>OY728121.1:1625985742-1631376054 GCA_963277665.1 Viscum album | reverse complement strand
GTACGGTTTCGTGGCATTCGGAGGTCGTTCGGGTGGTTTTGACCCCCCAACGCGCCATTTCAGCAGCGCGGCCGGGGGTGCGGGGGGCAGTACGGGGGTGCGGGGGGCTGTACGGGGGTGGCGGGGGGCAGTACGGTGGTGCGGGGGGCTGTACGGGGGTGCGGGGGGCTGTACGGGGGTGGCGGGGGGCAGTACGGGGGTGCGGGGGGCAGTACGGGGGTGCGAAGGGTTATACGGGGGTGCGAGGGGGATGTACGGGGGTGCGGGGGGGCAGTACGGGGGTGAGGGGGGGGGGGGGGGGCTGTACGGGGGTGCGGGGGGCTGTACGGGGGTGCGGGGGGCTGTACGGGGGTGGCGAGGGGCAGTATGGGGGTGCAGGGGCAGTACGGGGGTGCGGGGGGGGGGG
The DNA here is from genome assembly GCA_963277665.1 of Viscum album. NCBI lineage: Eukaryota > Viridiplantae > Streptophyta > Magnoliopsida > Santalales > Viscaceae > Viscum > Viscum album. Next base: position 1,631,375,648 of record OY728121.1, on the reverse strand, counting down.
GGGGGGGGGGGCTGTACGGGGGTGCGGGGGGGGGGGGGGGGCTGTACGGGGGTGCGGGGGGGTGTACGGGGGTGCGGGGGGGCAGTACGGGGGTGCGGGGGGTGGGGGGGCTGTACGGGGGTGGGGGGGTTGTACGGGGGTGCGGGGGGGCTGTACGGGGGTGCGGGGGGCTGTACGGGGGTGCGGGGGGCCTGTACGGGGGTGCGGGGGGCTGTACGGGGGTGCGGGTGGCTGTACGGGGGTGCGGGGGGCTGTACGGGGGTGGGGGGGTTGTACGGGGGTGCGGGGGGGCTGTACGGGGGTGCGGGGGGCTGTACGGGGGTGCGGGGGGCCTGTACGGGGGTGCGGGGGGCTGTACGGGGGTGCGGGTGGCTGTACGGGGGTGCGGGGGGCTGTACGGGGGTGCCTGCAAATGATTACGCGATGTTTAAAAGATCAACTTATGCAAACAAAACATGTAAAAGTTATACAAGCACATTGATAAGATACTTACTGCATTAATGGTGCAACTGATGGAGTATTGAACAAGATATATCGATGTTCTTGTATCCACTCGATGTTGTTCATATCAAATGTGGTTCCTTCTCCAACTGGACCATCATGAATCCGAGAGGGCTTATCTAATTTTGTTTCAACATCCGTAAGATATTCTGCACAAAAGGTAGTACACTCATCCATCAAATAACCATTGGCTATTGATGCCTCTGGACGAGCTCTGTTGCGTACAAATCTTTTCAATGTACTCAAATACCGTTCAATAGGATACATCCACCTGAATTGCACTGGACCAGCATCCATTACTTCATCAGTTAGGTGCACTGTCAAGTGGACCATAACATCGAAAAATGAGGGGGGGGGGAAGTTTCTCAAAGTGACAAAGCGTAAGTACAATTCGGTCCTGCAAACTTTTTAAATCACTAATTCGTTGATTTCTTAAACAAAGCTGTCTAAAAAAATTACTCATCTCAATCAAGGGCTGAACAACATTGGGGGTTAAACAATCACAAATTGCGATTGGAATCAACTGCTGAAGTAATATGTGATTGTCATGACTTTTCAACCCTTGCAATGTCTTGCTCGTCAGATTCACACACTTTGAAATATTAGAAGAGTAACCATCAGGCACCTTGACCATCTTCAAAATGGAAAGAAATGTCTCTTTCTCCTCTGTAGTCATCGAATACTGTGCAGCAGGCATATATGCCTTGTTTCCCTCAGCTAACTGTAAATGCAACTGTTTCCTTAAACCCATTTCTTCCAAATCACGACGTGCATTAACATGGTCCTTTGACATTCCACTGACACCTAAAATGGTCCACAATATGTTATCATAAACATTTTTTTCAATGTGCATGACATCCAAATTATGCCTCAACATGTTAGTTTTCCAATACGGAAGACTATAAAAAATACTTTTCTTTTTCCAATTGTGACTGCGCTGCCTACCCGCAGCACGAATATTACGAACTGGAGGAGCCACCAAATCCTGAATTTCATATACCGTGCAGATATTTTCTTCCTCAATCTGCGATAACATTTCGACTCCTGTCATGATCTTTGGTGCTGGGCTGAACTCTCTAGAACCATCGAATGCCACTCTGTCCTTTCTGAACCTGTGCTGGGGAGGGAGAAAACGCATGTGACCCATGTATGCCCATTTTTTGGAATGTTTAAGCCATAAAGATTTTTTACTTTTATTGCAACAAGGGCAAGCAAATTCCCCTTTCGTACTCCAGCCTGATAAATTTGCATAAGCTGGGAAGTCATTGATTGTCCACAATAAAGCAGCATGCAGTTTGAACATTTCATTCGTTTCGCAGTCATAAGTCATCACACCATCGCCCCAAAATTCATTCAACTCATCAATCAATGGCTGAAGGTAAACATCAATCTTATCCCCCGGACTTTTAGGTCCATCAATAAGAGTGGAAAGTAATATAAATTGTTGATTCATACAAAGCCACGGAGGAAGATTATATGGAACCAACACCACGGGCCATGTGCTATGAGTTTCACCAACCATAGACTTTAATGGATTGAAACCATCTGCTGCCAATCCCAATCGGACATTACAAACATCTTTATCAAAGTCGGGATGTCTCTTATCAAAATCCTTCCATGCATGAGAGTCTGCCGGGTGGGTTAACATGTCACTTTCATGAACTCTTTCTGCATGCCATCTCATTAAATTAGAAACTTTAGATGACATAAAAAATCTTTTCAACCTCGTTTTAAGGGGAAAGTAACACATTTTCTTTACGGCAATCGGTTTCCCCTGTATCGCAATCTGACTTTGATGAGTCTTATTTCCCCTGTTCTCTTTCCACCTGGAAGCGCCACAAACCGTACAAATATCCAAATGATCAGTTTCATTTCTAAACAACATACAGTTGTTTGCACATGCATCTATAGTCTCATATGTAAAACCTAAGTTCTCTGTCAACTTACTTGCATAGTAATACGACTCAGGAATCTTAGCGTCGACAGGAAGAACTTTTTTCAATAAAACCAAAATCATGTCGAATGTTGTGTCTGACCAATTATTCAAAGTCTTCAAATGCAAAAACTCCACGATAAACGCCAATTTATTGTAAGAAGTACATCCAGGATATAATTCTGTTTTCGCATCATCAAGTACTTTATAAAACCTCCTCGAATCACGATCTGCACCAGAGCGAAGATTTATCTCACCGGTCTCAAGATTCTGGATGTCAATGACTTCAGGATCAAACCCACATACCATTTCAGTAAGCATTTCATGCATTGGATCAGTCATCCTTGCATCAACATCCATCTGAGCTGCATCTGTATTTTGACAACGAACATATTCTTCTCCATGACGAGTCCAACTCTTATAATTTTTCAGAAATCCATTAAAGAAAAGGTGCTCCCTCACAGTATCTCGTGTGAATTGATATCTGTTATCACATTTTCTACATGGACAACTAATATAGTCACTTTCAAATCCTCTCGTGAAGTCAATAAACTGCATAATGCCATTGAAATATTCTCTAGACGTTCGATTTGGAAGATCAATCCAACTCTTATCCATAATAATATCTGTATAACAAACATTTACACAATACTTATTACATTTACATTTTTCAAATCAACTATATTCAAAATAAATATTAACCATTTGTTTATGAACCATTGATAAAATAATAATGTAAATGAAAGCTCATGTTACCTGATGGAGCTACAAACCTGAAAGGGAGGGGAGCCGAAGGCGGTGCTGCGAGGGAGAGGAGGCAGTGAAGGGGAGCCGGAGCCAAAGGCGGTGCGACAAGGGAGGGGACGGGCGGCGGGGAGCTGGAGGAGAGGAGAGGAGGCGGTGAGGGGACGGGGGACGGGCAACGAGGGGGGGGGGGTGTCCGGGGTCCGGGGGGGGGGGGGGGGTGCTGTCCGAGGTGCGGGGAGGGGTGTCCGGGGTGTCGGGGGCCTGTCAGGGGTGCGGGCAGGGGTGTTCGGGGTGCGGGGGTGTCCGGGGTGCGGGGGGGGGGGGGGGCTGTCGTGGGTGCAGGGGGGCTGTCGGGGGTGCGGGGTGGGGTGTCCGGGGTGCGGGGGGCCTGTCCGGGGTGCGGGGGAGCTGTCCGAGTTCGGAGGGGGGTGTCCGAGTGCGGGGGGGGGGGGGGGGGGGCTTTCCGGGGTGCGGGGGGGCTGTCCGGGTTCGGAGGGGGGTGTCCGAGTGCAGGGGGGCTGTCCGGGGTGCGGGGAGGCGTCCGGGGTGCGGGGGGCGGTCCGGAGTGCGCGCGGGGGGGGGGGGGGGGGGGGGGGGGGCTATCCGGGGTGCAGGGAGGCGTCCGGGGTGCGGGGGGCGGTCCGGAGTGTGCGGCGGGGGCTGTCCAGGGTGCGGGTGCCATCCGGGGTGGGGGGGGAGGGCCGAGAGGCCCGAGGGTGGCGGCCGGAGGGCGGCGACCGGAGGGCAGGCGGCGGGGGAGGGCGGGCGGCGGGGGAGGGGAGGGCGGCGAGGGAGGGCGGCGAGGGAGGGAGGGGGTTAGGGCGGCGATCGGGGGGATCGGGGTTGAGGGGGCGCGGGGGGGGGGGGGGGGGGGGGGCGCAGAAGCCCCCCCCCCCCCCCCCCGTTTTTTTATGTAGGTTAGCGGCCACCATTGGCGGTCGCTATTGGTTAGCTATAGCGACCGCCAATGGCGGTCGCCCGAGTCTGGGGGGCTTCAATGCCCCCTTTTCTAGTAGTGCCTTCTCATGTGATTGATGTGGATGAAGTTGAATTCGAGTTATGAGCGTCCTTTGAGGAGCATCAAATACATTTGCTAGGTCGCAGTGAGAAAGTGTTACAGGGAAAGACCGTGCTATTAGTTAATTTGTTATGGAAGCATAGAAATGTTCAATAGGATACTTGGGAATGGGGATTAGAAATTAGGGCTCAATGGCCTAAACGTTTTGACTTAGAATCTTAGTGAATTTCGAGATTTCAACTCGAGGATGAGATGTTACAAGGTGGAGAGATTTTAAGATCTTGGAATTTTCTAGAGTAATCTCTGTTTTTTTTGGGTACATTTTTTTTATTAAGTAACATTGGGATTGGGTATGACCTAGGTTGTTTTTGTGGTATATTTCTATGAAATTGGGAAGGTAGGGGATATGCATGGTTTGTACACGGTTTGTCCAAACCGTGCCCAAACTAACCGTGAAGACAGTGAAATTCGGCACAGTTGGCGCACTATTTTTCTAACCGTGTGACATCAAGCTGTGTGGGAAGTGGAAGACCACATATTTGGTGTACGGTTTGGTCTCACCGTGCAAACTCCTAGGTGAAACCATGCGCATGGCCCAGTTTAATATGAAAATTGGGTTTTATACCACTCAAAGCCCTGAAACCTCTCTAATTCGACCTAGTCTCAGGCTTGACAATTTCTAGGTGTTCCTAAATCCATTTAGAGGGATTCCAAGGTGATATAAACACCTTTTATTGAGATTGAAAGACCATATTGAATATCTTCCCTTTTCACTATAAGGGAATTTCATTCTGATGCTTCTCATGTTCTTTAACTTATATTTTCTAGATATTTTCATGGAAGATATCCCCCATTTTCTTGGATCTAAACCTAAGAGTTGAGATCTAGATCTAGGATTGTGGATCTAGATCTAGATTTTCAAGATCATTATGCCTTTGATCTAAATTTTGGATTTAGGGATTTAGATTTGGAGCTTGATCGATGGCGTTGTGCCACTCAAATTTTCAGAATTTCTATTGGGAAAACATCAATCAATAAACCGAGGTAGGTGGTTTAAATCGAACTCTCATAATCTTGATTATGATATGTGTATGAGTTTATGATTTCTTTGATTCTCTTGATGATTGATTTTATAAATTGGATTAAATAGAAATGTGGAATTAAATTAAGTTTTCCTCGATGATTAATTGAGAATTGAATCACAGAACAAACGAAGGGGGTTTCCCAAATAGATATTTTAAAGTTTTTATATGTGTTGTGATATTGTAATTGATATCTTGGATTTAAAATGATATGATAATTAATTTGTGGAAATTAATTATGAAATAATGATGAAGGCCACATAAGATAACTAATTTTGATAATTAATTATGTGCCATGGTGTTTTCCAAGGATAATTAATTGTAAGAATCAATTATGTGTCATAATGTTTATCAAATATAATTAATTGTAATAATTAATTATGACAAGTTTAGATTTGATATTTATAATTAATTATGAAGAATTAATTATGGAAAGAGAATTGTGTTGATTTATTAATTTATTTCTCAATTAATTAATGGAATATGTGCTTAGTTAATTGTTGAGTTAATCAATGTCCTTTAAAATGTTTAACTAATTATTGGATTAGTAATGGAATGATGTGGAAAATTCTTGTGAAATAATGAATGATTAAATATATGAGATTTTTTTGGTTCTAGAAATGGTGTTATCGACCGATTAGAAGTTGGGACTTAGACATGGCATTCCTCCCTAATAGTATTCCAAGCTTGAGATTATGGGGTTCTAGGCATGATGACCTACACCGAATGAGGAAATAAGTGCTAGGAATGATGACCTACACATGATGAGATTATTGTGCTAGGCATTATGACCTACACCAAATGGATGATAATAATGAATGATGATTCAACTATGATTTGGGGTTCTAGGCATTACGACCTATGCCAAATAATTAATGATATTGAATGATGATTCAATTGGGAAACATGAATTGAAACTGGCAAAAATGTAATGATAAAATATTAAATGGAAATGTGATAAAAATTTAAAATATGCATTGTATTTATTGCTTTATTAATGTGCATGAACTATCTTTTGACTGGATTTATTTTAGACACCGTTGGTGGTGTCCTACTAAGTTATACTCAGACCCTATTCGGGCAGCTTGATCGGCACCTGAGCATAATTTGTTGTTGCAGAATAGGATAAAGGGAAGGACTTGGGATATGATTCAGTTTGGGATTGGAGCATGGGAGAGGGAACCATATATGGTTCAGGACCCACTTCAAATTCATTGTGTCTTTAATTTCATTTGCATTGTATACACTTGACATCTGCATATTCATGGAATTTTTTTAACATTTATTTGAGTATTGTGTCTTCATGTTATGGTGATAATATGACACGGATTTTTTCTAGTTATTTGTATTCTTCTACACTTGGTTAGTGTTATTTTCTTCTGTTGGTGTCTTATTCTGATAAAATAGGGTATAGTCTCCCCAAGATAGTCTTACCAGACCCTCACTACTAATATTCACCCTCTGGCATACGAGGTGGTGCGCTTGAGGGCATGTGGCCAAATAGCTCGGGCCATCACTCAGTGGCTACTGGTTCGGGATGTCACATCCATTTTTAGTTTTTCCTAAAAAATAATTATATTTCCTTAACTAGGTAAAAGTCTTATAGTTTATATTCAACACGTATTGACCATGATTAAAGTATCAATGAACTATTAATTGAGTTTGAGATGACAAAAAACATTCATTCTCGAACCTCAAATAATGTCTCATAGTGTCAAATGGACACATGACATAAATTATTTGGTTATAATCAATAATATATTGACTTTAATCATTACTTGGAAATTATAAGATTGTGTTTTTCACCGCTAACATAAGAATCACCCTTTCTCAACCACTTGGAGAATACACCTGACTTCTTATAATGTTTCTATTACTTACTTGGTTATTGGACTTCAATACACACATGTGATTGAAATATTGTATTATATACCCAAGAATTATGTTAGAAACACTAATTGATGAATATACACTTAAAAAGAAGTGGGCACTTACTTCTTTAATTTGTTTTTCCCTTTAAACTTCCATAAATTAATTTCATGTTTTACGAAGTAAATAACCTCCTATTTAATATCCAGCCTCTATTTTGAAGGGTTTTATGAAGGTGACTTTGGCATCGGTATTTCCAGAGGACTTATTTCCCTATCTTTATAATTTCTCTCTATAAGATCTAATGATTAATGTTTCTTAAATTTTTCTTATTTCTTTCTGAACCTTTCCTAATAGGTATCGAAGAATTTTTCTACATCTTATTTGTTTTGTGACATTAAAAGAAACTAGAGTAATTGGGAATGAATGATAATGGGATGCCACAAATGATTATGATTTTACTTCCAATTTACACATAACCAGTGTAATCATGACATTCATGTCCTTCATCACTTTCTCATAGTAAACATTTCTGATGTAAGACTACACTTGTAATCATCCATGTCCTGATATTCTAAGTGAAACCTTCATCAGGAATTGGTGATATCATTACGAAATAACCATAATATACATTATTCTTGAGTCTCATTTAAGAATTTTTATACTATCTATTCCTAAGGTGGATTAACAGGTATAGGGACGCAAACACCTTGAATTTCTGATATTGTTGTATTGTGCACAAATTCTCATACTACACTTGGAAATTCATGATAGTTTGGACAATAAATTTTTCCATGATTATCATAGTTTATTTACTATGGTATTACTTTCTATTTTCTACAAAAAATAAAAATTAGAAAACAATATTTTTATCTTGATTACTACTTTAGACATCATTGATTAATTATCTGATAAAATGTCTGCCACTATTTTAACGTATTCTAGGAAACCACTATATTAGAATCGGAATAATATGTATCTTGAGTATTCTAGTGTCAAAGATTCATAAACCTCCCATCATAGTCTAAAATATTTGGCTACGCCACAACACGGAGGGTTCAAGTTAGGTGTTTGGCTGGACTACCGTGTTAACTCGCACTTCCTTGACCTATTAAGTGAAGTCCCATATTCTAAAATCATAACATGATTTACTCAACACGTGCCTCTAAAATGATATAAAGTTAACTTTGTCTAATACTCACCACCACTTTAGTTAAGTCAACAAACCACTCTCAAAAGAACTCCTCGGTAGTAAGTGGCACTCTCAGCATTGACATGACGAGCACCCTAAACACCTGATTTTGTCCAATTTTAAACGATGGAAGGGGATTATGAAATAATATTTCATTGAGGTTTTTTGTTATTTATATCTTGATGAATTTAATCCATTTATGTTAAACTTGTTCATTCCAGGTTGTTGCACTCACAACTAAACATTAATAGAAAAACAAACATCGCTTCTTTATGAATTTTATTATGTACTATTTTATGTATTTTACTGCTATTTAAAAAATCAATAAAATCACAAATAAATTCATAATGGAAATATAAAACCCAACTAGCCTTGAGAACATAAAATTGGTTGATCCATTTGAGTTAATTTGACCAACATTACCTAGGTACATTGTATAAGGCCCCGACCTTAAACCTTACTTAATATTGAATTAAATGAATAATTCACATTGAGGATCTTTTCAGGTTTAGAGTTTTAGAGAATTAGGACATAACTATTACATCTAAAAAGATTACAAAGTAGACACTTCCACTAAGTTTCCATAAAATAAAAACTCTTAATAAGAAACATGTCTAGTTCCATGTTTTAGATAACATGACTTTCCCTTGATCCCATCCTTGACCCTATTCCACATTAAGTCTTGTGAAAAACATTTCAAAAAAAACTTGGGCTGAGCATAAAAAGCTCAGTAAGGGATACACAATGAATGAAAACTGTTAGTTGTTCAAAACAATAAGTAAACCATTTATACTTTATCAATGTAATACATTCACCTTCATGAAGTAGTAAAAACTCTTCACTGAATAAAATATCATTACTTACCCTTTTGTAACCAAATGATTACCATAAAACCCGTATAAAGAACACATAACATATAAAGGTAACTTGGGACATAAACATACTTAAGTGGAATAACCATACAGTCGACTTCCACACATATCACTTAATGGAATAGTCATACGGCCAACTTCCATACATACTTAATGGAATAGCCATACGGCCGACTTCCATACCCAATGCAGTGGAGGTTATAACGTAACCACCCGTCCTGGTATTCACGGCACCACCCGTCATATGGTTTATCACGTAACCACCCGTAAAATGTCCAAGTAACATCATTACACATAAAATATTGAAAATATAAACATTTCAATAACAACATTTCATTTGAAATCACAATAAGTAATTCCCAGATATTTAATTAATCAATCCATTTTCAAAAACCATTTAAAAGAGATTTTTGAATCAAAGTGTCCCATACCACTTTGAAGATTTTAATGGAATTATAATTTTAAAACATTAATGTCCATATAAATAAATATTGAAAACCATTTTGAAAACATGGACATTAAAGATAAAGATTTAGAATAATAAATCTTTAAAACATTTAAAATGATATTTTTGTTAAATAGTTTTTAACAAAATGAGAGACTCTTGAATACAAATAATAGCGGAATAATATTTAATCCGAACTTTATAATATCATGAGAATAAAGGGATTCATGATAAAATATGTCAAAGGACAGTATACACACCATATAAGAGTGAATTGGTGCATAACAACAATGAAGACTCAAAAGAAATGTAAAATGAGATGAAATCCATTATAAAGAAGGTATCCTTAAATTAAGGATAAATCAATCTCATAATTATGTGTGAAAAATATAAATACACCCAATATAAGTGGATATTAAGTGTAAAACAATCAAAGTTTATTCACACATATTCAAAGGATGACATATTCAATAACTACATGTTGAACCCAAAGAAATCGAAATTGGGTTAAGAAGTTCCCTTGGTAAAATTCGACAGCCTAACGGTGTCACATAAAATTTTACAAAAAGGGTTGATGAGAGAGATAAAGGGGATCTCATCACTTGGACATAAAATTTACATAAATAAGGATATAGAAGAACATATCTCAAAATAATAGTATGTGAATTAAAAGACATAACAAAGGAAGTCTTTTAAAAAAAAGGATGGTGAAAGGTCCCCTTACCGAGTTGGGTAACTTTCAAAAAGTACACCCCATGGAAGAAGGGTCATACAATGAAGATGTAAATACCCATAAATGAATTTATACTACACAAGTGTATAATAATTGTAAGTACATACACCACTCAAAGTAAATAGTGGCAAACGTAGCATAAATGTCACGGGAATAAAAGTGAGATGAAAAATCCCTTACGAAAACTCGGCAACCTAACGACGCCACTTAAAACTTCCAAAAATGGATTTATGAGATAAAATAGGGTCTCCCATAATATGAACATAAAAATTAAAGTATGAGGAATATAAAAGAACATCCCCAAACATAAGAAATATGGGCTTAAAAGAAATGACATAAATGAGATTACTTAAAAAGAAATAGAGAGGTTGGATCCCTTACCTCAAGTCCAACATATCTTGTTCGTTTCATTATATTCCTGAATAATAAACTTTGTTCAATTTATAATTTCTTAAGGACCTCCTATAAATATTATTATTCAGTTCATATCACATATTTTATTGTTATAATAATTGGTTAATAATATGAGTTCATATCAGACGTTTTGTCGATGTTTGGTACATGAGTCAAAAATTGAACTTGTTGGAAAATAATTTTCCATGTAGTTATAGGTACATCATATCCAGAATAGTATTTATGTTTTAAATATCATATATATCCAGTATATATTCATTTTATACTATTCCATAGCATTTGGAGATAAAAATTAAAAGCACCATTCATGGAGACGGTGGGCCGTACGTACGCATGAACGCTACTTTCATTTTTTTGTCATATTAATGGAATTAAAACAAAATGAGATATATATATATATATATGTTATAATTCCAGAATGATATCCATCATTTAGATTTAATATATTACATATATATTCATTATATATATGTACTTATAATAGTACATAACATTTTGAGATAAGAAATGAAATGTACCGTTCATGGAGACGGTAAGCCGTACGTACGCATGAACGTTGCTTCCATTTCTATTTCATATTTAATGGAATTAAAACATAATGATACATAATAGTATTTTAATTCCAGTATGGTATCATATATAATATCATTAAATATATCCTTTATACGTACCACATATGGTATTAACGAATCAAATCACTTTGAGGGGGCGGTAGTCCACACTTCCTTAAATGAAGATATCGCGTTTACCCATAATGGAAACCATAAAGGTATGCTATAAATGAAAAATACAGAAGCTTAAGTAAAACATAAACATATTATATATCATATATAAATATAGTGTCATCTTAATGGCCACCTTTTAAGGTGTTAGAAGAATGTTGAACAATCATCATTTCGTGAGGCAGAAATTCATCATCCATAGAAACAGTATGTTCTTTAACCATTAGATGTAGGTGTGTGTAAGTGTAGCTTGAATCCTTCTTATAACAACATCCTAGTATATTGATGATACTGGATTTGTTACAAAATAAATGAATAAAAAGAGTTTAGGGGGTTGGAGAAGCAAAATAAAACAAAAGGACACAAGTGAAGACATTACCTTAAAATCGGGTAACTCCCTTTGGTTTGAGCTCAAAGGCTTCCTTGGGAAGACTTCTGCCCAAAGTGAGGCTTCAAGGAGTTAGGGAGGGATGTGGAGAGACAAAATGGGCAGGGTTTGGCCGAGACAAAGGCTTTGGAAGTGTGGGTAAGGAGGTAGAGGTGGGGGCCTTTTATAAGAGGAGAGGAGGGATACTCTTGGAAAGGTATAAAATGTAACTTTATTTTCAAATGAGTTTCGGATTTTAATGGTCCCACATTAATGTGTTTCGAGGATAAGGTGATAAGGGTTCGAAATCCACTCATCCAATAGGTTTTTGACATGTGTAGGTCTTAGATTTTACATTATATTTCCATTTTATTTAAATCGTTAAATAATGAGGTCATCACTGTATCATCATGATGTCATAAATAATTTAATTTATTTAATGTCTAAAAATTATACAAAAAATACTATGATGTAGGAAATCTTTTTATATTTCCAATGAATATTTATAGTCCAAAAGATCATTTATATATACAAAATTAAAAATATTTTACTTAGGTGATATATTCTTTGTTACATTTAACATTCTTTAAAAATAAAAAGATAAAAAGTCACTTTCTCACAAAAGTGATTCCATGGGGCCCCCAAATTTGGCACAACGCATCCCATGGTCGGCCATGAGACAACTATTAGACTTAGGACACATTTTGTGGTCATATTTAACTATTATGATATTATCTTATTTTCTTTGACTACCCGATTACTCATTAATCAAGATAATTAAAGATAATTACCGTAGTTACTATTCATAATGTCCAAAAACAAAAGAGTCTTAATTACATAATTTGGACCTTCTGATTCCAAATAGGTAATTCATTTTACCAAATTCCAAACACATAAATTGCAATAATTAATTTAAAAAAACTTCTCGTTGTCAAAACAAATAGCTGGTTTTTAAGAAAAAATATTTATGAAAAGTTTGGCACTTGTTTATGCCTAATTCCAAAGTGAAATTTATCCCAATGACCACCATTGAATTATATGGTAAAAATATATGTTAATTACACTTTAAAACAAATTAAAAAGATAATATAACCATATAATTAAATTATATGAAAAAACAGTTTTGATGTAAAATGCAGTATTTTTCACTATTCATTGAAAAATGAACATTGTCAGAAAAATACCAAAAATTAACCCAAGGTAAATTTCAATGTCCCAATAATAAATAATATGTTTATTTTGAAAAATAGAGCTTATAAAATTGTCAAAAATTGGATTTAAAAGGGGTTCGCCATCAAAAGGCGGTTAATCGACCTTTTATAGAATATTAGAATGTTTACGCTTAAAAACTGGATTCATTTGCATTTTTAATCCTCTAACATTTATTGTAAAGAGTAAAAATATTTGAAAAACATATATAATCATTTTTTAGTTAGTTCTGTTCATTCCCTCCATTACAACGGCTAGGCGTTAACTACCATTTAAAATAATATTATTTTATTATTAGAGTGCAACGTAAGATTCCCAAGAAACTCGTTGTTGCGTATTGGGTACGCCATCGAGCATAGCATCCCCTTTAAAGTAATATTAATATTTTATTCACAAATATGGATAAATATAAAGATGTCATATTCTTTATTTACCTGGGGTGTTACACATTGTACCTTAGTCGTCGCCTGACTCATGATGCAGCTGGCCACTATCTAATCTGTCTATTGTTTGTGTAAAGTTTTCCTTGAGTTGGTGTCGTATGCATCTTACATAGTCTTCATCAATGCAGACCACCTCATCTTGGCAGGGCCCACATTATGCATCATCTTCATCGAGATTTTCTACCACATCTTGGAGGGGTCTATGTCATACACTGTCTTCATCCAATGTAAAAAAATACTCGTACACAGGTGAGGGGAACGAGGGGTCCAAAGTACATACAAGTGATGATGGAGAAATATGAACTTATTAAAATGGACCGAAAATAAAGGCAATGCAAAGACCGTCTTAATTAATTACAATAATCACACAGAGTTATATAAATAAATAAATTAATAAATAAATTAATGCAGACATATAAGTCTGCCTGCAAGACCAGTAAGGGGGTAAAATTAATGCACGATAAAAATAAAATTGAAATAAATTAAAGTATGATGATATACAACTAAATTAAATGAATTAATAAAATTGAAATAATTTAATTATATTCAGTCCCCTTATTAAATTAATTTAAATACCAAAAATTTAATTACTAAATTCATTTAGTTTAATAACAAAATTAAATTAATTTTAAACTAGAGTATCAAAACTAATTTTGTTAAGAAACAAATTATTATTTTAATTAAATTAATTTAATTATGAAATTGAATTAATTAATTATATTAATATAAAATAACATAAGCCCCGAAACTCAGCGCAAGTCTGTGCGGGTTGGGTTGAACCCACACAGGCCCATTCCAAGCTGTGAAAAGAATGTGTGGGGATTTTTTATGTTAGTAAGATCCACACAAACCCGTTCAGGTTGGGAAGACCCACTGAGACCACTTAGGAAGTCGATCTGATACCGTGCTGATTGGTGCATGGACAACTTATGTGGTGTCTTGGAGTCCCACGGACTGAGCAGGTGGCTATCAGTGGCACTTGAGGTCTGACATGGTGGGCGGAGCCACGACTTCACCAAGGTGACGCGAGGCGAGTGTAATCCTGCATGGGGTGGCCTCTGATCTGAGGAAATGACTAGCAATCCTACGATGATCGGATCTGGCACCAGTGGAGGGACCTAAGACGGCTCCTATTTCCTTGGAGAGAGGTGGTTGTCCGAGTTAGCAGTTTCCGGCCAGAGGTTCCAATGGTGGCACACAATACAACATCAGGTCATGGTGGATGAGGCCAGTGAGTCATGCTGCAGGGTGGCCTGATTTGTTCTGGTGGTGATGAGGAATCCTGGTGTAGTGAGGGCATATCTCGGAGTTGAGAGATGGTGGGCCTGTCCTGGGCAATCACCGGTGGAGGACGGGTGCTGGAGGGCGCTACGTGCTGGACGACAGAGGGCCGTCAGGAGTTGGCACACCATGCTGAAGGAGGAATGCGGGACCACCCCCACGGCTTCCTGCGCAAGACACTTTCAAAAAGAACCCTTTCTGTTTTGTTTATCTAAAAGAACATTCCACATCCATAAAAAAAATCATTTTTTAATTATTTACCCGAAGGTACAATTTCAGAATCCCCAAACTGAAAATTTTGTTATTAAAATTTTTTCTAAAAGCTAGATGATTAGCCTTTTCATATAATAAAAATAATAATAATTATTATTTTTATTATTTTTATAATTATATTTTTATAATTTGTAATACTATCAAATGGTATTATTTATAGTGATCGATAACTGATCAGATTAAATCTAGATTTATGGGATTTGCAGGAAAAACCATTGAATTTTAATACATGTAACCGAAAATGATTAGTCAATTTTTTCAGATGGACGTGTAACGTCCCGGATCCGGGTGCCACGCAACGGGTGCCCCGAACTCGGTTCGCCACGTGACCTCAAGCGCATTTTCCCAAACGCCAGAGACTACCGACTAGCAGCGAGGACCCAGGTCTGATAGTGGGGAAACTATGTCCTCATTTGTCAAAGTGTAGCGCAACGGAATACCAAAATAAACATACAACGACAGCAGAACCAGTAACCATACAACTACTGAAATTAACAACTGCAATGGATATAACCAACAGTATATAAAGATGATGCTACATATTTCAGGTTCTAAGAAAACAGCCAAAACATGTTATACATCAATACAGTACAGCAGAAAACAGAGTACAACAAAGAAAAGCAAACAGCTGGCAGCGACATCGCGAGTCAAGGCTCGGTCTCATGCCCTCCTACTCAGCAACAGTCAAGTACCTGTATAGGGACTCTTGCCCCTATCTACTCCTGCAGCAACGTAATCTGTTTGGGCCGAAAAGTGTGACCCAAACAGGGTGTGAGAAATATATCTCAGTAGGCATCCACCAAAGGCCTGTGTCCAACTGCGTGTAAGCATGCAACAATAGTGTGCAGTAATAAATGCAATAAAGTAAGCAGTACTCAAAATTAACACCTACCAATTATATTGCCATTTTTATTATTCATTTAATCCATTTAATATAAGAAATCACCACAGTGCATTTCTAAGTAACCAACTAGTGTCCTCAGACACGTAAACTCCTACCCTCGGGTAACGAGTATCCAACACAGAATCTGCCATCAGGCATAACAGAGTTTTGCCCTCAGGCGTAGGTAGTGTCGCCCCCCGGCACAGAATCAGCTGCCCACAGGCACGGAAGAAGTTGCCCTCAGACCGAAAATATCTACAGCCCACAAGCTAAATAGTGCAGTGCCCCCGGGCTAATCACAACAACGCCCTCAGGCTAAACAGGTAATCGGGACATGCCCAATATATCAAAATGCAGTAAACAAGCAATTCCTCTCAAGACAATTCTACAATTACTACATTTAAGGCATGCCCTCGGGTATCCTGGCCAAACAGTTAAATAGTGAAACACACCCCCGGGGTGGTTTCGGATCCAAGCAACGATCCCAACCAGAATTTTATTATCACAATTTAATCACCTATGCAATTCTAGGCATTAAATATAGCGACGACCTCATCCACACGACACCCCAACATGGGTTCGTGGCACAAAAACGCACAAAAACGCACGACAGTTGGAAATTTACACCAAGCCACCTACCTTATACGCCAACAAACGTTATACCCGAACGTCGACTCCAGCAACGCCCAAGAACGGTGTGGATCTGACAAAGAACATAACCCATTAAAACGTAAATAAATTCTGTTAGGGGAAGAATTGGTAAGAACGAATTAAGGAGGAGAAAGGGCTTACCCGTGCGGTTCCAACGAGATCGTCTGAAGCCGAATCAGATTCAAGAAGAACACCCAGTGGATCTTCAAAGGTCCGGTCATCCTCCTTGGTTCCAAAATGGCTCAAACGCCTCCTCTACCAAATGAGGAGGCTACTGACTGTTTTAAGCCGAAAAAACAAAGTACACGGCGTGTACTTCTGAGTACACGACGTGTACTTCTTTCATTTAACTGTTCATTTGGCGGCACCGCCACACTGTTCACCCGTCCACCTGAGTACACGGCCTGTACTCCTAAGTACACGGCGTGTACTGTCGCCCAGCTGGTGGCGACTCCACCGCCTTACTATTCAAGTCTGCCGACTGACTACACGGCGTGTAAGGTACCACTACACGGCGTGTAGTCGGTTCCTACACCCCTCATCGCCGATAAGGCTACACGCCCCGTGTACTCATCCCAACATGGCCAAAAGTACACGGCTTGTGGACAAAGTACACGACGTGTAGTTTCGAAATTTAACATTTTTTTTTTCCATTTTCCATATTTTCTCAAAAACACTTAAGGAAAAGGAAAAAGAACAAGCCCGTACCTCAAAAATAAGAATCAGGTTCTTATAAACTTCCCCCCTTATAAAAATTCGTCCCCGAATTGCCCTTCCAAGGGTGGCGAAGATAAAGCTCAGAACTGCTCTGGCCACTGAGCACGTACGTCGGCCTCCCGCTCCCAGGTCTCGTCCTGCACTCGGCCCTGCTGCCATAGCACCCGTACGAGAGGAACTGACCGGCCTCGGAGAACCTTCGTGCTCCTGTCAACGATATGGATCACATGCTCCTCAAAGGACGCATCATGCTGAAGCTCAACCTCCTCAGGCTGAAAGGTGTGAGACGAGTCTGAATGGTAGCGACGCAACTGAGACACGTGGAAGACGTCGTGCATGGCTCGGTACCGCTGCGGTAACTGCAACCGATAGGCAACCAACCCGACTCTCTCCAGAATCTCGAATGGCCCCACATACCTCGGTGAAAGTTTATCCTGTCTCCTGATCCACTTGTGTCCCAGCCTCGGCGAAACACGTAGACAAACCTGATCCCCCACCACGAATTCCAAAGGTCGTCTGCGGCGATCAACATAAGACTTCTGATGAGACTGCGCAGTAGCCATATGCTTCCGAATCAACTGGACCTGCTCAGATGTCTCCTGCACGAGCTGTGGCCCCAGTAAAGCTGCCTTACCTGCCTCTAACCAGCACAAAGGTGATCAGCATGGCCTACCATATAAAGCCTCATATGGTGTCATCTCAATAGTTGCCTGAAAACTATTGTTATAGGATAACTCGACTAAGGGTATATGCTTCTCCCAAGAGCCCCCAAAGGCTAGGACGCATGCGCGCAACATGTCCTCTAGCACTTGTATCGTACGCTCCGACTGGCCATCTGTATGAGGGTGGTATGTTGTGCTCAGAAGCACCTGATTACCCAGTGCCCTCTGAAAACTATGCCAGAAACGAGATGTCAAGCGGGCGTCCCTATCTGAAACGATAGAACAAGGGACCCCATGAAGACGTACGATTTCTCGTATATACATCCTTCCGAGCTCGTCCACACCGAAGGACTCCTTGATCAGAAAAAAGTGAGCTACCTTCGTGAGTTTGTCCACAACAACCCACACGACGTCATTGCCACGAGGTGACCTCGACAAACTCGTCAAGAAATCCATCACGACATCATCCCATTTCCACTCTGGAATGGGTAACTACTGTAACAGTCCAGATGGTCTCTGATGCTCTACCTTCACCTGCTGACAGGTGGAACATCTCGTAACAAACCCAGCTATCTCTCTCTTCATACCCGGCCACCAGTACTGACGTCTCAAGTCTCGGTACATCTTGGTAACCTCGGGATGAACTGCCCAAACTGAAGCATGAAACTCCCGCATCAGCTCCTCGTGCATATCCCTTGGAACCCATACTCGTCCATGGAAACGCAAAACCTCATCCTCGCCTATCGTCCAACCGGGAGGAGGGTCCTCACTTGCCACCAACTCCCGTAGAATGAGGAAAGATAAGTCTGCCCCTGACTGTTATGCACCTCCAGATGAATCTCAGAGAACAAATCCATAAGCTGTCACTCACCACTGGCCTCTTGAACTGCCTATATCTGAGTCTTCCTGCTCAGTGCATCAGCTACTGCATTACCTTTTCCAGGTGTATAGGAAAGCTCAAAATCGAAGGACTTTAGGTACTCGACTCACCTTCTCTACCTTGGATTCAGGTCATGCTGAGTAAAGATATACTTGAGGCTTTTGTGGTCGGTGAAAACCACAAAATTCTCCCCCAACAGTGCAACGCATGAACAACTGCAGCCAACTCGAGATCATGCGTCAGGTAATTCCTCTCATGTGGCCTAAACTGCTGAGACCCGTACGTGACAACTCGGTCACCCTACATCAAAACGGCTCCCAGCCCAATCCTTGATGAATCACAGTAAACTGTATAGCTCTTCCCCTGCTCTGGGAGTTTCAGGATCAGTACTGATGTCAACCTTCCTTTCAGGTCCTAAAAAGCTGCCTCGCATGCTTCCGACCAAACGAACTTCACACCCTTCTTAGTCAGACCTATCAACAGTGCTGCTAAGTGGGAGAAGTCCTGTATGAAGCGTCTGTAGTAACCAGCTATCCCTAAGAAACTCTGTATCTCAAACACCTTCTTAGGCTGCTCCTAGGAAACTACTGCTCTCACCTTCTCTGGGTCTACTGCAACTCCTGCCTCTGAGATAATGTGACCCAGGAAGTGACTCAGGTCCATCCAAAAGTGGCACTTTGAGAGCTTCGCATATAGCTGATGCTCTCTCAGTGTACTCAATATGATCCCAAGATGGGTGGCATTGTCGTGTTGAGTGTGAGAGTACACCAAGATGTCATCCACGAATACTACCACAAATGAATCAAGATACGGATGGAACACACGATTCATAAGAGCCATGAAAACTGCTGGCGCGTTCGTCAGTCCGAACGGCATAACAGTATACTCATATAGACCATACCTACTCCTGAAAGCTGTGAGAGCTATATCAGATGGTCTAACGCATAGCTGATGATATCCGGATCTCAAGTCAATCTTCGAGAACACTCGTGCTCCACGAAGCTGATCAAACAGATTATCTATCCTCGGTAAGGGATATCGGTTCTTAACCGTCAACTGGTTCAGCTTCTGATAATCCACGCAAAGCCTAAGGGTACCATCTGCCTTCTTCGCAAAAAGGACTGGAGAACCCCAAGGAGAAGTACTGGGTCAGATAAAACCCTTTGCCTGTAGCTCCTCTAACTATCTTTTGAGCTCCTACAACTCAGGCGTGGCCATCCTATAAGGAGGAATGGACACTGGTGCTGCTCCTGGCACTATCTCGATAGATAAATCCACCTCACACACCGGAGGTAGACCAGAAAAGTCGTCCGGGAAGACATCCCTGAAACGATCGACAACTGGAGGGAAATCCATCTAACAAGTCCCCTGGTCATCCAGATATAAGCTCTCAATTTGGGCTGTGACTCCACCTCACCCATGATGCTCTGGTCCAGCTCGAGTCGCCTGAACATCCCACTCGCCCTTGTATAGAAACTCTCCGTCCTCTGGTGATGTGAAACACACCCTACGACGATAGCAGTCTACAAAGGCTCGGAAGGGAACCAACCAGTCCATCCCAAGAATGACGTCATAACTCGTCATCTCCAAGACATAGAGGTCCCAATGGAAGTGACACCCAGCAACCTCAAGGGGGCACTCCTTGCACTGACACACACCAGCCGTTCTAGTCCCCAACGGAGTGTCTAGCGTCATGATATCAGAAGAAGAAGAAACACCAAGCCCAAGGCTCTCCAAAACGGGTAAAGATATGAAACTATGCGTAGAACCCATTTCAAAAAGTACTGAAGACAAGACAAAAGCTACTAGAATAGTACCTATGACTGTAGAAGGTCCGGGATCCTGCTCCTGCTGGGTCTGCTGCACTGTATATTCCTGCCCAGTGCCACGGCCCTACGACACAACCTGACTACCCTGAGCTATCCCGCCCTGCTGCCTCTGCGATCCTGGTGTCTAGATACCACGGCCACAACCACCATCTCTACCTGCACGCCCTGACGTATTCCAGTTCCCAGACTGGTAAGAAGCCACTAGTCCTGCTCCCACATGCAGAGTCTGCACAGAACCCCACTCACTAGCCACTGGTAGAAACTCCATGCAAAAGCGCTGCAGATGACCCATCTTGCCGCAAGCTCGACACTCCACTGGGTCTTGTGGACACTACGGTCTCTTGTGCCCCTCCCTGCCACACTGGTAGCACATAACCTAGCCACCTGAAGAATTCTTCTGACTAGTATTGCTGCCCTGAGAGAAGTCCATCTGTCTCTTCCTCTTGCCAGCAGAAATAACACCAGTAACTGGTGCTGAACTGCCCTGGCCCACACCACATGGTTCCCGCAGGTTCCTCTCTGTAATCAACGCCTAGTTCAAAATTGCGTGTACAGTAGGTAACCTGAAAACATTCACCTGTGCTCGGATGTCATATCGAAGACCATCCTCAAAACGTCTGACTCTCAACGTCTCATCACCCACCATCACAAGTGAAAAGCGATGAAGCTCCGTAAAACGAGCAGAATAGTCCATCACTGACATAGCGCCCTACTGCAGATTCATGAACTCTTGAGCTCTATCTTCCCTCAGCGTCTCGGGAATGAAGATGTTATAGAAGACTGCATGAAAATCTTCCCACTCCATGTCCCTGTGATGCTTTGACTGGGTGGTAACATCCCACCACCACTTGGCGTAATCATGCAACATGTAAGTCGCGAGCTTGACCCTCTGCCCTGGAGGCGTCTCAAGATGCTCGAAAATAGTCTGCATCGATCCTAGCCAAGAATCAGCAGCCTGCTGTCCGCCATCCCCTGAAAACGTAGGCGGATGCTACTGCTGGAAGATACGAGTCAGCTCAACCATAGATGTAGCAGCCTGCGGTACTCCCTGAAAGGTCTGCATAAACCGAATAAAACCTTCACAGAACTGTGCCTCCGTGCCTGTGTCCAGTATAACAGCTGGCGCCGCATCTGTCTCTGCTAGAGGATCTACTGGTAGCCCATGGCCCATCATCTCTAGAGTATAATTGTCGCCGCTCTCCTGGAGAACAACTCGCGGTCGTCTAGGCGGAAAGACACTACAAGGTCAAAAGCACGTCTCAGATTCAAAATTATTATGACCGAAAAGTGAAGGAACCACAAAGGAAACAAGAGGAAGAAGGCATTAAAAATTGGAAAAACAAGACTACACGGCATGTACAATGACTACCCGGCATGTACTTGACTTCCCTTCCCCTTTCCCGGGTCCTTCTACACGGCTAAGCCACACGGATTCCATCGAACAAAACTACACGGCGTGTACGGTTTTATTTTCCAACTGCTCGTGTCGTCTGTGACATGGACTACTACTCGGCTTAACTCCACACGGTGTGTTACACCCGTACACGGCGTGTATAGCACCCCGTTTCCCAGCCACACGGCTAACTCCACACGGTCTATCCTTGGAAAAGACTACACGACGTGTCCCAAAGGTACGCGGCGTGTTTAAAGGGAGGTGACCCCGGCCCGTGTTGTTAGTTACATGGCCGAGTCCCTAGGTCACACTGCACGGCGTGTACATCATTGACACAACATGTTCTGTGAAGGAGTTCACCAACCCATGTTGTTAGTTACACGTCCAGACTCCGGTTCAACACTACACGGCATGCACAAAACTACACGATGTGTTTTACCCAAGCCCTTCCCTACCCCGTGTCGCCACCCACACAGTTTGTGACACGGGAAGAGACTGCACGGCGTGTACTACGGGTACACGACGTGTACTCAAAAACAGAAGAACATACATGGCATGTATAAAGTACTACACAACATGTATACTGGGTTTCCAGACAGTATGCCTCAAAAACTTCCCCGGAACCTAGAAAATACTAAAAAAAAACACCTAAGTGTCAAATTCCGACCCGTGGGGGCCCATACTCCCCACGAATCAAAGTTTGACATCTTATATGTGTTATAACCAACAAACAGTCAATGATCCAACAAATTCCGGTCAATGGGGGCCCATACTCCCCAAAAACCAAAGTTTGGCATCCATTCTATAAACAGGCTCAAACAAAAACACCATATCACAAGGCAAGTATTTATCAAGCAGCTATCACAACAGTATGCTTTTCTAGCACAACAACTATCACAACAACATGAAAATTCTAATGCACCTACATGGCATGGAAACTATGCATGGCATGTGATACCTAGAATGTGCCTATATGATGCATGAGACAACATACCCTCATCTCATCGGGTTGCAACTAAATTAAACCCACAGATAAAATATAAACAACACAATCCAAGTGTGTCACCCAATGGTGAAAACATATCAACTGTAAAATTGAAAAATCAAAAGAATGAAAAATACGAGGTAGACTGGCTTTTCCCTATACACAGGTTAGCTACGCCCGGGCACAGCTTATTACCAACTATCGTTCCGTACTATCCCTGACTACTGCTCTAAATAGTAAGTCAAAGAAAAGAAACACCCTTTGATACCACTTTGTAACGTCCCGGATTCGGGTGCCACGCAATGGGTGCCCCGAACCCGGTTCGCCACGTGACCTCAAGCGCATTTCCCCAAATGCCAGAGGCTGCCGACTAGTAGCGAGGGCCCAGGTCTGATAGTGGGGAAACTATGCCCTCATTTGTCAAAGTATAGTGCAACGGAATACCAAAATAAACATACAATGACAGCGGAAGCACTAACCATACAGATACTGAAATTAACAACTGCAATGGATATAACCAACAATATATAAATGATGATGCTACATGTTTCAGGTTCTAAGAAAATATCCATAACGTGTTATACATCAATACAGTACAGCAGAAAACAGAGTATAGCAAAGAAAAGCAAACAACTGGCAGCGGCATCGCGAGCCAAGGCTCGGTCCCATGCCCTCCTACTCCTCAGCAACAGTCAAGTACCTGTATAGGGACTCTTTCCACTATCTACTCCTGTAGAAACATAATCTATTTGGGCCGAAAAGCATGACCAAAACAAGGTGTGGGAAATATATCTCAGTAGGCACCCACCAAAGGCCCGTGCCCAACTGCGTGTAAGCATGCAATAATAGTGTGCCATAATAAATGAAATAAATTAATCAGTACTCATAAGTAACAACTACCAATTATATTGCCATTTTTATTATTCATTTAATCCATTTAATATAAGAAATCACCACAATGCATTTCTAAGTAACCAACTAGTGTCCTCATACACGTAATCTCCTACCCTTGGGTAACGAGTATCCAACACAGAATCTTCCCTCAGGCATAACAGAGTTTTTCCCTCAGGCGTAGGTAGTGTCGCCCACAAGCATAGAATCAGATTCCCATAGGCACGGAAGAAGTTTCCCTCAGGCCGAAAATATCTACAGCCCACAGGCTAAATAGTGCAGTGCCCCCAGGCTAATCACAACAACGCCCTCAGGCTAAACAGGTAATCGGGCCATGGCCAACATATCAAAATGCAGTAAACAAGCAATTCCTCTCAAGGAAATTATACAATTACTACATTTAAGGCATGCCCTCGGGTATCCTGGCCAAATGGATAAACAGTGAAACACACCCCCGAGGTGGTTTCAGATCCAAGCAACGATCCCAACCAGCATTTTATTATCACAATTTAATCACCTATGCAATTCTAGGCATTAAATATAGCAACAAACTCAGCCACACGATACCCCAACATGGGTTCGTGGCACGAAAACACACAAAAACGCATGACAGTTGGAAATTTACACCAATCCACTTACCTTATACGCCAACGAATGTTATAACCAAACGTCGACTCAAGAAATGCCCAAGAACGGCGTAGATATTACGAAGAACATAACCCATTAAAATGTAAATAACATACGTTAGGTGAAGAATTGGTAAGAACAACTTAAAGAGGATAAAGGGCTTACTCATGCAGTTCCAACGAGATCGTCCGAAGCCAAATCGGATTCCAGACGAACACCCGGCATATCTTCAAAGGTATGGCCATCCTCCTTGGCTCCAAAATGGCTCAAATGCCTCCTCTACAAAATGAGGAGGCTAATGCCTATTTTAAGCTGAAAAAACAAAGTACACAGCGTGTACTTATGAGTAAACGACGTGTACTTCTTTCATTTAACTGTTCATTTGGTGGTACCGCCACACTGTTCACCCATCGACTTGAGTACACGACATGTACTCCTGAGTACATGGCATGTACTATCGCCCAGCTGGCGGTGACTCCACCGCCTTACTATTCAAGCCTGCAGACTGACTACACAACGTGTAAGGTACCACTACACAACATGTAGTTAGTTCCTACACCCCTCGTCACTGACAAGGCTACACACCCTGTGTACTCATCCCAACACGGCCAAAAGTACACGGCGTGTGGACAAAGTACACGGCGTGTAGTTTCAAAATTTAGCATTTTTTTCCATTTTCCATATTTTCTCAAAAACACTTAAGGAAAAGGAAAAAGAAGAATCCCATACCTCAAAAATAAGAACTGGGTTCTTACAGGACGTCTCATGGACATCCGACCTAGAATAGAGTCGAATATTCATCCATTGGAACTAATTTTAAATTCTCTACTTAAATTTAAATACATTTTATTTTTTCTAGGCTCATAATAAATACATGATCAATCTGGTACAAATTTAAGTTACTAGGGTACTCAGAGGAAGCCAGTGGGTATGAGATTTTAAAATTTTCTTCATCGTGATAAAAAAACATGTCGAAATCAATGATATGAGACCTGATATAGTCTAAGGATCGTGCATAATTAATCAGAGCACTAAAAATAGAACTGATTACATAGAATTTTTAGATATGAAGCCATGATCGACATCTTCTTATCACCAACGATCATTCCTTGAAGAATACATATTGAGATATTTGAAGATCATCCACATGCACTTCAAAAATCCTCAAGATCATCGATCGTTAGATTTCAGGTGCTAGCATAGAGATCTGATGATTGATTCGATGTATCGAAGATAACCATGATCCTCTACCTACAATAGTTTAAGGTCTTATTGGATCATCATTTGAAGAGAGAGAATCTCTCTCTAGAAAGTGGAATAACAGAGAGGCTCTCTTTCAAGTATGAAAGAATAGTTTTCTTTGTTAGCGTCTCTCTACCTATTTATAGTGGAGGTTCTAAATACCCGAAAGGGTTCCCCAGCCCCGTTTATTTTATGTCCATGAAATAAATAATTATGACAAACTAAACTGTGTCAATATTATTTATTTTTTGTCACAAACCATTAATATAAAATATATTATGTGATATACCTAATTCATTCACTCGACTCGACATTCCCTCATTATATTAAATGATCATTGAATATTAAAATAATATTCTTTGGAATGATATTTTCTTGAATTTACATAACTTGTAAATTATAAAAATAAATTCAACTCAATTATTCATAACTTGAATAATAATAATTTATTTAATTATCGGTGATCAATAACTTGGAAAACACTTGGACCCCATAGTGCGACCCATGCTATCCAATAAACATATTCAATAGAATAGGGTGGATTCTTGAATACGCTGTTGTTTGTGTCCCTCTAGGAAATTATCTGGAAAGAAGTGAATTAAATACACACTCCAAGAGAGGAGTTTATCAAGACATCAAAGCCCCTAAAGAGATAAGTACTACCATAGAAATAAAAACCATCCAACAGACACATATTGTGTATTATATTCTCTTTATCTTTAGACATCTCAGAATGAAGGATACATACTTGTGTCCTCTCCCTTTTATTTACTATTTCTTATATGACTAGGTGGATTTAACTTTCTACTACATTGTCCAAGGATTTATATCAGTAATACCATCCTAATAAATATGGCCCAAGCTATATGACTTCCTTAACCTTGATGTGGAAAATCCTTTCTTGACCATTCGGCCAATGTCATACCACAAATGATGCACCCAAAACAATCTACCTCGCCACAATTTCAATATCATGAACTTTTCCTTACATCAATGTATGTGATCAAATGGAACACATTAATAATGATCTCATGTTAGGAGACAAATACATAGGTCTGTAGATAAGAACAACCAGTGACACCCAAAACATGCGGCGTTCCTATTGGCAGGTCTATCCTCATAATATCACTACTAGAGATCAACAAGTGAAAAATTAATGAGAATTTTTCATGACGATTATGATACCCGAACACCTAATAGTCAAAAATATAATATTTTTAGTCAGTAATATGTATCTGGGCCATAGAAACTTTTTTTTAATATTAATTTCATAGTATCTTGAGATTCTCATTATAGCATGGGATTTTCTATAACCATTTGATACATCAATTAAACAATAGAAATCACAATTAAATAGTTCTCCCCTAAATATCAACATTATAATGGAAAGTAAACAACTCATATAATAAAATGTATATAAGAAATGGAAATCAAAATTACTATTCATATGGGGTCTAGGGAACCCACTATTACAACACATTAACATTCTGGTAAATCTTCTGGCCCAAATGATCTTTCCTTTAGTCTTCATGGATTCCCTAAAAATTCTTAAACTAATGAACTATTTGAATAACAATTTAAATGAACATGCATATGGCTAGTTTATTCTTTATTCTCACTAGTATTATTAATAATGTTTTGGTCTTTCTGTAAGATATTCTCATTAAATACATAATTATATATTATAATGAAATTATGATAGTTATTATCCCAAATATAAAATATAAATATTTCATTGTAATACCCAAAAATGAAGCATGATTATGAAAATGGTTCATGTTTTTCCTGATACTTGGCCACAACATGTACATAGGATATGATTTTGAATAATTTATGTTTGGTAAGTTCCTGTAATTATCTATACCATAACTGTATTGGAATGTTTATGTTAAATGGTTCATAAATAATTGTATTCATAATATATTACACATAACATTTTTGTTTTGTCCAAAATTCCTTTCACATTATATAATTCCAACCCATAATATATGATTTTTCATACAACTTATAGTTTATTCACTATGCTATAACATTCTTATATGGTGTTATGGAAATAATATTTCCAAACTGGATATCTTTCCTCTAGTTTTTTTTTGAATTCCAAGCAATCACATTTTCCACTTTTATTAGACCTTGTTCACAAAACCATACATACAATTACAATTTACACCATGGACCTCTATCAAATAAGAACTCTAAGCACATATTATTTCATTCTAATGATGTAAACCTATACTTTCATTTTTGAATAATCAATGAATGTAACAAAGTATATTAACCCACCATGATAATAAAATTTTGTAGGACCCCAAACATCAATGGACATGAGATCTGTATTTTAAGACTTATGTGTCATTCCATTTATTGTAAAAGACACTATTATATTTTTTTCAAGTATATAACTTACACAAGATCCAGCATTCCTTCTGACTATGGTTCAATGTACCCAAATCATATACTAATCATATGTTCTTTGTACTATGGTTACCATGATTGTGATTCCACAAATCATGAATTTTGGAAGTTTTAATTCTATTAATTATTTCTCCATGTGATTTCTTTTCTAGATATAACATTCCATCATCAACACTTCTAGTTAACACCATAGATTCCCATGTAAGCATTCATACTCTATTCTAAAATCTTATTTTGATTTTGACTACATCCATCTAAAAAATAGAATTTAGATTATTCCATAAACATGGTATGTGTGGAACTCCTTATAAAATCATGAATCTTCTATTTCTCATTTATATTATTACATCACACTCCCTCGTTATCTTGAGAGTTTCAACATCAACTAAATGAATGCAGATAAAAAATCGAGATACATAATTATAAATGAATCCCTTATTATCCATAGAATGGATTAAAGACTTAAAATAAATAACTCAAGGTTCCAATGAAATATTTGTAGTAAATAGTAAAATGATCTCATTATCTACTATAGTGTTAGATAATAATGAACATATGGATGAACCTCTTCCAAAATTCAATCTATGATCTGAAATATATTTCCTCAAACAACCTCTCTTCCCATAATTCCAAATTATTAATTTAGTATAAGAAAACATACATTTAATTCTTTAATTTAATCTATCCTACGATTTCCTTTGACCTTTCCTTTGAACAGAATATTTTTCACCATCCTTATTGAGTGAGGTTCCCATAGGTTCCTGAATATACCTCCCCATATGAACATTATATATAATTGGATCTCAAATATACTGAACCGTTATGTTAGAATTCCCAAAATATTCTTATATGGAATTAAATATCATATCCCATGACTTTTAAAGAGATGGAAATAGAATAAAATTCTATACAACATCAATGTACATCTCTTTAAATAATTTGGGATTGATTTGAGTCGTGTTAATTTAATTCACACGATTCATAATTTGTCTTCCTTTTAACATACTCCATCCATACATCCTACATATCATGAATAGTTTGTTTATTTAAATTTGATTCTCATTCATGTACATTTTAGCCTTCACCATCTCAAAATTTTTGTTCAACTTCCATATGTTATATTCAACATTACATGCTAATGACATTTGAATCATTCAGATTTACTTCCTTTTAAACCTTTCACACTAAGTCATTTCGATTATTATTTTTTGAATCCTTTAAATGGAATATAATTATAATTTTTAAATATAAAATACTCCACCAGAAACCTCGAAAAGATAATTCCTCTCTCAAAATACATTTCTATAAGGTTCTTTACATTTTATAATGACATGCCTTTTGAAATAGTTGACTCACATTGAATCAGAAAAGAATATGTATAAGAGAATTACCTAAATCTTCTATTTTCAAATGTGTTTGTCCTTTATAAACTAAAATATCTGAAGCCACTCACTATGATTTAGAACCTCCAATATTGGGAATAAAAAACATAAACATTTACCATAGAACGATTATCTGTTACTTTGATAAACTGAATAACCTCTAACCTGAATGTACTAGAACTCATAAGTCAAAATATAACTAAGTCTGCACAGTAAATTGAAACACTCAGACATGTCAATAAAAACACATAGAAAAAAATACATTAAATTTTAAAAAAACCAACAAGGATAAAAAATAATAGACTTCATGTGTGTCTTACTTTAGCCCTGTATTATGAGGAGAACAATAATATTTCATTTATTTTCCTAATAGGAGAATGATTAAAATTAAAGTTAGTGTTTTTATAATTTTATATCATTATTTTATAGATTTCATGTTAATAAAATGAAAAACAGATACATGAGGTCAACCTCACCTATGTAGTGGGGCTCAATCGATCAACCGATTCCACTACCAGTTGATATTTTTGGGGGACCCATGATTTTACTTTGACACTTCTAATAACTCATAGGTAGATCCACCACAACTATTGACATTAAAAAAAATGATAAATTCAATCATACATTGTTAGTTGATGATTCATATATAACCCTCTACTAAACATTCATTTACCCCAAAATAACTTCATCAAGGATTTATGAACAAGTCAAAATCTCAAATAATCCATCATTTAGATAGTTAACAGCTGGACTTCTAGTTTTGGAACATGATATTTATAGCTACCTATATCTATAGTACTTCATCTACAGTAGGTCAAATTCATGTTTTGAAATTGATATTCTCGTGTTCCAACTTTAGAACTTAGATAATAGGAATCATTGAAATGTATCCAGATTTAATAATAGAAAATATAATAACTTCATGATTTAAAATTAGACTAATTCTCATAAATCTAATGTTTTTATGGTGATTTAAAAAAATTAATTTAGTATCAATTTCTTGAAACATTATGAAATTATTTCATATTTGAAGTGATTATTTTTATTTTATACCATAATCAATTAATAGATCAATCATACATGTTTCCCAGATATTTAATATCAATAATTAATGATGAATATAAAACATAAGAATTAAATTTGACCCATTTTTAGAAATATAATTATTTTTCAAGTAATACTAATAGTATATGTCAAGGATACAACTATAAGTGTGTTTAGACATTATGGATATAAGAAACTTATGTTTATTGTGATGATTTATTGTAATATTTTATGAGAATATTTTAAAAAAAATTAACCATTAAATTTAAATCTCATAAAGAGAAAAATATTATAGAATTAATTTAGTAAGGTATGTGTTTAGAATTATTTGGAGAATCATGAGGTAAATTCATATAATTCATGTGATTACTTAAATATATTTTAGGAATTAAAATTGATGTAAGTAATATTATTATTAAATTTTAAATAACATTGACTGGGTTAATTATATAATATCTCAACCAATAATTCAATGATAATTTAAAATGTAGAGTGGATTCATTCCTAAACTCACATTAACATACACACATCAGAGTAAATATTATTGTAAAAGGAATATTTATGACGAGACTTATATTCTTTTTATGTCATTTATTTCTCCTTCTAAGACATTCCTTGAAAATTATAATGTTATCCCTCTTATTGTATACCTACTATAATGACTAATGAATATCATATAAGGTATAATATGAAAGAAATAAATTTTTTCATTACATCATTTGTTTTGATGTGAAGAATTTGTTAATTTATTTTTTAGAAACAATATTAAATCATGAAAACATGAAGGGAAACCTAGTTAATTGCCGAAAAAACTACTAATTATATCATTATACATAAAATAAAAATTTATTATCTAAGTGATTTACATTATTTCTATATGATGAATGAAATTATATTTTGGGATATCAAGGTAATGATGGACTTAAATTTTGTTAAGTCGCTAGATTCATGTGAGTTGAAATAGGAACACTAAATCTCTAGGAATTTGTTGGAGGAATTATTCCTATGAAGAATACTATGTTGGAAAGATAAAATTAAGGGGTGGTTCTTTACTCATCATGTTTGTTGATATATTATTCAATGAGAATAAGGAACAATTCTCTTACATGGATGAAATAAATGGAAATAATATATATCATAATGTTTATTGAAATCCATAAATGGATTCTATAGGCTAAAATATTGTTCAGTTAATTATTTGTTTCACCAGTTTATATTAATCCAATGGGGGGTTTTCAAGAAGAAACTGGACATGGATATAAACTTTTCTAATAAGGTGGAACAATTATTTTCTGATCAATTTAATATTTTATTTTGTTTATCTAGTTTATATAATTTCATTAGTGGTTATTCAAAATGAATTCATGCTTTGATGGTAATGTTGGTAAAAATAACGAATGATTGGTCACTAAAGGATTCAAAATACATCAAGAAACAGACTATGAAAAAAATTTCATTAGTCAAGACACTAAAATATATTAAAATTATACATTAAATAAAAACCTTATAAGATCATGAAATTTGGGAAATAGATCTCAAGAAGACCTTCCATAATGGAATCCATATGGATGTTTTCTATATGAAAGAACCAAAATGGTTGGTGACACAAAATAATTTCAATAAGGTATGAAAAAACAAAGATCCATTTATGGTTTGAATTAAACATTATGATCATGGAATAATAATTTTTATGAGGTAATAATATAGATGGGTATTATTATAAAATATTTGGATCCATGTTTCTATAAGAAGTTAGTGGGAGAAACATCTTTTTTCAACTAATATAGTTTGATAAAAAATAAAAAATAATTGTTTAATCTTTTAGATAGGTTAGACGTAGAAAAAAAACTAATTATACTATAATTCATTAATGTAGAAACCCAAGTTATATAGGAAAAGAACTAATAATATAGATTTATGTGGTTTATTAGATATAGTTATAGTACATAAATTAAAAAAGTATAGAAAATTAGAAGATTAAATATTTCAAGAGAGACTTTTTTTGTGTCATATAGAATAAAATCTCTCCAATATGGTGTGTTAAGTAAAAATATGAAATAAAAATAATGAAGAAAATTCCATATGATTAATTGTTTAAATCTATCACATATTCCAATATATTTAAAAATATTCTATATAACTTATGCATCATGAGTAGTAGGAAAATAAAAAATAGAACCCAAAAAATGTATGAGGAGGATCTTTGAACTATCAAACGATACTGAATAATGAAAAATGATGATTCCATGGTTATTGGATAAATTAGAATTCTTTTTTTTAATGTATTACATGTACAATTTTCCTATATTTCCATATGAACTAGTATTTAAGATAATCTATAGAAATTAACATGAGAATAATATTGAAGATAGTGTTAATCATACTTATATATATTGAGTTTCTTATTTCTTATTATGTAACAAAAGAAGTAGTTTAATAAACGAAAAGTTCTATTTCTTGTAATTTTATCAAGAAAGAAAAGTAAAATAAATAAATAAATAAATAAATATTTAATTATATTTATGCATAAATAATAAAATAACTCAAGTTAATGATAGAGGATAAAATGTTAGTACATATTGATATCACCTATTATTTTTTAGACAAGTGAAATTGTAGAAAGCATGCATAACAGACATATAAAAATTTAGCAGGCCTAGTGACTAAATATATACATTACCAGAATCAAGGATATCATGTGGGATATAATAAATTGTGAAATGTTAGTAGTCATCTATAGTGAATGTGTAAATATATAAGATTTATTTCCATATAAAAAACTAACTTTTCGACTTTTGATTACCATAATATTAATAAATATCTTGCCCCAAGATGATTTTTCTTATATGAAAAATTACTTTGATAATGTACATATATATATTTTTAGTATCAAAATGTAATAATAGTTACTTATTTAAATGAGAACCTAGAGATGATATGAAAAAATAATTAAACATATATCCTATTGTATAGATAACAATTATCAGATAAGGAACATATGATGTTTGACTATCAGGTTCTTAGAGTTTAAATGAAATTTAGAGTTATTCTCATGATGTTAATACATCTTGATATCAATGAAAAGAATTTCATTTGGGAAGAACAACCAATAATAATTCCACATGTTTATTTATCATTTTATATTCCTATATGTGACAATATATATTTTTCCATAGACATTATATTATTATTAATTAATATCATGAATCATGTACATTGATGTATTGATGAAAACCATGACAACATATGCCCACAAAGAGGTAGTATATTTTTGTGTGTGTTATAAGAGATATATCATTAGTTGAATAAGTACAAAAATTATTTATCACTTAAATATTAATAGAAGAAGATATATAAGGTTATTTGATTGAAATGAAACTTTATGATTAAATTCATAAAAATTGTATTTCATTAGATTGTTCATTTCAGAAATTCGATGAAAGATACTCCTAGTATATTGGGTGATAACCCGATTATGCATCCTTCTTGATTCAATATTAGAAGACAACAGATTACATGACATAATAGCATTTATAGGATGGTTTTTTTCCTTATTACATTAAATACATTTTCTATGGGTGTCTTGATATGTTTCTAGATACTAATATTTGTCTTTAAAAATTTTCACTTAATTCGTCAAAAAGGGACAAGAGCAACCAATAACTAAATGTATCCATAATTTCATTAAATTTATAATTAATTTTATATTAAAAATAAATATTAATCATACCTTGTGGATTAATGATTATTTAATAAAAATTGATCATATAAATTATTACTACAACAAAGATCTATGACCATGGGTGATGACCTTTTCTGTAGTTTATAAGACCATGGGTATAGATATTTCAAATTGAATCCATCCTGTAGGAACTATTGGCATGGAAATAAACCCACAGGCTCTGGACATGGGAATAACCCATGTTTATGTCCCTATTATAACACCCCAATTTTTTACAGTATGTATAATCTTAAATAAATTCAATTCATTCAATAACTTACATTTCCATAAAAAATATTTCATGTAGTATTAATTATATAAAATCAAATATAGAATATGAAACAAAATTAAAAAATGAATAATGACTGAAATAATTGGTGTTTTTTCTATAAATTAATGAACACATATTAATGAAATAGTAACTTGATCTTTGGAATAGTAATATGGAATTTAGGAATAGTAATTCAACCAATTTAATAGTAACCACACCAACGAATGTATAGAAAAAATTTATGCAGCATATAAATGGAAATATGATACAATTACACCATAATACATGTTGATAAATGTTAAAGAAATTATTAATTAAGTGTTGATATTTTTTATAAAATTAAATGTTTATTTTCAATTTTAGAATTAATATAATGATTTAAAATAAATTTAGATTTCATAAAATGTTTTCATAAATTAATATTTTTTTTCTTTTGATTATAATATAATTTTATGATACCTTAATTAAATTGTCATTGAGTTATAAAATACGTTTTAATTTTAAAATTGGTATTTTCCAAGTAAAATTTGATTTTAACTAATATTTTAATTTATCATATTTAGAAAATTATTTTCAAAAAATGGATTACATTTTTTAATTCTACATTTCAAAAAATGTATAGGGTGAATTTTTGGGCATTTTCTAAAATTGTTGAATTTTCGGTGAATAGGGAAATTTGATAATTTACCTTATTTAACAAATACATAAATTATTGAGTCATAAATGATGTATGGATGATGTAAGCCCATAATAACGAAATATATTATATTATTTTAATATATTTAGTGATAAATATTTAACTATTCATAGTCTTATGTCAAAATAACAATCAAATGAAAAAATATTTAAAAAACACTATTGCCTCCACTATAAATACCACCCATCACAACCTATTCTATTAACACATTATAAGTCTTGAAGCTTGTCTAATTTTTTACTGATATTATCAAAAAAACTCTTTCCCACGTCTAGGATGTTCTGGTATCAAAAAAATTTGAAAACTAAATTCTCTTAATGATGTTCTCATAGAGAAGAATTCAAGAGGTAAAATCCTATTTCCTTTTATTTTAATTTCATTTCAATTTATTTTATTTTCCTATTATATCATTACATCCTCTATCCAAAAATGAATGATCACTACAAAATATTATATATAATGGAATTTTATTATGTAAAAAGAAAATCCACCACCACGTCTCTTCTCCTCTTCCCTTTTATTCTAAAAATGAAAACATCATCTATGAGGTGCCAATTTACCGCCTTCATGGCAACGTGTTTTTGTTTTTCAGTTCATCATTGAAGTATTTTTATAAAACCATTTATTAAGATTAAAAAATATTATAATATATGTATTAAATTTTATTTAATGTTTTGGAACCTGTATATATATATATATAATATTAATTAATAAAACAAAACTAGTTCGTGATGAATGAAAAAATACCAAAATAAACTAAAAAATCATCACTAACATTTTATTTAATGATTTATCCTCATACCATATACCT
The DNA here is from genome assembly GCA_963277665.1 of Viscum album. NCBI lineage: Eukaryota > Viridiplantae > Streptophyta > Magnoliopsida > Santalales > Viscaceae > Viscum > Viscum album. The sequence goes on along the minus strand of OY728121.1, from coordinate 1,631,339,446 downwards.
AAATTAAATATATAACCATTTAATATTCTTTAGTTTCATTGATAACTTATAATTTCAATTCTATAAATCTATTCTCATTTTACATGATTTTCCATACATGTATACTAGTAAACTAATCATGAAAACCAAGGAAATGACACCCCCGAATGAAAAAAATTGTATCTCATAACTCATCAAAAAAGCCATAAATGAATTTAATAAAATTATAGAAAATAAAATAAATGTGGAAAAGGTTCTCAATTAATTAATTGATTGATTTAGTTTGATTATCCAAGACGATAAGATCAAGTACAAAAAAATTCAGACATAAGGTAAGGGATTCTTCCCATACCTTCATTTTTCCATTAGGTTACGTTTTCTCTTTATTTAACCTAATTTTATCTATTATTATTTTAATATACCTCTTATAAATAATTTTTATATTTTATAAACCCATTTACCCATTACAGTTCATTTTTATTTGATTGGTAATGCATGTTTTATGAGGTCACCTTTTCAATTTCTCCCGACTAGTAAGCTCGGTTAAAGGGAACTTCCCAATTTCTTAACAATTTTAAAGTACCATACATAATATATATTAAGCAAAAAATATTTTTGAAAAATTAAAAATTTATTCATAAAAAACTGTCCTTGTTCATTCCTGGTATTATACAAACAATTATTCATTTTTCTATTATAAAGTCTCTTTAGTATTTTCCCTTAAATAACTCTAAAGATGCTCATTTCTAGAAGATTATTAAACTCTCAATTTACTTGTTTTCACTTTAGTTGGAATTCATTTATCATGATAGATGACTATTTAACATAATGAATGTTCATGTAAGATATAAATCCATTCTTCCATGGACACAATTATGATATTCCCTTTAGTTATGCTTTATTCGCTACTTATTCTGTGAGTATGGTGTATATATTGTCCCCTTCAATTTACGATCCTAATTAATTGAATCTTTCATTAAATATACATGTTTCATGTATCATGGATATTATTATTTCCTTATCCATGTATCGTTTTCACATATGGTTTCTTCATTTAATGTAGTTTTAATTGAGGAAATATTGATGAATCTTATCCTCTACTCAATAAAGATATTTAAATAAGTCATTTTTTCATGAATTGAATATATTTATGAAGAATGTTTCGAAATTATTGTGATGGGTGGGGCCTTTTATTTTCCCTCGATGCATCAGAAGGTATCATTAGAAAAAATTTTAGTGATTAAACCTTTCAATTTGTTTCAAAATAGAATCATATGGGTTTTTACCCAGAGAATTAAACATCCTTGACGGTGTAATGGTTCATATGTTAGACACATGATGTCCAATTGATAAGTATTTTATTTATTCAATATTCTATTATTACTTTTGAGGATGTTTTCACCATTATAATATCTATGGATGCATTATCATTCATAGTGTATTGATGGCATGCATTTTTCATATTATTTACTTTTCCATAATGTTTATTCTTTATTGACATCACTTCACTTATTATTGTTTCATATGATCCTTACTGAGTGTTTGAGCTCACCCTTTAACTTTTTTTACTTCACCAGGTTGTGAAGATGAAATCATGGAATAATTGACAAGAATTAGTTTATTTTGTTTTGTTATGTTATTTTTCAAATTACTGATGTAATAAGGGAAACATGTATGTATATAGTTTCTTCAAGACAAAAAAACTTGTTGATCCTTGGAGATGAGATCTATTGTACCTCTTCCATTATAATAAAATGATATATGATTTAGGGATAATGTGTTTAGGTTCTTAACAGTTGGTATCAGAGTAAGATTAGTATATTTCTTAGGAGCTATATTTAGAAAAAAATGTTTAGGGAATATAACCATAAGATATAATTTGAGGATAAACATAGAATAAAATACTATAATTTTGGTAAGGTGGATATTATGTGAGTCTTCCTATAAATAAATCCTTGTCTGAATACTACAAGTGGATGAAGTTTTGGAACATATGTAAATAGGGGTAACGACTCTGACGAGGTGCATCGAGCTTGAAGCCATTGAACCAGGTACATGGCAATGGGATTTACTAGGAACCTGGTTTGAAACTCCCATGGGATATACTTATGATAATTCACATTCTCTTTACAAACTATTATGAAGGGTTTAAAAGTAAATATATTCCCATAGAATCTATTTTTTATGATAATGATATTAGCTATGCATAAATTTTCAATATATATTATGTATTTTCTAGTTCGAAATTATGCAGAATATAATTTAGCGTAATGGTGCCTAATAGATGAAAAGGACACAATAGACGCTAAAAATTTATGGATTTACCTTCAAACAATGTCAACATAGTTAGTGTTGGAGTTGAGAAAATCATGACCTTGTTAGGAGAGATTAAACAGTTTATGACAAATAACCAAACTAAACCTTTGCTGGTTCGTTTCATGTCACTGGAAATCCCATCTTTAAGTGGGAGTACGAATCCAGTTATAGCTAACTAGTAGATCAAGTCCCTTGAAAATGTATTTCTATCATTGTGATGAAATAAAAATGAAAATGTAGTTCTAGTGGTATATTTTCTCATGGGTGATTCATATCAAAAGTGGTCTTTGATCCATGATATTAAGGAGGAAGAAGAAATTGAATACTTGGAATGGATAACTTTTAATGAAAAATTCATTATAAAATACATCCCTTATGAGGATTAAACTAAAATGAAGGGAAAAGTACTTATATTAAAGTAAAGGGAGGAAAAGAGTGCTAAAAAATATTTAGCCACCTTCACAAGAGTAGAAATGTAAGCTAAAAATTACAAACATGATTCATAAGACAAGATTGATCATTTCATTAAATGTTTTAATCAAAATATACAAAGGGAACTGGCTTTAGAAAAATTTTCATCATTTGATGAAATAGTATTATGTGCTATCAAAATAGAGAAGGAATATTCAAGATCTTATATTCTCAAGGAAAATCAAGATAAGAAGAGGTATTATGATAATCATGGATTATGTGAAGCATCAATGAATAATAAGGGATGAATCAATTTCCATTATGTGAAAATTTTGGAAATAGACATCCTATAAAATGAATTAAAGGTATGGTAGTTTTCTATAAGTGTAGAGAAAAGTGTCATCGAGCTAATGACTACAAGTGGAATAAAAAAATCAATGATTTTAAATGATTCAAATATATTGATATGGGATATTATTCAATTCATTTTCCCAAGCATTAGGGGAATATACCATAGTAGGGGAAAAGGGGAGATAGTCAAGCTTACGCAATCACCACTACTAAAGTTAAAGTACCCAATAATGTGGTGGTAGGTACATTAATGCTATCATGAAATCTATAAAATTATTTATTTGATTATGAATCATCACTCTCTTTTATATCTATACAATTTCAAAGATCATTAGGCATTTTCTGTCTTATTTAACATGGGAGTTATTAGTCAAAACTCATAAGGGAAGTCACATTCCAAAAAAATGTGTTATTCAGTCCCCTTTATGATGCATAAAAATGTTTTAGTTTATGACCTTATCATCATACCTATGCTTGAATTAGATATATTCCTCGGTATGGGCATTATTTAAAAATATTATTCAAAAATTTATTTAAAGAATATATAAATTAATATTTTTGAGGATGATTTAGAATCCATAATCTTTATAGGAGAAACTTAATCATATAATTATTTTATAGATCCACCCCTAGTATCTATACATAATTAAATTCATGGGAATGAAGAGAAAAGAACATCTAAAGATTAGGGAAGTCATCTCAAAATTGAGAATATACCAATTGTACATGAATACATTGATTTATTTTATGAGAAATTACCTAGAATCAACCAATAGTGCGAATATGAAATTACAATTGATCTAATACCTAATGAAAAACCAACATAAAAGAGTCCTTATAGAATGGAAATTGTGGAATTAGTGGATATGAAGGAAAATCTAGAGGATTTGATGAATAAGGTATGTTTCTCCATAGGGATTCCGTCTTTTTTTTTTCACGAAAAAAGATGGATCCTTGAGGTTTTGAATTTACTACAGAGAAATCATATATAGTATAATAAAAAACTAGTATCCCATAGATAAAATTGACAATTTACTTGATAAAGTTAATGGGGATCAATATTTTTTGAAGATTGAAATTCATTCTAGATATCATCAATTATGTGTAAATATGGTAGATATTATAAAGACAAAATTTTGAACTAGGTATTAACCTTATGAGTTTAGAGTAATGCCATTTGGACTGACCAATTCACCATCTATTTTCATGGATATAATGAATAGTGTATTCATGTAATATAGTGATTAATTTTTTTGGTATTTATTTATGATATATTGGTGTAATATGAATTCTATGACGATTATGATAACCACTTGAAGATTGTTTTGAAGAATCTTATAAGAAAATATTTATATGGGAAGTTCAGAATATGTGAATTCTGGTATCACACCACTTTTGTTTTTATCTATATTCTCTCTAAGGATGGAATCTTAGTTGATAATGAAAAGACAAAGAAAATACAAGAATGGAATATGCCAATGAACAGAACCAAGGTATGTAGTTTTATTAGTTTATCACATTACTATTAGTATTTTTTTTAGAATTTTTCATGATGAGATAACCCATAAACCAAGCTTACACATAATGGGGTTCAGCTCATATAGACAAAAGAATGTATAGAATGTTTTTTTTAATTCACAATAAGATTGGTCTATGCTCCAATTTTTAATCTTCCATCAGTAAAATATGGGTTTGTGATATACAATGATGCATCGAATAATGGAATGAGTTGTGTCCTATTGCAAAACAATAATGTTATTACGTGTACATAAAGATAGTTGAAGACTTATGAAAAAAATTATCCAACTCATGAGCTTGAGTTAGCAGCTGAAATATTTGATATGAATATATAGAGACACAATATCTATGGTGAAATATTTTATGTATACAAGGATGAAATTTTTTGAACTAAATCATTACATTAAAATAACTTATCTTGAGGAAGAGGCGATGGATCGAGTTAGTCAGATGTTATTATTCCTTAATACACTACCAGAAAGGAAAGGAAAATAAGAGAGAATATTCATCAACCCAGAAAGATCATGGAGTTCTAACCTAAATGAAGATTGAGAAAGATCCTATATTCAAGGATTTATAAAAAATGATTATGTAATTTTTATGAAAATAGAAACTGAGCCCTAGGTACATTAGACCATTTGAAATTTTGGAAAGAATTTGAGCTACAACTTACCGATTAGGAATTATACCAATTATATCCAAATTTCACGATGTATTCCACATATCATTATTAAATAAGTACATTCTAAATAAAACACATGTACTCACCTATTAAGAAATAGAACAAGAACCCAATTTGTCTTACTATGATGGGCCTATCGAAATTACTAACACAAGAGAGAAAGTATTGAGAAATTGGATAACTCAATTGATAAACATTATTTGGAGAAACCAAAACATGGAAGAATAAACATGGGAACCTAAGGATGTTATGAAGAAAAACCACCCACATCTATTTGGATGGAAATATTCATGAAATATTTCGAGGATGGAATTTCCAAATGAGGGAAGAATATAGGACCCTATGATTTTATGGTATGTATAATCTTAAATAAATTTAATTCAATCAATAGATTACATACCACACTCAATTATTTCATATTTTATGAATCATATAAATCACATAGAGATTACCAAATAAACTACACAAATGAAGAATGAATGAAATAAGAGTTTTTTTCTAAAGATTAAGGAACATGTATTAATGAAATAGTAACTTGACATTTGGAATAGTAATATGAACCTTATGAATAATAATTTTTCCAATAAAATAGTAACCTAATAAATGAATGTAATAAAAAAATGTATTAATATTATAAATAGTAATATGATATTATTATATCATAGTACAAGTAAACAAATGTTTTATAAATTATTAATTATGTGTTGATATTTTTTATAAACATAAATGTTTATTTTAAATTTTACAATTAATATAATAATTCAAAAAAAATTACTTTTCTTAAAATGTATTCATAAATTAATTTTTTTCTTTATGATAATAAGAAAATTTTATGAGACACTAATAAAATTTTCAGTATATTATAAAATTAGTTATAATTTTAAAATTGGCATTTTTCAAATATATTATGATTTTAATTAAAAATTAAATATCTCATATTTAAATAAATAACATCATAAAATAGAGTTCACTTTTTAATTATACACTTCAGAAAATGGTTTGGATTAATTTTGGGTTTTTTTAAATAGATGAATCTTTGGTGAATAGTTGAATTTGATAATTTACCATATTTAATGAATACTTGATTTATCCATTCATAGATGATGTCTGACTGATGTATGCCCATAATCTTGAACTATCCTCTATTATTTTAATATATTTTGTCATAATTCCCAATCTAATGATTTCCTTGATCCTAAATAATAAACAAATGAATAAAATATTCAAAAACACCCCTCTCCTCCACTATAAATACCACCCCTCACCAAATATTCTCTTTACACCTCTTTAGCTTTGATTATTTTCCCCCTTATACCCAATCCTCTTACCATGAATCTTCCCCACTTCTAAGAGGTTTTTATTCAACTAAGGAAAAAAACCAATTCTTCTTAAGGGGTTTCTCATGGAGAATAATTCAATAGGTAAAAACCCATTTCATTTTCTTTTAATTTCATTTCAATTTCCATTCATTTTTTATTATATCCTCACATAATCTGTCAAAAAATGAATGAAAAATAAATTATATTATATATAATTTAATTTTATTATGTAAATTGGAAATCCTCTATCAATTCTCTACTCCTCTCCCCTTTTATTCTAAAAATGAAAACATCGTCTGTGCGGTGCTGATTTACCACCTTCATGGATGATGTGTTTAATTTTTTCAATTTCTCATTTAATCATTGGAATAAAACCAATTATTATGGTTAAAATAGATTATAATATTTGTATTACATATTATTTAATGTTCTAGAGACAATATATATATAATATTAATTGATATAAAAATTAGTTTGTTATGATAAAAAAATGTCAAAATAATCTAAACGACTATGACTAAAGTTTTATCTAATGATTAATACTCATAACCTATAAACTAATGAAATATGTAACCATTTAATATTATGGAGGTTAATTAATAACATATAATTTCAATTCTAGAAATCTATTCTCTTTTTACATTATTTTCTACACTAGTATACAAGTAAACCTGTCTTGAAAACCATTGAAACAAGCACTCCCGAATGATAAAATTGTATCTTATAACGCATAAAAAAGGAAATTAGTGAACATAATAAAATTAAAATAAATAATATAAATATTGAAAATGGTCTAAATTAATTAATTAATGGATTTAATTTGATTATCCAGGACATTAAGATCAAGTGAAAAACACATTAAGACATAAGATAAAGGATTCTCCCCGAACCTCCATTTTTCATTTGGGTTATGTTTTATATCTATTTACCATAATTCAATCCTTTATTATTTTTATATAAATATTCTAAAATATGTGTATATTTTTTAATCCCATTTATCCAAATCAGTTCATTATTCTTTTATGTGTAATTCATGTTTTATAAGGTCTCCTTGTCAAGTCCTCCAGATAAGAAAGCCTGATTAAGGGGAAATTCCCAATTTTATACACATTTTCAAGTACCATCCATAATCTCTTTTAAGAGAAAAATATATTTCTAAAATAAATAATTTTATCATGAAAAACTCTGAATTTTTATTTTTAATTTTCTACAAACAATTATTTCTTTTTCTATTTTAACGCCTCTTAAGCATTTTCCCTTAAACCACAATAGAGATAAACATTTATAAAAGTTTCTTAAACACTCATATAACATGTTTTTACTTCAATTGGAATTCATTTATCATGATAAATGAATATTTTCCATTATGAATGTCCAATTATGTTTTCAATCCATTCTTTCATGGACACCATTACGATATTCCCTTTGGATATAATTTATTCGCCACTTATTCATCGTCTGTGGTGTATATATTATTCCCTTTCATTTGTGATCATCATTCATTGAATATTTCATTAAATATCCATATTTCATGTATCATGGATATTATAATTTCCTTATACATATACCACTTTTAAATATGGTTACTTCTTTTAATGTCCTTTTTATTGGGAAAATATTGATGAATTTGTATCCTTTAGTCAATACAGATATTTTGATAAGCCATTTGTTCATGAATCGAATCGATGTATGAATAATGATTAGGGATTACAGTGAAGGGTGGGGCCTGTTATAGCTCTTAGCTACATTGGATTGTCTCATGAGACAAACAAGTTTGTGACACACTTTTTTTGTTTCCAAACAAAATAATATGGGTTTTTACCATAGACTTGAACCATATTAACATTTTAATGGTTCATGTTCAAGATACATGACATCCAAATAATAAGCATTTTTTTATTCGAGTATTTAGTTATTACATTCAATGATGCTTTCACTATGAAAAAATATAATGATGAATTAGTATTCTCATTTTATTAATGGAATATTTTTTTTCAGATTATTTACCTTAACATATTGACTTTACATCACTTATTATTGTTTTTTATAACCCTTACTCAGTGTTTGAGCTCACCGTTTTAATTTTTTCCATCCCAATGTTGTGAAGATGAAATATTTGAATAAGTGATAGGAAATAGTATATTTTATTTTATTTTGTTCTATGTATAATTACCTTTTTAATAACTGAACCATGTATGTATCTAGTTTTTTCAAGACTATTAAACTGATCAATCCTTGCTGATGTGATATCTTTTATCAATACTAGGGTAATAAAATGACCAATGATTGTGGGGTACTGGGGTCAGACTTGTTACACCTATGGCCATGGATTATATAATGATCCCAATATATTACTATATCAATATAAAGATTGGTTGGGACCATGTATAGTGGTGTATAACCATGTTCATAACCCATGGTGGTAGACCTACCACTACAAGGTGTACCCATAGATGTAGATCATGAAAAATATAAAAACTAATGTCCAGTGGGATTCGATAGTTGAGACTCTTCCTTATTTAATTACTCCTTCAAACACTATGCTATCTAGTTTTATACATTCATATATATATATATATATATATATTAATTATAAATTATGGAGGTCAGAACCTAGGGCCATGTGTCACCTCACCCATGTCCATAGGATCTCACATGTATTGAAATATTTCTAATGACACCATAGTGCATGAATGAAGATCTTACCTGCACTGGCCTTTAGCGAAAAGAATGATGCCCATCAACACTAAATTTTTCCCATGAAATTAAAAAGTTATTATATTTGTCTGACATCCACCTATCTCCATGATCCACAATTCCCATGTTTATAGACTATTCTATTATTGCCTATATATTTAATTCATTTCTCCCACATCATTTCCACCTCATCCAATTGCCATCGGCCAGACTACTTATTGTTATGTCCTTATTTTAGTGATACATGTAGCTATAAAAACCATGGATAATGAATATAATTTTTCCAATTACTATTCTTTCACATTTCTTATGGATTTAGGATAATACTCGTGACTCCTAAGGTCATTGACACTTCCACCCATAGTCGTTGGACTTAAGCCACAACTCATTGGTCACAAGCGAGGTTTCCCAATTCTATAAGCTCCACTACATCCCTGATTCCCCCAACCATGACTATATATTCATGGATGAATAACAATTTTCAAGAAGGGATCATTAAATTATGATATTTTTAATTTTAGAATATGTTAATTGAATTTTATCTCTTTTTAATTATTCACATGGTTATGATTAAATATTTATTTATTCTCGAATTTAGTAAATGGATTAATATAAATATTTTATTAGTTAAATGAATATTAATACACATATTTATTTATTATTTTAGTGAATATAATATTTATTTATTTTTATAAAAGATATAATTTATTTAAATAAATATTGTATTATTCATGGTTTAGTAAATCCCATGAGAGGATTCTTCGGTTGAGTTAATTTCTTGATGGAAATGATATATTTTATTTTATATCATTCAAATAAATAAATATTTATTAATAAAAGGAATGGTATTTACATACGTTCATGTCATAGAGTATAATAATAAAATTTCTACTATTATATTTTAGGGGGTATTACTTATATTAAATGTATTGATAAGGGTCTGTGTGTAGTTATTAATTGTTTTGAATCTTTGTATAAAATACAAGTTATATCATTTTAAAGATTATAGGAGTGACTAATGTGAAAAATATAATTCTATCTAAAATTATCTGACACTATATAATGAAAATCATCTCAATATGTATCTCATGAATATAGAAAGAATAGGATAACCTTATTGCAATCAACATAGAATGACATAAATCACTAGGGTTATCTATACTAGAAATTGGAATACCTAGAATGTTATTTAATGATTCTTGGAGAATGTGTGGATACAACTAGGGGAGTACTTATTTGGATTATCAATGAAAAAGGAAAAAAGTGAAAGGGAGATAATATATTTTTGAACAAATAAATTACTAGTTTGAGGTAGTTGTTGTTTTAAATAAATTATATATTAAATTTGAATGATCCTGTCAATGAAATTGTGGGGTTGTATTCTTCTAGTTCATCAGTTATTATCCATTGAAATTAATGAAAAATTACCCAACTCTTCTATTATACCCCATAACATTTCAAACATCCCAGAAAAAAGGTGCGATGTTAATAGTTTGAGGTACGCATTAACAAAATATATTCTGAATCATGCATCAATTGTTTTTAATTTCTCTTAACTTTTTAGGATTCATAATCTATAAATAATTTTTATTACATCAACACAAATAATAGCCATATTCATGATAAAAAAAATATACCATATACTTATTATAAAACTTGGGTAATATATGAAGATTTTCTAATGAAATTCTTCCATTCAAATCTTAAAGCACTATTGCACATCGAACATTCTATAGAAACATCACCCCTTCTTATTCATATTTTTCATTGATGTTTCAAATCAATTAAAATATAGTATAATGAATTTGTAATATCAATTGTGACTGATAAAACTTCTAATACCATACACATTATTTTTTATAATCTAAGACATAAATACCACAACATAGTTAGGATCTACCAAAATATTAACTTTTGATTTCATAAGAACCTACGAAGTTAACTTCCCTAATCTAGAAGATACATATTAAGAGTTTTCTATAAAACTAATTCTCTAACTTTATTTATAGTAACATTATAAAATTCATCCCATGTTTCCTCTATCATTGTGATTGTACTAACATAGAATCATTGAAGATAACAATACATGATTTGATTTGAGTAGGAGAAATCTTATTTATCAAATTCATAATTACCATATACGATAGTTTTAATTACAATTAAATAAAAAAAATCGTATTAACCATAATGAATTTAGAACCCTTTTTTTTGTATATATTAATTACACAACCTAAGTTGATGATATACATATCTCATATCAATATTTAGAGAATCATCTAGATCCCCTCAACTAATAAAAAAATCATATATACAAGGAAGTAAAAACTTCTCTTTAATCATGTATTGATATCAATTTTAATAATCCATAAAAAATAATAATAATATATCTATTATTTGAAATTATAATGTTATTCCAATAGATCAAATTTAATATTTAGTTATTATGCGCACAAAACCCTTATTTGTTATAATAATAATTTAAATTATTTTTTTTGGAACAAGTTTGAATTGTTATATGTTTTATTATTATAAGTTTATTCTATTCTCATTGGAAAAATATTCAATGGAATAAGTCTTATAGTAGACATGAGGTCTTATAAATGGATGAGGAATTCTTATGGTGGAAATATAATGAATTAATATATAGTAGTTTTAGGAAATTTCACCTAAGTTTGGATGTGTTATTAAAGGATATTTGATTTTGGATAGTCTTACACTGGATTCTAAAAGTCATTGGCCTAACCGATTCAAATTCTTTCAAATTGGGTTAATTCTTATGGGGTGAAAACTATATTAATGAAAAATTATTAAATCAAGATTAGAGGTCTTAAAAAATATAACTAGATGTCTCATGTAGAATGAATGTCTTACACAAAGGAGAAAATAAATATTAAAAAACTATGACTTAAAAATAATGAATTATTATGATAATCATGAACACATACAATGATATTTATTTCATAAGATATTTTTTTGATGTTTTTTTAATCTAAAAATATCCTATGAATCCAGATAAGTCTTGAGACCTGAAGTAGAAGTCATATTAACCTTCATATTTTAACATAAATATTTTATTGGGGAGTTTACCATTTCAATTTAAAAGAAGAATTTTTTTTGGGAAATTCATATTATCCAAATTGAATACTATATAGAAATAATTTAATATATTCATTGATTTATAAGAAGACTGATTCTATTCCAATGGGGAAATGGTTTTATTTATTTCCAAAGTGAAGATTATGGACTCTGTTGACATATAATTATTTATTATACATAGAATTTATTCCTTCTCAATTTTTCGACAAACCCAAAAAAATGGATTTATAGAAGGAAGTGAAAAAAATATATACTTATTAAAAATTACTTATCATGTTCCCTAAAATAATCTTACTATTGGGAACTAATGTTGTTCTTCTTCCTCTTTGTTCATGTTTTTCATTTGAAAATGAATGAACAAGAATCATGCTATTACTATTTAAATCTATATTTATTATCTAAATATGGGCTTCTTTATACGTCCTTTTATTATAATTACGTTTCAATAAACCCAATTATATTTATTTCCCCTTTTTTCCCTAAGTTGTTATTGTTTATATCGAGTGTTAGAGAATGGTTGTTGACATGTCTTACAAAGGGAGATCCTAGAAAAATCACATGAAACCTTTGTAAAAAATTAATTTCATTCACTTAGTTGTGATATCCATAAAAAATGTAACGGAATAAAATAATAAATATAAAATTGAGTGCTGGTTGAGTGTATTAGTGGTGTTTCTTATTTTCTGATCAAATATAAAAAATTCTTGAATCCTACTTAGTTTATTTCCATTATTTTCAATGAATAGTTGATTTAAAAGGTCAATAAAAGGTTGAAACTGATTTAAAGACAAATTTTTTATAATAAATGAATTTAATGAACTTAATTCACCCCTATTTGGATTTATTATGCAACACATCTTGGAAAAAATTTACTTACTCAGAAAATAACACCAAATCCCCAAAAGAAAAAACACTTTATCTTATTAAACCCTTTACCTCTGTATCATATAGTTGAACTTTCAAATCCCAAAGATAATATTATAATATGAAGGAATTATTATTACTACAATATAGGTATTAGATTAGTAGTCAATTCAATATCCATATTCAGTGGTATCCATATGAAATATTCTAGAAAAATATTTAAAAAATTTACAAAAATAAAAGAAAACATTTCCGAACCATTCTTGTATATTGATATGGAAATTATATTGCATATCATAGAAAATTTTCCTAGATTATACTCCTATGGGAATTATATTTAAATCCAATTCACATCGTAATGTGTAAGATTCTCCTAGGAGAGAAAAGTATCACATGCCATTGATAACAATTAACATACACAAAAAAGAAAAATAAATAGTCCCTAATAGTAATATTATTAAAAGTAACCATTCCAATTATTAAGAAATCCCAAAATGTCTACACATAATTATCATGATAACTTTAATGTACCGGTTCCAGGTGCCACTCAATGGGTGCCCCGGACCCGGTTCGCCACATGACCTCAAGTGCATTTCCCCAAACGCCAGAGGCTGCCGACTAGCAGTGAGGGCCCAAGTCTGATAGTGGGGAAACTATGCCCTCATTTTTCAAAGTGTAGCGCAACAGAATAAAAAATAAAACATACATCAACAGTGGAAGCAGTAAACCATACACAACTGAAATAACCAACAGCAGTGCATTTAACCAACAATATGTAAATGATGATGCTATATGTCTCAAGTTCTAAGAAAATAGCCAGAACATGTTATACATCAATGCATTACAAAAAAAGAAGAGTACAACAATACAAATAAAAACAGCTGGTAACAGCATCATGAGCCTAGGCTTGGTCCCATGCCCTCCTACTCCTCACCAGCAATCATGTACCTGTATAGGGACCCTTTCCCTTATCCACACCTACTGCAATGTAATCTATTTGGGCCGAAAAGCGTGACCCAAATAGGGTGTGAGAAATATATCTGAGTAGGCACCCACCAAAGGCCCGTTCCCAACTGTGTGTAAGCATGGAACAATAGTGTGTAATAGTAAAATGCAATAAACGAAGCAGTACTCAAAAGTAACTAACTTATCAGTTACATTTCCATTTAATTATTTATTTAATCCATTTAATTTAGTATCATTTTGTGATCAACAGCACCAAGCCCTCAAGCCAACCAGTATCTTACCCTCAGTCTAATATAGTGAACCACGCCCTCAGGCTATAAAGAATCCAACCCCCAGGTATTTCCCTCAGGCATAACAGAAATTACCCTCAGGTGTAGGAAGTGTCGCCCTCAGGCACAGAAGTCAATCCCTCAGGCACGAAAGGTTGCCGTCAGGCGAAATAGAACGTCTCCCTTAGGCTAATACAGTATAGTGCCTACAGGATAATCACAACAAAGCCCTCAGGCTAAACAGGTAACTGGGACATGCCCAACAGGTAAACAAGCAGTAAAAAGCAATTCCTCTCAAGGAAATTCTATAATTACTACTTTAAAGGCATACCCTCGGGTATCCTGGCCAAATGGCTAAATAGTGAAACACACCCCTGGGGTGGTTCCGGATCCAAGAAATAATCCCAAACAACAGTTTTACAAATTATTCAATTACCTTTACAGTTCTAGGTAGTTATTATAACCACGACCTCAGCCACACGACACCCGAACATGGGTTCGTGGCCCAAAAATGCACAAAACACACGACCGTTGGAAAAATTAACACAAAGACACCTACCTTATACGCCAACGAACGTTATACCCGGACGCAGACTCCAGAAACACCCAAGAACGGCATAGATATGATGAAGAAAGAAACCCACTCAAATGTAAATAACTTATTTTAGGAGAAGAATTGGTAAGAAACACTCCAGGAGAAGAGAGGGCTTACCCGTGCGGTTCCAACGAGATCATCCGAGGTGGAAACTGATTCCAGACGAACACCCGGCAGATCTTCAAAGGTCCGACCTCCTTCTTTAGCTCCAAAATGGCTCAAATGCCTCCTCTTCCAAATGAGGAGACTACTTCCTATTTTAAGCTGAAAAAACAAAGTACACGGCATGTAATTCCAAAGTACACGGTGTGTACTCCCTTCATTTAACTGTTCACCTGGAGGATTCCCGCCAGTGTGGCACTGTTCACTTACCGACATGAGTACACGGCATGTACTCCTGAGTACACGGTGTGTACTTTCACCCAGCTGGCGGATTTTCCACCACCTTACTGTTTAGGCCTGCCGACTGACTACACGACATGTAAAGGACCACTACACAGCGTGTAGTCGGTTCCTACACACTTTGTCGCCGGCAAGGCTACACGCCCCGTGTACTCATCCCACACACGACCAGAAGTACACGACATGTTGAAAAAGTACACGGCATGTAGTTCCAAAATTTAGGACTATTCCCCATTTTCCATATTTTCTAAAAAACACTTAAGGAAAAGGGAAAAGAAGAAGCCCGTACCTCAAAATAAGAACCAGGTTCTTACGAACTTCTCCCCTTATAGCAATTCATCCCTAAATTTCCCTTCCAGGAGTGGTGAAGATATAACCGTGAACACATCTGGACACTGACCACGTACGTCGGCCTCCCGCTCCTAGGTCTCGTCCTGCACTCGGCCATACTGCCATAGCACCCGTAAGAGAGGAACTGAACGGCCTCGGAGAACCTTCGTGCTCCTGTCAACGATACGAATCAGATGCTCCTTAAAGGACACATCTTCCTCCTGATCAACCTCCTTGGGCTGAAAGACGTGAGATGGTTCAGAATGATACCGGTGCATCTGAGATACGTGGAAGATGTCGTGCATGTCTTGGTAACTCTGCGGTAATCGCAACCGATAAGCAACCAGCCCGACTCTCTCCAGAATCTCAAATGGCCCCACATACCGCGGTGAATGTTTACCCTGTCTCCTGATCCACTTGTGTCCCAGCCTCGGCGAAACATGCAAGAAAACCTGATCCCCTACCAAGAACTCCAAAGGTCATCTGTGGCGATCAGCATATGACTTCTGACGAAACTATGCGGTAGCCATCCGCTTCTGAATCAACTGGACCTGCTCAGATGTCTCTTGCGCGAGCTGTGGCCCCAGTAAAGCTTCCTCACCTGCCTCTAACCAGCACAAAGGTGATCGGAACGAACTACCGTATAAATCCTCATATGGTTCCATCTCAATAGTATCTTGGAATCTATTGTTATAGGAAAACTCGACTAAGGGTATATGATTTTACCAAGATCCCCCAAAGTCTAGAACGCATGCACACAACATGTCCTCTAGCACCTGTATTGTATGCTCTGACTGGACATCGGTCTGAGGGTGGTATGCGGTGCTCAGAAGCACCTGTGTACCAAGTGCCCTCTGAAAACTCTTCCAGAAACGAGACGTAAAGCGGGCATCCCTATCAGAAATGATAGAACAAGGGACCCCATGAAGACGTACGATCTCTCGGATATACAGCCTTCCGAGCTCGTCAACATCGAAGGTCTCCTTGATCAGTAGAAAGTGATCTACCTTCGTGATTCTTTCCACTAAAACCCACACAACATCATTTCCACGAGGTGACCTTGGCAAACCAGTCACGAAATACATCGTGACATCATCCCATTTCCACTCCGGAATGGGTAACTACTATAACAGTCCAGCTGGTCTCTGATGTTCCGCCTTCACCTGCTGACAGGTGGAACACCTCGTAACAAAACCAGCTATATCTCTCTTCATACCCAGCCACCAGTACTGACGTCTCAGGTCACGGTACATCTTGGTAACCCCGGGATGAACTTCCCAATCTGAAGCATGAAACTCTCTCATCATCTCCTCGCGTATATCCCCTGGAACCCATACTTGTCCATGGAAACACAAAACCTCATCATCGCCTATCGTCCAACCAGGAGGAGGGTCCTCACTTGCCACCGACTCCTGTAGAACTAGGCCTTCTGAATCAGATAGCTATCTCATCCTCACTCTATCCAGGAGGGTAGAAGTCATAACTAAAGATGAAAGATAAGTCTTCCCCTGACAGTCATGAACCTCCAAATGCATTTCTGAGAACAAAGCCATGAGCTGCCACTCGCCACTGGCCTCCTGAACTGCCTGTATCTGAGTCTTCCTGCTCAGTGCATCAGCTACTGCATTACCTTTACCAGGTGTATATGCAAGCTCAAAATCGAAGGACTAAAGGTATTCGACCCACCTTCACTACCTCAAGTTCAAGTCATGCTGAGTAAAGATATACTTGAGGCTTTTTTGGTCGGTGAAAACCACAAAATTCTCCCCCAATAGATAATGTCTCCAACAGTGCAACGCATGAACAACTACTGCAATCTCGAGATCATGCATCGGGTAATTCCTCTCATGTGGCCTCAACTGCCGAGACCCATACGCAACAACTTGATCACCCTGCATCAACACTGCTCCCAGCCCAATACCTGATGCATCACAGTAAACTGTATAGCTCTTCCCCTACTCTGGGAGTATCAGGATCGGTGCTGATGTCAACCTTCCTTTCAGGTCCTGAAAGGCTACCTTGCAAGCTTCCGACCAAATGAACTTCACACCCTTCTTAGTCAAGCCCATCAACGACGCTACTAAGTGGGAGAAGTCCTGTATAAAATGCCTGTAGTAACTAGCCAGCCCTAAGAAACTCTATATCTCAAACATGTTCTTAGACTGCTCCTAGAAAACTACTACTCTCCCCTTTTCTGGGTCTACTGAAACTCCTACCTCTGAGATGATATGACCCAGGAAGTGAATTTGGTCCATCCAAAAGTGGCACCTTGAGAGCTTAGAAAAAAACCGATGCTCTCTTAGTGTACTCAATACGATCTCAAGATGGGTGGCATGGTCGTGTCGAGTGCGAGAGTACACCAAGATGTCGTCCGCAAATACTACCAAAAACGAATCAAGATACGGATAAAACGCATGATTAATCAGAGCCATGAAAACTGCTGGCGCGTTCGTGATTCCGAATGGCATAACCGTATACACATATAGACCATACATACTCCTGAAATCTGTGAGAGGTATATCAGATGGTCTAACACGCAACTGATGATATCCTGATATCAGGTCAATCTTCGAGAACACTCGTGCTCCACAAAGCTGATCAAAAAGATCATCAATCCTCGGTAAGGGATATCGGTTCTTAACCGTCAACTGGTTTATCTTCCGATAATCCACGCAAAGTCTGAGGGTACCATCCGACTTTTTCACCAAAAGGACCAGAGATCCCCATGGAGAAGTACTAGGTTGGATAAATACCTTTGCCTCTAACTCCTCTAACTATCTCTCGAGCTCCTGCAACTTAGGTGTATCCATCCTATATGGAGGAATGGACACCAGTGCTGCTCCTGGAACAAGATCAATAGAGAAATCCACCTCTCGCTCTGGAGGTAGACCTGAAAAGTCATCCGGGAAGACATCCCTGAAATGATCAACCACTGGAGGGAAATCCATCTGACAAGTCCCCTAGTCATCCAGATATAAGCTCGAAATCTGGGCTGTGACTCCACCTCGCCCATGATGCTCTGGTCCTACTCAACTTGCCTGAACATCCCATTCGCCCTTGTATAGAAACTCTTCGCCCTCTGGTGACGTGAAACGCACCCTACGACGATAGCAGTCTACAAAGGCTCGAAAGGGAAACAACCAATCCATATCGAGAATGACATCATAGATCGTCATCTCTAGTACATAGAGGTCCCAAATAAAGTGACACCCACCAACGTCAAGGGGGAACTCCTTGCACTAACGCACACCAGCCGTTCTAGTTCCCAACGGAGTGTCTAGAATCATAATATCAGAAGAAGTAGAAACACAGAGCCTAAGGCTCTCCACAATGGGTACAGATATGAAACTATGCGTAGCACCCGTATCAAAAAGTACTGAAGATAAGACAGAAGCTACTAAAATAGTACCTCTGACTATAGAAGGTCCAGGATCCTGCTCCTGCTGGGTCTGTTGCACTGCATATGTCTGCCCAGTGTCGTGGCCCTGTGACACAGCATGGCTACCCTGAGCTGTCCCACCCTGCTGCCTCTGAGATCCTGGTGTCTGGCTACCACGACCACGACCACCATCTCTAGCTACACTCCCTAACACATTCCAGTTCCCTGACTGGTAAGAAGCCACTGGTCCTGATCCCGCACGCGGAGTCTACACAGAACCCCTCTCACTAGACACTGGTGGATATTCCCTGCAGAAGCATTGCAGATGACCCATCTTGTTGCAAGCTCGGAACTCCACTAGGTCTCGTGGACACTGCGGTCTCTTGTTCCCCTCTCTACCACACAGGTAGCACCTAATCGGGCCACCTGAAGAAACTGTCTGGCTAGTACTTCTGCCCTGAGATAATTCTATCTATCTCTTCCTCTTGCCAGCAGAAATAGTACTAGTAACTAGTGTTGAACCACCCTGGCCCACACCACTAGATTCCCGCAGGTTCCTCTCCGTAATCAGTGCCTGGTTCACGATGGCATGTATAGTTGGCAACCTGAAGACATTCACCAGCACTCAGATGTCATACCGAAGACCATCCTCAAAATGTCTGGCTCTCAGCGTCTCATCACCCACTAGCATGGGTGCAAAGCGCTGAAGCTCCATAAAACGAGCAGAATAGTCCATCACTAACATAGTGCCCTACTGTAGATTCATGAACTCTCGAGCTCTATTTCCTCTCAGCGTCTTTGGGAAGAAGAATTCATAGAAGACTACCTGAAAATCCTCCCACACCATGTCCCTCTGATGCTCTGATTGGGTGGTAACATCGCACCACCTCTTGGTGTAATCATGCAGCATGTATGTCATGAGATTGACCCTCCGCCCTGGAGGCGTCTCAAGATGCTCGAAAATAGTCTGCATTGACCCTAGCCAAGACTCCGCAACCTATGGTTCACTATCCCCTGAGAATGTAGGCGGATGCTGCTGCTTGAAGATATGTGTCAGCTCGGCCATAGATGTGGCAACCTGCGGTGCTCCCTGAAAGGTCTGCATGAACCGCAATAAGCCTTCATGGAACTACGCCTCCGTGCCTATGCCCGGTATACCAGCTGGTGCTGCATCTGGCCCTACCGGAGGATCAACTGGTAGTCCATGGCCCACCATCTCCGGATTAAAGTCATTGCCGCTCTCCTGGCGAACAACGCACGGTCGTCTAGGCGGAATGACACTACAAGGTCAAAAACATGCCTTAGATTCAATATTATTAAGGCTGAAATGAAGAAACCACTAAGGGAACAAGAGGAAGAAGGAATCTCAAAATTAGCAAAACAAGACTATACAACGTGTATACTGACTACACGGCGTGTACTTGACTTCCCTTCCCCTGCCCGGGTCCTTCGACATGGCTAAGACACACGACTACCGTTAAACAAAACTACACGGCGTGTACTTAATCTACACAATATGTATGGTGTTATTTTCCAATTGCCCGTGTCATTTGTGACACGGCTGACTACTCGGCTTGAAACTACATGGCGTGTTACACCCACACACGGTGTGTACATCACCCCATTTCCCAGCCACACGACTAGGTCCACATGGCCTGTCCTCAGACAAGACTACACGGCGTGTACTCAAAGGTACACGACATGTTCAAGGAATGGTGACATCGACCCATGTTGTTAGTTACACGGCCGAGTCCCCAGGTCACACTACACGGCGAGTTCATTATTGACACAGCGTGTTCTGTACAGGAGTTCACCGACCCGTGTTGTTAGTTACATGGCCGGAATTCGGGTCAAAACTACACGGCGTGTATATCTGGTACACAGAGTGTTTTACCCAAGCCCTTCCCTACCCCATGTCGCCGCCCACATGGTTTATGACACGGGAAGAGACTACACGGCCTGTACTCAAAAAGTTCATTTTTCTTCCCGAACAGAAGGACATACACGGCGTGTCTATAGTACTACACGGTGTATATACTGGGTTTTAGATAGTATGCCTCAGAAACTTCCCTAGAACCCAGAAAATACCAAAAAACAACACCTAAATGTCAAATTCTGACCCGTGAGGGCCCATACTCCCCACGACTTAAAGTTTGACAGCTTATCCGTGTTAAAAAATAATAAACAGTCAATGATCCACCAAATTCTGGTCAATGGGGGCCCATACTCCCCAAAAACCGAAGTTTGGCGTCCATTCTTTGAACAACTCACACAAAAATTAACCTATCAAATAACATGTATTTTATCTGTGTAGCTATCACAACATCATGCTTTTCTAGCACATCAACTATCACAACAACATGCAATTTTTTAATGCACCTACATGGCATTGAAACTATGCATGACATGTGATTCTAGAATGTGCCTAAATGATGCATGAGATGACATACCCTCATCTCATCATTTTGCAACTAAATAGAACCCACAAATAAATTATAATAGCACAATCTCAAGTGCGTCACCCAACGGTGAAAATATATCAACTGTAAAATTTGTAAAATCAGGAAAATTGCAAAATATGAGGTAGACTGGCTTTTCCCTGTACGCGGGTTAGCTACACCCGGGCAGAACTTATTACTAACTACCTATCCGTCCTATCCCTGACTAAGGCTCCAAATAGTAAGTCAAAGAGAAAAGAACGCCTTTGATACCACTTTGTAACGTCCCGGTTCTGGGTGCCACTCAACGGGTGCCCCAGACTCGGTTCGCCACATGACCTCAAGCGCATTTCCCCAAATGCCAGAGGCTGCCGACTAGCAGCAAGGGCCCAGGTCTGATAGTGGGGAAACTATGCCCTCATTTGTCAAAGTGTAGCACAGCAGAATAAAAAATAAAACATACATGAACAACAGAAGCAGTAAACCATACACAACTGAAATAACCAACAACAGTGCATATAACCAACAGTATGTAAATGATGATGCTACATGTCTCAAGTTCTAAGAAATCAGCCAGAACAAGTTATACATCAATGAAGTACAACAAAAGAAGAGTACAACAATACAAAGCAAAACAGCTGGCAGAGGCATCGTGAGCCTAGGCTCGGTCCCATGCCCTCCTAATCCTCAGCAGCAATCATGTACCTGTATAGGGACCCTTACCCTTATCCACACCTGTAGCAACGTAATCTGTTTGGGCCAAAAAATGTGACCCAAATAGGGTGTGAGAAATATATCCCAGTAGGCACCCACCAAAGGCCCATGCCCAACTGTGTGTAAGCATGCAAAAACAATGTGCAATAGTAAAATGAAATAAACCAAGAAGTACTCAAAAGTAACTAACTTACCAGTTATATTTCCATTTAATTATTTGCTTAATCCATTTAATTTAGTATCATTTTGTGCTCAACAGCACCAAGCCCTCAGGCCAACCAGTATCTTTCCCTTAGGATAATATAGTGAACCATGCCCTCAGGCTATACAGAATCCAACCCGCAGGTATTTACCTCAGGTGTAACAGAAATTTCCCTCAGGCGTAGGAAGTGTCACCCTCAGGCACAGAAGTCAAGCCCTTAGGCACGAAAGGTTGCCCTCAGGCGAAATAGAACGTCGCCCTCAGGATAATACAGTACAGTGCCCACATGCTAATCGCAACAACGCCCTCAGGCTAAACAGGTAATCGGGCCATTCCCAATAGGTAAACAAGTAGTAAAAAACAATTCCTCTCAAGGCAATTCTACAATTACTACTTTAAAGGCATACCCTCGGGTATCCTGGCCAAACAGCTAAACAGTGGAACACACCCTCGGGGTGGTTCCGGATCCAAGCAACGATCTGAAACAGCAGTTTTACAAATTATTCAATTACCTTTATAGTTCTAGGTAGTTATTATATCCACAAACTCAGCCACACGACACCCCAACATGGGTTCGTGGCCCAAAAATGCACAAAACACACGACAGTTGGAAAAATTAACAAAAAGGCACCTAACTTATATGCCAACGAATGTTATACCCGGACGCCGACTCCAGAAACACACAAGAACAACGTATATCTGAAGAAGAACGAAACCCACTCAAATGTAAATAACTTATGTTAGGAGAAGAATTTGTAAGAAACACATCAGGAGAAGAGAGGGCTTACCCGTGCGGTTCCAACGAGATCGTCCGAGGTGGAAACTGATTCTAGACGAACACCCGATGGATCTTCAAAGGTCCAACCTCCTTCATTGGCTCCAAAATGGCTCAAATGCCTCCTCTGCCAAATGAGGAGGCTACTGCCTATTTTAAGCTGAAAAAACAAAGTACACGGCGTGTACTCCATTCATTTAACTGTTCACCTGGCGGCTTCCCGCCATCGTGGCACTGTTCACTTGCCGACATGAGTACACGACATGTACTCCTGAGTACATGGCGTGTACTGTCGCCCAGCTGGTGGATTTTCCACCACTTTACTGTTTAGGCTTGCCGACTGACTACACGACATGTAAAGGACCACTACACGGCATGTAGTCGGTTCCTACACTCTTTGTCGCCAGAAATGCTACACGCCCCGTGTACTCATCCCACACACGGCCAAAAGTACACGGCGTGTGGAAAAAGTACACGGCTTGTAGTTCCAAAATTTAGGATTATTCCCCATTTTCCATATTTTCTCAAAAACACTTAAGGAAAAGGGGAAAGAATAAGCTCGTACCTCAAAATAAGAACTGGGTTCTTACAATAACACATGTTAGACATTTATTGATTTAATCAAACATAATTCCTATAAGATTATAAATATTCAAAACGTCATATAAATACAGTACAACCCAACATTAACTATATAATTCTTGGGAATTAACATAATATTAAAATCTAAAAGTCTCAAGAAAGAATTCTAGAAAATAAATAATTTTATAAAATAAAATAGGTGACTATCGAAGGTCACCCAATAATTACCATTATCATATTGTCAGTAATATAAATATATTCTATGTTTTCCTCTTGAACCTAGACATTAGATTACAGAAATGAATGAAAATAATATTACTATTGAAGAGGTCCCTGAAAACCACTATGAAAAAACATCCTAGATGAAATTAAAGTGACACACTACAATGGTCCTCCCACTCATGCATCAAATGATTAGGTTGATGTAATCCCTCATCCAACACCTATCTATATTTCAGTCCACTAATACCAATAGATGGGCATCATCCTTCCATAAGAGATATGCCCTTTTATCTCATTCTATGACATAGACATGGAATGACCCACTCGAAAACATAGATAACATTTCAATGATTTACTATAATGAAAAAGGGGTACTAAAAAACACATTCTTTGACCTCATAATTAACCAACACAGTATAATGATTCCAAACAACCCTCTTCCTATTACCTAAAGACCAACTTCTACAACCCCTAAGCCAAAAATAACACATGATATTAGAAATTTTGTAAAAAACATATACATGATGAATTTTATATTCAATTCATTTCTATAGGTAAGTAGACTAAAATATATTACATAATCTGAAAGAGATGGGTGAAATATAATATTAAACTAAAAAAGGCATCATATTTTTATCTGCAACTAAATATGAAGAAAACCTAATAAAATTAATAAACATTGTATCATAATACATCACATCACTCAATCATTGATTCAAGTGCTTATACTTCAAATCTTTAAAACTTATTAAAGAATCCAGATAAAACTTCTCATAAAAAAATGTATGAAATCCATCCCATAAAAGAATATTTTTATTTTTTTTCATTGGGACATCTAATAAATTCCTCCATAGTCCTTGATAAATCCATACATTTATATATTTTATAATTTAATTTCATGATAATTAATTCTATCATGAATTGTAAATAGTCCACAATAATAACATTTTAAGAATTCTAATTTACTTTAAAATTAATTTATAAATTCAGTTTAATTTTAGATTTTATTGTATTAATATCATTTTGTAGTATATTAAATTAAGAAAATATAAATTGTTACATTTTAATATTTATAGAATATGTAAGGGAAATACTCAAATTTTATGAAAAATAAA
Organism: Viscum album; assembly: GCA_963277665.1. Lineage (NCBI taxonomy): Eukaryota > Viridiplantae > Streptophyta > Magnoliopsida > Santalales > Viscaceae > Viscum > Viscum album. The sequence continues at coordinate 1,631,314,224 of OY728121.1, read as the reverse complement.
TGACATAGTCAACTACAAATTTTTTTTAGTTTGAATATGAAAATGAAGATTTTTGACTACATATTTAACCATGAATAAGTTCCAAGATGACTATGGAGATTAAAACTTGTACTTCATAGTTGGCCATATAGAAAATTTGGCTATACCATAATTTAGGAAAGTTGGCTGTAAAGATAAAATTTCATCCCAAGTTATTTTAAACAATTTAAAAGGTTATTTGCAGGATAGGGAATTATTGAAAATAAAATGGCTGCATTTATTTCATTGAGATTATTATAAGATCCCAAGGGATATTCCTAATGGAAGTTTTTCTATGTCTAAGTAATGGATGATGTTAAAATTATTGAAAATAAAAATCATATCCCATGATAAGCCATGGATGATGAGATTAGATACAATATAGGGAGTGTCATATCATTTCTTCTACCTATAATGTAAATAAAATATATTACATCAATATATATACATATATAGGATCACACCTCTAAGGAGAAATAACATTTAATTGACTGTAATATTATAATTTCATCATCTAGGTAGACTAATATATATTTAAAAAATTGTTCTATGTGTGAATTAATATAACTATTATATATATATCACCTGTAACACCCTAATATTTTATAATATACCTCTTCTAATAATGTTTATTTCATTTAAATATTCCTCTATAGGGAACATTCAGTTAAAATGAACCACATAATACCATTGAAATATTATTATTTAATGTGATAGTTATCACCTAGCTATTATGTAACAACCCCAACTCCAATAACCAGACTTTATTGTTACTTTATTACATTGCAACCAGGTAAAAGAGATCACATAACAAAGTATCGATAAGTTTATAAGTATTGAAAAAATTATGTATAAATGGTACCCTTATTAAATTGGAAATTAAAAATAAAACATAAGAAAGAAAATTAAATTTCATTCTTGAACTCATTCTAATTTTTCATCTTCATATCCAGGGAAAAAGAGAAAAAATAAAAGGGTGTGCTTAGATGCCCAGAAAGAGTTATATAAAATGGAAGCTATCTTGAATCTGTAATGCATATTAAATATAACATGATAACTAATTGAGAAAAAATTCCATGTAATTAGTAACATTTATATCACCTGAGTATGAGAAAAAATCATTATTTAAATGTAAATAAATGTAAAAAATTACATTTAATCTATATGTTTTTCATAATTTCCATCCACAAATAATATCATAGCGAAAATGTCATTGATAAAAATAATTGAATTTTTATTAGAATAAAAAAATAACTATTGGATGTCATGTTACCCTGGAAGAAGATACCTTTACCTTCATAAAAATTCAAAATGTAGTGTAATCTTTATGTGAAAAATCCCATTTAATTTGGAAAACTTATTCGTCCTATGAAACATTCAATGCATCGAGGGGATTTTCAATACATATACCCTACCAAATATTGCTTTTCCAAGTCATTAATTATATTTAAAATAATATATTTAATTCACTAATCAATATTACTTATCAATAAATATCTGAATATAGTAAAATATATGGATTTAAATTTATTTACATAGTTAATCACTTCACTTTCAATGTAATAACCATATATAAAAATGGTATATGGGTTAGGAAATAATCATATCCATGATACAAGAAAAATGGATATTTAATAAAAATTATTTTTTCAAAGACATATTATCATAACTAAAATAATGTGGTAATTTATATACCCTATAAAAGAAATTAGGTGCATAATATTAAAATTTTCCTCAAAGAAATGAAACTGAGACAGAGTCTCTAATAAGGATCATATCATTAATCAAATGAATCAATTACATGTTTCCAATGTAAATACACATTAAATAAGTGTAAATAAAACATAATCTAATCCAATTTCATTTCCCACATAAACATATCATGACATAATCAATTAAATAAACATTTATCCCAATGAATGAGAATTGAGTTAAGAAATATCTTACATCGCACTTCCCTTTAGTGGTGCATACTTTAACATCCTATATAATGGATTAAAAATGTAGTTAATTTATTGATTTTTTTTTCATATTTACAATGCCTTATATTATACTTTTATAACATTTTACCATGCATTCATTAATAATACTTCATTATCTTCATTGTTTCTGATTTTAATTGGCTTGTTTTCACATGTAAGTTTTGTCATGAATTTAATTGTTCTTTTGAAATGGATAAATATATACAATTTATATAATTATAATAATATTAAAAATATCATAATTAATCATTTATTAGATATTTAGATTGATTCTTTAATTTTGAATATGATAAATGAATCACATCGCATTATGGAGAATGTACGATGTACGTACGCATGAAAGATGATATCATTCCATTAATTGGTGAAACAGTAAGGATGTGGATGATATAATAAATATAGAAATTGTTTATAATGTAATAATTATAATATATATGTTTTATTTTAATCATTATTTCTATCCATGTAATGTGGTGTTGAAAGAAAATTACACCACAACCCGGAGACTATAATTAATATATATGTATGCACGTGTGATACTTTCATTTTTAATAGGATGAATAAAAGGTGTAATATTGATTTACCATAATCAAAATAAAATCATTGAATACATATGATACAATATTTATTAATTTATCATGTAAAAAATACATGAAGGGGAAGTAGAAGAAAAAATAAACATGGAAGATTCAGTAAAGATGATTACCCTCTCTTAAATAATCCTCCTTTGGATATCCTCTTAGGGGGACTAGGGTTGGCATTTTGTAGAGACAAGAACCAAAAAAAAACTACAAAAGGAAGTTTTTAATATAAATGGAAATGTATCGGTCAAACTAGATGGATCAAAGAGTTTTGACTTAGTGAGGTAATAGTGCCCTTTTTTAGTTGAGATGAGGGGATCATTTAGAATTTCTCAAAATATTTTAGTATAATAAGTTTATTCTATATCCAAAGAATAAATGTTTTCCCATATATGAATATGTCCTGAAATTTTCAACCACATATTACCCCTTTTTTATTACTTATCATTGTCATGATTTTTGAATATCTTAATAATATATTAATTCCATTAAATATCATTATTATCAAATCTAATAATATATTAAATTGACCCTATGAATATCAAGATAACAAGATATATTATAAAATTAATTTTTAATACATCTATAATATGTCATATTCTTCTATAAAATTCTTGTATCACCATATATATCTCAATATAATTTTGTTTTAATATTTTTAATATCATTTATTTGACTTTCCAGTAATTGAATAATTATTACATCAATGTTGTAAAAGAATTTGAGGAAATTATTTATTCACTAAATGTGAAAAATAAATTACTATTATTTATATATATATTATAGAATTAAAAATACTATTTATAGTCTATAAAAGATTTTGGATAAATCATATTATAAAAATTTTACTTTTTAAAAACCAAAGTATGACATATTTGACTTAATTAAATAAAAAAATAGAGGCTCATAACCACTTACTAATGATAAAAAATGGTATTAATTATGAAACTTGAATTATTATGGGAAAAAATTACCCAGAGTAAAATTTATTCATTTTCTATTTTGTCTAGTGGTTCTTATCAATTTAATTAAAATCATTTTAATGATTTTTCCATTAATTAAATAATTATTGAATCATTTTTGTGTATGTAATTAAGGTAATTATTTATTCCCTAATAATTAAAAATACATTATAGTGAATAATATAAATATTTTATCTTATAAAATAAAATTTATGGTCAAACATATCTTCTTGATGACAATATATTTAAAATGGTATACTTATTAAAAATAATAGCATGACCACTTTCACTTTTTATAAAATAAAATACAATAGGATACTTAATGTCAAACTAAAATCTCCAAAGGGTTATAAATTAGAAAAATGGATTATTATGGTCTAAAATTACTCATAAATTAGAATAGTACAAGTGTTAGGGTAATTTTCTAACCCTTGGGATATTATTTTTACCCTTAGATTCTCAATTTACCCTTAACAACGGTAACATAAATACTATGTTTACTATTAATAATGGACAAAAATAAAAGGAACATATTTAATAAATTTTTATCACATCATTCGATATATAGAATCCATTTTTCAAAATACAGAACACAAAAGTTTTGGAATTTAATTTAAAATTCAAGCAAAAAAATGTAATAGTTTTTCTAAAAATTATATTTTTAATGTAAAAATATTTTTATACCAAATTCAACCATAAAATTGATACCAATGAAAATAATTTGATTATAAAAAAAATAATATAAATAATTTTTCTATGAAATATAAATAAAAAATAAAATTTTATTGGTTTAAATAAAAAAACATTTCTCAATAAAAATCAGTATTTTTCAAAATTCACAAGAAGAAAAATGTTTTCAAAAAAATACCCAATAATAAACCTAATATAATTTTGATATATAGATTTAAAAGATGTATTTAATTTTATAAAATAAAATTTCAAAATTTTTCAAAATTTAATTACAATTGTTTTCACATAGAAACAAGTAAAAATCAATTTTTAATTAAAACATATATTTGAAGAATAAAATGGCTTTACAAAAACGTGTGTGTCTACTTCCTTATAATAAATAAATATTAAAATCATATATATTTAATAAAATATTTAATACTTTTCACACCCACCAAATTAACTTGTAGTTTATAATAATTGATTTAAAATAGAAATTATCAATAGTATATCAAAAATCATTTAAACTCAGTGTTGCGTGTAACGTATGTAATCGAAGGACGTGAATTTATTTAAGAGGATACATACAGTAAAATATTAGGGTGCTAAATTCCCCCCTAATTCAATGAATTTTGTCCTCACAATTTGACATTTCACATTGAAAATCAATGGTTGATAATTGAAATTTCCTTTGTGGGTTGTAAAATGGGTTAATAATATAACTTTTAAAAAAAGGGAAAATAAAATGAGAATGTCACCACAAAACTACAATTCTAAAGGGGATATCATTTATGGGATGTGAAAATACAGAAATGGAATATAAATCTAACTATCAAGTTTGGATGAATAGTGGTAGAAAACATGATTAGGTGAAACATGACCATCATAGAGTAGAAAATAAATGATTAGTTAAAACACCATTAAATTAAATGAAATAAAAGTAAATGGATAAAGTTTTTGTTCCAAAATAATTTTCTTAGATTTGGGTAATTATTTTACTATCTAGATAAATTTCTCAATAAAATAATCTAATATTATTTATTTCTAGGTCATAATAATTATCTCATCCAATAGTTCTACTTTGATCTATCTCCACTTCATTTTTTATATGAGGAGAAGGGTATTCGAGATGAATTTTTTTTCCTAAATCACTTTTATCAAAAGATTCATAAGTCATTCTTTCATCCCTTAAATATTTACCAAATGAAAAATGGTTATGAAATTACATACTTTAACCTCAAAAAATAATATCCAAAGTTCAACTTAATCCATTCAATAACTAGATAACCTTAAGACTAATCCAAAATAAATCTTTCAAAATTCACATTCCAAATAGGTCACTAAATTTCCTAAATCAATATTAAAATTCGATTCTCGAAACAATGTAATTTATATCTTATTGTCACATAAAAAATAAATGGATACCTTGGTCACTTTTAAGCATTAATGAAAACAATCATGATTCCAAAATTAAAATCTTAGGTTTTTGAATATACTAATTAATTCCAAATATGAAGTAAACCATGTTAAGATAACCTAAACCATCAAATCAGTAACCAATTTAATGACCACCAATACTATCCCATAAAAATATCTTTATCATTATTATATCAAAATCAATCACATATTAATGTTATCTTCCCCAAATAATGTATTTTCTAATAGATCAACCTACAACATAATCACTTATCTTGGTTACTTGTACTATTAATCACTTAAATCCAAATCCTTAAAGAGTAAGTACTCATGTACAATCCTTCTATATATCATGATTTTTATAACCAAAAAAATTATTTTCTAACAAAATTATTAAATCAAAATAAAAAATACTTTAATCATTAAACATATTTCTTAAACCATTTAATTTTATCAATAAATCCTTCTTTTAATATGTCATTTTTAGTCTCTTTACTATTAATAGAATAACGATTACTCATATAAACTTTTTGATTCTATTCATAAGCTTCCCTAAAAGAAATATTATTTGAAAAATACTTTAAATATTTCATCCTTGTATGATACCTTATGGAAATAATTATTACCATCATATTTCATTAACCAAAACATTCATATTTTTATTGAAATTTCATACTTTGTGATGTTAATTTCCAAACCCACAAAATATTCTCATTTCTATATGACATATAATTAGGTGTTTCTTCTCACATTCTCAACATAAATAAAATTCAATATTATTTTCCCCATGGTCTTCACCACTTATGATCTTAGCAAACTTTATCCTTATCTTCATGGGTGAGTCCAATAGTTGGTTATGTTTAAGGTTATTTACCATTTATTGTGATCACAATATCCTTCACCCTTGTTATTATCCTATTTTGTTGATCATTATCACATTTTCTATTTCATTCATCATTTACTGATTTCCTTATAGTTCTATACATTGGAAAAAACCAAAAATCATAATGTGAGCAACAATAATCATATATAGTAATGATGAATCATTTATAGGATGTATTAATATTGATAAATTAGTCCCAATCTATGATTTTGTATGTTTTATATAGATTTTCCATGGTCATTACCAAAACAATTGGATGTTATCCTATACTTAGACTTAACCTCAATGTCATTCATAAGGTTATATTTTCTAATCTATATTTTCATAAATCTTTTTCCCATGATTTATACTAAACATTCTTTGATACCAACTATAATAATCCCAAATCTAATAACACAAAGTCTATGGTTACTTTATTACATTGGCACTAGGTACAAGCGATCAACTCACCAAGGATCAATTAGTTTTGTAGTATTAAAGAAGTAGATAAATAAAAGGTACCCAAATTTTATTTTTAATTAGAAAAAAACATATCAAAAGAAATTAATTTTAATCCTTGATCTCATTCAAATATTTATTCTTCATATCCTATGGAATAGAGAACAAAAACATGGTGATCTTAGATACCTAGTAATTGTTACATATAATGTTAGATATATTAAATAAAAAATTCATAGTAAATATTGCATGGTAAATAACTAAACACATATTCAATTTAATCAAAAACTTTTATATACTGATAGGATGAATTATAATAATTATGAAAATGTTAATAAATGGAAACAAACTCTATTTAATCAATAATGTTTGCATAATTGGAATACACATATACTATCATGGTGAAAACCTCTTAGATTAAAAAAATAAATTATTAATGAAGTAAATTATTATATATTGTAAGTTAGGATTCCTAGGCACATGATAAATTACCATAAATACCCGTTAAATGATTGTTCAATCTCTATGGTTAAAAACCCATTTAATTTAGATAATTTATTCATCTCATGGGACTACCAATGCACCAATGTGATTTTCTATAAATTATCCCAAAAAATTCTAGCCCGTAAAAATAATTTATTATATATTTAATAATATATTTAATTCATTAATCAATATTCCTTCTCAAAAACTACTTTTATTGAGTAAAAGATATAGATTTAACATTATTTCCACAGTTAATCAAATCACTTTCACAGTAAACACTATATATAAAAATAGTATAGGGATTAAGAAATAATCATATCCATGATACAAGAAATATGGATATTTAAGGGAAATTATATTTTCAATGATTGATGATCATAAATAAAACAAAGGTGTAGTACCATTAAAATGAAGATAGTTTCATAATATTAAAATATGACTCAATGAAGTGAATGAGACGAAGTACGTTACAACTATCACATTGTTAATAAAATAAATAGACTATTTGTATTGGATAAAAATACAAATTAAAAATTTTATATACAATATTATATAATAAAAATTCATTTCTCACATAACCTTAGAATGAGGTAATCATTGAAATATAAGTTTAACCGAATGAATTAAAATTGAATTAAGAAATACCTTACCTCACACTTCCTTTTAGTTGGGCATAAATAAACTATTTTATAATAGTTCAAAGAATGTTATTTATTCATTTTATAACCATATAAATATTTATAATACCTTATATAATTCATTTCTAACATTTTAGCACACATTAAATAATAATATTTCATTTTCTTTATTGTTTCAGGTGTTAATTGGCTAGTTTTATCATGCATTTTTTGGTATGAATGTCATCGTTCATTTTAATTACATATAGATAAATCATTCCCATAATGATATTAATGTTATAAGTATCATACTAAATCATTTAATACAATTTTATATTAATTCTTGATGTTTGGACATGGAAAATGAATTGCATCACCTCATGGAGATGGTAGCCTCTACAAACGCACGAGTGTTGATATCATTTCATTAATGGGTGAAATTTTAAAGAAGAAGATGATATAAAAAACTTAAAAAATTTATTTAATGTCATAATTATCAAATATAATCATTATTTCCATTATTATAACAAACCATTAAAGTGGTGACGAAAAAAAAGATACACCACGACAACGAGACGGTAAATCATACGCACGCACGTGCGATGCTTTCATTTCATAGGATAGATAAACAGTGGGGTATGGTTTCCCATTACTATTAATAAAATATCAGAATATATATGACTCTAGATTTATTACTTTACCATGGAAAAACACATGAAGTGGTGTTAGAAGAAGAAATTAGCTTGAAAGTGTTAGTAAAAATGATTACATTTTCCTAAAAAAATATTCCTTTTGATATCCTCTTAGTGAAACTAGGATTGGTTAGTTGAGGAGACAAAAATATCCATGAATTGTATAATTAAGTTTAGTAGATAAATGGGAAGGATTTGGTGAATCTATATTTCTCATTGTATTTTAAATAAGTGAGGTATGAAGTTTTCTTTTATAATTGAGCTCATGGGCACTTCCAGAATATCACAAATTATTAAAATTTAATAAGTCTATTCTAGATCCACAAAATTAAAAACGACCTATAAATGAATATTATAAGATATTTTAGACCATATATTATACCCTTTTTATTATTTTACATATTTTTTATTTTAAAATAATTTAATAAACAAATAATTCCATAAAATATCATTGTTTTCAAATTTATTTCTACTCATTACTTTGAAATTAATATTACCAATATAATATGAAATATTTAAACCAATAATTTTAATATATCTATAATATGTCATATTAATCTATAATATTAGTTTATCCCCATAAATATCTCAAATTATATTTATTTTAATATTTTCAGTGTCATTTTTATGATAGTTCCATTAAATGAATAATTATTGCATCTGTGATGTGTATCAATTTAAGGTAATTATTTATTAACTAAAAATTAGAAATATGTTACTATGATTTACATAAATATTTTATATTCCCAAATACTTTTTATAGTTGAAAAAATCATTTGGATAAATCCTTATTACAAAAATTATACTTATTGAAAAAAAGAGGATGACTTATCTCACTTTTAATTAATTAAAATACTATAAGGATCATAAAAACATCATTATGAGAAATAATGGTTATAAATATGAAAAATAAATTTTTATAGGTAAAATTACTACGGTAATAGAATTTATTTAGGTGTTTTTGTAATTTAATTGTTCTTATCAATATAATTACAATCAATTTATTAATTTTTGTACTAATTAATATTTATTGTATCATTGTTGTGAAAGACTTTAAGGTAATTATTTATCCCATGAAAATTGAAAAACAATTACCATGATGAATATAAATATTTTATCTTTTAAAATACTATTTATGAATAATAATTTTTTATTACTATATTTTAAAAATGTTAAACTTATTAAAAATAATAGTGTGATATGTTTGAATTTTCTTAAAATAAAATACTATAAGGGAATTAATATCAAAATAATAGCTTAAAATAAGAATAAAATTATACTCATGAATTATTTTGGATGATAATAACTCCTAAAATAAAATTAAAAAATGTTTTTGGGTGATTTCCTCACCCTTGTCATATTATTTTTATCCTTAATTACATGATTTTCCATTAACTGTGGTAATAAAAATTACTAAGTTTACTATTCATATTTTCCAAAAATAAAAGGGAAATATTTAATAAATTTAGTCCTCCTCATTACAAATTTTGAATCCATTTTTCAAAATTCTAAATAAATAAGTGGGAGACTTTAATTTAAAATTTAACCAAAAAAATAATTTTTCATAAAAATGATCTTTAAAAGGTAAAAATGTTTTTATACCAAATTAAACCATGAAATTGATTCCAATAAACATGATTATATTATTATTAAAATAATATAACAAATACTATTTAAAAAAAAATAAAATAGTACTTTTAATTGGTGGAAATAAAAATAAAATTCTCATTAAAATTTGGTATTTTTTATTATTCACTAAAGAATAAGTATTTTTAGAAAAATTCCCAAAAATTAGCAAGAGTTAATTTTGATATACTAATGTAAAAAATGAAGTTAATTTTCTAATATAAAATTTCTAGATGTTTAAATATATAATTATAGTTTCTATATCATAGAAAGAAATTAGAGTCTCTTTTTATTAAAATTAATATTTTAATACTAATATGACATAGAAAAATTTATTTGATCTATTTCTAAGAATAAATAAATATAAACAACATATATATTTCATTATATAGTAAATTTTATTCAAACCCACCAATTTGACGACTAGTTTATAATAGTCATTTTAAAATAATAATCTCTAGTAATATATCGTGGTTTGTTAACTCTCAATGTTGGGTGCAACATATGATGTCGAAGAAATTGAATTTATGTAAGAAGATACATTCCATAAACTCTTGGTGTGTTACATGTAGTATTGGAGGATATCAATATAAATAAATAAATTAAAAATAAGTATTTTTTATATATGTTTTAGAAAAATTTATTTGTTATCAAATGGTCAGAAATGAATAAAAAATCATTTGAATGTAAATAAAGATGTTTTTATAAAAAATAGGTTTTATATGAAAAATTTATTTTTATGTTAATAAATTTTATTAATATTTATATCAAAGTGATTTTAATTATATTAAAATAAAATTTATTAAATAATTTTTTAAATATTCATCTAATTTTTTTTCTAGGCGGGAGAGAATAATAAAATCAATTTTTTTCTTTAAAGGTTTTTTCTATGATCATTTTTCATTTAATTTTACACAGTAATTTTAAAATGAATTTATGTGAGTTATACAAAAAATATGTTGAAAAATGGTTCCCATATTTGGAATCAGGAGGCTCAAATGTTTTAATAGTTCCCTTTTATTTTTTTTCATGATGAACCATAATGTTGGTAAATATTTTTCACCTCAGTAAGTGTAAAACTAGTGGGACAATGATAAAACATTGAGATAAGGCTTTAAAACATCTTTAAAAAGATCATTTATAAAATTTTATGAGTATAGTTTTACCATTCTCATCCACTTATCAAAAAAATGGCCACATGGTTCCATTATTATTTTATTATGACATTTATTTTATTTTAAGAAAAAAGTTAATACAAAATTTCACTCACTTGTATTTAATATGTTAATAATTATTATATATGGATAAATAAGAATTATGTTTAGTTATAAATTATTATTTAAATGATAAACTAATGATTTTTCTAATAGTAATTTATTTTTAATTTTTAGTGACTGGAAGAGTTCCATAAATTCATTCACAACACTAACAAAATGTTTATTCAATTAATATAAAATTAAAATAAATTATTTTGAAAATATTAAATAAATATAATTTTATTGTTTTCCATGAATTCGAATGATAAATATTAAAAAAAATATATTTTTTAATGTTTTATATTTTAAATTATTTTCGTTATTTTTTTTCAATATCAATGAAAATGAACAATTTTTAAAAAATTACCTTAATAATATTTTATAATAAAAATATTTATTAAATGATTTAAAATTCATAAAAATACTAAATTCAGCCATTTGACTAGTTTATGGTTTAAAATATCATCCATGATCCATTTATTAGTCAATATTTCTTTTATGGTAACATTCTTAATCATAAAAAATTATAAAAATTTATTGTCACAGTAATTTTAAAAAATGGTTAATGGCTGTGAAAACTAAGAGATAATAGTGATAACATATCCAAAACATTTCCAAATTTTAATTTACAAGAGTATCAGAAATCATACACATATTATATTTTAAATATATTAATTTATATCCACTTATTCATGGAAATAAATTTATATTAATTTAACACTTTATGTAATATCAAGAGCGCCACTCCCCTCACTTATAAAATAGAAAATCCTCACCTTAATTTTTCAAAATGATTGATCCTTATAGTTCATAAATTACCAATAATAATAACTTACTATATTCATTTCCAACATTCTATACCTTTTGAACTTTCGAGAATACTGTCCATTCAAGGCTTAATGTGTAATACAAAAGATGGATTCTGATGAACAGGTACAACTCTCAAGTGAGCATTTTCAATTAAATTTATTCTTATAAAAAATATAAATATATAGTATCTATTATAAAATAATTAATTAGGTATCATTAATATACTTAATTTTTATTATGATGACATAAGAACCATTATCCACCTCCCTATAATGCATTTAAAAAATGATAACATCACTCATGCATACTTTTCAATTACAACCTCCACCAAGGGATGTGATTTTCTTTTCTTTTACACTATTAATAAACGGTAATAGGGATAAATTTAATTAATATCTTTGAAATATATGATATAATAAGGATTTATAAGGGTAAATTCATATTTAACATTATTGTTTTTTATCTGCTGAAAAATGGAAACAACGTTCATCTATACGCATGACCTACCGTCTTAATGAATAATGTTATTCATTTTTATAACTCAAATGTTTATGAAGAATTATCTCTCTATCTATCTATATAAAATTAATATATATTATATTTATACCATTTTTAACACTCTGTAGAGTATGGAACAATTTTCAAAGTATATGGACCAGAATTGTAGAAACAAATCTTTCATTAAAAATGAAACCGTTAACACCTGGAAATAGAGAATTTAACAAAGGATTATTAATAAATGTCGATTTAAAATTTATAAGTGGATCATATATTATATCATAATTGTTTATATTATTATAGTATAGAATTATAATAAATTTAAATTTATTATATATGAGGTTAGAGTTATTTCTAAAAAAGGACAACTTGATGTAATGGATTTATGTAATAATATCAATGTTTATCAGAATTATTTATGATCATATTTTAGATGGTGGAAGTTTATTACTAATATATAAATTATCCCATTAATTTTATTATCCTATTATTATTTTTGGGTATAAAATATTTTTCCATTCATTTTAATCCCTTTCAGAACTCAAGATACCAAAATAATGTTTTTAAGTAAAACTGAAATTATTCCTCTCTTCAGTAAAAATTCATTTTTCTTCAATTTTCATGTTTTATAAAAACATGTTCATGATTGTTTTGAAAATTTTCCTATGAATTTTAAGTCCATGTATTAATTTTTTATTTTTTTTTTAAATATATATTATTTATATTCTCTAAAAATGTCTCATTTGACTATTTTTTATTGAAAATGGGTAATGAATCTTTTTTAACATATATGAAATGAAAAAAATTTCCCACCACCAAGACTTGTCAGTGGTTTAAAGATTATTTTACATATTTTTAAATTTAATTCCAATGAAAATCTTTTCCATAATATTTTTGAACATTTATTATTTTAAATAAGTGATTTGAATGATGAAAGGTAATTTTTCTCATAAAATATTCAAATTATCTTTTAATGTCTTTTTCCATCTATGATAATATCCATTGATGTTTCTTATAATTTATTTGGGATATGATCCAGTGATACTAACCCCTATTATTTTGATGGATTATGATGATGATGTTTTAAGTATTATTCTATGAAACTTGTTTCGTTACCAAATGTTAATTAAATTACAATTAGACCATTAAAAAAATAATTTAGTTACAACGGGTTATGATAAGATGAAATGATGAAATGATTATGAAAACCATTTCCTTTACATGGGTTAAGGTATGATGAGTGTTTTTTGATCTTGTGGAAAAATTATTTATGATTTTTAATATGTTATGGGTAGTCTTAGAAATATATACCCATCTAATAAAATTTGTAAATATAGACATCTCATGATATAATATTGAATAGAATAAGGAGTGAACCTAGTTCAGTATGGGACATTCCCTACTATGATATTCTCAGGAGTTAAAAATGAATAAGGATATAATGGGATGATGAGGAACCTAATCTTCTATTATACTCTTGTGAGCGAGCCTTGATTATTGAAATGTTTTTCTATGCTTATGTGTATGCCAAAAAATTATGACTTATACAAATGTTATTCTCTCATAGTACATGTTATTTGATTCATTTATAATTTATGTAGTATAAAATGTTGATATTTATAGAATGAATCTAGATCATGATTATTGATATATAGGAATGGTTTTAAATTGTTAATCTCATATCCTCATACCCTTATGATGATGTTATTCTTATGTGATCACTCTTATATCTCATATTTACCCTCACTGATCATCAAAGATCCCTGTTTCTTATGTTTCAATTCATTAGGTTATGATGAATTTTTTTATGTATGATACATTTAATAAATATTTTAGATGTGATAAATAATGTGGGAATTGATTTAGATTTCTGATGATCCAATTGTTTATGTATCCATGTATTCTAAGGAACAAAACCTATATGATTATTGTATAGATTATTATGTTACATATTGACTATTTATTTATAAAAGTGTAATTTTTTATAGTTGTTAATAGAGAATGGTTTATATATCCTTTGAAACTAGGATGATTATTATTTAGTGAAAACCCCGGGGAAAATCCCATGTGTAGGATAACATCCCATAGTTTTTTTAGTGATCATGGATAATTGTGGTTGAACTATAGATGCCATATATTTAAAATAATGGTCCCTGGTTAAGATATAATATAAAATATTTTTCATTATTATGTGGTTTTCACATATGATTATTGTTTCACACACTATGACTTTTGGTTTTAGTCAGTGTATGTAACACAATATAACCACGTTAATTCTGAATGGGATGAAAAATGAAATTATGGTACTAATGATAGAAAAAATGTTATGGGAGTTGGAATGAAATTAATTTTTATATTCATTCCCATCATTTTTAATCTATGAAGCATTCATTTCATCCAAATTAACATATGGGGAAAATTTTTTGTTGAGTAATTCATGTGGAAATATCCACCTTATTTTGGTGTGTTAATAGATCCACTGGTTTCTAATGAATGGATCGGTACCAATGAATGATATTTTCTAGTGTCTAGTATTTGGAACATAATAATTTAATTTAGCTATTTATTTTTTGGAAGTCATAGTAGATCAATGGTGGACTCTTATTAAGAATATGAGGAAAAATGATGAGATTGAATCCATAGAGTGGGATGAGTTTAGGATATTTCTTTTAAACAATTACCTTCCTCTTATTATGTATATGAGAATGGAGATGAAATTCCATAAGATAAAAGAGAAGGATAATGAATTTATTAGAACCTATGAGGAAAATTTTATAAATCATCCTCAGTATGCTACTAGTATTATTATTTAACATCAATGTAATATTGATATATTCTTTATTTTCTTAAATAAATTCTCTGAATTAATTATTTATATGAAAATTTAGTAGGTATGGAGAAATTATTCAACGTTCTATCAAGGTGGAGATGGATATTGGAGTTACACTTTAATATCATTGTTTTTATATGAACAGAATGATGGAATTAAAAGTAAATTCAAAAAAACTTCTGCGAGGATGATGAAAAATACCATTAATCTAAAATGTGTGGAGTGAAAAATAGAGAAAATTTTATTAAGGTAACCATTAAAATATTTATGTTTGGAAAGGAAGGTCGTTAGTCAATTTAATGATTACGTGATGGGAAGAAGAATCTATCTCACTGTGGAGAGAAACCACCAAAAAATACACCACCAACACTTGAATGATTCAAAATAAAGGATTTTGGGAATTATGATTACCAGTTCCCAAATATAAATGTTAATGACGATGAGTGATGTTAGAAATCCCTTTTTTCTAGATACAAAGGAAAATCTCATCTATTCACTATTGCTAATGTATGTAACGAACTGGTGAATGGTACACTTACCATCCACATTAGAACAACTAATATATTATTTCTTTCTAAATATACCTACTTTTTTTGTATCTGATGAATTTTCTATGGGTATCACAGTTCCACCCCAATGATTAGATTTTAAAATTGTAGAGAAAACTCTAAATGGAACACTGATTGCAACACATGTATATGATTATTATCTAATTTATTTTTATTGTATTTTTCTTCCTACAATATCATTATTCTCCCCCTTGTTGAATTTTTTGATTTCTCAATCATGTATTTTATTTATTTAGATAAATACCACATTAATTTCCATGGAGGATAAGACATATTTGACATTCCAATAACACAAGTGATTATAAATCATTGGGATTGTAAATTAAAACAAGGAATTGAAATTAGATCCATTATATGGGTCTTAATTCCTATTCAAAATGGGTTCTTATATCATATGTTCAGTGAGAAACTCAATATCCATAATATGCCTACTTATGAGAGTTTATTTTTTATATTGATGGAATATATTCAGTGTCTTCCTCCAAATCATGAATTTTAGGTTTCAATTGAACTCATACATAGTGTTGTACCTATTTAAAGGACTATATATAGAATGGACCCAATTTAGTAATAGGTATTGAAGAATAAAATATAAGTTAAAGATAATATTGAATTCATTTTCCGAAGTGTGACTCCCAGGGATGCACCTATTATTTTTCTTAAGAAAAAATAATTATCAAAACTAATTTTCATTAATTATTAAAAACTTATTAAGAATAAAATCACGAATAAGTATAATATGCATTGTATTAATGATTTTGTAGACAATTATGAGTAGATAAATAGTATTACAATATTGATCTTTGATCTAGATCCTATATTTTGGGGGTAAAAATTGAATACATATATAAGACAACCTTTCTTATGAGGTATGGGAACATTGAATTCACAGTGACGCATCTGCATCATACAAATTTCATAACCCTCATCATGGTTTTAATGGATAGAGTTTTTTGAGATTACCTTGATCAAATTGTGAAAGTATTTAAATATGACATCCTTATATAATCTAAATACAGTTGAATATCATGAATATCAATTGATGATTTTATTTATGAATATAAGGAAGGATAACTTGTATGGAAATTTCCAAATGCATGAATTTGAAAAGTAGAATGATTTATTTATGGATTATATAATCTCATATGAGGTTATATCAATAGATCCATTAAATAGGGAAGTTATTTCATGTTGTTGTAGACCAAACATTGTGGATAATTTCCATAGTTTGCTTAATTTGGATGGATATTTTGAATTATTTGTGAAGAGTTTATCATTGATTTTTAATTCACTCACCATGATAACTTGTATGGGAGCCAAGTTACATTGGATAGATGAATGTGAAGAAAATAAAATGTAACTAAATAAAAGGTTAGTAAATGAACCAATTATCACACTAACCTACAAAAGGGAAGTGTTTGTGACCTATAGTGATGAATCAAGGAAGTGTTAGGGATGCATGTTCATTCATAATGATTTGGTTATAAATTCTATCCTAGGATAATTGAAGGTTCATGAAAAAATTATAAAACTCATGATTTAGAGTTAGATGTAGTAATTTTCACAATAATGATATGGATGCACTATCTTTATAGATTAGGGCTTGATATATATAATTAAAATAATATTTTAAAGTATATATTCACACCAAAAGAGTTGAATATGTGTTGGACAATATTATTGGAGATAATTAATGTTTATTACTATTCAAAACATCACCACCCTGGGAAAGAGAACTAGATTATAGGTGCTATGAGTTGAATTGATAATTCCATTGTATCTATGATTATGATCACAAATGATCCGTTATTTATTTATTTGAAAAAATGGATCAGAAATATTAAAGGAATGGGATAAATCTTATCTTTCTAAAATGAATGTTTAACTATATATCCATGTCAGGATGAAAGAGTTACAGAAATAATATTTATCACTTAAAAAGAAAATGAGAAATCTTCCTAAGATAAATTGTGATTGTGATTGAATGATAATATTCATGAAATTTTTATGTGTTCTATCCATTATAATTTTAAAGAATGATATTTTGGATAAATCTTATTGTTCAACGTTATCTATTTATCCTGGACGTATGAAAATTTATTGACATGTAAATGTTTTTTTGGGGACAACATGAAAAGATAAATTTTAGAGTTTGTGTCCTTATTCATGGTATGTTATAACATTAAGGTTGAGAGGAAAAATTCGAAGGATATGTTACAAGAATTACCCATAATAGTATATAAATGGGAAAAATATCAACATGGATATTATCATCAGACACGAAAAACCATATACATTCCATAATTCAATCTTCATTTTAGTTAAACACCTTAGGATGTTTGCACACTTAATTTTTATCAAAGAATATTTCCCTCTTAATCATCTTTCTAGAATATGTTTTATGTAAGTGGTATTATTTTTTGAGTACTAAGTTTTATTATGTCTGATCGGGATATGAGGATGACCTTGATGTTCTTGAATGTTCTTCAGCAAGTTATGGATTCAAATTTATGCATCAATATTGCTTAAAATCATCAGATAGATGATCTATTATAGAGAACCAATAAAACCATATTGGATATTATGAGATATTGTTATATGTGGTTTGATGGTTTTTTATCAACACCTTACTTTAGTTGAGATTTATTTTTAAATAATTTATTACGTGATCATTTAGATAGATCCTTAGGAATATCTATTCAGAAGGATGTTTATAAATCAAATATAATGTGATGAAGTTATAGAGAGAATGATATGGGAATAGAACTAACTTAGTAAATGATATTGAATATTAGGTTTATTAAGCATTACATCATGAAATATCAGAGGTGATATAAAAGATATGCTGATAATCATCAGAAAAATCTAGATTTTGAAATTGATGAGAATTTATTTCTATGAATTCATTTATCAAAGAACACTATGTGATGTAGAAATAAAGTAATTATAATCCATAGTTATATTTAATATTAAAATAATCTTGATCTAGTAGGAATGATATCTTATCACATGTGGATTACATTAAACCTCAATCAATATAATGAAGTGTTCCATTTATCTATCCTAATGATTTAAAGTACTGATCTATCACATGCACTGAACATAGAATTTGTAACTATATGGAATGATATTTCATATTAGAAACAACAAGTATAAATCTTGGATCATAGAGATAAAGTGATACAGAATAAGGCTACTCACCTGGTAAATGTTCTCTCATGGAAACAGAAATTTTAAGAAGTTACTTGAGAACCTGAGGATGTGATGAAATAGAGATATCGTAATTATTTTTGGATCAGAGTAATGGAATTTAAAGGGAAAAATAATTTTAATGGGGGAATATTTTGACATCTATAGATACTGTTACATTCCACTATAAATAAGTTTTATTTTGTTGATATCTTTCTCAGTATGAGGCACTATGTTCAAATGAACTTTGTTATACATCTGAAATATTTTTATTTAATGTTTATTTATCACCTAGAAATTGGAATGTCTCCTATGAATTGGTATAACTATAATATGATTGAAATATTATTTATATATGAATAAAATAATTTCATTGGTTATCAAATGTTTATAAAAGAAAAAAAGAGTTTGAAGGTAAATAAGGATGTTTTTTATGAAAAAAATATCTTTATGCACAAAATGTGTTTTTTATTGAATTAAATAAGACATATCCATATTTCTAAATTATTTTTATAAAATTAAATGATAATATATTAATTTTTTTTGACATTAATATGTTGTTTTTTCTTTTCGTTATATTGATATAAATCTAGTTTTTTTACTTAAATAATGCATTTTTCTAAAAATTGGTTTCACTATGTTTCACACAATCATATTATAATTAATTTATAAATATTATAGAAATCTAGTTTTAATAAATAGATCCAATATTTAGAATCATTACTTTCAAATTACTAAATTAATCCCATTAAAGTTTTATTTCATTATGAATAGAGTCCATGGGAAATAATTATCACCATTGTAAGGGTAAAACATGTAAAAAAATGTTAATATATTGGGATAGTGGTCTAAAATATCTCTAAATTTTTCCTCTAACCCACTAGATGAGTGTGGTATTACCATTATCGTTTAATTATAAAAAAAATTCCACTTGGTTCTATTTTTCTTTGAATTTGACTTTTTATATTGTATTAAGAATAGAATAAATATAAAATGTCACTACAAACTAATATCTTAATTTTTTTTACATATGGTTAAAAAGAGGATATATTCCATCATAAATTTTTATTAAAATAATAAATTTATTTTTTAATCAATTTAATATATAATAATTTTTTTGATTGAATAATTATAAAAAAATTATATGAAACACTGACACATTATATATAAAATTAAAAGAATAAAAAGATAAGTGATTCCAAAAATATTAAAAGTAATAAAATTTTGGTGAATTATTATAATCCAAGAATTTTATAGATAATGAAAATATATTAGGTATGTTTTGTAGTTTTATATTCTAATTACTTTTCTATAATTTTTTTCAAATTCATTCTTTATGAATAGTTATAAAAATGAAATTAATGATTTTTTATTATAAAAAATATTTTATAAAATGATTTAAAATAAAAAAAAACATAAATTATTCCAAATTAACTTTATTTTCCGGAAAATTCAACAATGATCAATTTTTTTGTTACTTTTCCTTTTATGGTATCATTATTTAACCTTAATATTAGAAATATGTTATCACATTAATTGTGAAAAAGGGGTAATTGGGTCAATATTACAAGATTATAGTAAAAAAACCTAAAAAATGTTTAAATATAATAATATCATATGATTAATACATATAATCATGTTTTATTAATATTATTTCAATTTGAGTCAATTGTTCTTTGAAAATTAATTTATAATATTTCCAATAGTACCCCTCCCCTCACTTATAAATGGGAACCTCTTCTACTTCATTATTCATAATTCCTTAGCCTTATACACTATCCTATCCCAAAAAAATAACTTGCCCTATTCATTAGCCACACACTAGTGATTCTTTTATTTCCAAAATACTAGAATTTAAAAGGCTTGATGTGAGCCCAAAGAGGTTTCTAAACAAAGAGGTTCAACTCTTAACTGAGCATTTAAAATTTAAATATTCATACACATCATATAAATATCTGTTCTCCATTCTCTAATAACTACATGACTACATTTAATATTCTTAATTTTATAATGATTATGGAAAAAATGTATCCACCTCCTTCCAATCTGTTGTAATATCATAACATCGCTCAAGCGTACGTGTGGACTACCACCTCCCTGAAGCAATGCTATTAATTTTTCATTTCATCTTTATATGAATTATAATTAAGATAAATTTAATTAATAAATATTCTATATATTATATAAAAATTATTCTATAAATCTAAATTATCATTTACCTTTCCTTTTTTCATCCATCGAAAACTGGAAACAAAGATCATGCGTACATATAGAAAAACATGTCCATGAATAGTGTAATTCATCTCTCTAAATCTACTTTATATATATGATAATATATATATATATAATATATATGTTATTTATAACATGTTTAACTTTATGAATATGATATAACCATGATCAATGTACTAGGATCAAAACGATAATAAAGAATCTTTCTTGAAAAATGTAATAGTTAACACCGAAAAATGGAGAATTTAATGAAGAATTATTAATAACTAGATGTTTAAATTCTATAAAAGGATTATATAATATATTAAAAAAATTTAAATGATTCTGTTATATAATTATACTAAATTTAAATTTATTATATTGGAGGATAGAGAGATTTCAAATAATGTGGAATCTGAGGTAAGTTATTTATGTTACAATCTAATTTTCTATAGGGATTATTTATGTTGAAGTTTATGATGAAGTAATTTTATAACCTTTATCTCAATAATTTAATGAATTATATTCTACTATGGTTATTTATATTATATATATGATATTATTTCATTTTAATCCATTTCATAACCCAAGATACCAAAAAATTGTTTTTAAGGAAAGCTAACATTATTTTCCTATTTAGTGGAAAATTATTTATTTTCCATGTCCATGTATTATAAGAATGTTTTAAAAAGTGTTTTTAATATTCTATTATGATTCATCAAATTCATTTTTACCCATATATGAATTAAAAAATAGTTTTTATGAATCTTCATGTCAGGTTTTTAGTGAGGTAAATTTTCCTTTTCTTAAAAACCTAAAGAGAATATTTATTTTAACATACAAGGAATGAATTTTTTTTCTTATTTCAGGAAAAGTCAATGATTTTATTAATTATTTATATGTTTATAGTTTTATTTTCAAGATAAATAATTTCCTTAATAATTGTGAAATTTTATTATTTTTTTAATTTATTACAATGTGGAAAGTGTATTTTCCTTAAAAAATGTTCCAGCTATATTCTAAAGACATTTTTAATCTATAATAATATTAGTTGATCTTTCATATGATTTAATCAGGGTATTATTATAGGATCCTAGATCAAAAATTGTGGAGAGGGGGGAATCAGTGGGTAATTTTTTTATTTTTAATTGGTTGATCTTGTTCCC
Source organism: Viscum album (assembly GCA_963277665.1). Lineage (NCBI taxonomy): Eukaryota > Viridiplantae > Streptophyta > Magnoliopsida > Santalales > Viscaceae > Viscum > Viscum album. Next base: position 1,631,291,325 of record OY728121.1, on the reverse strand, counting down.
ATGTGGGTTGGAACTTGTTAAACTAGTCTTATGGAATCATGAAGTTATCAATCATTCACTTGAAAACATACAACACAATAATTTTACCTAGTTCACAACTAATAACTACTCCAAGGACCATATTCCAATAGTATTTTAGTCATACATAAATCGAAAAATATTCACTAGTTGTGGAAAATATATGTTCATAAATATTCAATCTCTTTCATGAACACTACCCTAACACAACTTTAGGGAAAACACACAATATCTCTTAGAACACTTCCATTGAATCCCCCTATATTAAAAATTTGAGTGAAGTCTCACTTAGTTTATTGAATAGATGGTCTCTTTAGTGTATTGTAATTTATTTCTTTGTCTCTGACTAGCATGAGACTTTGCATGTATCAAAGTCTTGAGTTGTTTCACTTGAAAGCATTGTTAACTTAAACATGAAGTTCAATAATTCCTTTTGATAATATCATTTATGAATCTCACTAACCTCATGAAGAATACTTTATTCACATAACAAACTTCACTCACAAAGCTCACTAATTCATCATGAAATACCTTATTATCGTGAAACTCATTTTTCACAGATACCTAAGCATTGGTCAAGACTAGAGAATATTTTTCTTGATGATCAATCTCATATGGAATACTTGATTACTAAATCTACTGGGCTTCATGAATTAAGAGTGATTCATCCTTCCCCCTCAAAGGGCCCAAAGGAATTCATTTTTATTGATTGTTGATAACCCCCTTTCAAGGGATGAGGGGGAACCCTTACAAGTCCCATAGGATCAGAGATTATATGGCCCGTAGGATTAGGAGATTACATGACCTGAAGGTATTAAGGAATTCAACCAAACAATCTAAAAGTAACTACCCCTCCCCAGTATCTGTATCATGATAGTATCTCTCCACCTTCACATGGTGTCTGGCTAGGCTTCTCATGCAATCATAGGCTGGTCCCGATGGCATAGCCATACCCTCTCATTGTGAAAAATTCATTTGGATCTACTATGGTGAGTGAACCTACTCTGAATCCTCTTCTGGGGCTGCTCTTTTTTTTGTAGTGTGTCTGGGGAAACTGCATGTGGCCTGAAGGCCTTGAGGTGGCCCGAAGGCCTTAAAGGTAGCCTGAAATCCCTACTGACCTGAAGGCCTGGGTGGCCCCAAAGCCTTAAGGACTACAAACCCAAACCGGTGGCCCAAGGTGAATAGTTCCAGCTGCTATAGTACCAAACATTACCTACTACAGTAACTGCTATAGTTCCTACTATAGTACCCACACAGTGTATAGTTAGCTACAGTACCTGTACAGTATACAGTTCTGCTATAGTACCTGTACAGTGTACAGTCTGCCACAGTACCCACACAGTGTACAATACTGCTACAGTACTTTTATAGTACTGCTACACTGCCCTACTACAGTACCACTATAGTACCTAGAAAATATACCTCTATTTGGTTTTGAACCTAGGTCTTGTGGATACATTTAAGAAGTGGGGTAGCCTCATAAATATAGGCTCAACCCTTCGTGAAGCACCCATGCCTCCATCACATTTTTCATGAACAATAAAAAAAATCATCATGGATAACCTATATTCATGAATCTCTAGTGAGATTTGTCATAGTCACATTGATTACTATCAACTCATCACAAATTTGCAGTTCCCCACATCTCGTATTCGCAGAGAACACGATAAAATCATCACACAATCTCAAAGCTCCATACATTCAAAAATCAAAAGCTTTGTGAAACCAATCCCTTGGAAAACCCATATCATTACCATATTTATGAAATGTTTATTCTAGAAAAAATCATTTCATGATGCTAGACTGTTATCTAGAAATTCAGAGCAAAAATTTGGCAAACACAAGGAAATGACACCACCTTCAATACTATTGTCATCTTATACTAAAAGATCACTTTCCTCACAAACTCCATGGTCATACAAGAGTGGATTGAAAAAAAAACTAGACACTATTTCTAGAGAAGAACATCCTTGGTTCTAACAATATTCCCCTTTGTTTTTTTGTAATCTGTAAAAAAATTAAATATAATAGTAGTTACTATCAAGACCTGATACTTGAGAGAAAAATCATCCAAAACTCTAAGCCAACATTATGAAAGATCGATTTATAAAAAAAATAGGGGAAATATGAATTTGGACCTCATATTTTGGAAGGCTTAAAGTTGTAAAATCTATGATATGATCATGTCACAGATGCATTACATGCCCCAAACGTTTTTCTTATAACACCTAATTCTCATCTTGTCACAAAAGCATTGCATGGTTTTTCAAAAACCTAGAACCACCAAACTTTTATAACATTGAATTTATCCATAATATCTATATTATCCCCCATTGGAAATAAAACCAAAGGACCTATATTTCAACTTTTAGAGATCAAAACAAACTCCCCTTCAACTTTTCTCACCCATAAACCTGCATCACGTATATAAAGATACTAAAATAGTTAAGAAATATCGGGAGATGGGAGTAACTATAAAATCATCGTGCATTGGGAGGTGGCTAAAAACTAAGGTTCAACCAATGTTTTTTGAACACATGTGATGCTAATGGATTAGTCATAATGTCATCCACGTGGTCATCAATTATAACATGATCATTTGAATCATGCCTTGTTCAAATATTTTCCTTGATGAAGTGATATCTGATTTCAATTTGTTTTTATGAGAGTGTTGAACCATAATATTCATAAGATAAATCACAAATTTGTTATAATTATGGATCATAATCAATTGTTTCACCTCATTATACATATCATTCAGTTGTTTCTTCATCCATAATATCCAAGTGCAAGCCTTTCTAGTAGAGATATAATCCACTTCAATAGTACTAGGATACATGATTTACTTTTTCTTATTTAACCTTTCTACAAATTTCAAATGAATAAGGAATTCTCCACCACATGTATAATTTCTATCCACCACATCTCCATCCCAGTAAACATTAGAAAATTACAATAGATCATTGTATCTTCCTACAACAATTTATAAGGAAAAATTATAATTACATAAAATGAACTTCATGATTATTTTAACAGCCAAAAAATGATCTTTCTTCAGATTACTTCAAAACTAGGCCCCTAAGAATGTTTAAAAGAGAATATATAGAAGTTTTTTAGCTATTTATAACAAGAATATGATGATTCTCTTGTATCTATTAGGATACATTGAAGTCCCATCCTTAGGATTTTTAATTTTTCTACCAACCATAATTGGAGTCAACATTGGTTTGAAGACATTCATATTGAATTTATTAAAAAACTATATTCCATATTTTTCATGTTAAATGAATGTGTAATCCTTCTTCTGAATCATATAGATCCCCATGATGTATTTTGGTTCACCAATTATAGGAATTTCAAATTCATATTTCATGTGATTAGAAAACACTTCCACTAATCACTACCAGATTCTTCAAAATATAATATTATCCACATATAAGAGCACCATAAATTGATTTTAATTTGAATTATTCACACAGTTATTATGATTTCCACCTCCTCTTTTTTAATTTAATCTTCTTCGGATAAGAATCAGGTTGAGGATACCATGCAAGTAGTGCCTGCTTTAGACTATATATGGACTGATTTAATCTATAAACATTTACTTCATAATTTACAATTATAAATACCACTTGTTGTACAATTTATTATTCTTATTTAATAAATCCATTTAAGAATTTAGTTTTGACATCTATTTGATAAACTTTGTATCCTTTTTAAATTTCCATCATAAGGAGAATCTGGAATGACTCACTAATCACTTCTGGAGAAATTGTTTCTTCACCATCAACAACATCAATTTGTGCATATAATTCACTCACTCAGTGTGACATATTTTTGATCACATTTACATGTTGATCAAAATTGTTTTTTTAAATTCAATTTCCCTTGATGATATTGTGATTTTAGGGCCTCTTAACAAGATACCATATAGTGACCCTACCTTTCCTTACATTAATATTACATCATTTTAAAGATAAAAAACATAATAGTATTACACATAGAGGATCCAAAGGTTTTGTGTCTTGGGAAAACTAGGACCATACATAACAAATACAACATCATTTATAAACATTTATTTAATTTCTTCTTCTCTAGCTTCTTATTGGAACTTGTCCTCTCCTTACTACATGTAGCCACCTGAGGATATACATCAAAAGGGGTGATCTAGAAGACCAGTAAGAGGATAGATAAGAACAATATAGCATGGGGTGAGCATAATTATAACATGGGAAAAAGATCATGAACATTAGAGGAATCATAAATATAAGTCTTGAAATGTGGCAATGCATAAAAATGAAACATCATGTATTAGTGGTTAACTAACACACATACTTGTGAACCAAGCTAGCATCTCTTTCACACATCATTTCACATTTACTCATGATATTCATCACATTACCCAATTCATGGGAGCGCTGTATAATTCCGGGCACACCCATCAAATTTAAACATTCATATTGCTCTATATAATTCCGGGCGCACCCGTCACATCATAACATTATAATTTATCATTAATGCCATAGTGAACATATATAATAAATGAACATAAATAACCCATGAAAAGGAATGAGTTTTATCTCATAATAACACATTCATAAACTTTGGGTTCCCAAAATAAAGAGGGAATAAGATACTTGATACAAGAACCACAAATCTTTAATGAGAAGTAAAAGGTGAGTTCTTAAAAGAAGAGTTCTTTTGGAAAACATTTTGTTTGACATAAACAGTAGTGGTAAACACTTATATCCTAGAAAATGAAATACAAATATGAACAAATGATCCTTTAGGAGTAACCATATAAAAAATGGAGTGAAATAGGGAGAACCCGAAGAACGAAATTTGGGTTCGATAATTTCCCCTTACCTTGTACCCGAATGATTCCTTATCTTAAATATCCTATATAATGACATTATATTCATTAATTAGAAATCCACAACCAGGTTTAAATTAATAGGGTTCATTCTGGTTTCATTATGTCATATTATGTTCCTTTTGATGACTTATAGAGTTTAAAAACATTGTTCGGGGATGTTTGTTTTTATGGTTTTTCTTGGGTGGTTCACGTGTATTCTTAAATTGAAGTTTGGGTAGAACATGAGTAAACATCCAGAAATGAAATTAAATGTCATTAATGATATTATAGGAGTTTTAATTATCTTATAATTAATTGTATTAGATCAATGTGGATGAATCATTAGATAAGAATTAAATGATAGTTATTTGGGTCAATTTGGGCGGTTTTTCGATCATAATGAACTTGTTTTATTTTATCACTTAGAAATATGATCACAAGTTAGTTCAAGATATTTAAATAGGAGATAATACATATAAAATGTTCTGGTTCAACCACAAAAATGGTTTCATGACCAGATCTGAATGTAGAAATGGAAGAAGAAAGCATGCTGTTCTTGAAGGTGAAACATTAACACCTCACGAACAACATTCTCATTAATAAAATAAAAGGAAGAGGGAAAGCGTGTTGGATGATATAATATACAATTAGCGTAAAAAAATTCTAGTAGATGTATAATACTAGAGTTAAAATACAATTTAGATGAATATAGGTGGGGAGAGATGAAGAAATGAACTTGAACTTGAAAGGAAATTAAAGGAGAAGAGGGAGAGAAATTACCACTTGAATCCTTCTCTTGAGAACCTCCTTAAGGGCCGAAGCTTGGTCTTTTGGTGAGACCAGAAGCTCTGGGACGTGGGGGAGGGGATAGGGAAGGTGTTTGGAATGATTTTAGAGAAGGATTGGAGCTTGAGAGGTGTGAGGAAATGAGGGTGTGAAGGGTGACTTTTATAGTGGTGGAGAGAGGGGTTTCTTTAATATAAAATTCATTAGTTTATCAATTTCTCCTAAGACAAGGAATAGTGAGTATTGGATGAAAAATAATAGTAATTTTATCATGTGATCCAGAAACAAGTGGGATTACATCAGTAGAGCATCATCGATGACTCAATTAATCCATTATTTAGCATTTATTGCGATTTATCAGATTCTACTATTCATCAAAAATTGAAGTATCTCAGAAAAAATCCCAAAAATTTACCCCAACCATTTTTTGATGTTTAGAATCAAAAAATGAAGTCCATTTTTCAAAAATAATTTCTTAAATATTATTAATTTAATATTTAATTAAAATCATAATTTTCTTAAAAAAACAATTTTTAAGATTAAAAGTGATTTTATAGTGCTTTCAAAAATTACGTAGGGTCTTATAAAATTATCTAAAAACTATAAGAAATTGATTTGATAAATAATGGATATATTTTAAGAAAATAAAATTTCCTTTAAATTAATTAATTAGTTATAATTAATTATTTATGACTTACAAAATTCCAAAACGTTTACTAAGGTCAAATTGTCACTTTCTAAGTTGTATAAATTTTATTTAATTATTCATGGGTAAGGTTAATCTTATGTTGGGTTATTTAATATTCATTAGGGTCATATTACTATTCATAAGGGTATTTTACTATTCCTATGGGTATGTTACTATTCACCGAAAATTATTTTTGATTCATTAGACTCCAAAAATCATCTTGAGCACAACCGTGTATGTCAGATTTTTAAAATTCCCAACACAAAAGTGACAAACTTATGTTTAAAGGTCACTTATCACTTAGTAGTTCATTATGTTGTGTTTTCATTTTATTTTATGAGAGAAATATAAAAAGGGAATTTCCATTGAAAATAATTGGGTCATTACATTCTTCCCCCCTTAAGAAATTTCCCCCCCGAAATTTCACTTTACACAAACAGGTGAGGGTGTTTCTACTTCATTGCCTCTTCTGGTTCCCAAGTTACTTCCTCAAATTTATGGTTCCTCCACAACACTTTGACAAGATGGGTTGTCTTATTGTGAAGAACCTTATCTCTCCGATCCAGAATCTTTACTGGATACTCCTTATAGGAGAGATCATCTTCCAGCTACACCACCTCTGAGTTTAGTACATGCGAGGGGTTTGGTATGTACTTCCTCAGTAGTGATACATGAAACACATCATGAAATTTAGCCATATTTGGTTGAAGTGCAAGAAGATATTCCACAACTCCTATACAGTCAAGGATATCAAAGGGGCCAATATACCTTGGGATTAACTTCCATTTCTTCCCGAATTGCATGACTCTCTTCCATGGAGATATTCGAAGTAAGAATTTATCTCCAACGTCGAACTCGAAGTCCCTTCGATGGTTGTCAGCATAGTTCTTTTGCCGACTTTGAGAAGATTTGATGTGTTTCTGTATGACTTGAACCTTCTCTGTCATCTCTTGAACAAGATCGGGTCCAAGTAGCTTTCTTTCTCCAACTTCATCCCAACAGGTTGGAGTTCTACAACACTTTCCATGTATAGCTTCATATGGACACATCTGAATACTCGAGTGGAAGCTATTGTTGTATGAGAACTAAACCAATGGGAGATGCTGATCCCAAATGCCTTTGAATTCAAGGGATCAGGCTCTTAGCATATCGTCAAGAGTCTAAATAGTCCTTTCAGACTGGCCATTATTTTTGGGGTGATAGGCCATGTTGAAATTTAATTCCGTACTCAAAGTATGTTGAAGGATCCTCTAGAACGTAGATGTGAACCTTGGATTATGGTCAGAGACAATTGAGAGTGGAACACCATGCAGTCTCACAACTTCCTTTACATATATCTTTTCAAGTTGTTCAAGCGAGAGATCTTCCTGAATAGCAATAAAATGGGTAGTCTTGGTGAGTCGGTCAACCACAAACCATATCACATTATTTACCTTTGATGTATTCAGGAAACCTATGAAAAAGTCCATAGTAACATTTTCCCATTTCCACATGGGTATAGGCAATGGCTGAATCATACCCTTGTAATTTTGTTGCTTTGCTTTAACTTGCTGACATACCAAGCACCTTGATATATATTCTGCAATCTCATTCTTTATGTTATCCCACCAGAAGTGTTCTTGGAGATCACAATACATCTTGGTACTCCCAGGATGGATAGAGAAAGTTGAGCTATGTGCATTGTCCAATAGATCCTTCTTTATCCAAGGTGATGAAGGTACACAAAGCCATGTTCCAAACCAAAGCACACCACCATCGTCGATGTAGAACTCTGGAAGCTTCCCTTCTTTTACTGCATTCACCCTCTTTTTTATCTCCACATCATCCCTTTGTGCTTCCTTAATCTTCTCCTGGATGGATGGTTGCACAATCATTTGGGAAGGGTAGAATGTATCCCCTACCCTTATGATTTCCAAATCCATTCTTTACATATCTACGAAGATAGGGTCTTTGTCAATCTACAGCATGGATAGAGTAGCAGGTTCTTTTCTGCTTAGAGCATCAGCTACCTTGTTCTACTTTCCAGGATGATAGTGAATAGAGCAATCGTAATCCTTGATTAGCTCTAACCATCTCCTTTGATTCATGTTGATCTCCTTTTGTGTGAATATATACTTTAGGCTCTTATGGTTAGTGTATATGTCACACTTCTTGCCATAAAGGTAGTGCCGCCTGATTTTCATGGAACAAATCACGGTTGCCAGCTCTAGATCATGCATCAGGTAGTTCTGCTCATGGATATTCAACTTTCGTGAGGCTTAGGCTATCACATTATCATTTTCATGAGTACACAACCCAAGAATTTCTTTGAAGCATCACTCTATATCACAAAAATTTCTCCACTTTTCAGTAGTGTGAGTACAAGTGTAGTGATCTTCCTTCTCTTTAGCTCCTTGAAGCTTCCCTCACATTCTTCTGTCCAGACATACTTTACCCCTTTCCCTGTTAACTTAGTTAGTAGGCTAGACAATCATGAGAAGTTTCTCACAAAACGTCGGTAGTACTGAGCTAATCCAAGAAAACTATGGATTTCTGTGACACTAGAGGGACTGTGCCATTCCTCAATCACCTTTTTCTTTGAAGGATCCATAGAAATTCCCTCACATGTGATCACATGCCCCAGGAACGTGACTTGATTCATCCAAAAGTCACACTTACTGAACTTGGCGTACAAATTCTCCTTTATTAATGTCTCCAACACAAGTCTTAGATGTTCTTCGTGTTCCTCCTTTCTCTTGGAGCAGATGAGAATATCATCGATAAAAACTACCACAAATTTGTCGAGGTAATGTCTAAAGACACTATTAATCAAATCCATGAATATTGCAGGGGCATTAGTAAGTCCAAAGGGCATCACCAAAAACTCATAGTTCCCATACCTTGTACGGAAGGAAGTCATCTAAATATCTTACTTCTTCACCTTTACCTGATGTTATCCAGAACAAAGATCCACCTTTGAGAATTATTGAGCTCCTTTTAATTGATCAAACAATTCATCAATCCTTGTAAGAGGATACTTGTTGTTTATGGTGATCTTGTTGAGTTCCCGATAATTATTACACAGTCGCAACGTTCCATCCTTCTTCTTCACAAAGAGCACTGGTGCACCCCAAGGTGATGCACTAGGGCGTATGAACCCTTTGTTTAGATGCTCTTGCAACTGCTTATTTAGCTCCTCCAGTTCGATTGGAGCCATCCTATAGGGACACTTCAAGATTGGAGTAGCTCCGGGAATGAGTTCAATTGAGAACTCTACCTCACGATCCGGGGGACTTCCGTGTAACTCTTTTGGAAATACATCGCCGTATTCCCTCACGATGGGCATTTCTTCAAGGTTGGCTCTTTCTTTCGACTCAACCATTTGGGCGAGGTATGCTTCTTCATAGGGAATCAACACCCACACAATTGAATAATTTTTTAAAGGAGATTGATGATCTTCCTTGCATTTGTAGAGGAGCATGGGATGGTTTGGAATATGAAAAGATATTTCCTTTTCCTGAAAGTTGATATGTGCTCTATATAACAAGATCCAATCCATTCCCATTATAGGGTCGAATTCATCCAAGGGAAGTATTACAAGATTTTTTGTAAGATTCTTCCCACATACGCCAATAGGATAAGAGTCAAACAATTGGGTTGAAATGATTACACCACTCCGTGTTTTTATAGATATCTCTAATTAAAGGTTTCAGTGCATCAATTCTAAAGTTCTAGAAAACTTTCAAGATATAAAGGAATGCATAGAACCAGAATCAAATAAGACTTTCTCCATTCTTGAGTGAATAATAAGTGTACCTTGTATGACTTCATTATCATGATCCACCTCTGCAGTAGTGATGGCATAAACCTTCCCTTGTTCCTTTTTCTTTGGTGGCTGCTGACACTGATTACCCTCAAGAGCTCGTGGTTTAGTGAACTTGTTTTCATAGTGCCCTAACTCCTTACAGTTGTAGCATTGAACCATGAGTGGTTCTCTCCTTTCACTAGATAAATTCTCTTTCCTTTTCATGTCTTTTTGACACTCTAGAGCATGGTGTCCTTCTTTCCCACACTTTAAGCATTTCCCCATCCCTTTGGGGCAGTTCCCATGGTGCACCCTCCCACATTTATGGCATGTGGGTCATTGATTTTTATTCCCTCCTTTTTCATTAGATCCACCAACTTGAAACTCCACCTTTCTTTTCTTATCACTATAGCCATGTGACAATTCTCCAAAATCCATCTCCACTTTGAGAGCACACCGAACAACTTTTTCGTAACTCCCAAAGTCTCGAATTTTAAGATCCTTTCGAAGGTGTGGTTTTAATCCACTAAATAATCTATCAAATTTTCTATCATTATTGATAACAAAACCCGAAGCGTACATTGCGAGCCTTGTGAAATTCGCATCATAGGTTGTGACATATTCTACTTCTTTTTTATTGAGCTCTATGAATTCTCTCTCCATCTTTGTGCAAAGAGTTCATGGGAATTACTTATTAAGAAACATTATCTTAATGCCTTCCCATTCCATCTCTTCAATTTCCCCCCTTGGATTGGTGTTCTTAATCAAAGCCCACCATTGATCGGCTTCTCCATCTAGATGATAAATAGTTAGGGTCACCTTCTCCGTCTTAGAACAATGAAGCATAGAAAAGATCTTCTCCATGGAGTTGACCCACTGTTCCACAACTAGTGGATTGGAAGATCCACAAAACGTCGATGGTCGTTGTCACATAAAAAATTCAATAGCCAATTTCTCCCTATTTGGTGAAGGAGGATGTTCCCCATTATTATGGTTATTGTTCATAACCTGAGATAATTGGGTAAGCATCGCCATGAAGTTTTTAAATCCACCTCTCAAATCACTGGGGATGTCATTCAGGAAATCATTTCATTGGCCCTCGCAAGAGTTGTTGTCCTGATTTCTCATAGTTCCCACCATTTTATAAAATAGAAAAGGTTAGAAAAAAACATAAGTAATCAAGTCATGAATACATAAATTATTCATTTGAGCATAACATATGGGATCCCTATGTAAATAATCTTATGTGCATATTTGTACTTAATCTCATACTAGAGGTTTTCTCTAGGGTTCACTAATCCTAATTCCCAAATTAACTAAACCTTGCCTCTGATACAAACTATAGTGACCCTGCCTTTCCTTACATTACTATTACATCATTTTAAATATAAACAACATAATAATATTACACATAGATGATCCAAAGGTTTAGTGTCTTGGGAAAACTAGGACCATACATACCAAATACAACATCAAGCACAAACATTTATTTAATTTCTTCTTCTCTAGCTTCTTATTGGAACTTTTCCTCTCCTTAATACATGTAGCCACCTGAGGATATAAATCAAAATGGGTGAGCTAGAATACCAGTAAGAGGATAGATAATAACAATATATCATGGGGTTATCATAATCATAACATGGGAAAAAGATCATGAACATGATAGGAATCATAAATATAAGACTTGAAATGTGGCAATGCATAAAAATGAAACATCATGTATTAGGGGTTAACTATCACACATACTTGTGAACCAAGATATAATCTTGTTCACACATCATTTCACATTTACTCATGAGATTCATCACATTACCTAATGCATTGGAGCGTTGTATAATTTCGGGTGCACCCGTCACATCATAACATTACCATTTATCATGAATAACACAATGAACATATAGAATAAATGAACATAACTAACCCATGAAAAGTAATGGGTTTTATCTCATAATAAAACATTCATAAACTTTGGGTTCCCAAAATAAATAGGGAATAACATACTTGATACAAGAACCACAAATCTAGAATGAGAAGTAAAAGGTGAGTTCTTAAAAGAAGTGTTCTTTTGGAAAACGTTTTGTTTGACATAAACAGTAGTGATAAACATTTATATCCATGAAAATGACAGAAAACGATGAACAAATGATCATTTATGAGTAACCATATCAAAAATGGAGTGAAAGAGGGAGAATCCGAATTACGAAATTTGGGTTTGAGAATTTCCCCTTACCTTGTACCCGAATGCTTCCTTCTCTTTAATATCCTGTATAATGAAATTATATTAATTAATTAGAAATCTAGAACCAGGCATACATTAGTAGGGTTCATTCTGGTTTCATTATGTCATATTATGTTCCTTTGGATGACTTATAGAGTTTAAAAACATTGTTCGGGGATGTTTATTTTTATGGTTTTTCTTGGGGGGATCACTTGTATTCTTAAATTGAAGTTTGGGTAGAACATGAGTAAACATTCAAAAATGATATTACATGTAATTAATGATATTACAGGAGTTTGAATGATCTTATAATTAATTATATTATATCCATGTGGATGAATCATTAGATAAGAATTAAATGATGGTTATCTGGGTCAATTTGGGTGGTTTTTTGATCATAATGAACATGTTTTATTTTATCACTTAGCAATATGATCATAGGTTAGTTACAGATCTTTAAATAAGAGATAATACATATAAAATGTTCTGGTTAAACTATAATGATTGTTTCATGACTAGATCTGAAGGTAGAAATGGAAGAAGAAAGCATGTCGTTCTTGAAGGTGAAAAATTAACTCCTCACGAACAACGTTCTCTTTAATAAAATAAAAGGAAGAGGGAAAGCATGTTGGATGATATAATATCCCATTATCATAAAAAAATTCTAGTAGATGTATAATACTAGAGTTACAATACAATTTAGATGAAGATAGGTGGGGATAGATCAAGAAATGAACTTGAACTTGAAAGGAAATTAAAAGAGAAGAGGGAGAGAAATTACCTCTTGAATCCTTCTCTTGATAACCTCCTTAAGGGCCTAATATTGGTCTTTTGATGAGACCAGAAGCTCTTGGACGTGGGGGAGGGGCTAGGGAAGGTGTTTGATCAGAGTTTAGGGAAGGCTTGGGGCTTGAGAGGTGTGAGGAAATGAGGGTGTGAATGGTGGCTTTTATAGTGGAGGAGAGAGGGGTTTCCTTAATATAAAATTCATTAGTTTATTAATTTCCCCTAAGACAAGGAATAGTGAGTCTTGGATGAACAAGAATAGTAATTTTATCATTTAATACCAAACCAAGGGGGCTTATATCAGGATCAATGACTCAATCAATCCATTATTTAACATTTATTGTAATTTATCAGATTATACTATTCATCAAAAATTCAAGTACCTCAGAAAAATCTCAAAAATTTACCCCAAATTTTTTTCAATGTGTAGAATCCAAAAATGAAGACCATTTTTCAAAAATAATTTCTTAAATATTGTTAATTTAATATTTAATTAAAATGATAATTTACTTAAAAAACAGTTTTTAAGATTAAAACTGATTTTATAGTGCTTTCAAAAATTACGTAGGGTCTTATAATATTATCTAAAAACTATAAGACATTGATTTGATAAATAATGGATACATTTTATGAAAATAAATTTTCCTATCAAATTAATTAATTAGTTATTATTAATTATTTATGTCTTACAAAATTCCAAAACATTTACTAAGGTCAAATTGTCACTTTCTAAGATGTATAAATTTTATTTAATTATTCATGGGTAAGGTTACTATTATTTTGGATGATTTACTATTTATAAGGGTCATATTACTATTCATAAGGGTATGTAACTATTCATAAGGGTACGTTACTATTCACTAAAAATTATTTTTGTTTCATTAGACTCCAAAAATCATCTTGAGCAAAACTGTGTATGTCGGATTTTTAAAATTCCAAACACAAAAGTGACAAACTTATGTTTAAAGTTCACTTATAACTTAGTAATTCATTATGTTGTGTTTTCATGTTATTTTATTACAAAAATATAAGAATGTAATTTCCATTTAAAAACATTAGGTCATTACATCCCATGTTTAGTTCTTATAAATATAGTCCAATTATTCATTCATGGACTTAACCCATGATCCATCCTTCGCTGCTTCTTCAAATGAGGATGGTTTTATAATTGATAGGAAAGATGAATGTGCTTCACTCCTTTTTCCCATTGTCTCTATGGGATCTATTCAATCCCCAATAATGTTTTGATTTATCAATTTCGTCTCTTCCATTTCTTCTATGAGGTTCAATTGATGTTTCTTTATCCATGTTTTTTTCATTTGATTCTTTTACTGAATCATCATCTTTTTTTTCTCCCAAGAATGTTTTTCACTACTTTATCTAATTCTATATTGGAATCTATTTCATGTGCAGTTTTTTTCTTCATATTATATAACATAATCATATGATCTACTTATGGTATTTTTTTTATCTTCAATAATATTTACATCACTGCATTCCACAATTCTTCCAGTATTATTATTGAAACATTTGTAGGATTTAAGATTCATTTAATATCCAAGGAATATTCCCTCATTTATAACATCACCATACTTTCAATTATTTCCTTCATTGTTTTGGATGAAAAATTGACTTCCAAAAAAAAAAATACTTTATATAGGGATTCAATCCCTGAAACAATTCATTTAGTGTTTTGGTTTCTACCATATAAACCCCTATTTGATTTTGAGTGAACACTATTTCTTAAATAACCTCTCTCTAGTAATAACGAGTGATACAAATCTGAATTAAATTAATTTTATCCATATTATTGACTTTGAGATTCTAGAATTCAATAACTCCATTTTTATGTGGTGTTCTCCCTGAAACAACCTCATGATTTATTCCATGTTTTTAATGTAATTTTCCAATTTAGTGGATGTGTATTCCCATTCATTGTCAGGTCACAAAACATTTATTTTTTTGCAAGTATCATTCTCAACCATTTGAGGATAACATTTCATGAAATCAAGAACTATCTATTTCCTATGTAAAATAATTACACAATAAATTAAACTATAATTTGTATTAAATGGAATGAATTACCTCTATCCATGTGTGTCAACCACATTTATTAAACCACATACATTTGTGTGGATGAGATGAAAAAGAATTGATGCCCTTTTCCTATTTGGTCTATATGAACTGCAGACTAACATTCCTCGCAAGCAAGAATCATTTGTATTTTCCCATTCATGCTTTATATTGTGAATATCCATGACTATATTCATCTTATATATATTTTGGATGAATTTTTGATTAATTTTACCCAACCTTTGGTGCCACATTTTGATTTCCTCTTCAATAGTTAACTAAAAAAATAATTTAATCTCTACTTGGAATAAATTTCATTCTCTTATCCATCCTTTCATGATAAAATTTCTTATATTTCCTTTTATCATTCATATATTTTGATTAAAAGTCACTATCAGTCCAGAGTTACAAAGGTGACTCACACTTAATATATTTTGATGTTGTATTTTCACATAGAGAACTTCAATTATTTAAACTCAACATTTTCTAGTTCTATACTTCCACTCCCTTTGATATTAAAAGCACCATCATTGTGGAACTTTACTGTGCCGTCAACCCATTTAGTAATGTTTAACAACAAATCAGCATTTCCCTTTATATGGGATAAGTATCCACTCTTATGAATATAGGTGCTATGATTCTTTGTATCTTTGAGATCTATTTCTACAAGGTTGGATTTCTCAATTTTCTTCTTTTCCTTCAATGAGATACTTGATTGAGTGGAACCTAAAGATAAATTGTAAAATCAATTTTCAATATTAATTGGTTCATCATACTCATCATGTCATTCTATAGGAGAATACCTATTTGTATGAAGAACTCCACATTTTTGGTAGGTATAAAAATTTATTTGAGTTTTATACGTAATGTTCTTACCATTCCTTTCCATCAATAAATAGATTTTTTCGATAGTTATTATAATGAAAATATTATCCATAGAAACTATTTCATCTATAAGATGAAGGATATGGTTTCATTCACTTTTTTACATCCAAAATCCTCTCCATCAAGATATCTTCTGGCCTATGCACAATATTACATGGTGTGGCCCAAATTACCACCAAATTGAAATTTCATAAGAGTAAATTTCTTGTCACTTCCATTACTCCTCATGTAAATTTATTGTGAAAATGATTTGATTGGTAATAATCTCTGTACATTCAAGGATAATTTTTAGATCTCTTTTCTATTTTATTTGAATCTTTCTTAGATAGGACATTAGGTTCCTTTGTGATATGTCCAAAATTGTTCTTCCTTAATTTTGATTCAATTTTTTGTAGCATTGGATGTTTCATCATCACAACCAATTCCAAATTTTCCTATACATGTGGATAATTTATCATTAAAACCTCCTATAGTAATTCAGAACCACACATTACTATATTTAATAGATATGTATCTTGGAATTGTCTAAACTAATTTTCCTTATTATTTACATTGAATTTTATTCAGTTTATAGTTTAGTCATTAGAGTAACAAATTGTTAGAGAATCCCCAAAAGTGTCATAGATTTATACTTATATCTATATGTAAGGTTATAGATGAACCTTTCCTACTATTCAATCCTGATATTAAATTCCACAACATCATTTGTGCTTTCATGTGTTGTTGAATGTTATTTTAGTTCTTCTTCTAGTTGATCAATTTCTTCTTCAAGCTGATAAATATAATCTAATGAATCTTCTAGAATGGCTTTTATATTTCTATTTATATTTTTATTTCATTGATTTTCAATACATTCCATAGAATCCTCAAGTTACAAAATGGCATCAATAATTACAATCAACTGATTATATTTATCGTTATCTTTTGATGGTTATCATTTTTCAACTGTGTCCATCCTGGATGCTTGGGTTCCAAATTTATGCTCTGCTAATTCATCCTTGAAATTTTCATTATCATATTGTTCTTATTTATAGGTTAAAGTCAAATTGTATAATTTTTTTCCAGATTTATGTATCTCTATTATGAATTACTATTATAATGATTTTATATGTTTTCAGCTTCACATTATTCATCATCAAACATCCTTGAGTGTCGAGAGGCAATCTGACAAACTCTACTACATCTAAAAGTGGATATATGTGGTTCTCCTTAAAATATCCATTTTCACCTATTTAATTTCATTGAAAATAGGGAAATAATTTCATCATCCTCCTTATTATCATCAATAATACCAATGGAAACATCAGGTTTTTTCATGGATTTGAATTCCATTTCCTTGCATACATGTTTCATCACATCTTCTGCTTTGAATCTAATTTTATCCTTTACCAGACTACATAGAAGATCATAAATACAATGTTTAGAAAAATCCTTTTTCCTAAAGAACATATAATTTTTTATTTTTGAGAGGTTTAAACTTCTCATGATTTTCTTCACAATGTCAATGTAATTGATTTCTTCAATAGGTCCTTGTATTTCTCTAATAACATCAGCAATTCCATCAAAAAAGGTACCACATTTTAATCAAGATTCATTTTCAAATCATAGAACCTACTATAAAAAACAAGGTGTTTCACATCATTCATTTTGTCATCACCATCCTATATATTTTAAGGTTTATACCATAGAGACTTGGATTAATTGAAACTTTCCACCTTTAGATATATTTGATTAAATAGATATGAAGTAAGAAAATTCTATGCATTGGCATCTGTATCAATAATTTTTCATATTTGTTTCATTCATAGATCATACTGTTGAATTAGTGAGATGAATCCCATATATAGTTCAAAAAATAACTTCCATTCGAAGAGTTCATAGAAGAGAAGTCACCATGTTCTTCCAAATTTGGAAATTAATTCCATCAAATAATGTCACTCCACTAATAGTCACTGAGTTCTCTATGATAAAAAAAGAGGGATTATTTAACACCAGTAGCCTACATATGATACCACTTGTAAGACCCCAGAACAAACTGGGTGGGGATAGGTGAATCAGGGTGTCAAAATTTTCTTTTAAACTGACAGATCTCATTTCTAAGTATTTAGTAACTTGTAAAACCTTTCTTATAGAATCATTTAGTATTCAACCATTTCCATTGATAGAGACAAAAAAATAATGTTTCTTGGTTCACCACTAATGGATAGTCTATTGAACATACACTGATAGTGTGTCAGTTATACCTAAATCTACTAGTATTCACTAGTTATGGAAATCATATGTTCATAAATAGTCACTCCAAGTTAGGGGAACACTTCTTGTACAAGATTTTTGGTAAATCACACTACCTCCCGCATAAGAATTATCTTGACTCCTCGCAATCTCACTACTTTGAGTGAATTCCCACTCACTTTATCTACCAGAAGGTCTATTTAGTAGATTGGAATTTATATATTTTTCCGTAACTGGAATGAGAGTCTTCTTGCATCGAGGTTTTGATTTGATGCATTTGAACGCACTGTTCACTTAAACTTGTTTTTCAATACTAACATTCATAAAGATCCTTCGAATAGCTCACTAACTTCACAAAAAATGATAATCTCTGTAGAACAAACTACCTTCACGAAGCTCGCTGAGTTTTCATGGAATACCTAAACAACATCATAATCATTTTTACAAGACAAACAAGCATTGGTAAAGACTAGAGAAGTCATTTTGTGATGAGAAATATCACATTGTATACTGGATTTGTGAAGCTCTTAGCCTATGAAAATTAAGAGAGATTCATCTTTTACTCCAAAAAATTTCATATCAATTGAATTGGGGGTATCCTTATATATATTGGCTTGGACCTTTGAAGATCACCCATTCCTATAGCATATTTTTCATGAACATTCAACACCATCTCAATGAAGCTTCTCTTTTCAAAAATCTCCACTGATATTTTTCATAGTTGTAGATATTATAGTCAACTCATCACAAATTTGGGATGACACACTTCATATAGTAACGGATAACACCATTAACTAATTGTGCACTTGTGAAGCTCCAAACCATCAGGATTCTCAACCTTTGTGAAACAAAGTCTTCCTGATTACCATGCAATCACTATATTTATAAAGAGTTGATTCCTTAAAACAACCTTTCATAATTCTAGAATATTATTCAAGAATTTGAACCCAAAAAAATTGGAAGATAATGGGAAATGACACCACCATTAATAATATATTCAGCTTGTACTTAATTTCATTTTCATTTCATAATCCCTCATAATCCAAGTGTGGAGTGAAAAAATAAAATAAAAACAAGACTCCATTTATTGAAAAGAATAACCTTGATTACAACATTGATATAATGAAAGCATCCGATTTCATTATTTTGATAGATTATGATGATTATCATTTAAAGAAGATTCGATAAAACTTGTTTATTTACAATAGGTTAATTAAAACCCATTTCTTTTACATGGCTTATACAATTATGAAATGAATAAATATTTGTGAAACCCATTTCCCCTCCACAAGTTATTCTCTCAGTAATGTTTTATTATCCTATGGAACATATATGTATGATTTTTATTATGAGAAACGTGGGCATGAAAATATATATACCTCCAATTTTTTGGGAAAATACAGATATCTCATAAGTTAATAAGGAATAGAAATAGGAGTGGACCCAATTTAGTAAGGGACTATATAAATTAAAAATGTATTATGAGTGAGACTTGACTAATGATATGATGGAATTGGGATTAAGCCAAATCTACTATGATATTCAGGGAAGTGATACGTGACCATGTAGTTTTTTTCTAAAATTATGTGTATTCTATAAAACATTTCTTAGGCCAGTACTATGATCTCATGAGCATGTTCTTTGATTCCATTAATATTCATTGCATATGAACTATCTTGAAATATTTTAGGGCTCATGTTTTTGAACTATGATTTGTTGGTTATGGTTTTTTTTAAACTCATTTACTCATACCCATATGATAATTTATTTTCATGTTATCATTAACATATCCCTTTTTACCCTCATCTAGGATCTGATCTCACCCTTTTTTATGTTTCCTTTACCTTAGTAATAGAGAAATAATTTTGTGTATGATATGTATAAAAATGTTTCTAGTTATAAAGAACATAGTCGAAGATGATGTAAATCACTTATGAATTGGTTTTTTATGTACCTATGTTTTCAAAAACAATAAAACTATACGATTTTGGTGTGGATAATTATGTTATGTAATAAATATTAATCAAATAAGATGTAATATTTATATTTGAAAATTATGGGTCTCTATATCATCAATTTGAAATAATGAACTTGGTGAGAGAAACTGAAGGACATCACAGGTATCCACATAATAAAGATGTATATCAATTCTTATAATTCAAACACAAGACATGATATAGATTTTTCAATACTCATGACATAAAATAAAATCATAGTACTAATTATGATATAAAAATTTCTTTATTTGAGTAAATTAATTCCATATATGAGAATTTTAAATCATCGGAATACCAATAATTTATTAGATATTGATTTTATAAATATTTTTGCGAAATATTTTATGAATACTTTTAATAAATTTATTAGATATTCAAATAAAAAGGTATGTTTACAAAAATTAGAGATATAATTGGATGTATCAATAGGGTTCATTCATATAGATGAACTGGTTTTAATTTGAGGGAATGTTTTTCAGTATATTGTGAAATTTTTTATAAAACAAAATTTAGAAGAGGTAGATGTTTATTTTTTATTTTTCATTGTGATAGTTTGGGTTAGATGGATCTCTTCATATTTATTTCTATGAAAATTAGTAATAAAGGTGAAATAACTCACATGGATATTATATATGGGGGAAAAACTTTCTCTTAACGAGTATTTATTTCTAATTTCAATATTTCTATTTTATTACTATTCAATTTATTGTAAATGCATTTAATGTACCATGAGTGTTTGTTAGTATCCAAATCTTGTGCACGATTTACAAAATTAATCTATATGCTATGGAAATGGGATCTAAAGTGGTGCACAAATTTCTACTCAATTTATAACTAAAACTATGTTCCATATCATACAAGATCATAGAAAACAAGAATACACCCAAAAAACACTGGGATATTTCTTATTAATGAAGGGAGGGAAAAAGGGTTGCTGAAATTTTATAATACAAATTAATAAATGATGTCAATATTGTTATTGAATCATGAAATAGGTCTTTACATATTTATTTTAAGGATACTTATAGAGGATTCCCTAGGGCTCATCCACATCAAACCCCCTTTAAAATTTTTTTGGTGAGTTCACAACTTTTAGTGAGTGTGTGTAAGTAGTTAATTTAATAATGGATAATGGATTATTATTTATTATTATTTAATTCTAAATCTAGAAATTTATATTTCTGTATTTAATAAAGTTTTTATGTCTTCTTCATTTCCCCCATATATGATATAATATATCATGTTAGATAGTGAATCATTGGAGACTCTAGTAATGTGTATTGGTGTACGCTCATGAGTTTTTATTGCATGAATAATACACCTATCAATTTTGATTTTTTAACTAGTCATATCCAAGGAACCATTAAAGAATGTGGTTATGGATAAATTATTGTAATACTTTACATATTAAGAAGGGATGAATGAACATTATCATTGTATACAGATAATCATCCTCTAACATATTTTATATTTATTAATCAATTATTATATATTTCACCCAAAAAATAAAAATAAAATTATATATTAAATGTAATGACCCTGACCAAAATAGATTAGAGCTAGTTCCTGATTTATTACATTGTCATAAGATATAAGTAATCACATCCCAAAAGACAGAATCGTGAAGTAGTCTTAGAAATATAAATACATACTTGATTCATTAATTACATATGAAAATAAAATTCCCAAAATAATTTTTTATAATAAATGTATTCCCTATATAATGTCATTGCATATAAGACATAGTAAACTCTAAGGGTAGCTAGGTAATGGAAACAAAATAAGGCTAATATAAAATGCTTAATAAGGGTTAAGTAATGTAGAAGCTATCCTAAACAATATGGATTTTTATATACCTAAAACATATTCCATTTTATCAATAACTTGAGAATAATATGAATAATAAAAATGATAATCAAGTAATAAAATATAAATAAACACATGATATTGATAAATTAATATTTGATATTCCATAAAATAGAATAATCATATCCAATATCAATAAAAAATTCATAATGATGGAATTCATAATGTTGGATGTCTGAACTATCTTAATCTATCATGAAGATAGTTAATGATAAGATCTATCCTCAAGAATGTTACTATCCATATCTATCCTCAAGAGCATTTAAATATATGGGAAGAAACCTATATTTTTTGGACAACTAAATTTTCCCATGAGACCTGTTGATCCCTCAAGGGGATATATACAATACATTCCCCAACCATCACATACTAATTCCATTACATTATTCATATGAAGTAGGGAAATGTAAAAAACATAGACATTCATATTGAGAACCTAGAATATGAAATGTGCATATGTTACCCAATCAAAAAACATAACCATAAATCATCCAGAGGGAGAATAAGGAATGTATAAACATATACACATTGGGATAAGAATAAAGGGTTTATGTAAACAATGATTATAAATACCATAAAAAGATATTTAAAAAAATTATTGAAGAAAATAACCTTATTAATTTGAAAATTAGTTTAAAAAAACATTTTAAAAACATTTTTCTTTTTAATTATACTCTAAAAAATTTTAAGGCTATTATAAAACATTTTTAGGTCATGATGGTGGAAAAGTTGTACACTTTGTAACAAATATTCCTTTCACATTTTTAGTAATGTATAAAAAATAATTTCTTTGAAAATAACATAATGAATCCATTTTTATTAAAACATGTCTTATGTAAATAACTTTTTATTGGTATAAATAATTTTTGAAAACATTTTTCATAAAACAT
Source organism: Viscum album (assembly GCA_963277665.1). Taxonomy (NCBI): domain Eukaryota; kingdom Viridiplantae; phylum Streptophyta; class Magnoliopsida; order Santalales; family Viscaceae; genus Viscum; species Viscum album. Next base: position 1,631,268,244 of record OY728121.1, on the reverse strand, counting down.
GGTTTTTAGAAGAGAACATGTATCCGATCAAACAGAGAAATGGAGTTGGATTTTCAGAAAAACATTTTCTAAATTAATTTTAGTACCAAAGAGTGTAAAATAGTAATATAACATGAATATATCATGAATAAAAACTGGATAAAAAATTAAATGGGTTAATTAGGAAATTTTCAAATAATTTCCTTTAATAAATAATCAGGAATAAACAATATTTATTAAAATGAGATTATGAAATAAAACCTTAAAAATATCATTACGTTGAAGTGAGAATTATAAAATGGATCGATTATAATTATAAAATATAAATATAAATAATAAATTTTTAAATATATAATAATATAATAATATTCCATTACACCCATAATAATGTTGTTGAAAAATAAATGAAGTAAAATTTTAAGACAATAACTAGAAATTGAGTTAAGAAATCCATTAACTAATGCTTCAATTTTGGTTGTTATTGTTTTACCCACAAGTATATTATATTTAAACATGTTATTAAATTATACCATTAAAATTTTAATATTTATAATATCATATATGATCCTTTTTTAAAATCATATTTCCCATTCATTAAAAATATTTCATTATTTTCATTTTTTTTATTTGTTAATTGCCTTACTTTGTAATGCATGTTTAATCAAGAATGTTATGATTCTTGATTTTATTTTATTGTTTAATCATATAAATAATATTAATCATGAAATAAATATCATTTTATTACATCAATTATACTTGTAAAACAAATCTGGATATATGGTTATGAAATATGAAGTATGTTAGGATCATTGATAGGGTTGGGAAACACATGCAGGAGTAACTCTTCCATTTTTCATTGACCATTATGGAAAAAAGGTAAGTAATATATAATATTTATAGAATGATAATTATATCTTATATACCATATTATATTCTGATATATATCATCCATGTGTTTTGGTGATGAAAAATAGTCACAATGCTTCATAAAGGGGGAGTCCACATGCACAAAAATGATGTTATAATCATAATGTGAGTTGAATGATAAGAAATAAAAATACCAATTATCCTTAAATAACGAAAAATTTATCATTAATATCATAATAATATAATTAATTTCACATATAATCATTAACAATGTTTTTATCACCTTCCATGTTAAGCGTTAGTGAAAGAAAAATCACGTTACTTTTTAAGGTGGTAGTCTGCCGTACACACAAGCAACATTTCCATATCCCCTACAGAATGGAGCGTAAATATATAAATATATATATATATATATATAAAATTATTAATCCTTAGGTAAATGGATATTTTAAATATCATACATATGATTTATATCCATCATCATACCCAACCGTGAAAGGTGGTAATGAAAGAACGGATAAAATCAGTTATTGAGGTGATAGTCCTCCCTACACAAGAAAGATGATTTTGTAACCCATTTGATGGAATTGGAAGTATTTTTTTTGTCAGGAATTTATTATTAAACCATTAATTTATAATTAAGATAATGATAATATTATATCAACATCTTTTAATAATAATTTAAGGAGGTGGATAATGAAATAATATAACGAAGCTTATTGAGGAACATTACCTCTTTTTTGGGTATCCTCATTAGGTTTTCACTAAATCTTTCCTAGGGTGGTGTTAGACATAAAATAATGATTCTAAAATTATTAAGGTATGTTGGGAATTATTTGGGTAGGTATTTTCTGAATAAATAGGCATGAATGTGTGAAGAAGATAGGATAGGGGTGACCTTTTTTATGAGGGGGAGAGGATATACACAATATTTTTGAAAACAATGGAACAATCCCAACTTTTTAAAATTTAAAAAGGGTATAAAATGGACCAATATATAAAATTATATTTTTCATGGTCACAATTTTACCAAAAAATTGTTTTTTGAATTTTTTATAGGTTATTTTTACCTCTATCATTTTATTTAACCACTAGTAAACCCATTTTTACCTTAACCATGATAATTGATTTTTAGAGTATTCACTTTTTATTTTTTGAAAACAATTAAATATAAATCATTATAAATTAAAAAATTTGTTTCTTATATATATGGAATCCATTTTTCAAAATTCGATTAACATAATTGGAAAACTATAATTTAAAATTAACCCCGCAGGTGCAACGAAAAAGCAGGTTTTTAAAGAGAACATTTATAATAGTTTACAAAGTTTGTATATAAAAATTCAATATGAAAATTATTTGAATGACCTCAACTGGATTAATTGATATAAAATTGAACTAAATTTTATTTAAAACCCATTAAAAATATAATTTATAAATATAAATAATTAAAATGAACAAGTAGTTTTCAAATAAAAATAAATATTTTTCCCTATTAAAAAAATGAATCTTCTCAAAAAATATCAATAAATTAACCTATTAGGAATTTCATTTGATTATAAAAATTTTAATTTCATTTTTTAAACTTAATTTTTAAAAATTGGTAAAATTTTATTTTATATTATGCATTCAAGGCGTGATTAAACAGTATTTAAGAAAAAAATTGTTCTAAAAAAGCATTACTTTTTATTTTAAATGACAATTATTTTTATTATAATATATATATAGACATAATTTTCATAATTTAGTGAGTAATATCAATACCAATTATTTGATTTTCAGTTTATATATATATTAGTATTTTAATAAAATGTCATGCTTTGTTTAAACTCAGTTTTTCATGTAATTCAAGCTAAAATCAGTGTTGTGTTTGATGAAAAATAATCATATTGTTGCATTTAACTCAAGATAAAACTAGTTTTCACATTATTCTTTTATATTCAAGAGATTGAATTTATTTCAAAATAAATATATCATATTTTATTTGGGTGTTATATTTTCTTCTATTCATGGTGTTGTGTATCACGTACACTATCGAATACGATGTTATTATTTTATAATTTTAGGGTGCTATATTCTCCCCACAAAAAATAAATTGTTTCCTAAAAATTTAAACATGATCTCAAAAACTATGGGTTCTTCATTTATAAATACCAATTAGAAAAACCCACAATTTAAAAAGAGTTAACAATATATCTACATAAAAATAGATAAAAGGTAGTATAAAGGTCATATATAATTACATATAACATGGTTTCTAAGTAGAATAAAATTTGAGGAAAATGGGGATATTGACATTTAATAATAGAATAAATATTTATAGAGATTATTATATGTCATTGATCAAAATAATGTGAAATATCAATGGAAAATTAAGGGCCTCAATGCATTAAATTTATATTGATTTAAAATACCGTCTAATTTATCAAATATTAATGTAAGAGGATAACATTTGTTTCTTGATACTTTTAGAGATTATGATGAATTATTTTACTATCTAATAATATAATGAAATATACTTACAAGATACATTTCTATTTCATAATCACAATTTCATCATTTGGTTTGGCTTTGATAAATTTTCAATTCATCCCTTACTCCCTGAAATGAACATCCAAAAATAGATTTTTTATTCCTAAAAAACTAACATTCTCTATTAATGAATCATAAGATCCATGAAAGTGTGAAAATTATTTTGGTCTAACTCTTACTATTTTCCAACACTAATATGGTTAACACAAGTTAACCAATAGGTATAAATCTCCATATAGTAGAATAATACATTAATCTCTAAAACTGCATACAAAGTTCAACATAATCCATTTCATAAATAATTAAACTCATTAACTTTACAAAATATTAATATCCAAACCATTAGAAATATGTTTATTGAATTTACCTACTAAAATTATCATTAGTCCCCAAAATAACATTAATTAGCTCTTAATCGTCACATACCAAACATGTGAATATATTCATCATGTATTTTTTTTAAAACATGGTAATAAATATAATTACTATAAAACCTTTTTTTAAAATATATATTCTTCCTTATTCCTTATGTAACACCCATATTTTTGAATATATTACATAAATAATTTTTTTAACTCCATCAATGTAAGCATAAACCACTTTTTCACCAAATCATTAATCAGTTCCAAGTTAGTCAATACTATCCAATTTATATTACCCATATCAATCATCTATTCATCCAAATATTATTATCTTAACAATAGAAATATTTTAAATATTTTCTTTCTTTCAATCATTTGTTTTAGAAGTAGTCAAATATTCCAATGAATCATTTTTCGTGGTGATCGATACCATTCAACATATTCTCTCAAATCCTTAATGAAATAGAATGAAATTAAAATCCATATATATTTCATAATACTTGTGATGATAATATAATCATTAAAATAACTTTACTACAATTTTCCTAGATAAAAATAAAGATTCACATTAATCGTTACACTTTACTTGTATCAATGGAATAAGATTAAACTTGATCCCTTAGATTCTTATGAGGTCTGTTCAATTTATTATTTGGGAAATTATTTTTCTAGTGGTCCATTTTCCTATAGTTGAGATAATGAATAATAGTGTTTTATTACTTCCCATTTCATTCTTTTTCAAGGTTACCATTTTCTCCATAACTATAACCCAATCAGTTAAATAATTTCTCAAGGTGATTCTTTACATACTTATCACATATGAGAAAAAAATTCCTTACCCTATTCCCTTTATTATTATTTTTTCTATCCCATCCTCTTCTTCTCTTCCTTCATTTCAAAGAAATAACACATCAAGAATTATTTATCTATCTTGAGAGAATATAAATATATTTCATCATATAATGTAAAAGTTTGAGAGAATAATGCCCTGTGATGTCTTCAATTAATCCCTTTAAATAATTGATCAGTATTACACTCTGTGTTGTATATATAACCTATATCATACCATGGTAACCTTGTACAGGTATCTTAATATTGAAAAAAACTTTATTTATCATTTTTCATTAAACTGTAAAACATTCTCTTCATATCAGTTTGTTGCTCATGAGGGAAATATTTATTAAATAATATCTCCATAAAAACATTCCATTACATTAGTTCAATTTCACATTCATCCCTAGTATTATGGATCATAAACCACTATTGGTCAACATCACCATTGATATAATACAATGAAAGTGTAACCTTTTCCTTTTCACCATATCTCTATGCCATAAATATCTTATCCAGATAGTTAATTTATTTCCCATCAAACATTAGATCAATAGTCTTAGTAAGTGATAGGGGCCTCTATCCCATAAAGTTGTTTAAAATAAGATAATATCACTATGGAATATGTTACCCCATATAGGTATTGTTATTTTTCATAACCTGATTAAGATGCCCTAATGGGACATAACAGGATCTGTTCCAATACTAGATATATTGGATTCATTATCCAAGAATTATATACATTGTATTGATAGCCTTCTTCCTTATATGTGTAATTTCTAAATAATCGAATATATTGTATTATAACATAAATTAGTAATTTTTAATTATAATTTATAATTCCAAATATCGTTTATGAATTAACATAAATTAAATTTTTGGCATTGTTAATGTCAGAATCATAAACCTTGGTTTTTTTAGGGATATCTTTATTTTAAAATCCTTAGGTTTGTCTCGTAAATGAAATATGAATTAACTTACGTAAATTCCATTGGAGTTTCAAACTATATGCATTGTAAAGAACGTTTCCATGAACCATGTGATGATCAGGACAAGACCAATACACATTTTTCAAAGTTATTACCCCTTGGTACCTCTATGCCAGAACAAATCCATTTATATCATCTAGATTGGGATGTATTTCAATGAAAAAAATACATAATCAATACATTACCTTAACATTATGATGTTCATCTATACTTATCCTCAAATTATATCATAGGGTTATGATCCATAAATTAACTTAAAAAAAATCTAATTCCCATGTTTCTACTAAATTTCCCTTGATTCCAACTTTAATGGCACCAATCTGAGAAGCCCATAACAAGTTCTCACTTTATTACATTTATATAAAATAAAATGAATTTTATCTTTAAGGAACAAATAGTTTACTATTCTTTATAAACTATATACATACTTGAGTCATCCATTACATTTGAAAATAAAAATTACGATATTTTTTTTGAGAATAACATTATTTGGTTTAACATATCCTGGAATATCAAATATAATACAATTCATTAGTTCTTGGAAAATGGAATAAAATTAGGGTGATCTCAAATAATAAGTAATTATTATGTATAATGGAAGATATCATAAATCAATAAGAACAAACAACATGGTAAGGTATATATTTGAAACAAATTTCATTAAATCAATATTATTAGCATAATATGGAAGGAATAAATGATGATCATTTAATTCCATTTAAATAATCACATGATATTTAAAACATAAACATGGATTTTATAACTAATCTAATAATGAAATTAAATTTCAACAACTAAATACATAATGACATAATTCATAAAGAAAGACATTTGAACGACCATGATCCGTCTTCACAATTTATACTATCAAGATCTATCCTCAAGATAGTTTCTATTAGGATTTATTTCAAGAAAGTATAAATCTTTTGGTAGAAACATGTCTGATTTTTCCTACTGATTTGTTTCATGAGACTTGTCGATGTATTGAGGGTCTATATAAATTCTTGGACCCAATTTCCATAAACTATGTTCATTGAATTTTTTATATAAAGGGGATAAGCATAATCAAAAAATAAAAATTCATATAGAAAAAATAGAATAAGAAATGAAAATACATTCACCTATCAATTAACATATCCATAAACCATCCCATGTAAGGATAAGGATGGTATCAATATATAATCATTAGAGTAATAATAAAGGGTTATTTTCATTGATAAATATAAGTACCATAAAAATATAATAAAACCTTATTGAAGAAAATATGATTTTAATTTTGAAAATCAGTTCATAAAACAAATAAATCTATCAAAATAATTTCTTTTGAAATAAACTTGAAAACATACAATGGAAGGTTTAATACATCTTTAAGACATGATGGTGGAAATCCTATACATGTTAAAAAAATACCATTAACATTTTTTGTAAAAAACAAATGATTATTTTTTTTGGAAATGATATAAAGATTCCAATGAAACATTTTCAAAATAAATTATATAGTAAATATTTTTTAATGGTTAATTTTTTTTAATTTTTTCTAGAAATAATGGTTTTGATGGAAAATATGTTTCCGACCAAAAAAATAAATCAAGTCATATTTTCCTAAAAACATTTTCTAAAATTATTTAAGTACCAATGATTATAAAAATGTTAATATTACTTGAATATATCATTAATAACCACAGTAAAATAAAAATAAATGGTTTTATTTTAAAATGGATAAATAATTTCCTTCACATGTTATTCGAGAATGAACAATATCTATTAGAGTGAGATTATAAAATAAACACTTTAAATGATCATAATATTGAAGTGAGAATTAATTAATGATTAGATTATGTATATCAACTATAAATCAACAAAAAAAGTGTAAATACATCATAAGATAAAAAAATTCATTACACACCTAATCTTATAATTTAAAGTTCATCAATGTAGAAGATTAACCAAGTGATTGGAAATTGAGTTTATAAATCCATTACCTCATGATTCCATTTAGTTGAATGTGATTTAACCTCTTATATATAGTTTTTAAGAATATTTTTATCTTATTCTAGAACCATATTAATATTTATTATATAAATTACGATCCTTTTATAACGTCTTATAACCATTAGTTAATAAACTATCATTATTTTCACAATTCCATGACTTAATTGACTTGTTTTCTCCTGCACGTTTCTTCTTGAATGATCTAGTTATTTAGAATATTATATAGTTAGATCATCTGTAGAACAATAGTCATGAAATAATTATAAAATTTTGACATCATTTATACTTTTAAAACCAGTCTTTAATAATGGTTATGAAATATTAATTATCATACGACCATGGAGATGGTAGGTTGTACATACACAAGAGTAATGCTTCCATATTTCAATGATCATAGTGGAAAGAAGGTAAGTAATAAATAATATTTCTATAATGATTATAATATCCTTTATACCCTGTTATATACTTATATATATAATCCATGTCGGTTTATGAGGATAATATAGTCACATCACTTTGTGAAGCAGGTAGTCCACACATATAGAAAAAATGTTATCATCATTAAGTGAATCGAAAGGTAAAAAGTTATCTGATATATTATCTTTTTAGAATGATAATTTTTTTATTAATTACATAATTATTTAATTTATATAACATATAATCATAAAATGTTTCTTCATCACCTTCCATGTGAAGCATTAGTGAAAGTCAAATCACATCGCCTCACAAGGCGGTAGTTCGTAATACACATGAGAAATGTTATCGTATCCCCTATAGAATGGAATGTAAAAATATATATTGGATATAATGACTCCATATGTATAAATTTGTTTTATATATCACATATATACTTTATATCTATCATTATATTTGACCTGGAATGACGGTAATGGAATAACGAATAAAATCGGTTCGCAAGGCAGTTGTCTGCTGTGAAGATGAATAATGATTTCGTAACCACTTAGATGGATGTGGAGAAGGTTTTAGATAAGGAAATTATTATAAAAAAATTATATGGAATATAGTTAGGTTATTATATTTTAATTTTTGAATTACATTTTATGTACATGTATAATGAAACAAAATAAAGACGCTCATTGAAGAACATTACCTCTTCTTCGGGTATCTTCCAAGGGTTTTCACCAAAGCCTCACATTGATGGATTTATGCCCAAAATAAAGCTTAAAAATTTATAAGAGGGAATTTGGTTTGTGATTTTGGTTGGTAAATTCAAATCCAAATAGGTGTGACAGTGTGAAAAAGATAGGAGTGGGGGTGGGCTTTTATAGTGGGAGAGAGGACACACTTGGTGTTTTTGGAAAGAATTGAGTGCTACCACATTTTTCATATGTCACAGGGGTCAAAAATAGAATATTACAGAACCTTAGAGGTGTAATGTTTTAAATATATCCATAAAATGGGTTTTATACAATTTTGTAGGTCATTTACCCTTATATTTGTTAGTTTATCCCCTAGTAAACCCATTTTTACCTTAACTGAGGGATTTTGATTTTACTACATTCACTATTCATGTTAGTAAATATTTATGCGGACAATATTAAACATTATAAATTATACTTATTCCAAATATGAAATCCTATTTTCTAAATTTAATTCATGTGAGTAGAAAATTTTAATTTAATATTAATCATGTAGACACGATTAGAAAGCAATGTTTTAAAGAGAAAATGTCCCAAAGTTTACAATGTTATTAAGTAAAAATTAAGTAGGAAAATTATTCAAGTGACCTAAATTGGATTAATTAATTTAAAATATATATAATTATTCTTTTAAAAAAATTGAAATACATTTTAACATGATAAATAATTTTTATAAAAAGGCTGTTTTCAATTAAATTTCAGTATTTTTCACTAGTCCTCAAAAGATTAAACTTTGTAGAAAAATACCAAAAAATAATCCTAAGATAAATATGATGGGATGTTTTTAAAAGAATTTCTTATTATTTCATATTAATTTCATAAATATGGTAAAATTTATTTTTATGTTATGAGAGTAATGGATAATTAAACTGTCTGTTAGAAAAATAATAAAAAAAAACAATTGTCTGTCTTTTAAATGATTCTTATTTTATTCATAATTAGCTGGTAAACATAATTTTCATATTTTTTTTAGTAATATTCATACCCTTTATTACAATGTATAATTTATATATATTATAGTAATATTTTAATAATATATTATGTTCTATTTAATCTCTATGTTGCATGTAATGTAATATAAACTTAGTGGTGTGTATAATATAATATAAACATAGTGTTATGTGTAACACAAGTTAAAACGAGTGTTTAGTGTAATAAAAACTATTGATGGGATTTAATTTATTTAAAATTAAATTTATTAATGTCTCAAGGTGTTATATTTTCTTATATTATTTATTTTGTTTGATGCATATGCTATTGAATATGATGTTCTTATTTTAGAAATTCAGGGTGTTATATTAATCATTTACTAAACTATTCTAGATTGAATTTGGGGAATCATTAATTGGTTAGGCACTATTTTTCCTCTTTGATATTTTACTCTTTTGTACATTTCTTTTTATTTCAACAATCCAAAGAAGAAATCAATCACACTTTCTTGGTGAAATTGTGTAGTTCTCACCTACACATACCCATAAGTTGTATAACATTAGTTCATCATAATGATAGTAGAGTAACATGTCATTATTTTAATAAAGATTCATTCAATTTTTTTTATTTATATATATTTTAAATAGAGTATATAAAATGATGTTGGAGTGTGTTAAAAGTTATATAATATAATGATAAAAATGTATAGTTGGGATTTAATTTAGCTAACTGAGAGATTAATTCTTGAGAATCACTTCCATATAGTGTGGAAATATTCAATTGGATAAGTGGAATCAATCCAAATCCATAATTATTAATAATTTTGTTGTAAAGGAAATGAGAAATAACCAATTCATACATAGTGATACACCTTCAAGATAACCCTATACCTTTTCAATGAATATGAAAGTACTCATAAGATTTACCAACATTCCATAATGGGAGCACTGATTTCATATTTTGATGGTGTATGTGATTCCACTATCTCCTCATGCTTTGGTGTTTAAATTGAGGTTCTCAATCCCAAATAGGTTTTATTCACAAAAAACATATGATCATAATATCACTAGGTTACACTACCCTAAAAAATATAAATAATGTTCTATATGTAGTGTATTAGTGTGAGTTCAACCAATGTATTTACCTCACACTATCAGATCACTTTTTAGAAGCAATGTGAGAATACATTAAAGGGTTGCGGGAGATTAAAATTTTTACCAATGAACTACACACACATTGGGTACATCCCAAATAAAAAATATTGATAAATAATTATAGAAAAAATGTAGACACAAAAAACATACCACTATTCAATATTTGAAAATCAATTACGAACTCTTCCCACAATAAAAAAATGTACATAGTCTGAAATAAATCACGAAAAAATATGGAAATGAATAAAATGTAGAAAAATGACTCAATGATATCATATATAATCTTAGTAATATCCAATTTATTATATATGATTCCATATAACATCATAACATCCTTATAAATCTCCTCGAGATTTAGAAAAAATTATTCGAGCCCATATACTTATGTTTTTATCAGTCAAGTGAATATCATTTTTCATCATCACATTCTTCTTAATTTATAATTCATGTTTAAAATTATCATATGTCATATTCAATAGTCTACATCCATGTGTATATTTTAATAATATAAAACCTCAATTTAATGATGTTTTTTACAAAACCAAATTTAAATCGAAGGCATGAAAAATAGTTATGGTTATTGAAACTGCATCGTATTCCATGATCATCAGTAAATTAATGGAAACAATAGTTTATTTTTTTGTGGTTTTGTTATGCATCATTTTTTTACATTTAATATGGGTTTTATAATCTATTAACTGTAGTTTTTTCATTAATCATTTAAATTTAGGGAAGAGAAATTAATCTTTGTTATATTGTTTGGAGGTGGTTATGAAAGATTCCACAAAATAGTTGAAAAAAATTATAACTTGAAAAAGGAACCATTGTTAGTTAGGATAGAATTGGTTTTTTTATTGTTGGTTTATATAAATAGGCATTAAAATATTTATAAATTTTTTTATAGAATATTTTTAACACAATGTAATTAAATATTAATTATTATAGAACATAAATATAGAATGAGAGTAGTAATATACAAACAACCATCCATCATACATCTATGTTATATCTCAGTCCTAAGCTTAGTAATCCTATACATAAAGAGTGGGAGAAACAGATTCCATTAACCCATAAAAATCATGCCGATCGCCACCATCACTGAATCAAACCCCCTTCATCAATAGAATCATAAAATGAAAAACCAACCAAATCAATATCATATCATCTAAAGTTAAAATAAAATTGATATCCAAATAACAAAACATACTAAATAATAACTATAATGGAATTAATGATAATGTTAAACCATACCACAAAAACTATAATCCATCAAGACTGAGTTCTGAATAGAGTTTTGGATTAGAAAAACTTACATCCTACCTATTATAGGAATCATTCAACTAAAATAAAAAAAGAATATTTAAGATAAGAAAATTCAAATAGAATAGAAAAAAAATATATTCATAATTTTTCACACATTGTTCATTTTTTATCTAACACATGAAATTTCAATACAAAACAACTAATATATCAACAAAAACTCTTTGAGAATATATAATTACTTTTTTAAGAAATGAATGAACTTTTCTAACTCAAATTAGACAAGAAAGTAACAATTTCATAAGTTTTAAGACAAAAATATGATCATAATTTCTATGATATTTTAATAAATTTTATATATATTAAAACTCCATATTGAATAATTCCATTAATAATTCACATATATGGATTTTATGTATTCTTTTTCACCTAAAATAAGGTTCAATGATATTTTTCTTATGTTTTCATGAAAATTAGAGTTCATTTTCCATGGTTTTGACTATTACACACATGTCTTATAATTATGATAAACTAAAAATTCATTTACGAACATCCCAAAGAAAATTCCACATCGATCCAAGTGTAACGATTTTTTAAATTTACAGAATAAATTTATTTTTATTTCCCAATGATTTCATAGCACTTGGAACCCATTTTTTTGGTTTTGACCTCCTAAGGACTATTTTTAAGTACTTTGATATCACTTCAAACTTCTTATTGAGTCATTCTAAGTACACCAAATGCTGGATTAATTTTTTTATTTATACACAGAAAAACCACTCAATGTTGTTTTACTATGATTTTTCTCCGACCAAGTGAATTTTTAGGGTTTTGGACCATTATACCCATGTTTTTGAGTTTTAAGACCAAAATATTTTATTTACTAAAATCCAAATAAATCCACCACTATAATTGATGTGGTATTAGTTAAAATATTTCAAAAATAAATATATTGTCATTTTCCTAAGACTTCATAACACTCAAAGATATTTTTCTAGGGTTTTACCCTATAATGCATGTTTTTAAGAAATTTGATTTATATTAAAACTACTTATTGAGTCATTTTATGCTCACAACACATAAAATTGACATTTCTTATAGAAATAAACAAAAAAATGATTTAAATTAAATTTTAAATTGATTTCATGAAAATATGATTTTTTTTTGGTTTGGTTTTCACTATTAAATTATTGTTTTTAGTGTTTTAAAATAATTAAAATTAATTTATAAACATTCCAATAAAACCTACTATCTAATTGACTTTTTTGTGTTTATTTATTTACAAAATAAAAGTAAAAAATATTTCCTATCCCTTCATTTAACTCTGAGATGTTTTTCTTTTTTTTGACCCCCTATGTCATGTTTTTCATGACTTTGATATCTATTTAAGTTGCTTGTCAAGTCATTATAAGAAAACCACAAATCAGATTGATATTTGGTCTATTTGTAGACACCATGAATTATTCATCCATGTGTTCACTACTATTTCACACAAATTAGAGGTTTTTTATGGACCTGAAAATTACATGCATGTTTTAGAGTGTTCAATTGGAAAAAATGAATTAATGGACATATCGAGAAAACAATCAATTTAATTGATGTGTAGTGGGTTTTTATGTTTTATATAACAATATGAAGACACAATATTATGATATCTATCATAAACTGAATCTAATTCCCATAAAAAACAGCACCATACCTAGACCGTGATAAGGCCTGAAGGGAATTCTCAATCCCCACGAGCTAGCACAAGTGCATGGGTATCATAAATTGAAAATTGGGAACGATTTACCTGAGTTTACGAACATAAAACAACCAACAAATCCAAAAATATGAATATGGATTTTTCAAACACAATCATCTTTTAATAAATTTCAGAACTAAACTGAACAACTTAAAAAAAATTCCGAAAGACCATTAAAAATGTACAAAACCAAAAATGGATTTCCAAGAACCTCTACATGGAAAGATTCACCGCCCTCAAGCAATACCTGCAACACTGCACCAAGAAGAACTGCTAAAATCCCAAACCACTAACCCTAAAAGTTTTACCCAAAGCTACGACAAAAGAGAAAAAATATATTTACACCCAAAGGTGTAAGTAGGGTGTTATACAAAGCCCAGTAGAATGCCACCACTAGAGGACTCCATGTGATAAATATTCAAAGACAAAAATCATGCAAGTTTAGGTAAATAAGAAATACTAGTGACAATTTCTAAAATATGAAACTTTAAATAAAAAGCAGTTTCCAAGTGGGCTAATTTAAAGAATCAACACTTTTAAAATAAATTCCAAATCTACTAAATTTTCAGCCAAATATATCATATGTCGATGATAAGTGTACAATATCTAATGATCACAAACAATGGGAAATGACCCCTAGGCACTAGTTCACTATGGGTCCCAGGTACCTCATATCTCGGTGAAAATAACCATCACAGTATATATCTATTCTCATGAACAATCAACTATTAGGGAACATACCCATAACTTAGTGGTCCCCCATCATCATAATCATAGTTTATTTAGTGTTTTAAGCATAAATCTTACTATGTGAAATTGAGGCCTAACCACACGGGATCACATGCATACTAGTAAACGCCCACCCACCTAGATACTCGAGTTTCCCTATTCAGCTCAAAAAATTTCAACAATCCATAAAATATAATTTTCACATGAAAATACAACATTCCAAATCACATATTAACCATACATTCTCCATGTATAAAACACAAGCCACAAAATCCCATTTTTCATTCGAATGGATTTTGAAATCCAACTCACAGAAAAATAGCCAAAAAAACATTTCTCATGCCTTTCAAAATTCATACAATCCTTCAATAATTTTATTAAATCATTAATAATATTCTAAAAATAAAATAATAGCCCACTCACATGCTGCATAATACCATTTTCATAAACAAAATCCATTTTACACATCACACTCACACAAAACAGCCCGCAAACATGTTTCACACCCACATCACAATTTCATAATTCAAGTCTACAAATTTCAAAACATTATCAAAACATTTGAAATCACAAATGACCACATTGTATTTCAAAAAAACATTTTAGGTGAACACACTCTCCAAAACAGTACTTATACATTCTTTTCCCCATTTGTTTAACCAAATAAAACATTTACAATTTTCATAAAAAAACCCAAGAGGTATAACCATGGTTTTAATACAAAACCCATTTCAAAACCCTCATTCAAGAAAAAACCACACCAATAACATTCAAAAACATAATTTTCATCCTTTTACATTTATTAAACCACCTAGAGTGTTATAAAAATACCTCAAACAATACCACAAAAGGTACACATGAAAAACACATGTTTTCACAAATCACTTTCAAGAAGTAAAACACGGTTTCACACATTATACCCATTCAAAAACCCCCTTAAAAGGCCCATAATACATTAAGGAATTAACAAAAAATAATTGACAGCCCCTTTTAACACTAATAAATCAATTTTATATGTTATAAAATACACCCAAACACTTCCTTAAGAGCCACACATGAAAAACACCCAATTCCAAACAAAAATGCAACTAAAACAAATAAATGATTAATAAAATCCATCAAAAATTGTTTTTTCACCACAAACAATAGATTAGAAACATACTAAATTAATAAACCAAGAAAAATAACTCATCATAAAATTTTTATACTAGGAATCACCTACCTTTTGAGTCAAAACCCTTGAATAATGGTGCGAAACCTCAACCGCACCTCCGCCACCCCACAAGGAAGTGAAAATGAACCCTAAACCATATGATTTCACCACAAATACCCCAAATAAAACCCTAGGTGTGAACTCTAACTTCTGGACACTCTATAAAATCATGAAAGAGGGAGGAAATCCTAAGGAGAAGGAAAGAAATGAAGAGAAAAACACTTACCTGAATAAATCTTGATGTAAAAGACCAAAATACACAATAATTTGAATTTCCAAACATCCATGAATGAACGTGAGGTTAGGATAAGTTTGAGGTGGTCATATAGGAACTAGAATGTGAGAAAAAGAGTAAAAATTGTAGGATTTAAGAAAGAATTAACTTACCTATTTAAATATGAGATATTTTTGAAATTTAGATAAGTATCACCCCAATTTGTGATACGAATGAGCTACAAAGAGAGGGAGGATAGCTTTGGGGTTCTCCTTAGGTAATTGGTCTCAGGTGAGATTTGTAATCACTAAAAGAACTTAAATAGTGAATGAGATATTAAATAATGAAAGAAAATATTTTAATGTATAAAATGGGCTTTCGGGCTAGCCCAACACCTTAATAAAAATTTGAAATCCATCATTATTATGGATTACTATAGGGAAAAAATTTATATAATGGTTTTAATATACCTGAGGATTCTAATTAGGAAGTGGAATGGGTGTAAAATTTTGAAAATTTATGTATTTATAAATGAATCCAAATTTGTTTTTAAATCTAGAAATGGGTTCACAAATTGGCCCAGATTTTAAAAACCCACAGTTTCCACCAAAATGAATGTGAAACCCCCCAAAAAAAGAAATAATGTAAATTAAATGAATTTTTTTAAAAAAAGTCATGGATGTGACAATTTTCCCCACCATAAAACATTCCGCCCTCAGAAAGCCACAACAAGGCCAAAGGCAAAAACCAAACCCAACTGAAAGGCCAAAATGGATTCCTCTGCCAAGTTCCACCCCCCCAAAAGGCTAAAACAACTCTAATTTATCAATGAAGGAAGGAATACTATCACCAACCAAAATATACACCACTTCCTAAAATGATCAAGTATATTCATATTTTATTCCAAAAGAAAACTACTCAAACACTATCCAAAAAGGATTCCCGCAATTTACCCAAACGAACAACAACAACGAACAAGGTTACACTTACCTTGATTTAACCATACCATTGGGCGTTCTCCACTCCCAATGTTTTGTAAGAGTTAGTATTCTAGAGCCAACTAGTTCTACTTTGATTACATAGATATTTAATGTATTATTACATATTGTTCATTGTTCTTCATGACTATGATGTAATAATGTCCTAGAGTATTTGTTGCATTGATAAGGTCATGGAAGTTCCCCGCTATGATGAGAACCTTGAAATGCTATAACAATATTCTTAAATATAGTTCTATGGTTGGATGACATGATATGATGGGACACATAGTATGCATACCATTAGGTTTTAGTACTCACAAGCAGATGAGACTTCTTCTTATGAAGTTCACACATGGTAATCTCTAAGATAAGAGATTATGAAAACCGACCTGCTAGTATGAATTCTGCATGTTTTGGTGTCATCAGATATTTCTATATTTGAGGGTGTGTAATGATCCTTAGACTTTAAGATTATCATTAATACCTGTCACAACTTATGCACTTTGATTTATTGACGAAAATCATCATGTAGATAGTTAGCAGGAAGTAGGGTACATTGGGTGCATCGTTAGTGTCATGTTATTAATGGATAAGTTGAGGAATGATTTTTCCCTTCCATTTATGGAAGTTGATATCTTGGGCTGTTGATTTAAATAGAACCTTCACATGAAATACCATGTCCATGGTGTAACAAGGAGTTTATTTCAGGTAGTCAAAGAACGACGTATCAAGCATAAAATTTGATGACACAATCATGAAACCTACTTGATGAGATATTGTGACAAAGGGATTATATTACAAAGTGATCTTTCATATGTGGATGTCGTTGTTGTGACATTACATTATTTCTCTCAGGTTCTGTTACCCATTTCTAGATAGTACTCTTGGACTTTAGGTAAGCCTGCCTAATACCAAGGAGAAAGAATCCTAGAGGGTCACAAGATAAGTGTTTTTTGGTGGTCTCGGTTAAATACTATTTTAATTTAATTAATGAAATAAATATTATTCTCAAGACCGTGGAATAATTTTATTCAAGTTACAATGATCGCATAAATAAAATAAAATATATTTATTTATTTTATTGAACATTAAATAAATATTTATTTACAAGTTTTTAAATAAAATATTTATTTAAGAGAATAATTTATTTATTTATTTATTTAGGTGTTCTAAAATTTATGTGGAGTTCGAGTAGACCAAGGTCGGTCCGGTAGTAAAATAATTATATGCAAGATGGTAAATAATTATTTAACTTATTGGAACAAATTAAAATAACGCTACTATTATTTTATGATGCATAATTTTTTTTATAATTTCATTTTGCACAAGTTGGCACACTATAAATAATGATGCAATATTATTATTAAATGCATGGGTTTTCTCTAAGTTCATGAATGTATTTAATTTTTACTATGAAATTAAATATTGTAACTGAAATTCAATGTATATAAATAGGCTAGTACACCTATTGTGCCATAAACCACACCACAATCTTGGTGAATTGAGAATTGTTGAGCCATAAAATTTCTCTCTGGAATCCTCCTCTCTCCCCTCCCAATATTGAGAGACGTTCTTCATGGATGAAGAACAAGCGATCAAGAATGACCAACACAAGACACTCACTTCGTCTCACTAGAACCCAGAGAACGATCATTGTTGATTGGAGGCCATCAGAGTATGTGAAGATCACCGCTAGAGGGATTCTAGTTTGGATCCTTACAAGCGTGACAAGATAATCTGGAAGGGTCATTCCGGTAGATCAATATCATCAACAAAGAAAAATAAGAAAGATACAAGTATTATTATTCATTAGGAATTAAATTAAATTAATTATAATCATGATGTGAAAGATCCTCTCTATGGTTTTGGGCCTCTTTCTACTTTATCTAAACCTTTTAATATATTCCATGGAGACTGGCAGACATCATCGTATTGATCCCGGAATAATCAGCAATCATGGTAAGAATCAAATTTTGGTCCTGTCCAAACTGTGCTTCCACTATACCCGAATCATTCGAGTGATATCAGAGAATTTTCATCATAGTTTATATTTATTTAAATATTTCATTGATTAATTACACATTTAATAATATAGTTGTTTCAATTCAAGTTAATTGTTCTGCAAATCTGAATCTCGAGATCTATTCCTCCCCTTTTGTTTCTCGTTTACCTTACAGAAATGATCTTTTCCATTAATTTTGATTAAAATAAAATAGAAGATATCATCCAGAGGTGCCAGAGCTTCTTGGCCGTACAACATGAGAACACAAGGCATGTATTCAGAAGTACACACTGTGTAGTCAAGATTCAATGCATCAGACCTGTCCACCAAACCAAGCCATGTGTTGGATTCTTTCTAATTCTTAAATGACTATGTGTGTTGACCAGGAATAAGTGGTAGATGGTTTCTGGATTACATTCCATGTAGACCAATGTACATAGTGTGTAGTCCCTTCAGGTTAGGGTTAGAACATGTACCCCATACCTAGATTTCCCGGCTGGAGACCGTGTAACGATGAACTACACGAAGTGTGGCCCACTGGACATGCCATGTACTCTAAAGATTTCCAAAGTATACTCACAATTCATTTCCACTGGCGTGTACTTCAGATAAATGGTGAAAAATAATACACTCCATGTAATTAGAACTACACATCGTGTAATCATCCAAGTTACACAGATTTATTTATATTTATTATTATATTTTACAAACCCTTGATATGTGTACCATCACGTGGGCATAAAGATAAGGCACAACACATGATAGGTGTTTTAAATATATGTGTTTAATTTAACATCTGCATAATTTTCATTGGGTAGTTATGAATTTGAATTCACTGGGTTGCCTCCAAGGTACAAGTTACGTACAAAGATAATTTTAAATGAACATATTTGATTAAAATTATTATGGATGAGAATCTCAAGGAAACTTAGAAAAGGATTTAAGATAAAAGGATTGATTAATTAAAGATGATAATTAATTGATTCGATCACGATTTATCTTGAACAAGAATGTTTAAATAATTGATTTCTAGTTTTATTTATGTGTAAATATCATTGCATGTGTGGATGAACATGAGATAGACCAAGACCTTTGTATGTGGATGGTTTCTTTTAATTTATTTATTTGAATTAAATTTTTTGTCCTACGAGCCTTCTCCTCATTAATATATAGGGCTTGAGTGCCCAATGTTTCTTTTATGTAAAATACCATTTTACCCCTCACCTACATGTGTGTTAAAAAAAGGCACATGTAATGGATTGAACTCCCAAGCTAGTGGAGATAGTTCAAGATGGAGCTGAGACAAAACCAATCCTCATAGAAATAGAGGTAGACAGGTGGAAGATGTAAACATGAAACCAAAAAGTTCAAGGTATTTCTCCCCTAGGTCAGGGTTAGTTTATCAACCGCTAGATAAAATTGCCATTAGAAAAGCTCATGATCATGAAATTTACATTATTTTATTTCTATCAGTTGCATGGTTTATCATTATGGATGTGTTGTCACGATCACATAATTAATGAATTAAACAAGCATTCAAGATGGAACTAAAATAAACTAGACTTATGCATAAATATTATCAAGACATGTTTAATGACTTATGTAAGTTCCACTTAATATTAACAAGAACGTGATAATGATAATAATCAATTCACACATAAGAGAAAAACAATCCCTCAAATAAAATATTAAGTCTGAACAAGTCTTCCATTACTCGATTAAGGGAAAAACTCAATAAAACTATGTGTTTGACCAACCATTGTTGGGAAACTTACTTTTATACAGGAAGCCCTTATGAAAGGTTTCAGTTTGGCTTAGACATATTACATCAAGAGGAGTATCCCTTGCTAGACTTGGTGTAATATTAGAGGCAAGAGTTGAGGAAATCCAAAGTCATGATTTTAGGATTGGGGAGTCCAATCAACATATCAAGGAGCTACAAGCCTATATCTGGAAAAGACCTACCTACCTATATACCTTCTAATAGCTTGAAAAACCCTTTTTAGGGTTATGCGAAGGGGAATATGTATTCTTGACACTAGAATTTCATGGAAAATGGACATTATGAGTTCAATGGTGAGGGATATTGGGACTTGATAAAATTTTCAGAGACTTAATAAAATTTATTATTTATTATAAAACGTAATCCAGAAAGTACTAATGATCTGATCTTTTAATTGTAGAATAAAAATGACAGACTCATCAACCACAATATACCTATGATCAATTCTGGATAAAGACAAAATCCTCACTGGCAGTAACTTCCCGGGATGGTTTATATGCCTTTGGGTAATCCTATTCCATGAACGAAGTCTTATATGCTAGATTCATCATTACCTAATCCGCCTTCCAAAGAGGCGAGTGATGAGGATTTCCTGGTCTATGAGAAACATATGAATGATGCGGTCAACATTCAATGTTTGTTGCTATCATCAATTTTTAGTGAGCTCATGATGTCTCATGAAAACATGGATGCTTATAGCATGCTCGAGCACCTCTGTGGTCGTTTCTAGGAGAGAGAAAGATAGGAAAGGTTTGAGATTTCTAAGGAACTCTTTCAGAGTAAGCATAGAGAATGTGCCCTAGCTAGGCCTCATGTAGTCAAGCTCATTGCCTACATTGAGTGTTTGGAGGTTCTAGGGTTTAAAATCCCCAAATAACTGGGCATCGATCTCATTCTCGCATCAATCCCTCAGAGATTCTCTAACTTTGTTGTCAATTTCAATATGGACAACATTTAGAAGTCTCTATCTAATCTTATTATCCTCATTATCCAAGTGGACAAAGATATGATGTGCGAAAATACTTCTATCCTTATGGTAAATAAGAGGAAAGGGAAGGTGAAGAGCTTCAAGCCCAAAGCTTCTTCACTACCTTCTAAGAAAAGGAAGATCAAAGGGGAGGCAATGTAATGAGAGGCTGTTTGTTTCGCTTGTGGCAAGAAGGGCCACTAGAAGAGGAACTACACCCAACCTAAGAAGTAAGAGGAAGCTTCACGTGTGTTTGTTATCGAATGAAATCTATCTATTTCTACAAATTGGGAACTAGATATAGCTTTTGGTTCTCAAATATGTATCCAAATACATGAAACAAGTAGATCCAGGAAGATTGGTCGAGGGGAGGAAGATCTACGAGCATCCAACAAAGCCATACTTGTTTTTGTAGATATAGGGGACTACCACATCAAATTTCCAACTAGGATGATCTTGGTGTCAAAGTGTTGTTATTTTGTTCCTTCTGTTACTAAAAACATTATTTCTGTATCCAAATTAGATAAAGATGGATTTGTTTTCATGTTTTAAATGAACATTGCTTCTTTTACAAAGATAGAATTTGTTAAGGTAGGGAACATTTATAGAACAGAATTTATGTGTTGTATTACACAAACCAAGTAATGGAAATCGATTACAAAGATAATTCACATGACTCATACCTCACCGAACTTTGGAATCACCAGCTAGGTCATGTAAACGAGAAACACTCAAAAAATTTACGTCAAGATGGATATTTAGATTACTTCGAACTAAAACCACTTGGTGTATTTCATGCATGTTTACAAAGAAAAATGACCAAATCCCCATTTAGTGGGAAAGGTGAAAGGGAAAAATATCTTCTTGAATTGGTTCATACCAATGTGTGTGGACCATTTTTAGTTCAAGAAAGGGGAGGGTACTCATACTTCATAACTTTTACTAATGATTTTATTAGATATGGATATATCTAATTAATGAGGTATAAGTTGGGTTATTTTGATAAGTTTAAATAATACAAAAATGGAGTTGAGAACCAACTTGGTAAGAAGATTAAGAAACTCCGCTCAGACCGAGGTTAATAATATCTTAATCAAGACATCATTGATTACTTATGGGTGTTTGGGATCCTATCCCAACTCACTCCTCCAAACACATCCTAGTGGAATGGTGTGAGTGAAAGGAGAAACAAAACCTTGTTGGACATGGTGAGATCAATGATGAGTCTTGAAAGTCTTCCATTATCCTTTTGGGGATATGCATTACAAACAGAAACACACATACTAAAAAAAGTTCCAAATAAATTGATAAATGGTATTCCATACGATTTTTGGAGTGTAATAAAATCCATGTTATCTAATTTACATGTGTGGGGTGGCGAAGCATTTGTTAAGGCCTCTTCAGGTAACAAACTCTCACCCCAAGGCACAAATTGTACCTTAATAGGTACCCCAAGAAAACAAGGGGATATTACCTATACAACACCTTAGAAAAAAAAGGTTATAATGGAAATACTTGCCATATTCCTCAAGAGGGATCCCATCTCCAAAAGAGATAGTGGGAGTGAGACAAATTTCAATGAAGTTGAGGCTCAAGGTACACAGGAGTTGGTATTGGAATAGATTCCACAAAGCCCCGTGGAAGAAGAATCGTTCAAGAGACACAAGTACAACGTAGGAGTACAAGAGAGTTTAGGGAACCAGAATGATATAGTTTTCTAGTTACCAAAGATGTTTACGCTTATTAGTTGACAATAATGATCCTATAACCTACAAGGAAGCTGTAAGTGGCACAGACATTGCCAAGAGGCAAGAATACATGAATTATGAAATGGATTCCCTGTACCATAACCAATTCTAGATTTTGGTAGATCCTTTAGTTGATGTAAAGTATATTGGTTACAAATGGGTATTCCAGAAGAAATTGGACATGGAAGGAAAAGTCATTACCTATAAGGAATGACTGGTTGTAAAAGGTTTTAAATAGTGTCAAGGAATTGACTATGATGAAACCTTATCACCAGTTTCAATGCTGAAATCCATCATAATTATACTTGGCATTGCGGCTTACCATGACTATGAGATTTCAAAAATGGATGTCAAAACATCATTTCGTAATGGGAACCTTCAAGAAGATGCCTACATGACACAATCTGAAGGGTTTGTGACTCCAAAGGATGCCAATAAGGTATTCAAGTTTCATAAATCCATTTATGGATTAAAGTAAGCATCCGAGTCATGGAACATTCATTTTGATGAATCCATAAAAGAATTGGGTTTTATCAAGAATTAATGTGATCCTTGTGTCTACAAATGATTTAGTGGGAGTGCAATCAGTTTCTTAATAGTATATGTTGATGACATATTACTTATTAGAAACGAGATACCAATCTTAAAGTCTGTTAAGGCATGGTTGAATCAATGCTTCTCCATGAAAGAATTGGGTGAGGCAGCGTATATTATTGGGATCATGATACATCGTGATAGATCCAAGAGATTTATAGGCTTATGTAAAAGTACAAACATTGATAAGAAACTGAAGAGATTCAGTATGGAACAATCCAAGAGGGGATTTTTTCCAGTGTCACATGGAATTCATCTTTCCAAGAAAATGTTTCCTCAGAAACATGAGGAAAGAGAGATAATGGCAAGTACTCTATAATCATCAAGGATTGGGTCTTTCATATATGCCATGCTATGCACTAGGCTGGATGTTGTCTATACGTTGAGTGTGATAGGTAGATATCAAGCTGACCCAGGTGACCTCCATTGGATGGTAGTCAAGACTATCCTAAAGTATCTGAGGTGAATTGAGGATATGTTCCTGGTTTATGGAGGAGATGAGGAACTATTCATCAGAGGATATGCAGATGCTAGTTTCCAAACTGATCAATATGACATGAAGTCACAAATGGGATACATCTTTACTTTGATTGGAGGTTTGGTGAGATGGAAGAGCTGAAAGTTGATTGTGGTCACAGATTCTATAGTAGAGTCCAAGTATATTGAATCTTATGAGGCAGCTAAAGAAATAGTTTGTATGTGAAGCTTCATCTAGGTGATAGATGTGATACCTAGAAGTAAAGATCCCATCACACTATACTGTGATAATACTACAGTGGCGGATCTCGCAAAAGAGCCATGGTCACATCAGCGAACGAAGCACATACTTTGGAAGTATCATCTCTTATTTAATTTTTCTTATAGAGGGGAAGTTGTAGTGAACATTATTTCCACAAAAGACAATGTGGTGGACCCCTTGACTAAAGCCTTGACTCACCAGAAACATGATCATCAAGTGGGGTCTAGCGGAATGAAAATTGTAGGTAGTTGGCTCTAGTTCAAGTGGGAGTTTGTATGAGTTGGTTTCCTAGAACCAATTGGTTTTACTTTGATTACCTAGATATTTAATTTATTATTACATATTGTTCATTTTTCTTCATGACTATGATGTAATAATTTCATAGAGTATTTTTTTCATTGATAAGGTCATGGAAGTTCCCCGCTATGATGAGAACCTTGAAATTCTATAATAATATTCTTAAATATAGTTCTGTGGTTGGATGACATGCTATGATGGGACACATATCATGAAGACCATCATGTGTGAGTACTCACAAGATATGAGACTTCCTCTCATGAAGTTTACACATGGTAATCTCTAAGATAAGAGATTATGAGAACCAACCCGCTAGTACAAATTCTGAATGTTTTGGTGTCATCAGATATTTATATCTGCAAGGGTGTGTAATGATCCATAGACTTTAAGATTATCATTAATACATGTCATGACTTACACACTTTGACTTACTGACGAAAATCGTCACGTAGACAGTTGGCAGGAAGTAGGGTACATTGGGTGCATCATGAGTGGCATGTTATTAATGGATAAGTTGAGGAAGGATTTGTCCCTTCCATTTATGGAAGTTGATATCTTGGACCATTGATTGATATAGAACCATCACGCGAAAATCCATGTCCATGGTGTAATGACAAGTTTATTTCAGGTAGTCAAAGAACGACGTATCAAGCATAAAATTTTATGACACAATGATGAAACCTGCTTGATGAGATATTACATCAACTGGATTATATTACAAAGTGATCATTCATATGTGGATGTCCTTGTTGCAACTTTATGTTCTTTCAATCAGGTTCCATGACCCATTGCTTGATAGTACTCTTGGACTTTAGGCAAGCCTGCATAATAACAATGAGAAAGAATCCTAGAGGGCCACACACTAAGTGTTTTTTTGTGGTCTTGGTTAAATTCTATTTGAATTTAATTAATGAAATAAATATTATTCTCAAGACCGTGGAATAATTTTATTCATATTATAATGATCTCATAAATTAAATTAAATATATTTATTTATTTTATTGAACTTTTAATAAATATTTATTTACTAGTTTGTAAATAAAACATTTATTTAAGAGAATTATTTATTTATTTATTTATTCGGGTGTTCAATAAATGGAAGTGGAGTTCGAGTGGACCAAGGTTAGTCCGGTAGTAAAATAACTATTTAGAAGATGGTTGATAATTATTTAACTAGTTGGCACAAATTAAAATAATGCTGCTAATATTTTATGACACGGAATTTTATTTATAATTCTATTTTTTTATCAAGTTGGTGAACCATAAATAATGAAGTAGTATTATTATTAAATTCATGGGTTTTCTCTACGTTCATGGATGTATTTAATTATTTCTATGCAATTAAATATTGTAACTGAAATTCCATGTATATAAATAGGCAAGTACACCTATTATGCCATACACCACACCACACTCTTGGTGAATTGAGAATTGATGAACCAAACAATTTCTCTCTCAAATCCTCTTCTCTCCCCTCTTAATAATGAGAGAAATTATTCAAGGATGAATAACAAGCGATCAAGAACAACTGGCATAAGACACTTGCTTCACCACGCTAACAACCAGAGAACAAACAGTGTCGATCAGAGGCCATCAGAGCATGTGTGGATCACTGCTAGAGGGATTCTAGTTTAGATCCTTACAAGCACAACAAGATAATCCATAAGGTTCATTCTAGATGATCAACATATTCAACTAAGAAAAATACCAAAGATATAAGTATTATTTTTCTTTATTAAATTAATTAAATTAATTATAAACATGGTGCGCAAGATCCTATCTAAGGTTTCATGCCTCTTTCTTCTTTATCTAAATCTTTGATTATATTGTTTGGAGAATATCATTCATCATCATATAGATCCCGTAATAATCATTGATCATGATAAAAATCAAAGTTGGTTCCCTTCCCAACCATGCTTCCGCTGTGCCCGGAACCTTCACGTTTACCCAAGGAAGGTGTAGGTAGTTAGATAGATCTGAACAAGACTACCTACCTCCAAGACAAGTCTAAGGACCAATCTGAGTTACTAGTATGGGGAGACAAAATTGGGCTCCCCACCACAAGAGACAACTACAAATTCCACGAGACAGAATCAGGACACTAACAAGGGGAGGCCCGTATGGACTCCCGGTACAAGGGGTAGAATCCAATTAGAAATTTACAAAATAACACACATGAGAATCATAGTGGGTCTCCCCACCATATTAAGCAACCATCTTAACAACCAGTATGTGCCGGCATAGAAAGAACCCAAAATTTAAAAATTTGGGTTGGTCACACAGTTAATGTGCATGGTTTGGGAAACCGTGCACTAACCATGGGGATCATTCTTTCTGCTTAGCTTCCTAGCACACAATCACTACTAATCGTGCACAAATTGTGTGCTCAACCATGAAAACACCAAAGGTTTAAACAATTCCCATCTTTCATAGTGAGGATATGACTTTGTACAAGGTTTTAAATGACCATGGGATTTCCTCAGACTACGTGCCAGCTTCTCTTCAATCCCTATGGATAGAGCTCAAAGGATTGAAGAATTTTAGGCATCGTAGTTAGGATTTGGGAAACCATAAATAGAAATTTTTCTTCTAGTGATACAAACAACCACGCCACAAACCCGGATGGGTTTACCAAGACAACACACAATCCAATACTCACTTTACCTGAACTCTACATTTCACTAAATCAAGGGCTTAGAGGATGAACACACATCACACCTTGTTTCTTTGGGTGAGAAACAATAGAAGAAAAGGGTACATATAAACACATTCCTCTAAAACAGAGGATTTTGATGTTTTTCAATGAGACAGACACTCCCAACATGAAAGAGACTCTCCAAAGGATTGAACGAATTCACCTTTACAATCAAACGAGCATGCAACATCACAATGAGTCACCAAACATGACCAAAGCAATTGATAGAAACAATACATGGAGAGAGACCTTATACAATGTCCCCTAACATCACAGAATTCTAGAAAGTGGCCATAACAGTCTCTCATGACCATATTTTCCACGCCAGTGGTTTGATGTGTACTCCTGCTTCGAAGAGACTATGAAGGGCCCATAGGCCCTCTTAGACACCATCCAGACACTCATCTACACTAACAACCCCAGACCATTTCCTCCTTCGATGAATTATGAAACTTAAGAAACAAAGGTCTCTTTCAACAATCCATGAGAACTCTCCCACTATAAGAGGATCCAAAAAATCAATAAAGGAAATGGTGTATGCTAAATATCCAAATCTTTAGAAAAATATTCATAATATTGATCAGATGGAGGATTTTAAAATGGTGAAACAATCCATGATTCACATCAGTCATAGACTAACCCTTAATAGGGGCATACATAATCCAATGAGAAAACCCAAGGACCCAACCAATCTGGTCCATAAGTCAAAACATGCCACAAACCATATCCAAACACATAATGGGAACCACGTTAAAGGCTTCCTGAACCTTTCTCAGAAGATACTACTAACCGGTCCTTCTACCCATCTTAACGACCAAACACAAACCCAAAATACGGTTCAACAGGAGTGGTTCTTGAACTCAAAACATCCCACAATATCAAAATTTTTCAAAAAAATGTAATACAGACCATCCTAATCCAGTCATCAAGACATCATGTTTTCTTTTAAAAACATTTCTTTGAAAACAAACAGTTTAGCGGTTAGTATATCCACCAATGGTACCCTATGGGCCTCACTCATGTATGTGTTCCATGCCATGAACCAGCCATCTCCTAGATAACCACATGCATGTGTTTGCTCACAAAAATACCAAATGTCAAAAAAAAATTCTTTCCACTTTTCAAAACCAAAACAATCAACCAATACATCATTTTTCTCAAGACTGCTAACCATGAAATCAAAATCCCAATCATTCAAATGAATAATCACATTCAAGTCATATATATCAATTTTAAAACATCACATCTAATTAAAACACCTTCCAATTGTTTAGAAAGCTGAATTGGTAACACTTTTTCAAAACCAACTTTTACATAATTTATTAATTTCAAAAGAGGTGTAACACACCATTTTCCATTTCAAAACAATTCTGAAAATTCAGTTCCACCATTTCAACAACCAAACCATTCCATATTTATTAGAAAATCATTTCAAAAAAAAATTATGCTTCTTAAAACCATTTCATTTTTTCTTTATACACAAAGTTCCACGATTCCAAAACTAAAGAACACAAGACAATGCAAGGGGCATCTATCTTCAGTGGGTGACTTGGACATATGGTTGGAAGCCATATTCCAATCACTTCATCATCATAGAGAGTTTTATAGGGAATATCCATGGCTCTACATGGCTTGCTAGGCCCTACGAGCTCACTGAGACCATTAACCCAACTCTCTTTTAATTTCCCCTATTCACCATCAAACCAAGAAATCCAAAGGAATTAGATAAGTCCCAACATAACATAGCAACTTGAATCCCGTCATGAGGTGTGGTGATCAGACACACTACCCATAACCTAAATACCAAGTCCTAGAAATCCTAACTCCAGACTATCTCGACTGTTCCCCAAATAACATGACCCAATGAGTTAACCTGAACCTACTATGATACCATTTTGTCTTGAAACTAAAGATAGACCACAAAGAACCTCTACATGGCAAGAGGAACCACCCTTAATCCATCCCTATAACACTACACCAAGAAGAACAACTAAAATCCCGAACCACTTTCACTAAATGTTTTACCCAAACCTGTGAAAAAAGAGACCAAATCTACATAAACCCAAAGGTGTAAGTAGGTTGTGAGACAAATCCCATTAGGACGACACCACTAGATGATTACATGTGATAATAATTCAAAGATTAAAGGCTTGTATGTTTTGGTAAAAAAGAAATGCTAGTTACAATTTCTAAAATATGAAACTTTAAATAAAAAACAGGTTCCATGTGGGATAATTTAAAGAATCGAAAATTTTAAAATAAATGCCAATACTACTTAATTTTCATCAAAATATACCATATGCTGAAAGTATTTGTAAAGTATTTAATGAAAACAATAATAGGAAATAACACCTAGGCACTAGCTCCTTGTGGGTCCCAGGTACCTCATATCTCGGTGAAAGTAACCATCACAATATATATCTATTCTCATGCATGAGCCACTAGTAGAGAACATACCCATAAAATATTGATCCCCCATCATCATCATAATATTTTATTTAGTGTTTTAAGAGTCAATATTACTATGTAAAACCGAAGACAAACCCCACAGGATCACTAGAATACTAGTACTTGTCCACCCACCTAGATACTCGAGTTTCCCTCTTGTCCTCAAAAAATTTCAACCAACCATAAAATATAATTTTAACAAGAAAATACAACTTTCCACATCACATATTAACCAAACAGCCCCATGTATTACACATAATCCACAAAATCCCCTTTTTCATTCAAATGCATTTTGAAATCCAACTCCAACCAAAATAGCCCACAAAACATTTTGCATGTCTTTCAAAATTAAACAAATCCTTAAAAAGTTTTATAAAATATTTATCAAGATTCTAAAAATAAAATAACATCTCACTCACATTCTGCATAAAACCATTTTCATAAACAAAATCCATTTTACACATCACACTCACACAAAATATCCAACAAACATGTTTCTCACCCACATCACAATTTCATAATTCACCTCAACAAATTACAAAAAATTATGAAAATATTTGACTTATCAAATAACCACATTATCTTTCAAAAACAAATTTTAGGTGAACACACTCACCAAAATAGTAAATATACATGCTTTCCCCCCTTTGTTTAACCAAATAAAACATTTCCAATTTTCATAAAACAAACACAAGAGGTATTGACATGGTTTTCATACAATACCCATTTCAAAACCCCCATTCAAGACAAAAACCTTACCAATAACAATACAAAACATTATTTTCATCCCTAAAAAATTTTATGAAACCATACCAAAGTGTTATAAAAATACCTCAAACAATACCACAAAAGGTACACATGGAAAACACATGTTTTCACAAATCACATTCAGGAAGTACAACAAAGTTTCACACATTAAACCCATTCAAAAACCCAATTACAATTCCCACATGACATTAAGGAACTAAAAAACAAAAATTTTCAGCCCTTTAAACACTAATAAATAACTTTCATATGTTATAAAATACACCCAATCATTTCCCCAAGAGGCACACATGAAAAGCACCCAATTGCCAGCAATAATGCAATTACAAAATTAAACACTTAAAAAAATCCATAAAAAAATAGTTTTATCACCACAAAAAACAGATTATAAACATACTAAATTAATAAACCAAGCAAGATAAATCATCATAAAATGGTTATACTTCGAATCACCTAACTTTTGAGTCAAAACCTTTGAATCTTGGTGCGAAACATCAACCACACCTTTGCTGCACCACAAGGAAGTTAAAATGAATCCTAAACCAAAATATTTCACCAACAATACCCCAAATAAAACCCTAGGTATAAACCCTAACTTCTGTACACTCTATAAATTCACGAAAGAGGGAGGAAATCCTAAGGAGAAGAAAGGAAATGAAGAGACAAACACTTTCCTGAATAAATCATGAAGAAAATGAACACAATACACCAGTAGATGAATTTTTAAACATCCATAAAAAAGCGAGGTTGGAATAAGTCATAGGAGTTCATGTATGAACTAGAATGGGAGAAAAAGAGTAAATATATAAGGAGTTATGAAAGAATCAATTTAACTCTTCAAATCTAGGAGATTTATGAAATCTTGAAAAGTCTCACTCAAATTCTAGATTCTAATGAGCTCCAAAGTGGGGTATGTGAGATTTGGGGCGTGCCTTTGGTACGTGGGTTCAGGTTAGAGTTTGAATCACCCAAAAAACTTAAAAATTGAATGAGATATTAAATAATTACAAAATATATTTTAATGCAAAAAATGGGCTTCCAGGATGGCCCAACACCTTAATAAAAAAATCAAATCCATCATTATTATGGATTATTATGGGGTAAAAATTGATATGGTGGGTTTAATATACCATGAAATTTCAATATGGAAGTGTAATGGGTGTAAAATATTGAAAAATTAAAGATTTATAAATGAAATAAAATTTATTTTTAAATCTAGAAATTGGCTCACGGTTTGGCCCAAATTTTGAAAACCCACCATTTTTCACCATAATGAATGAGAAACCACCAAAAAAATAATGAATGGAAATTAAATGAAAAATTTATTTAAAATAAGTCATGGATGTGACAATTTAATATTACTATAATCTCATTTTATTGGTCTGTGCCCCTAATGCATATCTTTTAAGACATTAATGTCTATTAAAACAACTTATTGAGTCATTTTGAGTACACCACATTTTAGTTTGATGATCCATCTTTTAATGAATATAAAAATTAATAAAAAATTATTTCCCAATGATTTCCAAAAAATAATTTCATTTTATATGGTTGTGATCGCTAAATGAATGTTTTATAGTTTTAAAACTCTAAAAATATTTCTATGGACATATCGAGTAAAATTATACTCAGATTAAGATGAAGTAAGTTATTGAATTTACAAAACAAATATATGGACATTTACCAATGATTTCATAGAACTATTAGCTTTATATAATGGTACTGACCCCAGAAGAAACATTTTTAAACACAATGATATCAATTAAAACTACTTATTGAGTAATTTCCACCACAACACACATTAGATAACTATTTCATATAATTTTCCACATAAAAAAAGTTGAATGATAATTTTTATATAATTTCACAAAATATGATGTTTTAATAAGGTTTTTAATTCTGAAATAATTTTTAGAGTATTAACACACTAATAATTCATTTTGATACCTCATGATCAGATCGTCACTCAAATTGCATCGAATCAATTCCTACATTTAAAACATAAATCAACAATTGTTCTCCTATGTTTTTTATGGAACTATAATATAATATTATTGGTTTTTATACCCTATGGAATATTTTTTATAGACATTGATATATATATATATATATGTATATTTAGAATACATATTTAGTCATTCCGAGCACATTTGACATCGTAATGATGTTTAGTCTACCAATACATGTCAATAAATATTCAATGATGGTTTCACCATAATTGACTAGAAATATAAGGACTTTTTCTATAGTTTTAGTAATTTTATACATTATTTGTAGTTTCAAAACACCAAAAATAAGTTAATGAACATCTCGATCAGATGACCTCTTGGAATGATGTCATTTTAGTTCCAACATTTCCAAAGTAATATTATAAAAAATTTCCATTGATTTAATGGAATGTTTTTATCTTTTTAATTATTTAAAACCCATAAGGAACATTTTAAAATATGTTTACATATATATTAAATTTTTTTATTAAGTTATTATGAGCAAACCACATATCGGATTTGATAGAACCAATGGTTTTCTTTGCAATAATTGGAGTACGGGTTGTGTTTTTTGTCAATCCTTGTTGGGTTGATCGAGGGGGTTTAAAGATGAGGAATATTATAGTATAGTATATAGAATGTGTTAAAGGTGGTATAATTTCCTAGTGTTTTCCAAAAGTTTAGGCCTCAAAATCATGAGTTTGGTTTTCAAAAAAGGATGATTTTCTGTATAAGAGTGGATAGTATGTGGAACACGAAGCATTATTCATGGAATGCAAAGGAGGTACATGGGAATGACTCACATAATGAAAAAAGTACATAGACCATGTTGGCTGAATGGTTCTTGGAGGGAAGGAGGTTCTTGGGAAGGACGTCGGTTTGTGGAAGGAAAATGGTTCTTGTGATGGCGTGTTGTTCATGAATATGAGATTGTGATTTTTGTGGTTGAAAAGGAAAAGGTGGTACATATACCTCAAAGGGTATAATGGTTTGTGGAAGCACGAGTGTAGTACTATTATTATAAATCCTGGAGTAATTAGGTGATGTTTATAAGCGGTTTGTGGGCAGAAATCCCCATAAAAGAGAAAGTGTTCATGAGGAGGATTCCATAAAAGGAGAAGTGGTTAGTGGAGATAGTCCACAAAAGGGTTTTTATGGGGCACAGAAACCCAGAAATAAAAATGGTTCACTAAAGAAAGTTCATAAAAGACAGTAAGTGAAAGAGGAGTTGGTTTGTGGAGAAGAAGCAGTACACGACAATGGTACACAAAAGTGGCATGTGGAGGCAGTTTTCAAAGATAGTAAATAAAGGTGGTACATGGATTAGTGCAGTTCGTAAATGAAACACTAATAGTATGAAGTAAAGTGCGATACATGGGGTAATATATCTAGTTAGTGGAGGAAAAGTTTACAGACGAATAGTATGTGTAAAAATAGATTAAATCCATAGGGGAAAGCATGACTTCAATAGAGAATCAATATATAGTTATGGATGCATTATTCAATTCCAACCCATTTAAGTGACATTTAGAATGGTAAAATAATTTATAATTATCTCAAATTAGTGAGCTTAGGGGAGTTGAGGGAAGTTATCCAAGGAAGATACTGTGTTATCCCTAAAACATTCTAAAGGTAGCGCACCTCGCATAGAGTGACTATGATAAACTGTTGTAATCCACAATTAGTAAAGATTAATGGAATTTTGTATGACCAAAAACCTATTTTATTATGGTCCATGGAGTATCCCTTAGTGTTGAACCACATAAAATTTTTGTGTGGTCCTTCTACATTTGAATGTTTAAATTATTTGAAATTACCAACAGAAATATTTAACAAGTTCCTACCATTGTGGTAAAAATATCTGCCACTTTAAAATAAAAATATAACACCATAATTCACCCCTACCCTCTCAGGGTGTTATGTGGTCCTTTATGATTGACATGATGATTTATAATACACATAAAAAATGATTTAATGTAAGTTTTCTTATTATTGTATTCCTATTTAACTTCATTTGTTTTGGTCATTAAAATTACCTGAATTCTTTAGAGTTTAAAAAAGCTAAAAACGTTTCTAAATAAATCCCTATAAAACATCCACTTAGACAATTAGGGAGTATGATCATATATTTACAAATAAGATATATTTACATTTTCTTACAATTGCATGACAATGTATGTTCGTTTTCATGGTTTTAAATACCTAAGGTTTGCTTTCAAATTCAACCCTATCTATCAAAACTATTTATTTTTTCATTTCAAACTCAATACATATCGAATTAATGTTTCATATAATTTTAAACATAAAAATTATTCTTTTATGTCTGTCATATTCTTCTATGCCAATCCACGGTTTACTATTATAGGTTTTACTATTACATTCATGTTTTAGAGTTTTAAAGAAAATATTGTTATAGTCATCCTAAGAAAAACCCTACTCAAATTGATGTGGACTCAGATTCTCTATTTCCAAAATAAATCTAAAAAACATTTCTTATGATTTCAAAACACTCTTTAATCATTTTTTATCTTACCCACTAAGGAACATTTGTATGGTCAATGATTTATATTAAAACATCATATTGAGTCATCCTGATAGCAATACATGATTGATAGACGTGTCATCTACTCATATATGTAAATCATGATTCAAATATGGGTTTTATTTGATTTCATTTTTATAAAATATCTTTTACTATGTTTTGAACATTAAAAAAATGTTTCGGGTTTTAACTATGTTTATGGTCATCCTTTGAAAACCACCAGATGGATTGATGTGGAGTTAGTTGTAACATTTCGAAAATAAATCTACAGTCATTTTAATATTATTTAAAGTTACTTAAATATTTGTTTCTTGGTTTTGAACTTATAGGGAATGTTTTTGAGGACTTTGATCTCTATTAAAATTTCATATTGGTTAATTCTAAGCACACCACATATTGGACTGAAATTAATTCTATAGTACATTATAGGAATGGTTAAATATAGTTTTCTTATGATTTTACTATATACTAAGGATGTTTTATATGGTTTAACCATTATATGCTTGTTTTGGAGTTTTAAACCGCAATTTGTTTATATAAATCCTAAGTAAACATCCACTAAATTTTATTTGGTGTAGGTTCCTAAATTTCCAAAATAACTACATAGTAATATTCCTTTGATATTATGTAACGCTGATCTAATTTCAGGGGTTTATTCCCCCTTTACATGTTTTTAAATGCTTCTATAAAAATTAAAAATGTTTATTATGTCACTATGACCAAAAAATATGTCGAATTGAAGTGTCATCTACATTTACACATTATAAATGACTCAATTATGGTTGATAATTGATTTCAAATCAATATGGACCCATGTAATTCCTCATGAACAACTATCTCACATTACCTTAGATCCCCCTCTCTAAAGTAACCCCAACAAGATACAACATCATCACAAAAATAATGCAAATGGTGTTTTTTAAATATTTCACATATTGAGTTTAGAATATACCTTTTTAGTATGATCTACATGAAAAAACATTCCTTATGGACCTTGACCCTCGCCCACTTTAATACATAAGAATTTATTTTCCTTTAACAACCACCATTGATCCTATATTTTTCTATAGGATTTACTTTATTATAGTTTCACTATTATTTACTTTTAGTGTTTCCAAATAAGTAGAACTACTTGAACCCCAATTATATGGGGTATAAGTAAACTAAGATATGTAACCACTAAAAAAATAATAAGTATTGGCCTCTAGACCAATCCCTCATACATTACTAGGATATTCCTTTCTCTAAAATGATTACAACTACATAGTTCTAGGAATTTGATG
The DNA here is from genome assembly GCA_963277665.1 of Viscum album. Lineage (NCBI taxonomy): Eukaryota > Viridiplantae > Streptophyta > Magnoliopsida > Santalales > Viscaceae > Viscum > Viscum album. The sequence goes on along the minus strand of OY728121.1, from coordinate 1,631,231,457 downwards.
ATGATTGTTCATAGTTTTCAACCCATGATTACTCAATTTTAACCAAATAATATAACAAAATTAACAATGATTTATAAATTATCTGAACATTATAATATTATATAATTTAATTAATTCTCATACTTTTGTTTTTATAAATATTAATTAACAATAAATGGTAATGAAAAGTACTTATTGGTTGTCAAATACCTCAATATTTCATGAAAATAGAATATTACTCCATTATTTATAATTAATTGGAAGGCACACCATCTCATAATAAATTTACCCAAGAATTTTCCTATAGACTCATACACCACCACGAGTAAGAATAATGAACTAATAAAATGTATTGATAATTTTAATGTAATTATGTTTCTATATAAATACTATATTATTATTTATGTATCTTCTATTGATAACAATACCAATTTTAAAAATTAATTAATTAGTGGATAAAAATATATAGTTTTTTACACGATGAAATACATAATTGAAATAATATCCCACTAATATAACATATATGGAGGAGTTATAAAACTGATCCACTGTTGGAGGTGCAATTGAACAAGAGCTACCAATATTATCTTAGGATTCTAGGGGCTCACTAAATGTAAATTTTACTATGGAATCTCTTAAATTCTCAAGAGTTGATGATAGAGGTAGTTTTATTAATGTGATGATCAGAAAGGACATCCCAATTTTTTATTCTATGTATTCTTGAAATTCAAATGGATTTTAATACATCAAATGCGAAAAATGTAGATGAAAATGATTTATATAAAATAAAATGTATATAAAAATTTATATATGTACAAAACACTTACATATGTGAAATTATAATATAGTTTCTTTAAGTAATTACACATTCTATTTTATTCCTTATTATAGTCGTCATTTTTATCAACTCCATTTTGAATATTACTTCTTTTTCTCCAAATCTTATAAGTTCTATTATTTAAATATTTCTAAAGGAAATGTAGAATGTTTTGGGGTTGATGAGGTTCACTATCACAAAGTATCAATTCAGCATTATCACCCATATCAAACATGTATTTAGAGTTTATGTGTAAACAATGATCAAAATTCATTTATTTAATTACCCATATAATAAACAATAATCTCATTTGAATCCATGATAAATGGATCATGTTCTTCGCACTCACTGGTATAGAACAACCGATAGAAGTTTACAAAAGAAAATTCAAAATAATATTTAATTTTTCCTCTTTCAATATTTACCCACTAATATTAAAATAATAAAATTGATAATTGATCATGATAATTAAATTTGAAAATATAAACTAGATTTCCAATGTAAATTCACTATATATATATACCACTAATTTTATTTTTCAATCCTTATCTAATATAAATAATATGAAACATGAATACATGAATATTTTATGTATCGAATATCATAGAATTACTTATAGGAACTTGAGTGAAAAACATAAAATCATCCAAAATTTTAGACTTATTTTCAGTATTCATTATCTAGAAACAAAGATTTAATGTATTATATGTAACATAAACAAGGTAACTACATGTCAATATTATGAATATGAGTTTTTACTTACATGAGGTGTAACCATTTGATAGTATCATTATTTCTTTAAATTTCGGCATATTTTGATATTTCCATATTTTTCATCTCTTTATTTGCAATGTATTTTTTTAAAATGGATTTATATTAATAAAATTGAGAATTAGACAATTTTTTTCTTTCAATAATTCAATTTAGTACTTTTAAATTTTGATCCCTTTTAAATTAGTCACACTCTAGTTTGAAATTATGATGAATTTGTTTTAGAATGAAAATTATTTCATATGTCATCAAAACATCCAACATGACAGAATCACATCAGAATCCCATAAAAATACTATTAACCAATGGTTAGGAAATAATTTTTTATATATCATTCAACAATTAATACTTCTAATTGATCTCTATTCCTCACATATTATTTCAAGTGAATTAAGTACTTGATGAAAAAATATAAGAAAAATAATTTTTAAACTAATGATTTTAAAATTTAAATTTCTAAATGAAAATAAAAAACATATTGTTGTACCAATAAGTTTTTATCAATCCTTTGATAGTGTGTTGGTCTACTATGTTTACCTTCCTCAAAAAAATTAATAATAAAATGGACCATGAAAGTAAAAAATAAATGGGTATATAACATCTCTAAATAAAAAGGTGACAACATTATTTTTTCTTGATGCTTTTCAAACTTAGTAGTATTTAGTTTTTTTTATATAGAGATATTTTAAAAAGGTTCACTACTATATTAAAACTATAATTACTTTTTCAGGTATCATATTTTATTATGCTAATGGTAGAAACTGTTCCATCAGAATCTATGATTCAGGAAGTTTGAACACATGGGAATTTTGATGTTTTAAGTTAATACATCATGAAATGATACTTGGATATCTATATAGCTCTTTAATATTATTTTATGTTGTAAAGAATACGTCCTTATCATTATTTCTCATTGAAAAATATATAAAGCATACTTTCCATTCACAATTTCTCATAACCTACAATTTATATTCATTTCATAGAAATATTTATGAGAAATAAAGAGATCATTGGATTTATCCTTCTCATTATGAAATTTTAAAATTACATTTTCATTGATGTTCATCTCAATATGATATACATGAATATTATGACATAGAATATAAAACACCATATAAATAAGTTTAAATAATATATTCATTTTCATAAAATATTATGTGCCATTTAATTCAGTTATTGTACATCATACCCTATTCCACACTTCTTTCAACTGATAACATTTTCCAAATTAAATAGTTACAATTATTAATTGTCCTAAGATTTATGAACCATTTAACACCTTTATTGAGTTACCATTTTAAAATATCCATTTAATTGTTTATTTTCTGACATAAATTTATGATTTGCATCCTAAAATTAATATATAATGTACTGAATATGTTAAAAAAAACATATACAAATCTCAAATGCACATTCCTAAGAATTTAAATAATATCTAGATATATTGAATCATCCACCTCCCATGATATTGAATATTTTGGATCCCTCATCAAGTCATAATTGCCACTTTCCATATAATGATACTTCATCTTGTATATAGTATTAAAAAACATGAATAGTCTTTAAAACCATGGAGTTAGATGAAATTAACACAATATCATTGTTGGATATTTATTATTATTACACCTTATGGGGTTGGATTCATTTGTACTATCACTATTTCTAATTTATTTCCTTCTTCATGTATGAAATATTATGCATTGTTTATTAGAATCTATTCCTCAATTTATCTTTCAATCATTAGGGCACTCATGTATTTTTTTATATTAATTTCTATGATTATTGTTGATTTTTTCACCTCTTTGAAGGATTATAGGATCTTAGATTCACCAAATAAGTCATGAAGACTCTCTGATATCATTTATATTTACTTTTCCATAATTCCATAGATACACCTGATTTGATATAACCAAAGTATAAAAGATACCCTCATATAAATGGAACACCCTATATAAAATTCATGATTTATATCTTCAACTTATTCATAAAACTAATTTTTTGTTCAATAATGTTCTATAAAAGATTAGCCTACTAAATATTAAATCAAGAATCTAATGGTCTCTTATAATCTGGATAATTTTATCTAGAAAAGAATAATGTTTCATTTATCATGTTTTTACGAAATTCACCTTTGGTCGGTCACTCTATATTTTGTTGAAAAATATTCATTTTTCAGACTTCCCATAACATTTAATTAACCATTACAAATCCAATATAAATATCTTGAAGTAAAATTTTCAATATGAGGTTCTCATATATCTCATTTCTATTCAACCATTACATTAATTTATAATTTTGATATATAAAGTTTATCAACCATCCATTTAATGATTTTCAATTACATAATAATAATTACTTCCAAACCATTATTATACTGAGGTGAGTTTTAGGGTAAATTAATCAATATTTGGTGGATATATATTGGAGTTCCACTCTTCTACATATATATTTAATAATAAATATTCAAATGGTTAATCATACAAGTATAATTAAGTAATGTCTCAGATTATTTGTGGAAATTTTAATTCTTATATGGGATATGAATTTTTAGTTAATATACGAGAAAAGTTTTGAATTGAGAATGAATTTTTTTTATGAATTTTGGAACCCCACAATGTAGGTTTTGGGACATGGAATAGAGATAAAATTGTGGTTGGGATGTTTGGGAGTGTACTGTATAGATGTTGGGCTAGTCATGATGAAGTCAGTAACCACCGACTATTCAGTAGGGTTAAAATGTGGAAAATATAATTTAAACTCCTTGATTTTATAAGGGTGAATCTCCCTCTTCTCCCTATCATTTTTATCACAAAACCATGGGGTTGAACCACCTTATCCCTCCATAAAAACCCCTTGTATATTTGTTGTTTTTGTGACAATTTCAATGGGATTGAGGTATGTCTCCCCCTCCATAATCCTCCTGTAGCCTCCCCATTCATTATTCACTAATTTAACATTGATATAATCAAGGGTTTATGGATTGTTACACCAAATAAAGGAATAATCATCCCAATGTAATTGGTATTTTTCTCATCCCTCATAGTGGACGCCTCTAAATGATGTTTTCCTTTCTCCACTCATCATTTCAATAATGTTACACCTCTCCATGAATTTTTCTATTGATTTTAATTTAGTTAAATTAAATTATAGATGTAATAGGTAGTTCAAGATATGTATTTAGAAAATGATTTTGTTGAGGGCCCATTATCAACATATCATAGGTTATTGGTTGGATTATAGTGTGACAAGGATATCTTATGAGTTTTGACATTTATTCATTTATTAAATAAAACTTATATATTAATTATAAACATTATAATTGTTTTTTTAGTTTGTTCACATTTTTTATGGGATTTATTTTTGATTTTAGTGTCCAAATTATGTTGGAATATCTTTCTCCAGCCATGGTAGATCTTCCAATCTTTGAAAAAATAAAAGGAAATTGTAATCTAAAAATTTATCCATTCCTTAGTGCTTTCCCTTTGGGATTAATGAATATTATTTATTATGTGTGTAATGTGTGGTAACTCCACTAAATGTGATATCCTATTTCATTATAAGGAATTGATTAATTAAATAAATTTTTTCTTGTAAATTAAATGGATTTTAATTTTATTTTTTTAACTTATGTTAAATTCTATGATAAAATGTGTAAAATGTCAAGGCCGTTGATGACCTTGGGCATTGTATTGATTCCAAGTATACTAATGGACAATGCCCAAATAATGAATATATCTAGACACACGGACACCCCCATGATAGGGTGCGACATGACATGAGATGGATAGACCATATTGAATGATTGAGAATCCTTGAGACATGTTTAGACTAAGTGGACATGAAATAGGTAGATTATAAATGGGCAGGGTGTGGTGACCCACCTGGAGTGAACCTAAACATAGAGACGGGTCTTGATCTATCTCTCAAGATTGATTTGAATGAGGATTACCCATGATTCCTCTAAGGTCAGGCGATGACTATGAACTTATCGATGTGTGTGAGATCATCCGATAGATATGTTATTACCCAATTGAATTGGGATTGTAATCGGTACCATAATTGGATTCCTCTGTCTATGTGTTGTCCCAGGGGACCACAGTTGGTACCCTGATGCTAAACGTAACCAAAGTGGGTGTAGTGGGATATAGTTAATTATGATGTGTTTAGTAATTAATTAATCACAATACATTATTTTATTTATGGTTTAGTCAGAAAATTCCATAGGGTGTTCTTTTATTATATATGGAAAATGCCTGAGGGGCGGTGTTTTTTTATGTTATTTTTAGATGAGAAATATACCAAAGCATAGGTTTGTTATACTTTTGGGATATTACCTAGATCGATAAAACTCTGATATGGAAGGTATGTGTTACTATATATGGGTCTACTATGAATATGGAGCTGAGGTTGATCTACTATACCAAGATGGAGCTTTATATTTGAATTCCTAATGACTTTGATACATACACACTATAAACATTCTACAGATTATGTTATAGGATAGGTCCATGATACTTATATTAATACCAAGGAGTCCAAGTTATGCTATATTTGTATACATGGTTATCATGATGTGCTCTGTGATAACCCATATTTGGAATATGTAGTAATGGTTGATTGAGGTCATAGACATAAGGATCGATAATTTTATTTTACATGATTCATTGGTTGGTATGATCAATAGTAAAGGGTCAAAGAAATTTAGGGATAGTTATGAGGAAGTAAATATTGGTTATTTATTTAATTATATTCACCAGTTTATTTATATTTATAACTTATCATATCATATGCACATATCACTACATTACCACTGTGTTATGAGTCCGCGTTAGTTTTTATTTACTAATTTACCTACTACCAAAATAATAAGGCCTCTACTACACATTGGTACCATAGTAGTGCCAAATTATTTTATTTCTAGGGTGGTCTGAGGCATGTGATTTCTTGATCGATCTAGAGAAACACAGATAAGAGTTGGAGGGCGAGATGAGGCTAGGCTTAGGGATGGTACTGGAGTCTCAAAACCATAATTAAATTTTCCCATTATTTTTTATGGCCCACTATATATGTGATCAAACTATTGGGTAGGAGACCTAATATGATATTGTGTCTGTATATCATTTTTATTGCTTGTATTGATTATTTATTCCCATGTGAAATTTGGAATAGATAATGGATTATTAGTTATTGTTTTTGAATAATATGATATAGGGTGTATCATCTCCTGAGGTTATTATCTTAGACCCCGACTATATGTTAGTATCCTATGGTTTTTAGGGATTTACACATGAGGTATAATAGTTACTACAGGTCTTCACACATATTATCGGTTCATCGTAGTGGGATGTTACAAAGAGGTGTAATAAGAATTATTTTATTTTGTCTTACTATTGGAGGTGTGTATCCTAGAGATATAAGGTTATATTATATATTGTGATGTATATATATATGGGGCATCATGAACACTTATTTAGGTAGAAAGACTAGGTTACCAGGGAGAATATTGATGCTCCCAATTTATGATGTTCTGATTGATATGATTTTTAGCTTGGGTGACAGACATGATGTTTGATATTGATGATGAAATTTTAGATTTTTATCTTATACAATGTATTAAATAGGTGTTTTCCTAAATCATTATTTGGAATATATGACTCATTATATGTGTAGGGGTCTTCTAACATGATTTAGAAACTAAATGTGCCTCATTGGTTTTATGTTTCAGAAACTACTCTTATGATGTTTTCCCATATAATTATTTTTTGGAATTGTACTTAGTTGGGAGGAAATGTATATGTAATTCATTATAATGGTAGGTTATGAAGATATATGGAGAGATGATCTATGATTGTTATGAAAAGTTAATTCTTGTGCACATGTAGTGTAATGATCCTAGTGGGTCTCTACAAGAATTAATTCATATGTATGAATCCATTTTGTTTTGATGTTGTCCAGGTTCGGTAATATATACTATCTATAAAAACCTCAATGGTGTTTTCCTATATATCTTGGAATAAAATTATAGATTATAGAACCATGTATCTATGGTTACACAATTTTGATAATCAAGGATGATGGTATTACTTATGAAAATATTGAACGATGAGTTTTGTTTCTCCAAGGGTAGTCCCGTGTGCAGATTCTCATTATAATTAGTTCTCTTATGGGGGGTGTTTTGGGAATGTGATATTAATTTATATGTGAGATCCTATAATTGGTGGTTAAGAATGTTTAATTTCATGGGTTTATTATGACAAGATCATTGATTACATCCCAAGATATATGTCTTTTTATGATAATTGACTTGTTGGGCTAGGTGGGAGACCTTGAGACCTCTATAATTGATGTAGACCAATGTGGGTTAGTGGATAGTTTTTTAGTGATGTTTGAGTAAAGGGATATAATAAGTTTCATAGTTCCTTAGATTTATAGTAAACATATAGTTTTTTATTTATTTATAATGATGCATAGAGATGCTCGAGGTTTCTGGCATAGTAAGGACCAAGAATTCAACTCAAGATAAAAAACCTTGAGTGCTTTAGTATAGAGGATGGATACAATGGGTAGGACCATTTGTGTTACTAAGCCTATTTAATTGAACACATTTTATTATTTAGTGATACTTCGGTTAAATTCTCCTGATTTGGAATGGATCCTGATGGTTTCTATACATGTGGTTAAGTATAATATAGGAGATAATCCAATAATGCGGAGTTACACAGGCACTTATTCTAGATGAGAATGCCCCACACATGAGAAGGACCAATGTTTTGGATACGGTTTCCATGTCATGGATTATGGTTAGCATTGTTATGGTGACATTTTAATCATGGAGGAACAATTTGAGTTTTAGAGTCTTGGTGGTACATGATTATAAGCCCATTTCATTTGAATGGTCCAGACATAGTGTTCATTGGATATATAATTTGTTATCAAATTATGAATCGGTGAATGACCATTGAGGTCCAAGGGTTTATTAGATTTAAGGATGTTATTAGGGGATACAAACCACAAGATTACTATTTATTTTTAGGTGTCCCTATGGTGAGATGCTACACCTTGACTATATTGTGTATGATACTATGATGGATCTAAGTTAGATATAGATATAAGAGATTAAGGTTAATGTAGTGTTTTAACAAGTCATGGGAGGATTATAATTCATATAGATATATATCATTTTGAGGTTCTTCATGAGGAATGAAGTATGTGTTTCCAGGCAGTGGGGTGTGCACCAGTGACTGATTGAGTGTGTTCATCCTTTTTATGAGTTAAATTTCTGTGAAGGCCATGGATGGGATTCCCTTAGGTTGAGAATGGGTGGTTAGATATTTTTATAGTTATCTATTTGGAATGATTTGGTATGACCATGTTTGAACATGGTGATTAGTGATGGATGAGGCATGACCCACAAAGATATCAGATTTGATCTGTGAATTGGATAAAAAGGTCACTACCTTAGTGGGGAGCATGCGTCAATCATGGAGATGTGAAAATCACACTATAGTGATAAAGGATGCATGAAACCAATTATTTTATGGTCTTTTTGGAATTAGAATGACATTGGGTAAATATATTTGGTTTTAATTAAAATATTTGACATATATTAGGTAGGGATTCAAATGTGACTTCATATAGAAGATGGTCATCTACTTTGGGGTTAAGATGAATTGAGACGACACCAGTGTGTGAGTTTGGAGTTTCTTCAGCACTCGTGGTATGGTAGGGAATGATGGATTTATTTTTTGGGTTTGTGTTTCATCAAAGTAATGTTCACCAAGATTTAGTTATAGACTTTAGTGAGTGAGTTTCAATGAATCATGAGGTTCCATTAAGAGTAGGGACATCAAGATATGGTTTTCTGGTGATATTTTAATGATAGAAGCTTAAAAATTTTGTGTTAACTAATAATATGGAATCCATAATGATGTTTTATAGTGTAAATGAATGTGGTAAGACTGAGAAAAAATTAGAACAAATTTTTTGGATGTAATGGGATATTTTGTGTTTTGGATGGGCCATTTCAATTAAATTCTTGCATGATTAGGCCCTATGTTTAGATATTTTGAACATGTGAGATTTAGATTTGAAATGAGAATGTAGAGTTAGTTCTAGTGAGGGATATTGGTTTCCTAGGAGTTTGGTTTTGGGTGCGGGAAACCACATCAGACGCATCATAGGATGTCCAGATATTTTTTCCATAGTCAATTATAAAAGAGGGAGGCACCATGGTTTGAAATTGGTATCATAAACTATGTCATGTTATGGTGAGAACTATGAGAAAAATGATAAATTGGAATATTAAATATGGATCTCTCTATATAGATGGTTAATAGGGAGAAACATCTGGTTTTTTGGTAATAATGCATGTGAAGGATCATGTTTTGATGGGTTGAGCACCATATGTTGGAATTGTACTAAAAAGGTGTTTGAGAATATGGTAATAATAAATTGTTGTTTGTGAAGTTATTTGATGTCCCATGTCGGCTAAGAACAATGACATAATTCTTGAATTGAACTCTCTAGAATGAGAATTGTTATAGTGGTATGTTTGTGATTCCTCAAAGTACTTGCATGAATTTGAATTTTATAAAGGGACTTAAATTTTATATTAGTAGATTGTATTGATTATGAACTGGGTTTAAATATTATTTTCTAAAGGTTATAAACCAAAAAGGGGTATTTCGATCATGGAATGAGAATATAAGTGTGTTTTGGATGTTTATGGGAGAATTAGATTAATATCTTGAAATATAGGGTATAGTTTGCACCTACATGCTATCTGGTGGGAAAGGTAGTGTCCTAAGTGCCACTGTAGGTGACACTATCTAGATTATGTCCCAATAATGGCTAGTTTGGGGGGTTAAAATGATATATAACTCTATTTTCCACCCATTATTTTATATTGGTGTAGCACCCAGTTGTCCTCATTTTTCTTTCATGTTTAGGGGTCGAACCCCCTTCTCCCTCCTTAAAAAACCCATGGATTTGGGGGTATTTTTGGTGTTTTTTATGGTTCAAGATTTGTATAATATTCCAACTAACTACTTTGGCTACCTATCCTTTCATTTTAGATTTCACATTCTTGTGAACTATGTTTTATAGAATATTCTACCAGATCATGGTGAAATTTCCCTATGATGATAGGGATTTTTCCTAGCCCTCGTAGAGGGCATCCTAAATTGATGTCTATTTATCACAAATCATCATTATAAGATCACATGAGTAATAATATATTTCACATTATTTGGAACTTTTATGTGTGTTTCATTCCCTATTATGGTAGGTACATTATTTTTTTTGAAATATTCTTGGTATATATGGACCATAATGTCCTAAAGTACATTTACATATAGTGTGATTCTAATATTTTGTAGTGGTGAAGGGTTGGGTACCAACAATGTTTTTATTTTTTCATATAATATTCCTCAAGGAAAGGAACCATCATTTCTGATGCCTTACATAAGAAAACGTAGAACTGGGTTGTATAGGTTTACTCTAATGAGTAAAAGATAATAACTCTTTTTGGAGAGATACATTTGTTAATATAGAATTATCAAGGTCATTTTGATCTTTCACACTTATCCCTACATATTGACTCCTAAATAGTATAACGAGGAGATAGTTTCTTAATCCATTTTTATTATCCCTATGGGATACCATAAATATCCAAGATCCACCACTAGTTTTGAATATCAATGAAAATTGGATTCTTCATGTCCATGGTCATGCCATCTCCCCTAAGAGTATACATGAGGAAATCATCAGAGAGTTTTATTATTAGAAATGAGTGGGACATTTATGTCTGATCGTGATGTATCATTACATCCATAGGTATTATCAGTTGTTTGGGAAGAAGATTATGATCAAAAGATTTGTGATGTAGTGATCCACCCATCATCTGGTGAAGGATGAGCTCTAGTGACACAATGAATATTTTTAGGAATTGTATATACCTAAGTTTAAATAGGATGATCTCACTGTGGAATTCAAAACTATTTTACCAAGGGAACTATAATAATATAATGTTTTATGGGTTTTAATTGATCTTTTGAATAAAGTATCCCATTTCATATCAATTCATAATACATTTATCATATAAAATATAGGTATGATATATATTCAAGAGATATTGTTTCTTTAGGGATTACCTTAGAGTATAGTCTTGTATGAGGATTCCCATTTTACTATTCACTTATAGTATTAATTAAGGATGGTTCTTGGTATACAGGTACATTTTAAAACAACATTGATGCACATATTGAATAATAATATAAACATATCATTCAAATTCAGTAGGACATGCTATGTAAAATAATCTTGTATTAAGGAGGTTCTTATGATGTCCCCTTTTCTTAATTAGAGTTTTATTATAATAATAGATTTGATGTTTTAGCACAAATATCTCTATTTGTGTTCTTTTAAGGTTGGTCATTCCATTAACCGTTGTGTTAGTTAGAAGTTGTTGAATTAGTTCTCATCAGAATGAGTCTCTTAAAAGTGATTTTATAGCATGTGAAATTTTTTATGATGTGGTCAATGACCTCATATAGTAGGAATATTCTGTATTCATATCATCGATGGTGACCTTTTTAGTTTTATATTATCCCTTTCATAGCATTTCAGTTCCATGGAAACAAATTATGTGTCATAACATTGAATATATGACCATAATCTATCACATGTGGCTAAAGGTGATGATTTTGATATATTAACTGATTCATTTTTTTTAGGATTTGGTAGTTAACATGGTGGATCACAGAGAACCAAATAATTATGTGTATATGATTTTTCTATTATGTGTTCCATGGATGAAACGAAATTTATAGGAGAAGGAGAGGGAATTATAATCATATATACGAGCCCAATGTCCTATGTTATTCCAATATGATTCTCAATTATTTTTAGGAGGAAAGAGTTAGGAAGAGATACTATATTTTGGGGATATTATTACATCCATGGTTTAATGAATGTGTTTTTTAAGCCTTGTGATGCTTTTATTTTGGTTTTAGAGGTGTTTAATGGGTTCAATTGAGTTAAATGGGTTTATAGGTAGTACAAGGAAAAATGGGTTGTAGCACATTATGGTCCTTCCTGAGTTGAGCCTTGGGACCACCGGTATAAAACAGTTATGACCAATAAATCTAATGAAAGGTGTATTTTTAGGTGTGGGGATACCCTTATGTTCCATGTCCAAATTGGCCTCCACTATGCTATGGTTTAGGGTATGATGAGTCAATAATGGGGATATTTATTGAAAAATTGTGTGGTTAGTCAACATGTTAGGCTCCTGGGTATAGAAATATCAAGACCACCATGGGTGTTGGAAATATCCATCATTCCACAAAATCACTATTTTTCAAAAATTAGATGGTTTTATTAGCTGGTTTGTCTTCTTGAAGGGATTCAGATACATTTTTGGGGGTGTGTGGGATCAAAATGATGGGGGTATTTAGAGTATCCTTTATTATACTTATCCCAATAGAACCCCTTATCATTTTCCAATTAATATATATTTTACATCTTGATAATTCTGATGTGATTTTGGGATAACATATATTCATTCAAATGGATTCTATATATGATATATCTTGGAAATAATTGTGTTTTAATTATTTTTTCTTGAATTGTATTCATAAAAGAATGTATATCCCCTTAATGGGGTGGATTAATCATCCTATTTAGTTCTTGTTACAGAACTATAAACTATTGAATTTGGGGGATTATATTATGTCTTTCCTCATTGGTCATAATTCTTATGATGATATTTGATAGTTAATGCATTGTAAGTTTGAGGTAGGTGGAATTGAGAAGTCCATTGGTGTCTTGATGTTTATAGTATTTATATGATGTTCCACCATAAAAATATTTTTTTCTTTGTCTATTCATATTTACAGTTAAATTGTGAACTTGAATTAAATATTCTAGACTTCCCCAAACCCCAATGTGGTTCATTGGCATTTAAATAATGAGACTTAGGATATCACATATAATAGACCATAATTTGAAAACATAAATTTAACTTAAGTGATGACACAAGGATATTTTTTTCCATTTCATGTGACTAGTTGGTTTCCAAATATGCACAGGATGCACCCTAGATACAATAGAAATAAATTATATGACTTATTGATGACTTTTAATTAAGTGTTTAAATGATTACTTATTCATCAATGAAATTTTAATGGTAATCCGATAATGACATGATAAAATCCTAAACATGAATTTGAAAATGTGGTTATTTTTGTATAATGAAATGATAAACTCATGATTATGTAATTGAGAACATGATTATTATTGTTATTATTGGGGGACTTTGATGTGATTCCAAGTATCTTCTGTTAACATTATTATTATTATTATTATTATTATTATTATTGGGGGGCCATGATGAGAATCAAATAATATGATTTGACCATTATTTAATTATTGATTTGGGTGAACTTGATGTCATTAAAAAGATTTCGTGTGCACATTGTTATTGTAATTATTTTTTTGGGGGCATTGATGTAACTATAAGGTCCTTATGTGCCCATTATTATTATTATCGTTGTTATTAGGGGACGAGATATGATAGTTGGGACAAGATATATCCATTATTATTATTATTATTATCATTATTATTATTATAGGGTCCTCTATGCCATTCCAAGGATCTGGTTTTCCCATAGAATCACATACATGATCTTGGTACTTGGATAGAGATATATCAAACTAGATAAAGTTGGTATAGTTATCCCAGGGTCCACCCTTGGCCTAAGGGTTGATGTAATATATATATATATATTATTTTTATATCACACATTAAAAAATTATTTTATATCAGTATATACATCATACTGGATATGATTAAACATAACTGTTTGTGGGCTACATAGTTTAACTCACACCCTGCACATTTCCACCTTTTGTATATGAGGAGGCTTCATGTTGCATGTTAGGATATGGTAAATGACCCTATTATAGATTAGTGACCTATTATGTAAGAATTAGAGCATGGATGGAGGTATCATGCATTTCCTATGAACATGTTTGGATTTATGTTTCTATTTGAATTTACATTGATGTTTTTCTTTTCTACTGTAAAAATTTCATATTTTTTCATGGTTATAAATTTATAATTATTTGGAACATGAATTGGTATATATATGTGATGGTATGTGTTGGATGTTATAATTCTCATTTACATTATTATTACCACTATTACTAGAGGGTATAGTATCCCAACAATATCATCCTAGAAAAATTACATTTGTTGATAGCCTCTGGCTTATGGGGTGTAATACTTGAGGCCATTTAGTAACTTGATACAGTTAGTTTGGAGTGAACGGGTTGGGGAAATTAAAAAATTTATTTAGAAAATTTTTTCTTCTTTTTATTTTTTGGGACTAATATAAAAGAAATAAGATGCTATCAGGACTTTGAAAAAAAATCTTTTCTTGGGAGTAGCTGACCCATGTATGTGAAAATCCTAGGTTACCATGTTTGGGATTGCTTTTTTAGTTTTCAATGTTTCTATTTATTGATTTTTATGTGAGTTATGAACATGATTTTCATGATTTTTATTATTTATGATATTTTTCTCACAATCTAGTATGAAACATAGTTTACTATACATCCATCATGATAGGTGCATATGGATTTATAAGTGTTGTGCGATTGTTTATAAAAATTAATATTGATATCCTTATAACTTTTAAACATTGGAATATAAATGGAATGATGTTATTGTTATTGTAACTTCCCTAAAACATGATATTCGAATTTTCTTGTAATATTTATCATGGTGTATCATGGGAAATATAGATAAATTCCTCTGTGATGAATTATTTTGTCTAATGATATGGTAGAGATGAGAATGTCCCTCCTATAGTTAGAACGTAGACTCCACCAGGTCCATTGAATGTATAAGATGACCAATAGTATTCCATCTAATTAAAATTTGTAAAATTGAGTGAGAGAGGAAATCTATGAGCTGAGCTAGAAATGTTATACCACACCATGGATTTTCATTTGCAACACCCATTGGCCATTACTGGGGAAGATGTTACCTAGGAAGTGTAGTTTGGTGTGGAATTAGTATAGACCATCCTTGAGAATACAAATACTCCACAAGAGAAGAGTGTGAGGCTTTTGGGTTATATGATTTAGGGATAAGTGAAGCGATGGTGGAATATCCTTGTTGATGTGGAAGAACATATGTTCCTATCCTTGATGGACTATCCAACTATGTTTTCTAATTATATCATTCCATCAAACTTTGGGGTGGAAAAGGATTTTATTTTATGAACTTTCTATAAGGACATACGTCTGTGATGGATACCTTCACCTATTACATAGAATTATATTTTTTATGAAGGATTGGAAAGAGATGAGGTACCTAATGTTAAGAACGTCAAATATGATCTTAGATAGGAGACTATGCCTCAAGTTAATTCCTTTTACTATATAAATTATCAAAAAATGGTTAAATAATCCCTTATATCTTGGAGAAACTTTAAGGAGGACCATGTGTTAGAAAAATAATTTCATCTATGACAGCTGATAGTGATTAATCTTGAAATATGAAGCACCACTATGAAAATTACCACCAGGCTAGTTACGGGAAGAGAAATATTGGAAGTGAACAAGTTCAATGTCATCAGTTTGGAATGGCTAGAGACAAGAGACCTCAGTGTGACCAGCCACTAGTATAATACTGATCTTGTTAATATAGGGAACTTGTAGAGTTTCTGTATGAATCATTCTTGAATTTGTTTTAATTAGATTTTTTTGGAAGAAAAAAAATATTGGAATAGATCAAATATGCTTTAAAAAATTAATACTTATAAATCTACTAGTCAAACATGATGAAGAGATGTGATACCATAGAGTTAATTAAGAAACTCTAAATAAATTATATATACTAAGGTGAAAATGTTAGAACTTAGGGTTATATAATACGAAAAAAATCATGCCATATACTCTATTCTAGAAAATAAGATATGATACCTTTCACCATTCAAAGTACAGTTTTGGTGGATTCTAAATTTAATTTTATATTATTTGATATAGGATATTCATACTCTTTTATGGGGATAAAACTCATTGTGAGCTTATGACACATTGTGGAGAACCATTCTAAGGTAATGAAAATATATTTTCCACTAGGGAAATATCTGTTAGAATTCATTACTATATGGAATGTTTTATAGGATTCAATGTTTGTTGATTTTTTTGGTTATATATGTTATTAAAATGAATAGTATAGATAATCTTATTAGAGTAGATTAGATAGTTCCATTTCTAGCTCATGCCCACTATTACCAACATCTCATATTCTTCACATCTCCTTATAGCAGTAACCATGTCCATGAGTGATAGTGTGACTTACATGATGGGTTTTCTGGACCTAACCAATAGGTTTTGGAGGAATTATAGATTTGGTGGTCAGGATCGTACTGGATGAGGATGTGTCTTAGAATGATGTATACCATCTAGTTTTCAACTAGTTCCAAGATTTTTTCCCTGATGATTTCATGGTTTTTCAACCTGAGTGGGTGATGTTGTTTACCATAGAGTTCAAGTCATGGGTAAATCCAATTTCTATTCTAAATTATTGGATAGATATCATAAAGCATCAGTAATTAATATTATAGTTGGATGACTTAGTGGACAAGGGATTTATTTGGATGAGTACCTCCCCATGGGGTTCTCCAAACATTTTCCCCAAAAGGATGATAATATAATGAGATTATTCATAGATTATATAAGGATAAACCAAGTGAAAATTAGAATTTGGAATCCATTTCCATGAATATATGATTTATATGATCAAATTTTGGTATCAATTTTGTTTTTCATGATCATAATAATATTTCATTATCATCATTTGAGTATAATCCCTTTAGATATTCCACATATTTATTTTAGAAGTTGGTGTGACCTATATGAGTTTCTATTCATTAATTTGTTTTTAATGAATACATATTCAATTTATATGGATTTGATTAATCTAGTTTTCCACACATTCCTTGAATAATTTATCCTCTTTTTAGTAGAATAAATTTTCATGTATTCTCAGATAGAGGAGGATAATCTATGATATATGGATTTTTTTTGCAAACTTTAGGGAACGCAGAAAATATTGAATGTTGTAAAAGTATCACTTTAGGAGTAAAAATTTACACAAATTAGGTAATGTGGTATCGATTGTTGTGGTATCAATTGAATATAAGAATATTATAAAATTATTTTATTTGATAAAACCCATTATCATTTTTAAAATTCATATATTTCTAGGTTTGGATAAATACTATATGATATTTATTCAGGACTTCTTATTCTTAGTAGCACTGATGAAAAATATTCAAAAGAATAGAGTGATGTTCTTATGTTATGATTCTTGGGAAAATAAATTATTTGAGTTAAATAAATGGTTGAACTGAATAATATTATTGATCTTACAAACACCTAGTAATGAGTACACTATTTAGGGTGATTTATCTAGAGTATGTTTTGGGGAATTCTTTGATGAAAGATAGTCATTTGGTTGCATATGGGTCAACAAGGATGAAAAAAATGAGTGGAAGTATCCAAAAAATTATTTGGAAATCATAGGTGTTGTTCATATTCTTAAAAGTTATAAAAATTAACTATTTGGTGAAATATTGGTTATATATATGGACTATAAGATCATGAGGTACATTTCCTCAAAGAGTGATTTAAATCGTTTGAAATAGAGATAGGTCGAGTACCTATAGTATTTTGATTTTGAGTTTGAATATTACATATTGAAAGGAAGTGTAATTGTCTATTCCTTATGTAAGAAATCCTAAATAGATGTTTTGAAGGAGTTTTCCTATGAGTGATAGGTGATGAATCTTTTTATAGAGATTCATTTAGTAATTATTGACTATCACAGTCAAGGATCGCTCACATTATTATCCATTATGTCATCACACCTATATAAGATAAATTAGAGAAAATTGTTGGATCTAGAGTGGTTATCCCTAAGGGACAACATATATGGTGGGGATCCACCACTAGACTATAACATTAATGATGATGATATTCTTCATGTTCAGGGTTGTGTCTTAGACACTATAGGTAAGCATGTAGAATTTATGAGAGTATTTTATGATTTGAATTGTGCGATTCATTTAGGTATATACATTATGTATCATGACATGAATTGGTATTACTAGTTTCCTAGGATACATAACTAGATAAAAGGATTTGTGATGTGGTGCTTGGTCTCTCCCAATTTTACCCTTGTTTTTATGTTTAAATCAATCACTTGTAATGTATCTTTGGAGATTGAATCCTTATATACCTAAGAATAAATATAAAGAAACAAACATTATAAGAGGTATATTTGACTATGAAGAGGCCAAATTTTATTTTTTGAGATGGTTTAAATAAACACAAAGAGACCTAAGTGAATTCAATTTACAAGAAAGGGTTGACTCTAGGATATTATGTGGGACGTATTGGATGAAAATAATTTTTAAATTATTTCAGATTCAATAAATAATGAAGTATTAATTCAATTAATAATTTTATCACCATCACATACAAGTTAAACACCTTCAAAAAACACTTGTTCATCACCATATAAACCTGGAGGATCATTTTAGTAATGGGTCATATGTAATTAAATTTATTAAAACATGAAAAGTGATACTGGGGCTATTGGGTGATTGACCCAAGCCTCCAAAAATGGCTATTTAAGATAGTGGTGGTGGTGTTTTTGGGAAAAAGTGTTGCATGATTTCATTGTAATGTTATGCTACAAATTTATTGTTGTAATCACATTTCATAAATTGTAAGGTTTTTTATTTCATTGAGTTTTTTAATTAATGTTTTTATTCTCCTCATTTTCTATCCATTTTGATTAAATATTGATATAAATCCATAATAGTGTGAATTTATTCACACACCAAAGAGATATATCCTTCCCACAATAGTGAAGTGTTTTTTATTTCATTATTTTTCTTCTTCAATACCACCATCATGAGTCTACTTACTACTTACAATGAGATAATAAAATCAATAGAGCTATATCCCTCCTATGGGTTGATCAGAGTATGTATTAAGGGGATAGATTTGATGTTATTTCAAACTCAATAAACATTTTATAAATTTTTCATTTGATTTTTTAATTCAATGATTTTCTATCTTATAAATCCTTAGTGAATTTTATCACCCCACTTTTCTTGTTATAATAAGAACCCTTACCCAGTAGTGCCTAGGATGATTATCCTACCTATTTATATTCGATTAGAATGTGTCTATTAAGGTTTTGAACCAGTAAGTGATGAGGTTTTATTAATTTAATTTAATTAATCCTTCTAGAGTTATTGAAACTAAAATAATTTAAAATTAATTTCATCCAACCAATCACTTATAAATACCTAGGAATAACCTTTTCAAATAAACATAATTCGTATTGGTATCTTAGTTTTTCTTTAAATAGTCTCAAAACAAATCAATGTTGGATATATTATATCCAAATTTACCTCTTATAATGTACGGTTCATTATATTTTTTCCTAGGTCTTTGAGGATTTGACAACCCATGATACACTACAAGTTAAATTTTCATCCTTAAAAATAAAGGTAAATTTTTGTGTGACCAAATTTTGGAATCAGTTCTCAGGACCTAAACATATTATAATAGACATTAGAATCCTATTTTCAACATACATACACATTAATACATCCAATTTCACTTGTATGGGAATCCATCTTTAATAAATACAAACATGGAAAACTTATCCCAAATTTGAAAACCCCACACAAAGAGTGGTTTATAATGAAAATTATTGATTATTTTTTTATATAATCAACAACCAAATCATCCATAATGTTTGAACTCCTATTCTCCACAAAATAAATCCAAACTATAATGAGTTTCAATTTATACAAGGAAAATATGGAAAACCTTATTTAAAATTCCATCAACTTATTTATACTCCTAGAATATACTAGTTATATCAACCCCTTATCCAACCTATTCCCATACAATTAAATGGGAAATTTTGTTAAATAATGGTGCTAATTATTTCTATGGTTTTATCTCTCAGAGTATAACTACAATGTATTGAAATAGTTTTGGATCCTATTTCCACTATGGATTTTCCTTCCTAAATATTTATAGAATAATATTTTTAGACCCAAAACTCTCATAAACAACTCAAAGTTGTGACTATTTCCTAGTGTGTGAAAATGAATGAATAACTTGAACCATTGATTCCAAAACCATCAGAGGATTCAAAATAACTAAACATACTAAAGAAAAATGTTTATAATATGGGAAATCAATGTTATAAAATAATGTGAATTTGTTGGGGAGTGTTAAAAGTGAACTTGATTATCCCGATGGAACTGTTAAAGAGTGTTTAAATCATGATGAATTAAAATTTATCTATACACATGAGGGAAAATGAATCTATGTATTGAATCTATTTTTATGGTTCTAATAATGATTTTTATGGATCACCAGTCAATGGAACCATTAAAGAAATGACAAACATCGAGTCCATACCCATTCCAAACAATGATCAAGCCAATTTTTTTCTGAAACATTTATTTCAAAGGAATCAATTCTATCACGAAATGTGAAAAAATAAAACAAGCTTGGTACAAAGTTCCATCCTTATTTTGAATTTTTTTAAAAAATGAACTCCAATTTAAGGCCCCTCCTTCATCACTCCAGTATGAAATCTTAGGGGAAAATCAAATCATCCCAATTTTAATTTCTTATTCTATTGCATCCAATCAGGAAAGGATGCTTTTAGATTTCCTAGTAAAGTAGAAGAAATAAATTGTATGGACCCTTTTTGATATTCATTGGTTTATACCCCTCATTATGCAACATATGATTGTTATAGAATATGACTCCAAAAAATGTCATCATCCTTAGGGGGGCCCAATACCAATCATATGAATTTGGTAGGGAATTAACTTCTAAATTTATTGATGTAATTCATCATATACCCAATTACAGAGGGTGAGTGGGTATTCCAAATTCAATTTGTTCCAAAGAAGTACAAAATCACAATGATTAAAAATGAGGATGGTGATCTTATCCCCGAAGGGTAATTAGTGGAAGGAGAGTGTGAATTGAAAATATAAATTTAAAACTCACACACTAATAAATACTGTTTACCCTTTTAATTCATTGATCTAGTTCTTGAGTGATTGGTGGGTCATCCATTTTACTGATTTCATGATAGATACTTAGGGTATAA
Organism: Viscum album; assembly: GCA_963277665.1. NCBI lineage: Eukaryota > Viridiplantae > Streptophyta > Magnoliopsida > Santalales > Viscaceae > Viscum > Viscum album. The sequence continues at coordinate 1,631,209,657 of OY728121.1, read as the reverse complement.
TCAAATAGACATCTCCTTGGAAGATCAAGGTAAAAGAACTTCACCTGTCCATTTCATAGTTTTTCTATAAAGTACATACCCTTATGGGTTATGTAATACCTCTAGTACCTTCCAGTGGTGCATGATGTGAATCTTTTCTAACATTATGGGGGATATTTTTGAGGACTTTATGGATGAATTATCCATCGTCACACAACATTTTAGGGATTCCTTGAAAATTTTTAAAGATTTTTTTCCTGATGTGAGGATAATAATCTCATCCAAAACTGGGAAAAATTCCATTTTATGGTAAAAGAAATACAATTTATGGGCCACATGGTCTCTGGATGAGGGATATATTTTGTTAACTCTATGTTTGATAGCATTATTCAACTTCCCTATCTAAAAATTTTCATGGAAGTGAGATCCTTATTAGGACATTATGATTTCTATTAATGATTAATTATGAATTTGAGCTCCATTTCCAAGAAACCTTGTGCTCTTCTAGTGAATGATGCTCAATTTTTATGGAAATAAAGCTGTGAGGAATAATCCCAGATACTTCAGTCATCTTTTATCTCTCCACCTATTATTCAGTATCCCAATTGGAAAATTCGATTCAAACTTATGTTTAATGTGATTAAATTCACTATAAAAGTTATATTAGGAAATTTTTTGGTAAAAATCCATGTGAAACATCTTATTTAAGTAAATAATTAAATTATTCACAAATCAACACCACCATAATTGAGAAAGATATTCCATATATTTTATTTTCCTTGGAGGAATTAAGGTCTTATATCTTAGGACCCCCATCATTGTATTAACAGATCACTCAAATATGAAATTCCTTTTCCAAAAAAAAATGATTCAAAGGATAGTTTAATTTTTTGGGTCCTTATTCAAGAGTTTTATATGACCCTAAAGAATAAAAATGGTGTTAAAAATGTTGTATTAGATCACCTCTATTGGATGGAATTAAATGATAACTCACATCACCATTCTATGTCTAATTCATTTCCTAATGATTATGTATATTCTATGAGGAATTCACCATGGTATGTTGAAATTAAAAACCACTAGGTTATGGGGGTTATTAAAAAATTACTCAGGTCCCAATCTATGAAGAAATTCATTTATGATTTCAAAAACTATGTATTTGAGGATCCATAACTATTCATGTTCAATCCGGATCAAGTGATTTAGGGAAGTGTTCCTAAGTCTGAGAAAGTGTCCATTAAAAACTTCTATTAGGGGGAGGCCATTGGGGGCCACTTTTCTACAGAGAAATCCATTACAAAGGTCCTCTAAAGTGGTTTCTTCTAGCCTAACATTATTTAGGCTACCTACATTTTATTCTAATGTTTTCCTCAGGATCCAAAATTATGATTCATAACCAAAAGGAATCAAATTACCCCTACCATAATTCGAATTGTTAAAATATTTAATAATTAGGGAATAGATTTCATGGGACCCCTCTTGACCTCTAGGGGATATCTCTACATCCTGTTAGCTATTAATTATTTTCCAAAAATGGGTATAAATCATTCCCTCAAAGAACAATGACCATCATGTTGTGATATGATTCTTAAAATGGACATCATTTATATATTTGGAATTCCTAGGAATATCATCAGTGATATTGGAACCCATTTCAGCAATTTTTCCATCATTACACTCAGGTCAATGTATGGTATTTCTCACAAATTTTCTACTTCCTACCCTCCTCAGTACAATTTTCAAGATGAGTTGGGAAATATAGAAATTACCAAAATTATTAAAAGAAATATGAATACCTCAATAAATCTTTGGTCTTAGTAAATCTTGGATGCCTATTTGGGTATATCTTTCTGCCTTCAAAACATTCCAAGGAATTTCACCATATAAGATGGTTATTGAAAAATATTTCCAATTACCTGTTGAAATTTAACATAATTCATTTTGGGAAATTAAAAAAACGAACATTGAAATTTATTTGACCTAAACAGAGGGAAAATTAGATCTTAAAAAACATGAGTAACTCAGGATTGAGGCTTATGAAAATTCAAGGATCAATAAAGCTTGAGTGTATGCCTACTAATATAGGAATAACAATATTAAACACATTGAACGAGAAAAATTCATGATCTTATATATTTCAAAACATCAATTACACCTAGGAAATTTAAGGTCTAAATGTTGAGGTCCTTACATAGTGCATTATATGTACCCTCATAGTGTAATAGAGATTCAGTATCCCACTTGTGGTTAGATCATCGATTTCAATGGTAATAGGATAAACCCATTCATTAAATCAATCAATAAACAAGAAATAGATGATAAATTAAATGATCCAATCTATGAACCAGACAACAATTGATTGATTTAGGTTCTATGTTGGGATAAAAACATTAAACAAAGTGATTTTAGGGTTGCAACCCGACATGTACATGTACCATGAATCCATGTGTGGTGTTCCAAAATAAAGTAGTACAATTAATTCCCTTTATTTTTTTCATTATTTAGTTTTAGTTATGGGAACCTCATTGTTTTTGAAATGTTTCTTGATTATATTGGTGTGTAAGATTCACAGTTTTCTTAGATTGATGTATTTTTATAAAAATAAAATTTCTTCCTAGTGTAAAAGAACAAATTATCATCAATGATGAGGCATTTTTGAGCAACATAGAGATCAAAGGAGTAATCAAGAGCATCATGAACATCAACTTAAACAACTAGAAGATTTTTTCTAGGTTTCATATTTATATTTCCTTTTATAACTACTCTTCTCTTTTGATACCCATTTTATGTTTTATTTTCTCTAGACATTGGGGACAATGTTATTCAATGTTCTCAGGTGAAAATAATAAAACAAACAATTTGTCTAAAAACAATTGTTTGAATAAATGGATGGAAAATTTTCATTAAACTTGAACATGATAATACACATTGAAATCTTGGAATTTGGATATAAATAATTATCCCTTCCTTGATTATAATTTTATTCCATATTTATATTCATGAGAATATATTTTTGAAATTGATGTTTTCTGATGTGGTTTTTCACCGTTAAAAAATTTTCATCATGGTTAATCAAAATTATAATTTTCACATACTTTGGATAGTGGGGTATTTTTCTGAGGTCATGGAGGCCCTCAATAAATTGGATTGTTTTAGTGATCGTTTCAATTTTAAAATTATTATTCAAAAAATCATCAAAAATTTTATATAAAATAAAATACAATAAATTTTCACAAAGGGAAAAATATTGAACTAATGCATCACTTTTAATACATTTGGATCATGACACCAATGATTTATATTTGAGTGTAGTGAATTGTATCTCTATTTCTTGAAATTTGAATTTTTTTAATTAAGTTAACTCTAGATGATTCACGAGTATATGTGCCTTAGATTGTTCCCTATGGTCTTAGAGTTTGGGAGTTATCGACTAAGTGCCTCTATAGGGGTTGAATTGATTGAGTGAAATTTATATTACCATAGGGAAATAATAAAAACAAAAAATAAATTAAAAAAAATAAATGAATACTCATCTTAAGGATAAAATTTTATTCCACATAGATATTCCATATTTCCACCTTGAATAAAAATAAACCCCATGTCTATTATAATGAACAAAAAATCATCATACTTAATTGAAATTAGATGAAATGTTGAGATATATTTGAACAATGTAAAAGTATTTGGATTAATATATTCTTATGAACCAATATATAATTAAATGAATTTTTTGGTCTCATAGTTTTTTGTTATGAGGTCTTTTTGTGGGCATTGTATATTAATTTTTTTGGGACAATAGACGTCAATTTAAAATTTTTGAGACAACTTTTTCCCGGGACTAAAAAAAATAAATTTAGAGGGTATGATTAGCCACTAAAGGTTGATCATATTTTTTTATAATATATGATTTTTATGTTCTTCATTATTCATAAACATCATTTTAGTTGACTTTATAATTTGAACATTATTTCTCATTATGCTTGTAATGCCTTATTCATGTTCACTATTACACGGTACATTTTGAGAAAAATTATAAATACTACATTGGTCATGATTTGAATTTAATTAAATCATTTACAATTTCATTATGAACATTTCATCATTTTTTATCTCTTTAGGGTTCACATTTTTTGACCCCCATTTTGGCCATTCAACAAATAACATTCTGGGTGAAATGGTCCAGAATGCAGCCCACTAAAATGGTTATAGAATCCATGATCTAATCCCAATGAAGATAATATTATATATATATATATATATTTATATCAAATCGTTAATAACATTACATTATAAATCTTCTAGAGCTAATTCTATGGTTTTCAAGGTGTTCCAGGTGGTCCAATTTGAATATGAAATTATATGCCCGATTCATTGGGCCAAAATAATAGCCCACCATTTCAGTCATATATATGAAACCAAAAATAAAATTGGGATCAATTTTTAGAGGGTGTTAGAGAAAATATACATATTAAATTTATTATTCTAGGTCCCTACACAATTCATACATCTATAAGATGTACATATCATTTCTATTAGGTGGATGCAAGGAGGTTTTGATTTTTTTCATTTGTGTAAAAGTAAACTCTCAATTAATTATCCACCCAACTATACTAACAATCATTAATTAGGGTGATTTGGAAAATAAGGGTATCGATCAAAGGATCCCAAAATTTATATTTAAGGTAGTGATGGTGATTTTTTGGGAGGTAGTGGTGTATGATTTCATTGTAATGTTATACATCCTATTTGACATTGTAATCACATTTCATCAATTTTAAGTTGTTTAATTTCATGTTAGTTTCTTAATAAATGTTCTTCTTATCCTCATTTTTAATCCTTTTTGATAAAATATTGATACTATTTCATAATACTATGAATTTATTAACAACAATAAGTGGTAAATCCTTCACACAATGGTAGAGTGTTTGTTATTTCACTTTTGTCTCACTACAATTCCACTATCATGAGTCTACATACCACTTCCAGTGAGTTCATAGAATAAATGGAGGGGAAAACTCTTTTTTGTTGATCTAAGAGAGTATAAAGGGGTGGAATTATAAGTTATTTCTCAATTGATAAATTTTTAGCAATTTTTGTTTTTTTTATTTTTTCATTCAAGAATTTTCCCACTTCCTCTTCCTTATTGAACTGTATCACCACACTTTTTATGTTATAATAAGATACTTTACAAAAGAGTTCAAATTAAAATTATCTTCCAAGTTTATAGGTGATTAAAATGATTTTTTGAATGTTTGAAAATAGTACTTGATGCATTTGTATTTATTTCATTGAATGAATCCTTCTCGAGTTAATGAAATTGAAATAATTTCAAAATTATTTCATCCATTAAATCCCATATAATATCCCAAGATCAACACTTTCTGATAAATTGAATTCACATCGGTCTCTTAGTATTCATTAAACCATATCAAAACAAACCATACTTTAACACTTCATAATCAATTCTCGGACATATAATATATGTGTCTTTATATTTCTTCTTTGGTCTCTAAGGATTCGATTTCCCAAGATACACTACAAGAGATCGCTGTAACCCTAAAAAATGGGTTTTCAAATCCTTAGAGGCCTATGAAGAAATATAAAGAAACATACATTATAAGTGGGATATTTGGATATGAATTTTCATAATTTGTTTTTTTGATATGGTTTAATTGGACAATATGATACCCTAGTGAATTAGATTTATGAGAAAGGTATTATCATAGGTTGTTTAAAGGGAAGGATTAGATTAAATTATTTTAAAATTATTTGAATTTAATTACCTAGATATGGATTCATTCAATGAAATAAATCTAACCACATCACATACTGGGTTAACACCTTCAAAAACTCTTGATAATCTCTTATACACTAGGAGAATAATTTTCATGAGCACTTCTATGTAAAGTATCTCATTAGCGCACATAACATGTAATGATAAAATTCAATAAGGAAGAGGAATAAAGAAAATCATTGAATGAAAAAATAATATAAAATAAATTATTCTAAATTTACATAGTGAGAAATAACATCCAATACATCTGATTGATACTCCCTTGGATCAACCCACATGATGGTTTACCCTCCATTGATTCTATGCTATCAATAGAAGTGGTAAGTAGATCCATTAGGGTAGAATTGAAGAATAAAAAAAGTGAAATAACAAACAATCCACCATTGTGTAAAGTATTTATATCTTTTTTTTTGTTAATAAATACACACTATTATTAAATAGTATCAATGTGCTAAGAAATTTTTTAGAAAATGAAGAGAATAGGAACTTTTATTATAAAACTAACTTGGAATTAGAAAATGTAAAATTTATTAAATTTGATTAAGACATCTAATTGGAATCATAACATTACAATGAAATCATACAAAAATTATAGAAAAAAACACCACTAACACTGCATTAAATATCAATTTTGGAGCCTTTGGTCGATCTCCCAATATTTCAAACTGTAACGCCCCAACCCCAGTTACCCAGAGTCGGTGCATTATTACATAACATTGGCATGATCACGAGAAAGATCAAATATCGAAAGGCCGATTGGTTTAGTAGCCTTGGAAAAACTAGATATATTCATAAAGTTTTACATTACATAAATAAGTGAAAAGCTACAACAATTTATTATCTCCATATTACACACTCATATCCCCACATACTATCCTTGCAGGTCATTCACAAATTACTTCTTCACATCCTGGGAAAAATAAAACATAGAAAAGGGGTGATATCAAATGCCCAGTAAGGATAACAATAAAGCAGAAACTTTCATAAATAAGAATAAAAATTTAAGGCAATGTATAACTAAAACAAAATACTTTTAAACTTGAACTTAAACATAGTATGGCAAAAGTAAAATGAAATAATGCCATTTAATTATTCACATGGATATTCTACTAATCGAATAATCACATGCAATATCAATAACCACTTTCATAATGATGAAATGCATAATGCCAGACTATCATAACCACAGAGCCAAGGCCTCGTGACAAGACTAAAAATAAGATTTTGTCAAGGAATTGTGCCAAGAAACTAGTTTGTCTCATGAGACCTACCGATGCATCGAGGAGCTATAGCGGGCTCCACCCGTCACATATTAAGTCCAATGCATTCCCATATGAAAAGGTTTAAACATAACATAAACATTTGTATTAAAACTAGCATACGAAATGTCAATACTTTCACTATAAACTATGAACGGTATAAAAATAGCACATCCACAGTCAAACATATCACAAAACCTTCAATAAAATATAGAAGTTTTGTATCATAATAAATCAACTTCAAATAAGCGTAAAATCCATCAAAGGATGTTGACATAGATGAAATCAAAACCCTTTTTAGAGAAATATCTCTTTCTATTTTGAAATCATTTAAGAGTCTTATATTTATTAAATAAAACATTTTCTTTGAAAATATTCTTATATGCTTGTAAGGTAAGCTTCAATGATTTTATAATGGCAGAAAATAGCCGCACCCACCGTATAAGTTAAAAAAACATTCTTACCTTAATTCTGTCAAAAAGGTTAAAAAGAACCTTATTTGGAAAATGACATAAATATTCCTTTATAAACCTCTTATAAAAAGTCAAACAAGGGTATAAATGACTTTAACCCATATTTTAGTAAATAGTAAAATTTTTTTGAAATTCATTTTTAAGAAACATGGATGTGGATGATAAAAAGATCCCAGTAGATTATTACATATAAACAACCTCGGATAATGAAGAGATTGTGAAATAACCCTTACCTTGTACTTTTCCTTGGTTGAGGGTAGGTTAAACTCCTTTATAATGGTGAAATAATTTTTATTAAATTATACAAGAATCATATATATTAATATGATATCATATATGATCTTTTAACATTGCTTTGTTAATAATATCTTAATATTATCATCGTTTCAGGTGTTAACTTACTCATTTTATTTTATATGTTTTGTTACATAATCCATGTTTTTCATGGATAGGTTGTATATTATTCATATAAATAATTATATCAAGTACTTAAACATTATTTTTAACTCATCAAATGATAATTATACTTGAATGGATATATGGAGAATGAATCTCATCGCGTTCGTGGAGACGGTAGTCCGTACGTACGCACGAGCGACAATATCATTCTTTTGATATTAAAATAATATATAAATGGATGGTATATCATATATACAGAATAATTAACATGTTATATTTATTATTTACATTATTTACACATCATTATTATACCCATCCAAATAATAATATATTGAATAACAATTACACCACGACGTGGAGACGGTAAGCCGTACATACGCACGTATGGTGACATGTTATTCAAAGGGTGGATAGAATATTGAATATGGTTGTACCATATTTATAATAAAATCAAAGTATATATATGATACTGTATTTAATATTTTAGAATGGTAATTACAAAGGAAGAAGAATTGGAAGAAGAAAGGAACTTGGAAAAGGGTGGTGAAATCATTTCCTCTTCTTCGGGTTCTTCCTTTTGATTTGATCAAAAGGGCTCCGTAGGTTGGCTTTCTGATCAAAATAATGCCTCTAGGTTGTAGTAATAGAAGTTGGGAGAGTATTTGGGCCGATTTTGGCCGAACCAAAAGGCTTTGAAGGTGTGAAGAAATGAGAAGGAGGAGTGCCCTTTTATAAGAGGTGTGAGGGGCACCTTTGGAAAAGCTAGAAATATTAATTTATAATAAATTCATATTCGGTTTATAATGGCTCAAAAGTTTATTATTTAAATTTTAAGGTGGTTATAGGTCTAAAAACACTTAACCAATATAATTTAGACAGGTTTGGGTCACTATATTAACCTTATCTTTAAGTATTAACTCTAAGTTAATTAGTTTCAGTGTTATAATGTCTCTTTGTATTTTTATATTATATGGTTAATAAACTTACCATATACATCCAAGAGACCCCCAAGTGGTCCATTAATGATACACATATCATGATATAAGTCTCTTGGATGAACCTTAGATTTTTAAAAATTTAATATCAATTAATAATATAATATTTGTTTTAAAAAATCTTTTATGTCAATTTTGACACTATTCAATAGTTGATTTTTTTGAAACTCATAACAGAATGATTACTTTAAACAATGTCAATTAAATAAATACTAATATGTCATATTATCCTATAAAATTAGTGTAATTCATTAAAAGTCTCAAATTATATTTATTTGGGTATTTATAATATCAATTATTTTAATTTTTCACAATTATGGTAATTACTGCATCATCATTGTGTCATAAATAAATTAAACTATTTAATCTATAAAAATTATAAATAAAATATCATTATGTATGAAATCTTTTTATCTTTCTAATGAATATTTATAGTCCAAAATAAAACATATATAACCCTATGTAAATTTTTTTTTCTAAAAGATATATGCTTGTGTCATTTTTGTATTCATTTTAACTTAATTAAGATAAAGTGTCCCAATCACTTACAAGAGGCACCATGGGGTCCCAAAATAGACCCAAAGATGCCTATGGTCGAAATTGTATCAACCAAAAAGGTTAGGACACGTTTTAGGGTAATTTTGTATTATTATAATACTATTTTTAACCCTTATTTACCGGATTTACCCTTTAACCATGGTAAATAAAATATTTACCGAAGTAATTATTCAAAATGTATAAAAATAAAAGTTACCTATTTACACAATTTGAACATACTGATTCCATATATGGAATCCATTTTTCAAATTCAAAACACAGAAGTGGCAGAAATTAATTTAAAATTAATTCCCGCTGTCAAAACAAAAAGCGTGTTTTTAAGATATAATAACTGTCAAAAGATTGATACTTGTTTATGTTCGGTTTAATTGTGAAATTATGTCCAATGACCAACATTGTATTAAATGGTAAAATTATATTCTAAATATACTTTAAAACTACTCAAATTCATAATTTATCAATATTAATTATTTTGATTAAAAAAGTTGTTTTTAATTAAAATTTAGTAATTTTTACTATTCATCAAAATATGAAAGTTATCCGAAAAGTACCAAAATTTCACCCTAGGATAATTGAAATATTCCGAATCCAAAAATGAAGTCAATTTTGAAATATAAAATATATATAATTTCAAAAAGTAGGTATTACTATTCATAACGGCTAGTTTGATTGGTTGTGGTGTGTGTTAGAACTCGAAGTTGCGTACAACACACGCTACTATATTATTCAAAGGAAAGCGTACCGTGGAAGCTTGGGATGTTTTATTTTAAATTTTTTATGTCCTCATTTAGTCAAAAAATTTAAAATATTGTATTTATAAAGGGATCACTATTAAAAGATGGTAAAAGTGCAATACTGAAAATGAATTTGTTCTTACATTATGTCTAAGAAACTCATAATATGGATTCTAAAATTATAAAGATTATATAATGTTTAAAATTTAGTTAATACTATTCATGACCTCTTTTTAACGTCTTGTTTGGTAAGTCATTGTGCGCTTGAACTCGGTGTTGCATGTAGTGCAAGTTATTGAATTATTTTGAAGAAATAACACACTATGTAATCTTGGGGTGTTACATTCTCCCCTCCTTCAATAAATTGTGTCCTCGCTATTTGAAATTGTTCTTCGAAAATAAAATGTTGAAAATATCTTTGTGGGAAAACCCACATCGGAAATTGGGTTACTAAAATTTAGTCTTAATTTGAGGTAAAGAGAAATGAAAGGGTTACCACCAAATTATGATCTCGATTAGGAGAACATTGGTGGAAATTAGAGACATATAATTGGAGGAAAAATGTAAATATTTATAGGTAGTGATTAAGGTCATCAATAACAAACAAGTGTAAAATTGAGGCCCTTAAATTCATCAATCTATGATGATTTGAAATACCATCGGTTCAACAAAACATAGGGTATTAGGATAACACATTTTTGGTTTTAGGATTACTTAAATAAAGTATAAGAATTAATTTCTTCATAGAATAAGAGAATAAGAAAAATATATTCTTGACAAGTAGAGTTCCATCCTTTAACTAATTTCTACCACAAACTCATCTTTCACTCTAAAAGATAATAGAACGAAAAAAATATTCTATTTGTCCTATTCGTATAGGGTTAAAAAAATGAATTTATAATTCATCTAGAAGAACCATTAAAAAAATGACATTATTTAATCCAGGACATCACGTGGGTCGGTGGTAGGTGATACACCCTTGTCGCCCTTCGGTTGTGGGTTCAAGTCTCGTGGCCTTGCCGGATGCGATGGGTTACCGCCTGACCTCCGGGTTGTCCTTTTATGGCAATCCAAAATAATCCAAACTAGAACTATTCAAAATACTTCAGTCCAAAATTTATAATGAAGGTAAACACAATAATGATCCTTTTTTCCACGTAATAACATGTGAACACCTTCATCATGTATTCTTTTAAAACACTACAACATCCTGAATTACCATAAAACCTTATTGATTACATTCATGATCCCTTATTCTTTAAAGAATAATAAGTATATTCCTTCAATCCAAAAATGTTTTAAACCAAAACAATGATGGAATATACAAATCATTAATCAGTTTCAAGGTAGTCATGAATATCCAATATAATTTATCCAAATCAATCATGTATTATTCCAAAATCACTACCTCAGCATCAGAACTATATTATGGTTTATCATTCTCTCAACCATATATTTTCCAAAAATTTGTCCTGCTATTGAGTCACTTTTCTTTGTTCCACACAATCTCAAGTCCTTAATGAAATAGTACTACAGTACAATCTTTATATACTCCATAATTATTATAACAAGTACATTGTTGATACAACACTCAATTGACATAATCAACATAAGAACTCTAATCATTCCTCTTCATCTGTGGTAGTATCATAACTTGATTATTATCCAATAGCATCATTTACGGCATAGTCTGATGACTGGAACATAGGTTCGCATAGTGTCCAAACTCCTTTCAAATTAAGCATTGAACATTTTAAACCATTTTCTTATCCTTGCAGTCACATACTTTGTGCCCTATTCCTCCACACTTATAACAAACTCCCATTCCTTTCAGGCAAGTTCCAGGGTGTTTCTTCCCACAGTTATCACATATAGGAAAATTCTTCTTTTCCCTCTTACCTTTATCCATCTTTCTCTCTTCCATCCTTTTATTCTCTTGCTCCCCTTCAAAGCCATAAGACTCAGTAAACTCTTTGCTTATCTTATCAACACATGATATTATTTCTTCATATGATGATAATACATGGGAGACTATTTCTCTTATAAATTCTCGCTTAAGACCATGAAAGATATGATCCTTCTTTCTCTTTGGATTATGTGCATTGCTGGAGTTATCATTCCTTCTACTGGGCGCCATTTCTAAACAATGGCATACACTATATTAGTTTATGAATAACAATACCTAATCCAAAACTTGTAAAACACATAACATAAATTAAATAGTTTATGGATATAATCCATAATCATAAAAATGTCTCCTTTGAGGATGTATATACTCATAAACCCTTAATAATGGTTTGTAAAGAAAATGAGAATTATCCTAAGCATATCCCCCGGGAGTGTCGTAACCAAGAGTGCAGCAAGGCCCGTTGTCGTGCACCAGTTCCCGTTCGAGTCTATCTCAAAGCGGTGTTTTCGGGTTTTACCCCTAGGTACATCTTTGCAAGAGCCGCCTCTACCTGCTCGAATCCAGACAGTGATGTATTGCTCGGAAAACTCACAAAATCTCTACAATACCAAAATTCTAGGAAGTTCTTCTATACAAATCCTCAAAGTTCATCTTGGGTCTACGTGCTCTAATCAGAGTTTATCTAAATCTAGTTTCCAAGGTTTTTACTAAACTTCCTCTGATACCAACTGTAATTCCCCGACCCCAGTTACCCAGAGTTGGTGCATTATTACATAACATTGGCATGATCACGAGAAAGATCAAATCTCGAAAGATCGATTAGTTTAGTAGCCTTGGAAACACTAGATATATGCATAAAGTTTTACATTACATCAATAAGTGAAAAGCTACAACAATATATTATCTCCATATTCCACACTCATATCCCTACATACTATCCCTGCAGGTCATTCATAAATTACTTCTTCACATCCTGGGAAAAATAAAACATAGAAAAGGGGTGAGCTCAAATGCCCAGTAAGGATAACAATAAAGTGAAAACTTTCATAAGTAAGAATAAAAATTTAAGGCAATGTATAACTAAAACAAAAGACTTTTAAACATGAACTTCAACATGGTATGGAAAAAGGAAAATAAACTAATACCATTTACTTATTCAAATGGATATTCTACTAATCGAATAATCAAATGCAATATCAATAACCACTTTCATAATAATGGAATGCATAATGCCAGACTATCATAACCACATAGCCAAGGCCTCGTGCCAAGACTACAAATAAGATTTTGTCAAGGCCTTGTTCCAAGACACTAGTTTGTCTCATGAGACCTACCGATGCATCGAGGAGCTATAGCGGGCTCCACCCGTCACATATTAAGTCCAATGCATTCCCATATGAAAAGGTTTAAACATAACATAAACATTCGTATTAAAACTAGCATACGAAATGTAAATACTTTCACCATAAACTATGAACGGTATAAAAATAGCACATCCACAATCAATCATATCACAAAACCTTCAATATAATATAGAAGTTTTGTATCATAATAAATCAACTTCAAATAAGCGTAAAATCCATCAAAGGATGTTGACATAGATGAAATCAAAACTCTTTTCAGAGAAATATCTATTTCTATTTTGAAATCATTTAAGAGTATTATATTTATGAAATAAAACATTTTCTTTGAAAATATTCTTATAATATTGTAAGGGAAGCTTCGACGATTTTATAACGACGGAAAATAGCCGCACCCGCCGTATAAGTTAAAAAAAACATTCTTAACTTAATTCTGTCGAAAAGGATAAAAAAGAACCTTATTTGGAAAACGACAGAAATATTCCTTTATAAACCTCTTATAAAAATTTAAACAAGGGTATAAATGAATTTAAACCATATTCTAGTAAATAGTAAAAAAAATTTGAAATTAATTTTTAAGAAACATGGATGTGGATGATAAAGAGATCCCAGTAGATTATTACGTATAAACAACCTAGAATAATGAAGAGATTGTGAAATAACCATTACCTTGTACTTTTCCTTGGTTGAGTGTAAGTTAAACTCCTTTATAATGGTGAAATAATTGTTATTAAATTATACAAGAATCATATATATTAATATGATATCATATATGATCTTTTAATATTGCTTTGTTAATAATATCTTAGTATTATCGTCATTTCGGGGGTTAACTTACTCGTTTTCTTTTATATGTTTTGTTAAATAAGCCATGTTTTTCATGGATAGGTTGTATATTATTAATATACAAAATGATATCAAGTCCTTAAAAATTATTTTTAAATCATCAAATGATAATTATACTTGAATGGATACGATGGAGAATGAATCTCATCGCGTTCGTGGAGACGGTAGTCCGTACGTACGCACGAGCGACAATATCATTCTTTTGATATTAAAATAATATATAAATGGATGTTATATCATATATAAATAATCATTAACATGTTATATTTATTATTTACATGAGTTACACATCATTATTATACCCATCCAAATAATAATATATTGAATAACAATTACACCACGACGTGGAGACGGTAAGCCTTACGTACACACGTATGGTGACATGTTATTCAAAGGGTGGATAGAATACTGTATATGGTTGTACCATATTTCTAATAACATCACATTATATATATGATACTGGATTTATTATTTTAGAATGGTAATAACAAAGGAAGAAGAAGTGGAAGAAGAAAGGAACTTGGAAAAGGGTGGTGAAATCATTACCTCTTCTTCGGGTTCTTCCTTTTGATTTGATCAAAAGGGCCCCATATGTTGGTTTTACGATCAAACTAAGGCCTCTAGATTGTAGTGAGGGAAGTTGGGAGAGTATTTGGGCAGAGTTTGACAGAACCAAAAGGCTTTGAAGGTGTGAAGAAATGAGAAGGAGGAGTTCCCTTTTATAAGAGGTGTGAGGGGCACCTTTGGAAAAGCTAGAAATATTAATTTATAATAAATTCATATTCGGTTTCTAATGGATCCAAAGTTGATTATTTAAATTTTAAGGTGGAGATAGGTCGAAAAAAACTTAAAAAATAGAATTTATACAGGTTTGGGTTACTATATTAACCTTATATTTAAATATTAACTCTAAGTTAATTAGTTTCACTTTTACAATGTCTCTTTGTATTTTTATATTATATGGTTAATAAACATACCATATAAATCCAAGAGACACCCAAGTGGTCTATTAAGGATACAAATATCATGATATAAGTCTCTTGGCCGAACCTTATATTTTTAGGAATTTAATATCAATTAATAATATAATATCTGTTTTAAAAACTCTTTTATGTCAATTTTGACACAATTCAATAGTTGATTTTTTTGAAACTCATAACAGAATTATTACTTCGAAAAATATCAATTAACTCAATCCTAATATGTCATATTATCCTATAAAATTATTTTAATTCATTAAAAGTCTCAAATTATATTTATTTGGGTATTTATAATATCAATTATTTTAATTTTTCACTATTATGGTAATTACTGAATCATCATTGTGTCATAAATAAATTAAATTATTCAATCTCTAAAAATTATAAATAAAATATCATTTTGTAGGATATAGTTTTATCTTTCTAATTAATATTTATAGTCTAAAATACAACATATATTACCCTATGTAAAAATTGTTTTTCTAAAAGATATATGCTTGTGTCATTTTTGTATTCATTTTAACTTAATTAAAATAAAGTGTCCCTATCACTTACAAGTGGCACCATGGGGTCCCAAAATCGACCCAAATATGCCTATGGTCGAACTTGTATCAACCAATAAGGTTAGGACACGTTTTAGGGTAATTTTTGTTTTTTATAATACTATTTTTAACCCTTATTTACCAGATTTACCCTTTAACCATGATAAATAAAATATTTACCGAAGTAATTATTCAAAATGTATAAAAATAAAAGTTACCTATTTACACAATTTGAACATCCTGATTCCAAATATGGAATCCATTTTTCCAAATTCAAAACACATAAGTGGCAGAAATTAATTTAAAATTAATTCCCGCTGTCAAAACAAAAAGCGTGTTTTTAAGATATAATAACTGTCAAAAGATTGATACTTGTTTATGTTCGGTTTAATTGTGAAATTATGTCCAATGACCAACATTGTATTAAATGGTAAAATTATATTCTAAATATACTCTAAAACCACTCAAATTTGTAATTTATCAATATTAATTGTTTTGATTAAAAAAGTTGTTTTTAATTAAAATTTAGTAATTTTCACTATTCATCAAAATATGAGAGTTATCCGAAAAGCACCAAAATTTCAACCTAGGATAATTGCAATATTCTGAATCCAAAAATGAAGTCCATTTTGAAATATAAAATATATATAATTTCAAAAAGTAGGTATTACTATTCATAACGGCTAGTTTGATTGGTTGTGGTGTATGTTAGAACTCGAAGTTGCGTACAACACACACTACTATATTATTCAAAGGAAAGCGTACCGTGGAAGCTTGAGATGTTTTATTTTAAATTTTTGATGTCATCATTTAGTCAAAAAGTTTAAAATATTGTATTTAAAAAGGGATCACTATTAAAATTTGGTAAAAGTGAAATACTGAAAATGAATTTGTTCTTACATTATGTCTAAGAAACTCATAATATGGATTCTAAAAGTATAAGGATTATATAAAGTTTAAAATTTAGTTAATACTATTCATAACCTCTTTTGAACGGCTTGTTTGGTAAGTCATGGTGTGCTTGAACTCGGTGTTGCGTGTAGTGCAAGTTATTGAATTATTTTGAAGAAATAACACACTATGTAATCTTGGGGTGTTACACAAACCTCCCAAATTAATGACTGTTGGCATAGGTGGGAGGAAAATTAATTGGGAGTATAATTTTTCTCACTTGAAAAAATATCAGATACATCTTACATGCACCCCACATAGAAGCCATATATGTATTATAAATTGGAAAATTGGGGTGGTATATAGAAGAAGAAATTAAATATCATGATTTAATATAAAATCGTGTAGAATTCATCATACTTGGTGGTTTGGTTTTAGAAATATGACTGAAATGATGGGCTATCATTTTTTACCACAAAATCGAGAAAAAGTTTTCATCTTCAACTTGGAGCACTTGGAACACCCTTAAAAACTCCAAATTAGCTCTATAAACTATTTAAGGAAGTGTTACTAATAATTTAATCTATCTCAATATCAAATTTTAAATTAATTGGAATTGGATATTTTCTTCTATAGTTATTTTATTGTGTTTATTTTCTGTTTATTTTTCCCAGAATGTGTTTGGTTGAATGTACAAAATGGAGTTCATCCAATGTGAATCTCCATGTATACCAGAATTAAGAATTATTACCAATGGAATTGAAAAACATAAAGTGAAATATTAAATTTAAATAAATAGAAAAATCATTATTTTTAATGTGTCTTAATTTGTACCAGGTAAGAGTTCACTTGAAGCATGAATTACAATCATATTGAAAAATAATGTTCAAATTTTAATATTCACTAAAATTAGTGATTAGTAATAATGAAAAAATGATATATATATATTATAAAAATTAAAATTATTATCTTTTTGTGAATAATAAATTCTCCATATATCATCTATTGGTGTCTAAGCACCAAAAACTCATTGGCTCTCTACTTCCTTTCCATATACTTGAGTGTAAATAGGAATGAATCAATATAGAATTCCTAACTATTTTATAAAAGAAACCCCTGATGAATAAAATTTTATGGGTTTTCATTGATTAGTTGAATAATGTATATCATTTTATAAATATTCAAAAGATTCTCATGTTGGTTGATTTAAGACATATTTAAATTGGGAAGATAATTATTCTTCCATATGTATTATAGAGTATAGTCACAGATCAAGATGCCCAATTTTCCCGACACTATGGAGAGGGATTATAGAAGGATTCTGGTAAGTAAGTACACTTGAGTACTACTTATCATCTATATAATGATGGGTAGTTTGAGAATACCATTTAAATTATGGATGAAATTATGAGAGAATTCATCATGGATTTTGGTAGATACTAATAGGACCACTTGTATTTAATAGTGTTCACATACAATAATTCTTTCTAGTAATCAGTTTAGATTACATTTTTTGAGGATTTGTTGGTTATATCATTTTATCGACCCCAATATTTTGATGGAATATGGTTAATCAGTTCTCATCAAGACATGTCTCAAACAATGTGATATAATATCATGTCTAATTGAGTTGGAAGTAGTTAGAGAGCACTCGATGAAATTAAAAGTCATTTGCGATCCATTGATAGTGAACAATAGAGCTATTGTATGTCCCTTTAATAGTGATTCAGTTCCATGAATAACGTTTTTGATATGTTGATACATAAAATATATCACCCTAATCTATCTAATTTTATTAAAACCAATGATATGAGTGGAAAACTAATAAGTCTATTGAAGAACACCTGGGTTTCATAGTGGATCATTGTGAAAAGACTCTATGTGGGAAGATGATTCCTCTAGTATGACTGTAATGGATATAAAGGCACATCTAGGAGGAAATATGAAAATGAGAATCATATATGTGGGTTGAGTGTCCGGAGTATGTCACTGATGATGCTTAGTTATGTTCATGATGAAATTATAGGGATGAATTGTTATATTGTGTAGGAATTTTCACATCCATGGTTTAAGGTATGTTTTTCTTAGAGCCTTGGGATGTTTTGATTTTGGTTTGGTATGTTCTGAATGGATTCTAATGACTTAAATTGGGTATTGGGCTTTACATGGTACAACATAGGATGGAACGAGTCATTTTCCATGTCATGTTGTGCCCATGGATTTCTTGTGTAAAATAGAAAGAATCAGTATAGGATGTGATATCATGAATGTGGCATAAGGAGATCCCTATGTTCCATAAATAATTTATAATCCACTACAACATGGTTCAGGGTGTGGTGAGTCCAATGTGGAAAAAGTTTCCACAATACATTGTATCCAATCAGTGTTTCTATCTCCTATGTATGGAATGATTGAAACAACTATGAGCTCAATAAATTCCCACAATAGTATTTTATTTAAATTTTTATTAATTTAATTGGATGAATCAACCAATTTGTCATCTAGAGGGGGTTATGCCCATTTATGGTGACATGGGTGAACTTAACAAAGGGGTTATTAAGGATTACTTGAGATGGTTTATCCCATAATAAAAACTCTTTTTTTCTTCAGAGAGATCTTAATAGTCCTTAATATTCGATGGGGAGTTCTAAATGACCTCTCTTCTTTCGAATAAAATCCTTAGACGACACCTCTCTCAAATTATGTGAATCTAAACCGGCATTGGTTTCATTAGATTCCAATAATTATTTATAACCCCAATTATTCCTGATATTTATTATCCTTTTTATTTCCTATTATTTAACTCTAAAAAAATAACTTGGGGCCTTGGATCACCAATATTGATTCTATTATGATTCCTGATAGTTGATTCTCTATATGTTTGAGGTATGTTATCTTAGGCTACCCCTTGTGGAATTTATGTAATTTACATGTATATGACATGGGGCACACTATCATAAAGCATTCATGAAGTTTTTAAATATATAATTGAATTGTGAACCTAAATTAACAATTCTAGACATCCCATTTATCTGAAGTGGTTGATTATATTGTAATGACTTGGGAATAGGATACCGTGAAATCTATTCCAACCATAGTAAATATAATGAAAACTAAAATAATGACACTAGGAATGGAATGTACTCAACTTGTTATTATTTGGTCTCTATGAATTCATAGGGTGTACCCTAGATAGAAGTGAATTGAATTATATGATTTATTGATGTCAACTAATTATGTTTTTAGATGATAACTTCTTGGTCAATGGAATGTGACTGTTAATTGGATAATGAAATGATAAACTCAAAAAATTGAATTAGAAAATAAAGTTATTGTTGGATAATGAAATTATTAACTCATGATAATAGAATTGGAAAAATTGTTTTTATTATTGTTGAAGTTATTGTTGAGGGACCTTTCAATGATTCCAAGGATCTGGTATGGCCAATATTATTATTATTATTATTTTACCTTGCCACGCTTTCAATGATCTAATATTCTCATTGTTATTACTATTTTAGGGGACCCTGATGTGATTCCAAGTATATAGTGTGATTTTTATTATTATTTTATTCATTTTGTTGTTGTTGTTGGGGGACCTTGATGCGATTCAAATGATCTAATTTGACCATTATTTTTATTATTTTCATTTTTTATTGTTATTTTGGGGGATTATATTTGATTATAAGGATCTGGTTTCCCATATATTATTATTATTATTTCCACTCCTTTATGTGGTTACATAGATCTAGTGTAAACATATGTTTATATACATGTTCTTTGTATTTGAATAAAGACATCTAGAACTAGAAAAAACTGATATGGTAAATGAGGGCTTATAACATGGATCAAAGCTTTGATGGTATATTTATTTTTATGGACCATTATATAACACATTAATGATTTATTCACACATTATTATATACATCTGAAAATATATTATTTAGATATAGTGGGTTTTGGGATACTATGTTTTACTCACAACCTTTTTGAGCTGCCTTCAGGACCTGAGCAGACTTCATTCTTATATGTCAAGATCTGGGAAATGGCCCAATTTCAGACTAGTGAGCTAGTATATAAGGATTATACCATATATGGAGATATCTAGAATGTCCTTAGAACTATTTTTATTATTATTATCATTTTGGGAATTAATTTACGGTTTGTGATGTCAACCACATGACTTTCTTATTTCAACATGTTTACATGTTATGGATTATTTTGAACATTCTAGGATATATATAAGGGATGGTATGTATGAGATGTTATATTTTAGATATATTTCATATTTCAAATTTGACTAGTGGGTATAATCTCTCCATGATAACCTCTTTGACCCTATCCACTATTCAAATTCTTATGGAATATAGAGATCCATTCTTAATGTTGTGTACAACATGATTCAATTACTTAGAAGTGCACTATATAGTAATATTACACTCATCTATAATTCACTCCAATAGTTTGACACACACACCATATTTTTTTATTTTTTATTTTCTATTTATGTAAAATTTTTGAAATTCACTTATTGACAATGAATTAAGAGTATTTTGAACAATACAATTCCATTTATAAGAAATATTCTACGTTAAAAGTGATAAAAATGGTATGGAAGATACATTGTATTTTAAACTATTAAGTAGTTATTTCAGTATGAGTTTTAGATAATCCTTTGATAAACTATTCCAATAGTGGGAGGCCTTTAATATTATTTATTATAGTTAAGGAATTTAATATACATGGTTAGATGCCTCTAAATGTTTTTTAACACTTATTTGTGTTTTTTTACTTTCAATTTTTTTTACACACTCACACATGACCATGTATATTTGAAAAATTTAAAAAAATCCATATCAATTATAAAATAACACAAGTAATGCCCAATTTTTTAAACATTTTAAATGATATTATGAAATTTTCTACATCAAAAAACTCATAAACTCCCTAAATTCCTGGATTCTAAATTGAATACATTAAATTTTATCACTATAATACTCTTATAAACATTTTTATTATTTCTATTGAATATATTTTTTAACTCCATAAATCATGTTTATCCTATATAATATCTCTCCCATGTTTATAAAATGATATTTTTTAAGTCAGTTAGATATGGTGTTTGTACCCCCCATACATAGTCTATGATATATCTCAAATATTTAAATTTAATGTGATTTTTTGAATTAATAAAAGAAAATATTAAATTTTAAATGGAAAGATAAAAAATGAAAGGAAATATACTCAAAAAATCAGGATTTAGCTCCTCCTCTATAAGTGGTGTGGTTTTTATCTTCTTCAAATTTCCTCGATATTCCAGGTTCAAACAAAATAAATTATATGGAATTAAAAATTGATGGATTTTTTTAGAAATTATATAAAATATAGAAATAAAAATCATGGAAAATAAGTCTCACTAAAAATGTTGGGTTGAATCCTAATTAATGATTGTTATTAATTCCCTTATGTTAAGATTTATGGTGATAAACTATCCCCCGTCATCTAGGGTGTCTGACTTCCTTAAAAGAAACCAACATTACTGCGCTTATCTTCTAATTCTCTTAACGAAAACAACTACATTGTATCAATTAGGCTTCATGGAAGATAACAAAATATTTCATGTTTCAACACTCCCTTAGTATACCCCACTTCTAATAAAATGCCTTAAACATTCTACCTACTCCTTAAATAAACAAATTTTTCATATATATGGAGGGGTATCTCTTATTTGGGTTAACTCCTTCAGTTATCTATGTTTTTAGAGCCTTTATCCTTCTCCATAGTTATTTTCATTCTCTTATCTGAATTGGAAATTATTTTCTGTAGGTTTCCTTTGTTTTGATATGGTACATTAATTTTGTTTTCTTTTCTTTAAAATATACTTCAATTGTTCACTTAAAGATGATTTTGAAAAACTATGTCTATTTCCTATAAAATCAATAATCCGATAGTGAGATACTTTTTATTGGATGGAATTTTAAAAAAATGTATAATTGTGAAAAATTATTATAAAAAAATATGAAATGAAATTGAATAAAATATATAACAACAATGTTTAAATTTCTAAGATTTTTTTATCTTTTTATTATTTTTTCTTCTATTAAAATATTTTTCCCCAAGAATAAGAGTGACACAGTTACCACTACCAATATACCATTCCAAAAGTGTTTGGAACAATTTATTTCTTATAAAAAATACTAAACTAAAATGAATAATTTTTTTATATAAGTACAAATTTTATGTTATTTTGTATTTTAAACAAAAAAACACAAGTAACACCAATAATTATCCCCATCAATGGAACATTTTTTGCTCAGTGTAAATGTTTAGTGATTAGCTACATATCATCTTTAGTTGTATGAGGTTACTGAATCACAATATCGATAGAGTAATAGTTTATTATTTCCATCTGGATAGGAGTACATTACACTTATAATGTGTTAATTTTTATATAGAAAATATGAAATAAATGTGAATGATTTGGAATGTAATAAAATCAAATGAGATTGTTAAATAATTGGAGTGTAATTTAACTGACCTAGAGAAATATTCTAGAGAATCACTTCCATATGGAGTGGAAAAATATTTTTATGGAAATATAAATCAATCCAAATACCAAGGTCTCTACACTTTTCAGGTAATGTGAATTATCAATCACCAGTGAAAAACAAGAGATAATCCATTTTTTTACCCCATTCCAGTACAATAAAGATTTAATTCCCAATATAGTGAATGTTTTTGAGTTATTCCCTAAATCCAAATATTTAAATATGATGTCTATATTCAAATATCACATTGTACAATATTGCTATTTAATATGGTATGACATATGGAAATCAAATAATGTGATACCACTTGTTCATGATATATAATTCAATACGATTGTTGGCGCTAAATTATACTTGATGATGTAAATGAGAATATTTGAGAAAACTGAAGCAACCATTTGAATCAGCAGACCATTCTAAAAAGGACATGGTTTCTTCCTAAAAGCATGGATTATTGTTCACAAAACAAAAATCCCCACGCTAGGACCTTACGCAGAAAATGCAAATTCAATAGAATTATTCCACCACAATCCTATGAAAATGGTTAAGGAATGTTATTTAAATTGAATCTTACAGTGATCAATGGGATGGCCCATTCATAAGCCTTTTATGTGTCTAATGCGATGTCAAATTCACCCTTTATCACTTCTAATTTTCCATGCCACCGCTGAGGATATTTATTATAAATAGAAGGGAAACTCACCCTTTTTGGGGTAAATTTTTGGATGTTGAACCATGCATGCACAATACAATCCCCACCATGACCACATGAAAGACATGTCTTCGAGGTATATGTTCTTTCACTAAAATCCCCCCATGTCCCCCCTTTTGGTGGTCCCATAAGGGCTTGACCATCTCCCATTTCCCATTTATCTAAGGGAAGTTCATGAAAAATACCCTTCCTGCACAGGCCGCCTATGTTTGTGTACATCCATCTTTCACTTAACCCCATTCTTTTTCACATAAGAATCAAATATTGTGCTCACCCCCTCTTTAAGGCACTATATATTGAATCCATCCATGGGAACTATGTGTGAGCTCTTTTGGTAGACACCTCCTATGTCTTCTTTGCACCTCTTCCATGCATCCCTCCAAGCTTATACGTAGTGATTTCTTGGTCCCTCATGTGTTGTACCTTATGGTGATTCCCTACCTCTGGATTTATGGGATGGTTATGATAATGGTTCTTTCATTTTAGTATAGCTATGCTAATGTGGACCCCACTATCTCCCACTCCACTACACCCCTCCCGCCAGGAATTGTTAATTACTTCTCTTCCCCAAGCATGGGAGGAAATTAGTAATATAATTCTAAGGCTAAGGAGAAATACATTCTCATTTGAGCTATAAGACGTTAAACTGCCAAGACTCATCATTCTCAACACAAGATGTTAAACTGTAGTCTCACCCCATGCAATTCACAAGGGTTGTTTCACATCAAGAATTCTACACACCCACATAACTCAATGGGAGTAATATATTTCTCTCCATCTTGGAAGGGAATGATATCCTCCTTCGGTGAAACAATATCCACTTTGGGCATCATTCCTGGAGTAAGCCTCAATCTCCATCTCCTTAGGCTTTATCAGTTTGTAATCCCTACATCACCTCTCGTGGATTCACCTTCCACAACCCGATTGTAAGTTATACTAATACCCCTTTTTTCTGACACTGATCATGACTCACATGGGATTAGAGGTTTTTAGGGATCATAAAACCTATCCACCATGTTCACATCAGTGCGTAAGCCCCATTCCCCTCAATTTCAAACTATGCTGGTTTTGATCCTTATATTCTAAACAAGGTATGTTGGAATAATCACCAATGTTCAATACCAATAAATCGTAAACCCTATTTTTACTTCCTTGGGATGTACCCTCATGAGGTTACTTCTTCCCTTTTTGGGACACATCTTCTAGATCCACCTCCTTGAGGTGTTCTGATCCATCTACCATCACATCATCCACCACCTCACGCTTGTCCCAGTGAGATAACATTCCATCAATTCATTCCACTTGGTTAGACTCATCATGTAATCATCAACCACATTTCTCTAATCCATTAGGGCCTCTAACCATGTGTATGCCCCAGCAAGTCAACATGAATTTGGATATGTGTAATCCCTAATTCCATCCTAGACTATATGGACTTCCCTCCCTCTTATATATGGTATGTATGAAGACACCCTAAGGTTTAATAACATTATCCATTACCATACTGATCTTTCACTCAAGTCAATATGTGTCTGGAGGGTCATGCTCCAGCCCATAGGTTACACTTCCTTTGGTTCCATACCCATTCACTCCATTCTCACAAGCCACATCCTGAGGTATCTCATCACATCATCCCGAACTACGTGGAATTTTATTTAATATACAAGGATATGTAGGAAGCATCTTTTAGGTTCTATCCCATCACCCATCACATTCCATATATCCATTTCAATTTGACACTTCCTCCATTTCCATTCCGATTCTTACCCAGGCCACCACAACTTAGTGGGATCATGTCATCCATTGGGGTCATTTCTATATGTATCCCCCCACTCACTCCATCATTTCCCCTCAAAGAAATTGTGATTCCTCTATGAATAACCTCCACACAATCCATATTCATCCAACCAAGATCAATCCTCTTATGACAGACATCAATCCAGGTGTAAGCCCCAAACCACCCCTTTGAACTACATTGTTTTTTATCTCAATCCTCTAAATAGGGAATGTAAGAAGCCTTTATAAGGGCCAATCCCAACCAATGGTAATCCTTGGTGTCCCCATAATGGTTCTATACCTCTCTGATCCACCCTCAATAGTATCTAGATCATCCTTTAGTGTGTGAAACCTTCCCTTTATAGGACACACCACCTTGGGTCCAATCTCATTTGGTATCCTGAATCATCCCTATAGTAGTCTTTGGTTCCTCCATCATACAGATTCACCCCTTCATGATGTGAAACTTTATTTTTATGGTACATGAAATCCCAAGACTATCCTCAAAGGTCTTTCTCATCCATACATCCAATAAATATTCCAATTAATCCCCCTAGGTATGCACCACTCCAAAAAACCATTGCATGTGTTTCAATCAATTTGTTTCATCTCTACAAGGCATTAAACTCATAACACTTCATCTCTGAAACATTCTAAACTCATGTCCTACCTCATGTTAGACATGGGATGCAAGAGAAAAACCACATAAGAATTTACTCTGACATAATATCCCATGTGATTGATGTGGGATGCCTTGGGTTTCTATCCCCTTGATAAACCCTATTATGAGAAATAATATAAGTGACCAATTTCCCTATGGCTATACATGATCAGTGATTCAAAACATTAATACTATCATAACAAAAGGTTTCTACACTGACTTGACCCCTTGGAATGTCCATACAGAAGCAGTGTAAATAACCAACGTCTATGAAGGGATGGCATTTTGAATGTGTTTCACAAACAATGACTTAATATATAAGGGAGACTTATAATAGGTGATAAATTTTGAGTATGAATACATGTATGGAGGAAAAAAAATATAATCATCCCATTTTGGTCAAGGGTAAGTCATATATGATGAATTTATTATTTCCACATGCATTTGGAAAGAGTGAATGCAGTGTACAATGCTATTTATCATCAAACACAGTGGCTAAACAAGAGGATACTCCTTGAAGAAGAATCATAAATAGAAATGGTTAACCCAAAATTAACTTATCTCCTTCCAAATTTGGGGATGTTCATTTTGGTCATCAGATAAAGGATTATACTCTGGTGCTACTATCACTGGGCCACACAAATAAACGGGGAACCCAACATGGACTATTCTCCTCAACACGAGATTAATAGTGTTCAAGACATCACCAGATGAGTGTGTCACCGGATCCAACTATCTAGTGCCAGGTCCTACAAAGAAAATTTTTGTCCTGGAAAGAAACCTCACTAGAACTTTGGATAGTAAATCATTAGGCATTTTGATCTGTGACGTCATCATTGTGGATCTCTCTCTTGTCATCGAATATTGGACAATGCTGAGAATTTGGAATCACTTTCCTAGTATCCATATTTATGGATGAATCATCCTACCTTTTTAGACCCCATATAAAGGGAAACAATTACCCACCTATAGACATAGGTTCATAAGTATCCTCAATGTTGAAATCCCACATGACATTAATACTAAAAAAACATCATCCATGACCACAACTACCGATATATCAGGCCCCATCTCAGCTTATGAGATTGTTTAGATGAGGGTGATAGAGATACGTGTACCATGATATGGTAAGGAAGGGGTCATTCTCATGACGTACATAGCCCACCAGGACCTGGAGGCCTTTTCTCCATTCCATCACCACTACCATCAAGGGCCATGCAGGGAGCCATTATTCCCTACTCTAACATTCAAATGCTTTGGGAGTCTCTCCCTAGAGAAATATTATTACTCACTCCCCTGTTCTGATGAAAACTGCCTAAGAGCCAATAAAAAGGGGTCTGATGATTCCCTGTCAGCATCACCGACCAGTCCCTCCGACTGAAGAACATGTGGATTATATCCCTTATCTGTCGGTCCCAGATCAGATAACCTGATGCCAAAGTTAGGCCCATGCTTAGGAAGATTCCCATTAGGGGGTATTGTATTCAGTAGAATCTATGGACCATTAAACCCCTATTTCAATCAACCAGATCCTTAACACCATTGGGTAGGTATTCACTAGTGTCTGATCGGAATCGATGCCTTAGCCTCCCCATGATGTAGGCTGGGTTGACTCTTTCTGTCACCAGCACCACCAGCAGCCATCATGGGCCGACCCATGATGTTGAGATATAGTATGGAGGGACCACCCATATAATTTTTTTCTCATAGTGGTGGTCCTCCACAATATAAATCATATAATATAAGTTGTACCCATGTTCTCAGCACCTATCCAAGTGAAGGTCCTGCACATATTGTCGACATGTGACCAGAAGTTCCTCCCCGTGCATATAATTCCCAACATGGAGGTCCTCTTTGTTACGAAAATTACCAATAAAAATGTCCTCCTCACATCATTTCCTTCCAAAAATGAGGTCCTCCTTGATATAGTTTTGACCAAAGCAGTGACCATCCTCACTTCATCACTAGCCAGTACAGTGGCCCTCCCCGTATTCCAGCGAATCTGAGTGGAGGACCTCCCCACTACAGCAACTACAAAAGTAGATTTCATACCAACTTAATCCATAATTAGTATGGAAGTCCTTCTCATGAGATAACTAAAAATCATCATAGAGGTCCTTCCCGTGCTATAAGAATCCATCACGAATGTCCTCCATGTGTTACCACAAGATCTAGTGGAGGTCCTCCTAGAAACATCACCATCCATTGTGGAGGTCCTCCCCATTGATCTAGAGGACAATATAGAGGCCCTCCCCGTATCATGTTCGACATATTTTTATGTGCTCCTCACACTGTATCAAATCATATTGAAGGTTTTCTCCACTATCATAGTAGTTTAATAGAATTTCCTCCCCGCTTCAGTATTTATAGGTATAGTTGTCCTCCCTATATCCCCAAATATCTAATCTTTGGTCCACCCCATGATATAATTAAATATAAAAAACATCCATATAATGCTAAAAAAGATCACCACCCTTAATAAATGTCCTGGGGAAGAAAGGAGAATTGTCGACACGGAAGGAAAAACTCCCAAAGGTCCCAAGTTAACTTGAATCCCATTTAGTTCTATGATTCTAAAGCTGAATAAGATGCACTTATGGATCCTCTCCCCCAATAATCTGTATCAGAGTCTGAAGAAGGATTCCAAAGTGTGTGATTCATCATCCCAGAAGGTGAGATTCACCAGATCCATGTGTTCCTTCCCATGTACATGCTGGTGGAAGAATATTTGGTTCTCTTCCAGGATCTCACCATGGAGTCATCTCTATCATCACTAGTTTTGTTCTCTACCTCAAAATGAGATCATGAGGAGTTATTTTAGGTCGTGATAAATTATGATCACCCTCTATATCCATCACACATAGTGGCCGCCCTCGAACATGAGGAGGTGGTCATTACCCCATCCTACATGGACATGATGATGTGTTTGGTACCACCCCTCATAGAGGACCTAGTGAATGATGGCCAGTCATCTTGTGCAACATTTTCTTTGAAGACCTGTCCAAAACCACAAAAATACACTCCAATGTTTTTTCCTGTTCTTCAACCAACCCTAATCAAAGAATAAGGTAATGAGGAGTCAAACCCAGCTTCTAAACAGAGAAGCTTATGGGACACTTTTTTCATGGATCTGTTGTATGAGATGTTCTGGCCGATTTATAAACCCTAATTTGACATTCTAGATTACCTTACATAGGGTGAGGTTTTTTCATCTAATGAACCCTTGTGGTGACGCATTTTTACCACTGTAATTTCTAGTTATTTTATTCGATGTCTTAGGTGAATTTCTAAGTCTTTGGCCAGCAATTCCTCATAGTTGATTGGTTATCACTCCTAGTGTCTCAACATCCTGCATCACCTAGATACCACCAGAATATTCACAAAAATTAATCCATAGATTCACCGTGCTCTGTAGAATTAATTTGGAAGGGTCTCCACATGTGCATATCCAAGGATGGTGATATTATGTTTTCCTTCACTTCAGTACCATTCCGTAGAAGCATGATTTACCTATAGTCATTGAAGATATGCCTCTGGGAATAATCACGGTGAATATGGATGAGCTCTACACAATTAAGGATAGGGAAACTGATGTAGGATCTGAGGAAGAGGACCTACCCCCTGGGGATGTGCAACATTAGGTTGAAACCCATATATGTTTTATGACTCATTTGGAGAGGTAGTTATGTGGCCTTAGGGAATCTTTGGTCCCATTTCCTATCAATATGAATTCCAACATGGGTAAGGATCAGATTGGGACCTAAAAACCATTTGAATTACCCGATGGTTCACATGAGATAGTGGTTGAACTCTCTATAGCCTACTAACTCCACGAACTAGCAGATCAAAAGATGTTCATTGATGAGCTCTATTGTGAGAACCTAGTTGAATGACAATCCAACTACAATGATCCTCGACAAAATCTTGTCCCTCCTTTACTAGATAAGTAGGGGAAGAAAAAAGTCATTCTCAACCAACTACCCCTGATCGATCTTGACAATCATGTGCGACATGATAGGTCCAATTATAGAGACTACTATAAATTTCCATGTTACCTATTACTGAATACTCCTAAGAATAATGACAACCCTCCTTGGGATCCGGATTGAGTTGTTCCACATTCCATTCCATTGGATGCTCCACTAGCTGATATACGAGTCTCTAAGCCCATCTGTATTGTTGATGAGATCATCAATGCACTAGTGGTCTGGGGTCCTCATCCATAGAGGAACCCCCACCAGAAAGTCCAGATAGATACTATCATTACATGACTGAAAGACTTGGAAACAAGATATGTGGTGATCCCACCTGATGGAAATACATATCTTGCCTCGGTGGAAAACATGTGAGCACCCCCGATTTTTTGAAATCATACCTTCTCCCACTTCAATGGGATGGGTGAACCACTAAAACATTTGGACCACCTTATATCATGGTTTGGAATCATGTTGGGGAACCCAGAGCATCAAGAGGATTACAAGCTCTAATTTTTTGTATAGACATTGGAAGGTTCAATGTTCAACTGGAACAATCAGCTATCCATTGGGCCCTTCACTGGTTTGGAAGATATTCAATGATAGTTTCATTACCATTTCAGCTCCACTAAATGTAAGACAAGTATCAATAACCTCTTAAGGTGAAATAAATAACAAGATGAGTGAATCAAAGAATTTTTTTCCAAGTGGAAAGGCCTCATGTATTTAATCGACATGCCGCTGACTCATAACTATCTACTGAAGATTTGTGTGAGGAATTTTAAGACTGAATTTGTTCCCACCATCATCACAAAAAAATTTCTGGGTGCATTTTAGGATTTATCTTACAATGAAAATCCTTTTGAGGAAGCCTTGTAGTAGGATAATTAGGCACACCCATTTCATCCTTCATCTCCTATAAGAAGATCCACCAATGATGAGACTTATACCATCACATAGATAGATGCCCCAATGCCACTGGAGTTGTTAACGAAATAGGATCACTCACAACATCACAAAGGGAAAAAACCTCAGGTCCAGCCTCATGATTAGAATCACCTGGCTCTGATTCAGCTGGCACTACCACGTAATGAATCATTGCCACCAAGGTGAGATAATCAGGTTCCATCCCACCACCATGATCTATCCCCTCATCGGGGATAGGCTCATAGAGTCCCCTTTACAAATAGATGAAATCAGAAATATTAATTTAATGAGGATTATGTCCCTTGTTATTTCCATGGATCATTTGATCATGGTATTCTAAATATGTAATAATGAAGGAATCCCCAAGAGGTTGATCTCACTGATCACCTCGACTACCGTCCTTATCAAAAATTTCATGGAAATACCATTAAGCAATGATAAGTGTTTAAGGACTGGATCCACGACCATATTGATAACAAAATTGTCAGATTGTTCCCTACCTTAACATAGATGGTATGAATTTCTATAAATCCTAATTGTAATAGTAAATATGAGTAGTAGAAGGTCTGCAACCACGAGTTTCAGAAATATGACAATTGGTTGGCTCATTGGACAATTCCTCACACCCATGGTGTCATCTATGCTATTCGAATCAGTCTGATCCTCCTGAAACCGCCATTCCACCTCTAACAGATGATTCAACATCCATGTCTCAACCTTATACCTCTCAAAAGAGAAGACAATGACATCATAAGGGTATAAAAATTACCCCATTGGTGTAGAATCCATCACTTACTCTTGGTGATTTCATTCCACTAGAGATGAGTGTCATCCCATGAATCCATCCAACATTAGAAGATTCTCCAGATGATGATAATGAGAGGGAATTCATAAATACTACCGAGTTTGTGGATCCCTATATGATTCCCAATGATGAGGAGTATCAAGAATATCCTCCTAATGTTACTAGACAATGCCATTTTCAATGAGGATATGGATATGTGAATTGTCAGAATGACCAGGGTAGTGCTTCAAGCCATGTTGTACACACAACCGAGAACTAATACCAGGCTCAACACAGATCCCAACAGGCACAAAACCCTAATCCCATCATGTTAGATCCACTATTTCTATCATTCTTCATACTCAACTAGGAAGAGCTATCACAACCGCATCATGGTCAACTGTGTTCCACTATGGTTCGACTTCAACTGTCCGATAGTAAGCTAATAGTAATTTTTCATGGTTTAGCAAGTGAGCGGCATGATATTCCCAACACTATCTAGAATCGAATGGTTTGACCAAAATTCCCTGACATGTCTCATGTGGAAGAGAAAACTATTTCTACACCTACTAAATGTAAGTCACACTTAGGGTAAAACCACCATCTTGAACGCAACGATACCCTCAGATTTTTGATCCTGGAACCCGTTTAAGAGTTATTCTACATTTAAAAAAAACTACTCGTACGCACTATTTAAATATTTAACATTTTTTGACGGATCATTATGGGTACTCTGGGCCTCAGAATCACGCGCTGTAAAATTTTGTAGTCTCAAAATAAATCCATATAATGAAAAAAATTATATATAATTACCGAGCATTTATATTCTGACCACCTTATGACTTTACATCCTCAAAATCCATAACAAAGGCTAAGAAAACAAATGGGGGTACTAAGCACGAATCTAAGCCACCCTCTCAAACAAGAAGAATTCCAAGCTATCATGTCATTCTTACAAGAAGACGATGGTTCTCTCATATAAGAGAACATCATCGCACTATACAACACTGGCCAACTCAATGGAATGGAATTCCACCACTGTCTAATCAACATAGGTTCCAGGATCAATATCATCCCTACCAAGACATTCCAAAATCTAGGACTTATAGAAGCAGATCTGAGTCCCTCTTACATAAGGATTTACGGTTATGACATAAAAGAGAACTGACTATGTTGAATTTTTTTCCTAAAGACTCCAGTTTGAAGGCCTGATTTTATACCCTGATGTTATCATCTTCTTATAGAATACCACCTATAATGAGATGATGGGTGGACATTGGCTCCATCTACATGAAGTAGTTCCCTCCCCATAACACCAATGACTCAGGCACTCCCTCAATGGTAGAGTGGGCACGATCTAAGGTGACATATCTCCTTTTACCTATTTTGAATCATTCTATTTGTATGCTGAATATTACAATATAAAAGTCAAATGGGATTATACCAATGAGGTTGAACACACTACTACTATGGTCGACCCTTGGATAGACTTGGATGATGTTATAATCCTCTTAGATCACTATTTGGAAGCTATAATTCCATACTTTTGACACATCAACATCATTTTTGTGATGAGGGGAAGACACATTCCTAGGTAAAATGAATGTTAAAAGATTACCTTGTACTTATACATAGGAAATTCTAGAGTGATACCATATCCTCTTACTTTTGTAAGGTATCCAAATGTTTTACCCATGGTTACAATAGTACACCATACCTACTTGTTCCACCATACTAGGTTGAGTTAACATAGAAAAAACCACCATCACTACTTTTACATCTTCAATCATGGGGTCCTCGATCAATGACATGATAGAATTAGGTTGAAATCCTTTGTCTCGATGGATTCAATAATGTAGGATTTCCCTGATGAAGATTACACTATAGCTTTATCCAACACCTGTGTTCCTCCAGGGTTAGCTTACATAGAAGGAATTCCTCCTGCCATTGATACTTCAAACTCAGATGATGAAGATGATTTGTAAGATAATCCTTCCACATTTGAGGAATGTGTATCCACCACAATTGAACAGTTAATATAGGTGAATCATATAACTGAGATAGATCTAAGGCCAATGCTGATAAGTGTGTCAATGCTAGTAGAAGATCATTGGTAAGATATGAATTTATTGAAGCAACATCTTGTTGTGTTTTACTAGAGATATGATGAGACACCCAAGTAATACCCTCATGTCTTCATCCATTATCTTGACCTCTCTATAAGTCATCACGGGTTAAGAAGCCTCCTAGTAAGATACACCCATATCATAGTTCCATGGTTGAGGTTGATGTTGAAATATCATCAAGGATAACTTCATCAAGGAATTTTATTACCCAGATGGTTGGCCAAAATGTTCCCATCAGGAAGAAGAATAGACAGATCAGAGTCTACATCATCTTTCAGGATCTCATTCATCCCTGAATGGAGGATGATTTTCCCCTTCTAGTGACAGAGTTTTTGATTGATTTCACCACTAGATTACATGCTATATCTTTCATGGATGGGTATTATGGGTTTAATTAGATCTAAATTTCCACCAAAGATATTGAATCTACTATGTTCAGAGTGCCAAAAGTCAACTTTTATTACCAATTGATGCATTTAAATCTGAAGAATGAAGGTTCCACTTATTAGTGTTCCACACATAATATATTTAAATTGATCCTAGGTACTCTATTGGAATGCTATGTGGATTATTTGGTGGTGAAATCATGCCTGCTTAAAGAACATATCAATTAACATGATAAAGTATTCAACTTCATTCACTATTTGCAGATGAAGATAAAATTGATGAAATTTGATTTCAGGGTGAAATTTGTAATGTTCCTTGATTTCACTATCAGATACAGAGGGATTGAGATCAACCTAAAGATGATCAAGGCTATTAATCAAATTCCACCTCCGAGAAACCTCTGGGATATCTGAGGTTTTCAAATACACTTAGCCTACATACGTCGATTCATGGGGAATATGGCTAGTAGGTGTATGACCTTTCTAGTCCCAGGAAGAATCGTGTCTTCTAGAAATGGTATGAATAGTGTCAGAACAATTTTTATGGGATGAAGATGTATCTATTATAGCCTTGGATTCTAATTCCACCCATCTCTAGAAAGACAAGGGTCCTTTTTGTGACCTCCCTAGAATGATCCCTTTTTTCCTTTCTCAACAAAATTTGAAACAAGGGGATAATTAATAGTTTTTAATTTCTTAATCACATGATCCTTGAAACAGAGTCATGATATTCTCTTACCATGAAGAGATTCCTTGCACTGGTTTTCACAGTGTAGAAGTTGTGACACTACCTGCAACATCATGAGAAGTAGCTGGATTACCACATGGATCTTCTAATGTATATTCTGAGCTGACCCATGTTGATAGTCCATGTAGCATACTCGGTGGTGATTCTTTAATATTTCTACATCAGATTCAATTCATAGAAGGTCTCCAAGGTTCAGGAATTGGAAGATTCTCTAGCTGCTCATACTGTCCCTGTAGAGATGTATCTAGATATCGATTATCTAGGAAAGGATATCCTCTCATTACATTAGGATATGTCATGTTGGATGATGAACTTTGATAGTGCCTCTAGGAGTCCCCAAATTATAATTATCAATGATCCTATGATCAAAATAGCAGGCTTCAATATTGTCTTCATCCCACCTACACATGTTGTCCTTCCTTATTCATTCTTTCTACAATAGGGCTCCACCAATAATGAGGTAGAGTTTTAGAACCTCATTACTAGTCTCAATTTTTATATCTATATTTTTGTTCCCCACATTCATGTGAAGAGGTTCATTGAGATAATCATTAATAAGATTATCATTAACTATATTTTCCAAAATTCCATGACCGTGCCCTTGCTCTAGCATGCTCTCAATATTATGGCTGAGTTCCCTACTCAACTTTGTGTAACTCATGTTTCCACGTCATAGAATTTTCAAGCTAATTCCTGGGATGATCTATTTGCTTCTCTCACAATATAACTAAGAATATATATTTATTAATAAGGAACATCAAATATTCGTCGCCCCTTTCAGTTTATAAGATGATGAAAACCAACAGTGAAACCATATTACCACCAGTTCTTCCTCATTTGGACCTTCAGATCCCCATATGGATGAAAATGCATTTGATTGAAAAAATACTTTCCATGAGTATCTCCAGAATGCAAATATACCATCTGATAGAGCTAAAAATGAGTGAATCCATCGCCGTGCAGTTTAGTTCACCCATCAGAGTAGTCCTAGATTGGAGAAGACTCTCTACAGATGTGTTTTTGATGAAATTATCCTCTACTATATTTAAGGATAAGAGATTCCCAATGTTATTCTGGAAGTCCAAGCCAGGTATTGAAGTGCTCATTAAGTAGGGATGGATCTCTACCACTAGATTCAATGGTTGGGATACATCTGGTCCACAATAGTCCATGACTATATCAAGTTCTCCAAAAGGTTCTGTGCATGTTATATCCATGCCGTCATCATGAATTGACCACCCAATCCCCCCTCAAAGAACAATTTATGCTTGTCCCTTTTTAATATAAGGATTTCATGATTTGGAACCATACCTATGATAAACAACTCACAAGTGGAGGGTCATTCTTACAAAAATAGTTTTATTTTCCTTGTGGTCAGAAGCTATTCCTCTCAAGGAAGTCAAGGAATGGTATATAGTTTAATTCATGAGCTCTAAAATCATCCATAGATTTGTATAAAATCATTATATTCTCTCTAATAACAACACCATCATTAGATAATATGAGTTGAAGAAATTTATTTCCAAGTATGGAATATGAAAGAACCACAATTCTCACTACTATGAACAATAAAATAGGCAGATCAAGGTATTTAATAAAACCCTCTCCAAAATGTTGTAGATGATGGTTGGTTAGAACAAGAATGTTTTGCTAGAAAAGCTTCCAAATTCTATCTTGGATTATCATAAGATGAATTAAAATTCCACCCAGGTGACACTATATCCCCAGTTATATAGAATAAAGGTAGTCTAGCCCATATAGATTCAGTTTCCAACACTCTGTATATCTTTCTATGATTAGAATATGTCAAACAGAGTTTCAAAAGTATGTCTAGCCAAATAGGAAGCACATGATAGGAACATACTTGGGGCCTTTCATAATCTACAGAGGTACCATAATGAGATAGATAGAGATTTTAACAAGATATTTTTTCTCCTCTCTTTCCTCAAATGTGACTCGGTATTGAACCTAAACACACCAATGATACCGGGTAGGAAACCACCATTGTTGGAACCCAAATTGGAGGGACACTAAATCATTCAGAAATCCTATTATAGTGGTTCATACTCTTTTATCACTGTGGATGGTAAGAAAATAACTACTCCCACCAATTCCAGTTCCTCAAACAGTACTTCAAATGAGTGTTTTCCTTATCCTGCACGACGTTAAACTGCCATAGGTTCCAAACTCTATGACAATAAAATATGAGTTTAGGTCCCATGGCATGATGTTAAGATGGTTACATGAGTCCAAGAATTATAAATTTAAATGGAAAAAATGTCATCCTTTGTAATGTATGGTGTGTCATGGGGACTTTTCAAGTCTTTATTCGCATCAGGTTATAGTGGTTGAACTATAAACATCCCTATTGGAGAACTAACTTCTAACAACCCAGACCCGTGCAGCCACCCGAATAGTGCCAAATGGGTCAGGTGTTACTACATTAGCTGAACATCCCCGAATGACAAAGGATTCCGACTAGAAGTGAGGGTCTTATAGGTATAGTGGGGAGGTTGTACCCTCTCGAAGGATAATAATGGTACTGGTCTGAGTATAATAAAAAAGATTTAGTGGAACAAATGACTCAGAAAACTTGAACCAGACCCGAAAAGTGGTAGCACTATCAATATCACTAAATAGCGGAAGAAATAAGTATAAAAAACAGCAACGGAAATAAACACAACAGCATGCTGATCACATGTAACTACTACTGAAAAACAGAACATGCATCCAAAGCAGGTCATACATAACCATATATTTGTAAATGGTGCCACTAGCTATCCAACTCTAGCTATATAACAAGAATGTTGATACAAGAATGAAAACAGAACAAAGTAAACTCTAGCTAGGCTAGACCTCAAGGTCCATACCATCTCCATGCAACGGCTAAAACAGTCCATCTCCTGAAGCTGACCTCTTTCCTACACATAAATCCATAAAGTCTGCACACATCCTGATGGGCCTGTGATGGGTGTGAGACAAGTCTCAGTAGGACACCACCCAAAGGTGTGTACCGAATATAAGTGTTTAAGAAAACATGCATTTATAAGGAAAACAGTAAACAATATGATGCAGAAAAACACACAAACTCCATTGGTGCTCAACAGCCACCATGGAGTGTCACCTTCTTTGACCAAAGTAGGAATCTCTGTCATGTAGCCCGACACCATGTGCCCCCTGACACAACGTGTTTCATGTACCGACGTCCCGAAGTCATGCCCAAGAATAGTAACCTGACACCTTGTGCCTCCTGACAACTCGTGCCTCAAGTAACGACATCCCAAAGGCATGCCCAAGTATAGTAACCCGGAGGAACAACGATACCTGTCCTCAAATAAATAACCAGAGGTAAAACGATGTCTGCCCTCAAATAAATACCCATAGGGACAACGATACCTGCCCTCAAATCAAGTAACTGAAGGGACGGTGATATCCGCCCTCAAATAAGTAATCAGAGGGATATCGATACCTTCCCTCAAACCACGGTGAGCATCAACCCCCAACCCAATAGCCTCAAATCTATCCATTGGAGGCTCCTCACCTCCCACGTGGCTTCCTACAACAAGCACCCCCAACAAAATTACTAAACTACATATACGGGGGCCTCTACCTACACGAGTGGTCAAAACCACCTCATCTCGGAGTATCTATGTGTGCACACTACTCAAAGTTATGGGTGAGTGGTAATCACCAAAATAGTACCTAAGACAACACACATCTAACACCTCGTGTCCCTGCGACCATGCCACTCTTGTATGATGCCCTTTCCATCCATGTAACCCAAGCCATACCCAACCTGACAGTCATCCTTCCTCAAGCCGATGTCCATGATGCCCAATCATGTGGTTAAAACCACCCAAAGTAACCTCGGGCCAAGCCTAACCTGACAATCGTACTGCCTCAATCCGACGTCCATGATACCCAAACTTGTGGTCAAAACCACCCATGTAACTCAGACCATGCCCATCACAACCCGAAGGTTCCATCATATGCAAAATCACACATCACATATATAATCACATTTTAACAGAACACATAACATGAAAAACCATCTAAACTGATGAATTGAACTAAGAAAGTGTCACCCCATACCAGCACTGAAGTTTATAAGGTCTCCAACAATTTATCTCAAGGTTTGAATAACTAGACCTAACAGATTAAACCAATACATTCCAAGTATTATTATTTTGGAAACCTCGGCCAAAATGCCCCATGTGAGCAACGACCTCTCGCCCGGACTAGCTCAATCAAGATAGGACAAAGGGCATAACCAAGGTATCCCATAGGTGTAATAAACATCTTAAGATGCAATAGTAGATAAATTAGGGTCTCTTCCAAAATACCCTAAAATGCGCCATAGGATGCACCACACAAATGTCCATGAAAACACGAAATAAGGTATGCACCACCTACATCATACTAGTACGATGATACTCATTTTATATTAGCCTCCAATTAGGTATAAAATGCCGTAGATCTATAAAATAATCAAAACCTCTCAAACCCCAACAACTTTTTCTAGAACAAAAATCAAGAAAAATAGCTCAAGAAGAATCAAGGCCTTCCTGAGGGGGTTCTATCGCATAAAATGATCCTCAAAACGGAGTTCAAACGAAGATCTGAGAGGAATTTGTAGGTCCGACTGGCTCTCCCCGCATTAGCCCTGAGTGGATGGAAGAAAAAGAGGAGAATGAAAATTCCCAGGTGGCCCAAAACATAAGGAACTTCGCACGACCAACCCGCACAGTTTGGAAAACCGTGCACTGCCCGTGCGGAGCCCACTGTCTCACCCAGATACTTCGCATGGTTTTTCCGCACGGTTTTTTCAGATCGTGCATGAACCGTGCACACCTACAAGACCTCCCCATCATCAAAAGTTAAACCCAAAATTTTCCAGTTTCTCTAGTTTTCTCAGAATAAAGTCAAAATTCAAACAGCGTTGGGATTTTGACCCATTCCAAAAACCCGAGTTCTTACAGTCTCCCTACCTTAACATAGCTCGTCCCCGAGCTATCAAAGGAAACCCGGAGATGACACCAAACATACCACCTCAATAAAAGCAACCCATACTTCCCCGGTCAAAAGGTTCTGGCTAAATTCCTCAAGGGGCTCTCCACCATAGGAATCGCCTAACTCGGTCTCTACCCGAAAAAACTCAGAACAAGTAAAGGCTCGCAGACCTGTGTTCCAGACTCAAGGTTCTCCCATGACGCATCATCACCCCTTCCCCTCATTGGATCTCTCGTGTCATTTTTGACTCCAAAACGTATCCTGCATCCCATGGATGCTCAAAACGAACCTGGTGCCTAACACCTCAAGTAACCCGCATCCTCGATGCCCCGATTCCCATGGCACCTCAAGTAACCAATATCCTCGATGCCTCAATGCACATGGAACCTCATAAATATACATATATATATATATATATATATATATCATGTACCTGATATGGTGCCAATCCCACTAACCAACATCTAGTAAATCCACATAGGTCCTGTGCATCATGTGCTCCCATAAAAGACATACCTCTACAGGTCATGCCAATAGAGAAAAAGGGAATCACATCCACACCCGTGGTGTACCTCTAACT
The DNA here is from genome assembly GCA_963277665.1 of Viscum album. Taxonomy (NCBI): domain Eukaryota; kingdom Viridiplantae; phylum Streptophyta; class Magnoliopsida; order Santalales; family Viscaceae; genus Viscum; species Viscum album. The sequence goes on along the minus strand of OY728121.1, from coordinate 1,631,168,705 downwards.
ATCATCGGATCACCAGCCTGCTCAGCCTCTGGTAGCTCCATGGCGTGCACCTAGCCTGAAGTACGGGTGCCTGATGCCTGACCTCCCTGCGGTGATGCTCTAGCCACTAGGCACTGACCCCTCAGCTAGATCCCGCTATCTTTGTCACATCCAACACGTGCAGTTGAACCTCATCTACCCTCTCCTGGTACCGAACCTAATCCAAATCCGGATGCCACCCTCTGTACTGGTCCCTGTTAGCCAGCTGTCTAGAAAGGCTGCCTGCAAAACCACTCCAGATGCCCGACCTGTCCACATGCCCGACACTCCTTTGGTGGCCTATCACACTATGTCCGAACATGCCCTGGCTATCCACACTGGAATATAACCACTACAGAAATTCTATGAGGTGGTCTAGATGAGTCCTTGGCTTGACTTCCATACTAGAACTCATCTGATCCTCGCTTCCTGCTATCTAAACCATCATCGGAAGCTATCACCCGACTAACCTGGGGCCTATCCCTTTGGTTTCCCTCTGCTATGAGCACCTGATTCACCACCTCCAGAAAGGAACCCAACCTAAAAATATTCACCTGGACCCAAATGTCATGTTGTAATCCATCCACGAAGCATCTCACCCTAGCTGCGTCATCGGTTACCATACTAGGTGCAAAGAGAGACAACCGAGTGAAAGTAGCTGCATAGTCCATGACAGAAATGTCTCCCAGTTGAAGGCTGATGAACATTAGAGCTCTCTATGCTCTTAGTGTCTCTGGGTAAAAGTGCTCGAAGAACCTGTCCTCGAAGTCCTTCCATTCTAGTCCATCATGCCTGCGCGCCTGAACCTGCACATCCCACCAACGCTTTTTCGATCCTCGCAGCATGTACATCTCCAGCTTGACCCTCTGCCCTGGAGGCGTCTTGAGCTGCTCGAAGATCATCTGCATGGTCTCTATATAGTTCTCAGCTGCCTGTGGACAATCCAAACCCTAAAAAAGAAGTGGATGCGGTGACAGGAACTCCCGCGTCAGATATTACATAGATGGATCTGTACTCTGTGGGCCTCTGTCGATCCCCTACAAGACACATACCAGGCTAGCTCGGAGCTGCTCGTCGATCCATGGCCTGAACGCTGCCAAACCCTGCTGCTGTCCTGCTTGCACTGGATCCTGAACCTGATTCTATCCCTGAGCCTATACCTATGGCTCATTCTCTGCCTATACCAAATCCTGAACCTGATCCTGCACCTATGGCACTATATCCTCACTTGCCTGATGCTCCATCGAGACATGTAGGAGGAACCCACTGAATACCATAAATGGTCAGACAACCCATATATATATATATATATATATTATTCAATGCAGATAAGAAATTAGTAAAAGGAAGTGCATAACCACTACCCTTACTCTCCCCCACTGCAACCCATCCCCCATAGCATCCCGACCTCATGGCCTCCTTACCCGCCCCTATCATAGCCAAGTATCAAAAGTACCTCGGGCCATGCCCGTCCTGACAACTAACGTTGCCTCAAACCGACGATCGAGTTGCTCAATCCTGGTGATCAAAATCACCTCAACTGATAGTACCTGCCTGCTCTCATGAGAGCCAGACCCAAATATCCAGCCATATGCAATTATCCAAATATACAAATCATGGCATAACACATTTCAATAAACAATCAATTGTATCAGGAATTTCACCAATTCACATTCCAGAGCATTCAAATCATGGAAATTGATTTTTATTCACATGGAATTATCACTTCAAAAAGCATACGTGCAATTATGAAATTGAAATACCCTAAAATGTGCCTATCAAAAGCCAAGAAAACAAGCCTCGCCATACCGTTCCAAGGTCCAATTCTCCCTTACCCCACCAGGTCAAGGGTCACATATCAAAATCGATAAAATCACACACCAAGGGAGCCACCAAAGTGGAAATCATATAAACTGTATTCTGAGAAAAAAGCAAATAGCAATCCCCACCCAGGGAATCTTGGTCCATCCCTCGTACCTGGGGCTGCAGGCACCCAAGAACAAGATAGAAACCCAGTTTCCAGTGACATCCTATCTCCTATCTACAATATCCAAAATTGTAAAACCAGAAGAAATAAAAGAGATTTCTCAATCTCATTAGTAGCCAACAACCACTGATACTAAATCCCTGTCAAGAACTCCTTTGATACCAATTTGTAACGACCCATACCCGAGCAACCACCCGAACAACGCCAAACGGGTCGGGTGTTACTACCTTAGGCACACCTCCCCGAATGCCAAAGGCTGCCGACTAGAAGCGGGGGTATTATAGGTATAGTGGGGAGGCTATACCCTCTCGGAGGATAATAATGGTACTGGTCCGAGTATAATAAAAACAATGCAGTGGAACAAATGACTCAGTAGACTCAAACTAGACCCGCAGAGCGGAAGCACAATCAATATAGACAAACTATAGGAGCAATAAGTATAAAAAACAACAGTGGAAATAAACACAATAACATTCTGATCACATGTAACTACTACTGAACAACGAAACATATATCCAAAGCAGGTCATACATATCCATATATATTTAAAGGGAGCCACTGGCTATCCAACTCTAGCTACATAACAAGCTTGCTGATACAGGAAAGAAAACAGAACAAAGTAAACTCTAGCAAGGCAAGACCTCAATGACCATACCATCTCCATGCAACGACTAAAACAGTCCAACTCTTGAAGCTGGCCTCTTTCCTGCACGTAAATCCATAAAGTCTGCACGTGTCCCAAAGGGAGCATGCTGGGTGTCAGTCAAATATCAGTAGGATACCACCCAATGGTGCGTACCTAATATAAGTGTTTAAATAGGAATGTATTTATAAGGAAAATAGTAAACAGTATGATGCACATATAAACACAAACTCCACTGGTGCTCAACAGCCACCATGGAGTGTCACCTGCTTCGGGCAATGCCAGAATCTATGTCATGTAACCTGACACCATGTGCCCCCAAACACCACGTGTTTCAATTACTGATGTCCCGAAGGCACACCCAAGAATATTAACCCAGAACCTTGTGCCTCCTGACACCTTGTGCCTCAAGTACCGACGTCCCAAAGGCACACCCAAGAATAGTAACCCGGAGGAACAATGATGCCTATCCTCAAATAAATAACCGGAGGGACATCAATGTCTTCCCCCAAATAAATACCCAGAGGGACAACTATACCTTCCCTCAAATCAAGTAACCAGAGAGACGAAAATATCCACCCTCAAAAGTAACCGGATGGACAACGATACCTGCCCTCAATTCACGGCGAGCCTCATCCCCCCAACCCGACAGCCTCAAATCTATCCCCTGAAGGCTTCTCACCACCCATGTGGCTTCCTATGACAAGAACCCCCAACCAAAGTACCTAAACCGCATCTACAGGGGCCTCTACCCACACGAGTGGTCAAAACCACTTCATCACGAAGTATTTACATGTGCACACTACTCAAAGTTCCGGGTGAGAGGTAATCACCAAAATTGTACCTATGCCACCACACATATGACACGTCATGTCCCTATGACCATGCCGCCCCAGTCTGATGGCCTTTCCATCCAAGTAAACCAGGCCATGCCCAACCTGACAGTCATCCTTCCTCAAGCCGATGTCCAGAACACCCAATCCCGTGGTTAAAACCACCCAAAGTAACCTCGGGATAAACCCAACATGATAGTAATACTGCCTCAAGCCGACGTCCATGACACCCAATCCTATGGTAAAAACCACCCAAGTAACTCGGGCCACGCCCATGACAACCCAAAGGTTCCAGCATATGCAAACTGACACATCACATATATAATCGCATTTTAACAGAACACATAACAGGAAAAACCATCTAAATAGATGAATTGCACTAAGAAAGTGCCACCCCATACTAGAACTAATGTTTCTATGGTCTCCAAAAATTCATATCAAGGTCTGAATAACTAAAAATAACAGTTTAAACCAATACATTTCAAGTATTATCATTTTGGAAACCCTAGCCAAAATGCCCCATGTCAGCAATGACCTCTCGCCCGGACCTGCTCAATCAAGACTGGACAAAGGGTACCCAAGGTATCCCATAGGTGTAATAATAAAATTAATATCCAATAGAAGATAAATTAGGGTATCTCTCAAAATACCCTAAAACGTTCCATAGGATGCGCCAAAAAAATGTCCATGAAAACAAGAAAGAAGGTATGAACCACCTACCTCATACTAGTACGATGATACTCCTTCAATATCAGCCTCCAATTAGGTCTAAAACATGGTATATCTAAAAAAGAATCAAAACCGCTCAAACCCCAACAACTTGTTCTAGAATAGAAATCAAGAAAAACGGCTCAAGGGGAATCCAGGCCATACCGAAGGGGTTCTAACACATCAAATGATGCTCGAAACAGAGTTTTGACAAAGATCCGGGAGGGACTTGAAGGTCCGGCCGACTCTCCCCACGTAATCCCCAAGTGGATGGAAGAAAAAGAGGATAATGGGAATTCCAGGGTGGCCCGGAACATAAAAACCCTAACTTTAAGTGGATGCATGGTTAACCTGCATGGTTTGGAAAACCGTGTGCTAACCCTGTAGTTGCCACTGCCTCACCTAGGAACTTCGCATGACCAACCCGCACGGTTTGGAAAACCGTGCACCGCCCGTGTAGTGCCCACTGTATCACCTGGATACTTCTCACAGTTTTTTCAGACCGTGTGCCAACCATGCCCACCTTCACGACCTCCCCATCTTCCAAAGTTTAACCTAGAATTGTCCAATTTCTCTAGTTTTCTCAGAAGAAAGTCAAAATTCAAACAGGGTCGGGATTTTGACCCATTCCAGAAACCCGAGTTCTTATATACGTCCACTTCATCCAAGAAAAATGATGTGAAACTATGCTACCTCATCCTTAATTATGTTAAACTTATATTTATTCCTTGTTTCATGACGATAAACTATGAAAAAAATTAACATCCTGATTTCATAATGATAAACTTCATAGTGAAACCATTGGTCTTAGATCAATGAACATTAAAAAAGATCAATAAAATCCTACATGACATTGAAATATATGTGCTACCTACGAGACGTTAAATTACATAACATAGATGGTCCTTTCTGCATGACCTCAAAACTCATGGACCTCTTGTCCTGTATGATGTTAAACTGTTATTTCCTACATGACATTAAACTGTTCCCCACATCCTTACCACATGATGTTAAAGTTCAAAGAAATCTTGAACTACTTAAGGATTTATTACCATCCTTATGGGATATGTAGCAATGCCCAGACACTTCTTCCTTGGGATAAGCCACAAAATCTCCCAAACCATTTATTTCATTCCTCTTCCCCCACAATAATAAACTATGTATGATTTCTTCTTGGGATTGTGTGGTGTTGTGTGGATCCCTTTGGTCCTCATTAATGTCGGATATCTTCAAGCTTCCACACTAAATATTAATATATTAGAATCCTCATCCTCTAGTCCAATATCTAGGACCACAAACTAAGACCTACAATGTTATTATTGCATGAAAATAACTGCATAACAGCCCCTTTACTTACCATATTATGTTAAACTACATAATATGCATCTTTTATGTATGATGATAAAATAAACAGTGCTATGATACCTTCACCAGAGAATAAATTACCCCTAACATCATTACCCTACCATTCCATCTTGATGAACTATGTACAGATTGATCCATGTCTTTATGGGATATGTAGGAACACCTTAACACTTCATCTTTATTTCCTGTAACAAACCCAACCCTTTGTCCCCCTGTCTTGAGTATCATTTAGGTGTATTAAATATGTCATGTGGACCTCCTTGGCTCTCATTCACAATGGGTTGACTCATGGTTCCACACTTCACATATCCTATTTAACCAGTCCAAACTCTATGTCTTAAAATAAGATTTTTAGTGACCTAGTTCACCTAAAAATAATATTTATGACAACCAAGATATCCTCATTTGAGTTGATAACACCCCCATTTGGAACTGGGTATCTACCATGCCACCCTTAAAGAACTATGTGTGGCTTCATTCCCATCCTTAGGGGATACGTAGCAACACCCCAAATTTTTTTTCTCCCGGTCCAACTGTAGAATCACAAATTTTTTTGGCCCTTTGGCATGAGTTCCCATTTGAGATTTTATGGTGCAGTCTGTACCTATTTGGACCTCATTCACCTGGGGTTATTTTCTATGCCGCACACTTCTCCTTTGGGATGCATCTCTCTCTCTCTCTCATAATTTCCTATTATCATGATGATAAATTGAGTGACATTTTTATCCGTACCTCATGACATTAAACTGCACGGATACATCCATAGAACATTATGTTAAACTAGAAACCTATAGTCCACACTATATGACCTAAAAATAAAATATTTTTTTTCTAAGAAACACATACATAAACTATTCACTATATCAGGGACCTTTAATCTACGTTCCATCTTGTCCTTTGTCCCCCTCAGGATCCCAATCCTTGAGGACCGATCAGCTATCACCTACGGATATTCAACATCAGCAAGTTTGAATGTGGGGTGGTATCAGACATTTGTTGGATTCCATAGGGACATTCCCCCAATCCATCTCCACTCTTAAGGAATCCCATTACCTAGATATCTATCCTCTTTCATGTCTTAAGGGACCCCCTAATGGCCTGGCTATTCCACATCGACTCACCTACCATTCTGGGATATCACCATGGAAGAATTTGGATGACATTTGGAGACAAGTCCCATGTTTCGAACATGGTCATCAGTCAACCGTCATTTTCCTATCCCTATCCTTGGTAACACGATATGGGTTATTTTCTTCAAACATGTTTATATGTTATGCTCCATTGAAATTCCACCCTTATTGTGTTCTAGATATCGGGCACAGTGATTCACACTTTCCACCTTCTTATTTTTTGGTGGATCTCTAACACCCAAGGTGTTATCCCTCTATGAATACATGGGCATTAAGTGGGAATGTTAGTATGGTTGTGACACTTTGATCATGTATTTCCTATCCATTTTTGTGTGATAGCACATAATGGAGAACACCTAACATCACTCCATGTTTCGCACCCAGAGCCTGTCTCACGTGGGCATAAGAGTGTTGGTAGGGTATATACCCAGAAGGGGAAGCTGTAAAACCTAATGGTCTTAAATCTATGTCCTTAAAATAAGATCCATTTCATTGTAATTTTTGGAATATGTTGCACAGAATTGGGACTCTTTGGCTCATTCAAGTCGTATTGGTCATTCCTTTTCACTGTATTTGTCTACCGTAGATACCCGCTCTCCATTAGTACAGATTCTATGACCCAAAATGAAGAAATCTATATTCCAAGATTTATGACACTAAAATATATAACACTTCATCTGTAATGAATTATATTAAACTGCATGGATATAACACACACACGACATTAAACTGGGAACCTATGGTCCAAACTATTTACCCTTTAAACTAAGATCCTACAGTCCAATAAATATGACCTTAAACTATTTTAAATACCATGTTCATTTATCCTGGTTTTAGTTGTGACCTACCAGGAAGATACCCCTAAAGTGTTGGGGTGTGAGACTAAATTTTTTGAGTTCCATATGAATATCATCCCGACCCGTATCCACACATTAATTATTTCCGGGTTCGGATTTTCACTATCTTTTACATCCATAAGGAACCCCTAACAGTAATGGTCTCATAACTATTCGGATCACCTAATACCCTAGTCTAACTCTCTAATATATTTTTTGGAAACAAACATCGAATCATGTGTTTAAAACATAGTCAACATTCAATTCTGTTTTGGCATTCCCCATCCTTGAATGGTGAAGTTGTGGAAACTATGTTGCGAATATGGACAACATTGATCTTACCCATATATCACCCCTTTCATAATCCGGACCTCATAACTTTAAATTTACATTTTTTGAACTTCCCTATACTCAATTGGAACTCTAACACCCCTAGTGTTTCCCCTAAGTTCATTTCCACATGTCGAGTGAGAAGAGACCATGTTGTAATCTTCTACATGTTACGGGGAAAGCCTGATATCACTCTTTGTTTCCCACACAGATCATAGATCACATGGGTTTAGAAGTATTGATAAGAATTATACCCATATATAGAAGTTATTCAACCTTATGTTCTAAATTATATGACATTAAACTAGGATCCTTATAGTCCAAATTCTGTAAACATAGACTAGGAGTACTATGATCCAAAATCTATAACCTTAAACTAAGAGCCTCTACATATTTTACTCAGAAGTGCATGGTTCGGTATGGACCCATTTGATCCTCATTCATGTTGGATTTCTAATAACCACAACATGCACATCCCATTTGAAACACCTCCTCCAGCATCCTTACCACATGTTGTTAAAATTCATGGGCTGGTCATGTCATACGACCTTAAACTGTGGAATTATTTTCCTAGTTGTATGTTAAAAATGGAATATCATTATATTGTTCTACCATAACAGGGAATCACCCTTTGGACTGGTTATCTACCATTCCAACTATCAATACTTAAAAATTACTTGATTTCTGTTGCAACACCCATACATTCCATCCCGGTCTAGCTGCTGAAAAAAGAAACAGAACAAACAATTGAACAAACAAAAAATATCTAATGACCACTATATCTACGTATAGGTAAAACCTACACAATGAAATTTACCTCCATGATCTATGTGTGGATTGATTTTAATCCTTATGGGATAAGTAGTGATACCCAGATCATCAATATCGGGTCCAAAAACAATATTATCATCCATTTCCCACCGATTCTCCATTATCCTTACTGCATGATATTAAACTACATCAAATTATGGAACTATGTATAGCTTGATTACCATATTTATGGGATACATAGTAATTCCAAGAAATTTCTTCATTGGAGCCAACTATAGATTCATTCAAACCTTCGACCCCTTGGCCTTGATCATGTTCTATGATCTATGACCTTAAACTGCATTGATTTCAACTTAAGGTATCTAAATGACATGTGGGCACCCATGGCTATCATCCACATCAGGTTTCACCTCTTGTGTGTAACATATGTACCCTTGGAATGAGAATTCCTCTTTATAGTCCAAGCTAAATGACTTTAATCTATACCCAATATTCCTTAGGAATTTATTTGTGGTTCATGCTGGCCTTTTGTTCCTCATTCTTTTCAAGTTTTTTATGAAACTTCATTATGAAAATTCCACTTTGAGATCCTCTCCAAAGGTCCAATATATATGAATTTAAGTTGATGTCTATAAAGCATGACATTAAGCTATTATTCTACCCTGATCATGTTTAGGATTCCCCATGATAATTATGTGATATTTTACCTTCCACAACAGAAAGGATTTCCCCCATTGGTGTAAGTCTCCTACTACACTATGTTTCTGAACTACGTAAAACTTGATTCACATCCATATGAGATACTTAGTGACATCCAAACATATTTTATTGGTACTATATAAATATTTATAAACCTTTTTGGGCCCTTTTATCTTGATTATGGCCAAAACCTTATGATCTTATACTGAGAGAATCACTATGATTTCCCCCCTTGTCATATCACATGTGCTTCCTTCTAATATATTCCCCAATAATTTTATAGTGCTCAAAAATCATTTGGGTCATTTACATTGAGTTTGTTTCCTCCATTCCACAAAAATATTATAGGAACAGATAGTTCCATATTCCATGCAAGACAACTCTAAACTATTGGCTAGGGTCTAGGAAGTACAACATTAAACTATGTGAAATGTCCCAATCTCCTGGCATTAAACTTTGAAACACAACCTGATCAAATGATATTAAACTATTCCATGCATCATTCTAATTTTTCATGTTGTAAAACCAAATCCCAGACCCCCATCAGAGTGGTCCTCCATGGAATATGGGTTTGATATTTTCTAATCCAAATGGGCGTACACCAATGTGCTTTTGTCATAGTGGAATAATTTCTAGAGTGTTGGGATATTTTGAACATTCCATCACTCCATAAAATGCTTTTAATTACCCATTGTTGTAGATCATCGTCCTATTTCAGGTCATAAGGGACCCTCTAATGGCCAAGATATGCCATATGGACTCTCCTACCACTCTAAGCCAATGTTCTTGAAGAGATCAGATGAAAATTTAAGATGGGTCTTGTGTTGTCGAACATGGTCAGTGGTCGACCCTTGTTTTTTTCCCCATTACAGGATAAGTGATAGAGATGCTTCATTTTTAAAAAGACCATCATATTTACTATTTCATGATTTCTTCCTCCCTATGTTTTAAATAATGGGCATTGTGATTCACCCATCCCATTACCACTTGTTTTAGATTGATTTCAATGCTCTTGAAATTATCCATCTCTTGCACTAGTGCACATTAGGAATATTTAATTGGATGTCGTGAGAGCTCCATTATCTAGTCAAAACCCCTCTTTAAACCTAACACTATGGGTGTTCAGTCCATGATAGTAGACCTTGAGTATTTGATGATTATCATACACTCTTAGACAAAGTGAATGATTATGTGTTCGTCCCTTGTTTCTCACACCGGACATGACCCATATGATCTTAGGGGGTGATCATTAGTTAGTTCATAGATATTATCGAGGTGTGATAATTACAAAAATAAAGATTGTTTTAAAGAAAACTTTTGAAAACAAACATATAAATAAGAAATTATGTGTCATGTGTTTGGGAAAACACACCCCTTATGGATCTTAACCTTTGATGGAGAATTTAAACACCACCACATTCCTGTGTGTGGCTTATAGAATATCCTTACACTTATATAGCTCCCTCTCCTCATCACCAACAATTGGGTGAAGCTAATTATCCATAATCTATGCCTAGTTTTGTTCATCTTGGATATCAGCTACTTAATAGATCACCTGCTTTAGCTACCCTTGGGTCTCCACTAGCTGGACCTACAATTGTGTATCATGTTCTGATTGGTTGTTGGAAAAGGTGGAATTCTTGTTCTCCTGTACTTATAGGTGATTAACATATTATTTAGCCTCTTGAAGACTTTGGATGTTTTCAGAATTCTTTATGAACCAGGTGTTGTCTAAGTGATGACTATATTGTAGCATTTTCTAAGCAAGGTAATAGTGGATCATCACAAGAATATTGTGATCATCCGCCCCTCCAATATAGAGACAACGTATCCAGGTGGAGATTAATACCATTCAACTTATTTATTGTGTCTCTAGGGTATCATTTAAATGATTGATTCACTACCATGAACAATACCAAGTCATACATCTCTCCTTAGCTCTTTCTAGATCACAATCGTCCAACTCTTCAAGATCTTGTGGTTCGTACTCTAGAAAGATTACCAGATGTTCAGAAAAATAATCTTCCTCCAAAATTCTCTTAGATGAGATAGGATCTATGACATGTTGGAGAACCCCATCACTCATTTCCTCCTTATAAAACTTTCCTCCACAAACTTTGGGCTCTACCTTGGAAAAGTTATAACCCATATCCCCAACCTCCTTATCATTAATTGCTATGGACAAATCATCATGAGTGACCTACTCTTCATGGATAGGTACAATCATTCAAAGATCTCCCATAGATGTCCCAAACTCATCAATTTTATGGTCTTTTACTCTCATGATCAATTCATTTAGTAGAAACCATATTTATCTAGACCCCTAGGTGGTAGATATGAATATATAAAGGTAGAAACTTATTATTGTTATGTTTCACCCACTCAAGTTCATGTGTAACTGTAGGGACATACACAAATGAAGAACCTTTGGAAGTTATTACTTTGATGATCTAAATTGGATCCCTAGGAATAATAGGAATATTCTGGGATTTTGAAGTCATTGCCTTAACATCTTTAGATGGACCACCACTAACTGCCCCTACCACAATTGGTTCATCATGTTGCACAGCCTTGGGTGCGAGCTCACAAGACCATACCATTACATCCATTTTCATGTTCCATTCCCTTGTAGTTGGGGATTCTTGATCATCACTGATGTGACCATGTACATGAACATTCATGATTGATGTATTTGAGTTTCAAAATAAATTGGTCCAGGAATATTTAATTAAGACTCATCAAAAGATACACCGCATGTCCCTCATCGGAGCCTGTGATCTCGCCGCTCTCCCATAAACTCACCCAATTTGTCTATATCACTTGGGATTCCCCACCAATAGGTTGCTCTACCCAAACCTATTGCACTTATTCTTCTTCCTCATCTTCTTCATCCTCTAATTATTCTTCTACTTCTTCCACATATTCATCATCACTATCATCTTCGGGTGGCTGTTCTTCTATGTCATACTCTTGGCCATGACTAAATTTGACCAAGAGATTTGGTTCTTCATATTTCCCCTATTGGAGTGCATATACTTCCATGGAAATTATATATGTATACCATCATTGGAAGTACACATTTTTTGTGTCCTGAATAAGCCAAATTTCTAGTAGCTGAACTCCATCCCACATCAGTTTCCATCAATGTTATTTTTGGATTTATTGACTATTGTGGTGTTCTCAAGGATGAACAATGTGTGGAGAATATCGAAAAATTAGTAGGTTCAAGAAAGAATATAAATTATTTTCCATGGTATTCTTTTGAAATACCATGAGTCCACCTTTGGGACCTACAATCCTCTGAAAAAGGAGGTGCAACTGCACCTTAGGGCCTCCCCATTGTTGAAGCTCTGTCTCAAATTGTCCCTACTGCTTAGCTTGCATCTTTTCTTGCATCCCTAGTGGCTGATCAACTACTTTATCAACTCCCAGAATCTATAACTTCCACTATGATCTTCCAAATTCATTTTTTATAATTTCATTCAGATATTCCACCACCTTATGTTTAGATTTTTTTGATAGGTCTCTATTGACATTTATTGGTGGTTGGGTGATGGTTTCATGAAATATCATAGTTTTAAAAATTCACCCAAATTGATAAATAATGAATTGGTGTTGACCATCCCAAACCTCTATATAAACCTTCTTCAACACTTACTGAATTCACTCAAACTGTCTGGAAAATATGGATGACATGTATGGTTCAGAAAATATCCTTCTATTGATCTAGTCTACTAACACACTGCCCCTGATACTTAGATGATATTCCCTATTATCCAATGGACCTCATAGGTCATCCACCGAATGGATGACCATATTATTCAATGGTTGAAAATTGAATTTTTCATGATTTCCAATTTGGATCTTGACCCCTTCCTCATTGAGCTTTGGTGGCCAGATAGTGATGTTCAACAAAAATGGTAGTAAGCCATTTCATGGAGTACAAATGAATTTTGCGAGACCATATCCACTAAAATGAGTTGTGATCAAACCATAGAGGATATAGAATGGTCTAATGATTATATTGAACATTCCTCCCCTTGAGATACTCCTTATAATTCTATAAATCCTGAACAATACGAGCACTCCTAGAATTACCTTGTTGCGACCTTCAATGATCCCAACCATTACCAGTATCCATGGATGAACCCCCATCCTTATGTTTCTCCCTGGAAGTAGCCACCCAATCAAGAAGATAATAAGGATATTGAAATATCATACCTTCAAATCCAAGATATCATTCATGTATAATCCCCACACCTAATATTCTCCTGCTTCTAGGATTACCCAGTGTGATCCGGCCTTTCCCCTTTGCGATGCATTCGGGAACTACCCCCCCACCCAGATTGGAATCCACAAAATTTTATCCCTCATCAAGAAATAGGTTGAACCACTCAGAGTATGGGATGTCCATCATGACAAATTTGATCCATAGATTCTCCTTCCCCGCATTCAGTAGATTCCATGTTAGGATGGGGGTTCATCTATATTCTCCTAGATATTATGTGGTGGTAGGAACTCTTCAAATTGAAACCCATCCATAGGAATTACCCCGATTAAATTCATGTCCCAATGACTAATACTGACCTCCAAATTATGTTGGTGGATAGTGGTTGTGTTAGGGGACCATCAGTTGAACTACTATGACACAATTTCCTATTGGAAATAGAAGTGAAATTGCAATGTCCACATGACTTCAATCATCTAGATGTTTCACACATCTTTTCAAAAATCATCACATGTCTGGAACAACTAGTATTCCCATTCCCAATCACTTATGAAGTTACCCCTGGGAATTAGGTCCCAATATTTCTTCCATCCCACAATTTCATTTTCTATTCTACTTCGGAAGGTGCCTGCATAATAGCAAGGGAATTCATCCTCCACTAGTTCGTTGGGTATGACTATCCTAGTCTTTGTATTTAAAACCTATACAGTAATATCATTAGTGTCCATTTATGTTTTTCCATGGTTGGTGATGTTGTAACACTAGAGGATATCATTACACATGAACCATGACAGTGGTGAGTCAGTCTGAAAGCCTAGGATGACCACTTCTTCTAGTGTCATGAAATTCCATAGTGGGAGACTACCAGCCCAGATGAAATCCTTTTAAGGATATTTCATTATGCCCAATTGAACTTCTTTATCTGATAAAACCCTTATGGAATAAATTATTTAGTTATTCATGATCATCTCAGCCATCTCTGTGGAAATGGAAGATTCCCTCTCAGCAACAGTCCGTTGGTCGGAAAAGTTAAGAGATTTTTGAAAATAGTAAGTCTGGATTGCGAAAGATAGAAGTTTAGAAACAAAAAAGATTTCATGCATGTAAGATTATGTGGATGACACAAAAATTCTAACCATTTCTGAATCACATAATATTCTATGATTACATGTGAAGCACCAACCAAATTTGGGTTTTGTGCATAGGACTAAAAAACATACATGTATGAGATCAATCTTTCTTATCATTCAGAAATTCAATTTAATCTTTCTAGGGCCCCCAATTATTTATAGGCCCAATCTAAGACCTCTGCACATGCAGGTAACCTTATGCTTCAATCCTTGTATTTTTTGCGTACCTCTAAGAAGGAAATATCCCTTTCACTGTTTCCCTCAGAACGTGACCTTTTGGTCCCCTTTCTGGTCATATTCTAATGGGAATTTGTCAGTTTGAAATTTTACTAGAGATTGTAAATTTGAATATTTTAACAAATTGAAGAAACCATTTGACTCAACAGACCATTATGAGAAGGGAAAGGGCGTCACACATTTGTTTGGATACTATCACATAAAACAAAAATCCACACACAAGGACGTTACAAACCCAATATGACATCAATTAATATATTCTATAGTAGACATATGAAAACAGTTATGGAAAGTGTGTGAAAATGAATCAGATGGCATAAAATGAGATGGAATGTGATTAATCCTCTTACGTGACCAATACGATGTCAAACATCCCCTTCGACACTGCTATTTTTCTACACCGCTGCTGAGTATTTTCTATATAAATAAAAAGGAACCTCACCCTTTTGGGGGTAATGGTCTAGAAGTATAACCATCACTCCCAAATTCAAAATTCCACCACTTCTATGACCACACATAGTCCACGTAGTCAATGTATAGGATCTGGTGCGACATGTCCCCCACTAACCCCCATCTTACGAGCCAACAAGGACTTGAAAATTACATGTTTTTTTTATGGAGTGTGCAAACAAATGACCCTTAATTTTCACACCACATACCCTTTTATACATCCATGATTCCCTCATCCCCCCATTGTTTTCACGCAAGACTCCAATATTGCACACACCCCCTCTTTATGGGTCAATGGAATGATTCTATGACTGGGCACCTTGCTTGAGATCTTCTTGAACACACCTCTCATATATTCTGTGCACATCCTCCATGCGACATTCTAGGATTATACGAAGTTATTTCCTGGTCACATGGGTTGTTTCCCTTGTTTCATTTCCAAACCCCTTTTTTTATAGGTATGCTAATGAATCTTTATTTTTCGCATCACCATGCTAATGTGGATACCACTATCGTCCACTCCCCTACACCACCCTCATTAGGAATGGCTGATTCTTTCCCTTATCATTTTTTATTGGGTATCAGTTATATATGTATAGGTTGTGAGGAGTAAGTCCTCCCCGTCTGAGATATAAGATGTTAAATTTATAATCCCCATTGTACTCAACACATGATGTTAAACTGTAGACTTACCCAATGAAATTTACATGGGGTGTCACATCTCAGGAATTATCCACACCAACTTGTCTATACGGGAGTGAGATCTTCCCCTCCCTCATAGAATGGAATGATATAATCCCCACATGGAATGAGATACTCTTCGGGCATCCCCCAAGAAGGAATACCCAATCTTCATCTCCCTGGGCTACCTTAGTGCATAATCCTCTTATCACCTCTCGTGGCGGAAACTTCTATGACATGATCATCTTGTCTACTTCTACTTCTTGTTTCTTACACTGTACATGACTCATGTGGGAATGGAGGTTAGTAGTTACCATGAAACATATCCACCTGGGAAACCTCAATGTGTAAGCCCTATGGTCATAAATTCTGAACTAAATGCGTTTTTATCCCTATATTCTAAACATGGTACATAGTAGGCCTCTCTGAGGTTAAATCCAAATAAATAGTAAACTCCCATGATCCATCCTAGTTATGTACATTCATGATGTGACATATTTCCCTAATGGGACACATCCCCCTGATCCACCTACTGGAGGTTTATGATCTATCCCCCCTGAATTCATCCATCACCTCAACCATATCCCATTGACATCACATTACATCCATTCCATCAACATTGGAATCCTAAGTGTGTAATACCAAACCACATCTCTCATATCTGTTTGGGCCACTATCCAGGTGTAAGACCTAGAATGTTGATAGGAAGAAAGCCATGACTAGTCCCCAATTCCATCCTGAAATATGTGGACTTTGATCCATATCTCCTACACAGGGTATATAGAAAGCCTCCCTGAGGTTTGATCCCATCATCTATTCTCATATTGGACTTTCTCTCAAGTCATTATTTCATTAGAGGATCATTCCCCAACCCAGATGTTACACTTCCATTAGGTCCCTACCCATGCACTCTATTATCTTGAGCCGAATCATTAGGGGTATTATCACACCATCATGTACTATGTGGAAAATGATTACCAGCCATTGGGAAATTTATGAAATCTCCTCAAGGTTCAATCCAACCACCCATCACATTCCATCCCTCCATTGCTTTTCCAAAAATCCTCTATTTCCATCCTGGTTCTTACCTAGGCCACCAAATCTCAGTGGGATCATTCCATTCACTTGGAACATTCACACACATACTTCACATTCACTGAATCTCACTTTGGATGTCTCAGTGAATATGCCCCACACAATTCGTATTCATCCAACTAAGAGCAATCTTCTTGTGATATCCATCTATCCTAGTGAAAGCCCCAATCTACCCATTAAAACTACATGGGTTTAAATCCCTTTATTATATTCAAGGTACGTTGGAAGCCTCTCTAAGGTTTATCCCAACCAATTGTAAACCATGGTGTCCCCCTCATTAGGGTATACCTCCAAGATCTTCTTCTAATTGTGTCCAGATTAGCCTTTATAGAATGAAACTATCACTTTATGGGATACACCACCTAGTATCCACTCTCATTGGGTGTGCTAACTCCCCCATTTGGTAAATTTGGCACATCCCTATAGGGGACATACCGCTTTATAGTGTGAAACCTTACCTTTATGGGGAACACCATCCAAGGTCCCTTTTCATAGGGCATTCTGATCCATCCATCTGGTAAACCCTCCATGTGAAATCCCTTGGGATGTACCTTTCTGATCCTACTTCACATGTTTTCTAATAGTCAATTCCATCTCCAAAAGGTGTTAAAATCATGGCCCTTCATCTCTACAAGGTGTTAAACTTGTGGATTTCCTCATTTTAAACATGGGATGCATGGCAAAAACAATGGAAGACATGCCTCTATAATAAGATATCATGTGATTGATGTGAGATTCATTGGGTTTCCACGCCCTTGAGAAGCCGTTTTATGAGGAAGAATAAACGTAACAAGTGTCCCTATGTCTAGATATTCATATTGATTCTTAACATGACTAATCTCATAACTGAAGGTTGTTTCACTGATGAGTCCCCTTGGAATGTCCAGAAAGATGTTTCTTAATTAATAAATGTCAATAAAGATATGACACTAGGAATGAGTTTCACTAAAATAATCTTAATTTATATGGGATACATAGACTAGGAGACAAATTTTGAGGATAAATCCTTATAAAGAGAAACCATCATCACAAAATCCTATTCGGATCATAGAGAAGGCATCTCAGAAGAAGTAATGAATGTCTCCCACCTTTTAAAAGAGAGAATGTTGGGTACAATGTATTCAATAAATGAACAAAACAACATTATGACTGGATGTTCTATGATGAAAGAATCAAAAACAACAATATAGAGATATCATATCTTTTCCTTACTATAGTATTTGTAAGCATTTTAAGGATTAAAATTTAATTATATTGAACTAATTTATATCAGAAAAATTGGTTGTTCCATGATGATGAAATGTATGTGAGATGCCTTCATCTAATAAATTATTAAATTATCAAATACCATTTACTAATTTGTTATATTTCATAATTAAATTAATGGAACATGTGGAAAATCATAAATAAATACATAATGGGGTCACTACCATGAGATGGTTGTGTGGGTTCCCATCCAATTCTCTCCCTACATTAAATACATATTTTTCAACTTCCATTTTTTGCAATAAGAAATAGAAAGGTGTGGGAGATGCGAGGTTCCTACCAGTGAAATGGGTGATTTAGTTTCAACCAATTGTTATATCATAGAGGATAGATGGAATTTGGATGCCTATTTATGATCTTTATCATGCTCATTAAATGAAGATGGTTTCTACAACTCTACGGTGTATGGTACATAAACAATGTGTTCTTTATTTAATGGGATCATAGTTTCAGGTATTCATTCATGATGATCATAAATTTATGGTATTTAACCTTTTGAATTCATTAATTAAGTGTTAATATATCCTTATAAGACATATAGTGGTATCTAAGATTTACCATGATCTTGGATTCACAAAATCATGAATAAAATTGAGAAAAATAGATATTGTTTTTGATATTTTAAGATGAGTCGTATAAAATGATAAGGAATTTAAACTATGTTTTCTTATGGGTTTTAAAATATTTTATGATATGATTTGTGTAATTCACATCATATGAAGTCTATAGTTTGAATATTTTATACAGTGATAAATAGGATCATTATATCATAAAGTTGATATTGATGTCTTTCATAGGATATGGGATACTAGGTTCCAACAAATATATCACCTATTATGATAAATTATATAGCATTAACTCAACATTTATTATACACCACTTCTTATGAAATGCCTTTATCTCTAGTCAAACTTTCTCACCCTACATGGTTCCCCTTATGGGTGATTAATATTTTGTATGCCGGGGGGGGGGGGGGGGGTTAATACCATATAGGTCCCAACAAGCACTAGATTATTCATATGTGAGTATATTTTCACAGAATTTATTCTTTTGCACGTGGTTTATCATAAGAAATGGAAGATAGGAATATGGTGTAGACATTACCCTATATCATTATCATAATCTGAGTGCATGGTGGTCTCTTATTGTTATGGGATATAGTAGATTAATCTTAATCTTTTCCAATCATAATAGGTGATATAGTTGTGTATGAGGCACATATGACTAATTCTATGAAGTGCCTATCATAGGTGATGATGAGAATTATTAATCAAGAAATATGAATTATAGCGTTTAAATGGTTTAAATAAGAAAACATTATTAATCATTACATTTGAAATGGAATTTATTATTAAAAATGATATTTTATTAAGTTTTTTTACATAATATTCAATTATTAATCTATGTAAAGAAGTTAAAAAAATGTATTTAAATAAAAATAAAATATTTTTTCATATTTATTAATCTATATACTTGATTATAAATTAGATAGTTATAAAAATATTTGTAAATAATTATTTAAATATTTTTAAAACATTAAATAAATAAATATTCTAAAGATTAATTATTAACATCAAAATTCCCTTATGAAATTATATTGCATGAGTTTAAAATTTAGAAGAAGTTTTTATATATAAATTATAAGAGAAATTTATGATGTTATATAAATCATTAAAATAATGATGACATAAAAATGAGATAATATTTAGATTATAGATTACTCATAATCAATCAATTATTTGAGAATAATTGGTAGAAAAATTTCCTATTATCGTGGTTCTAAATATATGATAAGTAAAATCAAGGTAAAAGGTTGTCTTATAGAAAAAAGTGAGAAATTCTCATGTCCATATGCCCCTACATCCTTTGGTAACATCATTAGTGCCTATAAATCTACATGGGAACATATTATTATTGTGGGTCACACCTCCTGTAGTCATAGAGTGAGGTGATAACTATGTTTCCTAAGAGAGAATTGCATGAGAACCACATTTAAGAGTTTTTATCTAATTCATAAGGACCCTACAACCATGAGATCCATGATCTATATCGATAGTGCATAAGGATTACATTGGAAGGAACCTAAAACAATGGTAAATGGATATCTTAACTATAAAGGAACAAACTATAACCACATGTGGAATGACCTATGGTGATAGGGAATAAGTTTGACTTGGTCATGAACCTTTTATTTATGTGTGGTACAGCCTGAAACAGTAGGGAATAATGTCTACATGGTCAGGGGACCCTACAACCATGTGCAGCATTTCCTGTGGCTGTATATCCATGGGGGAGGGCCTACCTCTATAGGTGGAACAACCTATGGTGATAGGGTCCCATCCACTAAGACATACTACAATAAACATAAAGATATATGTTTATTAAAATATTATAAAAATTATAATAATATATATTAAAAAACCACTATAACCATGTGTAAGATTATGTATTAACAGAACCGGTGGCTATTTCATCACCAATATCCCCCATAGACTAACTTCCCATGGATATAGCCCAAATCCACAAAAATCAATAATTCATCCATGACCTTCATTTTTGTATTTCACCCTTTTATCTACTTGTAAAATAATGTTAAACCATAACCACATGATTTTTAAAATTTTAAAAAGGCATTAAATGATATTAAATTTGATATATTTATAATAAATTAATTGTTTACAATAAATATATTTATATTTCAAATGATATCACATATTAAAAATTAAATTCTATATAATGAGTAATATGAAATATTTTATATCACGAATAAATTTAAAGTGTTTATATTTATTTATATAATTGAATTTCATCAATATATGAATTAATTTCAAAGTGTTTATAATAGTTAAATTTTAAATTAACTATCTATTGTTTAATTTTATGAATTATTCATTTTTTATATATTCCATGATTTATTCACAATTATAACTTTTATTTATGAACTATTATACATGATTCATTTTGAAGTTGTTTAAACTAATTCTAAAGATTATCATTCATGCATCTAAGGAGTTATATTCTTTGTTTGATAACTGATTTATATTTTTTATACATTGAATTTTTCTAGTATAGATGTGTGGTCATGAATTAAGATTTTAATTATAGTTTCTAAATATTTTCTATCAGAATTAAAATGGGATTAAAATATCCCATGAGTAATTTATCTCTGAGAAGTGGGATGTTGAGTTGGAATGATCACTAGCTATGTGGCATATTCCTTATCAATAACTGTGAAGGTTGACTATCTATGGATTCAACACTAATCATGTATGAATTTTTCATTTCATAGAATATTAAGCCTCTGCAAGAAAGTGTATCATATATATTATGCATTGGATTAAATTATATATGTATGAAAATAGTTGTTTTTATTGTGTCTTACTAATACAATTTATAAATTTTGTAAAAATTAAAACATCAATTTGGTTTTAAAATATTTATTTACCGGAAGGAACATGATTAAAAACTAGATAATTGAATGCATTCATGTATAACATGTTTACCATGAGACAAAATGGTAAGATTAAAACAATTTTAAATACCAATTGTAGTACTCCATCCAATTAAAATCTTTTAGGAACCTTGTTCATATAACTAGGTCATTCGATACACAGTTTTGTTCACTAATAATATAATATATAAGGAAAACAAATTATTAGGTGACCATAACTGTTTGGTTCCTTATTCCTGGTATATGATATGAGTTACACATGCCCAGAAATCCGAGAACATTATGATTCTAAATGAATAAAATTATTTTAATCTATATTATGGATTCAAAAGAGTTTTATCAACTCTACTATTCATGATTCATATATAATTTCATTGTAATGTTTGACTACCAGATTAATTCATCATTTAAATACCTGCTAAGGAATGAGATTCAATATGAAATATGGTTCTTGGTCAACTGATGGATAATAAGTTTATAAATGGTTACATAATATTAGTGGGATCATATTTATTAAATTATATTATTAGATATTTGAAAACCATAATACTAATTTGATAAAAGATTAAATTATATGTAAATATCATCAACTTTATCATTATCATTAACATATTGTCACCTTCTTTTATTTCTACATTGAACCATTTTTTGATATCCTTTGGAATGGGTCTTCTCTTGGGTTTTTTTGGGTGAACATATTGTGAATTTTTAATCCCAAGGGGCCATGAAAGGTTTCCAAATGGTTATGTAAAAATATTAATTTTGTCCCAGATAACTATGAACCCTTTTAGGAGGTAATACAAGGGGGTACATGGTTTGTCTAAACCGTATAACCAACCCATAAAAACCATAAAACCTATGATAGTGAAGTATTCTAAGGTTTGTGAATGGTTTTACAAAAAAAATTTCCCTCTTAGGTTAAAACATTCACTCCACTAGTAGGGGAGCATGGTTTGGGTGCATGGGTATCCACACAGTGGGGTCCTCCACTGGAAACCGTGAATGCAAGAATTTAACCATCTAAAAAATTAATTTATGATACGAACCACCCATTTTTTGATCCTAATAATTTCTATTCAACCCTAACATATTTTGTTTCATTTTTAGAGGATCTCAAAATGAAATTATGCCACCTAGAAAGACTTCCTTCTGAAATCAATGTGCAATAGAATGATTTGATCCCTATATGTTAAGGGGATATTCTCTCATTTGGATTCATCAAATATTATATTCTTGCTTCCATGGTGATTTATATACCCTCATGTTATTTATTGATATAAACATTTTTTTATCGATATTGATTTTAAGTTTGATTTTATTGATTTTCTCATCATCATTCTTCCTTGGATTTCCTGTTGCGTGTGTAGTTTTTTATTCCCTAATTAAATGTAGTTGATTCTACATTTATTCTCCCAAAAATTGAAAAATTTATTTACATGATGTGTTCAATGTATCATTAAATTGAACTATAAACAAACTATTTGAAAGGAATTTTTATGAAATTTTAAATGGTATGGTATTTATGAAAAATATCCAATATCAATAGAATTAATTTTTTTAATGTATTTTGAGAATAATGAATTGATTTTAAAATTGTGTTTTGATGATGGATTTTATGAAATTATTTGAGATTATTTTGAAGAAAATGGATTAAATTGATATGATGAAAACATGTGAGAGGTTTTGAATAGAGAAAGCATGAAATGAAGAAAATATTATTTTCTGGTTTTGAAATTGGAAATGGAAAATTGAAATTGAAACAAGACAATTGAAATAAGAATTATGATTTGATTTTATGTGGAATGATTTCGCCATGTACAATTGATTAATAGAGAACATGAGAGCCATGATAGTTAGTAGGTTATTTGGGATAAGAACAGTTGGATCTGACCTTCTAGCATTGGATATATGATTTCAAATATAACAAAAACCTAGTTCAGCATGATTACCCCTGATGAGATATTGATTAATCATATTTTTCCTAAAAAACGATGCTATAGACACACATATTGAGCTAGGATAATTGATTTCATGTGTATGAGGATCCTATAATAAAAAACTAATGTACATTAAGGTAGATAATAATGGTTGATGATTCTGTTATTTTGATTATATATTTTGTCATTGTTTATAAAAGTTTATTGTTAATCCTATGTAATTTATAAAAAATAATTTATATAATTTTCTTATTTAATCCATGTTTTAAAATTTCTAGTGTCTATTGAATGTAAAAATGTTATTTATTATAAAAATGAGAAGAAATTCATTTTATTATTTAAATATTGATATTATGACTTGTTTATTGACATGGAATTGACTATGGAACACATGGTGGGACCCTATAAGGATATATATTACACAACCTACTTTTGAATTCATGTGTTTGATGATTTTATTTTTCTCAGTTAGAGAAATGAGAAAGGGACACATTTATTTGGTTGGTGTTTCTAATCTTTAGAACATGAAGTCTTGTAAGTGAACGGTGGAGGTGTTATTCAATTGTTGGATGGGTTGTTCATGATTTTATCTTGATATATGTTGAGTACACTGAAATTGTGTTTTCATGGGGTTTTGACCTATTTTATTATGGAATGTTCTTCTTTATGGAGTGTTTAACAAGATTTTTTTTTCATTTATCTGATATTTTTTGTAGAAAAATGAATTACCTATTTGATATTTTATTATTCTAGGTGCTAGTAACTAAAAACTAGGGAATGAGAGCATACTATGGGTGATTTTAGTACTGAATTGTGCATGAATGTAATAGAGTATTCAGTTCCATTCATGAAAATCACCTTATTCAACATTGAGATAAATCCATGTAAAAGGGAAGCTTAACATAAATAACTCTTATAAATGGAAAATTAATAGGGTTCTAACATAATTGAAACTATTTGGGATAGAGAAAACCCTTCCAGAATAAATTAACTATTGATTTTGTTCAATAAGTTAATCTATATGATTATGATAACCATATAATGATTCACCCAAGGATTTTTAAGGCATGTTCTGGATATAGAATTCAATTTTTCACCTTGATGTAAACACTCTGAAAATGTGAATGAATTCAAGAAATTTTTACTAGATATTCTAAATGTATTACCGATATCAAAACAAGAGAATGTGATATTTGAGGTAAAATTGATTTCTATGTGGAATTTGATGTCTAGGTTTTGGTCAATTTCAATAGTAAATGTTCGAAATGGATTAGTATAGAATAAGAAAAGTTATTTGGAGTGTCCAATAATTTTTATCCAAGTAACCAATCAAGGTCATTGAATCTAAAAAGTAAAATATAGACAAGAGGGTTATGATTCCATTACATGTAATAGTTAGAGATACCTGATGGAGCATAGAAACTCCAAGTAATGTATATTTTAGGTAGAAATGTAATAAAAATATATTCCATAATTTTTAATTATATATGATACAGAATGTATAAATTCAACATTTATTAAATATAAAGATGTTTAAAATCAAGGGAACAATTGATATAACCTGTCGATTAAATTACATATATAAAGGAAAGAGTTTCTATATATAATATATAAATTAAAAATAATATATCAAGCATAAATGGATTTAGGTATATTATGTTATTAATCATAATATTTCTCTTATATGAAGAGTGATATTTTTTTGTGAAAAAAGTGATGTTATAAAAAATAGGAGATGTTATATATGGTGTACAACTCACTAGATTATATAATATAATTTTTAAGGTGTTGAGGATAAATTTTTTATGGACAAAGAAAACTAGAATGTTAAAAAAATAAATGATTATGTCATTCAAAGTGAATTCCAGTTAATAAATCCTAACGGGGTTTAGTTTTTTTCAAAATGTTATAATATAAATAGTTATACTATATTTCATGGAATAAATTTATGAAATGTGTTTTGATATTGATTATGATGTTTATATAATGACTAATAAGTAGAAAAAAAATATATTAAAATCATAGAAATAGATATTTAAGTGTTTTAGAGTCTGAACATATTTAATTATTTCAAGATTATGAATATGAATCCTAAATCACATAATTATCCAAAATAGCTTAATTCAACAATTTTACTCACTAAAAAGTTTTTTGGGAGGGTTTTCTTAAATGGTCACATAGAGGTGTAGTTGGAATTACAATGAGAAGTTACAGATTTGAAAAAACCCCTTAATGTACAAGAAACATGAGGTTGATCTCATAGTCTAAAAAATATTATATTTCAAAATAGATCTTATTTTTGGTTTTGAGAGGTATTGCTAAAATAGTTAGATAATAAAAAATGTATTGTGTTATATAAAAGGAAAATTCCACTTTATCATTATTTTACACTAACAACATACATATATATAAATATATTACAATGTTAAATGATAATTTTCCACCCAATGTAAAAATTTTTAGTTATCCCTAAATAATGTTTATCATAGATTATTACATATTGTGGTGGAATGTTAAAGATATAATGAGTTTGATTTATATATTTGGATATAATATTTTCTCATGCGACACAAATTTGTTTTATACGATAGATGATCTATAAATTATACATCAGAGAATTTCAAAAAATATGTACTTTATATACTAGGGGTGTGTGATTGATAATTGGAGTCCCAACTACCTAGTGTTAGTGAGATATGTAGCTTGTGAACCATCAAATATTGACACAATTATTAGAAAATCCTTGAGGATTATGTATGTAATTAGTGGATTGATATAATTTTTAATCATGTATTTAGTTAAATCCTAATCAAGATGAGATTTATTCCACCCATATGACTAATGCACAAATTTTCCCTCAATTGAGATAGACTAAGGAAATGTAAAACCATACCTAGATAGTACATATGAAGTGATTATTTATCTGGTGATAGGGATATGATGTTATCATTTATATTGTGAATTCCAAGTGATATATTTATATCCATAATCTATCTAAAATCCTAGAATAGAGAAAATATTAGTAGGATATATGGGATTAACATACTCTATGTCCCATGGTCACTCGATGGCAGGAAAAAATGGACAATATATGATTTAATTCATTTATACGATAAATCTGTTAGAAATAGGTACTATAATATATGTGTTTGAGATCCTGGAATATACCTTTGTAGATTGAGTATAACTAATAAATTGTTAGAGAAAAATGATGGATTATATTTATGGATTCATGGATTTATATTTATAATAAATTCTAAAAAGGCCTATAGGGTTACACATTTTGGTTGACTGATTGAGGATTGTGTTTAATTCAGAGTTCTGATATAAAATAGTTTATGTTTTTAAGAAATTAGTTGTGTATGGAAATTCCAAAGATATTTCATATGATGTGATACAAGGTGACATTGAATATATCCATCGAAAAGGGTTTCGTAATATATCCAATGGGATTTTTCGATATGGTTTTAGATGTTATTACATTTGAAACAATATTAGGATAAATAAAAAAAGAATATGAGGCCATAGTTTGGGTTAATATTGTTAGATTTATGATGAAAACACACAAACACGCATATGATTTATATAATACCATATTATTTTTAATGATTTAGATATGTCATATGGTATGCTATGTTGAATTCTTGGCACATAATATTTATTAAATTGGAGATATTGTAAAATAAAATAAAGAGATAATGTAGCACTAATATTACATGATAATAATGTGTTAGAATAAATATTTTTGATTCTATTTAATCAATGGTTATCATTAACAGTGGTCAATTCATGAAGATGAAACATGTGGGAGATTCATTCATTTGATGAATTCTTGAATGTTCGAATGCCATTTACTCATGAATTATGAAATAGGATAAATCACATGATGCATGAGAAATATTCCCAAGGACTATATAAATGGGTTACTACCATGAGATAATGTTTGAAATTCCACACCAAATTACAATATAATACTAATCTGTCTTCTATATCTGATTTCTATAAGAGGCACTTGCATTCTATAGGAGACGCAAGGGTCCTACCCATGAAATTAGTGATGTAGCTTTAACCCATTGGTAAACAATAATGGATGGATTACCTACAGATTTCTATATTCTTAATTCATCCACCACATTCAACGAATATGGATTCTTCAAATTTATGACATAATGTAAAAAAACATTTTTCATCATTTTACAGTACCATGGTTTCTAGCATTCATACACGGGGATCATCGGTTCATTGTTTTGAATAAATTCCACTGTAACAATTAAGTGTTAATATATCCTTATAAACTATAAATTCCTGAAACACATAAAGGGAAACACTCTTTAATATTTTTATGGTGTTGGTTTTTTGACTACATCTTAGATATTGGGTGTTCAAATTGTGTTTCTCATGCACAAGGAGGTGTGATTTGTAAATAGATATGTGAAAGGTGTTAGTACACTAAACTACATCATGAAATAAATACATTATTCTACTTAAACTACACTAGTGTGAGATCAAAATTAAATTTTACTTCACACTCTTTGATAATTATCCAAAAAAATGTAAAACTACCCAATGGGTTGTCTGAGTATCCAACTTCACTCCATCACTCTCATGTATTTGTTACTCCCACAATACCAAAATGGAAATAATTAAGAATCGTGGGCAAAATCATACAATAAAACACTTAAATTAATTCAACAAAAGAAGTTTAATTAACATATATTTACATATTAATGAAATTCTAAAAATCTTGAAATACATCAAAATAAAATACTGAAATAAATAACAAGGGTGAACATTAGCTCTATGAAAATGGTGAGGACTCCTTGAATGATCCATCGAACTATATATGATCTATTCCAACTTCATTCACCACCTCGAAATATCCTTCAGTTTTAAAAGAACTCATTCCTCAAGACCATATTTTTCTATTTTTCCCAGCCATGTTATCCCACTTTATATTTCCCTTAACATCTTATCTTATTATTCATTTATAAAATTCACACACCTGAACTTCCATATTATTTTTTCACATGTATCAGTTCTGATTAGATCAATTCAATGTATTCACTTTAAATTTTCTTGAAAATCCATTAAACTATATCACACTATGAAATAAGAAATTTTGGTTGGTTAATCCAAAATCATAAAGGCGATTAGTTTCAATTTAATTACAAATACCTGATTTTTTATCTATGTTTCAATAGTTTGATACTGATTTTCATATTTCAATTTTCATTATGATGTTGTCTGTTTTTAGGTTTGTTTTCAATTTTTTAATTATATTTATTATCTTATATAGACATATAAAGATACAATATCATCTAAAACAAAATCCTTATAAATATATATAATATTGAATATGTTATTAAAATTTATTAATACATGTTAATATAAAATATAAAATATTATATTAAAATTTAATAATAATAATAATAAATATATAATATAAAAAATAAGAAAATAAAAAATATAATATAAATAAAAAATTATTCATATGTAATATTAAAGTAATGAACTTAAAATTTAAATTGATATAAAATATAAAATATAATAAAAAATACTATATAAAAAATATATAAATATAAACAGATAATGATTATATATTCAAACATAATTCAAATAGGTAATCATTATTAAGATTCAAATAGATATAGAAACGGTGTAATATTAAACATAATAAGATATCAGAATACATAATCAGTGGTAGGTTATTCTATGGGTCTCAATGATGTCTCTATTTATAGCCTCACTGAGTAGTTATTTATATTGTTTTGTTGCATGATTTTCTTTATAATATAGAACCCCATCCCCAACCCAAATCAATGGAATAGTAAAATTTATTGATATATATTATTAAACAAAAAAATATACAATACATAATAATAGAAAGAAACATATATAATATTTTTAATATTAAATAGTTGTTTAAAAATTCATCCCTTGAATTAATTAGAATGTTCCAAATGTATAAAAGTTAAAGAAACAACTATTTTATATAATTAAGAAAATTATTATACTAATATGTGTTATATGTAAATATTATTCACTAAATTTTTATTATTAATTTTATATTATAATTATAGAAAATTTATTTTTATGTGAAAAAATATATTAATTATTTTCTTAATTTAATATTAAATATACGAAATTTTATTTTAAAAATGATGATTCTATATAAAATGATAATAAAAGATATTATGTACTAATTGTTTTCCTTATGTATCCAACAAATAATATTATGTATTTATATGGAATGTAAATTTATTCCTATATATTGATTATTCAAGAAAATAAATTTTGAAAATGATTATAAATAATTTAAAAATATAAAATCAAAAACTGAATGGTTGAAAAGAAAAAATTATTAAAAAAGGAATTTTTTAATAATTTTAAAAAATAAAAATTATAATAATTAATTTATATGAAGTTATGTAAAAATTAATTATTTTAAATAATGAAAAAATGACTCTAAATAAGACATAATATATATGAATTCAAAAATATATCTATAAAAATCAAAATGACGAAATCAAATAATTAATTGGGTTTTTGGTTTGAAAACACTCAAAAATCACTAAAAATTTATTTGAATAAAAAATCACATGTTTTATAAAATAAGTACTCTTTTCACATTAACATATAAAGAAAAGAATTTTTCATAGAAAATTCTATTGACAGTAGGTCACCTCCTTAATCGATATCCTATGGTTTGTTACTATTATTTATTTTAATATAATTTAAATATTATTTTCATTAATCCTATGAAACCTTGAAAATATTTGGCACCATTATTAGAGACCCCTCAATGTAGATTAAAATTTAAAATTTTAATATTTTTCATCTATGTTTATGAT
Organism: Viscum album; assembly: GCA_963277665.1. Taxonomy (NCBI): domain Eukaryota; kingdom Viridiplantae; phylum Streptophyta; class Magnoliopsida; order Santalales; family Viscaceae; genus Viscum; species Viscum album. Next base: position 1,631,138,059 of record OY728121.1, on the reverse strand, counting down.
TTTTTAAAAAAATATGAAATGAATTTTATACATGATTAGAAGAAGAAATGAAAACCTTGTAAACGATGATCAATATATTGAGAAAACATTCTTAGCTAGATTAAGACACTTCTAAAAAAATAATCATTTAAAAATTTATTTTTTTAAAATTTCTCTTTAATATTCAAGTGATAAAATTAACATTCTTCATTTTGGATAACATCATAAAAATTTCTTTGAAAACATTAGAAATATTGATCAAAACCTGATATATATTTTTACATATAAATTCACATGTTCTGAAAATAAAATTACATACCTACTTTTATAAGTTCACATTTATCATAATATTGGACTTATATTAGAGAGTGATGAATAAGGAAATAAAACATTTCAATGTTGTTTATGATACTAAAAATACTGAGGCTATATCTACGGATTCAGAGAAATAAAGAATATTTTCATTATGACGAGAGGATTTTAAAAAGGAATGGTTATAAAACCTACAACAAGAATATTATCCAAATAGAAAAACATTAAAATAATATTAATCCAAAATATTTACAACACCTTAAAAACCATTTTAATATAAGAATATGATGAATTAAAGGAGAAACATTATATGAGTAATTTTATTGGATAAAAAATCTCTATGCAAGTCACCAATAAAAAATAATATAAAAGAACCATTTGAGTTATTTTATATATAGTCTTAATTTACAATTACTAGAATCTTTGGGATGCATCACCACAAGGTGTAGTAATCAGAAGGTCTCTATTTTAATCGAATTAATTCAATGAGAAGATTTCCTAAACTCCCAATAGTTTATTAGAAAATGTATAAATGAATAGGGTGTGACTTTTATAATAATAACTAACTCTATATTTCATGAAAATGGGATTCATTAATTTTTCACAATTATGAAATATATGGATTTCAATTAAAAGAAAAATCATAGCTTCATTTTCTATTAATTTTTGATTATATAATTCTAGATATTACTATAATGGAAACAAAACAAAACAAAAAGAAAATAAATTCTTTTCTATACCATTTCATAATAAATCATATCAAAATCATTGAATAATCACGGATGGGGTCGGGGTAAATCTATCAATTAATATGGATTTTTTCAATAAAAACTAAAAAATATAGGAAACCTTAAAATAATTTCTCCAATAGGACAATCATCCATCTATATTATAATTAATAATAACTAGTGATAAACCATTAACAAGTTACAAATCCCAAGTACATATGAATTCTAAATTAGTACCTACAACTAATGTGTTATTATCCTATTCCTAATCCAAAAGGTAGCATAAAAATATTAAATTGAGATGTTTAAAATTGATATAGTCATACAATAAACCACTATAATCACAATATTATCATTAACCAACCAATGAAAAATAAGTGGTTAATTTAATAATAAATTTAGTTAATTTTTTAATGAAACTAAATAATGAACATGTCTTAATGAAGGTTACGGGAATGTATAAGATTGAGGGTGTCTCACATATACCATTCCAATTTCCTTGTAAATGTTGTAATATAATTAATTAACTAAATAATCCCTTCAAAATAAGGTACCTAAAACATTTAAATGGTAAGGATTAGTATAACTCTCACGGAATAAATAAAGGATAATAATATATATGAAATGTTTTTTCAAAAACATTATATCAAGAAGAGGATTATTCTATGGGATGAAAGAATTTTCCATGGAAGGAATCTATTATCATTAATTTTTTTGAAACTTATATAACCCTATGTCTGGTCTATAACTCCCTAATATTTTATAAACTATATTTTTCAGAAGAATTAATATATTAGATAGAAAGAGTTACATGAAACACTAAGAATAAGAAAAAATTAATATCATATACCAATATAACCTAGAGACTAAATATGATGGTATGGACATAAATAAATAAATTATTAATATTATATGGTTTAACCATGTGTAAAAAAAATTAATTACTATCAATTTCTTAGAAATGAAAATAAAAATCATTTGAATGTGAAAAAGATATTTTTATGTGTGAATTGTGATTTTGTCATAATAAATAAAATTATCCACTATTGATGAATTATATTAATAAAGTAAAAATATATTATATATATAACCAAATTTTATTATCATTTTTCGAGTATCTATTCTATTAATAAGATAATAATAAATCTATTGTTTTTTCTTATAACTATATTTTTCTAGAAAGCAGTTTCATTGGATTTTCACACTTAATTTAAAATAAATTACTTACAATTTTAGATAATTTATTTTATAAAAATAAATTTATTTTTCAAATAAATATTAAAAAATTAACTCCGATTTAATTTTGGGGATTTTCTTAAAATATTTTTTAATGTACAGTGAAAAATTACGTTTTTTCGGTTAAAATAATTCATTTTATTTAAATCATTTGTAATGTTATATGTTTGTTTTATAATTTTTTAAATGTAAAATTATTCCAATTATGTTATTATTAATACATTTTTTTTTCATTTAAAAAATTTTATGTCGAAATTTTATCTAAAAACGTTTTATACATATGAAAATGCATTCTTTGGAAAATTGTTTCACCGTCCTGTCTAAAGGATTAATTTTTAATTAATTTCTTCAAATTATATTAATTTAATTTTGTAAAATGGATTTCATATTTGGAATCAGAATAATTAAAAATATATAATAAGGTTAACATAATTTTGGGTCTTAATGAATGGTAAAACATTAAAAATTAATTATCATTCTTTATGTTAAAACATATTTACCTAGGAGTTGAACCAAAATATAATGGTTATATTAAAAATAAATCATTTAAAAATGATATTTAATGAATATATTTCAACCTTATATTATTCCACCTTTTAATATGGGTCAATTTGGTGGTATTGTTTCTTGGGAATATCCTTAACATTTACTATTCTAATGAAATTTTCCAAGTTAGGGACTCTAACTCTTATAAAAGGGAGCCTCTTTTCCACACATCAAGATCCTTTTAGTTTTTTAAATAAGAAAAAACCACTCCGTTATTCTCTCCACAAGACTTAGATTCCTTTTTTCTATTTAAAAACCCTCCCAAGTGTTAACCAAAAGTGGTTGTCTAGATAATATATATCGTTCATAATTGCACATTATTATTTTATTTTTTATTCAAAATTCCTAAAATATAATCGAACCACTATCATTAAATTAAATAATTAAATAATATATAATAATATGTTATTAATTTAATTTAATATCCAAAATACATCTCCTCTTTATTTAAAATTGAAAATAAAACCGGCCATTGTCTGTACAGTAGAGTACGACCTCATGAACTAATATAATTCATTATCCATCACCACCACTCACAGATGCATATAACGATGCATATAAAATAAATATTTTATTTTTGTGTCATTATTTTACTTTTAGAAATATAATTTCACATATACCATCTTAACTTCTAATCCATTGTGAAATGATAACATTAACCATGTGTGCTTGTGGACTACAACCTCTACGAAGAAATATGATACATTATTCTTTTTTTGACATGGATGGTAATAAAGAAACATTAAATAAATATATATGACATATATTAAATAAAAAATATTTTTTTAATTATTAATTAAGATATCAATTTCTTTCATCGCATCTTCATAAAAAAAGGAATTAACATTCACGCATAGCTATGGCCTAAAATCTCCATGAATGATGTACTACATTATTATTACTATAAATAGATATATAATGAATTTATATTATATTATTATCATGATTATAATTATGGAACTTATGTAAAAAATGTAATATGTACCAAAACTAATTAACCAAAACATTAATGAAAAATGATCAATTATCAACCTAAATAGTGATTTTAATAGAAATTCATAATAAATTGGCAGAAAAAGGTTATTATTAAATAATATATGGTATAATATATATTATTTTGGTTCTAGAATATACTAATAATATATTTATATTTATTATACTGTATTTTCAAAAAACGGGTGAAGGATATTGGACTTAAGGTAAATGTATTTTTATGTCACTTCTATTTCTATGAGATACTTACCATATTCACCACTTGTGTTTTTATGTGGTGTATATTCTAACCATGATGTTATTTTATGATGATGATTATTATAATTATTTGTATTTAAATATCCATAAATATTTCCTTCCATTAGGGGTCTTATGATATGAAATTAACTAAGTGGTAGTGTATTTATGTTAAAATATCATTATTTATTTAGATTGCTCATGGATAAATTTTAGATAGAAATATTTCATGATATACATCCCAAGAATATCAATAATTTTCTTCTTTTATATTTATTTATATAAATTTATTGTTTTCCATTTATTTTACTCTTTTTAAGTACTCAACAGACCAAAATAATGATTTTAAGGATGACATACTTTATTTTTCTCTTTTGTCAAAAATACTTTCGCTTCAATGTCCATATTTTCTAAAATTGTTTTAATGAATGATTTTACGATTATATAAATATTTTTAAAATAATTTTTATCCATGATTATCTTTTAAAAAACAGTCTAAAAGGAATATTCATAACATTTTATGAAATTTCTACTTCTAAATTTTTATGAAAAATGTGAAAGGAATCTTTTTTAAAATGTATATTACATGAACAAAATTTACCACTGCGACCTAATAATATTTATGCTTCCATTTCAATATTACATGGTTATTTTAAATGAAACTTTTTCCATTATTATTTTTCAATTTTATAGATTTTTAAAGATCTATTTCAATGGTACAAGGTTATTTTCTTCAAAAAATTATCATAGTGATATTTTAAAAGAATATTATATCTATGATGATATCATTTGAGGTTTAAAAATTATCACTAGGGATATAATTCAATGATACCATTTTTATTCATTCTATGGATGGTTTATAATTATTTAGAAAATATGATTATGAAGTTTAATACTTTTCCATGGGTTATTCTCTGATGAAATGATAAAATGTTTTCAAAACTCATCCCTTTTAAACCTAATATAATATAATGAATTGATGAAATGATTATGAAATATTTTTCATTTTCATGGTATGTGTTATGATTAATTGATGAATTGATTATGAAACTTGTACATCTTCCATAGGTTATGATCTAATGAAATGTTTATAAAACCCGTTTCTTACCATAGATTATGATATGATGAATTTTTTTGATCTTATTGCACACATACATATGATAATCATTATGTGATGGGTGGGCTAGGAATGCTGTTGAACTTTAATGGATTTAGTTTATATATATATATATCTATCTCATGAGATATATTGTCCTAGAATGTGGGGTGAATGATTTTTAGCAAGCGATTTTGTACAATATGATATTTTTGGGAGTGAATTACGACTACTACAATAGTTTTAGGGAGTGAACCCATTACAGTATGATTATCTTGGAAGTTTTTTTAACTAATAAGAAAATGAATTTCCATTCTTATGTGTATGCCAAAAATTCATGTTTTTTGGACGTTTTATTCTCTAATGTCTTATATTCTTTTATTTCTTTATGATTAATTCCTTGAAAATTGCAATGATTTAGCCCATGTTTCAAGATTATGATATATGATATATAGGGTATGATTTTCAAATGTTATTCTCATGTTATCAAACCCTTATTATCATGTTATTCCAATTTTATCATTAATATATCCCCTATTTACCCATACTAAGCATCCAAGATCACCATTTCTTATGTTTCCATTACCGAGGTTATAATTTTTTTTAGGTATGATATTTCTAATTAGGATTCTAGTTATGAAGAACAAGTTGTTTATGTATACAAGTTTCCAATCGTAGTGGAACTATATGATTCTGGTGTTGATTGTTATGTTATATAATTACTATTACTCTATTATGAAATGATATCTATTTTATAAAAGTATTGAATCATTTATTGGTTATTAGAGAAAGGTTTGGTAATATTTGGAAACTAGGTTGAGAAATAATTTTTGAGATATTTGGTGACAAGTCTAATGATAGGATAACATCCTAATGTTTTTGTATTGAACATAGATGACATATGCTTAACCAAAGTATTCATAGATTTAAAATAATGTTTCATGATATAGAAATTGTATGAATTATTTTTCATGATTAATAACTTCGATTAATGAATCTTGATAGTCATTCATACTATTTTTGGTTATAGTTAGAAACTGACCATAGAACAATAAAGATGAGGTGGTAATACATATGCCCAAAAATTGACAAGTATTATTTTATATTAGTTATAAAAATTCACTCTTATCATGAAAAATAGCTTTGATTTTGAATTCATATCCTCAATGATTAGATGTATAGTTAGTAGATAAATCCATTAATAATATGATCATCACAAGTTATGTCTATTATTATTCTCTAGTTTATTTTTATGGGAATGAACTTTTTGAAAATAACATTATTATAATTCTAGATGAATTTGATGTTATCATAAGCATGTATTGACTTTCCCAATATAAATACCACATCAATTATATAGGATGGGAAGTCAGATTTGATAATAAAAACTAACCTATGGTCATTAATCAGTGTAATGATAAATATGAACATCCTATCGAAATCACTTTTATTGTATGTTTATTGAATTCTTTTGAAATGTTGTGTTTATCTTAGATGGTTTGGGAGAAATTTAATATCTATGATATGCCTTATGTGCATGATATTTTTGATGTTATTCTAGAATATTTTCATAGAAATCCCTAGAGTTTTTAAGTTGAGTTCTTAGTAGAAATAATGCATAGTTCTACAGCTATTTCAAAGACTCCCTATAGAATGGAACCGATTTAGTAGGAGTAATTGAAGAATAAAACCATGAGTGTCTTGATATGTGACTCATTCAACCATGTCATCTTGGTATGAACCACTCATTTTATTTATGATTAAATATTGATCGATGAAACTCTACATTCGTCATTAAGAACTGAATAATATAAAAAATATAAAAAATTATCCTCTACCATATATTGATTAATTATTCAATAAAATATATGGAGCTCAATAATTTTCCTAGATTGAAATTGATTTTGGATATCATCAATTGATGGTTAATAAAGTGGATTTACCTAATATTGTAGTCCATAAAAGGTATGAAAAACTGAAAATACATATTGATTTAATTTGTTATTAGTAATGTCACCACTATTTACATGGATTTTATGAATATATTATTTATATAATTCCTTGATCAGTTTGTGGTAGTATTTATATACAATATTTCTATATACTAAAATGAAAAGTAAGACCATAATTATCACTAGAGAAATGTGTTGAAAAACCTCAGAAATTAGATGTCTCATGATGAATATACCAACTGTTAATTTTGACAAAAATATTTGTATTTTTTGGTAATATAATCTCAAGAGATGATATATAAATGGATCTATGAACATTAGAACAGACAAACCAGTACCACTGAGATCTGTAGTATTATTGGTTTCTAATGATATTACTAATTCTTAATGTAGAATTTATCATGAATTTTGAATCACTCATCATATAAACTTAGATGGGATCCATGTTCCACTAGAGAAATTAATTTAATGAAAATTTCACAGATTTTAAGAGAAGTTTATTCAACATATCTATTCTTATGTTACAAAAATATATAGAAGATATTTCAATATACAATGTAAAATATAAAATGTGAATGGGTTGATTTATCAAGAATAATGATATTGTTATAGCTTATTTCTCAATAAAGATGAAGTTTCTTCAGAAAAATTACTAAACTCATTTTTTGGAGTTAGCCATAAATAATTATGCATCAAAGATATGTATGAGTTTTATGTATATATATTGGTGTGATATAAATATTGATCATAAAATTTTATGTTTTATATTCAAATATAAAGAGTTAAGTATCAACTAAAGAATATGGTTGGAGCTGATTAATGACTATGAAAACACAATACATTAACACCCTTTGAAGGTGAACAACATGGGCAATGATATGAGTTGACTAGATCACTCTAGCAGATCTATCATGAGTTTTGAAAAATATCCAATAATTATAGAATTTCAATGGATTGATATGAAAATATTGAATGCAGGTGGGAAATATTATCTTCCCAAATGTGTTTTCAAACATCTATCCTTGTAACGATTAAATAGGAACTTAAGGAATATGTATAAATATAGAATAAAGTTAGATGTTTTCCAAATATTAAACATGATTGTGATGAAATAATAGGTTTCAAGAACTATTTTTTTTATCAGATACTAGATTTGAATAAGGGGTTGTTAGTGGAGTCTCATAGTTCATTATTCTCTATTTATCCCAGATGTATGAAGATGTATAGTGATATAAGAGTGAATTTCATGTATAAAAAAGGATGATAAATGTTGCAATTTTTTTACCACATTTCATTGTATGTATAGAAGTTATTATTGAAAGAAAAAGTGTACATGGATATTTCAACCATTAAACATACCAGAATTCAAATGCGAAAAAATCCCCTTGTATTTGGTTATTGGAATCCCCAAAAGCCTAAAGTTCATAGTGTTATTTGGGTTTTTGTTGATCCCCATACAAAGTAAAAATACTTTATTACCATTATTTAGAAACTCAATCTTGATCTAATTCCGTAATACAAATTAATGAAGTGGTAAGGTTACATTGAGTACCACATTTTGGTGTATCTATTCGGGATCTGTGGATTACATCAAATTTATGGAAAACAATTCAAAAATCACTTTTGATAGTGTTGAGTTTTAGAATAGGTTTTATCCTCAGATCGTTATTTTGAGAGTTCCATTTAAAAAACTAGAGGTTATTTTGTGATCTTTCATTATGGATTTCAATGATGGTTTGGATCGATACCATCCTATAGTAAAGTTCTCTTACAAAAATATTTTTCACCAAAAAATTTAGATGGATTTTTATGAAGACCTATATTTAAATATGTATATAAATACATCACACTGGGATGAATATATATCAATAAAACCATTGACACATGAGCTAGCTGAAGAAATTTCAGAGAATGTTGAAACTCTTCAATAATACATCAAGGAAGCTTAGAGTCTGTAGAAAAGTAATTCTGAAATTTTTCAATGTGATTTGGAATTTTAAAATGGTTATAATGTTTTTGTATGAATATATCCATAAATAATGTTATCATTTTTAGAAGGAATTTAATTTTTAACCCTAGGTAAATCGATCCTAAAGTTGGGGGATAACCTGAGTGGAAATATCTCCCTATAATCCTTCATTAGACCCATGTTCCAATCATGGTGGGAAACAACATCCATTGGTTGGTTGTGAGGTAGGCATGATGCCTGATGCAGGAAGGTGGGGATGTAGGCCTTGTGAAACTAGAAGTATGATAGAGGAATGACTCTACACTAGGCCTTTAGTCCAGTTTATGGGCCTTTTGGCTATGTAATGAGATCCATACCCATTGTGCCTTTAGGCTATGTACTGAATAAATAAGTCCTAATGGGTGGGAAATCCCTGGGGGGGGATTATTCCTTATCCTTCCTTCCTTTTTCTATGGTTTGTTTGTGTGTTTAATATAATTTTACCCCCTAATTGCTAATATATATAAATATTTACCCATTTTATATTCTTGATTGATTAGGGGTTGTAGATTATTGTTGGACGCTTCCATAAAACCTCTCCCATGTTTATTAAGTGTTCCATGTATGTCACATATGGAATTACACAAATGAGACTTCACATTTATTGAGTTCTAAGGTAATACCACTAGTGAAATTATCTTTATTATGAAGAAAAACATATGGAGATTATGTATCTTATATACAAAGTTCTTCCAAATGGGACCACTCACTTTGTCAAATTCTTTATGGTGAAGACATAAATTTAAGGAATCTATATGTGAAATTGAGGATATGATGAGCTACAATTATACTCATTTTTTACCATATTAATTTTATTTCAGGGTAGAAATTCATTTAAAGGGTGTATAATGTAACAAACCATGATTTTATGATATTTTTCAAATAAATTTAATTTCATCGGTAGCTTGTCTTGCACGTGACACATAGGTTTAATGAACAATATTAAAGTATACCGTTATAACATAGCTATCAAATTTTTGGGTAAAAATAGGAATGACTAAATTATGAAAATTATATGGTTCAAACATTTATTAAATGAATTAATTTTTTATAAATTGTATAGAAATGAAAATAAAAATCATGTAAAATTAAAAGAAATATTTTAATATAGACAATGTGTTTTTATATTAACAAATTAAATTACAAAATACAGGTGACTTATTTAATTAAATTTATAAATACTATATATTCAACAATTTGTTTAATCATTGATCAAATATTTTTTTCTAGACATGGGATGAGAATGAATTTATTTTTATGCTTAAAATTGTATTTATCAAAAAAATGGTTCCATATCATTTTGTGAACTTATTTAGAAAGTAAATATTTCCACTATTAGTTAATTTATTTGAAAAAAATAAACTTCAAAATTGAAATCAAAATATCAAAATTATCATATAGTGAAATATTTATTATTTTCTAAAATTTTTATTTTTTAAATGAATAATAAAAAATAATAAATCTTTTTAAATTTCATTTTCATTTAATAATTTAAAAATTTAAATTTTTTTATAATTTTTTAAATGTAATATTAGTTCAATTATATTATTATTAATACAATTTATTTAATTTTAATTAATTTTTTATTCAATAATTTTATAGATTCTTTTTATACATATTAAAATTATCTTTTAGGAAACCATATTTTCTCCCCCTTTACAGGTTTAGTATTAAATTATATTACACCAAATATTTGAATTGAATTTGTTAAAATGTATTTCATATTTGGTATAAATATAATTAGTATTATATAATATGTTAATTATAATTTTTGGTAATACTTTGTAGTAAAAACAATTAAAATTAACTACAATGATGAAGGTAATTAAGGGTATAATGGGGGGTTAAACCAAAATATAAGAGTATTTTTTCCAATTAAATTTGTATAACTATTATTGTAAATCCATATTTATAACTTTTCCTCTAACACTTTCAAATATATATAAATTTGGAACCATTTTTCTTAAGAATTGCCTTATCATTTTGTACTCATGTAGAATGTTTCTAAGTGGGACCCCTACCCCACATATAAAAGGAAATCTCCTATTATATCATATCCAAACATCATGATAATTTTTTTTCTACCAATACCTACCCAAGAAAAGTCCTTACATACCTCCCCACACCATTGATTCTTATTTTAACAAAAAACCATAAAAAATAGTCTTTTAGTGATAACCTAAAGATGTTGTTCGAAGAAGACATATCATTCGTAACCGAGTGTTATTATTTTATTTATTCTTCCACAACATTCAAATATTAACAAAAAAATGAGTATATAATAAAATAATTTTTTGAAATAGATATAAATTATTATTATTTTAATGTAATAATAAATATCCATATCCACTTCCATCAAACAGGTAACAAAATAATTGATTGTGAGTATGGTGAACTATGACCTCATGAACATATGTAATTTTTTCCATCACCACCAATCATGGATGGATATAATGATAGATATAATATATATATATATATATTATTTATGAAATAATTATATTAATGTAATTATAATATCCTATCTTCGTTCTTACCATCTAATAATTTGAAAAATGATTACGTCGGATGTACAAAAATGTGGACTATCTTCACTATGATGCAACATTGTGCATTTTTCATTTCATTTTAACATGGATAGTAAAATGTATATATTTAATGAATAAATATTATACACATGATATAAATATTTTTATTTACAGGGGAAATATTTTATACCTTTATTTCATTTTTCCCATCGAAATAATGGAAACAACATTATTGCATACATACGACCTACCATATTAATGAACAATGTAATAAATTTTTATATAACTAACTACTATGGATGATGATAAATGTGCATATAATTATTTTTTATTATATTTTTATCATCATAAACATTATTAAGTTGATATAGGAATAATAATAGTACAATGAGTAAAACTAATGAACCTAAAACATACTTCAAAAATGAAGAAGTTATCACCCAAAATAGTTATTTTAACAATGAAATGTAAATAAATAGTTGGTAAAAGTTTATAAGTAAATAATATATGTTATAAAATATATTATTGTAGTTATTTAAAAGATAAATTATAAATCTATATTTATTATACCATTAGTTTAATCATGTGTGATGGAATTTAGACCTGAGTTAAGGGATTTTCACCTCCCTTTTATTTTTGTGAGACAAATTCCATATTATCCACATGATTAATTTAGTGGTGTATATAATTCAATTGAATATAATTTATGAATTTTTATGTTAAAATTATATGTATTTACATATCCATAAAATTTTAATTCCTTTAATTGGATTGTGATTAAAAATTACCAATGTGGTAATGGTTTTAGGTTAAAATACCATTGTTTTCGATTATGCTTTTAGTGATGAAATTTAATGATCTAACAGTAAAAAATATAATTAATTTTCATCTTCTACAGTTATTTCGAGAAATTAATTTTTTTTCAGTTCAATTTTCCCTCATTATGTACTCTATAAATAAAAAATTGTTTCTATGTAAAACCAAATTTATTTCTCTCTTCAGTTAAAAATCCATTGTCTTAGATGTCTATGTTTTCTAAAAATGTTTTGATGAATGTTTTTACTATTATATAATGATTCTATAAGTTAATATATAACCATATTTACTATTTACAAAATGGTTTAAATGGAAAATTATTTTCTTTTTCCAAAATATGTACTTTATCATTTTTTAACAAATAATATGAAAGGAATCTTTGTTTTTTCATATATGACATGAAAAAATTTCCCACCTTTATAGAAACATTATTAAATGAGGATTAATTTTTAATTTTACACAGTTATTTTGAATGATTTTTGGTCAATAATATTGTTATTTTTTTAGATTATAAATTAGTGATTTTAATTATAAGTAGATATTTTCCTCAACATATACACCCAATGACATTTTAAAATAATTTTCCATATAAGATTACATCCTTTGATATATTCAAATATTTATAGTGTATAACATTCAATGATAATATCCTTGTTATTTAATAAATGTTTTATGGTTATGATGACATGATTTTATCATTATTAGCATTTTTTATATGGGTTATACTATGATTAATTAATGAAATATTTTTGAAACCTATTCTTTTTCCATGTGTTTTGATCTTATTAATTGATGTATTGATTATAAAATCAGTTTATTTTCCAAGGGTTATGATATAATGAATTGATGAAATGATTATGAATCCCATTCATTTTCCATAGGTTATGTCTAGATGAAATGAATATGGATACCCTTTATTTTTATGGGTTATGATATAATTAATGTTTTATGATCATGTGGGGGAAATATGCGTGATTTTCCTCATGTGATGGGTGAAATGGACAAAAAAATCCCTCTAATGGATTGGGTAAAGATGGATATATCATGAGATAAAGAGGTTATTAATGGGAACTAATTCAAGTATAGTAAGGGACTCTATCAATGATGATACTCTTGGGAGTGAGCACTTACTAAAATGATGGTTTTGTGAGGAAACTGATTCTAGAATTATAGTTTAAGAAATGATCCTTGAATAAAAAGGAATTGATTTTCTATGCTTATGTTTAAAAAACAAATGAATTTAATATGTCATTGTTATTCTCTCATGTATTATGATCTTTGATTACAATATGATTTTCGACATATGAACTTCTTATAATTATGAAGTGACTCAAATTTATGATATATGATATGTTGGGAAATGTTTTAAAATGTTATTATAAGTTTATCATACACTTAACTACATGTTATTACTATGTTATCATCAATATATTCCTTATTTAAAATTACTGAGCATATGAGATCACCCATTCTTATGTTTCCGTTACATAGGTTATAAAGAAAGGTATTTGGTAAAAAATGTCTATGAAATGTTCTAGTTTTGAAGAACTAGTTCTTTCCATATCCATGTTCCCAAAGGCAAGAGACCTATACAATTATTTGATGGATCATTATGTTATGTAATTAAAATTCATTTATTTTGGGGTGATATATCTCTTTGAATATTATTGGTCACTATATGGTCCGTCCTTTCTATGTGGAGATCTTGGCTTGTTGGAATGTAAAAGATAAAATTGAGTGGATTGGATGTTTGATAATCCAATAGTGTAGTTTTGTTTTCTTGTTTGGGAAGTTTATATAATTATGAATATTCATATATTCCATCCACGTAATAATATCAGTTAACATTGAATAAATGAGATGAATATCACTAATATATTTAAATGAAAATGTCACAAAATTAAATTATCTTATAATTAGTGTTTTCATCATATTATATTTATCACTTGAGGAGGGATTCTTATGATATTATTTAAACCTATATTGGAAGCATCTATTTGATTTAAATCAATAGTGGTAGGAGTAAGGAATGTTGAGTTATAACAATATTGTTGTTGAAGCATCTTAATATATTTTATATGTACCGACTATGGGGAATAAAAACATATATAGATAGAGGTTATAGATAAATTACATATGATAGATAATTACCCGTGTCCTTAAAAAATTATACATTCAATTTTTTGTTTTGAATAAGGAATTATAGATAGTTTAATGATATGTGTATATGTTGTGAAACATATATATGAAATTTAGTTTCATATTTTAAATCTGTGTTATTGGTCATACCACACAATTGAACATAATTTTACAATGAAAATATTCTATATAATTTATGTTCAGGTGGTGAAGACCATTAGGTCATTACTTATAAGATCATGTGACATAGAGTAAATGTCATTTAGTTTATTATTATATGACTAGAACTAATTATGATTTTAATTAAGGTCCTATAATTATAACCTTATATGAGACATGTGGAAGGAAAACCATAAAACACACCATTGTTAATAAAAAAATATACATGAAATAGGGGTTATTGGTTGGACATACAAAAAAGAAACCCCTGAACATAATAATTAGTAAAATTATTTAGAGTATAAATTGGTAAGACAAGGGATATTTAAAATGAATTATACTTACAATGATGAATTTTTATTAGTACCTTGGAACATGGTTGGTCATGTATTGGGGATATTGGGTAAGAAAATGAATTCTGCTAAGAGATCATATGAAATATGAAAATACTATGTTATGAATATGGTACATTATCTTATTAATATATTTTTTATTAGATAATATAATCATTAAAGTGGAGTAGTAAATTAAAGTTACATAGTAAATTTACATTTTTGGTGAAACAATAATAGTAAGACATGGCCATTAATATAAATAGGGGCACCCATGTGAAATGGGAAGACATTACCATGGTAAGTGACTATGGTGATGGTTGCGGCCTTGGAAAAACATGATGGGTTAGATAATCCTCCTTCTATTAATGGATAAAAGTCATAAATACCCTTCCCCATATTTCTTAAATATATTAAATAAAGGGAGACCATTGATTATTAATAAATATGGGAACATGGAGATGTGGTATCTCATCAAGGAATTATACATTAATCATTCAAATACAATACATTTTCCCACATTATTCATTCTCCTTCATGTTTTGATTCAAAAATAACCTAAGAGAGTTCATTATCCTTATATATATTTGATAAGGTGTGATGTGATAATCCTAATATTACCATTGGGAAACTTCTCTCTTCATCAAATCATATGCGTGAAACCTTCTCTACTCTAACCCTGTATGTTAAATGGTTTATTTTTTGGTAATTTGTGTCCCATTATTAACTATGGGAAATGATGAGCCTCATGCATGGTGTGTTGCGATATTTGATCATGGAATGTGATAAGATTTTACCTTTGAATTCACTGATCCTTCATTATAGCACACATTGAGAATTGATAATGGTTATAAAATCTCTATAAACTCAATATGATAAAAAGTATACTTGATATTTATTCAAATTTTGTTGAAATATTTATAAGTGATTATAAATATTCCAAAAATTGTTGTATTTTTAGATTATCATTATGGTGGTAGATAAATGGACACTTTCTGTAGTATGAATAGAGGGACCAAAACCAATGAATAAATCCACTCACCTCAACAATTTCTATTGATATTCTATCGGTTTTCAAAAAATTTATAGTTTGACCATTTTACCATGTTCTAGAAACATGCCTTATTTTCTAAGCCATCAAATAGAATGGATATTCTAATAAATTGAAAGTGTTAAATTATTAATTTTTCATTATTTTCACCTCATGTTGTTTTTAAGGAATATTAATTCATTTTTTATTATTTAATGTTTTACCTTTTAATTCATTTCTATAACAAAATGGTCAAGAGTTAATCTCACTAAAATCCCAAATATAAAGAAATTATTAAATAAGATTCCTTTATATGAATTCATTCTTATTGATGACACAAAAATTATAAATATATATTCTGACATCTCTTAAATATGTTTCATGTCCTCATTAAATAATTACAATTAAAATATCCCTTTTGATAGAAAATTCATTTTGGTGATAGCTGAAAGGGTAGAATAAAACTTATGGTAGTCCCTAACAATAATGGGAAATCCTGATCAGGTGTATAATCCCATCATCCTAGATTATTAAATTAATCTATTGATAGGAAATTAGAGGAAAATGTTCACTTTTAATAGAATCTCCATTCCACAGGAAACATAATTAATAAACGGTTAGGTAATTTAAAGGTTTCTAATTTTTTATAGAGTTTGATCCATAGTTAAAAGATGCCAGGCCTTAAATGGTGATTCAAATAAAAAAATCGCATTCTATTCTTCTTGTCATATACCATCGTAGATCAGTTATTTATCCCTAGATAATAATTAATTCCTTATAATATGTATAGAGTTAGGAATAAGTATTTGGGTAATGATGAGGATTAATGGAATTTGGATCCTTTGAGAATTATATGAATAGTTTTAAACAACATTCAATTATTGGGATAATGTTAAATAAATATTTCTAATGGCGTAGCCAATATGGGTATATAAATAATAACAGGGTAATGAGGTCTATCTCTATTAAAAATATTGTTTAAAATATAGATTGATGTTTTCTATAACCTATTAATCTAAAGTAAAAGAGTAAATAGAACTTTTTGATGTTAACCCTATATAGATCTATACCACTCTATGTTTTTTTAATAGAAGACCAAAAATGTGGAAATTAAGTCACTATATGGATCTCTCCAAAGATTTTTGTACTAATTCATGGTGGAAAAATCTCACCTAAATCACTACAATGACTTCAGCTTACTATACAATATTCATTAAAAACTTAAATAAACATTCAATGTAATTAAGAAATTAAAGAATGTAAAAGACACATCATGTTTTTATGTGGTATGAAAATTAATAATAAATCCATGGGAGAAATTATTGAATCAAAAATTTGATTGGATGTACAATGTTATTATGATTACCGAGAAAGAGTTAATCTCCTGATATGGGGGTGGGTGAATTATTGGTTCTCATTTTTTGTTTTAATTTAACTTCATGTCAACCTATGAAACATGTCAGGGTTATGGTCAATTCATGTAAAAACATTTGTACTCAATACATACAAAAATGTAGAAAATGAAATAAAGAAAATAGAATTATAAAATGTTCAAACCCATTGTGGGAAATAAATCCTTATTAGGCTCGAAATGTCGGAGTCCTAGATTTCCCACTATTACCAATGAATAATTATTATTTTATAGGATGGTTTTGACATGTAACCAATAGTGAATCCCTTAAAAAATTCTCTTATGAAAAGATTATATTGTTTCCCACTAGTTTTTGATAGTTGGATTAATTTACGTGCCTAATGAATAATAGTGAATCTTACACTCAAATGTTTCAACCTCTCGAAAATTGTTTCCTGAAACATCATTTATCATGTAAATAAAACTCTATGATCTCATAATTATGTTGTATCTATGTAAGATGATCAATAATATTGGACACTAAAACATTATCAATAGTGTCTGCTATAATTGTTTCCTAATTAATATCGTTTTTTAAATTTTTTTCCCCTTGTAAATAACAAGAGATACTCTCATAAATGTGGGGAATACATGAGATATGATTTTTGAAACTCCCACTCACAAAAATACTTTTGTAAACATCCTTGAATTACTTATGAATATATATGAGTTTGAATTTGTAAAATATTTTGAATAAATGAGCATCAACAATATTCAAGTCACCTATAAATATCCTCTAGAATCATGAACATTCCATTTCGAATATTTTAAATTGAATAGTTATATTATCTTTATAATAACTTATGTGACTTCATATTAATTAAATTAATTTACTCAAAAAATTATAGTGAACATTCTACTGGTGATTGAACATATATTTAATTTGATTTTGTTGAATATACTATTGGTAATTGAACTCCAAGTGAACACAATTCAGGTGAATGTACATTAGGTAGTCATATATTTCATGAAAATAAATCAAGTTAATTAATTCATGGGAATGTACATTTGGTCAACATAAACCTTGTGAATATAATTTTTATGAATTTATAAAAGGTGAGAGTAATTTAGGAAAATATAGTTCACATAAAAGTACATTTAGTGACCCTCAGATTCAAGTCAACTCATCAAACTTTAACCATCAACACTAGGAATAGTCCAAATAAATGTTGGTCTTATACAAAAGTTTATTAAATTCATTGATCAAACTATACAACATATTTTTAATTATTTACCTAGGTCTCCCTCAGATATAAATCTACCCCCTTATGCATTCATTAATTTAAGGTGAACTTATTAAAACCTTTGAAGTCAACTCTTTTGATTTTCAAAATTTTCAACCCATTTAAAAAAAATTTTATAAAATGTTGTTGGAAACAAATTAAATACCTTAAAAGGCAAAGAGAAAATAGTTATAATCACTGTTAATTTCCATCCATCTATATCACTAACTCATGTAGTCACTGGACACCCCACCATGTAGTCCCTCCCACTATTATAAAGGGTCATAGTCGACTAGCGTATTTCACTATTCCTATATTCATGGGGATACAACCATTGAACAAGATGAATTTAAAAAACCTGTATAATTCCCAAGTTCTAACCACCAATCACTAGTTAATAAACAATGATACTACCTACCACTCATTTCTCAAAACAATCTCTATAGTTAGAGTGATTCAAATGTAGATTCTACTAGCATATAATAAATTGGATCTATCGACACTTCTTGGAAATTGTTACCTATATATCTTGTAAACTAACTCTCATGTCGAGCATTAATAAGAAATTGAAACATTTTAACAATATCACAACCTTCGGCAGAGGCTCCTGCTACCATTTCCTTTATGAGATCAAATGGTTCAACATAGTTTTTCCTTTCAGTAGAAATAATCCATCACCAGATGAATCTAAAAAAATACTAAAAATATCACACATGTTGTCTATTTCAGGGACATCCATGATACCATTCAACACATTGGAAATCATTAAACATCATGCATCTTCTATATGTGATTCTTCTCCTTTTTCCCCTTTCAATCATTTCAAATTCTGGGGATGTGTTACTTAAACATTTCATCAAAAATTCAATTGAATTAACGAACCCCCAAGTAGAATATAATCTTTTAATTGATGAAAAACAATGAATTCAATATTAACAAAAACATTATGAGAAAACTGGTATATGTTGACCCTACAAACAACATTATTCTATATGTAAATATTAAACCTATAGTTCATGTTCCTTGGTACTTGTTTTAAACCATAATAGATTCTCATAAGTTTTCACCCTAACAACTCATTCTGATTTTTCCTAAAACACCATGGTTTCTTCATAGATATTTCTAACTCTAGATCCCCATCATGAAAATCCATATTCATATCCATTTTATCCAAATGAAATCCACCATAGAAAATAAATATTAGAAAAAAATTGAATAACATTATCATTAATTACTTGATATTATATATAATAGATTTTGATGACCTACTTCCTCTAAAACCCATAGATCACCATCATATCCTCATATATTATGTTTCTATAAGATTATTCTATCAACAAATAAACCATATTGTTTTCGATGTTACACTTTGTAGGTTGTAGTTTCTCTAGATCTAGTTGTTTTTCATATGATGTGAATACATATCTTCCATGATAATAAACTCAATTTTTTCTAGATCTATAAGTATATCCACAAATTTTTGACCTCATGGAATTCTACTGACTATTAAAATTAAGAAGTGTTAGTTAGCTATATAACTCTATCCATCTAATGGCCCGAAGGCCTTAAAATTTTTATTTTATTAAAAGATAAGCCGCCTTTAAAGGAATAAGGGGGGAACCTAGAAATCATGGACATAGGACATCACAAGACTCGACGGTGAAAGAATTTAAAAACCAAACAACAACATGGAGTAGCCCCACCCCAGAAAATTATTATGACGAATACCAACACCGTTTCATGGAAGATCTGCAAGCAAGTTTCAAGTGTCAAAGAACAGGCCTGATCTTAGGGCTGACGCTGTACCCTCTCAAAAAACCAAATCCAATAATACCTAAAAATATGAAATGCTAGATCTGAATCCTCATATATGGATGTTCCATGCTGTCATGTCTAGAAACACACCAGCCCAAATGCTCTAAGACCAGGATGAAGCCCACCAGAAGTAGACACCCCCACCTCATCACCATCCTACATCAAACCTTCACAGACCAGTCACCAAGAATCCTTCACGATCAACTGTGCCTCCATCGAAGATAGAATCAAGCCCTTCCATGTTCCCACATCCACTTCCACCGTAGAAGAAAATGGAAGATTTTCCAAGGAGTGAAAAGCTGGGCCATTTTCACCTAGGACCAGATGACCTAACAAAACACCGAGGGAGAATCTTCAATAAAGGGGTCTATTCTTCTCTAAACCTGAAACACATCTCGGGCCATGGTTCCACTCAGATATGAACCACAAAGGCACCCTCAATGAATTCTAGAGCAAACAAACCTCATACAATAGGGAGAGTTCTATAGGGAGGGATACTAGTGATGCGACACTTCAAATCACAACCACAAAATAAAAAATTTCAATTCCATCACAAAACAACAAACGGAAAAACCTAGAAAAATGAACTGAAACACCAGTGAAAAAAGACCCTCCCCCTCCGAAAAACTCTGTAGACAATGATGAACCACACCAGAAAAACTCACTAGAGCCATTGTCGATTTGCGCTAGAGACAACCTGACCTACACTATGAAGAAGTCGTTGAGCCATACTGAAGACACCGAGACACTCTAAAACCATGCCGTTAAGGCATGTCAAAGACAACTCGAGCCAAACCACCTCCAAAATGAGATACAGGTAATGTCGACGTTGAGCTTTCGAGCCACACCGGAGGAGTGAAGGGGATGGGTCCCATGAAGAAAACCCTAGATTCCCACCGAAGAAGGAACTCACCGCTCAGAGGATCTCTTATGTAACTCTATGTTTTCTGTCATACACTTGTTTATCTATATAATTTTTTCTAGGGTTAATCCCTCTATTTGAACTGAAATAATTAGAAAAAAATCCTACAGAATACTATATTGAGCTTCACCAGTTATTAAGATTTATGGTATATATTCAATTGGTTTAAATTTATAACACTATGATTCCTTCTAACCGTTTCTATGGAATTATATAACATCTATTACATTCATAATGATATTAATTCACTAGATGTTGAACTTATCCAGAACCTCCATTTAGATCAACATTGAAAAAATTTGGTTCTTTATCCATAACTTCATTTCCACCATGTTCCTCTCCTTCCAATATTCATTAAATTAAAGAGAAAATTTATACATCTAATTAATTTTTTTCTTATTACCATACCAAACAAAAAATTATATATTTTTATTTCTATATCCCATGAAGAATCATGATTGAGATATATTATGAAGATTATCTTAATCTTCAACATCAATATTTTAATAGGATAATATTCTAAAGTCATTATGGTGAGAATGATATAATGTTTTACTTTTCCACAGTGCTTCTAGAAACTTCTATTCCATTGGTGTTTATGGTCTCTTATTGATCAATTATATTTGTATATTATTTCCCACTTCCCAAAAACTCCATCAACATTCTGCAGTGTTCTGCAATTTTCTATTTTTTCAACGATGTCAGATTAATATTTTTTTGACTATTCGATTATGTTTACAAATCCTAGGTATAATATTCTCATGCATTCTATCCCTATTATTTCAAATGTTTCTATAACTTATTTTTTTAAACACCCTTCCATTTTCTATCATCTGGCACTTTAACATACTTTGGGTTTCACTTTCAATGATAAAATTACACTGAAAAAACCCATTCAATTATGAATATTGTTTCAAAAATCAGGCCCATAATTTCATCATATAATAGTTAATGAAACATACATAAAAATGAACCTCTATGGAATTTTCAAGGGTATGGTCCCTAAAAATCTATATGAAGAAGTCTCGTATTCTAGAATTTTAGTGTTCATCTTCTAAAGTTTATGGAAACGTTAAATTGATTATTAAGTATTAATCTCTCATAATTTATGATGTATTAATGTTATATATTCAATATTCCCATTTCCAATAATAAATTAATTATCTTCTCCATAGGGCTCCCATGTTGGAAACACCACTATTATGAACTTATGATGTATTATTTCTAGACAAGTGATACCCATATTTCCTTATAGTTATAGAAATTATTCTCCTATTAAACCTTTTACTATGATAAGGGAACCTTTTGTGATTTTCAACACCATATTTTAAAAAGATATACTATAACCAGAGTCAACAAATTTCACTATTCAATTAATATTCTTCCATAGATATGGAATATATCTAACACCGTTTTTCTCAATCACATTACCAATCATCAGATTTATTTTCAAATACCCATACCCTATAATTTCAAGTTATTTATCATATATTATATTCACTATCCCCTATATTATTTGAATATTATTTGGAATGCATCCATCTCCACTAGTTGAGTGAAAATATTATCTAGAATCTATGACCCAATATCTCACCAAAGTGTTGATACTCAAGAGTAGATTAGAAATACTCCTGGCTACTCGTTTTATAGAAAATTAACCGCTATAATTTTTTCTTCAATAATTTCATTTACGTTGATGATAATATTTATTAAGATGACTCTTTTTACCACAATTCCATCATGTTTTATGTGGTGTGGTGGATTCACATATAATTATCTCTTTTTATTTTTTTTTGATATTCATAAAACTTTTTGATATATTGGAATATGAATTATATCTTAATTTAATGAATCACCAAAAGATTAATGAATTTAGCTCCACCATATTACTTATTTCAAAATCATGTTCCAAACATCATTTAATATCATGTTGGTTATTACACTACTATTGTTCACTACTACTAAAATTGTATCCCATGATTCCAAAATATATAACCATAATAGTATTTCCTATAAACCATCCATTAATTTCACCTTCCTATATTTTAGATCTATTTTTATCTTACTAAATTCATTGAAAGGATCTTAAACTTACAATTATTCCAATAACATTGTACTAAATTTCTGTCATATAAAGAAATATTTATTATATGTTTTAGATTTCTCATATATATATACCAGTTCATCCAAAAACACCATTGTATTTTTTACCTCGTAGATATTTAGGGAACCATTTCATTAAAGTGAAATCCTCACCATGCCTAAATCCTTTTTATTCAACCATTCTCATTATCCTTTTTCAATTTTCATCAACTTAACTCCCTTCAATAGAACCACTAGGTCTTTCTTGATGTGGTTTTCTAAAAAAACTTACTGAATCAAAAAGGAATTATATTTATTTTTTATATATTGATGAAAATTTATTCTAACACCATCATTAT
Organism: Viscum album; assembly: GCA_963277665.1. Lineage (NCBI taxonomy): Eukaryota > Viridiplantae > Streptophyta > Magnoliopsida > Santalales > Viscaceae > Viscum > Viscum album. Next base: position 1,631,114,156 of record OY728121.1, on the reverse strand, counting down.
GATGGAAGTAACTCCCACTGAAACCAAGATACATATGAGAAGGAAAAGATATTACCTAAGCTATTTATTAGTGAACAACTATTCCTATGATAAAATTTGAGGTAAACACTCCTTTGATTATAATTATTGAAAATACTATATAAACATCAACCATACAAATATAATTTCTACAATTGAACAAAAATGAAAAATTAAGGTACTCTGATGGAAATCTCCAAATAACAATCTTTAAAAACATGATGAAACACCTCAAAAAAAATCACCACACATAATTAAATTACATTTCCATATTCAGTTAAAAATCATAAAAAATTAAATAAATATAAGAAAATAAATCAATAAAATAGGAAAAAAATATTTTATGTGGTTTATAATTTCATCTTACACATATGGGAAAAACAAAGTATAATTTAGTCATACAAAAATTAAATATTACAATCACTATTTATTTATTGACATTTTGAACATTGACTCCTGTTATCACATTATGTCTCAAAATTTGGTCCCTCACCCATTTATAGTGGGTCCAAACTAGTCAACCATGTTCTTAAAATCCTATATTTTCAAGGATCCTCTCATTGGACTAGATTACCAGTGTCTCTTTAGAGCATTCCAAATGTATCACATCTAATAAAATATAGATCAACAATGATGATATATCTCACTCATTTCCCAAAAACCCTATACAAAGTGTGATTGAAATACAGAAATTTTCCTATATTGGTGATCTATATGCATCCAATATTTTGTTGAATAGTCCACCTATAAATCCATAGAACTAACTCTCAAGATGATAATACCTCCAAAATTGGAACCTCCTAAGAAAATATCTTCCACTATCTCATGATCCATTTATCACATTAATCATGTGATTGAAGGGTCTAACTGATTTTCTCTAACTATTAAACTGTAAAAAACTTGTAGAATATTCTTCAAAAATCCCAACACTGTCCATCATGATACAAAAATTAAATTATGTGTAAATGAAAGAAAATTATTCAAGAAGAATGATGTATGAAATGGTGTTTCCCGGACAAGACCAATGTGGAAAAAAATTATTTATTTGTGGGTTTCCTAGTTCTATTCCATAGTGGGTGGATTTTACCAACAAGGTCCACCTGAAACGGAGTACAAAAAATCACTTTATGCCTTTATGTATAATTTAATATAAAGTGGATGAATAAACCTTGAATGATAGTTTTTTGGAAAAAAATGTATCACATGTGGGGCCATTTTATATGAGGGGAGACTCAATATTATATGTTTTGTCTAATTCAAATTATATATAGACTAGTGGAAGAATATGTTGTTGATTCTGAATTCTAAAACACTATATCGATACTTTTTTATATATTACTCCCAATTTTATTGAATATTTCCAATGTTCAACTAGTGGAATTTTTTTTTGAAAATCAACCTGGAACATTAGGTTGTCACTATTGGACCATTTTTGTCCTATAAAAGGTTTATACTGGTGAAATTACTGAAAATATAAAGTGTATCTAAAAAATTCATATATGATTTCATTCTCATATAGTGTTTCAATATGGAAAATGGATATGATCATTATCTTTAATATTTATAGACAATATTAGTTTCCATAGTAGTTTATGGTTTTATAGAGAGTCTTAATGTTTCATTATTGTATGGTTTTAAATGTGTTATAGAAGATGATCATGAATTAATTATAGTTTATATTGGAATAAGGGGAACCAAATTTTCAAATCACTTTTCTACAAATCAATACTCCATTTTTTGTCCCTAAAATATGATTGGACATAGATTATGTGTTACCAGAATATTATGTTGAGGGAATAAATCACAAAAATAAATATATTCACTCATCCATTATAACTATAAAAAGAGTATCCCTTCTCCAAATTCAAGTAGAGGAGAAATACCTGGCTAATTGTAAAAGGTGGGATAACGGTTATCCCCATTGGGTGAAATTCTTATGTAAAGAGAAGAGAATAAATATGAAACAAAAACGGGATTTATAATTCCAATTCGTAAAACCATTAATTTGACTAATAAGAAACCTAAATTTCTAGGACTAAAAGAGTACTCAAAATAATAGTGGAAGTTAATCATTGAGGAAATCTATATAGATATACCTAATATTGTAATTTTATCTTTATAATAGGTCAAAAAATAATAAAATGTTTTGTATCAATAAAAAGGGGGGGGTCTTTTTTTGACCCACCCATACTAAAATAATTCCTGTGATAGTAATGAATAAAATAGTAACCCCCGAGGTCTATCTATAATTTGGAATGGTTTAGTTACTAGAACTAGGGGTATGTGAAAACACATATTATTGACTTTACCCACATAAATCCAAAAAATATATTGGAATAACCATTGAGTAACTACATCATATAATTTATAGATAACCCATAATCCTATAATGCTTGTAAATGTCATACAAAAACAATGGTCTTAAAAACATTCTTGTAAAAAATATTATAAAAATGAATACTTCAACACTAAAAATCATGAAGAGATGTATGGTCAACCAATGTAACATTATCTATTTTTAAATGTCTTAAAACACCCTATATTATTTTATTTATAAGTTCTCTTTGTGTAAATTTTCTATTTTTTAATTTATTTTTTCAACATTACATATGTAATGGGGCCAATATAAATGTAAATTATTTTTTCTTATCCAGAGGAATTTTTTATGATTTGTGCAAGGGTAAATTTATGTATATAATATATATAAAAATGTAACTCCATTTTTCTATAAGTTGTGTAATGAAAATACTCTATCTCTATACACTGGGTATGGGTAATCCCTTATATCAAAACATTGCATAAAGGTATCTCAATTTTTCCATGGTATGGATCAATTATCCACTTTTAAAGGAAGTTTTGAGATTTTTAAAGTAAACTACTAATTTATAATGGATTTTTAAGTGTAATCCTTCACTACATATTGTTATCCATTCCTATAAGTAATATTTTCACTATGTTTTCTAAGGATTTATTTAGGTTGGATTGGGTTGTGTAAGCGTAACTCCTTTTCTTCCAAGGATTCTTAATTTTATATTAGTACCCTAATGATTATAGATTAATTTTTGCAATGTAAAATCCAAATTATCATTATATAGTTCTGTTTTTTGGAAAAAATAAATTTAAAAACATTTATTTTTCATCCTCTTTCCGAATGAACTTATATCACTTTTTTACATTTTAAAAAACTAAAAATATTTAGAAGTAAATTATCTAACATGTATAATGTTATTATCTAATTTTATAGATGAATTTATATTCCAAAATATAATAAATCATTTTAAAAAAATTAAATGATGAATCTTAATTTGGTTTTTTTGATGATGTGAACCAGAACACGTTTTTCTTTTTTAAAAATTGTTGAAAAATTGTTGAATTAATTTTTTTGGATATCCAATTGTGTCAGAGAAGTCTATAAAATTTTAATCAATGAATTGAAAACATTTTCTTGAAGAAATAAAATTTATTATTCTAGTTTCCATGTGTGGTAGAACTCCCATACTCTCTCCTCTATTCTTTAGAGTAGTTTTTTCTAATGGATAAATCAAGGAGGGGATCTATAAATTTTGTTCTTTATATACTTTTAGAACAATTATGAATTAATCTTTCCTTATATTTCAGGATATACTGATAAATAATTATTGAATTATAATTACATGGAGATATAGATAAGTTATAATATATAATTATTCTAATAGCATATTATTCTAAGGATATAAAATATTATCATATTTTTTTCATAACTATTTTCAGAGAATGAAATTGTTTATGCTTGATATTAATTCAATAAAAAATTTGGAAATTATCTAGGAGAGAAAATCATTTATCCCAATTGTTAATTTTAATAAATTTTTAAATAATTTAATAAGAATTTATTTGAGGAATCCATGGGAAAAAAATTTAAACATAATAATATATAGACAAGATTTGAGTGATGATTCATTTGTGAACCACTAGACATAACACCAAAAAGAAAAAGATAGTAAGTTCCTTACCATTTGGGATAATTTTATAAACTTGTTTCTATGATATGATTATATTTTTTGAAAGTCTTATATCACCACTCCTAATAGTGATCACATATGTTTGCCTATGGGACCCATGAGACCCATATATAAGTCTTGATTCCATTTTTTTCCACGTATCTTGTTCCCAATGGATTATTTAATCACATGTACTTGTATGTAGTTACTAATTCTCATGATTCCATGCTATATTCTTTTGATTTATTCTCTACCCTATTATATATATTTACTAGATATTTTAAGGTATTATAATTGGTGCTTGAAATATTTGGAAACTTGTTGTATGGTTATCCCTTATAGGGGGAGTGAACACAACATGAAAAAATTAAGAATATGACCCCATACATAGGGTAGTTTAAGGAAGTCCTTGTGTCCTAACTAATTATAGTGACATTTTTGGTTTATTACTTACTGATTCTAAGTAAAACATTCACCATTGACCATGTGTCCTGACCCAAAACATAATGCCTTTGGATTGAAAGTAACATTATAACTGACCTTACCTTAATTTCATGATCAGTTTTTATAGCTTTTAATAATCCCTCATGAATGAAGTAGAATACCGTTTTTTTGGGGGAGATAATTCCTTGGATTGAACACAAATTTCCATCATTTGGTAGTTAATGATTTATTTTTTATTTATTTTTATCATAAAATAAACTAGTTATACCTATGCACATATGTTTAGGAAACCTTGGCGGTTCCTTACTAGGTTTTTTAATCCAAATTTCTGTGGAAAAGTCAATTCATGTCAAAACGTAATGTATAAGCATCAAGGTAAGGGAAAGGGACCCCTGACAGATAATTGAGTAGAAAATTAGGATATTAGTAACAATAATGAAATGAAACTTAGGGGAATATATAATGTCTATTTTTTACAAATTATATACTCTACTTTGAATTTCCACATTAAGAGATAGGTATATTTACTTATATGACATGTGTGTAATTTTTTATTACATTATGTTAATTTATCTTTATCCTTGATAATATATATTTTTGTTCATTCAATTTATGTTTATGGGTTATATATATGAAAACTAATGGTATATTCTGACCAAAAAAATGATTTTAAAAACCTTGCTTCAAGTCTCATGACTCTTTCATATGAGGATGTGTATATTAGGTGTTGTGTCTCTCAATATTGGGCTACATTTTTCTTTTTTGGGTGTAACAAAATTGTTTAAGTGCCTCAGTTTAATTTCTTATCTTTTGTCTGACCTATGAAATGATAGAAATGAGAATGAATTTTTTGAAGATGGGTAGAGGAGATGTCATGTTCTTAGCCAACTCATGTTTACTAGATATTTGAGTTACCATTGATATGATTACAGGTAAAATATTATTAAATTTTGGTTCCTTCATGCATCATGGTTAGGAACATAATTTCACATTAAATATATATATAACCATAGTATGCTATATAAAATTTATTTAATTTAATGGATTAATTTTCTCTATCTACTTTGGATATACCTATATTATTTTCTAATGCAATATATATTTTTATATTATTAGATTAACTATGCATGTTGTTATGTTTTTATATTTATGACTATGACTAACATGAATGTATAGAAAATTTTGGGTAGTGATATGAGGGATATACCATGGGTTATGGGTATCCCCCTAAGAGAACCTTTGTGATCCTATATACTATTTAGGATCTATTTTAATAGATTTATGTTATTTAATATTCCTTAAAAATTTCAAAAAAATACTTTCTCAATGATATTAAATGGTTCAACTAGGTTTTATATGACAGTTTCACTATAGGCTATATAGGAGGATGCACTTGAGCATGTTCCTACACCAACATATATGGAATAGGAGATTGTGATATTCCAATCCATAGTTGTTCATAGTGTACTAGTATTTATAAGAGGATTACCACATAAAATGGTTGAATTTAGCCATGAGTTTAATCTCCAAAATTAATCAAATTTTTTTCTACTACTAGAACATAGGATGTTGAGGAATGGTTGGAAATCATTAAGGGAATATTAATTTTTTCTGATACAATGAAGGAACCATGATTTGATATAACTGTGTTTTTTTACATCAAGGACCTACAAGGGGATGATGAAGTGTCATGGGATAAGTGGGAAGATGTTATGGTCATTCTATTTAGGAAATTAGTTACATGTTATTTGCGGATTTCATTCATGATACGATGAAGTTAATCCATACATTTGAATTCAATGAGAATCATTTTAAATTCTTGAACATATCTATATATTAATATCATTTCATTGAGCTAATTTCTTTTCTCCCAACTTTCACCAAAATAAGTATTAGTAGGATTTTTAGTTTTCTATATGTTTTCCTCACTACAGCAGATGTAAATTTAAGAGTTTCGACCTAACAACATACCATGGGGTTCTGCACAAGCCCCTGACTATTAATAAGGTCATGGTGGAGGATCAAGGATTTGGTCTTCTTCTACCCTTTTATAATTAGGCTACTAAACCTACTACTACTGTGATGTATGTTACATCTATTAATAGGAATAGTAATATTGACGACATGATTTAAATTAGTGTTACAAAGATTGAGTAGAGTATTCAATCCTTAGAAAACTCATGTGAATTTATACTATGTTTCAACTATGGGGAGAAAAAACATTATCTCATATTTTTTATAACACCTAAGTGTATATGTCAATAGTGTTCAATGATAGGGAATCTATAATAGTTTTTCTACAAATATTTATTTTCTGAATACCACAATGGAGTATGACGAGTGAAATCTATAACCTATGAATCGAACTAGGGTCATCAGCTATAGTCTAGGATGATGATGACTCAGGTGACTCATGTACCTTATGCATAGGGTAACAGAGCTAAGGTAGTCAATGTATATGCAGTGGATCAAATTCAAATGAATGGTGGTGAGGGAACATTCACTTTTTGAGGTATTTACTAGATTACTTCTACAATTTCTACTACTTTTTTTTATGAAAGTGTGTCATATTCATTTATATATTCATATGTTCTTACTAGACATGACTTACTGGTCATATTATATTCTGAGATTTATTCCCTTTAAGGAATTTTGTGGTAGAATGTGGACTATCTTCATTACTAGGTAGTGTAAGATCCCAACTTTTCCCAGTATATCTCTCTTCGATACTTTTGTTAACTTTTCTTCTAGATATGTTTTTTTCACCTTTAAATAAATCATGGGAAAACTAGATAAGAATCCCATGGTTATATTTATTGGGGAAAATGAATTAATGATTAGGGGTGTATGTTTATTTGATTAGTGTTGTCCATGTATAAATGGGTTAAGTTCTTTACTGGTTTTGGTAAGTTGATAATCCATAAAGGGGGTTCAAGTTGAATAATGGGATAATGGACTGAAAGACCATGAAAAGAAAAATTATGTGCCGTGTAAATGGTTTACATGTCATATAATGTTAAGGTGTTTTTAACAAAATAATAAGATGCGAATGTTATTGTAAGAAACCAGATTTTAATTTCATGTATGGATATTGATTTCATATGTTTTTGAGAAAAATAAGAGTTTCTAGAAATTTTAAGAGTACACGCCATGTACTTAGTAGTACATGTCGTGTACTAGGTTGCCGTACGTAGACCTTGTACTGGCTGTGTAACAGCTGAGAACATGGTAGTGTGGGGTGACCTAGAGACTGCCTAAAGCAAGGGCTAATAAAGGCATATACATGTCGTGTATCTTTACAGAACACACTGTGTATTTTTATTTTTAATTGATAAATCAAACTAGGGTCGTGTCTAATTGATAGAGCCTCCTTCTTCCAGCATCATCTCATCTAAGATCGACTGATGATCATTGATTCTTCTCTGAGACCCCGATAACCTGTTTATGCTCTGAATTAGACACCGTTGATTGCATTGGAACCAAATTAGCGAGATATTCCTTTTTCATGACCCTCTCCTCTTGATTTTTACTGTTTAATGGGATATCCTTGGTTTAGTGTTCTTGATATTTTTTTATATCTACTACATTCTAGGTCAATTCAAATACTGAGGTTCAACTATATTGACTGTACAACATCGAGGTAGGTGGTTTGTGCCTTTCAGTAGATGTATTTGAGATAAATATGAAAAAAGTTCCCAAAACCATTGTTAGGGTACTGTGTTCTTAGGTAATTAAACCCTATTAATTCATTCTAGGCTTTTTCAGCTTGAGTAGGGGTGTTTGATTATGAATAGGGTTAATTACCATGCTATGGTTATGTTTTCCCATGTTTGTTTGATATTGGTCATCTGGTCTAGAATTGACTGTTAAGTTGTTTTTATTTCCTTGCCTAGTGCTTTTAGAATAGAGTGATTATTATATGACATGCATTTTATATGCATTATAGTTTTAGCCATGTATTATTTGAGATTTAATTTGCCTGCAGGATATGATTTGTGCATGATTGTATTACATAGGGCTGTGAGAACCTGGTATAGTTAAACTATAGGAGGAATGAAAGTTTAGGGCTTCCCCAGAGTGTCTGTTGTACTTTTCATGCTGTGAGACCATAGGGGGGATGCCATGAGTTCTCCATCAGAGTGCCTTTGGTTCCATGTTCTGAGACCATAGGGGGAACTGAATGTTGAGTTCTACCTCAATGAGTCTTTAGTTTACCATTATGAGGCCATAAGGGAAAGTGACTATGAGTGCTTCCTTATAGAGTCTTTATCTATGTTGAACCTGATGGGTTAGACTGTGAGAACATCCCAAAAGGTTTCTTGTGAATGTTTGGTTAAACTAGAGGGGATATCCTATGAGAAATTTCCTATAGCATTTCTTGTGTTTTTTTGTTTGAATAATTTATAAATTGAAATTAATGTAGCTTGAACTATAGGATTTGTTATTTTTGAGAGATTCCTTGTTTACTACTTCATTTTACAAACTTCTAGTATATATATATATATTCACTGACAGTTATGCACAAATATTTTGGTGGTTGCCTACTGGGATTCGTCTCACACCCAGTTTGGGCCATGCTTTTGGGTGCAAACAGATTATAATGTTGCATGTATAGATAAGGAAAAGCGCCCTTCCACTTCAAGTACTTGACTACTGTAGAGCTGGAGAGCATGGGACCATGGTGAGTCTTTTTATTCTGTTAGAGTTGTTCAGTTGTTTTCCTTTTTTTACATCGGTTTAGTAATATATTCCATCATTGTGAATTGTTTGGCAGCTTTTCTATATACTTGGGGCATGCATCATTATTTATATATATGTTGGAGTTGTTTATTTATTTTCAGACATCTTCTGTTTACTTATTTTATGGTATTATTACTTCTTCTACTATTATCTGTTTGTTTTTTCTATCTTACTCTTCCAATGAGGGAATAGTTTTTAAAATATCACACCCAAGTCCCATGCTACTAGTCGACATCCTTTGGCATTCAGGGAAATTGGATTGAGGCCATGTGACGAATTGGGTATGGGGCACCTCAAGGTGGCACCCGGAACCAAGACGCTATAAAGTGGTATTAGAGGGATTTATTTTCTTCTTGACTTAATTTTTGGAGTCTATAGACAAGGATTGGAATGAATAGGTAGTTGGTAATAATATGTGCTCCGGAGCAGTTAACCCATATAAAGAGAAAACCCAATATTCCTCAATTATTGTAATTTTCTGGTTTTACAATTGTTGTAATTGATATGATTTCACCATTGGGTGATTAACTTGTTTAATGATATTATCATTGTGGTTATTGAGGTTCTATTTTTGTTTCAACCTAATGAGATGAGGGTATTCTATCCCATGAATCATACAAGCACTTGCTAGAGATCACATTTCATGCATTATTGTCATGCCATTTATGGTGCATTATCGATTGCATGTTGTTGTGATAGATGTTGTTCTAGATATACATGTTGTTGTTATATATTCCTTGATATAATACCTTCTATTCGATCAAGTATTGATAACATGAAATGTTTAATTTTAATGGGAATCTAAATTTGGTTACTAAGGTTATATGTAACGCCCCGACCCCAGCTACCCAGAGTCGGTGCATTACTTCGTAACATTGGCATGATCACAAAAGATCAAGTCTCGAAAGACCGATTAGTTTAGTAGCCTTGGAAACACTAGATACATTCATAAATTTTAAATTACATCATAAAGTAAAAAACTAATAACAAAGTCTTCATATTCCACACTCATATCCTCTTCTGACTATCCCTGCAGGTCATTCATAAAATACTTCTTCACATCCTGGAAAATATTAAAACATTGAAAGGGGTGAGCTCAGATGCTCAGTAAGGATAACAATATTGCGGAAGCTTTCATAAATAAATATAAACACTTAATGCAATTTATAACTAAAACAAAATCCTTTTAAACTTGAACATCAACATAATATGGCAAAAGTAAAATGAGATAATGCCATTTACTTCTTCACATGGATATTCTACTGGTCGAATAATCACATGCAATATCAATAACCATTTTCATAATGATGGAATGCATAATGCCAGACTATCATAACCACGTAGCCAAGGCCTCGTGCCAAGACCACAAATATGATTTTGTCAAGGCCTCGTTCCAAGACACTAGTTTGTCTCATGAGACCTGCCGATGCATCGAGGAGCTATAGCGGGCTCCACCCGTCCCTTATTAAGTCCAATGCATTCCTCATATGAATAGTTTTAAACATATCATAAACCATAACATAATCGTATCACATAAAACATGCATAAAGGAAACATAACATTTCCATATTTCAATCACAAAATATCAATACAACACATTGATATAATAAAAACTCTTTAAAAACCATTTTCAATACCAAAATAAAAGAAAGTTAAAACTTTGTATTTATTTTTCATTAAAAAAATGATGGCTTGTAGAGGAAGCCGAAACTCAAATAATGGTCACGGCGGAGGAGAAGTCATTGTCACCGCATATGTACAGAAATAAAAACATTCCCTTTTTGTCGTTTAGTAAAACGATTCGTATAAAAAAGTTCCTTTTGAATAAACATAAAAGTCAAAGGGGTTTATACACCGTATAAAAGAAAGTTGTGTATAAAACCAAATATGCCTCAATGAAAGGATATTGAGATGAAGTCCATAAAAAGATCATTTCTAAAATAAAATAGATCTATTATGTGTATTCACTATAGGTACACATGAAGAATGTAAAAATACAAAATAATACATAATAATATCATGACATAATTTGAAATTAGGAGATTAACCCAAAGAATGGAAGTTGGGTTAAGAAATTCCCTTACCTCGTGTCCAACTTGACTCAACCATTCTTTAACCTCCTGAATAATAAACTAGAGTTAATATATACCTTATTAAGAACCATTTTCAATTTCATTATCCTTTTTATATCACTTATTACAATGTTATGAACATTATGTAATTATTTAAGTTAACAACGGTCGTTTTGTCGATCTTTGGGACTTGAGTCAACAATAAACTTCTTATAATTACAAGTTATCCATGTCGTGAAATATCCATTATATCCAGAATTATATTCATGATGTAGATATCATATATATCATATATATCCAGTATATACATTCATTCATAATATTACGTAACATTTAGAGGTAATAAATGAAATGCATTGTTCATGGAGACGGTAAGCCGTACGTACGCATGAACGCTACTTTCATTTCTATTTCGTATTTAATGAAATAATAATGATATAAATGTATAATATAATTCCAGTATAATATATCATATAATAACATTTACTCCATCCTTTATACATCCCACATATGGTATTAACGATTCAAATCACTTTGAGGGGGCGGTAGTCCGCACTTCCTAAAATGAAAATATCGTGTTTACCCATAATGGAAACCATAAAGGTATGCCATAAATGAAAAATACAAAATCATAAGGAAAACAAAAACATAATATATATCATATATAAAAATAGTGTCATCATAATGGCCACCATTAGAGGTGTTACATGAGTGTTGAACAATCATCGTTTCGTGAGGCAAAAATTCGCCATCCACAGAAACAGTATGTTCTTTAACCATTAGATGTAGGTGTGTGTAAGTGTAGCTATAATACTTCTTATAAAAACATCCTAGTATATTTAGGATACAGGTGTTGTTACAAAAGAAATGAATAAAAGTGTTTAGGGGGTTGGAGAAGAAAAATAAAACAAAACAACATTAGAGAAGATATTACCTTAAAATCGGGTAACTCTTTTTGATTTGAGCCAAAGGCTTCCTTGGGAAGGGTTCTGCCAAAAGTGAGGCTTCTAGGAGTAAGAGGGGGAAGTTGGGAGAGTATTTGGGCAGAGGTTGGCCGATCCAAATGGCTTGAAAGTGTGAATGAGATGGTAGAGGTGGGGGCCTTTTATAAGTGGAGAGGAGGGGCACTCTTGGAAAGTAAAGAAAAGTCAGTTTATTATAAAATGAGTTTCGGATTTCAGAGGTCCCACACTTATATAATTCTAAGCTAAGGTGATAATGGTTCGAAATCTACTCATCAAATAGGTTTTTGACAAGTTTAAGCCTTGTATTTCACATTATCTTTTTATTTTATTTAAATCGTTAAATAATGAGGTCATTGCTGCATCATCATGATGTCATAAATAATTTAATTTATTTAATTTCTAAAAATTATAAAAAAAATACTATGAGGTAGGAAATCTTTTTATATTTCCAATGAATATTTATAGTCAAAAATATGACTTGTATAACTCCATGTAAAAATTGTTTTAGTAAAACATTTCATGTTTGTGTCATTTTTTACTTTAACATCAAATAAAAGGTATTTATGTCATTTTCCAACTAAAGTGGCTCCATGGGCTCCCCAAGTTGACCCATGGATTGTCTTGGTCGGCCATGGAATATACAATGAGGGCAGGACATGTGTCAATCTCATCTGATATTATTAAAACATTATTTTTACCTTAAACTACACTAATTACCTCTAATCACGATTAAGAACTTAAAAGTTACTATTCATAAAAAATTATTTTAATCTCATTGAACCACATTTTACTTATTAATGACAACCATGTATGTCAGATTTTTGAAATTCAAAACACAGAAGTGGTAATATTTCATTTAAACGAAAAATCAGTTATTTAACTACCACTTAGTGGTTTCACTATTCATTAAAAATTGAAGTTTTTCAGAACAATGCCAAAATTTCACCCTAAGCTATATTTGATATTCCAATTTAAAAAATGTTGTCTATTTTAAAAAATTACAAACATATAAGTTGAATTAATTAATTTTATTATTAATTCCCGCTGTCACAACAAATAGCGTGTTTTTAAGAAACAATTTATATCAAAAGATTGACAATTGTTCATGCCCAATTTCAATGTTAAATTAATTATAATGACCACCATTGTATAAAATGGTAAAAATATATTCTAATTATAACTTAAAACCACTAAATAGTATAATTTATCACAATAAATTATTTTTATTAAAAAAGTTGTTTTAAGTATTTTTCACTATTCATAAAAAAATTGGAAGTTCTCAGAAAGTTACAAAAAATTCAACTTAGGATAATTTCGATATTACAAATACAAAAATGAAGTCCATTTTGAAATATAAAATTTCTATAATTTTAAAAAGTGGTTATTACTATTCATAACGGCTACTTTGATTAGTCGCGGTGTGTTAGAACTCGAACTTGCATACAATGCAAGCTATTGAAAGAGAGGCGTATCGTGGAAGCTCGGGGTGTTACATTCTTCCCTCCTTCAATAAATTGCGTCCTCGCAATTTGAAATTTTTCTTTGAAAATAAAAGGTTGAAATTAGAAAATACCTTTGTGGAAAACCCACATCGGAAATAAGGTTAATAAAATTTACCCTTAATAAGAGGGAAAGGGAAATGAAAAAGTCACCACAAAATTATAATCTCGATAAGGAGAACATTGGTGGAAATTAGAGACATATAATTGGAGGAAAAATGTAAATATTTGTAGGGAGTGATTGAGGTCATCAATCACAAACAAGTGTCAAATTGAGGGCCTCAAAGCCTTCAATCTATGTTGATTTAAAACATCATCAGTTCAACAAGACAAAACGTATTAGGATAAAACATTTTTTTTAATATCCCTTTAATAAAGTTTAAGAATTAATTTATTCATAGAATAAGATATAGGTATATATATATATTTATGCTTGACAAGTAGAGTTTCAACCTTCCACTAATTTCTACCACAAACTCATCTTTCACTCAAAAAGATAATAGAACTCAAAAATAATATATGTATCCTAACCGTACAAGTTTCACAATATTAGAACATACCATTTAGATTACCAAAACTATTTTGTAATAACCAGGGAATTCCTGTAGGCTAGTGGTAGGTAATAAAGGCCTGTCGCACTATGGTTGTGGGTTCGATTCCTGCAGCTTTGTCCGACGCGACGGGTTATGCCCCACCCTGCAGGTTGTCCTTTTCCTAAAACTATAGTATTATAATAATCCAAAAATAATCTTCATAAATTTTTTTACCTTAAACAATACTATCCAAAGATCAACATAATCCACTCCAACCTTTATAGTTATCCAAAATACCTCTGTCCAGACTTTCTCTAAAAGGTCTCTTAATTCCAAAATCAATTTATCAGATTCCCCAAACAAAGTAAAGTTTCTCTTATTGTCACATACTAAAAATATAATTACCTTCATCATATTAAAACCTTACTGAAATCAACAAGTACTACAGTACAATCCTTTTATATATATCACATTATTCTAATAACCAGAATACAATCCATGAGTCCAAAAGCACCAATACATTAGTTATTCTGCTTCAACTGTAGTAACAGCATAAGATTGCCCTTGATCACTTGGCCTTTTTTGAGGTAAGTTTCCCTAATGCTTAGGACATTCATTTGCATAATGCCCCATTTCCCTACAATTGTAGCATTCAACGTTGATAGCCTCTTTCTTTCCCTTGCAATCACGCGCCTGGTGACCTTTTTCTCCACATTTGTAACAAACTCCCATTCCTTTTAGTCAAGTACCAGGGTGATTCTTCCCAAAATTATCACATAATGGAAAATCCTTCTTTCCCTTTTTCCCTTTATCTGTCTCTTGTTCCACCGTTCTCTTCTTCTCTTGCTTTACTTTGTTTTCATAAGACTTAGAGAATTCCTTTTCTGTCTTGATAGCACATGAGACTATATCTTCGTATGTTGAGAAAGATTGTGATACTAAAGCTCGACGGAGAAAAGGTTTTAACCCATCAAAGAAACGATCAATCTTACTTCTTGGGTTACGTATATATTCTGCAGCATGCCTCGCTAACCTTGTAAAGTTAGCCTCATACTTTGCGACATTCTCATCCTCCTTCTGCCTCAGACTCAGAAATTGCCTTTATATATCTGCTCGATGGTCATGAGGAAAGTATTTTTCTTTGAAAATCTCTTTGAACTCCCTCCATTCCATATTTGATACGTCATCATCTTCCTTTGTGTTTTGAATCAGCAACCACCACTGATCGACATCTCCAGTGAGGCGGTAAACTGCCATGACAACGTTCTCCCTTTCGCTACTCCCCAAGGCATGGAATATTTTTTCTAAGGAGTTTATCCATTGCTTAGCTACCAATGGATTTGTACCCCCCTTAAATGTTGGCGGTTGTTGCCTCATGAAGCGGTCTTACATTGATCCTCCACGTTGTGGATCCAGGTGATCCATACGAGTAAGGTTATTATTCATAACTTGAGTGAGTTTTCCCAGTATGGTAATAAGTTGATCAGCACCAGTTGTATCTCCAAATCCATAATAATTATATTGAGCAGGAGGGAAATCCCTACACAGAGTGCATGCATTGATACGGTTTCCATTCCTCCCACTAGGAACCAATTCTATACAATGGCATAAACTAGATTAGTTTATGAATCAAAATACATAATTCCATACTTATAAAATACTTAACATAAATTGAACTATTTATGGATATAATCCATAATCATAAAAATGTTTTCTTTGAGAAAGTATATACTCATAACCCTTCATAGTGGTTTTTAAAGAAAACGAGAATTATCCTAAGCATATCCCCCGGGAGTGTCGTAACCAAGAGTGCAGCAAGGCCCGTTTTCATGCACCAGTTCCCGTTCGAGTCTAGCTCAAAGCGGTGTTTTCGAGTTTTACCCCTAGGTACATCTGTGCCAGAGCCACCTCTACCTGCTCGTATCCAGACAGGGATGTATTTTTCGGAAAACTCACAACATCTCTACAATACCAAAATTCTAGGAAGTTCTTCTATACTAATCCTCAAAGTCTATCTTCGGGCTATGTGCTCTAATCAGAGTTTATCTAAATATATCTTCCAAGGTTAGTACTAAACTGCCTCTGATAACAACTATAACGCCCTGACCCCAGCTACCTAGAGTTGGTGCATTACTTCGTAACATTGGCATGATCACAAAAGATCAAGTCTCGAAAGACCGATTAGTTTAGTAGCCTTGGAAACACTAGATACATTAATAAATGTTACATTACATCATAAAGTGAAAAACTAATAACAAAGTCTTCATATTCCACAATCATATCCTCTTCTGACTATCCCTGCAGGCCATTCATAAAATACTTCTTCACATCTTGGAAAATATTAAAACATTGAAAGGGGTGAGCTCAGATGCTCAGTAAGGATAAAAATATTGAGTAAGCTTTCGTAAATAAACATAAACACTTAAGGCAATGTATAACTAAATCAAAAGCCTTTTAAACTTGAACATCAACATAATATGGAAAAAGTAAAATGAGATAATGCCATTTACTTCTTCACATGGATATTCTACTGGTCGAATAATCACATGCAATATCAATAACCATTTTCATAATGATGAAATGCATAATGGCAGACTATCATAACCACGTAGCCAAGGCCTCGTGCCAAGACCACAAATAAGATTTTGTCAAGGCCTCATTCCAAGACACAAGTTTGTCTCATGAGACCTGCTGATGCATCGAGGAGCTATAGCAGGCTCCACCCGTCACTTATTAAGTCCAATGCATTCCTCATATGAATAGTTTTAAACATATCATAAACCATCACATAATCGTATCACATAAAACATGCATAAAGGAAACATAACATTTCCACACTTCAATCACAAGATATCAATACAATGCATTGATATAATAAAAACTTTTTAAAAACCATTTTCAATACCAAAATAAAAGAAAGTTAAAACTTTGTATTTATTTTTCATTAAAAAAAATGATGGCTTGTAGAGGAAGCCGAAACTCAAGTAATGGTCCCGGCGGCGGAGAAGTCGTTGTCGCCACATATGTATGGAAATAAAAACATTCCCTTTTTTTCGTTTAGTAAAATGCTTCGTATAAAAAGATTCCTTTTGAATAAACGTAAAAGTCAAAGGGGTTTATACACCGTATAAAAGAAAGTTGTGCATAAAACCAAATATGCCTCAATGAAAGGAGATTGAGACGAAGTCCTTAAAAAGATAATTTTTAAAATAAAATAGATCTATTATGTGTATTCACTATAGGTACACATAAAGAAATTAAAAATACAAAATAATACATAATAATATCATGACATAATTTGAAATTAGGAGATTAACCCAAAGAATGGAAGTTGGGTTAAGAAATTCCCTTACCTCGTGTCCGACTTGACTCAACCGTTCTTTAACCTCCTGAATAGTAAACTAGAGTTAATATCTACCTTATTAAGAACCATTTTCAATTTCATTATCCTTTTTATATCACTTATTACAATGTTATGAACATTATGTAATTATTTAAGATAATAACGGTCGTTTTGTCGATCTTTGGGACTTGAGTCAACAATAAACTTTTTATAATTACAATTTGTTCATGTGGTGAAATATCCATTATATCCAGAATTATATTCATGATGTAGATATCATATATATCATATATATCCAGTATATACATTCATTCATAATATTACGTAACATTTAGAGGTAAGAAATGAAATGCACCGTTCATGGAGACGGTAAGCCGTACGTACGCATGAACGCTACTTTCATTTCTATTTTGTATTTAATGAAATCATAATGATATAAATGTATAATATAATTCCAGTATAATATATCATATAATACCATTTACTCCATCCATTATACATCCCACATATGGTATTAACGATTCAAATCACTTTGAGGGGGCGGTAGTCCGCACTTCCTAAAATGAAAATATCGTGTTTACCCATAATGGAAACCATAAAGGTATGCCATAAATGAAAAATAAAAAATCATAAGGAAAACAAAAACATAATATATATCATATCTAAAAATAGTGTCATCATAATGTCCACCATTAGAGGTGTTATATGAGTGTTGAACAATCATCGTTTCGTGAGGCAAAAATTCGCCATCCACAGAAACAGTATGCTCTTTAAACATTAGATGTAGGTGTGTGTAAGTGTAGCTAGAATACTTCTTATAAAAGCATCCTAGTATATTTAGGATACTGGTGTTTTTATAAAAGAAATTAATAAAAGTGTTTAGGCGGTTGGAGAAGAAAAATAAAACAAAACAACATTAGAGAAGATATTACCTTAAAATCGGGTAACTCTTTTTGATTTGAGCCAAAGGCTTCCTTTGGAAGAGTTATGCCCAAAGTGAGGCTTCTAGGAGTAATAGGGGGATGTTGGGAGAGTATTTGGGTAGAGGTTGGCCGAGCAAAATGGCTTGAAATTGTGAATGAGGTGGTAGAGGTGGGGGCCTTTTATAAGTGGAGAGGAGGGGCACTCTTGGAAAGTAATGAAAAGTCACTTTATTATAAAATGAGTTTCGGATTTCAGAGGTCCCACACTTATATAATTCGAGGCTAAGGTGATAATTGTTCATAAATCTACTCATCCAATAGGTTTTCGACAAGTGTAAGCCTTGGATTTCACATTATCTTTTTATTTTATTTAAATCATTAAATAATGAGGTCATCGCTGCATCAACATGATGTCATAAATAATTTAATTTATTTAATGTATAAAAATTATAAAAAAAATACTATGAGTTAAGAAATCTTTTTATCTTTCCAATGAATATTTATAGTCAAAAATATTACTTGTATAACTCCATGTAAAAATTGTTTTAGTAAAATATTTCATTTTGTGTCATTTTTTACTTTAACATTAAATAAAAGTTATTTATGTCATTTTCCAACTAAAGTGGCTCCATGGGCTCCCCAAGTTGACCCATGGATTGTCTTGGTCGGCCATGGAACATCCAATGAGGGTAGGACATGTGTCAAGCTCATCTCATATTATTAAAACATTATTTTTACCATAAACTACACTAATTACCTCTAATCACGATTAAGAACTTAAAAGTTACTATTCACCAAAAATTATTTTAATCTCATTGAACCACATTTTACTTCTTAATGACAACCATGTATGTCGGATTTTTGAAATTCAAAACACAGATGTGGTAATATTTAATTTAAACGAAAAATCAGTTATTTAACTACCACTTAGTGGTTTCACTATTCATCAAAAATTGAAGTTTTTCAGAACAATGCCAAAATTTCACCCTAAGCTATATTTGATATTACAATTTCAAAAATGATGTCTATTTTAAAAAATTCCAAACATATAAGTTTCATTAATTAATTTTATAATTAATTCCCGCTGTCACAACAAATAGCGTGTTTTTTAGAAACAATTTATATCAAAAGATTGACAATTGTTCATGCCCAATTTCAATGTTAAATTAATTCTAATGACCACCATTGGATAAAATTGTAAAAATATATTATAATTATACTTTAAAACCACTAAATAGTATAATTTATCACGATAAATTATTTTGATTAAAAAATTTGTTTTAAGTATTTTTCACTATTCATAAAAAAATTGGATGTTTTCAGAATGTTACAAAAAAATCAACTTAGGATAATTTCAATATTACAAATACAAAAATGAAGTCCATTTTGAAATATAAAATTTCTATAATTTTAAAAAGTGGTTATTACTATTCATAACGGCTACTTTGTTTAGTCGTGTTGTGTTAGAACTCGAACTTGCGTACAATGCAAGCTATTGAAAGAGAGGCGTATCGTGGAAGCTCGGGGTGTTACATTATATGTGCCCTCTTGGGTCAGAATTTGGTGACAATGTGATTGATTGGACTATTATACCTTGTGACATACATGATGATGATGCCAAACATTGATTTGCTGGGATTATGGGCCCCAACAAATCGGAAATTGGCACTTTACTGTTTGTTTTAGTGTTTTCATTGGGTTCCAGAGTAGTTTCTAAGGCTTACTACCAGAATACATGGCGTGCAGTGATAAATAAACGCCATGTATCCTTCTGTTCGGGAGGAAACAAATTTTCATAAGTACACGCCATGTACTTTATGTAAACACCATGTAGTCCTAAACCATGTGACTGGCTATGGGGGCATAGACCCGGGGTTGGGAAATGTTTGGTGGTACACGTCGGGTACATAGAGTACATGCCGTGTTATAAGAGCTCTGTATCCAACTGTGTGACCAACGACATGAGTGGATGAAAGTCAGGTTGTACACACCGTGTTCTACTATTACACGCCATGTAGAGTTGACCGTGTAACTGGCCGTGCGACCAAAGACACAGGTGGTTATAATTTAAGGGGGCACACACCATGTCTAGGGTGAACACACCGTGTGGAGTTACCCAGGAATGAACTATGTGTTTTGCCTTGTGGAGGAATTAAGGCAGGGGGAAAAGATTTAGTTACAGGACAATCCTTTATAAGAACACACTGTGTGTGTGGGGGTTACATAACCAGTGTTGGAAAAAGTACACTTCATTGTAAAGGCTTAAGGTAACACATCGTGTAGGTGACATACGCATCATGTATCACTGTTTTGAAAAACTTGAATGTTTTTTTTCATGTACCATTCTTGCACATTTAAATTTTGGTCCTTGACAATCTTGATCTAAGGTGTGCACTTGACCTTGAAGATTCATGCCACCAAAACAACCTCCGACTGTACTCCAAATATAGAGAAACTATCAAACACCAGATACAGTGGATCATAGACCACCGGTAGATCCTCCCTTCATGAACATCTTGGCTACAATCGTCATTCCGGATGCAGGTGCTGATGGACAGTTCCAAGAAGGATTCATGAGGTGTATGAAGACCTTAAAGAGAACGCCACATCCTGCCCCATCTATGGAATAGTTGATGTGGGTATTTATACAGAAGCATCCTCCCTCCTTCTAAGGGGAAGGAGGACCTCAGGCTGTAGAGTCATGGTTAGAAGCCATGTTTTCTATCTTCAAGAATCTAGAAAAACCCTCAGGGAGGGGGGTGAAGCTCTCTACATACATGCTTTGGGATTCTACCAAGAGATGGTGGGATGTGATATCAGAGGTAAGATTACAGTAGGGTATGGCTTGGGAAGATTTCTAGCATGCCTTCTATGATTACTTCTATCCAGAGACTTTGAGGGCTGATCAGGCTCAGGATTTCATGAGTTTGGAGTAGGGAAATCTATCAGTTATGGAGTACTCTTCTCGCTTCACAAAGCTGCAGTGCATCACAACCATTCTAAGGGGTGATGAGCTATTTCTGGCATGGAAGTTTGAGGATGGTCTTATGAATGACATCTGATATTAGGTGAAAATATTCACGTTGAATTCTATCAATTCTATAGGTAACCATGCACTGATCACCAAGTGAAACCTGAGGGATTTTGGAGATTTGAGACAAGGCAGTTCAGCATCCAGAGTTGGTATCCCTCTGAAAGATAGTAGAAAGCGCCATAGGGAGTCAACATGCAGTGATCTGAGTATGAGAAATGCTTCTTCAGATAGCCAGGTGGTGTGTTACCCATGTAGGATGAGCAAGAATACATGTCCAAATTTCCAGAGAGACCTAATGGAGTTCCAACCGTGTGGAAAAATAGATCATCTTTAGTGTTTTTGTCAGATTTTCTCACCAGCAGCTAGTGATAGGAGTTCTGCTATAACTCCACATTAAGTAGAAGGACCACCGGTTCCTCCTCAGACTGGGAACTGTAGTTCGTCCCACTATTCAAGCTGAGGTGGAGGTCATTTCCATGGACTTAATACACATGGTTTTTGATATCCATAGGGTGGATAAACTTAGAGATCATAGAAATCTTCATAGGGCCACGACACAGTTCTGGATTTTGCGATAGAGTAGGTACAAAAGGTGCATGATGTCAGACCCTCTTCATTTAGAGGTATGATTCTAGTTTCCTTAGTTTTAGATTCTAAAATTTTTAATATAGGGGATTCCCATATTTTTAGATCAGTTGCTGTTGTGAAGAGACTTGGACTCTGTATCTTTACCTCTACTAATATCATGGCGTTGGAAACTCTATTGGGGACAAGAACGGCTAGTGTACGTCAGTTCAGGGAGTGCCATCTTGAGGTTGGTGGGTGTCTCTTCTCATGGAGTCTTTATGTCTTAGAGATGATGGGCTATGATTTCATTCTGGAATGGACTGGCTGGTTCCCTTCCATTATTTTTTTCAATTTCTATCTCCATAGAGTGAGCTTCATGTCACCATAGGGCAGCTTGTTTCTACATATGGGCCAGATGTCCAAGCGAGTAGAGTCAAACCCGAGCATCATGGGTTGGGAGAAGTTACAACCCAAATTGGTAGTTTGCATATAGATGACTAAGGGACTTCATATATGGACATTCCTCTAGTATTGGATCATTTCGTAGATGTATTTCTGGAGGACTTTTCAGGTTTTCCTCCAGAGAAAGAGGTAGGTTTCTTTATTGAGCTTCTGCCAGGAGCGGCATAGGTGTCCATTCCTCCTCAATGGATGGCCACACCAGAGTTAAAAGATCTCAAGAAACTATTATAGGAGTTACAAGAATAGGGTTTCATCAGACCCAATACTTCTCCATGGGGTTCGCCTGCCCTGTTTGCGAAGAAGACAGATGACACCCTTAGACATTGTGTGGATTATCGGAAGCTGATCTAGTTGATGGTTATGAACTGATATCTCTTTCCAAGGATTGGTCATCACTTTTATTATCTTCAAGATCCCCGGTGTTATATAAGATTTACTTGGGGTCCTATTATCATTATTTTATCATTATACCATCATATATACCTCTTATAGTCTTTTGGGGAAGGTATGGTCTATACAAGTATGTGGTTATGCCACTCAGTCTCACAGATGTGCCTACAGTTTTTATGGAACTGTTGAACCAACTGTTCCATCCACACTTGGACTCTATTGTGGTGGTTTTTGTGGATGATATCTTGGTGTAAGTTCACACTTGACATGACCATGCTACCCATCTTGAGATCATTTTGAGTACTCTGAGAGAGCATCAGTTATATTGTAAGCTCTCAAAATGAAACTTTTGGGTTGGCCAGATTCACTTCTTGGGTCATGTTATCTAAGATAAAAGAGTATCAATATACCGAGAGAATCTGAGAGAAGTAGTTTCATCGGAGGATCTGAAGAACCTCTTCGAGGTTTGGAGTTTCCTTTTGCTGGCTGGTTACTATAGATAATTTAGATAGGACTTTTCACGCTTAGTAGTGCCACTAAAAAACATGAATTATAAGGGTATGAAGTAACTGAAGATAGATTCCTGCAATTCATCCTTTTAGGAGTTGAAAGGGAGGTTGACTTCAGCACTGATACAATTTTTTTCAGATTCAGGCATGAGTTATATAGTTTAATGTGATATATCTGGTATCTGGATGAGAGAAGTGCTTATATAGGTAGAAGGAGTCATTGCGTATGGGTCTCAGCAACTGAGCCCACATGGAAGGAATTACCTAACACATGATCTCGAGTTGGCTGCAGTTGTTCATGCTTTACGCTGTTGGAGACATTATCTGTTGGGAGAGCATTTTGTGTTCTTCACTAAACCCAAAAGTCTCAAGTATATCTTCAATCAACACGATATGAATTTGAGATAGTTATGGTGGGTTGAGTACCATTTAGTACATTGTTTTCATTCATTCCTATATGCCATGGAAAGGAAATGCAGTGATTGATGCATTGAGAAGGATGACTCAAATACAAGAAGTTCTGGAGGCTAGCAGTGAGTGGATGCATATAGTCTGTTCTCTGAGATGCATTTTGTGGTGCATGATAGATAGTGAAAAACATTTCTTTCTTATGTATCTATTACCTCTACTCTACTTGATCGAGTGAGAATGAAACATCTATTGGATTCTGAAGGCATAGTTATACGAGATAGTGTGTCCGGAGGGGACCCTATTGCTAGATGGATTGTCGGTGAGGATGAGATCTTCCACTTCCATGTATGCGAATGGGTTCAAGCAGACATACGTGAGGATATTTTTTGGGATTTTCATTCTTTGGTTTAGGAAGATCACCCTAGTATCATCAAGATGTATCGATATACACACCAATAGTATTGGCGGCCAGGTATGAAGAGAGAAGTTGCTGGTTTTGTCATGATGTCTTACAACTATCACCAGGTGAAGGTAGATCATCACCAACTAGAAAGGATTTTGCAGCAGTTACCCATTCAGAGTGGAAGTGGAATGATTTCCTGATGGACTTCGTGACAGGTTTACCGAGGTCACCTCAAGGGAATGATGTAGTTTGGGTTGTCATTGATAGAATCACTAAGGTTTCACATTTCGTACCGGTCAAGGAGACCTTCAATGTTGATGAGCTAGGAATATTGTACATCAGGGAGATTGTATGTTTACATGGGGTTCCACAATCCATATTTTCTTGATAGGGATTCCATTTTTACTTCTCTAGTCTGGTAGGTACTACATAGGGATTTGGGTATACAGGTACTTCTGAGTACAACATACCATCCTCAGACAGATGGCTAGTCCGAGCGTACGATTTAGGTGATAGAAGACATTCTACAAACATGTGTCATGGATTTTGGAGGTTCTTGGGAGAATCACATACTTCTGGTAGAGTTTTCCTACAATAATAGATTTCATGCAACTATTTAGATGTCACATTATGAGGATTCGTATAGTAGGCCCTACCGATCACCCATATGTTGGTTGGAGGTAGGAAAGGTAGCTTTTTTGGGACCTCATTTTGTCCAGGAGACCACATAGCATGTGGAGTTGATTCAGAAGAGGTTAGCTACTAAAAATTCATGGGATAAGTCTTATGAAAATCAACAAAGACAAACTATGGAGTTCAAGGCCAGATACTAGGTTTTCATACATCTCAAACTGATGTTGGGACACAGGAAGATTTGGAGACAGTGTAATCTTTCACATAGATACGTTGGGCCATTGAAGATTTTAGAGAGAGTCGAGATGATTTCCTTTCATTTTTAGTTATATTAGAGGTACCCGTCCATGAAAGATGTTTTCCACGTTTCTCATATATGACGTTATTTCTCAGGAACACCTCATGTTTTCTAACTCTAGGAGGTTGATTTAGAGGTGTACACATCATTTGGGGAGCATCCTATTTGGATCGTTGATCGCAACATGAAAATTATTCATGAAAAGTATATTCCTCTAGTATAGGAGCTATGAAATCATAGGCGAGTATAGGATGATACTTGGGAGAGGGAGATCGATGTGAGATCGTAGTGGATGGAGCTGTTTGAGGATTCTTCTTCTTCTTCTTCTTTGCTACCTTGTTAGAAAAATTCAGAGACAAATTTCGTTAAGGGGGAAGTTTGAAAGAAACCAGATTTTCATTGTAGGTAAGGATCTATATTTCTAATGTTTTTGAGAAAAATAGGTGATTATGGAAATTTTAGGAGTATACACCGTGTACTTAGTAGTACACTCCATGTACCAGGTTTCCACAGGTATCCATGTACTGGTTGTGTAATGGCCGAGTACATTGCTATGTGGGGTGACCTGGAGACTACCTAAAGAGGGGCTCAGTAATGGAATATACACACCATGTATCTTTAAAGAACACACCATGTATTTTTATTTTTAATTGATAAATCAGACCATGGTCGTGTCTAATTTACTGAAACTCCTTCTAGTGTCGTCTCACCCAGGAGCGATCAAAGATCTCTGATTCTTCTATGATCCATTGATCGACCTTCAGTGCTCCGAATTGAACACCGTCGATAGCGTTGGAACTGCATCGGTGGATTATTCCTTCTACTAGAGCTTCTTCTCTTGATTTCTCCTCTTTTGTGATATATACTTACTCTAGAGTTCTTCATGTTTTTGTATATCTACCGTGTTCTAGTTCAATTCAAAGTCTGATGTTCAACTATATCGATCGTACAACATTAAGGTAGGTGGTTTGTGGATTTTCGTAGATGTGTTTGAGTTATATGTGCCAAAAGATCCCAATTCCCATGTTTGGGTATTGCATTCTTAGGGAATTTTACCCTATTGATTCCCATTATTCTTTGTTTTCTTGAGTAGGGGAGTTTGATTATGAATAGTGTTTATTACCTTGCTATGGATGTGTTTTCCCAAGTTTGTTTGATATTTTTTGTTGGGTCTAGAATTGCCTGTTAGGAAATTTTTCTTTCAATGACTGATACTATTTTGATTGAGTGATTATTATATGTCATTCTTTTTATATGCATTTTAGTCTTTTATCCAAGTAGTATTTGAGATTTAATTGGGCTGCTAGATATCATTTGTGAATGATTATATTAGACAGGGCTGTGAGGACCTGGTGTAGTTAGACTATAGGGGGAATGAATGCTGAGGGCTTCCCAAGAGTGTCTATTATAATTTTCACATTGCAAGAACATATGGGATTAGACATGAGTTATCCCTCAGAGTGTCTGTAGTTACACATTGTGAGACCATAAGGGGAATTGGAAATTCATTGCATCCTCAAAGAGTCTGTAGTTTACCATTAAGAGACCACAACGAGAATTGATGGTGAGTGCTTCCTCAGAGAGTCTTTATATATGTTGAAATAGATGGTTTATTCTTTGAGAAATTCCCAAAGGGTTACATGTGAGTGTTTGGTTGAACAACAATATTGGTTACTTTTGAGTACTTCTATGTTTATTACTTCATTATGAATACTATATGTTATATATATATATATATTAACTGACAGTTAGGAAAATGCCTTTGGGTGGTTTCCTATAATGATTTGCCTCAATCCTTGTTTGGGTTATGCTTTTGGGCCCAAACAGATTATAATGTTGCAGATATAGATAAGGGGAAGTGCCATTCTACTTCAGGTTCTTGACTGCTATGGAGCAAGAGAGAATGAGACTAAGTTGAGGCTTGCGATTCTATTTCTGTTGTTCACTTGATTCCCTTTGTACTTTGGTTTAGTATTGTATTCCAGGATTGTGACTTTTTTGGGTACTTTCCTAGATACTTGTGACAGGAAAAATTATTTATATATGTTCTATAGTTGTTTATTTATTTTCAGACTTCCACTATTTACATATTGTATGTTATTATTGCTTCCACTACTATTATCTATTTTTTATGGTTGGTTACACTACCAATGAGGGAATAGTATCCCCACTATCAGACCCAAGGTCCTCACTACTAGTTGGCAGGCTCTGGTGTTCAGGGAAATGTGCATGAGTCCATGTGACCAACCGGGTATGGGGAACTTCTCGGTGGAACCCAGAACTGGGATGTTACAAGTTTTTTGACATATCCAATTATTAGGTGCAATTGAATTTCATTCTAATTCACTTCACATCTTCACATCTCGACCGAGGGAAACCCCAAATTAGAATTTGGAGTTCCAACCTTTCTTCTTTACATCCCTCTTATTTGATCAATCCCTATAAAGTCCTTTTGGGCACGTTTTACCTTCTCTCCCATAGTTCTCCAACATTTATGGTGGATTCCATTGAAAAAATGTGTTTTCCGAAATGATCATGATCATTTTTATCTAGGTTTCTCTTAGAGATCATGAACCCCATATTTGTCATTGTAGATTACAATGGGAAGTGTAGTTGGATCATTATTTAAAGGTAGGGGTCTAAATCTTAACCATATAGTTTTATAGTTCCCATTTTTATGCTATATTGTGATTGCACCAGTGTAATGTGATCCCAAATAAAATAAATAATGAATGATATTATTCCTCAAACTCATTTGGATTCAATTGGCTTCTGACCTAGATTATGGCTATAAGTTGGGTGACTGAACCATTAATGTAATTGAATTGGGTAATGGATTAAGGTGTGTTTAGGATGACATGAGACCATGGATTATTATATGATATATAATCCATAAGATTTGGATTATTTCTTGTTGATATACCAATTAATCAATTGTGATTAAATTTAATGTGGTATACAAAAGATAAATGTTGATTCACATAATTAACCATTCATATTTATGATGTAATATTATGATATCCATGTTGTATTCTTGGACTTGTGTTCCATAATGAAATGTTTATATATCGAGATCAACTTAACCTCAGGCCCGATTATATTCTATAATGATTATATTGAGAAGGATCATCCTATTACGATGCTATAATGCTTATAAAGAGCAGGCTTTGCCCAGTCCCATGCTGTAATGCTTACATGGCTTTGTGCTGGGTGTTGTAATACTTTTAGTTCTTTAACCTTGATTGTTGTGACTATAACACGGTTATATGGTGGTGTCTTTCATGGTCGTAAGACAATATAAGATATATTTCCACATGGAACTGAATCATGTAATTTAACAATGATTATATGTTTATGGATGTAATGGTTATCAGACATTCTCAGATATAATCCATCATGGGGTAAATGTAGGTTTTTTATCTTTTATTAATTATTAAACTAATTAGTATATATGTTTATAATTTTATTGCATACAATTATTGTCAGACTACTTTTTTATACATGGTAGTGTTCACCAACTGAGTTATAATCACAGCCAATTCAGGCCACTATTTGGTACCCGATCAAATTATAGGATGAATGTTGCAGTAAGGGAAAAAGAACATTTTATTTATTTTTTTGATAGACGGGATGGAGTCTATAGGTGGGACTAATATGGGGTTCTAGACTAGGGACTTTTAATTCATTACAAAGTCATATATTCTTTTATTGGTATTATTCTAGAATGTAATTTAGTTACATTATAGTATGACATTAAATTATTAAAAAAATTATTTTCTAGGTTATTCAGTTATATCTTAAGCAGGTTTTTTTCTATGTCTATACCTTGATTTATTACATTTTAAGGATTATTTTCTATTACAATGACACTTCATAATATGGGGTATATTCTCCCCACTATACATTTCACACCATCACTAATATTCAGTGGCTTCTGGCATATTGGGGGGGGGGGGGAACTTGAGGTCTCATTTCCAATTCATTTTGGCCACATGAGAGTGTTCTATATCGAGGGACATTACAAAGTGGTATCAATGGAGTTGGATTTATTTTAGTCTTCGTTACTATTTTAGAAAGGTATAATGGAGACTAACTTGTATCATAACCTCATAATGAGCTTTTTCTTGGAAGTAGCTATCCCATATACAGTTGAAAATCCTCATGTATAGGGATGGGATTTATATTTTTGTTGTGTGTCTGTTACAATTGATTTTATTTCCCCAAATAATGATCACATTTTATGTGAGTTTATTGTTTTATGTTGTTACTATTTCAATAGATTTCTACTCATGGACCGACATGGAACACGGTGAGAATACAAGCATCAAAATAGGAATATAGAGATATATTGACATGCATTGCTCCTAATAGGGGAATATCTATTGTTGATATGATGTATAAATTCCTGTAGAATTGTGATATAAGATATAAGTTTCATTAGAAAAATGAAATCATCTAGCGTGACATGTTAAAACACTTATATACCATTTTTAGTGGGACCGTGAGTTAGTGGCCCTCTAACATAGTCACTTAGAGAGGATAACCTTATTTCTAACCATTTCTGTAAGGAGTGAATTTGTCTTGTTAATAAAATGACATATCTTCATCTATGAATTGTGCATTCGGAGAGTGGAAAATAGCATGCTCCTAACAGATATAAACCAGATCTTCCTATAGTTAATGAGGATGATGTGGATATTCATCTTTAAAAAATCTTACTGATGGTCATGAGATCCTTGGAAAGGGAAACTATTCATACTGTTCCTTCAATGTATGAGATAACAAGAGGGTTTCATCTGTAGCATCATCTAATATTTGTTTGATAAATAGGACCCCATTAAGCCTAGTGATGTATCATTTCAATCCAAAATATCTTCATGAATATTTAGACACCCATAGATAGGAGGTTGTAGCTTTCTACGTATATGCTTCATGGGATTTCCATGAGTTGGTTGGATATTTTGGAACAAGAGGGGAAGAAGGATAACCTATCCTAGGAGTAAATCAAGATGGTTTTCCTTATCCAATTCTATCCTAAGTTGTTTAGAGATGATAAAATATGATTTCATGCATCTGAAATAGGAGGGAAATTCATCACTGGAATATAATGAACATTTGACCAAAGTACAGTGATTTTCCCCATCTGTTGTAGCAGATGAGATCTCTAGTGTGAGGTGTTTTTAGAATAGTCTTAACTATGAGATCATGTTTCAAGTAAATGTTTTTCACCTGAGCAGTTATGGGGACATGAAAAACTAAGAACTCATCAAGAAAGGGAATATGAGAGAGGCCCTGTGTAACCTATTTAAGTAGGGTGATCAAGGAAATATTATTAGAGTTGAATGCAGTTCCAATTTGATAGTTGTTTCCAAGGAATTAGTGGGAAGAGCATTCGGGGAAGTGGATAACCATCTCAAGATCATAATCTATTCCAGTGCTATCAGTGTTTCATTTCTAGACAAAAGCACCAATAATGTCCTTACCCCACATTCATGTGTTGTATTTGTAGAAGAATGTTGCATTATCAGAGGTTCTGTGTGAACATTCCATAAGATAATAGTAGAAGGGTATCAGGACTAGAACACAAGTCATTAAGTTTTTCAGCTACCCCTCAGTAGACTAGTAGCTGGAGTTCTACTAGTCGTTCATGATAATGCAGGGGAAATGGTTTCCCAGTACATGAGTAGTAGTTTTATGAATTGGAAATAGCATAGGGTAGTTTGAATGGATCCCAGGGTAGAGGGAAGATTCAGTTTCACATTATGATGACTACTCTGACTTTCATGGATATAGGACCATCTACTGTCTTAAGTAGATTATTGAATCATATACCTTAGTAGTTTTTTTGATATAATAGAATTGAATTATTTTCTATATTTTCATTTTGAAAATAGTGTGGTATTGGATGTGGAAAGTTGGATGGTGCTTTGAACATTGGAACCCCATTGGGAGTGCGGTTAAAGTGTACCAACCGTTGTGAGAATTGTTCTATAGAGACTGATAGTTACAGTTTCATTTGGGAACCATTCATGCAAGAAATAAGAGCCTTTAACTTGATTATTTGTACAGGTTGGTTAGTTTTATACCAGGATCATATCTATTGTTATAGGAGAAGATTCACCATCCTATTAGAAGGAGATATTTATTCTCACAAGGGTGAGTGGGATCTTTAGGCTGGTCATGTAGGAAAAATTCAGTGAATATTAGATTTACAAATTTCTAAAATAGTTTTTATTACTCTATATTATGGTGTAATGAAGCAAGATTCATTCCCCCAGCATTATACTATATTCAGGATTCCATTCCTGATTATTTCTATAGCTTACCGCCCAAGGGTTAGATCAAGTACATGATCATGTTGGTGTTAGGAGAAGATACAATTTCTATAACACCTTACAAAATGGAATCATAAATGCTTCAAGAGTTGAAATTTAAATTGGGAGGTTTAGAATCTAATGTTTTTAGAAATCCTAGTACATATCCATGGGGTTCTCAACTTCTTTTCCCCACTAAGGCTGATGGATCATTTCACTTATGTGTGAATTATCGTAGGTAGAACCAGATGATGGTCAAGAACTGGTATCCTCGTCCCTACATTGGTGATATTTCGATAATTTTGATAGGTTCTATGATATTATCCAATATTTATTTAAGATTATGTTACCATAAGTTATTCTTGAGACCATATGAAAAAACCCAAACTTATTTTATGAGTAGGAATGTCTTATATTTGTTTTTAGTGAGGTTGTTTGGGATGATAAACACACCAGTGGAATTCATGGCCTTAATGAATTGGATATTTAATCCTTTTCTAGCCAATTTTTTTTAAATGATATATTTTTGTAATCCCTGTCAGTAGAAGATCATTCCAAACATCATGACATCATCATGAGTATATTGAGAGAGCATCGTATTTATGACAAGAAAACCAAATGCAGTTTCTGGATTAATAAAGTGAACTTCATGGGTCATGAAATCTCATAAGAAAATGTTTTGGTGGACCTAGAGAGGGTTAAAACTGTGGAGTCATGGTAACATCCAAACTTCTTCATGATTTCGTGGTTTATAGACCTAGTAGGTTGTTATCAATGCTTTATCATATATTTTCCCCATTAGGAAGCACCAAAGTTTTGGCTGACCAAGAAATTGGCGATGTTTGTTTTGTTTGATAATTATAGGAGATCATTTTAGGATTTGAAAGGGCAGATAAAAGTTTCACCAATCCCTGCTTTAACTGTGTCTAGTAAATTATATACCATGTACCGTGAAACATCTGATGTTTGACATAGAGTTGTTATAATGCAGGGGATAAAGTAATCACTTATGGATCCAAGAATATGTGACTGAATTTGAGGAATTACCGTTCTCAGGATATAGAGTTAAAAGAAGTGGTACATGACCTGAGGATTTGGATACACTATCTCTGGGGTGTTAGGTGTTTGGTATAACTATACCCAAAGATCCTTAGGTACATATTTTCTCCATGAGACCTGATCCTTTGACAGAGGATGTTGTTAAAGTATCTATATCCCTTTGAATTTGAATTGGCATATACCCTTTCAAATGGTAACTTCCACGATGACACTTTGAGATGAATGACCCAGAAAAAAAAATATAGGAGTCCTATGATGAGTGGGATGTAATGGAATTTTTTTGTAAAAATTCATATCGATGTTCAAGAGTCTCAGGGATGGGTGGATCGAACATTGACATCTAGTATACTGGTTATTTTGGACTAGACAAAGATTGATCAGTTTTATGATCTAGAGGGAACAGTTTTGAGCAAAAAAAATATATGGCGGAGAGACACCACCATGATGGTATCTTGGTAGTGTCAATTCTATTCTTTTTTGTGTTCAGGTATGGGTTCATACGAGCTCATGTGAGGAGATGATGAGGTTGTTTCATGATTCTATATGGGTGTAGAATCTTATTTTACCAAATTTGTATTGCTATCTTTGTAGAAAGTACTGGTGGTCAATAATTAACAAGTATGAGTAATGATTCATGGCTAGATGCTTCACTTGTCAGTAGGTGAATGTCAAGCATTAGAGGCCAGCTGGGATTTTTCAACCTTTTCCCATTCCTAAGTGGAAATGGGATTATTTTCCAATGGATTTGGTGACATGATTACCCAGGAAAACCCATAATAATGATGTTTTATTGGTGATCATGGTTCAAATGACTATGGTATCCCACTTTTTCCCGATCAAGAAATCATTCTCAGTTGATGATCATTGAAATTTTATGTGTTTGATGTGGTTTGGTTTCATGGGGTTATGAGGGGTATCATTTCAGTTAGAGATCTACATTTCACATCATGTTTATGTTAGGGTCATCATAAGGATTTTGGATCATTGGTTCTCATGAGAAAAAACTTATCATCCATATAATTGTTGTTAATTTGAGAAGAACATTCGGGTTTTGGAGGATATGTTATGAGCCTACGTTTTAAATTTTTGTTGATCATCGGAGAAACATATGTCACTCATGTAGTTTTAATATAATAATATCTTCTAGGTATCAATAAAATTGGAACCTTTTTAGGCCATGATGGGTAGGCCGTAACTGCACCACTACAATGGATGGACATTAGTGATTCAAAAAAATTTGGGCCATGTTTTATGGAAGATACAATTGGGAATGTTTAGTAGACCAGAAAATGGTTGATAACCATGTAGAGTAAGCAGAAATCATATGTTTACCATTATATAGAATCTATGGAATCTATTGGTTGTTATAATGTATTCTATTGGGTGTTTTATAGGTTGGGGAAATGCAGTATCAGAAAAATGGGAAAGCTAGTAACCCGGTTTTTTGGGCCGTTTGAGGTAGTGGTATGGGTCGGTCTAGTGGTGAACCATTTATCACTTCCACCATTATAAATTTCCATGAATGTGGTGTGCCACATACCAAAACTATAGAGATATCATCCAGACCCTTATCATTTGAATGACATGGTAGATGTTGTGATTTGGGTTGATGCATCCTTTGAGGAGCATCTGATTCAAATATTGGGATGTAGTGATAAATATCATTGGGGCAGGACTATACCGTTGGTTAATGTTAAGTGGTTTCATGGAATAGTTCAGGAGGAGACATGAGAGTGGGAGCTAGATTTAAAAATATAGTGGTTAGACTTGGTTATTGGGACCTCATAGTAATGCTTGGAGCATCTTGGATATGAGTTGTTATATGGTGTGGAGGTTGTAATATACTATCTTTTTTTAGGTATGTATCTCTCTAGGTATTCTTTTAGATTTTCTTCCAAGTAATTTTTTCATTTCCTTTAAAATAAATTTCATTAAATTTGAGAGAACCCTATTAGAGAGATTTTTTGAGGAATATGAATTAATGTTCATGAATGTATGTTTGTTTCAATTAATGTAGTTTGGGTATAAATGGGATAAGTGTTTTATGGGTTCCTGGTATGTTGAGAGTTATTGAAGGTGGTTCAAGTTGTTTAGAGGGAAAATGGTGTAAAAAACATCTATAGAAAATTTACACCCTATGTAAATGGAATAAACAACATGTAATGTTCATGTGTTTTTAATAATATAATATTAGGTGAAGGGTTTTTCAATGTATCCAATTAAAAATATTTACATGATGTGTAACTACATTACACGCCCTATAATTTGACGACCTTCTATTTTAATGTATGTTGTTCAGTTAAATTTATTCTATTTCACTACATCTCTTCTCATATCATCATAGAAAGACTCTCTAAGAAACTTTTGAGTGCCAACTTTCCTTCTGGACACCCCGTTTACATTATCAATCCCTGGTATGCCCTTTTAGTTCGGTTTCCCCTTCTCTCACTTTTTTCCAACTGTTACGGGGAATTACATTGACTGTGTGCATTGTTGGATTTGATCATGATGAGTTTTGATCTAGTTTTCTCTTGGTGATCATCCACACTATCTTTATCATGGTATATTTTCATTGTAAGCATTATTAGATCATCATTTAAATGTATGGGGTCTAAATCTTACCCATAAATTTTAATAAATGCAATTTTTATGAAATATTGTGGTTGTCCAGTCATGAAATGTGACTAAATCAATTAAATAATGAATCAAATTATTTCTTGAAATCCTTTAGTATTAATTTTCTTCTCCAGGGTTATGGATACCCATTGGGTGAGTGAACCATGAATATAATTAAATTAACTATTGTTTAAAAGTGTTTCTACCTTGATTTTCAACCTTATATGATTTGTTGAAATATAATACCTAAGGATAAGATTATTTCTTATTTATATAAATATTGACCAATATTTATTATTTTGAAAGTGGTATATAAAAATAAAGGGTGATTAACATGAGTAAGCATTGATATTTATGATGTGATATTTTGATATCCATGTTGTATGATACGACTTGTATTCATTTCTAAAATGGTTATATATCGTTCTTGTCCCTTGAAAATTAACGCTTATTTGATTTATTGATGATATTGAGTGGTCTCAGCCTGGTCCCATGTTGTAATTTTAATTGAGAGGGTGATTTTCCAATCCCCTTGTTTTAATTATTATTGGGAGTTGATCCAGATGTTGTAATACTTATAGGGCTTTGAACGATATTGTTGTGACTATATAATGGTTATATTATAGATGTTTTCATGTTCATAATTCATTATCTAGTATGTTTCATCATGTTACTGGTGTATTTTATTATACCATGGTAATATGGTTTTGGATGGATTGTTTTTAAGACAAGCTTAGATATATTCCAACATGAAGCTAGAGGAGGTTGTTTTTGTATTTTATTAATTTCCAAATTAATTAAAACACATGTTTATCTCTTTATTAAATACAATTATTATCTGAAAAGTTGGTTTTTTCATAATGACGTTGAACTAATGAGTTATAATCACACCCTTTTCCAGCCACCATTTGGTACCCAACCAAATTATGTGGATATAGGTTTGGACAATGGGAAAGTACCTTGATGTTGATTTCTTTATTGATGGATGGTTTGGATTATGGTGGTGGGACATACATTATGTTCAATACTATTGAAATTTTAGTCCTTATTGAGACTGATAGTATTTTACCTATATTGTTCTTGCCTAAAATTTAGTTACATTCCAGCACATCGTTATGTTATTTCTAAATTATTTGTTGGACAATTTAGTTTGATATTAATGCTATTTTACTCTAGTTATGTACTTTTATTTTAATCATTTTCATGGTTTATCTTCTAATTCAATGTCATTTATATGAGGGGTATATTATCCCAGCTATACATTTCACTCCCCCACCGCTTGTTTGATGCATCTGACATATGGGGAGGCATGCTTGAGGTCTCGTAACCAACCCTTTTTGTCACATGAGAGTGTTACAGATTTGAGAAAATTACACCAAGCATGTCATATAGTCATTTTCGGTTATGAACCTATATGGTAATTCATGATTCTCTAGGTGAAAATATTTGTTGTGGTTCATAGAATGGACAGGATAACCAACATCTGATCCCGCAATTATCTCAATCATAGATGATTATTACATTCCTCTCACAACTGGAATGAGTTGGTGATAACTACTGAGTGGGAGTTAGGATGAGGTTTAGTGAGTCCAAATATAATTAATCATGTGATAATTACAACCAAAATGGTCATTTTCCCTCTTTTGTAGGATCAACCATTTCCACCTATCTTTTCCTCAAGCTTTGGATCACTATCAAGACATATTCACAGATTAATTCAAAGGTCATACACATAATATTAGGGGTCGTTTTGAGATATAACAAATTCATGGTATGTAGAAAATTATATTAATATCATGTTCAATAGTTTTGGCAATGTAAATAAAGTCCAAATTACATATCAAGAACATAGAACCAATGAGTTTCTCATTTGGAGTACCTCATGATGGTGTGAACCTATCTAATTCTCATAAAAGGTGGATTGTTTTTATCAAATATATATATATATATATATATATATATAATGGGAAGATAAATCTAGTGGAATTGAAGAATTAGTATCCTATTCATAGGATCAATGACCTCTTGGATAATTTGTGGGGAGATCGATGGTACTCCATGATTAATCTTCGATAGATAAATCAAAAGTAGTGGTTTGGAGAAGAGGAAATCCTGAAGAATTCATTTACATGAAATTATGGGCCATATGAGTACATAGTGATACTGTTTGGACAAATGAATAAGCTGAAAATGTTCATGGATCTCAGGAAAAATATATTTCACCCACACTGTGATGTGTTTTTCAAAGTGTTCATTGATTATAACATCATTTGCACACTAACCTATGGAGAATAATGCCATAAATCTCATGATATTCTTGAGTAAACTCGTATGAAATCCTATTTATGATATGAAATAAAAGATCCATTTATAGATCTAATTGGTGAAATAATTTGGGAATGTTTATTTTGGGTTAGGTATATCAGTGGAACCACAAGAATTATAAATAGTTTTGTACTATAAATGTCCTCAGCCAATGTTTGTGATTAGAGTATTTCCTGGCTTTGTGGGATACTATAATTATTTCATGTAAGATATTTGACATTAATAAATTCCAATGGATTTAATGAAATATATAGGGGTGATGCTTTAGTAATTGGACTAGAGTGATGAGGATTCTTGTGAGCTGAAGAAGAGTTTGACTTTATCCACAATATTGATTATTCTAAGACAAGGTTTTGGATATACCATATTTGGTGAAGCATCTAGAGTTGGTTTGGGGATAGTGTGGTTGGGAATTGATTGGTTAGTATCTTATTTGTCATGTCAGCTATGCCCCTTTGGGAAGAAATATACAAACCAGGAAAACTAGCTAGATTATTGGGTACATGTGTTGATGTTTTGGAAAAACTTCCTTTTTGTTGAGATGTTTATTTTCTAAACAGAACACAATATCCTATTCTATATATTATCACAACATGATATAAACTTGAGTAACATGTGATTTGAAGAGTATTTATGAATGTGTGACTTTTATGTTTCCCATGAACTAGGTAAGGTTAATGTAATTGAAAATGATCATAATATTTAAATGTTATAAACTTGGTAGCTTGGTGAATGACTGTCATAGGAATAATGGTGCTTGATGAACCGATTGAATAATTGAAGGATTGGTGATTTTGTGGAGTATATATCAATGTAATTTTCCCTATTAGTCAAAAAATATTTTTAGTAGACTATGTAATTGCTAATAAAGAAATTTTACCCTGAGTTTGCTATGATGCATTAACAACAACTAGGTGGTGACCCAATTCCTGGTTGGTTGTTGGAAAATGATGATGTGACCCAAGAACATGGGGGAGTATTAGTGCTAACACACCTCATAGAATATGTAATGATACATTTACATAACAAAATGTGTGTAGTGAATCATAGAGTTAAAATATGTACTAATACATTAGGTTGATATTCTGGGGGCCTGAGATGAATAGGGATAATTTTGGATTTGTTCCTGGATGTATTACCTAGTAGATGATAATTTATAGGCACTAGTATCCTAGCGGATTTCTATTACAACATTCTAAGACCATGTGTAAGTGGAAGTACATCACAATATATAATGGTACAGGGTTACCATAGACATCTAGGAGATGTAAAGATACCTGAGTTATTGTATATTAGCTAAAAAAGGATTCCCATTTTGTATTGATTCATGAGGTTGAATCAATAAATGAAGTATGAAAGATGTATTTTAAAAATTGCCTCATTTCGATTGGTGAGGATTATAAAGGTTCATACAAGAGACCCGAGATCATATATTGCTAGAGATAGATTTCTGGGATACTGAAATAGTACTGTAGTCGGCACTATAGCAGGTACTATTGGGTACTATAACATATTGAACTATTCATTGGTTGGGCTTTTGGTCCACCTTCTTGTTTCTTGATTCCTTCCAGGCCTTTGGGCCACCCAATTCCTTTGAGGCAACAAGGCTTTCAAAACACCTCAATGCCTTTGGGACACCTCAAGGACTTTAGGAAACATCAAGGAATTCATGGAACATGAATTTGTGCTTCAATCAACCAAAAAGACTCTACAAGGAGCGGGATCCAGATGAGGATTCAGAGTAGGCACATTCACCAGAGAAGAGATAACATATTTGGAAGAATGACAGGGTATGGAAATTTCCATTGGGGCCAGAAATTGCATACATGTTAAGCCACGACGAACATCCATGTGAAGGTGGAGAGATGACATCATGATGTAGATGCTGGGGAAGGGTAGTTCCAAATAGTTATACTCTAGATGAATTACTCTATGAACTTCAGGTAATGCAATTTCATGAATTCTACAGGCCATGTAAGGGTTCCTCTTCAACCCTAAAATGAGGGATTATAAAAAATGAATAAAAATAGAAGGCCTTAGGGAAATTTGGGTAACAATTTATTTTTTGTGAGATTGTTAATAAACAGATAGTTCCCTAAATAATTTTATCTAATAGAGTAACATATTTTACATTATTGTTTTTGTAGGGATTTCTTAAGGACATATGGACTCAAGTAATATTGATTATAATTTACCAACCCTAGATTGATGGAATTTTAGATTGGATGATTCAAATATTTGAATATATTCTTGGGGCCTGTTTATTTATTATAGAGGATGTTTGTTTCCTATTAGGATTTATTACCCACACTATAAATGTTATACTCAATTCACATGAAAATATAATATATAGTGATATAGATAATGGAGAGGGGACCAAGGAAGATAGATGATCTATATTGAATGATGCTAGTAGTGGAACTTGAATGATCCTTGAAGGATTCTACAATGTTTATTTTATATTTTTTCACCTTATATAGTCCAGTTTTGATTTCCTCACTGATAACATTGATTATTTACAATTATGAAATGTGATATTTGTTATTAGAATATATAACTTTATCTTCTTCCTTAATAATCTCGATTTG
Source organism: Viscum album (assembly GCA_963277665.1). Taxonomy (NCBI): domain Eukaryota; kingdom Viridiplantae; phylum Streptophyta; class Magnoliopsida; order Santalales; family Viscaceae; genus Viscum; species Viscum album. The sequence continues at coordinate 1,631,074,030 of OY728121.1, read as the reverse complement.
TTTTACTTTTATGTTAATAGTGAATGTATATGAATACTAAGGGTTTATTATCACTACTAATGGTGTTAAAACCTCTCTACTAGTCAAAATACAATTTCATTTGAGGATTAATGTATTAGGTATTATGGATATATATATTGGTCAAGGCGGTTTAGGATTAGGTGTAACAAAATGGTATCAGAGTTTAAGTTTCTGCTATTTTCATTTGTCTTACATAGGACAAGATATAAAGGATATAGGCTATGTAGATCATGGGTAGGGGATATTAAATGTTCAAAGATAACTCATGTGTACTACACATCTAAGTTACCATTAAAAAGATTGATATTACAGTTTTATGATATTTGGTTGCATTCATGCATCATGGTTAGGAACAAAAATTAACAATCCATATATATATACCTATTTTATATAGCATAGAATTTATTTAGTTTAATGTATTATTTTTCTCTATATATACTATAGATAGATGTATTATCTGTTGATGTAATATTTTTTAATGTTTTAGAAATAATTAGTTAAACGGAACCTATATTTATTTTTTGTATATAAATATTCATGAATAAAATGAATGTATAAATATAATTGGGTAGTCCTATGAGGTATATTCCTTGTGTTATGTGTATCCTCTAAGGAGAACCATTTTCTGATACCATAAAATATTTAAGATATATCTTAATTGATTTATGTGACTACATATTCCTGAGGGATTTCATAAAAATACCTCCAAAAAAACATGTCAATAATCCAGCTAGTGAAGATGTTTCAGTTCCACAATAGCATTTATAGGAGGATTAACCTGATAATACTATCAAACCATATCATTTGGTTTATAACTTAAAGACACTCCAAGTCATAGTATTTTGAATAGTATCCACCCATGGAGGAGTATTACCGAGGAAAATTGGTGGCACCCAAATTTACCCTACAAGTAGAAGTATTCATTGAAGAATAAGTAGGGATCAAATCCATAGGGACAAATATAGTAACCTAGAGAGACAAATATTTGATGATAATATTTGATATGAAGTGTTGAAATTGGGTTCAAATTGATTTTATTATTAATGATTTTTATAGACATAAGTCAATTCAATTTAAAAGAAATTATTTTATCATCGGTTATCACTTAGGGTGGATTAAATGAATTTCATTTTAAAATATTTCAATTAATTTTACTCTATAAAAATAAATTAGCACCCCAAAGTAATGGATATTATCTCCAGGAAAACAAATTACTGATAAAATTCAATAAGGAAGATGAATAAAAAAAATAATTGAATGAAAATCACAACAAAATAATTGATTATCAATTATTAAAATGAGAAATAAAATATACTATATCAACTTAATAATCCCATGGATCTACCATTATATGGTTATAATTTCATTGATTATATTCGATCAATGGATGAAAAAATTGGACTAATGAGGGAGGAATTGAAGAAAAAAATATTGAAATAAAAATAACTCCACCGTTGTGTGGAGACTTTCCAAAAAGATGATCCAAAATAGTCAAATACCTAAGGAAATAGAATCGACAAGATATAAAGTAGAAAATAAGAAATTAATAAGAAATTTTTTTTAATAAGAATAAAATTTAATAAGAAATGAATGTAAATTGAATACTTATATGAGAAAAATTGATGATGCGATTACAAAATAAATGCATGAAGTTACAAATAAATGAATAAAACATGAATCCAAAATCCCATAACCACAATATCCTTATATAGGAATATTATGATCCTTTTGGATGATCCCCCATCATTCAATAACATTATAATTAATAAGTATTGTCAAAATTTGGGTGATAATAATAGAAATTGGACGTTTCATAGTTGACCATAAAATTCTTCCTAGATTCGTACCCCCTTTTGGCATACAAAATTTGGAATTTTAAATGGTATAATACTTTATTTTATTTTAAAATAAATTTGTTTTTTCATGTTTCTTCAAATATATTTTAAAATTTTATTCTAATTGGATTATCCATTCTAATGTTATGCTTTAAATAGTGGGATGATTTTATAGTCCTTCAAATCTGTCCCTCAAATTAAATGTAAAATTGGGCTCCCTATATCTAATTAAAAACATCAGAATTAACTCAGAAATAGTTAAATTAAATGATCCATATAATATTATTTTTTTACATTTGATATTTTTTCTTCATTGGGATTGATTTTTTGGCTCAACTTTTGCATGACGGTCCTATGGACCATTAAGATTTTCTCAGATATTTATGCATCTAGGGCCAATAATATCCAAATTACTTTATGATTCATCTATTTATCCTAAAAGGTAAAATGTTCCAAAAAATGGTAATTAATATTTCAAAATATTAAAGTCAAATAATCAAAATAATTGGTTCCACAAGAATATGATTAATTGGGACCAAATTAAAAATATAAATAAAAATTGCACAATGATGTCCAATGAATATAAATTTATGAAGTGGAATAAAATTGGTATTTATGGACAATGAAACACATCAATTTGAAGATCAAAAAATTAATGGTATCCTCTTATAGTGGCTAATCAGAACCCCTGACTTGATTTTTTCTAGTCCCAAGAAAAATGAATCTCATAAATAAGAAATTGAATTTAATTTTTGAAAAACATTTTAACATATAATTCTCAACAAATGAAATCATTTCATACAATCATGAACCCCAAAAATATAATTTCTCACAATCTAGGTTCACAAAAATATCCCAATCCCAATCCCATTCCTTTATTCAATTTCATCACCACATTTTATCAAATTTCAATTAATCATGATGATGTGTTGTGTATCTAAAAATAAATGGGGCTCATTATCTTGTTCAAGGAGAACCAAATTGAAGTGCTAGTTGGAAATCATATTAAACCTTATGATGAGTATCCAATTTCATTTTTCCAGATCTTTTTTTTTTGTTTTTTTTGTTTTTTTAATTATTTTTTAACCACATAGGAAATGAAAAAACTAAATCTAGGAATGAAAATGATGGATTCCCAATCCCCATGTGTCAAAAACCATGCATATTTTAAATTAAATTCTTTGAAACAGATATGTCAAGCCTAACTCTAGTCAAGAAAACTATGGATTCATGATCCCCAATTTCTGAACACTATGAATTTAGTGAAAATTGCTCTATGTGGTCAGTATTTTCATTTTTGGATATGAAAATTAAACTAAAAATGTCCCAAAACACAAGAATATTATGAAAGGGATCCATGAAATCAAAACTACACCAAAAATAAAAAGGAAGTTCACTATGGAATTTTGATTCAATGGATCAAAATTTTTATAGTTTAAAATCATATCAGATAACCACACTTTCCAAAAACTATGCACATGAATTTAAACATGGAGAAAAATAATAATCAGGGAATTAAAAATAATTTTTTATTCAGTTTTAATGATTCCTAGTATAAATTGAGAGATTCAAGTAGAATGAATTGATTTATTAATTTATTTTATTTTTTATAAAAAAGACCATTTGTTCAAAATATCATATTTTCACTCCCCCAAACATTGAATAAAACTAACCTCAATTTTTAAAGAGAAGAGAAGAGAGATATTATAATTAGGAAGTAATATGGATAATGTGATTTGAAATTAATTCATGGAAGAAACCCACCTAGCTTGAAGTTCATGACCCATAAATAAGAAATCGATCACTCTAGCTTTAGGCCACTTGTAGAGTCCCAAGGGAAGATTGATAAAAATATTTTAACAGTAGAAATCATGGGATTACTTTAGAAAATTAAAATATTACATATACTAAATCTCATACACAAGATACATCATATAACATTAGAAACCCCAAGGGGGTTCATATGACAAAAAATCCACAAAAAACACATGAAATAAAAATAATCAATGTGGTAGTCAGGATGTCTCTCAGAAAGAACATTGTTTAAAGTCATTATCTTGACTTTAACCCCAAACTTATCCAACACAACCATTAAACCTTTTAAGGACCCCATTCTTCTCCACTTCTAATAGATGATATTGATTCATTTTTTTATATTTTTTTGAAGTATAGTTCATTGCTCTATAATGAGGGGTAAATCCATGGCATATCATAAATTGTTGATCCTGTTTCTTTTGTATTTTTGTATATAAAATAAAATAATTTTCTTAATATAATGGTTTCAAGAGCTGATAAAATAATTATTTCTTTATTATCCCATATTATGTAAGAGTTCATATGGGATTTATGGACCTTGAATTCGATCTGGGTTTGGCTGAAACATTCAGAAGGTGGTGTGGAATTTTAATTAGAATCATTTTCATTTTCAAAATTTCTTCATAGAATTGGATCCTTTAGAATTGAATTTTCAACCACATTATTGGATAGATAAATTTTAGGAATGGGTATGGTCTATATGTTTCTGATTTCTCTCAATTATTCAATTATTGGTTCTTCTGAAAAATTATTGAGGGAGGAATTATTGGAAGAATCAATCAATTTTTTGAAATTAACCTCTTGTGAATAAAAAAAATCAATTTCAACCTTATTTAATCTCTCATTAATAGTATCCTCATATTTATTGTGTTGACATTAAACATTCCATAAACAAATAAAATAATTATTCAGCTCTGATTTCTCAAATTTTAATGTGGGTTCTTCAACATTTTCTTTTAATTTTAACGACTCTAATTGTTTGGGAATCACTACTTCATGTTTTTCATTATTTTAAAATCTCCTAGAAATTTTCACACCATGGATTTTTTTATAATAATTTTGAATGTAACAAGGTAATTCTATCAATGATGAGGAAGAGATAACTTAATTAGTTATTGTATAAACAATAATTTAAATACATTTTATTTCAAACATAATTTATGGATCCTCAGAAGTAATTCTCTCCATTCTTTATGATAGTTTCACAAGTATAGATTTTGGATCATGATGGATAATGGGTTTAACCAAATGGAATATTAATTTAGGATAATTATAATAATTTAATTTCATATGGGTATATTCATATTGTAATTTTTGGGATTGTAAGTCATTATATGTAGGAATGTTTTGTGGAGCGAAGGAGCTAAAACATTGAGGTTCATTATGTCGTTTATTTTCCCACCAAAAAAAGTTGTGATGATTATTTTATGTTAAAACTAATTTAACATATTCACATACACTTTATAATCACCAACACACTTGGAGGGTAATTTTCAATAGAACTTTATGTAAAAGGATCATATTTTAAAATGAAACGTGTTGCGATAACATTCAATATGTAAGAGAATGATAAAAAATCCTTGAAAAATAATCTCCAGAAAATAATTGATTACAAATTTTTAAAATGAGAAATAACATCAAAAAAATTCCTTTGAAACTAACTTGGATAAACCCATTAGAGGGTTATCCCTCAATTTATTCTATTATATCAATGTAAGGTAAATTTATACGTATGAGGGAATAATTGAGGAAGAAAAACATTGAAATAATGATCTCTCTACTATTTTGGAAATAGTTTCACAAAAGATTATGTGAATAGATCCAATCCCATAAAAAACTACATAATATTGATATATAGAAGAAATATAAATTTAAAATAAATAGATAATGTAAATAAGGGGAAGAAAAATTATTAATTAATGAACATGAATGAAAAATATACATGAGAAAAACAAACGATGCGATCAGAAAATAAAAATTTGAAATTAAAAATGAATGAATATTACGTGAATCATAAATACATTGACTACCATATACTTATAAAGGAATATTTCTAGCCTTAGGTTCTATACCCATCATTAAATACCATTCCCAATAATTAGGATACTCAAATGGGGGTCAAAATAAAGAAAATTGGATGATTCAAATTTGACCACAAATTTGGACTTGTTTCATCCCCCCTTTTGGTGTGAAAATATGGCATTGAATATGGATGAATAAATTCGGAAAATATAAGATAAATATATTTATTCCATGTGTACTATAACATATTTAAAAAATTTCATTCCAATTGGATCATCCATTTATATTTTATTCTTGAATCGTTGGACTAATTTTATGGGCCTTCAAATTTGGACAAAAATTAAATGTCAACATGGGATCCTTGGATATCCATGAAAAATTACGAATTGTCTCATTCCATAGTTTAATTATATGATCCCCAAAATTTTATATTTATATATTTTAAATTGTAACTTCATTTGGATTGAATTGTGGGGTCAACATTCACTTGATGGGCCTATGACCCATTATGATTTGTCCATTATTTTTTTCATCCACTGTATAATACTCCATCTTCCCTTATGATTCATACATTTATCCTAAAAGATAAAATGCTAAAAAAACAGATAAATAATATTACGAAATATCAAATTCATATTATCAAACTAATTAATTCTATATGAAGATGATTAATTAGGACCAAATTGATACTTTAAACACGAATTAAATAGTGATGTGAAATGAAGTTCAATTTATTAAATGCACTAAAATTGGTTTTTATGTTTATTGAAATAAATAAATATTAATATAAAAATATTCAATATTATCCTATTTTAGTGGATAATCAATAATGGTTAACTATTCCCATGAGTTTAAGCTCCAGTATCTACCATCCTTTTAGGGTATTAGAGGACCAAATGATGTCGAGGACATGTTACAAATAATTGAGGGAATAATAAAATTGGTGAAAACTCTGGAGGACCAATAAGTCAAGATAATAGTGTTTTCTATTTCGGTACTATCTACATGATGATGGATTATTATGATAAAAGTGGGTAGCTGTGAGGGTATTTCATTGGAAGACTAATATAACATTTTCTTTGGGGAGTTCTTTCCTGATACGATGAAGATAATAATGCCCTTGAATTTGAGGATCTTTATTATAGATCCATGAATGTATCTAAAAATTCTATTTAGTTAACTGGGATATAATTTTCTACCCACTTTTACATTAAAAATTAACATAATGAAATGATGTTTGAGATAGTTTTTTATCTAGATATCAAATGGAAATTTTGTAGTTTCAACCTAAAAACAGACCCTGTTTTTATCACAAGGCCATGAATATTGAAAATAGACTCGTTGAAGATATATGATTTGGTTGTACAATACAATTTAATATTTATATTAGTGAACATACTAATACCATGATGTGTGTGACTTCAAACAGTAGTAAGAGGAAGATTGAGGGCATGAGGAAGTGGTAATCAAGTTGAGTAGAGTATGGATTCATTGTCCAACTCAAGATAAGTTCCACAATGATTCAACAATGGGGAGGGTGGAAATTATTTCATGTTATGGATAAAAACCCATGATATGTTTCAACAGTTCAAAATGATTGTCATTGTCTAATAGTTATTCTCCCTAGATTCATGGTCAAGTATCCATAGGCGTTCAGGATGGGTGCGATCTATGACCCAGGGATCCAGCCATGGTCCTCACATATTGGTTTAGACATTGATGTCTCAGGTGACTCATGTAACTTAGGGATATGGTCATAGAGGTAATGTAGTTGATGTATATTCTGTGGATCAAACACCAATGTGGGTGGCATATAACATCAACATCTAGAGGTATATTATTGATTACTTCTATACTAAACACTATTCTTTTGACACTATTTCTTCAGATTCATGTATACATTCACATGTTATTACATGATATGACTTATCAATAAGGTTTCATTTTGATATTAATTTCATTGATAAAACATTGGGAAAAAATTTGGACCATATTCAGTTATTACCGTAGTGTCTTTTAGTCATTGCTGGTTATGGACTTACGTGGGAATTCATGATTCTTGAGATAAAAAGCATTAATTTGATTCTCATAATGGACTATATAACCATAATTTGAAACCCAATTGATTTTTATGATAGGAAGATATTAATTAAATTTCTCTGGAGTAGGAGATTCTCATAAATAGTGAGAGGGAGTTTGGAGTAGTTTTATTTGTTTTAGATTCAAGTCATCTTGGTGAAATTATAAAATAGTTTTCGTATTTGTGTCTTTATGTAGGATCAGTGGTTTCCCCATGTCATTTCATCCAATTTTAGATCACTATCACGAATTTCATCTAGATGGCCTCATAGGACATCCTCTTATTAGAGGTTTTGAGTTTTATATAAAAATTGTGCATGTTATATAAAATATTACATTACCCCCTTATCATATTGTTCTAATGAAGTTAATGGATCCCAAAGTACATATCAATGACTCGGAAAAAAAGGGTTTTATCTTTTGGAGTACATCACTATGAGGTGATCTTGTCTTACTAACATAGAAGGTGGATGGATGTCATTGACTCTACATTGATTATGGGAAGCTAAATCAAGTGAAGGTGAAGAATATGTCCACATTTCATAGTTTCGATGATATATATTATCTGTTGTGGGGAGCCTAGTGGTTGTACCATATTGATATCTGATTGGGAAATCACCAATTGTGGTTTGGAGAAATGTAAAATCTAAAGTAGCTATTTACAAGATTGAATGGGCTATATTTGTACTCGGTTATGCTATTTGGACTCATGAATGCACCGATAGTGTTCATGGATCTTAGGAGTAATATATTCCACAGATACCTTGACACTTTTTCATGGTGTTCACGGATTATAACCTCATTTACACACAAATCCTAGAGAAGCAATCTAGACATATCGAGTTAGACCTCATTACAATTTCATCACATTACATTTATGATAATCTATAAAAGTGTCAGTTATAGATTACATGGTGAAATTCATTGGGAAAGTGTATTTTGAATCTTTTATATCAATGGGAGCAGAAATAATATAGTTAGTGATGTATTGGACATTTCCCAATATTATGATTCTGATTAGGATATTTTTTTGTTTTAGTGGGATACTATCAGTAATTTACATAGTATATTTCAAATTATTTTATCCCTATGACTATGCTGATGGAGATAGTAGGGAAGTTTTAGTCATTAGATGATAGTGAGGAGTATTCTCATGATCTGAATAAGAGGTTACACTATCTCCAATTTTTATTCTTGCTGATCCTAGTTTGGGATATACCATATATTGTGATTCATGTAGATTTATTTAGCAGTAGTGTGGATAGAAATGTATCAGGTAGTTTCTCATGGGTCACATCATATTTTTCCTATATGAAGTACTATATAACCCCTGATATAGATCTATCATCCATTTTCCATGCATTTAATTTTTGGAAACACTATCTCGTTAATGGGAGGTTTATTTTCTACACTGGACACAAGATCAACCTATATATCTTGTCAAAATGATATATTAATTTTAGTTATAGGTTATGAGTATAGTATCAATATGTGATTGTATTTGAGAAATCCTATCTATTAGATATGATTGAAATGAATAAAAATACTCATCTCTTCAACATGTAGACAATTCAGAAGAATTGTAATGTCCTTTATAAGATTAGTGGACCCTAATGAGGCTATTGGATGACTAGAGGATAGATGATTTCATTAATAAGGGTCAAATGAAATGTTCCCTAATAGAGATCACATATTCTTTAGTAGTCTAGGTAATGGATATTCAAGAAACTTGACCTAGTGGTTTCTGTGATGTAAGAACATCTTGTAGGTGGTGAAACTATTAATGGATGGATGTTAGATGAAGATGATATTATTCTAGTACATGGGAGAGATTTATTCATTACTTCCCTCTGATAATAATTATTGAGATGTTTACACATCTCAAGGTGTGTAGTGAATTGAAGATAAAAAAATATGTAAAATGACTTTTGGTGGATATTCTAGAGGCCCCAGATGAAGAGGTATATTACAAGTTTTGTTTTTGGATGCATTACCAGCCCGATGATAAAGGATAAGTACCAATGTTCTAGTGGATTTCTCTAGTATCTTCTTATGCACTAGTGTAAGTTGTATGACATCACAATCTTCATTAGGATATGTTTACTTAGCACCACGAAGAGTTATGATACTGTTTGAGTGATTGCAGATTAGATAATTTATTTCATTTCAAACTAATTCAAGAGGCTCCCACAATATATGATCATGTAAATATGTTGGTTTGGGAGAATTTAAACTTACATGGTGTTCCCTCAATCATTTCCTCTAATAGAGACACATGTTTTACATCATTGTTTTGGTAGGGATTTTATAAGTCTATATAGACTCAACTAGTATTAAGCCAACCATACCACCCATAGATAGAATCAACCAACTATCTTGTTTCGTGGTGTTACAATAAATATTATATTCGCATAACCATATAACTCAATCATTTACACTTCCACATCATCACTACAAACCACATACCCTATCCATGTCGTACCACAAACATTACGGCAAACCATATCACCACATCATAATCAGAACTAACTCCTTTATCATAGTATTATAATGTTAACATGAATAATATCGACCTCATTCACTCCCCATTCCATTTATATACACCTTTATTCATAACATCACAACCAAATTGACATAATTCCATCCTCAATCAATTACATTTGATGCATCCTATAATCAAGACACCAACCTAAACCCTGTTTGAAAGATAGAGGGGAAGGGGGAGAATTTAGTCTTCCATTACACCTCTATCCCAGATTATTGGGAAAAATTTTCAAATCCCACAACCATGTATGTGTTTTGATAAGGTTAAATTACTTATGTTGTTCTATGTTTTAAATAACAAGGAAATTATAGAGGATATAATATAAATTACTTGACATAACCAAATAATTTCTCAAAAAAAAGTTTAACATATCACTATAACATGAAATAAATACATTATTATAACCACCTAAAACTAAAATATGTTTCCACATCTAATCAAAGAACACACTGACCACACCCCTATCAAAAAATAAACACAAAATATCATCAACTTCAAATTTGATCACAAAACGAAAAAATTACAATTTCATCATTACGACAAATTTTATGTTCATTATGAATCATTTATGTCAAGAAATTATTAACTCAGTTTTCAAAATTATCCGAGATTTTAAATTTCATTTCAAAAATTTCATTTCATATTTCACCAATGAATCGAATTCTTTATATTTTTATCACATATCCAATTTTTAAGTATATTTATTTATTAAACTTTTGAAATTACCAAATAACTATGATATAACATACAAAATGTTCACTTAGAACAATATTAATCACTACTGAATAATAGTTAAAAAATAACACCACATTCCTAAAAAATAGAAGCATCATTCTGCATTAACATTAATTTTCCATACCATAATTGTAATGATAACCACACATCATCACCACAAAACTAGCCAAAAAAGACATGGACCACCGTAACCACATCAATTATAACTCAATGAACAAAAAGAAAACAAATTAAAAAAAATGCATCATATAATTTCCTTTCATAATACCTTGTTATTCCTTTTTTCCATTATGAAAAAATAAGACTAATAAAAAATATCAGATTCCCAAATATCCCTTTTCATTATTATCATTATGTGATTTTATTATTATGAATGGTGATAACCAAATTCAACAATTTTTTTTTGTGCAAATGGGGAAAAATATTACTATGAACATGTATAATTATAAATACCCTATCAATAATGTATTCAAATATATAAAGAACATGCATCTCACATCATCCCTATCAATTTCATTTAGCCTGTTAATAATCTCTAGCAGCTTAATTCAAAATATCCATCCAATGAAAATATGGAAACAAAAATTCAATATTTTTAAATAAATAAAATAATGGAGATATTTAATACCTCATATAAATTGACACATTATATAATGTAATAAAAGAAGGAATTAGAATTGATGACCATACCCCAACAAACTCCAAGGGAACCACTACAAAAGCTAATATAATCAATCCCTAATAAAAAACTGAGCACATATAATGAAAAATATGAAAAAAATAATATATAATATAGGAAAAGGGAAGGAAGTAATGAATACAAGAGATGAATAAGGGGTAAATTTGATTGAAATTGTTTCATATCTTGTAGTTGGGGTATAAATCCCAATAAAGATGAACTAAAATCTCTATAGATTAGTCACCACATGTCTAGGGTTTGGGAAAGGTTTAGTAATATAAAAAGTAGTTTTAACATCAATGATTCATTATTAATTATTTAATTACTTATGTTAAAAATAATTTATATAATAATTATAAGATATATTTTTTAAATAAATTATGTAAAAATGGGTATTTTTAGCATCATTTATTTCAATAACCTGGGTTATTTTTTTGAAATATTGGAAACATTAGTTATTTAAAAAATTTCATTTAAAATAATACAATTGCACATAAATTCCATTTAATCACATTATCCCAACAAAATATATCTTTATTACATACAAATAAATCTTGGAAACATGTCATTCCCATTTTTTCACATCATGCTTTTTCTTTTTTATTCCCTATTAGAAATATATCACATTGTCAAATAATTATTCAAATTCCAACTCAGATATCCATTTAACCTTTAATCTTGAAATCTAACACACCCACCTGATTTTCTACAAAATATATATTTCTCCCTTATTAATAATTAAAATATTTCAAATTATAAATAAATTTTTACTTACAAGATGGATTGGGTTTTGTAGGTGAGTTAAATAGTGGTAAAACAGTCAAAAATAATATAGAATTTTTTTGGTCATTTTGGATTATAAATCATTCTTGCATGGATTTAAAATCCTAGGAATAATTTCTTTTATTCTCATATTATTTTTTCCTAACACTTATATTAATATTTTTTTGATTATTATCATTATACCATTTAATGATTATTTTTTTTTGGTTTTTGTAGTAATAAAATAATAATACTATCACAAAAAACTATACTTTATTTTGTTTACTCTATAAATCCAATGTAGGGTTATTGGTTCTCTCTAGTGTTTTTAATTAAAAAATATTTTTAACATTTTATTTAGAATTCAAGGTGAGAATTGATTTTTCAAAATTGATTATTTAAAAACAAAAAATTAGATTTAAAAAAATATTAATTAAAGATTAATTTTATAAATATTTTTAACATTTTTTTCTATAACCAACGATTAAAATATATTTACTATGTCACTTGAAATGACTACACATCAAAAACCAATGTTAAAAACAATAAAAATTCAATGTAAAATCATGTTTTCCTACTAATGTTTTAATAAATAATATGAAATTCAACCAAGAACACGAATTAATATTGAAAATTAAGAAATATATGATCATAATGGGTTAGGATAGGTTATTCCACCATGGTGTCTCAATATGGAAAATATTACATGATTAGCTTAAAATCTGGGGATCTAAACCATTAAAATTAATATATAGAAAAGGAGGGTTATGATGCAATGATGACCTTTTGGTCACGAAACATAATTCCCTAAGGATCATAGTGAAATCCGTAACCACCATATCCTACCCATGATGCCCTAATATAAGATCAAAATGAAACAAAATTTCCACTGTAAAAAAATGCTAAAAATAGGAAAACTATGCAATTTCCCATCCAAGGCCCCTATGGAACTACACCCGTAATCATGGTTTAATAGAATCCATAAATGATTTTCCATAAGCACTCTAACAATCTCTACACCACAACCCAAACAATCACAAAACAACCAATATATATTATCCAACAGAAGTAAAATAAACCCCATTACCAAATCACCACACTACAACACATATCCATACATATGAACCAGATTATTCATGGAACAAAAAATAGGATTGAAACAAATACCCTTGTACTGTTGACAACCAAGACCAAAACACACATGATCGTGTATTAATCATGATTCCATCAGAAATATATTCCATGAATCAAATTATCCACCACTAATAATGTCTAAATTTTATACTAACAACTCTAACAATTCAACACCATAATGAGGAGGTCTGGGAGAGTCCATCAATTTCCATTTTATACCTGTAAAATGATTCAATCTACATTAATAAAAACTGTGCCCAAAATAGAATTAAAAAACCACATAAATTTAACACCATAGATTATACAAATTATTCATGAACCCAGTGTCACCAAGGACATAATCACTATATAAGGAAGAATAAACACAATCTTATTAGAAATAATTTAATAATATAAATATCATAAGAAAAATAACAATTATAAAAAAAACTAGAATACTAATCCTGAATCTAATTCTCAATATCTATTTTTCTCTACTCTAAGACACTATTTCTATTTAAAACATGAACCAAGGGAATGGAGAACACCCACAATTACATCTTTTTTAGATCATAAGTATCACCATGTTTGTCCACAAACACCTTGCAAACATTAACATATAAATCAACCTAGTCAAGAAAATGGGACTCATCATGAAAATATAATTGAATTTGTAAGACTTATTATTTTTCATAGATTCATCATATCATTGAATGAAGCATAACCCAATTTACTAAATAATAGATATGATCCATCAACTTGATATGTATAATAAAAAAAGATATAGTTTACTAACTTAGTTGAACATATATTACTTATGACATACAAGTTTCTTTAAGAACCTATCATCTCTGACCTGAAAATGCAGAGTCTTCCTCCTATGATCTGAATAAGACATATGAAGGTCTTGAGAATAATTAATATATATATATATATATATATTAATTATAAATATTTTATTTGTAATTGACATGTTCCTATCGTGGGGTGTGTAAAAAACAAATATAACCTAAGTTAAAATGTATTAAAATGGGTTTCCTAGGTTGTCTCCAAAGAGGAGTGCTCAACAATAGTGTTTTTCACTTAAAATAAGATAAATAAGTTATTTTCGTCGATGGATTGATGCGGAAAATTTCCACATAGATTCTTAAATCTCTCGCACTATTCGTAAAGGGTTTCTCTAGATTATTGTCGTATGGCATAGATTTCCTTTCGAATGGTTGTGCTTCTAGAGGTGGGGAAGAATCTTTGCATAAAACATCTTACCAGGTCATTCCAGTCATGCACATCTCCTGGTTCTAGGCCGTAAAACCATTATTTACCAACTCTATCCAATGAAAATGGAAATTCATTCCACTTAACTTTCTACTCAGTAACTCCACGGGGTCTGAAAGTTGAGTAAACATGTGTGAACTCTTTAATGTGTTTGTTTGGATCTTTACCTGCCAAACAATGAATGTTGGGAAGAAAAGGAATCATATTAGTTTTCACTTCAAAATCATTTTTTAACACTGTCATGACAGGTTAATTTTTTTGATTAAGGGATTGTGGTTCACTAAATTCTATAAGAGTTAGGTTTTGATTTTCAGCCCTGATGACAGGCTTAGAGTGAACACTAAGAGGTTTCACTTGAGTCTACTAGGGTAATTTATTAAAATTATGATTTCAAATTAATTTTTCTAATTCTATTCAACATGGTTCTTTCAATTTCACAATCTATGGGTAAAGTTTCAGTTTTTGAGGTTCTAGTCATGCAATTTTGAAGAGAAAAGATGAGAAGAGAGAAAAGAAAATAAAAGAAATATTGGTGCTACCTCCCCAGCAACGACACCAAGTTTTGACATGTTCCAATTATGGGGTGTGGAAAAAACCAATATAACCTAAGTTAAAATTTATTATAGTAGGTTACCTAGGTTGTCTACCAAGAGGAGTGCTCAACAATAGTGTTTGTCACTTAAAATAAGAGGAAGAAGTGATGTTTATTTTTGAAATTGTTTTATTTGGAAAATAAAAGAAAGAAAATAAATAAAGTAAAGAAATTAAGTGAAAGTTTTAAAAAAAATTGAAAAATTATGTGATTTAAATCCGTGATATGAAATAGTTATCAAGTTAGGGTCGGTTTTCTAATTGTAATTCTGTCATAGTTCACTTTACCCAATTCTCATCTGCTAAATCCTTAAGAGTGAGAATCCACAATCATTTCTTCTCACTCCCTTGGTCAAATAAAAATCTGAGAATAAACCTTACCAAAACCTCATATTGTTCTAATATCCTTCCAATGTGTAATAGAGTTATATAGAATACCCCTAACTATCATAGGCAATTCAAAATCGGGTCTTGTTTATCCCAAGCAATCAAGAACATTCACTACTCATCACACACGTATGGGGGATCACCGAGTACTACACCACTAAATCCTGGTCTATTCCATCATCTATAAAATAGATCCTGGTGGAGGGAGATATTGATAATTTACCAACTATAAATAAAAAATATAATCTAAAATCAGATACAATCGTTCATGATAATAAGAACAGTTATAAGAAATTGAAACTGATTCACAGAAGATAAAAGAGGATATTAAAACATTACATGAAAGAACTCAAGAATTACAAAACGTTAAAACTAACCATCCAAAATCACTCAAATGTTATACCCCACCATGTTCATGCTAACTTAATTGAAGGGGTAAGAATAAGTCATTACAAAGCTAAGAAGAACAAAGAAAGAAAAGGAAGAACAAAAATTTTGATCCTCCAAAATCTATCCTCCAGAAGTATACCTCTGTTCTACCCACCAGTCGGCCAACAATCAATGATGTCCTTGATTATAGAATGTAGGAAATGAATTTTTCTATTGACCCTCAAAATTTGAGAGTCATTGGACAAGTTTAAAGAAAGATATAGCTGAATCAATGACCATTACTTTTCCTGGCCTCCAAAAACCGTTTCACCCACTCCACTTGGACGTGCCAAAACGATGACTTGATGAGCTTCATATTTTATCAACATTATTTTGAACATTACTTGGAATGTACTATATCGACACCAGTGAGAATCACCTCATTATAAGGTCATCTGAATGAGATATTATTGATTTTATTTGGTGGGGTCCATTCTGCCAACCAGACTGAGTTCTACATGATTGATTTTTCTGTACCATTGGGTTTCGAATTGGGTCTTGGTCTAGAAGAAAAACTAGAATCCCACAAGAATAAAAAGCCTAAAAAATGATTCACTTAAATTTGACAAATAATTTAAAATTTATTCTAGAAAAAAGAATCTATATAAAACTATCAATTTTACAGAATTACCCCATTTTCATATTTAAGCCCAAAATACACCAAAAACACATAAATGATGAAAACTAACACAAATTGAATAATTTATAGGGATTAAATTACTGAAAAACATATTAAAATTATTCCAAATATTAACTCTATCAGTTATTCTCTATAAAATATCTAGTTCAAGAATCACCAACTCACCAATATTGGTCTAGGAAAATAGAAAATTGAAATTCCTCAAATATAATTCCGTGAACAAATCCATACTAATTAAAGAGTGGTAGATAATAATGTAGAAAATCATAACCAAGGATTGGTTATAAAACAAAAAAAACTAAAAAACCAATAATAGAAAAACACAACATATCTTATAATGTTAGGATATTTCTATTAGTCTGACCATTTGTATGAGAATTAATTATATAGTGGAGAAAAAAGAGTCCAAAGTATATTGAAATATCTTTTATACTAATGAGGTAAAGTAAGTGTTGATATTATATATAATAATCCACCTAAACTGATAAATTTTTTTAATATAACCCATATATATGTTCTCCAAAACATACACATGACTAAATTTGTTAACTACTATGAAATGATATGACATCACCAACTGATCCAAAACTACCAATATAACATCACATCCCCAATGAGACCTAATAAAAATATGTGTTAAATCCATTTATAAATCCTCTCACTTCCAATTTTGAACATACAATGGCTATTTAAAGTTACTATTAACAAATATATCATAATTATCCCTCTAAAATACCATACACTGGGACAAAAAATTAGAAATCTAGCTCTTTATCATGAAAAAATTATATCTAAATTCTTTAATTAATGGTTCATGTTGGATATTACATAATTCAACACTAAAGATCAACAATGAAACTCATGGGGGGACACATCAACTATCACAAATGGGAAAAATAAATTCCCTAAAACAACACTCAATACTGATCATCTTATATCCATCTATCAGAAGAACCTCTATATATAATTCCGTCACACCATACCACCACCTTATAATCCCAAAATATAAAATCCTAATATATATATATGAGGAATTAAAAGGAAATAATTTCTTATAATAAACCTCTTACGACCACTTCCTCTATATCGATATAAAAATTTTAAATCCATAGTATAACTCTACAATCATTCATGGTATGTCTAATGCCCCCACCATGATAAATCATACCTAAAATATTAGAAAAACCATTACCCTTCATGGGTGTGTAAGATATCTAAAATATATAGACATGTATATACTACATTATTCAATATCAACACTAATTTTATTCCATGTTTGAAAATATATATCATAGGTATTTATTATCATTATAGAATACAATGTGCTCTATGATGAAGAAATGCTACCACAACATTAGAGAAAATAAAACCACCACCAACACAATATCATGGGTGGAATAGGAATATTCATACTTATGTAACAACTGAAACCCATCAATTTTAAATTCTATCTTATTTATCAAAACACATCCCAATACATGTTGTCAAGCATCAAAGAAAACCACAAATATAACATGATCCTCTCATAAGGGAAGGCTATGAGCACTGATCAATTTCTACTTTAGGTATTGAAGCTCTGCATGACACTGATATATCCACATGAAGGCCTGGTATATCCCTATAAATGTTATTAAGAGGTCAAAATCCAATATAAATAAAGGATGAACATCAGAAAATCACCTATGACTCCTAGGAATATACATACATCTATAATATTCTTGAGATCCCCCATATTGATAACCACCCATACCATCAAAGGATCTATTACTACACCCCAATAAGACATAAAATGAGAAAATAAATAAAACTCATTTATACATAAATTAAACTCTAACAATTTCTTATATAGATAATGTCATCAAAGAACCTCCAAAATAGCTCTGAGATTCTCAACATGAACTTAATTAGACCTCAAATTAAAGAGGATATCAATAATGATGACTACCATGAACTGATTAATAAAATCACAGAAAAATTATTTCATCAATCCCATGAACATATATATGTAATACACTGTAATAAATGTTTAAATTAAAAACTAAAAGTTCCTATAATGAATCTAGAAAAGACAATTTTGGATATCTTCCTCATGAATCTTCATCTAATAATACTTGGACCACATATAAATATTCATAAACCAGTGATCTCTGTTATATTTTTTAATATAGAATATATATTCAAAATGGGTTAACATCTTTTAATATTTACTTAATTTATTCAATAGTCCTAGATGCCTAATGTCAAATTACAATCTACCTTTTTGGAGAGTAAAATCAAAGAAGAAAATGGTGAAACACTGGATAAGATGAAATCATTTTCCAATAAATCATTAATTTGAAAAAAATACATTAAATCAAAAGGTTTTATCCAATATTTTTGTGAAAAAATTGATATACATCATGTTGGAACTCTTTAATAAACAATATATAACAATAATTGGGGTAGGTCATAACATATTCCAAAATAGAATAAGGAAACTCTTCAACAACCCTTAGAATCGCTATTTTCCATGATTCAACAATACCCAACATTCGATCTACTAGATGTGAAGAATGTAGATCAAAAAACCTTTGATCATTTGGATGCTCTAAATCACCAATGAAAACTATAGACTCACCTCCCACAAAAAAGAAATTAACCTTACTCTGGAAGTAATCAATAAAAACTGGAATGAAATATGACCAATCCATTCAAAGTATTACAACATATGGATATATCCAAAATATGAAAAATATTCCCAAAAAACTATATCTACTCTATAATTAGGTTATAAACATAACAATCTATAATAAAAAATATATAAACCCACTAATAGAATAGAAAGTGATGTGTTTTGGTGTATTTCATGAAAAACAATATTTCACGACAAACACATTATGATTATTTGTAAATCATCATTAGAAATATAAAGAAAAATATAATAGAAAAAATTAACTTCAATGATATATGTATCTATCAATATTTAATGGATTTTTATTGATAGAGGTCACTGAGTGAATGATTAAAAACCCCCCTCCACTGGTTTAACACCAACCACTAGAATGATTATAGACTATGAGAAGACCCTACGATCTCCTATGGTGCGAGATAATATTATTCATAAAAGTAAAATGAATAAATATTATGTAAGGGAGTGTCTAATATTCCTTAACTATGTTGTGATAACATCCAATAAAATATGATGGTGTATACCCTTTATATAGGAGACTCAAATGCAATAAAATGAGTCGAGGGTTGGATTCCATCACATGGAAGCCCATATGTCCTACCAAAAAAAAATTCCCCTTATGGTTTTTAATTTTTTAAATGTTTTAAATAATTATTCCATGTATAATTATTCCATAAATTAATCAACTAGATTATTTATAACTGAATGAACCCAATTTGAGATGATTTCACATTCATGCATGTAATATCCAATATCACTAGACAATGATACACTATAATACAAACCTATAATTTTCTATGATAGAGGAAAATTAATGCCCTATCCTAGGATTGGAATCAATGTATATCATACAATAATATATGACCATTTTACAAAATTTCTAAATAAATATCACTTAATTTAAAATCATATAAGGAATTAATTAAAATCATCATAACACTTTTTAAATCCATACACATTACTATGAAGTTGGTTCATAAATATCAATTAATTTTCGAACAAAAACATTATAAAAAATTTAATCCTTATTCAAATGATTCAATATGTGACACTATGATCCTTTGTTGTAGTGAAAAAAATATTACATACTGCTTTTATAAATATATGTAATGTGTGGCCTTTAGAAAAACATCAATTCTACATCGGATATAAAGGGATCTATTGTAGGCATGATCAAATATACTCATATTTTCATATATACATTAAACCAATAAGATTTATCATGTACATTGTATGTAAACTTATATAACCCTTTTGTTTACGCAATTGAGTGACCACTAAACATAAAACATTTAAGTATTGTATAGACTATCTCATACAATCATAATTCATTAAAACAGGTCTCCTGATATCAATGAATACATCAAATATAATTCAACCATATATTGATGACCATAAAATGTAACTAAAGTAGTCATGGCCATTTATTTCATCAATAATATGCAATCGAGGGCCCATATTTACTTAGTAATAATAAATATGAAAACACCCTATTGTTTAAGCTCCAACTAATGACATGATTAATAGTATACCGAAAAAACACTAATTAGATAAAAATCAAGTATTTTATAACAAGTATATCAATGTATAAGGGTACTTATTGTATGTATCTCTCAAAACATAGGTAATGTGGATTCATAATTATCAAAAAACCCAATGTATATCAATAAATATATGATATTTTATGTGATACACTTTGAAGATTATGTCTACATAATATCCTCAATTTGGTATCCCATGAGTCTATTCTATGTATATTATATAAAACACATTATATTAATTATATTAATTATATTATTATAATATTTGTAATATTAATATATCATTATGAAAAATAATAATCTTTGATGACCATCGATTCGTGGAAACTCAACAATTTTCTTTGAGGGTTTCTTATCAATATATTGATCATATTTTATAAATATAACACACATGAATGAACGATAAACAAGGATTTCCATTATTATAAAGCCATGAAACATTTTTAATGATTACATCCAATCACACATGTATCTAATACAAATAATATAACAAATACTTTATTATTATCATGTTTATGGTATTGTTAGTGGATCCACTATTGTTTCTTCTATATCCTTCCAAATGAAATTTTAATTTCTATTCTCATAAATCTCTTGAATAAGATAGTATTTATGAAGGATGTTTTTGGTTATTTGGTTAGTATGAGGTTCATTTTCCTAATATAAAACCCCATTGTTTTATAATATATATTTATTTCACTATAGATACTAAGAATCACTCTAAGTTCAGTAATCAAATTATTGATATAAACTTATTCACTTAGAGAATCTAATGCAATGATGTATTTAACATTTTTTTATAGTATACTATGGTTTCTTTTTTGGTAGATTATTATAAAATAATTGATTATTTTGGAAGAACATGAATACATATTGAGATTTCATATCATATTTTTTATACTGGAAATTACATCAGTGTAACCCTTAACAATGATGTCATCCTTAGATTTAATGACCATGATAATGTCCTAACATTCTCTCATGTACATAAGGATTCTCATGAAAAAAATAAAGTAAATCTGACAAATAATATATTAGTATCTAATAGTTATAAATAATGTAGTATACACATAGGTTTTAGCACACAACATGGAATACATGATTGATCATATAGTGTATGTGTACGAAATATTATAAATCTATTAAAGATAATTAGTGTGATTTTGAATATTTCTATTATTCTTACATGAAAAAGTGTTGTTTTAATCTTCCTCGAGCTCTCAATAAAAAATCTTTATAAATTTTCTAATGTATGTGATTTGACTCGGTCCCAGAAGCCTACTTAATCTACCAATATATATATTTATACAAACTATATAGGGTACTTTATACATGTATTTTATTGAGAATAATTTTCATTACCACAAATTTATATATAGTAAATCCGTGATATCATTTATAATAAGTTGTAATACATCCACATAAAAAATCATAAATGACGCAACACTACAAAAAATCCACTTGTAAAAAAAGAATCATCCACATTAATAATAAAACTAAACTCTCTATCTGCATTACTAAACCATAAATTATAACCCTATGAGGATTTTATCAATTC
Organism: Viscum album; assembly: GCA_963277665.1. Lineage (NCBI taxonomy): Eukaryota > Viridiplantae > Streptophyta > Magnoliopsida > Santalales > Viscaceae > Viscum > Viscum album. Next base: position 1,631,051,335 of record OY728121.1, on the reverse strand, counting down.
AGAAATAGATTTATATAACATTAAAAACATATATGAAATATTTTGAAGAATAAAACTATTAGGATATATCATATACACATCATCGACTAAAATCATTTTAATGAAATAAATTTTCATATCCTTTTATAATATTTCATAATGATAAAGATTTTTCATCGAAAGAAATATCTTATTGAAATTTATTATCTCAACTATGAAATGGATTATTTACCATTAATATCATGCTTAAAAAAACCTTTTCTACTAGACTATATTTATAGGAAGAAACTATTCGATTTATATAAATTTTATTTTAAAAGAACTAATCGCATCCTATTGGTATCGAACTTTATAGTGCACCCATAATATTCTAAACAAGGTTATTTTACATGGAATCTATTTTATAATTCATAATATTTTTCCATATTATGGAATAATTACTCAAAATAGCCTCTTAATATGTAGTAGTTTCACCGTTTATAAATATTACATCATCATTATAATCTATAAAAAATCTATATTGTAGGTCAGAATTGGGTAAAATGGAAAGAGTGGGGGTGAATTTAACTTTAGATATAAATGAAATAAAAGATTATATAAATATATTTTCTAAAGATTTAAGATAACTAGAAACATTTTTTATTTAAGAATAGAAAATAGTTTTTGTAATCTAATGTTAAAATCACAAAAATATTACTATATATGATTATAAAAATAGATGAATAAAATAAAGAATGATTAATAATTTAAATGATTGAAAAATTTCATAGATTAAACTATTAATTAATTATATGAAATAAAGATACATATAAATAAAATGTGGAATGTAAATAAGGAAAATTTTTGGAATGGAATTTATGAAATATATCATGAATAGCCCCTACCTCTACCATGACCGTGTCTTGAGGATTTATTGTACTAGTACCTCTTCTTTAACAGAAAACAATATTCCTAAACTCCAATTTTTTTAGGTTGTATTATGAAACTAGATTTAAAATATACCAATAAATATTAATTGTAATAGATAAAAAATAAAATACAAATGGTACCCTACCCTTAAGTGGTAGTGGAATGAAAATCAGAGTCACAAATTTAATATTAGTGAGTACCGATAATAGAAAAAATGAGACGATATGATTTATGAATGGAATAGATTTTTTCATGGTATGTATTCTCTCTAAAGAATAAGAAACTCTAGGAGGGATTGAGAAAAATGGTGGGGTGAGGTGAATATTACAATAAAATCACATTGTTCTTGAGAAAGGGAGTGGACATATAAAATTTGTTAACTTAGGTGAAAATTGGAGAATTTAAAAGAAATTTGTGCCGGAATGGTTGAAAAGTTATGTTTCTAAGAACCAAAAGAAGTCTATTTGTAGACATCATTAGTTATGAGAAATAATTGGATTGATCTTGGGATTTAGTATGTTGATATGGACATTTGGAAAATATTTAATTCTATTGATCATGTTCTGGACCATGGTCTCTTGATGAGTGGTAGAAATTATCATTATAATGGATGTGGCCTTTTTTGGAATTAGTCCTTAAGAAACGGTTTGGAGTTTTTTATTAGCACTCTAGTTGTTCTAATAATTTTGAGGTTTTTTGGCATATACCTTATATTGTGGTATGGATTACTCGTGTATATATGTGTTTTTTTGAATAAATTCCTATCTTGAGGTGTACCCATGTTCAAGTTTGTTGTATTTGAGGTCTTACTGTGGTATGAATTATAGATTTTTTGTTTAAATTTCTCATATAGGAAGTTTACTGAGCAATACAATAGTTTCATCCTTATCATTAAATCATATATGATCTGCTTAAGCCTTCTATAGTGTGTTGTATATAATTACACTATGGTTTCCATATTTTTAGAGATGGTGTATAACCCTAAATCCCTTCAATCCCTAACATTATTCCATAATTTTAGACAAAATAATGTTTAGAAATACCTTTATGGATTGTGATAAAAAAAAAATTATACGTTCAATATTATCTTTTGGGAATCCTATTGAATATTATAATACAGTGAAGGTTTATATATAAAATGAGATATTTCCTCTTCAAAAACACTTTGTATAGTCCATTAAACTTCTACTATTTAATCATTTCTTGTTTTTTGGTCATAAACATCTCTAATTATTAAATTTCTTCCACTGAATCTTGGATTCATGTGGTACCTAATATATAAAACAACATATCAAGTGTTAAACACTTTGAGTTATGTAGTATAATAATAAAATATCCAATAGGTTCCTTCGAATAAAAAAAAGAATTTATATAACTTAGGTTTGAGTTTATAAGATTCTAAACATCATAATTATGCTTCAGAATGATATATCCTAACAAAAGGATTTTAGGGGCATTTCCCATTCTGAATCACATATGTTGTTTTTATAACTTCTTTAGATGGAATGTTATTTTGTATAAATATTAATATTGTTATAGAATATCTAGATAATGAAATATAAAGGTCACAGTGACTCATTATTGATCAAAAAATGAATAACAGGGTAAAATTTCACCTCTTCCTAACACCATTGAACTGTGGTGTTATAAGAGGAACAAGTATGAAACAATTCCCCAATCACTGAGAAGATTAGTGAATTCTAGGATCATGTAATCAAAGCCCCAATATTATCAAAGAAACACAATAATTTATCCTAGTTTATTTTTACTTTTTTCTAAATCTATTTATAATTTTTCAAAAGTTTAAAAATATTGTTTCATCCGAAACACATAAGAATATTGATTGAAATCATCAATAGATGATTCGAAATAACCAGAAAGACTACATTCATGTATAATAATTAGTACAAATACATCACTTTGTATAATATCATGAATCTTACAAACCCTTCCACCCATTCAACAAAAATATTTTTTGTTCATAATTATTGATATATAATATTTTCATTTATCTAATGTTCCATAATAAAATGATTCCAATAATTCCAAATGATAGTGGGGTCTGAATCAAACTTGAAATTTTTATCCTGAATTCTATATATAAAATTTTATTTATCCAAAATATAGAAACTATTTATCATATTCCAGATTCTATTAAAAAACATTATTTATACAGAACACTAGTTGTTATTAATATTGAATGAAAATCCCATGTTGACCAAATAAGATATATAAATTAAAAGTTCTATTAATGGTAGGGAAAAAATGACTTTTTTCTAATTCTTGAACTAATCCATTAGGTAGAATTTTATGCTACATGAAGAACTCCAATACAAAAACTATTACCCCATTGAAATAATAGAGATCAATTTCACATTTATTTAATTATCTTATATTTCATGTCATTTTTTAGAAGAAAAACCATTTAGATCATGTCACATTTGACTCATGAGTAGTTTAGTGGAAAAAAATATGTTCCCAAATTCAATATAAATATATATAGATATATTAATTCAACTATATTCCTCTTGTAACCTAAGTGTTAGGGTTTCCTAGAAAAGTTACTCCTATATATGATTATGATATTTAGTTACTAACAATTACGATTAGCCAAATGTAATATTACTTACACCAAATAATCAATGGACCCCTTAGTTTGGTTGAACATACCATCCTAGTTGATTTTGTCCTTAACATGTGACTGCATTGGATGAAATACTTGAAATAGTATTAGAGGGTTTTTTTAATGTCTCCACAATTTAATATGCATCACATGCATATTAAATCCACAACTATTTCATCCCATGTAGTCCTCATTGTCTCATGTTTTATTCATTTTTATTGTATTTTTCTTGTGATTTTGTTTCAGAATACCAATTACATCCACCAAATTAGTATGTTCAATCCATTTAAATGTGTAACTACCTACATAATCCCGACCTTTATAAAACAAGGCATAATCCTCCAGGCTAATAGCAAGTCATACCAAATGTCCCTCTACCATATTATAAATTACTCAAGAGATAATACAGTATATTATAACTTTAATACCAAATATGTATATACTATATTTAATGTATAAATTCAAGATAATAACTTTAATTACAAATATTATTTAATGTAGATTAAAATTAAATTTTATGTTATGCCACAAATCATGTAATACATATGATGGAAATTTATAAGAATTTGTTTTTTATATAAATTTAATCAAATATAATTTTCAAATTTCAAAAACATCTTACAAATATAAATATTTAAAATAAATAAATAAATAAGTCATAATATTATTTGTTTTACTAACATGGGATATAAATATTAACATTACATATTTTATTTTATCCTTAAAATAACGTATATATATTTCCTAACACTAATATTTAATAAAAAAATATGAATTACAAAAATTTTACACAAAATAATAAAATTATTCATTTTTTACTTGAATAGTATTTTATGATTGATAACCGCATTATGAATTTTAAAGTGTGACTCAATGAGCCTTTATGATTAGAGTTATCATAAAAAATAATTGTATATGTTGGGTAATAGTTATATGTGGAGTAACCCTTACATATCACTATATATGCACTTATGTGGTAATGAGTTATATCTTAGATAAGGGAAGGTTTCATATGTATAAGGATGTATCCAATGAATGGGAAATATTCATATATATGGGAAAACATCTTTATTAAGGCCTAATATCTTATGTATAGGATAGTTTTCTATGTATGGGCTAGTAGTATTTTATTATATATTCCACATCATTGTTAAAACATGATGTATTCTTTTCTATAAAACTAGATTTTAGTCATAGCCCATGGAATAAATTATCACAGCATAAAAAATAGAACAAAAAAGAGAGACCTTGCTATATTTTACATTATGATACAAACAAGTCATACATAATTAATAATAAAAAAATCCTTTAATATGATATCCAACATAATAATGCTAGATAGAGTGATCCTCTTTCTCATAAAAAAATGCTATTTCATAAACTATTACATGGAAATAATAAGATTATGATCTGTATTTTATTGATTAAATCAATATAAAAACAATTTAATATGTTGAAGGATGTGGATTTGATACCACTAATTGGATTTGGAGGATCATATTTAGAATGTGTCATTAAAATAAATATATTTAATGTACATGATCTTTTATCATGAACAAATATGAAATATGAAAAATCTAAATATAACAGGCATACCAGAAATATATAAATTTATATCGCTAACTTATTTATGAAGTATTTTTTTATCATAATACACCAATTATTTCAAACATAATCTCATATCTACATGGACAACACCAGTCACTAGATTCCCATTTCATAAAAAATATAACCTTGATCATCAATGGTGTTGTAACAAATTATCCTCATAAGAAAATTATCTATCATGGTAGAAGAGATATTAGAACATATATTTCTCATGTTACAATATCTCTCTAGAAAGATACCATACCTTTATATAGGATACATTCATTCAATAAATGTGGATGAGGGTTGACTTCCATTGAATGGATTCTAAAATTTGTTACCCATAACAAAAAAAACTAATGAGAATTCTTTGATTTGACATTTCATTTTATTTCTAATTCAAAAAATGTAATAATCCATTGATTCCAAACCAAATGATACTACAAAGATCATATTGAAAAAACATATGTACTCTATATCCAATATATCCATCCAATTGTTTACTATGATATCTACCATAGTGAAATCCCCATATCTCTTATGATATATATATATATATAATAATCTAGGATATGCATCACATCCATATCAAATGATATGACCCCAGTTATACGGTACAATGTAGTACACCCATTTTAGTAGATAAACATCATAAATCCACATCCAAAATGTCAAGATAGATCAAAAATGTAAATTATATGATCTGTTATTGGATATATATGTTAAACACCTCCTTAAAATTCTGTATTCTAGCTTCCTCTTAAGAAATGAAATAAGTAGGAAAAAAAAGACTCTTTAATATTCTCTAAGTTCCTATATGCTTATTATCTCTTCCCAATGTGAGATATATTCATGTCGTTTAGAAGACCTCATAATTGAGGTTGGGAATCCAACAATGAATTTCTTCCATAAATCATTACATGACAAAAAATACACCACACTAATAAAAAGAAACTAGTAAAACCCTTAAACATATAAAAGAATGCTATATGGGGATCCTCTGACCACTGATCTATCTTGTAATTAGAAATAACCATTTGACACTTTTCTAAGATTTGATATTCAAAATCATACACCATAATCCTCCATGAATAACCCTAATTTTGATGGTCGACCCTCAAATGAAAATCCATAGCATCTTTCTTCACCTCTTTAATCAGAACAACATGATGATAGAACCCACCAACAATATCTACAATATATATAATTATAGACTTAATATAAAAAATCTTAGGATTCATTTAGGTTAATATATTTTTATTAATTTTAGTTTTCCAAAATTTTGCACGGATTTAAAATATAATCATAATAATGAATTATAAAAGTACCAATCATAGAATTATACCTTATAATCATTATTATCTTACCATGTGTGTTTTGTAAGGTTAAAGCCCTTTAATTATATCAAATGGATCCATAATCTCCTTTTATATAAACTATCTCCATTTCCTACTTCATAAATAAGATTCAACAATCCATTAAATATAATGAAACTACCCCTAACAAACTCTTGTACTTAAATAATAGATGACCCACAATCAAAAAATGCATGTAAATTTTCTATAGAAACAAATGTCTCAAAAACAAGTTACCAATATAATTTTCTATATAAGGGACTCTCTAACCACAAATCACCACAAAAAGATAGTGTAGTCTATCCCAACAACTATATACATTCTAGAAACAATTTAAAACATTTACATATATATTAGGGTAATCATATAATTGTACTCTAACGTATACTCCCAAAAACAACTTCTTTAAATGTGAAAAAATATATTAATTCTCTAGTAAACAAATATTTGAACTAACGTGTCTACATTAAAAGGCAATCTACCACCCATACTCAACATGGATCAGTAAAAAAATGCATATACAGGGTATAATAACTTAATATATAAAGAATATATCAATAAATATACCCTATAAACACTTCCGAACTGATCAATTTTCCCTCACACCCAAATTCCCTATGTCCTATTTCTCACATCCCTTATATATAAACCTAACCACATAACCACATCATATCCTCATGCACATAATATCTACATACCACACACCATATCCACATTATTCCATAAAAACATCCACATACCCTATTACTACATCACAAACATCCATGATTTCTTCATCATACTATGGTGATGTAAAAATGATGTACATAAACCCTGTGTCCACATCCTTCTAATAACATCACATACCCTACATCACACCACAATAATATCATATGCACTATATCATTATGTAATTATAGAATGTGTATCATAACCTCATGCCACTAGATCTGACACTACATCTAGAAAAAAGAATTTAGAAGGGGGATTTATCATCCATCTATGTTACTTCTATACTTAATGATGAGGAAACACATAGAACCCATGAACCCATATGTTCATTGGTATGGTTACCCTATATAAGTGGTGGAGAGTAAGAAATAAAAAATGAAAATAAAATGGAAATATAATGTCACATATCATAGAATAATGACTTACTCTAAAACATATTTCAGTTAATTTAGTGACTTGTTATAAATGAATCAACCCAACCACTTCATACCATGTTTATATAACCACATTAATATTAATACATTATTTATTTATTAACTAAATTTATTCCTACATTTAACATTTTATTTTAGATAGAACATATAATATACTATTAATAAAATTAATTGTCAGCAATTTTATCCAATGAAACATTTAAAATTTCATTTATTTCAAAAAATTTCCACATTAAAAGAAAAAAAGAAAAAAAATAAAATATCCTATTATTGAAACACATAAAATACTACATAGTATCTAAAAATTTATACCCCAAAATACCACCAAAACCAAAAATGTCATATCATTTTGACATTACCTGACCATACCACTCCCATAATGAAAAAAACAAATTATCGCCCAAAAAATCCAAAAAAATTACCCTGAACATTGTAAACAAAATTTTAATTACTAAAAAAATTAATAATAAAATATAATGTAGATAAAAACATTAACAAATCTCTATTATTAAAAATTAAAAGAACATTTAAACCATTATATAAAAATGGTAACAAAAAATGTTAAATTCACAAATATCTTTTTTCATTAATATATTTAACTGATTATACTATTATTAAATTTATCAATTTATTTAATAATAATTAATAAAAATAGAATAAAAAATAGGTTTATCATTCAATAGTATTAAAAATATATAAAAAATTGCATATGTAAGCACATAAAAAATTGGTAATTCATATAATCCATTTAAATTTCCATTAACTTGTCAGTTATCATAATATGGTAAATTCAAACTGTCTTCCCAACGAAATTTTTTTAAATGTAATTAAAATTTTAAAAATTCATATGATAATAGAGATCTTGATCCTCATACATTAATAGAGACTTAAAATAAAAGAACAAAATAAAAAAGAATTACATATGATCATCAACCACTAAAATCAATGAGATCCATTACAATATATATTCACATAAATATCCAATCAAAAAAATTAAAAAACATTAACAAAAATAAAGGAAATGTGAAACAATATCCTTTAGGAAAAATGATTTACAAGAAGGATAAAAAATGAAGAGAAAAGGGTTAACCTTAGATAAATGGAGATTAGACTCTTCATGCCAAGGGATAAAACCCACCAAAAGGTGTCCAAGGGTCTCGGATGTAAAGCATTGATAACCATAGGTTTGGGGAGGGTTTAATTTATGTAATTTAATTCAAGTAGGTATTGGAAATAATATTATAAAAGAAAATTCTAATACATTTTTTAATTGGTTTCAACACACCATCATGGTTTCCAATCCAAAAAACATAGTTGTAATGACTTTAAATGTCAGGATTCAAAATATATAAATATGTTCCATCAATGGATTATCAAATCATAACTAGGAAATTAAAAATATACGAATATGATCATAAATTATCATGATTAAAGCATTGAACTTTACCTTAAATGATATAATCCCTCAATCCACGATTATTGGGTAAAAAAACTACAACAACACAAAAATACCAATAATTAATGAACAATGGAATTTTCAAACCAAGGCCTATAATACAAAGAACACAACTTCACAATGAAATGTTACCTACTTATGATTAAATATTAAAATCATGATACATGGAATTTCATTAGCTAAACAATCATGATATGACTAATAAATCTCATCTATCCAAGTGCACAAAAAATATCATATCCCTAGAGCCATGATGAAACACATATCCCCACACCTCAACCTTAATAATCATTGAACAGAAAAATGACTAAAAAACAACTTCAATAGATAAAATACAATGAAATAATTTAGATAATCATAGAATGAGCCATGTTTCTAGCCGAAATCATTTCCAGAAAACCCTTCTTGTCGAAAATACAACACTAAACAACCTCTAAAATCTTCTAGCATCCATAACACAAAAAGGATAGGAATAATAAATTCTATGAATTTTAATATATATGCTACATATAGAAAATATTTCTACTTAGTGAAGTCAAGATATGGGATGATATTGTTTTCATCAAGTAAAAAAATATAAATTTTATTTAATTTTCTATAATAATGTTGTTGATACCTTTGATATTGGTCCAAAAACATCTTTTTATGGAGGTTCTTTGTATTATACTACTATAGTGAAAAATTAAATCTATATTTTATTGTTTTTTATTCCATAATCAATGGGAATTCATATGTGAGTGACCATATTATAAAATACTTTCTAGTCAATCCTGGTGAGGTAGATGTTTTCAAAAAACAATGTATATGACCACGTAGTGAGGATGATATCATGGTAAAATATCAATGGTATGATCTTATAGACACATTTAGAGGATATTGGCATCGTTTTTGGTTTCTAGTGTAATCTATTTAAAAGACTAGGGGTGGGAGATATTGAATACAAACTAATAGACTCCATTATTTAAGAAATTACCCTATTCTAAGTGAATTTTATTGTCAAGTAAGAGTATATTCCTAAATAAAAAATATGAAATGGTAAAATGAGTTAATAGAGTGGGTTACACATGATATGGATCATTTTTAGTTGTAAGTGGATTTTTTACATTGATCATGGGTCTCAAACTAGATGATTTAGGTAGAGAATCATGAATTATTGAGGGATATTTCCAAGGGATAGATCATTGAGGTGGAAAACATGGTTAGGGTGTTTATAAATTAGGGTAGATATCAAATACGTATGTTGAGGTACTGGGCGTTCTATCCAAATAAAAATTAATTGGGATAAAAGAAATTTAAAATGGGTTGGCTATTCATTATAATCATTGGATTAAATATAAATCTTAGCTAACAAAATTTATTTAGGTAAATTTTTCATTATACTAGTCCCCAATTATTTTTAATTCTAATTGTGGGGATCTTGGTTATAAATATTTGTCCCATTAATTATTGATAAATAAAATAACATCCTTTAAGAATAATATATATATTATCAAGTAACTACACATTAATTGATTTCATGAGAGGATATAATAATAAATTATCTTGATATTGAGGTCAAAACACTACATAATCCATTTATATTCATAAAACAAAACAATTGTTTCACAAACATGGACGTGAATAAACACATATGACATGTATAAGGAAAATAAAGTAACAATAAATGTAATTGAATATACTTGAATTTAATAGGTTGGTAATTTTATAAATCGTTATTTAACATAATTTAGAATTAGATGGAAATTGTAGAAATGTTGATTATATTTTGGATGTGTGATCTCGTACGGGTATAGGTGGGACATATAGTGGGAACATGTTCCATACCCATAAATCGAGGTTAGTTCATAAAAAAAATGTACTTTCTGATTTAATATTTTATAGGTGAAATTGGATGAATATAGGTGTTCCATATAGGGGGAACATGTGCCATAATCTGACACCATGACCCTAGAAGCCTGAATTCAGAGCATTATTTTATTACATTGGAATGAATATAAGAACCAATCCTGATGAAATTATTTTTTTAGATGTCTTGGAATGATATATTATTTTCAAAATACCGATAATACATTTGGAAATATAATATAAAAACATGATACATAATAAAATTGAATAAACTATATCCTTGAAATCTTATTCAATGATTTATTCCACATGACCTGGGGAAATAAAAAAATAACGGTGAGATCAAATGCTTAGTAAGGGTAAAGTATAGTGGAATCAATAATGGCTAAATGTAAATAAACCAACATGTAAAGTTGAATAACTAAAAGGACATGCTATTAAAATATCATGATAAGGAAAAATAAATATGGCATGGTAAGAAACTTAAACACATTCCATTAAATCATTAAACTAAAAATTAAATGTATCCATAGATATGTCGATGCAATTTCTCATGGATTATTAATAAATAAAATATCCATTAATGAAATTATTAATTATTTTATGACATTTCTTAAGCATATGAGTACCTCTACTATCAAGATCCATCTTCGAGATAGTTAAAACTATAGGTAGATTTCTATTTAATTGGGCCAACTTAATCTTCTCATGAGTACCTATAGATGCTTCAACGAGCAATATATAGTCCGACCTCCATCCATCATTGCATATCTAAATTATTCTTCATATTGTGTAATATATTTAATTAATACACAATATACCTTATCAAATAACCATATTGATTGAAAAATAAATATTTATCAATAATTACCATGTTAATCAAATAACTTTTAATGTAAGCACCATATGTAAAATGTTGAAAAATATTGGAAATAATAACATCTATCATATGAAAATATGGATATGAAAAACATTACAATTAAAAATGATTAAAATAAATTGATTGGGTTAAGAGAGAGTTAAAATTGACAAATTAAAGTAATGTTGCAAAGATAATCATTAAGAACATTCTTTATAAGAACAATCATTAATCATTGCAAAGTGTCCCATAACACTTTGGAATATTGAAATAATATTCCCCGTTAAGGAATAATATTGTATAAAAAATTTAATTCCCTGAGATTAAGGATATTATCGATATTACATGTCAAAAGATAGTATATACACCAAATAAAAGCGAATTGGTGCATAATAACAAATTAGTCACAATGGAACATAAATTGAGAAGATGTTCTCATACCTCGAGTATGACATGTATCATGTGTATTTATATTCCCAAATAATAATGGTAGGTTAATTATTTACTTACATAAGAAACATTTTCATGTTAATTAATTTTTTATTCTAATTTTTAAAATGTTTCATATAAGTTCTTAAACAATTATTTTTACGTCTGGGGTTTTGACCATATTTGATTCATTTGACAAATACGATGTTAGCAGGTCAAATATAGTCAAAAGGGAATTTATATAAAGATATCCAGAATAATTATCATGAAATAATTATTATATTTATACCTCATTATGTATTTATTAAAAATTGTGAAATATGGTAATGAAAAACTAACCAATGTTACAATCATGGAGATGGATGACCATACATACGCAAGAGTAACGTTCCAATTTTTGAATAATCTTTATACAAAGAAAATAATATACTATATATATTTCTATAATGATCCTTATATAATAACTAAAATTTTATTTAATCACATATACTTGTATATATATATATATTATATAAAAGGAATCAAATCGTATCTAAGAGGCAGTAGTCCACATGTCCGTGATCGATGTTATCACTTTTTTGTGTGTGAAAAGAGAAATAAATAAAAATATATATTATATCCTTGGAAAGATAATAATGTCATATATATCATATATATGTTTTTTATGTCTCTTATTTTTAATTAATTCAATCCTTTAATCATTATATATATTGTGTGAACGAATCACATCTCTTTGAGGAGGCGGTATTCCACACTTCAACAAATGAAGTTATCGTATTTAAAAAAATGGAAAGTATAAGGTTATGTGTTTAAAAATAATTAAATAATTAAATAATAAATAATAAATAATATAGATAAATTAGATAAAGATATTGTACATCATAATGGAAACCATGATAGGTGGTAAACTAAAAATGGGCCATCATCATTTTGTGAGGCAAAGGTTCACCGTTCACATAAACAATATGATTGTTACCCTTTAGATGGATGTGTATATAAGTGTATGTAAAAAACGTATAATAAAAAAATTCTATTTAGGATACATTTATTTTTTATATAAACATTTAATAAAAAATAATGGGTTGACGAACAATTAAAATAGAGGATCTTGAGAGAATATATTACCACTTAATCATGTAACTCTAATTGGATTTTACTAATGGGACTCCATAGTTTTTTTTCAAAAGGGATGATTATTTTTTAATGGGATAAATGTATCAAGATTATTTGGGCAGAGGATGGGTGAGCCAAATTGGATTGAGAGATATGAGGGAGGGGTAGAGTACTTGCCTTTTTATATGGGAGGGGGAGTGACACTCTTATAAATACCAAAGATATACATTAATTGGAGGTCAAAAGATCATATTATGTCTCCAAAATGGGAAAATAATAGATTAATGGGGAATAATTGAAGACAGAAACCTCCACCAAACCAAAAATATGTTCATTTTAATAATTTGGATTCTTAAATTCTATGATTCCCCAATTTTATCATTTTGGTTCTTATTAAAGCATATAGTTTTCTAACCTATGTAATTTAATAATTAAGACTAAAATAAAGTGATATTTACTAGAAAATAAGGGAAACTGAGTTATTAATATTATATCTAATTTATAAAATTAAAATACACTGTTTTTGGGAAATTAATTTTAATACAAGAGCATGTGACGTGCTAAAACACTATTTTAACCTGCACCGTGTTAACTATGTTTTTACTGTATATGGGATAATTTATTAACTAAACAAGATCTATTTGTCCATTAATATAACATATTTAATATTTATTTACACATAAAAATTTAATTTAAGAATATAATATTTTTATTAATTTAAAATCATTTAATAAAATATAATTTGTTATAAAATAACATTAAAGTCATTTGCACGTAATTTTTTTAATTTTAATTTATGAATAACAAAAAAATATTGGAATTAAATTATATTACATTTAGTGATAATTATAATTATATAATCATCTATAAAAAATAAAATAAATAAATTCAATCAAATTACTTCACTTTTAATAGTTATAGTATCATTTATTTTAGTTAATTATTAACTAAATAATCAAAATGTTGCCATTTCTTAAGAGTTTTAAGTAACTAGATCATAAATAAAAATTAATAATAAATTATTATGATACAATTAACCAATTTATCTTTTAAAATGATATGTATAACTAAAAATGTGATGCTTTTTACATATATCAAGGTTGTATTAATGTCAAAGTTAAGGAGTGTTTCCTTTTTGTCTATTTCCTCACTTAATGTTTTATATATGGAACTAAAAATTAATAACATCACAATAACCCAAAAAAGTGATTACTAATAGGGGTATTTGTTGAACTATTTATAGAGAATAGTTTTTTGAAAAGTGTCTTGGCCATTTTAGCACTTAAGATTAGGGTTTAGTGTCGTGTTAAGCTTAATTATAGCTTAATCACCATAATTAATATTAAACAATTTCACAAATATTATTAAAAAAATTAATTATAGATGATTAAACCAAAAATATTAAACCAATTAAAACCATGTATTTCCTTTTTTAACAATTCAAATAACTATAGTTTGAACATTATGATTAACACCTATCCGGAAGATGTTTTGAGAAAATGAGTTTTTAAAGTAAAAATGTTCAAATGTTCAATATGTATTTAGTTCGAATTTCAATTTAAAAATTATTCCAATGACCTAAATTGGATTAATATATGTATAAATGACCTATTATAACATTTAAACAACAATTTAAAATAAAATTTTACACTAATAATAATTTAAATGAAAAGGCCATTTTTTATTAAAATGCTGTATTTTTTACTATTCATAAAGAAATGAAACACCCATTAAAAACACCAAAATCTCACCCTAAGATAACATTGAAAATAATAATTAAAAAATATGATTATTTTGAGAAATTTTTTTTATAATAATTTCAGATTTTATATTTAAAATATGTGCATCATTGAAAGGCGACAATGCTCAGTTTTGTGTGTAATACAAACTAACATAGTGTTGTGGGTAGAGTAATATTAACTTTGTGTATAAATAATTCAAACAAAAAATATTAATTATTATTATAGAAAATATTGATAATTATTGTGGTGTTAAATTCTCCCCACCTTAATTAAATTGTGACCTCGCAATATAAACTTGTTCTTAGAAATCAAGAGATTGATATTTAAAAATACTATTATTGAAAAACACACACCATAAATAGTTTCAATATAACATATTTTTAATAAGAGTGAAAATGAAATTCAAAATTATCTTCAAAATTAGTCTTCTGAAAAGGAACACATTAGTGAAATTTTAACATGGAAGAGAAATCTAACTATGATGTTTTGATGGAGAGTGATAGAAAACAGGTTCATATTTAATTTTTAGTCCACAAAACCATAATATAGAGGTGTGAAAATTGGATATTGATGTCATATAAAATGACGATAATTAGAAAAAATTATCACCATTTTATTAGAGTTGAGAATTTGTTTCACACTATAAGAATATAAGTAAATATACTTAATTGGTACATTTATATGAGCATAATATTATCCATTGTCCATTCCAAAAAATAATTATACTTGTTCCCTTATAACAAGATTCACCATATAGTAATGTAATATATAAATTTTTAAGATCATATCCAATGATTAGCTTATGGTATTTCATAAATTGTCAACTTTTCTAATAGATTATGATCCAACGCATTAGAAAGAATGTCACTAAATTTCCAAGATGAACTACCATTAATCTTTAATGTACATTAATAAGCTCGAAATTATCATATTCCAAATATGTAAATAACATCATCATTTATCCACTTAAAATATGTTAATAAATCTAATCACTATAAAACCTCATTGGAATCATGATTTCTCGCTTGTTACATAAGTAAGACATGTGTTATTAGATATATTCATTAAATCCAAAAGTATTCTAAAATCAATAATTGATATTATAATCCCCTTGTCGGTAAGTCATTAGTCAGGTCAATGGTAATCAACATATATCTAAATTAATAATTTCTTCATCATTATTGAAACATCAGTAACAAATTAAATATTTTATTTTCCCCAATCATTTGTTTTCCAAAAATATATCTTTCTACTAAATATATTTTCTTGGTAACATTCACCATATGATCTAAAATAATTAATGAAGAATTATTATAGTAAAATCCACACATATTATATAATCCTTACAACCAGTCCATCAATAATAAAATGATAAAATGAAATAATTATTTAATATGTATTTTAATCATTCCTCTTTATCTGCATAAGTATCATAACATGACCATTATCCAGTATCATCATTTTGGATATATTTCTATAACACTTGAGACATTGATTTTCATAGAGTCCTATATCATTACAGTTGGAGAATTATAAATTGTAATCATTTATCTTACTTGTGAAATAAAAATAATAATGGCCTTTCTTTCCACACATTTATAACACACTCATTCTCTTCAAGAAAGTATCATGAGGTTTTTTCAAAAATATTCACATGTGGGAAAATACTTCTCTCCCAAAATCATCTTTGACTCATTCCCTTTTTTATGGTGCTCAGATGGTGTCTTCTTATATTGGTTTCCATTTAAGACATAGAGATTAGTGAGGTCTATAGCCATATCATTTTCTAATGATACAATGTTTTCTTAACATGGGAATGTTTTGGAGACTATTTCCCTTTTAACTATTTTGTTAAGAGAATGAAATATTTGATCCTTCTTCTCTTTGAATCATGTGTATTAGTGAGGCTCAGTTTTCTTATACAAGGAGACATTTCTAAAGGAATAAATACAATAGGTTAAATCATTTCATAATGTATAGTATAAAAAAATTAAAATAATTAATCATAAATTAATAATTTATGTGCACTTGTCCTCATAATTATAAATGTAGTTTATTTTGGGAAATATTTTCTTTCAAATCCATCATAATTGTGGGTCAATAAAATGTAAACTATACTACGTGTATCACCTAAGAGTATCAAACTAGGTGGGTAGTAAGGCCTATTGTTGTGTAACAGGTTAAACTAAGTCAATCCCGACATACTTTCTTGGAGTTGTTACTCCTATGCAAATCTGTGATAGAATGAAATCAACTTGTAGTATCCAAACATGGATAAATTTATAGGAATACCCATATAATTTCTATGTTACCAAAATTATATGATGATATTCTATATTTATCCTCAATTTATATCATATGGTTATGTTCCTTAATCTATTTTCACTAAATATAGTTTCCAATGTTGCTGTTAAACTTCCTTTGATACCAACTATAATTCCCTAACCCTAGAAGCGTTGAGTCAATGAATTATTTAATCACATTAGCATGATTATATGGGATCAAATCCCAAATGACTGATTACATTATCAGTATTGGAAATACATATTAAATTCAAGGAACACATTATAGAATTGTAAATTTAATATATAAACATGATATATAATATAATTTTATAAAAAAGATCCCTAAAATCATATTCAATGATATATTACTCATAAACTGGGGAAAGGAAATAAAATAAGGGAGAGATCAAATTATCAATAAGGGTATGGTGGAAGAAATAATTAATTAATGTAAATAAACAAAATTTTAATGGTAAATAACTGATAGCACATTCCATTCGAATAACATGGTAAGGAAAAATCTGTATAGGAAAGTAATAAACTTAAAAAAATTCCATTTAATCAATAAACTGAAAATTAGATGTATCTATAGATATGTCGATGAAAAATATCATTGATGAATAATAACTGAAGTACCAATTATGTAAAATTTTAATCATTAATCATCATGTCAATGGAATATGAGGACATATACTATCCGGATCTATCCTCTGGATCGTTTAAGACTATAGGCTGAAGCCTATTTAATTTTTCCATCAAAATATCCTCATGAGAACCTATCCATGCATCAAGGAGCTATATAAAGTTTGAGACCCAAAAATAACTATATGTCCAAATAGTTATTTGTATTGAGTAATCTAGTTAATTAATAAACAAAATTCCTTATCAAAAACCGCATTTTACCAAAAATATAGATTTATCAATAATTCCCCAGTTAATCAAATAACTATATAAGTAAACACCAGATGTAAATTGATATACAGTTAATGAAATAATTATATACTTTATAGGATAATATTGATATTCAATAAATTTCAAATGAAAATGATAAAAATAAATTGATTGGTTCACGATAAAATTTACTATAAAAAATATAACTGTGATTTTAAAAATATTCATTAAGAAAATTCTTTAAGAGAATAATCTTTAAACATTTAAAAGTGTCCCCTACGACTTTGAATCATTTAAATCATAGTCCCCATGAACTAATAATATTAAATAAAAATTTGAATATCATGAGAGTGAGGATATTCTTGATATAACATGAATCAATTGGGTATATAAACAAAATAAAAGTGAATTGGGACATAATAATAAATAAGTCTGATTGGAATATAAATTGAGAGGAAATTCCCTTACCTTGATTTTGAATTGTTTTGTGTGCCTTTATATTCCTGAATAAAAATGTTTTGTTAAAAATTTACTTATTTATGAATATTTTCAAGTTTATTATTATGTTTACTCCACTTATTAAATTTTTTTATACAACTAGTTAAATAATTATGTTTACATTAGCTGTTTTGACCAAATTCAGTTCATGTGACAAAAACAAATTTGGTAGGTCGATAATGGTCAAAAATGATTATTATATAGATATCCGAAATAATAATCATGAAATAATTATCATATTTATATCTCAATTATACTATTAAAAAAATTATGAAATATGGTTTTGAAAAATAAACCAACATTATAATCATGCAGTCGGTAGGTCGTACGTACGCATAAGTAACGTTCCCAATTTTGAATGATCATTATGAAAAGGATGTTAAAAACTCTATATCCTTCTAGAATGATCCTTATATCAGAAATAAAATTTTACTTAATCATATAAACTTAAATATATATAATTATTTTTATGTAAAAATAATCACATCGCATCGATGAGGCGGTAGTCCACACATCCTTGATCGATGTTGTCGCTTTGGGTTTGTGAGAATGGTAAAAAATAAGATTTTATATTATATATTCAAAAAATTAATTATTTAATTAATTTAATATATATTTTTTGTATTTCCAAAAAATTTAATTAAACCTATCCTTTATATATTCCATGTATTTGATGAATGAATCACATTTCTTTGAGGAGGTGGTAGTCCACACATCCCCAAATGATGTTATCATATTTACAAAAAATTGAAATTATAAGGGTATGGATTTTAAAAGAATTAAATAAAAAATAATACATAAGAAATATCATATATAATATATATAAATATAGTTTAAATCATAATGACCACCTTGAGTAATTGTAAATGAAAAATGAACAATCATCGTTTCGTATGGCAGTAGTTTGTTGTAGACGTAAACAGAATCATTATTAAAAATTAGATGGAAGTTTGTATAAGTGTAGGTAAAAAACATACAATAAAAATATATATGTTATTTAAAATACTTATTTTTTATATAAACAGGGGAAAAAAATAAATTAAGGGGTGGGGAATCATATAAATTAGAGGAGTTTGAGGGAAGATGTTTCCTCTTAATCAGGTTACTCCATTTGGTTTATACCAAAGGGATTCATTAGGCCGATTTATTACCAAATGGATGCCTCTACATAGATATTACAGATGATGGGAGATTATTTGGGTAGATTGTTGATTATCCAAAGTGTATTGAGAGTTGTGATGAAGGGGTAGAGTGTTTGCGTTTTATAGTGGAGTGGGAGGGATGCTCTAGTAAATACAAATAGGTATTCATTAATGGGAGGTCAGACATACATAATTTGTCTCCAAAATATAAAATTAATACATTAAAGGGTAATAATGGTATATTAAAACTCCACAACAAAAAATATGTTAATTTAAATAATTTTTCTCCTTAAAAACAATGATTCCCCAATTTTTTCATTTCGGTTTTTATTAAAGAATCTACTTTTCTAACCTAAGAAATTCACTCATTAAGACTAATATAAAGATGGATTTATTAGAAAATATAGATATACTATATTATTAATATGATATATTTTCTATAAAATAAAAATCCCATGTTTTTTTAATATTAATTTTAAAATAAGGGCCTGTAACGCACTAAAACACTAATTAAACTTAGACGATGTTAACATTGTTTTTACAGTATATGGATCAATTTTTTAACTATAAAAGATCAATTGGTCCATTAATATACCATATTTACAATTAAATTAAACATAAAAATAAAATGGAATAATATGGGATTTTAATTAATCTTAAATTATTTAATAAAATATAATTTTTTATAAAATTATATTAATATAATTTTTGACATTATTTTTTTAACTTTGATTTAAAAATATAAAAACAATATTGGAATCAAATTATATTACCCTCACAAATGAGTATCATTATATAATAATCTACAAAAATAATAAATGAGAATAACTTAATCATATTTCTTCACTTTTAATTTTTATGGTATCATTTATTTTTTCTAATTAATAACCAAATCATCACTACATTGACATTTATTAATATTTTTAAGAAACTAGATCATAATTATAAACTAATGATCAATTATTATCATGCCATTAACCCATTTATCTTTCTATAAAAAATATATAACTAAAAAATGTGATTTGTTTCATATCTCAGTGATTTATAAATATTAAATGTTAGAGAAGTTATTTTTTTTCTCTTTCCTTACATAACCTTTTATATAGTCCACTATAATTTAATAATATCCCAATAACCAATAAAATTGGAACCAAGGGAGATTGTGGTAAAACTATTCCTAGCTAGGTATTTTTTTAATAGTTTCCAGGTCATTATGACCCTTATGATTAAGGTTTTGTTCCTTATTAAGCTAAATTTTACCTTAATCATCATATTTAATTTTAAACACTTCTACTAATTTTTTTGGTAAAAAATAATGTTGATATTGGTGGAAAAAAATATTATACAAATTATAAACATGTCTATACATGTTTTAAAATTCCAATATTATAATTAGAAAATTTAATATTAACGGTAATCCCGCAAACGTGACGAGAAAGTGTGTTTTCAATGCAAAAACATTCAAAAGTTCAATAATTATTTTTTTCTAATTTTAATATTAAAATGATTCCGATAACCTAAATTGGATTAATATATGTATAATTAATCTTTTTTAGAATTTAAAAAAATTAAAATATAATTTAACACTAATATTTATTTAAATGAAAAATACTATTTTTAATTAAAATTTAGTATTTTTCAGTATTCATCAAAAAATGAACCTTCTCATAAAAATACAGAAAATTCACCCAAGGATAAATTTGACTTTAAAAATTTAAAAAATATGTTTATTTTTACATGTATGATTTATACAATTTTAATATTTTTGATTTAAAATAGGTGTTCCATAAAAAGGATGTTAAACTCGGTTTTGCATGTAATGGAAACTCACATAGTGTTGTTGGTAGAGTATGATTATCTCTATGTATAAATCATTCTAATTTTTTTTAATTATTCTAAAAAGTGAATATTTTATATTCTTAGGGTATTATACATCACCATTGAAAAATGATTGTATATTCAAGGAATAGATCACATTTGTATCATTTCCTCTAAGAATTGTTCACATATATGGATATAAATGATTTATATGGGGCCACACATGCTATTACAAATAACTTATGTTTTTCTACTCATATAAAAAATTTATAAATATTGATGAATATGAAAATAATGATACAGTTTTATTGAAATTAAATTCTTATGAAGGGTTTAAATACCCTAGGTTTCATTGTGATTCATTTAGTAGGACATAAAAAATATATATGAGGATTAAATATGTAATCGTATTTTTTCATCGATTTTTGGTCCAAATGAGAGTTATTTAATATTTTTTATTTTTAAATAGTCTTTAATGAATTTTTATTCTTATTTTATTTTTTGATATAGTATATACCTTAATCAATAAAGGTTAATATTAAAGTGTATCATTTGGATTTTTCATAAGCAATAATTTGTGGGGTTTTAATATCATGAGGTTTTTTCCTTTTTCTAATAAAATTTAATGTGTTTGAATTTAGATACAATTGGGGATATAATTATAATGGTCATAAATCATGGATTATTTCTTTTATTAAATTATAAAGTCATAAAACCTTGACAAATTTGTTAGAGAGATTACATTATCCTATTATAGAGCATGGAGTTAATGATATGGAAATCCACTCAATGAAAATAATTTTAACTAGATGTGAATGTTGAGTAAATCTTACACTATGATGAAAGAAAAAAATTGGGAGTAAAGTAATTTTAAATAACATTACTAGGACTATATAGTCATGTATCTTATGATATTATGACATGAATTATATCGACAATAATTATACATATTTTGGATAATTTAAATTTTTGGGTGTTAGTAAAATTAAAAATTTGTGAATATGGTACAACACTAGTGTAAACAATGTCTATATATTCATATGGTGAATACACTTATAATTCAAATTTATATAACATATAAAAATGTGTTAATTATTTTAAAATACTGAGATATAATTAAATATTCAATGATAATGTCTAGAACTTGATGTGTATGTGGTTAACCTAACATGAATATAGGGAAATACTTATATAAATTAAATGTGAATTTGAAATCTCAATGTAGATAAGAATGAAATTTTCTAGGATAACATGAAAAATGAATAATATAATAAGACCTATAAAATTTTACTATCCATTTCAACTTTGGAATAATCTATATGGTAAATCATAACCTGGAATGTTTAAATTATATGTGATAAAGTATAAATTGATAGGCTAGGGAAGTTTATCAATATATTATATTGAGTTTTCTATTAATATAAAATTAAATGAAGTACAATAATGATTAATACTGACCAAATTCAAGTGATTAATTCCTCTATAATGTTGTTAAAAAAGAACATAGATTTAAATATATCTTTCCAAAATACATGTATATGAAATTGGAAGGGAATTAGAGTACCATATCTATCTAGATGTACCATCAATGTGTCAGTGGGTGTCTGTTTAGTTTAAATATATTTGTCTCCAATAATAAGGTAATATTTAGTATAATATCAGTATTCTATACATAGGTTTGTTAGTAATAAATTAATGTATTCAAAATTTTATTAAAAATATTTTTGATTTATAACAAAATATTTTATATAATAAAATCAATCTAAATTAACAAACATTAATAATTTTTTTAAAAGTGACTATATGAAAAATTGTTGTAGACAAGACCATGATATGAAATCAAGGAATAAAAACATATCTTGTTAATATTGGAATAAATCCATAAATTTTTCTTGATGTATACACTAACATTAATATCCTAGTATGAATGAAAAAACACTAAATTTTTAATTCTTGATGGGGGAAAATGGATATTGTTGGAAGAATATGGATTGGCCTATGATAGTAAATCACATCATCAATATTTATCTTATTAATATATAATAATTTTCCATGAATTTATATTAATTTATTACATTGGGAAATGTATGTGCATTATTGAAAAGTATAATTAGGATTTACTCAATATGAATGAGAGAAATTATTTTTCTAGAATGAATAGTAGTTTATGATTAAGAGTGTAATTGTGGATGTTTGTAGCATAGAAGCTTATATGTCACTATATATCCAATAAGAAAATTAATCAATCCACACATAGTTATAAGGTAATATTTCATGAAAATTTAAAATATAACTCCTAAATAAATGTTTTTATTCATCAAAATCACTACAGAGATTAGGCTGATACATATAAAGATAAGTACATAATATTTAAAAATAATATTCCAAGTAAAAATGAAAATAGATTATAGTCATACATGATGTACTATATTTTGTGTAATTTATTATATTATAACAAGAACCACTATGTCATGCCTTTTATGGGAATATAACAAGGTCCTTTAATATAAAATGTATTATTATAAAATTTATTTCCTTATAAACATCACATTATTAGAAGGTTCATCTCATTCTCCCTATAGTGTAATTAGGATATATACTCCATTGTAGTAGACACTATCTATGATTTGAGGATCTACCCATTTAATCTATAATTTTGGACCCTTGATTCCTAGTATCATTTCAATTCTTAAGGTTAGATCCATCTATCATTTAAAAAAATGAGTATAAGTAAACCATTCTTTCAAATTATTGATTCCAATGATTTTTAGTTAACATAATGGTTTTGTAGTGATTCAAAACTCTTTTTGTACAAGTCATTCTAATTTTTTAAATGAATTTTTTATCATCCATTTTTAGTCAATGGATGATAAATTTTCATATACAGTGTGGGTTAAATGACCTAAATAGCCAATGAGACTTCAGTCCCATGCCCCAATGGATATGTTGTTACTTGAGTAGGTTTCAAAATATTATTATAACAAACCAATAATATATTGATGATTTTATCATGATAATAATTCTTTTCTTTATTTATCATAACAAATAAGATATTGGATTTGATCTTTATTAATGCCTCTATCTACCGACATACATGGATATGATTTTCAGAAGAGTGTATGTATTATATGTTATTTTGTTAATACAACCACTTTCATTAATAAACTAAGAAAAATTCTATTCCCTTTGATGATATTTTGGAGAAATTCAAATCTAATGACAGTGTTGAGCTTTATGAAGGTAATATTTAATTTTTTCCTGAACTAATTTAGGATTTTTTTTTAATTTTTAAAAGAAGATTTTATTAGTGAGGATATATTTCTACTGAATAACTATGTTTATATTATATGGAGCCACAATATCTATTACAAATATAGAAAATTAATGTGTAATTTATAAGATGTTGCGACTAAAGAGGTTGATGAATAATTTTTTTTGAAAATAACATGTTATTTTTTTTTGTTTTTAAATTCAATTTTTAAATATCATAGAGGGAAAATTGTAGTAATATTTCTTGATTTTGTGAGAGATAATGGCAATTCTATCATATGCATGATTTTTTTTTGAAATTACTACTATCCTATTTTTTTGCAAATATTCTCCTTCAATGCAGATTAAATTTAATCCTTGAATCCATCATTGTATTTAGATTTCTAGGAATATGGGAGAACATAAATGATTACATTTTTTTACTTTAAAAATAACCAATTCTTATTTTTGTTCAGATCAGTCATTCTATAAATCAATATCCTTGAGATATTTGACTATTATATAGAATTAGTTAATTACTGAATACAATTATGAAGATGAGTGACCAAATTGAGGAATGGAGGTTCAAATATCATCTACCTCTATTCAATCGAAGATTATACAAATAAATTTTCACACATTAATATAAAACATGGATAATATTTTCATAATGATATTGGAATGAATGTTTGGTTTCTATATTTGGGTATACAGTTTCATGAGAATTTTGTTTCCAAGAGATGTAATAGAGAATCAACCCAATGGTAAATTTTAAAGTCCACCCTCATGTACTATTGAGAAAGGTTATTAACTCCTATTTCTGATGAAGCAATTATATAATTATCTTCTTGATAAAATATTATTAATATTTTTGGATAATAATCTAAAAAAAAGTAGCTAAAATACCAGTTAAACACGTGTTATGAGGGTTTATTATTTTACCTCCTAGTATATGAAACCATCCAAAATAAGGAAATGTTATAAAAAGAATACCTTTTCTAGAAAAAGTGAAATGAATTTTAGACTATCCCTATTCTACTTTAGATTCAATATCCTATTAATGATTGGATGTTCAGAAGCACTATTTAAGTACTGTTCAATTTTTATGACTAATAATTAACATATAAAATTACCTTATGGGAGATATTTGTTTTCAAGGATAAAATATCTATGGTTTGGCTGAATACTTATAAGTATTTAATTTTATTTCTTTAGTATCCTTCTAGGAAAAAATAAGAGTTCAGATATTGGTTAGTGATAGTCTGTCTCACTAATCTCCATGTCACCTTGAGGTGATAAAGTATGTACTTAAAATAGATTAAATGGGACAAAAAGTTAACCTCATTCAACAATTGGGGATTTCATTACATTTTCAAAAATTATTTCAAAGAAATATATTTTTTAAATGTTGTATAACTAGACTCAGTCTACACAATTTCTTAACCGAGTTTGTAAAAATTATTCTTTAATTACCCAAAATATATCTTGGAATTTATTGTACTAAGAGATATTTTTTAGTATTATACTATATAATAAGTATGTTAAAATTAATATGTTAATTAAATAAAGTAAGATAAAATAATTAGGGATATCAAATAGGGAAGTGGCTGAAGACCCTATGAATCAAGAACTAGAAGATATGATGGTTTCACAAGTAGAAACAAAATATGAGAACAATCCATACATCAGCCGACCCCTTCCATGCATGTTTTTCCACATTGAAAAAGGGGAGTACCCGATGTACTTTATCCATGGAGTTCTCCTCAACATGAGAAAAAATATTCAAACTGGGAAATCCCATGTGAGGTTTCAAGACAAATAAGCATCATCCACTATTATACATTATATAATATCTAGTAATATCAACTAGAGTCAGTAAAAAATTCAAGGCCCTCTTGGGGGATCATACAAAAATTTATCTTTAAATTATTTCTAGAAATTTAAATTTAAATTTCCTTTTTTAGATTATTACAACATGCATCCTGCAACCTATTTTCATTTTCAGCCTAAATTAAATGATCCTTATGATTAATTGTGTAATTTTCTTTTGTAAGGTTATTATAGTAGAAGGGATCCCCAAACATTGGTGAAATATGACCGCAACTTTATTTCAAAAGGGTTTTCACTATTAATTTTTATCTTTTAAACTCATTTAATTTTTTTCCAAATCATGATTTGAGCATTAAAGATAAAATTTCACTACCACACTTAAATTCATGTTTTAATTGACTTATCATTGAGACATGAGTTTCTTTTTGATCCATTGAGTCCATGTTCTAGATTTCAATGTTAATAATATTGAATGAGTAAAATGTAAAATTGAATTTTTGATGAGAATCATGTATATTGAAATGATGACTCATAATTTGAGGGAACTAGTTGATTCATGTAAAATAATATTTCCCACCATTTTTCATGCTTTGAATTTCTGAAATTTATATGGATTTATTTTTTAATATTATTCATTAATTGAGTGATTTTCTAATATCATATGTTACATTCTTGATA
Source organism: Viscum album (assembly GCA_963277665.1). Lineage (NCBI taxonomy): Eukaryota > Viridiplantae > Streptophyta > Magnoliopsida > Santalales > Viscaceae > Viscum > Viscum album. The sequence continues at coordinate 1,631,023,902 of OY728121.1, read as the reverse complement.
GGATTTTTAGATCAAGTACATATTATTTATTCTTGATCATATTTCATGACGGATCTTGGGGCATGTCATGTGCCAAAAAGTTTATTTGAACTTGTCAAAGCTATGACTACGAAAAAACACATTTAAAATGATTGAGTCATCTTTTGAAAAAACATTTATCCTTAAAATAAAACTATTAGATTTTTTATCCTTTATCCCACAGATACCATGAATGACCTTTATTGGAATGAGTCGTGTTTCAAGCCATTTTTATCCATTCCCTCCATACTCTTGGAATTTGCATGATATTTTAAAGTTGAAGTGTGGGGGTTAAGGGAGTAATAGTGGAAGGGATAATATAAATTATCATGAAAGTGGGGGGATATTATTATAGGAAATTTAAAAATATGTGGAATCATTCATTTTACTCTATTGTTTTCCACTATTGAATAAAAAAATGAAAATGGCAAAAAGAACCAAAAATGTGAAAAATGGGGTGTTATTTGGGAAAACCATAGATCGTCAAATTTCAAACCGAAAATCCTCTTATCATATGTGTATAAGTGTTGTATGTGAGGTTTTATCTAAACATAACATTCAAAAGAAAGAAAAAAAATTCAAAATAAAAAAAATCAAGAGGGATCCCAACTCATTCATTATGCTTATTTGATCATGACTTTACTTTGAATTTTGGGGGAAGAGGGTGTTTCTATATTAAAGGGGAGAATTTCATTACAATTTTTGATAACATACATTCTACATAAGAGATAAAACTCTTCATTGATACCTAATTTTTTAAGCATAAAATTATATCGTCCTCAAGACTTAGGGTCATTTGAACCTTTATTGCAAGTCCTCAAGATTTATTAGTCATTTGTCTTTAAAAAGTTGAGAAATTAGTTCATTTATAAGACTATGGATAAAGATCTTGTTATCCTGATATGAGAAAAAATCTACTTGATTTCAATCATGGGTGATGAGAGGAAAATGTGAGGTAAATCATGATGTGGAATACATAATAATAATCAATTGATGAGCTTGAATGAATGAAAGTAGAAGTTTTATCATTCTTCAATGGGGAAAAGTAAAATATATGAATTGATTGTTTCTTTGAAAAATATGAAATCAAATTGATACATCATGTGTATTTTTGAGAATTTTATTAGAAATTGATATTTTTTGATTTGATTAATTTGGAATTTGAATAATGGTAACATTGGTGCCATTTGAAATTTAATTTTGAGATTTTATTCATAAGGACAAGCATGGTTTAAGTGTTGGGGAATTGATAGAGCTAATATTTTATGCATTTTTTATATGTATTTAAATGATTTATTCCAATCCCATTAATCCATTTGAGCTTATATGTATGAATTTTGGATTTATGATATGTTTTGAGCTAAAAATGGAATGATGCTTAAATATGGATTTTGACAGATTTTCACATCAAAGGTATTCTGTTCCTTTTATAAAATATATAATTCCAATTTGAATGATTCATTTTTGGTGAGAATACATGATATATTTAATTCATCATTACCTTATAGACCAGGGGATAATTTGAGAATGTATAGGCCCATAAAATTCATGAAGTTGAAAATTTTTCGAGGTGGACAACATGGACCCCACAACAGTAACATAAGAACATCTCAGTCTACACAACTCTAGTTTTGAATATTCCATGTGGATATGAAGTGGGACTCAATTTATCATTCACAAATTATCTTCCATGAAATTTGAATTCCATTAAGGTGTATATTGAATGAACTCAAGTGAATGAAACTTCCTATAAATTTCATCCGGAAAAAACAACTACCAATAAAATATTCAAAACTCATAAATGTGGTGGCCAATTACACTAAAATCTTGAGGGTGTATGAGAATGAAAATAGGAAACAAAATTCCTGATTTATCCAATGTATGAACATGCTATTTAACTGGTAATTAATGAATGATTTGTGAAATGTGGAGAGTTTTCTAGGACATAATAAATTCATGGTGTAAGAAGGACATAAATCCCCCAAGAATCATGAGGTAAATTGGGTGGCCTGATATGAGACAACAAATCTTGGAATTCCATGAAACTAGACCACATCATACCCATACCTCTTATCCAATGCATCAATTGTTCCCAACATCTTGATTTCAATGAAGTGGTCTGATTTCATCAATCAATCTACTATCATCTAGATAGCATCACAACATCCCTGATTTCCAGTTAACCATGTAAAAAATTACATCGAGATGACACCCCATTTCCACTAAGGAATATCCAAGGGCTGTAAGAAACCACCAAGAACATGATGCTCTACCCTTACTTTCTATCAAACCAATAATTTTCCATAAACACCGCCACTCCCCATTTCATGAATGACCACTACATCAACATCCTCAAGCCTCATTAAATATTGGAAATGCATGGGTGTAGCATCGAAGGTTAGTTATGAAACTCACAAAGGATAACATCTTGCATCACTATAAGAACAATAAACCATCCATGAAATAAAATATGGTTCCAAAAATCATACGACCATCCCTATGAATCCCCATTATAGACAACACGATCACACATCACCTCTTTCTATGAGTCTCCACACATAGATTCTTCCAACTACTAAATTGGAGAATACATCATCATCATCTAAAACCAATATTCTCTACCAACTTCCATCCAAGCATTTATGTTTAAGGATAAAAAATCCCCCACCTGTATTTATGCATCCATAGAATCCCTAAGAACATCCTTCAGTGATTTTCAGGTTAAATAATTAACCAAATCATTACCCTTTTGGTGATTTTAGAAATTTGAAAATCATAATCCTGAAGAAACTCTAACCACCTATATAGTCGAAAGATCAAATATCAATGGGAAAATGCATGCCTCAATCTTTTGTGATATTTGACGACCATAAATTGATCCCCAATGAGGTAATTCCACCAAAAACTCATAAATAGACCAACTTATTCAACCTCCAGATCAGGTATGGAATAATTACTCTCATGGGGACATAACTACAAAGACCTATAAGAGATAATTTCCCGCTACTGCATCAATATGCATCCCAATCTCGGATGGTAAGTGGCACCAAACACCACAAACATCACACCCTCCTCCTATAGCTGAATAGAAAGAGTGCAAAACAACTTCCTCTTTAGGTAACCAAATTTTTTCTAGAACTGATCACTCCATGCAATGTCTTGGTCATTCATAAGAAAATACATAAACAGGTATGCATCATTAAAGAAATTGGGAACAAACCTACAATAAAATCCCACAATTCTATGAAAACAATGAACCTATTCCATATTCATCGGTGATTCCCAAGAAAAAACTTCTTAAACATTTGATATGTCTACCTCCACACCATGATGAGACACCACATGCCCATGGAAGTGCATCTATCTTGTGTGGAACATAAAATTGAAAAAATTGAAATTGAGATGTTGCTAGTGAAGTAAACGATAGACAATTTCTAAATTCAGGGCATGATCCACATATCACTTTATTAGATCAAGATATCATCGATGAATATGATAATGAACCATTTGAGGAACTCAGGGAACATAGTGTTCATAATTTCTATGAATATAGCTAGTGCATTCATAACACGGAATGACATGACTGTAAACTTAAAGTTCACATACCTATATCTGAAGAAATTAATTAGGATATCACCCTACTTTACCATCAACTAGTAATATCCATACTATAGATCAAACAAATAAAAACAACTATCCCATATCATTTGGTCAAACATGTCATTTATACTTGGAAGAGGGTAATAGTTTTTGAGAATCACCTAATCTGACCTTCAATAATATATACACAAATGCATACTACTATCCTCTTTCTTTGAGAACAACACTAGAGAACCCCACAGTGAAACACTGGGCAGGATAAAACACTTTTTCATTAGATCACCTATCATAATCCTTAACTCCCACAACCTATAAGGTTTCATCTGATATAGAGGCATCAAAATTAGAAAGGGGTAAAATAAATTTCTATCCCAAAATCAACATCGCATCGAGGGGTAACATCACAACCTCCTCTTAGAAAACATCCTGGAACACCGTAACAACAATGGGAACCTCCAATACCACAGAATCCAGGGATATAACAAAAAATACACCCAAAAAGGAATTAAGGGGCTCCACACACCATCTACAAACCTGAAAACTCTACTCTCCAACAAAAACCACACATTGTCCATCCAAAAATGAAAACACAACTATCCTTCTAATGTAGTTGATAAATGCACATTTGGAATACATCCAGTCAACTCCATGGATGACAACATATTTCTGTATCTATAGTAAGAAAAGATCCCAACAAGACTAATGCAGTCCCATCCCCTGTCTACACTCTTGGCATACATAAAATAAGATGGTCTCTCAAATTACTGGTGTAGTCAACATAAGGGTAATGTGAAGCCTTTATATGTCTATTACTAGAGCATAAAACAGAGGGAGTGAAACAAATGACTAAAAAGATCATAAATCAATGAAGGGAATAAAGTTTAATAAAAACATATTATACCTCTGACAATCTTTGCCCCCTCTAGAACTGTTGCCTCCACTGCATGATGCCAATCATTCCAAAATCTTATACCTCTCCACTAATGATCACATCCATGACCATGCTCAATAAATTATCATAGAAAATGAGGACCATATTGAGGTTGGACTCAACCTGCTCCATCTTCTCTCAGTGATGCATAATCGTACTTCCCCTGCTGCTAAAATGGCCTCACGGAAAAATGTGGCTGAGGAAGGCGCTGAACCTTTCCTCCTCCACCAAACTAGTATGATCTTATGGACAGTGGCTCTAAACATTTTAATGAAACCCAAAACCAAAAAACACTATCATAAAAATCATAGTAAATGAATAGAAACCAATATCCTCAAAAGGCTGGTAAGATGCTTCTAAGGTCAACTCCCTATTAGTCAAAACCTCAAGCGACCTAGACCCTGAGACCTTCCACTGACAACTCTACCCCTTAAAGAAACCTACTGGTTGCCTTCCAATAGATATCCTCCTTGTGAGTGAAATATATTGATCACTTATGTCTTCATCTGATCCTCCAGATATATTGTCAATGTAAAAAGAGTAACTTCATACTGGATAGAATGATGGAGTACCTCTTCAGGATGCCTCGCATGAGACTCCACATTTGGAATAAGATATGGGAAAATGTAGAAGGTCCTCAAACATAATCCCTAACTACCGCACTGACATGCTCACTAATGGATAGAATGATTCTCATGCCTCTTAACTACCTTCACAGTTGACAAAAAGGAACACGTCCTGAAACTCATTCCAGAAGTTCACCAACCAAACATTTTACTCCATCTCTACCAGATATAGTGTCCACCAGTGAAACGAAACACCCTATATCAAAATAAATACTATTGTGACCAAATACTCTGTTGGGGATCAGATCAACCTAAAAGAGATATCAATCGCCTCCAATAAACTCCATGTCTCCACATATGTATCACTAACGTCTTACATTCCCTAATATTTCGACTGGAAAGCATGCAACATCCACTACAAATGATCATCCTCCTTAACTAGATTAACCCTCCATCGATCAACAAGATTATCCTACTGAAACTCAACATACCTATACACATGTTCATGATGTATATGTGGAATATCAGAAATTAAATCAAGTATTTTCTAATCCTTAGTAGTGTGATATTTCTTTATGATTCATTTGAACTCATTTAATTTAATTTGATAATCATTTAAACATTCTCAGAATGACCTAATTCAAACAAGAACACAAGTTATAATGACTCATGTAACTTTCCTCAATCTCTACCATACAAGAATATCCATATCACTTAGCCATTCAAAAATATCATATTCTACACACTGGATCATAGGGTGACCTAAAATCTCATTTCCTAGACAGTATCCCATGACTATGTCACGCCCCATGGTTAACATGAACTGTTTCCACAAAAACCCAGGAAATATTTTCTATGACTAACTTCAAACTACATCCTATATATTAGCCATCACCTTTGATGCCACCCTGACATGAACCCCTCTCTTCAAAGATATCATAATGGGGGGAGAGATATAATGAACCCTGAGTTCCCCCTCTAGTGGGCCCCATGATATAGTATTGGAGGCATTACATTTATAAGGAAACAAGATCAAGAGATATGATGTATCAACAAAAAAATTACATGAAATATAAATAAGAAAACCAAAAACTATTCCACAACTCATGTATAAACAGAACTCATAAAAATAAAAGTCTCCAATGTAAATACCCAATATTAAAGGTAATGTAGTGACATAAAAACTATCAAGGATTAGAGAGAGTAAGGTTTAGAATGGTCTTCAAAATCCTCCTAGAAACATAAAAACTATTTTATATACATAGAGTGAGAATAGAAGTATACTCATATGGAGAAAATGTAGGTCACATATGAATATGTGAAAAAGTTATATTAATTCACCTATATGAAAATTGTAGATCCAAATAGCACCTTCATATGTATACTACCCATCCCATCCATGCCAAGGAACACTCCACAAAAAAAGAAAGTCATGTAATATAATAAATGTAAAGCACATTGATTATAGGGTAACCCACACCACTTTCTCACTAGTATACCTCTCTCTCTCCCAATGTCGTACATCCTAGCACACACATCCCTTCCATATTCCACATCACATTCTTCGCACAAATGCATGTGCCTCACAACACATCATTCACACACACACTTAACTTCAAAATACATCCCACCCACACTTGCATAGGACTTAGAACACATCCTTCCATAACACACATGTGATTCACATCACATCACATCACATCACATCTCATCCCAAAGATACCTAGGAATGAACAACACATATCATCCTAAAAACACATGGGGAACCGCATGACAACTCATACCAAAGACACATGATACACCAAAACATTAATCTAATTCACTAACAGACCTGAAACCATCACATCATGTGCAATAAAAACCCCTTTTAGAAGATAGAGTGGACAATAACAGGTACCCAACCATATATACTTGTCATAGGATGATGAGAAAAACACCCCAGCAAGACTATGTGGGTGTTTGGAATATAGATCTCAACATTGGGGGGGGGGGTTGAATATGGAAATCATAAGAATTTATATTGTATACATATATATAAATAAAATCACACAAGACAATGTTATGGGTTTATAAAAACAATATCACATCACCATCACTTTTTCTGCTACCTATAAATGCATAACTCTAGACATCAAGCCACAAACCCACTTCACATTTCCAACGAATTTCATTTCATTATTTAGAATCAACCACCTTTATCCACATCACCCATCATTAAATTATTTTTTATCAATTTCTATTTGATTAAACAAACCAACCCTTTCCACATGAAACATTATTAATAAATTATTTATTCATTACATCATTATGCAGGAATCTAGAACAAATCAACCACATTTTACCAAAAACTAAATATTCCATCACCCCACCGCCCCAAAAGAATGAACCATGAACTATAATACTATAACGACCCATACTTTACATACATTGTTAATACATCAAAATCGAAGCACACTTATTACAACATATGACAAAACCACAAAGGACCGTATAGGTATAGTGTCTTTAGAAACTGGGAAACATAAACAACTGGTTCATAAATCTTCTACAGTGTCTCCCATTTATTTCATCATATCTAGGGTCCCTTTTAGCATATTCTACTTAATATCCATCTTCCTGACCTGGGGAAAAGAAAACATAAAAGGGTGAGCTCAAATGCTTAGCAAGGGCAAATAAAGGAAATAAAAATCATATCATATCTTTTTGAAAATCATAACCTGCAAAAGAGATCATAATATCTTAACATGGAATAAATCATAGAAGTGAAAATGAGATCCCCATAATCATAACATGAAACTTGATACATTGTGGCATGCACACATAATCATGGAAAATCATTTCTTGTTAGTCATGACTCATTTCCAATACTATCTTAGTGGACAAAGTCCCTTTCTGAACCGAGTTCACTCCTCGTTTCAGTCCTGTATCACTGAACCAAAATAACCTTCCGTTCCAACCATGTCTATCTCATGAGATATAAAATCTTTACCCAATGCATTGGAGGGAGATATAGGTCCCACCCATCTTATAATGAATCCTTTCTTATGTGTGCCACATAATCATAAACCATACGTCATAGCGTAACCCATGTAATAAAAATGGGATTCTTAAACAACATGACATCATAAAACAATTCATATAAGATAAAGGAATTCATAAAAATATTTCCATCACAACATAATCAAATCCATGTAATAATAGGGATAAAAACATAACCCTTTTATTATCTTAGATGGAAAATAATTTTGATAAAATACTTGAACTCCCTTCTTGATGAAAATATCATTTCTACTTCAAAAACACGTTTCCTTTCTTAACATGTCATACCATTTTAAAATAAAAGAAGTTGATTAAAAATAAACTTTAAAACTTGTGAAGGAAGCTTCTTGGAAATAATTTTTTAAGAATCCATTCATGTCGTATATGTTAAAAAAACATTCTTCGTACTTTTGTCGGAAAGTCAAAAAGTACCTCGTACGAAAAAACGACAAAAGATTCCTTTCATATTATTTACTAAAAATTCACCGAAGGGTAAAATTGTTTTTAAACTATTGTAAGTGGATGGAAACAATATTACATATTTATGAAACATGGACGTGGATGATAAAATACACCCCAGTAAATGCCAAAGTAAAAACAATCTCGGATAAAAATGAGATTGTGATATTTTCCCTTACCTTAGGTCTGATTTGCTTTGTACGTGTCCGAAGATCCTTTATAATGGTTTAAATAATGTTATTTACTTATTCAAGAATCATACATATTGATATGATATCATATATGGTCATATTCTTAGATTCTTGTTAGTAATATTTCATTGTTACTTGTTACTCGGGTCTTTATTGCCTTTTGTTCTTATGCGTGTTTTGCTGAATAAATTCTTATTCTTATTTTAAGGTTATAGATACCTTATATCCAGAATGGTATTAGTGTAACATATATCATATTTATTCATTCAATTCATTTATATAATTATTATATAATGATGATCATGTAGAATGAGTCGCTTCACATCGTGGAGACGGTATTCCGTACGTACGCACGAGTGATGATATCGTTCCTATGATCGTGGAATTGTATTGGAGTATATATATATATTATTTCAGTATAAATATTACTTTATAATAATCATAAATAGTTACTCATTACACCATTATACCCATCCTTGTAAAGTGATGGTGGAAAATAGATTACACCACGGCGTGGAGACGGTATTCCGTACGTATGCACGCGCGGTGATTTCATTTTTCCGTAGGATGGATAGAAGGTGAATTAGGGTTGTTTCATATTTATAATAACATATCAGTATGTAAGTAATACTGATGTTATTACATTATCATGAAACAACTTAAGAAGAAGAAGTTCAAGAAGAAAGAAATTGAAAAGATCGGTAATGGATATTACCTCTTCTTTGGAACGCTTCTTTGAATCCTCCACTTAGGGAACTAATATTGGTCTTTGAAGAAGACCAGGACCTCTAGGATTATTCTAGGGAAGTGGAGAGGAGAAAATGGCAGGGGTTGGCCGAGATTGAGTGCTCAATTTGGTGTGAGGAGGAGGGGGAGGAGGTGCCCTTTTATAAGGGAGGAGAGGGGCACCTTAGGAATATCTCAAAATATTATTTTATATTAAAGTCAAAATCGGTTTATAATGGTTCCAAAGGGTCTTATTTCGAAGCTAAAGTGGGTAGGGGTCGAAATACTATCAACCAATAGGATTTAGACAAGTTTAGGGTATTATTTTAACCTTATCAATTAGATTTAACTCTAAGTTAAATAATTTAACTTTTACCGTGTCTTTTTGTTTTCTTTCACTATATGGTTAATACACTTACTATAACATGCCAAACGAACCCCAAATTGTTTATTATTAATATATATATCCTTATCTAAGTTATTTGGCCGAACCTTATATTTTTAGGAATAGAATAACAATTAATAATATTTTATTTTATTTAAAAACTATTTTGTGTCAATTTTGACACTATTTGATATATGATTTTTGTGAAAGTGATAACAGAATTATATGTTCGAACCAAGTTGATTAAATCAACATTAATATATCATAGTAACCTAGAAAATTAGTGTAATTCATAAAAAGTCTCAAATTACATTTATTTTTGTGTTTATAACATCAATTATGTCAATATTTCATTAATAAGATAATTACTGCATCATCATTGTGTCATAAATAAATTAAATTATTTAATGTCTATAAATTATAAATAAAATACCATTATGTAGGAAATATTTTTATCTTTCTAATTAATATTTATAGTCGAATTTATCTTATGTATAACCCCATATTAAAATGATTTACTTATTAAACTTTGATTTTGACTATTTTAACCCTTCTTCAAATAAATTAATAATAAATGTCCTAATCTAACCCAAGTGGGCCTAAATGGTCATATTTTATTAATAAGGTTGTGTTTGGTCGAATTAAACTTATCCAATAGAATTAGGACATGTGTTAGGGTAATATTAATATCATATTTACGCTTAGTTACCCTATTTACTATTAACCGTGGTAAAAAAAGTAAAAAGTTACTATTCACCAAAAAATTATTTTTATCTCATTAAACCATATTTTACTTACTGATATCAACCGTGTCTGTCGGATCTTCGAAATTCCATTCACAGAAGCGGTAAAATTATGTTTTATGCAAAATTCAGTTTTTAACCTACCACTTAGTGGTTTCACTATTAATCAAAAATTGAAAGTTTTCAGAAAAATACCAAAATTTCACCCTAGGCTAATTTCGATATTCTGAGTCCAAAAATGAAGTCCATTTTGAAAAATAAAATTTATAAAATTTCAAAAAGTTGTTATTACTATTCATAACGGCTAGTTTTAATAGCATATTGTTGTTTAGTGAAACTCGGTATTGCGTACGACGCAAGCTATCGAGGAAGGTCGCGATTGCGTGTAAAGCAAGACAAGTAAGTGTTGTGTATAAAAAGATTCCTTTGATGATTCATATAACATAAAGGTCTCGGGTGTTACATTCTACCCCCCTTAAAAAGAATTTCTCCCTCGAAATTCGTCACTTTGTAACAAACAGATGAGGATACTTCTCCCTCGTCATATCCTCAAGCTCCCATGTAGCTTCTTCAAGTTGGTGGTTCCTCCATAAAACATTCACCAATCAAGTGGTCTTGTTTCGTAGGAATTTTTCGCTACGATCCAGAATCTCTATCAGCTGTTCTTCATAAAAAAAGATCTTGCTCCAGCGGTACAACTTCTGAGCTGAGTACATGTGAAGGATCAGGTATGTACTTTCTCAGGAGAGATACATGGAACACATAGTGAACTTGAGAGAGATTCGGTGGAAGCGCCAGTCGGTAAGCTACCTTTCCAACACGATCCAGTATTTCGAAAGGACCGATATATCTAGGGCTCAACTTCCCCTTCTTTCCAAATCTCATAACCCTCTTCCAGGGAGATATTCGTAAGAACACTTTATCACCCACTTCAAACTCTAGGTCTTTTCTTCCGTTGTCGGCATAACTTTTCTGTCGACTCTGAGCTGCTCTTATGTGTTGTTGAATAGATCTGACCTTTTCTGCCATTTCATCAACGAGATCAGGTCCTAATAGATTTCTTTCCCCAACTTCATCCCAGCAAGTTGGAGTCTTGCATTTCTTTCCATAGAGAGCTTCATAAGGAGCCATCTGAATACTGGAGTGAAAGCTATTATTATAAAAAAAATTCCACCAAAGGTAGGTGTTGATCCCAACCTCCTTTGAAATTCATAGAGCAAGCTCTCAACATATCTTCTAGGGTTTGAATTGTTCCCTCAGACTGACCGTCTGTCTGAGGATGATAAGCAGTGCTGAAACTCAACTCTGTATCCAGAGTATGCTGAAGACTTCGCTAGAACTTCGAGGTAAATCTCGGATCTCGATCAGATATAATAGAAAGTGGTACTCCATGAAATCTTACCACTTCCTTTACATATATCCTGGCAAGCTGATCTAGATAGAAATCCTCTCTAATAGCAATGAAGTGTGCAGACTTTGTAAGACGATCAACTATGACCCAGATAGCATTATTGCCTTTGGATGTTTTAGGAAGTCCTGTGACAAAGTCCATAGTGATGTTTTCCCATTTCCATTTGGGTATGGGTAATGGTTGTAACATCCCCTTAGACTTTTGTCTCTCAGCTTTAACTTGTTGACAAACCAAGCATCGAGAGACATATTCAGCAATATCTCTTTTCATGCCATCCCACCAGAAGTACTCTTTCAGGTCCCTATACATCTTCGTGCTTCCATGATGAATAGAGAATGATGAACTATGAGCCTCATCCAGCAGCTCCTTCTTTAATTCAGGGATGGGAGGAACACAAACCCGATTCATGAACTTTATTATCCCATCACAATCAAGGTTGAACTCAGGAACATTTCTCACCTTCTTTTGTAACTCGACATCTTCTTTCTGTGCCTCTTTAATCTTCACATGTATAGATGGTTGAACATTCATTTGAGAAAGATAAGATTTCCCCCCTTCCATTATAATTCCAAGATCCATCCTTTGTAAATCCATAAATATTGGATCTTTTGTGATCCTCATCATGGATAAACTAGCATTGTCTTGTCGACTTAATGCATCTGCCACCTTGTTTGCTTTCCCAGGGTGGTAATGGATTGAGCCTCCATAATCTTTAGTCAGCTCCAACCATCTTCTTTGACGCATATTCAGCTCCTTTCGTGTGAAAATATACTTTAAACTTTTATGATCAGTATAAATATCACACCTTTCACCATAAAGGTAATGCCTCCAAATCTTTAATGCAAAGATTACCGCAGCTAACTCCAAATCATGTGTTGGGTAATTCTGCTCATGGGTTTTCAACTGTCGTGAGGCATAAGCTATCACCATATCATTTTGCATAAGAACACACCCCAATCCCTTCTTGGATGCATCACTGTAGATCACAAACCTTTCTCCACTACAAGGCAGTGTGAGCACAGGTGCACTGGATAACCTTCTTTTCAACTCCTTGAAATTATCTTCACATTCTTCCGTCCAGACAAACTTAACTCCTTTCCGGGTCAACTTGGTGAGTGGATTAGATAATCGTGAAAAATATTTTACAAAACGTCTATAATATCCAGCCAAACCAAGAAAACTTCGGATCTCAGTTACTGTTGTTGGTCTCGACCATCTTTTGATAACATCTGTTTTTGCTGGATCCACAGATATCCCCTCTTTTGAGATTATGTGACCCAAAAATGCAACTTTTTGAAGCCAAAATTCACACTTGGTAAATTTGGCATAAAGCTTCTCCTTTCTCAGGGTCTTCAATATAATTCTCAAGTGATCTTCATGCTCTTCCTTGCTCTTTGAATAGACAAGAATATCGTCTATAAAGACTACCACAAAATGATCAAGATAGTCTCTAAAGACTCTATTCATTAGATCCATGAAGATAGTAGGGCCATTAGTAAGACCAAATGGAATCACTATAAATTCATAGTGTCCATACCTTGTACGGAAACCGTCTTTGGTATATCCTCTCTTTTGACCCTTAATTGATGATACCCTGAACGAAGATCAATCTTGGAAAAGTATTGAGCTCCGCGTAGTTGGTCAAATAAGTCATCAATGCGTGGGAGAGGATATTTTTTCTTGATAGTGATCTTGTTAAGTTCTCAATAATCAATGCAGAGTCTCATTGATCCATCTTTCTTCTTAACAAATAGAACAGGTGCTCCCCAAGGTGATGCACTAGGGCGTATGAATCCCTTATCAAGATTCTCTTGGAGTTGCTGCTTCAATTCCTGCAACTCAATTGGGGCCATTCTATAAGGTGTCTTTGAAATAGGCAAAGCACCCGGTACGAGTTCTATTGAAAACTCAACTTCACGATTTGGTGGAAGACCCGGTAATTCCTCCAGAAAGAAATCATCAAACTCCCGTACGATGGGCATATTCTTAATTGTGAGTTTCTCACCAACCAATTGAGATAAATAACCTTCATTTAGTGGAATCAAGACCCATAAGATGGAAGAAATTTCCACTGGAAGGTTATATTCATCCTTGCATCGATAGACGATCGTAGATTGATCTGGAATATGAAATGTGACTTCCCTTCTTTGGCAATTGATATGAGATTTGTATAAAGAAAGCCAATCCATGCCAAGAATCACATCAAATTCCACTATAGGAAGGATCACAAGATTTGCAGGAAGCACGTTCCCACAAACTTCGATCGAAGAAGAATTATAAACTTTTGATGCGATTGATGTGCCATTAGGTGTTGTCACAGCTAACTCAACATCTAATTGTTGAGGTAATACGGTGATACCCTTAGAAAAGTCTTCAGAAATAAAAGAGTGGGTGGATCCAGAATCAAATAAAACATTTGCTACTTTAGAGTGGATGGTAAGTGTACCTTTCACCACATCGTTATCGTACTCCACATCGCTGATAGAAATTGCTTGTGACTTTCCTTTGTCTTTAGCCTTAAGAGTTTGTTGACGTCGACCATCATCATCAACCCTTGGATTTGGGCATTGATTGGCATGATGCCCCATCTCCTTGCACTTGAAACATTGAAGTGTAGTAGGTTCATTCTGTGTATCCCTTCCTTTGTTTGCATCATTAGACATCTTCTTCCCATTATCGCGGCATTCAAATGCCCGATGACCTTCCTTTCCACATTTAAAACATTTACTTGTCCCTTTAAGACAACTCCCTCCATGTTTCTTTCCACACTTTGAGCATAAGGGAAAGTTCATCTTCTTTTTAGTGTGCTCTTTAGATTTTCCATTTAATTCCATCTTCCTCTTCTTATCAAACCCATGTGACTGATGGGTTTCTCCAATCTCCATCTCGACTTTGAGAGCACATCGAATGATTTCCTCGTAGCTATTGAAGTCCCTTATGGATAATGCCCTTCGAAGACTTGGTTTTAAGCCACTAAAGAATCGATCGATCTTACTCTCAGGTTGGATAATAATACCAGAAGCGTACCTTGAAAGTCTTGTAAAATTTGCTTCATAGGTACCAACAGATTCATCATCCCTTTGCTTCAGTTCAAGGAACTCATTCTCCATCTTTGTTCGTAGAATACGAGGGAAGTACTTATTGAAAAATAAGTTCTTGAACTCGTCCCATTCCATAGACTCAATTTCATCCCTTTGCCTCGTATTCTTAATAAGATTCCACCATTGATCAGCATCTCCTTCCAAACGATACACTCCTAGGATGACTTTATCATGTTCAGAACATTGAAGAACTGAAAATATCTTTTCAGTAGTACTAATCCATTGTTCAGCAACTAATGGATCAGTAGACCCGCTGAAAGAAGGTGGACGCTGCCTCATGAAGGATTAACAGAATGTTGCTCCTTCCTTTTCTCGTTTGGAAGTCCTGCATGATTCATAGCTTGAGAAAGTTGTGTGAGCATGGCTACAAGATTTTGCATTCCAGCTCCCATATCGTTTGGTTGCTCAGGGGGACAATCATTGCATTGCCCATCGCATTCCGCATTAACACGGTTCCTTTGGGTTCCAGCCATTGACTAAAACCAAGAAGAATAGTGTGAGCAAAACTAATTATAATAGGAAAACCACATAATCAAGGATAAAATTTCACACTTAAGGTTTTATCCTAGGGTATTCATGGACATTTCTAAAACACTAAGATTTTGTTCTATGCTTAGACTTATCCTTAGGGTTATTACTAAGGCTTTCACATCCTAGTTTCCAAAGGTTGACTATACCTTTCCTCTGATACCAACTATAACGACCCATACTTTTCATACATTTTTAATACTTAAAAATTGAAGCACACTTATTACAACATATGACAAAACCACAAAGGACCGTATAGGTATAGTGTCTTTAGAAACTGGGAAACATAAACAACTGGTTCATAAATCTTCTACAGTGTCTCCCATTTATTTCATCATATCTGGGGTCCCTTTTAGCATATTCTACATAATATCCATCTTCCTGGCCTGGGGAAAAGAAAACATAAAAGGGTGAGCTCAAATGCTCAGCAAGGGAAAATAAAGGAAATAAAAATCATATCATATCTTTTTGAAAATCATAACCTGCAAAAGAGATCATAATATCTTAACATGGAATAAATCATATAAGTGAAAATGAGATCCCCATAATCATAACATGAAACTTGAAACTTTGTGGCATGCACACATAATCATGGAAAATCATTTCTTGTTAGTCATGACTCATTGCCAAGACTATCTTAGTGGACAAAGTCCCTTTCTGAACCGAGTTCACTCCTCGTTTCAGTCCTGTATCACTGAACCGAAATAACCTTCCGTTCCAGCCATGTCTATCTCATGAGATATAAAATCTTTACCCAATGCATTGGAGGGAGATATAGGTCCCACCCATCTTATAATGAATCCTTTCTTATGTGTGCCACATAATCATAAACCATACGTCATAGCGTAACCAATGTAATAAAAATGGGATTCTTAAACAACATGACATCATAAAACAATTCATATAAGATAAAGGAATTCATAAAAATATTTCCATAACAACATAATCAAATCCATGTAATAATAGGGATAAAAACAGAACCCTTTTATTATCTTAGATGGAAAATAATTTTGATAAAATAATTGAACTCCATTCTTGAGGAAAATATCCTTTCTACTTCAAAAACACTTTTCCTTTCTTAACATGTCATACCATTTTAAAATAAAAGAAGTTGATTAAAAATAAACTTTAAAACATGTAATGTAAGCTTCTTGTAAATAATGTTTTAAGAATCCATTCATACCGTATAAGTTAAAAAAAACATTCTTCATACTTTTGCCGGAAAGTCAAAAAGTACCTCGTACGAAAAAACGACAAAAGATTCCTTTCATATTCTTTACTAAAAATTCACCGAAGGGTAAAATTGGATTTAAACTATTGTAAGTGTATGGAAACAATATTACATATTTATGGAACATGGATGTGGATGATAAAATACACCCCAGTAAATTCCAAAGTAAAAACAATCTCGGATAAAAATGAGATTGTGATATTTTCCCTTACCTTAGGTCCGATTTGCTTTGTACGTGTCCGAAGCTCCTGTATAATGGTTTAAATAATGTTATTGACTTATTCCAGAATCATACATATTGATATGATATCATATATGGTAATATTCTTAGCTTCTAGTTAGTAATATTTCATTGTTACTTGTTACTCGGGTCTTTATTGCCTTTTGTTCTTATGCGTCTTTTGCCGAATAAATTCTTATTATTCTTTTAAGGTTATAGACACCTTATATCCAGAATAGTATTAGTGTAACATATATCATATTTATTCATTCAATTCATTTATATAATTATTATGTAATGATGATCATGTAGAACGAGTCGCTTCACATCGTGGAGACCGTATTCCGTACGTACGCACGAGTGATGATATCGTTCCTATGATCATGGAATTGTATTGGAGTATATATATATATTATTTCAGTATCAATATTACTTTATAATAATCATAAATTGTTACTCATTACACCATTATACCCATCCTTGTAAAGTGATGGTGGAAAATAGATTACACCACGACGTGGAGACGGTATTCCGTACGTACGCACGCGCGGTGATTTCATTTTTCCGTAGGATGGATAGAAGGTGAATTAGGGTTGTTTCATATTTATAATAACATATCAGTATTTAAGTAATACTGATGTTATTACTTTATCATGAAACAACTTAAGAAGAAGAAGTTGAAGAAGAATGAAATTGAAAAGATCGGTAATGGATATTACCTCTTCTTTGGAACGCTTCTTTGAATCCTCCACTTAGGGAACTAATATTGGTCTTTGAAGAAGAAAATGACCTCTAGGATTATTCTAGGGAAGTGGAGAGGAGAAAATGGCAGGGGTTGGCCGAGCTTGAGAGCTCAATTTGGTGTGAGGAGGAGGGGGAGGAGGTGCCCTTTTATAAGGGAGGAGAGGGGCACCTTAGGAATATCTCAAAATATTATTTTATATTAAAGTCAAAATCGGTTTATAATGGTTCCAAAGGGTCTTATTTCTAAGATAAAGTGGGGATGGGTCTAAATCCTATCAACCAATAGGATTTAGACAAGTTTAGGGTATTATTTTAACCTTATCAATTAGATTTAACTCTAAGTTAAATAATTTAACTTTTACTGTGTCTTTTTGTTTTCTTTCACTATATGGTTAATAAACTTACTATAACATGCCAAACGAACCCCAAATTGTTTATTATTAATATATATATCTTTATCTAAGTCATTTGGCCGAACATTAGATTTTTAGGAATAAAATAACAATTAATAATATAATATTTTATTTAAAAACTATTTTTTGACAATTTTGACACTATTTGATATATGATTTTTGCGAAAGTCATAACAGAATTATATGTTCGAAACAAGTTGATTAAATCAACATTAATATATCATAGTAACCTATAAAATTAGTGTAATTCATAAAAATTATCAAATTACATTAATTTTGGTGTTTATAACATCAATTATGTCAATATTTCATTAATCAGATAATTACTGCATAATCATTGTGTCATAAATAAATTAAATTATTTAATGTCTAAAAATTATAAATAAAATACCATTATGTAGGAAATGCTTTTAGATTTCTAATGAATATTTATAGTCGAATTTATCTTATGTATAACCCCATATTAAAATTATTTACTTATTAAACTTTGATTTTAACTATTTTAACCCTTCTTTAAATAAATTAATAATAAATGTCCTAATCTAACCCAAGTGGGCCTAAATGGTCATATTTTATTCATAAGGTTGTTTTTGATAGAATTACACTTATCCAATAGAATTAGGACATGTGTTAGGGTAATAGTAATATTATATTTACCCTTAGTTACCCTATTTACTATTAACCGTGGTAAAAAAAGTAAAAAGTTACTATTCACCAAAAAATTATTTTTATCTCATTGAACCATATTTTACTTACTGATATCAACCGTGTCTGTCGGATCTTCGAAATTACATTCACAGAAGCGGTAAAATTAAGTTTTATGCAAAATTCAGTTTTTAACCTACCACTTAGTGGTTTCACTATTCATCAAAAATTGAAAGTTTTCAGAAAAATACCAAAATTTCAGCCTAGGCTAATTTCGATATTCTGAGTCCAAAAATGAAGTCCATTTTGAAAAATAAAATTTATAAAATTTCAAAAATTGGTTATTACTATTCATAACGGCTAGTTTTAATAGCATATTGTTGATTAGTGAAACTCGGTATTGCGTACGATGCAAGCTATCGAGGAAGGTCGCGATTGCGTGTAAAGCAAGACAAGCAAGTGTTGTGTAGAAAAAGATTCCTTTGATGATTCATATAACATAAAGGTCTCGGGTGTTACATTCTACCCCCCTTAAAAAGAATTTCGCCCTCTAAATTCGTCACTTTGTAAAAAACAGATGAGGATGCTTCTCCCTCATCATATACTCAAGCTCCCATGTAGCTTCTTCAAGTTGGTGGTTCCTCCATAAAACTTTCACCAATCAAGTGGTCTTGTTTCGTAGGACTTTTTCGCTACGATCCAGAATCTCTATCGGCTGTTCTTCATAAGAAAGATCTTGCTCCAGCGGTATAGCTTCTGAGCTGAGTACATGTGAAGGATCAGGTATGTACTTTCTCAGGAGAGATACATGGAACACATCGTGAACTTGAGAGAGATTCAGTGGAAGCGCCAATCGGTAAGCTACCTTTCCAACACGATCCAGTATTTCGAAAGGACCGATATATCTAGGGCGCAACTTCCCCTTCTTTCCAAATCTCATAACCCTCTTCTAGGGAGATATTCGTAAGAACACTTTATCACCCACTTCAAACTCTAGGTCTTTTCTTCGGTTGTCGGCATAACTTTTCTGTCGACTCTGAGCTGCTCTTATGTGTTGTTGAATAGATCTGACCTTTTCTGCCATTTCATCAACGAGATCAGGTCCTAATATCTTTCTTTCCCCAACTTCATCCCAGCAAGTTGGAGTCCTGCATTTCTTTCCATAGAGAGCTTCATAAAGAGCCATCTGAATACTGGAGTGAAAGCTATTATTATAAGCAAATTCCACCGAAGGTAGGTTTTGATCCCAACCTCCTTTGAAATCCATAGAGCAAGCTCTCAACATATCTTCTAGGGTTTGAATTGTTCTCTCAGAATGACCGTCTGTCTGAGGATGATAAGCAGTGCTGAAACTCAACTCTGTATCCAGAGTATGCTGAAGACTTCGCCAGAACTTCGAGGTAAATCTCGTATCTCTATCAGATATAATATAAAGTGGTACTCCATGCAATCTTACCACTTCCTTTACATATATCCTGGCAAGCTGATCTAGAGAGAAATCATCTCTAATAGCAATGATGTGTGCAGACTTTGTAAGACGATCAACTATGACCCAGATAGCATTATTACCTTTGGATGTTTTAGGAAGTCCTGTGACAAAGTCCATAGTGATGTTTTCCCATTTCCATTCGGGTATGGGTAATGGTTGTAACATCCCCTTAGACTTTTGTCTCTCAGCTTTAACTTGTTGACAAACCAAGCATCGAGAGACATATTCAGCAATATCTCTTTTCGTGTCATCCCACCAGAAGTACTCTTTCAGGTCCCTATACATCTTCGTGCTTCCAGGATGAATAGAGAATGATGAACTATGAGCCTCATCCAGCAGCTCCTTTAATTCAGGGATGGGAGGAACACAAACCCGATTCCTAAACTTTATTATCCCATCACAATCAAGGTTGAACTCAGGAACATTTCTCACCTTCTTTTGTAACTCGACATCTTCTTTCTGTGCCTCTTTAATCTTCACATGTATAGATGGTTGAACATTCATTTGAGAAAGATAAGATTTTCCCCCTTCCATTATAATTCCAAGATCCATCCTTTGTAAATCCATAAATATTGGATCTTTTGTGATCCTCATCATGGATAAACTAGCATTGTCTTGTCGACTTAATGCATCTGCCACCTTGTTTGCTTTCCCAGGGTGGTAATGGATTGAGCAGTCATAATCCTTAATCAGCTCCAACCATCTTCTTTGACGCATATTCAGCTCCTTTTGTGTGAAAATATACATTAAACTTTTATGATCAGTATAAATATCACACCTTTCACCATAAAGGTAATGCCTCCAAATCTTTATTGCAAAGATTACCGCAGCTAACTCCAAATCATGTGTTGGGTAATTTTTCTCATGGGTTTTCAACTGTCGTGAGGCATAAGCTATCACCATATCATTTTGCATAAGAACACACCCCAATACCTTCTTGGATGCATCACTATAGATCACAAACCTTTCTCCACTACAAGGCAGTGTGAGCACAGGTGCACTGGATAAACTTCTTTTCAACTCCTTGAAATTCTCTTCACATTCTTCCGTCCAGACAAACTTAACTCCTTTACGGGTCAACTTGGTGAGTGGATTAGATAATCGTGAAAAATCTTTTACAAAACGTCTATAATATCCATCCAAACCAAGAAAACTTCGGATCTCAGTTACTGTTTTTGGTCTCGACCATCTTTCGATAACCTCTGTTTTTGATGGATCCACAGATATCCCCTCTTTTGAGATTATGTGACCCAAAAATGAAACTTTTTGAAGCCAAAATTCACACTTGGTAAATTTGGCATAAATCTTCTCCTTTCTCAGCGTCTTCAATATAATTCTCAAGTGATCTTCATGCTCTTCCTTGCTCTTTGAATAGAAAAGAATATCGTCTATAAAGACTACCACAAATTGATCAAGATAGTCTCTAAAGACTCTATTCATTAGATCCATGAAGATAGCAGGGGCATTAGTAAGACCAAATGGCATCACTATAAATTCATAGTGTCCATACCTTGTACGGAAATCCGTCTTTGGTATATCCTCCCTTTTGACCCTTAATTGATGATACCCTGAACTAAGATCAATCTTGGAAAAGTATTCAGCTCTGCTTAGTTGGTCAGATAAGTCATCAATGCGTGGGAGAGGATATTTGTTCTTGATAGTGATCTTGTTAAGTTCTCGATAATCAATGCAGAGTCTCATTTATCCATATTTCTTCTTAACAAATAGAACAGGTGCTCCCCAAGGTGACACACTAGGGCGTATGAATCCCTTATCAAGATTCTCTTGGAGTTTCTTCTTCAATTCCTGCAACTCAATTGGGGCCATTCTATAAGGTGTCTTTGAAATAGGCAAAGCACCCGGTACGAGTTCTATTGAAAACTCAACTTCCCGATTTGGTGGAAGACCCGGTAATTCCTCCGGAAAGACATCATCAAACTCCCGTACGATGGGAATATTCTTAATTGTGAGTTTCTCACCAACCATTTGAGATAAATAACCTTCATTTAGTGGAATCAAGACCCATAAGATGGAAGAAATTTCCACTGGAAGGTTATATTCATCCTTGCATAGATAGACGATCGTAGATTGATCTGGAATATGAAATGTGACTTCCCTTCTTTGGAAATTGATATGAGCTCCGTATAAAGAAAGCCAATCCATGCCAAGAATCACATCAAATTCCACTATAGGAAGGATCACAAGATTTGCATGAAGCACTTTCCCACAAACTTTGATCGGAGAAGAATTATAAACTTTTGATGAGATTGATGTACCATTAGGTGTTGTCACAGCTAACTCAACATCTAATTGTTGAGGTAATACGGTGATACCCTTAGAAAAGTCTTCAGAAATAAAAGAGTGGGTAGATCCAGAATCAAATAAAACATTTGCTACTTTAGAGTGGATGGTATGTGTACCTTTAACCACATCGTTATCGTACTCCACATCGCTGATAGAAATTGCATGTGACTTTCCTTTGTCTTTAGCCTTAAGAGTTTGTTGACGTCGACCATCATCATCAACCCTTGGATTTGGGCATTGATTGGCATAATGCCCCATCTCCTTGCACTTGAAACATTGAAGTGTAGTAGGTTCATTCTGTGTATCCCTTCCTTTGTTTGCATCATTAGACATCTTCTTCCCATTATCGCGGCATTCAAATGCCCGATGACCTTCCTTTCCACATTTAAAACATTTACTTGTCCCTTTAAGACAACTCCCTCCATGTTTCTTTCCACACTTTGAGAATAAGGGAAATTTCATCTTCTTTTCAGTGTGCTCTTTAGATTTTCCATTGAATTCCATCTTCCTCTTCTTATCAAACCCATGTGACTGATGGGTTACTCCAATCTCCATCTCGACTTTGAGAGCACATCGAACGATTTCCTCATAGCTATTGAAGTCCCTTATGGCTAACTCCCTTCGAAGACTTGGTTTTAAGCCACTAAAGAATCGATCGATCTTACTCTCAGGTTGGATAATAATACCAGAAGCGTACCTTGGAAGTCTTGTAAAATTTGCTTCATAGGTACCAACAGATTCATCATCCATTTTCTTCAATTCAAGGAACTCTTTCTCCATCTTTGTTCGTAGAATACGGGGGAAGTACTTATTGAAAAATAAGTTCTTGAACTCGTCCCATTCCATAGACTCAATTTCATCCCTTTGCCTCATATTCTTAATAAGATTCCACCATTGATCAGCATCTCCTTCCAAACGATACACTGCTAGGATGACTTTATCATGTTCAGAACATTGAAGAACTGAAAATATCTTTTCAGTAGTACTAATCCATTGTTCAGCAACTAATTGATCAGTAGACCCGCTAAAAGAAGGTGGACGCTGCCTCATGAAGGATTCAACAAAATGTTGCTCCTTCCTTTGCTCGTTTGGAAGTCCTGCATGATTCATAGCTTGAGACAGTTGTGTGAGCATGGCTACAAGATTTTGCATTCCAGCTCCCATATCGTTTGGTTGCTCAGGGGGACAATCATTGCATTTCCCATCGCATTCCGCATTAACACGGTTCCTTCGGGTTCCAGCCATTGACTAAAACCAAGAAGAATAGTGTGAGCAAAACTAATTATAATAGGAAAACCACATAATCAAGGATAAAATTTCACACTTAAGGTTTTATCCTAGGGTATTCATGGCCATTTCTAAAACACTAAGATTGTGTTCTATGCTTAGACTTATCCTTAGGGTTATTACTAAGGCTTTCACATCCTAGTTTCCAAAGGTTGACTATACCTTTCCTCTGATACCAACTATAACGACCCATACTTTACATACATTGTTAATACTTCAAAATTGAAGCACACTTATTACAACATATGAAAAAACCACAAAGGACCGTATAGGTAGAGTGTCTTTAGAAACTGGGAAACATAAACAATTGGTTCATAAATCTTCTACAGTGTCTCCCATTTATTTCATCATATCTAGGGTCCCTTTTAGTATATTCTACTTAATATCCATCTTCCTGACCTAGGGAAAAGAAAACATAAAAGGGTGAGCTCAAATGCTCAGCAAGGGAAAATAAAGGAAATAAAAATCATATCATATCTTTTTGAAAATCATAACCTGCAAAAGAGATCATAATATCTTAACATGGAATAAATCAAAGAAGTGAAAATGAGATCCCCATAATCATAACATGAAACATGAAACTTTGTGGCATGCACACATAATCATGGAAAATCATTTCTTGTTAGTCATGACTCATTTCCAAGACTATCTTAGTGGACAAAGTCCCTTTCTGAACCGAGTTCACTCCTCGTTTCAGTCCTGTATCACTGAACCGAAATAACCTTCCGTTCCAGCCATGTCTATCTCATGAGATATAAAATCTTTACCCAATTCATTGGAGGGAGATATAGGTCCCACCCATCTTATAATGAATCCTTTCTTATGTGTTCCATATAATCATAAACCATAGGTCATAGCGTAACCCATGTAATAAAAATGGGATTCTTAAACAACATCACATCATAAAACAATTCATATAAGATAAAGGAATTCATAAAAATATTTCCATCACAGCATAATCAAATCCATGTAATAATAGGGACAAAAACAGAACCCTTTTATTATCTTATATGGAAAATAATTTTGATAAAATACTTGAACTCCATTCTTGAGGAAAATATCCTTTCTACTTCAAAAACACTTTTCCTTTCTTAACGTGTCATACAATTTTAAAATAAAATAAGTTGATTAAAAATAAACTTTAAAACTTGTAAAGGAATCTTCTTGGAAATAATGTTTTAAGAATCCATTCATTCTGTATAAGTTAAAAAAAACATTCTTCGTACTTTTGTCGGAAAGTCAAAAAGTACCTCGTACGAAAAAACGACAAAAGATTCCTTTCATATTCTTTACTAAAAATTCACCGAAGGGTAAAATTTGATTTAAAATATTGTAAGTGGATGGAAACAATATTAAATATTTATGGAACATGGATGTGGATGATAAAATACACCCCAGTAAATGCCAAAGTAAAAACAATCTCGGATAAAAATGAGATTGTGATATTTTCCCTTACCTTAGGTCTTATTTGCTTTGTACGTGTCCGAAGCTACTGTATAATGGTTTAAATAATGTTATTGACTTATTAAAGAATCATACATGTTGATATGATATCATATATGGTCATATTCTTAGCTTCTTGTTAGTAATATTTCATTGTTACTTGTTACTCGGGTCTTTATTGCCTTTGGTTCTTATGCGTGTTTTGCCGAATAAATTCTTATTCTTCTTTTAAAGTTATAGATACCTTATATCCAGAATGGTATTAGTGTAAAATATACCATATTTATTCATTAAATTCATTTATATAATTATTATGTAATGATGATCATGTAGAACGAGTCACTTCACAACGTGGAGATGGTATTCCGTACGTATGCACGAGTGATGATATCGTTCCTATGATCGTGGAATTGTATTGGAGTATATATATATATATTATTTCAGTATCAATATTACTTTATAATAATCATAAATAGTTACTCATTACACCATTATACCCATCCTTGTAAAGTGATGGTGGAAAATAGATTACACCACGGCGTGGAGACGGTATTCCGTACGTACGCACGCGCAATGATTTCATTTTTCCGTAGGATGGATAGAAGGTGAATTAGGGTTGTTTCAAATTTATAATAACATATAAGTATGTAAGTAATACTTATGTTATTACTTTATCATGAAACAACTTAAGAAGAAGAAGTTGAAGAAGAAAGAAATTGAAAAGATCGGTAATGGATATTACCTCTTCTTTGGAACGCTTCTTTGAATCCTCCACTTAGGGAACTAATATTGGTCTTTGAAGAAGACCAGGACCTCTAGGATTATTCTAGGGAAGTGGAGAGGAGAAAATGGCAGGGGTTGGCCGAGATTGAGTGCTCAATTTGGTGTGATGAGGAGGGGGAGGAGGTGCCCTTTTATAAGGGAGGAGAGGGGCACCTTAGGAATATCTCAAAATATTATTTTATATTAAAGTCAAAATCGGTTTATAATGGTTACAAAGGGTCTTATTTCGAAGATAAATTGGGGATGGGTCGAAATCCTATCAACCAATAGGATTTAGAAAAGTTTAGGGTATTATTTTAACCTTATCAATTAGATTTAACTCTAAGTTAAATAATTTAACTTTTACCGTGTCTTTTTGTTTTCTTTCACTATATGGTTAATAAACTTACTATAAAATGCCAAAAGAACCCCAAATTGTTTATTATTAATATATATATCCTTATCTAAGTCATTTGGCCGAACCTTAGATTTTTAGGAATAAAATAACAATTAATAATATAATATTTGATTTAAAACCTATTTTGTGTCAATTTTGACACTATTTGATATATGATTTTTGTGAAAGTCATAACAGAATTATATGTTCGAACCAAGTTTATTAAATCAACATTAATATATCATAGTAACCTATAAAATTAGTGGAATTCAGAAAAAGTCTCAAATTACATTTATTTTGGTATTTATAACATCAATTATGTTAATATTTCATTAATAATATAATTACTGCATCATCATTGTGTCATAAATAAATTAAATTATTTAATGTCTAAAAATTATAAATAAAATACCATTATGTAGGAAATCTTTTTATCTTTATAATTAATATTTATAGTCGAATTTATCTTATACATAACCCCATATTAAAATGATTTACTTATTAAACTTTGATTTTAACTATTTTAACCCTTCTTTAAATAAATTAATAATAAATGTCCTAATCTAACCCAAGTGGGCCTAAATGGTCATATTTTATTCATAAGGTTTTTTTGGTCGAATTACACTTATCCAATAGAATTAGGACATGTGTTAGGGTAATAGTAATATCATATTTACCCTTAGTTACCCTATTTACTATTAACCATGGTAAAAAAAGTAAAAAGTTACTATTCACCAAAAAATTATTTTTATCTCATTGAACCATATTTTACTTACTGACATCAACCGTGTCTGTCGGATCTTCGAAATTCCATTCACAGAAGCGGTAAAATTAAGTTTTATGCAAAATTTAGTTTTTAACCTACCACTTAGTGGTTTCACTATTCATCAAAAATTGAAAGTTTTCAGAAAAATACCAAAATTTCACCCTAGGCTAATTTCGATATTCTGAGTCCAAAAATGAAGTCCATTTTGAAAAATAAAATTTATAAAATTTCAAAAAGTGGTTATTACTATTCATAACGGCTAGTTTTAATAGCATATTATTGTTTAGTGAAACTCGGTATTGCGTATGACGCAAGCTATCGAGGAAGGTCGCGATTGCGTGTAAAGAAAGACAAGCAAGTGTTGTGTAGAAAAAGATTCTTTTGATGATTCATATAACATAAAGGTCTCGGGTGTTACACATACCCACATTCTACATCCACACATAATCAACCCAAAATAACTAACACTCCTCACAACACAACACGATCCACTTAAAAGTTTACAAAGGGCTTTTAGCACATTCCAATTAACAGTAGGGGCATTATCATGAAAGTCAATAATTGAGAGAAACCATTTTATTAGACAAATATACATGGATAATAAATTTAAATTTATGGTGATATGAATAATAGAAGAATAATCAAGGTTTCCAGAACATATTTGATACAACGTAATAAAAATCACCAACAACCACCATTATAAGAAAGAAATCATGCCCAACAATCATAATATCAGAAATAATATCAAAGATGTAAAAGCATGTAATCAAAACCCATTACCCATTTTAAATTCAATTAATGAATTATTTATCTTTGATTAAGCTGGAAAAAAATAATCCATATATTAAAAAAATTTAAACCCCTCCCACACAATACACTACAATTAGAAATGAGGGAATCCATACCTCAATGAATCTTTCCAATTTCTTATGCACTCTAGGGTGAGGTAGAATGCCCTAAAACCATATATTTACCTCAAGGAAGCATAGATAAACCTATAATGCACTAAGGATCAATTTAAACAAAAACAAACACATAAAAAAATCAAAGGAAACCTAAAAGATGTTGATCTCTATGAGAATAATAGAATAAATGGATGAGAATGAGAAGAGAACTCATCATAGATCAACCAAAGACTACCAACAAACAAACATTAGGATCAATGTCTAAAGGAGGGAGGAAAATGTCTTGAAGAACACCTTGGGGTTCCTAGGGTTTACACAAAACGAGAGGAAGAAGGAAGAGTAGATGTTTTAATGGAATTTCAGCTGAAAGTACATTTTAAATCTATATGGCATTGGGGCGTTACATGATGTGCAATCCCTTTTCTCTTCATGTAATCCATGGGTTTCCTTTCTGACAGAAAATATATCGCTTATTTAATTTATTTTATTTTTTTATAACCTCGTTTAATTACATGTCATGAAATTATTTATCATGGAATGAAACCAACTTTATCATCCTGAAAGTTCCCTCCTATCTATGAACATCAAAACTTCTCCAGACTTCCTCAGAACACCTCTATCAACTGAAACTGAAAAAGAAATTGATAGGAATGGCACAAACCATTACAAAAATATTATATAAAAAAATAAATTTTATGTATGCAATAAATAAGTTAAAAATAGTTAATATGTTCAATTTTCTTTTATGTTAATAATGATTAATTTATTTTAAAAAATGGTTTCCATGATAAAATTTGAAAAACAGTAAAAGTGAAAATATAATATTTAAAGACATAAAAACATATTAAAAACACATTTGAAAATTTATGTATGAGACATTATCTACCATAAATCTTACCCCATTAAATTATTTTCTTGCATCCATTATAAAATTGATTACTGAATTTACCTATTACTTTACTATAAAAATGCCACTCATCTCCCTTATAAAAGGTTCAATCACTACCCCACATATCATCACCCACCAAGCCCCATGGATTCAAAAACAAATCTACCAAAAAACACCTTATAAAAATCATAGTGGTTTTGGTTTTTCCAAAATGTGAACTCCCAAATTCACAATCCAATTTACCAAGAGGATCTTACAAGCTATAAGGAAAAACTCACTATTACTCATTTTTCATTATGTTTACATTAATTCCACTTCTACATCATCCAAAAATAATTGAACTTTGTCTAAATAATTACATAATTATCTTAATTATCCTGATATTATATTTTTAGTGGGTTAACCATTTTCTTCCATGAACTATTTAATAAATTAAAATTTCACAATAATTATACGTGGACTACTTCATCATTAAGCAACATGATATATTTTTCATAACATACATTCTCAGTTAGTTGAATGGGGTTATTTAATGAAAAAATATTATATGAAAAACATTATTAATAGTATGAAAATTATAACAAATTGCGACCTTCTTTATATTACCTCGAAAAAGAGAAAACTGCTCATTTGTACATTCAGACTAACACCAACATGAAGAATCATATTTAAATTTTCATATTGTATTTAATTATTTATTAAATTAATAAAAATATGATCTTTCTCAATAAAAAATAACAATAATTCCATTATAATTATTTAATTATAATTTTCAAAAAACTAATAATGAATCTAATAACTATACTCACCCATAGATTACAACAGATTCTCGTTTTGGATGATTTTACTACCAATATTAAAAATTCTATAAATTTATATAATAAATGAATTTGGAATCTCATATACATTAATTATTATATATTAAAAATAAAAAAATTATTTTGGGATATATAAATATTATATAAATATTAAATTAATCATGAATATAACAACTTTTGCACATAAAATTTTTACAAAACAAGATCCTTAGTGATTCTGTTTTCGTGAATAGTGACTAAAAATATCATGTAATTATATTAAATCATTGAAAATAATTTTATATAATATATTCCATTTACTTGGATAATCATGGATGATGAAATTTGAATCGTTTAGTTATAATAAATATTTACACTTTAAGGAATGGTTGAAATAATCAAAATGGCCAACATTTTATGATGAATATAAATTGTAACTACCAAATAAATGTATAAAATGTGATTTTAATTTTGATGAGTCGGTCCATACTATAAATAAAATTTGGAAAACCCATACATTAATTACTATTTTTGATAAAAACTATATATTCTAATAAATATTTTCCATATTTGCATGACATAATGAAAATATTTAATTAGATTAATTCCAAAGATCTTTTATATTTAAAGAAATATAGAAATATGGAAAATGAAATACTAAAATATCTCATGTTCTTTATATAAATTAGAATTTTTTCTTATAATATATGAAAATACTTAATCTATGATACATCTTAAAAATATCACTGAAATTATAACACACAAGACGCCTTCTAAACATATTATGTTGACTAATTTTCATCAAAACCAATGGAATGTAATTTTAAGAATGGGGTGAGCTCAAATTCTCATTACAGGAAACATGTATATTTATGTGTTAAAAAAATAAGCATGGCATACATAATATGTATTGGATATATAATACAAATAATTCAATATCTAACTGAAACCAAGATATTTGTATATCTAGGATAATAAATGAAAACATAAATGACAATAAATAATGAAAATAATAATAATCTAATTCATAATTGAAAACATTAGAACAGTATTTGAAGGTCATATGAAAATAAATTATTATGATATGTGAATATTTATATATGAAAATCAGATCCATTTTATCTCGTGAGACATGTTGATGTATCAAGGTGCTATATTATGTTAGTCCCCACTCCTGAAATGTTCATTTTGAATGCATTCATAATAATTGAAAAGGAATAATATAATTCATAATAACTGTTTAAAACAATCATACATACTATAAAAATAGCATACGTAAATATAAAAATCAACACCGTGCAATTAAATGGACAACATGATCACAAACCATCTAGATAATGTAGGTGGATGAAAAACAATACATATTAAACATTCCAATAATAATTTGTAATGTAATAAAATATAAAGAACACCAATTACTATAACAATGGTAATATATGTTAAAACATCATCATAACATATTTTGAGGAAGAATATCGATGGTTGAACAATACACAAACAACATTTTTCAGTAATCAATAAACATCCATATCAGAATAAAAAATATAGTAATGTTAAACAGTTCTCCTATCAAAAAATTGAATATCTCTCTAGGTAAGAATCACAAAAGAAAAATTAATTAAGGGGTTATGTTACACTATTTAGAAAATTCAATAATAAAATGTTCATAGTACATCGAGAGGAAGAAACATGATGGTGTAAAAATAAAATTACACTAGTTCAATAATGAAAACATTGAAGTATGTTGACATTGATGCCAAATATCCTTCTAGAAAAATATTTTCAATGGTATCACACAATAAGTGATAAAAAATCTTCCTAATACATTGAGGTCAATTAGAAAAATAATATTATATATATTATTTCTAGTGAATATGTAATCTAACATAAATCCCATGAGATTAAATACTTCAAAATAAGAAAATAAAATTGGTGGTGAAAACATAAATGTAATTTTAGAAAAAAAAATTATCGTTGATATAAAATAAAAAAATCAGGTCAACTTCAAAATTTTTTTTTTAAAAGATGAAGTGAATAAGGATTAAAACATTAAAATTAGAAATGTATCTTAAAAAATAGATCCTTACAAAAAAAAATTTGTAACATGAAATATGGATATAAATATAAAACATTTCATTTTAAATGGATGTGTCTTTATAGTATCAAATTATCTTTTCTGAAAACACCCATTGTACATCAAGTAGTAAAAACACAATTTTTATATAAATAAAAATTCATTTTACCAATGATGATCATAAAATAAGATATAAATAATTATTAGGGTGGGAGAACCTAAGAATTAAAAAAGTTAAAGTTTATGATGAAATAATAAAACTCATAGAGAAGCGCCTTTAGTTATCTGTATCAATTATAGGAAAGGAACTATATAATGTATAAAATATATCTATAAGTTCTATTATATTTTATCAATTTAAATTCATATTAAAAAATAAAATACCATATTATATAATCGATTGGTAGAATTTATGATATTTTATATCCATGGTGGTGAATCATAACTCAATGAACAAAAACGTGTTACCCAAAATCATTGTAACTATGGTAAAAATTGAGTAAAAATCCATTTGAACATAAGGGACTTTTTTTCTAAGAATTTATCATAAATGAAATTAATAATTGTTAATGATTAATCCTTGGGCAGTAATTACATAATTAAATGTAAATAATGATGTATAAAAATAACAATTCCTCATGGAATTAAATTATAATTCATGATATGATATATCAAATTGGCAGTATATAAACCACATAAATGAAAATAGGTTCATAATGCCAATAATTTCTCAAAGAGGGAAATAAGAGATAGAAACCATCATCTTGTTCTAGATTCATTCTTTACATGTGACTAAAATCATAAATAACCAAATAAATCATAATATATAATGTACTTGTAACTATATTATTATATATTTAATTTAATATGGATCATTTAATATCATAAGATTTTTATTTATTTTATTTTTTCATATTTTTCATGAGTGTGGAAATCATGATGAATAAGTTATCAATGTGATTAATATTAAAAAGTGGAATTATTAATTAAAATATTAACAACACATTTCAATAATCATTATACAATATTATAGATATCATTATTTCATGACATTACCATTATATATAATCTAAAAATAATTTATTATATATTTCTATTACGTCATTTAAATTGGTGATAAATGTAACTGAACTAGTAACATATTATATTGTTTTCATTATTACGGGATTGTATATAGATAGTGATATTATGAAATATTATAATGGTTAGAAATGTAATAATTATCACTATTCCTCAATAAATCCATTATTAGAACATTCCAATATGGGTTGTGATAAAAAAACATATTCCACTTTCCATCAGTGTGGCAGTATGTACATATATGTAACTAACGATCACATTTATCAATGAATGGATGGAAACATGGTAAATATAAAATGATATTTAACAATTTTATTTTTAATATATAAATATATTATTCTTTAAATCCATCCTTGATACTATCCTTGAGATGCGGCAATGAAAAATTAACCACTTCAAGTCATAGAGGTGGTAGTATACATATACGCATGATTCATGTTATTTGGTTTTTCATAGATTATGGATAGGATTTAATTTTTAAAAATTAATATAAGGAAACTTAGGTATAGTAATTTTAATATTTTCATTAATTTACTAATTCTATAATGGTTCTGATAATCAAATTTAATAAGTAAAAACTCATAAGAATTCAATACTCATGTCGGTAAGTTGAATTTTTAACATCTATTATCATTTAAAATTAAATCCCTACTAGATTTAATTGCAAAAATATTATTAATTAAGTGGGAAGGTTTAATTGGAAAAAAATGTATGTTTTTTGGAATTTATTCAAAGGAATGTGTGTGTCATGAATTGGTCGAAGATTCTTCTTTTATATGTGATGAAATGGGAACTTTGGAGAATACACTGTAATTTGCAATGTTTTCACTACCCTATTTAATAGTAAAATCCTAAATAAGTTATAAATAATATAGTGTGAGGAGATATTATATCGATAAGTAATCAATCAATTGTTTATAAACAAGTATTAATCATTTTTGGAGTTATTTTCACATAGGTTTTTTAATTTTACCTTATTCTGGTTTTACCTTGCTAACTACTTTTAAACCAAGTACTCTATATTTTACTAAATATATAAAATAAGAATAAAAAATTATGAGCATAAATTTAATAACTATTTTGTATAGTTAAATTTCTAATTTATATAAAATAAAATTCTAAACTAAATAATATTATTATAAAAAAACTATAGAGTAATTATCATTTAACAATTATGTGTTTCTAATATATTTTAACATTAGATAACAATTAAATGTGTACAGATATAAATATATATTTATTTTTAAAAAATATATATTATTTAGATTACATTAATTTTGTAATGGCCCGGATCTCTCTGGTCCATTCGTTTGTGAAATGTGGTGCTGGAGGTGTTATGGGAGGTCTTGGTGACTTGGGGGTGCATTGGGTTGGACTTCTAGGGAATGCTAAAGGGTAATATCTTTCACACGGTTGGTGCACAATTTTCCTATACCGTGCGGCCAAACCCTACAAGGATAGTCTTGGAGGCAATGGATAATGCATGGTTGACACACATGTTGTCTAACCGTGCAGACTAACCATGCGAGAAGTGTTT
Organism: Viscum album; assembly: GCA_963277665.1. Lineage (NCBI taxonomy): Eukaryota > Viridiplantae > Streptophyta > Magnoliopsida > Santalales > Viscaceae > Viscum > Viscum album. The sequence goes on along the minus strand of OY728121.1, from coordinate 1,630,989,221 downwards.
GGCGAGGTAGAAGCTAACACACAGTTAGCGCACTATTTGTTAAACCATATATACTAACCATGCAGACACTTAAATTTAGATCAAAAAATTGTGTATCTAACTCATTTTTCTATTAATCACCTCGTTTAAGCCCCTAAGCGGCCATAACTCAGGATTACTCTCCCTTGAAGGTTAGAAAACCTCTTCAAAGTGTTTTGGAGGCGATCCAGATGCTTTTCTTAGAGAATCGAAGCCTGTTCTTGTGGTATACAGTCGTTCTTGCTTGATTTCATAGATCTACTTAGATATAGTCCTCCTCTTCTCTCGATTTCGTGGATCTACACCAGTTATGGGTAGATCTAAGCATGTGGATGTCAAATATGATGAGCTTTGGTCTTTTTTGTGTTAGGAGAAGAGGCCTAAGGAAAGATTCATGGAGAATCAACCCAGTTTCTTGGGCGTTCATCGACCATTGTGGTTTTCCTCAAAACCCTTTGAGGTAGGGGATTAATGGCTTCTCTAATTGATTATGTTCAATAATAGAGTTAGCATGATTTATCCCTTTGGATTACAATGGAATTAACCTAATTAAATACATGAAACAGATTAAAAGAATTGGTTTGATCGCATATTGTTGCTTTGTACTGTGATAATGGTTTGCCTCTTGATTTGATAGATAGTGTGAAATTTATGCCTTTCTTGTTAGCATGGGGTTCTTGATGAAATTGATGAAGAACATACAAACGAAATTAATTTATAATTAATTAGCTAATGATGATGAGGCATGTAAAAGAATCTACTTGTTTTTGTTGTGGTTTTTGATCTAATTGATGTTAATCAAATTGATGCCGATGTATGTATTTAATTTAGTTGGTTGGTAAACCTGAAATCTATTGGTTCTTGTTGTTTGAAGGCTGGATGCCTTGTTAAAGGGGAAAGAACCCAAATCGATGTGATGTTTGTTTTCCTGCTGCTTGTGAGGGGATGTGACCCTGGGAGGGTGTTGTGATATGTGGGGCATGGAGGCCTTGTGGTTGTTGCAGCAGATGACGCCTAGAGTGGCGAGATGCATCAGTTTATGCATGTGGGTGTCACGGAGGACACTAGGGATGATGGAATGGGATGGATGTGATTGTTGGATTCTTGTTGATTCTTGGTTTTTTATATACATTACTTTTCCCCATTGCTCAAGGCATCCAGTCCTGCTTACCCTTCTTCTGAAGGAGGTCAAGACACGTGAGGTATGCCACGTGTGTTCCGTGTTTTTCCTCTCAAGGGAGAATGTGTCTACGCTCTTGCTATAGGCGGCAAAGACTCAACGGGTAGTATGTCTACTCACCATGTTGAGTGCCCTTGTGTTTAGTAGAATATGTTGCTTTTAAAGAATTATTGGGAATATGGGAAAGTAATTCTGTAATAAATGTTTGAATAAATGATGTTAACCCATGGGGTTGGAGTTTGATGAAACTTAATGATGAGGATAAGAAATTTTGAAGGGAAAATGGTTTTTGGATGTGATGTTAATGGAACATAATGTGGAATTGTTCTTGGTTAATTAATGTTCAAAGAATTATTTAACGTATAGTGAAATTGATAAAAGTGGGAATGAATTAATCTAATAAATCCCTTTAAATGGTTGTGGGCTTATAAGATACCTAGTCTTAGAAGTGGCATCCCACCGTCCGAGAGACGTTAGATGCATTAGTGTGTAAGACTAGGTTATGCCCATAGTGTGGTTGTGAGTTATAATATATTCTGTACTTTTTTTATTTCTATTTGCTACTCCACCCTGTTATTAAGGTAAACTAACACCTCAGGGATTCTGAGCCTTGGGGGGTGTTTTCCCCGACATTCTGGTGGGAGGATGAATGGATGACTACCCCCTTTGATCCCACTCTCTTATCTTGGTAGATACTATTTCCATGATGCACAATGTTTAGTATTCTCCATATATGTGTGTAGAGGGCTGTAATGGTTTGTAGTTATTCACACACATATATTCTAGATATAGTATCCTATGGACTACTATAGGCGTAACGTGTATAGTCTGTGATGGCTTGAGGATCCTTACTCGGTGTATGGGCTGTAATGGCTTGATGTATAACACCCGACGTATGATACATGTTATGCAAGCTGTGGTTGCTCCTAGAAAATACCTGGTTTCTTTTGGTTGTGAGGATGGTGTGGTGCTTATCCTAGGTGTCTGCGGGCAAGCCTTTGTGGAGCACGTGGTGCAGATTGCGGAGCCTAGACCAGGTGTATACGGGAAAGCCTTTGGAGAGAGATGCACATGACGTCTATCGTTGGAGGAAAAGCGGCAAACCAGTGGGGAAGTAGTAGAGGGGTACCCTTGATATCCTTTATTATATGATATATTCTTGTATACATTACTTGGTGAGTGTATCAATAGTGAGGTTGGGAACATAGTATACCTGTTTAGGTGACGAGATAGTTTCCCTTGTTGTTCACTGTTCTTTAGCATGATTTCTTTACTTTTCCACAAGAGGTTTCAGGGAGGATCCTACTGAGTATAGTGTTATACTCACCCTACGTATATATATAAACTGTTTTCAGGTCACTTGGAGCAGTTTGGAGATCAATCTGGTTACTACTAGCTTGTGGTTGGAGGAGATGTTCGTGCTTGTGGTCGCTACCATTTTACTTTCCATTGGGTATTTGTAGTTTTCCTGTTCAGTTGTAGTACTTTTTCATGGAATTTCATATATGTACTTGGGTTTCTTTTATATTTCAATTATGAGTTTGAGTTGGTTGGTGTCTATCTTATCTCTCTCTTCTGCATGTGTTATCTTAGAGGTTAATGCCTCTCATTTGTGTGTTTATTATACCCTCAGTGCTAGTCGCCAACCCGGGGCCTACTGGAGGTAGGACTCGAGGGGTCATTTTCTACCTTTTCAAATTTCCATCCCAGGAGGGGTACACTTTGTGGGGAGGGGGTCATGATAGAGTGGTATCAAAGGCTCTGGTTGAGAGATAGGATGGAGTTTGGAGTTAGGAACAAGTGAGGTTTCATGGGTTGGTAGGGAAATGGTATCATTCATGTTTAGCAAGTGATGTAAACACTGGAGACCAGCTGAGACATAGGGATTTAGGGACCCCTATGATTTGATGTAAGAACCTTTAAGTTTAAAATGGATACTAAATATAGGTGATACTTGTTGCAGGGTAGATACCTAGGAAAGGACCATGCATCATTCTTCTCTGTGCCTATGTTTTAATGGTTAGAACTTGGGATAGGTTAACCTAAAACGAATAAAAAGAAAAAAATTAATTAATAAATGTCGAGTCTTCCATATTCTAGTCTTATGATCTCTAAGTGTTTGTTATTTTGTAGGTATGGCTCCTGGTCAACGTCCTCGTCAGTTTTTCATAGAATATGTCTAGCATGCTGTTCTAGCAGGTCACAACAGGGTAGAGGTTGACGACAACAACACTTGGAGGAAGTCACCCCGAGTGTTTCAGCGCCAGAGTCTACAGAAGTATGAGGGATCCGTTTCATATGTAGTCACAGAAGACTGGTTGGAGGAGGTCGAGATAGGATTCAGTTCGATCCGTTCTCGAACGGAGCACTGGGTGTCCTTAGCTATGACGATGTTGTGTGGAGCAGCAAGTCAGTGGTGGTTCTTGTTCCTTAGGGATCATAAGGGGTCAACGATTTCAAGGGAGGAGTTCTGAGACAAGTTCAGAGTGGAGTTCCATTCCTCAACTGCAATGGCATCAAGTCACCAGGAGATTATTACCCTTTTACAGGGAGCTCCAGTGTTCGGGAGTTTGGGATCCATTTCAGGAACCTTTTACGATATTCTTCGGACCTGTTAACAGACGAGGAGGCCAGGGCAAGGCTTTTCGAGGAGTCTTTGCATCTAGAGATCCAGCGCCAGGTCAACCCATTTATGCTGAAGACATATCTCGATGTGCTGGCATGGGCGGAGGTTGTCGAGAGGACTTTTTCCAGGAACGGATCATCATGGGAGGGGAATCAACATGATTCCTCACGAATCAAGGCTATGGTCCGGGGTTCCTAGTTTTCAAGGAAGAAGAGTTTCTGTTCAGCTTGGGGTAGGTCCCAGCCCTTCAAATCTCATTTTTCTGGTAGCAGCAAATCTCAGGCCTATGGAAAAGGATCAGGCGCTTGTTTTTCTTGTGGTGGTCATGGTCATCAACAAAGAGAGTGCCTGAATTTTCAGAGCAGTCATCATGCACCAGGTGTTACGCTCCACGTTCCTCCATTGAGGCAGTTTCCACCGAGGCATCAGTAGCCAGTTGCACCAGCTTTAGATCAACAGAGGGTAGATGGGGCAGGCATAGGACAACACCATGACACTCCCCATCCTCAGAGAGCAGAGCATGACCATGGTGGTGGTCGCCATCAGGGTCAGAGAGGCCGTAGAGGAGGTCGTGGTCAGCTTCATGCTCTTGAGTTTCCATCACCAGACGAGCCAGATGTCATTTGAGGTACCTTTTTCTTGTTTTCTACCTTGGTGTATGCCTTGTTTGATTCAAGAGAGACACACTCCTTCATATCACCTACCCTTGTCCATGCTTTGGGACTTGAGTTAGACATGCTTCCAGTGCCCTTGGCATTGACTACGCCAGTTGGAGGTCGATCTGACTTATTTGATGTATGTAGAGACTGTGAGCTAGTGTTGGGGCAACACCACTCTTGGGGAGACTTCCTATGTTTATGGGTACAACCGTATGATGTCATCCAATGTATGGATTGGTTGTATTCGATGTAGGATATCGTTGATTGCTTTAGGAAGAAGGTCGTTTTCTTTGGTGCAGATGGAGAGACAATGGTGTTTGTTGGTGAGCAAGATCCTCAGATGGGTCACAGGCGCGTTCCATTCTTATCGTCCATGATCTCTGGGACGACTCTGAGTTCTTCAGAGGTTTGGCAGTTAGTGTTTCCTAGAGACGTAGAGGAGTACCCTGATGTCTTCCCAAAGTAGGTTGTAGCATTACACCCTCGATGAGAGATCGAGTTTGGGATCAAGCTACAGGTAGGAGATTCTCCTATCTCTATTCTTCTATATAGGGTGGCTCCTTCTGAGTTATGAGAGCTACGTATATATCTTGATGGTCTATTATAGTGTGGTTTTCTTCGAACAAGTGTGTCACCATGGGGTGCACCGGTTATGTTCGTGGAGAAGGACGATGGTAGTTTTCGGTTGTGTGTCGATTATCGTTGCTTGAAAAAAGTGATAATAAAGAATCACTATCCTCTTCCGTGGATTGATGACTTATTCGATCAACTGAAGAGTGAAAGTTGGTTCTCAATGATCGAATTGTGGTCAGGATATGATCAGATGTGTGTGAAGGATGAAGATATCCCGAAGACTGCTTTCTGTTGTCGTCATGGGCATTATGAGTTCATTATAAGGCCGTTTGGCATGACGAATGCTCCATCTGTATTCATGGGATTGATGAATGCTGTGTTCCATGAGTTCCAGGAAAGTTCGTGGTAGTTTTCATCGATGACATCCTTGTGTACTCCACATCTGAAGAGGAGCATGCAGAGAATCTACGAGCCGTTTTGGGAGTTCTTCAATGACATTAGCTGTTAGAGAATTTGTTGAAGTGTGACTTTTGGTCTCGAGAAGTCCGTTTCTTAGGGCATGTTGTGTCCCAATAGAGAGTAGCTGTGGATCCCTCAAAGATTGAAGTAGTTGTGTCTTGGGAAGGTCCCAAGATAATTTCAGAGGTGCAGAGTTTCCTTGGTCTCACAGGCTACTACAAGAGGTTTGTAGCCAATTTATCACGGGTTGTGACTCCTCTGACAGCTTTGACCAGGAAAGATCAGGATTTAATATGGACTGATCAGTGTCAGGAAGCTTTTGAGTATCTATAGGAGAAGTTAGTAAGTGCTCCAGTCCTTTGTCTTCCAGCCGATGGAGTTCGGTTTGATGTTTTCTACGATGTTTCCCATCTGGGGTTAGGGTGTGTTATCATGCAGCAGAGGTCAGTTGTTTCTTATGGGTATTTGTAGTTATGTCCCCATGAACCCAACTATTCCACCCATGATCCTGAGTTGATAGCCGTGTTGTTTTCTCTGATGTTTTGGAGACATTACCTCATTTGTGAGCGCTTTGTGGTTTTCAACGATCATAAGAGTTTGAGGTATGTTTTCTCCTAGAGTGACTTGAACTTACGACATTGTTGGTGGACAAAGTTCTTATAGGAATACGACTTTGAAATATTGTATACTCCTGGAAAATGGAATGTTGTGGTTGATGAGCTGTGCCAAAATTCACGTAGTGATGCTGTGCATGAATCCGGTGATTCTTGGAGAGTAATGGAAGAACTGTCAGCATTACATCTTGATATGGGAGAAGTTGGGGGTAGAGGTTGTCATTTTCAGATGACGGTGTAGTCATCCCTGGTGTAGAAGGTGGAAGAGTCCCAGTTGGGGGATCGTTAGGTGGAGGTCTGGAGAGACCGAGTTGTTTGTGGTGAGACCCCTGATGGTTGGTCGGAGGATGAACAACACAGAGTATTGTATCATAGAAGGATTTTTGTTCCCTTGGAGATGCGCAAGACGGTCCTCAAATAATTCCATGGTTCTCCATTAGCAGTGCATCCTGGTGTGAAAAAGATGTACCAATCCTTGAGGAGTCAGTATTGGTGGCCTGGGCTGAAGTGTGTGGTTGTAGAGTTTGTGTCTTGATGTTTAGTCTGCCAGAAGGTGAAGGCCGAACTACATGTTCCTGGTGGTCTTCTCCAGACATTAGAGATTCCTCAGCAGAAGTGGGAGGAAATCTCAATGGACTCTGTTATAGGTTTACCTAGAGCTCTGGGAGGACATGATGCTATTTGGGTTGTAGTGGATTGCTTAATAAAATCAGCTCACATCATAGCGATCAAGGAGTCGAGCTCAGTGGAGGTTTTGTCGAGGTAGTATCTAGAGGAGGTGGTGAGACTTTAGGGAGTCCCAAGGACGTCATTTCTGATCAAGATCCTCGTTTTACCTTCAGTGTGCGGAGTGGTCTCCAACATGATTTATGTTCTTAACTATGCCTTAGCACTTCTTTTCATCCTCAAACAGATGGTCAGACAGAGAAAACTATCTAGACTCTTCAAGACATGTTGCGCTCTTGTGTTCTTGATTTTGGAGGTTCGTGGATGAGGCACCCACCCTTGGTGGATTTCACTTATAATAATAGTTTTCACTCCAGCATTGGTATGGCACTGTTCGAAGCTTTGTATGGCCGGCCTTTCCGTTCTCCATTGTGCTGGACTGGTGTCAGAGAGTTAGCAATTCTCAGAATAGAACTAGTGCAGAATACAACAGAGATGGTTCAGGTGAATCGTGAGAGGATGAAGACAGTGCAATATCGTCAAAAATCAAATTCCGATCAAAGAAGGAAGCCCCTAGAGTTTAATATTGGGGATCATGTGTTTCTGAAGGTGACTCCCCATCATGGGCAGCGAAGGTTTGGTCGTCGGAGTAAGATTTTTACCCATTTTTTTGGGCCTTTAGAGGTGTTAGATTGTGTTGGAGCAGTGGAATATCGAGTAGTGCTTCCCCCTCAGATGATTCGGATACATGATGTTTTCCATTTATCACAGCTACGTCATTATCTTCCTGAGACTCCCACATCATCGATTGGGGAGAGATCGATGTTGATGATGATTCCACCTTTGAGTAGAAAACTGTATAGATCCAAGACCACAAGGAGAAGATGTTTTGAGGGTGTTCTATCCCCTTAGTTCATGTCTTGTGGTGACACAGTGGCATGTAGGAGAGTACCTGGGAACATGAATGACAGATACGTGCTCAGTACCCAGAGTTATTTGATGTTTAACTCATTCCATGTATCATTGTAGCTGATGTGGTTGTGGAACGTTATTGTCTATGAGATGGCACCCTTTGTGGCTTTGGTGGCTTGCTCTCTTTTAAGAGGTATCTCAGTGGGTGGTTGTCCAGACCCTGTTTCATTTTCTCTATAGGTGGGTTTTGAATTCTCAAGGATGAGAATGTTTTGAGAGGTATCTGATGTAATGGCCCGGACGTCTCCGGTCTATTCCTTTGTAAAATGTGGTGCTGGAGGTGTTCTGAGAGGTCAATGTGACTTGGGGGTGCATTGGGGAGGACTTCTATAGAATGCTAAAGTGGTTTCGCATAGTTGGCACACAGTTTTCCTAAACAGTGCGATCAAACCATGCAAGGTTGGTCTTGGAGGCAGTGGCTAACACACGGTTAGCGCATGGGTTGTCTAACCATGTGGACTAACCATGCGAGGAGTCTTTGGCGAGGCATAAGATAATGCATGGTTAGCACACGGTTTGTTAAACTGTGCAGACTAACAGTGAAGGCACTTAAAGTTAGATCCTAAAATTGTGTATCTAACTCATTTTTCCTTAAATGACCTCATTTAAGCCCCTAAGCGGCCATAACTTGGGATTACTCTCCCTTGAAGGTTAGAAAACCTCCCCTAAGTGATTTGGAGGAAATCTGGAGGCTTTTATTGGTGAATCGAAGCTGTTTCTTGAGGTATGCAGTCATACTTTCTTGATTTCTTAGATCTACTTAGATCTTCTCCTCCTCCTTTCTCGGTTTCTTGGATCTACACCCGTTATGGGTAGATCTAAGCATGTGGATGTCAAATATGATGAGATTTGGTCTTGGTTCTGTTAGGAGAGGAGACCTAAGGAGGATTTGTGGATAATCGACCCAGTTTCTTGGGCGTTCATCGACTGTTGTGGTTTTCTTTGAAAACCTTTTAAGTAGGGGATTCGTGGCTTCTCTAATTGTTTATGTGCAATCGTAGAGTTAGCATGATTTATCCCTTTGGATCACAATGGAATTGACATAATTAAATACTTGAACCATATTAAAAGAATTGGTTTGATCACGTGTTGTTGCTTTGTACCGTGATAATGGTTTGACTCTTGATTTTCTAGATAGTGTGATATCTATGCATTGCTTGTTAGCATGGGTTTATTGATGAAACTGATAAAGAATGTAAATCTGAAATTAATTGATAATTAATTGGCTAAAGATGAAGATGCATGTAAATGAATACGGTTGTTGTTTTTGTGGTTTTTGATCCAATTGATATTAATCAAATTGATGCCAATGTCTGTGTTTAATTCTGTTGGTTGGTAAACCTGAAATCTATTGGTGCTTGTTGTCTGAATGTCGGATGCCTTGTTAAAGGGAAAAGAGCCCAAATTGGTGTGATGTTTGTTTTCCTGCTGCTTGTGCGGTGATGTGACCCTGGGAGGGTATTGTGATATGTGGGGGCATGGAGGCCTTGTGGGTGTGGAAGAGGATGATGCCTAGAGTGGCGAGATGCATTGGTTTATGCATGTAGGTGTCTGGGAGGACACCTGGGATGATGGAATGGGATGGATGCGATTGTTAGATGCTTGTTGATTCTTGCTTGTTTATCTTCTTTACTTTTCCCCACTGCTCAAGGCAGCTGGTCTTGCTTACCCTTCTTTTAAAGGAGGCAAAGACACGTGGGGTATGCTAAGTTATTTCCGTGTTTATCCTCTCAAAGGAGAATGTGTATACTCTATGGATATAGGTAGAAAAGACTCGAAGAGTAGTACATCTACTCACCGTGTTGAGCCCCCTCGTGTTTAGTAGCATAAGTTTTTTTTCTAGAATTCCTGGGAATACAGGAAAGTAATTCTGTAATGAATGTTTGAGTAAATGATGTTATCTTATAGGTATGGAGTTTGATGAAACTTAATGATGAGGTTGAGAAATTTTCAAGGGACAGTGGTTTTTGGATGTGATGTTAATGGAACTTAATGTGGAATTGATCTTGGTTAATTAATGTTTGAAGAATTAATTAACGTATAGTGAAATTGATAAAAAGGGGAATGTAGTTCTCTAATAAACCCCTTTAAATAATTGTGTGCATATAGGATACCTAGTCTTAGAAGTGGTAGCTCGGATTATGAGGGACGTTAGCTATAGTCATGTATAATACTAGGATATGCCCATAGTGTGGTTGTGAGTTATAATATATTCTGTACTTTTTGTGTTTCTATACACTACTTCACCCTGTCATTAAGGGCAACAGACACCCCGGAGATTCTGAGCCCTGGGGGGGGGGGTTTCTCCAACATTCTGGTGGGAGGATGAATGGCTGACTACCCCCTTTGACCCCACTCTCTTCTCTTGGTAGATACAAGTTCCATGAGGCACAACAGTTAGTTTTCCCCATATATGTGTGTAGAGGGCAGTAATGGCTTGTGGTTATTCACACACACATATTCTGGATATAGTATCCTATGGACTACTACAGGTGTAACATGTATAGGCTATGATGGATTGAGGATCCTTACTCGGTGTATGGGCTATAATGGATTGAGGTATCATACCCGACATATGATACACGTTATGCGAGCTGTGGGGGATCCTGGAAACTACCTGGTTTCTTTTGGTTGTGAGGATGGTGTGGTGCTTAGCCAAGGTGTATGTGGGAAAGCCTTTGTGGTGCACGTGGTGTAGATTGTGGAGCTTAGGCTAGGTGTATACGGGCAATCCATTGGAGAGATATGCACAAGACGTATGTCGTTGGGGAAAAGTGGAAAACCAGTGGGGAAGTAGTAGCGAGGTACCTTTGAAATCCATTATTATATGATATATTTTTGTATGCATTACATGGTGAGAGTAGCCATGGTGAGGTTGGGAACTTAGTATACCTGTTTAGGTGATGAGTAAGTTTCACTTATTTTTCACTGTGCTTTATCAGGCTTTCTATACTATTGCACAAGAGGTTTCGGGGAGGATCTTATTGAGTATACTGTTATACTCACCCTACATATATATATAAACTATTTTTAGGTCACTTGGAGCAGGTTGGAGATCAAGCTGGTTACTAATAGCTTGTGGTTGGAGGAGCAGTTCGGGCTTGTGGTCGCTGCCGTTTTACATTCTTTTGGGTATTTTTAGTTTTCCCATTCATTTTTAGTACTTTTTCATGGAATTTCATATATGTACTTGGGTTTATTTTATATTTCAGTTTTGAGTTGGAGTTGGTTGGTGTCTATCTTATCTCTCTCTTCCTTATGTATTCTCTTAGAGGGTAATGCCTCCTATTTGTATGTTTATTATACCCTCGGTGCTAGTCGCCAACCCAGGGCCTACTGGAGGCGGGACTCGAGGGTCATTATCTCCCTTTTCACATTGCCGGCCCAGGAGGGGTATACTTTGTGGAGAGGGGGTCGTTAAAAAATTAATTTATTTTGTAAAAATTAGACAATATTAATAAATAATTTCGGAGAATTCCTATTTTAGAATTATGTGGTAATTAAAAATAATTTTAATAATCATAGTTTCATTCCCAAAACTGAAGTCGAATTGTTTAAATAATATTGTAATAATGACCAAAAAAATAGAGGACATTTTTATATATTTATTTTTTATACTTTATGAATTTATTTTCAATATAAGAAAATAAAAATATTTTTTTGATTAAAATATTACATAGGTTTCCAAAATTTTATGCATGGGTTTATTGAAACAATATTGAGATATTAAGTTATAGATTTTTCCTATGAATATAAATCATTTTTATAAATTTTATAAAAAACAATTAGTTTATTCTGGTGTTATGATAATGTCAAAAATCAGATAGTTAGTAGAATAATCTATTTTATCATTATTCACCTAAAACCAAATATTTCAGAAAAATTAAAAAATTATATTAGGATATAATTTATCTATTAAATTTAAATAATATTTTATTATCATAAAACTAGAATTCATAAATTTAAAAATTGTTTTTTAATATAATCCTAAAATAAAAAAAACCAATTTTTATTGGAAAATTTCAAATTTCAAATATTATGTATTATTATATTTATTTCATATCATTTAACAAAGATAATTTATTAATAAATTAACAATTTTAAAAAATAATTTATCTTCTTTAATCATACATTCAATGAAACAAAAATTTATATATATATTATTAGAAAATTTTTAAAAGCTTAATTTTTTAAATATAAAAGATCTTATTTTTCATTTTATTTAAGATAATTTAATTTCAATCTGATTAAAAATAAAAATTATTTTAATTAGACCTATTTTTCCTAATGTGATTACTTATATTTATTTCCCATAATTCAATGATTAGTTTTTATATGTCATAATAAAATATTTATAAATTTTTTAAATATATAGAGGTTTAATTTATGTCCAGGGTTTCATGTGGATCAAAATATTTAACACATTTTTCTCATTTAAAGGATTTCATATACTAACATATTATGGTGTTAAAACATATAAATAATACAGAATGTGAAATTATTGAAAAAGTATCATTAATAGGTTATTAATATGGTTATGTTTATGATAGTTTATATTAATGATCTTTATTTGAAGTCTAAATTATTGGTAAGGATTTTTTTGTCTCATATTTTTATTTGATATATGATTCATATTATAAATCTTTTTTGGGAGAATGTTTTTGAAATGTATTTATTTTTTTAATTAATTATCATAAAATAAATGTTATTTTCAAATCGATCTTGTGTTCCACATTCTACATATTTTCAATTCGAAAAATTACGATGTTATAAGGGTGTTTCTTAATTCAAAGTCATTTCATTGAGTTGTAATTATTCTTCACGAACATTATTGTTTTATGTTGGGAAATAAATTTCACATAATTTTATTATGAGGTATTACCTTTGTATTTGGTGAATTTCTATTTCCCTCTTATAAAATCTAGTAAAAAATATTCATAAATAAAAAATATAATGTTTGTACAGGTGTTGTGTCATAATTAAATTTCAATTAGATGGGTTTTTTATTCTCCTAATCTTAGTTAAATGGTTTCAATACTTCCCATTGGATATATATTATCATGAATTATATTTATTCAGGGTATTTGTTGTTATATTTTATTCTCTCTCATTTCTGGGGGTTTTAAATAGATGTTTATAAAATGTTAAGGGTTATTTTTTCAAAAAAAAACTTATTTTTTTGAGTCATAATTATTCATCTATGAAAATAGTTTTACAAGGTTTTTTATTCTCTTATATGCTAATAATATACTTCTTCGCCTCCTTATAGTTTTTGTAATTACATTGACTGATTTCTTTCTCCATAAATGTGGATGATGTTTTGAATAATTCTAATTCACTCTAATTGAAAACATTATCATTCATATCCATATCCAATATTCCCTCTAATGTTTTATTTTCATATATTTAAATCCAAACTTGTTTTATTCATGACGATCTCAAAATTTTTCCAGACCACTTTTCAAATGGTATATTTTTCAATCTATTTATAATTTTCATTTCATTAAATAGTTTTTTAGATATATTAAAATTGATTCCACTTTCATATTTGTAATTTATCATTAACTCCACATTTACTTTGGATGATCTTTGTGTATTTTTCAAGGACCAATTATTTAATATTATTTTTAAATGTTAAATTTTACAATGTTTTCTCAATATATATTTAGAAATAAAATTTAAATGTAGCCTATAACATCATATTTTAAAATCACATTAACTTTTTTTCTATTATTCAATGAAAAACCTCACTTCCATATTATAAAATGGTTTTTAAAATTATTTTAAATAAAAATGATTTTGAAAAATATTTGAAATATTTTTTTAACATACAAAATTAAATGTATTCTTTTTAATATGAATTTTTGATTTTAGATGGATTTTAAAGGATTTTTTTATGAATGAATCCATAGATGTTTTATATCTTCTCAATGAATGTTCATGAATACATTTTATTTTCATTTTTTTTGAAAATTAATTTTTTCTTTCATAGGGATTTTTAAAAAAAAGTAATCATCAATTCAGTTGACTTTTAAATAAATCATTTTTGGATTTTTAATGCCATTTTAAAAATAGGATATATATTATTTTCCAATTTCAATTATCAAATAATACTAAAAGAGTTTTTAACTATTTCAACATCCTTTAATAGTTATTATTCTACAATTATTATATTTTTAATCAATCATCATACTTCAATCCCTAAATGGATTATAGAGTATTACTGGAATGTCTTTAAGAAGGCCCGATATTTCCATGGGTTAATAATATGCTATTTTATGTGCAGATGTTTTAATGTTATATTATAGAAAATTTGATTTATGATGATGTGTCGGATCCCTATCTACCATTAATGTATTTCTTAAGGTTATAAATTTCATGATATAGTGAATCATGAGGATTCATAGTTATAAAAAATTTAATGTTCAAATCTTCTTGGATATTATAAATGTTTAATGGGAAATAAGTTCATTGATATTCTCTCACTATGATGATCCCATGTTCTTTTATTATGACATAGTCCTCTAATATTATATTTCTTAAGGTGTTGTTACATTTTATTTTTCATATGCATTTGGCTATGCTCTATGGATAATTTTTTTATCACATTGAATATGATTTTTCATGTGATATTATGTATCTTTATATTTTTATTTATAGAAAATTACCACTGATCTATGTTATTTTTATGAAGACATTTCTCCTCTTATCATTTTTTCTTATATTCTTAGGATTTATCCCCTAATAATTTATTGATATGTTTTCACTTACTAATTATTTTATGTCACCCCTTCCTTAGGATTCATTTCACTACATTGTGAAGATGATTAGAACCTATTAGATGTCTTGAAGGGAGTATTGTGTGGTTGAATAGAAGGTAGATGATCAAAAAAATTATAGAACAAGCTTCTTATGTAGCTATACCTCAAATTCACTAAACATTCCATTCATCAGATTCTGTAATTATTGAAATATGCAGTGTTTATATTATTGAAATATATATATATATATATATATAGTATTTTTGTTAAATCTCTCTTAACATTAAATACATTTTTAAATTATCTATTTTTAGTACTAAAATTGGGGTTTTAGGTCAAATTTTGTGGTATTAGGATGAGGATATTTTATTAAAAACACAAAGGAAAAATCTATAAAAAGATAATGTAAAAAAATTGAAACATTTTATTTTCAGGGTATTCTTATGATTTAATCACCTATCTAGACTCTAAATTTTGGATTCTACTGTGGAATATATACACAGAGTGGAAATCACACATAAAAGGCTATTTAGTGTTTATCATTACTCAGTGAAATATAGATTGAATAATGAATTATCTTCTAGCTTGAGACATTAAGGGGATATTTATTTATTGATCATATGAATGTTTCAAACCATTATAACAAATTTAAATTTTAGTTAAGGATGTAATATATGACTATTAAGGAAAATTTACCTTATAGAAAAATATACATGGATAACCTAGGTTATATTGTAGTGTTATAAGGTAAAATATGTGTGATATAGTTTAATTCTAATGTCGCTGACCTAGGAGTGACTAATCTGGTGCCTCAGGTCAGGTCACCCCAGGACCTCAAGCATCCCCCCATACACCAAAAGCTGCTGACTAGAAATGAGGGTCTAATATGTCACATGGGGAGATTAAACCCTCATTAACAGAGTAAGACAAATCAGATAATAACGTAAATAATGAAAAAATAGAACAATAAAAACATTCATAATTAACCAATTCCCAAAACTGGGTACAATAATATACAATAGTAAATATGTCATCCCATGCTTCAGTGTTAAGTTAACCAAAACCCAAAAGAAATAAGACAGTAGGATGTGAAAAGTGGTCCAAAATCCAAGTTCGCAACCTCACCCAACATGTCCCATGTACAACTAAACTCTTTAGCATAGTTCCCTTTCCCTTTTCCTGACTTGCAAGCATAAAATCTGCTCGAGTACCCAATGGCGGCCTGAGCAGGGTTCGAGAATAACTCAGTAGGACACAACCAATGGTGTCTATAAAATATACAACAAAGGTAGATAGTGCATGAAAGTGGTAAATGATGACAAGTAATGATAAAAAGTTTATTAGGCTATTCTATACTATGTTCATTTAATTTATACTACCATTGAATCTGGTTTCAATACTTAGGCATTTCATGATTTTATAAACCCTTTTCAAGTGTTCAATGGATTATTTACATTCAATATTCTCAAAAAGAAGGGAATATAATCAAATCCTATCTCACTAAGAATTACATTATAGAAAACACAAAAATCCACACCTCGCTGCCTCAGTTTGGGTGGAATGAAATTGCATGGGGAATAGAACTCCATCCCATTTCTTATCCAGTGCATTTAGGGGAGGAGCAAGAAACTCATTCCAGGTCAACCCATGTGTATAGAACCTCATGTCGATACCCCACTCAACCAATCCATGTGCACATGCTTATTTATCATTCACCATAGTTAACCATATCAAAACAACATAACCAATATCATTTATAATATCAAGACAATATCATTAAATGGGAAATTAACATTATTTCCTCAATCCATTAACACATTCAATATTTATATTACTTAATCCTTTTACCCATTTCATATTTACTATGTCTATCTCTCTATGCATTTTCAGGTATATAGATAATCCCCTAACATTTTCCCTTTAATCCATATCACCCATTTTCATGAAAACCAAACAACCATTTAGACCATTACCCAACCTAAGTGTACTACTAAAAACCAATTACACAACCTTCAATCATATTAACATTTTAATCATAGGCCCTCTGTTCTCTCACATAGACATTACACTTACATTGCTAACTCTAAGTCCAAGAAATATCAGCACACCCTACTGTGGCCCAAATTTAGTCGATTCATCCTCCATGAATCCCATGGGGATGAAGAGGGGTTCATTTAACCATATATACACTCAATACACCACCTCATGTCTAAATCCCCAATAAATAATCAAAAGAGGGAATGAATAAATCCTTTACACAACAAATCTACACAACAACCATGAGATATAACATGTATACCTCCTACCTTGAATCTATTGGTGAAAACCCTCTCAATCGAAGCCTTAGATCTTGATTCGACCATACCACAATGATTTACCATAAACCTCACCAAAAAATGGCTTGAGGGAATCAGATGGATAAGGGGAATACATAGAAACCCTAAACCAAAAAAGATAGGCAAGAGGGAGATTAACATTTCTTGGATATTGAATCTACAACCAAAAGTACTCCAAACGGCCCTTTGATGAGGAATAATGATCCATGGAAGCTCTTGGAGATTTTTGGGGAGTCACATAGGTTGGATGAGGAAGAAAGAAGGAAATTATGGAGTGGTATATTGAATTCCATGATGGATTTTTTTTTTAATTTTGTTGATGTTTATAGGATGCACGGTTTACCCAGATGGTTTTCCAAACTATTTATAAACCGTGTGAAGGATACATCCCACATTCCATTTCTTTTGCATAGTTTTCTAGACCGTGCACAAGCTGTGTGGATTTCCGCTACCCACACAATCTCCCCTCGAATGGTTTTCCAAACCGTACGGACTGCCCAAAAAACCCATTTCCCCCCTTTTTCTTCTCTTGAACCCCTCAAACACCCTCGATCCATCCCAATTAATTGGTAAAACACATTATTGACCGTAAAAGGGGACTAAATGTAAAACATAAACAAGAAAAATCTTTATAGGGAAATATGAGATCTTATAGCCTCTTCACCTTATAACTGCTCATCCTTTAGCCGCTCTTTCGAGCATTATTGAGCTCATAAAGGAAAGAGATTGGGCCATTTTCCCTATATTTTTTATTCTCTATCCAAATATTCTTCTTGAATGTTTCCATGCTTCCACAAAACATGAACCATGGTATCCACTTTTCCCAACAAAAATTTCTCTCTAGGATCCACAATACGAATCTGGTGCTCCTCAAAGGACGCATCAACCTCAATCTAGATGTCCTTGGCTTTTATCACATGATATGGATTTGGATGATACTATCAGAGTTTTTACACATGGAAAACATCATGCATCCCACTATACTACTATGGAATATCCAATTGGTATTCCATGGGTCCGACCCTCTCGACAATCTCAAATGGCCCCACATATCTAGGCACCATCTTTCCCTAATTTTGAATCCGACAGTGACCCAACCTTGGTGACACTAGAAGAAACATACTATAACCCACCATGAACTCCAGAGGTGTACGCCACTTATATGAATATGACTTATTCCTGATCCGAGTTGTTTCCATACACTTTGGAATCAAACAAACATTCTCTGATGTCTCCTACACAAGACTTTTTCCTAACAGCTCAGACTCTCAGCCTCCACCAAAAAAATAGAGATCTACACTGTCTCCCATAAAGTTCCACAAAAGGTGCCTTCTTAACTGTATCCTAAACATTTTTATTATAAGATTTCTCAACAAGTGATGTGTGATTCTCCCCTGAACCACTGAAATCCAAAGCACATGCTCTTAGAATGTCTTCTAATACCTAAAATTTATGCTCTTATTTCCATTCAATCTATGTGTGGTAATCCGTACTAAAAAACACCTAATTACTAAGGCACCTTATGTAGTCCGTTTCAAAAGAACGAGGTGAAATGTGGATCGAAATCTAAAACTATGGTCCTCTGCACACCATTCAATCACACTATTTCTTGAACATACAATTATCTTAGTTGGTTGACTATATAGGTCTCCTGAATTGGCAAGAAATTGGCCACTTAGGTCAGCCGATATACCAACAACCAAATTTAAACATTATTTCAGGGATTTCTCAGAATACCCCAATGAAGCCCATCATGACTTGATTCCACTTCCACTCTGGAAGATGCAATGACTACAACAACCCACATGGATGGTGATGTTCAGCCTTCACCTATTGACAGGTAAGGCATCACACCACAAAACTTTCATCTTCTTTCTTCATTACCAAACACCAAAATACACTATGAAGATTATAATAAATCTTAGTAAAGTTAGGATTCACTTCCCACTTCGACTCATGGATCTCGTACATCAAATCCTCCTCCACATCTGCTGGCACCATAACATGACCTTGAACATAAGAAACTCCATCTACACTGAAAGCCCAAATAAAAGGTGACTCCCTAACTTTATGAATTTCATTCATAACCAAACATTCCAGATCCTCCAACTGACTCTCCCTAACTCAGCTCAGAACCATGGAATCAAATGCTATAGATTTTTGAGTTATCATCTCATTCCCATATTGTACCTTCAAATGCATCTTCAAAAACAAGGCTATCATCACCCACTCTGAACTGGATACATGAACTACCTGATTCTAAGTATTCCGACTTAGGGAATCGACTATACTATTCTATTTCCCTAGTGTGTACATCAACTCCAAATAAAAATACATTACGTACTCGATCCACCTTCATTGTCGAAGACTCAAATCCCTTTGAGAGATGATGTATTTGAGACTTTTATGGTCTATTAACACTGTAAAAGGTTCTCCCAATAAGAAGTGCCTCCAAAACATCAAGGAATGAACCAAAACAACTAGATCAAGGCCATGAGTAGAATTATTCCATTCCTGTGGTCTCAACTACTTCATCCCATATTCTACAACCCAATCATCCTACTTCAACAATGCCCCAATTCCAAGACCGAATGCATCAAAAATCAAGGTGTACATCTTAACTGGTTTAGGTATGATCAAGATTGTTGTGGTAGTCAACTTCTTCTTCTGCTATTGAATATCATTTTCACAAGCCTCTAACCAAACAAATGTAATCACATTCTTGGTTAGGCCTGTGAGTGGAACTTCCAAACAAGAGAAGCCTCTAATAAACCTTTGGTAATAACTAGCCAAACCAAGAAAAATCTGTATACCATATTTGTTCATGGGATGGTCCCAAGACACCACAACCTTTACCTTTTCTAGATCCACTAACACACCTAATTCAAAAATGATGTGTCCCAAAACGTGCACCTAATCAATCCAAAAATGCCATTTTGATATCTTGGCGTAAAGCCCATGCTTACTTAGTGTACTCCAGATGATGTAAATATGTTTGGCATGATCATCATGTGTTCTGAAGTATACCTATATGTCATCAATGAAGATATCTACAAACTCTTCCAGATATTGGTAAAATATATTGTTCGTCAAGGCCATGAACATAGCCAGTTCATTGGTTAGACCAAATGGCTTTACCAAAAATTCATACAACCCATACCTGCTTCGAAAAGATGTTCAGGGTATGTCCAAAGGTCTCACCCACAACTGATGGTATCACAATCTCAAATCAATCTTATAAAACAATCAATGTTATCCCATAAATTCTCTTCCCTATCACCTTGGATCACCACATTCTCTTGCTCCACTACTAGATGAGTGTTCTCAGCGATGTCCTCCTCTCACCCAACCGGCGCACGTCTTCAAGGTGGAATTTCTCTACAATTCCAAATTTGAGCGTTAGAATGAAACCATAAAATTTTTATGAGAAGGAATAGATATCAATAGGCTCTCCACTTGCCACAACCCAAACAGTTGGAACACCCTACCCAAATGAATCCGATCACTACTACATCACTACCCTTTACCATCTCTCATAAGTTCATGGATAACATGGGTATCTAATTCACATGGTTGTGACCCTTATATTTTACACCGATACAAAATTGTTTCCCTATTATAATTTACTCTTACCATAGATTAATCCACTTTTCTTTATTATTATGCACCATTTTCTAATTACTTTTTACCCTTTTTATCCATTCATACCATCCCATGAGTGTTCCTATCCAAATTCATGTCACTTACTTACATAAGTTCCTAGAAGGATGATTGAATGCATAACCTCATACCCTTTTGCCCATGTGATAAATATCACAAAACCGTCAAATCAAACAATAAGAGAATCCAAAAATGGTGATATATCATCAAATATAACCACAAAAAACAAGAACAACAATCTCCTCCAAGGGTGACTTGGGTTTTCCCCCGTACATGGGTGAGCTAATCCAAAGTATGAGATCATTACCAAGGACCAAAACATTACTAATCTCCTATAAACCATTACAAAATAGTAAGAAAAAGAAAAGATCCTATATTTGATACCACTTTGTAACGTCCCCAACATAGGATCCACTAATATGGCACCCTGAGCTGGGTTGTCACATGACCTCAAGTGCCCCTCCATGTATGCCAGATGTTTCTGACTTGTAGTAAGGGCCTAATAGGTAATTTAAGGAGACTATACCCTTATTACCATAGTAACCCACAAAAAATAATAACTTAAATAATAGAAACATAAAAGAAAAATCAATGACATTCACAATTATCAATTCCCAAAATTCGGTAAACAATATACAACCATAAATATCTCATGCCACAATACAATGTTAAGTGAAAAAAACCCCAAATGAATGAAAATAGGAGGATCCCCAAAATGTTTGGTCCTCTAAGTCTATAACATCACCCAACATGTCCCATGTCCAACTCAACTCCCTAGCATATGGTCCTTTCCCTTTTCCTATCCTGTAAGCCTGAAATCTACTCAGGTAGCCAATAGAAGCCTGAGAAGGTTATGAGAATAACTTAATAGGCCACCAAAAATGGTGTCTAAAAAATATAAAACAAAGGAATATAGTTCATTAAAGTGATAAATGATAAAAAGTAATGATAAATAGTTCATTGGGACATTCTAGACTCTGTTCATTTAATTTATACTACCATTGAATCTGGGTTCACTACCTAGGGATTTCATGATTTAATATTCCATTTTTATGTGTTAAATGGATTAGGCGCATTCAATATTCTCAACCATATGGGAATAAAATATGTACTATCTCACTAGTCATCACATTATAAAAACCCATAGTCGTCACCTCGATGCCTTAGTGCAGGTGGAATGAAACCATTAGGGGAATAAAACATTTAACCCTTCCCAAACCCATGCATTTAATGGCGGAGCTAGAACTCCAGTCCATCTCAACCCATGGGTGTTGAAACTCTAGTTGATACCCCACTCAACCAACACACGTTCTTATGCTTAATTATCATTCACCGTAATTAACCATATCACAACAACATAGAAAACATCATTTGAAAAATCACAACAATATCATTAAATCGGAAATTAACATTATTTCCTCAATCCATTAACACAGTCATCATTTATATTATATAACCCTATAGACCCAATTCCCAATTCCCATTCATATCTCACTAATCATATTCATGTATAAATCTAATCCCCTAGCATTTTACCATTAATAAATTTCACCATTTTTCATGTTAGAAAAACAAACTCTTATTCCATTACCCAACCTAAGTGTATTACTAAACACCAATTACACATCCTTCAATCCTATTAAAGTATTAAACATAGGCCATATGTTCTCACACAATGACCATACACTTACCTAGCTAACTCTAAGTCTGGGAAATATCAGAACACCCCATCATGGACCTAATTTAGTCGAGTCATCCACCTTACATCCCATGAGAATCAAGTGGGGTTCAATTGACAATTTAGACACCCACTACAACACCTCATGTCAAAATAACCAAGAACTCATCAAAAGA
Source organism: Viscum album (assembly GCA_963277665.1). NCBI lineage: Eukaryota > Viridiplantae > Streptophyta > Magnoliopsida > Santalales > Viscaceae > Viscum > Viscum album. The sequence continues at coordinate 1,630,966,843 of OY728121.1, read as the reverse complement.
GGGCAAGAATAAAAACCCACCATGAAAAAATCTACACAAAAACTGAGGGAATTAATTTACATGGACATGAAAGTGATAAAGGGAATTCGAGGAGTTGATGATATGGATGGAGAGTTATCATTTTTTGAGAATACCAGAGGGGGGAATGGAATACATAGAATATGATGAGGAATTAATTGGTGGGATCGGTTTCATGTTGATGTAGTGGTATTAAGTTATCACATATAGGTTTAGTATGTTGAGACCCAATGAGAAGACCTAAAAAACTCACCATGTAGATAAGGAAGTGGTAGTCTTTCCCCTAAGTATTTGGATTCACTACCTTCTTTGTGAGTGATTTTTGGTTTACTCAGACTGTAAGAGTATCAGGTATGTCTTCCCGTAGAGATAATTGAACCCAAGATAGAAACCGTAGTTGAAGTGACTTAAAGGATTTGAATTCGATATAGTATATAACCTTTGTTAGGGAAACATAGTATCATATGGACTTTGTCTGAATTCAAAGTCTCTCTTTGTGTTAGAGGATTCTATGTAGTTGGCTTCCAAATAATTGACCCAGGTGGAGCAGTAGGGTACAAGTTTTTTTTCATCCATTGGTGTTGAAAACTCTGCATCATAAGTATTTGAGAGATTCACATCTAGGATAAATTAATTGGGACGTATTATATGATAGGATATCCATTGGTGATTCACCATATGGATATTCGGAAAGAATGAATCAAGTTATCGTTTTCTATGGGTAGACAATGGTTGTAGTCATGATGATAGAGGATGTGATGTAGGAGTTACACACTTTTCCCATATCTATACATCACGGTGTGGGGAATATTTATAGAGACCATTTGTGAAATTTTTGGTGGTTTGGAATGAGATGGACGATAATTATGTTATTCCATTAGTGAATCACTTTAATTAGGTGAAGGATTAGCACTAGGTTCTGTTAGGTTTGTTGAATCCCCTTGAAATACAAAAAATAATCTGGATTGGAATATCAATGGACTTTGTGGTAATAATTCCATGCACAAAAAAGGTACATTAAAATATATGGGTGATAGTGGACTAACTCACAAAGTTGGAACACTTCCATGCTATCTTGGAGAAGATTTAGGGGGAGAGTTTGTGGTAAGTTATACATATGGCAGATCATTCACCTTCATGGATTTACCCCAATGATTTTCTTTGACCGTGCCACATAGTTTACATCACAATTGTGTATAAGGCTTAAGTAATGATTCAAGACTCATATGATGATGAGTAAAAAATTTCACCCCCAAGAAGATAGGGAGACCAATTTCACTATTCAGGTATTGAAGGATATGATGAGGTCTTGAATGTTAGATTTCATCTAGAGATCGTGGGATCACATTACCTTGGTATAGTATGTGTAAAAATATAACTAACACTCAATTGTCGACATGAAAACATTTTAGGTCCTATATGGGTGACCATGGTGGTCACCCATATTTGGGACAGAGATCGGGGTGACTTCTCTTATTCATGAAAATCTAGTGAAGGTGACAATAGAGTGGGTCTATGTCTTCTATGAGCATGTTAGAACTACTTAAAGTAGGGAAAACTCTTATTCATATCCCCATTGAAGGCCCTGGGAGTTCGAGAAAAGAGACCATGTTTTTCATAGAGTATCCCAAAGATGAATATTTTTTAACTTCATCCAGGGAGAAAATCTATCACTGAGGTCCATCAGGACATTCATGACCATGTAGAGAGTTGGTGAGGTTGATTTTTACATATCCTGACCCCCACAACTAGAGCAGGTGCATGGCATCTTCCTTGTGTCGCAGATGAAAAGATATGTGCGTGGAACTATTCATTTCATCGACTGGGGTGAGATGGAAATTGAGGATGGAGCCATCATTTTGTAACAACAGGTGGAGACTAATGATCAACATGATATGAACCTTCATGGATAGATCATCACATTCATTCATGTGTTGTGGTAGCCTGTTAATGTTCAGGTGAGATCCCGTGAGAGGGGGACCCAAATGCAGGATCAATACACTGAGTTGTTTGTATATTTTTTTCTTTTTAGGGAAGAAAATATTTTATGTGGGATAAATATAGAGATCCAATTTTTTCTATTTAAGACTTTTAAATATTTTGACATATATTTATAGGTCCAGTTGTCGAGACAGAGTGCAATTCTTTGGGCCGGTGTGCTTGAAATTAATTTTATAAAAATATTAAATATATTCTATATTGAAAAAATGTAGTTTCATAATTTTTTTTGGATAAATCATAAATGGAATTATGGATTAAAAATATAGGACCATAGTTAATTATAGAACTCATTTTTTACCGTAGGCATGAACTAAAATAGGTCAGCATAACGGAGATTGTATGTCCCTCATGTTTGTTGTACGTTTAGTGGATTAACTAAATAATTAATCCATTAATTTTTTAATTCATTTAACCTAATAGTATTTGACGATAAATTTTTTTTTATAGAAATATGACTATGGTTATCCTTATCAAAATGGAATTTCCAAGAGAGGTTATTCCATCATTTGTTGGTGAATCACCTATGATGATGATGGAATGCTCGACTAGACCGAATAATAGAACAGCAAACATAATTAATTCCTAAAATTATTGGGGTGAACATTATTCATCAAATAACAATCCAACCACCAAGTTAGGCTCATAAATTTATGGATTATTTCTATTATTATTAAATTGATTGAGAAGATCAGTCCCCTAATATTGATCTATGCTAATTGTGGCCTGAGAATGCACCCAAGTACTTATTAAATTAGCTATTCTTATTATTCTAGCACAGAAATTCTCTTTATTGATTATAGGATTAGAACTCTTAGCTAATGATAGTTAAAAATTAGTTCTTGTGAATTTATCCCTAAATTTCATTGGGTTTTCACCTATAGGACACCTCATTCATTGTTCGACATTATTTGGAGGTGAATAGCCCAATCAGACCCCTAGAATCATGACATATTGATATACGAGGGATGGATCGATGAATCAAGGGAATATCTTAGACTCTTATAGATCATGAATTTCCATTTTGAGGATCAAAGATCAATAAATCATTAATAGAATGTGTGGAGACATGGGGTGTATAAATAGGAGCAAAAATGGGTTAGAAAATCATATTTTTAGACACTAGATGGGTGGAAATGGTAATCCATACCGGATCTACTAATTTTGGGAAGAGTGGTGGCCAGAATCAAAAAGTAATTAACAGATTTGGAATGTGGAGATAAAATATGAGAATCTAAAAAAAATATTGACTACACATCATGTAGTTATAAGAACACATAGTGTGTATGGCCCTGGTTGTAATGGTTAGGTTTTTGGGCATTCAGAAGGATGGAATGGTGTGTAGACACTCTAAATGTCGGGTACCCCATTTTACATGTTGATGATCCATGTGGTAGAGCCCACAGATAGGAACACATTAGGTTCCCAAATACAGGGGAAAAATCAGAGATCATGGGTTTCACCCCATGTTAAGAGGAACACCATGTACTAATGTAAAATAACACATGGTAATGTATACAGACACATCATAGATACACGAGCACAACCAAGAACATGGAAAAGTCTCTATGTGGCATGGGTATGGTGTCTATAACCAACACATGACATGTAATCAAACACAGTTTTTGAGCCATGTACCACTAGGTACATGAATAGCTGATGGACCAGGACAACACATCGTTTGGGTCCCCACACATTCCATGTACCCCTTGGCTCCTTTTTAGGAAACATCAATCATTCGTATCTCCTTCATTTGAACATGAAATTTGGCATGAGAGTAACCTATTTTGATTATGTTTTCATGTAGAATGAGATTTTTCAATTAGTTTTGGATATGATGATACGAAATGGTTTTTTTTTTGGTACAACACTTGGTTAGGAGACGCTCACTGATAGTAGTGATCATGCAGGATCACTAGAGACCATCATAGTGGAAACCTGCATTTGGACTTTGTATGGGTCCTTGATGATAAGAGTGGAACCCTCATACTGGCCTAGGGAATCAGTCCTCTATAGACATTTTGTGTGAAACACTCTTGGTGGGTTGGGAATGGGTACTCACATGTTAGACTAGAACCCTCCTATAGGCCCAGGTTATAAGTCCCCTACATACCATTTGAGTGGAATAGTCTAGCTAGGCTTTTCATGGGTCCTTGATGACTAGAGTGGATCCCTCTTATTGGAATGTGGAATGGTTCCTCTACAGTCCTTCAGAGTGGAACACTCCTACTGGTAGGGGCATGGTTACTCAATGAATATAGTGGAACACTCCTCTTAGAACATGGAATGGGTCCTCTACAGACCTTCGGAGTGGAACCCTTCTATTTGGAGGGTAATCAGCGCTCGATGAATTGAGTAGAACCCTCCAACTAGGCCAGGCATGGGTCTTTGATGACTTCTAAAGTGGAACCCTCGAGCTAGGTTGGGAATTTTTCCTCTATCAACATTTAGAGTGGAACTCATCAGCTGGTCTGGGCATGGGTCCTATACCTTTTAATGGATCCCCCATATTTTTCTTGGTTATAGAATCTATACCTAGAGATTATGGCCCCTCGACGGCATGGTATAGTGATTTGGTATGTTATTACATTGACAGTTACTTCTAGGAAGATACTGGATATGTTGGTCATCATTGATTGACCTATGGAACTATTGGTGACTCTTTTTCCTAGGAAGATCTATTATAAGGTGATTCCCATTCTCTATTATTTGGGAATCATTTGAATGAGAATATATATATATATCTAACTTTTTATTTGGTAACTCTCCTTCCAGGGGTTTTGAAGTCATTCGGGGTATTCCTCATGCTCTCTCTGTTTACCCTATCTTGGTTGGATGAGTCTAATATCCTACTATAGGTGGAAATGAATCGATATGTAGTTCATGAAAACATTGTGTTAATCCCATTTCCCTTGTATTAAGTAACACAATTCTCTTTATTTGGGTTCAGAAGTATCCTATTTACTTTCAGATATGTTTATGTTCAAATTGTATCTCTTGTCGATCCCCCTTATTTTTAGGGGTGTCCCTATATTTATTTATTAACTCACCCCTCCATAGGATTTCCCCAGATGTGTCTAGTCTTATGTAAATGATGACTAAATTAGCAGTGATTTTACAGGATCTTAGGGACACCTGGGACATTGGACTATGCATGGTGTCCGCATCTTGGAGATTAGGAGATCGACTCTCTCATTGTTTTACATTCCATTTTTTTAGGTTGGGACACATTTCTAGTTAGACATGTCTTTTTTCCTTTAAATATTTTTTTACACTACCATTATTTTTTCCTATATTGAGGTTTTACATGCATTGTCATTTCCCTTGCATTTTTGCCTTTTTACTTAGTCCTTTGTACTTTTTCATCAAGATGGTTTTGTGTGTGCATACAGGTACATTGGCAAAGGCCTCCCCATGTTATTTATTACTTATGCAATGGTCTCCATGCCTTGGACTATGGTGGAAGGCTTGGGTTCATCATTGCTCGAGCCTCCTATTTGGTTCGATTCTGGAAAATCCATGTCATTAAGTGCAACTGTTGCACACTTTTGACAATAAGGTAAGGGATATCTCTAATCCTCCGATCATACCGTTGGTTTACACTTTCTCTCCCTTTACCCAAATCCATTTCTTCATTATTCTTATATACAAATTCTAAACTCTGTAAACTTGTTAGAATATTATGTATCTAGATCCATTAATCATTCCTTGATGGAGAAATACATGTTTTTATGGTTCCCTTCTCAATTGCTTTAGACAAGCTAGCACAATTTAAGGGAACTTCCCAATTTCATACCCACTTTCAAGTACACGATGTAAAAGTTTTAATCTACTAATAGTTTTCTACAATCACTCATTTTACCCAAAATACAATCTTAGTTCATTTCTAAATTTAAAACTGCAATTATTCATTTTTCCTCCATAAGTATTCTTTAATATTTTCCTTGAACTATACTAAAGTGTATCATTTCTAATGTTTTTGAAACACTCCTTTTACATGTTTTCACATCATTTGATCAACATTTATCTTTATATATGACATGTTACACAAATTAATTTCCATGTTAGATTTAAATCCTTTCTTTTGTGGAAACCATTATGGTATTCCCTTGCGTTATGACTTATGACAATATTATGATACCCATTTATTTCCATTGGTAACCCTTATGTTTATAACTTATGTTTTATTATTTATGTGTCACAAAAATGTATGAAAATTCAATGATGGGTCATCCCATATATATTTCCAATGCATTGGGTAATTTCTAATCTAATGAGATGTCTTGTATGGGATTATCGAGTAAACCTAATCCATTATGGGACTTTTTTCACCATGTGATGTAGTATTGTAAGTTATCCTTGACTCATTTTTTTCATGTCGTTGGTTTCTTCTACATTCCTATATTACATTGATCACAGTGCTCCATGTTCTATATGTTGTTAATATATTTGATTATTCTTGTTCCATGCCTTTTTGTATTATAATGTTATGATTTATAACAGATGTGAAACACTTTATTCCCTATTTTATTCCCTTACTTGTCTTTTTAGCTCATCACCTTGTTAATATATTCTCCAAGTTATCCCCTAAATATGTAAGTGCTCAAAGGTAGTTAAAAGATCATATGGAGATTATATAAAATTTCATTTTATTTTGTTTTCATGATTTCTAATTTTGTACCTAGTCTTACATGGATAGTAGAATTTATGATCCTAGGTTTGTATATGGTTATAAATTATTCATAAAATTATCTAATTATATGTGTACACGGATAGGATTTAGAGATATAATATCATAACAATGTCTAGTTATTTTTTGGGATTAGGATTAGAAAACTATAATATGACTCCTATGGATAATTATAATACCATTTATATCCTAAATTGATACATATTGAATAACACATTAAGATATAATATTCAATACAAATTTTATTCTTTAATTTTAAATGATTACTTTTTATATTCTTTATTACTTATTTAATCAATCCTTCCTAATTGTACTTTATTTTTCATAGATTGTTGTTGGAAATATTAGAACCCAAGACTACAATAAATGTGATAGGAAATGATACAATTTACCAAATTAAATGAAAAAACTAATAATAATGTGAGAAGAAAAATTAATGACATTACATGATCAACTAGCTCAAGTTGTGAATAGTAAATTGAATCATGTGAAAGGCCCTCCTATTCCTAAAAAAGCATGTTGTGGTAAAATACTTCATGTCGAAAAGGCCTCATATCTTAAGTGGATATTCTGATCTTGTAATTTCAGAACATTTGATTATGTCACACTCTAACTTAATGCATTATTTTATTTTAATTATTTTGGGTTTCACTTTTGAGTTGTGGGTTGAGCTGATTTTAAATTTAAGGAAATTTTGTGTCATACATGGGTGCGCGACCATATGTGCGATTGTGTGTAGTTTCCATCCTTAATTAGAGAAAACTTTATTTTAAATGTTTTATTATTTGGGCATGTGACCTTGCACATGACCGTGCATGTTGTCCAGCCTCAATAATAATAATATTATTGGTTTGTTCGTTTCAATTACTATGGTTTTATTATTTTTAGATTTATTTTTAGAATTAAAATTTGTTGCTATTAATTCTAATTTTATTTTGTTATTTTATTTTTATTCTTTATTTCTTCTTGTCGTCTATAATTCTTATTTTATTCTTTATTCTTTATTTCTTTTTTATCTTCTATAATTTGTTTTTTTTCTTTATATTTTATTTTTTCCCCTCCATTTCTCTGTCGCTCTTTTTTCCTCTTTTTTTCTCCCTCTCTCTGGTGCTTCCCTTTTCCTGATGCGGACCCCCTCTCACTTCCTAACCCTACCTGCACCACAAAACCCCCACACTTGCTCTCATTATCTGTTGATCTGACCAACCCCATTGGCCTCCCCCTGTCTAGCGCTACCTCACCAGCCCCTTCGCTCCGGTGCCTGTCCCTTTTTCCTCCCTCGCCAGCCACGGTGCCAACCCCTACCTCCTGCGAACCCGAGTTGCACTGAACCAAGCCCTCATCAGAATTCCCTCCCATCTTCCCTCTGTATTCACCAACTAGAGACCACCTTATGAACCCCTTTCGGTCCACCTTGCACCCACCGACATCACCCCGCATCCTCGCACCATCCAGACCTTCACGTCCCCTTCTTCTGACTTATTTTTTCCATGTTGCAACCCTGGAAGCACCCCCTTAAGCTTGGACCAGCTTTCCACACCCTCTCCATAGGTGTGTTTCCTTTCAACTGGTTGTTTCTTCTATTTTGAAGGTGGTAGGGTTAGGATATCATGATTTTTGGGTGTCTAAATTGAGTATTTTTGTTCAAAAGATTTAATTAATGTAAAATTATGGTTTCTCAGAGTGCAATTCTTATGTTGCAAGAGTTTCCTGCTAAATTGCAAAGGTTATCTACACCTAGGTAGGCATTTATATATATAATTATTAATTTTTAAGTTCATTTTCTTAATTAATTAATTTAGAATGTTTACTATTCAGTTTTTTGGTGCACATATAATTTTTTACTTGAGGTTTAGTATGTTTTAATGTGTTTATTAATATCTTAACATGAAATGAGTATGTTTTTGTAGTGAAAACCTTTGTCGAACTGCTTGCTAGTGGTTCATAAGTTGGGATGTTTATTTTTTTATGATGTGAAAAGGGAAAGAATGGTGTTTTGGTGTAGCGTCTATATGTGTTTTGTCATAAATGAATATTTGAGTGTGTTTTTTGTGTTTAAAGTTGTAATAGATATTTTTAGATGGTTTTGTAAAATTTTTTAATGGCTTGTTTAACCATAGAAATGACATTTTTTAACTGTGGGTTGGTTTGGTGTGTAATGTGGTGTTATTCTCTTAAAAATTTATTTATAAAAATTAAAAATGGTTCTTTAAATAATTATTATGAATGAAAATTTTGTTATGGTTGAATTGTGTAAAGTTTTTCGGTGTTTAAATTCATGCGACATATGTTGAAATTGTTTAATAAATTATTTTAAGTGTTTGTTTGACTATGAAAATGTTTTATTTGACCAAGAAGTAGTTTTAATTGTTTGTGTAAGTTGTCCAGATTTAGTTTTGAAATATTTTTATTGTGCGTATTATTTCAAAATGGTATTTATGAGCAAGATTAGATTTATTTTCCATGAGTAGTGTCTTGTTTTATTTGGGTGCATAAATATGACATATGACATGAACTCAATTTTTTTAGAGAATAATATAGGAATCCAAGTTAGCTAGTAGGGTTGACTAGACTAGTGGGATAGTGATCTAGGGGTTACTTTTCCCTGTTTCGCTTAGTAGGATTAATGACTGCAATACTAACTAAATATATGAATGACTAAGTGTCATATTTTCAAATACACACTTCAATGAGACAAAAAGATCTAAGGATCCATGCTAGCTAACACCCATGAGGCCTCTCCCATTTTTGGTGCTCCATGATTGCTTTGTTCTCATCGGTACGACACATTGGATATTTTAAACGTAAGTGTGTGTAAGTGTTTTAATTTAAGTTGTTCATTTTGAAACTATTTTATTTAATCCTATTTTCTCTATAACTATTCAAGAATTTTGTTCTATTGATTAATTAAAATTAAATATGTATTTTTCATTTAATAATTATGCGTGGAACCTTTTTTGGGTGGAATCCTACTGGGCTTTTGGCTCACATCCTATATACAACATTGGGTGTATGTAGATCCTATTTCTTTTGTATTCCAGGTTGAGGTATTGATCATAGCATTGGTAGTTCGGGTTGTTAGCGACATCCTCATGTTGGTTTGGTGGTGATGGTTTGGAGATGTGACTCCTCATGTTGCACAACGTATTGAGTTGGGGTTTTTGTTTTCCATTGTTGTAGTTTTTTAGTTTTTAGTTAATTTTCTAAACTTTAAATCTTAACATTGTGTAAGAGTATGTTTGGTTGTCTGATTTTAGTATTAAATTTATTGATCTTGTTGTTTTCCTTCTGTTTGTTCATTCTGGTAAATCGTTCCCAAGTCTTATTTTTGATACCTGGGAATTTGTGCCAGCCCATGGGGATCTGGAACACCCTTCGGGCCATGTCACTGACCGGGTCAGGTGCCGGTTCGGATGGTGACCCATCCTGGTTCACAACAAAATGATATCAGAGGAGGTTTTTTCTTGTTATTTGGGCTGTCAGGTAGAATGGAGATATGACTATCCGTACTCTAGTGGTAGGTTTGGGAAGAGTGTTACGAACTCTTACTCATTCTGATCCTCAAGTAACCAGGGATAGTTCGGGATTTATGTTTTTGTTTTTTGTACTTGTTGATGGGGGATGACAATAGGATTAAATCTGTACTGTGTGCAGTCTCACATGGTGTGGAGAACCATGCGATGACCAAGAGTACTGTTTGATGCTTCTAGTTTTTGGTGCTTACCTAGGGCATGGTTTGCAAAACCATGTTTCCGGGTTAGACATGAACACTATTCCTCTGTCCTGGTTTTTAATTTTTGTGATGTCTTACTTCTGTTTTGGGTTGGTATGAAAGTGTTATTTTTAGAGAAAGTGGACTTTGGGTTTTCTCTTATTTTATTTTTGGTGTGAGTTTGGCATGATTTTTGTGGTGCGTTTCTTTTGAACATTGTTTCTAGAAGTTGGCATTTGATTTGTCAAAGATGAATTTTTAAAATAATGTATTGGGTTATTTGAAATTGAAGTGAGTTATTTTGGAAATTGTAATATTTTGAAAATATGTATTGAATTTTTGAAATGTTTTGAAAAAAGGTATTTTTGGAATATTGGGAATGTTTTCTTTTGAAAGAGGAAGTACCTTATTTCCTCCAGTGGTATTCTTATGGGTCCTTTCATGTGCATGTGGAAGTGATTAATGGATAGTTGGTGGATCATGTGGATGTGTGCCTGAGTGGCATGAAGATGCATATTTGAGAGGCATCATGAAATATTAGTGGTGAGTGATTGATTTTTAAGGCCTCTTTTTATTTCCTAAAAAGTGGATTTTTCTCTAAAACGGGGTTTTCTACTTAAATGGTTTAGGAATTGAAGAATGGTTTTCAGTCCTAAGTGAAAGCGATGAGTTCATAAGAGCTGTTGGGCATTGTTTTACTTCTCTTGGTTTTTTCTACGAGTGTATTTCTTCAAAAAAAAATTAATAATTATAATTATTATTTTAAATTAGAATTATTTGAATTTTGTATAAGGTGTGGATGTTTCTTTTGTGATGTGTTTGGATTTTTCGATGGATGTTTTGTGTTTCTTCTTTGGGAAATTCCCCTAGAAACGTCCCATGGGTTTCCAGTAGGTCTCTCAGTTCTTGGCCCAGCCCAGAATCCCAGTAGAGTGGTGGAGTTGGGTTCTGCTATGTTTTGTTGACTGTATGTAGACATTGGGGTTGTTTGGACATCGTTTAATGCTTTGGGAATGTTATAAGTGTCTTCGGTTTTTGAGGAACTCTAAAATTTGTGTGGGTGTAAGTTGTCTCGGGTATCTCTGGTTGAGTAGGACTAAACCAGTAAACAATGATCATTCTGTTTTTTTGTGAACGTGGATATCAAGATTGATCCTCAGGACTAGCTACATTCTACCATTATACCTATAGAAGTGGAGGAAAAGGAAAGTGGTAGATCTCATAGGTTCTTGACCAGTCAATAGGCAGAGAAGGAGGTGTGTTCACCTTTTTGATGAGTTAGTTTGATGTTCCCCATAGGTTATGAGGAACGATCAGTTTAAAGCTCAAAATAGTTGTTGGTATTGTTCATATTATGGTAAGTGTAGGTTCCTCATCTGATGCAGAGTGTGAACCAATGGGACTTATTCTTGGAGTGTCCCTTCTGTCCGTTTTCATATTGTGTTTGACAGACCGCTCAATCTCCTATCTCTAGCATGGTATGTTGGGAACTCTAAGTCATTCGCTGAAATTCTCAGAGGGTATATTAATGGAGTCCTATATAAGGGAATGAGGAGAAGTAAGAAGGTTGATTTTCCAATAGAGGAAGTTCCAGTCTGAGGTGGTCATCTTACGACTATGAGGTGGTAGATGCTTCAGACATCAGGGCCCTAGCCATAGGTATCGGGGTAAATCTAGCGCGCAGTAGGAACTCGTCGGATGTGGGATGGGGTTGGACCAAATTAAGTCTATAGTTTCAGGATGAGAATAACATAAATTTACCTATTATGGTATCATCTATGAAGGCTTCTTTTTTATGTGAGGAGCATGAATCCCTTGTCTCCTTGTTGTGTCCATAATTCATTGGAGTTCCTCTTGGGCCGTAAAGTGGTTAGGAATATCCATATTATTGTAAAGACAGCAGGCATGCTCTTTAAAAATTCTTCTGGGACACATAAGAGTTGAAATTGTACTCCTTTTGGAGATGATATCTTCTTGTATAATTGACACATGCCTGTCCTATTTTCCGCTATGTTTAGGGGTTTCTAATATCAAAACCATCTCAGGTGGTAGAGTTTTGTCTACTTTGGGAATTTTCTATGCTAGTTAACTTGTGTTGGTGGGTTTGTGATGAAGAGTTCATTCTATATCGTTCATTGTAAATTGGGAATTCCCTCATAGGTGTCATAGTTCTAGGAAAATTTTAAAATGGTGGGGTGACCCAGTGTGGGTCTCACCGATGTATCCTCTTGTGTTGGCTTTGTTAAACATAGGGTTCATGGAGGTTCATGCCAATGTTAGAGGTTTTCTGGGTTTCAAAGTTGTTTTTGTTTGAAGAACCAATTTTGGACGTGAACACTAATATGGTGTGGAGACCACCATGTGATGAACTTGTGGGATAACTTTATCTTCAAATTGTGCATGGTGGGGAACCCCTTACTTCTTCTCCGCCCGATCTTTACCCTGGTAATTGTTTATCTCAGGTAATGGGTTGGTTGACGAGTGTTCATGGAGATCTCAGGCGGCCCTGGAGATCCCTATGTTTGGGGTCCAGGTGTTCCATGTTGTAGTTCTCTTTGGAGGTGAATTCCTTGTTTTTGTTTATTTTTCATGGTGATTTTGGTTTTGAGATTGTAGAAGTTTCAGGTCATGGATGTTTTGAATGCCTGGCCTTCAGGTGATTGAGGTTTTATTTAAAGTTTCTTCATGGACTTTCTTGGAATCATGGCTTGGTCAAGTCTGTTGGGACATTCTGGGGGAAGAAAGTGTCATGGTGGGAAGAATTGTCACACCCTGACTTGATGCTTTATTTTATTTTAGTTATTTTGGGTTTCACTTTTGTGTCGTGGGTTGAGTCAATTTTATTTTAATTGAAATTTGGTTTCATACACGGGTGTACATCCATACACACAATCGTGTGTAGTGGTCATCCTTAATTAGAGAAAGTTTTATTTTAAATGTGTTATTATTTGGGTGTGCAACCTTGCACATGACCGTGAACTTTGTCTGTTCACAATAATAATAATATTATTGGTTTGGCTGTTTCTATTATCGTGTTTTTGTTATTTTTAGTTTTATTATTAGTAATAATTTTTTTATATTAATTAGAATTTCATTTTGTTATTTGTTTGTTATTTTTTACTTCTTGTCTTCTTTAAGTATTTTTCTTATTCCTTATTTTTTTATCTTCTTGAATTTTTTTCTAATTGTATTTTATTCCCCCCCTCTATTTCTATCTTTCTATCTCTTATCTTTTTTTATCACCCTCTCTCTTGTGCTCTCATATTCCCCGTGTGGACCCACTCTCAACTCCTAACCCTATCTGCTTTGCAAACCCCTAACCCTTACTCTCCTTCTTTGGTGAGCCGGAGTTCCCCGTCGGCCTGCTCCTGTCCAGTGCCACCCCGCCAGCTCCCTCGCTCTGGTGCCCCACCCTCATGCTACCCTCACTAGCCATGAGGCCACCCCATGATGCCTGTGAACCTAAGTCACACTACACCAAGCCCTCGTCAGACTGCCCTCCCATCTTCCCTCCACCTACACCAACGGACGACCCCCTTCCACACCCCTTCCGGTCCTCCTCGCACCAACAGGCACTGCCCTGCTGCCTTGCACCATCCAGACCCACACCTCTCCTTCTTCTGACTGATTTTTTTAGTGCCCCACAACCCCTGCAGCCCACATAAGCTCGGAACGACTTTCCACACCCTCTCCATAGGTGTGTTCCACTTCAACTGGTTGTTTCTTTTATTTTAGAGGAGGTATGGTTAGGGTTAAATGATTTTTGGGGGTTTATATTAAGGATTTTGGTTCAAATTTATTAATTAGTGTCAAATTGAGGTTTCTCATAGTGGAATTGTCATGTTGTGGGAGTTTCATACCAAATTGTGAAGTTGTTCTACACCGAGGTAGGTGGTTCCACGTATGAGTATTAATTATTAAGTTAATTTGCATTATTAATTAATTTTGTATTTTTAATAATCAGTTTTTTTTTTGGTGCAAATTTAGTTTTTACTTGTGTTTTAGTATGTTTTAATGTGTTTATTAGTGTGTTAATTGGAAATGATTATGATGTTGCTGTGAAAACCTTTGTCGAACTACTTTCTAGTGTTTCTTAAGTTGTGCAGTTTATTTTGTTAGGATGTGAAAAGGGAGAGAATGGTGTTTTGGTGTAGCGTCTATACGTGTTTTGTTATAAATTAATATTTGAGTGGTTTTTTATTGATTAAAGTCATTTGGAATATTTTTATATGGCTTGGTAAATTTTTTTGATATCTTGTTTAACCACAGAAATGACCTTTTTAACAATTGGTTGGTTTGTAATGTATAGTGGTGTTATTCTCTTTAAAATTTTTTATAAAAATTCTAAATGTTCATTTAAATAATTATTAAGGATTAAAAATTTGTTATGATTGAATTGTGTAATGTTTTTCAGTTTTTAAAGTCATTCTACATATATTGAAATTGTTTAATAAATTCTTTTAATGTTTTGTTTGACTATGAATGTGTTTTCATTGACCACACAATAGTTTTAATTGGTTGTGTAAGTAGTTCAGATTTAGTTTTGAAATATTTTTAGTGTGTGTATTCTTTCAAAATGGTATTTCTGAGAAACAGTAGTTTTTTTTCATGTGTAGAGTCTTTTTTTATTTTGGTTCTTAAATATGACATGTGACATGAACTTGAAATTTGTGTGAGCACAAAGCGGGAACCCCAGGTAGCTAAGAGGTTTGACTAGATTAGTGGGATAGTGATTAGGGGGTGGATTTGGACCTATTTTTTTAGCAGGATTGATGATGACAACAATAACTAAACATATGAATGGTTTTGGGTCGTGGTTTCTAAGCCACATTTTTGATGGTCATGGTCTCTTAGCCACGTTTTCAGCGGTTTGTGGTTTTGAAGCCACATTTCCTGGAGACACGAAGATCTAGGGACCCAAGCTAGCTAACATCCATGAGGTCTCTCCCATATTTAGTGCTCCTTGGTTGCTTTATGCTCATTGGTTTGACACTTTGGTTATTTTAAAAGTAAGTGTCTGTGCGTGTTTTAATTTAATTTGTTCCTTTTGAAATGATTTTCTATAAAAATGTTTCTCAAAAAATTTTCAAGCATTTCATTCTTTTCTTTAATTAAAATTACAATTGTATTTGTCATTTAATAATTATTTGTGGAACCTTTTCTCAGTGGAATCTTACTAGGCTTTTGGATCACAACCGACAAACAACTCTGGGTGTATATAGATCATATTTCTTTTTTATTCTAGGTTGAGTCATCGAGCATAACATTAGTGGCTTGGGTTGTTAGAGACATCATCGTGTTGGTTTGGTGGTTGTGGCTTGAGGATTTGACTCCTCATGTCACATAGAGGCCTGAGTTGGGGTTTCTGTTTTCCTATGTTTTAGTCTTTTTTGAGTTTTTAGTTCAAGTTATAAACATTAAATCTAAACATGGAGTAAGATCTTTTTGGTTGTCTGATTTTAGTTTTGAATTTATTAATCATTATATTTTATTTATGCTTTTTCATTTGGGTAAATCATTCAAAATCCTTATTTGTGATACCCAGGCACTTGTGACAGCCCATGGGGATCGTGAACTCCATTCGGGCCTTGTCGTGGACTGGGTCGTGCACCGGGTCGGATGGTGACCCTTCCTGCTTTGTGAAAGATTAAATCCATTAATTTGATATTCTCTATCTTCAAATTCATAGTAGAAGATAAATTTAAACTGGTGTTCTATCATTTTTATGGGGAAGCTGAACAACGGTAGACACCAAGAAATATCAAAAATTCTAAGGAGGAAATTGATTCCATCGATTAGGAAGAATTCAATAAAATATTTCTCAAAATATATTTTACCTAAAGACTTTTTCTTAAGTTAGAGAGAGAGTTCCATGGACAAGTAAAAACGGTGGATGAGTTCGTCAAGGGATATAACGAAAGCATCAAAATAATTTTATGATACGCCACAAATTTATTCCTGAAAATTGAAAGCTGAGTGGATATCATCTTTTGTGTTGTAAATATGAGTCTATGAAATGTGTCGGTGATTATAGAATTTGGTAGCTGTGATGATATTGCCTTTTAAGACCATAAGGATGACATAGATTTTGGAGACACTCAGTGGACTCATGGTTTTAGTGACAAAAATAATATAATTAAGTTTAATATGGGAAGATAAATAGATAAATCCATAATGGAATGAAAACACAACATCCCATGTGTCAATGTTGTGGATTGAAGTATCCTGGTAACTATTTAAATGGAACCAAGAGATTCATTAATTGTTTATGATTAGGGCCTAATTAGAATTATTTTTGAAGGGATGTGAAGAATCCTAAAAATATGAAAGAATAAAGGAAGGTTCATATCAAAACATATCAAATAGTGCAGTGTTTAAACTATAAGAAACATAGGAATTGTGCTAGTAATTGACCTAATCCAAGGGTTTTTTGAGGAAATTAATAACATCAACCTCCATGGAAACATGGAAGGGCCTATGGTATCACTATTGTTCAGGTGGAACCTAAAAATGGTGTGGAAACAGGTACCCTAATTATTCATTCAATAATAGTGAACACAAAATTCGATTCATGTTCTATGAATTCTTTCATATCTTTCATGTTTAGTAGAACTTTTCAAACAATACCTCAAAATATGGTGGTTTAGTTATCTCTAAGAACAAAAATTGGGAAATTATTGGATCCATAGTATATAACTCAACTAAATTCATGTTTTGTGGACTAAACCACCTAATAAATATCTTCTTACATCCTTTGGTAGAGTATAATTTTATTTTGTCATGTATTAGCTATATTTATTCAAATACAACATCAACTCTCAAGAAAAATTAAATACACTTCAAATACTAAGGAATCCAACAATTCTGTAAAATTGTATTGAAGATGATGAATATCCTTCAGAATTAGATTCCTAAATGTAGATATTGTTATTTTATGAAGAATATTGTCTTATTAATATTATTTACACAAAGTAAATGATCATTCTTGAAGACATTCCCATTATGATGAACTAATCAGATGTGTTCCCTTCAGAATTTCCCAGTCTTCCTCCAGATCAAGAGGTTGAGTTAGCAGTTGATATTTTTTCGGTATCTCTACCTTTATCAAAGACTCTTGATAGGATGTCCACCATTGACATGGCGGAACTAAAGAAGTAGTTATAATAGAATCCAATAAAGGGTTTTATATTTCCAAGTTCTTCACTATGGGGTGATCTAGTTATCTTCATTGGAAATAAGGTAGTGTTAATGCACCTCTTCAATGATTCTCATGAGCTCAAAAAAATCATGATAATGAACAAGTATCCAACTACATAGAAAGATGACTTGTTCTATCAACTACTTGGGGCCAAGTATTTCTCTATGGTGATCCTTCGGTTGTGATATTACCAATTATAGGTGAGGTTGGGAGATTCTCCCAGGACTACCTTTTGAGTGATGTAAGGAGACTATGAGCTCATAATTTTTTTTGAACTCACTAATACTGTAGAAATATTCATGTTCAAAATGAATAGAGTCTATAAAGATGAACTCGAAATTTTTTTGGTAGTCCTTATAGATGATCTTCTAATATAAATCAAAAGATATGAGAAATATGAGGAAAATTTGAATACTGTCCAAATGAATTTGTAAAGGGAGAAACATTATGAAAATTATAGCATATGTGAGTTCTTGATGGAGGATATATCATTCTGGGGGAATATATTCACCAGCAAAGGAAAATATGTGCACCCTTCAATGAAAATGGTAATATAATAGGGGAATGAGATAACATCTAAAATAGAGATCCATAGTTTCCATGGTCTCTCGATGTATTACCAATAATTTTTAAAGAACTTCTCATAATTTTCAAACCAATTATCCAAGCTGAATCGGAAGGGAGTAAATATTTCTAGACCAGTGAATCTGAAAACTATTTCAATGAGTTGAAAAAGAGACTTATAAATACATCAATACTCACACCACCAATAAGAATGTAAGTATTTTTTGTATATCAATAATTTAAATATAGTCTTCGTATATTTACTAATAAAAATGATAATGTGATATTCTATTCATCAATGAAGTTTATAACTTATTAGTAAAACTATCCCATGCATAATCTAAAGTTTGTAGATATTACCTTCACATTGAAAATATTCCATCATTTTCTCTATTGGTAGAATTGGGAGATATATGTCAATAATAAGTTCATAAAATATATATTCACATATAATGAGCTTAATATGTGTCAAAAAAGATGGTTATATCTCATAAAAGATTATTATTGCAAAATAGAGTACCATTATAGTAAATTAAATAACATGGATGATGTTCTATGTAGAAAGGATCGTTCACCATTATCTATTATAAGAATAGAGAAGGATACAATCATCTTAGACTTGGAATGGATAGACATGAGTATCTCTAAGGAAGGTACATCATCATTCCTTTCAAAAATGATTGATCAGCCATACCTCATATAGAAAATAAAGTATGATCAATTAAATGATATGGAATTTCGAAAATGTAGATAATATATGAAACAGGAAATCCATAGAGTTGAAAATTGATGATGAAGGAGTTGTAAGCTCTAGATCATGACCATGTTTACAATCAAATCCCAATAGAATAAAGTGATTCTGAATGATGCACATTGCTCAACCTTCTCTATTCACTCTGGGGAAATGTTGTATCAAGGTCTAAGAGCACTTTTGGTCGGAAAATATGAAGAATAAGATCACTAAATATGAACATCACTGCTCCTAGTATGTTATAAAATAGAGGATGAAAGGTTAATTTCTAAGGGGGAGATGAAACCATTATTATACCAACATGGAAATGGTAAAACATGTCCGTAGATTTTTTCCTTAGAATTCAGACACAATCCAGATAAAATAATTCTATATGGGTCATTATGGATTTTATAACAATGACAACTCACATTATTCCAATTATAGAGGACCAAAAACTCAACAAAATTGCACAAATATACAAAAAATATGTTGTCAGGCTGTATAAACTACCACTTTTTTTGGGTCCATGTTGGATTGAAAAGGATGTAAGAAGAGTTTTCTTTTGTAGAGAGTTGTCATTTGTTTTCAAATAAGATAAATCAATTCACTTTATAATGAATTTGAAAATCTGAAGATACTAAAGGTGATTGATCAAAGACTATATATCAGAGCAGACACGAGGAATTTAGTTGTTCGTAGAATAATCTAGATGCTAGTGAAGTAGAATTGGTGTTTTTGCCGAAGCAGATTTTAAGGTGGTGTTGTTTTCTATTGTTTGCCAAATTTTGGGGGATGAAAATTTGGAGAGGGAGAGATGTTATTTTGTAAAAGGATATTGTGCAAAATTTTGAAGATGTCCTGGTATATTGGGAACATGTGGAGTTCTAAGATCCTATCATCAAAATCATGAAAATTAAAGAGCTAAATGAATTGTTATTTTTTTCATGCAAGATTGATGGGGGATTGGAATGTTGCTCGTAGGGAATGAATCAAGGTCCGAACATCAAAAAAATAGAAAATGCATGATGTTTGTGGAATATTCAACAAGTGCATGAATTATGATGTAGGCATGAAACTGACTAACGTGCCCAAACTGATGTCAAATGTGGTTTTTCATTACATGTTAGAATCTTACACAACACGTTAGGGTTTCAGTGCGCAGGGGTCAATGATGCCTATAAATAAGTGTTGACCCCATCACATTTAAAAATCTAAACACTTAGAGAAATATAGAGCTCTGAAGCATGGAATAATTTTATGTAAAGGGAGTTGCAAGAAAGAAATGGAGTTTCCCATCAGAAGTAGATGCCATGCTTAAAAAAATAGTTGTGTGCAAGATTGAAGTTGCACGAAAGAGGTGTTTCACAAAAAAACCAAATCTCTCGCGTGAGTCATAAATTTTGTGAATAAGACACCTAAAAGTGTGAGAGAAACATTTGAGTAAAGAAAAATATGTATGATGAATTTCAGATAGTTCGTACCAGCTTCCGGGTATGAAAGAGAAGAATTGAATTGAAAGATGAAACTATGAAAGTCAATTAAGAAGCACTAAAACATTTTTTCTCCAATTTGTTCTAAGTGGGAACCCACATGCTTGAGTATTTTTCTTCATCTTATACATGAGTGTAATGTTATATATTACTCATTTTATTACATAACATAGGATTTTTTTCTAGTTGATTGTGTGGTACTTGATAGTTTCCGTACAATACCAAGGAAATTGGTAATCTTGTTGAGTAGGGAACAATGTAAATCTTTTGTTCTTATGGATGTGTTTATTGATTTCATTCCACTAGGAATGATCTCTTTAATAGGAGGTGAAGGTTGTTTCAAAAATAAGGAAACATAAACGAAATAGATATAACTGATTAATGCCCTCCCCCTCTCAGTGAATCTCATATCCCTACAGGGAAACTTCAACTTTCAATAGTATTTAATCAAGTTCTGATATTTAACTCCATGTTATTTAAAAATATCCAACATTCTATAAACATTTAGTAGAACATCATATTGGCTTATCATCATCAAATTTATGGAAAATCTAAATGGACTATTCAAAAATTAGAAGATATGTTGAGATCATGTGTTGTGGACTTCAAGGGGGGATGTGACCATTATCTTTCAATAGTCAAGTTCTCCTATAATTATAGTTTCCACTCAAGAATTAGAAAAAAAATATATGACACCCTTTATGGTAAAAGATATAGAACATTGGATTCTTGGGTTGAAGATAGTAAACATAAGCTGTTGGGACATAAATTTGATAAAGAAATGGTTGAAAAGGTAAAAACCATTATTTAGTACATCAAGAAAAAAGTAGATAAAATATATATCATGATAATACTATATGAGACTTATAATTATAGTTTAGTTATAATAAATTCCTCCACCTATCCCCATGGAAGAGAGTGGTGAGATTTTGGAAGAAAAGAAATCTATGTCCCAAGAACATCGGTCCATTTGAGATTATTGATCATTTAGGAGATATAGCCTATAGATTACAACTTCCAAATATCATTTCTCAATTATATGATGTATTCCACAATTCCATCCTAAGGAAGTACATACTAGTCCCCTCACATGTTATGAATTTATAGGTGGTAGAGTTGGAAAATGATCTCTCTTATCAGTATCAGCTGAGGAAGACCATGGAAAATAGAGATAATGTTCAATATATGAAGAAAACTCACCTTGTCAATATACTATATAGGAAACATAATGATTTAGAGGAGAAATGGGAACCTAATGAAGTTATTAATGATAAGTACCATCATATGTTTTCACCAGAGTGTGTAAAACGAAATTTCGAGTGAAAAATTTCCTAAAGGGGTAGAATATAACAACCCATGATTTTATCAACGAAATTTCCCATATTATAATTATTTAATGAAGTATAAATCACCTTCATCACATTAGTCATCAAATGAAACAATAATAAATCTAAATATTACAATCGGATAATAAATAGAAAATAATGTAATATGAATTGGAAACTTTTCATCTTTTGGATCTGCTAGAATGATCGCGGTCACAAAGAGGGTTATAGAAATAAAATATAATATTAATAATAAAATATTCATTTTTAAGATGAAATTTTATATAACCGTGGTAAAATATAAGTGTCTAATGAATGAAATAATAGGTATTTATAGGAAGTAGTAAACCCATATGACCTTTAAAATATTACTGTTGGTATAGTAATCTAACCTTTAGAATAATAATTTCATTGTTTGGTAGAATAAAATTGAAATTAAAATAGAAATCAAACTTTTAAAAATATAAATAAATTTTAGTTATCTTATAGATGAAAATATTATATTTTTATATCTTTTAATATGTGAATAAATGTTTCAAAAATGATAAATTTTGTGTGTTTTTGTGAATTATAAATGTTTATTTACTATTTAGTAATTAATATAATGATTTAAAAGAATATTTATTTTCAGAATATAGATTCATAAAATAATATTTTTGTCTTAAAATTATAATATAATTTTATTATATTTTCATTAATATTTCAAAATGAAATAAAAGCGGTTATAATATTAAAATGATTATTTTATGAATAAATTAAGATTTTAATTTAAAATTAAATAGATCATATATAGAAAATTATTTTCGAAAATAAATTTCATTTTTGAAATATATATTTTTAAATATGGTTGGGGTGAATTTTTAGTATTTTTCTAAAATTTTTACCTTTTTGCTAAAAAGTGAAATACAGTAATTTATAGTGTTTAAAAAAGAAATGATTAATTAAGTCATGGATGATGTATTAATGAGGTAAGAACAAATATTTTAGAATATACTAACCAATTCACTATATTAATTCATAGGATGGAACATTATTTATAATTTTGAGATAAAACAATAAGAAGATTAATAAAATCTTCAAAACACCCCTCTCATCCCACTACAAATACCACCACTCATCACACCTTCTCCTCACACCTAAAATACTATAAATCATGTCTAAAATCTTCCCCATTATATTCCTCATCCTCTTCCCCATTTTTAGTGACTTATCTTATATAAAAAATACCAAAACCTAGTGCCTTAAAGAGGTTCTCAAGGAGATGACATACAAGGGGAAAAATCCTCCACCTTCCTTTTTTAAAATTATTTCTTTCATCTATCTTATCCTTCCTTCATAATAAAAAGCTACATGATTACTAAAATATCATATATATAATATAATTTTATTGTCTTAGTTTAATATTAATCATCAAAACACTTATCTACACATTTTATTAGAAAAAGGAAATCACCATATGTAAGGTGTCAATTCACCAACTTCATGGATGACAAGTTTTTATTTTCCATTACCACCATCAAGGATAGTAATTAAACCATTATTATAGTTAAACATATTAAAACATTTATATTATATCTTTTTTATGTTCTAGAAGTATATTTCATACATAATATTTAATAATAAAAAAACTAGTTCATGACAATCAAAAAACCGTCAAAATAAACTAATCATTTTTCATTAACAATTTATATAATGAATCAATCTCATATATGAAAAAAATGATATATGGGACTGTTTAGTATTTTTGAAGAATATTAATACCATATTATTCCACTTTTATAGTTTTTATTCAATTTGACAAGAAGTACCACAATTAAACTGAAGTGAAACAATCATAAAATCATGAAACATATGCTCTCGGAACGAAAAAAAATAATTTTATAACTCATAAAAAATTCCATAATTGAAATTAATAAAATTAGAATAAATAAAATAAATATATAATAGGTTATTAATTAATTAATTAATGTGTTAGATTTGATTATACTAGACATTAAATTTAGGTGCAATACACTCTCATTCATAAGTTAAGGGATCTCTCCAAACCTCCAAAATTTACCTTTGGGTTACGCTTCTTCTCCCTTTATACCAATGTATATATTCATTAATCTTATATAATTTTTATAAATTATATTTATATGATCAATAAATATTTTCCAGATCTATTCATCTTTAACTTATGTTGATATATATGTTTCATAAGGTCCCCTTCTAAATTCCTTCCAATAAGCATGCCCGATAAAAGGGAACATTCCAAATTTTTTACCCATTTTCATGTACACTCCATTAACTTTCTTAATAAACCAATTTTTTTATTAAATACCTAATATTATATTAAAATAAATATCTTAGTTCATTTATTGTTGTATAAAAACAAGTATACCTTTTTCATCTTTAAAGACTCTTTAATAGTTTCTAAAACTGTACTAAAGTGTCTAATTTATAATGTTTATTAAAAACTAATTTTAAAATTTTTCACTCCATTTGGACATAATATATCATGATATATGATTATTTTACATTTTTAATGTCTAATTATGAATTAAATTTATCCCTTCATGGACACCATAATGACATTCCCTTTCGTTATGCCTTATAACATGATTATGAAACCCATCTCATTCCATGGGTATCCCTTATGTTTATACCTTAGGCTTGATTCATCAACTGGAATACATAATAATGAAGATGTTATAATGAGTGTTCCCATATATATATATATCCAATTAATTGGATAATTATTAATCTCATGTGATTTTATGTGTGGGATTAGGGAGTAAACAAAATCCATTATGGGAATTTTTCTACTATTTGATATACTCTTAGCAGTAAGCCTTGACTCATGTTTATGTCATGCTGTATATTTCTATAACATTTTTAGGTTACCATGATCACATGATTCTATGTTATATATTTTATTCTTCTATATGTTCATTCATGTGCCATGAATTTTTAGATCATCCTGATTTGGTTTCTAACACATGTTCTACACTTTACTGCCATGTTTATTCCATTACATGGATTTTTTTGATAATCACATTGTTCATTTATTCCCCCATGATATCCTATCAATATGAAAGATCTAAAAATAATTTAGTATATAATTATGGATATTAAATTAAATATCAATTTTCTTTTTTTATTCTTTTCAATTATATACCTTTTCTTTGAAAGTTAATAGAGATTATGATCCTTGGTTTATATGTAATGGTTAATTATGCGTAAAATCATGTAATAATATGTATAAAAGGATAAATTCTCTATACTATATATCTACCTAATTCATTCATTAAGGATTTATATATCTTTATAGAATGTATCATGAGGCTTACTGAATTTAGTAAAACATTAAAGGGTGATCCTTCAGGGTATTCTCATTGTATGATGATTCCTTTTAATTGTCTTTGTTCCTAATTTATGTTTATGCTATATTTAAAAACATTATACATTTAAATTCAATATTTATATGATTATTCTATATGTATAATTTTTAATCTCTTGTGGTATATATTTTTTCATTTTGAGATTACATATCCATCTATCATGACCAATGTACAACTCTTATTATTCATTTTTTAAAAAGACATTTTACCCATGATAATGTTTTACCATACACTTATTAAATAAAAATCTAATTTTTTTTATGATATACTTTATAAGATTTTGAGTTCACCCCTTTATTATATTTATATACCATAAGTTATGATACTGAGTGTAAATTATGTGTAGCTAGAATGGTGTATATTTTCACTCAATTATGGAGGGAAGTTCCCATATAATATAAGATTGAAAGATTATGTAGCTAGTCCTTAGAGACAATAAAACATTTGTTCCTAGAAATATATGACTATTGTGATATGTAATCATTAAAACACTAATATATATGTTGGATTAGTTTTGTAAATATCATACAATATTGATGCCATATCTATATTAAGTGTTTTTATATCTAGAACTAGGAGTGCATGTTTAGGGTGAATCATTAAGTTATATTGTACTCATTATTCTTGTAATACCATCTTTATCATTTGAGGAAGGGTGATAAAACAATTTTTTAAATATTTTGTGGGAGGTTATTTTAGATTTATAACCATTCTGGAGGGTATGGAGAATGAAAATGAAAGAATTAACTACATTGGTTATATGAAATATCATAAGTATTAAAATTTTAACCATGGGCTATTTAAGTTTAAATAATTTTGGTATTATAAATCAAGAAGGATAATTTTATATCCAAATTAGTGGAAGTATAAATCATAAATAGTTCACAGTCACAATTTAAATCCGATGATTTGTCATCAAATCTATCAATGAATATTTTTTGTTGAAACTTTTATGTTGAGCAATAAGGAACAAAATATAGTATATAATACTTTTATTTTGATGTACGAAACATCGATGATCGTGGTTACTATAGTTTATATGAATTTATGTGCTAATACCATGTAGTTTAACATCATATAGGAGAAAAACTATATAATTAAATTTCATTTCATATTGTGTAAACAATTTTTCATGGCATTTACGGTCACAAGATAGAAACCAAATATCATATAGGATTACAAAATTCTACAATACCAAAATTTTTTTATAGTTTAAGGATAAATGAATTGGATTTTGTATGTTTTTTAAATTATTTAAATGAATAAAATATCTAATTTCTATTTTATATGGATATAATATAGTGGTGCGTGTTATAACATATGTGTAATGTCCCTAACCTGGCTACCCAAATAGTCTCAATCATGGTGTCACCACATGACCTCAAGAATGCCTCCCTATACACCTGACGTTTTCAATTAGATGTAAGGATTAATTCATAATAATTCCTGAAAATTTTCCCTCATATATAAATAACTAAAATAGTTTGAAAAAGTAATAACAATAATGGTCCCCCACATAATAATTATAACATATAAAATATATCTAGAAAAAAATAATGAAAAACACACATGTTATAAAAAACAATATATTCATTTTCACATAAAAATATATCAAAAGTAAGGCCATCTATTAGTTTAACATGTAAATATTGTCGAAAAGAAATAATGATGAAGTATACTACTAAAAAATAAGGTCCCAGTCCCTCCCAAATATTATCTATTAACTATATCCATGTTATTCTTACTCATCCATCCAAGACAGGGATCTTGAACATGTAAAATATTATAATAATGAAGAATTTTCGGGTACCAGGGTACCTGATTAGGGTTATATTACAACTCAATAGGCCTCCACAAATAGTTTATATAAAGAAATCTAGTATAATATATGTTCCTGCTTGATTTCAAATTCTAAAAAAGAAAACAATAAATA
Organism: Viscum album; assembly: GCA_963277665.1. Lineage (NCBI taxonomy): Eukaryota > Viridiplantae > Streptophyta > Magnoliopsida > Santalales > Viscaceae > Viscum > Viscum album. Next base: position 1,630,939,799 of record OY728121.1, on the reverse strand, counting down.
AATGTCACATCATGAAATGTTTATCATCTAGACCACATGTGTCAACACTTACTAAAGAAACTATTAGAGTGGACTAATGTGCAAATTATATGAACAAAAATTTGGAGTCAACAATATAAAACTCCTAGAATAAAAAAACAAAGTGATCATTATACACATTTCATGTTAGTCATGTTGAATGATGTATTATATACTCAACTAAGTTAAATGAGATATTGCTGACTATAAGATTTTACCACCCCACTAAATCACATAGCATATGGTAGATGATGAACCACAAGAACAAACATATGGTAGTTGATCTATCAAAAGAATCACATATTGATGATGCACAATTGACATAATCACATAGGGTGGAGGATCTATAATCAAATCATATACCCAGATGATAATACAAAATAAAATCAATCATAGGGTGGATGAGATTCCAAAATATCCTATATTAGGTAGAAGATGCATTACTGACTCAGTCAACTGAGTGTACCAACTACCACCCACTCATGTATTTTGAGGAAAATGCAGATGTGAATCAATCAGAACGGTGGAAGAGAAGCCACTAAATTGTATTTTATAACCACCTATACTTGGTAATAACATTATGGTTTTGGAGTAGTTCCACACATGAATTTTTTTCAGTTGAACCTGACCTAATCTCTAATGGAAATGGGTTTTTATGACTTTATATGGGAGTATTTCCCTTTCACATTTGTTGAATGAATGGTAGGTCTGGGTTATCACCATGTTTTTCAAGGGAATTATTTCTTACAAGAGGTCTATCAAATATGATTATGATATATTAAAAATTATTTCTTAGTAATAGTATTATTATTTGTTATCTCTTTATAATTAATATACCAAAACCATGTGTCTATTTGAACATATGAATGTATAAATGTTTCTCCATATTTATTTTATTAGTTATTATACTATGTTTTAATGCCTCATAGTTGGGAGCAATACAATTTTTCTCTATATATGAATGTTCTAGGTGTTATAGATACTATAATAGGACAATGAGATGACCTTCAAACAAATCCCTATAAATAGAATCAGAACCCACATAGTTTGGTTCCCCTTAATGAGACAAACAATACTTATTAGGTTCATGTGAGATGTCCCTAGGTGGTTTCCTTTAAGGTTGTGAAACAAATACAATGGGATGGCCCATTTATGTTCCTAAATCTAAGAGATTTGTTATGTCTAGATTAAACCACATAGAGGTATCTACATATTACAATTAATAATAATTAAATACTATGTTCTTTGGGTTACACTACTAATGGTCACGTGATTGGTCATCTCTAGGAAGATTGATTTCATATAGTGAGGTATTTCTTATCATGAAAGGGGTGACAACACAAGATTGAGTTGGGATTATGCATGGGAGTCCCCTTTTGGTTCATCCTGCATGTTGAAAACATCATAGGAGTTGATATGGTTTTATAGGATTCATAACACATTTAGTATTTGATGGATCCTAGGTAATATGAACCATTGAGGATGAGTCTCCGGAATAATATATCTAATTGAGAAATAATGAATCATAGGTAATATAACGAATTATTGATTGATAGATTTATGGGAATATAGCCCATTGAGGAATTACATTCAAAGGGAATATATCCTAGAAAAGATATGTGGGAGCATATAGTTGGGATCACCAAACATGTGGAAAATTACCACTTTGTTTAGTAAAAATAATAGTATGTATGACTAAAACATTGAGGAATATGGCCTATAGAGATGTGATTTGAGTAATACAAAAAATTAGAGGCCCTCATCCAACGTAGGAGTATAATGGGTAAATGTGAGTTTTATGTTTATAATAAAGACATGTTCCAATCATGGTTGCTGACTAGGGTGAATTTAGTATGACTAAGGGCATACACATATTTTGATTCCCTTTATTGAATCCACAGATCATTGAGTTAAATAAATATTTCTATAAGGATCTCATTCAAACATAATTCTAGATATGGGATAGCTAAGATGAAGATCATGAACTAGGGTAGGTTTTAGTAGTGACATTATAATTGGGTCCCTCCGTATCATATAAATAAATGGTCATTTATTCAATAAAGTTCTTATTAGTTCTGGTGGAAACTATATAGAGGGATCTTATTAATGGAATAAATGATTGATGGTGTTCATAATAGTTTTTACTACATGGTCTTTATTCTTTAGAGGTTGTGAATGTGGATTAGGTGAATTGGAAGTTATGCATTATAATGAAGTGATAGTAGTTGCTAGTTATATGGATTGGGTGAATATGAATCCCTAGTTGGATACTGTAGTGAGGGAGTTCATATGAATTATGGAATAGATAATCATTTCTCATGTTGCGTGTCTAGATGAAGGATCTCCCTAGTACATTATAGGATGATTTTTCTCCCTCATATGGTGTTTTAAGTACTATGCACTATTTTATAGGTGTGGGTATGTATATCCTTGATTATATGGTAGGGAAAATATCCAACCTAATAAAAGTTCGGATAATTGTTTTCTTTAGTATGTTACTCTTATGGTGTCTTGGGCATGTGGTGCCTTAGTGTGACACCCCTAGGGTGAGCTAGTTATGTGCTGCCTAAGTATTGTTCATTCATTATGGGGTACTTTATCATAATTTCAGATTTCTTGGGGGGATGTGGTCTCTATTGTAGTTTTAATGTATTAAATCATTAAGTAACTCAGTTTCCCCAAATTCAGATTATTTTGTTAGGTTTATTTTTTTTGGGATTATCACCTGAAGGAGATGATAATTCATTGGTGTATAAAGGTTCCACATTTCTAAAATGGGGGTATCTTATTTCTTGAATGTGTCTTTCAAAATGATGATACATGGGGAATATTTATAATTAAAAAGTTACAAGGTAGTAGTGCTATGTGGGAACCACTTCCTACATACTAGTTGAGTAATGTTCTCCCTTAAGTATGACTATAGAATATAATACCTATGTGTGTGGTTGATTTATTCAATGTGGAAGAGCTCAGAAGGAGTGGTATGAGATTTTGTGCCATGTGGTGACCTAGGTGTGAATGTTATTCAATAGTTGTTTTATCTTTTGGGGACCTAATAATGAAGATATGTTACGTTTCAAATTATGGAACATGTGAGGTAGGTCATTTTTTTCAAGTTCTCATATGGTTGAAACTGTAATTTGAGAAAAAAACCTATTCTAAATTCAAAAAACTAGAAATTTTGATTCATGTTTCCATTTTGGCTCCAAAAGTAGTCAAATAAAATCCTTAAAAAAATTGCATACTCTATTTTGTAGGTTTACCAAATATTTATTGTTTTTCTAAGACAATGAAGTTCATAAAAGATCTTCGAAAATGGTGTTTATGTTTTGAGTAATCGTTTCTGTCAATTATGAATGATATACTTATCCTACTACCAGTGGATGGTTCTCACCACCACCAAAATTAAATGATAGATTTTTTTACGGAATTCCATTCCCTCAGTGTGTGAGGAGTCATGTTTCAAATAGGGATCCCATTTCCATCTTCCTAATAAAAATAGATACTAAAATTATTGTACTCATTATATGTTTTCAGAATTAGAAGTGTGTCATTGTTTTTGTAGAAATGAACATCACATAAAATTTTTAGTACCAAAATGTTACCCCTAAAAGTTTAATTGGTTAAAAATTTAAATAATCCAATTATGAGGAAATATAGTGTACATTGATGTATTTCATTAACATTTAAAAGGATTCTCGATCTAACTCACTAATGAAAGGATTTTTAACAAGACTAGAATATTGGCACTAGTTTTATATATTACCAAAAATTATTAAGTCTTGATAATATTTCAATTTCATAGAGTAATATCATGATATATGAATCCAATAGAATATTATTTCATTATGGATGACAAGAATTATAATCTTCACCTGATGTAGTCATGGATGAATTATGAATCAATCCATCACCTTTAGTTTATTTTCTCTTTTAAATATATTGTCAAGCCATAAATAAAATCATATATACCAACACCATAAGATGGGTTGGTTTTGAGAGAAAAAGGAATAGAAAATTGGACCTCCTCTTAAGAGTCGAAACATAGATAGATATAGGGATGACATATATAGAAACATTTTCATTATAATTGTAATCTATGGTCATATCACAAATATTAGAAATGTTTTTTCTCAGAAAATGTAAATAATATGGTTATTGGTTTGATAGGTATGTTTGAATGAGTACCACCACAATAAGATAATATTACTATATTTGGATATTGGAATTGAGATACTTAATATGATTAAAATCATGAAGGATAATTTCAGAAAGAGGATTCCAATTTTCAAAAATGATCAAGTACAATGAGGTACTATCTTCCAATATATATATCATGAATCAACTAAATCAATATGTGAATGACATGATGTTGGTCTTGTAATTTCCTAGGTATATGGACCTAGTGAGTGACGATGAATTTTTTATACGGTCATATGTATTCCCATAAAAAATATCACTAATTTCTATTTTATCTTTAATTTTTTCATAAAATATGAATGAGAAGTGAATTAATGTGTAGGAATATAAATTTTTCTTATAAAACCCTTTTTAAGTTTTCAAAGTGGTGATATTTTATCTCTTTATTCATTTAAAAATTCATGTATATTTTTTTTCATAAATTGTGTGTGGTACATTCCTAGAGAGTGGTGACTCAATGTTTTCCCAAAACTCCATTTGTGGGTCTTCAGAGAAGAAAGAAATTTTACAATTACCATTGGTGGTTAAAAAAATTTCATGTTAAAAAAATGTAGACGATCTATGAAATAAAAAAATTGACCAAAATAGGGGGCATGATGTGTTGTAAAATGGGAGAGGAAACACTGATATGATTGGAATCCCAATTTAACTAAAATATCCTTAAGGGATAATGCATGCAGTTTAAAGTCATAGTTAGTGGAATAAATATTAAATTCATTTAATGTCAAACAAAGTTTATAAAATGCATAGATATCTCATTCATCATGGGTATGATGACCAAATTTAATTGAAAATTCAAATTATAATATATATTGTCCCATGAATGGTTGTACATAGTTTAAGGTCATAATTCTCATCCCATTATATCATGTAGTTTAGGGTCATGCAATAGGGAATAGATGAGACTCATGTACAAGATGTTATATTCATTCTTTGAAGATATGTATGATTCAAAAATTTATAACATTTAGGTTATTTTAATCCACTTCTATAGTATTATTATGGGATGCTTATATCATAAATAAGACATTTGTGTGCTGAAATGATTGTATATAATAAGTACACAGGGGTTGGTCATTGAACAAATTCAAAATTAAATGTTACACTAAGTTATGTTTAGATATGTATAAGGTTAGAGGACTTTCTTCTTATGAAATAGATTTCCTCTAATTGGAAATGATGTATATAGTGTAATAAAGATCATTATTAGAAAGGGTTTTCCTTGGATATGAATACAATCATTAATAATAGCCTTGGAAGATTCAAAAAAATTAAAACACCTAGGGAATGATGCAAATTTAAATAGAAAATAATATTTAATAATATATTGATCACCCAACATGTTATGCCACATTGAATAGAACCCATTATTTTTGAAAATTTATATAAAATGAGATCACCTAACATGAATACAAGTGTGAGAGGTAGAAGGTGTGAATATATTTTTTAACTTTGAAAAATTGTTCCAATTAGTATAATTTTAATTTTAATAGGGTTATATGGTATGAGATATAACCATTTCTCATTTTTCTATTACACACTATCTTTTTCTAATGTCATTAATGAATATGGACTAGAGACCAAAATACCAAACATAATCTCAATATTCTTAATATGAGATTTCAACATGACATGACTTTGATGAATCTTTTATTTCATTTTAAGGTATTTCAAGTCAGACTAAGGATTTTTATGGTTTATGGTTTCAAAACATGTACCAAATTCCTATATGTATAATCCAATGGATATGTGGATATAGTTTATTTACATTGTTCTTACACTATTGCATCATATAATTTGGGGTCACATGAAAAGGACCATATGAGGATCTAGAATGAAATTTCGTATTATTTCATTAGAAATGGGTATAATTAGAAAGATAATTTCATATTGGGTATTTTAATCCCCTATAATAATTGGATTATTTAATGTGTACATCATAACTTAATACATTTTAATTTGTAAATAATGGGATAAAACCTGTAATAAGGGGTTGAATGTTTTCCAAATTGGAATGACATATTTCAATGAAATTATTTCAGGGTTTAAAGGGATAAAAATCCTTTTCCTTAGGATAAGAACATGAATATAGTTGTAAATTATAATATAGTGTCATTAATATCATTAATAAATAATGATGTCCTATTTAGACGAATACACTCATTACCAATTTACATGAAAGACATAAAAAGATTCAAAAACTGGAGGAATAATGTAGGATTATGGAGACAACAATGATTCATGATGGGTTAAACCAAAAAAATATTTACAATATCATTCATTGAACACATTCATAATATGAAGGGATATAACAAGAGGCAACTTGAATGTGTCTGTCGATGAATGCGGTAGAAGGTAAACTAATCCCTTTTTCTAGGATCAGTTAGTCTAGAGACTATAGGTTCAATTTTACTATGGCTACATGTAGATGCCCAAAATCTATGTTCCTTATTCGGTTATTCCCTATCTCTTTTCTATGTCATGAAACAAGATGACATATTGAGAAGAGACCTAATTTTTTGGCAAGCCACCATTGATGTTTTTTTAATTGAAATAATATTAGGAATTTTTCATATTTGATTAGGGTATCATAATTTAGAATAAGTATTTATGGTGTATAATTTCACACATCTTTTTATGGATATTATTGAGGTTTATAGTCCAAAAACATTGACTAAAGGGTGAAATTGTCCTTCCAGAATGTGTGAGACAACCCAACATGAATAGATATCCCTTTCATAGTATAGAATACATTAAGAGGTATTTAAATAAAATAGGGTTATAGTACTTGTGATAAGTATTACTTTGGTCTTGAGTATTATATCATTGAATCAAAGAAGTGGTGTTCTATAAAATATAGGCAATGTGAAAACCCTATATCAATTAAATGAATATGATGATATAAAAAATATTAGGGATGTAGAAACACATTAATAGTAACTTAACCAAGGATTGTTAGTGTTTAATGTCTCATAGATTTGACCAAATGTTGTAGTGTTATATGTAATAAGGTAGAGGTGAAAACCTAATGTGAATTAGAATCCCAGTGCAAATATATAAATTCTCATATAGGTTAATATTAATTAATGTTATATTTCTTTGACTAAATTTTGAGATTGTCTACAAAGGTAGGGAAAGAAAAATAACATCATGGATACTGAACCCAATGATAAAATATACTATTTCATAAATATGAACATTATATATTTTCATAGTGTGTGGACCAAGGATTTATGGGGTTTATCTTCATACATCTTTGAACAAATGGTGAGGTGGTTTATCAAACATGGGAGAATAAGAATGTATTCATGAATTACAATCCCAATTCCAATATATAAAGATAAGGAATGATGGGCACCTTTAATTGTAAGCGCTATTGGTCTAAATGTTGAGACATTATATTAATTAAGGTTAATGAAAAACCTGATGTGAATGAAGATACCTAGTTCATAGATAGGTCATACAGTAGATATTTACAATGTTTAGAATCATAATTCTAAGAACAAGGTTAAGAATGTGATATAAAAATCTAGATGATGCTCTACACCTAAGATCACTCAAATAATTTTTAATAAGGATTGATGATGATGTATATCACAACACGAGTTATTTGAGTTTGGATGTGATGTGATTTCAAATGAATGATATAGAGGACCATATACAAATATTTTAATGATTGGTTCCATGGAATTGTTTACAGGGCATAATGTGATTTTAGGACATGATCCTTAGAATGAAAACATGTCTGTAGTTATATATACTGAATATGGAGGTATGATTTTGGGTTTATATAAGTAAATAATTTTCATGTTACCTATAACCATGGAAGGTTTATGGTTCTTAAAAACACTCATGCTGTGATGTTTTCTACATAGGTTTAGATAGACACAGAGCATTGGGAAAATTCACATATGGAACTAACCATAATTTTTTTATAATGATAATTTTTGAATTAGTTCATACTAGTCTTATTTTTTTCAGGGTATAAAATATATAATTAACACATCACTACGCATCCTTATGTACCCAAGACCAAGAAGAAAATTTATTTCTTCGATAAAATATTTCATCCAAATGTAGATACTAATCCAGAATGACCCAACATAAATGAGGAGACCATATACCATAATGGGTTTGATGGTGATGGAAATTTAAACTAGTCCATGATATATGATTCATATGTCACTAAATATCAGGTATGATTAGTAATAAAGACACTCTTAAAACATAATTTAACATTCCTTTTATAGATCATGCTCATATATTGGGGATGTAATTTTTTTTCCAGCATAGGATTATAACTACAATTAGATCCATGGATTATCCCTAGGATTATAGATCTTGGATTTCCTTATGAATTTTGGATGTTTAATCTCTCAAATATTGAATAAGAACCATTTTCCAAACACCCTCACATTGATATGACACTCATGTTGGGTAGTTGGGTTATGTATAAGATATCAATCCAATAAATTTTGTGGATTTTAATGGAGTTCATGTGTCTTGAATTTTCACATAATATTATAAGGAGTCATGTTCCTTTTATTTTAGGTTAATATGGATATAATCATTATATGGGATAATTTTGAATTATTTTGAATATGAAAAAATGTGATAAACCATTCTTAGGGACAAATAAGATGAAAAAAGAAAATATAAAAGGATGAAGTCTTTGGAACTAAGATGAATTGGCTATTTTAATACAATTGTTGACTGGGCCTAACAAATGTGATATTATAATCACAATGAATGCAAAAAATGGATCCCATTACAGTATAAAGAATATTCATAACATGGTTATCCAGTCTTAGTTTTCAGTGTGCCACTAGTTTCACTAAATACTCTTTTTCACTACCCAACAGACCACTAATGGTAGTAACATCTGATCATTTGAACCATTAAAATTCTGAGGCAGTACATTGACCCCCATAGGGTATATCATATTATTTGAAGACCCTATATGTCATCCTGGGAAGTGCCACCACACATTTAGTTATGTTCATACTCTAATACCAAAGTAACATCTGGGATCACTATTGAATAAGAGCCCCACCATAACATGGCCATTTGATCCTACCCCTCTAGGTTCCACCAGATTCTCTATAAACACGTGGTCCCCTCTCTAGGCCCGCACGTGCTCTAATGGGGTCATATGACTAATGATTTCCCTGAATACCAAGACTTTTTGATTCTAGTGTGCATTATCATAACTCAAACATACCCCAAGAAACTCCCTCAGAGGACACCCATGATGATCACCCCTCTTGGGAAATTATGATTAATTGGGGAGTTTTTATCTAGTAGAACCATGAAAAGAAATGTATACATTTTCTAAATGTTTTTTTAACATTTATCCAATTAGAAATTTAAAATTATGTGGTGGTTCAATGTATCTTAGATTAACAAGAATCAATCCACACACAGTTACTAAAAATTTATAGAATTCCGATTTTTTTTTAAAAATTACATGAATGTAGAGCCAAAAACAATGATAAAGAGGGATTTAAAGTTAGGAGAATTGTTTATGGTCTCATGATAGTATATCTAAGAATGAATACATATACCATGATTATTGGTTTCTATCAGAATGTAGTTCTTGAGTAAAAAATATCTGTATACAGATCTTGATCATGTACATAGGTGGAAAAGTGAAATTCATGGACTCTCTTGCGGTTGAGAAGGATAAAAACCTATCTTTAATTAATAATGGAATAAACATTAGAGAAGAAACTGGTATGAAAATGGATGTGGTGACTTATCCAAATATTTGAAATCCTAGAATCACAATGTATCCTGAGTTATCATAAATAAATCTAGACAAAGTTCTTATGTGGGAGAAATTTAGATCATTGGTTTATTGAATTGATAAATCAGGGCTGTCTTGTGTAGTTATACCCACTTAATAGAAAATTGATACAAAGGACCCCAATATAGATAGTTCCCTTGTATAGGGGATGGTGATTTATAATTTAGGTGATATTGATAGGACACTTCCAAGATATTTAAGGATATACGAGATAATCATATGTTGTGTAGTTTTATACAATACCACCAAGACATAATGGGAATATTTTATCTTAGAGTATTTTTTTTGAATAAATAACCATATTCTTGGGGTCTTAGTATAGATATGGACAATATATAATTTTTTTATGCCTTATATACTGGAAAACTGTATGTAGTTTTGGCCATTTTATTATATACTATATGTTTTATATTTTAATGTTATCAACCAGGATCTTGGGTTTTATATAGTTTAATATAGGGAAATAGGATTTTCATATATAGATATTCCATATTCTTATATTAAAATTCAATATATTACCCAACCACGTTCATGAGGACAATAATATTTCATTTATTAGGAGGCTTGGTGTGCAATATTATACTATAGGGACATATTATTGTCAACTCTAATAATTATCATCCCCTATATTAATCTTAAAAAACATACCCTACTTATATCCCTTCTTCATAATATAGGTAAATAAAGAATAATAAATGTTGATCTTAGATTCTATGTAGGTGTAAAAATGGGAGATACGTAGGAATAACCTAAACAGAAGGCTTCGAGAACACGAGAATAACATATGAAAACAAAAACCTAGAAATGAGAGAACATAATAACATTCAATGGAATAAATATTTGTTGTTAATAAGGCATGAATCATATCAAAATAAAATAACAGTATCCATGATGGAATAACAATGGCATAAGACATAAAATTATGGCATGTACATTATCATAAATAAATATTTTTTCAAGGATACAGATGAAGACATTCATTACATGTTAGGTTTGGGTTAGCCACATGTGTACCTTCATTAGGATTAGGAAAACCTCCCATTTACCCTCTTCTAGGAGTGGGATAAACTCTTATGTACCCTCTTTTATCCCCGATATAACCTACCATGTACTCATTATTCTCATATACCATTAATCATTATGCAATTTATTAGGGGGATATATAGGTTTAACCCATCATATAATGAAAATAATACATTTTAATGCCATAATATAATAAAAAATTTAATATATCATAACTTATGAAGTGAACTTAGATTCGTAAATATTAAATAATATCAACACATGTGAAAAATATATACGTTTTATAATCATTTCATCAATTGATCATATAAAAACCCATGAAAATATATAGGTTTCATACGTTTTTATCATGGTATAACCAATATAATATCATTGATTTTCATAAACACCTTTTCATCTTAAAAATAAACCATTTAGAAAAATAATAAAAATGGAATCCTTGGATAATATATTCACTAAATCATAAACAACAACATATGATGTCATTTTAGATGGAAAATTATTTTAAAATTCCCTTTTACCTATTCTGGAGGAAAATATAATTTCCACTTTGAAAAAAATTGGAACCCATTTTTTTAAAACCTTTTCTTTTAATGTAACGTTTGAACCTTATAAAATAATTGTTTAATATCATTTAAAAAATTTAATGAAAAAATACCATTTTCACAAGGAATTTTTCTCAAGAATTTAACTATTAAATAATAGTTTTATATTAAAAATAATTTAAAAAATATAAATAAAGAGTCAATGAAAATAATGTTCATGATGGAAGGAATTTTTTCATGTCATATGCGTTAAAATAATGATTACTTTCACATTTTTGGTGAAATCCAAATATGCATTGTTTGGTAAATGAAAGGAAGATTCTTTTAAGATGATTTTATAAAAATTAATACATGGGTATAAATGACCAAAATGAATAATGATAAGAATGATAAAAATATAATTGAAGAAATATTTTTTTTGAAAACATGGATTTTGGAGAAAAAGGGATTTTAATCGAAGAGTGAAATAAAGAATTTTTTTTAAAAATATTCTTTTGAACTCTAAGGAAATAAACACACAAAAATTAATGGAGAAATTTTTTTATAATAAAAACACTTTTTCATAATAATATTCATTGCTTCAATGTATGTTATATCATAATATATCATTATTAGAAGAATAATCCTTAAAAACCCCTCATAAACGATGAGATTGTATCATAAAGCTTTACCATATTGGTAAAAAAGAATTATAATTCCCATAAAATAATAACATTAAATAAAACATTTAATATATTTAAAATACATATATTCATTTTATAACATGTATATTTAGTAGTTGATACATATAATATAAGAAAATAGGTGCATACCATTTCTTTGTTCTGAATGAAGGAAAGTTTAGGAAAACATTCTCTTACGGCTTGGCTAACATTTGAACAGTAGAACCAATGAAATATAGATCTAAATACGAATATATAAATAAATGAAATAAGGAAAGTCATTATAAAATTCATTCATGAGAAATATATACACAAAATAAAAGAAACATATGCTGAGTATTGAATGTGCATCATAAAAAATTAAAAGTGAGATGAATATATCGTACCTTACGTCTTGAATTTACTCATACACGTTAAAAAAATGTATAATAAATATAATAGTAATATAAATCTGTTATATAAAAATAAATCGGTATATATATATCATACCATATAAAGTTTACATATGACCCTTTATTACCAGTTTGATAACAATTATATGTTAATGTCACATTTCAAAAAAAAAATTGTATTGATTTCTGTGTGTATTTTGATCTGTTATTTTTTGTCCTCTTACATTGATCATGATTAAATAATAACAAAAATGGTAAATATATTTTTATTATATATTTTAATTATATATATATTTAGATTCAGCTATAATAGTTAGATATAGAAAACAATATACCATATTCATAGAGACGCTAAGTCTTACGTACACATAAATGTTGTTTCCATATTCTAGATCGATTAAATGAAAGAAATTTAATAGTATATTTCCATTAAATAATAATTGTTATGCCATATATATAACATATTTTTATTAAATTAATCCATATTACCTTACACTAAAATCATTAATAATTCACACTGCTTCATGAGGTGGTAGTCCATCGTACACACAAGCGACATTATCCGATTACCAACGAATTAAATTTAAGAATTTTTATGTGATATTATAATTACATATAATAAATAATTCACTATTTTCATATTTAAAAACTAAATCATTCATTATATTCATCTATGAGATGTGGTGATGGAAAACGAATAATATCGATTCGTAAGGCGACATACCATCTAACACAAGAATACTGATTTGTGACCCATGTGATAAAATAAGAGAAGTATTTAATTTAGTCCATTAAAAAAATAATCATTTTATAGATAATGAGTTTATTATATAATCATTGATAAATTATAATTTAATGAGTTTAAAGAAGAAATAATATAAAGATTCGGTTTAGGGTGTTACCACTTCTTCATACAACTTCTTCTAGTTTTCATCAAATAGATTTTTAAGTGTATTTATGACCACAATAATCCATCCAGTATGATAGAAGGGAATTTAGAAAATGATTTTGGAAGGAATTTTCTAAACCAAAGGGTTTTTGTAAGAGCGATGATTAGATGATATTGGGTGGCCTATTATAAGTGAGGTGGGTGACAAATTTGTAATTTTTGGAAAGAAAATGATGTAGCCACGTTTTCACATGTAAAAAGTCACTAAAATGGTCAATTAATTATAATAGAAGAGATAATTTCTTACTAAATCCATTCAATGTTCTTTGTAAATGTCTTTTATCATTTTTAACAAAAATGTTTTTAGTTTCAACCTTAGGTAAATTCACTTTTTCCCCAAATGCGGTAAATAATTTTTCCTATTCTAACTATGAATTATGGTAAAAAATTATGTTAACATTATTTTTTAGTAAAAAGAAAATATTATAATTAAAAATAAGTAAAACAATTTTGGTAAATTAAATTTAGAGGAGTGGAATTTTTTATTATAAAATTAATCCTGTAGACGCGATAAGAAAACTAGTATCAAGGATAAAATGATGAAAATTTCAAAAAACTATTATATAAAAACCCCGTTTGGAAATGATTCAATTGACATAAATTATATTAATAGATATATAATTTAACTAATATATCTTTTTTTAACTATATTAAAACAATTTTTATGTTATTTAGAGGCCTTAAAATAAATGTAAACTCTTAATTTAATATTTCATTCTTCATTATTCTCAAAAATATTTATCTTTACATAAACTAAAAAAAATAATTCTAATTTATTTGACATGGTTATTTCAAATATGAACTTCATTTTTTTTGTTTTTTTCTAAATATGTAAAAAATTATATTTAATATAAGTGTGGGAAAGCATACAAATCCATTATTTAAAAACATTTTATTTTAACCATAAAAATGGATTTATTGATGTATCATGAATAAGAAACACATAATATAAATATTATAAGAATAATTTAATATAATATATATTTTAATTTAATTAAAATTTTTCATGACATGTTATTTCATTAATATATTGAGGTAAAACATGTTTTTCTATATATTTTGTTTTTTGAGAAATATATTTCCATTATTTCCAAATAGTGTTTATTTTAATTTATAGTTAATTGGTCAGTATAGAATTTATTTAATATACATATTTTAACCATATATTTTAATAAATTAGTTAATATTTTTCATATTGTTTATTATAATGGCTAGGTGATATATATTATATTAAATAATATTTTATTAATCATAAGTCATGTTTCATTTAAACATTGAATAGCATGTAACACAAGTTAAACATATTGTTTCTTGAAAATGAAATTTCTTTTTTTTTCATGTAATGGAAAATATAGAAAATATTTAATCAATTTGAAAAAATTATTTCCCAAAATCATGGGGTGTATCAATATACACCATTAAATTGAATTTTTATTTAAAAATTATTCACAGGGTAACAATCAGCATATGATAATAATGTCTCATTACATGCCCAACACCCAAATTACATAAAAACGATATTTTATTAAAAACAAAACATTGACTAGGTAAGTGGTCTTGTTTCATAGGTCCTTCACTATTCAATTTAGAATCTCTATAGGTTTTTTCACATAAGAAAAATCATTCTCTAGCTGTATAACCTAAGAAATTAGTACATTTGAGGGATCATGTATGTACTTACCAAGTAGTGATAAATGTAACACATCTTGAACATGACATTGTTTCAGTGGATTATACAACCAATAATATACTATATCAATATAATCAATTATTTCATTGGGGGTTGATATACCTTGAGAGTAGTTTTTCCTTATTTCATCCACAATGAAATTCACAAAAAGACCTTCTCATGGACATCAAATTCTAGTTCATGTCAATTGTTATCATCATTTTATTTTTATCATCTTTATGATATATATATATATATACATGTTTATTAATATCTATATCATCCTCTTATATACCATCATCTTTCCCAGGTCGCAATAGATTTATTTATATGGATTCATTTCAGTATGTATGAGATCATCACTTCTTCCATAATCATCTTCATAAGTATCCATATTAATTATTGAGTATAATTTTTTGTTACAATAAAATTCATCATAAAGAAGGTGATGACCACAACCAAATTTTAAATCAATATAATAATATCTTAGATGTTCCTCTTTTTTTTGAATTGTTCTCTTTGACTAACCATTTTTTCCCAATAATGTAACGCAATGTTTAACCACAACTCTATATCAGAAACCAACAAAAATAATTTTAAAAAATATCATGGTAAACATTATATCGTGATCATATAAAATTTATTTTTCTTCCCATTGTAACCTTAGAACATCCCTATTGTTTATTTTAGTAAGTGGATCCAGTTAGAAATATTTTTTAATAGAAATAATGTTTTTAGAATTTATACGTTGATCTATTAGAACCCAAATTTTCCACAATATAAATGATAATATAAACCCTAAAGGATTCTAGTACCAATATTCTATGTCCACATTGTGTAAATGAATTCCTCAATAAATAACTTTTTTCACTGTGATATATACAAAAAACGATTTAATTTCTAGAATTATCTCTTAAAACATCATTAATCTTGTTAAACACTAATAAAATAAGACCTCAAAAGGATGTTAATGACTTGGATTTTATGATTAACTATATACTCATAAATCAATGATGGAATCCATAATTTATAAGTTGAAATTACATGGATACATATACATTTAAATAGATAATTCATCCATCATTAATTATATAAGATTTTATATTATATAAAAAGATATTAAGTTGGGGGTTGGGTTTATCCATGTAATGATAGGTTATAAAATTTTATTTCACTACTCCAAAATCCATTTAGAGTGGGATAAGCAATGCCCAAATTAAAATAATATTTCCATATTTTTTGAAAAATATATTTTTTCCCAGTGCCCGGTCATACCAAATAAATAAAATATTCCCTAATATGCTGGCGAGTATAATGTTTTTTATTAATCATAATTCACCTCATCCATTGTGATTTCATATGATTTCTATTTTTATATTTCCTTCATAGGTTATTGTAGTTTATAATCCACATTATCCCTTTGATTTGGAAATTAATTCTAAAAATTTCCAAACATGTTTCACATGAATCACTAGAGGGTGTGTGTGGGGAAATATATGGTGACTTAACTCTTTTTTATTCATTACCTATATTCTTCCAATAAATTGTTCAATATATTCCCTAATTACCTTCCCTCCCACAAATAAACCATTGACTTGTCTAATTTAGATATATTCCTTAATTTTTATTCCCAGACATTTAGTATAATTAAATGATCGAATTATTCTCTCCACAGTTTTTATATTATCATCTGAATTAATTTTTTCTCGCCTAATCAATACCATGACATTGATACATAACATAAACCTTAATTTCCACCTTGATAGCACATCAAAAAATCTTTTCATTACTACTAATATGTCTTATTCCCATCTCCCTTAAGATGCTTTGTTTAACATATTATCATTTATTTCATGATATATGATAATACCATATGTTTACCATACTTGTCTTGTAAAATGTACCTTATAGGTACAAATATATTCACCACCCTCTTCATTAGCTCAAAACACATCATTCTCCATTTTCATATGATGAATATATGTATGTTAATTTGTGATTAATATGTTATTTAACTCATCCCAATTCATAGATTAAATTTCATCATGTTCCCTTATATCCTTGATGAGATTCTATCATTGATCCACTTCACATTCTAAAAGTTAGATATATAACATGAATTTTTCATGTTACAAACACTGTGGAATGTAAAATATCTTCCTAATTGTATTGATCCATTTCTCAATAACTATATGATCAGTTGATATTCTAGTGGTATGTGGACATTAATTCATGATGGAATCAAAAGAACGATGTTCCCTCCTTTTATAATTTATTGGCTGAGAATGTTGCGTGAGTATTGAAATGAGATTTTTTATTCCATATCTAAAAATATTTATATTCTCCTGAGAAAAATAATTTCATTACCCTCCACACTGAGCATTAATATGGTTCATTTTGGTCATATCCATTGACTAAAACCAAAAGGCATAGTGCAGGAAACAATAATTATAATGCGGAACCATATAATTATAAAACATTATCGGATTTCTAAATCATGACTGTTTAGGTTTATCTTAAATCATTCATAGTATTCATCTATTTAAATCCCTTATGATAGATAGAAATGATTTGGTGAATATCCAAATCTTATCCCCATGGGAGTGTCAAACTAGGTGTGCAATATAGTGTATTTTCAATCACAAGGTGACAATAGAATCCTGATCAAGCACCCTTTTGGGAGTTATTACCACTATGTACCACTATTAAATAGCCACATCCATTTTTTAATATGAAAACAGGGATGTAATTACCAATAAACCAATTTCTATATCCTTTACCAAAATTACAATATATTTTAATATAATTTAACTCATCTTTATACCTTTACTTAGAGGCATCCCTATAAATATCCTTAAAAATACCCATATAGATTTCACTAATAATTTATAATTCTAGTATTTAATTGTTAACTAATCATTTTCTCTGATAAGAAATATAGTGGCATGAATTTTCATACATATATATTACGTCATTTTAGATGAATAATAAATACATTAAACTATAACATTTCATAAGACCATAATATTTTATTGTCCTTGTAGACTAGGAATAAAATATTCTAGTTTGATGAAATACCGTCAACATCTCCTATAAAATACTTCACTTTAGTACCATTCATTAACATACACTACTAAAAACCTTTCATCATATGTTGGGTAAATGAAACATTGAAAAGGTAAAGCTATGATTATCAATAAGGGTAAAATAGGGAGATGCATAAGCATAACATGAATAGAAGGATATGAGAATAGAAGAATAAAAATTTCAATACAAACCCTACTTATCAAATTTCATAATCTTGAGTAATGGAATAAATATTGGTAGTTCATAAGACATGAATCATAGAGAAATCAATAAATATGGTCCATAAAATAATAACATTGGAATAAGATAAATAACTATTTCATATAAACAATCTTATGAAATTTATGCCATGGAATCCCACTAAGGTAGTGATAACCTATTAAGTTTGGGTGACCCACCCATGTACCTACTTCAGTCTTGGGATAACATCCCTTATACCCTCTTTCAGGCCTAGGATAACCAATCATGTACCAATTTATATCTTGGTATTACCACCAGATATACCATTTGAGCCCATAAAACATTGATCATTATCTAATGAATAATAGGGAGATATAGGTCCCACCCATCATATAATGAAAATTATTTGTAAGTGTGCAACAAGATTATAAATAATACTTGATATTATAGCCCATGAAATTAAATGTGTTTTATTAACATTTAATTATAATGAAAACTTTGGAAAATATAGATGTTTAAAATTAATTTCATCATTTTATCATAGAACAACCCACGAAAAGAAAAAAGATTTAGAATCATTTTATGTTGGAATAACCCTTGGAAGAGAAATTGCTTTCACAAAAACCATTTAATTCTAAAGATAATTCATTGTGAGAAAAAATAAAAATTCCTTGCTCGTGTCATATACCCCATAAAGAATATGTAACATCAAAGGATGTCATTTTAGATAGAAGGTGACTTTGAAATATCACATAAAACATTTTTGGAAACAAAATCTTTTAATATTTTCAAAAACAATTAAAATATAAAAAACATTCAAAAAATTTTTCATTGAAAATAACCACTTAAACATATAAAATAATCTATAATAATTATTTAATAAATATCCTGATTAAAATAATCTTTTAACATTGAAAAAAAATTAAAACTGAGATTATTTTAATTTTTTTTAATATAGCCTTGAAAAAATATGGATTAATCTTTAATGAAAATAATGGCCATGATGGTGGGAAATTCCTTTTATCCCCCACATGTTCATAAAAATATTCTATTCACATTTTTGGTAAAATTTGAACAAGAATTTTTTTAAAAATTAAATGAATATTTCGTTAATTATTTTGAAATATAAAACATGGGTAAATATTTAATTATAAAATAATTCTAAAAATAAAAAAAAAACATTTTTGAAAACTAATTTATAAAACAGGGTTTTAGAAGAAAATTGGATTTCATTCATAGAGATAAATAAAATAAAATTTTTCATAAAACATTATATTGAAATATTGATCTCATATATAGAGGAAAAAATAGGAAAAAATATAATCTCATTAAATGAAAACAGGATAATAATATCAATGAGTTTAATGATTGATATATTATAATATTTTATTATTGGAATAATAATAATAAAAAATCATGATAAATGATGGGATTTTAATATAATACTCTTAAAATATTGGTAAATTTGAATCATTATTCCAATGTATGAATAAATTTAATTAAAACATATAATATTATGAAAAATATAATAATAATGATATAAAATGAAAAAGACGAATTTTATAATCCTCATATAATACTATTGGTTCGTTACATAACTTATGTGCTAAATAATGAATTTTGAGATAAAAAATATCTTACCAATCTGTTAACATTTGAATATAAACAACATAAAATAGAGATACTGAAATAGATATGTAAATGAAAAAACATTATTTATATGAATCATAAAATTAATTCTTTGGTATTATTTACAACAGTTAAAAGAATCATGGGGTGTGTATGGTATGTGTCTCACTTAAAAATAAATGTGACATAGAAATCCCTTACCATAAGTCATCAATTCCACTATACATGTTTAAAAATCCTGTATGAAAAATTTAATGTCATTATAAATCAATTAAATATTATTAATTATTTATATCATATCATATATTATTTAGTTATGATATTTTATTACCCATTTATTAACAATTCCATTTGATAATCATGTTTCAGACAATAACTGTTTTTATGCAAATTTTGTTCTTTTATTTTTGGTAACATAATTTGATCTTAGTTCTATCTTATAAAGAATGTTAAATATGATTTAAATATAAAATATATTAATAATATTTGTCTTTATAGTGATCCATAATAATTATAGATTGAAAAGGAAATATACGGCTAATAGAAACAATAGGTAGTATGTACGGATTATCGATGTTTCCATTTTCTCAATGGACTGAATGATTAATAGTTAAATAATTTACTACCATTATTGAATCATTATTATGTAATATATATAAAATATCTTTATTATAATTGACCTTTTTACCTTTTAAATATCGTGTGAATTAATCACTTCACAATACAAGGCGATAGTCCACCGTATACATGAGTAAGGTTATCATATTCCCACAGAATGGAATGTAAGAAGTCAAATGTGATATAGTTTTTAAATAAAAATGATAATATCATAAATATCATATATGAACAAAAAAACTATCATTATATCCAATCATAAAATTAGGTGATGGAAAATGAATAATATCGGTTCATCAGGCATTAGTGTGTTGTACAAAGTAATGATTATTCTGTAAACAAATTGATGGAAGAGGAGAAAGATTTACATTAATTAATTAAAATTTGTAAAATATTAGTATATGGAATATATTGAGTTTATGATATCATCATTTTTAATGAAAATTTATCTAGGTGATGGTTGAAATAAAATAAAATTCTCGGTTAGGTGTGTTAACGTTTCTAAAAAAAACTCTTTTGATTTTCACCAAAAGGCTTCATAAACTATTTCTGACAAAAATAAGTATTCTAGGATGAGAGGACGTAAGTAAATAATGGATTTGGTTTTTCATTTTATGAAAAAATGTTTATGGATGTGTGAATAGTGTAGGATAAGGGGTGGCCTTTTATACATGTGTTGAGTGGCACACATCTAATTTTTGAAAAGAAAAAGGAATTTCCACATTTTTCCCATTCCACTAGGCACCAAAATGGTCCATTAAGGAAACTAGAATACATAGAGTCTGAATATATCTATAAAAGTTGTATTTGAAATCTATTATGTCATTTTATGCATTATTATTTTAGTATAACACCTAGGTAAACCCATTGTTTCCTTATCCACGATAAATAATTTTTAGTACATTCATTATTCATTATGGTCAAAAATAATATTAACATTATTATTTAATATAAATTAGTATGATTATAAATATTTATTATATATTTTAAAATTTTATTCATATTTTTAGAAAAAAATAATTTAGAGTTAATCTCATAGATATGACGAAAAATCATGTTTTCAAATAGAATATGTCCAAAAGTTTAAAATGTTTTTATATCAAAATTCAACAAGAAAATAATTACAATGAAATAAATTTGATTAATAGATATATAACTGACATAGTATTTATATTAAAACACTATTAAGAAAATATTTTGTTTTCTAAAAGAATTAAAAGAACTTAATTTTTATAATAATAACTTGTAAGTTTCACTATTCATAAATAAATTTTTCTTACCATAAAATTATATAAAATTATTCCATCAGATTTTTTATTTGGTGATTTATAAAATTAAAATAATTTTTTAAAAAAAATTTATAATATTTTCAATAATTAGATTTATAATAAGTGCAAAAAATATGACAAAATAAATTTTTAGAAAAATACACTTTTAATTGTAATATTTAATTTATTTTTGTATCATTGTTAGGAAACACATGAGAGACTATTAAAAATTTTATTGAATATATAATATATAAATTAAACTAAAATCATTCAACAGAATTGATCTATTAAATTTATTTTGGGAAAACACATTATGTGAATAAAAATTGTTTTTTTGAAAAATATTTCCATTACTAACAAATAGTTATTATTTTCTTTTCTAGTCAATTAGTCACCAAATCATCTAATTTAAATACATGTGTATACCATATATATTCCAAAAAAAAATTAATCCAATTATTACCCACCAATAAAGCATCACATTGACTACTATCATATTAATATAATAATTTATTAATAGAAACATATGTTTTTTTAAACTCTTCATTGGGTGTAAGGAAAGATAAACACAGTATTTTTTGTAATGCAAGAAAAACCAGATATTATGTCTAACAAAAAATATATTAAATTATAATTTTATTCGAAAGAAAATATTTCACAAAATCTGCGGGAGTTACATTTAATGTCTTAAAACCAGAATGTTTTCCAAGTAGTTTAGGATCATTTGGAGTTGAATTTACATCCCAATGCGATTTTATGAAATTTACCTACTAATGAAAATTACATTATTATTGGGATTGTTAAAATCTACAACTATCTAAATTAAGGAGTAATCTCTATGGTAGTTGACCATGTAGATTTCCTAATGTCCTTTTATTTTTGGATCTACTTATAGAGGATTATTCTAAGGTATCATGGGGGTTTTTTGATATATAAAAAATTCTCCTTGGATTGGTTGCATGAAATCATTCTTGTTGAAAATTTATGTGAATTGATTTTGATTGAATTAAATGTTGTGTATTATTTATAAATTTTTATCATCGAGTCACTTAAACACATACAATCTAAATTGAGATGGATATTATTTAGAAAACTAATTGAAAATAGAAATTAAAAGATTGTAAAATTTTATTTGAATTAAATAGGCTTCATTTTTCCTATATATAAGTGAATATCGAGTCACTTTTATGAAAACCCATGTATTTTATACAACTTATTTTATGATTTATTACAATATGATAGACATTACACAAAAACTAATATTGAGAGGCCTAGTGTCTCTATGTAATTAGATACATAGAATAATATCATAAAATAGGGATTCAATAAAATAATTTAGAAACTCCATAAAAAACGTTTAAATTTTTATTAATCCTATAATTTATCAGGGGATAGCAAGGGAAATACCTAGGAAAGGCATGAGATCTGAATCATATTAAGGGAGTTATTGAATCATTGTGTTATAAATATAAACATGTGAGTCATGAGTCAAATCAAAGTAAAAAAGTGCAAGAATCCAAATCATGAACATCAAAGCATGATATTAGATGATAAAAAAAGAATCATAGGAACATGGTAATAGAATAAAACATAACATCATAAAAATAATTCAAATCCAATATCTAATATATCATATCATAATATTCTTAACCTAAAAATCCATGAACCATAAATGGTATCTCATGGGATTAATACAATACCAATTGTTTTTTAGTGTTTTATAATTTTAGCTCCAACCATCACATTCATATCATGTACAAATATATGTGAACTGGATATATCATACGTTATAAGAAAATATAATATCCCCTTTAATCCAAGTATTAAATAGTTTGGGATACGTACATGGATGTACCAAATCTATTAAGGATATTTAAATCTAGGTTAATACCCCTCAGGAGAAATCGGGGTGGGTAATAAAAAGATAAATGTTTGTCATGATAAATAAAAATATAATTTTGGTATCATAATGTGTGTATATATAGGTTTATCAAAGTTAATATTGTGAGTTATTGTCAGATTATCATTACAGGTTTAATATAAGAAATATATTTGGTTATTTTAAAACATATTACACCAAAAAAATTGAAATAAAAAACCTTATATGAAGAATCTAATTGAATAACTATCATGAGGAAGAGAATCCCTTACCTGGAGAGAGTGATTTTAAAAGATTTAGTGGAGCTACTTAAGAGAATGGGTATAGTTTTAGTGGGAATTAGAGAATTATATGGAGAGGAAATTCAATATCAATGGGTTTTTAGGGTATATGAATCAGAGTGTTGGAGGTTAATTATAGAAAATGTCTCACAAATTTATTTCTTATATCTAAACACAGATTTTGGAATCTATGTGAAAAAATATTAAAAACCACAACCCTTCCCACTGTTTTAATCCATAGTTTATTCAAAATTGGTGTGGGTTTCCATAATTTAAAGGATTGGATCGAATTCACTTAAATTTATAACATTGATGATGTGGAAGTGAGTCACATTTATAAAAAAAATATTTTAAAACCTTGAAATAAAATACATATTTTGGAGGATTCATTGAAGATTTTTAAAATTATAGAAACACCATAAAAACATTATTTTAATGGAAAATCGATTTTCTATAATATTAAATTTCAAATATTTATAACATCATTTATCAACTATTATTATATTATGAAACAAAATATTTATGTAAATTCCCCAACCTTAATAGTCACGAGTTGGTGGTTATTTTATTACATTGGTATTATGTATAAGAGAACAATACCCAAAGGGCCAAATAGTTTAATAGTTTTGGAAAAATAGTTTTATACATGAATCTTATATTTCAACTAAAAAAATTAGAAGAGTAATTTCTTTTACAACACTATTATTAGCCATGATCATCCCAACATAATCAACCATAAAACACTTCCTGGTATCCTGGGGAATAATAAAACATAAAAAAGTGGTAAGTAGAGGAAATAATTTTGTGTATGTATACCACAAAATCTATCATAAATTAAGATTATGGAAAGGTATGTAACAGAAACACATTCCATTTCACCAATAATATGTTAAAAATATGGCAAGAATAAAATATAATTGAATAATGGCATATAAAAATTCCCATGAGCTTAAAAACATATCCATGGAAATAATACTTACCAAATAATCACTTGGAAATAAATAACTAATCTCATAATTATGTAATTAACAATGATGGACATCTAAAACAAATAATGGAGCCCTCATCCAAAATAACAGAAAATAATTGGGTAATTCCTTGGAAAAATCCCAATCATGTTAGTCTTATGACACATATTGATACGTCGACCATCTATATAGGGCCCCTCCCATTAAATACTAAGTCAAATTCATTTTTCATTTGAATTAGTTCAAAAATAAAAAACATATAAATATGAAATGTAAATAACCTCCCCAATTAGTAAAGATAATCACAAATCATTTTATGTGATATGGTGAATGGTATAAAAATAACCCATACACTGTCAAACTGATCATAAAAAATATAGTAAAATATGGAATATGATATCACAATATATTATCCTCAATTAATAATATTATTATACTAAAAGAATTGACATAAATGAAAATACTCTAACAAAATCACTGAAAGTTTTTGAGAGAAATTTAATTTTTACTTTGAAATCATTTATTTAAAAATATAAAAACAATTAAAAGAAAAAATATTTTTTGAAAAGAAATTCTTAAGATTATATATAAATATTCCAAACATTATGGTGTAATGATGGAATAAAATTCGGTAGGACCCGCATAGGTTAAAAAACATTCCTTCAATATTTTTGTCAAAAATGTATTAAAATGCCTCATTCAGAAAATGAAAAATGATTTATTTCTAAAACATCAAAAAAAACTCAAGCGTGGATAAAATTTTTATAAATTTATAGGATAATAGTAAAAAAACTATTTAGAGTTCATTTACAAGGGAAAAAATATTCCACAGTGGATACTTAAACATAAACATTCAAAAATAATTATTAGATTGTGAAATAACACATAACTTATGTCCAATTTCTTTTATAAGTATAAAAAACCATTTATAATGATTAATATCATGTATAAAATATATGTTATCATAAGTAACAATTATGGGAAGACAAGTAACTAAAACTCCTTTCATATTATCAATAACCTTAAAAAATTATGGTTGGAATAAAATAAGATCAAATAATCCATTATTAAAACTCTGGTTTGCTATAATAATTATCTATGGATATTTTACTAACTAAATAATTAGAAGGAAATAAAAAACTAATCTCAAAATTATGGAAATAATAATTTTAGATATCTAAAATATACCATTGAGGCCTTATCCAAGGAATATGAAAATAAGTGGGCATGGTCTCTACCAAATCTTAATTTGGTTTGCCTCATGAGACCTACCGATGATTTTAGGGGATATTGATGGCCATTTCCATCACATTATATGTCAAATTATTTCTTCATATAAATTGGGTGGAACATAAACAACCTATACATCCGAAATATAAAAAACATTCCCCAATCGGTAAACATAATCACAAACCATTCTGAGTAATATGGAAAATGGAATCAAATTAGCGTATCGACAGCAAAAATGATCATTGAAAATTCAATAAAATATAGCAAATGATAACATAATATATCAACCTTAGTAAAACATAATATTCAACAATTATTCTTTATATATATAAATAGTTCAATAACATCATTGAAAATTCATGAGAGAAATTCATTTTTTAATTGGAAATCATTTATCTAAAAATCTATGAAATTTCAGAAGAAAAAAAAATTAATTCAAAAGAACCTTGTAAAAATTTAAATGAATCTTAATGATGGTAAGATTTCATGATGGATAAAAAATATGCTCATGCTTTATAAGTTAAAAAAACATTCCTTCTGTATTATTGTTGAAAAATTCATAGAATCCCTCATTTGGAAGATAAAAAAACATCTGATTCCTTCGATTTTATAATAAGTTGAACATTCATAAAAAAACATTAAATTTTATAAAATTATAGTATGAAAACGTTTTTGAAAACATTTTTAGAGAATATGGAAACAGAAAAAAACTCATTACATAGTAGAGATATAAAATAAACCATCCTGTATAATATTGAGACTGAAATAACCCTTACCATAGGATTAATTTCTATTGTAAGTATTTGAAACTCAAGTATAATGTTTTATATAATGTTATTAATTTATACCATTACACTATTAATATTAATTATATCATACATGATCTTATTATATCATCTTATCACCCGTTTTATAAATATATATCTTTGTGACCCTTGTTTTATGTGTTTACTGCTTCATTTTCATATCCATGTTTCATTATGTATGTGAAAATTTATGTTCAAATGATATAATTATAACAATTATAGAATGATATTAATGTCACAGGTACCACATATTTTATTTATATATGTTTTAATAATCATTTTTAATGGAGAACATGTAAAATAAACCACATCGTATTGTGGAGACGATAGGCCATACGTACAGACGAGTGATGATATCATTCCATTTTTTATGAAAGGTTAAGGAATTTGTTGGTAAATTAATTTTCCTAAAATACATATAATTTAATAATTATAATATATATCTATTATTTTCATCACTATACTTATCCTTGTAATGTGGTGATGAACAATAGATTACACCACAGCGTGGAGACAGTAAGTCATACGTACGCACATGAACTACTTTTGATTTTTATAGGATAGATTAATGGTGGAATATGGTTGTAAAAAAATATTAATAACATATTATAATATATATGATACAATAAATATTACTATATCATGGAAAAAAGAAATTAATATAGTGTAGATGAAGAAATGAATATGAATTAGTTATTAAAAATGATTAACTCTTCTTCCACGAACAACATTTAAATATCTTTTTAATAGATCGAGTGATTGTATTTTGGAAAAAAAATGAACTATATAATTTGTACAAAGATTTTATGAGGATAAATGGGTAGTTTTAGGTAGGTCTATAAGGCTCAATGTTTGTGAATTAGTGATGGAGGAAGGGCCCTTAAATAATTGGGGTGAGAGGTACTTTAGGAAACACTCAGAATATTAACATAATATAAATTAATTTTCAAATCATAATGGATCTAAAGTGATTTATTCATAAGAAAATACGTGGATAGATCTAAATCCCCTAATGAATATTTTTTAGACAAGTTTCGGTCACCTTCTTGACCCTATCAATTAGAAATAATCTTTATCTAATCCCTTTAACTCTAACCGTGACAACAAGGATTTTTACCCTCTAAGGGTCCATATTGTTACTATAAAATGAATAACTAAACATAAATTAATAATGGATAAAATTTTCAAAAATATTTCAATCATTTGGATGAAATATTATTTATATTACTATAACATTAATGACAATTTTGAAACTATTCATTAATTTAACATATAAAAAAATCTACAAAATAATATATCATAGAACCAACAATTTAAAAATTTCAATACAATTTCAACTATATTTCAAAAGTTAATTGATTAAATTAATTATCTCAAATTATATTTATTTTAGTATTTTTATAATCCTTTATTTTATATTCCCATTAATTAAACAATTATTGAATCATCATTATTTAAGCCATTAAGGTAATTATTAAATTCTTAAAAATTATTATATTTAAAATGAATTTTTGTACTCAAGGGTATTTTTTGAATGAAAAGTGATTTAAAATGTAATACATATTACAAAAATGAGTAGGATATATTTGACTTTTCTTAAATTAAAATACTGTAAAAGGATTAAAGTCATCCGTGTGGCTCCAAGAAGCATTAAAATAATCCCAAGAATGATTTATGTTGACAATCACTCATCCAATAAAATTAGTTAAATTTTTAGTAAAATTTTCCCAAATTATAATATTATATTTACCCTTAATTATCTAATTTACCCTTAATAGTGGATATTAAAATTATTATGTTTATTAATCATATTGTCAAAAAATTAATGGAAAACAATTAATAAATTTTTATCTTATGATTAGAAATTTAGAATCCATTTAAAAAAAATTATTTTGTAAAATAAATATAAATATAATCATGTAGATTTTGTGATAAAATGAGTTTTCTCACTGAAAACATACAATTATATTAAATATTTTTATATCGAAAATCAATATAAAAAATATTCCAATGACCATAATTGAATTAATTGATGTATTCTTGTTATAATATTATTTTGAAAAAAATTAAAATATAATTTATCATTATAATTTTTTTAGATGAAATGATATTTTTAAATTTAAATGCTATATTTCATTACTATTGGTCAAAAAATTAATCATATTTAGAAAATACAAAAAAATAATGAAATGAAAATTCTAATATTTGTTTACAAAAAATTATGTTTATTTCATCAAATAGAACTTATAAAACAACCTAAATTTAGTTTTAAAACAAGTGCACCATCAAAAGGCAATGAAATTATCTTTTGAAAAATATTTTTTATTCATAAAGGTGGATTTATTTTAATTTTATTTATAGAGTAC
Organism: Viscum album; assembly: GCA_963277665.1. Lineage (NCBI taxonomy): Eukaryota > Viridiplantae > Streptophyta > Magnoliopsida > Santalales > Viscaceae > Viscum > Viscum album. Next base: position 1,630,910,226 of record OY728121.1, on the reverse strand, counting down.
ACATAAGAAGAATGATAAACATTAGATTGAAAAAAATTCATAATATGGTTAATAATATTCATTAATGATAATTTAATGTTTATGTTATGTTTTTCATTTTAAATAATAATATTAATAATATATTTTGGATCATTTAAGCTCAGTGTTTCATTCAATGTAATATATCTAAGTTAAACATTAAAAGAGACATAAAAAAATTCATGGTGTGTAAAAATATCTACTCATAAAATAAATTACGTCGTAAAAAATTAAAATTTCACTTCAAAAATAAAAGTATAATAGTTGAAAATTCATTTTGAGGAAACAAGAATAAAAAATAGGGTCAATAAAACATTCTATTAAAAAGAGGGAAGGGGAATTGAGAAATTCAACACAAATTAGGCTTTCAAATAGAAAAAATTAGTGTGTTTTGAAAACATGGTCATGTAGGATAAGTATATCTAACAAATTATGATATTGAGTGATATAGGATATGGTCATTAGAATTATAACATTCTAAAAAGTATAATTTTTTGATTGGTTAAAAACCAATTAATTTCTTAGAAAGATAAGTAAATAGATAATTTTTTTCAAAATAATTTCAATAGAGGTGAGGGACTCCTTCAGATATTCACTTGAGATAATAATCTTACTTTGTTACTTTACATTTCTAGAGAATAATGTAGTCTTTTGGTTGTGATTTGATCTATTTTAACTCCATTTTATACACCTTGAGATGGATATTCAAGATAAATATTTTTAATTCTGGGATAAATATAATGATTTATATGATCAACAATTCATTCCTTCATCCTTTAAATTTTTATAGATATAAAAATGGTTATCACATGATATCCAATATGCAAAATAAAACTATAACATAAAATAATAATATCCAAATTTCAGCTTAGTATATTCCAAAATTTGTCAAATTAATATTAATTCAACAGACATATGTCCAACATTAATTTACTTAAATTAGAAGTTTGGTCTCTAAATTTTCAAAATCAACATAACATTTGTTTCCAATAATAATATAATTTTTCTGTTATTATCAAATAAAAAATATTTGATCACCTCAAAAACCAACATGAAAAGATTCAAACTTCCAAATCCTTAAATAATAATAAGTTAAATAAAATTTTTATATACCTCATTATTTGTATAATGTAATAACCATTGGTGAAATAATTATCAAATAAAAATATATAATAACATTAATCATTATAATTAATTCTTAAACTATTAACTATTCTCCACCATCTTATTTATTAATTAATCCTTCCATTCATATGTGTTTTCAAGTCTCTTTATCATAATCAAGATAACCATTACTTGTATAAATTATCTAATTAAAACTATTGACCATAACTTAAATCACAATGTGACAAAAAAATCATAGTGATATAGTCATGAAAAATTATTTGTAGGATTTCTAAATCACGAGATATTATTCTCAATCTATGTCTCCTTAGGTTTAACCAAGGTTATATGTATTATTTACAATGATATTGGTTGATATCCTATAATTATTATTCTCCTAAATACTAGTTATATGGTGTTTCTTTCTTAACAATTATGTCCTAAATATAGTTACCAAGGTTTCGTCTAAATAGCCTCTAAAACAACTCTAAATTCCCCAACACTATTATCCGAGAGAATGTGGTTACTTTATTACATTGGTACTAAGTACAGGTGATCATATACAAAATGACTAATTTTTTTAGTAGTTTTTGAAAACTAGATACATACTTCAAGGTTATTACATAACGGAAAAATTTCAATATAGTAATCCCTTTTATAACACAATTATTCTCCTATATCAGCCCTACATAGTCAAATATAAAAATGTTCCTCTTATCTAGGGGGAAAATTTAACATATGAAATGGGTGTTCATAGGTTATATTTAATGGTATGTATACATTGGAAGAAATCATAAAAAAATTATGACAATATATGTAACAAAAACACATTCTATTTAATCAAAAACATGTGAAAAATATGGTCATAATAAAATATGATTGAATAATTCCTTATAAACAATACCTTGATCTTGAAAACATATCCATTGGAATTCTAAAATCTGAATTATCACATGTAAATAAATAACCAACCTCATAATTATTGAATTCATAATTTTTTAAATCTGAAACAAACCATTGAGGTGTTGGCCAAGACAACTTAAAATAAGTGGATAATGCCTGAACCAAATCCAAATTAGGTTTTTCTCATGATACCTAATGATGTATCAAGGGGATATATATGGGACCTATTTTCACATACCAATTCCATAAAATTACACATATGAATTGGATGAAACAAAAAACATACATACATATTAAATGTAAATAAAATTCCACAATCGGTAAACATAATCAATCATTTTTTGAGTAACATTGTAAATGGTATATAAATAGAACATCCATAGTCAATCTTATCATAATCCTTTTAATAAAATATAGTAGATGATATCATCAAAGATCAAACTCGATGAATCATAAGATTCAACAGTGGGTGTTTAAATAGATGAAAATAATCTAACAAAATCATTGAAAATTCTTCAATGAAATACCTTCTTCTACATTGAAATAATTTATTTTGAAATCCATGAAATTTTAAAATAATAAATTTAAAATGAAAAGAAATTTTTAAACTTGAAAAGGAAGCTTCAAGTTATTTAGGAATCATGAAAAAAGACAAATATCCTCTTGAATCATATAATAAAAAACATTTATTATATATTTTTGTCAAAATGGTCATAAAATACCTCATTAGAAAATAAATGGAGGCTCATTTCAAACCGTTTTATAAAAATTAGAATTTGGGTAAAATGTTAGTAATTTTTTTAAGAAAATAGTAAAAAATAATAAATTTAAATAACAAGACCACAAGAATATGGATTATGATTTTGGGAAGATAAATTGGAAGGTTTTGGTCAATATATAAGGCCCAATGTGTGTGAAAAAATAAGGGAGTAGGTTCCCTTTTATAATTGAGGAGAATGTGTAATTTGGAAAATAAAAAATATTAAATTAATATAAATTAATTTTTAATTCAAAATACATCAAAAGGTATTTATTTATAATCTAATATGATTTTGAGATAAAATAATTTAATAAATATATTATACATTTTTATGTCACATTCTTAACCTTATATTTTGGCTTTAGCTGTAATTTAATATCATTAACACTTATTATGACAAAATGGATGTTTACACTTTGAGGGTAAATATTTTTACTATAAAATGATAAAGAAACCATAAATGAATTATGGAAACCTTTTTAAAACTTATATAAATAATTTTTATGAATTTTAGATTTATATAAATTTTATATCATTTAATAAATTATTATTTATTTTAATATAACATTAATGAGAATTTTGAAACTATTTATTTCTTTGACTTGTACAAACATCAATAAAACAAGAAACCCTTGAGAAAAATATAAAATATCAATAAAATGTCAAATTTATCTATAAATTTTTTGTATGATGTTATTTATATCAAATTTTATTCATTATAATAATTTTATAATTATTTATTTGATATTCCAATTAATTAATCAATTACTACACCATCATTGTGTAAGCCTTTAAGGTAAATATTTATTTATTAGAAATAAAAAATAAACTATCATGATGAATATTAACATGTTATATTTCAAATTAAAATTTATATTCAAAAATATTTTTAGAATAACAATATCTTAAAAATGTAAAACTTTTTAAAAACAGGAGTATGCCATATTTGAATTTTCATTATATAAACTACTAAAAAATAATTAATGTCATCGAAGTGTGACTAATAAGATGTAATTAATAACCAAGGATGATTTTGGTTGACATTCACACATTCATTAAAATAAGGAAAAAATTAAATGAAATTTAATTACATTTATAATATTATGTTTACTCCTAATTATTTGATTTACCCTTAACAGTGGTAATTAAAATTAATATATTTACTATTCGTATTGTGAAAGAGTAAAAGGGTCCTATTTAAAAAATTTGGACCTTCTGATTACTAATATGAAATTTTTTTTCAAAATAGAAACCGTAAAATTCCAAATAATTAATTTAATTTTAATCTCATATTCAACAGTGACAAAATAGGTTTTTTAAGTGAAAACATGCAAAAGTATGAAAGGTTTTAAATACAATATCAATATAATAAAGATTAATATTAGTATAACTGGATTATTAGTTGTAAATTTGATCTAATGATACATTAAAACAAATTTAAAATATAATCTATCATTATGTTTTTTTAGAATGAATTTTAGTTTTCAATTAAAATGAATTATTTATTTTACAATTTATAATAAAATTGACACATATCAGAAAATACCGAAAACAAACTAATGTAAATTTTGATATAATGATTTTAAAACTTAATTTTATTTGTTCAATTATAATTTAAAAATTTCCCAAATATAATTTTAAAACAATAGTTCCACCTAAAGGTATTGAAACTACCTTTAGAACAATATTGTTTTTTATTCGTAAATGTTGTTTTATTTTCATATCATGTCTATAAAAACACAAAAGAATAATGTTACATACTCGTTTGAACATATAAATTCCAAAATATGGTCCTTAATTTTCATTCCCTCCAATTTATTGTCTAGGTTATTATTTTCCTTTTATACAATAATATTAATAAAATATCATGGTTTGTTTAAGGTCGGTGTTTCATGAAATATAAGCTATCATAGAAGTTTAATTTTAAAAGATAAATACAAAAAAATAATGGGTTTTTATAGTTTATTAATGAAATATTTGAATTTTACACAAAAAATTTACTATTTTTACTTAAAAAAATCTCAGTTGGAATATTTATACATGTTGAATTCAAATGTAATTTCTTTTTAACCAAAATAACATTCTATATATGATAATTCAACCTTTTAAATAAAAATACTTATTAATTAGAAAATTCTATTTTTTTAAAGATAACAACTTTATATCCTTTATATGAATTACATAATACATAATTTTTTTATCATTTAATTAAAAAAATTAATAGTTAGAAGTATTATTTCATGGGAAGAACCATTGTTTAAAAATTTCACGAATATATCAAAACATAATGAATATTTGAAAACAAATATTTCTAAAAAGTAATATTTTTATATATTCATATCTGAATTTTATTTTATTCAAAATAATTTTATTAAAATGTATATTTTTAGTAATAATAAAAATTCAGAAAATGTAATAAATATTTCTTTCAAATGAATTTGGGAATTATCTTACTTATATTTTCTAAATACATAACCCCTTATTATGCCATTATGAACCTAAAGTGTATGGTGTGAGATTGTAGTAATTTTATACGGTGGTTTGAAGAATATGGTTTGGGTTGGGATCCTCATATTTATGAAATCCCCCCTTAAATAGATTAGATCAATTTTCTCATGTGTTGAATCTTGATTTTTTTAGTCAAGGGAACAAACAAATTATCCAATATCCCCTATAAGGTCTAATAAAATGGCATCAAAGGGTAAGATCATAACAATTAAGATCATCAATTTTTTCTTTCTTTTTTAATTTCAATTTAGCATAACACTCAATATATACTACTCTTAATAGTCACTTTATAATGACAATATTATCAGTTTTTATCATCATTAATGGTCTTTAAGTCTCTACAAAAAAATATGCATATAATTTATTATGGACCTAAATAGAAAAAATAAATATTATTAATGTGTTATTCTAACAATGATTCTAAATAAATAATTTTTTCATTCAAATTGGAATTTCATTTAAAAAATTATTCATTATTATGTTTTTCACTAATCATAAATTTCACCCTCCACATTTCTGTTTGTATACTAAAACAAATAGGGGCACATTAGTTTTTTCACACCTTTCGATTCCCATGTTTCCTCCTCAAGATTTTTGTTCCACCACAATACATTTACAAAGTGAGTTTTATTATATCATATAATGTTGTCTATTTGATCTTTGATATTCAAAAAATTATCCTCATATAAAAGATCATAGAACTATTGTACCACCAACATAATTGATTCATGTGAGGGGTATGGTATATACATTTTTATGAGAGATAAATGGAATACATCATGTATATGAGATTTGATAAATGGGTGTTCTAGTCAATAGGACAGAGCTCTGATAAAGTCATGGATCCAAAAAGTGATGATTTATATATAACTAAGTTTTCACTTCCCCTAAAACCTCATTATTTTATTCTATAATGATATTTAAAGGAACATTTTTCCCTCACATCAAACTCTAACTCTCGTTTTGAATTTTCATTCTATATTTGCTATCAAATGTTTACATACTTCATATAAAACCGAATACTGTGAAAAAATTTATACCATTTGGTATAATATCAAGTCCCATAATCTTATTCCATCCTACATCTTCCCAGTATATTGGATCTAGACAACCGTTAACATATAAAGAATCATAAGGATTTATTTGGATGATATAATAGAAATTGATGTCATATGAGAGATCAACTATGGGATTTTTTTATCCAAATATCCTCTGAAATTTATTTATAAAGGCCTCAACATATCCACTAGCATATGAATGGTTCAATCAGAATGATAATCCTTATGATGGTGATAAGCAATACTAAAACTCATTTTTCTTTCCTACTCTTATATAAGGATCCTCCAGAATCACTAGTTAGTCCTTATATATCAATAAACTACAATATGGAGTTTTACTCCCTAAATTAATTCCACATTTATTATGTTTATATTTGTGTTCTATTCATGATAAAAATCATAATTTTTAGAAAGGAAATGCTCTACCAGTGTAAGGGGATCGTATACCACCCATATGTGATATTTGACATTAGATTTCCTCCAGAGTACTGTGACGAAATCAAAGATTATGTTTTCTCATTTAAATATTATTATGGGAAAAATTTCATCACACACTTAGACTTATTTTATTCATCATTGACATGTTGTCATAGTCAAAATCGGGAGGAAAATTACACAATTTCAATAATTATGTTATAAAAATTGAAGTATTACATCAGATCTTAATACATATTAGTAATTCATATATGAATAAAGGAGGAAAATTTATTCTCATCATTTATATGTTACCTTTTAATTTTTATATTTTTAGGGGATACATATCAGTCTTCAAAACATGTAAATACATATTTTGAATAGTTTAACGTTGGAATACTTTCTACCTTAAAATGAATATCCCTATCATCATTTTTTCTCCATGATCCTCTCAAGAATGGATTTTTGAGTAGTTATTTGAGCAAGGTAGGATGTTCATAATTTTATGATTTTAATGTCGATCAATTCTATATCTTTTCATATTGGATACCTTTAAATTATCACCATTAATAGGGGATCATGATCCTTTATACATAGATATTTTTAAGCATAATTTTTTATCATAATATTGTAATGGATTAAAGGGTCATGATTCTGGATTAATTCTAACCTTCTTCATTGGTGTGTATTGAGATCCTTTTGTGTTAATATGTACGAGATGATTTTATGGACTATATATGTTTCACACATGTTCCCATATACATATTTTTTTTACCAAATATTCAATGTGAATTTCACTTTATCCAAATTTAATATCTTGTACGGGGTAGTTCTAAAAATGGATCTCTAATTGGTGGGAGGCATAGGCTCTCACATTGTAATGTTTCATTAGTAGAAAACCTAATAAATTTTCCAACACATCACTATTGATTATAAATCCTTCACCACGTGTGTGTTATTTTAAAATAACCTATGTTTATAGCTTCTTGATATACATTTTAAATCCCTTTTAACATTTATTTGTCTAAAAAAACATGTCCCCCATCAGAGTCATCTTATTTAGTGAGATTAACATTTAAGTTAATTTTCTCTCTAGTACATAAAATTACCTCGTAAATAAAGGGTAATATAGATCTCAATCAATGATGTTGGTTTGTGATACCCTTAAACTTTCTATTTCATTAAATGATACACATATATCCCTTTATTTCTAATAATAGGTCCCATGATTGATCATTTCTCCAACCCAAACTCCTATTTTCTATAATTTTCATACAAATTTTTTTGTAGGGTCTCTAGTATAGTGTTTAATGTTTCCCTATGATATCCCTTGATTTTAGAGCATCTAAGAATAAAATTTTAAAATGATATGATAATTTTCAAAAGGAATCCCGAAAGACTATATTCATTATATCAATAGGGATAACTGGAGTATTAGTGCTTCCAAATGGCATCCCTATAGACTCATAGTGCTCTTACCTTGTATGAAAAAGTATTCATGGGCATATCCTGCTTATTCACCTAAAATGGATAACATCCCAATTGAATATCTAATATAGGAATGTACTTGAATACATGTAGAACATCAAAAAATTCATCAATCTATGGTAGATGATACATTTTCATTATCATGATAATGTTGACCATTGGATAATAATTACAGAGCCACATTGACCATTCCATCTTCATGAAAAAAGGATTAATGCACCCCATGTCGATGAACATGGGTATACAATACATTTTTATTGATTATCCAATTGTGTCTTCTACATTTATTCATTCTAAAAAATAGGCATTTTATATAGAGTATTAAATATTAGAAATGATCTAGGTATAATTTTTATAGGGGACTCAACATCTCGACTTGTAGGAAGACTGTGAAATTATTTAGTCAACAAATCTACATATTCACTTACAATGGGAATTTCATAGAGGATGATCTTTTCCAAGGTCATAATAATTTTATATAAATATAGTTACTCATAATTAATTAATATCCATGCTCAAGATGATTATTTGAAGGTATATCAATCATCATCCTTATAGTTGTATTTAATTAGAGTGTGATTCATGAAATTGATTTAAATTTCCATATCCAAAAAAATTATATTACCTATTTTAAAGGAAATAAAATCTAAACATAGAATAATTTTTAATACCACTAATGGGATTATCACAAGATTCAATATGAAATTAAACCCAAAAATATTGATAGGGAAGGAGTTATATACATGGGATGGAATAATTTTCCATTTTTCCATTTTAATTGATAATTCAAGATCAATTTATTGAGTTCGTTTTTAAATAGTTATACTAATACAATGTGATATAATTCAAATAACCATAATCCTCGACTAAAATTTCTATTAGTGAATTAATAACTAGTATAAAATTCACCACATAAATGTTAGGATCCTACTCAGACGGTGAAGTGGAATATGGTCACCCTTTTTATCTAGGCATTAGAGTTTATTATTGTCAGTAATTCTGGAAAAACATTGAATTAGTGCACCAGTTTCTAGAGTTTCCTTGTTCTATAATGTTGAAATATTATAAAACTGAATAATGTTTGGCTGGAGAAATCCTTTCTTCTATCACAACGGCGGGTTTCTCTCATCAAAATTCCTTAGAAAGGTTCCCTCATTCCTACCACTAATTAATTTCATTATACAATTTATGCTATTTTTTAGATGAATATTCTGAAAATTTTGATATGTGGGGTTTAGGTCATTCCTACCACGATGAGATATATACATCACCCCACTCAAATTAATATCCATTATTTTATTAGTATCATCAGTCCCATTAGACCCTTGAGTTTCGTCGATCTATATTTTATACTTTGAGAGAAACCAAACAAATTCCTTGTACTAGTTAAATCCTGAATTCACTAAATTATTTTATCGAATTTAACTTATTCCATTAATGAAAAGATCAAAATTACTATTGGTACTAATGAAAATTAAAAATTAATTTCTTGTGATGTCTCCCTATTATATCCTGATGGACTATTTGTGCTTTTTCTTAAGGCCAAGGAATCCCCACTACATTATGTGAGAGAATGAAATGAAAAAAGTATAAATAAATATTTTCATAAATTACATGAATTCTATTTTGATTTCATCATTTTGATTCATATTGTTGATCAATATCCAAAATTGATCTACATATCACTAAATTATATACGCAACTTGAAATTCCACATCTTACTCATAAGATTAAATGATTGAAATTATGTTTTTAGTGGATTTGATCCATTATTAGGTGGTACAAGGTTTCCCCCAAATAAATTTTATATTAAAAAACAATCAACTAAGAATATATTTTCATGAATCTTTCAACACCTATTCTAATCGGGTTGGGAATCTCAATTCCCTAGTCAATAAATTGACGATCAAATTTCACATTCACTCAGTTCATCATATTTATAGCTTCTGAATAAAATAAAGGAAAAATTTTGGATGAAAATTTTGAAACTATTAAACATTGAATGGGAAACAATGAACATTTTATGGATAGATGGAAAATTTTATAAATTAATTAACTTATAAATTTCCTAGTTTCAATCTAAGTAATCAATGGTTTTATAAAATTAAATTTCAATGGCATTTTTAGATTCATTTATTTTTTCATTATGAGATCATGTGTTTAAAAAATTAAATCCATTCGGAGTTTCAAAGCTGGTGGAAATACCAACTTATCATGCACTAAATTTTTAGTACATAAATACACAATGAAACCTATTTTGGGATTATCAACAGAGATATAATTATTCTGGAGCCACATCCACTTGTATCTAGATAGTGATTTTGTTTCATGGAAACCACTAAATACAGTGTATGTTTTCTTATGTTTACTCTTATTAATGTTTTTTCTATAATGTTTTGCAATACTAATCCCCAAAATTAAATATAACTCATTCTAATACCCACTAGGACAAGACCAATATTTTATACACATTATTTCATGATCTATTACATTATAATACCCATAACCAAATCCAAAAAACATAGAGTCATATTGTATTTGGATAATTGAATAAACAATATAATATAATGAAGAAATGGGCACAAAATGATTATTTAGAATCTCTAAAACATTCACTTAAATTTACATTGAGTTAATCATAATTCATGTGATATTCTAGGGGTGCACATAAGAATGGGGTGAGATATAAATCCAATTAAATAAATAATCAAAAAATAACAACAAGAAAAGTAATACATGTGGGTTTAGAGTCTTATTAAGTTAAAATAAAGTGTGATAATTATAATCCTAAACATTTGATAATGAAATAAGATCACAATATCAATTAATTATTTTGTTATAGAAACAAAATATAACATGACATCATAATCATAATTCAAGGATAACTGTTAAGTCGTCATAACATATGGTGCTCGAGATTACCAATTGTGAACAATAATTTTTTTCTCATGAGAGAAAAATATTATCAAATATATTAGAGTTCTATATAATTATGGTCCCACACATTACATTCATATCATGTACACGGTCTTGTGTTGCACATTGGCTATACGATATATGAACATCATTCCTCACTTTTAATCCCATGATTATGTAGTATGGTTAACATATATAAAAATATCAAACCATTTTTGTAATGTTATGTCAAGTTGAATACCCAAGAGTGGAAATGAATATGGCCATTCCCAAAAAAAACTCTTCATAGAAAATCATAGGATAATGTTTTCATTATTAACATTGTACATAAAGGGTCATAAAAGAGATTAATAATAGTGAAAGGTGGTGTGTCATTACAATTTAACCATACGTAGAGTATAGTGGGAGTGAAAAATATAATCCAACTTAGAATATTAAAAATAAAAAGGATCATTAAAAATTTACTTGAACAAGGAGTATGTGGAAGATAATATCTTACATTGAGATATTTCTTCTAAAAACATGATTGGAACATATTAATGGTTTTTGAAAGTCATAGGAGGGATTAAGAGTGGTAGTGGGTGAGAAATTTAATTCCAAATGGATTTTGAGTGATTTTTAATGGATGGTTAGTGTGTTATTTATTAGGAATGCGACTGAAATTATTTATTAAGACATAAACATTGGTATTGGACTCTAGGTGATAAAATAATAAAACCCCCATAACATCACATTTTTTCACATGGATTATACTAATGAGGAGTGGATTTTAATATTTTATTATGATACGAACCTAAATCCTTCCAAAAACTCAATTGATATATTGGAACTAAGCAATTTTAATAAAAAATTGATTTTATAAACATGAAATTTAATATATGATTTGGAGGATTCACTAATGGTTTCTATAATTAAACAAATTACTTTATAAAAATGTATAATAATATATAAATCTATTTATTGGTTATTAATTACCTTTATAGTATTTATTACATCAATTTAGGGAAATTATTGGATTACAATACTTAAAGTATATTTGTTCAATATTTATTTTTTAGCAATAAAATTGATCACATCATAAAATAATGAAAAATGACCATTGGATAATTTCAATGTTATGACTATAAATATAATTTTTTACCAATATATATATATCATAATTTAAAATATTAAATAAAAATCCCTATTTATATGAAAATACTAGTTTTTAAGACACTAACCACTCTCTAGCCATTATAAGAATTTTATTGAACTTAATTAAATTATATTACAATATTTATTTTAATAATTTTTTTTAATATTAATATTAAATGAAAATAAAATATATTTTAAAAATTATTGAATTTATCCAAAAGAATGTTTTAATTAAAACAATGTATTTCCTCTAATAAAAGTCATGTTTCTTCATATAATAATCTAATTTCTATAAAAATCATTATATGTACATATATATATAAATTTTCAACTAAAATGGGACAACGATAAGCAATATTTTGTAAATAATATATAAAAATTCATACTACTTGGGTCCTGATATATAACTCTTTATTACTCCACTATAATCCATAGGGTGAGGTGTGCGATGGTGGTACATTATTAGGGTGGCTCTGTGAAAAACGTTTGAGATATAATCTCAATATAAAATAATTTCTTTTGTAAATAGTTTTTAATGATTTTTATTTGTTGAATATCGCGTTGGGATTCAGAAAGGTTAAATAAATATGGTTCCACCTCACTCTAAATAACCAATTAATGGGGTTCATTGGTTATGATCCATCTATTCGAGGCCATCACTTCTACCATGAGTTTCAATTATACTTTATCATGAACTTAACTATAAAGTAACATTATTTATGACTATAGAACACCTAATAATTAATTTTTATGATTATTGATGTCATTTTGATCATGAATGATTAATTATGGCCATATTTTATAATGTTCCAAAATAATAAAAGAAATGTTGTGGGTATTTTTTAAATGACATTTAGAAATGTGGAATTTATTCATTGAATAGGAAATTTATTTGATAAATTCTTGAGTCCATATAGCCTACATGATAGTATGATTCATAATATGATAAACCTCTAAAGGACACCTTAGTCGTTTTGGACAATACTACTTCTACAAGTACACCATATTCTAAAGGATATTACAATTAGTTATGCTGAGGGAAACAATGATTCCATTTTCCACTTTATTATAGATTTATGAGTGGTTGGAATATATATTATATTGTTTATATAAGCTCTAATATTAAAAATAGTATTCACTGGTTCAATTATCCATTAATATTTTTTGTGGGATGCTAAATCGAGTTATTATAAAAGTATTCATGAATTTGATGATATGGTTTAGTCATAATTCTTGGAATGATATAGACATGAACCATTTGGAGAAGAAGTTATTTATAGTTAGGATGTACTTGAACATCCTAGATATAGAAGGGGGATATATCCCCATGACATCAATTCCATAAATGATAAATTAAAAATGTTAACTGGATATGTATCGAAAATTATGGGGGTTGACTATTGATTTTGGAATGTATTTGAAAAGCATTAATAATTGTAATAAACTCTTTAATTTGTTGAATATTTATCTAAAAATTTATCAAAATATCATTATTTGATGAAATTTCTTTGATCTTGATAGATGATCACCACATGAAACTGCAAGGACTTTATATATAAAAAATGGATTTGATCATACATCCTTGCATCTGAGATGAACTAAATAAAATACTATTTTATAGATGACCGTCTATGAATTTAGGATATCAATAAGGATAGAATTTATTTTTAATTTTAAGAAATGTATCTTCTTTGATTTATAAAATGGGTGATTTATATATTTGAGGTTTTATCTTATATGGTACATTCATCGAACTATGACATCAGTCAACAAGGATGATGGTACTCCATGATATGGAGTGCTATTTACCTTATAAATTACCTCCATGTCATTAATTATGAATGGAAAGACCACCCATTTTTGTGTGATGCAGATGAATATCTCAACCTTATTTTAATCTTTTAGAGATGTATTTCCATTATCCAGTACATCTACATAGGAATTCCTAAAACGTGGGATGTGAGATAGTATTGGACCTTAGTGTAATTCATCCATTAAAACAATATCATAATAAACCACGAGAATCAACTAATACTTATCTATGTCAAAGTTTATATTAATTATCTTTGTTAACAACTCTTAGATACCCTTCAAATTCAATCAACCCACTAGTATCTACAAGGAAAACTCTAATATAACAATGGGGGATTTGTATTCCACATCACTATTGGTGAATCCATATTGATAGTTGGAATAAATAAGGGGTGGATGATTTTAAATTGGAAACAATGGATATCCTTATGAAAACCCTATAGTTCATTTAGTTTTCTATTATTCTCCTTGTTGGGATCTCAAAAGATACATCAATGTTCATCTCCCATGAATGGCTGGAATAATAGATACAAAATTATTCTTCATCAAGGTGTTTAATATTTAGTAGGCATTGGTTTTGTGATATGGTCTATTTTGAAGAAACCAAAAAATACCTACTAATTGATTAGATTTATGAACATGACATGGAAATCAAATTACTGTTATATGACCAACCAACACTCTAGAGACTCTTTTAAAATTTAGGAACTATGAAATTATTATACAGGGTCAACAAAAAAAATGTGGCCCTTGTTATGCTAATGATAATGCCAACGATTCATCACTGTAAGGATATTTTCATGGTTGTACTTTTCAATATCAGTGTAATGAGTCTCAGTATCCCTCATATTTAATTTGAGATAATATAGACTATTCTAAATTCCAACCTAATTATTATAATAATGGATATCACAAATTGGTCATTGTATTGTCTCCACATGGAGGATTAGAGGACTCCCTTATATAATAAAAATCATTACTGTTGAGTGTGGAAGTTATTGTTTGTGACTCTTAAAATATTTATGGAAATATTCATCTTCCTAGTAGGTGACTCATTTTTTTATTATCCCCCAAAAAGTAAAATATTTACATATGTGATTGGTAATTAATTATCTAACATAATATATATACCCTTGTAGTCCCCATTGTTCAATGTGATTTGGATGAGATGTATTTCAACAATTTCCTTGTTCTTGCAAAAAAAATTAATCTCTGGTAGAATGATATAAATCTAAAATATTTCAATTATTTTTACACGAAATTATACTTCATGGGGTTTAACTACAATATATATTGGTGTAATTTATTGAAAACTATTTCAAGATAAACATATTTGATCCCAACACTTTTGAGATTTGATAGTTGGATATTTAAAATAATATTCTATGACATTTCCTATAATAATGTTAAAGATATGGTGTTTGGAACAATGATATGTGTCACCAGAATTTTTTATGACAATGGGAATTACATGATATTTGGATTCCCGTTGCAGTGACCTAATGATTGTCGATAACTCATTTTTGGGGGCAATCTAGATCAATATAATTACTAAATACCCATCCATAAAGGAAAAAAGGAGACTAGTTTTTTAATAAATCAATTGTTTGTAAATTTAGACAGGGAAATCATCCTCTGGAAAATAATTATTGAGATTCCTAAAATTGATATCAAAGAAAATTTTCTCATTCATTTAAATTGTCTGAATAATGTTAGTGAGATATTTTCGGTATCAAAAATCATGAACAGTTTAAGATTTGATGAGTTTATCAACATTAGTCTCCACTATGGTCTTATGGGTTTGATTAGTTATATTTTCTTCTTATTTATAACAATGATGGTCAAACAGTAACTCAAAATGATGGGTTTCCAAATCAGGTTTCAACCAAAGATTTTTTTTGATGTTATAAGAGAATAATTTCAATGTTATTTAAAAATTGATATATATATCTATTTTTATTTGTGCTATATGGAGAAATTGGTCAACATAGGACTTATATTTTCTTCAGAACCTAGATCCTCCAGCATGAGATCATCGATGGTGGTGGTTAAACATCCCTTAATGGAGGTGGTAAATCATAGTGATCTTGTTTGTATTCTTCTCCATCTATCTATCTATTTTTTGGGGAATAAGATTCAATATTTAATATCACATCAAACCAATTGGATCAGGAATAGTTAGAGGTGATACTAACCTTATATTAAATCCCCAAGACACAAGAGTAAGAAAATAAATTTCTTGTGATTACTAAAATTTTTGGGGATGATTTTCCAGGAAGAATAAAAATAACTTGACATGATTTACAAAAAACATCAAAACCAACTTCTTATTTATGAGTCATATAGATACAAGTCCATGGAAACCAAATAAATTGAAACATAAGAGTAGAAAAAAATGTTATAAAAGAAAATAAAGAAATAAAAGGACATCTAAACACAATAACAACAATGTGTCATCACTCCAATGACACTAAGTAAGAAATATATTATTTAAACTAATAAGTAAGGAGAATATATCATGATTCACCACACATTAAATGAGATACATATCCATTAATGTTATTTTATTATACAATATCTGAATATTCTCTAGAGTTCCTATGATAAGTATGTGAGTAAACATAGTATGTAGGGCAAAAATACTTTCCAAAACATTCAACTAGTATAAGAACATGTTATACAATTTTATAAAAAATATAGGATTAGTAGATAAATAGTTTATTATATATCCATAACAATATGCATGTAACCAAAACATTTAAAAATTTCTCATAACCATTTATTAACATTTGGAATATTCTTCCCACATTAACAATCACACACACAAATAGATACAACCAAATTCATTAATTTCATGGACCTCACTATAATAAAATGTTATTATTCCTCATGTCACCATGATATCAATTGGTGTTCCACATCGATGGTGTCACGTCACAACCATAATCTCTCCCACATTGACGGATGTAATTGATCACCATTATCAATCCCAATTATACATAAACACATGGAACCATGTGTGAAATATTCTATTATAAATTATTCAAAATATATCATCTAGTTTGAAACCCATTTTCTTTCAGGAATTCAAGGAATGAAAGTTTGTGTTTCTTTCCAAAAGTAGTGATTTAGGTGATAAAAAATCATAAATTTGAAATAAAATCTTAGAGAAAGGGAATTAAAAAAATGCCACAATGTTCTAGAATGAGTATAATGGGAGTGATGACCCCAACCCATCAATAGTTTATTCTAAAAAAGAATAACATGAGAAACCTATATTTCTATCCACAATTATTATTTCCTTTTATAGATACAAAAAATATCCCAAATATAAATGATATTTTACATAGTGTTATCCATGAAAGAATAGATAAAACGTATTCTAATGGGTGAATATGAGATCATTAGGAAGGAAGAGAGAAACTGATCTCTTATTATAGGTTTTGATGATACAACCCTAAAATATTTTCAAAAAATGCTTCTCCAAAAATGAAAATCACCAATGGTGCCTAAGAGAGGATGGGATTATGAGATCTAGGATGAATAATAGATAAATAAGGGTTTTAGGGCCTTGTTATGAGTAGAATTTTACGTTTTAGGGAAATAATGAAAATTCATTAGGTTGTGTAACATACATTTTAAAACAGTGCACTAATTATGTACATGATACTAGACATCACCCTGGTAGATAGACAGTTTTTCTACCCAGTTTTCAAAACTATGCACCATCTATGAGGTGCATATCTCATGTCCACCCCTCACATTTTTGGATCACTATGTTTGACAAAACAAGAAATGAATGTAATTTTCCAAATATATCTATTTTTGTCTTTCTACGAGATTCTTCATGGTTCTGAAAAACCATGTACCATTTCTAAACATTCCAAATGAATCTTGTCACCACAATTCACTATTTATTAAATATTTTTCACTATTTTCCCTAACCTTTCTAAAATCAATATCCTATAAAAACACATCCTAAACACTCTAAAACATTCCGTAATCTCCTGAAACTCATCCAAAGTAATGTAGAACATTGAAAATAAAAATTAAACTATTAATGTATCATAAAATAGGGTTATTACATTCACTAAATCATTGTTATTTCCATCATTGTAATGTGGGAGAGTCGGGTTTCCTTAGAAGAGCATTTGACACTATTCCCCTATTTCATTCTTATGATTCCATGTCTCTTCTATAATCTGATCTTGCAACAAAAAACCCATATAAAATTTAATATTTTCAAAATAAAATGATTCTATATTATTTATAAAATCCATTTCAGTGTATAAATCATCATAACATACATATCATCATCAAAATGGTCGCATCAAATAACTTCGTCCAGATTAACTTCGTACTTATTCCTTTGAGATACATGAATCACATTATGCACATAAATGAATCTAGGTTTTAAATCCAAATATCAATACACATAAACAATTTATTTATATATTTACTGAGAAGATGAAATTCCTATCTCTACAAAATCCTGATTCTTTATCCACAATGATATTATAAAGAAAACATGAACACTAATGTCAAATGATAACAATTGAAGATTATAATCGAAATATGATTCTTGAAGAGTCTAAGACATCTCTATCTTCATTATAATCATAATAATATTCTAAAAATGATTCATGCACATGGAAATGACCAATAATTAATGTCTCACCCACATCTACCCACCAAATTAGGTAATGTCAAAGATGACCATAAAAGGATTTGAAAAGAGCCATATGTGTCTAGTAATTCTAAATATTATTATATGTGAACTCCATTAATTGTATTTTATCTTCCCTAGAGCCTCCAAAATCCATCACCTGAGCTCTAATAATGTCTTACAGTTTTTTACAGTACATTTGGATTATCCTTCATTTTGAGGATGATAATATATTCTAATGGCCAAATCGGTTTATTGGTATTTCCATATGGTTTTCTTGAATATAGTTATAATACTAGAGACCCGGTCAGACATAATTGGAATTAATTCACTAAAAAACATTAAATGATACCTGATATTGATGTTCAGGAAATAATCTACCATATTTGATTCATGAATAGGGATACAATGTGCTAATAACATGAGCTGATCATGGTAACCCATATGGAAATGTTTTTCAGAACAATTCATTGTAGACATGTGTGAAAAACCACAATTTTCAACCAAAATTTACATATGGGGATAGGTGAATATGACATAAAAATTTGAAATTGCCGCTCTTCTCTGACCATTAAATATGTGAGTCACCTCGAGACATGCTCTTTTAGTTTCCTCTGAATCCATCTCACCAAAACTATGCTCTTATCACTATATACATATTATGAATGCATCGACTAACATCCATTTTTTAGTTTTGGTACGAAAAGAGAATATATTCTTAATAAGTCAGTGGAAACAAATCTGATATCTAAAACACAACAATAAACTCACATATGGATTCCATCACTTCATGGAATTACCACCATTAATTTTTTATTGCATAGATATAAATTCAAGATATAATAGCTGAGGATACTTAAACTAGACAATCAAATCCACAATGAAACACTCTATGAATTTGAGAAATATTTTTTAGAATTAAATTTAATGCTTTTTAATTGTATTCTAAATTATGTTTATATTTCATTACAAATTACACCAATATAATCTTGCATTACATGCTACCCTAATTTATCTTGCACAACACTATACTTAGTTTTGACGAAGCCATGATATGTTATTAATATTATTAATTAAAACCATTGTTTTATAACTTATCTCTTAATCATAGAAAGATAAATTTTAGAAACTAATATTAATTAATATTTTTTAATAATTTTACAAAAGTGAAAAATATTTATAAAAATTTATTTAACAATAGGAAAATTCTCAATATGTTTCAAAAATTTAATTTTCTCAAAAAAAATAATTTCATTTCTTAATAATAATAATATTAATTTTTGGAAATTTTAAAAAAGTGAATTTGTTAAAATAAAAATAATTTTTAAATCATAATTCTAAAATTATCAAAGGGTAAATTTTTGGTATTTTTTTTTAAAGGATCATTTATTTAGAATTGTGAAAAATACTAAATTTTAGTTGAGAACTATATTTTTCTTTAATTAATTTATAATGATAAATTATATTATAAATTGGTTTTAGGGTAACTTTTTTTCAATGTTATATAAATTAATATAATATAATTTACTAGAATAAATTTCATATTTAATTTGGATATAGAAACATTTTCAGTTTTTGAACATTTTCTTTTAAAAAATCTCCCTTCACATTGCACCAGTGGGATTAGTTTAAAATTGAAAAATTATAGTTATATGAAATGAATTTGGAAAACATGATTAAATATTTTTAATCATAAAAAATTACAATTTAAATTATGGTAAAATTAATTTTTTACATATATTATTAGTGAACAATAAAAATTAATTATAGTTGTTAAGGTAGAAAAGGATTTACCGTAAAGTTAATCTAAAAGATAAAGGTTAAAATAAAGTAAAATTTAAATATCACCCATTGAATATAAATATTTAGAACCTTATGATCATAATATAAAATTTTAATAGTTTTTGGGACATTTTCCCATGAATTTGACCCATATAATATGTTAATTAATGAAAAGAATACAAAAAATGAACATTTTACCTTTCAATTTCTATAAATCTTCTACATAGGGAAAATAATTAGATGGGTTATAGATATTATTTGGAATGAATAATTATTTTTTATCATAATAATTTATCTATATCTTTTATAGATTTAATATTTACATGAAATTCTTTGTAAACACAAACTTAATAAATATGTTGTTAATCAAAATTAAAAAAACTAATACAAAAAATATATAAAGATTGGTAAATTTAATGAATTAAAGTACTCCATTATTTTTTAGATGATTATATCATTCTAAAAATGTTTTGAAATTATATTTTTATATTAAACTATTTTTTTCCATTATTTAAATTCAAATTAAATGAATGATGTCATATGTGAAATTAATGTTATTTTTTAATAAATGATGTTTTAATAAATGAATAAAAATTTATAACAATACTATATTTGTCAAAATGATTTTTTATATTAATATATAAGAACAATATTCCATTATTTGAATATACTTATATTATAATGACTATAGGTTTTTCAAATAGTAAAAACTTAGTTAGCATGGGTACGGTCAAAGCGATGTTTTTTCATGTTACTTCTTCTTATGTTGAAATTAATTCACAAGAGACATGGGATATATATTTTATAAATTAGGTATAAAATTTTTAATAAGTGGATCCAAATTATATAATATCTCTCATATTAATATATTCAAAAAATATAAATTACCATTGTTAGAGAACTATTCGCCATAGTAAATACCAAAAAAAATAAAATAGGGTTACATTGAGGTTAATGAATGAAATGTTTAAAAAATGTATTTCATTGTGTGTTGGAGGTTTATATATAGAATATAATCCCTCAAAACCATTAATTTCAATATTTTTATCCATAATATATAGTATTTTTTCCCAATGATGAATACTTTTTAGGATTTACTAGAATTCCACTCCTCCTCAACAATGAAAGGTCACTCAATTTCTGAATTTCTTCTCAACACTCATGCATTTTTTTATCACATAATATCCCACCAAATTACGTCCCAACAGCTCTAACATCAATTATAAGCCTTATTTTTGGCTATAAATATGATTTATGATGGCTTTAGTGAAATCCGAATCATAATACCCGATGAATTGGTAAGGTTATTTAGCTAGCATATTTATTTTATTTCATTCTGTAACTCCTTTTATTCTTATTATACCCTGATTTTATAATAACTATAGTAGATTATATAAAATATTATATTTTTATGTTTGGGTAATGAACTAACACAACACAAAATTCCATTAAATAGGTTATGAAATCATTATTGGTTTATACATCATACTACCGCCTCAAGAACCGATGTTGTTCGTTTTTCAATTTTCATCTATCACTGCTCGACATAATGATGTATTTGTAGTTTAAATATGTTATTTATGTTATTTATGTTGTTTTTTATTATTTAATTATTATATCTTACAAAACATCATGATATTCATTTTCTATGAATATGATAATGTCGCTCGTGTGTACGGTGGATTACCACCTCAAGAAGAAATGTGATTCTTTTACTTTTATAAAGGAATGTATTAAGGATTGGTTTGAAAAATATATGTGATATATATAAAATTGTAATTTTAAAGAAAGGTTTATATACATATATATATATTATGTAATTATATTTCATTCAAGACTATAAGAAAATGGAAATAATGTTCATATGTACGTACCACCTACTGTCTCCATGAGCGGTGTATTTCATTTCCTATAAATATATTTCATGGATTAATCATCATAAATATATACTGTATATATATATTATATTTATTGCATTATTTAAATGCTGTAGAATTTTAAACCATGATTAATGTAATTGGACCAATAAATAGCCATCGAAAATATAATTTAAAAACAAATAGTTAATACCTAAAACATAAATTTAATATAGAATTGTTAGGAAAAAGTTAATAAATGGGTCATAAGAAAATGATATATGGTATGATATATATAATTATTATTATTTATTATATTTATCATAAAATTATATTATTTATACATGATATTTGAATGAGTATTATAAAATTGAAGACTTAATGTAAGATATTTCCATCTAACATTTTACTTATTCGAAAGACATGTCATATCACTAGCTAGATCAATTATGTGGTTTGTATATTTTCCAACGATGAATTTTATGATTCCAATAATAATAATTATAATTATTTACATATCTATTTGAGAATATCTATTTCATTGGTTTTTTCATTTCTAATTTTACCAAATTAGTAAGATAATTTTTCCTCAACTTCCCTTCATTGGGATATAAATCATGATATGAACCCATAATCTTATATGAAGTGTATATACTTACACATGATAGGTTATATAATAAATATCTATATTTTCATGATATTAAAAGATTTATTTTAATTTATTTTTTCATGGTGATTAAGATTTAACCTTACCAAATTCGGATGAGTTTTATGTTATGATATCATCATTTTTCAGGATAGGCTGTAGGTTTTCATAAAAATAATGAAATATTGTGATATATTTATCATGAAAATCATGAATTTTATTCATCTCTAGTTATATCATGAAAAAACCTAATTTACCTTCATATTACTCTCATTATTTTCTCAATAGATCAAAATTAATTATTGAATAAAACCCACTTCTATGACGATAACCATTTTTTTAGAAAACCATGTTTTCTAAAAAAATGATTTTTTTATTTTAAATATGTTTTCAAACTATTTCAAATAATTTCTTAAATTTTTTCATGGTTTTTTAAATTTAAATGTTTTTATAAATGTTGTATGTTTAAAAATTATTGTTCAAAGTGGAACATACATTATCATCAATAAATGTTGTAAATAATCTTTCAAAATTATTTTCCATCCAAGATGGAATCTTTTAGGTTTACCTATGCCTTACTGGTGATATGATCTGATGATAACATTCATATTCTTTCTCTAAACGGTTTATCTTATTATTTACTGATGTTTATGAAACCTATTTCACTTTCATGGATTATACCATATGGAAATGCTTATAAAACCCGCTTCCTTTCATGAGTTTTTCAATGATAAAATTAATATGAAAACTAAAAATTTGTTCACATATGTTGTCCACCCAATTAACAAATTAGGGTAAAATAGTGGTTATCCCATGCCCAAAATTGAGGGATTGATGATGGTCATCCCAAGAATAAAAAAGAGGGTAAAGTGGTTGTTTATCCCAATCCTAGAGGTAGAAATTTTTTTGTTATCTCAACCATAACATGTTATTAATGTATTGGTGGGTTTCCTTGAACATATGATTTTATACGATTATGTGTATGCCACAAACTCCATGCCTTATTCTAATGTTATTCTCTCACGAATAATATTACCTGATGTTCCTACGATTCAGGTCTTTCAAATTACCACCATTTATCCCATGACTCTAGATTTAGATCATTTATATGTTTGGTATATAAATAAAATGTTATAATATTGTTATAAAACCCTTATCTTCATATTAAGAATATTTATTTTCAATGTTTAACCTTACTAATTGTAAGAGTTCACCCGTTAATATGTTTCGTTTCCCTTGGGTTATAAAGAAACGTTTTATTTAGGCCCTCAAAGTGGGTGAAATTTATGGGAGAAATTGATTATATTTTATTAATTAATAATATTATGTTCCTTATTTTCAATGTAACTAAAAAATTATATTACTTGGGAATTTTTTTGTGTATTGTAATGGATATTTATATAATATGATGTAATATCAATATATAAGAAGCCAGGGTCACTATAGTTGGTATCAAAGGAAATTTTTTATTATCCTTTTAAAATGAGGAGGGGAAAACCTATGTGAGATCCCTAGGGATATTTATAAGTATATGTATAGGGATATCTTGATGGATAAATAGAATAATAATCTAAAGTATTGTAAAATATCCTTGAATTTCAGTAATAGATCAAGAGAGTGGTTTCCATGAAACACATTACTGTCTGGATACCACATATTCATGTGGCACTATCATGAATTTAACTATGGGTAACAACATCAATAAAAAAAATTGAGTTATAATATAATGGGAACAAGTGCATGAAAATAGACCATGCTAAAAACCTGATTTGATACTCCTAGTGGATATGCTTTGTAAATTCACAAAATAATTATGAACCATAATGAAGTATTTTAATATTTTATGACTATGAATGGAATATGACTAAACTAAGGTTTAATAGATCAATGTTAATGTGTCTAGATTAAGACACGTCATACATTATTTTTAATGATAATGTGATTTCTCACTTTTATTAGGTACTCTAAAACTATGATTTTTTGTTTTAGTTAGTGTATGGAACTTGAAGGAACCCTATTAATGATAAATATAGTGGACAATAGAATGACTTTCCAACACATCTATCAAATTATATATGGTCTGAGGTACCTAAACTAGTTTATATGACCATATAAAATTCTCAATACATGAATCAAGTTGGGATTCCCAATGATTGGAGTATGGAATAATGGTTTCTTGAATCATTCATAAGTAAATGCACTCCTTCATTTAGTGGAATGAACAATCAATGGTGTACCATGAACATGAATATGAGGAAACATGATAAAATTGACATCATGGATTGAGACACATTCATGGAATTATTTTTCAACATTTACCATCAACATATTATTCATTAAAAAGGTATATTGGAGTTTCCCATCCATCTCATGGTTATGATAATAAAACAAGGATAGAATTAAAAGGAAACTCTAAAAAGCATTGAGAGAATAATATGGGATTTTCGTTATTCTTAATGTGTGGAAGGAAACATGGGGAAATTGTGTTATGGGTACTGATAAATGTTTTATGTGCGTAAATGAAGGACATCTTATAGATTAATGAAGATGTAATGGGAATAAAGTGAAAGTTGAAAAAAATGAACTTCCCATATTTTGGTGTTTCAAATATAATTTTTTAGATATTATTCTAAAAGTTTTATAAATCCAAATTTGAACTTTTATGATCAACATTAACAAGATCTTATATCAAGTTTTAAAGGGAAAGAATATACCATCACAATGGATGAAGTGAATCATGATAATTAGGTCACACTTATCCTCCCCTCCCAATATGGGTATTTCATTTATGATTTTATCAAAATGAGCCCTATGAAAATCATTTTGTTATATATAAGTGAAATTGTAGGTGATTGCGACCCTTTACTATGGTTCTTGAATAATAAAATAAAATTTGATATTCTAACAAAATAAGGATAAACCAAACCTTCAAATGAAAATTATTTTTTAGAATATATTATATTGTTTAAGGAATAAAGGGAAAATTATATTTTGGAAGTAAAATTGTCATAATTTATATTAACTTGACTTTTATGGATATGATCATGGGATTATGAGTTTATGTTTGATCGTACGTTTATATTTTTTACACCCCATTTGATAAGATTAATGTGATGGTGATATTATCAAGATTAAGTATATTTTAAGTTGAATTTATCGAAATTAAACCCTTTTTTGTTATACAAAATGGTAAAGTTATTTGAGGATGAAAACTTTTAGAACTTGTGGAAATCTGAATAAATTATACTCCAAGATCATTTCCAATAGATTTGAAAGCTTGTTAGGGTCGACAAATTACTTAAGTGGTGTTTTGACACACTGATATCTTTCACTTTAGAATTCTGAAACCTCGTTTTGAATCCCTTTTTGGATAGAAGTGCATAAATCCAACATATTGTAGTGATGTTTCATAAAGAAAGCTATCAAGCCATAAGATATATTTTAAGATAGAAGAATCTATTAGATTCACTCAGCATCATGTAAAACCTACACAATTATTACAAAAATGTTATGATTATATTAAATGACATGATCTTGGATTTTATGTATGTGAGAAGGTTTTTACACATATTTTTTTGTGGATGAATGGATAGAAAACTATGCCACAAGTGTATCTGTCCCATTGAAATGTTTGATCATATTACGAATTTATCTTATAATTTGGAACTTCCACTAAACCTCTCTAAAGTTCATGAAATGTACCATATATAACTCCAGAAGAAGTACTACCCAAATCCAACATAGTTACTGATCTCATAATTCATACCACTATGGAATGATATTTCTTATGAGGAAGGACCAGTAGATATTCTAGATTGATTAAATAATGTGGTATCAAACTAGAACACACATTTGGTATGTGCTTTTAATGAAACCACTTGATTAAGGAAGCAGGGTTCGAACCAAAGGCAGTAACGAGATAGAAGTATCCATAGTTTTGGTATCAATGTAACAAATGTTTAGGGAGAAATTGATTTTGTGGTGGGTAGAATGTAATAGACAGATATTTTCTGAAAGGTTTTTTTCAAATAAATCTAATCATTTCATTAATTTCATTAAACCCAATATTTATTTTCTCTTTTTTTATACAAATAAAAACTCAATATTGAATTATATCCAACCCATATTTAGAATTCACTAAACAAAATATAGTTTTATTGGAAAATTATACCCTTGGGAAAATATTCTAAACATATATTAGAAGAAATAAAAATTTAAATAAGGGAAGAGGATGGGGTGAATCAAAGAGAGATTACCTCAACCATAAAACTTGTTTGGTATCCATAGTATAATTTTTTATGACAATAATCACAATCATACTCATCATTGGATTCCCACTTCGACTTTGAGTTACCATGGTTGAGAATA
Organism: Viscum album; assembly: GCA_963277665.1. Taxonomy (NCBI): domain Eukaryota; kingdom Viridiplantae; phylum Streptophyta; class Magnoliopsida; order Santalales; family Viscaceae; genus Viscum; species Viscum album. Next base: position 1,630,882,793 of record OY728121.1, on the reverse strand, counting down.
ATTATCTTATTTAAGGTAACAATTAATTACAAAATTTATGGTAAAAATGGATATACCATGGGGTTAATATAAGTCGATAATATAGCCTACCAATTTGTCCATAAATAATGTTATATAATTATTTATACCCTTATAGATTTATTCATGAATATTTTGAGTTTTGGGGTAATTTTTCAGGAAAGTGACCCATAAAATATGTTAGGTAAAGAACAATTAAAAAATAGTCCATTTAATAATTAAAAGCATTAAAATAAGAAAAAACAACATAAGATTGTTTATAGATATTATTCTGAAACGTAAATTAGTTTTTTATCTTAATAATTTAAAATTAAGTTTTAGAGATGAAATAACTATATAAAAACATAAAAACACTAACTCAATTAACATATTGTTAACAAAAAATGGAGTAAGTGATAGTAAATATATAATAAGCTAGGGAAACATAATAAATTATTTTAATCTGTTATATTGGTAGATGAATACAAAATTTTTAATAGTATTGAACATAATATATTATGAATCATGTTTTTTTCTAGATATTTGTTAAATTCAAATTAAATGAATAATGGCTTTATTGACATTAAATTTATTTTCTAATAAAAGATATTTTATAAATTTAATTTAAATTTTTATAGAAATTTATATTGATCCATGTTTTTTATAAATATTAGTAATTAGAAACTATTGTTTTTTAATGCAATAATTTTTCTATTATAATTACTATATTGACTGTTAAATAGAAAAATCTCATTTAATGGCGTTATGTTTAAGCAGGAATTTTTGTACATTTTGTGCACTTGTGTTAAAATTAATTTCCAACAAAAATTGGATTTATATTATTATAATTAAATTAAATAGTAATAATCTATGTATCAATGTTATATAATAATTATAAGTCTAATTTATTATTAATGGATAAATTACCAATGATAGAAAACAAGTTACCATAGTGAAATCCCGAAATGATAAAATAGGGATCCAAAGATGTTAAATAATTTAATATCTAAAAAATGTTTTTATTTGTGTTGTGGAGATTTTTATTAACCATATTATCCATTAAACCATTTAATTAAAATATTTTCAGTGACTTGTGGTAATACTGTCCTTTCAATAGTGAATATTTTTTTTAATATTTACAGTAACACGACTCCTCAACTACAGATGGGAACTAACTCCACCCACCTTTTCACACCTATAAATCAATTTTATTGAAATATATTTGTCCAAAAAACTTCCAAAATTCCATAAACTCATCAAATAACCTTTATTTTTAACTCAATTCTATCATTGGAAAAATTTAGTTCAATCCCAAAAAGAAATCTTGAAGAAGAGGTAATATTATTCAATGAGCGTATTTATATTATTTCATTCTATCTCTACCTCAATTATTATTATAAATAATTATATATTAACCAAAATATATTAAATATAATGCGATTTATTTATTTTATGGTTATAACCTACAGGCCCACAGACTTCTGTAAAATGTTTCATGAAATAATCGTTCCTGTGTATAGTGGACTTCCACCTCACGAACTGATGTTGTTCGATATTACATTACCACCTTCCAAAGTGGAGTAAAATGATGGATTTCTATTTTATATATTATATTTATGATCATATTTTTATTTTAAAATTATTACTTCAAACACACCTCGATTCATTCCTTTCTTTCAAAATACGTTAATGTTGTTTCTGTGTATGGCGGACTAATGTTTCGCGAAGCCAAGAGATCCATTATCTCGTTACATAGAATGTGTTAAGGAGTATTTTAATAAACATATATGATATTTATGAACTAAAAATGACTGTATATAGATTATATATATATATATATATATATATATAATTTTATTTAATTCAATTCGGTAAGAAAATTGAAACATCATTCATGCGTACGTATGGCCAAGTGTCTCCGTGAACAATGTGTTTCATTTACAATCACTAAATTTTATGGATTATATAAATAAATAAATAAATTATAAATACTAAATTTATATCATTATTTACATTATTTATATAATGATGTAATAATCAATGTAAGATGAAAAAAAACAAGTCAAATCATATATCGAAAACATATCGGCTATAACCCGAAACGTAACATAATCATGGAACTATTTTTATATGGGTAATAAAAGGATCATCTATAAAAAATATATGGTATGATATATTTATTTATTATTCATTAATATATTTGTAATAAAAATATATTTATTATTCAGAGGCTTTGATGAGTACAATTAAATTTATGACTTAAGGTAAGATATTTCCATCTCACATTTTTACTTCTGTGAGACACATGGAATATTCACCATATATTTCATTAATGTGGTGTGTATACCTCCAATGAAATTATTTTTCCACACATATAATAATAATTATTTTTATTTACATATCCATTTTAGGACACTATTTAATGGGTTTTATAGTGAAAAATTTAACAAATTGGTATATGATTTTTGTCTCCAGTTTCCTTCTTCAGGACAGAAGTTTTGTCATATGCCTATCATAATATATGAGGTGCATATGATACCCCTTGACATGTTATATAATGGATATATATTAATGATATTATAATATACATTTAATTTTTTCATTCATGGGGATTATGACACAATATTACCAAAGTGGGAAAAGTTTTATGTTACAATATCACAATTTATCATTTTTTTCTATGGTTTTGCTTTAAAATAATGAAATATTATAATATGTATCCATAAAATCCGGAATTGTATTCTCTTATTTTTATTCCTTGATAATATATTTTTCCCCTCTTTTTCCTCTGTTAATGTACTTATTTTTTGAAAAGGAATGTTTCATCAAAAATCTTATTTTCTATTGAAAAACTTTTTTTCCAAAAACATGGCATTAAAATGTATTATGATTAGTTTTTTTAATTTATTTTAATAAATTCTATTATATGTATGGATTTGTTTTCAAATAAATCGATTTAAAAATATTATATATTTTAAAAGTGTTTTACATAGTAGGAACATTTTTTTCTGAATAAATGATTTAAATGTTCATTCAAATTTATTTTCCATACAAGATGTAATTAATTGGGGTTACCTATGAATTACTAGGGATATTATCCAATTATATTATTCATTTTATTACTCTGAATGGATTAGGTTTTGATTTAATGGTATTTTTGAAACCCATTTCAAATCCATAGGTTATTTCAGGAGGAAATTGTTATAAAACTCACTTCTTTTAATGGGTTATTCTCTGATAGAATGATTACAAAACATATCTATCTTCCACAAGTTATGATATTATGATATTAGTATCATAAAAATTTATTTTCATGTTTTATTATACGATTAATGTATTATAATATTATGTCCCACATAAGTATGATTTTCATTTTGTGATTAGTGGGAACTATACCTCTCTTTAATGTATTGGTTAATAATAAATGTTTGATGAGATATAATGATACATTGTTGGTCATCCCATGAATAATAATGAGGGTACATGGGTGGTCATCCCAATCCAAAAAATTAGGGTACATATGTGGTCATCCCATGCCATAATAATGTGGTTACACATGTTATTACCCCAATCTTGAAAAGGCTGGTAAACTGGTGGTGAGACCAAAACCAAAGCTTCCACATGAGTGGTTCGACCCTGCATTAAATTTTATGAATGCCTTGGTTGGTATCACTAACATAATATTTTCTATGCATATTTTTATGCCAAAAAATTCATGTCTTATGCAAATGTTATCCTCCAATGGCTCAGGTTTTATGATTTTCATTTAATTCATGACATATAGACAAAAAATCATTATTCGGTGATTCTAGATTAGGATATTTGATATGAAGGGTATGGATTTAAAATACATTGATAATTTTCTCAAACTCTTATGTTTATTTTTTTGAATATGCATATCTTATGTCTAACCATAGTTAGAATTTGATCTCACCCTTTATGATGCTTCCTTTACCCCATGTTATGAAGAATGGTGTAACGTCTCAGTTTCAGATGCCACCTAGAGGTGTCCCGTACCCGGTTGGTCACATGGCCTCAAGAGCATTTCCCAAAATGCCAGAGGCTGCTGACTAGTAGTGAGGACCATTGGTGTGATTGTGGGTAAACTATTCCCTCATAGGTAGAGTAAAACAGCGGAAGATAAACCATTATACAATAGTGGAAGCAGTAAATATCCAATAATAGTAAACAATGAAAGACTGATAAATAACAACTGCAGCAGAATATATAAATGATTTATAATTCATATCTGTCTAGGAAATCATCCAAACAAGTCACAATGCGGAGTACAGTAATAAACACATGTACATAAGGAAAACAGATAAACAAATCCTCTACATCGCAAGCCTTAGCTTGGTCCCATGCACTCTAGCTACAATGCAATCAAGAACCTCAAAGTAGAAGGGTGCTTGCACTTATCTATACCCGCAACAATATAATCTATTTTTGCTCAAAATCATGACCCAAATAGGGGTGAGAGAAAATCCCAGTAGGCAACCACCCTAAGATCTGTGCCTAATATCCAGTGAATATATGGCAGGTCGAAGTACATAAATCAATAAAAAAGAAAGTACTCAGTAGCAAACAATCCAAAGTTTCTAATATATAATTTACAAAAAGTAAGTAGTCACTCAAGAAAGTAGAACAAATAGGTAGCCCTCTAGGAAGTTCTCACAACCAAACCCCTATGGTTCAACCTACAAGTACTAGAAACCCTCTGGGAGGAACTCACAATCTCAATCGTCTGGTTCAGCTAAAGATTTGACTTTCTAGGTAAACACTCACCGTCAATTCCCCCTATAGTCTCATATCGTACTAAAGGTGCTCTAGGGAAGTAGTAAATGTCTCTTTCCCCCTATGTCCTACATCGAGGAACTACGATACTCTGAGGAATCACTCGATGTCAATTCCCACAGTGGCCTCACAACGTATTATAAGCACCCTGGAGAATCCCTCACATCCATTCTCTATATGGTCTACTATAACAGGTTCTCACAACCCTTTGTAAAGTCAGCAAGTATCACATCGTTTAAAGTCTAAAGTAACCTCATGAACTACTTGGTTAGTGTTCTACTACCTCTCAGCATGGAAGAACAATAGTCACACCATCCAACAATACTGGGCATGGGAAAACAACAGTTGCTAAAAAGGTAAACTAGACCCAACAGTCCAAACAGGAAAGAACATGCATGGAAAAAACTTCCAAAGCCTAACAATTATCCCAAAACACAATCAAAATCCTCTACTCTAGCATAAAAGCAAAGAAGGCAATCAATGGGGCTAAACTAGTAAACATGCAATACCCTATTCAAGGGTATTGGTGGAGTTTGCACAAAATATTTAAAGGCATTCAACAGGAAGGCAAAAACCACCTACCTTAATGTTAGGAGATCATTATACTTGAACCACGGGGCTTGAATCACCTTAGAATGTCTAGATCTACAAAAACATCTAAAACGTTCAACCAAAGATAACTTGGAAAAAAGGAGAAATCATGAAACATGGTTCTAGTATACGAGAGAAGTCATCGATATGATTCCAACACAACATACGGAGTTCTATTTAGAGGATGAATGATCTCTTGGGGGTTTGTCGAAGATCTGCAGCCGTTCGGGAGCTCTCGGCCGACCGAGACCTAAAAGGAGATGTTTTTTGCGATTAGACTCGACCCTAGTGCATTTAATGAAAAAAAATAAAGTACACGACGTGTAATTTTGGAGTACACAGTGTGTAATCTCCTTTTCATACTCCGCTTAAGGTTTCCTCAATGTCACCCCTACATGGCTGTGTGTGTGTCCATGAAACGGCCAACACACAACCTCCAGCAGCATCGCAGTACACAGTGTGTACCTATTAAGTACACGACGTGTACTTTGAAAATTTCAAGATTTTTCTATTTTCCTCAAAAACATCTAGAAAAGGAAAAACATACCGAAAAGGAAGATCTATGTTCTTACAAACTTCCCCCCTTAATGAAATTCATCCCTGAATTTCCCTAGTGACGCATAAAAGATGAAACCCTGAATAGCTTCGGCCACTTAGCTCACACATCGGCCTCCCTCTCCCAAGTCTCGTCATATACCCGCATGTGCTGCCATAGAACTCATACCAAAGGAACATATTGGCCATAGAGAACCTTTTTACAATGATTAAAAATACGAATTGGATGCTCCTCGAACGATGCATCGACATCAAGTTCAGCCTTCTGGGGTTGAAGGACATGATACGGGTTAGAAAAGTAATGTTGGAGATGAGAAATGTGAAAAATGATGTGCATAGCCCAGTACCTATGAGGTAACTGCAACCAATAAGAAACAATCCCAACTCTCTCCAATACCTCAAACGGTCTGACAAACCTCAATGAAAGCTTACCCTATCTCCTAATCCTTCTATTCCACAACATCGGTGTGACAGATAGGAAAAACTTATCACCAACCTCGAACTCCAGAGGTCATCTCCATTGATCTACATACGACATCGGTCACGACTTTGCAGTAGCCATCCACTTCTGAATCAACTCTTTCTGCATTGTGGTCTCCTGAATAAGGCAAGGTCCCAACAATGCTTCCTCTCCTGCCTCCATCAAACATAAGGGTGATCGGCATGGCCTACCGTAAAAAGCCTCATAAGGTTCCATCTGAATAATTACTTGAAAACTATTGTTGTACACAAACTCCACAAGAAGTATATGATTCTCCCAAGAACCTCTAAAGTCCAGAATGCTTGCTCGGAGCTTGTACTCAAGCACTTGAATCCTACGCTCGGACATGCCATCTGTCTGGGGATGGTATGCTATACTCAAAAGTACCTATGTACCCAAATCCTTATGAAGCCCCTTCCAGACCCGAGAAGTAAAACGCGCATCAATGTCTGAAACAATGGAGAATGGAAGTCCATGCAGACGTACAATCTCATGGATGTAAAACTGTCCTAGCTCGTGAACACCAAAGTTCTTCTTGATCGGCATGAAATGATTGACCTTCGTAAGTCCGTCAACGACAACCCATACACCTTAATTTACACGAGGATACATTGAAAACCCTATGAAGAAAAACATCGTGATGTCGTTCCACTTCCACTCAAGAATGGGCAACTTCTGTAAAAGACATACTGGTCGCTAATGCTCTGCCTTCACCTGCTGACAAGTAGAAAATATAATGATGAAACCAGTAACATCTCTCTTCATACCTAGCCACGAATACTGACAGTGAAGATTGTGAGACATCATGGTGACACAAGGATGAACTTCCCAAACTGAGGTATGAAAATCCTACATCAACTCCTCATGTATATCTATTGGCACCCATACACACCCTAGGAAATTCAAGATCTCATCCTCACCTTTTTTCTATCCAAGAATATGGTACTCTCCTAACAAACTTTCCTGTAGGACTAGGCCTTCAGAATCAGATATCTACCTCATTCGAACTCGATCAAGAAGCGTAGAGGTAACAACTATATAATAAATGAATGTCTACCCCTATCTATCACGTAACATCAAATTCATATTAGAGAACAGATCCATAAGCGTTCCCTCACTACTGTCTTGTAGAACTGTCTATATCTAATTTATTCTTCTCAATGAATCAACCATAACATTTCCCTTTCCCAGTGTATAGGAACGCTCAAAATCAAAGGACTGAAGGTGCTCAACCCACCTTCACTATCTCAAATTCATATCACGCTGAGTGAAAAGGTATTTGAGGATATTTTGGTTTGTGAAAACCACAAAATGCTCTCCCAGAAGGTAATGTATCCAACAATGCAATGCATGAACAACATCTACTAACTCTAGATCGTGTGTCGGGTAATTCCTCTCGTGTGGCCTAAACTGCTGAGACCCGTATGCAATGACTCTATCTCCTTGCATAAGAACAGCTCCTAGCCCGATACCTGAAGCATCTAAACAGACAATGTAGCTCTTTCCTGGCTCTTTCAAAACTAGTATCGGTGTTGAAGTCAACCTCCCTTTCAGCTATTGAAATGCTGACTTACAAGAATCTGACCATAAGAACTTCACACCCTTCTTGGTCAGACCCGTCTGCGGTGCTACTAAGCTTGAAAAGTTTTGTATGAAGGGTCTGTAGTATCCTGAAAGCCCTAGGAAACTCCATACCTCAAAAACATTATTTATCTGTCACCTGGAAACTACTGCCCTCACATTCTCTAGGTCTACTTATTCTCCTATCTCTGAGATAATGTGGCCCAAAAAGTGAATAAGATCCATACAAAAGTGGCATTTTTAGAGCAATGAATATAACTTATTCTCTCTCAGTGTACTCATAATGATCTCAAGATGCGTGGCATGGTCATGTCGAGTGTTAGAATACACCAAGATATCATCCATGAAAAAAACCACGATGGAATCCAAGAATGGATGGAACACTCGATTCATCATTGTCATGAAAACTATCAGCGCGTTCATGAGGTCGAATGGCATAACCATGTACTCGTATAGACCATAGCTACTCCTGAAGGTTGTGAGAGGTTTATCTTATGGTCTAATGGGCAACTGATGAGAATCGGATCTCAAGTTGATCATTGAGAATACTCGTGCTCCTCGAAGCTGATCAAAGAGATCATCAATCCTAGCCAAAGGATATCAATTTTTGACCATCGACTGGTTCAACTTCCGATAATCCACACAGAGACTCATTGTACTATCTGCCTTCTTCGCAAATTGAATAGGCGAACCCTAGGGAGAAGTATTGGGTCGGATAAAACCCTATGCCTGCAACTCCTCTAACTTCTTCTTGAGCTCCAATAACTCTGGTTTAGCCATCCTTTAAGGAGTAATGGACACCGGTTCCCCTCATGGTAGGAGCTCAATTGAAAATTCTACTTCACAATCTGGTGGAAAACCTGAAAAGTCCTCTGGAAAGATATCTCTGAAATGATACACCACTAGAGGAAAGTCTAACTGTGAAGTCCCTTGGTCATCCAGATAAAGACTAACTATCTGGGCTGTAACTGCTCCCAACCCGTGATGCTCTGGGCCCGCTCTGCTCACCCAGACATCCCACTCACCCTTATGATGAAAAGATTCAACCTCTGGTGATTTTAAACTCACCCTGCAATGATAATAGTCGATGACTTCCTGGAAGGGAACTAACCATTCAATTCTGAGAATGTCATCATAGCCTATCATCTCTATAACATAGAGATCCCAAAGAAAGTGATACCCAACCACCTCTAGAGGGAACTCCTTGAACAGATGTAAACTAGCCATCCAAGGCCCCAACGGTGTGTCTAGAGTCAAAGTATTAGTAGTGGAAAAGATGCAAAACCCAAGGCCCTCCATAACAGAAAAAGAGATAAAGCTATGGGAAGTCCCTATATTGAAAAGAGCAGAAGATAAAAATGAGGCTACTAAGATCGTACCTCAAATTGTAGAGGGTCTAGGATCCTGCTTCTGCTGGGTCTGCTCCACTGTAAAAGCTTGACCAATACCATGGCCCTGTGACCCTGCCTGGTCGCTCTGAGCTGATCCACCCTGTTGTTCCTGAAAGACCGGTAACTGACAACAATGGCCTTGACCTCCACCTCGACCCAAATTTCCGGAAGAACTCCAGTTCCCAGAATGGTGATAAACTGGTGGCTCTGCTCTTAAAGGATGAGTCATGGATGAAACCATATCACTAATAGCTGGAGAGAAAACCTGACAGAAGAGGTGAAGGTGACCCATATTTCTGCAAGATCGGTACTCCACTAGGTCTCTCTAGCACTGTGGCCTAGTATGCCCAACCCTTCCACATTGGTAGCATACCACCTGGCTACCTGAAGATGTGTCTCGCTACCTCGGATCACTGCTCATAGACTCTCTATAGTGTTTCCTACTATCAGCTGGTGAAGCACTAACTCTGGGAGCGAAATCACCCAAGATCTCAGCTCAGGAATCTCTCAGATTGTGCTCTGCAATCAGTTCGTAGTTGACAATTGAAGTGATGGAAGTTTGCCTTATGATATTCACCTGTGAGAGGATCTCCCGTCTAAGACCATCCTCAAACTTCCTTGAAAAGAACAACCCATATCTTCTCGGAAGAGGTGTGAAACACTGAAGCCTGGTGAAAAGAGAAGAATACTGCATGATAGAATGAGTACCCTGCTCTAGGCTCATGAACTCCTGGGATCGGTCGGCCCTCAGGGTCTCCGGATAGTTGTAGTCATAAAAGACATGCTGAAATTCTTCCCATGCCATAACCTGTTGATGAACCACCCGTGAGATCATGTTCCACCACCTCTTAGAGAAGTATCATGGCATGCATGTAGCGATCTTGACCTGCCTTTCTAGAGGCATCTCCAGATGCTCAAAGATCATCATCGTGGCTTCTTGCCATGGATCTGTAGCCTGAGGTCCTCCTTCCCCTAAGAAGGTGGGAGGATGCTGCTACTGGAAAACCCGTGTCAAGTCCTCCATAGTCGAGGAAGGAGGTGGGGCTCCCTAGAAGGTCTTCATCATCCTCAGAAAGCCTTCCCGAAACGGTGCATCAGTGCCTGTAACTGGTATCACTGCTGGTGCGAAGGCTGGCACAATAGGAGCATATGTGGGATGTCCCTGATTATCTATGTCTGGTGTTTGATCACTGCTTGGAAACTGGCTTACAACCATAGGACGTCTTGATTTCATGAATCTGTAAGGTCAACACACACCTTATATTAAATATTATCAAGGGCCGAAAAGTAGGAGCGTAAGAAGGGAGCATGGGAAATAAATCATTCAAAATATACAAAACATGACTAAACGGTGTGTATAAAGACTACACGACGTGTTCCCTTAAGTAATTTACATGGGTGTGCACTCTTACCAAAACGGGTTGTGTAACACCCCAAACATATGGCGTGTTATCCTAACACACGGCGTGTACTTGAATACTCTTCCCCTTCCCATGTCCTTCTATATGGTTAAGCCATACGGATCTCCTAAAACAAAACAACATGGCGTGTTCAAGTTAGACACGATATGTGTAGAGACCCGTAGCCTGACTTACATGGACTTTACATTACTTTTGCGGAATACTTAGTACATAACAAAAACAAACACACAAGGATCGTAATAGTTTAGTGTCTTTGGAAACTCGGAACGTAATCTTCTAATCCTGGTGAAAGATCTTCAAAATCTCCCACAAAGATCTTCCTTTTTTTTTAACCTAAAACCTTTCTTTATATCCTGGGGAAAAGAAAACATAAAAGGGTGAGCTCAAATGCTCAGTAAGGGTAAACAAAAGAAATATCAATCACATAATTTTCATAAGAACATAACATTTTTGGAAATCTTAACCTGCAAAAGAGAGCATAATTTTAATAACATGGGATAAATCATAGTAGTGAAAATGAAACCATAACTTAAAACATTACTCATTGTGGCATACACACATAATCATAGAGAATCATTTCTTGTTAGTCAAGACTCATTGCCAAGACTATCTTAGTGGACAAAGTCCCTTTCTGAATCGAGTAATCCTCGTTTCAGTCCTGTTTCACTGAATCGGTATAACCTACCATTCCAGCCATGTCTATCTCATGAGATATGAAATCTTTACCCAATGCATTGGAGGGAGATATAGGTCCCACCCATCTCTTAATGAATCCTTTCTTATGTGTGCCACAAAATCATAAATCATACATCATTGCATCACCCATGTAATAAAAATGGGATTCTTAAACAACATGACATCATAAAACCATTCATATAAGATAAAGGAATTCATAAACATAATTCCATCACAACATAGTCAAATAAATGTAAAAATATGGATAGAAACAGAACCCTTTATTATCTTAGATGGAAAATAATTTTGATAAAACACTTGAAATGAATTCTTGAGGAAAATATCCTTTCTTCTTCAAAATCAATTTCTTTTCACAAAACATCATACAATTTTAAAAGAAAGAGATTTTTTTAAAAATAGTCATGAAATATTTTGGAGGAAGGTTCATGAAAATAAGGCTTTATAAAACCGTAAAAATCCGTTCGTGCCATATAAGTTAAAAAAAACATTCTTCGTACTTTTGTCGGAAAAGTCAAAAAGTACCTCGTACGGAAAAACGACAAAAGATTCCTTTCATATTCTTTACTAAAAACTCACCTAAGGGAAAAATTGGATTTAAACTATTGTAAGTGGATGGAAACAATATTACATATTGAGGGAACATGGATGTGGATGATAAAATACACCCCAGTAAATACTTACGAATAAACAATCTCGGATAAAAATGAGATTGTGATATTTCCCTTACCTTAGGTCCGACTTGCTTTGTAAGTGTCCGAACCTCCTGTATAATGATTTAAATCATGTTATTGACTTATTACAGAATCATATTCATTGTTATGATATCATATATGGTTCACTTATGACATTATATTACCCGTTCTTTTGTAAATTCCATGTTAAAGAAGCGTTTTGGGTAAAATCGTTTCATTTATCGTAGGTGTTTTGACTTGTTGTTCTTGACATCATTATTACTTATATCATGATTTAATTACTTCCAGAATATAAAATATGATTTATATATCATATATATTCAGTATATATATATATATATAATAGGTAGATAAATAAAATGAAAAACACCGTTCATGGAGACGGTAGTCCGTACGTACGCATGAACGCTGTTTTCCTTTCCTTATTGTCTTGAAATGGAAGTAAGTAGATGACTTACATATGTATATATATACATAAATCCAGTAGCTTTATAATGTCATATATTTCATTATTATTTCTTATATATACATTATAATCATTCTTAAATGGTTAACATGGAGAATGAATCTCATCGCGTCGTGGAGACGGTATTCCGTACGTACGCACGAGCGATGATATCATTTCTATAAATATTGAATTGAATTGGAGTGGATTATAAAATATATCAGAATCAATATGATGTTATAATAACTATGTATAGTTATTCTTTACACCATTATACCCATCCGTGTAAGGTGGTGGTGGAAAATAGATTACACCACGGCGTGGAGACGGTATTCCGTACGTACGCACGCGCGGTGATTTCTTTTTCCGTAGGATGGATAGATGGTGAAATAGGGTTGTTTCATACTTATAATAACATATCAGTATATGAGTGATACTGATGTTATTACTTCATAATGAAACAACCTAAGAAGAAGAAGTGGAAGAAGAAATAAAGATGAAAGAATTGGTAACGGTAATTACCTCTTCTTTGAAGTGCCTCTTTGAGACCTCTTCTTAGGGCACTAGAATTGGTCTTTGAGGAAGAACAGAACCTCTAGGATGTTGCTAGGGAAGTGGAGAAGAGATTTTGGCAGGGGTTGGCCGAGCTTGAGTGCTCAAATTGGTGTGAGGAGGAGGGGGAGGAGGTGTCCTTTTATAGGGGAGGAGAGGGGCACCTTAGGAATATCTCAAAATATTATTTTATATTAAAGTCAAAATCGGTTTATAATGGTTCCAAAGGGTCTTATTTCGAAGCTAAAGTAAGTATGGGTCGAAATCCTATCAACCAATAGAATTTAGACAAGTTTAGGATATTATTTTAACCTTATCAATTAGATTTAACTCTAAGTTAAATAATTTAACATTTACCGTGTCTTTTTGTTTTCTTTCACTATATGGTTAATACACTTACTATAACATGCCAAACGAACCCCAAATTGTTTATTATTAATATATATATCCTTATCTAAGTCATTTGGCCGAACCTTAGATTTTTAGGAATAAAATAACAATTAATAATATAATATTTGATTTAGAAACTATTTTGTGTCAATTTTGACACTATTTGATATATGATTTGTTTGAAAGTCATAACAGAATTTTATGTTCGAACCATGCTGATTAAATCAACACTAATATATCATAGTAACCTAGAAAATTAGTGGAATTCATAAAAAGTCTCAAATTACATTTATTTTGGTGTTTATAACATCAATTATGTCAATATTTCATTAATAAGATAATTACTGCATCATCGTTGTGTCATAAATAAATTAAATTATTTGATGCCTAAAAATTACAAATAAAATACCATCATGTAGGAAATCTTTTTAGCTTTCTAATGAATATTTACAATCGAATTTATCTTATGTATAACCCCATATTAAAAATGATTTACTTATTGAACTTTGATTTTTTCTATTTTAACCCTTCTTTAAATAAATTAATAATAAATGTCCTAATCTAATCCAAGTGGGCCTAAATGGCCATATTTTATTCCTAAGTTTGTTTTTGGTCGAATTACACTTGTCCAATAGAATTAGGACATGTGTTAGGGTAATAGTGATATCATATTTACCCTTAGTTACCCTATTTACTATTAACCGCGGTAAAAATAGTAAAAAGTTACTATTCACCAAAAAATTATTTTTATCTCATTGAACCAGATTTTACTTACTGATATCAACCGTGTCTGTCGGATTTTTGAAATTCCATTCACAGAAGCGGTAAAATTAAGTTTTATGAAAAATTCAGTTTTTTTTAACTACCACTTAGTAGTTTCACTATTCATCAAAAAATGAAGGTTTTCAGAAAAATGCCAAAATTTCATCCTAAGCTATATTTCATATTCCGAATTCAAAAATGAAGTCTATTTTACCAAATTCATAACATAGAAGTTGAATTAATTAATTTTATAATTAAATCCCGTTGTTAAGACAAATAGCGTGTTTTTAAGAAACAATTTCTATCAAAAGATTGATACTTGATTATGTCTGGTTTAAATGTGAAATTACAACCAATGACCAGCATTGAATTAAATTGTAAAAATATATTCTAAATATACTTTAAAACCACTCAAATTAATAATTTATCACTATTAATTATTTCGATTAAAAAAGTTGTTTTTTAATTATAATTAATAATTTTCACTATTCATCAGAATATGAAAGTTATCCGAAAAGTACCAAAATTTCACCTTAGGCTAAATTCGATACTCCGAATCCAAAAATGAAGTTCATTTTGAAATATAAGATTTACAGAATTTTAAAAAGTGGTTATTACTATTCATGACGGCTAGTTTTAATAATATTTTAATAGCATATCATTGTTTTGTGAAACTCGTTATTGCGTACTACACACACTATCGAGGAAGGTCGCGATTGCGTGTATGCAAGGCAAGTCAAGGATGCGTGTTGTGCAAGCTCCTTTTGGTGTAGCGTACAATACAAGACATTAGTGAAATAAAAAGAATATTTTTCATAAAATCTCGGGCTGTTACATTCTACCCCCCTTAAAATGAATTTCGCCCTCGAAATTCGTCGGGGTTATAAATGGTTTGCTATTCGAAAGTTTCTTTAATAGAAACCCACATCGTAAAAGGGAATACCAAAACTTGGCTTTAAAAACTAAAGTATGAAATTTAACGATTACCCAAATAAACTAATCACTGGGTTTCCACATAGGTGAAAATATGGATATGGAAGAGAAATCTAACCATCATGTTCTGATGGAGAGTGGTAGAGAACATGGCTATGGAAAAGCCAGTAATCACAAATCCATAGATTTGTGATGATATAAGGTACCATCTGATTCATCAGGTATAAGATCACTAGGACAACATTTTTGGTTTTCAAGATCATTTCCCTAAAGTTGAAAATTTTCTTAGAATAAATACTTACTTTATTTTGGTACAATCTCACTTTTGTTCGTGCCTTGAACAATTTCTACTTCATCTCTTAAATAAATGAAGTTGAATTTGTTATTTGTGAAGTGTTAGAAGATCATGTGATAGAATGACTGTTCATTCCATCTGTCTCAAACAAAAGGTTAGCAAAAGTTATTAAATATACATAAGTCATTCTATAGTGAGATTAATCATATATGGTTCCTAAAATGGACTTATACTTCATATATCATGCTGATTAATATAATAAAACTAGTTTCTACTAAACAGGGACTTCCTGTAGGCCAGTGGTAGGCGATAAAGGCCAGTCGCACTTCGGTTGTGGGTTCGATTCCTACAGCCTTGTCCGAAGCGATGGGCTGTCGCCCGTCCTGCAGGTTGTCCCTTTTTCTAAAACTACGTTACTATAACATCCCATCAATAATATCGAAAATCTTCTATCCTTAAACAATACTAACTTATGTCCAACATAATCCAGTCTAATCTTTAGGCTTATACATAATACTGCAGTCCACTCTCATAATATAGTGACATCGATTACCAGAGATTTAATACTGTCGTTGATCCCCATATATCATAAGATATATCTTGTTGGTCACATTCCAAACATTCAAAGGCCTTAATCTTGTACTCTCTTGAATACCCATTGAAACTTAGTGAAAACTTGAATGCAGTTAAAAGTTAACACTTTTCACATACCGAAATCCTCAAAATTCTATATACTCAAACCATGATATCACTTAGTCCTTATATCAATCATGAGCTCATGAATACTGTCAAACATTTCATTTTCCCCTTATCCCATCATTATGCGCATATCATCTTCATTCCAAAAATATCTGAATAACCTTTCATGGATACTGGTAACATTAATCAGACAACAATGTTACAATCCTTACATGTCTCTTTATTCCATAGTACCATGAGATTACTTATACAACATTACACATGATAAACATGTAATCATTCCACTACATTCTTAAACCATTGACCGAGCTTCAACAATTCTTTCATCTCACATACCATTGGTAGTCTCTTCATCATCATCCACATAAATACTTCCCATATGACCATACTGATTCTCTTCATGAGTCTTTCCCTTAGGGCATTTGTTTGCATAATGCCCATACATTCCACATTTAAAACACTTAACCATTTTTGATGTCGTAGTAATACCATTATCCTCATCCCTGGTATTAACTGAACCTTTTCCTTTGCACTTACTGGCTTTGTGTCCTTCTTTTCCACACCCAAAGCATCTTCCAGTTCCTTTGAAACATTCTCCTTGATGCCTCTTCCCACATGATTTACATAGGGGAAATTGAACTTTCTTTCCTCTATGATCATCATGGAACTCCATCTTTCTCTTATTAGTCGAGTCAGGAAACTTACCAAATTTTACTTTATTGATCATGTTGTGAGATTGCTGATTCGGCATAATAATGATGTTTGGGCATCCAAATCCCATTTCATTTGGTTGCTCATGAAGAATATCATTCCATTGTCCATCATATCCTCCATTATCGTGAATCATCTTGTTTCCAACCATATTCTAAAACCCAAAAAAGAATAGTGTGAGAGGCAAAAATCATAATAAAGGGGGAGTAACTTAAATATCTAACATCTTTGGTTTAATCTAATATCGTTACCATAATTCTAGGACTATATCCTATACGTATACTTATCCTTAGGGGCATCCCTAGACATACCTTAGAAATATCTCTAGGGATCTCACTAATGTTTTCGCGTCCTAGTTTCCAAAGGTTGACTAAACCTTTCCTTTGATACCAACTGTAGAGACCCGTAGCCTGACTTACATGGACTTTACATTACTTTTGCGGAATACTTAGTACATAACAAAAACACACACACAAGGATCGTAATAGTTTAGTGTCTTTGGAAACTCGGAACGTAATCTTCTAATCCTGGTGAAAGATCTTCAAAATCTCCCACAAAGATCTTCCTTTTTTTTTACCTAAAACCTTTCTTTATATCCTGGGGAAACGAAAACATAAAAGGGTGAGCTCAAATGCTCAGTAAGGGTAAACAAAAGAAATATCAATCACATAATTTTCATAAGAACATAACATTTTTGGAAATCTTAACCTGCAAAAGAGAGCATAATTTCATAACATGGGATAAATCATAGTAGTGAAAATGAAACCATAACTTAAAACATTACTCATTGTGGCATACACACATAATCATAGAGAATCATTTCTTGTTAGTCAAGACTCATTTCCAAGACTATCTTAGTGGACAAAGTCCCTTTCTGAATCGAGTAATCCTCGTTTCAGTCCTGTTTCACTGAACCGGTATAACCTACCATTCCAGCCATGTCTATCTCATGAGATATGAAATCTTTACCCAATGCATTGGAGGGAGATATAGGTCCCACCCATCTCTTAATGAATCCTTTCTTATGTGTGCCACAAAATCATAAATCATACATCATTGCATCACCCATGTAATAAAAATGGGATTCTTAAACAACATGACATCATAAAACCATTCATATAAGATAAAGGAATTCATAAACATAATTCCATCACAACATAGTCAAATAAATGTAAAAATATGGATAGAAACAGAACCCTTTATTATCTTAGATGGAAAATAATTTTGATAAAACACTTGAAATGAATTCTTGAGGAAAATATCCTTTCTTCTTCAAAATCAATTTCTTTTCACAAAACATCATACAATTTTAAAAGAAAGAGATTTTATTAAAAATAGTCATGAAATATTTTGGAGGAAGGTTCATGAAAATAAGGCTTTATAAAACCGTAAAAATCCGTTCGTGCCATATAAGTTAAAAAAAACATTCTTCGTACTTTTGTCGGAAAAGTCAAAAAGTACCTCGTACGGAAAAACGACAAAAGATTCCTTTCATATTCTTTACTAAAAACTCACCTAAGGGAAAAATTGGATTTAAACTATTGTAAGTGGATGGAAACAATATTACATATTGAGGGAACATGGATGTGGATGATAAAATACACCCCAGTAAATACTTACGAATAAACAATCTCGGATAAAAATGAGATTGTGATATTTCCCTTACCTTAGGTCCGACTTGCTTTGTAAGTGTCCGAACCTCCTGTATAATGATTTAAATCATGTTATTGACTTATTACAGAATCATATTCATTGTTATGATATCATATATGGTTCACTTATGACATTATATTACCCGTTCTTTTGTAAATTCCATGTTAAAGAAGCGTTTTGGGTAAAATCGTTTCATTTATCGTAGGTGTTTTGACTTGTTGTTCTTGACATCATTATTACTTATATCATGATTTAATTACTTCCAGAATATAAAATATGATTTATATATCATATATATTCAGTATATATATATATATATAATAGGTAGATAAATAAAATGAAAAACACCGTTCATGGAGACGGTAGTCCGTACGTACGCATGAACGCTGTTTTCCTTTCCTTATTGTCTTGAAATGGAAGTAAGTAGATGACATACATATGTATATATATACATAAATCCAGTAGCTTTATAATGTCATATATTTCATTATTATTTCTTATATATACATTATAATCATTCTTAAATGGTTAACATGGAGAATGAATCTCATCGCGTCGTGGAGACGGTATTCCGTACGTACGCACGAGCGATGATATCATTTCTATAAATATTGAATTGAATTGGAGTGGATTATAAAATATATCAGAATCAATATGATGTTATAATAACTATGTATAGTTATTCTTTACACCATTATACCCATCCGTGTAAGGTGGTGGTGGAAAATAGATTACACCACGGCGTGGAGACGGTATTTCGTACGTACGCACGCGCGGTGATTTCTTTTTCCGTAGGATGGATAGATGGTGAAGTAGGGTTGTTTCATACTTATAATAACATATCAGTATATGAGTGATACTGATGTTATTACTTCATAATGAAACAACCTAAGAAGAAGAAGTGGAAGAAGAAATAAAGATGAAAGAATTGGTAACGGTAATTACCTCTTCTTTGAAGTGCCTCTTTGAGACCTCTTCTTAGGGCACTAGAATTTGTCTTTGAGGAAGACCAGAACCTCTAGGATGTTGCTAGGGAAGTGGAGAAGAGATTTTGGCAGGGGTTGGCCGAGCTTGAGTGCTCAAATTGGTGTGAGGAGGAGGGGGAGGAGGTGTCCTTTTATAGGGGAGGAGAGGGGCACCTTAGGAATATCTCAAAATATTATTTTATATTAAAGTCAAAATCGGTTTATAATGGTTCCAAAGGGTCTTATTTCGAAGCTAAAGTAAGGATGGGTCGAAATCCTATCAACCAATATAATTTAGACAAGTTTAGGATATTATTTTAACCTTATCAATTAGATTTAACTCTAAGTTAAATAATTTAACATTTACCGTGTCTTTTTGTTTTCTTTCACTATATGGTTAATACACTTACTATAACATGCCAAACGAACCCCAAATTGTTTATTATTAATATATATATCCTTATCTAAGTCATTTGGCCGAACCTTAGATTTTTAGGAATAAAATAACAATTAATAATATAATATTTGATTTAAAAACTATTTTGTGTCAATTTTGACACTATTTGATATATGATTTGTTTGAAAGTCATAACAGAATTTTATGTTCGAACCATGCTGATTAAATCAACACTAATATATCATAGTAACCTAGAAAATTAGTGGAATTCATAAAAAGTCTCAAATTACATTTATTTTGGTGTTTATAACATCAATTATGTCAATATTTCATTAATAAGATAATTAATGCATCATCGTTGTGTCATAAATAAATTAAATTATTTGATGCCTAAAAATTACAAATAAAATACCATCATGTAGGAAATCTTTTTAGCTTTCTAATGAATATTTACAATCGAATTTATCTTATGTATAACCCCATATTAAAAATGATTTACTTATTAAACTTTGATTTTTGCTATTTTAACCCTTCTTTAAATAAATTAATAATAAATGTCCTAATCTAATCCAAGTGGGCCTAAATGGTCATATTTTATTCCTAAGTTTGTTTTTGGTCGAATTACACTTGTCCAATAGAATTAGGACATGTGTTAGGGTAATAGTGATATCATATTTACCCTTAGATACCCTATTTACTATTAACCGCGGTAAAAATAGTAAAAAGTTACTATTCACCAAAAAATTATTTTTATCTCATTGAACCACATTTTACTTACTGATATCAACCGTGTCTGTCGGATTTTTGAAATTCCATTCACAGAAGCGGTAAAATTATGTTTTATGAAAAATTCAGTTTTTTTTTAACTACCACTTAGTAGTTTCACTATTCATCAAAAAATGAAGGTTTTCAGAAAAATGCCAAAATTTCATCCTAAGCTATATTTCATATTCCGAATTCAAAAATGAAGTCTATTTTACCAAATTCATAACATAGAAGTTGAATTAATTAATTTTATAATTAAATCCCGTTGTTAAGACAAATAGCCTGTTTTTAAGAAACAATTTCTATCAAAAGATTGATACTTGATTATGTCTGGTTTAAATGTGAAATTACAACCAATGACCAGCATTGAATTAAATTGTAAAAATATATTCTAAATATACTTTAAAACCACTCAAATTAATAATTTATCACTATTAATTATTTCGATTAAAAAAGTTGTTTTTTTAATTATAATTAATAATTTTCACTATTCATCAGAATATGAAAGTTATCCGAAAAGTACCAAAATTTCACCTTAGGCTAAATTCGATACTCCGAATCCAAAAATGAAGTTCATTTTGAAATATAAGATTTACAGAATTTTAAAAAGTGGTTATTACTATTCATGACGGCTAGTTTTAATAATATTTTAATAGCATATCATTGTTTTGTGAAACTCGTTATTGCGTACTACACACACTATCGAGGAAGGTCGCGATTGCGTGTATGCAAGGCAAGTCAAGGATGCGTGTTGTGCAAGCTCCTTTTGGTGTAGCGTACAATACAAGACATTAGTGAAATAAAAAGAATATTTTTCATAAAATCTCGGGCTGTTACAATATGTACTCAACAAGCTTAACCTGACCCGTGTTGTTAGAGACACGACCTGTGTACCCAGGTCACACTGCACGATGTGTTCTAGGAAGACACGATGTGTATGAGAAAGGATGAAACTGACCCATGTTGTTCGTGAAACGTCTGTGTACTTGGGTCAGACTACACGGTGTGTTCAAGGTGGACATGGCGTGTATTAGAAGAGACTCCAACGACCATGTTATTAACTACATGGTTGGACTCCTAGGATTACACTACACGACATGCACAACCGGTACACAGTATGTTCCTAAAAGGTTTTTTCCCATCCAGTTTCTCTTCCCACACAACCTGTGACAAAGTTAGAGAATACACGACGTGAATTAAAGGTACACGGTGTTTACTTAAGAAAAATTGTTTCTTCCAGAACAGAAGGACACATGGCATGTAGTCAAAACTACACGGTGTGTATTCTGGGTTTATCGAGATAGTAAGCCTTAGAAACTAATTTGAATCCCATAAAACACTTAAAAGAACAATGAAAGTGCCAAATTCTGATCTGTGGGGGCCCATACTCCTCGAAAATCAAAGTTTGGCATATTTAATAAGTTTCAAACAACGTAAACAACTCAATGATCCACCAAATTCCGGTCCACTAGGGCCCATAACACCTCAAGAACCAAAATTTGGTGTTCATTCAGGTAAAACCTTACACAATCAATGTTCTAACAAGAAGCATGCATTTTTATCAAGTCATCTATCACAAAAGCATGCATATTCTACACAACATCTACCACAATAACTTACAATTGCTAATACATCCAAGATGAAGTGGAAAGAATGCATGGCATGTGATTTCTAGAAAGTTCCTATATGATGAATGAGATGGAATACCCTCATCTCATTGTGCTGCGACAGAAATAGAACGTCAATGAAATCAAAGGTAACAATACAAAACATGTGGATCACTCAAGGTGAAATCAAATTAACTGTAAAATTGAAAACCAGAAAATTGAAATAAACAAAGTAGATTGGATTTTACCTATACACGGGTTAGCTACTACCAATAACAACTTATTACAAAGTACCTATTCCATCCTATCCCTGGATAAAGGATCCAAATAGTAAGTCAAGAGAAAATAATTCCTCTGATACCACTTTGTAATGTCCTGGTTCGGGAAGCCACCCAGATGCGCCCTGTACCCGGTTGGTCACATGGCCTCAAGTACATTTCACAAAATGCCAGAGACTGCCGACTAGCAGTGAGGGTCATGGGTGTGATAGTGGGGAAACTAGGCCCTTGTAGGAAGAGCAACACATCAGAAGATAAACCATTATACAATAGTGGAATCAGTAAATATCTAACAATAGTAAACAATGGAAGACTGATAAATAACAACTGGAGAAAAATATATAAATGATGTATGATGCATATGTTTCTATGAAAGCAGCCTAACAAGTTACAATGATGAATACAGTACTAAACCCAAGTATAAAATGAAAATATATATACAAATCCTCAGCATCGCAAGCCTCAACATGGTCCCTTGCTCTCTAGCTCCAATGCTATCAAGAACCTGAATTATAAGTGTGTCTGACCTTATCTATACCTGCAACAATATAATATGTTTGGGCCCAAAAGCATGTCCCAAACAAGGTGTGAGACAAAATCCCAATAGGCAACCATCCAAAGATATATTCCTAACAGTCAGTGAATATATGGCAGGTCAAAGTATAGAAAGCAGTAAACATAATAGTACTCAGAATAAAACAATCCCTAGTTTCTAGCATATAATTTACAAACAAGCAAGCAGTCACTCATGCAAGTAGAACAAACAGGTAACCCTCTGGGAATTTCTCACAGCCTAACCCCAATGGTTCAACCTAAAAGTACTAGCAACCCTCTGGGAGGCACTCACAGTTTCACCCCTCTGGTTCAGCAAAATAATAGACTCTCTAGGGAAGCACTCACCATCAATTCCCCATATAGTCTCGTATCGTACTTAAGGCACTCTGGGGAATCACTTAACCTCTAATTCCCCCTATGGCTTGTGTCGATGAACTATAGACACTCTGAGGAAGCACTCAATGTCAATTCCCCTTGTGGTCTCGCATCGTATTATAAAGACACTCTGGAGAAGCCCTTACGTCCATTCTCCATATGGTCTTCTACCCTAGGTTCACACAGCCCTATGTAATGTCAGCAAGTATTGCATTGCATAACCGCCAAATTAATCTCAGGAAATACTTGGATAACATTCTACAAACTCTCATCATGGAAGAAAAATAGTCACATAATCCTACAATACTAGGCATAGGAAAACAATAGCAGTCAAAAAGGTAAACTAGACCCAATGGTCAAGACAGGAAAGAACATGCATGGAAAACACATCCAAATCCTAACAATTAACCCAAAACACAATCAAAATCTTCTAATATAGCATACAAGAAAAGAAGGAAATAAATGGGGTTAAAATGGTAAACACAAAATACCCCATTCAAGGGTATTGGTGGAATTTGCACAAAATATTCAATTAATTTCAACAGGAAGGTACAAACCACCTACCTTGATGTTAGGAGATCGATATACATGAACCACGTGGCTTGAATCGCCTTGGAATGTTGAAGATCTAAAAAAATGTCTAAAACTTACAACCCATAATAACTTGGAAAAAGGAGAAATCATGAAACGAGGTTCCAGCAGAATAGAGAACTCACTGATGCGATTCCAACGCAATCAATGGAGTTCGATTGGGAGGACAGACGATCACTTGTGGGTTCGTCAATGATCTGCAGCCGTTCGGGATCTCTCGTCTGAACGAGACCTAAAAGGAGATGTTTCTGGTGATTAGATGTGAACCTGATGCGTTTAATGTAAAAAAGAAAGTAAACAGTGTGTAATTTTGGAGTACACAGCGTGTACTCACCTTCTTCGTACTCCTCTTTAGGAAGCCTCCATGTCAACCCAACATGGCCATGTGTGTGGCCATGACATGGCCAGCACATGGCCTTCAGTGGCATCATAGTCCACGGTGTGTACCTATAATGTACACGACGTGTACATTGCTAATTTCTATAATTGCCTCTTTTCATAAAAATGACTAGAAAAGGAAAAACATAACTGAAAATAAGATCTGGGTTCTTATAAATGGTTTGAAGTAGGAGTAATAAATGGGTTGATATTTATCAAATTCATTTAATATCATTATTAAATTAAGAACGTTATGTTCCTGGTTTCCAAAGGAACAAAACTTTTATGTTCATCTGGCATGTTTTTTTTAATATAATAATTATTCATCTAAAAAGTAGTAATATCCATGTATGAGATTCTTATGTCCCAATATGGAACAAAAAAAAATTACAATGATTAGAAAAATCTAGGTGAATATCGATTCTGATCAGCATTGGATACCACTGATCTAAAGACTCCTTATTTAAATGACAATATGAATTCCTACTCCATTCATCAACCATAGAATTTTCCTTTATGGGTGTTTACATCAAGTCAATATAAAATCAATGAAGATATCATATCTATCATATTTTCCTTATATTCAATTCTCATTGTGAGAAAATGTTCATCAATATCATATAGTTCATGAACAATCTGAATTTCATATAATAAATATAATAACACCATGGTTTCACAGAATATACTAGAAAAATCCAAATCATGTTCTAGGAAATATTCATAATCCACATGTTTCTATCAAGAGACATAATCCACAACATGATCCCATGCATGAGAACACATCAAAACTGGGATCCAAATGCATAATAACAGACCAATAAAACCCTTCATAATAGTAGTAACATATGTAATGGTGATGAATTAAGTCAAAAAAAGACCTTATTAAAATTTATGAAAATTGACACTCCATTTTATTGGGACATCCTTTCAAATAAAAATATTTCATAACAGAATATGTAATGGATGGTCATGGAAAATAAATTGATAATATACTACTAACCAGTGAAAATACATATCTCAAATACATTATTTGATGGTTCCTAATAGACAGGATATTATACCATTTATGAATCTATTGATAAGAATAATTCAAAAATGGTACAACCAAGTAAGCACTACTCTTGCATCCATAAATAACACATTGAAGGTTGAGAATAATGGAAATATTCTTGTATGATTCCCAAAACTATTATAATATGTTGTTTACTAAATAACTTAGTCATATAATACAATATAAATATCATAAAAAACATCAATAATGTGTGATGTTACATATGAATGATCTATTTATTCAATTCTGTAATCACTTCTAGTGAATTCTTAGTGATAATGAAAATAAACACATATTAATAATTACCATAATGGATTTTGTATGCTATCATTGACATTTCCTCCATCCAAACCTGATGTCAGTGATACATTTAACATAAATCCTTATTAGTGAACCAATGGGATCCTTATAAACTAGTTATTTATATAGGTCTATATCATATGGAATGACACCTTAAGGAGATTATATTTCTTGGGAACATAATGGGGATTATTGGATCATGTGTGGAGCTCTTATTTTATACACGTGTCTTTTAAATTTAGAAATCATGGAGAATATTTATAGAAAAAGGAATACCATGGAATGATATTGTCTGTTAACCCCATAATTTGTTCTAATTAACCTACCCACTTTATAAGATAGTACTTGAGTTCTCGATATGGGGGTACATAGACTCTTAAATCAATATTGATGATTATGTATGTATGTGTGTACAAAATGGTTTCATGTGGATAATAGGGAATAAGTTTTCATTAGAAAGGTAGAGATTTCAGGGAGGCATTAGGGTGGAAAATATTTAGCTATGATACTACATTATGTGTGAGGTTGGTCATGAAAACATATCTCACATTAGTTTGAATCGTGCTTTTAGTAAAACTATGTCGAACATAAAACTATTATATCTATTCATCCTAGTGTACATTCTGTCTCTACTAGTAGTAAAATTGTAGAACAAATAATGAGATACATATCTAGACAAAATGTTATTCTATAAATAGTGTTTTTATGAGGAAATAAGTGACCAGATGACAAATAAAATTGAGTTTTATAATTCTAACAACCCATTTTAAAATATTGGATTAAATTTATGGACTACTCCCCATGGGTTTTTCTCATAACCACATCATTATACATTGAATTATTTTTATGAATCTTTTTCATATTGTGTGTCAGAAGTAATCTGGCCTTTAGAGATCCTATTCTCATTTTCCTCAATCATAATGATACTCTTAATCTCCCACTCTATTTTTATTACCAATGGATGGACTACGTAATTTCCTTCATTGAAATGTTCCTGAAATATATTTTAGAATTTGAAAAATTAATAAGTAAAAAATATGGGTGAACTTGTTTTAACTAGCCTATCTCATTAGAATATAAACAATGTATTATAATAAAAATCATTTACTTGAATGTTGGATCAATATTAAACTGTTCAAGAGATAGACATATCAATGATCATTAATTTAATGAAAAAAACTCATTTCTAGTCAATCCAATGGAATAACTCATGAAAACTAACCTTTATGAGGTTTTTAAAATTCCACCGCATTTTTGAAAAAACATATGAGACATCTTTGACTACCAATGTCATGTATAGAACCTATCATCGGTTCCACATTACATTATCAATTTTAATATAGGTTTTATAGACATTAGTTTCCATGTATGAACTCTTAATAACTCATAAAGAACCAAATATTTCATAGTGGGGTCTTATTTATCTCATAGGAAGATAAGAAACAAAATGAGTTTAATATATTTCATTATTAGTAATGTTTCTCATTATTATTTTCCAATATAACATTTGATAACTCTTTGACTACTAATTTTGGGTTTGGATACTATCATATGTTCTACATCACATTCTAAATTATATCATAGGTTGTGCACCTATCTGTTTCTATTTATGAACTAGGCATAATTCATAAAGAACCAAATATTGAATACATGGATTTCAATTATCGCATAGGTAGCTAAGAAACCAATTTAGTTTAAAATAAGGCATTATTAGTAATGTGCCTCATTTATCTTTTCGAATATCACATGTAAAACTTATGAAAAAATATCATAAAATATAGATCCAAAATATATCAACCTAAGAGGGTCCTTCGATATGATATTAGCAGCTAATTTTTTATTAGAATGATAATTACTAAAAATTTGATTAAATATTTCAAATTATGAATAAATAATTAAATATAGTGATACAAGGAGAAAAATTATTAATATAGGGTAGATAAGTGATATATTTACCATAAGTGATCTTATGCATCATGTTAGAAAAAGATCGGATTATATATAAGATGAATCCACTGTTGGGGGGGAGTAGAATGAGAGGGATGATAAGGGAATGTGTAGTTGATATAATAGAAAACTGGGATGGTTGATCTTTTTTTATTAAACTAAAGCAGTTAATTAATTTTTTTTGAAAAAATAAGAAGGAACCTATTATGTACCCAACAATAACCCAATAGTTTCTTAGTAGCCACTGAGAACCCACTCTAGATTCACTGACTACCTAGAGACCCAACTTGATCTACTATCCCACTTAATACCATTATTATGTTCATTATACAACTCCACCTTTTACCTAGGGGAATATGAGAAAATTATGATAACCCAAAACCTATTATATTTTGTTAAAATAGACCCCAAGCCACATCAAACAACGGTTGTGTTCATAATTCTCAAAAAGGAATGATTGTGGAAATTATCTTGAATGTATACCTTGAAAATATAATGTGTTTCCAAACTTACCACAATATAGTATATCACCCCTGAGTTACACTACATAGTGTAACTGAGCCTCCTACGCTACATTATTCTACTACTATGCCTATATATAAGGATCTCAAAACCATATCTCTTATAAGATGAACCAATGTTTCCAAAACACATTTATTAAAATGATTTTATTTCTTCATAGTTGTTTCTTACATTGAGACATAAAAAGAATTGGTTATTCCTCAAATAATATCCCATTATATTGAATCACAACACTAATTATTATCACATGATAATGTTCATGATGGTATCTATACAGTTTATATATGTGGAATAAGTCATGAATTAATCTGTTTCTCAAAAGAATCACTAATCAATGGGTCATAATATTGACCCTCAAGATAGACCTAAATGGACATGTGATCCTTGGTACCATAATTACCACTGTCAAAATAAAGTTATGTTCCAAGTGAGGTGACACCTAAAATACTTCCTAGTTCCCCACCACAAGTACTATAGGGAATCTTAACTGGTTGTTCTGAGAAACATTCCTCTATTTGGAGGTCTATAAACATTTCTGAATTTTTTAGGTATTATCTAATTTCCATTGACTAAAAAAATATAATAGGTTTATGTATATTGTTTATAAATGGTTCTAATAACTCATGATAAAAAAAATAATTAATATTTTGAAATGTTTTTTATAAAACTTCTTCTTAATATTTTTGAAAAAAAATTCATTCAAAAATCCCACCCCACCGCATAGAGTCTTCCCCTTCTCCCTCAAAATCCCTCATGATACCCCTTTACATCCTCACCACTGAGCTAATTTCACCCACAACATCACCCCACATTCACTCTACCTCGGCTCATGTAATCTTCCCCACATTAAATTTTGTAGAACCCATCTCATTACTGTCCTACATGCATGCACCCTAGAGTTCATCCTTCACTTCCAACCCTTAGTAGTCTGAGAATTAATTTTTTAAAACCCATTTTGAGGGTCAATTAGGATATTAATTGGTTCTTTATCTTTTAATTAATTTTATTTAATAGAATTCATATTTAATTTTATAGAAAAAACAATAGATATTTTGTATGAAAATACTCATATGAATGTTTTTTATTAACATATTTATATTGATCATTGGATATGTTCCTATGATATACGTTTGAAATATTGATCACAGTAGTTTTTTCTAAGATGTGAAACTATAAATGGTTTTTGGATAATGTTATTGATAAATATCTTGGAATGTTGGTAGTTTAACTGATTATTTGATGAATAATATAATTTTTATAATTTTAATATATTAGGATTTAAATGATTATAATAAAGAATAAATGTTGTGTTCATTGGGTACCTATGATTAGTTTTACTTATCTCTAATATTTTCTTTAGAATTTTACAGGCTATGTGGATAATTATTTGACAAAAATTACAGATTTTCATTGGGTAAAACACATGATAACTATCAGTCATTTCCCTACATCAGACATATCGACCCATGAAATTGATATAAATTTTGACTTCATGTTGTTATAAATTTTTATTTTCTATTAAATCCACTTGATAAAAAATTATTATTTTCATAATCATAAAATTAACTAAGCTAGAATATGATATAAATTCCAAATGGTGATTCTTCATAATCAAAATAATTATTAAAATATAAATTTTTAACCTGAATATTAAAATATTCCCTACTGTATCAACACCCTTATTGTTAATTGGTTCTGTAACCTCATATTGAATATGGTTAGTGTTTAACATTCAGTGATAAATATAATTTTATTGAAATTTTTTATTATTATTTTATTACTATATCATATTAAAAAACTATCATTCAAATATTTTATATAATCCATATTTCCTATAATTATTGGATCATACTCACTAATTAAGCTGGGAAATCAACATGAATTCAAATGAAGGATTTGTAAGTGATAGTTTGAGGGAAATAAAAACACAACAATACTAATAATATAATAAACAACATCATTTTTCTTACTAATTTATTCTCATAAAATGGTACCAAAACATATATTTTTGGTAGTTGGTTTTCCCGTATTATTTATTGAATCATTAATATGTTTTTTAATTTTTCATTCTATTTTAAAAAATTGAAACTGAATTTCACTACCAAAATTATTTTATTAACATGAATTTTTAATTTTTTTATTAAATTATATTTTTAATTTCGTATATTGGGTTTTCTTATAAATAATATTTTATGATTTTAATTCAATTATCTAAACATTTAATTTCTCATCTTAGTGATATAATATTAAAAATTATCCCATTATGATGAATTATTCAATAAATATACTATTAAGTTAATTAATACTTTTAATTAATTTTTTGACCAGAGAACTTATTCTTTATATTGATTTTAAATTTAAAAAATAATAGAATAAGGAAAACATGTCATTTCAATTGAAATAATGTTGATATGTTTTAATAAGGATGTTTTGGAAATACTAAAATAAAATTTTATTTATAAAATCGTATGAACATAGTGATATATTTAAAAATCTGGATTGAATTAATAAGGAACATACCTCATTATGATAAGGGTTTTAAGTATTTTTTAATTTTTCCAATTCCATTTTTTCTATTTATTGGACAATATGATTTCTATGTACTAAATGTAAGTTTAGATAATGTTTGAAGATATATGATCATTATAAACACTTTATATTGAATAAATTCCATTATTAATATGTATGAATGATTTATTAAAGGGAATTAAATGTCATTTACATTTTGAGAACTAATGTTATTTAATATAATGATCAAAAAAATCTTTAATATAGAAAAATCAATACCGTATATTTGTTTCTTTTGTGTTTATAGGGTAATATCATTAGAATAAACACATATAATTATAACAAGATGGTGGTTCTATAAATATTATCTTAAAAATTATTTTTGGTACATCAGTACTACGTGATCATGTTAGTAATGTAGCTGTAGATCTCTATCCTAATTCTCAAGAGAAAAATATAAGAGGTAACTTTGATGAGTAGAAAAATTAGTTTTATTATTTATTTTATTATGTAAATATTTAGCTATATAGATGAAATATGATATATTCAAAACATTATTTTCAATGATGTTAGAAAATATCAAATACCAATGAAGAATTACAAATAATGTGATGTCAATGATATTAGAATAGTTATATGAAATACTTATTGAAGTCATGATCGCTTTGTATTTTCATGAAATTATAATTTTTTTAGAAATATCATTATCAATTATTGAAAAATAAATTCTTGTCGTAATGATTATATTATTTATTAGGTAGAATATTAATTTTAGGGAGATTGAAAAAAATGTTATTATTTTAGATGGAAGTTAATGGGTAATGATGGATGTGTGAATAAATACTATACTATGATTAAATATAAAAATAAGACTATTGTCACTACTAGAAATTAGATCTTTCCCAATGCTTCTATACCAACGGTTTGAAAAAACCATTTGTATAGGTCCCATTTACCAACGGTTAGTCCAAACCATTGAGAAAGGCCCCCAAATTGGCCACTTTTCCCAACGGTTTCGCCAAACCGTTGGGAAAGCTAGACCTATCCCAACGGTTTGGCCAAACCGTTGGGAAAGGCCCTCAAATTGGACACTTTTCCTAACGGTTTGGACAAACCGTTGGGAAAGGTGGACCTATCCCAACAGTTTGGCCAAACCGTTGGGAAAGGTACCAAAATATACCACTTCTCCCAACGGTTTGGCCAAACTGTTGGGATAGGTCCACCTTTCCCAACGGTTTGTCCAAACCGTTGGGAAAAGGTCCCCAAATATGCCACTTTTCCCAATGGTTTGGCCAAACTGTTGGGAAAGGTGGACCTATCCCAATGGTTTGGCCAAACCGTTGGGAAAGGTGGGCCAAAATTCAACATCCTTCACAGAATGAAAATCACAACCAAAGACATATACCAACGGTTTTAACAATCGTTGGTTTAAGTACTTTCATTTTTTATCGGACCTTCGTACTGAGAACATTATATAAATCAAAATTTAAAATATTTATGAGAATACATATATATATTTATGTAATTATGATCACAAAAGTCATGTTAGGTTAGTGGTTGAGTCATTCAATTATAAACAAGGGGTCCTGGGATCAAATCCCAGCGGATGTTTTATTTTTGGAATTTATATACCAACGTTTCCATTACCATTGGTATAGATTTCATATTACCTATACCAACAGTTTTGTAAAACCGTTGGTATAGACCTATCCCAACGGCTTACTTGGCTATGGTTCTCCAAACCGTTGGTATAGGCTATACCAACGGTTTGGAGGCCTATACCAACGGTTCCAAACCATTGGTAAAGGTTAGTTTTCCAGTAGTGTGTTTTTCATTTATGACATTAAAACCTATATTTCAATGTCTTTTGAATTCAATGAAAAATTCTGACCACATGAAGTTGATTCATATAGATAATAACAATGATTGGTCAATGTGATGTCAATAATTTAAAAATCATGGAATAGAATTGATTCATTAGACATAGATTTCTCATTTTTTCCTAGGAATGTAGAATTCGGATTGACTAATGATTGATTCTAACCATTCAAGACATTAAGTCACAATTATGTTATTTCAGTGAGGTTTATAATCCCATACAGTTTATATCTATGGATGTGTACAAAACATAAATCCATAGTCATTTTTAGGATTATTCATAGAAAATAAATTAATGTAAATGATAATTTTGTACCCATTTAGTCTCAAATTATATAATTATAGTAGTTATGGAGAAATATCATGAAAAAAATGATGATACATCCAAAAAAATTCTCAAAATGCATGCTAATCTATTGTGGACTATGCGTTACATCCTAGGACATGAGAACATTTCTTGTTAGAAGACCCACATAGGTTTGGTTTCCACCATGGAAACATTTATTTTGTACCTAAATTACAATATCAAAGTAAAAAATTATTTCTTCTATTGTTTTCGTATATCTCTAAATGCACCACATAGATTTTATACGAAAAAATCAAAATTTAATAAAATCATTTATAAAAAAATGATATTTTTTATAGGAATTTCAATATTGGAACAACTAGTAAATATTAAGGAGAATTTGGAATGGTGCATCATTTTAATTATAATGGGAACATATATTGGAGTTCACTACTAGTGGAAATAAGGATATAAAAAATGAATGAAAAATATATATTCTTCAAACAATAATATTGTAAATTTATTTTTTACACCATTATATTGAAGTTATACCCATTGACAAGAATGACTGTGAATGTTTTATCTTCACAATACATAACGAATATGAAAAATTAATGGACCATCATAATTTTTGGAAGGAACCAAAATAATTCATATAAAGCGTTATATATAGCCAGATGAGAGTGCAATGTATCCTACAATAGTTCCTAAAATGATAATTATAAAGGAAGATATATTCCATTGAATTTTAATACCTGTGAATATATATTATGGGTATTCAATTTTAATATCAAGCCTTGATGACTTAAAACATTAAAGAATATATGAGTTGAGAATTCAGGATTTAGATATTCTCATACCTGGGCTACTACTTGTGAAATTATGTACATTTTTATATGAAATAGTAAATGTAGATATTCTCTGGTGCTAAAAATCATCAGTTAACTATGAGGGAAAACTCTATAAACAACTAAGAATGAAAATATTCAATTAAAATTTGTACTAAAACTATTCAACAAAGGCTATCATTCTTAATCAAATTTTCACTGTCAGGATTCACATAATAATGATTTTGGAAATGATACTAAAATATGTGGTTTCATACATTATTTTTGGATGTATCATATCAATATGTTATTTATTTTTATATTTATTCATATTATGTAATAAATTATTATTTATTTGTAAAATAGGTGATAATGTTTCACTCATTTTATATTTCAAATACCATGGTCTTCTAAAAACGTATGTAAAGAATAATTATCACCATGAAGGATATATTTATAAATCTTTTCTAGAAATATCACTATTATAGAGAATTTTTCTTAAAAATATCGAGGTGTTGATGAGATTTGGGCTCCATATCCACAATATGGGAAATTAAATATCCTTTAAACTATTTTCTAACAAGTTTGGAGGAAATAAATTATTACAATAATAGAAATTTAATTATTAGAATCACATAGATATGTTCTATATTATTTTGAAACTTAAAGACCATTTTTGGAAAATATAATTATTTTTTAAAAAGTTGATCCCAAAGACTACTTAAATTAATAAATAAAAGAATTATTTTCAATATGGGTAGAGCGAGACCCATTATGTAACCCGAATTCCCAATTCCATGTTGCCTAAAAACATAGCCCGAAGTCCTAGTGTGGAATCATGCATGCATCATCTTACCTATGTCACATGGTTTTCTTCATGTCTGCGTTATCTCTTTCATAAATCATTTATCCATCACTACCCGCCTTCCTTATGTTTTTATAATTAATCTCAAAGGGTAATTTATAATATTTCAACCATACTATTTTGGATGCAGGATTTGAGAATTTACCACTTAGGCACCACCCCAACTACATCGTGATAAAAACCAAGAGATACATGAAAAGTCAAACAAAAAAAAGAGAAATATATGATAAGTGTTAGTAATAAAAATATTAAATAATATTTTCATCATCACGTACATTTATAAATACTATAATAAACCTACATATTATGTTCAAATATTTATTTTTTAAATTTAGTAATTTACACTAGATTTTGTTTATCATGAATATTGATACTCAGGCGATGTTGCCAAAAGATTTGATGTTACTGGATAAGGGTCCATTGAAGAATTCTAGAAAATTAATCACTGATATTGATAATGGATTAAAATTTCATATATTCTTTCAATATGACGGTTTAAAATTAAAAAAAATTGGAATATTTCTATTTTATGTGTTTGAAAACCATAGAATTCTTAATGATATTATTGAATTTAACTATTACATTAGTTTTTAGTTGTTTTATTCCAATAAAAGTGTGGTTGTATAATGAGCATTATTAAAATGGATTGCCTTCATTTTAATTTGTTAAATTATATCACATGATTTACATTGATAACATTGAAGTACCAGATATTTATATAATTTTATCTCATGTGAAAATGGTTTATTTGGTGGATGATTTCATGGATTAATGGTGGGTTTTTGTTGTTCAATAAAAAAAATACATAGAGTCTTTTATGAAATGGGTAGGAAGTCGAAGACTTTACCTGTAAGGTTGATTACAACCAATAGCAAGAAATTAAATTATTTTCCCATCATGATATTGAAAATATTAGTCATTTATTGGTAGATGATGTAGAAGATATAATGATGGACTAAGATAATGACATGATCAAAAAGGAAATGACTGAATGTGAAAACATCCTTTAACATATCAACTACTTTTGTTATATGTTACTCATTTATATTACTATTGATCTCTTATTATAAATATTTTTTTTATTCATGGGTTGTTTAATTTCGAAAAATTATATAAAATATTTTTTCCTATTAGTAAACAAAAAATACCATACATATATATTATTTTTTCAGTAAATTCAGTCAATTATAATTTATAAATTTCTTATTCTACTTGAATATTTCAAAATATATATTCTAAAGTATTTTTACTTGTCTTAATGATATTAATTAAAAAGAATTATTTATTTAATTATTGTAGTTGAATTCTAGGTGAGATTCCACTATCCCTAAATATGAGAATAATGTTTCATGTTAATCCCTCTAGCTCCCTCCCTACAGTATCTAGGAATCCCAAAATCCTCCACAAATCATCATGTGACACACTCAATCTTTATTTAATTGGTTTAGAACACAAAAACCCTACAACATGATATTGGGTACATTCCCCTATTTTCTCACAATTATATCAGAGGGTCACATTTTTAGATATATATTTTAATGTGATTAAAGTTATTTCACATTTTTATACAGACTATTTTTTTCATAAAATATTAAAGTAGTTATAATAATAAAAAATAATAACAGGTCATATGTGTAGAATATGAATGGATTATATATAGTTATCCAATTTAATTTT
Source organism: Viscum album (assembly GCA_963277665.1). NCBI lineage: Eukaryota > Viridiplantae > Streptophyta > Magnoliopsida > Santalales > Viscaceae > Viscum > Viscum album. The sequence goes on along the minus strand of OY728121.1, from coordinate 1,630,846,382 downwards.
TTTGGGGTCTATAAAAATGATGCAATGGGAATATTTGGAATGATTCAAGATAGATAGTGTGGGGGCTAGTGATACTTCACATTACATTTATAAATCTGAGACTTATGCCTCTATCTTTAATATTGAGTTATTTTATTCATAGATAAAGGAAATTTTATGTTATTAAACATCAGTTTAATGTCAAAATTTAATTAAATTTTAATACGTTAGAAATTATTGTCTTTGTAAAGATTTTATTCCACTTTACCAATGAATATTTTGTCTCACAAAAGTTTAAGTCAAAAAATTTATGTATGATATGGAATGATTTTAAATGTATAATGTGGAATGATTTCATAGATAAATCATTTAACACTCAGTAAATGTATGATATAGTACCTAAAGGGGTACCCTAAGATAAGATGAATCTTTTTATTGAAAGTCATTTCCATAATAATCACATGGTATTGAAAATTTTATTGACATTTTAAGTTAATTTATCATATATACAATCATATTACAAAGAGATGGAACATCATACATTTAAATTAAATTACATGTTATTCATTTTAGGATATTTCAAAAAATACTATATCAACTAATGAGAAAAAATAAACCCTAAACTAATGGGTAGAAGAGTTTTTCCATTAATATATTCACAATTGTAATATTTTCATTTATTTAAGTATTTATTTAACAATATTACCTATATAACAAAAAAATTAATTAACTATTCTATTTTTCATGTTGATTATAATGTATGGAAACATGACTCTAGGAAGCTACTTTGGTTGGTTGTTTATTTAAAATGTAATGAGTTTTATGAGTATGATTCTATTGAAGATGTTGGGGTATGATTTTTTTTTATTTTAATTGTTCACAAGATCAACATAAAAACCATAATTACTTTTGAATTTTCAATGTAAATTTTACTTTATGATCATCTAACTGTAGTTAGTTCCAAATAATTGTTATAGTTTATAAAAAAATATCATCTATTAAAGTAACGAACCAAATATTTTAACTGTAATTTTTCCATTCTTATAGTAATTTAATATTGTATAAATCACATAAAATCACTTAGAGACCATAATAAAAATATTATAAATGAATAACTAATTAAATGATAAGTATTTGTAGAAGTTAAAGAACCTATAATGATGAAAAGTTTACTTGACCATAAGAGTAGTAATATAACCATTATGTATAGTAAATTAGATAAATGAATAGAGACTTTATACATGAATGTATAAATAAAAATTTAGAATTATATAAATAAATGTATGATATAATTATAACATAGTATAAGAAAATTAATATTTTATAAATTATTAATTATGTGTTTGTATTTTTGTAAGTCATAAATAGATAATCAAAAATTTATGAATAATTTATTAATTAAAAAGAAAATTTAATTTCAAAAATTATATTCATAAATTATTATGTCATTTTAGTATTATTTGAACATAATTTTATGATATCTTAATTAATATTTCAAAGTGTTATAAAATCAGTTATAAATTTAAAATATGTATTTTTTGAGTAAATAATGATTTTAATTAAAAATTATATTTATATTATACTGAAAATTATTTTCATAAAATGGATTTCATTTTTTAATTATAAACATTAAAAAATGTTTATGGTTAGTTTTTGGGATTTTTTCAAAAATACATCATTATTATTAATTGTAAAAAATAATGATTTTTTATAAATGCTAAATACTTGAGTTTTGTATTCATTATTGATGTAACGATGATGTGAGAACCTTAATATAGAACCATAAATAATTATTATAATATAATTATTTATAATTCTCAATTTATTCATAATGATGAGCCAAAATAATATACCAAGGGTTAAATTAATGAGAAAACACCACTCCCGTCAACTATAAATACCACCCCTCACCACCTCTTCTACTCACCCCTCTATAAGATTTGGGCCTTGTAAAAATTATTACCAATACAATTCCATAGACCCTCCCACATTCATGATCTCTAGGTGCCATAAAAATACCAAAACTCTTTCCCCATGGTGGTTCTCATGGTGGAGAAATTCAAGATGTAAATTACTCTATCCTTTATTTTAATTTATTTTAATGTTATTCTCAATTATTATTCTGTCCCCACCTCCCCTAATCCAATTGGAATGAAAAATCTTGTACCTTATATATATATTATAATTCTATTATATTAATGGATTAAAAACAATTAAATTCCTCCATCTCTTTTATTGTAAAATTGAAATTGTCTCTCATGATGTGTCGATTTACCAACGTCGTTTGTGATGCACATTAATTTTCCATTAAAATGTTTAATAATGTTAATAATTCCATTATAACTGTTGAACCAGATTTTAAAATTTATCTTATAACCCTCTTTATGTTCTGGAACTAAAATATAAATATAATAATAAATTCTAAAACAAAACAAGTTGTTGTGATTGAAAAACCAACAAAATTAACCTAAAATGATCATCATTATGTTTTATCTAATGATTCATACTCATACCATATAAAAATATTTATAATATCAATGAAAATTATGGAATATCATTAATAACATATAATAATTTTTTGGGATAATTATCTTTATTTTACACAAACATCCATTCATGTATACAAGGGAAACGATAATGAAAACTAATAAATCAAACACTCCACAACAATGAAATTAAACTATATAATTCACCAAAAAAAATTTATGAACTTCATAAAACCATAATGAATACAATTATTGTATAATTTATTTATTTGTTATTTAATTAATCTAATTTTATTATAAATTATATTAATCGTAATATATCATTCCTACATAAGGTAAGCAGAAATTCACAATCCCAACTCTCATAATTGTGCTATTCCCTCTTTCACCACATTTTCAATATTGATATTCTATTAATGTTCCCTAAATATAATTTCCTCATTATTATATTTTCTTTTCTACGATGTACATGTTATTAATATAGTTTTTTTACAAAAGAAATTATTTTTCTCCAAAATATCTTTTCTTTCTAAAAAACATTTTTACTTCACATGAGATAACATCTTCTTTACTAAAAGATGATGATTCCTAATCCATGTATGTTATATCCTCTTAATTTCGAGAACCCCAATTATTTTTTATTAAATGAAATATTTTTATTTTCATGGGTTATTTTATGTTCAATGTTGATATATGTTCTATACGGAATGCATGATAATGTAAATGTTATGATATGATAGGTGTGCATGAAATTATATAGTGTAATGTAAATTTTATAATTTTATAGGGTAAACCCTGAATTATATACTACTATAATGCAGTAATTAATGGGATGCATCCCATGAGAAAAAGTGATATATGCATGAACATGATGCAATCATTATTCAAAACTATGTGTGGTATTTGGACACTAAGACATGATGTTTCATTTTTATGCATTATCAAATTCCCTTACTTTATCTAATTATAAATCTCATTATTATGATAATTATCCTATGATTATGTTATAATGGAGATGATTATACTCACCCATGACATATTGTTTCATGTTCTTATCTATCCTCTTATTATAATTTTAGCTTACCCCTTCCTTTGATGTATATCCTATGGTGACTACTTATAATAAAGATAATTTGATGTCCAATTAATATATAAATAAGAAGGAATTATATAATATCTATGTTTTTTGATGTAAATTTTATGTATGGCCCTAATTTTACAAAGAAACTAAACATTTGGTTCGTGATTTTGAAACATTATTAAATTGTTTATCATTAGACTGGTGTAATAGTAATGTAAGAAACTATAGGGTCACTATAGTTGGTATCATAGAACAGTTTAGTTAATTTTCTAATTAGTTTTAGATAATTATATATAAAACCCTTCATATGAGACTAAACACAATTTAGCACCCAAAAATATTAATTTCATAAAATACTAATCATAGGGATACTATAAGATATGCCTCTTTTGTTAATTGAAAATATGAATAAATTATTTATTCATGAATTGTATAATTATGTTTTTTTCTAACCATTTACATTATAGAAATTAGAGAAAACTAGGAGAAACCAGGAATGAATTCAATGTGAGGGACCATGCGGTGATTTCTCGAATGAAAACCCCATAACATTGGAAGGTGGAGTTTAAAATTTCCTAGTGATTCTAATCCAACTATCTCAGGCTATGTATAATAACATTAAATTTTTTTATGTCCACCTTCACCTAAGTGGGTGAAAATGACTATTGAGTCCTTTATGCTTCAATGAACACCAATTTTTATCTGATCAATTGATCCACTATTTTAAAAACATTGTGTGAGCTTAATAGAGAAGATCATTTTTGTACATCACTATTCTGAGATGGAGAAGGTGACGCTTGTCCTTTATTGTCTAGACAGTGAGGTCGACCAATGGGGGCATTGATATAGAACACCATGTTGAATGAATAAGTTGATGAGATGGAGTGAGAAGACTTTAATATAATGTTTATTAATAATTGTTTCCCATGAACTCTTCATACAATGATTGAGAGAGAATCCATATAGATGAAGAAAAAGGAAAGAGAATCTATCATTATATAAGAATAAGATATCATAAGGATTTAAAAGTATGATTCTGGTTTTTATTCCATAATGATAAAAAAATTATTTGATTCCTTATTTGTTTAAAACCACATATCTAAAAGGATTTTCAAATTTGAGACTTTTGGAGTTATACAATGTTTCTCTAATGTGCTCTCACTATGGAGATAGATTTTAGGGAATGGTCCCATGGATATGGTGATAAGAAATAAAAGATATATTTTCATGATAGATGATATAATAAGAAAGTTGGAAAGAATACTCAACCACCCACATGTAAAAAATGAGGGTAGAATTATCATGGGAACATCCTCAATGGGATGGGAAAATTCTGCAGGTATGGGAAAGAAGGATACAAATGTCCTGAATGTCAAAAAGACATGAGGAAGCTAGAAAATCTTGATGAGGAAAGGAGATCACCACCAATGGTCCAAGGCTTCAAAATTATGGAGAATGGTCATAATGAAATCTTGTTCACTAAACATAGAGTCATTTTGGGTAATTAATTTCATCATCCACAAAAACCAAAGGAGCAAGAGAAGTCTTATTCCATCACTACAATAGAAGTGGGGAACAAAAAAAGTCATACATGGTACACTTCCTAATCACTCATCAATGGAAAATATATTATTTTATTTTATTTTTACGTATTCCTTAATATCATTCATGTTTTCTAGGAAAACTCAATCAAAGCACCAAAACCATGATGTTGATATATTAGTAAAAAACTAGTGGTAAAAACATTTCGATCCATGTGTTATACTCTTCTAATGTTGGCATGCGTGGGGTGATTCTTCTATAAAATATCATGATACTTCCCTTGGTGTAAATTGATGTTCTAATGGGAATGGATTTTCTCTCATAAAATGTATCACACATTAACTTTCAAGAAAATAAAATGTAATTTTATATTCTTAATTATGCTATGTTCCTCTATAAATGAAAGGAATATCATTAATCTATTTAAGAAAATCATTCAATAGTGTTCGTGTTTATTTATTGTGAAGAGGAAATCCTTTCTCAAATGGTTAAGTCAAATGAAAGATTAAATCTAGGGTAAATTACCATTTGGAGGGAATATAGAGAAATATTTCTTGAAGAGCTACCAGGACATCCCCCCGAGAATGAGGAGGGGTTCTTAATAGAACTCATACCTAGTGCCACTTCTCTCTTAATGTGTCTCTATATGATGGATCCAATTTAATTGGAGGAAATAAATAAGAATCTGCATAATTGTTTTCAAAAAGGGTTCATATGCCTTAGTACATCTCCTAGGGGTTGCACCAGTACACTTTGTAAAGAGAAAGGATGGATCAATGCAGCTGTGTATTGATTATCAGGAGATCAAAAAGATAACCATAAAGAAAAATTATACTCTTCCCCTGATTGATGACCTGTTTGATCAACTACGAGGAGTTTAGTACTTCTAAAAGGTAGATTTTCATTTTAGATATCATCAGCTAATGGAGAAGAATGAAGATATCTTTAAGATATCTTTTTTAATATGGTATGGGCACTATAAGTTTTTGGTTATTCTATTCGAACATACTAATTCCCTTATAATCATCATGGATTTAATGAATGGAGTTTTTAGACATTACCTCGATAATTTTATTGTAGTGTTTATCGATGATATTCTCATCTACTCCAAGAAAAAGGAGAAACATAAATAACATCTATGACTTTTTTTGAGACATTGAGGAAGGATAATTTTTTAAACAATTTAAAAATGTATAACATTTGGATTCTAAAATACTTGGGAAATGCTATCACAAGTGATGGAATTTATGTGGAATCTTCCAAAACAAAGGCAATTGATGAATGTACACAAAACTCAAGTTTCACGTATATCAATCATTTTCATTTATTAGAGGGGTACTACCAATTCCTTGTGGGAAAATTACCACGGTTTTCATTCCCACTAACTATGTTAAAATGGAAAGGGTAATGTATTCCATTAGGGATAACTGTGAGGAATAATTTAAGGAGATAATGAGAAGGCCAATCCCTATGCCTATACATAATTTTCCGAAAAGTGTAGAATGTTTTGTGATATATAGGGATACTTTAAAGAAACTATTGGGTGGTATACCCCTTAAAACAATATATTGATAGTGTATTCCTCATGACAGTTGAATATATATGATCATAACTACCTCAAGCATGATCTAGAGCTAGCATCTATGATTTTTTCCTTTAAAATTTAGTGGCACTACCTCTATGGTGGGAAATGTGACATATATACTGATTACACAAGATAAAATTATATATTCTAAAAAAATGAGCTCAACATGCAAAAAGGTTTATGGTTAGATCTAATCAAACACTATGATTTATCGATTCACTATCATCCTCAAAGGAAATCTTGGTATCTGATGCTCTTAGTAGAAATGAACCTACCACTCTATCCATGTTTTAGATTGAGATCGACCTTCTCTTCATGAACATGAAATGTATAGATTTTGAAATCATAATTGTAGGAATACATCCTACCTTTCCCAAATGATTTTCCAAGAGAATAATAAAGTGGAACAATGTGATAATGCAAAGTTACAAAATAAAGTGAATGCAGTAAAGGAAGGGAAGCTGTAATATTTCTATATCGATGATGATGGTGTGACTCAGATTGGAAGAAGGCCCTATGTGCCTTATTCACCTAGTATAATGAATGATCTATTGGATAATTCACATATCTCAACATTCTCTATCAATAATGGGAGTTCCCAGATGTATCATGATATTCCAGAGCACTTCTGGTGGGATAACATGAAGGACATCATTGAGCATAAATCATGGTGGTTGATACACAATCCTGTTAAAGATGAGTGATAGAAGGAAAAAAGGGATAATGTAAACATTAAATGTCCCCATTTGGAAATGGGAGAATGTCACCATGTACTTTATAACTAGTCCCCCAAATACATCCAAAGGCCATAGTGAAATATGTGTAATGATGGAACAACTCTACAATACATCCCACTTTAATCCTATAAGGGATGATTAATCACTCTAAAAACATGCCATGATATATGTGAAAGAAGTGGTGAGGCTGTATGGGGTACCACTTTCCATCATCTATGATCATGACCCAAGGATCACATATAAATTGTGGTGAAGTCTCCAACATTCAAGTGTACTGAATTGAATTTCAACATGACCAATCACCCCAAACATATGGCCAATACAAAAGGAGAATTTGGACACCTGGGGACATTCTATGAGCCTAATCAATGGATTTAAAAGGTAGATGAGATCAAAATATTCCACTGGTTGAGTTCTCATACAACAACAGCTTCCACACGATTATTCTGAGGGATCCATATGATTCTATTTCTAGAAAGAAAATTAGAACTCTATCTTATTGGGAAAATTTTAGAGAAGGAATTCTACTTGGACCTTATCTTGGGAAAGAGTTGAAAGAGAAGGCTTGAGCTATCCAACAATATATAGATTCTTCTTAGAGTTGAAAAAATAGCTATGATGAAAAAAACAAAGAGACATGGAGTTTAATGTTAGAGATAAATAAATCCTTTGAATATCACCATGTAATAGAGTCATGAAATTTCCAAAAAAATGAAAAATTACCCCAATGTACAATGGACCCTTTAAGACCCTAGATCCCTTAAGATCCATGGACAATTGGTTTTCAATTACACCAAATATGGTTCACACTCATGAAATGTTCCATGTATCTCTCCTGATAAAGTACATACCATATCCCCTACATGTACCGAACATAGAGCTATTACAGATAGAAAATGATCTCTCTTTTAAGGAGTGAGAGGTAAAGATTTTGGACCAGAGAGATAAGGTTATATGCAACAAGATGACTAACATTTTTCAAAGTGTTGTGGAGTAACCATATGTATGAAGAAGAAACTTGGTAACAATAGTAGGGGTTGAAAGAGAAGTACCATCACATGTTTTTTCAAAATGAAATTTCAAGGGTGAAATTTCAAGGGGGGAGACTGGAACGACCCAAAATTTTATAAATGTAATATATCCCTTATTATTGAAATTTTATGTATTATGAATATCCTAAAATTAGTTATATATCATTATAAAAATTTATAAATAAATAATTAATGAATTAAAATGTATTTCTAGAAGTTAAAGAACCTATACAAATGAAATATTTGCATGAACATGGGAATACTAATATAACCCTTGTGAATAGTAAATTGGCCTAATGAATAGTATTCCCTCCCATTAATGTATAAATAAAATTTAGGAATATTATACATAAATTTATGATATAATTATAACATAGAATTAGTAAATAAACGTTTTAAAAATTATTAATTAAGTGTTGGTATTTTTGTAATTTGTGAATATTTATTTTAAATTCTATGATTAATTTAATAATTTATATGGAAATATTACTTTCATAAAAATTATTAATTATTAATATTTTCTTGTCTTATTATATTAAGATAATGTTATGAGTCCTTAATTAATTTTTCAATGTATATAAAATCTGTTATAATTTTAATATCTATTTTTTTTAGTAATTTATGATTTTAATTAAAAATTAAATTTATCATATTTGGAAGATTATTTTAACAAAATGGGGTTTTATTTTATAATTCAATACATTAGAAAGTGGTTGGGGTGAATTTTTTTTATTTTTCTAAAATTAATTAATTTTTTATGAATTTTAAAATACAATAATTTATTTAGAAATGCTAAATACAAGAATTTTGGATCCATTATTGATGGAAGGTTGATGCAAGAAACTAAATCAAGAACCATCCATAATTATTTTAATATATTTTTTATTAATTCTCAAACTAATAAAATTATTGAGAAAAATATTGTAATCTAATGATTAAAATAATGGGGAAACACTCCTCTCATCCAGTATAAATACAACCCCTCACCACCTCTTCCCTTCACACATTCCACACATTGAGTCTTGTCCAACTTATGACCATATATTATTCCTTAACTCTAAAAAAAATCTAAATACTCTTGGTTTCATCAAAAGGATATAAAATATTTCCTATGGAGGTTCTCAAGGAGGAATAATTCAACAAGTATATTGCTCTTTCTTTCCGTTTAATTTATTTCCATGTGATTTTCTCTAATTATTCTCTGATCACGAGCCCTCATCCAAATGGAATGATAAATACATTACCTTAAATATACATTAATTATATAATGTTAATGTAATATCCATCATTAAACTCTTCCCTATATCTATAGTATTCTAAAAATGAGATATTTTCTCATGATGTGTCAATTTACAGACATCATGGGAGATAAAATTAATTTTCATTTCAACCCGTCAAGGATGTTAACATAAACATTATAATATTTTATACAGATAATAAAATTTATGTTATAACCCTTTTTATTTTATATTAATAACATATATACATAATACGAAATGTTAAAACAAAACAAATTCGTTGTGATTAAAAACCCACCAAAATTAACCTAAAACAATCATCAATAACTTTTATCTAGTAATTCATACTCATATCATATAACCAAATTTTTTATAAGATAATTTTAATATATTTAATATTATTAATAACATATAATAACAATTTTGGATATTTATTCCCTTTTACATGAACTTCCTTTGAAGTATAAAAGTGAAACGATCATGAAAACTAAGAAAACAAACACTCATGAATGATAAAATTAAAATCTATAACATATAAAAAATGACCATAAATGAATTTAATAAAACCATAATAAGTAATGATAATGTATAAATGTTTTTTTATTTTATAATTAATCAATCTAATGAGATTATATAACATATTAAGGTGAATAATTCATTTAGACATAAGGTAAGGGGAATTCTTGAACACAACTTTCTTTCTGTCTGTTTTCCCTCTTTCACCACATTTTCAGTATATATATTCCTTTATTTGTCATTAAATATAATTTTTAATCATTATATCATCTTTTCTGGGATATTAAACATACCAATCTTGTTTTATAACTAATAAAAATATTTTTTTCCAACGAACTCATCATTATAAAAACACATCTTTTACTTCTCGTGATATTGATTTTTCTTCACTCAAAATTGATGATTTGAATAACTAGTATATTATTCCCTATCTATTTTTGGAACCTAAGAGTTTATTCATGAATGAATTATTTATAAAATGAAACCCATTTCTTTCCACGGGTTGTTTTATGTCTAATATTGACATACATTCAATGTGGGATTCATTATAATAATAATGTTATCATATTATGGGTGCACCAGAAATTATATATTGAAATGAAAATGTTATGATGTGATGGGTGATACATGAGTTATATATACCTTCACATCAATTTTTTATGTGATGTATTACATGAGAAAAATTTAAATTTTGGTGAACATGATGCTAGCATTGTTCACAACTATGTATGCTATTTGAAAACTAAGACTTGATGTATCATTTTTATGAATTGGGAAATTCCATGAAATAATCTAATTCTACCCCTTCATGATTATTATAATCATCCTATGAATATATTATTATTAGGATGATTATTCTCACCCATGTTATATTTTTTCATGTTCTTGTATATCCCCTTACTTGTATTTTAGCTCACCCCTCTCATTGATTTATATCATCAACTGACTACTTGTATTAAATAGAATTAAAGGGCCAATGAGAAGCTAGATAATAAGAAATTTAATGATGTTTATATATTTATATAAATGTTATGTATGGTCATAATTTTCCCAAGATACTAAACCTTGGGATCCTAGTTTTTTAAAACTATCTTTCTTTTTACCATTATGATTGATTTAATAGTAATGTAAGAAAATATAGGATCATGGTAAATAAAGATAAAGATATCATTTATCAATTTAAACATTATTTTATGACCATTGTTACTAGTAATATATTTTATCTTCCTTGTATTTCACCTTATTTTCAGTTGTCAATTTTTTTAAGTATTATTTTATATTTTAATGATATTTAATATTTAATGGTTAATGAAATGAAATCTATGATTTCAATACCATACAGATCTTCTTAGTATCAATGGATGATCATGTTGGTCCAGTCCTTATAATGTAATATCTGGGTGGCATATTACAGATGGGTTATGTAAAATTTTTGTTTTTGTTCATTGTTATGTATTTACCTAATGAAGCATTATATAAACAAAACAATAATTACTCCCTACCTCAATATATATAGAGGTAATTTCTTGTGATACAAAACACAATTTAGCTATAGTGAAACAGAATACATGAAAAGGTACTCTTATACAATGGTAGGAAAAAAATTTCATATAACTTAAGAATTAATTCGGAGAATTATATTATAAAAACAAAAGATATTCCCCAATGACATTGGTTCAATCTATGGATTCAGTTGTTAGGTAAATGACACAATTTGATATACATTTATTAAAAAATTATTTATTGGGAGACCATTGAATTATAGTATTCATAACAAATTAATTTTAAATACAATATTCAAAAGTGTGGTGGTATAAGGGAGTAGGGAAGGAGACAATGATATAGATAAATATGGATACGATATGAGTTCACTAGGTATTGAAATATCTTTATTTTGAATCAATGGAGGTATTTTAGGACTAAAATAATTATATCTGACATATTTTATTTTTATTAGACTTATATGTTCCTTAACTAAAATATATGTTTTCTGGTTCTAGATGTATTCATCATTATTGTTTTTATTTTTATGTACATATTTTTAGGACAAAAACATCTAAAATTTGTTATATTTGGATCAAAAAAATATAGTGTTTAATTAAAACACTATGAATTATGGTATAAAATATAGTATTCGTCCTGAAATAATAATTATTATTATTATGGTTCACACCACAAATATATATATCTATATTTTGATTCTTAATACCTCAACTAATAAAAAATAATAACAAATGCTAAAAAATGATTTACAAAAGATAATAAAAACAATTATGAAATGATAAAATGATAAGAAATAATTTATTCTGCTAGATTTTATGGTGGTATATGATTACCACTATGATATCATTTAGTGCATTTCTAAATAACTTCTCTGTGAGAAAAAAATCTTCTGGTCCCAATTTTTAGTGCAATTCTTTCACAAGACTTAGCATAACAATATATTATTCAAAAAACACTACTTAATATAGAAGAGGCTGGTAAAACCTATAATATATTGCCCCAAATAGTTCTATCTATATTGAACATTTATAACTATTATAATTGAATAATTAAATAATTTCAAAACGGTTCTCACAAAAATCACTGATGTTATGGAATATTTCCCACCATAAGTCCCACAAAACCTAGATAGTCTGCTTGGATTTATTATTAGACTACAATAGATTTGAAGTTATATTTTCCACATACATATCAATTTACATCCATAGATTATATTTTATTCATGATTTAATATTGTAATAATAATAAAAATAATATTCCAAAGGATCCCATTCAAGATTCACTATATATGAAAAATATAACCTGTTGAACTCAATAACCAAAAAAGTATATCAGATTGGCATAAAATTCATTAACATCATCCACTAGACCCAAATTAACTCCACCCCATAATATCCCTAATATTAACAAGGAAATTTAATAATTAATTCAATTATCATTTCATCCTAGTTCAAATTTGGAACAAGGAGATACTAAAGAAGAATTATGGGTTTTTATAGTACGAACATTACATATTGATAGATGGATATTTATGAAATGAACCCCACTATGTATTTCTTCATAATGGGCCACCAATACATCCTATATATACCATGATACATCTTGGTAAACACTTTGAGAACATACCATATGAATTCTACTATGTCCCACATCAACTCATCTCACATGAAAAAATAGACCATAATGAAATCTCAAATGTAATATACACCATTTTCTTCAAGGGACTAAACCGGTCTTATCTACCCACTATATATTCTATCACTCCTAAAAAATAAAAAATATTAAATAGTATACCTTTTTTTCCATTCTAATGAATTGTGTATGAATGACTCATGTATGCTAGGGTATCATTATCATAGTACTATTAGAAATAAATTATTACCTCAACATAAATGACTAGAATATTCCACTAACTATTATCCATAAACACAAAAAAATCTAGAGTCTTCATAGTCTAGAAATATTACATTAAATTCCCTTTAAAATGGAATATGTCATCTCAAAATTTAATGAACATTGGTACTCAACCCACCATGTCTACCAATGTTCTAGGTAAATCAAATGGAATATATATATTATACTATTATGGTTTCTCTACATTTGATTCATCTTTAATAATAGGTGGTGGTACCAAATCCACTGCACATGAACACCAACTAAAATCTCTACAATCATGAAATGAGTAGTTCTTCTCATAGGTCCATGTATTCATGAACCCATAAGTTAATACATTACTATATTACTTCATAACTTTTATAACACTAACTTATTATACATAAATATATATCATTCACTCTCTATGTTTCTTGGCTAAGGATTGAATATTGATAAATTTCAACATCACTATTATCTTCTAGAGGGTTCTCTCACACTATTATAATTATTGTAAAATTTATCTATTCATAGTTAGTGATATCATCGACACATAAAATTACGATATGTTCTAGATAAATATCCATTCATAACCTAATTACCCTAGGAAACTATATATGTTCAAGAAAATCATGGGATGATCCCAAGAAACAAAAAACTCATCTTTAAATAGATATTCTTATTTTCCAATATCTAATATCACACACTCTATGGAATGAAACTCCTTAATATAGAACTGACACTTTTAGTACTTATAATACAATCTATTCTCCCATTATGTGCTCAATATTTTCTCCATATTGAGATCATGATCCCTATAAAATTGAGAGTACAACAAGATATCACCAAATTAGTTGACTAGGAAATATTACTACTTTACATAGAAAACTAGATAAATTTTTTACTTAAACTGTACATATAAATTTTTAATATTGAACAATATAATTAAATACACAAAAATGGCATACCATCTTTTGAACATTGTATTTGAAATATGAGAAGGCCTTCCCCATAATTGGTTATTCCTTTATCACAATTATATCATGGAGAATAAATTGTATCCTCTTAGTATATCAAACATATCAACTATATGAAATATAGGATGATAATAACTGATTTTTACTGTGTTAATTCTTTAGATATCCATATATAAGTGAAAGGATCCATCTAAATTCATGGTGACTATGACATGATCTCCCTATGTGAAAATGCACATGAGGAAAAAAACAATTCACCTCAAGTTGCTATAATTGTTCCTTTATTTCGTGAAGATATATTGGATTCATCCTATATTGGAGAATGGATATTGGATCTTTTCCCAATATAATATTAATTATAAACATAATAACAATTATTAGTGGAATAAAAATGAAATCCTTATGAGAAATAAAATGAAACTAATTGTTGATGGGAGAATATCCCAACCCGTGTATCTCTTAACCAATAAAAATATTTCAAACCATATGGAAATATATTAGAACCTAATCTTTGTTACTATATCTTGGATGGAACACCTACAAATTCCACTTATCGATATAGGTGTGAAAATTACCCTCCTATTATTTGAATGATACCCGATGATGATAACAATCAATATCTACTAGATATATAGTCAAAAAATATATATGTAGGATAACATTGATGTTTCCCTAATATATCATAAATAACATCAAGAGTATCATATTTCCCCTTATTGAAATATTACACCTAAGGAACAACTAAATACTCTCATATTACACCCTTACTACCTATCAATTGATATCAAATTATACGAAAATGCTTCAATAAGCCCCTAATAATTGACTAGATGAGAAGATATAAACATGTGTGACTAAAAATTATTGATGAATGATGATATAGGAGTAGATGAAACTATGACCATAATGACACAAATTGATGTAGCCATAGGCACCATTTACTTCTCCATGAATTAAATCACCAGAGGATCCCCAAAATATAGAATTATATTAGGATCTAGGACCCAATCTAGTACCCTAGGATTATATAGATCCATGAACAATAGAATTTTAAGACATTATGATATAGAACATATTTATGTGCCCTACCTATAAAAAGGAACAACACTCCTTTATATTTCTATCACATGCAAGGTGGTTGTGTCATAATATTTCACATTGATAGCGCCAAGTAGATGTCCATTATCTTAGAGGAATTTGAAATCCTCTCCCAGGATACATTTCTTATCCCAACAATTTCAATAATCTTAAACCACCTCTTCATATTACTATATGAACATCCACTAGACTCATTTATATAAATTATCAATCAAATAGATCTTTCCCTAGTATTACTTCCCTCAAAGATAAGGTACTAATTTTCGGCCTTAGAGAAAAGTTTAAAATGAAATATTTTTTTCTTTGATTGAATGGATTGACTCATGCCACCCTCAATATTTTTTCCCTTAGTAATAATATCACTCATTATTGTAAGAACAAAAATAAAAATTTCATAAAATTGAGAAATATAATTGACAAAAAAAATTCACTACAAAAAAAAGATATAAAAAATCCCTAGAATGAGTTACCCTAGAGGTATCTATGAGAAATAATTAGTGAATCAACACTAAAAATACATCATGAACACCCACACATGATGGTATTAATAATCCAAAACATCTCAACATTGTTTGAATGATCAATGAATCATATATAAAGAAACATTGAACCTTCTCTCTAGGGGTTCCTTCATTTAATCAAGGATATTATGAAAAGAATTTATCTGATATTCCTAATTATAATGTACACCATTCACTAAAAATATCATTCTATAACTAGAACAATCAATCCATATATCAAGAGGATGTATGGACACATATAACTCTAGACCCCTTGGATTGAATAACCGATGATTGGATCTCTCAAAGCTTCTAATTGATAACAAGAACATGGACTACATGAAAATATAGATCCATTTATAATGGGGAGTGATCCCACCCCCATCCAAAAACTAATTTGGAGGCTCTTATAGTGTTTTATTATAAAAAACTAATATTTTATGATATGTATATTATTAAATAAATTCAATCAATTTGATATAATATTTTTCACAAAACACTAATCTTGAACAAACAGGGATATACCATTAAAAATTAAGGTGACCATTGAAATAGTAATGTGACCATTGGGAATAGTAATATTACCATTAAAATAGAAATCAATCAAATTGAGTAGTAACCTCAGCTATGAAAGCACAAATAAAAAGTGGGAATCTTATAAATGGATATACGACATAATTATTTTTTATTCTATGTTAATATTTGTTTTAAAAATGATAAATTAATTGTTGGTGTTATTGTTATTAATAAAGTTTAATTTATAATTTTATATTTAATAATATGAATTAAAATAGAATTTATTTTTTAAAAAAAGATTCATAGATTATTATTTTTTTGTCTTATTATTGGTAGTTAATTTTATGAGACTAGTATTTTTCCATAGTGTCATACAATCAATTAAAATTTTAAAACGGTATTTTTGAAAAAAATTATTATTTTAATTAAAAATTAAAATCCATATATTTATAAAATTATTTTAATAAAATGTAGTACATTTTTGAAATATAAACATTGAAAAATTGTTGTGGATTAATTTTTGGATTTTTCTAAAAGAGTTGATTTTATGGTGAATAATGATATATGGTAATTTAATGTATTAGCTAAATACATGAATTATTGGGTCATGGATGATGTAAAACCAATTTTTTTAATAAAATTCACTATTAACTATATTTATTCACATTATTCACCAATATTTATTGTCTTCATAAAAAATAAAAAACAAATAAATAAAATAGTTGAAAAACACTCTTATCTTCCACTATAAATGCCACCCCTCACCACCCCATCACTTCACGCCTTCAAATCCATGATTCTGGTAATATTTATTCCCAATAATCACACCTAGAGTCTCTAGAAATTATAGGATACTTTGGTATTAATAAAATAACAATATCTCATCGCTTTAGGAGGTTGTCAATGAGAATAATTTATGACATAAAACCCCAAATCATTCAATTTATTTTCCTTTCTATTTGATTTACTTTCTTATCCTTCCCTCATTTACTATATTCAAACATTCATGATAAATACATTTTCATATATATACAGGAATAATATTATTTTAATGTAAATTCCATAATCAATACCCTTCTCCTCTCAAATTTATTCTAAAATTTAAAATATCATCTCTGATGAGTCAATTTACCACCATCATAGATGATGCATTTTCATTTTATTAACCACCATAAAGGATGGGTATAAAACCATTATAATGGTTAAATAAATTTCAAAGTTTACATTAAAAAAATATTTATAATTCTACAACCAATATATAAGTTAAATTATATAATAAAACAAAACACTATTGTGATAATGGAAAATTCACCTAAGGAAACTAACTTTTATTGTCAACATTTTATCAAATGAATCATCCGCATATATAGAAACAAAAAGATATATAAGAAAATTTAATTTCTCTTAATTACATTAATAACATATAATTTCCTTTATGGATAATTATTTTTCATTTTAAATTATCTTCCAAACATGTATAAAAGTGAACCAATCATGAAATCTAAGGAAATGAACACTCTTGAACAACGAATAGAGTCTTATAAATCATTAAAATAGACCTAAATGAAGTTAATAAAATTACAATAAATCAAAATCATAAATAATTGGTTTTGAATTAAATTATTAATTAATCTAATTTCAATATCTAGGATATTATGTGAAAGTGAAGAAGTCATTCATACATAAGTTAAAGGATTCTTCTCGAACCTCCATTTTTTATTTTTTACACTTTCCCTCTTTTTACTCCAATGAATTTCTTAATTATTATTATATAATCCTCATTCATTCTATATTTATGTTCAAAAAATATGAACCCATATCAATTATTATTTCATTTTTTGTAAATACATATTTTATAGAGACCCATTTTCTATTCCTCCTAATAAGAAACCCCAATTAAAGGGAACATCCCAATTTATTCCCCATTTTCAAGTGGGAAGCATAATATTTTTTAAGCTAACAATAATTTATGAAAAAAACATTTAATCATGAAAAAACTATCAATTTCCATTTCTGGTTTTATAGAAAAAACTATTCTATTTTCTGTTTTCAAGTCTATTTATTATTTTCCCTTAAACCATAGTAAAGAGGATCATTTCCAAAGCTTATTAAACAATTTTGAATTTTTTTTCACTTCAAATGGAGTTAATTTATCATGAAATAGTACTATTTTAATTATTAATTTCTAATTATTATTTAAATATATTATATCTGTAGACTCCATTATGATTTTCCATTCGGTAATTCCACATTCCAACCTTATTCCTTGTGTGTGGTGTATATAGATTTCCCTTTCATTTATAATAATCATTAATGAAAGACTTAATTAAATATACATAGTTCTTATGTCATGGATATTATTATTTCCTTATCATTATTCCATTTTTATGGTGGGTTTTTCTTAGACTATTGTCTTAATTGGGGAAATATAGATCAATCAGTATCCTCTACTTAGTATAGATATTTGGAAACTCATTTTATTCATGAATTGAATATATTTATAATGAATTCTTTGGAAATGTTGTTTTGTGTGGGGCCTACTATATCCACTCAATTTATCCCCGTTTATCATGAATATCAATACTCAGGTACAAGTAAACCGACCAGGAAAACTGAGAAAATAAACACTCCATAATGATAAAATTGTATCTCATTGCACATAAAAAGAAAATAAATGAATGTAATAAAATTATATTAAATAAAATAATTGTGTAAAATATTCTGAATTTGTTAATTAATTAATTAATTATATTATCCAGGACATTAACATTATGTGTAGAAAACATTCATACCTAAGTTAAGGGTTTGTTTCTAAACCTCCATTTTCATTCTGGTTATGCTTTATCCATCAGTAACCCAATTTAATTATTCATTGTTTTTATATAATAATTATAATATCATTTTATATGTTCCAAAATAATATATCTATATCATTTCATATTTGTTTTTTGGGTAAAAACATTTTTTACAAGGTTCCCTTTTTAATTAATCCTTATAAGAAAAAACATGATTGAAGAGAAATTCTCGATTTCTTACCGATTTTCAATAACCATACATAATATATTTTTAAAAAACATTATTTTTGTAAAATAAATATTTTTGTATGAAGAACTATATTTTTTAATTTATTGTTTTATATAACTAATTATTCCATATACAAATTATTTTTCCAAAAGAGCTCTTTTTTGCAATATAAAAGGGTATTTCTGTCAAGAATTCCTTGATGATTTTATTAGAGTATTTACATCTATTTCAACACCTCAGTAGAATATTATACTCTATTGATATGAATATCTTATGATTATCTTCTGAAAAATTTTATTAAAAGGTTTATAATCTGTGTGACTATAGATGTTCTTTTTTAATACAGTTCACCGTACTAGGGAATATATTAATGGATTGGGGAAGGTTATTTATATTTCATATATATATTTTGTTTATGTTGAACCCCATTAATATTAGGAATGAAATTTAATTACTATGTGACATTTTTGGACCACTATATCACATGGATGCATCCGTAGGACTCACAGGATTAAAATAAAAATGGATTTTATTTGAGGCCAAACCAATTTATGGTCAGATGTCTTTGATGAAACCTCGATGGTATATTTATGTTTCCCAACATATGAATTACCTCATTATTATATTAGTAATTGCTTATCCACATGAATATTCAACTATTAAAATATGCCTCGTTAAGGATTTTTCTCATGTGAATATTTATATGTCATTATTTATACATATTTTATTATTTCCATATTATGTTCAATATTATGTTCTAATAGCATGTGTTTAGACATTCACCATGCATTATTGTTTATACTAGCTCTATTGTGTTACAAAGACTTACTTAGAATCTAATATCACCCCTTTTTTATGTTTTTCTCACTAGGATAGGAATATGTATATTATGAATGACTTGTAGGGATAATATAAGAGTTATGTATGATTCCAATAGAGTTTCTATGTTGTTCTTTCATTTTAAGTTGTAATGTAATGTTAATGAATGTAATATAGATTAAAATAATACTAAACTAGTCAGTACTTTTGGATGATAATTCCTTTTTATTTTACCAATGTAATAAAGTAAGGTGATGGATCTAGAGAGCTCAGGTCAAGACCTATACAGTTGGTATTAGAAAACGTTTAGCAGAAACCATGGAAACTAGATTTAGAAAACATAATTTAGAAAGCATAATAAAAATATAGACATTAAGGATGAGAATAGAATATCATCGAAGACATTTGGTAAGGAATAGATTATGTGGTTCTTATTATATATACATCATTATCAACATACTAAATGTGGGAATGGTTATGGAATAAATGTACCTAGGGATAACAACATCGAAAAGGTGTCCTGGGCTGAACTCAGTAAAACTTGGTACATGAAAATGGGTCTTATTGCATACGTAATTTTACAATCATAGGGTATATGATTAGGATAACTCACATTTTCATTATAAACCATTTTGAATAATTTAAATGTAAATATGTACTTAATGAATCCAATTTTTTTATTATGAGATTAGTTATGTATAAATTTTCAATTCATGTTAAGAATTTTCACATTTGAAGTTATGAATATTGATTCATAAATTGATTTAGTATATTGTGTTTTTTATAAATTGTGTTGAGTGGAAGGATTGGGAAACATATTAATGAACATGATATATTGTGTAAGAAATTTCATATCTTTTAAGTTCTTATGCTAATATTTTTAAGTGAATAAGTCTCCAAAACAATATCATCATACAAAAACATAGTATATTTTTCTATAGAGTCAAAAAATGAATTATCTATGTATTATGGCAATAGATATAAGAATATGAACAAGAATATAATACGGGAAAAGTTGGATAAAGTAATGAATAGAATTTTTTATTTTCTCACATGTGATAGTTGTTGAAAGAAACACCTTTGTACTCACTTAAAGGGAATGACTATTTTCTATAAGTTTGGAGTGAAATTCGGCCATTAATATTATTACAAGGATATAAAATAAATTTTAATTTTAAATTATTGAGTTTCAAGGATATTATACTATATGAAAAGAAATTCCATAAGGTTCAAACGATTATAGGCCAGAAGAATTAGAAGGATCATGGTCAATATTATGTAACTACCCCAGATGAAATGGAATGAATAATATGCTTCTATCTTTATTTTAGAATTATGTTATTTGAAAATTCATGAGATATATTAGGATTAAACAACATTAATTATTTATTAATATAATGGAAGAATGAGATTAATACAACCAATAATTAAGAGAAGTGATTATCTTATAGGAAAATATTTTTAAAAACACATGACTTGGGAAAGATAACCATAAATATGTTCTTGATTATTGAGAAAATAAAAAATAGATGTTTTTCGGAAATTATTTTTGAGCATGAAGGTGGTTACTGATATGATGGTTTATGTTATGATGTAATTATTATATTTTTGGAATTAAAGACAACATGAGACATTACTCTTGGAAGCATGCTTGTTTTATTAAAGGTTTAAAAGAGATTATGGTATTCATAAATATAGTATGCGAAATTAATAGCTACATTATTTATGGAATATTTTATTAAGTTGATTCTTTAATTTTTGTGACATTCCTTCTAATTTTTTTTGTCTTTTGTTTTAAAAATTCATATTTTGGATAGTATAAAGATTAACTAAAAATGAAATGAATTAGGAATATTTTTTATTAATATTAACGTATCATTTATTCTATTGGATCACCTATTATAACTATCTTGGTTATAAAGAACATTTAATGGATAATGGAATGAATTGTGGCTCTTATGATTCATAAAAGTGGTCCAGGATTAAAAATATGTTATCAATATCTAGAATTTAGTTTATGAATTCAAGTGGAGATAGATCGATGAAAAAAAAATGTTGAGATTATGTCATTTAAAGGAATCAAGTAAGATTGTTTTCTCAAGTGACTATTTGGATATTAAAATAATCCCTAAATTCTAGGAAAGTGAATTTTGAAAGAAAAACATTATCTCTATAATTTTTGTTCTGAGAAATCAATTCAATTTTAACCAATCATAATATTTAATGTTTTGTGATGGATAAAATTATAATAACCATGTTCTCTATCACACACCATCAGGACTTGATGGTTAGATTATTTTTCCATGTCTATATTTTCACTTCACTCAAATGTTATCTTATTCAAATTCATAGTTTTTTTGTGACCTATCAATTTAACTTTCACTCATATTAAGAGGATATTTTTTGAACCCAAATTTCAATAAGGGAATACTACAAAATAATTATCAAGTAGTAACCTCATATTATTTATAAAAATTTAAAATTTTGAGGTTTCCATTTATTTAAGTAGGGGATAATGTAACCCCCCAAGATTTTTTCATATGTAACTTTTTAAATTTTACTTCATTGATACCCTACCAGCTCAAAAATGATTTAAATATTATTATCTAATTATTATAGTTATCTCATAGATATTGGGGATTGTGGAAATTAATTAGATTAAGTAATCTATGGAAATATAAATTACACATGTTTTAAAAAAAATTCATTGGTTAATAATTAATTAAAAATGAAAACCAATTTAATATAAAGGATGTATTTTTAAAGAAAAAAATTATTCCTGCTATGAAATTTTATATTAATAAATTAAATTAATTACTTTTAATTAAACATATCAATGAAATTTATATATTAATCAAATATTTTTACATCCATCCAAAACATTTTTATAGGAAAAAGATAAGAAAAAATCCAATTTTACACATTAAAAGATATTTTTTTAATGTGGGTTTACCTTCATTCATTGGATAAAATTTTATAAATACAAATTTCGACACTTTTATAAAATATATTTGACAAAATAAACATTATTTTTGAATGTTTAATATCAAATTTACTTTGGTTATATTTTTTCTATTTTTCTTATAAGTATAATTTTTGATGAATAGAAATGTTACCATTGGAATAAAAATATACCCCTTAGAAAAAATAATATAGACATTATAACAATAAACTCAACTATTAATGTATAAATAAAATTTATCAATCTTATAAATGGAAATATCATAAAATTATAGCACCGTATAAGTTAATAAATATTTTATAAATTATTAATTATGTGTTGGTCTTTTTATAATACATTAATGTTAAATTTTTATTTTAAGTTAAATAAAATTATTAAAAAAAATTATATTCCTTAAATTTATAAAAAATATTAATATTTTGTTTTATTATGATTATAAGATAAATTTGAGTGGCCTTAATTAATTTTTCAAAATATTATAAAATCAGTTATAATTTTAAAATCAGTATTTTTCCAATAAATGATGCTTTAAATTAAAAATAATATTTTAATATATTTATAAAATTATTTCCATAAAATGAATATTATTTTTTATCTCAAAACAACAACAAAAAATTGTTTGAATTTTTTTTATTTAAAATAAATGCATGAGTTTTTTTAATAATAAAATATAATAATTTATCGTATAAGTACATTATAAGTAAAATACACCACTACGTGAGTCATCTATGATGTAAGACCCCCAATATTGAACATAGATTAATTATTTTAATTTATGTTTTTTTTATCATAATCAATATTTTAACTGTCCTAAAGAAAAATAACAAAATAATGAATAAAATAGTGAGAAAACACCCCTCTCTTCCCCTGTAAATACTTCCTCTCACCATCTCTTCTTCTCACACCATAAAAGATTAGGGAGTTATCCAATTTCTTCCCAATAATCATACCAAGCCCCTACCCCACATCAAGGAGACATTAGTATCAAAAATTGATCGAACCAAATCTTATTAAGGTGGTTCTCAAAGGGGAGAAAACCAAGATGTAAAAACATTCCTCTTTTCTTTTAATTTATTTTCAAGTTATTTTATTTTCTTATATTCTAATAACGTACCTATAACCAAGTAACATGATATCTCCAGAATAATATATATGTGATAAGGTTTTTTTATTGATTCATTAATCCATCATCAATTCTATTCCCCCTCCTTTTGTTCTAAAAATTATAACATCATCAGTGATGTGTTGATTTATCACATACAAGGATGAAGAGCTTTCAATTTACACTAACGCTATCAGGGCCGATCATGAAAAAATTTATATTGCTAAACAAAAAGTTATAATATGTATTAAATCATATTTTTTCTAGAAAAATTTAATATACATTATGTCAATTAATAAATCAAAACTAGTTTATGATGATCAATAACCGCTAAAATAATCTCTGCCTTTTTCACTGACGTATAATCTAATGGTTTATTCTCACCACAAATAACCAAATGACATATAAAACCATTTAATTTTATGGATATTTATTAATAACATACAACTTCTATTCTGGATATATATTCCCATCATACATGACGATCAACACTCACATACAAGTAAATCGATCGTGAAAACTAGGGAAATGAATTCTCCCAAATGATAAATTTTATCTTATAACTAATTAAGAAGACTATAATTGAACTTAATAAAATTATATTAAATTAACTAATTTTATAAAAAGTCTTAAATCAATTAATTAATTGATTTAATTTGATTATCCAGGATATTATGTTCAAGTGTAGAACACATTCGTACATAAGGTGATGGTATCATAAAAAACCTCCATTTTCATTCGGGTTATGTTTTTTCGACATATATCCCAATTTAATTCTTCATTATTTTATATAATTATTCCAAATTATTTTTATATACTTCAAAATAATATATCCATATCATTTATTCTATCATTTATATGGAAATACATGTTTTACATGGTTCCCTTCTCAATTATTCCTGATAAGAAAACCTGATTTAAGGGAACTTTCGGATTTCTTACCCATTTTAAAATACCATATATAATCATCTTTTAAACACCATTATTTTTTTAATTAACTAATTTTTTAATAAAGAACTATATTTTTTCATATTTGGTTTCATACAAACAATTATAACAAATACATATGATTTTTTAAAAGAACTCTTCTTTTTAATGTAAATATGGTTTTTTCTCTCAAGAATTCCATGATGATTTTTAAGAGTATTCTCACATTTTCCAACCCCTATGTTGAATAATATGTTATGTTGAGATTTATTTCTTATGAATATAATCTACAATTTTTTATTAAATTATTTATGATTATTTTGATGTTGGATATTTATTCTTGAAACCATTCATCATACTACTTTGGATGGTTAGAGATTATGTATACATATTAGGGAAATTTATTTACTTTTCACATATATATAATGTTTATATTTAAAAATTTTTGTATGAGGACTTAATTAGATTTATTAAGTGATGTGTGGGTCCCACTATATCCCCTCGATATATATGTACATTTTAAGGGAGAAAATATAAATGGATTTGGGTAGAGGCATTAAACATTTATTTTTAAGTGTCTTAGTCGAGGACTTGATGGTATGTTTATGATTTCTTGAATATGTATTGCCTTATTATGATACCAGTAATCTATTATCCATGTGAATAATAATGTTTTAAAATTTCCATGGTTAAACTTCTTTCTCATGTGAATCATTATGCTGAATTATTTAGTCAGATTTTATTCTTTTCATATAATTATTAGGATTATGATATAATAGCATGTGTTTGTAATCATTCACCATTATGTATTGTTTCTATTAGATATACTATATTAATGACCCTTAATGATAATATAATCTCACCCCTTTATTTTGTTTTATTTTTTCCTCTGATGTGAATATGTATATCTTGAATGACTTGTAGGGATAATATATGAGTTATAGATGTTTCCAACAGAGTTTATATGTTGTTTATCATTTAAAGTTGTATTGTAATGTTCATGTTGGTAATCTTGAATCCAAAAAATACAAAATTATATAGAACTTCAGGATGTAACTTAATTTTTTATTATACTTATGTTATAGATAATGCACAACCTCCTTGAAAATGGAGAGGGGGTCCTTCCATTATCTATTGTATCTATGCCATTTTAATAAAACGAACTCTAACTTTTGCCAACTAGGGTCAAGGCTGTTACATTTGGAATTATATAAATTTTTGTAGAGTCTTATATAACATGATACTAGGAATTATTATAACCCCTTATAGTTATTTTTTGGCTCAATACCGAAGATGATTATGAGATAACATAGTGTGTTCAATTATTTAGAGATAGAACTGAATGTAACGAAGGGAAAAAATACCTATAAAAAATGTAGGGATTTCCCCACTGAGAATGTTAACATAGTTAGTGTTAGATCTGAGCAGTCCTTCTTATATTTGAAAAAAACACTCAGGTTATGAAAAATAATCATACTACACCTATGTTGGATCGTTTCATAAGGCATAATCTCCCATATTTTAGTGGGACTACTAATCTATTTAAAGCTGAGTTATAGATCAAGTCCATTGAGAATATAAGTGTATTATTAGAATGTAGTGGAAACTAAATGTTAGTACTGGATGTATATTGTCTCAAGGGATATGTTGATAAATGGAAGTCATTGTTCCAAAATACATTGGAGGAAGACGAAATATAATACATTGAATGGACAACATTCAATAAAACATTCTTCTACAAGTACTTCCCTCATGAGGAATGAGCTGAAATAAAGAGAAATTTTGTAGCCTACAAAAATGGGAAGAAGACAATGTTTCATAGAATGATAATTTCTTCACATGACTATAAAAGTATGTTATATATCACTAGCTTGATTCATTAAAAAATATTGTACATTGCATTCGAGGTATTAAGCCATGTCACCAAAGGGTAGTGGATTATGAACCATTTTTATCTTATGATGAATTATTATTAGGTGAAATTAAAACTTAGAAAGAATTTTCTAGATCCCATATGTCCAATGGAAATAATGAGACAAAGATATCTTCTAAAACCCATGGAAAAGGTGATGTGTCTAAAAATAATAAGAAAATGAAGAAATTTACTTTATATGGAAAATATAGAAAAAATAAATATGGTAAATTCTTAAAAGGTATGAGATTTTAACATAAGTAATTAGAGAAGTGTCATAGAGCTATTGATTGCAAGGATACGAAAAAAATGATTTTCAATGCTTCAAATGAATATAAATGGTGCATTATTCAAACCAATATCCCATGATTCATTGAAATCTGTCACCAAAGAGGACAAGAAGAGATGTCCTAGCATTTGTGATCACTACAACTAATGTAGATTTACCCAATGTTGTGGAGGATGGTATATTATTAATATACTAAAATTTATCAAATTCATTATTTGATTTTGGATAATAAAATTAATTTATATAAATCCAATTTTCCCTAAAAATTATATATTTACATTTTGATTTAACAATGGAGTTGTCAGTTAAAACTACCAAGTGATGACTCACTATAACAAAAATGTGTCAATAAATTCCCATTATGGAATATAAAAATGATTTATTTAATGAACTTATCATCATACATATTTTCTACTTCAATATAATCCTCAAAATGGGCTTACATTCAAAATGTTATGAGATAATTTTTAGTAAGAAGAAATAAATAACTATTTTTGAGGAAGATGTAGAATCCTATATCTTTATACTATAAAATTCATCATCTTATTCTGATCTAGATCCACCCCTAGTAGCTATACATAATGAAATTATTAGTGGGTACTGAAAAAAAGATATAGCAATGAGGAAAGTAATCTCCAAATTGAGAATGTTCAAATTTTACCAAAATACAATGATGTATTTCCTGAGGAATTACCAGAACACCCTCTAGAGTATGAAGTTAAGTTTACCGATGATTTAATCCCTGTTTCAAAACCAATATCAAATACTACTTATTTAATGTACATTATAGAATAAGTGGAGACGAAGAAACAACTATATGATTTGATTAATAGATAAATTGTTCTCTCTATTGATTCCCCAAGAGGATCTCTTGTTCTCCTTATTAGGAAGAAATATGGATCCATGATGCTATGCAATGACTATAGAGATTCCAATTCTATTATAATAATGAAAAAGTATCCTTTACTCGCATGGATTATTTATTTTATTAACTTCATTGATCTCAATATGTTTTTAAGACCAACCTTCATTTTGGGTATTATCAATTGCGAGCAATGAAGGAAGTTATTCTAAAGAAAACATTTAAAACTATGTATGAAGATTACGAGTTTATAGTAACTCCATTTGGACCCACTAATGCACCCTCTATTTTTAGGGATCTGATTATTAGTGTATTCAAAATATATCTTGATAAATTGTTTTTCTATTTATTGATGATATCTTGGTGTACATAAGAATATTTGAAGACCCTAAGAATGAATTGTATATTTTTCTGAAAATTCATTGAAAAAAATTGTTATATGGGATGTTTAGCATGTGTGAATTCAATATTCAAATAGTTTCTTTTTGAGGAAATATTGTCTTTATGGATGGAATATCAATAAATATAATGAATATAAATTAAATCCCTGAATTTCCCACACTAAGGAACATAACATAGTTATGTAGTTTCATTGGTTTATTAGGTTACTATCAGCATTTCATCCTTAATTTTTTCTGATTGGATGACTTGTTAAAGAAGCTCACATTTAAAGTGGATATGTTTATCTGGAAAAAATAATGTACAGAACATTTGGAATAATTTACGAGTAGATCAGTCAATGCTTTAATTTTGACTCATCCATCAGGAAATGATGGGCTTGTCATATAAATTTATGTATCAATGAATGGATGTGTTATGTACTTATTCAACATAATGACGTTATTACAAATGAATCAAGGTAGTTGATGACATGTGAAAATAATTATCCAAATAATGAGCTTGAATTATAATCTATAATATTTTATCTAAAGATATGGAGACACTATCATTATAGTGAAATACGTGAGATATATACAGATCCAAATAGTATGAAATAAATCCTTATACAGAAAGAACTGATCATGAGGAAAAGTTGATGGATTTTGGTGCTTATAGATTATAAATGATTAATTCAATGCCACCAAGGAAAGAAAAACAAGTTAGATGATGCTATAATAAGGAACGATCTTGGACTTATAACACCAATGAAAATTTAGAAGGATCTAATGTTCATGGATTTAGTAATGATGGATATAGGATTAGATAAGGAATATGAAACATCACTCCTTTACTAAATGATTATGAAAACATATTTACTAGATAATATAACAATATCTAAATCTTATCATGAGAATTTTCAAAAGAAGATCCATGTTGTTACGTAGGAAATGTTTTTAAAAAAATTGTATGATGATGGTGTTCTGAAATTTGGGAAACTTTTATGTGTTACATAAATAATAGAGATAAATAGCGAACTATTAGATTATTCACATAGCTCAAATTAATTTATACTCCCTAGTATTACTAATTTTTATAGAGATCTTAAGGAACATTTATGGTGAGATAATATGAAGAGGAATTTTCTGACTATGTGTCCGGATTTCTGGTTTTTCAACAAGTGAAGGTTGATAGAAAATATCCTATAGGAATCATGAAACCTTTACCTATTCCTATGTGGAAGAGGGATGACATTATGATGGGATTATTCATAGGAATACCAAGGACACCAAGAAGGAATGGTGATATATGTGTTATTGTGGACCATCCTAAAAAATCAGAATTTTTTCTTTCTATAAGAGAAGATTTTCCATGTGAGATCCAAGAATGAATCTATATTATTGAAGTTGTAAGATTTTACCATGAACCTCTATGGATTGTGTTTAATCAATATCCTCATATTACATAAAACTTAATGAAGTGTCTTTGGAAGTCTCTAGATACTGATATTTATTTGAGTACTTCTTATAACCCTCAAATGGATGTTTAGTCTAAAAGGATTTGTCAATCATTAGAATAAATTTGGAGATTATTCACTTATGAATTTAAAGGTATCTGGATCATTTATTAAATTTTTTATATTTTTCCTACAATAATAGTTTCATTTTTATTATTCAAATAATTCCATACAAATCATTATATAGAAAGAGATGTCATACTCCAACATGTTGTGATGAGGTCTGCGGGAAGAGACTTAAAGGCCCAAAAATTATTTAAGAGTCAATTAAAATTGTAAATACTATTCTGGATCATATTAATGTATTTCAACATAGTAAAAATAGTTATGTGGATAACTGAAGAATAGAATTGTAATTTTCTGTGCGTAATCGTGTATTTTTGAAAGTATATCCATGGAATTGTGTCTTAATGTTCTGTATGAATGGGAAACTAAGCCCTAGGTACATTGGATAGATTGAAATTATCGGAAGAATTGGAGCTATATCTTAAAAATTAAAAATTTAACCAATCCGCACAAAAGTTCATGATGTAATCCACATATCATTATTAAAGAAGTACTTTCCAGACCCAAAACATGTACTTTCCTGTGATGAAGTATAACTGGAACCTGATTTGTCTTATTTTGATGATCATATCATGATTCTTGACAATAGAGGGATATTATTGAGAAATTAGATGAATAAATGGTAAATGTTCTTTAGAGAAATCATAAAATGAAGGAAGAAGCATGTGAACCTAAAGATGGTATGAAGAAGAACCACCCTCATATGTTTAGAAGTAAATATTCCCAAACAATTCTGGGGAAGCAATATCCAATGCTGGGAAGAATATATCACCCCAATATTTTACGGCATTTATCCTCTTAAATAAATTCAATTCAATTGATACCCTATGTTTCACACAACACCGAGTTTAAACAAACGGTGATATACCTAACATTACCATTTAAATAGTAATGTGACCATTTGTGTAAGGACCCAAACATTTATTAATGAAAATAAATTTTAATCTAATTAAATTTATTTTTAAGTAAAATGGTTATATAAAATATGAACTTACTTAATTTTAAGTTTTTGTATTTTAAAATAAACTTATGAATTGTTACCATTGAAAATATAGTCGTTGAATTGTGACCACATGATTAGAACAAATATAAAGCTTTAACCAATCCAATTTACTTAGAAAAAGGAAGAAATGGCCTTATCCAGTTGAATTTCTCCAAAATAAAACCATTTTTTAGGGATCAGAAAAGAGGTAGTATCCCTGGGACTCACTCTTGACCAATCCCAAGCCAAGCTTCAACACGTTAAGCTCGAACAGAACCACATGTGGGAGAAGTAAATGTTAATAGAGATTACTACT
Source organism: Viscum album (assembly GCA_963277665.1). Classification (NCBI taxonomy): domain Eukaryota; kingdom Viridiplantae; phylum Streptophyta; class Magnoliopsida; order Santalales; family Viscaceae; genus Viscum; species Viscum album. Next base: position 1,630,814,566 of record OY728121.1, on the reverse strand, counting down.
AGAGCGATGCTATCTGATCCTCCCCATGATTATTTCCCCATCACACACCTTACCTTAAGATCTTAGGAGGGTGTTTAAGGGGTTATGTAACAAGACCCTAACACTATGACTGTCTGCATTATTTTTGTATAGAATAAAGAATATACAATAATTTTATTATTGTTACTTTGTAAATATTTTTTAAAGTAGAAATATTATTTTTTGTTAATTTTCAATTAAGAAATATATTTTGATTAATTAATGGATTTTTTTTAAATTATATTTTAATAAACTATTATTAGTAAACTAATTTTTATTAAATATAAATGATATTATAATTTTTATGAATAAAATTGTAATTTTTATTAAGGTTTGATAGCTGTTTTTTCAAAACCCATAAATTTTAAATAAATGTCTGTATATATATTAAAAGTAAAAAATCACATATTTAGAAAATTATTTATATAAAATGAATATTTCTTTTGGAATCAGAATTTCAAAATTATACAATGGTGAATTTTTATTAATTTTCGGAGACAGTCGATTTTTTGGGTAAAAATCAAATACCGTTTAAATATATAATGTGCTTTATGACATCATAATGACTCAATATTTATGTAATAAAATACTATAAATGGTATTTTCGTACAATATATATTTTATATTTAAATCTATATGATTTTAGATTAGTTTTATTAATTTTATGGTGTCTTAGTGGACCCTCAAAGACTTTTAAAACATTTTCACTTTTAAAAGGATTTCCTTGATAGTGTGACTCACCTCCACATAAGTAATCCTAATATTTTAATAATTTATGAAATTTCCCATATAAATTAATTTTACCACACCCATTTGGAAAAAACCATTGGAAAAACCATGGGTAGGTTTGTTGTTCTGATTTGTTTATTGTGTGGTGTCTAAAACCTAAATATTCAATAATTCCCTATCTTTTCCTATATAAACCCACCAAAATATCCAACTTTTATTCAACAAAACCCCTTGGGGAATGCCCATAATTTTCCCTCCTCTATCAGTTATCCTCCCATGGTGCCCCAAGGATCCGTGAAGACTCTATCTAGCCTCTCCCAAGCCTTTGGGATCATAGACCAAGTAAAAGATTTCTTCCTCTCTCATTTTTGTACAAGATTCATTATATTTATATACCATTGTATTATAAATTAAATATGTTGGGGAATGATTGATCAAATCTCCTATATATCCATACTAAGCGTGAAGGATTAGATAACACTTTCTCTCTCATTAATTCCTCCTATGTACACTTTTTAACATACCAAAATTCAGTAAGATATTCATTCCATTCTAATTTTTGTCCAAATTTAATTATGTTGTTAAACCATTTTGTTTTCAATTAAAAATGCTGGGGTATGATTTCTCACAACCCCCATACAACTTTCCTTATGTTTTAATTATGGGAGACATCTTTTTCTCTCATTAATGTATCCTATGTTCACCTATTACCATGCCAAAATTCTGTATAGAATTTAACACTTCTAATTTACATTCAAGAAATTATACTATATTATGAATCTAAATTCCATTACATATGTTGGGATATTTTGTTCCATGACCCCCTTAATATACATTTCTTATATAAATGGTGAGATACTACTTTCTCTCTCATCATCCCATTTTACGGTTTCTATTTGACTTCGTTATGCTGTGAAGTACACCAAATTTTCCTATGCCAAAATCATCGTGTAAGTAAATATCATACCCATTTCTCTATCAAGGGTATTCACCTTTATGCACATGCACTTGTTGATTGACGATTTACATTTATTTATTCCACATATATTATTTGTGGAATAAATTACGATGTTTAATTAATCCATGTTGTGTGATCCATGTGGCACACATATGTATGAAAAGAAATATTCATAAAAGGTGTGCCCTGATAGTGCTCCAATGCATTGGGTAAAGAATAATATCATGATACACCATGTCCAATGAGGGTTTACTATGATAATGCAAGTGAAATGAGGGTTTAATCATCCCAATTCAAGTGCAATGAGGGGCTACTCATGCTCCATGGGCAATGAGCCTAGGCTCATGCTAATATCATGTTAAATGTTGTTTCCACATTTCCATGTTACGATAATCATGCTATATAATTCCTTTATGTTCATGTTTCTCTTATTCTAAATGTATATACCTATATCCATGAATGTACTATATTCTTCTATTTATGCCTTATTTACTCCCTTATAGGGCTTTATAGATTACCATTTCATTATGCATGTCCTCAGGTTATCCAATACAATGCTAAGTATGAATGAATGTTGTAGTAATGTAAAATAAGATTTCAATAAAGATGTTGGGTTTTCTATTCTAAGTTGTTATATAATGTTCTTAATTTTCCAAGACACTAGACCTCTTGATCCTCAAATTTTTCTAAAGTGCATGTTTATGTAATAAATCATGTTTATGTGTGTAATAAAGAGAATATTTGTTATAGTTGGTATCAAAGGATAGATTTAGTTATTTTTGGGATTAGGATTAGAAAACCATAGTGAAATCCTTCGGGATAAGACTAAGTATAATAAAAACATCCTTAAATTTTTGTGAGTATTGAGTTAATGGTTTTTCAAGTAAATACATCCCAATATAGATATGAGTAGGTAGAGGCGGCTCTGGAAAGATGTATCTAGCATTAAAACACGAAAACACTGCTTGGAGATATACTCGAATGGGAACCGATGCCCAACAACGAGTCTTGCTTCACTCTTGGTTATGAAACACCCATGGGATATGATTTGGTAAATTCATAAGCTTAGTATGAACCATTATTAATTGAATTAAAAAAACCCCCCTATGAATATAGGTTGGGAACTAGATCATGGATAACATAGATAAGTTATGGAAATAAATGTAATTTATAAGTTATCCCTTATTATAATTGGATTCCCCGTTGGGTGTTACCCCTAACATTCCTTTTATTGTATCCAATGGTCATTAATATAAGGAATATGGATAACAACCAATGCTATGGGAAACATAATGAATGTCCCATTGAGATTCCCAATCAAATGGGAGTTCATGTAGGACATATCGTGATTATGCCAACCAACTATCAAAAATCACGATTAATAATTGTAACTTTTTTGAATTCCCAAGGAAATTGATGAAGAGGATGATGAAATCTCATGAAAGTCCATCTGCTAATGCGGATAAGGGGAAAATACACAATTTCCTTTATGCAACAAGAGAAGAAAGAGGCACTACGGGAAAGGTCACAAAGGGACTAGTAGATGTTTTATGTGCGGAAAGAAGGTTACAAAGATTCCAATTTCTATGAATGAATGGATAATGTGATGGAATGAAAAAGGTTCAATACAAGGAATATTACAATATTTTGAGCTATAAATGAGGAGAAGTTAGGCATTACCCAAGATAATGCTCTATTGAAAGGGCTGAGAAGAATTATGAGCATCAATAATCTCTATGATTTAGGTAGCATTAAATGTCATATGAAAAGATGGATAATTATAAATAAATCACATGTAACCACTCCTTCAAATTAGTCTTTGTCGTAATGTATTTAAATTCTTGCCCTATTAGTATATTGTTTATGTTTTCTAAGATCATTGTGTCCCCAAAAAAATGATATTAAATCATTTGGAAATACTTGTATAAGTGTTGTATCACATATTGATGTTTGTGGGAATGTTCTTCTGGAAAATTTTATATGTATCCCTTTGATGGAATTTGAGGAAAAAATACAACATCATTGCCTATGTCTCAAGGCAGTAGAAAATTCATGAGTAATACTATCCCACTCCTGATATAGAGTTGGCTGTAGTAATATTCGCTTTGAAAATTTGGTGGCATTACCTCTTTGGGGAGAAGTGTGAAATATATTCGGGTCACAAAAGCCTCAAGTATATATTCACAAATAAGTAGTTGTTCCAATGAAGATGGTTAGTGCTGATTAAATACTATTATTTATCAATCCATTACCACCCTAGGAAAGAAAACAAGGTGGCAGATGCTCTTAGTATAAAGGACGCAACAATTCAATCATTGATGATAACGGTAAAAGGATCCAATCATCTTAAATTTGATGAATATAGACATGGGAATCATGAAGAAAGTAATATCATCAATCCATTCACGATTTAGTTCTCAAAAATCTCTTTTTGAAAAGATAAAGGATGCTCAATGGGATGATGTGGGGATTCAAAAGAATGAGGAAAGTATCAGAAAAGTAAATTCCTTCGAGTTTAATGTTAATGAAGAAGGAATTCTGAGATTTGGGACAAGACTATGTGTCCCATAAAATATGGAGTTAATGAATGAACATTTTGATGATGCACGTTGTTTAAATTTCTTCATTCACCCATGAAACAAAAATATGTATCGATGTAACACCCAAAGTTTTCATATTACGTTTTCTCATTAAATTAATTCAATAGCTCGTGCTACTCACAACACTGAGTTAGAGTGCACCAAAACTTACCAAACTAGCCATTCAAAAGGAGATTATGAATATTATTAACTAAATTGTGAATCTTACATACTCTATATAATTTTAACAATCATATTATTTGTTTCTTAGACATAATATGATAACAAATTCAATTTTCCAAACAAAGGAAGTATTTTTAATAATGTAATTTTACCGACTTTTAATGGTGAACCCTTTTTTAATACAATATTTAAAATTTTTAAATATTTAATTTGACAAAATAAACCCTTTCTTTATAATCGGGACATAAAAATTTATTTTCAATAATTTTTTTGTGTTTTTCTAATAATTTTCATATTAGGGTGAATAATGAAAAATAATAAATTTTAATTGAAAACAACTTTTTTCATCAAAATAATTTATATTGTTCAATTATAGATTTGAATGGTTTGGAAGTATAATTATATTATATTTTTATCATTTTATACAATTTAGGTCATTATAAATAATTTAAAATTTAAAATTGACATAAACACAAGTCAATCTTTTGATGGTTTTTACTTTTTAAAAACCCGCCTTTTGGTTTTGACAACAAGAATTAATTATAAACTAATAAATGAAACTTCTATGTTTTGAATTTGGTAAAATATGATTTTTTTTTAATTTGGATTGTTAAAATTATCTTAGGGGGGAATTTTTTGTATTTTTCTGAAAACATTCAAATTTTGATAAATAATGAAAAAAACTGCATTATTATTCAAAGCTGGCTATTTATTTAAATAATTATTCATTTAATTTAAATTTATTTTAAGTTAAAAATTAAATATATATAATACCTATATATGTTCAATGTAATTAATTGGAGTCATTTTATTATAAAATTAGATGTATAAAATTTTATTAAATTTTTTAATGTTTTTTACCCACCTTCTAGGAGCATTTTCAAATATGAATAAAACATAATTTTACTGCTTCTGTTAGTTGAATATCAAAAATCTGAGAGACACGGTTAATATCAGTGTGTAAATTGTGGTTCAACAAGATGAAAATAATTTTTATGGAATAGTAACTCTTGACTTTTATTTACCACGGTTAAAATTAAATAGGGTGAATAAACGTAAAAATGATATTATAATTACCTTCACAAATGTCCGAATTATATTTAATAGGTTTAATTAGACCTAAAAAAACTTATGAATAAAATATGATCATTTACATCCACATTGATTAGATTAGGACATTTATTATTATTTAATTTAAAGAAGAGTTATAAGTGTTAAATTGAATGTTTATTAACTAAAATATTTTTAATTTAGAGTTATACAGAAGATATATTCAACTATTAAAACTCATTAGATAGTTAAAAATATTTCCTATATAATTTTATTTTATTTATAATTTCTAGAGATTAAATAATTAAAATAATTTATGACACAATGATGATGTCGTAATTACCTTCTTAATGAAATATTAAAATAGTTTATATTATAAATATTAAATTAAATATAATTTACAAGTTTTTTTCCAAACACAACTTTTCTAGGTTAATATTACATGTTTGGGGTGATTAGATAATTTTTTTCGAAGTTATAAGGTTGTTATGACTTTCACCGAAACAAAATACCAAATATTATCAAAATTTACATAAATTAATTTTTTTTAAATACTATATTATTGGTTGATATAGTATTCCTAAAAATATAAGGATCGGCCAATGGGATTAAATAATAGTATATATGTCATTAATGAACCACTTTATGTTCTCTTGGACCTTTAGAGTACATCTATTAACCATATAGTGTAAGAATACGAGAAGACACAGTAAGAGTTAAATTATATAACAAAGAGTTAAATTTAAAAGGTAAGGTTAAAATGGTAACCTATGTTTGTCTAAAACTTATTGGTTGAGAGGATTTCGTCCCATAACCACCTAAGGCTTGAAGTAAATTTATTTGGAGCCATTATAAACCGAATATGATTGTATAATAAATTAATATTTTAATCTTGTCCTAAAGTGACCCTCACCCCGCTTATAAAAGGGAACTTCCCAATCTCTTAAAATCACTCCTCCAAATCCATTTGGCTCGACCAAACCATACCAAAATAGCCTCCCAAATTCCCTCAAATTAACCTAGAGTCCTTAATTTGATCATAATTCCATTCCATGGAGCCCTTTTGATTAACTGAAATGGAAACACCCGAAGAAGAGGTTATAATTTCACCACCCTCTTTCCGGTTCTTTTATTCTTCCACATCCCCATTATTTGTTGTATCCATACAAAAATAATAACTCCAGTACCTCTTACATATTGTGATGTTATTATAAATATGGTACAACCATATTTTTTATTTAATCAATATTATAAATGAAAAAGTCACCCTACGTGCGTACGTACAGCTTACCGTCTCCACGTCACGGTGTAGTTTGTTATTCAAGCACCTCATTATTTGGATGGGTATAATAATGAGTATAACTTGTGTAAATAATAAGTATTAAATTTTAGTTATTATTTATATATAATATACCATCCAATTACATATGATTTCACCATCAATATAATGATAATGTCGCTCATGTGTACGTACGGATTACCCTCTCCTCGAACGTGATGACATTCATTCCCAATCGTAATAATTAAAGAATAATTTTACTTTTATGATTAAAAATAATGTTTAAGAACTTATTATCATTCTGGATATTAATTAAATAAATAATATCCATAACAAAAATGGGTTATGTAACCAATCATAGAAAAAATAGACCAGGTAACAACCGAAACTATGATACTACTGAAATATTATTAAAAAATAGATATTGGAATATCATATATGATATCATATTGATGTATATGATTCTCATATAATTTAATTACAATTTTTTAACTTTTATACATGAGGTTAACATACCATCGACCAAGGAAAATTACTAGGTAAGTGTTAATTCTAAAATTTCTTTACTTATTCCACAGTGTTTTTATTTGGTTATCTAATGGGAACACTTTATCCTCCACATCTATGTTTCATTACAATATTTTCAAAATGAATATTTTAAGGATTTATGGAAGGTAATTATTAACAAGATCATCATTTTAAATGGTTTAAATATTTATTCTTCTAAATCAATCTCATTAATGTCCATGTTTTCAAAATAGTATTTAAGGATTTATTTATATGGACATGAATGTTTTTAAAATGATAATTCCTTTCAAATGTTTCAAATTGTTATGGGATACTTTGATTAAAAAACGTCTTTTAATGTATTTTATACTAAATTGTGTGACTTTTAAATTTTTTCCTGAAAAAGGGATATTTCTTCCAAAATGTTTTACAAATAATTATCATCTATGTCAACATCTTTGATGAATTTTAAACTTGTTGGAAGTCTATTTATTATGATAAAAATCATCGATAATGTATTGAAGTTTTTGTGATATTTTTGAATATTGATGTGTTATTTTTATACCACTCATGGTTTATGGATAATGTGTAGACATTTCGTATGCTATTTTTAATACGAATGTTAATTTTATGTTTAAATCTTTTTATACGCGGAATGCATTACACTTAGTAAGTGACTAGTGGAGACTGCTATATCTCCTTGATGCATCAGTAGGTCTCACGAGACAAACTAGTGTCTTGCCCCAACGTGTTGGCAAAATATTATTTGTAGTCTTGGCACAATGCCTTGACTATGTAGTTATGAAGTCTAGAGTTATGAATTCCATCATTATGAAAGTGTCTATTAATATTTCACGTGATTATTCGTCTATTAGAATATCAATGTAAATAAGTAAATTTCATTATTTGATTTATATTGGCCATATTATGTATAAGTTTATGTTTATAAGGATTTTGTTTTACTCTTATATATTTCATTAAATGTTTAAGATTATTTAAGAAGGTTTCTACTATATTTTTTTCTTATTGAACATTTGGGCTCCCCCCTTTCAATGATTAATTTTTCACAGGATGCTAAGAAGTATATTTTATCAAACCTACAGGGATAGTCTAAGGGATATGAATATGATAAATAGAGGTAATGTTATTTTTTTCATTTTATAATATAATGTAAATCTTATCAATGTATCTAGTACTTCTAAGGCTACTAAACTGGTTGGACTTTTGGGACATGATTCCTTGTATCATGCATATCTTTTGTAATAATGCACAGACTCTGGGAAAATAGGGTCGGAGAATTACAGTTGGTATCGGAGTAAGTTTACTATGTAACATGGAATCTAGATTTAGAAAAACAATGATTAGATATCATTACCCTAAGATAGACCTTGAGGATTATTATATAAGAAATTCCAATAATTTTGTTAATGAAGAGATTTTGTGTATTTTCCAAGCAATACATCCCTATCAGGATACGAGCATGTAAAGAAGACTCTGGTAAGGATGTAACTAGGAGTGAAAAATCTGATAAGGAGTTTCAAGCTAGACCCATGGTATATTTGTACACGACAATGGGATTTGTTTCACTCTTGGTTAAGATACTTCTGTGGGATATGCTTAGGATAATTCACATTTTCATTACAATCCATTACGAAGGATTTTGGAGTAAATAATTCCTCCAAGAAATTTTTTTATTATTATATATTATATGCATAATCATATCAATTTGCGTTAGGTATTTTACAAGTTTGGAATTATAAATTTTGATTCATAAACAAACCTAGTGTATACCATTATTTAGAAATTGCGCCTTGTAGATGGAATGAGAATTCCAGTAATATGCCTAACCAAAAGATTAAGCAGGATCATATCTGTCATGGTTTTAATCCAAAATTTAAAAGGGAAAAAGTCTCCCGCGTATTATCATCATATGAATAAATAGTATCATGTGTTAATAAGATATGTAATTAATTCTCAAAGTCCTATGGATTTGAAGTGAAGTAAGAGAAGAAAATGATGGAAGAGAGAAATATGGATAAAGGGAAGAGGGGAAAGAAGGATTTTCTATTATGTGATAACTGTGGAAAGAATAACCTAGGTAATTTCTTGAAGGGAATGGGAGTTTCTTATAAATGTGGAGAAATAGGACACCAAGTACGTGATTTCATGGGTAAGAAAAAGGTTTCAAATGTACAATGCTTCATCTGCAAGGAGTTGGGACGCAACGCGAATCAATGTCCAAATCAACAGAGTATACCCCAAATGATTATATTGGATAATAATCAAGTAATGATACTACCAAAGATAAAGAGGAATTATTAGTGTTCTTATATTGTTATTAATGTATTGTGTCATTTGTGTATTGTATTAATGATGAAAATGTTATAATAATTATACTGTACATAAGGATTATACTATAGTAAAATTTCATTAAGGACTTGTGATTGTGTGGAACCAAGAAAAGCGAATAAATAGTAGGTTAATTTATTTTGGAAAATATATGGTTGAGTGAAATATAAACCATAATATGGTTCTGATACTGAGGTAGTTATTTTGGAATAATTTATGATTGATTTGGATAAATTATATTGGATATTCATGACAACCTTGAAAGTGATTAATGATTTGTATATTCCATCATTATTGGAGTTTACAATATTTATGGATATAAATAGTATATCTAGTATTCTATATAGAATAAGGGAATGTGAATTTAATCCATAAGGTTTTATGGAAATTCAGGGTGTTACAATGTTTTAAAAAAATACATGATGAAGGTATTCACCTATTATTACTTGACAAAAAAATATTCATAGTTTTTACCCACTACAACAAATCCGACTATTACCGGCGGTTTTTTTTTCATATAGTTGTGGTTCAAACCGCCGCTATACGGTTTAGCGGCGGTTTACAGAAACCACCGCTAAACTGGGCGTTAGCAATCTATTAGCGGTGTTCTTTTCCATTTCACAACGGTTTAAGGGAAGTGTCATAGATGCCACATTTCGTGGCAGTTTTCATGACTTTAGCTGCGGTTTGATGGGTGCTGGATATTTTTTTATTCACGGCGGTTTTACCTGACGCGATATTCAGACATTTATGTGCCTATATCACGGCGGTAAAACCCGCCGCTAAAGAAAAACCAATTACATGTCGCAGCGGTTTTAACCGCCGCTAATGTTTTACCAGTAAAGCATTAGCGGCGGTTAAAACCATCATGAAATGCTGACTAGTAATGCATTAACGGCAGTTAAAACCACCGCAAAATGCTGACAAAAAAAATTGCAATTTTGCTTCTACTGCCCCACTACCCTGAAAAACAAAGCAAACCAGAAAATGGAACAGGAGACATCATACAAACAAATAAAGTGATATTTCTAACTTGGTATCCCCAACATGATGAAACATGAGACATCATACAAAAAATCTACCATAATTTTATAGTGATAATAATCAATAATGGATCTATAGAGAAGCATGAAATCTATTCCAATAATTACATCATATAGTTACATGATGGGAAAAAATGAATTCTATATAAAAAACCATTTTCTTATTTGATGGGTAAAATAATTCCATCATTGAAAAATCATTGATCGAATAACCAATGAGGTTTATAGATTCTTAATGACACATAAATAAACTATATCAAGGAATAGAATCTCTAAAAATGTATCAAATATAACATTGTATAATGCACTTGTGTCAAATAATGTAGAATCTATAGTAGAGGTTACTAGATTAGTACCTCTAACAATATATTAATTTGAATTATGCTACCTATCATATGTTTAACATCATTTAGTTTTCCCATTCCATGACTCTATGCTACAACCTAACTATTCTGAGTGGGATCACATTTCATGAAAATTAATTACTGAGTCTAGTATCAACTATGTAGACTACCACCTTGGCCTCAACAGTATGTGGTATTATAGCTACATCCCTACTAAAAATTAAGAGGACCCACATAATAATGTGGAATATGTAAAGATATTATCCCCCTAGAAGGAACTGGTGAAAAAGTTTTGAAGATGTGCAAGATATGGACCAAACTACTATAACCTCTGCATTCAACTAGATACACCGTACGTTGGGAGAAAAGATGTGAATCTTCTCTAAATCTCCTCATATTGTGTTAATGAGTCACCCAAATTATGGTAGAATAGTTTTGTGTCTTCCCTTTAACCATTTTTATAATATTCTAGGTGACTTCAGGGACCAAAACATGCATATTTTCTTATTCTATTATTGAAGAATATGTATGGGCCTGATCTTTTCCTCCATTTCATATAGGTATATATCGATGTTAATCAAGTTCGTGGGAAATGATATGGGTATTCCCTATAATTTTTACCAAAATATTCTTGGTGATTTCTTTGAATAATACCAGATTATACCGACAATATGATTAAATGTGGGAAAATATGTCCTCTTGCTCATAGTTTTTCACCATGTTTAGTTAGTGGGATTCTTTATAGGGTATAGATATAGGGCCGTGTTCATGGTTGATTGTTGACTACCCTCAGTGGGTTTTCCTAACTACATAGGTTTGGGAGACATAGGTCAGACTCCCGAGGTAAACACACACATCATATAGAGGTTTTATTTCATTGTAGCATTGGTGACGGTGAATGCTAGAAGGAGCCCTTTGGAGGGTCCCTTATGCTATCTAGATGAATCCATTAGTGACCTCTTGATCAACCTACCTAGATAAGGGAGGAACATGTTATTTCCTTCCATTGATATGACCATGAAATGGTTTGATATGGAAACTATTTACAAAAAATTATGTTCCACTAGTCATTGTCGAGTAGACATCTAGTAGGGATTTTTGAGATGAATGGATTTTTGAGATGAATGGATTTTTTCGCTTCTTCTAAAGATGAAAAGTTACCATTTAGGTGTGACTCCAAAACCAGTGAATTTGAGACCCAATGTTGAGGGTACATGGTTGATAATAGAGCCCTAGTTTTAAATGAGGATCCAACTTGTGCAGTAGTCGAAGCATATGTGTTCTTAAAGTAGTAAAATGTCATTTGGATCAAAGGGGGTTCTATATGAATGTGCCAGAATAATTATGAGAAGTATTTAAAAGAAATCCTCATGAAATCATCATATCAAAAAACAAACACATGTATAATCAATTATATCAGATCCATGTTTTTCCACATTTTATATTTTGAGAGAGAAAAAGGAGCCTAACATGTGGGTGACACATGTATTTTGTTTAAGGTTCCATGTTAGGTTCACCATTTTTGTTTCCAGCTACTTTTATTGGTGAGTATATGATTCGTATCACATGATTAGGCTAAACTACATTCCCATCATCCTCTTATGTTTGGTCTCTATACTACCTACTAGGTTCCAATTTATATATCCAGAACAAAATAACAAAAGGATCACTCTTTAGTCATTCAAAATCTCGACTACCAATTCAAACATAGGCCTAAATGGAATGATGTATACCACACTCGAGAAATCAAGACATAAAATGAAACATCATAAATCAAAAAAATGCATAGAAGGAAACATGATAAATCAAGAAAATGTTAGGACATGGAAATGTTTTGTGGAAACTATGTGCCATACATGTTACATATACAAACCAACCATTCTCATATTTGTTCAACACATCAAAAATACTACTAATCATGGTCCAATGATGCATCGGCACCCTCTCCACCTCCATCTCCATTACCTGATGCCACCTGTAAGAACATTATATTGAAAATTAAATATTTTTGCATATTTATAATTAAACTTAAAACCAATAAAAGTTTGAAAACTAAAGGATTTTTATTTTTTGTGATTTACCTTCTCACCACTAGTCGATGCACTACCACTGGGGGAATATATAATCATATGATGACGTATTTCAACAACTATTTCTACAAAGCAGATATCTGATCCCCCTGCTGGTGAACTGTGTTTCGTAGAGAAGACATCTCCCATCAAGCGTCTTCAGGTATGAAATGACTATAACCGGGTGTAGATGCAACCATAATCCCTCATGGCCTGCCAAAGACCTCAGATGGTACGGGTCCCAAACCCATCCCACACAATCTACAAGGATGCTCCTTCCTAAGGACTTTAGCAACCGGGTCATCCTGGGAGACTAAGTAGGACTGCCCAAGATTGACATCCCATATTTATTTAAATGTTACCTATAAATCAAATATCAATATATATTAACACAGTAAAAACTGATAATAAGTTATTATATTAAAAAATTGACTTCATACCCCAACTTCTTTGGCAGACTCATTAACAAAACTCTCATATGTTTTTTATGAACATCCAGCCATAGTTCAGTTTGGGATGCTTCATTCCCTAAACATTGTGACTGCATTAAACAAATATAAATCAACAATTCAATATGTTAAATAGATAATATTGTATTCTAAATATTTAAACTAATTAAAATATTACCAATGACATTCGGCTTCTAGAAAAGCTTTTTGAGCTCGTAGTGTGCAGGATGACTTGCTTTACCCGGTTTGATGCATTCTGTCTTGAGAGAGCCTGAAATAAATAAAATTTAATTTAACAGTAATGTATTCAATGTCATCTCCTCTTAATATACATGTATAAATGTAAAATGATGATAATATAATAATATATATTTCAATACCATCCGCTTCTCATCACGATGTCTATCAACAAAAATATTCCACTATTATTTCGGTACCCCGCTGGGTAGCTTCTCATACATTTGTTGCACGGTCAACGATGTATTGTTGACATCACACCACAACCTCCATTTGAAATCATCCCATTTTTTACCAAGATTTTTCAATGTCCACTTCCATGCTATCACATCAGCAATAGTAAAGTGGAAGAATATCTATATATAGAAATTCATTTTGAACATATTAGTAACATGAAATTCAATTAAACCATAAAGTAATAAAATTACCTTTTTCTGAGAATCAAAAACATCATTTTTCCAGTTTGGAGGCATATCCCTCCAATCATCATATAAAATAAGCAGGGAAATGGTTTTCACTGCCAGCTGACCTATAATCTGGCCAAGTAACCCCGTGACGTCATCTGTCGAGACCCCATAAGAATCAAATGGCACGACTATCTTCTCGCCATTCACGTTCCAAAAATATGAACTTTTTATGTTTTTTACCACGATTTCATTTTTTTCATCTACAATGAGCAAACAATTAGTATAAACAAAATGAAATAAATTTATTTAATTAAAATTTGTACCTATGACTATGACCCTCTAGAATGCCCGTGATGAACTGGAAGGGGTGTGTCGCTGCCCCACTGCAAAGGCTCCTGTAGGGGGATTCGATGACTCATCCTCTAATGAGACATCCACAGATGGTGTCAGAGATGGTGTAGGGGGAGATGGTGCAGGGGTTTAGGCAGTTGGTGCCTCAGATGCCGTGGGGACAAATGGATCGTTATCTGTCGCAGAACTAGATAAAACAGTGTACCACTTCTTCCTTGGAATTATTGTCATTTAATCAAATAAAATTATGTTCCGAATATATATTTCAAAAAATTTATGCAGAAAAAAAATCTTAAAAATGATAATAGATGCCCAGTACTAACAAACAAAATATATATAACAATGATAATGAATGACTGCAGAAATGAAACAAGTGGTTGCTGAATGAATAAATAATTGTACGTACAATCATTTTCCCCTTCAATCATGTCAGTTTCCTACTCCATTGCTTCATCCACTTCATTCATCCTTGCTAGACTAATATTTTCAATATCATGATGGACAAAAAAATCTGCTTCCTATTATTGATGAAATTCAATTGTAGAGGTCAAATATTCCACTTAATCACCAATATCATACAAATCTCTTTATATTACATGAGTAACTACACTCCACCCTTCATCCACAACATCATTCACATAATATACCATATTTCTTGCGATGTTAAGATATATGGATCATGTAGTTCATGATCACCAACATCCATCAAGATAGATAAGTTTACAGAATTAAATTTCAAGGAATCTCTTTTAACACCTCTGATAATATCGACCCATTTTCATTTGAATAAAACAATAGAGAAATTCCCGCGGTAGTTTAATTAAATAATATCATGAAGATTTCCATAGTATCCCACTTCAGAAAATGTAAATATACCACTATTCTATGTTTTCAAACCCACTTCTTGATCGACTGTATGAAATCTAAAGTCATTCACATTATTAGCATCGAACTTTCTATCTTGTTTTATAGGACCTCTAGCAAGAAACTTCAAATCTTCTGAAAAATCAACTCAAGTATCATTTTTCATGATCTGAAAAAAAGTATAATTTAATAGATTCAAAAATTATATGTGTCAAACTAATATTCATATTTAATGAAATATCTATATACTTACAAATCGTGCAAACCATTCTACCAGCACTTTATTCACAACTTCCGTTATATCTTTCTCATTTCATGTTTGACCACTCATTCGTCTCTTTATTTGTATCCTCAACTCTTCAATAAATGGATCTGCAATTTCACTATTCAGAATCACATATCTATGTGCCTGTAATAATTCAAATTCTGTCAGTGTCACATATGAGGTCCTCCAAACTGATCGGACAAAAGCAGAAAATATTTTTGATTTCTGATGCATTTGAGATTGAGTTGATGTGTCGTCAACATGTCCAACTCGATTAAATCTTGTCTCAATATCATCCAAACATATGGAACAAAAGGTGGTATACACCTCGGACAAATAGCCTTCAGCAATAGATCCTTCTGGTTGAGCTTTATTTCTCACGTATGCTTTCAAATGCCCAAGATATCTGTGAAATAAAATAATAATATTATGCATTTATTTAAATGCAAAAAATTGTTTACTTAATTGGAAACATGTAAATAAAATACCTCTCAAATGGATACATCCATCGATAATGAACGGGGCCTCCTAATTTATCTTCTTCAACCAAATGCACAGTTAAATGCATCATGATAGTAAAAAATGATGGAGGAAAGATCATCTCCATTGCATAAAGGGTCAATAAAAACCTCTCCTGGAGGTTGTCAAGCTGAAATGGATGTAGAGATTTCTCACATAATTGCCTTAAAAATGTGCTGTATTGGAGTACAATAGCAGTAACTTTTTAAGGTAATAATGTACGCAATGGCAAGGGTATTAACTGTTGTAACAAAATATGTGAATCACGACTTTTCAATCCATATAGCTTATGATTCTTCAAGTGAACACACCTTGAGATGTTACTCAAATACCCATCAGATACCTTCACAGTCTTTAAATTTCAAAGGAACATATCTTTATCCCTATTTTTCATTGAAAAAATGGCCGGAGCATACTTTTCATTCTCATCTGGCCAGAGATCACGTCTTATGTTCATTACTTGTAAGTATTTGCGAGCATTGAGATGATCCTTCAACTTTCCATGCTCATTAAGTAATGTGAAAGTCAAATTATCACATACATTCTTCTCAATATGCATCACATCAAGATTGTGGTGCAACAAATTAAATTCCCAATATGGATGTTTGAAAAATATACTTTTTTTATTCCATTGTTGTGTTCTGATTTCACTTGACGATGCACTTCGCACTCATTTTCTGCTATCATTCAAATGATGAACCTTCCCAAATTCTGTTTTAACATTTTCAAGCTATGTCAATATTTCAGAACCGGTTAAAAACTTTGGAGGTGGTCTACGATCAATGGAACCATTAAATTTTGATTTGTTCAGCTGAAATTTATGAGATGCATCAAGAAATATTCGATGGGACAAGAAGTATCATTTTCTACTATGAGGTAGCCGTTTGGGCTCAGAATCAAAGTTACAAAAGGGACAAGCCAAACCCATATAAGTGTTCCAACCAGATAAATTCCCAAGACCAGGGAAGTCACTAATGGACCAAAATAAAGCAATGTGCATTTTGAACATTGTTTTAGAAGAAACATCAAATGTCTCAACACTGTTGCTCCATAACTCCTGCAATTCTTCAATCAAAGGCTGCAGGTATACATCAATATCATTTCCAGTCATTTTTTTTCCAGGAATAATCATCGAAATGATAAAAGATTCTTGTTGAATACACATCCACAGAGGCAGATTATAAGGGATCAAAATAACTGGCCAAATGCTATAACTGGTACTCAATGTCCCAAATGGGTTGAATCCATCGGCAGCCAATCCCAATAGAACATTCCTAGGATAAGCTGAGAAATCAGGATGTAATGAATCAAATGTCTTCCAAAATTGGGAATCCCGTGGATGTCTCATTAACACATCATTTTTATTATCTACAGAATACCACTTCATGTGTTCGGAGGTCTTTAATGACATGAATAATCTTTGCAATCGAGGCTTCAAAGGAAAGTGACACAAAACTTTTGCAGGTGTGTTTCTTTTCTTCTTCTCCGTGAAATTATGTTTTGTCAGACTTCTAACATCACCGTTTGACTGCCATCTAGAAGAAGAACATTTCTTACAATTCTATTTACATGAATCCTCTCCCTAATAAAGCATACAATCATTTGGACACTCATGTATTTTTGTATAATTCAGACCAATCTTGTTAACAACTTTTTTAATTTCATAAAACGATTCTGGGATTTTTTCTTCAGGAAATTCATCACGAATCAATTCCAATGACATGGAAATTTCGATATTTTTAATTCCATATAGACATTTGATATAGCACAAATTCAATAGAAATGAAAGCATTGAATATTTCAAACACCCACTATACAACTCTAGATTTCTATCGTCAACTAAATCATGAAATGCATTTTCCTCACTGATGTTTTCCCTTACATTTTTCTCCATAGAATCAAGAGGAGGATCCAATGATATGTTACAATTTTGATCTGCTTGTGTTACAGTCTCAAAAACACCACTTGTCACGTTGCAATTTTTAGCACCCTCTTCTAGTTGTTCTGATATGCTTTGATGCTCATAGTGGTGTCTTGCAGTGCCGAATGCATCATTTATGAGGTTTTTCATTTCATTTTCCATTGTCGGCAAACTTGGGAACTCATTCTGTGGATTAACATCATTGCTCAATCTTTCTGTATTTTTCGATTCTCCATGCCAAATCCAACACAAATATTGATCAGTATAATGACCCATACTTTACAAACATGGTCATTACATCAAAATTGAAGCATACTTATTACAACATACAAAAAAACAAGGAAAGGACCGTATAGGTATAGTGTCTTTAGAAACTGGGAAACACAAAAAACTGGTTCATAAAGCATCTACATTGTCTCCCATTTATTTCATCATATCTAAATTCCCTTTTGGCATATCCTACTTAATAAATTTCTTTATGACCTGGGGAAAGAAAACATACAAAAGGGTGAGCTTAAATGATAAGTAAGTGTAAACAAAAGAAATATCAATCACATCATATAAGAACGTAACATTTTGGAAATCGTAACTTGGAAAAGAGATCATAATTTCATAACATAGGATAAATCATAGTAGTGAAATGTAATACCAATAATCATAACATAAAAAATGAAACTTTGTGGCATACAAACATAATCATAGAGAATCATTTCTTAGTAGTCAAGACTCATAGCCAAGACCATCTTAGCAGACAAAGTCTATTTCTGAACCGAGTTCACTCCTCGTTTCAGTCCTGTTTCACTTAACCGGTTTAACCTGCCATTCCAGCCATGTCTATATCATGATATATAAATCTTTAACCAATGAATTGGAGGGAGATATAGGTCCCACCCATCTCATAATGATTCCATTCTTATGTGTGCCACGAAATCATAAACCACACATCATAGCATAACCCATTTAATAAAAATGGGATTCTTAAACATCATGCCATCATAACATAATCCATATAAGATAAAGAGACATCATAAAAATAATTCCATCATAAAATAATCAAATAAATTTAAAATAGGGATAGAAATAGAACCTTATATTATCTTAAATGGAAAATAATTTTGATAAAACACTTGAACTCCATTCTTGAGGAAAATATCCTTTCTACTTCAAAAACATTTTCCTTTCTTAACAAGTCATATAATTTTAAACTAAAAGAATTTGATTAAAAATAAACTTGAAAACATGTAAAAGAAGCTTCTTGGAAATAATGTATTAAATATCCATTCATTCCTAATAAGTTATAGAAAACATTCTTCTCATACATTGGCCAAAAAAGTCAAAAAGTACCTCGTACGAAAAACGACAAAAGATTCCTTTCATTTCATTTACTAAAAACTCACCGAAGGGTAAAATTGGATTTAAACAATTTTATAAGGACATAAATAATATTACATATTGAGGAAACATGGATGTGGATGATAAATATTCCCCAGTGAATTCTGAAGTATAAACAATCTCAGATAAAAATTGAGATTGCGAGATTTTCTCTTACCTAAGTTCTGATTTTCTTCGTAATTGTCCGAACCTCCTGTATAATGATTTAAATAATGTAATTGACTTATTCTAGAATCATACATATTTTTATGATATCATATATGGTCATATTCTGATCTTCTTATTAGTAATATTTCATTGCTACTTGTCATTCGAGTGTTTATTACTTATTGTTCTTATGCATGTTTTGTCGAATAAATTCTTATTATTATGTCTATATTATATAAACATAATTTAAATAATTGTATTAGTGTAATATATATCATATTAATTCATTAAATTCATTTATATAATCTTTAAGCAATGAAGATCATGTAGAACGAGTCACATCACATCCTGGAGACGGTATTCCGTACGTACCCACGAGCAATGATATCGTTCCCATGATCATGGAATTGTATTTGTGTGTATGTATACTATTTTAGAATCAATACTAATTTAAAATAATCATATATAGTTTTTTATTTGCTCCATTATACCCATCCAAGTAAGGTGGTGGTGGAAAATAGATTACACCACAGTGTGGAGAAGGTATTCCGTACGTACGCACGCGCGGTGATTTCATTTTCTGTAGGATGGATATATGGTGTAATGGGGTTGTTTCATACTTAAAATAACATATCAGTATATGATTGATACTGATGTTATTACTTCATAATGAAACAACAAAATAATATGATGTGGAAGAAGAAATAAAGTTGAAAGAATCAGTAACAGACATTACCTCTTCTTTGAAACACCTTTTTGAGACCTCCTTTTAGGGCACACAAATTTGTCTTTGAAGAAGACCAGGACCTCTAGAATGTTTCTAGGGAAGTAGAGAAGAAAATTTGTCATGTTTTGGCCGTGATTAAAGGCTCAAAGTGTTGTGAGGAAGAGAGGGAGGAGGTTCCCTTTTATAAGGGAGGAGAGGGGCACCTTTGGAAAAACTAAAAATATTATTTTCTAATAAAGTCATATTCGGTTTTTAATAGCTCCAACATGATTTATTTCAAAGCTAAGGTGGGGATGGGTCGAAATACTCTCATCCAATAGAATTTATACAAGTTTAGGTATCTATTTTAACCTTATAATTTAGATTTAACTTTAAGTTAGATAATTTATGTTTTACCGTGTCTTCTTGTTTTCTAACACTATAAGGTTAATAAACTTACTATGACAAGCCAAAAGAACCGAAAGTTGTTTATTATTAATATATATAACCTTATCTATGTCATTTGGCCGAACCATAGATTTTTAGGAATAAAATAACAATTAATTATATAAAATTTGTTTTAAATACTATTTTATGTCAATTTTGACACTATTTGGTAATTGATTTTTGGGAAAATCATTACAGAAAGATTAGTTCAATGAAAGTTACTTAAATCAATAATAACATGTCATATTAACCTATAAAATTATTGGAATTCATAAAAAGTCTGAAATTACATTTATTTGGGTATTTATAACATCAATTATGTCAATATTTCATTAATAATATAATTACTACATCATTATTGTGTCATAAATACATTAAATTATTTAAAGTCAAAAAATTAAAAATAAAATACCATTATGTAGGAAATAGTTTTATCTTTCTAATTAATATTTATAGTTGAATTTTTCTTATGTATAATCCCATATTAAAAATGATTTACTTATTAAACTTTGCTTTTAACTATTTTAACCCTTCTTTACATAAATGAATATTAAATGTCCTAATCTAATCCAAGTGGGCCTAAATGGTCATATTTTATTCCTAAGGTTGTTTTTGGTCTAATTAAACTTATCCAATAGAATTATGACATGTGTTAGGGTAATAATAATATCATTTTTACCCTTAATTAACCTATTTACTTTTAACCATGGTAAAAAAAGTAAAAAGTTACTATTCAACCAAAATTATTTTCATCTCATTGAATCAGATTCTACTTACTAAAATCAACCGTGTCTCTCAGATTTTTGAAATTCCACTCACAGAAGCAGTAAAATTATGTTTTATGTGAATTTGGAAATTCTCCTAGGAGGTGGGTAAAAGACGGTGAAAAGTTCAATAAAATTTTTATATATCTAAAATTATTATAAAATGACTCCAATGAACTACATTGAACTTATATCGGTATTATGTATCAATTTTGACCTAAAATAAATTTAAATAAAATAAATATTTATTTAAATAAAAAGTTGGTTTTTAAATAGTAACGCAGTGTTTTCACTATTCATAAAAAATTGAATGTTTTCAGAAAAATACAAAAATTTCACCCTAGGCTAATTTCGATATTCCGAATCCAAAAATGATGTCCATTTTGAACTATGATATTTGAAAAATTTCAAAAGGTGGTTATTACTATTCATAATGGCTACTTTTAATAATATTTTAATAGCATATCGTTGTTTAGTGAAACTCGGTATTGTGTACGACACAAACTATCGAGGAAGGTCGTGATTGCGTGTAAAGCAAGCCAAGCTAGTGTTGTGTGTAGTGAAAGATCCCTTTGATGATTTATATAACATAAAAACAAAATATTTCTCATAAAAGTATTGGGTTTTACATTCTACCCCCCTTAAAATGAATTTTGCCCTCGAAATTCGTCACTTCATTACAAACATATGAGGATGCCTCTCCCTCATCATATCCTCAAGTTCCCATGTAGCTTCATCTAATTGGTGATTCTTCCATAAAATTTTCACCAAGTGAGTGGTCTTGTTCCGTAAGATCATTTCTCTACGATCCAGAATCTCTATCGGCTGTTCTTCATAAGAAAGATCTTGCTCCAGCGGTACAACTTCTGAGCTAAGTATATGTGATGGATCAGGTATGTACTTTATTAGGAGAGATACATGGAACACATCGTGAACTTGAGAGAGATTTGGTGGAAGCTCCAATCAGTAAGCTACCTTCCCAACACAATCCAGAATTTCAAAAGGGCCGATATACCTAGGGATCAGCTTTCCATTCTTTTGAAATCTCATTACTCTCTTCCAAGGAGATATTCGTAAGAAAACATTATGACCCACTTCAAACTCTATGTCTTTTCTTCAGTTTTTGGAATAACTTTTTTGTCGACTCTAAGCAGCTCTAATGTGTTGTTGAATAGACTTGACCTTTTCTATCATATCATCAACAAGATCAGGTCCTAATAGCTTTCTTTTCCCAACTTCGTACCAGTAAGTTAGAGTCCTGCATTTCTTTCCATAGATATCTTCATAAGGAGCCATCTGAATACTAGAGTGAAAGCTATTATTATAAGAAAATTCCACCAAAGATAGGTTTTGATCCCAAACACCTTTGAAATCCATAGAGAAAGCTCTCAACATATCTTAAAGAGTTTGAATTATCCTCTCAGACTGACCGTCTGTCTGAGGATGATAAGTAGTGCTGAAACTCAACTCCGTATCCAGAGTATGCTGAAGACTTCTCCAGAACATTGAGGTAAACCTCGGGTCCCGATTCGATATAATAGAAATTGGTACTCCATGCAATATTACCACTTACTTTACATATATCCTGGAAAGATGATCTAGAGAGAAATCCTCTCTAATAGAAATGAAGTGTGCAGACTTTTTAAGATGATCAACTATGACCCAGATAGCATTATTGCCTTTGGATGTTTTAGGAAGTCCGGTGACAAATTCAATAGTGATGTTTTCCCATTTCCATTCAGGTATGGGTAATGGTTGTAACATCCCCTTAGACTTCTGTCTCTCAGCTTTAACTTGCTGACAAACCAAGCATCGAGAGACATATTCAACAACATCTCCTTTCATGCCATCCCACCATAAGTACTCTTTTAGGTCCCTATACATCTTCATGCTTCCAGGATGAATAGAGAATGAAGAACTATGCGCCTCATCCAGAAGCTCCTTCTTTAATTCGGGTATGAGAGGAACACAAACCCGATTCCTGAACATTATTATCCCATCACAATCAAGGTTGAATTCAGGAACATTTCTCACCTTCTTTTGTAAATCGACATTTTCTTTCTGCGCCTTTTTAATCTTCACATGTATTGATGTTTGAAAAATCATTTGAGAAAGATACTATTTTCCTCTTTCATTATAATTCCAAGATCCATCCTTTGTAAATCCATAAATATTGGATCTTTTGTGATCCTCATCATGGATAAGCTAGCATGGTCTTGTCGACTTAATACATCTTCCACCATGTTTGCTTTCCCAGGGTGGAAATGAATTGATCAGTCGTAATCCTTAATCAGCTCCAACCATCTTCTTTGGAACATATTCAGCTCCTTTTTTGTGAAAATATACTTTAAAAATTTATGATCAGTAAAAATGTCACACCTTTCTCCATAAAGATAATGCTTCCAAATCATTAATGCAAAGATTACCGCAGCTAACTCTAAATCATGAGTTGGGTAATTTTGCTCATGGATTTTCAACTGTCATGAGGCATAAGCTATCACCATATCATTTTGCATGAGAACACACCCCAATCCCTTCTTGGATGCGTCACTGTAGATCACAAACCTTTCTCCACTACAAGGAAGTGTGAGCACAGGTGCACTGGATAACCTTCTTTTCAACTCCTTGAAATTATCTTCACATTCCTCCGTCCACATGAACGTAACTCCTTTTCGAGTCAACATGGTGAGTGGATTAGATAATCGTAAAAAATCTTTCACAAAACATCGATAATATCCATCCAAACCATGAAAAATTCGGATCTCAGTTACTGTTGTTGGTCCCGACCATCTTTCAATAACCTCTGTTTTTGCTGGATCCACAAATATCCCCTCTTTTGAGATTATGTGACCCAAAAATGAAACTTTTTGAAGCCAAAATTCACACTTGGTAAATTTTTCATAAAGATTCTCCTTTCTTAGGGTCTTCAATATAATTCCCAAGTGATCTTCATGTTCTTCCTTTCTCTTTGGATAAACAATAATATCATATATAAAGACTACCAAAAACTGATCAAGATAGTCTCTAAAGACTCTAATCATCAGGTCCATGAAGATAGTAGGGGAATTAGTAAGACCAAATGGAATCACTATAAATTCATAGTGTCCATACCTTGTACGGAAAGCCATCTTTGGTATATCCTCCCTTTTGAACCTTAATTGATGATACCCAGAACGAAGATCAGTCTAGGAAAAGTATTGAGCTCCACGTAGTTGGTCAAATAAGTCATCAATGCACGGGAGAGGATATTTTTTCTTGATAGTGATCTTGTTAGGTTCTCGATAATCAATGCAGAGTATCATTGATCCATCTTTCTGGTTAACAAATAGAACTGGTGCTCCCCAATGTGACGCACTAGGGCGTATGAATCCTTTATGAAGATTCTCTTGGAGTTTCTTCTTTAATTCCTGCAACTCAATTGGGGCCATTCTATAAGGTGTCTTTGAAATAGGAAAAGAAACCGGTACGAGTTCTATTGAAAACTCAACTTCACGATTTGGTGGAAGACACGACAATTCCTCTGGAAAGACATCATCAAACTCCCGTACAATGGGAACATTCTTAATCGTGAGTTTCTCACCAACCATTTGAGATAAATAACCTCCATTTAGTGGAATCAAGACCCATAAGATGGAAGAAATTTCCACTGGAAGGTTATGTTCATCCTTGCATCGATAGACGATCATAGATTGATCTGGAATATGAAATGTGACTTCCCTTCTTTGGAAATTGATCTGAACTCCATTTAGAGAAATCCAATCCATGCCAAGAATCACATCAAATTCCCCTATAGGAAGGATCACAAGATTTTCAGGAAGCACTTTCCCACAAACTTCAATCAGAGAAGAATTATAAACTTTTGATGCGACTGTTGTGCCATTAGGGGTTGTCACAGCTAACTCAACATCTAATTGTTGAGGTAATACGTCGATACCCTTAGAAAATTCTTCAGAAATAAAAGAGTGGGTGGATCCAGAATCAAATAAAACATTCGCTACTTTACAGTGGATGGTAAGTGTACCTTTCACCACTTCATTATCGTACTCCACATCGCTGATAGAAATTTCTTGTGACTTTCCTTTATCTTTAGCATTAAGAGTTTGTTGACATCGATCATCATTAAGAACCCTTGGATTAGGGCATTTATTGGCATAATGCCCCATTTCCTTGCACTTTTATCATTGGAGTGTAGAAGGTGCACTCTGTGTAGCCTTTTCTTTGTTCACATAACTAGACATCTTATTCCCATCATTGCGGCATTAAAATGCCCGATGACCTTCCTTTACACATTTGAAACATTTACTTGTCCCTTTTAGACAACTCCCTCCATGTTTCTTTCCACACATTGAGCATAAGTAAAAACTCATCTTCTTTTCAGTGTGCTCTTTAGATTTTCCTTTGAATTCCATTTTCCTCTTATTATCAAACCCATGTGACTGATGGGTTACTCCAATCTCCATCTCAACTTTGAGATCACATCGAAAGATTTCCTCATAACTATTACTGTCCCTTATGGATAATGCCATTCGAAGACTTGGTTTTAATCCACTAAAGAATCGATCAATCTTACTCCCAGGTTGGATAATAATACTAGAATCATACCTTGCAAGTCTCATAAAATTTGCTTCATAGGTACCAATAGATTCATCGTCCTTCTCCTTCAGTTCAAGAAACTCCTTCTCCATCTTTGTTCGAAGAATACGAGGGAAGTACTTATTGAAAAATAAGTTCTTTAACTCGTCCCATTCCATGGACTCAATTTCATCAATTTGCCTCATATTCTTGATAATATTACACCAATGATCAGAATCTCCTTCTAAATGATACACTACTAAGATGACTTTATCATGTTGAGAACATTGAAGAACTGAAAATATCTTTTCAGTGGTAATGATCCATTGTTCATCCACTAATGGATCAGAAGACCCGTTGAATGAACGTGGACGCTGCCTCATGAAGGATTCAACAGAATGTGGCTCCTTCCTTTGCTCATTTGGAAGTCCTGCATGATTCATATCTTGAGAAAGTTTTGTGAGCATGGCTACAAGATATATCATTCCAGCTCCCATAACGTTTGGTTGCTCAGGGAGACAATCATTGCATTGCCCGTCGCATTCCACATTAACACGGTTCCTTTGGGTTCCATCAATTGACTAAAACCAAGAAGAGTAGTGTGAGAAAAACTAATTATAATAGGAAAACAACATAATCAAGAATAAAATTTCACACTTAAGGTCTTATCATAGGCTGTTCATGGCCATTTCTAAAACACTAAGATTGTGTTCAATGCTTAGACTTATCTATAGTGTTCTTACTAAGGCTTTCACATCCTAGTTTCCAAAGGTTGACTATACCTTTCCTCTAATACTAACTATAACGACCCATACTTTACATACATGGTTATTACATCAAAATTGAGGCATACTTATTACAAGTTATAACAAAATCATGAAAGGAACATATAGGTATAGTGTCTTTAGAAACTGGGAAACATAAACAACTGGTTCATAAAGCATCTACAATGTCTCCCATTTATTTCATCATATCTAGAGTCCCTTTGGGAATATCCTACTTAATAACCTTCTTTCTGACCTAGGGAAAGAAAACATACAAAAGGGTGAGCTGAAATTCTCAGTAAGGGTAAACAAAAGAAATTTCAATCACATCATATAAGAACATAACATTTTGGAAATATTAACCTACAAAAGAGATCATAATTTCATAACATGGGATAAATCATAGTAGTGAAATGTAATCCCAATAATCATAACTTAAAACATGAAACTTTGTGGCATAAACACATAATCATATAGAATCATTTCTTAGTATTCAAGACTCATAGCCAATACTATCTTAGTGGACAAAGTCTATTTCTGAACTGAGTTCACTCCTCATTTCAGTCATATTTCACTGAACTGGTTTAACCTGTCGTTCCATCCATGTCTATCTCATGAGATATAAATCTTTACCCAATTCGTTGGAGGGAGATATAGGTCCCACCCATCTCATAATGATACCATTCTTATGTGTGCCACAAAATCGTAAACCATACATCATAGCATAACCCATGTAATAAAAATGGGATTCTTAAACATCATGCCATCATAACATATTCCATATAAGATAAAAAGACATAATAAAAATAATTCCATCATAACATAATCAAATCAATTTAAAATAGGGATAGAAACATAACCCTATATTATCTTAGATGGAAAATAATTTTGATAAAACACTTGAACTCCATTCTTGAAGAAAATATCCTTTCTACTTCAAAAACATTTTCCTTTCTTAAAATGTCATATAATTTTAAACTAAAAGAAGTTGATTAAAAATAAACATGAAAATTTTTAAAGGAATCTTTTTGGAAATAATTTTTTAAAAATACATTCATGCTGTATAAGTTAAAAAAACATTTTTCTCATACTTTGGCCGGAAAAGTCAAAAAGTATCTCGTACAAAAAATGAAAAAATATTCCTTTCATATCACTTACTATAAACTCACCGAAGGGTAAAATTGGATTTAAACAATTGTAGGAGGACATAAATAATATTACATATTGAGGAAACATGGATGTTGATGATAAATATTCCCAAGTGAATTCTGAAGTATAAACAATCTCGGATAAAAATTGAGATTGTGAGATTTTCCATTACCTTAGGTCAAATTTTCTTTGTAAGTGTCTGAACCTCATGTATAATGATTTAAATAATGTCATTGACTTATTCCAGAATCATATTTATTTTTATGATATCATATATGGTCATATTCCTAGCTTCTTATTAGTAATATTTCATTGCTACTTGTTATTCAGGTGTTTATTACTTTTTGTTCCTTTGCGTGTTTTGTCGAATAAATTCATATTATTATTTTTAGATTATAGATACCTAGTTTCCATAATTGTATTAGTGTAATATATATCATATTAATTCATTAAATTAATTTATATAATCATTAAGCAAAGAAGATCATGTAGAACGAGTCGCATCACATTTTGGAGACGGTATTCCGTACGTACGCACGAGCGATGGTATCGTTCCCATGATCGTGGAATTGTATTGGAGGGTATGTATAATATTTCAGAATCAATACTAATTTACAATAATCATATATAGTTATTTATTTTCACCATTATAACCATCCAAGTAAGGTGGTGGTGGAAAATAGATTACACCACGACGTGGAGACGGTATTCCATACGTACGCACGCGCGGTGATTTCATTTTATGTTGGATGGATAGATGGTGAAATAGGGTTGTTTCATACTTATAATAACATATCAGTATATGAGTGATAACTATGTTATTACTTCATAATTAAAAAACTAAAGAAGAAGAAGTGGAAGAATAAATAAAGTTGAAATAATCGGTAACAAACATTACCTCTTCTTTGAAGCGCCTCTTTGAGACCTCATTTTAGGGCACAAAAATTGGTCTTTGAAGAAGACAAGGACCTCTAGGATGTTTCTAGGGAAGTGGAGAAGAGAAGTTTTCAGGGGTTGGAAGAGATTGAAGGCTCAAAGTGGTGTGAGGAAGAGAGGGAGGAGGTTCCCTTTTATAAGGGAGGAGAGGGGCACCTTTGGAAAAACTAAAAATATTATTTTATTATAAAGACATATTCGGTTTTTAATAGCTTAAACTTGATTTATTTAGAATATAAGGTGGGTATGGGTCGAAATACTCTCATCAAATATAATTTATACATGTTTAGGTATCTATTTTAACCTTATCATTTAGATTTAACTTTAAGTTAGAAAATTTAACTTTTACCGTGTCTTATTGTTTTCTTACACTATAAGGTTAATAAACTTAATATAACAAGCCAAACGAACCCCAAGTTGTTTATTATTAATATATATAACCTCATCTAAGTCATTTGGTGTATCATTATATTTTTAGGAATAAAATAACAATTAATAATATAATATTTGTTTTAAAAACTATTTTATGTCAATTTTGACACTATTTGGTAATTGAGTTTTGGGGAAATAATAACAGAAAGATTAGTTCAAACAAAGTAACTTAAATCAATAATAACATGTCATACTAACCTATAAAATTATTTTAATTCATAAAAAGCCTAAAATTACATTTATTTGGGTATTTATAACATCAATTATATCAATATTTCATTAATAATATAATTACTGCATCATTATTGTGTCATAAATACATTAAATTATTTAAAGTCTAAAAATTACAAATAAAATACCATTATGTAGGAAATATTTTTATCTTTTTAATGAATATTTATAGTCGAATTTATCTTATGTATCACCCTATATTAAAAATTATTTACTTATTAGACATTGATTTTAACTATTTTAACCCTTATTTAAATAAATGAATATTAAATGTCCTAATCTAATCCAAGTGGGCCTAAATGGTCATATTTTATTCCTAAGGTTTTTTTTGGTCGAATTACACTTATCCAATAGAATTAGGACATGTGTTAGGGTATTAATAATATCATTTTTACCCTTAATTACCGTATTTACTTTTAACTGTGGTAAAAAAAGTAAAAAGTTACTATTCACCAAAAAAAATTAATCTCATTGAACCAAATTTTACTTACTGAAATAAACCGTGTCTCTAAGATTTTTTAAATTCCACTCACAGAATTGGTAAAATTAAGTTTTATGTGAATTTGGAAATTTTTCTAGGAGGTGTGTAAAAGACGGTGAAAAGTTCTATAAAATTTTTATAAGTCTAAAATTATTATAAAATGACTCCAATGAACTGTATTGAACTTATATAAGTATTATTTATCAATTTTGACCTAAAATAAATTTAAATAAAATATATAATTATTTAAATAAAAAATCGGTTTTTAAATAGTAACCCAGTGTTTTCACTATTCATCAAAAATTAATAGTTTTCAGAAAAATACCAAAATTTCACCCTAGGCTAATTTCGATATTCTGAATCCAAAAATTAAGTCCATTTTGAAAGATGAAATTGAAAAAATTTCAAAAAAGTGGTTATTACTATTCATAACCGCTAGTTTTAATAATATTTTAATAGCATATCATTGTTTAGTGAAACTCGGTATTGTGTACGATGCAAGCTATCAAGGAAGGTCGTGATTGCGTGTAAAGCAAGCCAAGATAGTGTTGTGTGTAGTTAAAGGTCCCTTTGATTATTTATATAACATAAAAACAAAATATTTCTCATAAAAGTCTCAAGTGTTACAATCAGGGAATTGCTTCAGTATTAAATGATCATAAACTTCATCTCTCTTCAACCATTTTCTAAATTTACATTTAGGACATGGTCATCTTATTCTCCCTTCAACGGATCAATTAAAAATTGCAAAATCTTAAAACTCATTAAAACCCTTAACATATTGAGGTGTGTTCCTCGGTAATGTGATCTCGCTTTGATCCATGTATATCACAATTTGCCTACACAATAATAAAAAAAATTAAAACACATAGTTACTACTAAATAGAGAAAAGGAATCATATATATGATAGTGTAAGATTACAGAAACATAATATAATAAAGATTACCCATTGATCATAAAGTATGCATAGTATAATAAAGATGATACATTGATCACATTTACCACTTACATAGCATGCCCAGAAAAACCGAACAAGTCTGGTCCCTAGGATACAACGTCAACACCTCATTGAGGAGTAGTAAGAATATCAGGTTACACACTTATCATAACACTATCAATCACACATTTATGTTTCCTCAAACAAAACCCCATTGAAAGTGATTTTATTGAACACACCAAAGATGCACGATTTTCATACCATTAGAACAACGACATTACTAGAAATATTTATCCCTTATATAAAACCCTTTGAGAGTTATGGTTGGCTAGCTTGGGTACCCTGATTATGGGTAGCCTAGGTCAGTTCATGAAAATTGGTCATGTTTAATCACTCTTTATGTTTTTCAATCATTTCACTATCTATTTCAATTTATCCCATTCATATATTAATTTTTGGAATGATTCTATAAAATGTAAATCAAGAAGGGAGTTTTGAAAGGGGGTTTCAATACTAAAAAGGTATGAATTATGATGAAATTACACCTCTATGCATTCTACACAAATCATCTCTTATTTGTAGGAATGATATACATTAGGAATGTCATTGCCAAATAGTGTTGTTATTAAAAAATTAGATACACCCACTACCAATATCCAAGAGAGTTTTGGAGTGATTAAAATAGTTAATGTATAAAGTGTTTCTTATATTAATATGATATATAAAAGGTAACTGGAACACTCCAGTCCAAATCTATCCAAGGTTAGGAAATTATTGATTATTGATGGGGAGTGAAAGAAGATGATGAATTGTGACTAATACTGATATGGATAGTTTAGGTGTTTTTATATATCCTATAATAATAGGAATCATGACACATGTAGTTCTTGGAAGAAAATATATTATCATAGTATAGATTCAAAAATGGAGTGACCCAACATAAATGAGGGTACTATACATGAAGAAAGCTTTTATGGTGATGAAATGTGTTTCTAGGTCCAGGTTTAGTGCCCCAAACATCACTATATATCCATTAATAATAGAAATAAATACACAAGTAGTTTCTATAAGTTCACAACAAATATCTAGATATTGTATATGAGAGAAAGGGAGACATGTTTGGGTGCCCTAGTGGGAATTGAAAGGTTGAATAATTATTTGAATTGTTAAATGTATCTTCATTGGGTAAGAATAGGGAAATTAAATGGGAACAACATAATGTCCTAGGATGGTAAATTTGTGTGTCACTATATATCCCATAACAATAAGAATCATGTCACATGTTGTTCTTATAATATATCTTCAAAAATCTATCTCTTGTGAGGGGGAAAATGATGTTGTCCAGTGTCAATCTACATAAAGGAAGGTTTGATGCGAATCCATGAATCCCATATGATATAATCCAAGGAAATAATTCTGGAATTTTATTTTTGCATAGGTTTTTTTTGAAGGAACTCATCACTGAGGATTATTACATGGATTTTTATCTCATGTAAGGAAATTATATTGTATATGTTGAATTTATGAAATATGTTTAAATGTAATTTAAGGGTCACCATATGTCATTTAGTTTAACGATATAATTAAAAAAATGACTTTTGTGCAATGTAGTATAATGTGTTATGGTGAGGAAATTTATGTCATTATTTTTAGGTTCCTATGACTACGATCAATGTGAAGAAGTCTTTGTGTATATCTGGATTTTATTAAGAAGGAAATTCTAGAGTCTTAGTGTCGAGTCAATAAAGAAAATTTTATTTGAATAGATGTTGTCATGAATAGTAGGATGAGGTTGGTTTTTATAGGAATTAAATTTGTGGTTTGGTCCAATATAAATGATTTGGACATAACTATATATATGGAATTAACTTGAATTAATCCACACACAGTTCTTAATATAGGATTGTTTCATACATGTGTATGTAAATAGGAGGAAACCTGACATGAATGAAAAAACACATAAACTAGGATAGTGTAGAAGATTATGAATGAAATATATCATTATCCATTATTCATATAAGATATATATAAACCACTATGTATCTTATAAGAATAGGAACTAATCCATATGTTGTTCTGGAAAAGGAGTCTCTATTTAGATCTAGATTATGTATATGAGATAATAAAATGGTTTCATCCTAGTGTAAATTTGTTGGGGAAGACCCACTAAAAACATGTAATCCCTTACACTAAGAACTATTAAATAGATATGTCTAATATAAAAGGGAATAAGTTCATAGAAAAATATACCACTCAAGTTATTTTACACTGTTATAGGATGGATCATATGTTTTATGAAAATGACATGAGTTTCATAAATTTTATGGTCCTACACCAAGGACCTTCTTGTCTTACAATTTGTGGTCTTATGAATGGAACCATCTATAAGAAGTTCAAAGTAATTAAAAATGGAATTTCAAATCCCCATTGTGAAGTTATAAAAAAGTATTTCTTTGAGAATAATTATGTTGGTGGTAGACATGATATGCTCTCAATCCATTATAATCATGGAGTAGGCATTGTTGGAGTAGAAATTTTGTATTTTATATGGCCCCTCCCATTTAACTCAAGATTTATAGGTTTCCTCCTATGTATCATAGGTGTTCTCATAAACAATATTAGTTCTCCTTGGATGAATAATCATTTGTGGGCCTTCTTATGGAATTCTCATATAATATTATTATTATTTAACTCAAGGATGTGAAGTGTGTGAAAATAGTTTTCATAAAATTTCTCTAATTCATCAAGTCAGGGTTGAGATTTCTCATTCCTAAACAACTGATCAAAAATGGAAATTTTAATTGAGGGTAATTAAACCTAAATGGGAAGGAATACCACTACAACATCTCGACCCCAACCTATTGACTTGGTTTGGGCCAAAATTCCACTAAACTTAGGTGAATCCCACAGACACTAGAGGATGACTATAAATTAAAATGATATATGAAATAATTGTGGTGGTTTACTCTCAAACACAACATAACCGGAATTAGACCAAAAAAAATGTTATGACATAAATACGATTCATGATATAAATTCAACCAAACACAATGGATATAACATGACCAAGATATGAGTTCTGATAGTCAATGATATATGATATAAGTCTTCAAAACCCAATTGCTCATAAAACTAATTAAGGTGCCCTAATAAAACCACCCCAAAATCCACCCCTAAACGATATACAAGATCTTGGTCCCATTATCGATGGATATAGCCTCAAGATACACCATTAGAGAAGTGAGAGACCTTTAATTTTCATGTATCATGAATATAAACATCTATATATTCATTATGGTTCATATAAAGGGAATGATTATACTACCTAATAGATAATACATGATACATCCAACACAATTCCCATGATCCGGAACAAGTCAGAACATAATATATATATATATATAACATGAGTGAAAATCATGAATTAGTGAATAAGATACAAATGAAAAATAAGTGAAAGTATCTCACACCATTGTGATCAATCATATCATGAATGCACACATCCATGTAAGTACCCAACCAATGTATTCACCATCAAAAATATCCTCAGAATTTTATAAACTCATGAGTGAAATAACATGCCTCCATACCTAATTCATCACTTAGTGGTATAATCTAGTGTGCCCCCAATTTGTCTTAATAGATATGTAAAAAACAAAAAAGGCCCCATTGTATACATCAAGAAAACAAGATAACCAGTATCATTGAAATTTCATAAATGAAAAAATAACCTAAATCTAATAGATTTATCCAAAAACATAAATGGATTCATACCTAGAAAAGACCGGGGTCGCCGGAGACGAAGGTCGCGGGGTCGCCGGAGACGGAGGTCGCAGGGTCGCTAGACAGTTGGGGGTCACAAGTCACTGGACGGGGTTTCTAGATGGTTGGGGGTCACCGGACGGTTGGGGGTCGCTGGGGCCGGGGGTTTAGGGGAATAAGGGAGGGCGCGGAGGTCGCTGTACGCTTGGGGGTCGCTGGGGCCAGGGGGGATAGGGGAAGAAGGTAGGGCGCGGGGGTCGCCGGGGTCGGGGGGGGTTAGGGGAAGAAAGGGTCGTGAGGGATTGGGGGAAACGACGGGGTGGGGGTAGGGAATAGTCGGGTTTTTAAAAAAAATTATGAGTTTCACGACGGTTTATTAAAAACCGCCGTGAAACATTCCGGTGAAAACGTTTAGCGATGGTTTTGTGAACCGCCGCCACAAAATTGCCGCTAAACCCGATTTTTATTGTAGTGACCTTCCATATAAATTTTTGACTTTGAGTTTGGATAGAAGTATTTTGGAGAAGTCTAAAAGTTGTAATTGATTATGTTTTAAATTGGATACTATTATAAAAGATAAGTCATTTCTTGATATTATTTTGGTATAGTTATCAAAAGGACTACTCAGAGTTCGGGCAACAACATGTCACGTCCGACAAGGATGCGAGACTTGAACCCACAACCGAAGAGCGACAAGGGTGGATCACCTACCACTAGAATACGTGATGTCTTGGTTTGTATATTGTAGTGTTTTAATAGTCTTACAAATGAATAAAGAATTCATTATTATTGGAACCATATACGATTTGGATAAATAGAATATTTTTGAGTTCTATTATATTTTGGATTGAATGATGAGTTTGTGGTAGGAATTAGTTCAATGATGAAACTCTACTTGTCAAGTATATGTTTTCCTCTTATCGTATGAATAATTAATTCTTAAACTTTAGGGAAGAGATCTCAAAACCAAAATGTTTTATCCTAATACATTATGTTTTGTTGAACTGATGATATTTTAAATCAACATAGACTGATGGCTTTGGGTCCCTCAATTTTTGACTTGTTTGTGATTGATGACCTCAATCACTCCCTATAAATATTTACATTTTTCTCTAATTATTCATCTCTAATTTCCACCAATGTTCTCATAATCGAGATCATAATTTGGGGGTGTCCATTTTATTTCCTTTCCCACTTATTAAGACTAAATTTTATTAACCAAATTTCTGATGTGGGTTTTCCACAAAGGTATGTTCTTATTTTTAACCTTTTATTTTTGATAAAAAATTTCCAATTTTGAGAAAACAATTTATTAAATTATGTGATAATGTAAACCACCACGATTTCATAGTAAATTATCTCATTAATGTAACTCAATATCTTGCGATACAAGAAACATTGAGTTCGAGTGCCCCACAACTTACCAAACTAGCCGTTCAAAAAACAGTTATGAATAGTATTAACCGCATTTTGAATCTTATATACTCTATATAATTTTAACACCCATATTATGTGTTTCTTAGACATAATATGAGTAGAAATTCAATTTATCAGATAAAACAAGTATTTTTAAAAAATGTAATTTACCACCTTTTAATGGAAAACCCTTTTTAAATCAAATATTTGACACTTTTATAAATTAAATTTGAAAAATAAACTTCTTGTTTATAATAGAGACATAAAAATTTAGATTTGATAAATTTTTGTTGTTTTTCTGATTACTTTAATATTTGGGTGAATAGTGAAAAATACGAAATTTTAATTGAAAAAAACATTTTAAATAAAAATAATTTATGGTGTTCAATTATACATTCGAATGGTTTGTATGTATAATTAGATTATATTTTTATCATTTAATACAATGTAGGTCATTATAAGTAATTCTGCGTTTAAATTTGACATAAACACATGTCAATATTTTGTTAGTTTTTACTTTTTAGAAACCCACTTTTTGGTTTTGATAGTAATAATTAATTTTAATTTAATAAATGAAACTTCTATGTTTTTAATTTTGTAAAATGGATATCATTTTTGAATTTAGAAGATAAAAATTATCTTACAGTGAATTTTTGGAATTTTTATGAAAATATGCAATTTTTGATGAATAATGAAAAACACTGCGTTATTATTTAAAATTGACTTTTTTTAAATAATTATTTATTTTATTTAAATTTATTTAAAGTAAAAATAGATATATAATACCTATATAAGTTAAATTTACTTTATTGGAGTTATTTTATAATAAAATTAGTTGTATAATTTTTTTAAACTTTTTAACATTTTTTTCCCACTTTCTAGGAGCATTTTCCAATTTGCATAAAACATAATTTTACAAATTTTGTGAGTAATATTTCCAAAATCCAAGAGAAATGTTAAATATCAATATTTTAAATGAGGTTCAATAAGATGAAAATAATTTTTGGTGAATAGTAACTTTTGACTTTTATTTACCAAGATTAAATGTAAATAGGGTGATTAAAGTTAAAAATGATATTATAATTACCCTAACACATGTCCTAATTCTATTGGATAAGTGTAATTCGAACCAAAACAACCTTAGAAAAAAATATGATTCTTTATGTCCACTTGGATTAGATTAGAACATTTATTATTATTTTATTTAAAGAAGAGTTAAAAGTGTTAAATTCAATGTTTATTAACTTAATTATATTTAATATAGGATTATAAAGAAGATAAATTCGACTATAAATATTAATTATAAATATAAAAATATTTCCTATATCATTGTATTTTATTTATAATTTTTAGAGATTTTATAATAACATTTATTGATGACCCAATGATGATGTAATAATTTCCTTCTTAATGAAATATTAAAATAGTTTATATTATAAATATTAAAATAAAAATAATTTAAATTTTTTGATTCCATCCAAGAATTTTCTACATTTATATGAAATCATATGGTTGATTAGATAATTTTTTTTCTGTGTGATAAGGTTGTTATGACTTTTACAAAAACAAAATACCAAATAGTGTCAAAGTTTACATAAATTAATTTTTTAAAAAAATACAATATTATTGGTTGATATAATATTTCTAAAAATATATGGTTCTGAAAAAGGGTTTAAATAATATTATATATGTCATTAATGCACCACTCGATGTTATATTTGTAGTTTAGAGAAATTTTATTAACCATATATTGTAATAAAACAAGAAGACATGGTAAAAGTTAAAATATTTAACAAAGAGTTAAATCTAAAAGATAAGGTTAAAATAGTAACCTAAACTTGTCTCAAACCTATTGGTTGAAATAATATCAACCCATAACTACCTAAGGATCGAAATAAAATCATTTGGTTCCATTATAAACTGAATATGATAGAATAATAAATTAATATTTTAATCTTTTCTTAAAGTGACCCTGACCCCTCTTATAAAAGGGCACTTCCCCTTCTATCAAAATCACACCTCCCAATCCATCTGTCTCAGCCAA
Source organism: Viscum album (assembly GCA_963277665.1). NCBI lineage: Eukaryota > Viridiplantae > Streptophyta > Magnoliopsida > Santalales > Viscaceae > Viscum > Viscum album. The sequence continues at coordinate 1,630,776,264 of OY728121.1, read as the reverse complement.
CCCATGCGAAAATATCTTCCCAAATTCCCTCAAATATACCTAGTCCTTAATTTGATAAAAATGTAAACTAAAAAGCCCTTTTAATCAACTCAAAAGGAAACACCCGAAGAAGAGGTAATAATTTCACCACCCTCTTTCAAGTTCTATTCTTCTTCCACTTCCTCTTTCTTTGTTGTTCCCATATAAAAATAATAACTCCAGTACCTCCTACATACTATTATGTTAATATAAATATGTTACACCCATATTTGTTATTCTATCCATCCTATAAATTACAAAGTCACCATATGTGCATACGTACGGATTACCGTTTCCATGGCGTGGTGTAGTTTGTTATTCCAACACTTCATTATTTGGATGGGTATAATAATCATTATAACTTATGTAAATAATATTTATAACATGTTAATTATTCTGTATATATTATATACCATAAAATTACATATGATTTCACCATCACTATAATGATATGGTCACTCGTGCGCACGTACAAGTTACTGTCTCCACGAACACGATGGGATTCATTCCCCATCATAATCATTCAAGAATAATTTTCATTTTATGATAAAAAATAATTTTTAGGAACTTAATATCATTCTTTATATGAATCAGATAAATCCTATCCATAACAAACATGGCTTACATAAACATGAATATTAAAAAAACAGATCTGTTAATACCCGAAACGATGATACAACTAAGATATTATTAAAAAATAAATATTGGAAGATCATATAAGATATAATATTTATGAATATAATTATTTTATAATTTAGTAACAATTATTTAACTTATATACATGAGGTTAACATATCCTCAACCTTGGAAAATTACATGGTAAGGGTTAATTCTACAATCTCTTTACTTATCCATGGTTGTTTTCATGTGAGTATCTATTGAGACCACTTTATCCTCCACATACGTGTTTCATAAAAATCTTTTCAACAGGAATATTTTAAGGTTTTATGGAAGGGACTCTTTTACTAGAACAACATTTTAAATGTATTAAATATTTGTTTTTCTAAATTATTCTTATTAATGTTCATGTTTTCATAATGGGTTTTAAGGATTTATTTTTATGGACAAGGATGTTTTTAAAATGTTAATTCATTTCAAAAGTTTCAAATTGGTATGGGATACTTTTATTAAAAAAATTATTTAAATGTTTTTCACTCTAAATTGAATGACTTTTAAATGTTTTCATGAAAAGGGAAATTTCTCTCAAATGGATTTTCAAATCATTTTCATCTATGTCAACATCCTTTGATTGATTTTAAAAATGTTTGAAGTTGATTTATTATGATACAAATCGTCCACATTGTATTGAAGGATTTGTTATATGTTTGACTGTGGATGTGTTATTTTTATACCATTCATGGTTTTTAGATAATGTATTGACATTTAATATGATTTTTTTAATATGAATGTTTATGTTGTGTTTAATCCTTTTCACATGAGGAATGCGTTGGACTTAGTAAGTGACAGGTGGAGCCTGTTATATCTCCTTGATGCATCAGTAGGTCTCATGAGACAAACTAGTGTCTTACCATAAGGCCTTGACTAAATCTTATTTTTAGTCATGGCACTAGACCTTGAGTATGTGGTTATGAAGTACGACATTAGGCATTCCATCATTATGAATGTGGATATTAATATTTAATGTTATTATTCGAATAGGAGAGTATCCTAGTGTATAAGTAAATGGAATTATTAGATTTATATTGGCCATATTATGCAGAATTTTATGTTTCAAAGGCTTATATTTTATTCTTATACGTTTCCTTATATGTTTATATTTATTTATAAAAGTTTCCACTCTATTTTTATCCTTACTGAGCATCTGAGAACACCCCTTTATATGTTTTATTTTCTCCATGATATGAAGAAGTATATTCTGACTTACTTGTAGGGATAGTCTAAGGGATATGAATTTGGTCAACGAAGACAATTTTTTTGTTGTTTTTCATTTTGTAAGGTAATGTAAAACAAATGAATGTGTCTAGTACTTCCAAGGCTACTAAAATTATCAGTCTTTTGAGAAATGATTCTATGTATCCTGCCAATGTTTTGTTATAATGCACCAAAACAAGGAAACTATGTTAGTGGCACTATAATCAAGATCTCTGAGAGAATTATTGGTGGGATAACATGAATAAGGAGATCCCTATGTATACATCAAATTACATGGTATGTCAGAAAGTTAAGGATGAGTGAAAGATGTCTAAGGGGATGAACCAACCATTACCCATACCCACATGGAAATGAGGGAACATCACCATGGACATTGTCACCAAAATTGCAGAGGCATCCAAAACAAACAATGCCATCTGTGTTATTGAGGTTTTTCTTACAAAGACTGCACACTTCATTGAAATTAGAGAGGATTTATCATGTTATAAAATAGAAATGATATATATTATGGAAGTGGTAAGTTTTCATGGAGTCCCACGATCTATTGTGTCTAATCTAGATCCATGATTCAGCTCTATGTTTTGGGAGAGTCTTCAATAGGCTCTGAATACTTAGCAGAACTATAGAGACCCGAAGCTTGACGTACATGGATATTACATTACTTTACTGGAATACTTAATACATAACAATAACAGACACACAAGGATCGTAATAGTTTAGTGTCTTTGGAAACATGGAACGTAATCTTCTAATCGTGGTTATTGGTCTTCAACATCTCCCATAAAGATCTTACCCTTTTTTTCTTACCTAAAACCTTTCTTTATATCCTGGGGATAAGAAAACAAAAGAAGGGTGAGCTCAAATGCTCAGTAAGGGTAATCATGGATAAAATAAAACATACCATATACATTTGTACTTAAAAAAATGAACATAATGTTTAAACATAAAAAGCTTGGGCAATGGCATAAAACATGGAAGTACATAAGGCATAGATCATAATGGAACATAAATCATGATAAAATAGCATGGGAATAAAACATGTAGTTGTGGAATACATTAATCACATGTAATGATTTCCATAGTATCCAATGCATTGCTGCCAAGACCATCTTAGTATACAAAGTACCTTTCTGAATCATGTTCACTCCTCGTTTCAGTCCAGTTTTACTGAACCGATTTAACTTGCCGTTCCAGCCATGTCTATCTCATGAGATATAAAATCTTTACCCAATGCATTGGAGATAGATGTAGGTCCCACACATCTCATATTGAAATCATTCTTACTTGTGCCACAAAATAAACTTAAAACATTCATCATAACCCAATGAATAAAATGGGTTTCATAAACATCATCCCATCATCACATAATCCATATAAAACAAATGGATATTTCATCATAAGAAAATTGAAACCATGTAAATCATAGAGACATGATACTTGAAACATACACATATGTAATAATGTCATCTTAGATGGAAAATGGTTTTGATAAAGCACTTGAAATGAATTCTTGAGGAAAATATCCTTTCATCTTGAAAATCATTTTCTTTTCAAAAAATGCCATTTATTTTTAAAAGAAAAGGATTTTGTTGAAAATAGTCATGAAATCTTTTGGAGGAGACTTCACGAAAATAAGGATTTATAAAACCGTAAAAATTCGTTCGTTCCGTATAAGTTAAAAAACATTATTTTCATACTTTTGCCGGAAAAAGTCAAAAAGTACCTCGTAACGTAAACAAAAGAAAGATTCCTTACATACCATGTAGTAAAAGTCAAAAATGGGTAAAAAGGACTTTAAACATACATGAAACCATTTTTAGGAAACATGGACATGGATGATAACAATAACCCCAGTAAATAATTACGAATAAGCAATCTCGGATAAAAATGAGATTTGCAAAATTGTCCCTTACCTTAGGTCAGATTTGCTTCGTATGTGTCTAAACCTCCTCTTCTTTGAAGAACCTCTTTGAGATCTCCTTTTAGGGAACCAAAATTGGTCTTTGAGGAAGACCAGAACCTCTAGGATGTTTCTAGGGAAGTGGAGAAGAGAATTTGACAGGGTTTGGTCAAGATTGAAGGCTCAAAGTGGTGTGAGGAAGAGAGGTATGAGGTGCCCTTTTATAAGGGAGGGGAGGGGCACCTTTAGAATAACTAAAACTATTATTTTATTATAAAGTCAAATTCGGTTTTAAATAGCTCCAAATTGATTCATTTCGAAGTTAAGGTGGGGATGGGTCGAAATCCTCTCATCTAACAGAATTTAGACAAGTTTAGGTTCCTATTTTAACCTTATCATTTAGATTTAACATTAAGTAAAATAATTTTACTTTTACCGTGTCTTGTTGTGTTCTTATACTATAAGGTTAATAAACTTACTATAAGAAGCCAAACGAACACCACATTATTTATTATTAATATATATAACCTTATCTAAGTCATTTGGCCGAACCATAGATTTTTAGGAATAAAATAACAATTAATAATATAATATTTGATTTAAAAACTATTTTATGTCAATTTTGACAGTATTTAGTAATTAATTTTTGTGAAAATCATAACAGAATGATTAGTTCGAAAAAAGTTACTTAAATCAATACTAACATGTCATATTAACCTATAAAATTAGTGGAGTTCACAAAAAGTCTCAAATTTTATTTATTTGGGTATTTATAACATTAATTATTTCAATATTTCATTAATAAGATAATTACTGCATCATCGTTGTGTCATAAATAAATTAAATTATTTAATGTCTAAAAATTACAAATAAAATACCATTATGTATTACATCTTTTAAACTTTCTAGTGAATATTTATAGTCGAATTTATCTAATGTATATCCCCATATTTAAAATGATTTACTTATTAAACTTTGATTTTAACTATTTTAACCCTTCTTTAAATAAATTAATAATACATGTCCTAATCTAATCCAAGTGGGCCTAAATGGTCATATTTTATTCCTAAGGTTGTTCTTGGTCGAATTACACTTATCTAATAGAATTAGTACTTGTGTTAGGGTAATAATAATATCATTTTACCCTTAATTACCCTATTTACTTTTAACCGTGGTAAAAAAAGTAAAAAGTTACTATTCACCAAAAATTATTTTCAGCTCGTTGAACCACATTTTTGTCCTTGATATTAACCATGTCTCTCTGATTTTAGAAATTCCACTCACAGAAGCGGTAAAATTATGTTTTATGAAAAATTCATTTTTTTTAACTACCACTTAGTGGTTTCACTATTCATCAAAAATTGAAAGTTTTCAGAAAAATACCAAAATTTCACCCTAGGATAATTTCGACATTCCGAATCCAAAAATGAAGTCCATTTTGAAAAATAAAATTTATAAAATTTCAAAAATTGGTTATTACTATTCATAACGGCTAGTTTTAATAATATTTTAATAGCATATCGTTGTTTAGTGAAACTCGGTATTGCATACTACACAAGCTATCGAGGAAGGTCGTGATTGCGTGTAATGCAAGGAAAGTCAAGGATGTGTGTTGTGCAAGCTCCTTTTGGTGTAGCGTACAACACATGACATTAATGAAATTAAAAAGAATATTTTTCATAAAATCTCGGGGTGTTACATTCTACCCCCCTTAAAATGAATTTCGCCCTCAAAATTCGTCGGGGTTATAAATGGTTTACTATTCGAATGTTTCTTTAATAGAAACCCACATCGTAAAAAGGAATACCAAAACAAATCTTTAAAAACACAAGTATGAATCATAACAGTTACCCAAATAAACTAATCACTGGGTTTCCACATAGGTGAAGATATGGATATGGAAGACGAATCTAACCATCATGTTCTGATGGAGATTGGTAGAGAACATGGCTATGGAAAAGCCAGTAATCACAAATCCATAAATTTGTGATGATCTAAGGTACTATCTGATTCATCAGATATAAGAGCACTAGGACAACATTTTTGGGTTTCAAGATCATTTCCCTAAAGTTGATGAAATTGGAATTAGAATAAATACTTTCGCGATTTTGGTATAGTATCACCGTTTGTCGTTCTTTGGAAAATTTTCACTTCATCTCTTAAAGAAAGAATGTTTAATTTGTCATTCATGATGTGTTAGAAGATCATGTGATAGAATGATGGGTCATTCCATCTGTCTCAAATAAAAGGTTAGAAAAGTTATCAAAAAATACCTAAGTCCATATTTAGTGAGATTAATCATATAAGGTTCCTAAAATGGACTTATACTTCATATATAATACTACATAATATAATAAAACTAGTTTCTACTAAACAGGGACTTCCTGTAGGCCAGTGGTAGGCGATAAAGGCCAGTCGCACTTCGGTTGTGGGTTCGATTCCCACAGCCTTGTCCGACGCGATGGGTTGTCGCCCGTCCTGCAGGTTTTCCTTTTTCTAAAAATACAATACTATAACATCTCATTAATAATATCGAAAAAAGTTCTATCCTTAAAAAATACTAACTTATGTCCAACATAATCCATTCCAATCTTTAGGCTTATCTAAAATACTTCGGTCCAAGCTCATAGTATAAAGAAAATGATTACATGAAATGTCACATAACAATCACGTGAATGCCATCATTTATCCCCCATATATCATAATATATATCTTGTTGGTAAAATTACAAACATGTGAATAAATTAATCATGTATTCTCTTGAAAAATGAATACCCATTTAACCTTAGTGAAAAAAATGAATGCTGTCAAAAGTTAATTCATTCAACATACCAAAATCCCAATATTTCTATATAATCAAACCATAATATCACTTAGTCCTTATATCAGTCATGAGCTCATGAATACAATCTCATTATCTTCTTATCCCTTCATTATGCACATATCATCTACTTTCCAAAAATACTGGTACCATTCATCACACACTTTCAAAACTTAAGGAAAGACAACAGCGTAACAATCCTTAGACGTCTCTTTATTCCATAGTACCATGATATTACTTATACAACATTACACTTAATAAACATGTAATCATTCCACTACCTTCTTAAACAATTGACGGAGCTTCAACAATTCTTTCATCTCACATATCATTTGTAGTCTCTTCATCATATTCAACATAAATATTATCCATATGACCATACTGATTCTCTTCATTAGACTTTCCATTAGGGAATTGGTTTGCATAATGCCCGTACATTCCACATTTAAAACATTTAACCATTTTTTATGTCATAGCAATACCATTATCCTCATCCATGGTGTTAACTGATCCTTTTCCTTTACACTTACTGGCTTTATGTCCTTCTTTTCCACCCCCAAAGCATCTTCTAGTTCCTTTGAAGAATTCTCCTTGATGCCTCTTCCCACATGATTTATGTAGGGAAAATTGAACTTTCTTTCCTCTATGATCATCATGAAACTCCATCTTTCTCTTATTAGTCGAGTCAGGAAACTTACCAAATTTTACATTATTCATCATATTATGAGATTGCTGATTCGGCATAATAATGATGTTTGGACTTCCAAATCCCATTTAATTTTTTTTCTCATGAAGAATATCATTCCATTGTCCATCATATCCTCCATTATCGTGAATCATCTTGTTTCCAGCCATTTTCTAAAACCCAAAAGAATAGTGTGAGAGGAAAAAATCATAATAAAGGGGGAGTAACTTCAATATCTAACATCTTTGGTTTAATCTTATATTGTTACCGTAGTTCTAGGACTATATCCTATACATATACTTATCCTTAGGGACATCCCTAGACATACCTTAGAAATATCCCTATGGATCTTACTAAAATTTTCGCATCCTAGTTTCCAAAGGTTGACTAAAATTTTCCTCTGATACCAACTGTAGAGACCTAAAGCTTGACGTACATGGATATTACATTACTTTAGAGGAATACTTAATACATAACAATAATAGAAACACAAGGATTGTAATAGTTTAGTGTCTTTGGAAACTTGGAACGTAATCTTCTAATCGCGGTGAAAGATCTTCAACATCTCCCATAAAGATCTTCCCCTTTTTTTCTTACCTAAAAACTTTATTTATATCTTGGGGAAAAGAAAACAAAATAAGGGTGAGATCAAATGCTCAGTAAGGGTAATCATGGATAAAATAAAACATACCATATACATTTGAACTTAAAAACATGAACATAATGTTTAAACATCAAAAGCTTGGGCAATGACATAAAACATGGAAGTACATAAGGCATAGATCATAATGGAACATAAATCATGATAAAATAGAATGGGAATAAAAAATGTAGTTTTGGCATCCATTAAGAACATGTAATGATTTCCATAGTAGCCAAGGCAATGCTTCCAAGACCATCTTAGTGGACAAAGTCCCTTTCTGAATCGAGTTCACTCCTCGTTTCAGTCCTGTTTTACTAAAACGGTATACCTGCCGTTCCAGCCATGTCTATCTCATGAGATATAAAATCTTTACCCAATGCATTGGAGGGAGATATAGGTCTCACCCATCTCATAGTGAAATAATTCTTACTTATGCCACAAAATAAACTTAAAACATTCATCATAACCCAAAGAATAAAATGGGTTTCATAAACATCATCCCATCATCACATAATCCATATAAAACAAATGGATATTTCATCATAAGAAAATTGAAACCATGTAAATCATAGAGACATGATACTTGAAACATACACATACGTAATAATGTCATCGTAGATGGGAAATGGTTTTGATAAAGCACTTGAAATGAATTCTTGAGGAAAATATCCTTTTATCTTGAAAATCATTTTCTTTTCAAAAAAATCCATTTAATTTTAAAAGAAAAGTATTTTGTTGAAAATAGTCATGAAATATATTGGAGGAGACTTCATGAAAATAAGGCTTTATAAAACCGTAAAAATTCGTTCGTTCTGTATAAGTTAAAAAAACATTCTTTTCGTACTTTTTCCGGAAAAAGTCAAAAAGTACCTCGTAACGTAAACAAAAGAAAGATTCCTTACATACCATGTAGTAAAAGTAAAAAATGGGTAAAAAGGACTTTAAACATACATGAAACCTTTTTTAGGAAACATGGACATGGATGATAACAATAACCCCAATAAATAATTACGAATAAGCAATCTTGGATAAAAATGAGATTTGCAAAATTATCCCTTACCTTAGGTCCGATTTTCTTCGTATGTGTCTGAACCTCCTCTTCTTTGAAGCGCCTCTTTGAGATCTCCTTTTAGGGCACCAAAATTGGTCTTTGAGGAAGACCAGAACCTCTAGGATGATGATAGGGAAGTGGAGAAGTGAATTTGGCAGGGGTTGTCCGAGCTTGAAGGCTCAAAGTGGTGTGAGGAAGAGAGGTAGGAGGTGCCCTTGTATAAGGGAGGAGAGGGGCACCTTTGGAATAACTAAAACTATTATTTTATTATAAAGTCAAATTCGGTTTTAAATAGCTCCAAATTGATTCATTTCGAAGGTAAGGTGGGGATGGGTCGAAATAATCTCATCCAATACAATTTAGACAAGTTTAGGTTCCTATTTTAACATTATCATTTAGATTTAACATTAAGTAAAATAATTTTACTTTTACCGTGTCTTCTTGTGTTCTTATACTATAAGGTTAATAAACTTACTATAAGAATCCAAACGAACCCAAAGTTGTTTATTATTAATATATATAACCTTATCTAAGTCATTTGGCTGATCCTTATATTTTTAAGAATAAAATAACAATTAATAATATAATATTTGTTTTAAGAACTATTTTATGTCAATTTTGAAACTATTTAGTAATTAATTTTTGTGAAAATCATAACAGAATGATTAGTTCGAAAAAACTTAATTAAATCAATACTAACATGTCATATTAACCTATAAAATTAGTGGAGTTCATAAAAAGTCTCAAATTACATTTATTTGGGTATTTATAACAGAAATTATGTCAATATTTCATTAATAAGATAATTACTACATCATCGTTGTGTCATAAATAAATTAAATTATTTAATGTCTAAAAATTACAAATAAAATACCATTATGTAGGAAATAATTTTATCTTTCTAGTTAATATTTATAGTCGAATTTATCTTATGTATAACCCCATATTAAAAATGATTTACTTATTAAACTTTGATTTTAACTATTTTAACCATTCTTTAAATAAATTAATAATAAATGTCCTAATTTAATACAAGTGGGGCTAAATGGTCATACTTTATTCATAAGGTTGTTTTTGGTCAAATTAAACTTATAAAATAGAATTAGGACATGTGTTAGGGTAATAATAATGTCATTTTTACCCTTAACTACCCTATTTACTTTTAACCGTGGTAAAAAAAAGAAAAAAGTTACTATTCACCAAAAATTATTTTCATCTCATTGAACCACATTTTAGTCCTTGATATTAACCGTGTCTCTCGGATTTTCAAAATTCTACTCACAGAAGCGGTAAAATTATGATTTATGAAAAATTCAGTTTTTTTAACTACCACTTAGTGGTTTCACTATTCATCAAAAATTGAAAGTTTTAAGAAAAATATGAAAATTTCACCCTAGGCTAATTTTGATATTCCAAATCCAAAAATGAAGTCCATTTTGAAAAATAAAATTTATAAAATTTCAAAAAGTGGTTATTACTATTCATAACGGCTAGTTTTAATAATATTTTAATAGCATATCGTTGTTAAGTGAAACTCGGTATTGCGTACTACACACGCTATCGAGGAAGGTCGCGATTGCGTGTAATGCAAGGCAAGTCAAGGATGCATGTTGTGAAAGCTCCTTTTGGTGTAGTGTACAACACAAGACATTAATGAAATTAAAAAGAATATTTTTCATAAAATGTCGGGGTGTTACAAGAACTTCAGTAAACCTGATCATCTCCAAACTAATTTCCAATCTGAGTAGACTATAGAAACAGTTGAGGAAATTTTGAGAGAATTCTCTTTGGACTTCAATGAAGGATGGAATCAACATATTCCTCGGGTTGAGTTCTCATACAATAATAGTTTCCACTCAAGAATCCAAATGGCTCCTTATGAATCCCTTTTTGGGAATAGGTGCAGAACATTGGCATCTTGGGATGAAAGTGGAGAAACAAAACTCTTAGGTCCGGAAATGGTTGATGAAATGGTGGAGATGGTTAAAACCATCTTGAATTACATTAAATCTTCTCAGATTTGACAAAAGTTCTTGGATGATAATTGTTGATGAGACCTAGAATTTGATATTGGAGACTTGGTATTCATCTGTAAGATCTCATGTAAATAAAGAATATGACATTTTCTATTTATTAATATTTGTAAATTAATTATTAATTTTATATTAAATGGGATTCTATGTTCGATGGCATACCTGATACACAACAGTGAGTTTCTTTGTAATCTTACGTTGCACACAATGTTGGGTCATACTTTAAAATAATAATATAAAATTATTTTAAATGGTAGTTAACACGTACTTGTTGTAATGGCGATAATGAACATAACTAACTAAAAAACTATTCTGCATGTTTTTTGAATGTTTTTATATTTATCCATAAAAATTTAGAGTCATAAAATAAGAAAAGAAATCGATTTTAAGCATAAATACACTAATATTCACTAAAAGGTTGATTTACCGCCTTTTGATGGAGAAACCTCTTTAAATATAGTTTTAGCCACTTTTATATGTTCTATTTTACAAAATAAAATTTTTTACTTAGAATCAGGACATCAATGTTACTTTCGGTAAATTTTTGTATTTTTCTGATAAAATTTATTTTTTAATGAATAGGAAAAAATACTATATTTTAATTCAAAACTATATTTTAATCTTACTTATTTATATGGTTAGATTATATTTTTAAATGTATTTAATGTTTAATTATATTATATTTTTACCATTTAATCCAATGGTGGTCATTGGACGAAATTTCACTTTGAAATTTGGCATAAACAAGTGTCAATATTTTGATAGATACTGTTTCTTAAAAACAAGCTATTTGTTTTGACAACGGGAATTAATTTTAAATTAAATAATGAAAATTAAATTTTTTGAATTTTGTAAAATGTAAATAATTTTTGACTTTACAATATCAAATATATCTTAGGCTGAATTTTTTGTATTTTTTTTGAAAAACTTCAATTTTTGATGAATTGTGAAACCACTAAGTACTAGTTAAAAAGTAGATGTTTTCATTTAAATAAAATTTTCCAGCTTCTATGAATTGAATTTCTAAAATACAACATACATGGTTTTTATTAGTAAGTAAATTCTGGTTCAATAAGACGAAAATTATTTTTTGGTGAATAGTAACTTTTGAATTTTATTTACCATGGTTGAATGTAAATAGGGAAATTCAAGGTAAAAAGAATATTATAATAATAAGAATTTATATTAACACATGTCCTAACCTTATTTGATGAGTCATTGCAGACCATGGGAATCCATGGATTGATTTTGTAACCCCATGGAGCCACTTGGAAGGGAAAATGAAACTTTAAATTATTTAATTTAAAGTAAAGACAAAAATGACACAAACAAATATCTTTTAGTAAATTAATTTTTACATGGGGTTATATAAGTTATCCTTTAGACTATAAATTTTTATTAAAAAGATAAAAATATTTCATAAATCCTGGTATTTTTTTTATAATTTTTAGACATCAAATAAATAAAATTATTTGTGACACAAAAATGATGCAGTATTTACATCATTAATAAATGATTTAAGTAAGTAAGATTATAAATATTAAAATAACATCCAAAACCTATCCAATTATTATTTTATGATTTTATTTCGATCATGAGTCATATTATATTCTACATTAATTAGTTGTGGAACTTTAGAAACCGAAAATAATTATATTACAAAATAGTATTTTCACACTTTCCTAATGAACCCCTCTTCCTCCTTACAAAAATCCCTCACATCTTACTCATTCCTTACACCTTTCAAGTACCTTGTATCATCCAAAACCTACCCAAATAAGCTCTCAAAATCCCTATCTTCATCCTAGAAGACTTATCTTTGTCATAAGGCACTTCAAGAAGTCATTTTGTTTCAAACCAAAGTGAGTTACCCGAATTAAAGGTAACAATTTCTCTTAAATTATTTTCTTTTATTTTACTTCTCCTAACCATAAACTCTATTCATTACATTATTTTTTAAAAACACTAGTATCTTAAATATACTAGTATTTTGTTATGAGAAATATTCTAACTAAACTTACACACACCTCCATCTAATGGGTAAAGAACAAATTATTTCTTTGGATGGAAAACTAACACCTCACAAAATGATGATTGTTCAATTTTCTTCAACTACCTCTTATGGTGGCCATTATTATGGAACTATATTTATATATGATATATATTATGTTTATGCTTTCTTAATTATTCATTGTTTTTAATTTATAAAATACCTTCATGGTTTCCATTATGAGTAAATGTGATAATTTCATTTGAGGATGTGCGGACTACCGCCCCTCAAAGTGATATGATTCATTCATATCATATGTGGAATGTATAAAGAATGGAGTTATTGAAATTATATATGATATTATAATGTCATTATAATATAACTATGTATAAATAAGTTTTCATTCAATTAAAATACGAAATAGAAATAAAAGTTGCGTTCATGTGTACGTATGGCTACCGTCTCCATGAATGGTGCATATCATTTCTTATCTCCAAATGTTATGTACTATTATAAATAAATATATATACTATATATATATGATATATATGATATCTAAATAATTAATATCATCTTGGATAAAATTTAAGCTTGACCACATGGACAATAATTAATTATAAGGTGTTAGTTTTTGACTCAAGTGAAAAATATCGACCAAACGAAAATTATTAACTTAAATGATTACATAATGTTTTTAACATGGTAATAAAATATATAAAAGGAATAAAAAACATTAAAAGGGTTATTAATCAAGTATAAATTAACATAATTTTATTATTCAGGAAGAACAAGGAACAAACAATTCAAGTCAGAAATGAGGTAAGGGATTTCTTATCTCGCATTCAATTCTGTGAGATTTTTTATTATTCGCCACTTATTTATTTAATGAGGTGTATTAGGTACTGATATTTGATATATATTATCATGATTATTTTTATATTATTGGTATTATGTGATTCATTTGGTGGTTATTAACTTTTGGTCATACGGCTCGATTGATTACAATGTGGTAATGGGTTTTCATCTCACTTTTTATTCTCGTGAGATTTATGCTATATTGCTACTATTTTCCTTTTGTGTGGATAATGTACTAACCATGATTGTATTCATTTGGTAATATAAATAACATTATGGGTATTTACATCTTCATTTTATTATCCATCATTCATGCGGTTTATATTTCATAAGTTACCAAATCAGTAAGGGAACCTTTCACCCTCTTCTTTTTAAAAGACTTCTTTTTGTTATGTCTTTTAATTTACATCTTGTTATGTTGGGTTATTTTCTTCTATATCCTTATTGATGTAAATTTTACATCCATGTTATGAGATACCCTTTTATCTCTCATCAATTCATTTTCTAAATTTTAATGTGACACTGTTATGCTGTCAAATTTCTATTAGGGAACTTCTTCACCCAATTTTAATTGTTTGTGTTAAACTTATACTTCTTGATTATGTCGTGCTATGAATATATGTGAATAAACACAGATTGATTCAAAATTAATATACATATGTATTTTCTGTATTCTTATTTGTCACACATTATTATTTAATTGATTTATTCTTAATCTAAGGATATAGTTTTTATAAGGGATTTCTCTCAATTTACATTTCACTGACAATTAATTGTTATTATTCTCCAATTCACTCTTATGTGGTGTATATACTGACCTTTTTCATATTATATCATGAATCACATTATTATCATGATATTATAATGTTTTGATTAAATGTTATTCCTCAATTATTTGTATTAAAGCATCTGTCATTTTTGTAAAACTCTTTTTCTAAAATATCATTTTAAATGGTTTAAATATGTATTATTTTAAATATTTCTCATTAATTTACATGTTTTTAAAATGGTTTTTGGGATTTATGTATATGTAATTTAATGTTTTAAAATAATAATTTATTTAAAATATTCAATGTGGTATTGGTCACTTTGATTCAAAAATATCATTATTAAATGTCTTAAATGGTTTTGGAAAATGTTTTGATAAAGAAATGATTATGTCAATATCTTGAAATAATATATTGTTATAGAAATGTGGAAATTTTATTTTTCTATTATGCTTGTTTTATGTGTTATGACTACATTATGGTTCTTTGGTATTGTTTACGTAAATGGGTGGTTCTGTGATAAACCTCGAGTGGGTAAGCCTGCGATAGCTCTCCAATGCATTGGGTAACATGACAGAGGTAAACATTAATGTTTTTCCAAATAGATTAGGGAATATACAGTTATGGGTATTCCAAATTTGACTTTGTTTGTATCTGTGATAGCTAAAATATATGTATGTTATGAATTTAATAAGTTACCTTTATGATTTTTTATTTCCGTATGTTATTCATAAATCTTATGATTTAATGCGGTATGTTATGATTCAAAAGTATGGTTTCATTTATTTGTATTTATTGTGGGGATAATGTTTCTTTTCATTATTTTATATCCCATACAGATCTTTTTATGCTCATCCCAAGTTTTGAAATGTTTGTCATAGGACATAAAGATAAATAGGGTCCAAGATGAGATCAAGGAAAAGTCATGCTGTCTAAAACATGGAACTAGAGATGTCTCATTTTTTCGAGAGTTTTAATTTTATCAATAATGGATACTGGGTAGTAGTGTCTACATGTAATATGCAAGTTGTTATGTAACTGTTATGGCCTAATTCTCTAAAAAATCTAATCTTGAAAAGATCCTCAATGTGATTTATTAACATAATTCAAGATTATGTATTGTTTAAGGTCAGTTCCTTATAGTTTGTATCAGAGGTTGGTTTAGATAACTTTATAGGTTTGGGTGTTATTTAATCCTAATTTCCAAAACCATAATGGCTAGAATTTTGGAAAGAGTCATAGTTTTTTAGATAAATCTAATGAGTTTAAGATAACATAAAAAACTATGTTTTAGTGTTTACCGTCCTGATAAAATAATATATGATGATTTTACTTATATACTCGCATTGAACTTTTTATTTTTTGTCAATGGATGGATCTAGAAGGCATCAATGTAACAAAGGATGTGAAGAAAAATGTGATGGTTTTCTAAATGATAAATTGAATGAAATTGGAGCTGCAATGAGAACTCGTGTAGTTATTCTCAACCAACTATCTGGAGTCATGATTGACCACCTGAACCTTGGTGATTTATATACAACATCGTATATGCGAGAAAAGAATTGTCACAGAAGATCAGGTAATAATCATAAAGGTATGTATATTCATAAACCTACGTGTCAATGATATGGAAGGAAACAAATAGGAAAATGTTTCAAATGGATGGGAAGATGCTATAGATGTGGAAATGAAGGTCATAAAGTAAGAACCTGCCATAGACAAAGGAAGCATCCAGTTGAGTCTATGAAAGAGAAATAAGATCATTCTAAAGGATCAATTGAATGTTTTAAATGTAGTGTTCAAGGTAATTATACAAATATATGTCTTAAGAAGATGTTTTGGGAATGTGATCATCAGGATCATACAAATTTTTGTTAATAAATACCTAAGGCCATTCTGATTGAGGATGAAGAAACCAACAATGACGAATGATAGGTATGTATTATTTCATAACATATGTTTTGATATTATTGAATCTTAGGATATGAATCATGATTTAGTTTGTAAGAAAGAAGTGTTTCAGAATATGTTGGAATGGAATTGTTAATGGATCATAAAGAACATTGAATGAGTATGAAGTAAATATATAAGGGACTCAAGAGTTATAGTAGATTTAAGGATGATTAAATGCTTAAAATTATTAAGGCTCTTTTGATGATGTGATTAAATTAGAATAATTGTTATAGTATGTGCAACCCTAAAGTTTGATATATAAAAACTTTATTCAAGGAATAATTATCTTTTCTTTTGTGTATATAGTTATAAAGAACCATTTGGGTATATATGATCCTTGAATATGAGGCAAGTATAGGATAATACATTTTGGGAAGAAAAATGAATGTTATTAGATTACCATTGTTGTTAAAATATGTTATGGTAATTTTTTATGAATTTACCTCTTTCTGTTAATGTTATAAAATTATATAGTTTTTTTAAAAAGGATAGAAGGAAAACCACGTGACAACCCATAGCGTCGGACCAAGCTGTTGGAATAGAACCCACAACCAAATTGCGACTGGAATTTATCATCTACTAGTGGACTACGTGAAGTCCCTATTTAGTATGACTAATTCTATTTAGTTAGATGATTTTATTAATCAAGCCTAAGTTGATTTTGGGTTATCTATGTTAATGATTAACATATCATGGAGAATATGTGATTAGGTTAATTATTTTCAATATGATACTTTAAGATTAACTAATGTTATATAGAGATAAATATTAAGATTTATCTTGGGAAACTATGTGATTAAATCCTTCAGAGATTTGGGTTTCAATCTTAGTTTGAATTACATTGAATAATTTTATGTACAACTATTTATTGAATGGTCTTTGTTGAACACTGGGTTTTGTTTGATAAATTTTGGAGATTAATAGTTGTTTTTCTTTTTGTAAAAGATTTTCCTTTTTGCGTATTATCTTATCTCGCATTAACCATATTGGTTTTGGTTAAGTTATAAAGACATGAGAAATAAATATTTCATCTTTTGTGGATTATGTGATTCTCTTGAAGTCGATTATAGAACTTTTAATGTGAACAAGTCATCTTTAATACTCATTGTTTGGGTAAAATAAAAGTTCTGTGTTAGATATCTAGTAAAGGGTCAAAGTCTATATGTCATGTAAGTATGTATCCTTATGTTTTTAGTTAATCACATAGATAGATTCTTCAATGAAAAGTAACTTAAAACAAAAATGTTGTCTATTGACATTTTTTTTGGGGAATCAAAGATTGTTTAACCCATCACAAGTTTTTGATTTTCCGGTGGACAACTTTCTCCTAATCTTGTTTTCTATCACTCTCCATCAAAACATGATGGATTCTTTTCTCCTCCATATCCATGTTTTCAGGGAATCCTAGTATCTATTGTCTCAGGTAAACATTGTAAATCACTTTCTTTATTTTAATGTGATAGTTTTTTGACTTGTTTTCTGATGTGGGGCTTTCAATGAAGTTTTTGAGCCCAATTTTAAAATTTGGAGGCTGAAATTCCCAAAAGGGGGGAAGGATGTAACAACACAGGTAAATAAAGAATACAGAATTTTCATATTTATTAATATTTTTAAATTAATTATTAATACAACTTTAAATAGGATGCTATGTTTGATGGCATACATGATACACAACAACAGGTTTCTTTGAAATCTTACATTGCACACAATGTTGGGTCATACTAAAAAATAATAATGTAATATTATTTTAAATGGTAGTTAATCCTAGACGTTGTGATGGAGGAATGAATTTAACTAACTAAGTAATGATTATACATGTTTGTTAAATGTTTCTACATTTATCCAATTAATGTTAGAGGCTTAAAGTAATAAAATATTTCGATTTTAACCATAAATTCCCTAATATTCAATAAAAATTGATTTATCGCCTTTTAATGGAAAACTATCATTAAATTTAGATTTGGTCACTTTTATACATTCTATTTGACAAAATAAAATTCTTCTTTAGAATCGGGAAATAAAAATTTACTTTGGGTAAATTTTTGGTGTTTTTTTGATAAAAATCATTTTTTAATGAATATTGAAAAATACTATATTTTAATTCAAAACGGAATTTTAATATAACTTATTTATATGGATTTATTATCTTCCTAAATGATTTTAAATTGTAATTAGATTATATTTTTATGTTTTAATCCAATTCTCGTCATTGAATGAAATTTCACATTGAAATTGGCCATAACCAAGGGTCAGTCTTTTGAAAGATATTGTTTCTTAAAAACCCGCTATTTTTTGTCAACGAGAGTTAATTTTAGATTAATTAATGAAAATTTTATGTATATAATTTTTTAAAATAGAAATCATTTTTTAATAATGAATATCAAATATATCTTAGGCTGAATTTTTGGTATTTTTCAGAAAAAATATTATTTTTATGAATAGTGAAACTACAATGTAGTAGTTAAAAAAACGAATGTTTTCATTTAAATGATATTTTACCACTTCTGTGAATTGAATTTCGAAAATATAACTTAAATTATTGTTATTATTAAGTAAATTCCAATTCAATAAGATGAAAAATAATTTTTTTGGTGAGTAGTAACTTTTTACTTTTATTTACTAGAATTAAAGGTAAATATGGCAATTCAAGTTAAAAAGAATATTATAATAATACAATATTACATTAACTCTTGTCCTAAAATTATTGGATGATTCATGGCCGACCATGTGAATACTTGGGTAGATTTGGGGACCCCATGGAGCCACTTGTAAGTGATAATGGCACTTTAGAATAATTAATTTAAAGTAATAAAAAAATGACACAAACAAATATCTTTTAGTAAATTAATTTTACATGGGGATATATAAGATATAATTTCAACTATAAATTTTAATTTGAAAGATAAAACTATTTCCTACATCATGTTATTTGTTTTATAATTTTTAGACATCATATAAATAAAATTATTTATGACAAATAGATGATGCAGTATTTATTTCATTAATAAATGATTTAAATAAATTAGATTATAAATATTAAAATAATGCCCAAAACCTATCCAATTCTTATTTTATGAATTTATCTCGACCATGAGTCTTCTAATCAATGAATTTAATTTGTTTCTGACCTTTACAAACCAAAAATAATTATATAATAAAATAATATTTTCAAACATTCTTAAAGAACTCCTCACACCCCTTATAAAAAGTCCTCACTTGCAAACCATTACTCACACCTCTAGAGCCCCTTGGCTGATCAAAACCATGCCCAAATAATCACTCAGGATCCCTCTATTCCTTCTAGAAGCCTTAAATTTGGAAAAAGTCACTTCAAGTAGTCCTTTTGTTTCAAACCAAAGGGAGTTATCCGAATTAAAGGGAACTATTTCTCGTAAATTCTTCACTTTTATTTTACTCATCCAACCCGTAAAAACTTTTCATTACTTTTTTTGTTACAAAACTAATACACCCAATATACTAGGATGTTTTCATGAGAAGGATTTTAACTATACTTACACACACCACCATCTAATGGGTAAAGAACATACTATTTCCGTGGATTGCAAACTAACGCCTCACAAAATGATGATTGTTCAGTTATCTACTACCACCTCTTTTGGTGGCCATTATGATGGAAATGTGTTTATATATGATATAGATTATTTTTATGTTTTCTTTATTCTTCTGTATTTATAATTTATACCACACCATTATTGTTTCCATTATGAGTAAACGTGATAATTTCCTTAGAGGAAGTGAAGACAACCGGCCCCTCAAAGTGATATGACCCGTTCATACCATACATGGGACATTTGAAGGATTTGAAGGATAGAAATATTGAAATTATATATGTTATTGTACTCTAATTATAATATAACTCGGTACAATTATGTTTTCATTCAATTAATAAATGAAATAGAAATAAAAGTATCATTCATGTGTACGTACGACTCAACGTTTCCATGAACGGTGCGTTTCATTTATTATCTCTAAATGTTATATAATGTTATAATTACAAATATATACTCTATATATATGATATATATGATATATAAATCATCAATATCATTCTGGAGATAATGGAATCTTGACTACATGGACAACATGTAATTATAAGGTGTTCATTTTTTACTCAAGTACCAAATATCGACAAAACAACCATTATTAACATAAATGATTACATAATGTTTATAACATGTTAATAAGTGATATAAATGGATTAATAAACATTAAAATGGATTATTAATCAATAAAAAATTATCTTAAGTTTATTATTAATGAATAACAAGGAACACACAAGTCATGTCAGACACGAGGTAAGGGATTTCCTATCTCACATTCAATTCCGTGACATTTCCATTGTTCGCCACTTATTTATTTCATGTGGTGTATTGGGTACTTCCATTTGATATATATTATCATTATTATATTTATATTCATGGTATTATGTGATTTATTTGGTAGTTATTAACATTTGGTCATATTACTCGATTGATTACAATGTGGTATGGTGTTTTCATCTCACTTTTTATTCATGTGAGATTCATGCTATATTGCCACTATTTTCATTTTGTGTGGTTTTTATACTGACCATGATAGTATTTATTGTATAATATAATTAAATTTATGGGTATCTACATATTCATTTTATAATCCTACTTTCATGGGGAGTATGTTTCATAAGATACCAAATCGGTAAGGGAACCTTTCACCCTTCTCTTTTTAAAAGACTTCTTTTTGTTATGAATTTTAATTTACATATTCTTATATTGGGATATGTTCTTAAATATCCTTATTGCATCAAAGTTTTCTTCCATATTATGAGATACCCATTACTCCCTCAAAAATTCATTTTCTGAATTTTAAAATGACACCCTTAGGTAGTCAAATTTCTATAAGGGAACTTCTTTACCCGATTTTAATTCTTTGGGTCCAACTTCTACATCTTGATTATGTCGTGCTATAAATACATGTGAATAACATCGGATTTCTTCACAATTAATATCCACTTATATTGAGTGTATTCTTATTCTTCACACATTATTATGTAATTGATTTATCTTTAATCCATGGATATTGTTTTTATAAGGGATTTCATCTCAATTTACATTACTTTGAGACATCATTATTGTTATGCACCAATTCACTCTTATGTGTTTTATAAACAATCATTTGGAATATTATATCATGAATCCCATTATTCTCATGATATTATAATTTTCTGGTTGACTGTTATTCCTCAATTATTTGTAATCTAGCGTCTCTAATTTTGTTAAAAACTCTTTATCTAAATTAACATTTCAAATGTTTTAAATATTTATTATTATAAATATTTCTCATTAATGTCCATTTTTTCAAACTAGTTTTGAGGATTTATTTATATGGGAATTTCTGCTTTCAAATGATAATTCATTTAAAAACATCAAAGTGCTATGGGGCACTTTGATTAAAAAAACACTTTATAAAATGTTTTAAATGGTTTTTTAAAATGGTTTGATAATTAATTGATTATGTCAATATCTTGTAATAATGTATTGTGACATCAATGTGGAAATTTTATCTTTCCATTATTCTTGTTTTATATGTTATGACTACGTTATGGTTTTTGGAATTATTTACATAAATGGGTGGTTCCGTGATAAACCTAGGGCGGGCAAGCCCGAGATTGATCTCCAATGCATTAAGTAACATGACAAAGGTAAACATTAAGGTTTCTACTATGATATTTATGGAATATACTATGATGGGTACTTCAAATGTGACTCCCTATGTAGCTGTGATAGCTAAAATTTACGTATGTTACGAATTCCATAAGATACCTTTATGATTTATTATTTCTTTATGTTATTCATATATATTATGATTTCATGTTTAATGTTATGATTGAAAAGTATGGTTTCATTGATTTTTATTTACTGATGGGATAATGTTTCTTTTCATTATTTTATAACCCTTACTGAGCTTTTTATGCTCATCCCATGTTTTGAAATTCTTTTCAAAGGACATAAAAATGGATAGGGTCAAGGATGAGATCAAGGGAAAGTCATGATATCGAAAATATAGAACTAGTCATGTCTCTTTTTTTCAAGAGTTCTTATTTTATAAAAAATGGATACTGGGTAGTAGTGTCTACATGTAACATTCAAGTTTTTATGTAATCTTTATGGCCTAATTCTCTAAAACTATAAACCAGAAAATATCCTAAATGTTAATTCTTGACATAACTCAAGATTATGTAATGTTTATAGTTGGGTCCATATATCATCTGCATCTCACTATGGAATAGAGTTATGAGATTTGCAAAAAAATTTAAATCTTAGTCCAAAGTACATCAGCCATTTTGAGATACTTGGTCGCATTGGAGTAGTGGCATATCGACTAGAAATCCCCTCGAACCTTTCTCAAGTACATGATATATCCCATGTATAACTCTTGAGGATATACATACCTGACCAATCACATGTACACAATCTAGATATGGTCACATTGGATAATGACCTATCCTATAAAGAGAATCCTGTGACGATCTTCTATTATAGAGAATAAGTTCTATTAAATTAGACAATTCCCCTGGTCACGGTGTTGTGGTGAAACCACATGTTTGAAGAAGCAACATGGGAATCCGAGGAAGTGATGAATCAGATTTACAATCATCTATTTTAGTGTGGAAAAAATTTAGCAGGTGAAATTTCTTAAGGTGGGGAGATTATAACGACCCAAACATTTATTAACGAAAATGCCTCTTTATTTAATTAAATGTCTTATTCTGTAAAATGGTTATATAAAATATGAACTTCCTTGGATTAATGTTTTTGGAATTTAAAATACCATTATGAAATGTTATTGTTTCTAGTATATAAATTGAATAGTGACCACATGATTTGTATAAATATAGGGATTTACCAAATCCAATTTACCCAAACAAAGGAAGAAATGGTCTCATTCTGTAGAATATCTCCATATGAATCCTATTCTTCGGAGCTCAGAAAAAATGTAGCGTCACTGGGCATCGCCTTTGAGAAAGCCTATGTTGAGCTTCAACACGTTATGCTTGAACGTAACCGCCTTTGGGAGAAGTGGACATTAATAGAGATTACCACCTGAGCGATGTTATACGATCCTCCCCAAGAGGCTGTCACCATCACACACCTAACCCTAAGGTACTAGGTGGGTCTTTAAGAGGTTATGTAACAAGAACCTATCAAAATTATTATGTGCATTATTTTTGTATAGAATAAAGAATAAACATTAATTTTATTATTATTATGTTGTAAATTGTTTTTAAAGCACAAATAGTATTATTAGTTAATATTCAATTAAGAATCTTATTTTGTTGAATTAATGGATTATTTAATTAAATAATATTTTAATTAAATAATATTAATAAATTAATATTTATTAAATATAAATTATTCTATAATTTTTATGAATACAATGGTAATTTTTATTTAGTTTTGATAGCTATTTTTTCAAAACCTTGTAATTTTTTTGAAATGCTGGTTTTTATTTTAAAAGTAAAAATTTACATATTTAGATAAAATGAATATTAATTTTGTAATCAAGACATATAAATTATTCAACGGTGAATTTTTCATAATTTTATAAGAAAATTGAATTTTTGGTTAGAAATTAAATTCTGTTTAAATATACAATGTGTTTTATGACTTCATAATTACCCAATAGTGATGTAATAAAATACTATAATTGGGTTGTTAAACCAATATATCTTTTACCATTAATATAATGTGATCATATATCTATTTCATTAATTTTATGGTGCCTTAGTGGACCCTCCATGACTTATAAAACATTATCACTTTTAAAATGATTTTCATGAGTGTGTGGCTCACATCCACTTAATCATGCCTCATATTTTAATATGTTCATTTTATTTTCTTTTCAAATAATTTTTTCCTCTCCCCATTGGAAAAAACTATTGGCAAAAACCATGGGTTGGTTTATGGTTTTTATTAGTTTAATGTGGGGTGTCCAAAACCTAATTATTAAATAATTACCTCTCTTTTCCTATATAAAACTACCAAAGCTCCAACTTCTATTAAATCAAAAACCTTTTATTACATCCCAATATTTAAATCCTCTCTCTAGTATCCTCCCAATGTTACCCAAGCTTCCATGAGGACTCTATCAAGCCTCTCCCAAGCCTTTGGGATGAAACTTCCAAGTAAGGGATTTCTTCCTCTCTCCTTTTTTTCCAAGTTTCTTTATGTTACTATACCTTTGTATTTTCAATTAAAAATGTGGGGATATGATTTTGAATCTACCTTATACGTACCTACTTTTTTTTGAATGATAATATACCCCTTTATCTCTCATTAATACTCCCATGTACACCTGTTACCATGCCAATATTTGGTAAGGGATTCCTCCTATTCTTATTTTTGTCCAAATATCAAAATATATTTAAAACCATTTATTGTAAATAAATAATTATGGGGTATTATTTTTCACCTCCTCCATACACCCCTCATTATTGTTGAATGATATGAGACTTATTTATCTCTCATTAATGCCTCCCATTACACCTGTTACCAAGCTAAAATTCTGTAAGTAATTTCTCTCTTATCATTTACATTCAAGAGATTATTTTATATTATTCATTTAATTCCATTAAATATGTTGGGATATTATGTTCCATGACCCAATTACTTTCCATTTCATGTATAAATGATGATACATCCTTTTATATCTCATCAACCTATTTTACAATTTCTATTTGACATCGTTATACAACCAATGTACACCAAAATTTCCCGTGCCAAATTCAAAATGTATTTGAATATCATACCCATTTATCTATCAAATGTTATACTCCTTTTCATGTTGATTTTGGATTAAAATTTATTTATTCCACCACTCTTATTCGTTGAATAAATTATGGTGTTTAATGAATCCATCTTGTATGATCCATGTGGCACCCTTATGTATGAAATGAAATGTTTATAAAGGGTGTGCCCTGATAGCACTCTAATGCATTGGGTAAAGAATAGTATCATGATATGCCATGTGAAATTAGAGTTTAATATTCTAATTCAAGTCCAATGAGGGTTTACTCAATCTAATTCATGTGATATTAGTATTTACTCATGCCCTATGTGCAATGATCATTGGATCATGCTAATATCATGTTAAATGTTGTTGCCACATTTATATGTTATGATAATAATGTTGTATCATGAATTTATGTTCAAATTTCTCTTTTTATCCATTGATATTCATATTGTCTAGAATTTACTATAATCTTCATGTTTTTCCTTATTTACTACCTTACTAGTCTTTATAGCTCACCCTTTTCTTATGTATGTCCTCAAGTTATCCAATGTATTGCTAATTACTAAGTAATATTATAGTCATGTAGAAGAAAATTTAAATAAATATGTTGGGTTTTATGTTATATGTTTTTATCTATCATTCCTAATTTTCCATGACACTAGACCTCTCAATCCTCAGATATGTCTTAAGTTCATGTTTATGTAATAAATCATGTTTATGTGTTTAATAAAGAGCTGGGTTGTTATAGTTCGGAATATAAATTTGACTATTAGGAATATAGATATAACCAATATAATAGTAACCTCACTAATGAATGTATAAATAAAATTCAGTAATCTTATAAATTTAAATATCAAATAATTATATCATATATTATGTAAATTAATGTTTTAAAAATGTTAAATGTTTTTTGTACTTTTATGAAACATAAATGTTTAAAAATTTTATAATTAATATAGTGAATTAAAGGAGAATTTATTTTCATAAAATATATTTATAAGTTTTTATTTTGTTTTAATATGATTACAAGATAATTTTGTGAGACATTAATTAGTTTTTCAAATTGTTATAAAATCTGTTATAATTTTAAAATTGGAATTTTTCAAATTAATGGTGATTTTAATTAAAAATTATCTTCTCCAATATCTAAAAATATATTCCTAAAATTTGTTACATTTTTTAATCATACAAGTCAAAAAACGGTAAGGGTGAATTTTTCATACTTTTCTAAAATAGTTGATTTCATGGAGAAGATTGAAATACGGTAATTTATGTTTTTAGCAAAATATAAGAATTATTGAGTCATGAGTGATGAATGGTTGATTTAAGAACAATTATTTCAAATTAACAGGTACTAGGTATTATATTAAGTCAAAATATTTATCAATATTTATATTCAAGAGCCAAAATAATAGACAAACGAATCAAATAAACCAAAAACACATCTCTCCACCACTATAAATACCACCACTCAGTACCCCTTATCCTCACACCTTAAAGGCCTTGAAGCTTGTAAAATTTCTACCCAGACCTCTTCTCAAGTCTCTCCCCCATGTCCATGTGCCTTTGGTCTCAATAAATGACCAAAACCAAGTCCCTTAAAAAGGTTCTCAAGGAGAATAATTGAAGATGAAAAACCCATAATCCTTACCCTTCATTTTCTTTCAATTTCCTTTCATTCCTTATCCTTACCTCACATACCCTATAAAAACATTAATGATATATAGATTATCTTATATATTTTAAAATATTAATTTGATAATTGAAAAACCATCATCAAACCCCTTTTCCTCTCCATTTTATTATAAAACTGAAAATATCATCCTTGATGTGTTCATCTACCGCCATCATGGTCTATGCATTTTCATTTTCTGTTACCACCTTCAAGGATGATCATAAAATCATTATAATGGTTGATAAAGATTTTAAAATTTAGATTAAAAGTTTTTTTTATTCTTAAATCAGTATATATACATAATATAAAATAATAAATCAAAATTAGTTTTTGATAATAGAAAATTCACTAAAATAAACTAACATTCATCGTCAACATTTTATCTAATAAATAATCCTCATATCTAGAAAAAATGATATGTAAGACCTTTATGTCTTATATAATTACATTAATATCATATAATTTATATTAGGGATTATTATTTCCCATTTTATATTATCTTTCATACATGTATACCAGTGAAATAATCATGAAAACAAAGGAAATGGACACTCCTGAATGACAAAATTGAATCTTATAACCCAAAAAAGACCATAAATGTATTTAATAAAATTATAATAAATAAAATAAATAATTATGTGGTTTGAAATTAAATTATTAATGAATCCAATTTCATTATACAGGACATTAAGTCCACGTACAGATCACATTTGAAGATAACGTAAGTGATTCACCCCGAACTATGATAGTTTATTAGAGATAGGATTTCTCTATATTTAGTCCAATTTAGTTATTAATTTTTATTTTTTAATTGTCCTAAATTTTTATTCATGCTCCAAAAATAATAAACTAGCTCTATTTTTATTTTTTATTGGGAAATACATTTTTTATAAGGATCCATTTTCAATTCCTCCTAATAAACAAATCCAATTAAAAGAAACTTCCCAATTTATTACCCATTTTCAAGTAAACTCAACATTCTAATTTTAGATATCAATATATTTCTACGATCATACATTTAACCATGAAATAATATCTTGGATAATTTATGTTTTTATTAAAAAAATTACTTCTCCATTTGAGTGTATCTATTATTTTCCCTTAAACCGCACCAAAGAGGATCATTTCTAATGTTTCATAAAACTTTATTTACATTTTTTAACTTCAGTTGGACTTAATTTATCAAGATATAATCTTATTATCCATTATTAATGTCCATGTATGATTTAAGCCCTTAATTATATCTTCTATGTTGTATCATATGGGATTCTACCCATAGGCTTAAACCGTATTAATGGTAGAATGGATCATGTTCCAGATAAATGATGTCAAATGGTTATACATTTTCATTATTCTGTTTTATGTTATTATATTCCATGGAATTTTATTAATGAAAAAAATCTATGGATTAATTTATTTTCTAAGTTTATTGATGGTATGTGTTATGTTTTTATTTACCTTTCGATTATGATTCATCCTTATTGTCTTTGTTTCACATATAATTGATTCATGTAACCCTTTTTGAGCATTGGAGCTCACCCTTTAATTTTTTCTTGGTTTTAAAGATGAATACATTGAATAAATTTCACGGAATTAGTTTTATTTTACTTTTTTATGTTCTATTTTTAATTTCCAATGTAATAAGGGTACCATGTTTTTCTCTAGTTCTTCATGTCTACTAAACTGATCCATCATTGATAATGTGATCTATTTTATCAATATCATTGGAATAAAACAACCAAAGTCTCAGGGAAACTATGGGTGGGGATACTACATGTATTTATTTAATGAATATTTTTTTGGTTTAGAAAAAAATATCTTATATTGAAATATCACATTTTATGGGAAAAAAATAATAGGTAGCACACAATACTACCCTATGAACACATGAGAGGATGCAAGGATAAAATATAAATCTTGAGTTGAGTCGATCCTATGGACTCTCTTTTTTGGAATAACCATTTTTTAGAAATTTAGTAATTGTGTGTTTAAGTGAGGATATTATCACAAATCAATTAAATAACGTATCACCATAATATTACATATTAAAATACAACTATATATAAATGTTGAAACATTAGATGAAAAACAAGAGGAGAATATAGTATATTAATCATTTGTACGAATATAGATTCCATGTTTTCCCTATATACTAATGATTACGCATGTATACATTCAAAATATAATAATGGGAGAATAGTTATAAAATAAAAAAATTAATCATAAATTATTGAGTTTCAAAATCCCAAAAAAAATTAATTTTAAAAAATGAGACAATCAATCCAATCTTGGGTAACATTGTTTTCCCAAACACATGGGTTAAGTATTAACAATTCATAGAGTCAGAAAAAAATCCCAACACCTAATATCCTTAATGTATGATTGAAATAATAGTAAGAAAAAATGAAAATAGGATTTGATATCACTTATCACATCCATATTCATGATTCACAAATAGCATCGAACCATGTGGTTCAATAAAAACTCTATAACTCTTCCACATATATATATAGGCTTCCAACTAGAAACATGGGTTTATGAATAAAATGTGGTGTGAATGAAGTCTAAAAAACATATAAACATTAAATGTAGTGAATGTAATTACCATTATGAAAGACCACATGAATAATTTAACATTGAAATTTCAACCATTAATGAGCCATTGAAAGTTAATGAAACATGTTGTAACAACCCAAAATTATCATACATAGATATTACATCTTTTTAGATGAATATTCATTACATTACATAATCACACACAAGATGTTCATAAAGGAATATTTCCATTTAATGTTTGGAAACATAAACAACTGGTCCATATATTATCTTAATCATCCCCCACTATGTTCATACTAAGTTTCACCATTTTTAGACATATCATATATAATACATATAATCCTATCTTGGGGAATGGAAACATATTAATGGCTGAGTTCAGATAGTCTATTTGGGTAAAAAAGAGAGATATCAACATACAATGAGGATAGGGGTATGTGAACCACAGAATAACATTTGAAAACCCAAACCTATATAACATTTATCATAAACATATTCCATTTAATAAATATTTGTAGTTCATGAGACATGAATAATAAATGAAAAAAATAACATAACTAATAAAATCATAAGAATGTAATTAGACATATATTTTTAATATATTTAAGCAAATAAAATAATTTCCTTAGTAGTTCATGGATCATTTCAATGATTATCATTGTGGATTGGGTTTACTAACAATGATATAAAGTAGTCAAGGTTCACTACCAAGAATATCATGGTGGATAGATCCCCATAATAAAATGGTCTCACTCCCCTTTACATTTATAATTACCTAATGAGATATAAATTATTTATAGTTGTATTGGAGGGAGATATTGGTCCCAACCATCACTAAATTAAAATCATACATATATGTGCACAATATAATAAAACATTCATCACACCAGAACCAACAAAATGAAATGGGTTTCATAAACATTTCATCATATCATAACCTATGTAAATTAAATAGTTATCATAATAATTTCATCATTTCATTACAGTATAACACAAGGAAAATAATGTTGGTTTCATTAGAATTTTATCATCGTATTTCCCATTGAATAGAAATTGGTTTCATAAAAACCATTTCACAATATACATAAACCATTCAGAGAAAGATTAAAAATGGAATCCTTGGATCTTCAAACAAATAAATCATAGGTATTATCAATTTATGTCATCCATGATGGATTATAATACTTATAAAAATTCAAATTGAACATTTCTTGAAAAAATTATTATTTCTTTGAGAAAAAACATTTTTTAAAATTTAAAATTCATAAAATTTATGAAAATAATTATTTTTTTAAATAACCACAAATAATTAGAAATTAATATTGATATAAAATATTTTTTATGACTGTGTGAAATTTTGTTCATGTTATACGCGTTAAAACATTGAATACTTTCACATTTTGGGAAAATGTTAAACATTCCTTGTTTCAAAATGGAAATAATATTTATTTCAAAACTTATTTTTAAAAGAAAAATAATTAATAATGTATTTATTAAATCATTTTTAGTGTGTTAATTTTTGAAAAAAATATAAATCATTGTTTCTGGAAAAAAATTTCTTTTTGGCGAAAGGGGGAAATAAAGATGATTTCTTTACAAAACATAATTTTAAACTTTTGAGCATATAAAGATTTTAAAATAATGTAAAAAACCTATTACATATGAATAATAGTAGTATCAAAAATGAAATTAGTTTCCTGATATATTTATCATAATATTTCATCATTCAGTGCATAATCTGGAGAAATCGCAACAAAGAGATTGTTACAGAAAACACCTACCACAACGAAAACAATGAATTATAATACCTATGTCTAAAAAATGTTAATGTAAACCAATAATATAATGATAAATAATATATTCATGATATTAAATAAAAAATTGTATTTATATACTCCTTAGAAAAGAAGATATGTGCATAAGCTAAAATATTCCTCATTGAAGGAAAATTGTGACAAAAAATTCCTACCTTATGTATTGACATTCATCATACATGTTCAAAACCCATTTATAATAAATAGGTTTTTATTATACATAAATTATATAAAAATAAATAAATATATATTTATATATTTACTTATATTATTTACTTATTACCTTTTATTAAAATTTTATTAACAATTCCATTTTAATATCATGTTTGGGGAAATAATTACATTGTTTTTCATATATGTTTTGATTTCTTATTTATTTGGTATTGTTACATCGATCTTGATTTGATAATATCAATAAATGTATCCATGAAATAAATATCATATTTATTTATTTTATATTTAATTCTAGTAATTTATAAAATTTGGAATATAAAAAGAAATACATCGTTCATAATGACGGTAGCCTGTGTTTAAGCATGAACATTGTTTCATTTTTTCATAAAAATAAAATCTATTATTATAAATTATATATTAACATTATATAATAATTTTTAATTGATTTATATCACATATTTTCATTAATCCAATCCTCATTAACATCCATGTAAATCTATAAGGATTCTCATTGCTTCATGAGGTGGTAGTCCACTGTACACATGAGTCTTATTATAGTATTCTAAATTAAAATAAAGATATATGTTTTTGGTGATATAATTAATACATAAGTATAATAATATATAAAATATCATATATGAACATTTATTCCAACATTATATCCAACTGTGATAGGTTGTGCTGAAAAATGAATGACATTGGTTTTTGAGCGATAATCAACCGAACACACGATTGTGGATTCTGTATCCCATTTGATGGAAGTATAGATGGTTCTAGGTAAACTCAATAATATAAGAAATATAATAAAATTTAATATAATGATGTTATTATTAATAATTTTTTAATAATATTTTAATTATGAGGATGACGAAATAAAAAAATTCACATTGATATTTATTACCTCCTCTTCAGGTAACCCCCTTAAGTTTGTACAATAAACTATCATAAGATGGATTTCTAGCCACAATATGATTCCAAGGACGGGATTATGAAATTATGAAATATATTTTTATAGGTATATGGAGAATAAAATTTTTTTCATTGTATTTATAGGAGGGGAGAAAGGGTGTCCTCTTATAAGTGAGTTGAGTGGGACACTTTAATTTTTTGGAATGAAAATGATGTAGCCATGTTTTTATCATTCTAAAAGGATAAAAAATGGACCAATACAACTAATAAATAATTATATGATTTTAATATTTCCATAAAATGTGTCTCAAAAATTTTTTCCATCATATTTAGGTCATCTAATTTTAGTTTATACCCAGGATACCCTGTTTTTACCTGACCAGTGATAAATAATTTTTATTGTTTTTACTGTCCATTATATTTTAAAATTAAGATCACCATATTAGTTGATATAAAATATTTTTATTCCAAAAAAGAAATAATTTCAAACTAATCAAATTCATATAAATTGAAATTTATAATTCTAAATTAAACTGTAATACAAAATAGGATAATAGTTTTTAAGAGATAAAATGTTCCAATGTTTACAAAGTTTCATTCCCCAAAATATAACATGAAAAGGATTAAAATTAAATAAATTTTATTAAATCATACATAATTTATATCATGTTATTATAAAATACATTTTTAAATAAAAATTAACATCATTTTTTCTTTAAATTAAATCACAATTTAAATAAAAGCAACTATTTTCACTATTCATTGAAAAATTAATCTTCTTAAAAATCTTAAAAAAATTTACCAAATATAATATTTAAAAGATGATTTTAAAAATTATTTTTTTAATAATATAAATTTTAAAAAAGTTTCTAAAAGAAATTTATTTTATTTTTCTAAAAAAAATTAAAAAATATTTATTTCAAAAAACAGTATTTTAAAAACATATAACGATATTACTAAAAAAATGTATTCTATAAAACCAATATAATTAATATTAAAATGTTAATTTTACTATTATTCATACCATATTTAATATCTAGTTAATAATTAACTTGTTTAAATAAAAATATTTTGTTTTTTGTAGTTTATTAAAACTCATTGTTGTGTGTAATGTAAGTTATCAGTGAAATTGAATGTATTAAAAAGATTTCAATAAATATTGGGGTGTTTCACTATATCAACTCTAAGTAAATTTAATACATGAAATTATTCCACCATGATTTAAAATTATGAGGGAAATTATTCCCCATCATATTTAAAAGTACGCACATTTTATCCTCATATTGTTTTCTATGCCACAAAACATTTAACATGTTAGTGGTCTTATTTCATTGATTTTTTTCTATACAATCCATATTCTCTAATTTTTCTTCCACATAAGATTGATATTTACCATTTTTGATGAATTATTATTTAATTACCACTTATGTATTATTTAAATACTTTTTTAGAGATATAAGGAACATGTTAGGAAGTTGAGAGAGGTTTGGTGGAAGCTCCTTCTGATTGGCCACTATATCGAAACAATCAAGCATTGAAAAGAATCCAATATACCTAAAGATTTTTTTACCTTAATTACAAACATAATTATATTCATCCGTTTATTAATTCATATAAACATGTTTTCACAAACATAACATTTCATATAACATTTATGATTATCAGTAAAACATTTTTGTTGACTTCGTGTTTCCCCAAATTGTTTCTTTTTTATCTAAACATATCAAAATTTTCATTATCTAATTTAGTTAAAAATTTATTTGTCTACATAAATTCATTATATCACACTAGAGATCTATAATTATTTTCAAAGATCATAACATAATGATTTGTATGTGGTCTTGAGTGAAATATATTATTATAAGAAAAGACATATAGAAGAAATTGGTGATCCCAAAAACCTCTAAAATTATAAGAAAAATATATCATCATTTTATCAATGGTTTGAATTTTTATATTGAACTAACCATATATTTTAACATTGTTTGTTGTGTTGAATGTTAACAATGAATCATGATCTTTCTGAAGACTTAACCATAACATTGAGGTAATCCTCATATCATAATCATACACAATTTAACGTAGTTCCCATAAAACCTTACCAATTTTATAATGAACATCCAGGAAAAATGACCTAGAGTTAAATATTTTATAATAGTGATGAAGTTTTATAAATTTTTAAGGAGATAGACTATAATCCATATTTCATTATTCCAATTTTTTGTATTGGGGAGTCAAATGAAAAAAACCACAGTGATGTTTTCCCATTTCCATTCTAGTATGGGTAATGGATCTAATAACCCATTAAACATTTTTCTGTCATCCTTAACATGATGTAATACCAAGATCCAAGAATCAAACTATATGATATCTCTCTTCCTGACATTCCCCCAAAAATAATCTTTCAAATCATTTTATATCACCGTATATCCCTAATGAATAGAGAATGAAAAACTACTATATTACACAAAAAAATTATTCTTCAAATATGGTATAGATGAGAAAATTACATGGTTCCTAAACCTTATCACTCTACCATGTTCAAGGATAAACCCATGAATATTTCTATATTTAGTTTATAGGTCCACATACTCTTTATAAACCTAGTTAATATTCATTGGATTGATGGATGAACATTTAATTAAAGATGTTGATATTTCTCCACTTTATTATGGATTTCCAAATCCATCCCTTAAAAATCCTGAAATATACCTTTTCTGATCCTCATTATGGAAAATCAATCATGATACTTTAGAATCAATTCATCGGCCACCTTGTTTAGTTTTCCATGGTTGTAATGTATTGATCAGTCATAATATTTAATTAGCTTTAACCATTTTCTTTTACACACATTCAGTTCCTTCTATGTGAATATACACATTAAACATTGTTGATAAATATATATATATAGTTATATATATCACACTTCTATGAAGATATAATTCCACCATATCATTAATAAATAAATTACCGAAGATAATTCAAAATCACGAGTTGGATAATTTTTCCATAAACATTGAAATTTTAAGAGGCATAACCTATAGTTATGTTATTCTACATAAGAACACATCCTAATAACTTTTTTGGTGAATCACTGAATATTAAAATTCCTTCTCCAATATTAGTTAATGTATGAATATGTGTACTAACTAATATTATTTTAAATTCCGTGAAATATTCATAACACTCAACTATACAGAGGAGCATGGATCCCTTCTTTAGTTAACAAAGTTAGTGGATCATACAGTCATAATATATACTAAAAAAATGTCTATAATATCCACCTAAGAATAGAAAACTATAGATCTTAGTCTCTATGATTTTATTAACCTACATTTAATAGCCTTATCCTTTGATAAATTTGCTGATATACCTTCTCTTGAGATTATATGACCCATAATTCAATCTTTTTTCATCCAAAATATAAATTTTGAAGATTTTTCATATAGTTTGTTCTTCCTTTGGGTTTATAAAAATTCACATGATATTCCTTCCTATTTTAATAGATATGAATTACATCTATAATGTCTACCACAAACTGATAATTGTATCAATAAGGCCTATATTCATTAAAT
Organism: Viscum album; assembly: GCA_963277665.1. Taxonomy (NCBI): domain Eukaryota; kingdom Viridiplantae; phylum Streptophyta; class Magnoliopsida; order Santalales; family Viscaceae; genus Viscum; species Viscum album. The sequence goes on along the minus strand of OY728121.1, from coordinate 1,630,740,162 downwards.
CTGTGAAGATAATGATGGAATTAGTAAGAAATAATTACATAACTATATATTATTAGTGTCTATAACTAATACAAAATAATACCTCTCATATATACTCTTATATTTCCATCACTTGATGATATCCATAATCAAGGTAAATATTGGAAAGGTGTTTAGATCTATATATTTTATCAAATATCTCATTAGTATGGGGTATATAATGCTTTTTCTTGAGTTGATCTTGTTGGTCTGTTGAAAATAAATTTAGTGTCCCATCAAACCACAATTATTTTTTAAAAAAGTACAAGGGAAACCCAATTTGATAGAGATGGTGGAATTAATACCATTTTTAGGTTCTCTTAGAGTTTCTTCTTCAATTATTTCAACTCAATTAAGGATATTCTATATGGATTATTTTAATTTTTTGTGGAACATGGTATATTTTTTATTTTAAAAAAATCATCATGATTTGGTGAAAGTCAAGGAAAATCTAATAAAAAGTCAAAAAAAGATCTTGAAAAATTGTAATATCATTGATGTTAATTTTCTACTAAAAATCAGATAAAAACCCCTTTATGAGTTGCAATCCAGACCTATACTATTTATTTTATCTCTATCAGATGTTCAAATGTATCATCATATTTATAAATGATCATAAGTTATTTTGGAAAGACAAGTGTGACTTCCAATTTTCAAAAGTCTATTTGGAATTTCTATATATAAATACCATCCATTCATAAGATAATATCAAAATCAACAAGATGAAGAATGAAATATTTTTCAAGAATCATATCTCTATAAAAGATAACAAAAAAGGAATCATTGACATGATAAATGATCATTGTAAAATTATGTGTTTTTATTTTTAATTGTACATTTGTTTATTTTAGTGGAATCATTGTGGCCTTAGAAAATTATTCATATATGAATGATTGGGTAGATCCAAATTCATGAAATGTATTAGCATCTCTGGAGTGGATGACATGTGTACCTTTCACCACATTAATGTTGAAGCTCTCATAAGTATCTTTTTTATAGAGATATTTCCCCTTATCCCTAGGCCTAATATGATACTGACATTGATCATCATCCTTTACCTATTTATTTTTTTCTATAGTTAGCATAGTTCTCATCCTTCTTGAATTTGAAACACGGGATTGTGGGTGGTGCATTCTATTCAACTTTCAATGGATTCACATCATTAGGTAACATCATCCCAACTGTAGAGAAATTCATTTCTTATTGAATTTATTAACCACACATAAAATATGTACTAGTACCCTTAAAAAATCTTTGTGCATGTTTCCAACCACAATTAGAGCATGAAGGAATTGTCGTGATCTTCTGTCCATGGCTTTTAGATTTCCCATTGAACTCTGTCTTTCCTTTCTTGTCCAGACCAAGACATTGAAGGGTAACTCCAAAATCCAATTCCACATTATAAGCACATAAAATGATTTCTTCATAAATACTGAAGATAGTTATGGATAAAAACCATCAGACACTTCGTTTTAATCTAGTTATGATTTGATAAATCTTAAATTTATGTTTAATGATAATTCAAGAAGCATACATTTAAAGTGTTGTAAAATTTACCTCATAGGTACTAATAAAATCATCATCCTTTTACATTATCTCAAGGAACTCCTTCTCCATTTTAATAGGAATTCCCCAAGGGAAGTAATTATATGAAAAAAATATCTTAATCCCATAAGTCTCCATGAATTCAATTTCTTCATGTTCCCCTATATTATTGATTCAAGTCTACAATTGATGCACTTTTCCATCAAAATGATACAAAATTAAAAAGGATTTTTTTTATTTTTAACCTAAAATAATGGACACATATATTTTCAATTTTGTTGATCAATTTTTCAATAACTAGTTGATTAGTGGAACAACTAGAAGATTTTAGATGTTTCCTCCTGAAGGACAAATATAAATTTTGTTCCCTAATTTTATCCATGGGTAGGTTAGAATTATTCAACTATTGAAAATGTTGTGTGAGCATATAAAAAGGGTTTTCATTTTAGGTCCCATATTTTTGGATTCTTAAGAAGAAAATAATTCAATTATTAGTCACACTCAACATTTACATGTTTATTTTGGGTTCTAGTAATTGATAGAAAACAAAAGGTATATTTTAAGAAATAATAATCATAGTTTCGAACCACATAATCATGAATAATCATATGTAGATTGTATAAATCATGGATCCATATATTTAATCATTGAAACATAAGGTTTATAATGTAATATTAATAATCATCATTTATTAATGTCCATTACAATGATTTATAAATGGTTTGTGAATTTATAATTAATATTCACTGGAATGATCAAACTAAGGGTGAAACAAGGTCTTTTATTGTGCCCCAGGTGATGGTTTAGTGTAGCTCGATGCACCCTTTTCATGGTGACTTCCCATATGTACTAATATATTGAAGCCACATTATCTTTTATAGAATAGATAGGGATTTAATTTCATTTAAATGACTCTTTATTTCATTGGAAAAAATCCATGGACATTTCACTATAGTTTAAATCATCCTTAAAATTATCTACAGATATATCCTTATATGTAACCTTAGACTTCTTGCAAAGAGTTTTATATCTGAGTTCCATAAGCTTAACTAAAATGATAGCTTGATGAAAGCTGTTAATGAACCAAAAACCTCATATAATGATATAAAATATTTTTTGATTAATATTAATTATATTACATTGACGCAAGAATAATGATTAAAGCGGTAAAGTTACTTTCAAAACATGGTCACATAAAAAAACTGGTTCATATATGAGTTACATAATCTCCCTATATGTTCCCATAAAAAATAATAATTTTTTGAAAAATCGTACATAATACCTTTCATAATAACCTATGGTATAGAATCGTAAATAAGGGTGAGATTAGAAGCAAAGTAAGGGTAAAAAAGGGAGATATCAACATATCATGATCACAGTGGTATGAGAACAAGATAATATAATTTTAAAACCATAGCCTAAAATTCCCAGATCATAAACATGATTCATGTAACAAATATTAGAATTTAATAATACATGAATCATAATGTAATCAATGAACATAAACCATGAGAGCCTAAAATTCACATAAGACATATATTTTAGTCATAGACACAAGAATATAAAATCATTTTTTAGTAGCTTAGGGATTATTTCCAAGACTATCTTTCTAGACATGGATTAATCCCAAAAACCATCATTGTAGTTAAGATTCACTCCCAGGACAATCATAGTTAATAAAATCCCATACTAAACTGCTCCCACTTCCCATTATAGTCATACTTCTCAAATGATATAAAAATCAGTACCCAATGGATTGGAGCGAAATATAGTTCTTACCCATAACATTATAAAAATCACACAAATGTTTAACCTAATATCATAAAATAATAAATATTTTATATCCCATGAAATGAAATGGCGTAAATAAACATTTATATATAACATAAACTTTGAAAATGAAAATGTTTTCATAGAATATTTCCTCATTTAGTAATATGTTAACCTTTGTAAATTGAAGTGGGTTTCAGAAGAATATTATCATAGAATAACCCATGGAAAATAAATGGGTATCATTAAAATAATGTCATAAAAAATATAAACCATTAATATTAAATTAATAATGGTAACCTTGGATAATTTCTCAAATAAATTTGAGGTAACATCAAAATAATTTTTTAGATGGAAAATTATTCTGAAATAAAAGTAAAATGGAATGTTTCTTGTGGAAAATATAATTTCTTTGAAAAGAACCTTTTGTAAAATATATAATTCATAAAATATTAAGGAAATAATTTTATTTAAAAATATTTATAAATATTTTAAAATGATTCTTTAAATAAAATAATAGTCAATACTTTTTGAAATGTTTCTTATGTTGTAATTGTAAAAAAAAATATTCCCTTCATATTATCTGTAAAATCCAATCAAGCCTTGTCTAGAAAACAACAAGAAGATTCCACTAAAAAAATTAAATAGAGAAACATGGTTAAAGTTTTTTTTAATAAATCAATTTGATAAATTTAAAACCATATTTTGAAAATATATTTAGAATCATGGTTTTTTGAAGAAAACAAGAATTTCATCGAATGGAGAAATAATGTATACTTTTCGTAAGAAGATCATTTAAACACTCTAGTAAAAAAGGAGTGAAAAATGATTGAAAACATGTATTATCTAGAAAAATACTATATTATATTAAAATAAATGGGTTTCATGGGATATTTATCATAATATTTAATCACTAGAAACATAATCATGAGTAATCCTGATAAACGATGAGAATTTAACATAAAACTCTTACCACATAAGTTACATTGAATTATAATACCCATGGAAGAATAAAATTATATGAAACATAGAATATCATAAAAAAAATAGTTTACATTTCAAATAGGATTTATATACACCATATCAAAGTAGAATGGTGTGTAACATAACATATCTCTCGAAGAAGGAAAACTGAGACAAAAATATCATACCTTAATTCTTGAAAGTATTTTCACACATTCAAACATCCTGTGTAATAAATATAAATCTATTATAAATCTATTATATAACTATGTGTGTATATATATATATCATACAATATAATATTTACTTGTGACATATTTATCCATTTATTAAAAATTCCATGTTAAAATCATGTTTCAGACCATGACTACATTACTTTTAGTGAATGTTTTGATTCTTTATACATTTACTGCTTTTACTTTCATCATGGTTCCATAATATTTATAATTCTTAAAATTATATAAAAATAATATATAATAAGATTATATTTATTTAGATAATTATGTAAAATTTTAATATAAAAAATTAATTACACCATTCATAAACACTATAGGTCATACGTACCCATGGACGTTGCTTCAATTTTCAAATATAGATTGTATGAATGAATGGTAAATAATATATTACCATTATATAATAAATTTTTTGTAATATATATCACATATATTTATTAAACCCATCCCTTTTAATTTTATTGTTAATAGTTAAATAATTTCATCGTTTTTTGAGGTGGTAGTCCACCATACACACGAGCGACATTGTCATATTCCCCCAGAGTGGAGATTAAGAAGGTATATATGAAATAACAATTATATAAGCATAAATATATCATTAATATCAAATAAAAAAATTAATATATCATTATATCCATCCATGAATGGTTGTTATGGAATAGAGATAACATTTGTTCGTGAGTCGATAGTCTTTCATACACACGAGGGATGATTTCGTATCCAATTAGATGTAAGTCATGATTTTTGTATGGAGTTACCTTATAATTAAAACATATATGTATATTGAATATATTTAAATTTTTTTGAGGAATAAATAATATCAAAAAACTCATTGGAGAACCATACCTCTTCTTCATGTAACATCTTTAGGTTTGCACCATTCACCTGAATAGGCAAAACTTTTGACCATAATAGGGATTATATTATTATATCATGTGATTATGTAAAATAATTTTTCAGTTATTTGTTTATCCAAATTTTTTTGGATGTTAAAGTAGAGAGTAGATGAGGGGCCTTTATATGTGAGGTGACTGACACTTATAATTTTTTAAAACAAAAATGTGTATGCATGTTATTAAAAATATAGATGGATAAGGAAAGAACCATTTTCGATAAATAAACATTATATATTTAAGTTATGACTATAAATTGGTGTTGGACATTTTGGGTCATTTTTAACTCATATAATTTTAGATTAATAAACTGGTAAACTAATTGTTAGGATTACCGCTGTAAATTATTTTTACTATTTTCTCTATTAATTAATGAAAAAAATCATGTTCAACCAATTAGATATTATAAATTATGAATATTAAAAGTATGTAAACCATTTTTCATAATTCTACTCATAAAAGTTAAAAATTGTAATTTAAATGTTATACATAAATGCAATGAGAAAGCGTGTTTTCAAAGAGAAAATAATGAATTTTTTTAAAAAAAAATTATCAAAATTTAGTACGAAAATGATTCCAATGAAATAAAATGGATTAATTTATATAAAAATAAACTATTTTTTTAAAAAAAATTTAGAATAAAATATAAATTTGACAATTTTTTAAATTAAAATACAGAATTCAACCAAAACCTATATTTTTCATTGTTCCTCGAAAAATTAATTTTCCCATAAAAATCCCAAAAAATCACTCAAAGAAATTTTTTAAATGATGAATTCAAAAAATAAATTTATTTAATAGAATTAATTTTCTAAACATTTCAAGAATTAATTTTACTTCGGAAAAAAATATTTTAAAAATTAAATTTAGGAGAAAATAGATTATTCAAAACCTATAAAGAATTTACTAAAAATATGTTTTCATTATAAAAATGATTATAATTAATATGTAAAATGTTTTAATTAATACTCATTCTTAAATTTTTAATATAATACTTTTAATGGCCTTTTTTAAATAATAACATTAATATTTTTTCTTGGTTCTTTAGTACATGGGGTTGTGTGTGACACAAACTATAAAAAAATTTAATTTAATCATAAAAGAATTTTCTATAAGACCTATAAATTTTAAACATGATGAAATTTTAAAATAAAATATTATTTCACATGGTAATGATGAAAAAGTATGGTATTTAGTAGTCTGACCATGTACAAGAAATCTAAATGTATGAAAAATAATAGAGGCTACTAAAAAATTGAATCTTTAGTCCCAACATGACCCATATTCTATGTCAATTCATATATTTCTATCTCACCCATAAAACACAACACCCTTTATATTATTATTATATACAATAATTATGTTTTTTAGATACTAGAGCTCTTTAGTAGGGTTTCAGTATAATACTATTTTCCACCACCAACCATACCTCGCAATAATATCGTAAAATACAAGTTTATGATACATATAAAATACTAGTAAAATAACAAATAAATAATAGTCACATCATAGAATGCTCATTAACTATAGAACATGTGTCCATCACATAATTTTATAACTCTAGAATTGGATTATGTACACATTGCTTAAACCAAACTCAAGTGAGAATGATTTATCACTCCACAAACCAAAATCCAATGTGGCTAGTCATCAATTTTCATTTAATTCATGGTGAATTTTGTATCATTTACTCAACTTAGATTGAAGATATATTATTCACTCCATATGTTTTCAAAACTACCAAATCAAATTTCATAGGGTGGATGTAGCCCCAGAAACACATAAATAAGGAAGAAAATCCACCCCAACATATCTTAGGTCGACAATACACCATTTACATAATAATATGGGATGAAATAACTTCCAAAAACTCATATAACATGTGGAGGATCTGACACTAACTAAATTAAAATTGTGGTTGAGTTAGAAAAAAATCATATCCCATATAAATAATTCACTATTTACTCAATCATAAGGGGATGAGAAATAACAACTCATATATCATGTCGATGATACATTAATAAATAACTTCAATGGGACTATAATAATTCCCTAACCTATATTTTTATACAATTTATTTTCGTTCACAACATCAATATTTTTTTACTATGTGTTAACATGTGACCACTAGTACATCTCATTTAATGTTAAAAAAATAAACATATAAATCATTAAAGTATGAAATTTATTAGTGATCAAACAATAGTGAAGGGGAAATATCATTGATATTTAAATAAAGAAAAAAATTCATCACATGTTGATATAAAGTTGAAAATCCATTCCACTCTTATTTAGTCAAAGTCATACAAAATCTCTCAAATAATAGGTACATGCATCAAACATAAATCAATATCATAAGGTTATGTATGTGGTGTATAAAAAGTTCCAATTTTATTCTCAATTTGAAAATAAGTCAGTGGATAATAGATAACCATGAATGATAATGGAATTATCCATATAGTTACAATTACAACCCAGATGGATTTATTTTTTTCATAATGAGCCTAGAAGACAATGTTCATTAATTTTTGGGTGTAAGACACAATGTAGAACTACTCATATTTCACACATAATAAGAGAAAAAATGGATGGGGGGAGGAGGTTCATGTTTTAATTAATAAAAACATTTAAATAATTTAATTAATTTTACAAACAATAGGAATCATATTGGTGCCCTATTCCCAATAACCTGGTACCTAGAATCTACCAATTATCCTCTTCATGGTCATCAACAACCCAATGATCTACATAGATATACTACTATACTTCCAACCTAAACTAGGAACCCAATGAACTCTATTTAATAATAATTGTAATAAAAACTTGTTATTCTTCCTGAAAATGGACATTGATACCCCAAAAAGACTTAAAATTTTTAAAATTCATAAAACAATATGGCTAAAAATTGATTGAATTCATACATTGAAAACATGTAGGCTGTAACATTATAAATTATTATCTCCTGAGAATAGGAATCTATGTGAACAATAATTTTAGAAATAATGATTAGAATAGGTCTGAAAAGGTCTCCTAAAAATTTAATATCCTTCTAATAAATGGGGTATGTTATTGATCACACATTGAAGTTTTATGTTAACAAAAATAAAACATGGGGATATCATATATTACATGAAACATATATGTTATCAATGGTTTATATAACTTCATAACCAATACATGTGTATTGGATATAGACATGGTGAATCTATTATCATAGGACTAGAAATATTGAAAAACAGGGACATTTAGACCACTAGTCTTGCCTAGGTGAAATGGGATGACATAACTATGATTTTTGACCTTATATTATGTTAATGCATTGGATAAATGTTAGATCTTGGTGCAATATTCATGGATTGAATTGGAAATAGAGCATTTACATGTCAACATTCCAAAAAAATATTCCTCAAAAGGTGACCTTAAACATGGTCATAATTTGGGTTTTTGTAAGATTATTCTCTAATGAAGTTAGTATACATAAAACTATAATATGAAAAAAATCCTCTATTTTTCTCTTATGTTAATTTTTATATTTAAATCACATGGAGGATTTCATTCTTTGTGTAAATAATTTCCACTGTGTGATGTTTTACACATGAGATTCACATTGGTTGTTTATCATTTTCATAACATTAGTTTGCATATATCTCCACAAAAAAGTGGAAATTTAATTTTATATTTAATGGAAATGATTTTAAGGTATCCAATAATTCACCTTAGTGTTCCCTAATTCTTGGGCATAAAATGTTATGAGATTTGATAGTGAATTCTTATAGGCTTCATCTTGGAACACACATAACCTTCATCATTTCACATATGTCTCTTAAATCTTCATACAACCACCTTAGTGAACCAAATATTCTTCGTTGTTTTTACTTGAAATTGTGCAATTGTTTTAAATTTATTTTGTGCACTTAAAATGTCTTACACATCAATTATATAAAAAATTTAAAATAAAAATACTTTTAACATTACCTTTATAATAATTAATTACAATTTTTATAATTACCTTTTTGAGTTTGGTGAATTTATCAATTTTATTTAATGATCTATTTTCTCCACCTTATTTTTAGTGAAAACAAACCAATTTGCATTAGATTAATGCTTTAGAAATGAGCTATGGCATGGTAAGTCTCTATATTCCAGGGTATACATGTAATATTTAATTATTTTTTTGATTATATATCATAAATATAAAATAACAGAGATATAATAAACGTACCCCCATAATTTTGGGGAGTCCCTTAGACAAAATATTAAAAATTATCCTAAATGTGAATGAATATACAGTGAAAATGTATTTTGTAGAATACATAGTCAATTTTCAAATTATTGAATCCTTAAAGTATAATACTAAGGATATTTTAGTTTATAAACAACTACATTTTGATAATAAATTTTCAAAAGGGGTTATGATTTTCTTAATGAAATCTGAAGCATAGAAAGAAAATAAAATTTATTTAATTTTTTAAAAAAATAATGAAAATTTTTCTAATATGTGAAAGGAATTTGAGATGATATAAATAAATTAATAGGAATGTGATAATTATATACAAGATATATATGATAGTTTTGATATTATTTTGTTGGCTGATAATTAAACATCCATTTAATCTTCTTTGAATGAAGTACTTGCATCTCATGTTAACGAGATCATGTTGATTTCAAGTCTCATAAACCCACCAAGAACAAAATATAAACCATTTACCGCCTATTTTATGAATATATATTTTATGTGTGATGAAATAATAAAATTTATAAACAAAAATAATATTTTTCTTACTAAGTAATTTAAAATAATAAATATTTTGAAATAAAATATAAATGAAAATTGATTTGAAAAAATTATATATTGTAGGACATCAGGTTTCCATATTTATGAAATCAAATTTAATTGAATGTGGATCCAATTTAATAAGAAAACACTATATAATATTGAGGTAAAAAATTATTTTATTAGTTAATAAATCGGTTCAGAAGTTTTTATTGTAATAGATCATATTTATTATTTCTGACATATGGAGAGTATGTTCCATTAAAATAGTCTATAATATATTTTATCCTCCCATTATTGAGAATCACATGGTTTAATTAATTTCTTTCAAGATAAAAAATATTCAATATTTTTTATTTTCTATAATAAATTCAACCATGAAATAAGAAAATATTATTTCTAAATCTTTTATATTGATCAAATTATTTAAATCATTTCTTGAAAAAAACACTAATATTTCCAAAATGAATTTTATATATTATTCATAGTTGATATTCCATAATAAATATTAGATAAAATTGAATTTAAATTCCCATATAATTCTTTTTACATAATAAATGTTTCATTTAGAAAATTTAGTTCCTTAATTACTCTTAAAATAATGAATGTTAATAAAATTTTCAGAATTATTAATACTGCACCTAAATGTTTTTATTCATGACGTTATATTCTTTGAAAAATTATTTGAAAATTTAATCTCTAGCTTAAAATATAGATTGATATTTTAATTTAGAAATATTTATATTTATATTTTCCTAAATTTAGTTTTATGGTTGTAAAAATAACTACAATAAGACTTGTTATTTCATATAACATGATTAATGTAGATAAAATAATGTATAATATAATTTTATTTATATCACAACCACTTTTTTTCAATAATATTAGGTAATTTTTGGCCTGCCAAAGTTATATAATTGATCATAAAATGTTTTAGAGTAATAGATATAATTTATAAATAAGAAGTTTTATGAAATATATTTTTTGAATAAGTTAAATCTCTCTGATATCATGGTTTACACCAAACCCCAAGTTATAACGAACTTTGAAAACTATTAATATTATGATTTAAACATGAAAATTGTTATAAAATATTTAAAAACGATATAATTAATAGGAATAATTAAATTTTGTTTTTTATTAATTACTTTTTATAAAAAGAGAACTTACTAAAAAAGTATTTATTTTTTAGTAATGACTTTATATATTTCGAGAACAATGTTTTTTTTAAAAATTATTATTTAGATCAATATAAATTTAAATTTTGAAGATTTTTGAAAGTTATTTTTTAAAAATATATTTTATTTTTGTTATATTTTTTTTTCAAAATTACCCAAGGGAAAATTAATGGGATTTTCCTTAAACTATATATTTTTTGATTAATAGTAAAAATAGTTGATTTCATTAAAATAATCTATTTATGTAAATTATTAAAATATTTATTTAATAATGGTTTGAAATTTAAATTATATCATCTATATGTCAATAAATGCAATTTGGATCATTGGAATACTTTTCATAATGAATATTTATATGATAAAAATTTAAAATTTTTGAACATTTTCTCTTTGGAAAACTACTTTATCTCTGCGTCTGTAGGGTTAATTTTGTATTAAAATTTTATATTAATGAAATTATATTTTTTACAAATGTATTACATATTTGGAATGATAATATTTTATTTTATATTATATGTTCGAATAATAATTTCCCATAATTAATTGTAAAATAATACAAATTTTTTTCCGCTGTTTAGGGAAAATATTATTTACCAGTGGTTAAACTAAAAATATATAGTTTAAATTTACTAAAAAGTAGGAAAATTTTACTTTTATTGAAGTAGTTATACCTTATCCTATTAATGTTTCTATGATGATCCATTTTTTGAGGTTTTTGTCATGTGAAAAATGTATGTACACCTTTTCCATTACAAATATTACATGTATGCCATAAACCTAACTTATAAACGACGACTCCTTATCATCCCATCATCACACATAAAAGACCGTTTGGTTCATACATGACCTACCCAAATATATTCTCAACATCCATAATCATATCCTATAATCATTATTTTGGTCATAAATCCAACCTACTATGGATTATGGTGAAAACCTAAAGAGGCTACCCAAAGAAGAGGTAATGTTGTTCAACAAGAATTTTTATTTAATTTGTTCCTCCACCTCCAAAAATTATTATGATTCCTTGATTATATAATAAAATAATTATCTTCCATATATTTTTATTCTTATGTATTAGGATCAGGTCCAAAAATCATCTCCCCTTATATCAAATGGGATACGAAATCATCATTTTTGAGTACGATGGACTACCGCCTCACTAGTAGAGGTTATTAATTTTCCATAAACACCTATCATGAATGGATGTTGTAATGGATTAAATTTATAAATATGATACGTATGGTATTATAAAACCTATGTAATTATTATATAACAATTAACATATTAATTTTTATTATATGGGAATATGATAACATTTTCCATGTGTATGGCCAACAACCGCCTCATGAAGCAATGTGGTTCATTCATATATTATATAGATGTTCATAAGAATGTTTTTAATGAAAATATTATATATATATGAAATAAATATAATTATTCATTCCCAATATATTATTTCCATTTCTTTATTTATTTTAATTCATAAATAAAATAGAAATTACATTCTAGCGTATATACAACCGACTACCACTATGAATATTATATTTAATTTTATATCTCTAAATTTTATTGATTACAATAGATAAATATAAACTGAATATATTTTATATTTATATCATGGTTAATGTTTTGAAGATTATTAAACCATGATCATCCTTAGAGGGATATAAAATAAAAAATCATAACTGTAATGACCCAGAATTTCCATGTATTTTTTTAAATATATTGGAATTTTATGAGTCCGCAAAAATTGATGGCGTGTGATTCTGAGGCCTGGTGTGCACATGATAAATTACTTAACATTTTTTTTGGGTACATTAAGTTAATGTACAAGAAGGATTTTCTAACTTTTGAACTAGTGTTCAGAATTAAAATCTGAGGGCACAGTTGAACTAGCAAAGCCGATATTTGCTTAAAGAGACATTCACCTCGACCGCAGTGGGTCGAGAGTGAAAGATAGTTTTTGTGTTTTCTGTAAAAGAAATAAATAAATAAAAATGTTAACATTTTTATTATTTTTTGAAACCCCTCAGCATGGGTTATGGTTGTGGGGACCATACAAGCCTAAACCTCCCTTTTGGATGTTTAGAGGTGGGGACCACTTGAACTTACCACCATTTTGAATTTAGTGGTGGGGACCACCCGAAGCCTCTTAATGGGGGAGAAACCAATCAAATCCCCATAAATGCTTTCTTCTCATTAATTGGATAAAATTAATTATGTCAATGTGGTACAATTAATTATCTCGATGATTAATTGTGCCAACCTTTTAATTTGATAAACATAAATTAACAAGTGTGCTATTTTCACATTTTTGTTGGAATTGGGAGAGGAGAACCTTTTGGGGGATTATATTTCTCCAGCAAAGAACACGCTCCCCGATGAAGAACGCTCACGATGACAAAGAACGTCTTCAACGAAAACGAACTGATGATCGAGGAAACACCGACATCACTGACGTCCATCTATCCCCAATGAATTCATCTATTTACTCGCAAACTATATTGACAAATTATTGATTTAGGGGTTAAATTATGTGTAATTATTGTTTCCCATGTTCTTCCCTTCTTAAACAATGAACGCAGAACAACTATCTAACAATTTGATCCACAGATTATTTATTTTGCAGGTTTGGGAATAATTAATTGTGAGAGGATTCAGGTTTTGACGTTCTTCATTCATGTTTTCATTGAGCCACTTGCTACCGCTCTAACATGGAGCGTGTGGCCCAAACAAACATGGAAAAACACCTCTTTAGTTCTTCTTGAATGTTGTGTCCTTCAAAATGGAAGAAGGTGACTTTGTTCCATGACAACGAATGGATGTGGTGGCCAGCACATCGCCAGCTGCAATGCAGGCAACAACCTTGTAGCTCCTTGCCACCCCATGGCCCTCCGCACTGCCCCGCGACCTCACCACCTCACTGCCCTTTGCACCACCCCGTGGCCTCGCCGCCGTGTTGCCCTCCATTCTTCCCCACGGCCTTGCCGCCCGACGACCCTCTGTGCTACCTCACAGCCTCGCCGCCTCACGACCCTCCGTGCCTCCCATTACCTCACGCCACCCGCGGCCTCACACCACCCGCGACCTCACGCCGCCCGTGACCTCACGCCGCCTGCAGCCTCACGCAGCCCGTGGCCTCATGCCGCCCGCGACCTCACGCCGCCCGGGACCTCACACCGCCCGCGGCCTCACGCCGCCCCGTGGCCTCCTCGACCCTCGCGGCCCACTGCACCGCCCCGCGACCTCGCTGCCCCTAGGCCTCGCCACCCAATAGCCCTCCGCGCCTCCCCGTGGCCTCTACGGAACCCACAAAATCGCGCTAAACTCACGGCCTCCGCACAGCCCACTGAGGGTCAGGCCGGACTAGACCCAGCGGACTGGGTTGGGCTGGGTTGGTCCAACCGGGTCGGACCAGACCCAGACCAACTTCGATCATTTCACTCTATTGACCATAACATTGGAACCAAGCATTCGTTTGATGAACCGTTAGTGGTGATGGAAACCTTGAAAAGATATGGTCTCTTTGAGTATAGCCCACTATGGTTTTGGAATAATTTGATGTAAGGACGGGTTGGATCGAGCATGAATCCAACTGTGTCTTTGGGACAAAAAGGATAATAACTCACAGATCGGGCGTCTGATTGATGCACCATCTATTGCGTTGATACCTCTATGGCATGGAGGGCCTTTTTGATACATATATATGGTAATTCGTGGATGTCCGAGTATCAAACTATGGCTTGAGGAGAGGACCCTCCCTGAGACGAGCATGTTTAGTGATGGAACCCAATAGCTGGTTGTGACGTGAAGAACGAATAGTGATCTATTGTGGGTCAGCACCTAGCAATCTTGTGTGGGTCAGCACTGAGCGATCCTATGTGGGTCATCACCATGAGATCCTGTGTGGGTCATCACCTAGAGATCCTATGTGGGTCAACACCGAGCGATCCAGTGTGGGTTAGTTGCAGATCCTCTTAACAGAGTAAGATGAATTAGTTGATACATCAAATCATCTCTACCACAATACTTTAGTTATACCTAGTTTGAGATGAGTTCATCCTTGTGTGGTACTTTCCTTCGAGGTAATACCTTAGTGGTATTTTTCTATGTTGCAGACCAGTGTGGTACTTACCTTCGTGGTATTCCTTCATTTATGGAATCGTTGAGCTTTGTGATTTTGGGTTGGACCCTGTGTTTCTTCTTGATTGAGATGGGTATACTTGATATCTTAGGTATATGTATGGTCATATACCTAAGTAGGTTTTCCAGTTGACTTCAGGGTTTGTGGTTTATCCATTATGTATTTTGCGAGACCTTGAGGGTATTGTGGTCACTACTGAGTATCGTTATACTCACCCCTACATGGGTTATTCCTGCACCTTGTTGTGTTTGGTGCAGACAACAGACAACGTTGCTCGAGGCTAAGGGTACCTGGACTAGACGGGGCCCAGAGATGGACCATACGGCATATCGGTACGTTGAGGAGACAGGATAATGTGGAGAGATGAGGAGGCAATCTATACCTACCCTTCTGGTAGGATCCTCATAGAATGAACCGATAGCTACTTTCATTTTTTTCAGTTGTATTGTTTTTCAGTTGTATTTGTACCTTTACTGTTGGGCTTTTATTCCAGTCCATTTTTTACTTTTAGCAATCTTTTTTATATAAAGTTTACTTGTATTCATCTTTTTGTGTACTTTGTAGCTTAAGTTTATAGGTTATAATGGAAATTCCTTCCCAGTTTTAATTAATACGCCTTTCTGTGCTAGTCTCCAGCACCTGGAATATAGATGGCAGGCTTGGGATAGTCACGGCACATGCCCCATGGGACAGGTCATGAAAAATTGTTATCAGAGGTGTCGGTTCTACTGTTGAACATAGGACTCTGATCTTTCTTATTAATAGAAATAATGTTATGTGTAGTGAGTGTGGTTTTTAGTTTAGGGAATCTAGTATTGGTGCGGTGGCTGATGTATCTAGACACCTGGACCCTGACATCTAATTTCTGACTTAGTTCACGAAAAACCCGATTGTTTGAGTGTTTTAAATAGTTTTCTTTGTGATATCTTTGCGTCAAATCCCCAGGTATAACATTTTGACCTTGGAGCACCTTTTTATTTTCAGGATGCCTGCATCTAGGCATCCAGCTGGGGTTCTGGTATACTGTACACACTGATAGTCCACCGAGGGATGAGGCCTCTATGGAAGGACCTATTTTAATAGACCCACCAATGGAGGCACCAGCAGTACCATTACCCATTGGGCCACTGATGCCACCATCGCTAGTAGTAGTGGGTGCACACTGCTTGAGCACGTTGCACGAGTTCCAACACTAGAGGCCACTGAGATTCAGGGGAGATATGGACCCACAGGCGGCTGAGGATTGGTTGGAGGCCATGGTGAGAGTTTTTTGATGGGTAGGGACACCCGCTGATATCTTGGTGATTCTTACATCCATCCTTTTACAGGAATCAACATGCAGATGGTGGAGCATGATGCTCTAAGTTCACGACGAGGTGACGCTTCTCTGGGAATACATCAAGAGCCGGTTTCGGGTTGAGATTATTCCAACGACTCTTCACGCAGTGTGAAAATATGAGCTTCTACATCTACAGCAGGGTAACAGGACTATGGCTTAGTATTCGGTGGGGTTCACTGACCTCTCATGCTACTCCACTGATAGGGTGCAGACCCATTCATTAGGGCCCGGACCATTGAGCAGAGACTCATTAATAAGATCTTTCAGCCATACCATGATCACATTGTAGTAGTATTCATCGACGACATTCGGATCTACTCGACTAATGAGGAGGATCATGTCTACCATTTGTACGTAGTACTGGACACACTCGGAGAGCACCAGTATTACGGTAAGCTCTCAATGTTCCAGTTCTAGATCTGAGAGGTTCACATTCTGGGACATGCCATATCAGAGGCTGGTGTTTTTTAGATCCAGTGAAGATTGAGGCAGCACTTTCTTGGGAGCCACCCGGGAGTGTGACGGAGGTACGGAGTTTCCTAGGTTTTGTCGGATAATATCAGAGATGTGTGCCGGATTTCTCCAAGTTCCAACACCACTATCAACATTGATGAAGATAGAGAAACGATTCATGTGGTCGGAGGGATTCCAGTGGAGTTTTCAAGAGCTAAGGTAGAGGCTGAATAGTGCCCCAATATTGAGGCTTTTGGAGGAGGGCATAGGGTACGTAGTCTACTACGACGCATTAAAAATTGAGCTCGGATGTGTTCTGAGAAAGGAGTGAGTAGTGATCGCATATAGTTCTTGACAGTTGAGACAACATGATCATAACTATGCTACCCATGACCAAAATTTTGTATCAGTGGTATTCGCCTTGAAAATTTGGCGGCACTATCTTATGGGTGAAATTTTATATTCTACTCTGATCAAAAGAGTCTCAGGTGTATCTTCTCTCAGAAAGACCTGAACCTGAGACAGTGATATTAGCCTGAGTTCCTCTAGGACTATGACATCGAAATAGTCTATACTCCTGAGAAGGGAAATGTTATACTAGATGCACTCAGTAGAAGATCTGGTATACAACTACTCGGTGAGGTGATAGAGTAGGTAGCTGCTTTGCAGATATCCTTTATGGATCGAGATGGAGAAAATTTCCTTCATTCTCTTACAGTCACTCCCCCACATCTTTAGTGAGTTAGGGTGGCGTAGTGCCAGGACACTAACAGTGAGGCATGACATGCTCTGATATCCATAGGACAAGCACCTGATGGATTTTATGAAGGTTGGAGCACATCATCTACATTAGATGATGTACCATGGTACCAGTGTCACTTCAGGAGGAAGTGTTGAGAGAGTTCCACACATCCCATCTAGCGGTACATCCAGGAGTGGTGAAGATGTACTAGGACCTTCGAAGACAACAATGGTGTTGGGGATAAAGAAATCAGTAGTAGTGTTTTTCTCTCAATGCCTCACCTTTTAGCATGTGAAGGTGGAGCTTCAGGTACCAGTAGGCTTGGTTTAGCCTTCAGAGGTCCCAGTGTGGAAGTGGGATGGGATATCCATGGACTTCGTGACAGGACTTCAATGTACATCCAGGGGTCATGATTCTATCTAGATGACCATCGACCGACTCACCAAGGTGGTCCACTTCAAACCGATCAGATAGTAGGGTTCAGTAGAGAGCATGGAATGCCTCTATGTGTAGGAGATTGTACAGCTTCATGGAGTACCCTCGATGATTGTATCTCATCGTGATACATGTTTCACTTACCAGTAATGGAAGGGGTTGCAGGAGGGAGTTGAGACACATCTTCATTTAAGGAACACCTTCCATCCTCAGATTGATGGCCAGACTGAGTGGACCATTCAGACTCTCGAAGACATGTTTCATGCTTGTTTCCTAAACATTGGTCATAGTTAGGAGGATAACATTTTTTGGTGGAGTTTGCATATAACAACAGCTATCAATACACCATTGGGATGGCACCTTTTGAGGCATTGTACGAGAAACCTTGCATATCACCTTTGTTCTGGAAAAAAATAGGAGAGTCAGTACTAGTGGGACCAGGGATGGTACGAGCTACAACAGAGAAGGTTAAGATCATCAAGGAGAGGATGAAGAATGCATAGAGTAGGCATAAGTCTATTGCCGATAGGAGATGGAGTCCTTTAGAGTTCGAGTATGGAGACCACATCTTTTTACGGGTCTCACCTTGGTGATATTTGTGGAGATTTGGACAAGGGAACAAGTTATCTCCAAGGTTGATCAGACCCTTATAGGTCCCAAGCGGTGTTTTCAAGGTGGATTACCACATAGCACTTCCACCTCAGTTGCACCGAGTGCACGAATTCTTCCACATATCCCAAATGAGGAGATATGTGAAAGAGCCTTCTCACGTCTTTGACCACGAAGATCTAGACATTGATGATGGGGAAACGTTTTGGAATGATCTAGTGGAAATTGAGGATCGACCAGAGCGGGTCCTTCGTGGGCGATCGATTCCTCTGGTGCGTGTTCGCTGGTAACACGGGAACCTCTAGGAGAGCACATGGGAGTAGAAGGCTCATATTCGGGCTTAGTTCCCTCACTTATTCCCTTAGTTTGAGTTGTGGATCATGGGGATGAAAATCCCTATGTTTGGTAGAAAGTAAAGGCCTAGAATTTCCATGTAATTTTATTAGATATATGGGAATTATACGAGTCAGCAAAAATTTAAGGCGGGTGATTCCAAGGACTGGTGTGCCCGGAATGAATTAATGAAATTTTTTTCGAGTAAGTTCAGTAAACATACTTGCGTGATTTTATAACTTTTGAACCGGGGCTCAGAATTTAAATCTCTGGGCACTGTTAAACTCATAGTGTCGGTATTCACATCAAGAGACCTTCACCTCGACTGCGGTGGGTCAAGAGTGAAATATAGTTTTTTTTCATGAAAGAATAAAATAAATAAAAATGTTAACATTTTTATTTTATTTGTTGAAACCCCTCAGCATGGGTTATTGTGGTGGGGACCACCCAAGCCTAAACCTCCCATGTGGATGTTTAGAGGTGGGGACCACCTGAACTAACCCTAATTTTGAATTTAGGGGTGGGGACCACCCGACCCCTCTTAATGGGGGATAAACCTCTCAAATCCACATTAATCCTTTACTCCCATTAATTGGAGCCAATTAATTATGCCAATGTGGTACAACTAATTATGCCAACAATTAATAGTCCCACCCATTTAATTTGATATACTAAAATTAACAAGGGGTCTATTTTCACATTTTGGGTGGAATTGGGAGAGGAGAACCATTTGGAGGATTATTTTTCTCCAACGAAGAATGTGCTTTCCAACAAAGAATGATCACACCGATGAGGAATGTCTTCAAAGACAACGAAACAATGATCAAGGAAATGCCGACGTCACTGGCGTCCATCTATCCCCAATGACTTTGTCTCTTTCCTCGCGACCACCGTCGAAAAATCTTTGAGGTAGGGGTTTAATTATGTGTTATTATTGTTTCCCATGTTCTTCCATTCTAAAACATATAAATCAGATCAAATCTCTAACTAGTTGATTCACAGATAATTTCTATTGTGGGTTTTGGAATAATCAATTGTTGGAGGTTTTAGGGTTTGACGTTATTAATTCTAGTTTTTGTTGAGCCGCTTGCTACAGATCTAACGTAGAGGGTGCATGCCAAACAAACATGGCTGGACCCCTCCTCTGCTCTTCTTGAATGGTGTTTCCTTTATGATGGAAGAATTCGGCTTTGTGCCATAGAGATGAACGGATGTGGCGGCCGACACATCGCCGACCATGACGAAGGCGATGGCCCTGCAGCCCTCTACACCACCTTGTGGTTGCGCCACCTCATGACCCTCTGCGCCACCCCCATGGCCTCGCTCCACCCTTACGGGATCCTTGGCCCGCATGGCTCTTCGTGCGGCCTCGTGGCCCTCCGTGCCACCCCGCGGCCCTCCGCACCACCACACGACCCTCTACACCACCCCGCGGCCCTCTGCGCCACCCCGCGGCCTCAGCAGCCCCAATGGCCTCATGCCGGCCTCGCTGCCTCTGCACCTCCCAGCATGGGCCGGGTCGCCCAGCGCGGCCAGGCCGTGCTGCACCCAGCTTGTCGGGTCAGGCTGGGTCGGTCCGACCTGGTCAGACTAGTCCTAGGCCCACTTCGATCTTTTCGCTCGGTCACCCATAACATTGGTACCTGGCATCCGTTTGACAAACCGTCTGTGGAACTGGAATGATTAGAGTGAGATGGTACCTTTGCGTATACCCCACTAGATTATTGGATTAATTTGGAGTATGGTCGGGTTGGATCGAGCATGGATCCAATCGGGCCCTTGGGACTAAAAGGCTAATAACTCACAGACCAGGAGTCCGATTGAGGCATTGTCTGTTACGTTGAGACCCCTATGGCATGGAAGTAAATTTTGATACTTCTTCTTAAGAAATCGTGGTAGTTGGAGTATCGACCAGTGGATTGAGGAGTGGGCCATCTTAGGGACGAGCAAGCTTAGTGCGGGAACTCAGTATCTAGCAGTGACATGAGGAATGAATAGTGATCCTATGTGGGTCAGCACCTGGAGATCCTGTGTGGGTTAGAACTGAGCGATCCTCTGTGGGTCAACACTGAGAGATACTATGTGGGTTAGCACCTAATGATCCTATGTGGGTCAGCACGGAGCGATCCTTTGTGGGTCAGCAGAAGATCCTCTTAATAGAGTAAGTTGAATTAGTAGTTACATTTAATCATCTATACTATTGTACTTATGTTATACCTGGTGTGATATGAGTTCGTACCTGTGTGGTAGTTTCCTTCATGGTAATACCTTAGTGGTATTCTTCTGTGTGGTGTAACTTTGTTGTACTTACC
Source organism: Viscum album (assembly GCA_963277665.1). NCBI lineage: Eukaryota > Viridiplantae > Streptophyta > Magnoliopsida > Santalales > Viscaceae > Viscum > Viscum album. Next base: position 1,630,718,418 of record OY728121.1, on the reverse strand, counting down.
TTCGTGGAATTCCTTCATTTGTAGAACAGTTGAGCTTTGGGCTTTTGGGTTGGACCCCGTGATTACTCTTGATTGAGATGGGTATACATGATAACATCGCTAAATGTATGAGCATATACCTATGTAGGGTTTATAATTGACTTCATGCTTTCTGGTTTGTCATTTGTAGATTTTTTGATAACTTCATGGTCTTGGGATCCCTACTGAGTATCGTTATACTCACCCGTACACGGTCTATGCCTGCACGTCTTTGTGTTTGGTGAAAATGACAGAAAACACTGATCGAGTCTGAGGGTACCCGGACTAGACGGTGCTCAAAGATGGACCATATGGTGTGTTGATTCGCAGAGGATACGGCCAGACATGGAGTCCTGAGGAGGCGATCTTTACCTACCCTTCATGTAGAAACCTCAAAGGATGACCTAGTCACTGCTTTCATTTTCCTTTAGTTGTATTGTTTTTCAGTTGTACTTGTACTTTTACTGTTGGGCTTGTATTCCAACCCCTTTTTACTTTCAGCACTCTTTTTGCTATAAAGTTTACATTTGTTCTTATCTTACTGTGTTCTTGGTTGTGTAAGTTTACAGGTTATAAGGGAAATGCTAGTTTTAGGGAATACGACATTTGGTTCTTGTTGCCAACCCCTGGTCTATGGAAGGAGGGTTTGGGGTAGTCACGGCACGGGCCCCGAGGGATGGGTCATGATAATAACATACATTAATAAGAAAGTATTTATTGCCTGAAAAGTGACTTTAACCTGGAATTATTAATAAAAAGGCATTAAAATATAATATATAAATCAAATTTGGTATGATATATATATTTATGGTTCTATAATACATTTATAATAAACATATATTTATTATACATTATTATTTTACATGTAATATGATATAAGATACTTATGTTATGGGTTTTCTATCCCAATATTCATCCATTGAGACATATGTTATGTTATGCACCTATATTCTCTATTGATATATATATTTATACCATTTAACTTGTGATATCATGAATTTAAATATTCTAATAACATTTTATGTATCTTTTAATTTTATTCTTTAATTGGGCCTATGATTCAAAGTTAGAAAAGTGTAAATTGTTTTTTCTACAATATCATCATTAATCACTATTTGTCATGATTATGCATCCAAAGTAGAGATATTAAAATTTATCTCTCAAGAAATGTATTTATTTTATTAAAATATTGGTATTTAATTATAAAACCTGGTTTCTATTAATTAATCTATCTTTGTTTAGTCAAAAGATCAAAATGATATTTTAATGAAAAATTATCTTTATTTGACTCTTATGTCAAAATGATATTTTTCTTACCAAATCATGTTTTCTAAAAATGAATTCAAAAAATTATTTTTAGATTATCCAAATTATTTAATAAGGAATATTTTACCCACGTTTTTCTTTAATAATTTTTTGGTAGGAATCTTCTTGGCATTTTCCAAACAAGTCTGGATTGTATTTTTCAAAAATGTGAAAGGAATCTATATTTTTAAAATGTATGAAATGAATAAAAATAATTAAATAACGGAAATTACTTTATTTCAAGATTAAATTATTTTTATTTATTTTTATTTTAAATGAAAATTATTTGAAAAATATTGTATGAATTTTTAGTTTTTTAAATGTGATTTTTAAGATAATGTTTTTTTCTTTAGATATATTCCATGGGAATTTTATTTCAAAATAATTTTCTATCTTAGATTATATTAATTAATGTTACTTATGTATTAATGATCAATTGATACAAGGATATCATTATTATTATATATTTAAAATGTTTATGATTAAAATGATAGGATGTATATGAAACCGATTTTCGTTCCATCGGTTATACTATGATAAAATTATTATGAAACCAGATTTTTTTTCAACATGTTATGTTTCAATTAAATGATGAATGGATTATCAAACCTACTTATTTTCCACATGTTATGTTATAATAAAATTTATATGAAACCCATATTATTTCATGGGTTCTGTTATAATGAATTTTTTATGATCTTGTGGAAAACATAAATATGATATTCATTGTGTGATAATTGTGACCTATATCAACTAATAATTCATTGGGATTAGATCGACATAATATAAATATGAATTGAATGAGGTGTGGACCAGGTTCCTCAATAGAAAATATTTACTATTATATTATCTGGTGTTAACCATGACTACTACAATTGGTTTGGGAGTGAACAAATTCTATTATGTTTGTTTTGGAAATGATCCTTGACTAGTAAGGAGATGATTTATAATTCTAATGTGTATGCTAATAATATATGTATTTTTACACTTTTATGTCATAATTTTTCATTTTCATTTATTCCATTATGTTTCATGACATAGTTACTCCCAATATTTTTTCCATGACTTAGGTTTTTGAACTATGATAAACATGGTATCATTTTCAAATGTTATTCTCATATTATTATATCCCTATGATCATGATATATTATTATCTACCTTGTTTACCCATACTAAGAATCTGAGAATTCCATTTATTATGTTTAATTTCCCTATGGTATGATAAATGTAATTATCAATGATATAACTAAGAATTGATATATTTATTAATAGCATAGTGGGAGATGACATAGCTCACTTAAGGGACAATTTTTTATGTGTCAATGTTTCCAATGGAAATAAATATTGCTTATCATCAAGTGTGTGTTTACGAAATGAAATTATTTTTAATATAAAAATATATTATATATATGAATTATTTGTTTTAGATTTTTAGTTGATATAAAAAGATAGGATTAGTTATGCTCTACAAAAAAGGATATAAATTAATTAGTGAGAAAATAAAGAATCTGTCTGAGGATAATTATAATGATTTTTGAAAGTATAGGAAAATATCACTGAGTTATAGTAAACGATAGAGTGAGTTGTTTCAATGAAATATATCTCTGGATGGAAACTATAATTGTAAGTGGATCTCGAACAGATGTACAGAGGGGAAATAATTCCAAAAAAGGAGCATTGAGCTAGACATGATCGTTACTTGGTTCCTGATAACGGTTCATGTTTCACATCTAGTTTGACCCTCCCAGGAGACATGATTTTTAATATAACAAACTATTTACAAACCAAAATTATGTATTTAAAACGATTATGGCTATGAGTGGGTTTAGATTAACGTGATGATTCATATATAAAAAAATAAGGTTCCATGATGTATTTAAATAGGTTATGATTATGTGGTTCTATACTATGAATATTATTTCTTACACTATGATGTATGGTTTTAGTCAATGTATAGAACCTAGAGGAACTTAGTTAATGTTGAGTGGAATGTATAATGAAAATATTTTCCTTTAGAGAATGTAAATTTTATGTGAACTAGAATTAAAAATCTTATTTCTATTCTCACAAAACATTCTCATGCAATAAATCATACTAAGATACCCAATATAAACAAGAGGGAACAAAATTAAATTGATTCCTTCATGTGGAATCATCCAACTTCATTTGGGGGATTAACTGATATTCTAATATCTAAAAAATGGTTCAGTACCAATGAAAAGAGATTTTATTTATCTACTGTTCTGAACATGAAAACCCCATTTTTGTTAACAATAATTTGGAAGGTGAGGAGGATCATTGGTGGACTCTCCTCAAGAATACAAGGGAACATGGTGAAAATGACTTCATGAATTGGGATGAATTTATGATATTATTTTTCAATAATTATATCCCTTCCATCCATTGTACAAAAATAGAGAAGGAATAACTTTAGATAATGAAAAAAAGATAATGAATTTATTGGTTCTTAAGTGGAATATTTTACAAGACTTATGAGGTATTCTTCTATAAGTCTTATACAACATGTAAGTAAGGTTAATAAATTATTAAATGGATTAATACCATGTATCAAAATGTAATTTTTCATAGGTTTCATCAGAATCTATAAATAAATCATTCAATAGGCACTCAATGCTGAAATTGATAATGGAGTATGCCATTGATCTCGGTGTTTTTTTAAGAATGTCATGATGAAGTTCAAAGGAAACTAGAAAACCAATAATTAGAATAGGATGATGTTTCCATCATACTAGAAGTGTGGAAGGAAATATGTAGGAAATTTAATTATGTGGAATTTTATAATGGTATCAAAATTCCACCAAAATGATAAGACATATAATTAGAAGTAAAAAATCTTAATTGTATAATGATTGCATATGAATTACATGATTCCTCTATAGTTAACGATTTTGGGAATTTTATTACAGAAAATATTTTCATTCATCTTTAGGTTGAATTTTATGTTACCATATGAATGGAATAAATTTCCTTATATATAGCCCATATTAATTTTCGAGTATGGAAATCCATATTTAATATTCTAAAAAAACCTATGATCATTTATAAACATAATGATATGAATGAATATCCATTGGATATAATATCCATTATATAGGTATTGATTCCCATTCAGTGGTTCTTTTTATCTCAGATTTTTGTTGAATCTTAACCGCAATGATATGTCTATTGTTTAGGAAGTTGATGATATCTTTTCGAAAGAGTTTCATAAGTCTTCAACTGGACAGTGAAGTTCATTTTTGAATTGAACTCATACCTATTACATCACAAATTTAAATGACTCCACATGATATTTCCATTAATGATTTGGGGAATTAAAGAAGAAACTCCATAAGAAAATTGAAAATGGATTCATTCAACTATTATTTTTCATAAATTAATGATTTATCAATGTGACTATGTTTTTATTATTCAAAGATGAAGAAGGTATCAATTAGTAAAAAAAGACTCTACCCCATATTGATATCATATTTGAGAAAATTATTAGATTATAATACTTTTATAAGATTAAAATTTATTAAAGATATAATAAATTGAGGTTCATGAATGATCATTTATTCAAGGTATCATTCCATTCAAAGTACGGAAAATATGAAATTATAGTGACTCTATTCAGTCTATCCAATAACCCTGCTAACTTCTAGGATTAAATGAATATATTATACAGAAATTACCTTGGTAATTTTTTAGTAGTATTTATAGATTTTATTCTTATCTATTAAAGGTTAAAGGAAGATCTTCGAGATCACATGAGAGTTATGATAATAACCATAATGAAGGGGAAACTATATAAAATATTTAAAAAATGTGAATTTTGGAAAATGAATGTTTTATTTTTGGTTCATATAATATCAAGAGAGGGTATATCAGTTTATCCCTAAAATATAGAGGGTATTTAATGTTGTCCCAAACCAAACATGGTGAATGAAATCTATAATTTCCTTTTTCATGTTGGATCATATTTATGGGGTTTATATAATTTCTCATGAATATCTAATATAGTATTAATGATAACTCAAAATGAAGTCAATTTACTATAGAAATATGAATATGAGGGAAATTACAAGTAAATGAAGATAATATTAGTTACTAAACCAGGGAATACATTACCCTATAATAGAAATGGTTTTTAATCTATAGTTATTCATGAAGGAAGGGATTGTGATATTTTCTTATCCATAATTTCATCGTTATATCATTTGCCTTATAGAATTTGATTTCACATGAGCAAAATTACCCAAAAAATTATTTGAAGTCAGATGTGATAATTTATGCATTAATGATATGGATTCATTATTTATATGGAGAAATTTTTGATAAATAAATTGATAAAGAAACTAAATTATATATTCACATAGAAGGTGTTGAAAATGTTCCAAATAAGATGGGTACAATTGATGAAAGAATATGAATTCTTAATATATTACCACCATATGAAGGAGAACCAGGTGGTCAACACTTTGATTCCAGTGGATCATGATAGATTATCAAGGATTATGGTCCCAAAATACCCAATATTTCTCTATTTTCAATTGATGGATATGGAAATCCCGAATGTAGAGGATAAATATTATCTTGCAGAATTGAATTTTCAACAATTTATCAATGTTAAGAATGAGAATTCCCATAAGTTAGATAAAGATATTGTAAAAAAATTAGAAATGTTTCTGATCTTATCCTTGATCAGGATGGGGTGATAATGTTCATGAATTATGTATGTGTTCTATCCAAACATGTTTTGAAGAATGATTTCTTAGAGAAAGATAACACATTATTATTCTATATTTATCATGGAAGTAAAAAGATTATTAGAGATAAGAAATTGTATTATTTGTGGGTTGTAATGAAGAGAGATATCATAGAAGGTTGTTTCTTGGTGCGTTGTATGTCATCATGTTAAATATTGGAGATAAAACTCTAAGGGGAAGTTATATACATTACTTATACTTGAATGAAAAAGTGAAAACATCACCATTGATTTTGTTATTGGAATCCCCAAAATGTCTAAAGGGATTAAGTCCATATGGGTTTTAGTCAACATTATTATAATGTTAGTAATCTTTATAGATCTCAATAGATATTTCATTCTGTATAAGCTTTCATGAATTAAATTATTGACGTGGTAAGGATTCATGGAGTATAACATTAAATTATTTCTCATTAGGAGCCATGTTTTCTCTCAATGTTATAGAAAATTACTCACAAATATCTCAATAAAGATATGTGTTTCATCCCTAATGGTTATCATCAAATAGATGGTCATTTAGAGAGAACAATTCAAACCCTATAGGATATGTTGAGATCTTTTTATATTAATATGTAATGTGGTTGGGATCAAGACCATCATGTAATTGGATTTTCGCACAAAAATTTTATTCACATAAGAATATAGATGGATTATATTAAAGACCTCTATGATAAGAAGTTTTGATTTCCAATGTGATAGAATTAAGTTAGATAAATACATATTTTTGGACCATAAATATCATAAGAAATGGAAATAAAGTTTAGAGATATTTAATAAATATTATAGTGGTAAAAAGTCAGTAGAAAATACTGATAATAATTGAAATGATCTGAAATATTATGTTTCTTAAATGATGTTTCTAAAAATATCATTGTGTTAAAATAAAATTATTGTTTTATAGAAAGGAAAACTAATCCCTAGTTTTATCAATCCCATTGAAATTGTTGAAGATATTAGGATGGTATCCTATTCATTTTTGTTTCCACCACACCTCACTAAATTTCTTGATGTGTTCATGTATATATGATAAGGAAATAAATTATTGATTCGTAGCATATTTTAAACTCATATATCATACCAATATAGAAATATTGTTCTCATGAGGAATAACCTATTGATATTCTGGATCGTACATAAAAATATCAACAAAACAAGACCACTAACCTTGTAAAAGTTTTATAAAAAATACACTAGTTTAATGAGGATGTGTGGGAACATGATGATATGATAAGGTAAAATTATTCTCATATATTTTTATTTTAGAGAACTAATTTTTAATGTGAATTATAGAATGAAACATCAGTGATTTCTTGATCTTTTTATCAAATAAAAAAATCTTATTTGATAGATTTCATTACATGAACAACTGAGTTTTAACAAACCGAGAATATTAATATTATTACATAAAAATGACTATATTACATTTATGATAATCATGTCATACTGAAATGGAGTAATCACTTTTTAAATATTTTTTTATAATGGTTTTATTTATAAATATTGCTGATAAAAATTACACCATTTTTATAATGTGTTTATATGTTTCAAAAAACTATTTTTTGACAAAAATGTTTTTACTTAATATTATAAACAAAAAAATTATTTAATAACAAAACAGATTATTAATTGGATAAAAAGAATTTATTTTATGAAATTATCATATAAAAATTATCCTGGGGTATATTGTGGGATTTTTCTAAAAAGACTATTTTTTTAATGAATAGTGAAAATACTGGTTTGTGAAGAAGAAATCCATTTCATAGATAGAATATAAAGTTAGTTTTTTAAAATTGTTATTTAATTTCAAATTATTTCAATTATATGCCTTTTAATTCAATTTAGGTCATTAGAATCATTTTAATATTGAATTTTACTATAGAAACATATTACTTTTGAAAATATTTCCTTTAGGAAATACCTTTCTCATCACGTTTGTGGAATGAATTTTGAAATATTTTTTCCAATTATGTGTAAGGAATTTTTAAAATGGGTTATATAATTATAATAAGCATAATGTTTTTCAAATGGTGTTTACATAAGTTTTTACAATAATTAATAGTAAAAACAGTAAAATTATATATTGTGGTTAATGTAAAAATTGGTTTTCCAAGGGTGAAGCTAAAAATATAGGGGTTGAAAATGACCCAAAACATATAAAAAATCCATTTTATGGACATATTTCAACATTATTATATAAAAACCTCTATATTGGTCTATGTTTTATCCTTTTAGAATTAGAAAAATCAATGTATTCTATTTTCATCAAAACATTACTAGTTTGACACCTACCTAAATTACAAAATCCCACCCTTTACCCTCACCTCCTAACACTTCCAAATAACATTTATTAAGACTATATTATTCCACATATCTAACTTAATTACATAATTTTATCTTATAAGTCTTAAAAATGTTAGAAACACAACCGTTGAAGGTTTTGTTTGAAAATATAAGGAGGTTACCCAAAGAAGATGTGATGATCTTCAATGAGTGTTATAATTTTATTACATCCTCCAATTCATTTAATTATTATTAAAGCATTATTACATAATTACCTAAATATATTACATATAATTAATGTTTTTATGATAAATTTATGAACTAAAAGCTTATATAATTCCATCAAATGGGGAAAAATTATCTTTTGTGAGTGTGGAGTACCACCTCCTCGTGAACCGATGGTATTTATTTTCCATCACTACCTTTGATAGATTTATATAATAATTAATAAATGTTTTTTATGATATTTATGCTTTTTTTATTCTTATATAATAGATAAATCACATATAACTTGTAACATTACATTATTTAAGAATTCTATAAACTCGCTAATGTGAATGATGGACTACTGCCTCATGAAGTGATGTGATTCATTCACTCTTTACATGGATGTAAGTAAGGATGATTTTAATTAATATATGTGATATATAAATAATAAAAATTCTTCCATATTTACAATTTATTATTTAAAATTATTTATTTCCTTTTTTATATTATATTGAAGCAACACTCTTACATAAGTACGACCTGCAGTCTACATGTATGTGGTATTTCATTTTCTATCTAAATAATTTATAGATTATTCTAAATACATATATAATGTAAATATATGTTATTTATATCATGGATAAAATTAAATATATTATGGATCAATGATAAATTTATGAGGACAAAAAAATAACAAATAAAAACATTCAATGAAAACAATGTATTTATTCATTAAGGTGAGACATTAACATGAATTTTTTTGTAAATAGGTAATAAAAGGTCATAATTAAATCATATATGTTAAGATATATATATATATGGTTATTTAATATATTTATAATAAAACTATATTTATTTTTCAATATGTTTTAAAATGATTGAATAATATTGAGACTAAATGTAAGGGATATTTAATCATTATTTTCATTCATTGAGACATATGATATAATTTGAACATATATTATTTAATGAGGTATATATTTTGACCCAATGACATGTAATATAATTAATTTAATAATATTCATAATATTATATGTGTCTTTTAATAGTATTTTGTAAATTGGGATTATAATTCAATGTTACAAAATTTGTAAGGGATTTATGTTACAATCCCATCATTTTTTGGGATTGTTATTGATTATTCATCCAATGAATAAATTTAAAGATATATATCTCATGAAACATTAGTAACATATTCTAATATGTTTATTTTTTGGTAATACCTTTTTCCTTAAATTTAGTATCTTTATTTTTTTAAGAGATCAATATTATGTTTTTAAGAAAAAATACCTTTATTTCTACTTCTGTTGAAAACCATTTTTCTTCCAAAACCATGGTATCTAATTTTTGTTATTTTTTTAACATTTTAAAAATGATTTATTATTGAAAATTGTATCCATTTTTTAATTTTTTTTCAAAGAAATCATCTTATCTTTTTCTAAACAAGGCTATTTTTTATTTTAATAACATTATGAATGAAATTTTTACTTTAATGTGTACAACAAGAATAAAATTTACCAACATCACAACCATTATTTTCATTTAATCTTACATCATAGGTTTTCGAGTTAGTTTCAAATTAAAATTATTTACCCAATATTTTAGGAATAATATTTTTTAATGATACTTTCAATGAATGGATATTTTCATCAAGAGTTTTTCTATGTGAATTTTCACTCAAAATAATTTCCCATGTATGTTTATATTCTATCTTCATACTAATGATTTAGGCAGAACACAAATCAAGGATAATATTATTTTCATTATTATTTATTTATTTTAAGTGATTAGTATTATTATGATAAAATTTTCATGAAACTTATATATCATTCATGGGTTATAAAATGATAAAATGATTATGAAACATGACTATTTTTCTATAGGATATGTTGTGATGAAATAATGACATAATTATGAAAAATATTAATTTTCCATAAGATATGTTATGATGAAATGTTGAAGAACCAAATTTCATTTTATGGGCTCTAATATGATGAATGGTTTATAATGATTTCATCCAGATATGTATGATTTTTAATTATGTGAAGAGTAGGAATTATATATCCCTCAAATAATAGGTTAATGATTGATATATAATGAGATAAATAATACCTGAATAGGGAGTGAAACCAATTTAGTTATATACTTTTTTGGAACATAATATTATTTGGAGTAAACCATGAATACTACAACGGTTGGGGTGAACCCATTCAACTATGATAGTTTTGGTAATTTTCCTTTACTTCTAATGAAATGATTTTATATGAATATGTGTATACCAAAAATATATTTATTATTCCAAATTTTAACTCTCATAGTTTAGGTACATTGATTCAATTTTTTTATGTCTTATGAACTGCTAAGATTTATACCATGAGTCGTGATTATGATATTTTATATACAGGTTATGGTTTTCAGATGTTATTATCATGTTCTCATTCCCACAGGCTCAAGATATGTTGATATCTCTCTTGTTTTCACTTACTAACCATTTGAGGTCACCCATTCTTATGTTTCCTTTCCCAAAGATATAATGAAAGTTCTTATGTGTGATATGTCTATGATGTTTTCTATTTATGAAGAACACAGTAAGAGATGATGTATTTAACATATAAACCAATTGATAATATTGCCAAGTTTCCAAAGGGACATTTTTTTTATGATACGCATGTGTGTGTTTGTGTAATTTAATGAATATTCATCTAAAAATATGTAATATAATGGTATGATATTTTTTTAAATTTACAATTAACAATTTCTATATAACATTAAAATGATTCTTAATTTTGATTTAATAATTCTTGCATGGTGGATTTTATGACCATATTTGAACATTGAAAATCCTTATAGTAACTAAATATAGTTGTTGGGATCTACTAATAGTGTTCACTAAAAATTTGTTAAACAGTGTAGAATTATTTTTATAATCTTTAATGTGGAAGAGAAATTTATATTTCATTACTAATTCATCATGAACACTGAATCATTCCCATGTCAATTATACTAGATTAGAAAATGAGTTTTTTGATATCCTATTTTCCCATGAAAATTTTATATACTTCTAAAAAGTAACTAAATTAAAAAAAATTAATATCATGAAAAACTACTGTAAATACATATGAACTGTGATTACATTTAATTATTTCATAGTTTGATTTTACTACTATATGATTTTGAAATAATGAATAATGAAATATTGGATCAGAGAACCTTTTAGCTAAACAGATTAGTTGATTTCATGATAAAAATGTGGATTTAATTATAGAGGTGGCACTCTTATTGGCTACTTAATTAGTAATAAAAAAAATTAGTCTCAAGAATTCCTATATAGTATAACAACATGTTAATTTGATGTTCTATATCACAAATTTGATATCATTTTGATAAAAAATAAAACCATAAATCTAAAAATTTAAAAAATATGTTTTGGAGGACCTATCCAAATAAAATATTTTCAATGATCAACTATAAATAATGTTCCTTCCAAGAAATGTATTACCAGTAGTTTCTGAATGTTTACATAATCTTTCATGTAGACGACACATGGGGATATAATAGAAAAGAAGAAATTTTTTGGAATCAACATTATATTTCCCCTCAATTTTATAGATTCTAATGAATGAACAGAAACAGTAAAAGATATTAGAATTTAATGGTAACATTTCTATAATTAAGGGAATTCGTTGAAAACCATGAAATTTATATGAAATAATTAACGTATCATAATGGAAATTATGAGGTTGTTTTAGTGGAATTTTTTATTTTTCAATATAATTTTTTAAAGACTATGTATTAGTGTTGGTATAAGACAACCCAATGAGAATTGATTTGTCATATGTTAATGAATTTTTTAGATTTTAAATCTTTTACTAGTAAAAACTTCCAACCATAGTGATAATAAATAAATTGTACCATTTCATTAATAGTAGTTTTAAATAACAATTGAGAATATTTTATCATATTCACAAAAACATAAACTCCCTAAAAATAAATAGTTTTCAAAGTGAGCTAAACATATTTTTTTTTCACTTCCCTTCCCAATTAAAAGGTTTATTTTATGACCACATTTCTACTATATTTTTTTGGGTAGGGGGTGATAATTTTTGAACTTCCTTGAAAAATAGTACATATTTTTTAGGTAATGTGTCTTGTTCAGTTACATTCTTTAGGGCAAAGAAGGTTCACCATTAATTAATATTTATAATTCATTGAATACATATTTTTTACTATAATTAAATAAAATAAACATATATATAGATAAGGAATGGGTTAATGAAAATTTATTCCCACCTTCATTATTTTGACTATGAAATAATTAGCCTAAAGGGAAAGGGATTAAATTTATTGGTGTTTTTTGAAGGAAAATAAGTGATATGTTTTTATCAATTTTTAATTTAGTATAATGTATTATCCTATTGGTGAAACATATATATGTGGAGTCAAGGATTTTTCACATAGTTACTAAATAAACAATAACACTTATAATTAATTAGTAAATACTCTAATAAACCCAACATGGTATACATTAATGGTACCTCAATTTGGTTACTGTAAGACCCCAAACATTCCTCTCAATTTATAAATACATTTATAAATACCAAGTGATAATGAAAGTATATTTTTGAATAGAATTTACCTATTTGAAAAATAACTGAAACAAAAAAAAATCATAATTAATGTAACTATATTTTTAAATATTGGATACCCAAAAATGATAACCAACATAGTGAAAGGATGATTACTTACATTAGTGGTGTAACACAGCAACTCTAATAACCAAAATTTTTAGTTTACATTACTATAATGGTATAAGATATAACGGCTATATTCCTGAAGGATATATTAGATTATAACTAATGATGAAATTGATATATACATTATTGTTATTTTACATTAGAAATATGAAATAGTTAGAAAAAACATACATTCTAGTATCCTTGATATTATTCATTATATCTTGCATCATATCATGGGTAAATGAAAACTAGTAAGGGTGACATTATAGGATCAATGAGAGTTACGTACAATATAATACATCAAGATTAAATTGGGTAATAATCTACATATCATGATAGATAACTAAAAACACATGTCATTTAATAAATATTTTGAGTACAATATGCATTTGTGGATAATATCGATTTAGTAATCTCATGGAAAATAGTTACTGAATTATAATTAAATCAAATTATTAACATTTAATATTATGATCCTAGACATCATGATATCTTATTTTCAATACGTTTATCTAATATATTTTAATATCATGGGTTGGAATACAATAAAAACCCATTTAATCTGGAAAAATCATATGTCTCATGAGACTAGTCAATGAATTAAGAGGAAAAATAATTTCTATCCCATATCTATCATATAATTCCAAATTCATTACTCATACATTAAATTGTATGTTTAATTCATAATTAGTTTCCCATATCAACAAATATATTTCGTTTGAAATGAATACAGAATTATCAATGTTTTCCTCGTTCAATCAAATAATATTCATTATAAACACCTTATGTATAAATTATGTATAGTTTATGAAATAAGAATTTAGTGGATGGAAAATTAAGAAAAATTTAATATATAATGGAAATATATTTCATTACGATGAATGTTTCAATATAATGTTAAAACCTATAAATTAAAAAGATATAAAAGATGAACCATCAATTCATTCTAAATGTAGATTTTGAAATAAATTTGTTCCTTCTAGTGAATAATTTAAAATGGATGAAAAAAAAATGATTTTTAAAAGATTTTTTATTTTTAAATCCTAGAATACATACAAGATAAGATAAGTAGTGATTAATGGTTTTGGAATTGGAAAAATATTTAAAATCTATATGTGTTAAATAAACATTCATTTTGATTTTTATAAATAAATTTAAAAAATTAACCATTTATAAAACATTATAAAAACTGAATTTAATCCTTAAAAATTATATTTATGACCTAAAATTCCCAAAATAAATCATTTTCTATTTAAAATGACTTCTATATACAATTTTTAAAACTAAGGATATAGAGGAAAAATATACTCCATCAAAATTAGAAATAAGATCATCTTTTATTTTAAACATTATGTTTAAAAAAATTACATGAATTAAATCATTAATCACTATTAATGAATAGATATTCATCTAAACCACTTAAATGGTCCAACATGTACACCAAATAATGTAAATATTTTCATAATACTGAATATGTCTTAATGGATTTTAATATAAGACAAAATCCCTTACCTAAAGAAAAACATCATCTTTATGCGTTTGTACCCAGTATATAATTGTTTTATTAATTAAGTAGAAAACCATACTACTATATATAATACAATATATAAATTACTTATGAACTTTTTTCACCCATTTATTAACATTTTGTTTATTAAAATCACTCTTCGAGTTGATAATTGCTTTATTTTTCATGAATATTTTGGTTTTGATCTTTCAGTCCATGTACATTGATCATGGGTCAATAATTTATATAATTATAATAATTCAATAAATATCATATATTTTAATTATATATAAATATAATCATTCTTAAAAGGTATATAATTAAAAATTAATCGCACCATTCATAGAGACAACATGTTGTACGTATGGAAGAACATTGTGTTCACTTTTCAATAGATGGAACAAAAGAATGGTAAATTATAATTCCATTTTCCATGACAATTTTCAAATCTTATTGATCATATATAAATTTAAAATGAATCCTTTAAATATCAATTAAAACCATTAATGAATAAAACAACAAATTGCTTCGTGGAGGAGGTAGTCTGCACATATGTTTTGGAAACATTATATTTCTTCCAACGAATTGAATAGTAAGAAGTTATATATGATATTATAATTCCCATTGAATATTAATTTAATTAATTTCATATAATTTCATTGTATTCATATGTATTATAATCCAATTTAAGTGGTGATGAAAAATTAATTGCACATCAATGTGGAGACGATGAGTCGTACATACGCAAGAGAAATTTTTTCACATTATTAGGAATTAAAGGAGATGTAATATTGTTGTCTCGTCATAGTAATATAATCAATGTATATTTAAGATAATTAAGATATTTTTTATAATGGTTTTACCACATTAATAGAATGTTGAAGAATAAATAAACATGAAAGGGTTGGTATATACAACTACCTCTTCCATGATATTCATCCTTCATATCTCATATTAAGGGACTTATGATTTTGTAATTTGAGATGAAAATAACCCTATAACTTTTGTGTAATGTTGAGAATTAAGTTTTGTAACATTTTATCTAGATAGGATTCACAATTTTGTACAAATAAAATAAATAAGAGGAGGCATTTTATAAGTTAGATGAGGGGTATACTTGGAATTTTCAAAAGTATTAAATTAATATAAATAATTTTTTAAACAAAAAATGTTAAAAATTTGTATTGTTAAAATATAATATTATGATGAGTTTAAATATTATCAACTAATATTATTTCAACATGATTTAATTTTTATTTCACCCTTATCATTTTTGTTTTAACCCCTATAAACCCTTTTGCTATTAAAACAATATTAAAACAATCCACACATTAAGGGTAAAAAATGTAACCATATGATGAAAAATGATCCATTAATGGTCTGTTTATTATTTTTTTCAACCTTATTTAGTCCACATAGCGAAATATATGATTTATATCTTGTTAAAATCATTTATTATTTATTATAAAATATCATTAAACTCAGATTTGGCAATATTCTTTTATTGAAACTTTCAATACATCAAGAAAAACATTTCATTAATATATTACCCTCTAAAATCCCTAATATGTCACATATGTTTAAATTTATTTGGAAATTTATTATTCAACCAATTTGTTTTACATTTAATTTTTTTAAAATATTTTTTTTAATTTTCTATTAATTTAATAAATACTTTGTTGGTGTAGTGTAATAATTTAAGTTAATTATTCTGTTAGTAAAAGAAAAAAACACCATTAAAAGAAATTTATTGATAATTCAAATGAGCCATTAAATATGAATATAACCTCTTTTTATCCCACTTAAAACACATTTCAGTTACTAAAATCAACGGAGTCATATTTTTACATTATCATTTTATAAAATAATTTTATGCCTATAATCAAGGAATTATGAAGCAAAGATTCAAAATATTCTATAATTTTAATGAAATAGTGGAGAAAAACTCATATATTGGATATAGGGAAGTGTTTCACTAATTTTGAGCCCATTAAGTTTACCATAAATTAACCCATTTTACCAATACTGTGGAAATGAAATTCCACTATGGTTGCTATTCATATTAACCAAAAATAAAAGGTTCTTATTTACCAAATCAAATCCCCAAGATTAAAAATATTTTATCCATATTTTTGGATTATATTTCTATAAGTGACATAAAATAATTTATGAAAAAAATGAATAATGTAAGGATTTTTTAAAGGTTTTTTAATTATAATATGTTTTAAAACCAAAATCATCTAAAAATTTAAATCTAGTGAACCTATTTAGATTAGGAATAATTTAAAAGAACCAATTTTACTTTGATACCATTCAATACCCAATCTTAACTTTTTAACTATATTAAATAAAAATAAAGTGTTCAATTAAAATGATTATTTTTGTGTATTCATTTGGAAAAGAAATCATTTCTGAAAATTTAAAAAATACTCTAAACAATTTTTAACAACGTGACATAAAAAATTGATGATAATTATAAACAATTCAATTTCAAAAATATTTAATATTTTATTAAATTATTTTATACAAAAATATCAAATACTTTGTTTTTGGAAAATAATATATTTGAAGAATATGACAACTTTACAAAAAATGAGTATATATATCCAAATATATTTTGATTATCTAAATCCTTGATAAATAATATTATAAATAATTTATCCCTATTCAGTTCCCTATTATAAGGGCTATTTTATAATAGTAGTATTTAAATAATAATATTAGAATTATATAATGAAGTTCATTTATAAAAAATGTTTAATTTTATATATTCTATCGAACAACGTGTTAGTTAAAAATAGTTTTGAGTTAAATCCCCTCCCATAAATAATTTATTCTTTATATTTTTAGCTCATCCATAATAGGATAAAGCAATTTTTTCTGAAAACCCACCTTCTATATACGGATAATAAAACATATTTTGAAAGGGAAAGTGGGAAAAAATTTGTTACCTGAAAAATCACGTATCCATTTCCTCGATAATGATAATTTCAATAAGAAGATAAAATATATATGTGGAATATAATTATATAGTATATGAACTATTATAGTGTGATTGAAACCAATTTCATAAGAATGTTAATGAACACCCAACCATACATTTTTGTGGGGTTAAATGACTATTTATTGATCATAAATAAAGGTAAAAGGATAATATTTCTATTTCAAGATACTAATCTTAAGGATGAGGGATTATTTAACTATCATGAAACATAACATGATAAAAATTATGTAATTTATTTATTACAATATCGTAAGAAATATTTCATTCTTTCGATATTATTTGATGAATTTCTGCAGCAACTCATACTCTATGAATACTAAAGATGATTTTTTCATGACTAAAGAATTAAGATTAACATTTAAGAATTCATACATTCCATGAATGAGTAATAATTCATTCCTCATGTCCCTATATATTTTCCAAAAGAAAAATGGATAGCACATGTTATCCATTTTAGATAAATATAAACATTGATGTCTAAAATATATAAAATATTCCATATAGTTCAACATAATATGTTTAATAAATAAGAACTATTAAGTTTCATACAAAATATGTCTCACCAAATTCGAAATCCAAAAAACTGAAATATTTGATCAAATATTTATCCCCAGACAACAAAAATTATCCCATAGTTACACATAAAAACATGTGAATACCCTTATCACATATTCTCTGAAAGTATTATTAAAACCTAATTTGTAATAAAACCTCATTAAATATAAATAAATACAAAAATTGATAGTATCTTATTTGTTAAATAAAATTTAATATTATAAAATATATACAATAAATCAAAAAATATATTAAAATCTATAAATTAAATTTAATGAAACCACTATTCATTTTCAAAATATCAATTACTATCCCATTTACATCACAAATTCCAATATTATTGTTATCTTAAATAGAAATAATTAACTCAAAATTAGGACCACATTAATATTTTTCATTTCCTTATTTATTTTTTGTCTAAAAATATCCCCTCAATACTAAATACATTTTATTGGTTATCTATACTATTCAACAAATATTTTCACATCCTTAATGAAAAACAACACTAATTAAATCCTTATATGTTTCATGATTCTTATGACTAAAATATTGATGATATAACATTTTTAAAAAAAAATTCTTGAATTAATGTTCACAAAAATTCAATAATTCAACTATGGCTATATTAATGGCATATTATTAATGTTCTCCCCTTGGATTCTTCAATGGTATGTTCCCTTAATTCCGGAGACACCATTTTGAATAATTTCCCATATCATTATAGTTGATGCATTAGATAGTAGTGTATTAATTATTTTCCATATATTAATTACCTATATGACACTTATCTATGATATTTTAACACTCCCATGCCCTTCCAAAAATTTCCCATAGTTTTCATTCCATAATTGTCTCACCTAGAAAATTACATCTTTCACTTTTTTCAATCACCTCATTTATTTTATTTTTAGCACAGTCATCCTCTTTTTATCTTGATTTATTATGAATATATTTTAAATATATAATTCATTCTCCATCCTAATGGTACTTGATAAGATACCATTATATGATAAAAACATTTGAGATACTAGTTCCCGTCAAAGGATTTTCCTAAGACTATAATTAAAATTCTCAATCTTAAATTAAAGGTTATGTATATAGTCTATTTAATGAATACATAATCTTGTAATGTTATCCTCTTAATCTTAAACAATTATTTATTCCTTTTTCAGTAAATTGAGTAAATTTTCATCAATTTCATCCAAATTTTCTCAAGGTATGTATTTATATAATAAATTAACATTAACTATTTTCAATTCCATGTTTTCAATTTCATCAGCCACTTTAGCATTTTGAATAAGTGTCCACCATTGAATGAAATATTATTTAAAACAAAATGTTTCTAAAATACCTTTTTCTATTTCATGACATCCCAAAAAAAGAAATATTTTTCAGGTGACTTAATCCATTGTTTGTATACTAATGGTTTAATAGTTCTACTAAAATATAGTGGAATATTTTAGAGGAGATGATCTTACATAGGTGAATCACAGTTTTTAAGGACATGTCATTTTGCACAGGTAAGGATATTTGATAAAACCCCAGTGAGGTATTTTAATATGCAAATTATCTTCTCTTTTACATCACCAAAGTTTTTGGGTTTTTTAATAGATAAATCCCTAGATTATCTATGGGTATTTATTCCATTTATTTTGTTTGGAAACATAAGTGAATAATGTAAATCACTATGTCATCTCATGATCATCATGAATGTTGATCCACTAAATAAAATATCTATTTTATTAAAATTTCACTTATACTATATGGGACAATAATGTTATCACGTTAGATATGTTTATTTAAAATGTTGTTCCCCTGGATTTTACTAAAACTTTATAATTACTGATTGTAACAAATCGACTCTAGTTACTAATAGTATGTGCGTACATTATTACATGGGAATATGATACAATGAATCACATCCCATAGTACTAATAGGTTTATTAGTCTTCATGAACGAGATACATACATGATTACATTATTTCCTTTAAAATAAAAAATAAAAAATATAAATACAATCCTACATTTTGTATATTATTCATATTATCCTTCTTCATATCTCAGGGAAAGGAAAAAAAGTAAAGAGTGTTATCAGATTCTCTATAATAGTTACATAGAGTAGAAGGTATAATGAATAAATAGGGAATTATAAATATAGAAAAGAAATAACTAAATAGTTATTTCCTTAAATCAATAAATTGATCACTAAATTTATCCAAGCAAAATATTAATTTAGTAATCTCATGAACAATAATAAAAAATAAAATTTCATTAAAGGAAATTTGTAATATTATAATTTATGATCTCAATCATCACAATCTATTTACAATCATAACCTCAATCTAAAATAGTTTAAAATAATGCATACAAAAACACTAAAACCCTTTTAATTTGGCATATTGTTTTGTATCATGAGACCTATTAAGGAATCAAGGGGAAATATAATTTGGGGCCCCACACTTCCCCAAATTTCTATTCCATTCCTTATAAATTAAATGATAAATTAAATTCAAAAACAATATTCCATATCAATAAATATAATCATTGAATAAATTATACCTATTTATCATGTATTTACATAGTCATTAAAATCACTTTCATACTAAAACACGATATTTACAAATGATATACAATTTATGAAATAAGAATATATAATATTTATATTAAATATAAAGTCAGTTTTTATTGTGAAATGATGGCATGGAAGTGAATGTTTCATGAAATTTTTAATGATCACAAAATTATTGAGAGATAATAGATAATATACAATTAAATAGAAATACATGTTTTGTTGTAAATTATTGTCTTTTGGAAAAGAAAAGAAAAATAAGAGAAATTCTAAAATATTATTCCACTATGGTTTTTTGTAAATCCTATGATAACCTGTAGTAGAATCTAAAGAGTTTAAAATAGTTTCTATTAAGAGGGAATCTCTTAATGTTTTATATTTTATAAAGAAATACTCTTGAGTTTTTTATACGTAATATCAAATGTGACACTATTATAATAAATTATAAAGATTGTTTTAAAACATTTAAAATGTCAAGTATACCTAAATATATCCATAATGAATCATTTCAGTAATAAAAATGTCTTTTGTAAAATAATTTTGGAAAATATGTATACGAGAAAATTTTACATGACCAAAAGGAGAAAAAAGATCACATTTTACATTACATATTATCATGATAGTGTAACATGAATTTAACTATTAATCATACTTAATGAATATAAATTCATTTTAAATACTTAAAATGGTGTGTATATACACCAAATAATTTAAATAGGTTCATAATACCAAATATGACTCAATGGAGTGCAAATTGAGATGAAATTTCATTCCTCATATACGACATCTTTTTTTAATGTTAAAACATCATGTATAATAAGTATTTATTTATTATACATATATTTTATGAAAATATAATTATATATTATACTATATAATAATTAAGTATAACAATTAATCACTAATTTATTAAAAATTGATCATTTAAATTTTTGTTTGGGGTGAAAATTACTTCATTTTTCATGAATGTTTTGTATTAGATGTTTTTTCCATGTAAATTTATTATGGTTAAATCATTTACATAATTTTAATCATTATATAAATATAATATACATTCATTATTTATATATATAGAAAAAATCATAAATGTAAGATATATAAAAATGGAATACATCGTTCATGAAGATGGTAGAATATAGGTATGCATGAACGTCATTTTCAATTTTCTATGTGTGAAAAAATGGCGTTAAATAATATTAAACCTTTATAGGATAATTTATATATAATAAAACATATATATTCAATAAATATATCCTTATTTCTATCCTTGTAAATATCAAATGAAAAACAGTTTGCATCGCATCTTGGAGGTAGTAGTCCACACATACGCAAGAGCGATGTTCTCATATTAAAATCAATTAGATGGAAAGTAGGAGTAAATGGTATTATAATCCGATGATATTTTTTTCAAATAATCATTTAATTTCATTAGTTACGTCATTATAGACATCCATGTAATTTGGTGGTAAATAATGAATTACACAGTTATGTGGAGATGGTATGTGGTACATACACACGAGTGATATTCTCACATTTCATATGATGGAATGAGATTGAATATGGTTTTACCATAATCAAAATAATATCTTACTATATTAGAAAATAATGGATTTATTTAATTTGGATGTTTAAAACACATTATGTGGAAGTAGAAGTGTAAATAAACTTGAATGTATTGGTAAAGATGTTTCTCTATTCATTGGTAGACTTTAGATCTGTGATTATGGACATATGGATGATATTTTGTGGTGAAATGATTCTCTATGAACTATATAAGGTTTTTGATGACGGAAATGGTTAGATGTATTTCTAGTATGGTTTCTTAATGTATGGTAAAGGAAAGAGAGTAGGTTTTCCGTTAATAAGTGAACATAGGGGAATTATTTTAATTTCATAAAGTATTAAAATAATATAAATAACTTTTTATGTATAAAGGGATAAAAATATAATTCATTTGGTTATAATAAAAGGATGTGTTGAAATTTTATCATCTTATAAAATTTAAGAAATTTCCACATATATTTTCATTCATATTGTGTAGTTTTAACCACCTATTAACCCTATTGAAAATTACCAAAATATTAATGATTTGAAGATTTAATGGTCCAAGAATGTATCCTTAAAAAGAAAAAAAACCAATAAATGGACCATTTTTTAGGTTTTAAACTATATCCAATCCAATGGGATGATGATTAGATTTTTATGAATTTCAAATCGTTTATTATTTATTATAAAATATTATTAATTTTATTTTTTTGACTATTCAATTAATTTGACATTAATTACATCAATGAGAAGATTTACATAAAATATAATCCCTTAAAACAACCTTAAAATGTATCTTGTATCTGTAAAAATTATGTAATAAAATAAATTAAAATTTTGTATTACTTTTAATATTTTTAAAATTATTTATTTCATTTATCAATAAATTTCAGAAATATTAAGTCATTATTGAGTAACAATTCTATCTATGTAAAAATTCACTTAAAGTTAATAAAATTACATGATGAAAAAATTTAAATATTTTTAAAATCAACACTTAAAAATAATAATGAATTATTTTTATACATATAGAAATATTATATTGATATTAAAGTCAAGAGAGTGGTATTTTTGAATTTACCATTAATTCAATTAAAATAATGGACCTAATTTGAGAAATATGTCCCCATGTGGCCATATATTGGAGTCATGGATGTAAATGGTCAAATAAAACTTATCCAATAAGAATAATTCATGTCCTACGTTTCCTTTGGGACCTTATCATATTAGCATTTACCCTAATTAACTACTTTACTATTACAATTGAAATAACATTTTCATGTGGTTAATATGAATTTTTACCAAATATTAAAGGGAAATATCATCCAAATATAAAAAACTTAATTCAAAATATGTTATCAATTTTTCAACATTAAATATTTTAAATTAAAATAAAATAATCTTAGATAAAAACAAAAAATGTAATGAGAAAATTGTTTTTTTAGAAAAATTATTTTTATGATTAAAATTATTTTTTACCAAATTCTAACATAAAATTGATAAAAATAAACATATTGGATAATTAATAATTTTAAAGAACAATGTTTACTTTGAAACCATTTTAAAATCAATTTTTACTTTTTAAATGTTTTATAAAGAAAAACATTGTTTTAAATAAAGATCAGTATTTGGCACTAATCATCGAATAATATATTTTCATAGAAAATTACTATTAATTCAATATAAGATAATTTTTAAATGTTTATTTAAAAAATTATCTTGATTTTGAATTATATTATTTATAAATTTGGTATAAATTATTTATATTATTTTTAATGGAATGTAATAAAAAAATTTGAGGGAAAATATAATTTTGAATCCTATAAGGTCTTTACTAAAAATTATCTACTTATTAAAATATAAAATTTATTTATCAAAATATATTTTAAATAATTTTCAATACATATTTATTCCTAATCTAACCATAAATTTTATTGGCTATGTAATAATGATGACATTTAAGAAAAAATGTATTAATATTTTATCATGGTTTTTTTAAACATGGTGTTTGTGTGTTGTATAATCTATTGATCAGAATGTTCCTTCGACATCTCTAGGTGTTACAAGTTTGTTCTGTATATATCTAAATATAAATATAATAAAAAATATAAATTTATGTAGACACCGAAATAGAAAAATATAAAAATATATGTACAAAAAATGGTCAAAATTAATTACATAAATTACATATATAAATATATATATCCCAAGTGAACAAAATATTTTAACGGAAAGTACAGTAAAACATTGAATATTAGATATCCCAAGAATAATCCCAAGAATATTCCATTGAATCCTATATTGAGTCCTCTTTGAAATCTAAAAAATATTTGAAGGAATTCTAGGATCTGTATTCTATAAACTCCAATTTTTCTCTTCATTCCCTTGCTAGAATCATAAAATACATGATTTAAATAGACACCAATAGAACATGAGAACGGAGTGTGTAAATTGTCTAAAATAGGAGATCAACACCTAACCTCAAATGATTATTCCTAAAACTAAGTTCATATATAATTAGAGAAATGTTAAAAATACAAAAACTAATCAAAATAGAGACATTTCATCACATGGAGTAAAAAATAAGTATAATGACCCAATCGTAAACATTAATTAATCATGAGTTTAATCAAGAATTCACATTGATGATGTTTTCAAGTTTAGATTTTTAGATAATTAAGCCATTATAATTATATTACATCTTAAAAATTACAAAGTATACACATCTACCTAGTTTCTATTTTTTTCAAAAAAATAAAAAAACTATTTAAAAATAAACATGTCCAATAACATGTTTTAGAAAACATAAATATTCTTTGATCCCATCCTTGACCATATTCATATTTATGTCTTGGGGAAAACATTTAATAACTTGGCATGAGCCTAAAAATATAAGTAAGGTTAATAAAAAAAGGAAAGAAAACATTTTTCCATCAATACATACAAATAAATGAAATCATACTTTTCAATCTTTAACATACCACACTAAATCATATGTTTTATGAATAATACATGGAGATCATAAATCATAAAGTTAACATGTGGCTTCCATATCATACATATGTTGTATATTTCACAGCTACGTTGGAAATTAAATTTGGAATACCAATAACATTATATTCACTAAATCTCTTAAGAGAAAAATTAATGATTACCTCCATCACGTTACCCAATGCGTTAGAGAGCTATCTCAGGCTCACCCACCCTAGGTTTATCACCAAACCCTCGTATACATAAAAAACACCCAAGAACCATAATATATTCATTACAAATAATACAAACTTAAAGGAATGATAACATTTCAACATTTCAATTTCAATATATAATTTCAAAATATTGAAATAATCAATGATTTCTCGAAACTATTTTCAATACCATTTAAAACATTTAATAAATAGATTTCTAAATAAAAGAATACCATACAAAATTGAAACATTTAAAAGAAATTAACATTTAAAAACATTAATTCCCATATAATTAAATCCTCAAAATCATTTTGAAAATATGGACATTAATTAGAAAGATTTAGAAGAATAAATCATTGAAACATTTAAAATGAAATTTTCATTAAATATTTTCTATCCAAATGAGAGATTCATGAATACAAATAATTAGATAATATCATTAATATAATATTATAATATCATGAGAATAAGGAGATTCATGATATAATATTTCTAAGCGCAGTATATACACCTAATAGGATAATAAAGGTGAACAATATCAAGATATTCCCAAAATGAACAGAGATTGAGACTATAAAGACCTATAAATATCAAGGGAATTTTTTTTCTTAATTTTTCTAGGAATTTTACAAGAACACAGTTTCTAACAGCACCTGATTCCGAGGCCTGCTGTGCCCAGAATCATTTTCCGAAGTTCGACTCAGGTACGTTCAGTGAACAAACGAATGGGTTTTTCTAACTTTTGAACCGGGGCTCGGAATCAAATTTTGAGGGCACCAATGGAATCACAGCATTGGTATTTTCTTAAAAATGCCTCTTCTATAGTTGCGTTTACTCGGGTGTGCTTTTTTAAATATTTGGGTTTAAGTTAAAAAATAAAATAAAGTGGTTGGAAAAATTTATTTTTATTTCACTTAAACCCACTTAAAAGCCACTTAAAGCCACTTGAGCTAAGTTGAAGCGGATAGGGTGCAATCCAAAACATCTTACCTATTGGTAGGATATTTCTAAGGTGGGGCCCGCACGATCCCCACCGTTTCATTTCCTCTAAGTAACGCACCCGCGAAACTCATCATTAAGGAAAGTCAACTGGGGTGTTTTCTAAAACTCTTAAACGCTCCTTTTAAATGGACTGTTAAGATGTTACCATTAATTCACCGAAATATTGGTTCGTTTCTTAACCTGTTTTTCAAACTGTTGGCATAATAATAAAATAAGACCAACACCTTTTCTTTTGTTGACGGGTTGATTGTTGAGAGGATTTGGAGAATCTGTACCTTCATTCCCCTCCGCAAAGAACGCGAAGAACGCGATGAACGCGAGGAACACCGGACCCTTGGAGATCGACGATGCGACGCCGTGTTCCGCGAAGCCGACGATTCTACTTCCACGTCACTTCATCTGTGACGTTCTTCCCTACAACAATATCCCATCACCAACTGCTTGAGGTAGGAAATTTCGGATCTTTTAAATTTTTCCTTTATGAATTTTATCCTTAACATGTATTTAATTCGTGAAATTAAATCTGTGTTTTTTATTTAACCCTCAGATGTCGTCGACGTGACGCCCTTCCGCAATGACGCGACACCCTTCCACGATGCGACGATCTTCTTCTTCCGCAACGGTCAATTCCGCGAAGAAATCTCTTCCGACGACAGCTACGAGGTAGGGGTTTTATTTGAGAATAATATTTATTCACATGGTTGTTCCTTCTAAAAAAAGAATATGGAGCAAAGTCCAATTTTAATTTATTAAAATTGTTCCTTGATATGTTTTCATGTGTTGAATATTATTCCCAATTGTTATCACCTAACGCGGAGGGTGCAGGCCAAACAAACACGGCCCGACAACCCTCCATAGTTTTTCGTTGATGCATGGTGTAACGGCGTTTACGAAATGGGATCGGAATGGAGATTGGAGGCCTTCACCGCAGAGTTCGGATCCTAGGAGAGCCGTAGGCGCAAACCGCAGGCAAAATGGACCATCGGAGCACGTCCGGTGGTCCGCAGAAGTTCCCGCCAGCGCGCCACACCAGCACGGCGGTGCCGACGGCCGGCAGCGGCCGGCCACCAGGAAGCGGCGGCGCCCGGCGCGCTGCCGGGAAGACCCACCACGGCTAAAGCCGCGGCTGCGCTGGCTGGTCCCGCAGCTGCGCTGGCCAGTCCCGCGGCCGCGCGGGACCACGGAGGAGGGACGCGGCCTTGCTGCATCTGTTGGTGAGAGGCGGCCCCCCATGCGGGGCCGCGGAACCATCAACGGGGCGGCGCCACCTTGCACCTGCTCGACCGTTACGGCCGAGCCGCCAGGCGACCGGGCCGCGCCCGCGTCGGCCGGGCCGGGTCGCGCCCAGGCCGGGCTGGGCCGTGCCAGCCGGGTTGGACCCAGACTAGGGTCGGGTCGACTTGGTTCGGGCCGACCTAGGGGGGTTGGGCCGGGTCGGCCCGGGCCCAAACCCCCCGTTTTAGAACCTTTTCGGTATTTTGCTCATAACATGAGCTACGGGCCTCCGAACAATGCGCCATCAGCGGCGATGCGATCGTTGGATCGAGACGGTCGTTTCGGTATACTACAAAAAAGGTTTCAGAATACTTTGGGTTCGTTCGGGTTGGTTCGTACACGAAACCAACCGGGCCCTCGGAGCGGAAACGCTCATATCTTGAGCTTCGGACGTCCGATTGACGTACCATCGAATTTGTTGATTTCCTCTAAGTGAGATGGATCTTTTGGCTTACTCCGCCCGAGGTTTCGATGTATGTGGAGTAAGGTCGGATTGGTTTGACTTAAAAACCAACCGGGCCCCTAGGACGAAAAAACCAATAACTCTTAGATCGGGCGTCCGATTGACGTGCCATCTACAACGTTGAGTTCTTGTTGACGAAACGGAACTTTTGGATACATCAAATCTAGACTATGTGTCAGTTAAAGTATCAGCCTCTCGGCTCGTGGGGCGGACCCTCCCAATCGAGCTTGCTGTGTGCAGGAACCCTAGAGCTGGCTGCAACTGCTACTGTGACGACGACGACTGTGCAGAGATCCTTAGTGGATTCGACGGCGACGACTACAGCACTCAGTGATCCTTTGTGAGTCAGTGTTACCGATCATGTGTGGGTCCGATCCTGTGTGGGTCAGTGCTCAGCGGTCCTGTGTGGGCCAGTGCCTACAGATCCTGTGTGGGTCCGATCCTCTGTGGGTCTTTGCGGGGGTTAGTTACCTATCATTCCTTTGTGGGTCAGATCCTTTGTGGGTCATTGCGGGGGTTAGTTACATATCAATCCTTTGTGGGTCAGATCCTTTGTGGGTCATTGCGTGGGTTAGTACCTATCGATCCTTTGGGGGACCGATGGCTTAGATGAATCAGTGGTAATATCTGGTCATCTTTATCATCATATGAAGAAGTATACATGCGTGAGCTGAATCCTATTTACTTTGTGGATTGTGTTGTGCTATCCTATGTGGATTTACGTTTTTCCTTCCTGTGTGGACTGGGTTGTACTTGAGGTCGGATGTTGGAGCCAAGCGAGAATTGCTGACTTAGGCATATGTGTGGGCATATACCTAAGCCGTTTCGGATGTTACGTTGTGATTGTATCTATCCTTTTTGGTTTTTTCCTTTGTGAATTATGGGAGACCTTCGGGGGGTCTCGGGGTCCCTACTGAGAAGATTATACCCACCCCTGCACGGGCTATGCCCGCACTACGTTGTGTTGGTTGCAGACGACGGACAGCACTGATCGTGGTGGAGGCTTGCAGAGCAGGACGATACCTGGAGGTGGACCACTGGGCGAGACGTACTCGGAGCGGTCGGCTAGACCCGAGGAGCAGTGGAGGCTTTCTATACCCACCCTTCAGGTGGGATTTCCAGTGGACAGCTCGACGTTGCGGCTTTACTTTTCAGATGTTATTTTCTGTTTCCAGTGGTACTTTACTTTCAGTTTGGGTTTGTATATTGGCCCACTTACTTTTCCGTGCTTACTATTGTACCCATTTTTACTTAGTGTTTACTTCTTCTGCTTTCTTGCTCTATGGTGTTTGGTTACTTTACAAAGGCAATGCCTTCCCTTTTTCCGGGATTTACGCCTTGGTGCTAGTCGCCAGCCCCTGGCCTATGGAAGGCGGGCTTGGGGTAGTCACGGCACGGGCCCCAAGGATGGGTCGTGACAGAGACATAGTCCCTTACAAAAATTCGGCAGCCTAACGGCATCACATTAAAATTCAGAAAATGAGTTGATGAGAAGGAAAGGGTATATAATCACATGGAAATAAAATGATTATAGATAAGGATATATATGAACTTTTCGAGACATAAGATAATGGTAATAAAATGACATAACATAAAAGAAGTATTTGACTAAAAGAGGAGGGTCTAATGTTCCCTTCCCTATTTGGTAACTTATGAAACATACACCACATTAAGAAGGATCATACAATGAAGATGTAAATACCCATAAATTAATTCATATTACACAAATAATAAAATCATGGGTAGTACATACAGTACACAAAATTAAATAGTGGAAAATAAAGAATGAATCTCATGGGATTAAAAGTGATATTAAAACCCCTTACCTCGTGTCCAACATGACTCATTCATTCTATAATAACCGGAATAATAAACTAAAGTTAAATTATACATTTTTCATAACCTTTTTCAAGTTTATTATTCATTTTATATTTAAATACCTAGAAACATCAAGTAATATTAATTCTTAAATACTTTGGAATTTTATGAGTGCACAGTTTTTGAAGGCACCTGATTCTAAGGCCCGGTGTACCCGTAATCAATTTCAGAAGATTAACTCTGGTATGTTCAGTAAACAATAGAGCGGGTTTTTCTATCTTTTGAACCGGTTCTCATAATTAAAATCTAAGGGCACCTACGAACTCGCAATGCCGGTAATTTCTTAAGAGGACCTTTACCGCATTTGCATTTGCACAGGAGCAGAAGTTTAATTTTGTGGTTTAAATAAGAAGTGAATAAAAATTTCGGAACAATTTTTATTCCTTATCATTAGTGGTTTTATCCTACATGGGGAAGTTAGGATGGGACCCACAAACTCTTAACTACCCATGTGAGGATAATTGTGAGGTGGGGCTCATACGATCCCCAACCATTCACATTCCTTAAACCCCTTAAACCTCCCATTAAACACCTTTATTTAATGTTGACAACCCCCTTGAATTTATTTGGGTAACTCTTCCACTTCTCTCTCTCCCTCATTAAAACATTTCAAGATATCACCTAATTAATTAGAAAAGTCATGGTTTAATTAATTAAGTGAATTGGAATTATAATTTTGTAATTTTGAATGCACGGAAAAATAAAATAAAATAAGGAGAAGCCTTATTTTATTTTGGATAGATTTTTTGTGTGAGGAGGAATTGGGAGAATGCTAGTATTTTTGAAGAACTTCATCCTCAATGAAGAACACCAACTCTCCGACGAAGATCATTGACTCTGCTACCCCAAATTCTCAATCATATTCTTCCTCCATGAAAAGGGAGGAGACACTGACGCTGGAACTCACCAATGATGTCCTCCTTGATTTCTTCTCTCCATGATAAAAATGGGAGACGCCGCTTCCTCCTCAGATGCTCTCTATAAATGTCTATGAATCCTCACCTCACGACGCCATCAACTGCGACGCTGAAGTTCATCATCATATATCGAGGTAGGGGTTAAGTTCAATTTTAATGTATTAAAATTTTTCTTTGGTTTGTCGTTGAGCATCTAGTTTACCTTGGCCATTTGCTATTACTTTACGCGAAGGGCCCGAGCCCAATGAAAACGGCCCGAAGACCCTCCAATGAAGTTGTTAATTTTATTTAGAATTGGAAAGAAATGACAGAGGAGGCATGACACCGTCACGCCGTGCCATGAACACGACAATAGAGGTCGACACCGTCACACCGGTTGTGCGGGAAGAAACGCGACCCGCTACATGGGCCGCTTCGATGGAAGAATCGGCCAGCCCGTCGGCCGTCTATGCAGGTTTGGAATGCTGCACCATGAGGCACCACACTAGAGGATTAGCAGCCCGCCCCTATGGGCCACATGCGTAGAATACCGGCCGGTCTAGCCGACCGGTTTGGGGAGGGGTGGTGGCACTTGGCGCCCAGGGTGCAGAAAACCAGGGCCCCCCCCTTTGGAACCCACTCATCCAGTCGGTCGAGCCAGGTAGGCCGTGCACCCAGCCGGGCCGCGTCAGGCCGGGCCGAGCCCGTTATTCACTTAAACATGAATAACATAAGGACCGCGCGTCCGATCGACGTGCCATCTATGGTACTGGGACTCTTTCAACGAGACGGTCCTTTTGCGATACTCTAAGTGTTTTTCGGATGAATTTGGATATCATCCAGGTTAGAAATCAGCATATTTCTAACTGGGCCCCTGGGACAGAAAAGCCAATATCACTCAGACCGGGCATCTGATTGACGTGTCGTCTGCCGCGTTGAGTTCTTATTGATAAGATGGAACTTTGGGATACATCAACTATGGAATTTTTGACAGTTGATGTATCGAACCCCTTGGATCATGGAGCGGACCCTCCTGGAATCGAACATGCTGTGTGAGGGAACCCTAGAGCTGGTTGCGACTGCGACGACGATGATGATTGTACTTGGATCCTATGTGGGTTCGGCAGCGAGGACGATTTTACATGGATCCTCCGCAGGTTTGGTAGTGGTGAAGTCTGTACATGGATCCTACGTTGGTTCGGCAGTGATGGTTACTATACTTGGATCCTATGTGGGTTCTGCAGCAATGACTTCTGTACTTGGATCCTATGTGGGTTTGGCTGGGGAGATGATTTAGAGGCTACATCTATCATCTCCACCCCTCTTCGTGTGTAGTTTACCTAGGTGAGTTGATTGTTGATTTTTAGTCATTATCATCGATGTGATTGACTTGATTTCTTATGTGGATTGGGTTGTGCTTTCCTGTGAGGATAGGGTTTTACTGGGGCTCGTGAGTTAGAGACGAACTGGAATTGATGACATAGGTATATGTTTGGGAATACACCTAAGTAGAGTTGGTTGATACTCTGTGTTTGTATCTTTCCTTTTGGTTTATGCTTTGTGGATTTAGGGAGACCTTATGGGGTCTCCAGGTCCCTACTGAGTATCATATACTCACCCATGCACGGGCTATGCCCGCACTACATTGTGTTGGATGCAGATGATATAAATTACTAATCGAGGTGGAGTCTAGTGGAGAGAGAAGGTACCTGGAGGTGGACCGCATGGCGGGACGTACATGGAGCGGACGACCGGACCCAAGGAGCTGAGGAGACCATCTGTACCCACCATTCAGGTGGGTTATCCGAAGGACGACTTAGTGGTTGCTGGTTTACTTTACTACAACTGTTCTTTCTTTATTGTGGTACTTTACTATCAGTTGGGTTTGTATTCTGGCCCATTTACTTTCCATCACTTACTTTTGTACTCAGTTTACTTAGTGTTTACTTCTTCTTGATTACTCTATTGTGTTTGTTTACTTACATAAAGATATTGCCTTCCCTTTTAATGGGATTTACACCTTTGGTGCTAGTCGCCAACCCCTGGCCTATGGAAGGCGGGCTTGGGGTAGTCACGACATGGGCCCTGAGGACGGGTCATGGAAAATTGGTATCAGAGGAGTCGGTTCTACCACAGAACTTAGGACTCTGATAATTTCTTCCGGTGAAGCAAGAGTGTTATGGGTATTAAGTGTGGTTGTCAATCCAGGGAGTCTAGTGTTGGTGCGACAGCTGATGTATCCATACACAAGGACCCTGACTTATGATTTCCGACTCAGTGCTCGAAAACACTGATTGCATTTGTGTTTAAAAAGTTTTCTTTGTGATTACTTTGTTTCAGCTCACTAGGTATACTGTATTAACTATGGCGCACCTGTTTCTTTTTAGGATGGCCCCACAATGGCAGCCAGCTAGGGTTCCCAGTTACATGTGAGATGGTATCCCACCGAGCGATGAGGCCTCAGTGCAGGGCCCCATTACACCGGAGGCACCAGCGGTACCTCTACCCGTTGGGCCACCGATACCACCAGCCCCAGTAGCGAAGAGTGTACGCCACCTGAGTGCACTGCATGAGTTTTAGTGACAAAGGCCACCCATGTTTCACGTAGAGACGGACCCTTAGGCACCCAAGGATTGGATGGAGGCTATTGTCCAATTCTTCAGATTGGTAGGGACACCAACAGATCTTTTGGTGATCCTTGCTGCGAGTCTCCTGCACACAGCTGCAGGTAGATGGTGGAGCCTAATGCTCCAGGTGCACGGCGAGGCATCTCTACTTTGGACAGACTTCAAGAGCCTCTTCCGCTCGGAGTTCATTCCATCCACCTTCTGTGTGGTGAACATCTAGGAGTTACTACAACTGTGGCAGAGGAAGAGGAGCTGGCCAAGTAGTGGGTGACACTTTGAGACTCTACCACCACCACCACCAGGAGGTCCACCCCGACCACAGGGAGCTGGCGGATAGAGGCAGGCTCAGCTTCCGGCAGTGGAGGCTTACGACCATGGAACACCTAAGATGATTTGAGGTACTATCTGTGTCTACTCCACCATTATTGGAGTTCTTATAGACACATGAGTGAGTAATTATTTTATTGCAAATGCCCTTGTTCGATGCTCTGAGATTCCGACAGAGCTGTTGGCTCCATCCTTACAGCTAGAGACTCCAATGAGAGTAGAAGCGACAATTACACACTGGTGCCGGCAGTGCGAGCTTACTCTATGAGGTGATAGCTTTGGCTAGGATCTTCTTGGGTGGCATCGAGGTCTTACGACATCATCTTGGGCATGGATTGGTTATCTACAGTCCATGCTCAGATCGATTGTATTAGGCATAAAGTGCGGTGTGTCCGCACAAATGGGAGCAGGTTCACCTTCACCAGCGAGAAGGGAGCCTTTGCAGCACATGATGGACTTACACAGAGGAGAGGGCAGTCGATCACACATCAGTTGTCTAGTCTCATCCTCAGAGCGATTTATGTGCAGAGTCCGAGTTTTCCTACAGTGGTGGATCTGTATGCGGACGTTTTTCCTGATGACATTCCAGGAATACCTCCTTTCATAGAGTTAGATTTCTATATTGACTTGTACCTTGGGACATCACCGATATCTACTCCAGCATATCAGATGGCTCCCGTGGAGCTTCATGAGCTACGGGTACAGCTGGAGGACTTGCAGGGCAAGGGATTCATCTGACCCAGGGTTTCACCCTGGGCTTCTCTGATTTTATTCGCCAAGAAGGCGGATGGGAGCTTACGACTATGTGTCGACTACCGTCGCATGAATCAGGTGATCGTAATGAACTAGTATCCACTTCCGAGGATTGAAGACCTCTTTGATCAGTTCAAGGTAGCACGATGGTTCTCGAAGTTAGACCTCAGGTCAGGCTATCATCAGCTCAGAGTTCGAGACGAGGATGTGCAGAAGACAGCCTTCAGGTGTCGGTATGGCCACTATGCGTTCTTGGTTATGCCTTTTGTCATAACCAATGCTCCATCAGTGTTTATGAGTCTCATTAATAGGATCTTCCAGCCTTACCTCGATCGATTTGTCATAGTCTTCATCGACGGCATACCTATTTACTCGACTATGGAGGAGGAGCACCCCTACCACTTTCGAGTTGTACTGTACACAATCTGAGAGCACCAAATTTATGGTAAGCTCTCAAAGTTTCAGTTTTGGATTTGGGAGGTCCACTTCTTGGGGAACGTCATATCTAAGGCAGGAATTGTGGTGGATCCTGCGAAGATCGAGGCAGTACTTGCTTGGGAGCCACCTAGGAGTGTGGCGGAGGTGCGGAGTTTCCTAGGTCTGGATGGGTACTATCTAAGATTTGTTCCAGACTTCTCCAAAGTTGCAACACCACTTTAATCATTGACTAAAATGGTGAACCCTTCGTGTGGTTATATAGATGTCAACAGAGCTTCCAGGAGCTGATACATAGATTGACCAGTGTCACCCAACTTTAGGCTACCGGAGGAGGGCATAGGTTAAGTAGTTTACTACGATGCATCAGTGACCAGAATCAGGTGTGTCCTGATGAAGGAGCAGGCAATGATCGCTTATGGTTCATGACAGTTGAGGCAGCACGAGAAGAAATACCCTACCCATGACCTGGAGTTAGCAGCAGTGGACTTCACCTTGAAGATGTGTCGGCACG
Organism: Viscum album; assembly: GCA_963277665.1. Classification (NCBI taxonomy): domain Eukaryota; kingdom Viridiplantae; phylum Streptophyta; class Magnoliopsida; order Santalales; family Viscaceae; genus Viscum; species Viscum album. Next base: position 1,630,682,572 of record OY728121.1, on the reverse strand, counting down.
ATCTAATGGGAGAGCGCCTTACAATATACTCTAACCACCAGATTCTTAGGTACGTCTTCTCGCAGAAGGACCTGAACCTGAGATAGCAGCGATTTCTTAAGTTCCTCTTGGACTATGACTCTGTGATAGTCTATACTCTTGGGAAGGGAATGTAGTAGCTGATGCTCTCAGCAGGAGATCGGGCATTCAACTACTTGGAGAGGCGATAAAGAAACTAGCCGAATTGTAGATATCCTTCATGGATGGTGATGGAGCAGCCTTTCTACAGTCACTAACAGTCACTCCTCCACTACTTTAGTGGGTTAGAGAGGCACAACGTGGATACATTGACTGTGAGACGTGATGTGCATAGATATCCATAGGACATGCACCTGAGGGATTTACTGTAGGAGGAGACCACATCATCGTATTTAGGGGACGTACCGTGGTTCAAGCTGCATTATAGGAGGAGGTGCTGAGGGAGTTTCACACTTATCCTTTGGCGGTACATCCCGGAGTTGCGAATATGTACCAGGATCTCAGACAATAGAATTGGCGGCTGGGTATGAGGAAGGATGTGGCAGAGTTCGTTTCACAATGCCTCACTATCCAGCAGGTGAAGGCAGAGCACCGGGTATCGGCAGGCTTGGTGCAGACCGTAGAGGTCCTGGAGTGGAAGTGGGATGAGATATCCATGGATTTCTTGATGGGGCTCCCTCGTACTTCCAAAGGTAACGACTCCATCTATGTGAGTGTCGACCGACTCACCAAGTCAGACCTCTTACTACCTATTAGAGAGTAGGGCTCAGTGGAGAGCTTGGGATGCCTCTACGTTCAAGAGATCGTACGACTTCATGGTGTGTCATCATCTATCATCTCCGATCAAGATGCTCACTTTACTTCCCAGCATGGGAAGGGGTTTCAGGAGGCATTTGGGACGCAGCTATGACTGAGCATTGTCTTTCATCCTCAGATGGATGGCTAGATGGAGAGGACCATTCATACACTCAAGGACATGCTCTGTGCATGTGTCCTTGACTTTGGTCGCAGCTGGGGTGATCACCTACCCTTGGTGGAGTTTCTGTACAACAACATCTACCACTCTACCATCGGGATGGCACCATACAAGGCATTGTATGTCCGACCATGCAGATCACCTCTATGCTGGACTCACCCCGGGGAGTCAGCACTCGTAGGACCCCAGATGGTTCAGGCTACGACAGGGAAGGTGCATATCATCCAGGAGAGAATGAGGACGGCACATGGAAGACAGAAGTCCTATGTTGATAAGAGGTGGAGACCAATGGAGTTCGAGGATGGAGACCACGTTTTCTTACGGGTCTCACCACGACGTGGATTACAGAGATTTGGATGGGGTGAAAAGTTATCTCCATGCTTCATCGGACCATTCCAAGTTCTCAACAGGGTAGGCGAGGTGGCTTATTGCATGGCCCTTCCACCTCAGTTACACCGAGTGCAAGACGTCTTCGATGTATCTCAATTGAGGAGATACGTGCACCACCCGACTCATATCATTGATCACGGGGAGATGGACATCGATGATGGGGCGACATTTGCGGAGGTCCCAGTGGAGATTGAGGATCGATATGAATGGGTCCTACGTGGATGGTCGATTCATCTAGTGCACATTCATTGGCAGCAAGGGAACCTCCAAGAGAGCACATGGGAGTGGGAGGCTCAGATTTGTGCACAGTACCCACATTTGATTTCCTAGGTTAAGATGTAGCTTTACGGGGACATAAATCCATGAGGTGGTAGTAATGTAAAGCCCCAGAAATTTCAAGGGAAATTTTTTCTTAAATACTTTGGAATTTTACGACTACGCAGTTTCTAACGGTACCTGATTCCAATGCCCAGTGTTCCCGGTATCAATTTCCGAAGTTTAGCTCGGGTACGTTCAGTAAATGAACGACCAGTTTATTCTATATTTTGAATCGGTGCTCGGAATTGAAATCTGAGGGCACCGATGAACTCTCAATGTTGTTAACTGATAAAGATGACCTTTACCGCATTTTTTTTTTGCATGAGAGGAGAATTTTATTTTGGTGGATTAAATAAGATGTGAATTAAAATTGTGGAGTAATTTTTATTCTTTATCTTAAGTTGTTTTATCCTACATTGGAATGACAGGATGGGACCCACAAACTCCTAACTACCCATGTGAGGATAATTGTGAGGTGGGACCCACACAATCCCCAACCATTCACATTCCCTAAACCCCTTAAACCTCCAATTAAACTCCTTTATTTAATGTTGACAACCCCCTTGAATTTATTTGAGTAACTCTTCCTCTTCTCTCTCTCCCTCAATAAAACTTTCCATCCTTTCACCTAATTAATTAAACAACTCATGGTTTAGTTAATTAAGTTAATTAGAAATTGAATTTTTTAATTTCGAATGCATGGAAAAATAAAATAAAATAAGGAGAAGCCTTATTTTATTTTGGTTAGATTTGTTGTGTGAGGAGGAATTGGGAGAACACTAGTGTTTTTGAAGAACTTCATACTCAATGAAGAACGCCAACTCTCCGAGGAATAACACTGACTTAGAGACCTCGAATTATCCATCCTCTTCTTCCTCCATGACAAGGTAGGAGACATTGACGCGGGAACTCACCAACGACGTCTGCCTTGATTTCTTCTCTCAGTTATAAAAAGGGGAGATGTCGCTTCTTCCTCGGACACTCTCCATCGATGTCTACGAATCCTCACCTCGTGACGCCATTAACCGCGATTCCAACGTTTTTCATCATTTATCGAGGTAGGGGTTAAGTTCAATTTTAATGGATTAAAATTATTCTTTGGTTTGTCGTTGAGCATCTTGTTTACCTCGTCCATTTTCTATCGCTTTATGGGGAGGGTGTGTGCCGAACGAATACGGCCTGACGAAACTCTGTTGAACTTGTTAATTTTATTTAGAATTGGCAAGAAAAGGCGGAAGAGGCACAATGCCATCGCGCTGTGCCAGGAATGCGACAAAAGAGGCTGGTGCCATCATGATGGTTGTGCGGGAAGAAACACAGCCTGCTACACGGGCCACTTCGGTGGAAGAACCGGACAACCCTTCGACCGGTCGGGCAAAGAGGAGCCATGGTGCCTGGGGGGCGCCACGCAAGTGGGCCAGCCGGCCGGGCAAGGCTAGATAGTGGCGCTAGGAGGGAGCCGCGCTGGAGGATTGGTGGCCCGCCCATGTGGGCCGCGTGCGTAGAAGACCGTCCGGTCTAGCCGACCGGTTTGTGGAAGGGCAACGCCACTGGTGCGGAAAAACGGGAGGGCTACGCCCCACCTTCGGAACCCTCTTGGCCAGCCAGCCGAGCCAGCCTTTCTGCATGCCCAGCCGGGCCACACTAGGCCGGGCTGAGCTGGGCCGTGCTGAGTAGGGTCGTGCCCACTGGGCCAGGCCGCGCCTCACCGGGCCGGGCCGCGCCACTTCGGGTCAGGACGCGCCCCTTCGGGCTGAGTTATGTAATAATTTTGATCGTTCTGACACCCCTGCTGGGTCAGACCCGTCAAACTGGGTCAATCCGACCCGTCGTCCCCCAGGGCTAAACGGGTCGGGCCCGTTATTCACTTAAACATGAATAACTTAAGGACCGCTCATCAGATCGACGCGCCGTCTGCGACACATGGACTCTTTCGATTAGACGGTACTTTTGGGATACTATAAGTGAGTTTCGAATGAATTTGGATATCATTCGGGTTAGAAACGAGCGTATTTCTAACCGGGCCCATGGGACGGAAAATCCAATATCTCTTTGACCGGGCGTCCGATTAACCCGCCGTCTATGGTGTTGAGTTCCTATTGATGAAATGGAACTTTGGGATACATAAACTCTGGACTTCTTGACAGTTGATGTACCAACACCCTTGGCTCATGGAGCAGACCCTACCAGAATCGAGCGTGCTGGCTACGGGAACCCTAAGGCTGGCTGCGACTGCGACGGCGATGACAACTGTACTTGGATCTTACGTGGGTTCGGAAGTGAGGACGACTGTACATGGATCCTCTGTGTGTTTGGGATCGATGACGTCTATAATTGATTCCTATGTTGGTTCGGTAGCGATGGTTACTGTACTTGGATCCTACATGGGCTCGGCAGTGACAACTTCTGTACTTGGATCCTACGTGGGTTCGGCAGGGGAGATGATTTGGAGGCTACATCTATCATCTCCACCACTCTTCGTGTGTAGTATACCTGTGTGAGCTGATTCTTGATTTTCAGTCATTATCAACAATGTGATTTACTTGTTTTCCTTTGTGGATTGGGTTGTGCTTTCCTTTGTGGACTGGGTTTTACAAGGGCTCGTGAGTTTGATCTGAACTAAAACTGATGACTTAGGTATATGTATGGGTATATACCTAATTAGAGTTTGTTGATACTTTGTGTTTGTGTCTTTCCTTTGTGGATTATCCTTTGTGGATTCAGGGAGACCTTCGGGGGTCTCAGGGTCCCTACTGAGTATTGTATACTCACCCCTGCACGGGCTATGCCCGAACTACGTTGTGTTGGATGTAGATGACAGACAGCACTGATCAAGGTGGAGTCTAGTGGAGCGGGATGGTACCTGGAGGTGGACCACATGGTGGGATGTACACGTATCAGACGGCCGAACCTAAGGAGCTGTAGAGACCATCTGTACCCACCCTTCAGGTGGGATATCCGGAGGACAACTCAGTGGTTGCTGGTTTACTTTACTGTAGGTGTTCACTATTTACTATTGTACTGTACTTTTAGTTGGGTTTGTATTCTGGCCCATTTACTTTCCAGCTCTTACTTTTGTACTCAGTTTACTTAGTTATTACTCTATCTTTCTTACTCTATTGTGTTCTTTTACTTATATAAAGTCAGTACCTTCCCTTTTGTCGGGATTTACGCCTTCGGTGCTCGTCGCCAGCCCCTGTCCTATAGAAGGCGGGCTTGGGGTAGTCACGACATGGGCCCTGAGGACTGGTCATGACATTATATTACTTATTACCATGATATAAACATTACATAATCATATAAGTCAATAATGTTCGTTTTGTCAACACTTGGTACTTGAGTCAATAATGAACTTCTTATAATTACATGTTATACATATGGTCAAGAGTCCATTATCTCCAGAGTGATATTCATGATTTAAATATCATATATATCACATATATTCAGTATATATAAGTATTTATAATAGACTATAACATTTGGACATAAAAAATTAAATGCATCGTTCATGGAGAGTGTAAGTCGTACGTACGCATGAACACTACTTTCATTTATTTTTCATTATTAAAGGAATGAAAAAATGATACATAGTTATATTATAATTACAGTTTAATAAATATGTTATATATGTTACATATGTTCATAAATTCTGTTCTTTATATGTTCCACGTATGGCCTGAATGAGTCATATCATTTTGTGGGGGCGGTAGTTCACACTTCTTCAAATGAAATTATCATGATTACCCCATATGGAAAACATTAAGGAATGATATAAAAAATACATAATCATAAATAAAACATAATAATAATATATATCATATATAAATATAGTACCATCATAATGGCCACCCTGAGAGACAGTTGGAGATATTTGATGAATCATCATTTCGTGTGGCAGTAGTTCGCTGTCCACAGAAACAGTATGTTCGTATCCATTAGATGGAGTTTTGTGGAAGTGTAGTTAAAATAATTCTCATAAAAACATCCTAGTATATTATATATAATTTTCTTGTTATAAAATAAAGGAATAAAGGGAGTTTAGGTGTTAGAGATGTAAAATAAAAGAAAAAAACTTAAGAGAAGATGTTACCTTTTAATCGAGTAACTCCCTTTGGTTTGAAGCAAAAGGCTTCCTTGAAGTTCCTTATTCCTAAGGTAATGATTATATTACAAATAGAGGTATGTAGTTAGATTAATTGGGTATATTTTGGACAAGAAAAATGGGTTTTAGAAGTAGGAGATATGGGTTAGAGGTGATGGTCTTTTATAAGGGGGAAGAGGGGCTCTTTAGGAATGTTTGAATGTATTATTTTATTATAAACTTATTTTTTGTTTCAAAAGGTCCTAAGCATAATAAATTATAATAGAATATTGAAATATTCTAAATAAAATCATCCAATATCATTTGGACTTGTTTTGGATATTTTTTTTATTTTTTAAATCTTATTTATTTAAATCAATAATTAATAAGATAATCAATGCATCATTATTATGTTATAAATAATTTTATTTATTTGACGACTAAAATTTATAAATAAAATATCATGATGTAGGAAATATTTTTAGAATTAAAATAAATATTTATAATAGAAAATTTAACATATATAACCCCATATAAAAAATTATTTACTAAAAGATATTTTTTATGTCATTTTTGCCTTTACTTTAAATTAAATAATATAAAGTGTCATTATCATTACCAAGTGGTTCTATTGGGTCCCAAAATAAACCCAAGTATACACATGGTCAGGAATATATCCACCAATAGGATTAGGATACATGTTATAGTAATTTAATATTATTATAATGATATTTATTTACCCTTATTTATCATATTTACATTTTAACCGTGGTAAATAAAATATTTACTGAAGTAAATATTCATAATGTCTAACAATAAAAGACACCTATTTACATATTTTGGACCTCCTGATTCCAAATATGGAATCAGTTTTTCCAAATTGAAAACACATATGTTTCAGAAATAAATTTAAAATTAATTATTGTTTCCCAAAAAAAACGTGGTTTTATGAAATAATAACTATCAAAAGATTAACACTTGATTATCTTCAATTTTGTAGTTTAATAACTACCAATTACCATAATTGGATTAAATGGCTAAATTATAATCTCATTACCCTTTAAAAAAAATTAAAACGATAACAAAAATATATAAATAAATTAGATTAAATGGCAATTTTGAATTAAAATGTAGTATTTTTCACTATTCATTAAAAAATGAACATTATCAAAAAAATAATAAAATTTCATCCAAAGTGAATTTCGATGTCCCAAATCTAAATAAGAATATAATTTTGTCAAATTGAACATATAAAAGTGACAAAAACTATATTTAAAACGGGTTCTCCATCAAAAGATGGTAAATTGTCCCTTTAAAGAATATTAGAGTTTTTATGCTTAAAGTTGGTTTCATTCATATTTTGTACCTATAACTTTAATTAGATAAATGTAAAATCATTTAAGAAACATGTGAAATCATATTGTAGTAAGTTCTATTCATTCCATCCAATACAATAGAAATTCATTAACTACCATCTAAAATAATAATAATTTTATATTATTTTTCGGTATAACTGAAAGTTGTGTGAAACATATGTTTTCAAAGAAACCCATTGTTGTGTGTTGAGTACACTATCAGACATAGAATCCCATTTTAAAGAAAAATTAATATTTAATTAAAAAATATTAATAAATATGAATATTTCATATTCATTATTTATCTAGGATGTTACATCCTTCCCCCTTTAGGGAATTGAATCCTTACTATTTTAAAATTTGTCTTAGAAAAATCATTAAAAGTCCCACATATGAAATTTTTCAATACAGATATCACTTCAAAAGAATGAAAGATAAGTTCAAAGGTCACCCAAGATAACCCATACTAGGATTCCATGAAAACATGGATATTGAAGGGAAACTAACCATCAAGTTCTGATAGAGAGAGATAGAAAACATTATTAGGAGAATGTTAACCACCATAAAATCACAAACATCTGATGGGTTAAATGGTCTTTGATTCCTCGATAGGAAAAGTTAACAGAATTTTTTTTTGTTTTATGTTAGCTTTCATAATGTTGAGGAATTTATTTATTATCTTAACTAGAAACATAAGGAAACATACTTACTTTTCATGTAGACTTTCATCCTATACTAAATTCCAACCACAAACTCAAATTTTCTCCATACTATGAGTCTTCATGACGACATTGACACACCTGGAGCACTAGAATCAAATTCTTGGGAATCGCATTATCCACAAAAGAAGAAATATATATTTCCCCTTCCTTTGGACATTAAACAAAACAAAAAAGGACAGTACAAGATCCGATAATCCTCAAAAAGGATAATATTTTATAAAAATAATACTACTCATAATCTAAGCAATTGAACAAACAATACCCAATGATCAAAAAATAAAATTCAATAAACAATTCTCTTTAAATTCCTTCAATATAATATAAAACCAATAATTCAGATGGATTTGATAACATAGTCTTCCACAAAAATCATAATTTTATCTCCAAAAAACATCGACTACTCTTAAAGTATCATACGGAAGAGTAATTAATCTTATCACATATTGTCTTTGAAAGTATAATAATTTCCATAAATAACCCAAATCGCCATATGTCCACAAAAAAATAGATTCTTCCAAAAATAAAATTCCATCATTACTCTCCAAATGGAATCCCATAGTATTCAAATTTTCTTAAGCATATTGTGTTCCTAAAAGAGAGAACATCTTCCAAAATATCCTTTGTCACGTAATCACCAAATAGAATTTCCAATATTAAGGATATCCATTTGGTAAAAGATAAGTTCTCCAAATCAACTTATTCTTGATCCAAAATTTCATTTACCCAAAAAGAATAAGTCACACTAACCAGGGACTTCACGTAGGCCAGTGGCAGGTAATAAATCCCAATAATTCTTTGGTTGTGGGTTTGATTCCTACTACTTTGTCCGATGTGATGATTTGTCCCAAAGTCTTCATGTTGTCTTTTTAATAAAGCACAAAAATAACTCTAACATGTTTTAACCTAAATAGTTTTCTTATACCATTCATTTTCATCCCAGCACATTTTGACCTCAACATATTAATTCATGAATCCTCAAATATATTGTCTTTTTTTATTTCACCTCTATATTGTAGTACCCCCAGTTTCAGGTATGTAACCCTTGATGCTTTTCGTGGTTTTAAAAGTTATGGGTGATGTATGGGAGAATAGGGAGATCCTGTAGTGAAGTTTGAAGCAAAGGGGAAGGCACACAGGTGACACATAGTTTGTAAAACCGTGTGGCCAAACCACGCGTGTCTGACTGGGGAGGTAGTGGCTTCCATATGGTTGGCGCACGGTTAAGGGAAACCATGAAATGAGGTTGTGCATGATGGATGGTCGAGGTAGAAGCTAACCCACGGTTAGCGCATGGTTTGTCAAACCGTGCGGTCACTTAAAATTAGATCCAAAAATTGTGGATCTAACTAGTTTTGCCTTTAATTGACTTATTTAAAGCTCCTAAGTTGCCCTAACTCGGGATTACTCTCCCTTTAAGTTTGGAAAACTTTTACCAAGTGTTTCAGAGGCGATCTGAAGGCTTCTCTTGGAAAATCGAAGCCGGATTCTTAAGGTATGTGATAGTTCTTGATCGGTTTCTTAGATCTACTTAGATCTACTTCTCCTCTAATCTTGTTTTCTTAGAGCTACGCCCGTTATGGGTAGATCTAAGGGTGTGGTTTTAAAATATGAGAAGATTTGGTCTTGATTGTGTTAGAATAAGAGATCTAATGAGGGTTTTTGGAGTTTTGAGCTGGTGTTCTTCAGCGTTCTTCGTCATTGGATTGGTTTCGCCCAATTTGTTGAGGTAGGTGGATTCACTCTCAATTCCTCATTATTAGATCTTTAAGGCTTAGTTAAAATTGATTTAATGGATTGGTTTGGATTGTAAAATTTTGGTGCAAAGCGTGTAAAGACCTGTAAATTTCAAGAAAATTCTTTTCTTAATTTTCTTTGGAATTTTACAAGAGCGCAGTTTCTGACGGCACATGATTCCAAGGCCCGGTGTGCCCGAAATCATTTTTCCGAAGTTTGGCTCGGGTACGTTCAGTGAACAGATGAGCGGGTTTTTCTAACTTTTGAACCGGTGCTCTGAATAAAATTACGAGGGCACCGATGGAATCACAGCGCCGATATTTGCTTAGAAACACCTCTTCCGGAGTTGCGTTTGCTCGGGTGTGGTTTTTAATTTTTGGGCTTTAAGTTAAGAAATAAAATAACGTGGTACGACAAACTTTATTTTATTTCACTTAAAGCATCTTAAAGCCACATAAATATGCTTAAGATAAGTTAAAATGGATAGCGTACAATTCAAAATATCCTACCCTCTTGGTAGGATATTTGTGAGGTGGGGCCTACATGATCCCCCACCGTTTCTTTTCCGCTAAGTAATGCACCCGCAAAAACCCTTTTTTAATAAAGTCAACTGGGGCATTTTATTAAACAATTAAACACTCCTTTTAATTGGGTGGTTTATTTGTTGAAATAAATTCTATGAATTAATGGGTCGTTACTTATTTTTTTTTCGTTTGTTGGCTTGTAATAAAATAAGAACAACACTTTTTCTTCTTGAGTGTTGTTCGTTGTGAGGATTTGGCAGAAACCTTAAGTCCTTCATCCCCCTTTGCGAAGAATGCTAAGAACATGAAGAACGCGAAGAACGTGAAGAAAGCAAAGAACATCATCCTTCGACGAAAGGCGACGAAGAACAACGAGCCCTCGGAGATCGACGATGCGACACCGTGTTCCGCGACGCCAACTATTCTCCTCCTGTGACGTTCTTCTGCGACGTTCCTTCTTCCGCGACAAATATTTGATTATCCGTTTGAGGTAGGAGTTTACGAATCTTTTCAATTCCTTTGTGGGTTTTATAATTGACATGGATTTAATTCATGTAAATTAAATTTGTGAGTTTTATTTACCCCTCGGAGATCGTCAATGCGACGCTGTATACCGCGACGACGTGATGCCCTTCCGCGACGCGACGATCCTCTTCTTCCACGACGATCAATTCCGCGAAGAACACACGTTCGACGACTTCGACGAGGTAGGGGTTTGATTCATAAAAATATTTGTGATTTATAACCGTGACGTTTGTTAAACTTTTGTTGTGTAATATTTTTTTAAAACCGCTAACGTTGTGGGTGCGGACTAACGAACAAGTCTGAACCCCCCGCACTTTTTCGTTCTTGGTGCGCGAAATGGTGGACGATGAAAAACGGGGCCGCATTGGCGATTTGAGGGCCTGGCAGTGAAGAATGGGACCTGGGAGGAGCTACGGCGTAGAGGGAAATTCAATCGGACCACCGGAGCAACTCCAGTTGCCCGCGGAATCCACCGGCGGCGCGGGTCGCCGGCGCGCCGCCGGATGGAGCCGCCGTAGCTGAAGCTGCAGTGCCAGTGGCTGACCAAACCCACGACCGCGTGGGTCCGGTGAGACACGGGATGCGGCAGAGCCGCGTTCGCTGACCAAACATGGCCTCACGCGTGGCCGCAGCTCCTCTTCCCGCGGGGGGAGCACGCCCCGCGTCTCCCCTTGCTCGGCCGCTCGGCCGAGCCGAGCAGAGCCGACCTGCTGGCCGGGTCGCGCCCAGGCCGGGTCGCGCCAACCGGGTTGGACCCAGACCCAGGTCGGGTCGACCCGGTTCGGGATGACCCAGGGGGGTTGGGCCGGGTCGGTCTGGGCCCAGACCCCCCGTTTCCGGACCTTTTAGGTCTTTTGCTCAAAACATGAGCTACGGGCCTCCGAACGACGCGCCGTCAGCGGAGATGCGATCCTTGGATTGAGACGGTCGTTTCAGTATATCACACTCAAGTTTTCGGAATACTTTGGGTTCGGCCAGGTTGGTTCGTACACGAAACCAACCGGGCCCTCAGAGTGGAAACACTCATATCTTGAGCTTCGGACGTCCGATTGACGTGCCGTCGACTTTGATGGATTCCTCTAAGTGAGAAGGATATTTTGGATTACTCCGCCCAAGTTTTGGACGCTGGTGGAGTACGTTCGGGTTGGTTTTTCCTTAAAAACCAATCGGGCCCCTGGGACGAAAAAGCCAATAACTCTCAGACCGGGCGTCTGATTGACGCGCCGTCTGCGACGTTGAGTTCCTGTTGACGATACGGAACATTTGGATAAATCAACTCTAGACTATGTTTTAGTTGATGTATCAGCCTCTCGGCTCGTGGAGCGGACCCTCCCGAACGAGCTTGCTGTGTGCGGGAACCCTAGTGCTGGCTACGACTGCTACTGTGATGACGACGACTGTACAGAGATCCTCAGTGGATTCGATGGTGACGACTACAGCACTCAGCGATCCTTTGTAGGTCAGTGCTACCGATCCTATGTGGGTCCGATCTTGTGTGGGTTAACGCTCAGCGGTCCTATGTGGTGCAGCGCCTACAGGTCTTGTGTGGGCCTGATGCTGGGTGGGTCTTTGTGGGGGTTAGTTACCTATCGATCCTGTGTGGGTCTGATCCTGTGTGGGTCATTGTGGGGGTTAGTACCTTTTGATCCTTTGTGGATCCGACGACTTAGATGGATCAGTGATCATCTCTATCGTCATTCGAAGAAGTTTACCTGTGTGAGCTGAATCCTGTTTACTTTCCTTTGTGGATTGTGTTGTGCTATCCTGTGTGGATTTACGTTTTTCTTTCCTGTGTGCACTGGGTTGTACTTGAGCTCGGATGTTGGAGTCGAGCGAGAATTTATGACTTAGGTATATGTATGGGCATATACCTAAGCCGTGTCAGATGTTACTTCATGATTGTATCATTCCTTTGTGGATTATCTTTTGTGGATTCTGATAGACCTTCGGGGGTCTCGGGGTCCCTACTGAGTAGCTTATACTCACCCCTGCACGGGCTATGGCAGCACTACGTTGTGTTGGTTGCAGACGACAGACAGCGCTGATCGTGGTGGAGGCTTGCAGAGAAGGATGGTACCTGGAGGTGGACCACTGGGCGGGATGTACTCGGAGCGGTCGGCTGGACCCGAGGAGCAGTGGAGGATTTCTGTACCCACCATTCATGTGGGACCTCCAGTGGATGGCTCAATGTTGCGGCTTTACTTTTCAGTTGTTGTTTTCCCCTTTTGAGTTGTACATTACTTTCAGTTTGGGTTTTTATTCTGGCCCACTTACTTTCCGCACTTACTGTTGTACCATTTTTTACTTAGTGTTTACTTCTGCCTGCTTACTCTGTGTTGTTTGTTTGTTTACTTTACAAAGGCAATTCCTTCCCTTTACCAGGATTTAGGCTGTGGTGCTAGTCACTAGCCCCTGGCCTATGGAAGGCGGGCTTGGGGTAGTCACGGCACGGGCCCCGAGGACGGGTTGTGACAAATTGGTGTAAGAGGAGTTCAGTTCTACCGCAGACTCTGATCTTTCTTCTATGTGAAGCAATAGTGTTAAGCGTATTGAGTGTGGTTATCATTCTAGGGAGCCCAGTGTTGGGGCGGCGGCCGACGTATCCGTACACCAGGACCCTGACTTCTGATTTCCGACTTAATGCGCGAAAACATTGATTGCATGTGTGTTTCAAGTTTTCTTTGTGATTACTTGTAGCACCTCACCAGGTATACTATTCTGACCGTGGCGCACCTGTTTATTTTCAGGATGGCCCCACGACAGCAGCCAGCTAGGGTTCTAAGAGTTGTACGCGACGATTTCCCATCGAGCGATGAGGTCTCGATACATGGCCCTTTGACAGCAGAGGCACCAGCGGTACCTCTACCCGCCGAGCCACCGATACTTCTAGCCCCTGCCGCTGACGATGCATGTCGCCTTAGTGCACTGCATGAGTTCCAGTGCCAGTGACCACCCAGGATCCGTGGGGAGACGGACCCCCAGGTAGCCGAGGACTGGCTGGAGGCAGTGGTACGAGTTTTCTGGCTAGTGAGGACACCGGCAGACCTCATGGTGATCCTCGCAGCGAGCCTACTGCACGCAGCAGCGGGCCGATGGTGGAGCTTGATGCTCCAAGTGCACGATGAGGGATCTCTTCTCTGGACAGACTTTGAGATCCTCTTCCGCTCGGAGTTCGTCCCAGCCACCCTCCATGCGGTGGGAATCCAGGAGCTTCTTCAGCTGCGGTAGGGAAGCTTGACGGTCGCACAGTACTCCGCAAGATTTACCGATATATTGCGCTACTCGACCGACATGGTACGGGACCCATTCCTCCAGGCTTGGACCATTGAGCAGGGATTAAGACACGAGATCAGGGCATCGCTGATCTCCCTCAGCATTCCGACTCAGGTAGGAGTACTGGAGCGAGCCCTTTTGATCGAGAGCTTTCTTGCTGAGACTTCTCCAGCGGCGAGACCTACCGCGGGGCGACACGTAGCAGAGTATTTCTTAATAGGCAGTCGACGGATGACTCAGGGGTCTAGGAAGACCAGACCCTCAGGTAGACGGCCTCAGGACACTGGCTCAGCAGTGCGGGGATCACAGCGTGGAGCCAGTCTTTTGTGAGGTAGGTAGTGCTACACATGCGGCGGGCAGGGCCACATGGCTCGTGACTGCCCGACCCACCGTGCCAAGGAGCAGCAGATGGTTGAGGGGCCACCCAGGCAGAGGTAGAGGGTTGACCGTGGTGGTCCATAAGGAGGAGGCGGATGAGGCAGAGGAGCTGGCCGAGCAGCAGGTGGTGGGTGACGCTTTGAGGCTCTACCACCACCACCACCAGGAGGTCTACCCCGACCATAGGGAGCTGGCGGGCAGAGACATGCACAGCTCCAGGCAGCGGAGGCCTATGACCACGGCGCTCTCGAGATGACTTGAGGTACTATATGTGTCTATTCCACCCTTTCTGCAGTTCTTATAGACACAGGAGTGAGTCACTCTTTCATAGCCGCTGCCCTTGTTCGGAGCTCAGAGATTCCGACAGAGCCGTTGGCTCGATCCTTACGGCTAGAGACTCCTACGGAAGAAGACTCGACGATTACGCACTGGTGCCGGCATAGTGATCTTACTCTAGGAGGCGAGAGCTTCGGCTGGGATCTTCTTGTAGCAACGTCGAGGCCTTACGACGTCATCTTGGGCATGGATTGGTTATCTACAGTCCATGCACAGATTGACTGTATTAGGCGCAAGGTGCGATGTGTACGCACCGACGGGAGTAGGTTCACCTTCACCGGCGAGAAGGGATCCTTCGCAGCATAGTATGGACTTCCGCAGAGGAGAGGACAGCCCATCACTCATCAGTTGGCTAGCCTCATCCTATGAGTAGTTGACGTGCAGAGTCCTAGTTTTCCTGCAGTGGTGGTTTAGTACGCGGACGTCTTTCCCGACGACGTTCCAGGGCTACCTCCTCGCAGAGAGGTAGACTTTCATATTGACCTGTACCTCGGGGAAACCCCGATATCGACTCCAGTATATCGGATGGACCCCGCTGAGCTTCGAGAGCTACGGGTACAGTTAGAGGACTTGCAGGGAAAGGGTTTCATCCGACCCAGTGTTTCACCCTGGGCTTCCCTGATATTGTTCGCCAAGAAGGTGGACGGGAGCTTGCAACTGTGTGTTGACTATCGTTGCCAGAACCAGGTGACGGTGAGGAACAAGTATCCGCTACTGAGGATTGATGACCTCTTCGATCAGCTCAAGTGAGCACGGTGGTTCTCGAAGATAGACCTCAGGTCAGGCTATCACCAGATCAGATTTCGGGATGAGGGCGTGCAGAAGACGACCTTCAAATGTCGGTATGGCCACTATGAGTTCTTGGTTATTCCATTCGGCATAAACAATGCTCCAGTAGTGTTCATGGGCCTCATGAACAGGATCTTTCAACCATACCTTGATCGATTTGTCGTGGTCTTCATCGACGACATTTTGATTTACTCGACGACTGAGGAGGAGCACGCATACCACTTGCGGGTTATACTAGACATGCTCCGAGAGCACCAGATTTATGGACAGCTCTCGAAGTTTCAGTTTTGTATACGTGAGTTCCACTTCTTGGGACACGTCATTTCTGAGGCGGGAGTTGCGGTGGATCCCGTGAAGATCGAGGCAGTGCTAGCATGGGAGCCACCCAAGAGCGGGTCAGAGGTGCGGAGTTTCTTGGGACTAGCTGGATACTATCGGAGATTTGTGCCAGACTTCTCTAGAGTTGCGGCACCACTCTCAGCTTTGATGAAGAAGGGGAAACCCTTTGTGTGGTCAGACAGAGGTCAGCCGAGCTTCCATGAGCTGAGACAGAGATTGAATAGCGCACCTATCTTGAGGTTTCCTGAGGAGGGAGTAGGGTATATAGTCTATTGTGATGCATTAGGGACCGGAATCGGATGTGTCTTGATGTAGGAGCGGGCAATGATCGCCTACGGATCACATCAGTTGAGGCTGCATGAGCAGAACTATCCTCCCATGACCTGGAGTTAGTAGCACTGGTCTTCGCTCTGAAGACATGGCGACACTATCTGATGGGAGAGCGCTTTATAGTCTTTTCTGACCACCAGAGTCTCAGGTACATCTTCTCGCAGATGGACCTGAACCTGAGATAGCAGCGATGGATCGAGTTCCTACAGGACTATGACTTTGGGATATTCTATACTCCTGGGAAGGAAAACGTAGTAGTTGATGCTCTCAGCAGGAGGGCGGGCATTCAGCTACTTGAGGAGGCGACAGAGCAGCTAGCCGCTTTGCAGATATCCTTTGTGGATAGAGATGGAGCAGCCTTCCTTCAGTCTCTCATAGTCACTCCTCCACTACTGCAGTGGGTCAGAGAAGCACAGCGTGGGGATGCTGACTGTGAGACGCGACATGCACAGATATCCTCAAGACAGGCACCTGATGTCTTCTCCTTTGGAGCAGAGCACAAAATCCTTTTCATAGGAAGTACCTTAGTACCAGTCGCTTTACGAGAGGAGGTGCTGAGAGAGTTTCACACTTCTCCTTTGGTGGTACATCCTGGAGTGGCAAAGATGTACCAGGACCTCAGACGACAGCACTAGTGGCCGGGCATGAAGAAGGTTGTGGCAGAGTTCTTTTCATGATGCCTCACCTGCCAGCAGGTGAAGGCAGAGCATCAGGTACCAGCAGGCTTGGTACAACCCTTGGAGGTCCCGGAGTGGAAGTGGGACGAGATATCTATGGACTTCGTGACTAGACTTCCACGCACTTCCAGAGGTCACGACTCCATCTGGGTGATTTTTGACCGACTCGCCAAGTCGGCTCACTTCTTACCCATCAGAGAGAAGGGATCAGTGGAGAGCTTGGGGCGTCTCTACATTAAGGAGATTGTATGGCTTCACGGTGTGCCATCATCTATTGTCTCCGATCGAGATGCTCACTTTTCTTCCCGGCTTTGTAAGGGATTGTAGGAGGCGTTCGGGACGCAGATACGTCTGAGCACCACCTTCCACCCCCAGACGGATGGTCAGACGGAGAGGAACATTCAAACTCTCGAGGACATGCTCCACGCATGTGTCCTCGACTTTGGTCGCAGCTGGGAGGACCACCTACCCTTGGTGGAGTTCGCATACAACAACAGCTACCACTCCACCATCGGGATGCCACCATTCGAGGCGTTGTACGGCAGTCCTTGCAGAACTCCTTTGTGCTGGACAGATCCTGGGGAGTCAGCACTTGTGGGACCAGAGATGGTCCAATCCACGACAAAGAAGGTTTAGGTCATCCAGAAGCAGATGAGGGCACCTCAGAGCCGGCAGAAGTCTTACGCTGACAGGTGGCGGAGGCCACTATAGTTCGAGGATGACGATCATGTCTTCTTGCGTGTCTGAGCTCAACATGGATTACGGAGATTTGGCCGAGGCGGCAAGTTGTCTCCACGCTTCATCGGACCTTTCTAGGTCCTTAGCAGGATTGGAGAGGTGGATTATTGCCTGGCTCTACCACCTCAGTTGCACCGGGTGCACGACGTCTTCCACGTATCTCAGCTGAGGAGAAACATGCACAACCCGACGCACATCATTGACCATGGGAAGCTAGACGTTGATGATGGGGCGACTTTTGTGGAGGTTCTAGTGGAGATCAAGGATCGACATGAGTGGGTCCAACGTGGATGATCGATTCCTCTAGTGCGCATCAGATGGCATCATGGGAACCACTAGGAGAGCACTTGGGAGCGGGAGGTTCAGATGCGTGCTCAGTACCCACATTTGTTTCCCTAGCTTATGATGTATCTTTACGGGGACGTAAAGCCCTAAGGTAGGAGTGATGTAAAGGCCCGTAAATTTCAAGGGAATTTTTTTCTTAATTTTCTTTGGAATTTTAAAAGAGCGCATTTTCTGACGACACGTGATTCCGAGGCCGAGTGTGCCCGGAATCATTTTTCCGAAGTTTGGCTCGGGTACGTTTAGTGAACGGACGAGCGGGTTTTTCTAACTTTTGAACCGGTGCTCGGAATCAAATTCTGAGGGCACCGATGGAATCTCAGTACCGATATTTGCTTAGAAACGCCTCTTCCGGAGTTGCGTTTGCTCAGGTGTGGTTTTTAATTTTTGGGATTTCTGTTAAGAAATAAAATAACATGGTACGAAAAACATTATTTTATTTCACATAAAGCCGCTTAAAGCCACTTAAAGCTGCTTAAGCTAAGTTAAAATGGATAGGGTACAATTCAAAATAACCTACCCTCTTGGTATGATATTTCTGAGGTGGGGCCCGCACGATCCCCACTATTTCTTTTCCGCTAAGTAATGCACCCGTGAAAACCCTTTTTTAATAATGTCAATTGGGGAGTTTTCCTAATCAATTAAATGCTCCTTTTAATTGGGCGGTTTATTCGTTGAAATTAATTCTATGAATTAATGGGTCGTTACTTAGTTTGTTTTTCGTTTGTTGGCTTGTAATAAAATAAGACCAACACTTTTTATTCTTGATTGTTGTCCATTGTGAGGATTTGGCAGAAATCTTATGTCCTTCATCTTCCTTCACGAAGAACATGAAGAATGCGAAGAACATGAAGAATGCGAAGAACACCATCCTTCGACGAAAGGTGACAAAGAACGCCGAGCCCTCGGAGATCGACGACGTGACGCCGTGTTCCGCGACGCCAACGATTCTCCTCCTGCGACGTTCTTCTGCGACGTTCCTTCTTCCGTGACAAATCTTTGATTATCTGTTTGAGGTAGGAGTCTAAGAATATTTTAAATTCCTTTGTGGAGTTTATACTTGACATGGATTTAATTCGTGTAAATTAAATTCGTGTGTTTTCTTTACCGCTCAGAGATCGTCGACGCGACGCCGTATACCGCGACGACGTGACGCCCTTCCGTGACGCGACGATCCTCTTCTTCCGCGACGATCAATTCCGCGAAGAATGCACGTTCGACGACTATGACGAGGTAGGGGTTTGATTCTTAAAAATCTTTGTGATTTATACCCGCGACGTTTGTTAAACTTTTGTTATGTAATATTTTTTTAAAACCGCTAACGCGGTCGGTGCGGACTAACGAACAAATCCGAACCCACCGCACTTTTTCGTTCTTGGTGCGCGAAACGGAGGACGATGACAAACAGGGCTGCAATGGCGATTTGAGGGCCTGGCAGTGAAGAATGGGACCCGGGAGGAGCTATGGCGCAGACAGAAATTGAATCGGACCACCTGAGAAACTCCGGTGGCCCGCGGAATCCACCGGCGGTGCCCCGCACGTGCCGCGGGATGGAGCCGCCGCGGCTGAAGCCGCGGCGGCGGAGTCTGACCAGACCCATGACCGCGCGGGTCCAACGAGACATGGGACGCGGCAGAGCCGCGTCCGTTGACCAAGCGCGGCCCCACGCGGGGCCGCGACTCCTCTTCCTGCGGCGACAGCACGCCCCGTGGCTCCCCTTGCTCGGCCGCTCGGCCGACCCGAGCCGAGCCGAACCGCCGGCCGGGTCACGCCCAGGCCGGGCCGGGCCACCCTAGTCGGTTCGGGTCGCGCCAACCGGGTTGGACCCGGACCCAGTTCGGGTCGACCCGGTTCGGGCCGACCCAGTGGGGGTTGGGCCGGGTCGGTCCGGGCCCAGACCCCCCATTTCCAGACCTTTTCGGTATTTTTCTCATAACATGATCTACGAGCCTCCAAACGAAGCGCCGTCAAGGGAGATGCGATCCTTGGATCGAGACGGTCGTTTCTGTATATCACACTCATGTTGTCGGAATACTTGGGGTTCGGCTGGGTTGGTTTGTACACGAAACCAACCGTGCCCTCGGAGCGGAAACACTCATATCTTGAGCTTCAGATGTCCGATTGACGTTCCGTCGACTTTGATGGATTCTTCTAAGTGAGACGGATCTTTTGGATTAATCCGCCCGAGGTTTGGACGTAGGTGGAGTACGGTTGGGTTGGTTTTTCCTTAAAAACCAATCGGTCCCCTGGGACGAAAAGGCCAATAACTCTCAGACCGGGCGTCCGATTGACGCGCCGTCTGCGACGTTGAGTTCCTGTTGACGATACGGAACTTTTGGATACATCAACTCTGGACTATGTGTCAGTTGATATATCAGCCTCTCGTCTCGTGGAGCGGACCCTACCGAACGAGCTTGTTGTGTGCGGGAACCCTAGTGCTGGCTGCGACTGCTACTGTGACGACGACGACAGTACAGAGATCCTCAGTGGATTCGACAGCGACGACTACAGCACTCAGTGATCCTTTGTGGGTCAGTGCTACCGATCCTGTGTGGGTCCGATCCTATGTGGGTCAACGATCAGTGGTCCTGTCTGGGCCAGCCCCTACAGGTCCTGTGTGGGCCCGATCCTGTGTGGGTCATTGCGGGGGTTAGTATCTTTTGATCATTTGTGGGTCTGACGAATTAGATGGATCAATGATCATCTCTATCATCATTTGAAGAATTTTACCTGTGTGAGATGAATCCTGTTTACTTTCCTTTGTGGGTTGTGTTGTGCTATCCTGTTTGGATTTACGTTTTGCTTTCCTATGTGGACTGGGTTGTACTTGAGCTCGGATGTTGGAGCCGAGCGAGAATTGATGACTTAGGTATATGTACGGGCATATACCTAAGCCGTGTCGGGTGTTTCTTCATTATTGTATCTTTCCATTGTGGATTATCTTTTTTGGATTCTGGGAGACCTTCGGGGGTCTCGGGGTCCCTACTGAGTAGCTTATACTCACCCCTGCACGGGCTATGCCTGCACTAAGTTGTGTTGGTTGCAGACGACGGACATCGCTAATCGTGGTGGAGGCTTGCAGAGCAGGATGGTACCTAGAGGTGGACCACTGGGCGGGACGTACTCGGAGTGGTCTGATGGACCCAAGGAGCAGTGGAGGATTTCTGTACCCACCATTCAGGTGGGACTTCCAGTGGATGGCTCGACGTTGCAGCTTTACTTTTCAGTTGCTATTTTCCCCTTTCGAGTTGTACTTTACTTTTAGTTTGGGTTTGTATTCTAGCCCACTTACTATCCGCACTTACTGTTGTACCAGTTTTTATTTAGTGTTTACTTCTTCCTGCTTACTCTGTGTTGTTTGTTTGTTTACTTTACAAAGGCAATGCCTTCCCTTTACCAGGATTTACGCCTTGGTGCTAGTCGCCAGCCCCTGGCCTATGGAAGGCGGGCTTGGGGTAGTCACGGCACGGGCCCCGAGGACGGGTTGTGACAAAGCATGTTATAAATCTTCTTTAGTGATAATTTATGGGTTTTTATGAAATTGTTGAAATCGAATGAATGCTTTGTGAAAAGTGTTTTGGTTTCTTGATATTAAAATTGTGATTTTAAAATATGGATTTGTGGGATATGGAAAATGGTTTGTGGGAAAAAGTATTTAAATAAAAGGGTGTTTTATTGAAATGGTTTTTTCATGGTTGAAATGGTGTGGTTTTGGGCATACTTGGTGTGTGTGTTCATATTGCATTTATAAGGATTGGTTGAATTAAGACCTTGTGCTCGGCACCAAAGGTGTAATGTAACATGGGAAATAATTACCTTGTGACGACTTAGTAGATCGACAAGAAACCGCTCATGAGTACGGAACTATCATAACGATGCATTCATAGTGTATTTCACGGGTTGTGAAATGGTTGGTTGTGTGGATTTTTGAAATGGAATGAATGTTCCAAAATGGAAATGTGAATTTGATTGGGAAACTTTGCTTGGTTTCTTTTGTTGGAAAATGGTTTTTGTTAGAAAATGGCTTGACATGGAACTATCTATATTGTGAACAGTTTTGGAATGGTTTTATATAAATTGTTTTATATAAATGTGCTACCATGTTTTATCCTAGTCCCATGGGTTGGGAATTCATCGGGGAAAACCTACTGAGTTTCATTACCCACCCCCTTCTCTGGAACATTGGTTCTTTTGAAAATGTTGTATTCTAAGACATAGGTAAAGGTAAAGCATCTCATTACTAGTGGCTTGTGGTGATGTTTCGGAGTTTTTGTGGAACTTGGAGCGTGTATACCACTGAGTCATGGTGTATTTTGGGAGTCTTGTGTGGTTCTTCCTCTGTGTACCTTGATGTTTGGTTTGGTCTTCTGCTGTTGTGTACTATGATGTGGTTTTATATAAATGAAGTTGTTGATTGGTATTTCAATTGTTTCATGCATCATATAGTGAATGGTTAATGTATGGGTTTATTTTCTTAAAGGTTAAATCATCCCCCAATTTTACTTGAAACCCTTTGGCATTTATTGACAGCCTTTGGCATCTTGGGGATGTCTCTTAATGTCATGTAATGACTCGTTACACTATCTAGCCAATGAGAATTGGTGGATCATTACAAATGGTATTAGCTTGTTCGGTCCTTTCCTAACAAGTGGTCGTCGATGTTCTTGGTCTGGGAGTTGAAATTACTTCTTGTCTATTCCTTGGGTGGTCATCTTAGATAGAAGTAGGATTGTTGGAACTTGAAATGTATATCATAAAAGGACGTATCTAACCTGTTTATGTTGAACTTCAAGTTACCAGGGTGTTGGGTACATAAGTGTTTTGGATACACTTCTAGAATGTTGGAAATATCATTGTCATGGGTTTATCCAATGAGATAAGCATGGAATGCATTATAGAGGAATGGCTTCCCACTAGTATTGAATAAATCATTTTGAGAAATGTATTATGGTTTGATGAAAAAGCATGATTTATGAAAATTTTAAGAATGTTTTCAAATGAAAGATTTTGAAAAGACAATGGTTGATGTATTTTGAAAATAGATTGATTTTCAAAATAAAGAAAATATATATTTTATAAATTTTTGGAAATAGATGATGTGATAGTGGTGTAATAGAGATTGAAATGCTATGACTTCAGTTGCTCAGAAGTGATTCTAACAACATTCGCTGTTTGTATAGAAAATGGGACTTGTTAGACGTCATAGAAAACAAACTGAAGAAGCTGCGGAGAATGTGGTTACACATGAACCACGTGTGAACCAAGAGCTGGTTCAGAGTATCGTTCAAGAATTTCAGGCTGCAGACACAGGGAATCGGAGAGATGAGTCAGGGAATGTAGACTATTCTGTTCAGTTCCAGAAGCAGAATCCACGCATCTTTCGGGGTGATTCTGATCCATAAAAGAGGGAGGTGTGGCTAATAAAGATGAATCGTATCTTCGATTTCATCGGAACACCAGTAGAGTTGAAAGTAAAGTTGGCGACATATATTCTAGAGGATCTTGCATGACAGTGGTGGGAGATGGTGGTGCAGGCTATGCTGTATCAAGGCCTGGGCTGCGAGAAATTTGAGGAATTGTTTAATAAACAATACTATCCTCACACATTCAAGATCCAAAGGACAACTGACTTTTTTTACCTGAAGCAGGAAAATATCTTTGTTACAGAGTATGCGGTTAAATTCATGAATTTAGTACGCTTTTCAGGTGAAGTTTCTGCAAGTGCGTCGCTGAAGGCAAGCATCGTTGAATCAGGATTACGATAGGAGACTCGCTCGAAGATAGTGGCGCTCTGTATTATGAATTATACGGAGATGGTAAACAGAGAAACAATAGAATAAAAAGACATCTCAAGAGTTATGGGAGGAGGAAGAATGATGATACCCATGGGAACAGGTGGGGACACTAATGCTGGGAACAAGATGAAGAGGGACACCTACTTCCAAGGTGGGAGTGAAAATCTGAATCAGACGGTTGGATCCCTGAATCTTCCTCCACAACAAATGATGAATGCTGTGTGTTTTCAATGTGGCACGATTGAACACATGAAATGAAAAGGTATAACACCAGCAATAGCTTGTCACAATTGCAACAAGATGGGTCATCTTTAGTGATATTGTCATAGTGCTCTGAGGTCAGGTGCGCATGACACCTCCCAAGCATCGCAAGCATCTTATGCTTCGACAGGGCGAGGACAAAAAAAAATATCCTTGCCAGCAGAACAAAGATATTTATGGTGATTCATGGAATACCATGACACCTCAGGCAGAGAAATCTCAACAAGGAAATAAAGAGCAAAGTGCAGAAACAAAGAAATTTTATGGAGCTGAACAAGTGATTGTGGATGACCAGTCTGGATCGTCTATAGTGATAGATATGATTCTTTTGAATTCTAACCTCATGGAAGTTTTTTTCGAAATATGTGAATCCCATTTTTTTATGCTTCTCGGATTGCTGATTTTTTGAACTTACAACTTGAAATGATGCCTCCTGTGTTAAAACTACAAACTCCTCTAGGTGAAAGAGAATGTCAAGCCTCCGTGTGTAGAGCATGTGCTATAATGGTTGATGGAGCTGAGATGAAAAGGGACTTCTCTATGTTAGATATGGATGTCTATGATATAATCCGGGTTAGGGATTGGTTGACAACATTTAAGGCTCATATCGAATGTTATGGGAGAAAGGTTAGTTTCACGACGGAGGACGGAATGAATAATCTCTTTAGAGGTGAGAGGATGGTAAAGAAAGGTGAAATGAGCTTGTTGGCACCAATGGTGGGAACAATATCTTACCAATTGGCAGCGTTGACTTTGGAATCAATGGAAGAGATCGCAGAAAATAGTTTTCCAGCTGTGGTGGATCAATTTCTTGATTTTTTTCTAAAAACTTCTCAGGGGTACCACCTGTAAGAGAAGTAGAGTTTATGATTAATCTCCTTCCAGGGACAAGTCCGATCTCACTTTCATCTTATAGGATGTCACCAACAGAGTTAAAGGAATTGAATGTACAATTAGAGGAGCTGGAAAGAAATGGTTTTATTCAGCCAAGCATGTCCCCGTACTCATCACCCGTTTTTTTGTAAAGAAACCAGATGGAACTTTTAGGTTATGTGTGGATTTTCATAAACATAACCAAGTTACGATAAAGAATAGATATCCACTTCCATGCATTGATGACCTATTTGATCAATTGAGGGGAGCTCAGTGGTTCTCCAAAATAGACATATGGTCAGGAAATCACCAATTGTGAGTTTGGAAGGAGGATATTCCGAAGAAATCCTTCAGAAGCATATATGACCACTAAAAATATGTAGTCATGACTTTTGGTCTAAAGAATGCACCAGCAGTCTCATGGCTTTGATGAATCTGACATTTCAGCCATATCTGGATTCTTTTTTTGTGGTGTTTGTGGATGACATATTGGTGTATTCAAGAACAAGGGTTGAGCATGAGCAACACATGGCGACAGTTTTGGAAATATTGAGGGACCATCAACTGTATGCCAAATTGTCAAAGTGTGATTTTTGGATACAAGAAGTACATTTTCTAGGCCATTTAGTTTCTTAGAAAGGTGTTTCAGTGGATCTAGAAAAGATAGAAGCTGTTCTTTATTGGCAACCACTGAAGAATGCCTTTGAAATATGAAGTTTTCTTGGTCTAGCTGGTTATTACCGATGCTTTGTGTGTGAATTTTCATGACTAGCTTCACCCATGATAGACTTGACAAAGAAAAATAGTGCATTTAAATGGACTGAAAAATGTCAGAGATCTTTTCAAGATTTGAAAGTTCACCTTACATCATCACCCATCTTGATTTTTTGAGAATTAGGACAGGGTTATGTGGTGTATTGTGACGCTTCAGGAACAGGTTTGGGTTGTGTTCTCATTCAAGGATACCATGTTGTTTCTTATGGTTCATGGCAGTTGAGGGTGTATGAGAAGAATTACCCAACAAACAATTTGGAGTTAGATGCAGTTGTCCATGCCTTGAAGAAATGGTGTCTTTATCTCTTTGGTGAGAAGTTCACTGTGTCTACAGATCACAAAATCCTGAAACACATTTTCTCACAACGATATTGGAATCTGAGGCAGAGGAGATGTATGGAGTACCTTCAAATGTTCTACTTTGACTTGATTTATACATCAGGTAAGGGCAATTTGGTGGCCGATGCATTAAGCAAAAAGTCGTATGCTTATTTGGTGAAAGAAGCTTTAGATGAATATCAGTTGATGTTAGTATTAGCTGACATGCATGTGGAATTTGAAAACCGAGGTGATGTTGTGGTTTTCATTTCAGCTACACTTGTTCGTGAACTAGTAATAATGGTCAAAGAGGCACAAACATTTGATGTAGAATGTCTGATAATGAGTTCAAAACTCAATGGTGGGGAGACCATTGATGGATGGAAACTGGAAGTGGGTTCAGTTTTGTGTTTCAGAGATCGGATGGTTGTACCTATAGTTTTTCTAGAACAACTCCTTAATACTTACCACCATTCAAGATGGGTTGTACATCCGGGTTCACAAAAGATTTATAAGGCGCTAAAGGTGCAGTTTTGGTGGAGCGGAATGAAAAGGAAAGTGGTTGAATTCGTCTCACGATGCTTAACTTGTTAGAAGGTTAAAGCAGATCATCAGAGACCAGTTGGTATGTTACAGTCTTTACCTATCCCAGTGTGGAAATGGGAGTATATTGCAATGGATTTTGTTACAGGTCTTCCACGAACGGTCTGAAAACACGATGCCATTTGGGTGATAGTGGATCGTCTAACTAAGTCGGATCATTTCATCCCAATTCGTGAATCCCATACAGTGGAAGATATTTCAAAAATCTATATCCTGGAAGTGGTAAAGAGACATGGTGTACCCATTTCTATAGTCTTAGATAGAGATCCTAGGTTCACATCTCATATCTGGAAATCCTTACAACAAGCCCTTGGGACTCAGTTCACTATGAGTATGGCGTATCATCCTCAGACAGATGGGAAATCCGAGCTGACGATACAGAAATTGGAAGACATGTTGCATGCTTGTGTAATGGATTTTGGTGGCTTATGGGAGGAGCATATACCCTTAGTGGAGTTCTCACAAAATAATAGCTATCAAGCCTCGATACGCATGGCTCCGTTCAAATAATTGTATGGGCGTCCTTGTCATTCTCCACTATGTTGGGTGGAAACTGGTGAAACTTCACTAGTCGGGCTGAGCCTTGTCCAAGAAACAATAGAGAAGATTCAGTTGATTAGAAAGAGGATGAAGATGGATCAAAGTCGTCATAAATTTTAGGCAGATCACCATCGCAGACCATTGGCGTTCGTTGTGGGTTCATGTCTTCTTGAGGATCTCTCCAAGAAGTGGAAAAGATCATTTTGGGAAGCAAGGAAAATTATATCCTTGAAATATGGGCCCTTTTGAGATACTGTAATGGTTTAGAGAGGTGGATTATTGGTTGGAATTACCACCACGGTTCAGTGGAGTGCATAATGTGTTCCATGTATCTCAGTTGAAGAAGTATCAGCCTAATCCTGACCATGTGAACAGATGGGATCACGTTGACCTAGAGTCGGATGCTTCGTTGGTACATATCCCGGTGCAGATTTTGGATAGGAAGGATAAAGTCTTGCATGGAAAAATCATCGGCCTACTGCAGGTTTTGTGGCAACATGGTCAGATTCAGGAAGAGAATTGGGAACGCAAGAAATAAATGAAGGAGCAGTGGCCAGAACTCTTTCAGTCAAGCAATGAATTTCTACTTTCCAGGGATGGAAAGGCCAATGGTGGGGAGAATTTAGTACCCCCGGTTTTTGGTAAGTTACCCTTACATGATGATTTTCTTGGTTTTAAATGTTATGGGTGATGTATGGGAGAATCGAGAGAACCTGGAGTGAAGTTGGAAGCAAAGGGGAAGGCGCACGGGCGATGCACAGTTTGTCAAACAGTGCGGCCAAACCGTGTGTGTCTAACTGGGGAGGAAGTGGCTTCCGTATGATCTGAAAATGGTTAAGGGAAACCATACGATGAGGTCGTGAATGAAGGATGGTCGAGGCAGAAGCGAACGCACAATTAGCGCATGGTTTGTCAAACCATGCAGACTAACTGTACGGTCACTTAAAATTAGATCCTAAAATTGTGGATCTAACTCGTTTTTCCATTAATTGCCTTTTTTAATTCTACTAAGTGGACCTAACCCGGGATTACTCTCCCTTGAAGGTTGGAAATCTTCTCCCAAGAGTTCCGTAGGTGATATGAAGGCTTCTCTTGGCAAATCAAAGATGGATTCTTATGTTATGTGATCGTTCTTGATCGGTTTCTCAGATCTACTTTGATCTACATCTTATCTTATCTCATTTTCCCAGATCTAAACCAATTATGGGTAGATCTAAGGGTGTGGATGCCAAATATGTCAATATTTGGTCTTGTTTGTGTTAGGATAAGAGATCTATGGAGGGTTTTTGGATTTTTGACCCGGTGTTCTTTAGCGTTCTTCGTTCGTGGCTTGGTATTGCCCAATTTGTTGAGGTAGGTGGCTTCACTCTCAATTCCTTGTTCTTAGAACTTGAAAGCTTAGTTCAAATTGATTTAATCACTTGGTTTTGATTGTGAAATTGTTGTTCATAGCATGTTATAAATCTTCTTTAGTGATGATTTATGGCACTACCACAAAAATAGTTTTTCGCATCGCCCCCCCTTTATCAGCGCTAACAAAAAAGTGATGATAAAGGGGGGTCCCTTTATCAGCGCTCAAAAAAGCACTGATAAAGGGCCCCCCATTATCAGCACTTGTTTAGTAGCGATGATAAAGGGGGGCCTTTATCAATGCTTTTTTTAAAAGCGCTGATAAAGGTTCGGCTTCAATTGTTTTTTAAATATTTTAATATATTAATATATAAATATAGTTATATTGATATATAAATATAATATATAATTTTTAAATATATTTTAGATAACTATAAATGTACATTTACACTTATTATACATAATATATAAGATATTTAGTGAAAATGGCTTCTTAAAAAATTAAAAAAAATATTTTTTTAATTAATAAATTTATAATCATTGTGGAGTAATAGTCATTTTATAACAATTTGAAGACTAAAAAAATTAAAAAAATTAAAAAAAGATCCAGAATATGTTAAAAACGCAACTCAAACTTCAAACGGCCATAACTTTTGATCCGGGTGTCCGTTTGAGCTCTACTACATATCAAATCGAAGCCTGCGACGAGATCTACGTCTTTGTGACACGGGGGTACCCCGTCAAGATATTTTCGAGGCCAGATGCGGCCCAGAAGGCCTCCAAAACTGAGTTTTTAGTCGGGGTACCCCGGTTTTTTCACATTTTGTGGATTTTCACCCTCGTTTAAGGGGGTATTATTGGATTTTTTTGGTGGGGTATGAATTTATTCCAAGGTATTAAATTTATATTGATTCTATGTATTTAAAATTTCATCATTTTTTTATAATGCACTCCTATTTATAATCAAATATATAACAATATATTCATATTTTTTAATTATTCACACCTAAAAATTTAATTATAAATATAAATAATAAAATATATTTACATATAAAATATATTAGCTTTATCTAAATAATAACTAACATCCATTTTATTTAAAATACAATGAATATTTATATACCTATATATAAATCTAACTATATATATATTAATCTAACTATATCTATATATTAATCTGACTATATATATATTAATCTAACTATATATATATTAATCTAATAACTATATATATATTAATATAACTACATATATAAATATTAGTATTACTATAAATATATATATTAATATCACCATAAATATATATATTAATATCACTATATATATATTAATATAACTATATAAATATATATTCATATAACTATATAAATATATATTCATATAACTATATGTATGTTAATATAACTATATATATGTTAATGTAACTATATATATGTTAATATAACTATATATATATATTAATATAAATATATATTACTATATGAATAAATATAACTAAATATATATATATAGATATAGATATATATTAATACCACTATATATATATATATTAATATTACTATATATATTATAATATAACTATATATATATTAATATAAATATATATTACTATACGAATAAATATTACTAAATATATAAATATATATATATAGAGATATCATGAATTGGAATGAAAATAAAAATAGAGTAGTGGTAAGGGCTTAGGCGCGCAGGGGGGAGGTCTCGAGTTCAAATCCTTGTGGAGGCAGGGGTGCGCGTGCATGGGGAATATTGGAGAAAGTGCTGTTAAAGGGTGGAGGGGGGTGCGTGGGTTGCGTGGGGTGCTGTATAGGGGCCGAAAAGCGCTGTAAAGGGGGGGGGGGTTCAAGCGCTATAAAATCCCCCCCGATTGGCAGTATTTTTTAATTTTTTTAATTTTTTTTAATTTTTTTAACTTTTATCAGCACTTTTTTAAAAGCGCTGATAAAAGGGTCCTTTATCAGTGCTAAAATGAAAGCGCTAATAAAGGAAGCGCTGATAAAGGGGACACCCCTTTATCTACGCTGGCTTTATCAGCACTTTTATAGCACTGATAAAGGCCATTTTTATCACTGATAAAGGCCGTGTTTGTAGTAGTGTGGGTTTTGATGAAATTGTGGAAATTGAAAGAATGGTTTGTGAAAAGTGTTTTGGTTTCTTGATTTTAAAATTGTTATTTTAAATTATGTATTTGTGGGATTTTGAAAATGGTTTGTGGGTAAATGGTTTTCAATAAAAGGGTGTTTTATTGAAATGGTTTTGGCATGGTTGAAATGGTTTTGTTTTGGGCATACTAGGTGTGTGTGTTCATATTTCATTTATGAGGCTTGGTTGAAATATGACCTTGTTTTCGGTGCCAAAGGTGTAATGGAACATGGGGAATAATCACCTTGTTATGACTTGGTAGATCAACGAAAAACCTCTCATGAGTATGGAACTATCATAACGATGCATGCATAGTGAATTTCACAGGTTTTGAAATGGTTGGTTGTGTGGATTTGTGAAATGGAATGAAGGTTACATAATGGAAATATGAATTTTATTGGGAAACCATGCTTGGTTGATTTTTTTGGAAAAAGTTTTTTGTTGGAAAATGGATTGACCAGGAACTTTCTATATTTTGAACTGTTTTAGAATGGTTTTATGTAAATTTTTTATATAAATGTGCTACCATGTTTTTTCCTAGAGGCATGGGTTGGGAATTAATCAGGGAAAACCTATTATGTTTCATTACTGACCCCCTGCTCTGGCACTTTGGTTCTTTTACAGATTTTGTATTCCGAGACACAAGTAAAGGTAAAGTATCTCATTAATAGTAGCTTTTGGTGATGTTTGGGAGATACTGTGGAGCTTGGAGCTTGTGGACCACTGAGTCGTGGTGTCTTTTGGGAGTCTCATGTTGTTCATCCTCTGTGTACCTTGATGTTTGGTTTGGTCATCCGCAGTTGTGTAATCTGATGTGGTTTTATATAATTGATGTTGTTGATTGGTCTTTAATTTGTTTCATGAATCATATAGTGAATGGTTAATGGATGGGTTTATTTTCATAAAGGGTAAATCATCCCCCGGTTGTACTTAAAACCTTTCGGCATTTATTGCCAGCCTTTGGTGTCTTGGGGATGTCTCTTAAGGACAAGTAATGACTTGTTACACTCTCAAGCCAATGAGAATTGGCAGGTAATTACACATATAACAAAATAAAAATATTCTTAATAGAAAGAACATAATACCTTTATTATGGTGTCCATATGGTTTCATTGTCATCTTGTTCACGTTGGTAGAAGGTCCATGCATTGCAAAAATGATTTAAGGAACCATCAAAATCATTTTCTTCCTTCACTCAAATACTACTTGTTCAACTTGGGTAATTTGGGTGTTCATAGAAAAATAGTTTCGAAAAATAATCTTGTATGAAATTTAATCTCAAAACATCTGATAAAACATGATTTTTTTAAAATAGTCAGACCGATTTTGAGTTGAAACATTCAATCAATGTTCCATTTAAAATACCATAAGTATGTGTTGAGATATTATATTATAAAATCCAATATAACAAGTTTGCGCAAGGGTCTCCTTCTTTAGAAACTTTTCAAAAATCATAATATACTTAAATATTTTGTGAGAAGTTAAAATATTTGAAAATTCCAAGATAATATTAACCTTTCTTGAAAATATGATAATATTTTGAAAACATGGTTTGATTAAATACAGCCCATGATCCATGATAATATCAAGGTATAGTGGAGGTGTTTGATATCTCAAAGAACTTCTTTCAAGTGATTTTTATGAAAGAAAAAGTTTCACAATCATCTAAACATGACATTGCTATAATTATTGCAAACATGTCATTAGGAAGAGATTGAAATGTTGTTTGAGATCCTCCTCCTTCCATTAGTAACCGACTTTCCATGAACTAAAATATTTATGAAACAAGGATTTAACTGAAATAATAGATATAGGTACTAACGATGTGTTTGAGAAAAACTCTTAATCCCTAAATTTTTCTAAACATACCTCTGATACCAACTATAAGGACCTGGCCTTAAACATTACATAATGTCAAGTTAAATCAAGAATTCACATTGAGGATGATTTTAGCTTTATATTTTTAGATAATTTGGACATAACAATTATATTACATCTAAAAAATAACAATGTAGACACTTAGAATTAGTTTGTATTTATTTATTCATAAAATAAAAAAACTTTTAAAAAAAGAAACATGTCTAGTTCCATGTTTTAGGCAACATGACATTTCCTTAATCCCATCATTGACCCTATTAATCTTTAAATCCTTTTAAAAACATTTCAAAACATGGGATGATCATATAAATATCAATATGGTTTTTAAAATAATAAATGAAAAAATTAGTCCATCAATACGTTCAAATCAATGAAATCGTAGCTTTAAATATTTAACATACCATAAAAAATCATAGGTTTTATGAATAACACTTTGAAATCATAAATCATTAAGGCAACTTGTGGAATCCATTACATACTTACATTGTAGATTTCAAAGCTATGTATGGAATTACATTTGGAATACCCATCACTGTATATTACCTAAATCTCTTATAAGATACATTAAAGTTTACGACTGTCACGTTACCCAATGCATTGGAGAGCTATTTTGGGCTCACCGACCCTAGGTTTATCACGAAACCACTTGTATAAGTAAAGAAAATCCAAGAACCATAACATATTCATAACACAAAATATCAAACATAAATGAAAGATAATAGTTCTACATTTCTATCACAATATATAATCTCAAGTTGTTGAAATAATCAATACATTTTGAAAACCATTTTCAATTCCATTTAAATCATTTAATAAATAGATTTTTGAATCAATGTTTCCCATACCTCTTTGAAAATTTTAAAAGAAACTAACATTTAGAAACATTAATGTCCATATAAATAAATCCATCAAACCATTTTGAAAAAATTGACACTGATTAGAATGATTTAGAAGAATAAATCTTAAAAATATTTAAAAAAATATTTTCGTTAAATTGTTCCTAACCAAATGAGAGACGCTTGAATACAAATAATTGAGGAATAACATTAATCAATGCTTATAGTATCATTAGAATAAGGATATTATTGATATAATATATCAAAGGGAAGTATATAAACCTTATATGATAATATAGTTTCACAATATAAAGATATACATCAAATGAAAATAGATTGAGACAATGTCCCTTAAGAAAATTTGGAAACATAACGATGTCACATTAAAATTCAGAAAATGATTTGATGAGATAGAAAATGGTATATCATCCCATGGACATAAAATTTACAGAAATAAAGATATAAAGGAACATAACCAAACAGAAGATAATGGAAATTAATATACATGACATAAAATATTTCTTTGACTAAAAGAGGAGGGTCAAAGTTTCTCTTACAAATTTAGTAACTTACGAAACATACAACACATGAAAGAATGATCATACAATGAAGATCTAAATACCCATAAATTAAATTATATTATACAAATAATAAATTCATGGTCAGTACATACACCAATCAAAATTAAATAGAGGAAAATACCACATGAATCTCATAGGAATAAAAAGTGAGATGAAAACCCATTACCTCGTGTCCGACATGACTCGTTTGTTAATTATTAACCAGAATATTAAAATAAAGTTAATTTATACTTACTTCATAAAGTTTTTAAATTATATTATTCTTTTTATATTACTTATTACCGTGTTATAAATATTACATAATCATATAAGTTAATAATGGATGTTTTTTTCGATAATTGGTACTTGAGTCAAAAATGAAATGCTTATAATTACATGATGTCCATATGGTCAAGAGTCCACTATATCTAGAATGATATTTTGGATTTAGATATCACATATATCATATATATCTAGTATATATATTTATTTATAATATACCATAACATTTGGATATAAGATATTAAATGCACCGTTAATGGAGACGGTAAGCCGTACGTACAGATGAATGCTACTTTCATTTATTTTAGATTTTTAATGGAATGAAAACTAAATGATAAATAGGTATATTATAATTCAAGTATAATATATATGTTATATATGTTACAAAATTTCAATAATTACATTATTTACACATTCCATGTATTGCTTGAACGAGTCATATCATTTTATGAGGGCGATAGTCTATACTTTCTAAAATGAAATTATTGCGTTTAACCAATATGGAAACCATAAAGGTATGATATAAAAAATACAGAAGCATTGAAGAAACCTAAAAAAATTATATGTGATATATAAATATAGTTCCATCATAATGGCCACCATGATAGGCGGTTGGAGATATTTGAACAATTATCATTTCATGAGGCAAATAGTTCGCCCCCACAGTAACAATATTATCATAACCATTAGATATTGGTTTGTGGAATTTTAGTTCAAATAATTCTCATAAAAAATATATTATATTTATTATACTGTTTTTTTATAAAATAAATGCATAAAGATAGTTTATGGGGTTTTAGATTTAAAATTAATGAAAAGAAAATAAGGGAAGATGTTACCTTTAAATCAGGTAAATCTCTTTCGTCTGAACACAAAGGATTCCTTGAAGTGCCTTATGCTTAAGGTAAGGCATATAGGAGATAGATAAGGATCTAGTGGGATTATTTCGGCAGATTATGGAAGTTCCAAGTGGCTTGAGTGGTGTGAGAAATGGGTAATAAGTGATGGCCTTTTATAAGGAGGAGCAACTCTTTAGGATTGTTTAAAAGTATTATTTTATTATAAACTTATTTTCTGTTTCAAAAGGTCCAAACTTAATATATTATAAGATAAGATTTTTAATGTTCAAAATAAAATCATCTTATAATAATTTGATAGGTTGTGGATATTTTTTAATTTTTATAATCTTATTTATTTAAATCATTCATTAATAAGGTAATCACTACATCATCATTGTGTCATGAATAATATTATTTATTTGATGTTTAAAACTTATAAATAATATATCATGATGTAGGAAATAATTTTAGATTTAAAATGAATATTTATATTCAATGAGATAACTTATAAAACTATATGTAAAAATAGGTTTACTAAAAGATTTATTTTTATGTAATTTTTGTCATTACATTAAATTAATTAATATAATTTTCAATATCACTCCCAAGTGGCACCATGGTGTCGCAAAATTGACCCAAGGATTCCCATGGCTCGACATGTATCATCCAATAGTATTAATACACATTTTATGGTAACTTAAAATTATTATAATAATATTTGTTTACCCTTATTTACCAGATTTACCTTTTTACCATTGTTAATAAAATATTTACTGATGTAAATATTCATAATGTCTAAAACTTAAAGATACATATTTACACAATTTGGATCTCCTGATTACAAATATGGAATCCATTTTTATAAATTTAAAATATATATGTTGCGTAAATTAATTAAAAATAAATTCCCATTGTCAAAACAAAAATCATGTTTTTAAGAAATAATAACAATCAAATAATTGACACTTTCTTACATTTAATTTCAATGTGAAATTACTTAAAATGATGAAAATTGGATTAAATGGAAAAAACATAATCTAATTACAATTCAGAAGATAATATAACAATATAAATAAATTAGATTAAGAGACCGTTTTTGAATAAAGATGCAGTATTTTTTACTATTCATTAAAAATGAACAATATCAAAAAAATACCAAAATTTCTTCCAAAGTAAATTTTGATGTCTTGATTATAAAGAATAATATTATTTTGTAAAATAAAACTTATATAAGTGTAATAAAACTATATTTAAAAAAGGGTTCTCCATCAAAAGGCGGTAAATTGCCCCTTTAAAGAATATTAGAGTATTTATGTTTAAAATTGGATTTATTCACATTTTAAACCTCTAACATTCATTGGATAAATTTAAAAACATTTAAAAAACACAATAAATAATATTTTAGTTTGTTCTATTCATTCCCCCCAATACAAAAACTGTGCGTTAAATACCATTTAAAATAATAATAATATATTATTTTTCAGTATAACTCAAAGTTGTGTGCAACATAAGATTTCAAAGAAAGTCATTGTTGTTTGTTGAATACGCTATCAGACATAGAATACAATTTTAATGTAAAATTAATATTTAATTCACAAATATTAATAAATATGAATATGAATATTCTTTATTTATTTGGGATGTTATAATAAGAGACACATAACAATAAATGGGGTTGTTTTTTGGTTCCAAATAGGCTAGTAAGGTACCCAACCATACCTATTTTTTCTATCCTCAAAATACATGTTATTTAACCATTAAATTGATGTATTAATAAAAATAATTAATAATATTCTCAAGGAACATCCAACTAAAATATTATTGATGTCCAAAAATTAGAACATAGTGATTTATAATTCCCATATATGTTTTCATTATATTTCACAAAAAATATAAAAAACTATACAAACCATCCCAAGTATATAATGTAATGGTACATGACACACATCCCAAAATAAATAAATAAATATATATATATATATATTGTGTATGTTATGTACCTGTTCCTTACTATTTTCCAATCACTGTGGACCAACAAAGACTTTCATTAAATGAAAAACAATATTCATTAACCATTAGTGCTCAAATTCTATATTGTTAAGTCATATGATGTTTCAAAAATTTATTGAAATATTTTTGAATTAATGTGTTCTCCTAGACACTACCTCAACATTTTTCATGTTCCGAACCTTTCCAATATAAACATACCGTGCCTTCATTATTTC
Organism: Viscum album; assembly: GCA_963277665.1. NCBI lineage: Eukaryota > Viridiplantae > Streptophyta > Magnoliopsida > Santalales > Viscaceae > Viscum > Viscum album. The sequence goes on along the minus strand of OY728121.1, from coordinate 1,630,645,430 downwards.
TACATGAAATATCATTTTTATATTTCAACCCATAGACAAACCATGGTGTGTAAATGGGGATAATTATTTCTTCCTAGGGTTTTAACATTAAATTTTTTGAAACCCAGGCCTTCGTATCCTATAAAAGGGACCAACCATCCTCTAATATACACACTGGGAGGAGACCTCACGAACATTATTATATATAGACCTAGTATACATGTAGCGGATCATGATACACACCCCCAAAAAGTTATTTAAAATTAAAAAACAAAAGAAAATAATCAATAATTGTTGTACTTCATTCATATAATGTTTTCATACATATAAACCGAGTGAAAAAACAAAATGATAAATCATTTAAAAATACTAGTGTGTAGGAATACCTCAGATGGGATATCTTTGAATGAACGTAAAAATCAATATTTCTCAATACTCACATGAGTAGATCATTTATGCCTAAACCTCGAGGGTTAAATTTGATATCATTATCACCCATGTCCCCGACATGGGTGATGATCCATATTTTTAACCTTGTGGATTTAAGAACCTTTGTTATAATATTTCACCCATATTTAAATCTTAAAAGTATTCTTTTCCAAACCATATACCATACACTATTGATATACATTTCTAGTTAATTTTATACCCTCATATATCCCATAAAATATTTTATCACTTTGATAAAGAGAATCAATAATCATTTATGGGATATCCCCAAGCCATCCTCCATAGCCATGAAGCATTGATGTTCTATCTTTCATGTACATCAATGATATAAATGATCGGTAATATCAGTGAAACCAATGGAATATATATTGGAAAATACATCTCAATTTTAATTTCTATATAGTCCCTTATCCTATGATCATCTAAATAAATTTCACTAGATTATTGAAAGTGATCTAGAGATAAAAATTAAATACCAATTATTTTTAAATATCTTCATTCATTCACCTATATTATTTGTTTGGTTGAACTAGAAAGGGATGCACAATCATAAGTATCTCATAGAAAAATTATAATTTACTTTTACCACAATGGTCAAAATTGAATTACCATAAACTAAAAGAAATAATAGTGTTATATGCATGAACATAATAGGTACACTAATTTCCCATGAATTCAAAGACATAAATTTCTCCACATTGGTTATTTTTATATTTCAATGAAAGGTATGAGATAACATTTTTTATAACATTGAGTGATGGGGTATTTTATTACATTTATCTAGACAAGTAGAAATACCATTTTATTTGAATAATACATCCATTTTAACACATTTTTTCTCCCTATATTATGATAAATATTAGATTTCCTCCCTAAATAGATATAAAATTTACAATACAAATTGGTTTGTATCAAATGGCTTAATGTATAATTTTCTAAGGTATTATTCATCTAAATTTATGATGTAAATAAATAATTTTCATAAAAAGTGTCATACATATTATTAAATGAAATAATTTCATCAATATTCAAAAATTAATAATAGATACCTGTATTGGAAAACAACCACCACTATGGGATTAGTCAATGTCTCATCCATTTGGTTTTGATATGGAATGACCATGAATCTAGAAAAAAATATCCATATGATAAATTCATAAAGAATATAAATGATGCACACTATGTGGAATCCTTTACTTGTGAAATAGATCGATCAATTATGAGTAATCATATGACATACTACATTGAGGGGTACTATTTTCCTTCACATAGAATACAAAAGTAATCTTTACTAAACATGTTGTAAGGGATCATGATCTTCTACAGGACTTTTTGAAATGACATATTTTTTTGGGGTTACATTAATACCCTGTCAATTGAACCACTAACAGAAGAAATTTATATTATAATGATAAAAACATATCAAATATACTAATTGAATATATTACTGAAACAATGTATTTATTATATTATAGTGAATTCTATTATGTTGTATTACCACCACAGTGGTGTATTTCATGTATCAATGATGGATCTAGACAATTTAGAGGGTCTATGGTCACAATGGTTTTCCTCTCAATGAATATAAAATAGAGGTTTGTAAGCCTCTACTTCAATATCAATCACCTTTTTGTGTCATTACCTAGGTTGAGATAATTCTCACCTTACTCATTTAGAAAAGTCCATGTAGAATTCCACTTATATTGGAAAAATACTACAGAGCCGCCTATAAGGCCCCCTATAATACATTGATATAATTTTAGATACATTATACGAAACCCATATGATAAAACTTATAGAGTTATTAAAGTTCCATTCATCCATACTAGGGAATCTATTACAAGGTCTCTCCATGAAAAAATAATTCTTTTTGAATAGCGATGAATTCATACCCCTTTAATTATTATAAACTCCATGGATAATATTTAGGTACTTTTAGGTAGATTTGGATAATTTATTATCCCCATCATAAATAATAATATATTATCATTGTTATCATTGGTTCCTACATTAAAATATTATAAACCTTTGGGTGATGATAGAAAAGGTTGTATCCCTCCTTAAAGTGACATGTTAAGAAACAATGATAGAGTCCCCAGGGTACCATTATTATGGTCCTCCACTAGGTAACATGAGGATCAACCATGGAGGTCCCCCATAATATAAAAACATAAAAGAAACTATAGTTATCCTATATAGTTTAAATTTCATATATGTCCTCCTCACAAAAATATAAAGATAAACAATAGAGGTCTTCCCCATTGTAAATTACACCTAAGAAACTATGTATTTCCTACCTTGTGTACCTTTTAGGGAGTCCCTTCCCACAACAACATGATTATTAATTATGGATCTCTTACTTATATTTGAAAACCAAAATAATATTCGTATATCCTTTCAACAATACCTATCATAGAAAACCACCCAGTGGATTCATAAATAATGACCATGTTGTTCCCACCCATGTTAAAACATCAAAAAACTCTAATGGTCTTTCATAATGTGCCAATAATGAAGGTTATCCACATCATATAAAATTAATCAACCATGGATTTCATCGTCATTCTAGATACTAGGAATATTAAAACTATAGTGTCACTCCCTAAATAAGATGACATAGACCTTTATTATTCTAGTGATATAAAAACCATTAAACCTAATGATAATATCTTGTATTATTTCAATATATATCTTCTCTACAATTATCTGCATCTCAACCACAGATTTACTCTATGTGGAACATTTCATGAAGGTACTCCCCATAAAAAATTCTCCATCTGACATATTGACCCACTATAATCTAATAGTCAGTAAAACCTCAACCATTAATGTCCTAAAAGAAAATTATAAAACATCATTGATGTTTTTCTCCATGGTTAATAATAAAAATTTCCCTCTATACTAGTATTTCTCATCAAAATGGAGGGATTTCCCATGTGATAATGGTTCAAAATTTTCTTTCTTATAGAGAGATTCTAAAAAGGAAAAATCTAGCTACACTAGAAACTCATTAACTAATTAAAATAATCTTCACTCATCCAATGATAATGTTATAGAAATGGTTGTAATTAGATCCTTCACATAACTATGGAAGCATGTATATATTTTAAAATATCAAAAATTATTCCTACCCACTAGAACAAACCAATGGGAATGTGACCGTTGTAGTTAAAAAATTTTGAAAAAAAATAAATTGAGATGTGGATTATTTTTATATCATATGGATGGAAGTGGTTGTGAATAATGTATGGAAACAATTTTGTACCATTGCTACATATCATTATATTATTTGTAAGTGCATGAATAATAATTCATACCTAACCATTACTATAATTTTTTGTTCTGTAGTTAAATATCTTCTGTGTTACCACCTTCCATATTAATGATACAAAGATAACCAAAATGTGATGGTTGAATAATGTCTAAAATTGATATTGTTACCCTACGAGGGGTATATAATACTAAATCAAGAATCCAACATTAGTGCCAATATTTATCCTCTTAAGTATACTCAAATAATTAAACTCGGTAATAGAGGAAGATACTCCTAATGTGTTTGTCAAGTAATAGATAGAACATATAGAAATGAATTTTCTTCTTTTTTAATAAAAGGATCAACATTATGAATTATCTCATTATATAATATCTACTAATAATATTTTAACCATGGATATGTTCATAATGTTTTTTGATTTAAATAACATATATAGTGTTTGTAGAAAAAAGAATTTATAGAAACATGAAGTGGAAATAAAATTCAATAAAGAAACTGGAAATATGAATTATGAAGTAGGACTAAGATCATCTTGACCCATAAATAAAAATTTCCTTTATATAATTGTAATTCATTAAAAACCACCAAAAGATAATTGCATCTAACAACAGTTATAATATATATTTATATAGAAGATATAATTAAAACCATATCTACAGTAATATATGGGATACCCTAACCCATATGGTTGGGTTAAATTTTTACCTTACCACCGCCCTTATTAACTCTAACAAGAAAGTGATATAATAAAATTTAAATTCATATTCATTCAATAAAACTACTATTATGTAATTTATTGGGTATTAGCTATAGGAAGCATTATAATTTTTTTTAATTGATGAATTTTGAATCATCCCCTACATTGGGATCAAATTTAGTAGTGTGACAATATATATTTACATAATCCAACTATTATAATAGTCTAGCACATAATCACAATACTAATATTGGAAGGAAAAATCAAAAATTCATAGGGGAATCAAAAAAACAAAATTCTCTAAAAAATAGATTTTTTTTTGTAATTTTACACAACCAATAATGGTTATTTGAGGCCCATTGTGGGTCCAAACTTATCATATGTAGATGATAAATTGATTTAAACCATTTAATTTATATAACTAAAATAGATCACTATATAACTCATTTAAAATGTAGAGTTTGTAACCAAGATAAAAAAGGGAAAGCAAAAAAGTAAATATTCACAATTTCATTTTCATTGTAGTAAGTGAAAAAGGTGTACATACCTATCATTATTGTAAATAAAATGATTAATGTAATCATTAAAGCATAATATGGCAGTCAAATCATAGATATTGTTCAAGGGATAATGAAAATTGTGTTACTACATTTATTGTCCACTAACCACCCAAGGGTTTTGAAGTACACTCTATAGAAGAAAATATAGAATGGATGAAAGACAAAATAGATATTATTCAATTATATAATGATGATATAAATAGGGTAAATATATATGATTAACATTATTTTCATGATGAAGCTACCTTACCCCCTTTGGATGAAACTACTCTTGAATAAGAGGCTTATTGACCCTTGATAATAATGTCTACTTATCATGCTAATTACAGACTGACATGCTCTATCTAATGAATTATTCGACCTATTGACTACTAATAATTGATTTTTTTAGATTTTTTTAATCACATGCATAGGAAAGTTAATTATTATAATATAATGTGGTTATTTATGGTAAACATACCAAAAAATGAAAAATCTAAACTAGATATGTCATATATGATTAGAGCTCAACTGGAATACATTAAATTATAACTCATGACAATACTAAAAGAGAATAATATATTCTATGAATGAGTATTATTTTATCAGGATCTACCTATCATCCCAAGTTATATCATTTTGAATTAAAATTAAATAAGATACATAGAATAACATCTTACTCAATTCAAATCTTTGTGTATCCTTATGAAAAGAAACCCATAACAATAGGAGGCGGAGAAACTATGATAACAAATGATATATATTGAAATTTTTCTGTTAATTTATTATAGTAATCCAAAATCTACATTCATGAATATATATTAAAATTTTTATAAAAAATCCAATACTAATTCATATTTACTCGAGGGAAAATAATAATTTTTGACCTATTAAACTAAGAGAATATCAACAGTGATAGGGCCACGTATTTCGTTTCTAGATTGGAGAGTCAGACTTATTCCCTAAATATATGAATTAAATAGTATATTTTGTTATAAATTATCATTCAAGATGAAAAATATGAAATAACATTCCCTTGTTATCTACAAACGAAGTCAGTTATATTCCATGAGTTGTGTTTAATAGAATAGCATTTTGATGACACTATTTTGTAATCCAAAAAAATTAAATGAAAACACACCCATAAATGGAAATGAATTTTTATAATGTGTGATAAATTTTTTATACAACTAATACATCACTAGAACTAACATTGGTATAAAATATTATCTTGTTTAAGGTTATTATGTTCAAACCAAGGTGTTTCATGCTTGGTTTTTAGTGTTGTGTTTTTTGTCAATCAATTTCCTTGTTAATCAAGTATTTTGAATAAAAAGAATTTGTGTGTGTATTTTGGAGGATTCATGCCTGTTAGTGAATAATCCACACAAAATAATTTTACTCGTGTTAGTCTAGAAGATACTCATATAAATTGATCTTACTCAAAAAATGATATAATCATGATTTTCTATGAAAATATATAAATTGGTTGTGTTGAAAAAGTACGATCCTTGAAAAGTTTACTTATGTTTGGGGGGTTTGATTTCAAATAACAGCTGAACCCTCTCATTTTGGATTGATAATGTATATAAGATAATTAATGGAACATTTTTTACATTTTTCTAACTTGCATGAACTAGACATGAGTGAACATATCTCTATGAAGGATGTTCTGTGAGGTTAGTTCCATGAATATTTGATAGTAAATAAATTTGTGTGAAGGAAACTAAACATTATTACTAGACTTAATATTATTATATGAAATTGATTGAGTTCATGATCTGAATGATATATACATGCCTTAAACCACTATATAAAAGTGATTTTCATGAACCATATATGGTAAAAAAATCACAATGGTAATTTTATGGAGGGAGTTTTGAAAGGGGAATTATTTTAGTGAATATTTTAACTATATTAGAGAATAATACTTAAATCATTATTATGAAAACAAAAAATAAATTCTTGATGATATAGAAGTAACCCTTAAATTGCTTAACTTTTTAAGACTACTTGTAATATAAATAAAGAGGAAAATTTAGTTTATACATTAGAGGGAGAAAGTTATTACTAAATTATTTTTAAACATATAGAGAAAGGAATGATGTTAATAGGGACAAAGAAATATATACTAATATAGAAAAGATTATAGGGATATAGTTCATCAAATCAAGAAAATGTGTATACTACTTGTACTAGAATATTGTGGTTCACCAACTAAAATATTTTGAATCATTATTTTAATTTTGTAAGTATTTATGTGGATGATGTGAATCATACATGGAAAGGTTTACTGAGATTCTACCAATGTGAGGAACAGAATGTGTATTCCATGAAGAAAAATTAGACATCCAAATTTAACCCTCCCATGTTAGTATGTATTAGGTTTCAATAAGTTCATTATATTAGGAAACTATAGTAACACCCATATCCCAATAAAATTAAACAAGATATGATAAATGAAATGCAAAATTATTATTTTGATTCCCTAAAGATCATGATGAATTGATTTAGTAATGATTATATCCTCAGATGGTTTATGTTGTCTTTGAAAAAATACATGATCACTTTTCAGGATATCAATTTACCAAATAGGATAAGGATAATTGATCACCCTAATTAATAACCCCACCAATAGTTCCCGAGTCATATAATTCAGGATATATTTAAAAATATCCTTCCATTGATGGTGGATTAAGGTCTATTTACCATTGATAGACCCAGAGAATATGTTAAATTTTTATATACTTCTTCCTCTGAAGAAAAAGAAGACGGATAAGAGTATATAAGTGAGAACATACAAATACATGATTCATGTATGATGTATAATTCATCAACCTATGATCGTGAAATTATGTGGTAATTTCTTAACAAATAATTCATGATCCCATTTTCATTTTTAATCCATGAAATACTATCTTATAATATTTATACATAAAATAGATGACATAATTTTCATAATATATGTAATTCACATATAAATTAACCCCACCATCCCGGAAAAGATAAATAAAAACTTATGGAATTTATATCACCATCATTGGTAGGATAGAATTTCTCTACCTAATTGGACCCTTCCAAAGGAAAAAATAGAAGTATAACTAAATTAATTCAATCTATATAGTGGAATGAAAAACTTGTGGGGGAATTTTATAAATAATATATTCTCATTACACATCATGGTGTGGGATTCCAATGTAACACACTATGATTTTGATATTTTATTTCAAATTAATTTAGTATTTTAATATTTTTTGTTTCATGAATCACAAAATATAGATTTTGTTATATGAAAAAACTAAGAGTGTATTATGTTATATGTGACACCAAGTCATGCTTTTACTACAAAAAACACATTTATTGTCATTACATACATGAATTACTTTTTTTGGATTTTATTATACACAATTATGGGTCCCTTCGATAGCTATTGTCACATGCAAGGACATGTTTTACCGAACAACATGATAGTACTAATATTATTATTAAAATTTTACCATTGGGGAATAAGGTATGAATATGATTAATTAAATTGTAAAAATAGGATTTAAACTAGTATATAAAATTAATCCTTTCGAAATAAATTAATAAGAGTTAACATAAGAACAATTTTAAAATAAAGAAATTAATTTTATTAGAAAATTATTTTTCTATGTACAAACATAATTTTTACTCAATAAATTATACAACCCACTATTGATAAATATTTCAAATAATATATATATTTTATATATTGAATTAATATTTTATGTACTCATCCAATAGATTGTTTAGGTATAATATAATAGTAAATAAAATTTTATGAATAAAATGTTTTTTCTTCTAATTGGTGACTTTTTCATCATTTATGGATAAAAAATTTTAATTTTAATTTTTTTAAAATCATATAATTTCATTTAAAAAAAATAATTTTTGTATAAATAATATCAAAATTTACTTTGGGTGAATTTTTCATATTTTTCTAAGAAGTTTTATTTTTTGATAAATAGTGAAAAATAATAAAATTTAATTCAACACATCATTTTCATATAATATAGTTATAGTGAAATTATATTTTATTCTTGTTTTAAAGTTTAATTAGATAAATTTTAAATAAATAAATCCAGTTTAGTTAATTGGATCCAATTTCACAATGAAATTTGATATAAAAATATTAAACCTTTGGACCTTTATTCTTAAAAACTCTTTGTTGTGGCACGCCTCTGGGATTAGGTTTAAATTAATTTGTACCCCATAAGTGAGTTTAATTTTTAAAAATGGATTATATATCTATTATAATCATTAATTATTATGTATTATAAATTCATCTTTGTTTTATAACAAATAGGATCAGTGAATGTGATTAAAATTAATTACAACAATTTGGTGAGAAATTATCCTTATAAAGTATTAAATCATAAACGTAAGGAAAAAATGATATGTAAACGTTTTCAATAGCCATTTAATGTTAATATTTATACCCTATAATACCTTCTATATATGTTTTTCCATTATTGGAGCCAATGTAGATCCTAAAAAGGTGGTTGTAATTACTTTTTTAAAAATTTATAGGAATGCCACTCTTCTTCTTCAATAAAAAGGAACTCACACCTCCCTCCTATTTACACATATGAATACCATTTGAGTTACCAAAATATACTGAAATACTCTACAAAAAATATTCACTTAATTATATTACCCTACCATTGGGAATAAACACAATAATGGAATCTCTTTCGTGCAAACCAATTGGAGTTACCCAAAAAAGATATAACATACTTCCTCAAGATCCGTTGTTTTATTTTAATTATACATCCCATAATATATTTTTATTCCATGATTATATAATTCCTTAATTATCCTCAATATAATTATATATTCTTATTCTAAGTTTTAAGCCTATAATTACACACATATCCATCTAATGGGTAACAAACATTATATTCTTGTGTACGATGAACTACCACCTCCTGAAACATTGTTTTTTATTTTTCCTTTAGTGCTTATAATGGTTGAGAATTATGATGTAAAATATTTTTAACATGATATATAGTATTTACTTATTTTTCTATAATTATTTTATAAAATATACATTCATTCCTTCCATTTTTTGAAAATATGATATCTTCGTTTGTGGACGTGTGGACTATAGCCTACTCAAATTGAAGTGATTTATTCAGAAATTACACAGAATATATTAAGGATGAGTTTAGTAAAAATATATATGAGATATATAATATAATAATTCTAATTTAATTATGTAATATATGTACAAACATTTTAATTAATTTATTTCATTCAATACGTTAAGAAAATAGAAATAATGTTCACGCGTATGTACGGCCTACCATCTCCATGGATGATGTATTCCATTTCATAAATCATTCATTTATAGACTATAATAAATATTCATGTAATTAATATTTATTATATAAAAATCAGGATTAAATTTATTAAATAATTAAATCATGATCTAAGTAAGAGGACCATGATTAATAATTCAAAACATATTTGAAAAAATGTGTATATTTCCCTAAACGTAACGTTAACAAAGAATTGTTGTTAAATGTGTACTATAATGTCATAATAAAATAATTTATCAATTAAAATATAAGAATATATTAATTTTAGGGATTATAATGAAATTATATTTATTATACATTAGGTTTCAAAGTGTTGAAATAATGTCAAGACTTAAGGTAACGGTGTTCTCATCTCACTTTTATTTTTGTAAGACTTATTCCTTATCAATCTCTCATTTATTTGACGAGGTTTATACTATAATATTGAAATTATTATATCATTATTATAATTAAATTTATGTTTTTTAAATATCAATATTACGATATATATTTTAATGGGGATTATTGTTCAAATGTTACCAAATCTGATGAGTAATTTTGCCTCAATTTCTCTTCTTTTAGACACATGTTTTCTTATGCCCCTATATTATTTTATTAGGAGCATATAATACCATTTTACATTCTATATCATGAATATAATTATTTTTATGATATTATAAGATTCATTTAATCTCATTTTCAAACATTGGGAGTGTGAGTTAAATATACCAAGGGGTAAGAATTTATTGCTAGAATCTCATCATTTCTGGGGATTATTTCGGATTATTCATAAATTAATGAAATATTATAAACCATATATCAAGGGAACTCCTGAATTTTATTTTCCTTTGGTTAGTCATTATATTTTCGTGTACAAGTACATTTTTCCACTCTTGGGTTCTTAATATAATTAAGAATGTGTTTTTAAGAAAATATGATTTTACCTATCTATTCTATAATAAATTTCTATTCTCTGAAAACCTTGTTTTCTGAAAAAATTAAAAATTGTTATAATATAATCCTATAATCAATAAAATTCATTTTTATATATGTTTTACCTTAAAAAAACAATTTTTAAAATAAATATTCTTATAATTTTTTTATTCTGGAACTTTTATAAAATAATTACAATGTAAAAGGAATGTTTGGAATGTACCGATTTATCCACTTTGTTGACCTTCATTATTGGATGATCACATTTAATTTCAAAAATATAATTATTTTTATGAAATTTTTTTTCCATTATAAAATGCAGATTCATTATTTTGTTGTTGTTTTCAAATAAAAATATTTTAAAAAGAGTTCTATTTTCAAGAAGAGTATTAAATTATTTTCAAATATTACATTATATGTTTTCAATGATATTTAATATTAAAAAGATTGTGAAAATTTATTTATGTTTAAAATGTTTTTAAGAAATTTTTCAATATTTTTTTATTATGTTTCATGGGAAAAAGTTTTCAATATGTTTTTATGATTCCATTATAATTTTTTAAAAAATTATCAAAGAAAATGTTTATCAAGATGATTTATGTTTCAAAGAGTGATTTTATCAAATTGGAAATGTTATTTCCCCAATAATTGTATTTAAATTATCTTCCATGATTAATTAATATTTTTTCAATGTTTTTTAAAAGAAAAAGATTTTCAAAATGTTATATGTTTTAAAATTTGTGTTTCAACTAATATTTAAAAATACATCTCTATCTACGGTGACACCCTTGGTTGTTATTTTTTTTACTTGGGTTGTGATCCTAGTACAACATTCATATTACTTCTCTAAATATTTTTTTATGGAATTATTTCTGTGAAACATTTATCTCCTTAACAGATTATATAAAATTGAAAATCGCTTCTTTTCCAGTGTTATGCTTTGATGAAATGATTATAAATCCATTTTTTCCATAGGTCAATATATTATTATATATGAACCCCTTTTAATTTCATGGGTAATGATATGATTTTTTATGAATTTATGGAACATGTATGTATGATGTCCTTATAAGATGGTTGTCACTTCTATCCCACTCAAATGAATTGGGGGAGATTTTTATCTCATGATATTATGAATGGTAATCAAGTTGACTAGCTTAATATATTATGGAAGATTGGGAAAACCAATCCACTATAGGAAAATGGGGAAACTTGATCCACTATTGAATGATGGGAAAACCTGATCCACTAGGCAAAGAGAGAAAAATATGACCCCTAACATAGAGAGGACTATGATTAGGGATGATGTTGTGTAACACTTACTAGGTGTATTCCCCATAATGTTCCAAGATATGTTTTTTGGAAATGATCCATGGCTTATAGGGAAATATTTTACAAATTTATGTGTTATCAAAAAAATTTATATTTTACTCCAATGATATGGTAACATGGTTAATGTTTTTGATTATATTATGATTCATGTGTTATGAACTGCTATTATTTATTCCATGTCTCAAGTTTTAGATATGTGATATGTATGTTATGATCTTCAAATGTTATGAACATGTTTTCATACCCTTATGTTCATTTTATGCTTACATGTTTCCTTGATTTACCCTTTTGGTGTATTTGAGCTCACCCATTTCTTATATTTCCTTCCCCAAAGTTATGAAGAATATTTTTTAGTATAACTACAAAAGGGGAATATATTTGTGTGAAACATTAAAGATATTTCACAATTGTATTTGATTTTTTTCAAATTTGTCAAACACACTAAACTATTATGGCCCTCAAGCTTGCACTTTTTTATTATGCTGAACATTCATAAAAAATGATGTAATATCCATGTATGAAAATCATGGGTCACTATAGTTAGAATTAATGGAATGGTAACATCAACCATTGGAATCTATAATGAGTTAACTATACAAATATCCCTAGGGATATTTCAATGGATATTACTAGGGATGTCTCTAATGATGATTATAATGATGGTTTGATGTTTATGAAATTGTCCTAGAATTTTGGAAAGGGATAGAGTGAGTAGTTTCCAAGAAATACATCCCTCAATGGATACTTCAAGTGGATGCGGCTATGTCATAGTTGTAAAAAGGGGTAATAATTCTGAAAATGTTGTATTGACTTAGACTATATTAACACTGGTGCATGACAACGGGCATTGTCACTCAATTGGATTGAAACTCATGGGGGATATGCTTTAGGAATTCACAAATCCTTTTTGAACCTCATGAATGATTTAAATAGTGGACTAATATAAATAAACAATGATAAGAATAAATTTTATTGGATTAAAAAAGTTGGTGTAATTATGTATACATCCTAAAAGTATTTTTTCATGATTGATTAGTTTTTTGATATGATAAGTGATTATCACACTATAATGTCTAGTTTTATTCATTGGTGGGAATTAGGGGGGAACTGGATTAATGTTGAATGTGATGATAAATTTTTTGATGAGAATACAAATGAGTTGATTACTAAATTGAAGGATATTATGATTATTCCTAGTCATTTTTTTGCAACTTGATTAAAAATATGTACAATAAGCAATGCACAAAATAAAAAAATATAAGAAACAATGGATTTATTCTAGACTTTGGGTAATAAAGACCATGGAGGAAAGCATATTATGTTACATTTTTTTTCAAGAATGTCTAAATAATCACTCGGGTGAATGTATTAGAGTAAAAAGAAGACATTTTGACTATTAAAAATAATGACACAAAGCAAGTTACTAGAATGAAAAAATAGAGGGTTCATTAACATAATTGATGGGAATATATTCCTCCATAACACATCATCTATGGTTAAATACATTATGATTGGAATGAATGGTCATTATGAAAATTGATGTACCAAGATGAAGGATCGTGAAGAGAATCAACAAGGTTGAATGAGTAATGGTTATTTTTTCTGATCATGATAAGACTATAGATGAAATTAAATAGGAAAGAGGTATTAATAATAGGATGAGGTTACATTGTAAGTTTATTATGGTTGATGTGAAATAATTGATTTTTTTATGTATTTGGATTCAATAATTATGAAATATGAAATATATAAGGATTGTTCAATTTAAATTTTCCTCCTAAGGATTTAGATGTAAATGTTGAATGGTTCTAATGGACTACAAAATTAATTCAATGGAATGTTGATGTTCATTAAAAACCCACGATCAAGGAAAAATGAAACACATAATATGTTCTTAATATTGACATAATTATGTATGGATAATGATGTGTTGCATAATAATAAGTAAATATAATTATACTAATTAAATCAGAATTTATAATGGATTTTGTTGATAAGTGGTTTTTTCTATCATTGATGGAGTTTAAATTTTTTTTGTATTTAATTAATATATCCAATAAAACATGGAATAAGGAAAAATTAACGTTTTCTATAAATATTTGTGGTAATTCATGTTATTATCATATTTTAAAAGAATACATGATGACGGTATTCACACGTTTGGTGTGAAACAACTAAGAGATACCTTATGATATTAGAGGGATCAATTTTAAGATGTTTTAATTAACCTCTTTAGAATTTTTTTATTTTCTTTTTTTCTAAATGATTATATGGTTGGCTATTTAATGAATGTTTTCTAAAAAACATCTGGTGAGGTTTTAGAGATTAAAGTAATATCTCACTATATGAGAATTTATGAATATCACATAACATGTCTTATACATTTTTTTGTGATATTAACCAAATATAGATGGAATGAATTATCATAATATTCCTAGATCTCATGATATTTTAATGCATTAAGTATAAAAAATTAACCTTCAATTCATACAATAAGAGATAAAGTGGAAATTGATCAAGAGACAAAAATGAGTGAGGATGTCCTGCAATCATGTTTGTATATCTTCTCATGAAAATTATTTATCTTTAGGAAATATGGCCTTGAAATAAAAAAAATTATCCTAGTATTCTCATTTGTAATGTATCAAATGGCCTCTTAGATCATCATAGATTTATGGTTTTGTGATTATTAACTTTCACCTACCCATGTTCTTTATCACCCTCCATCACAACATGATAGTTATATTTCTCTTCTATGCCCTTGTTTTCACTTCCCACCTATGTTATCCTTTGTGGAAAACAGTTCTATGTGTTACTTTGGAAAACCATAATCATTCCATCTTTCCCTTTTTAAAGAAATTCTTAGTATTCATTTTTCTGATGTCAATTTCTGAGAAATGAAAATTCAAGTATTAGGCCTTCAATAAACCAGATTCATTTCATGGGATAAATTCATTTTAAGGGGTTTATAACATAACAAGCTGAGATATTTGAATTTATTTCAAATTAATTTAATGTTTGGATATTTCTCACTTCGAGCAACACAGAATATATCTTTTGTAATAAAAAATTAATATGTGTGTCTTGAATTATATGCAACACCACGTTAATATTTCTCTACCCACAACACATATCTTATCTTTTGGTACATGAAAAACTATGTTTGGATTTTATTATACACAATTATGAGTCTCTTCGATATCTTGGATTAAACAAAATTCTATGTTTTACTGAACTACATGTTACTATAAATATTATTATAAAAATATTATAATAGTTATCCCTTATAAGTTGGGTTGGAATTTAATAATATTATTAACTAAATTTTGAAAATAGTATTGAAATTTTTTACCAAAATTAATCATTTGGTTTTAAATTGTTATGATTAAATGTAGGAACTATTTTAAAATAAGGAAATTATTTTTCTATGATAACTATTTTTCTATGTAGAAATAAAGTTTTATCTAAATGAATTAAAAAACCTTTTTTTTATAATTTTAAATAAAATTTATTTTTTACATATTAAATAAATATTTTTTATACCCTTCCAATAGATTTTACTTGTCTAATATAACAATAAATCCATTTTTATTAATAAAAATTTGTATTTTTCTAAAAGGTTATATTACTACCTTTTAATGGAAAACCCATTTTTAATAAGATTTTATACACTTTTATAATTTAAATGTGAATGGTATAATATAAAAATCTACTTATGGTGAAGTTTAGGTATTTTTATTAGAAGTTTCATTTTTGAATGAATTGTGAAAAACCATGAATTTTAATAAAAAAACTAGTTTTTCTTCTATATATATATAAATGATATTTTAGTTTGGATTTAAAGTTTAATTAGAATAATTTTACACTAAACAATCCAATTTAGGTAATTTGAACCAATTTCACATCGAAATCTTATATTGAAACATTTCCATCTTTTAGACCTTTTCGCTTAAAAACTCGTTGTCGAGGCGCATCTAGGAGATTAATTTTAAATTAATTTCAAACACTTTTTTTATTTATATTTTGAAAAATAGATTTAATATTTGCAATAATATAAATTTATAATTTCTATTATGTTCATATTAGTTTTTCAAATATATATAATATTAAAGGAAATTAAAATTAATTATAGCGATTAAGATATGAATTAGTTTGACAAAAGATTAAAGGATAAACATAAGGCCAAAAATTACTTAAAAACTTATCAAAAATTAATTTTAAATTCATATTGTGAACATATCCTCCATTTTAAATTTCTTTAACAATTATTGGACCCACTGTTCATGGGAAAAACGTGTGTGGAATCACCTTTTCGAGAATTTACAAGAATGCCACTCCTCCTCCACTATAAAACGGAACTCACCCTATCACATATTCACAAATCTAAATCCTTGTAGCTCCCCCAAAATCAAATTATTTAATATATTAAAATACCTCCATTACTACTATAATCATCAATTTTTGATTAAATCCAACAAAGGGATCCATTTTTTGAAAACCAAGAAGAGTTACCTAAATAATAGGTAGCATCCTTCATCAAGTTCCTTTGTTTTATTTTAATTCTACACCCCCACAAACAATCATATTCAATTATTATATAATATCCTAATTATTTTAAATAAAATTATTTTTTTATTCTAATTTTTCAACATAAAATTACACAAACATCCTTATATTACGTAATGAACATATCGTTATTGTGTACAGAGAACTACCACCTCACAAAATAAAGTTTTTAATTTTTCTGTTACCACCTCTCATAGTTAGGAATTATGTTGTAAAATAGTTTTTTATATACTATATATGATATTTATTATATATTTAGTATTTTTTAATTATTATACAAAACATTCCTTCATGGTTTCTATTTTTTTAAAGATGGTAACTTCGTTTGTGGACGTGTGGACTACCGCCTCCTCAAAGTGATGTAATTCGTTCACAATTAATATGGAATGAATGAAGGATGTGTTTAGTGAACATATATGATATATATGACATACTAATATTACTATAATTATTTTATATATATCTAAATATATATATATATATTTATTTCACTTACAAATTTTTTTTCAATATGATAAGAAAATGGAAATAATTTTTATGTTTACGTACTTCTTACTGTCTCCCAGGGAGATGTATTCAATTTCATATATATATATATATATATTTTATAGATTTTTATAAATATTTATTGAATGAATATTTATGATATATAAATATTTTTTAATATTCTTAAAATAATTAAATCATTATATGTGTTAGAAGATTAATTATAACAATCAAAACATATAGGAAAGCACATATATTAACCAAATTGAAATGTTAATGTGGAATTATTAATAAAATGATAATATAAAGTCATAATAAGATCATATATGGTATAATATATAATAATATTGTTACGTAAAATATTTATAACAAACTTATATATTTTATACAAGAGGGTTGAACATGTACGAAGAAAGTCAAGACTAATCTTATGGGTTTTCTCATCAAACTTTAATTTCTATGATACTCATGCCTTATTCCCAACACATTTATTTTTTCTGGTGAATAAACTGAACATGAATTTATTATATTACTGTTAATCATAAATTTATGTTCATTTACATAACATTTTAATGAAATTTTCTCATTTTTTATGACACGAAAGTTACCAAATCGGTAAAGTAATTTTTTCTTCAATTATCCTTCTGTGTGACACAAGTTTTGTTATGCATCTATATTATTTTATGAGATGTATATAATTCCATTTAAAATTTAATTTAACGAATATACAACTTCTAAATATATAATTAGATTCCTTTAATTTCATTTTATTACATATATTTTCCATTTAATGTTACAAAGTTGTAAGACTTTTTTCCACATTCTCATTATTTATTGGGATTGTTTTTTATTATTCTTACATTGGAGGAATATTATGATTCATATTTCAAAGATAAAAAAGAATTTTTTTTATATAATATTTATTCATGATATTTTCATGTATTAGTTTGATTTTTACAATCTTTGGTACATAAGATAATTAGGAAAGTGTTTTTAAGATAATACAGCACTACCACTCTTCAGTAGGAAATATATGTTCACCTTAAACTATATTTTCTAAAAATGTTTTCAAAATTTTTATAATAATATACTATGAAAACTAAAATAAAATTTTAATCATGTTTCTTATTTTTATAAATGTTTTTTAAAAATTAATCATCTTATAATTTGTGATTGAGGTAGTTTTATGAAAATTTTATGGAGGAAAAGGAAACTTTGGAATATAAATAATTATCTAATTTCAGGACCATAATTATTTAATGAATCCTTTGATATTAAAAAATAATATTTTTTATGAAAAATATTCCATAATTATATGTACATTACTTATATTTAATGTTTTTTTAAAATTGGTATTAAAAAAATCATGAATAATTTTAAATGATTTTAAAATATTTTTTTATGTTTCTCAAAGATATTTTGAAATAAATTGGTTTTTAAAAACTGTTTATAATGATATTTATAATTTTTTTAAAGATTATTTTATGTATTTTCAATGGAAATTGATTTTAATATATTTATATTATTTAATCATATATTCTCAATGATATTTTAAAAGAAATGGTTTTTCAAAATGATTTCTGTTTTGAAAAGAATTTTTTTGAAAGTATAAAATATATTTCCATTAGGAAATTTTTTTTACGTGATTTTTTAGGATTCCTTTATATTTTTTCAATTTTGTTTTAAATAAATTAATTTTCACTATTTTATAATATTTAAAATGTAATGTTCCATGTGATATTTCAAAACCCTTCTCAATCTAAGAGGACATACATGGTTATAGTTTAGGATTTACAAAATATATTATCCAATGACACAATTCATATTACCTATCTAAATGTTTTATGTATTGATGGAATGATTTTTATGAAAATTTATTCTCTTTCATAGGTTATATTCTTTTTAAAACTACTTCTTTTCACGAGCTATAGTTTGATGAAAATATTATGAAACCTTTTTCACATGTTAAGATGTTATTACATGTTTTTGACACCCACATCATTTCATGAGGTATGATATGAATATTTATTAATTCATGGATCCTTCTTTAATGATTTAATTCTTATATTGGTGGGTACTATATCTACATTCAATTCATTAGGTACAGATTTATATCTCATTAGATATTGATGGGAATCAAGATGATAATCTCGGACCACTGTTGAATATGGGGATGCGAAATCCACTGTGGGAAAAATGGGGAAACACAATAAAACATGGGACGATGGGGAAACAAAATCAACATTGGGATGATGGTGAAACCCAATCACTTACAAGGTAAGGACTGGAACTGAGGATGTTGGTGTGTCTTGCCCAGTAGGTGTAGTCCCCATGACGTTCCCTAATATGTTTCTGGCAAGGATTTTTTACATGAGGGGAATGATATTACATTTTTATGTGTTTAAAATAAATTTAATGTATTATTCCTATGATATGATCACATGGTTCATATTCTTGATTATCTTATTTTTCTTGTCATATGAACTAATAATCATTATTCCTTGTATCATGTTTCAGATCTTTGATATGCATGTTATGATCTTGAAATGTTATTATTATGTAATTGTACACAGATGTTCATGTGATTCTAATATTTTTCATCAATTTAAACTTAATGATAATTCGAGATCACCCTTTATTATTTTTGTTTTTGCAAGGTTATGAAGATTTATTTTATGTAGAAGTACTAAAGGGGAATATCATTGAGGGAAACAACTATGATCTTTCTCCAAGTTAGAATATTTTTTTCTAGGTTTCTATATACACTAAACTATTATGTTCATTGATCATGTACAAATTTTATGTGATGAAAATTCATCAAAAAATTATGTAATATACTTGTATAATAAGGTTGGGTTTTTATATCCAAGGTCATGAAATTTATATCAAGGTAAAAATGGGAGCCTCACTATCATTCTTACCAAAAGTGTATATAGATTGGTGACTAAGATAATTTCCTTTTAAGGGGGATAATAGGTGAATCTGTATGATCTTGGAACATATTCCACACTATCCACATCCTTACTACTATAGGACAAATTAATATCTATAAAATTCTTAATAATGACTATTAGTGAAATAGAAACAAACAATTCGAGAATAGTATAAGTGGAATCCAATAACAATAATAGTGAAGGGACATCATATTCATGACCAATTAAATAGTTTATTCCTCAATCCATAAAATATGTTCATAGTTCAAGTCTTGTTCTTTTTTATTGATACAATTTCATATTAAATCATATATCCATTATTTGTGGACTAAATTCAATTATAAATTCCCTATATTCCACTAATGAATTAATAGATGAGGTCATTGTGGTTTTTCAGATCCACATGAGTTTTACATTGAAGTGTTAATGGAAAAATAATGTTCTTCCATTAATTAATCTAATAATGTCACATAGTCATTTACTTTATAGAAAAAAAATTGTATATAGACCTATATCTTCATATTAGACTGTAAAATATATATTGATAACTGAATGATTTAAATAACTATAAAGAATTTGTATAAAATAGTTCAAGGATCAATGTTATGCATTCCATAACCCTCCACCACATGGTATATAAGGAAAACAACATATCCCCATTACATTTAATGAAATACGGGTTGCCAAAAAATTAATGGAAACACTTAGAGAATATTGGATAAAATAATCAATTTAGATACATTTTGTTTGATTCTATGTTACTTTCTATTTCAACATGGAATATCATTAAATTTTATTCTAGAAGGACCTTTGATTATTATGTAGGTATTAGTTATTTATTTATATCAACATTTCATGGAATAATCCATTAATATAAATGATGGATTATTTTTTCTTGATGTATTTCCTTTTGATTCATAGTAATAATAATTGTTTGGTGTGGGGTACTACAAGAGAAAAATAAAACATCCACAACTCTGTGATACCAGATAGATTGTATCTTCCAATGGGTTGTTGGATACTTCCATCAAAGCCTAGAATGGGTGAAAATGTATTCTGTTACTCCATATCCATCATATTGGGAAAATATTTTTTTTTGAAATCACTGTGATATTTTTGTTAAGGTAAAATATCCTTATATTTTTTCAATTATTTTCGTAAGGAAAATATATTTGTTGAGTGTAATGTATCTATTGATGTAGAGGTTCTATTACAACACACGCACAATGTTATTGGATTTGAGATAATCTATAAGAGTAAATGATGAATGAAAACTCATATTATGTACCTAAGAAATTTTCTATTAAATGAAAATAAACCATTATTGCAAAACATAAAATTTGTGTATATTTGTATCCATTAATATTGTGTATAATATTATTGAGAAATTTTTATGTTTTTTCAAGAGAAGAAAACACCAGAAAAGAGATTATATACATTTTTTATATTGAAAACACTATATGATGATCTATTACTTATTTTAGATACTAATGAAGTAGAAGGAATTTAGATGGACCACATAACATTTATGAGTGAATTTTAATAACTATTTTTTACGTCAGAAATGCAAATCTATATACTAATAAATGCCCCCAAACCATCTAATTAGTTATTCCATAAACCCAATGAGGAAGATAATTATATTTATTTCCACAAAAACACATCAATTTCATTGACTAATAATATAATTAAATACCTAGTCATTAACCACAAGTCATTGTTCATTATATCTATTTTCCATCCAATATGAAAAGATATAAAAAATATGTGAGAAGAGAACATATACCTCATTTTTTAAATGAGGAGCATCTAATCAAGGATGTATTAATTCATGATTTCCAATACCTAAAATTTCATAGAATCATTTCTCGATTATTATGAAAAATGAAAGAAGATTTTTTTCAATGACTTATGAGATTTAAAATGTATTTTACAAAAGATTATATCCTTATTCAAATCACATAACTATTTATTGACACAAAAACATGACTTAATGTAAAATCCTTCTTGGGGAAGTATTTTATATATATTCATATTTGATTCATTATAGAAGTTGAGTATGGCACTATGTTTTTGGAAGCCCAAGGAGTATAATATTAAAAACTTATGTAATTAACCTTAAAAATTATAGATCCACATATCAATGAGTGAGAATCATCATTTTTAATCCTATTCATAAGATGTGTGTGTATATATATATATATCAAGGATCTTATTTTCAAGGCATACTGGTTTAAAGATCATTTCATTGAATTGCATGTATTTTCACTATTTTTTCATATACCATTAAAATGAGTCCATTATTGTTAAAAATATGTATGAAATAGAAAATATTATTTGTATTTATGGTTCTTTTCCAAGAATCAAATAACACCTTTATAATCTCCATGAGTTGATAGAACATTAGTTGACCATATCAGATAACAATATCTTTATTTCAACCCATACTGTAGAACATTTTCCCTCCAAAAACAAATATATAATGGATAAACCATTAATTTGTATAAAGATATATAAAATTATTTTAATAACCCCAATTAATATTTCTTGCAACCATTAGTTCTAAATCCATCCATTGAAAAAACACTCAACCATTATGTGATAAAAATTTAATGATTATTATGTGATTTTATTACCTAGTAAAATTATATAGGAAAATAAAATAAACATAATTATCATAGAAAGAGATTATTTGAAACATAAAGGAAATACACCACTATTGAAAAAAAATTACTCACATTTTTATTTATTGTGTCGATACGAGATCACTATTTAAACATAAATAGTTCTTCTCAAAGTCCAACTGAGAATTTGATAAATGACCCCAAAATCAATCATGACTCTTTTTAGATCAATTTTAGATCACTATAGATTAAACTCTATTAAAAAATCATATTTAAATTTTTTTCACAAATTATAAGTTAAAGTACATTCCATAATTATAGTTAAAGAGTTATCCTTGTAAATACCTTTTATTTTTCCCAATTTCAATGGTGACATGAAGTTGATGACTACGACGATCAATGGAGGTTATTGTCACGAACCAACCTGGGTCGACCCTAAACCGGTCACCCGAGCCGGCCCGCAACATGGCCCGAGAGGCGTTCCCGATCCACCAGGGATGGCGACAAGTGCCAAGGAATCAACAGAGGCTGTGGGAACGATTTCGCCCAATATAAAAAAATAATACTGCAAGATAATACAAAGTAGCGCAGAAAAGATAAACCAAACAAAGTTACCAAATAGGAATAGAAGAAAAATAAAACTGACCAAACACGACGTCCAAACAAATTTCATGCGACCTCGTGGGTCACTCTCCGACTCAACGATCAAGCATCGCCCTAGGCAAGCACACTCAAGATATAGCCAGCATAAACACTAAAAAAAGAAAAGAACTATAGGCATGAGTATTAAAACATAGTAGGCTAGCCCGATATCTATTCCCAATGCACTACCTTTAAAATAAAAGAAACATCTTTTCAGGTTTGAACTACAATTTATAAAAGTATGTTTTTCTAAATATTCTACTAAAAAACAAAGTAGAACCATTTCCCTTAACCATTTCCAAATTTGGGTTCAATTCATGAGTGTCAATTAAATTTTAGGGAAAGGGAAAGTGGTGTTTATATTTTCAAATTTGTACAAAGAGGATTAAACACTTTCATTTGAAAACCATTTTTATAATCCTAATCAAAAGCAATTTACCACTTTCCAAGGGAAAAAAATACACTGGAAATGCACAAAGTAATACACACAGCAAGGGAAATGTAGTTATGCATATGAGCATAATAATCACTACTGCAAGCAACAAAATCTGTATAGACATGGGTGAACCTAGGAGATCGAGAATCAACCAGAATTCACCAATACATGAGAAATAATCCTTATCGACATGTCACGATGAAATCAAAAACGCACAATACGCTCAACCATCCTCTCTCAGGAAGGTCAAGGGAAAATCCCATAGTAATAAACCTAATATATCCACCTACTATGGGCCACTGGTCAGAACCATAACCTACCAGTGCAGCAGTCATTCATAGAATATTCTCTCAATAGGCCAGATTCCAATGTCTCAAATGTTTAAAAAGGGGTGACCCAACCGATGCCAACCGAGCATCCAATTAGATATATTTATATAAATCACAACAGGAATCACCCCGAGCCTCTCCATGGGACAACCTCTTTCCTTTAACTACTCAAGTACTCGGGAGCCTCTAAGAGCGGCCTCCCAAACAATCAATTACGACCAAGGCATGAGAGTTTTCCTAAGAGGGTATTTATCAAAACAATTTTCATCGCTTTCCATAAAGTTCCAAACATGCATTAAATAATTTTCACAATAACTACTCAAAAAAAGTACAACTTCTTTACAAGACCAAACCCAGTTTAAAACCACTTAAAGAACCCCCCAAACACTACTTCACATGCTGAAATTTTTTTTATAAACCAAACCAAACCAAACCATATTATTTTTCCAAATAAAATTTAAGATCCAACCAGGAAACTTCTCATAAGAACCAAAGTACATGTTCACACTTAAAAAGAAATAATTTCTCATTAAACCAGAACTCTATTTTACATTTTGTGAATTATTTTTAAAATCCAAATAGAAATTCTTTCATTATTGGTTATTCGCTCGTCAAAAAAAATATTTCAAGCGTTCTGTATAAAATAAACAGCTCTTTTTTCACTAAATAATCATTTAATAAATAACTATCATATATTAAAAATTAATTATCGTATTTTATATCATATTATTTAGAATTAATAAAATATGTATTTTGAACAATTAGTGTGCGCAAATAGCAGGAAATAATGTAGCTTAAATTTTAAAATCAGTGCAATGGGAACCTACTTTAGATACACGATGCGATGTAACGACGCACGTTTGAAAATGTGCGGTAAAGTCCAGCGCCCTACAAAATAAATATCAAGGACTCAAAACACATCCAAAAACTCACTAGAACATGCGAAACCAAGTGTCGGGGGGAAACGTTCACCTCAAAACCGAAGCACGACGACGACACAAACTCGGAATCACTCCGCACGGGTTCTAAACCAATAACCCTACCAAAAACAAACATAAGTTGATAACCACCTTAACAAAGAAAAGGCCAAAGCAAGAATAATAATAAAAATAATAATAATAATAATAATAATAATAACAATAATAAAATTAATAATAATAATAATAATAACAGTATTAATAATATTAATAGTATTAATAATAATAATAATTCTAATGATAATTAAAGTAAAAATAACTAAAAAAATAAAAGAAACCTTGGGGAGGTGTGCAGCTAGCCGTAGAGAAGCGGCGAAACAAGAGGAGATCAGGCTGAGTCGCACGGCTACTAGGAGGTCGTGGCAGGGAGGTCGGAGGTATTTGAAGGGGTTGTTGTGGACAGAGGAAGGGAGGGAGAAACAACGGGCTGCTAGAGGAATCCGACCGAGGGGGGGGGGGGTGCACGCCGGACAGCAAGGGAGCTGGGTGTGAGGGGATCTGCTACAGGATAAGAGGAGGGAGTTGGGGGGGGGGGGGGTTGATGCTACAATGGATGAAGCGGACGACGAGGAGGGAGCACCAGAAAAAAAACAAAGGGATCCGGGATGGGGAGGCAGAATAGGAGCGTGGTCAGGAGGGATGTGCGGATGAGCAGGAGGGTTGGGGCGCTGGTGGCCTGTTTCGGCGGACCGAGAGGAGGATGATCTTGAGTCGGGTTCCGTAGTCATGCACGCTGGAGGAAGGCGAAGGAAAGAAAGGGTGTCGCGGGAAGGAGGAGGGAGGTCGGGCGATGACCTGCTGGCGATAGGATCTAGGTGTGCTACGTTGCTGCAATAGGGAGAAGGGAACGCTGGTATGATGCTGCGTGAAAAAGGGAGAGAAAAGAATAAAAAGTAGGGGGGTCCGCTGGAGGCGAGTCACCGGGTAGCAGTGGCGGACAGAGAGGATGGCGAGGCGTCGGGCTCTGCGCGATGGAGTGTGTAGGGCAGGGGTGCAGGGGAGAAGAAGAGAGAAAAGGGAGAGAGAGAGGGGGTGGCAGCGCTCAAGTGGGATATGGGATAAAACCCTAGCCCAAAAAGGGTAGGGAGAAAAAAAAGAATAAATAAATAAATAAAAGTAAAAAAAATAACAACAAATATTAGATAGAAACAAATAAATAAATAAAAATGAAGCATAAATTTTAATTGTAGTATTTATAATAACACTAAAATAATAAAAGAATTTACTTCATTTTGATAATAATAAAAATAAAAAATTCAGTTTTCATAAAAATATTAAAATTCCTAATAACCATAAAAATTTTACATGACATACTAAAATTATATCTATTTATTTTTAATTCTTCAAAGCCGAAAAGGCCAAACAGTTTCATGGGTGGAGCCGCGCGGCATCGCGCTCCGTCCGCGCTTCCAACGTTGTCGAACCCAAATGTGCGCTTTTTATCAAAGACTCAGAAAATTAATTCGGGACTTTCCTCGGACCCTAGAAAAAAAAAATTTAAAGTCAAAGAAATCATAAAACAAAATAAACACACAGGTCGGGTTTGAAAATTATCCCCACCATAACGCTTTCCGCCCCCGGAAAGCCACCACAATATCTAGCCAATCGATCAACACCTAAGGGTTCCACACAACATCATCCAACCTCTTATCCGAAGGACATCACAACGACTACCGTGAGGACTGAACCTCATTGCCCGAAATAAATCACCAACAGAGGGGAGGCCTGAACGGGCTCCCCACTTTAAGAACTCAACTAGCATTCGATAATAATTTAAGAGAAACCCCAATGATACTCACGGTGGGTCTCCCCACCATAAAAGGATTGACCTCTTAGCGACCAACTAGAAATCCAACTTAGGTCAGATCGGGGCCTTACCCAAGCTACATATAAAAAAACACAGAAAACCATTTAAACCACCCACCCACGTCCGAAAGGGATAGGAGTTCATCCGAAAAGTATACACAAACCAAAAACCCATACCCCATGGGCAGGGAGAGTGGGCCCAAGGATCGGATCACTGAAACTACGATGGACGACTACTCATGACCCATCACTTCGTGATAAACACAACCCAAAGTCGCAACTGATTCACATGGGTTGTGTAACACCCGAGACTTTTATGTTATATAAATCATCAAAGGAATCTTTTTCTACACAACACTTGCTTGGCTTGCTTTACACGCAATCGCGACCTTCCTCAATAGCTTGCGTCGTACGCAATACCGAGTTTCACTAAACAACAATATGCTATTAAAACTAGCCGTTATGAATAGTAATAACCACTTTTTGAAATTTTATAAATTTTATTTTTCAAAATGGACTTCATTCTTGGACTCAGAATATCGAAATTAGCCTAGGGTGAAATTTTGGTATTTTTCTGAAAACATTCAATTTTTGATGAATAGTGAAACCACTAAGTGGTAGGTTAAAAACTGAATTTTGCATAAAACTTAATTTTACCGCTTCTGTGAATGGAATTTCGAAAATCCGAGAGACACGGTTAATATCAAGGACTAAAATGTGGTTCAATGAGATGAAAATAATTTTTTGGTGAATAGTAACTTTTTACTTTTTTTACCGCGGTTAATAGTAAATAGGGTAACTAAGGGTAAATATGATATTACTATTACCCTAACACATGTCCTAATTCTATTGGACAAGTGTAATTCGACCAAAAACAGACTTAGGAATAAAATATGACCATTTAGGCCCACTTGGATTAGATTAGGACATTTATTATTAATTTATTTAAAGAAGGGTTAAAATAGTTAAAATCAAAGTTTAATAAGTAAATAATTTGTAATATGGGGTTATACATAAGATAAATTCGACTATAAATATTCATTAGAAAGCTAAAAAGATTTCCTACATGATGATGTTTTATTTGTAATTTTTAGACATCAAATAATTTAATTTATTTATGACACAAAGATGATGCAGTAATTATCTTATTAATGAAATATTGACATAATTGATAATATAAATACCAAAATAAATGTAATTTGAGACTTTTTATGAATTCCACTAATTTTATAGGTTACTATGATATATTAGTTTTGATTTAATCAACTTGGATCGAACATATAATTCTGTTATGACTTTCACAAAAATCATATATCAAATAGTGTCAAAATTGACACAAAATAGTTTTTAAATCAAATATTATATTACTAATTGTTATTTTATTCCTAAAAATCTAAGGTTCGGCCAAATGACTTAGATAAGGATATATATATTAATAATAAACAATTTGGGGTTCGTTTGGCATGTTATAGTAAGTGTATTAACCATATAGTGAAAGAAAACAAAAAGACACGGTAAAAGTTAAATTAATTAACTTAGAGTTAAATCTAATTGATAAGGTTAAAATAATACCCTAAACTTGTCTAAATCCTATTGGTTGATAGGATTTCGACCCATCCCCACTTTAGCTTCGAAATAAGACACTTTTGAACCATTATAAACCGATTTTGACTTTAATATAAAATAATATTTTGAGATATTCCTAAGGTGCCCCTCTCCTCCCTTATAAAAGGCCACCTCCTCCCCCTCCTCCTCACACCAATTTGAGAACTCAAGCTCGGCCAACCCCTGCCATTTTCTCCTCTCCACTTCCCTAGAATAATCATAGAGGTCCTGGTCTTCTCCAAAGACCAATCTTAGTTCCTTAAGTGGAGGATTCAAAGAGGCGTTCCAAAGAAGAGGTAATATCCATTACCGATCTTTTCAATTTCTTTCTTCTTCAACTTCTTCTTCTTTAGTTGTTTCATGATAAAGTAATAACATAAGTATTACTTACATACTGATATGTTATTATAAATATGAAACAACCCTAATTCACCTTCTATCCATCCTACGGAAAAAATGAAATCACCGCGCGTGCGTACGTACGGAATACCGTCTCCACGCCGTGGTGTAATCTATTTTCCACCATCACCTTACAAGGATGGGTATAATGGTGTAATGAGTAACTATATATGATTATTATGAAGTAATATTGATACTGAAATAATATATATATACTCCAATACAATTACACGATCATAGGAATGATATCATCACTCGTGCGTACGTACGGAATACCGTCTCCACGATGTGATGCGACTCGTTCTACATGATCTTCATTTCATAATGATTATATAAATTGAATGAATGAATATGGTATATACCACACTAATAGCATTCTGGAAATGAATTATCTATAACCTAAAGATAAGAATAATAATTTATTCGACAAAACATGCATAAGAACAAAAAGTTATAAAGACCCGAGTAACAAGTAACAATGAAATATTACTATCAAGAAGCTAAGAATATGACCATATATGATATCATATCAATATGTATCATTCTGGAATAAGTCAATAACATTATTTAAACCATTATACAGGAGCTTCGGACACGTACAAAGCAAATTGGACCTAAGGTAAGGGAAATATCACAATCTCATTTTTATCCGAGATTGTTTATTCGTAAGTATTTACTGGGGTGTATTTTATCATCCACATCCATGTTTCATCAATATGTAATATTATTTCCATCCACCTAAAATTGTTTAAATCCATTTTTACCCTTCGGTGAGTTTTTAGTAATATGTATGAAAGGAATCTTTTGTCGTACGAGGTACTTTTTGACTTTTCCGACAAAAGTACAAAGAATGTTTTTTTTAACTTATACGGCATGAATGGTTTTTTAAAACATTATTTAAAAGAATCTTCCTTTACAAGTATTCAAGTTTATTTTTAATCAACTTATTTTAGTTTAAAATTGTATGACATGTTAAGAAAGTAAAAGTGTTTTTGAAGAAGAAAGGATATTTTCCTCAAGAATGAAGTTCATGTATTTTATCAAAATTATTTTCCACCTAAGATAATAAAAGGGTTCTGTTTCTATCCCTATTATTACATGGATTTGATTATGTTGTGATGGAAACATTTTTATGAATTCCTTTATCTTATATGAATTGTTTTATGATGTCATGTTGTTTAAGAATTCCATTTTTATTACATGGGTTATGTGATGATGTATGATTTATGATTATATGGCACACATAAGAAAGGATTCATTATAAGATGGGTGGGACCTATATCTCCCTCCAATGCATTGGGTAAAGATTTTATATCTCATGAGATAGACATGGCTGGAACGGAAGGTTATTTCGGTTCAGTGATACAGGACTGAAACGAGGAGTGAACTCGGTTCAGAAAGGGACTTTGTCCACTAAGATAGTCTTGGCAATGAGTCATGACTAACAAGAAATGATTTTCCATGATTATGTGTGCATGCCACAAAGTTTCAAGTTTTATGTTATGATTATGGGGATCTCATTTTCACTTCTATGATTTATTCCATGTTAAGATATTATGATCTCTTTTGCAGGTTTTGATTTTCAAAAAGATATGATATGATTTTTATTTCCTTTATTTGCCTTGCTGAGAATTTGAGCTCACCCTTTTATGTTTTCTTTTCCCCAGGTCAGGAAGATGGATATTAAGTAGAATATGCTAAAAGGGACCCTAGATATGATGAAATAAATGGGAGACACTGTAGAAGATTTATGAACCAGTTGTTTATGTTTCCCTGTTTCTAAAGACACTATACCTATACGGTCCTTTGTGGTTTTGTCATATGTTGTAATAAGTGTGCTTCAATTTTGAAGTATTAACAATGTGTGTAAAGTATGGGTCGTTATAGTTGGTATCAGAGGCAAAGGAGGTAGGAATGTATCCGATCCTTGGGAACTCTCACATGTGAGCATTGGACGAAGCATGGCTCTCCGCCCAAGGGCTTCATGAGGAAATGGATGCCACTGGGGATGGTGGTGTGTCCCGCCCAGGGGGTGTAGCCGCCCATGGAGTGCCCTGATAGGTATCAATTATAGTCCACTGGAAGTTATTCCAGACTTCTATAGTTGGTATCAGAGGAAAGGTATAGTCAACCTTTGGAAACTAGGATGTGAAAGCCTTAGTAAGAACCCTAAGGATAAGTCTAAGCATAGAACACAATCTTAGTGTTTTAGAAATGGACTTGAATAACCTAGGATAATACCTTAAGCATGAAAATTTTATTCTTGAATTATGTGGTTTCCTATTATAATTAGTGTTGCTCACACTATTCTTCTTGGTTTTAGTCAATGGCTGGAACCCGAAGGAACCGTGTTAATGCGGAATGCGATGGGCAATGCAATGATTGTCCCCCTGAGCAACCAAACGATATGGGAGCTGGAATGCAAAATCTTGTAGCCATGCTCACACAACTTTCTCAAGCTATGAATCATGCAGGATTTCCAAACGAGAAAAGGAGGGAGCAACATTCTGTTGAATCCTTCATGAGGCAGCGTCCACCTTCTTTCAGTGGGTCTACTGATCCATTAGTTGCTGAACAATGGATTAGTACTACTGAAAAGATATTTTCAGTTCTTCAATGTTCTGAACATGATAAAGCCATCCTAGCGATGTATTGTTTGGAAGGAGATGCTGATCAATGGTGGAATCTTGTTAAGAATACGAGGCAAAGGGATGAAATTGAGTCTATGGAATGGGACGAGTTCAAGAACTTATTTTTCAATAAGTACTTCCCTCGTATTCTCCGAAAAAAGATGGAGAAAGAGTTCCTTGAACTGAAGCAAAGGGATGATGAATCTGTTAGTACATATGAAGCAAATTTTACAAGACTTGCAAGGTACGCTTCTGGTATTATTATCCAACCTGAGAGTAAGATCGATCGATTCTTTAGTGGCTTAAAACCAAGTCTTCGAAGGGCGTTAGCCATAAGAGACTTCAATAGCTACGAGGAAATCGTTCGATGTGCTCTCAAAGTCGAGATGGAGATTGGAGTAACCCATCAGTCACATGGGTTTGATAAGAAGAGGAAGATGGAATTCAAAGAAAAATCTAAAGAGCACACTGAAAAGAAGATGAACATTCCCTTATGCTCAAAGTGTGGAAAGAAACATGGAGGGAGTTGTCTTAAAGGGACAAGTAAATGTTTTAAATGTGGAAAAGAAGGTCATCGGGCATTTGAATGCCGTGATAATGGGAAGAAGATGTCTAATGATGCAAACAAAGGAAGGGACACACAGAATGAACCTACTACACTTCAATGTTTCAAGTGCAAGGAGATGGGGCATTATGCCAATCAATGCCCAAATCCAAGGGTTGATGATGATGGTCGACGTCAACAAAATCTTAAGGCTAAAGACAAAGGAAAGTCGCATGCAATTTCTATCAGCGATGTGGAGTACGATAACGAAGTGGTTAAAGGTACACTTACCATCCACTCTAAAGTAGCAAATGTTTTATTTGATTCTGGATCCACCCACTCTTTTATTTTTGAAGACTTTTCTAAGGGTATCACCGTATTAACTCAACAATTAGATGTTGAGTTAGCTGTGACAACACCTAATGGCACATCAATCGCATCAAAAGTTTATAATTCTTCTCCGATCGAAGTTTGTGGGAAAGTGCTTCCTGCAAATCTTGTGATCCTTCCTTTAGTGGAATTTGATGTGATTCTTGGCATGGATTGGCTTTCTCTACATGGAGCTCATATCAATTGCCAAAGAAGGGAAGTCACATTTCATACTCCAGATCAATCTACGATCGTCTATCAATGCAAGGATGAACATAACCTTCCAGTGGAAATTTCTTCCATCTTATGGGTATTGATTCCACTAAATGAAGGTTATTTATCTCAAATGGTTGGTGAGAAACTCACGATTAAGAATTTGCCCATTGTACGGGAGTTTGATGATGTCTTTCCGGAGGAATTACCAGGTCTTCCACCAAATCATGAAGTTGAGTTTTCAATAGAACTCGTACCCGGTGCTTTGCCTATTTCAAAGACACCTTATAGAATGGCCCCAATTGAGTTGCAGGAATTGAAGAAGCAACTCCAAGAGAATCTTGATAAGGGATTCATACGACCTAGTGCGTCACCTTGGGGAGCACCTGTTCTATTTGTTAAGAAGAAAGATGGATCAATGAGACTCTGCATTGATTATCGAGAACTTAACAAGATCACTATCAAGAACAAATATCCTCTCCCACGCATTGATGACTTATTTGACCAACTACGCGGAGCTCAATACTTTTCCAAGATTGATCTTCGTTCAGGGTATCATCAATTAAGGGTCAAAAGGGAGGATATACCAAAGACGGCTTTCCGTACAAGGTATGGACACTATGAATTTATAGTGATGCCATTTGGTCTTACTAATGCCCCTGCTATCTTCATGGATCTAATGATTAGAGTCTTTAGAGACTATCTTGATCAATTTGTGGTAGTCTTTATAGATGATATTCTTGTCTATTCAAAGATCAAGGAAGAGCATGAAGATCACTTGAGAATTATATTTAAGACCCTGAGAAAGGAGAAGCTTTATGCCAAATTTACCAAGTGTGAATTTTGGCTTCAAAAAGTTGCATTTTTGGGTCATATAATCTCAAAAGAGGGGATATCTGTGGATCCAGCAAAAACAGAGGTTATCGAAAGATGGTCAAGACCAACAACAGTAACTGAGATCCGAAGTTTTCTTGGTTTGTAAGGATATTATCGAGGTTTTGTAAAAGATTTTTCACGATTATCTAATCCACTCACCAAGTTGACTCGGAAAGGAGTTAAGTTTGTCTGGACAGAGGAATGTGAAGAGAATTTCAAGGAGTTGAAAAGAAGGTTATCCAGTGCACCTGTGCTCACACTGCCTTGTAGTGGAGAAAGGTTTGTGATCTACAGTGATGCATCCAAGAAGGGATTGGGGTGTGTTCTTATGCAAAATGATATGGTGATAGCTTATGCCTCGCGACAGTTGAAAATCCATGAGCAAAATTACCCAACACATGATTTGGAGTTGGCTGCGGTAATATTTGCATTAAAGATTTGGAGGCATTACCTTTATGGTGAAAGGTGTGATATTTATACTGATCATAAAAGTTTAAAGTATATTTTCACACAAAAGGAGTTGAATATGCGTCAAAGAAGATGGTTGGAGCTGATTAAGGATTATGACTGCTCAATCCATTACCACCCTGGGAAAGAAAACAAGGTGGCAGATGCATTAAGTCGACAAGACCATGCTAGTTTATCCATGATGAGGATCACAAAAGATCCAATATTTATGGATTTACAAAGGATGGATCTTGGAATTATAATGGAAGGGGTAAAATCTTATCTTTCTCAAATGAATGTTCAACCATCTATACATGTGAAGATTAAAGAGGCACAGAAAGAAGATGTCGAGTTACAAAAGAAGGTGATAAATGTTCCTGAATTCAACCTTGATTGTGATGGGATAATAAAGTTCAGGAATCGGGTTTGTGTTCCCCCCATCCCCGAATTAAAGAATGAGCTGCTGGATGAGGCTCATAGTTCATCATTATCTATTCATCCTGGAAGCACGAAGATGTATAGGGACCTGAAAGAGTACTTTTGGTGGGATGGAATGAAAAGAGATGTTGCTGAATATGTCTCTCGATTCTTGGTTTGTCAACAAGTTAAAGCTGAGAGATAGAAGTCTAAGGGGATGTTACAACCATTACCCATACCCGAATGGAAATGGGAAAACATAACTATGGACTTTGTCACAGGACTTCCTAAAACATCCAAAGGCAATAATGCTATCTGGGTCATAGTTGATCGTCTTACAAAGTCTGCACACTTCATTGATATTAGAGAGGATTTCTCTCTAGATCAGCTTGCCAGGATATATGTAAAGGAAGTGGTAAGATTGCATGGAGTACCACTTTCTATTATATCTGATCAAGATCCTAGATTTACCTCGAAGTTCTGGCGAAGTCTTCAGCATACTCTGGATACAGAGTTGAGTTTCAGCACTGCTTATCATCCCCAGACAGACGGTCAGTCTGAGAGAACAATTCAAACCCTAGAAGATATGTTGAGAGCTTGCTCTATGGATTTCAAAGGAGGTTGGGATCAACACCTACCTTTGGTGGAATTTTCTTATAATAATAGCTTTCACTCCAGTATTCAGATGGATCCTTATGAAGCTCTCTATGGAAAGAAATGTCGGACTCCAACTTGCTGGGATGAAGTTGGGGAAAGAAAGCTATTAGGACCTCATCTCGTTGATGAAATGGCAGAAAAGGTCAGATCTATTCAACAACACATAAGAGCAGCTCAAAGTCGACAGAAAAGTTATGCCGACAACCGAAGAAAAGACCTAGAGTTTGAAGTGGGTGATAAAGTGTTCTTTCGAATATCTCCCTGGAAGAGGGTTATGAGATTTGGAAAGAAGGGGAAGTTGAGCCCTAGATATATCGGTCGTTTCGAAATACTGGATCGTGTTGGGAATGTAGCTTACCGATTGGCGCTTCCATCGAATCTCTCTCAAGTTCACGATGTGTTCCATGTATCTCTCCTGAGAAAGTACATACCAGATCCTTCACATGTACTCAGCTCAGAAGTTGTACCGCTGGAGCAATATCTTTCTTATGAAGAACAGCCGATAGAGATTCTGGATCGTAGCGAAAAAGTCCTACGTAACAAGACAACTCGCTTGGTGAAAGTTTTATGGAGGAATCACCAACTTGAAGAAGCTACATGGGAGCTTGAGGATATGATGAGGGAGAAGTACCCTCATCTGTTTGTTACAAAGTGACGAATTTCGAGGGAAAAATTCTTTTTAAGGGGGGTAGAATGTAACACCCGAGACTTTTATGTTATATAAATCATCAAAGGAATATTTTTCTACACAACACTTGCTTGGCTTGCTTTACACGCAATCGCGACCTTCCTCAATAGCTTGCGTTGTACGCAATACCGAGTTTCCCTAAACAACAATATGCTATTAAAACTAGCCGTTATGAATAGTAATAACCACTTTTTGAAATTTTATAAATTTTATTTTTCAAAATGGACTTCATTTTTGGACTCAGAATATCGAAATTAGCCTAGGGTGAAATTTTGGTATTTTTCTGAAAACTTTCAATTTTTGATGAATAGTGAAACCACTAAGTGGTAGGTTAAAAACTGAATTTTGCATAAAACTTAATTTTACTGCTTCTGTGAATGGAATTTCGAAAATCCGAGAGACACGGTTAATTTCAAGGACTAAAATGTGGTTTAATGAGATGAAAATAATTTTTTGGTGAATAGTAACTTTTTACTTTTTTTACCGCGGTTAATAGTAAATAGGGTAACTAAGGGTAAATATTATATTACTATTACCCTAACACATGTCCTAATTCTATTGGACAAGTGTAATTCGACCAAAAACAAACTTATGAATAAAATATGACCATTTAGGCCCACTTGGATTAGATTAGGACATTTATTATTAATTTATTTAAAGAAGGGTTAAAATAGTTAAAATCAAAGTTTAATAAGTAAATAATTTTTAATATGGAGTTATACATAAGATAAATTCGACTATAAATATTCATTAGAAATCTAAAAAGATTTCCTACATGATTATAGTTTATTTGTAATTTGTAGACATCAAATAATTTAATTTATTTATGACACAAAGATGATGCAGTAATTATCTTATTAATGAAATATTGACATAATTGATAATATAAATACCAAAATAAATGTAATTTGAGACTTTTTATGAATTCCACTAATTTTCTAGGTTACTATGATATATTAGTGTTGATTTAATCAACTTGGTTCGAACATATAATTATTTTATGACTTTCACAAAAATCATATATCAAATAGTGTCAAAATTGACACAAAATAGTTTTTAAATAAAATATTATATTACTAATTGTTATTTTATTCTTAAAAATCTATGGTTCGGCCAAATGACTTAGATAAAGATATATATATTAATAATAAACAATTTGGGGTTCGTTTGGCATGTTATAGTAAGTGTATTAACCATATAGTGAAAGAAAACAAAAAGACACGGTAAAAGTTAAATTAATTAACTTAGAGTTAAATCTAATTGATAAGGTTAAAATAATACCCTAAACTTGTCTAAATCCTATTGGTTGATAGGATTTCGACCCATCCCCACTTTAGCTTCGAAATAAGACACTTTGGAACCATTATAAACCGATTTTGACTTTAATATAAAATAATATTTTGAGATATTCCTAAGGTGCCCCTCTCCTCCCTTATAAAAGGGCACCTCCTCCCCCTCCTCCTCACACCAATTTGAGCACTCAAGCTCGGCCAACCCCTGCCATTTTCTCCTCTCCACTTCCCTAGAATAATCCTAGAGGTCCTGGTCTTCTCCAAAGACCAATCTTAGTTCCTTAAGTGGAGGATTCAAAGAGGCATTCCAAAGAAGAGGTAATATCCATTACCGATCTTTTCAATTTCTTTCTTCTTCAACTTCTTCTTCTTTAGTTGTTTCATGATAAAGTAATAACATCAGTATTACTTACATACTGATATTTTATTATAAATATGAAACAACCCTAATTCACCTTCTATCCATCCTACGGAAAAAATGAAATCACCGCGCGTGCGTACGTACGGAATACCGTCTCCACGCCGTGGTGTAATCTATTTTCCACCATCACCTTACAAGGATGGGTATAATGGTGTAATGAGTAACTATATATGATTATTATGAAGTAATATTGATACTGAAATAATATATATATACTCCAATACAATTACACGATCATAGGAATGATATCATCACTCGTGCGTACGTACGGAATACCATCTCCACGATGTGATGCGACTCGTTCTACATGATCTTCATTTCATAATGATTATATAAATTGAATGAATGAATATGGTATATACCACACTAATAGCATTCTGGAAATGAATTATCTATAACCTAAAGATAAGAATAAGAATTTATTCGACAAAACATGCATAAGAACAAAAAGTTATAAAGACCCGAGTAACAAGTAACAATGAAATATTACTATCAAGAAGCTAAGAATATGACCATATATGATATCATATAAATATGTATGATTCTGGAATAAGTCAATAACATTATTTAAACCATTATACAGGAGCTTCGGACACGTACAAAGCAAATTGGACCTAAGGTAAGGGAAATATCACAATCTCATTTTTATCCGAGATTGTTTATTCGTAAGTATTTACTGGGGTGTATTTTATCATCCACATCCATGTTTCATCAATATGTAATATTATTTCCATCCACCTAAAATTGTTTAAATCCATTTTTACCCTTCGGTGAGTTTTTAGTAATACGTATGAAAGGAATCTTTTGTCGTACGAGGTACTTTTTGACTTTTCCGACAAAAGTACAAAGAATGTTTTTTTTAACTTATACGGCATGAATGGATTTTTAAAACATTATTTCAAAGAAGCTTCCTTTACAAGTATTCAAGTTTATTTTTAATCAACTTCTTTTAGTTTAAAATTGTATGACCTGTTAAGAAAGTAAAAGTGTTTTTGAAGAAGAAAGGATATTTTCCTCAAGAATGAAGTTCATGTATTTTATCAAAATTATTTTCCATCTAAGATAATAAAAGGGTTCTGTTTATATCCCTATTATTACATGGATTTGATTATGTTGTGATGGAAACATTTTTATGAATTCCTTTATCTTATATGAATTGTTTTATGATGTCATGTTGTTTAAGAATTCCATTTTTATTACATGGGTTATGTGATGATGTATGATTTTTGATTATGTGGCACACATAAGAAAGGATTCATTATAAGATGGGTGGGACCTATATCTCCCTCCAATGCATTGGGTAACAATTTTATATCTCATGAGATAGACATGGCTGGAACGGAAGGTTATTTCGGTTCAGTGATATAGGACTGAAACGAGGAGTGAACTCGGTTTAGAAAGGGACTTTGTCCACTAAGATAGTCATGAAAATGAGTCATGACTAACAAGAAATGATTTTCCATGATTATGTTTGCATGCCAAAAAGTTTCAAGTTTTATGTTATGATTATGGGGATCTCATTTTCACTTCTATGATTTATTCCATGTTAAGATATTATGATCTCTTTTGCAGGTTTTGATTTTCAAAAAGATATGATATGATTTTTATTTCCTTTATTTGCCTTGCTGAGCATTTGAGCTCACCCTTTTATGTTTTCTTTTCCCCAGGTCATGAAGATGGATATTAAGTAGAATATGCTAAAAGGGACCCTAGATATGATGAAATAAATGGGAGACACTGTAGAAGATTTATGAACCAGTTGTTTATGTTTCCCAGTTTCTAAAGACACTATACCTATACGGTCCTTTGTGGTTTTGTCATATGTTGTAATAAGTGTGCTTCAATTTTGAAGTATTAACAATGTGTGTAAAGTATGGGTCGTTATAGGTTGTCCACGCATGACAACCAATTGACACCTCGCATCCAGAAAAAACACCCAATTATCGACATTGTGTGAGGGTTAAGTCCATTGCGCGCTTTGTGACAAGAGAAAAACTACAACGAAAGAGAAACCAGAGCAGCAAAACTAGAACTATCTCACCACGGCGATAGAGGAATGAATTTAACTAGACTCATTAAAATTCCCCGGGGGTTCCTGACTATGCGATGGCTTCACTCCGAGAAATTTTGGCTGGAGCTCTGACGGATGAAGCATATTCTGCCTCGCAGTCAGGTTCTGATTATCCCAATGAGAAACATACATCTTTTGATTTGACAAAAGAAAGAACAAGATTTTAAAATTTAAAAACATACCAGCATTGAAAGATGAAGTTCCTAAAAATACCCATGAAATTACCATACATTTCAAACCCAAAACACCACCAGTACAACTAAAATGATAAAATATCCCTTAAACTGAAAGGAAACTTACACCAGAAACTTTGAACAAAGACCCAATATCACATTACATCTGAGAACTTATTCTGCGACACTTTCTTGCAACGCCCTGAAAAAATCATTGCAAGTGACCCAGGCATCCACATGCCTGGAAGGGCTTCAGAGTGCTTGGGAATGACGGCCTCTTGTGACCCCGCTTGCCACACTGATAACACACAATAATCTCTCACTCTGAATAGGATGATAAAAGATCTCGAGGCCTCTTGATTCCACGACCTGATCCATCCACTTCCATTTGCTTACTCATTTCCTTTCCAGAATCTTCACCACTGCTCATAGGGATAGATGGAGGGAGAACTACCTCGATCACTCCTGCCATCGTGGCTTCGACATGAAAAGCTTGTCTTGCCACATCGACAAAAGAAGTAAGGTTGGAGTCTGACACCTTCGACTGTAGATCAGGGCGGAGACCCGCCTCAAAGCGTCGAGCCTTCATGGGGTCATTCGTGGAATACTCTGAATCATAAGGGACTATCTCCACAAAGTGATGGAAATATTCTAACACGGATCCATCGCCCTACTGCATACATCACATCTTCATTCCCTTTCTCACCCTTTCTTCCTCAGAGAAATACTGGCAAATGAACAAAGCCTTGAAGAACTCCCATGTAATATCTTGACGAGGCTTGTCCCGAGACACTGACTTCTACCACATCCATGGCGAACCTTCATGAATGAAGGTCGCAAACTTTCCCTTCAACGACTCGGGAAACTCAATGAGGTTAAAGTCCCTTTCAATCTTCCGCATCCACTCCTCTTCCATGGAAGGGTCTGCTTGAACATAGAAGAGAGGTGGATCTAGGTTCCGAAACTCAAGAATAAAATCCTTAGGTTGATCAACCGCACTACGATCACCCATCGAAACTTCAAAGGGATAGCCGCTGGACCAGGAAAAGTCAAAAACCCAATCAAGGCCAGCTCAATGAGTAAATAAAAAACTCAAAATCAACCACTTTGCAGGTGACAAGTTCGAAACATGAGAAAACAAGTTATCATAACATCAAAACTTTTCTTTTAAAAACATCTTTAATTTAAAACAAGCTTGGTGGGTTAAACCCTCTCCATTTGTATTCTTTAGAGTCTCACTCACATGCATGTATCTGTGCCACCCCGGGCATCCATCCACCATACCAAAAATCCATCCACATTTCCAACATACCACTATGCATGTGAGAACTCATAGGAACACTACGGCCAAAACAAAGAAACATCATTTTTTGAAAAACAAATCATTCAAACAACTTCTTTTAAAACAATTCACAAGTTAAACATGTCATTCAAAAAACTGCTATTTTTTTTCAAACCCCATTTTTTAAATTAGAACCACTCTCAGAAGTCACAGAAGACCCAAAACATCTCAAACAGGGAACTAGTGTCGGTGGGTGACTTGACCATATGGTTAGAGTCCATATGTCAATCACGTCACCGACACAAAGTGCCTTTTTAGACCATGCCCCCAGCTCCACATGGCTTTCCAGACCATGTGGATTTAGACTATTAGCTCAACTCTCTTTGTCGTATCCCAATTGCAAAACATTTTCATAAAAACCCAAATAAACAAATTAAACCAGACATCCCATGGAAACCCATGGGTCAGAACAAGAAAGAGTTTTCGACGCTCTTCTCGCACCTACCCCTCAAGTCCTGAAAATCCTACTCCATCTACCTTGACATCCCAAATGACAAAGGGAGCTCTAAAAAGTGAGGTCTCCTAAGATCCGACCTCCTCTGATACAATTTTTTCATGAACCAACCCGGGTCAACCCTGAACCGGTCACTCGAGCCGGCCCGCGACATGGCCCGAGAGGCATTCCCGATCCTCCCGGGCTAGCAAT
Organism: Viscum album; assembly: GCA_963277665.1. Taxonomy (NCBI): domain Eukaryota; kingdom Viridiplantae; phylum Streptophyta; class Magnoliopsida; order Santalales; family Viscaceae; genus Viscum; species Viscum album. The sequence goes on along the minus strand of OY728121.1, from coordinate 1,630,603,316 downwards.
AAGCGCCAAGGAATCAACAGAGGATGTGAGAACGATTTCTCACAATATAAATAAATAATACTACAAGATAATAAAAAGTAGCACAGAAAATATAAACTAAACAAAGTGACCAAACAGGAATAGAAGAAAAATAAAAGTGACCAAACACGACGTTCGAACAAACTCTGTGTGGCCTCACGGGTCGCTCTCCGACTCAACGATCAAGCATCGCCCTAGGCGAGCACACTCAAGATATAGCCTGCACAAACACTAAAAAAAGAAAATAACTATAGGCGTGAGTATTAAAACTTAGTAGGCTATCCCGATATCTATTCCCAATACACTACCTTTAAAATAAAAGAAACAACATTTCAAGTTTGAACTACAATTTAGAAAAGTATGTTTTTATAAATATTCTACTTAAAAACAAAGTAGAACCATTGCCCTTAAACATTTCCAAATTGAGTTCAATTCATTAGTGTCAATGACATTTTAGGGAAAAGGAATGTGGTGTTTATATTTTCAAATTTGTACAAAGATGATTAAACACTTTCATTTGAAAACCATTTTTAGAAACCTAATCAAAACCAATTTACCACTTTCCAAGGGAAAAAAATACACCGGAAATTCCCAAAGTAATACACACAGCAAGGGAAATAAAGGTATTCATATGAGCATCATAATCAATACTGCAAGCAACAAAAGCTGAATAGACATGCGTGAACCTAGGAGATCAAGAACAAACTAGAATACACCAATACATGAGAAATCATCCTTATCGACATGTCACGATGAAATCAAAAGGCCCAATACGCTCAACCATCCTCTCTCAGGCAGGTCGAGGGAAAATCCCATAGTAATAAACCCAATATATCCACCTACTATGGGCCACTGGTTAGAACCATAACCAACCAGTGCAGCAATCATTCTTGGAATATTCTCTCAATATGCCAGATTCACATGTCTCAAATGTTTAAAAAGGGGTGAGCCAACCGATGCCAACTGAGAATCCAATCGGATATATCTATATATAAAGCACAACATGCATCACCCCAATCCTCTCCATGGGAAAACATTTTGCCTTTAACTACTCAAGTACCTAGGAGCCTCTAAGCACTGTCTCTGAAACAATCAATTGCGACCAAGGTATGAGAGTTGTCCTAAGAGTGTTTTTATCAAAATATTTTTCATCGCTTTCCCTAAAGTGCCAAATAGGAATTAAATACATTTCACAATCACTACTCAAAAAAAGTAAAACTTCTTTATAAGCCCAAACCCAGTTTAAAACCATTTAAAGAACCCCCAAAACACTACTTCACAGGCTGAAAATATTTTTATAAACCGAACCAAACCAAAACATTTTATTTTTCCAAATAAACTTTAAGAGCCAACCAGGAAACTTCTCAAAAGAACCAAAGTACATGTTCACGCTTCAAAAGATATCATTTCTCATTAAACTAGAACTCTATTTTACATTTCGTGAATTATTTTTAAAAGCCAAACGAGAATTCTTTCATTATTGGTTGTCCGCTCGTCAAAAAAAAATATTTCAAGTGTCCTGTACAAAATAAACGGCTCTTTTTATACTAAATAATCATTTAATGATTAACTATCTTATATTAAAAAATAATTATCATATATTATCTCATATTATTTAGAATTAATAAAAGATTTATTTTGAAAAATTAGTGTGCGAAAATTGTAGGAAATAATGTAGCTTAAATTTTAATAGCAGTGCAATGGGAACCTACCTCAGATACACGATGCGATGTAACGACGCATGTTTGAAAAATCACAGTAAAGTCCAGCGCCCTAAAAAATAAATATCAAGGACTCAAAACACATCCAAAAACTCACTCGAACATGTGAAACCAAGCGTCAAGGAGAAACATTCACCTTGAAACCGAAGCGCGACGACGACGCAAACTCGGAATCACTCCGCGCGGGTTCTTAACCAATAACCCTACCAAAAACAAACATAAGTTGATAACCCCCTTAACAAATAAAAGTCCAAAGCAAGAATAATAATAATAATAATAATAATAATAATAATAACAATAATAAAATTAATAATAATAATAATAATAATAATAACAATAAAAATAACAATATTAATAATAATAATAATAGTATTAATAATAATAATAATTCTAATGTCAATCAAAGTAAAAATAACAAAAAAAATAAAAGAAACCTTGGGGAGGTGTGCGACTGGCCGTGGAGCAGCGGCGAACCAAGAGGAGCTCGGGCTCGTGCGACTACTGGGAGGTCGGGGTAGGGAGGTTTGAGGGATTCGAATGGGTTGTTGCGGACATAGCAAGGGAGGGAGCAACAGTGGGCTGCTATAGGAATCCGTCCGAGGGGGGGGTGTGCTGGACAACAAGGGAGCTGGGTGTGAGGGGCTCTGCTACTGGATAGGAGGAGGGAGTTGGGGGGGGGGGTTGCTACTACAATGGATGAAGCAGACGACAAGGAGGGATCAGAACAGGAGCGCGGTCAGGAGGGATGTGCGGATGAGCGGGAGGGTTGGGGAACTGGTGGCATGTTGCAGCGGACCGAGAGGAGGATGATCTTGAGTCGAGTTCTGTAGCCGTGCACGCTGGAGGAAGGAGGAGGAAAGATAGGGTGTCGTGGGAAGGAGGAGGGAGGTCGGGCGACGACCTTCTGGCGACAGGATCCAGGTGCGCTACGCCGCTGCAATAGGGAGAAGGAAACGCTGGGATGATGTTGCGTGAAGAAGGGAGAGAAAAGAAAAAAAAGCAGGGGGATCCGCTGGAGGTGAGTCACTGGGTAGTAGTGGCGGACAGAGAGGATGGCATAGCGCCTGGCTATGCACGATGGAGTGTGTAGGGCGGGGGCGCGGGGGAGAAGAAGAGAGAAAAGGGAGAGATAGGGGGTGGCGGCGCTCAAGTGGGCTACAAGATAAAATCCTAGCCCAAAATGGTTAGGGAGAAAAAAAAAGAATAAAATTAAAATTAAAAAAATAAAAATAAAAGTAAAAAAATAAAAATAACAAAAAATATTAGAGAAAAAAAAATAAATAAAATAAAATGAAGCATAAATTTTAATTACAGTATTTATAATAACACTAAAATAATAAAAGTATTTACTTTATTTTGATAATATTAAAAATAATAAATTCAGTTTTCATAAAAATATTAAAATTCCTAATAACCATAAAAATTTGACATGACATACTAAAATGATATCTATTTATTTTTAATTCTTCAAAGACGAAAAAGGCCACGTAGTCGAATGGGTGGAGCCGCGCGGTGTCACGCTCCGCCCACGCCTCCAACGTTGTCGAACCCAAATGTGCACTTTTTATCAAAGACTCAAAAAATTAGTCCGGGAATTACCTCGAACCCCAGAAAAAAAATAATTTAAAGTCAAAGAAATCATAAAATAAAATAAACAGATAGGTCGGGTGGGACAATTATGATATCTAGAATTCAGGGTCTATACCTTTGACTTAAATCTCATAGGATCTAATGGATCAACTTCTCTTAGATATCATAATATCTCTTAAAATGTTTTCAATTAATTCACACAATGTTTCATTGGATAATCTGCCTATAAATCTTTCTGATTTAGATCACTATATAGAAATTTTATGTATCACAAACTAGTGGGAGGTTATTCTTTTCTCCAAAATATAATTAATGAGATCAAGGAGGTTCAAACAATGTTCTCTCTTTCTAGGTCCTCACCATTGATAACTAAAATAGTTCCCAACATTTTTTTTCTCATGTAGACTACCTAGATTTGGGGTTCTTCTGCAAGAGATACAAAGTAACAATTAGATTCACAATAATGATCTTTATTATATATAATGTTTATATTTCTCAAAAATTAATATAAAAAAGATTTTATTTCATTATTATTTTGTTCATTGAAGGATACGTAATCCAAAATGTTATGCATGAATTCCACACATGAACCTATAGTGCATACTAAATATGTTGTAAGAACATTCACCAATTTTGGAGACTATGTTACTTTATCCTTCCATGATTTAAGATAAAATATAATTTAAAAGGGGTGTGAGGAATATCAGATTTAAAATATCATCATTCTTTAACCCCTATAATTAATATACACAACCAAATTCTAATATAAATTATCTGTATGAGTGATAATGTTTATGGTACCATACCCAAAGAATCTTGTTGGACAGTTTTAATTCATCATCACTTCCACCAAATCCTTTTCCAAATGGCATGATGTTTACCCTTGATAGAGATAATAATCAAATATATGATAAATTTTTTTAATTATAATATCATCACTAGATTTTGTGTTAGTGACACTATATTTATGGATTATAGTATAATAATTTGTTGATCTAAATAGAAGAAGTTATACTCATAGTATAAAACCTATTAAAAAAATTTATCCTACAATAATGTGGATATAAATATACATATAGTATAATTAAATAATTATTATAAAATATTATATATATCATGATGGATAGGGGAATCAATTCTGGGACAAATGAACTCCTCAAATATTTCTTTGTCTTACTACACCACCACTCTTATCCTATCATTAGTGACATCATATTTTTATTATTTAATAATCCACATTTGTACTCCCTATTATGGTCTAATTTCCATCAATATTAACTACATTTTTTGAGAATATAATTAAATATAAATGATTTTATATTATATTAAATAAGTTGTAACAACGTTTTGAGTTGATATTATAAGTATTATAAAACCATGATGTTCTTAAAAATTACATGGATTATCTTTTCAACATGCAGGTTCATATTTTTACATTATTTCATGAATAATTGATTGTAACATTGATGAAACCAATGATACAATAGAAGAAAAACATAAATAAAATATTTAAATTAGAATGAACAGTCATCATTCAAATGGTACACCTTATTTGAGCATACACCCTTATTAGTGTGGATTAAGGTTTTATTACACCTCCCAAGATTGAATGGTTCTTAAACAAATACATTACATAAAATCACAAAGGGAATGCATAGTACTTGTTAGATGAATCAAATATATATAATATAATGTCCTTTTTTAAAAACAATACAATACATTACATAATTATCTTACCACATAACATTAATCATTATGGAATACAGTCCTCATCACAATTTTGTAAACTATGAAAAACATGATCTGTCATGTATGACCATAGAAGGCTTTGGACTATCCATTTATTTTGAAATAAATTTACTACTGTCTCCATACATAATATCAATATAAAACATCATTGGATATGTTATTCAAATTCATATCATGATTCATTCATTATTCCTACATTTGTATATAACACCCACTCCCAATAACTGTGTGTGTCCTGATTCATTTAACTATGTGACACATAATGACACATAAATATTACAATATTCTTTCATCGTGATATTTTAGTATCACCTCATTCCATATTTTACCCTCATTTTGGGACTCTTAAAATTTTTTATTGGGGTTTATATTTTTTATCTCTCACAATGTAACATCAATATTCGATCTGATTTTCTTCAAATCCGGATTATAATTCATATAGAGTCCTCAAATAAATATAATCACTCTAAGTGGTCTATTGAATACATGTTGGCTGTTAGAGCTACAAGTGTATTTATTTTTTGTTTTCTATGACACATACTAAGGCATGGATCTCCTATATAGGGAAAAACCACAAATATCTACATCATTAAAACCCTTATGTAGTGTGGTCCCATAATTCTTGTGGGAATTCATTTTATGGAACTAAAATATTGTAAAAACACAATATACACCATTCCAATAACATCATGTGGCTTAATTAATACCCCTAGAGGATATGTGGCATTTTTTTATATCTATCCCAAGGCTTATCAACAAATTTAAACACTTTAATACAATTATAGTGTTTTTTAGTCAACATAGATCTTTTTATCTACAAAATAATTATTGTAGGACAACATATAATAAAACCTTTGTCACCTATACATTTTAAAGCTACCAAAAAATCTTTTCATCCCTCCCTCTATTTTCCACACTATTATTATAAATGGAATTTTTGAAGCATGGTTTTGATTCATTAAAAATAAACCACAAGATACATATAGATTCCTCAATCTCCTGTCATAGGACCATCAATGAATTACTATAATCTCCAATCCCCTCTTTATTATTTCAGGTCAATTTTATGGGCCACGTTTTAGGAGAATTCAATTATGATAATAATTTTCAATTATATTATACCATACACCATTCCTTGAGATTTTTCAATTAATATAATTTTTTTTGACAATTTTTAATAATTATATCTAATCAAAAAATAAACTCCATGCTATAGTGAAGACACATATGCCACATTTATCGAATTTATATATCCATCACAATGACATATGTTCCTATGTAAAATATACTATAACCCCATATACTACTGCAATATTATAGTGGAACCCATGATTTGAATATGTAAAATGGTTGTACTTGATATATTTTTATAACGATATTGTAACAGACACTACATTCAAACATGACCATTACTTTTTATATCTTATACATGATTATACCACCATATCAAACTCCTATACAAAAAAATTGTTTTTTTATTCAATACCGTTATATCCAATGAAAGGGAAATATCTGTGACTATCACAAATCCATAAGTTCATCGCATGACCGATTACCAAAATTCTCTTTTTTTAATTAATATTTATATAACACTAATTCACTTTGTGGAGTTTATTACATAATATATGTTAGGTGACCTCCACCACTATATTAGGCACTATGACCATAAAAATCATACTCTTTATCCCTAATATTTCATATGCAATCATTGGTTTTATCATTTATGCTCGGAATGTCTTTGCCTAATCAATTTATAAGCCACATCATTCTTGGTCAAAGATATATAAAATTAAACCTAAATCATATTACATCAAATATATAAATTTAAACTATGATCTACTCATGGGAAAATTGTATATGATATTTAACATCGTTAAACATAAATGGTCAGAGAATTATGATTATAAATTTTGTGTTTATTTCTCCTACTAATATTGAATATACCTACATGAGGTAATCCATTCACATTATTTTATTCTTAAGAATATTCCAAATAACAATCCATTCTGTTACTTAATATTTTACAACATTTAATGTTATCTATTTTGTTTCAACCTATAATGAAAATAAATTCAATACGCATATCTTAGTCTAATTCATATGATCATATGATTTCAATCAAAATAGACACAAATAAAAATCCAGTTAAAAACCAATGAATGGAAACATGAAAAAATGTTGATCTTCCACGTTATAAGACATTATTTAAAGGTATAAGGAAAAATTTAGAGCATAGAAGAAATATAATGGAGGGAAAACTCTTAGAATGATGAAAACAAAAATATGGTTACCTAAGGAAAAAAAATACCCTTTGTAGTTATTTTTTTATTTTAATTGAGATAGAAAATGTTATATGGTAATTTTAAAATGCACAAATTATATATGAATTTAAATATAGAATTAAAAAATAAATCTACACTCTCTAGATCTAAATTTTTGAGAAAAAATTATAACCTTATAAGTTCCTCACAAAACATTATTTATATTTTATACAAGAAATATGCCCATTTAATTTCATGGTTACTAAAAGGCATCATAAAAATTATTTCATTGACCATAAATCCCACTGAAGAATTCATTTTTCATGATTCTCCACTACTTATGTATCTCAATAAACTAACATTGGACTATTGTGACACCATATGCATGATATATAAAAATTATCCTTATCATTCCAGGTGAATAGGTTCCGGAAGAAACCACATATCTTTTATCAATTACCAAATAGGATAACCTCATCCTTTAGTAATGAAATATTCACTAAAAATAAAAAATACCGTTACCCATTTTTGGAAACATGTCTCAAAGTATAATTGGTTAAAAATATTTTTATCATTGGATGACATACATTATATCAGGATTTACATGAATCATACAATTGTTTAATGTATACATTAATTCTATTTTCTTGATATCACACATTATGTCATTTTTAATGTGTTTTGGAGTTGAATTTGGATTATAAAAATAAAAAATTATATTAGTAGAACATATTAGTTGGATTTCCATTATAGCCATGATATTCTATGATGAATTAATATGAAGAGATGATAAAATTACAATAGAAGAAAAATATCATGTTATTATTTGAGCCAAATATATGGTGGAGAATCTATATTTTTTTGACATTCCAAAAATATTACAAAAAAAAGAAGAAAAAAAATTTACATGAACAAATTTAAAAAAAACGTTAAATTTATTTTATTAGTTGATTTATTGAATAAAATAAATCATCAATTTATATTCCATGTTTATATGGATTTATAGTTTTATCCATTTCTTCTGGATTTGGATTTTATAAACTTCTAGTCGATTCCTCTTTGATTTTATGGGATTGTTCTAATACCATTTTTTCACCTCTACTATGTTTATAAATATGGATAGTTTAGGAGGCAGAAATATTTTAAAATTATATATCTTATTAGTTATTCATTATTTCTCTTCCTTTTTTATTGGATGGTGTAGGTTTCTTGTCTTACCATATCATTTAGTATTGTAAATATATCAATAGATTGTACTTCTAAATTATCTAACTATATTTCATTAAATCACCCTCATTAACTTATTGAATTCTTTATACAAGCGTAGGATGTGCTACAATGAATCATGTTATATCCAAATGTGATAATCAAATATTTAAGGTTAAATAAATGGTTTCCTATTACATAATTAAGTATCTCAAATATTAGAAACAATATATTCTACTATACTCAATGTTACATAATGATTTAAATTTTGATAGTCTCTGTATTCGAGTTAGAATCCATCAAGATAAAGGTAGGAAATATTCTAGAACTAACTAATACAATGAATAAATATTCACAATTTTCCCAGAGTAGGTTGTTCATCATGTTGTTATTTCTTATTTCCTCTCTATTGAAAACGATGTTTTTGTAATGGTTTATTTAACATATCAATGAATTATTTTTATTGGAAATACTTTAATTTACATAAAAAGTATTTATAAATTGATAGATATGTTTCTTAATGATGAAATATATGGATAATAACTTTTTCTCACTGAAGATCTAGCATCATCAAGAATAAGTATTTCAAAAATCGATATAGTCAGGTAATTTTTATTTGAAGAGGATAACATGGGATATTTCGTAACCACTCTAGGTTATCATGGAAAAATATCCCATGATTCCAGTAGGTAGGTTGTTGAGAAATTAATTTAGTGCATATTGGAAGCTATAAAATTATTTTTACAGAACTATGATTTCTTTTTGAGGTATTTTATTGGTTATATTGGTCTTATAATGGTTACATTTATTTCCATGGTGTTCATGAAAAAAGGGGGATTCTTTGACATAATATAATGACTCACACAGTTGGGTCATAGTAAGAGGAAATTGTATGCCAGTCTAGGAGAGACTATGCCCCTATAATATGGTACTGTCTAGGCCACACGGCCTACCACAGGGGGATGGAGCAAACTGTGCACCTAGACAAGGGGGTTTTAATGAGGTTAATAGTATTCTTCATGGGTTTAAGCCTCCCTAAGGATCTATGAAGCCTTTTCCTTTATGAATAAAGAGGAATTAATGATTTCAAAATGGTTTGGAAAATCGTGAAACCAAACCATTCTGCCTATCTTGGTCATTAAAAATAAATAATTTACCATTCTTCCCTCCACATGTTTAAACAGAAAAACACACAATTTCTTCCCCACCCTAGATTTTCAACCCTAGGTGCCTATCCCTCTCCCCTTGTATCCCTTGGATATTCAACTATTGGGTGGTTTTGGTGTGGGATCTTCAAGAAACTCCAAGTAAGTTCCTCATTTAGTAATTATTTTTAAATTACCTCCTTCTTCTTCATTCAGGGGTTCTTCTCTTTATAGTGAATTGGTTTCCCAAAAAATGTGTTCAAAAATAGTAATTTGGGTCTAATATTTATTTTTATGTTTTCCTATACCTCTCAATAGTCTCCTTGTGATGAAGTTGTGGTTTTTCCTAATATTTAGAAATTTGTTTTCATATGGTTTCTTGGTACAAATGTGTTGAAATATGATTTTCCAAATGATATTGGTTGGGTTTCATGTGTTCATTCTTTTTTATTCAAAATTTTTTCTAATAATTGTGTATGTGTTGCAAATTATGTTTTGAAATGGATTTGGAGTTCATAGGGATTTGAATTAAATTTTTCTTTTGGAAAATGGTGGTTATTCATGCGTGTTTCCTATTGTAGTTTGTGTGAATGAGAAATAGTTACTGTATGTGACATTTGAAATGAAAATTGAGCATAGAGGGAATCAAATATATATAAGAGGGTGGCCTAGTAATAGTACGCTAGTTAGATGGGTGAGTCCGAGGCATGATTCCCTATAGAAATATTGATGATACAATAATAAGTCAATATTGATGATAATTAGAGACCACTAGACTATGGGACACATTCTACTATATTGTCTTATACCTGAGTAAATGGTGGGTTATGGTTATTATAACATGTTTCATCTATGTATGTGGTTCCTGGGGTCCCACTTGTGCTAGAGCTATTAGGGACTACCCATAGTGATCATGTGATCTTATTATTAACATCCGCATAGAGTAGACTATGTCTTTCTTTTTGATTTCAAATAATTTTTCCATTAAAATTAGTCCTTAAAGATCATTCAAATCTTCTTTATAAAAAAATATCATATTGATTTGTCTTATAATTCTATGGAACAGAATCTCTTTTGGGGGGATCCTTTTGGGCATTGTCTCACATCATACATGCACCCACATGTGTATGTATACCATGTTATTTTTGTCCAAGGTAAAGAAAATACGTTCCATAGTGGCGATGATGGGTCTATTTGATATTGTTCCACTTTTTTTGGTTATAGTGGAGATCTCTTGAGGGTGATGACCCTCTTGTTACAAGTAATTTGGGTTATGTTGTTGGTTCCCCTCCCAATTTTAGTATTTTGGTTTTCTATTTAAGGTTGTTAAATTTTTGACACGTGGTAGTAATATATTTTTTGTATTGGTTATTAGTATAAATGATTCTATGTTATTTTCAATTTTCATGGTTACTTATATGGGAGAAATAATTTTCAATGTCTGATGTTTGTTGTCCAATAACTGATTTCTAGTCCATGGGGGTCAAGAATTCCTTTGGTCCATGTCATGGGCCAGGCTATGTGTTGGGTTGGATGGAATTTCATCTTGGTTAATGATAAAATGAAATTTGAGGTGTGTTTCAACCATTCTTTGGGTCATGATATTTGGAGGATTCATAATAGATGGTATATAGGAGGTGCTGAGATTAAAGTTCTTGTTTCATGTGGTGTTTCTAGCCAAAACACATTGTGATTGGCCTAGAGTCGTCGTGGGATGTTTTGGATTTGGTTCAACTTCTAATTCAGGTGATACCTATATGATTTAGACTATTCATGGACACTATGTATGGGTGAAGTTGTTTGGCTTGTTGAAGAGTATTTTATGTTTTTCTTAATTTAGGGAGTTTTTTGGAATTTTTTGTTGTTGAAAATATTCATAATTTGGAATTGATGATGGTATTGATGGTTGTCTACTGTTTATGAGTTATTGTATAAATATGCCTTCCCAGAGACTTCATTTGTTACCATAATAAGGTACCAGGGAGAGTTCTCCCTCACTAGTTGAACATATATTAGTGTAAAAAAATTTTTGGGATGTCTAGGCCCTGTGTTAGGGAGCGGGCCCTAGTCTATCATATGTCAAGGAAGTCAAACTAGGTCCGGTAAAGGACAAGGCCTAGGGGTTTCTCAAGAACAAACACATACCATTCAAGGTAGAATTTATCCCCATGAGTAAGAGTAGTGGAATAGGAAGATTGAAATAATATATTGGTTCCACGAAAATCATGAGTCACACAACGTAATGTGGGATTCGTTCTTGTAGGAAGGTCGCAGTCAAAAATGGTTGGACTCAGTGGTTTTGGATGGGAAGCCCAATAAGATGGGTTGGAAGGATTTCATGGTCATCTTAAAAGAGGGGTATTTCATAGATATGTTGGACCTCTATAGAACTAGTGAATTTCTAGATCTCTACTAAGGGGATCAGACCATGTTGGAGTATTATAACTGCAATGACCTGCTTTTTGAACTGGACAAAAACCACAAAGAATTTGAACTTCTTCGATTACTAAACCTGTTGTTTTGAAGATCAGGCTTCGAAACTAGGTTCCGAATGTTGGAACCCATCCTTTTAATGTTTTTGGACATGGGAAAAGGCCCGTTAAGTTTCTCGGGTGTCCTGAGAGGTTTTGGAAGAACCAGACCAGAGTTTTTAAAGAGCTGTAGAGGGTGCACGGTTGGCACACGGTTTCTAAACAGTGCGTCCCAAACCGTACGGATTTATTTTAAGAGGCAGTGTCTTGCGCACGGGTTGCACACAGTTTCCCAAACCGTGCGCCTAGCCCGTGTGAGGGTTTCCCTTTGGGCAGAGTGGTACCGGACGATCGATGCACGGTTTGCTAACTAGGCGGCCCAAACCATGCGGTGATTTGATTTTAAATAATTTAGTTAATTTTAAAATAAGAATGAAATAAAAAACCCTAAAAATAAAATACTCACTCCCTCACTCCTCTCGTCCAGAACCCATGCGACGCACCCCCCCCCCCCCCCTCTTCTCCCATGTGATCCACGCAACACCCTCCATCCGGCCTCATCTCCTTTTCCTTTTTTCACCAAATTTCTACTAGTTTTTGGTTCGAATCATCATGGTAAGCTTCTCTCTCATTTATCCTCTATTATTGCAGCCATATTTCAGCCTATCCATCAATCCGTTGGATTCGGCCGAACCCTAGGTATTGGGGGTTTCTAGCTTCCTATTTTTACTTCATTCTAGGGTTGTTCCAAGGTTTCCATGAGACACTTGGGTTCGATTTTTGGCATCTTCTATCGAAGGCGTGGTGGTATTCAGTGGATTTGGTCAGCCGGGTTGATTCTGAGGTGAGGGATTTACCTGTGGCTTGTTTTCACAACTTCTAAATTAATTCATTAGTTGTTCTAAAGGGTCCTGGTATGTTTTTATTACTACGTTGGAGGGTTCGGGTTGGATCCTCTTTTCCGGAGCTTAGGTGGCTCTCCATTGTAGGCATAGGTTCGTAGTTATATGTATGTGGGTTCCCCCAGTACGTGTATACTCATGCATGGCAGCGACTGTACATGTCTCAGGCTAGGTGTGCCCATGTACATATATAAAAGATCCTACACAGGGGAGTGGAGACATGATTATGTGTATAAGAATATGCGTAAGGATCCTCTTGTGCACGGTCATGGCCATTCGGGCATGTGAATAGAGGCTAGGTGTCCTTATACTTATGTGAAATCACTTATGCTTCGTGGGGGAGTAGCAGTGGCTCTTAGTTAGAAAGTGCCAAGAGCCGGAGTGGACTGATGGATCCACCTTGAGGTAGGGTCCCTCTCCTTTCCCTTTAATTTAATTTAAAGTAGTAAAGAGTTATTTCTTCATGGTCTGAGTATTTTAATTTTTCATGTTAGTCTTGAATAAATTATTCTATGAAAACAGTGTGAGTTGGAGTAATAAGATTAAAATTGTTGCCTGCTAACTAAACTCAGGATTTAATAATAAAACCCCTCAATCAGAGGTGCGTTGTCTTCAAGATAAAAAGTAATGGTGGACTTTTTATGTTTTCCTTTTGGATTGTTGTGGTTCCTCTTTAATGATTTGTATGTGAACTTTCATTGTTGATAAAAAGGGAGTTAAATGGTTGTGGTACTTGTGTTTGGGTCAATTTTCCATGTTTAGGAAAATTGAGTAAGATGATAACCATAGTGGGATGACTTAAGACTAAATGACTTGTAACCTCTAGAAGGTATCAAAGTGTTAAATAATTATAAATATATCTTTTAATATGGAATGGTGAAACTAGGAATTAACAGACTAGGGTGGTACGACCACGCCATGGGATAACGCAATGAGCATGGATTATATAAGTAAAATGAATATGTGAATATATTTATTTAGAGACTTAAGATGGGTTTCCTTAAGTATGAGCGTGAAGGTGTTCACTTATATATATGTGGTATGATTCTTTGAATGCTTATGAGGTAATTCCATAAGCAGTATACTATAGACATGTTTGTATTTTGAGTGCGTACATGCTGATGCCACATAATGAATTATAATAAAGGTGAGTGCATGATGAGGCCACCTAGTGACAGACATGTGGTTGGATGGGAGGTAGTTATACCCCATACTAGTGTGACATTACATGTATAGAATGGAGGCATTCTTACCCCTTTCCAGTTGAGTTATATTGATGATTACATGTCTGGATAGGAGGAAGTTATACCCTATGCCAGTATTATGAATGTGACGGGTGGGAGGCAGTTATACCCCATGCAAATTGAATGAATGTGATAGAAGGAAGGCATTCTTACCCCTTTCTAGTTGAATTATATAAATGAGAGCCATTCTTACCTCGTGCCTTCTAATATCAATTTATGGAAGAGAGGCATTATTAACCCTTGCTAGATTACCTTTAGTGATGAGAGGCATTCTTACCTCGTGCCGCTAATCTCAATTTATGGAAGGGATGCATTCTTGCCCCTTTCCAGTTGACCTATAGGGATGAGAGGCATTCCTACTTCGTGTAATTTTTCCTTATTAATGGGTGGGAGGAATTCTTACCTAATTCCATTTATGATATAAATGCATTTATATTTATACATGGTGACATGATCAGGATACTTTACCGACTATGAGCCGAAGCTGGTATAATAGTCAGGTGACCCTTGGTAACCTGGACGGGTGCTATTTACTTATGTAATTTTTCTTACTTATTTATCAATACCTGCTCACGGTTTCATTATTATACACTGTCTGGATTGGTTTGAACACCGGTGGTGCTGAACTACTGATATTTATATCTCACACCCTACTCAGGCCGCAATTGAACTGCAGTACCCGAGTAGACCTTCTTACTTGCAGGACCTAGGTTGTGTGCTATGTTGTTTGTACTCGAGGAGTTAGGAGAAAAGGACCAAGCAGGATCTTGGGATGCTCAGGGGATCACTGTCGGGAATTTCTGTCCTTTCTTTTTGATTTGTTTTTAAAGCATGCTATATTGATTCCTGCTATCATAACTATATTGTCATCTGTACAAGTATGCATTGTGAGCTGGTGTTTTCTGCCTTTTATAAAATGGTAATTACCTGTCTTTTTCTTCTTCCTTTCAAATGTTTACTGCTTCCGTTATTGAATATTATTTACTCGGATAATACAGTTTTGATACACTGATATAAGGGCATAGTCTCCCCACTATCACCTACTGATACCCTCACAGATTATCAGTAGCCTCTGGCATATGAGGAGACGCGCTTGAGGCCATGTGACCTACCGGTCCAGCCACCGTTTCGATGATAATCCAGGTCGAGAAGTTACAAAGTGGTATTGTAGGTGTTTCTTTTCTTTTTCCTTACTATTTTTTGGTTGGTAGACAAGAGATTAGGAAAGTGTTGACAGTTGGCTAATAGTCGTGATTGCGACTGATCACCCCACGTACGGGGAATGACCAAGTGGATATGGTTGGGAATTTTTGTTCATGTTGTTTTCTATTACAGTTGATATGATTTCACTTTGAGTGACCGTTGTATTTTCTACTACTTATGTTTTATGAGATTCCATGAACTTTTTATCTTGGCCTGATATGGAAAGAAAGCTGCATTCCATGCATCATATTAGGCACATAGGATTTAACTTGTCATGCAAGTACCATTCCATGTAGTTGCATCTTAGCTTTCCTGTATAATATTATTAAGTGATTATATTCCATGCTTATGTGTTATAACATGATTTTGTGATATAATATGTTCTATGTTTACTGCTTATGATGGCATGTCTTGCTTTGGTTGTACCTGGTTTTTGAATGAACGGGAAACAACTTTAGATTGTAAGGTGTATGGGTGCCTTACAACTAAGAAGGGGTAACCCTTATACTAAAACCATTCTGAGCATGATATGAATACATTTGTAGGGATATTGATAAAAATGTAAAGTTGTGGAAATTAAAATGATAAAGTAAATTGGTTTTGATTAAATAGGGGATCCAAATTCTAATTTATAAAGTGTATGGGCGCTTATTAGGTTTGTAGATGGCCACCCATATACATGGGATGTTTTGTGTGAGCATGTTAAATTCTGGTTTGGAATCTGGTTTTGATAAAAAGGGGAGACAATTTTCAATCCATGAAGTGTATGGGCTCTTTATGAATTGGGAAATGGAACCCTGTATTAAATGTAAAGGATTTTTGTATTGTGAAATGATTAAATGGAAGATGTTGCCTAATTTCAAAATTGAAAGGTTTTGGATGACTGTTAAATGTGAAACTTGACTCGAGTAAGTTAGTTGGAAAGTGTTGTATGAGATAACCCAATAGGGGTGTTTGAATTTTTTTAAAAGGAATTGAGTAATTGCTTTATGGTTTCTTTTTAAATAACCCCGAATGGATAAAATGGGAGCTTCGTAGGTCACCCTTTCATTTAAATGATGTTTTTTTCCAATTGATTGATAAAGACTGGATGTCTAGTAATGTTTTAGGTTCTTAAAAGGAATTTTGTGTGAAACTTTCCTATTTTCATGTTGTGTGGTTGAAGTTTTTAAATGGTTAGAGTTTAAATCGGGTAAAATGTTAAGGTCTTGGTAATGGAAATTTTGGTGGTGCATTGAAACCCTAGTGTAAGGGGTAGTTTTGAGATTCCCTTTGAGTCATCGTGGAATGGAACCGTAGGTGTTGTTTCCTTGGCGGTGTTTTGATGATTGGATTTTGAGCCTAGTGACTTATTTGGTGTGACCCGTCGTTAGGATCGACGTTTGATCTTCATAAGGGGATAGACTGTGGTTGGTAACACCCTTACCATTTTAATTCCTTGCTTGTACTGTGGGTTTTCTGACATGAGGTTTTGTTCGAGTGTCATTGTCCCTTGTTGGACTCTTGTTTTTCGAATGACACCCTTGTTCAGATGGGGGGTCGTTGGGTTTTGACTTTCGTTGCGACTTTGGGTCACCTCCTTAGTAGAGTGGCTCGACATTAAAGAATTGTTTTTCCCCAATGTTCGGGATGGATTTCGAATGAATCGTGTGTTTTGACACACTAGTTTCCTTGTTTTGAATCATCTTTGTTTGTTTGTTGATGTGATTGTGGTGGAGGAGCGTTACACGATCGTTTTCAGTGTTTGTGTACTAGCGCGTTTGTGGTTGCTAGGTTATCACCTTTCCCTTCAGTGACTAGGACACTCCTAAGGTTGGGAGTGTGTCGCGTCGAATCTGGTAAATCGTTCCTTTCACATGGAATGGATGCTTCTTGTATTTCATTTGGAAATGGTCTTTTCATGTCTAGATGCCTTGAGGCATGCGAGTTTAAAACGTGTGGATGTGTTGATAGGTGAGGCCAAGTTCCTTCCTTGAAGTTGACCAGTTGAGGATCGACTGTTCATCCTTCCAGTAGTCTGGTATGATTAGCTGGAATCTGTTTCAATCCTCTTGCTGTATTTTTCTTAGTGACGAGCATGTACCCTATCTTGACATCGTCTTAGATGCACTAAGAGAGAATCATCCTTGTCCGCGCTAATGCTTTTAAGCCGTTGGTCTTTATCGGATGGTTCTATTTCGGTGTTGCATGCGGGATGTGTGGATTCATGTATGGTTTGATCTTGGAAATGTCATCAGAAGTTGGGTGTAGGCTTAGGTGAACGTTTTTGTGCTAAATGTAAAGTTCCTTGAAGAAAGTCATTGTGGTTCTGTTTGAAATATGTCATCCGTTTAGGCCAAGCATTCTTTTTAATAGTCAGCTAGAGATGGCTTAACTCAGGGTTCCTTTTTAATGTCTGCAGTCTGTTAAATACCACTCTTTGGCACGTTGTTAGGTAGAGTTGATTGCAGTTTGTGTCGGCCGGTGCATAATTTGAACAACCAGCTCAACTTGGGCCTTGAGGTCCATGGGGAAATAACTGCTTGATCTGTTTCTAATCACACTATGAGCGTCGTGGGAACTCTTGGGGTGTGCATTTAAATTTAATTTCAATGGTGGTCCAATCTGTAGTTTGGATTTTGTTGCTTAATGTTAAAAATATAAGGTGGTAAGTACTTGTGGTAGGATGCTTGGCAAGATGATGAAGGGTTCGTGTCCCTGGGTAGATGGGCTCGGAAAGAGCCATCTCGGTGTTTTTGTTGGGAAACGAGCATCGGCTCAAGTTTTAGTGGCTTAGCGTCATAGGGTTTAATGGATGCTTAAGGGTTTGTTAGACGTTTGTGAACGCATTGTGATATTTTGAACAAAGATCCACGACCCTTGTAGGTTGGGTGTTGTGTACGTTATTCCCAAAGGCTTCTCGGGGATGAGAAGTTCTATGGTGGGAAGGTTGTAATGACCCGCATTTTGAACCAGTCAAAAACCTGAAGGAATTTGAACTTATTCGATTGCTGAACCGGTTGTTTTGAAGGCTGGGATTCGGAACAAGGTTCTAAATATTGGAACCCTAGATTTTAATGTTTTTTGACGTGGGAGAAGGCCTGTTAAGTTTATCATATGGCCCGAGAGGTTTCGAAAGCATTGGAACCATGTTTTTAAAGAGCTGCAGAGGGCTCATGGTTGGCACATGGTTTCCAAATCGTGCATCCCAAACAATGCGGCCTTATTTAAAGAGGCAGTGGATTGCGCATGGGCTGCGCACATTTTCCCAAACTGTGCACCTAGGCACTGTGAGGGTTTCCCTTTGGGCAAAGGGGTACTGCACGGTCGGCGCACGGTTTGCCTAACCATACATCCTAAACCCTGTGGTGCTTTGTTTTTAAATAATTTAATTAAGTTTAAAATAAAAATGAAATAAAAGAAAAACCTAAAAATAAAATACTCACTCACTCACTCCTCTCATCCAGAACCCATGTGATGCCCCCCCCCCTCTTCTCCACTATGATCCATGTGACACCCTCCATCTAGCCTCCTCTTGTTTGCCATTTTTCACAGGATTTCTATTGGTTTTTTGTTCGAATCATCATGGTAAGATTCTCTCTCATTTCTCCTCCTTTCTTCCAGCCATATTTCAGCCTATCCGTCGACCCGTGAGATTCGGCTGAACCCTCGGTATTGGGGGTTTCTTGATTCCTATTTTTCCTTCATTCTAGGGTTGTTCCAAGGTTTTCTTGGGACCCTTGGGTTAGATTTTGGGCGTCTGGCACAAAAGGAGAGGTGGTTTGCGGTGGTTTTGGTCAGCTGGGTTGATTCTGTGGTAAGGGATTTACCCGTGGCATGTTTTCGCGGCTTCTAAATTAAGGCCTTAGTTGTTCTAAAGGGTCCTGGTATGTTTTTCGTAGTGCATTGGCGAGTTTGGGTTGGGTTCGCTTTGTTGAAGATCAGTTGGCTCGCCTGTGTAGGCTTAGGTACGTAGTTATATGTATATGGGTTCCCCCGGTATGTGTATACACGTGCATGGCAGCGACTGTACATGTCTGGGGATTGGTATTCCCATGTATGTATTTAAAATTGCCGCTGCAAGGGAGAAGAGATAGGCTTATGTGTATAAGCGTATGTGTAAAGATCATCTTGCGCACACTCATGGCCATGCGAGCGTGTGCATAGAGGCTAGGTGTCCTTCTATGTATGTGAAATCACATATTCCTCGTGGGGGAGCAGCATGAGCTCTTAGATAAGAAGTGCCAAGAGCCAGAGTGGACGGATGGATCCACCTTGAGTAAGGGTCCCTCTCGTTGCCCTTAAATTTAATGTAAAGTATTAAAGACTTATTTCTACATGGTCTTAGAATTTTAATTCTGCAAGTTAGTCTTGGATAAATGATTATGTGAAAATAGTGTGAGTTGCAGGAATAAGATAAAATGGTTTCCTACAAACTAAACTCACGATTTAATAATAAAACCCCTCAATCAAAGGTACATTGTCTTCAAGATAAAAATTAGTAATAGACTTTTTATGATTTTCTATTGAATTTTTGTGGTACCGCTTTGATGCTTTGTATGCGAACGTGCTTTGTTGAGACAAAGGGAATGAAATGGTTGTGATACTTTTGTTTGGGTCAATTTTACATGTTTAGGCAAATTGAGTAAGATTATAACCATAGTGGGATGACTTATAACTAAATGACTTGTTACCTCTAGAAGGTATCAAAGGGTTAAAGAATGATTAACGTATCCTTTAAGATGGAATGATGAAACTCAGAAGGAATAGACTAGGGTGGTACGACCATGCCTTGGGATAACGTAATGAGAACAGCTTATGTATGTAAAATGAACATGGGAATATCATGATTTAGATACATAATATGGGTTTCCTTAAGTATGAGTATGAATGTGTTTGCTTATGTATATGTGGTATGATTCTTTGAATGCTTAGGAAGTAATGACATAAGTAGTATACTATAGACATGTTTGTATTGTCAGTGTACACATGCTAATTCCACATAATGAAAGATAATAAAGGTGATTGCATATTGAGGCCACCTAGTGACAGATATGGGGTTGGATGGGATGCAGTTATACCCCATTCCAGAGTGACAGTACATGTCTGGAAGAGAGGCATTCTTACCCATTTTCAATTGACTTCTATTGATGATTACATGTCTGGATGGGATCCAGTTATAACCCATGCCAATATTCTGAATCTGACGGGTGGGAGGTAGTTATACCCTATGCCAATTGAATGAATGTGATGGAAGGGAGACATTCTTACCCCTTTCCAGTTGACTTATATGGATGATAGGCATTCTTACCTCGTGCTCGCTAATCTCGATTTATGGAAGGGAGGCATTCTTACCCCTTGCCAGTTGACCATTAGGGACAAGAGGCATTCATACCTCATGCCCACTAATCTCAATTTATGGAATGGAGGCATTCTTACCCTTTTCTAGTTGACCTATAGGGACAAGAGGCATTCCATCTTACTGTTACTTTTCCTTATTAATGGGTGGGAGGCATTCTTACCCCACGCCATCTATGATCTAAATGTATTTATATATATACATGGTGACATGATCAGGTTACTTTATCGGCAACGATCCAAAGCTGGTATAACCTTTAGGAGACCCTTGGGAACCTGGACGGGTGTTATTTACTTATGTAATTATGATTAATTATTTCTCCATACCTTCTCACTATTTCATTATTATACACGGTCTGGATTGGGTTTGACACCAGTGGTGCTGTCCTTCTGAGATTTATATCTCACACCCTACTGGGCCACCATTGTACTAGTGTACCCGAGTATACGTTCTTACTCGTAGGACCTAGGTTGTGTGTTGTGATGTTTGTACTTGAGTGGTTAAGAGCAAAGGACCAAGAGGGAGCTTGGGATGTTCAGGGGATCACAATCGGGATTTTTTGTCCTTTCTTTTTGTATTGTTTGTAAAACATGCTGTATTAATTCGTTCTTTAATAACTGTATCGTCATATGTACATGAATGCATTGTGAACTGTCATTTTCTGCCTTTTATAAAATGGTTATTAACTACCTTTTACTTTGTCCTTTAAATTGATTACTGATTCCGATATTGAATATTATTTACTCTGGTAATACTGTTGTGTTACTCAGATATGAGGGTATAGTCTCCCCACTATCACCTCCCGAGACCCTCGGTGCTAGTTGACAGCTGCTGGTGTATGGGGAGACGTACATGAGGCCATGTGACCTATCGGTATGGCCATCAGTTTGACGATAAGTCGGGCCGGGATGTTACAATAACTACTTCACTAAGTTAGTTTAGTTCTCACCCAAGGTGGTTTATAATTAGTACCTAAAGGCTCAATGGTTTGAAATGTAGTTGTGGAATGATACCTAATCCTTGTCTTATTTTTTAATTTGAATTCATGTGATTAGGAATTTGATCGTTATTTTATGGGGAAAGTACAATGATCTGGAAATTCTTTGTTTTCCTTGGGAAGTTTTAGCAGAAGGACAGGGTACTAGTAGTTTTTTTGTGAAGAATAGTAAGCGGGATGAGTAGGAGGAGAGTGGTGGTGGTAATTCAAGACATCCTTCCCCAATATTTTCGTCATTGTATTTAGAATATGATCTATTCATGATCCATCAACATTTAAAGGTGTGGCCAATGCAGTTTATGTGTTCCGATCCATACATTTCCATCAATGTTGAAATATGGGACACTTGTAGCAGTTTTACAAAGTGGCTTGCCCATATTAGAGTACGAAAGAGTCCACATCCTCCAGAGGGATTTAGTCAAGTCATAAATATATATGAGATGATCTTATTAGTTCAATTATTATGGTGTTATGGATAGATATTCATTAATGGAATGTAAACATAAGTAAGATCCTCAAGTTAGTGGTTAGTTTCAGGCTTATGACGACATGAGTCATATCTATTCTGTGGAGCACGCACCAACGAAATATAATGCAAGGCCTGCAATGGATAGAGGTATGATTCATACATCATCATCCATATATTATTTTCTATTTTATAAATGTCCATTTGTTCCTTTTATTTCATCCTATATTATTAATTTCTTAAAATTGACAATTGATAACATTCCATATGTGATAGAGTTGGTTATGCTGCTTGGGAAGGAAAGATAGAATGGTCTTAGGTGATCATATTTTTCACTCAATGTGTTAGGGGATGATCTTGAATTTTATTTCATGTTTCAAGAAATGGTATTCTTCTATGTGATCCTCAGTATTGAATGGATGATTCATTTTTAGGAACACATTATCACGACCCGTCCATGAGGGGTCCATGACGTGACTACCCCAAGACCACCTCCAACAGACCAGGGGATTGTGACTATCCTTGAGTAAGAATATACCCCAAATGGGTGGAATTATCCTATATTAATTTACATGTGAACACATCTCGATGCAAAAAAAAACAAATATGTAATAACACCATGTGAAAAATGGATGCATACCACTAAGATCACACAACATAGTACAACAGTGAAAGTACATGAAAGTAAACATGCCCAGAATAAAATCCCACTAAAATGTGTTTGTAACCACAAGTACAACCAATAAGAAAAGAGGTACTAGAGATACTATATGAACCATAGAAACACCTCATCTGTTTAGCCCTGCTAAGAACCTCCTATTCTTGGTCGACCAAGGACCCCATCAAAGGGTCGATCTTCATCACAGGACTTGACATGTGTGGGAAAATACCTTTCATGGGTGAGTCCAACAATACTCAATAGGAAACCCCAAAACAAAAAAAAGGAAAATAACAAAAAGGAAATAACACAATGGATATACCAGTCAACTCCACCTAGGTATAGGTCAGCAGAACTTATAATAATAATATCACTATATACTCAATCCAAGACACTCAATCTAGAGGTAAGTCACAATGAATTACCAGCCTTAGTATTCTTCTCAAAACATGTTTGTTCGGGGAGAACTCGCTCCACAATCCATGAAATAATCTGAGACACTCACTATGTGGTGTATCGCATTTAGGCCCTACCCAAAGAGAATGCATTGGTCAGGGAAGAAAATGATACACAGATAGGGTATCCTACATAAATAATACCACTAAACCAATATAGATCAATCCACAATGTAAGGGATATTTCCCAATGAATAAAACTAAACCTACTAATTTAGCTCGTAACGTAGGGGGCCCTACCTCAAAAATAACACTAACACTACCAACGCAGTCTGCTAGATGGAGGACCACCACCATTCTCTATGAAGATACGTCGATTCCATAAAACACAACTAGAGGGTAGAGGATCAAGCTCTAGTCCCATGGATTAATACCATAACTGTAACAACCCAGGTATTTATAGAATAATAATTTTTTATTTCTATTAAAACTATTGAAAAAGATATTAATTTTACATTAACTGGGATTATTTTTTCAAATAGTATAGTAGACATGCAACAAGGGGTTCCTCTGAAATCTTACATTGCACCCAACTTAGTTATATATCAAAAAATAATAAAATATTATTATTTTAATTTTAAATTTTATTTAACAGCTAGCCATTTGAATGGTGGGAATTAATAATATCAACTTAATTTTTAAATATGTTTCACACAAGTTTAAATAATTATTCATTTTTTCGAAATTTATTAGAAATATAAATAAAACCCAATTGAATATAAAGAATGTGTTTTTATGATAACCTATTTAAAAGGGAATAATTTTGTTTTCATGTCACTATTTATAGATATTTATATATGATATATATTCAATGTAAATGTGTGAATTCATCTTATATGTTTTTTAGATATGATATAAGAACAAATTCAATTTTTTAGATAAAAGAAGTATTTTTCTAAAAATGTAGTTTTACCGCCTTTTGGTGGAGAACCCTTTTTAAATTTAATTTGTCACTTTTATATGTTATATAATACAAAATTTATTTATTTTATAGAAGAGGGACATAAAAATTAATTTTGGATTAATGTTTTTTATTTTTCTGATAATGTTCATTTTTTAATGAATAGAGAAAAAATAATGCATTTTAATTCAGAGCTGCCTTTTAATCTAATTTATTAATATAGTTATATTGTCCTTTTAATTGGATTTAGATTATAATTGGATAAAAGTTTTATCACTTAATCAAAACTTTTTCATTGTAATTTATTTCAATTTTTAATTAGACATAAAAACATGTCAATATTTTAATAGTTATTACTTCTAAAAAACCTTATGTTTAGTTTTGACAACGAGAATTAATTATAAAATAATTTTCACCACTTCTGTGTTTTGAATTTTGAAAAATGGATTCCATATTTAGAAGCAAGTGGTACAAATTTCTTAAATATGTACCTATTATTTTTAGACATTATTAATAGTAATTTCAGTAATTATATTATTTAACATGGTTAAAGGGTAAATCATGTAAATAAGGGAGACAAATAATATTATAATAATATAAAACTACACTAATACATGTACTAATCCTATTGGATGACATGGTTTCCACCAAGGTAATACTTGGGTCGATTTTGGGATGCCATGTAGCCACTTGGATATGCAAATTATAGTTTATAAGAATTAATTTAAAGTAAACTAAACTTTAAAATAAACAGATATGTTTTACTAGAACAATTTTTATATGGGGTTATATAAGTGATATTTTAGACTATAAATTATAATTAGAATGAAAAAAGATTTCACATATCCTGGTATTTTATTTATAATTTTTAAACATGAAATAGATAAATTTATTTGTGAAACAATTAGGATGTAGTGATTACATTATTGATGTATGATTTAAATAAATGAAATTTTAAATATTAAAATAAATTTATTTTGAAACATTCTTTGAAATCCTAAAATTTTATGGATGATTATAACTTTTTATCATTTAATTAATGATTTTTTTAGAAATAATCAAGTTGTTATAGATTTTTAAAATGTCATGATATGAATAGTATAAAAAATGACATAAATGAATTTTAAGATAAATAGTATTTTGTAAAATAATATAATTTTCCTAAAAATATATGATTCTGCAAAATGACTTATATAATTTTTCAAATTTCATGAATTAACCACATTTGGTTCGATTGAAATTTTATGGTTTCTATATTAACCATATTGTATGAATATACAAGAAGACATTTTATGAGTAAAATTAGTTAACTGAAGGTTAAAGCTAAATGATAAGGTTCTAATAGAAAAAAAACATATCTAGAACATATTGGGTGAAATTATTTAGAAAAATAATCATCTTATATTATAATTAAATGAGTTTTGTACATTTTGAAATTGAAATTCAGTTTATAATAAAATAATCATTCAAGACATTTCTAATGTACCCCTCCTCCCTCTTATAAAAGGCCACCACATCGAGCCCTTAAACAGACCACTCTTGCAGTTTGTCTCATCCACACACTATCCAAATAAGCTCTAAAAATCTATTGAATCCTTCTAGAATCATTAACTTCGGCATAATACATTTCAAGAATGCCATTTAGCTTAAATCAAAAGGAGTTACCCGATTTGAGGTAATGTCTTCTCTCAAGATTCTTTTATTTATTTTCCTTCTCTAACCCCATAAACTCTCTTTTTTCTATTAAATTATAAAAACACAATAATATTTAATATAATATAATTTTTTTCTGAGAAGGATTAAAACTAAAAATATACACCCCTTGATCTAATTGATATGAACATACTATTTCTATGTACGGCGTACTACTGCCTCACAAAATAATGATTGTTTGATTCTCCCCTACCACCTATCATGGTGGACATTATGATGGCACTGTATTTATATATGATATATATTATATTTATAATGTCTATATGATACTCCTATTTTTATTTACAGATATACCTTTATGCTTTTCATGAAGTGTAAATACTATAATTTCATTTGAGGAAGTGTGGGATACCGCCCCCTCAAAGTGATATGACTCTTCAATGCCATACATGGAATATATAAATTTTGGAATTAATGAACATATTTAAAAAATATAAAATATGATATTATACTAGAACTATAATATACCTATGTATCATTATGTTTTCATTCCTTTAAATATGGAATAGAAATGAAAGTAGTGTTTATGCGTACGTACATCTTACCGTCACCATGAATGGTGCATTTTATTTATTACATCCAAATGTTATAGACTATTATAAATAAATATATTTAAGATATTTATGGTATTTAAATCATTAATAATATTCTTTAGATAATGAACTTTTGACCACATAGACAATTTGTAATTATAACATGATCATTATCGACTCAAGTACCCAATATCAGCAAAACAACAGATATTAACATAAATAATTATGTAATTTTTATAATGTTGTAATAAGTGATATAAAAGGAATAATAAACAATAAAAAGGTTATGAATAAAGTAGAAATTATCATATTTTTATTATTTAGGAAAATTAAAGAACGAACGAGTCAAGTTGGACATGACGTAAGGGAACACTTCACCCTTCTATTATAGTAAAAGAATTATTTAAGGTTATGCTTTTTAATTTTTTATTTATTTTGATGGGATATGCTATTATATATATTTATTTCTATACATTATATTTCCATATGATTATAGACCATTTTCTCTCTCATTAACTCATTTTCGGAATTTTTATGTGACGCTGTAAGGATGCTGAATTTTCATAAGGGAATTTCTAAACTCAATTTCCTCTCATTGGGTTTTGCGCATACTTCGTTTATTATATTATACTAAGAATATATTTTTAATAACTATTTATTTATTTATGGTGTAATTTACACTTCCCTTTCTGTGGATATGTTATTTCTACAAATAATCAACCAATTGATAAATTCTTACGTCATTTATATGAACTTTTTAGAGAAATCATAACCCTATATCATTTTATTTAGTTAAATATCCATGTTAATGGTTTTTTTAAAGAATATGTGTGAATGTACCATGATTTATATACACTTAATATCAGTTTATAATATGTGTATTTCTAATTTTCAAACATAATTATGTTATTTAGTTATCCTTAATCTAATGATAAGATCTTGGTAAGGGACTTCGTATCAATCTCCTTTCATTGAGGCATGATATTATAATATACATGTCATTCCATTACATGGTTTATAATAAACCCTTTGAATATTACTTTCATTTAAATGGAATATTTTATCTATGAATTATTTTACTAAATGACAAAAGGAATATTTTCAACGTATATAGTTATAATGACCTCTATGGCGTCGTAATCGTTATTTGGCTTCCCCTATAAGCCTTAATGTGTTTTTAAAAGGAAACGATATCCATTATTCCCTTATTGGGTATTTTTTTGAAAATGGTTTTTGTAATGGATTTAATATTTCAATATCTTCACATAATTTCTTATGATAGTAAATGAATTGTTATTATTCAAAAATTGATATCTACAATATTTTATGTGTTATGATTATATAATGGTACATGGACATTTGATGGGTGGTTATGTGATAAAGAAATAACCCGTGGTTATGTGATAAGCCAAATTATGGGTGCTTTCATGATAAACCATGTATGAGTGGTTACATTATATCGTCAAATGAATTGGGTATGAAAGTCGGTTGTATGGCTATTCCATTTAGTGATATGTGTGTAAGTAGACTATATGGTTATTCCATTTCAGTATGATTATGTCATAAGTTACATGTATATGCTATATGTTTATTTCTATGGAATTTATGGTGTTATTTTGGTTACAAAAATGGTAATCAATGAGATTATATTTAGTGAAGTTTTTTGCTACATCTTAGAGGTGAGAAGTATTAATTTAGGATAAAGTATTCATGGTTTACATGTTGTTTTTATGAACTAATAGTATTCCTTCTTTATATATACGATAATGAGATTTTTATGATCATACCAAATTTTCTAATATTTTTCATGATACATAAAGATGAATATGGTCAAGGATTGGATCAAGAAAAAGTAATGCTATCTAAAACATTGAACTAAACATGTTTCTTTATTTAAGAGTTTTTGTTTTATTGATAGTTAGTAGAAGTGTCAACTTGTAATATTCAAGTTGTTATGTATTAGTTAGAAACTAATTCTCTAAATCTTTAAACATGAAAATATTCTCAATGTGAATTATTAACTCAATTCATGGTTATGTAATATTTAAGGTTGGGGCATTATAGTTTGTATCAAAGGTTTGTTTAGATAACATTATAGGTTGGGGTGTTATTTAAGCACAAGTGACATAACCATAGTGGTTATCATATTATAACGGGTCATAGTTATTTTAGATAAATTGAATGAGTTTATTATAACATGAAAAAGTATATCATAGTGTTTAACATCATTATAATATAGTATATGATTATTTTACTGATATACTCACACTGACCTTTTTAGTTTCAGTAAATGGCTGGATCTATAAGAAACCAAAGTAAAAAATGGA
Organism: Viscum album; assembly: GCA_963277665.1. NCBI lineage: Eukaryota > Viridiplantae > Streptophyta > Magnoliopsida > Santalales > Viscaceae > Viscum > Viscum album. The sequence continues at coordinate 1,630,574,418 of OY728121.1, read as the reverse complement.
TGTGAAAGAAACTATGGTGGTTTTCTGAATAACAATACTAAGGAAATGGGAGTGGAAATGATATCTCTTTTAGTTATTCTTAGCAAACTATCTGGAGTCATGATTGACCACTTTAACCTTGATGATTTCTCTAAGGCATCATATATGTGAGAAACGAATCCCTATAGATGATTAGGTAATAATCATAAAGGTAAGTATATTCAATAACCTATGGGTCAAGGATGTGGAAAGAGACACCAAGGAAAATGCTTCAAAAGTACGGGAAGATGTTATAGATGTGGTAATGAAGGTCATAAAGGAATAACCTTCCATAGAATAAGGATGTGTTCAGTTGACTCTAGCAAAGGGAAAGAACTTATTTCTAAGGAATCAATTGAATGTTTTAAATGTGGTGTGCAAGTTCGTTACACCAAGAGATGTATTACAAATTAGTTTCAGGAATGGGATCAATAGGACCATACAAATATATGTTTACCAATTCCTAATTCCATTCCAATTGAAGATGAGCAATCTGAAAATAACCTAAGAATGGTATGGATTATTTCATAGCCCATGTTTTTACATTACGGAAATCATAGGACATTATGAATTTTTTGTAGGAAATAAGTATAAATGAATATTATAGAAAAAATGGATAAAGGATCATGAATAATGTTCCATGATTATGATGTCTACTTTTTAGTAATTGACGAGTTATGTTGGATCTATGGAAAATTATATGGTTAAATTTATTAATGATAATATTACTTTGGATAAAAAAATTATTATGTGTAACCCTAAAGTTTGATGTGTGAAAATTTTATTCATGGAAGAATTTTATTTTCTTGTGTGGGCATAATGGATAACGTAAGGGCTTCATGTGATCTTTTGTTTTTTAGGAAATTATAGGTTATTAGTTTTTGGGATGGAAAATGTGAGGTATGAAATAACCATTGAGGTAAAAACATGTTATGAATATTTTTAAGGATTTTATCTAATTTTTTTTAATGTTATTAGAATTATATAGTTTTTGAAAATGGACAACAACCAGACCGTGTGACAACCCATCACATCAGACAATGCTGTGGGAAACGAACCAACAACTGATGTGCGACTAGGATTTATCACCTACCACTAACCTATATGAAGTCCCTGGTTAGTATGACATAATCATTTTAGATAAATTATTTTATCACTCAAGAATAAGTTTATTTTTCAAATTATTTTTTATCAAATAGATATCCTTAGTATTGGAAAATAATTTTGTGATTAATAAATAAATGTTATTTTAGTAGACGTTCGCACTTTTTGGAACACTGAATGCCTAATAAAATTAGAATACTATGGGATTTCATTTGACGAGTAATGGTGGAAATTTATTTTGGATGAATCTATGTTTTTATTGTGGACTTATAAAGATTCAGGTTATTTATCGAAATTATTATCCTTCCTTGGAAAAATATTTTAGGTTAATTAATTTTTTGTATAAGACTTTACGAGTAGTCTATGATATTTGAAGATAAATGATATGATTTATCATGGAAGACTATGTGATCATATTCTTCTGGGTTTTGGTTTTAAATCATAGTTTTGATTATCTAGAAGATTTTTAAGGACATTTGTGTATTGAATTGTCTTTGTTGATATTTGGGTACATTTTGTTGAATTTTGGAGATTAACAGTAGTATTTATTTTTATAAAGGATTACCCTTATCGGGGATTATCTGATCTTTTACTAACCATTTTTGTTTTATATAATTTATAAAAATAGTGGAAATATATATATCATCTTTTGTGGATTATGAGATTCTCTAGAAGTTGATTATATTTGGAATCATATGTGACCAAATCTTCATGAATACTCATCTTTTGTAGAAAAGACGGGTTTGTGGAAGAAAATAAGTAAAGGAGAAAGTATGCACGATAAGAAAGTATGTTTCCTTATGTTCTTATTCAAGATCATAAATAAATTCCTCAAATTTATTAAAAGAATATTAAAATAGAAACATTGTTCATTTACTTTTCCAATTTCAAAATAAAATACCTTTTAACCCATCATAGGTTTGTGTTTTTCTGGTGTTTAAATTTCTCTTGGTCATGTTTTCTATCACTCCCCATCAGAACATGATGGTTAGTTTTTCTTACATATCCTTGTTTTTCATACATGGAATCCTAGTTTGTGTTTTCTCAGTTGAACTTTGGACTTACCTTTATTTATTTAAATGTGATATTTAAATTGACTCTTTTTCCGATGTGGGGCTTTAAATGATGATTTTGAGTTCAATTTTAAATTTTTGAGGGAACAATTTCCAAAAGGGGGGAAGGATTTAACAACCCAAGAATTTATTGAATAATAATTTTTTATTTCTATTAATACATATGAATATGATATAAATTTTACCATATTGGGGAAATTTTTTCCAATAGCATACTCAGTACACAACAAGGGGTTTCTCCGAAAAATTACATTGCACAAAACCTGATGATATACTAAAAAATAATACAATAATATTATTATTAATTTAAATAGTAGTTTATGCCTAGCCATTTTAATATAAGGAATTAATAATATCAAATTAATTTTGAAATATGTTTCACACTTGTTTAAATAATGATTCATTTGTTTCCAAATTTATTAGAAATAGAAACACAAACAAATTGAATATAAAGGATGTGTTTTTATAAAACCTATTTGAAAGAGAATAATTGTGTTTTCATAGCACTCTTTATGGATTTTTATATATAATATATATTCAATGTAATGTTTTAAATTCAACATATATGTTTTCTAGATATTATAAAAGAAAAAATCCAATTTTTCATAAAAAAGTGTATTTTTCTAAATATGAAGTTTTACCACCTTTTGTTGGAGACCCATTTTTAAATCTAGTTTGACACGACTCGACCCAATGGGGATCGAACCACGACACCCCAATCCCACCTCCAATAGGTCAGGGGCTGGCGTCTAGCGCTGAGTAGGCTATCACACACAAGGAGGCATTAGCCCAAGGTACCTGTACACACGCTCCCACATGCACCTCCATGCAACAGTGCATAGATATATATAACTGAAAATATAATACATGCATGCAACTATCCAAACAAAATTATAGCAAAAGTACAAAAAGGGAAAAACATGGACCACCAAAAGAAAACTACATGTGTCCAACCTGCTCAGAAGGAGGGAAAACACTACCAAAACAACTGATGGTAAGCTCCTCGGCACAGCTCCGGTAAACACCCTGGTCAAACCCGCTCACAAAGCTCTGCCTGCTCTGGGACCTCCTGGGACTCCGTCAAAAAGCCTGTGGTCTGCACAAGACACAAACATGTGCGGGAAAAACCCGTGCAGAGGTGAGTATAACAATACTTAGTAAGCACCCCAAAAACCCAAAACAAAAGAGAGCAACTGAAAGGAAATAGTACAGTCATCCCAGTCAAAGTGGAACCCAGATGAGAGAGAAAATCCATTTCATGACCATCCTCACCTAAACACATCTAGTTAGCTCAATCCAGGTTTATGCCCATACATACACCTTGAACATCCAGATATACTTAGTTCACGCACCAAGCCACAAGAGATACCGACATCATCACCAACAACAGTTGACAACTTGGAGAGCACACTCCATGATCACTGTCATCCTAGATGACATTCTTCCAAGAGATACACTCCATCAGGTTTCACACAAACATCTCAGACGCTCACCTGATAGATCATGCTCCTTGGATATCATCATTGAGTAAACCTCATTGAAACAACAAAAACACCAAACTCCTTGGATAGGGGATTACTCCTAGGGTCTGCTAGAGGATAACAGAACCCACACCAGTATATGAAGATCTCACAGATAGGGGATCACACCCAGGATCCACTGGGGGATACCACAACCCGATCTGGTGCTCGATAGAAGCACACCACTCAGATTGAGGATCGTCGCCCATATAAAGGTCGTCATGATGATACCGGAACCCTGTCTGGTATAAATCGCGATGTAGGGGATCGAACTGATGATGCCACAACCCCTCAGAAACAATGCGCTGAGTAAGGGATCACATAACCAATGATACTGTAACACTACTATAATACTCATACTGAGTAGGGGATCGTATACCCAATGATTCCAAAACCCTACTAAAAACCTCATGCTAACCAGCGGATAATATACCCAACAATGCCACAACCCTACTGAGCATGGCTCACTACATAGCGGATATTATTCCCGATGATGGCATAAACCCTATGGGGTTGACCTGCTAGATAGGGGATCACTGCCCATGGATAATCTGTCACAGCGATAACAAGAACCCGATCTAGGGTAACGATGCTAGAGGATCCCTCTTCGAGCCCACCAGAGAGATTCCACAACTCTAACAGATTAAAATTCCCATCGAGAGGATCACAAGCCTATAATAGGGTTGTGATGCAGTGCAAACCCTCTTAGGAACAAACCAAGGGAGAACCATCAACCACTAATGGTCTAAACTTCGCTAACCCGAGCGACCCGAAACAATGCCACACCACACACCTCTGAGGCCGATACCGAGGCCACCATCTAGATCCATGTAGAGAAACATGCATGATAGGCTATTTACTCACCCGAAATGGACATCCGGTGAAAAAGGAACAATTCACCAGAGCTAGCCCATGCAGGACCCACACAATGATCCTATAACTCATCAAGCAGATCATACCACGACGATCCCCTTGAAAAAACACACAGGATCCACTACTCATTCATCTGAAACGGACACCTGGTGAAAAAGGAACTTTTCACCGAAGCCAGCCTGGATTGGTCCCACACCATGATCTCGAAACTCATCAAATGGATCACACCATTGCGACCCTCTCAGAAACACACACAGGATCGACTATTCATCCACCAAAATCGGACTCCTGGTGAGAAATTTGTGTTTCTCCATAAACGCCCCAAACACGGTCTCGTGGGGCAAGAACCCCAAATTCAGTCCCAACACTCAAAAACCATCATGATAAGTTGGTCGTACCATCAGGGTCTCAACACCACTAACGGTACGTCAATTGGATGCTCCGGGTATAAGATACGACCGCCCGAAGTCGATTAATAATAAAATATTATTATTTTATTTGACATTTCAAGATCCCCAGTCACGATCCCGAAACATAAAATTCCCAAAATGAGATCCAAATATCTTTCTCGTCACAAGGAAAACGTCGTCCCAAATGGACCACAAATCGGATTTACGGTTTGCATGTTACGAGGGTTTAAAGAACCCCCGGAAAAACCTGGTTGGACCACTGCCTGCCTCACTGGAAACCACCGTGCCACTACCAGAAACCATCGTGCTGGTGCGGGACTTCGCCACACCGAAGCCGGAAACCACAGCGCTGCCGCCGCGCTGTCACGGGTCTTGACAGATTCCGCCATGGCTGCCACCGATATCAGGGTTTTCCGGTGGAAAACACCCGGGATCCACCGGGAGCACCCAGGTTCTCCAAAATCAGATTGGAAACATGTTTTTGAAACCTCAGGACCCGAACTATACAAATCTTATGAATATTTGAAGAAAAAAACACATAATTGGGATCCGGGATTTTAAAACTCAAACCGCCTACCTTTTGGCGGAACGCCGAAGCTTCGCATGCCCTGTAGCTGTCGCTGCACGATCCAGGAACGCCCTCCGTCAAGATCTAAGTCCAACGACACCTTGATCGCGTGATTCGGTCGTCGATTCACCATCGGAAGGGGATGAGAAGGAGGAGGAACTCCTCCTCTAAGCACAACACGTCTCAAGGTGGGGGAAAGAGATATTGTTTTTAAAAAAATATCTCCGGCTCCCGACGCACCTCCGCCCGATGCCCGATGCAAACAAAAGTATGGTTTCCCTTATGGTAAACACGGCGTTCTAAACACAACAACGGACTTGGATTTGCGATCCGAGACTCTGTTCATAAGTTATTCTAGCTGACACTCATAAATAAATTTTTCCATTTATTTACGAAAACACCCCTGGGGGCTTTTCCCACCGAAGGCCCGCGCCCGAAAATTTTACACCCCGCATAGGGTAAACGACATGTTCCAGACACAACTGTGCCCCCATATTCCCATTATGAGCTACCATTTAGGAGATATCACACCCCCGCCAAGTGAATAGTATAAAAATACTTAATATTTTTATAAAATTAATTCCGAGCACATCGGGCCTCAGAATCTCACGCCGTCTTCGCGCCTAGCTCTAGATTTTTTCGTAGAAATATCCCAAATCATGACATGGCCAAAACCCGAGTTTCTACATCATCCACACCCCTTAGAACTTTTCATCCCCGAAAATCCATAAGCACAAGGAAAATGACTGGACTCTCAACTGGGTCTCCCATGCCAGCGAGTTCGCTAACAAACACCCATGTCCGAACACATAAGTCAGAAGGACGAATCCACCACACCTCAACACTATCCACTTTGGGCGGCACTGGATCACCTGCACGGTTTTTAATCGTGTCACAAAAACGGGTCTCGGTGGGGGAAGGATCCATTTTCCTCATGCATTCAAGCACGCTGAACAACACCAACACAGGGTCTTACCAACACCCTGAACAAAACTCAAGCAAGCAAAGGAAAGGAAGGGTAACGCTAAATAGTGTCTATCAAACTACTGTAAAAAGTAGAAAAGACACAAGGTATAATTATATCAATCTACGAAGCCTCTAGTTCAACATCATCTAGGGAATGCAGTTGTCCTCACCCTCGGCCACAAGCTCCCTATGCTTGGCATGGACCACCAGGGGGTGGGGGTTATGGAAACTGATACCGCATACCACCTCCTGCTCCTGTACCAGATCTGTCACCACATCTGCCGCCCTACGGACCTCCTTGCTTGAGACGCGGCCTCTGCCAAGGTGGTCTGTCGACCAGCTCCCTCTCATTAGCACGACGAGTCAGATAATCTCTAGCAAGATGTCCCCGACTGTTGCAAGCATAACACTGCCACTCCTCCGGCTGAACCAAACTGTCCTGCAAGCCCATTGAGCCCTGAGCCTTAGATCCTCCATCCTGGGGTCGCCGCTTGAAACGTCACCCACATCAAGGCCATTGATTCTGTCATCGGCTACCAATTGTCGACGTCTCAGCTATAACATGCCCAACACTAACAAGCCAGATCTTCTCATCCAAAAATCTCTCAACCACCAATGCTCACTCGAGCACTCCAGCATAGGTGGGAAGATACAATGAAATCACACCTGCCCGGATGTCTCTACATAGTCCCTGATCAAAGAACCGAGCCCTAAGGAATGGGTCTCGAACCATTTACAGGGAGTAGCATGACAGGTCTGTAAACCTCGCTGAGTACTCCGACATAGTCATGCCTTCCTGCCGAAGCTGCAATAGCTCTTGGATCCGCACCGAATTCAGCATCACCGTATAAAAATATTCCCTGAAGAGCCTCTCAAACTCTGACCACGTGGTCATCTCCTCGTCATGGGACTGCGTCACTAGGCTCCACCATCGCCCGACCGAAACATGCAGAAGGCATGCCACTAGGACCACCAACTGATTTGGCGTTGTCCTCAACAGGAAGAAAAATCAGGTGACTGCCTCAAGCCAGTCATCAGCTACCTGGGGGTCTGGATCACCCTGGAACCTCAGAGGTTGCTGCCTCTAGAACTCGTGAAGCGCACTCAGCCTGTGCACAACCACGTCCTGCACTGCTGGCAAATCCAGATGCTCGACAGGTGGTGGCTCTACTTGCTGACCACCTAGAGGTCAAGCCTCCGAACTTGCACCCTGGTCCACAGCCTCTACATGGGGCAGATCCTCACCACAATCATGATGCGGAACCTTTACTGGTTGTTGTCGTGGATGCATCCTGAAATACATTCAAGATGCACCACAGTCAAAGAGTATATATGGAGAGTTGACTCATGAAGGACAAGGAAAAACCAAAAACCATATCCTATATAATGCATGTACCGTTTTATCCCAGCAACCAATGTACAAATTTCTCAAGTAGAAAGGCAGGTTATCAGAGTCCTGGTGTATGGATACATCGGTCGCCGCACCAACACTAGAATCGCTGGCCGGAAATCCGAACTCGAAACATCATGTCACTACCACTATGCAACACCAAACAAAATCACAATTAGACTAGCTACGCTCTGAGATCCCAAAGGTGGAACATCCTCAGATACCACTCTGTCTGGACCCGACCCAACGGGGCTCGAGCTGCAACACCCCAAGCCCACCTCCAATAGGCCAGGGGCTGGCATCTAGCGCCGAGTAGGCTATCACACACATGGGAGGCATTAGCCCAAGGTACCTGTACACGGGCACCAACATGCACCTCTACACAACAGTGGAGAGATTTATATAACTGAAAAGAAAATGCATGAATACAACTATCCCAACCAGAGTACATAAAGAGTACAAAAATGAAAAACATGTCCCACCAAAAGAAAACTAAAAAAGTGTCCAACCTGCTCAGAAGGAGGGAAAACACTGCAAAAACAACTTCTGGTAAGCTCCTCAGCACAGCTCCTGTAAACACCCTGGTCAAACCCGCTCACTAAGCTCTGCCTGCTCTGGGTCATCCTAGTACTCCGTTGAAAGTCATGTGGTCTGCATAATAAACAGACATGTGCAGGCAAAGCCCGTGTATGGGTGAGTATAACAATACTCAGTAGTCACCCCAAAAACCCATAACAAAAGAGATAAATTGAAAGGCAACAGTCCGCTCATCCCAGCCCGAGGGAACCCAGATGAGAGAGAAACTCCACCTCTGGACCATCCTCGGCTAAATACATCTAGTCAGCTCAATCCAGGTGTTTTCCCATATATACACCTTGAACATCAAGATATACTCAGCTAACGCACAAAGCCACATGAGGTACGACCACATCACAAGAAATTGTTCACAACCAGGAGAGCACGCTCCACGATAACTGTCATCCCAGATGACACTCATCTGAGAGATACACTCCATCAGGTTTCACACAAACATATCAGACCCTCACCCAAGACATCACGCTCCTCGGATATCGTCACTAAGGAAACCTCGCTGAAACAATATAATCACAAAACTCCTCAGATAGGGGATCTCTTCTAGGGTCCAATACAGGATACAAGAACCCATTTCGGTATACGAAGATCTCACAGATAGGGGATAACACCCAAGATCCACTGGGGGATACCACAACCCGATCAGGCGCTCGACAGAAGCATGTCACTCAGATTGAGGATCATCGCCCATATAAAGGTGGTCACGATGATATTGGAACTCTATCTAGTATAACTCGTGATGTAGGGGATCGAACTGATGATGAAACAACCCTATAGAAACCATGTGCTGAGTAGGGGATCACATAACCAACAATGACGCAACCCTACTATAATCCTTATGCTAAGCAGGGGATCGTATACCCAATGATGCCACAACATTACTGAAAACCTCATGTTGAGCATGGGATCTTCTACCCAACGATGCCACAACCCTACTGAGCATGGCTCACTGCAAAGGGGATCATATACCCAATGATCCACAAACCCTATGGGGTTAACCTGCAAGATATGAGATCGTCGCCCGTGGATAAGCAGTCACAGCGATACCAAGAACCCGATCTAGGGTAATGATGCTAGAGGATCCTGCTCCGGGTCCACCAGAGAGATGCCACAACTCTAACTGATTAAACATCGCATTGAGAGGATCACAAGCCTATACTACGGTTGTGATGCTACGCAAACCCTCATTGGAACGAATCAATGGAGAACCCTCAACCACAGCTGGTCTAAACATAGCTAACCCGAGCGACCCACAAAAACTCCACACCGCGCACCTCCAAGGCCGATACTAATTCCACAATCGCGATCCACGCGGAAAAACATGCATGATAGGCTGTTTAATCGCCCGAAACAAACATCCAGTTAAAAAGGTACTATCCACCAGAGCTAGCCCATGTAGGGCCCACACAATGATCCCAAAACTCATCAAGCGGATCATACCATGGCGATCCCCTCAGAAAAACACACAGGATCTACAACTCGTTCGTCTGAAACAGACACCCGGTGAAAAAGGCAATATTCACTGAAGCCAGCCCAGGTGGGGCCCACACCAAGATCCCGAAAATCATCGAATGGATCACACCACTACAACCCTATCATAAAAATACACAGGATCAACTATTCATCTGCCAAAATCGGACACCTGGTGAGAAAGTTGCGTTTTTCTATAAACGCCCCAAACCCGGCCTCCTGGGGCCTACACCCCAAACATGGTCCCAATAGCCGAAAACCATCGAGAAAAGTTCTTTGTACCATAAGGTTCTTAATGCCACTGACGGCATGTCATTCAGATGCTCTGGGTAGAATATACGACGACCCAAAGTCAAATACTAATAAAATATTATTATTTTATTTGACGTTTCTAGCTCCCGGAAAACGATCCCAAAACATAATATTCCCAAAGTGAGATCAAAATATCCATCACGACACGAGGAACACGTTTCCACAAACTTCCCACAAATTGGAGTTACGATTTGTGAGTTACGAGGGTTTAAAGAACCCCCAGAAAAACATGGCCGGACCACAGCTTGCCTCGCTGAAAACCACTGCGCCGCTACAGTAAACCGTTGTGCCGGTGCTGGACTCCACCATGCCAGAGCCGGAAACCACTGCACCACCACCACACCACCATAGGTCTCGCCGGATTCTACCATGGCCACCGCCAGAATAAGGGTTTTCTGCTGGAAAACGTCCGGGATCCACCGGGAGCACCCCGGTGCTCCAAAATCAGATCTGAAACATGTTTCAGAAACCTCATGACCAAAACTATACAACCCATATAACAATTAAAATAAAAACAACACATAAATGGGATTCGGTATTTTAAAACTCAAACCGCCAACCTTTTTGCAGAACGCTGAAGCTTCGCACGCCCCGTAGCTGCCGCTGGACCATCCAAGAACACCCATCGTCAAGATCTGAGTCCAATGGCACCATGATCCCGCGATTCGGTGACCGATTCACCATTGGAAGGGGAGGAGAATGGGGAGGAAGGAGGAGGAACTCCTCCTCTGTGCAAAACACTTCCCAAGGGGTGGAGGAAAAATATATATTTATTTTTTAAATATCTCCGGCTCCCGACGCGACACCGCCTGATGCCCAATGCAGACAAAAGTAAGGTCACCCTTATGGTAAACGTGCAGTTCTGAACGCAACGTTGGACTCAAATTTGTGATCCAAGACTCTGTTCAAAAGTTATTAGAGCCGATGCACATAAATAAACTTTTCCATTTATTAACAAAAATTCCCCTGGTGGCTTTTCTCACTGCAGGCCCACGCCCGCAAAGTTTACACCCCGCTTAGGGTGAACAACACGTTTTGGACGCAACTATGCCCTCATATTCTTGTTCCGAGCTACCGTTTAGGAGATATCACACCCCTCCACGTGAATAGGGAAAAAGTACTCGATATTTTTTTAAAATTTATTTCGGGCACACTGGGCCTTGGAATCGCATGCCGTCTTCACGCCTAGCTCTGGAATTATTTGTAGAAATATTTCAAAGCCTGACAGGGCCAAAACCCGAGTTTCTACATAATTGTTTCTCTTTAATATGATATATTTTAAAAAATAAACTTCTTTTATAGAAGAGGGTGATCAAAATTTACTCTATACTAAATTTTCGTAATTTTCTGATAAAGTTCATTTTTTAAAGAATAGTGAAAAATTATTGCATTTTAATTCAAAACTGGGTTTTCATTTAATTAATTTATATAGTTATATTGTCCTTTTTATTTGTTTTAATGTATAATTGGATTATATTTTCATCGAATAATCCATTCTTGGTCATTGTAAGTAATTTCTCTTTTTAATTAGATATAAAAACATATCAATCTTTTGATAGTTATTACATCTTAAAAACCTACTTTTTGGCTTTGAAAAGAGGAATTAATTTTAAATTAATTTCTGCCCCTTCTATTTATTGAATTTTAAAAAATGGATTCCATATTTAGAATTAGTAGGTACAAACTTTATAAATAGGAACATTTTATTTTTGACATGTTATGAATAGTAATTTCTGTAATTATTTTATTTACCATGGATAAAGGGTAAATATGGTAAATAATGGTAAAAAATAATATTATAATAATATAAAAAAACACTAAAATGTGTCCCACACCAATTGGATTATATATTTCCGACCATGGGAATCATTAAGTCTATTTGGGGACCCAATAGAGCGACTAGGATGGGAAAATGACATTTTATAAGAATTAATTTAATTTAAAGAAAAATATAAATAAACATATATTTTTTAGAAAAACCGTTTTTTTATTGGGCTATATAAGGGATATCTTCAAATATAAATAGTCATTAAAAATATAAAAATATTTTCTACATCATGGTATTTATTTATATTTTTTAGACATTAAATAAATAAATTTATTTTATGTAACAACGATGATGTAGTGATTACAATATTAATGAAAATTTTAAATAAATGAGATTATAAAAGTTAAAATAAATTTATATTGAAAATTCTTATGCCATCCCTGAATTTCATGAATGATTATTACTCATTATATTTTAATTTATTATGTTTTATAGAATGAATAATGTTTTTAAGAATTTTAAAAATTCATGATATGAATACAATAAAAATTGACTTAAATGAGTTTTTAAAAAAAATACTATTTTATTAAATAATATAATCATTCTAAAAATCCAAGAATCATACAAATGAATTTTATAATTTTTAAAATTTCATTAATGAACCACTTTTTGTTGTATTTATATTTTATTATTACTATATTAACCATATCATATGAATATACAAGAAGGCATGGTAAGAGTTAAGTTAGTTAACTAAGGGTTAAAGCTAAATGATAAGGTTAAATTTTAAAACAAAACTTGTCTAAAACCTATTATTTGAGATTATTATAGACAATAATAATCTTATCTTTGAATTAAAAGTGTTTTGGACCTTTTGAGATCGAAATTCAATTTAAAATAAAATAATATTTCAGGACTTTCCTAATGTACCATGCCTCCGCCTTATAAAAGGCCACCACCACTAAACCTTATTCACACCTCTCCAGCAGATTGGATCATCCAAAATCGTCCCAAATAAGCTAACATCATCCCTCAATTAATTCTAGAATCCTTACCTTGGTCAGAAAGAAATTCATTAAATCTTTTGAGCTTAAATCAAAAGGAGTTAACTGATTTTAGGTAATGTCTTCTCTCAAGCTACATTCATTTATTTTGTTTTTCCAGCCCCATAAACTCTCTTTTTTCTATTAATTTATAACAAACCCAGTATATTAAATATACTTGGATGTTTTTATGAGATGTATTGAAACTTAACATACACACATCTATATCTAATGGATACGAACATATTATCTCTATATACCGCAAACTACTGCCTCATGAAACGATGATTGTTCATTTTTCCCCTACCACCTCTCATGGTAGACATTAAGATGAAAATATATTTATATATGATATATATTTTATTTATATTTTCTCAATGATAATTTAAATTTAATTTATTGATATAAATTTTTGATATTCATGATGTGTAAATACGATAATTTCATTTGAGGATGTGTGGACTACCAACGCCTCAAAGTGATATGACTCATTCATGCCATACAAGGAACATAGAAAGGATGGAGTTAATTAGATTATAAAATATATAAAATATGATATTATAATGGAATTATAATACACCTATTTATCATTATTTTTTCATTCCTTTAAATATGAAATTGAAATCAAAGTAGCATTCATGCATACCTACGGATTACTGTCTCCATGAATGATGCATTTAATTTCATGTCACCAAATGTTATTTACTATTATAAATACATATATAATGGATATATCTAGAATTTAAATCATGAATAATATAATTTAGATAATAGAATTTTGACCACCTAGATAGTTTGTAATTACAACAAGATCATTTTCGACTCAAGTACCCAATATCGACAAAATAACCGATATTAACTTAAATAGTTATGTAATTTTTATAACATGGTAATAAATTATATAAAAGGAATAATATAAATGATAAGGGTTCTGCAAAAATTATAAATTCACTTATTTTTATTATTCAAGAAATTAAAAAACCAATGAGTCAAGTTGGACACAAGGTAAGGGAACCTTTCACCGTTGTCATTTAGTCAATGACTTCCTTAAGGTTATGTCTTTTAATTTCCTTTTTATTATGTTGGGATATGTTATTATATATCCTTACTACTGAATATTTTATGTCCAAGTAATAAAAGACCCATTTCTCTCTCATCAACTCATTTTCTAAATTTTTAAGTGACACCATTAAACTATAGAATTTTCGTAAGAGAAATTATAAACTCAATTTCCTATTATTGGGTTTTGCACACACATCATTGATTATATTATGTTCATGTTATGTATGGAATCATTATTTGATTATTTATGTTGTAATTTCCTCTTCCCATTGTTTTCATATACTTTTGCTACATAAAATCACCCCATTGATAAATTCTTACTTAATTTATATAATCTTTTTAATGGAAATCTTAATTGAAACTCATTTAATTGAATTAAAAATCCATGTCATTGGTTCTATTTTTCCATGAATATGTGTGAATGTCCTCTAATTGTTTTACAATTAATATCTTCTTATATTAGGTGTATTTATATTTTTCATGGAAAATTATGTCATTGATTTATCCTTAATCTAATGATATGATCATTGTAAGGGACTTCGACTCAATCTCATTTCATTGAGGCTAGATTTGATAATATACAACTCATTATTTTACATGATGTATAATAAACCCCTTTGAATTTTACATTCATTTAAAGTGAATATTTTTTCAATGAGGCTTTTTGTTAAATAAAAAAAGCAATATTTTTAACGTATGCGGTGATAATGACCTCTCCACCTCTGTAATAGTTATTTGGATTCCCTTATAAGTCTTAATGTTTTTTTAAAAGAAAAATAAATCCATTATTCTTTTATTGGATGTTTTGGTATAGAAAATGGTTTTAGAAACGGATTTAATATTTCAATATCTTGAAATTATTTCTTGTGATTGAAAATGAAATGTTTTTAGTGAAATGTTGATATTTGTAATATTTTACGTGTTATGATTATATAATGGTATGTGGAAATTTTATAGGAGGTTATGTGATAAACCTATGATGGGTTTTCACGTGATAAAACAAAATATGGTCGGTTCTGTTATAAACCAAGGATGGCTGATTACGTTATAACCTCTAATGCATTGGGTATGGATGTCATACATATGGTTATTCAATTTAGTGATATGTGTGGAAGTTGACCATATGGCTATTCCATTTTAGTATGATTATTTCCCAAGTAACCATTACATGATATATGTTTCCTTATATAGTCTTTGTGGTAATCATTTCTTTACAAAATGGGTATACAATGAGATTATATTCATTGAAGTGTTTTTGCTACTTCATAGTGGTGAAAACTATTACTTTATGATAATGTATTCTTGGTTTACATGTTGTTTTGATAAACTAACAGTTTTCCTTCATTATGTTTCCATTACTTTTTTTAATTCTCATTCCATGTTATAAAATATTTTTTATAGGAATTAAAAATGAATAGGGTCAAGGATGGGATAAAATAAAGTTCATGCTTTCTAAAACATGAAACTAAACATGCTTATTTTTTTTGATTTTGTTTTATGGATAGTGAGTAGAAGTGTATACTAGTAATATTAAAGTTGTTAGGTTTATCTTATGACTTGATTCACTAAATATATAAGCCTGAAAATATCCTCATTTTGAATTATTAAATTATTCAGGATTATGTAATTTTTAAGGTTGGAGACTTATAATAACACTATTTTGGACTCAGCCTCGAGAGGGTGCTATAATATAGTAATAAGGATGTAATTTCATACTGATCCCCTGAGGAAAGGACCAAGGTAATTCTCTAAACCTATATTGGTCTATTTTAAAAACATAAAACATGATCTCAATAGACCTTCAAATTTCTAGGTTCCAAACACTGTAGACGGCTCATAAAATAGATGTACTATTTGATTGTTTTGGAGGATCAAAATTTCAAAGGGGGGTTACTGGGCCCATGGACCGACTGCATGGTCGGTCCACTAACTGTGGATGTCGATCACCTGGATCGACTACCTCATGAACGTCATGGTCAACAGTGCCCCCGACATCTGTGGTATGGAGGCATCGAGAGCGACCGTGGCAGTTAACTGTGGCTCAGCTCCAGCCCAATTTCCCTAGGTTTGACCCAGGTCCAACATGAGTCTGACCCGTCTAGCGGTCTCTGACCTGACCAGCTGGGCCACACCGAACCCACTGGTTTTGGCCTAACTTTTTCTACAAGTTTCCACTAGTCACGTCCCAAATGGTCATTGCCGCTTCCACATCTGGTGGCTCCACCACCTCTACGTCCTGTGGCTCCACTTTTCCACATCCCATAACCTTCCCTTCCATTTCCCACAACCTGTTCTTCCACTTCCCATGTGACATACACTTCCATCACCACCTCCAATCGCTACCGCGTCACCTCGTCGGACCACCGCATCGGACCCATGCTGGTAGTCCCTTCCGCATACCACTAAGAAACATCAAATTCCTATAATTCGAAATGATCATATATCTGGGTTCCTTAGGTTCCAATCTAAATTGATTTAGCCTATTCAGTTGATTTACCTCAAATCTTGGGGTACAATTAGCTTTGGATCAACCTAGGAAGTCAGATCATGTCCATGGGGGTCCAACAACAAAGAATATGAATAACCGGGGGAGAAAAGAATGAGAACACCCAAAGGAACCAAACATGGACTTTTTTAATTTTGGACTCAATCCCTTTATGTTTAAAGTATAAAAAAAGAGGAATAAAAATAAATCTCTTGATAATCATGTAGAAAATGTCACATCTCGCAACAACGATCGAACCGAGGATCAATATTTTTGTGGATTGACCTGGATTCATTATGGAAATCAAGAATGGGGTAAATAAAAAAAATCCCTAAAATAATTTGGATCATTCTATGATGAAGGATGATCGATGTGTCATCATCGTTGGCATGGTTCTTTCGAATCGGCTAGGTGTTGGTCATCGATCGATGATCTGTCACTATATTTTGGAGAGAGATATTTCTCCATATCTCAAAATAATCAAATGGTAATGTTGATACCCCTAAATTCTTAATAATATATTACTAAATATAAAGTATCATTTATTAGATTATAATAATTTTTATTAAATTATTTTATCCCCATTACATCCTGTGATAACTTTTTTACAATCGACCCACACCGACCAATGTTAAGTCACGCAATGGGTAAATATTCTATTATGAGTTCAATGGTGCACTATGATATCTGACATGGGAACCCATTTATGTGACATTATAGTTTTTCAAGAAATTAGTGTCTACATCCTATTAAAAAGTTTATTATTATTTCAAGCAATTATTCCACGAACACCGTGCCCCAGAATCTAACTTTGTCTCAGATTCTTGTCTCTAAATCAATCCATATAACATATAAAAATAATAAATGGAAAATTTGAGACATTACATTATCCTCATCTATAGGATTTACATTCACGAAATCTAAAACAAGGGTTACACAAAGTGATTATGTTACTAAGCATGAGTCTGAGCCTCCTTCTCCCAAATGCTCTCCTGAAAATTTCCATGCTATTATCAAATTTGCACCCAAGTAATTTACTGCCCATGAAGGATATCCTCCCATTGATCCACAATCTCCACTGGGTACTCAGAAAATTTTTCCCAATCTATGATGTGTCTCTCTCCCCAGTCGATGATGTTTGATGGGTCATGAATGTAATGTCCTGAACTACGACACATGGAAGACATCATGTAAATGATCCTACATGGGAGGTAGATCGAAGAAGCACGCCACCTTGCTAACTCTATGTAGTATCCAAAAAGGTATGATTAACCTTAGAGATATCTTTCTGCCCAAGACAAATCTCTATAATCTGTGTCATGGTGAGGCATAAAATAATATGTGGAATCCTTCCTAAAACTCCAATGGAAATTTCTTCATATCATCATAAGTCTTCTAAAGGATTTGTGTATTCCTCAACCACTCATGTATGATCTTCACCTTATCTATGGTACCTTGCACCAACTATGGACCCATGAGTTCTAACACTCTTGGGTTTGTCTAGGAAAGTGGTGACCTGAAGGGTCACATGTACTAGGCCTTTAATGGTGTCATATTGATGGTGTAATGTTATCTATTTGTGTATGAAAAATCTATGAGAAGTATGTGATCCTTGCAACTATAGAAAAATTCTAAAATGAATTTCCATAGTATATCCTCTATAACCTGAATGGTTTTCTCATTCTGGTTGCCTTTCTGCTGGTGAAACACTGTGAAAAAGTGTAATTGAGTCCTAAATGCCTCCTACAATCCCTTACACAACCGGTACATAAAGAAAGAATCATGATATGAACCTATAGGCATTCGAACACCATTTAGTATATCTCCTACAAGTAGAGGCTTCCCAAGCTCTCTACTAAACTCTACTTATAGATAGCTAGGATGATTGTTAACATTGTGAGTTATTCAACGATCACCCAGATGGTATCGTGCCATCGAGATGTACATGGTAAAAACATAAATAAGTTCATTGATATCTCATCCCACATCAATTCTGGCACCTCAAGGGGTTGTGTCTAGCCCACTAGAACATGGTGCTCGACCTTCACTTTCTGACAAGCAATGCATCGAGAAACAAACTCTTCATCTCCCTTCTTCATTCTTGGCCACCAAAAAAAGACGTTAGAGGTAATAGTACATATTTCAAATTCCTATATGTATCACCAATGAAGATTTTTGGAACTCCCTCAAAACCTCCTCTTGCAATGCCACTGATACTACTGTGTTCCCTCTGAAAAGAATGACGTTCTCCCACCCTTTTGATTACCCCTCAATGGAATTCCTCATAGTCATCTAAGCTTGTAATGTCATACATTTTGTATCCCAATGATGTGCCTTCCTGAATTTCTATAAGAGTTTAGGGGTAAAAACGATCGAATGGAGTTAAGTTGTACCATCTCCATCTTTAAAGGCTTACTTTATCATGGATAACTACTCTGACTCCTCATTCAGTAATGGAAAACTGGATCTCCTACTAAGACCATTTTCTATGATGTTCCCCTTCCCAAGAGTATATAAAATCTCAATGTGATAGTCCAGGAGGAACCCTATCCATCACCTCTGTCTCAAATTCAGATCTATCTAAGAGAAGATATAATTAAGACTCTAGTGTTCGGAGTAGATGGTAAATCGATCTCCCATCAAGTAGTGTCTCAACATATTCAAAGAGAAGACTTCCTCTGCTAACTCTAGATCATGTTTCATCTTGTTCTAATCACATGGTCGCATTTGGAATCAACTATAGGAAATCATCGCTTGCTGCTTCATTAGGACACAACCAAGACGAGTTCCCGATGCATCACAGAACACTATGTACTCATCACCCTCCACTAGAAATATTGATATGGGGGAACTCTTCAATTTCTATCTCAACTACTAAAAACACTCTTAGAACTTTTAGATCGACAGGAATGCTTGTCTCGTTCATGTAAAAGTTTTTGAGGGTGATTCAACTATAGAAAAGTTGGATAAAAACATCTTAAAGTACCCTACTAGAACAAGGAAATATTATAACTCAGAAACACTCTTCGTTGGATCCTTAGAAATCAGTGCATCAATCATTACCATATCCACTATAAATACATCCTCTTAAATGATGTGTGCTAAAAAATAGACCTCTTGAATCTAGAATGGAATCTTCAAGAGCTTCCCACAAAGCTGATTCTCTCGTAGTGTATCTAGGACCGTCTCTAAGTGTCTCGCATGATCTTCCTCGAATATTGAGTACACTAGGATGACATCAATGAATACCACCATGAATTGGTCTAAGTATGGTTGAAATATACTATTCACGATTCCCATGAAAACTTCTAGGGTGTTTGGCATGCCAAAAAAAATCACTAGGTACTCATAGTAGTCATAAAAACATACTAAGGCCATCTATAGTATATCCAAATCTTGTACACATAGCTGGTGATAGCCATTTCTAAGGTTAATCTTTGAGAACCATTGTACCCCTTTAAACTGATTAAAAAGGACATTGATCCTTGGTTGAAGATACATATTCTTCCCAATCACCTAGTTCTAGCATCTTAAATCCACACATAGCTTAAATTTCATGCATGACATCTTGGAAAAAAAACGGGGTCTTCTATAATGCCCTGACCCCAGAAGCCAAGATTCAGTGCATTGTATTAATAGATTGGCATGATTATAAGAAATTATGTACCAGAGGACTGATCAATTTATCATTCATGGAAAATCAATTACATACATGAATGTTACATTACACATTATACCATAAAAAACAACATAAATAATCCTTTTAGGAATCCATTATTCCCCACCATTAACCTGACATATCAATAAAAATACACTTCATGGAATCCTGAGAAAATAAAACCTAAGAAAGGGGTGTGCTCAGATGCTCAGTAAGGGTAAATAATTCAGCAGAAGCTATAAAATTTTAGGGTAATATATATAATAAAAACTGTAGACTTTTAAACATAAAATTGAACATAATATGGTAAAAATAAATCAAACATTAACATATAAACATGAACATGAATATTATACTAGTAAAATAATCACATCTAATAACTAATTTCATATTGAGGGAATGCATAATGCCGGACATAATAACTACTATGTCAAGGCATTTTTCCAAGACCATTCGCAAATATTATGTCAAGAACCTATACCAAGACACTATTTTGTCTAATGAGACCTACTGATGGAGAAAACGGCTATATCGGTCCTCACCCATCACTTAATAAGTCCTATGCATTCTTCATATGAAAAGTGTGAAACATAACATAAAAATTTGTTTTAAAACCATTATACAAAATGTAAATACTTTAACCATAAACAAAGAATGGTATAAAAATATCACAATCAAATTAAAAAATATCATAACTCATTCAATAAAATATATAAGGTTGTGTTATAAAATATCAACATCAATCAAGAATAATATCCAACAAAGTATGTTTCTATAGTTGAAAATAATCAATAAAACTCTTTGACAGAAATATCTTTTTTTAATGAAATCATTTAAAATTCAAACTATTTATAAGTGAATTCATTTATAATAAATTTTTGAATCAAATTGTCTCATATAACTTTGAATCTTTTGAAGGGAATACACATTTTAAGACAATCATGTCCATATAAATAAATCTCAATAATCATTATGAAATCATGGACATTAATAAAATGGATTTAAAAATAAATCATTAAAACATTTAAAATGAAGATATAGTTAAATAGTACTTACCATAGAACCATAAAATATTCCTTTTGAAAATATTTTTTTGAAACATGAACATGGATGAAAAATATTTTTCAATAAATACTTACACATAAACAATCACAGATAATAATGAGATTGAGGAATTAACCATTACCTTAGTTCTGATACTCCCCGTACGTGTTTGAAAATCTTTTATAATGTGTTTAATCATATTATTAACTTATATCAGAATTATAATAATATTTTTCATATAATATATTATTATTCTTTTATGACTTTATATTACCCGTTTAGTATCAATTCCATGTTAATGAAACATTTCAGGTAATATCGCTTTGCTTATCATACGTGTTTTGACTTGTTATTCTTGACCATATTACATAGATCATGATTTAATTACTTCTAGAATGTATAATATGATTTATATATCATAAGTATAAATATATATGATAAATAGATATACGAAACAGAATACACTGTTCATAGAGATGGTATGTCATACGTTTGCATGAACGATGTTTCCATTTTCGTATCGTAGGGAAGTAAGTGAATGATATATATATAAATGTATATATATATATCATCCAAAAAGAATTATTATGTCATATATTTCATAATTATTAATAATATTTATTCTTGTAATCATTATTGGATGGTGAACATGTCGGTTGAGTCTCATGGCATCATTGAGACGGTAAGTCATACGTATACATGAGCGGCGATATCATTGTTTTAATGGTTAAATCGTATGAATTTAGATTAAATATGAATTTTATAGAAATAATATAATTTTATATTTATTATTTAAATCCATTATATTCATCGTTATACCGAAAGAAAAAATGTGTTCCTGAAAAACAATTTACATCCTGGTGTGGAGACGGTAAGTCGTACGTACACATGTATGGTGGTACTGTTTTTCATAGGACAGGTACAATGTGGAATATAGTTGTCCCATAACCTTAACGAAATTTTAGAATATTTTATATTGTGTATTTATTATTTTAGTATGGTAACAACATAGGATTCATAATTAAAAGATGAAATGAACTTTGAAGGAAGGGATAAAATGATTACCTCTTCTACGGGTGTCTCCTTTTGATTTGAACAAAAGGACTCCTTATGTTAGCTTTAATCCCAAATTCTTTCCACTATGATTAATTAATGGATTTTGGGAGGATATTTGGGCCAGTATTGGGAAATACAAATGGCTTTAGAGGTGTGAGTTAAAGAGAATGAGAGTTTCCCTTTTATAAGAGAGGTGACATGCACTTTAGGAAATATATTGAAATATTAATTTATTATAAAATTATTTTCCCTTTCTAATATCTGAAAATTGATTTATTTAAAGGATAATATGAGTATTGGTGTAAATATTCTGATAATATTGGTTTTAGACATATTTAGGACATATAATTAACATTATATTTTATATTTAACCCTTTGTAAAATAAGTTTACCCTTACCATCTCCTCTTGTTTTTTTATACTACCTGGTTAATATATTTACAATAAAATTACAAGAGAACCTAGAGTTGATAATTTGTGAAATTTGTATTAGTATCCAAGTTATTTTAATAAAATTTTTATTTTTTACTATTTATATATCATTTAGTAAAATATTATTTGTTTTAAAATCTCATTTATATCAATTTTGACACTATATAGTAATTGAATTTTTTTAAAGTCATAAAAAATTTATTCCTTCGAAAAAAGGCATTAAATCATACGTCATATATCAATGTCATCCTTAAAATTAGTTTATGGTATAAAATCTTTCAACTTATATTTATTTCAATTATAATAATATCATTTATTTGATTCATTCATTAATAAGGAAAGTATTCCATCATTATTGTGTCATAAATAAATTTAATTATTTAATGACTAAGTATTAAAAATAAAATACGATGATGTAGGAAATAATTTTATCTTTCAATGATTATTTATAGTCAAATAAATTGGAGATATGACCCTGTATTAAAATTATTTTTGTAAAAGATACATGATTTGTTATACTTATATTTACATTAAATTAATTCTTATAACAGGTCATTATCACACCCACATGGTCTCATGAGGTCCTAAAATATTTATAAGGATTCCCATGGTCTAAAATATCTATTCCAATATGATTAGGACAAGTTTTATGGCATCTTTGTATTTTTATAATATTATCTTTACCATTAATTACCCTATTTACCTTTCACTGTGGAAAATAAAATTCAAAATTTACTATTCACAAAAATTATTTTGATCTTACTGAACCACATTTTACATACTAAAGAAAACCATGTATTTCAGATTTTTAAAATTCAATTCATATAAGCCGTAAAATTAAGTTTTATGCTAATTTCCAAATATGCCTGGAAGGTTGGTAAATGTGCCTAGAAGGTAGGTAAGAAGATATTAAAAATTTTCAATGATTTTTTTTATATAATTCTAATATAAAATGATTCAAATGAATTATATTGGACTAATATATATATTATGTATCTATTTTGACATTAAGATAAATTTTAAATAAAAATAATTATTTAAAGTAAAAAATGAGGATTTTATATAATATGCAGTATTTTTTATGATTCATCAAAATTTAATGGTTTTCATAAAAATAACAAAAATTCAGCCAAATATAATTTTGATATTCTGAATTAAAAAAAATTATATTTTACCAAATTAAATTATTAGGAGTTTCTAAAATTAATTTTATTGTTGTTCACAAAACGACAGAAAAAGTACTTGTTTTATGAAAATTGTTTTTTTAAATATATAACTATTTTTACAAAACTTATACATTTAATTATAAATATTTTTTATTTAGGTGAGAAAACTATTAATAACATTTAGAATTTATTTTTTACTATACATATTTCAATATTTAATTGATAAAGAAATATATCGTTTAAATAATTATAATACAAATGTCTTGTTTCATAGAAACAAAATCTTGCGTATAATGCAAGCCAAATCAGTGTTGTGTGCAATATAAGCTATTAAATTACTTTAAAGAGATAACATACTTTGAAATATTTGTGTGTTACATTCTCCCCTCCAATAAATTGTGTCCTCTCTATTTGAATTTTTTTTGGAAAATAAAAGGTTTAAAATGGAAAATACCTTTGTAGAAAACTCACATAGGAAATAGGAATAGTGAGATTTAAACTTAATAAGAGGGAAATGGAAATTAAATAGTCACTACCAAATTAGGATTCCAAATAAGAAATAATTGGTGGAAATTAGAGGCACATAATTGGAGGGAAAATTTAAATATTTATAGGGAGTGATTAAGGTCATCAATCAAAAAAAGTGAAAAATAAATGGAAAATTTAGGGTCTCAAAGCCATAAATCTATGATGATTTAAAATATCATCGGTTCAAAAAAACCTATGGTTTTAGGATAACATATTTTTTTAGATAATTTATATTTTTATGAGTAGGGATTAATTTACAATCATGATAAGAACTCAAGAAAACATAATTGATTTCATTACATGTAGCATTCACAATCTCATCATTGGGTTTTGCTTCGATCAATTTTTTACTTCAATCCTTACACTTTGAAATGAATATTCAAAATGATTTTTTTTTAATTCTTGATGCAAATTTTATAGATTACAAGGCCCAAAAGTATTTCTTTAATCCTTTATATGTTTACTGAAATCCAAAAATATAGGTAAAAGTATCCAATATATTATACTTTAACATCAAAGAAAATATCAAGTGCTCAACATAATCCATTCCAACCATTAGGCTTATCCAAAATACTTGTGTCCGAACTACCAGTCCAAAAATTTATATGGGATGAAAACATAATAAAGATCTCTTTTTACACATAATATCATTTGAATACCTTCATCATGTATTCTTTTAAAACAAGGCAACACCCTGAATTTCCATAAAACCGTATTGAATACATTCATGCCCTCTTATTCCTTATAGAATACTAGATATACTCCTCAAATCCGAAAATGTTGTAAACTCCAACAATGATGGAATAAAAAAACAATTAATTAGTTCCAATGTATTCAATAATATCCAATATATTTTATCCAAATCCATCATCTCTAATACAAAAATCATTACCTCATTATCAGGACCATATTATAGTTTATCTTTCCCTCAACTATGTATTTTTTTTTAAAAAATTAACATGCTATTGAGTCACTTTTCTTAGTACCATACAATCTCAAATTCTCAATTAAATAGTGCTAAAGTACAATCCTTATTTATTTCAGTAATTCTAATATCCAGTACATCATTGATACGACACATGAATGATACAATTCTTCAATACAGAAAAACAAAAAAATTAATTATTCCACATCTACTATAGTAACTTCTTATACTTGACCTTGATCCCTTTGATTCTTCTAAGATACATTTCCTTGACACATATGACATTTATTTGTGTAATAACCCATTTTACAAAAGATGAAACACTAAATATTAGTCTTTTATTTCATATGTTTTCATTATTTTTTATGACCCTTTTATCCACACTTATAACGAACACCCAGTCCTTTCTAGAAGTTCCCATCTTGATTCTTTCCATAGTTATCACTTCTGGGAAAATCCATCATTCCCTTCATCGATTTATTCATCTTTCTCTCATCCATCCTCTTCTTCTCTAGAATCCCTTAAAAGCCATGGGACTCAAAGAATTCATTACTTCTCTTATTAACATGTGATATTATTTCATCATATGATTTGAATACATGGGAGGCTATTTACCTACGAAATATTGGCTTAAGACCATGGAATATAGGATCTTTTTTACTCTTTAGAACATATTAATTGGTGGAGTAGTCATTACTTCTACAAGGCATCATTTCATAACATTTTCATAAACAATATTACGTTATCAATCATAATGCATGATTCTAAGCTATTGAAATACTTAACATAAATTGAAAAATTTATGCATGTCCAATATCATAATCATAAAAATGGATTCTTTACATATATATTTAATCATAAGTAATTCATAATTATTTGTAAAGAAAATGGGAATTATCTTAGGCATATCCGTCGGGAGTGTCAAAATAGGTGCATAGTAAGGCTCGTAGTCGTGTACCAGGTTACCCAGAGTCAGGCTCAGAACACCCTGTCGTAGTTTTTACCACTTGGTACATCCATGCTAGAACCATGTCCACTTGTTGTATCCAGACAAGGATTTATATAATGTAAGACCCACATAATCTATAAAATAACAAAATTCAAGGAAGTTCATCTATACTCATCCTCAAAGTCTGTCTTTGGATAATGTTCCCAAATCAGATTTTATCTAAATCTGGTTTCCAAGGTTATTTCTAAACTTCCTCTTATACCAATTGTAACACCCCAACCCCAGAATCCAAGACACAATGCATTATTTTAATACATTTTCTTGATTACAAGGAATCATGTCCCAAAATACTGACCAGTTTAGCAGTATTGAAAAATAGATTACATACATAAACATTACATTACACATTATAACATAAAACACAGCCTAAATAATATTTTGAGAATGCCAATATTCCCTTAGATTAACCATGCATATTAATCATTATACACTTATTGGCATCCTAGGAAATTAAAAGATAATAAAGGGGTGAGCTCAGATGCTCAATAAGGGTAAAGGATTCAGTGGATGCTGTAAACATTTAAGAAAAAATGTATAATAAAAACAGCAGCCTTTTAAACATAATAATGAACATAATATGGTAAAAATAAACCAAACATTACCATATAAAAATGAACATGGATATTTTACTATTCAAGTAATCACATGTAATAACTAATTTCATAATGAGAGAATGCATAACACCATACATAATAACTAATATGTCAAGGCTTTGTGCCAAGACCATTCACAAATATTCTATCAAGGACTTGTGTCAAGATAGTAGTTTGTCTCATGAGACCTACTGATGCATCAAAGGGATATATTAGGCCCTACCTATCACTTACTGAGACCTATTCATTCCTCATATTAAAATGGTGAATCAGAAAATAAACATTCGTATTAAAACTAGCCTATGAAATGTCAATACATAAACCATAAACCATGAATGGTATAAAAATTATCACATCCATAGTCAAACATATCATGACTCATTCAATACAATATATAAGAGTGTATTATAATAAATAGACCTCAATCATTAATAATAGTCAATAATGGATGTTGTCATAGTTGAAAATAATCTGTAAAACTCCTGGAGAGAAATATCCCTTTTTCATGAAATCATTTAAAATTAACACAATTTATAAATGAGGTCATTTAAAATATATTTTTCAGTCAAAGTGTCCCATACCACATTGAAACTTTTAAAAGGAACTAACTTTTTAAAACAATAATGTCCATATAAATAAATCTATAAAATTATTTCGGAATCAAGGAAATTAATTAAATAGATTTAGAAATAATTCATTAAAACATTTTAAATGATGATCTAGTTGAATATTCCCATATAAATAAATGTTTAGAGATTCATTTTGAATTTTTTTGAAACATGGAGATGGATGATAAATATATCCCAATAAATACTTACACATAATCAATCTCGGATATTAATGAGATTGAGGAATTAACCCTTACCTTAGGTATGATACTCTCGTACGTGTCTAAAACTCTTTTATAATGTGTTTAAACATATTATTAACATATATCTGAATCATAAAAATATTTATGAAATCATATATGTTTCTTTTATGATGTTATATTACCTATTTATTAACAATTCCATGTTAGTGCAACATTTCAGGTAATATCACTTTGTTTATCGTATGTGTTTTGACTTTTTATTATTGATCATATTACATAGATCATGATTTAATTACTTCCAAAATGTGTAATATTATTTATATATCACAAATATAATTTTTTATAATGAATAGATATAGGAAATAGAATACACCATTCTAGGAGATGGTAGGTTGTACGTATGCATGAATAATGTTTCCATTTTTTGTATCGTTCGGAAGTAAGTGAATAACATATATGTAACTGTATATATATATATCATCCCAGTAGAATTATAATGTCAAATATTTCATAGTTATTAATAATAATCATTCTAAAAATCATTCATGGTTGGTGAACATGGTATTTAAGTCTCATCCCATCGTGGAGACGGTAAGTTGTACATACACACGAGCGACGATATCATTTACATAATTGTTCAATGGTATGAATTTTTTCCATATAAGAATTGTAAAAATTAATATAATGTTATATTTATTATTTAAATATATTATATTCATATTTATACACATATAAATAAAGTGTACCTAAAAAACATTACACCATGGCGTGGAGACGGAAAGTCGTACGTACGCACGCATGGTGGTATTGTTTTTCATAGGATGGGTTAATAGAGGGATATTGTTGTCCCGTAATATTAACAACATATAATCATATAGAAGTTGTGGGAGTTGTTATTTATTAATGGTAACAACTTAGTAAGTTGAGTTATAATAATAAATTAACTTTGAAATAAGGGATAAAATAATTACCTCTCCTTCAGGTGTCTCCTTTTTATTTGCACCAAATGACTCCATAAGTTTGTTTTCTACACCACATTATTCCTCTTGACTGAAGTGAGGGAGGTTTGGGGAAGACCAGGGAAGGTTTTGGACTATCTAAAAGGCTTTATAGGGGTGAGTTAAAGAGAAAGGGATGTACCCTTTTATAAGAGAGGTGAGTGGCACTTTAGGAAAAATCATGAAATATTAATTTATTATTAAAATATATTAAGTTTCTAATAGATAAAAATTAGTTTATTTCAAGTATAAGATGATTATGTGTCTAAATCCACTCATCCAATAGGTATTAGAAATATTTCGGTCATAAAATAAACCATATCTTTTAGATTTACCCCTATGTAAAATAATTTTACTCTTTCCAAGTCCTCTTGTATTTTTATACTACATGATAAATATATTTACTATAAAATTTCAATAGAACCTAAAGTGTAACCATTATTTCATTTTTATCACCACCCATGTTATTTTTCCTATCTTTATATTTTTAGATTTTTTATATCATTTAATAAAATAGTATTTGTTTTAAAAACACATTTATGTTAATTTTGACACTATTTTGAAATTGATTTCTATAAGTCATAAAAACATGATTATTTTGAAAATATGGCATTAAATTATAACTAATATTTCAATTTTGTGCAAAAAATTTTTGGATGGCATTAAAACACTCAAATTTTATTTATTTTAATATTTATAATACCATTTATTTGATTGTTTCATTGATAATGAAAATACTATATCTTTATTGTGTCATACATAAATTTAATTATTTAATATCTAAAAATAATAAATAAAATACCATGATGTAAGAAATATTTTTACCTTACTAATTAATATTTATAGTTAAATTGATCAGTTATTTAACCCTATATTAAAATTGTTTTAGTAAACCATACATGTTTATGTTATATTTATCTTTACATTAAATTAATTCTTATAACATTTCATTATCACACCCAAGTGGTCTCATGTGGCCCTAAAATGATTATAAGGATTACCATGGTCGGAAATATGTCATCAAATTAGATTAGGTCAAGTGTTAGGGTATCTATATATTATTATAATTTTATTTTTACCTTAAATTACCCTATTTACTTTTCACCAAGTTAAATAAAATTGAAGTTTTTATATTCACTAAAAACTATTTTGATCCTATTGAACCACATTTCAATTACAAATGAGAACCATGTATGTCATATTTTTGTAATTCAATTTATAGAAGTGGTAAAATTATGTTTTATGATAATTTGAAAATGTTCCTATAAGGTGGGTAAATGTGCCTAGAAGGTGGGTAAAAAGATATTAAAAAAGATCAATCAATTTTTATATATAATTCTATTATAAAATGACTCAAATGACTTAAATTGGACTAATATATGTATTCTGTATCGATTTTGGCTATAAGAGAAATTTTAATTAAAAATAATTATTTAAATGAAAAATTTGTTTTTTATGTACTATAAAGTATTATTCACTATTAATCAAAAATAGAAAGCTTTTAGAAAAATACAAAAATCACCCTAACATAATTTAGATATTCTTAATTTGGTAATGAAGTCTATTTTATCAAATTCAATTTTTAGGAGTGTCTAAAATTAATTTATTTTTGTTCACAAAAGGACATAAGAAGTAGATCTTTTATGATAATAGTTTTTATAAATATATAACTATTTTAATAAAACATACACAATTCATTTTAAATATGTTTTATTTATGTGAAAAAATTACAAATAACATTTAATTTTTTTACTATTCGTATTACAATATTTAATTGATAAATAAATATATCATTTAAATAATTTTAATACTAATGTATTATTTTGAAAAAACTCAATATTGTGTATAACACAAGACAAGTCAGTGTTTCATGTAATAAAAGACATTAAATTACTTTAGAGAGATAAAGTAATATGAATTCTATGGGTGTTATAGCTTCTAAGGTTGAAACTAAGTGTATCATAGAGCCCTTCCTCTGCATGTCCTCCAATTGTACCCTCATGTCACGAAGCTCTATTGGAACCATCCGATATGAAGGTTATGATATCAGTGTCATACTAGGGTATAGATTATTTCATTATTCTACCTTTTGTTAGTGAGTTAGTCCTAGATCATACTCAAGAATGAGGACGTCAAACTCCACCACAATTATAGGAAACTGAGGACTCATATCACCCACTACATTGACGGTGAGGCTAGCCAACTAATGTGTAATTTTCCTCACCCTCCTATGTGTGAGTCCATCCCGAAATACCTGCATTTTCTTTTTACCAATATAGGAAAAAATAATCCCATCAATAAATACACACCGCACATTCTTCTTAAGATAGACAATCTTACCACAATCTATGGATAACCGATACATACCATGAATGGCACCATAAGGCCTTGAGGCCGCTACCAAGAGATCCCAACTGAAACTCTCATCATCTAGATTAATGTCACACTATCAGAACCGGTGTGTGGGAATTAAGTCTCCTCATGTATGAGCCTCCAAACATAAGGGTTGAGTAAATGGTTCAATCTAAATATTTGAGTCTCAAACAATATTCATGGCATGAAAGGAAGGACTAGAAGTTGTGTCTATCAACACTACAACTAATGTAAAAAAGACACATATCATACCTCATATAATCCCTAGAGCCTAATGTTCCTAAGCCTCCATCACCTATAGTAATCCTCATCCCTTTCCACCATCTTCCGGAGCTTGGTGTGGACCACATGGAGGTGGAGGTTGTAATAGGTTGAAAATCTATCTACTTCCTACATCCCCACCTACTCCTCTACCACACCCATCACCCTGCGGAAAACCCTTTTATTTTCTCTACCTCTCTCTTGGAGGTCCCTCAATTTTCCCCAAATCAGTTGTATGACAGGTCAGGAACTCTCATGCTAGATTTACATGACTGATTCATGTTTGATGTCGTATATCCCTAGGCTGATTCAATATTCCATAAGAACCATGCACCGCTGAACCTGAGTCCTGGGGTCATTTCCTAAAGTTCATGACCAGCTTGGGTCCCTGTGACTATCATCGGCTACATGCTTCCAAGGTCTCAGCTACCCAGTTTCCACTGCTAGCTCCCACTAATGATGTCTAATCTACTAAAAATATCTCCACTAGTAGAGATCTCTCATGTAACCTAGAAAATGTATGAATACTAAGAGATACCATCGATGCCCTGATGTCCCAACATAATCCATGCTCAAAGGTCCAAGACTGGAAGAACTGGTCTCAAAACATCTCTAATGAGTAGAACAATATATCAGTACACTTTGTTGAAAACATGGTCATGGTCCTAGTTCCCTACAGCATATGCAGAAACTCATCTATGTATACTAATTTCAACGTGGTTGGAAAGAACTTCACTGCGAATAGACGATCTGCGTCTATCCATGTGAGAGTCATCTTTTTGTGCGTCTGAGTCACTAAGATCCACTATCACCCCATAGAGCCCTAAAAATGACACATGGAAAGGAATCCCATCTGGCTGGCATGCATCCTCACAAGGTGGAACACATGGTTTACTACCTCTAGACAATACTCAACCACATGGGGGTTTACCTAACCCAAAAACCTAGGAGGTTGCAGCCTCTAAAACTCGTTCATTGCAGTCATTCTGTGTACATCCTCAACTGGTAGTGATGGTAGTAGCTTTCACTCAATGGGTGGTGGTATAGCTAGTAAACCACACGAAAGTGATATCTCTGGAATAGGTGGTGTCGCCCAAATTTACCCATGTTCTAAGGTTAAAGCGGTCACTTGCAGTGCAGCTTGGGTTGTCCAATCCTCAGAGACCTAAGAAGAACCTTTAGACACTCAATGAAAAGAGATGAATTTTTTTCTATGAAGTGTCCAACTATGGTTGATTTTATATGGTTTTAAAGGAGCACTAAAAGAACTATGAGAATTCAAATTATGATAAAATTAGTTGATCCTAGGTTATTTCTCGGGGTGGATTGGATGAATTATTTTTTTCTTTTACAATTTCAATTTCATTAACTCAAGAATAATTCTAGAAATGAATTCAAACTACCCTCCTAACATACTGATTAAACACCACCAAAAACAAATACTAATCACCTATACACTTGTAGGATCATTTTCATGATCACTCCAAGTTAATGAATCTAATTAGCACATAACAGTGGGGCAAATAAATTCAATAAGGAAGAGGGAGAGAAAAAATAAATTAATGATAGAAACTCAAATTAAATAAATTAATAACATTTAGAGAGTGATAAATAACATCCAATACATCCTGTTTCAACCCCCAGGGATCAACCCAGAAAAGATATATCCCTCTATTGATAACATGTTCTCAAATGAACTGGGAAGTAGACTTACAAGGGTGGAATTGAAGAAGTAAAAACTCGAAAATAAAGATCACTCCACCGTTGTGTGAAAAAAATTAAAAAGTTTGGTGTGAAAAAGTTAACACATTAAGGAAACGGTATCAATGTGATATGAATAAGAATATAACAAGTGAAGATGAAGAAAATTTATTGAAAAATAATGTGATTCAAACAACTTACATGAGAAGGAAAAATGCTTCAAAGACAATTTGGCATAATAACATTACAATCAAAACAAAGCTCCAAGATCCCTCAAATCCTCCACCACTACTGCCTTAAATAGTCATTTTGTAAGACTTTGGATGATCCCCCATCATCTCATGTGCCTTTAATTATTTTTTTTTTGGAATGGTGGGTAGACAATTAATGGAGTTGTGACTTTTCCACTCTTCCCCCGAAATGGAATCCAGCTTGCATCCACCAGAAAGACGCACAGAAAGGACAATCCAGAATGCTGAATTGGAGTGGTCCATAGAAGCCTCAAATTAAACCCAGGATGTCTCCTAATTTCCTATAATTGTTCAGACCAAAATACTTTTTGGGTCAAGAGATATTATTTAAATGGTGGGCTGTTTTTCGGGGGCGCGGAATCTAGCCCAGAATTGCATCTTCAACTTGGGCCACCTTGAACTCCATTAAAACATTATAATTAGCTTAAGACAATATTAAATTAAATGTTTCCCATAATTTCATCTATCTCTAGTTAAATTTTGAGACTTTTTGGGCTTGAATCATGACTACTACAGTTCTTTTATTGGGCTGTTTGCCAAATCACTTCGCCCAGAATGTGGTTGGTTCAAGGCCCAGATTGGTGGTCATCAAAATTGAATATTCAAGTGCTCAAAAAGAATTAATTGTGACTTATATATTGGGAGAACTGAAAATAGAATACAAAAATAAAATAAAGAACATTTGGTGTTTTATGATCTGTTCAAGAATGTACCATGTAATAGTTCACTTTAGGAAAGAATTGCAATCATGATGTGAAATGATGTTCAAAGTGTAAAATACACTAAAATGATATTTATGAATAACAAATCACATGAAAAATATATTAATTATGAATTAATATTAGACTCTTCTAGTGGATAATCACACCCCCAACTTGAGTTTTTCTAGTCCCGAGAAAAATATTTTTAAAAAATATGAAATTTGAATCCCCTTTTCCAAAAACATTTAATACACATTTCTCACCACAAATCTCATACCAAATAATTTTGAAACCCATAAAATCATTTAAAATAAGCTATGTCTATAGGAATATCCCAATCCCAATCACATTCCTTCGATCAAATTCAGCTCCATATTTCATCCAAATTAAATTAAGCATGATGAAGTGTTGTGCATCACAATAGAAAAGGGGGTTCATTTTAATTCGAGGGAGAAAAGATTGAAGCGCTTGGAGAAATAAAATTTTAACATTATGATGAGTAATAATTTTTTATTTTATTTTTTTTATTTTTTTGTTTTGCAATTTTACCATGGTGATTGAAATTGAACTCAATCTTGTCAACCCATGTAGCAAGAATTTTCTGATGACTCACAGGCTCGAAGACCTTAGGGCACAATGTGAATCTCACATACTAGGGAATCATCTCAAGTTAACCCAATCAAAAACAAATTCAAATTACTAGAAATAGAGATAAAATGCCCAACTTCGGGCTAGACAACTATGGATTCACGATCCCCAAGTGCCAAAAGCCACAAATTAGGTCATTTCATTGCTCTACGTGCAAATTGATTTTTTTGAATACTCATGTTAAAATTAAAATTATGACCAAACCTATGCTATTTATTATGGTTCCCCAATAAATCAATCTAAAAATCCACAATCTAGAGGATTTTCATTGTGTTTTTTTATTAAATGGATGAAAATATAATGGTGAAAAATCAAATTGGACAACCGCTCTTTCCAAAATCTATGCACATGAACCTAAACATGCATTAAAATCAGAATCAGGGCATGAAAAATTCTTTGATATCCAATTTTAGAGTTTTCAATGTGTGTTATATTGTTCAAGGTTAATGAAATTTTTTCCTTCCACACATTTTTTTTGCACACATATTTTTTTCATCTTCCCCAACTTTAAATAACACTGTCCCCAGTGTTTAAAGAATAGAAGGATTGGAAGGGGTAGAGGTAGATAAGAGGAGTTCTAAAAAGAATTTTAAACAAAAAACATGGGGCAAATTCACCTGGATTTTGACGATGATGTTCATGATGATCCAGATTACTCCTTTGATCTCTTGAGAGATGTAGGCACCTCCTTGATTGAATATATATCACAAAAAATAGTCCATGAACCATACAAAGAAGAACAAACCAGAAAAAACAAACAACACAACAATTTATTTAATACCAAGTGTCACCATTTTTATGTTTTTCCCAATTCTTTTTAACTCAAACTAATGATACATTGTCTTCTTTTAAATTTCCGGTTAAGGTATTATTCAGGGATCACACCGCGTAACCCGGATGAATACGGTGCTCCCCTATCATACCCATCCATAATCATAAAATAAGAACTGGTCAACAGTCCAAGGTAGAATAAAATTATATCAAAATGATCCATTAATACTATTTTAAATATAAAGATTATTAAAACCAAAAAAATGATTAGAAACTTGAAAACCACGGGTTGCCTCCCGTGCAACGCTTAATTTAATGTCTTTAGCTCGACTTGAACCCCTCAAATTATCCAATTCCAACTTTAAAATTTTTAATCATGTCACCATTCTCCACTTCAATATGATTGATAATGTGTATCCCTTGTGGTTGGTAAGACGATTATGAATTTGATTCATGAACAATCCAATTTTCTAAAATTATTGGGAAAATCCAAGGAATATCAGAAATGGTTGATCTTTTTTCTTTTGTATTGTTTCCTAAAAAATCAAATATAAACCCCCCCTTTTTTGGGTTCATGATATGAATGAATGAAAAACCCAAACTCTTTCTTAACACAAATGATGGGATACTCGAGTGGGGTGGGAAGGACAATGATTTTGAGTTTCTGTTGATTGAATTTTCTTAAAGCAGATTGGTAATTTGAATCAAAAGTAGTTTCTTCTACAAAAGTTTTTGAATTAATAGGGTATTTATAAAAATATGATTCATCCTCAAAAGTTTCCATTTGAATTCTAGGAGTGGGTATGATCTCAATGTTAGGTATTTCTCCAAATTTATTAGTGATCGGTGGTCCTAAAAATTCACTAATGGTGCCATGTTCAGGAAACTCAATCCATGATGTTAAGTTATTATCTTTTGAATTCAAAAAATCAATTTCCTATGGATTTAAACACTCTTCATCTTGAATTTCAACATTACATGAAGAATTCACTTCATTATCTAACTCTGATTTCCCAGACTCTAATGTGATTTCTTCACATGTTTTAAAGTTTTGTAGTTCTAACCTCAAATATGAAACCCTAGAATTCATTATCTCCATTTGATAACCCAATTTTTCAAGAAATGGTGGAGGAAAAAATGGTATGGGATGTTGAAAATTATGGACTTCACTATGATTGGACTCTTCCATCATCATTGAGAGGGCAGGAAATGGATCATTTAAGCATTCATTATCCCATTGACTGTGCGTCTCATCAGGTGTGGGGTAATCATTAAAGGGTTGATAAAAGTAATTGCCTAATTTTTTTTGATTCCCATGATTGATTTTAAATTTTATTCCAGCTTGGATCTATGTTGGGGTATTTATGAAGGAAATCCATTTGATCATATAGAGAGATTTCATATTTTTAGAATATAGAAAAATAGAAAGGGGAAGAGATAAGAAACATCAAGGTGAAAAAATAGAGAATATGGGGTGAGAAAAGAAATTTAGTATCTAAGGTGACTTACATGGGTCCCCGGAAAAGACCCCAAAATTTGGTTTCACACAAATTTACCCATGTTCTATGGTTAAAGCGGTCGCTTGCAGTGCAACTGGGGTTGTCGAATCCTCAGAGACCTAAGAAAAACCTTTAGACACTCAATGAAAAGTGATGGATTTTTGGCTATGAAGTGTCCAACTAAGGTTGAATTTATATGGTTTCAAAATAGCACTAAAATATCCTTGTGAATTCAAATTATTATAAAATGATTTGATCCTTGGTTATTTCTCGGGGTGGATTGGATGAATAATCCTTTTCTTTTATAATTTCAATTTCATTAACTCAAGAAGAATTCATGAAATTAATTCAAACTACCCACATAACTTATAGATTAAACACCACCACAAACACATACTAATCACCTATAAACTTTTAGGATCATTTTCATGAGCAATCCAAGGTAAAGAATATAATTAGAACATAAAAGTGGGGCGAATAAATTCAATAAAGAAGAGGAAGAGATAAAATAATTTAATGAAAGAAACTCAAATAAAGGAAATTAATAACATTTACAAAGTGAAAAATAACATCCAATCCATCCCCTTGCTTGCCCCTTGGATCCACCCATAAAAGATCTAGCCCTCCATTGATAACATGTTCTCAATGGAATCGGGAAGTAGAATTACAAGGGTCGAATTGAAGAAGTAAAAACTCAAAAAAAAAGATCACTCCACCGTTGTGTGAACAAAATCACAAGGTTTGGTGTGAAAAAGTTCACACATTAAGGAAATGGTATCAAGGTGATATTAATAAGAATA
Source organism: Viscum album (assembly GCA_963277665.1). Lineage (NCBI taxonomy): Eukaryota > Viridiplantae > Streptophyta > Magnoliopsida > Santalales > Viscaceae > Viscum > Viscum album. The sequence goes on along the minus strand of OY728121.1, from coordinate 1,630,536,541 downwards.
TTACAAGAGAATAAAAAGAACTTTTGTTGAAAACTAATATGATTCGAACAACTTACATGAGAATGAAAAATGCTACAAAGACAATTCGGCAAAATAACATTACATTAAAAAAAGCTACAAGATCCTTCAAATAATCCACCACTAATGCCTTAAATAGGAATTTTGGAAGTCGTTGGTCGATCCCCCATCATCTCATGTGCCTTTAATTAGTTTTTTTTTGGGGAAATGTGGTTGGAAAATTAATGGAGATATGACTTTTCCACTCTTCCCCCGAAATGGAATCCAGCAAGCATCCACCCGAAAGACATGCCAAAAGGACATTCTAGAAGGCCGAATTGGAGTGGTCCATAGAAGCCTTAAATAAATACTCGGATTTCTCCTAATATCCTATTAAATTTAAGCTCAAAATAATTTGTGGTTCGTGAGATATGATTTAAATGGTGGGATGTTTTTATGGGCTGCAGAATCTGGCCCAGAATTTCATCTTCAACTTGGCCCACCTAGAACTCTATTAAAACATTATAATTAGCTTGGGACACTATTGAATGAAATATTTCCCATAATTTATTCTATCTCCATTTAAATCTTGAGACATTTTGGTCTTGAATCATGGATGGTACATTTTTTTTATTGGGCTATTGTCCAAATCACTTAACCTAGAATGTGGTTGGTACAAGGCCCACATTGGTGGTCTTCTAAAATAAATCATCAAGTGCTCTAGAAGAATTAATTGTTCCTTATATCATGGGAGACATGAAAATAGAATATAAAAATAAATTCAAGACCATTTGGTGTTTTATGATCTGTTCAAGAATGTACTATGTAATAGTGCACTTTAGGAAAAAATTGCAATCATGATGTGAAATGATGTTCAAAGTGTAAAATGAACTAAAATGGTATTTATTAATAACAAATCACATGAAAACTGTATAAATTAACAATGAATATTAGCCTCTTCCAGTGGCTAATCAACATGCCCCTGATCTGATGCCTCATCACTAGGTGGACTATCCTTTGATCATGAAATTGAATCATGGATGGATGTCTCCGTGGAGGCATCCTATAAAAAAACAAGGTGTACTGTGGTCAAGAAAGTATATCTAGAGAGCAGACTGAATAAGTACATGTAAAACACTAACATTACTATATAATTATAGTACTATTTTTCCCAGAAACCATTGTTTTCATATACCTAATCAAAAAGAAGTTGTATGTACTTCTACTATATGGATACATCAAATGCTCCACCAACACAGGAGTCCCTAGCCTAAAATCTAAACTGGAAACACTTAACAGTATTTCTCAAAATTAATCTCATAGACTCTTGGTCATAATGTAGAACTAAACCCCTCTAATAACACTCTTTTAAGACCTATTATAACTCCCTAACCATAGTTACCCAAAGCCGATGCATTATTAAATGACATTGACAAGATCACAAGAGATCATGTCTCAAGAGACCGATTAGTTTAGTAGCTTTGCAAGTAGTAGATACATACATAAGTTTTACATTAAATAATGAAATGGAAAATCAAGTACATTATGTACCCTTTGAACACACTCATATCCCTTAGCCTATTCTTGTTGGTTAATCATAATATACTTCTTCGCATCCTGGGAAAAATTAAATATAAGAAAGGGGTGAGCTCAGATACTCAAAAAGGATAACAAAATTTTGGAAACATTCAAAAATAAGAATAAACATTTACGGAAATGAATAAGACTAAAACATAATCTTTTTATACCTAATTTTATGCATAATATGGAAACTATAAATCATATAATTCCATTTATTTTTTACATGGGTATTCTACTAGTCGAATAATCACATGGAATATAAATATCCCATTTCATATTGGTGGAATGCATAATGCCAGACATCCTAACCATGTATTCAAGACCTACAACCAAGATAACAAATAATATTTTTTCAAAGCCTTGTTCCAAGACACTAGTTTGTCTCATGTGACCTACCGACACATCAAGGATCTACAGTGGGCTCATCCCCTCAGTTACTATGTCCAATGCATTTCTCATATAAAAAGGGTGAAACATAACATCAAAATTTATATTAAAACTTGCATATGAACCATTAATAATTTTACCCTAAACCATGAATGGTATAGAAATAACACATACACATTCAAACATATCACAAAACCTTAAATAGAATATGGAATATTGTATCATAATAAATAAACTTCAAACAAGTGTTAAATCCATCAAAGGATGTTAACATAGAAGAAATCAAAACTATTTGAGAGAAATATCTCTTTCTATTTTGAAATCATCTAAAAGTAAATTAATTATAAAAGAAAACATTCATTTTGAAAATATTTTTATAATCTTGTAAGGAAGGCTTTGAAGGTGTTATAACACAAGAAAATAGCCACACTTGCCGTATAAGTTATAAAAACATTCTTACCTTAATTTATCGAAAAGGTAATAAAGTACCCTATTTGGAAAATGACGGAAAGATTCCTTTCAAAACATTTTAGAAAATGTTAATAAAGGATATAAATGACTTTAACAAATATTCATGGAAATAGTGAAAATGTTTTGAAATATATTTTTAAGATTCACAAATAAGGACAATAAAGAGGTCCCAGAAGAAGCTCACGTATAAAAAACCTCGGATAATGAAGAGATTGTAGAATTAACCCCTATCTTTTACTTTTCCTTGATCAAGGGTATGTTAACCTCCTATATAATAGTTAATTAATTGTTAATAAATTATAAAAAAACCACATAAATAAATATTATATCATATATGATCTTCTAATAATGCTTTGTTAATAATATTTCAGTAGTATCATTGTTTCCGGTGTTAATTGATTCAATATCATTTATATGTTTTGTTATATAAGTCATGTTTATTATGTATAGGATGTAGATAATTCATATCTAGAATTATATTTAGTTATTAAACATTATTTTTTATCCTAAAATGAAAATTATTCATGAATGGTTACGATGGGGAATGCATCTAATCACGTTCATGGAGGCAGTAATCTGTACGCATGCACAAGTGACAATACCATTATATTGTAACTGAAAAAATATGTAATTGGATGGTATATCATATATAAAAAATCCTTAAAATGTTATATTTATTATTTACATCAATTATACTCATTATTATACCCATCTAAATAATGATATGTTGAATAACAAACTACACCATGGCGTGGAGTTGTTAAGTTATACGTACACATGTATGGTTACTTTGTCTTTCATAAGATGGATAGAATAATGAATATAGTTGTACCATATTTATAATAACATCACAATATATAGAAGGTACTGTATTTATTATTTTTTTATTGAAACAAAAAAGAAAGAGGCTGTGGAAGATGAAATGAACTTTGAATGAGGTGATGCAATTATTACCTCTTCTTCGGGTCCTTCCTTTTGATTTGATCAAATGTACTACTTAGTATGTATTTTTGATAAATGTAAGGCCCTTAAGATAAATAGAGGGTAGTAGGGAGGATATTTGAGTTGGGTTTGGCTGATCCAAATGGCTTTGTAGGTGTGACATTGAGAGAAGGTGAAGTACCCTTTTATAAGAGAGGTGAGGGTCTCTTAGGAAAAGCTAGAAATTTTATTTCATTATACAATAATATTCGGTTTATAATGGCTCTAAATGGATTTATTTCTATGATAAGGTAGGGATAGGTCTAAAAACTCTCCACCAATATATTTTAGACAGGTTTAGGTCACCTTATTTACATTATCTTTTAGATTTAACTCTAAGTTTAATAGTTTAACTTTTAACATGTATTCTTGTATTATTATAGAAATGGTTAATAAACATGCTATAAAAAGACAAGAGAACCCCAATTTTCCATTGTTGATATTTATAACCTTATCTAAGTCTTTTTACAAAACCTTATATATTTATGAATATTATATCAATTAATAATATGGTATTTGTTTTAAAAACTATTTTATGTCAATTTTGACGCTTTTTGGTATTTTTTTTCAAAGTCATAATAAATTTATCACTTCGAAAAAAAATATTTAATCAACCATAACATGTAATATTAGCTTATAAAATTTGTGGAATACATAAAAGGTCACAATTTATAATTATATTAATAATTAAAAGATCAATTATTTTAATCATTCAATAATAAGGTAATTACTGCATCATCATTGTGTCATAAATAAATTTAAGTATTTAATGTCTAAATATTATAAATAAAAAACCATTATGTTGAAAATATTTTTCATTTTATAGTGAATATTTTTAGTCAAATTTATCTTATTTATAACACTATATTAAAAATGATTTAGTTATTAAAATTTGAATTTACCACTTTAGACTCTTCTTTATATAAAATAATAATAAATGTTCTAATCTAATCCAAGTGGATAAAGGAGGATAATATTATATTACTAAGGTTTAATTTGGTTGAAATAAACTTATACAATTGAATTAGGACCTATGTTAGAGTAATTATAATACCATTTTTACCTTTAATTATCCTATTTACAATTAACCATGGTAAATAAAAGTCAAAGGTTTCTATTCACGAAAAATTATTAACATCTTATTGAACCATATTTTACTTAATGATTTCAACTGTGTCTCTAAAATTATTGATATTCAATTCACAAAAGTGGAAAAAATTGTTTTTTATTAAAAAAATTAACATTCCTAGATGGTGGGTAAAAGACGTTTAAAAATTCAATAAAATTATATACATCTAATTTTATTTTATAATGACTCTAGTAAATTAAATTGAACATATATAGGTATTATGTATACATTTTGACATAAAATAAATTTAAATAAAATAAATATTTATTTAAATAAAATGTAGATTTTAAACAATAATGCAGTTCTTTTCACTATTCATCAAAAGTTGAATATTTTCTGAAAAATACCAAAAATTCACCCTGAGCTAATTTTGATATTCCGAATCTAAAAATGAAGTCCATTTGGAAAAATTATGTTTATAAAATTTCAAAAATTTGGTATTAATATTCATAACTACTTGTTTGATTGGCCATGGTGTGCTAGAACTTGAAGTTGTGTACAACACAAGATATTGCATTATTCAAAGGAAAACGTACCGTGGATGATGGGGTGTTACAATCATCCCTCCTTCAAATTATATTATCCTTGAAATTTCTAGAATACTATTGTATAAAAATATTCGAGTGGTTCTTCATCACAAGTTCCTTGAGTTCCTACGTTGCATCTTCAATCTTATGGTTTCTCCATAGAACATTTACCAGACGAGTCATCCGGATTCTCAAAACATGTTCTCTAGTATCAAGAATCTTGATAGGCTATTCATAATAAGACACATCTGGGTCCTTTTCTATTTCTTCATAGGAGAGTACATTTTTTGGGCCATGCATGTATTTTCTCAATAGTGATATGTGGAACACATCTTGAAATTTGGAGATACTTGGAGACATTTTCAAAAGGTAAGCTACAACTCCATTTTGTTATTCAATTTCGAAAGGTCCGATGTACCTTTGTTTAAATTTACCCTTCTTACCAAATCATACAACACCCTTCAATGGAGATACCATCAAGAAAACATGATCTCCTACTTTAAATTCCAAATCATTCTTTCGGTTATCGGCATACCTCTTTCTCTAACTTTGAGCTTCTTTGATGTGGGTTTGGATAATCATCACATTTTCCATTGTTTCCTAAATATGTTCTGGGGCTGTGAGTTTTCTTTCACAAACATCATCCCAAATAGTTGGTGTGTGACATCTCTTTCTATATAACTCTTTATATGGTTCCATCTAAATACTTTAATGTATACTATTTTTATAGAAAAATTCTACAAGAGGTAAATATTGATCCCACATACCTTAAATGTCATGTGAGAACAATCTCAACTTGTCTTCTAGGGTTTGAATAGTCCATTTTGACTGTCCCTCAGTTTGAGGGTGGTAGGCAGTTCTCAAATAAAGTTTAGTATCTTGGGTGTTTTGAAGAATTTCCAAGAATCTTGATGTAAAATTGGGATCACGATCAGAAACAATCAATAGGGGTACTCCATGAAGTATTACCACTTCATTAATATATAGTCTTCATAAAATTTCAAGTTGTAAATCATCTCTTTTAGAAAGAAAATGTGCGGACTCGGTAAGATGATCAATAATGATCCATATTTCATCATTCCTTCTAGGAGTCATTATTAGCCCCATGAAAAATCCATCATAATATCATCCCATTTCCTCTCAGGTATGGGAATAGGTTTCACGACTCCTTTAGGATGTTGTCTTTCATCCTTCACCTGTTGAAAAAACGTACATCTTGATAGATAATCAGAAATATCCCTCTTCATTTTTTCCAAAAAAAAATGTTCTTTCAAATCACTATACATCATCGTCCTACTAGGGTTTATAGAGAAATTAGAGCTATGAGCATCATCTAATAATTCTATTTTTAGATTGGGTATGTCTGTAACACAAAGTCTCTTCCCAAATTTCAAAATCTCATCTTCATATACGAAGTCGATCAATATACCATCATTCATAGATTTAATTTTCTTTTCAAACTTCTCATCATCAGTCTGAGATCTTTTTATCTTATCTATTAATTATTATTTGGAAACCATTTGAAGAAGTATTGATGTTTCACCTTTCATTAGTATACCCAGATCCATCTTTACTAGATCCATGAACATAGGATCCCTTTCAAATCCTATATTATTCAAAACTCCATGATCCTTTATTCTCAAAAAATATACCACCTTATTTTCCTTCCTCAGGTGGTAGTGTACAGGGGAATAATAAACATTTAGTAGTTCAAGCCATAGAATTTGCCTCATGTTGAGTTTTTTTTTGTGAGAAAATATACCACAAACTCTTGTGATCAATATATTTCCCACATTTTTCACTATAGATATAGTGTCTCTATATCATCAATGAAAATATTATATATGTTATCTCTAGATAATGAGTGGGATTGTTCTTTTCAATAATTTTTATCTATCGTGATTCATAGGCAATAAATCTATCATCCTTCCTAAATACACAACCAAGTCCTTTTATTGAAGCATCACTATAAATAACAAAACCATCATTCCATGAGGGTAGAGTCATGATAGGATCATTGATTAATCTTTTCTTCAATTCTTCAAAATATTCTTCACACTCTTTTTTCAAATGAATTTATTCCTTTTATGTGTGATCTTGTTTAATGGGTTATCCAATCATGAAAAATTCTAGACGAAACGCCGATAATAACCTACTAAACCAATAAAATTATGTACCTTTGTTATACTTTTTAGAGTTTGCCATTATTCTATTTCTCTTCTCTTAGAATGATAAATAGAATTCCATCCTTAGAGACAATATGGCCTAGAAAATAAATCTCTTGAAGCCCGAATTCCCACTTGAAAGATTTCCCATATAAGTTCATTTCTTCTAAAAGTCTTTAGAATAGTGCGTAAGTGATTTTCACGACCCTCATAGCATTTAGAGTATACCCAAATATCATCAAAAAAAGACCAATATTATGTCATCAAGATATTCCTTAAAAGATATATTCATTAGATCCACGAAAATATAGGGTGCATTAGTTAGTCCAAAAGGCATTACTGTAAACTCATAATGCCCGTACATGGTACAAAATGCTGTTTTCAGAATGTATTTCTTCTTCACCAACTACATATGATATCTATATTGAAGGTTAATCATTGAAAAATATTGAGCTCCATGATGTTAATTAAATAAGTCATCAATGCATGGTAGAGTATACTAGTTATTTATTGTTATAGCATTGATCTCCCTGTATTCAATGCATAACCTCATAGATCCATCTTTCTTCTCATCAAAAAGAACAAGGGCTCCCATGTAGAAACAATAAGGGGAATATATCCTTTATTACTCAGTTACTAAAGTTGTTTCTTTAGTTCCATTAATTCCATAGTGGTCATTTGATAATGGGTCTTCGATATGGGCCTTGATCCAGGAATTAAATCAATATAAAGCTCATTTTCTCATTCTGGAGGATGTGCAGGTAAATCCTCTCAAAACACATCATCATATTCTTTCACAGTTGGTACATCCTCTATTTGAACATTTCTTTCCTCACACATAGTTATTTCATTCTATTCCTCCCAAATAATTGAATTTAGTAGAGCTATAAGGGGTGGATCTAGATAAGAATCAGATGGTTACGTTTCTTCTCAAAAGATAAGGTACACATTATCATCATAAAAAATTGTAACCTATTTCTACTTACAAAAAATTTTCCCATCATGGCCCAAAATCAAGTCCATTTAGAGTATAATATCAAATTAAATCAGGGGTATGATGATGAGATCAGCAGAAAAAGAACATTAATATGCCCTAATGGGAACAGATTCAGAGTCCTTTGTTGTAATGATAATTCTCTTAAGAGTTTTGAATGACAAATCCCTTGTTAAAAAAATTGGAAATAAATAATTTTCATAGCAAACTTGGAAGATATGAATAAATGCAATGATCCATAATCAAATAATGAAATTTCTAAATTTGAGGAAACCATTAAATTACCTACCCCCACATCATTCAGAGCTTCAACCTTAGCAGTAGTGATCACATAAGCTTGGCCTTGATCCCTTGTCCATTTCTAAGGTAATATTCCTTGGTGCTTAAGATATTCATTTTTCAATATTCCCAATTTCTCTACAATTGTAGCATTCATCTTTGAGCACCTCTTTCATTCCCTTAAAATCACGAGCTTGGTGGCCTTTTCCTAACACTTGTAACAGTCTCCCATTCCCTTCAGTCTAGTACCAAGGTGTTTCTTCCCACATTTATTACGAGATGGAAATTAAACTTTTCCATTTTTTCCCATGTTTCCATTTACAAAGTGTTCGGTAGATCTCTTCTTCTATTTCTTTTATTTAATGTCATAACACTTAGAGAATTCATCTTCTATCTTGATAGCACATGAGATAATATCTTTGTACGATCAGAAGGATTGTGAGACTAATACTCGACAATGAAATTGTTTTAACCCATCAAAGAATCAATCAATCATACTTCTTGGGTTACATATATAATATGTCGAATGTGTTTCTAACCTTGTAATGTTATCCTCATACATTGCGTCATTCTCATACTATTTTTTCCTCAGACTCCAAAATTGACTTTCCATATCAGCTCGATGGTCATGAGGAAATTATTTTTCTATCAAAAGTTCTTTAAACTCCCTCCATCCAATATTTGATACTTCTCCATCCTCCTTTATGTTTTTAATTAATGACCACCATTGATCTTCATCTCCCATGTGGTGGTAAACTGCAATGACAACTTTTTCCTTTTCGCTACTTCCCAAAGAATGAAATATTTTTTATCAAGACCATAACAATTTCTAAGTTACAAATGGATTTTTAGTCCAATGGAATGTTTGTGGTGGTTTTCTCACGAATCATTTTAACATTGATCCTCCATGTTGTGGATCAGGGTGCTCCATAAGGGTAAGGTTATTTTTCATCACCTGAGTGAGTTGTCCCAATATGGTAATAAGATGTTCAGCAGAGGTTGCAACACCATCTCCACTATAAATATCCTGAGTAGGGGGGAATCCCTAAATAGATTATGTTTGTTGATATGGTTTTTATTCCTTCCACTAGGCTTCATTTCTAAACAAAGACATAAATTAGATTAGTTTGTGAATCACAATACAGAATTCCAAACTTGTAAAATAACTAACATAAATTAAATATTTTATGAATATAGTCCATAATCATAAAAAAAATTTCTTTGAGTTAGTATTTACTTATAAATCCTTCATAATGGTTTGTATAGAGAATGTGAATTATCCTAGGAATATCCCCTATGAGTGTCATAATCAAGAGTGCGGCAAGGCTTGTTGTTGTGTACCAGGATACCCCGAGTCAGGCCCGAAACTCCTAGTCATAGTTTTCACTTTTAGGTGCATTTGTGCTAGAGCTTCCTCTACCTGCTCGTATCCAGACAGGGATGTATTTCATGAAAATACAAAAAATCTCTTTATTATCAAAATTCTATGAAGTTCTTCTATACTAATCCTCAACGTCTATCTTAGGGTAATGTTCTGTAATCAGAGTCTTTCAAAATTTAGTTTCAAAGGTTTGTACTAAATGTTTTCTGATACTAGCTATAACGCCACGAACCTATTTACCCAAAGATGGTGCATTATTACATAACAATGGCATGATCAAAATAGATTATGTCTCGAAATACTGATTATTTTAGTAGCCTTGGATGTACTAGATACATACATATGTATTACATTACATCCTGAAATGGAAAAACAATAATATTGTGTCCCCTTTGAACACACTCATATCCCTTAGCTTATTCTTGTAGGTTAATCATAATAAATTTCTTTGAATCCAGTGAAAAATAAAACATAAGAAAGGGGATAAAATATAAACTTATAAGACTACAACATAATCATTTTAAACATAGTCTTCAGCATAATTTAGAAATTAAAAACCAAATAATTCCATTAATGTATTCACATGGATATTATAGTAGTCGAATAATCACATTCAATATCAATAGCCAATTTCATATAGATGGAATGCATAATGTCGGACCTCATAACCACATAGTTAAGGCCTCATTCCAAGACTATAAATAATATTTTGAAAAGGCCTTTTTCCAAGAAACTAGTTTTTCTTATGAGACATATTGATTCATCGAGGAGCTATAGCAGGCTCTACACGTCACTAACTAATTCCAATGAATTCCTCATATGAAAAGGTTGAAACCTAACATAAACTTTCAAATAAAAACTATCATACAAATGTTAATACTTTAACCATAAACCATGAATGGTATAAAAATAACACATCCACATTCAAACGTATCACAAAACCTTCAATAAAATATAGAAGATTGTATCATAATAAATCAACATCAAACAAGTGTAAAATCTATAAAACCCCGAAACATTTTATGTTATTATTCTATTAAATAAATTCAATTAATCATTGTGTTACTTTGAAACAACACTAGTTTATTTAGGAGATAGTCAAAACCATTCCATTAAATATAAATTTTCCACTTCAATGTTATAAATTTCTAAAAATGGTCATCTAGAGTTGTGATCAGTAAGTCATTTGGAGTCTGATAGAACAAACTTTATTTTTGGTGAATATTAACATACCCTTATTAATAGTAATATGAATATTAATATGACCCTTATGAATAGTAAATAATAAAATTATTTTATTTTCTTAAGTAAATAAGATATGGAGATCTTAATTAGTTTTTCAATGAGAAATAAAACTAATTGATCCTTTAAGATTGTTATTTTTCTAATTAATATGAATTTATTTAAAAATTAAACTAAAAATATATAGAAAATTATTTTCAAGAAATGGAGTTCATTTTTTAATTCTACATTTTGAAAAATGGTTAGGGTAAATTTTTGGGATTTTTCTAAAATACATGAATTTTTCATGAATAGTAAAAATATAGTTTTGAATTTTTGGCAGTTTAATGAAATCATTCTGATGTAATAATTAAATATAAAATCATGTTCAACTTTTGTACAGTAAATTATGACATTAGGTGTCCCAAGTGGATAAAACCATGGGAAGATACCATGGTAAAGCCCATGGTTTGGAAAAAACCACTAATGATGTGTCCCTTTGAAATTATTAAAAAATTACCTCTCTTTTTCTATAAATACCCACTCATTCATTCGTTTTATTTAATTATAAATACCTCATACTTGAATATCTTGTGATTTTAACTCTCTAGGATCCCTCTCAATATGTCCTTAAGCTCCCAATTTCTCGTCCTTCAAGATCTAGGAGTTATTCTACAATGTAAGGGAATATGTCATTCTCTTCTTTAAGTCGACACTTCTTTTATGTTAGCTATTTGAATTTCCTTTCTCATATGTTAGGGTTTGTTTTAATTTAGTATTCTTACTGTTATTTTTATTTCAATATGATGAGATACCCAATTGTTTTCATCATTTAATTTTATGAAATTTTAAGCGACGCTATTAGGCTGCCGAATTTTCATAAGGGATCTCTCAACTTTTCTTTTATTTTCAAGATCATATCTTTTCTTTTTCTCTTCACACCTCCTCTATCTAATTGACCATGATAAACTCCAGTATCATCTATATACTGGAATTATATCATATTAATGTAATAACCATAATCAGTATTCTTACTCCCCATTTTTATTTTTATAAGACAAATCAATGTCCATGAGGTCCCAATTTATAACCTTTGTGGATGATGGAATTATTTTCTTCAATTTATCCTTCATTATTGGTCATGAAACCATTTTAATGGTTTAACCAGATAATAATAGATGTATTTCATCTCATTAATGTTCTGGAATCTTTATACACTCATAATATGGAATAATAATACAAAACGAGTTCATTATATACAAAACTGCCAAGCTAAATCCAAATGTTTATCAAAAACTGTTAATTATTGATTCATCCTCATGTATATAACCTATAATAATTATAAGATAATTTATATTTCTTTAATTTCACTAATAATATATGTTAAAATATATGGATATTTATCCAAATTCCAAAATTAACATCGATTCATGAGAGCAAGTAAACGAATCATGAAAACCAAGGAAGAAAATGCTTCCAAAACAATAAAATTGAACCTATTAAACCAATTAAAAGGGCCATGAATGAACCTAATAAGGTTATAATAAATCCATTACATGTATAGGTGATTCTGGAATTATTAATTAATGAATATAAATTTGATTATTCAGGTCATTAAAATGAACGAAGAACACACTCGAGCAAGAGGTAAGGGGTTTCTCATCTCACTTTCATTTCAGTGAGATTTTCATTGTTTGACACTTATTTCTTGTATGTAGTATATGTGTACTTAATTTTGATATATAATAATCTGATTATTGATATATTAATTTTATTCAATTATTCACTTGATATTTATTATGTTCTGGTCATATGATTCGACTGATCACATTGTTGTAATGGACTTTTTCTCAACTAACTTTTCATTGTGACTAACTTTGTATTGTGTACCTAATAATCCTTATGTGGTGTACCTACTACCCATTTGAGATCACATTTCATTTGAAATTTTATTTATATAAAATATACATAATCTCATGTCATGGTTATGTTTGTTTTCTAAAACGTATTCCATCTTACATACAGTGTTTACTTGGAAAGTTATTTTAATTATGGAAATATTGAAGAATTTGTAGACTGTACTCTATACAGATATTGAAAAGGAATATTTCTATTATATTGAATCAATGTATAAATATTTATTTGGACATGCAGTGGTGGGTGGGGCTCTCTATACCCCCTCAATGCATCGGTAGGTCTCATGAGACAAATCAGTTGGTGACAAACCCTTCGAGTTTCTTTCCAAAAATCAGATGGGTTTCTACCCATAGAACTAAACCATTTTTATGGTAATATGGTTTCATGTGCCAGAAACATGATGTCCAGTTAATAAGAATTCTCTCTATTCATTATTAGTTAATATTATTATCCATGATATTTTCACATTGAAAAAATCTATGGATGCAATTTCATTTTTAGTTTATTAATGGAATTAGTTATTCATTTATTCACTATGCCATATTGATTATGTCAGATTTTTTGTGATTCACTTATTATTCTACTCGTACTTCCACTATTTTTAACCCTTTATGAGCATTTGAGATCAACCCTTTCATTTTCTACCATCAATATGTGATGACGAGAAGATATTTTATTGAGTTCCAGGTGATGCCGTTTTTAGTTCTTGTTATGTATTGTATTTTTTAAACTTTTCTAATGTAATTTGAGTAATATATATGTATCTAGTTTCTTCAAGATTACTAAAAGGATCATTCCATCATGATTTTCATTCCTTCTAACCCTGCCAATATCAAAAGTAATGCACCGGCTCTAGCTTAGAGGGGTCGGGGTGTTATAATTGGTATTAGAGGAAGTTTAATAGAAAACTTGGAAACTAGAGTAGGAAATTTATAGTAGGAAATGAATCCCTAAGGTAGTATTTGAGGATAAACATACAAGAATGTTCTATTATTTTGGTAATGAATAGATTATGTGGATCATTAATGCAATACGTCCCTTTCTGGATACGAGCAGGTAGAGGCGGCTCTGGCACAGATGTATCTAGGGGTAAAACCCAAAAACATCGCTTTGAGCTAGAATCGAACGGGAACTAGTGCACGAAAACGGGCCTTGTTGTAGTCTTGGTTATGACACTCCTGGGGGATATGCTCAGGATAATTCATATTTTTTTTACTAGACATTATGAAGGAGTTAATGTAAATTTTTTCCTCAAAAGAACCATGTTTATAAGATTAGCTATGCATAGAATTTCAACCTATGTTGAGTTATTTTCTACTTGAGATTCATAAAGTAATCTAGTGTATCCCATTATTTAGAAATTGTGTTTAATGGAAGAAGGGGAATCAATAGTCGTGGGCAATGTAGGGATCTACCTTCTGAGCAAGTCATCATAGTCAACATTGGAGCAGATAAGATCATGGAAATATTGGGACAACTTACTCAAGTTGTAACGAATAACCATTCCACACCTGTGTTGGATCATTTCATGTGGCAGAATCCCCCATATTTCAGAAAGAATACTAATCAAGTGGTTTCTGAGCAATGGATCAAGTCCCTTGAATAGATATTCATGGTGTAAAGATGAAATGAAAATTAAAAGGTAGTATTGGAAGTATATTATCTCAAGGGATACGTTGATCAATGGTGGTCCCTAATTCAAAATACCACAGAGGAAAAAGAGATATATGATATGGAATGGAGGAATTTTAAGGAAATATTCTTCAAAAAATATTTCCCTCATTAGAAACGAACTAAAATGATGAGGAAATCCTTTGGCTTGAAAAAAAGGGAAGAATACAGTGTTGTAGAGTATGAGGCTACCTTCACACGGCTTTCCAGTTATGTTATGGATTACATATGTGACTCAGCAGACAAGATTGATCATTTCTTTGAAGGTATTAAGCCAAGTCTTCGAAGGGCACTGGCTTCTCAATGATTTTCATCATATGATGAAATTGTATCAAGTGCCATCAAAATAGAGAAGGAATTTTCTAGATCAAATTTTTTCAAAGGAAACCAAGATAAGAAGTGGTACACTGATAACAAAGGAAAAAGAGAAGCACCAAATATGACCAAGGTAATGAATAGTTTCCCATTATACCAGAACTGTGGAAAGAATCATCCCAAGAAATCCTTAAAAGTCATGGGAGTCTGCTAAAACTGTGGAGAAAAGGTTCATCGATCTGGTGAATGCAAGGGTAAGAAACAATTCAATGATATTAAATGAAGCAGTTGTGGAGATATGAGAAACTATTCAAATGAGTTTTCTTAAGCTTCAAGGAAACATGCCTCAGAAAAATCCAAGAGAGAAAGGGAGAGCCTATCCGATTACAACCTCAGATGTTGATGTACCTAATGACGTGGTGGCAGGTACTTTAACAGTTTCCTCAAACTTAGGCAACACTTTATTTGATTCTGGATCATCACATTCATTTATATCCTCTCAGTTTACAATGAAAATTAGATATGTCCAATTTGATTTAATAAAGGAGTTGTCAGTCAAAACTCAAATGGGATATATCATTTTAATTAAGGCATGTCGACTAGTCCACCTCCAGACACAAAAATGTGCTCTAGTTTCTAACCTTATCATCATACCAATGACTGAATTTTATATAATTATCGGTATGTATTGGCTGTCAAATTATGATGCGAAGATTTATTGTAAGAAGAAGGAAGTTACATTTTTTTAAAATGTTGTAGAATCCCTTGTCTTTAAGGAATTAACTTCACCACCTGATTCTTATGTAGAACCACCCCCAGTTGCTCTACTGAATGTAATAATTGTATAGGAAGATAAACCAATATTTATGGGAGAGGAAAGAAATCTTCAAATTGAAGATATGCACGTAGTGAAAGAGTACATTGATGTATTTCCAGAAAATTTTCCTGGACATCCTACAGAGTGGGATGTTAAGTTCTCTATTGATTTAATTCTTGATGCATGACCTATATAAAAGACTCCCTATAGAATGGACACTATGGAATTAGTAGAGAAAATGAAACAACTGTAGGATTTGAGTGAAAAAAGATTTATTCGAACTATTGTTTCTCCATGGGGAGACCATGTCCTCTTTATCAAGAAGAAAGATGGATCAATTATGTTTTGCATTGATTACTGGGAAATAAATTCTATTACAATAAATAATAAGAATCCTTTCCCCAGATTGATGATTAATTTGACCAACTTCATGGATCTCAATACTTTTCAAAGATTGACCTTTGATCCGGATATCATCAACTGCGTGTGAGGAAGGAAGATATTCCGAAGACAGCATTTCGAACCAGGTATAGGCATTACGAGTTTACAGTGATGCCTTTTGGACTGAAAAATTCACCCTTTGTTTTCATGGATTTAATGAATAGAGTTTTCAAGGAATATCTTGATAACTTTGTTGTTGTATTCATCGATGATATCCTGGTACACTCAAAAATATATGAAGACCATGAGGATCATTTGCGGACTATTCTAAAAACACTTTGAAGAAATCAATTATGTGGGACGTTTAGAAAGTGTGAATTTTTTATTTACTTAGTTTATTTTCTAGTATATATTGTCTCTAAGGATGGAATCCTAGTTGATCCTGCAAATACAAAGGCAATCCAAGAATGGCCCACACCAAAAAACATAATTGAGGTATGCAATTTTATTGGCTTAGTAGGTTATTATTGAAATTTCGTTCAGAATTTTGCCCAACTGGCTAATCTGCTAACCAAGCTCACATGTAATGGAGTTAAGCTTCTATGAAAAAAAGAATGCATAGAATGCTTCGATGAATTGAAAAGATGATTAATTAATGCTCCAATTTTGACTCCTCCATCTGGAGGTGATGGATTTGTAATATACAGTGATGCATCAAAGAATGGACTAGGTTGCATCCTTATGAAAAATGATAAAGTTATTTCTAACTCATCATGATAGTTGAAGACTCATGAGAAAAATTATCCAAATCAGAATCTTGAGTTACTAAATGTAATCATTGCTCTGAAAATATGAAGGCATTATCTCTACGGAGAGAGATGTGAGATTTATACGGACCACAAGAGTTTGAAATATATTTTCACACAAAAATAACTCAACATGAGGAAAAGAATATGGCTCATGTTACTCAATGATTATGATTGTTCAGTACAATACCACTCAGGAAAGGCGGTTAAGGTGGCAGATGCATTAAGCAGGAAAGATCATGGACTTCTGACTCAAATTAAGATTGAAAGAGATCCTTTGATCAGGGATCTACTGAATATGGATATGGGAATTATTAAGGAAGGGGAAACATCACTTCTCTTTCAAATGATTGTTAAACCATCTTCACCAGAGAAGATAAAAATTTCGCAATCTGATGATGAGAATCGTCACAAAAAATTAATGCAGTTAAAGGTGGGAGATTTGCTGAATTCGTGTATGAAGAAGGTTTTCTGAAGTTTGGGAAGAGGTTATGTGTTCCATCAGTACCTAAACTAAAAAGGGAACTATTAGATGATGCTCATAACTCAAATTTTCTTATAAACCTGGGTATCAGCAAGATGTATAAAGATCTGAAGGAATATTTTTGGTGGGATAATATGAAGAGAGAAATTACTGACTACGTGTCAAGGTGTCTAGTTTGTCAACATGTTAAGGTAGAGAGACAACATCCCAAAGGATTGATGCAGCCTCAACCTATTCTTATGTGGAAGTGGGATAATATTATGATGGATTTTGTCACCGGACTACTGAGGAAACCTAGAAGGAATGATGCAATATGGGTAATGGTTGATCATCTCACTAAAACAGCACATTTCCTTCCAATAAGATAAGATTAATCACTTGAGTGCATGGAAAGAATTTATATTAATGATGTTGTGAGACTTCATGGTGCAACTCTATCAATTTTCTTTGATCGAGATCCATGTTTTACATTAATATTCTAGAAAATACTCCATAAGGCTTTGAATACTGAGCTTCATATGAGTACCGCATATCACCCCCAAACCGATGGACAATCTGAAAGGACTATTCAAACTTTAGAATACATGATGTGGTCATTCTCTCTTGACTTCCAAGGTATGTGGGATCAATACTTACCTCTGGTGGAATTTTCATACAACAATAGTTTCTATTCTAGTATTCAAATGGCTCCATATGAAGCATTATATGGAAGGAGATATTGAACTCTCCAACTTGGTGGGATGAAGTTGGCGAGAGTAAACTCATAGGACCAGAGCTTATTGAAGAGACCACGACAAAGGTGAAGAAAATACAAGCTCATATTAAAGTATCACAAAGTAGGTAGAAGAGTTATGCTAACAACCAGAGAAAGGACAAGGAATTTCAAGTGGGAGATCATGTATTTCTGAAAGAATCTCCATGGAAGGGCGTCTTAAGGTTCGGTAAGAAAGGGAAACTGAGCCCCAAATACATCAGACCATTTGAAATTTTGGGAAGAATCGGAGCTGTAGATTACCATTTAGCGATGCCTCCAAATCTCTCCAGAGTTCATGATGTGTTCCACGTATCATTGTTAAAGAATTAAATTCTTGACCCAATGCATGTACTCACATATGAAAAAATAGAACTGGAACCTGATTTTTCATACTGTGAAAATCCTATCAGGATTCTTGACACAAAGGTGAAGGTATTGAGAAATAGCATAACTCGTCTAGTAAAGGTTCTTTGGATAAATCAGAATATGGAGGAAGAAAAATTGGAACTAGAGGATTTCATGAAGAAGAACCACCCACATGTTTTTGGTGATCCTTATACATAAAATTTCAAGGAATAAATTTCCGAAGGAGGGAATAATATAACACACAAAAGATTTTATGGTATGCTTTTATTAAATACATTCAATTCATCACTGCGTTCCTTTGAAACAACACTAGGTTATTTAGGATATAGTCGAAACCTAGCCATTAAATATAAATTTTCCACTTCTATGTTTTGAATTTCAAAAAATGGTCATCTGGAGTTGTGATCAGTAAGTCATTTGGAGTCTGATAGAACAAACTTGATTTTTTGTGAATAGTAACATACCCGTATGAATAGAAATATGAATAGTAATATGACCCTTATGAATAGTAAATAATAATATTATTTTATTTTCTTAAGGAAATAAGATAATGATATCTTTATTAGTTTTTAATGAGAAATAAAACTAATTGCACCTTTAAGCTTTTTATTTTTTGAATAAACTATGAATTTATTTAAAAATTAAATGAAAAATACATAGAAAATTATTTTAAAAAAATGGAGTTCATTTTTGAATTCTACATGTCAAAAAATGGTTAGGGTAATTTTTTTTTGGGATTTTTCTAAATTACATGAATTTTTCATAAATAGTAAAAATACAGTTTTGAGTTTTCGGTAGTTTAATGACATAATTATGATGTAATAATTAATTATAAAATAATGGAATAATTTTGTACAACAACTTATGACATGGGGTGTCCCAAGTGGCTAAAACAATGGGCAAATACCATGGGAAAGCCCATGGTTTGGAAAAAAATCACTAATGAGGTGTCCCTTTAAAATTATTAAATAATTACCTCTATTTTTCTATAAATGTGCACTCATCCATTCGTTTTCGTTCATTCCAAATCCCCCATCCTAGAATATATGGTGTTTTACCTCTCTAAGGTCCCATCCTACCAAGGTGTCTTTAAGACCCTAAGGTCCCATCCTTCAAGATCTTGTAGTTATTCTACAAGGTAAGGGAATCCTTCATTCTCTTTTTTAAGTCGACAGTCCTTTTATGTTAGCTATTTGAATTTCCTTTATCATATGTTTGGGTTTGTTTTCATTTATTCTTCTTACTATGCTTTTTATTTCAATATTATGAGATACCTAATTGTTCTCATCATTTTATTTTATGAAATTTTAAGCGACGTCGTTAGGCTGCCGAATTTTCATAAGGGATCTCTCAACTTTTATTTTATTTTCAAGATCATCTCTTTTCTTTTTTTCTTCTCACCTTCTCTATCCAGATGACCATGATAAACTCTATTATCATCTATATAATGGAATTATATCATGTTAATGTAATAACCATCATCAATATTCTTACTCCCCCTTTTTATTTTTATAAGCGAAATCAACGTCCATGAGGTTCCAATTTATAATCATTGTTGATGACAGAATTTTGTTCTACACTTTCTCCTTCATTATTGGCCATAAAACTATTTTATTGGTTGAAATAGATAATAATATAAGTATTTCATCCAATTAATGTTCTGGAATCTTTACACACTCATAATACGGAATAATAATACAAAACGAGTTCATTGTATACAAAACTACCAAGCTAAATCCAAGCATTTATCAAAAACTTTTAACTAATGATTCATCCTCATGTATATAACCAATAATCATTATAAGATAATTTATATTTCTTTAATGTCACTAATAATATATATTAAAAAATCTGGATATTTATCCACATTTCCAAATGAACTTCCATTCATGAGAGCAAGTAAACAAATTAGGAAAACCAAGGAAGAAAATGATTCCAAAACAATAAAATTGAACTTTTTAAACCCATTAAAAGGGCCATGAATGAACCTAATAAGGTTATAATAAATAAATTACATGTATAGTAGATTATTTAATTATTAATTAATGAATCTAAATTTTATTATTCAGGTCATTAAAACAAATGAAGAACACACTCGAGCAAGAGGTAAGGGGTTTCTCATCACACCTTCATTTCTATGAGATTTTCATTGTTCACCACTTATTTATTGTATGTGGTATATGTGTACTTCCATTTGATATATAATAAAATTATTATTTTTATATTCATGTTTTTCAATGATTCAATTGATATTTATTATGTTCTGGCCATATGATTCGACCGATCACATTGTTGTAAGGGACTTTGTCTCAACTACCTTTTCGTTGTGACTAACTTTCTATTGTGAACCTACTAATCCTTATGTGGTGTACCTACTGACCATTTGAGATCACTTTTCATTTGAGATTATGTTTATATTAAATATCCATAATCTCATGTCATGGATATTTTTTTTTTCTAAATCGCATACCATCTTACATACGGTGTTTACATGGAATGTTATTTTAATTATGGAAATATTGATGAATCAGTATACTCTACTATATATGGATATTGAAAAGGAATATTTCTCTTGTATTGAATCAATTTATAAATAATTCTTTGGACATGAAGTGGAATGTGGGGCCCTCTATATCCCCTCGATGCATCGGTAGGTCTCATGAGACAAATCAGTTGGTGACAAACCCTTCGAGTTTGTTTCAAAAAACCAGACGGGTTTCTACCCATAGAACTAAAACGTTTTTATGGTAATATGGTTTCATGTGCTAGATACATGATGTCCATTTAATAATAACTCTCTTTATTCATTATTAGTTATTATTATTATCCATTAGATTTTCACTATGACAAAATATGTGGATGCAATTTCATTTTTAGTTTATTAATGGAATTAGTTATTCATTTATTCACTATGCCATATTGATTATGTCAGATTGTTTGTGATTAACTTATTATTTTACAAATTATTCCTCTTTTTGTAACCCTTTATAAGAATTTTATCTCACCCCTTTCATTTTCTACCTTCAACAGGTGATGACGAGAAGATCTTTTATTGAGTTCCTGGGGATTCCGTTTTTAGTTCTTGTTATGTATTATATTTTGTAAACATTTCCAATGTAATTTGAGTGACATCTATGTATCTAGTTTCTTCAAGACTACTAAAATGATGGTTCCTTTAGGGTTTTCATTCCTTCTAACCATTCCAATATCCCAAATAATGCATTGGCTCTAGCTTAGAGTGGTCAAGGTGTTAGAAAATCCATCATAGGATGTTCACATAGATGAAATTAATACTATTTGAGAGAAATACCTCTTTCTATTTAAAAATAATTCAAAAGTAACATAATTATAAAAGAAAGTATATATATTGAAAATATTCTTATAATCTTGTAAGGAAAGATTCGAAGGTGTTATAATGGTGGAAAAAAGTCGCACCCACCACATAAGTTAGAAAACAATCTTACCATAATTTTCGGAAAGGTCCTAAAGTACATTTTTTAGAAAATGATGCAATGAATCCCTTATAATTTTTTTATAAAAATTCAAAGAAGGGTATAAATTACTTTAACCAATATTCAAGGAAATAGTTAAAATGTTTTGAAATACATTTTTACGAAACATGGATGTGCATGATAAAGAAGTCGCATTAGATATTCACGTATAAACAACGTGAGATTATGAAGAGATTGTAGAATTAACCCTTAACTAAAACATTTCATTGATTGTGGTTATGTTAACATCTTGTATAATAGTTAAATAATTGTTAATAAATTCTATTAGAACCACATAAATAAATATGATATCATCTATAATCTTCTAATATTGCTTTGTTAATAATATTTCAGTAGTATCATTGTTTCGGGTGTAAACTGATTTGTTTTCCTTTATAAGTTTTGAAACAAAATTCATCTTTGTTATTGATAGGATGTATATAATTCATATCCATAATTATATTATGTTATTAAACATTAATTTTAATAATAAAATTAAAATTAGTCTTGAATGGTTACGATGGGGAATGAATCTCGTAGCATTCGTAGAGAAAGTATTCTGTACGTACACACGAGTGAAAAAACCATTATATTGATGGTGAAATAGTATGTAATTGGATGTTATATCATATATAAAGAATAATTAAAATGTTATATTTATTATTGACATCAATTATACTCATTATTATACTCATCCAAATAATTATGTGTTGAATAACAAAGTACACCATGATGTGGAGATAATCAGTTATACGTACGCACATACAGTGACTTTTTTCCTTCATAGGATGGAGATAATAATATATATAGTAGAACCATATTTATAATTAAATCACATTATTTAGAAGATACTGGATTTATTATTTTGGTATGTAATAATCAAAGAAAGAGGTAGTGGAGGAAGAAATGAACTTTGATAGCAATGATGAAATTATTACATCTTCTTCAGGTGTTTCCCTTTGATTTGATCAAAATGGCTCAATAGTTTGGCTTTGTAATCAATGTAAGGCCTCTAGGTTGATGTTAGGGTAGTTGGGAGGATATTTCGGCAGGTTTTCTCGGAGCCAAATGGATTTTTAGGAATGACATTGAGGGAAGGGGAAGTAACATTTTATAAGAGAGATGAGGGTCACATTAGAAGAATCTTGAAATAATATTTTATAATAAAACCATATTTGGTTTATAATGACTCCAAAAGGATTTATTTAGAGAGTAAGATGGGTTTGTGTCTAAAACCTCTCTATTAGTAGGTTTTAGATAGGTTTAGGTCACCATATTAACCTTATCTTTTAGATTTAACTCTAAGTTAAATAGTTTAACTTTTACCATGTTTTATTGTATTATTATAATAAATTGTTAATAAACATAAAATAAAATCCAAATGAACCCCAAGTGATTAATTATTGACATATCTAACCATATATATGTTATTGGGCCAATCCTTATATTTTTATGAATACTATTTCAATTAATAATATAGTATTTGTTTTAAAAACTCTTTTATGTCAATTTTGATACTATATGGTATTTTGACTTTTTGAAACTCATAAAAACTTAATCACTTAAAAAAAATTATTTAATAAACCCTCAAATGTCATACTAACCAATAAAATTATTTGAATTCATGAAAATACTCAATTTACACTTATATTAATATTTATAATATCAATTTTTTGAATCATTCAATAATAAGGTAATTACTGCATCATCATTTTGTCATAAATAAATTTTATTATTTAAAGAATTAAATATATAAATAAAAATCCTTTATGTATGAAATATTTTTATATTTCTTGTTAATATTTATAGTCAAATGTATCTTATGTATAACCCTATATTAAAATTGTTTTAGTTATTAAAATTTGAATTTAACACTTTTAACTCTTCATTAAATAAAATAATAATAGATGTCAAAATCAAATCCAAGTGGATCAAATAGGATCTTATTTTATTCCTAAAGTATATTTTGGTCGAAACATACTTACCCAATAGAATTAAAACATTTTTAGGGTAATTTTAATGTCATTTTTATTTTTAATTATCCTATTTATTTTTAACAGTGTTAAATAAAAGTCAAAAGATATTATTCACCAAATATTATTTTTTTCTTATTGAACCAAATATTACTTACTAATTTCAACTGTGTCTCTCATATTTTTGAAATTCAATTCGTAGAAGCAGTAAAATTATGTTTTATGCAAATTTTCTAAAGTGCCTAGAATGTGGGTAAAAGACATTAAAAAATAAAATAAAATTTTATACATCTACTTTAATTATAAAATGACTCAAATGAATTACATTAAAATTATATGAATATTATGTATCTATTTAGACCTAAATGAAATTAAAATAAAATAAATAATTATTTAAATAAAATGTATGTTTTAAATAATAATGTAGTGTTTTTCACTATTCATAAAAAATTGAATGTTTTTAGAAAAATTCCAAAAATTTAGCCAAAGATATTTTCGATATTATAAATCTAAAATTGAAGTCCATTTTGAAAAATATAATTTATAAAATTTCAAAAAGTGGGTATTAATATTCATAAATTCTTGTTTAATTGATCGTGGTGTGCTAGAACTCAATGTTTCATACAACACAAGCTATAGCATTATTCAAAGGGAAATGTATCGTGGAATATTGGTGTGTTACACCTATCCTAGAGGGGCCCATTTCCATGGCTACACCATGTGCACCTCCAATATTCCAGGTGATGGTGAGTAGCACCGAGTAGACATATCCCATAAATGGGAGGCAGTAACCTATATACATGTACACACACACACACACATTTCCATGCCACAAAATGATGAAACTTAAAAACACCATGTGAACCATGTCTTCATACCACTAAGATAACATAACAGAGTGTCATAGTGAAGATACTGGAATGTAAAAAGGGCCAGAATACAAGCCCATCAAAAAGAGTCTCTAACTACAAGTCCAACATATAAAAAAATAGGTATTGGGACTACTGTCTGAACTGCAATAACACCTCTTTTGTCCAACATCACTAAGAATTTTTTTGTCCTAGTACACATAAGACTCCGTCAAAGGGTCGATCTTCTTCACAAAAAATTACACATGTGGGGAAATCCCATGTAGGGGTGAGTATAACTATACTCTGTTGGAAACCCCAAAACATAAATGTAAAATACCAAAAAGTAAATACCAAGAAAAAAATAACATTGACCTTCATGCATAAGTGTCGAGTCAGTCTGGTCATGAATTGTGGATAACTATTCCACACCCAAAATGAAATCATAAGGCATCGATGCCGCTTCCAAGAAATCACAACCAAAACACTCACCTCCAAGAGTCAGCTCACACTTTTAGCACCTGTGGGTCATCATTGAGATTCCTCCCATTGAAGTCTCCAAGCGTAAGGGTCAAGTCAACTGTTCATCTGAAATTTCTATTTGTTGAACATGATTCATGGAAAGAACAAAATTACTTGAACTTGTGTCTATAAAAAATGAAGCTAAGGTGGGAATGACATGGATCTTACGTCATATCTTTCAGGGAGACTTATTGTAATATGCCTCCATCACATGCAGCTTTCATTATCCATGCCCCCCATTTCCCAAATCCTAGTGTGGGGCACCTTAGAGAGGTGGTGGTAATATGTCAAATCATTGTCCACCACTTGTTGCCATGCGCCTCCACTTCCATTTATTCTACCCTACAGACCTCCCAGTTATTGTATTTTCCTCTAGCTCAGCAGTCCCTCGACCATCCTCCGATCAGTTGTACGATGGGTCAGGAAATATCGTGTCAGATGTCCCTATCCATCGCATGTGTAACCCTGTCTGTCATTGGGATGATTCAAGCTTCCCTATGAGCCCTTCATTGTTGACCCTGAGTCATAGGGTTGTCTCCTAATGTTACTGACCCGCTTGGGTCTAAGAGGGGCATGTGTCGTGACTACCCAAATCCCACCTCCAATAGGGCAGGGGCAGGTGACTAGCACCGAGTAGGAATATCCCACACATGGGAGGAATTATCCTAAGTTCGTATTCACATGCATAGATCTCCATGGAACAAAATTTTGAAATACAAAAACACCATGTTAACAATTCATACAGACCACTAATATCACACAATAGAGTAAAAAAGTGAAAGTACAGAAATGTAAATATGTTTGTAATACAAGCCCACCAAAATGGTTCTGTAACCACATATCCAACATGTAAGAAAAGTGGTATTGAGACTACTGTCTGAACAACAAGAACACCTCATTTATCCAACCCCTCTATACACTATCTTGTCCTAGTCCACCTAGGACTCTATCAAAGGGTTTATCATCTGAACAATACATGTCACATGTGGGAAACGACCATGAAGGGGTGAGTACAAAAATACTCCATAGGACACCCCCAAAAAATAAATTAAAATACCAAAAATTAAATACACAAAAGGAAATTGTAGTCAGGTCCACATAGGTGTATGTCAGTAGCACATATAGCATGAATATCCAGATATACTCAATCCAAGACACACAATCTAGAGGTATGTCACAACTAATTACCATCCATGGGATTCTTCTTCAAGCATGATTGTTCTGTGAGAACTCACTTCACGAGCCATGTTGTACTCATAGACACTCACAATAAGGTGTAGATCATTTGGGACCCAGCCAAAGAGAACACATTTGTCAAGGATGACTATGATACACAGAGAGGGGATCCTTCCCTGAGAATAAAAATAACCCAATCCGGAACAAACCACAACGTAGGGGATCCATCCAAGAGAATACCACTAACTCTACTCATGTGGCTCACTAGATAGAGGACCAATTCCCTACTCTAGTAGGTTATTTCGATTCTATAAAACACCACTATGGGAGATAAATGATACTACTCCAATCCCAAGGAGGAATACCATAACTCTATCTGGGACTTGGACTCTAAAGGGGACTAAAATTCTTTAATGTGGATGTAATGTCGTATTAAACCCTCGATGAAATGACCAATGGAATGATATAAACCTATACTAGTCTATGATAAAAACTCACCACACTATCTAAAAAGGACCATATCATTTTTTGGGTTCCAATTCCATTGAGGGATCATTTAGTAGACATACCATTTAAAAGTTAGGGTAGTTAAAAATTTCAAAACTGGGTCACTGGGCCTAGGGATCAATTTCATGGTCAGTCCACTAACCATGGTGGTATTTTTATATTGTCAAATTCCTGAACCAACCACATGAAATATTCCTAGGTAGACCACCATGGTCGACCGAACCCCAAGCTTCCATGGACACATAGCAGCTGCTGCATCCGTGGCATAGCTTTGGCCAAGTCACCTAGGGTCTCACCTGAGTCTGGCCTGACCCACTTAGCCCACCCTAGAAAATTCGGTTCAGACTAACCCACTCCATCTAAGCCTTTCCCATGTCTATTTTCATGCACTCTATGCAGTTTCCCATTGTGTCCCATGTGGGGGTTTCCACCACCAGATCATGTGGATCCGTTGTGTCCCCGTGTCGAGCTATATCTACGACCTTGAATATACCATCTCCACATACCGTGGCTCCAGTCCTTCATTTACCACAAACGGCTCCACCATGTCCCTTTAGGACTACACTACCTCCACCACGGCCGATTTCTACCACCCTAGGCTTCTGAAAATGCCACCTCACATCGTTAGACCGCCACACAGAACCTGTGTTGGTGGTCTCTTCCACGCACCACCAAACCACTTCAGATGCTCAAAATTCAAAACAGTCACATATATGGGTTCCTCAGGTCCCATTATTCTCTGATCAGGCCTCAAATATCTATTTTACACAAATCTGATAGTCTAATCACATTCAGATCCACCCGGAATTTCAAAAAATGGTCATGGGTTGCAATGGTGAAGAATGCGAAGAACGAGGGAGAGATAAGAACATGAAAACCCAAGGAATGTACATCAGCATTTTTTCATGTTGGTCTCAATCCCTTTGTATTAAAAGGATATAAAAAGTGGAATTAAAATAAATCTCCCAATAATCTCATAGAAAATATACAATCCCAGAAAAATGATTTAACCATTGATCATTCTATTCAGGGATTGATCCGTGTTCATCATGGAAATCATGTATTGGGAAAAATCATAAAGAAACAACTTCCCTAACTTGATTTGGATCAGTCTCTTATGGTGGATGATCGATGTGTCATCTTCCTTGGTGAGGTTCCTTAAATCAGTTGTGTGTTGGTCATAAATCGACGATTCTTCACCATTTGTTGGAGATATACCTTTCCCCATGTCTCAATGAAATTACAGAGTTATGGTGATAACCTTGAATTCTTAACAAGAACTTAATAAAAAGTAAGTGTTGATATAAGGAATAAAATTATTTTTATTAAATTATTTTATCTCTATTAGGTCCTATGGATAATTTTTCATTATCAACTAGTGAAAACCAATTTTATATCACACCTAGGTTAAAACATCTATTCTGAGTCAATCAATGACATCATTTTTCTTATCTGGGAAATAATTTGTTATTTGTTCCACATTTTCAAGAAAACTATGTTTGTGTTCTATTAAAAAGATTAATATTTTTTCATAAAACTATTTCAGGAACACTGGGCCTTGAAATCATAGGTCGTCTCAGTGATTGGCCTAGTAATCAATCCATATAATATCTAAAAATAGTACTTCCAAAATCAAAGATGTTAAATTCTCCCCACCTTGGGGACATAAATCTAGAAAATCCAAAAAAGGGGTCCTCAAAGAAATGAGGGTATTTCACATAAGTCTAAGCCCCCAATAACCATGTTCACTTCTAGATATTCTTGTACATACACCAAACATGCACCAGAGGAATCGACCACCCCCAAAGGATCCACTCCTACCAATCCTCAATCTCTATCAGATACTTAGCAATAGTCAACCCATCATTGATGTTCATATCCACACTGTTGATGATGTGGGATGAGTCATTCACATACCTCCTCAGTTGAGACATGTGGAAGACATCATGTACCTGATCTAACTATAGTGGTAGAGCCCAGTGGTACACCACCTCGCTATCTTTATGTACTATGAGGAATGATGTGATGAACCATAGAGATATCTTTCCGACTCACCAAATATCTAAAATCTGCGTTGAGGTGATACATAAAGAACATGTTGTATTCTTTCTCAAACTCCAATGGCCTTTATTGCCTACCAACATAATATTTATAATGTCTCTATGAAGAATTAATATATTTCTAGATAATATGCAGCATCTCTATTGTATCTTGCCCCAACTCTGGGCCCCTATGTGTTAACTCTCCCAGGTCCATCCAACAATGTGGTGACCTATAGGTTCTCTCATACAAGGACTTGAATGTTACCATACCGATGGTGGATTGGTAGCTTTTGTTTTCTGAAAAATCCACCAGAGGTAGGTGAATCTCCCAACTTCTTAAAAATTATAACATGAAAGACCACAACATCTATTCAAGAATCGGAATGGTCCACTCATTATAGTCATCCATATGTGGGATAAACACTATGATCAAGCATAAATGATCCCCAAACAGCTCCTGAAATACCTCCCACATCTGGGATTTAAAGAAAGCATCGTAGTTTGAAACTAATATTGATGGAAATCCATGGAGTAGAACATTTTCCAACACATAGATGCATCCTAATCTCTCTTCTGAACACTAATCTTGTATAGATAGAAAGTGGGATGAATTAGTGAGTCTGTCGAAGATCACACAGATTGTATCTTACTCCTTATACATACATGGTAAATCCATCATGAAGTCCATTGATAACCTATCCCACATCCATTATATCATCTCAATGAGTCATTTCATACAAACTAGAACCTAGTACTCAGACTTCACATGCTGACAAGTAAGGTATCGAGAAATGTACTCTAAAACTCCCTTCTTCATTCCTAGCCACCAAAACTGCCATTGGAGGTCCTAGAACTTCTTTTACACACCTTGATGTACCACCAATGGGGATATATAGAAATCCATTAAAAACACATCCCAAAATTTCATGGGTACTACTATGTGCCCTCTGAAAAGAACGACCTTCTCCCCAATATTCAAATATCAATCAAGGACTTACCCTGGGGTAATCTGATCAGGTAAATTCTTGAAGTCAATATCTCCAAGATACTCCTCCTTAACTCGCTCCAATCGTAGAGGAGTCAAAACCATGGAATTTTGGTAATCTACCCCATCTACATCCAAAAAATATAACTTTAATGAGGCTAACTTCTATCACACCCCATTCAACAATTACGAAATGGATCTCCAACTAAGAGAATCTGCCACCACGTTCCCCTTCCTAGGTGTATTAACAAATGCAAATTCATAGTTATAGAGGAATTATAGCCATCTCCTCTTCCTCAAATTCATAACCTTTGGATAAAGTATATATTTGAGACAATTTTGGTCATAGTAGATAATAAATTTCTCTCCTAATAGGTAGTGTCACCACATATTTAATGAAAATATTGTCGTGGATAACCCATGATCATGGGACTCATATTTCTTCTTATGTGTAATCAACTGGAATGAACCTTATGAAATCACTTCTTTCCTCTACATCAGGACACAACCATGTCCAATTCCTGATGCATCCTAGAACAATATGTACTTGGCACCCTCCTATGTAAATCTCAGGATTGGAGCACTCGCCAATCTCTATCTCAACTGCTGAAAACTACCCTCGCAATTTTCCATCAAGAATAATGGTTGTCCCATTCATGTCAAATATTTCACTAGTACTACCACACCAGAGAAGACATGTACAAACCTCTGATAGTATCCTTACAAACCAAAAGAAACTCTGCACATCAGAAACACTCTTGGGTGGCTCCCAAGCAAGCACCGCATCATTCTTCACTAGATCCACTGTAACTCCAGCCTCTGAAAAGACATGTCCCAGAAAATGGACCTCTCAAATCAATAATTGAAACCTAAATATATTCTCATAATGATAAAGCTATCTATGTGTGTCTAGGACTATCCTCAAGTGTCTCGCATGCTCCTACTCGAATGTCGAGTACACTAGGATGTCATCAATGCAGACCACCATGAAAAGGTCTATGTAAGTGTGAAGGATCATGTTCATGAGTCCCATGAACACTGTTGAAGCACTATTCATTACAGACATCATCACCATGTCCTCATAGTGGATGTAACAACATCTAATGGCCATCTTTGGTATATCCCCATCTCGTACTTGTAGCTTCTGATAGCCACATCTGAGGTCAATCTTCGAGAACCATTGCGCCCCTTTTAACTGATCAAAGAGGTCATTGATCCTTAGTAGTGGATACTTATTCTTCAACATCACCTATTTTAGGAGATAAAATTACACACAAAACCTCAATATCACATGTGCCTTCTTGGTAAATAAAACTGGGGATGCCTAGGGTGGAACATTAGGTCTCAAGAATCTCATCCTCTATAAGTCCCCCAACTGAACCCTCATCTAATGAAGCTTTGCAGGAGCGATCCTATATACAGGAGTAGATATCAGTTTCATCCCTGTTTAAAAATCATTGCATATGTCTACCTATCATTCAAGGAGGTAATCCTCGAACACCCTCAATAATGATTTCCTCATACTCCACCAACACTACATGAATCTGAGGACACATATCATCCACTACATGAGGGTGAGGCTAGACAACTGAGGTGTAATTGGTTGAACCATCCTATGTGTGTATATCATGAGATACCTATGTTTTTTTATCCTATAAAGGATATCCTGGTCCCATTACAATGGATACACTACACTCTACACCTAAAATAATCAATTTGAGCATGAATTTGGGATAATAAGTCCTTAACAAGAATGAAATCACAAGGTCTTTGCACTGCTACCAATAGATCCCAACCAAAACTCTCACCTCCAACAGTCAGGTGACATATTTAGAACCAATGTGTGATCCTCGAGTCTCCTCCCAAAGAAGTTTCCAAGCATAATGTTCGATTCAATTGTTCAACCTAAATCTCTGAGTCTTTAACAATATTTGTGGAAAAAAATGAATGAATAGAACCCATGTTTATCAAAAGTGGAACTATGGTGGAAAAGACACATATCTTACCTCATAACATCCTTGTATCCTTGAGTTCATAAACCTACATCACCTGCAGTTATCCCCATCCTTGTCCAGCAGCTCCCTCATCCTGGCGTGGACCACTTAGCAGTGGTGGTGGTAATAGGTCGAACCTTTATCCAACTCATTATACCCAACCTGCTTATCTACCATGTATTACACCCTATAGAAAACCCTATTCCTTTATCTATATATATATTATAGATCCCTTTACTGTCCCTCAATCAGTTGAACTATGAGTCATGAAATATCAAGCCATATGTCCCTGACCACTATATGTGTAACACTGTCTATCCATGGGCTGATTTGAGCCACCTTGGAAGCCCTTCACTACTGACCATGAGTCATGGGGTCATCTACTAAATTCCCAAACACACTTGGTTTCTCTGTGCCTGTCGTCAGTGACCTACTATCTAGCTCTTAGCTACCATGTGCCAACTGATATCTCCCACTTCTATGTATTCTGTTCAATAAATCTATCATGTAGCTGGTCCCTCTCAAGTACCTGAGCATATCTACAATATCTAAGGGATACCATCGATTACTTGATGTCACAACGTAATCCCAGATGAATGGTCAGATACATGTAGTACTATCCTCATAACATGTACAATGAGTAGCATTAAATATAAATAAACTTCACTGAATACTCAACCATGGTCATACCACCCTTCTACAGATTCAGAAGATCCTATATGCATAACGATCACAACATGGCCAGAAATAAAACTCTTTGAAGATATTATTGAAGTATTTCTAGGGGAGATACATCTTGTAATGTGATTGAGTCATTAATTTAAACCATCATCCCACAAATCCCATAAAATAACTTGTGGAAATGACTACCATATGGTCGATAGGAATCCTCAAAAGGAAGAAAACATGGGTGACTGCCTCTATCCAATCCCTAGCCTCTATCCAATCCCTAACCTCATGTTGGTATATATCACCCCAAAACCTTGGATTTTACTGACTCTAAAACACATTCAATGCACTGAATCTGTGTGTATCCTCCACTGGTAGTGTTGGTAGTAGTTGCTGCTCCATGGGTAGTGGTATAGCTAGAAGACCACCCATAGGTTCTATCTCTGGTACATGCCCCTGTAATGATGCCTCATCACTAGGTGGATCATCCTCATGATCACACAATGTAATCATGTTTGTCTATCTGCATAGTGGGATCCTGTAATAAAACAAGGTGTACCACCATCAATAGTTTATATATGGAGAGCATACTCAATAAGGACATGGAAAAAACCATTCTTATATGATACATGCCTCACTGTTTATTCCCTACAACCAGTTTTTCTTGTACTGAGTTGAAAAATAGGATTCCATAGTCCTAGTGTATGGAAACATCAGCCACCACACCCACACAAGAGTCTCTCACCAAAAACCGAACATGAAACACTTACCATTATTTCCCCAAACCAAAATCATAGAATGTTAGTCCGAACAGTCCAACATTAATACCACTCTTTCATGACCCATCCTAGAGGGGCCCCTGTTATGACTTCCCCTATCCTGACTCCAATAATCTAGGGGATAGTGACTTGCACTGAGTAGGAATATCCCAGAAATGGGAGGCATTATCCTAAGTAACTATACACATGCACAAATCTCTAAGCCAAAAAATGACGAAATATTAAAACACAAAGAGATAAATGAATGCATACCCCTAAGATCACACAACAAAGTACAATAGTGAGTAACCTAGAATATAAACAGGGCTACAATACAAGGCCAACCAAAAGAGTCAGTAACCACAAGTCTAATCTATATGAAAAGAGGTAATGGGACTTCTATTTGAACCACACAAAAATATCATCTTTCATGCCTCGCTAAACACCGTCTGGTCATGGTCTACCTTTGACTCCATCAAAGGGTTACTCATTTTCACAAGACAGGACACATTTGGGAAAATTCTATGTAGGGGTGTGTACAAAAATACCCAATAGGACACACCAAAAACAAAAAGGAAGATACCACAATGAAAATACCATGATAAAAACACTAGTTAGCTACACACATGTAAATATTAGAAACACATATAACAAGAACATCCATATATTCTTAACCTAATACACACAATCTAGAGGTAATTCAAAACCAATTACTAGACATAATATTTGGATAAATGGATGCTCATTCTGGGAGAACTCTATCCTCGAGCCATGTTATAATCAGAGACACTCACTTAGAGGCCTAGCTCATTTGGACCCTATCCAAAGAGAAAACATTTGTCAAGGATGACTATGATACACAAAGAGGGGATCCTACCCAGATAATACAACTAACCCGGTCTGGATTAACCCTCCACTGTGGGGATCCATCCAAGAGAATAACATTAACCTTATGGATGTGGCTCGTAATGTAGGGTATCCTTACAAGAGAATACAACTCACCCTACTGATTTGGCCTTCTAGTTATAGGAACAAAACCCTATTCTCATGGTTTAAATCAATTTCATAAAACTCCACTAGGGATGATAGAGGATCATTCTCTAGTCCAATAGAGGAATTCAATAACTCTATTTGGGACTCAGCCTCTAGAGGGGACTACAATCTATTAATGTGGAAGTAATGTCGTACTAAACCCTCAAAGAAAGGACAATGGGAACACTCGCAACCTACAAAAATCAATGTCAGAATCACACCACATTATCTCAAAAGGATAGTCTCATTTTTAGAGTCAAAACTCTATAGATGGCTCATAAAATGGATGTACCGTTTGAAATTTATAGCCATCCAAAATATCAATGGGGGTCACTAGGCCTAGGGACCCACCGCACAGTCAGCCCACTGACCATGGAGATCGACCACCATGGTCAACCTCCCAAAACAACCACCCCTCAGCTGTTGCAGTCGTTGACCATGGTCAAATTCACCATCAGCTCCCACGACCTTATTGTAGCTGGAGTGAATGTGGCTCATGGTCGACCATGGCCCGACTAAGGTCGGGTCACCCTAGGTCTGACCTAAGTCCGACATGGCCCATTGGGTCCAACCCAAACCACTAGGCCTATCACATCCCATTGGTTCTATCCCAAAATATTTCGTTTAGGTGCGGTATGTGTCATTGAGAACATTTTCGAGGTAGTCATCAATTGTATTCCATACGACCACCACAACGACCGCATATAGTGGCTCTACCACATCCTATGGCCTAGAAAAACACCACCGCCAAATTCCTAGATCCCCCACCTCTGTTTTCAACATACCAGCTGCACTACATCCCACAACCCACTCACTCATGTCCCACACAGCCCGCACCACCGCCGACACCTCCCATTGTTGTCACCTCGCCACATCAGACTGTCACGTTGGAGCCGCACAGGTGGTCCCTTCCACATTACATCAGGCCTCTTTCGATGCTTGATATTCAAAATATCCACATAAATGGGTTCCTCGGGTATGGATCTACACTAATCTATCCTCTTCTTTATATTTTCCTCTAATATTGGGGTCTGATCACGTTCGGAGCCACCCATCTTGTCGAACCGTGGCCACAGGGGTTGAATGGTGAAGAATGTGAAGAAGAAGAATGTGAATAGCATAAGAAATCCTTAATGAACAGACCTTATCCTTGTTTTAGATCATCCTTAATCTGTTTTATTTAAAATAATAAATGAAGCGGAAATAAAATAAATATCCCAAAAATCCTACAGAAAATATCTCATCCTGAAACAACGATCGAACCGCGAATCAATCCGTTTATGGATTGAAATGTGTTTATAATGGAATTAAATAACAGAAAAAAAAAGAAACAAACACTGTTCCCCAATTTGGATCTTTCACTGAAAAAGGATGATCAATGTTTCATCGTCCTTGGTGAGGTTCCATTGAATCGATTATGTGTTGGTTGTCAGTCCATGATCTATCACCGTCTTTTGGAGGGAGATATTTTTCAAATTCTAAGAGTAATTCAATGGTTATAGTGATAACCATGAATTAATTAAAAAAGAAAAATAAAAATAAAGTGTCGCTGCATTGAATAATTTTTTTTATTATTTTATCCCTGTTACATCCCACACAAAAACATTTTCATAGTCAAACTGCGCCGACCAATGATTTGTTGCTTCTACGGTAAAAGAAATAATTTGAGTTCAAATTATCCCTTATATGTCTGATCCGAGTATACGTTTAACAGTTATTCCACTTTATCAGTTACACCATATGTGGGTGGCATTAACAAGATTAATACTTTTTCAAGCAATATATTTAGCTATATTGGGCCTCGGAATCCCATGTTTTCTAAGTTACTTGCCCAAAAATAAATCAATATAATATCTAAAAATAATACATGGAAAATATGAGTGGTTAAATTATCCCCACCATGGTCCTTTACATCCTCAAAAGACAAAACAAGGGATACTAAAACAGATGAGGGTACTAAGAATGAATTTGAGCCTTCTGCTCCCATGTGCTCTCCTGGATATTTTCATACTGTAAAAAAACACACATTAGTGTAATTGACCACCCATGAAAGATCTTATCCTACAAATCCTTAATCTCCAATAGTTACTTAGAAAAAGACTCCCCATCCTTGATTTCTAGCTCTCCCTAGTTGATGATGATTGCTGGGATAGGCACATACCTCCTCATCTTCGACATGTGGAAGAAATTGTGTACCTGATATAACTACACTGGTTGATGCTAGTGGTATGAAATCCCCCCAGCCCTGTATAGTGTTAAGAATGGTCTGATGAACCTCATTTATGTCTTGAATCCCTAACCCAATGTCTATAATCTGCATTGTGTTGAGACACAAAGAAACACATGGTCTAATACCTCGAAATTTAATGGCATATTTCGCCTATCAATTTAAGACATCTAATTGATATTTAAAGTATTAATTCACTCCTTGATGGTTTTCACAATCTCTATAGTATAATTCACCAAATTTTGTCCTATGAGTGCTCGCTCTCTTAGGTCCATCCATAAATATGGTGACCTAAAGGGTCAACTGTACATGTCCTCGAACGGTGCCATAATGATGGTGGAATGGTAGCAATTTTGGTATGAAAACTCCACCAAATGTAGGTGATCCTCCCATGTACGGCAAAAGTCTAACATTCATTTTTGCAATATTTCCTCCATAACATAAATTACTTGCTCATTTTGGCATTATTTCAATGGGTGAAATGATAATATCAAGTGTAACTGATTCAAAAATGCCTCTTACAATACATTCCACAATCAGAATGTAATGTGAGCATCACAATATGAAACTATAATTATTGAACTCCATGGAGTTGAACTGTCTCCTACACATATAGGTGTCTCATGATCTATATTAAATTTTCAACCTAGATATTAAGGAAGTGGTTCAACTAGGGGAGTTGATCAATGATCACACAGATGATATCGTTCCCCCTGGATCTATGTGGTAAAACCATAAAAATTCCATAGATATCCCATACCACTTACATTCTGGAACCAAAGGGGGTTGTGTCAAACCCACTAGAACTTGGAGATCAGCCTTCACTTGATGACAAGTAAGGCATCAAGAAACAAACTCTACAATTCTTTTCATCATTCCTGGACACAAAAACTGATGTCAGAGGTCTTGGTACATCATTGACACACCTGGATGTACCACCAATGGTGATGTATGTAACTCTATAAAAACCTCCTCCCACAACCCCACTATTAATACTTTGTTCCCTCTTAAAATAATGATGTTCTCTCCAACTTTCGAATATCCATTAGAGGCATGCCTTGTGAACATATGAACACATATAGTGTCATAGTCGGTATCCCCAAGATGTGCCTCTCTAATTCAATGTAAGTGTGGAGGGGTGGAAACCATCTACCAGAGGTATGTTTCTCCATCTTCATCCACAAAGGAAAATTGCAACAAGAATATCTAATCTCGTGCCTTACTCACCAACAATGAATTGGATCTCCTACTGAGAGTATCTTCCACCACGTTCCCCTTTCCAGGAGTATAGAAAATATAAAATTCATAGTCCTGGAGGAACTCTAGACATCCCCTATATCTCATGTTTTGGATCCTTCTAAGAGATGATATAATTGGGAATATTGTGGTCATGGTAGATTAATCTCCCTCCTATCAGGTATTGTCACCACTTCTTCAATGTGAAGACTACTGCTGACAACTGAAGATCACGGGTCATGTAGTTTTTCTCGTGTGGTTTCAAATGGTATGAACCATATGAAATCACCACCTTACACTATATCAAGACATAACCAAGCCTATTTATAGATGCATCGTAGAACACTACATACTCAGTACCCTCTTTTAGAAATCTCAAGATGGGAGTCCTTTCCAATCTATGTCTCAACTACTGAAAATACTTTTTGGAACATTTTTATCCACATGAATTTGTGTACCTTTAATGTCAATGTTTTCAATTGTGCATCCACATTGGAGATGTTGAGTATAAACCTCTGATAGTACCCTGAGAAACCAAGTAAACTCCACACATCAGTAACCATCTTGGGTGGCTCCTACGAAAGAACAACCTCAATCTTCACTAGATCTACTACAACTCCCGCCTCTAAAATGTCGGGTCCCAAGAAGTGGACATCTCGAATTCATAATTGAAACTTATAGAGATTCTCATAATGATGGTTCTCCGAAGGTGTGTCCATGTCCATCATCTAGGGACTCGCACGCTCCTCCTCAGTCACTGAGTACACTAGCATGTCATCAATGAAGACCACCATGAACTTGCCTATGTAAGGATGAAGGATCCTATTCATTATTCCCTTGAAAATAATTGGGGAATTATGCATTCCAAATGGAATATCCATGTACTTATAGTGGCTATGACGACATATGAAGGCTATATATGGTATATTCTTATCCCACACTCAAAGTTGGTGATAGCCAGGTCTGAGGTCAATCATTGAGAACCACCATACCCCTTTCAACTGATCGAAGGGTTAATTGATCCTCATTAGGGGGTACATATTATTCATAGTCACCTAGTTCTTATGTAATAAGTCTAGACATAAACTCAATCACCTGTATGCATTCAAGAAGAAAAAAAATTTGGGGTGCCTATGGTGAAACACTATGTCTCAAAAAACCCTTACTCTGTAAGACCTCCAACAATACCCTAGATCACAAAGATTTACGAGATCCATCGAATATGTAAGTGTGGATATCAGTACCCTAAAAATGGTATCGATTATTATAGATTTATACCTCTCTATGGGGAGGTAAAGCATCAATATCCTCATTAAATATGTCCTCATACTCATCCACCACTATTGGAAACTGAGGACTCATATCATCCACTACACTGAGGGTGAGGCTAGACAACTGAAGTTTAATTGGAAAGTCCCAACTATGTGTGAGTCCTTCCAAGGACTCCTATATTTACATTCCACCAATAAAGTAAAACCTGGTCCCATTACAATAAACAGACAACACTCTATGCCTAAAATAGTCAGTTTGTGCATGAACTATGGATAAATAGTATATACCATGAATGACATTGTAAGGCCTCGACGCCACATCCAAAAGATCCCAACTAAAAGTTTTTCTTCCTAGAGTTGAGTCACACTATCAGAACCATTGTTAGATCATTGAATCTCCTCCCATAATAGTCTCTAGGAATATTGGTAGAGTCAACTGTTTAACCAGAATCTATGAGTCTTGAACAAGATTTGTGGTAAGAAAGTAATAACTATCACTTTTGTCAATTAGAACCGCAGCTATGGTAAAAAAATCAAAACGCATACATCGTATCATCCATACAGACTTAGGGTCATAATCCTCTATCACCAAAAGTTTTTTTCATCCCTACCCACCGTCTCCCTTAGCTTGGCGTGGACCACCTGGGGTGGTGGTGGTAATAGGTTGATCCTCCATCCACCTCTCACAGCCTTGCCTTATCCTCTTCCATGTCTTCCACTCTGAAAACCACTCGGTTCCTATCTATCCCATTACTTTGAAGGTCCCTCAACCATCCCCTGATTAGTTATTCAATGGGTTGGGCAATATCATGCCAGATGTCCCAAACTGCCACATGGGTAGCATTGTCTCTCCCTAAGCTCATTTGAGACACACTATGAGCCATACACTGCTGACCCCGAGTCATGGGGTCCTATCCTAATGTTCTTGACCCAATTTGATGCATATCACTACCATCAGCTACCTTCATCTGAGGAATGAGATACCCTGTTCCCACTACTATCACCCATTGACGGTGAATGCTCGTCTATAAAGCTATCTACTATAATAGATCAATCATGTTCCCTGCTATAAGTAGTAAGGATAATGGATACCATTGATGCCCTGATGTCCCAGCGTAATCCATACTTGATGGTCCGTGCCCTGATGTTCTGGCCATGACCCTGCCATAAGATTCTTCTTGATGCACTCTTGTTCCAAGATAACTTACTCCTCAAGCCATGTTATAATCATAGAAACTCACTATGAGTTATAGATCATTTAGGGCCCACCAAAAATTGAATGCATTGGTCAAGGAAGACTATGATACAAAGAGAGGGGATCCTGCTATAGATTAAAAATAACCCTATCTTGGATCAAAATGTGACATAGGGGATCCTACCTAGAGAATACCACTAACCCTACTA
This sequence comes from Viscum album, assembly GCA_963277665.1. Taxonomy (NCBI): domain Eukaryota; kingdom Viridiplantae; phylum Streptophyta; class Magnoliopsida; order Santalales; family Viscaceae; genus Viscum; species Viscum album. Next base: position 1,630,495,782 of record OY728121.1, on the reverse strand, counting down.
AAGAGGCTCATAATGTAGGGGATCCAACATAGATAACACTACTAACCCTACTAATATGGCCCGCTAGATGGAGGACCAACACCCTATTCTCATAGGTCACAAATATTCCACCAAAACCCCACTAGGGGTGATTGAGTATCCTTCTCCTGTCCCACAGAGCAATACCATAACACTATCCTGGACTCAGCCTCTTGAGGAGTCCACAATCCATTAATGTGGATGTGATGTTTTACTGAACTCTTGAAGAAATGAATAAGGAAATGATGCCAACCTATACCTTTCCAAGTTAAATAATCACAAAATGATATCAAAAATACTGTCTCATCTTTAGGGACACAATTCCACAGACTACTCATCAAACAGAAATACCATTTGAATGTTATGGTAGTTCAAAATTACAAAGGGGTCACTGGACCCATGAGCCAACCACAAGATCGGTCTAATGACCATGGAAGTCGACCATCATTGTCGACTGCCAGGATAGACTAACATGCGACCACTGCAGTCGACCACCATGGACGGCCATTCCCCCAACTATCAGGGTCACATGGAAACTGGAGCGACTTTGGATAACTTTCGACTACCATGGTTCACTGTGGCCCTACTCCGACCTGTTCGCCCTGGGTTCGACCTGAGGCCGACTCATCCTGCTAGGTCTGACCTGACCCTTTATCCCCAACCCATCCCATGGGGTGTTACCCACCCCACTTCACTCAGGCCCATCCTGTGTCTGCCATTTCACACTCCATGTTGTCATCAGCCACCATCGCTAAATATGATCACTACCACCTCGGGTTTCTGACTTCTCCACCTCATTTCAACGAACTGTCACAACAGAACCACACTTTTGTACATTTTTGTAGACCACCGAGCCACTTACAATTCCAAACATATTCATTGGTCACATATCTTGGTTCCTTGAGTCCCAATCAACACTAATCCAGCCTTTTTTGTACATTATCCTCCAATCCATGGGTCCGATCACATTTAGAATAACATGACACGTCAAACAGTGGCCACAATGGTACAATGGTAATGAATGTGATGAACTAGGGGGATAAAACCACAAAAACAACCGAATTAATGAACCTCGACCATTGTTCTTATCATCCTCAATATTTTTTCATTTAAAGGATAAAAAAATGTAATTAAAATTAATTCATCAATAATCCCACAGGAAATATCCCATCCCACAACAAAGATCGAACAACAAGTCAATTTATTCTTGGATTGAGACACATTCATCATGGAAATCCTGAGCGGGAAAAATAACAAACAAAAAACCACCATACCTCGATTTTCAGGAGTCTCTAATGAGGGATGATCGACGTGCCAGCGTCATCAGTGAGGTTTCATCGAAGCAATTATGCATTGGTCATAGATCCACATTCTATTGTCCTTTTTTTGGATAGAGATCTTTCTCAATGTTTAATTGGAACTTTAGCATTATGGTGATAACCCTGAATTCATAAAAATATCACAATAATAAAGTGTCACTACATTGAATTAAATATTTTTTACAAAATTATTTTATCCCTGTGATGTCCTATGACAACATTTTAACATTCGAACTTCTCTAAAAAAAATAAGCATTTCATAGGTTAAAACACTATTATTATATCAACAGTGCCCTAGGATTTCAGATCTATGAACCTATTTAAGTGTTATTCCACTTTTCTAGAAAACCATGTGTGTGCTATTATAAAGATTAATATATTTCAAAAAAATTGTTCCAGGCCCACAAAGCCTTAGAATCGCACATCATCTCCATGACAAGTCATGAAATCAATACATATAATATATAAAATTAATACATGGATAATCTAATTTGCTACACTCATTGATTTTGATCACTATTGAGTGAGTTTGGTGGAACCTGATTGGAGTACCAATGGGTTACTAGGGTGAATGGGATCCTCGAACTCGATGTGTTGGTCTTTTAACTCTATAATTGGTTATACTAATTTTTAAGATTTTATCACACATGTTGTAGGATGATGGTACTTTTATTGAGTTTATATTTCCTCTTGTGTTGGATGAGTTCCCAGAGGTGTTCCTAGATGATTTTTTTGGGTTCCCACTTGAGCAAGATGTTGAGTTCACCATTGATATATAACTGGGGAAACAACTGATATCATCTTACTAATATTTTATGGACCCCAATTATTTGAGGGAAATTAATATTTTGGTGGGTGATTTGAAATCCAAAGGATTAATTTTCATGAGCATATCAACTTGGAATGCACTATTTATGTTTCCATTGAAGGCTGGTAGATATTTTGGGATGTATATTGACAATGAAAAGATAATTAATCAACTATTAAGAATATATATTCCATACCTGGTATTGATGACAACAGTGATCAGGTCAATGGGTATGGTGGCTGTTAAAGATCTTATTTTATTTCATGTATCACCTAGTGATGTTAAAAGATGTTGATGTTCCTAAAATAGAATTTTGAATCAGTAATGAACACTTCAAGAATTTGGCCATTTCCTTCAGGTGGAAAAATTACTGAGTAGTTTTGATGGATATCATGAATTTGGTTTTCCATCTATACCACAATTCATTTTTTTTTGTATTTGTGGAAGACATCATTTTCTACTCCCAGAACGTGGAAGAGATGGAGTGGAATTTCAATATAGTGTTGGGAACTCTTTGAGATCATAGAATTTATGCCACTATATCCTTGTGTAGCTTGAGGATTAGGGTAGTTATGATTATATAACATGTGACCTCAGAACAAGTGATTTTTGTGGACATAAATAATATCAAACTCGTGAAGAAATAGGAAAAACCGAAGAATTTATACATGATCTGGAGCTGTTTGGGCCTACATGGGTATTACATGCAGATTGTCTGGGATTTATATCAGCTTAAATCTCCCATGACTATGATAAATCAGAAAAGGGTAATTATTGAGTGGAGTCAAGTGTGATAGAAATATTTTTAGGATCTTAAGAAATGGTTAACCATAGCCCATGTGTTTTTCTTTCTAGAATATGGATGTGGATATTTGGTCTATTATGATGCAATAGGTAAGTGTATTAGATATGTCATAATAATGGATTAGCATGTCTTGGCATGTGGTTCTCACTATATGGACCCATAATTAACGTACATAGAAAGTACATCACTTTTACAAAGTACATAATACATTACACCAAAGACGCCCAAAGACCGTATTAGTTTAGTGACTTTTGAAACATGGAGGCACAAAAACATGTACATGAGTGAGTTCAATAATTTCTCACGTGGTTTTTAATTACTAGTAGCATTATTAGACACATAATAACTAATACTTATCTTCATAAAATTGGGAATAGATACATAAGAAAGGGTGAGTTCAGATTCTTTGGAAGAGTAAACAAGGGAGATACGCAATTATAATAATGATCATAAGGGTATGGGAACATGAGAATAACATAACAATATCATACCCTACATATTAAATATCATATTAATGAGTCATGGAATAAATATTTTCAGTTTATAAGACATGAATCATGGTGGAATCAATATCATAATCCATAAAATCATAACTATGTAATACAACATGGAAATTGTGGCATATACATATTATTTGAAAAAAATCAATCAAGACTACATACCAAGACCATCATAACATTTTAGGATTGGGATAATCACTGTGGACATACTTCATTCTTGGTATAAAAACCCATGAACCCTATTATATTTAGTCTTGGGCTACAAATTGTGTATTCTATTACATTTATTATTAGTCTACAACTCATGTACCTACTTATTTTTAGGCTTGGGCAACAACCAGTGTACCTTATTATTTTGGGGATTGGGCTACCACATGAATACCATTTGATATCATATACCATTTTTCATTACCCAATACATTTGAGGGAGATATAGGTACCATCAATCTCATGATAAAATCATTTATACATGTGCAACAAGATAATAAAATTTTTATCATATTATAACCCATAAAAAGAGACAAGTTTGATAAAAATAATATCATACCCCGTGAAATTAAATGGGTATCATTAAAATTTCATCAAATAATGACCTATGGAAAATATATTGGTTTCACAATCATTTCCTCCAGCATAACCCAAGAAAAGAAGATGGTTTTAAAATCATATAACCATTAGAAGAGAAACAGGTTTCGAAAAATAATTTTTTTACCACAGAAACCATTAACGATAGAATATAAATGTTATTCTCGGATCATATCCCTAGTAAACAATAAACTATAACAATTTTATTCATCATATATAGAAATATGTTTTGAATTATAACATGAAAAAATTATTAAATAAGATATATTTTATTTTGAAATCTTTTTTAGAAAACCATTTCAAAATCATTTTCTTCTGAAGAATGATTAAAAATTATAATGAAAAAATATGTTGATAAAATTTTATTTTCCATGATGAAAATATATTTTTCAAAAATAAATCATTTTGAAAACATTTTAATATTAAAATATATTATAAAACATATAAATGAATCTTGAAAATATTTTGATAAACTTTTTCATTGAAAATACCTTGAAAACTCAGAAAGAAATATTGAAATAATTTTGCCAACTTTTTCATTAAAAATACCATGAAAACCTAAAAATAAGACATGAAAACATTTTAAACCCCTCTTTATTTGAAATTAAATTTAAAACATAAAAATGAAGTATTTATGAAATTTGAAAACACTTTTTTATTTGAAAATAATTATAAAATATTTATAGAAATCTTGGAATAATAGAAATCCTATTCATGGAAAATAAATTTTTAAAAACATAATAAGTAATATTTTAAAATCTAGTAAAACAGTTTATAAAACCAATCTATTTTTGAAAATCCTTTTAAGAAAATTCTATTTTGAATAAACACAAATTTTTGACCAAAAGGAGAAATAAGATCAGATTACCATAAAAATATTTTCATAATTATCTTATGTACCAAAGAGTGGTAAAATGGTACTAATAAATGAATAAAATATTAATATATATATTGTAATAAATATTAATGAGTTATCTTGATATTTTGATCATATGATTCCACCAATGGAATAATAATCCTAAAAAATATTGATAAATGTTGACATTGTTTCAATAAACACTCACCACATGGTAACATTGAACTGTACTCCCCATGTAAAAAAATGAAATTAAATGTATATTAAAATATCATGAAAATAATTTTGTTCATTATAAAAGATTTGAAATGTAAGTATATATACCATTTAAGAGAATATAGGTGCGTAACATGGCATGTGTCTCTAAGAAGGAAAATTGAGACAAACTTACTTTGCCGATTTGGTATCCTTTGAAACATAAACCCCATGAAATAAAGATCATAAAATGTATGTGTAAATACCCAAAAATTCAATTATATTATTCATATAATACATCTATAGAATTGACCACACCACATATAACAAATATGTGGTGAACATGGCTTGAGTCTCATGGATAATAAATTTGAAAAGAGAAAACCCTTATAACTTGAGTACAATTAGAATAGTGATCCCCATGAATTAATAAAATCAATTAAATATATTAATATAATTAATTAAAGTAAATTAATGATATAAAATATCATATTTATGTATATTGACCTCACAAAAGAATCTATTTGTGAATAAGGCATGAATTTCACAAAAATAAAAAGTTATATGTAGTCCTTTTATGTTTAGCCTTGAATTTATTTACAAATTTTAAATACTCCTGTAAAAGAGATATTATTTTATTATAAATCTTCCAAAAGAAATATTTTTATAACTAATACAATATATTATTTTTTTGGGACTTTAGATTACCCATTTATTAACATTTCCATGATAATATTACGCTTCGGGTAATATCCACTTTTTTCGTATATGATTCGACTTGTCATTCTTGATCATATTACATAGATCAAGATTTACAAATTTAAATAATGTAAAATGTGATATAAATATAATATATATTCAGCATATATATACTTATAATAATCTATAAATGGTAGAAGTGTGAAATGGAATTCACAGTTCCTGGAGACTATAGGTCGTACGTATGCAAGAACACTATTTCTGTGTTATTATCATATTGAAGGAAAGAAATTAAATGTCATATAAACATATATATTATAAATAGATTAATTTTTTATTTCATATATATCATATAATTTAACTAATACCAACCTTTATAAATTCATTTTATGATGTGAATGAATCACATTGCTTTCAGGAAGTGATAGTCCACAAGCCCACAAACGAAGATATCACAATTACATGAAGAGGAAATAATGAAGGTATGTGTTTATATCAAAATTAAAGAATAATAAATACATCATAAATGTCATATATATTATATCAAAATAGATATTAATAATAATGAACATCCGTAATAGGATGTAAAGTAAAAAATGAATAACATCATTTTGTGAGGTTGTAGCTCCTCGTACCAAAGAACAATAAGTTTATTACCCATTAGATTAAATATTGTGTATGTGTAGGTCAAAACAATAGAATAAAAACATATTTTTATATTTAATATACCGATTTTGTTATATAATAATTGAATAAAAATATTCTTGGTGGGGTAGAATGAAAATAAATTAAAATAAATTTAGGAATGATGGTATCTCATCTTTGGGTAACTCCTCTTGGTTTTCAACAAAGGGATTACGTGGATAGATTTATTCCAAAAGGGAGGATTCTAGGATTAAGGAAGATATTTTAGAAATGTATTTTTCTTGATATTGAGAAATCCAATGTTCTTGAGATAAGTGAATAATGCAGAGGGTTCAATACCTTTTTATAGTGAAGTAGGACTATAATTCCTATAAATTTTGGAAGTCGGAATTACACCAACATTTTTCACAAACCATCTTGCTCCAATAGTATAAAAAAGTCCATCCAACGGAGGTTATGGTCTAAATAATAATATAAAATTTATTTTTAACATGTTTAGAGGTCATTTTGGCCTTTATGTTTAAGTTTTATTCCCTTAAAAAATAAATTTCCCTCTTAATCATTGTAATTAATATTAATCAAATTTACAACTATTTTTTTTGTAAAACCCCTTGTTTAACCTATTGTAAATTATATTTTCTTATGTTTAAAAATATATAATAAATTTTTTCCAAAATTAAATCATAAAAAGATTTGAAAAAAATTAAAACTAATGTTGTGGATGGGATGACAATGCATGTTTTTAACGAAAAAATGTTCAAATGTTTTCGAAGTATTTATATCTAATTTTAAAGTGAAATTGATCTTAATGACCTAATATAGATTACTTTTTTTATAATTAATATTATTATTCATTAAAGAAATTTATAAATAATTTTTAACCATATGTATTAATTATTTGAAAAAGAAATTTTGAAATAAAATACTATATATTTCACTATTCATCATTAAATGAAACATCACTGGAAAATACCAAAAATTCACCCTAACCTAATTTATATTTTACTTGTTAAAAAATTAATTTTAATTTGAAATGTAAAATTTTTAAAAGCTCCCAAATTTATTTTTATAATAGGTTCTCCATTAAAAGGTAATAATACTTATTTTTTAAAAAATATTCATTTTTATATTTAATATTGGGTTTATTCATATCTTATGCCCATAAAATATATTTGATGAATGTAAAAAATATTTGATTGAATATATAAAATATTTATTTCATTTATATCATCCTCCAAGAGTAATTATTTTAATTTATTATGATAAAATTATATTGGGAGGATAAAGGTTTTTTTTATAAAAAAATTCAATTTATATTGAATAGGTTCTTGTATTAATTTGTAATAAATAATTAACCAATGAATTCAATCACGTATTATAATAGTTAAGTTAATCATATTCATAACCACCAATGTAACATATATTTTAAATCATTTTTTTTGATAATATTTTTAACAATATATTATTGTTCGGTAAAACACTGTCTTGTGTGTTATGAAGGCCATCGAGGAAAATCATTCATTCATGTAATGTAAGATAACCTCAGTGTTATGTGTTGATAAAGCTAAACATTATATTGTATATAGTGAAATATTTAATTGATTTTCAATATAAATCAATCCAAACATAGTGCCTTAATATAATAAAAATATTTTCGATTTTTCTTGAAATGATAAATATAAAAATGATTAAATTAATTCAAAAATAATAAATCACAAAATCTTTTGGTGTTACATTATACCCCTTAAAATTAATTTTTTTCCCTAGAATTTATTCTAGGATATCAATGTTCAAATACATGAACTCTAATTGCATTGAAAACCACATCATAAACATGAATAATAAAACTTCATTTAAAAATTGAATGTCGGAAGATAACGGTCACCCAAAGTAAATCATAACTAGTTTCCCAGATAAAAGAACATAGGTGGGAAGAGAAATCATGGACCAGGAATACAAATATAACTATCATGTTATAATGCATATTGATAGTCATCATGGTTAAGATAAAGTTAACAATCGCAAAGCCATAAATATACGATTATCTTAAGGGATAATTGATTCTTTTGAAAAGAATGTACAAGGATAAATTTTTTGGTTTCAAGACCCATTCCACAGAGTTGGAATATTTTAATCTGAAGATATATTTACTTGATTATATGAAATCTCACCCTTTTTTCGTCAATAAATTTCCACCACACCTCCTTCTCCAGATATGAATGTGAATTTTTCATTCATAAAGCACTAATAGATCATGATATCCTTGATAATAAATTACATCAATCATTAGATAAAATAAATAAAATGTTTTTAGAATAGTTTATCCAATATTCATAAATTAAAATGTGGTGATATAATACTTCAATCTCAAAAAAATCATCTAAAGTCTTGCATAAACATCCCATAAATGGTTAACCTTCAAACCTTTCATAATGATGGTAATCAAATTCATTAGAAATAATGTTATGAAATTAAATAAACATTGATCCACCATATATCACAAAAAAATATTTGTGTCTATATTCCAATCATGTGAATATTATCATTTTATATTCTTTTGAAACATAGTAATAATCTGAATATCCATAAATCCTTTTCAAAAAAACAATTATTCATATTTTAAATGATTACTAGATATATTCCTTATATCCAAAAAGTTGTAAATTTCATCCATGAAAACGTTTCATTCAACAAATACTTTATCAGTTCAGAGGTCATAAATATTATCCAAATTAATTTATCAGTATCCTCATCTCATTATCCAAATAAAATATAATTTTCTCATCCTCGTGAACATGTTACAGGTTATCTTCGGTTAATGTAACCATGAAATTAAATCAATTTTCTTTTTTATCAGTATCATTTAACACCTTATTGAAAATAAATAATGGAAAACCTCTCCAAATAATCCTAATGTACTTCATGATTCCTACAACATAATAATTGAATGAAAAAACATATACACTTCAATCAAACACATTTATTCATAATCCATTACTCAAGTTTCATCTAATTATTCATTAATAACTATTTCATGGAATATGAAATATAAATCATATATTAATGTTACTCAACCTCAATATAATCAAGCCTTTTATGTTTAAATTTAAAAATACTAGAAGAATATCAAATACATTTTACATGTGAGTCATAGTCTCTTTATCTTTGGTAGCATGACAAATAATCATACCATCTTCCCCATTCTCTTCATGATATTTTTCAATAGGAATTAATTTTAATAAATCCTGTAATTTCCTCATCTAAAACATTAAATTTTATCTATGTTACTTCTACTTCCTACTATTGAATAAAAGTAGAAATCATAGTGTGAGAAAAAATTAACTTAATAGAAAACCACATAATCATGAAAAAATAACTCAAAGGATTTCTAAATAATGGATACTGATTCATTAATATATGATACCTAATGTTTATCATTGTTTATTAATATCCATCTTCTACTTAAAATAGTAATGATTTTTTATAAATTAGTTTCCAAATTCCCAAAGAATATCCCCTGGGAGTGTCATACCTGGTGAGAAGAAAATCCCTTTATCATGTACTAGGTTACACATGAGTTAGTCATTTTACCCCTTTTTGAGTTGATACCCCTTGGTACATCTATTCTAGATCCACATCCACATTTAGTGTCAAACAAATATGTAATGTTAGGAAACAACTTGCTCAATCCATTACCAAAATTCCATGACATTTTTCTATATATTTCATTGTACTTAAACTTATCCCTAGAGATATATGAAGACAGATACTTAGAAATATTCATAGGGATGTCACTAAATTTAGATAATCATTGTTTCCAAATGAGGGCCAAAACATTCCTATTCTACCACATAAAATTTTCCAATCACAATGTACAATTAAATTATATCATTTTTGTTGAATACGTAATACATTACAAAATAGATGTCCTAAGACTGTATTAATTTACTGCCTTTGGAAACATGGAATGACAAAAACTAGTGCATAATTGAGATAAATTATCTACCCCAAGGTTCATAATAACAAGAACCCATTGTGGACACCTCATACCTAATAAATATCATAATAACATAGGGAAGGGAAACAAAAGAAAGGGTGAGATTAGATTCTTAGTATGGGTGGAGAAGAGAGATACATAAGCATAATCATGAACATATGTGTATGAGAAAAAGATAATAACATTGTAATATCATACCCTACATATCAAAAATCATATACAGAATTCATGACATAAATATTGGAAATTCATAATATATTAATAATAGTGGATCAAGATAATAATCCATAAAAGAATAACATAGGAATAAGACATGTAATTTTTGTCATACACATAAGCATATAAAATATTATTTAAAGGATTCCTACTATGAAAATCATAACATGTTAGGGTTAGGATAATTACTCGTAGACATACTTTAGGCATTGGCTAACAACCTGTGTACCTACTTTTTTTGGGATTGGGATATAACCTGTGTATCCTCTTAATTTCTGAAATGGGATACAACCTGTGTACCTAATTATTGTTAGTCATGGGATACTACACATGTACCTTCTTGTTTTTAGGCTCTAGATACCACACATATACTGTTCAGGATCATATAATATTTTTCATTACCCAAAGCATTCGAGGGTGAAATATACCCCACCCCTCTCAGAATAGAATCATTAGTACATCTACCATAAGATAATAGAACATTCACCATATCAAGAACTATAAAAAGATATTTTTATTATAAAAATCGTATCATAACCCATGAAATTAAATATATATAATAAACATTTCCTCACAACATAATCTATATAATATCAATATGTTATATAATCATTTGATCAAATCATAACTCGTGAAAAGAAGTGTGTTTTAAAAGTACATAACCCTTTTATTAGAAATAGGTGTCTTAAAAACCATCCCATAAAAACAAAAACCATTAAATAAATAATAAGAATGGTGCAATTTTATCATATCTATATTAAATAATAAACTATAATAATGTATTAGATCTTTGATGGAGGGATTTTTAATGATCACATGAAACATTTGTTAAGGAATACACAGTTTATTTGGAAATCATTTTTATAAAAACTTTTCAATATACTTTTTTGATGTATAAGTAATTAAACATTTTTTTAAAAAAAAAATCGAACAATATATTTTTCGTGAGGAAAAGTACATTTTAAAACATATATCATTTTGTCAACATTTTTCGTTTAAAATAGCTTTGAAAAAATATGAAGGTATCATGTAAATATTTTTAAGAACTTTTTATTTAAAACGCCTTTAAAACTAAAAAAGAATGGTTGAAAACATTTTTAAATCCATTTTATTGGAAAATATGTTTATAACTTAAAAAAAGACTAGAGAACATTTAAAACCCTTTTTATGTGAAAATAATTTGAAAACATATACAAAGAGCATGAAATAATTCAAATTATTTTCTAGTGAAATAAAAAATAAAAATAAATTAAATTAATATTCAAAAATATAATAAAACAAATTTCAAAAATAAAACATTTTTAAAACCCCTTTTATAAAACACAATTTTTAATGCACATAAATTTCTGACAGAAAGTGGAAATATAATTTGGAATGTCATAGAAAAATTTCTTAATTATCATAAGTACCAAATAATAAGAAAATGGTACTATTACATTTTGGAATAATTAATATATATATGGGAATAAAATACACATGTTCTCATGAGATATGGATCATAATATTTCATTAACGGAAGGATAATCATAAATAATCTGGATAAACATTGAGATTGTTTCAATAAACTCATACCACTTTGTAACATTGAATTATACTCCCCATGTAAGAAAATGAAATTAAATGAAGATTAAAATATCATAATAATATGTATTTTCATGATATAACATAAATAATGGTAGTATATACACCTTGTAAAAAATATAGGTTTATAATAAGGCATGTGTCCCAATGATGGAATTTTGAGACAAAATTAATTTACCAATTTGGTATCTTCTGAAACATAAACCCCGTGAAATAATGATAATAAAAAGGATATATAAATAACCGAAAATTCAAGTATAATAATCATAGAATACATCCATGGCTATTAAACACACCAAATATAAGAAATAAGTGTCAAACATGGCTTGTGTCTCACAGAAAAGAAGAATGAGATGAGAAAACCCCTTTCTAAATTATTTTCTTTAGAATCTTGATCCCCCTAAAATAATAAAGCCAATTAAATATTTTAATATAATTAATTAATGAAAATTATTTATATAAATTTTCATAGATATTTATATTCACCACAAAAAAAGATGTGTTTTTAATATGACATTTATCTCACAGAAATAAGAAGTGACATGAAGTCCACTTACCTTATGTATTGACTTTCATTGTACATGTTCAAACACCCTGTTTAACACATATTATATTATAATAAATCAACCTTATTACCATATTATTACTCTTAATACCATATATCACTTTATTATGACATTATATTACACATTTATTAAGAAATACATTTCAATGTTATGTTTCGGGTAATATATTCTTTGTTGTTGCATAAATTTTGACTTTATATTCTTAATCATCTTACTTAGATAATGATTTATTTATTTAATGAATTTAAAAATATATGTAAATATCATATATAATAATTATATATATATTTATAATAATCTAGATATTATACATATATGAAATTTAATACATCATTCACGGAGACAGTTGGGCGTACGTAAGCAAGAACATTGTTTCCATTTTATTGTCCTATCAGAAGAACGAAAGTACATAACATATATATATTATAATTATGTTATAATAATTATTTTATATATATCATATAATTTAACTGATCCCATCCTTAATACATTCTATATATGGTTTGAATGAATCACATCTCTTTGAATAGGTGGTAGTCCACATGTCCACAAAAGAAGTTGTCACATATTTACAAAATGGAAAGTATGAAGATATGTGTTTATATATTAATTACATAAGAATAAATAAATCATAAATATATATATATATATATTAATAACATGTTTTCTGTCTTAATTTCAACAATGAGTTGTATTAATAGAGAAACAAACAACATCATTTTGTGAGGCGGTAGTTTGCTGTACACAATAACGGTATGTTTGTTAACCATTATATGGAAGTTTGTGTATGTCTTGGTATACCTAGTACAATGAAGTAATCTCAGTATATTTTGGATTATGAGGTTATTATATAACATGGTTATACAATTTTTTTTGGGGCTGTATAATAAAAATAATACAAAAGACCTCAAGGAAAGTTGTTAACTCTTCTTTAGGGTGACTTCTTTAGGTTTGCATCAAATGATTTCCATTGATATATTTATTACCAAAGGTTGTATTCTAAAATTATGTTATGGATTTTGGTAGATTATGTTATCAAATTTTATGTGATAAAATGGTATTGATATATGTGAATAAGGGGGATGGGTGAGTGCCATTTTATAGTGGAGATGGAGTGGCATTCTTGTATATAATAGAAGAAGGAATTCCTACAATATTTTTAGCATGTCATGTGCCTCCAATAATGGAAAAAATTATATATATGTTAGTATAGGGTGTTAATATTAATTGAAAATGGATTTTGGACAAATATATAGGACATTTTGGCCCTTATGAATATGGTTTAGTCCCATTCTAAACTTATTTTCCTCTTAATCATTATAATTAATTTTAATTAGGTTCAATAATTTTTTTGTAAAAAATTATGTTGACCATATTATAAATTATATATTATTATGATTAAAAAAATGGAATAATTTTTTCCAAATTATAATCACATAATGGGATGAAATTAATTAAAAATTAATCCTACAGACAGGTTGACAATGCATGTTTTTAATGTGAAAATTCTCAAATGTTTATTATGTTTCTATATCTAATTTCTAAGTTAAATTTATACCAAAGTAATAAATTAAAAAAAATTATGTATAATTGGTATAATTATACTTTAAAAAAAATTATATATTTAATTTTTCCTAAAGAATAAATTAGTTAAAAAAGTTGTTTTGAATTGAATTTCAGTAATTTTCACTATTCATCAAATAATTAAACTTCACAGAAAATGGCCATAAATTCACCGTACAATATTTTTTATGTTTCTATTTGAAAATTAAAATTTATTTTTACTTCTTAAATTTATATAAGTTACAAAAATTTTATTTAAAATAGGTTCCCCATTAAAATGTTGTTACAATGCTTTTATAAGAATTTCATTTTTTATTTGTAATATTAGGTTTCTTCCTATCATTTTACTATCAAATATAATAGTTAAATGTAAAAAATATTTCGTTGAATAAAAAAAATATATTTCATTAATATCATCCAAAAATAATAATTAATTTAATTTATAAGCACAAAATTACTTTTTGATCATAATGGTATTTTTTATAAAAACAATCATTTTATATATAATCGGTTCCAATATTAATATCTAAGTTTCAGTATCAAACTAATTCAAACATCTATTTTCATAATTAAGATAATAATATTAATAAAATCTAAAATAATTTCTATGATATATATTATTTAATTAAATAATAACATTTTTAATAATATATTTTTTCGAAATAACTTGATATTGAATGTTACACAAGCCACTGAGGATAGTTAGTCTTAGGAGTAATGTATGCATAACTATATGTTCTATGTAGAAATAAATAAACATTTTGTATTTTTTATTACATGATTTACTTGGTTTTCATATAAATCACATCAAATATAGTGATTTAATACTATAAAAATATTTTTCAATGTTGCATGAAATGTTAAATATCAAAAATATTAAATTTATTTGAAAAACATAATTCAAAAAATACTAGGGTTTTACATATTCCAACTATAACCAAATTAAATGAACTAGACCACCCATTCATTGTAATTAGAGGTAGTGATTCGTACCTTTAATCTATTGAATCATTATGACATTAGAGAGAAGTTTTTGGTCTACTTAGATCATAATAGTTTGATATACATTTTATGTCATAAGGATATATACCAGAGGTAGTGTTGTTGTGTTAAATACCATCAGTTTCTCATTATTAATTTCATTTATACCCATGTAATTGGTAATGTGGTAGAGGATGATTTGATTATAATGATGCCAGTGTGATCTTTTAAAGAGTTCAGTGAGGAGTGGAATTTGATTATGCCTTTCATTACAGATGCAACTGGAGGCCAATGATCACAATGGAGGTGCATTTTTCCACAACATTTACATGAATCCATTCCTGTTGGAGTTTATTCAGAAGTAGAAGCATGGTGATGAGCTGTGTCAGTAGTATTGTTATTTTAAAAATGTTGTGGAGGGGATGTGTAACTAGTTTTTTCTTTATATGGAGTAATTTACTTCAAGTTTCATATTGTGGTGATGTTGTCATTGATGAAAGGGGTGATGCAGAATATCTAGTAGTCTCAGTTGGGAATTTATCCCTATACTACAATGACGTTATCATATGTAGGCTATCATTTATGGTAGCCGGTTATGAGTTCATACATAACTGACTTCATATCCTATTGTTAAACTTGTTAGTTGGTAAAAGAGGAACAACAAGGTCTCTCAGGTTTTCTTCATCCATTACCCATTCCATCTTGGAAGTGAGATGAGGTCTCCATTGAATTCATTATTGTATTACATCATACACCTTAGGGAAATAATTCAACTTTGATAGTGATTGAAAATATAAAAAAACATCCTTTTTTTACTAGAGATTCGGCCATAGGGTGTGAATTGGGTCAGTTGTATAATTCAGAAGATAGTGAGTCTTCATGGTTTACCATTGACTATCATTTCTGTTGAAGACCCCATTTTTACCTCTTGGTGTTAATAAGGGATTAAGAAATTAATGGGGTCATAGACGATGTTTTTACAACATACCATCCATAAATATATGATCAGAAAGAGTGGGTGAATTATATTCTAGAAGCCATTCTCTTGGCTTGTATGTTGGATTTCAGAGGCTCATGGAATCATCATATGGGATTGTCTTATTTTATTTATAATTACAATGACCAATCCATGGTATGATTATCTCTATTCGAGGTGAATTATGGTTAGCTGTGTTAGTTTCCTTTTTGTTTGAAATATTCCAATTGACTAGGTAGTGTTTATTAAATGTGCATATCAAACACTTCTATTATGCTAATCAGAGGCATCAAACCTTGGAATTCTCATCAGGTGATAAGATGTTTCTGAAGGTGGATCCTTAAATTGTCCCCCTTCATTTTGGTCAGAAGGGGGATCTAATTATGAGGTATGTTAGTACATGTGAGGCTAGTGATAGGATTGGTATGGTAGAATTCCAATAATCTTTTCCATCACTATTGATATCGATTCATGAAATTTTTCATGTCTCTTTATTAAAGAAGTATAATCTTGAACTAACTCTTGTGTTTATTGGGGATGAATTGGATATGGAATCTAATTTTTATGTGTTTGATTTTCTAGTATGAATTGTGGATTCCCAACGGAATTTTATTCCAGGGAATTCCAGAACATTTGTATGGGTTCATTGGACACATAGCGAGGATGAAAATGAGACATGGGAGGGAAAATCATGGGTTGACGTGAAGAACCTATTTCTGATCTCTAATGAGATTTTGAACTAAATTTATGATGGACGAATGTTTACATTGTGGGTATAATTGTCACATCCCTGATTTATTTTTGCTTTATATTCTATTTTTGTCTTTTACTTATCTTATTTATTAAGAATTCCTAGGTGTTTTTTAAAATGGAATTTTTTAACGTCGTAACAAGTTGCTCCTGATTGGAAGATGGTTTCCATCATTGGAGAGACTATGTACCCTTGATAGTGGAACTGTCTAGGCTGTATGGCCTATCTCACAAGAATATACCCTCCCCTAGGAATATAAAGGCCTTATACCTATTGGATTGAGATAGATGCACATTTGCCACACATTTTGGTAAACTATGTGTCCAAACTGTGTTGCTTGTCCAGGTCAATAAATATTTTATGTTTACCTTTCAACCCTCACCCATTTTTAACCCAAATCCACCCCCTTTCTTCCCCACTTGGGATATAAATCCATATGTGCATCTCCTTCTTCCAATGGCTCCCTTTTATACCAAAATATTTGGTGGTTTTTGTGTGAGATCATCAAGAAACTCTAAGAAAGTTCATTTTTTCATTATTTTCCTCTTCCCCTTGACTTTTTTATTTTTACATGGGTTCTTCTATCTCTAATGGATTTATTTACCAAAAATGGGTTCATCCATAGTTTTTTGGGTCTAATATTGATGTTTATTTTGTGTTTATACATCTATATGGTCTTGTTTTGTTGCGGTTGGGGTTTTCCATTGGACTCTTGAAGTTTGTAAGCTTCAGGTAGGTGATTCTATGCATTATCATTATTAGATGATTTTAGTCTTCTTGACGTACTTCCTTAATTTGATATATGGATATTGTGAGTGGTGAAAAATTTGTTTTTAAAAGGACATATGGTCTGTATGGGTTTAATGATTATTTACCAAATGAAAATACTTGGGTTTCATGTGTGATTTCTTTGATGAGCATCTAAATTTGATCGGTGAATTTTGTAAATAATGAAACATAAGTTTTAAAATGGCTTTGGTTCATTTATGGAATTAAAAGAGTGTTTTTTTTGTAAAATGTGTGGTACTCCTATGTGTTCCCAATTTTATTTTATTTGAATGTGTAAGAGGTTGTTTATGTGACTTATGAAATGTAAATTGAGAACAAAGGGAATTCTAGGTAACATGGTGGGTGGACTAGGACTAGTATGCTACTTTTATGGTGGGGCTGAGGCTTGGTTGCCTCTAAAAGGGTTGACACTACAATAAAAACTAAAAATTGATGATTACTATAGATCACTAGATCTCCGGATGTGTTTCCCTCTAGTGGATAATGTATAAAGAAACTTCTGGCTAAGGTTTCTATAACATGATTCATCAAGGTAATAGGATCCTAGGGTACCACTAGTGCTAGATCCATAAGGGATTAATAAGTTTTCTCATTTGAATTTTTTTCATACCTTCTTCATATGGTTGACATTATTTTTCTTTTTTATTTCAAATATTGTTTCCATTAAAATATTTCCTCAAAAAATAATTTTTTTTCATATAATCTTTCATTTTGATTTGTCCTATAATGTTTTGGGATGGGATATAATTTGTGTTAAATCATTTTGGGAATTGGATCACAATCAACATACACCCTTGAGTGTTTTTAGACATTAATTTGTTTGACCTAGGTAAATGGAAGATATTTTGGGGTAGTGGTGGTGGATTTAACAGCTAGTGTTATTCTATCATAGGTTTTGGTTGAAGTGGGCTGAGGGTGATGGTCCTCTTTCTTCATGGATGTGTAGTTTGTTCCCCTCCCCAATTTTATATTTTAGTTTTCTCTTTATGGTTTTATAATTATTAATATGTGACATTGATACCTATTTTGGTTATGATTATTGGATTTTATGATGTTTAATTCTTTTTGAATAATCATGGTAAACTATATAGCGGAAATCATTTCCAATGTGTGATCATTGATGCCCATTAACAAGTTGCAAGCTTATGGGGATCAGGAACACCCTTCGGGCCATGTGATTGGTTTGGCTGGGATTTAGGTTAGATGTCATCCTGAATTACTTTTTGGCAACTTCATATAATATTCTTGACAATATTTTGTACTGAAAATTCAGATTTGTTTTTTGAATATATGATATTAAATGATATGAAAAATAAATGGGGATGGATTTATATAGAATAATTTTTCTCTAATAATTCATCGTCAATGGTAGTAAAAACATTATAGTAGGTGATGGTTACTAATCCATAGTCATCACCACAATCTCATTTTCCATTTTCCTTAACACTACAAGCTCTAAGAAATGTATTATAAAATTCAAATTGTCATCATTATAAAATTACATTACTATATATAATAATTCACCTTTTATATTTACTGATTTATTTATAGGTTCATCATTATTATCGTCCTTATAATTCCTCTATTATATCATTTGGGACACAATATCAGAATCAACTACTTATTCCCTCATAGTAGAAGATCATAAATGTTCCCTTGTTGTTTCCTTAAAAAATATTTGAGCTTATTTCTCAATAAAATATGTATCATTTTTTTATATTAAATAATCAGTTGAAGAAGAATAAGATTCCACCTAAGGAACTAGATCAGACCATTCAATACCTGAAGAGTATATTAATATAATCTTAAAAAATAACACTAATGTAGACATAAGGAATAAATTATAATAAAATATAGACATTAATTTCTATTATTAGGTTATGACATTAAAAATTTATGAAATACCTAAATTAATATTGATATTACTATGTATTATATTATTGATTAGGGTCAATCATTCTAATGGTAGGGCAAGTAGCCAGTTTTCCCGAAACAGTTAATTCTTTATCTACTACACTCATAATGTAGATATCACATTCTAAGGATAAATATAATACAATCAATGTAGGTAATGGAATAAATATTTAAAAACATTTAACCAATACAATTTTATATGATAATTATATCAGTATAATTTTTGATACTATTCTAGTTTAATGAAGTGTCGAGATCTTTTTTAGACTAACTTTTTATAGGGGAGCTGATTTTTAACGAATGGATCCAATAATACTTCATTATGATTGAGCTTACACTCAAAAAATGGGTTCTATTCTAATTTAGTCCCATGTTTCACCTCACTCAGGATCAATGTACCAGATGTAAGGTATTATAGGTACATTACTAGTGTACATACTGTCTTTGTGGTCCTCATAATGATTGAATTAAATCTTGTAAAATTTTCAAAGAGTTTTGAAGAGATATTTTAATATAATTTTCCTATACATATATATGATCAACATGACCATATCATTCTTTATCACCTTCTTTAGTAACCATAACATCAAAATTTTATTCTTTTATTATTTTCTACACTTGAGTGGTGAAGGGATCTTTATTTTTAGTTGAAAGAACAATTATAATTTTCTATCTAATATGAATAATGTCCTCTAAAAATAATTTTAAATGTTGATGTTGGATTGAGAATTTAAATTAATTGATTTAATAATGTTAATGCTACCTTGAGGACTAACCATAAATCCTTAGGTCCATGCACCATTACTCAATAATCCTAGCAGTGGAGGGGTTTGGAAATATCAAATTTTAAAGTACATATACATTATATTTTATTGGATAAGGAGAGGTTTTATATTCATTTAACGTCAATAAAATTCTTGATCAATCATCATAATTTATATCATTATAACAATTCCTATTGATAGATCACCATAGCTTGAGCTCATTTTTTGTTCTCTCTTCAATTCTGAAATATCAACAAGATTATGATTGTTTCTTTCCAAGCCGAATTAATTTCGTAGTAGTGTTTACCTATTTAAATGGATCTATTGTCGACAAATTCCTTTTTTCCATGCTCTAAGAACCATTTACATATACCACTTTATATCTAATCATTGAATGAGTTTAAGTGAATAATTGAGAATTTGAAATATCATTCATGAATGTGACACTAGAATCTATAGAGGGAAATTGGGTTTCATTATAGACATCCATTGACAATAATTTTCATTCCAACGTAGGAAATTTCTACATCCATACCTCTATATATTGTAACATTTTTATACATTATAATGATTGAAATTGATGAGTGAATTATCATGGGGAATAAATTTTTCAGATAACATTATATTTTATCCTCTCAAATAACATATCCTCACACCATCCAATACAATAATTACTAATGGTATTGGATGGGACATTACTATATGGAATGAAATTAATATCGTAGGAAATCTATGGAGTCTATAAAATCCATGTTTTATTTAATACATTATTAAAAATTCCAAATATTCTGTGGCTGAATATATTTATACACTATAGAAAATTTATTATACATCCAACTCATACATCATAGAATGTTAACCCATATATCCCCAAACTACCACCATAATGTCATGAAATATATTGGGGGTTATAAATATGTGTGTAAATATATAAATGACAATGATTCATTTTTTATAGATTGGAAGCACACAACTAGATTCCATCCCTTACACTATCGATGACATCATTTCCAATTTTATTCACTTCATGCTAGTGTGAAAGCCTTTAATGGGAAATTTGTAGAAATTCTACCACATGGATGAGAACCCAGATAGGTATGTTTGAGGGTCCACATTATGAATGATCCAAAAACCAAATTCCTTATACTATAACAACTCTAAACAATTCTATTATATACTTAGGTATTCCCTCTTGTGTACCATGGGATATCTTGTTGGGGGTAATGAACTTGAAACCATTTCATATTCCTTTAGAAAAACAATTCAATGTATTAAATATTATATCCATCCTTTGGTGGGTTTCCCTCTAGGTGGTGTCATGGGAATCCCACAAAATACATTTTCAAATAGATGAATCTACATTATATCTCTCTTGGAGGCCATTGGTGGTAGAAACTCAAGATTAAAATCCCTTATGGTTATAGGATGGATTATTTTTATAAATCTCAGAATATTATCCCAAAATATCCATGTAAAATGTAATAGGTTCTTTACTTATTTTTATCATCTCAGGATATCGATAATTTCATTTTCATCATTCTATACACATATGTAAAAAACTGAAATAAATATTTATATTAATACTACAAAAATAGAATTCCAGATTTATATGAATGTTTATCACAACATATATACCAATATCCATTTATTCTAGAATCCAATCCTAAGTAATAAATACCAACTCATATTCAATTCGATGAGTTGATTATAAAATTACGATTGTTAAAATAAAGTGAGGTTTTGTTTCCTAGGCTTTCTCTCATGCTAATTTCCTTCTAGAGTGGAACAGATGTACCACATTAAATAGGACCTATTTGAAAAATTATATTTAATAGATGATTATATAAACAAACTATATAATATTTCATGAAAAGAAATCTAGGTGTACTTGGTCACTGGAAGGTTGTGAATTGGTCATGTAAACATTAAATAAAGTAATAATCTAGGATATTATAAATGGATAAAGTCTAATAGAGAGATATATTTAAGATTATTCATAATAGTTTATATAGGTTCATGCATCTTTGGTTGGAATTTATTTTCCTTTCCTGTAATGAAAACCTCAGTAATCTCTTAAATATGTGTTATTACAACCTCAATATAAATCTCATTCCAGGATAGTGATATTTTATAAAAATAATTTATCAAAGACTAATCGAATGATTGAAAAAAGGGAGAATAAAAATGGTTGATTGAATCTTGAAAATTAGATAAATATAAGATTAAATATGAAAAAAATTAAATTTTAATCCAGTTCTATTCACCTATGTGGCTTAACTCCATTCACCTTGATGTTTTCATATTTCTATATATTCCGAGCTTAAAATTCCCAACATTGTTCACTCCATTATATATAGGAGTTGAGTATCATCCAAACATCTGTGATGGTAGAACATTTATTTTCATCAACATAGCTGAAAAGGGAGAGTCAATGTCATTAGTATTTGACTATGTATATGTGACATATTGTGGTTGTCCCCTCCTATTTAAAAGGAAATTTTGTAGTACCCTAGATCCCACATCAGTTACCATGTCATTTTAAATCAAATAACTTTATGTAAATCCGAGCATATTATCATATTATAACAAACCCACAAAACCACTTTTCAACTAGAGAACATTTCATATAACCAACCTAGCCATATGGATTTGAACTTGAAAAATTTGATAAACAAATTTTGTTTTCCTTATAATTCAATATGACTCACTATAATTGGATATAATTAGGGTGGATTTGTTCACTTATATTGTATGAAATACAATCATATATGTTATCATATAATTATTGAGAAATATTTCAAAAAATAGTGTCCATGATTTCTACCGCAACCCTACATGTGTGCCCTATCATGACCATATGTGCACATTGTGCCACAATCCAATCCGAAATCACTAAGTAATACCATTTTATACCCTCATTCCATCCTATATGATGATTATAGGTAAAATATGGGTACCCCATTTGGTAACATAAAAATATTGTGGTCCTAGGGAGCCTTTTAATATTTAAGGGACTCTCAAATCTCCTAATGAGGGATGAAGATCACATTAACTATAATGAAAAAATACCTAGATCATGTGTTCGAGAATTCCAAAAACCCTATCACATGTTGATTTAAAATTGAAACCAAGCCAATGTAATAGAAAATTAGGTTACTAGAGTAATCCAATTGTTTTATACACATTTTCTTGAAAGTAAAATTTTAAAAATCTTACAAATAAGTAAATGGAAGATGACTTATTTTGAGGTAATTTCTAGTCAAGAAGGGTGGAATGCTATGGTACCTAGGAATATCATGTATAAACCCATTGTACCCTACTGTCAAGGTTCTTTTGTATATATTATCTAAATACCCATATCATAATGGATAATATGTACATGTATTATGACATGTAATGTTTTGTTTTAATTCATATTGTATAAGTATCTTAGAATCATATCTTAATGCATGTTTTAGTGATTATATTATACATCACATGATATTTATTGAAATAAAATATTTAAATTTTAAAATTTAGTAATCTTATTCAGTATCAATCATTAATATGTAAAATTATAAGGAGGAAAGAAAAATTTAAGGGGTCATAAATGTTTTAATATCATGGAATCAAGTAATTTGTTTTGAACATATGATTTTATACATGTATGCCATAATAGTATTATATATAAATAAAATTACTATCATGATGGTTTATATTTATTCCATATAAATTTTTAACCCAAATTATCTCATCATCACCTGATCTCTCTCCCTTATTCCACTTTTTTCATTTTATAAACCAACTAATCTTGAAAAAAATGTGGCTCTTTCCCATGATATAGGAAATTTAATTTCTTGAAGTTGATAATCAATGGGGATTGGAGTCTTATAAAATTCATTAATGCATCATGATCAACCATGTGATTCAAAATCAATGAAAAATCATTCTGTTTTGAAAGGTATACAACAAGGTTCTTCATTTATATAAGGTAGAGTTTTATTTAAAAATAATTTTATATTAGGTAATTTAGGTTCCTTATTTTTGTTTTCTTCTAGGATTATGTCTTAATATATAATTTGAAATTAAAAAATGGTATCAGATCATTACCATGCTGTTTCATTCTTTAAATCATGAATAATTTTTTTTTTAAAATTTGATGTCATTTTTGATGTCATAAAATGAATCGTTACAAATTTTATGGTTTTGAAACAATGATTATTTTTATGCTATGTGATATTAAAAATTAATAATTGATTTGTTCAATGAAACTGATATAAAAAAATTAAATGGAATTACTATATTGTATTATGAAATATACAATGTATTATTAGACAATAACACTGATATGGGTTTTACAAAACAGTGCCTCAAATTATCAAGGTGATATAGGTAAATATCATATATTATGACTGAATAAACTAATAAATATGATATCATAGAATTTTTATAGACTACTGAAGATGGGTGGAAAATCAATCCCATGTATCTCATGTTTCATAGTTTGTAATAGCCTACCCTTCAATGTAATCCTTGTGTAGGCATTGTGACATTGATTCAATCTCACAAGGAGCCTTTGTAACATATTCCAATAGGAATCAGAAGATTAACGTTGAATAAATATTATTCAAGGATTATTGTAATACGAATAAGCTAAATCTACTTGGATTATGTTATCCAGGTTACTTGGTGATGTGTTTATTTATACATGGGGCCTACACCTTTCAAATCTCGTACCTCCCTAAGACACGTGAATTATTCATATTAAAGGTCCTTGTTCCTATATTATATTACCAAATAAAAATTATCAATTATATCGTACGATATATGGCTTCTAATCTCAATTATTCCCTCTTTACAATATGGTCTATATCATTAAAATTTTAAAATAAGAAATATTTTATTTTTCTATATTTTCAATTATGATTGGAATATATAGTTAATAATGGTTTATATATTAGGATAACATGTATTTTGAGAAATGTACATAATTTATAAAGGAGATTAAAACTATATCATTATAAATTATTTAAAATAAATTTATAAATTTTATGAGATAAATTTGTTAAATATATTTTAATTAATTTTAAATTTTAATATTTTTATACAAATTTATAGTAAAATGTAATGGGTTATAATTGAGATATAAATATTTTCACGGTAATTACATGGGATGCTTATAGTGGTTTATAAATTAACATATATGGAAAAAATTAAATAGTTTTCTATATATACATTTACTATTTTCTTATAATATTCATATTGAATTGTTTCATTTAAAACCTATAATGACCCATAATTTACATACATTATTATTACATCAGAATTGAAGCATACTTATTATAACATATAACAAAACCATGAAAGGACCGTATAGGTATAATGTCTTTAGAAACTGGGAAACATAAACAACTGGATCATAAATCATCTACATTGTCTCCCTTTTATTTTATCATATCTAGAGTCCCTTTTGGCATATCTTACTTAATACCCTTCTTCCTGACCTGGGGAAAAGAAAACATACAAAATGATGAGTTCAAATGCTCAGTAAGGTTAAAAAAAAGAAATATCAATCACATCATATTCAAAGAACATATCATTTTGGAAATCTTAACCTGCAAAAGAGATCATAATTTCATAACATGGGATAAATCATAGTAGTGTAATGTGATCCCAATAATCATAAAATAAAACATGAAACATTGTATAATACACACATAATCATAGAAAATCATTTCTTAGCATTCAAGACTCGTTTCCAAGACTATATTAGTGGACAAAGTCCATTTCTGAACCGAGTTCACTCCTCGTTTCAGTCCTATATCACTAAACTGAATTAACCTATCATTCCATCCATGTATATCTCATGAGATATAAATAATTACCCAATTCATTGGAGGGAGATATAGGTCCCACCCATCTCATAATAAAACCATTATTATGTGTTCCACAAGATCATAAATCATACATCATAGCATAACCCATGTAATAAAAATGGGATTCTTAAACATCATGCAATCATAACATAATCCATATAAGATAAAAGGAAATCATAAAAATAATTACATAATAACATAATCAAATAAATGTAAAAATAGGGATAGAAATATAACCCTATATTATCTTAGATGGAAAATAATTTTGATAAAACACTTGAACTTCATTCTTGAGGAAAATATCCTTTCTACCGCAAAATCATTTTTCTGTTCTTAACATGTCATAAAATTTTAAACTAAAAGAAGTTGATTAAAATTAATCCTGAAAAATTTTAAAGGAAGATTCATGGAAATAATGTTATATGAATCCATTCATGCCGTATAAGTTAAAAAAACATTCTTCTCATACTTTGGCTGGAAAAGTCCAAAAGTACCTCGTTCTAAAAACGAAAAAGGATTCCTTTCATATCCTTTACTAAAAACTCACCGATGGGTAAAATTGGATTTAAAAAATTGTAGGACGATAGAAATAATATTACATATTGATGAAACACGGATGTTGATGATAAATATTCCCCAGTAATTATCGAAGTATAAACAATCTCGGATAAAAATTCAGATTGCGAGATTTTCCTTTACCATAGGTCTGACTTGCTTCATACGTGTTAGAAACTCATGTATAATGATTTAAATATTATTATTGACTTATTATATAATCATAATAATTGTTATGATATCATATATGGTCATATTATTAGCTTCGTATTAGTAATATTTCATTGCTACTTGTTATTCTAGTGTTTATTATTTTTTGTTCTTATGCATGTCTTGTCAAATAAATTCTTATTCATATTTTTAGGGTATAGATACCTCATTTCCAGAATGGTATTAGTGTAATATATATCATATTTATTCATTCAATTCATTTATATAATCATTATGCATTGAAGATCATGTAGAATAATTCGCATCACATCGCGGAGACGGTAGGCCATACGTACGCATAAGTGATGATATCATTCCCATGATCGTGGAATTGTATTGAAGTGTATATATACTATTTCATAATAAATATCTATTTACAATAATCATATATATTTATTCTTTACACCATTATACACATCCAAGTAAGGTGGTGGTGGAAAATAGATTACACCACAGCGTGGAGATGGTATTCTGTACGTACGCACACGCGGTGATTTTGTTTTCCATATGATGGATAGAAGATGAAATAGGGTTGTTTAATACATATAAAAACATATCATTATATGAGTGATACTTATTTTATTACATCATAATGAAACAATTAAATAATAATAAGTAGAAGAAGAAATAAAGTTGAAAGAATCAGTAACGGACATTACCACTTCTTTGAAGCACCTCATCTTAACCACTTATTAGGGCACTAAAGATGGTATTTGAAGAAGAAAAGGACCTATATGATGTTTTTAGGGAAGTGTAGAAGAGAAATTGGCAGTTCTTGGCCGATATTGAAGGCTCAAAGTGGTGTGAGGAGGAGAGGGAGGAGGTTCCCTTTTATAAGGGAGGAGAGGGGCACCTTAGGAAAAACATAAAATATTATTTTATAATAAAGTCATATTCGGTTTTTAAAAGATAAATATTGATTTATTTCGACGCTTAGGTGGGGATGGGTCGAAATAATTTCAACCCATTGATTTTAGACAAGTTTAGGTTATTATTTTTATCTTATCAATTAGATTTAACTCTAAGTTATATAATTTAACTTTTACTGTGTCTTCTTGTTTTCTTACACTATATGGTTAATAAACTTACTATAAAAAGACAAACGAACCCCAAGTGGTTCATTATTAAAACATATAACCTTATCTAATCCATTTGGCCGAACCTTAGATTTTTAGGAATAACATAACAATTAATAAAAGAATATTTGTTTTAAAAACTATTTTATGTCAATTTTGACATTATTTGGTAATTTATTTTTATGAAAATTATAACATCATGGTAAGTTCGAAAAAAGTTATCTAATCAATAATAATATGTCATATTAACCTATAAAATTAGTTTAATTCATAAAAAGTCTCAAATTACGTTTATTTGGGTATTTATAATATAAATTATGTTAATATTTCTTTAATAAGGTCATTAATGAATCATCATTGTGTCATAAATATATTAAATTATTTAAAGTCTAAAAATTATAAATAAAATGCCATTATGTATGAAATATTTTTATCTTTCTAATAAATATTTATAGTCTAATTTATCTTATTTATAACCATATATTAAAAATGTTTTTGTTATTAAACATTGATTTTAACTATTTTAACTATTCTTTAAATAAAATAATATTATATGTCCTAATATAATCTAGGTTGACCTAAATGGTCATCTTTTATTCCAAAGGTTGTTTTTGGTCGAATTAAACTTATCCAATAGAATTAGGACATGTTTTAGGGTAATTATAATACAATTTGTACCCTTAATTACCCTATTTACTTTTAACTGTGGAAAATAAAAGTAAAAAGTTACTATTCACAAAAAAATTATTTTTATCTTATTGAACCAAATTTTACTTTTTGATATTAACTATGTCTCTCGGATTTTTGAAATTCCATTTACAGAAGCGGTAAAATTACGTTTTTGGTAAATTTTCAAACTCTCCTAGGAGGTGGGTAAAAGATGATGAAAAGTTCAATAAAATTTTTATATATCTAAAATTATTATAAAATGAATCCAATGAATTAAATTGAAATTATATAGGTATTATGTATTAATTTTTACTTAAGATAAATTTAAATAAAATAAATAATTATTTAAATAAAAGTTGGTTTTTAAATAGTAACCCATTTTTTTCACTATTCATCAAAAATTGAATGTTTTCAGAAATATACCAAAAATTCACCCTAGGCTAATCTCGAAATTCCAAATCCAAAAATGAAGTCAATTTTGAAAGATAATATTTAAAATTTCAAAAAGTGGGTATTCCTATTCATAACGGTTAGTTTTAATAATATTTTAACAGTATATCGTTGTTTAGTAAAACTCGGTATTGCGTACAACGCAAGCTATCGAGGAAGGTCGAGATTGCGGGTAAAGAAAGCCAAGCTAGTGTTGTGTGTAGTGAAAGATTTAGTTGATGATGTATATAACATAAAAACAAAATATTTCTCATAAAAATCCCGGGAGTTACATTCTACCCCCATTAAAATGAATTTCACCCCCAAAATTCGTCACTTTCTAACAAACAGATGAGGATACCTCTCCCTTATCATATCCTCAAGCTCCGATGTAGCTTCTTCTAATTAGTGGTTCCACCATAAAACTTTCACCAAGCGAGTGGTCTTGTTCCTTAGAACCTTTTTGCTACGATCCAGAATCTCTATCGGTTGATCTTCATAAGAAAGATCTTGCTTTAGCGGTACAACTTCTGAGTTGAGTACATGTGAAAGATTGGGTATGTACTTTCTCAGGAGAGATACATGGAACACATCGTGAACTTGAGAGAGATTCGGTGGAAGTTCTAATTGGTAAGCTACCTTCCCAACACGATCCAGTATTTTGAATGGACTAATACACCTAGGGCTCAGCTTTCCATTCGTTCCAAATCTCATTACTCTCTTCCAAGGAGATATTTGTAAGAACACTTTATCACCCACTTCAAAGTCTGTCATTTCTTCGATTGTAGGCATAACTTTTTTGTCTACTCTGAGATGCTCTTATGTGTTGTTGAATAGATCGGACCTTTTCTGCCATCTCATCAACAAGATCAGGTCCTAATAGCTTTCTTTCCCCAACATCATCCCAGCAAGTTGGAGTTCTACATTTCTTTCCATAGAGAGCTTCATAAGGATCCATCTGAATACTGGAGTGAAAGATATTATTATATGAAAATTCCACCAAAGGTAGGTGTTAATCCCAAACACCTTTTAAATACATAGAGAAAGCTATCAATATATCTTCTAGAGTTTAAATTGTCCTCTCAGACTGACCGTCTGTCTGAGGATGATAAAAAGTGCTGAAACTCAACTCTGTATCCAGAGTATGCTGAAGAATTCACCAAAACATTGATGTAAACCTCGGATCCCGATCAGATATAATGGAAAGTGTTACTCCATGTAATCTTACCACTTCCTTTACATATATCCTAGAAAGCTGATCCAGAGGGAAATCCTCTCTAATAGCAATGAAGTGTGCTAACTTTGTAAGACAATCAACTATGACCCAGATATATTTATTGCCTTTGGATGTTTTAGGATGTCCAGTGACAAAGTCTATAGTGATGTTTTCCCTTTTCCTTTCGGGTATGGGTAATGGTTGTAACATCCCCTTAGACTTCTGTCTCTCATCTTTAACTTAATGACAAACCAAGCATTGAGAGACATAATCAGAAACATCTCTTTTCATGCCATCCCACCAGAAGTAATCTTTCAGGTCTCTATACATCTTCGTGCTTCCGGGATGAATAGATAATGAAGAACTATGAGCCTCATCCAGTAGCTCCTTTAATTCTGGGATGGGAGGAACACAAACCCAATTCCTGAACCTTATTATTCCATCACAATCAAGGTTGAATTCCGGAACATTTCTCACGTTCTTTTGTAACTATACATCTTCTTTTTTTTCCTCTTTAATCGTAACATGTATAGATGGTTGAATATTCATTTGAGAAAGATAAGATTTTTCCCCTTCCATTATAATTCCAAGATCCATCCTTTATAAATCCATAAATATTGGATCTTTTGTGATCCTCATCAGGGATAAGCTAGAATGGTCTTGTCGACTTAATGCATCTGCCACCTCGTTTTCTTTCCCATGGTGATAATGAATTGAGCAGTCGTTATCCTTAATCATATCCAACCTTCTTCTTTGTCACATATTCAGCTCCATTTGTGTGAAAATATACTTTAAACATTTATGATCAGAATAAATATCACACATTTCACCATAAATATAATGCCTCCATATTTTTAATGCAATGATTACCGCAGCTAACTCCAAGTCATGAGTTGGGTTATTTTTCTCATGGATTTTCACCTGTCGTGATGGATAAGCTATCACCATATCATTTTGCATTAGGACACAGTCCAATCCCTTCTTGGATGCATCACTATAGATCATAAACCTTTTTCCACTACAGGGCAGTGTGAGAACAGGTTCACTGGATAATCCTCTTTTTAACTCCTTAAAATTCACTTCACACTCCTCTGTCCAAACGAACTTAACTTCTTTTCGAGTCAACCTGGTGAGTGGATTAGATAATCATGAAAAATCTTTCACAAAACATCAATAATATCCAGATAAACAAAGAAAACATCAGATCTCAGTTACTGTTGTTGTTCTCGATCATCTATCGATAACCTCTGTTTTTGCTGGGTCCACAGATATCCCCTCTTTTGAGATTATGTGACCCAAAAATGAAACTTTTTGAATCCAAAATTCACACATGGTAAATTTGGCATAAAGCTTCTCCTTTCTCAGGGTCTTCAATAAAATTCTCAAGTGATCTTCATGTTCTTCCTTTCTCTTTGAATAGACAAGAATATCGTCTATAAAGACTACCACAAACTGATCAATATAGTTACTAAAGACTCTATTCATTAGATCCATGAAGATAGCAGGGGAATTAGTAAGACAAAATGGCATCACTATAAATTCATTGTGTCCATACCTTGTACGGAAAGTCATCTTTGGTATATACTCCCTTTTGACCCTTAATTGATGATACCCTGAATAAAGATCAATCTTGGAAAAGTATTGATCTCTGTGTACTTGGTCAAATATGTCATCAATGCATGGGAGAGGATATTTTTTCTTGATAGTGATCTTGTTAAGTTCTCGATAATCAATGCAGAGTCTCATTGATCAATCTTTCTTCTTAACAAAAAAAATAGGTGCTCCCTAAGGTGATGCACTTGGGCATATGAATCCCTTATCATGATTCTCTTGGAGTTGATTCATCAATTAAAGAAACTCAATTGGGGACATTATATAAGGTGTCTATGAAATAGGTAAAGCACCAGGTATGAGTTCTATTGAAAAATCAACTTCACGATTTGGTGGAAGACCAGGAAATTCCTCTGGAAATACATCATCAAACTCTCATGCAATGGGAATATTTTTAATCGTGATTTTCTCTCCAACCATTTGAGATAAATAAACTTCATTTAGTGGAATCAAGACCCATAAGATTGATGATATTTCCACTGGAAGTTTATGGTCATCCTTGCATTGATAGACGATCATAGATTGATCTGGAATATGAAATGTGACTTCCCTTCTTAGGAAATTGATATTATATCCATATAAATAAATACAATACATGCCATGAATCACATAAAATTCCACTATAGGAAGGATCACAAGATTTGCAGGAAGCACTTTCCCACAAACTTCAATCAGAGAAGAATTATAAACTTTTGATGCGACTGTTGTGTCATTAGGGTTTGTCACAACTAACTCAATATATATCTACTGAGGTAATATGACGATACTCTTCGAAAATAATTCATAAATAAAAGATTGGGTGGATCCATAATCAAATAAAACATTCTATACTTTAGAGTGGATGGTAAGTGTACCTTTCACAACTTCGTTATCATACTCCACATCGCTGATAGAAATTGCATGTGACATTACTTTACCTTTAGCCTTAAGAGTTTGTTGACATCAATCATCATAAAAAATCCTTAGATTAGGGAATTGATTGGAATAATGCCCCATTTCCATTCACTTGTAACATTGAAGTGTTGGAGCTGCACTCTATGTAGCCTTTTCTTTGTTCGCATCACTAGACATCTTATTCCCATCATTGTGGCATTCAAATGCCCGATGACCTTCCTTTCCATATTTGAAACATTTAATTGTCCCTTTAAGACAACTCCCTTCATGTTTCATTCCACAATTTGAGCATAAAGGAAAACTCATATTCTTTTCAGTGTGATCTTTAGATTTCCCTTTGAATTCCATTTTCCTCTTCTTATAAAACGTATATGACTGATGGGTTACTCCAATCTCCATCTCAACCATGAGAGCACATCGAACGATTTCCTCATAGCTATTGAAGTCCCTTTTGTCTAACGCCCTTCAAAGACTTGGTTTTAAGCCACTAAAGAATCGATCGATCTTACTCTCAGGTTGGATAATAATCCCAGAAGCGTACCTTGCAAGTCTTGTAAAATTTCTCTCCGTAGGTACCCACAGATTCATCATCCTTTTGCTTCAGTTCAAGAAACTCCTCTCCATCTTTGTTCGAAGAATACGAGGGAAGTACTTATTGAAAAATTTGTTTTAGAACTTGTCCCATTCCATGGACTCAGTTTCATACCTTTGCCTCATATTCTTAATTAGATTCCCCCATTGATCACCTTCACCTTCCAAACGATATATTTCTAAGAAAACTTTATCATGTTCAGAACATTGAAGAACTGAAAATATCTTTTCAGTAGTACTGATCCATTGTTCAGTAACTAATGGATTAGTAGACCCGCTGAATGAGGGTGGACACTGCCTCATGAAGGATTCAACATAATGTTGCTCCTTCCTTTGCTCGTTTGGAAGTCCTGCATGATTCATAGGTTGAGAAATTTGTGTAATCACGACTACAAGATTTTGCATTCTAGCTCCCATAACATTTGGTTTCTCAGGTGGGACCATCATTGGATTGCCCATCGCATTCAGCATTAACACGGTTCCTTCGGGTTCTATCCATTGACTAAAACTAATAATAATAGTGTGAGAAACACTAATCATATTTGGAAATCAACATAATCAAGAATAAAATTTCACACTTAAGGTCTTATCATAGGTTATTCATGGCCATTTCTAAAATTCTAAGACTGTGTTCTATGCTTAGACTTATCCTTAGGGTTCTTACTAAGGCTTTCACATCCTAGTTTCCAAAGGTTTACTATACCGTTCCTCTGATACCAACTATAACAGTCCATAATTTACATACATTGTTATTACTTCAGAATTTAAGCATACTTATTACAACATATAACAAAACCATAAAAGGACCATATAGGTATAGTGTCTTTAGAAACAAGGAAACTTAAACAAATAGATCATAAATCATCTAAACTGTCTCCCTTTTATTTTATCATATCTAGAGTTTCTTTTGGAATATATTACTTCATACCCTTCTTCCTGAACTGGGGAAAAACATACAAAAGGGTGAGATCAAATGGTCAGTAATGGTAAAAAAAAAGAAATATAAATCACATAATAATCATAAGAACATATCACTTTGGAAATCTTAACCTACAATAGAGATCATGATTTCATAACATGGGATAAATCCTAGTAGTGAAATATGATCCCAATTATCATAACATAAAACATGAAACTTTGTGGAATACACATATAATCATAGAGAATCATTTCTTAGTAGTCAAGACTCCTTTCCAAGACTATCTTAGTGGACAAATTCCATTTCTGAACCGAGTTCACTCCTTATTTCAGTCCTTTATCACTAAACCAGATTAACCTGCCATTCTAGCCATGTCTATCTCATGAGATATAAATCGTTACCCAAGGAATTGGAGGGAGATATAGGTCCCACCCATCTCCTAATGAAACCATTCTTAGGTGTACCACAAGATCATAAATCATACATCATAGCATAACCCATGTAATAAAAATGAGATTCTTAAACATTATTCCATCATAAAAAAATTCATATAAGATAAAAGGACATCATAAAAATAATTACATCATAACATAATCAAATCAATGCAAAAATAGGGATAGAAATAGAACCCGATATTATCTTAGATGGAAAATAATTTTGATAAAACACTAGAACTTCATTCTTTAGGAAAATATCCTTTCTACTTCAAATCCATTTTTCCGTTCTTAATATGTCATAATATTTTAAACAAAAAGAAGTTGATTAAAAATAAACTTGAAAACTTGTAAAGGATTCTTCAAGGAA
Organism: Viscum album; assembly: GCA_963277665.1. Lineage (NCBI taxonomy): Eukaryota > Viridiplantae > Streptophyta > Magnoliopsida > Santalales > Viscaceae > Viscum > Viscum album. Next base: position 1,630,460,425 of record OY728121.1, on the reverse strand, counting down.
ATAATGTTCTATTAATCCATTCATGTTGTATAATTTAACAAAACATTCTTCTTGTACTTTGGCCAGAAAAGTCAAAAAGTACCTCATTCTAAAAATGACAAAAGATTCCTTTCATATATTTTACTAAAAACTCACCAATGGGTAAAATTGGATTTAAACAATTGTAGGAGGATAGAAATAATATTACATATTGAAGAAACATGGATGTGGATGATAAATATTCCCTATTAATTACTAAAGTATAAACAATCCTGGATAAAAATTGAGATTGTGAGATTTTCCCATACCTTAGGTCGGATTTGCTTTGTACGTGTCTGAACCTCATGTATAATGATTTAAATAATGTTATTTAATTATTCCAGAATCATAATCATTTTTATGATATCATATATGGTCATATTCTTATCTTCGTATTAGTAATATTTCATTGCTACTTGTTTTTCGGGTGTTTATTGTTTTTTGTTCTTTTGCGTGTTTTGTCGAATAAATTATTATTATTATTTTTAGGTTATAGATACCTCATTTACAGAATGGTATTAGGGTAAAATATATCATATTTATTCATTCAATTCATTTATATAATCATTATGCAATGAAGATCATGTAGAACGAGTCGCATCACATCGTGGAGACGGTAGGCCATATGTACGCACGAGCGATGATATCATTCCCATGATCGTGGAATTGTATTGAAGTGTATGTATAATATTTCAGAATCAATATAACTTTACAATAATTATATATAGATATTCTTTACACCATTATACCCATCCAAGTATGTTGGTGGGGGAAAACAGATTACACCACGGCGTGGAGACAGTATTCCGTACGTACACACGCGCGGTGATTTTGTTTTCCGTAGGATGGATATAAGGTTAAATAGGGTTGTTTCATACTTATAATATCATATTAGTATATTATTGATACTGATTTTATTACTTCATAATGAAACAACTAAATAAGAAGAAGTAGAAGAAGAAATAAAGTTGAAAGAATAGGTAACTGACATTACCTCTTCTTTGAAGCGCCTCTTCTTAACCACCTCTTAGGGCACTAAATATGGTATTTTAAGAAGACCAAGACCTCTAGGATGATTATAGGGTAGTGTAAAGATAAATTTGTAGGGTTTTGATGAGCTTGAAGGCTCAAAGTGGTGTGAGGAGGAGAGTGAGGAGGTGCCCTTTTATAAGGGAGGAGAGGGGCACCTTAGGAAAAAATTAAACTATTATTTTATAATAAAGTCATATTCAGTTTTTAAAAGCTCCAAATTGATTTATTTAGAATCTAAGGTGGGTATGGGTCTAAATACTCTCAACTAATATATTTTAGACAAGTTTAGGTTACAATTTTAACCTTATCATTTAGATTTAACTCTAAGTTAGATAATTTAACTTTTACAATGTCTTCTTGTTTTCTTACACTATATGGTTAATAAACTTACTATAACAATCCAAACGAACCCCAAGTGGTTCATTATTAATATATATAACCTTATCTAATTCTTTTGGCCGAACCTTACATTTTTAGTAATAAAATAACAATTAATAATATAATATTTGTTTTAAAAACTATTTTATGTCAATTTTGGCACTATTTGGTAATTGATTTTTGTGAAAATAATAACAGCATGATTCATTCGAAAAAAGTTAATTAAATAAATACTAATATGTCCTATTAACCTATAAAATTTGTTTAATTCATAAAAAGTATGAAATTACTTTTATTTTTGTATTTATAATATCAATTATGTTAATATTTCCTTAATAAGGTAATTACTGCATCAACATTGTGTCATAAATAAAATAAAATAATTAAAGTTTACAAATTATAAATAAAATACAATTATGTATGAAATATTTTTAGATTTCTAATTAATATTTATAGTTTAATTTATATTATTCATAACCCTATATTAAATATGTATTAGTTATTATACTTTCATTTTAACTATTTTAACTATTCTTTAAATAAAATAATATTAAATGTCCTAATCTAATCCAAGTGGACCTAAATTTTCATATGTTATTACTAAGGTTTTTTTGGTCGAATTTAACTTATCCAATAGAATTCGGACATGTTTTAGGGTAATAATAATACCATTTCTACGCTTAATTACCCTATTTACTTTTAACCGTGGTAAATAAAAGTAAAAAATTACTATTCACCAAAAATTATTTTTATCTTGTTGAACCAAATTTAACTCCTGGATATTAACCGTGTCTCTCTAATTTTTTAAATTCCATTCACAGAAGTGGTAAAAGTATGTTTTATGTAAATTTTCAACCACTCCTAGGAGGTGGGTAGAAGATGGTGAAAAGTTCAATAAACTTTTTATATATCTAAAATTATTATAAAATGGCTCCAATGAATTAAATTTAACTTATATTGGTTTGATGTATCAATTTTGACCTAAAATAAATATAAATAAAATTAATTATTTAAATAAAAAGTTGGTTTTTAAATAGTAACCCAGTGTTTTCACTATTCATCAAAAATTGAAAGTTTTCAGAAAAATACCAAAAAATTCACCCTAGGCTAATTTCAATATTCCAAATCCAAAAATGACCTCAATTTTGAAATATAAAATTTATAAAATTTCAAAAAGTTGGTATTACTATTTATAACGGTAAGTTTAAATAATATTTTAATAGCATATCGTTGTTTAGTGAAACTCGGTATTGCAAACAACGCAAGCTATCGACGAAGGTCGTGATTGCATGTAAAGAAAGACAAGATAGTGTTGTGTGTAGTAAAAGATTCATTTGATGATGTATATAACATAAAAACAAAATATATCTCATAAAAATCTCATGTGTTACAAAACCCATATTCGACAAATAATTGGAAGCATATCAAATTGAATTTTGAGAATTGATTTGATAAAGTATTAAATGATATTATAAATGTGATATTTATATTATGTAAGTTTTCTAAATTATAGAATAGAAAAAAATGTCTATATTTCATATAGTATCATATATTTAATATGAATTTTATATAATGAATAATATGAAAGTGTACATATTTGGAATAAATAAAAATCGAGAATACTTATGTAATTATTCAAGGTTCATAATGAATATATAAAATTATAATGGGTTTATTATTATATTTTATTAATTCATTGTTAAAAAATTATTCATATCATGTTAATATAATGAATTATTAAATTATTCATTATTTTATAAAAACATATATGTTTTTTATATTATTAATGGATTCATAATTTATTTTAAAATATTGATAAAAAATATAAATTATCTTATATCCAAATAAGTACGTAAATTATTTGTATAATTATGGATTTATTTTTCTTCTACCTTAACATTGAATTGTATTGAGTAAGGATATTATTCTAAGTATCTTATTTTAGTCTATACATATTTGTTGTTATAATTATAATGTTGTTGACATCATTATTGAGTAAGGTATTTTTCGATTGAGGGACATTGGCTTAGTTCGATTATTAACATGGAGTCTTATGCATTTTCTAGAAAATTATGGTTTTCTTATCTAGGCATCCTAGCATACAGATGTAGGGATTATTGATTACATATAACTATAAGAATCTATATGAAAGTGTTTCGTATAATTTTTTTAATATGACACATTTAAATGTGTATAAATATATGTGATTTTTACATTGGATTAGTAACACAAACTACATTTTCTTTAATGAGTTACACATTTGTATAGTTTAAAAAATTGATTTGGTGGAAGGAATTTGATTCCAAACTAAAGTGTTATAACCTTGCATACATGTAAAGGTAAAAAGTAAAATATGTTGAGAATAAACCCCTACAAAAATAATTTTTTTTAGGTTCCTTCTAATGAAAATTATTTTCCAGACCATGATCATCTAGTTGAGTATGTCATCCTATTATATGGTTCCCTAAATTATCATATATAAGGAGAGTAAGTAATTATTGTCCATAATATGATTACTCTCTCATTCATTAAGATTTATTTTGGTTAAAAATAGATAACATACCTAAATAGTATTATGATACTAAATGAATAGGGTTGAGTATATCAATATGATGGATTGAAAATGGAAATATCCACAAAACTATCCAATATTCATATATGATATTATTGGGAGGAATTTATTCATAAAATGTAATGTAATGGTAAAAAATATAAGGAAACCCAAACAAAAGTGAACTATATATCTTTTCCCCCTAGTGGGTATAATTAATTTTAAATCATTCATCATTTTTGTGGGAGTATATTTAATAAAGGTCTCTATTAAATGAATATATGACATGTTACTCAAATGATAAAAACATAATTTATAGATAAATGATAACATTATTATACAACGTTTCATTGAGAAAATTATATTAAAGGGCATTATTATTGTAATAAACATATTTAGGCTAAAATAACATATAAAAGATCTTATATATTGAAATTTTATATAGTTGAATAATAGATTCCAGAGTGAATATGTATTGAAATTGTTCAATAATTAAATAAAAATACGTTTTTGAAGCATAAATTATTTTTATAGGTCTCAATGTGATTATATTCATGAATACCTATTTATTTTAGCCACTACATATGAATATAGTATTATTGTGTCTTTAAATGACTTTGAGAGACTGAGTTTCCATAAGTCATTTTACTGTTTTATGGGAAATTGTATTGGAAATATTCTAGAAATGATGACCGATTTATAAAATATTTAACCTATTTTTCATATACATATGAGGATAGAAAAACACAGAATGTGATTGTAACACCCCGAGCTTCCACGATACGCTTCTCATTCAATAATACAATAGCTTGCATTGTACGCAACTTCGAGTTCTAAAACATCGCGACAAATCAAAGTAGCTGTTATGAATAGTAATAACCACTTTTTAAAATTATAGAAATTTTATATTTCAAAATGGACTTCATTTTTGTATTCCTAATATTGAAATTAGCCTATGTTGAATTTTTTGTAATTTTCTGAGAACTTCAAAATTTTTATGAATAGTGAAAAATACTTAAAACAACTTTTTTAATCAAAATAATTCATAGTGATAAATTATACTATTGAGTGGTTTTAGAGTATAATTAGAATATATTTTTACCATTTTATCCAATGGTGGTCATTAGAATTAATTTAACATTGAAATTGGACATAAACAATTGCCAATCTTTTGATATAAATTGTTTCTTAAAAACACGCTATTTGTTGTGACAGCGGGAATTAATTATAAAATTAATTAATGCAACTAATATTTTTGGAATTTTGTAAAATAGACATCTTTTTTGAATTCGTAATATCAATTATAGCTTAGGGTGAAACTTTGGCCTTGTTCTGAAAAACTTCAATTTTTGATGAATAGTGAAACCACTAAGTGGTAGTTAAATAACTGATTTTTCGTTTAAATGAAATATTACAACTTCTGTGATTTGATTTTCAAAAATCCGACATACATGGTTGTCATTAAGAAGTAAAATGTGGTTCAATGATATTAAAATAATTTTTTGGTGAATAGTAACTTTTAAGTTCTTAATCGCGATTAGAGGTAATTAGTGTAGTTTAAGGTAAAAACAATGTTTTAATAATATGATATGAGCTTGACACTTGTCCTACTCCTATTGGATGAGTCATGGCCGACCAAGAAAACCCATGGGTCAACTTGGGGACCCCATGGAGCCACTTTAGTTGGAAAATGACATAAATACCTTTTATTTAATGTTAAAGTAAAAAAATGACACAAACATAAAATGTTTTACTAAAACAATTTTTACGTGGGGTTACACAAGTCCAAATTTTGATTATAAATATTCATTAGAAAGATAAAAAGATTTCCTACATCATAGTATTTGTTTTATAATTTTTAGACATTAAATAAATTAAATTATTTATGACATAATTATGATATGGCGATGACCTCATTATTTAACAATTTAAATAAAATGAGAAGATAATGAAAAATCCAAGGCTTACACTTGTCCAAATCCTATTGGATGAGTAGATTTCGAAACCTTATCACCTTAGCCTCGAATTATATAAGTGTGGGACCTTTAGAATCCGAAAATCATTTTCAAATAATGTAACATTTCAATCTTTCCAAAAGTGCCCCTCCTCTCCACTTATAAAAGGCCCCCACCTCTCCCACCTTATTCACACATTCAAGCCATTTGGCTCGGCCAACCTCTGCCCAAATACTCTCCCAACTTCCCCCTCTTACTCCTAGAATCCTCACTTTGGGCAGAACTCTTCCCAAGGAATCCTTTGGCTCAAATCAAAAAGAGTTACCCGATTTTGAGGTAATGTCTTTTCTAATGTTGTTTTGTTTTATTTTTCTTCTCCAACCCCCTAAACTCTTTTCATTCCATTCTTTTGTAACAACACCAGTACCTACAATATACTAGGATGTTGTTATGAAAAGTATTTGGTTTACACTTACACACACCTTCGTCTAATGGTTAAAGAACATACGGTTTCTGTGGATGGCGAATTTCTGCCTCACGAAACGATGATTGTTCAACACTCATATAACACCTTCAAAGGTGGCCATTAAGATGTCACTATTTTTATATATGATTTATAATTTGTTTATGTTTTACTTATGCTTCTGTATTTCTCATTTATGTCATACTTTATGATTTCCATTATGGGTAAAACGCGATAATTTCATTTTAGGAAGTGCGGACTACCGCACCCTCAAAGTGATTTGAATCGTTAATGCCATATGTGGGATGTATAAAGGATGGAGTAAATGGTATTATACACTATATTATACTGGAATTATATTATACATTTATATCATTATGATTTAGTTCCATTAAATATGAAATTGAAATGAAAGTAGCGTTCATGCGTACGTACGGCTTACCGTCTCCATGAACGGTGCATTTCATTTCTTACCTCTAAATGTTACGTAATATTATAAATGAATGTATATACTGGATATATAAGATATATATGACATCTAAATCATGAATATAATTCTGGATATAATGGATATTTCACCACATAAACAACTTGTAATTATAAGAAGCTTATTGTTGACTCAAGTACCAAAGATCGACAAAACGACCGTTATTAACTTAAATAATTACATAATGTTCATATCATTGTAATAAGTGATATAATAAGGATAATGAAGTTGAAAATGGTTCTTAATAAGGTATATATTAACTCTAGTTTATTATTCAGGAGGTTAAAGAACGGTTGAGTCAAGTCTGACACAAGGTAAGGGAATTTCTTAACCCAACTTCCATTCTTTGGGTTAATCTTTTACTTTCAAATTATGTCATGATATTATTATATCCTATTTTGTATTTTTACTTTCCTTATGTGTACCTATAGTGAATACACATAATAGATCTATTTTATTTTAAAAATGATCTTTTTAAGGACTTCGTCTCTATCCCCTTTCATTAAGGCATATTTGGCTTTATACACAACTTTCCTTTTATACGGTGTATAAAACCCTTTGACTTTTACATTTATTCAAAAGGAATCTTTTTTATACGAAGAGTTTTACTAAACGACAAAAAGGGAATGTTTTCCTTTCCGTACTTATGCGGCGACAACGACTTCTCCGCCGCCGTGACCATTATTTGAGTTTCGGCTTCCTCTACAAGCCATCACTTTTTTTTTAATGAAAGATAAATACAAAGTTTTAACTTGCTTTTATTTTGGTATTGAAAATAGTTTTGAAAGCGTTTTTATTATATCAATGTGTTGTATTGACATCTTGTGATTGAAATGTGGAAATGTTATGTTTCCTTTACGCATGTTTTATGTGATATGATTATGTTATGGTTTATGATATGTTTAAACCTATTCATATGAGGAATGCATTGGACTTAATATGTGACGGGTGGAGCCCGCTATAGCTCCTCGATGCATCGGCAGGTCTCATGAGACAAACTAGTGTCTTGGCACAAGGTCTTGACAAAATCTTATTTGTGGTCTTGGCACGAGGCCTTGACTACGTGGTTATGATAGTCTGGCATTATGCATTCCATCATTATGAAAGTGGTTATTGATATTGCATGTGATTATTCGACCAGTAGAATATCCATGTGAAGAAGTAAATGGCATTATCTCATTTTACTTTTGCCATATTATGTTGATGTTAAAGTTTAAAAAGGCTTTTGTTTTAGTTATACATTGCCTTAAATGTTTATGTTTATTTATGAAAGCTTCCACAATATTTTTATCCTTACTGAGCATCTGAGCTCACCCCTTTCAATGTTTTAATATTTTCCAGGATGTGAAGAAGTATTTTATGAATGACCTGCAGGGATAGTCAGAAGAGGATATGAGTGTGGACTATGGAGACTTTGTTATTGTAGTTTTTCACTTTATGATGTAATGTAACGTTTACGAATGTATCTAGTGTTTCCAAGGCTACTAAACTAATCGGTATTTCGAGACTTGATCTTTTGTGATCATGCCAATGTTACGAAGTAATGCACCGACTCTGGGTAGCTGGGGTCGGGGCGTTACAGTTGGTATCAGAGGAAGTTTAGTACTAACCTTGGAAGCTAGATTTAGATAAACTCTGATTAGAGCACATATCCCAAAGATAGACCTTCAGGATTAGTATAGAAGAACTTCCTAGAATTTTGGTATTGTAGAGATGTTGTGAGTTTTCCAAGCAATACATCCCTGTCTGGATACGAGCAGGTAGAGGCGGCTCTGGCACAGATTTACCTAGGGGTAAAACCCGAAAACACCGCTTTGAGCTAGACTCGAACGGGAACTGGTGCACGACAACAGGCCTTGCTGCACTCTTGGTTACGACACTCCCGGGGGATATGCTTTGGATAATTCCCATTTTCTTTACAAACCACTATGAAGGGTTACGAGTATATACTTCATCAAAAAAAACATTTTTATAATTATGGATTATATCCATAATTAGTTCAATTTATGTTAAGTGTTTTACAAGTATGTAATTATGTATTTTGATTCATGAACTAATCTAGTTTATGCCATTATTTAGAAATGGCGCCTAGTGGAAGGAATGGAAACCGTATCAATGCACGCACTCCGTGTAGGGATTTCCCTCCTTCTCAGGATAATTATGGTGGAGCTAGTGATACAACTGGTGCCGATCAGCTTCTCACCGTACTGGGACAACTCACGCAGGTTATGAATAATAACCTTACTCGTATGGAGCACCCTGATCCGCAACGTGGAGGATCAATGCTAGATCGTTTCATGAGGCAACAAACACCAACCTTTAATGGGAGTACAAATCCTATAGTAGCTGAGCAATGGATAAATTCCCTAGAGAAAATATTCCATGCCTTGGGGAGTAGTGAAAGGGAGAAGGTTGTCATGGCAGTTTACCGCCTCACTGGAGATGCCGATCAGTGGTGGTCGCTGATTCAAAACACAAAGGAAGATGATGACGTATCGAATATGGAATGGAGGGAGTTCAAAGATCTTTTCTTAGAAAAATACTTTCCTCGTGACCATCGAGCAGATATGGAAAGGCAATTTCTGAGTCTGAGGCAGAAGGAGGATGAGAATGTCGCAAAGTATGAGGCTAACTTTACAAGGTTAGCGAGGCATGCTGCCGATTATATACGTAACCCAAGGAGTAAGATTGATCGTTTCTTTGATGGGATAAAACCATTTCTCCGTCGAGCTTTGGTATCAAAATACTTTTCATCATACGAAGATATTGTCTCGTGTGCTATCAAGACAGAAAAGGAATTCTCTAAGTCTTATGACAACAAAGTAAAGCAAGAGAAGAAGAGAACGGTGGAACAAGAGACAGATAAAGGGAAAAAGGGAAAGAAGGATTTTCCATTATGTGATAATTGTGGGAAGAATCACCCTGGTACTTGCCTAAAAGGAATGGGAGTTTGTTATAAATGTGGAGAAAAGGGTCACCAGGCTCGTGATTGCAAGGGAAAGAAAGAGGCTGTCAAAGTTGAATGGTACAATTGTAGAGAAATGGGTCATTATGCAAATGAATGTCCTAAGCGTCAGGGAAACTTACCTCAGAAAAGGCCAAGGGATCAAGGACAATCTTATGCTGTTACTACAGTTGAAGCAGAATAACTAATGTATTGGTGCTTTTGGACTCAAGGATTATATTCTGGTTATAAGAATAATGTAATATATATATATGGATTGTACTGCAGTACTTTTTGATTTCAGTAAGGTTTTAATATGATTAAGGTAATCATATTTTTAGTATGTGACAATAAGAGAAACTTTTCTTTGTTTGGGGAATCTGATGTTACAATTGATTTTGGAATTTAGAGACCATTTAGAGAAAGTCTGGATGAAGGTATTTTGGATAACTATAAAGGTTGGAGTGGATTAAGTTGAACTTTGGATAGTATTGTTTAAGGTTAAAACATTTATGAAGATTATTTTTGGAATAGTATAGTACTATATTTTTAGGAAAAGGACAACCTGCAGGGTGGGGAATAACTCGTCGCGTCGGACAAAGCTACAGGAATCGAACCCACAACCATAGTGCGACAAGCCTTTATTTCCTACCACTAGCCTACAGGAAGTCCCTGGTTATTACAAAATAGTTTTACTAATCTAAATGGTATGTGTTAACATTTTGAACCTTATACAATTAGGATAAATAGAATATTTTTGAGTTCTGTTACCATTTGGAGTAAAAGTTGGGTTTGTGGTAAAACTTTATTAACGAATGAAAGTATACATAACAAGTATGTATATTCCCTTACGTTCTTAGTAAATCTCATAAATAAATTCCTCAACATTATAAAAGGTAACTTAAAACAAAAATGTTGTTGGTTAACTTTTCCAACTGGGGATTCAATGACCATTTAACCAATCACAAGTTTGTGATTTTCTTATGGTTAAACATTCTCCTAATCCTGTTTTCTATAACTCTCCATCAGACCTTGATGGTTTGTTTTTCTTCCATATCCATATTTTCATAGAATCCTAGAATGGGCTACATCGGGTGACCTTTGTACTTATCTTGCTTTCTTTTAATGTTATATATTTATTAACCTTATTTCCGATGTGGGTTATCCTCAAAGGTATTTTCTCTTTTCAACCTTTTATTTTCCAAGAAAAATTTCAAATTGCGAGGACGCAATTTATTGAAGGAGGGGAGAATGTAACACCCCGAGCTTCCACGATACGCTTCTCATTCAATAATACAATAGCTTGCATTGTACGCAACTTCGAGTTCTAAAACATCGCGACAAATCAAAGTAGCCGTTATGAATAGTAATAACCACTTTTTAAAATTATAGAAATTTTATATTTCAAAATGGACTTCATTTTTGTATTCCTAATATTGAAATTAGCCTATGTTGAATTTTTTGTAATTTTCTGAAAACTTCAAAATTTTTATGAATAGTGAAAAATACTTAAAACAACTTTTTTAATCAAAATAATTCATAGTGATAAATTATACTATTGAGTGGTTTTAGAGTATAATTAGAATATATTTTTACCATTTTATCCAATGGTGGTCATTAGAATTAATTTAACATTGAAATTGGACATAAACAATTGCCAATCTTTTGATATAAATTGTTTCTTAAAAACACGCTATTTGTTGTGACAGCGGGAATTAATTATAAAATTAATTAATGCAACTAATATGTTTGGAATTTTGTAAAATAGACATCATTTTTGAATTCGTAATATCAATTATAGCTTAGGGTGAAACTTTGGCCTTGTTCTGAAAAACTTCAATTTTTGATGAATAGTGAAACCACTAAGTGGTAGTTAAATAACTGATTTTTCGTTTAAATGAAATATTACCACTTCTGTGATTTGATTTTCAAAAATCCTAAATACATGGTTGTCATTAAGAAGTAAAATGTGGTTCAATGATATTAAAATAATTTTTTGGTGAATAGTAACTTTTAAGTTCTTAATCGCGATTAGAGGTAATTAGTGTAGTTTAAGGTAAAAACAATGTTTTAATAATATGATATGAGCTTGACACTTGTCCTACTCCTATTGGATGAGTCATGGCCGACCAAGACAACCCATGGGTCAACTTGGGGACCCCATGGAGCCACTTTAGTTGGAAAATGACATAAATACCTTTTATTTAATGTTAAAGTAAAAAAATGACACAAACATAAAATGTTTTACTAAAACAATTTTTACGTGGGGTTAAACAAGTCCAAATTTTGATTATAAATATTCATTATAAAGATAATAAGATTTCCTACATCATAGTATTTGTTTTATAATTTTTAGACATTAAATAAATTAAATTATTTATGACATAATTATGATATGGCGATGACCTCATTATTTAACAATTTAAATAAAATGAGAAGATAATGAAAAATCCAAGGCTTACACTTGTCCAAATCCTATTGGATGAGGAGATTTCGAAACCTTATCACCTTAGCCTCGAATTATATAATTGTGGGACCTTTATAATCCGAAAAGCATTTTGAAATAATGTAACATTTCAATCTTTCCAAAAGTGCCCCTCCTCTCCACTTATAAAAGGCCCCCACCTCTCCCACCTTATTCAAACATTCAAGCCATTTGGCTCGGCCAACCTCTGCCCAAATACTCTACCAACTTCCCCCTCTTACTCCTAGAATCCTCACTTTGGGCAGAACTCTTCCCAAGGAAGCCTTTGGCTCAAATCAAAAAGAGTTACCCGATTTTGAGGTAATGTCTTTTCTAATGTTGTTTTGTTTTATTTTTCTTCTCCAACCCCCTAAACTCTTTTCATTCCATTCTTTTGTAACAACACCAGTACCTACAATATACTAGTATGTTTTTATGATAAGTATTTGGTTTACACTTACACACACCTTCATCTAATGGTTAAAGAACATACGGTTTCTGTGGATGGCGAATTTCTGCCTCACGAAACGATGATTGTTCAACACTCATATAACACCTTCAAAGGTGGCCATTAAGATGTCAATATTTTTATATATGATTTATAATTTGTTTACGTTTTACTTATGCTTCTGTATTTCTCATTTATGTCATACTTTATGATTTCCATTATGGGCAAAACGCGATAATTTCATTTTAGGAAGTGCGGACTACCGCCCCCTCAAAGTGATTTGAATCGTTAATGCCATATGTGGGATGTATAAAGGATGGAGTAAATGGTATTATACACTATATTATACTGGAATTATATTATACATTTATATCATTATGATTTAGTTCCATTAAATATGAAATTGAAATGAAAGTAGCGTTCATGCGTACGTACGGCTTACCGTCTCCATGAACGGTGCATTTCATTTCTTACCTCTAAATGTTACGTAATATTATAAATGAATGTATATACTGGATATATAATATATATATTACATCTAAATCATGAATATAATTCTGGATATAATGGATATTTCACCACATAAACAACTTGTAATTATAAGAAGCTTATTGTTGACTCAAGTACCAAAGATCGACAAAACGACCGTTATTAACTTAAATAATTACATAATGTTCATATCATTGTAATAAGTGATATAATAAGGATAATGAAGTTGAAAATGGTTCTTAATAAGGTATATATTAACTCTAGTTTATTATTCATGAGGTTAAAGAACGGTTGAGTCAAGTCTGACACAAGGTAAGGGAATTTCTTAACCCAACTTCCATTCTTTGGGTTAATCTTTTACTTTCAAATTATGTCATGATATTATTATATCCTATTTTGTATTTTTACTTTCCTTATGTGTACCTATAGTGAATACACATAATAGATCTATTTTATTTTAAAAATGATCTTTTTAAGGACTTCGTCTCTATCCCCTTTCATTAAGGCATATTTGGCTTTATACACAACTTTCCTTTTATACGGTGTATAAAACCCTTTGACTTTTACATTTATTCAAAAGGAATCTTTTTTATACAAAGAGTTTTACTAAACGACAAAAAGGGAATGTTTTCCTTTCCGTACTTATGCGGCGACAACGACTTCTCCGCCGCCGTGACCATTATTTGGGTTTCGGCTTCCTCTACAAGCCATCACTTTTTTTTAATGAAAGATAAATACAAAATTTTAACTTGCTTTTATTTTGGTATTGAAAATAGTTTTGAAAGCGTTTTTATTATATCAATGTGTTGTATTGACATCTTGTGATTGAAATGTGGAAATGTTATGTTTCCTTTACGCATGTTTTATGTGATATGATTATGTTATGGTTTATGATATGTTTAAACCTATTCATATGAGGAATGCATTGGACTTAATATGTGACGGGTGGAGCCCGCTATAGCTCCTCGATGCATCGGCAGGTCTCATGAGACAAACTAGTGTCTTGGCACAAGGCCTTGACAAAATCTTATTTGTGGTCTTGGCACGAGGCCTTGACTACGTGGTTATGATAGTCTGGCATTATGCATTCCATCATTATGAAAGTGGTTATTGATATTGCATGTGATTATTCGACCAGTAGAATATCCATGTGAAGAAGTAAATGGCATTATCTCATTTTACTTTTGCTATATTATGTTGATGTTCAAGTTTAAAAAGGCTTTTGTTTTAGTTATACATTGCCTTAAATTTTTATGTTTATTTATGAAAGCTTCCGCAATATTGTTATCCTTACTGAGCATCTGAGCTCACCCCTTTCAATGTTTTAATATTTTCCAGGATGTGAAGAAGTATTTTATGAATGACCTGCAGGGATAGTCAGAAGAGGATATGAGTGTGGACTATGGAGACTTTGTTATTGTAGTTTTTCACTTTATGATGTGATGTAACGTTTACGAATGTATCTAGTGTTTCCAAGGCTACTAAACTAATCGGTCTTTTGAGACTTGATCTTTTGTGATCATGCCAATGTTACGAAGTAATGCACCGACTCTGGGTAGCTGGGGTCGGGGCGTTACAGTGATGTCTAGGTTCTTCTACTTATTATACAATACATTTGTCTAAATAATCAAATTGGATTATGAATGTGTTCATAGAATGTCAAAAAATGTTTCTATGAGTAACTAAGAAAGGTTATTGAAACCAAATTCTTTCAAGAAGGATGAGTAATGATTCAATACACTAAAATTTTCTTTTAAATGTTAATTAGTTTAGAAACATAATATAATTTCATTTTTACTTATTAATGTTATATAAATTAATTATATTTTTAAAAAATTTATTTTATAGCGTAAGTGTATTTTCTAAATTTCATGTGTATACAGGTGTTCAGAATATTTTTTTGAATTGGTGTATATTGAAATTTTCATTTATGTGATGAGATATGGAGTTGATATATAAAATATCTGAATAAAAAATTCTATATATATATTATATCTATATATGTAAGGATTTTTTATCTTTATATCATTTCTCTTATATGATAATAGATGTTTTTTACTATGAATGAGTTATTATAAACATAATGAGAAGATGGATTCAATAAACGTGGCTTATGATTCATTTGAATTTAAAACCATATTTGAGATATAGAAAAATTATAAAAATATTTTATCCACAATATATATATTTATCTAGATGTTTTATAAAATATGTGGAATTGAGATTACCACCCCATAGGTGGAATATTCCATAGAATAAATTATAATTTTCAAAAAGATCCTCTAAATAAATTGAATGAAATATAAGATATAGAACCCCTAGTTAGTTTATTAAATAATCCCAATATAATATATAAGATTTATTTATCTAATATAAAGTAGTGTATGAAACATAGAAGGATATTCAGAATAGTGAATTTCAAATAAATGTTTTTTGGGTGTATTTTAAGATGTTGAGAATCTCAATTTAGAAAAAGTAAATACTTTTAATGTCTTTGTGAATGATAGTTAAATATCCTAAATGTCTTAGGGTATGTTGGTAAAATATTTATGGAAGGTTTTACATTAGATACCATAATATTGCATAATTTTTTTATTATAATTTGTTTCAAGGATTATGATGATAACGAATAACCTAGAAATAATTCTAAATTTATTGGTGAAGTCATAACCATTACGAAATTAAATTTTTTGAAGAGAAGGAGTCTGAATGTGTTGAAGTAATAATTAACTATGAATATTATTAGCATGTATAACCATTATTCACAATATATTTCTACATGAATTGTACACACCAAAGATTTTAACAGTTTGGTTTTATTAAATGGTCACATAGATATGTGGAAATAATTAAATGGATATGTAACTAAATTAATAAAACCACTAAAAGTGAAACAATCATAAGGACGAACATGAAGTTTATCATATATTATATGAGAGATATAAACTTATGTATCGTTTATTTAAGTATAATGGATTTTAATAATATGAAATGAATATTTTTATTAAAAATAAATTCTATAATTTATAATTACTTCTCATTTTTTAAAAATATTTATATTAAAATATTTTTCAACATCTCTAGGTTCATAAAATATTTATTATTTTATGTATCATGAAATATCTACTCCCATTATCATTTTTTAACATCATAAGATAATATTACATTTCACAAATCATAGGCAATGGATTCGTGACACATTTGAAATATTTTACTTTATATAACTCATATATGAATCCTTAAATATTTTGTCTATTTTGTTATTTAATCTATTTTTATCTTATCTAAATATATAATCCATATAGAGACAATGACATAAAATAAAATTATTTTTCAACTCGTAATATTAAGAAACACATTAATTATTATTAAGTGATCACTAACTAATAGAAATCATCTTTAATCACACCAAAAAAGGACAACGATCGTATACAAAAATAGTACAACTTCATCCTCATGTGGGTTAAACAATATCCCCTTTTTTATTTTATTATACATCCTAAAGTGGAATTAATCGACACACTAATAAAAATAATCATTATGGTAATTTTTTGGAATTAATTCTTCTTTAATGATATGAAAATACTAGTGTAAATATTTAGAGGAGATGTAACAATAAATATTTGATCTAGGAAATGTCCAAAACTATAATTTTGGAAAGACACGATCACGACTCGTACCCAACGGGTCGTGTTGTTACTACCGCATGCCCGCCTTCCATAGGTCAGGGGATGGAAACGAGAACCGGAAAGGCATATCCCTAAAATGGGAAGTCATTGCCTCAAAACTTGTACACACACAGACTAGGCACACTGCGCATAAGGAAAACACAACAGAAGAAGAATGGTACAACAAAAACTAAAAACCACCACTGAGTATAAATTAAATACCGAAAGTAAAGGGGAAAGAATATAAGAACAACTAAAATGGAAGTATAGCAAAAATGAAAAATAGATCCTGAGGTCGTCCGCAAAATATTCTACCTGATGGGTAGGAACGACTCATCACTGTGGCTCTCCACGTCAATCGGTCACCTCCATGCACCGTATGTCAACAACCTCGAAGCACGATCTTTCCCTGACTCATCAAGACTCAGTTATGTTTTCCATTATCTATACAAGACACAAAAAGGTGAAGGTGAGGTTCGTGTAGAGTGGAGTATAACAATACTCTGTAGGCACCTCGAGACCCCTGAAAGTCTCTCAGAATTGCACAATGGAAAAACCAAAAACATGATCTCAATCAAGAAGAACAAAGAAAAAGGCATCTCACACCTGGTATATTCTAGGGTAGTAATAGAAGCATCCCAAATATCATCACTGAACACCTTATATAATGGATAATTTCTCCTCTATTGAGTATAGTGGGATTTCCATGTCACACAGCAGTGCTTCCCACAAAACATGAACTTCTTTGGTACTCCACCCGATTGCATTCTGTGGGTTTGTCGGGTCACACAAAGTCACTCCCCACTGTGGCCAGCTGATGTACTCCTCCTGTCAAGTACCATGGGTCTACCAGGTCCTACAGAGCTAATCTTCATCATGGGCATGCAAATTCACACAGAGGTGTTTCCAACAGGGCTATTGAGTCACACAGAGTCGAAAGTCTGTTGTCTTCAGGTCTCATCCAGTCGCAGGTTTCCACACGTAGTGAGTTTGGGTGAACCTCTACTCAAGTCATTAGTCTTATTTAAACTCTCACATAGTAATTTTAACAAGTAACATGATTATCTTCCATTTCATAAGGGTTCCATCACAAAAGACGGCACTTCAACGGGACGCCCTGTCTGTATGTTAAAGGCATTTTAATACTGAGGGCCCGGTTGGATTCTGATAAGATCTAACCCGGAAAAACTCAAACATTCTTCGAGCCTCTCATCAAGCATCTCAAAAGGACCTCCTGGTCTTAAGGGTTCCATAACCATAGATATTTCATCAAACGGACGTCCGGTTTAAGAGATACGCTTGTTTAACTATAATTGGGAAAAAGGGGACTGGGTACAGTCCGACCCGGTCGGACCAACCCGACCCATCCCCCAAGGCCCAAACCAAAGGGACTGGGCTCAACCCAGGTTAGTTGGGCCAGGTCCAGCCAGATGGACTATGGGATAGGCCCACTAGGCTGTGGGTTCAAACCGACCCAATCGCATGGGAGCGACCCACTGGGCCACAGAACCGCCTGGCCCACTAGTTGGTCGTGGGGGTGTTCTCTACTCCCGAACGGCTGAGTCGTTTGGGTCTTAATAGAAGCGGCACAAGATGGAATTTCACCACATGTATAGTCCCACAAGATTGGTCACCTATGTAACCTGCGGACTATGGTTCCACCCACCGCCGTGACCTGAAGTTGTGGCCTTCCTCCGCAGCGCACTGCCGTATTACACCTCCCTGCTCCAACACGGATGAAAACAGTCTGTTGTCCCTTTTTTGCCATGGAACCTTTGTGCACTACCACCTTCTCATATTAAACAGTACCTGGCCACCATCTCCTATGGTTTTTGGCGCCGCTGCACAGACGATGCTTCCGATGTTCACCGACAAAGCTCTGGTGGTCCAATTCCTTTCTCATCTGGGCTTACGAGCCTCCCTGGATGGCTTCTACACCATGAAGCCTGATGTTTCACCATGCTTCCATATTTCATAGTGTCCGATGAAGTGGACCACCAACATGAGATCGGTGGAGGGTCTAGGAATGTTTTGGCTCGACCCGCACCCTCCGTGTTAGCGTTATAACATTAGAATGATTATTTACCCATAAAAACTCTTATAAAGAAACATCACATTACCCTCCCACATAAATGAATGAAACATGGATCAAACCATTAGATGGATGATCAGTGTTTTTCATAATATTCATGAATGGTAAAAAGGGATTAATTAAGAACATAACCCCCTCTGTCGATTTCGTTGTAAGTCAATGCAGATGAGGAAGGAGTGCCCACATTCGATGGTGTTGAGAAAGAAAGAGAAAGTTCAGATCCTTTTTCCCTCTTCATTTCCAATCGTCAAATCCTCCAATAGTTTTTGAAGCATCATTCTACATTGGTGGAATAATTCATTGAAACTTCATCAGAGGTTCCTCTCTTTCATCTAAAAACTCAGTCATAGGCTTTTGTTAAATAAAAGAAGAGATGAGATCAACCCACCGAACAATTAATCAGGTTCATTAATGAATTTAATTAGTAAACCTATTAATTCTCCCAATAGTGTGTTTACACATCCAAGTGTAACATACCATTAAATTTTCTAACAACCCAGGAACCCTACCACCAATTCTCAACAGTTACAAAGAAATAAAATAAAATAACTCGTTCGGTTATTTAATTATTTTTTTGTAAAGCCCAAAAATTACCTTTTTCGTCCCACCCTTCAGGTCAATTTTATGCTTTTCCTCAGAAAATCCCAATTCTAAGAATTCAATGGTGCTCTCATATTTTTAATATGACTGCAAGTTCATGTGATAGAAATCACCTTCTGCGCGTTTATTGAATGCACCATAAAAAAAGTTCAAAAAATATTAGCAGTCAGCCTGGACCCATAACGGTCAAGGGTAGACACTACCTAAGGAAAACCCACCCTCACGAGCTGAATACAGGTCTCAGATTTCCAATCCAAGTTTCCATTTTGGAGTTAAATAATTTAACAATAAAATAAATGTTAATTAATTATTTTATTTACGGCCAAAAACTAACATCCATTATTAGCGTATGATGGCCAATGGATGGATCTTCCAAAGTAAAAAATACCCTCACGAGCTCAGAATTGGTCTCATATTTTTAATCAAAGTCATTTTTTGTGAGTTATAATCATATGAAAAATAAAATAATATTATTTAATTATTTTCATTAAGGTTATGCCATTTTTGGATTTTTTGACTGGAGGCCTGCACCAACTAAAATTAAGTTGCGCCTAGGGTAAACATGTCATCATGAATGAAATGGTGCCCTCAGATTTCTGATCTGGCACCCATTTAAGAGTTATAACAATATTTCTGGAAAACATTGACGATCGTTATTTAATGCATAACCTTTTTTCGAAGGATCATTCCGGGCACTTTGAGCCTTGAAATCATGTGCCATCAGATTTTACGGTCTCATAATAATATCATATAATTGAATGAAATAAAAAAATTTCAGGACATTAAACTCACCCCACCTTATGGATTTAGTCACCAAAAGTAAAAAAAAGTAAATCAAATATATGAGGGTATTGAGCACGAATCTGAGTAGCCCACTCCCATGTGCTCTCTTGGAGGATTCTGTACTGCCGCCGAACATGCACCAGAGGGATTTACCATCCATGAAGGAATAGCCCTTGTCGATCATCTAACACCACCTGAAACTCCAAAAAAGATTTCACATCATCAAAGTCCACATCACCCTAGTCGATAACATTCGATGAATCATGCATGCTTCTCCTCAACTACGACACATGGAAAACATTAGGCACTCGGTGCATCTGTGTGGCAAGAGTTAGGCATTACTCCACCTCGCTAACTCTGTTTAGAATCTGGAAAGGTCTGATAAACCTCAATGATATCTCTTCACCCTGGATTAATCTCTGCAATCTTCTTCAGGGTGAGATCCATAGGAAGACATAGTCTCTATCCTCGAACTCTAAGGGTCTCTATCTCGTATCAGTATAATAATTCTTCCTTTATTGTGTAGTCTTCATCCTCTCCTGAATGATCTTCACCTTCTCAGTAGTATCCCCTACCAATTATGGACCCATAAGTGCTGACTCCCATGGGTTTGTCCAGCATATAGGTGATCTACCCAGTTGCCCATACAAGGCCTCAAATAGTGCCATGTTGATGATGGAGTGATAACTAATGTTGTTTGTGAATCAACTAGTGGTAGGTGATCCTCCCAACTATGACCTAAATCTAGGATACAAGATCGATGAACTTACTCCAAGGATTTTATGGTTTACTCTGCCTGACAATCAGTCTGGAGAAAAAAATATATGTGATAAAGCGTGATGGAACCTAATGCTCAGCATTCACTTGCTGACAAGTGAGGCATTGTGATACAAACTCTGTCACCACTTTCTTCATCCCTAGCCCTCAGTACTAATGTTAGAGGTCTTGGTATATCATGTTGACACCCAGATGCACCACCAAAGGGGTTTTGTGGAACTCCCTCAATCACCTCCTCTCGTAGCGTCACTGGTACCGTGGTGTGTCCTCTGAAAAAAATATGACATGATCCCCACCAAATAAAAATCATTTAGGATCTTTTCATAAGGATATTTGAGCATGTCAGGTCTCACAGTCCACTTACCTAAGCTATGCCTACCAAACTCACTAAAGGAGTGGGGGAGAGAGAGTCAAAGACAGGAGGTAAGCTTCTCCATCACAATCCACAAAGGATATCTACAATGGGGATAGTTTCTTGGTCACCTCACTTAGAAACTGCAGACCAGACCTCCTACTGAGTGTGTATGCTACCATGTCCTCCTTCCCAAGTGTTTAGACCTCAATGTCATAGTCTTAGTGAAACTCCCACCATCACCGTTGTCTCAACATCTAAAAATATTATGGTCACCTTTCCATCCACGCTAAAGGTTTCCCTTTTAAATGATTGGTGTTCCATCAACCCTCTTGTAGTGGATATTAATTCTCCTTGACCACTTGGTTAAAGTTACTGTAACCTAGACATAACCTCAAACATTGGGTCATAGTAATCCCTTCCTATGAAAGTCTCTCAATTATACTCTCAGCTTCTGGAGCTACGTGGGAGGTATTTAATATGCAGTTGTAGATATCAATGTCATCCCTGAGTACAAGCCAATGCATAATTCCCTCTCCCTGTAGGGAGGTAATACTGCAAAAAGCTTTAGAAAACACGTTACCACAATCATCCACTACTGTTGGGAACAGACAACTCAAAATTCCTTCTACCACGAGGGTATGTTTGGACGACTCAAGTGTGATGGGCAGTACCCTCCTATGCATGAGCTTATCCCATGCTACCTGGGTTTCTTTTTAACTGACCAAGGAAAACATCATTCCGATGCTATAGATATATAATTTTCTTTTGGCCTAAAACAGTCAATCTGAGCATGAACTGTGGATGACCAGTTCAATCCCAAACTAACATCCTAAGGCCCCAATGTTTCAACAATGAGGTTCCAACTGAAACTCTCACCTCAAGGGTTAGATCACACCATTATCATAACTGTGATTATCGATTCTCCTCTAATAGGTATATCAAAACGTAAGGGTCAATTCCATGGTCTGTCAA
Organism: Viscum album; assembly: GCA_963277665.1. Classification (NCBI taxonomy): domain Eukaryota; kingdom Viridiplantae; phylum Streptophyta; class Magnoliopsida; order Santalales; family Viscaceae; genus Viscum; species Viscum album. The sequence goes on along the minus strand of OY728121.1, from coordinate 1,630,437,949 downwards.
GAAACTCTAGGCCTCAAAAATGATTCGTGAGAAGAATGAATGATTAGTACCTATGTCTATTATTTATGGAAGATTGTATTAGTCATATAATGTACCTCAAATCAGTCATGGATCCCTTAGATCACAATCTTTAACTGCATGAAGATTCTCCCTTCCCCTGTCCTTCAGCTCCCTAACCCTGGTGGGGACCACATTGGTGTGGTGGTTATAACATGTCAAAATGTACACCACCTTCGGCTTCTATCCTTGCTCCCCTTCCACTACTGCCCACATATTCATCTATCCCTATCACTTAATCTTCCTAAAACATTTTACACATCTATGTCTCTAAGACGAACGTTAGTTTCCTACTTTCCCACTGCTGACATTCATTGGTTACATCTACTCAGCTGAAGTATTTCCAACCACAATGGTTCCCTCTAGCACCCTAACATTAGAAGGAATGCACAGAAGAATAGTGCGGTCTCGTTTGTCCCGAAACATGTCTCGCTCGGAGGTATGATCCCTGAAGCATTGGTTGTATCATACTCATCGAGTACTGGAAATGGTCGGTACAACTCTATGAATACTTAATTAACGACATGTTGTCTAGTCAAAACCGTAGAAGATCATGGGAACACTAACCCCCTTAGCTTTTCATGGCAAGAGAACCCCTTCCACTACCGAAAATACGACCTTTATTAGCACTAGAAAAGGGATTTAACAGTGCCAAAAAATCATTGTTAATCGAGGAGAAGATAAGGGGTACCCTTTATCAATGCTATGAAAAGTGCTGATAAAGGTCCCTTTTATCATTACTCACAGAAAGAGCTAATAAAACATTAAAGATCATTAAAAAAATAAAAAATTTATATATTTTCAATTCGGGGAGGCTTCATCTGTGCCCCCACCCCTTTAACGGCGCCTCGACCATCACACTATTTCTCCCCATCCACATCCCTCGCACACACTCTTGAATAGTGCCCCACCCCCCTTTAACTGTGCTTGCTACTATTCCACCCACGTGCGCGACCTGGCATCCCCTGGAATCGAACTCGGGACCTATTGCAAGCTCTCCCAAAGCCTTTACAACTCCACAATATTGTTTTTCTCTTCATTGGTTAATTTATCTATTTATTTGTACATATATTTAGTTATATATACACATATATTCATATATGTATATATTACCATATATATTTATATTATTATAGATATATATAGTTATATTATAATATATATATATATATCTATATTAATATATATATATATATCCTTTTTAATATATATATACGTATATAATTAAATATATATACTTAGTTATATTAATTTATATATATTTGTATATTAATATAAATATTTTAATATTTAAAATATTAATATATTTATTCGTATATTAATATATATTTATAAGATCAGTTTTGAATGAATTTATAAAATATTCTTTTTACGTGTGTTTATAAAAAAAATACATATATACATCACACACACGTGCACACTTATATATTATATGTGTATCGTTATGTATAATTATACATATGTATATATATTTATCAATATTATATATTAATATGTTTATAGATATGTTTAGAATATATAGATAATATATATGAGTTTGTCAATATAGATGCACACAAATATATATATATATATACACGTACATAATATATGGGTAAAAAATGTAGAAACCCTTAAAACCCGTAAATACTATCAAAAAGTCTAATAAACCCTAAACTCAGGGTAACGAGGAAAAATTCTGATACGAGAGTCTGTTCCAGCTCTGTGACCAGTCAAATCAATGATAATCAAACTATATTTGATTTTATAGGTGGTGGAGGCTTAACATATAGGTAGACCAAATGTTACAGCTGCTTTAAAAAAATATCAAATAAGACAAAAGTGCTAGAAATAGGATCTTGAAAAACCTAACAAACCGCAGCCTCAGAAACAGGCATAACATCAGCTCCGGGTCTCCATTTCAGCTCTGTGAATAATAAACACAATGATCATAGAAAGAAATATGATATAAAAGGTTTCAAAGTCCAAACATTCACTAGAATCGTGAGGTATGAACATTTTTAGAAAAACATAATATGGGTCCAAACACAGAAAGTGAGTTTTGGAGGTATTCTAGTGGTTTTTTGGGATTTTGGGGACTCAAAAATCACTTTAACTTTGTCAGAGAAAACCTGATGGTTAGATATATTCTGTACCATTGATTTGATATGTGGTAGCACCCAAATGTACACTCGGAGTGAATGTTTTGGCCATTTGATGTTAGAGATTTTTTGGATTCGTATAGCTGATATATCATCTGTTTCTTTGATCCGGTCATAGTTTCGATTGAACATAGTCCTCACTCATCTCACAAGCTTAGATTTAACTAATCATGGTGCTCAAATGGACACACAATGCCTACATTATACCTTTTTAGTGAGTTACGAGTTTCTTAGGTTTTTAGGCGCTATGAGGGTTGCTAAATTTTGCATTATAATAACTTATGTTCTGTCTGTCTGTTTTGGATCTAATACATATCAAATCCCATCATGTAAAAATATACACACTTTGGTGACCACTGGAACCCCTTCTTACATTTTTCATTGCCCAAAAAGTCCCAAAATCTCTCTGGATAGTCATAAGTTTGCCTATGGGTGTCCGTTTTTCCATAAAATCTACTCCTGGTGTTTATTTTGCCACAACCACATATCAAATAGAATCTTATGACAAGACCTAAATAATGGTGGCCACTGAAACAACTTCTCATATTCTTCAAGGAATGAAATGGTCCTTAATCCCTCCAAACAACCATAATTTCTGCTCCAGGTGTCCTTTTTGAGTCAACAACATATAAAATCTATAAAAACATATTTAAAAAATATTTATTATATTTATATCTATATATATTTACTTATATGTATATATTTTTTTATGAAATACAATTTTGTTTTCTGAAATATACACTTTATCAGTGCTAGGGGAAAAATTGATGATAAAGCCCCCCCGTATCAGTGCCACTAAATAAAGCGCTGATAAAGGGGTCCCCTTTAACAGTGATAAAAAAAGTGCTGATAAAGTCCCTCTTTATCATAACTATTATTAGCACAGAAAATGGGTGGTGCTGTGAAAACCCTGTTTTATGGTAGTGCTTTCTGAGGATGGTTTTCAAGAGCTGTCTATGGAAAAGTCACCACATCATAATATAGGGGTAATCTAAACATTTTTATCGCCCTTCTGAGACACATGGATTGGTCACTGCTAGGACTACCTATGATCTAATGGTGCCCTGGATAGATGGAAACTCAGTCACCACCTTAAGCTAGTCCTTGGCTGCCAGTGATTCGAGCTTGCCTCGAAACCTCAGGGGTATCTGTTACTAAAAATCATGTAAGTCACTGAGCCTATATGTGTCTTCTAATAGTAGTGCCAATAGTAACTGCTAACCAACGAGCATTGGTATTACTGGAACACCACCTGAAGGTACCATCTCAGACAACATTCCTTGTACTGATGTCTCATCACACTATGGACCATCCTCATGGTCACAAATTGGAATCCAAGCTGGTTGTTTGTGTGGAGGCAACATGAAAAAGAATCAATGTGAACCATGGTCAATAAGTTTTACCTAGTGATCGAACTCATAAGAGATAAAAATAAAAACATTTAAAAACACACGCAATCAATGTTTTCATGTACTGAGTCGGAAAATAGAATTTAGGGACCTAGTGTATGGATACATCATATGCCACACCAACACTGGACACCATGGAATAAAATCAAACCTCATGACACTTAAAAATATTTCTCCATTGAAAACATATATTTATAGTTTTTCTGGTAGAAATTCCCCCCTTTGATACCACTTTTTCACGACCCATCCCATAGGGCCTGTGTCATGATTACCCCATGCCCTCCATCCATAAGCAATGGGTTGGAGACCTGCACTGGAAAGGTATATGCCTAATATGGGAAGGAATTACCTCAAAACCTATACACACACAGACATGGAACACTATGCACAAGAAAAAAACAAGAGAAGAAGAATTGTACAACCATAACTAAAACCCACCACTGAGTGTAAAAGTAAGTACTGAAAGTAAAGGGGCAGAATACAAGCCCAACTAAAATATAATTAAAGAAAAAAGGAAAAACAACTCTTGAGGCCGTTCTCCAAGGATTCTATTTTAATGGTATGTACTTCTCATCACTGTTTCTCTGCACGTCAATATGTCATCTCCGTGCATCGTTGGTCAATCACCTCTAAGCACCATCTACTCCTGACTCCTCAAGACTCTGTCAGGTTGTTCATCATCTAAAAAAGACACAAAATGGTATTGGTGAAGCCTGTTCAGAGGTGAGTATAACAATACTCAGTAGGGACCCTAAGACCCCCAAAGTTCTCTCAGAATTCCTAAAAGGAAAAACAACAATGCATGATCTCAATCACAAAGAACAATGAAAAAGACTGATCACACTAGATATATTCTAGGGTTGTAATAGTTGCTTCATCGTTCTCCACATCGAACACATATTCTACTGAATAACTCCTCATCTATTGTGTATAGTGCACCTACCAATTCACATAGAGGTGCTTTACAATATCCTTGTACTTCTTAGGTAATCCTCCACATCGTGTACCATGGGTCTGCTAGGTCACACAGAGCCTCTCCCAACCATGGCCTGCTGAGGTACACCTCCTGTCGAGTACCATGGGTTTATCAGGTCACACAGAACCACTCCCCACTGTGGACCTAGAAAGTCACAATGTGATGCTTCCAACTAGGCTGTTGAGTCACACATAGTCAAATGCCAGCAGTCTTCATGTCTTAGCCAATCGTAGGGTTCCGAACGTAGTTTGTTTGGGAGAAATGCTTCTCAATCCATTGGTAACATTTCAACCAGAATAAAGTATCTTTAAAATTTAAACAAATGATCCTCTATGTCATAAAGGTTCCATCACAATAGATAGCACATCAACCGGACGCCAGGTCTGTAAGTTATAGGCATTTTAGTGCTGAGGGACCGGTTGGATTCTAGTACGATCCAACCCTGCGAAACTGAAAATTTCTTCAAGTATCTCATTGATCATCTCAAAAGGACCACATCGTCCTAAGGGTTATGGGACCTTAGACGGTTCCTCAAACAGACGTCTGGTTTAATAGATACACCACTTTAAATGTAACTATGTAAAAAGGGGTACGGGTATGGTCTGACCTGAACCGGTCAGTCTGCCCCGACCTGGTTGGACCGACTAGACCCAACCCGTTCAGCCTCGCCTGAAAGGGAAGGGATTATCACAGTTCGGTTGGGCCTAGTCTGACCAGTATGGTCGAGGGTTCGACCCGGGCCACCCGGCTGGGTGCGACACGCTGTGTCGCGGAACCACCCAGCCTGCTGGCCAGTTGTGGGGGTCTGCTCCCCTCCCGAACGGCTGACCTGTTCAAGCCTTCAAATTAGCAGCTCTGGATGGAGCCGCACCACATGATCAGCCCTGCTAGACTGGTCACCTGAAGAACCCACAGACCGTCAGTCCACCCTTTTTCGTGGCTCGAAGCCGTGGCCTTTTTCCGAGGTGCGCTGCTCTTGCGCGCCCCCCTGCTCTGACACGAACGGAATTAGTCGGCCACCCCGTTTTCCACTTTGGATCCTTTTTTTACTACCACCTTCTCATAGCAGGTGTTATCCAGCCATTGCCTCTCTGAGTTTTCAGTGCCTTCCCACCGACGATGCTTCTGTGGGCCACCGGCGATGCTTCGGTGGTTCGATTCCATTCCCATCTACACCTACGGGTCTCTCAGGATAGCACCTACACTGCATAGCCCAAATTTTTTCCTTGCCTCCATATTTCTCAATCACCCATGAAGAACACATCCATCCTGAGATCAGAAGAGGCTCCGGGATTTTCTCGGCTCATCCCACGCCCTCCACATTAGTGTCATAACATGGGAAGGATTATTTATTCATAAGAACTCCCATAAAGAACCCCTACATTATCCTCCCACATCAAATAAAGAAACACAGATCAACCCATTGGATGGTTGATATGTGTTGTTCATAATATTCAAGAACATGGAAAAAGAGAGTAATTAAGCACATAAACTCCTACCTTGAGTTCGTTGGATGTCAATGCGGATGAGGAAGGAGTGTCCGCGTTCGAGGGTGTTGTAGATAAAAGAAAAGGTTCAAGTCCTTTGGCGCTCATTGTTTCCCTTAATTTAATCCTCTAATGGTCATTGATGTTACGTTCTACATTTTTGGAATACATTGTTGGCACTTTGTCAAAGGTTCCTCTCTTTCCTCTAAAAACCCAAGCCTGGTCTTTGTTTAATTAATAGAAAAGAGGAGATCAACCCACCACACAATTAATGAGGTTCGTTAATGAGTTAATTTAATGAAGATATTAATTCATCCAATGGTATGGTTACAAAACTAGGTGTAACTGTCCATTAAATGGTCTGAAAACCCAGCAGTCATGCCAACGCCATTCAATAGTTAAAAAGAAAGAAATAAACAACTTGTTGAGTTGTCTTATTAATTATTTGTGAAGTCAAAAAAGTAACTTTTTGGTCCAAAACTTTCCGGTAGATGTTAAGCTTCACCTATGAAAATACTAGCATTTTGAATTCAATTGTGACCTCATATTTTAAATCCAAGAACCATATCAAAAGATAGAAATTGCTTCCCGCATATTTACAGAAGTTACCTTAAAAAAAGATAAAAAATTATTAACAGTCACCCTTGACCTACGTCAGTCAAGGTTAGGCTTTGCCTAAGGAAAGGACGCCCTCACGAGATCAATGGTACTCTCTAATTTCCAATCCAAGTTACCATTTTGGAGTTAAATAATTTAACAATAATATAATTTTTATTTAATTATTTTATTTACGGCCAAAAACTAACATCCATTGTTCACCCGTGCCGACCAATGTTAGGATATTCATAAGGAAAGAATACCCTCATGTGATTAGTGGTGGTATCATATTTTTAATTCCAGTCACCATTCGTGAGTTAAAATAATTTTAAAAATAACAAAAATTTTATTTAGTAATTTTTTTTAGGATTATTCCATTTTTGGGTTTTCTCACTGGAGGCTTGTGCCGACTAAACGTAAGTTGTGCCTGTTGTAAAACCATCATCCTAGACTCAATGGTGCCCTCAAGTTTTTTATATGGATACCCGTTTAAAAGTTATTCCACTTTTTTTATGAAAACTGCTCACACACGCTATTTAAAGCTTAAATTTTTTTGTGAAGGATAATTCCTGGCCCTCTAGGCCTCGGAATCACATGCTGTCAAATTTCATAGTCTCGTAATAATCCCATAAAATTAAAAAAATTATACAAAAAATCAAGGACATTATAGATATATTCAATGATGTTTCCTTGTTTCTAAATAACTAATGTAAATAAATTTTATAGATTTATATGTTGTGAAGAAACTTTTTTCACTACTAAAAATTTTTATGGATAATTTAAAAGTGGGTTTGGATAAAATTTTATTAGAATAATAAGGGTGTATATGAAATAAAAATTAATAAGAAACATTTGTTAATGGAAGGTATGTTAAATTTATTTTATGAAAATTTTATTATTTATAGTAAATGGCTGTTTTGGGATTTCGATCTACTTCTTTCCTAGTTCTTATTGACAATAAAATATGAACATGGGTAATGAGATTTCCAACACTATACATTGGTTATTTTCCACTAGATAATTAGAGTTGTGAAACCATATATTCATCCTTATTCCATTTATGGTATTTCTATCACTTTGTCTCCTCAGTCTATCATCATCTTCACCATGATCCATACACAATAAATGTACATGAAAATTAAAAGTTTTAGAGTTCATGTTTTTCATCAAAAATTGGTTCACCATTATATCTATAGTGGTTTAATTTTTCTTGGGAATATTAGATAGTATCAAAGAATAATTAATATGTTTTTATATTACCTCTATAATGGAGAATATTTTTCATTTGGTATATCTTTTTTAATGATATTTATATATCCAATGAATGATATAAATAAAAAATTCCTATAATTCGATGGTAATGTATTCTACCTTTTGGCAGAGTGGATGGTATCATATGTTATTTCTCTTAGCATTGACATTATTTACATACATAAGGATTTTTTTACATTAGAATGTAACTAGGAAGACCACTATTCAACATAAAAATATGAATATCGAAGCTTACAAGAGATCACGAAACATGTTACTTAAACCCCTCTAAAATAATGAATTGGTATGAGTCCTTGAGTTAATAGTATTGACTAAAGTATAGAAGAAATTCCCAATATCATGGATGGACATAAAAAATGGAATGAGTCACAAAAACAAATATTTGTAGCTCAATTTGAGGATTACTAGATGATAGAAGAATAGATGATGCATGGGTTTGACCTTTTGGGGACTAATGTAATAAGATCGATTCAATGTTTGAAAATTATTCTTGAAATTATAAAATATTTAATTAATTAATGAGTATCCTCGAGGATAATCTCAATGTAATGAGTTATTTAATTAAAGATCATGACATGGGTCATTAGACCGTTGAGGAACTCAATAATGTTTGGGTTAATTACATTATTAGATTTGGGACTGTAAGATCAAAATATGATATAGATGCTCAATATACAATAGGGTGGGTGAAATGTATAATTAAAAATTCCATTGGATCCTTTAAATTTGATATAAATTTTTTTTATTTAACCTTAATAAAAACTATGTTTAACAATGTCAAACCACGTAAATTGACAAGACCTCTTAGTTCTACAAACATTCTAGGTTTCCGGTGTATGGTTTTGGAAATGAAACTCAAGAAATTTTTACAAGGAAAAAACTATCTACCATAAAGCGTATAGAATCTTATTAATCAGAGTATACAAGTAAAAGGAAGTATAATATATTTATACATTCCATATTAATCAAAATGAAGAGGAAATTAAACTTGAAACAATACAAGTAACAAGTATGAAATCATTTAGATGACAAATTTGGATAAAGGTACATTGATTTATACATTCAAGAAAGTCTGTCTTACCCACACCTCGGTAAGCCCTCGATAAGAATATCAGAGTCTGTCTCACTATTCCTGAAATCCCTCAAACTTGAAGGTAGTCTTTTCTTTTTTCATTCGAAAAAAGGAATCCCTCGGACTTTAATGTAGTCAGCACCTCTGTATTCCTATCCCTGTAAGTCCTTGATTGTACACAACAACAATCAAAGTCGTATGAAGCTGTCAGAACAAGATGTTTAGTACGCACAAAGAATGAGAGTATCTCTATCCAGAAACCACTTCATCAGCATGTAATCTCTAGATTGATTGATCAGTAATGAGCTCGTTTAAATGAGCACTAATTTATAGAGATTTTCCAAATGTTCAGGTCCCTCCTCCAGTGGTCATATTTTTTCTTGAATCTCTAAGGGGTTTATACACATGTCTCGCAAAAAACGGTTAATTAGAAACAGAATTTATGACATCGTTTCATAACTAAAACAAGTGTATGAAAAATATGATTGTTTACCCAATTTCATTTTTTGGCATCTAAGGAAAAAATAATGTTCTCAATCAAAGTAAATACAAATTCGGAGTCTATATTATATGGATATTCAGATTCTTTATTTCAAGGAATCCAAAACTAGAATTATATAGATTTTGGGTTCTGAATTCCAATGGATTCGGAATTTGGATTATATGGAATTTGAGGTCTGAATTTTGAGGAATTTTGAATTTTGAATTCTTAGGAATTCTGAGACTAATATCTGAGGGATTCATAGTCCGAATTTTGAGGAATTCAGAAATTGAACTTTGGGGAATTCAGAATCTGAATTTTTGAGAATTCAGAATCTTAATTTTAGAGAATTCAGAATCTGAATTCAGATAATTCGGAATCTAAATTTTAGAGAATTTTGATTTTGAATAAATATAATTCATAACCTGAATTCAGAACTAGAAAATATAATACTCTATATCTATGTATTTATAATATTATGAGGTTTATAGATGTCAAACTTATTGTTACACATAGAAATAAAATGAGTTATATTTAGAGAAACTATATCATAAACAAAGAAAACAAAGGCCAAGACAAAACTTACTTGAGGATGGAAAATTTCCCTTATTAAGATAAATAGTAGGGGAAATAAAATTTTCCTTCAGATAGAGTGTGATTTTAAAAACATAAATGAATGGAAAAGTCATAAGCAAACCTTATTGACTCAAGAATCATTCCCTTTTTGGAAATCACAAACATCCTTACTAACAAGAATCTAAGGACTTAAAAATTTTAGGCACTTGAAAATAAAAACTTTTCTCCATTTAGATATGGATCGTAGTGAATAAAAATAACTCACCCTTAGGATTTGAAATACCTAAGGATCATATTCTTGATTTCCTGAATAATATTTTTCATTTTCTTGCATTCAAAAAAAATTAATTGATAAGAACATTCCTCTACATGAACTCCCCCTTATATAGGGAGATCTCTTCTTTACTTTGTATTGTTTTTATCTTTCTTTTATCCCCCTTTGTGATTTTCAAAAAGGAATAAATGGTATGGAAAAAAATTAGCACCTGAATAGATTAGTACTAAACAACCACAACTAAATTATGTAGAGAACAACCAATATTTCATTAATGTTAAATAAATTTTTACAGGGAAAAATACAAGAAAACATCAGAATGGAATGAAATTAATCTTCTTTCTCCTTCGGCATCAGCTTCTTCACAACGGTTTTTAGCTTCTTGAGCTCCCTGTCATCTTCATCCAAATTCTTAATAATCTGATCTCGATCTCCACTTTTCTTCTATAAGGATTTAATTTTTTCTCCTTTATCCTTAAGACATTATACTTGAGGTCTCAACACCTCATCTTGCTGAACAAGCTTCTCCTCGATCTTAATTCTAATATTCCTTTCCCTCTTCCAATTCTAGGCCCCATAATTAATATTTCCATTCAGATCCTTAACTTCATGCTTCTAAGTAGTCTGTTTTAGGCTAAATTTTCCTCAACACAATTGGTAAGATCCTTAATCTTCCCATATTTTGTTTCAAACACATCCTTGAAATTATCATGAAATTCATCAAAGTCTCACATTTATTTGATTTTTTTCTTCTACGATCTTGTAATCTTATTGCAAGATCTTTTATGAGCCTCATAACCAATGAAGAAGGTTTTTAATTCTACCTCTAGTCCGACACATTTTCCACAACCTTGGAAACTAAATATGATATCTTATTTATCATATGTTGTAACATCTCGCATCTTGAGTGTTTTCTTGGGAATAATGGAATAGTACCAAACAAGTTTTTCAATGACTGAACAACAAAATCATGTCAAATGGAAGATGATTCTGAATTCGAGGGTTTGGTTAGTGGGTATTATTTTCCTATGTCTTCATATTTCCTCTTTGATGAAGCACCGATATATTTCTTCTTCATAATAGATTTACTAGGTGTATCTACTACCACATGCTTTCACTTATCAGCTCCCAGAATGATGTCTTGGGCTTCGGGAGATTCATGTTCACCATCTGATAGTTGAAAAATCTTATATTCCTCAACATCCTCTTTATAGGCATCAACCACTTGATCTTCTAGATGAATGAAATCATGATTACTGCACTTTTCTACAGAAGGTTTGTTAACTTCTTCTTGACCCTTATCTTCATTCCCTAGTGTAGAAAGATTTTAGGATTTGTCTTGGGATGTTTGGATCGACAATTTTACAGATGGACTTTCATTCTCATGGAAATCCTATAATTTCCTTATTATAACTTTTGAATCCCAACTTTGTTCTTCTTCTTCCACTTCTTCTTCATCAACAATTTATTTTTCATGATGTGATTTTAGAATCACTACTTTCTTTCTCAGAGCCTCTTGTAATGGTTATAATAAAAAATATTTTGGTACCAGAATTTGTTCAGATTCTTTGTCATCATCCTTGAGAAGTGATTGAACTATCTTAGACTCAGATATCTTTTTCTTTTGCTTCTTCTCTTTTTTCTGCTACTCAAACTCTTAATCAACCTTTATTTTTAAAGATTTTGCATCAGCAAGGTCCAAGCCAAACATAGGATCCCCTTATTTCTAGTATTTTAATCCTCCTTCCCTTTAACAACTACTTCATCAGGGTGGGATTTTTGCTTCTTTGGATTTGGTGGTGCTGACTGACATTACTTAGCCACAGGGATTTTTAATTTCTCATTTGATTCCTTAACCATTCTCTTACTTCCTCCTTTATTATAGGTTTCAACCACTTGCTTATTATTTGAAAAAGATTATACTTCTTCTTCAGGTAGATCATAAAATTCTCCAGAATCATTAGAGAATCTGGACTTCATCCTCCTTAAGGTATCATCACTTAACAACATTACCTTGTAATTTCATGGCTTTGAACTACATGGAATTATGAAATATTCTTAACAAAAACTATAATCTTTGAGAGAATATCCAAATACATAATGATTTTAGATTTGATATTTCCATTCTTGATATTCTCAATCATATCCAAGATGTACTTAACCATGTTTATCTTACTGAGGTTCACCAAGAAATCCAATATATAGATATCACTCTTCATCAGAATATCCTTATCCCCTTTCCTTGGAATTATAAAGCCTTGAACCGATAGTTCGAGAATCTATTAGTTTTTAGATAGATGTAAAATCATCAGAGTCTTCACTCTTTTCAAGACACGACACTCTATATCCGTTTTCATATCCAAATATCCTGATACATCAGGTAATTTGTTAATACATAATTCTACTTCTCCCTCATAAGGAACTCCAATCAGACATGGTGCCTTACTGTAAGAAAGAGAGTTGGTCGTTCCATTACACTTACAAGAGAACATGTCTCTGTCATCTTCCTTGAATAAACTTGTTGTATTATAGAACTCAATCAACAAGTCTAGATAGACCGGATAATGTGCCTTCAGTTTTCAAATACAATGTTTCTCCCAGCCATTCAATTTAATATTCGTAGAAATAATAAAATCATACTTGTCATAGAATTTCTGATCAACTAACCATTCTCGGTATATATTCTATTCGGAGATTTCATTACCAGTAGATATATCTTTCTGAGTAGAATCATCAGTAGACATTCATAACTAAGGTATCTTTGGATATTCAGAACAACCTTAAATATGGAGGTAGTTCTTCTACATGTAAAAGCTTGAAAAACAGATGAGGGACAACTATACAAGGGCATTTATATAGGAAATTAAGGAGATGTTTCAACTTCCTTGGTTTATCCAATGGTTGAAAAAACTTCTAATCAATTCTGATGGTTGAGATGACAACCAAATAAGTATTTTGATAGGTTCTGATATTTTGAGTTATTTAAGATAAACTTTTTGATTTAAGTAAAAGTGAATCTGAAGTATTTAAAAACAAAATTAAAAGATAATATAATTTGAGAAGTGGATTATAAAAACATAGGAATGGAAACATACATTTCGGGTTACTTAGGAAAAATTATTCGCAATGAGGAAAATTCTTCTGGAGGAACTTTAGATTCTGTAAAATGACTATGATGTATTTTTACAATGAACAAATTTGACTACAAAAAATTCTGACTATGAAAAATTTTGACTACAAAAACATTTGATTTTGAAAAATTTTGACTATGAAAAATTAGTATTATGAAAAAAAATTACTATGAAAAATTTTGATTATGAAATATTTTGACTATGCAAACTTTTGATTACGAAAAAATTACTAACAAGCAAATGCACTCCCCTAATGAAAAGGATTTTACTAATGTAAGGAGATAGGTTTCAATAAGAAGTTAATATGTAGGATCACCTTATGGTTATCATTTCTAATATCTATTTAATATATTCAAATCTATCATAGGGTAATTATTTTGGGAAAATATTTTCAAGTTGATCTTGCATTATGATAAATTAAAGAATGATATCTCTTATTTGTGTGTGATCCCTAAGAAAGTGATGCCTAATGTATATGTGTTTTTAATGAGAGTGATGTGAATGTATTATACATAAGGCAATGTCACATGTATTATCACATGTTATTTTTGTTTTTTTAAACTAAAACCATAGTATGTGAGTGTGTGTTGCATCCACAAAAATTGATCACAACAACTTCTAGCTACTACATATTCATCTTTAGTAGTGAAATGTTCTACTATGTGTTGATTTTTTATGAACAAGAAACTAATGAATATCCTAAGAAATGACAAGTTCCGGATGTACCTTTCCTATCCATTCTACATCCACCAAATTTAGCATCCGAAAAAACATTTTAAAAGAAAATCATTTCCTGAATTATAAAAGTGTCCAACATCCATGGTTCCCTTTATGTAGAGAAAATTTCTTCTCACTTCCTTTAAATGAGATTCATTAGGATTGGATTGATATCTTATAAATAATCATAATGAAAACATTATGTTTGTGGGACTAGATATCATGTAATGTAGACTTCCAATCATAATTCTAAAAGGTATTTGATCTACTGGTTTCCCAGCTTCATCATGGTCATGTGAATTTGAGGTACCAATGGAAGTACTTATACTCTTAGTGTTTTCATATAAATACTTTTTAATATCATTAATATACTAATGTTGTTATATATAAATTCCTTCGGGTTTTTGAGAAATTTGAAAACCGAGGAAAATGTTAACTCACCCATCATACTCATTTCAAACTCAGATTTCATTTTATTCACAAACAAGTTAGTTAAATATTACCGAGTTGAACCAAATATAATGTCATCAACATTAATTTAGACAATCATAACATTTTTCCTATCATTCGTTATAAAAAATTTTGGATCATACATTGCATTATAATTAAAATTAAATATTTATTTGGGTCTAGGTGACTCACTATTACAAAACATTTTTGATAGTGTTGAGGAATATATTATAACCTCATTCATATATGTGGTTAAAATTATCTATAAAAGAACTATATCACTAATTATTAAGAAAGTGTATGACATTGTATAACAATAGTATCACTATAAAATCATAATTATTTATATATAAAATCAAAACATTGGTTATTTTTTTTGTGTAAGAGTGTATATGAGATTGCGAATGAAAATAATAAATAATAATTTGAAGCCTACTTTGGTTAAATCACTCATTCTAATGATGAAATCCCATATAATGATGGACTTTGGCATTATAATTGTGACCAGGGGCATATAAATATGAAATATGATTATAGTATATGTATAATGGGTTGTAATTAAACAACAATTATATGTAATAGTGTGGTTTTAGGTGTTTTATGTGAGTTCCTTTGAATTGTAATAATGAGGGACATATCATTGGATACTGAACATGGATGAGGGGTAAAAAGATAATCACATGGTAGTTAGGAGAGTTAGGAAAATAAATGTTAGAGAGTTATGTGGTTAAGAAATTCCCACCTAAAATTATTTTCAATAAGGTCCATGTGTCGTGTTAATATAAAAATATTTGAGCAACAGAACATTACACCCTTTAAGCACATTAAGAATGATAAAATATTATCTATGTTAATGATTTTTTTACTTAAACACTAAAATGATGGCTACTACCAAATTCAACATGATATATAATAATAAATAATATATTTATTATAATTTTGTTTCCAAAAAAAGGGGAACTAACCTAAAAATTAAAACATATAAAATATAATAGAAGTATTTTTTTAGAATAATGTACATTTCATATATATAGTTTTCATAGTCTAATTTTAAAAAATTAAAATTAATGGACTATTAATGTATTTATATATAAAAATATGACAATAGTTTAATCATTTATGAAAGATAATTGTTTTGACTTTTATAAGAAATATATAATACTTATAAGAATAATTCAATGAATTTGTTACCCCTACCACTGTAACTAAATTTTTCCTTGGTAACTTATTCTTATTTATAAATATAAATTTTCACATAATAAATACTTTGAAAATTATGATTACAACTATGAAATATATTATATTATATTATATCTATATAAGTGATAAAAATTAATATAAAAAAAATAAAAAAAATTAGAAGTATACACTATTAGTATAAAATAATTTATTCGTATTCAATTCAATGTAATAACTATTAGATGAATCCCATTGTTTTAAATCAATTATCAATAAAATTAATTAAGATGAATCTTTAGTAGTGATTTATTTTATTTTAAAATTATTAAAACTATTATAAAAGAATATTTCATTGAAATATATTGACCTTATGTTAAATAATATTCACTAATTACCATTAAGATTGATTATTTTTAATCTAAAAATTTAGTTTTATCAATGCATTTACTTTAAAATAATTAATTTTATTTTATCATTTCATTATATAATAATAGTAATAATATATAACAAATACAACTATTTTGATAATTAAATTTTTTAATTAAATACTATATTTTTTTGTTTAATTATTATTTGTGAATTATATAATTTTAAATTTGTTACTAAAAAAACTAAATATTAATATTCATCTTCGATAAATGTATATCCAATGTACATGTAATAAGATAATATATTTCCCATGACGATTCATTTAAGAACTATAAGTCCAACAGATATATTTTTAATTTTCATCATTAATTCTATATGTAACCGTACATTTTTTATTATAACCATTCATTATTTTAATTTACTTCTCTCTCAATATTATAATTATATTTATTTTTTCCCTATTTACATAGTCGAAATTGGTATTATGATCTTCATAGAAAACCAGATTGACAAAGAAGTCATGTTCATGGAATTCTAAATTTCAATGGATTTATTTCTCCTATATTATCATTAAATATGTTTCACATTGTATTCATATAATTTATTACATTTTATCTTGTATTTTTATATTTTATATAAATAATATATACTTGTTTGTTTTAGTTTGTTGTATCATGAGTAATATATTATATAACAAACAGTTTATTTGTAGTGAAATTCAAGATGAGATATTAGGGTGTTAAATTATCCCCAACCACCTAAATAAATAATTTCATAGATATTGTTTTCTCACACTAATGTAATATTAAAATCTATCCAGAAGACAAATATGACTAAATATATAATTTATAATGAGATATAATCTTCACTACCTTTTTTTCAACATATAAATCCATGTTTTTTCCATTATAGTTGGCATAACCACAATATTAAGTTTCTCTAAAACCATTTGAGATAATTAAACCTCATTATTAGGTATTAAGAATCTATAAATATAATTATTTTTCTTTGGAGTTCATATTCCATATTGTATGGATATATGATCATGATTTTATTTTAAATATTAAATGTGACTTTCGTATCTCAATAACTAATGTGGAATCTATGTTAGTATCACCAACTATACCCAAAATTATTCCTATATAAACTAGTAGGATATAATTAAATTCATCGGAAACATAGTCCCACTTACATCAATTGGAGATGGGTTATATAATTGGGTGGAAATTATCGTAGTAATGCGTGTTTTCATTGATAACATGATAAATAATTATTGTTGGTGTAATTGTTTCCTAGTTTTAAATGTTTTTGTATAATAAAAATACAATTGTAACTTTTTAATTATTTAATGGATGATGAGCAAACCATATATGAATTAAGATTCATGGCTCACTTCATCATTTGTTATTGCATAATAATTCATTACGCCCATTGTCTTGGGAGGTTTATGTAATTCATTATCTGCATTTAAACAATGTTTGGAATGATTTTAGGTGAAATGTCCATATTGACTATTGATGAATTATAGCAGCGTGTTGGTTGTATTTTTTATCATCCTTTTCATTTATTATACCACGTTGAAAATTATATACTATACTACAACCTATATTGAACATGAATCATTTATCCATCCTTAGAGACAACACCCCAATGCTTTTCCCCACACTATCAACATAGATTAAAATTGATTTTTTTCTACTATTTAACATATCATTATAGTTTAAATGAAATGCCATTTTAATTTCATTTTTATTTTATCTATAATAGAAATTAATTTCTATAGTTTCTATTTCCACCATAAGTGCACATTTAACTATTTTATCATATCTATCAATGTTCCCAATATTCAATTACTTTCATCGACATGGGATTTAGGAAATAATGAAATGGTAAATTTCAGGATTAGATTTAATGATAAAACTAAAATCGTACCTTGGATGTATATTGAAGATTACATCATTGGTACTAATCGAATCACCCTCCCTTAGCCTCCACTAATGGAAATATATATCCATTTAAGTGTAATGAGTTCTAGAAAAAAATTTAATGAAAGATATCTCCATAAAGTCATATAATTTTATAAATTTTATTTATTCATTTATTCATTTATTTTCATGAAATTTATCAATTTCTAATATTATTTTTTATTCAACATCCAAAAAATATATAGGAAATATTATTTTTTAATTTTTTATGAACTCTAGATTAAAATAAAACATTTCACTCATGTTATTCCATTACAAAATATTTTGTTGATCGGGTGACCCATGAAAATTAAATTTGCCTTAACTAATGATAGAATAAATATTATTTTACCATTTTTTAGTGAGTTTTAGAGATCATCATGGTTCATGTAATTATTTATAAATTAATATAACATTTACGTGATGGTTTCCATATCATATCCCTCTACACATGCTTTCTCATTTTGGAAATCATTATGTTTTATATAAAATTAATTTTTAATTAGATTCCACTAGGTTTCAACCACTAAATAAAACAAAAAAAAAATATTTTGAGAATTAAGAAAAAATAATATGAGAATTTAAAATTTTTATAAGGGAAATTAATCAAAATATGTCCTAAATTAATACACATTTACTTCATTTTATTACCATTTAGTTTTATCCTACTTCAATTTTGGTTTATCATAGGGTTTTTGGTTCAATACACTTTATTACTCATAACATATAAAATATTGGAAGAAAATCAACTATAGAATATCCCTTTAGACTATCACACTAGGTATATAATTTGGATCATTTTTTATGCACCATGGGAATATTGATTTTGCACCCAACCAACGAGTTTCTATGTAATTACACATAAGTGAATCTAAGTTAGTGCCTGAATTCAACTATTTGTATCTAGATAAATATTTCATTTCTATGAAACCAAAAATTCTATAATTTAGAAAAATACAAGGAAGTTTCCAAATATTTTATTCTATCCCATGGTATTTAAATTTTAATTATATTCCCAATGCACAAAAAAATTACTAAATTCCACCCAATACCAACTAAGGCCCCCTGATCCATCAAACCTAGATTATGTATGAATAACATATACATTATACAATATCTTTGATAGAATGTGAGACTACCAAAGCATAACATAAATAAATTTTTCCTCATTGAATATTATTCTCCCAAATTCACACAAAATTCTTATACCCAAGGGAATTGTTTCTTAGAGATTTCTTACAAGATCTTTTTATTTTTGTCACAAACCAGCTAGGGTACTATTGCAACCTAATAACCAAGATGGCCCTGACATACCCCAAAGGAAATTCCTAATCCCGATGGGTTGGAATCTAGCACTGGAAACGTAAAACATGCAAGTTGGAAGGAAATTTCAACCTAACATATTGGATGAAACAAAAATGAGACAATATGCATAATAAAGGAATATCTACTAAGAAAAATGTTCTACGATAAAAAAGGAATAAAATCCCAAAGTACTACAACACATGTTCCAAGATAAGAAAAATAGCCCAAGTCCCTAAGGGCAGAACTCACCAACTCCAAATGTCAACGACTAGATACAACTCTAAGAGATCCTTTTCCCTTAAAAATCTCAGAAAGAGAGAGTCTACGAACACTTGAAGGAAAAATTTGGGTGTAAGATAAAAATAACAGTAAGAACTAACTAAGGATTCCATAATAGAGTCCAAAAAATGATTTAATAAAGGATTTCTTTCCATTAAGAAATCTAGGATTGTAATTTGAAATCATATTTAATCAAATCATGATATACAATTAAAATTTAGCAAAAATACTTAAAAAGGCTTCATAGGTGATGGAATATTTCTAAAACAATGGCCGGATTAATTAATTTATATAAAATAGTTTATATAAATTTAGAAGGAATGTAATGTAGTTCAAATAACATCGGAATACATTTATATCTCAAATATTAAAGAAGGAAGAAACTTGGTCATCATCCAAATAGGTATGATAGCTAAAAATACTAGTTCAACAACCTTGAATGTCCCAAAAATGTACATGGTATGAAAATAGTTTGATAAATGGTATCAAAATTTCCGCACTAGTTCAACAACCTTGAATGTCCCAAAAAATGAGTTGAAATCCTCCATTACCTCCCAAAACATTGATGACCCAACTGGGTGAAAATTTTAAGAAAAACTAGTCATAAACTGATAAATATGATAGTCTAAAGTGATGATAAACATAATATTTATATCGGATCTATGATTTCAAAAATATATAATTTATCAATTGAATCTTAGATATCATCTCGAGGACAAAAGTAATTAAAACCAAGGATCTTTCACCAATCTCCGACCAACAAAATGGAGATTTAAAAGGTCACCCTAAAAGTCCTCAAAAGGTTCCATTCTGATCATGGAATGATAACTATTATTATAAGAAAACTCAACTGACCCCAAATGATCATCCCATGTCCTACTAATGTTGAGATCGTTAGTGATGACAATATCCTGAAGATTCTATACATCTCTCTCTATCTAAACATCTGACTCTAGATGGTAGGCCATGCTAAAATGGACTTGAGATACTAGTTCCTCTTGATGGCCTCTTGAAAAGTGATATGTGAACTAAGGGTCTATATTATAAAATATAATAGATGGGACTCTGTGAAAATGAACAATATCTTTCATGTAGATATTTCGACACTCCTCAACATTGGTTGTATTATGAATGGGTATGAAGTGGGACCACCTAGTTAGCCTATCGATCACAACCCATATCACATTACTCGTTCTTTGGGTATAAGGAAACCCAACCATAGAGTTCATTGATATTTCATCCCACTTACATGTATGGACTATATTTGGATAAATAAAACTCAAATGTTTTTGGTGATCGATATTCATCAGTTGGAATTTATTGCAATGGGAATCAAACTTAGCAATGTCTCATCCCATACCTAGACCCCAGAACTACCACCTCATGTCATATAACATCTTAGTGGTTCAAAGGTGCACAACCCACTAGTCGTTATGGAATTCCACAATTACATAATTCTATTCCACTATTGGTACAATTAAGTGACTCTGATGGAATAGAAAACACTATTTTTAGAATGGCTATAGGGAAACAATATCCCCACCATAAATTAGTCTCTAGTACAACAAAATTCATCATAAATCTCTTGATCATAAAGAATCATCTCAATAAGGGATTATTTCAACTGAATGATGGATAATGAAACTTAAAACCTTTTCTCCTTAACTCCAATATGTTACTGTGAAAAGAGAGACACAAATTTACACTCTTCTAAAGATTCCTTCACATCCTGGGTTACATGCTTCCTAATTAACACATCTGCATTGATATTTTTTTCCCAAGGGGTATAGCAACATCAAATTCAAATGATTTTAGGTACTCCAACCAACACCACTGGCAGAGATTCAAATATTTTTGAGAGAAGATATAAATCATGATTTTGTGGTCTGAATACACTGTAAAACTTTATCCATAAATATAATGCCTCTAACATTTTTGTTAATGTATCACAACTAAATGATCAAGCTCATGGGTAGAATAATTCATCTCATGTGGCCAAAGATGACGAGATCCAAAAGAAACTACATGATCAACCGACATAAGAACAAAACCCAATCCTAAACCTGATAAACCACAGAAGACCACATAGCCCTACCTGGCCTCTTGAAGATTCAACACCAGTGGAGGTGTCAAAGGACAGTTCATGTCAAAAAAAGACCTTTTAAATTTATCATTCCTTGAAAAAAACCCTGATTATTAGTCAGAGAAGTCATCATAGAATCCATCTTCAACAAGTCCCTCATGGACTAGTAATAATATCCAAAAAATCCAAAGAAGGTCTAAATATTGAAGATATTAATTGGTCATTCCCAAGTAATAACAGACTTCACATTCCCTTGATCGACTGATGTTCCTTATTTAGACACTACTAGTCCATATAATTACACTTAATTGAGAATTCACACAATTAACGATTATCATAAAGCTAGTGAATTCTTAGAAGACTCATAATTATCCTCATATAACGCACATGATCCTATGTGGACTTGTAGTAAATGAGGATGTCTTCTACATATAAAACCACAAAGCAATCCAATAACTCGTTGAAAATATTGTTCATGAAATCCATGAAAACTGTCAAAGAATTTGACATACTAAGGGGAAAAACAAGGTACTCATAATGAACTTACCTACTCTGAAAATAGACTTTCTAAATGTATGATTTATTTATTCTTAACTGATGGTATGTAGATCAAAGGTTGATCTTTGAAAACCAATTCATCCCTTTAAAATTATCAAATAGATCAACAATATGTGGTAACAAATACTTTTTATTTACCATCACATGATTGATTTTTCTATAATAAGAACATAACCGATTAGAACAGTCATCCTTCTTACTGAAAGGATATGGTCCTTCCTATGGTGATAAAACCAGGTGTATGCAGTCTTTCTCATGAATAGAGTTCGTCTGGGACATCAACTCTTTTATTTTATCTAGTTCCATATGGTAATAGAGAATTTGAAATCTCTGAATTAAGTCAATGTAAAACTCAACCTACATTACCAGTGGGAATCCATGGAATTTAGAATAATGCATGAAAATAAAGTAGATGAAAATTGGAGGGAGATCAGCACACAAAGATTCCCAATACAGATCAAAAGAAAACATTGATATTACATTCCCCATCTCTAGATAAGATGGTCTACCCTGACTCTACATTGGGTCCCATTCTCGATGAAATATAGAAGACAAAACAACTGGTCTAATTAGCTAGTCCCATGAAAAATAACAATCAATCTGGTGTTTATTGTCCATGAGCCAATCTATCTCGAATATGATGTCACGAGGTTTCATGATGGGGACCATAAATCTCCAAGACAGATCAATATCTTATAGAAAGAAGACACATAAAAGACTACAGAGACCCTTCCCTCTCTCTTTGTATCAAGGGGTGATGTAATATCCATTTCACAAGATAAAATCTCTATAAAAAGATTGAAAAAATAAAAAAATATAGGTTGAAATAAAAGACTGAGACACACTTGTGTCAAATAGAGTAGTCAATACAGATGAAGCGATAGAAATGGTTCCAATAATGATTGATGGACTTGTGTCTTCTTCTTAGGGAGAGTCTTCCACTCTATGAGATAGCTTCATTTGGGCTGAATGTGGTTGGAACCCTTTTATATGTGTATAAACTAATTTTCCTACTATTTTAAGAGGATCCAATTGTTGAGTCAATAAGGTTTTCCTTATGACTTTTCCATTCCTTCTTGTTTTGAAAATCACAAACACCTTATCTTTAAGGAAAATTGCTTTTATAAGGAAAATTGCTTTTTTAAGGAAAATTGCTTTTATAAATAAAATTGATTTTATAAGAAAAATTATCCTTATCATATTTTCATTCATATTTTTCTTAAGTATAAGATTCAGATTTATTTCTATTTTCTCGGAATTGCTTGAAACTTTGATATGAAGTATTCTGTTTTAGGATCCGAATTCTGGATAAGAACTGTGATAAAGTTTCACTCTGAAATCCAGAATGAGAACTGTGATAAAGTTTCATTCCGAATTCCGGATACAATTTTACTCCAGATTCAGGATACGAATACTTGTGAAGTTCGACAAATGAATTCTCCTTACTAATTCTAATGAGGAATTCTCATTACGAATTCTGATGAGGAATTCTCATTACGAATTCTGATGACGAATTCTCATTACGAATTCTGATGAAGAATTCTCATTATGAATTCTGATGAAGAATTCTCATTACGAATTATGATGAAGAATTCTCATTACGATTTATGATGAAGAATTCTCATTATGAACTCTGATGAAGATTTATCATTACGAATTATGATGAATAATTCTCATTACGAATTCTGATGAAGAATTCTCATTACGAATTCTGATGAAGAATTCTCATTATGAATTCTGATGATGAATTCTCATAATGAATTCTGATGACGAATTCTCATTCCGAATTCACCTATTAAACAGAATCTGGTCATCTTTGTTTTATACAATCCAGATTTATTTAGACTCCGAAAATTATCTTTGGTTAGACTCCGAACTTTCTTCTTGCTTACGTTGTTATAATCTTTCTACTCTTTATTATTTTCCTTACACTCCGAACCTTCACTCCGAATTTTTTTTCATTCCGAACTTTTGAGTTAGAATTTAAAACGATGTCGTACATTCTGTTACACTTTTTTTGTTATAAAACGATGTCGTCTATTTTGTTATAAACTAACCATTGTCTAAGTGACATGTGTACAGGACCCTCCGATCTTTAAGGAGAATATGACCGTTGGTGAAGGAGCCGACCTTACCTATAAATAAGAGCTCATTTGAAAGAGCTCGGTGCAAAAAGGCTGACTGATCTTCAACTCATGTGATTACATGCTTGAAGTGATTTCTAGAGAGAGATGCTCCTATTAACTCTCAAAGCTTCGTGTGACTCCGAATGTTGGTGATTACATTCGAGGGCTTCCGGGGATATGAAGACAGAGGTTGCCAACTACCTTGAAGTTCGAGGGCTTCCTTACTGAGGAAGACAGAGTTTGCCAACTACCTTGAAGTTGAGGGCTTGCGGGGATAGCAAGACAGAGACTCTGATCTTCGTATTGAGGTCTTACCCTGGTGTGGATAAGACAAACTTTCTTGAATGTATAAATCAAGGTACCTTTATCCAAGGTTGTTGGATACCCTTCTCTTTTGGTTAAAAGACTTATATCTTGTTACTTGTAGTTCTACTACGTGTTTATATTCCGCTGCATATTGCATTGTAAGGAAAGTATAACTTTCTTACACTTCCTTATTTGTACTCTGTTTCATTTAGATTCTATATGCTTTAAGGTAGAATCTCATATTATAATATTTCATTAAGTTTCAATTTCCGAAACCATATTTCGGGAACCTACTTTCGGAATCTCTTTCCAAGATTGCATTCGGTTTTAGAGGTGTTGTGAATTTTCTTAGTTTAACTTTGTTAAACGTATCCCTTTCCTTTACTTAAGGAAAACATAGTTAATCATAACTAACTTTAAGGGTTCCAAAGGAATTTTTAAATTATACAATTCACCCCCCTCGTGTAATCGAGAATCTACATCACTATTTCGATCCTACAATTGGTATCAGAGAAGGTCTCTGAAATACTTATACTCACGAATAAGTTTTTCATTCTCATTTTCCCATTCCGAATTTTCCCATTCCGAACTTTCTCATTCCGAACTTTGTTATTACGAACTTTTGATACTAACAAATTTGTGTGCCAAAGGTTGTTCTAGTATGGCAGGAATTAATGTTGGTTCAATTGATAATCTAAATCCTAAAAGACCACCAATATTTGATGGCAATGACTATGAATATTGGAGAGATCGAATGAAGGCTTTCGTTATCAATACTGGAGTGGACAACTTCGTTATGCTTATTGGTGATTATAAAATTCCCGACAAGGAAGTTAGAACATTCACTAACTAGGAAAAGCAGAAATATCAACTCAATTATAATGTGCGCAATACTTTACTGTGTTCAATGACTAGAAATATATATAGAAAAATTTCTTCTTGTGAAGCAGCAAATTGTATCCGGAAGAAGTTAGAGGTAACACACTTTGGTACTTCTAAAGTGATTGAGACTAGGAGAGCTATGCTTTGAGCTGAATATCATGGCTTCAACTTTCCTTATGGTGAATCAATCTGTAAAGTTCAACAGAGATTTATAACCATTGTTAACAGCTTGCATTCTATGGGAGAGAAAGGTTTTGATGATGAATCTCTTGTGGATAAAATAATTGATATTATGCCTAATGAGTGGGAATCCAAAAGAACTACTATAGATGAAAATAGGAAGGTCACTCAAATTACTCTTGATGAATTATTTGGAACTCTTCTCCAACATGAAACCAGAATGAAGAGAGATGCTGACAACATCAAGAAGAAGAATGGAAATGGTACTATTGATTTTACAACAACTTCAAATCAGATGAAAGCTAAGACTCCTGAGAGAGTAACCATATCCAAGTCTAAGAAAGTTATTTTCAGTCAGAATCTAGTGAGAGTGAAATATCAGAAAATGAATTAGAAAATCTTGCTCGAAGGATGAACAAGATAGCTGGTCAGAGAAATTTCCAATCCAAGTATAAGAAAAAGGAAAGAAAATATAAGAAAGATGGAGAAGTTACATGTTATGAATTCAAAAGATCTGGACATATTAGACCAGATTACCCTTTGCTCAAAAAGAAAGAACGAAAAGAAAGACATTCAGATAGGAACAGAATGAAATATTATAAAGCCAAAGCTAAGAATGTTTTGAAAGCTAATGACACCTAGAGTGCCAGTGGTGGTGACTCTTCAGATGAATCTTCTGATTATGAATCTTCAGGACAGAAGAATGTTGGTCTTATAGCCAGATTACCTATTGATAATAATTGTCTTATGGCTAAGGTACGAAATGCTGAATATTTGACCAATGTTTCTTTAAATTCCAATGATATTAAGTATTATAACTCTTCTAATGAATAATCCTCTTATGATGAAGAAAATACTTTACCTACTTATGAAGAAGTCTCTAGGTTTGGTGAACTTCTTGAAATTGAGAATTCCAAACTCAATAAAAATCATGATAAAGAAAACTCTAGGAATTCTATTCTTACGAAAGAAATATCAGATCGTTCTAAAGATCTTGATAAGAAAAATGCTGATTTTGAAAGTATTTCAAAAAATCTTGAAGGAGTAAGGTCTGAGAAGAACAAACTTTCTAAAGAATTAGAAAAAGTAATTTCTAATAAAAATGTTTTCGAGCCTAGCTCTAGTTCAAAAACAAATGATTTGAGGATAAAAACATGGTTTTAAAACTCAAGTCCGAAATTTTTTCCTTAAAGAAGTGTTTATCAAACATTACCCATGGTATGGAAAATTTTGATAAAATGTATTCCCAAATACAACCTTTAAGAAATAAATCCGGATTTGGTTATAGCCATGAAAAACCATTTTTTAGTAACAATTATTTTGTTCCTCAAAGTGCCCCATTTTTTACCAAGTGTCAATGTGGTGGTCACTGGGCAAAGAATTGTTCCTTAAACAAAACTCAATCTTTAGGATTTCACAAAGCTTACTTTTCTAAGAAGATGTGGGTTCCTAAAATTTTATTATCTGAAAATCTCGGATCTAAACATGTTTGGATTCCGAAAGTCTAATTTTCTTCTTGATTTCAGGAAAATAAAGAGAGTACCAGCAACAATACATGGTACATGGATAGTGGATGTTCCCGGCACATGACTGGTAACAAAAGATATTTTGAAAAGATTATCAAAATGAAAGAAGGAAAGGTAACTTTCAGAGATAATTCTAAAGTAGAGATTGTCAGTATTGGTAATATTGTTCTTCTTGGTAAAACCTTGATTTCAAATGTTATTTTTTTTAAGGGTCATAAGCACAACCTCATTAGCATAAGTCAGTTATGTGATGAAGGTTACCTTGTGAATTTTAGGAATGATAAGTTCTTAGTTCACAATTCCAAGGAAGAATTTGTTCTCTCAGCCAATAGGAAAGATAATGTTTACACGTTGAACCTAGAAGACCTTAGGAGTCAAGATTTACCTTGCCTTAGTGCAATGGAAGATCATTCCTGGTTATGGCATAGAAGACAAGGTCACTGTAACCTTAGGAACCTATGTAAACTCTCTAAGAAGAAACTAGTTAAGGATCTACCGGAGCTTAGATTTGATTCTTCTAATGTTTGTGATCCTTGTCAATATGGCAGGCAACATAAATCTAGTTTTAAATCAATCGGTTAAATCTCAACAACTGATGCATTACAGTTAGTGCACATGGAACTTTTTGTTCCAACACTAACTGGAAGTATTGGAGGATGTACTATGTGTTTGTTCTAGTTGATGATTACACTAGATTTACTTGGGTCTATTTTCTAACAAAGAAGTATGAAGCTTTTTCTTATTTCAAAAGTTTTAGAGCTCAAGTTAAAAATGAAAAAATACTTTCATTGAAAACTATTCATAGTGATCATGGAGGAGAATTCCAAAATTCAGATTTTGAAACTTTTTGTAGTAAAAAAGGTATTACTCGCAATTTTTCAGCACCTAGAACTCCTCAAAAAAATGGTGTAGTTGAAAGAATAAATATAATTCTTCAAGAAATAACTAGAACCATGTTGAGTGAATATTCTATTGCTAGACATTTCTGGGTTGAAGCTGTAAGTACTTCTTGTTATACTATAAATCGAGTTTTGATTTGACCTTTTCTTAATAAAACTCCTTATGAGTTATGGAATGGTAGAAAACAAAGACTATCCTACTTCAAGGTTTTTGGTTGCAAAGTATTTATTCTAAATACTAAAGATAACTTACATAAATTCGCACCAAAATCTGATGATGGAATTTTCTTAGGCTATTCCACAACTTCTAAGGCTTATATAGTTTTTAATAAAAATACTTGTGCTGTTGAAAAAACAGTACATAGAAAATTTGATGAGTCAAATCCTTTTGTTTTTAAACCACCTCAACCTACATCCTCAGATGTGTTTTCAAAAACTAATTGTCAACCTTTGATAGAAGAACCTTCTGATAAAGAAATTGTTCAAGAAGATACTTCTGAAACATTTACCCCAGAAGACTTTCTACCCTATGTTGATGAACAGGTTTTACAAAATACAAATCAGGTGTTTCTTAGGAATCATCTCAGTGATAGTATCATTGGTGATGTAAACCAACCTGTAAGGACTAGAAGTTCCTTAAGAAATGAAGTAGAACATCTAGAATTTCTTTCCCAATTAGAACCTAAAAACAATGATTAAGATTTAGGTGATGATGATTGGATCAAAGCCATGCAAGATGAACTAAATGAATTCGAAAGGAATAAAGTCTGGACCTTGGTTGAAAGTCCCAAGGAGACTTCTGTTATTGGAGTAAAATGAGTTTTCAGAAATAAATGTGATGAAAATGGAGTTATAATAAGAAATAAAGCTAGACTTGTTTCTAAAGGCTATAATCAGCAAGAGGGAATAGACTATGAAGAAACCTATGCTCCAGTAGCTAGACTTGAATCTATCTGTATTCTACTTGCTTTTGCAGCATTCTTTAATTTTAAACTTTTTCAAATGGATGTGAAATGTGCTTTTCTTAACGGTTAAGTTCAAGAGGAAGTTTTTGTTGAACAACCTCC
Source organism: Viscum album (assembly GCA_963277665.1). NCBI lineage: Eukaryota > Viridiplantae > Streptophyta > Magnoliopsida > Santalales > Viscaceae > Viscum > Viscum album. The sequence continues at coordinate 1,630,408,586 of OY728121.1, read as the reverse complement.
TGGCTTTGAAGATACAAAACATCCTAATCATGTTTTCAGACATACCAAATCTTTGTATGGCCTTAAACAAACCCCACGACCATGGTATGATAGACTCACTGGATTTTTTCTTCAGAATAACTATGTTAAGGGAAATTCAGATCCAACCATTTTCATAAAGAAAGATAAGAAAAATGTTTTTATTGTTCAAATTTATGTTGATGAAATCATATTTGGTTCAACTCATCAATCTTTGAATGACTCTTTTGCAAGTCTAATGAAATCTGAGTTTGAAATGAGTATGATGGGTGAGTTAACATTTTTCCTTGGTTTTCAAATTTCTCAAAAACTAGAAGGAACCTACATATCTCAACATAATTATATTTAATATCTTCTTAAAAAGTATGGTTATGACAACACTAAGAGTATAAGTACTCCCATTGGTACCTCAAACTCTTTAGATCATGATGAAGCTGAGAAACCAGTAGATCAAATATCTTTTAGAGGTATGATAGGAAGTTTACTTTACATAACAGCTAGTCGACCATACTTAATGTTCTCAGTATGCTTATGTGAAAGATATCAATCCAATCCTAAGGAATCTCACATAAAGGCTGTAAAAAGAATTTTTCGCTACCTTAAGAGAACCATGGATCTAGGATTATTTTATACTTCTGGAAATGATTTTGTTCTAAAAAGATTTTCTGATGCTGACTTTGGGGGATTTTGAATGGAGAGAAAAAGTACATCTGGAACTTTTCATTTCTTAGGAGATTCCTTAGTTTCTTGGTCCTGCAAGAAGCAACATTCTGTAGCACTCTCCACTGCTGAAGCTGAATATGTAGCAGCTGGAAGTTGTTATGCTCAAGTGTTGTGGATGCAACACACACTCACAGACTATGGCTTGAGTTTTACTGAAACTCAAATTTTGTGTGATAACACAAGTGCCATTTCCCTCAGTAAGAACCCTGCACATCACTCCCGTGAAAAACACATAGATATTAGGCATCACTTTCTTAGGGATCACACACTTAATGGAGATATTATTCTTCAATTTATCAGAACACAAGATCAACTTGCTGATATTTTCACAAAATCTTTTCCTTCTGATAGATTTGAATATATTAAACAGAAGTTAGGAATGATAACCGTAAGGTAATCCTTCTTAATTAAATTTCTGTTGAAAAAGTCTCCTTACAGCAATAAACTCTTTTTTATAGGGGGAGTACATTTGATTGTTAGAGTAACAAAAAATTTCAAAATTTGTTTTCAAACTTTTCCAAACTAAAATTCCGGAATGGAATTTCTGGAACTAAAATTTTCCAGAATGGATATCTTCATATAGAAAACTTCTGAAATAGAAATGTTCGCATTGAAAACATCCGGAATGAAAAATTTACGTACTGTTATTTTCATAACGGGATTTTCGTATCGAATCGTTCGTAATAAGTTTTTCGTTTTCAAAATTTTGTATTGAAATTTTCGTACTGAGTTTTTCTTACTGAGTTTGTTTTTCGTAATGAGTTTTCCGAATTTTTTCTTTTCATAATAAAGGTTTTTTCGTAGTTTTCGTAAGTAAGTTACAATTACAAATAATCCTCCTAAGCCAATCTGAAAGGTATGATTTCATTACTCAAGTTTTCATATTCATACTTTACTTGCTGACATTTTCTTATATTTTGTTTTCAGATTATAGTTTTCTTAATTTTTAGTTTTAATAAAAACCTCAAAAGATCGGATTCAAGAGAATTGGTTTTCGACCGTCAGATCTGATCTTAGCTTATCACAGCCATTCGATCAACCGAGGAAGTTGAGCCGTTTTTTCATTGCCTATATAAAGGGGACCCCAAATAGTTGTCCCACATCGGGTTTCAAGCTCTCGAATCCCGAAGCTCTGCCTCTCTGTTTTAAGGCCATTCTGAACTTCAGCTTTCTCCATTCCAAACGTCTCAGAGGTCTTCAGATCCGAATGTCTGTGGAAGTAGCTTCTCAAGACATGTCTTCCTCCAAGCTTATTTCGAAGTGGTTAGTATACAGAGAGAGGTTGGTCCATCCAGATTTATTCAACAAGTACGACTCTCTTATTTCCAAGAATATCAAGCTTAATGGTTGGGAAGATGTTGCGGTGTCAAAACCCGGGAACTAAGATGAAGTGTATTCAGACTTTCTTGTTGAATTCTTTGAAACAGTTTCATTTCTTAATGAAGATGGTAAGGAGAAATTGTCTTTTAAGTCTTATGGTAAGACTTATAAGATTTCATATGCCAAGGCAGCCAGCTTTGTAGGGCTAAATAATGAAGGTGAAGCTGAGTTTATTTCTCATGTGTTGCCGGATTCTAAGGGTAGATTCGACAAGGAAAAAGCCTTAGAAACTCTCGTATTGGCTGATGACAAGGCTCCGAATATTTCTAGTTTATCTACAAATTTCCGGATTCTAGAGTTGTGGGTACAAGGTCTTATCATACCGAGGAAAGGGGACAAAGATAGCTTGAAGAAGAGTGAGATCTACATCCTAGATTTTCTGATAAATCTGAGGAAGTTTAATTTGATGAAGCACATTCTTATCACTCTTGAGAATTTGAAGGAAGGGAATCTGAGAGCTCAGATTATAATGTATCCAACAATCCTCTCCAAGTTAATAGTTCAGTGCCTTGATTCTTTCAAGGAGGCTTGAAAATCTAAGCCAAGAGTTTGCAATATTATTCTAGTGAGTGATGGTACACTCAAAAGAATGGATGTAGCCTTTGACAAGGAGTTTGGACAGTTTATTGATCTAACTTCTCAAGAAGAAATAGTTCCGAAAGTTGTTGATCCGGAATCTTCTAAGCCAGTAAGGAAGAGAAAATTGAAAGAAGTGGAAGTAGAATCAGAGAATCCCAAGTCTAAGGAAGTTCATTCCGCACCGCCAAAACCAAAGAAGAAGAAAGCTTACCCAGATGAGGTAGTTGCTAAATGGAGGTAAATGAAAGAGAAGAGAGTGCAAGGGGAGCCTCAGTTTGGATTGGACCCTGCAGAGGCTAAGGCCTTGAAGGAGAAAACTGCGGATGAGCTAGAAAAACAAACGAAAGAAAAGAAGCTTAAGAAGAAGATGTCTAAGGCTGAGGTAGCTCAGGCTTTGTTGAAGTTCAATGAAATGGTTTCTACGAACATTTCTGTTCCGAGATCCTTTTCATTAGAATCTCTACTTGAGACTCCAGGAAGAGAGTTTGTTGCTCCGGAAGAGGCAGCAGCTAAGCCTGTTGAGTAAGGTGAGAAAGTTGATCAAGTGGAAGAAGAAGAAGATTTTGCTGAAGGAAGTGGTGAAACCGGAGATGTGTTGAAACAAGTAGATGATTATAAGGGGACACTTTCGGAACACTTATCGCTCTGAACTTCAGAAGCTGAATCTTCGAAGCTAGTCACTCCAGCAATGGAAGAAGAGAGAGAAGAAGAAGAAGTAGCTTATCATGCAGAGGAAGAACAACTTCTACATGATATTGCTCAGATTGAAAACATAGATGTTGGTGATCAGGAAGTTGTTGATGAGGAATATAATGTAGTTCAAGTTTCTGATAGTGAGAAGAGAACTCCGGAACAGGACTCTATTCCGAAAAGAGACAGGGGAAAGAAAATTCTTGCTGATACTCCGAGTTCAGTATTGGTGAAGAGAAAGGAAGTTGGTAGTTCTTCAAAAAGAAAGCTTGACCAAGTTGAAGAAGAAAATTCTCCAAGCAGAGTCTCGGATTCAGAGTCATCTTCGTTGGGGCATGATTTTGTTGTTCAATCATTAAAGAAGCTGGTAGGTTCTATTCCAACTTTCTCAAGTATTGATTCAAGATGCCAGATGCTCCAACATGCTTTGAATCGGAAAAAACACTGCGTATCTATGGTTATGGACAAGTGCATTGAGATTGAGGCTCAGTTCAAAACGTTCTTTGTTGGCTACGAATCCCATAGAAAATCTTGCAAGAGGATGAAAAACTGGTCGAGGAAGACTGTAGAAGAGATGAGGCTATTTGATGAATTTCAAGACAATGTCAAGGATGCCTTTGAGACAGAGGATAGGAAGAAAAATGAGCTGACTTCTTCTTTTGAAGAGAAGCTGACAGAGGAAAAGAACTTCTGGATTCAAGAAGTCAGAGATCTGAATGGGGAGATGAATTCTGTTTCTCAAAACTAGAAGTTTGAAAGGGATCATCAGATTGAGTTTCAAGAGAAATTGAAGGCTCAGGAAGAAAATATCAAAGCTCGGGAAGAAAAGCTTCAAGCCCAGGAAGAAAATATTGAATCTCAAAGTGCAAGAATAGTGGTCTTAGAGAAGCAAGCCGAAGAAGACCATAATGACTTGATGAAAATAAAGACTACTATTAAGAGTCTCATGGCGAAGGAAAAAAGATCCAAAATAGACAGATCTAATCTTTTGTTGTTCCTTAACTATTTTGTTGTTTAAATTTTCAAACATAATGAAAAATTTTTGCTTGCTCATTTTTTTTGTTACTACTAATGTTTCAGGTACTTTGTTATTTTTTCCATTCCCTCGAATTCTTTTTTGAAAATCACAAAGGGGGAGAAGGAAAAGATACTGAAGAAAAAGAACTCTAATAAGAGTTTATCTAAGGGGGAGTTTTTCATTAAAGAAGACTTTCTTTTTCGTAATGAAATGTCACTCCGGAAATCTAGAATACGATCCTTAGAGTTTCAAAGCCTAAGGGGGAGTTAGTCATATTCATCAATATCCTTAAAGCAAAGGGAGATAAGCCTTAATGTTTTTCTTTCTTTTTAGAATTTCTTTTTCGTAAGGATGTTTGTGCTTTCCAAAAAAGGGGAGATTGTTGAGTCAATAAGGTTTTCCTTTTGACTTTTCCATTCCTTCTTGTTTTGATATTCACAAACACCTTATCTTTAAGGAAAATTTCTTTTATAAGGAAAATTGATTTTGTAAGAAAAATTATCCTTATCATATTTTCATTCATATTTTTCTTAAGTATAAGATTCGGATTTATTTCTCTTTTCTCGGAATTGCTTGAAACTTTGATATGAAGTATTCTATTTTAGGATACAAATTCTTGATAAGAACTGTGATAAAGTTTCACTCCAAAATCCAGAATGAGAACTGTGATAAAGTTTCATTCTGAATTCTGAATACAGTTTTACTCCAGATTCAGGATACGAATCCTTATGAAGTTCGACAAACGAATTCTCCTTATGAATTCTAATGAGGAATTATCATTATGAATTCTGATGAGGAATTCTCATTACGAATTCTGAGGATGAATTCTCATTACGAATTCTGATGAAGAATTCTCATTACGAATTCTGATGAAGAATTATAATTACGAATTTTGATGAAGAATTCTCATTACGAATTCTGATGAAGAATTCTCATTACGAATTCTGATGAAGAATTATCATTACAAACTCTGATGAAGAATTCTCATTACGAATTCTGATGAAGAATTATCATTACAAATTCTAATGAAGAATTCTCATTACAAATTCTGATGAAGAATTCTCATTACGAATTCTGATGATGAATTCTCATAACGAATTCTGTTGACGAATTCTCATTCCAAATTCTCATTCTGAATTCACCTATTAAACAGAATCTGATCATCTTTGTTTTATACACTCCAAATTTATTTAGACTCCGAAAATTATCTTTGGATAGACTCCGAACTTTCATCTTGCTTACGTTGTTATAATCTGTCTACTCTTTATTATTTTCCTCACACTCCGAACCTTCACTCTGACTTTTTTTTACATTCTGAACTTTTGAGTTAGATTTTTAAACGATGTGGTACATTCTGTTACGATGGTTTTGTTTTAAAATGATGTCATCTATTTTTTTATAAACTAACCATTTTCTAAGTGACACGTGTACAGGTCCCTCCGATCATTAAGGAGAATATGATCGTTGGAGAAGGAGCTGACCTTACCTATAAATAGGAGCTCATTTGAAAGAGCTCGGTGCAAAAAGGCTGACTGATCTTCGACTAATGTGATTACATGCTTGAAGTGATTTCTAGAGAGAGAGGCTCTTATTAACTCTCAAAGCTTCGTGCGACTCCGAATGTTGGTGATTACATTTGAGGGCTTCCAGGGATAGGATGACAGAGGTTGCCGACTACCTTGAAGTTCGAGGGCTTCCTTGCTGAGGAAGACAGAGGTTGCCAACTACCTTGAAGTTGAGGGCTTGCGGGGATAGCAAGACAGAGACTCCGATCTTCGTATCGAGGTCTTAGCCTGGTGTGGGTAAGACAGACTTTCTTGAAAGTATAAATCAAGGGACCTTTATCCAAGGTTGTTGGATACCCTTCTCTTTGGGTTAAAAGACTTATATCTTGTTACTTGTAGTTCTACTACGTGTTTTTATTCCGCTGCATATTTCATTGTAAGGAAAGTATAACTTTCTTATACTTCTTTATTTGTACTCTGTTTCATTTATATTCTATACGCTTTAAGGTAGAATCTCATATTATAATCTTTCATTAAGTTTCAATTTCCGGAACCATATTTTCGGAACCTACTTTCGGAATCTCTTTCCAAGTTTTCATTCGGTATTAGAGGTGTTGTGAATTTTCTTAGTTTAACTTTGTTAAACTTAGCCCTGTTCTTTGCTTAAGGAAAACATAGTTAATCATAACTAACTTTAAGGGTTCCAAAGGAATTTTTAAAGTATAAATTTCACCCCACCTCTTGTAATTGAGCATCTACATCACTATTTTGATCCTACAATATATCTGTATGTTTCCTAAATTCCCTTAAGAGATACAATTCTTTGGTGCCTTAGTGCAAACCCCCCAAAAATAACCTAGCTTGCCACACTGGTATCAAATCATAGAACATCCTAATCTCACTGTAGGAGGTCTGGAATGACTCATTCATCATGAACATACATGAGAATCATAATGATTCCATTTTCCCTTGAAGAAACTTAGTCTTCCACTGGGAGAATAAATAAATTCCAATAACCCTGACTTCTCATCCATGTCATTATTAACCATCATTTCCCTTTCCACCACATCAAAAAAGTGGGAAACATTAGCAAGAAGACATGAGAATTAATATTTGATTGATGTCACAACTAAAACATTCGATCCATTATATTCTCATTAGATAAAATACCAGGAACAAACTACACAATCTCAACAAAGAGATTTAAAACCTCAGTCACAGTTCTATTGGCCAGCTCATGCTTGAAAAACACCACAGCCTTGGCTAACCACATTGACTCAAGATAAAACTGTTCAGTGAAATGAACCATGATGTCCTTACACTCTAATCCCTCATGTTTATTCACCATAACCATCTTGTCCCCCATATTCTACTTGGTCCTTCTAGCAAGAAGGTGGAACACTTCACCTTGATCATGTCTAGTGTCTCCAAGAAATCAAATAGACATTCTATCTTTCCAAACCATTCCTCACTATGTTGAGGATCCATTATGCCTTGGAAAATTGATAAATTTTTGTGAAGGATCTCTTGAGATTTATTTCAATGAACATCCCCTTAATGATCCATATCTGTAGCCTGAATGGGAACTAGAGGTTGTTCCAATCCCAGATCTTGGACAGTGCGCACTATGACCTCAACATGATTTGGGTCCACTAGAGGATTCACTCACCGTGGTTAGAACCATCTTTCCCCTGGATCTGATTTACACATATTATTAGAGAAATGATTCTATAAAACATCATAAGAAAATAATAAAGACATTATATTAACACTCAAACTGAGAAAAAATGGAAATTATTCCCAATATATGGAACAACCTGAAATGGATTTCACTCTATCCAAATAAAAATAGGGAAAGGGATAGAACTAATCCACAAGACATCATTCCATAACATCCATGGATGCATATGGATAATTGATCTGGTATATGGCCATAAAATCAATCACAAATACCTCTTCTGTCCCAATATTATTACTCTACTACAAAATGACTTTACGAAAAAATCTAAACAACAACCTATGATACAACTTTATCATGAACCAATCAGGGTACCTTTGATGCCTTATAACTGAGCTGACCCCAAAATAGCCTGAAGGGATTTCCTGATCCCCATGGGTTGGTGACTAGAACTTGGATTCATTCATCATGTAAGTGAGAACAGTTTTTTCACAAAAAATAGTGGATGAAAAAGAAACAAGACATTATATATAACAAAGGAAGCTCCACTAAGAGTGATGTTCTAAAATAAAACATGTTATAAAAGAACAAGGTAAGAAAACACAATTACTATTATAGGAAATACAACTGAATTCCTAAAGGACACAACTCACCATGTCCAATGTTCAACAGCTGGATCCACCTTTGACAGATCCTTTTCCCTTGATCAATCCTAGAAAGGTAAAGTCTAAAAACACTCAAAGGAAAAATTAGGTTGTGAGATAAAAATTATAGTGGGGTATCACAAAGGAATCAATGACTTATTCTAACAAATGATTAACAAAAATAATTCATTCAATTAAAAAATGATTTGGAATTTGAAACCATATTAAATCAAATCATGTTATATAGTTAAAATGATGGAAAAATTCGTTAAACACAGTTTTTAAATCTGATGGGATAATTATAAAAATTGGCATAAGTTAAAAATTTATATAAAACTGTTTATATAAATCTAGAATTAATGTAAATAAGTCCAAATAACATTTTTATACATTTATATTTCAAATATAAAATAGGCGAGTGATATAATGATATGAAAAATATGTACGATAGTATATCTGGATATAGGAATCTACACTCTCTATACGAACTTATCAATCTATAAATACACACATCCCCTAACTCTATCCAATGGAAACATATCACCATCCCATCAAGGATTTAACCCACAGTATGTATTTTTTTAGAACATTGTAATAGCGTAGAGTGTGTTCAAATAACTCACTAACTAAATTAGGCTAGAATGTTCTCTTACACAATCAATTTTTAGAAATTTGTTTTAAGACTGCGTAAAATAAAATTAAATCCAATTCATCCTATTTCAAATTCCAAATTTCAATTAAAAATGAAAAAGTGTTTTTAAAAAATAACATTCCACTTTAACAAGATAAAACCATTATGTTTCTATAAAAACATATTAATCAATTTTACCATGTTTAAATTCAATAAAAAACCAATTACACCAATTTTCATAATACATATCCACAATTAAATTCATAAATTTAATTTAAATCATTTACATTAATTTAAATAAACTAGTTTCCTTAAAAAAACCCATATCTAATGGAATTGGGTTTTTTTCGCATGTTCAATTCGAAAACCTTTTAAAATATCCTAATTCACTATAATTTGGTTTTTAATAAATAAATTGAAATAATATTTGAGAAATTTAATTTAAATCAACAATTGAAACAAATCATGAAATTCAAGGTTAACAAATTTGGCTTATCGGGACGGAACCACCTAACTTTTTACCAAAACTAAATTAACCCAATAACACCTATAACTGAGATTGAAGATGGATAAGAACTTAAAAACAATCCTAGAAATAAAATCCAACTTCAGAGAGCATATATCAACCACTATAAAGATGATATATTTATATCCCAAAGGAGGAGGAAGTGATAAATGTGAATAACATAGGAGAGGACTTACTAGAGAATAACAACATAACTGAAACGATGATTGAATCACTAAAAATGGATCCAGAATGGTTGGAGAGATTAAATATCACATGTGCAAGGCTCTGGATTGAGGTAGTTGAAACTGGAGCAGAGGATAAATGAAATCATAGATGTTCTGTCTGTTTAGATAAAATAAATTTGAGGTATTTTATGATGTGAAATAGAATTGAATGTCATTAAATAGTTAATATTCGTAACCATTGAAATATAAATCACATAAAATTAAAAACCATATATTAAATAAGTCAATAAATGAAAAGTCTATTCATGATTTTTAACCTTCACAACATCAATCCTTTCATGTGATGCCTCCAGAAACCATTACTTGTTGTTTAAAATAGTTACATGACGTCTAACCCTTAGGTAGCCTGAATAAAATACTAGTAAAATTTCAGAGTCAAAAAATCTATAACATAACCATTATATTTATCCTCTTAGTTCTTTCTCAACCTTACCTAGTCAATGAAAAGGAAAAAACATGACAACGTTAAAGGCATACCCCTCAGATCGGTAATGGGATGTTAAAATTTCAGAATAATTCATTAGTACGTACCACATGATTAACAACTCATTTTATACATAAATTAATTTATATTTAGTACATATATAAATTTACAATTGAATGGTAATATAAGAAATAAGGAAGATAATATACAAATATGGAACGTGGTTAATGAAAGACTATGACCATATGTTATAATCACTCAAACATGAGGGGTATGACTATATAATCATAGTTCCTAGATCTAATATAATATAATTGTATCCATTAAGATATATATTATAAATCATTATAAAACGAATAATGATTTTTTTATAACAAAATACATGAGTCATATGGGTAAAAACATGAGTCAATAATCATAATTAATGTGGGAAAATAAAATAATATAAAAAGAAGTCATGAAATAGAACTAATAACTTTGGTTAAGGATACCCAAAAATATATTCATCATATAATGGATATACATAATAACATAACAATAATTTACATGGCATAGGCTAACCCCAAGACACCTTCTTTGGAATTGGATAACCACACATGTATCTTTTTAAGCTTAGGCTAACCACTCTTATACCTTTCTATAAATCAGAGTACCACCCATATTCTTTTTTAGGTTTGAGATAACCACTCGTGAACCATAACCTTTTGGGACTAGGCTCACCTTAAATTTATTATTTAGATATCATAAATTATAAAATTGTAATGAATGTATTGGAGATTTATAATAGCCTTACCAATAAAATAATGGTAAACTATAAATATGTGTTCCAAAAGAACTTGGAAACATTTATAATACGATCATAGATTATGTAAAAAATGAAAATGAAATCGGTTATATGGAATCATCTATATAAAATTATTACAAACCATATATAGAAATAAAATATATGTTATCATAATATCATATCCAATTAAATTGTAATAATAATTAATTTTTTTGTACATATGTAAAAAATTTCTAAGAGCCTTAAAATTTACATTAAAAAAAAGCAATACACTTTAAAATTTTGTACCATTTATTTTTAAAGAATTTATTTTTAACATAATTATAATATCAATTTATTAACCAAAAAAGAATACTTAGAGATGAATTTTCATAATGAAATATAAAAAATATGGCCTGAAAATATATCATTATTTAATATAGTTAAAAGTATGATATCTTTTATATTTCATGAAGAAGTAGAAATATTGTGAAAAATTATCATCCCATAAACGCAAAATGATGATTCAATTTAATAATGTATTTAAACACAATAATTAAGGATTTATGAAATAATAGAAATATAGTTATGGATATTCCTATAAAAAATAGTAAATATGAACATGGTGGAGAATGATTCTCGATTAATGAGAAGAAATACAACTTGATTCACTTTTAAGAACCCATTCGATGGAAATATGAACCACATGTTAATGAATAGAAACAATTCATGGAAACACCAAAAATAAATATTGTGTAATAAAATATATGAGGTTTGATATATAAATAACATGTTTTTTTTAAATATGAGTTCATGCATATATAATTTTGATTCGAATTTGTGATTGGAAATTTAACCCTTACAACTTAGATAACCATTGAATCAAAATACCATGAACGAAATGATATGAAATATATTTTTAAAATATATTTAATTTTATGAAAAAATATTTTGTTACTATATACATAATAAAATATATAACTAGTCGTGAATATGATAGATACATCAATAGAACATAATTTAGATTAAAAACCCATACCTTTATTATTGACTTTCCTAAAAGTAAAATAATATCTAATATAATAATGATAACCATCTCAATAAATTATTTCATAATAATTTTTTAAGATACTAACTCGTATAAAATTTATTTAAATCCTTTATCTATTTATATGTTATTTATTAATAGTTTATTATCATCATGAAATATTATTAATATTTTCTATTTCATAATAGTTTTGAAATATAGATATTTGTCTTCATTCATTGAAAATAATTTAAAATTAATAGATTATTCAAGGAAATGGATTTATTTTTTTCAATAATCTTTTATGTTCCATTTTATTTTGATGGAATATCTGGATATAGTATTAATGAATAGTATCCATGAAGATAATGCTTTGGGTAATTTTTTGATAACAACAAGTTACTTTTCTATGATCATTAATTTTTTGTTATTTACCATAAAATAACCAAATTAAAATCATAATTTATCATTTATTTTCATATATCACAATTATATAGGTCATTATGATGATTTATGATGATGATTGGGAAGATAGTATACCATAGTTCATATAGGTGGTTAAACTAACCCATATAAGAACATGTTATAATAATGTATGAGAAATAGTTTGATGTAATATAAAAGTAGTATAACATTAATACAAGCATTATTATCTTAATGATACATAATTATGGTAGACATTGTAATTTAGTAATAGTTGAAAATGTAATGTAAAATAAAATAATAAATAATAACATACTATATACTATAGAGAAAACACACCTTCTTCTAATGAAATTGATAAAAAAAGAAAGACATAGGCCATCTTCCTGTGAGTTGGTGATTCCAACCATTGAAGCTTATTAATGGAGAAGTAATGGAACACGTATTAAATAGAAATCAAAATAAATATATTGGTTTGATGTGAGTTGAAGTGATCTCCATTTATAGGTGGAAATGTGGGACATAACCATAGAAATTAAAGTTCACTGTGGGTTAAATATTGAATCAAATTCTATTTAAGCAATTCAAATAAATAAATGATGGTGAGATTTGTGGGTATTTCATTACCACATAAAATGGTTTTCTAAATGGATTATGCATCCTATAAATTGTAAAATAATTCAAGGAATGAATGATTACACCTTTTACCCACATTAACCAGGATTAAATATTAAAAATGGTAATTATTTATTTACAAAAACTATAATATTAATCCTCTTAACAAATTTCAAGATTATGGTTTCTAATTCAAAATATATTATATTTGTTTCTATTAATAAAAACTAGATAATTAACATTTAAATTAAAACCTAAAATAAAAAAAATTAGAAGAATGTCTTTCATAAAAATTCTTAATTAAATTCATTTTAATACAATTATATAAAAATATTAACATTAAATAATTATAATAATCTAATATGTATAAATTTATTTTACTAGTATCATAATGATTCAACACAATTAAAAAAAATTCATTTATAATAACCCATTTACACTTACCATGATAAATTACTTCTACCTTGATAACATATTTTTATTGATAAAAATATATTTCACTCATCAATTTTTTTGAATATTATGATATAAAATATGAAATTTTGTATATTATTCTATATACAATAGTAATAGAGGTTAATTTTAAATTAAAAACTCATAAATATTATTCATAAATAACACATTGAAAAATAAAAATTATATATTATTATTCTCTTACTTGTAACAACAATTGGGTAATTGTTAAATTCTTCTTCTTTTTTATATTATAAATAAATTTCTTCAAAATATTATTTTTAGTGAATCATTTTGTTAAAAAAATAACAAAACGTTAGAAAATGGTCTTCGTAAAATATTTCTTTTATATTAAACAATAATCAATATATATTTTAACAATTATTTATTCAAATTCTAAATTTTTTATTTCATAATTCCATACAAATTAAAATATTTATTTGAATATTATCATGAAATTATATAAAAATAATAATTTGACCCACATTTTTTTTATAAATAAATATTATAATAAAATATTATATTATCTTTCTTTTTTTATAATTTGTGAAATATATTATTATAAATTTGATACTAATAATAAAAAGATTATGTATACAAATTGGGTACGTGTAAATTTCATGACCATGTTTCAAATGACCATATTTAGAAATCTGAATGTCCAACAACTATATTTATAATGATCATATTTCAATCTATATAAATCATTATATACATTCATATAAACATTCATCCTATTCAATTACTTCTCTCTCAAAATTTCAATAATATTTCTAACATTTTTCAATCCTTCTATAGTTAAAATTAATGTGACGATATTTATTGAAATCCAAGTTGGTAAAAATTTTATTTTAAGGGTATTTAAAATTAATTGTTGATTTATTCCAATTATATATTCCTTGTTGACGTTTCATACTGTATTCTCATGATTTATTCATTTTTGTATTACTTTATTATATTTTATATAAATAAGATTTATTTTGGTTTATTTTACTTTGGTATTGTGATTGAAATAAGATTTTTAGCTCATTATTTATTTAAATGAAAACTCGTGATTAAATATCCAGGTGTCAAAACATGTCTAATTTTTAAATTTTATGAGTAAAATATTTATTAATTGATCCATCATGCCACATAAAGTGCACTATAAGGCTTAGGCATTCTTGATTCAACCTTTGTTGTTATATTGGGATGATAGTTAATATAAAAAATGATACTCATGTCTATGAGATAAAAGATCCAAAATAATACCACATCTTTAGAGTAATACTTTAGGTGAAACCTCATCTCATATAATTCATTAAAAAACCTTTAAAATATCCTTATATTGTATATAAGATAATTTAACTAAAAAATATATTAATGCATCCCTGAAATAAAATATCCATCAGAGAAATTTAGGTTTAATATTACCTATTCCAAGGTAGAAATAAAAAATTATTCATCTTATAAAACAACTTTACATAATTAAAAATAATCATATGAACAAAAAACATATAGAAAAATTTACTTCAATACAAAATATCATATAAGTAATCTCAATAAAATTCTCGTGCTTTAGTTTATAAATCTTTCATAAAAAATATTTTCAATCAACTCATTAATTTTTATATGTTAATTGATAAATTAACTAAAGAAACAATTATGTATGTTAAAATATGTATAGATTTTGAACACAATGTCAGTCATGTAGAATCATCATTATGATCAAGATAACATATATTTTTAATTTCAATGAAACAATGTTCAAAATACATTAATTTACAAAATTTATTTTAAAATATCGTTTCCTATAAATAGATTTTCTAATGAAATTTTTCTTAAGTAATTATTGTTGTTTTAGCAAACTAATATAATGAAAAATAAATGTTCTTATGTTGAAAGAATTTTTTAATTTTAAAAATATGAACACATACTATATAAATCACCAAAATAAAAGGAAATATGGTTTTTATTATCCAATAAATTCAAAACATAAATAATTGAGGGTAAAATAATATAAATCACTATATAGAGGATTTAATTAATCCATAAAACTAATAGGTTTTTTTATTTTCTGATTAATGAGTAGTCCAATGAGTAATAAAGATGAGAGAAAAATAGATAAAATATAAGAATGGAATCATTCATCCATTTATAGTTGAGAAAAACAAATTTTAAAAAGTATCAAAATAAAAGAAATATAAAATTCACCAAAAACTCATTTTGAAATAAAATGGTTATGTATTGAAATACTAATATCTAACCTTTGAATAGGAAATAATCTCACTAACACCTCTTTGGGTCACCAGGTACCTAGTGAAATCCTATTGGGTACTCAAGAATCATTTTTATTGCATAAATGTGCTGCGAACCCTCATCATATTCCATAATAAAGAAATAACCCTAGGGGAAAACACAAATATTTGAAAAATAACCCTTTGAATATTTATAATTAGAAATTAAATCATAATAGTAAATATTAAAAAATACACAAAACACATCATGTATCAATATTATGAGGAAGTGGAACTGTATCTGAACACGATTCTCTAAGAATGATATACTATGTTAAGAATAAGATAGATTAAACTAATAATATCATTATATAACACATTTTACTCTAAAATTATTTATACCCCTTATTATGAGTTAATAATATAATTTTTTTCTAGATAATGTTTATTTAAATGGTTTTGGGTTGTTAGAGAAGTTGGAGAATGCTTAAGGGTTGCTTTTGGGATGTGAGTCCTTGTGTTGGTGGTAAATTTTTTTTATAGTCAATAAAACGTACTTGATAGTTTTTAATGGGTAGATAGTGTAATTATAAGTAGAGGGGTATCCTCTGGTAGTCCACTAGGTGGATGGTAACCCATGGATGGTACCATTATGGGAACTATGCACATATTGGTAGGATATTGGGTACCTAATGGTCATCTGGTTAATTTATTTCAATTTTAATTAAATTAATTACTTTTTTTAAAATTATTTTAGTATTGGATTCCTATCATTTCATTTTATCTTGGATACACAACCCTTCCCTCCTCTCTTATGATTTCTTCATCCTATATGGATTTATCTCATTGTTTTTCATCATAACTATGTGGTTTCATCGCCAATAAATTTTTTGAGGAATTTCTATCAGCCATTTATGATTGATTCTAAATTTCACTCAATATTATGGTGTTCACTATAGGAAAATATCAGATTTCAACATTTTATTAGATTTTGGGGAAACTATCATTTCATTTTTTTTCTGTAGAGATATTCAGTGATTGGTATTTTATTATGAAATGGTAGGTGGTCCCAAATATTTTTTATTTTTTTCATGGTTCCATGACATGTAGTAAATTTTAATTTTACATCCATGTATGATTAACCTAAAATAATATGTATGCTTATCTTTTATAAATGTTAGAGATATTATTCACTATTTAGGATATGTTTGGTCTCTTGTGTGATGTAATGTGATTCTATGACCATTTATGGACATGATATTTTTATAAATTATTTGTAAATATGGTTTTGTAAACTATCAAACCTAGATTTTGTCATTAATTTACTTTGATAAAAAATTAATTTGTTTGATATATTTTGATACATGAAACAACATGTTCAAATGAAACTATAATGAATCAGACCCTTAAGACCTTTCTATCCAGTAAAAGGCCACAATTGAAAACCTGAATCATGCTACCCATAGGCTTGGGGATTCTTAACAGATCTGAGATTGGAAAAAATTATATGGGAGACCTTAGAGAAATCTACCTGTATTACCACACACTATCATATCAAGGTAAGTGTATAGAAGAATAATATAATACATTAGGATCAAGAGTATAATTTTTCATCCAATAACATATTTGGAATAAAACATATTAAAACAATAAAATCAAAGACTAAAGGGGATAAATTGACACCTAACTAGAAATTAAGTCCCAACCTCACAACAATAGGTAAAAAGAAAACTAAATAGAGACTAGCTCCTTGATTCCATGTCATAACACTATACTCGATCAATACATCAAATTATCACTAACCTCCATCAATTTTTCTACTGATCCACTAGTTTTACACACGAGATACAACACATGAAAGAACATTACATCTAGTGTTGTGTTTAACAATATCTAGCTGCAGGAATTGAAAACCACAAAGGGAACAATAAAAAGATACAATAGAATCCATCTCAACCCAATGAAAAAAATAAATGAAAACCAAATAAATATATAATCCTAATGAAAATTATATGAGATATAAAGTAGATTTGTATCTCTATAATTCAGAAAAGGATAATGAGTTTTATGTAGCTTTAAAGGTCTAACTTTTTTATCAAGCATCTCACATGTCTGTCTAATAAACTATGTAGAGGACACTCATGTTACCACTATGCTACATTGTAAAACCCCAAGGATTTACAAATAAACTTATAATATAATTCTTTCAACCCCATGTCTATGTGAAGCAAAAACATTTATATTTACCTGAGATAGTAATAACCTAACTATTAGACATAAATTTTCAGCTTCTATGATTCAGATTTTGAAAAACTGACATACACAGTTGTGATCAGTAAGATTTATAGTGTCTAATAGGATCAACTAACATTTTTGGTGAATTGAATCTTACCCTTATGAATAGTAACATAACGTTATGAATATTAATATACCCTTAAGAATATCAATTGAACCCATGTATGTATAAATAAAATTTAGTCACCATATAAATGAGAGTGAATAGTTTAAAAATTATTAATTATGTATTGGTATTTTTTTGAGAAATAAATATTTAATTAAAATTTTAAATAAATAAATTGATTTAAAATAAAATTTATTATCATAAAATTTGTTCCTAATTAAATATTTTTCTTTACTATGTCTTTTGGAAAAAAATTTGAGACCTTAGTTAATTTTTGAAGGTGTTATAATAACAGTTTTAAAATAAAAATCCTTATTTTTTATGTAAATAATGATTTATTTAAAATTTAATTTTCACATATTTAGAAAATTATTTTGAAAAAATTGATTTTATTTTTCAATTCTGAATGTTGAAAAATGTTTATGGTGAATTTTTTGGATTTTTCTGAAAAATGTGAATTTTTAGTTAATAATACAATATAGTGATTTAAGGTATAAATAAATTATAAGATTAATAAACTATTTTTTGAGTCATAGATGATGTTAGAACACTTGGTTAAAATTCACATAATCTTATTACAATTTTTGATGACATGAAACAATATTATTTCTGGTCTGGAGAAAAATAATGAAATAATGAATAAGATATTCATTAATCACCCCCTCCTCTACTATAAAAACTACCCCTCACTCCCACTTATCTTCACTCTTATAATCCTTTAATATTCTCATGGTTCAATCCAAATACTCTTTAATAGTTTATACCCATGTCTAGGATCTCTTGCTCTTCCAAAAAGACCAAAACCCTTTCCCATATGGAGGTTGTCAAGGAGGATATTTCATGAGGTAAACCCTCTCCCTTTTTCTTTTAATTTCATTTTCAATTAGTTTTATATTTTTATCCTCTCCTAATGTAAACTAACCAAATGATCATAATAAGTATAGTATCACCTATATTCAGTAATGATATCATTTTAATTTAATAGTCCCCATAAATCTCCTTACCCCTCTCATTTATTTTAAAAATTAAATAATCATCTCGGAGGTGACGATTTACAACCTTCATGGAAGACGAACCCTTGTTCGTAAATATATCCTTCAATAATGGTTATTAATCCAATTTTATGGTCAAAAAAACTATAAAATATTTATTATAAACTATTTAATATTCTATAATTAGTTTATATACCATATATTAATTCATACGATTAAACTAGTGCGTAAAAATTGAAATACCGCCAAAATAATCTAAATGGTTATCATTAATGTTTCATATAATAAATAATCCTCATAAATTATAAAAAATTAATTATAAGACTGTTTAATCTTATGGATATTAATTATTATCATATAAAATCAATTCTAGAGAATTATATCCATTCTACACTAACTCCAATACTTATAAACAAGTGAACTAATTATAAAAACCAAGAAAATGAACACTTCAGAACGACATAATTCAATATTATAACATATAAATAAGTACATAAATTAACATAATAAAACCACAAAAAATACATATATATATATAAATTTATTAATTAATAAATTTATTTATTTTATTTTCCAGGAGTTTTAGGTCAATTGCAGAACACGTTCATACATAAGGTAAGGGTTTTCTACTCGAACATCCATTTTATTTGGTGTTACATTTTGTATCTCTAAATACCAATTAAATTTTTAATTATTCTTATGTGATACTCGTAAATTATGTTTTGAGGTCCTATATTTGTGTACAAATAAAAATTATTTTTTATTTTAATGGGAGTTAAAGGTTTCAAAAAGACCATTCTCAATTCTTCTCAATAAACTAGCCCGATTAAAGGGAACTTCTCAAATTATTACATGTTTTGAAGTGCTCTCTATAATCTATTTTATGCTCCCATTATTTTTATAAAATCACTAAATTTTGAGTGGAAAAAATATTTTATTTCATTTCTAGTTTTATAGAATTTATTTTTGAAAATAACCCTTCTTTTCAATGTAAAAATGTATTTCGGTCAAAACTTTCTCGATAATTTTGTTAGAGTATTTTTCTCTATTTCAACACCTATATTGTATATTATGTATTATTGAGGTTAATATAATATGTTTATAATCTACCATATTGTATTTAATGAATTATGATTAGTTTTATTTTGTATGTTCTATACAAATACCATTCATCATACCACTAAGAATGGTTAGTGTTTATGTGTATAGATTCGGGATAGGTATTTAATATGTTCTTATTGTTCATTTTTATCCCATTTTTTATGATGAATGAATTAGACATATAATGTGATGGTTGGTCCCCACTATAGATCCTCAATTCATTGGTTGGTCTCATGAGACATATAGATATGTACTTGGTCGAGGCCTTTCCTGTTTTCAGATATAGTTTCGGCAGAGGTCTCAATAATTTTTAGTTATATGGGAATAAGACATGATGATATGGTTTAGATGTCCCACATTATCAATTCCCTCAGTAAGTGGCTAGTAATTAGTAGTTCAGCTGGTTTTAGAATAGTATAATAACCTTGATTATTTTTTAAAATGGAATTGCTTATTCTACACTTATTCCCACCATGTTATACTCAATATTATTTATTCAAAGGCATGTGTTTTTAGTTATTCACCATGATAAATATTTATCTTTATGATATCTTACACTTTATTACATACCTTTATTGAGAATATGATCTAACCCTTTCTTAAGTTTTATTTTTCCTTTAAATGAGAAGATTTATATTATGAATGACTTTTTGGGATAATCTAGGAGTAATGGATGATTCCAAGGGAATTTATATGTTGTATTTACTTTGAAGTTTTAATGTAGAACTTATGTATTTATTTGGATTTCCAAAAATACTTAACTACCAAGTCCTTCCATAATCAACTATCTTGTAATGAAGAAAATGTAATGAAATACAGAACCGGCTCTGGGAAACTAGAGGCTGGGTCTTTATAGTAGGTTTGAGATTATGTGTAGTAAAAAAAATTGGCAACCAGATTTAAAATTTTTTGATTATTGATCAAAAACAAAAGATAGATTATAGGGATAAGTATACAATAACATCCTAGAATTTTTGTGAGGAAAAGATTATGTGTACTTTCTTAGAAAATACATCTTTTTTTGGATACTATAAGTGGATGTGGTTCTGGAACAGATGTACCTAGGATAAACAACTCTAACAAAGTGTTTTGAGATTAACCTAGGGTAATTTGGTACACAATAATGGGCCTTATTGCGCACATAGTATGAAAATACTGGGGGATATGCTTAAGATAATTCACATTTTCATTAAAATCTAATATGAAGGATTTAAAAGAAATTTTTTAATCAAATAAATGACGTTAATGATTGTGAAATTAGATATTGTTAGGATTTATACCTTATTACCTATTTTACTAGTTGAGACTATATATTAATATTCATAACCTAATCTAGTGTGTACCATTATTTAAAAATGGTTACCTGTTGAAAAAATGGAAACTGAATTTATGAATATATCCCATATATGGATTACCCTCCTATATAAGAGAATGATATTGGTACTGGATATATGACTGGTGATGAGAAGCTTATAACTATACTGGGATAGCTAAATAATTATATAAACTATAACCTTACCTGAATGGAGCACCATAATCCACAATTTGGAGGAGGAATGATAGACTTATTTATGCGACAACATCCTCTATCATTAAATGGGACTATAAACCAATTCATAACAGAGAGGTGGATAAGTTATTTGGAGAAGGTATTTCTCACTTTCGGATGTAGGAAAATAGAGAAGGTTTTCATGGTAGTAAATAATCTATTGGAAGATGTAGATCAATGGTGGTCATTTATTCTAAACACAAAGGAGATGGAAGAAAAAGAATATATGGAATGGGGGGATTTGAAGGATATTTTTCTTGAAAAATATTTTCCTCCTGAACAATGATCAGTTATGGAGAGGAAATTCTTGAGGCTTAGATAGAAAGTGGATAAAGTGTTTCAATGTATGAAGCTAACATAACAAGGTTTTTAATCCATGATGCAGACTATATAAATAACCTATGGAGAAAGATTTATCAATTCTTTGATACTTTAAAACCATTTCTCCAAAGGGGAATAGACTCCCAATATTTTCCATCATACAAAGACATTGTCTCATGTGCTATTAAGACAAAGAAATAATTCTCTATGTTTTATTACATTAAGGGAAGAAAAGAGATAAATATGGTGGTAGAGGATAGAATGGATAAAATGAATAATAAAATTCATAATTTTCCAACATGTTATATTTTTGAAAGGAAACACCAAGATTCCGACTTAAAAGGAAATGGTGTGTGCTACATGTGTGGAGAGAAAGGCCATCATGCTGGTGATTTTAAGGGAAAAAAATAATCAATCAATGATAAATTCTATAATTATAGAGATATGGGGAACTATGCTAATGATTTTCCAATGAGTCAAGGAAATAGGTCTCATAAAAGGCTATGGGAGAAAGTTATTGCTTATTCTAACAAATTTACTATGGTTGATATTCCTAATGATGTAGTGGTAAGAACTTTAATCATTTCCTCAAACATAGCCAATGCTTTATTTGATTTTGGATCATCACATTATTTTATATCATCCCAATTTCCAACAAAATTATATATTTCCAATTTTGTTAAAGAAATGATTTTTCAGTCAAAACAACAAAGGGAAGTATCATTATATCAAAGATGTTTCCTTCAATCCCCCTTATTACACATAAACCTGCCTATGGTTTTAACCTTATCATCATACACAGGATTGGATTTGATATAATCATTAGTATGGATTGGAATTCAAATTATGATGAGAAAATATATTTTATGAAGATGAAAGTTACAATATTTGAGAATGATGTAGAATCCCTTGTATTTGGAGTAGAAACATCGTCAGGTGATTCTTATCTAGATCCACCCCCAGTAGCTCTACATAATTCAATTATTAGAAAGGATGAGAACTAAATATCTATGTGTGAGGAAAGAAATTTATAAATTGAGAATGTACCTATTGTGAAATAATATATTAATGTTTTTTTAATGGATTTACCTGGACAACCTCAAGAGTGGAAAGTTTAGTTAGATATTGATTTAGTTCCTGGTTCATGGACTATATCAAAGACTCATTATAGAATGTCCACTGTGGAATTTATAGAACTGAAGAAATAACTATAGGAATTGAGTGATAAAGGATTTATTCAGCCTAGTGTTACTCCATGGGGAGCCCTTGTTCTTTTTGTTAACAAGAAATATGGATCAATGAGGTTGTTCATTTACAACAGTGAGATAAATTCTATTACAATAATGAAAAAGAATACCCTACCTCACATGGAGGATTTATTTGGTCAACATCATAAATAACACTATTTTTCGAATATTGACCTCATAAATGGATATCATCAGTTACGTGTGAGGAAGGAAGATATTCCAAAGACAACATTTCAAACCAGGTATGGACATTATGGGTTTATAGTAATAAATATTGGACTGACTAATGGTCCCTATGTTTTCATTGATCTAATGAATGGAGTTTTCATGCATTATATTTAAAACTTTTTGGTGGGATTTATTGATGATGACATTGTATAATCCAAATGATGAAATGATTATGAGATTAACATACACATTATTTTGAATAATCATAGAAGAAATGAGTTATATGGTATATTTACAAAGGGTGAATTATGACTTCCAACAATTTCATTTCTTGGCTATATTATCTTGAATGATAGAATCATAGTTGACCTTGGAATGAAAAAGGTAGTTCATGAATGTCATAATCCAATGAACATAACAAAGTTACGTAGTTGTATTGGTTTAGCAGGTTATCATCGTTGTTTCGTATAGAACATAGCCTAATTAGCCAACCCGTTGAGCAAGCTTACTCATAAATGGGTTATATTAGTATAGAAAAAATAATTTAAAAGAATGTTTGGAAGAATTTGAATGGATATTAGAGAATTATTGGATCCTGAATCTACCATCAAGGAATGGTGGATTTGTGATCTATAGTGGTTCATAAAAGAATGTAATAGGATGTTTCCTTATGCTGAATAATAGAGTTTTTGGATATGCAATAAGGATGTTAGAAATTCATGAACAAAATTATCAAACTCATGATCTTGAATCAAAAGTTATAATATTTTTTATAAAGATATGGTGAAATTATATCTATGGTGAATGATTTCAGATATATAATGATCACAGGATCTTGAAATACATCTTCTCACAAAAAGAACTAAACATGAGAACAACATGTTGGCTTGAGTGCCTCAAGGATTATGATTGTTCCATAAACTAAAAGCTTCGAAATGCAAATAAGGTAGATGAAGCATTGAGTATGAAGGATCATGGAGTTATAAAAAAACTATAATTGATAAGTATCCAATGTAAATGGTTCTAGTAAGGATGGATATGGGAATCATCAAAGAAGGTGAAACATCATTAATTTATCAATTAGTTTCCCATGAATCTTTATTAGAATGTATTAAATTTTATCACCCTAATGACAATAATATTCAAAAGAAAATTAATTTTGTGAATGATGGGAAGTTGAAAAAATTCATATACGAAGATTAAATTCATTTTTTTGGAGGATACATTGTGTTCTCGCTATACCTGAGCTAAAAAAGTGTGTTTTTGGATGATGCCAATAGTTCAATTTTTTTATACAACCTAGTAGCACTATGATGTTTAGATATTTGAAGGAAAATTTCTAGTCAGATAACATGAAGATGTAAATTGCTAATTATGTATCAAGATGACTAGTATGTCAATGGGTGAAGGCTGAATGATAGTTTCCTAGACGAGTCTGAAACCTTTACCTTTTCCTACATGGAAATGGGATGTTCTCCCCATGGATTTTTTCACTATATTTCCCAAAACTCCTTGAAGGAATGACATAATATAGGTAATTGTTGACCGACTTAAAAAATAAACACATTTACTCACTATAAGGGTGGATCTTCCACTGGAGTTCCATGCACAAATCTATATCAATTAATTTTTAAAACATCATGGAACGACACTTTCAATAGTATCTAATTGTGATCCTATATTTTTACAGAAATAATGGGAAGTATTCATAATGCTTTGGACACTGATATTTATTTTAGTAATTTTTATCACCCCTAAACTTGAGGGCATCCATAATGGATGATACAAACATTAAAAGACATGGTGATATCATACTCGCTTGACTTTCATGGTATATGGGATCATTTTTTACCTTTGGTGGAGTTTTCAAACATAAAAAGTTTCCATTCCAGTATTCAAATGGAACCAAATGATGAAATTTATGAAAGGAGATGGCATACACCAACATGTTTGGATGATTTTGTTGAAATAAATCTTATGGTCCTAGAGCTTCTGAAGTGAAAAATATCAAGGGTAATGACTATTCAAACACATATCAAAGAATCTCCAAGATGGAAAAAGATCTATGTTGGTAATTGAAAGAAGGATTTGGAATTTTATGAGCGAGATCACGTTTTATTAAAATTGTCTCCAAGGATGGTTGTTATATGATTTGGAAGGAAATGGAAAATGAGCCCTAGGTACATACGGCCTTTTGAAATTCTAGTGAGAACTGGAGCTATGTCCTATCGTTTGGAAGTTTCACCTAGCCTTTGTAAGGTACATAATGTGTTCCATGTATCATTATTGAGATTGTGCATGCTAGACCAAATGCATGTCCTCACATCTGAGGGTATAGAATTGTTACATGGCTTAGCTTATAGTCATGAACCTATCTAGATTATGGGCACTAAATAACATGTATTGAGGAATCTGATGACTCGAATGGTAAAGGTACATTGGAGAAGTCTTAAAATATAATATGGGATGCGGGATGTTAAGGAGGTTATGATGAAGAACTACCCAAATCATTATATGAGGTAACATTATGGTAATTTCTAGGACAAAATTTTTGTAAGGGGGGAAGAATGTAACACACTAAGGATATATAAATAAATTTATTGTAGAATTAATTATACAATAAGTCTATAACAAACAAAAACCTTCATATTTATATGAGATAGTTCTAACCTAGCTATTAGAAATAATTTTTTCTCTTCTATGATTTGAATTTTGAAAAAATGACATACATATTTTTGATAAGAAAGATATTTAGAGTCTGATAGGATCATCATGAATTTTTGGTGAATAGTAACATACTCTTATGAATAGTAGCTTTCCCTTATAAATAGTAATATACCATTATGAATAGTAAGGTCACTCACTTATATATAAATAATATTTAAGTACCATATAAATGACAGTGAATATTTTAAATATTAATATGTAAGTTTTTGGTAATTTTGTGAGTAATAAATATTTAATTAATATTTTTAATTAATATATTTATTTAAAATAAAATTCATATTCATATAATGTATTCCTAATTAATAATTTTTTGACATTTGATTTTAGGATAATTTTTGGATACCTTTGTTAATTTTTGAATGTTTTATAATATTTGAATTAAAATTAAATCTCTATTTCTCAAGTAAACAAAGATTTTATTTAAAAATTAATTTTTAAATATTTATAAAATTACTTTGGTAAAAATTATTTCATATCTTAATTATACATGTTGAAAAATGTTCATGGTGAATTTTTCTGTTTTTCTAAAAAACTGGAATTTTAAATAAATAGTAAAATACGGTAATTTACAATATAAATACATTATAAGCTAAATACACTATTACTAGGGGCATCGATGATTTAAGAACACTTGTATTGAACTAAAATTCACTTATTAGTATTTTTTAAAATGAAACAACACTACTTCTCATCTTTATAAAAATAATAAAATAATGAATAAGATATTAAAAAACCACCCCTCTCCTCCACTATAAAATACACCACTCACTCCATCTTTTCTTCACTTTTGTTGGCCATGGAGATTGTCATTGTTCTATCCAAATACTCTATCCTAGTATCTTACCATGTCCAGGAGCTCTTGTTCTTTCCATAATACCAAAACCACTTCCCTTGAGGAGGTTCTCATTGAGGATATTTCAAGAGGTAATCCCTCTCCCTTTCTCTTTTAATTTCATTTTCAATTTGTTTTATATTATTATCATCTACTCACCTACCATGTAAAAATGATCATGATAACTCTATTATTACTTATATATAAGAAAGATATAATTTTAATTGATGAATAATCATCAATCTATTTACACTCTCTCTTTTATTTTAAAAATGAATTCATCGTCACGGAGGTGCCGATTTACATCCTTTGTGGATAATGAACCTTTATTCATCAATTTATCATTAAAGACTAGTCATTAAACCATTTTTATGTCAGAAAAGAACTATAATATATGTATTATAAACTATTTAATATTTTTAAACAATTATATATACATAATATTAATTCATACGAAAAAACAAGTTCTTAACAATCAAAATACTACCAAAATAATTTAAATGATTGTCATTAATGTTTCATCTAATAACTGATCCTTATAAGATATAAAAAAATGAATTATATGAATAGTTAATCTTATATATTTTCATTAGTATCATATAAAATCAATTCTGGATAATTATATCCAATCCACATGAACTCTACTACTTATAAACAAGAAAAATGATTTTGAAAACCAAGAATATGAACACTTCCAAAGGGCGAAATTAAATATTATAACATATAAAAAAGAAATAATTGAAAATAATAAATTCCTAAGTAATAAAAAATATATATAAGGTTTTTAATTAATTAATTAATGGATTTAAATTGATTTTCCAAATGTTATGGTCAAGTAAAAAACACCTTCGTACATAAGGTAAGAGTTTTCTACACAAACCTCCATTTTCTTTCGGTTTACACATTGTCTCTATTAATACAAATTAAATTGATAATTATTATTATGTGTTACTTGTTAATAAATTATTAATGTTATATATATTCTTAAAAATCATAATCCTTCTTTATTTTATGGGGAGTTAAATTTTTTATAATGATCTTTCTCAATTCTTCCCGATAAACAAGCCCGATTCAAGGGAACTTCTCAATTTCCTACCTATTTTCTTGTGCTGTCTATAAAATGTTTTGAGACATAATTATTTTTATAAAACTACTCATTTTATCACAGAAAATATATGGTATTTTATTTCTTTTTCTATAGAATGTTTTTTCCAAATTACTCTTCTTTTCAATGTAAAAGGGTATTTCTCTCAAGAATTCCTCAATGATTTTATTAGAGAATATTTTAATATTTTTAAATTTCAGTTGAATTTTATGTATTGGTGAGGTTAAAATGTTATTTTTATCATCTACCATAATTTATTTATTGGTTTATTATTAGTTTGATTTTTGATGTTCTACATTGAAACAATTCACCATACTACTCATAATGGTTGGTGTTTATGTTTACATATTGAGGAAAGTTATTTCATATGTCCATATTGTTCATGTTACTCGTGATTATCTGATTTAGTAGGAATAATTATTTCGACATAGAAAGTAATAGGTGGGGCCTGAAATATTCCCTGGATGCATTGGTAGGTCTCTGGAGACAAACAGGTGTAGACATGGGCGAGGCCTTGACCATTTTTAGATATGGTTTTTTCAGAGGTCGTGATCATTTTTATATGTCTTAGATGAGGCCTTGATGATATGGTTTAGATTTACTACATTATGAATTCCCTGATTATGAATATAGTAATTGATAGTTGATGTGATTATTCGACCTGTATAATATCCTTGATTATGGTTTATTATGGAAATTTTTATTTAGATCTTATTCTTTCGATGTTATACTCATGCTTATTTTTTTAAAGGCATGTGTTATTATTTGTTCACCATTATTAATGTTTTTGTTTATGATATACTCCATTGTATTTATTACCCTTACTGAGCATCTGGACTCAACCATTTCTTATGCTTTTTTTTCTTCAGGTTGTAATTAAGTATAGTACAAATAACTTGTAGGGATTATATAAGATTCGTGGATGATTATAATATAATTTATAGGTTTTATTTACATTAAAGTTGTAATGTTTAACTTTTAAAGGTATCTATTTTTCCAAAATTACAAAAATACCATGTCCTTCAGGAATCGACTTTCATGTAATCATGCCCATGTAAGGAAATAAGGTACTAACTCTAGGAAACATTGGTCAGGGTATTTACATGAATTGTCAAGAGGATATGATCTCTAATAGAGTATGTAATATCCTGAGTTTCAATAAAGAATCACTATGTTCAGTAGCATACATGATACGCTACATCGAGCTTAAATGAACAACTAAATATTATTATTTAAATGTTACCATTATAACCTAGCCATTGAAATAGAAGGAATGAATAAAATCAACGAAATTGTGGAAAAATGGTTTACACAAGTTTAAAAAATGATTCATTAGTTTCCTAATTTATTAAAAATGCAAATAAAAATAAATTGAATATAAAGCATATGTTTTTATGAAAACCTATTTAAAAAGAGAATAATTATGCTTATAAAATCATATCACTCATTATAGAGTTTTATTTAATGAGAAATATAGGTTATATATTTAATGTAATTTTTTAAATTTATCTTATATGTTTTTTAGATATTATATAAGCACCAATTCATTTTTTTGGATAAAAGAAATAATTTTTTAGTAAAAATACATATTTACCACCTTTTGGTGGTGAACCCTTTTAAAATCTTATAGTTGTAACTTTTATATATTCTATTTAAAAAAATAAACTTCTTATTTAGAAGTGGGACATAAAAATTTACATTGGATGAAATTTTGGTATTAATCTGAACAAAATTTATTTTTATGAATAGTAAAAATACTGGATTTTAATTCCAAAAATTATTTTCATCTAATTTATTTATATAGTTACATTTTCTTTTTAATTGGGTTTAAAGTGTAATTAGAATATTTTTCTATCTTTTAATACATGTATGGTCATTGGAAGTAATTTCATATTTTAATTGGAAATAAAAACATGTCAATTTTTTGATTGTTTTTACTTATTAAAAAACAATTTTCTATTTTTGACAATGGGAATTAATTTTAAATTAATTTCTTTAAATTCACTATTTTGAATTTAGAAAATTAGATTCCCTATTTTGAATCATAAGGTCAAAATTATGTAAATAGGTACGTTTTTTTGGACATTATGAATAGTATCATGAGTAATTATTTTTATTAACAATGGTTAAAGGGTAAATTAGGTAAACAAGGGAAAAAACAATATTATAATATCATAAAACTATCCTAACACATGTAATAATCCTATTGGATTTGATTTTTCTGACCATGATCATCAATAGGATGAACGTTTGGCATTTGTGAACCACTTGGATATGAAAATGACATTTTATAATATTAAATTTAAGGAAAAGGGAAATATATCATAAACATGTATCTTTTAATAAAACAATTCTAATAGAGGGTTATGTAACAAATATCTATGACTATAATTATTCATTATAAATCTAAAAAAAATTACTATATCATGGTATTTTATGTATAATTTTTACACATTTTATAAATAAATTTATTTGTGACACAATGATGATGTAGTAATTACCTTATTAATGAATGATTCAAAACAATTATATTATAAATATTAAAATAAATTTAATTTTAACATATTTATTCCATCAAAAAATTTTCTGGATTCCATTGACATGTGAGGTATGCTTTAATTATTTGTTTCTATGGAATGAATTTTAATCGACTTTCAAAAAAATTACTTAATAGAGTCAAAATTGACATAAATAAGTTTTATAAAAAATAATATTTTATTAAAAGATTAAATAGTCCTAAAAATCTATAATTCTAAAAATGAATTTTATAATGTTAAAAATTTCATTAATGATCCACATTTTGTTCAATTGGAATTTTATAGTAACTATAATAACCATATAATATGAAAATACAAGAAAACACGGTAATAGTTAATGTTTTTAACTAAGGGTTAAAGCTAAAAGATAACGTTTATTTTATGACCTAGACATGTCTAAAAGCTATATTTTGAGATAATTTTGATCCATAATCATTGTATCCTGTAATTTTATCACTTTGAAACAATTATAATTGGAAAATAATTTTTTAGTAACATATTATTTCAAGACATTTCTAAAGTGCCCTTCCTCCCTCTTATTAAAATTCACCGTCTCTACCCACTTACAAACACTTCTCAGACCACTTGTTTTAAGAACCCGGGTTTTCATATGAGGTATGGATCCTTTTCTTTTCTATTTAACTATTATTTTGAGGACTAGTGTTGATGCCTAACTTGAACGAGGGAGTTACAGAGGATTCCGAGGCTTGTTCGGAGCCTAGAATCAAGTTTTAGGCTGGAAATGGCCTGGAACACGGTTTGCGCACGACCTCCACACGGCCTGGGTAAACCGTGCGCCTTGGTGAAAGCTTGGTTGAGGCTAGAGCATGGCTTGCGCACTGTTTTGGGAAACCGTGTGGGGTGGCTAGGAGGTTTCCCCCTGCCTTCCAGGAACGTCCGCATAGTCTCTGCACTGGTTGTTAGTACGTGCGGGTAAACCGTACGACCTTCTATTTTTTGAAAATTTAATTAATTTTTAATTAAATTGATTAAATTTTATAAAAATCTGACCTAAACCTATTCTTCAAACCGCACAGCCGAGGGAAGATCTCTCAATATGGTTTGGGAGGATTTGAGCCTTCTCCTTCGTTTGAACTCCTATTCAAGCATCGTTCGTCTCGTTAGAACTGAAACGATAAGTCCTCGATTCCTTTTTAATCCTTTTTGATTCTTCTGGTTACAATGAAGGCAGATTGGATTAAGGATCATATGCCCAAATTTCACTTTCTTCACCTGTTTTTTAGATTTCTCCCAAAACTGGACGAATCAGAGCCTGATACTGGATGAGCTATATAGTATGAGCCTAAGGTAGGTGGTTTTGTGCTTTTTTCTGATTTTCAAGCTGTTTATACATGTCAGAGTGCCACCTACCCACTTTTGGGGTGTCACTTGAACCTGATATTTAACTCTGTTATTACCTATCATGTTGTAGGTAATTTGGATATGATGGTATGTGCTTGATTTAGGTTGTACACCTTGTGTAACGCCCCAACCCTAGTTACGCAGAGTCAGTGCATTATTACATAACATTGGCATGATCACAAGAAAGATCAAATCTCGAAATACCAATTGGTTTTGTAGCCTTGGAAACACTAGATATATTCATAATGTTCTACTTTACATCATAAAGTGAAAAACTACTACAACAACATAATGTCTCCATAGTCCACACTATTATCCCCTCATAATATCCCTTCAGGTCATTCATAACTTACTTCTTCACATCCTGTGAAAAATAAAACATAGAAAAGGGGTGAGCTCAAATGCCCAGTAAGGATAACAATATAGCGGAACTTTCAAAAATAAGCATAAACAATTAAGTCAATGCATTACTAAAACAAAAGCCTTTTAAACTTGAACTTCAACATAGTATGGAAAAAGTAAAATGAAATAATTCCATTTACTTATTCACATGGATATTCTACTAATCGAATAATCACATGCAATATCAATAACCACTTTCAGAATGTTGGAATGCATAATGCCAGACTATCATAACCCCATAGCCAAGGCATCATTCCAAGACTACAAATAATATTTTTCCAACGCCTTGTGCCAAGACACTAGTTTGTCTCATTAGACCTACCGATGCATCGATGAGCTATAGCGGGCTCCACCCATCACATATTAAGTCCAATGCATTCCCATATGAAAAGGTTTAAACATAACATAATCATTCGTATTAAAACTAGCATACGAAATGTCAATTCTTTAACCATAAACCATGAATGGTATAAAAATAGCACATCCATAGTCAAAAATATCACAAAAACTTCAATAAAATATAGAAGTTTTGTATCATAATAAATCATCTTTAAATAAGCGTAAAATCCATCAAAGGATGTTGACATAGATGAAATCAAAATTATTTTTAAAGAAATATCTCTTTCTATTTTGAAATCATTTAAGAGTAATATATTTATAAAATAAAACATTTTCTTTGAAAATATTCTTATATGATTGTAAGGGAAGCTTTAAAGATTTTATAATGGCGTAAAATAGCCGCACCTGCCGTATAAGTTAAAAAAACATTCTTACCTTAATTCTGTCGAAAAGGTTAAAAAGGACCTTGTTTTGAAAACGATGGAAAGATTCCTTTATAAACTTCTTATAAAAGTCAAAAGGGTATAAATGACTTTAACTCATATTATAGTAAATAGTAAAAAAAAATTGAAATACATTTTTAAGAAACATGGATGTGGATGATAAAGAGATCCCAATAGATTATTACGTATAAACAACCTCGAATAATGAAGATTTTGTGAAATAACCC
Source organism: Viscum album (assembly GCA_963277665.1). NCBI lineage: Eukaryota > Viridiplantae > Streptophyta > Magnoliopsida > Santalales > Viscaceae > Viscum > Viscum album. The sequence continues at coordinate 1,630,375,293 of OY728121.1, read as the reverse complement.
TTACCTTGTACTTTTACTTGGTTGGGGTAGGCTAACCTCTTGTATAATAGTGAAATAATTGTTATTAAATTATACAAGAATCATATATATTAATATGATATCATATATGATCTTTTAACTTTGCTTTGTTAATAATATCTTAGTATTATCGTTGTTTCGGGTGTTAACTTACTCATTTTCTTTTATATGTTTTGTTACATAAGCCATGTTTTTAATGGATAGGTCGTATATTATTAATATCCAGAATGATATCAAGTCCTTAAACATCATTTTTAAATCATCAAATGATAATTATACTTGAATGGATACGATGGAGAATGTATCTCATCACATTCGTGGAGACAGTAGTCCGTACATACGCACGAGCGACAATATCATTCTTTTGATATTAAAATAATATATAAATGGATGTTATATCATATATACAGAATCATTAACATGTTATATTTATTATTTACATGAGTTACACATCATTATTATACCCATCCAAATAATAATATATTGAATAATAATTACACCCCTACATGGAGACGGTAAGCCGTACGTACGCACGTATGGTGACATGTTAGTCAAAGGGTGGATAGAATACTGAATATGGTGTACCATATTTATAATAACATCACAGTATATATATGATACTGGAGTTATTATTTTATAATGGTAACAACAAAGGAAGAAGAAGTGGAAGAAGAACGGAACTTGGAAAAGGGTGGTGAAATCATTACCTCTTCTTCGGTTTCTTTCTTTTGATTTGGTCAAAAGGGTTCCTTAGGTTGGATTTCTGATCAAAATAAGGCATCTAGGTTGTAGTGAGGGAAGTTGGGAGAGTATTTGGGCAGAGTTTCGCCAAACCAAAAGGCTTTGAAGGTGTGAAGAAATGAGAAGGAGGAGTTTCCTTTTATAAGAGGGGTGAGGGGCACCTTTGGAAAAGCTAGAAATATTAGTTTATAATAAATTCATATTCGGTTTATAATGGCTCCAAAGTTGATTATTCAAAGGTTAAGGTGGGGATGGGTCGAAAACAAATAAACCAATATAATTTAGACAGGTTTTGGTACTTATATTAACCTTATCTTTAAGTATTAACTCTAAGTTAATTAGTTTCACTTTTACAATGTCTCTTTGTATTTTTATATTATATGGATAATAAACTTACCATATACATCCAATCGACCCCCAAGTGGTCCATTAATGATAAAAATATCATGATATATGTCTCTTGGCCTAACCTTATATTTTTATGAATTTAATATCAATTAATAATATAATATTTTTTTTAAAAACTCTTTTATGTCAATTTTGACACTATTCAATAGTTGATTTTTTTGAAACTCATAACAGATTTATTACTACGAAAAAAGTCAATTAAATAAATTCTAATATATCATATTATCCTATAAAATTAGTTTAATTCAATAAAAGTTTCATATTATATTTATTTGGATATTTATAATATCAATTATTTTAAATGTTTACTATTATAGTAATTACTACATCATCATTGTGTCGTAAATAAATTAAATTATTTAATGTCTCAAAATTATAAATAAAATATCATTATGTAGGAAATCTATTTATCTTTCTAATTAATATTTATAATCTAAAATCCAACATATATAACCCTATGTAAAAATTGTTTTTCTAAAAGATATATGTTTGTGTCATTTTTGTATTCATTTTAACTTAATTAAAATAGTGTCCCTATCACCTACAAGTGGCACCATGGGGTCCCAAAATCGACTCAAAGATGCCTATGGTCGAACATGTATCAACCAATAAGGCTAGGACACGTTTTAGGGTAATTTAGTATTATTATAATATTATTTTCTAACCCTTATTTACCGGATTTACCCTTAACCATGGTAAATAAAATATTTACCGCAGTAATTATTCAAAATGTCTAAAAATACAATTTACCTATTTAAAAAATATGAACATCCTGATTCCAAATATGGAATCCATTTTTCGAAATTCAAAACACAGAAGTGGCAGAAATTAATTTAAAATTAATTCCCGCTGTCAAAACAAAAAGCGTGTTTTTAAGAGATAATAACAATCAAAAGATTGACACTTTTTTATGTTCGGTTTAATTGTAAAATTATGTCCAATGACCAACATTATATTAAATGGTAAAAATATATTCTAAATATAATTTAAAACCACTAAAATTCATAATTTATTACTATTAATTATTTTGATTAAAAAAGTTGTTTTTAATTAAAATTTAGTACTTTTCACTATTCATCAAAATATTAAAGTTATCCGAAAAGTACCAAAATTTCCCCTTAGGCTAAATTTGATATTCGGAATCCAAAAATGAAGTTCATTTTGAAATATAAAATATATATAATTCCAAAAAGTAGGTATTACTATTCATAACGGCTAGTTTGATTGGTTATGGTGTGTTAGAACTCGGTGTTGCGTACAACACACGCTATCACATTATTCAAAGAGAAGCGTACCGTGGAAGCTTGGGGTGTTACATTCTCCCCTCCTTCAAATAATTTCTTCCTAGAAATTTCTAGAATACTTATCACATGAAAAGACTCGGGTGGTTCTTCATCATAAGTTACTCGGGTTCCCACGTTACCTCTTCCATCTTATGTTTCTCCACAAAACTTTTACCAGACGTGTCGTCCGGTTTCTCAGTACTTGTTCTCTCATATCAAGAATCCTGATGGGATCTTCTCAATAAGACAGATCAGGTTCCAGTTCTAATTCTTCATAGGTGAGTACATGCGTTGGGTCAGGCATGTATTTCCTCAACAGAGATATGTAGAACACATCGTGAACTTTGGAGAGACTTGGCGGCATTGCCAATCAGTAAGCTAAAGCCCCAATTCGTTCTAGAATTTCGAAAGGTCCGATGTACCTGCGACTCAATTTACCTTTCCTACCAAAAATTATGAATCCCTTCCATGGAGATACCTTCATAAAAACATGATCACCGACTTGAAGTTTCAAATCCTTCCTTCGATTATTGGCATAGCTCTTCTGCCTACTTTGAGATGCTTTGATGTGATTTTGGATTACCTTCAACTTTTCCATCATTTCCTCCACCAGTTCTGGACCTACAAGTTTTCTTTCACCAACGTCATCCCAACAGGTTGGTGTACGACATCTCTTTCCATGTAACGCTTCATATGGTGCCATCTGAATACTCGAATGGAAGCTATTGTTATAGGAAAATTCTACGAGAGGTAAATATTGATCCCACATACCCTGAAAGTCAAGTGAGCAAGATCTCAACATGTCTTCTAAGTTTTTAATAGTCCGTTTTGATTGTCCGTCTGTCTGAGGGTGGTAAGCAGTGCTCAAATGAAGTTCAGTATCCAGGGATTTCTGAAGACTTTTCCAGAATCTTGAAGTAAAACGGGGATCACGATCAGAAACAATCGATAGGGGTACTCCATGAAGTCTCCCAACTTCATTAGTATATAGTCTTGATAGACGTTCCAGGGCTAGATCTTCTCTTATAGCAAGAAAATGTGCTGACTTGGTAAGAAGATCAACAATAACCCATATTGCATTGTTCCTTCTAGGAGTCTTTGGTAGCCCCATGACAAATTCCATCGTAATATTGTCCCATTTCCACTCCGGTATGGGAAGAGGTTGCATGAGTCCTCCAGGATGTTGTCTTCCAGCTTTCACTTGCTGACAAACCATACATCTTGACACAAAATCAGCAATCTCCCTCTTCATGTTGTCCCACCAATAATGTTCCTTCAAATCTCTATACATTTTGGTGCTCCCAGGGTGTATAGAGAAATTGGAACAATGAGCATCATCCAGCAATTCCCTTTTTAGATCAGGTATATCGGGAACACAAAGCCTCTTCCCAAATTTCAAAATTCCATCTTCATACACAAAGTCTCTCAATCTCCCATCATTCACAGCTTTAATCTTCTTTTGAAATTATTCATCATCGGTCTGAGAACTCTTAATCCTTTCTAGTAAAGATGGTTTGGAAACCATTTGAAAAAGTATTGATGTTTCACCTTCCCTGGTTATTCCCATGTCCATCTTCACTAGATCCATGAAAATGGGATCCCTTTCAATTCTCATATTGTTCAAAACTCCATGGTATTTTCTACTCAAAGCATCTGCCACCTTGTTTGCTTTCCCCGGGTGGTAGTGTATCGTGCAATCATAATACTTGAGTAATTAAAGCCATCTCCTTTGCCTCATGTTGAGTTCTTTTTGTGAGAAAATATACTTTAAACTCTTGTGATCAGTATAAATCTCACATTTTTCACCATAGAGGTAGTGCCTCCATATCTTCAAAGCAAAGATCACAGCTGCTAACTCGATATCATGAGTAGGATAGTTTTGTTCATGAATTTTCAACTGTCGTGATGCATAGGCAATAACTCTATCGTTCTGCATAAGGACACAACCAAGTCCTTTCTTTGATGCATCACTATAAATAACGAACCCATCATTCCCCAATGGTAGAGTCAATATAGGAGCATTGACTAATCTTCTCTTCAGTTATTCGAAACATTCTTCACACTCTTTTGTCCAAACAAATTTAACCCCTTTACGTATGAGCTTCGTTAATGGGTTAGCCAATCGGGCAAAATTCTGGACGAAACGTCAATAATAACCAGCCAAACCAATAAAACTACGTACCTTAGTTATACTCGTAGGTTCTGGCCATTCTTGGAATGCCTTGGTCTTATAAGGATCAACAGAGATTCCATATTTAGAGACAATATGGCCAAGAAAAGAAATCTCCTGAAGCCAGAATTCACACTTGCTAAACTTCCCATATAATTCATGCCTCCTTAGAGTCTTCAAGATAATGCGCAAGTGATTTTCATGATCTTCGTAGGTTTTGGAGTATACCAAGATATCATCAATAAATACCACCACAAATTCATCGAGATACTCCTTGAAAACTCTATTCATCAGATCCATGAATACAGAGGGTGCATTAGTCAATCCAAAAGGCATTACAGTAACTCGTAATGCTCGTACCTGGTTCAAAATGCTGTCTTCGGAATGTCTTCCTTCTTTACACAGAACTGATGGTATCCATATTTAAGGTCAATCTTTGAAAAGTATTAAGCTCCATGCAGTTGGCCAAATAAATCATCAATACGAGGTAGGGGATACTTGTTCTTTATCGTTATAGAATTGATCTCTCTGTAGTCGATATGTAACCTCATAGATCTGTCTTTCTTTTTAACAAAATGAACAGGGGCTCCCCATGGAGAAACACTAGGGCAAATAAATCCTTTATTACTCAATTCCTCTAGTTTCTTCTTTAGTTCAACTAATTCTACAGTGGCCATTCTATAAGGGGTCTTCGATATAGGCCTTGACCCAGGAATTAAATCAATAGAAAACTCAACTTCTCGTTCTGGAGGATGTCCAGGTAAATCTTCCGGAAATACATCTACAAATTCATTCACAACAGGTACATCCTCTATTTGAACATTCATTTCCTCACCCATAGTTATTTCATTCTCTTCCTCCCCAATAATTGAATTTAGTTGAGCTACTGGGGGTGGATCTAAATAAGAATTAGGTGGTGACGATTCTGCTCTAAAGATAAGGTGTTCCTTATCATTATCATCAAGAATCGTAACCTCTTTCTTCTTACAATAAATCTTCGCATCATAGTCTGAAAGCCAGTCCATACCGAGGATTATATCAAACTCAATCATAGGTATGACGATGAGATCAGCAGATAAAGAACATTTATGTGCTCTAATGGGGACTGATTCACAAAACTTTGTTGCAATGATACTTCCCTTAGGAGTTTTAACAGACAACTCCCTTCTTAAATCAAATTGGAAATATCTAATTTTCTTAGCAAACTGGGAAGATATGAAACAATGAAATGATCCAGAATCAAATAATGCATTTTCTAAACTTGAGGAAACCATTAAATTACCTGCCACCACGTCTTTCGGAACTTCTACCTCAGTAGTAGTGATAGCATAAGCTTGGCCTTGATCCGTTGGCCTTTTCTGAGATAACTTCTCCGGACGCTTGGGACATTCATTTACATAATGCCCCATCTCCCTGCAATTGTAGCACTGAACATTGGTAGCTTCCTTCTTCCCCTTGCAATCACGAGCTTGGTGGCCTTTCTCACCACACTTGTAAAAGACTCCCATTCCCTTCAAGCAAGTACCAGGGTGTTTCTTCCCACATTTACCACAGGATGGATATTCAACCTTTCCCTTCTTCCCCTTATTTCCATTCCCATATTGATCAGCAGGTCTCTTCTTCTCTTGCTTTGCTTTAAAGTCATAAGACTTAGAGAATTCCTTTTTGGTATTGATAGCACATGAGACGATGTCTTCGTATGACGAAAACGATTGTGAGACTAATGCTCGACAGAGAAATGGTTTTAACCCATCAAAGAAATGATCAATCTTACTTCTTGGGTTACGTATATAATCTCCAGCATACCTTGCTAACCTTGTAAAGTTAGCCTCATACTTTGTGACATTCTCATCCTCCTTCTGTCTCAGACTCAGAAATTGCCTTTCCATATCTGCTCGATGGTTGAGAGGAAATTATTTTTCTAAAAACAGATCTTTGAACTCCCTCTATTCCATATTTGATACTTCATCATCTTCCTTCGTGTTTTGAATCAATGACCACCATTGATCATCATCTCCAGTGAGGTGGTAAACTGCCATGATAACTTTTTCCCTTTCACTACTCCCCAAATCCTGAAATATTTTCTCTAGGGAATTTATCCATTGCTCAGCTACTAAGGGATTTGTACTCCCATTGAACGTTGATGGTTTTTGCCTCATGAATCGATCTAATATTGATTCTCCATGCTGCGGATCAGGGTGCTCCATACGGGTAAGGTCATTATTCATAACCTGAGTGAGTTGTCCCAGTATGGTGATTAGCTGATCGGCACTAGTTTCATCACCAGCTCTACTATAATTATCTTGAGAAGGTGGGAAATCCCTACATGGAGTGCGTTCATTGATTCAGTTTCCATTTCTTCCACTAGGCTCCATTTCTAAACAATGGCATAAACTAGATCAGTTTATGAATCAAAATACAGTCTCCCATACTTATAAAACACCTAACATAAATTGAACTATTTATGGATATAATCCATAATCATAAAAATGTTTTCTTTGAGGAAGTATATACTCATAAACCCTTCATAATGATTTGTAAAGAAAATGAGAGTTATCCTAATCATATCCCCCGGGAGTGTCATAACTAAGAGTGCAGCAAGGCCCGTTGTCGTGCACCAGTTCCCGTTCGAGTCTAACTCAAAGCGGTGTTTTCGGGTTTTACCCCTAGGTACATCTGTGCCAGAGCCGCCTCTACCTGGTCGTATCCAGACAGGGATGTATTGCTCGGAAAACTCACAAAATCTCTACAATACCAAAATTATAGGAAGTTCTTATATACTAATCCTCAAAGTTCATCTTAGGTCTATGTGCTCTAATCAGAGTTTATCTAAATCTAGCATCCCAGGTTTGTACTAAACTTCCTCTGATACCAACTGTAATGCACCAACCCCAGTTACCCAGAGTTGGTGCATTATTACATAACATTGGCATGATGACAAGAAAGATCAAATATCAAAAGACCGATTGGTTTAGTTGCCTTGGAAACCCTAGATATATTCATAAAGTTCTACATTACATCATAAAGTGAAAAACTACTACAACAACATAATGTCTCCATAGTCCACACTATTATCCCCTCATAATATCCCTACCGGTCATTCATAACTTACTTCTTCACATCCTGGGTAAAATAAAACATAGAAAAGGGGTGAGCTCAAATGCCCAGTAAGGATAACAATATAGCAGAACTTTCAAAAATAAGCATAAACATTTAAGGCAATGCATTACTAAAACAAAATCCTTTTAAACTTGAACTTCATCATAGTATGGAAAAAGTAAAATGAAATAATGTCATTTACTTATTCACATGGATATTCTACTAATCGAAAAATCACATGCAATATCAATAACCACTTTCATAATGTTGGAATGCATAATGCCAGACTATCATAACCACATAGCCAAGGCCTCATGTCAAGACTACAAATAAGATTTTTCCAAGGCCTTGTGCCAAGACACTAGTCTGTCTCATGAGACCTACGATGCATCGAGGAGCTATAGCGGGCTCCACCCGTCACATATTCGTATTAAAACTAGCATACGAAATGTCAATACTTTCACCATAAACCATGAATGGTATAAAAATATCACATCCATAGTCAAACATATCACAAAACCTTCAATACAATATAGAAGTTTTGTATCATAATAAATCAACTTTAAATAAGCGTAAAATCCATTAAAGGATGTTGACATATATGAAATCAAAATTCTTTTTAAAGAAATATCTCTTTCTATTTTGAAATCATTTAAGAGTAATATATTTATAAAATAAAACATTTTCTTTGAAAATATTCTTATATGCTTGTAAGTGAAGCTTTGAAGATTTTATAATGGCGGAAAATAGCCGCACCCGCCGTATAAGTTAAAAAACATTCTTACCTTAATTCTGTCAAAAGGGTTAAAAAGAACCTTGTTTTGAAAAACAATGGAAAGATTCCTTTATAAACCGCTTATAAATGTCAAAAAGGGTATAAATGACTTTAACTCACATTCTAGTAAATAGTAAAAATGTTTTGGAATACATTTTTAAGAAAAATGGATGTGGAAGATAAAGAGATCCCAGTAGATTATTACGTATAAACAACCTCGGATAATGAAGAGATTGTGAAATAACCCTTACCTTGTACTTTTCATTGGTTGGGGTAGGTTAACCTCCTGTATAATAGTGAAATAATTGTTATTAAATTATACAAGAATCATATATATTAATATGATATCATAAATGATCTTTTAACTTTGCTTTGTTAATAATATCTTAGTATTATCGTTGTTTCGGGTGTTAACTTACTCGTTTTCTTTTATATGTTTTCTTACGTAAGCCATGTTTATAATGGATAGGTTGTATATTATTAATATCCAGAATGATATCAAGTTCTTAAACATCATTTTTAAATCATCAAATGATAATTATACTTGAATGGATATGATGGAGAATGGATCCCATCGCATTCGTGGAGACGGTAGTCCGTACGTACGCACGAGCGACAATATCATTCTTTTGATATTAAAATAATATATAAATGGATGGTATATCATATATAAATAATCATTAACATGTTATATTTATTATTTAAATGAGTTGCACATCATTATTATACCCATCCAAATAATAATATATTGAATAACAATTACACCACGACGTGGAGACGGTAAGCCGTACGTACGCATGTATGGTGACATGTTATTCAAAGGGTGGATAGAATACTGAATATGGTTGTACCATATTTATAATAACATCACAGTATATATATGATACAGGAGTTATTATTTTATAATGGTAACAATAAAGGAAGAAGAAGTGGAAGAAGAAAAGAACTTGAAAAGGGTGGTGAAATCATTATCTCTTCTTCGGTTTCTTCCTTTTGATTTGATCAAAAGGGCTCTTTAGGTTGGCTTTCTGATCAAACTAAGGCATCTAGGTTGTAGTGAGGGAAGTTGGGAGAGTATTTGGGCAGAGTTTGGCCGAACCAAAAGGCTTTTAAGTTGTGAAGAAATGATAAGGAGGAGTGTCCTTTTATAAGAGGGTTGAGGGGCACCTTTTGAAAAGCTAGAAATATTAGTTTATAATAAATTCATATTCGGTTTCTAATGGCTCCGAAGTTTATTATTCAAAGTTTAAGGTTGGTATGGGTCGAACACAACTCAACCAATAGAATTTAGACTAGTTTTGGTACTTATATTAACCTTATCCTTAAGTATTAACTCTAAGTTAATTAGTTTCACTTTTACAATGTCTCTTTGTATTTTTATATTATATGGTTAATAAACTTACCATATACTTCCAAGCGACCCCCAAGTGGTCCATTAATGATACACCTATCATGATATAGGTCTCTTGGCTGAACCTTGCATTTTTAGGAATTTAATATCAATTAATAATATAATATTTGTTTTAAAAACTCTTTTATGTCAATTTTGACACTATTCAATAGTTGATTTTTGTGAAACTCATAACAGATTGATTACTTCGAAAAAAGTCAATTATATCAATCCTAATAAATCATATTATCCTATAAAATTAGTTTAATTCATTAAAAGTTTAATATTATATTTATTTGGGTATTTATAATATCAATTAATTTAATTTTTCACTATTATAGTAATTACTGCATCATCATTGTGTCAAAAATAAATTAAATTATTTAATGTCTAAAAATTATAAATAAAATATCATTATGTAGGAAATCGTTTTATCGTTCTAATGAATATTTATAATCTAAAATCCAACATATATAACCCTATGTAAAAATTGTTTTTCTAAAAGATATATGTTTTTGTCATTTTTTGTATTCATTTTAACTTAATTAAAATAAAGTGTCCCTATCACCTACAAGTGGCACCATGGGGTCCCAAAATCGACCCAAAGATGCCAATGGTCGAACATGTATCAACCAATAAGGCTAGGACACGTTTTAGGGTAATTTAGTATTATTATATTATTTTTTTTAACCCGTATTTACCGGATTTACCCTTAACCATGGTAAATAAAATATTTACCGCAGTAATTATTCAAAATTTCTAAAATTAAAAGTTACCTATTTACACAATTTGAATATCCTGATTCCAAATATGGAATCCATTTTTCTAAATTCAAAACACAGAAGTGGAAGAAATTAATTTAAAATTAATTCCCGCTGTCAAAACAAAAAGCGTGTTTTTAAGAGATAATAACTATCAAAAGATTGACACTTGTTTATGTTCGGTTTAATTGTAAAATTATGTCCAATGACCAACATTATATTAAATGGTAAAAATATATTCTAAATATACTTTAATACCACTCAAATTCATAATTTATCACTATTAATTATTTTGATTAAAAAAGTTGTTTTTAATTAAAATTTAGTAATTTTCACTATTCATCAAAATATTAAAGTTGTCCAAAAAGTACCAAAATTTCACCTTAGGCTAAATTAGATATTCTGAATCCAAAAATGAAGTTCATTTTGAAATATAAAATATATATAATTCCAAAAAGTAGGTATTACTATTCATAACGGCTAGTTAGATTGGTTATGGTGTGTTAGAACTCGGTGTTGCGTACAACACACGCTATCACATTATTCAAAGAGAAGCGTACCGTGGAAGCTTGGGGTGTTACACATTGGGTAGGAACCACCCCTTGGGTGCATTTCCTTGAATGACTCTTTCATGGATTTTGACCCAGGATGCCTATGAGGCATGCCATTTCTTTCCCTTGTGGGTTGTTAGAAATGGAAATTGAATATTAATGGAATTTCAATAAAATGAAATTGTAATTGAAATGGTTTCGGGTATGGGATAGAGTTTTTCCCCTTGACCTTTATATGAAAATTCTTGAATTGCTAGCCTACGTGAGTTAAATGCTTTGAACTTCTTTAAATGTGAAACCAAGTCATGGGTGAACCATGAAACCAATGTGTGTTTCCATGGACAGACTCATATGATACTTGTTAGTGAAATTCCTAGTGAATCATGGAACCAATATGAGATTACATGGACGGACTCAACAGGGCATGAGATGTCATGGGCGATACCCAGATCTTATTTATAGGATCCCAATGACGGGCTTAGATGACAGACTATATCACACCTAGAGAAAAGATGGGTACCTAGGAGGTTCGCGGGAATCGTCTTGTAGAGAGATGTTGGGTTCCTAGAGGTTTGTTGAAACATGCTTGGTGGGTGTTGGTGGATTTTCACCTTGAATAATGCCTGGTTTCCAGATTGATTATTCTAGGAACGGGTTCAAGGAATGGTTGAACACTTGAATGAAATTATTAATGAACGAAATGGATACCTCATGCGACACCAAGCCAAAGAACATGCTTGGTTCGGTCTTCATTTTTTAATTCTTTCCACATTACACTGCCATTTTATATATTCACTGACAGATTAGCACGGATCTTTGGTGGTTGCCTACTGGGATTTAGTCTCACACCCTTTTTGGGTCATGTTTTTGGACCCAAGAAGATTATATAATTTCAGGTAATGAGAAGGGGAAATGCCCTAGTACAGGTACTTGACTTGCTGCTCGGAGTAGGAGTGCATGGGACCAAGATGAGGCTTGTGATGTGGCATGGAATGATTTTTGGTTCTTTTTGGTATTTTTTGTACTTGTACTGTATTGTATTGACTTGCACCCTTCTATAATTTTCATATTTTCTATTGTTATCTATTTTTGTTGTCTATGTGTTGTCCACTGGCTACCTTCTTCCATTATTGTATGTTGTAATTCCTCTTTGTTGCTCTGGTAATGAAGGCATAGTCTCCCCACGGACTCACCAAGGCCCTCACTGCTTGTCGGAAGCCTCTGGAGTTTGGGGAGATGTGCTTGAGGCCATGTGGTGACCAGTTCGGGTACTGCGTTGAATGGTAAGTCAAGTCGGGACGTTACAAAGTGGTATCAGAGGGCATTTTTCCTTTTCCAATTTGACTTACTGTTTGGCGACTATAGACAGAAATAGTAAGGGAAGGGATTTTGGTAATAAACTGGGCCTGGGAGTTGCAAACCTGCGTAGAGGGAAAAGCCTAGTTGCCTCGTATGGAATTGTGTTTCTGGTTTTAATTATTGCAGTTGTTCTAATTTCACCGTTGGGTGACACACATGGTTTTTTATGATACTATTGATATTATTGTGGGTTCTATTTTATTTCAACTGATGAGATGATTATTTTCCATCTCATGCATCATATAGGCACCTTGATAGGAATCACATGTCATGCATTATGACATGCTATCTAGGATGCATTATATGTTTCATGTTGTTGTGATAGGTGTTGGGATAGCTATTGCATGCTGTTTTGATATTTGATTGATAGGTGTGCCTACTATTATGTTAGATTGGGTGAAATGAATGAAGAGTGATGTCATATTTCAATTCATAAGGAGTATGAGCCCTTATGGTTTGGGAAATGACACACCAATGGGATGTAAATGCTAAATGAAATTGAATTGCATGGTTATATGGGCATCAATTTTTGATTCATGGGGTGTTATGGGTCCTTAGGCATTAGAACTTGGTGGACCATTAGTTAAAGCTTTTGAAAAAAGCTATGTTAAAAGAATGAATATTTAAAAATAGAGCCAGACCTAGACCCGAATTCTGAGTGGGAAAGAGGTAGTAACTCTAGTTGTTTTTGGTGACTATTCCTTATGCAGTCATGGCTTTAGAAGTAGGCTATGGGTTGACGTGGTTTTTAGGAAGGTCATGACCTGCCCTGTCCTGGTTCTTATGCTCGTGAGTTTTGAACCTCGTTAAAAATCTGGAACTATGGCGTGTGTTTGGCATTGCAGAGTCATGCCACCATGGTGACCTCCAGTCATACATCGGGAGAGCGGTGACGACCACATTCTGGAGATGGTAGGCCATGGGCTACTAGAGGAAACTCCAATTTTTTCAGCTATGGCACCAGTGGTTATACCTAACACAGGTGCTGATGCACAGTTCCGTGAGAGCTTGTTGTGTTTTATGCAGACCGTTTAGGGAGCACCACAACCTACCCTGACTATGGCAGAGTTGACGTGTGAGTTTCAGTAGCAGCATCCACCTACATTTTCAGGGGATGGAGGGTTAAAGGCTGCAAATTCCTGGTTAGAGGATATTCTATCTATCATTGAGCATTTGGAGACGCCTCCAGAGAGGAGGGTCAATCTCTCTACGTACATGCTGCGTGATTCCACCAAGAGGTGGTGGGACATGATCACCCAATCGGATCGGCATCGGGAGATGGATTGGGTAGAGTTTCATATGACCTTCTATGATTTTTTTTATCATGATACATTGAGGGTTGATCGAGCTCGGGAGTTCTTACGTCTGGAACAGGGCGCGTTAACAGTGATGGAATACTCGACCCGTTTTACTGAGTTTCAGCACTTCGCACCTATCCTGATGGGCGATGAGCTGTCGAGGGGCAAGAATTTTGAGGATGGTCTAAGATATGACATCCAATCTCAGGTAAATATCATTAGGTTGACTACCGTTTCTAGAATTTTGAACCAGGCGCTAATCATATAATGTAACCTGAGAGAGGATGGAGGTTCAAGCCAGAGTGGTTCGACATCGAGATCAGGTTGTCAAGCGACTGTTAGTTGGAAGCGTTGTCTGGAGCTTCCACATGGTGATTCTAGAAGTCAGAACCTATCTTGGGTTAGCAACCTAAGGTGCTACCAGTGCGGTAGGCTGGGACACATGAAGCCGCAGTGTCTGAGGGACCCAGTCGAGTGCTGATCATGTGGCAAGATGAGTCATCTTCAACGTATCTGCAAAATGTTTATACCAGCATCCAGCGACAGAGGGTCCACACTGACTCCATATGCCGGATCAGGGTCAACAACTTCTCTTCAGACAGGTAGTTGGGGTGAGACAAGCCGATTAGGCCGAGGTAGTGGTTGTGGAATAGGTAACCAGGCACAGGGTACACCGAGACGTCAGAGTGGGCCAGCTCCGGGTAGTGAGGTTGTATCACAGGGTCATGGTTCAGGCCAGATGTATGCAGTGTAGTCTACTTCTGATTATCAGGGATTGGGATTGTCTATGGTGAGAGGTATGATATTAGTATCATCTATTATTTCATCTTCCCTCTTTGATACAGGTGCATCACACAGTTTTATATCTTCACCTATAGTGAAAATCCTTGGGCTAGTTGTGTTGTCTTCTGATGGCATCTTGACAATAGACACACCACTAGGAGTTATGGAAGAGGTTGTACGTAAGTACAGAGTGTTCTCCCTTGAGGTTGGAGGGAGTCACTTCGTCTTGGATATTTAGGTTCTCCAAATTATAGGTTTTGATGTCATTCTTTTTATGGACTGGCTAGTAGCTTACTGAGCCTACATTGATTGTTACCACTGGAGGGTGATTTTCACATCACCAGAGGGTGTAGTGTATACTCATAAGGGTGAGTGGGATCTCCAGGTAATCCAAGCTGGACCAGAGTGTCATCGGCTAGACGGGATGAGAGCCCAGATCACTAGTTTGTTTCTGGATGATTAGGGAGTGAGTCAAACAGACCTTCCTCTAGTAGTTGAGCTCTTCAGGGATGTTTTTTCTAATGACTTTTTAGGTTTACCTCCTAAGAGAGAGGTGCATTTCTCCATTGAGCTGGTTCCAGGAGCTGCACTAGTATCCATTCCTCTTTAAAGGATGGCTATGATGGAGTTGCAAGATCTCAAGAAACTGCTCGAAGATTTTGAGGCAAAGGTGTTTATTCGACCCAGTACTTCTCCATGGGGTTCATCGGTACTTTTTGCGAAAATGGTATACGGGACTCTTAGGATGTGTGTGGACTCTCGGAAGCTAAATGAACTGACGGTTAAAAACCGATATCCCTTGTTGTGGATAGATGCCTTTTTTGATCAGCTTCGAGGAGCTAGGGTTTTCTCGAAAATTGATTTGACGTCAGGGTATCACCTGGTGCATGTTCGACCTGCATACATAACTCGTATAGCTTTTCATAGCAGGTATGGTTTATATGAGTATCTGGTTATGTTGTTCGGTCTCATGAACACGCCAGCGGTTTTCACGGCTTTGATGAATCGTGGGTTCCATCCTTACTTGGACTCGTTCGTCATGGTTTTCGTGGATGATATTTTGGTGTATTCTCAAAATCAAAACGACCATTCAAATCATCGTGAGATCATCCTGAATACACTAAGATAGAATCAGGTATATACAAAGCTTACTAAATGCCACTTTTGGATTGATCAGATTCACTTCTTGGGCCATGTTATCTCTGAGACATGAGTATTTGTAGACCCATAGAAGGTTAGAGTTGTGATTTCTTGGGAACAGCCCATAAATGTCTTTGACATACAGATTTTCTCAGGGCTTTCTAGTTATTATTGTCATTTCATACAGGATTTATCATGCTTAGCAGCACTGTTGATAGGCCTGACTAAGAAGGGCATGAAATTTGTATGGGCAGATGCTTGTGAAGCAACCTTTCAAGAGCAGAAAGGAAGGTTGACATCAGCACCAGTCCTGATACTTCCAGAATAGGGAAAACATTACACGGCCTATTATGAAGCATTAGGTATTGGGCTTGGTGTAGTGTTGATGTAGGGAAACAAATTTGTGGTGTACGAATCTCGGTAGCTGAGGCCACACAAGAGGAGTTATCCGACGCACGATCTTGAGCTAGCAGCAGTTGTACATGTGATGAACTGTTGGAGACATTATTTGTTGGGAGAGAGTTTTATGGTGTACATAGACCACAATAGCCTCAAATATATCTTTACTCAGCATGATCTGAATCTTAGGAAGTGATGGTGGGTGGAGTACCTACAGTCTTTTGATTTCGAGATTTCTTTTACGCCTTGTAAGGGCAATGTAGTGGCTGATGCTTTGAGTAGGAGGACCCAAATACAAGTTGTGCAACATGCTAGCAACGAATGGAAGATTATATCCTTGTTCTATGAGATGCATATTCAGGTGAATAATAGCCATGGGATGTCTTTTCTATTTTCCTTAGTGGTGACTTCTACCCTCTTGGACAGAACAAGGATGAGACAGCTATCAGATTCGGAAGGCCTAGTTCTACGGGAAGGTGTGTCAATTGAGGACCCTCATCCTAGTTGGATGATAGGCGAGGATGAAGTTCATTGTATCCATGTATGTGTATGGATTTCTATGGATATTAGAGATAATTTGTTGCGGGAGTTTCATTCTTTGGTTTAGGTAGCTCATTCCGGAGTCACTAAAATGTATCATGACTTGCGCCAACAGTACTGGTGGTGGGGTATTGAGAGGGATGTGGCTAGTTTCATCACGAGATGTTCCACCTATTAGCATGTGAAAGCGGAACACCAGCAGTCAACTGGTCTTTTACAGTAGTTACCTATCCTTGAGTGGAAATGGGATGATGTTGCGATGGAATTCATGACTAGGTTGTCGAGGTAATGATGCTATGTGGGTTATGGTTGATAGGCTCATGAAGATTTCTCTTTTCTTTCCAATCAAGGATACCTTCAGTGTGGATGAGTTGGGAAGGTTGTAGGTCTGTGAGATAGTACGACTCCACAGGGTCATGTGCACCACTGTTTCAGACATGGATGCTCGTTTTACATCATTTTTTAGAAGTGTCTTCAAAGGGCACTAGGTACACAGGTGCTCCTATGCACAGCATACCACCCTCAGACTGATTTCCAGTCACAGCGTATGATACATGTGCTTGAGGACATGCTACGAGCATGCATCCTCGATTTTGGGGGCACATGGGAGAGGAATATTCCCCTAGTTGAGTTTTCCTATAACAAAAGTTATCAGGCGACTATATAGATGGCATCATACGAGGTTCTATATGGTAGGTCATGCCAATCACCTCGGTGCAAGTTAGAGGTAGGTGAGGCAGCATTACGGAGACCACGTCTTGTTCAGGAGACTTCTGAGCTGGTCCAATTGATACAGAAGCTGATGGCTACCACACAGTCTCGTCAGAAATCTTTTGTTGATCACCGCAGACGAACCCTAGAGTTTGAGGTTGAGGATCAGGTTTTCTTGTGTGTTTCCCCAAGGCTGGGACATAGGTGGAATAGAAGACAGGGTAAGATATTGCTGAGATATGTTGGGCCTTTTGAGATTCTGGAGAGGGTTGGGCCCGTAGCCTATCAATTGCAGTTACCTTATAGTTATTAATCCATGCATGATGTGTTTCATGTTTCTCAGTTATAGAAATACTATTTAGATCCATATCATACATTCCAGCCTGAGGAGGTCGAGCTACAGGTAGATGCATCCTTTGAGGAGCATCCGATTTGTATCTTTGATAGGGGCACGAAGGTTCTCTGAGGCCGCTCGGTTCCTCTAGTACGGGTTATATGGTTTCCCGGCCGTTTACAGGATGAGACTTGGGAGCGGGAGGCCTATGTACGTGCTTAGTGGCCAGAGTTGTTCGCATATGAATCTTGAACACCCTTCAGAGAGCAATTCGGGGACGAATTGCTATATGGGGGGGAAGATTGTAAGAAATAGGGTTTTCGTATGAGGTACGGATCCTTTTCATTCCAGTTTAACTGTTCTATTGAGGCCTAGTGTGGTTGCCTAACTTGACTGAGGGAGTTACGAAGGTTTCTGGGGCTTGTTCAGAGCCCGAAACCAAGTTTTAGGCGGGAAATGGCCTGGTACAGGGTTTGTTCATAGCCTGTGCACAGCCTGGGTAAACCGTGCACCTTGGTGCAGGCTTGGCAGAGGCTGGATCACGGCCTGTGCATGGTTTGGGGAAACCATACGGGGTGGACGTGCAGTTTCCCCTTTCCTTCCAGGATGGTCCGCACGGTCTCCAAACAGTTTATTAGGTCATGCGGGTAAACCATGTGAACTGCTGTGTTTTGAAAATTTCAATAATTTTTAATTAAATTGATTAAATTTTATAAAAACCTAACCTAAACCTATTCTACAAACTGCACAGTAGGGGGAAGAGCTCTCAAGAGTCTTTGGGAGGATTTGAGCTTTCTCCTTCATTCAAACTCTGATTCGAGCGTTGTTCGTCTTATTAGATCTGCAACAGTAAGTCCTCGATTCCTTTTTAATCCTTCTCAATTCTTCTGGTTACAACGAACGTAGATTTGATTATGGCTCATATGCCCTAATTTATCATTCTTCGTCTGTTCTTCATATTTCTCTTAAACCAGGACGAATCAGAGCTTGATACTGGACGAGCTATCTAGTACGAGCCTAAGGTAGGTGGTCTCGTGCTTTTCACTGATTTTCAAGCTGTTTATATATGTCGATGTGTAACGTGCCCACTTTTGGGGTGTTTCTTGAACCTGAAATTTAACCCTGTTATAACCTAGAATATTGTAGGTAATTTGAATAGGATGGTATGTTCTTGTGTTAGGTTGTACACCTTGGGCAGGAACCACACCTTGGGTGCATTGCCTTGAATCACTCTTTTATGGATTTTGACTCAGGATGCCTATGAGGCATGCCTTTTCTTTCCCTTTTGGGTTGTTAAAAATGGAAATTGAGTATGAATGGAATTACAATAAGATGAAATTGTAATTAAAATGGATTCGGTTATGTTATGGTGTTTTTCCCCTTAACCCTTGTATGCAAATTCTTGAATTGCTAGCCCACATGGATTACATTCTTTGAACTGATTTAAACGTGAAACCAAGTCATGGGTGAACCGTGGAACCAATGTGAGTTGCCATGGACGGACTCACACAAGACTTTTTACTGAAATGCCGAGTGAATCATGGATCCAGTATGAGATGCCATGGACGATCTCAACAGGGCATGAGATGTCATGGGCGATACCCGGATCTTATTTATAGGATCCGAGGGATGGTCTGAGATGACAGACTATATCGCACCTCAAGAAAGGCTGGGTACCTAGGAGGTTGTCCGAAATGGGCTTGTAAAGCGATGTCGGGTTCCTAGAGGTTCACCGGAATGGGCTTGTAGGGTGTTGGTGGATTTTCTCCTTGAACGATGCCTAGTTTATGAATTGAGTGTTCCAGGGATTGGTTTACGGAATGGTTGAACACTTGAATGAAATGATTAATGAATTGAATGGATCCCTCAAGCGACACCAAGCCAAAGCACAAGCTTGGGCCAGTCTTGCTTGTTTACTGCTTTCTATATTACACTGCCATTTTATATATTCACTTATAGATTAGCACGGATCTTTGGTGGATGCCTACTGGGATTTAGTCACACACCTTTTTGGGTCATTTTTTTGGACCCAAGCAGATTATATGATTTCAGGTAATGAGAAGGGGAAACACCATAGTACAGGTACTTGACATGTTGCTCAGAGTAGGAGTGCACGGGACCAAGCTGAGGCTTGCAATGAGACAGGGGATGCTTTTTGGTTCTTTTTGGTATTTTTTGTACTTGTACTATATTGTATTGAATTGAACCCTTTTATATTTATCAGATCCTTTTATTGTTATCTATTTCTACTGTCTATGTGTTGTCCATTGGTTACCTTCTTCCACTATTGTATGTTTTAATTCTGTTGTGATGCTTTGGTAATGAGGGCATAGTCTCCCCACGGACTCACCTAGTCCCTCACTGCTAGTCGGCAGCCTCTGGTGTTTGGGGAGATGCGCTTAACGCCATGTGGTGACTGGTCCGGCTACCGGGTTGAATGGTAAGTCGGGTCGGGATTTTACACTTGTCTCATCCAAATTCTACTCAAATAAGATCCCTAAGTCCCTCAATTCCTTCAAGATTCCAAAATATTGGATGAAATCCGTCCTATGGGGACCTTTTGTGAAAATCCATAGGAGATACTCAAAAAAAAGTTATTCGTTTTATCACCTTCTTCAAAATTATCTTCTCCATCTACTTCCTATTATTATGTTATTTCCATAATAAAGTAATAAATCCAGTATCTTCAAGATGATTATATTTTATTATAATTATGAGAAAACCTTATACCTCTTTTTATACAACCTATGAATAAAAATATGACCGTTTTGAATACTTACGACTTAACATCTCCACGCCATGGTGTAATTTGTTATTCAACAAGGCTTAATTTGCATGGGTATAATGATGAGTAAAATGTATGTAAATAATTAATATAACATCAAAATTATTCTGAGTAATTAATATACCATCCAATTCTACACAGTTTAACTAGTAAGTTAGTGATATCATCACTCGTGTGTATGTACGTCATATCGTCTCTGTTTCGGTGCGGATGTGCGTCGGGTTACGCTGTTCCGCCAGGACGCGTTCGCGCGTGCACCCGTCAACCCGAGGGGATGGGCGCGCGGCTTATGGTCCCGCATTCCCGCTTTCCAAGGGCGGGTGGCATTCGTCCCTTATTCAGGGGCGTCTTCTCCTTGATCGAAACCGGGATGATGGGATGTCGGCTCCTCCTTCCTTGGACGTCTCCTCAGAACTCGTCGCCTAATCCGGGTCTCCCTCATAGACATAAGAATGTTCGTGAATCTCATTCCTGGCGCCATATCTTCATGGACACCGGTTAATTACGCTGCTTCCGCCCGGACGCTCCAAGGAGTCTGGGCGGGGCAGCAACCTACGGTGAGAAGGCTGGGTGGCTCTGGGTGCTGGGGGCGTGTCGTAACACTGCGGCTCTGCACGTCTGTCTTCCGTCCCTAATAGGGCTTCTCAAAGGCATGGTGGCCTGAGGCATCCCGCACTGGGTGCGGGGAACTGTGTCACCTGAGGTTTTCCTCAGCTTCCCATGTTTAACACGGGGTATGCCGCGAGTTTAACGTCCAGCGGGGACGGCATCGGACTGATCAACACGAAAAGTGGATCAGATGACAGAACCCCTTGCGGGGAACCTCCGACGCTGGGGCCAGCGCATGGGCGGCTTCCCAAGTGATATGGAGTGGAGTGAAGTGGCATGACCCCACCGGGATGTGGCGGCCCGGGTAAGGATCAGGATGGATGATGGAGTGGAGAGCTTGGACCCCGTAGGGGCTTCCTACGTACCGCGCGTTAGCGCGGATCAAAGTCAACGTAGTTCGGGTATACAGTTTAACGTCATGCTGGACGTCGGCAAGCCGACTCACGAAGGGGTCGAGGCCGCCGGGCGGAGGATTGAACCGAACCACCTCGCACAGAGGGGGATGGAACGGCCGGGTGGATCACAGTTTCACGTCATGCTGGACGATAAAAGGAGAAATGGAAAAAGGGGCTGTGGGGAGGCACAGTGGAGATACACACGGGCAGTCTCCCACAGGGGCGGATTCATAGGTGAATCGACGCAAGCGTGAACCCTGGAGGGGTCCACTGATGGACGAACCGACGTGAATACGACCGGGACGACCAGGTGGTGGGCTTGGACCTCAGGGAGGCTTCCTACGTACCCTGTTTAGAAGACAGGGATCAAAGTCCACGTAGTTCATTCTGTCAGGACTTACGCACTTGAGGCAGCCCGAATGCGGCAAAACTCAGTTGGAAGGGACTTGGACCGAAAGTAGGAGACACCTCGATCCCAGTCACACCCTCTACTGGCTTTGGCAGTGGGGGAGCGCAATGGAGATACACATGTGCAGCCCCCCACAAGAAACTAGGGGTTTGTAATACCCTTCCCCCGTAGGGAAAAGCCACTCCCATTAAATCGTCCCAAAAGCGGGACAATCCCGACATCCCTGCAGAGACGAGCGGGTGGGGGCCACATCCAAACCGGGGGAGACCCTGCGTGCAGAGCACGGGATCGGATGATGCGGACGGTTTAGCGTCTTGCCAGACGAAGTACAGTTTAACGTCGTGTGTTAAGGACGAAGCGGACGGTTTAACATCTTGCCGGACGAAGTACAGTTTAACGTCGTGTGTTGAGGACGAAACACTTGGCAGTTTAACGTCTTGCAGCGCGGACGATGAGGGCTAGGCAGTTTAGCGTCGTGCAGCTTGGACGGACGTGCAGTTTAACGTCATGTTGGACGTATGGGCAGTTTAACGTCATGCGGGACGAATGCGCAGTTTAACGTCATGCTGGACATATATGCAGTTTAACGTCATGCTGGACATTGTGCAGTTTAACGTCATGCAGGACGAATATGCAGTTTAACGTCATGTTGGACGAATGATTGTCGCCGATGGGTCCGTGTCACTTCGCACGAGCCTGGAAGGCTGCACGGGAAGACAGCGCACGGTTCGGGCACCCAGGATGAGGATCATCGGGCGCCACGCAGGCGGGTACCCTCAGGGGGTCAAGGGAGGCGACCCTGGCGGATTGCGCGCAAAAGAGGAGCTTTGCGCGCAAAACCACGGGTCGGCGCGCAAAATGGCGGGCTGGCGCGCAATTGGGCCAGCGCTTTGCGCGCGAATCATTGGGATTGCGCGCACCGGGCTTCGGGTAGCGCGCGGGGGCAACGGCTCATTCTCTAACGAATGGCCACTTTGAAGATGGGGGGTGCGCGCAATCGGGTTGGATTGCGTGCACCCGGGGGTAATTGCGCGCAAGAGGCTTCTTTTGCGCGCAAAGACCTTCGGGTTTGAAATTTATTCAAAGGAAATGAGCCAAGGGGATTGCGCGCGAAGGCGGACCCCAAGGCTCTATTGCGCGAAAGAAAGGAGGTTACCTGAAGATCGGCATTGCGCGCGGAAGGGGTTGGATTGCGCGAACGAGCGACACTTCGGATTCTGGAAACCTTCAAAACGTCGGGGGTCGCCTTATATTTATAGGCAACCCCGGGCGCGGAATCCGGTCTCGGGCGCGCAATTCGCTTCGGGGGCGCGGAATCAGGACCCGGCGCGCAAGGGAGCCGCGCAGGCACGGGCGCGCAAAATAGCGCGTCGAACCGGCGCATTGCGCGCATCCCGGGAGGATTGCGCGCCGCGGGTCAACTTTGCACGCGAGCCTCTGAAATTTCGCGCAAGTCCTCCGGGCCTTCCGGAACGTGCCTCTGACTCCAAATATCACTTCTCTTTCCGCATCCGGAGCTTCGTTTGGGAACAACGGACTTTTCCGGCGTCTACAAAAGCCCCCCCTCGGAATCTGGTCGGCGAGAGGTCGCAACGATCAGGTTCCGAGGGAGACGCCGGAATGCCGAAGTCCTGGGCGGCGCGGGACTTAGGCGCGCAAAAAGGGGCGCCGGGCGCGAAATTCGCCGCTGCGGTCGCGCAAAGCGCTTTCCGCGCAGCGCGGACCCCAGCCTCGCCTATAAATAGGGGCCCTGGGTCCCGCGTTCCGTACACAGGCCTTCCGCGCGATAAGCTCCAACGCTCTCGTGCGCGAAATTGCCTTTTCCGGCGCGAAATTCGCCCGATCGGCGTGCAAAACCATCCGGATTTCGCCTGTCTTTGCGCGAAAACCCGGAACTTTGCGCGACATTCTTCCCAATTGCGCGCCGTCCACTTGGATTGCGCGCCACCCTTCAAACTTCTCTACCAGCCTCGTCCGATCCCGCACGCTTCATCCCTTTACCCGCACGACTCCCGAAACTTCTGAGATGGCCGCGCACAGAGGAAATGAGGGGGATGCCGCCACTCGCAGAGCTGAGATGGCGGCGAACGAGGAGGTTTACGGAGCCAAGGAGATTGTTTCCAACAATCAATCCTTGTTCGACTTGCTGACGCCGGCCCAGAAGACATATCCGCTGTCGGACAACCTGCCGCTCTGGAACTTCGGCATCCTAGATGAGGTTCCGGTGCCAGGGTTCGAGATTGATGCGCCGCGGACCTGGGTGACCCGGGAGGACGAGCTTCACCGCTATAACATCACCAACAATGGGCATCCTGCCAGGGAAACCAGGCACTTGGATGTCTACGTCCTGAACCCGAGGACGCGGACCATTGACGGGGGTGAGCCTACTGCGGAGAATTCTCCAGCCCTCTACTCGAGCATATATCGCCAGAGCATCACGGACGACGCCAAGGGCTGGCTGAAGGACTGGGACTTGCGGTCTGGGGGCAATTTCACCAGCGAGTGGGCCTGGGCGTTCTGGGTACGCCACACTTGCGATCACTTCGCAGAGGAGCTGCGGTACATCGGCCTGTTCGAGGCGGTGTGGACGTCGCAGTTCCACTTCTACCAGCAGTCCGAGCTCGGGCCGGAGCTGTTCACCCGCTGGTCTCCGGATACCAACACCTTCCATCTTCACCATGGGGAGGTCGGCATCGGTCTCTGGGACATCCACTGCATCGGAGGTATCTCGCTGGAGGGCTACCAATACGATGAGTTCCTGCCACCGAAGAACACCTGGGAGGACAGGTCACGGACTCCCATCCTGACCTGGCATCTTCTTGACCTGGCTACGCAGCGGCTCGGGATCAAAGAATTCCAGAAGGACATAGCCTACAAGGAATGGTTCGGCCAGTTCTTGGAGCATGACCCGGCGGTCAAGATGCCAGGTAGGGGGAAGCGGTGCCCGACCGCAGCTCAGAGGAGCCGGAACGGGTCGTACTGGCGGGTCCTAGAGACGGGCGACTACCGCTCATGGGGGTACCGCGTCATCGAGGCCCGGGACCCAAATGTCCGGTACGCGGCGTTCCTGGCCGCCTTTCTGAGTGGGTGGCTCCTGCCAGTGCGGGACGCGAGAATGGGCGTTCGCCCGGCGACACTGGCGGTGGCGGGCGCTATGGCCGCCAACAAAAGATACAACCTCGGGGTCCCAGTGCTGGCGAGGCTGTATGCCATCCTGGGACGCATCGCACGAGGGGGTCTCCACGAAGGATCTGTGGGCCCTTTCAGTTCTTCCACGGCTGGGTGGCTGCTCACCTCGGTGGGTACACGTTTCCGAACGCCATCATTCCTCCGGGCAACGGCCTGCGACCCTCCCTGCTGAACATCGCGGGGGTCGCTCCGATGACCCTAAGTGAGGAGGGCGTGCGGATCCGGATTGGCAATCATGCCAACTTCAACTTCAGTCTGTTCCCCACTCCCGTCGCCCAGATGATCGACAATGGGCAGGGTCCGCTGGAGCAGCATTAATACTTCCTGAACATGCGGTGCGGGGTGCTCGTGGCTCGGATCGACGGGAAGGTGATCTGCGAGCCTTACGTGCCGACCCGGTTCGCCAGGCAGTTCGGGTGCCTTCAACGGATACCGAAGAGGGTATTCACTGCTGTCCAGGAGGAGACGAACCCTGGCGTCCTTCGCCAGATGTGGCTGATGTTTGCCGCTTTCGGCTCTGGCGACGTCATCACTCTCCCTCCTACCGGAGTTGACGCAGGCTTGGCAACCGAGTACGCCGAACACTGGGCCATCGCGTACCCCGAGGGGCTTTTGCGGAAGCTAGTTCGGCGGCTCGAGGTTACCCGTGCGGAGACCGGGCGTCAAGGAAGGAGGCGAGGCGCCGCCACACGGGGGAGAATGGAGGCGCGCCAAACAGCGGAGCCGGCGCGGGCAGGGACTTCGGCGGCGGGCACATCGCGAGCTGCCGCTACGACCTCGGCGCCCAGAGAGGGGGCACGCGTGGTGGTCGAAGAGCGGCCCGGGAAGCAGGTGAGACGTCTGCTCGAACCCTCCCACGATGCAGTCTTCCCGGCGCTGTGGTCGGCCTGGATGACCCTGCGGCAATCACTGGGGACCGACGCCATCTGGCGAAAGATTCTCAGAGAAGGAATCCATCTGCCAGAGGTCGGGCGCCTCCACATTGCCGACAGGGTGGACTTCAACCGGCAGTATGCGTATCTGACGGCCATGGACGAGTACGCGCGCCAACGTGGTCAGCGCGCGGAGCCATCCCTTCTGGTGAAGGTGATGCTCGGTCTCGAGCCCGCTCCGGAACAGATGCCGCCGGAAGAAGACGACAGTAGCAACGACTCCGAAGAAGAGGAGGAAATGGGTGAGGATGAAGGCTCCGAGGGAAGATCCCATCAGGGGAGCCCACGGGAGAGCGGCGAGGTGGCCGGCTCTGACAACGTTGATGTCACTGAGCTCCTCGAGGTCCGCTTCTATCCCTACTCAATCTGCTTCATCCACTCTCTTATGCAGCTTCTAACCCATTTCTCCATCTTTCTCAGGAGCGCACGAATGTTGGTCAGGCATCCTCAGCGGGAGTAGGAGGGGCGCCAGCAGGACAAGGCGGGGGCCAGGCACCCATTATTGATTTGACAAGCGCGGAAGGGCCCCCTGCTGCAACTGTTCCTACGGCGGCCGGGATAGCGGAAGATGACGCTCTGACCTCCCGTAAGTCTCCTTACTTTACTGCTGGTGCCTGCCGTTGACGATCCGTGACTAACCATGGCATGCCCTGCGCAGTGATCTCAACACTGGAGGCTCATCGGGTTGCCGAACCGGGGCCATCTACGAGTGGACCAGTGGTGGACATGCCGCCCTCTCCGGAACAGACTGCCCAAACCGAGCCGGCCCCACCAACTGCTGATCAGGGGGCTGCGGACGCCGGCGGTGCTGACATCGGAGAGAGGTCGGGGGCTGACGAGGGTGTCAGCGCCGCTGGGGAGAGAGAATAAGGTCACCCAGATGTTGGGGAACCTATCCCCCATGAGGACCTCCCAGGGGCGGACCCTGCAGCAGACCTGCTGGCTGCCTTCCCTGCCTACCGGTCTGCCTACCCCGAGGAGATGGACGACTCGGACGCGGAGGCGGTCGAGGAGAGCCGGATAACGCGCCGAAGGGGGTGGAAGTGTATCCAGCGCTTCCTCAAGCGAGACCCATCGGAGTGGCTGGGGCGCATGGGATCACTTCAAACTTGGCTGCGCTTCCTGTGTGCCGGGGGAGCTGATGCTCAACGTCTCCATCTGACGGTCCGTGATTTCATGGCCGAAAAGATGCGCGAGAGCTGCCGGCGTGCCGACGTCACGCAAAGTCGGGACATGTCGGAGAGCACGCGGGCGCTCCTCGCGGCGGAGCAGGAAGTCCGGCGTCTCGAAGGGCAGGCGGCAGAGAAGGAGGCCTTCGTCGCAACGTGTACCGAGCTTGTGGAGCAACTAGCAGCCCAGCTGGTTGACGCCCAGGTACAGCTGACGGAGGCGGGCCAACAGATGGTCACAATTCAGGTCGAGCGGGAGCGTGCACAGGCCAGAATCGACGAACTGCGCGCTGCGACCGCCGACGAAGAGAGGGCACGCAGAGAGCGAGAAGCAGCTCTGGAGGCCACCAGCCAAAGGGTAGCGGCATTAGAAAGACTCATTCAGCACGCTAAACCCTAAGGGCTTTGTTTTGCCGTTCCCAAAGCATTTGCTTCCGCTACTTTGATCCATTTGTATGAATCAATATATTTATCTACATCTTTTGGCTTAACATGCTCAACCACAATTCACTGTCTTGCGGGAGCGTTAACCAAGCATCAGGCATCCATAGTTGGGCCTGGATTGCTGGAGAAAAGAGGGAGGTCATTCCTAGGAAAGGAGACATCAAGCCTAATCAATGTATCATCCCCCCAACCTGTTCCAACACACGAGCGGGACAATGCTAGGGGCGTTGAGATTTTATCCGAACATAGGGAAATGAGAAAGGGTGAATCGCGCATCCCGAATCCAGACATCCACAACGGTCAGCCTTCCAGGAAATGCCCAAGACGGTAGGCGGACAGTGGATCGACCATAACAACTGCAATAGACGGACCGAAAAAGGCCATCATTCATATTGCAGGAGGCGGACCACATGTCATCATGAATACCGCTTTGGGGTTCCTTCAGACACAAGGGTGGAAATCCAGATCAACAGGGCATGCGAAGCGTGGGGCGAAGTGACGATTTGTTCGGACAGAATCCAACGCTCTCAAAATTGTGCCACCGTGGGGAAAGCGTATTAGGCGGATGCACTAATCTGGCCGTGAGTCACCTCAATTCTCAGACAGCACCTCTCTGACGAGGAAACCGTCGCTTCCCATCATTGCAGTGGGGCATCCCGAGCTGAATCGGGGAGAATATCACAACTGCACCACTCTACCCGAAGTCAGGCCAGACGGCCGGCGACGAGGAGGGGCGGGACTTAACGATCCCTGAGGCTGGACCCGAGTCGGAATGCCCGGGCGTTCCTACGTACTCCATCAGGCTGGAGATCAAGCCATACGTAGTTCTGAGAGTGCAGTTTAACGTCATGCAGGACGTAGAATCCCGTTTGGGGGAGATCTTAGTTTAAGGTCTTAGAGCTCGGACCATAAGGGCTAGATCTTAGTTTAAGGTCTTAGAGCTCGGACCACAAGGAGAGATCTTAGTTTAAGGTCTTAGAGCTCGGACCATAAGGAGAGATCTTAGTTTAAGGTCTTAGTGCTCGGACCATAAGGGGAGATCTTAGTTTAAGGTCTTAGAGCTCGGACCATAAGGGAGATCTTAGTTTAAGGTCTTAGAGCTCGAACCATAAGGAGAGATCTTAGTTTAAGGTCTTAGAGCTCGGACCATAAGGAGAGATCTTAGTTTAAGGTCTTAGAGCTCGGACCATAAGGGAGATCTTAGTTTAAGGTCTTAGAGCTCGGACCATAGGAACCTCAAAGTACGCCGCATCGTGGTCCCATCCCCTGGGTATGCGAAGATGCACTGAGGGATAGTGTCAAGAGTGCCGAGGTTTCGCCTGGTCAGAATGGGAGGTGGGAAATGTGAATCATGCGGCCATTCACTCAAGGACTGGGGGCACCAGAGTGACGATATGGGAGTACTGCCGACCGTGGCGGAAAAGCAGCATCAATATCGCACTAACCGTTGGTGGAATGAGGCAGCAAACGAGCATCGACCGCTCAATCGCAGGATTCATATCGATTTGCTGCCCGAGGCCATTGGGGGTACCGGCCCGAGTCGGTGGGAGAGCACTGAGGCATTGTGTCTGAACCGTTCACGGGGGCTCCACCCAGGGCATGGACGATGGGTCCGAATGAAAGGGAGCACGAAGCCTGAAAAGCGGAGGAAACCTGACCAAGCGGATCCTGACCCTCCTGGCAATAAACCAGAGTACTCTTGACACCGGTGGACCACTGCAAGGGGTCGGGGAACACGCCTTGAGGGTGACCTGAAGGCGGCGGATTCCCCAGAGAAGGGGGAATCTCTAAGAGGTGGGGGGCTGGACCCGAAGTTTCAAACATCTTGGCGTTCCTACATATCCCATAAGGATGGGAATCAAGCCGCACGTAGTTCTTGAAGTGCGGCGCAACACAATCGGGCACCAGCGTGGGGAAGAGTGCGGGTCTGACCCTCGCACACAGAAGGAGCGGCATTTGATATTTCTTGTTTGTCCTTAAAGATGAATGGTTTTTCTTTGTGCGGCGACAAGCCTGTGATTGAGAAATCTCTGGCGTCGCCACAATAATCAAGCCACGGAAGGCATTGATGAATGGCGTGGTTATTAACCAGCGCCCAACATGAGTGCCCCCTGAGGGGAACATCACGATGCAGTGCCGTTTCTCGTCGGGCGGCCAAGACGATCACAGTTTACGGTCGTGTGGTAGGACCAGACAACACAGTTTAAGGTCGTGTGGTTCGGACCATGGAGGAATCCGCTTATCGCGGTACGGCGGACACGGCGGAGGTGGGAACATACCCAGCCCTGCGGTCACGCACGATTCCCGGAGAAGAGTCTTGGGATAGGGGTCTGCATATGTCCATCACCCGAGGGGCAGAGATGCTAGCCTCCAGATATAATGGGCCCAGAACGCGATTGTTCGGGCGACTCCCTCCTCCTTATGGGGACGAGGGTCCAGCTACGCATGGCCCTTAGGGAGGATATCCGCATATATCCTTGGTGCTCAGATCATGGGAGCCTCGAACGACATCATTACCTTGGTTGGTCTGCCTAACGTGTAGAGGTGTACTGAAGGTCAGTATGAAAAGAGTGTCAAGATTCCACTACAACGCATAAAGGCGGAGTGTGATGAGGACTGCGCAACCAATGTTCAGAGCCTGAAAGAGCTGACATGGCGATCGAGGATGTTGCTGACGCATTCGCAACACAACATCCGATCGCGTCAGCCTAAGACGGGGCAAGCAAACGAGCATCGACCGCTCAATCGCAGGATTCATATCGATTTGCGGCCCAAGACCCGCCGGTAAATCGACCCGGAGCGGTAGGAGAGCACTGAGGCATCGTACCCAAACCGCTAACGAGGATCCCTTTGAGTGAAGGCTCGAACAAGAGGAAGCGCGAGGCCTGACAAGCAACACAGGACTTGTCGGGGTTGAATCTGACACTACGAGTCATAGACCGAAGTACCCAAAACATGTTAACAGATCACCGGAAAGGGTCGGAGGATTCACCCTGAGAGCAACCAAAAGAGGGCAGATCCCCGTGATCAACCAAGGGACGGGGCTGGACCTGAAACACAAGCGTCCAGGCGGTCCTACGTATCCCATAAGGATGGGAATCAAGCCGCACGTAGTTCTTGAGAGGCAGTTTAACGTCATGCAGGACGATGAGGGGTGTGAGGTAGTCCCACACACGGGGGAGGCGTACGGCGCGGCCAGTAGACCGACGTGAATGAGGACATAATCCCCTGCTCACGGGATACGCCTCGCACAAAAAGGAGGGGAACTGGGGCCAGAGGCCCAACGCGGGATAGAGATTCCCGGGAAATGGGGTTGGGCCTGAAACATGAATGTCCAGGCGGTCCTACGTATCCCATAAGGATGGGAATCAAGCCATATGTAGTTCTTTGAGGGGCAGTTTTACGTCATGCAGGACGAATGCTGAACAGTTTAACGTCTTGTAGCTCGGACGTAGTGCAGTTTAGCGTCATGCAGGATGAAGTGCTTGGCAGTTTAACGTCTTGCAGCGCGGACGAATGCTGAACAGTTTAACGTCTTGTAGCCTGGACGAATGCAGTTTAACGTCGTGCAGGACGTAGCACTTGGCAGTTTAACGTCTTGCAGCGCGGACGAATGCTGAACAGTTTAACGTCTTGTAGCCTGGACGAATGCAGTTTAACGTCGTGCAGGACGTAGCACTTGGCAGTTTAACGTCTTGCAGCGCGGACGAATGCTGAACAGTTTAACGTCTTGTAGCCTGGACGAATGCAGTTTAACGTCGTGCAGGACGTGGGCACACTCAGACAAAGTACTGCTTGAGGAACCTAGAGTTGGTGGGAGGAGTGACACGCTCACCATCCATAGTCGCTAGGGAGTACGCGCCATTGGGATAGACCTTGTGGACAACAAAAGGTCCCTCCCACTTGGGCTCCAACTTGGGCGGCTTCCTGCCGGGGATCATCGGCGCTCTTAGGGCTAGCACTAGATCACCCTGCAGGAAGGAGCGGAGGCGAACCTTCTTATTGAAAGCTCGAGCCATTCTGCTTTGATGCCTCTCCAAGTTGTGCAAAGCGCGAAGTCTATTCTCATCCAGTGCTTCCAACTCGACTAGACGGGCTTCAGCAACTCTGTCCGGCGCTTGCTGGTCGTAGACCGCAGTGCGCAAGGACGGTAACTGGATCTCGATGGGCAGGACGGCCTCAGCTCCATACACCAGGGAATAAGGGGTCATCTGGGTGGAATTGCGAGTCGTCGTCCGATAAGCCCAGAGGGCGTTGGGGAGCTTGTCCGGCCAACTCTTCTTGTTCTGACCAACCATCTTTTGCAGAATGTTAGAGAGGGTTTTGTTAAACGCCTCGATCTGTCCATTCGCCTGCGCATGATAGCGAGATGTATGGTTCGAGCGAATGTTATACTTGGCGTACAACTTCTTCAACTCGGCTGCTCGGAAATTGGTTCCGTTATCCGTGAGGATAGCGTGAGGCACTCCAAATCGATAGATGATGTTGGAGGTCACGAAGTCAGCGATCGAACAGGATTTGACCTCTCTGAGCGGAATCGCCTCTGCCCATTTGGAGAAGAAGTCTGTGGCGGTCAGAATGAACCGGCACTGGCGAGCTGTCGCCGGTGGGTAAGGTCCCACAACGTCCAGACCCCAGAATGCAAAGGGCCAGGAATACCTAGTGGTATGGAGAGGCTCCGGCGGCCGATGCACAAAGTTCGCATGAACCTGGCACGCATGGCACCTCCTGGAATACTCGATGCAGTCATGGACCATAGAGGGCCAGAAGTATCCCAACCTCCGAATCTGGTGGGACAGCTTCGGCCCAGTCTGGTGGGCGCCACACGAACCAGCATGAACCTCTTGCATGACTCGTGGGATCTCAACTCCCTAAAGGCAACGGAGGAGAACACCATCAAATCCGCGTTTGTAGAGGATCTGCTCCAGGCCGGGACTGCTCTGGAGGATGAACTGCGATGCGCGGCGTCGAACTCGCTCGCGCTCGGCCCGATCCGATGGAAGAATGCCATGTTGGAGGTACTCAACCAAAGGCGTCCTCCAATCAGGGGCTGATCCGACTGTCATATATGGGGTACTCGGGGCTCCGGGCATAGGGGCAACCGTGGTGAGGTTACTTACCAACGGGCCGCGATCTCCTTCCGGGATAACGGGAGCGATAAGCCTGCAGCGCGTCACGCGGACGATCAGGTTGTCCTGTTCAGGGTCCGCAAGTGATGCAGCGAGGCTGGCCAAAGCATCTGCTCGACCGTTCTGCGACCGGGGAATATGGACAATTTCTGGCCGAGAAGGGAACCGGGCCATCAGAAGGAGGGTGCACTCCAACAATGGCACAAGTTCCGGCTTCCTGACAACATAGTCGCCATTGATCTGCTTAACGACCAGCTCGGAGTCCCCTTTCACGCACAGACGGGGCATGTCGATCTCGAGAGACAACTCGAGGCCAGTGATGAGGGCATGGTATTCCGCCTCATTGTTGGTACAGCCCTCTGACAACAGGAAAGAGTATGGCAGCACGGCTCGCTCCGGGGTAATGAAGACGATTCCCAAGCCCACTCTGTTGAGCTTAGGATTATCGAGTCTTCTACCGGTGGGGCTCCGGGAGGCACCGTCAAAGTGCATCTGCCAGTATGGATCGGCTCGATCAACCGAGAGAATGGTCTCATCAGGAAAGCCTAGATCCAGCGGCTGATCCGCGGAGGTCGGG
The DNA here is from genome assembly GCA_963277665.1 of Viscum album. Lineage (NCBI taxonomy): Eukaryota > Viridiplantae > Streptophyta > Magnoliopsida > Santalales > Viscaceae > Viscum > Viscum album. Next base: position 1,630,341,895 of record OY728121.1, on the reverse strand, counting down.
TGAGCTGCCAGAAAGTCTGCCAATGCTTGCCCTTTGATGGCCTTCTGAGACACATACCTGATGTCGAACTGCTGGAGAATCACAGCCCACCGCACTAGATGGCCAGTCAACATAGGTCGGCTCAGGATATATTTCAACGGGTCTACCCGACAAACCAACTGTACCTCATGGTGCTGCAAGTAGTGCCACAATTTCTGTACGGCAAATACGAGCGTCAGGCAGCTCTTCTCGATGGGGGAATACCTAACTTCCGCATCGAGGAGCATGTGACTGAGGTAATAGAGGCTATTCTTCGTTCCCTCGTTGTTCTTCTGGGCGAGAAGGGCACCCAGGGACCGTTCCAGGGCGGTCACATAGAGGACCAGCGGCTTCCCGGATACAGGCGGCATCAGAACCGGAGGTTGAAGCAGGTACTGCTTGATCTCCTCGAAAGAGGTCTGACACTCTTTATCCCATACATAGGTGGCACCTTTCTTCATGAGCCGAGAAAAGGGCTTACACTTGCCGGCCAGATTCGCGATGAATCGGCGTATATAGGCTAAGTGGCCTTGGAACCCTTGCAGTTCCCGGACGGTACCTGGGGGAGGCATCTGGCTAATCGCCCTGATTTTCTCTGGGTCGATCTCAATACCCCGGTATCTTACCACAAATCCAAGGAACTTTCCGGAGGTGACCCCAAAGTCACACTTCAACGGGTTCATCTTCAGGCAGCGAGACCGGAGGAAGCTGAACACTTTCTCAAGATCTTTGAGATGGTCCTGACGCTGGCGCGATTTGACCACCAAGTCGTCGACGTAGCATTCCACCAGTGTGCCGAGGATTGGCTTGAATATGCGGTGCATTGCCCGTTGATAGGTGGCACCTGCATTCTTCAGGCCGAAGGGCATGACCCGGTAGCAAAAGGTACCTTGGGGGGCCCTGAAGGCAGTGAACTCCTCATCCTCAGGGGCCATCCAAATTTGGTTGTATCCGGAGTATCCATCCATGAAGGAGAGGGCTTGGAACCCTGTCGTGGCGTCAATCAACAGCTCTGTCACTGTAAGGGGAAAATCATCCTTCGGACAGTGGCGGTTGAGATCGCGGAAGTCGATGCAGACTCTAATCTGCCCGTTCTTCTTCCTGACCGGCACAATGTTGGCCAGCCATTTGGGGTACTGAACTTCCCTCACGAAGTTGGCTTTGATAAGCTTGTCAACTTCGGCCTCAACCATGGCACCGTGGGATGGGTGCATCTTCCTGGGAGGCTGCTTGAACCCGCGATGGTTCTCCGGGAGACCAAGGCGGTGGACGGCTACCTGAGGATCTAGCCCCGGCATCTCGTCATAGCCCCAAGCGAACACAGCACGGTGCTGCCTGAGAAAGTCCACGTACTGCTGCCGCTCCTCAGAGGGCATGACGGCACTAACCAATGTGGGTCTTGGATCGGCCTCGGTTCCAAGGTTCACCTGTATTAACTCATCGACTGTGGCGGGGACGCCCTCCTCAAAGGCTGGGGGTGCATCTTCCACGTCCTCTCCACTCGGGGAGGGATCGTCCACGGGAGAGACTGCATTGGCAACTGCATTGGGGCTACCAGATCCTGCTGGGCCACTGGTGCTGGCGCGGGCGGTCGCGGTCATCTCATTAGGAGACTCGCGGGCCGTTGAGACCATGGCCACGTCCAACCGTTGAATCGGGAGGACGTAAGCATCATCCAGACTTGCCCAGGGATCACTTGTAACAGCGACAGGCTCAACCTCACCTGCCAGGATCTGCTTATCCTTGCTCTTGTAATAGTCCGCGTCCAGATAGCGGGCTTCACACGAGGCAAAAGGAGAGGCATCTCCTTGAAGCACGCCTACTCGACCATTAAGAGAGTATTTGAGGCATTGGTGATATGACGAGGGAACCGCCGCGTGAAGATGGATCCATGGCCTGCCCATCAATGCGTTGTACGCAGTGTCCTGAGAGACCACCATGAATTCGGTGTTGGCAACCAAGTCACCGAACTGGGTCTTCAAACGTATCTTGCCGACCGGGGTTTTCTCGGTGCGATCGTACCCCTGGATCCTGAGGTCGGAGGGAATCAAGTCATCCTCAGACAACCCCAATCTCCGGAGCGTCCGAGTTGGAATCAGGTTAATCCCGGACCCCGTGTCGACAAGACAGCGCCGGACTTCAAGGCCATTGAACTGGCCAGTGACATACAGCAGACGAATGTGTCCCTGTATAGGAGGGTCTTCATCCTTACCAGAGAACGAGATAACTGCCTGACATTCGGCGTCCTCGATCGTTTCGGCGTGAAAGGCCTCTGCAGCCGCAACCTCTGTCTCAAACTGGAGGGGGCTTTTCAGGGCTTCAGCGAGTGCCTCGCGCATCTCAGATGACATGCGCAGAGCCTCAAGGATGGAGAGCCTTGCTGGGATGTCGGCCAAGTGCTTCAGGACATCATACTTTTTAGCCAAGCGCGAGCCCCTGGTTGCAGGAGGTTGCTCTGCGGTTGGAAGCATGACGGGCCTTACCGGTTGGATCGGCGGCCGACTGGTACTTGGCGCATCTCGCCGTTCACTGGCTGCAGTCCGGGAAATGGTCACCGTACTGGGGTCAGGAGGCCGGGATGGACCCGTGGCAGGGCGGAGCTGGTCGTGACGCGGCTGAGGCGGTTCTGCCTGGTCCCACACCACAAACAGCGGCGGAGGCGAATCTGTCATCCCCGAATGGGGGGGCGGCGCACGTTGCGCTCGGTTTTGAGCCTGCTGCCTAGTCTCGGTGGCGTGCACGGCCTGGCTGGAGGCACCAGCGGCTGTGCCCCGGCGACTCCTGCTGCTGCGGTTCTTCCGACGGTGGCGACGACCGGGGACACTAGGGAGGTCCACCTGGTGTTCTTCAACGTCGGGAACCGAAAAGGGATTTACCAGCTCGACGGTGTTAACCGAAGCGTACCCAATACCGTCATCGGACGAATCATCCATCACCGGGCGGATCCGAGGAGGGACCCCCATCCCCGGGGGCATGAAATCGCCGAGAGTGCGGGATAGTGGCGGAACTGGCAGGGCGCGCTCTTCCTTCTTGCGCTGCCGCCATTTGCTCATCTTGGAAGAGGCAGGCTGGGACGACGATGCCGAAGCAGCACCCACAGATTCTGGGGGCTCAGGCTGATTCAAGCGCGCACGGATGATTCCGTGGGCGCGAATGGTCGTCTTGCGGGCCATCCAGTTATTATACTTCTGGGATCCGCGGTTGGAGACCAGCTGCCATTCGTCCTCGCTGCCACTATCGTCATCTGATCCCACGAACACGCCCGCCACTTGTGCTGGAGCTGGGCCCAACCTGATTACATTGTTGTTAATCTGGTCTTGGAGCCAATCCTTAAACACATAGTACCGCTGGATGGTGTGCCCCAGGGCCCGATGGTAGGGGCAGTAGCGGGGGTTATTCGTAAGATGTGCCTCCTCTGGCTTCCAACACTCAGGCAGTCGCACAATCCTCTGCTCCAGGGCGCTCCGGAAATAACCGGGGACCTGATCCTTGTGGAATGAGTAAGTCAGGTGTCGCGGGCCCCTGGGAGCGTGGTCTTGACGAGGGGCTGGAGGGGCCGGCCGAGGAGGTGGACCCTGATTATCTCGCCTGGGTTGCGGCGGTACATTACGCGGAGGGGCCGGCCGGTTCTGAGGCTGCCGCTGATGGGCCGGGAACTGAGCCCGTGGAGGCGGGTTCCTGTGAGGCTGTGGAGCTGGCCTCGCCGGCAGCAGCTCCAATGGCCTGGGGGCCTCTATCTGGGCAACAGCAGCGGGCTCAGCCCTGCTGACTCTCCTTGCAGGAATCATAGGAGGCAGCGGGTGTGCCTGGCTGGCCTGTTGCAGGGCTTCCTCAAGACGTTGAGCTTTGTCTGAGAAGTCCCTGAACCCTCCGGGGTAATTTTGAGTGATCAGGGAAGGGACCAGCTCGGTCTTGACGTTCCCGACGCACATTGTCAGCAACTGCTCCTGAGTCAATGGCATGTCAAGGGAATACGTGAGACCCTTCCATCGGGCGACGAAGTCCGCGACTCGCTCATCAGGCCTCTGCTTGCACTTGAAGAGGTCTGCGATACTTGTCTTCCGGGTCGTGGAACTGAACTGGTAGAGGAACTGTCTACGGAGGTCCTCCCAGCTGGTTACCGACCCGACGGGGAGCTGGCTGTACCAGAAAAATGCTGGCCCTTCCAGTGTCTGAACAAAGCAGCGAAGCTTAGCGGCCTCTTGCTGCGCCGGAGTCCCCAACATAGGCCCGCACCTCGAGTTGAAGTGGGCTAAATGCTGTGGTGGATCTCCAGTCCCGTTGAAGGGAGCGAAAGTGGGATTCCCGAATCCCAGAGGCGCCGGCATGTCATCCACCCATGCTGGGTAGGGCTTGCCGTCCGGTGGGATCGCCACCTGCCGAGTCTCCAAGGCCTCCAAGCGGGCAATGAGTGCCGCCATCGGATCGTCCGGACATGGGTTCCAGTCCTGGCGAGGATCTCTAACCACGAGTGCATTGCATGGCCCTTCAATCGGGTCGTCGACCGGGTAGTCGAACTCGGCAGCTCGTGGGATGGCGGGCGGAGCGGCCCTTGGGGCAGCGGGAGGAATCCGAGCGGGATCTCTCAGGTAGTCACGCCGCTCGGGAGGGTGTGGCGAAACATACCGCGCCCTCTTGCCATAGGCAATGGCCTCTCTCCTGTCGGCGAACACGGCGTAATCACGGTTGCCCGGGAGAGTCTCATCGAGGAGCGGTTGTTCCGGTCCCTGCTGTCCTGGCCTGGGATCACCATAGTCAGGCCGCCGTTCTGCAGCGCGCTCGGCGAGGAGCTGGTCAACCAGCTTCTTCTGTTCGGCGAGCTGCTGACGTAGCGTAGCCTTCTCGGGATCCTCCTCTGCCCTCTGCATGGAGGCAGATGGGTCGGCGGGCTTTATAGCCTCACTGTGCTCTTTTCCTTTGCCGACGTTTCGGCTCAACGTCAGTGCTTTAGTGGGTGCGGGGAGCCCCAGGAGGTTCCTCTGATGACGAGTAACTCTCACCGATGGATCTAACGACGGCTTGTCTTCGGGGGGGAAGCCCCCGTCGAGAAGTTCCAAGTCGTTCCCCTCTCCCGACAGGTCAGCCATATTGACTGTCTCCGTCCCTGTGGATATACCCTCAGGGCCGCCCAGTGAATCGGGCTGTCGGCGAATCACACTGAAGCGTAGGGCAGCGTACTGCCCCCATCCACGGATATACACGTGGGGAGTGGCTTCCTCGATAACTTTGCGGAGTACTTGAAAACACTCAACGCATCGTTGTTGGAGGGCCTCGTGGTGCTCAAATGACCCGGGGTGCCGAACCGCGGGGAGCATGGCCAGGTCAATTTGACGGCACTACTCACCAATATCCTCCAGGTGCGCTTGAATCCCGGGGTATGGCATTTGTAGGCGGTGAAGACAGGAGCGAGTCTCCCGGAGAGTTCGGCGGAAGCATTCGAACTCATCCGGGGTGAGCGATTCGGGTGCATCAAAGCCCGGTCCTGCGACTGGCCAAAACTTCTCAGGGAAGTGGCCCTCTGCTAGGACGGTCCAGAAGCTCCACGACTCAAACTCGGGACCCAGATCTCCTTGGTCCTCTTCAATGGCTGGGAATGGACGGGGAACCGGCAGTGGTGCCGAGGCGGGCCGTCGGGCTGACGGGCTGGCCGGCGGTGAATACGGCGAGCAGGCCGATTGGCCTCCATATCCCGGGCCGCCCTCTGAGGGTGGCGGTGCCCTGGCTACCACATCACGATAGGACAGGCCGGCGAGCGAACATCCTGCCGTAGCATCGGTGCTCGCTGAGGGTGCACCAGATCGTGGTTCGACCGTCGGTCCCCAGAAAAAGTCTCCGGCTCCTCCGATCGAGACGGAAGGCACTTCCGGAGGGGCCGGTACCAACCGCAAGCTTGATCCATGGGGGTCTACCAGGCCCTCATTACTCCGGATATACCTTCGGAGAGAAGCGGGGATCACATCGATCTCGCTCTCGGGGAGCACGAGGCTGACGTGCCGCATTCCTACCCCTGCCCTTGACTGGCGGGATTGGGGAAAGGGCTCTGTCGCCGAATCGTACTCCGCCTCTGAATCAGAGAAGCGAACCGGTCGGATCTCTGTCCGGAATTCCGTAACATTCTTCCCTCGGCGTCGACGCCTTGCCTTCCTTCCCCTGGGTGGTTCTTCGGGGCAGGGCTGATCTCTGTCCTGGCGTCCTCCGGCCGCACTGGTGCTGGGGCCAAGAGGACTGGGAACCAAGGTGCGAGGGGCACCGGGACAGATATCAAAGGGGACGCGGGGAGAGATGATTCCGGGCAGGCCTCCGGGCCGGGATCGGAAGGTGGGATGACCCATGCCTCCTGGATCGGCCACACGGAGTAGATCCCGCTGGTGAATAGCGCTACCGCGAGGTGGTCCGCGGTGGCTACTGCCTGCACCAGCAACCGGGAGAGTCAACCCAACCTGCCTTTGGGGCGGTCGAGGCCTCGATCCAGGTCGGGCACAGAAGTTCCCCTGCTCAGGATGCGCAGGGGCCTGGCGACTGGAGCCAACAGTGGCTTGGGCCAATGCGGCCGCTGTTGCTAGGGCCCCAAGGTGGGCATCCTCCTCCGCTCGTGCCCGACGTTGGCGTCGGGACAAACGAGTCGGGATGAGCGGCGCGGGCAGGTGGAGAGTCCGCTCTTCGACTTGAGAGGCCTGGCGGCGGTGTCGCCGTGGCCTGGCGGGAGCCCTTACCGTGGATCCCTGGAGCGAATCCCGGATAGGGTGATCCCGGACATCTTCCACCTCATCCGCATAAGGAAGGGAACTGTCAGAGCGCTCCGGGGACAAGCTCCCGAAGCGGTTGGACGTTGAGGTGGGCAGCGGTGCCTCCCTGCGCGGCCCTTGGGGGCGGCGGTGGTGGCGAGGTGCAGCCTCCTCAAGGTCTAGGCGAGCCATGTCCCGGGTGGGGATGACTCCCTCTTCCTCATATCTCCGCACCAGGGTGTTGATCACCCTTCTCTGGATGACCTCCGAGGGGGAGAGAGGGCGTGGTCGTCCCGCAATTGCGGCTGCTGGGACGGCTGTGGAACGGGCGGGACCGCGCGGAGTAGCCGCGTCGGTGTTTCCCCTACCTCTGCGCCAGTGGGCGGGTGGTGATCGTGCACTGGATCGGGCGACCTGATTTCTGAAAGCAGGGAGAATGACCCATTAACACTGACAGGAAAAAGGAATTGACAACCAACCATTAGCGCCACGACGCCTTCCGTGGGGGGAACCCAGGCCCTCGACGTTGCGAGACGGAGTGCCCGATGTCCCTTCCCCAGCCCCTGGCGGGTAAGACTGAATGCTTGTCCGGGCAACACGCCGGTCTTCCAACACCTCTGAAAGCCATCGGTCTTCATATCGAGGAGAAGAGATTCACGTCGGGTTCACCATTTTTCTGTTTCGGTGCGGATGTGCGTCGGGTTACGCTGTTCCGCCAGGACGCGTTCGCGCGTGCACCCGTCAACCCGAGGGGATGGGCGCGCGGCTTGTGGTCCCGCAGTCCCGCTTTCCAAGGGCGGGCAGCATTCTTCCATTATTCAGGGGCGTCTGCTCCTTGATCGAAACCGGGATGATGGGATGTCGGCTCCTCCTTCCTTGGACGTCTCCTCGGAACTCGTCGCCTAATCCGGGTCTCCCTCATAGACTTAAGAATGTTCGTGAATCTCGTTCCCGGCGCCATATCTTCATGGACACCGGTTAATTACGCTGCTTCCGCCCGGACGCTCCAAGGAGTCTGGGCGGGGCAGCAACCTGCGGTAAGAAGGCCGGGTGGCTCTGGGTGCTGGGGGCGTGTCGTAACACTGCGGCTCTGCACGTCTGTCTTCCGTCCCTAATAGGGCTTCTCGAAGGCATGGTGGCCTGAGGCATCCCGCACTGGGTGCGGGGAACTGTGTCACCTGAGGTTTTCCTCAGCTTCCCATGTTTAACACGGGGTATACCGCGAGTTTAACGTCCAGCGGGGACGGCATCGGACTGATCAACACGAAAAGTGGATCAGATGACAGAACCCCTTGCGGGGAACCTCCGACGCTGGGGCCAGCGCATGGGCGGCTTCCCAAGTGATATGGAGTGGAGTGAAGTGGCATGACCCCACCGGGATGTGGCGGCACGGGTAAGGATCAGGATGGATGATGGAGTGGAGAGCTTGGACCCCGTAGGGGCTTCCTACGTACCGCGCGTTAGCGCAGATCAAAGTCAACATAGTTCGGGTATACAGTTTAACGTCATGCTGGACGTCGGCAAGCCGACTCACGAAGGGGTCGAGGCCGCCGGGCGGAGGATTGAACCGAACCACCTCGCACAGAGGGGGATGGAACGGCCGGGTGGATCACAGTTTCACGTCATGCTGGACGATAAAAGGAGAAATGGAAAAAGGGGCTGTGGGGAGGCACAGTGGAGATACACACGGGCAGTCTCCCACAGGGGCGGATTCATAGGTGAATCGACGCAAGCGTGAACCCTGGAGGGGTCCACTGATGGACGAACCGACGTGAATACGACCGGGACGACCAGGTGGTGGGCTTGGACCTCAGGGAGGCTTCCTACGTACCCTGTTTAGAAGACAGGGATCAAAGTCCACGTAGTTCATTCTGTCAGGACTTACGCACTTGAGGCAGCCCGAATGTGGCAAAACTCAGTTGGAAGGGACTTGGACCGAAAGTAGGAGACACCTCGATCCCAGTCACACCCTCTACTGGCTTTGGCAGTGGGGGAGCGCAATGGAGATACACATGTGCAGCCCGCCACAAGAAACTAGGGGTTTGTAATACCATGCCCCCGTAGGGAAAATCCACTCCCATTAAATCATCCCAAAAGCGGGACAATCCCGACATCCCTGCAGAGACGAGCGGGTGGGGGCCACGTCCAAACCGGGGGAGACCCTGCTAGCAGAGCACGGGATCGGATGATGCGGACGGTTTAGCGTCTTGCCAGACGAAGTACAGTTTAACGTCGTGTGTTGAGGACGAAGCGGACGGTTTAACGTCTTTCCGGACGAAGTACAGTTTAACGTCGTGTGTTGAGGACGAAACACTTGGCAGTTTAACGTCTTGCAGCGCGGACGATGAGGGCTAGGCAGTTTAGCGTCGTGCAGCTTGGACGGATGTGCAGTTTAACGTCATGCTGGACGTATGGGCAGTTTAACGTCATGCGGGACGAATGCGCAGTTTAACGTCATGCTGGACATATATGCAGTTTAACGTCATGCTGGACATTGTGCAGTTTAACGTCATGCAGGACGAATATGCAGTTTAACGTCATGCTGGATGAATGATTGTCGCCGATGGGTCCGTGTCACTTCGCACGAGCCTGGAAGGCTGCACGGGAAGACAGCGCACGGTTCGGGCACCCAGGATGAGGATCATCGGGCGCCACGCAGGCGGGTACCCTCAGGGGGTCAAGGGAGGCGACCCTGGCGGATTGCGCGCAAAAGAGGAGCTTTGCGCGCAAAACCGCGGGTCGGCGCGCAAAATGGTGGGCTGGCGCGCAATTGGGCCAGCGCTTTGCGCGCGAATGATTGGGATTGCGCGCACCGGGCTTCGGGTAGCGCGCGGGGGCAACGGCTCATTCTCTAACGAATGGCCACTTTGAAGATGGGGGGTGCGCGCAATCGGGTTGGATTGCGCGCACCCGGGGGCAATTGCGCACAAGAGGCTTCTTTTTCACGCAAAGACCTTCGGGTTTGAAATTTATTCAAATGAAATGAGCCATGGGGATTGCGCGCGAAGGCGGACCCCAAGGCTCTATTGCGCGAAAGAAAGGAGGTTACCTGAAGATCGGCATTGCGCGCGGAAGGGGTTGGATTGCGCGAACGAGCGACGCTTCGGATTCTGGCAACCTTCAAAACGTCGGGGGTCGCCTTATATTTATAGGCAACCCCGGGCGCGGAATCCGGTCTCGGGCGCGCAATTCGCTTCGGGGGCGCGGAATCAGGACCCGGCGCGCAAGGGAGCCGCGCAGGCACGGGTGCGCAAAATAGCGCGCCGAACCGGCGCATTGCGCGCATCCCGGGAGGATTGCGCGCCGCGGGTCAACTTTGCGCGCGAGCCTCTGAAATTTCGCGCAAGTCCTCCGGGCCTTCCGGAACGTGCCTTTGACTCCAAATATCACTTCGCTTTCCGCATCCGGAGCTTCGTTTGGGAACAACGGACTTTTCCGGCGTCTACAGTCTCCACGAAGTGATGTGATTCATTATACATGATCATAAGTAAACAATGATTGTATAGTTGAATGGAATTAATAAATATGATATTTATTATATTTATATTGAATCTATTATTCTTTAATTTTTATTTAAAACATACCTTTATTCTTTCCATAATGTGTAAATACTATAATTTTATTTGAGTAAGTGTGGACTACTGTGTAGGTGTCGGGCGCAGTGGAAGCGCATTTGTGGGTTATCCCAACGTTAATTTTAGCGTTAAACAACGTTCAATCTGAGATCTATTACGATATAAAACGCTGAATCTTCAGAATAGAACGAAGAACGAAAAGAAAATAAGAGTCCTAGAACCCTTTAGGAGGATCATTATATGTTGATTATAGTTAATTTAATTAATTCATAAGAATTACCTCGTTGGAATTATTTCTTCATTGATATGTCCAGTCACGATTCGGTGATCCATCATTGCGTCGTAGAATCCAAGTGTAGGATTCCTCTAGCGGTGATCCACACGTGTGTCACGTATCTCCAGATGTCACTGAAGGGATCTCCGAGTGCTAGCACGGAAGAACCTTTGCTTGCGATGTCCGCCTTCGACCGCCTTGATCCGGTGGAGGATCTTTCTCTCGTAACTTGAGGGGATTCTTGGTGGAAATGGAATTCTCTCTTCACTTGAGAGTATTTCCAAATCTATTGTGAACAACAACGGCTCTCCAATATGTTGGGGTTGTGAGGATATTTATAATCAGGTTTGAGGTTAATAGAGGTATGACAATAAATAAACGTGTTACGCATTTTATTTATTTCATTAAATCTTATTGAAAACCCCCATGTCGAATTATTAATTCTTTGACATGCACCCACACTGATTATAATAAATATCATTTAATAAAACAATATTAAATCCTCAAAATCCCAACTGGAAAAACTACACGGCGTGTAATAATTAATACATGGCGTGTACTTTTATTTTCCATTTTTCTCAACCACATTTATTAGACCTTGAGTAATGACTATTTATTTCTTAAATAAATTTAACTGCATTACTCGCTAATAAATATATTATTTCATCCACAATATATTCTCTCAAATAAATTGTGTCAAAATAAATGTGATCAGACATCCTTAAATAATTATTAAACCACAGTCGAGAATAATATTTATTTAACTTGTTATTTAACTGTGATACATGGACACACTTTGTGTGTGACCCTCTAGGACTCTTCCTCAGTGGCATTAGGCTGAGCCTGCCTACAGTCCAAGGTTAGGGTCTAGCAACACACCAAGGCACCCATAGAGAAAGAAGTTAATTCCGCAATGACGTGTCACCTCCTATGAACGCTTACCGTGTAATATAATCCATTTGTCTCGATATCACCAATCAAGCGGGTTGCATGCTAGTGCCATCAACCCATGTGCTTAATTATTCGTTCTTTGACTTCCTGGAATTGAACTTTCTCATACCTTACCATGGCCATGGATTTATTTAGGCTATATCAATTCCATAAAAGGGCCTGAGATATCTACTTCTGTTATGGAACGGATGGGACAAATCCTTTCTCGCATTATCTATTAATGCGGTATTACTCGTGACGCACCCAACATATCCTACCTCACTGCGAACAGTGTGTCGTCATAGTTTTCGTCAATACATCTAACTGCACGAGTTGTAATACCCACTAATAATAATCTTAAAGTCTAAGGATCAATACACACGTCCGAAGATAGGAACATCCAATGACACTATGAAATGTGGATTTCCTACTGGCGGGTCTCATTCTCATAATATCCTCCTGGATATTACCAAGGGCTCACACCATGAGAAGGTGCCTCAAAGTTTTATGAGTCCCCACCCCTAATGACCTGTATTATTTGTGTCCCTCAAATAATATCATTCGGCCATAGAACATACATTCAAGAACAGTGTTATGGAAATTCCGGGTTCTCATCATAGCAGGGATTCGCTACGACCCTTTAATGCAACAGCTGTCCATTGGAAATTATCACATGACATGTCATGCAGAAGAACAATCAAGATGTGATAAGGTCTTTATTTAATGAATAAAGTACAAAGTAGTTGGTTCTAGACCTCCAACTCCAACAGACTCCCACTTGGACTAGAGCCAACTGCTAACAACCTTTAACCCGCTAACTCTCACATGATATTCATGCTTCTGCTAAGATAGGCCTTTAGTCAAGGGGTCCGCCATGTTCTCTTCCGTGGACACTCTTCTCACTTCAACTTCACCCCTTTGATAGAAATCCTTCAAGAGGTGATACTTCCGGAGTATGTTCTTTGTCCGTTGATGTGACCTTGTTTCTTTTTCAAGAGCCACCGCTGCAGTATTATCACAATTCAATGTAATGGGAAATTTACTGCTAGGCACCACATGAAGCTCCTGGACAATGTTCTGAATCCAGACGGCTTCCTTGGCTGCATCAGAAGCCGCTATATACTCGGACTCCGCTGTAGAATTGGCAACAACTGGCTACTTTGAACTCTTCCAGCTCACAGCTCCTCCATTGAGATAGAAAACATATCCAGATTGCGACTTCAGATCATTCTGATCTGTTTGAAAACTAGCATCAGCATACCCTCTGATGACAAGCTCCTCATCTCCTCCATACACCAGGAACATATCCTTAGTTCTTCTAAGATACTTAAATATAGTCTTAACAGTAGTCCAATGTTGTGCTCCTGGATCTGATTGATATCTGCCTACCATGCTCAGTGCGTAGGCAACATCAAGCTTGGTACATAACATGGAATACATGATGGATCCTATAGCCAAAGTGTATGGGATCTTTCTCATCCTATCTTTATCATGTTGTGTCTAAGGATACATTTTCTTAGAAATATGTAAGCCATGTGACACTGGAACCAATCCCCTCTTGGATTTTTCCATACTAAATCTTTTTAGTATTTGGTCAATGTATATACCCTGACATAGTCCAAGAAGCCTCTTGGATCTATCATGAATGATCTTGATCCCTAGAATATAGGCTGCTTCTCCTAAGTCCTTCATGGAGAATCACTTTTTCGACCAGTCCTTAACTGACTGTAAGGCTGGTATGTCATTTCCAATAAGCAATATGTCATCAACATATACCACTTGGATGACGACCGCATTCCCATTAAACCGCTTATAAACAAATGGCTCACATTCGTTCTTAATGAAACCAAATTACTTTACGGCTTCATCAAATCGAATGTTCCATGACCTGGATGCTTGCTTCAATCCATAAATGGATTTCTGCAACTTGCAAACCCGTTTGGCTTTATCTGGTGTCACAAACCCTTCTGGTTGTGTCTTATAGACATCTTCCTGAATGTTCTTGTTAAGGAATGTGGTTTTGACATTCATCTGCCAAATCTCGTAGTCATGGTAAGCTGCTATGGCAAGTATGATTATTATGGATTTAAACATGGAAACTGGAGAGAAGGTTTCATCATAGTCAATTCCTTGATGTTGTCTGAATCCTTTAGCCACTAGCCTTGTTTTATAGGTGCTAACTTGACCTTCCATGTCCAGCTTTCTTTTGAATACCCATTTGCATCCAACAGGCTTTACATCAACTGGCTCATCGACCAGAACCCAAACTTGGTTATGATACATGTAATCCATCTCAGAATTCATAGCTTCTAGCCATCTTACAGCTTCTGATCTATCTACTGCTTCCTTGTAGGAGATAGGTTCATCATTGTCCAACAATAATGATTCACCATCCTCGGTGACTAAGAAACAAAATCTCTCTGGTTCCCTTACCTCTCTTGAGCTCCTACGCAATACTTGTGTTTCTGGAACCTCTTCCATGGGGACCTATGGAACTTATTCTTGTACCAACTCCTGTGTATCTTGAGCATCAACTTCATCAAAGTCAATCTTGCTGCCACTATCCTTCTTGAGGATGTGCTCCCTCTCAAGAAAGACGGCTTGTCTGGTGACAGTCACTTTCTTGTCTTGAGGGTTATATAGGTAATATCCTTTTGTTTCCTTGGGATATCTTATAAAGATACACTTCATGCCCCAGGGTGCTAGTTTGTTGCCTGAGAAGGTCTTAACAAATGCCTCACATACCCATACACGTGTGTGCGACAAATTGGTTTTCCTTCCATTCCATAACTTGGATGGAATTCCATTTTCCGCCTTAGTTGGTACTCGGTTTAATGTGTATGCTACAGTTTGTAATGCATATCCCCAAAAGGATAATGGAAGATCTGCATGACTCATCATTGACCTCACCATGTCCAATAAGGTGCAGTTCTTCCTTTCACTAACACCATTCCACTGTGGTGTATAAGGAGGAGTGAGCTGAGATAGAATCCCAGACTCCCATAGAAGATCGATGAAGTCTTGGTTCAGATATTCTCCACCTCAATCCGATCGAAGCTTCTTTATCTTCTTACCAAGCTGATTCTCTACTTCATTCTTGAATTCCTTAAATTTCTCTTAGGACTCTGACTTATACCTCATTAAGTAGACATATCCATATCTACTCAAATCATCAGTAAAAGTAATGAAGTAAGAATATCCACCTCTAGCTTCTACTGGAAATGGTCCACACACATCTGTGTGTACCAATCCAAGAAGCTCTATGGCCCTTTCACCTTGTCCACCAAAAGGTGGCTTGGTCATTTTTCCTTGTAAACAAGTGTGACATATATCAAGTTTTTTTAGCTCAGTAGAGTCTAAATAGCCATCTTGGCAGAGCTTTGTCAAACTCTTCTCGTTCACATGACCAAGGTGGTGATGCCATAACTGGGTGATGTATGAGTCATGTGAGTTTGTTTCGTTATCGATTGCCAACACATGGTTTTCGTAATTCAATACATACAAACCATTATTTAAATCTGACATACCATAACATACGTTGTTCTTATAAAATAGACAACCCTTATTTCCAAATTTGAAAACAAATCCATCCATATCCAAACAAGATACAGAAATTATGTTCTTGGTAACACTAGGCACATAATAACAGTTATGTAAAACCAAAATCATCCCAGTCAGCAATGAGAGGTGTTAGTCACCAATAGCCAACCCAGCCAGCCTTGCAACATTGGAATCTCGAAGATCCACCTCTCCTCTGGCGATCTTTCTAAATCTACTTGGTTCCTGCATTTTAATACATATGTGAACCCCACAAGATTTATTTAATACCCAATGTGTAGAAATAGAAATATTTCACTCAATAACAAACGCACCTATAGCGTCCCCATGCTTCTGGGTGCAGTTCCTCTCCCAGTGGCCCTGCTTGCCACATGCAAAACACACTGCCTCCCGTTCTATGCCCTGCCTCTGGATCTTCCCCTTCTTTAAGGGACGGTGCTCAGGGGCTTCAGACCGTTTATAAGTCTTTGGCCCCTTTGCATTGTCCTTCCTTTTCTTGTTCACCGTAAGGACCGCAGGTTTGTCATGCCCCATGTCCTTATCTACATGGCGAATCAAGGTCAGAATCTTTGATAGACTCTTCTCATTTCTGCTCATGTTATAGTTGACAATAAAGCTAGAAAAGTTCTTGGGTAGTGATGATAGGATGATATGTGTACACAACTCATCCGGGAATTTAATCCCTAAGATGTCCAACAATTCAATGTAGCCAATAAGCTTGAATACATGAGGCCCAGATGGCTTAGACTCTCCAAGATTCATGGTAAACAAAGCATTGGAGATCTAATACCTCTCATGTCTCGCCTTCTCTTGGTAGAGATCTTTAAGGTGAGACATCATGCTGTACGCGTCCATGTTTTTATGTTGCTTCAAGAGCTCATTAGATATGGCTGATAGCATGAAACACTAGACATCTGTGGCATCATCCATGTGTTTCATGTAGAGAGATAATTCCTCATCACTAGCCTCTTTCCTAGGCGCAACTGGAATAGTCTCTTCCAGCACATATAATTTCCTTTCATGGTGAAGGACGGCGCGTAAACGCCTTTTCCACTCTTGGAAATTGGTGCCAATGAGAAGGTTTTATTTTTCGAGTATGGTGCGCAATGATATGTTTGAAGTCATTTTCTTTCCGTTTCTACAAATTAAGATGAGCAAAGGTTTAGTACTTTATTACAAAAATTCAGACAAATAAATAAATTAATACTTATTAGTCTCCCAATATTTTATCGAAATCCAATATCCCTCACCATTAACTTCGGAATATTCTGTTTCATGAATATTCTAGTGGCAAGGATCCATATTTTCCTTCACATTACCCCAACTAGGGTTGGTCAAGAAACTTGAAGGGTTTTAGGTAGGCATTCCAAATGCCAACTGCATTAACTCGCAGCTCCTTGATCCGCTAAGTAGACTCCCCAATCCTAAAATCCTTTTTGGATTTCCTCAACCTTTGCCTATTGGTCACACCAAGTCCTACTGTGGCAGTCAACCCTTGATGTGAACCAAGTCAAGTCAAACCAAAACCTTGAATTAGAATTCCCTGATAATTGAAAGCTCCCCAACTAGGGTTGGTCAAGGACTTTGAACTATGGTTCGATTCTAAACAAGATTATGGAAGGCTATGCTGACTTAATATTTATTTTGAGGGATTTTATCCTAATACGTAAATTTCCATTTTATTATCTTTGATTACATGCTTGTTAATATTAAGTGGGATATAATTAAGTGATTAACCATGTCTAAGAAAATATTTACGTATAAGCCAGTTTTATTTTAGTTCCATCTTGCATGCTCATTTAATTCATTAATTGTGTGATCGTGACAACACACCCACAATAAATAAACCATGAAACTGACAGAAATAAAACAAATGGTATGATCATGAGCTTTTCTATTGGTTAGTTTATCTAGCGGTTGATAAACTAACACAAGACCTAGGGGAGAAACACCTTGACCCTTTCGGGTTCGTGTTTACAGCTTTCCACCTGCCCACCTTTGTATCTCCTTGGATTGGTTTCACCTTGGCTCCTGACTTGAGCCACCTCCACTAGCTTGGGAGCTCCATCCATTACATATGCATTTATCTCACACACAGGTGAGGGGTAAAAAGGGGGTTTTACATAAAAGAATCCTTGGGCGTGCAGGCCCTACATATTAATGAAGAGATGGCTCACAGGCCAACAAATTTAATATAAATAAATAAATTAAAAGATACCATTCACATACAAAGGTCTTGGTCTAGCTCATGATCATCCATACATGCAACGATATTTACGCATAAATAAAACTAACATTCAATTCTTTAATCATTCTTGTATACGATAAATCATGCTCGAATCAATTAATTATCTTCAATTAATCAATCATTTTATCTTAAATCCCATTTCTGAATTTCCTTGAGATTATCGTCCATCATAATTTTAAACAAATAAATTCATTTAAAATTATCCTTGTACATAACTTGTACCTTGGAGGCAACCCGGAAAATTCCCATTTATTACGCAGATGTTAAATTAAACACATATATATAAAACACCTATCACGTGTTGTGCCTCAGCTTTACGCCTGCACCATGGTACACATATCAAGGGTTTGTATAATATAATAATAAATTTTAATTAATCTGCATAATTTTGGTGAGTACACGGTGTGTAGTTCCGACTACACGGTGTGTACAGTGGGACACATGCCATGTAGTTTCCGCGTTACATAGTTTCTAGCCGGGCAGGCCGTGTACGGAGTACACGACCCAACCCTAACTCGAAGGGACTACACACCATGTCCATTGGACCACACGGCGTGTATTCCGGAAACCATGTGCCACCTATTTCTGGTCAACACATGGTGTCTTAAATTCTTATAAAGAATCCAATACACGGCCTGATTTGGCAGATCAGTCGATGCATTGAACCTAGACTACACTACGTGTACTTCTGAATACACGCCGTGTATTCTGGTGTTATACGGCCAGAAACGTTTAGCTCCTCTGGATGAGTTCCTCTATTGTATTTTAATAAAAATTAAAATAAAAAACCATTTCTATGAGGTGAATGAGAAACGAGGGTGGAGGAACAGATCTCGAGATTCAGATTTGTAGAATGATTAAACAGGAATTGAAATAACTGAATTATTAAATGCTTAAATAACCAACGAAAAACTAAATAATTATAACCAACAATATGACCCCTCCGATACCACTTGTAGGTTCCGGGCGCAGCGGAAGCACATTTGTGGGATAACCCAGCTTTAATTTTAGCATTAAACAACATTCAATCCGAGATCCGTTACGATATAAAATGACGAATCTTCAGAATAGAATGAAGATAAAAAACAAAATAAGAGTCCTGGAACCCTTGAGGAGGATCATCATATGTTGATTATAATTAATTTAATTAATGTATAAGAATTACCTCGTTGGAATTATTTCTTCGTTTATGTGTTCGGTCACGATTCGGTGATCCGTCATTGTGTTGTAGAATCCAAGTGTAGGATTCATCTAGCGGTGATCCACACGTGTGTCACGTATCTCCGAACGTCACTGAAGGGATCTCGGAGTGCTAGCGCGGAAGAACCTTCGCTTGCGATGTCCGCCTTCGATCGCCTTGATCCGATGAAGGATCTTGCTCTCGTAACTTGAGGGTGTTCTTGGTGTAGAGAGAATTCTCTCTTGGCTTGAGAGTATTTTCAAATACATTGTGCACAATAACGGCTCTCCAATATTTTGGGGTTGCGAGGATATTTTTAATCAGGTTTGAGGTTAATAGATTTATGACAATAAATAAACGTGTTACGCATTTTATTTATTTCATTAACTCTTATTGAAAACCCCCATGTCGAATTATTAATTCCTGGACATGCGCCCATGCTGATTATAATAAATATCATTTAATAAAACAATATTAAATCCACCAAATCCCAACTGAAAAACATCATGGCGTGTAATAATTAATACATGGCGTGTACTTTTATTTTCCATTTTTCTCCACCACATTTATTAGACCGTGAGTAATGACTATTTATTTCTTAAATAAATTTAACTTCATTACTCTCTAATAAATATATTATTTCATCCACAATATATTCTCTCAAATAACTAGTGTCAAAATAAATGCGATCAGACATCCTTAAATAATTATTAAACCATAGTCGAGAATAATATTTATTTAACTTGTTATTTAACTAAGATACATGGACACACTTAGTGTGTGACCCTCTAGGCCTCTCCCTCAGTGGAATTAGGCTGAGCCTGCCTAAATTCCAAGGATAGCATCTACCAACAGGCCAAGGCTCCCATAGAGAAAGAAGTTAATGTCGTAATGACGTGTCACCTCCTACGAACGCTTACCGTATAATATAATCCCTTTGTCTCGATATCTCCAATCAAGCGGGTGGAATGCTAGTGCCATCAACCCATGTGCTTGATTATTGTTACTTTGACTTCCCGAAATTGAACTATCCCATACCTTACCATGGCCATGGATTTATTTAGTCTCTATCAATTCCATCAAAGGGCCTGAGATATCTACTTCTGTTATGGAACGAAAGGGACAAATCCTTTCTCGCATTATCTATTAATGTGGTATTACTCGTGACGCACCCAACATATCCTACCTCACTACGAACAGTGTTTCATCATAGTTTTCTTCAATACATCTAAGTTCACGATTTGTAATACCCATTAATAATAATCTTAAAGTCTAAGGATCAATACACACGTCTGCAGATAGGAACATCCAATGACACTATGAAATGTGGATTTCCTACTGGCGGGTCTCGTTCTCATAATATCCTCCTGGATATTACCAAGGTCGCAAACCATGAGAAGGTACCTCAATGTTTTATGAGTCCTCACCCCTAATGACCTGTATTATTTGTCTCCCTCAAATAATATCATTCGTCTATAGAACATACATTCAATTACAGTGTTATGGAACTTTCGGGTTCTCATCATAACAGGGATCCACTACGACCCATTAATGCAACATCTGTCCTTAGGACATTATCACATGACATGTCATGTAGAAGAACAATCAAGATGTGATAAGGTCTTTATTTAATGAATAAAGTACAAAGTAGTTGGTTCTAGACCACCAACTCCAACATGCTGCCCCCTCAAAGTGATATGACTCATTCAGTCAATACATAGAGAATATAATAGATGAAGTTAATGAACTTATGTAACATATATAATAGAAAAAATATATTTTATTTATAATATAACAATGTATCATTTATTTTAATACTTTTAATATGACAAAGAAATGAAAGTAGCGTTCATGTGTACGTACAACCTACCGTCTCCAAGAACAGTGTATTTTATTTATTATCTCAAAATGTAATGGACTATTTTAAATACATATATAGAGGATATATTTTATATGTAAATCATGATTAATATTCTGTAGATGATGTAATTTTGACCACTTGAACAATTTGCTTCAAACAAGTTCATTTTCAACTCAAGTGCCAAATATCATCGAAATGACCTATGTGAACCTAAATAATTATGCAATTTTTATAACTTTGTAATAAGTGATATAAAAATAATAATAAACATGAAAAAGTTACTCTAAAAAGATGAAATTAACCTAAATTTGTTATTTAGGAAAAAAATGAATAAGACAAGTCAGATTCAAGGTTAGGAAATTTCTAAACTCATTTTCCACTCATTGGGTTTTATGTATACTTCTTTGATTATATTATCCCAATATTATGTGTGGGATCACTATTTATTTATTTATATTTTAATTTAAAACACCTTTTGTGTCTATGTACTATTTCTACACATAATAACCCCATTGATAAGTTCTTACATCATTTATAAGAAGTTTTTAAAGGAACTACTTAACCTAATTTCCATTCATTGGGATAATCATCAACTTCGTGATTATTTCATGCTATGATTATGTGATAAATATATTCTCACATCATATTGTGTATTTATACTTTATATATGTGTATTTATATTGAATAAACATAATTGATCTATTTTATAAACAATATGATATGTGTAAGGGAAATCTTAACTCAACCTCATTTCATGGAGTTAAATATCCATGTCAACGGTTTTGTATTTCAAAGAATATGTGTCAATGAAATCTGATTGTTTTACACTAAAATACAGTATGATATGTGTAAGGGAAATCTTAACTCAAAATAAGTTCATTAAGGCATATTTTGATTTATATATGACCTTCTTATATACAGTGTATAATCCACACCTTTGAATTTTAATTTCATTCAATGGTTTTAAAAAGGAATATTTTTCTATGAAGTTTTTTACCAAATGAGAAAAGTAATTTTTCTTTTTAACATATATTGTGACAATGACCTTTCCACCACAATGATCATTATTTTATATTTAGTTCCCTCTACAAGATGTAATGTTTTGAAAAGAAAAATAAATTCTATATACCCTTTCAATGTATTCGCTATTGATAAAGGATTTATTATGTCAATATCATGGAATAATCTATTGTGATTGCAATTTTGAAATGTTATTTTTCTTTTATACTTGTATTCTGTGTTATGATTATGTTATGGTTATTTTGAATTGTTTATGTATATGTTTGGTTCTGTGATAAACCAAGGGAGGGGGTTCCCATGATAGATTTCTAATGCAATGGGTAACGTGATAGAGGTAAACGTTAAGGTTTCTCCTAAGAGATTTAGGGAATATACTATGATTGTTATTCCAAATGTAACCATGAAGGATACTACCTTTATAGCTATTAAAGTTAAAATATAAGTATGTTATGGATGTGACAAGTTACATTTATGAATTATTATATATATTAGTTATTCAGAAATCTTATGATTTCATGAGGTATGTTAAAGAGATTATGTTATATGGGTAAAAATTATGATTACATGAATTTTTATGTATTCATGTACTAATTACCGATTTCATTTTTTTTATATCCCTTATTGACCTTTTTAGGCTCATCCCATGTTTTTGAAAAAAATTTCCCAGGGTATAAGGAAGGGTAAAAGAATGGAATAAATCAAGAAGATTATTATGATGATAAGAATTATTATTTTATTTGATGAGTTTTATTGGATTGAGTAGAAGTTTTTACTTTGTAATAATTGATATTTAATGTAATAGTTATGGAAAAATTATCTAATGATATAAACCTGAAAATATTCATAATGTAAAATAAATAAAATTCTTCTGCAAAACTAAAGTCTATGTAATGTTTAAGGCAGGTGCCTTATAGTTGGTATCAATGGTCGGTTTAGAAAAAATTAGAGGTTAGGATACTTTCTAGGTATCGGTTAAGGGTCCCATATATCCAATAGGTTTATTATCATATTGAAACATTTGGAGGGTTTTGGTAAATTAGAATGATTGGATAAAAACCTGAACAATGAAGATATAAGAAGGCTGATGGATTTGAGTAATATTAATGTTTTTATGTTATATTTACCCTATAGAGGATTCTTTTTTTAATAACTCATTTCATGTTTATGTGATGATTATTTTCAGTAGATTATGTATCATTTATCATGATGGAAGGAAATAGATCATGAAGAACTCTCTTATCGCTCCTCAACTGTTTGATCACCACTATTATGGAAAAATTATATTAGAATGATTATGAAATCTTATTGAGTATTACAATCACCTGTAAGAAATTTTTTGAGTTATCCAACACCTACTCATTTGTAAAAACATTTTATGGGTCATCGAATATTTTTAATACGATTTCATGATCTCAAAATTTTCAACTCTATCGAAAATTTAAATTACATAAGTGGAGTGAACATTAACTTTTCGAATGTAGGAAAACATGAAGAATGATTAATGAAACAACATGAAGGTCATGATATATCACTACTGGAAAATAGGTCTATACCCACTCTTTTTCAAAAAACCTTGGGAATAGGGTACCCTTATGCCCACGGTTTTCCAAAATCATTGTCATAGGGCTAGTATGTGAACCTATACCCACGGTTGTGCCAAAAACCTTGGGTATTGTTTTCTTTTAAGACCCATACCCACGGTTTTGGAGAAAGCCGTGGGTATAGGTTAATTTATGAAGACATATACCGATGGTTCTTGAAAAACGTAGGTATTGCGGTTCTTTTTTGAAGTCATATACACACGGTTCACTAGAACTGTGGGTATAGCTTTTCTGCGTTGTGGCGGGGAAAAAACATTAGGCGGGACACGAGAAAAATTTGGCGAGAAGACCTTTTTTGACAGATCATATTAATATATATAGGAAGATGAATGTTTATAGATTAAATAACAATGTTAGATCGGTTGGTAACTTTTTTGAAAGTTGATTTGAGGGGCTTTGTAAGATGACGGTTTGAATCTTCATAGCCACCTTTTTTGAATTTATATACATTTTATATTAATATATTTACCCAGATATATGAATATATAACATATCAAAATGATAGCTCGTTTGCTCCGTCGTTGGGCGCTAGAGCGACGTGTAGCCAGAGGCACGGGTTCGATTCCCTGAGGCCGCGCATTTTTGAATACCTATGTGGATTATATTAATATATATCCACTGAAATATGTATATATGACATATAGAAAATCCAGCTCGGTTGGTTCAGGGGTTCCCTGTGACGTGTACTGTGTAGGGTTCAAACCTTGCTAGATGTGAATTTTTTTAACATGAAGTGAATATATTTCCCACAGTTTGAAAACAGTGGTGTAAATGCCCTGCCAGCGTGGTGTTGATGTGTCACACACCTATACCCACGGTTCTACCGAACAATGGGTATAGGTCAATACCCTTATACCGACGCCGTTCCAGCCCATGGTTCCCAAAACCGTCGGTATAGCCTATACCCACGGTTTTGAACCATGGGTATATGCCCTTTTTCCAGTAGTGTATGGATTCATGGTATGATTTATTTTCTTATCCATAATGAAATTAGTATATATGGGTTGATATTTATAAATGATGAATATATTTGATCTACAAGAATGATGTATTTATAAATAAGGTTCAAATTCATTATTAATGGATTATGAAGAACACTGAATGATTATGAAGTATACATATAATGGATTCAAGAGTTATTTTATATTGTAAGAATATGAAATGATTAAAAGTATTAATTCTCTTTTGATGACGGGATCACATTGTAAGAATTTTTCTTGTATGTGTAATCCTAAAGCATGATATTTGAAAAATTTTATTCAAGGAAGAATTATCATTTCTTATATGTACATAATGGATAAACTTTAGAGTTCATATTATTTTTTTCCTGAGGTGATTAATGGTTATTACATTTTGGGATGAAAAATTAAATGTATTAGATAATCATTGAGGTTAAAGAAGGTAATTGCTATCTTTGAAGACAACATCTTGTTTTTTAGAATGTTTTTTGAATTATATGGTTTTAGGGAAAGGACAGGCCATTGGCTGTGTGACAACCCATCGTGTCCAGAAAAGCTGCAAGAATCAAACCCACTACTACAGGGTGACAAGGGCACATTGCCTACCAATAGTCTACATGAAGTCCCTGGTTAGTATAACTTATTCCATTTATTTAAAGGATTTATGGATTAAGAATAAGTTGATTTGGGGAACTTATGTTTTATCAAATCGATATCCTTATTATAGGAAATTTATTTGGTGATTATGTGATAAATTTATTTTTGGAAGACGATCACTCTTTTAGGAACACTATACGACTATAAAAAATAGAATACTATTGGAATTAATTTAAGGAGTAGTGGTTGAATTTTATTTTGGAAGAATATTTTTTTTATTGGGGACATATGGAAATTTAGGTTATTTATGGAAGTGATTATCCTATCTAGTAGAACATGTGTTTAGGTTAATTACATTTCATTATGAGATTTTAAGTGTTGTCGGTGTCATTTTGAGAGAAATGATAAGATTTATCATGGAAGACTATGTGATCAAATCCTTCGGAATTTTGGGTTTCAATATTAGTTAGGATTATTATTTTTTGGGATTAATAGATCTTGTACTAAACATTTTGGTTATTTTTATTGTATCATGATAGGATGAATATATGTTTAATATTTTTCATTTTAAGTGACTCTATAGAAGTTTATTCTAGAGCTTCAGGTCTGATCAAGTCATCTTGACTACTCATCATTTGGTGAAAATTTGAGTTTCTATTAAAAATTTATTAATGTATGAAACTATACTTCTAAAGTAAGTATATTTACTTATATTATTATTCTATGTAGTAAAATAATTCAACACCATTATAAAAATGACCTTAAAACAAAAACATTTTCTGTTTACTTTTCCTACTAGGAAATCACATACAATTTAACTCATCAAACGATTATGGTTTTTTGATGGTTAACATTATTATAATCATGTTTTCTATCACTTTTCATCAAAAAAATATTCTTAGTTTCTCTTCCATATCCATTTATTCCTACATGGAATCATAGTATGGTTTATCTTGGGTGACCTTTGTGCTTCTCCTTTCATTTAAAGTGATAGTTTTATTAACTCTCTTTATGTTGTGGGGTTTTCAATGAACATACCGAGCCAAATTTTAAAATTGAGAGGAATCAATTTCCAAATGTGGAGAATGATATGACATCCTATGTTTTATGAAATAAACACTATGTTCAATAGCATACATGATACGCTACATCGATCTTACTACTGGAAAATAGAGCTATACCCACGGTTTTGGGAAAAACCGTGGGTATAGGGGTACCCTATACCAACGGTTTAAGAAAACCGTGGGTATATGTATAGTGTCAGAACCTATACCCACGGTTCTGGAAAACCGTGGGTATAGGTCACCTATACCCACGGTTCTTATAAAACCGTGGGGATAGAGTTTTTTTCGAAGGCCTATACCCACGGTTTGGTAAAACCGTGGGTATAGGTATTTTTTTCAAGGCCTATCCCCACGGTTTTTCAAAAACCGTGGGGATAAAAAAAAATTAGAAGGGCTATACCCACGGTTTTTTAAAACCGTGGGGATAGCCTATGGTGGCAAAAAAAAATAGACGCGGGAAAATAGAAACAATTTGGCGGGAAAATTTATTCCCACAATTTGAATTATTATTTATAAGCTGATATATTTTAGTTAACAAATTATATTGACAGCTTGGTTGGTTAAGTACTTAGGTTCGTATGCCCCAAATCGCCGGTTCAAACCTCCACGGGCGTATAATTTTAATATGCACCGCGTTTATAATATTAATATAAATAGGCAAATATATAATTATATAACAGTTGCCAATAACGGCTCAGTTGGTACGAAACGCGGTTCTTCCGCGATTTGTCAGTAGAGTCGTGGGTTCGAAACCCGCGGGATTTTTTTAAAAATTAAACACCCTTTATTAATATATATACCATGATATATATATATATAGCATAATGAATTATTGGCTCGGTTGGTCTCACAGATAGGCAAATTCGCGCGGTGGGGTGCGGGATCTGGGTTCGAAACCCACCGCCGTGGATTTTTTGGATGATTAAGTCCCCACGGTTCTCAAACCGTGGGGTAAATCCTTTGACAGTGTGGCCACACACTTGCCACGCTGTGTCAAACTTATGCCCACGGTTTCTCCAAACCGTGGGTATAGGGTGACCCCCCTATCCCGACGCCATTGCAGCCCACGGTTCCCAAAACCGTGGGTATAGCCTATACCCACGGTTTTGGGGGCTATACCCACGGTTTTGAACCGTGGGTATAGGGCAGTTTTCCAGTAGTGTCTTAAATGAACAACTAAATATTATTATTTAAATGTTACCATTATAAACTAGCTATTAGAATGGTGTATATTAATAGTATAAACTGAATTATGAAAATATGGTTTATACATGTTTTAATAATTATTCATTGGTTATCAAATTTATTAGAAATGGAAATAAAATCCAATTGAATATAAATGTTGTGTTTTTTTGACGACCTATTTAAAAAGATAATAATTATGTTTATGAAATCATGTCACTCTATGGATTTTTATTTAAAATGAAATAGATGTTATATATTCAATTTAATGTTTCAAATTCATGTCATATTTTTTTATAAATTTAAAACAATAACAATTTGTTTATTCAAATAAACGAAGTAATTTTCAAAAAAAATAGAGTTTTACTTCATTTTGATGGGGAACCCTTTTTAAATCTTGTATTTGTAGCTTTTATATATTCTATTTGAAAAAATAAACTTCTTATTTAGAATCAGGACATCGAAATTTACTTCTGTTGAAATTTTGGTATTTTTATGATAAAAATCATTTTTTAATGAATAGAAAAAAAATACTGGATTTTAATTCAAAACAGCCTTTTTGTTTAATTTATTTATATAGATTTATTTTTCTTTTCACTATGATTAATGTGTAATTGGATTATTTCATTATCATTAAATACAATTATTGTCATTGTATGTAATTTCATACTTTAATTTGACATAAACGTATGTCAATCATTTGATAGTTTTTACCTCTTAAAAACTAGTTTTTTGGTTTTGACAATGGGAATAAATTTTATTTTAATGTAATTAATTTATGTGGTTTGAATTTGGAAAATTTGATTCCATATTATGAATCATAAGGTCCAAATTATGTACATAGTAACCTTCATTACACATTATGAATAGTAACTTCAGTAATTATTTTTATTTACCATGGTTAAAAGGTACATCTTGTAAATATAGGTATAAAAATAATATTATAACAATAGAAAACTATCCTAACACATGTCATAATTCAATTGGATGGTATTTTTCAGACCTTAATCATCCTTAGAATGAGATATTGGAATTTGGGTTCCACTTGGGTGTGAAAATGACATTTTATAATATTTAATTTAAAGAAAATATAAATATATCATAAACATGTATCATTTAAAAAAATTAATATAGGGTTATATAACTGATCACTTTGAATATAAATAGTCATTAAAAAAGTAAAATGATTTCCAATATGATGGTATTTTATTTAAAAAAATTACACATTAAATAAATAAATTTATTTTGGACACAATGATGACACAATGTTTACCTTATTAACGAAGGATTAGAATAAATGATATTATAAATAATAAAATAAATGTTTGTTAAACATTTGGATGCCATCCATGAGTTTTTTGTATGACATTGACATGTAAGGGATTATTTAAATCATTTTTTTAATTAATCTAGTTGTTATGGCTTTAACATAAATCAATTACTAAATAGTGTAAAAATATACTTAAATGAGTTTTTAGAACTAATACTATTTTATTAAATGATGAAATAGTCCTAAAAATATCTGATCTAACTAACTGACTTATATAATGTTAAAAATATCATTAATTATCAACTTTCTGTTCTATTGGAATTATATAGTAACTATAGTAACCAAATATTTTGAAAATAAAAGAATACATTGTAAGAGTTTGTGTTTTTAACAAATGGTTACATCTAAAATAAAAGACTAATTTTGTGACCTAAATTTGTCTAAAACCTATTCGTTGAGAGGATTTTTACCCATATACATATTATCCATAAAATTTATCACATTGGAGCTATTATAATTGGAAAATAATTTTATAATAAAATAATATTTCAAGACACTCCTAAAGTGCCCCTCCTCCCTCTTATAAATGGTCGCCACCTCTACCCACTTACACTCACCTCTCAAGACCTATACGTACTTACATCTAACCGTCTCCACACTGTGGTTTAATTTTCTATTCATAAGGAAAATCCTTGTTGGGTATAATGATGAGTATAATGGATGTAAATAATGAACATAACATGATAATTATTCTTTATAATTAATACACCATCCAATTATATTCCATTTAACCATTAAGTAAATGAAATCGTCGTTTCTATGTACGTATGATCTACCATCTCCACGATGTG
The DNA here is from genome assembly GCA_963277665.1 of Viscum album. Classification (NCBI taxonomy): domain Eukaryota; kingdom Viridiplantae; phylum Streptophyta; class Magnoliopsida; order Santalales; family Viscaceae; genus Viscum; species Viscum album. The sequence continues at coordinate 1,630,312,982 of OY728121.1, read as the reverse complement.
ATGCAATCCATTATATATAATCTACATTAAAAAATGATTATATAAATTAATATAATGAATAAATATGATATTTATTATATTTATAATGTCTATATACTTATTTAATTTTTGTTGACAACATACATTTATGCTTTCCATAATATGTAAATATGATAATTTCATTTGAGGATATGTGGACTATCGCCCCCACATAGTGATATGACTCATTCATTAAATACATGGAACTTATAAAGGATAGAGTTAATGTAATTATGGTACATATATAACATATAAATTATTCAATAATTATAAAATACCTATGTATTATTTATTTTCATTCCTTTAAAATGACAATGAAATAAAAGTAGGGTCCATACGTACGTATGGCCTACCATCTCCATGGACACTGTATTTCATTTCATATCTACAAATTTTATGGAATATTATAAATACATATATAGTGGATATATATTATATTTAAATCATTAATAATATTCTTGATATGATATACTTTTGTCCACATGGACAATTTACATCAAACAAGTTCATTTTTGACTCAAGTACCAAATATCGAAAAAACGACTAATATGAACATAAATAATTATGTAATTTTTATGCCATGGGATTAAGTGATATAAAAGGAACAATAAACATGAAAAACCATATAAATAAACTATAAATTATCCTATGTTTATTTTTCAAGCATATAAGGAATGAATGAGACATGTTGTATTTGATGTAAGGGAATTTCAAAACTCAATTTCCACTCATTGGGTTTTTCGCATACTTCATAGATTATATAATGAAAAAATTAAGTGTTGAATCACTGATTATTTATTTATGTTGTAATTTCCACTTCCCTCTATGTGGATATACAAATTATACACCTAATCACCCCATTGATAAATTCTTATGTAATTTATAATTACATTGTATGGGAACTTCTTAACCCAATTTCCATTCTTTGGGTTAATCTTCTATTACTTGATTATGTCGTGCTATGATTATTTGAGAAATAAATTCTTGTATCATATCTTGTATTTATAGTTTCTTTATGTGTATTAATAGTTAATACACATAATAAATCTATTTTTTAAAATGATATTTTTAAGGGAAATATAAACTCAGCCTCATTTTATTGAGTTAAATATCCATGTCATTGCTTCTGTTTTTACAAGAATATGTGTGAATGAACTATGATTGTTTTAAATTGAATATACACTTATACTGTGTTTACTTATGTTTTTCACACATAATTAAGTCATTTATTTATCCTTTTTTTAATATATGATCTTTGTAAGGGGCTTCCTCTCAATATACCTTCATAGTGGAATATTTTGATTTATATATGACATTATTTTATATAGTGTATAATCACACAGTATAACTTTTAATTTCATTCAATAGTTTTGGAAAGAAATATTTTTTCTATGAAGCATTTTACTAATGGAAAAAAGTAATGTTTCTTTTTAACGTACGCAGTGACAATGACCTTTCATCCTCCACGAGCATTATTTGATATTTGGATTCCTCTACAAGCCATTATGTTTTTAAAATAAAAATAAATACCATATACCATTTATATGAATTTTGGTATTAATACTGGATTGATTATTTCAATATCTTGAAATAATATAGTTTTATTTCAATATAGAAATGTTATTTTCTCTTTATTCTTTTTTTAAATGTTTGGATTATGTTATTGTTCTTGGGAATTGTTTATGTTTATGGGTGATTTTGTGATAAACATAGGGTAGGAGAGCCTGTTTTAGGTCCCAAATGCATTGGGTAAGATGATAGAGGTAAATTATAAGGTTTCTCTGAAGTTATTTAGTGAATATACTCTTATGGGTATTCCAAACGTCACCATGAATGTTTCTACATATGTAGTTGTGAAAGCTACAACATAAGTATGTTATGGATTCCACAAGATACCTTTATGATTTATGATTTCTATGTGTTATTCATAAATCATATGATTTATTAAGTTATGTTGAATAGATTAAGGTTTATGAGTAAAAATTATAGTTTTATTGATTAATATGTATTCATGGACTAATGTTTTATTTTTTTTATTTTATATCCATTACTGATTTTTTTATGCTCATCCCATGTTTTTGAAATGTTTTTCATAGTGTATAAGTAAGGGTAAAAAAAGGAAAAATTCAAGAATATTTTTATCAAGAAAAGAATTCTTATTTTAGTTGAGGAGTTTTATTGGATATTGTTGAAGTGTATACTTTTTAATATATGAAATGTAATGTAATATTTTTGGCCTAATTCTCTAAAGCTATAAACATGAAAAGATCCTCAATTTAAAATAAAGTAAAATGTTGATCAAAACTCAAGATTAAATAATGTTTAGGGCTAGAACCTTCAAGAGGAACCACATATTAATATGATAGTTGGTGGGGTGGAGGGATACAACTCATTAGATAGAGGAACCACTCCCTCATGCACCACAGAGATTTCACTCGATGGATAGAGGACCCACACCCTAGTGCAAGGGGGTTAAACTCTGTTGATATAGGATCCTCACCCTTATGCATCATGGGGAACCAATCGATATAGAGTGGACCCATTACCTCATCCACCAGGAGTACTACTCAATACGTAGAGGATATGGTGAACCATTCCCTAATATAAAAGGTTTTTTCCATCCCCAGTATATCTGCAATGATTCTGCATGATCACTACTATTGATCAAGACTGACCTGAAAAATATTCATGCCTAAAACAACTCACATTCAATATCTAATCATCCATTAATGTTAATATGATGTTTTTCATGTAAAATATCTTTGGATAGGATAGTCCTGGTGAAAAAATATATGTACATAAGAAGAATATATAAAGTGTATAATTCATTGGGAGAAGTACAGGATATGTATGTGGGGTCACACAATCGGTGACCTCACTCATTTCCTGGTAATATACTACTATGGGAATGAATTTGGAAACCATTTCATAATAAAAATAATATAAATATGGTATATAGAACATAATGACCATCTAATCACTACCCATTTCCTTTTAGTGTGTTCCCATGTACGATAACCTATGACCATGCATATGGTCATTTATAGGTATTCTAATCGTGTCTGAGCACACAATTATTCGCATTTACTCTAGTCATGATTGTTTTATTGGTTATGTCTATGCCCATGTACTCAGAGGGTACATGTAGAGTTGCCAACACCTGGTAACATGAATTTCGGTTGGGTCAAGATGTGATGTTATATTTATCTCCACCTAAATCCCTAGTAGTTGCATCCATGGAACTACACAACATGCATCCATCTCAACTACAAACCATGTTTTTATATTTTCTTACCGAAGATATATTTATCCAAACATGTCCAAGATCCATAGTTTTTGCAACTATTTCCCATGATTGACCTCACAAATCCAATAAAATTGATGGCAGCATATCCCTTTATTGATTCCCCTTTACTGATGGATATAATTCAGGAGTCTGATTACCCATGCATGAACCCATCCAAGATTCTTTACCACTCTATATATCAAATCCATGAATCATCAATTGAACCCATCATAAAATCTGGATCCATCCCCAACCCATTTATAATTACATTTTTCATGCAGCACCCACAAATATGGGTGTTAGATCACATACAAACACTCCCCACCAATGTTAAATCGGGACACCATGGGCTAAAAATGATGAAAATGAAAAATGGATGGAAAAATGCACAATGAAAATTCGAATCCACCATAGGTTGAGAGAATCATGTCCAACAATCCTAATATAATGAATGAATGGGTGACTTTGTGGGATAAGAAAAAAATAAAATTTTATAATATTCAATTTTCAATATGGCACATGTGAATAATGAAATTAACATGAAAAAAAAATCATATACAATATATGTATTAAATATTTAATAAAATGGTGGAAACCATAAATAACGAGTGGTGTATCAATTAAGGATACATAATTAGGGAAGATATAATTATCTCTTTATGAATAATATCTGACTTGTTCTCTTTCTGTAGGACCATCCACCATGATCCAATTGTCAATATTCATCTTCAGGTTTGCTAATGCCAACAATGAACACTCATCCTCTCAAGTTTTTCTAGTGTTATACCACTAAACTTATTGATATTTCCAGAATATGTATTTATAGAGGGAGGATTAGGTTAGGTCATTTGATTGAAATAAATAAATATATATACATATTTTATTAAAAAATTCCAATGGTTAGAACCCCCATAATAACTATTTTAATGTAACCTGAAATTGGACATTGGATAAAACCCACATTATATAGTCAATGGTGGCCTTCGATTTCCCTTATGAGATCTCTAAAAATGGAAAAATCGGTTTTATTTAAATGATGCGTTTGTTAAAATTAAATTATATAAATATTTAAAATAAATAAATTCTTGTGCCCTATGGCACTCAAGCACCACACTGACTCTGAGGATAAATCTCATTACATACAAATAAATATTCAAAAGAAAAAATATATAAAAAATAGTAATTACATTCTCCCATCCTTCACAAGTTTTCCCTATGAAAAAATTGATATAAAATAATGTAAAGGTATAGAGACCTCATATGGTTTCCACATACCCTGGATCTCTCCCATAGACTCCCATGTTACCAAATAGCATGAACTAAGAGAATGGTTCATCCATGATAGATCCTCTCATTTCAATCCACGATCTTCATTGGGTACTCAGTGAAGGTGCATACATCCTAGATTCCAACCTCTCCTTAATAAACCACTTGGTTATGGTCATTCATGTATCTCATAAGATACAAAACAATGATGAACTCATATACTCAGTCCAACTGCGAGGGCCATGCTATAAGTTAATATATTTACCTACTCCAAGTAGGATCTCAAATAGCTTGATGTAACTCTAGGATATATTGAATAACCAGAAAAACCTATACAACCCTCATTATGGGGAGATGCACTATAAATCATACAAATCATTCTTGAACATCAAGGTCATATAGTATTGTTCTGCATATAAGTTTTGATTAAATTTAGATATCCCTATGTGATCATTGATCACAAATAACATCCATTCCTTCCCCATCACCATCTATATCTGGATAAGATATTCCCTTAAAATCTCAATTAAACATAAGGGTATCATATAGGGTCTCTTATACAAGTCCTTGAATGGTTCCATGCCATTATAACAAGTGATACCTATTATTTCAAGGAATATATACAAATGCATTGTTGTCTTCCCAAATATAACTAAATTCCAATGAACATTCTTTAATAATATAATCCAAAACCAAGATACTCCACTCGATCTTCCCATTCATTTGGTGGTGAAATGATGCCCTCATTTACAATGGGGTCAAAAATTACTCTGATAATCTCCCACTATAATTGTGACATGAATAGAAATCACAATCAGAGATGATATTTTAGGGTACGATTGATTCCAAATGATCTCCCAAATGTAAAACTTCTATTGAATCTCAATAAAACATTTCAAAGGGGTAGAATGAAACCACATAGAATTCATGAGTCGATAAACAATATCCCAGATATCATCATTGCCTTAACTGTCTATGAAAACCCCACAAAAAAATCCATATATATTCTCTTCCACTTCCACTATTTGATCTCAAGTGGTTGTTTCAAACATGAAAGAACCTAATTTCTATCAATAGCATACTAGAAATTGAGACACCAAGAGTCAAACTCCTCAATGATCCACCACATTTCGACCCACCAAAACTACCTATGATTGTCCTTTATCATATTTTCCAAACTGGTATCTATAGACAATGGGGATTATGGACCTCCCTCAAAAAAATCCTCTTATAATTTGTTTGGAACCACTGTCCTTCCTAAAATAATTATGTTGTTATCCCATACTTTAGAAAATCCACATGTTCAATATCATGGGGATATTAGGTCATATTGTACCTCAATTCTGATTTCTACCAACTTAGTCTCTTTCAAATTATGATGATGAAAAGGAGGCACCACTATCAAATGAAGAAAAACATCACCCCTCCCATCCTCTTGGGTCAACAGCAAGGAAACCAACTGTTGAGACACTCCATCCACTAGGTGGGTATTTGGCATGACTCTAAGGTAAAATACTACTACATGTTCCTTCCCATTAGTGAAAACTTCATCGATGTAATATATCTATAGGAACTCCAACTAGTACCTCTATCTCAATTTATGGTCTCTTTGAATGAAGATATGTTTAATTAGTGGGTTCCCTAGAACCAACAATTCAGTTATTTTCATTACCATATCAAGTATACAGTTAGTTATACATGATTTCAACATACCATTATTGTGTATAATTTTATTCATCCACTATTGAAATTGTAATTTCAAAACATTAATTGTTGTTTCAAAATTTTATAGCATATCCTAGGCTACAATGAGAACCTCTAGATACTATGACATTAATCGTAAATAAATGTTATATGGTTTAGATACATATTAATGATCGGACATAGTAGATGTTTTACTATTTGGTGTTGGGTTCTCATAATTATATATACTTCTTCCCACAACATTCACAGATGGTGATCTCTAGTAATGAGATCATAAGGACTCACCCACCAATAGGAACCCAAATTGTTTCGGGGGTCATTGGATGTTCCTATCTACGATCATGTGTAATGGTCTCCTGACATGATACCATTTCTAGTGTATGTAAATTGATTCAATACATTGAATCAAGAATAAAACCATGATGTTGAAATAGTGGTGAGGTAGTTTGTGCTGGGTGCATCATTGATGACATGATATTGGTTGCATGGTCAAGAAAATATTTGTCCCTTCCATGTTATGGAAGAATTATATCTTAGGCCATGTTGAAAAGGATGGTAGTACATTCATATTACCGTGGAAATGGAATTCGAGGATAAATCCATTCAGTTAGATAAAAAAGTAATAAATCAAGAAAAGTGATATTACATGTGAGTGCATCCGGCTTTATAAGATATTAAAGACAGATTGATTGTATTAAAGAAGTATGTATTTTTGGGTTGGTTGTCGTTGCTATGAAAAAACTTATCTCTTTAGGGGAAATTATGGATTGTTATATCCCACTCTTGGTCTGTGAATAATATTCACTACTATTAGGATAAGGTCATAGAGGGTCACAAACAATAACATATTTGAAAATCTTCCCTATTTAGTTGAATATGATTTTTGGACATGGGGGGGCCCACCACTTGGGTCTAGGATTTTTCCAAGGTTAAGCGATCACCAATTCAATAAATAAATTCATATTATTAAATTTTTGAATATGGGTAATGAATTTATTTATTATATCTATTTTCATGTTATAAGTAAATACGTGAAAAATATTATTTCAATGAATAATAAATTATTCAAGATTCTATTAATATTTATTTGAATAAAGGGTTGAGTTAATGACTCATTTATTATCACATAATATATTTTATTTATTATAATAATGTGATAATAATTAAGAATAATATTTATGATGCAATTTAGTAGTCAAAATATTATTTGAATAGGGTGATTAATTGTTCAGGGGCTAGTCCAGCATTTTCCGGGTAATTTCATTTCGTTCTATAAATAGAAGAGGATAGGTGTTAGAAATGTACTATTAACTGCATCTCTCTCTCCCCTACTCTCTCTCCCATATCCTACAAAGAGAGAATCTCTGGTTCCAAGGAGCTCAGATGGATCTCTCTCTGAGGCATCACAAGAAGAGTCATGCAGTGATCGTCGTAGTGTCGAAGGTGTCATCATAATTATGCAATAGCACTCAAATTATGTTTATCGGCACTCCCACAGATTCCATGAAGAGTGTGTGGATGATATAGAGGAATTAGACTTCAGATTATTTGTGTAGTGATTTCCAATGACAATCAGACGTTCTGCTTGACTTCAGATCTAAACTAGGTATTTTATTGTTTTATTTTTTGCATAATACTATTCATGTGTGATCCTTGGCTTAAACTAGGTTGTTATTCGCTGATGACGATAATATTATATCAATCGTTAGTGAAAATATTAAATTCCCTCCTATTCAAGGCTTATAATGCATCCCTGTTTCCTACAAGTGGTATCCGAGGGACGTGTGTTGATTTTAAGTCAATAGAAAAATTACATTTTCATAAAATATAACAAAGGGAATCATTACAGTCCCAACGCAGCAGACCGTGTTTCAATCTGATGTCAGATGACCATTATTTGATCATTTTAATTTTATGTTCAGATTTGAAATGGTATACATATGAGTATTCCAATCAATGAACCTCTATTGATCATTCAAATCCTTGTTAAATTCGGAATAGTGTTTTTCACCTCATATTTAATAATAAATATTATTATTATAATTTTATTATAATAATAATTGTTTTATTATATTAATAATTTAGTTATTATAATAATTTATCATAATAATATTTTAATATAATAATAATATTATTATTATTATTTAAAACCTAAATAGGATTTAGATAATTTTCAAAGTGGTTGGGGCTTGACTTGGGTGACTCTCCTAATCAAAAAAATCAAAAAATAATAAAAATAAAGATACTTAAACTTTTTAGTGGAGTGCATGTGAGAAAGAATACAAAAACATTAGGAGACCAGCTTTCAAGGTCTTGGTAGAAAAAAAGGAAGAATAGGGTTTGGGGGGACGAGCACCCCCCTACCATGCATGACGGCCCTAGAGGGCCACCTCCCTCCTTATATGATCATAACACTTGACGTAGGCGTCGGCCACCCTGACCACTCCCAGCCAGCCATCTCTTAGTAGAACCCTGCTTCAGGCTAGCTCTGCTCCCGACCATCTCATCTCCTAATGGTGCCCCGCTTCTAGCTGACACCCCTCTCAAAAGAATCAACTGCCTAATGCCTGATCTCCAACTAGAAAACCGCCTGGGAGCCTCCTATCGACCGCCTACCACCACCCAACCTCCTCTGCCTAGGACGACCCACCTATCTAAAACCGAGTCCAGCGGCTCCGAAACACCATTTGTGGCATGAGACACCACTACTTTAGGGCTTCTACATATTCCCCAACTTTTTAGATACCCTCTCTTACGATATCCGGCTGCGGCGCATCCTGGTGTCGAAGCGGACCACCCTCCCTTCGTTGTAACAGACTACCATTGTGACTCATCCACTTTTCCAGTGTGGAGTATTGACCACCACCTTGCTCAGCTGGCTTTCATCCAATTCAACTAATCCCACCACATCATCATGAGTACACTATGCTCATGCCCCGCATGGCCACGGTGACTCCTTCGATGTGGTACTACCTTGGTGCTCTTCCCATACCAAACTGGCCCTAAAATGGGCATCTATGGGTCTGTTAAGCCTTGAATGGGCATGGATGGACCATCCTGACCCAGATCACCCCTTTATAGGGTTGGTATAGCCCGAATAGGGCCTCTACGTGTTCTCCTCGACCCACAAAGGCACTGCCTGTTGTTTCGGGACCTATGTAATTTAATTTAATCAAAAGTTTATTAATATAATTAATTTAATTATAGTACATAATTATATTAATTAAATATTAAATATTGGATAAATAATTCATGCGGGATAAATTAATTTAATTTTTTAATTACTTATATTCAATATTTAATTTAATTTTTGTTTTTGAAATTAAATTAAATAAATGGGACCGAACAACATAAATATTGGATTAAAATTTAGAGTGAAATTTTTAATTCAATTAAATTACATCGAGATTATTTTTATGCATGTTTAATTTTGCCATGTATTTACTTAATATACACATGTTAATGCGTATGTTGATCATGAACAGGAGACTGACCAACTCATGTCTGGTGCATGATTATTTAATTTATTTATTTAATTATTTATTGCATTGTATTGTAATAATAAGTTTATTTGATAAAAGGCAATCTATGTATCGTCTCTATGTCAATATATGTATAAGGGCCGACACACCCATTCTATGAGTGGTATTTTATACCTTGGTACCCCTCACCTGCGTGTGAGTACAATTGTATAATGATGAGAGAAGGTGTAGAGCACTTCGCACCATGTGACGGTGACGTATGAGACAGGAGTTAGAAACATTGAAGGGACATACACTTCATTTCGAGTCTCATGCGAAGCGACTCAAGGTATTACTTATAGGGTCTAGGATGGTCTGTTATTCACTCAAAAGATCAATTATTAGTATAGGATAATGATCAGGTAATCATTTTGTTTTTTATGGATTACTATTTTTGAGAATTTGAAGTTTATGTGTGTAGCACCCCAAACACTTCATGGTATGTTTCTCTTAAATAAATTCTAGTTATAGCCTATATTTCATGAATCACGAAGCCTATATTGAAAAAAACATTGTTACTTATAGGAGATATCTATAACCTAGCCATTAAACTTAAATTTTCCTACTCTGCGATTTGAATTTTAAAAATCTGACATACACGGTTGTGTTCAAGATGATTTTTAGAGTCTGATAGAATTAACATAATTTTTGGTGAATAGTTTCCTGACATTATGAATAGTAACCTACCCTTATTAATATTAACTAACCCTTATTAATATTAATATGAATATTATGAATGGCATCCATACCCTTGAGTGTATAAGTGAATTCAGGCACCTTAAAAATGAAGATGGATATTTTAAGTGTTAATATTTTTTGATTATATAATGATTTTAATTAAATATTTAATTAATAATATTTAGGTAATTATTTTTGAAAAATGGATTCATTTTTGTATTCTACACATCAAAAAATGATTAGGGTGAATTTGTTTTTATTTTTCTGAAATACTTAAATTTTTGATGAATAGTAAAATGTGATAATTTACGATAAATGCTAAATAAGGAATTTATTGAGTCATTGATGATGATATGATAATTTAAACACAATTGGTTCGAATCACATTCATTTATTACTGTTCTTGGTCAACTAATACTCAGTATGGGTTGTCTTGAGTGGAAATAATAAATTAATGATTATAATATTAAGAAAACTCCTCTCCCCTCCACTATATAAACCACCACTCACTCCCTCTTCCTACCACCCCAATCAAGCTTCAAGACATGACTAAATTCTTCCAAATACTCTTCCCAAGACCTCTCCCCACATCCAAGACCTGACGGTCTTACCAAAAGTCCAAAAACAAAGTCCTTAAGGAGATTCTCAAGGAGGAGTACTCAAGAGGTTAACCTTCCTTCTCTTTTCTTTCGATTTTTTCTACAATGTTCCATTATTTTGTTCTCTCTTCTCACCTCCTCGTATCCAAATGCCATGATAATTATAGTAACATAAATGTACTGTATTTTTATTTTTCTAATGGAATATTTTATCATAATCTCTTTTTTCCCCTCATTTTATAAAATAAATGCAAACATCGTCCTAGATGTCTAAATTTATCACACTCAAGGAAGACGGGTTTTCAATTAGCATTACTATATTCAATACTGGTCATAAAACTATTTCAAATGTTGAAAAAGGTCATAATATATTTATTTTATCTTGATTAATTTTATGTAATCTTTACACGTTCCTAATATACTATAAAAATACAAAATATGTTTATTGTGCACAAAACCACCAAGCCAAATCCAAGCGTTTTATTTTTTAACTAATCAAATGTGTCATCCTCATTTTATAAATCCAGAATCATTATAAGATAATTTATATCTCTTTAATGTCAATAATAATTTATATTAACAATTCTGGATGTTTAGCCACATTTCAAATGAACTTCCATTAATGAATACAAGTAAACCAATCATGAAACCAAGTAAGAAAATGCTTCCAAAACAATAAAATTGAATCTCTTAAAACCATAAAAAGGATATTAATTAACTTATTATGGTTATAAAATATAAATTAAATAGTTATTAGGTTCAGAAATAATAATTATTGAAGCTAAATTTTATTATTCAGGTTGTTAAGAACAAACAAGAACTCATTCGAGCGTAAGGTAAGGGATCCTCTCTCTCACTTTTGTTCAAGAATCTCCCCTATGTTGTCCCCTTTTATTTTTAATTCCTAATGATGGGGTATGTTTTATCACCTCATCCATACTTCCCTTGTGACATAAAAATAATGGAATACCCTTTTACCTCTCATTAATCCCTCACGATAACACTCGTTACAATGCCAAAAATGTTTGTAAGGGGTTTCTCATCTCACTTTCATTTTTGTGAGATTTTCATTATTTGCAACTTATTTATTGTAGGTGGTATATGTGAACATCCATTTTATATATAATAACATTATTACCATTATATTCATGTTATTAAATGATTCATTTGATTGTTATTATGTTTTGTCCATATGATTCAATCGATTACATTGTGGTAAGAGACTTTGTCTCAACTACTATTTTGTTACGACTAACTTTGTATTGTGCACCTAATAATCCTTATGTGGTGTACCTACTACACATTTGAGATAAATTTTCAATTGAAATTATATTTATATTAAATATCCATAATCTCATATCATGGATATGTTGTTGTCTAAACCGTATACCCTTTTACATATGGTGTTTATTTAGAAAGTTATTTGAATTATTGAAATATTGATGGATCTTTATACTCTACTCTATACGGATATTGAAAAAGAATATTTCTATTGTATTGAATCAATGTGTAAAGAATTATTTCAATGTTTAGTGGCGGGTGGGAACCTATATAGCCCCTCGATGCATCGGTAGGTCTCATGAGACAAATCAGTTGGTGAAAAACCCTTCGAGTTTTTTTCCAAGAATCAAACGGGTTTCTACCCATAAGAATAAACTGTTTTAACAGTATTATGGTATAATTTTCTAGATAAATGACGTACAATTAATAATCATTCTCTTTGTTCATTATCATTTTTTACTATCCATGAGGTTCTCACTATGAAAAAATCTATGGATGTGGTTTCATTCTCAGTTTATTAATTGCGTGAGTTTTTCATTTATTCACCATGCCATATTGATTATGTAAGATTGATTATGATTCCATTATTATTGTATTCATGATTCTTCTATTTTTAATCCTTATGGATCATTTGAGCTCACCCTTTCATTGTTTACATTCATCTAGTGACAAAGAGGAGATCATTTATTGAGTTCTTGTGGATGCAGATTTTAGTTTTCATTATGTGTTGTATTTTGTAAACTTTTACAATGTAATTTGATTAACATCTATGTATCTAATTTTTTCAAGAATACTAAACTGGTCATTCTTTCAGGATTTTTCATTCCTTCTAACCATTCCAATATCATAAGTAATTCACCGACTCTATCCTAGAGGGTTCAAGGTGTTATAATTGGTATCAGAGGAAGTTTAGTAGGAAACATGGAAACTAGAGTAGGAAATATATAGTAGGGAAAAATTCCCTAAGGTAGTATTTGAGGATAAATGAACAAGAACTTCCTAGTATTTTGGTAAGGACTAGATTATGTGGATATTTTATGAAGTACATCCCTGTCTGGATACGAGTAGGTAGAGGTTGATCTGGAACAGATGTATCTAGGGGTAAAACCCAAAAACACTTCTTTGAGCTAGAATCGAACAGGAACTGGTGCATGAAAATGGGCCTTGCGGCACTCTTGGTTACGAATCTCCTGGGGGATATGCTTAGGATAATTTCCATTTTCTTTACAATCCATTATGAAAGAGTTTAATTTAAATTTTTCCTCAGAGAAACCATGTTTATAAGATTATCTATGAATAGAATTTCAATCTATGTTGAGTGATTTTCTATTTTAGATTCATAAACTAATCTAGTGTATCCCAATATTTTGAAATGGCATTTAACAGAAGAAGGGGGATACATACTCGTGGGCAAGGTAGGGATCTCCCTACTGAGAAAGTCAACATAATAAATGTTTGAGTAGATCATATCATGACCATATTGGTACAACATACTCAGATTGTAATTATTAACCATTCCACACCTATGTTGGATCGTTTCATGCAGCAGAAGCCCCCTTCTTTTAGCGGGACTACTAACCCAGTGGTTGCTGGGCAATGGATCATGTCCCATGAAAAGATATTCATGGAATTAAGTTGCAATGAAAATGAAGAGGTAGTACTTGCAGTATATTGTCTCAAGGGTGACGTTGATCAATGGTGGTCCTTGATTCAAAATACCATGGAGGAAGAAGAAATATAAGATAAGAAATGGAGGACTTTTAAAGGAATATTATTCGAAATATATTTCCCTCGTGAGCAAAAAACTGAAATGAAGAGGAAATTCCTATGCTTAAAACAAATGGAATAAGACATTGTTGTAGAGTATGAGGCTACTTTCCCAAGGTTTGGAAGGTATGTCGTAGATTACATACGTGACTTGGCAAACCATATTGAAAATCTCATTGAAGGTCTTAAGCCAAGTCTTCAAAGGGAACTGGCTTCTCAATCATGTTCATCGTATGATGAAATTGTATCAATTGCCATTAAAACAGAGAGGGAATTTTCTAGATCAAATCTTTTCAAAGGAAACCAAGATAAGAAGTAGTACATTGATAACAAAGGAAAAGGAGATACACCAAAGAAGAGAAAGGGAATAATTTTATTCCCATTATGTGAGAATTGTGGAAAGACTCTTCTCGGGAAATCCTTGAAAGGCATGGGAGTCTTCTATAACAGTGGAGAAAAGGGACATCGATCTGATGAATGAAAGTAGAAGAAAAAATTCAATGATATTCAATGCTATAATTACAGAGATATGGTACACTATGAAAATGAGTTTCCTAAGCCCCAAGGAAAAATGCCTTAGAAAAATTCAAGAGAACAAGGAAGAGCCTATGCGATTACAACCAAGAGGTTGAAATTCCTAATGACGTGGTTGCAGGTAATTTAATTTTTTCCTCAAACATATCCAACACATTATTTAATTCTGGATCTTCTCATTCATATATATCTTCCTAGTTTTCCATTAAAATTAGATATGTCCAATTTGATATTAATATAGAAGTTTTCAGTCAAAAATTCTAGGGGATGCATCATTATAACAAAGCCATGTCGACTAGTCCTCCTCCAGAAACCAAAATGTGCATTAGTTTCTAACCTTATCATCATACCAATGACTAAATATTATATAATTCTCGGTATTAATTGGCTGTCAAATTATGATGCGAAGATTTATTGTAAGAAGAAGGAAGTTGTAATTTTTAAAAATGGTGTACAATCCCTTGTCTTTAGGGAAGAAACTTCACCACATGATTTTTATCTAGAACCACCCCCAGTAGCTCTACTGAATGCAATACTTGGAGAGGAAGTTAAGCCAATATCTATTGGTGAGGAAAGAAATATTCAAATTTAAGATGTGTACATAGTTCAAGAGTACATTGATGTATTTCCAGAGGATTTACCTAGACATCCTCCAAAGTGGGAAGTTGAGTTTACTATTTATTTAATTCTAGATGCAAGACCTATATCAAATACTCTCTATATATAATTTCCATTGTGTAATAAAAAGATCTAAATAAAAAACTAGAAAATTTTAGTGAAAAACGATTTATTCGACCTAGTGTTTCTCTATGGGGAGGCCCTGTTCTCTTTGTCATGAATAAATAATGATCCATGAGGCTTTTCATTGATTACAGGGAAATCAATGTTGTTACAAAAAATAATAAGTATCCTCTGCCCCAGATTGATGATTTATTTGATCAACATCATAGAGATCAATACTTTTCGAATATTGACCTTCGATTCAGATATCATCAGTTGCATGTGAGAAAAGAATATATTCCTAAGATAGAATTTCAGACCAGATATGGGCATTACAAGTTTACAGAGATGGCTTTTGAACTAAAAAATGTACCCTTTATTTTCATGGATTTAATGAATATATTTTTCATGGAATATCTAGATAACTTTGTGGAGGTATTCATCTATGATATCCTCATATACTCAAAAATCTATGACGACCATGAGAATCACTTACGAGATATTCTGAGAACTCTTAGAAGAAATAGATTATATAGGAAGTTTAGAAAGTGAGAATTCTAGCTTCAATCTGTTTCTTTTCTAGGAAATATTTCCTCTAAGGATGGAATCCTAGTCGATCTGGAAAATACAAAGGAAATCCAATAATTGACCACACTAACAAACATAGCTGAGGTATGCAGTCTTATTGGTGTAGCAGGTTAATATGGGCATTTTGTTCAGAATTATTCCCGACTGGCTAACCCACTAACCAATCTCACACATAAAAGAGTTAAGTTTTTGTGGACAAATGAATGTAAAGAATGCTTCGAATAATTGAAAATAAGATTGGACAATGATCTAATTTTTACTCTTCCATCTGAAAGTGATGGATTTGTAATATACCTGGATGCATCAAATAATGGACTCGGTTGCGTCCTTATGAAAAATGATAAATTTATTTATTATGCATCTAGATAGTTGAAGACTCATGAGAAAAATTATCCAACTCATGATCTTGAGTTAGCAGCCTTAATATTTGCTATGAAAATATGTAGGCATTATCTATTTGGAGAGAGATGTGAGATTTATACATACCACAAGAGTTTGAAATACATTTTCGCACAAAAATAACTCAACATGAGGCAAAGAAGATGGATTGAGTTACTCAAAGATTACAATTTTTCAATACACTACCACCCAGGATTGGTGAATAAGTTGGAAGATGCATTAAGTAGGAAAGATCATGGCCTTCTAACTCAAATGATGATTAAAAGAGATCCTATATCCATGGACCTACTGAAGATCGATATGGTAATTGTTAAGGATGGGGAAACATCGCTCCTATTTCAAATGATTTCTAAACCATATTTATTAGATAAGATAAAAATAACTCAATCTGATGATGAGAATTTGTACAAGAAAATTAATTAAGTTAAGGATGGGAGACTGGCTGAATTCATGTATTAAGAAGGAGTTCTAAAATTTGGGAAGAGGTTATGCATTTCATCAGTACCTGAGCTAAAAATGGAACTATTAGACGATGCTCATAGCTAAAATGTTTCTATACACTCTGGTAGTACTAAGATGTATAGAGATGTGAAGGATTATTTTTGGTGGGATAATATGATGTAAGAAATTGTTGACTACGTGTCAAGGTTTCTATTTTTTCAACAATTGAAGGTGGAGAGACAACATCCCAACAGAGTGATGCAACATCTACCAATTTCTATGTGGATGTGGGATAACATTACGATGGATTTTGTCACAAGACTACTTAGGACACCTAGAACGAATGATGAAATATGGTTAATTGTTGATCGTCTCACAAAATCCTCACATTTCCTTCCAATAAGAGAGTATTTACAACTTGAGCGCCTAGCAAGATTTTATATTAATGTAGTTGTAAGACTTCATGGTTACCTCTATCGATTGTCTCCAATCAAGATGCTCAGTTTACATAAAAATTATTGAAATGTATCCAGAAGGCTTTGAATACTGAGCTTCATATGAGTACTACTTATCACCCTCAAACTGATGGACAGTTTGAAAGGAATATTCAAACTCTAGAAGATATGCTGAGATCAAGCTCCCTTGACGTCCATGGTATGTGGGATCAATAATTTCCTTTGGTGGAATTTTCCTAAAACAATAGTTTCCATTCTAGTATTCAAATGGATCCATATGAAGCATTATATGGAATGATATGTCAAACTCTAACTTATTGGGACGAAGTTGGTGAGAGGAAAATTATAGGACCAGAACTTATTGAAGAGACCATGACAAAGGTGAAGAAAATACAAGCCCATATTAAAGCAGTAAAAAGTAAGTAGAAGATTTATTCTGACAACTGGAGAAAGGACTTGGAATTCTAAGTGGGTGATCATTTATTTATTAAAGTATCTCCATGGAAGGGTGTCTTCATGATAAGTAAGAAAGGGAAACTGAGCCCTAGGTATATAGGACCATTTGAAATTCTTGAAAGAATCGGAGTTGTAGCTTACCATTTATTGATGCCGCCAAATCCCTCTAGATTTCATGATGTGTTCCACATATCATTGTTAAAGAAATACATGCCACACCCAACACATGTACTCACTTATGATGAAATTGAACTTGAACCTGATTTGTCATACTGTGAAAAGCCTATTGGGATTCTTGACACAAGAGAGTAGGTTTTGAGAAATCAGACAACTCATCTACTAAAGGTTCTTTGGAGGAACCAGAATATAGAGGAAGCATAATGGGAACCTTAGGATGTTATGAAAAAGAATCACCCACATCTTTTTGGTGAGTTTCACACATAAATTTTGAGGATAAAATTTATGAAGGAGGGAATAATGTTATACCCCTAACACTTCATGGTATGTTTCTCTTAAATACATTCTAGTTATATCCTATATTTCCTAAATCACTAAGCCTATTTGGAATAAAACATGGTTACTTATAATATATATCCATAAAATAGCCATTAAACGTTAATTTTGAAACTATGCGATTTGAATTTTAAAAATTTGACATACACAGTTGTGTTCAAGATGATATTTAGAGTCTGATAGAATTAACTTAATTTTCAATGAATAGTATCCTACCATTATGAACAGTAACCTACCCCTATGAATAGTAACTTGCCCTTATGAATATTAATATGTATTTTATGATTGGTATCCATACCCTTGAGTGTATAAGTTAATTTAGGCACCTTAAAAATGAAGATGAATAATTTAAGTGTTTATATTTTTTGATTAGATAATGATTTTAATTAAATATTTAATTAATCATATTTAGGAAATTATTTTTGAAAAATGGACTTCATTTTTGTATTCTTCACGTTGAAAAATGATGAGGGTGAAATTTTGGGATTTTTCAGAAATACTTAATTTTTTATGAATAGTAAAATGTGATAATTTACGATAAATGCTAAATAAGTAATTTATTGAGTCATTAATGATGATATGATGATCTAAGCCCAATTAGTTCGAATTCACATGTATATATTACTATTCTTGGACATGTAATACTCACTATTGGTTGTTTTGAAAGTAAATAATATATTAATGATTATAATATTAAGAAAACTCATCTCACCTCCACTATATAAACCACCCCTCACCCCTCTTCCTCCCACTCCACTCAAGCTTCAAGAATTGTCTAAATTCATCCAAATACTCTTCCCAAGAACTCCCCCCACGTCCAAGACCTGATGGTATCACCAAAAGGCCAAAAAATCCTTAAGGAGATTCTCAAGGAGTACTCAAGAGGTGAACCTTCCTTCTATTTTCATTCAATTTCTTCTACAAAGTTTCACTCTTTTGTTCTCTGTTCTCACCTCCCCACATCCAAATTCCATGATAATTACATTACCATACATTTACTTGAATTTAATTGTTATAATTTAATATTTCATCATAATATCTTTTCCTCCTCCTTTTATACAATAAATGCAAACACCATCTGAGATGTGTAAATTTATCACACTCAAGTAAGACGGGTTTTCATTTTGCATTACTATCTTCAATACCGGTCATAAAACCATTTAAATGGTTCAACCAGGTCATAATATATGTATTTTATCTGGATTAATGTTCTATAACATTTACACGTTCTTAATATAGAATAAAAATACAAAACAAGTTTATTGTGCAAAAAACCACCAAGCCAAATCCAAGCGTTTATTTTTTAACTCATCGAATGAGTCATCTTCATGATATATAACCAGAATCGTTATAAGATCATTTATATCTCCTTAATTTCACTAATAATGTATATTAAAAATTCTTTATGTTTAACCACATTTCAAATGAACTACAATTAATGAATACAGTAAACAAATCATGAAACCAAGTAAAAAATGATTCCAAAATAATAAAAATGAATCTATTAAACCCATCAAAAAGGCCATTAATTAACTTAATAAGGTTATAAAATATCAATTAAATGTTTATGAGGTTCTGTATGTATTAATTAATGAAGCTAAATTTGATTATTCAGGTCTTTATGAACAAACAAGAACACCTTCGAGTGTAAGGTAAGGGATCCTCTCTCTCACTTTTGTTCAAGAATATCCCCTATGTTGTGCCCTTTTATATTTAATTCATAATGATGGGGTATGTTTTTTTACCTCCCCCCATAATAACATTGTGACATATAAATAATTTAATACCCCATTACCTCTCATTAATCCCTCGTGATAACACTCGTTACCATGCCTAAATGTTGGTAAGGGGATTCTCATCTCACTTTCATTTCTGTGAGATTTTCATTTTTGCCTCCTATTTCTTGTATGTGATATATGTTTACAGACATTTTATATATAATAAAATTATTATATTTATATTCATGTTATTAATTGATTCATTTGAGGGTTATTATGTTCTTTTATATGATTTGACCGATTAAATTGTGGTAAGAGACTTTGCCTCAACAACTATTTTGTTGTGACTAAATTTGTATTGTGTACCTAATAATCCTTATGTGGTATACCTACAGACCATTTGATATCACTTATCATTTGAAATTATATTTATATTAAATTTCCACAATCTCATATCATGGATATGTTGTTGTCTAAATCTTATACCATTTTACATATGGTGTTTATTTGGAAAGTTTTTTTAATTATGGAAATGTTGATAATTCTGTATACTCTACTCTATATGGATATTGAAAAGGAATATTGCTCTTGTATTGAATAATTGTGTAAAGAATTATTTCTACATGAAGTGTCTGGTGGGGCCCTCTAAAGCCCCTTGATGCATCGGTAGGTCTCATGAGACAAATTAGTTGGCGACAAACCGTTCGAGTTTGTTTCCAAAAATCAGACCGGTTTCTACCCATATAACTAAACCATATTAACGGTATTATGGTTTCATGTTATAGATACATGAAGTCCAATTAATATGAATTATCTTTATTCATTATCAGTTTTTACTATCCATGAGGTTTTCACTATGACAAAATCTATGGATGCGGTTTCATTCCCAGTTTATTAATAGTGTGAGTTTTTCATTTATTCATCGTGCCATATTGATTACGACATATTAATTATGATTCACTTATTATTGTATTCATGCTTCCACTATTTGTAACCCTTACTGAGCATTTGAGCTCACCCCATTCATTGTATACTTTTAATAGGTGAAAAAGAGGAGATTATTTATGGAGTTCTTGTGGATGCAGTTTTTAGTTTTCGTTATGTGTTCTATTTTGTAAACTTTTCCAATGCAATTTGAGAAACATCTATGTATCTAGTTTCTTCAAGACTACTAAACTGGTCATTCCTTCAGGATTATTCATTCCTTCTAACCATTTAAATATCAAAAGTAATGCACCAACTCCATCCTAGAGGGGTCAGTGTGTTACAATTGTGATCACATAGTATAATAATAAACAAGCATGCAAGATAAAATGGACATATGACATGATGATATTTTTTATTTCATTCATGGTCAGTTTTGAGAGAAATCACATAGAAAATGTTTCAAAATAAAAATATAAAATGATTTCTTTCATCACATTAAAAATAATAAAACCCTAAATGATATATCAATTCATTACCTCCTTCCATCAATCAAATTTTGATAAAACTAGTTGTTTGAGGTGCTGGTCATGCCATAGCTAAGGGCCCCTCTTACTACTGGGGATTCCTAATAAGAGTGATGAGTAGACATAAATAATGTGCTAGTAAGTATTATCCATAGATAACTTCCTATCATCTTAGAGGCAAGCATTGTGTAAATAATGTTCTGATTTTAGAAGCTATGACTTCACTCAACAGATCAATGAACCGCAAGATAAAGTGGCTAGCCGTCCAAAATCCCACCTTGAACCCTCCAGTTAATGGTGTAGCCATAGCTTGTAGATTATGAGGGGTGGTTCTTGGACCCATGCCCCAAGAATACTAAACTGATAGAGTATTCCAATTCTAACATAGAGGGGTCTTCGAATCCGATAAAATTGTGAGAGACATTAAAATATTAATCAATATGTCTTAACTGGTAGTCATATTAAAAATAACCTAATATGAAAAAAATAATTTTTGTAGAAAAATAGAAATATATAAAACATGTTTAAAAATAGTGATATTATAATGGAAAGTGTAAATTTCCACATTGGTATGAGTATCCAAGAATAATACGAGCACTTGCGCATTGTATCAGGATATATGAAACTCAAGCTACCGTTGTCCCAAAAACTGTTAGAATACATCAAGAAGTGAGGGTGAATTGCTTACATGAGACTAATGTACAAACCATAAGAGAGTTATTTCATTATCATTTCATCAACATTAGGGGTCAGTGGCAGTCACTACACCAGAACATGGTTGATATAACATGATGTATCATCTCCAAGAAGTTTTCAAGGGGAAAGGGAAGCAATGTTAAGAATAAGGAAACATTTACACTGGCATGTTTAAATTGATAGATTGATCATGATATATAAATGGATCCCTTTCTCATATCATTTTCATCCCATTACTAAAGTTTTTATTTATTTAATAAAACAAACAAGTATTTAGTAAACGCTTCCTTACCTATCTTATTAAGGTTCTCCAAGTGAGTAAGAACTCATCGATATTTTTATCATTAAGTTTATAGAGAATAAATTAAAAGAAAATATGGAAAGGGAAAAAAGAAATTAATTCCAATGGATTATTCACAATGTACTTCAAATGAATGAGGTATTAACAAAGTTTATTTTCATTACGTATTATAAAATAAAACAATTGAATTTTAAATTAAATAAAATTAATTAATGAAGAATGTTACATGTTTATTATTCAAAAATATTCATTAATTATAATGTTTCAGTTTTTCTACAAGGCTATTAAATACAATATGCTGGTGACATATGTGTATTCTAATATAGTAACCTTGTAAGTATAGAAACCCCAATGGATCTTAGGTGTATTCTCCAAGTGGATATGAATGGGTGATACCTAGGCCAGTGGTGAGAAGTAAACGACTTATTAATTTCAAAGTGAAAGATTCATGTGTAATTGTTATTTAGAATAACCACAAATATTAATCACATGTGTCCTTGTACACAAAAAGGTATTCTTCCAGGTTTCGGAATGAAAGTTGTTTTTCGTATTAAAAACTCAATCACTGGTTTAGTGATACATGAATCATAAGCAATGAGTGATGAATATAAATGTAAGACTTATACCTAGTTGTGAAAAGATAATTCTTTGTACTATAATACTAAAAGTGGACTTCATGAATATACCATGTGTGGTATTTAAGCTCAACAAAGCTAAATACTTTTGGTATTATTGAAGTCATTAGTTTGTAAAAAGGAGACTTTAGAAATAATGGTACGTCACAAAGCTTTTGGAAATAGTTCAACAAGTGAACATGAACCATTCCGAGAGAAAAATAGATGTTTATATATATCATATGATTCCATTAATTAATTAAAGAATAATAAAGTGATGTATATTCATTATTAGAATATATGATCTACTTTGAGCTAACATTCTAAAGAATATTTTGACGGTGTGATCATAGATCATGATAACGTAGTGTGGAGAAATTCCTAAATAAACATTAACTTATCTACATTAGGGAATTGATGATAATGAAGAGGATCAATGATGAAGTCTTACATGTCAACATTGATAAAAAAAAATCATCGTGGTGAAATTCCTAAATTCACATTTTATACATCATAGTATTTATATAAGTAGTATCAGTGTTGAAACTTGCAGAAACATCGATTATATTTGATGACTTTCTTCACAAATAATAGCATAATCCCATAATCATATTCCAAATAAATTAAAAAATGTATATAATACGAGTCATAGTCTGTTGATAAATCCATTATTTCCCAAGGACATGTGTTTGAATGCAAAGGGTTTTTCAAGATATAAAAAAAATTGAATCAATAATAAACACATTGTGCATCTATTATAATCATTATAACAGTTGTTTAGGATGTTACCTAAATCCCTAATATAGAAAACTAAGTAGTCAAGTAATAGACTACCCTTCTACATATAGGTGATCATCTCTATTTGGGAGAGTGGGAGCTATATTGACTTGTGTTTTGTCAATTCTCAAGAGGCACAAATATTTTTCATAAGAATTAATTCCACAAGATCATGTGGAACAAAGTATATTACAGATACACATACTATATAGGAAGGATAAAACCATGGTGATGGTTGTTGTATTCACTATGGCCGGTGATCTATTATTCATTTTGAATAATATTTCCTATAAGATGTAGTATATGGTAATTAGCTAAAATTTATAAGACCAACTAAAATTCAATAAATGGATTCCATGTATCAATTTGAAAAGGGACATATATATTTAATAATACAATGGGTATTCAAATGAGTTAATACATGGATGGTAAAAGTGCGGTACCAATATGGATCCACTGGTTATACCAAGTCGGTATACCTAAATCCATTAGAATTTAACTTTTATTAGCTTATTTCTATGATAGTTATATTATGATTTTGATGTCATGACCACCAATTGTGGATGGTGTCTATATGATGCAGCCAGAATGGGATTGTCACATCACATCTTGCTAATAAAGGTTGTATGTTACTGAAATCTAGTGTAGGATTATAGTAAGCCATAGGATCATAGAATATAATTTTACAACAAATGTTTTCAATGTGTATACAAGAGGTTAATGTAAGTTCCAATGTTTTTCAAAGAAATGTATTTTAGACAACATATGGAAAATAGACATTCATATTACAATTAGTTAAGATCACGATGAAATATTTTCTATAGTTATTGAATTAAAGTAGCAACCTATATTCTAGGGAACATGATCTATTGAGGTAGATCTATTGGTTTCTTGGTCCTACTCAATTTTACATATACTAACAACATATTGAAAAAAATTCTTGTTGGAAAAATTCCAGTGATGAATTGTTACCAATATCACAATACAGAGTCTCTCTAGTTTGACATATATGAGACATGGAAAGAGATAAACATGGTATGTTTTTGTCCTTATGCTTAAGATATATATTGATAACATTTTCTATGATATGTACAAGAATTTATATTTCCAGGGTATGGTTTATTGTAGTCCAATATCATTTATATCAAGGAGAACTAGAAGGAATGCATTCATAACTTTCTAATTTTATTTCGGTAGGTACAGAAGATATGTACCTGGTATGTGGAGAATAAAGGATACTAGTTATCAAGGATAAAAACTATTATTCAATATATCAAAGTGATATACTGTCATAGATAGGCTAAACCTGATGATTGAGTCATGCTCATATAATCCAATGGTATCCATACCTACAAATACTGAGTATATTGCAGCTTTTGAGGTTTCTAAGTATCATTAATTAAATGGAATGATTTTTTCTAGTTCTTGGAATCACACCATGTATGAAAAGTATTATCATAAATTAAATTATTATATTGTTATGAGAATATAAGTCAAATTATGATACTGGACAAGATGGATATACCCTTGACACCATCTCTTGAGAAGTTTTACTCAACGAGGCAAGGTCGCAATAGCAGAATAGCCACATGGCAGAATCATGGTAGACCTAGTAGCTAATTCCATTACTCAGTAGAAATATTATTTTAATCATGTTTTTATATTAAAAGTTTGGTTATAAAGTTCACTCTAGTTCTAGTTGGAGGGTTAAAATAATGGGTTCCCTAGACCCAACTATTAATGGATTTCGATTATCGTATCATGTATATAGTTTTCTATACATGATGTCATTTTACCATTATATTGTATACTTTTCTGCATCCACTATTTAAATGGTAATTTCCATAGAGTAATTTTTGTATCGAAAGGTTATAGCATATCCCAAGAAATAATGAGAACCTTTAGATACTATGACATTAATCTTAAATATATGATCTAGGGTCTATATACATCTTATTGATCCGACATAGTATATGTTTGAATATTAGGTGCTAGGGGCCCATAAGAATTGATACTTCATCTCATGAAGTTCACACTTTGGGATCTCTAGTAATAAGATCATGAGGACTGACCCATCTATAAGAACACCACATGTTTCGGTTTCTATTGGATGTTCCTATCTATGATCATGAATAATGGTCTCATTACTTTAGATCTTTACCAAGGTATGTCAATTTATCAGTTACCTTGATGCAATAAGAAAAACATGATGTTGAAATCATAGAGAGGTAGTTTGTGTTGGGTGCGTCACTAATGAGATGGAATTGGTTGAATGGTCAAGAAAGGTTTTTTCGCTTCCATGTTATGGATGTATTATATCTCAGGCCATGTGGATAATGATTGTAGTACCTTCATAATAACATGTCTAGGGAAGTTAAGGGTAAATCCATACAATTAGATCAACAAATAATAAATCAAGAAAAGTGTGTTGACACATGAGTGCGTCATGCTTTATGAGATATTAAATTCAAAGAGATTATATTATACAATATGTGTTCAAAGGTTGGTTGTCAATGATGGGACAATCTTTATATATTTAGGGGACATGATGGGTTGTTAAATACCACTATTGGTCTATGAATAACGTCCACTGTTATCGAGATAAGGTCTTAGAGGGTCACACACAATAGCGTATTCGAGAATCATCCCTATTTAGTTGAATTTGAGTTTTGGACATGGTGGGCTCCACCACTGGGGTCCTGGATTTTTTCAAGGTTAAACGATCATCAATGAAATGAATAAATACAAATTATTCAATTTATGAATTGTGGATATTGAATTTATTTGTCAAATGTGTTTTCATGTTTTATGTAAATACATGAAAAATATTATTTGAATGAATATTAAATTATTCCAGGTTCAATTAATATTTATGGAAACGAGGAGATGAGTTAATGAATAATTTATTATCACCTAATATATATAATATATTATAGGGAATTGATAATAATAATGAATAATATTCATGAATCAGTTTAGTAGTCAAAATATTAGTTGTATAGTATGAGTAATTTTTGGGGTTTTGGACTAAAATTTCTATATAATTACATTTCACTCCCTAAATGGAGGAGGAGAGGAGTTTCCATGTACTATTTATTTTCTCTCTCTCTCCTCCACTCTCACTCATATCCTAGAGAGGGGATCTAGATCTCAAGACCTCAAATGGTGATCTCTCTCAGGAATCGCAAGTAGAGCGATGCAGTGATCATCAGAGTGTCGAAAGAGTCGTCGTAGCTCTGCACTAGCACATGGATTATGATGATTGGTGCTCTAAAAGATTCCTTAAAGAACTTGTGGATGATATAGAGGATTTTTACTTCGGATTATCTGAGCAGTGATCACCAAAAATTAGCAGATGTCATGCTGGGCTTTGGATCTCAACCATGTATTTTACGGTTTTCATTTTGTTCTTAAACCACTTCATGTGTGATCCTCAGCTTAAACCAGGATGCTATTCACTAACATTGACAAGATTACATTGATCATCAGTCAAATTTTTAGAAGTCCACCTATTTGGGGATTATGCTATATTTCTGGGTCCTACAAGATATACCTGAGACTCTTATGGTCTGAAAAAACATGAATACAACAAACCAGAAGATAGTGAATCCACATATTTAAAGAGGCGAATAACACTGCCAAATTTATGTCATTTGTTATGTAGTTATACATATGTGATATTGACTACTTGAAACTGTAACATCTATAAATACCTCAACTCCGTTAACCCAGAGTTGATTTCTATTTTTTCACATTTGTAATAATACACGAATTAAAATTCAAAAAGACTGATAAATATACTATTTATAGACAACCTCATACATAAATGATAAAAATGATAAAATGATAAATAAAATAAAAATCCAATTAATTTAAAATATTATACATCATTATACTCATTCCATGAATTATTCTTCATATTTAGTGGAATGGAAATAAACTAAGGGTGAGATCAAATAATGAAAAAGGATAACATATAGTGGAGCTAAATTGAATTAGTAAAGCACAATCAATATGTAATGTGATATAATTGAACACACATTACATTTAATCAATATATTTAAAATCATAATTGAACAATAAATAATCAATATATAAAGGATAAAAAATGAAAATACATTCTATTCATTTGATAAAGTGAGACTAAGATTTATATAGAGATAATATCATTGTGAAAATATCATCTTCAATAATAATAAATTAAATATATATGATGTAAATTATTTATTATCATAAATTATGACCTTAGGAATCATTATACCTATACTAAGAATAACATTCTAAACATAGTTTAAAAATACCGTGTAAAAACCAACATTCTTAGGCCTAGTAATTTTTCTTAATATACCTTAAAATGCATCCAAGGGCCATATATAATAGGGTCCCACATTTATATTAATTTTCATAGCATTACTCATATATAAAATAATAGATTTTATTTATAAATCAAAATTACTTATCATTAAGTATTTGTATTGATTATACGATGCAGATTTATCAAAATTTCAATATTTTATAAAATAAATTAAAATTTAAACACCATATATAAAATTGGAATACAGTTTTAGAAAAAAAATCATTTCCACTACATTATATTATATAAATTTAATTAAAATTTAGTTTCTAATGAAAAATGATCAAAATAATGTCATTGTTTCAATAGAATATAAACAATCACAAAATAAAGAGTTATTGTACATGATTTTTTACCTTTTTGATAGAATTTAAATTGTATCCTCTTGAAGAAAAAACAATAGATTTTTTTTAATAATTATGAATAAATATATTTTTATATTAAATTCATAAATGGGTTAATATATGAACCCCATAAAATTTAATAGTTTTATATTACCCATACTTTCTCAATGAAATGGAAATTGAGACGAAATACCTTTGGACATAGAAATGTTCAATTAAAATCCCCATAGATGAAATAATTCAAATTTAGACATAAAATACTATGAAGTGTAGATTATTAATTATATTATATAAATAATGGGAATTATTTACACTATATATTGGAAGTTTTTTTTACAATAATACAATATTTCTCAATGAAAGAAAATTGGGAAAATATACCTTACCTCAGGCTTTATTTTTATTTAACATTCATTAAAAACGTGAGTAATGGTATTAGGTAAGTTATTATTAATAAAATAACTATATTAATATATGTAATATCATATATTATCTCTTTTAGTTAGTTTATAGAACATTTGTGAATAATATTTCCTTATATTCATTGGTTCAATTGTTAATTACCTTATTTTCTCCTGCATATTTTTTCATGAAATATCCATTTTATTTAAATATTATATAGTCAAATAATATCAAATATTTTATTAATTATATAAATATATTATTTACTCAATATATATATTTAAAATAATTATATAATTCTATAAATAGAAAATAAATCACATCACTTCGCGGAGAGAGTAAGTCATACAAATACTTGAGAGACAATATTATTCCCTTTACGAGTGAAAGGGTAAGAAATTGTTTGATATATTAATAACAATATATTGATTTAATATCATATATATATCATATATTCATTAATTTTATCATAATTTCCTTCCATGAAAATGTTAAGTGAAAAATGAATCACATCACTTTATGTGGTAGTAGTCTTCCATATACATGAGCAACGCTATCAAATTTTAAATGAAATCGAAATGAAAAAGTTATATGTGATTTTACATTTCCATAAATATAATAATATAAATATATCATTTAAATGAGTTAAATAATATATCATAAAAATTCTATAAATTTGGTGATGTAAAATTAAATATATCAGTTCGCGAGGCAGTAGTCCCCCCAACACACGATTGAAAGTCTCATTTTCTATTTAATATAAGAGTGGATGGATATAGGTAATGAAAATAAAATAATAGATTTGAATATATGAAATATAAAAAGTTTATTATATAATAATGTAATTTTATTATCTGATTGATGTAGTAGTACAAACAAATGAAAACACTCATTTTAGAACATTGCCTCTTCTTTAGACAACCTCGATATGTTTTCACTAAAATACATTCTAAGATGGATTTATGATAAAAACAAGGGATTTTGGATGCTGTTAAGGGGGTAGGGATGTTATTTTGGATTGTATTTATAAAAAAATGTCTATTTTATCTTTGATTAGGGGAGGAGAGTGTATTTGCTTTTCAAGTATGGGAGATGACCCATATTGAATATTTGAAACGAATTAATTACACCAACATTTTTATCATGAAAAAATCCTCCTAAATCAGTAATTATAGAGACCTAGATGATATAAGGCTCACGTATTTCCATATAATTTGATTTATATAAGTTTATATTTTAATTTATCCCTTATCTATTTATTTTAAACCACAGAATGTGAGTTTTTTCCATAACCATAGAAATAATTTTTTATTACATTACAATTACCAATAGTAAAAAATTCAGTTAAAATAATTATATAATATAAAATATGATGATTCCAAATATATATTCCTTATAAAGAATTTTATTACATAGAATTTTCAATCTCCAATATAAAATTATATGGATAAATGCAATGAAAAAGGGGTTTCTAGAAAGAAAATTATTATAAGTATTGAAGGATATAATATATAAATTTAATATGAAATATATTAATCTAACAAAAATTGTATTTACTATGATATAATTGAACTAATTATAATTTAAATAAAATTGAAAACATAATTTATCATTTTAAATAATTTAATTGAGAAGGTATTTTTCTAATAAAAACAAGAATTTATCACTATTCATCCAAAAATGAATAGTTTAAAAATCCAATAAATAACCCTAAGATAATTTTAATATATTTGATTCAAAATTGATGTTAATTTTAAAATATAAATTTTATTAAATTGTGAAAATTATTTTTATCATATGTTTTCAAGAAGTGACATAACAACTATCTTTGAAAAACATATTGTTATATACATTTATTTTATTTTAAACATGTATAAAACATATTATTATCATTATTAAGATAATAATATTTATACACTACAACCTAATATCTATCTTATAATGGTCATGTTTAAAAGTTAATTAGATTATTTTTTTTAAACATAGTGTTGTGTTCATCACATGCTATCATAGATTCTGAATTTAATTAAGAGAAAATAAATGATAAAGTCTTAGGGTATTACATTATTCCATCTTTAAAAATACTTTATCCTAAAAATTTCATGTGTATTAAAATCTAATTATATGTGGGAAATTCATCTTCATAACATCATTCGACTCCCACATTACTTCTTGTATTTTTTGATTTCTTCAAAGTATATTTTCAAGGTGATTCATCTAATTCTTTAATAAACTCTATCTAGTATCAAGAATCTGGATAAAATATTTATAGCATGAAATATTAAGTTAATATTCTATTTCATAAAAGGTGTGACCATTTGTTGGGTATAAAATTTACATCTTTATCAATTATATATGAAGAAATCATTTTAATTTTTTAGACTAATAAGAATTGACAACTGATAATCGACAAATCTAATCATTTCTAATATTTCAAAGGGTCTATTATACTTGGGGATTATTTTAAATTTCATAATGAACCTTATGACACACTTCTATGGAGATAATATAAATAACCTGATCTCTCATATTAAATTACAAATCCTTCCCCAGATTATCATCACTACTTATTTCCCTACATTAAAAAAATTTAATGTGATGTTGAATAGCCATTAAATTTATTGATGTCTATTCATTATGTTCACAAACAATAAGTTTCAATTATTAATCTTCTTCAAAATAATTTTGAATACAACATATCTATCCATATTTTACTTAATAAGGGGATATTTAAAATTTTTAATGTATACTATTATTTTATTTCAACTCTATCAAAGTTAAATAATGATTCTTCATTCGTTGAATTTAATGTGAGAATAAACTCAACTATTCTTCCATTGTTTGGATAGTCATTTCATACTATAAATAAATTTGATTATGGGTGGTAGTTCTTATATGATTCTCAGTATTAAGATAATTCTAAATACTCTTCCATAAATTCAACATAAAATGGGGATCATGATCTGACAAGATCTAAATAGGTGATCCATGACGTCTTACAACCTAATTTATACCGATCCTTGTGAGGCACTATAGAGGAAAATAATCTCTTATAGAGAGTAAATTTAAATTTTTTTGTGATAAATAATATCCCATATTGAATCATTATATATTACATTATTTGGTAGTCAGGTGAAAATGTCCATAATAATTCCATCACATTTCAGTACATGAATAGGAATAGGTTTCAAAACTTCACTAGGATACTTTCTCAAAGCATTCAATTTTTGAGAAAACATACATCAATAAACATAATATGAATTATAACAAGTTATGTTATCCCAAAAAAAACTTCCCTAAAATCCATATACATCATTATACTACTTTGTTGTATAGAGAAATTCATGCTATGAGAATCATCCAATAATTATGTTTTAATTATAGGTATTGATGGAACATCTAATAATTTTCCAAATTTTAGAACACCATTTTGAAATAAAAAGTACAGTAATTTACCATCATTCGTAGATTTAATTTTTATCTAAATGGTCTTATCATCATATTGATACCTTTTGATATTTTCTAAAAAATGGGTTCAAAATAATTTGAATAAGGGGTGAGGTGTCTTATTCAATAATAATTCCCATATCCATCTATAAATGATCCATAAACATTGTATCCCCATAAAATCTCCATTGTTTCAATAATATATAATCATTCATACTCAATGCATCATATACCTTCTTTTCCCCTAGTGGTTTTCTATTTGGAAATCATAATATTTGAGTGTCATGATTCATCTCCTTTGTCTCATATTAGGAAATTTATATGAATATATGTATTTTATTCTGCTATGAGTAGTGAATATATCACATATTTCATCAAATATATAATGTAACCATATCCTGATATAAAATATTATGGATCTAATAATAATATAATGGCTTGGATATTTCTGTTCATGAGTCATCAAATGTCTATATTCATAAATTATAACTCAATCAATTTAAATTAAGACACTACCAAGTCCTTTATTTGATGAATCATGATAGATCACAAACCGATTAATTGGTTATGGTATATTTGAAATTGGATCATTTTCCAATATCATCATTAGTTCATCAAAACATTCATCACATTCCATTATCCAAATGAACATAGACTCTTATATGTTAGATTGGTTAATAGGTCATCTCATCAAGAAACATTATAAACAAATCACTAATAGTAACCTCCCAAATTAATTAAATTGTTCACCATAGTTATGTTCATTGGTGGTGAAAAATATAATACTACCTTATCCCTTATAGGAACAATTGGGATTCAATCCTTGGAAACAACTTTTCGATGAATGGAAACTTCATGAATTCATAAATCACCCTTAATAAATTTAAAATATAACTCATTTATTATAAAATTATAAAGATTTATCATCATGTGATTCTCAGTGTCCTTATATTATCTAGAATACACCTAGATATACTAAATTAATTCCGAAAATAAATCCTTAATAAATCCCTTGAATAAACTATTCATTATTACTATAAAAATAGAGGGTTTATTAGTCAATCCAAATGGAACTACCATAAATTCAGAATGTCAATAAATCATTTAGATTGATAACTTCATAATTTATTCCTTCTTTAATCACCATTTCTGATACCCAGAATGATTTTCAATATTTGAAAAGTATTAGGATCTTTGAAGTTGATTGAATTAGTATTCAATGGGAGGTATATAATAATTTTCCATTATCATAATTTTATTGATTCCCCAATTACTAAATCATGGCCTTAACTTGGGATCATTCTTATTAAGAATGAGAACAAGGGATGTGTGTGGTGAAACACTAGGGTCAATAAATCCCTTATCCCATAACCCTATTAGTTATTTTATCAAATCCACTATTTTTACTCTGGCCACTCTATAGGGAGTCTTTGATGTTGGTCTCGATTCTGGAAATAAATTAATCGAAAAATAAACTTCATCATCTGGGTGATTTTGATGTAATTTATCATGAAATACATCAATGATTCCCTTTATAACATGTATATCCTAAAATTTTTTTATTATACTCTCCATCCTTAGATTGTGTCTACTCTTATTCCCCAATAATATCAATCAGTAAAGCTATAATGGGTGAATCTAGTCACGTCTTAGAATATGAAGTCTATGATTTAATGATTATGAAATCAATCCCATCATCAGGAATCATAATTTCCTTATTCAAGATATAAATTTTTTATTCATATTTTGAAATATATTCAATATCATATATAATATCAATATCATCTTGAAATATGATAATAAGGTTATAAAAAATGCATGTTTATGTGTCATAATTTGGACCGATTCACACATACTTTATGTAATGAGACTTCTTCTATGAGTTTTTTAATAAAATTACCTTCATAATGTGACAGGGGCAAATAAAATTTTATTAAAAAAAAGTAATACATAAATGGTTTTGAAGATATGAAAAACATAGCTAATTTTAGAGGAATGATTAATTTATGAGACACCACATCATTGTGTGCTTCCACATCAGTTTTAGTGATTACATAAACATGAAATTATCCCCATTTACTTTTATATGCTATATTCCCTTGATGATTGGGGAAATCATTCACAAAATTCCAATTAAACCTATTGATGAAAAATTGATTAGTATTGTTCTCTTTCATCCCCTTGAATTCTTTATCCCTATTACCCTTATCTCCAAAAATATAATAAAACATAATCCCTTAATTAAAACCCCATTATGATTCTTTCCACAGTTCTAAAAAGTTAGAAATTAGTTCTAATCTTCATCTTCTACTTCAACACATTTCCTTTTTCATGGTTCACATTCTAGAACTAATTTTCATGATTTCCCTTGACTGTGTTTTATTTGGATAATTCCATCTCAATTTTGATGGGAATAAATCTATTTCATCATATAACGTAATATTTTGAGAGACCATATCCATATAGAGTGTTATATAAATCCATTCAATGAAATAGAAAACATTGTACTTTGTGTTTCATATATAATCTGTAGCACACCTGTCTCTCCTTTTAAAGGTAACATCATATTCATCCACAATTTATTATTTATATTTCATTAATCTAGGTGACATTATATTTATTAATTTTGTTTCTCATTTGGGAAATTTATGTAAAAAATGTCTCTATTAATTATTTCCATTCTTTGAGTTCTATATTTTCTTCCCTGTATTTTTTGTCAATGTCCACCATTGATCAAAACTACATTTCAGACAATTTACTACAATTATAACCTTTAAAATATCATCAGATCTTGGGTATATAAATATATTCTATGAGAAAATAATCCAGTTATTATAACCATTGAACTAGTAGTATAACCAAATTTATGGTACATATGTCACATCAATCAATTCAATATAGGAAAATCACACTCTATAACAGATTTCTATATTTAGGTGAAGTTTTTTGATAACATGATTAATATAACATAATATATCTATATTCTACTTTGTTCCAATACCAGTTGTATTTTCATTCTTATTAGGTAAATCACTACATTGGAAATAATTATTGATACCCTTATTCCTTCCACAAGAATATTATAGATTGCAGATCATACTATATTATCTCATAAAATTCTAAATTTTTAATCAAAATGTACAAATTTATATATTTTGTAACACATTACATAAACTAATATTTATGCATTCTAAATATTGTAATCATAAAGTTTTATTATTTATAGATATCATTATTTTCAAATCCTTAATAATGGATTGTAAAAAATATATGAATAATTCTAAGAATATCCTTCGGGTGTGTCAAACCAGCTGTATAGTAAGGCCCCTTTTTTTACCATGTGATGATCAGGCTAGAACCTGTGCACCCTCTTAGGAGTTATATAGGAATGCTATATTTTCTCAATAACTATATTCACTTTTAGTATCAGTATGTGTATCTATTTCAAGTAATAATCACATAATATCTACCTTACAAAAACATTATGATGTTTTTTGATACCTGACCTCAAAGAATTTTATAGGATCATGATCCCTAGTCTATGTTTTCATTAACTTGTTTTCCAATCTTTTTAGTAAAATTTATTTTATTGAAACTTTAATAGACATGAGTATTTTAACACAAATTAAGTGCCTATATTATTACATTGGAAAATCTACAAGGTCAGTTAATGAGAAGGACTGGTCAGTTTAGCATATTTAAGGAACCAAACAAATATATGAAACCTAGTTTTTAATGGGGAAACAAAATAAAAATAATAAAAATATAAAATTGTTTGCATCCTTGAAATCATTACATGAATTATTAATTATATCCAGTGGAAAGGAAAAAAGTTAGGTTGATCTAAAATTATCATTAAGGGTTACATATAGTGGATGATATTATAAATCAGTAAGCATAATCAATATGGAAATGTAAATAACTGAACAAACATTCAATTTAATAAATTACTTGACTGTAAAAATTAGTAAAATAATAATTAATATCGGTAGGTAAATAATTGTAAACACATTCCATTTAATTTTTAAAATGATAATGAAATGAATCTGAAGATAATATGATAGTGAAAATTTCATAATTAAAAATAATAAATGAATTCTCAATAATGAAAATTCTTAATTATTGGACTTCATGATATCAACCACCATGATACCACTACAATCTAGACCTATATCAATATGCATGGAAAGTACTTTATAAAAACCCATCTGATTTGGACAATAGATTTTTCTCATGTTACATGTTGATGCATCAGGGGGCTATCAATAAATGGGTCCCATCCATATATGCATTTATAAATAATTTATCATATTTTTTGTAATATATTTACTTTATAAATCAAATTTCCACATCATGAAATATCTTTAATCTTTAAAATATGTAGATTTATCAATATTTCCAATGTTAATCAAATAATTTAAAAATTAATCCTAGTACGTAAAAATGGTATAAAATTAAGGAAGTGATCATATCCATCATACATGTATTTTAAATTAAATACAAATGTAGTTTCATATTGAAATTCATCACATGAAATTGATTTTCCAATAGAATGTAAAAAATCACAAAAGATAGTGAGATTTTATGATAATTTTTGTTTACCTCTTGGTAATATTTAAATTGTAACCCATTGAAGAATAAACCAAAGACAAAAAAAATTATATATCCTGAATTGGTAGTTATTCATATTAAATATATAAAATTGATGTATATTAATTGCATAAATTTTAATAGATTCCTATTATCATATATATCTCAATGAAATGGAAATTATGACGAAATCCCCTCAATGTTATTAATGTTGAAGTAAAATATTCTTGGATGAAATAATTAAAATTGTCTCTTAATCTACCATGATGTTTTATATATTAATTATATTAAAGAAAAAATGGGTAATATGTATACCATATTAAATAAATTAGGTTCACAAAAATATAATATGTCTCAATGAAGGAAAACTAAATGAATCATACTACCACACACATAATTTTGGTTGAACCAGACTTAATGTTATGTATAATGTTTTTAAATATTTTAATAATCTATACTAGAACCATATTCAAAATTATAAAAATAGTTATGATCTTCTTATACCATTTTATCACCTATTTGTGAAAAATATTTTATTATTTTCATTATTTCGAGTGTCAATTTCCATGATTTCTCATTAATTTTTTATCATGATGATTCATATTTATATTCTAATTATATTGTTACATAATATTATGAATTATAATAATTTTATAAATTTCATATTGACACATTATATAAAATTTTAGAATAATTATTTCTGGTTGCAAATGGAAACTAAATATTATCACTTCCTGGAGATAGTAGGTTGTACATACACATGAGTGACGATATCATTCCCTCAATGAGGGAATGGTTAATGAAGTGGGTGATATATTTAAATTAATTAATTTTTATAATTTCATATATATCACATATAATCATTAATTTTACCCTAATTATCATCAATGTAATGTGTATGTGAAAAATGAATCACATCTCTTCGTGATGTGCTACTTTACTATACACACATGCGACAATGAATAGAATGTTAGAAGGAATATTTAAAATTATATTTCCAAAAGTATAATAATATCATAAAAATATTATAAATATTCTAAATCAATCATTTTATCAATACTTCAATAGTGAGGATGGAAAAATAATTTTAACACTTCGTGAGGTGGTAGACTACCATACACACGATCAAAAATTTCATTTACAATTTTGTATAATAGGGTATGAATATTGGTTTTTAAATAATATAATAAAATCTTTTAAAATGTAATATAATGATTTTATTATATATTTAGGGTCTAATAATATTTAATGTTATGATATAAAATAAAAAAAACACTTGTATGGACATTAACTTTTCATCAATAGACCTATTTAGGTTTGTAAACAAATACTTTCTAGGAAGGATTTTTTTATAAAAAAGGAACATTAAGAAATTTTAGGTGAGTATTTAAGTGATTTATTCTGGGAAATTCTGGAAAAAAATTATTTGGATGTGTAATTATGGGAGTAGAGGGGGAAAACCTTTATTAGTGGGGAGCGAAGACACAAATAATTTTTTTGAAATGAATCAATTAAACAAAAAAATTAAGGAAAAATCCTAAAAAATGGGTCATTATTTATCCGTAGAGGGGATAATTTGGAAAAATTTCTATAATTTTTTTTACAAGTTGGATAGTCATTTTAACCCTTATAGTGTTCATTTAACCACATGTAAATCCATTTTTCCATTAACTATGATAATTAATTTTTAATTATTTTACTAAACCTAATGTTACAAATTTATGGTAAACATATCAGATAATGAATATTATAGTGATTCTAAATATTGAATTCATTTTTACAAATTAAATTAACATAATTGGATGAATTTATTTTAAAATTATACGCGTAAATACAATGTAGAAGAGGGCTTTAAATGAGAAATTTTTAAAAGTACAAAATGTTTTAATTTTAAAATTCAATATGAAATTGATTTTAATGAACTAAATTAAAAAAAATTATAATATAAATATTGAAATTAAATATTTAAAATAATTTGAAGAAAAATAAATTTATAAATAATTTAAATGAAATAGGAGTTTTGAAATTCAATCTGCTATTTTTCACTAATCTTCAAAAAAGAAGATTATATAAAAAAAATAAAAAAATCATAAAATGATAATATTGATATTATAAATAGTAAAATTAATTTAATATTATCAAATATTTTTGTTAAAATTTTAAAAGATTAATATTATCATATGTTCATAGGAAGAAAATAAACTGTTTTTATTGAAAAAATATATTTCTTCATAAAATATTTATTTTATATCAAACGATTTTTATTTTATTTCTTTTTAATATAAATCTCCTTGTTTTACTTTAAATATTTATAACACATATAATTTTGAATTATTTAGTTAATATTATTAATACTCTCGAGCTTAATATTTTTTTTATAATGGTCATTTATATGTAATATTTTAATAGAATACTTTTGTTGGAACATGGTGTTGTGTGTATCTCATGATTAAGAAGAGGTAAAATTTAATTAAAATGAAATAAATCAAGAAATATTGGGGTGTTACAAGTGAATAATTCATTTATCATCAAAAACACACAAATGATCCCATCTCTAGAAGAATCATAAAGCACTACATTTTCGATTCCCTCCTCTAGTTGACTCAACATAAGAGCGCTAATCATCTTCAACCTCATCTCCATGAAGGCTCCCAAACACTGATTAATCCATGTAAAGGGGTTCCCATTCTATATCATGGATAAAAATTTGGATTTAATCTGATATATTTCATCCAAATACCTCCATTAGTACCCCACCAAGATAATAAAATTGTGTACCTTGGACACACACTTGTGTGGATCCCAAAAATAACAACATCAGTCTTCACTGGGTCAAAAGGTAAAACATTGTATGAGATGAAATAATATGAAAATTGGACCTCATGGATCCAAAACTAGAACATTTAGATGTTACAATTATGAGGTTTTCCCTAAGTAGGTATATGACCATCCTCAAGTTCTATGCATGCTCCTCCACTAATACAAATTCAATGAGTAAGTCAGCAATGAAGAAAACCAAATAATAAAACTTATAATGGATTGAAGATTCACTTCATTAGACCGATAAAAATATTGGTGGAATATAATACATGCATAAAAAGGAACTAATTATGTTAATATAGATATTAGAAAGACATATTCGGTATATTATCCATACAAACCCAGACATGGTGGTAGAAAGAATAGAAAGAGATCTTAGAGAAAAAACTCTCACATCTCCACTAGTCAAAGAAGTTATATATCAATCAAGAGGGGTAATATTACTATATTGTTACCTAATTTTAGATATGATAGTAAATATAAATTCTAAAACATGTATTTTATTTTTTCACGAATAGAACTAGGGATTCCATAGGGGAGAAAATGGGATAGATGAAACCCATCTCTCAGAGGTCCTCTAACAACACCCTAATCTCCAAGAACATTGTAGTGGCCATATATTATGACAAAGAAAATATCAGTCTAGTCATAGGGAGAAAGTCAATATATAAGTCCATAAACCTCCATAGAGGTAGTCTAAAAATTTCCTTGGGGAGTATTTTCACATATTCCACCAAAACTGGTTGATTCTAGGTCATTGAAGATCCTTCTATGCCAAGGGATAAACCCTCTAACTGATGGATAATTAGTTTTAGCTTTCAGTATGTAAGACTCACCAACATAAAAATGATATCTATCTCACCCACAAAAGAGAACCTCATCCTATATATCTTTAGGAATATAATTATTCAACATTGATAGTAAATTTGTGATAGAACCATGGATAAACTATCTATAACCAAGATAATGTTGTATGTTTTTATCGTGGAAACCAAGAATCCCCACTAGAAAATCACAGCTCCATGTTTTAGCTTACAATACTAGAATATATAAGATATCAAAGAATCTCTCCATATAGGAACCTATAGTCATAGATTCACAGAGAATAACTCAAAAAAATTATCCACCTCTAACACAAGGTATATGAAAATTCAGTAATGATTTTCACCTAT
Organism: Viscum album; assembly: GCA_963277665.1. Taxonomy (NCBI): domain Eukaryota; kingdom Viridiplantae; phylum Streptophyta; class Magnoliopsida; order Santalales; family Viscaceae; genus Viscum; species Viscum album. The sequence goes on along the minus strand of OY728121.1, from coordinate 1,630,272,070 downwards.
TTATAATAGTACTTGGGAAAGAGTACAAAAGACACATATCTTACCTAGAATCATTTTGTTCCCAACCTTATCATAGACCTCAAATGAAATTTGATACCAGTAGCCCTAAACACCATACCACTAATCCTATCTTGGTCTACCTGATGTTGGAGGAGAAAATATATTATTAATCTCACTCCTCCTATAGCTCCAGCAACTAGATCTCCAATTTATACACTTCCAATAGCACCTCTTTGTGGGATACCCTCGCTAAAATTTGGAGATCCATAATCTCAAGTTGTGGAATTACATCCACAACCTGTCAACCCTACATGGATCATCTTGACATGAAAGTATGTTATATTTGAAATCAATCATCATAATTATAACATCTATCATCTCATAGTTGAAAGGATCCTATGTGTGGTCCATAAACCATGGATCTATATTCTTGATTCATGTCAAGGAGTGGTCTCTAATAAAATTACCCAAACTACTAGAGTCTACATGCTGCTACAATTGACATAGCCCCTTAATAACCACTGGTAAGTATATCTAACGAGATTCCCCTTTATTTTAAGATATCAGTAACCATAGATCGATCTACAACTCAATTATATATATTTATGTAGAAAGAGACAATACTGGAAAAAAATTATCTATATGGTTTCCCTACATAAAAATATTAACCATTAATAATATGCCTCATAAATTTTGTAATAAGTAATGCATGACGTCAATAAATCTCAAAACATACTCCAAAACATTAATGTCACCTCAATGATACATAAGAAGATCCTCAATTTTCTTACTGTAAAATCATGAAGTGTAATACTCTTAAAAAACTCATATGGATGCATGAAAATGAGAGAATAACCTCATCCTGGGTGTTGATCATCTAACACGACCATAACCAAACTTCTATAGGAAAAAACATGCTTATTTTGGAACCATATGATCAGTGAGTGTTCAAAAAATTCTAAATACATGGATCACAGACTCAATAAAATCCTCCAAATCCATAGGATATACCACACCAAATAACCTTAGTGGTTTTTAATGATGGAAATCACATATAAATTAATGACTAGGTTCATAATCATACTTTCCTACTGGTAATATTTCATACCAAAAATATGGGAGAACAAATCAATTCCAACTTATATGAAAAAACTAATAATATAGACCATGAATTAATTCCTCCTAAATAAAGGATCATTATTGTGATCCAAGATTGGTAACCTAGCTTTTTGTCTTCATGTACGAGTCCTTAATGAGATCAATGATGTAACATGGTTAGATGAGAATATATATGTGGAGCTTACTCAAAATTTATTGTGAAAGGAATCATTCATATATGATGCATATACTAGTAGTTCCCTGCAACTGATATCATATTATTCTCAGTCAAGATGATTGTAGTTAGAGTTCTTTTGAATTGATAAATCGGCCATTGCACCAATAATGGATTTCATGGCTTTGATTCCAAACTATAGACACTCATAAATAGTTTCCCTAAGTTCCCCATAGAACCATTCCAAATCCAAAATGAGGAAAAACTACTCTAACACCACTCATTCATGATCGGACGCATGAGATCCCACCTTGACGGTGGAAGTCTGAGTGAAAATACCCCAATACCACATATAATAGTTTATGGGGTAGTGACTATCACCATAAAGGGAAAAAATTAAATGGGAGGCCTTATCTTAATGTACCTATATGCACACAAACAACTATCATTGTGAAGAAAGAGTTTACTAATAATAAAATTTATTTTCATCTATATTATAATTCTTCATGAAATATATTATAGATAATAAATTAGTGGACCATGGTAAAACCAAATCCTTAATGGGAATATTCATACCCAACTATAAATGAAGTCCCATACTGACAATAAATTGTGAAAGAAAAAAATGAAGGGATCCGAGCATATGATCTCCATGTCTTACCTCCATATACTATAAACTCAACCATTTATCCTTATGCTCCACCTACATCTCAAAATATATTCTTTTTATCTATATAAGAAATAAAAAATGTGTGAAATTTCCATGTGTGGGTGTGTATATACATACCAATAATAAAACTATAAAAACCAAAATTTGTTAAATAGATTGATATTATCAGAGTTAGCTCACCCAAATAAAAATGAATTGAAAACAAAATTTATGTATATGATAATAAAGAAACCAATATGATAGAGAAATGGGACCCCATCTTCCTAGAATATCCATGTTTGATGATTCTACAAGTAGTTCCAAAGTATTGTCCCCAATTCCTAACATCTCGGGTGCTTGTCCAAGCGACAATGTGGTGGACCCACACAACACGACTAATACATATAGAAGATGTGGAATAATCTCTTACAAAGGAAAACACCCTATTATATTAGGGGGTAGTATGTAGTAGAGTAAGGAGCCACACACTAGTGCACCAAAGTCGGTTCCCCTCAGAGGATAGAGGACCTTTGCCTTATGTGATAGAGGGTCCTACTGAATTGATAGAGGGATCATGCCCTAGTTCATTAGGGGGTACCACTAAATGGATATGGGACCTTACCCTACTTCAGTATGGAGGAGATACTCAGTAGGAAAATGGTAAGAGGGACTCATTCCCTAATGCAGGAAGGGGGTCTCCAAAACTAATATCTTTATAATAATCCAGCACAATCATGGTAATCAGTTGGGAATAAACCAATAAGGCATCACACTCACAACCCCTCACATCATATATTAAATTCCACAATGAATTCAACCATCAAATTTTTCGAGGAAAACCACTATGGATAGGAAACATGTGATTTAGAATTTTATTCCCAAAATGGTGATATAGAAGGAAGAGGCCCTTTAGATAATTACACAACATGTATATAGGGTCACATGTAATAGGGACCATCCACTTTTTATGGTTTTGTTATCCACTATATAAGGATTGGGAATTCATGTCATACTATAAGTCTTGTATAGGTTGTATACAGTGTGTCTTGGTGACATGGACCCTACCCATAAGCTTTTGTCGTTTTATTGTGCTATATCATCTTATTCCCATGTACATGGTCATGGCTGGGTATCTAGTACCTTTTTGTGTACACAACTATACCAGTGTACTATGGCATTGTCCCTGGGATTGGTTGTGTTTATTCCCATGAAACCCCTGATAAAAAACTATGATTCCAATATCATGTCACATTGAATGTGGTAAGGTCTACATTCCAGGTTATATATATCCACCTAAAAACTTGACCACCATAGATCGGGAACTACACATTGTGTTTTCTTCCATACAACATGTTATGTAGTATGGTTTTTCAAGGAATATTCACTTGTCCAAGATGTTACCAGATCATCATATTCATACATCATTCACACCAGTTTGGCCTCTTGAATATTACAATATCATTTTAACCACTGATAGCCATTGATGTATAGCCTTGGATGGACTAAAATTGGTATTCTGATTGTCAGTGTGGGAATCCGGTGCTATTCCAGATCATAAAACCATGAAGAATCACCTTTAATAATTAATCAATCCATTTATTCATCCCCAAATGATCGATCTATACATCCTTAGAGGATCCTCCATGAATTTGGGGGTTTGATATCTTTCAAACTGACCAAGAAAATGCCTAAACATGACCCCATGGTATGATAGTGAAGAACATAAATAATTTTGGGGGAAAATAACATTAACAGTGTGAATCAAGCTTTTTAACATGAGATCATGTAAAATGATAATAAGGTGGATAATGGAGTGGTGAATATATGGAATCGAAATAAATAAATTAGCATAACAATAAAATTTCCCATCGGGATAAAATTAAGAATGATAATAACTAGTGAAGGAAAGAAGGAAATAGATCCTATAATAAATCATTAATCATAGGTAAAACCCAAGAATAAGTATCCTTACCTCGATTAAGGGCCGATCAATGGCGGTGAATTAATTGTCTAATGAAGAATATGTTCCACAAAATTCAAATCATGTCTCTCAATCCACCTCAATCCAATGATTGATCAATGTCTTAATCTTTTTAAATTCCAACGATCAATAGTCCTCCTATGAAATCATCCAAGGGCAGTGCACCTAACCCTGGATATAACCCATAACTGGGTATTTATATAGAATGACAAGGTTATGTCATTTAAATAAACTAAAATAAATAATTTATTTATATTACTAAATTCTCCATCCAAATTTCATATCTCACAAAACATCCATCGCAGGCCGTCCTTATTTCATGTCTAGGGTAAACCTTGTATTCTGGATTCAAATGTGTTATCATATTTCTCATTAGAGGAAACTGGAAATAAAAACACAATTTTTACCAAAATTATTCATGAATTTGAATTAAAATATATTTATATTTTTTTATATTCATTCTTGGGCCCTCATGCACAAAAACACTAAACCAAATCTAAGGATCAATCAAGATATATACATAGAAATATAAAAACGTCTAAATCTACAAAACTCGTGTTATTACGAAAAGATTATTTATTATTTAAATATTATTGTTTAATGTTATTGTAACCGTCTATCTACTAAATTGGATTGTAAATATATAAATAATTAAATTATAAAAATATATATTTTTCACATTTATAAAATGAAATCATTAGTTATAAGGTGATTATAATATAAAATAAAAATCATTTGAATGTAAAATAGATGTTTTTCTAAAAAATATTTTTATGGGTGCAATGGGTTTTTATCATAATAAATTAAATTAATCACAATTATAAAATTATTTTAATGAAATTAGAATATTATATATGTATATATAAAAATTCTTGTCATGGTTTTTCTTGAATTTCTATAAGAATAAATCTAATTAAAAGTTTAAATGATTATTTTTTGAAAATAATTGTTTTCATTTCATTTTATGAACATATATTAAAAAGAACATATGCCACTTAAAGAAATTGAATCTTGAAAATTGTATCAAATTTTTTGAAACATAAGATAATTTATTTTTGAAAACATTTACATTTTTTTGTAATTATAAATAGTAACCCTGGTAACGGTTTGTCACATCAGATGGGTAAAACAGATTTTATTTCATTAAAAAACCTATATAAGTGTGTATAATTTCTATAAAATATGACTTTATCCTATTTTAATATTGTTTTCTGGCTATTCACCTACATTGTGTCGAATATATGGCCACATGGTGTAATTTTTCATTGATCATTACCGTTATAATAATTTCTGAAAAGAATAAATAAAAACATCCACACTCTTAAATTTAATTTCTCTAGTATTTTCTCAAAAGGATAAAAAGAGAAAAAGTTTTCTTATAAATGTTTATTTTAAATATGAATTGTTTTTTCATTGTATTTTTTTATTTTTACCAATTGAATAACTACCATAAATATTGGAACAATAGTAACACCATTTTTATTTGATTAATAAAAAATAACTTTAAAACAATTTAAAAAAATTTAATATAAGAAAATATGGAAAAATTATTATGTTCAATATAATTTTTATTTAAATATAAAATATTAGGGATTTTTTTATTTTTTTGATTCAAATTTCTTTTACATAATGTTTCATTCAATTTTAAATTAAATTGATAGTTCCAAAAATCAAACTAATGAAGTTTTAAAATAAATTATGATTTATTTAATGATTCAAAATTAATGAAATTATTTTCATAAATAATAGTGAATATGATATGTATTTACATTTAATACATGGTATATTTATCAGTCACATTCCATTTACTATATCATTAATGACCCATAATGTTTATAAAAAAGTATATTGTGGTAATTGTCAAAAGGGTTAATGTGGGGTCAAAACAAGGTGATACAGGTAAAAAAATAAATCATGCATATTAATGTTTTATTTTATGAGAGGATTTTGTTTCATAATAATCTTATCATTGAATTATTTAAATTCTTATGCATTATTCAGTGTAAAATAATTTATTCTAATATAACATTTTATGTTTTCTTTGTCTGCCCCCCTCAATTATAAATGAGCACTATGTATACTTCATTATATAATTTTTGATGCACATTATAGATGATAAAATCATAGAAATGTTACCATCCTATATTCTTTCCACAAATATTTGTTCTTATGGTATTTCCCAAACACCATACTTTTAGTGGAAAACATTAAGCCAAAGAAGGTTTCTCAACAAAGGGGTACTACTCTTAACAGAGTGTTTTCAATTTAATTTCATCTATTACCTCCTATAAATATATGGTAGGAATTTTAAAAATCTATAATTAGTGTTTAGAATGTTTTTAATTTCAGTTTATATTATAAAAAACAATTATCCACATTCCCCCATCCGTTAGAAAATAATAACATCACATGTAAATACGTGTGGAGTAGCACCTCCACAAAGAGATGTGATTTGTTTTTTTATAATTTAATGGATCATAATAGTGATACATTTAATTATAATATAATATATATGATATAAAATTATCCTGAAATCATAACTATTATTTACATTTCTTTCATTCAATTTATTGATAAGTGAAAACAGTATTCACGCATGCACACAAAATATTGTTTTTATGAACAGTGTAATTTATTTTTCTATATCAATAAATTGTGGATGATGAAAAATACATATTTAATTATTTAATAATATAATCATATAATTAATCAAAATATGTTTATTATAGAACCATGATCAATATTAGAGGTCTATAAAAATAAAAAATTTATTTTGACGAATGGATCAATTAACACCCCAAAATGATGACTTTAAAAAGGAATTATTAATAAATTTGAGTTGAAATTTCATAAGTTGATAATATTTTATTATATAAGTATTTATTTTATTATTTTATTATATTATAAATAAATTTATGTTTATTATATAGGAAATTAAATATCATTAAATGTGATCCAAACTCAAGGTAAGGGATTTTCCTCAAACATTAACAATGTGGGAGATATTCCATATTCAGCACTTGTGTATTTTATGTGGTGTATATACTACCAATGAATGTAATTCATTATTATTATCATGAAATTATATGGATATATATATATATTGATCTATACTTCTCTATTTTATATGGATAAGATTCAAAATATTACGATGTGTTAAAGGATTTATGTTTGTGTCTTAGTTTAATCAGGATTGTTAATGATTGAATTTCCATTAACAAAGATATGTTGTACTTGTAAGATCAATCTATTTCATTTTATTATCTTATATTTAGTCTTGTTATTTTTAGGAATTATTAAAATCTTCCTATCTATATTACTTAAAATGATCAAAATGTTTTTATAGAAAAAATTGACATTATTTCCTCTTTGGTAGGAAATAATTTTCTTCCTTGCACTTGAATAATGTAATAGTTATTCAATAATATATTTTTATTATTATATTACTGTTTAATTTTATTAAATACAATTATTAAATTTTTATTAAATTTTTCAGTGGAATATTTAGGAAATTTTCTTCATGAGTTTCTTTTTAATTTTTACCCAAAATACTATTGAATTCCCGATATTAACATATACGGTATATAAAAAATTACCCACCATGATAACCACTCAATGATTTTATTCTCCAGTTATTAATATATAATTATCATTACAAATCACAAGTTTTTATAACATTTCGAATGATATTTGATTATAATGATGTGATTTCAATGTTAAATTTTTATTTTCATCAAGAAAACATTTATGTGATATATTAAAAGAATTATTTTTATCTAAGATGATGAAATTTAATATTTATAAGGAATTAATAGGGATATGATCCGATGATACTATCTATTTTTATTTATTTTCATGGATTATTTTGATAATTATTTAATGTTGATTTTATGAAACACATTTATTTCCCATGGGTTAATTAAGTTATGAAACCCATTTATTTTCCACAGGTTATGCGATGATGAATTGAAAGAATATTTATGAGACACATTAACTTTTCATGTGTTCTCATATGACGAATAATTTATGATCTTTTGGAAAACATATGTTTTATTTTCATTGTATGAAGATTAGGACCTGAATTATATTTTCGTTCAATGAATTGGGTAATGATGGATATATCATGAGATAATAAAGAGTGTAATGGGTTGTGAAACCTGGTTAGTAAAGTAAATTGTCCACTATGATAGCTAGGGTAGTAAACCATGACTAAAAATAAAATGGAATGTGGAGTAAACCCAATAAATTGATATTATTATAAGTGGTCCTTGAATAATGGAATTATTTTCTATTCTTTTTTTGTATTCAAGAAATGTATTTCGTATTCCAATTTTAGGATGTCATTTCTTTTTCTATTATTTATTTCTAATTTTTGTCTCAAAAACCACCCTTAATTATTACATGATTAATGTTTATGATTTATGATTTGATGGGGTTTTGTTTCAAATTTTTTTATCATTAAGTCATACCCTTATGAAAATTTTACTATTAAATATCTTTTGGTATCTCCCTTTCATACACATACTGAGAATCTGAGGCCCCATTCTTTATTTTTGATTTCCCTAGGGTATGAAAATTTCTTTTAAGAATGAAATGTCTAAAAAGTGTGATATTTGTTAAAGAACCTAGTGTTAGTGGAAGTAGATACCAAATTAAATATTTATTTATTCATTTATGTTTCCAAAGTCACTAGACCTATAATATTATGTTATAGATAATAATGTCATGTATTGAAAATTAATATTATAAGATGTAATATTTGTAAAGAAAAATCACTAGGTAACTATAGTAGGTATCTTTTAAATGTTCAATTACCTTAATAAACTTGGATGAGAAAAACAATATGGAGAACTCTTAGGATAATCCTATGTATTTGAGAATGAAATATTGTATTTCAAAATAGCTTGTTTTTCAAAGAAAAAAACTCTATCTGGATACTAATAGTATAAATGGTTTTTGAGTAGATGTATATAGGTGTTCTAACCTTGAAAATTATTTGTATGTATATATCAAACATCCTTATAGTGAATGATGAGTGTTACCCTATGCCCACTTATTTTGACACTCATATGGGATATTCTTTGGTTAATTATGAATTTAAGTACAAAATATTATGAGGAATTTTTTAAATGAATAACATTATAATTAATTTTTCAATTTAATGTTTCATAGATTGAAAATATGGTTTCATTATTTGGGAATCCTATAAATTATATTTCATCATTACAGGTTTTTATACTTATTATTTTATCTCACAAAATGATATTTTATTTTAGTCAATTATTCGATACCAAAGGAATATCGTTAAAGATTAATTTGATAGAAAAGTAAACAATTTTACTCCTCGGAAAATGAATTTTTTTGGAGATGGTATGATTATTTTTATATACATACACAACTTTCTATAACTACTAATCATGTTATTATTCCAAATTAGAGAAATAGGGAACAATATTTGCTTAAGTCTTTCATAAGGAAATATTGAGTTTTTTAATGTGCCTACTAATCAACTAGATGATGAGAAATTGATCAGTAACAATTAAAATATATTTTCCAATCTCCAATTTTTTTATCAAAATAAATATAATTTAAAATTTTATCATTTATAATATTAAAACAATTGATAGTTTATATCTGTGAAGAACATGAGGAAACCAAAAGAAATCGACTCCATTGGGTGGGATGATTTTAAGAGATTATTTTTCAATAATTATTTCATATATTTTCCTTATATGATAATAGATAAGTAATTATTTTTTATAATCCATTAGGATAATTAATCCATTTGTACCTATGAGAATAATTTTACAGGACCTGAGAGGTTCCCTTCATGTATTATCTAATAACCTTAAATTAAAAATTGTAAATGATTTTGTGGTTAAAACCAACACTCTTCTGGGAATTACCCAAAAGTTACATTAGTGTATAAGAAGAAAAAAATTTATGTGATATCAAGGTGGAAATATAGATTGAATTATCCATTAGACTCAGGGAGTTGATATAAAATGAAATATATATAATTAATAGAAATTTATAAAAATGATTGAGAGAAGAAGGTGTGAATTTCATTATGATCAAAATATGCAGGGAAACACCGAGTTAATTTTATGAAGGCATTGGTATATGTTGTATGTTTTGAAGGTAAGGTCATCCAAAAATTTTATTCTAAAGATAGAGGAATAAAATGCAATCTAATGATGCAAAAAAAAAGAGAATCATCAACATAATCCACCACTAAAAACAAACTACTTGAAATGAAGGGAGTATTTTCATTATGCAAACAAGTGATCAAATAAAAAGATTAATAACAATGATTGACATTTGTATAATCTTAAGACTAGATACAATTATAATTATCATTCAATCAATATTTATAATATGGTGACTTCAGTAGTTAAAGGTAAAAATATTATCCACCCTAGAACCTCTAATGTCCTCTTTGATTGTAGATCTACCCAGTCATTTATATCAACAAAATTCAAAAAAAATATCAATACCACATCAATTATTAGATGTTTATTTGTCTATGAATAATGAAACTTGTACTATGACCACATCATAAGTATACTATTCCTCGCCGATTGAATTTTGATGGAATTGTTTATATAGAAAATCTCATTATTCTCCATCATGATGAATTTATTATTGTCTATGGAATGGATTTACATTGGTTTGTTAATTATCAAATCAATTTCCATGTAAGGGAATTAAAATTTAATATTCCAAACCAATATATAATAATATTTAAAACCCACCACCTTTGTATCCTATAGATGGTGGTTATATTATTAAACTTTCACTAGATACAAGAATCACATCACCGATAAATGAATAGTTTAGTAGTAATGGTAAAAAGGAAACATTATTGAAAACCTAATTATATATTAAAACATAAATTCAACAAATTATTTTCCTTGATAACTTAATTTTTCACTTTATTTTATCCATATATATCAATCATAATATAATTCCTTATATCCTATGAAAAGGAAACATTGAAAAATGTGATATCTTATACTCCATATAGGTATGTATTCAATAGATGATATTGAGATAAAAATTATATTGAAATATTAATTGATGGTCAACAAATTATTTTTGAATAAAAAAATTTCTATAAAAATATCCATTGGTATTAAAAAAAATAAACACTTAAACTAGAATAACTATGGTCATAATTATGAAATTCATCATGTTGGACATCTGAAACATACCATTATTTCATCATGCCAAGATATCCTACATAAATAGGTAAATTCTTAGCCAAATAATAAATTTGTTTTATCTTATGAGAACAACCAATGTTTCAAGGGGTTATATAATTATGGGGCTCCCCCATCACATAAGAAAGATGAATGTTGTAATGAATCAACCTAGGTTATCAATTCAGGCTATCCGAACAAGCCCATCCCATGAAATAGATAAAACATGATAATTAAATCAAGACTTCCATTAAAGGGAAAAATATATAACACCAAATAATGGAAAATCATGTGACAATATACCACAAAATTGATACAATTAATTTAAAACAAGGGTTAAAATGATGTAAATCAGGATCCCATTTGACCAATTGTCACCCCCAAACTAAAACAAAATTAATGCAACAACAACAAGAGGACACACCATGCTACAAGATTATCTTCCTATTACCTAAATCATTCAGTAAAAAATCAATAAATGCTTATAGTCACAAGTATGGGTTGGTCCCAAGACCATTTGGATACCACTAGATTTTGTGTAAATGTACTAATACTAAGAATGAAAAAATGATTATTTTAAGACAAAACAATTTTATAAATAATTTTTTTATAAATATAATAATTTCTTAAGTGATATTACCTTTTCTTTCTCTTATAGTTTTCATAAAATCCATTCATAATCTAATACTATAAATATGACAAGTTGAATTGATGAAAATTATGAAATCATATAAATGCATCAAGAAGTAAACTTATCCATGAAATAACCCATCATGTGATGCTATGTGATACAACCCCTAGTCATAATCTATTAGCTACAATCCATGACATAAATAATCTTGTGATAAATAACCATAAATTAAAATTAGAAAATAACCTCATATTGGGCTATATTATTTGGGAAAATGCATACTAGAAACTCATAATCCTAATAAAGCATATTTTCAATCCATAAAATATTGATTCATTTCAATCTATATCACCAATGTTAGTTACTAGTGGGGAAACTCACACTATAGAAACCTATGTCTCTTTCTAGATGCACCCATGGTTCCAAATTTTCAATTACCTAAATCATTTTCAAATCCTTTCTCACAATTTTATAAATAATTTTTAAATACAGGTTGAACAATTTCAGAGACTGAAAACACAATTTCAATTCCATAAAATCACTTTTTAAAGTGAATAGAACATTTTTTTAAAATATATATTCATCCAAGAAATCATTTGAATCCACTAATCACTAAAATAAATGATAATAACTAATTAATTTATTAGAAATAAAAAAAATCAATGATTAAACCCATTTTATTGAAACACATACCCTAACATGTTAGAAAAATAGTATGTTTCGACAAATTTGATGAAGATTTTAGAGAATAGACACTGAATGAAAAGGAATGATAAGAAAATGATAAGAATAAATAAAAACCACTATTAAATTACAAATCCAAAAAAAAATATAGACAAAACTATATCTATAACCAAAAATAAATAAAAATTAGAAGGATTGCATACCCAAAGAGAAGCAATCCAATCCCAGCGGTGATCAATCATTGAATGCGGTGATTTGAAAGGAAAGGGGTCACCAAATATCACATAAGGTATGAAAAATATTGTTAAAGAGAGGATTAAGTTTGAATTAAACTATAATTCCACAAATCCACATACATAAAACCACCCCTCATGGTAATTTCACAACATGTAACCCTGTTACAAATCATGTAATACTCGACCCCCTTATACAATGAAAAAATCATCACCATTTTATTTAAAGTTGTATTTTCCCATTACATGACATAAACCTATTACACAACATGTAAAACATTCACACTATTTATCAAATTTTTAGATTCCTCCATATTTTCATTACACAATGTGTACTCCAATTACATGTTTTGCAAGATCCCAATGAATAGAAAAAACTACATGTCTAATAAAAATTTTCAAACAAAATCATTATTAAATCATTATATGTATCCTCCAAAATCCATTTCAATTGTATTAATCCAATAAAAAAAGATGTTAAATATTAACATTAAAATATTCTTGACAAAAACATATAGGGTTGTTATAATATTCCAACCATAAACATTTTATTCTATTAGAAATCTTTCAAGATCATGGGTGAACAAAAAGGGAATTTCACTACTTCCTTATCAAGGACTCATGAACCCACATCTTCTAGCTATCATGCATGAACATACATTGTACATAAAAAAGGGTTCATTTTATAAAGGATTATCCTATACTAGAAATCAAAAATCTAATCTGGATTATCCACCAAAGTTGTATCATTTTCACAATCAACATCCTCTCATCTAATCACTTGGGATAGATATTGAATATACCTCATGAATTGGGAGACATTAAATATGTTAATGATAGAATTAATGATATATATAAATTAAAACTGATAGAATGTCCTCCATAGTCATAAAATGATCCCAAGGGGACCCACAAACCTTGGTGAAAACATACCCTAATTTCCTACATGACAATGTCCCAATCACCGAGAAACTCCATGAAATACTTGATAAAAAACATCAAACTCCAGAAGCCATTGATGATTATCAAAATCTGTTTAATAATGATTTTGTTGCATGATCAATATACTCTAGATCTACGTCACCATCTCTATCATATTATGAAAAACTCTCATACCAATAATGTACCGCTCTCCCAATTATACCCAACCCAAGGGAGATCTACATGGCCACCCACACAAAGCCTTGAAGGGTGACATTTTAATCAAATAATAATAACAATTTTATTGGAAAATTAAATATGAAGAAAATTATTCTCCCATTATCCTTCAAAATCAAGTACACAAGTCTAATGCATATCCTCTAAAACCTGGATAACCATATTTTTCTATCCATCTATATGAAGATGATAAGTTGTGGTCAATATAATATAGGAACTCATAACCTCTTAAAAATCATTCCAGAACTAAGATCTAGTCTATGGATCCATGTCATATAAAAATTCAAATAGAACCCCATAAATTTTTACAATCTCTCTAAAATACAATTCACCATGTTTCTCCACTTTCATAAACTCTTTATTAGATAGGAAATGTGCTGATTTTGTGATCCGATCAACAATAACCCAAATCACATCCTACCCACTACAAGTCTACGGTAAACCAATGATGAAATACATGGAAATATTATCCCACTTTCGTAATGTAATGTCTATGGTATAAAACAACCATGCGTGTATCTGTTCTTCCACCTAAACTCTTTGACGAGTAACAGACTGTGAAGAAAAATCCTTAATTGATTGTCTCATCCCCAAAAACCAATACTAAAACCTAATTTCCTGATACATCAGGGTTGACCAAGGGTGTATAGAAAAACAAGAGTTGCGTACACAATACAACTTCTCCATCATTAGGGGAAACATAACAACCAATAAGATATGGAAGAAATATTCTCCACAAGGAGATCGAGACCACTCATTTGAGGTCCCCCATAATGAATGATTTCACTAATGAATTTTCACTAAGTTCTTGTCATTTGATCATGATGAAATACCTCAGAAAAAAGTTTACAAATACTTTATTGAATCCAGGAACACTTATACTCCAACCTATTCAACTTCAAAGATCATCCCAGCAAGAGAAATCATAATATACCCCTCCCCCACTGACTCTTTCATAACTTGTGTTTGTACTTTTCTAATCTTTACATAAAAAACTACATTAACTTTCCAAATTTTATGAAAAATATCGAATTCAAATTTTTTAAGAAACTAATTTATGTGTCTCTATCTAAAATTCAGACCCCTCTGAGAAAAAATCATTTTCCCAATCGTATGATTAGAATATACAGTAAACTATTTCCCAATGACATAGTGATTCTATTTTTTTGAGTGCATGAATAACTTCTATAAACACAAGATCATGAATAAGGTATTTCTTCTCTAGATGGGGAAACTAGTGTGATCCATAGTCCACCACCTTCTTCACTGTATCAATAAATATCCAAATCCCATAGACGAAAAATCTTAGAAAACAACATAACTTAATCCCAACTGTATAAGAATAAAAATCGGTGATGAGGTAAAACTCAAAATTGTCTCCTAAAAATATATTTGAAAATTTTAATTCTATTCAAACCTTAAATTCTTATACGTTAATGTTTACATAAAATATTTTAGCATGGATATGTCCTCAACAAACAGTCAATAGTGACCAGCCAAACCGAAGAATATCAGGATATCAAACAAAATTTTGGGAAGATCCAAATACATAAATTATTGTACCTTTCAGTATCTAATAAGTCTTTTCTCATAGAAATAATAAGTCTTAGAGATACCACTTTCTAACTAGAAACTCACACAAATAAATATTACTATATAGAAATTGTTCATTCACATTTTGGATAATGATATCAAAATAGTCCATGTGATCCTTCTCTAACCTAGATTACCCCAATATATAATCAATGAACATGAAAAATAAATATTCCAATAACTAATGAATAATTTGGTTCATCAAATCCATAAAAAATGTTGGATAATTAGTGAGACCGAATGGGATAAGAAGAAACTCAAAATTACTATATTATCTGTTCAATTTTTTCTTAGTTATATACTCTACTAGGAATCTCATCTTGTGGTACATTGACTACACATCAATCGTATAAAACTAATGAGACCATATAAGATAATCAGAGTGACCATCAATTCTTGGAATAGGATATTCGTTTTTAATAGTCACCCAATTCAACATTCAATAATAAATACAATGTCTGAGGATCTCATATTCTATATTATAAAAAGGGATCCAAAGACGACCATGGTGACATTGTAAGATGAATAAATCCATTAGAATATTTGTCTTTAAGATGGATTGTAAGCTACAAAAACTCAGCAAGATCGATATGGTAAGATGACATAGAAATTGGCATCAAACAAGGTAGTATGAATATAGTAAATGAGACCGCTCACTATAGAGGTAAAGAAGAAAAATTTTCCAAAATTACCTTAGGGTATTCAAACACCCCATAAATATGAGACCACCCAAAAAAGGGTCATGTATGTCAAAAAACATTTATAACAACTAGAATAGGATTACCCCAAGATAAGGAACAATAGAACCTTCCCTTATTGATTAGTGTCCTAATCACCATTGAAAACATTAGTGACCCCATAAAAAATAAAAACTAAAATATATGGTTATTATAGACTCTCTGGGCCTTAACATTAATCATTAATTCAATGCTGATGATAATGTATTTGTTTTCATGATCTAGCACTATGAAGCCCCACACCACCTTAAAGTTGGCTATCATCGCTCAATATAAAAGACATATAAAACCATGTTCAGAAAACATTCTACTTTTTTTAATGATCCATGAATAATTGGATAATGTTTGAATAAAATAATAACATTTCAACCAATTTTGATGATATGAAAAAATGATGACCACCTATAAAAATATCATTTACCATAAAAGATAAGACAAACACTATACTGCTAAAATTAGATGGACCTAGATTATATTCATATTGAACATATTACACTACATAAAATAATCTGGTAATATCTATATGAATTCTCCCCTTGGTTTTAGGATAAACCCACCACCATTAGAAGCATCAATATAAACCTATGAACCATCAGAGAATGTGGATCTATCGTTAATGTTCTGGGGAATAATTTCAACGAAACATTCCATATGGCAAGATAGAATTAATATATGAATAGTATTAGGAGTATCCAAAAATTTATAATTGGTATGACCTCACATTCCAAAATAGTAGCATACATCTTCCTACTACCCAATCATAGATCCTTACTATGGTTCGGAAAAAACTGGACACCATTACGCTTCCTATTAGGGCTATTAGATACACTCTGGCTAACCATTAAACAAACTAATGATCCCCCCAAACCTATATTCATAGATATTTCTACCTCATACAAAAAATTACTTTTTAACTACCTCCAAAATGTTTGGAATAGACATTAGTATCAACATCGACTGAATATCAGGCCTTAGTATCAACTCAAAATTCAAATCCTTTCGGCACTCATTAATGAAAATCTTTGGTGAAAGATTCACCATATCAAAAAAAAATAGTATAATACATTAGAATGGTAATATCCCCCTACAATAATGTTATAAAATACTATTTATTCTCCACACACATTGTCTTAGGGTAAAACTGCTTGTTAGTTATTTTCATGAAGGTTTCCCAGATATGATTCCCATGTGACATAGAATGATTTTTTTATCAAGCATATTCTTTCCAATAATTTGATCATATAAAAGGAAAAACCAACCATAGACTATTAAATATACATAATGATGTAGATGAACCTTTTATCTTCTATATAATATCCTAGTATTATTGGGATCCTTTTTCACTATGAATGATAGGTGGATACTACTTTGTAAATTATGATCAATGATCCACCACATGTCTTAGTTTACCGACACCCAGATGACCTAGATTCCTAAAAATATGGATAATTTATTCTACCAATGTATGTTCTACTGGAGTGTTCACCTATGAAACATTTGTCAAATATTCATCTCTTGGATTTGAAATAGATCTTCATAGATGCATTTTCTAACAAAAGATAGAAACCAATCAGTCAAGAGAAAATTTCATAATCATTATACCATCATCAAGTATTGATAAAAATAATTAAAACAATAATAATTTAATGACAGCATAATAAACCTTACATAAAAATTAATGGTCAAATTAAATTTAAATTCCCATTCATTTAATACAAATATAGTCAAACTATAAGTTTGAAACATAATAAAAGTTCCATGACCACCCATGGTAACTCGGTTTGAGTAACATAAGTTAACTCACTGGGATTCTTTTCTATACCCACAATCTGAATTACAAGGGTCCTAAATCTTCTCTACCTAATACATAGAACAAAACACTAGTTGTGAGAATACACTATTGTCTATGCATCCTGTTGATACCGAAATGTAACTAACCAACCCAGGTCAACTAGTCAAGCCAACTGAATGGAATGTCACATGATATAGATAAGAAATGATGACAAGAAAATAATCTTGCATATATGAAAAAAATATATGAAAGCAAAGTACGAATTTGAAAAATACTAGATAAAATGAGACATAATATCTCATCCAAAATATACTAAACCAAAAAGTAAGTTAGGATCACATGTGACCAATTGTCACCTCCAGACCAACCCATTACAAAAGTAGTAGAAACAAGATAATCCAACATGCTACATGATGATCTTCCCATTACATAAATCCTATAATACAACATCTAAAAATTCCTAAATGTATAAGTAGGGTTTGAAAAAAAATCATTGTATATTATCATCATATTTTCTATAAATTATATAATATCACGAATTAAAAAATTATTGGATTAAATACAAAAAAAATATAAAATAATTTTTAATAAATCCAAACCATTAAAAATAATTTTTGTTTTATTCTCCTTTTATTCATAGAATCCTCACATATTCTCAAACTAGAAATATAACAAGTATGAGTGATAAAAAATAGGCAATCATATCCCGTTTTCAATAGGTACACATATCCATGAAATAACATGTCATGTGAAGTTGTATGATACAACCTCATATATAAATCTATGTGAAATTGTCCATGATAAAAACAATCATGTGATGAATAAACATAAATGAAAAAAAAAATAACCTCATATTTGTCTCTATACTATCAAAAATGTATACTATATACTCCCAATCCTAAATAAGATTAAATTGGATCAAATAGATATCAGGTCCATCCAGTCAATATTAAAAAGTTAACTCCTAGTGGGGAAACAAATACTTAGGCTACCCATATCTCTTTCCCCAACCAACCAAGGAACCCAATGTGTATTAGTCAAATACATTTTTAAAAAAAATTATAATTTTATAAATTATTTTAAAATCCATTATGAACTTATTTGGTGCTTGAAAACCAAATTCAAAATCTAAAAATTCTATTTTCCAAGGAAATTTTAATTTTTAAAAACATTTCCTTTCCATGAAATCATTTTAAATAATTTATCAATTTAAAAAAATGTAAAATTTAATGGAATATATCAATAATGATACAAAATTGAAGGAATTAACCCCTTTTTAGCAACACATACCTTAACATGGTAGATCCCAGTTGCTTTCAACAACAGTTATGAGAATCCAAGATAATGGCCATAAGAATAAAAGGAACCCCAATTAATCAAAAAGAAACAATAGAAAAAACAATTTGAACAGAAATAAAAAAACCCTAAAAAAACCACATCCATAACCAATACCATTGAATAATAATATGTATTACATACCTATAAATAATCAATCCAACCCCAAAAACTGATCAATTGCGGAACATAGAAATTTGGAAGGAAAAAAGTAACCCAAAATCACATAGGGTAAAATATGGATAAAGAGAGAGAGGGAGATAGTGGAAATATGTTGTTAATGATAAGAAATTAACTGAGTAGCTTGATTAAAACATTCCATTGTAAGATTTATATGGTGTTTAATCCAATTACACTCTGTGTAATCTTTGACTATCATATATGTTGAAAAACTCAATGTCTTTTTATTTAAATAAAAAAAATTTGAATTACATTATTTAAACCTACTACATGTCATATAAACCTTTAATTATGTGTATACAGTTCACTAATTCAATCTAGAAGCCATTATACAACTTGTAATATATTTAAAAATTATGTATGTACCTACAATGAAATAAAAAACTACTGGTCTAAGAATAAAATTCGAAAAAATCACCAACTTCAAAATCATAGGTATCCTCCCAAATAAATTACAGATTCATATAACCAAACAAAGGAAATAAAAAAGGGATAAAACAAACTGGATATAAATATAACTAGGCATTAAAAATTCATTCACCATATCAATAATCAAAACAACCTAATAAACCGGCATTAAAAAATAAATAGTTGTTCATTTTGGATGAAATAATATACAATATATCAATACATTCCAATATAAAACTAATCATAATCCATCAATACAAATAAGTTGTTTTGTGTCATTATATTATATCCCTTGAATAATGTTTATCAATTTATATTTGAAAATATAAAAATATGTTAAAATATCACTAGAAAATTTCATGAGGAAAATACAATTCTCACATTGAAATCACTTATGTAAAGTATAATATACAACTAAAATTTTATTGAAAATAGTTTATTTTAGAATTTACTTTTAAGGTTATAATTTAAGAGTCAAAAAAATAAGTGTTCATGATGTCAGGTAATTCCATACAATCTTTATTTTTTAAAAAGCATTCCTTTCACATTGTTGTAAAAAGATAAAAGAGTAACTCATTTAGTATAAGACATGAAGATTACTTTAGAAAAAAAAATTGAAATGGGTAAATATGTATTTTAAAAATAATTGGACAATTTTTAAAATATCTTATAGAAATTTTAATGAAAGTATAGTCATGAAAGATAATGATTTCATAACGAGTAGAAAAACAATATTTGTTTTCCTTAAAAACAATATTTCGAAATATTTTGATCATAAATAGAAATAATTAAAATGAAAAGCTTTAATTTATAGAAATAACCATTTGAGATGAAATATATTGGTTTGAATAAAAAAATATATTAATTTCCCCATTTGAGACACAAACATAAATACCCTCGAATAATAATGAGGTAGTGAAATAATCCCTTACCGCAGGTCCAATTTCAATCTAACGTGTCCTAACATAGAATTTAATAAATATATATTTATTATAAATATATTTTATAAATATAATAATATATATCACATAATATATTATTTAAAAATAATATTTTACCACCAATAATTTAATATTTATTGGTTTAAATCGCTATTTCATGTAATAACTGCTTCACGTTTTATGTATGATTCAGTTTAGTAACTTCATTATTTATAAATTGATCAAGTATCCATAGTCAGAAGAATTATAACAATGATATCAAAATAATATATATTAATTATAATTTTATTCATTTAAATCTATATAATTTCGAGATAGAAAAATTAATTATGATGTTAAAGGAGATGTTAGTCTTAATGTTTGCTTGGATGTTGTTTTCATTATTTGATGAATGAAATTAAATAATGGAAAATAATAATTTAAATTGAATGAATAATTATCTTTTTATATATAACATATATATTCCAAAAACCAAATTTATTACTATCCATGTAAAAAAATGAAAAAAAGATTCACATCGGCTCCTAGAGGAGTTAGTCAACAAGTTTACAGTAGTGGAATTATCATCGTAACATCCCAGGTAAATAATGAAATAATACATTTTCATAGTTATTCATATTTGTGAAATAAATATTAATTTTACTTCAAATGGGTTTATATGCTTGATGGGGTACTCGATACGCAATAATGAGTTTCTTTGAAATCTTACGTAGCACAATAATAATATAATATTATTCTATTAAATGGTTGTTAATTCCTTGTTGTTGTATTGGAAAAAATGAACTGAACTAACTATAATATGATTATTCATGTTTTTTAAAAAAAATTACATTTATCCAATAAAATTTAGAGGCTTAAAATGTTAATGAATCTAAATTTAAGCATAATTTTCATTAAAAGTTTGATTTACCACCTTTTATTGGAGAACCATCTTTAAATCCAATTTTGGTCACTTTTATATGTTTTATGTGACCAAATAAAATTCTTCATTATAATTTGGACATAAAAATTTACTTTGGGTAATTTTTTTGTATTTTTCTCATAAAATTCAATTTTTATTGAAAAGTGAAAAATACTGCATTTTAATTCCAAACTGCCTTTTAATCTAATTTATTTATATGGGTAGATTATATTTTTAATTGGTTTTAAAGTATAATTAGATTAAATTTTTGACATTTAATATAATTTTGGTTATTAGAATTAATTTCACTTTAAAATTGGACAAAAACAAGTGTCAATATTTTTATAGTTAATATTTCTTAAAAACACGCCTTTTTTGATAACATGAATTAAATTTAAAATAATTAATCCAACTTCTATGTTTTGAATTTGGTAAAATATACATAATTTTTTAATTATTAATATCAAATATATCTTAAACTGAATTTTTGGTATTTTTATGAAAAACATCAATTTTAGATGAATTGTGAAAACACTACATGGTAGTACAAAAAACTGACTTTTTCATTTAAATGAAACTTTACCGCTTCTATGAATTTAATTTTTAAAATATAAAATACAAGGTTTTTATTATTAATTAAAATTTGTTTTAATAAGATGAAAATATTTTTTGGTGAATAGTAACTTTAGACTTTTATTTGTCATAGTTAAAGGTAAATAGGGTAATTAAATGTAAAAAGAATATCATAATAATAAAAAAATCACCATAACATTTGTCCTAACTTTATTGTATGTGTCATGGCCGACCATGGGAATCCTTGGGTCTATTTTGAAACCACATGGAGCCACATGGGAGTTATAATGACACTTTAGATTAATTAATTTAGAGTAAAGGAAAAAATGGCATGAACAAATATCTTTTAGTAAATTAATTTTTACAAAGGGTTATATAAGTTATCATTTCTAATATAAATATTCTTTGGAAATATAAAAGGATTTCATACATTATTGTATTTTTTATATTTTTTTTAGACATTAAATAAATTAAATTATTTATGACACAAGAATGATGCAGTATTTACCTCATTAATAAATGTTTTAAATAAATAAGATTATAAATATTAAAACTATAAGGCCTCGGTCTTAAACATTACTTATTATTGAATTAAATGAATAATTCACATTAAGGATCTTTTCAGGTTTTGAGTTTTAGATAATTAGGACAACTATTACATCTAAAAGATTACAAAGTAGACACCTCTACTCAACTTCCATTTTTTTCACAAAAATAATAACTCTTTAACAAAAGAGTCATGTCTTGTTCCTTGTTTTAGGCAGCCTGACATTTCCTTGATCCCATCCTTGACCCTATTCAACTTTATGTCCTGTGAAAACATTTCAAATAAAAACATGGTATGAGTATAAAAAGCTCAGTAAGGGTTATAACAATATGGAAAGAAAACATTAGTCCATGTATACATAAGAATCAATGAAATCATACTTTACTCATAAAACATAAGCAATTTAACATACCTCATGAAATCATAAGATTTACGAATAACTCATAAAAATCATAAGACATAAAGGTAACTTGAGGCATTAATAACATTATTACATAGGTAGTGACCCACATGGTTACATTTGGAATACCCATCACATTATATTCCCTAAATCACTTCGGATAAACCTTAACGTTTAACTCCTTCGCATTACCCAATGCATTTGAGAGCTATATCGGGCTCACCCGCCCTTAGTTTATCAAGGAACCACCCATCTTCATAAATAATTCCCAAGAACCATAACATAATCATAGAACATAACTTAAGCATAAAAAAAGATAACATTCCTACATTGCAATAACAATATAACATTTTAAGATATTGAAATAATGAATCCATTAAAAAAAACCATTTTCAAAACCATTTAATAAAGAGATTTTTGAATCAAAGTGACCCATACCACCTTGAATATTTTAACATTTTAAACCCTTAATATCTATATAAATAAATCCTTAAAACCATTTTGAAAACATGGATATTAATAATAAAAAATCATTAAAACTTTTAAAGCGATATTTTAGTTAAAGGGTTTTTACCAAAATTAGAGACACATGAATACAATAATTGAGGAATAACATTTAATCAAAACATTATAATATCATGAGAATAAATGGATTAATGATATAAAATTCCAAAGGATAGTATATACACCATATAAGAGTTAATTGATGCATACCAACAATGAAGTCTCAATAGAAATATAAAATGAGATGAAATCCCATATAAAGAATGTATCCTTAAATTAAGGATAAATCAATCTCAAAATTATGTGTGAAAAATATAAATACACACAATATAAGTGGATATTAAGTGTAAAACAATAAAATTTCATTGACACATATTCAAAGTATGACATATTCAATAGCTACATGATGAACCCAAAGAAATCGAAATTGGGTTAAAAAGTTCCCCTGGTAAAATTCGACAGCCTAACGGCGTCACTTTATGATTCAAAAAATTAGTTGATGAGAGATAAAATGGTATCTCATAACTTTGAAATAAAATTTACATCAATAAGGATATAGAAGAACATATCCCAAAATAAAAATATGTAAATTAAAAGACATAACAAAATAAGTCTTTTTAAAAGAGGAGTGTGAAAGGTTCCCTTACTGATTTGAGCAACTTTCGAAACGTACACCCCCTGAAAGAAGGATCATACAGTGAAGATGTAACTACCCATAAATGAGATTATATTATACAAATAGTAAAATAATGGGCATTACATACACCACACAAAAGAAAATAGTGTCCAATGTAGCATGAATCTCACGGGAATAAAAAGTGAGATGAAAATCCCCTTATGAAAATTCAGCAGCCTAACGGCGCCACATAAAACTTCCAAAAATGGATTGATGAGATAAAATAGGGTCTATCATCATATTAAAATAAAATTTACAGAAATGGTAATTGAAAATAACATACCCCAACATAATAAAGAGGATCTTAAAGTAAGTTACATGAAAAAGAGTACTTAAAAAGAAAGAGAGAGGTATGATCCCTTACCTCAACTCCGACTTGTCATGTTAATTTCTTTATATTCCTGAATAATAAACTTTGGTCAGTTTATAATTTCTTAAGGTCCTACTTTAAATATTATTATTCAGTTCATATCACATATTACAATGTTATAATAATTGGTTAATAATGTGAGTTCATATCAAACGTGTTTTTCGATGTTTGGTACATGAGTCAAAAATGAACTTGTTTGAAAATGATTTTCCTTGTAGTAATAAGTAAATAATCTAAAAAATAGTATTAATGATTTAAATATCATATATATCCATTACATATTAATTTTATACTACTCCATAACATTTGGAGGTAAAAAGAAATGAAATGCACCGTTCATGGAGACGGTAGGCCTTAAGTACGCATGAACGCTACTTTCATTTCTTTGAAATATTAATAGAATTAAAAATAATTTAGAGATATATATATTATAATTCCAGTAAAATATATATGTTTTATAGGTCACATAAGTTCGTTAATTTCATTCTTTATACATTCCATGTATTGCATGAATGAGTCACATCACATGAGGGGGGTAGTCCACACTTCCTCGTATGAAATTATCGCATTTGCACAACATGAAAAGCATAAAGGTATGTTTTAAATATAAAATATAGAAGCCTATGGAAAAACTTAATACCATATATATCATATATAAAATAAATTGACATCATAATGGCCACCATGAAAGGTGTTAAGAGAAGATTGAACAATCATCATTTCGTGAGGCAGTAATTCGCCATCCACAGAAACAGTATGTTCTTTAACCATTAGACAGAGGTGTGTGTAAGTGTAGCTCAAATACATCACATAAAAAATCCTAGTATATTTAATATACTGGTTTTGTTACAAAATAAAGGAATAAAAATAGTTTAGGGGTTTGGAGAAGCAAAATAAAACAAAATAACACAAGTGAAGACATTACCGTTAAATTGGGTAACTCCTCTTGGTTTGAACCAAAAGGGTTTCTTGAAGAGAATTATGCCAAAGGGGCGGCTTCAATGATGAATAAAGGGATGTTTATAGATGCAATGGTCAGGTTATGGCCGATCCAAAGGCTTGAGAGGTGTGGTTAAGGTGGTAGAGGTGGGGGCCTTTTATAATAGAAGAGAAGGGGAACTCTTGGAATGTTATAAAATATTACATTAGTCTAAAATGATTTTCAGATTTTAAAGGTCCAAAAAGAATATATTTAGAGGATAAGGTGATAAGGATTCTAAATCCAACCATCCAATAGGTTTTTGACAATTTTAATACTTATATTGTACCATATCTTCTCATTTTATTTAAATCGTTCATTTATGAGGTAATCACCCCATCATCACGGTGTCATAAATAAATTAATTTCTCTAATGTTTAAAAAAAAAAAAATCATGATGTAGGAAATGTTTTTATCTTTCTAATGAATATTTATAGTCAAAAATATGACTTGTATAACCCCATGTAAAAATTGTTTCGAAAAACAATACGTGTTTGTGACATTTTAATTTTAACATTAAATAAAAATATATTAATGTCATTTTCCCACCAAAGTGGCTCCATGGGGTCCCCAAGTTGACCCATAGATTTTATTGGTCGGCCATGACTCATAAAAGAATGTTAGGACATGTGTCAAGGTCATTTCATATTATTATAACATTATCTTAACCTTATATTACACTAATTACCTTTAATCGCGATTAATAAAACTTAAAAGTTACTATTCACCAGAAAATTATTTTAATCCCATTGAACCACATTTTACATCCTAGTGAAAAACATGTATGTCGGATTTTTGAAATTCAAATCACAGAAGTGGTAAATTTTCATTTAAACGAAAAATCAGTTTTTTAACTACCACTTAGTGGTTTCACTATTTATCAAAAATTGAAGTTTTTCAGAAAAATACCAAAAATTCAACCTAAGCTATATTTGATATTCCAAATTAAAAAATTATGTATATTTTAAAAAATTCAAAACATATAATTTTAATTAATTAATTTAATAATTCATTCCCCCTATGAAAACAAATAGCGTGTTTTTAAGAAACAATATCTATTAAAAGATTGACACTAGTTTAAGTCCAATTTCAAAGTGAAATTAATTCCAATGACCACCGTTGGATTAAATGGTAAAAATATATTCTAAATAAACATTAATATCAATTAAAAAATATAATATATAAATATAAATAAATCAGATTAAAAGGAGGTTTATAATTAAAATGCAACATTTTCACTAAAAATGATATTTATCAGAAAAATAAAAACAATTTACACAAAGTAAATTTTGATGTCTAGATTATAAAGAAGGATTTTATTTTGTAAAATAAAACAAATAAAATTGTCAAAAGTATATTTGAAAATGGTTCTCCTTCAAAAGGAAGTTAATCGAAATTTTAAAGAATATTAAAAGATTTCTGCTTAAAATTGGATTCATTTGCATTTTAAGCCTCTAACATTTATTGGATAAATTTAAAAATATTTAACAAACATATGTAATAATTTGTTAGTTATTTTTGTTCATTCCTGCCATTACAACAGCTAGGTGTTAACTATTATACTAATATTATATTATTAGTGTGCAACGAAATATTTCAAAGAAACTCGTTGTTGCATATTTGGTACGCCATCGAGAATAGCATTCCCTTTAAAGTTGTATTAATATTTTATTCAAAAATATTGAAAAACATTAGAATGTAATATTATTTATTTACCTAGGATGTTACATCCTTCCCCCCTTTTGGTAATTGCATCCTTTCAATTTCAAAATTGGGCTTGGAAACTTCATTGAAAGTCCCACATCAGAACAAGAGTCACTAAAACAATCACTTTAAAAGAAAGAGAGAGATGTATAAAGGTCACCCGAGTTAACCCATACTAGGATTCCAAGTATGAAAATATGGATATGGAGGAGAAAACAAAGTTTCATGTTCTTATGGAGAGTGATAGTAAACATATTTAGGAGAAAGTTAACAACAAGAAAGTCACAAACTTGTGGTGGGTTAAACGGTATTTGATCCCCTAGTAGGAAAAGTTAACCGATAACATTTGTGTTTTAAGTTACTCTTCATTGAGGAATTTATTTTTGAGATTAACTAAATAAAAATGAAACATACTTACTTGTCACTTAGACTTTCAACTTTTACTATATTCCTTATTCAAACTCATATTTTCTCTAAAAGATGAGTATTTAGGAAGACTTGTTCGCATTAAGAGTACTATAATCAACTTATTAAGAATCACCTAATCCAAAAAAAAGAACTATATATTTACCAGGTCTTTATATCTCAACCAAAGCCAAACCAAAAAGTTCAGTACGAGATCAGATAATACCCAAAAAGGATATTTTTTTTACAAAAAGAAAAACTACTCCTAATCTCCAAAATTTTTGAAACAAAACCCAAAGTTCAACGAAGACCATTCAATAAAAAAAATTCCAAAAAATTCTTCAAAGTAAACCCAACTATGATTAAAACACAAATATATGAATTATTTAATAACATAGTCTCCCAAGGTACAAATTAACATTTATCTCCAAATAACTTCAGTTGCTCTTAAAGTCTCATACTGAAAAGTAATTAACCTAATCACATATCCTCCATGATAGGTTAATAATTTCCATACATAACCCAAAATCAACTTACTCTTTATTTATAAAATCATCTAACTAAAAATAATTAGTCAAACTAACCAGGGACTTCATGTAGTCTAGTGGTAGGTGATAAATACCAGTCGCACTTTGGTTGTGGGTTCGATTCCCGCAGCTTTGTCCGACGCGGCGGGTTGTCACACGGTATGTGTGTTGTCCTTTTTCCAAAACTATATAATTCATAAAACATTCCCCAAAACGAGATAAAATCTTCAAAAAAACCATAACATAATTTAACCTCAATTTTAACTCATGTCGTTCATATTCCATCATAAAGTATAGTAACCCATAATTACCTCAAAAGTAAGGATCATATAAACCCTAATGGTTACCTTTATAATTTTTACCTAAACTTCCAGGTCGAGTTGGTTCTCTCATACATGATGAATTAGAGAAATCACCAAGGTTCAAGTGTTTGATCATGACTCCTGATAGTTGGTTTAGAATAACCACGAGATTTCTCATTGAATCCCCCATTTCATCCAGTCTCTTAATCGGAGAACCACCCAAGTTTCCTTCAAACCCATTGTCACTTTTGTGCCTTCTAGATTCATCCATTTACTAAAACTAGACATTTCAGTGTGAGTATATCAAAAAAATCATTATGTACTAAATAATAAGATAAACACTAAGATATACTTATCCAAGTTATCTCAAACTCATTCTAACCTTCAAAAATAACAATGACTCTATCTAATATAATAACCATTGTGGTTATACACAACATGTCACTTAGCACTCTAACCTCAAAAGTTATCTAAACCATCCTTTGATACCAAATATAGGGCCCCAGTCATAAAAATTACTTATTATTGAATTAAATGAATAATTCACATTGAGGATATTTTTAAGTTTACTGTTTTAGAGAATTATGGAAACTATTACATCTAAAAGATTACAAAGTAGACACCTCTACTCAGCTTCTATTTTTTTCACAAAAATAAAAACTCTTGAACAAAAGAGTCATGTCTAGTTCCATGTTTTAGACAGCCTGACATTTCCTTGATCCCATCCTTGACCCTATTCAACTTTATGTTCAGTGAAAAACATTTCAAAAAAACCCTTGGATGAGCATAAAAATCTCAGTAATGGTTATAACAATACAGAAAGAAAACATTAGTCCATGTATACATAAGAATAAATGAAATCACTCTTTACTCATAAAACATAAGAAATTTAACATACCTCATGAAATCATAATATTTATGAATAACTCATAGAAATCATAATACATAAAGGTAACTTGAGAAATTCATAACATTCTTACGTAGGGAGTAACCCTCATGGTCACATTTGGAATACCCATCACAGTATATTCCCAAAATCACTTTGTAGAAACCTTAACATTTAACTCCTTTGCCTTACCCAATGCATTAGAAAGCTATATCGAGCTCACCCGCCCTTAGTTTATCACGGGACCACCCATCATCATAAACAATGCCCAAGAACCATAACATAATCATAGCACATAACATAATCATAAAGGAAAGATAACATTCCCACATTGCAATAACAATATAACATTTTAAGATATTGAAATAATTAATCCATTCAAAAAACCATTTTCAAAACCATTTAAAACATTTAATAAAGATATTTTTGAATCAAAGTGTCTCATACCACCTTGAAGCATTTAACATTTTAAACCATTAATATCCATATAAATAAATTCTTAAAACCATTTTGAAAACTTGGATATTAATAAGAAAAAATCATTAAAACATTTAAAGCGATATTTTAGTTAAAGGTTTTTTCCAAAATTAGAGACACTTGAATAAAATAATTGTGGAGTAACACTTAATCAGAACATTATAATATCATGAGAATAAAAGTATTAATGATATAAAATTACAAATAATATTATATACACCATATAAGAGTGAATTGGTGCATAACAATAATGAAGTCTCATTAGAAATGTAAAATGAGATGAAATCCCTTATAAAGAAGGTATCCTTAAATTAAGGATAAATAAATCTCAAAATTATGTGTGACAAATATAAATACACACAATATAAGTGGATACTAAGTATAAAACAATTAAAGGTCATTCACACATATTCAAAGGATGAAATATTCAATAACTACATGGTGAACCCAAAGAAATCGAAATTGGGTTAAAAAGTTCCCTTGGTAAACTTCGACAGCCTAACGGCGTCACTTTAAAATTCATAAAATTAGTTGATGAGAGATAAAATGGTATCTCATAACTAGGAAATAAAATTTAAATCAATAAGGATATATAATAACATATAACAACATAAAAATATGTAAATTAAAAGACATAACAAAATAAGTCTTTTTAAAAGAGGAGTGTGAAAGGTTCCCTTACCGATTTGGGGAACTTTCGAAACGTACACCCCATGAAAGAAAGCTCATACAATGAAGATGTAACTACCCATAAATGAGATTATATTATACAAATAGTAAAATAATGGGCAGTACATACACCACACAAAAGGAAATAGTGGCCAATGTAGCATGAATCTCACGGGAATAAAAAGTGAGATGAAAATCCCCTTAGGAAAATTCCATAGCCTAACGGCACCACATAAAACATCCAAAAAATGGATTGATGAGATAAAATATGGTCTCTCATCATATGGACATAAAATTTACTAAATGATTAATATAAAATAACATCCCCCAACATAATAAAGAGGAGTTTAAAGTAAGTTACATAAATAAGAGTACTTAAAAAGAAAGAGAGAGGTAGGATCCCTTACCTCAAGTCCGACTTGTCTTGTTCGTTTCATTATATTCCTGAATAATAAACATTGGTAAATTTATAATTGCTTAAGATAGTCCTTAAAATATTATTATTCAGTTCATATCACATATTATAATGTTATAATAATTGGTTAATAATGTTAGTTCATATCAGACGTTTTTTTCGATGTTTGGTACATGAGTTAAAAATGAACTTGTTGGAAAATGATTGTCCTTGTAGTTATAAGTAAATAATCTCCAGAATATTATTAATGATTTAAATATCATATATATCCAGTAAATATTAATTTTATACTATTCCATAACATTTTTAGATAAAAAAAATGAAATGCACCGTTCATGGAGATGGTAGGCCGTACGTACAGATGAACGCTACTTTCATTTCATTGACATATTAATGGAATTAAAAATAATTGAGATATATATATATTATAATTAAATTATAATATATATGTTTTATTGGTCACATAATTTAATTAATTTCATTATTTATACATTCCATGTATTTCATGAACGAGTCACATCACTTGAGGGGGCGGTAGTCCACACTTCCTCGTATGAAATTATCGCATTTGAACAACATGAAAAGCATAAAGGTATTTTTTAAATATAAAATATAGAAGCATATGGAAAAAATAAATACCATATATATCATATATAAAATACAGTGACATCATAATGGCCACCATTAAAGTTGTTAAGAGAAGATTGAACAATCATCGTTTCGTGAGGCAGTAATTCGTCATCCACAAAAACAGTGTGTTCTTTAACCATTAGACGGAGGTTTGTGTAAGTGTAGCTAGAATACTTCACAAAACAACATCCTAATGTATTTAATATACTGTTTTTGTTACTAAATAAAGGAATAAAAAGTGTTTAGGGGTTTGTAGAAGCAAAATAAAACAAAAGAACACTAGTGAAGACATTACCTTTAAATCGGGTAACTCCTCTTGGTTTGAAACAAAAGGGATTCTTGAAGAGCATTATGCCAAAGGTGATGTTTCAATGATGAATAGAGGGATGTGGAGAGATTAAATTATCAGGTTTTGGCTGATACTAAGGCTTGAGAGGTGTGGTTAAGGTGGTAGAGGTGGGGCCATTTTATAAGAGAAGAGAAGGGGAACTCTTGGAATGTTATAAAATATTACTTTATTATAAAATGATTTTAGGATTTTAAAGGTCCCAAAAGGATATATTTCGATTATAAGTTTATAAGGTTTCTAAATAAAACCATCCAATAGATTTTTTACAATTTTAAGACTTATATTTTACCCTATCTTCTTATTTTATTTAAATCGTTCATTTAAGAGGTAATCACTGCATCATCACGGTGTCATAAATAAATTAATTTATTTAATGTCTAAAAATTATAAAACAAATATCATGATGTAGAAAATATTTTTAGCTTTCTAATTAATATTTATAGTCAAAAATATTACTTGTATAACCCCATGTAAAAATTGTTTTAGTAAAACAATACATGTTTGTGACATTTTAATTTTAACATTAAATAAAAAGTTATTAAGGTCATTTTCCCACCAAAGTGGCTCCATGGGGTCCCCAAGTTGACCCATGGATTTTATTTGTCGTCCATGACTCATCCAATAATGTTAGGACAAGTTTAAAGGTCATTTCATATTAATATAACATTATCTTTTCCTTAAATTACATTAATTACCTTTAATCGCGATTAATAAAACTTAAAAGTTACTATTCACCAAAAAATAATTTAAATCCCATTAAACCACATTTTACAACCTAATGAAAACAATGGATGTAGGATTTTTGAAATTCAAATCACAGAAGTGGTAAATTTTCATTTAAACGAAAAATTAGTTTTTTAACTACTACTTAGTGGTTTCACTATTCATCAAAAATTAAAGTTTTTCAGAAAAATACCAGACATTCGACCTAAGATATATTTGATATTCTAAATTCAAAAATGATGTCTATTTTACAAAATTCAAAAAATATAAGTTTCATTAATTAATTTAATAATTCATTCTTGCTGTCAAAACAAATAGCGTGTTTTTAAGAAACAATATATACTAAAAGATTGACACTAGTTTAAGTCCAATTTCGAAGTGAAATTAATTCCAATGACCACCATTGGATTAAATGGTAAAAATATATTCTAAATAAACATTAATCTCAATTAAAAATATAATATATAAATATAAATAAATCAGATTAAAAGGAGGTTTAGAATTAAAATGCAACATTTTCACTAAAAATGATCTTTATCGGAAAAATAACAAAAATTTACACAAAGTAAATTTTGATGTCCAGATTATAAAGAAGGATTTTATTTTGTCAAATACTACATCTAAAATTTTCAAAATTATATTTAAAAATGGTTCTCCATCAAAAGGCGGTTAATCGACCTTTTAAAGAATATTAGATGATTTATGCTTAAAATTGGATTCATTTGAATTTTAAGCCTCTAACATTTATGGGATAAATGTAAAAATATTTAACAAACATGTGTAATAATTTTGTAGTTATTTATATTCATTCCCTCCATTACAATGGCTAAGAGTTAACTATTATAATATTATTATATTATTAGTGTGCAACGTAAGATTTCAAAGAAACTCGTTGTTGCGTATTGGGTACTCCATCGAACATAGCATTCCCTTTAAAGTAGTATTAATATTTTATTCACAAATATTGATAAACATTAGAATGTAATATTATTTATTTACCTAGGATGTTAAAAAAAGAATATCAAAAACCTATCTAATTCGTATTTTATGATTTTATTTCGACCATTAGTCATCTTATCATCGACTATAATTAGTTTTGGACCTGTAGAAAATGGAAATCATTATATAATAAAATAATATTTTCACACTTTCCTAAAGAGCCCCTCCTCTCCCTTATAAAAAGTCATCACTTATAACTCATTCCTAACACCTCTCTAGCCCCTTTTCTCATCCAACCCTACCCAAATAAGCTCTCAATATTCCTATATTACTCCTAGAAGCCTTACATGAGGTAGAAGTCATTTCAAGAAGTCCTTTTGGTTCAAACCAAATGGAGTTACCCAAATTAACGGTAATAGATTCTCTTAACTTATTTTATTTTATTTTACTTCACCAACCCCTAAACTCTTTTTATTATTTCCTTTTAAAACAACACCAGCATCCTCAATATACTATGATGTTGTTATGAGAATAATTTGAACTAAACTTTCACACACCTCCATCAAATGGGTAAAGATCATGTTGTTTCTGTGGATGGAAAACTAACGCCTCATGAAACAATGATTGTTTGATTATCTTCTACCACATCTCATGGTGTCCATTAATATGGAACAATATTTATATATGATATATATTATGTTTTCGTTTTCTTTATTCTTCTATGTTTTTCATTTATATCCCACCTTTATGGTTTCCCTAAAGGGTAAACACGATAATTTAATTTGAGGAAGTGCGGACTACAGCCCCCTCAAAGTGATATAACTCATTAATGCCATTTTTAGAACATATAATGGATGGAATTAATGATATAAAATATAATATAATTATAATATAATTATGTATAATTATGTTTTAATTCCATTAAAATAATAAATAGAAGGTAAAGTAGCATTCGTGTGCACGTACAGTTTACAGTCTCTTTATACGGTGTTTTTCATTTCTTATCTCAAAATGTTATGTACTATTATAAATACATGTATATACTGGATATATATGATATATATATGATATCTAAATAATTAATATCATTCTAGATATAATGAAATTTTGACCATGTGAACAACTTGTAATTATAGGAAGTCCATTTTTGACTCATGCACCAAATATCGACCAAACGACCATTATTAACTTAAATGATTACATAATGATTATTACATGGGAATAAGTGATATAAAAGGAATAATTAAATTGAAAAATGTTATTAAGTAAGTATAAATTAACTTTAGTTTATTATTTAGTATAATAAAGAACAAACGGGTCAGGTCGGACATAAGGTAAGGGACTTCATCTCAATCTCCTTTTATTGAGGCATATTTTGTTTTAATACATGATTTTCTTTTATACACTATAGAGACACCTTTTAGTTTTCCTTTCATTCAAAGGGAATCTTTTTCTACGAAGCATTATACTAAATGAAAAAAATGAATATTTATTTTAACATACGCAGTGACAATGACCTTTCCGCCGCCGTGAGTATTATTTGATCTTTGGCTTCCTTAACAAGACATAATGTTTTTAAAAGGAAAATAAATACCATATACTCTTTTATGTAATTTGGTATTGAAAATGGTTTTGATAATATATTTTTTATGTCAATATATTTAAATTATATATTGCGATTAAAATGTGAAAATGTTATCTTTCCTTTATGTTTGTTTTATATGTTACAAATATGTTTTGGTTCTTAGTCATTGTTATGTATATGGGTGGTTCCATGATAAACCATGGGAGTGTGAGCCCGAGATAGATCCCCAGTGCATTGGGTAACATAAAGGAGGGAAACATGAATGTTTCTCCTAAGCAATTTAGGTAATATATTGTGATGGGTATTCCAATTGTAACTCTCTACGTAGTTCTGACAGCTACAATGTAAGTATGATAAGGATGCCACACATTACCTTTATGATTTGTGATTACCATGTGCTATTCATAAACCTTATGTTTTCTTGAGGTACGTAAAAGATTTTATGTTTTGTATGTATGTTTAGACTAATGATTTCATTATTTATTTTATAAACATTATTGAGCATTTTATGCACATCCCATGTTTTGAAATGTTTTCCACAGGACCTAAAATGAATAGGGTCAAGTATGGGACAAAAGATATTTCATGATATCTAAAACATGGGACTAGACATGACTATTTTTTTCAAGGGTTTTTGTTTTTTGAAAAAATTGAAACTGAGTATAAGTGTCAACTTTGTAACTTTTGGGATGTAATGTAACAGTTATGACCTAATTCTATAAAACTCTAAACCTGAAAATATCCTCAATGTAAATTCTTGACATAATTCATGATTAAGTGATATTTAGGTTTGGGTCCTTATAGTTGGTATCAAAGGTCAGTTAAGATAAATTTGGGAGTTAGGGTATTCTTAAATTAATGCCCATAATTTAATTTATGGTAATATTGAAATGATATAGCATTTATAAATTACCATGTCGCTTCACCTAAGATATTTCTTTGTTAAGAATCATTTTTCGTAGAAGAAACAGAGCATCTTTTTAGGGAAGGCATGCCGAGGGAAATGAACTTACAAATCTGCATCTTGAGATGGTCAGAAATTAGAATTGAATAGTTTGTTGCAGTGACGGCTCAATTGACTCAGGTGAAAAATGGTGGTTGTGTTTATAGATGATATTTTTGTTTATTTCAAAAGTAAAGAGTAACATAAATTTCATTTATGGACTATCTTTAAAACCATAAAAGAAAATATATTGTATGGGAAATTCAGAAAGTGTGAGTTTTGGTTACAATCAATTTCATTCCTTGGTCACATTGTTTCAAACAATTCCATAACTTTTGATCCTGATAAAACAAAAGTTGTAGAAGAATGGCCAAGACCCACAAATATAACCGAGATTCATAGATTTTTTATTTTGGTAGGTTATTACTGGAGGTTTGTTGAGAATTTTTCACAGCATCTAGTCCAATGACTAAGTTAACTCAAAAAGGTGTTAAGTTCTATTTAGACAATGGAATGTGGTGATTGTTTTCTGGAATTGAAAAAAAAACATTGGTGATTGCTCTAGTTTTGGCACTACCTTCCAGAAATTGTGACTTTGTTATCTACAGTGATGCATCATAGAAAGGATTGGTTGTGTCCATTTGCAGAATGATCAGGTAATTGTTTATGCTTCAAATCAATTGAAACCTCATGAGTTAAATTACCCTACAAATGATTTTGAATTATCATATATTGTTCTTGCTTTAAAAATTTGGATTCATCATTTGTGTGGAGTAAAATGTGAAATATATACTGATCACAAAAGATTGAAGTATATATTCACTCTGAAAGAATTGAACATGAGATAGAGGATATGGTTGTAATTAATCAAGGATTATGATTTCACGATCCTTCACCATCTAGGAAAAGAAAATATTGTGGCTGATGCTTTGTGTCGGAAAAGTAATTCTATATTAACCATGATACATTTGGAAAGAGATCCTTTGGTTTTTGATTTGATGAACTTTGGCATAGAAATTGTGGGTGCAAGAAATTATTCTGTTTTGTTTTAGGTGACAGTGAAATCATCTCTATTTGACAAAATCAAGAAAGCATAGAAGAAGACAATGAGTTAGAGAAAAAGGTAGAGATGGTTCATAAGGGTAATTTTCAGGATTTTAATGTTGATAATGAATGTGTTTTGATGTTTGGGAAAAGATAATGTGTGCCTTGTGATTCATAGTTGAAGAATGAGTTGTTATGTGATGCTCATAGTTCACCGTTTTCAGTTCATCCTGGAAGTACTAAGATGTACAGAGATCGTCGGAAGTATTACTAGTGGGTTTGAATGAAGAAAGATATTGCTGATTTTACTATGAAGTGTTTGACTTGTCAGAAGGTTAAAGCAGAGCGGCAGTTACCGAAAGGGATTCTTCAGTCTTTAACAGTGCTAGAGTGGAAATGGTAAAATATATCAATGGAAATCATTGTGGGATTACTGAAGACATCTCAAGGTAATAATGAAATCTGGGTTATTGTTGATCATTTGACTAAATTTTATAATTTCCTTCCTATTTGAGAAACTTTGTCTCAAGATCAAATTTCTCAGTTCTATGTTTAATAGATAGTCAGGTTTCATGGAGTTCCCCTCTATATTGTATCTGATTGTGATCACATGTTTACTTCTAAATTTTGGAAAGGCCTTTAGAAGTCGTTGGGTATTGAATTAAATTTTAGTACAGCTTTTATTCCTCAATCAAATGGGTAGTCAGAATGAAAAATTCAGACCTTGGAGGATATGTTACGTTCTTGTTCACTGGATTACCAGGGAAGTTGGGACCACTATCTTTCTTTGGTTGATTTGTTATATAATAATAGTTTTCATTCCAGTATACAGATGGCTCCATTTGAAGAATTATATGGAAAGAGTTATCGAACACCGACATTTGGGATGAAGTAGTTGAAAGGAAGCTGATGGGACCTAAATTGGTGGAAGAGATGCAAGAAATGGTTCAGTTGATTCAAAAGAACATGAGAACAACTCGGAGTAAGAAGAAATGCATTGTGGATAATAGGAGGAAGGATCTTTCTTTTGAGGTAGGTGATTATGTCTTTCTCAATGTTTCTCCATAGAAAAGGATGATGCGTTATGGTAAGAAGGGAAAGTTGAGTCTGAGGTTCATTGGACCCTATGAAATCTAGGAGAATATTGGATCAGTTACATACATAGTGTCTTTACCTCCATGTTCATCCTAGGTACACAATGTTTTTCTTGTTTCAATGTAGAGAAAGTATATGCCAGATCAATCTCAGGTTTTATGTCCAGAGGCAGTTCATTTGGAAGAGAATCTCTCCTATGAGGAATAACCAGTCTAGATTCTTAACCTAAGAGAGAAAGTGTTGTAGAATAGGGTAATCCACCAGGTAAAGGTTTTTTGGAAATACCTTATGGTTGATGAGGCAACGTGGGAATCTGAAAATGCTATGAGGGACAAATACCCCCATTTATTTGATATGTGAATAAAATTGTGAGGGCGCAATTTCAAAAAGGGGGAAGCATGTAACATGGTAGGTAAATAAAAAAATAATACATTTTAATAATTATTTATATTTGTGAATTAAATATTAATTTTAATTTTAATGGGTTGATATGCTCGATGGCGTAATTGATATGCAACAATGGGTTTCTTTGAAAACATACATAGAACAATAATAATATAACATTATTATTATAAATGGTAGTAAATTCCAAGATATTGTATTGGTGGGAATGAGCTGAACTAGCTACAATATGATTATACAAGTTTTTTAAATGTTTTTACATTTATCCAATAAAATTTAAAGGCCTAAAATGTTAATGAATCTAATTTTAATAATAATTTACATAAAAAGGTTTATTTAACAATTTTTAATTGAGAACCCTCTTTAAATTTAGTTTTGGTCACTTTTATATGTTCTATTTGACCAAATAAAATTTATTAGTAGAATTGGGATATCAAAATTTACTTTGGGTTAATTTTTGGTATTTTTCTCATAAAATTCAATTTCTAATGGAAATTAAAAAATATTGTATTTTAATTCAAAACTACCTTTTAATATAATTTATTTATATGGTTATATTAGCTTTTTAATTGGTTTAAAAGTGTAATTATGTTTTATTTTTACCATTTAATAGAATATTAGTTATTGAAATTAATTTCACTTTGAAATTGGACATAAACAGGTTTAGTGTTTTGTTAGTTAATATATCTTAAAAACACGACTTTTGTTTTGACAACGAGAATTAATTTTAAATTAATTAATAAAACTTCTATGTTTTGAATTTTTTAAAATAGACATCATTTTTGAATTAGAAATATCAAATATAGCATAGACTAAATTTTTATAATTTTTCTGAAAAACTTCAATTTTTGATGAATTGTGAAAACACTAAGTATTAATAAAAACTGAATTTTTCATTTAAATAAAATTTTACATCTTTGGTAAATTGAATTTTAATAAATAAACATAAATTGTTGTTATTAGTAAGTAAAATTTGGTTCAATAATATTAAAATAATTTTTTGGTGAATAGTGACTTTTGACTTTTATTTACCGCGCTTAAAGGTAAATAGGGTAATTCAAGGTAAAAAGAGTATCATAATAATACAAAATTACCATAACACTTGTAATACCCTTATTGGAAGAGTTATTTAAGACCATGGAATCCTTGGGTTGATTTTGGGACCCCATGGAGCCACTTGGGAGTGATAATGACACATTAGATTAATTAATTTAAAGTAAAGACAAAAATGACATAAACAAATATCTTTTAGTAAATTAATTTTTACATAGGGTTATATAATTTATCATTTAAAATATAAATATTATTTGTAAATATAAAAATAATTCGTACATTATAGAATTTCTTTATAATTTTTAGACATCATATAAATTAAATTATTTATGACTCAATAATGACTCAATATTTACCTCATTAATTAATGATTTAAATAAATAAGATTCTAAATATTAAAACAATATACCAAACCTAACCAATTATTATTGAATTATTTTATTTAGACCATTATTCATCTTATATTTTACTGTAATTTGTTTTGGACCTTTAGAAACCGAATATCATTATATAATAAAATAATATTTTTACAGTTTCCTAAAGAGCCCCTCCTCTCCCTTATAAAAATCCCTCAGTTATAACTCATTCCTCACACCTATCAAGACCCATGTATTGTCCAAACCCTGAAAACATAATCTCTCAAGGTCCTTATCTTCCTCCTAGAAGCCTTACTTTAGGAAGAAGTCACTTCAAGAAGTCATTTTGGTTTAAACCAATGGGAGATACCCAAATTAAAGGTAACAGATTCTCTTGACTTCTTTTATTTTATTTTACTTCTACAACCCCTAAACTATTTTTATTCATTTATTTTATAAAAACACCAATATCCTCAATATACTAGGATTTTGTTATGTGAATCATTCTAACTACACTTACACACACCTCCATCTAATGGGTAAAGAACATATTGTTTCTGTGGATGTAAAACTAATGTCTCACGAAACGATGATTGTTTGATTATCTCCACCGTCTCTCATGGTGGACATTAATATGACACTATATTTATATATGATATATATAATATTTATTTTTTCTTTATTATTCTGTTTTTTATGTTTATTTCCTACCTTTATGGTTTCCATAATGGGTAAACGTCATAATTTCATTTGAGGAAGTGCGGACTACCACACCCTCAAAGTGATATGACTCGTTAATGCCATATGTGAGATGTATAAAGGATGGAGTTAATGATATTATATATAATAGAATAATAATATAACCATGTATCTGTATGTTTTAATTCCATTAAAACAAGAAATAGAAGTGAAAGTAGCATTCTTGTGTACGTATGACTTACCGTCTCCATGAACGGTGCTTTTCATTTATTATCTCCAAATGTTATATAAAATTATAAATAAATATATATACTGGATATATATGATATATATGATATCTAATTAAAGAATATAATTCTGTATATAATGGAATTTTGACCATAGGAACAACTTGTAATTATAATAAGTCAATTTTTGACTCAAGTACCAAATATCGACAAAACGGCCATTATTAACTTGAATGATTACATAATGTTTATAATATGGTAATAAGTGATATAAATGGTATAATAAACTTGAAAAAATTTCATAATAAAGTACAAATTAACTTTATTTTATTATTCAGGAGATTAAAGAACAAACAGGTCAAGTCGGACATGAGGTAAGGGACTTCGTCTCAATCTCCTTTAATTGAGGCATATTTTGTATTGATACACAATTCTATTTTATACACTTCATAAACACCTTTTACTTTTCATATTATTCAAAGGGAATATTTTTCTACAAAGCATTTTATTTAATGACAAATAAGAATATTTCTTTTAATGAATGCAGTGACAATGACCTTTCCGCCACTATGGGTATTATTTGATTTTTGGCTTCCTTAAAAAGCCATAATGTTTTTAAAAGGAAATTAAATACCACATAATCTTTTAATTATTTTGGTATTGAAAATGGTTTTGATAATGTATTTTTTATGTCTATATATTTAAATAATATATTTTTGATTGAAATGTAGAAATTTTATCTTTCCTTTAAGTTTGTTTTATATGCTACGAATATGTTCTGGTTCTTGGGCATTGTTACGTATATGGGTGGTTCCGTGATAAACCAACGGCGGGTGACCCCGAGATAGCTCTCCAATGCATTGGGTAAAGTGATAGAGGTAAATGTAAATGTTTCTCTTAATAGATTTAGGTAATATACTATGATAGGTATTCCAAATTTAACTCCCTACATAGCTATGATAGCTAAAATGTAATTATGATATGGATGCCACAAGTTACCTTTATGATTTGTGATTACCATGTGTTATTAATAAATGTTATGTTTTCATGAGGTATGTAAAATATTTTATGTTTTATATTTATTTATGGACTAATGATTTATTTCTTTATTTTTTAACCCTTATTGATCTTTTTATGCTCATCCCATGTTTTGAAATGTTTTTACAGTACCTAAAGATGAATATGGTCAAGGATGGGATCAAGGAAAAATAATGCTATCAAAAACATGAGATTAGACATGACTCTTTTT
Source organism: Viscum album (assembly GCA_963277665.1). Classification (NCBI taxonomy): domain Eukaryota; kingdom Viridiplantae; phylum Streptophyta; class Magnoliopsida; order Santalales; family Viscaceae; genus Viscum; species Viscum album. The sequence continues at coordinate 1,630,229,644 of OY728121.1, read as the reverse complement.
TTCAAGAGTTATTATTTTATAAAAAATTGAAACTGAGTATAAGTGTCTACATTTTAACTTTGAGGTTGTAATGTAACTGTTATGACCTAATTCCCTAAAACTCTAAACATGAAAAGATCCTCAATGTGAAATCTTGAAATAATTCATGATTAAGTAATGTTTAAGATGAGGTCCTTATTATCATTTTCCTATAGATTAGAAAAATAGAAGGTAGATATTATATTAAAAATTTATTAATATAATTATGTTATAAATATTGGAAATATATATATTTATATATATTACATCCACCATCATATCAATCCTTGAGAGCTAGTGACTGAAATTACATTACATTGGTTCACAAGGTGTTAGTCTATCATACACGTGATCGATAGTTTTATTTTCCATATGAGGGAAGATCAGATTGATATAGATTATTTCATTTACATAATATTTCTATAAAATATATAACATACTATTTTTATTATTTAAGCATAATTTAGGAATATTCTAGGGATCAACAAGAAGAAATAAATAAAAAATACTCAGTTAAAATGATACATCTTCTTGGGAAAACACCATTATTATTACACAAAACTACATCATATGGGTTATATATAATAAATAATAGAAATTTATAATGTTCCAATGGCATTAGAGAAGATATTTAGGATTATAATGGGAAAACCAAAAGGATTTTGATTTGTGTAGAGGAGAGAAGTTGGGGTTCCATTGTATAAGTAAGAAGATGTTGCATTTTTTTACTACCAAAAACTATTAAATAATGGGTATAAACACTCAGTCCAAGTAAATAATAAATTAAAGGAATATTTATTGGTGGAATTACTTGTTTGATCCGTAGATAAACCATTAACATAGAAATAATTTTGAAACATGATATTCCATGAAATTCTATGGTTACTATTTTTATAATTTTAGTTTTCACCACAGAAACTAGTTTTTTCACAAATATAATTAATCCTTTAAACCTTAAAATTTATCCATAGAAAATAATCTTCACCCAATGATTCAAAATATGAAATTAAAATAATTAAATAGAAATCTTATATGCATGGAAAATTAATTTTAACCAAAGCAGACAAAAACGCATTTTTACCTTAGTCATTGTATTTATTTTTAACTTATTATGCATTAGGGAAAAAATTAAGATGGCCATATTGATTAGTAATAAATATGTCTATTAAAAATGTCGATTCCAGTTTTCCAAATTCAATTCATATATATGGTATTATTTAATATAATATTTAACACCTACATTTGAAGGAAATTAGTTTCCAAAAAGAAATTCTATATTACTAAAGAGATTTTATATCATAATTCAACATAAAAATAATTTTAATCACCTAAATTATTATAATAATAATAATTTTCACTAATTTTACCTTTACAAATTTTATGAAAAATGATTTTTTTAATTCATTTAAATAAAATATAAATTTTAAAAATCATAATTTTTCTTATTTATAATTTTTTTGTAAATTATCAAAAAAAATAACACCATAGTAATTATGTAATACTGATTTTAGAAATATATTTAATTTTTTTAGATAAATTTTCTAAACATTTCAATATTTTTATCATAATATACTTTCATAAAAAAAACTTTTTATAGAAAAGGTATCTATATTTTAAATATAATGGATTTAATAAAAAATTTATATATCTAAGTCCTTTTTTCATTTTTTCAAATAAGTAATAATTAATATTCATAAATAGAATTTAATGGAAAGGTTATAATGATATATTGTATTAACATTCTTTTAGACATCATGTTGCATGTATTAAAATATATTGTTGAGATTGAATTTATTTAATTAAATTTTTCACTAAATGTTGGGGTGTCACACTATACCACACTAAAAAAGAATTTTGAAATCAAAATTCCCTTAAAACTATACAAAAAATTAGGATATTTATGTTTTATTACATCCATAACATCCCATGATTCTTTTTCAAACTTTTCATTCCAGTAGGGAACTTTAACCAGATGAGTAGTCTTGTTCTATATCACTCTATCTATATAATGCTTGATTTTTACTAGATGTTCATTATAGTTAAAATCATGATCTAATGGTATGACTTCCAAGTTTAGTACATATAGGGGATTTGGTATTGACTTAATCTTAAGGGATACATCAAACTCCAAATTATCTTCAGAGAGGTTTAATGAATGATCCAAGAGATAATATACCATCCCTTATCAATCAAGAATCTTGAAGGGGTGAATATACATAGGATTCACCATTCCATTAATCCTTTATCTATTAACCTTCTTCCATAGTGATTTTTTTAAACACATTATCACCAAATTAAAACTCCATATATCCTTTACAATTATTAGTATAAAATTTTTGTTGACATTGAAATTACATTATTTTATTATAAATGTTTTTTAATTTCATCACCATTTCCTTATTTATCCTATGTACCATTAGATTTCATTATCTAATATCATACTAAAAAAATTTAATTTTCACTTTATTTTATATAGAGGGATTCATGATGATCCATATCATTTCTAGTGTAGAATTTATTTCCATATGAAAGCATTACAAGAGGAAGGTCCTAACCCCAACTAAAATTGAAATACATATAAAAAGATATCAGAATATGCTCTATGTTTTGATAATTTGTTAATGATTTAGTTTCTATCTGAAGATGATAAGTTGTACAAACAACATTACTCTGTATCTTGAAACTTCCTAAGTCTTCATCAAAATATAATGTTTATCCTCAGATCATGTGAGATATAATAGAATGTGGTAATATATAAATATAAAACACTTCCTTAATATAAATTCTGGAATAATGATCAAAAGTCAACTCACCATTTCTATAAATATAGTTTTTTGACTACATATTTTGATCGACTATGAACCATATAACATTATAGCCTTTTGATGTTTTTGTGATTCTTAATGTAAAATAAATGGTATGTTATCTCATATCTGTTAGGGTATTTGTAATAGTTGTAACGTCCCCATATAATATTTTCTCTTAGAATTTACTTGCTAAAACACAATGCATCAATACATATATTTTAAAATATTCATTTTCATTTTGTCCCTCTATAAATATTCTTCGAAATATATATATATATATACACCACCAAATATAAATTTTTATTACATTACCTTATGGATAATTTGGAAACCATAGTTCCCAAAACATTGACTCCACTACGTGCTGAAAGAACTCACAAATTTATTAAACACAATACTATGATTATTAGAATCAGAAACTCAATATAATTCTAGGTGCAGAGTACTAACATGGATGTCTGGATCCTTGATGATACGCTCTTTATGGTGGGTAGACATTATATAAATTTTCTGAATGAATTCATCCGAGTTGATTTTAAAATGGTTGAAACCTTGAGCTAGGATTTCATGTTGTTTGTCAAACCACGCCTCTTTCTCTACCTTGGAGTCAACTTGAAACCTTCTTTCATATGTTTTTTCAATATCATCTTTTGAAGTGTTGACCTAAACAGCTTTTTCAAGTATTTATTCCTTGGAATGGAGGATGAGTTTCAAGAACTCCCCTTCTTCTCCTTCTTCAACTATTCTTGTTTTCCAACTTTGTTCTACACCTTCCCTTTTCTTTAAGGCTTTTCTTTCTTTGATTACACCATTATTAGCTGACCTAGTTTCCATCGCCTTAGTTAAGTGGGAATAGTTTTTCCATAACTTTTATTTTTTCCCCTTTACCACAATACACATTCATGAGTCTCGATTTCATTTTTTCCCTTTCTTCCTTCTAGGACTATGAAGACCTTTTCCTTTAATTATTTCCTAAATATCCACAGAGAATTATCTATAATGAACGTCACCGGAATCATCCTCCTCTGAAACCAATGTTGGTTCTTGGACATCCAGACCATCAAAGTGGTCAACCAGCACCACAACTAGGCCTTCTTTGTGGGGGCTCTTCCTGCATAAAGACATCACCAATCATGCCTGAACAACAAAGGAATTCTTCCTCCCTACACTCACAGCCTTCAGTTGGACTGGAGGTTGTAGAGTGAGGGTGTTTGGGACAAAGGGTCCCAGGACATTTTCCCCATTCATCCATCTTTCTCCAATCTCTGATATTGCAGCTAACTCCTCCTGCAAATTTTTTCCAGATATCTCAACCTCCACACTGATGACAACCCCAATGGAAGCCTACAGATATAATGGAGGTTGTGGAGTAATGGTGTTTGGGTCTATGGGACCTAAGAAATTCACCTCATTCATCCTTCCTTCTCCAAAATGTGATACTGTAGCTGACTCCTCTAGAAAAAATATCCCAGATATCTCAGCCTCCACACTGATGTCATCCCCATTGGAAACCCCTGTGTCTCCTTAGAACCAGGTTCCTACAATTGATTGAGGATACCCAGGTCCTATTTCAAATGTCTAAAATCCTCATCCACTGGTGGATTTTCACTCGATCCACCAGCCTTGCATTTTATAGAAGTTGATGGTGTGGTTTTCCCTTGGTTCTCCCCCATTATAGTAGTAATTCCATCCCCTCTGCATCATGGACCAAAAAAAATTTCTCCCTTATCCGATTTATTAACATCTAAAGCATTGAAAATCGGGACCATGATAACCACTATAAGATGGGGAGCCTCAGTCTGGGAACAATCAAGGATGCTATGATGACATTTTTAATCCTTATGGCCTAAACGGAAACAACCCAAAAAGATGGGGATCCATGAATCATAACATACCGTCTGGTTCCAGCGAATTTCTCCCCCGATCTCAATGGTGATGGATTTTAGAGGGCATTTTGATATATCAGCTTCAACACATATCCTAGGTGCAACGAGATGGAAAATGACATTGGTGTGGGAGTCGGAACATAGATATTATCCTAGAAAATTACCTATAAACTAGAGGATCTCCGAATTCTGGAACAACAAAAGAAGTCCATGTAGGGAGATCCAAAGTGATGTGGTCAGAGGGTCATGCCTTAGGTGAAAATCAAATATCCATTAGAAGAGGGATAACATAACTCCTCCCATAGAGTGCAGAGTAAAGGCCCAAGCAGCAACGAGGTCCTCTTCATTTGAGAAGTGGAGCTGAATGTGTCTCGTATCTAACAGGCCGATGATCGCTCAATCATGAAAATTATAGGATGAAAAGATGAACCAGTCTAACGCATCAAATATGGTATGGAAAGAACACATACATAGTTCTGAAGCAATATCATTCCATCACAATAACTTTTAATATCATGAACATTTTATCACCTTATTTTATTTCTCATAATATTAAAAAATTTCCTCTTTTATCATTTAATGGATATATGGTTGAATACTAAATTGTTAAAGATAATTTTTGTCCCCTTTAATGAATATTCAAATATACATCCTTTGAAAATAGATAAAAAATGTGTCTTTTGTGATCCTCATCATAGATAGTCTAAAATGGTCATTCAAACATAGATCATCAGACACCTTGTTTTCCTTCCCGGGTTGATAATGTAGTGAGATTTCATAATATTTCATCTACTCAAAATACTTCTTTGTAACATATTATAATCCATATAGGTAAATATTAACTTGAATATATAATTATTAGTATATATTTCAACCCTTTCACTATAGACACAATGCCTCCTTTTCTTCAATAAAAAAATTATAGAAGCTAACTCTAAAATATGATTTTTGTTATTTTCTTAAAGAACCTTAAATTATGATGAGGAATAAGAAATCACTTTATCATTTTATATATAGGCAACATCCCAGTCCCTTATTTGATGTGCCACGATATATTTGGAACCATTATCATTTGAAGGGTTGTGTAACCACTTATTTTATCACTAAAATTATCTTCATTTACTAAAATATTTTCTCACAATAATCCATATAAAATAATATAAATGCCTTTTAGGTTTACATGGTGGGTCTATATGAAAATCATGATAAATTTTCAATAAAACACCGACAATATCAATCGAAACAATGGGAACATTAAATATTATTTTCTATTTTTGGTCTTGGAAAAAGATAAATAACATCTATTATTGAATGATACCTTGATATACAGTCACTTGAAATATATATATCAATAATGGAACTTTATAGAGGGGGAATTAATAGTTGGATAATTATATATAAAACATCTCCTTCAATAAAATTTTCAAGATAATTATCAAATGTTCTTCATATGCTTTCTATTTCTTTGAAAATATTTGAATATAATCTATATATTCTATCTAAAAATTATAAATTTTATCTCTAAGGAGTATATTAATTACATATATTATGTTATCAGAATAATTAGTAATTGTAAATGGATTTAATATAACTTCTTAATGAAAAAACCTAAAACATATTCAAGTCTTGGGAATATCCTCATTCATGATCCTTAAATAATGATATTCATATCGAAGATCATCATGGATAAATATTGATATCCTCAAAACTAGTCAATCAGGTCATCGATAGGTGGTAGAGGATATATGATCTTAATATTTATATTAATAATTTATTGATAATAATTTAAATGTATCATTGAGCTATGTTTATTCATATAAAAAAGAATATGTGAACCATATGGAGAAGCATTAGGAAGAAGGAATCTCTTCTCTAGATTCTCCTTGATTTCTTTTTTAACTAATTTAACTCAATGACATCAATTTTATATGTATTATTTCAAATATGAATTTTAGAAAGTATAAGATCTATTGAAAACATAACATCATTATTTGGGGAGAATTTATACATGTCTCAAGGAAATATAACATAATATTCATGTGAAGTAATATCATTTTCAAAATTGAGTTTCTTCCTTAAACAATGGAGAAAATATCACTCATGAATATGTAGAATAATATATATGATATATGTAATTTCCATTGGGTTTTTAGTTCCATCCTTTTAGTGATAGATGAATGATTGTTCATTTGGAATTTCAAATATAACATGCCTTCCTAGATAGTTTAAATGGGCTATATACCAGGATATCAAATCTATACCCAAAATTATGTCATATTAAACTAGATTTAGAATAATAGGATTTTCAGAGAGAATCATCCAACAAATATCTTTTGGATATGATTTGTATACTTGATATGTAGTCATCCTAATATTATGATTTTTTACCTCGAACATAATATCTAATCCTTGAGGAGGTTGTGATGACCTGGACCTGGATGCCACTTAATGGGTGCTCCGAGCCTAGTGGGACACATGACCTCAAGCACATCTTCTCGAATGCCAGAGACTACCGACTAGCAGCGAGGGCCTAGGGTGTGTCCGTGGGAAGACTATTCCCTCCTTAGTAGAGTGTATCATAGTGGAAGAGATATAAATGAATAGTAAATAGCAGAAACAATATTAATAAATAGTATAAGAAAACTAATGTAATAGATAAATAGGATTAAAAATAATTGTATCAATTGGATCACTGATTATGTAATGTCATGTCACTAGAAAACTGGAAAGCATGGACACAAGAAAATAATCATAACTTGTTCCACAGGGTAAATTAAAAAAAGACTACTCCAAGAATCCCAAGATCCTACTCTATCATCTATTATCATGTTCCATCATATCATCACACAATCAAGTATTGAAAGTTGCATGCTTCCCTTTGTCAATGCCTGCAACCATGTAATCTACGTCGAGTACCGAACGATGCTCGGAGAGGGTGTGAGATAAATATAAGTGGGCCCACACCAATAGTTTCCATAACATTAGACCTGTGTAATAGAATATAGTAGTATACAAGAATTCATATGTAAATTAAATCAAGAAATACAATATAACTATATAACCAAGTACCTGCTTTAGCCCTCAGCTGGTGTCTGAACATGTAACAAGTTAGTTAATTAAGTAATTACCATTTAATGTTAATAGGTCACATGATGCATATCCAACACTGTCATCACCTCATGATAATTTAAGTGGTGATGGTCCCAAGATGTAACAAGGTAACCAGACAATGAGGTGCCTACTAAGTCTGTGGTGATCGACCATGGAAAGACTGGGAAATACAAAGACAGGGCCCTATAGGCTTTAACCATGGCACCTACTAGTCAATCCTAGATCCAAGGAGTGTATTTGAGGTATCATGTAATAAAGAAAGGGACCTAATGGTAGTATAACGAGAATCTATGTAATATACGAAAACCGTATTCAAGGTGGGTATCATCATAAAAAAACTGTATCCCTGAATCAGAATGGGGATCCTGAGATGCAACGTATTCTCCTCCTATAATCATTGGAGAGCTCGAGTCATTCCATTCCTATTTTATATTTTAATCATGTTATAATTCATTTGCTTCATGTATTTCCTTCCATTAGTGTGGACAAGTCCTGTAGAGTTGACACCATTTATATATTGGTCCGAACATTTTCTTTCATTGACGTGTATATGCCAAGCAGAGTTGCAACCATTTAATCAAGTCATAATTATATCTTAAGGATTATTCAATTATATAGGGTCACTCTACTACCTTCCATAAACAAGGAAAGGGGTGATACTGATATATAACATTATAAAATCTCTTTTGATAAGACCATGTTATGTACTTAGTATACTCGCTATTTTACATTTCATATTTCACATTTAACAAACATTTATAAGCACATACCATAGGTGGGTCAAGTGGTAAGCATACATGGTGCATGCCATTTTGAGATTCTCAGTAATAAAAATACATTTATGATAAAAGAATCTCCTTTTTAAAGTTCAAGTAAAGTCACACCCAAACGGTGTCTATAACGTGTCAAAACACAAGAAACCAAATTAGGGAATATCCTTTGCCACTAGGCATATTGAGTTGTGGGTGAAACCAAAAATAACTAATCACATATTTGGAAAGAGAATAACCACAATATTCTATCATGTATAATCATGGCCTGATAATTTAAGAAATGGTTCCCAACAAAACCGGTGGGCCCCACACGAACATTCCAAATACATCGAACATTAGGGATGAGTTATAGACCAACCAACATAGGGTTGTATGAGCCTTATCCTCTTGTATCGTACCTTAATTTTCCATGCACCAGACTAGTTCTAAGAAAAGGTGAAAAACTATAACATAGAAATATCTAGGTCGAGATTAAAAGAGAAGGAGAACGCCTAAAGCGGAATCGAGTAAATACAGTTGCACATCCAACATGATGAACAAAAGAAAGATCAAATGTTGGATGAAGGATATCTCTTGATTCCATGTTTGGATATTCAAAATGCTCTAAAATGATATGGAAATAGTTTAATATAGCATAAACTTAGATTAGGTAGGAAGGGGTTGTCTTAATAGATCATTAAGGGTGTTTTAGACACTTTACAATGGTTTTTAGCCTGTGCATGGTTTGTAAAACAGTACACAAACGGTGTGAGATGGTTCTGCTCGAACCTGGGAAAAATGGGCATTCACATGGTTTGTCTACACAGCTGTATGTAAACTGTGTGAGGTTCCACTATCCGAAAAAACACAATCTTCATGGTTAAGAAAATTGTGTTTTAACCGTGCACAAACCTTGAGAATTCACATGTTTTCCCAAAAAAGTTGTGTTCTTAGATTCAAACAAGCCCCAAAAACCCTCAGAACCATTTCTAACTCATTAGGCATCTATATTAGGTCCAATGTAATGAGTTAGACAGAATATCAAAAGATCCATGCCTTAGTTAAAACTGGGAACCTATAGTCCACCCCCTTAAAAGAAATCACCCCTGAGTTCTCTTTACAAGGGTAATGAAACACTATCTGAGAATAGCTCTGGCCATTGGGCACGTACAACGGCTTTCCTCTCCTAAGTCTCATCCTGTACTCAGCCATGCTACTATAGCACCCGTACGAGAGGGAAAAACTTTCCTCAGAGATCCTTCATGTTTCCGTCAATGATGTGTACTAGATATTCTTCAAAGATATCATCGGCATCTAACTCAAATTCCTCAGGATCAAAGGTATGAGATGGGTCAGCATGATATTGGTGAATTTGTAAGACACGAAAGACACCATGCATGGCATGGTACCAATGATGTAGTATCAACTTATAAGCTACTAGCCCGACGTTATGAGGTGACATCATTCCCTTCTCCTGTAACCATCTATGACCTAGCTGGGGCGATACCTGAGGAAAAACATGATCCCCATCCTCAAACATAAGAGGGAGTCAATAGAGATTGGTAAACGATTATTGTCTAGACTGAGTAGTAGTCATACACTTCCTTGCCAGCTTGACCTATTCTGAAGTATCCTAAATGATACAAGGACATAGTAGGTCTGACACACCTGCCTCTAGCCAGCACAAGGGTTAAAGTCATGACTTACCATATAATTACTCAAATGAAGCCATATGAATGGTCACCTAGAAACAGTTATTATAAGAAAACTCGATGAGAGTGATATGCTTCTCCCAATAACCCCTGAAATCATGGATTCATGCTCGATGAATATTCTATAAAACATGTATTGTCCATTCTGATTTTCCATTGGTCTAAGGGTGAAAATCTATGCATAGAATCACATGAGTTCCCTTAGCTTTCTGTAAACCCTTTCAAAACTATGAAGTGAAATGAGAATCCCTATCTGAGATGATAGTATGTGGAACTCTATGTAGTCGTATGATCTCATGAACATACAGTCTTCCCATCTCATCTACTAATAAGGTCTCCTGAATTAGAATAAAGTTGGATGATTTCATTAGTCGGTCAATGACTACCCAGATAGCATCTTTACACTTCGACAACCTAGGTAATACAACTAAAAAATAAATAGAAAAATCTTCCCATTTCCATTATAGTACTGGAAGTGGCAATCACAAGCCTACAGGTCTCTAGTGCTCCGCCTTTACCTGCTGATAGGTGGAACACCAAGTAATGAAGCCTGTAATTTGATGTTTCATTCTAGGCCAACAATACTAGCATCGCCTATCTTGATACATCTTCGAGATTACTGGATGAACTTTCTACAAGGAAACATGTAACTCTTTCATCAACTACACGCTCACATTTTCATGATGTCAGATACGTCTACATTGATGCAGGATGTCATCTATGTCCACTGACCAATCTGGTGGTGGGTTATCTCCTGATATACTCTCATAAAGAACCAAACCTTCAGGATCTGAAAATATCTATCACTTCATCTTCTCAAGGAGGGAAGAGGTAACAGTTAAGGATAGGAGGTATGAATTTTCATGAGTGTTTTGAAACTCTAGATGATGATCAGAAAAGAGGGTCATTAGCTTCCATTCATCACTGGATTCCTATATGGCATGCGTTTGAGTCTTCTGACTCAATGCAGCCACATTGCCTTTTCAAGGCATATAGGCATGCTCAAAATAAATGGATTATAGATATTAGACCCATCTTCGATGTCAGAGGTTCAAGTCACACTGAGAAAAGATATAATTGAGGATTTTATGATCTGTGTACACCACAAAGCGCTCAACCAATATATAGTGTCTCCTGCAACATAAGGTAGGGGCAACTGCTGCAAGATCAAGGTAATGCGTCAGGTAATTTCTCTCATAAGACATCAACTTCTGAGATCTGTACACAAGTAATTTTACATCATGCATCAACCTAGCTCCTTGGAAAATTCATAGTGCATCATAGAAGATGATATAACCTTTATTAGGTTCTAGATGAATCAGAATAGGTGTCAAGACAAGCCTTCCTTTCTTCTCTTTAAAGGATTTATCGCATGCTTTTGACCACAGTAACTTAACACCATTCTTTCTAAGTTCAGTGAGAGGTGAAGCGAGACTTGAGAAGTCCTGTTTGAAACACCAATAATATTCATCAATCCAGAGGAAACTCTTGATATCAAGAACATTCTTAGGCTGCTCCTAGCATACTACAACACTAACCTTTTTAGGGTCAAAAGATACTCATAATTCTAAAATAATATGGACCAAAAAGTGGACCTTTTCAATCCATAAGTAACATTTAGCAAGATTGGAATGGTTGTTACGAGTGTGCGAATACACTACGATGTCTTCCAAAAATAATATGACAAAAGAGTCCAAGTTTGAATGGAAAACTATATTCATCAAAGCCATGAAAATGACAGGCATGTTCATAAGACCGAAAGACATAACAAGATACTCATATAAATTATACCTACTGTGAAAAGTTGTTCGAGGTATGTATTATGGTATAACTGAATCCAGATTATAACGCAATATCTATTCAATCTTAGAGAACACCACTTCTCCATAGAGATGGTTAAAGATAACATCTATTCAAGGAAGTGGATACCAATTCATGACCTAAAGCTGGTTCAACATTCTATAATCCATGCGTAGATGGAGAGTTTCATGAACCTTTTCATCAAAAAGCATGGGGGAAACCCAAGAGCATATATTGGGATGTATAAAGCCTTTGGAATCTGAGTCTTGTGTCTTCCTCTTGAGCTTTTGAAACTTAGTATGTGCAATCCTGTATGGAGGAATGTGCACTAGAGCTGCTACTAAAACAAGATCAATTGTAAACTATACCTCTCTATTAAGTGGTAAGACAGAATTTTCATCCGGAAGAACTTCCCTAAGACTATCAACTACTAGAGGGAAATAGTTTGAACTGAAACCTGATAATCCATGAAATTATTTCCAATTTGGGAAGTCACTCTACCTAGACCATGATGATTCAATCCCTCTCTCCCAACCTGGACATCTCACTCGCCTTTGAAAAGATTAGTTTTTCCTTCTAGTGATGTAAAGGAATCCCTTAGGTGATAACAGTCTACAAAGGCATGATAGTGGACTAACCAGTACATCCCAAGAATGATATCGAAGCTTGTCAAATAGAGAACAAAGAGATTCCACATGAAGGTGTGACTGCCTACCTCAAGAGGATAGTCCATGCACTGGTGTATGCCCTCCATCAGTATTTCCAATAGTGTATTGAGGATCATTACCCCATAGTGATACTATATCTCCAATACAATACTTTAAAAGATATATATAGAAATAATTGTGTTTGAAAAACCTATATCAAATATAGAAGAGATAATAGTAGAGGTTACTAGAATAGTACCTCGCACTGTAGATGGTCTCACAGCCTGATCCAAGGGTATCAGTTATAAGTCATGCTACTAACCTGATCCTCGGCCCTATGCAACAAATGGACTACCACGATCCTGAATGCTTTTCTGGCGCTAATAGTGATATGGTATCAAAATACCATATCCATGACATCCTCCTCGGCCAGACCTGTCAGTGCTACTCCAACTCCCTTCCTGACATGGCACAAAATAACTCACTTATGAAGGTGGAGCTATATTTGATACTTTTCCACTCAATTCTGGTTGAAAGGTCATGAAAAAGCACTAAAGATTACCCATACGACCACAAGACCAACACTTCATAGGGTACCTATCACACTGGGTTTCTTATGCCCTGGTTTTCCATAGTTCTGAAACACTATAGAGATATCAAAAATGATACTCTGGCTACCATTTCTCTGAAGATAAACCTCAAGGGAACATTTCATGCCACCAGAAGAACTACTGGCCTGGCACGACACTGATCCTTTGAACACAGTACTTGCTCCGTCCCTCAGATTACGCTTAGTGATATGGGACCAATCAACTATTGTAGAGAATGTATCAGAAGAAATACATTCACCTGAGTTTTGATGACGTACTAGATCCCATCCTCAAAACTTCTTGCATGAAAAATCTCATCAATAGCTTGAAGCGGTGCAGAGCACTGTAAATCAGTGAAACATGCTGAATATTTCATAACTGACATAGATCCCTACTCGAGATTCATGAACTCTTGGGATGTATTAGCTCTCAATGACTAAGGAATGATATGATCATAGAAGTCAGCCTGGAAGTCAACCCATAACATGCCCTGATGAAGTCGTACATTGGTAATGACATCCCACCAATGCACGGATGAATCCTGAAACATATATGTAGCAATCTTAAATTTTTTCTCTGGAGGCTTTTCTAGATGCTCAAAGATATACATTATGGCCTCTAGCCAAGAATCTGTAGCTTGAGAACCACCATCTCCTAAAAAAGTAGGAGGATGTTGCTGCTGGAACTCACGAGGAAGATCAGCCATTGTAGATGCAACCTTTCAAGCTCCAATCATGGACTGCATCATATGTAAATAAACCATCATGTATTTGGGCATCAGTGACCGAATTTGGTACAACAGGTGGTGACCCATGTGGAACTCTTGGAAGTGAGACTGGTGGATCAGGGCCCACCGTGTCTGGAGCATGGTTGTCACCACCCTTCTAGATAATGACACGACAACTTCCCGGCGGCATTGGTCTAAAAATTCCATGAAAACACCTAAAAATAATCTTAAAAGAAAGGAAATAGCATCACTAGAAGAATAAATCATATAAAAACTCACTACCCAAGGCATACTATCCAAACTACCCTCTTAGAAATCCAAGTATCAGTATGTGCTCTAGTATATGTTTTATGTCATTTTTCAATTAATTCTTCGATTTACTAATTTACCTTTCATAAACATGACAAGGAAGAATAAATATGTACAACCAATTCATTTTTTTAGTTTAGTATTCACTTTATAATGGAAAATCATTTCCAATGAATGTGTGCCCATACACTTATCACAAAAAAGGACACCCATTTACTTATAGCATACTAGCTTGACTCGGTAAATTACTCATTCCAAACCATTAGGCCCCATACACCACATGAATTGAGACAGGAAGTCAATAAATTGAATCCATATAAATACAATTATAATAAACTATCACTACATCACACCACAATCACAGGCATATCAAGCAATGAAAATCATTGAAATGAACCTATATGGCATAGAAATAAAAATGACATGTGAATTCTGTGTGCCTATAATGATGCATGTTGCAATACTCATTTCCCTCATGTCATCAGGCCAAGGATTAAATAGATTCCCAAAGAGTAATAATAAACAACCCAATAGTGAAATAATATTAACTGTAATAGGAAAAATAGAACTACAATTTCATTATGGGTAACTTGGATTTTACCCCAAACAAGGGTTTGCAAAGCCCAAGCACGACTAATGACCAAGTCCCAAGAGTTCATATTCTCCAATATATAGTATCCAAATAGTCAATCACAAAAATAAACAACCTTTAATACATATTTGTGATGACCTGGACCCAGATGCCACCTAATGGGTGCCCCAGGACTGGTGGGCCATATGGCCTCCAGCACATCTTCCGGCACGCCAGAGGCTGACGACTAGAAGTGAGGGACTAGGGTGTGTTGGTGGGAAGTCTATTCCCTCATTAGTAGAGTGTATCATGATGGAAGAGATATACATGAATAGTAAACAGTATAAGTAATAAAAATTAATAGTGGAAGAAAACAAATGAAATAGATAAGAAGTAAAAAGAATAACTGTATTAACAGGAGCAATGATGATGTAATGTTATGTCACTAGAAAACTATAAAGCATGGATACATGACAATAATCAAAAAAAATCCACAAGGTAAAAGAAAAAAGGTCTACTCCAAGCAACCCAACATCCTACTCATTTATGTGTTGTCATGCTCCATCAAATTAGCACACAATCAAGTATTGGAAGTTTCATACTTCCCATTGTCAATACCGGAAACCCTATAATCTAATCCAGGTACAAAACGGTGCATAAAAAGGGTGTGACATAAGTCTCAGTGGAACACAACCAATAGTGTTTATAACATCCAGCACACATAATTGAATATTGCAATGTGTAGGAATGCATATATAATGTAATGCATGTAGTACAATAGAACTAAATAACCATGTACCTACTTCAGCCCTCAGTTGGTGTATGAATATGTAACCAGTTCATTAATTAATCAATTTCCATTTAATGATAACAGGTCACATGAGTCATATCCAACACATACATCACCTCCTGATATTATAAGTATTGAAGGTCCCAAGATGTAACAGGGAAACCAGACAATGATATCCCATGATGGAGTTCCAGGATAAAAACAAAGGTAACATAATCTCAGGGAAAAATATCTCAGTAGTATCTGAGTCTAGCTAAGTGGTAAGAGTGTAATCCACGGATCATAATCTAAGGAACTCCATAATAAGGTGCCAACCAAGTCCAAGGTGATTGACCAAGGTAAAACAAGGATAAGCAAAGATAAGGCCCTATGGGCTTTAACCATGGAACCTAATAGTCAATTCTAGATCCAAGGAGTGTATCTAAGGTATCCTGTAATAATGAAAGAGACCCAATAGTAGTATGCTGGGCATCTAAAAAATAAACTAGAACTATAGTCCAGGTGGGTCTCAACCCAGGAAAACCATAACTTTGAATCAGAATGGGGTTCCTGAGACCCAAATTATTCTCCTCTCATAATCCTAGAATATATCAATTCAGTCTATTCTTATATGATATTTTAATCATGTTATAATTCATTTGTCTCATGTCTTTCCTTCCATTAGTTTGGACATGTTAAGTAGAGTTGAAACCATTTATTTATTGTTCAAATTCTTTTCTTCCATTAGTGTGTATAGACCAAGTAGTATTGCAACAATTTAATCAAGTCTTAATTATCCATTAAGGTTTAATAAATATTAGTGGTTAACTTTGCTACCTTCTATAAACAAGTAAAGGGGTGCTATGAATATGTAAACATTATTCAACCTCTTTTGATAAGGCCATGTTATGTACTTAGTATACTTTTCATTTTACATTTCGTATTTCACATTTAAATAATATTTGTAATCACTTAACTAAGGCGAATCATGTAAAGAACATACATGGTACATGTAATTTTGAAATTCGCAGTAATAAAAATACATTTTTGATAAAATGCTCTCCTTTATAAGGGCCATGTAAAGGCACTCAATAATAGTGGATCAAATGTTTCAAAACACGAAAAACCCAATTAGGGCATAACCTTTGACATTAGGCGGATTGAGTTGTGGGTGAAACAACTAAAAAAATCACATATTTGAGAGGAAAATAACCATATGATTCTAACAATTACAATCATGGAAAATTAATTTATGAAATGGTTCCCCAAGATAAAGTTGGATGCCACACAAACATTCAAAAAACAACGAACAATAGAGATGCGTTATAGACCACCCACCTTAGAGTTGTACGAGCCTTCTCCTCCAGTATCGGCCCTTGATTTGCCTCAGATCGAAGTAGTTCTAAAAAATGTAAAAATTCTCACATGGAGATATTTAGCTCGAGAAGGAAAGAGAATAATAACTACTAAATAGAACTATATGAAATATTTTCCCACATTTAATGCGATGAATGAATGCTTGATCGGATAACAGAAAAAGGACATCTCTTGATTCCATTTTTGGATCATTAAAATGATCCAAAATGAGAGAGAACAAGGTCAATCCCACAAAAAATCCAACTAGTGAGGAAGGGGTTGGATTAAAATATCCTTTAGGTAATTTTAGAACTTTTAAAATAGTTTTTAGCTTGTGCACAGTTTTTCCACATGTTTTATGAAACCCTGTGTAAAACATGCAAGATAGTTCTTCCCAAACCTGGGGAAAAGGGGTGTTTACTTTGTTTGGCTGCACGACCATGCACAAACCATGTGAGGTGCCACTACCTGAAAAAAACACAATCTGCACGATTAGGAAAATCATGCACTAACTGTGCGCATACCATGTGACTTGGCATGTTTTCCCAAAAAAGAGGTGTTATAAGCTCCAAACAAGCCTAAAACACCCTCTGAACCCTTTATAACTCATTAGGATTCTATATTAGGTCCAATGTAAATATTTAGACAAAAAATTAAATGATCCATACATAATTGAAAACTAGGTTCTTAGAGAGGTTATGCGATAACCATATAATATTCTTCATATGTAAATGAATGGGTAGAATATGATTAAAATAAAAAAAAATAGAATTATAGAGTTGATGATAAATTTTTCTTTTACCAAGTCATTAGGAACTTCCACATCCTTTATTGTATTAAATAATCTTATCCTTCTCCCCTTGGATTATATTGTGTTAATATTCTGTGTCATTTTCGGAATTGCTTTGAATAGTTCACTATATCCATAATATTAAATCGGTGAATGGGGATGGATTCTCCGTTAACCATGCATTATTGAGAATTATGGAAATTTTCTCCACACATGAAGATTAATCCTTTTCATTTTAAACATGTACCAAGGTGTTAATTTCAAAAAGTATCACATATTGGGAAATTCCCCCTTCACTTATTCGCCTTATATATATTATGAATTTTCATCCTCTTCATCTCTAGATATATTTTTAATCCATAAGACATTTATAATTAATAATATATCTTGAAATCACATGATACTATATCGACATAAGTTAGTAATTTTTGGGAGAATAGTTGCCTTTAATGGATAGGTTTGATACTATTAGTGAAAATTTCAATCATTCTCTCTAGATTATGTTCATAATCAATATTATGTTTTTCTAAACATATAGATTTTGCTTTTTTACTTTTTAACATTTTCTTCTTGGTTTATGTCTGAAACTCAATAATTCTCTCTACATATCATCTTTTCTTTTACGAGGGAAATATTTTTTCTTCAAAATTTATTTAAAATTATTCAATTTCATTTATATAATTTCATCCTCATCAATTGAGTTTTCAATCAATGACAACCATTAATATGTATCTACATAAATATGATTAAAATCTACAACAACATTATACCATTCATTTCATCAAAAAGAAAGAAATATCTACTTGAAAGAACACATGAATTTTTAGGGAAAATAGATTTTTAGTCTCCTTGAATGATTGAGGTTGTTTATGAAATAAGTGGCCAGATATTGTTACACAATGTTTTTTATTAGGATAATCCTCTATACATTGAATGTAAGTATTCATAACATAAGTCTTTTCCCCAATATAGTAATAATTTGTTCATCTCCAACTATATATCTCGAAGTATATTCCATACATTTCTAAATAGGGTGATCCCAACATGGATTAAAATTATTGATACACTTTCCATTTCTTCCTATATGAACACATTTTAAATAATATAATATAGTAGGTTAGATCATAACATTTTTTATGATAATGTAAAATTTCAATACAAGTGTAACACATAACATAATTTCATATATTTATGCATACCTAATCTTATAATCATAAACCATATTTTTTTTAAAAAAATCTTAAATAAAAAATATTTTCCATTATTTCATAATTGGATTTAAAAAATTATGAATTAACCCATGCATTTTTAACCAAAGTTTTAAACTATTTGTCCAATATTGGAATACTAAATGTGCATCAAAATTATTTTATAGAGACACACAATCAAACACATTTTAGGGAAGTTTCCCCTTTAATAATCTATCCCAACCCATTATAACTTATAATATCCAGATAGAAAAGTATTTCTACTAAATCAACATAATCTCCACTTTACTAAAAAATTTGGATGTTACCATATAAATGGAATTAACCTCATAGTAAGTCATTGGGATATATTTTGTGATCTATGTTTTCTTATATCTAGTTTCCAGGGTTTCTAATTAACCCATATTTGATTCCAATTATAAATACATTAACCCTTGTATCATAGACCAAGTGGTTACCTAAATACAATGGATTGGGATACAAAAAACTGCATCCCAATGGAAATAATTTTTTTTAGTATCGGTAAACTAGATATATGCTTGATTCATATAATTATATATATAAATATAAAATAAAACATTGTGTTTTCATTGAGAACACCATTACCCCCTTTATCACATCTCTATATATTAATCAAAACATACTTCCTAGTACATTGTGGAATGGAATCATATTAATGGGGCGAGCTCAGATGATCAGTCAGAATGTGTGTACAATGTATGCCAATAAGGAAACAATAATATGGGAAGAATAAATGATGATAAAATAATTCCATAAAAATAATCACATTTAATTGAAACATATTCATGGAGATTATAAAAAATCACATGGACATCAATAAATGAGTACATAATGATTGAATCAACAATATAAGACTTATTTAAATTATTACCAAGGCCTTTTTCCATAAAATATTGTATAAATGGGTAAGGAATAATCATAGTTCTATTTATTGTTTCTCTAATGAGACCCACTGATGCATAAATGGGTATATAATTCATTTCCCCCTCATCACATAATAATTCTAATTCATTCATCACATGAATAATTAATACAACACAATAGACATACCTAAAAACAATTATAAACAAATCCATATTCCAAGAAAGGGAGTAAAATTATTAATAATTTATCCGATTAAAATGATCATAAACCGTCCAGATAAATATAGTATGTGTTATCATTAGAGTGTATCCTAAGTATTAGATTCAACAATGGATGGTAACAATGATGAAAATAGTTTAAAATATTAATGGAATGTTTAATGAGGAAAAGACCCTTTTAAATTTTTAATCACTTAATGGGAGTCTTAAGTATATAATAAACTAAATGTAAAAAATTTAAATTAATATAATAAATTATAATTATAAATAATTATTCAATTAAAAGAGTAGTGATGATGTTAGATAATTCCATACATCAAACATAATTCCAAGAATCATTCCATTCACAATATTATAAAAAGGTCAAAATATTTGTCTTTTGAAAAAAACAATGAATATTGTTTATAATAAATTATTTAAAAAATTAAACATGGTTCAAAATACCATTATAAAATCATTTGAATATTATAAAAATTCTTCTTGGAATTTGAAAGATAATACGGACACCGAAGAGAATGATTCCCAATCGAGTGGAAAGCCAATATTAGTTTTCATTGAATCATTATTTTTGAATCTTGAGAAATTAAAATGAATAAATAGAATGGATAGAATTTAATTTATTGAAATGGACCATGGATAATAAAATATACATGGTTTATGATAGTAATAAAAAAATTCTCAGTAGAGGCAAAAACATTAATAATATCAAATAATGAAGACATTGTGAAATAAACCCTCAGATCAATTCCAACATCCTTTATATGAGTTTGACCCAAATATATAATAAAGATAGATTTATTAGGAATATATTAAATAATAATACAAAAATAATTCAAAGAATATATTATTTATTTATAATCTTTTAACACCCAATCATTAAAACTTCATTTAAAAAATTTCATTTTCTGATAACGAATACTTCATTTTTATGTATGTTTTGGTTTAGTAGATTAAGTAGTATTATATTGATCATGGTTAAATCAACTATAAAGATTTAATAATGATATAAAAACCATATATATATATATATTAATTTGATATTTATTTATATTAATACATAAATGTTAAAGGTTAAAAAAATAAAGTATCTTGTTCATAGAGGTGGTAGGTCGTACATACACCTGAACGATATTATCATACTATGAAGAATGTAGTGAAAGAAATTTAAATAATAATTCTCCCCTTACATAAGTGTTATAATATATAATAAATAATATATATTTCTCAAGTCAATCATTGTTTCCATCCTATAATAAATAAAATAAAAAATGGATCACATCGCTTCATGGTGGTGTAAGTCCAAACATACAGACACATGGAATGTTTTTTGTCTTACAAAAGATTATAATTTAAGAAGTTATATGTGATAATTTAATTATAGAAGTATAATTATCACATAAATATCACACACATATATATATAAATTAAACCCATCATTATATCCACCTGTGAGTGGTGTTTATTGGAAAATAATTACATCGATTGGTAAGGTGGTTGTCCACTGTACCCATTATAGACAATATTGTATACCATTTGATAGAAGATGATAAGGATATATGTTATCCAATTAACATATAAAAAGGGTTCTTCAAAATAAAACTTTTTCCTATGTATAAAAAGTTTCAAATAAAAGATACACATAAAAATATTTCCAATAAACTAAGTTGAATTAACAATAATATAATTTCACTAATTCTAAATTTAAATCCATTTCAAAAAAATAACATTATAAATGATGTATGAAATAATAAATTATATTAATAAAAAACATAATTTTTTACAATTCACCCAAAAAATAAATATATTCATGAAATTCCCAAAATACACGGTAAGATAATTTTGACATATTGATATCAAAAATAATGTTAAAATTTTAAAATAAAATTTTTAGAAGTGGATAAAATTGAATATATAATTTTCTCACAAAATAAAATAAAAAACAATGATAATGAAAATGTTTATTTATTAAAAATATATATACATGACTAGAAAATATATTATTCATCTAATAAAAAGTTATACTATTTTCAGAAATTATTTATTAATATTCATAAAACTAGATTTTTTGTCTAGATTGTAAATGTATACTATAATAAAGTACATTTATACTCAGGGTTTCATGTATCAAAAGCTATCAAAATTAATAAATGTATAAAAAATAGTAAAATAAATATTGTTGTGTAAAATTTTATTTCATTGTGTTGATAAATATTAATTTTCAATGCAAATTACATCCATTTTAAAATTCTGGAATCCAAATCAATAAATGTATATTAATCTCATATTTTTAGGAAGAAAATAAATATTGGTGGTAAGCCCATTATATATTTTTTTTTCTTTTATTTCTTGACGAGTTTCTTATTCTTCCACCCCAAAAATAAAGATGTGTTTTCTATAGAACTAAATCCAAGTGCAACAAAATTTCAAAGACAACATATTGAAGGGATCAAATTGAGTTGTATTAACTTTAGAAGAAACTCCCGATGAATAATTATGAGGTGTTAATTAGGATAATTGCATAACCTTGGGGTGGATATATAATATTTGTTATGATGGAATATAAATCGATGTGACTCTACATTGAATGTTGTGAACTAATCGAAATGAAAATAATGAACAAGTATCCTCTTACCCAAATTGATTTCTGGTAAGAATAACTATATTGAGCTCAATGTATTTCCGATATTAACCCCCATAATTCATATCATCAATTTAGGTTAAATATAGAGGATATGCCCCAAAACAAATCCATACCAGTTGAAACTATAAATTAAAAGTGATGAAATATGGTCATACTAATTTCCCTACACTCTTCATGGATTTAATGAATAGAGTGTTCAGAGAATACCTTGATTAGTTTGTGTTAGACTTTATGGATGTTATTATTACATATTTAATGTGAAAGGAACGACATGAAGTTAATATGATGATTTTACTGAAGATGATATTGAAAAATAATTTATGTAATTTTTTTTAATATTGTGTTTTTAATGCTTAAACTGTAATCTTTCCATCATATAATATCGATAAAGGGTATATTGATAGATTCATCAATAACACTAGTATTTAAACATCGACCCATACCGACCATCTATATTGAGATCTATAGTTTTTGTTGTATGGATACATATTTTCAACTCCTTGTGGAGAATTTGTGTGATGTCCTAGATTTTCACATTTATTGTTTTTAAATACTATGTGGAATTAATTTGAGACCAGGTGCTAAGACGAATTTCGATTCGGAGTCTTGGTTTTCCTAGAATAATTGTCTGAAATATATTAAATATATTTAAAAGAATCTGCTAGCAGTTTTCCTGAAAAAACTGGAATAACATCTAAATGGGTTCCGGGATGAGAAATCTAAGGGACCTATTGCATTCAGTGTAGAGACATTACCTTAGGAGAGTCCTAACATCGAACAACACATGTTGGCAATGAAAAGTATTTTTCAGGCATTTTAACACATAAAATAAATTGAATTTTTTATCATTATGAAGATACACATTTTATTTTATTTATAAGTTGTTTAGAATGGACCAATTGTTAGAATCTATAACCCTAGATATTTACCAGAATTATTTGTAGAGATCCTTAAAGAAATCTCATGATGGAAGATGACATGAGGGTTGATCTAGATAAATCTATACGGATCGCCATCGGCAATGAATCCTTGATAGAAAATGATCCATTCCCTAGTAGGTAATTGTTATTTTATATTATTATTTACCAAATATTAGAATTAATAACAAACATAGTTCAACAAATGAACATGTTAACTCACTGATTGATCGTTCTTGTGGAATGGGTTTCATTTGAGGGATTTTATTAACAGGGTTTTATTATTGGAATTTACGTGGTTTCTCTTGATCCTTATTATGGATTGGATAGATTATGGAATGAAAAATGGCCAAGATCCATTACCTGGGTCGTTACTTGTGATTTTCTCAATTTAAACACTTCACATTCTTCACGTTCTTCATGTTCATTTTGGATTACTAACAAATGATCTTTTCACCTTTATTACATAGCTCAACGATCTGAGATTGAAGATCTAGCATTGGTAAGACTCAATAGAGGTGAAATGATGGCTGTATTAGTGGATCAAGTGATAGTGGGTTCCGATTTATCATTCTTCATTGGAAATGAATAACGATGATGATGTAGTTTTTTGAGTCTATCTAAGGCCCAAATCATACCGATTTGGTGATTACATGACCAGACAACCTTATATATACATTTTTGTGATGAGGTGAAACTGGTATTAGTGGATGGAGTGATATTGAAGATATAGGAGTACAAACTGGGGTTTCTAGAAAATCATGATGAACACGACATTTATTGTATAATACACAGTGTGTGGCCCCATTGGGTGGTGGCTACTGTTTCAAGAAGCATTGAAGTGTCACATGGAGTGTGACACTTCAAACAGAGCATTTGGGAACTTCCCCTTGACTCAGCATGTATATATGATGATACAAGGACACTAGGTAGATAAAACACAGTTCTGACATGGTTTGTAATCCACCACACAGTTTGGTTAGACTAGTTATGTGGATAACCTCGTGTACTAGTAACTAGGAAGAACTATACGGAATGAAATTGTGTACTGGAACCTGATCAGAGTACATTGGCGAACCTTGAATGGTATGGAACAGTTTGTATGTTATTCTACACACTGTGTAATCTAATTTTTTACATGACACATTCTAAACGGCATCTTTAAATGTACACAAGTAGTACACAGGGTCATGGATCACAATGTGTGACACTACTACACGTCCTATATACATTTCTACATGGAATGATTCTCTTTTCCACCATATAATTGATAATTTTTTTAGGTTTTTTTCCCATGATCATTTCCCTAATGTTTGGTGGGTAACATTTCTTACTCCTAGGAGTATGATCCCTTCAACAGGATATTCTGGATAGATTTGTCAAAATCCCTTATGAGAGGCCTGGAGTAGAATCCTCTATTCATTCTTCATTCCCTAGGTAGATTCATTGGTATAAACATGACCAACATCACTGGGTGTTGATCATCTACTTAGTAGGTTAATCCATATGGATTTGTAAGTATCACCCCATGGCCCTGGATGTGATCCTCATATATGTATTATATCTCTCTTGAGATCTTTCAGCATATCTATCTCACATGATGATTCTTTAGGAACAATACTTCTTGGATGAACATCATCAGTGCTATGAGACTTAGGTGTGTGTGCTCCCATATGTGTTATTTGTGTAATTATCAAGAGGAATCCCTAATGGTGGTATGCGGTAGTTGGGACATACCTATAGACTATGTGTCTTCGTTTGAGTATATTTGGATATTCTTATTATATTATTTTTATAGACATATATTATCTAGATAAGACTGTATCTTCCATTGAGTATTGCATTATATATTTGGGGTGTCCTGCTGAGTAATTTTATACTCACCCATGCATGGGATTTTCCGAAATGTGTCATGTCTTGTGATGAAGAGTGACCTTTTGACAGACCAGGAAAAGACAGACCATTGTGAGTCTAGGCAGGCCAAGATGTTCCTATGGATTCAAACAGCAGTCCCAAATACTATTTAGTTCACAGTTCTAACTTTGTAGTTTACAAAATCTTTATATTTTTGGTATTGTATTCTTTCACAGTTTACTTTACTTCACATTACTTCATTTCTTACTCTATTTTTTGGGATATAGTTGTATGGATGCATTTGGTTCTCAGTGTATTTTCACATTTCATCATTTTGTTGGAATGAATATCTATGTGTGCATACTTGTAAATAGGTAATTCCACCCAATTTAGTTATATTACTACTTAGTTCAATTCACATGACCCAATCCTATTGGTGGCGGGTTTGGGGAGTTGTGGGATGGGGCACCCTTGGATGGGTCGTGACATAGTGGTATCAAAGGTGTTCGGTTCTACCTTAGGGACAAGAGTCTGTCATATTGTTTTTGGGTAATAGTGTTATGTGTTTTGAGTTTGGTATTTAGGCTGGGGACTCTAATTTTACTGTGGGTAGCCAATGTATCCATACACTAGGACTCTGATAACATGCTTTTTGAATCTGTTCATGAATACACCAGTTCTAGGGAAAATAATGGTACATGTATCATATAGAAATGGGTTTTTGTTCCATTTATGTCTTGATTTTGTTCCCCGGATATACTCATGGAATGTGGTACATTTTTTTCATAAAGGATTCCCCTAATATGAATAACATCTTGGATTTAGTATCTCGATCATGACGATGACCCCCTCAGTGACGAGGCTTCGATACAAGGACCAATTCCCCAGGTGTTTCCTCCAGGTGGTTCACCAACTATATATCTAGCTGTGGAGTAGAACATGGTATCTATAGTACATGAAAATGAGGGGAACATAATGAGAACACTCCAAAAGATCCAGAGGCAGATACCCCTCAGTTTCTGAGATGAGCTCGACCCTCAAGTAGTTGAGGACTGGCTTGAGGCAGTGACTGTAGTTTTCCATGTAGTCCGAAAACCAACTCACCAGATGGTGATCCTGGAAGCAACCATTTTAGATGAATTTTTAGTGTGATAGAAGATTTTTTCCTCTCCAGACTCTTGAAGAGGTGACACATTCATTGATATAGTATGATAATATATTTAGTGAGTAATTCACACTGATTACACTGAGATCAATGCATATACATGAGATTCTCTAGCTCTAGTAGTGTAGCATGATGGTGGTTGACTATTCATCATGGTTCACCAACATTTCCAAGTACTCGATGGATATGTTTAGAGATCATTACTTATATTATCTGACCATAAAGTGATTCATGCATAGGGACATTTGATCCATCATTATACTGTTTTTATTTTGATGTATGATGAGGTTTTTGAGTGATATTTGGTGGTGGGAAGATTATTGTCTAAGAAGACACTAGAAATAGTAGTCAGTAGTGGAGTTGCAGGTGTATAGACCTCGACAGTAGGGAGCCAACATCAGTCCCAGTGATCTAGTCATGTGATACATTTCAGGAGGAGATCACATGATAACAGATTGGTAGTTAAGGGTTTATAGGGCGGATCCAATCTTCATATCAATAGGTGGTACTATTCGTGAAATAAAAGGGGACATCTCCCATGAGATTGTCTAACCCACCGTTCTAATGATTGGGAAATATTTTATAGACCACTGAGGTAGAGATATTTATTGGATTAGGTAGATACATAGGGTGATATACAAGGGTTAGGAGCTGGGAGACTAGTAGGACGTGGTGGAAATTTTGATTTATTAGCACCACAACCCCTAGGAGGTTCACACCAGGCTCAAAGAGTTGGAGTACATGGGTGGGACAACTGCATGTGGTCAAGATTGGTGGATGAAGGGCTCTGGGAATGATTTGAGGTATGATCTGTGTCTTTCCTACTATATCTATAGTACTTATAGAAACTGGATCAAGTCATTCATCTTTCCCCATATAACTTGTTCGAGACCTAGAGATTCCATTTGTACCAAGGACTCGGCCCTTACGCTCAACGACAACAACTAGAGATGACTCAGTAATCACACATTGATGCCGATAGTGTGACATGACACTTTTATGCGAGAGTTTTATTAGGAACCACTTGGTGGAAGCATTGAGGACTTATGATATCATTCATGATATTGATTGATTTTCCCCAATCCATTCACAAATTGATAGTTTTAGGAAAATGATGTGGTGTGTCCGCATTGATGGAACAAGGTTTTACATTTTTGGATAAATGGAAACCTAGACATCACAAGATGGAATCAGGAAATGGATGGTACAGACAATTTCTCATGAGTTTCTTAGCCTTCCCTTAGTGTAGAATATGTTATGAGCTTCCATTTTACTACAGCGGTGGCAGATTACGAGGATTTATTATTCAAAGATGTTCCAGGATTATCATCCAACCAGAGGATAGAATTCAGCATCTAATTACACTCTAAGATATCACCAATATCTACACCATCATATTGGATGTATCCAATAGATCTTCATGAGATAAGGGTGCATTTGGAGGACATATAGAGGAAGGGATTCATGAGACCCAGTATTTCAACCTGGTCAGCCCCAGTATTTTTTTTCAAAAAGGCAGATGGGAGATTGAGGTTATGTGGGGACTACAGACACTTGAAAGTGGTGACCTTGAAGAAAGAATATCCACTTTTCAGGATATATGACCTCTTCAATCAGTTAAAAGGTGAACGATGGTTTTCAAAGTTTGACCTTCAATCATGTTATCACTCATTTTGTGTATGGGACTATGATACATCGAAGAAGACTTTAAGATTTGTTACAGTCACAATTAGTACTAGTTGATTCCCTTTGGTGTGAAAAATTTCCCATTAGTGTTCATGTTACTCATAAACTATATCACTTAGACTTAGATAAACTGGTTCAGAGTAGTCTTCATCGATGATATCCTTGTGTACTCGATATCTAAGGAGGATCAAGCGAGACACTTATGGATGGTTTTGGATGCAATATGAGAGACCTAAATATATGATAATCTCTTGATGTTCCAGTTATAAACTATGTTGGTCAAATTTATAGTACATGTTATCTCAGCAGATGGAGTGGAAGTGGTCCTATCCAAGGTGGAGGTAGTTTTATCATGGGAGCCACCTTGGATTGTGATGGAGGTGAAGAGATTCCTTGGGCCAGTAGGCTATTACAAGATATTCATACCAGGTTACTCCAGGGTATCATCACCTATGAAAACTTTGAATTGAAAGGTGAATACATTAGGGTGAATGGATAAGTTCCCACTGTACTTTTAGTAGTTGCGGCATATTTTGAATAGTGATCTGATCTTAAGATTTTTGGAGGAGGGCGTCGAGTACGTAGTTTTCTATGAGGCATCTAGGATCAGACATGGTTATGTCTAGATGTAAAGCGAACAGTGATTGACTATGGTTCATGCTAGTTGAGGTCACATGAGAAGAACTGTGATACCCATGATCTTGAGTTATCAGTGGTAGTATTCAGATTGAATATGGGGTGACTCTACCTGATGGGCATGCAGTTTATTATCTAATATGATCACAAGAGTGTCAAGTATATATTCTCTCAAAAGTATATAAACATAAGACAGATGTAATGGGTAGTGTTCCTCCAGGACAATGACTGTGAGATTATCTACACTCTAGGTAAGGGAAACTTGTCGTCATATTCTCTTAGTAGAATTTCATGTACGCAGTTATTGAACTAGGTGTTGTAGTAGTTTAGCTCGTTGTAGTTATCCTTTGTGGAATAATATAGAGCATCTGACCACCAATCGATGTTTGTCAACACTCCACTCATACAATGAGTCCAGGAGTTGTATCTTGGGGATACTGACTGTGAGACCCTATATGCTCAAATGTCCACATGACATGTTCCTAATGGATATTCACCAGGTGGGGGGAACATCGTTCTTTTCATAGAACACATAGTTGTACTAGTAGTGTTGTAAGATTATGTTCTATGATAGTTCCATACGTCCACATTTTTGGTACATCCTAGAGTGGCGATGATGTACTAGGACCTTTGATGGCAGTTTTTGTGGGTATGGATGAAGAAGGTAGTGGTATAGTTTGTTTCTCAATGACTTATTTTCCCGTAGGTGAAGTCTGAGAACCAGGTTCCATTGAGGTTATCTCAAATGCTTGAGGTTCTAGAATGGAGGTGGAAAGGGATATCTCTGAGTTCATGTTGGTTTTAACATGTACATACATGGGACATGATGTTATCTTTGTGATCATTGACTCACTCACCAAGTCACCCAACTTCCTATCTATCCGTGACCAGAGTTCAGTAGAGATCATTGGATGCCTCTATGGGTAAGATATATTTCGACTCCAATGAGTACAATGGATGATAGTTTCCGATAGTGATGGTCTCATTACATCCCAGTTTTGGATGTGATTACCTGAGGTGTTTGGGATTCAGTTCCACTTGAGAACTATGTTTCACCCCTAGATTGATAGCCTAATAGAGCATACCAATCAGGTTCAAGAGGACATGTTGCGGGTAGGCATGTTGGACTTCAGTCATAGTTAGGAGGATCGGCTACCACATATTGATTTTGTGTACAAAAACAGCTACCATTCCACCATTTGTAAAGCACCATTTGTCACGAACCGAATCGGGTCCCCAACAACTCGACGCCCAACCCGGCCCGTGGCAATGCCCGAAGGGCGTTCCCGATCCCCACGGGCTGGAACAAGTTCCCATGTATCAATTTAGAATTTTTGGGAATGATTTACCCATATAACAACCAAAAGAAACCATAATTAAACTGAATTCCAAAATCAACATTACAACCACAAGTTTTAAAAAGAGAGAATGAACGAGTCTAAACAAAAAGAGCAACTACAACTCAACCACAACTAACTCCCAAAAGAAGGTGACTGAAAACCAAACCATCAACAGTCACCTGATGGAAGAATATCACCTTCAAGCATCTGCCACCAGCGTCAAAACAGATGATCCAACTAACAACTCGGACTACCGTGCTCAAAACATTGGCATTTCCCGGCATCAGACATAATCAGATCTACATACACCCAAGGGTGTAAGTAGGGTATGAGAGACACTCAATAGGTTGGCACTAGGGAAAATATTCCGCATAAAAAGGGCTATAAGACCAAAGCAATTTGGAGGTTCAAAGTTTAGAGAAAGTAAATAAATGCACTAACATTTTGATGGCAACATTTTTTAATGAAAGAAAGATATTTTAAAATATAAAAAACAGGTTTTTTGTACTGAAATAAAATGAAACATTCTTACCTTTTGAAACCACAGAAGTCACCAAAACCAACCAGTGATGAGTGTATAATCGCACAGGAGCAACAAAAAGTGGGAGATCCCCTAAAGTACTAAAGAAGTGTGGGGCCCTAGAACCTCACGTCTCAGTGAACCATATCATACATTCCCATGCATGAGCCACTGGCAGGGAAACACCTCCTACCGTAGTGGTCTCTAGTCATCATCCAATATTTTGTTAGTGTTGTAAGCGTCAGTCCCGCTAAGTGAAACTGGGCCGAGGCCACTCCCGTATCACTAACACGCTAGTCTAGTCTGCCCCCTAGTACCCAGGCTTCCTCTTTTGTGCTCAATATTCAAATTTCACCATACTCATCAAGGTCAAGACACAATACACAACATAGAACCTCACAACATGTAGGAAATATAGAATTTCGAGAAACAAACTGAAGTTTATCAAACATTTTGAAAAGAAATAGGTTTAGGAGCTTTAGGAAAATAAAACACAATCAATAGTGAAAAACCCACTCGGACACACACTAAGACTATAACAAGGATCAAATTTCAACTTCTGCATTTGTTCAAAAACCAAGGCACAACACAGTATAAACCCGACAATCTAAAAAATCCACTAATAAAAGTAAAACACTACTCTCTACCAGTCAAACCGACAACTCACAGCAGCACATAACTAAAAGACATATTAAATTAATCAACCCAGCAGACTAACTGTTCAAATGCCCTAAGCATGCGAAACCACCTACCTCAAATAGGTACGAAAAGCGACATGGCGCAAAACTTCCCGTTGTGCAACGGTTGCACCGTATGGAGCCATCAAAATGGTCTTAAAACAGTAAACCAAGTCACCACAGTGACAACCCAAAAAAATTTCAGCAAATTAATTAACAGTTAACCAAATCCAATAACAATTTAAATAAGTTGATTAATAAGTATACAACTCCAAAACTAACTAAATTAATTAATTAACAATTCAACAATTTCAATTAAATAAGATGATTAACAAATTTATTAATAATCAATTAAATTAATTAATAATTTACCAAATCAAATAAATTAATTATCAATTTAACCAATTCAAATAAATAAAATAATTAACAAATTTAATAAAAATAAATTAATTAATACT
The DNA here is from genome assembly GCA_963277665.1 of Viscum album. Lineage (NCBI taxonomy): Eukaryota > Viridiplantae > Streptophyta > Magnoliopsida > Santalales > Viscaceae > Viscum > Viscum album. Next base: position 1,630,197,594 of record OY728121.1, on the reverse strand, counting down.
TAAACAATTGCATTAATAATTAATTAACATAAATAACAATTAAACCAATCATAATAATTAAATAAAATTAAAAACAAACCCTTATCGTGGAATGTTGGGAATGTGAGGAGGGGCGGCACGACGGTTGTTCAGCGAGTACGAGCATTGTGTAGGATGGTGGTCCGGTAGTGCGGGCGGGGTGCGGAAAGTGAACCAGTGGAATAGAGGAAAGAGGAGGAAGGGAGTTGGGGGGGCTGGCCGTGGAACAGAGGAGGAGAGGAGGGAGCCTGCTGGGGGCGGCTGGCCGTGGAGAAAAGGAGGAGAGGGGAAGTGGGGCATGGCAGAAGAGAAGAGAATGAAGGGAGAGAAGGAAAATAATAATGAGAAGAAGAAGGAGAGGAGGAGAAGGGTGTGGCACGCGGCGCGGTGGAGAGGGGAGGATGAAGGGGGCGTGGCGCGATGCTGGAGGGAGGGTGGGGGAGCATGGTGGGTCCGGGTGAGAAGGAAGATGGGGGAGCACACAGGGAATAGGGGAGAAGGGAGGGAGAAAGAAAGAAGAGAGGGAGAAGGGAGAAGGGAGGGGTGCAACTGAGCGGGGAAGAGAGGGTGAGGGAGGAGGGAGGCTGTAGGAGTGAAGAGAAGAAGGAGAGAGGGGATGCGTGGGGAGGAAGAAAGAGGAGAAAAAAAAGGAAGAAGGAAGAAATAGGGTGGCGGCTAGGGTTTCCATTGGGGGGGAATTAATAAAAAAAGAAATAAAAAAAGAAACAACCCAATACAATAAATAAAAGAAATAAATGCAATAAAATGAAGATAAAAGGCTTTAATAATAATAAAATTAAAAATAATAAAAATAATGATAATAATAATAATAATATTAATATTAATATTAATATTAATAATGATAATAATAATAATAATAATAAATAATAATAATAATATAAATAATAATAATAAAATTGAAGTTAATCATCCAGTATTTGAAACGTCCGTGCAACGGACACCACACGTTAAAATGGAAAAGTCGCACTGCTTCGCCCGTGCCCTGCCCGTGTGCCAAGTGGTGTACAGCTCGTGCGCACACATCCTCACCACAACGGTCAACCCACATCGGGTTCATCCCGTGCTACAACCAAGAAATTTAAATAAACAGGCAATTAATTCACGAAATAAAACATTAAAATTAATGTTGTACCTCAACAAAGTCCGGGAGTGACAATTATCCCAACCATGAAAACTTTCTGCCCTCGGAAAGTCAGCTCGATGCCTAATCAGAGAATAGAAATGGGTACTCCTGCTCAACCCATGACTTCCACTCCCAAGTCTCGTGCTCATCATTCCCATGCTGCCAGAGAATACAGACTAGAGGAATGGACTTTCCACCCAGCACCTTCTCCTGAGAATCCACTATCCATACTAGTCGCTCAAACATAGATAAGTCAGATTCTATCTCCAGCTCCTCCCAATTCAGCACATGAGACGGATTGGGTTTGTACTTCTTTAGTTGGGAGACATGAAATACGTCATGAATCGATGTCAACTATGAGGGAAAAGCTGATTTGTATGCCACCTTGCCAATCCTCTCAATAATCTCGAAAGGTCTGACATACCTCGGTGTCAACTTCCCCTGCTTCCCCAAATGACGGTGACCCAAGCGAGGGGCCACATTCAGGAAAAATATGTGCCCCACTGAAAACTCAAGATCCCGCCACCTCTGATCTACATAAGACTTGTGATGAATATGATATTTCAACAACTGCTGCCTAATCAGCTTGATCTTCTCAGATGTCTCCTGAACAAGGCTTGGTCTCAAGAGTGAGGTCTCTTCTACCTCAGCCCAACCCAGAAGAGACCAAAAAGGCTGACCATAGAGCGCCTCAAAGGGGGACATTCAGATAGAAGATTGGTAACTATTATTATAAGAAAACTCTACCAAACCCAAATGGCTATCCCACGAACATCCGAAATCTAACACACAGGCACGGAGCATGTCTTCCAGAATCTGATTCACTCGCTTCGTTTGGCCATCCGTCTAAGGGTGGTATTCCATGCTCATCCTAATTTGTGACCCCAAATCCTTCTAGAGGCCTCCCCAAAACCGGGAGGTAAAGCGGGGGTCTTGGTCAGAAACAACTGCCGATGGCACACCATGAAGTCTGACCACCTCCTAAACATAAAAGCGGCCCAGCTCATCCACCTTCGTTGTATCTCTAATGGGGATAAAGTGAGCTGACTTGGTCAAACGACAATCACCATCCAAATAGAATTCCTCCCTCGTGGTGTCTGATGTAAGCCAATGATGAAGTCCCTGGCGACCTCTTCCAACTTCTAGGTAGGGATGGGTAATGACTGGAGTAGGCCAGATGGTCTCTGATGCTCTGCGTTCACATGCTGGTAGGTGTAGCACCTCGACACAAAGTCGGTTATGTCTCGTCTCATACCTAGCCACCAGAACTGACGGCGAACATCGTAGTATATCTTGGTGGTACCAGGATGGACGGCCCACTGAGACTGGTGGCTATCTTGCATCACCACCTTTCGCAGAGACAACAGCACCACATCACGGCCCTTGAAGCACAATACCCTCTAGTAAGACAAGGACCAATCTGAAGGAGTCTCCCCACCATGAAGAAACTGCTTAGATCACTGACACAACTCATCTCCGAGCTTCTCCTACTGAATCAACTCCAGAATAATGGGATTCAACTATATGGTAGCCAGGAAAGTACCTCCGCTGTGCTCCCTACTCTCCAAGTGCATCTAGGTGAAGAGCCCCATCAAGGTCCACTCATCACTGGACTTCCTCAATGCCTACACTGGTACTTTCCTGATCAAGGTGTCGGCTACCACATTACCCTTTCCAGGAGTATAGACAATGTTAAAATCAAAACCCTGCAGGTAATTGACCTAGTGGCACTACCTCAAATTGAGATCCTTCTGAGAGAAAATGTAGGCCAGGCTTTTATGGTCAGAATAGACCACAAACTTCTCCCCGAAGAGATAGTGACACCATGTCTTCAAAGAATGCATCACCACTACCAAATCTAAGTCGTGAGTCAGATAATTCTTCTAATGCGGCCAGATCTGGCGAGAATCATAAGGCACAACATGGTCATCCTACATAAGCACACATCCAAGGCTCGTACCTGAAGCATCACAGTAAATCACATAGCGCTTTCCCGACTCTAGTAAGGTCTGCAAAGGTGTGTTGTTCATCCACCCCTTCAACTCCTCGAAGGATGCCTGGCACTGAGGGCTCCAATCAAATTTCACCCCTTTCCAGGTGAGTGCCATCACGGGGGAGGCAAGCCATGAGAAGTCCTGGACAAAGTTCCTGTAATATCCAGCCAAGCCCAGAAAACTCCTGATCTCAAACACATTTCTTGGCTTCTCCCATGACATAACTGCCCTGATCTTCTAAGGATTCCCTGAAACCCCTTGTTCTAAGATGACATGCCCCAGAAACATCACTTCTCTAATATAGAATATGCACTTTGAGAGTTTGGCATATAGGTGATGGCCTTGCAAAGTGCCCAAAACAACGCGCATGTGATGATCATGCTCCTACTCAGATCCAGAATAAACCAGGATGTCATCCACGAATACCGTGAAAAATGAGTCGAGATATTGGTGGAACACCCTATTCATGAGTGCCATAAAAACTACAAGAGAATTTGACAATCCAAAATTCATGACCAAGTACTCTAAGTGATCGTACATGCTTTGGAAAGCCATATTTGGGATATCTGCTTCTCTCACCCTGAGCTGGTGGTATCCCAAATGCAAATTGATCTTGGAGAACCACTTTTCCCCCTTCAGTTGGTTGAACAAATCGTCAATCCAGGGAAAAGGGTATTTATTCTTGATGGTTACCTTGTTCAATTTCTGATAATCAATGCACAACCGGAGGGTTCCATTGTCCTTCTTCGCGAATAAAACTGGGGTAGCCCAAGGAGAGACGCTCGGGCGAATGAATCCTTTGGATTCCAAATCGTCCAGTTGTATCTTTAATTCCCTCAATTTGGTGGGGGCCATGTGATATGAGGGAAGAGATATAGGCTATATTTCCAACGCCAACTCAATCGAGAACTCCACCTCCCGCTCTAGGGGTAAGCAAGAAAAATCTTCTAGAAATACCTCTAGGAACTCATCTACTACACGAGGTAACCCACACTGAGGAACACCACCATCATCCTCCAGTGCGAGCGATGATAACTGATAATCAAGATTTCCCAACTCAGGGAGTGGAGGTCCTGTGCGTCCCGACCGAGGATCCCATTCTCCATGAAATAACTTGGGAGTCCCATATGGTGCCGTAAAACTGACTCGGCACCGATAGCAATCAATGTGCACCTGAAAGCGCACCAGCCAGTCCATACCGAGGATCACATCAAATAGGTCTATGTAAAGGACCATGAAATCCCATTCCATCTCGACTCCTGACAAAGAGAGTGTGCACGATTGGCACCTAAGGCCTTGATCCCTCTTTTCCCCAATAGTGTTTCCAACTCCCAAGGAAAACGATAACAGCTCGGTTGGTAGGTTCAACAGATTCACAAAGCGAGCAGATATGAAAGAAAATTTTCACCAGTATTAAATAAAACTACAGCTATAGAAGATGCAACCAGAATGGTACCTCGAACAGTCGAAGGCCCTGCATTAGATCCCACTGGTGCATGATCCACAGCATGTAGTTGCCTGGTCCCTGCCTAAGAACGACTACTCGCCTGCAGCTCCGCCCTAATATGTCTCTTCCCATAAGATGATTCGGTCATTCCACCATGACCACCGAACCGAGATCCCAGCGTCCTGGTCGGGTCTGACTGCACTGATACACCCCTGGAAGCTACAAATCCAGTCCCACTCTGGTAAGGGCCTACAGTCCCGAAGAAACGCTATAGGTGCCCCATGACTCCAAAACTGTAGCAAGGTCTAGGGGGATGTGGACATGCAGGTCAGATGTTCCCTACCTTTCCGCACTAATGACACAAAATGGGCCTCGCATTAGAATCCTCAGATTATGTCTTCCTAGAGGGATGTCCTGAGCCACCACCACTCTTCTTCCACTGCTCAACACGATTCCTCTTCTTTTCTAAGGAACTGCCACTGCCAAGGCCTGACATTGATCCAGAAAACCCTGACCTTACTCTCTGGTCAATCTCGGCCATGCAAGCATGATCGACCACCTCAGCATAAGTCTTCATCTTGAATAAGAAAACTTGAGAGTGGATTTCTAGTCGAAGGCCCTTCTCAAACTTCCAAGCTTTCAAGAATTCACTCGAAACTATCTCAGGTGTGTACCGAACCAGCTCAGAAAAATGGTTTGCATATTCCATCACTGTCTGATTCCCTTGCGAAAGCTCCTTAAACTCCCGAGATCTAGCATATGCTAGGAACTCTGGACAATACCGCTCGTTGATGATAACCTTGAAATCTTTCCTTCTCATGTGCTCATGTTTCCTAGTCTGGACCACTGATTCCCACCATTTGTGGCTGGAACCCTCTAGATGTAATGAGGCACACTTCACCCTGACTTCCTCGGGCGTGTCAAGGAATTAGAACATGCATTCTATCTTTTCAAGCCATTCCTCTACCTCCTGGGGTTCTGAACTACCTCGAAAAGAATGAGGTTTGTTCTTCAGAAACTCCTGAGCACTATCCTTCTTGGAGCTAGATTCTTCCCCTCTAGCTGGAAAAGGGGTGGGGGCAGGAGCCGCCCCTTGTCCCAAATCCTGAACGGCTTAGACCACAGCCTCTACCAACCTCTGATCAAGTGACGTGGGAGAACTCTCTCCGGCTTCCTCCCGTGGGTGCATGGGAGCTCTTCGGGGAGGCATATTGCTTCAAAGGGCAACAATCATAAAAGAATACCATCAATATCACATATCTCAAGAGGAACCAAATTTTTCAATAAGATAAATAATCATCAGTGAACCAAACATGCAACAACGACTTCATGTCAAAACTCTACTTTCTTGCCCGGTGTCCACGTATAGTCTGCAGCCTGTACGTCCCACCTAGAAAAGAAGTCAAACAAGAATCCTGACATCCCATTGTGACTCGGTATCTGTCACGAGGCGTGCTGGCCAAGCACCCTACTCACAACGTGAATTTCTAGCCCGGACATCCCTAAGTTCTGTATAACTAAACTCATCAAAAATAACATAATCCAAGAGCTAAACCTGCTCTGATACCATTTTTTCACGAACCGAATCGGTTTTTCATCAACTAGATGCCCGACCTAGCCCGCGGCAAGGCCCAAAGGGCATTCCCGATCCCCATGGGCTGGCACAAGTGCCCGGGTATCAATTAAGAATTTTTGGGAACAATTTACCCATATAACAACCAAAAAAACCATAAGTAAACTGAATCCTGAAATCAACATTACAACCAAAAGTTTTAAAAAACAGCATGAACGAGTCTCAACAAAAAGCGCAACTACAACTCAACCACAACTTACCCCCAAAATAATTTAACCAAAAACCAAACCATCAATAGTCACCTGATGGAAGAATATCACCCTTAGGCCTCTACCACCAGTGCCAAAATAGATGACCCAACTAACAACTCGGACCACCATTCTCAAAACCTTGGCATTTCCCTACATCAGACATAATCATATCTACTTACACCCAAGGGTGTAAGTAGGGTGTTAGCGATGCTCAATGGGTTGGCACCAGGGAAATTATTCCGCATAAAAAGGGTTAGATGACCAAAGCAATTTGCAGGTTCAAAGTTTAGAGAAAGTAAATAAATGCACTAACATTTTGATGGAAACAGTTTCTAAAGAAATAAAGACAGTTTAAAATAAGAAAAAGGGGTTTTTGGTACTGAAAGAAAATGAAACATTATTACCTTTTGAAACCACAGAAGTCACCAAAACCAACTAGGGATGAGTGTATAATCGCATAGGAGCAACAAAAATTGGGAGAGGCCTTAAATTACTAAAGCTGTGTGGGGCCCTAGAACCTCACGTCTCGGTAAACCATATCATACATTCCCATCCATGAGCCACTGGTAAGGAAACACCTCCTACTTTAGTGGTCTCCATTCATCATCCAATATTTTTTTAGTGTTGTAAGCGTCAGTCCCGCTAAGTGAAACTGGGCCGAGGCCACTCTCATATCACTAGCACGCTAGTCTAGTCTGCCCCTAGTACCCTGGCTTCCCCTTTTGTGCTCAATATTCAAAGTTCGCCCTACTCATCAAGGTCAAGACATAATACACAACATATAACCTCACAACATGCATGAAATAAGTAATTTCGAGAACCAAACTAATGTTGATCAAACATTTTGAAAATAAATAGTTTAACAGCTTTAGGAAAATAAAACACAATCAACAGTAAAAAACCCATTCAGACGCACACTAAGACTATAACAAGGATCAAATTTCAACTACTGAATTTGTTCAAAAACCAAGGCACAACACAGTATAAACCCGACAATCTAAACAATACACTAATAAATTAATTAACAATTCAACAATTTCAATTAAATAAGATGATTAACAAATTTAATAATAATCATTTAAATTAATTAACAATTTACCAAATCAAATAAATTAATTATCAATTTAACCAATTCAAATAAGTAAAATAATTAACAAATTTAATACCAATAAATTAATTAACACTTAAACAATTGCATTAATAATTAAGTAACGTAAATAACAATTGAACCAATCAGAATAATTAAATAAAATTAAAACAACCACTTATCGTGGAATTTTGGGAATGCGACGAGGGGCGGCGTGATGGTTGTCTGGAGAGCGCGAGCGGTATGTAGGATGGTGGTCCGGCAGTGCGAGCGGGGTGTGGAAAGCGGACTAGTGGGATGGAGGAAAGTGGAGGAAAAGAGTTGGGGGGGGGGGCTAGCTGTGGAATAGAGGAGGAGAGGAGGGAGCCTACTGGGGGTGGCTGGCCGTTGAGCAAAGGAGGAGAGGGGAAGTGGGGTGTGTCAGAAGAGAAGGGAAGGAAGGGAGAGAAGGAAAAGAAGAAGGAGAATAATAAGGAGTGGAGGAGAAGGGGGGTGCATGGTGCGGCGGAGAGTGGAGGAGGAAGGGGGTGCGGCGTGATGCTGGACGGAGGGTGGGGGAGCGCAGCGGGTCCGGGTAAGATGGAGGATGGTGGAGCATGTAGGGAAGAGGGGAGAAGGTAGGGAGAAAGAAAGAAGAGAGGGAGAAGGGATAAGGGAGGGGCGCAGCCAAGCGGGAAAGAGAGGGTGAGGGAGGAGCGAGGCTGCAGGAGTGAAGAGAGAAGAAGGGGAGAGGGGATGCGTGGGGAGGAAGAAAGAGGAGAAAAAAGAAAAAAAAGAAAAAGGAAGAAATATGGTGGCACCTAGGGTTTGCATGGGGGGAATTAATAAAAAAACAAATAAAAAAAGAAACTAACCCAATACAACAAATAAAAGATCTAAATGCAATAAAATGAAGATAAAAGGCTTTAATAATAATAAAATTAATAATAATAAAAATAATGATAATAACAATAATAAAAATAATAATAATAATAATAAGAATATTAATAACAATACGGATAATAATAATAATAATAATAATAATAATAATAATATAAATAATAATAATAAAAATGAAGTTAATCATCCGGTATTTGAAACGTCCGTGCAACAGACACCACATGTTAAAATGGAAAAGCCACATGGCTTCACCCGTGCCATGCCCATGCGCCGAGCGGTGTACGGCTCGTGCGCACACATCGTCGCCACAACGGGCAACCCGCATCGGGTTCAGCCCATGCTATAACCAAGCAATTTAAATAAACAAGCAATTAATTCATGAAATAAAAATTTAAAATTAAATTTTTACCTCAACGAAGTCTGGGAGTGACACCATTAATGTTTTTTAATGATCAACCCTATAGGACACCACTTTAATATACTAAAATTGGAGGTTCATCACTCATGGTCTTAGAGTTGGTGTGAGGTACAAATGAGAAGGTGTAAATCATCTAGGAGAAAATGAAGACTGCATAGAGTAGTCATAAATCTTCTACTAGTTGGTCGTTTAGGCCTTTGGAGTTCAAGGAATTTTATCATGTGTTTCTTCATGTTTCACATAAATGTTGATTATAGGGATTTGTCTATTGTGAAATGTTATATCTAAGGTTTATCAGTCTTTTTTACGTACTGCGTAGAGTTGGCAAGGTAGTGTATTGTATAGCTCTACCTCTATAGTTTTAGAGGGTACATGACATATTCCAAATGTCACATCAGAGTAGGTATATACATGACCAATAGAATGATATCGACTAGGGAGATCTCAACATTTATGATGGAGCGAATTTTGCTGACTATTCGGTGGAAATCGAGGGTCAGAAGGAGTGGATCCTACATAGAAATAAATTGCCTTGTTGCGTGTCTGGTGGAAGCACAATAATCTCGAGGAGATCACTTTGAAGTGGGAGATTCAAATTTTTTCACTATACCCATATCATTTTGTATAGCCATTGTTTTTAGATTTTCTGTGATGTAAAGGAACACTATAGTGAGAATGTAATGTCTATGTATTTTCTATGTATTTTTTTGAAATACCGTATTGAAATAATTTAAGACCAGGTGCTGAGGAAACATGTGATTTTGAGGCCATGTGTGCTCAATGTTTTTTGTAATATATTAAATATATTAAAAATCACACACGAGCAGTTTTCCTAAAAAAGTTGAATTACATACACATGGGTAACAAGATTATAAATCCAAGGGAAACATTGTGTTTGGAGATGAAACTTTAGCTTAGGTGAGGCCTAACATCTGTCGAAGTAGGTGGGCTATGAAAAGAAGTTTTCAAACATTTTAATAAATAAAATAAATTGAATATTTATTTTATTTAAATGTTAACTAGTGAATAATTTTCTCTCTTTTTATAAGAAGATCGATAGTGACCCGTGGGTAGAAATAATAACATTGGAGATTTCCCTGAAGGCTCTAGAGAGAACCTTGGATAAATCCCTCGACAGACGTCTATAGGACGGTTGATCAAGGTTGTTCTTCATATATCTCCATCGAAAATGAATACTCGATGGTATATGATCCTTTCTCAGGTAGGTAGTGTTGGGACCAAGTTGATTGGAGAAGGAATTTTGAAGAGTTAGCCTTTGGAGAGTGTTGTATTTTGTTGTCAAAGAAGATAAATCAATTCAGTTTGTAAAAGGATCAGAAAACAGACGATGCTTTACTATTTTGTATTTCACAACAATCATAAGTTAGGAAAACTTGTGATGAAATCCTTATAAAGGAAAGGGGGAGAAATGATGATTCCAATATTATATAGTTTTGATTGGAAAGAATGATGCTGCTGGAAGATGGGATGTTTCAGTACTTCACATTGTAACTCTGACGATGCTAAATATGATCTATCAAAGGATACATATCACAATAGTGGAATTCTTGATAAAATATGAAGAATGGTTATGGGAAGCAGTTAAGAGAGAAATTACAAAGAAATGGAAAATCTAAGGGTAGCACAATATCATAGTTTAAGGTGGCGCCGTTTTCCAATGTTTGCCAAATTTTAGGGCCAGAAAATTGGGAGATGGAGATGTGTTTTTGGCAATGGATGGAGCATGAAAGATTGAAGATGGTTTATATTTGTGTGTGCAAGGCATTATTCAAGGACAGAACATTGAAAAATGACAAAGTCATGGAGTGCACGGAAATTTAGGCATGTTGCACGAAAAAATTAAGTGGTGCGCGAAATAGTAGCGGGTTGCGCGAAATATCAGCGTGATGCATGAAATATCTGCAGGATGCATGAAAAGGATAGTTTTGAGTTAAATATCGATGTGCTGCACGAAAAATGAAGGCTTCATGAAATGTTTTTGTGGTGCGCGAAATAGAGGAATGATGTTTTTCACGAAAAAGGTTTTTTGATATCAGAAGTTTGAAAATTGGCAAAGGCATTTTCAACGAGTACCACATTATATAGTGTTATATCAGGATCCATGGTTTTCCATATTGTTTAGGTGAAGCCATTAGCAAACTCTAGATACAAAGATGAGTTTTAATGCTGTATATCATCCCATAATGATGGTTCGTCTGATAAAACCATTCAATACCTATAGTATGTAAAGAGTCCATTTTAAATTTATTTGAATGTGGGTTGGGATCAACAACTTCTTCCAGTATAGTTTTCCTATAGCAATAGATTTCACTAATGCATCATATTTATCCTTATAAAAACATATAGGGAATGAATAATTTAACAAAGTCATACTAGGACTATGTTAAGAATGAATGAAATTGGGACCAGATATCGGTGTGGAAGTAAAAGTGAATTCTAGAGCCATTTAGTGGAACATAAGAGTTTCCTAATGTCAATATAAATTTTATACTGACAACTATTGGTGACATATAGTTTTTAGAGTAGGTAAAAATTTATCCATGTCAATTACCACACAGTAGAAGGTTTTGATATTAGAAATTAACGGTAATGTTATACATATTAATGTTTACCCCACTTGGATTCTTGATCAAGTACAGATGACATCTTATCTCATGATGCTTCTAATGAACATGTCTCATGTTCACGATGTGTACCTCATTTTTCTCATAAGGATATATATAACTAATCAATCACATATACTGAACATAGGGGTAAAATTTATAGATCATGATCATTCCATGGGAGAAACGATTGTTGAAATATGGGATCATAGAGATAATGTGAAACAGGACAAGGAAGATCACTAGGTTAAAATTATCATAGAAATTATAATTTTTAAAATGATACTTTTGTATTCAAGAAAGTGATAAAATTAATGTATCCTGATCTTTATTTATAGGAGTGATAAAATGTCAAGGATAAAATTTAAATTAAGAGGGGTAGAATGTATTGTCTTGAAAATTTATAAATTCTTTCACTTCAAATAATATAATTTCATTGAAAACATGTGATACATGAATCACCATGTTTAAAAAACCCACGAAATACTATTGAAATATGATTATTCAATGTGCGAGTTACCTCAAAGATATTGGATTGGAGGGTTTGATTAATTCTTAAAAAATTATAAAAAAAATCATAGTTTCAAAATCTATAATATGAATTAATTTTTTATTAGTTTATTAAAAAAGGAAATGAATATAATTTGTAAGTAAAATGTTGTTTTTTTGAAAAACTGTTTTTATACATTCAAAATTATTTATCCTGAAAAAATTAAATTAATAACTATTGATGAATTATTTTTTAAAAAATTATATATTATATATTAAATCCATTTTTTTAGAAATAATCTAATATTTAATCAATACATGGGGTAAGGATAAATCAAGATTTGTACATAAAATGTATAATTAAAAGAATTATTTTCATCATGTTGTGTGCACTTATTTAATGTTGAATGGATTCAACTTTATAAAATTTTATCTTGAAAAATTAATCTCATATTTTCAATTTATATATTTAAATTTGGAAAATAGGTACCTTTTATTTTTCTGCACTAATAATAGTAGTATTAGTCAGTAGTTTTCACCTAGTAATCACTAAAACATGTATATTAGGGTAAAAAAATTTAAAAAAATTGTGTAAAATTTATACAATACTTTATTTTATCCTATTTGATTATTTTGGATTTTCTACTTCAATTCATTCCTTGAATAATAGCCAATTGTATGATGTTTTCTTTCATTATTATATTTATCAAAAATTATGAAAAAATAAATTGAAAATGTCACCCTCCTAACATTATTATCTAAAATATTTCTTCATAAGAATAAAAGAATATATATTGTTATAAATTATTCTTTGAAAGATTAATAAATTGTTTTATGATTTTTAATTTATTTTAATTATTTTGGGATTAAAAATTTCCATTAAATGCATGGTAAATGCCAACACAGTAACTGTATGAATAATAAAAAATAATATAAATAAATTTAAAAATATTTAAAGTGATGTAATTTGATACATTATTTTTTTAGAAGAAATTTATAGATTAAAATATTATATTTGATAGGGGTTAATGGATTAAATTAAAATTCCTTTTATTTCAATTAGTTATCAATGTCAAAGTAAATGAATAGTTCCAAAAAATGTAATTTATGGTATTTATATAATAAATAATATATTTTTAAATGAATAAAATTTGATTAAAATATTTTTATAATAAAATATTATGACATATAGTTGAACATATCATCCATGGTCCATTTATGGACCACATTAATTTTTATAGTAACATTCTTTACCCTTAATGTGTAAAAACATTAATTTTTTGGTAATTGTCAAAAAATTTAATTGGGAGTTAAATTTTAGAGATAATGATGTTAAAATCAATTAATCATGTTGATGATTATTTTGGATATGGGGATTTAATTTTTTTTTCATTTTACCTTGTAATTTTATAATTTTCTCGACATTTTCTAATGGATACTAAATTATATTAATTTCATAGTTTATGTTATTCTCAAAGTGTCCCTCCCCACACTTATAAAAGGGTACCTCATCTCCATCATTATCTAGAATGATCAAAAATTAGATCATATAAAATAATAGCACAATTATTTATTATATATCATGCCCACATCAAAAAACACTTTTAAGGGAAAACTACAATCCTTTCACAACATTATGGTAAGCCCAATAAAGGTACCTCCACATATTTGTATAACTCTTAACCAAGAATTTTCAATATTATTTCATCTTTTACCTTTTCTAAATTTAGGGTATGCATTCTAAAATAATAAATTTTTTATTTTATATATACCCAATTGTTATCTTCATAATAGATCAACTATTATCCAGCTTATTCCAATCAATATGAAAATTATAATCCCCCTCATGCATTCATTTGAACAATCACCTCTATAGAACTATATGATGTATTTTTCATTTATGATATTCATGTATGGAAATAAGGATAGATTTAATGAATATATAAGACATATATGACATAATAATGTTCTAGGAAGGTGATTTATTTTTATCCATTCTTTCATTCAATTTATAAAAAATTTAAAACATTGTTTATGTGTTTGTATGACCTACTATTTCCATAATATATGTAATATTTTTATCATTATCCTTTATTTGTGACTGTAAATATACATATAATATATATATGATATTATTATTGTGATTAAAATTATTTATATAATGAAACCATGATAAATGTACAAGGACAATAACTAAAAATCATAAATTCTCATTAATAATGAAATAGATAACACCAATAAATAAATACTTAAATGAGTAATTATCAATAAATGTGCAATAAAATGTTATAAGTGGCACATAAATTATATCAAATATGTGTGACATAATATTTAATATAAATATTAAAAAAAATTAAATTTATTATATATGTGGTTAAATCTCTTTCAATGTGAGCCAAAGTTGAGGTAATAGTTTGTTGTCTCACTTTTATATATGTGAGACGCATTATGTATTCAGAAATTATTTTATTTATGTTGTGTATATTCTTACCATGAAATTAATTTTTCATGAATCTCATGAAATGATTTCGAAATGTATATCCATATAAGTTCATCCCTTTCATGTGTTTTTTATTTGAATGTTACAAAAGGCATCCTTGATTTATGATTCAATCCCATTCTAATCATGATTTTTTATGTTTTAATTTTTGTTGAGAAAATTATAGGATACGTATATGATAAATAGATTTAATTTTAATATCCTATTTTTTTAATTTTATAATCCTTTAATATTTCTAATTTACACTCTTTAGTAGTTTAAATGATATGAAAAATAATTTATGAAAAAGTAAACTATACATCCTTTTTGTAAAGGAATGTTTTTCTTTCATGTTGTTATCATCTCAAAAATACATTCAATAATTTTTTTTAATATTATTTTGTTATTATTTAATTTCATTTTAACCAAAAATTTCATTTTTTAAAAAAAATCAATCGAATATTCATTTCATTATATAAATGATGTCCTTTTAACTTTTTAACAAAAATGTGAATAGATTCATTGAATTAATGAATATTTCATGAAAAAAAATTGCAGTCATCGTGGCTACTCAGTGATTTTAATATTCAACAAGGAATTTCAAAGGACCTTCTCAATGAAATAATTATGCCTAATATTTATGAAATTATTTCATTTTGAATATATCATATCAAAGTAAAAAATTTATTTTCCTCATGAAATGTTAATAGTGTTCGTTTATAAGAGTTTTCATCTAAGTTGAAATCCTCTTATATTTCTTATGATATAATGAAAATATTATCCACTGACACTATATACATCCATTATTTTAATTCTTTATGATTATTATTATTATTTAATGATAATTATATAAATTTTTTTTCTTTACAATTGGTTAATTATGTTACAAAATTTATTTCATTTTCATTTTTTATTCTATGATGAAATAATCAAATGTAAATGAGAACCATTTCCTTTTAACATTTTATGATATGATGAATGTTTTATGATCTTATAGTATACATTTTTTTATGATTTTAAATATGTGATGTGGGGTCTTGGAATAATATATCCCTTCAATGATTTGGATAAATATGGATATCTCAGGATAAAATAAGGATTGTAATAGAGATTTATCTTAATACTTCTTTTTTTGGATAATCCCCTTTTTATGGGTTGAAGGGGAACCCTTACATGACCCGTAGTCCCAAGGCACCAGGACCGACTGACTCGCAATACATGACCTAAAGGCCGAGAGGCATACCATGCCCAATACATGACCTGTAGGCCCAACCAACTTGAACTACTCCTCCCCAACTTCTGCATCATTAGTCACCTAGCTCCACACCTTGCATTGCTGATCTGCTAGAATTTCCCCATACAGATTTTCACGGTGCCTGGTCCCAATGGAGGATTTCATACCCTCTCAATCTTCCAATACGGTTAGCTCTGTATCTGTTGGTTGCTACTCTTTTTGATCTAATCCTCTTTTGTGGCATGTTCTATGGGAACAGGGCTACTCTGTGGTCTTTGTGGCCCGACGGCCCTATGGCCCGAAGGCCATTGATGACCCGAAGGACCTTGAGACCCGTAGGCCCATACTGGTGACCCGAAGGCCCAAATCGGGTGATTAGGGCTAGCTGCTACAGTACCGATTAGTAGATGATACAGTAATGTTATAGTACTGCTACAGTACCTGTAAATTCTCCTCCACCTGGTTTTTAACCTGGGTCTCTTGGATGCCAAGCAGGAGCCCTTAACACTTGGGTACGAGCTCATTGGCATTAATACTACTACATTAATGGAATATTTCTACTATAAAAGTCATGGGAGTGAACCTCAAATAATGGTTTGTTGGAATGAGGAGTGAACCCAATATAGTATTATATTCTTGTTAGTCATCCTTTACTAAATAAATAATTATATAAGAATATGTGTATGCCACAACATTATGTCTTATTGTAATGTTATACCCACAATATGCCTATTCTTTAATTTATTTTTTATTCTTAATATATGTTTTACAAATCATTATTCTATGATTCATGATAACGATCTATGATACAATGTGTATGGTTTTAAAATGTAAATCTCTTATTTTAATACCCTTATTCTCATGTTAGGATTTTATGATCATTGATATCTCAATTATTTACAATTATTGAGAATTGGAGATCACTAGATCTTATGATTCCATTCCATTGGATAAGAAGAAATATTTTATGTATGAAATGAATAAGACGGGATCTTGTGGTTAATTCCTATGTTGGGCATGTTTTAGATATATTATGAACAAGTTTTTTTATGTATACATGATTTCAAAAGACACTAAACCTAAATGATTCTAGTATGGATCATAATGAAATATATTGAACACTAATATACTAAGATATTCTATTTTTTATAAAATTTATAGATTTATATACAAAAAAAATATGCATGTACTCTATAAATTATAGTATTTTGTACCATAAATATGTTACCTTTATCTCCACTGAGTTTGAGATGTGTATTATTAAAGTGTTTATCTTGTTTCCTGACCTGAATAAAACTATGGTGTTGTTATAGAGATTTTTTTTCTAGTTTTACTAATGTATGGGTTGATTTTTTCTTACCCACCTAACTTATAAATTTAAATGTTGGTTTTAACTAGGTTTTTTAAATAGATAAAGGTTGGGAGTATGAGGACCAAACAATATTATACATAATGTGATTTAATGTTTTTCTAACCTCAATGATAATTGATTAGATTATTTACACTATATATTAGGCCAATATCTGTTTTGTAGATGTATGTGGGGTAATATTATTTTATCCAATGAAAGATTCATGATCAAGGAAAAATAACCCATTAATGGTGATGTCTTATCTTGGATTGGAATGTCATTCTCATTTTTTATTATTTTTAAATCATATGGCATGGAATGCCACTCCAGATGTGTCATTGGAAATGGTGTATGATATAGTTCTCATGGTCATTTTGATTTATTTGATGATGGGTGTTATGTTGTTATATAATGATCACAGGACTTAGGATTCTATGCATTTTATAGTGGCATGTAATGAATAGTAGGTTATGGAATGAAATTTTGTTTTACACCAAAACTGATTAGGGAATGGGACTCTATTCATGTTTATTTGTGATTTAACAAGGATTTGAGACACACTTCCCATAAAATGATATGTTCTTTAGAGGGTATTAAATTCCCATATTCATGTACATCATAGAATTAGGTAATAGATCCATATTGTTTTTTAGGACTAGGGATTGTTATTATTGTCCCTATTGTAATCATACCAATATAAATTAATGTAATTATAGATTGGGTATTATTTTTCCTAGATGCTATCTCCACATAAATGTTATTTCATCATAGTTTCTACCCCATTTTATTTTAAAAATGAACTGATGAAAAACAATTATTGGGTGAGGTGGGGGATGAAACTGTGATGATTGTGTTTTAAAATATTACCCAATTAGAATGAAACCCCTACTCTTAGTGAAGGACTGATCTATATATATTAAACACGCATCAATATATATTGGAAATGAATATGTAAACAACATGAGGAATAATAAGTTATTAAAAAAGCTTGGACTATGTTTGGGTAACTACTCTTTTTTGTCTCCAAATCTCATCAAGACATAAATTATAACACTAAATGATAGGATCAAATATACATTGATATTTAATTTATAATCCTATAACCTTATTTATCAGCATCCTATTGATACATACTTAGTATCTAACTAATTACAAATAATCAAAATGAGATAAGAATTGTCATTTGAGAATTTGGTTGCTTAAAATCTATAGATGATATTCCCACTATTATTTTAATAAATGCTAATATAATATAATTACTGAGTAATAATTAGTGTTTGATATGTTCTTCTAAACATATATTTAGATCCACTACTCCTAAATGAATCATATCTAAAAGATAAGAATGATTTCATTAGAACATTGACCTTAGGACAGGTATAAAATATATATATTTTTCGATTCTATGTTTTCTTAGAAATCTTTAATGTTAATTCCCTCACATCATTAGTTCCTATATCCATAAAATATAAAATACTAAAATTAATTTTTTTTGTTGAAAATTATTTATGAATCAATGCTATCGATGATTACTTCATTTGAATCATATGATTAAATTTCTCAATGATTTTTCCGATCAGTTTAGTCCATGTTAAGACCCAAAATCTCAATCTACTCTATCATTAATCATATATATGCCTATAATATATTTCCAAATATATCCTTCTCTACATCTGAGAAAATAGTAAATAATGTTTGTGAGAATATTTAAAATTTAAATCATTTTTTAGAATAATTCGCAAAATGTGAATATATAAATTACTAGAATATTCATCTATTAATCATGAATGAAAAAATATATAGCTCCACCTCCATCAAAATATTACCCAAAAATAATAAATTTAAAAATATAATCAATTGATTAAATAGAAATCTTTTAGAAACCTCAAATTGAGAAAATTAAAAAATTGTTTTATATTAATAAAAGAAAAAAATCCAAAAAATAATCACAAAAATAACATTAACAATTTAATATCTAGAAATTCAGAAAAAAACATATTTTAATTCTGTCCGCATAGAAAACATTTAGATACACTATATTCGAACATTGAACATATAATATAATTAATTACCATTTTTGAAATGTCACATGGAACAAATTTAATCACACTTAATATGTGATGTTTTAATCCTTGAAAATTGATTTATCCACATCGGATTTTATTTCATCATAATATAAAAATTCTGGGAACTCAATATACTCCTAGTCGACTCAATTGAAGAAATATTTTGTAATAAATAATCAAGAGGAAGATAGATCATGAAAAGTTATGGTACACTATATAAATATTGTGAGACAACGATGGAATAAAGAGGTAAAAAAATTAAAATTGAAGGATTGACTTCATGATCAACTGATCAACCATATGACCAAATAGATGATCGACCAGATTATGAATTTTTAGTGCACATAACCACCTATTTAATCTCATGATCATCTTTCTGGATTTACGATAAAAAAATTATTGAAATACAAACTTATTTACCATATAACCAACTAATCAACTATTTGACTAATTTATTATCTTCATGAACAAAATCTATAAGAATTATAGAATATAGAAATAAAAAAATAAATTTACTTAGAATCATTATAATCAGTCTAGATTTGATTGAAAAACATATCCAATATATCAAAATATTTCTTCTATATCTTTATATACGCCAAGAAAAATTTTAGAAAAAATTAATGTTATCATCTTACGCAAGGGTAATTTAATCTATATCTATTTTATTTTTCATGAATCTATATTAAACTCTTACAAAAAATCTTTTATCCTTTTTAAAACACATACAAAAAATTGAGGAAATATCATCCCTACTTATCTCATATATGAAGAGCCCAACAAAAAATAACTACATAAGGTTGTGTTTTAATTTAATTTTTTCTCTAGTGGTAATGAAAATTTAGCTATGTGGAATAGATGAAACCAACTAAATTAAAAAATAAAATATTACTATCAGCAAAATAAACCATTCAAAATTGTCCATAGGTTTGGATGATATCAACAAGTACACTACCAATGACAATTATATCCCCCATTAGAAAATATGTTTCACACCTTAATTCCCCATTTTCATCATAATCTAATGCCCAATGGGTGACCCATTTCAAAATTCATCAAGAAATATGAGAAGAATGAACATGACATTTTATCATATCCTTTAAATATCTCCCACTTTCGTTTTCCTATATAAAATTGTATATAATAAAATTCATGTTGAAATTATAATAAATATTTATAATACCCCTAGCTGCCATCACATTCATAAAATTATAAATGATATATATATGCATAGATATTGAGTTCTATAGGGAAATATTTAAGGGATAAATTTCATTCATATGATATCAATATATATATATATATATAATGGTTTCTTGAAAAAAAACATTTGAATCAGATAGCCACATATTTGTCAACTGCACCTACATGGGGGAATTTGTAAATATGATTTAATCAGCCAGAACTATACTCCATGACACAAACTGTTTATTATTATTTCTCCAACTCATACAATTATAAACTTGGAGGAACGATCCACCATGTTTAGTGTTCATATTAGTTCAATCTCCTTCGGAATCTGTATTAGTGAACCTAGATATGTGTAAATATGATTAAAAACTATAAATCAATAATTTTTTGAATATTTTATGAAAATATATAATAATACATTGGGATTCCACTAAATAATATTTTTTTGGATCACTCTAGAATCTAGAAAAAATGAAACTTTAAATACAATTGTTGGCATTGATGCAATGAGGTAGAGTAGGATACCAACTGTTAACCTAGATTTCATTAAATTTTTACCCATTCCATTATAATCACTTTTATTTTTGTGACAATTGATGTGGTTTGGGAAAAAATAATTTAATACATTATTTAATATATTTAAAAAATTATTTATAATATTTATTATGAGGTTGAAAAAAAATGTAATCAACTCATTATAGAATTCTTATTCATATGAAATAAGTCATATCTCAAATCAATAAATCTAAAATTTATGATTCATTTAAAAAAATCATAGAGATCTTATTGAAAACTTTTGTATATTATATTGTTAATATAAATAATAATAATGTGATTACATGTGGTGTATTATTTCACATAAATGTTTCTATCAACTGTTTCATTGAAAAGTTTCAACTATATAATAAATTCATCATGTTTGGATTAACAATAACATGGAGCCAATTTTATGCCATATAATTTTTTCTTCAACTTTATTATCATATTCCATATTTATCTAGATTAAACCCCTTATGCTACTCAATAAAAAAATCTCCTTAATTATATTGATAATGGAAAGATTAATTTACATCCATTTGGTAGACTCAATATTTATTATGATCTATTTTTTCTAATATGACACTAATTGATTTTAGGCATAAAACTAGAGAGACTATTTCATAAAGGTGAATGGATTCTAGGTGAGAGTAGTCCTAGGAAACTATTCTAGATTTGATCTTTAATAAATATCCTTTTACATTGACATTGTTTCTATAAAACCACATTTCACCTATAACATTATAGTATTCAATCCCTTGAACAATATTTCACGATTTATTATTTTATATTGGGTTATGTTATTCATTTATAGTAAAGATCCACTATTCTTGTTCAAATACCCAAAAAATATTATTGGTTCAATTAGTGAAATCATTGATTTTTCATCCTAAAAAATCCATTTTCATGTAGGTTGGACTGTTTCCTCTTGATTAACAATTATATTTTTAAATATATATATTTTTATTTTTCTTTATATACATCATTAACTAGAAATAATAATCATCACCATCACTATATGTCTAACATGAATTAACATCATCAAAATATGTCATTTTTATACTTGATCATTGGGTTAGATATGCGATTTTTCTCAATATTAGACCATAAAAAACAATCATCGATGAAAACTGAACCTCCTATCTTTAAATGTTTGTAAAGAAAAATTATATATCAAAACTCACTATGTTTTTTCTACTATTTGTTCCATCACTTTTGATTACATTAATTAGAAGGGTAACCAATTAAAATCATGTTAGATTATATTTCATTAAATTTACATATACAACTCAACATGAACATTATGAATCACAAGATTTCAAATAAATTTAATTATAATACATTGGGATTTATTTCGATGAAAATATCCTAAATTGTAATTTTTCTGAAGTCTCATAAAGAATCTATTCTAAATATGGATTGTAGTACATTAAACATATATATAGATAAAAATATAAGTTCTATGATTGTATAACATTATACTATGAATTTCAACTAAGGATATATTTTTTATGGCAAATGTTATATTATTCTATGTTGTATAGGGTATAAAAAATTGAAGATTAACAAAATTCATTTATAGATAATTTTTAAATTCATTCCATGAACATTTCCTTCAATTATATGTTCACATATTTAAATTATATATACATATCTCCTTCGTAGCTTATCTTATGCAAATTGTTAAAAGTTTAATATCATAAAAGTGAGTTTCATGAGCATGAATATTTTCATTTGGGTGAATTCATCTGCAGTTTTAATGATATATAAGTCACCCTTTATAAACTAGTTTCTCTTGGGACCACAAAGATTTGAATTAATGGGCTCAAATGGTCTTGATTATTATTCCTCCAATATTTTTTTGTTGAATGAACTAGCTTCCTCTTTCAATAATGATTCAAAAAATTTACTCCCCTTTCCATAGATGTTTTTGATGGAATTATAGCATGTAATGTAAATGAATTTTTCAAAGACACTTCTATCAATTTTTTCAATGTCACTTTTTTCACAATTCATTTTATTATTAAGAACACATGTAGAATGAGTTAGTAAAATCAGTATTTTTGAACATGTTATCATTGTACTTTATCCTATCATGGTGATACTTATATTATTATAATTTTATATGTAATATGATATTTACTTGAATATAACTTCATTTCATCCTTCACATAGAGTGATTACTCTCAAGATATTATTCCTTAGCCTTCCCACATAAAGAAAAACATTAAAATTCAGACTATTTTTTTCAACCTAATCAAAATAAAAAAAAATTATTTGTTAGAGAATTTTCATCAACAAAATTAACTATAAAACCATAATGTTAATTATTGTTTTAATAGTTTCTTATAAACCATATTTTGGTAGGTAAAACTAATATCCTTGATCCATATCATTCCACGCATAATTGAATTCAAAATAATCTCCACATTAAAATAATTTTCTGATAATTTTCCATTAATTTTCCATTCTTATATTACATATAGGGAAATTATAAATGGATAATTATTATGTAGTCATAAAAAATAAATCATTATTTATTTAATATCCAACATAATTCTTGTATGTATTCAATACTATTTTTTGCGGTTAGATAAAATGATTAAAAGTAATTGGTATGATTTTTATGTAAATTTCTAAAGATATTCTTTTTATTGATCCCCCAAGATTAATAAATTTATTCTAGTGCATAATTTGTATACTCAAATGAATAATACATATTCCAAAAAATACCAAAAATACCATTAGTTCTAGTATAATATGGATCTTTCATTGTAATAGGTGATCTATTTAAAATTTTGATGTGATTGGACTGACATTGATGGAATGGTTTTACCATAAAGAAACTTGGATTATAGAGGATTTATTTTATATATTAGGAATTGTAGAGAGTTTAAATTAATCGTTTTAAGACCTTAAAAACAATATTTTTTATTTTAAATTACATTGATATGAATAACAAATTAAAGTTGAGACATAGTATATATGCATTTAACCTTCTTCTAGGAGTTTTTATTTTCATCAGACTATGATGAATCAGAAATGATCTCTATATATTTATAATAGTTATATAACCACTTCCATTTTTCATTTTCAACATATAAACATGATTATTGAGTAATAAAAATATCCCCTTATTTCAACATTAGTTTATTCCTAATAAATTTCACTATATTTTAATTTTTATAGCATTTATCTTGAAATCTTTTATATCTTCAATATATGTAAATTATTTTTATTAAATGTAACATAAGGATTAACAGGAATTATCATCATCCAAAATCTAGAACATTATATAATTATTTTATTTTCTATTCTTCTCAACGCATGGGTAAGGTTTAGATTTCATCATATTTTACATGTCATCTATTTCATCTCATAACCATTATTTCATGTTAATCTATCATGTTAAACAATATGATCACTGAAATATATGAATTGGTTTTCATATTATTCATTTTATTGTATTATATAATTGACTTATTCACATTCATCCTTAAAAAATATCTTCCTTTTCATCCTTGGAACTTCTTAAAATTCTCTCATGATTTTGAGGATTCTTTTATCTGTTTTCCCCATCTCTTATTTTTATTCTTCTCATTATTATAATCAAATTCACCCCTATAATTTTTTGAAAAATTAATTTAAAGTAATTAAATATAACCATCATAAAAAAAATTAAGTGGGAATTTTCCTTTTTATTAATCTATTCCTCTCCCAAATTTCATTGTCTTGTGTAAAAATGTTGTTTTATTTTTTTCTTCATCTTTACCAAAAGAGTCAATTCATAATTTTTGTTCTTTAAATTTCATCATAGACTTCCTCCTAGATAAAAAATCCATGTATTCTATATCTTTCATTTTAAATGTTAGAGACTTTATCATTTAATATGAAAATATAAATATATATTATTCATCTTTAGAATAATCATATTTATCTTCTACTGCTGAAATTATAGAAAAAAACCTTTCTGGAGAGTTCCACATCAGTTTTTCGATGCCTATAGATTCTTATACCTTCTCACCATATTCTCTGATGTTACATAGAGTTTCATTCACCATAGTAATTTAGTCTATATTTTTTTAATATTTATCTATATTGATTTATTCAAATTTTATTCTTAAAATTTGAAGCTTAGCTTATTTGAATTTAACATTTCCACCATATATTTTTCAATATTATCCTATATTGGATTTTTGTATTATAAGACCACTCCATTAGTGTAGAATTTATAAAATAAGTAGATAATAAAGAAATTTATAACATATCCATAAATCTTTTGGTTTCAATTTCTAGTAAAAGTATTTAATCACTTATATAAAGTTTTCGTAAACCAATTGTTACTGTATTATGAACATCATGTCCATGTGATAAAATGAAATGACCCATAATATTCATCTCAACATGGTAGCTCTTTCTGTCAAGGGTTGGAATACCTCTCCTGATAGATTAATTTTTATTATCTATCATAAAAAACCATGAATCTGATTAGGTAACCTATGTGATTTGATACTATATGAAATTTCCCAAAAAAAAATATGTAGCATTTAGAGGGTAGTAGGGGATAAATCAATTTCGGTTGTCTTTAAAAAATTATATTAGAAATAAACATTGTATGCCAACTTTTATATGATCTAATAAAATTAAAAAAACAACCATTCCAATATGGAATGAGAAATTAAACTAAAAATGATGAAAATTGGTTTATATGGTTTAGAACTAGGTTGAGAACCAACTCCTAGCCATGTCCTACTCTATTGTAGACATGAACTATTTCACAAAAAAAAATATGATAAAAAACATGACTGTTGGGAAAAAATACATCAAGGTAACATTGAATTGTTTTTATGTTGAATGTTTTTGTAAACGAAATCGGTTTCTATGTTATGTTGTCGAGTTCTGTAGAGATTTTTTACACTGTATTCTGAAAAATATTCATGGAAAGTGAATGATTTCTCTAGAGGCAGTACCTAAAAACACATATATATTATGGCACTATTTCCTAGTGTTTTCCAAATTTGAGGGGTCCAAATTTCTCCGAATGGATTAATCATCATGATAATTGGATTTCCATGAATGACTTGTAAAAATATGGAAAATGAATGAGTTTTAAAAATATTGTATTTTTATATGGTAAGAAGATATCTAATAGAATTTGGTGTTGTGAAGGCTAGGTTTCATGAAGGTGTTGAGCATCACGAACAAGCAATGAAAAATGGAACATCAAAAAAAATATAAGAAGTGGCGAATCTTTAATGCATTAAGAATTTATGGTCATATCCATGACTATAATAATCATTGAAAACCAAAAAAAAATTCTATGGAGCTTTTCAAAATAGGGAGAACCATAAACATAATTTTAGAGCTTCATAAAAGGGTTATAATGTGTACGAAAGCATTTGGAATGGGAGGAAATGCCTATAAATAGGCTTATACCCACTCTTAGAGACAATGAAAAGGAATTCATGAATATTCTATGTCTGTGTGTTCAAAAATGTGACCTGTGAAGGTTTTTATTACAAAAAATTATGTGAATAATTGATATTTGATAATTCCATTAAATAAAACCAAAATTTTTATGCATCGTGAAAGTATTGATATTTTTAAAGGATTTAAAAATCTCATGAAATTTTTTAATCTTCATGAAGTCTAAGTGAGATTCATGAAAGTGATTGTTATTTAGAAAATATGGACACATCCAGATAGATTTTTGAGATTTTAAAATGATGTGATCTTTGTAAAATTTGTGGGTTTTGTGAATGTTATGTGATCTTCATGAAAGGAAGTAGATTTGAAAAGGAATTGAGAAAAAAAAGTAACAAAAAGCGATTTACCCATGTATATATGATAAATTTGTATTCATATTGTGGATAGGAGTTTAACATCAATAAATAATCTACCTTGTGTTGAAGGTGCATTAATTATTTATAATAATGGGACATAAATTTCAATAAACTGAGTGTGGATCCTTTCTAGAGTAGTGTAAAAAGGAAGAGGAATAAGGTGATCCTTTCAAACGGTAATTATCCTTCCAAAAAGTGATTGGGGGAGTGACCATTGGGAGAAAATGAGTTATCTATAAACATTTTAAAGGTATTGAGCCTGGTAATTGAAGTTATCTAGTTCAAACCTTATTTTGGAAATGGGCCTTAGTGGATTTGTGGCATAAAAACATATATATTTTATTCTCCTAGGATGTATCCTATTGTGGGTGAGCCAACTAAAACTATTTCTTCTTGTGTATTCCTTCATTTCTACTAATACATTGATATGGGAAAGGGATATAGGAGTATTTGTTAGAGTGGAACAAGATCCCATGGGGAATTTGTTTTAATCTGTCATACCCTGAATCACCCCCCCCCCCCATTCAAAGAAAATTTAACCTAGTTGGGATAATAATGTGTATAGGATAGTTTTTATCTGGTAACCACATTCTCTAGTAACCATATAATACTTAACTATCATCCCATTTCCTAGACAATAATCATGAATGATATAAGACACATATCATGAGAATCGTAATTCCTAATAACTATATAATGGATTCCCCTTTAGACATTAATCATATATTAGATAATATTCTCACTCCATATGTAATCTAATGTTGATATACTCTTCCTTACTCAAACTCATATTGGATACTCATGAATGATCATGAATTAATAGATAAGTGGGATTTATTTATAACTTCATTTATTAAAATCTCTTCAACATCTATTAGGTTTTTGATTCCATGATTTTTTGAACTTTTTAAAGTGAATTCTCCTACCACATTAGAACCATATAATAAGAAAGTTTTTAATTCATTGAATTAAAGATAAATTAAGGAATAAGATTTATAGGATATCATTATCACAACATTATAAATGAGATTTTTCAAATATGATTCATTGTGATTTTATCATTTTGTTCATCACTCATTATGATTAACGCATTTCCAAAACATTCCTTCATGTCATCCAAGAACATTTATTTAAATCCTTTTGAGAATCATTTTAGCTTCAATTGTATTAGCATAAACCACTAATTAAGACATTTTTTAATTTCATGAACAATCATATAGTCATGTCAATTAAAACAATAACATTATCTATCTTCTTCATCTTTCAATATTAATATAGTAGCTTCTGAAAATAACTCAGCAGCTCAAACTATCATATATTCGAAAACTCTTCTTGAATCACATTAAAATATTATAGGTAATAATATGAAATGATAAGAAAAAAATAGTAATTACACAATCATTCTATATATAATATTTTGAGATTCCTCACAAATAGATTCACTTTGAATACACAAAATAACACTTCTATTAAACAAACATTAAACATATAAATGATATGAAAATTAATTACCAATATGGAAAAATTGAAAAATTATCTATAATCACAATTTATATGTGAAGTATTACACTTATAAATTGATTAAGAATCATACAATATTATTTACTTGGATATTATATGATCAAGATACTCATATTTTCACATAGTATCCTATTTTGAGAAAAAAGTAAATATGTAATGGACTGTGAGGTAGATCAAAAATTTGAATATACCAAACACACTAGATTGACCATGAGACTATGAATTAAATGAGAGGATGATCACTAAAAATTACCTAATTGATCGCATTTGAAATTGTTTAACTATCTGAATAAAAAATTGTTAAAAATCTTAACTAACTAGTAAATCACATAACCTATTGTTTGAGTTGATGACTAAAGAATAGAACACACTACCAACTATTAGAACAAAAGGAAAATTTATATAATAAAATATTAATTGACTGACTGTATAATAAACGTAATTACTGCATGTTGAACCCAAATTAAAATTATAGAATAAACATAGTATGTATATAATTTATTCATAATAATTACAATCCTCTTGGAATTTACTAAAAAATATTAATATGCATAATATACATTAATTAATATACTAAAGTTTTTAAAACAAATGAAAAAAACAATCATTTCATAATCAAAGTTAATATTACATCAAATATGTTGTGTTATGTTTATATGGACACACTTCCTTATACTTGATATTATGTTAGGAGTGGATGATATTACCACTGGTTATGAATTGGGATATGATTCATATTCAAAATATCATTCTTTGAGTAGAAGAATTTAATTTTGAACTTGGAATAAAACATGTGAGATTTGTAATCAACCCTGATATTTTTCGATGTTATTATCGTTACTCCAAGTTAGATTCTTTAGAACTGGTGGATATGATATTTATTTTCATAATATTTTCTATTATTTAATTATAATAAAATATATCACATTATACATGAAATATTATTCATTGTATTTTTTAGGGAGACCATTTGGGGTGGATTACTAATTTTCAATAACATCCAACTTGGGAACCTCAGTACCTATAATTATTTTATTATTTTTGACAAAGGTATTTTAGATAGGTTATAGGATAAGAGATCGATAAGGACTCATGTCTTGTCTTATAGATACTTCCAGCCTCTTATGTATTTTTATATATTTTTGTATATGATTTTCAAATAAAGAAATGTTGTTTATTATTATAAAACTTATGTGACATTATGATTCCCTAATATTATATATCACATGTCACATTATCTCTTTATACTTGAAATGTTGTTTTAATGTTAATATTATAGATTTATTTTAGTATGAATATTGATTAATTTCACTTCCACTATTATTTATATTTTTATATACTATAGGGTATATTCTCCAAAATATATCTATGGACCTTATTCTATAGTTAGAATCCTCTAATATATTGGAAGACATGGTTCAAGTATGTGGTATTATCGTCTTGACACAATGGAGGTAAACTGGGATGGGAAAATAACAAAATTGCATCAGAGCCTTGTTTTACATATATTTATATTTCAGAAAAAGGTTGAAAAACTATACGGTAGTATTATTATACATAATAGACTTTACTCCTACAAATAGTTAACCCAGGTATAGGGAGGGATGTGTTATCTATGATTATTTTTTCTTATAGTTTTTTTTCTATTGATGTTAATTTTTTTATAAATATGATGTAGGATTAAATTTTTGTTATTTTTATCATTCATCATGGTGGAAAGAGTTATTGAGTTCATGTATAACACTTCGTACATATGGTAAACTTTAGATTTGTGTTCTTATATGTGAAATGATTGTTAATTATTTTATATCCATTTTTTGATTAATGTGTTTTAAATAAAACATAATGTGTTTTCCAATATATCATAATGATGAAATCTTACTTAATTAGACCTACAACATTTTTTTGGATGTCTTCATCTTTAAATGAGTGATTTTTTTACTGAGATATGTGTGTGTTTGACCCATGATATTTGGTATTCAAGGAAAAAGTGAGCATATGAGTCACATGATACCCTTTTTGTTGGATGTTTGTATAAAATTGGGGAATTAAATGCTAATTATTTCTTATCCTTGTTGTTTTATAAATAATTACAATAACTATATTTAAGGATTATTTTTGGCATAGATATTACATGCCAGTTTTAAAAACCATAAAGGAGTGCTAGGAGGGTGGGGATGATCATGCCCCATTATTTTTCAATATGCATCCCCCATTTTTATTATACCAACTATTTATTAGAAACTCCATGAGATCCCACTTTGAGATATTTCTTCTATTAGCCGAGTAGTTCCATGAGTGGTGCCTTCCACATTAGGTCTGAATAGGGTGTTTCTGTTTTAGAATCCTATAGTATATTCTAGTAAATATAGTTCAATAATTCATATGTTTTGTGTCAGGTTAATATAGACTATGTACGATTATATTGAGACTCCAAATAAAAGATCATTGATCTTGTAGTAAACATTGTTTGTGGATCATTGAATCAAGGATGGGATATCCAATTATAATAGGTCAGTATGTGATGCTATCATAGAAATTTTTTTAGGATTTTTTGATTCCGAAAATTTTTCACTGGGAACTATGAGTGGATATGGAATTAATTTTTGATTAATTAGTTAGTGGAATCTTGTTACCATTGTATTTCATAATTCATTTTACCTACCAATAGTATATTACACACATATTGTCTAGAGATTTAAATATTGGGGTTCTCTTTTTTGTGAATGGGTTAAGATGGTTTATTCAATATATTGAAAACATAATTTAGAATTTCTATTTTTTAGAGGAAAAAACAATTCCCTCATTGTAGACAAGATCTTAGAAGATAGTAGACCATCTGGTTAATTAGGAACATATGTTGGATCTGAGTGTGGATCATTGAGTAAAAATAAGTTCTATTTGATGATTCCTACTATGGTGGGGGAAGATAGTATAGTCTGGGAAATGTATAATCTTATTACTCATAGGGGAGGGCTATAATAGTGTTTCGAATGTGTGGTTGTTCATTTCATACTAGTCTGAGGTGACACATACTACTTACGGAGTGTAACTCATGATGGTATATGGGGAATCATTAGTGTTTCTATCGTAGTTATTCATAGCAATATTGTGTCCAAAGCTATGGATGGGTTTGGGGATCTATATTATGATTTTTATTCTTTTTTAGAAGTTAATATATGGAGTTCATCCATCCATTGATTCAATAGAGGAGTTCATGGTTCTCAAGGTGATCAAAGTAGTTGATAATTTCTCCCTAAGGTAACCATTAATCTAGAGTATAGTGAAGAGGCTCCAGGTCAGGTCATCATTCTATTATATAGACAACACCTAATATTATGGGATAAAACATTTTTGATTCATAGTGGAATTTTAATAAAATTTAAAAATACATATGCTTTATTATATATGAGTGTGTCATGTACATTTATATGTTGTATAAGTTTTGGTGATTTGTGGATTGTGATAGAGTTTTATATATCAGTATGTCCTAAAGTGTATGATCAAAGTGTATCTAGAGATATCTATAGTCTTCTATTAGCATTAGTGGGATGATGATTTTAATGTATTTATTTATTTTCGAGACACATAGATTCAATGTGATACTCGATAGGGACTAGTTGACTTTTTATTAATCACTTAGTGACTTCAATTAATGTTATATATAACTCATACATAATAAAATGTATTTTTCAACCTATGATAATGAGTGGGGTTTACATGATGCCCAATTAATAATAAACAGTAGGATGTAGGGGAGGGTTTCACCCCAATTTTATAATATCTTTCCAAGAGTTTACGAAATACATAAAAAAATATTCATATCAATGTTAACTAATTAAATGTTTTTTTTAAATCATCTCACTATTTCCCCTAGATAAGAGGATGAGTTTAAAACTATTTTTGTTCTAGATATAAATACCATACCTATAATATCTTATAGGTTGGATATTAATTGAGACTATAGATCTAATGGATCAACTACATGACCTTGAGCTTAAGCCCTTCATTTTGGTGACCATGACCCCATGGTGTGCTCTAATTTTTTTAATCCAAGAAGAAAGACGGATCATCTCACATATCTTTTGTATAATGATAGTTTGATCAATGTGATGATCTTTAATTGGTATCCACATCATTGTATCAATGGTTTATATTAATAACTGAGGGATCCAATTGGTTCTCCAATAATGAAATAAGATTTAGATATTATAAAATTCAATAAGTATTTGTGAAATAATATTACTGCTTTTAGGATCATGAATAGAATTATTTTTACTATCTTTTGATTCCATTTTCTTTTCCTAAAAAATTAATATTTTTTGTGGACCTAATGAATTTGGTATTTCATCCATATATAGATTTCTAGTTATACATTTATTCATTGATATCCTTGTTTACTCTAAATTGTATGAGGATCATGCTTGACATCTGGAGATTATAGTGTGCATACTAATAAGGAATCAATTTTATGACAATCATTGAAAGTCACTATTCTGAATTTGGGAGGGTTTCTACTCAGTTCAAGTGATATCATAGGTTGGTATATCAGTATACTCTTGAAAGTTCAAAGATGTAGTTATTTGGGAAAATCATATTAATATATTTAATATATATAACATCATTTTTATACAATACTATATAATATTCATTTAAGAAATATTTTGACTAGAAGTGTCGATGAATAACATACAAAAGAAGGGGGAGGTGTTTGAGTGGTCTTAAAATTAGGAAAGTGAATTTTAGGATTTGATGGGTAGGCTGACTTATAAAATAATCATGAACAAATATGAGTTTAATAAGGTCGATTCTATTACTTTGATTCATCTAGAGTAGTATATATATACTTTATAATGAATGATGTGAAAGTAGTTTCCTATATATTTAAGTTGTTGGGGATGCCTGATAGGAATTTTCTAGTACATTATTTATATATGGTGGTTATAATGCACATTCAATGATATTATCATCTACAAATGATGGTTTACAAGTTCATTGTATATACAGACAATAAGAGTATCAGGTATATCTTCTGTCAACATGACCCAAAACCTTCAATAGAGGAGGTAGGTTGACTATCCCTTATCCTATGATGTTGATATGGGATTTTTCCTAGGGGAAGGTAATATCAGGGATAAATTTATATTTAATAAGAATAATGTTTAAAAAAATTATAGTCTATTAGCTAATGGTAGTATAATAACTTCTTCACTAAGATGTGTCTTTACAACCAAATTATTATGGTAGTGTTGTGCTTATATCTGTAGCTATTAAATTTCAATCATTGAGAGGTAAATTTTAGTTAATTTCCCAATATACACAAAACGTTTATGATGGAAAATTTATATTTTCAGAATCTACCACCATATTATACATAGAATAATGAAATGATCATTGATATATGTTGTACAGTTATATCCCCTATTATTATACATGAGGTGATTTTGATTTATTCACACACATAAATATAGGTTTCTCACCCATGGCTTACTAATACATTCCATGAAATCTAAATGTTTTACTGATGGCCCAAGACAAAGAGGAATGTAGCAGGGTTTGTCACATGATGCGCCACGCATCAGTGAGGGAAGGAAAAACATCTGTTACCCAACAATAGTTTTCAAATATTTCCAATTCAAATGTGGAAATAAGATAATGTGATGATTTATTCTGTGATGGGATACTAAATTCACCAAAATGATCCAATAAAATTGTGCCTTGGACAATTATGATAGATCATGATTCCCCCTTTACATTATACATATTATAGGTACTAAAAATGGTATTTGATACTCACTTTCATTTCAACACATCATTAAATCCCCATATTGATGGGTAGACCGATTTCACTATATATATTATATGATTCATTCAATAAGTGTACATTTTAGATTTTTGTGATTTATGGGATATTATTGTCAAAATTATTGAGTTCACATGTAATTTTTTTTAAATCCATTCAGATGAATCATATTTTAATCCTTATATAGTATTTTTTTATCATATCATCTTTGAATTTCAGGGGAAAAAGAATCATCCAATTTTTTATGATCCTCATTTTAGATATATTTTAAAATATTAAAATTTTTTAGTTATTTCTAAATACTTCCTAGAGTACGAATAAAATATATGTTGATTAAATATGTAGGAAAGTTTGTTTAAAATTGATAATAATGTTTTTAAGAGTATGGCATAATGATTTAGACATTGTCATATATAGAGTTTGTGAAAATTATTTCCTTGGTATGTTTTCCTATTTATGTTTTGTTAGAGGATAAATACTCTATCATATGAATTAAATATACATCATATATTCCTTTCATGGGAATTTTATTTCTACGTATATCATATTAAAGTATACCCACTTGATTAAATTTTTCATGATAAATGTGTATGAAATATTTTAAGAGTCAAATGTGTCATTTTAGGAATGTTCAATTCATATAGATATCCTAAGAAACGTGATCTTATATTGGAAAATGGTATATCTTGTACATGTGTAGTTGTTGAATGGTTTTACTTATGAGTAATGATTGGATTAAGAGATTAATAGGCAAGCATTATGGTGGAATTTTTATTCTAGTAATGCTTGATGATAAATATTGGGGATAATCAATCATATGATTGTGATGGATGTACCAACCCACCTATCCAATGGTATGTTATCCATTAAAATTTAATGAAACAAATTAATTTTAATGAATTTGTTTCATTATATGAGTTTTTTTAGGCATGGAAGTTAGTTTTTGGGAATATGGACCTTATGCAGGATATATTCCTTTTTTATAGGTTAAACTAGGAACTTAAATGATTTTATTGAGTAGTCAGAGTTCCTGGAATAATGAGTACCTTTTAGTGGGATATAGCATGGTTTGAGACCCTGTGGAAGGTACTTCATAGGGAACTGAGAACATAGTGATATTTGAATAGGTTTCTATTGGTAAACTATAAAAATTTAACGTAATATTTATTTTAATTTAATTATTTTTTTTGAAAATTTAAATTAAAATAGGATTCCCACCATTATTATTTATCTAGGACATAGGACCCTCCCTCTCCTATATTTGGATTTCCTTCTCCGCTAATCATTGATCTCAATTACGTTTCAGAACCATATAATATTTATCTACATATATGAGCTATGTCATGTTTATCACTCATATTGTCACGACCCGTCCAAGTGGGGCCCGCACAGCAACTCCCCAATCCCACCTTTAATAGGTCAGGGGTCGGTGGTGAGCACCGAGTAGGAATATTACCAATATAGGAGGAATTTCATAAGTACCTATACACACGCACACATCTTCAAGCTCACAAATTCAAAAATGTAAAAAATCCACTATGAAAAAAAAATGCATGCATACAACTAAGCCCAACCAATAGAGTGTGGTGGGATGTAACGTACTGAATATAAACTAGGCCGAAATAAAACCCCACCAAAAACAAGAGTATGAAAACTACAAAGTACAACCTATAAACAGAAAGTGGTACTAGGACTGCTGCTCGTAGTTTTAAGAACACCTCGACCTATAGGGAACTCAGAAAGCTAGGCCCTGTCTTGGTCTACCCCGGACTCTGTTAGAAGGATGCTCGTTTACACAAGACCTGACACGTGCGGAAAAAACCCGTGTTGGGGTGAGTATAACAATACTTAGTAGAGGACCCCAAAAACCACAAAGCAATAGACAAAAGAAAGGTCTGGTCATCTTTACACAGTATATGTCTACTGAACTTATAATAGGAGAACACAAACCAGATATACTGAAAACCCATCCCATAGTCTAGAGAAAAGTCAAAGAATTCATTCCACTGCTAGAGATCCAGTTTGAAGATTCCATGAAGCACTCATCTAGGAGAAGTCACTACACGAGTCTAATAGCTCGGGTGTCATCCATTAGAGAATTATTGCATGTCAGGAATATTCATGCAAGATAGATACACTTATTCTGGGAGAACACACTCCTGAGCGGGGAAAGATCACGATACACAGATGAGGATCACTACCATGTCCTTGGAGTATATTGTGAATCATCTAGATTCACCTTCAATGTAGAATATTGGAACCCAATGGGGATTTTCACATCGATAACTGACTCTACCTAGGGTAGAGAATGGATAGAGGATCTCGCTCCAAGCCTCTCAGAGGGATAGATGACTATATCCCTAAATTTCTGGTTGAAGGGGTCATACTCCTGAAAAAGAAAATGATACTTGACCATCAGGGGAATGAGAAAATGGGGCACTAACCCAAACAAAACATGTCTATGATACGGTGGAAATAAAGATCAATCCATGTACTGAAATGTACACGGTGTGTCGAATTGTCACATGTCGTGTCTTCTGACCCCGGGTACTGCCCGTGTACAATGACTCAAGTAACAATGACTTTTGTTTAGAAAGGTTAGTACACGGCGTGTAATACGGATCACATGTTGTGTATGAGTAACTGGGGTTGTCTCTATGAATGTGGCCAGGTTCCCATACATGACTTTATCCCATGTGTGCCATCCTGGGTAATGAGTACACGGGGTAACCTATGCAACTGGCCTAGTCTGGCCATGTTGTGGATTAAATGACTGCATAATCCATCCCATGTCCATGTGTTTCCCATGATACATTCCATGTATTCCTAAGGATCCAAACTCCGTGTTCTTTAAGTAACACATTGTGTCACCGATTCGTGCATCACGGAACCCTTAACGCTGCTGAGCCAGTCTCACATGGCATGTTCTTAAAGATACATGTTGTGTTCTTAAAAAATTTCCAGAAACGACGCTCATCGTCGATGCACCCTATTTTCTCCTTCAAACCAATATCCTTCCACCTAATCACCTCGAAACCAAAGATTTGAGGTCATCCTATAATCACGAAGATGATTCCTTCGGTTTCGGGCCTCTGATCAGCTCCAGTAACTTGTTCATATTTACCCGAGTGAAGAACGCTCGAAGAATGAGAACTACCGAACCGTATAGATTCATCTACCGCCATCGTAATCACACCTCTACTAGGTATTAATGATGTAGGATATCTAATTTGATATCGTTGAATTGCGAAATAGATGCACAATAATCCATTTTTCATAACCCCACGAAGAACGCGAAGAACGCAGGGTTAAAAATGGAGGAAGAAAAACAATAAACAAAGGAGGAATGCACCTCTATAGTTGTTTTTCATGGAATCAATATACTCTCATTAATAGTTTTAATGTGAAAATAAAAATTAAAATCCATTAATTATCATATAATCAATT
Source organism: Viscum album (assembly GCA_963277665.1). NCBI lineage: Eukaryota > Viridiplantae > Streptophyta > Magnoliopsida > Santalales > Viscaceae > Viscum > Viscum album. The sequence continues at coordinate 1,630,160,198 of OY728121.1, read as the reverse complement.
ACTTAATCAAAAACCCCAAAAGAAAAGGAAACTGATGTCATCCCACAAGAATGCATGATCCGCGAATCACCCTGTTGGTGGGTTGATCCGGGTTTGTCATTTAATCCATGAAAGGGGTAACAAAATAATAGAAAATAATAAACCCATACCTCAGTTGTCAATGATGATGGATATCATTCGTTGATCAGGATTAAATCTCACTTCGCAACGATCCACGTGTCATCGTTCATCGACATTCGTCAAAAAAATCCTCCAATGTTGGCTCCTCTCCAAAGCTCTAGAGGATTCTAGGGGAAAACTCCATGGTTATGAGTCTAACCCTGGATCCTTCCAATTTAAGGAAAGTAATTTTCGTTTCATTATGGAAAAATTTTAAAATAATATAAATTATTAATTTATTTTATTTATTTTAAAATATTTCTTCTAAAATTCCCAATAACTAAATTTTTCAAATGACCAATGTTGGTCGATGTTAGGCCCCGCATAAGGTAAATTTGTTACATTGAATGTAATCATGCCCTCAGATTTCTAATCTGGTCACCCATTTAAATTTTATTCCTCTTTTTCCGAAAAACAACTCATGCATGCAATTTAAAGTTTAAATTAATTCAAATATTTATTCCAGGCACTCTGGGCCTCGGAATCACATGCCGTTAAAAGTTATGGTCTCAAAATAATTTAATATAATATTTATAAATAATACACTAAATTTCTTAGGCATTAAATTCTCTCCAAATTAAGGCTTTACGTCATGGAAAGCCAAAACAAAAGTCTTCTAAAAAAAGTGGGTACTGAGCATGAATCTAAGAGTCCCACTCCCACATGATCTTTTGAACAGTTTCGTGCTTCCACCAAATGCACTCCATGGGAATCAATCTCCCACAATGAATCTTCTCCTACCGATTGTTAATCTTCACTGGGTTCTCAACAAAGGTTGCTCCATCGTTGATGTCCAGCTCGCCCCATTCAATGACGTGTGATGGGTCAAGCACATACATCCTTCTCAACAATACATGTAAGACATCATGTACCTGGTGCAACTATGGTAGTAGAGATAGGAGGTAAGCCACCTCACCAACTCTGTGCAATATCCAAAAAGGTCTGATTAATCTCGAAGATATCTTTCCACCTCGGCCAAATCTACGCCACCCTCTTCAGAGTGAGGCCTGAAGAAAGACGTGGTCTCCCTCCTCAAACTCTCGAGGTCTCTGCCCTTTGTCAGCATAAGACTTCTTCCGGAAGAGTCTCCAATACAAGGCCTTGAATGGTGCCATACCAATGGTGGAGTGGTAGATGTTATTGTATGAAAACTCCACCAATGGTAGATTTCCCTCCCAACTACAACCAAAGTCCAAGATACATGCTTGTAACTTATCCTCCAAAACCTGAATGGTCCTCTCCATCTGACCATCGTTCAGGGGATGGAACGTCATTCTCTAGTGTAGATGAGTCCCAAAAGCCTCCTGAAATCCCTTCCACATCTGGGATGTGAAGTGGGAATCTCTATCCGAGACTATTTTCGAAGGTATTCCATGAAGTTGAACTATCCCCTGCACGTAAAGGTGTCCCAAGATCCCTACAGAACTCTGCTCTATGATAGCTAGGAATTGGATGACTTAGCGATTCAGTCAATGATCACCCAGATGGAATCATTCCCCTTGGACTTCAGTGGTAGGCCCATTATGAAGTCCATTGATATTACATCCTAATTCCACTCTAGAACTTCCATGGGTGCGCTAATCCCACTAGAACATGGTGTTTAGGCTTCACCTACTGGCATGTAATGCATCGAGAAACAAACTCTGCCACTACCTTCTTCATTCCTGACCACCAAAACATTCATTGGAGATCCTGGTACATCTTTACCACTCTCGGATGTACCTCCAAGGGGGTTGTATGAAACTCCCTCATGAACTCTTCCCGCAACGTCACCGGTACAATAGTGCATCTTCTAAAAATAAGTATGTGCTCCCCACCTTGTTAATATCCATCATGAGTATATCCTACAGATAAATGAGCATTTAAATCCTCAAAGTCGACATCCCCAATCTATTCCACCCTAACTCACTGTAAGAGTGGATGGGTGACAACCATCGACTGCCGGTAAGCTACATCCTCTTTGTCCATGAAGGAAAACTGAAAAATGGTTAACTACTTTGTCTCCTCACTCAATAGCAATGAGCTTGACCTTCTAATAAGAGCATCCTCCACTTCGTTCCCCTTCCCAGGAGTGTAGTTGATCACAAAATTAGAGACCTGGAAGAACTATAGCCAACTTCTTTATCTTAGATTCGTAACATTTTGCGAGATGATGTACTTGAGGCTCTTGAGGTCAGAGTAGATGATAAACTGCTTACCCATAAGGTAGTGTCTCCACATCTTCCATGATAAGACTACCACTACCAAATCAAGATCATGGGTAACATAGTTGGTCTTATGTGGCATAAACTAGCATGAACAATAAGCAATCACTACATGTCTCTAACCAGTACACAGCAATGCCCGGTCCCTGATGCGTCGTAGAAAACTACATAATCTGCACCCTCCTCTGTTAATCTCAAGATTGGGATGCTTGTCAAACTCTGCCTCAACCGCTTGAAAGCTAGATAGAACTTCTCTATCCACATGAAGGTTTTCCCCTTCAAATTCATGGTTGTCATTGGTGATAATCTTCAGGAGATATTAAAATGAAACTATGGTAATATCCAGCCCACCCAAGGAATCTTTACACCTCTGTCACGCTCCGAGGTGGCTCCCATTCTAACACTGCCTCCACCTTGGTAGGGTCCACAGTTGCTCCATCAACTAAAATGACAAGTCCCCAGAAGTGGACCACCTGAATCTAGAACTAGCACTTTGAGAGCTTTCCATAAAGGTGGTGCTCCCAAAGAATGTCTAGAACCATCCACAGGTGTCTCATTTTCTCCTACTCTAACATAGAGTACATATGGATTTCCTTAATGAAGACCACTATGAACTGGTCTAGTTACAACTGGAAAATCAAGTTCATTAGTCCCACGAACACTGTAGGGACGTTTTTCATTCTAAAGGCATCACGAAGTACTCATAGTGACTATAGCGATATCTGAACGCCGTCATCGGTATATCCTCATCCAATACTCATAACTGGTGGTAACCTGATCGAAGGTCAACCTTCGAGAACCACTGTGTCGCTCTTAGCTAATCAAAGAGGTCGTCTATCCTAAGAAATGGATACATATTCCTCACTGTTACCTGGTTCAGGTTCTAGTAATTCATGCACAACCTGAAACTCCCATCTGCCATTTTGGAAAATAAAACAGGGGTCGTCCTGGGTGGACACTAGGTGTCACGAAACCCTTTCTCTACAAATCCTCCAACAGCACCCTTAGCTCGTGAAGCTCTGTAGGATCCATCTGATATGCTGATGAGGAAATTGGTGTCTTCCTAAGATGTAAGTTGATGCCAAAGTGGATTTCCCGATGGGGAGGTAGTCCTGGAACATCATTGGGAAAGACGTCCTCATACTCCACCACTATAACTAGGAACTGGAATCTCACAACATCTTCCACCCCCAGGGTAAGTATAGCCAAATCATGAGTGATTGTATGTATCCTCCTATGATTGAGCCCATTAGGTGCTGCCTGAGTCTCCCTTTCACCAACAAAGGAAAACCTAGTCCCATCGCTACTGACATACCACACTGTTCAACTAAAACAGCCAATATGGGCATGGGCCGAGGATAACCAATCCATACTGAGAGTAATATTGTAAGGCCTCGACGCAACCATCAAGAGGTTCCAACCAAAACACTCACATCCTAGGGTAAGATCACACTGTCTGCAAAGGTGTGTGATCGTCGAGTCTCCTACCATAAGTGTCTCCAAGTGTAAGGATCGATTAAACAGATCTACTTAAATCTCAAGGTTTTGGACAAGACATGTGGAGAGAAAGGAATGGTAGGCACCTGTGTCTATAAGTACGACAGCTAAGGTTGAGAAGACACAGATCATACCTTGGATCATCCCTGGAGTCCCTGGGTTGTATGCCTCAACTACATGTAGTATTCCTTCCCCTATCCCCTAGCTCCCTAAGCCTGGTGCAGACCTCCTAGGGGTGGTGGTGGAAGTAGATCAAAGCGCCTACCACCACCTACATCTCTCCCTGCTCCTCTACCACATCCACCTCCTGCCGGGTCTGTCTGCTCCACTCTCTGCCTCTACCTTGGTGATCCATCGATTGTCTCCCTATCAGAAGCTCAACGGGTCAGAAAATATCTAGGGAGATGTCCCATACCTTCACAAGAAGTAGCATCACCTCTCCCTAGGTTGACTGGATCCATCCTGAGATCCCTGAACTGCCAAACCCCTATCTTTGGTCCTCCTGTGACGTCTCGTGTGTCCTAATCACTATGCCTGACATTGGCTTTGTGCTATAGTGGTCTCCACACCTACCTATATACTACTGACTGTCGTCAGTTGTCTCTGATCCTCCAAGAAGCTCTCAATCACCAAGGCCGTCTTGAGCACTCCAGCATAATTTGGAATGAAAAGAGTCACGATGGTAGCTCAGAAGTCCCATCGTAGAACTCGTTCGAAGGCTCTACCTCTGAAGTACTGATCCCTGACCATATCCAATGAGTACCTATCGAGGTTGGTAAACCTCAAGGAATTTTAATCAACTGTCAAACTGCCCTACTGGAGCTGAAGAAGCTCCTGGATAACCACCTCCCTCAGCATAACCGATGAGAAATCCTCCCTAAAGAGTCTATCAAACTTCGTCCACATAAGAGTCTCCTCATTGTGAGTCTGTGTGGACAGAATCCACCATCATCCCGCCGAACCCTGAAGAAGGCTCTCTCTTAGGATCACCATCTGGTCCACCAGTTTCATCAAGAGATAGAAAACTTTGGTCCCCACCTCAAGACAGTCCTCAACCTCCTAAGGGTCGGGCTCACCATGGAACCTGAGGGGTCTCTGTATCTGGATCGCATGGAGTGCGCTCAGCCTTCTCCCCTCATCCGTTGGTACTGTATGTAGCACAAGCTGCTCCACTAGTGGTGGTATAACAGGTACACCACATAGAGGTAACGCTTGGGGAACTGTTCCCTGTATCAAAGCCTCGTCACTAAGGGGGTCATCCTTGTGATCACACTGCTGAATCCTAGAGGGTATGTGTCACGGAGGCCTCCTGTATGAACATGATGTACCATGATCCAAGAGTATATCTGGATAGCTGACAAAAATGACATGGAAAACACATCCCATTCTTATATGATGCATGTATCAATCTCTAATTTCCACTATAACTAGTGTTTTCAAGTACCAAGTTGAAAATAAGGTTGTCAGAGCCCTGGTGTACGGATACGTCGGCCACCCTCACCAACACTAGAGTCTCTGTCCTGAATGTCGGGCCCGAAACACTTAACATAGTTTACCCAAACTAAACTCATATAATATTGGTTCAAAGGTAGAATTGACCACCTCTGATACCACTCTGTCACGACCGGTCCTAGTGGGGCATGGGCTGGGACTCCCCAAACCCGCCTCCAATAGGCCAAGGGTTGGTGACTAGCACTGAGTAGGCATATTACTAACATGGGAAGCATTTCCTAAATACATGTAAACACACACAAATCTCCAAGCCCAAAAATCATGAAATGTAAAAAATCCACTAAGGAACAAAATGCATGCATACAACTAAACTGAACCAACAAAGTACGACGGGAGTTAAAGTACTGAATGTAAAATGGTCCAGAATACAAGCCCACCAAAAACAAGAGTCTAAAAACAACAATGGAAAACTTGTAAACCCTCATAGTTAATGGGAATACGGATCGTAGTCGTAGGAACACCTCTACCTATAGGGAACTTAGAATGCTCAGTACTGTCATGGTCCACCCTGGACTCTATGAAAAGGCATTTCATATGCACAAGACACGACACATATGGGAAAATCCCATGCATGGGTGAGTATAAGAATACTCAGTAGAGGACCCCGAATACTACAAAGCAATACAGAAAAAATTTATGGTCAGCTCTACACAGTATATGTCTACTGAACATATAATAGGTGAACACAAACCAGATATATGAAAAACCCAGACCTGTAGTCTGGAGACAATTTCCACAACCACATTCCCCCACTAAGGATTCACTTTGAAGATTCTATGAAGCACTCATCTGGTAGAACTCACTCCATGAGCTAGATATCTCTGGTGTCGTCCATCTGAGATGTATTGTCCGTCAGGAATTGTCATGAGTGATAGATAAACTCAATCTGGGAGAAAACACAACTGAGTGGGGAAAGATCATGATACCCAGATGATGATCACTACCAGGGACTTGGTTGATACAATGACTCATCGAGATACACCTACTATGTAGAGGATCAGCACCCTACGGGGATAGTCACATCGATACCTGACTCAACCAAGGGTCAAGAAAGGATAGAAGATCTAGATCTGGGCCTCTTAGAGGGATACCTGACTCTATCTCATAAAGTCATGTTGAAGGGATCATACTCCTAAAAAAGAATATGATATCAGGCCTTCAGGGGAATGATAAAAAGGGGGACTAACCCAAATGAAACATGTACAAGATACAGTGGACAAGAATATCAAGTCATGTATTGAAAATTACATGGTGTGTAGAAGTGTCACACGCCTTGTCTTCTAACCCTTGTTACTGCCTCTGTACATTGGCTCGTATCGCAAGTCTTGTCATGTAGAAAGGTAAATACCTGGTGTGTAGTACAGATCTAATGTTGTGTCTGAGTAACTAGGGTCGGCTCCATGTATGCGCCCATACACGGCTTTATCCCATTTAGACCATCCCATATAACTGGTACATGGGGTAACCCGTGCAGCCGGCCTGTTCTGGTTGTGGGTTGGAGTACATGGCTATGTATTCCATCCTGTGCTTGTGTATTACCCAGGATACATGCCGAGTCTGCATAAGGTCCTACATGCAATGTTATTCGTAGAACAATCTATTCCATCTTTCATTGTATTGTGGAACCCAATCTGCAACTGAGCCAGTCCCACACGACATGTTCATAGGTATATAAGCCGTGTTCTTTAGAAATTTTCAGAAACGACGCCCGTCGTTGCTATTCCCCGGTTTCTCCTCCAAACCTTGATCTATCCACTTGATCGCCTCAAAACTCAAGATATGATGTCTTCCTACCATCACGAATCTAATTCCATTGGTTTTGGGCCTCTGATCGTCCCCAAAAACACATTATAATAGACCCACGTGAAGAACACTCGTAGAACAAGAACTCTTGAACCATGTCGATTCGTCTACACCCATCACCATCACACCTCCGCTAGTTCATCACGATGTCGGATCTCTAATTTGGGATTGTTGCGTTGCAAAACGGATCTTCAATGATCTGTTTTTAAAAACCCTACGATGAATGCAAACAACACATGGGTAAAAAGGGAGGAAGAATAACAATAAACAATGGAGGAAGAACCTCTACCATCATACGTCACGACATCAATCTACACTTGTTAATAGGTTTAATAGAGGAATAAAAATGAAAATCCAAGAACAATCATAAAAATAAATTCTCAAATCAAAACCCCCAAATTAAAAGTAAATTGACACCCTCACACAAGAACACTTGATCCACGGATCACCCTGTTGGTGGGTTGATCTGCATTCATCGTTTAATCCAAGAATGGGGAAACAAAAGTATCAAAAATAAAAAAAAATTACCTCAGTCGTCGATGAAAAGGTAGATTGGCCATCAGTTAGGATTCGATCTCGCTGCATAATGATCCACACGTTGTCGTTCGTTGGCGTTCGTCAAAAAAATCCTCCCATGTTGGCTCCTCTCCAAAGCTCAAGAGGATTATAGGGGAAAACTCTAGGTTTATGACTCCAACACTGGGCTCTGTCTCATTTAATGAAATTAATAGTCGTTGAATTTTGGAAAAATTTTAAAATAAAATAAATTCTTAATTTATTTTATTTCTTTTAAAATGTTTCTTTTAAATGCCCAAAAACTAACTTTTTCTGCCGACATGCGTTGGTCGATGTTAGGCCCTACCTAAGGTAATGACGCTGCTCTGAACTCAATGGTGCCTTCATATTTCTGATCTACGAACCCATTTAAATTTTATTCTTCTTTTTTAAGAAAACTGCTCACGTGTTCTTTTTAAAGCTTAAATTAATTCAAACATTTATTCTAGGAACTCTGGTCCTCAGAATCACACGTTATTGAAAGTTTTTGTCTCAAAATAATTCCATATAATATTTAAAATTAATAAACATAAAATCAAATACATTACAGATATCACATCAATTATCTGATTCTCTAAATATTTTAGAAATAATAATTACTTATCACATAATTTTATGATTTTGTTTTAATTTTTTGCAACAATAGTTTGATGTTTGATCATTCTAGGATATTTAACATGTTTGATTGTATAATACTAAGGTAGGTGGTCCATAACATTTCTCTTGGGTTATTGACTTTTTCCATGACTCTTGAGATATATTTCCATGCTAGCCATATGTGATTGAGTATTAATTAATTGAAATTGTTTTATTTTACCATAATATGAGAGAGTATGGTTTATTTGGGAAATGATTGGTTTCACTTGTGATATATCATTTTCCCATATCCTCCTAAGTCAATGATGGTTAATTAAAATATCAAGGAGTTTTTTTAAATCATTTTGGATATTTCCATGGTAAATTATAAAGAAATAGACCTTGAATAATATCGCATACCCTTTTCTCAGTAAAAGACATGTATGATTAAGAGTGATTATCCTTAGGTTCATATTTAATATAAGTCTTCTAGTATCTTAATGCCTTTTGGAATGTTTGAATAGTATATTGGGTGAGAGTTAATTCATCTCATGGTTTAGAAATATTAGGATGGGTGATACCTTGTTCGTCGATATTAATATAGGTTGCGTGTGTGGGGATCAACCTAGATAAAACATTAAATGAGTTATGTGTAATTAAAGCCATAATGTGAAGGTATTAGAGTGCCTTATTAAAGATGATTTTTGTTTTATCATGTGTCTATGGTTTGGTATACAGTATAATTTTACCTTCTCAATTTATATATCTTATAGTAAGGGATTATATCATCTTTATGGTGATCTTATCTTATATATATATGTATGACATTCTCATTATCATTATTATTTAATATTTTGTATTTAGATGAAAATATAAATTATTATTTTATACCATATCATGTTTAAGGCCTATTTATGATATGATATATTTATTGAGGTGTTGGAGTAGATAAAATCCCATATAAAAATTATTTTAGTAATTACAAAACAAATTCAATTTAGTGTTTATAAATTTTTATTTTTTTAGAATGATTTGGATTTTGATGAATTTATAATTCACAATTTTATTTACTTAATAATATTTTTATATTTATTATTAAATTATAAATATCTTGTTCATATGTATGGATTTACCAATGTATATTTCAATACATATCAATTTTTTAAAAGAATAAAAAATTACATATTAGTCATGCTATGTTATGTTTCTTAAATATTATTTTTTAACATCATATATATTATAGGATTCATGATTCTAATTTAATTTAAGTTCTTATGTAATAATTATTTTCTTTTCCATCCTATAATGTATGAAATATAAAAAAATAATCATTTTTTCCATTCATTCATGGGTGGATGTTTTTATTTTTATTTGAAAAAGGAAAAAGGCATTTGATCGGGATTACATATATTTGAAAATCATGATCTTGTCTTACAATTAGGAGTATATGTTGCAACTATTTCTAAATATGTCTTACAAATTTATGATCTATAAATTAAATTCTTTCTGAATTATTTGAATGTTTGATTTAGGGATTTATGAAATTATCAAATCCATTGGAAATAAAAATGTGTCATTTAAAATCAATGTTGAGTATTTGAAAATAAATGAGCAGTCCTATGATATGGAGAAAAATACATTCAATGTGATGATATGACGTTTTGAATGAATGTTTACATGAATTTTATGTAATTATAGAAGAGATTCAGATATAATGTCTTATGAATTGATAGAAATAGACAATCACATATGTGTCTTAATCTTATTCTTTTTATATTGTATAATATTACTCTGACTATAATCATATGATGAGAATGTTTTACTATTACCAAATTTACATTTACTGAAAATAAATTTTTTAACTCAATTTATTTTGGTGTTGGTTGACTTCTATGCCTTTCATATTTACACTAATGAAGTTTATTATTGTGATCCTTTCATTGGTTTAGAAAATAATTTATGAAAAGAATGATATCTAATGTTATGATTCCTGGATATCAATATATATAACTGGATGTTTTAATAAGACATTTAATTTTTTTCAAGGATAATATATTTATATATATACATATATATTATTTGGGATCATTTTTTATATTTTTATTTCACGTAGGATTAAATGAATGTGTACCATTGAAATATGATAACTATATCAAAACTCCAATAAATTTTTCATAAATTTGAAGACATGAAAAATAAAACTATTGAGAACAAATTAATAAAAAAAATGGATGAACCATTTTAGATTTTATTTATAATCATGAACCAATAGAAATAGATGGAAAAACATTTAGATGATCTTTTTGATATAATGAGGTGGACTATCTACCTACTATGATCACTAAGAAATCATAATCATACTAAAAATAGTTTATCAACATGATTGAGCCATAGTGAATGTTATTTTTCCTACCATTATTATTTTATTTGAATATAGATTTGTATTTATTTATCTTACACTATTTCTTTTTAATTATAACAAGACAAAAATTTTATTGCTGAATTAAAACATAGATCCCACGAAATGACTTAAATTACATTGAAGGATTCCATTGAATAAATAAAAATCATAATAGAGAAAACACATGATGAATTCATTTAAAAAATATTTCAATAGGAACTAGTGAAAAAAGAGATTAATTATTGATATGATTGACTAAAGAAAGATGCTGATTTTACGTCAAATATATATATTCTATAATCTCATGGTTATCAAATTCACAATTGTGAAAGATATGATGTTCATAAAATAGGGAAGGGTTCCTAAAAGGGAATAAAAAAATCTAAATGGTTTTCATAATCATTTATAAATTATTATCACTATGATGGAAGAAAAGTAAACATGAACGGTAATTATAATTTTTATAATGATTACTTGAATTTAAATTGATTTGTGTGTTTGGTATTAGGAAATATTAATCTAGATAGCCTAAGAGTGACACATTAAATAATATATAATATGTAAAAGATAAAATATTAATGGGAAATATAATCTTGTTCAAGTTTCACTGAAGAATTCAATTGAAGCGTTGATTCTATCACTTATATGATGTATAGTAACTCATGTCTTAATAAATTACTCAATGAGGTTATTGGGGGTTCTCTATTCAATAGTAATTATAATTTTTTTACATTAGAAAAAATATTTATGTTTAACTGAATAAAAAAATTGAATAACTATATGGAGATATAAAAATAATTCTGGAGTAATACAAATATCATAAAGAGAAAATAAAAAAATTGATGAAAACATGTTAATTTATAAAGATAATAAATAATATAAAAATTATCTTCATAAAGTAATGTAAAATATTTTGATGAATATAAAATTTTTAGAAAAGAAATTCAAATAATAAAAAATGATGTTTCATATTAAGAGGAATCGCATTCTAATTTTTAACAATATAATTAAAATTATGATTAAATTTTTTCTATGAATAAAGTGAATAAAAATTAAAGTGGGGTTGAATATGATTAAAAAAATAAAATTTATTAATCATTCCTTGTAAAAAAATTATGGAAATATTTTAACTATTACAGGTTTTATATGTATAATTAATATTCATAGTAATAGTGAATGTTTATAATATTTATATAATAAATGGTGTTTAATAAATATTTTATTTTAAAATCCTTATAATTGAAATTAATGAAGAATGAATGATTAACATATATGTTGGTATTAAAAAATTATTTTACTAATAAAATTAGACCAAATGTTTCACAGGCAAAAAATTCAATTTTTTATATTATTTTAATAAAAAAATCCTTCGTTGTTTGATGAGTGTTATATAGTACATGGATTATGGATTATCTTGGAACATATTTGGTGATCCATAAATGTTTTTACCTTATTGAAGATATGATAGAGGCTTTATGTTCATTGGATATAAGTCAAATTGTACGTATAAAGCATTTGGCGATGTTGGTATTACAAACTATGTTATTATTTCTTAATTTTTATAAATTTAAGGATTAATGAATAATTAGTTTACTATTTCTCAATCCTGTGATGTTGAAATGTTTATGAACATTTATAATGGAAAATTCCTAGTTTTAAAAAATGATCTGATTTTATTTTATGAAAACTGAACTTATAATATGAATTGTATTTACTTTTGAGAGCTCATATATCTCAATTGGATGTGTCATATTTCAATATAGTAATATGATATTTTATGTCATATAAAGATCATACATGAATACTTTCATTTATTGGATAAATTTTTCAATCCCTAACACATTTTGAAGTTTCAAGAAATAAAATTGATTAAAATCACAATTGTTGTTCCTGAATTAATAGATTGAAGAGAAGAGATAGTTTTTTATCTAATATTGATATAAAAAACTATAATACCAATTGAAAAATTTCGGTCATATTTATTTGGGATTATTCCTATAGGTAGTTACACTTGTTTTAATTATCTTTATCGATAATGATTTGAGTATATTTAAATGCATTTATCTCTCCACCTAAAATTGAAACATTGTGATTTTTTTAGAATAAATTAGTTCATAATAATAAATATAATTTAATTATATCTATTTGATGAGATATAAATAGAGAATTTATATATTTTTAATTTTATTTTTTTAACACAATAGGTATTTTCATAATTATTCATCCTTTAGATCATCCAAACCGAATGGTGTAGTTCCGTTGAATAATAGAAATATTTGTGAAATGTATATAACCATTTTGATGTAATTCAAAATAGTTAAGCTTTTCATGGAAGATGATTTAGATATAATATAATATGTTTCAAATGGGTTTTTATTAGATCATTTATAGAGAAATAACAAGTTAATTTTTGAAAGGAATCATATTAAAATATGTACATTTCCATGGTTTTCATTAATTTTTTTATTATGAACATTAAATATTCAATGAATATGTTTGGTTCAAAATAGGATGAATGAATATTTTTATGTTAGTTTATTAAATATTTATGCAATTTTTAATTGATCTATGGGTATTAAAGATTCTATTCATGTTATGTCTGATGAAACTCATTTAGGGGAGTAAAATAAATATTTATAATATATTTATGATGTTTTTAGAGAATATAATATTTTTGATTATATAATTCACTATGAAATTTAATATATATAATATTAGAGTAACTCTAAGGAATGATCAGGTAAAGCTCATTGTGATCAAGCATAAGATATATTTATCGGTGACCTTAAAAAATGTTTAGACCATAAATTCAAAAAAAAATTCAAATTCAATTTTTAATTTATAATATATTTTCAATGACTTTTCGATTCATTAGAGGATCCTAATAGTATTTTATCTATGGAAGAATAATGTTATTAGTTTTCAAGAAATTATACTTGGAAATTATTTGAACTACATTATTATTCACATATTATTGGAAGTAAGATGGATTTTAGAAATAATCTAGATGTGTGTTAATAGGTTATAAGAAATAGAGCTACAATAGTTATGTTAGGCTTTTTTAGGATGAAGAAATTGATTATGATGATACATTTTCTCCAATTTATATATAATAATAAATATTATTTTTATTATATTATATCTGATTTAAATTATATGTGATTTATCATATATAAGTTGTAAATAAGATATTAAATAAACATATTTTACATTTTTTTTAATATCCACGTAGTTTGGATAATGATAAGTATCTTGATCATGATTTTGAACATTCTAAAATATTATATGTGATCATGAAGGACCCTAGAACATTTTATGAAATATTTTCTTAGTTTCTATTAATGAATGGTTTTTTAATGTTAATGTTGACCATACAATGTATATTAAGGAGTATTATTGATATATGTTGACTATTCAGAATCATGTTGATGATATTATATATAGGATATCAATTGCTTTCTATATAATCAATTTTTGAATTTTATGACTTGTGAATTTGAAATGATTCTTATGAGAGTATTAAAATTAATTTTGGGATCATATTTATCAACTATACGAGGTAATATTTCATAATCAGTTTATGTATTCTAAATAATTGGTTAAGATATTTTTACATGAACTAAGTATTTTATTAATCTTTCCTTATATCTAATATTGAAATGTATATACATATTTTATTTCTAGACAAATAAATATTACTGTTTTTAGAGGAATTATAGTAAGATTTATTTTCTTATATACTAGTTTAATAGAGATGATGTTTAATTTCTAAATATGTGTTATATTTCATGTTATACAAACATTAATATTAAGTAAAACATCTTTAAATGATTATATGATATTTTAAAAAGTATATTATATTATGGTTTGTTTAATAAAAAATACCTTTTTGATTTATAGAGTTATTTGTAATATGATTTTAGGGGATGTAAATTTGTAATCCATTATAATTATTCAACCATTCTCAATATATTCTAAATTTATAGGATTTGAAAGAAACACTTATCTGTAGATTTATATAAAGGTGAAGAATAATATGTTATTATTTTTAGTTTATTTCTTAATCATTATATTCAAAACACATATTTTTATATAAATTTTGTTAAAATATTTATTTTATTGATAACTCATCTACCATTCCAATTCCTATAATTCCACTAAAACATTATAGATTGAAGCATAAATAATGGAGATATAATTTTAATTCATATATTTTTTTCAAAAAGGTTATATTATTTGGAATATGTTTACTTATATTATTAGTTCCTCGATATTTTACAAAAAACCCATTTCTTCTAGTCATGTTTGAGAAAATTTAATTTTACCTTGGAATAATCGACGTTTAAATTTTGTATCAGTTGAGAATTAATACCTTTTTTATATTTAATAGTCATTATTATTTATAAGTAATTTTTTATCCATATAATAGAATTTTGGAAACTATTTATAAGAAAATTTTAAATAATTTGAATTTAATTTCAATATCTTTTTCAAAATTAGAACGCCAATTTTTTTTGGAAGTTATCATTATCTTAATATCCCTATAAATTTTTTTAAATTGATTCTATCACTTTTTAGTCTATTTTTATAGTTTTTATGCATTAATTTAGTTAGGTTTATCGTGTGGTCCTTAATAAATGTGATTTATTTTTAATTTAATCATTTTATGAGTCAATTTACTATCTGTAATAATATTTTAATATTTACTTTAATTCATTTATCTAGAAGGGTTTTTTTAATATTTAATTTATTATTTTTTACTTTTATTTAATTCTATTAATTTTAACTTATCAATAATAACAAAAATACGAAGGACATAACATGTATTACAAGATTGAATATATATTTATCAAGAAAATCTAAGATTACAATAGTGAATCCTTCCCCTCATACTCTTTTGTTTGGATAATTTTAAAACTATAATTATTTCATGTCATAATAGGTGAATTTTATTTCCAATGTAATTTTTTTAATTTGTATAATTTTAAGATCAAATTTTATTTTTTATATTCTATGTTTATATTTATTAATAAAGTGTTTTAATAATTTTATTTATTTTCAGTAAATATAATTTATTATTAATTTTTTTAAATGACCACATCATACATATTATAGTGGCTATGAAAAGATTCATAAGATTATATTTAATATTTCGGGATTTTTGTTAACTCTAATATCATATATATGAAAAAATTTCAAACATATCCTTCAACACAAGAAATATATCCTCTTACAACACTTTTTTACATTTCATATATTTATTAATTGTTTCATAATCTATAAGGGGAAATGTTTTACATTATAGATTAAACGATCTAAAAAATATTGAGTAGTTCTTAACCTCATGAATGGATGTCATAATAAATTCAAATAAATTCAAATAAATTGAATACATAGAAATATAACTATATCAAAGAACAAATTATAATGTATTTAATATATTAGAAAATATTAATATCCATAGGAAAATATAAATATTCTTATGAAATAAAATGAGATATTAACAAAATCAGGGATGTTTCATATGATATCTATTAAGAAAAATATGAAATCGATTGAAATTCCTTCAAAACAATGAGAATTTTTATAGAAATAATGTATTATGATATTTAAATGTAATGTATAATTGAATCAAAGCAAACAAATTATCATTTAGTATAAATTTAAAATTTATTTATTATTTTTCCCAAAATATTTCAAAATGACTTTTACATTTCAGTGTCTTCTATTACAATGTGAAGGATTAAATATTATATACATTACATTTAAACATATAAAACGCGACTTCCCTAAATTTTTCTAAGTGATTATTTAGTTGATTGATTTTTATATTAACTCTAATGGTTTTTTTATGTTTTTTTAATTATAGAAACGTAATTATTATAATAGATAAATCATAATGTATGATTTCATATAATCATGTGGTATGACTTGATTCCTTCCAAATATGCAGTATTCACGTGAATGAGTATTATATATATATATATATATAATTCATAAAACTCTTTTTTTGGTTCTATTCTATATATATTTAATTGTTGAAAATGTTTTAAAATATGGATTCTTTTTTCATGTTCTAATAAACATATTATAATTTAGAAATCATGATTGATCGAACCATTGAACAAGAAAAAGAAAAAATCTTTGATTGACCCTGAGAAATTTTCTAAATAAATATTTATTAAGATAACTCTATGAAAAAGTGTTTCGATTTACATTTTGATTCTGTTTCCAAGATCATATACATCTAGGGATCATCATGATAGATTTATCATTCCAAAACAAAATGAGTGAAATTATCAAACTATAATAAATGTTCTATTTTCAATTTTGGTTTTCTCGATTTATTATCATGTTTTAATTTCTTATATTTCTCTACTAAATTTTTATTGTAACTATTTTATAATTTTCCCTTCCAAAATTAATTATTTCTTTGGTTCTTCCCACACTATAAAATGTATGAACTATATGAATTTTTTATTCCACCAGTAAAAGTTAAGGTTGTATTAGTTTGTGACTAAAAAACAAAACTTGTGTTGAATACATATACTTATACGTTCATTGAATTAATTATTTTATAACATCATTTTTAAATCACATTTAGAATATGGTTCTATTGTATTTGAATTATTATGAGGATTATTGGTATATGAATACTAAATATATGATCATTGTTGATAAAAAATACTATAAAATCTCACTTTGTGTTCTAGTTAGTTTCCATTGAACAAAAATATTCTATTTTTGTTTATCATTTATTTAAATTAAATAGAAATTTTAAAATAAAAAATTTACTACCCACATGATCATATAAACTATTATAGCTACATAAAAAATGATGGATTTTATTTTATTATGTGATGAGGTCATGACTTGGGATGCTATGATCACTATTGTATGAAATAATTCCCAATGGTCTAAGGAATTTAATTCCCACATGGATCGATACGTATTGAGAAATATGAGTCTCTACTAATTTTTTATATATTTCCAATTGAAATGGGACACATTTCCTATTTAATGGTACTTCCACTATACATGATGAAATTATAAGGCACACCTTGAAGCATATGGTAAAAGATTATATGACCTGTATTTTGTTTTTTTAGGTTCATGGATATGGATGCTTTAACATATTGTGATCATTATCATGGAATAGGATGGTATCAATATTGGTGTAATGTTGTTCTAGGATGTTTATATTGGATGTAAAATTTTCCAACTACATCCTATGAACACTATTTTTTCTTTTAAATGATGACATAATACTAATGTATTGAATATTTTGTTATGATTAAAAGATATACCCACTGGTTACAACCTGAGATTTTACTTCCAAATGATTTATCTTGATGTTATTTGGAGGAAATTATATGAACATTTGGAAATTATTTATGATACATTTAGACAACTATAAAACTAGGTGAGAATGGTATGGTCACTCACATGTACCTTATAAAAACCCATCCCCTATGAAGTTTTTTTATCAAATTTTATTTTAGTAACCTATGATTATATCACACTATATATGGACTATAATTAGGTGGAATTCATAGTAGCAACCATTTGTGTGGAATAATCATTTTTACTCACACATATGTTGGGAAACCAAAAATTAAAATTGATTAACTGATTATTGACATTGGTAAGGGAAATTTCCCTATGATTTGGGATGTGTTATATAAAAATTAGGGAATGGATCTTTGTAGGGGGAATAGAAAGGAATCATGTCTAGTTTTTAAAATTCCTCGTATTTTTTTATTTTTAAAATTTAATTTATATATTTTTCCCATGACATATATTGTGGATTCATGTATAAAATATACGAAATTACAGAACCTTATGTTTAAAAAATGGTTAAAAATATATTTTATGATTTTTTATAGATAAAATTCCAATATTATGATTTTATTTTTAGATTACTAGTTATCATTTTCTATTTCATTATTATTTAATGATTTTTGTACTAAAAGGTATAATCCCATGATAATATCAATGAACCCATACATCTAGA
The DNA here is from genome assembly GCA_963277665.1 of Viscum album. NCBI lineage: Eukaryota > Viridiplantae > Streptophyta > Magnoliopsida > Santalales > Viscaceae > Viscum > Viscum album. Next base: position 1,630,141,477 of record OY728121.1, on the reverse strand, counting down.
TGGCAACATATGAAATACATGGATCCAACTTGATGTATGTAGAGCTTATTTTTAATCATTTTATAGCTGAATAATTATAGTAAAATTACACATTATATTTTATTCCCAAAATAATTTTATTAAAAAAATAATCTTCTTTCTAGACTCAATCATAAAAATATTCTCTACCTATAGATAATATAGTGCAACAAAATTCTTCCACAAATATTAAAAACTAAAAATATTGAATATATAATTTGAGTCATACACCATAGTACACATAATAATATTATAATAACATCTTCTGACAACATCTATGAACAACTATAGAGAGAATCTGTTCCCAATGTACATAAAAACATTATTTCATAGATTTTAATACATTTTTATCCACTTAACATCAACCATTATTATTTTTATGGGTTAAAAATATAACTTATCATTACTCCCATCGATTTAGAGATTTTATGTATGGTAAAATCCATGTAATATAGCACATTTCTAACAATTTAATCCTTTGAATCCTTCACCTTGTAATAAATATATTTATCTCTCATATGTGATTTCACCCTGAATAACTTTTATTTTATATCCGTGGGAATCTAAATTAATTTTATTATATCATATAAAACATATTTAGAAACATTCTAATACTGATAGTCTATGCTAAATTCACGTTTTTTCCATTATCTCTCTTATTATTCATCTCCAAAATTACACTATCTTCTCTATGATATTGGATTTGAAACAAATTATAATTATTATAATTTATTCTTCTATTATTTAATTTTCTATTTCAATTAATTTCATAGATGGTTCTTCAATGCTTATCATGATCATAATTGTTTCTATAATAGAGTATGTTTTAATGATTAAATAACATTATGAACCAGTCATTGAATGGATGAAAATTGGTTCATGTGTCCAATAAACACTATACGGGTTTCCATTATTCCAAATGATATCTCTAGGAACTAAAATTTCTTATAATAACTATATAATAAAATCAATTTGACATCTACCTCTTGAAACAAAATTAAATAATATCATTACCTAGGTTCAATGTTTTAGTACCACATCACTCCTATAAGAATGTCATATTATTCATTGATCATTGAAAGGTTTTATTTTTTATCGACCATAACTGGGTTCATGTTCTAATAATAAACACAAATCCTTAGATACCCACACACCATCAATGAAAACAAGAAATGATCTACCCAAGGTCACACACTTGGATTGATAATGTAATACTCAATATACCCTTCCAGTTATACCTTCAACTCACTTTGTTTAGTTGGGACCAATCGTTGTGTGGTATATGAAATAAATATTTTCATGGGGTTCAAGTCGATGATTAAATTTATCTCTAAAATATTGGTGAGCCCCAAAAATTCCTCATGTAAATTTTTCATGTTTCATTACACAATAATGAGGAGTTATTAATTGAATTCAGCCATAGTTCAAAAAATGATATTTTACAACTGGTGGAAAATATGTTTTATATTTATTATGTTTGGTCTAAATTCTTCCATATGAATTTAATTTTCACCATTTATAATAATTTTGGATTCATTTCCTTGACTAAAAAATATTCATTGAAAAAATGAATCCAAACCAAAAATAAAGGTAACTAGTCCATAAGTATGATTATGTTTTATGGAATAATAGTCTATATCAATATATCCCTGGAAAACCTCTCTTTGCCTTGAGAAAGGTTAAATATATATTAAATGTATATTTTATGAAGAATTATTCTAGTAAGTGTCTCTATCTAATGAATGTGTGCTAATAGAACCTCGTGTATCCATAACTCATGAACTAATGAGGCAATATGAAGTGAATGTATTGTATCAATGAATACATTTATGGAGACTATAGTATAATATGTTTAGATCATACCAAGAACTATTTTTTTACAACATGATCATAAAACTCCATTATATGAATATTATAGTGTCCTTGAATACAAACACTCTAAGCATATAGTAGGAAAATTACAATTAGAGGATAGATTGAGTGAAATAATGGTCAATATTTTTCTATTGTGGTTGTTCTACCTATTCGCTTATTGATATAACCTCTTAGAGGGAAAACTTATATACAATGAAAAACCCCTAATCCCAACACTACCTCAATCATGGAGTTTTATCAATAATAAAACCCTATATTCTTTTTGTCTCATTCCATCATTGATAATTTTATTTGATATAACACATTCATCCATAATAATATAAAATCATGAATCCTTAATGGTTTGAGAATTTATAGGATCCCTTCACTACTGATCAACATATGAAAAAATAATTAAATCCAATGACATTGTTGATGGGATCCATATTGTTTCTTTGATATAGGTATTACTAACGAAACTATGTCTTATTGAGTAGAACCAACCCTACTATAAACTATAACTCATATAGAAAACTATAAATAAATGGGAATCATAATAAAATGTTTGCACTGGTGGGAATGCATAGCAGAACAAACCTAGCTCGAATATCTGGTTAAAGGCCTCGATTAATCATTTAGGATCCTAAAAATATTCCTTGATTATAGTCCTAAGAGTACCATATGTGGTCTACAAACCATGATGGGAACTATAATAAAATCATACTGCAATTATAATAACCTCATATATTTTTCACTCATATTATCTTCATCATCACCATATTTCACACCACTATAAACAAAGATTTCAAATATATACTTGGTTGAGTGGTATCATCTTGAGTATAATTAGTAAAAAAAATATATAAATAGTTTTTCCCTAAATAATATAGAATTTATTAATTATAATATAGTCATTTAATTTTTTAATATGATTAAATATAGTAGTCACCGACAGCGTCCACTCCTCTATAACATGATGATCGGGAAAGGCATGAAACATATGAGGACTCTATTAAAAAATCACATACAACTCACTCATTATTTTTGTAGTCTCTTACAACAAAGAGTGAAATTAACTTTGGTTCATTGGTGGAGACTGATTTCTCAACACAATTAGTGATAGATCATTCCACTACACATTGTGCAAAGATACCCCTGGATTAAGTCCTAACAAAGATTCATAATAACTCAACTGACTAGTGAATATTTCTCCAAGCTTTGTTATGGGTTACATACTGTTATACTACTCTCTCTCATATATTTTTGAGGAAACAAATACACACCAATATATCTACCCTTTTTATTTAAGTTATTTTTATTCATATTAATTTGATTTAAATTGGTGTTATTTTTTTTATTTATAATGTTTTTTATGTTGATTAAAAGTCATAATGATAATCTGTTGTATATTTGAACATAGATCTCTTAATATTTAAAGAATTCAAAATCATATTAAATTATCCTTAGAATAATTTATAATGATGTAGTGGACAGTCCATCTAGTATTGAAGATGTGTATATACCTTGGGATATACAGTTCCAGAAACTGGCTAGCCAGTTCAATTTTTCAAATAGGACCGCATGTCTATGTATTCTAGTGGATAACATTTGATGAAGGCAGTAAAAATTGTCTTTCTATGAGTCGGTCGACAATCTAATGGAGTTGTACCAACTAAATGGTGTATAACTCCTTATAGCCTAGAGTAACACAAAGTTGACAAGTAAACTTGTGGGGGATATAATGTATCAAGATGCATTGAGACAAAATTTTAGATAGTACATTTATCTCATTAAAAATTGTAATTATATTAGTATTATCTATCATTATTATATATATATTCTTCCTGAATGATCACAGAAGTCACGAATTCTATAAAAGGAGGACTTTGATTCCATGGATTATAATAAAAAACACCGATATAATTTAAAGTTTTCAAAAAATAATCTATAATTTTTTATCTCTCACTATCCATGAAATCCAATTAAGATACACTTAACATTTCCATATATTATATCCTCTAACGCTTGTATATGTCGACCAATCCCAATTTTTATAAATTGTGAATAAGGGATAGAAGAATGGATTTCTAAAGTGTTTTACCTTACAAAATCATCTCATCTCAATCCACCTTCAACATTTTGTTATTATGTCTTTGTTAAAATAAATGATTGTTTTTTTTGTTTATCAATCATTAAAAATTGATTTTTAATCACAGAGACCATTAAAATCATTTATATTTGGTTCTTGGTTTTTCATTAGAAACAATGTTGGTTATTGTTTTTAAATTTATACCAATGCATATTGGTTACTGAGTTTTGGATAAAACAAACTTAAGGTCTTTATAATAAATATATATCTAATTGAGGGGAGACCAGGGGGATCTAAAACAAATATTTCCAATTTTTTTATCAAAGTATTTCTATGTTTTTTTAAAAAAATATTTACATCCAAATATTCATTATTCCCATAATATATTTTTGAAATTAATTTTTCATCAATAAAAGAAATTCATTCAAAGGGGTGATTTTTGTTTATATCAAATTATTATTTTATTTCACAATATTATTTACGGAATTGTTTTCTTCAAAACATAATTTATTGCAAATCTTGATCAATTTTTTATGGTATATAATTATTTTTGAATAATTCTAATTTTTTATTGAACCAATTATTATGATTGAATAATGAAAATGTAAATTTTTTTAGTATTATTATTTACAAAGTATGGAAAATAGTAATTCATAATTATTTAAAACTAAAATATATGATGGGAAATAGAACCCAAAAGTTTTTATGAATATAAACCATAATATTAGAGCTAAGAATTCATTGTATTTCTACCTTAATCAAAATGATTGAAAAATATTTCATCTTGAAAAATAAGTTATGAAATATGGATATTGTTAAAATTAACACATATTTTAATCAATATGGTAGATGAAAATATATTAAATATGAATAATTAATATTTAAAATATATATTTCTAAATAATAATAAATCTATTATGAACATCCTTATGATATTTTATGACATTTTCAATGTAAATGAATCTCTTTCTCATGATTTTCTATGAGAATACACATAAAATAAAAAGAAAATGGGTTTTACCATGTTTTTTGGTTTCTAATGTGATAGTATTACAAGAAGAAAAATATATAATGAAAGTGGTAGTTGATGAACTGATCAGATATCTAATGACATGTGAGATAACCATTAAATGAAAATCCATAATATAATCATTAGAATCTATTGAAGTTGATATGAAAATTAAGTCCAAATAAATAAAATATGATTATTCTTTAACAAGTGACACAAATGAATATGTTGAACATTAATTTTTTTTTGAATTTTTTTGGGTAATATTTATAAGAATAACTAATGTACTGAAATTTGTGATCAAATCAGTGTTTTGGAGGTGGCATTTAATGAATGTAATAAAAAGGGACATATTAGACTATAATGATGAATATTTATAACAGTTTGAAGGATACGAATAATTTTATGAAATATCATAATTATTATACTTAGATTGGTTTATCTACATCAAGTAACTTATTGCCAAAATTTCTCATAGAAGAAGATATGCTAATAATAAATTTGAATTTCAAACCTTCTACCACATCTTCTTCATTTGGTTCACAATATTCTAAATTCCAAATCTAATAAAACCTATAGTGATCAACACAAATATTTTTTTCATCAACATGACTCTTTATATAATGATCTTGAAATGAAGTACAGACTAGTTTTAATAGAAAATTATCTTTTTTATGGGAAAAGATGATTTTTCTAAAAAAAATATAAATAATAAATATATATGTTTTTTAAAATGATATAAAGAATCTCAAAATATATATTTTAAAATTAATAATTAGATAGGGAAATAAATACTTGATGAAATTATCTACATATTTCAACAGGAAAAAATTCTGTTTAGAGATGTAAAGAAATTTAAGATCATTGAAAAAAACGTTTAATATAAATGTTTTTTCCAAAAGTATGTTATAATATTATTATAGAAAATATTTCCATCTCATTTATGAATTGGATTATAAAAAATATATTTTTTTAGACCCCATAGACTTCATCTTCATTTAATGATTCGAAAATAAATTATAATTCTAAAATAATTGAGGAACCCAAATCTTTGTCAACTAATATAATTGGTTAATTTTTTTAATTACCTGACACATTATTATCTAACTTTTCTAGAACCTGATGTGTACCAAAAGGAACTAATTTTTCATATTTTTAAGGACTACACCATTGAACATCATTGATCTATAAAATGTTGGATTCACTCTAAATGATGGATTTTATGCTTAAGAACCAAAAGATCAAATCTATGCCCTTCTTGCGATAATATAATAAATATCAAATTGAGGGGGATCTAAAAAATTTTATTTGAAATTGAATATGAAAATAATCCTTGATCTAAATAAAAAAAATTACATCATTCTTTTTTTTTGTTCTCTCTTGTATTTAATTCCAGGATCAATACTCTCCCTGATAATTTTTTTCCTAAATGGGTAGAATAATCCTTTACGTTTTTTTATTTTTAAATTTAATTTCTAATTTATTAATTTTTTTATATTAAAAATATATATATTATTTTATTTCTATTTATACCACATCATTAAATCATTTAATTCAGTCATTAATATCTTTTTAGTAATGATGTTGTGATCCAAATATTTTTTTCTTTTTCATAGAATGTTCCTTATTTTTAATCTATTTGTTATGGAATGTTACGAATTTCATGTATTATATTCCTATTTTATGGTTTATTTTATCTATTTGACTCTCATTTTATATTATTTTATGGGGATATATATAAATTAATTTATGCAAATTTATTTTATGGTAGGTATTTTATTATATTATTTATTATCTTTTAAAAAAATATCTTATTTAAAAAATATCAAAATTATATTTAGTTTTTGAACTATTTTTGTAGGAACATATAGGTACATATGTTTATTATTTTTGGTTTTTAATCATTTATTTTAATTTCTCTAAAATGATAATTAATACAGATCCAAGAAAATATTAATTTTTACATCTCTCCTTATCATTTTTTATTAGATGAAATTGATGAAATGGACATTTAATGACACATCAAAGGTGTGATTTAATTTTCAAAGGACTATATTTCATAATAATAAATATATGATTTTAATATTTTTTAGATAAATCACCATATTAGAAAATCATGTTCCAATTTAAGTTATTTATTTCACTTTTTTTATTTTCACTTATCCTCATTCCACTTCTTTTCCTTATATTAATTTCTCCCTTTCCAATTTTCATTATTTCTTTTTTATAATTTTTATCTTTTCATTTTATCATTTATATTAAATTAAATATCTCTATCTATCGTATTAATGGGTGATTGAATTTTAAAAACTATTTTCAAAATATCTTCAGTTTTCACATTTTAAAAATTTTGTCCTCTTTTGAACATTATTTTAAAACATCTAATTTATTTATTTTTAAATACATCCCTATATATTTTCTTATATTATATAGTTCCTCTACTATACTATTTTATAATAATAATGGTAAATAATTTTTTATAATAATTTTTATCCTAGTGAGGGATAAATTTTTACATTTTCTATCACAAAGGGAATGAGTTTTCAGTGATGTCATTAGAATTAAACAATGGAGAAAAAATAATTATTATTTTATAATTGGTTTTTTTTAATATATTTTTACTTTATCTCTTCATGTGTATGGAATATCATGATATCTTACAAAAAATAAATTTAATTTCAACGTATTTTCATTCTTGATTTTTAGTTAATTTAAAATTGAGGGGAAAAAACTTTAAAGGTAAATATGTAGTGTTTTTGGGTTGATTGTGTTTGCCGACAAATAAAGAATTCATGGTTAGCTATGTAATTATAGAGATATTTTCTTCAATTTATGTTGGAAAATATCCAAGAAAAAGGAATGTACACTCTAGAGGTAATATGAAAATAGCGTATAAATAGTGGGACCATTTCATAGTGTTTGCCAAATTTTTGGGGTAATAAATACTGAGAATAAGGAAAGGGTTTTTTGAAATGGATGTTGCATTTATGATTAAAGAGAAATCTTAATATTTCTATTAGGATGACTTTCAAGATCAGTAAATCAAAATATTTATAATACAATAAGTTTGAAAAATATTTGAGTCTATGTGAAAAATGAGTTTGCATGACAATAGAAGATTGTTACGCCTCTGTAAAATTGAGATGGAGATTGTGCCTGAACGAGACTTACATGCCCCATCCGACATCAAATTTGGATTTCTATGATCAGAGTAAATGTTGAATAAATGGTTGTTAGTGGATGGAAAACATGCATGGAAGGTTGGAAATGTATATAAATTAGTGCCATCCACCACTCATTCAATAGCATGACCATTACAGAAAATCAGGGCTCCAAATCAGGTAATGAGTATGCAAAAAAAGAGAGTTCCACAAAAAAATAGTGTATTGTGAAAAAACGGTTTCATGGAAAAAATAATTGTTGGATTAAATTTGGTTTTCCATTTTATATATAAATATTTCACGCATGGTTATTATTTTCTATTAATAGAATTACAAGGTTGTGCACAAGATTAAGTGTGAATTAAAAGGGATTTCTTATTAAACCTATTGTAATATGGTTTTCATCACATAGATGAATGTGTAACTTAATGATATAATAATTAAGGTGTAAAACATATTTATTTGTGTAATCAAAGGAGGATCTTCTGAAGAAGTAGTTATGAAACTTCTCTTGATAGAGAAGTGAGCTTTCAATTTTTTGATTGGTTGTAAACTAGTATAGATAATGAGTCCACTCTGAGCTCTATAAATGTAAGTTTTCTATTAGTGTGTTTTGAAAATTTCTTCATTTTCATTGTATTTCTCTAAGATATTTATCAGTGATGGTGAACCAATTATAATTTATGTGTCTCATGAATGACTTCATTTCTGTTCATGCATTTCATCAAGATAGGGAGAGTAGAACATTATGATTAACAAATGAAATTATATCCAAAGTGGGATTTGTTTTAATATGTCATATCCAGATTCACTACCCCCGACTCAGGTCATTTAACATAGTTGGTATAACAATTTGTATCAAAGAGAAGGTTTAATAATATTTTTTCACATTAACCGTTTCAACGGAGTTTTTCAATCACAAATGGTTTCTAATATTTAATGGGAATAATTTTTAGTTTGGGAATAATTTGAGGCTAGACTAATTCTAATAATTATAAATGGATGTATTTACAGCATCAAAAAATTGTACTTTGGAATGTATTGAAAGTGTTTCTTATCAGAATATGAACTATGGGAATTGGATGCTGACACTAAAGGAATCAACGCTTTGGGGGATCCCTATCCAATGAAATTTATTTGAATGTCATGTCATGTAAAGCATCACTTGTTTTGTGGGAAAAGTTTCTAAATATTTATGTGGGTGAATCAAAATCCAGAGAAACAAAGAATCAGGTTCTATGGAATATGTATTATTATCTCTGAATGCACCCAAATGGGAATAAAGATTCATTATTTGATGTGTTAAGGTTTTTGTGAAAGACATTCATTATCTTAGAGAAATTATTGAAGATATAAATATTTTGATGTGCATCTTGAGAATACTACCACCTTAGTTCAATCTTATTGTTTCTATGGAATGGGATAAAGATCAAATAGAGCTAACATTGGATAAATTAAATTGTTCTCTTCTCACATATATTATGAGAAATGAGGTCATCTAGTATATGGAAAAAGTTAATATTAAAGAGTTCGAATTAAGGATCATAATGAATATCTCTATTGATGATGGATAGGAAGAATAAAAGATAGAGGATGCAATGTCATTCCTTTAGATAAATATTAAAATTGTAAAGAAATGTTCAAAGGGAAACTCCCACTTACATTATTTCTATATTGAAAGGGTAAAAATCTTGCAGTATAGTGTCACCAAAAGATTAATGTTAATGATGAGGTTGAGGATTAAATTCCAATAAATATGTCTTCAACATATGTGATTGGAATGAACCATTCTATGAGATATTTCACCAAAAAGAAGAATCTTTATTCACAAGAAAATGATAGTTCAGATGAATATGAGGTTGATGAGGTGGAGAATTGAAATGATCATAGAGAGAATGATATGGGGGAAATTATAGGTAACTCCTAGAAAAAGGAGTAATGTGGCATTAATGAAAAAGAGGTCAATGGAAGAGTTGTTATATACACTAAATTGGAATTGTCTCTTTTAGGGATAGATATTTGGAGAGTAAAAATGATGAAATATAATAAAGTGGTTCCTGATTCCAAACATTATATTCAGTAGTATAAAGAAGAGAAGTCTGAGATGAAAGAATAAATTGCATATAAAAAGTATTCAATTCATGATATCATATAGAATATTTTTTATTAGAATATCAAAATCCAATAACAGAAAAGATAAATCATTGGTTTTACTAAAACATGAAAAGAACATATCAAACATATCGATGAACATGAATAAGAAGATTTTTGCATGTATAATGTTGTTAAAAATTAAGAAAAGATATTTAATATTGGAAAAAAAGATCATTCAGGCCAAGAAAAATATGGATGTGGAGCATAGAGGTTAAGCATTGTTAGATAAAAAATTCAAATCCAAATGATAAGCCTAGTTTGGGGATTGAGTGAAAAAAAGAAATAATGGTTGAAGTTAGACCACAGGAACCTTCTTGAATATTGAATATTGTTTTTTCAATGAAGAATAATCAAATTATTTAGATTACCAAGGGTTGAACCATTAGTATTTAATTTAAAACATACAAATTTACCCAACATCAGTTGTAATTTCTGTGGAAAGATGAGACACTCAAAAACTATGTGTACTATATACAAGAGATACCGAAGGGAATAATAACATCAAAGGAATCCCAAAAAATCTCAATAATCTAGGATATATTATGAAGTTATTTTTTGGGGGTGGAGTATTTTGACACATTTTCATATATTATTCATTAACCATGTAGAGGAATGTGCTAAAGAAGAAAAAAATGGTCACAAGAACAAACTCAATGAATCATCAAGTTAATTGAAAATGAAAAAATAAAAAATTAGTATCTATGGAAGTTGATTATGTTCTGTCATACTCCATGTGTAACCATTATTGTTAAACTATATGATGTATGTAGTAAAAAACATGGATAAAAAATATTTGATAAGGAAATGGTTGTGTAAATTTCCCTTAAAGAATCTTATCATTCTGGTGAATGGATCCTTGATTGTGGATGAACATCCCATATTAACGGAAATAAGGATCTTGAAATAGGAATAAAATAAGTGAAGGAAGGGGTTGTGAAATTTGGAAATAATGATACCCTTATGATAATTGGCTTAAGAAAATCCATGTTTGGAGGCAATGTAATGAGGCATTATAATGTCATAGTCATTGAAGGTCTTAGTCACAACATGAATAGTTTTATTCAACTATGTGACTTGAAGCATGTTATAAGATTCACTATGAAGTTGTGTTTCATCAAAGGAATATATGGTACCATTTTTCTATATGTAAGAAGAAAAAATGGGAATTTATACATTTTATGTGCAGAAGAAGATATGAAATTTTTATCTATAGATGATGAAAACAAATTTGGGAATAAATGTCTTGGACATATATTCTATCCATACCTTGATGATATGGTCAAATGTTATGCACATAGAGATTGATCTAAGCTATTACTTGATCATACAAATATGTTAACTACATGGGAAAAAGGGAATCTCATCTAAAAAATGTTCATGGAAAAAGAAAAAAATTCAACCAGAGTTACAAAATTAGTGCATGTAAATGTATGTTGACATATCTAACCATGATTCATTAATAGTAAGAGGTATTAAATATTTTTCATTGATGATTTAAGAATGGTGGAATGTGTATCTTTACTTTCCCCCATGAATGATGTGTTCTGTTTCATTAAACAATATTAGAGGGAATTAGAAAAGATTCTTCGAAAAAAATTGAAGTTTTATACTGATAATGGTTTATAATTTACAAATAGACATATGGAGGATTATCTTTAGAAACATGAGATATGAAATAAAGTATCATTTGTGATAACTCCTAAAAAAATGGAGTGTTTGAGATTTGAAATTGTATTATCAATATCATGGACAAAACAAAGAATATTAAAAATGACATACTAAAGATATTATTCAATGAATTAGTTCTGAAACCAATTTAAATATCTAATTGGCTCTATTATATCCAAATAGAGAAAAGACACTGTATAATATGTGGTATGGAATGATTCCAACATTTAAATAAATTTGAATCTTGGGAAGTATGTTTTTTATTCTCAATAAAGAGAACCATAGGAAATTTGATTCATGTGGAGATGAGGGTATATTCCTTGGCTACTCAAGAAATATCAAATCATATAAATGATTCAATAACAAGTTTGGAAATTTAGTTAAAACCAATGATGTCACTGTATATGAAAATAAATAGAATATTCAGCATCAAAGTAGATAGTTCTCTGATGAAATTGATGAGGAGGTAATAAACCCGAGGGGAGAACATGTGGAAAATAAAAATTTAGGAGAAGATGTCAATGATGAGTAGGAGGAAGTAAAATATTTATCTACCCAGAATCTAAATAGTTGATCTTAAATCAATAGGGGATATATTATTGGTGATCTAGACATTCCAACACAAATAAGGAGAATAACATCTTTACAACATACATCTTTCTTATCTCAGGTATAGCCTTAATGTTTTGAGGAAGTAGATAGTGAAGATAACAAGGTTCAGGCAATGAATGAGGATCTATACCAAATTAAGAATAATCAAATATGGGAGATTGTTTCATGAATAATAGAAAATATTTATATTAAAACTAAATTGGTAATTCACAACAATATTAATGAATAAGGTTCTTCGATTTGAAACAAAACATGACTATTGTGCAAAGGTTACTCCTAGATAAAGGGTATCAATGTTGACGAAACATTATCACCTGTGGAACGACTAGGTTCAATCAGATTATTCTTGGAAATAACTATGAAAAAAAGTTCATTTTTCTCTTGATGGATGTCAAGTATGAATTTATAAATGGGTTTCTCTAAGAAAAAGTGTATATCGAGAGGCCATATGATTTTTTTTTCATAATGATGACAACAGATTTTTTCGACTACGGAAGGAACTTTATGGGCTAAAACAAGAACCAAGGGAATTGTATTCCAGGATCAATCAGTTCATGAAGAATTTTAGTTTCCAGCATGGTTGTGTAGATAAAAATTTATATTTTAACAATGATAGTAATCAAACGATGGTGGTGATGTTGTATGTTGATGGTATAATCTTTTTTGGATCAGATGATGTGTTGTGCAATCATTTCACAGAGTTCATAAAAGTGAGTTCAAAATCTCAATGATTGGTGAACTAGTGGATTTTTCTTGTTTATATGTGAAATAAATAAATAATGGAACATTAATATCTCAATTTTAATATTCCATGTATGTTTTTATAAAAATTAGAATATATAATTCCATATGGATAAAGACTCTAGTGGCTACGTAGATGAAACTGTCATAGGATGATGAAGGCAATGCAGTTAATGTAATATAATACAAGAAAATCATTGGATATCTATTGTACATGAATTTAAGATATGTTATATTTTTTCCATATTCCAAGAAGCATGGAATTAAATAAATCCAAAAGAATTCCACTTTATTAATATTAAAACAATACTTTGGTATATAATGGGACTGATGTGTTTTAGTTTGTGTATAATGAAAATTTGTATCCCAAGTTATTGGTCTATAAAGAAGTAGACTGGTTTGATTAATATATGATAAAAAAATTGCATCAGGTGGTGTATTCTATATTATATGTTTTCTTATCATGAAAAAATATTTTATTTTTTGAGCACCATAAATTTTTGATATATTGCAGCTACTTAAGAGTGCACCCAATTATTGTGGATGAAGAAGAATCTTGATGATATAAGGGTTTATGTGAAGAGTCTGATTAGAATCCATTTTTCAAATTCATGCTCTATAAATCATAGAAAAAATCTAGAACATCGTTATAGTAAAAAAGAAAATATAGATCAAATAACATTTTATCAAGGAGATGATATAAAATAAGCATGTGAAATTGGAGTATGTGACACAGAACAATTAGTTGAAGACATTCTGATGATGGCCTTACCCATAGAAGCATTTGAAAATATAGAATGGATCTAGGAGTGTAGTTGACTCCCCATACATTAAAAGTGAGGATGTGAGTCCCCCTATCCCTGATGTATGGTGTGCTTTTTCCTGATGATATGATCAGTGTTCTTTATTCTATTACAAAAAAACAATAAGGTGGCCTTCTGGTTCATTGACAAAGGGGGATAAATTTTGATTATCAAAGGAGAGTAAATGACTTATTGATGATAGGGGGAGAAGCTAATATAGGTATTTCTGAAATTGGTGAGTTTAAACTTTTTAATGGTTTTGGTTTGTTGACAAACCATGTGGTTCTTATATGAAAATATAAGATTTTGGTACTATGTGGAATAATTTCATTGAAATCAGAGCATATCCTGGAAATATTTATGCATTAAAAATCACAAAACCCAAGTAGTGATGTAGTTAGAGTTCTAAATGTGATGATTCTAATGGTGACTAACCAAAACGTAATGAATCACAAATGAAAAAGTTCGTGATGAAATTAGATGTGTGGTTTTAGGAATGAGGTGATTGATGAGTAATGCATGAAACTCTTTTTTTCACATGACCAGTATGGATCATTTGGGATATGAGTGTGTATTGATTAAATCATTAATCACTATTTAAATCTTATAAAACAAATGATGTTAGAATATGGATGAATCTTTAATGAGGTTTCAAAATTTTAATATTTTTCAACAAACCAAAAGGAGGAGATTGTTTTGTAGGAATCCCTCAAAGAAACATTATAGTGTTTCTGGGATGATTATTTTTGTCAACTAAGAATCATTCCATGGTAATTTATGGAATTATAAAGGGATTTTTTACAACGTTTGTTGAAAATTATCCAGGACAAAGGAAATTATTCACTATATGAAGTACATAAAAATTAAAGTTAGAGTCAATTCCTAGTGTTTTCCAAATTTATGGTGTAAAAAATATAGAAATTGGAGAAATGTGATTTTGGTAATAGATTTTTTGTGAAAAAATTAAACTGAAACTGAATATTACATTCAATATTAGATTCAATATTAGTAAATAAAAATATGGATGAATAAATAAGTGTGTGACATGCTTTAATTTGCATGGAAGAGGAGGTATCATGAAAAAATAAGAGTTGTGCTCATCTGAAAATTTGAGGTGGATATTTTTTAGGAAAGAGAATTATGTTCCCAATAATGAATCAAATTTGGTTTTCCATGCTTGGAGTAAATGATTCACACAAGTCGCTCGATGGGTGAGAAACTTGTGTGCATGTTCAAAAATTTCTATAAGTAAGTGGCTACTCCCTCATTCAGGAGGTCGACCCATAGCGGAAACTATGGAACTGAATCCCATATGAAGTGTGCAGAAAATGTGAGATTTAGTTAAAAATAGTGTTGTATAAAAAAAGAGAGTTTTGATAAAATCATAATGGTTTTGGGCAAGTTATTGTTCCATACCAATTTTAAAAATTGTGTGAAAGGTGATAATTTTGGGCACAATGCATTGAAATATTGCACAAAATATTAATTTTGAATCCAAAGGGGTTTCCCAATAAATCTATGGTAATGTGGTATTCATTATCTGGATGAAAGTGGATCTTAATGATACACTAATTGAGGTCTAATACTTATTGATTAATTTAATCAAAGGTGGTTATTTTTAAAATGTAGTGATCCCACTTTAGATGATTGGGTAGTGATATTATAATTTTTGGTTGGTTTTAGACCACGATAGATAGTGTCTCTTATCCGAACTCTATAAAGATCAGTTTTATATTAGTGTATTTCATTCATTGGAAAATTTTCATTGTATTCTCATTGGACATAGCCCAGTGAGGTTGAACCGGGTAAAATTATTGTGCCTAATTCATTATTTCATTTTCAATTCCTATATTATATCACATTAGGGATAGAATAAATCTTTGTTTAATAATGAAAAAAATATATAGGGGATGTTTTCTAATCTATTATACCCTTATTCACCACATATCATGGTATATAACTTAGATGGGATAATAGAAAAAAAATGAAAAGTGTTTGGGATCAACTAAATTGGGATTGATAGCTATAACTCTCTATCTATAACTTTTTTAGGGTAAAAAACACATAGATGTGTTTTTATATTTTTTTCTTGAGTTTTTCTAGTCACTTTAATTTTATGTATTGTGGAGAAATTTTTTAAATTTATGATATTTATTATGTATGTTCAATGTCGCACGATAATATTAATAAAGTCTTGAACATATATTGTTTTCATCCTAAATGGCCTTAAAATCATGGTATATGATAATTATAAGTATTTATGGACTCCATAAATCTAAAAAGTATCATTAAATTAAATAAAATTTACGGGATTGAATAAAACTGAATTAGAAATATTAGATACGTAGTTTTAGTTAAATGACTACCATGTGCTTTATGTCTAAAAGGAACTCATGTCCAATTAACCCTACAAAATATCAGTGGTTAAGTATATAGCAGTAGACTATATAAGAGTCCAACATGCATCTTGTAGAGGTGTATTGGCTATATAGTAGAGAACATACTATATCCCCAAGTTCCATGTTTCTGATCAGCTACCTAGTGCTACCTATTGACTGTGTTATGGTGTTGAGACAACTTATCCATGTCTATAGATAATATAGTAAATATTATTTTCACAATGGTCATCATCAGTTTCTTTTCATCCAAATACTTCCAAAATCTTTCTAAAATCCTTATTGTCTATAAAAGGAGGCATTAGGCGCCCTGATTTTTAATAGACAGCGTTGTTGGAAATTCAATGGTTCAATGAAAAATACCTATGTATTTTTCTTTTATTATCATATCCATCCTTCAAAATTCATTATATGTTTCCAAATATTATAGGAACACACAATTGTTTTTGATACTTATCCTCTATTTTTATCCATTCGTAATTAGTGATAGAGGGAATAATGGAAAGTATTTTCACTTAGGAAATAATATATTCTCAAACCTACATATACCTTTGGTTCTTGGGTCCATGTTAAAACAAGTTTATTTTTTAGTTTGTGGATATCTAATAAAATAAAAGGAAATCGGTTCTTGGGTATCCATTAAATCAAGGAAATTTTCATTCCTGTGATTCTATTATATCTGATAGAAGTTGATTCTTAGTTTTTGGTTAGAAATAAGGGAAGAAAGTTTGTGGGTTTCTAATAAAAATTATATTATCATTAAAATTTATATCTCTATAATTATGGGGTGTATACATAAGTTCTCTTCTATTGATATTTCCGAACACATTTTCAAATCCTATTTTCCTCTTTTTAATTTTATTCATTGCATCCTTTTATATTGATTTAAATAATATAATAAACTCAATTTGATCAATTTCATGATTAATATAAATATTACCATTTAATTTGTGTCACATTTATAGACTATCAATCAGTAAATTCATTTGTTTATTTATTTCATTGTATTAGAATCAATTTATTTTTAAAATATCTTCTACCATCTGCTGTAATTTTCTGAAGGCAATTCAACACCTCTCTTGGATTTTTTTACGCCAAAAAAAATAGAATCTAAATAATTCATTATTTTATCAAAATATTCATTATTTTAAAAAAATTATTTTTTTAGAAATCCCATTTTGAATGTTTTTTTCCTCCATACCAACAATTGGTATTAATGGACTCCTTTTTATCAAATTTTCCATTGATTTAAAAATTAGGTTTTCATACATATTTATTTTAATTCATATTCAATTTCAATTTTTGGACTATTTATTATGTAAATTAATTCTTATTGAAATGCTCAAATATTTGACTAAAATCATTTTTCTTATTAGTAAAATAATATATCAACATATCTCGATATATGTAGTTAACCTGAATATAAAATGGTATTGCATGATTGTTTTACAATTATAAAATCTGATGAGAAATGTACTATAAAATATATTAATAGTTTTTATCTTAATATAAGTGATATGATTAAATTACAATGTTTTATTGATCATACTAAGTGTATTCATATTTATCCTTGTAAAATTGATAATTTAGTATGGCAATAATTATAAGTCATGGAAGAATTAACGAGTTTAGAAATAGACATTAGATTAGATATATATCATCATGATATCGAAAATATCTATTTCCATCCAAATCAGACTATTACTATATTGTTTATTAGATTTAATAACAATTTAAATGGTTGGAAATACAACTATCATGATTTCTTCACAAGGATTATAATAATCAAAATAATGTGGCATTTAAATAATTCATGGGATCATAATGAGATAATTTATTCATAAGACTTATATGTAATGAATTAGGATGTTTAAGAACAATATAAATATGTAATAACATATGAGATCACCATGAAACATCAAGACATAAAAGTATCCATGGAACAGGGTTAGTATGTTCCATGTATATGCCCAAAGAAGCATGTTTCATGGTGCACATTCGCATGAGCAAGTGTCAGTGGTCAAAAACCTTCCGAAGTTTCCCAAGAGGTTTTTTGTTTACAATTACGAAGTTTTATCCCCTCAAGCCCGCTTGAAGTGATAATAAGGTGAGTTATAAAAAATTGAAGATTGAAACTAGCTGGTCAGCCGATGTCAAAAATGAGATATGACGCTATTGTTCCTTCTTCATTTAAAGATATTAATATAAAAATCTTTATTAGATGATTTTGATATAATCTGTCAATTCATCATATTCATTTTTTTAGCCTTCATGATGCTACAAGTTTCTTGGTGTGAGATCTATAAAAACTATAGTATGTCTTTGGCAATGTACACTAATAAAATAAAGGGGAAAGGCTTTAAATCAATGCCAAATCCATGAATGTAACACCGCTTTTTAGTTATCCCATGACACAATTAATCTATCACATGAAGTAGAATTCATTTTATGAAACCGTAACATGTTGTTCTATGGATTATATAATAGTAGGGATACAATCATCAAATCCTATGAGATAATGAACAATTCCACATAATATTCGATTAAAAGTAATATCATTATCGTGAGAAGTCGTTTCCTAAAAATAAAATTCATCCATGGTGTTTCAGGATTAGGTAAGTTATTTCTTGAAGAAATCAAGAAATCATGGGATAGTGTCACATGAAAATTAATTTAACTTGTAACACAACAATATATTTTCTTATATATCTATTATCACATGAATTATTCAGGGGTATTAAAAGGGTGTCTAAAAACCGTCATTTGTATTCATGTGTAGTCATGTCAAAAATCATAGTGTTATTTTGAGATAACCACCAAGGGACCACATGATCAGAAAACTGACCATGTCAATTTATCACTCGATTAAGAGATCATTTCAATGATGAATATACAAACCAAAAAAAAATACATTCAATTAGATAGGATGAAATTTTTGTCTGTTTGAATAAGTCCTTAACTGACATTAAAAATTAAAGATAAGCAGCCTAAACTCACATATATAATCAAAGGCCCAACTGAGAATTTTCGTTTAAAAACATGGGATCTATCATTGAAATAGACAAAACATGTGAAACATTCATGAGAAGTATAAAATAATCCCATATGAACCATTAAAATGAATGGGAAGTTTTTGTGTGATCCAATCATGAAAACGATGTCTCATGATGATCCATTCTATATTCACCAATTCACTCAAGGATACACCCATGGATTACATGTTTCCCATAAAAGAGGAATTTAGTAGATCTGATCAAGTCAAATAGTCCTTGTCATAATCTCTTGTTAATTGATAGACCATCTACACAAACCCTACTCATGTTAAGGAACCCACAAAAATACATTTTTTTTATGAATCAACCAATTAATAGTTCTTCGGTATTAAAATTCACTAAGTGGATGGCAGGGTGACATAACATGAACTCTTCATGTGAGGGATGGTGGAGAGTATATCCTGTCTTATATGAATGAAATGTGATTGAAGAAGTAAAATTCATATAAACACTTCAAGGACATATGATGTTAGTTAGAAGTGATCATTTCATGGAAAACATGAATTCTATATACAATATATAACATTTTTTTAACATCATGAGGTTGAAATGTAAATGTTATTGAATAGGATTAAAAATGTGCTCAAAACATTTTAACATTAAAAATATTGATTTGGTAATAAAGGAATTTAGACAATGATAAATTATATATATATTGTTCATAAACCTTGAATTGTCCTTAGAACGTGTGAATAAAATTTAAAGATTCATGAAGGTATCATGAGTAGACGTTTTTCAAGGACATTAAGGAATAGAATAATCTTGATGATATCTTTTGCATCACCTGAACACATATACTGATGTCTAGAATTCAATATGAGTATTTGTAACAGAATAATTTAATATAATAATGAATCAAATACTGGTTATCAGATATATTTGAACAATACCACCAAGCTACAAAGGTGCGTGATGAATATATAACGATTTTGGATCTATAAATCTTAGTGAGGGTGATTAAAATATCATACTATAGTGGATAAATATAGAAGAAATCCAGGATCTTGTGGCATGGGGGTAAAATGAATTGTTAAAGAGTCCAGAGTATAAGATATGGTTGGTTGGTAAAACCAATCAAAGAATCAATGTTGGATTCTTAGGTGGTGTAACTAGGCTCTATCAGAGGGACATCTACTGGGGATTATAACTATTTTCTACCAAAATCAATATAATCATTGATAATACTATATTAGATAATCCATAATGTTATTAAAAACTAATATAAAAAGAAGTATGTCATTATATAGAATTTTTTAAATCTGTGAGTTTTGTGCCATTGTATTGACATCATTAATTTATGATAGGTGGAGATATATAAGGATAGTGTATTAGGGATTTATCTAGACACAAATGTTCAATTAAAATGAAAAAAAATTTAAATAGAAAAATTGATCATAGATTAAACTCCTTCACTACTTGGTGACCTCACATAGATATGGTCACTTCGTATATCATCACAGAAATTTCACATCTAAATCATCCAACATACTTATAAAGATAGACACCTTTAATTCATTAAACGGAATGGGTGCACATATTTTCAATTTTGACAACTATCATAGATTGAAAAAATGGAGGTTAGAGTACCTCCTACCACTTGGGGGTGGTAGTGAGGGATATAGCTACAGTGGGATATCCACCCTATGTTAAGAATCTTCCTATGAAATTTGAAGATAAAAGGAATATGGATATAGAAAAAAAGTCTCAAAATTCAATCATTATGGACTTATAGAAAAATTTATACACTAAAGTGGTGGGACTCACATCCACCAATGATGTGTAGGATAAACAGCAATGAAATTATAAATTTTTTCAAATTTTTATTGATGCTAACAAAAAAATATAAAGAATTAAAATAGAGTATATCAAAATGGGTGATGATGAAAGTGTTAATTAGTACATTAAAATATTTAATAGAATGGTTCGTGTCATGATATGTATTGGGGAAAAGTATGATGACTCAACAATTATGAATAAGAAGAACAAAAACATTCAAGATATATTTGATCCAAAAGTGTCTTCACTGGAAGATTGAAATGTTCAATCACAAGGAAAGCATCATAATATTCTCATATAATATAAAATGTAAAAATTTAAATCATTAATAAAGAAATAAAAAAATTTAGACAACCAACAAATCTATGAAAAAATATAATCTGGTGTTTGATAAGAAATAATATAATGTGTTTCTGAGGATGAGTAGGAATTAATTTAAATTATTTCTTTATTAACATGAATGTTCAAAGGTGAAAGTGGATTTAATATGGGGAAAATTAATCAAATACTAAAAATTACAAAGTAGTGGTCATTTATTTGTAACTAGATAAAAAAAATCCATTGACACTAACTCAGATGAAGAGGATAAAAAGTACTAGAAAAGAAAATTGAAGAAGAATAAAAAATGGTTTACTTCCATGATGTTAAAAGGTATTAGTTTTGAAATTGATTATTTTTCATCAATAATTAGTGTGTCATTAGATTGATGATCTTCCAATAACCATATGTGTTTAATGAGAAAATTCAAGAAATTTAGTGACTCATTATATGGTGATGAAAATTATAAGATAAATGAACTAGAGTGAATGTTAATAGTAAATCTAGAAGATTATCCTTTGAATAGAATTGAGCTCATGATGGAAATCAAATTGATGATAAAAGAGATTAATAAGATCACATTTGATAATTAATAATTTGTTATGAATGAATACACTCATCTAAATGAATTATGGGAAAATTATATGAATATAAATTAAATGGAAGGAATGATGAAAATTGTTGAAGAAAAAAAGCATGAAAATCTTTGGTGGAATGTAAAATAAAATAATCTAAATAAAATTTAGTAGGTAGAGAAGAAATCGGTAATAATTAAGATACATTATTTCAATAGAATACACAAAATTGGTGGAAGATTTCTAAATGATAAGATATACAATGAATGGTCAAGAAGAAATAATTAATGGGAATGGTGTAGAACTATCTGATACACTATCTATATTCCTTTCAACTCTATGTTAGTTGATGAAGATGAAATAAGAATTCAATAATAAAATTTAGGAGAAGGGTGAGTCTTCAAAATATTACAAGAAGAAGGATATATAGATACTAGTTCTTCTATAACAAATCATTCTCAATATTTTTTATATTTCCGATATTTCTCACCAAAAATAAAAAACTAAATCTGGATAGACCAAATAAAAAATGTTAAGACATATTCTATAAAGGAATACAAGACTACTTCTGCATGAAGGATTCCTCCTATGTAGAGACACCTTAAATCTATGAAAAAATCATTAGATAAGAGTTAGTTCCAATTTTGAAAATCATATTTTAGTGGATAATACTAGTATTTTGGAGTACCATTCCTAAAGGATATTTATACAAGTATATTGTGTCACTAAATTTAATGAGGCGTGAATTAAGGGTGAAAAATGCTAAATAAATAAAATTATATTATTATAAAGTGATTCTCATCAAAATGACATCATTTATATTGTAATCATAAAAAATCATGAAGGAAGTTTTTTATAGATGTGGTCAAGATGATCAAAATGTTAAGAAATGTAGTGCGGACTCACCAAGAGATATTTTCTACAATGTTAATTTTAACAGATGTTAGCTTGTGATGAAATATATTTCAAAAGGAGAAATATATGAGATTCTTAAATAATTTATAAAATTTATGTATTATTTTAAATTTATCTAGAATATCCAATAGGATATAGATAAACAAGTAGGGAAAGGTCAAAAAATATATGGAAAATAGTAATCAATATGTAACAATTTAATAAGTTAAATTTGTTGAGAAGTAATATGAAAGCGATGACATAAAATACCATAAGTGTGAAAGGTTTGGAAAACTAGTCATGAAATAAAAAATTGAAATAAAATTATAAAATCCAATGAATAAATCATGAAGAATATGGGTCATGATCAAAAAATGGTCAGAGTATTGGAGAAGAAGAGAAAACCACATCAGAAGTTTCTAATGATGAGGAATAATCAATCATAAATAAAAAAACTGAGAATCGATACATATCTCATATTGAATCTTATAATAAGAAGAAGAAATCCAATGTTAAATAATTCACTTAGAGTAAATGTAATTTGTGCAAATCCAAGAGGTCACTCCATATTCACTGTTATTTTTGTTGTTTTTAGATAACATAGAGGGAAATTATAGACAAATTTGGGGTTGTCACTTCTATATAACATGAAGATATTTCCCAACATGGATTATATTGATGTCAAAGAAATGTGAAGAAATAGTTAATATCATAAGTTGAAGAACATTGAAATGAATATTTTATTTTAATAAATTCATGTGAATTTCAATATATTGGATAGATTTCAAATTGTAAAATGGGGTTTTCCAATTACACATTCATCCATAATTTTTAATTTCATTAAAAATATCAATTAAGAGGGAGATCTGTGTTGGGGTTAAGGTGAAATAATAGGGGATTTAATTATTTGAACATGATATTTCAAGGTTTTAATTAATGTCTGAAGGATATTTTTATTGAAAATTTGATTTGTTTAGAACCCCTTTATATAAAGAATGATACATTCTATGAATTATTTCTCATGCATGGTATTTTATAGACAAAATAATCAACCTTAGTTGAATATAATTTTTTTCAAAACTAGATTTTCCAAAATAGACAAAGAGGTGATTATCTAAAGACTCTTATATATTCACATCAATTTGTGAGGAAGGATGAAGTGGTGATTATTGGAGAATTGTTAGGGATTGATTTAATAGAAATGGATTTCATTCTTGAAAAATTTCCCATGTTAAATATTACGATTTTTTAATTGATATTTAAATGTTAAATTAATGTTATTGGGATAGAGAATTTCATAAAATCTGTGGGATACCATGAATCTTCTTATTTTCATGAATATAATAAGTCAAATACATGAATATCATGAAAAATATTTATTTTTTGTGAAGAATAATATTTTGGTGGAATGAAAACACAGATTTAATTTTTTATGAATAATTTGTGGTTTTAATGAGTGAAATTATATGTTTTATTGGTAATTAATTGTAAATATTATAGTAATGGTAATATATTAAATATTTTGGCCAACCTCAGTCTAGATAGTATGCCCACTCTATATCACTTTTGGGAGGATGGATCACCACACATGATCCATCCCACAACCCTACATGATGTGGAAGTGTGTGTATGTGAGCTGTAGAAGCACAAATGAGGTGTGGTTTGGAATAGATGGGTTTGGGTTAGATATAGTGTTCTAGAATGTGTTGATGTTTTCTATGGGGTGTGAAGTGCATTGTTGTCGGTAGTGATCCACAAGTTCTAGCTCAAATCAAATGAATGGACAGATGAAATACATGGATTTGGGATTCTTGCTAATTGGTTGATGTGGGACATGTGATAACACACTAATATTCATATTCCATTTAGTGATTTTAGAAAACCACCATTAGAGGAGTTTGATAGTGTATATCCATTCTTCATTTTTATTCTTCATTATTACTGATGCAATTGGTTTGATGGAAATATCTCGAGACAAATAATAGTCCATCACTTTCTATATCCACTAATTATCTCAAAGGGAATAGGGAACGTAATACATCCCAAATACATTAATGAAACATTATTTTTCATTCATTCCATCACTCATATAATCTATCTCTTAAAGGATAATTAACCACAAGAAAGAATCACATAATGTTCCATTGATCATGGAACAATATGGAGAAAATAATCAATGAACATGGGTGAAAAATATCACTAAATGATGAACTAATGAAAATACTATTAGAATTTTGATAAAACTAAAATGTGAAAAAATAAAAATAATCTACATTTTGTAATGATCTTTGAAGTGATCATTTGAATCCATCTAGTTATAATTAAATGTAGTGGTGTGAAAAATATCATAACATAGATCAAAAGACGATTCAGCCTTTTATAACTATTATCACACGTATTATTCTGATTAATTAAGAGGAGTTCCACTAAGACATCATTTTTCATTGAATGAATGCATATTGATAATCACTATGGCATTTTGATACGACCATCGATGCATCACATAATCAGCATAACAACCATGAGAAGTGACCACATGATTTCATGATCCTTCTGATGATGCAAGGGGACACTGAAAGTATCAAAATTCAATTAGATATGTAGAGATACTTGTTAGCTTTAATAAGTCATCAGGATTTCATAAAACCAATGATAAGTGGTTTTAAATGGAATATATAAATCAAATATCAGTCGATATTATTTTAAAAAAACACGAGATCTCTCGTGGTATGCATCCCGCCTTTTATTACATAAATTTTCATTACATTTTACAAATAGAGGATTTTTAATGTCTAGTGTCTTAGAAATAAGGAACAATAAAACATGAAAAATTAAATCAATATTTTAAATCCCCTTGAAAATATTCTTTAAAATTTCATCCTATTTACAATTACTGCATCTCGTAACCTATAGAAAAACATCAAAGGAATGGGTGACAATAATTCCGAGAAAGGAAAGCAAGTGAATCGGTTTACTTGTGATATCAATAAGAACTTGATGAAAACCATAAGACATGAGAAATGTAAAAGGAGGAATATCATAATAAAAATAACATGAATAGAAAATTTAATATGTGGATATAACATTTCATTTAGATATTCATGATCATACCACCGTGGTTCATCCCAAGGTGTCATAAAAAAATTACCAGGTTATTCACCAAGGTATCGTGAAACTTGTCTTCTCTAGAGATTAAATTATTTACCTAATGAATTCTAGCGCTATCAGGGTGAAACCATAATATTTATTTATTTTCATGTGAGCCACATGTATCATAATCATAAATTTCATAAATATCCCAAAATATAGTAAATGAAATGTGTTTCACATCAAAATCATTAGGTTTTAGAAGTGCTTAGAAAATAAGATGATTATCTCATTTGTAACCCATGGAAGGGAATGATGGTTATATGTATGTCAATTACAGAATCAATAATTTAATTTTTATGTCTTTATGAACATCCATATAGACAAAATAGGTCCAGTTATTGACTTATATAAGATAATAGAATTTATTGAGATAAAGAAAGAGAAATTTTGAGACGAAAATTCTACAGCATAACAGCAACATAACATTGTTTTAGAAAACATTATAAATTGAGGGGACAAGGTCCAACCACTCATAAATAATTCATAATACAGTATGGGTACATAATAATATCATGTTATGGATATATGGATGACATACCACATGAAATATATATGAAAGAAAAGAGAAGATGTTATTTCTTTTATGAAACATTTGGCAGCCTAATGGCGTCGCTAAAAAATTCAGAAAATAAATTTTTGAGAGATGGAAGTGTATATCATCATTTGGACATGAAATGGATAGTAATAATAATATATAAGAATATAACCAAACATAAACATATGGAAACTAGAAGACAAAACATAAAGGAAGTCATGACTTAAAAGGGAGGGTGAACGATTCCCTTACCTTGAAGAGTATCTTCGAAAGCTCCATGGTTGGGACCATGGGGGGCTTGAGGGCACTATCAGAGGAAATTTTGGAAGGTAGAAAAACAAGTTATTAATGGAGGAGAATTTTGGAACGAAATTAATTAGGTAATGGCTTGGTATATATAGGAAAAGTGAGAGAATATTAAATTAATTTCCAAGGGACACCTCATCGAAGGAATTTGCAAAACCATGGGCTAGATCATGGTATATGCCCATGGTATTGCCCTCTTAGAACACCTCATAACATATCTTACTATTCATAAGTCGAACAGATTTATTACATAATTATTACATCATCAATGATGTCATTAAACACCCGAAACTCAAAAACCGTATTTTTACTATTCATTGAAAATTCAATTGTTTCTGAAAAATCCAAAAAATTCACCCTAACCTAATATATTGATGCTCTAAATTCAAAAATTAAATCCATTTTATGAATTCAATTTTCAAAATATATTTAATTTAAATTTCATATAAAATCATTATTTATTCAAAAAAACAACTCTAAAACTATAACTTATTTTATAACACTTTGAAAATGTAATCAAGGTCCCAAAAAATTATCGTGTGACCATAAAACAATAAAGTAACAATTCATGATTAAATTTTTTGAAAAAAAAAATTATTTTAAATTATTAAATTATTTATAAAATTTGAATTAAAATATTTATGACATACAAAAATACTGATACTTATATTATGACCATTTTTCACTTTTATGATGTCTAAATAATATTTATACATTCATGGGTGAAGTTTCTATTTTATTGGCCGATTTACTATTCATTACTATTCATTACTATTCATAAGGGTATATTACTATTCATACTTTACTATTCACCAAAAATTAAGTTGGTCTTATTAGACTCTAAATTTCTTACTAGTCATAATTATAGAAGACCATTTTATGAAAATCAATTCACATTATTAATTATTTAAATAATAAAAAATTATTTTAAAATACCCCTTTTTTCCAAAATTCATCAATAACATGGAACTTCTCTAAATTCATCCTATATTTATCCGGACAATTGAAATCCACAAATTTTACCATAATAATAAGTAAAACTTTTATTTATACAAAAGTATTACAGAATGTAACTAAGGCTTCGTTACATAACCCCCTATAACACCTGCATGGGACATAAGTGTAAGGTGTTCAATGGTGATAAAATATTGGGGTGGCTGGGATAACATTCCCATAGTGGTGATTTCTATCAACTTGATCTTTTCCCTTAGGCGATTCTATTCAATCTTCACATATTGATGTTCAGCTTGGGCTTGATCAAGAGCAAAGCCCAGTGATGCTTCCTCCTTCCCAAGCTTTGACATATGGGCTTCATATGTCCCGAGTATATAGGATGATGCCATCGACTCATATTTATGTATTAGTTAACCAATATCATTTGAATTTATAAACAATAATTGTAACATTAAGAGTGTATTTTCCAATGGTTATATTGACCAACAATCATATAAGAGTCAAAACCCAATAGTCTCATTTAATTATATTCACATCATTAATTAAAGGGTATAGTTTTGTTGAGTATAAAATAAAATAACAAAAAAATTAGTAAACAAATATTATTAAAAAGTTCAGGCCGTTACATTCATCCCCCCTTAAGAAATTTCATCCCTGAAATTGTATCTTGTACCCTCTGATTAGAAAAGGTTTGGGTACTTCTATCTCATAGACTCCTCTGGTTCCCATGTGGTTTCTTCACATTTGTGGTTCCTCCACAACAATTTAACAAGGCGTGTAGTCTTAATGCATTGAACCCTGTCTCTACGATCAAATATCTCAACTGGTTGTTCCTCATAAGAGAGATCATGTTCCCGTCGTACCACCTCTAGATTTAGTACATGTGAAGGGTCAGGTATGTACTTCCTCAAGAGGGATACATGGAAGAAATCATGAATGTGTGCTATATTTGGAGGAAGTGCAAGCCGATAGGCCACTGCTCCCATGTGAGCAAGGATTCCATAGGGGCCAATGTACCTAGGGATGAGCTTCACTTTTTTCCCAAACCTCATGACTCCCTTCCAGGGTGAAATTCCAGGAAATAATTTGTCACCAACATCAAACACCAAGTCCCTTTGACAGTTTTTGGCACAGCTCTTTTGCCAACTATGCACAGCCTTAACGTGTTGCTGGATGGCATGGACCTTTTCTATCATCTCTTGCACAAGATCTGGTCAAAAATAAATTCTCTCACTAGCATCATACCAATAAGTGGGTGTTTTAAATCGCTTACCATATAGAGCTTCATAGTGTTCCATTTAAATACTTGGGTGGAATCTATTGTTGTAAGTGAACTCAAATAAAGGGAGATGTTGATCTCATCCACCATTAAATTTCATTGAGCATGTTTTTAGCATGTCCTCAACTGTTTGAATAGTCCCTTTAGATTGGCCATCAGTTTGGGGATGATAGGCCATACTAAAATTCAATTCAATGATCAGATCAGGTTGAAGACTTCTCCAGAATTTTTATGTGAACCTTTGATCACGATCAGATATGATAGAAAGTGGAACTCCATGCATCCTTACCCCTCCCTTTATATAAATCCTGGAAATTTGATCAAGAGAGAAATCTTCATGAATGGATATTAAATGGGAATCCTTGGTGAGACAGTCCACAATAACCCATATCACATTGTCTCCTTTGGAAGTTCACAGGAGAACAGTGACGAATTCCATAGTGATATTGTCCCACTTCCATGCTGGTTTGGGTAGTGGCTGCAATACCCCTTTAAGAAGTGGTCACTCTGCCTTCACTTGCTAACATACCAGGCACCTTGATGTGTAGTCTACAATCTTCCTTTTTATATTATCTAACCAATAATGATCACGATTGTCCCTATATATATTTTTTTCTTCCAAGATTTATAGAGAAAGTATAGCTATGATCTTCATCCATTAGCTCCTTCTTCATTTCTGAAATAGATGTAAGACATAGTCTTGTACAAATTTTCAATACACCTTGATCAATATTGACCTCAAGAAACGTCCCATCCTTCGTAGCCTCTAAATTCTTCTTTAAAAAAGGATCTTCTTTCTGAGCATTCATGATCTTCTATAGTAATGACAGTTGAGAAATCATTTGGGTTAGTGATAATGATGTCCCTTCCCTTATAATTCTGATGTCCAGCTTTTATGGGTCCTTGATCAAAGGATCTCTTGGAATCCTCATTACGGAATGAACAACTAGGTATTTCCAAATTAATGCATCAGAAACTCTGTTTGCACTTATGAGATGATAATGAATTGAAAAATCATAGTCTTTGATAAGTTCCATCCATCTCCTATGCCTCATGTTCAATTCCTTTTGTTTGAAAAATATACTTCAAACATTCATGGTCTATGTATATATCACATTTATCTCCATAATTATAGTGCCTCTATATCTTAATAGAAAAAATGACCACATCCAGCTCTAGATCATGTGTAGGATAGTTCTGCTCAAGAGTCTTCAACTATCAAGATGCATAAGCAATGACTTTGTCATTTTTTTTAGGAATCACCCATGCCCTTTCAGATATGAATCGCTAAAAATAACGAATCCTTATCCACATGAGGGTAGAGTTATCACAGGTTCAGTAACCAATCTATTATTTTTCTCTTGGAAACATTCCTCACACTCCTTTTTTCCAGATGAACTTGACCCTTTTGAGTTAAATTGGTTAATGGATTAGAAATTCATGAAAAGTTTTTCAAAAACCTCCTATAGTATCCCTCTATTCCTATCAACTAGAAATCTTAGTTATCATTGTAGGTTATGGCCACTACTCTACAAATTTTTTCTTTGTTGGGTCAACTGTGATTCCATCATTGATAACAACGTGCCCCAACAAAGAAACATGTTTTAACCAGAATTCACATTTGCTGAAGTTACCAAAAAGCCTTCCTTCCATAGAGTTTGAGAAATAACCCTTATATGATCCTCATGCACCTCACAACTTTTGGAATATATCAGTATATCATCAATAAAAAATACTATAAAGTTATCTATGTAGTTCTTAATGGCTCTATTCATAAATTCTTTAAAAATAGAAGGTGCATTAATCTATCTGAAGGGCATAATAACAAACTCATAATGTCTATATCTTTATCGAAAGGTAGTTTTTGGAATATCATCTTTCTTCACCCTCAATTGATGATAACTAGATTGAAGATCAATCTTAGAGATGAATGGAGCCCCACAAAATTGGTCAAATAAATCATCAATTCATTGAAGATGGTATTTGTTCTCCACAATAATCCCATTCAGTTCTCTATAATCAATTCATAGCCACATCGATCCATCCTTATTCTTTACAAAAAGAACAGGTTCTCCCCAAGGAGACACACTCGGTCAGATAAACCCCTTCTCCAAAAGATATTGGAGTTGCTTCTTTAATTATTTTAGATATACATTTTCCATCCTATAGGGGGTCTTAAATATAAGATGAGACCCAGGTACGTGTTCAATGGATAACTCTACCTCTCTTTCTGGTGGAGGTTCGAGTAACTCCTCAGGAAATACGTCATCATATTCCTAGACGATGGGGAAATTTTCTATCCTCAAACTCTCATTTCCTTCTTCTTCTTCACCGATCAACTCCATAAAGAAGGATATAAGAGGTTCTTCTGGAAAAAGATCAGGTTGAGACATCATTCCTTGGAAGATAACTGTAGATTTTCCATTCAATACTACTGATATTCCATTGCTTTTTCATTTTATCTTAGCATTATACTCTGACAGCCAATCCATCCCTAGTATAATGTCAAATTTCATCATGGGAATGACTTCAAGATTTGTGATAAGATTGTGCTCACTAAAGTAAATACTAGAGTTTCTAAACACTGATGATTCTTGGATAATCCCACTAGGATTCTTGAATGATAACTCGACTTTTAGAAAATCGGGAGTTGATTCAAAATTCATGGCAAACATGGAGGGAATAATGGAATGAATAGAACCAGAATCAAACAAAGTACATGTTATATTTTAGTGAAAAAAAAGAGTACTTGCCACCACATCATTTGGTGCTTCAACTGTAGCTAACGTGATAGAAAAAGCATGACCTCGCTCCCTTGGCCTTTGTTAAGGCTGATGGCGGTTCCCCTCTATTGCCCTAGGATTGGGATAGTGATTGGAAAAGTGCCCAAGTTGTCCACATATAAAGCACTGGACATCGGGTAGGTCCTACACCATCTTCCCCTTGTTGTTGATGTTTGGAAGTTGAGGTTTCACCTCACTATGACAATTCCTCACAATATGGCCATCTCTTCCACACTTTTAGCATTTTCCACTCCCAAGCAAGCAGTTTTCTGAATGCTTCTTCAATCATTTATTACACGTAGGATGTTACACTTACTTGCATCCTCTTCCCTAATCAAATTTCCTCCCTAAGCTAGGATCCATCGATCACTTCATGTTGTTAGATTTATGAGACCACTACATCTCACCAAACATCAGTTAGTCTTTCATCACACTCCGTAAGATCTACTCATAACTATCATAGTCTTGGTTGGCTAGATTCTTTCACAAATGAGGTCTTAGTCTAGTGAAGAATCTATCAACCATAAAATTTGGATCCATGACAATGATAGAGGTATAACGTCAAAGCCATGTGAGATTCATCTTGTAACTTCCAACAGATTCATTCCCATTCTGCTTCAACTAGAGATACTTCTTCTCCATTCATCTTCTCATGGAACAAGGGAAATATTAACAGAAGAATATCTTTATTAACTATTACCACTCCATAGCTTCAACCTCCACTCTTTGCCTCATGTTTTTAATTAGTTCTCGCCACTTATAAGCTTCTCTGTCTAAGTGATAGAGAGTCAGGATGACCTTCTCTGGCTCTAAAGACCAGATCATAGAAAAGATCTTCTTGATAGAGTTGATCCACTATTCATCAATCAATGGGTTGGTAGATCCACTACAGTTTGGTGGTCATTGATGTATAAATGATTCAATAGAAAGTTGTTATCATCATGGTGAGATCAATCTCTCAGCTTAATTCATGTTATTTCCCATAATTTGAGTCTGTTGGTTCATCATTCGCATGAATTTTTTCATTCTGGGTTCCATCGGAGGGTCGTCAGCGCGTGGTCCATTGTGGTAACCATTTGTACAGTTCCTCCTATTTCCCACCATTTTCTAAAATAAAAAAACCTTAGTGAAAAACATATTTGGTTTAAAAATATTTAAACCATAAAGAATTTTATGTATTAAAAATACATACTTTAAATAATTACATTTCTCTTTAAACCTTCATAATTATTCATAAAAAGAATATGATTAACCAAACATATCCCCCTGAAAGTCTCATAACCAAGAGTGCAGCATGGCCCGTTGTTATAAACCAGGATACCCTGGGTCGAGACCGAAACTCCTTATCATAGTTTTCACTCCTAGGTACATCTGTTCCAGAGCTACCTCTACCTGCTCATATCTAGACACAGATGTATTTTCTTGACAAACCACATACTCAATACTCACTTAAATATCAGGAAGTTTTCCTACATATAAACTTTTATGTAGGATTATTCCTAGTGATTTCATAGCCTAATTTCCATAAATAACTAAACTTTACCTTCATACCAACTATGGAATCTCTCCTTTTTATTACATAACTTTTCATTACATTTTACAAATAGATGATCTTTAAGGTCAAGTGTCTTGGAAATGAGGAACTATAAAACAAGAAAACATAAAACCCCCTTTTAAATCCCCTTGAATATCTTAATAAATAGTTTATCCTATATAAAATTACTACATCTCATAACCTGGAGACATACATCAAAGAAAAGGATGAGCAGAAGGCCCAGTAAGGAAAGCAAGAGAATCAGTTTACTAGTGATAGCAATAAGAACTTGATGAAAACAATAAGACAAGAGCAATGAAATAATAGGAATATCATAATAAAAATAACATGATTCAAAAATTGAATTTTTTTCCATAACATTTTATTTATAAATTCATGAACATATCACCAAGGATCATCCCAAGGTGTCATAAAAATTTACCAAGGTTATTCACCAAGGTATCGTGAAACTTGTCTTCTCTAGAGATTAAATTATTTACCTAATGGATTGGATCACTCTCAGGGTGCACCATTAATATGTATTTATTTTCATGTGATACACATATATCATAATCATACATTTCATAAATAACCCATAGTGTGTAAAATAAATGGGTTTCACTTCAAAATCATGATGTTTTAAAAGTGCTTAAAAAATGAGATCATTTTGTTATTTATAACCTATGGAAAAGAATTAGGGTTATAGTTATGTCAATTATAGAATCAAGAATATAATAATTATGTATTTATGAACACCCATATAGAGAAAATAGGTCTGGGTATTCACATAAATAAGATAAGAGAATTTATTGAGTAAAAGAGAGAGAAATTTTGAGATGAACATTATACAGCATTACGGCTACATAAAATCATTTTATAAAACATTATAAAGAGATGGGACAAGGGTAAAACACAAATAAATAATTCATAATACAGTATGGGTAATAATAATACCATGGTACAGATATTTTAATGACATACCACTTGAAAAGAAAACATGAAATAAAAGAGAAGACCCTATTTCTTTTACAAAACATTCTACAGCCTAACAGCGTCGCTAAAAAATACAAAAAATAAATTGAGGATAGATGAAATGTTCTATCATAATTTTTAGATGAAATGGATAGTAATAAGAATATATAATAACCTACCCCCACATCAAAATATGAAAAATAGAAGACATATCATAAAGGAAGTCATGACTTAAAAGAGGACGGTGAACGGTTCCCTTACCTTGAAGAGTATCTTCGAAATCTCAAATGATGGGACCTTGGGGGGGGGCTTGAGGGAACCTTGGGAGGACTCACAAGGATATATAAAGACCATATCTTCGTTTAGGAGGATTTTTGAATGAAATTAATGAAATAATGTCTTGGTATTTATATGAAAAGTGAGGGAATATTTAATTAATTTCCAAGGGACACCTCATCGGTGGTATTTGAAAAATCATGGGCACGCCCATGGTATTTTCCAATGGTATGACCCACTAGGGACACCTCATAACATATATTACTATTATAAAGTCTACTATATTTATTACATCATGATTACATAATCAATGATGTCATTAAATACCTGAAACTGAAAACTGTATTTTTACTATTCACTGAAAATTCAACTGTTTCCAAAAAATTCAGCATAACCTAATATTTCTTATCTAGATTTCAAAATGAACTCCATTTTATGAAAATAATTTTCAGAATATTTTTAATTTAATTTTTAAATAAAATAATTATTTACTCAAAAAAACAACTCTAAAACTATAACATATTTTGTAACTCCATGAAAAATTAATCAAGGTCCCATAAAATTTTCATATAACCATAATAAAATAATGTAACAATTTATGATTGCATTTTATGAAAATAAATTTTTTTTAAAATTATTAAATTAATTATAAAATGGTAATTAAATTATTTATGACCTAAAAAATACCAATACTTATATTGTGACCATTTTTTCACTTTAATGATGTCTAAATTATATTTATACATTCATGGTTTAAGTTTCTATTTTTTTGGCTGATTTACTATTCATTAATATTCATAAATGTATATTAATATTCATACATGAATATTCACCAAAAATTAAGTTGATCTTATTAGACTCTAAATTTCTTACTGGTCATAATTTTAGAAGACCATATTCTGAAAATCAATTCATATTATTAGTCATTTAAATAATAAAAAAGTATTTTAAAATACCCCTTTTTCCAAAATTCATCAATAATATGTAACTTCTATAAATTCATCCTATATTTATCCGGACATTTGAAAATCACAAATTTTACAATAATAAGAAGTAAAAAAATTATTTGTACAAAACGATTACAGAATGTAACTAAGGCTTTGTTACATAGCCCCTTATAACACATGCATAGGACCTAAGTGTAAGGTGTTCTATGGTGATATAATCTTGGGGTGGCTCAGAAAACATTTCCTGAGTGGTGATTTCTATGAGCTTCAACTTCTCTCTTAGGCGATTCCGTTAAAAATTCACATGTTGAAGTTTAGCATGGGCTTGGTCCAGAGAAAAGCCCAGTGATGCTACATCCTTCCCATGCTCCGACAGATGGGATTCATATGGCCTGAGTCTACTAGATTATACCATCAAAACTTATTTTTGTATTAATTATCCAAGATCTTTTGAATTTATAAACAATAATTGTAACGTTAAGAGTTTAGTTTCCAATGGTCATATTGACCAAATATAATATAGCAGTCAATAACCAACGGTCTCATTTAATTATACTCACTTCATTAATTAAAGGAGATATTTTTCTTGAGTATAAAATAAAATACCCCAAAAATTTAAGAAACAAATATTATTAAATGTTTGGGTCGTTACACATGGACATAGGGAACTCGTGTGAAGAATTCATTTGATGGAAAAAAATATGCAAACATGATTCATTCATGTCAAGGATAATAGTTTGCGTGATATAATCACATGATGAAGATCACGTGAATCACCTTTCATCTTATGTGGAGGAACTTGAGTAGACAATATATAAAATCCTATTTCCCACAAAATTGGAGGTGTTTATTTGATATAATCATGTAAAAGACACCTTTCGGATATCTCTTGTCATGTGAGGGATCCCAAAAACAAACCCTTTTCAATTGAAGTAACCCATAAAAATTTATTATTAACAATTATAAATCCAAATAGGTTGATTTGGTCAGGAAAGGAACAAACATGAAGGTAGTGAGATATAATGTGATCTATTCACATGAAGGATGAGATCCAAACACTATTTACATGAGGGAAGTGGGATTTGAGAAGGATAATTCATGTTAACCATCCTAGTTCATGTGAAGGAAGTAGGATAGAATACTTAAATTCAATACGCGTAATTCATCCAACCTAGTTACAAACTTTGATAGACATCTAGTATTTATAAACAAAAATTAAAATATGAAGATTAAATTTTTCTTTTTTTATAATAATGGCATTAATTTAAGAAATCACATACAATAATGAGAATGATAAATGATATGTGAAATTTTCATGAACCATGTATTATACCATGAATGGATAAATAAATTTTGATAATTCTTGAAGGTATAGTGATTTTACATTGTGAATGATATTATATACTTGAATTATTTTTGAAGAAGTTGTGTTCATAATTTTTATAAATTTATTAAAGTCAGTACATTAGTAGAAGGAGGAATTTATTAAGCATTGTTCCACTGAGGTAACTAATCATGTATAGGATATCAGATATATTAGAGAAATACAGGAAATATTAAAATCTATATAAAGTGTAAACAAGAATATATAATCCAGATCATGGAGGACGATAATGAGATCATTGTAATGTGAATAAACATAAATGAGAATATATAGGTTATGACTTGGGGGTATGACCAGTTGTGAAAGATGATTAAGGATAATAATATGGTTGGTGGGTATAACCAATAGAATTATAAGAGTTGTATTTTTAAAGGGTATAACTACGATGTAAATATGGAATAAATATTGTAGGGGATAATAAATTTCAACAGAAATTTTTTTAATTATTAATAATAATATATTTATGATTAAAATTTGGGAACCTAACCAAAAAATCAAGCACATATTTATACAAAAATCTAGAAATACTTGTGTTATGTTACATCAAATTTGCATAATTATTTGTGGAGAGGTTAAGGGAAACAAGAATATTAGATTGAGAATTTAAAAATCCAAAAGGATAAATTTAAATGAGGTAATATGTAAAATGAAAAAGGGATCACTGATTCACCCCTCCCACACTCATTGATATTACACTGATCTCATTAGTTCTCATATCATTAATTAATGAAATTTCATAATTAATACATTTCAGATATTAATATAATTCATGTATTAAACCATAAATTTTAGGTAGAATGATATATTTTTATACATGGGAGACATATATAAATAATTTAGAATCAATCTATAACAAACAATCCATTTTCAATGATGAAAATTATTTAGAAAATATTGAAAAAAATCATGAAGAAAACATCCTTTCCACATTGAAAATATTTTATGAAAAATAGTAAATTTAAATTATATTATGATTTTTTTAATAAAACCCTATAAAAATATAAGTAAATATTTAATATGAATAGTTTCCTGACTGTGGGTAATTCCATGCCTATCTTGAAATTTAAGAAAACTCTTCATTCACACTATGGTAAAAATGTACCTCATCTAGAATAAGAAATGAAAATTGAATTTAAACCATTTTATGGAATGGTAAAAAAGGATAAAAAAGAGTTTATAAAATAATTTAACAATATTAATAACATTTTTAAAATACTTTAACAATAACATGTACATGGAAGAAAAAGGGTTTTATAGTGAAGAGAGAAATAAATTCAATTTCCTTTAAATTATTTTCTCATTATTTTTAACAAAAAAGTGAGGAAATTGTAAAATAAATTTAAAAATTCTTGAATAACTATAATAAAATAAAATTATTGTTTTTATAGGATAGTTTACTAAAAATTTCCTTCAATTGTAATTAATATATAAATAATACAGAAAAAATGACATTATTTAATAAACGCTTACTTCATTGGTAGTTTTTTGAATCATACCACCAAATAATAAAATAAATGAAATTTAAATCTAAATTACATGAATTATGACTAATTCATGATATTATATTGAAATGGGTAATATATAAACCATATACAATAATCTAGGTACCTGAAAGATCTTCTGTATAAAAGAAGGTTTTATTTTGATGAAACCCTTACCTTAAGTATGATTTGTCACATTCATTCATTTTCATCATGAATAATAAACATCTTTCAATTATTTATATACATAATTACCGTATTTATTTTATTATTTATTTTATTTTATTTTTCACAATGTTACTTTCCATTACATTTTCAAATAGCTTCCCATTAGATGATTTAATGATCAATGACTGACTTATCAAAAATGACATTGGTAAGTGGAATATGCTCAAATAGAATGTTATTTAATATTATAAATAATTTTAAAAATGAACTAATTATCATTTTTTAATAAAATATAATTTTATAACCGTCCATGGAATATGGTTATGAAAAATGAACTACAACACAATCATGTAGACGACAGGTCCTACATACGCATGACTAAAGTTTACATTTTTGACGATCAAGATAGAAAGAAGTAAGTGTTATTTAATCCTTAAAGGATTAAAATTATATTATCTTATCATATTATTTCTTTAAATACCCTTAAATATACCATCTGTGTGATTTGGTAAAAAAAATGTATCACATCTATTTGTGTGTGCAGTCCACCATATACACAAACAACACTATCATATTTACAATGGATTGTAAGGTATGAAATTTTATGATATATTTACATTATATAATTATTAATAAATAATTAATATAATATATAATAATTAAATAATTCTTTATTATCTTTTATGTAAACTTCAACTGAAAAAATGAGTCGCATCGCCTTGTGGGGTGGTAGTTCGCTATACACACAAGAACCTTTATCATATATCATATTGAATGAAAATTAATATTGTTTTTTGGTATTATAAATAGTGAATTATAATAATATCATAAATAAAATATATAAAAATTAAATATTTCCTTATATCCATCAATAATAAGTAGTGAGGGAAAATGAATTACAATAGTTTTCAATGTGGTAGTCCACTATACAGATGATCAATGGGTTTGTTTCCCATTTGAGGGAGTAGGATATAGTTATATTCAATTACATTAATAGGTCTAAATATCAATATATTGAATATAATTATGTTTTTATATCATCATGTTATGATAATATTTGTATGAGGATGAAGAAGAAGTAAAATTAATTGCTTAATTAAGAATGTTAACTTTTCTTTGGATAACCTTTATAGGATCATACCAAATGTATTCCTAGATCACCATTCTAATCAATAGAATTCATTCATGATGGGATGAGGGAAATAAATATTTTAATATTTTATGAATTGGATTATTAAATTGGTTATGGATGTTTGGAATGGAGAGTATAGGGGGTAACCGTTTATAAGTGGTGGATATAACACATTTAAATTTCAGAAATGAAGGAATTACACCCACTCTTTTCACAAGATAAATGGAAAAGGATAGTATAATGTATAAATATTATAAGAGATATGATCAAATTATGAACATATAATATAAATAAGACGTGTATTATTTTATTTTCAAAACTCATATTATTAGTTTTTCACAGTAGTAAAGATGTTTTTATCTTAACTATAGTAATTTACTCTAATCTTTTTCCACTATTCATTATGGGGAATGATTATGTTGAAAATATTATATAATATAAATTATTCTTATTAAAATTATTTATTAAATTTTGTTATATTCAACTCACATAATTGGAATAATTTAAAATAAATTTAAACATGTATAAGTGTCAAAAAAAGAGTTATAAAGAAACTCATTTTTCAATCATAAGATAAAATTTTAATTCTATGAAAATTAATCACAACTAAATGCATTTATGTATATACTTTTCAATATATAATATGTAAATTTCATTTAAATTATTTATCATTAGGGTTAATTTAATTAATTAAAATGTAGAAACATTTTTCATTTTAACACAATTTTCAAATCCATGATTGTTTCCCTAAGAATAAACTTATACTAAAATATATAATAAAGATTATTTATTTTTAATTAAAAGGATTTAAAATAACTTTATAATACTTAAATTAATTGTAAATAGAATTTAAAAAATAAATAGACAAATTGGTTTTAAAAAATAAATGACATTTCTATAAAAACATCAATTTTCACTATTTAGAGAAAAAGTTATACTTTCATAAATATGAATAAATTCTATGTAAATATTATATCAATATTATGAATTAAAAAATTATATTCATTTTATAATATAAAATATCAATTGTTCCAAAAATTATGAATAAATGTTTCATTGAATAAGTGGTAAACTTTATTAGTGAAATACGTGTTTTTCATAAAAAATTCAATGCATATTTAAAAGGAATTTAAAAATACAAATATATTTATTAAAAAAAATTTATAATTTTAATAATTTATTAAAAACAATTAATACATAAAAATTTAATTCCTTCGATAAAATGATCTTTTTAAAACACTAATATTTTAAAAATATCTCACCATTCATTTAATAGATGTGTTTCATGTGGAATATTCCCATGAATATATTGTTCTTTTAAAATATCAATGTATTAAATGGTTTTTCCTGAAGTGATATTGACGGGGAAATTTAAATTTTTTAGAAATTATGAATAAGAATGTTATGTAGAAGAAATCTTCTTAATGTACTTAAAATAATTGTCACATTTATATGATGGGTGACTAGTTAAAAATTAAACAAACTATAATATATTAGACCATATTGAACAATCTATAAAAAGATAATGATGGAAAAAATTATGGGATGAATGAACATTAT
This sequence comes from Viscum album, assembly GCA_963277665.1. Classification (NCBI taxonomy): domain Eukaryota; kingdom Viridiplantae; phylum Streptophyta; class Magnoliopsida; order Santalales; family Viscaceae; genus Viscum; species Viscum album. Next base: position 1,630,099,895 of record OY728121.1, on the reverse strand, counting down.
GATTCAACTCAGAGAGATTTATTTTTATCAATTCACTCAAGTCTGAAATGTATTATTACAGATGTTTATGTATATGACAATTTAAATACTAATCATTCTTCTAATTATTCTTTATAAACTTCTTCTTCTTCAAAACCCTTAATCCATGAACATAAAATGTATTCCATTCATAAAATTGAAATAGGTTTTTATTAAATATATAATTTTTTTAATTATATTTAAATGAAATACAATGATGTATAAAATGAAAGAGACCATATTTTAGATGAAAAATATGGTTTTGTTTCATAATTAAAAATTCAACCATATATTTATGTTTTAAAATAAAAAATCACTAATATAAAAATCTCTATTTTAAAATTCACATCAGGAGAAAAAATAATACTTTGATCATTTGTTAAAAAAAATTATAAAATAAATAATGATGGTTTTTATTTTCTGAAAATTTAAATATCATCAAAAAATAAAACTTTAGATAAATTTGTTTCCAAAAATATGATTTTAAATTATTTTAGAAAATTTTGGCATCACCTTTTTTAATGAAAATTACAAAATTATTTAAATTGTAGAGTGAAAATCATTCACCTTTATTCTCAAATTTATTAAAAAAATCATCTTTTAATGAAATTTGTGTTCCATGTTTTTAATCTATGTGCACCCAAAAAAATTCACCTTTTTTATTTTTAATATCTAGATTTTTCGGGCCTTCAAGAGTACAAAATTAATCATATTTTTAATCTTATATAGGGCTTCACTACTAAAAATAATTGATATATAAAATGGTGTAATCCCTCTAAAATTTGGTGTTTAACATCATGAAATATTTTATTAACTATCTATCCATCTTGAGCTAATTTCATAATTCTCCTTTTGGGGGTGAGGATAGCTCTTTCCATTTTAGGAAAATTTAGACATCATCCTTGTCTAACATGGGGATAATAATCTCTAATAGTTTAATTTAGAACCAGATTGAATGAAATTTTAAGATATCTATTCTCTCTCATGTAAATGTTTTCCTAATATGGGTGAAAGTTATTCTTCAAAATTGCATTTTTATTAATTTTTGAGTTTATATTTTATTAATTTTGAAAGTTATTTAACATTTCGTTAAATTATTTTATTTTTAATCAGGAGAATCACTACTTATTCAAATTTACATTGAAATAATGTGATCTTAAAATTTTTATTTTTATCAATTTATAACTATTCATTGTTTTTTTGGAGGAAAATTTTGAATTTCATTATTTATCTTTTTATTTTTTTCTTGGTTGTGATAAATTTATCAACCATGATATATCATTTCATGGGGACCCATATTAATTTATTAATTAAATTTTCATTTAAGATATTTTTGTTTTAAATTATTTATTTCATTTCAAAAATTGTTTCCATTATTTTTAAATATTTCTGATTGTTTTATAAAATAACTACTTTTTTATAATAAGTAAATCGGTTTTTGAAATAATTTTTCTTAAAACTCATAAAATTATTAATGGTAATTTATATTTTTCAAAAAATATTACATTTAATATACCATAACAAAATATTGTTTATGAGAAAAACATTTATTTATACTTATTTATCTAAGTTGTATCTTGATATGTCAATTCCAAATTGATAATTAAAAAATTTCTTAATAGTATACTTTTATTTTCAATGGAAATTATTACATAAAGATAATTAAATGATGAAAAAACTATTTTTAATGGAATTTCAAAAACATTATTAATGAAATTTAATTACTCCTTTATCTCTTGGTTCGTTCTCTTTAATTAATTTCATTTTTTTACATTCTTTTATTTATATTAAATTTAACTTTCATTCTTTTTATTTATTAATTTTACATTATTTTCTAATTATGATTTAATGATTTGTTTTAACATACCACTATCCCACTCACTTTATCCTTATATGGGTTGTTTTAAAGTATAAAATTGTCCTCGATGTATTTTTTTCTTAATTTCTCGATATTTCTAAAATTAAACATATTATTAAAATAAAATAACAAATGTTTTTATAAAAATACAACTTTATCCTTTTAATCAATTTAAAATTTATCTAATATCATTTAATTTTTTTAATGATAATTATGAATATTTTTTCAGAAAAGGGTTTCCCTTAAAGAGGAGGGGATTTCTATGTATTTTTTATCACAAGGGGTGGGGGATTATTGGTTTTATTCTACACTAATGGGGGAGAATGTTATTACATTGTATTGAAAGGGGAATTTGTTGAATATATTTTATTATATCTCATAAATAAAGTTTAGAATCTTGATGTATTATCTAAATATTGAATTACATTATTCTATCATTTAATTATTGATTTCCACTTAATTTATCATTCTATAGTATGTGATTTTGATCATCATAAATGTATATATTTTTATAAACCTCTATCTCATATTGTATTAATGATAAAAAAAATATACATCAAATATTTTCATTTGCGTATTTCCCTGTATATTTAATTTTATTTATCATGTTCAAATTTATAGGCTTTATTAAGTTTTTGATGTCTTTTAAATTTTATATTATAGATGTTATGAAAGGATTATACCTACATATTTTAACTCCTAAAGTTATTCAAATCATCATAGAATTTCCTTATATAGATTAAAAAAATAAGAAAATCCAAAAAAATACCACCACATTAAATCAAATAAAATAGACTGAAAAAACTGAAAGGATAAAAGTAATAGATATAGGTTTCAGACACTAAAAAGTGAGTTCCATGTTTCTAAAAGGTCCACAAGTCCAGAAGACCCATCATTCATCCAGTGGAGTACACCTAACTAGATGGCGGTGGTGTACTAGATACAAGGTCAAGAGATCCTATAATCTTAGAGTTACCTGAATCTCAATGGCTACCAAATGGTAGTAAAAGGGTATCTAGTGGTATCGTGCAATCTTATATAAGATTTAATATAATAAAATACTTTTTTTCATCATGGTATCCATTTTTAGTTACACCCAAATACATAAATAATGCTTATAGTAGTATTGAAATATATATATTGTGCCCATGTGTACCATATATTTAAAAAAATAGAACTAGTGCAATTAAAAAGAATCAATAAGAAGTATTTTATCTCTTTTCCTCATTATGAAATCCATCATCTGAAAAGACAATCTCTATTTCCATATCTTGTTGTTTATCACCCATGACTCTATCTCACACTCTATATTTAAATTCATTCTATATGATAGAAAATTGATAGATTTTTTAAAGGATTTATGATATTTAGATTAAGTATTCTCAAACCTCTTTCTACCTTTGGTTCATTGGGTCTCTATTGAATCCAAGGATTGTTTATGTTCATGTGTCTTTATTAAAACCTAATAATTTTTTATCATTGATCTCTCTTAAGAAATGAAATGGTGGTTCTTGGATTTTAATTATAATGAATGGAAATTGGTTCTTGAAGGATTGTTTAAACAAAAGAATGTTGGTTATTGGGTATTTTTTAAAACCAATGAAATGAAATTATAATACAAATTACTAAAATTGAGGGGTGGTGACTTTGGGTATCATGATGATTAATGTTTTAATTCCTTATAAAATCATGTTTTTCTTTACATTATATTATAACATTGCATCATTTTATGATTATATTCATACTTTCATTAATTTGACTCAATATTTTTCTAAAAATACTATGATATTATCCTTTTAACATGGATAAAATTTATTTACTATTTCTAAGTTGATTTACCTTTTTATTTTCCATATTATCATAATTATTTAATTTTGAAAATTTATATTACCTTCCGATGTAATCTTTAAATTCCTATTTACCCCTGTTAGCAATTTTAGTCCAACCAACACTTACATATCAACTGTTGAGTCTTAGCCATATATCTATTGGAAGGAACCCTAAATTAAACAAGACAAATCCATATTCAATAGATAATATCATTTTGATATGATAATAGAAGGTCATGAGAAAAATAATAGTTTAAATTATTTATGATGTATTCAACATTTATTTTTATAGTAAAATTGTGTACCATGTTTTTTTAATCATTTAACATATTATCACTAAAATTTTAAAATGATATAGTGACCAACCTCAACTACATTGGGTTCTCGGTTCTGTTAAGTATACACTATTCTTTTTGACTCCTTTTCCAACTATTATGAAATAAAACCAATCACGAACTATAACAAAAAAATATTTATGTATAAAACCCACAATGATAAAACTATGTTATTACATGAATCATTGAGACCCATATAATTTCAATTATTAGTCGAGAATCTCACCCAATGTGAGCCTGATGTAGTTTATGTGATTCTGAATGGAAATAATAATGAATATCAGACACATGAGTGGCCTTACCATAATGAAACTTCAAGTAACTTCTACAATAATATATAGATTTTTAAAAATCCTTAAATAGTATACAATTACAATAAAAAGGTATATAAGACACAAACCTGACATAGAAACTATTCAATAAATAAAACACTATAAAATCAAAAAGGGGAAAGTACAAGATTCTAACATCTAAAAAACATATTTTGAACAATGATATGGGATATTCACAACACATGATCTCTTAATTCTATCACCCATGAAAAGTACCACCATTGTCAACCCCTAATATCCTACTCCACAATCAAAACATCCACTAAAGTCACCTCAATAATGTGTATTAACATAAATACAATATGTGTTTAAAAAATATTGTATATTCATGAGTAAAAATATCCCCGATAGATTGCTTCCAAATCACAAGGTGGTATTGAAAGGTAGGTCAACAAAAACCATAAATGAAGGAAAATATAATAATAATCATATAAATACATTATGGAATATAAAAAGTGATGTAATGATGTCAAAATAAGTAGAGAAATAATAATTTTTTTCTAATTGGATAGGATAAATCTGTAAAGGCTCTATTTTTTCAATTTAAAAAATTTGAATATTAATTATATTAATATAATTTTTTCATTAGTGTTTTCAATGAGTTATGGGTGTCATAAGACCCTATAATATCTGTATTAAATTTTTTCAATATATTTATATTCCCATCTCAATCACTCCAAGAATAATGTAATTTCCCTTGAATAAAAAATTTAATTTGTAAATGAGGGAATTATATTAGTTTTAAAATAATGTTTTTACCCAAGTAATAACATAATGTACAAAAACAATAGACCTATGATTGATATATAGTTTTTAGAGGAAATTAGAGGATTCTAATTAATAAAAATAAATAATCTATCTAAATTTTCTTATATTATAATTCTGGAAGATAATAAAATATAATCCATGCTATGATAATTCTCTAGGGTTGTCTTAATTACTCGTGTTTTTTAGAGAACCACTATTGAGGATTCTCAATTAAAGAAAAAAGAGATTATTGTGGATAAAATACATTCTTCAATGGTATGATTCATAGGAATTGATGTCATACCATTATTCCTTATAAATTGATGAAATAATAATGTAGGGATTTTTTATTTATAGATTCTGTCCCATATATTTTATATTCTAAGAATTGAATATGATTTATATTTTGATTCCCCAAATTTCTTCATTTTTACATGGACCCAATAATTTATTTGTTTTTCCCTTTTGAACTAAAAAATATTGTTTCCATATTAATGTGTTCTATTATTTAAAATACTGTGACAGGTGGCCATATTCATATATAATTTCAAAAAACATAGTTACTTTATAGTGAGATTCTCTTATGTAACTTCTTGTGTTCATAATCAGCCTATGGTAATCCATTTTTTCAACTTTCTATGCAGATCATGATTATATTGAACATATAATTCCTATTATTTTTTGTGTTTAATGTTAGAGGTAATTATTTCCTTAAGTGTTAATGATCCATAGTGGATTCCTTACAAACCATGAAGGGTTGAGTTCTTATATGAAGAAGAATGCATAACAAGAATGAATTATATCCCTCGGGATAATTAAAATAAATATTTCCTTGTAATGATCAATTATTTTATCGATGAAAATTTTCTTCTTATAATTATTTTATATAGTATAATCACAAAAAAATCACATTAAGACCACAATACAAACATTATAAATAAATATTGAATGAAATAAGAGGTATTTCTAGAACATAAAGAACCTATAGTGACTAAATAGTAACTTGATCTTAGGAATAGTATTATGACCCATATAAAGATTAAACTGAAAAAAATAGTAACCTCACAAATGAAAGTATAAAAAAAATAGCATCTTATAAGTGGTAGTAATATATATATATTATATTATAATTAATGAATGTTTTAGAAATTATTAATTAAGTTTTGATATTTCTATTGAACATTCATATTTATTTTAAATTTTACAGTTAATATAATATTTTAAAAGAAATTTTACATAAATAAAATGTACTCATAAATTAAAATATTGTTATCTAATGATTATAATCTAATTTTATGATAGCTTCATTAATTTTTTAATGTGTTAAAAATTAATTTATAATTTTCTAATTGGCATATTCCCTGTAAATGATGATTTTAATTAAAAATTAAATTTATTATAATTAGAAAATTATTTTAATAAAATGGAGTTTATTTTTAAATTTTAAATAGTTAAAAATGGGTTGAGAGAATTTTTTGTATTTTTTGAAAAAACATGAATCATTTGTGAACATTAAAATACGGTAATTGATGATAAATTCTAAATACATGAATTATGGAGTCATAGATTTAGTATAGATGATGTAAGTAAAATATCTCGAACTATCCATCATAATTTTAATATTTTTGATGATAATTATAAAAATATTCATAGGCTTGATGAAAAAAATAAATAAATGAGTAAAATAATGAGAAAACACCCCTCTCATCCACTATAAATGTCACGACCCGTCCCAGTGGGGCCCAAGCCGCAACTCCCCAAGCCCGCCTCCAATAGGTTGGGGGCTGGTGACAAGTACCGAGTAGGCATGCTACTAACATTGGAGGAATTGCCTATAAACCTGTACACACGCACACTCATCTCCAAGCCCACAAAGCTGAAAAGTAAAAACTACTAAAAGGAGAAGATGCATGCATACACTAAAACCCAACCATAGAGTATGACAGGAAATTAAAGTACAAGATAGTAAAACATTGGGCCAAAAGTACAAGCCCACCAAAATAAAGTCTGTAACAAAGTCCAACCTATAAGAAAAGGTACTGGGACTGCAATCTATAGCCGTAGGAACACACCTCGGCCCGCCTGATCTCACGGAGTATCGTCCAGTCCTAGTCTGCCAAGAATCCTTTCAAAGGCTTGCTCATCTGCCCAAGACATGACAAGTGTGGTAAAAGCCTGTGTAGGGGTGAGTATAACAATACCCAGTAGGACACCCCGAAACGGCAAGGGAAATACAACAAGGGAAAAACCACAAAGGAAAGATATAGTCAGCTCCACACAGTATATGTCTACAGAACATATAACAAGAATATCCAGATATACTCATACAAAAACAACCATCGTGATACCGCCACTAGAATACAGCTCAAAGATTCCACTAAGCACGTAACAAGGAGAACACACTCCTCGGTCTGAATAGAGAGACGTTAAGTACTCATTTCGGGAGAACAAACTCCACAAGTACTATGAGAAAATAATACTCAGATGAGGATCATGGACAAGTCATGGAGTGATTCCAACAACTCAGTCTGAGCTAATCTGCTAAGCAGAGGATCAAAACCTGGGTAAAGTTGGTCACGTCGATACCAAGAACTCTACTAGGGTTCCAGGGATGAATAGAGGATCCGGCTCTAAGTCTCACAGAGGGGATTCCAACAACGCTATTTAGGAAGTTCTGCTGAAGGGATCATACTCCTAGGTAAAGGAAATGATACCTGAACCTTTAGGGAAAAGACCAAGGGTAATAACCCTATGAAAACTATTCCAAGTCATAGAAGACAAGTGGATCAAGCCATTTAAGATAGGTTACACGGCGTGTAGTATGGTTACACGCTGTGTTCCTTGACCCTGATAATGCCCGTGTAAACGGACCATGTCGTCTATCCAGTCTGTGTAAAACTATACTACATGGAATGTAGAAGAATCAAATGTCATGTTCCTTGACTCTAGGTACTGCCTATGTAAACGGGCCATGTCATCTGTTCAAGCTGTGGAAAACTCAACTACACGGCGTGTAGAAAAGTACACATCGTGTTCCTGACTCCAGGTACTGCCCGTGTAAATGGCATGTGTCACTCGTCTTGTTCATTAGAAAGTAATCACATAGCATGTAAAAGAATCACACGCTGTGTCTGAGCACCTGGGGCTCGCTCCGTGTATAGTGGTTGGGTGCCCGTACATGGTATGTGCCCGTGTCTGTGTCGCCTGCCCACGTAACTGTACATGAGGTATCCCGTGTATCTGGTCGGTCCTGGTCGGGGAGGGGTATACATGGCGTGTCCTTGGCAGTGTACCCTGCTCATGTTCGTGTACTCCTGATGTACACGCCATGTACTCCTACCGAAAAACACTTGCTGTGTAGCCCATACTACATAGTGTGTAGTCATGAAATTTCCAGAAATGTCGTCTCCATCCTCACGCTTCGGCCGGTCTTCCGGATTGCGTTTCTCTGGTCCATTTATCCCAATACTCTAGGGGTTGGTTCGTTTCCTCATACGAACACCATAATGGGTGTTTTCATCTCTTGAATCAGATCATAAACCTTGAACAATTCATCTGAAGAAAAACTCCTGAAAAATCGTATCTCCCGATCCACCCCGAATCGCCTGCCAAAACCATTGTCGCACCTCCGTGACATCGCTCTAGGGTTGGATCTACAATATTGGATCGTTGCACCAACAAACAAATGTGGAACGATCGATTTCCTCCAAGAACATGTAGAACTCAATGATGAACACAAGGGAGAAAAATACAAGAATCAAACAAGAGGGACGAACCTCGATCATTGTTTATGATGATTCGGGTTCATCGCTGTTAGATCAAAACCGAACAACCTCAATATCCTCACAAAACCCACCCCGCAAGAACGATCGTTCCCCGGGCTAATCAATTTCTGGATTATTCTGCATTTTTCATAGAAATCCAAAATGGGGAAGGAAATCAGAAACAGACATCCTACATGGATTCCACGGCGTTTGATGGTGAAGATCCAGTTGTCGTGTCATCGTCGCTGGCGAAAATCATCAAGAACTTCGTCGCCGCGTAAGGAGGTCTTCTCCAGATCTCTCCAGAGAAAATCAGAGTTAGGGGGATTTTAACCCTAACCCTCACTGCGAAATCTCTATTTAAAAGAATAAAAGATTTCATTTCAACAAGGATTTAAATAAAATATTTCAATTAAATATTTTATTACAGTTACGTCCAAAAACCATATTTCACCACCGACCTGCACCGGTCGATGTTAGGTCTCTTATAGGGTAAAACTGCTTCTCTGAACGTAATGGTGCCATCATATTTTTGATTTGGTCACCCGTTCGGGGGGTTATTCCACTGTTTCAGGAAAACCACATGTGCGCATTATTTAAATATTAAATTAAATTCAAACATTTGTTCCGGGATCACCGGGCCTCAGAACTGCATGTCGTCTCTGGGCCTGGTCTCGAATTAATTCCCATATAATACTAAAATAATACATGGAAAAATCTTGGACATTACATCACACCCACCTTAGGGATTTTACGTCCCTGAAAATCTAAAACAAATACTACTCAAAAAGATGTGGGTACTACATGCGAATCTAATCCTCCCGCTCCACCGTGCTCTCCTGGAGATTCCCGACCTGCCACCGGACACGCACTAAGGTAATTTCTCACCCATGAAGGATCTTCTCCTGCCGATCCACAATATATACTGGGTACTCAGCAAAGGTCGCTCCATCATCGATGTCCAGCTCTCCCCAGTCGATAACGTGTGATGGATCATGCATGTACCTCCGCAGCTGCGACACATAGAAGACGTTGTGTACACGGTCCATCTGAAGAGGTAGATCCAAGCGATACGCCACCTCACCAACTCTAATCATAATCTGAAAAGGTCCAACGAACCTCGGAGATATCTTTTCACCTCGGCCAAATCTCTGCAATCCACGTCGAGGAGAGACCCGAAGGAACACATGGTCTCCTTCCTCAAAATCCAAGGGCCTATGCCTCCTGTCAGCATAATAATTTTTCCAACTCTGTGTAGTTTTCATCCACTCCTAGATGACATGCACCTTCTCTGAAGTAGCTCTCACCATCTCTGGGCCTATAAGTGCTGACTCTGCTGGGTCAGTCGAGCAAAGCGATGACCTACAAGGTCACCCGTATAGAGCCTCGAATGGTGCCATAACAATAATGGAATGATAACTATTGTTATAAGAAAATTCCACCAGTGGTAGGTGATCCTCCCAACTATGAATGATGTCAAGAATGAAAACTCGAAGCATATCCTCCAGGACCTGGATGGTCTCCTCTGTCTGACCATCAGTCTGGGGATGAAATGTTATGCTCAAACGTAACTGAGTCCCAAATGCTTCCTGCAATCCCATCCACAATCAGGATTTGAAACGAGCATCACAATCTGAGATGATCGTGGATGGTACTCCATGAAGTCAAACTATCTCCTGCACGTAGAGGCGTCCCAATCTCTCTACTGAACTCTGTTCTCGTATGGCTAGGAATTGGGCCGACATGGTGAGTCAATCAACGATCACCCAGATGGCATCGTGTCCCCTGGACATACGTGGTAAACCTGTCATGAAGTCCATAGATATCCCGTCCCACTTCCACTATGGCACCTCAAGGGGCTGAGTCATTCCCACTGGCACCTGGTGCTCATCCTTTACTTGCTGACAAGTAAGGAACCGAGAAACAAACTCTGCCACACACTTCTTCATTCCTAGCCACTAGAACTGACGTCGGAGGTCCTGATAGATCTTTGCCACCCCTGGATATACTGCCCAATGGGATGTATGGAACTCCCTTAGAACTTCCTCCTGTAATGTCACTGGTACTACTCTACATCCTTTGAAAAGAACAATGTTCTTCGAACCTTCTGAATATCCATCGGTCTCAACACCTGTGGATATCTGAGCACGTAGTGTCTCACAGCTAGCATCCTCGCGATGTGCTTCCCTAACTCGCTATAAGAGTGGAGGGGTGACAACCATCGATTGAAGGTAAGCTCCCTCATCTCTATCCACGAAGGATAACTGTAAAGAGGCCAACTACCTCGTCACCTCATCCAGCAACTGCAAACTGGATTTCCTGCTGAGAGAAACTACCACAACATTCCCCTTCCTAGGTGTGTAAATGATCTCAAAGTCATAATCCTGGAGGAAATAAATCCATCATCTTTATCTCAAATTCAGATCTTTCTATGAAAAGATATATCTGAGACTCTTGTGATCAGAGTAGATGGTAAACCACTCGCCCATCAGGTAGTGCCGCTACATCTTCAATGCGAAGACTACCGCTGCCAACTAAAGATCATGGGTCGCATAGTTCTGCTTGTGTGGCCTCAAATTACGTGAGCCATATGCAATTACCGCTTTCCTCTACATCAGGACACAACCAAGCCCGGTTCCTGATGCGTCGCAGAACAGTACGTACTAGACACCCTCCTCCGGTAACCTCAAGATCGGATCGTTCGTCAGACTCTGTCTCAACTGCTGGAAAGCCTGCTGGCATATCTCGGTCCACACGAAAGGCTGCCTCTTTTGGGTCCAAGTTGTCATGGGTGATGAAATTATGGATAAATCTATAATGAATCTCTGATAGTAGCCTGCCAACCCAAAGAAACTCCGCACCTCCATCACACTCTGGGGTGGCTCCCAGGCCAGCACTGCCTCTACCTTGGCTGGGTCCACTGCTACACCATCTTCCGAGATAAAGTGTCTCAGAAAGTGGACCTCCTGTAACTAGAAATGAAAATTCGAGAGTTTCCCATACAACTGGTGCTCTCGAAGTGTGTCCAAGAACCATCCTTACGTTTCTCGCGTGCTCCTCCTCGGATGCAGATTACAAAAGGATATCGTCGATGAAGACCACTACGAACCGGTCTAGATAGGGCTGAAATATCTAGTTCATGAGTCCCATGAACACTTCCATGGCGTTCGTCACGCCGAAGGGCATCACCAAGTACCCATAGTGACCGTAGAGGCATCTGAAAGTCATCTTCAGTATATCCTCATCCCGTACCCACAACTTGTGATAGTCTGATCATAGATCAACCTTCGAGAACCATCATGCCCCACTCAACTAGTCGAAGAGGTCATCAATCCTCGGTAGTGGATACCAGTTCTTCACGGTCACCTGATTCAAGCGCTGGTAATCCACACATAGCCTCAAGCTCCCGTCTGCCTTCTTGGAAAACAGAACTGGGGCCGCCCAGGGTGAAACATTGGGTCTCACAAAGCCATTCTTCTGCAAGTCATCCAGTAGCACACTTAGCTCACGAAGCTCTGCAAGATCCATCGGATATGCTGATGCTGATATCGGTGTCGTCCCGGGTTGCAACTCAATGCAGAAATCTATCTCCCGATGGAGTGGTAGTCCAGGGACATACTCCAGAAAGACGTCCTCGTACTCATCCACTACTGCTGGAAACTGGAAACTCATAACATCTATTGTACCAAGGGCTAGGCAAGCCAAATGATGTGAAATCGGTTCTGCCATCCTATAAACGAGTCCATCATGTGCTACCTGAGTCTATCTTTCACTGACAAAAGATAACCTCATTCCATCATTGCGGACACACCGCACCCTTCTCCTAAAACAGTCAATCTGGGCATGAACTTTGGATAGCCAATCCATAACAAGAATGACATCGTAAGGCCTCTACGTTACCACCAAGAGGTTCCAACTGAAACTCTCGCCTCCAGGGGTTAGGTCACACTGTCTACAAAGGTGTGTGGTCTCTGAGTCTTCTCCATTTGGTGTTTCTAAGAGTATGGGTCGAGCCAACGGATCAAATGGAATCTCAAGGTCTCGAACAAGATAAGTAGCCAGAAAATAATGACTAGCACCTATGTATATCAATATGGCAGCCAAAGTATAAAAGACACAGATTGTACCTCTAATCATACTGGGAGTACCTGGGTTATAAGCCTATGCCGGCTGCAGTTGTCCCTGCCTCTATCCACCAACTCCCTGAGCCTGGGGTGGACCTCCTAGGGGTGGTGGTGGTAAAGGGTCAAAACGTCGACCACCTACAACTACTCTCCCAACTCCTATACCGTGTCTACCACCCCATGGATCTGTCTCCTCCACATGTTTCCTCAACCTCGGTAGTCCATCCCCTTCTCCCGTTACAGTAGTATGGCGGGTCGGACAATCTCGAGTGAGATGTCCCCTTCCATCACATGAGTAGCATCGCCTCTCTTGAGGCTGGCTGGATGCACCCTGCGAACCCTGTACGGCAGATCCCATGTCTTGGGATCTCCTCTGAAAACGTCTCCCATGCCTGGGTCCCTGACGTCGGCTCCCTGCTTCCGAGTTCTCTGCTCCAGATCGCCCACTACTGACAACTGCCATCTGTCTCTACTCTTCCAAGAAGCTTTCAACCACCAAATCCCGCTCGAGCACCCCAGTATAAGTAGGGATGCTCATAGGGATGATGTTATCTCAGATATCTCTTCGCAAGCCCCTCTCAAATGTCTTACCTCTAAAGTACTGATCTCTGATCATATCCATCGAGTACCGCGAGAGGTTGGTAAATCTCGACGAATAGTCAGCCACCATCATGGTTCCCTGCTGGAGCTGAAGAAGCTCATGTATGTGTACTGCTCTCAGGGTAACCCGTGAAAACTCCTCTCTAAAGAGATGCTCAAACTCTGACCATGCAAGTGTCGCCTCGTCGTGGGTCTGGATAACCAAACTCCACCATCATCCTACCGAGCCCTACAGAAGACTCGCTGCCAGGATCACCATCTGGTCTGCTGGTGTCCTGACCAAACGGATGACTCTGGCCACTACCTCAAGCCAGTCCTCTACTGCCTAAGGGTCAGGCTCGTCTTGAAACCTGAGGGGTCTATGTCTCTGAAACTCATGGAGTGCGCTCATCCTGCACTCCTCCTCCACTGGTACAACAGGCACTAAACATTGCTGCACAGGTGGAAGGATAACTGGCACACCACCTGATGGTAAAACTGGGGGATCTGGTCCCTGTATTGAAGCTTCAACACTGAGGGGTTCATCCTCGTGATCGAGCTATTGGATCCTAGAAGGTGCGCGTTGTGATGGCATCCTGTAAATAAACATGATGTATCTCAGTCGGTGATTATATCTGGAGAGATAACTCAAGAAGGACATGGAAACCACAACACATTCCCATATGATGCATGTACCATTATTTTCCCCTGCAACTAGTGTTCTCATGCTCCGAGTTGAAAAGCAGGTTATCAGAGTCCTATTGTATGGATATGTCGCCCGCCCGCACCAACACAGGGATCCCTGGCCTGAAATCTAAACTTGAAATACTTAACACTGTTGCCCCAACCAACTCACAGACTCTTAGTCCTAAGGTAGAACCGACCACCTCTGATACCACTCTATCACGACCCGTCCCAATGGGGCCCGATCCGCAACTCCCCAAACCCACCTCCAATAGGCCAGGGGCTGGTGACTAGCACCGAGTAGGCATGCTACTAACATGGGAGGCATTTCCTATAAACCTATACACACGCACACACATCTCCAATCCCACAAAGCTGAAAAGTAAAAACAACTAAAAGGAAAATATGAATGCATACACTAAAACCCAACCACAGAGTATGACAGGAATGTAAAGTACAAGATAGTAAAACCCTGGGCCAAAAGTACAATCCCACCAAAAGAAAGTCTGTAACAAAGTCCAACCTGTGAGGAAAGGTACTGGGACTACAATTTGTAGCTGCAGGAACACACCCCGGTCCGCCTGATCTAACTGAGTATCATTCGGTCCTCGTCTTCCAAGAATCTTGTCAAAGGCTCGCTCGTCTGCACAAGACACGACAGGTGCAGGCAAAACCTGTGCAGGGGTGAGTATAACAATACCTAGTAGGACACCATGAAACCACAAGGGAAATAAAACAAGGGAAAAACCACAAAAGAAAGATACAGTCAGCTTCACACAGTATATGTCTACAGAACATATAACAAGAATATCCCGATATACTCATACACAAACTACCATCGTAATACCTCCACTAGGATCCATCACGAAGATTCCACTAAGAACATAACAAGGAGAACACACTCCTTGGTCTGAAGAGAGGAACGCAAAGTACTCATTCCGGGAGAACACACTCCACAAGTACTATGAGAACATGATGCTCAGATGAGGATCACGGCCAAGTCATGGGGTGATTCCAACAACCCAGTCTGAGTTAATCCGCTAAGTATAGGATCGGATCCCAGGTAAATTTGGTCACATCGATACCAAGAACTCTATCTAGGGTTCCAGGAATGAATAGAGGATCTGGATCTAAGTCTCACAGAGGGGATTCCAACAACTCTATTTAGGAAGTTCTGCTGAATGGATCATACTCTTGGGTAAAGGAAATGATACTCGAACCTTCAAGGAAAAGACCAAGGGCATGAACCCTAAGAAAACTAGTCCAAGTCATAGAAGACAAGTGGCTCAAGCCATTTAAGACAGGTTACACGGCATGTAGTATGGTTACATGATGTGTTCCTTTACCCCGGATACTGCCCTTGTAAACGGCCCATGTCGTCTATCAAGTCTGTGTAAAACTATACTACACAGCGTGTAGAAGAATCACACGCCATGTTCCTTGACTCCGGGTACTACCTGTGTAAACGGACCGTGTCATCCGTTCAAGCTGTGGAAAACTCAACTACACTGCCTATAGAAAAGTACATGTCGTGTTCCTGACTCCGGGTACTGCCCGTGAAAACGGCCAGTGTCACTCGGCTTGTTAGTTAGAAAGTAACTACACGACGTGTAGAATAATCACACGCCGTGTCCGAGAACCTGTGGCTCACTCAGTGTATGCTGTCCAGGCGCCCGTACACGGTCTCTGCCTGTGTCTGTGTCTCTTGCTCGTGTACCCGTACATGGGGTATCCCGTGTATCTGGTCGGGCCTGGCCGGGGAGGGTTATTCACGGCGTGTCCTTGGTCGTGTACCCTGCTTGTGTCCGTGTACTCCCAATGTATACACCATGTAATTCTGCCGACGAACACAGGTCATGTAGCCCATACTACACGGCGTCTAGTCGGGAAATTTCCCGAAACGCCGCCTTCTACCTCGCGCTTCGGCCGATCTTCCGGATTGCGTTTCTCTGGTCCGTTCATCCCGATACTCTTGGGGTTGGTTCGTTTCATCATACGAACACCATAATTTGTGTTTTCATATCTTGAATAATATCATAAACCTCAAATGATTCATCCGAAGAAAACACCTGAAAACTCGTATCTCTTGATCTGATCTGAATCGCCTGCCGAAACCGTCGTCACACCTCCACGACAACGCTCCGGGGTTGGATCTACATTCTCGGATCGTTGCGCCAACAAAAGAATGTGCAATGATAAATTTACTCCAAGAACACGTAGAACACAACAAAGAACACGATGGAGAAAAATACAATAACCAAACAAGAGGGACGAACCTCGATCGTTGTTCGTGACGATTCGGGTTCGTCGTCGTTAGATCAAAACCGAAAAACCTCAAAATCCCCGCAAAACCCGTCCCTCAACAACAATTGATCTATGAGCTAATATGTTCATGGATTAGTCTACGTTCATCGTGGAAATCATAAACGGGGAAGGAAATCAAAAAGAGATATCCAAACCTAGATTCGGCGGCCTTTGTTGGCCAAGATACGGTTGTTGTGTGGTCATTGCCAGTGAAAATCGTCAGGAACTTCGTCGTCGCGTCGGGAGGTCATCTCCAGAGCTCTCTAGAGAAAATCAGAGTTAGGGGGATTGTAACCCTGACCCTCCCTGCGAAATATCTATTTAAAAGAATATAATATTTCATTTCAATAAGGATTTAAATAAAATATTTCAATTAAATTTTTTATTACGGTTACGTCCAAAAACCGGATTTCACCACCGACCTGCGTCGGTCGATGCTAGGTCTCTTCTAGGGTAAAACCACTACTCTGAACGTAATAGTGCCATTAGATTTTTGATCTAAGCACTCGTTCGGGAGTTATTCCACATTTTCCGGAAAACTTCACGCGCGCGTTATTTAATTATTAAATAAAATTCAAACATTTGTTCCGGGATCACTGGGCCTCCGAACTGCATACTGTCTCAGGGCATGGTCTCGAATTAATTCCCATATAATATTAAAATAATATATGGAAAAATTTGGGACATTATAATAAATACCACCCCTCACCATGTTTTCTTTTCACACCTCTCAAAATTCGATCCGTGTAAAAATTATTCCCAATGCTCTTCCCAAACTCCTCCCCCAAATATGAGAGCTCATTGTACCATTAAAATACAAGACCTTTTCAATAAGGTGGTTTTTAAGGAGGAGAAATTAAAGAGGTAAATTCATCTTTCTTTTTGTTTTATTTTTCTTTCTAGTTCTTTCTTTTCATATTACCTACAAACCTACCCACAAAAAAATTAAATGATAAATCTAGAAAATTATTTATAATTTAATGTGACTATGTTTATGAAATAATCTATCATAAATTATTTATCAACACATTTTATCTAAATAAAGTGAAAACATCGTCCGTGATGTGTTACTTTATCACATTCAACGACAAAGAGTCTTCAATTTAGATTTCCTTATTCGAGACTGCTCAAGAAACCATTTTTATAGTTGAAGACGACTATAATATATGTATTATAAATTATTTAATGTTCTGGAAATATTATATATAATGATATTAAATAACAACACAAAACTAACACATTTTGATCGAAAAAACTGCTTAAATTAATCTAAACAATTATAATTTACCTTTTATTTAATAATTAATCCAAATATATGTAAAAAATTACATATAAGACCAATTAATAATTTTTTTTTAATTATGAACATATAATATCAATTAAGGATAATTATACACATTCTACATGAACTTACACCCCCATATGCAAGTGAAACGATCGCAAATCAAAGAAAACAGACACTCCCAAATGATGAAATTGAACAATATAACTAAATAAAATGGACATAAATGTAGTTAATAAAATTATAAAAAATAAATAATATTTATTAATATTTCTATAATAATTAATTATTAAAATGTTATTATCCAGGACATTAAGGTCATGTACAGAGTTGTTTTGCACATATGGTAAGGGATCCATTATGAACCTCTATTTTTTCTTTTGGGTTACTCTTTATCTCCCATTAACCCAATGTATTTAATATTTACTAGTATTTTTTTATTCTAAATTCACCATATATGTTCCAAAATCATGTACATGTGATGTATCATCCTTATTTTTTAGGGAAATATATGTTTTAATATGGTTTCCTTCTAAAATATTACCGAATCGAAAACCTAATTCCAGAGAACATCCATATTTATTACCAATTTTCAAGTGGAATACCTTATTTGTTTTATGACACAAATATTTTTTAAAAAATAAATCATTTTTTCATGAAAAAAATATTTGTTCAATTATTGTTTTATAGAAACAATTATTACTATTCCATTTTTAATAATCTTGGTAGTTTTCCCTTAAACTACACTAAAATGTTTTTTATAATGTTTCTTAAACACTCTTTTAAATTAAGTTTGACTAAAGTTGTCCTGATATTTTCCAATATTCCATTATAAATTTCCATTTATTATTTAAATACATCCTTTCATGCACACCATGGATATATTTCATTTTGGTATGCCTTTAGACATTATTATGATACCCAATCATTTCCTTGGGTATCCTATATGTTTATGATTGATTTATTTTCTATGATTATTTATATTAGATAAATATTCCTGAAAATTTTATAATAGGTGAACCTAGATATATATCCAATTTATTTGGAAATGTTTACTCTCATTAGACATCATGGGAAACATTCTTCGTGGATAGCCTTGACTAGAGCTCCTCCATGTGAAATGATTATTGAATCATGTTAAAGTCGTGTTATTTTTTGTTTCCACAATACTATAATTCCATGATAACATTATTATGTTATGATTTCATATTTTTAATCATGTTCAATTTGTTTTTATGTTATTATGCTATGACTTATAACCCATTATTTAATATTTACTTTATTTCTTATTTCCTTATTTGGACTTTTAGCTCATCGCAATGTTCGTGTATTCCATTGGGTATCCAATGAATATGTAAAGGCTCAAAGTATGTTTGTAGATCCTTATGAAGATAAAATATGATATGTTTAATTTTGGTTTCATGTTTTCTAATTATGTATCTAATCTTTAAAATATTTTACTCATTATGATACTTTATTTTTATTTAATGGTTACATATGATTAAAAATCACATAATAATATGTGTAAAAGGATAGAGTCTCTATAGTTTTTATCAAAGGAAAGGTCTCATTATTTTTTGAGATTATGAATATAATACTTTAGTGTGAACACTATATATAAGACTACATTTGATCGAACATAACTAAATTTTGTTATGTATAGAGAATGTTTTTGTGAAGAAAATAATTCCATGTCTGGATAGTACAAGTGGACGTGGCTCCAACATAGATGTACCTAGGTGTAACACTAATCACAAGGTGTTCTGGGACTAACTAGGGTTGAATTAGTACCTGATGAACATGCCTTACTATGCCCCTAGTTGGACACCCCCACAAAATATTCTTGGGTAAATTTATAAGTTCATTACAAACCATTATTAAGGGAATAATAAATAACCAAAATAATATATGTTAGGAAACAAATCATGGGTAACCTATATTAAAATCATGAAAATAAAAAGTTAGGTTCTAAATTTCCTTTACTTGTTTATCCTTTTTGGTTCAATGTTTCTTTTTATTTTTATTATTTTTTATATATTCAAGCCCCCCAATTATACATCTTTTCTCTTAGTTAATGGATAGTAATAGAAGAACTCATCCCAAAAATTACTATGATAGGAATTGTGATGATTTCCAAAATGATATTACAAATATGATTGGAATGATTCCTGAAAACTTCATGATAGTACTTTCTCAACTGGCTCAATTTATGAATAAGAACTTGAATCATGTGAAACTCCCTCCATATCTTAAGAGATAGGATGTTCTGATTAAATCCTTTTTGTAGAAATAGACTCCCATGTTTAGTGGATCTTCTTATCCATTCCTTGGAGAACAATTGATTAACTACATTGAAAATATGTTCTCCAGCCTCTGATGCACAGAAGAATAAAATTTTGTGCTTGTGATCTATTATTTTGGTGGGGAAGCTGATCAGTGGTGGGAACTGATGAAGAACACAATGTCCAAGGAGGAAAATGATTCCAGGGATTGGGAGGAATTCAAAAAAAATGTTTTTCAATAAATATTTTCCCTAAAACCTCTATCTTTAGATGGATAGAGAGTTTCTTAGACATAAGAAGAACGAATATCAGTCTATTAGGGCGTATAAAGAAAACATTACAAGGATTGAAATACACACCACCAAATTTTCCCTGAATAATAAATTAATGTTGGATCACTTATTTAGTAGACTAAATATGATTCAATGAAAAGAATTGGTGATTTGAGACTTCAAATACTATGAGGATATTGTCTGTTGTGATCTTAATGTTGAAATGTATATCAGAGACTATAAGTTGTCTTAAGGTAATGGGGACAGAAATAGAACACTATAGTTTAATATGGGTGTATCAATAGATAAATCCCATAATGTAGTGAAACAACAATATCTCACATGTCAAAACTGTTGGAAGAATAATCCTATAATCTATCTAAAGAGAACTACTAAATTCATAAAATGTAGAATAATGGGGCATCAGGATGATAACTACAGAAGGTATATGAAGAATCTCACTAATGTGGAGGAAAAAGGGAAGTTTAATATCAACAATCAGCCTATAGTTAAGTGTTTTAATATCATGTAGCATGGGAATTATGAGAAACATTACCCTAATCCAATGGTTGTTGGAGGAAATCACCACCACCAACAACCTCCAGGCAATAAAGAATAAGAATATTCTATCACTTCAGCTGATGTGGTGCCAGAAAATTTTGTTATGCCATGTATGTGTATTATTCATTCTGAAATTTTTAACATAATATTTTATTATATTCATAAAAATTATTTTAGATATTTTTTTCTTACTACATTTATTGAAACACCACCTTAAAATATGGTGGTTGAGTTATATGTGAAATTAGAAAAATCTGGAAATTAATGAATCTAAAATATATAACGTATCCATAGTTAATGTTTGTGGACTAAAAATCCTAAAAAGTCATGTCATATTTAATTTGGTAGAGTTTGATTCTATTTTGGGAATGAATTTTCTATCTTTTTAAAAATACAACATCAACTACCGAGAAAGGAATATTACCCAACACATCCCAAAGCATCCTCCAATTCTATACACATGTAAGGAGGAGAATGAATCTAATTTGGAATCATTTTATCAAGTGTGGATATTAATTCCTTTTGATCAAGATTATATAGAAATAAAATTATTGAGACAAAGGAGATAATCATGCTCGAAGACATGTGCATTATGAGGGACTACACTAATGTGTTCCCCCAAAGAGTTTAATGGTATTTCTCTTAATGGTGAGGTTGAGTTCACCATTTAACTTATTTGTGGATATTTACCTATATCAAATACACCTTATATAATGGAAACGGTTGAGCTAAAAAATAGAAGAATTAGTTATAAGAGAATCCGAAAAAGGGTTTTATATGTCTAAGTGCATCACCATGGGGTGGACTAGTCCAATATCTCAAGAAGAATGAGAGATAAATGTGCCTCTGTATTGATTATCATGTGATGATTAAATCACAATAAAGAACAAGAATCCCCTTCCATGGAAATATTAATTGTTTGATCAGCTACATGGGTCCAGTTCTAGCTCTAAGGTGGACCTTCATCAGGATATCACCAATTAATGGTTAGGATTGATTATATTCCCATGACTATTATTTGAATGATGTGTGGACACTATGAGTTCATAGTGATTCCATTTGGTCTAACTAATTCTCCGCAAATATTTGTGAAAATAAGGAATATATTCTTTTGTGATTAACTCAACATATTTTTGGAAGAATTTATTGATGAAATAATGATAAGCTCTTAGAGAAAGGAGGAACATGAGAAGCATTTGTATACAATTTGGAAGATTTTTTGAATGGATAAACTATATGAATTGTACAGTAAATTGAGTTATGGATGAGGGAATTATCATTTTGGGTCTTATTATCATCAAAAATGTGATATTTGTGGACCCTTCCAAGATAAAGGAAATTTAGGAGTGTCTCATGCCAACATCTGTAATGGAGATCTGAATCATTCTTGGTCTATCAAGGTACTACTGATGATTTGTGAGGAACATTTCACATTTTTCAAACCCACAAACCATGTTAACCCCGAATTGAGTAATTATTTTAAAGAATATTTAATTTGAAGACTTTATTAAATAGCTGAATAAGAGGATTACCAGTGCACGAGGCTCGAACAACAAATAAGTGGGGAACTCTTTGTGGTGTACAATGATGTTTCAAAGAAGGGATTAGGTTGTGTGGTGAAGAAAATTGATAAATTGATAGCCTACACCTCAAGAAGGTTAAAAGTGCATTAGAAAAACTATCCCACACATTATCTAGAGTTGGAAGTTTTGATATATGCATTGAAAATATGGAATAACTATCTTTATTGGGAGTAGTGTGAGATATATACCGATCATAAGTGCCTCAAATATACATTCACGTAGAAAGTGCTTAATATGTGCCTACATAGATGTTTAGATAAAATCAAATATTATCATTTCTCAATACACTACCATCCTAGAAAGGAAAATAAGGTGGAAACTACTCAACGTTGAATGGATAATGCATATTTATCAGTGATGAGAATTAAGAAGGATCCAATATTACATGATTTACAAAGGGAGGACATGGGAATTGTTATGGAAGGAAAATAATCAATACTTTCTCAAATTATTTCTGAACCATAACTTAAAGAGAAAATAATGTATTCTCAATGAAATGATATGGAAATAAAGAAAAGGGTGGAAGCTATGATAAAGGGTAAATCCTTGGAGTTTAAAATTCATGGGTAAGGATTCATAAGATTTGGGTCATGATTATGTGTAACTTATGACCCATAAACAAAGAATGAGCTTCTGAATGGAATACATTTATCAACATTTTCTTATCACCAAGGGAGAACAATGGTGTATCACTATCTCTAGGAGAACAATTGGTGAGACAATTTTAAAAATGTGATCGTTGATTATACATCAAAGTGTCTAGTATGTCAAAAAGTGAACATCAAAATGAAAAAAAATCTATGTGGATGATTCAAAAAATACCCATACAAACATGGAAATGGGAAAACATTATCATGGAATTTGTAACTAGACATCCAAGGAAATCCATAAGAAATAATTCTATATGGATTGTTGTTGATCATCTTATATGGAAAACACAGTTTATTGAAATTAGACATGAATTTTCACTAGATCATCATTCGAGGATATATATTAGAAAAGTGGTAAGGCTATAAGTAGTACGACAATCAATTTTATTTGATAGATATTTGAGATTCATATAAAAGGTTTTGAAAATTTTCCAACATGGTCTATGTAGTGAGCTGAACTTTATTACAACTCATCATTCTCAAACAGATGTCCAATATGAGAGGACTATTCTGACACTAGAAGGCATGTTGAGATCACGTTCTATGGACTTAAAAGGAGGATGAGACAAGCATATTCCACTGGTCGAATTCTCATTCAAAAATAGATTCCACTCCAGTATCCAAATGAAACCATATGAAGCCCTATATGGGAAGATATATGGAACACTCACGTGTTGGGAAGAAGTCGGTGAATGTATGTTTCTAGGATGTGAAATGGTCGATGAAATGGTGGATAAGGTGAATGAAATTTAGTATCACATCAAGGCATCCCATAGTAGACAAAATATCTATATATATAATCA
The DNA here is from genome assembly GCA_963277665.1 of Viscum album. NCBI lineage: Eukaryota > Viridiplantae > Streptophyta > Magnoliopsida > Santalales > Viscaceae > Viscum > Viscum album. The sequence goes on along the minus strand of OY728121.1, from coordinate 1,630,075,888 downwards.
TTTATGATACCATGATTTTATGGTTCAAGAAATGGTATTTCTTCACGTATCTTGTTGGAAGAGGTCATGTGATTTGGGAGGAAAGGAATGTGAAGTCCAAGGTATATGACCCCTTTTACATCCTTGATCATCTTAGAGCAATGGCATATCGACTGGAACTTCCACCTACCATGAATCATGTACATAATGTATTACATGCATCCCTCTTGGGAAAGTACATACTGGATCCTTCACAAGTACAGAATACATAGGTGGTACAATTTGTGAATGATATCTCTTATGAGGAGCATCCAGTGAAGATCATGGATCATAGAGAGAATTTTGTACATAACAAGTCTACTCACCATGTGAAAGTACATTGGAAGAACCATAAGTACGAAGAGACAAAATGTGAACTAGAGAATGCACTGAAGGAGAAGTTCTATCATTTGTTTTCCCTATAGTATATAAAATGAAATTTTGAGGAAGAAATATCATAATGGGGAATAATGTGAAAAACCCCGATTTTTTCATTGAAAATCACCTTATTATAATCATTTTATATAGTATAATAACAAGAAAATCAAATTAAGAACACAATAAAAAAATTATAAATGATAAATTAATGAAATAAGAGTTATTTTGGTATGTTAAGAAAACCTATACTGATGAAATACTAATGTGACTATAGGAATAGTAATATGACTCTCATAAATAGTAAACTATAAAATTGAATAGAAAGATCACAGATGAAAGTATAGATAAAATTTAATCATTTATAAATGGAAAAATGATATTATTTTATCACAATATATATAAATAATTGATTAAGAAATTATTAATTAAGTGTTGATATTATTATAAAAAATAGGTATTTATTTTCAATTTTATATTTAATATAATGTTTAAAAAAATATCAATAATTTATAAACAAAAATAAATATTTTTTATCTTATTATTATAATATAAATTTATGATACCTTAAATAATTTTTGAATGTGTTACAAAATAAGTTATAATATTAAAATTGGTATTTTCAAAGTATATGATTATGTCGATTAAAAATTAAATTTCTCGAAAATAGAAATTTTTTCCATAAAATTGAGTTGATTTTTGAATTCTCTACATCGATAAATGTTTATGGTTAATTTATGGTATTTTTCTAGAAAACATGGTTTTTTTGGTGAATAGTAAAATACGGTAATTTACAAAAAATGCTAAATTCTTGAATTATGGAGTCATAGATGATTTATGGATGATGTATGCCCAAGATATATAACTATACTTCATTATTTCAATATTTTTTATGATTATTCTTAATTTATTCATATTCATGAAGAAAAGTAGTAAACTAATGAGTAAAATAATGAGAAAACACACATATCCTCCCCTATAAATGCCACCCTCACCACCACTTCTAATCACAGATATCATGCTTTTATCCTTGAATAAATGCAACTAAAATCTCTCCAAAATCCCCCAAATAATTTCTAGGATATCTTTATCTCATAAAAATACTAAATCATTTTTCCTTAAGAGGTACCCATGTCAGATAAATTCAAGCGGTAAATTCATCTTTACTTTTATTATATTTTCCATTTTTTGTTCTTTTTTTATTATTCTATCCTTACCGCCCCCCATAGAAATGTCATGATAACTACAATAACATAAATATACTATAATTGTATTATTTTTATGGAATAATATATCATCAATTCTTTCCCAGCTCATTTTTTATTAAAAAATGAAAACATCATATGTGGTGTGTAAATTTTTCACATTCAAGGATGACGAGTTTTCAATTGCTATTATCATCATCATGGATGATAATGAAACCATTTTTATTATTTAAATAGATTATGATATATTAATTATTTCTTATGTAATTTTTTTGTTCCATTATATATACATTATATTAAATAATATAACAAAACTAGTTCCTTGTGATAAAAAACCAAAAAACATAAATCTAAACAACTACCATTATCAGTTTATGTAATGATTCATCCACATATCATTAAAAAATAATATAGAAGACCAATTAAAATTACTTATATTCAGTTATAACATATACTTTCAATTATTTATAATTATAATCATTTTACATGATCTTCCATAATCATATATAGGTGAATCGATCATGAAAACTAAGAAAACGAACACTCCTGAATAACGAAACTGAACACTATAACTCATATAATGTCCATAAATATACTTAATAAAATTATAATAATTCAATTAAATTTACAATAGGTTATATTATTTTTAATTAATGAATTTAATTTTATTATTCAGGACATTAAGATCATGTGTAGAACCGTTTCCGACATTTGGTAATGGATCCTTTCTGAACTTCTATTTTTTCCTTCGGGTAAATATTTTTATCTCTTTACCCAAATGTAATTCCACTTTATTTTTATTTTATAATTATATATTCCATGTTTTATTTTAAAATATTTTATTCATGTGGTATCATCCCTCTTTTATAGGTAAGTACATGTTTTAATATGGTTCCATGCACAAATCTTCTCATAATGAAATCCCTATTTAAGGGAGCATCCCTATTTCTTACCCATTTTCAAGTGCACTCCATAATTTATTTCAATACAAAATTATTTTAAAGAAACACATATATCATGATAAACTCTCTAGGTTCAATTACTATTTTGTACAAACAATTATACCTTTTCCATTTTAATGAATCTTGAATGTTTTCCCTGAAACCATAATAAAATATTTTATTATGAATGTTTCTTAAACACTATTTTCACATTAGTTTGACATCACTAAAAATGATCTATGAATATATTCTCTTATTAATGTACATGTATTATTTAAATCCATCTATTTAGGGACACCATTATGATATTACCATTTGATATGTCTTTTGACGCCATTTTGATACCCAATTCTATCCATTGGTAATCCAAATTTTTGTGTTTGATTTCTTATGTATGGTTCTTTATATAGAAAACATATTCACTAACATGTTATGGTTAGAGTTATCAGATGGAACTATAATTAGTTGGGTAATATTTACTCTCATGAGACATAATGATAAATAATTTTGGTGGTTAGCCTTGACATGTGCTTCATGTGAAATTAACTTAGTGGTCAGACTTGACTCTTACACTATGAGAAACGATCTTGGTGGTTATCCTTGACTCATGATCCTCTATGTAAAATGATACTTGAATCATCTAAATTCATTTTTTATCTTTCTTCCATATTACTATGATTCCATGATTATGTGATCCAATGTTTTATATGTTATGTTTCAATATGTTTAACCATCTTCTATGCCTTTTTATAGGATTATGTTATGGCTTTTAACCCATGTGTTGAGCTTTATTTTAATTTTTATTTACATAATAGGATTTTTAGCTCATACTTTTGTTCATTTGTTGCCTAGAATATACCATAAATATGTAAAGGATCAATGAAAGTTATTATCTTATTATAATGATTAAATAAGAGATGTTTTATTTTGGTTTCATGTTGTTTAATTGTGTATCTATTCTTCTATATACACAAGACTTTACAATCATTTCATTGTATTTAATGGTTAATTATTATTAAAAATCAAGTAAAAATATTTTTAAAAGTTTGGGTCTCTACCATCCTACAACACATAACACCTTGATATTTTAGAATGTGTTTCGCGTTTAGTGAATTAAAATATTTTGGTAGCTATCATGACAACCAACACTGAACATAAAATGAACTGTGGTATATAATAACATATCTATTAAATTGGTTTTATGAATATTAACAAATTAATTATATAAAAATGTCTATAAAGGTATTTAATAAATTAAATTTATTTTCTAATTCTAAATAAATATTTAATGAATTTTCAGTAAACTCATCTAATGATTCCAAATCATGATTTCATAAAAAAATTATTATGGTTTTATTTTTTTCATAAACATTTTAATTAATATTCACCCTACATTTGAAATTTTATCTAATTAAATTAATATCTTTTTTTAGATCATTATTTCTATCTTATCATAGCCTATATTTTTTTTATTTTGTTAATAATTCTAATTTTTATGTAAATAGTGAAATTGTGGTATTTTTTAAAACTGATGTTTTCTTTTAAAATGATGTAATTTAAAAGTACCATTATATTTTAATACTAATATAGCATAATTACTCATTGTTTATAAAAAATAAAAATACTTACATTGGAACAAAAATTATATATTATTTTTGTATAGGTTCATTTTGTAGCATTAAAAAATGATTTTTTGTAAAACTATATTTCATTTAGTTTTATACATTTAAATTTAAATTGAGTTCATTTACTTCTATAATTTTTTATAAAAATAATTATTTAAAAATTATAAATATGGAAATTAAAATTTTTTAAATAGGGAAATTTTTATATATTTTAATTATGAATTGAAATCATAATAAGTATTTTTCACCTCACTTATAATAAAAATCATAAAACATTGTTAAAACTATAGTAAAAGTTCTAAAAATAAATAAAAAATTTGTTATACAATTAGATATGTTCTATTTTTCCTTAATAACATTATCTTAAATGGTTTTGAAATATATTTCAACATTCTTTCTATAATAGCCATAATATTATATAATGTATGGAATTATTAAAAATTCAGACTCTCTTTGTTTTAATATCTCTAATATTTTTCATAATTATATAAAAGGGATATGCTCAACTATAAATTTTTATTTTAAATATGAATGAATTTCATTTTTCATGGTAATTTATTTTTATGTTTTTATGTGAAGTAAATACCTTAAACTCTTATGAATCACTGACACATTTCTTATTTAAGTAATAGAAAATTTCTATATAAATAAATTCAAAAATATTAAATTTAATATCATTTTGAATAATTATTTTGTTCCATATTTTTTAAATAAATAAAACATATTATTTTTTATTAAAACAATATATTAAAATTTATTTTCGATCAAAATTTAATTATAGTCAAACAAGGTTAATTGTCCATAATATGATTTTAATGGTATGTTATGTAAAATAATATCATTCTATGGGATTTAAGGTTTAAAAAAATCATGCATTTGAAAATGTGTATGAGGTATATTCAATCCTATCATCCATTTTCCAATTATGGATCTCTTTTCCTTTTACCCATTATGATTAAAAAACTTTGATATTCAGGTAATTTCTAAAAAAATTAAGGTGGAGTTAAAATGAAGAGATAACGGTAGACAATTTATCTAAAGAAATATAAAAGTTTTTAAATGAGTTTATTTAGAATCATAAACATAATATATTAGAAATATTTATATATATATATATATATTCTTACTAATGAACAATTATTTAGTATATTTAAATATTTAATGTAATTTCTATTTTTTCCATTCCTTCATTAAAAATGGAAACCACCACTCATATCATTCTCACACCACCTTTAGAGACATAAATATAGAAAACCATATAAATTTATCTTTTGAAGATAGTTTTATAAGTTTTATACAATAATATTTACTCACAAGAAAATATCTTTGGTATATAATAATAAATTCAAAGGAGGCCTCTTCGAGATAAGGTCACCAGTTTAATCAATATCTTTCTTCATATTTCCTTATTTAACTCCATAATTTATATAATAATCATTCCACTATAATTATATAGTTATATTAAATATACTAATATGTTCTTATTTTTATTTGATAACCATTATCCCCATCCCTTCTCATTAAATAAATAATTAAATTATAACTTGTTTGAATGTTTTGACTTTTGATTCCACATAAAGATATTCTTAATTTTTTATAACCATATTTCATTGGTCATTAATATTATAGAATTTATTTTTTATATCTGATATTTATTAAATAATTATTCTTCTATAAATATAATATCATTTATAACTTCTTACTTTCTCAGCCATTGGAAAATGAAATTGTCTGTCATGCATATGTGTAGACTGCCACCACCATGAAACAATGTGATTCTTTTTCATTTAATTATAAAGGGACTTTATTTTAGGTATATTTAATGAGAATATATTGTATTTATCCTGAAGTAATTATTCTATTATGGTGTTTTATTATTCACTATTATTTCATTCCATTGATCAATAATTAAATATATCACTCGTGTGTTTATATAGACTATCATCCCCATCTTGTGAAGTAATTCATTTTTCATAATCTCTATATATGAAATTCTATAAAAGTGTATTTTATGAACCAATAAGAAACAAATTAAATTGTTAGGATTATTTTTTTTAAACCATGTACAAGTTGCATGTAATGGAGCCACAGAATAAAACATGAAAAGAAAATAGACTCATTTTCATCCAAAAGTTAATTTTAACGATGAAATGGTTTACAAAAGGATAATTGGAATTTATAATGGAATAATAAATAAAATTTTGTATAAATAATGTTATATAATATATTTATAATGAATATATATTTATTATGAAGGATATTTTAATTCCTTTGAAGCAATATGAGACATGAGCTAATGATTTCCCGTCTCACTTTTTTATTCATGGGACATATTCTATTTTCACCAGTATTTTTTAATGATTTTTATATAATAACCATTAGATAAGATATATCATTAACAAAATTATATTTATTGAATATAATATTTCATTTGCTGTTATTTATTCCATGGAGTTCTGATTCAAATGTTATCAAAGTAGTAACTATTTATGTTATGATCACATTTTTTGTGATTATCTATGAAGAATTCTCATTGATGGATTTTTTTTGGTTCAAATCTGTTAAAACCGTTGTATTATACAATTAATTGATAATTCTTGCAATTTTTAGCTATTATTAAAAAAATTATACCATTAGTTTATAAAATTGTCATCTAAATGATTTAATGAAAATATTACCGTATTTCATCTTTTATCGATGAATGTTATCTTCCAGGTCTATTCCCTTCAAAATTATTTTCATATATTTTTTAGCTAAACATATAATTTTTTAAAAATATAAATTTTCACTACCTTTTAATTTATTTAATATTATTTTAAATGGAATAACTCTAATATTTTTTGAAATACTTTGTTTTTTACTTTTTATAAAAATGTGATAAAATAATATAATTTAACACAAAATTTATGAATGGATTTTCTAATAGTCATCAATATTCCATGATATAAAGATTAAATTACATGTATCCATGGTTATTTTAAATTTAAATGATTTTACCTATATTTTTTATAATTTTATTGAAAAAATTTATAAAAGGAAAATTATATTTTGAATATATTCTTATAAATGTTCTAATGGAATTTTAAAGATGTTTTTTATCTGGGTCATAATTATATAATATTTTTTTATTAATTTGGTTTATTATATAATAAAACCATACTATTTCATTATTCTGATAGATTATTATGATATTAATTTATTGAAAATGAATTCATTAACATGGGTAAATTAGATAATGATGAGATATTTATGAAAGTCATTTTTTCAATTGGTTATAATGTGTCAAACTTTTGAATGGGTATCATTATTATTACCCACATATGAATTGTTTTAAATAAGTGATGTGTGAAAAAATTATAAAATTACAATAAATCTGGTGAATCTCTATATCTCATGAGATAATTATTGGAAATTAGTAGATGTGATCAATCCATTATGCTAAATAGGTATGGATTTCTGATCTACTATGATATGGGAAACATCAGGTCAATCATGAACCTTTATGATATGAAATAAAGTTTTTGATGATTGATATACCATGATATGGTGGTATCTGTAGATTTATATGACATACGATTTGATTTCAATTCCTTTTATTATCCCACACTTATATGAAATAATGATATGTTTATGCTTTGAACACATGGATCATGACTATTTTTTAATGATTCCTTAGTCTTGTGACAAACAAATTTTTATGCCTTGACTCATGATATTCATAAATAAAATTTTCATTATGATTTTATATTGATAATATCATTTTCTCATAAAATTATTCACATAATATTATGAAATATAATCATTCATGTTTATCTATACTGGTCATCTTTTCTAACCATTTTCTTGTAATTCCCTCCTCCCTAGGTTATGAGGAATGTTATTGAGTAATAAATTTAATAGATGTGTGTAAAAACACCACCCTAAGATTCCCATTGTGTGTTGTTACATTGTTAAATTTGTACTATATAATTGGGAATGTATCTGAAAGGACTAAAAATATTCATACTCTTTGATAACATGATACATACAGGAATTTCGCATTACATATGAAAACATAAAATACATCATAGTATTTTCATTGTGAGAAAAATTATTCCCTTTTAAAAATACCAACAATTAAACCATAATACACATTCATTAATCCTATGTAATAGGGAAAATTACCATGTTTCGATCTTAGATGCTCTGTAAAAAACATGAATAATTTGTAATTAATAAACGATGATAAAATAATACCTTATAAATGATAAAATGATATATAAACATATTCATGGATATAATATATTTTAAAATAATAACATGGATATCAATAATATAATTTATTGTAATGTAATTCATAATGTTAGAAATCTGAATCACACCGTCGATGCCTTGTTCGAAGACATATTTAAAAAATTGATTAGACTTCAACCAAATAAAAAAATATATATTTCCGGATGAGACCTACTAATTTATCATGTGTTTATTTAATATTGGTTACAACCATTAAATAATAATTTAAATTAATTCACCATATAAATATAAATCTAAACATAGTCAACACGGCCAAAAAAGACAATAAAAATCAATATTTTAAGAACTATATTTTGAAATATCAATACATTCCCAAATGATGCTAGTCATAAACCATATAATAAAATACGGAGGATGATATAAGTGGTGTATAACCTAATTTAAGGATATTATTCCAAAAATATTTTTGATATAGTTGAAAATATGTTAATAAATTCAATAGAATATTTCATGAGGAAGATATATTTTTTAAATTTGAAACCAATTATTGAAAATCTATAGAATTTACAAAATATTGTCGAAGATGTATTACTTTTATATAAAAAAATTTATTTTTATTTAAATGTTAAATCAATGAGTGGTTATAATGTTTGGAAATTACATTCCTATGTTATAAGTTAATAAATATCCCTTTCACACTTTTGTAAAAGGTTGAAAAGTACATCATTCGTAAAATGATAAAAAGATTCCATCTATACCAATATTAAATCATTAAGAAAATATTAAAATTTACATTAATATATTTTTGGAGGATATTAATAACATTTTTTTAGATATTGTATGGAATATTTGGTCAATGAGTAGAATGATTCCAAATCATGTAGATAAACAATCATAGCTTATCATAAACGTATTATTTTTGTGTCTTGAGTACATAAAATGAAAAAATTAAATTTTTAAAACATAGTAGAGTATAATAAAATATATTTATTTTTGTAATGAAATATCAAATAACTACCCCATAAGAATATTAATGATAAAAAATATCAAATATTGATGATATTTTGAAATAAACCCTTAGATTCAGTTTAAATTACATGTTATATGTTCCAACATCCTATATAACAAATATATATTTATTATATGTCTTTTATATAACTATAATCATATATATATATATATTATCATATATGATATAACTATAATATTCTATCACCCAAATGTTAACAATTATTTTACAAAATCTCTATTTTTTGGAATAACTGCTTCACTTTTCAGGTATTCTTTGGTTTAATAGTTTCCTTCCTTATTATTTAATAATGTTTATATTATATACATAAGTTTAATAATTATAGAATAATTAAATTTATTTTTTCATATGTATTTATAGTAATATATAAATGTTAGAGAAATAAAAATGAATTACAACATTCTTGGAGATGATAAACAATACGAATGCCTGAACATTGTTTTCCCTTTTCGATCATTCGAATGAAAGATAGTGAAAAAAAATTAATAAATCATTATTATATCATATATATCATATATATTTATTAAATCTACCCCTATTACCATATTTTTAAAGAAAATACAAAAATTAATCACATCATGATGTGGAAGTGGTAGTCCACATGTACGCCTGAGCAACATTATCATTTTTTATTTGATGAAATGTGGGTGAAAAATGGATGATTCATAAAAATAGTAATATGTAATTACATTTTTTATACATTATTTATAATTTTATGACTAATACAATGTATTTAGAGGAGGTGACAAAAGAATAAAAAATGTGATTGAATAGGGTGATTACCTCTTCTTTGAAAAAACTCATTGAGATATCCTATTAAGAACCCAATGTATATAATTTTTTTGGAAAAAACCACTATAATGTGTTTAAGAATGTAGATGAGATAAATGGTTAAGAATTGGTCAATATAGTCATCTCAATGTGGTGTCAATTTGTGTGGGATGTGGTGTATGTTAATAAGGGAGGGAAAGGACATACTTGAAATTATGAAAAATATTAAAATATAATTATTCCATTGTAAATAAAAAATGATTCAATTTGGATATATATTGGACTTCAAGGTATGATATTATAAAAATCCAGTCATAAAATTAAATTTGGATAGGTAAATGTTTTATTTTAGACCATATAATTTTGTTACCGCCTTAGTTAACATATTATATGCTTAACCATGGTAACATCCTTTTCACTCTTAATGGGTTAAAATTTTACTTATAATAATTAAATTATATCCTAAAGGGAAAGGGAATACAATATATTGGAATATAATATCCCAATTTCCATGTTTTAATATTTTTATGATTTATAAATAATTTAATAAAATATTATTTCAATAAAATATCATTAAAGCCATTTTTTATTTATTCAATTAATTCATGTTTACATTCATCAAGACGTAGATGGAATTTGAAAATAGTCCCTCAAAACATCTCTAATATTTTATATTCATCTATTAACCTTTTTTAACAATATATATATATCTCTAATTATGTTAACTTAAATATTTTTAAAATCATTTATGTTATTTTTATGTTGATTAAAAAATATTTTCTTGTACTACATAACAATTTGAGGTAATCATATAAATAAATAAAATAAAAAATATATTTCATCAATATAATAATTCATTTTTCTAAAACTAATTACTAATATATATTTAAAACATACTTCAATCCATATGTGAGCACATAAGTGATATTAAAATACAAGAGTGTGAAAATTTGAATTTTTATTCACATTAAATATTTAATAGGTAATTTTCATGGAGTTGATTGAATAAAATAACTACATTTATAGAATAATGTGAAAATTGTTTGATTTAAATAATCTAATAATAATTAAGATTAAATATGGTGGTCATAACACTTTTCTTTAAACTAGGTTACCAAGATTTATCATTATCCGAGGTGATTAATTTTACTATAGATACTATTCATAATGAATAAAAATTAAAGGGTCTTATTTTCCAAATTTTAAACTCCTTATTAAAAATATATAATCCATTGTTCATGATTATAAATATATAAGTTTAAAAAGATGATTTAAAAATAAATGTGAAAAATGTGATCATAATACTATTTTGAAAAACATATTTTCTATAGATAAAAAAAATTTATTCTTGTCTCATTCCAAGAGAATATATTAGATGAATGATAAAAAATATTATTGAATATATATTATATAATTTTCATAAAAATAATGCACCTATATGGAATAATTTATCTCATTGAGATAAAATCACATTTCTAACATTAAAAATAGTTTTTTTAAATAATTCCATTACATTCTAATGGTTATTAATTTAATTTATAATAAATCAATTAGCAATGAATTCATATTATTTATTAAAATATTTTTTGAATATATTCATTACTCCTAATCATACTATAAAATGTTATTAAATATTTTATAATAGTCACATAATATTTTAATATATATTGCAGTTTATTTAAAATTAGTTTTTCATGTCTAGAAACCCTAAAAAATTAAATTTATTTTTCAATAATACATAATAAATTCTTATGGTGTAATATTCATGCACCTTAAGATTTATTTCAATCTAAATATTTTCATTTTGATACAAAAAATGGGAACATCTCTATTTCTTCACATCCCTAGGATCCCAGATAGCTTCAATAAATATCTAATTTCTCTAGTGAACATTAACCAATTAAGTAGTCTTGTACTATTTCACACTATCTTAGTGATCCAATTTTTATACTATATTTGATTTATAGTGAAGATATTTCTCTAGTTGTATTACCTCTATGTTCCATTCATGTGATGTATCATGTATGTACTTCATTTTGAGCAATACATAGAACACATCATGATCTTAGGAGAGGTTCACTGGAAGTAAAATGTGATATTCTACTATCCAGAAACGATCATGATTCATGAAGGGTTTAACATAGCTATGGATCAATATTCACTTTCTTCCTAATATCATTACCTTATTCCATAGAGAAATTAATAGAAACAACATCTCATAATTTTCAATCTCCAGATCTCACTGATGATAATCCGCAATATTTATCTATCATATTTGAGATACATTGTTGTAATTTTTTATATTTCTAAAATTCCCTATTGTTTACATAGAAAACTCAGTTTCCAATAGTTTATTTATTTTACTTAATTCTACAACAGTTGAATTCTACATTTATTTCTATATATGGATTCATAAGGATCCATCTGAATTTATGAGTTAAATATATTGTTTTATGAAAACTCAACTAGATTAAGGTGTTCATTCCAACCACCATTATTATATATATATAACAAGATCCTCAAATATGCTATTGGAATTGAATGGTACACTCTTATTGGTAATCTATATGAGGATGTTAAAAATTAATGAAAATTATCTTTATATCCAGTTCCAGCTGATGTATTGTCAAGAACATTAAGGTAAACCTAAGATACCTATTAGATAAATTTTAATGTAGTAATCCATTCAACCTTAAAACTTACTTAATTTATATTCTAGAAAATTAATCAAGATAGAGATATTTTTTGATGTTTATAAAGTGTGGTATCTTTCATAGGTGATCGACTATAACCCGTATACCTTTGGGATTTATTTTTATTTTAGTGAGTGCAAAGGATAATTTCACTGTGATATATTTCTATTTACATTTTTGTTTGGGTATTGGTTGTAAATTAAAATTATATTTCTTCCTAATATCCATAACACTTTGACATACCAAGAACCAAGATTCATTCTTAGTAGTATCTATCATCATGTTTTGCCTCCATAATGTTGGAACGACTTTGTGTATATGGTTGTATTTGTTGTCAATAGTTGTCAATGAAGATCAAAATAAAGGAGATCAAGAAGTACTCTAATGAAATGGAGGAATGAAAATTCAGATGATTGTTGTACTGATCATAAGTTCAAAGAACATGTGTTAAAGGTGACACATTGTTTACAAAAATGAAGAATGGTGAGGTATAATCCATCTGATGATGATTATAGGAGAATGGGGATTAGATGAAGACCACACAATTATTCATGATTGCATGAGAACCATGCAAGAGACTTGTTGAAGAATAGAATCATATGATTTGCATGAAGTAGAGAATGACGGTTGAGGAAGAAGGCAAAGTGCAAGGGATTGGAATTCTGAGATGGCCATGCACTTCACATTGTCTCCAAATATGATGATGCTAAATCTGATCAATCAAAGGATATATATCGCAATAGTGGAGTTTGTGTTAAAAGAAGAAGAGTTGTTGAAGGAGGAAAAATCACAGAAATAAAGTGTTGTTGAGCTGATCATTCTTGTTGACAAAGCAAACAATGACATACAAATTTGTTGAAAAAGGAGATTCCATTGTGGCATGTTGAGTTTAAGGACTGTGGTTAATGATCCATGTTTTATTCAAAGAACATCGATATGGGAATGGATGATCTGGAGGCGGTACAAAAACAGATGATACAAGGTGGCGTCGTTTCCCAGTGTTTGACAAATTTTAGGGCCTGAAAATCGACAAATGAAGAAAACTGATTCTGGAAAAGAGACTTGCGCTCTGAGTACTTAAAGGAGAGAAAAATTGTGTGCCATATGTTTTTCAAGATCAGAACATAGAAAAATGGCAAAGGAAAGAGGGTTGCGCAAGTATTGGGTTAGTCGCGCAAGTGACATGGGCACTGTGAAGAGACTTGCGCGCCGGTGCATAGAAGGATTGGAAACTTGCGCACCTATTGTTTTTCAAGAACAGAACTTCAAAATAAGGCAAAGTAAAGAAGGTCGCGCAAGTATTGGTTGGTTCATGCAAGTGAGTTGCACGACAGAGGCTAGGGGAGATGAGTTGCGTGCCGAGACTTGCGCGCAGAGACTTGCATGCTGAGGGGTGACTTGTGTGCCACCGCGTAGGTTAAACAAATGCCTATAAATACTAGTCCCCCCTCCTCATTTTCCATGGAGTTCATCACTTAGAAAAATCAGAGCTCCTGTCGCGTAGGTGTGGATATCGCGCAAGTAGTGTGTGGTCACATAGGTGGACTTGCGCACCAGTGTTTGGACTTGTGCGCCGGTTGTTGGCTGCGTGCCCAAGGCGGTTTGGGCGAGAAAGGAAGTGAGCCGCACAGGTTAGAAGTTGAGGAAGGCAGTTTCGCATAGGTGGTTTGGTGATACTTGCATGCCAGTTTTGACATGCATGCTGAGGACTTGTGCGCCGTATTGGGACTTGCATGCCAGGATTGGAGAAGAGCGCCGGGTGCTGTTGAAGTACGCTCGTCTTTTTGGAGCTTCACGAAAGCTGAACAATTTCTTGATACCTTCAGTGCAACAGATGATGTATTATTTTTCGAAAACGAAAGAACAGTGAACAAATTGGATTTATAAAGAGAAGTGGTTTCGCACACACATGACTGGTGTTTAACACCCTCATTGTGATTTGCGAAAAGAAGAAGAACGGATAGTGTGACTAAACTCAGATCTACATAGAAAGAGGGAATTATTTCAAAATACTTAGGTGTCAGTATTAGGAATCAAAGGATGAAAAGTAGAAGATACATTGCATTCACTTATTACACTAAATAAGTAGATTGAATACAAAAGACCATCAACTCGGTACTCTAATGCAAGAATTGTCTCATGTTGAACAGGAGACGAAGACTTCAATGAAAATCTATTGAAGAGACCTTCACGTCTATAAACTGAGTGGGACTCCACCAAAGGCAGTGAGCTAGGGGGAGTCAACGGGAGTGACCCGAGGGATGCAGCGAGCTATCCCTGAACCTTTTTAAAGGCAGTGAGTCTGGGATAGAGTGACTATGCCTGAACCATTGTAATCCACAACTATTGAAGATTAATGGAATTTGGTATGTCCGACAACTTGTCGGTGTATGATCCTTAGACGTAGCCCTTAGTGGTGAACCAAGTAAAATTGATGTGTTATCTCTTTTCATGTGAATGTTTCATTGATGATCATATCCATCATACAGGTTTAAGTATTTTCTACCATTGTGGGAACAAGATCCACAAATTTAAGAAGAAAAATTTAACACCCTGATTCACCCCTCCCCTCTCAGGGTGTCCAGGGTCCTACAAGTGGTATCAGATCTAGGTTAATGTATGTTGAATATTCTCCAGTAATTTTATTGAGAAGAGGATTTGAGTTACTTTCCTAATGTCAACCATGAATAGTAGTTTTGATGAAGATTCAGAGTAGAAATATATATCCACCAAGACTTTGAAAAATAGGAAAGAGAGAGAGAAGAAGCTGATGAAGAAGTCCCTCATGACCAAAGAAGATATTGTGTCTTGTTCTCCATGCCATTCCAATAATGAAGAAACATAAATCTTGGAATGTATCAAGAAGGTGGCTCAGAATTCTTCCAGAGGAAAGGATGACACCCCTAATTCAGGATTTTAGGAAAAACTCAAAACATATCTTCATGATATTCCTGACGAAATGGATTCTATTATTTGTAGCCTATTACAATCTAAGTAGGTTGAGATCACTCTATTAGAAAGGGAAGCTAAAAATATGGAAAAGGGGTTGGAAAGAAAAGTTCTAGAAAGTATGAAGCTCACCAAATAGGTTAAAGTCTTTGAAGAAAAAGAGGAAGTCAATAAGACTCTAAATGAAAAGATCCATGCACTTGAAGTTGAGCTGAAAAAGATCAAAGAAGTCAAGAGTTTGTGTTTGGAACAAACTTCCATGAAATTCAGGGAACTTGACTCGTTGTTACAAAACATAGTTATGATGCATGAAGATGAGGTTGAAAGATTTAAGAAGACTTGTGAAGAGAAGATGATCATGATTGAAGATCAGAAGATCATCCTCAATATTGAGAGTCAAAAATTGGAAGCCCAGTTGACCAATATTGAGAATACAAATATTGAGACTTCACAAAATAATGAAATGAGTGATTCTTGTACTCAATGTTTGTTGGATGAATCTAAAGTTGAAATACCTCCAACATGTGACAAGAATATTATGACAACTCTTGATTATCCGCATCAAGAATCAGTTGTTTTTGGTACTTAATGCTCACTGGAGGATTCTATTGTCAAAATACCTCCAAAATGTGATAAGAAGATCATGACATCACTCAATGATCTATCACAAGAAACTGAGTAAGTGAAGGTACTATCCAAATCATCTTGTACTCAGGTTTCTAAATGTGTTCCCACAATCAGTGCAGGCTGGAAGAAAAATTATAAACAAGTATGGATGAGGAAAGGTGAGAAGAAGAAACCTACCACCATGGATAGGGTGGTTGGGAAGAGAAAGGAGGAAGTTGGTTCCTCAAATAGAGCACAAAAGATTATGAAGATTTCCCAACAACCTCATATAGAAGATACGAAGAAGAAAATATTTTTGGGTCAATGTTGGTGCTGCAACAGATTTGGGCATTGTGCACTGGATTATTGGTTGAATCCCTTTAATGGAAAAGAACAAAGAAAGCCTGTATCAAAGGGAAGAAATCCAGAGAAGAAGAAGAAACATCTGTAGGTATAGAAGCATTTGTTTAGAGCTAACAGATTTGGAATGCTTGATAACATCTGTGATGTATGCAATGGCAGTGGTCACAAGAATTGTCCATGCCTATGTCAATAGATATCCAGAGCTGATATGAACAGAAGACCTCTGATGTCGTCTAAGTATGAAGCGAGTCCCTTGGGAAGAAATCAGAAGAATAGTGTGAACAAACATTTCCCCATGAGGATCTCAAGAAGGGAGGCTGAGAAGACCCAGGATTTTAGATCCATGAAATTGAAGGGCCATTCATCCAAAAGAAAAACTAAGTGGGATGAAACTCAGCTGAACCCATGTGGAAGATCCAAACTTGCTGCAATAGTTCTGAATGACATATTGGTCATCTGGCCAGAAGATTTGAAAAAAATAAGGAAAATTGAAGATGAAAAGGCCAAGTCTAGTGCTAAAGGAAAAGAAAAACTTTCACGTGATGAAGACAAAGTTCATGAGAGATTTCAAACCAAGAGAAACACATCTTTCAAAGATGTTCTTTGTGAGAAATTCATGAAATCTGATCACATTGAAAAAGGTTGTCTAACCTTAATACCAGAGCAAGAAGCAGTCCTCAAAAGGAGTAAGAATGTATCATTCAAGAGGGTTATTAAGCAGAAAAATTCTCTACACAAGGAAGAATAGAATGTGAAGAGAACCATGCCACATCAAAAAATGTCAGAACATATGTTCAAATGTGCAAGCATGAACACTGGAGTAAACAGAGGAACTTGGTTGAGAAAAGAACATCAACCATGTAGCTCATGTTGATGAAGCAAGGAGGAACCACCTTATTCCCTTAATCATTTGTGTATTGTATTTGTGCTGATAATGCAGGTAATTGAAGGTGAAGCATGCTCTCAGGGAGAGAACCTGCGAAGTAGTGAATGTTGTCAACTCTTGACAGCTAAGCTAATGAAGTTTCCATCCATGGAAGATTCTTAAATTGATATTCAATTATTAATATGATTTAGAACCACTATTTATGAAAATAATGAGGAGTGTTCCCCTTGAGGGGGAGAAAAATGAAGAAGATTTCAAAATCATTGTTTCAATCCGTATCAACTCCAGATGGTATTAAAATGCAGTTACTCAATAAATTTATTGAATATCATGTCATTAGAAAAGGTACGTCATTTCTTAATCTCTCAACCTTGGTTACTCCAAATAGATATCTTTCTACAGAGGGGGAGTAACTAAATTGATCAGTAACATAAGAATAATGGAAGTTCACCAAGGCCACTTATCCTGCAGATTGCACTTGAATATTTTTGATCTGATTGCTGATGTGAGTGCAGGAGTTTCAGGTTGATTATTCCCTATCACATTTGATATCTTTAGCCTGAAATAAAATTGGTAAACCCTTGAAGAAAAAATACATTAGTTCTCACCTCATATGGTATCATGGTCTGTGAAAAATGGAGAGCCTTGTTGTCTAAAAAAAATCCTCTTGTTTTCTAAATAGAGCATTGATAAAGTAGACTTAGATTGAAATGATTAATGACACATTTCTTATGTATGGATTGATATCCTCTCTACCATGAGAATTGTATTTCTTGTCAATAAGGGGGAGAGAAAGTAAAATGAACGTTTGAAAAGAAAAGTTGATTGCAGAGAATATTCTCATTTTGATATTGACGAATTCATTTCAGAAGATGTATAAGGATTTGAAAACAAAATACAAATGAGGAGATTATTGGAACCACTTTGTGTATAAGGTTGTATTTGTTGTCAATAGTTGTCATTGAAGATCAAAATAAAGGAGATCAAGAAGTACTCCAATGAAATGGAGGAATGAAAATTCATATGATTGTTGTACTGATCATAAGTTCAAAGAACATGTGTTAAAGGTGACACATTGTTTACAACAATGAAGAATGGTGAGGTATAATCCATCTGAGGATGATTAGAGGAGAATGGGGATTATATGAATACCACGCAATTCTTCATGATTGCATGAGAACCATGCAAGAGACTTGTTGAAGAATAGAATCGTATGATTTTCATGAAGTAGAGAATGACGGTTGAGGAAGAAGGCAAAGTGAAAGGGATTGGAATTCTGAGATGGCCATGAACTTCACATTGTCTCAAAATATGATGATGCTAAATCTGATCAATCAAAGGATATATATCGCAATAGTGGAGTTTGTGTTAAAAGAAGAAGAGTTGTTGAAGGAGGAAAAATTACAGAAATAAAGTGTTGTTGAGCTGATCGTTCTTGTTGACAAAGCAAACAATGACATACAAATTTGTTGAAAAAGGAGATTCCATTGTAGCATGTTGAGTTTAAGGAATGTGGTTAATGATCCATGTTTTATTCAAAAACATCGATAAAGGAATGGATGATCTGGAGGCGGTACAAAAAGGGAAGATACAAGGTGGCGTCGTTTCCCAGTGTTTGCCAAATTTTAGGGCCTGAAAATCGACAAATGATGAAAAGTGATTCTGGAAAAGTGACTTGCGCGCTGAGTACTTAGAGGAGAGAAAAATTGTGTGCCATATGTTTTTCAAGATCAGAACATCGAAAAATGGCAAAGGAAAGAGGGTCGTGCAAGTATTGGTTTGGTCGCGCAAGTGAACTGCGCGCTGTGAAGAGACTTGCGTGCCGGTGCCTAGAAGGATTGGAAACTTGCGCGCCTTTTGTTTTCCAAGAACAGAACATCAAAATAAGGCAAAGGAAAGAAGGTCTCGCAATTATTGGTTGGGTCGTGCAAGTGAGTTGCACGACAGAAGCTAGGGGAGATGAGTTGCGCGCCGAGACTTGCGCGCCGAGGGGTGACTTGCGTGTCGCCGCGCAGGTTGAACAAATACCTATAAATACTAGTCCCCCTCCTCATTTTCCATGGATTTCATCACTTAGTAAAATCAGAGCTCCCTTCACGTAGGTGTGGATGTCGCACAAGTAGTGTGTGGTCACACAGGTGGACTTGCACGCCAGTGTTTGGACTTGCGCGCCGGTAGTTCGCTGCGTGCCCAAGGTGGTTTGGGTGAGAAAGGAAGTGAGCCACACAGGTTAGAAGCTGAGGAAGGCAGTGTTGCACAGGTCATTTGGTGATACTTGCATGCCAGTTTTGACATGCGCTCTGAGGACTTGTGCGCCGTATTGGGACTTGCACGCCAGGATTGGAGAAGAGCGCCGGGTGTTGTTGAAGTATGCCCGTATTTTTGGAGCTTCACGAAATCAGAATGATTTCTTGATACCTTCAGTGCAACAGATGATGTATTATTTTTTGAAGACGGAGGAACAGTGAACAAATTGGCCTTATAAAAAGAAGTGGAATCGCACACACATGACTGGTGTTTAACACCCTCATTGTTCTTTGCAAAGAGAAGAAGAACGGATAGTGTGACTAAACTCAGATCTACACAGAAAGAGGGAATTATTTCAAAATACTTAGGTGTCAGTATTAGGAATCAAAGGATGAAAAGTAGAATATATAGTGCATTCACTTATTGCACTAAATAAGTATATTGAATACAAAAGAGCATCAACTCAGTACTCTGATGCAAGCATTGTCTCGTGCTGAACAGGAGACCAAGACTTCAATTAAAATCTATTGAAGAGACCTTCACATCTATAAACTGAGTGGGACTCCACCAAGGGCAGTGAGCTAGGGGGGATTCAATGGGAGTGACCCGAGGGATGCATCGAGCTATACCTAAACCTTTGTAAAGGCAGTGAGCCTGGGACAGAGTGACTATTTCCGAACCATTGTAATCCACAACTAGTGAAGATTAGTGGAATTTGGTATGACCGAAAACTTGTAGGTGTATGATCCTTGGATGTAGCCCTTAGTGGTGAACCATGTAAAATTTATGCGTTATCTCTTTGCATGTGAATGTTTCATTGTTGATCATATCCATCATACAGGTTTAAGCATTTCCTACCAACGTGGGAACAAGATCCACAACTTTAAGAAGAAAAATTTGACACCCTGAGTCACCCCTCCCCTCTCAGGGTGTCCTAGGGTCCTACAAGTTGTATCAGAGCCAGGTTAATGTATGTTGAATATTCTCCAGTAATTTTATTGAGAAGAGGATTTGAGTTACTTTCCTAATGTCAACCATGAATAGTAGTTTTGATGAAAATTCAGAGCAGAAATATATATCCACCAAGACTTTGAAAAATTGGAAAAATAGAGAGAAGAAGTTGATGAAGAAGTCCCTCATGACCAAAGAATATATTGTGTATTGTTCTCCATGCCATTCCAATAATAAAGAAACATTAGGCTTGGAAAGTATCAAGCAGGTGGCTCAGAATGCTTCCAGAGGAAAGGATGACACCACTAATTTAGGCTTTCAGGAAAAACTCAAAATATATCTTCATGATATTCCTGACGAAAGGGATGATTTTATTTGTAGCCTATTCCAATCTAAGCAGGTTGAGATCACTCTATTAGAAAGGGAAGCTAACAATATGGAAAAGCGGTTGGAAAGAAAAGTTCTAGAAATTATGAAGCTCACCAAACAGGTTAAAGTCTTTGAAGAAAAAGAGGAAGTCAATAAGACTCTAAAAGAAAAGATCCATGCACTTGAAGCTGAGCTGAAAAAGAGCAAAGAAGTCAAGAGTTTGTGTCTGGAAGAAACTTCCATGAAATTCAGGGAACTTGACTCGTTGTTACAAAACATAGTTATGATGCATGAAGATGAGGTTGAAAGATTTAAGAAGACTTGTGAAGAGAATATGATCATGATTGAAGATCAGAAGATCATCCTCAATATTGAGAGTCAAAAATTGGAAGCCCAGTTGACCAAGATTGAGAATACACATATTGAGACTTCACAAAATAATGAAATGAGTGATACTTGTACTCAATGTTTGTTGGAGGAATATAAAGTTGAAATACCTTCAACATGTGACAAGAAGATTATGACAACTCTTGATTATCCGCATTAAGAATTAGTTGCTGCTGGTAATCAATGCTCACTGGAGGATTTTATTGTCAAAATACCTCCAACATGTGATAAGAAGATCATGACATCACTCATTGATCTATCACAAGAAACTGAGTAAGTGAAGGTACCATCCAAATCATCTTGTACTCAGTTTTCTAAATGTGTTCCCACAATCAGTGCAGGCTGGAAGAAAAATTATAAACAAGTATGGATGAGGAAAGGTGAGAAGAAGAAACCTACCACCATGGCTAGGGTGGTTGGGAAGAGAAATGAGGAAGTTGGTTCCTCAAATAGAGCACAAAATATTATGAAGATTTCCCAATAACCTCAAATAGAAGATACAAAGAAGAAAATATTTTTGGTTCAATGTTGGTGCTGCAAAAGATTTGGGCATTGTGCACTGGATTATTTGTAAAATACCTTTAATGGAAAAGAACAATGAAAGCCTGTATCAAAGGGAAGAAATCCAGAAAAGAAGAAGCAACATCTGCAAGTCCAGAAGCATCTGTTTAGAGCAAACAGATTTGGAATGCTTGATAACATCTGTGATGTATGCAACGGCAGTGGTCACAAGAATTGTGCATGCCTATGTCAATAGATATCCAGAGCTGATATGAACAGAAGACCACTGATGTCGTCTAAGTATGAATCGAGTACCTTGGTAAGAAATCAGAAGAATAGTGTGAACACACATTTCCCCATGAGGATCTCAGGAAGGGAGGCTGAGAAGACCCAGGATTTTAGATCCATGAAATTGAAGGGCCATTCATCCAAAAGAAAAACAAAGTGGGATGAAACTCAGCTGAACCCATGTGGAAGATCCAAACTTACTGCAATAGTTCTGATTGACATATTGTTCATCTGGCTAGAAGATTTGAAAATAATAAGGAAAATTGAAGATGAAAAGGCCAAGGATAGTCCTAAAGGAAAAGAAAAACTTTCACATGATGAAGACAAATTTCATGAGAGATTGAAAACCATGAGAAACACATGTGTCAAAGATGTTCTTTGTGAGAAATGCATGAAATCTGGTCACATTGAAAAATGTTGTCTAACCTTAATACCAGAGCAAGAAGCAGTCCTAAAAAGGAGTAAGAATGTATCATTCAAGAGGGTTATTATGCATAAAAATTCTCTACACAAAGAAGAATAGAATGTGAAGAGAACCATGCCACATCAACATATGTCAGAACATATGTTAAAATGTGCAGGCATGAAGACTGGAGTAAACAGAGGAACTTGGTTGAGAAAATAACATCAACCATATAGCTCATGTTGATGAAGCAAGGAGGAACCACCTTATTCCCTTAATCATTTGTGTATTGTATTTGTGCTGATAATGCAGGTAATTGAAGGTGAAGCATGCTCTCAGGGAGATATCCTGTGAAGTAGTGAATGCTGTCAACTCTTGACAGCTAAGCTAATGAAGTTTCCATCCTTGGAAGATTATTAAATTGATATTCAATGATTAATATGATTAAGAACCACTATTGATGAATATAATGAGGAGTGTTCCCCTTGAGGGGGGGGGGGAAATGAAGAAGATTTCAAAATCATTGTTTCAATCAGTATCAACTCCAGATGGTATTAAAATGCAGTTACTCAATAAATTTCTTGAATATCATGTCATTAGAGAAGGTACATCATTTCATAATCTCTCAACCTTGGTTACTCAGAATAGATATCTTTCAATAGAGGGGGAGTAACTGAATTGATCAGTAACATAAGAATAATGGAAGTTCCCCAAGGCCACTTATCCTGCCGATTGCACTTGAATATTTTTGATCTGATTGCTGATGTGAGTGCAGGAGTTTCAGGTTGATTATTCCCTATCACATTTGATCTCTTTAGCCTGAAATAAAAGTGGTAAACCCTTGAAGAAAAAATACATTAGTTCTCACCTCATATGGTATCATTATCTGTGAAAAATTGAGAGCCTTTTTGTCTAAATAAAATCCTCTTGTTTTCTACATCGAGCATTTCTCAAGTAGACTTAGAGTGAAATGATTAATGACACATTTCTTATGTATGGATTGATATCCTCCCTACCATGAGCATTGTATTTCTTGTAAATAAGGGGGAGAGAAAGTGAAATGAACATTTGAAAAGAAAAGTTGATTGCAGAGAATATTCTCATTTTGATATTGACGAATTCATTTCAGAAGATGTATAAGGTATTGTAAAAAAATACAAAGGAGGATATTGTTGGAACCACTTTGTGTATAAGGTTGTATTTGTTGTCAACAGTTTCAACGAAGATCAAAATAAAGTAGATCAATAAGTACTCTAATGAAATGGAGGAATGAAAATTAAGATGATTGTTGTACTGATCATAAGTTCAAAGAACATGTGTTAAAGGTGACACATTGCTTACAACAATAAAGAATGGTGAGGTATAATCCATCTGAGGATGATTAGAGGAGAATGGGGATTAGATGAAGACCACGCAATTCTTCATGATTGCATGAGAACCGTGCAAGAGACTTGTTGAAGAATAGAATCGTATGATTTACATGACGTAGAGAATGACGGTTGAGGAAGAAGGCAAAGTGCAAGGGATTGGAATTCTGAGATGGCCATGAACTTCACATTGTCTCCAAATATGATGATGCTAAATCTGATCAATCAAAGGATATATATCGCAATAGTGGATTTTGTGTTAAAAGAAGAAGAGTTGTTGAAGGAGGAAAAATCACAGAAATAAAGTGTTGTTGAGCTGATCGTTCTTGTTGACAAAGCAAAAAATGACATAAAAATTTGTTGAAAAGGGAGATTCCATTGTGGCATGTTGAGTTTAAGGACTGTGGTTAATGATCCATGTTTTATTCAAAGAACATAAATAAAGGAATGGATGATCTGGAGGCGGTACAAAAAGGGAAGATACAAGGTGGCGCCGTTTCCCAGTGTTTTCCAAATTTTAGGGCCTGAAAATCGACAAATGAAGAAAAGTGATTCTGGCAAAGAGACTTGCGCGCTGAGTACTTAAAGGAGAGAAAAATTGTGTGCCATATTTTTTTCTAGATCGGAACATGGAAAAATGGGAAAGGAAAGAGGGCGCACAAGTATTGGGTTGGTCACGCAAGTGACCTGCGCGCTGTGAAGAGACTTGCGCGCTGGTGCCTAGAAGGATTGGAAACTTGCGCGCCTATTGTTTTTCAAGAATAGAACTTCAAAATAAGGTAAACTAAAGAAGGTCGCACAATTATTGGTTGGGTCGTTCAAGTGAGTTGCGTGACAGAGGATAGGGGAGATGAGTTTCATGCCGAGACTTGTGCATCGAGGGGTGACTTGCACGCCGCCACGCAGGTTGAACAAATGCCTATAAATACTAGTCCCCCCTCCTCATTTTCCACGGAGTTCATAACTTAGAAAAATCAGAGCTCCCATCGCGTAGGTGTGGATGTCATGCAATTAGTGTGTGGTCGCGCAGGTGGACTTGTGCACCAGTGTTTGGACTTGCATGCCGGTTGTTGGCTGCGTGCCCAAGGCAGTTTTGGTGAGAAAGGAAGTGAGCCACACATGTTAGAAGTTGAGGAAGGCAGTGTCGCACAGGTGGTTTGGTGATACTTGCATTCCAGTTTTGACATGCGTGCTGAGGACTTGTGCACCGTATTGGGACTTACATGCCCGGATTGGAGAAGAGCGTCGGGTGCTGTTGAAGTACGCTTGTCTTTTTGGAGCTTCACAAAAGCTGAATGATTTCTTGATACCTTCAGTGCAACAGATGATTTATTATTTTTCGAAGATGGAAGAACAGTGAACAAATTTGCTTGATAAGGAGAAGTGGTATCGCACACACATGACTGGTGTTTAACACCCTCATTGTGCTTTGTGAAGAGAAGAAGAATGGATAGTGTGACTAAACTCAGATCTACACAGAAAGAGGGAATTATTTCAAAATACTCAGGTGTCAGTATTAGGAATCAAAGGATGAAAAGTAGAAGATACAGTGCATTCACTTATTGCACTAAATAAGTATATTGAATACAAAATAGCATCAAATCAGTACTCTGATGCAAGCATTTTCTCATGCTGAACAGGAGACAAAGACTTCAATGAAAATCTATTGAAGAGACCTTCACGTCTATAAATAGAGTGGGACCCCACCAAAGGCAGTGAGCCAGGGGGAGTCAACGGGAGTGACCCGAGGGATGCAGTGAGATATCCCTGAACCTTTGTAAAGGCAGTGAGCCTGGGACAGAGTGACTATGCCCGAACCATTGTAATCCACAACTAGTGAAGATTAGTGGAATTTGGTATGACCGACAACTTGTTAGTGTATGATCCTTGGACGTAGCCCTTAGTGGTGAACCAAGTAAAATTGATGTGGTATCTCTTTGCATGTGAATGTTTCATTGCTGATCATATCCATCATACAGGTTTAAGCAGTTTCTACCAATGTGGGAACAAGATCCACAACTTTTAGAAGAAAAATTTGACACCCTGATTCACCCCTCCCCTCTCAGGGTGTCATGGGGTCCTACAAGTGGTATCAGAGCCAGGTTAATGTATGTTGAATATTCTCCAGTAATTTTATTGAGAAGAGGATTTGAGTTACTTTCCTAATGTCAACCATGAATAGTCGTTTTGATGAAGATTCAGAGCAAAAATATATATCCACCAAGACTTTGAAAAATAGGAAAAAGAGAGAGAATAAGCTGATGAATAAATCCCTCATGACCAAAGAAGATATTGTTTCTTGTTCTCCATGCAATTCCAATAATGAAGAAACATCGGGCTTGGAAAGTATCAAGCAGGTGGCTTAGAATTCTTCCATAGGAAAGGATGACACCCCTAATTCAGGATTTCAGGAAAAACTCAAAACATATCTTCATGATATTCTTGACGAAAGGGATGCTATTATTTGTAGCATATTCCAATCTAAGAAGGTTGAGATCACTCTATTTGAAAGGGAAGATAACAATATCGAAAAGGGGTTGGAATGAAAAGTTCTGGAAAGTATGAAGCTCACCAAAAAGGTTAAAGTCTTTGAAGAAAAAGAGTAAGTCAATAAGACTCTAAAAGAAAAGATCCATGCACTAGAAGCTGATTTGAAAAAGAGCAAAGAAGTCAAGAGTTTTTGTTTGGAAGAAACTTCCATGAAATTCAGGGAACTTTACTCGTTGTTACAAAACAAAGTTATGATGCATGAAGATGAGTTTGAAAGACTTAAGAAGACTTGTGAAGAGAAGATGATCATGATTGAAGATCATAAGATCATCCTCAATATTGAGAGTCAAAAATTGGAATCCCAGTTGACCAAGATTGAGAATACACATATTGAGACTTCACAAAATAATGAAATGAGTGATTCTTGTACTCAATGTTTTTTGGAGGAATCTAAAGTTGAAATACTTCCAACATGTGACAAGAAGATTATGACAACTCTTGATTATCCACATCAAAAATCAGTTGCTGCTGGTACTCAATTCTCACTGGAGGATTCTATTGTCAAAATACCTCCAACATGTGATAAGAAGATCATGACATCACTCATTGATCTATCACAAGCAACTGAGTAAGTGAAGGTACCATCCAAATCATCTTGTACTCAGTTTTCTAAATGTGTTCCCACAATCAGTGCAGGCTGGAAGAAAAATTATAAACAAGTATGGATGAGGAAAGGTGAGAAGAAGAAACCTACCACCATGGCTAGGGTGGTTGGGAAGAGAAAGGAGGAAGTTGGTTCCTCAAATAGAGCACAAAAGATTATGAAGATTTCCCAATAACCTCAAATAGAAGATACAAAGAAGAAAATATTTTTGGTTCAATGTTGGTGCTGCAACAGATTTGGGCATTGTGCACTGGATTATTTGTACAATCCCTTTAATGGAAAAGAACAAAGAAAGCCTGTATCAAAGGGATGAAATCCAGAAAAGAAGAAGCAACATCTGCAAGTCTAGAAGCATCTGTTTAGAGCAAACAGATTTGGAATGCTTGATAACATCTGTGATGTATGCAATGGCAGTGGTCACAAGAATTGTGCATGCCTATGTCAATAAATATCCAGAGCTGATATGAAGAGAAGACCTCTGATGCCATCTAAGTATGAAGCGAGTACCTTGGGAAGAAATCAAAAGAATAGTGTGAAAACACATTTCCCCATGAGGATCTCAAGAAGGGAAGATGAGAAGGCCCAGGATTTTAGATCCATGAAATTGAAGGGCCATTCATCCAAAAGAAAAACTAAGTGGGATGAAACTCAGTTGAACCCATGTGGAAGATCCAAACTTGCTGCAACAGTTCCGATTGACATATTGGTCATCTGGCCAGAAGATTTGAAAAGAATAAGGAAAATTGAAGATGAAAAGGCCAAGGCTAGTGCTAAAGGAAAAGAAAAACTTTCACGTGATGAAGACAAAGTGCATGAGAGATTGAAAACCAAGAGAAACACATGTGTCAAAGACGTTCTTTGTGAGAAATGCAAGAAATCTGGTCACATTGAAAAAGTTTTTCTAACCTTAATACCAGAGCAAGAAGCAGTCCTCAAAAGGAGTATGAATGTATCATTCAAGAGGGTTATTAAGCAGAAAATTTTTCTACACAAAGAAGAAGAGAATGTGAAGAGAACCATGCCACGTCAACACATGTCAGAACATATGTTCAAATGTACAGGCATGAAGACTGGAGTAAACAGAGGAACTTGGTTGAGAAAAGAACATCAACCATGTAGCTCATGTTGATGAAGATAGGAGGAACCACCTTTTTCCCTTAATAATTTGTGAATTGTATTTGTGCTGATAATGCAGGGAATTGAAGGTGAAGCATGCTCTCAGGGAGAGAACCTGAGAAGTAGTGAATGTTGTCAACTCTTGACAGCTAATCTAATGAATTTTCCATCCTTGGAATATTATTCAATTGATATTCAATGATTAATATGATTAAGAACCACTATTGATGAATATAATGAGGAGTGTTCCCCTTGAGGGGGAGAAAAATGAAGAAGATTCCAAAATCATTGTTTCAATCAGTATCAACTCCAGCTGGTATTAAAATGTAGTTACTCAATAAATTTCTTGAAGATCATGTCATTGGAGAAGGTACGTCATTTCTTAATCTCTCAACCTTGGTTACTCAGAATAGATATCTTTCTACAGAGGGGGAGTAACTGAATTGATCAGTAACATAAGAATAATGGAAGTTCCCCAAGGCCACTTATCTTGCCGATTGCACTTGAATATTTTTGTTCTGATTGCTGATGTGAGTGCAGGAGTTTCAGGTTGATTATTCCCTATCAAATTTGATCTCTTTAGCCTGAAATAAAAGTGGTAAACCCTTGAAGAAAAAATACATTAGTTCTCACCTCATATGGTATCATGATCTGTGAAAAATGGAGAGCCTTGTTGTCTAAATAAAATCCTCTTGTTTTCAACATCGAGCATTGCTCAAGTAGACTTAGAGTGAAATGATTAATGACACATTTCTTATGTATGTATTGATATCCTCCCTACCATTAGCATTGTATTTCTTGTCAATAAGGGGGAGAGAAAGTGAAACGAACGTTTGAAAAGAAAATTTGATTGCAGAAAATATTCTCATTTTGATATTGACAAATTCATTTCAGAATATGTATAAGGTATTGACAACAAAATACAAAGGAGGAGATTGTTGGAACCACTTTTTGTATAAGGTTGTATTTGTTGTCAATAGTTGTCATTGAAGATAAAAATTAAGGAGATCAAGAGGTACTCCAATGAAATGGAGGAATGAAAAATCAGATGATTGTTGTACTGATCATAAGTTCAAAGAACATGTGTTAAAGGTTACACATTATTTACAACAATGAAGAATGGTGAGGTATAATCCATCTGAGGATGATTATAGGAGAATGGGGATTAGATGAAGACCACACAATTCTTCATGATTGCATGAGAACCATGAAAGAGACTTGTTGAAGAATAGAATCATATGATTTGCATGAAGTAGAGAATGACAGTTGCGGAATAAGGCAAAGTTAAAGGGATTGGAATTCTGAGATGGCCATGAAATTCACATTGTCTCCAAATATGATGATGCTAAATCTGATCAATCAAAGGATATGTATCGCAATAGTGGAGTTTGTGTTAAAATAAGAAGAGTTGTTGAAGGAGGAAAAATCACATAAAGGAAGTGTTGTTGATATGATCGTGCTTGTTGACAAAGCAATCAATGACATACAAATTTATTGACAAAGGAGATTCCATGGTGGCATGTTGAGTTCAAGGACTATGGTTAATGATCCATGTTTTATTTAAAGAAATTTGACAAAGGAATAGATGATCTGGAGGCGGTACAAAAAGAGAAGATACAAGGTGACGTCGTTTCCCAGTGTTTGCCAAATTTTAGGGCCTGAAAGTTGACAAATGAAGAAAAGTGATTCTGGAAAAGAGACTTTCGCGTCGAGTACTTAAAGGAGATAAAACTTGCGCGCCATATGTTTTTTAAGATCAGAACATGGAAAATGGAAAAACAAAGAGGGTCACACAAGTATTGGGTTGGTCACGCAAGTGACATGCACGTCGTGAAGAGACTTGTGCGTCGGTGCCTAGAAGGATTGGAAAATTGTCTGCCTATTGTTTTTAAAGAACAGAACTTCAAAATATAGAAAAGGAAATAAGGTTGCCAAACTATTGGTTGGGTCGTGAAAGTGAGTTGCGCGACAGAGGCTAGGAGAGAAGAGCTGTGCACCGAGACTTGCACGTCGAGGGGTGACTTGCGCACTGCCGCGCAGGTTGAACAAATGCCTATAAATACTAGTCCACCCCTCCTCATTTTCCACAGATTTCATCACTTAGAAAAATCAGAGCTCCCGTCGCGCAGGTGTGGATTTCGCGCAAGTAGTGTGTGGTCACACAGGTGGACTTGTGCGCCCGTGTTTGGACTTGCGCGTCGGTTGTTGGCTACGTTCCCAAGGCAGTTTGGGCGAGAAAGGAAGTGAGTCGCGCAGGTTAGAAGTTGAGGAAGGCATTGTTGCGCAGGTGGTTTGGTGATACTTGCGTGCCCGTTTTGACCTGCACACTGAGGACTTGCACGCTGTATTGGTACTTGCGCGCTAGGATTGGAGAAGAGCACCAGGTGCTGTTGAAGTACGCCTGTCTTTTTGGAGCTTCATGAAAGATGAATGATTTCTCGATACCTTCATTGCAACAGATGATGTATTCATTTGTGAAGACGGAAGAACAGTGCACAAATTGACTTTATAAAGATAAGTGGTACCGCACACACATGACTAGTGTTTAACACCCTCATTGTGCTTTGCGAAGAGAAGAAGAACGGATAGTGCGACTAAACTCAGGTTTGCACAGAAAGAGAGGATTATTTCAAAAAAATCAGGTTTCAGTATTGGGAATCAAAGGAAGAAAAGTATAAGATACAATGCATTCACTTATTGCACTAAAGAAGTAGATTGAATACAAAAGAGCATCAACTCAATAGTCTGATGCAAGCATTGTCTCATGCTGAAAAAGAGACAAAGACTTCAATGCAAATCTATTGAAGAGACCTTCACGTCTATAAACTGAGTGGGACTCCACCAAAGGCAGTGAGCCAAGGGGAGTCAACGGGAGTGACCCAAGGGACGCAATGAGCTATCCCTGAACCTTTGTAAAGGTAGTGAGCTTGGGACAGAGTGACTGTGCCCGAACCATTGTAATCCACAACTAGTGAAGATTTGTAGAATTTGGTATGACAGGAAACTTGTTGGTGTATGCTCCTTGGAAGTAGCCCTTAGTGGGAACCAAGTAAAATTGTTGTATTATCTCTTTGCATGTGAATGTTTCATTGCTGATCATATCCATTATACAGGTTTAAGCAGTTCCTACCAACGTGGGAACAAGATCCACAACTTTAAGAAGAAAAAGTTGACACCTTGATTCACCCCTCCCCTCTCAGGGTGTCTCAGGGTCCTACACATAATTACTCTTTCAGATATTTATACATATTGTTTCTTACAAGATGAATAGAAATTAATGAATTGATATCCGTATATAATATCTACTTCAATTATATTATTTATGTAAAATATACATGTTTACTAAATATTATCTTTCTTGCACAATAAAGTTTTATCTCAAGATCATTTCTCAACATCTTCTTTAACTCTACATCTTCAATCTACATTTATTTTATCCATATATCAATATATTGGTGAATATTATTTTATAAATGATAAAACTTATCCACTACATTTTTAATTTCAACATTTATCCTTTAAAAAGTATGAATTATAGTATCCTTTTTATTCTCATCATTGATAATTTATCATGGTCATTTCCTCAAAAATCAATAACATCATTTTTTTGATTTCATAAGGTTTTAATGTTTTGAGTATTTATAATCATTCATAATCTAAAACCATATTCTCGGGTTCATATACAACTTGATCATTTTAAATATATATAAAATTTTTTTATAATCAATATATATAAAACACATTTCACTATATTGATAATGGATCCATATTTTCGATGAACAAATTACCACTGCTAAATTGAAATCATGATTTGGTTAATATTTTCATGATCCTTAAATTGACATTAGGAATAATTAATAACTGTATCATTAATCATGGTGAAGCATCTTCAACCCTTTATTGAAACAACATTATAAATTATGAACCAAACTACACTATAGGGTAGTTTAAGAACATCTACGCTAAAAACCCTAATCTACAGTTTTTTGAAATATTATTCACATTAAAATGTCTATAATAACATGAACCAATTAAAAATTATCTTAGACAGTTGATTAGAAAGGGATGATAAATATCTCATAAAGAGTGAGTAGTATCCATCTGATCTATGAAAAATATAGATTTAGTTACCATGATTGGTCTATCCCATTTCTTAATAACTTTCATATTTGAAGGATTAACTAATATACCGTCACATGAAATTATATGAACAATGCTAGAAATGTTTAGAAGAGAAACACAAAACATTTTAAATTTATTATACAACGTCTACTTCTATAGTTTTGTTATCATGATTATCAACTATTATTCATGCTCCTCTTTTATATTTGAATACATAATATTATCATCTTTGAAGTCCACCACAAAAAAAAAATATATTATTTAGTGACATTATTCATTAAATACTTGTAGTATATAAGAGACTTGGTAAGTACAAATTAGTATTATATAAATTATTTATGACCATAACACATGTGAACTGATGTATTGGGTATATCCTCCCTCTCCATCCTTATCTAATTATATCCATATTGAAGATCAAAATTGGAAAAATAAATATATCCTCATAATAGATCAAAAAAATCATCAGTATAATGAAAAAGATACATATTATTAATAGAGATCTTGTTATGTTCCTCAAAATCATTAAAAAGACACATCATACCACATAACTTCTTGACATAAAGAATATGTTCCTCCCATGATGAATTAATAAAAAAATTAAATACCTTACCTATATTATTCGATATTTTCTTTCACAATTCCTATAAATCAATCTGTGACATTATAAATAGAGTAAGACATAAGAGTATCACTAGTTATGAGATCAATTAAGAAAACAACATCATGATAAGTGGGAAGAGTAAGAATTTTTTCAGTAAATATATCAGCATATTAGAAAACTATGGTCAAATTTTTAATTTAAAGTTTCTCCAAATAAAATAGAGATAAAAATATCACGTGAAGTGGTAAAAAACTATATTATATAAGTAATTTACAATGGGTTAATAGTTTTATCATCACACTAACATAATATTAAATAATGACTCAAGATATCAAAAGTATCTTTTGATACATAAAAATTTATATGGAATGTATACTATTGGAGCCAATCCATACAAAAAATTACATCATATTCAACAAGAGAGTGTATATTAATAATCCCATAAAAATATTCCAAAAACATAACTATTGGATAGGAATTATTTAATTAAGATATGATCATCATACCATTTGTATTTATCACCACTAACATTATATCTATTAACTAAAGTGGTGATTTTATATCATAATAGAATCCTTTAGAAGTAAATTAGTTTATAGAACCATAATAAAAAATTATTTTCAATCATGTAATGGATGATTAGTGTACCATTCCCTAGTTATATAGGAAATTACACATTTGTTTTGGTAATATAAAAATCTTATCATTATCCCCATGGATTCTTTTAGGGTAAATTCCATTAAAATTTAGGAAATTGGTTTGAATAGTTACCCAAATCATTAAAATTAATTAATTTTTCTTTGATAGGTTTTCCCTTAACCTATAATTTTTGAGAAGTATGATTTTTTTCTCCACTCATAAGAAACTCATATTAATTTTTAATCATGCGCCATGGTGTTTCATTCAATAAGTATTGCATGTTGGAAAATTTCCATTTCACTTCTTCACCTTAATCATATTTTTCCCTTTCATACTCTTATTATATTTATTTTCTTCAATGATATAAGACAATGGAAAAAACTCTCTATCTTGATAGCACATGGTATGATATCCTCAAAAGATGAAAATGATTTGCAGACTATTTACCCTCAACGTTTTGGAATAATCCTTTAACTTCTTGAACCGGGTTCCACATACCAGTGCATCAAAAATGTTCATTACATGACCTCATGCATGACTCCTCATATGCTAGATGATTATTAATTGTAGTTAGGCTATAATATTTTAATTTTGGGGAGACTATAACCTCTTTATCAAAGATAAAAACATTGAAAATACATAAATAATATCCAATGATAATAAATAAAAACATGAACTATACAGCAACTAATATAGACCAACATTACATGATAATCCATATATAAAAAACTATATCCAACAAAATTATATAAATATTTCATTCCATAATATGTAAAAAGTTTTAAATGAAAAAAAAAATTCATTGATAAATCCTCACTGGGTCTCGACATCATGTCTGATTCACTCATCCATGATCCACCCCACGCATCCATATGTCAGGGGGAACTATCCCTTTTCATGTCCTACAAACATGAATTCTATTTGGTTGTTGATGAAGAAGCTTAGAATGATATTTTTATAATGCATCAAGATAGCACTAATGGGTTATACATGAATATTCAATCTATAACTATGGATATAGTTGTATAATGAGTAATTTGAAATTTAATATAAGCAGTTTTAACATTATATTATTCTATAATTAATAAAATAAATCTTTTTCTTCATTGTGATTTCTAAACTAAAATTACATGTTTTGCCTCATACTAGAGTTTGAACAACCTACCAAGGGATATAACATTTCATTCCAATATGGGCTTCCATTAATCTTTTAATTACAATTTTTCATTCAACAATCAGGGCCTAGAGTAGCAATATATCACCTCATGGGTATTTGGATGAGCAGTACCTATACAAAAAATCCTTGATCAAATAATATATATATATGGGTCCTAGAGAAACATTCTAGAACCAAATGGGTATTTTGAGTAGCAATACCTGTCATAAAACTCATTAAAAATATCACTTTTCTAGGTTATAGATTATCAAAATTTTATCAACCATTTCCATGATTCTTTATTTAACCCATTTCATAAATTCATCTCTCAACATTCATAATTTATACAATATAATAATAATCATATCAGAACTCCCCAGGTGTTTTTATTAATTCAATAATCCAATTATTCATTGAATTTTATAATATTTAAATTTTATAAAATCAATTATCAACCAATTTCATAATCCCATTGTTCCCCAATTTCATAATCACATGGGAAATAATTTAATCATATCAATTACAATTTAATTTTACAACACATAAATTTCAATTGCATA
This sequence comes from Viscum album, assembly GCA_963277665.1. Taxonomy (NCBI): domain Eukaryota; kingdom Viridiplantae; phylum Streptophyta; class Magnoliopsida; order Santalales; family Viscaceae; genus Viscum; species Viscum album. Next base: position 1,630,040,329 of record OY728121.1, on the reverse strand, counting down.
ATTACATACACAAAATTATAATCATGACAATGGGATTTTGAAATTATACCACTTACCTCAAGGTCTTTGATGTATATTTTATAGACCTAAATTCTCAAATTGTTGTAGAATGATAAAATCCACAATGGCATAGAAAATTTAGGCAAAATATCTAAGATCAAGATACAAAGAATTATGATAAATAAAAACCTAGATTTAATCGATTTATAATGGAGGAATCCTAGCTATATTCATTGGGAATGAGATCTGGGTGAGATAGGAAATAAAAATGGGAAGAAATCATTGACTATATAACAGAAAATCCTTGAATATGATAATATATTTGTCAATAAAGGGGTAATAGTTGCCTTGGATTACACCCATGAGCCTCTAAAATCAAAGTAAATAGATTTAATATAAGTGGGGGTGAATGGGGATAAGATCCAAGGGGCTTGGAAATTTCATTATAATTTTATATTAATCTAAAACACATGAGAATTGTTTTAGGGGTAGGGATTCATGGTTTTCCAAACCATAGTCCATAACTGTGCACCTCTAATTACGGGGTGCATGATTTCTCCTATGTGTAACATGGTTTGATAAAATGTGAACCAATCATGGAAAACCTCTCTATTTGATGGTGAATAGTTTGGGGAGGGAGACTGTATGGTTTGGACTACCTGTGTTTTAAATTAATGCTACCTCATCTTCCTCCAAAAGGGGTTCACATTTTACTAGTGAAAAAAACATGGTATTCCTTAACTGTACGCCAACAGTTGAGAAACCCTAGGGAAAACGAAATTCTAAAATTTCACTAAATTCAAACCCATAAATAATCCTACCCAAGGTTTTTTCAAAACATGGGTAAAAGATTACCAAAAAATGAGAATTTGATATCTCTAGAAAGGTATGGATCATACAATCAATCCAAATTATAGTAGCTCATCTCTGAGTTGTAGTCCCAAGAATATCTATTATTCTGATGTAAAACGTTCTAGCCACAAATCATGTTTATCTAATTCCCTCTTACTTGTTTCCTCCGGGACATGGCCATGTTTCCAAAATACTCAAACTATAGACACAATCACTCCCTTTAAAACTTTATCTCTATGATCAATAATATCTTTTTTATGGCCTTGAAATAATGAATTTAACACACTATCATCTTCATCAACATCGATCGCATGAGAAGGATATGAGTGATACATATGGAGTAGTAACACATGAAAAACATTAAGAAGAGCCAATATGTTTTCCACATGCCTAATTCTCTCCATAATATCAAAAGGTTCAACTAACCTAGGCACTATATTGGTGTATATTCGAATCATATAGTGTCCTAATCATGGTGACACTTGATGGAATAACCTATCACCCACTGTAAACTCAAGGGGTTGTCGATGAAGATAAAAATAAATATTTTCCTAATATGATCCATAACAATACATTTTTGAATGAACTAATACTACTTTGGAATATCATGAATGAAACACATTCCAAATAACTCTGACCAACCTACCTCCTCCCCGAATAGAGGTGTTTTGCAAGACCTACCATAATGTGACTCATATGGTTCAATCTAAATTGTCTCCTAGTAGGTATGGTTATAGAAACTCTAAATGATCTCTCGGTTCTTCTCCCAAGACCCAAAAAATTGATAATTAACACCCAGAAAAAATATTCAAAAACCCATATAGTATATTTTAAAATCCCATATTAATTTTGGTGGAATTATTTACTCTAAAATACCAAGGTATCAAATTACTTCTCCAAGAATTTTTAGATGTTTTAGGTGAAACGTGAGTCAAGATCTAATACTATGCACCATGGTACCTTACAAAGATAAAACATCTCCCAAAAATATATGTCCATAAACTAATCCACTGTGAAAGTATACTAAAAAGGAACAAAATGGGATACTATTTTCATTCCATCCACAAATAGCCAAAAAGTTTCATTCTTCAGAGGCTTCCACATGAGACCCAACATGTTGTTCACGGTAATGTTATCGCACATACATTCTAGAAATAAAGTGCATGCTACACAAAAATATAAATAAGGAAGAAATGAATATCTTTTAAACAAGAAACGTAAAAAAAAATATAAAATACAATACTATAATAATCAAGTAGGACAACCATTATCTCCATTTGACCCTGTGGGTCACACTCCAACTCAATGATCATACATGTCCCAAGGTGAATGCATCTAATGCAAATGCTCCAATGATGGAACATGTACAAGGAATAAAAACAGAAAAGAACTATAGGAGTGAGTATTAAAACTCAGTAGGCTAGGCCAATACTCTACTCCCCAATGCACTACCATTGAAATTAAATAAATTTTAGTTTCATGTTTGAACTACAATTTTTAAAAGTATGTTTTCTTTATATTTTACTTAAAAGAAAAGTACAACTCATTTCCCCTTATTATTTCCAAAAACCAAAGTCCAACAATTTTTGAGAGATTAGCATTTTCAAGGGGAGAAGGGTTTATATATTTCAATCTTCAAAAAAGATAATAAAAAACATTTAATGAAAAAAAAATTCCAAAAATCATTTTTAAAATAAACACACCACTTTCCTACACAAACAATGTACAAGGAAGTACCACCGTAATAATACTACTGGGGAAACAGAAATAACCATAATAGTATCTCAATATCACTGCAAATGACTAATGAAAAGACATAGGTGTACTCAAGAGATTAAGAATAATGCAAAAGACACTAATATATGAGCCTCCATTCTCAGTAGCTTACCACACATGATGAAATCGAAATGCTCAATACTCTCAACAACCCTAAATCAGGACAGACCGAGGTAAAACCCCAATGTAATAAAATAATACATATATCCACCTACTATGGGACACTAGTAAACACATCGACTTCCTGTGCAACATTCATTCATAGAATATTCTCTCAGTATTCTAGGTTCCTATGTATCAGGTATTAAAAAGGGGTGAGCCATCTGATGCCATCTGAGCATCAAGTCACATATATATAGTAATAATACACAAACATTTCTCACCCCTAGTATCCCCTAGGACCATTACCATGCCTTCAAATATGAAAATTATAAATGGTTCCAACTGATTAACCATAAAAATGGATCCTGAGAATCCACCAACAAGGACTTCCCAGCCATTGCATCAAATTGAGGCATGATAAACACCCAACTAGGGTTTTCAGAATAAACACTTTTCAATAGTTTCACAAAATGTCCAAACAGGCCCTTAAACATTCATAGAAAAATGATTATCTCAAAATGAATACATTTTCCAAAATTGGTGTCAAGCACACCATTTGCGCTTAAAAAATTAGAATCATTCTTCAAAACATTTCCTTTTCACATTCAAAACAAAACCAATTTACACGAAATGCCAACCAGGCCATAATTCAAAATGTCATGTCTAACAGGTTTAAAATTCCACAATTACTCATTATTTTAATTTAAGATCATTTAAAACACTATTCACAACACCCAAATTTATCAACAAACACATGCACTTTTTATAAAGTGGTGAAAACATACCAAAACACCTTGAAAACAAAAATTCATTACAAAATAAGTCCCAAAACATTTTGGAAACTATATAAAGAACCCCAAAAAATCATTTCACATGAATCCACCACCTTTATAAATCTAAAGAAACCATTTTTAAAACCACACATAACCCATAAAATCCAACCATGAATTATATATATATATAAGACACGAGGCATGAAATATTTACCAAAAAAATCTATTTAATAAAAAACAATGTATAAAAACCAATTTTATGAATTGACACAATTTAATTTTCTAGACCTTGTTTAATAAATCAACAATCATGTGAGAATTTTCAATGAACAATTTATTAGTCATTAAATGTCAACACTTTTAAAAAAACAATGAAATTTAACAAGATACTTGGTATATAGTTTAATTTTTCACACCATATAATTATCCAAGGTATCAAACATTAATATTCAGAATGTATAGAAGGCAAAAATACCAAGAAACAATGAATCATAAATTAAAAATGCATGTGAAAGGGGAATCCTACCTTGGAACCATGGTGAGATGACAATGTGCACCCAAATTCACTCCATACGGGTTTTAATACCCTAAAACATCCAAGAACAACCCTTAATCATCAAAACTCTTTACCAAAACGAAGGGAAAACATGAATAAAGAATGAGCGATATAATAGAGGGTTTGTGCATTCCTGAAAGGAGGTCACTGGTAGGACACATGCTGGGAGGGGATGTGTAAGAACACATACCTTCTTTTCAGGTATGTTTTTCCTTTTCTGGTCATTTTTGAGGATAAAAGAAATTCTGGAAATTTTCAAAGTACACGCCATGTAATTTATGCATACATGTCATGTACTGCCTTACCATAGGAGTTCATGTGTTGTCCGTGTAGTAGCCACACACACGGCCATGTGGGAGTGACTTGGAGGCCGCTTAAAGCAGAATACAGAAAAGGTGAGTACATGCTGTGTACTTCAAAAGTACACACCGTGTACTTTATTTTTTTCAATAAACGCACCGGGGTCACATCTAATCACCAAAACACTCTCCTTTTAGGTCTCATTCGATCGAGAGAACCTGTATGACCATAGATCTTCAAGGAACCCCCAAGCGTTCATCCGTCCTCCTATTTGAACACCGTAGATTGCGTTGGAATCGCATCAGTGAGTTCTCTCTTCTCCTAGAGCATCATCTTCTGATTTCTCCTTTCTCATGAGATATCATGGGTTGAAAATTTTAGATGTTTTCTTAGATCTATATCGTTATAAGGAGATTCGATCTTCAAGGTTCACATATAGAGATATCATAACCCCGAGGTAGGTGGTTTGTGATTTTCCGTTCAAATTCTTCGAGTATTATGTACAAATTCCACCAATACACTTGAATGGTGTATTGTGTGTTTACCGTTTTACCCCTGCTGTTTTCCCTCCATGCTTGTATGCTTATGTAGAGGTGATTTGGATATGGGTAGGGTTGATTTCTATGCTTTGGATGTTTTTCCCTTGCTTGTTCTATTTACGATTGTTTGGTCTTGTTTAGTCGGTTTGGCTGCCTTGCCTATTTTCCATGCCTGTTACTATAGGATGGAGAGTCTTTATTCTGACATGATTGATATGTTGTAGACTATTTGGCCACATATTTTTGTACGTTTAATTTGTTCATATTGCACTGCAATGCTCGTTGAGCTATACAGGGCCGTGAGAACCTGGTGTAGTAGACTATAAGGGGAATTGACCAAGTGAGCTTCCTCAGAGAGTATTTGAGAACTTTAGGCTATAAGGTGGATTGATCGAGTAAGCATCCTCAGAGAACCTAGAACCACATGAGGATATAAGGGGAATTGACCGAGTGATATTCCTCAGAGATTCCTTGATTGCTTTAGACTATAAAGGGATTAATTGTGTGAGCTTCCTCATAGAGTCTTTGTTTGAATTGTATAACCTGGGCTATTAGGGGAATTAACTGAGTGAGCTTCCTCAGAGAGTCCTAGACCTTGTGGATATAAGGGTAATTGACCGTGTGAGCTTCCTCTGAGAGTCCTTAACTACCCTAGACTATATGGGGAATGGAATATGTGAGCTTCCTCAGAGATTCTTTTTTTACCTTTGACTATAAGGGGATTGACTGTGAGCGCTTCCTCATAGTGTCTTATTATATTCTTATGACTGAACCAGATGTTTTAGGCTAAGTTTACTTCCCAGAGGGTTGTTTTTAATTCTTAGGTAGGACAAGAGGGGATGGCTGTGAATACTTCCCATAGGGTTAACTCTTTGAGGTTTACCTGTTTGTTTCGTTGTTGCTTGATATTGAACTGTGGATTATTTACTGTTGAGCACTTTCCTGTTTAATATTTTCTGTACTTTTACCTTCCATATATTCACTGAATATTAGGAACAAATATTTGAGTGGTTTCTTACTGGTATTTAGTCTCACACCATGTTTGGTTCATGATTTTGGGCACAAACAGATTGTATTGTTGCAGGTATAGATAAGGGTAATCACCCTTCTACATTAGGTACTTGATTTGTTGTTGAGTTTGAGAGCATGGGACCAAGCTACAGCTTATGATATTGAGGATTTTATCTTCTTTATTTTACAATTTGGTTTAGCACTGTTGTATTCCATCATTGTGACTTGTCTGGATGTTTTCCTAGACATGTGTATCATGCATCATTTTATATATATGTTCTCCAGTTTATACTTTCAGTTTTCTGTTGTTACTATTGTATGTCATTATTACTGCTTCCGCTATTGTATGGATTTATTTACATTTGTTGTGTGCTCTATCAATGAGGGCATAGTATCCCCACTATCACACCCAAGTCCCTCCCTGCTAGTTGGCAGCCTCTGGCGTTCGATTAAATACACTTGAGACCATGTGACCAACTGGGTACAGGGAACCCCTGGGTGTCTTCCAGAACCAGGATGTTACAAAGTTTTATCACAGGATTTATTTTCTCTTGACTTACTATTTGGAGCCTTTATCTATGGATATGAAGGAATAGGTACTTGGTAAAAATTTGTGCACAGGAGTAGCTAACCAGTGTACAAGGAAAAACCAATCTACCTAGTTTAATTGTAATTTTTTTGGTTTTGCAATTATTACAGTTGATTTGATTCCACCTTGAGTGATCGCATGATTTGTTATATTATTTTTAATGTTATTTAGGTTTTATTTCTGTTGCAACCTGATGAGATAAGGGTATGTAATCTCATGCATCATATAGGCACTTGCTAGAAATCTCATGTCATACATTTTTGCCATGCCATCTAGGATGCATTAGTGATTCCATATAGTTGTGATAGATGATGTGTACAATATGCATGTTGTTGTGATAGTTTCCTTGATAAAAATATCTGCTATTTGATAGGGTATTGATTTGTGTAGAGTTTTCCATAAATGAATGCCAAACTTTGGTTCTTGAGGTGTTATGGGCCCTCATGTAATTTAATTTGGTGAATCATTACCTTGTTTTCCATGTTGTAATGTGTACAAGATTCCAACCTTTGATTTTGTGGGGATTATGGGCCCTCACGGATCGGAATTTTGCACTTTCAATGCTTGTTTTAGTGTTTTCGGGGTTCTAGAGTAGTTTCTGAGGCTTACTATCCAGAAAAACCTAAAATACCCACCGTGTAATGTTAAGTACACACCGTGTGTTCTTCTGTTCAGGAAGGAATTATTTTTCTTAATTATGCACCGCTTACTTTATGTACACACCGTGTAGTTTCTAACCATGTCATATGTAGTGTGGGAAGATACATGGGATGGGGAAAGTCTGGTGGGAACACATTGTGTACTGTTCGTACATGTCATGTAGTCTCTATCCGGGTCTTTGGTCGTGTGGGTAGGGACATGGGATAGGGAGAACCAAGAGTGAACACATCATGTACCACCCATATAGCTCGTCTTATGTTTACCATGTGCCCACCTGTGTCGCTAACAACACAGGTTGGACGAGTCTTGTCTAATACACATCGTGTGCCATCTAAACACGTCATGTTGTCTGACCTAGGTACTCGTCCATGTCACAAACAACACGGGTTGGTGTTTTCCCTTCACGTACATGTCGTGTCCGTTCAGAACACGCCATGTAGGGTGAGCCATGTGTCAGGATGTGTCACTAACAACACAGGCCAGGTGAAGCTTGTCCAGTACACCTTGTGTCTATCTTGAACACTCCGTGTAGTATTGCCTTAGAAGAGTTTTGTTGCTTAACTGTGTATAAGGAATCAGATATGGAAAGAGGATTCGGGTACACATCGTGTGTTATGAAAACACTCCGTTTGTTTGTGGAGTTACTCGACCAGTTTAGGCAGGAGTACATGCCCGTGTAAATGACTTCAGGGAACACACCGTGTAGTAAATGTACACATCGTGTAGTCATGTTTAGTAAAATTTAGTGCTTTATTTCTCCCATTACCTTCATACAATCCTTGTTTTTAGTACCTGATAATATTGATCTAAGGTGTGTGCTTGACCTTGCAGAGTCATGCCACTGAGACGTCCTTCGGTTGTGTGCTAGTTGTTGGACAGTGATCAGACACTGGACATGGATGATCAGGGACTACCTGCAGGTCCTCCAGTTGTGTCAGCCTTGGCACCAGCCATTGTACCTGACATAGGTGCTAATGCATAGTTTAGGGGGGGCTTTCTGAGGATGATGAAGACCTTTCAGGGAGCATTGCCTCCTTCCCCTTTGATGGCTGATTTGATGCGGGTCTTCCAATAGCATCATCCTCTCACTTTCTCAGGGGATGGAGGACCCCAAGCTGTAGAGTCATGGCTAGAAGCCACACTAACAATTTTCGAGCATTTGGAGATACCTCCAGAGAAGAGGGTAAAGATCGATACCTACATGCTCCGAGACTCTACCAAGAGGTGGTGGAATGTGATATCATAGGTGGGCCGCCAACAGAATATGTCTTGGGATGAGTTTCGGTGCATCTTCTATGATTACGTCTATCTGGAGACTGTAAGGGTTGATCGAGCCTAAGAGTTAATGAGTCTAGAGCAGGGTACTCTTTCTGTTATGGAGTATTTCTCTCACATCACAGAGCTGTAGCGTTAAACGCCAATTCTAGGAGGTGATGATTTGTTCCTTGCACGGAAGTTTGAGGATGGTCTAAGGCATGACATCTGATCATAGGTGAACATAATTTGGTTGACTTCAATATCTTCTATCATCAAATAGGCACTGATCACAGAGCGTAATCTAAGGGATTCTAGAGCTATGAGCTAGGGTGGTTCAACATCCTAAGTTAGTGCTCCGCTAGCTGATAGCAGGAAGCGTTGTAGGGAGACTGCATTAAGAGATTAGAGTAGGCGGGATGCATCTTCTGGTAGCCAGGTGGTGTGCTACCAGTGTGGGAGAAGTGGGAATACGAGGCCACATTGTCTAAGAGACCCAGTTGAGTTTCGATCTTTCAGAAATATGGGTCACCTTCGGCACTTTTGTCAGTTCTTCTCACCAGCAACTGGTGACAGAGGTTCTTCTATGATTCCTCATTTAGGAGCAGCACCATCAGTTTCTCACCGTTCTATGAACTGGAGTAATTCCAGTCATTTGAGCCAAGGTGGATGTCATGGTCTTGGTATCCAGTCTCCTGGTTTTCAGCGACATTATGGTGGATTGGCTCAGAGTGGTCAGGGAGGGTCACAGGGCCGCGGTATAGGCTATACATTTGCAGTTGAGTAGACTCAGTAGGAGAAGCATCCCAAACTTTCTACTGTTCGAGGGAAGATCTTAGTAGCCTCAGTTTTAGCTTCTTCTCTTTTTAATACAGGGCTTTATATTTGTTTCTGTCATGGAGAGCCTTGGGCTCTACATCTTTTCTTCTGCTGATATCTTGATGCTAGACACTCTGTTGGGGACTAGAACGGCTTGTGTACGTCCGTGCAAAGATTTCCCTCTACAGGTTTGTGTATGTCACATTCTGTGGGACCTCTATGTCCTAGAGATGAAAGGTGGTGATTTAATTCTCATGATGGACTGGTTAGTTCCATTCCAGGAAATCATCGACTATTATCACCATAGGGTGAGTTTCATATCACTAAAGGGTGTATCTTTTCATCATAAGGGAGAATGGGATGTCTAGGAGAGCAGAGTGGGTCCAGAGCATCATGGGTTGGGGGGAGTTTCAGCCCAAATTTCTAGTCTATATCTGGATGACCAGGGGACTTCACTGTTAGACTTTCCTCCCTTGGTAGATCGTTTCAAAGATGTATTTCCAGAGGACTTTTCAGGTTTGCCTCTGGAGCATGATGTAGACTTCTCTATTGAGATTGTGGTAGGAGCAACACCAATGTCCATTCCTCATTATAGGATGGATACACCCGAGTTTTAGGAGCTCAAGAAGTAGTTGGAGGAGTTGTAGGAAAGGGTTTCATCTGACCCAGTACTTCTCCTTGGGGTTCTCCTATCCTATTTGAAAAGAAGGCAGAGGGCACCCTCAGGCTTTGTGTGGACTATCATAAGTTGAACCAGTTGAAGATCAGGAACCGGTATCCTTTACTAATGATTTATGATCACTTTGATCATCTTCGAGGATCTCAGATGTTCTGGAAGATTTACTTGAGGTCCGGTTATCATCAGTTCCATGTTAGACCATCATATATACTTCGTACAACCTTCTAGAGAAGGTATGGTCTATACGAGTATTTTGTTATGTCGTTCGGTCTCACAAACGCACCTTTAGTTTTCATGGCACTAAGGAACTGAGTGTTCCATCCTTACTTGGATTCTTTCTTGGTGGTATTCATGGATGATATCTTGGTGTACTCTCACACTCAACACGGCCATTCTTCCCATCTTGAGATAGTTTTGATTACACTGAGGGAGAATCAGTTATATGCTAAGATCTTAAAGTGCCACTTTTGGATGGATCAAATTTACTTCTTGGGTCATGTTAACTCAGAGGCAAGAGTATCAGCAGACCCAAAGAAAGTTAGAGTTGTAGTTTCCTAGGAGCATCTGAAGAATATTTTTGAGATGCGTTGTTTTCTAGGGCTGGCTGGATACTATAGATGTTTCATACAAGACTTTTCACACTTATCAGCACTACTGAGAAGTCTGACTAAGAAGGGTGTGAAGTTCTTATGGTCAGATTCTTTTAAGATAGCCTTCTTGGAGCTGAAATAGAGGTTGAATTCAACACCGATACTAGTCTTTCCAGAGCTAGGAAAGAGCTATACTGTTTATTGTGATGCATCAGGTATCGAGTTGGGAGCTGTTCTTATGCAAGGTGATGGAGTCATTGTTTACGGGTCTTGACAGTTGAGGCCACATGAGAGGAATTACTCGATGAAAAATCTAGAGTTGGCAGTTGTTGTTCATACCCAATGTTGGTGGAGACATTATCTTCTGGGAGAGCATTTTGTGGTTTTCACCAACCACAAAAGTCTCAAGTACATCTTCACTCAATGTGATCTGAATTTTAGACAGTACAGGTGGGTTGAGTACCTACAGTCCTTTGACATTGAGCTTGCCTAAACACCTGGGAAGGGAAACATAGTGGTAGATGCGTTTAGAATGAGGGAATAGATACAAGTAGTTCAAGAGGATAGAAATGAGTGGAAACTTTTGGGTCTATTCTCGGAGATACATTTGGAGGTGCATGACAGACAGGGGCAGACTATTCTATCTTCTGTAGTTGTTACCTCTACTCTTATTGATCGAGTTCGAATGAGGCAGCTAGCAGATTCTGAAGGCCTAGTCCTAAGGGAGAGTGTGTTAGGATATAACCCTATTCCTGGATGAGATCTTTCATTTGCAGGGGCGCGTATGGGTGCCAGAAGATATACGCGAGGAGCTGATGTTGGATTTTTGTTCCTCAGTTTGGGAAGTTCATCCTGGCATCACCAAGATGTATCGTGATCTACACCGTCAGTATTGGTGGCTAGGTATGAAGAGGGATGTTGCTGGTTTTGTCATGACATGTTCCACTTGTCAGCAGGTGAAGGCAGAGCATCAGCGACTAGTAGGGATTTTACAGCAGTTACCCATTCCCGAGTGGATGTGGAATGACGTCGCGATGGACATCGTGACCAGTTTTCCAAGGTCGCCTCAAGGGAATAACATAGTTTGGTTTGTCATTGATAGAATCACAAAGGTTTCTCACTTCTTGCCGATCAAGGAGACCTTCAGTGATGATGAGATGGGATGGTTGTACATCCGAGAGATTGTACGTCTTCATGGAGTTCCGCACTCCATTGTTTCAGATAAGGATGCATGATTTACTTCTTGGGTCTGGCAGGGACATCAAAAGGCTTTGGGTACATAGGTACTTTTGAGTACAGCTTACCACCCACAAACAGATGGCCAGTTCGAGCGTACGATTCAGGTTCTTGAGGATATGCTCCGAGCATGCATTCTAGATTTTGGAGGTTATTGGGAGAAGCATATACCTCTTGTGGAGTTTGCCTACAACAATAGTTTTCAAGAAATTATTCAGATGGAACCTTATGTGGCTTTTTATGGTAGTCCATGTCGATCACCCTTATGTTGGCTGGAGGTAGGAGAGGCAGCATTGCAGGGACCTCTTCTTTTTCAAGAGACCACAGAGCAGATAGAGTTGATTCAGAAGAGGATGGCTATTACACAGTCTCGAGAGAAGTCTTATGCTGATCAGCGGAGATGACCTCTGTAGTTCGAGGTCAGGGATCAAGTTTTCCTGCGTGTAACACCGAGGGTGGGACACAAAAGGATTAGGAGGCAGGGTAAGCTTTCATCGAGGTACGTCGGGCTGTTTGATGTGTTAGAGAGAGTTGGGTCGGTTGCCTACTGGTTTCAGTTACCTCAGAGGTGTCAGGATATGCACGACGTCTTTCACGTTTCTCAGCTTTGACGTTACTTTTCAGACATGTCTCGTGTCTTTAAACCTGAGTAGGTTGAGCTCAAAGTGGATGCATAATTTGAGGAGAATCCTATCCAGATTGTGGATTGAAATACCAAGGTTCTCTATGGTTCTTCTATTCCTATGGTACGAGTGTTGTGGCAGCATGGATGGATGTAAGATGAGACTTGGGAGAGGGAGGATGATGTACGAGAACTGTGGCCGGAACTGTTTGGAGTTTCTTATTCTACGCTGCATTAGGGAAATTCGGGGATGAATTTATTTAAGGGGGGAATTTTGTAAGAACCCAGACCATCTTTTCAGGTATGTTTTTCCTTTTCTGCTCATTTTTGAGGAAAAGGGAAATTTGGAAAATTTTCTAGGTACACATCGTGTACTTTATGCATACACGCCATGTACTGCCTTGCCGTAGGAGGCCATGTGATGGTCATGTAGTAGCCATACACACGGCCGTGTGGGAGTGACTTGGAGGCCACTTAATGCGGAGTACAGAAAAGGTGAGTACACATCGTGTACTTCAAAAGTAAACGTCGTGTACTTTATTTTTTTTCATTAAACGCACTAGGGTCGCGTCTAATCGCTAGAACACTCTTCTTTTAGGTCCCATTCCACTGAGAGAACCCATACGGCCATGAATCTTCGATGAAACCCTAAGCCTCCATCCATCCTCCAATTCAAACACTGTGGATTGCGTTGGAATCGAATCAGTTAGTTCTCTCTTCTCCTAGAGCATCATCTTCTGATTTCTCCTTTATCGTGAGATATCGTGGGTTGAACGTTTTACATGTTTTCTTAGATCTACAGAGTTTTAAGGAGATTCAAACTTCAAGGTTCACATATACAAATCTCCTAACCCCGAGGTAGGTTTTTTGTTCATTTCCATTCAAATTCTTTGAGTATTATGTGCAAATTCCACCAATACCGTAGAAAGGGGTATTGCGAGTTTACCATTTTACCCCTGTTGTTTTCCTGTCATGATTTTGTGCTTGTGTAGAAGTGATTTGGATATGAATAGGGTTGATTGATATGATTTTGATGTTTTACCATTGCATGTTCTGTTTACGACCGTTTGGTCTTGTTTAGTTGGTTTGGATGTCATGCCTATTTTCCATGCCTGTTGTTGTAGGATGGAGAGTTTTTATTCTGACATGCTCGATATGTTGTAGACTGTTTATCCAAGTAGTTCTGTAGGTTTAATTTGTCTATATTACACTGCAATACTCGTTGACCTACATAGGGCCGGGAGAACCTGGTGTAGTAGACTATAAGGGGAATTGACTGAGTCAGCTTCCTTAGAGAGTCTTTGAGCACTTTTTGATATAAGGGGGATTGACTGAGTGAGTATCCTCAGAGAACCTAGAACCACTTGTGGCTATAAGGGTAATTGACTAAGGGAGATTCGTCATAGAGTCCTTGATTACTTTAGACTATAAGGGGATTTACTGCGTGAGCTTCCTCAGAGGGTCTTTTTTTGAATTGTATGACCTAGGCTATAAGAGGAATTGACTGAGTGAGTTTCATCAGAGAGTCATAGACCATGGGAATATAATGGGAATTGACCTTGTGAGCTTCCTCAGAGAGTCCTTGACTACCCTAGACTATATTAGGAATGGACTGTGTGAGCTTCCTCAAAGTGTCTTTCTTTACCTTGGACTATAAGGGGATTGACTATGAGCGCTTCCTTAGAGAGTGTTATTATATTCTTATAACTGAACCATAGGGGTTAGGCTAAGTGTACTTCCTAGAGGGTTGTTTGTACATCATAGGTAGGACCAGAGTGGATGGATATGAGTAATGCCTAGAGGGTTACCTGTTTGATGTTTAGTTGTTTGTTTCGTTGTTGCTTGATATTGAACTATGGATTGTTTATGGATGAGCACTTTCATGTTTACTGTTTTTTGTACTTTTACCTGACAGATATTCACTGACTGTTTGAAACAGATCTTCGGGTGGTTTTCTACTAGGATTTAGTCTCATACCCTATTTGGGTCATGATTTTGGGCCCAAATAGAGTATATTGTTGCAGTATAGATAAGGGAAAGTGCCCTTCTACTTCAGGTACTTGATTTTTTGTGGAGCTGGAGAGCATGGGACCAAGCTATGGCTTGCGATGCTGAGAAGTTTATCTGCTTTAATTTACACTTTGGTTTAGCACTGTTGTATTCTAGCATTGTGAATTGTTTGGCTATTTTCCTAGACATGTGTATCATGCATCATTTTATATATATGTTCTCCAGTTTATACTTTCAGTTTTCTATTGTTACTGTTGTATGTCATTATTACTGCTTCCGCTCTTATATGGATTTATTTAATGATGTTGTGCACTCTATCAATGATGGAAAAGTTTCTCCACTATCACACCCAAGGCCCTCACTACTAGTCGGCAACGTCTGGCATTCGGGGAAATTCACTTGAGGCCATGTGACCAACCGAGTACGGGGATCCCCTGGGTGGCTTCCAGAACCGGGATGTTACAGGTTGTGTGCGTTAGAAGGAGGTCGTTGGAAACGGACGATGGAAGTGATCTAACTAGAAAGAAAATCGGCGCTAGCTGGACATACCATCACAAAGGTGCGGGATGGCTGGGGTGATGCCGGAAGGGTGCAGTTATCGGTACGGGGTGATGCCACCAAGAGGGGTCATGGCTAGAGGTGGGTTGGTAGGAAAGGGTGACCACCAGCTAGGGTGAGGTGCAGGAGCAGGGGGGGTGCCTGAACAGAGATCGACAGGTTGGAGGGCGTTGGAACGGTGCTGCGCCGCTAGGGAGGATGGTGCTGCAACTAGAGATGGTCCACGAGAGTGGTTTGTCGATGAGGGAAGGAGGTAGCAGAGATGGTTGGCTACACAAGGGAGGAGGTGCGCTGCACAGGGGGGGTCGTTCTGCCATGCAAGGGGCAAGGTGGTGCTACATAGAGAAGGTAGAGGGGGAGAGAGATGATAAAGAAAACCCCTAGAAAAAAATAAAAAAAAATAACCTAAAAATTTATTATAAACACACTTAATAATAATAATTCTAATAATAATTATAACAATAACAATAACAATAATAACAACAATAAAACTAATCATCATCATCCTGAAAAAATAACAATAATAATAATAACAATAACAATAATAATAATAATAATAATACCATGAAGATAAAAACACTAACAATATTTGTCTCATTTAAAATATTAATAATGCTATAATTCTTAATAATAATAATATGTAATGTTCTAAATATTTCTTATTTTATAATTATAATAATAGTAATAAATCTAAAAATAACAAAAATATGATTCATTTCATTATAATAATAACTATGCTAATAAAATTTTTAATAATACTAATTATACTAGTAATTTTCATAATTTTACTTATTGTTATTTTATTTATTCGAATTCAACCATGCGGTTAGTGCATGGGTCAGGTGATCGTGCATGAACTATGAGGTAGCTCTAGTCTCCAGAAGTTGTCGCATGACTACTCGGGGTGACCGCACGGTCTCCGCTGATCGTGTGGTGCCCGCGAATCTGCCTTGAAGCCAGAAAAATTCCCAAACAACAACAACAACAACAACAAAAATATTAATTCCATAATGTTAATAATGATTTTTTCATTCTTAATAACAATCATATAAAAAAATTTAATGAAATTATTGTTATCATTTAATGACAATAATAATAAAAATTATGTTCTCGTTTTATTACACATTTATTTCTCATTTTATATTTGGAAGACTGGCAGGCTGTACAGCCACTTGGGCGAAGCCATAGGGTTTTCTGATCGTGCACTACCAGTACGTCAGACGCCATCTGACCCAAAAAATGTGTTTTTCATCAAAACATAATTATTTAATCTGGGACTCAAACTGACCCCAAAAAAATTATAAAATCTTAATAAAATAACAAAATAAAATAATTTCTTTTGCCTTGGTGTGACAATTGTCCACACAATAATGCTTTACATCCCCAGAAAGAAACAAAACTTTCTAGCTGATTGATCAATACCTAAGGGTTCCACATCAACACGATTAAACCTCTCAATCCAAGGACATTTCACAAACCACCAACAGAAGTTAACCTCATTTCCTGAAACAAATCACTTGCTGATGGGAGGCCCAAAGGGACTACCCTCCTTTATAATTCAACTAGCATCTTATAACATCTTAAGAGAAAACCCAATGAGAAAACTTGGTGGATCTACCTCCCATTAAGAATAAAACTAAAAATGAATAAACATAAATTCAACTTGAACCCCAATTTAGGCCTTTCCCAATCTAATGATACATAATATGAACATTTAATCAACCCACTCACATACAAAGGGGAGAAAAGATGAATTGAAACCTCCCACATGGACCAAAAACCCTCACCACATTGACAGGGAGGGAAGGAGACCAATACATTGTCTACTGAACTATATCCGACAACCAACTACAACTTTTTACCTAAAGATGAATAAAATCTAAGACCACACCCAACTCACAAGGGTGGTCCATGTTGGGGCACTAACCCAAACTCACACCCAGGAAAGCATAATCAGAGACACTGCCTCACAACAATGGTAGAGGAACTACCGTAACCCAAATTATCAGGCCCCCAGGGTTCCTAAATACATGTTAGATTCACTCTAAGAACTTAGGATAGAACTCTAATGGTAGGATCATCTCCTACCACAATATAATGTTTTGAAAATCCTAATAAGAAACATACATCTTTTTATTAGAAAAAAGAAAGGTTATAATTTTTAAATGAAAACCACAAAGCCATTGAAAACCGAATTTCATTAAAAGACCCACGACATTCCCATATATTTAAATACCCTAAAACACCATCAGTACAATTACCATGACAAGAGATATCTTAAAATATATGGAAATTTTCAAAAAATCACTAAATAGATTTCCAATACCACATCACTTCTAAGAATTTCCTCCATGGTGCTTTCGGGAAACAACCCGAAAGAATCGCCGCAAGTGACCCAAGCATCCACAAGCCTGATAGGGATTCAATGAATTTTTACATGAATGATTTTTGTAACCTGAATTTCCACACTGATAACACACAATTATATTTTTCTTTGAAGAGATATATGAAAGGTCCCAATTACTTTTGATTCCACGACATGCTCTATCAACTTTCAATCACTTCCTCTTCTCCTTGCCAGAATCCTCACCACTACTCATAAGAAATGAAGGAGGGTGTACTATTTTGAGAACTCTAGCCATCCCAACTTCTACATGAAAAGATTGTCTCACCACATCGACAACTGTTGTTAGGTTGGACTCTGACACATTCGAATATAGATTGGAACAGAGACCCTCCTTGAAACTCTGATCCATCATGGATTCATCTTTAGAATACCATGAATCATAAAGGACTAGATCCACAAAAAACTAGAAATTATTCAAGACAGATCCATCAGCCTACAACAAAAAACACATATTTATTCCCTTTCTCACCAATTCTTTCTCAATGAAATACTGACGCATTAAAAAATCCTTGAAAAACTCTCATGTAAGATCTTGATGGGGATTGTTCTGAGACACTAACATCCACCAAATCCATGGTGAAACTTCAAACATGAAGGTTGAAAACTTTAACTTCAACGACTCATGAAAGTAAATGATGATAAAGTCCCTTTAGATCTTTTTCATCCACTCCTCCGCTAAAGAAGGCTCTGCTTGACCATAAAAGAGAGGTGGATCTAGATTCCAGAACTCAAGAATAAAACCATTAGGTTGATCAACCACACTACGATAACCCATTGAAGATCCATTGGAACAACCACTAGAGAAGAAAAATTCATGAACCAAATAAAAGTAAACTCAATAATAACAATCTGCAAGATCAAACACCACATATGTGACCAACTATAAACATAAGAGAGCAAACCATTATTAACAACACACATCTCATTTTAGAAAAAAAAAATATTTCAAGAACAATCATAGTGGGTTTTCACAATCACTAATGGTGTTTTATTGAGCCTCACTCACATGCATATTTCCATGACACAATAGGCACCCATCCACCATGCTATACTGGTCATTTGTCCCCATTTCCATAAAAAACATTACATGTGAGAACCCATGAAAACACTGAAGGCTAAAAAAACAAATTCATCATCCAAAAACAATCATTCATCCCATTTCAACTATCATGTACATTCCAAAGGATCCCTAATCACCAATTCAACATTCATTTGGTTAAAAACCCATCACAATTAATTTAAAACATGTCCTAAATCAAACATGGCATTTTATACAACCATTTTACAAAACCAATTTATCAAATTCAAAAACCTTTCATAATTCAGAGGAGACCCAAAAAAACTCAAAAAGGAAACTAGTGGTGGTGGGTGACATGAAAATATGGTTGGTGGTTGTATTCCAAAACGTCATTGACTAATAGAGCCTTGTAGAACCATGCCCCTAGTTCCATATGGATTTCTAGGCCCTGCGAGCTGGCGAGATCTATTATCCCAACTCCCTTTATCGTATCTCAATCATAAAACATTCCCTAAATACTAGTGAAACAAATTAAACTAGAAATCCCCTCGAAACCCGAGGATTTGAAGGAGAAAGACTTCACATCACTCTTCCCAAACCTGCCCCTCATGTTCCAACCATCCTACTCCTTCTACTATGACATCCCCAAAAAGAAATGGGAGCTCTGGAAAGAAAGGTTCTCTAAGCGATGACGTGCTCTGATACCATTTTTTCACAAACCAACCAGGGTCGACCTTGAACTGGTCACCCGAGCTGATCCGTGATAAGACTCGGGAGGCGTTCTTGATCCTCCTGGTATTTTGAGAAGCGCTCTGGAATCAAAAGAGTTATTCAAGGAAACTATTTATCCCAATAAAAAATCAGAAACTAAACATTATAAATAAAGAACATGAAACTAAAAAATATTAATTAAACTAAATAGAATATCATTTAAATAGGAAAGTGAATATGAATATGAAATACACAACTATACTAACCGAATGAGATGGCCACTATCTTTATTTGACCCCGTAGGTCACTCTCCAACTCAACGATCAAATGTTTCCCAAGGTGAACACACCCATAATGGAACATCAACAAGGTATAAAAAAAAGATCTATTAGCAAGAGTATTGACACTCAAAAGGATATCCTAATATTGTATTCCCCAATTCACTTCCTTTCAAATTAATGAAATTCTAGAGTCAAGTTTGAACTACTATTTATAAAAGTATGTTTTTCTAAATATTTTACATAAAAGAAAATTACTACTCATTTCCTTTTTTATTTCCAAAATCCAAAGCCCTACCATTTGTGAGATATTAGCATTTTCAATGGGAGAGGGGTGTCTATATTTCAATCCACTTAAAAGGTAATAAAAATTTTTACTTGAATTTTTTTTACAAAAAACCTTATTAAAACCAGCACACCACATACCTACACAAACACAGCATAAGAATGTGCCACAATATTCATACTATAGGGGAAACATAAATAACGATACATGTATCTCTACATCACTGCAAATGACTAAAGAAACAGACAGAAATGAACTAGGGAGAGTGAGAACAATCCTAAAGACACTAATACATGACATTCCATCCCATGTGGCATTCCATATATGATGAAATCAAAACAGTCAACACACTCGATCACCTAACTCAGGACAGACTTAGGGCGAACCCCATAGTAATAAACCCAAACATATATCCACCGACTATGGGCCGCTAGTCAGCATGTCGAATACCAGTGCAACCATCATTCGTAGAATATTATCTAAATATTTCAGGTACCTATGTCTTAGGTATTAAAAAGGGGTGAGCCATAAGATACCAACCAAGCATAAAATAACATATATTTAGTAATAATGCACAACATATCTCACCCTGAGTCTCCCCTAAGACCATTCCCATGCCTTAATATTAAACAATTATAATGGTTTCCAACCGAAAACCCTAACAATGGATCCAAAGAATCCCCCAACAAGGACCTCCCACAAATTTCATGCAATCGAGGTAGGAGAAACGCACAACGAGGGTTTTTATAAAAAACACTACTCACTAATTTCACGAAATTGCCGAAAAGGTCCTTAATCATTCACAAACAATTTTTTTTCTCAAAAGGCAAACAATTTTCAAAAGTGGTGCCAAACACACCATTTCCACTCAAAAAATTTTATAAACATTATTCAAAACATTTCCTTTACACATTCAAAACAAAACCAATTTACACGAAATGTCAATCGGTCCCTAATTAAATATTTCACATCAAACCGGTTTAAAATGCAACAATTACTCTTTATTTTAATTTAAAACCATTTAAAAAACTACTCAAAACACCAAAATTTATCAACATACACATGAACGTTTTATACAGGGGTGAAAACACCCCAAAACACATTGAAAACTCAAATTCATTACATTATAAATCCCAAACCATTTCAAAAATCATATATGGAACCACAAAACATCATTTCTCATGAAGACCCCCACATTTATAAATCCAAAGCAACCATATTTTAAATCACACTTCTCTAATAAAACCCAACATGGCATTATATATATACAAGACACAAGGCATGAAATATTTACCAAAACAATTTCTATTTAATACAAAACTAACTATAAACACCAATTTCATGACTTAATGTTATTTCAGTTGCAAAACCATGTTTAAAACATCACTAATCATGTGTGAATTTACAATGATCAATTTATTATACATGAAATGTGCACACATTTTCCAAAAAATGCTATTTAACACGAAACATAGTATAGACTATAATTTTGCGCATCATATAATTATCCAAGGGATCAGAAAATAATATTCAGAATGTATATAATATGAAAATATCATGAAATAATGAATCTTAAATTTAAGAGGTACGTGAATGGGGAATCCTATCTCAGAACCATGGCCAGATGATAATACACACCCGAATTCGCACCACGTGGGTACTAATACACTATACATTCCATGAATAATTATTAATCAAGAAAACTCCCAACCAAAACGAATGGAAGAACCTATATAATTTTTTGAGGGTATACCGGAGGGGATGCACATTCCTGAAAGGAAATTGCTGACAGGAGACATGTCGGCAGGTGCTGCGCATGCTGGATGTGGGCCATCAGAAGCGGCCAACAGACGGGATCTCACTGGGAGGACGAGCGACACCGGCTGGATAGGTCATCGTAAGGGTGCGGGCTGGCTGGGGCGATGCTGGAAGGGTGAGTTCGTTTGAATGGGATGACACTAACAGGAGGTTTCGCGGCTCGAGGTGGGCAGGCAAAAAAGGGAAAATTCCGGCTAGGGTGAGGTGCCGGAGTTATGGGGTGGGATCGCCGGGCTGGAGGGCGCTAGAACGGGGCTGCGCCGTTGGGGAGAAGGGGGATGAGACCGGAGACGGGCCGCTGGAGAGGGTCGCCGATGAGGGAATGAGGTAGCTGAAGATGGTGGGCTGCGCAGGGGCGGAGGCACACTGCACGGTGCGGGGGAGAGAGAGGATAATGAAAAACCTTTGAAAAATGAAAATGAAAAAAACCTAAATAAAATTATTATACACACAATTAATAATAATAATAATAATAATAATAATAATAATAATAATAATAATAATAATAATAATAACAACAACAATAATAACTATAATCATAATTCCATAAAGCTACAAACACTAACAATATTTGTTTCATTTCAAATATTAATAATACTATAATTCATAATAATAATAATAATTAATCTTCACAATATATATAATTTTCTAATTACATTAATGCCAATAATTCTAATTATAATAATAATATATATATATATATTTTGTTGTAATAATTATTATTATAATAAAAATATTAATAATACTAATTATACTAATAATTTTAATAATTGAAATAATAATTATTTTATTTTTTCGAATGCAACTGTATGGTCCACACATGGCTCTGGCGACTGTGCATGAACTGTGCAGTATCTATAGTCTCCAGAAGCTGTCGCACGTCTACTCGAGCTAACCGAACAGTCTTCGCTAACGGTGTGGTGCCCACGCACCGGCCTGGAAGCCATGAAAACTCCCAAACAACAACAACAACAACAACAACAATACCATAATGATAATAGTGTTTATTTCATTCATAATCATAATCAAATAAATAACAATATTTTTAATAATATTATCCTTAAAATTTAATGATGATAAAAACATTAAGGTTCTCATTTCAATACTCATTTAATTTTCATTTTATTTTTTGAAGACAGGTAGGTCGTGTAGCCAGCTGGGGGAAGCCACACCATTTTCTGACTGTGCTCTACCTGCGCGTCAGACAACATCAGACCCAAAACGCGCGTTTTTCTAAAAAACTCAAAAATTTAATATGGTACTCAACTCGAACCCCAACAAAATTATAAATGTTCATGAAAATGATAAAATAATATAATTTCATGGGTTTTCGTGTGACAATGTCATTGTTCATTTTGTTCAAACAAGGATACACTACCCATTTTGAGGTCAGGAACTCAAACATCAACTCATCTCATAATATTTAGGGAACAAAACCCTAGTTTCAAATATAGATGATCTCATCCTCACTAATAGTACAATGAGAAGGTGGATCCTCAAATTCTGGGCTTTACCTTTGCAAAAAACCCTATAAATCTTTAGACTACCTCTCTCTAAATATCTCAGACATGTTGACTCAAAAAATACTGATATCCAGGTCAAATGCTCTTGGCCCTCATAAATAATTATATGCATCTCAATAGAAATGTCATCAACATCCACTATGAAATGGACTCTTGAAATGCCTTTGTGCATGTCTTCCTACTCATAGTGTTAGCATCATTATTTCCCTTCCTAGGCATATATGACAACTCCAAATCAAACAACTTCATATACACTATTCACTTCCACTGTCAAATATTCAAATATCACTGTGAAAAGATATACATTAATATGTTTTCTCAGTATACATGGTAATCATTTATCCCAATAGACAATTCCAACAATACTTTATGGTCTAAAATAGTACTACTAACTTGGGACCAGTTAATGGATAATTATCTTGATTTGTAATCAAAATCCCTGACGCATACCCCAAAATTAAATCTCGTTGAATCAAAACTGCTCCATGTGTGATCTTATATGTGTCGCAAAACATGGTATAATTCTCACTCGGTTTGTATTGGATCAAAATTGGCGTCTTATTCAAGTATTTCTCAACTCATGGAATATATTATCACACCCTACATAACATTAAATCTTTATCCACTTATTGTTCATGCATGATAGTGGTGATACCAAGATGAAGAAGTCTAGGATAAACCACTGATAATAGCTTTCTATACCTATAAGTCTAAATATGTCAAAAACATTCATGGGATTATCCCAAGATACCACTTCCTAAACTATCTCTAGGTCCACTAACCCACACCCCTGAGATGATGTGACCTAAAAAATCTACCCTTTTGATCTAGAATTTATACATTGATATCTTAGTGTATTGTAGATTCACTTTCAGTGTAATCAGGATGATGTAAAGATGTTTGGAATGATTATCATGATAATTTCAGCACCCAAATATTTCATCATAAATTACAACCACATACTAAACAGGGTACGAGTGGATGATTTGGTTCATCAAGGACATAAACACTATAGGGGCATTCATCATCTCTAAAAACATTATAAAAAAAATCAAATATGCCATAAATGATTCTAAAAGTAATTCTTTGTAGATTATATGGCCTAACATTCAATTTATATTATCCCAATATCATGTTAATCTTCACTACTACAACTTGGCCTTTTATCAGCACTAAAAACCGGCATTAATAGTGCTAGAAAAGCACTGCTAATGCCGGTGTAGATAATGGGGGGGGGGGGGGGTCCCGTTTATCAGCGCTTTTCGGAGCGCTGATAAAGGGGACCCCTCTTTATCTACGCCGGCATTAACAATGCTTTTCTAGCACTGATAAAGGGGTTCCTTTATCAGTGCTACCCTGAGCACTGATAATAGCTCCCTTTATCCGCACTCTTTTAGCACTGTTAAAGGTGTCCTTTATCAGGGCTCGAAAAAGCATTGATAAATGTACCTTCCCTTGCACCTGCAGAACCAGCACCTGCACACCTAAACACCTGCACAAATCAGCACACTTGCACAAAATAGCACCTACACACCTACACAAAATAGCACCCGCACACAATATTTTGACAAACAATGCTATATACATTTACTTAACATAATGAATAAAAAAACACACTACTATATACATTTCACACAATTTTTTACATGGTTACAATTACAATTATCCAACAACAGTTATAAAAATTAATGCTTCAACCTTTTATATCCATGATCCGCTCTCAAAAATTGTTGTCCATGGTATTTGTTGCCGAACAAAGCAACCAGACTCAAGAAAAAAAATTCACCTATATAAGAAAACTGTTGGAACCAGGGTCTTCAAAGCATGATTTGGCATATGGTTTGTGTTTGTTGTCAATCCTCAGTTGAAGTTCAGGATGTGTACCAACAAAGATATCATACCGTTCAAGCGGAAAATTGTAGTGAAGGTGGCGCCGTTTCCCAGTATTTGCCAAATTTTTGGGCCTGAAAATTGGCCAATAAAGTAAAGTGTTTTTGGCAAAGGTACTTGCGCGCCGTGCTCTTGGAGGATAAAATACTTGCGCGCCATTTGTTTTAAAGGATCAGAACATCAAAATGTGGCTAAGGAAAGAAGGTTGCGCAAGTATTGGTTGGGTCGCGCAAGTGAGTTGCGCGACAGAGGTTACTGGAGACAAGACTTGCGCGCCATCGAGGGACTAGCGCGCCACCACGCAGGGGGTCCAGTTTGCCTATAAATACTGGACCACCCCTTCTCATTTCTCACGGAGCTCAATACTTCGAGATTGTTCGAGCTCTCGTCGCGCAGGTGGTTGAGTCACGCAGGTGGTAGTTTTGTCGCGCAAGTGGAGCTTGCGCGCCGGTTGTTGGCTGTGCGCCCAAGGTGGTTTGGAAGAGAAAGGAAGTAAACTGCGCAAGTTTGTTATTGGGCAAGGAAGCGTCGCGCAGGTACGTTGGTGACACTTGCACGCCAGTTTGGACTTGCGCGCCGTATTGGGACTTGCGCGTCCGGCTTGGAGAAGCCCGCCGGGTTTTTCTGAAGCCCGTCGGCCTGTTAGGAGCTGCACGAAAGCCAGGAGACTACCTGATACATTCAAGGAAAAGTGATATTCTGCTTTTGGTGAGAATTGGACTTCAATAGAGAATCTACATACAACAAAGGATGAATTCTTATGAAAATGATGAAGAGACCTTCATGTCTATAAACTAAGTGGGACTTCACCAACGATAGTGAGCCAGGGGGAGTCAATGGGAGTGACCCAAGGGAAGAAGTGAGCTATCCCTGAACCTTTATAAAGGCAGTGATCCTGGGACAGAGTGACTGTACCCGAACCTTTGTAATCTACAGCTAGTGAAGCATAGTGGATTTAGGTACGACCGACAACCTATCGGCGTATGCTCCTTGGACGTAGCCCTTAGTGGTGAACTAAGTAAAAAGGGGCGTGTCTTCTCTGTGCATGTGAATGTTTGCTTTCTAATCATAATCATCATACAGGTTCAACAAGTTCCTTCCAACGTGGGAACAAGATCCATCACTTTAAAAGAAAAAGTGGTCACCCTGATTCACCCCTCCCCTCTCAGGGTGTCCTGGGGTCCTACAAGTGGTATCAAAGGCAGGTTGTTGGATTTGAATCTGTCCTTTGTCGCCATGGGGAATGCAGTCAATGTTAGGGGAGTCCCTCTCTTCGATGGAAATAATTTTCAGATCTGGAAGAATAGGATGAGATCTCATCTAAGATCTCTTGGAATGGATGTTTTGTTTTCTACTGTGCAAGGCATACAAGTCACTGATCCAACAGGCCTAGCTATGACTGACCCGAAGATGAGAGTCAAACCCGAAGATGCCATGACTTGCGTGAGCAAGGAAATGGCATTCAAAGCCATGGAAAAACTGAAAATTTCAGAAGATAGTGGTGGTGAAGATGACGAAGAAAAATAAATTCTTTCCCTCATCACCAAGAAGTTGAAAAAGGGGAAAGGTAAATTTATAGGTAAGCTACCTCTTGCATGCTTCTGTTGTGGAAGAGTTGGGCACATTGCCTCTCAGTGCCAAAGAAAGTTAGATGATGATGAGAGTGAAGCTGAAGACATTGAGAACCCTCAGAAAAGGTTTTTCAAAAAGGGTGACTTCAAATCTGGAAAGAAAATGCAGAGGAAGAGTTTTGTCTGTGAAGAAGAAGATGATGATATTGAATTTTGTGAGGAAGAAGAACCAGAATTTAAAACCAAAAACCATGCTTCCATGATGGCTACCACTGAAATATCAGAATCCTCAATCAATAAAGACAGAGATAATCAGACTACTACTATTGGTAATCCAAAGATTCAAATTAAGGATGCCTTCTCCAAGCTTGAGAGTAAATGTAAGAGATGTAATAAGTGGAAGGAAATGGTCAAAGAATCATCAGAATATATTGATGAACTTGAAACTGAAATTGAACGTCTGGAAGAATTTGTGAAAGTTCAGTCTAAAATCCTTGAAAGCAATGATGATTTAGTGGATCTAAAACTGAGAATTGAGGAGCAGGGAAAGGTCATCAATGACCTCACGTCAAGACTGGAAGAAAAGTCCAAGACTGCTGAGGGTCTTGAGGAGGAAGTTGTTACTCTTAGAAGTAAACTTGAAACTGAATCATTTTCAAAAGAATCAAGGGAGAAAATACCTCTTAAAAGATTATCAGATGCAGAGATACTGGCAAGAGCCAAATGTGGTTCAGATAGGGTTGAAAAAATCTTGAGCATTCAAAGACCCGCCTGCATGGGAAAGAGTGGAATTGGATATGAAGCTGAAACATCAACTGCTGGAAATAAAGAGAGTAAAAAGAAATACAAAACGAAGGTTGAACATGTCGAAACATTGCCTGAAGTGCGGAAAAAGGAACCCTCAATCCAAACTAGAAGGAGAACTGAAAATTATCCTCAAACATTCAGAAATGATAGGCAGTTCCACTATTCTCACAAGGATGAAGGTATGAGGAAACATTCAGGTGAGAAGACATTCCCTCACATGAAGTGTCAGTTCTGTGGCTATCTAGGACATACCATGACATATTGTGAAGAGGCAAGGAGCTACTTGAATGGAGAATATCTGGGAAGTCATCAAAGGAGAACGATTTCATATCCTCCATCTTATAGAAGAAATATCTTTTATGGTTACTGTTTTAATTGTTCTAACTTTGGCCATAAAGCTATGTATTGCAGGCAGCGGTACGACAGGAGGAATTCATACAAAACTCAAAGACGGGACTGTGCTCATCCTCCTAATGATGTTGTTCTCACAAACAGTTTTCAAGATCATGGGTATGAAGAATCAGATTATGTAGAAGAATGTATTAAAAGGCCACCATTATCCTATGCTCAATACAATATCTCATGGAAAGAGAAGAAGAAGATTGAGAAATCCAATCTTGCAGAAGTATCACTCAAAGCTACAAAAAGCAGCAGCACCTAGATCCTTGATAGTGGATGCTCTTCCCATATGACGGGAAATGTTGACCTTTTGATGAACATTGAAAAGAAGGTTGATGGAACAGTACGGTTTGGTAATGACGGTTCTTTGAAGATCAAAGGCAGCTGGAATACTGCTCTCGCCAACGGGGAGCTGAAGAAGACTGAGGTTCTTTACGTGGACGTTCTACGCCACAATCTCCTGAGTTTAAGTCAACTCTGTGACTCAGGGCTCATAGTAACCTTCAATCAAAAAGGCTGCACCATAAAAGGAAAAACAGGAAATTCTCTTATGAAAGGCAGTAGAACAGATGGAAATTTATATCAGGTTGACAGCAAAGTGAACTCTTGATATTTGTCTGTTGAAGAAGAAAATAATTTATGGAATCGAAGTCTACGACACATTAACCAACAAGACATGGAAAAGATATCTATGTTAAAGATAGTCATGGATATTCCCATTCTAAAACGTGAACGGGAAAAGTCTTGTGATGCTTGTATTCGTCGGAAACTGGTATGTAGTTCATATCGACCAAAGAAGAAAAGGGCATCGCATATTCTTGATCTCATTCATACAGACGTATGTGTCCCAATAAATGTTGCTGGAACCTATGGAAAAAGGTACTTCGTACTTTTCATTGATAATTATAGCAGAATGGCTTGTGTAATGGTTATCCACAGGAAGCGACAAGTGATTTATTGTGTGAAAACTTATCGACGGATTGCAGAGAACGATACAGTCCGGACAATAAAAGTCCTGCGATCTGACAATGGAGGGGAATACACGTCCATTGATTTTGAAAATTACTTAGAAAAAAATGGAATACAGCATGAGGTAGCTTCTGTGAGAACTCCGCAACAAAATGGAGTTGTTGAGCGCCGGAATCGACAGGTCAACAATATGGCTAGGACTATTCTGATTGAGAGTGGTATCTCTCGCCATTACTGGAAAGAAGTTGTTGAGGCTGCAGTGCACATTCAGAATCGAACAGGGCTTTATATGGGAGAAATAAAGACACCATATGAATTGTGTCATGGAAGGAAGCCTTCGTTGAAATACTTTTGTGTTTTCGGAAGCAAATGTTTCATCCGGAATAAAGAAGGAAACCAAGGAAAGTATGGTGACAATGCTGATGAAGGAATTTTTCTTGGGTATCCAATGAACAACAAAGCTTACAAGTGTTTCAATAAATGCTTGGGGAGGATTGTGGAAATCAATGATGTTAAGATCATTGAAGGAAAAACTCCAAATACTTCAAATGGTACCTATGCTGATGAAATAGAAGATTATAGTGAATGTTAACATGAAATAAATACAAATACAGAAATAGAGGAAGGTGTACAAAATACTCAAGGGTCACATCATGATGTTGACTCAGACGAAGAATCTGAAGTAGAAATCATGGATGGTGAGAATGCGTCTGAACCTCATAAGAAAAATCGAAGAGCAGAAATTGATCCATCTAACATAATTTGAGACATGAATGCACCTACACAGACAAGGAGTATGAGGAATAACACACAAACTGCATTTCTTTCTGTTGTGGAGCCATCCTCATTTGAAGAAGCTGCAAAGGATGAATCCTGGGTAAAAGCCATGAATGAAGAGTTAGATCAGATTGACAAGAATCAGACATGGGATCTTGTCCAGAGACCGGAAAGTCACAATGTGATTGGTACCAAATGGATCTTCAAAAATAAGTTTGATGAGCATGGAAGTGTCATCAGAAACAAGGAAAGACTAGTATGTAAAGGATACTCCCAGATTGAAGGGATTGATGTTGAAGAAACCTTTGCTCTAGTGGCTAGACGGGAGTCAATCAGGATTTTCCTTGCCATGGCGTTCCAAAGAGTATATAAAGTATATCAAATGGATGTCAAGACAGCGTTATTGAATGGTGTACTCGAAGAGGAAGTCTATATTGAACAACCAGGGGGCTTTGTTTTGGATACTGATGAAACAAAGGTCTGCAAACTGAAGAAAGCTCTATATGGTTAGAAGCAGGCACCACGGGGGTGGTACTCACGTTTGGATTCATATCTCAAGAAGTTGGAATTCAAAAGAGGAGGAGTTGATCACAATCTCTATGTGAAGAATTCTCCAAAAGATCAATTCATGGTTCTTGTCTACGTTGATGATATCATATTTAGTGGCAGTAGGCAGAAATCTGTGGATGAATTTGCCAATCACATGAAATCAGAATTTGAAATGTCTATGATTGGGGAGCTCACATATTTCTTGGGGCTGCAGGTGATTCAAAAGAAGGAATACACTTTCATTTCTCAGGAAAAATATGCAATAGAGCTACTGAAGAAGTTCAATATGCAAGACTCCAAACCAATGTCAACTCCAATTGCAGTTGGAACTAAGCTTGGAAAGCATGAGGATGAGGAATCTGTTGATCCCACCATGTACAGGAGGATCATTGGAAGCCTACTGTATCTGTCAGCGACAAGGCCATATATTGTCTTTTCCACATGCCTTGCGGCCCACTTTCAGAGTAATCCAAAAGAAGAACATATGGAAGACGTAAAAAGAATCATGAGGTAAATTCAAGGTACACATAATTTTGGGTTATTTTTTGCTGCAGGCAGGGACAGTGAATTATCCACATTTTCTGATGCTGACTGGGCTGGTGATGTTGTAGACAGAAAGTCCACTAGTAGTGGAGCTTTCTATATTGGGCAGAAATGTGTTGGCTGGTTGAGCAAGAAACAAGAAAGTACTTCTCTTAGTACTGCTGAAGCTGAGTATATCTCTGCCACAAAGGCATGTACTAAACTGCTTTGGATGAAGCAGCAACTAATAGATATTGGTGATAAGGTGAAGCAACCAATGGTGATTTAATGTGATAACAAAATCACAATTGATCTTACGAAGAATCCGGTTCAACATTCTCGTACAAAGCATATTGAAATACGGTATCATTTTATCAAAGAAAAGGTTGACCAAGGCGTGATTAGAATGGATCATGTTGGGACTGATGAGCAAGTGGCTGATATCCTGACCAAGCCATTGTCCGCGACTGTGTTTGAGAAGCATCGGTTGAACCTCGGTGTTCAACCACCTCCTACTGCATAAGGAGGATCCATAAATCCCCTCTCCCCGTTTGTTTTAACTGTTTTTTTCTGCTTATGGCTGTGATGCAGGTTTATGGGGGAGATACTATTCAGGGGGATTATGGCTTGAGCTGAACGTTGAACAACGTATTGGTCTTTGGTTTTATTGTCAATGGGGGAGAAAGGAATAAATTTGAGGCAAGAAATTCTTCTGTGATGAGAAGTGTAAGATTGTGATGAGAAGTTTAAGAAGGATAACATCGGGCGTCATGGAGAATTTCAAAACACTGGAACCCAATTCAAGCTTCCTCTCTTGTTTTCTACACCGAGCATTGCTCACGTAGACTTAGAGTGTTGGCTGAGTTGATTCTTGCATTTTGGGTTTGCTCATGGTTGTAGATCTATTGAATTTATTCTGATTGCCAACAAACCCAAAGGGGGCGATTATTGGAACCAGGGTCTTCAAAGCATGATTTGGCGTATGGTTTTTGTTTTTTGTCAATCCTCAGTGGAAGTTCAGGATGTGTACCAACAAAGAGATCATACCATTCAAGCGGAAAATAGTAGTGAAGGTGGCGCCGTTTCCCAGTGTTTGCCAAATTTTTGGGCCTGAAAATCGGCCAATAAAGTAAAGTGTTTTTGGCAAAGGTACTTGCGCGCCGTGCTCTTGGAGGATAAAAGACTTGCGCGCCATTTGTTTTTGAGGATCATAACATCAAAATGTGGCTAAGGAAATAAGGTCGCGCAAGTATTGGTTGGGTCGCGCAAGTGAGTTGCGCGACAGAGGTTACTGGAGACAAGACTTGCGCGCCGCCGAGGGACTTGCGCGCCGCCGCGCAGGGGGTGCAGTTTGCCTATAAATACTGGACCACCCCTTCTCATTTCTCATGGAGCTCAATACTTCGAGATTGTTCAAGCTCTCGTCGTGCAGGTGGTTGAGTCGCGCAGGTGGTAGTTTTGTCGCGCAAGTGGAGCTTGCGCGCCGGTTGTTGGTTGTGCGCCCAAGGTGGTTTGGAAGAGAAAGGAAGTAAACCGCGCAAGTTTGTTATTGGGGAAGGAAGCGTCGCGCAGGTGCGTTGGTGACACTTGCGCGCCAGTTTGGACTTGCACGCCATATTGGGACTTGCGCTTCCGGCTTGGAGAAACGTGCCGGGTTTTTCTGAAGCCCGTCGGCCTGTTAGGAGCTGCACGAAAGCCAGGAGACTACCTGATACATTCGAGGAAAAGTGATATTATGCTTCTGGTGAGAATCAGACTTCAATAGAGAATCTACATACAACAAAGGATGAATTATTATGAAAATTATGAAGAGACCTTCATGTCTATAAACTGAGTGGGACTTCACCAACAGCAGTGAGCCAGGGGGAGTCAACGGGAGTGACCCGAGGGAAGCAGTGAGCTATCCCTAAACCTTTGTAAAGGCAGTGAGCCTGAGACAGAGTGATTGTACCTGAACCTTTGTAATCTACAGCTAGTGAAGCATAGTGGATTTAGGTATGACCGACAACCTATCGGCGTATGATCCTTGGACGTAGCCCTTAGTGGTGAACCAAGTAAAAAGGGGCGTGTCTTCTCTGTGCATGTGAATGTTTGCTTTCTAATCAAAATCATCATACAGGTTCAACAAGTTCCTACCAACGTGGGAACAAGACCCATCACTTTAAAAGAAAAAGTGGTCACCCTGATTCACCCCTCCCCTCTCAGGGTGTCCCGGGGTCCTACAAGTGGTATCAAAGGCAGGTTGTTGGATATGAATCTGTCCTTTGTCGCCATGGAGAATGCAGTCAATGTTATGGGAGTCCCTCTCTTCGATGGAAATAATTTTCAGATCTGGAAGAATAGGATGAGATCTCATCTGAGATCTCTTGGAATGGATGTTTTGTTTTCTACTGTGCAAGGCATACAAGTCATTGATCCAACAGGCCTAGCTATGACTGACCCGAAGATGAGAGTCAAACCCGAAGATGCCACGACTCGCGTGAGCAAGGAAATGGCATTCAAAGCCATGGACAAACTGAAAATTGCAGAAGATAGTGGTGGTGAAGATGATGAAGAAAAATAAATTCTTTCCCTCATCGCCAAGAAGTTGAAAAAGGGGAAAGGTAAATTTATAGGTAAGCTACCTCTTGCATGATTCCATTGTGGAAGAGTTGGGCACATTGCCTCTTAGTGCCAAAGAAAGTTAGATGATGATGAGAGTGAAGTTGAAGACATTGAGAACCCTCAAAAAAGGTTTTTCAAAAAGGGTGACTTCAAATCTGGAAAGAAAATGCAGAGGAAGAGTTTTGTCTGTGAAGAAGAAGATGATGATATTGAATTTTGTGAGGAAGAAGAACCAGAATTTAAAACCAAAAACCATGCTTCCATGATGGCTACCACTGAAATATCAGAATCCTCAATCAATAAAGACAGAAATAATCAGACTACTACTATTGGTAACCCAAAGATTCAAATTAAGGATGCCTTCTCCAAGATTGAGAGTAAATGTAAGAGATGTAATAAGTGGAAGGAAATGGTCTACGAATCATCAGAATATGTTGATGAACTTGAAACTGAAATTGAACATCTGGAAGAATTTGTGAAAGTTCAGTCTAAAATCCTTGAAAGCAATGATGATGTAGTGGATCTAAAATTGAGAATTGAGGAGCAGGGAAATGTCATCAATGACCTCATGTCAAGACTGGAAGAAAAGTCCAAGACTGCTTAGGGTCTTGAGGAGGAAGTTGTTACTCTTAGAAGTAAACTTGAAACTGAATCATTTTCAAAAGAATCAAGGGAGAAAATACCTCTTAGAAGATTATCAGATGCAAAGTTACTGGCAAGAGCCAAATGTGGTTCAGATAGGGTTTAAAAAATCTTGAGCGTTCAAAGACCCGCCTGCATGGGAAAGAGTGGAATTGGCTATGAAGCTGAAACATCAACTGCTGGAAATAAAGAGAGTAAAAAGAAATAAAAAACGAAGGTTGAACATGTCGAAACATTGCCTGAAGTGCGGAAAAAGGAACCCTCAATCCAAACTATAAGGAGAACTGACAATTATCCTCAAACATTCAGAAATGATAGGCAGTTCAACTATTCTCACAAGGATGAAGGTATGAGGAAAAATTCAGGTGAGAAGACATTCCCTCACATGAAGTGTCAGTTCTGTGGCTATCTAGGCCATACCATGACATATTGCGAAGAGGCAAGGAGCTACTTGAATGGAGAAGATCTGGGAAGTCATCAAAGGAGAACGATTTCATATCCTCCATCTTATAGAAGAAATATCTTTTATGGTTACTGTTTTAATTTTTCTAACTTTGGCCATAAAGCTATATATTGCAGGCAGCGGTACGACAGGAGGAATTCATACAAAACTCAAAGATGGGACTGTGCTCATCCTCCAAATGATGTTGTTCTCACAAACAGTTTTTCCACTCTGGAAGAAGATCATGGGTATGATGAATCAGATTATGTAGAAGAATTTATTAAAAGGCCACCATTATCCTATGCTCAATACAATATCTCATGGAAAGAGAAGAAGAAGATTGAGAAATCCAATCTTGCAGAAGTAGCACTCAAAGCTACAAAAAGCAGCAGCACCTGGATCCTTGATAGTGGATCCTCTTCCCATATGACAGGAAATGCTGACCTTTTGATGAACATTGAAAAGAAGGTTGATGGAACAGTACAGTTTGGTAATGACGGTGCTTTGAAGATCAAAGGCAGCGGGAATACTGCTCTCGCCAACGGGGAGCTGAAGAAGATTGAGGTTCTTTACGTGGATGGTCTACGCCACAATCTCTGGAGTTTAAGTCAACTCTGTGACTCAGGGCTCATAGTAACCTTCAATCAAAAAGGCTGCACCATAAAAGGAAAAACAGGAAATTCTCTTATGAAAGGCAGTAGAACAGATGGAAATTTATATCAGGTTGACAGCAAAGTGAACTCTTGCTATTTGTTTGTTGAAGAAGAAAATAATTTATGTCATCGAAGGCTACGGCACATTAACCAACAAGACATGGAAAAGATATCTATGTTAAAGATAGTCATGGATATTCCCATTCTAAAACGTGAATGGGAAAAGTCTTGTGATGCTTGTATTCGTAGGAAACTGGTATGTAGTTCATATCGACCAAAGAAGAAAAGGGCATCGCATCTTCTTGATCTCATTCATACAAACGTATGTGTCCCAATAAATGTTGCTGGAACCTATGGAGAAAGGTACTTCGTCCTTTTCATTGATGATTATAGCAGAATGGCTTGTGTAATGGTTATCCACAGGAAGCGACAAGTGCTTGATTGTATAAAAACTTATCGACGGATTGCAGAGAACGATACAGGCCGGACAATAAAAGTCTTGTGATCTGACAATGGAGGGGAATACACGTCCATTGAGTTTGAAAATTACTTAGAAAAAAATGGAATACAACATGAGGTAGCTGCTGTGAGAACTCTGCAACAAAATGGAGTTGTTGAGCGCCGGAATCGACAGGTCAACAATATGGCTAGGACTATTCTAATTGAGAGTGGTATCTCTCGCCATTACTGGAAAGAAGTTGTTGAGGCTGCAGTGCACATTCAGAATCGAACAGGGCTTTATATTGGAGAAATAAAGACACCATATGAATTGTGGCATGGAAGGAAGCCTTCGTTGAAATAATTTCGTGTTTTCGGAAGAAAATGTTTCATCCGGAATAAAGAAGGAAACCAAGGAAAGTATGGTGACAATGCTGATGAAGGAATTTTTCTTGGGTATCCAATGAACAACAAAGCTTACAAGTGTTTCAATAAACGCTTGGGGAGGATTGTGGAAAGCAATGATGTTAAGATCATTGAAGGAAAAACTCCAAATACTTCAAATGGTACCTATGCTGATGAAATAGAAGATGATAGTGAATGTGAACATGAAATAAATACAATACAGAAATAGAGGAAGGTGTACAAAATACTCAAGGGTCACATCATGATGTTGACTCAGACGAAGAATCTGAAGTAGAAATCTTGGATGGTGAGAATGCGTCTGAACCTCATAAGAAAAATAGAAGAGCAGAAATTGATCCATCTAACATAATTGGAGACATGAATGCACCTACACAGACAAGGAGTATGAGGAATAACACACAAACTGCATTTCTTTCTGTTGTGGAGCCATCCTCATTTGAAGAAGCTACAAAGGATGAATCCTGGGTAAAAGCCATGAATGAAGAGTTAGATCAGATTGACAAGAATCAGACATGGGATCTTGTCCAGAGACCGGAAGGTCACAATGTGATTGGTACCAAATGGATCTTCAAAAATAAGTTTGATGAGCATGGAAGTGTCATCAGAAACAAGGAAACACTAGTATGTAAAGGATACTCCCAGATTGAAGGGATTGATGTTGAAGAAACCTTTGCTCTAGTGGCTAGACTGGAGTCAATGAAGATTTTCCTTGCCATGGCGTTACAAAGAGGATATAAAGTATATCAAATAGATGTCAAGACAGTGTCCTTGAATGGTGTACTCGAAGAGGAAGTCTATATTGAACAATCAGGGGGCTTTGTTTTGGATACTGATTAAACAAAGGTCTGCAAACTGAAGAAAGCTCTATATGGTTTGAAGCAGGCACCACGGGCGTGGTACTCACGTTTGGATTCATATCTCAAGAAGTTGGAATTCAAAAGAGGAGGAGTTGATCACAATCTCTATGTGAAGAATTCTCCAAAAGATCAATTCATGGTTCTTGTCTACGTTGATGATATCATATTTAGTGGCAGTAGGCAGAAATCAGTGGATGAATTTTCCAATCACATGAAATCAGAATTTGAAATGTCTATGATTGGGGAGCTCACATATTTCTTGGGGCTGCAGGTGATTCAAAAGAAGGAATACACTTTCATTTCTCAGGAAAAATATGCAAGAGAGCTACTAAAGAAGTTCAATATGCAAGACTCCAAACCAATGTCAACTCCAATTGCAGTTGGAACTAAACTTGGAAAGCATGAGGATGAGGAATCTGTTGATCTCACCATGTATAGGAGGATCATTGGAAGCCTACTGTATCTGTCAGCGACAAGGCCAGATATTGTCTTTGCCACATGCCTTGCGGCCCACTTTCAGAGTAATCCAAAAGAAGAACATATGGAAGCAGTAAAAAGAATCATGAGGTACATTCAAGGTACACATAATTTTGGGTTATTTTTTGCTGCAGGCAGGGACAATGAATTATCCGCATTTTTTGATGCTGACTGGGCTGGTGATGTGGTAGACAGAAAGTCCACTAGTGGTGGAGCTTTCTATATTGGGCAGAAATGTGTTGGCTGGTTGAGCAAGAAACAAGAAAGTACTTCTCTTAGTACTGCTGAAGCTGAGTATATCTCTACCACAAAGGCATGCATTCAACTACTTTGGATGAAGCAGCAACTAATAGATATTGGTGATAAGGTGCAGTAACCAATGGTGATTTAATGTGATAACAAAAGCACAATTGATCTTACGAAGAATCCGGTTCAACATTCTCGTACAAATAATATTGAAATACGATATCATTTTATCAAAGAAAAGTTTGAGCAAGGCGTGATTAGAATGGATCATGTTGGGAATGACGAGCAAGTGGCTGATATCCTGACCAAGCCATTGTCCGCGGCTGTGTTTGAGAAGCATCGGTTGAACCTCAGTGTTCAACCACCTCCTACTGCATAAGGAGGATCCGTAAATCCCCTCTCCCCATTTGTTTTAACTGTTTTTTTTTCTGCTTATGGCTGTGATGCAGGTTTATGGGGGAGATACTATCCAGGGGGAGTATGGCTTGAGCTGAACATTGAACAACTTATTGGTCTTTGGTTTTATTGTCAATGGGGGAGAAAGGAATAAATTTGAGGCAAGAAATTCTTCTGTGATGAGAAGTGTAAGATTGTGATGAGAAGTTTAAGAAGGATAACATCGGGCATCATGGAAAATTTCAAAACA
Organism: Viscum album; assembly: GCA_963277665.1. Classification (NCBI taxonomy): domain Eukaryota; kingdom Viridiplantae; phylum Streptophyta; class Magnoliopsida; order Santalales; family Viscaceae; genus Viscum; species Viscum album. Next base: position 1,630,002,447 of record OY728121.1, on the reverse strand, counting down.
CTGGAACCCAATTCAAGCTTCCTCTCTTGTTTTCTACACCGAGCATTCCTCACGTAGACTTAGAGTGTTGGATGAGTTGATTCTTGCGTTTTGGTTTTGCTCATGGTTGGAGATCTATTGAATTTATTCTGATTGCCAACAAACCCAAAGGGGGAGATTGTTGGAACCAGGGTCTTCAAAGCATGATTTGGCGTATGGTTTTTGTTTTTTGTCAATCCTCAGTGGAAGTTCAGGATGTGTACCAACAAAGAGATCATACCGTTCAAGCGGAAAATAGTAGTGAAGGTGGCGCCGTTTCCCAGTGTTTGCCAAATTTTTGGGCCTGAAAATCGGCAAATAAAGTAAAGTGTTTTTGGCAAAGGTACTTACACGCCGTGCTCTTGGAGGATAAAAGACTTGCGCGCCATTTGTTTTTGAGGATCAGAACATCAAAATGTGGCTAAGGAAATAAGGTTGCGCAAGTATTGGTTGGGTCGCGCAAGTGAGTTGCGCGACAGAGGTTACTGAAGACAAGACTTGCGCGCCGTCGAGGGACTTGCGCGCCGCCGCGCAGGGGGTCCAGTTTTCCTATAAATACTGGACCACCCCTTCTCATTTCTCACGGAGTTCAATACTTCGAGATTGTTCGAGCTCTCGTCGCGCAGCTGGTTGAGTCGCGCATGTGGTAGTTTTGTCGCGCAAGTGGAGCTTGCGCGCCGGTTGTTGGCTGTGCGCCCAAGGTGGTTTGGAAGAGAAAGGAAGTAAACCGCACAAGTTTGTTATTGGGGAAGGAAGCATCACGCAGGTGCGTTGGTGACACTTGCGCGCCAGTTTGGACTTGCGCGCCGTATTGGGACTTGCGCGTCCGGCTTGGAGAAGCGCGCCGGGTTTTTCTGAAGCCCGTCGGCCTGTTAGGAGCTGCACGAAAGCCAGGAGACTACCTGATACATTCGAGGAAAAGTGATATTCTGCTTCTGGTGAGAATCAGACTTCAATAGAGAATCTACATACAACAAAGGATGAATTCTTATGAAAATGATGAAGAGACCTTCATGTCTATAAACTGAGTGGGACTTCACCAACGACAGTGAGCCAGGGGGAGTCAACGGGAGTGACCCGAGGTAAGCAGTGAGCTATCCCTGAACCTTTGTAAAGGCAGTGAGCCTGGGACAGAGTGACTGTACCCGAACCTTTGTAATCTACAGCTAGTGAAGCATAGTGGATTTAGGTACGACCGACAACCTATCGGCGTATGCTCCTTGGACGTAGCCCTTAGTGGTGAACCAAGTAAAAAGGGGCGTGTATTCTCTGTGCATGTGAATGTTTTCTTTCTAATCATAATCATCATACAGGTTCAAAAAGTTCCTACCAACGTGGGAACACGATCCATCACTTTAAAAGAAAAAGTGGTCACCCTGATTCACCCCTCCCCTCTCAGGGTGTCCCGGTGTCCTACAAAAACAAATATTATGTTAGTAATACAATAATGAAATATATTAAAACATTAATATGAAAGAATACATTAACATGGAAATGTAAAACTAAAATATGGAAATGATAAACTCAAATGTTTTGATTCTGATAACAATGAAATGGAATAATGTAAAATCAATATGTTTTTGGATGGTTTATCTCATTTATTAAATACTGATTCTTTATCTAATGAAAAGTTTTACCAGTCACACCGTGTGTTGGATTGAGGTGAAGTTGATTCGTACATGACACAAATGACCCATGGATCATTGTCCTAAAGTATCAAAACAATCCGAACTTGTTTTCTTGGTATTCCGTCTGTCAGTAGTGTTGTTTTCTAAAGATAATGTCAATTTCAAACAGATATCAGACACTTTAAGCCATACCGGTCACACCGTGCATCGAATTGAGGTGCAGTCGATTCTTACACGTCACAAATGACTCATGGATTATTATACTATAGTATCAAAACAATCCGAACATGTTTTCTTAGTATTCCGTATGTTAGTAGTGTTTGTTTCTAAAGTTTATGTCTATTTGAAAATGATATCAGACACTTTTAGCCATACCGATCACACCGTGCATCGGATTGAGGTGCGATTGATTCTTACATATCAAAAATGACTCATGTATCATTTTACTAAAGTATCAAAATAATATGAATGTGTTTGCTTGGTTTTCCGTATGTCACTTGTGTTGTTTTCTAAAGTTTATGTCAATTTGAAACTAATATCAGACACTTTTAGCCATACCGGTCACACCGTGCATCAAATTAAAATTTGGTCAATTCGTACAACTGAAAAATGACTCATGGATCGTTTTCCTAAGTATCAAATCAATCCAAATTCGTTTTCTTGGTTTTCCCTATGTCACTTGTGTTGTTTTCTAAAGTTAATGTCAATTTGAAACTAATATCAGACACTTTTAGATATACCGGTCACACCATGCATCGGATTGAGGTGTGGTCCATTCTTTCATGTCACAAATGACTCATGGATCGTTTTCCTAAAGTATAAAAACAATCCGAACGCGTTTTATCAGTATTCTGTATGTCACATGTGTTGTTTTCTAAAGTTAATGTCAATTTCAAACTGATATTAGACACTTTTAGCCATACTGGTCACACCGTGCATCAGATTGAGGTTAAGTCGATTCGTACACCTCAAAAATGACTCATGGATCGTTTTACAAAAGTATCAAAACAATATGAACACGTTTTCTCTGTATTACGTATGTCACATGTGTTGTTTTCTAAAGTTAATGTCAATTTCAAACTAATATCAGACACTTTTAGCCATAACGGTCACACCGTACGTCAGATTGAGGTGCAATCAATTATTACACCTCAAAAATGACACATAGATCATTTTCCTAAAGTATCAAAACAATCCGAATACGTTTTCTCAGTATTCCGTATGTCAGTAGTGTTGTTTTCTAAAATTTATGTCAATTTGAAACTGATATCAGACACCTTTAGACACACCGGTCACACCGTGCGTCGGATTGAGGTGCGATCAATTCTTACACATCAAAAATGACTCTTGGATAATTTTTCTAAAGTATAAAAACAATATGAACATGTTTTCTAAGTTTTCCATATGTCACTTGTATTGTTTTCTAATGTTAATGTTAATTTGAAACTGATATCAGACACTTTTAGTCATACCGGTCACACCGTGCATCAGATTGAGGTGTGGTCGATTATTACACATCAAAAATGACTCATGGATCGTTTTCCTAAAGTAAAAAAACAATCCAAACACGTTTTCTCAGATTTCCGTATGTCATTAGTGTTGTTTTCTAACGTTTATGTCAATTTGAAACTAATATCAGACACTTTTAGCCATACCGGTCACACCATGCATCAGATTGAGGTGCAGTAGATTTGTACACATCAAAAATGACTCACGGATCGTTTTAATAAAGTATCAAAACAATCTGAATGCATTTTCTTGGTTTTACGTATGTCACTTGTGTTGTTTTCTAAAGTTAATGTCAATTTCAAACTGATATTAGACACTTTTAGCCATACCAGTCACACCGTGTGTCGGATTGAGGTTCAGTCGATTCGTACACCTGAAAAATGACTCATGTATCGTTTTCCTAAAGTATCAAAACAATCCAAATGCGTTTTCTCCGTATTCCGTATGTCACTTGTGTTGTTTTCTAAAGTTAATGCCAATTTCAAACTAATATCAGACACTTTTAGCCATACCGGTCACACCGTGCGTCAGATTGAGGTGCAATCAATTATTACACCTCAAAAATGACACATAGATCATTTTCCTAAAGTATCAAAACAATCCGAATACGTTTTCTCAGTATTCCGTATGTCAGTAGTGTTGTTTTCTAAAATTTATGTCAATTTGAAACTGATATCAGACACCTTTAGACACACCGGTCACACCGTGCGTCGGATTGAGGTGCGATCAATTCTTACACATCAAAAATGACTCTTGGATAATTTTTCTAAAGTATAAAAACAATATGAACATGTTTTCTAAGTTTTCCATATGTCACTTGTATTGTTTTCTAATGTTAATGTTAATTTGAAACTGATATCAGACACTTTTAGTCATACCGGTCACACCGTGCATCAGATTGAGGTGTGGTCGATTATTACACATCAAAAATGACTCATGGATCGTTTTCCTAAAGTAAAAAAACAATCCAAACACGTTTTCTCAGATTTCCGTATGTCATTAGTGTTGTTTTCTAACGTTTATGTCAATTTGAAACTAATATCAGACACTTTTAGCCATACCGGTCACACCATGCATCAGATTGAGGTGCAGTAGATTTGTACACATCAAAAATGACTCACGGATCGTTTTAATAAAGTATCAAAACAATCTGAATGCATTTTCTTGGTTTTACGTATGTCACTTGTGTTGTTTTCTAAAGTTAATGTCAATTTGAAACTGATATCAGTTACTTTTAGCCATACCAGTCACACCGTGTGTCGGATTGAGGTTCAGTCGATTCGTACACCTGAAAAATGACTCATGTATCGTTTTCCTAAAGTATCAAAACAATCCAAATGCGTTTTCTCCGTATTCCGTATGTCACTTGTGTTGTTTTCTAAAGTTAATGCCAATTTCAAACTAATATCAGACACTTTTAGCCATACCGGTCACACCGTGCGTCAGATTGAGGTTCGTTCGATTCTTACACCTCAAAAATGACTCATGGATCATTTTACTAAAGTATAAAAACAATCCGAATGTGTTTACTTGGTATTCCGTATGTCACTTGTGTTGTTTTCTAAAGTTAATGTCAATTTGAAACTGATATCAAACAATTTTAGCCATACTGGTCACACCGTGCGTCGGATTAAGGTACGGTCGATTCATACTCCTCAAAACATACTCATGGATCATTTTCGTAATGTATAAAAACAATCCAAATGCATTTTCTCGGTATTCCATGTGTCACTTGTGTTGTTTTCTAATGTTAATGTCAATTTCAAACTGATATCAGACACTTTTAGCCATACCTGTGACACTGTGTGTCAGATTGAGGTGCGGTTGATTTTTACACCTCACAAACGACTCATAGATCATTTTACTAAAGTTCAAAACAATCCAAATGCGCTTGATTGGTATTCTATATGTCAGTATTGTTGTTTTCTAAAGTTAATGTCAATTTCAAACTCATATCAGACACTTTTAGCCATACCGGTCACACCGTGCGTCAGATTGAGGTGACGTCAATTCGTACACCTCCCAAATGACTCATGGATAGTTTTAATAAAATATAAAAACAATAAAGACATGTTTTCTCGGTATTCGGTATGTTAGTAGTGTTGTTTTATAAAGTTAATGTTAATTTCAAACTGATATCAGACACTTTGAGTCATACCGGTCACACCGTGCGCCGAATTAAGGTGCGGTCAATTCGTACACCTCACAAATGACTCATGGATCATTTTACTAAAGTATCAAGACAATACAAATGTGTTTTCTTGGTATTAAATATGTTAGTAGAGTTTTTTTTCTAAAGTTTATGTCAATTTGAAAATGATATCAGACACTTTTAGCCATATCGGTCACACCGTGCGTTGGATTGAGGTGAGGTCGATTCGTACATGTCAAAAATGACTCTTGGGTCATTTTCCTAAAGTATCAAAATAATCTGAATGCATTTTCTTGGTTCTATGTATGTCACTTGTGTTGTTTTCTAAAGATAATGTCAATTTGAAACTAAAATCAGACACTTTTAGCCATACCGGTCCCACCGTGTGTCGGATTAAGGTGCGGTCAATTCGTACACATCAAAAATGACTCATGGAGCGTTGTCCTAATGTAAAAAAAACAATCCGAACGTGTTTTCTTGGTTTTATGTATGTCAGTATTTCATAATAGTCTCTCATAATGTTATTCATTACTAGAAACTCAAATCATATCTAAAACCATTTTTCATAATCTAAGGATATGAAACATAAGAAAGGGTGATCATAGAGGCTAAATAAGTGTAAAAAAGGGAGATATCAATGATCATATAAAGATAACATAAGTAGTAGTAATTCATCTTCATTGTCCTATTTGTGTACATTCTTCCATCAAGTACGCTGCCCATTCGTTTCTAAACACATCTATATCATCTTGTGAAAAGGAGTTTTTGTGACAATCATAGTAGTACTAAAAAAATATAAATACACAATGGATTAAATAATATTTTAAATGAAATAGTAATTATTTTTAAAAATACCTCTTCCGTGATTCTAGTTTGTTCATGAAATATGATCTCTTTCATAAATTTACAAACATAATAACTGCAGTCCTTTCCATTTGTTTGTTTCAGACACTGCAGAAACATCAAGAAAAATAAGTAATATATTTTGATATGTATTTGGATAGTGCAGTATAATTATATATACCATGATACTTGTCTATTTGTAGATCTCGTGCGCCTTGTCATCCTTAGACCCTAGATTCATTCCATCCTTTAGACGATATTCATACACCACCCTATCATAACAAAATCCTCATTAAAAGATAATATAAATTATATAACAAGATATTTAGTTCTAAAATGTTGGATCTAGTGTATTAAAAATTGAAAATCGCTATCATGTGTGGTCGGTTTGTTGGATATCCATGCAGTGAATCTAGAAAATAAATCTTTGGAGTATCCAAATTAACTACAATGAGCATCCAATGCTGCCTAAAAACACAAAAAGGAATATGTAAAGATATAAATGAAAATATAATTGATATGATTAAAATGTAGAGTTTTACCCCTGCAATGTTGTTATTAAAAAGAGCCTGTCAGTCGTAATTTTTCATTTAAACATTTTGAGAAGGTTTGAAATTAATTCATCCTGAAAATCAGAATCTATTTCATTTTGTTGTGTAGACATATTGTGAGGACTAATGAGTCCAAATTTGTTTTCATGGGAAAATCTCTTCAATTGTTTTTCATATATACGCCTACGAAAAATATGAAATGTTTTTAGCCATAATTATCATTGTATATCAGCTTTTGTAAAATCAAATCATGAAAACATACCTCATGTATAAATTTATAACTGAGGCGCCTAGCCAGTCATATGTGATGATTTCAGCTACAACGTCAGCACTAATGAAATATATTGTTTCCTCTCCGTACATATATTTTTTCACAAACAATTGTGTGATTATTGTTGTCTTTCATTATCTTATCCACATGAGCTTGCAATGACATTAAATGTGGATATAGAACGGGTGGGGTGAAGGTGCCCTCAGTAGATCGTTTTGATCAGTTGGTTGATCCTTTTGAGCCGTTATTTTCGGTTTAGCTTGTTCATTTTGTCTGTCTGTAATAAAATTCATCGGTTCAGCCCTTTTCTAATTAAATGTTAAAGGTTATTCTTGAAAAATTAATTGGAAATTAATACCTTCTGGTCGACATGTTTTTTTACAATATTCGATGGCCATGAAACAAATGTTCCAAAAGCTTTTTCCACCATATGAATTTCGTCATCATCATTTGGCACGTGTAGCTCGGCGCTCGGCTAATGATCTTCATTAATCGACACATTGACATGACCGGTTGGAATTGTTCAGGAGTGTAGTGTGTCATTCTGCATATTGAACACCGTAGACCTCGCTACAAAGCGATGTGTGGGAGTTGACATAATCAGCCATGTACTGTGACTGTGACTGTTGCTTTGAAAACAAAAACGATTCACTCCATCTGTAGATAATGCAAGATGAAGGTTTCTCGACTAATTTACAAATTCAGGATACTCATGATCAATTTTCTTCCACTGAGGAGAGTCTACTAGGTGACGTAGTATCCCATCTTTAATTCTTGTATTTTCTTGCCTTGTTAATTTTCCTGCAGTCTCCTCATTTCCATATAGGCACCTAAACCTTGGAATGATTGGAAAGTACCATACTACTTTAGTAGGACTGGATTCATCTTTCTTGTATTGAGAAGCACCAAACTTTGGACATTCTTTAAGTGATTTGTGGTCTTTGTGAAACAGTATACAATCATTCGGGCAGGCGTGTATTCTTTTAGAGATCATACCCATCGAGTGTAGCATTCGTTTGGCATTGTATGTTTGGCTCAAGAGCTCATTATCTTCTGGGATCATGTCATTCAGGAGAGCAAGTTGTTACGTAAAACTGGCATCACTCCACCCATTTTCTGATTTCAAATTATACAGCTTCAGTATGGCTGACAGTGCTGTATATTTAGTGCAACCAGCATACAATGGTGTCTTTTCTCAACCTTTTAACTTCTCAAACAATTTTGGTAAATTATGATGTTCATCTTCGATGGTCCTTGTCATTTCCTCAATACGATCTTCATCATCATTCACATCTGTAATCACATACTCCATACGGTCATCATCATTGTTCATACTTGTAATCATATCAGATGATCCATAAAACACAGTGTTATCACACCCACTACCTACATTCGTTGTTTCCCTGTGTTTATTCCAACAAGTATAACTCTGATCTATTCCGTAATAGATCAAGTGTTCTTCATACTACTCTGGGCTAATTTTTTTTGAATAACAACAACGTAAGCACAGACAAAGGATTTGAGAAGGGTCATATGCATGATCTTTTGCAAACATGATAAAATCTTTCATGCCTTCTTCATACTCTTTTAAAAACTGATCGGCATTCATCCATTATTTATTTATATTAATCTTATTTGGAATTCAAAGGATGAGTATATGGGTTAGGGGAGAAGGAATATGAGTATAATTTAGATGAAGAACTAGATACTTCAAAAATGGTGGGGGCGTGCCCATTAATAGTCTTGGTTGATGATGAGTATAGCCTAGTTAGGTTTTCTAAGGATATTTGAGTAGGTATTAGAGTCTTAGGCCTAAAGAATATGGATAATATAGTTTTATATATCACGTATGATGGGGAACACACTCTTAATGATATATAAGAGTCATGGTGTGTGTGATGAGTAGGATATTCCATATAGGGATTGGTGAAGTGTGACATAGAGGATTTCCTCCTTATAATTGGATTAAGAGATCTCCAAGGGGAGATATGATATAAGTGAGGGTCATGGTAATAGTCTAGATGACTTATCATAGGGTATCCAAGGCCCACCTAGGAATTTTATACATAATACCATCAATCTACTCTTGTATGATCACTTATAATATGTGGTAAGAATCATTAATCTTATATAAGGTCCATACATACACTAATGATATTGTGTAGGTTGAATGATAAAATATTATTAGGACACCAATAATTTGGAACCTAATATAAATCATAATATACTAGGTTTATCTATATGAATTCATATAAATAAACAACACACATTATGAAAGAAATAAAGTAAGATTGCTTTATGGTAACTAATAAAACAAAAAAACAAATAACACTATATTCAGTGAGAATCAATACATTAAACCATGGGTTCCCAAAAACAATCTTATCTCCGAATAAAACCATACCACATACATCACAGATAGTTTCTGAAACCCAAACATACCCAATCCTTGGGAACAATGCATCTCATATGGGATGATAAGAAACTGATACACATGAACCATGGATCCTATTTAGGAATATAAAAACCCATACCTTGAGGACCATAGATCTTATCTAGACACCAAAAATCAAGACACCTCAGTCACCATGGATCCTTTCTTGTCTCCTAACATACCACAACATTGGGAACCATGGATCTAGTTTGTGACCCAAACATACCAATACCATTGTCACTATGAATCAAGTCTATACCCCTAATACACCAATACAATGGTCACCATTGGTATAATCAATGACCGTAGTGTACATATAAGGGGAACATGGATCACGATTATCCCCTAGAATATGAACCCACTTAAATAGAGAAACATCACATTATAAGCATGTTGTATTATCATGGCCTGATGAAAAACCATCACACATATAAGACATACACAAACCCTTTCCTAGATCTCCACTAGAATTTTTTAATCTTCCTTTTATTGTTTTTAGACCATACACTATAATATAGTCACTCCTAAAATATACCTTTATATATAAAACACAACCAAGCACTTCATAATCCATATATTGCATCTCCACTATAAAACAAACAAACAAACTAGTTAAACTGAAATGGTCAGAAATCTCATCACATTAATGGGAATGAATTCCACATTCTTCCCTAGAAAATCTATTGGGTTTTTACTTGTGGATGTCCACCCATATCCATAATCTATTTTATAATCTCATATCCCATAAGATTTAACTGATTCGCTCTCAATACAACAATTCAAATTCCACATTCTAAATACTATCACTTTTATTATGGCTATTATACCCTATGACCGTTTCACAAAAAAATAATGAAGAAGTCATAATGGTGAACACATCATAATTCTAACCACCCAACTACAACTAGGAAGGATAGTTACCCATGCATACAAGCGAAAAAACTAGGTGAGAGTAGAAAACTACTTAAATGTGGGGGTGAATTAATGGTTATGAAAAACTTATAATCTAAACGCATTTTCGAATATTGATTATTGAAAAAAGGATCTTGATAGTGATGGTAAAATGATGATAGTAATTCAATGAAATAACTCACATCAATCAAGAGATAATTACATGGTTCACAAACTCTTGATATGAATTTTATTATCCTTAGTGTTCATGATGTCCTAAATCTTGTTCTTGGTTTATTATCAATAAGAATAATGAATAGAGTAAGGATATAACCATATAGTCCCATGTATGTTATATAATGATCTAAATCTATAAGTTCATCGATTTCCCCTTTGTCGACCACAAGTGCCTATAGAATTTGGATTTTGTGTGCACCCCTATTATTCTCCTCAAATGTTAACTAAACCATCATTGGAAGAATCCATGGATTTAATGGTAGGGTAACTGAAGGATTCTTCATTGAAACCAAATCATTGATTCGGGTCATGTAACAATATATTTATAGAGATTAAATGCTCTTTTATGTGAATTATTTCTATAGGGAATGAATCCTAATTCCAAATGACTGAGAAACTAAATCCCAAAGATCCTTCACCACCTTTATAGCCTAACATAACATACCCTGAAATGTGATTTATGTCTGCTCATATTTACCACTATCTATAGATTACCATTCATAGTGTGACCCTTATAGTTGTGGCATGGTCTGAAATGTCCCTTTAAACAATAATACACCAATTAATAAAGAACAATATACTATAGTATGAAATAACACTATTATAGCGTGATACTTTTCATTACATACTGATACCATTGGACCCCCAAACCTGTGCAACATTTATTTTCATGAGCTTGGTATCCCAATAAAATTATCTCTTCATATTCCATTAGAGACATCCATTATAGTTAAATGTTCCATATTACAATATGTCTCTCCTACATCTAAAACCCTTCATAGTTACACCAGCCCTACTATGGTGTGATATCTTACACTAGAGTGAAGATCGTCATTTGGAACGCTCCCACAAAAGTGTAATCACGCCCTTCTTGTTCTGGGACACTTGTTATCCACAAAAAACATAAATTTTTCATATTTTGTCACCTTTAATGATCCGTTAACTCATATATGATAATTTTTTTCAATAAATATATTGGTAAAATACATCTAAAACCCATGACTAAATTTCCTTTTGAAGATAGTAATAATATGCTTCCAATTTTTACTCCATCTACTCACCATACAAAATTGTAGAATGGTTGGTTAGAATACTCATACTCTTAGTGTAATAAAAATTATACTATGATCATGACTTTACTAAGATCAAATTGCATATCACCCTTTTCAATTCACTTATTTAGGGGATTCTTCAAACCACAAAACTCATTAATTACCCCAAACCATCAAGGGAACTTAAATATCCCAATGGACCCTCAACCGACCTATATAAGTCATTCACATAAGTCCTATCCCTTTTAGATCATAGGATGTACCTATAAATGGATCCTCTATCTCTTGAACCATATACTTTTACTCATCCATTAATAAAACCCATGAGGAAGAACTATCTTTTATCATTAACCAACCAAAAACCTAGATATATTATTTTAGGTTGTAGTAATAAAATCCATATATAAAATATAAATACACCCCTTACTCCAAGGTTATCAATGGTTAAAAACATACCAAGTGCAACACCTTCTAATGACATGATCCATTAAAAACATTATACCACATTATATGTCATCCAATATAAGATTCCCTAAATATTTCCTCACATTTGTTCTATCCAAGGAAACTAATTACACTTCTCATTCATGATTCTATAAAGGTAATAGTCATATGGTTTAAACCCCAAATCCTGATGAATTTTCACACACACAAGCATCACACACAAGAATCACGAAAAATCATAATTAATCTTAATATAGACAATAAATGAAAACATAATTAATTAATCAAAATTCAATTTTACTCACCATAAGGAGGATAACCCAGTGGAGGGGGAGGAGGAGGCATCGACAACGGATGCAACGGAGGCAGTGGAGGTACCAGAGGCAGCGTGGAGGCAGCGCGAAGGCAGCAGAGGCAGCTCAGAGGCAGCGTAGGCAGTGGAGGCAGAGGAGTAGATGGAGGAGGAGGAGGATGAGGAGGATGATGATGATGATGAGGAGGTGAGGGAGGAGGTGGTGTCGGTGGTGGAGGAGGAGGAGGCCGTGGAGGAGGAGGAGGAGGAGCCGCGGCAGAGGAGGAGGAAGAGAGGTAGGCGTAGGAGGAGGAGGAGGAGGAGGAGGCAGCGGCCGCTGTGGAGGAGGAGGAGAAGGAGGTGGAGGCTGCGGTGGAGAGGAGGCAGTGGAGGAGAGGAGGCAACAATGTAGGGTAGGGCTTCCGTGAAATCTTGACAGGGTGCGTGGAGGAGGAGGAGGACCCGATGAATTTTATAAATCTTATGTGGACCTCTATCAGCGCTAGTAAAAAGTGCTGATAAAGGGGGTCTTTATTAGTGCTAAAATGTCAAGCGCTGATAAATACCCCCTTTATCAGTGCTTTTTTAGCACTGAAAAAGGTTGGAATTTATCAGTGCATTTTTAGTTTGGATAAAGGGTGACTTTATCAGTGCTTTTCATTTTAGCGCTGATAAAGACATTCTTTTTCAACGCTTTTGTAGCACTAATAAAGACATACTTTATCAGCTCTAATAAAATCACTGATAAATGTATAAATTTAATAATTTTTTTATATTATTAAATATTTATTTAAAATGATATCTATGTTAAATATATATATATTTATTAATAATTATTACTCTAAATAAATATATGTTTATTTATACTTATAAAATCATTTGAAAAGTATATTTGTATACATATCATTGATAATATAAGAAAATATATATTTATTATTTAAATATAATTTAATTTTAACTATAAGTGTAAATTTTTTAGAACATATATATTATATGGGTAAAATAATGAATTATAAATAAATAACACATCAACATGACATGTAATTATAATATATAAATGAACATTATTCATGCACATATATTTACATTTGTATGATATATTCATTGACCCCAATTCATTGGAAAACACACATATATTCAATAATTTTAATTATACATATATATTAAAAGGTATTATATATTTATAAATAAAACAAATACATTAAATATAAACAAATATAATAAATATATATTAAATACAATGAATTAATAAATCTAATAAATAAAATGAATTAATAAATATAATAAATCTAATAAATATATTTATTATTAATCTTATAATTATTTAATTATATATAAATATATATATTTAGTTATAACATGTGTTTTTTATTTAATGTATACAATAAATATTATCAGCGCTAAGAAAAGCGCTGATAAATGTAATTTTTATCAGCGCTATAAAAGCGCTGATAAAGGGATAATTAAAGCGCTGATAAATGTACCCTTTATTAGCGCTAAAAAAAGTGATGATAAAGGGTACATTTATCAGCACTTTTTTTAGCACTGATAAAGGCCTAACCCTTTATCAATGCTTTTTCATTAGCGCTGATAAAGGCAGGCGCCTGCCTTGCCCAGTTTTTTGGTAGTTCTTGGAGAATACATAAGATGTATTAACTTGTAAAAGATAGTATCGATATGTGGTAGATGATATTGGTTCTTTACTATCATTTAATTCATCATCTTGTAATAAAAAGTTATTCATAATGTTCCATCACCCATAATTGAAAAAAATGGGGGAACCAGATGGAAATGTACTCAGATGAATAAATACATTATCTATTAACTCTTCCAGTTGATTCACGAGCTCTTCGGGCTATGTTGGTTCCTTTCTATAAAGTGGAATTGATATTGGTTCAACTCCATACATGAGATTAGTTGTAAACCCAACATACCTATTTGGTTGTATCCTTATGAAATCCTCCAAAAATACATTCTGGAACTAGTACACTATCAGTGGAATGGTATCTTGATTTACACCACTGTTATCTAGAAAAAGATATGCAACAGGGATAGAGAGCTCCTCCTAGTTGCTGATGAACTATCTCAACCCATCTTCCCTGTATATACGCCTCACCACATAGAACATAATTGTTACACTAAGAATATATAATGTTCACTCTTCTAGAATGACAACCGATATGGTCTCTATACGATACAGTCAGGTCCATATACAAAATAGATTAATATCATGACCTTCTAAGTATGTCAAAATCCCAACTGAAATGATACTCACCAACCTCAAGTGAACACCCCTTCTATAAACAGTTGTCCACCCAAATGTACTCTTAATGGTGTGTTTATCCTCATAATTTCACTAATTAAATCCACCACAATAATCAAATATTTCACATTTTTTTAAGATATAATATAATGAGATGATGATTTAGAAAATAAGGCACTAGAATCTGTAGAAGATAAGAGAATATTACCTCTGACTGTCCAAGGCCATGCCTCATTATCAAGAAGTTCACAGTGAACTGCATGAAACTATCCTACCCCTCTTCCATTTGATGCAGTCTGGGTACCCTAAGATATAAAACTCTAATGATATGGGAACTATTTATCAAAAGTACTGATTCCACTTCCCCAATCTCAATGGTAAGAACATCTCCAATTACCTAACTAAAATGGGGTAGAAGACCCCTTTCTAGTAATATGAAAAATCCAAGATCCTCCATCATTTCCCATCGGTAAGATATTTCAATAATACCTATGTAATTAACCAATCCAACAAAAATCATTGCACTCCACTTCTAGTTGTGTACACTCGCTACTAATTTGACCTAACCTACACACTAGTTGTAATATTTTCGTTTACTTCTCTAAGTAACTGATCCCTATCATTGGAATCAAAGTCTTCCATCTTTTAAGTTGAAATTCAATTATGGATGCCTCCTTATATCAAAATATTTACCTTCTATTCATCTTGTTGAAACAACATAATTCCATTGAAATCCTCTTTTAGGTTCCCCTTAGAAATGAGAGCTATATTTACCACCACATAAAAGTTCATCCACCTAAATATGTTTACCTAGGACTTAATCTAACATTTAATTACATCATGGAAGCACTTAAAATCTGTATTTCCTTATATCCCACCAACACTGAAACAAATCATTGCAAATCATAGAAGCACAGGGCATAGTCAGCCCAAAAAATACACCCCTAGGGCCACCCAAAAAACATAGATTCCCTCTTCTATTAGAGTCTCCCATTGTAAAAGTTCTATAAAAAATCTCTTAATATTCATTAAACTCCATATTATATAGTTTATCATTCACAGTATGGATCTCCCAATAATGCTTTACTTGAAACACATAACATAAATGTTACCAACTTGACTCTCTTCTCAACAGAAGTCTCTAAATGGTCAAGGATATTTTGGATAATATCAATCCGTAACTTATCTGTCACAAGTCCACATAATTTGGTGATGTTCTAAGGGTTTTTTCATCAAGATTTCCAATTTCATGTTGGAAATAATCCATACAATATACCCAAGGTCACTTTATATAAATTGCATTATGAGAATTTTTTCCCACAAAACATCTCCCTAGATCCTTCACCTAGAACTAGTAGAGCCCCTTTTCCCACTACTAGAGGTTAATTTTCATCCATATAATCCATCCTTAATATCAAAAAGAATCATAATGGAGGAATATCTATACAATTCCCAACACGCATATTTGGAAATTTAACAAAAAATTATCACATTTTTGTAAGATGGATTCATATAAAGCAACAAAAAATCATCCCTCATACCCAACCACACATTCAAAACCAAGACAATATCAGTACCCTTAACCATCTATCATCAAGGAGCTAGATAACATAAAATATTATTATCATATTTCTAGGCTTCCCAATAATCACCCATTTTAAACATCTCAATTAACACATTAATCATCACATTTAATTCTGAATTTCATATTATTCACTTTTTTATCGTAAAATAGTCTATAATGAAAAGGATTTCATTTGGAACAGGTCACCAAAAACCTTCTTTTTGGTGCATGACTAAATTATGCATGCTAAAATAGACACTGTGTTCCTACAAGGACCCATACACAACTCTCTTTACATATTGGGAAACAAGGGTTAAATGTTAGAAAAATAATAACGTCACCCAATAAGTGCATCACTCGAGGTGAAATAATATTCAACTATAATATTGAAAATTGATAGCAAAAAAACCACTATGGGTACCTGTTTTATACCTCTTATTTGGGTTAGATACTCACATATAAGACCTCATGACCAAATCCTATGTAAAGACCCAAAATTTCCATGTATATTTTTTTTTAATTTAATGGGAATTTTACGAGTCTGCAAAAAATTGACGGAACGTGATTCCGAGGCCTAGTGTGCCCAAAATCAATTTCTGATGTTTTGTTCAGGTACGTTCAGTAAATGTATGAGCGGGTTTTTATAACTTTTGAACTGGTGCTCAGAATTGAAATCTGAGGGCAACGTTGAACTCGTAGTGCCAGTTTTTTCTTAAGGAGACTTTCACCTTGACGACAGATGGACAGGGGTGAAAGTGAGTTTTTGGGTTTTTCGTGGAAATAATAAAATAAAATAAACTTCATTTAATTTTATTTTGAGCTTCCATGTGGATATTTCAGGTGGGTTACACCAGAACTAAACCTCCATGTGGAAGTTGGATGTGGGGACCACCATACCTTAACCTACCATGAGAGGTTAAGGTGGTGGGGACCTCCCGAACCATAACCTCCAATGAGAGGTTATGGTGGTTGGGACCACCTGATATTAAATCCCCTTAGAACCCACCTTTAATTGGGAGAAACCCTCAACTCCCACAATTAATGAGGGGGAGTCTCTTGACTTCCTCCACCTTAATTGTTCCAACACACATACCATTAATCTTTCCAACACACCACTTAATTGAGCCAATTTAATTTAATCCAATTAGAATTGTGCCTAAGATTAAATTGGGGAAAC
Organism: Viscum album; assembly: GCA_963277665.1. NCBI lineage: Eukaryota > Viridiplantae > Streptophyta > Magnoliopsida > Santalales > Viscaceae > Viscum > Viscum album. The sequence continues at coordinate 1,629,985,121 of OY728121.1, read as the reverse complement.
ACTTTTTATTATTGGCTATCAATTTTATTTTGTGGAATTGAGGAGAGGAGGATCTCTTGGGATAAAGCTTCCCCAATGTAGAACACTTCATCCACGAAGATTGTTGATGACTTCGAACTTCTTCCTCAGAACTTCCTTCGACATAGGACGTGTTCATCTACAACAAATTGACGTCCACATTATCACACCAATGTCAACCAAAATCAGTCAAGGTAGGGTTTTTAATTAAGTATGATTTTATTCCCTTGATTCTTTCCTTCAAAAAACAAAGAACACAGATCAACTTATTATCCAGTTGATCCACAGATGTTTTCCTTACGGGTTGGGAATAAATTATTGCGGGAAGTTGTAGAGGTTTATTCATTATTTGATTAACACTTCCCATGTTCTCCCCCCTTTTTTCTTTACAGGGTTGGGAATATAAATTATCGAGGGATTATGAGAATTTATTTTTTAAAATATCTCCCATGATTGTTCATTGTTTATGTTCTTGATGAACTGCTTGCTACCACTCTAAACGTGGAGGGTGCGGGCCAAACAAACATGGCCCGACACCCTGTCGTTCTTCTTTGTGGTGTTATTCAAAATGGAGGAAGGAAACAATGGTGTCAAAGGTGACTAAGGAAACGAAAATTCCACTCGCGGCCTCTGTGACCCGCTTCGCCCCTGTGATGCTTTGACGCCCTTGTCGAACCATCTCCACAGCACCGGGCCGAACCGTGCTGCCTGTCGGCCGCGCCGCCCACCGACCGTGCCACCCGCCAGCTATGCCGCTTACCGGCCTCCCAAGCCACCCCACCAAGCTAGCCCTCTGGCATTCTGAACAGCCCCGACCGCGCCATCCCTCTAGCCATCTAAGCCCCTCACCGAACCGACCCCTCGTAGCACCCCGACCGAACCAGCCGGCACCCTTGCAGTACCCCGTCTGAACTGGCCCGCGCCCTCGTGACGCCCCGGCCGAATCGGACCCATGCCCCGGGACGATCTGCCCTCATGGCACCGTCTGGGATAAGCCGCCCATACGGCACCCTCCGGGTCGAACCGCCCTCGAGCCGACCCCCAGGCGGTCCGCGGCCTCCTGACCCTCCGCGGCCCCTCACTACCTACTAGGTGGGGCCCAGCGAGCCCGACCAAACCGAATGGGCTGGCCTGCCCAATGGGCCCGGTCAGACCCAACGGGTTAGGCCTGGCGAGCCGAACTGGGTCAGCCCAGACTGGGTTGGGCCGGGTCGGTCCAACTGGATCAGATCAGACCTAGGCCTACCACAACCCTTTTCTTTCTTTTGGCCATATCTTTGACACCAGATGTCCTTTTGAAGAACCTTCAATGGTGCTGGTAATCTTGGAGCATAACAGTCCCTTTGTGGATACCCGCTAGAGTTTGGGGTATAGTTGAGATATGATCAGGTTGTATTGTGCCGGAATCCAACTGGGCCCTTGGTACTAAAAGGGTAATAACTCACAGACCGGGCGTCCGATTGACACGTCATCTATTGAGTTGAGAACCCTGTGACGTGGTGGACCTTTGAGATACTTATTCGTGGGAATTTGTAACTGTTGGAGTATCGACCAGTAACTCTTGGAGCAGATCATCCCAGAGATGAGCGAACGTAGTGCAGAGACCTAGTAGATGGATGAGACTTGACGAATACTGACTGTTTGACTCAGAGTGAATCTACTAGCCCAGTTGGGAGTGCCTTGGTGTCGCAGAATACCCATAGTGGAGGAGTTCCTTGGTGATTCGGAAGATCCATGGCACTCGATAGGAGGAGAACCTCAACAGGATACGAGGGGGAGCACACTTTATAATGCGACAGACCCACATTGGGGAGCGCCTCTGTGTGATACGGCAGACCCATGGTACTTGACATGAGGAGTACCTCAGCAGTCCAAGGTTAGTGGGAAGCACGCTTGGTGTCACAGTAGGCCCACTATACTCTATTGAGAAGGAGTTCTCCAGTAGCCAAGGTTTCAATAATGTGACTAGGGATGTTACTTGATACTACCCCTAAAATAAAATCTTGGTTGACCAGAGTCAGCACTTTTGTGTTTTCCTCATGATTGAGATGGATTACTTAATAACCTAGGTATATTTATGGTCATATACCTAAGTAGGGTTATCTGTTGATTTCATAATTTGTGGTTTATCCTTGTTTGATTTTGTGAGACCTTGAGGGTCTCGAGGTCCCAACTGAGTATCGTTATACTCACCCATGCATGAGATATGACTCCAAATTGATTTGTTGGATGCAGATGATGGATAGCGCTGACTGAAGCTAAGAGTACCAAGACTAGACAGTACCTGGAGGTGGACTATATGACTTTCCAGTAAACGGAGGAGACAAACAGACGTGGAGTGCTGAGGAGACGATATGTTCCTACCCTTCAGGTAGGAACCTCAGAGGATGATCCGGTAGCTATCCTTTCCTTTTATTTAGTTGTATTTAATTTCATTTATACTTGTACTTTCCAGTGGGGCTTTTATTCTGGCCCCTTTTACTTTCATCACTCTTTTGTTATACAATTTATTTGGTGTTTCGTCCAGCTGTGTTATTTCTTGTGTGTGTTACAGGTTATAAAGACAATGATTTACTAGTTTAGGGAATTATGTCTTTGGTGCTAGTTTCCATCCCCTGGCCTATAGAAGGCGGGTTTGGGGTAGTTACCGCACGGGCCCTAGGGGACGGGTCGTGACAAATTGGTATCAGAGGAGTCGGTTCTATTGCAGAACTTAGGACTCTAATCTTTATTTTCTATGAAGCAATAGTGTTAAGGGTAGTGAGTGTGGTTATCAATTCAGGGAGTCCAGTGATGGTGCGACGACCGATATATCCATACACCAGGATCCTGAATTCGAATTTCTGACTCGGTGCACAAAAACACTGAGTGTGTGTGTGTTTTCAAAAGTTTTCTTTATGTCAGCTCACCAGGTAAGATCCCCAGGTATAAATTTTAATCATAGTGCAGCTGTTTATTTTCAGGATGCCTCCACATAGATAGCCGGCTAGTGTTTCGTGATTTGTACACAATGATAGCCCACCGAGCAACGAGGCCTCGGTGCATGGCCCTTTTCCAGCAGAGGCACCAGCGGTACCACTCCCTATTGGGCCACTGATACCACCAGCCCCAATAGCTGGCGGTGAAAACCACTTGAGAACATTTCATGAGTTCTAGTTCCAGAGGCCACCTAGGTTTAGGGGAGATATGGACCCACAGGTGGCTGAGGATTGGATGGTGGTTGTGGTGAGAGTTTTCTGACTAGTAGAGACACCAGCAGACCTCATGGCGATCCTTGCTGCCAGCCTAATACAGGCACTAGCAGTAATATGGTGGAGCTTGATTCTCCAGGTTCATGATGAGGTGACGCTTCTCTGGGAAGACTTTGAGAGCTTGTTTTTGGCCGAGTTTGTTCCAGTGAATCTTCGTGCAGTGCACATTCAGGAGATACTTCGTTTTCAAGAGGGCAATATGATTGTAGCTTAGTACTCAGCGAGGTTCACTGACCTCTCATGCAACTCCATAGATATGGTGCGAGACCCATTCTTCAGGGCCCGGACCTTCGAGAAGGGGCTCAGGCAGGAGATCAGTGCTTCGATGATCTCACTCAGCATCCGGATGGAGTAGGGGTGTTAGAGAGAGCCCTCTTAGTGGAGAGTTTCCTTGCTGAGAAGTCACCAGCAGCGAGACCCACTACCAGTCATCATGTAGTAGAGTCTTCTACAGCTGGTAGCAGATAGATGTCAAAGAGATCCAAGAGGACCAGACTTATAGGTGTACGACCACATGACTCAAGGATCGGTTGTGCGGGGAACCAGAGAAAGAACCAGACATACCAGGAGAAGGCAGTGTTACGCATGCGGTGGGCAGGGTCACATGGCTCGTGACTGTCCAACCCGCCATGCGGATGATCAAAAAACGATTGATGGACCGCCCATGCAGAGACATAGGTTCGATTGAGGTGGTCTGCAAGGAGAATGCACACGTGGCAGAGAAGCTGGTCGTGCAGTTGGCGGTGGGTGAGAATTCAAGATATTACCACCACCACCACTAGGAGGTCCACCCCGACCAGAGGGAGCATGTGGACCGGGGAGAGCTCATCTCCAGGCAGCTAAGGCATATGATCATGACACTCCAGAGATGATTTGAGGTACAATCTGTGTCTACTCCACCATAGCTATAGTACTTATTGACACAGTTTCCAATCACTCTTTTATTTCCACTGCCCTTGTTCGGAGCTTAGATATTCTGATAGAGCCGTTGGCTCGATCCTTATGGCTAGAGACTCCTACGGGAGCAGATTCGATGATTATGAACTAATGCCGGTAGTGTGAGCTTACTCTAGGAGTCAAGAGATTTGGTTGGGATCTCATAGTAGCAGTGTCGAGGCCTTACGATGTCATCTTGGGTGTGGACTAATTATCTACAATCCCTGCTCAGATTGACTGTAAAAGGTGAAAAGTGTGGTGTGTCTGCATGGATCAGACTAGGTTTACCTTCATCAGTGAGAATAGAGCCTTTGTAGCACATGATGGACTAGCTCAGAGGAGAGTGCAGCCGATCACTCATTAGTTTTCTATCCTTACCCTCAGATCTATTGATGTTTAGAGTCCGAGTTATCCAGTAGTGGTGGACCAATACGCGGATGTCTTCCCTGATGATGTCCCATGTCTACCTCTTCGTAGAGAGGTGGAATTTTACGTTGATTTGTACCATTGGATGGAAATGATATCTACACCATCATATCGGATGTCTCCCTTTTAGCTTCTTGAGATGCGGGTATAGTTGGAGGACTTGCATGGGAAGGGATTCATCTGACCCAGTGTTTCTCCCTGGGAAGCCCCTATTCTATTCGCTAAGAATGAGGATGTGATCATGAGGCCTATGTTGAATATCAGCAACTAAACCTGGTGACCATGAAGAACAAGTACCCACTTCTGAGGATTGACTACCTCTTTGATCAACTGAAGGGAGCACGGTGGTTCTCGAAGATAAACCTCAGATCAGGCATTCACCAACTCAGAGTATGAGAAGAGGATGTGCAGAAGACAACCTTTTGGTGTCGTTATGACCATTACGAGTTCTTGTTTATGCCATTCAGTGTAACCAATGCTCCAACAGTGTTCATGGGGCTTATGAATAGGACCCTTCAGCCATACCATGATATCTTTGTCGTAGTCTTCATCGATGACATTCTGATCTACTCAACTACTGAGGAGGAGCATGCTTATCATTTGTAGGTAGTACCAGACACACTCTGAGAGCACCAGCTTTATGGTAAACTATCAAAGTTCCAGTTTTGTATATGAGAGGTTCACTTTCGGGGACACGTAATATTAGAGGCTGGAGTTGAGGTAGATCTAGCAAATATTGAGGCAGTACTTTCTTGGGAGCCACCCAAGAGTGTGACAGAGGTACAAAGTTTCTTGGGTTTGGTTGTATTCTACCGGAGATTTCTGACATATTTATCCAGAGTTTCACCACCACTATCAGCCTTGAAGAAGATGGGGAAACCCTTTCTGTGGTCAGAGAGATGCGAACAGAGCTTTCAGGAGCTGAGCAAGAGGCTGACTAGTGCCCCCATCTTGAGGCTTACATAGGATGGTGTAGGGTATGTAGTCTACTGCGACATATCAGGGACTGGACATGGATGTGTCTTAATGTAGGAGAAAGCAGTGATCGTATATGGCACTCGACAGCAGAGAAAACATTAGCAGAACTATGCTACCTATAACCTAGAGTTAGCAGCAGTCGTCTTCACCATAGAGATGTAGCGAAACTATCTTATGGGAGAGAATTTTACCATATACTCTGATCACAAGAGTCTCAAGTATATATTCTCTCAGAAGGACCTAAACCTGAGACAACGATGTTGGATTGAGTTCCTCCAATACTATGACTTCGAGATAGTCTATACTCCTGGGAAGAGGAACATTGTTGCATATGAACACAACAAAAGATCTGGTATACAACTACTAGGTGAAGTAATGGAGCAACTAGACTCTTTGTAGATATCCTTTGTGGATAGTGATAGAGTAGCGTTTTCTATAGACTCTTATAGAAACTCCCCCACTTCCTTAGTGAGTCATGGAGGCGTAGCATGGGGGCACCGACTGCGAGACATGGTGTGCTCTGATATCCACAGGATGAGCACCTGATGGATTTTCTGAAGGTGGGGATCACATCATCCTCTTTAAAGGAGTTATCATGGAACCAGTGTCACTTAAAGAGGAATTGTTGTGGGAGTTCCACCCATCCCCTCTAGCGGTACATCTAGGAGTGGAAAAGATGTAACAGGACCTCCGACGATAGCACTGGTGGCCAGGAATGAAGAAGATAGTAGCATAGTTTGTCTCTTGATGCCTCACTTGTCCGCAAGTAAAGGCGGAGCATCAGGTACCAGCAGGCTTGTTTAAGCCTTTAGAGGTTCCAGAGTGGAATTGGGATGGGATATCCATGGACTTCATGATAGGACTTACACGTACATCCAGGGGACATGACTCAATTTGGGTGATCGTTGACTGACTCACCAAGTCATCCCACTTCCTACCGATTAGAGAGAAGGGTTCAGTAGAGAGATTGGGACGCCTCTATGTGCAGGAGATTGTGCAGCTACATCGAGTACCCATGAAAATTTTCTCGAATTGTGATACACGTTTTACTTCCTGGCTATAGAAGGGGTTGCAGGAGGCTTTCGGGACGCAGCTTCGTTTGAGCACTACCTTCCATCCTCAAATGGATGGCCAGACTGAGCAGACCATTCATACCCTCGAGGACATACTGTGTGCTTGTGTCCTCGACTTCAGTCGCAACTGGGAGGATCACTTTCCTTTGGTTCCGTTTTCATAAAACAATAGCTATCACTCTACCATAGGGATGACACCTTTCGAGGCATTGCACAGGAGACCTTGCAGATCACCTTTGAGCTGGACTAACCCAGGGGAGTCATCACTAGTGGGACCATAGATGGTACGGGCTACCATAGAGAAGGTGCAGATAATCCAAGATCAGATGAAGACTGCACAGAGAAGGCATAAGTTGTATGCTGATAGGAGACAGAGACCTCTAGAGTTCGAGGATGGTGACCACGTCTTTCTACGGGTCTCACCTAGATGAAGTTTGTAGAGATTTTTCCAAGGCGACAAGTTATATTCGAGGTTCATCGTACCTTTTCAAGTCTTCAGTAGAGTTGGCAAGGTGGAATACCACTTAGCTCTTCCATCTCAGATGCACCGGGTTCACAACATCTTCCACATATCCCATATGAGGAGATACGTGGATGAACCTTCTCACATCATTGACCATGGAGAGCTAGACGTCGACAATGAGATGACTTTTATGGAGGTTCTAGTAGAGATTGAGGATCATCAGGAGCAGGTCCTTCATGGACAGTCGATACCTCTGGTGCACATTCTCTAGTAGTACGAGAACCTCCAGGAGAGCACATGGGAGTGGGAGGCTCAGATGTGTGCTCAGTACCACCACTTGTTTACCTAGTTGAGTTTTGGATTATGGGGATGTAGAGCCCTGAGGTGGGGAGAATGTAATGACCTGGAATTTCAATGTAATTTTTTTAATTAAATGAAAATTTTACAGTCTCAAAAATTGACGGCATGTGATTCTGAGGCACGATGTGTTCGGAATCAATTTCTGAAGTTTTGTTCAGGTACGTTCAGTAAACGTACAAGCGGTTTTTTATAACTTTTGAACCGATGCTCAGAATTGAAATATGAGGACACCGTTGAACTTGCAGCACCAGTTTTTTCATAAGGAGACTTTCACCTCGACGACAGATGGCTGGGGGAAAAAGTTAGTCTTTGGGTTTTTCATAGAAATAATAAAATAAAATAAACATCATTTTATTTTATTTTGAGTTTCCATGTTGATATTTCAGGTGGGGTCCACCGGAACTAAACATCCATGTTGAAGTTGGATGAAGGGACCACTAGAACTTAACCTCCCATGAGAGGTTAAGGTGCTGGGGACCACCCGAACCATAACCTCCCATTGGAGGTAATGGTTGTGGGGACCACACTAGATTAAACCCCCTTGAAACCCCCCTTTAATTGGGATAAACCCTCAAATCTCACAATTAATGAGGGAGAGCCTCTTGACCTCCTCCACCTTAATTGTGCCAACGCCCATACCATTAATCTTGCCAACTCACCACTTAATTGAGCCAATTTAATTTAATACTATTTGAATTGTGCCTACGATTAAATTGGGGAAACACTTTTTATTATTGGCTATCTCTTTTATTAGGTGGAATTGGTGAGAGGAGGAGCTCTTGGGAGAAAGCTTCTCCAACGAAGAATGATTCCTCCATGAAGAAATTTGATGACTTCGACCTTCTTCCTCGGAACTTCCTTATATGTAGGACGTGTTAATCTACAATGAATCGATGCTCGCCTTCTTGCGCCAACGTCAACCAACATCGAACAAGTTATGGTTTTTAATTAAGTATGATTTTATTCCCTTGATTCTTTCATTCTAAAAAAAAGAACGTGGATCAACATATTATCTAGTTGATTTGCAGATGTTTTCTTTCTGGGTTAGGAATAAATTGTTGCGGGAAGTTCTAGGGGTTCATTCATTATTTGATTAACACATCCCATGTTCTCCCCTCTTTTTCCTTTGTGGGGTTGGGAAAATAAATTATAGAGGGATTATGGGAATTGATGTTTTAAAATATCTTCCATGCTCGATCATTGTTTATGTTCTTGATGAACCTCTTGCCACCACTCTAAACGCGGAGGGTGCATGCCAAACAAACATGGCTCGACCCCCTCTCGTTCTTCTTTATGGTGTTATTTGAAACGGAGGAAGGAGACAACAGAGTCAAAGGCGACGAAGGCAACGACCGCACCACATGAGGCCTCGTCGACCTATGCCACACTCGTGACGCTCCGACGCCTTGGCCGAACTGGCTCCGCTGCCACGATCCGAACCGCGCGGCCCGCCGGCCGCACCACCCGCCGACTGCACAACCCACCGGCTGCGCCACCCACCTGCTCGAGCCGCCCGCCAGCCTCCTGAGCCGCCCCGGCCGCCCCAGCCCGCCAGCCTCGCTAGCCCGCCGAACTTCCGAGCCCCATGCCGAATCGGCCCCTCATGGCACCCCGGCCGAACCGGCCCACGCCCTCACGGTACCCCAACTGAAAATACCCCTTGCCCTGGTCCGAGCCACCCTCGTGGTGCCCTCTGGGCTGACCTACCCATGCGGAACCCTCCAGGCCGAACTGCCCTTGTGCCGCCCCGTGACCGGTCCGCGCCCTTGTGGACGGTCCGCGCCCTCCCGGCCCTTCGAGACCCCTCACGACCTGTTGGGATAGGTCCAGTGGTCTGGGAAGAACACTATGGGTTGTCCCACCTGACCTACTAGGCGAGACCCAACGGGTCAGGCTGGGTCGACCTGAACTGAGTCGAACTGGACCCAGGCCCACTACGACACTTTACTTTCTTTTTTCTATATCTTTCGCACCAGACATCCGTTTGATGAACCATCAGAGAAGTTGGTAATCTCAGAGCATGAAGGTCCCTTTGTGTATACCCCAATGTATTTTGAAGTATAGTTGAGATACGATCAGGTTGGATTATGCACGAATCCAACCGGGCCCCCAGGACTAAAAGGCTAATAACTCACAGACCAGGCATCAAATTGACGCAACGTCTGTTTTGTTGAGACCCCTATGACATGGCATACCTTTTAGATCCTTCATCATGGGACTTTGTGATAGTTGGATTATCGACTAGTATCTCATGTAGCAGATTCTCCTAGAGATGAGCGAGCGTAGAGCAGAGACCTAGTAGCTGACTGAGACTTGACGACTATTGACCGTTTGACTCGGAGTGACTCTACCTTCCCAGTGGGGAGCGCCTTGGTGTCATGGTAGACCCATGGTGTAGGAGTGTTCTTGTTGACGCATCAGACCCACGGTACTCAATATGAAGAGTACCTTAATAGCCTATGAGGGGGATCAAACTTGGTGACGCGACAGACCCATGGTGGGGAGCACCTTTGTGTGACGCGGCCGACCCATGGTACTCGACAGGAGGAGTACCTCAGTAGTCCAAGGTTAGTGGGAAGTGTTCTTGGTGACACGAAAGGCCCACTATACTCGATTGAGCAGGAGTTCTCTAGCAGCCGAGGTTTCAATAATGTGACTGAGGATGTTACCTGATACTACCACTAAAATAAAATCCGGGTTGAGCTGAGTCAGTACTGTAACATCCCAGGTAAATAAAGAATAATACATTTTCATATTTATTAATATTTGTGAATTAAATATTAATTTTACTTTAAAGGGGTTGCTATGTTCGATAGCGTACCCGATACGCAACAAATAGTTTCTTTGAAATCTTACGTTGCACACTAGTAATAAAATAATATTATTTTAAATGTTAGTTAACACGTAGCCATTGTATTGGAGGGAATGAATATAAATAACTAAAATATTACTATATATGTTTGTTAAATGTTTTTATACTTATCCAATAAATGATAAAGGCTTAAAATAAGAAAAGAATTCAATTTTAGGCATATATACTCTAATTTTCACTAAAGGTCCACTTATCAACTTTTAATGGAGAACCGTCATTAAATATAGTTTTGGTCACTCTTATACATTGTATTGGACCAAATAAAATTCTTCTTTAGAATCGGGACATCAAAATTTACTTTGTGTAAATTTTAGGTATTTTTTCGATAAAGATCATTTTTTAATGAATAGTGAAAAATGTTGTATTTTAATTCAAAACCTCTTTTTAATATAATTTATTAATATGATTAGATTATATTTTTAAGAGGTTTTCAAGTGAAATTAGAATATATTTTTACCATTTAATTCAATAGTGATCGTTGGAATTAATTTCACTTTGAAATTGGACTTAAACTAGTGTCAATCTTTTGATACTTATTGTTTCATAAAAACACGCTATTTGCTCTGACAGTGGGAATTAATTATTAAATTAATTAATTCAACTTATATATTTTTAATTTTTTAAAATAGAAATAATTTTTGAATTCGGAATATCAAATATATCTTGGGTGATTTTTTGGTACTTTTCTGAAAAACATCAATTTTTGATGAATAGTGAAACCACTAAGTGGTACTTAAAAAACTGATTTTTCATTTAAATGAAAATTTACCACCTTTGTGTTTTTAATATCAAAAATCCGACATACATGGTTGTCATTAATAATTAAAATGTGGTTCAATGGGATTAAAATAGTTTTTTGGTGAATAGTAACTTTTAAGTTTTTAATCGCGATTAGAGGTAATTAATGCAATTTAAGGCAAAAATGATATTATAATAAATTGAAAATACCTAGACACATGTCCTACCCTTATTGGATGTGTCATGGACGACCAAGAAAATCCATGGGTCAACTTGGGGACCCCATGGAGCCACTTTGGCAGGAAAATGACATAAATAACATTTTATTTAAAGTTAAAATTAAAATGACACAAACATGAGTTGTTTTACTAAAACAATTTTTAAATGGGGATATAAAAGTCATAGTTTTGACTATAAATAGTAATTGGAAAGCTAAAAAGATTTCCTACATCATATTATTATTTTTTATAATTTTTAGACATTAAATAAATTAAATTATTTATGACATCATGCTGATGCAACGATGACCTCATTATTTAACGATATAAATAAAATGGAAAGATAATGTAAAATCTAAGACCTAAACATGTCCAAAACCTAATGGATGGGTGGATTTATAACCCTTATCACCTTATCCTTGAAACAAATAAAATTGAGACCATTAAAATCCGAAACTCATTCTAAAATAAAGTAACATTTCCTTACATTCCAAGAGTGCCCCTCCTCTCCTCTTATAAAAGGCCCCCACCTCTACCTCCTTACCCACACTTCCAAAGACTTTGGCTCAGCCAAACACTGCCCATTTTGTCTCTCCAAATTCTTATCTTACTCCTAGAAGCCTCACTTTGGGAATAAGTCTTTCCAAGGAATCCTTTGAGCTCAAATCAAAAAGAGTTACCCGATTTAAAGGTAGTGTCTTCTCTTGTGTTCTTTTGTTTTATTTTGCTTCTCCAACCCCCTAAACTCTTTTTATTAATTTATTTTGTAATAATTCGTGTATCTTCAATATACTATAATGTTTTTATATGAATTATTAGAGCTAAACTTACACACACTTACATATAATGGTTAAAGAACATACTGTTTCAGTGGATGGCAAATTTCTTCCTCATGAAACGATGATTGTTCAACACTCATATAACACCTTCAATGGTGGCCATTAGGATGTAACTATATTTATATATGATATATAATATGGTTATGTTTTACTTAAGCTTCTTTATTTTTCATTTATGGCATACCTTTATGGTTTCCATTGTGGGTAAACATGATAATTTCATTTTAGGAAGTGCGGACTACCGCCCCCTCAAATTGATTTGATTCGTTAATGCCATATGTGGGATGTATAAAGGATAAATTTAAAGTTATTATATATTATGTTATACTGTAATTATAATATACCTTTATATAATTATTATTTTATTTCCATTAAAGTATGAGATAGGAATGAAAGTAGCGTTCATGCGTACGTACGGCTTACCATCTCCATGAACGGTGCATTTCATTTATTATCCCCAAATGTAATATACAGTTATAAGTCCATATATATAATGGATATATATGATTTATGTTACATATAAGTGATGAATATAATTATGGAATTAAAATATACATACCTCTCATTTAGTTTTAATTCCATTAATATGACATAGAAATGAAAGTAGCGTTCATGCGTACGTACGGCTTACCGTCTCCAGGAACGGGGCATTTCATTTCTTACCTCTAAATGATTATGTAATATTATAAATTCATGTATATACTGGATATATATGATATATATGATATCTACATCATGAATATAATTCTTGATATAATGGATATTTTACCACATGAACAACTTATAATTATAAAGAGTTTATTTTTGACTCAAGTACCAAGGATCGAAAAAACGACCATTATTAACTTAAATAATTACATAGTGTTCATAACCTGGTAATAGATGATATAAAAGGAATAATGAACTAGAAAAAGTTTCTTAAGAAAGTCGAAATTAACTCAATTTTATTATTCAGGATGTTAAAGAACGATCAAGTCAAGTCAGACCTGAGGTAAGGGACTTCGTCTCAATCTCCTTTCATTGAGGAATATTTCGTTTTATACACAACTTTATTTTATACGGTGTATAAACCCCTTTTACTTTTACTTTTATACAAAAATAATCTTTTTCTACGAAGCGTTTTACTAAACGAAAAAAAGGAATGTTTCTTTTAACGTATGCGGTGACAATGACATTTTCCGCCGCCGCGAGTATTATTTGATCTTTGGATTCCTCAACAAGCCGTAATGTTTTTAAAATAAAATACATACCATTTACTCTTTTATGTATTTTGGTATTGAAAATGGTTTTGATAAAAGATTCTATTATGTCAATATATTTAAATGATATATTGTGATTGAAATGTGGAAATGTTATCGTTCCTTTATATTGGTTTTATGTGTTATAATTTTATAATGGTACTTGGAAATTTGACGGGTGGTTACGTGATAAACCATATGAAGGGTGGTGCCGTGAATACCAGGATGGGTGGTTTTGTTATAACCTCCAATGCATTTGGTATGGAAGTCGGCCGTATGGCTATTCTATTAAGTGATATGTGTGGAAGTTGACCGTATGGTTATTCCACTTAAGTATGTTTATGTCCCAAGTTACCTTTATATGTTATGTGTTCTTTATATGTGTTTTATGGTAATCTTTTGGTTACAAAAGGGTAAGTAATGATATTTTATTCAGTGAAGAGTTTTTACTACTTCATAAAGGTGAATGTATTACTTTGATAAAGTATACATGGTTTACATGATGTTTGAAAAACTAACAGTTTTCTTTCTTTGTGAATCCTTTACTGAGCTTTTTATGCTCACCCCAAGTTTTTTTGAAATTTTTTTCACAGGACTTAATGTGGAATAGGGTCAAGGATGGGATCAAGGGAAATTCATGCTATCTAAAACATGGAACTAGACATGTTTATTTTTTAGAGTTTTTATTTTATGGAAACATAGTATAAGTGTCTACTTTGTAATCTTTTGAGATGTAATAGTTATGTCCTAATTCTCTAAAACTCTAAACCTAAAAAGATCCTCAATGTGAATTATTCATTTAATTCATTATTAAGTATGGTTTAAGGCCGAGGCCTTATAAGTACTTTTGTGTTTTCCTCATGATTGACATAGATTACTTAATAACTTTGGTATATGTATGGGCATATTCCTATGTAGGTTTTCTGTTGATTTCATTCTTTGTGGTTTATCCTTGTTGGATTTTGTGAGACCTTGAGGGTCTCAGGGTCCCTACTGAGTATTGTTATACTCACCCCTACACAGGCTATGACCGGACCTTATTGTGTTGGATGCAGACGACGGACAACATTGATTGAGGCTAAGAGTACCAGGACTGGACGGTACCCAGAGGTGAACCATACAACTTGTCGGTACATGGAGGAGACAGACAGATGTGGAGTGCCGAGGAGACGATCTATACCTACCCTTTAGGTAGGAACCTCAGAGGATGATCTAGTAGCTATCTTTTCTTTTTCTTTAGTTGTATTGCATTTTAGTTGTACTTGTACTTTCCAGTTGGGATTGTATTTTGGCCCCTTTTACTTTTAGCACTCTTTTTTTATACAGTTTACTTGGTGTTTCATCCAGATCTGTGCTTGCTTGTGTGTGTGTTATAGGTTATAAAGTCAATGCCTTCCCAGTTTTGGGAATTATGCCATTGGTACTGGTTCCTAGCCCCTGGCATATGGAAGGAGGGCTTGGTGTAGTCACAACATGGGCCCCGGGGGACGGGTCGTGACATCCTAACTCATCATAGACTCATGTATACCATTCTCTAATAGTAATACAATAACAATGAAAACAAAACCCCCTATGATACAAGTTTGTAATGTTGTGACCTAGGTTCCATATACAGGTGCCCTAATCTAGTTCCTTTACTTTAGGTTCACCTCCTCGTATTCCAGAGGCTATTGGACAATAGCGATGGCCTAATATATTTTTTGATGGTAGTGTATGATCTCTTTATCAAATAACTACAATAGTGTAATTCTATAAAAAATCTCTAAAGATAATAAATAATAATTAGAATAATATTATTACCAATAAGGACACACATCGCATTAAAAACCTAAAACACGAAAGGAATAATCAAACCAAAGAAGATAATATTTCATTCCATAATAAGTGTCATGTTATATATAAATACCCAAAAATAAATACACAAAAAACCCAAAAGTGTGTCTTGGAAACATTTAGGGTTCCTTCATAGAAGCCCCATCCCACTCATTGTTATATCATAGAGCTCTTTCCATTGTCCTGTGATGAAAACATTTTGTATATTCAGGTACCGATCAGGCAATCTGAGTAAGGTGTGCATACAACATAATAGGTCCCCCATTAATGAATATCTAAAAAATATTTTCTCTATTATAGTGTATAATATTTTATTAATAATAAATTATAATGATAAATTAAAAAAATTTCACATAAAATTATTTTTTCATTGACCACATATATCAATGGGCTCACAATGAAATCAGATTGAACAATACCTACATCTGCCAATTTTGGAGTTTGAACCATCCGGAAAGGGATATCAAATTTCATTCCATCATTGGATTTCCATTTTTCATTCAGTTATAATTTCACATTCAACAATTTTATCCAAGAGAAGTAGTTTGGCACCCAATGGGTATTTGGAGTAGCATACCTTTTCAAAAACAATGTGATACCAGGTAATATATATATATATATATATATATAAATATTGGAGGCCTTGAGTGGAATTCTATCACCCTTTGGGTATTTGGAGCAGTAATACATATCCCAAAACTCATTCAGAAATATCACATCTCACGGTTCCACATTATTAATCATTTATCATCCATTTCCATAATTAATTATTCAACCCATTTCACTTTTCAAAATTTAAAAATTATACATCATCATTTCGATCATATCAGCATACCCTATGCTTCACCATCAATTCCATAATCCGATTAATAAATGAATTTACAAAATTCAATTGTCAACTAATTTCATAATCCCATTTTTCACCAATATCAAAATGAAATGGGAAAATAAGAAATAAATAAATTATAATGAAATTTCAAAAAGTGGAAATAAAATGGATGCCTGTATCAATTGGGTTTTCATGATTTTTTAGTATTTGGTATTATAAAGAGCCGTAAATTTCAAGGAAATTTTTTTTCTTGAATTCTTTGGGATTTTACGAGTGTGAATTTTCTGATGGCACCTGGTTCCGAGGCTCGGTGTGCCCAGAATCAATTTCCGAAGTTTAGCTCGGGTACGTTCAATGAACAAATGAGCGAGTATTCCTAACTTTTGAACCGATGCTCAAAATTGAAATCTGAGGGCACTGATGAAACCGCAATGCCTATTTTTTCTTTGGAGAACCTTTTTCGAAGGTGCATTTTCTCGGGAGGGGTTGTTAAAAATTGGCTTAAGTTTAAAGTGAAATAAAAATTATACTTCTAATTTTTATTTCTTTAAAGTGGTTTTAACCTAAGTTTGGAAGTTGGGTGGAACTAACCACCCATGTGAGAGAGTTGAGTGGGACCCACCAAAATCCTAACTCTTGGTAGGATATTAGTGAGGTGGGGCCCCTACGAACCCCACCTCTTCTTTTTCCCTAAACCCCCTCTTTAATTTTTGGAAAACCCACATAATTGTGAAACACATACACTTCCCCTCTTTATGACATGTCAACTCTCGTAATTAATTTGATTATTAAATTCTCTTCAATTAAGTTAATTAATTGAATGAGATCTTTTAAATTTCAAAATAATGTTGGCATGAGTGTGTGTGAATAAAATAAGACAAGGTCTTATTTTATTGTGGGTTGATTCATTGTGTGGAATAGAGGAGAGAACTCTTGCGGTCTTGAAGAACATCTTCTTCCTCGTTGAAGAACAAGAAGAACGCCAGAGCACCAAGGAGAGACAATGTGCCGATCTCTCCCTAGACTGGCTGTGACTGTGATGACGATGACAACTATACTAGGATCCTCCGTGGGTTTGGCAGCGATGACGACCGTACTAAAATCCTCCGTGGGTTTGACGACGATGACTACTGTTCTTGTATCCTATGTGGATCTGACAGTACGTGACTACTGTTCTTGTTTCCTACGTGGGTCCGATAGTATTTGACTATGTACTTGTATCTTACGTGGGTCTGGTAGAGTGGCTGGTCTTGTATCCTTTGTGGGTCCGATAGCTTAGCTGGTCTTGTATCCTATGTGGGTCTGACAGCTTATATGAATCAGTGGCTACAACTGATAATCTCTATCACCTTATGAAGAGTATACCTGTGTGTGATGAGTCTTGACTACAATCATTATCTTCGATATGTTTGACTTGATATCCTGTGTGGATTTTGTTGTGCTATCCTATGTGGACTAGATCGATCTTGGGCTCGGATGTTGGAGCCGAACTGGAATTGATGACTTAGGTATATGTATGGGCATATACCTAAGTAGATATAGTTGTTACTTTGAAATTGTAACTTTCCTTTGTGGATTATCCTTTGTGGATTCTGGGAAACCATTGGGGGTCTCGGGGTCCCTACTGAGTAGCGTATACTCACCCCTACACGGGCTATACCCGCACTTCGTTGTGTTGGATGCAGACGACAGATATCACTGATCGAGGTAGGAGCTCGTGGAGATGGACGATACCTGGAGGTGGATCACTAGACGAGACGTGCTCGGAGCGGACGGTTGGAGCCGAAGAGAAGAGGAGACTATCTATACCCACCCTTTAGGTGGGATTTCCAGAGGACGGCTTGGACTTGCTGCTTTACTTTTCTGCTAATGTATTTTCTTTTCAGTTGTACTTTACTTTCAGTTGGGTTTGTATTCTATCCCATTTACTTTTCAGCACTTACTATTGTACCCAGTGTACTTAGTGGTTACTTCAGCTTGCCTACTCTGTGGTGTTTGTTTTCTTATAAAGGCAATGCCTTCCCTTTTTATCTATATTTACTTCTTTGGTGCTAGTCTCCATCCCCTAGCCTATGGAAGGCGGGCTTGGGGTAGCCACGACACAGGTCCCGAGGGTGGGTCGTGACAGTTCTGGAGTGAAAAGAGTGTTTGAATTGTGAATTCGGTTTGAATATTAAGGATTTATTGATATATCCACATTTTTTATTCTTAGTAAATATATATTTGTTGTAGTTATTAAATAACCATATATGATATTGATTGTTTCCAAATTTATACTTGTTCATATGGGTTTTGGTATGCAATGTTTATAGCGGGGAGAAATATTAGTCAGTATCAGCTATTGGTAGTTTTCCCTTATAGTGGGGAGAGCCATATAAATGAGTTTATTTATGGGTTGCTTATAGGAATAGTGTCCCATGGTTTATATGTAATCAAGGATTTTCATTTATTATAACGGGTAACATAAATGTTGGATCATAATATCATAGTATTATCGATATGATCTTGGTCCCTGATAGGGGTTTCTAGGGATGGTATGATCATGTATTAAAAATAAGGACCGAAATTAGATAATAAAACAAATCATGAACAATGATCTTAAAATATTGTAATGTAATCCATATGTAAAGTAGTGAAATGTTTGTTATATAATGGTGTAACACACTTTATAAGACAATATATGAAAATATCAAGAATGATGTACCTATTTAGCTATGAAGGGGGTAGTTGTTGGTTTTTCATGTTGGTTTCTATGCATGAGTGTGGTGGAAACATCCAATCATTATAATTAGTAGTGTATAATTTTCGAGATATATAAATTGAAAATTTCTTTCGGTTGGGAAGTGATTTCCATTCACTTATTAGGGGGATTGTTTAATTATTCTTGTTTTTATGAACTTTGTGCAGGAATGGCTGTAGATCCATTTAAATTGGGTAGAATATGGTTGAGATGAAACTAAGATAATGGTGGGTAGATCGATCCACTATAAATCTCTCTTTAATATATACTACATTTATGATTTATATATTTTGATCAATTATTATTGTGTGTAGGTTATTGGATAAGGGTGAAATTTATTGCAGTCAATGATCAAGTCATATCATAAATGTAACAAAACAAGCCATGAAAACTTGAAAAGACACCCTGAATGTTCTACCACATGGTGAGATATAGAAGAGAACCCAAATTATAATGAAAAACAAAAGTAACAAAAAATAATATCACAAAATAAAGAAATATATATCCATGAGACATACAAAGACAACCCAAACAAGCCAAAATAGAAGGTTAATGCAAAACAAACTAAATAATCCAAATTGTGACATCTATCACCACTATAATATCCAACTACTAAGGTGATGAATAACAATATAAATCAAAAGTATACATGATTCACTTCCATAGACCCCATTCCTAAAAAATACCAAAAACCTACCAGGGGGAAATGTTGGTTGTGATAATAGATCCCAATAGGGTACAAGAAAAGATTATATAAAATTTATAACATCAAGAATAAGAAAGTTATATCTTTGAAGAAAAATTTAGATTATAAATACTTTTCATAATAATACCCTTCTTAAACATTCCATTTTCTTCCATATATCATATAATATTTTCCAAATCTTGGAATATATCATGTATAAAGGGAAAAACATGAATGAATAAGAAGAAACCCATGGATTCACTATATGATAAACATTTAATATGATATCAATGATGTAAACCCTAATTTTATCAAACATGTATAAATTTAATTGATCAACATTTGGGATGTGGAATATGGGGATATGTTCAAAAAATAATACAATCCTAAACTTAGAATATAATGGATTAACTGATATCAATTCCTATAATAGTCTTTCGATATAACAAAACCTCTAGTTGTGTCACAAATACTAAAGGGAAATTTCCATTTTATGATGAATCCCAAGGACTAATGTTTGTCAATATGCATTGAAAAATCAATGATCAGATTATATAAACCCATTTCATATCAAATCAATTATTTTTTGAAGCCCAGTTTAAAAAAAAAATTTAATCCATTCTAAATAATTTTATCAAATTTGAAAACATATATTTTCATCCAATAACATAATGGAATTGATAATAATATATAAAATTTTAGAATAAGAACTACAGGAATTGATAAAACTACCTCAAGAATGATGGAAACATAAAAACCTTCTAAAATAGTGATTTGAAACCAAAATATCAACCTTAAATATATAGGATACAAAATGAAACTAAAAAGTATCGATAGAAAACAAAAACCTCTCTTAATCTGAATAAAAAATCACTGCCACTGCTGTAGTCATGGCTAGAAGAGAAGATTAATCAGGAAGACCTATTATGAATGAGTTGTGATGGAACCACCATTGTAGATAGATGGTGAATGGAGTGATCCCTAGGGAGGGATATGGCCCAAAATAATTAAAAAGTTACTAAGGGTTTGAGTGGAAATCCAACATGTTTAAAGAAAAAATATTCAAGTGTGCATTGTGAAATAAACTTCTAGATCTAAGGAATTTAACTAATGAACCCATTTCATTTCATGAATATATATTAATCACAAGTATTCTGAAAAATAAATCTCTTTTGGCTATATTAGTCATAGTCAACATTCTCATGAAAAGTAATGGTTTCAAATCTTGTAAATCTTGACACTCAGGACTAGATTCATGACATCAACCACGTAACAAGTTCCTATCATGTTACCCATTTTGGTTGTGAATTTTTCTAGTATAAGGTGCACTATCCTTTTTTTGTGGTATATTCATTAACCCACTCTACATGCTCTTTAAAACCATGTATCCCCCTATAAATAAATTTAAACATTTATACCTAGAATCCATTAATTAAAAAAACATACATCCCCAAGAATTACGTAATTTTCCCTAGAAAATGGTCTATTTCTCTAAGAACCCATAAATTAATCCAAACAAGGGGGGAATTAAAAGAGTAAAATAACATAGGAAGGAAGGTTAATTGGTGTTACCATATCCCTTCCATAAATGATTCTAATTTCATGTTATTCCTTGAGATCCTAGAATCATAAAAAGTGATGGTCACTACTACCTAAAAAATAATTCCAACTCCCACATATCATGTATATTCCTGGTGAAATCCCATATAACATAGTCTAAATAAATCATTTTACCTCACAATAATTTTCCTCAAAAATCCAAAATCTACACTGATTACTCAACCAAAGTGGAGTTGTGCTCTAGATCAACATAATCCCATTCAATCACATGAGTAGGATCATATTGATTTCACCTCAACATGGAATCGTGAAACACATCATGGATGGAAATCACACAAGATGAAATTTCCAATAAATATTCCATCATTCCAATTCATTCAATGATTTTCATGGGGTATATAATATATGGTTCCAACTTACCTCATATACACATCCAATGATGTATCAATCTAGGATAAACCATATTAATGTCACAATCACTAACCTCAAACTCTAGAAGTTCATAAAAATGTTCCAGATAAAATTTATAATGAATCTATTCCATGAAAAATTTCTTTTCGATCCACTACACCCTTTATGTGAACTCTAGAATATGACTCAACCCAACCAATAACCACTCTCCCAAATCATCCTAACACAAGGAAGTTCTATATGGATATACATAAAAATCCTTAATGGGAACCATTTTTATTGATCCTTGCTAACTAATTTAATAATAAAACATAAATAAAGGAAAATGTTTTTCCCAAGAACAACCATATTCATGAACTCAAGAAAATATCATATACTCATGAATGTGGACATCCCTATCTATCTGACCATCTTTCAGTGGATGATATGTTTTGAAAAGTGTTAAGTAGGAACCCATCGCCTGTAGTAAACCATTCAAAATAAAATATTTGAACCTTATGTTCATTTCAGTTTCAAAAACATTAGGAACCCCATGATGTGTAAAAATATATCAAATATAAAATTCACCAAACTATTCCACTTTCATCACCTACTTTATAGGTAGGGAATGCATAGGTTTCATTAGTAAATCAATGATAACCCAAGTCGCATCATTCCCACTATGATTAAGTGGTAAAATAATGTAAAAATAAATGTAAATATCATACTGTTTTCATAAATGAAACAGTTAATGTCATTAATATCTCGATATTTTTCTGTTTCTCATCATTAATTATCATACATGAAAGAAACTGTGATACAAAATTTCCAAGTGATCATCCCATCCACATTCACCAATACTGATGACTCAAATTATGATATATTTTGTCATTACACAGCTTCAATTACTAATAAGAATGGTTCTCATAGACCATAAACTCCATCCATATGGAATATGGAACATCCAAACTTTGTTGAAAACACATATAACTATTGGGAGACCAAAACTACTCTCTCGACATCTCCCCACCATAAAATATTTCACTAAATATCTAGTAGTTGAGGTCAACAAAATCATTGATCCAAACCATATCACTAAATGAAAATTAATACTTCATCAAACATATAAATTCAATCTAGTTATATTATTCCATTCCCAAGAACAATTCACAAAATGAACAAATACTAGACCACTCTTTTACTAATCATTCACTTTATGTGTTGGTAATTTCATGCTCAATGCATCAACCACCACAATAAATTAAATATAATAGAGTCACTCCACCAAGAACATTTATCACAAGAACAAATCCCATTGAGTTAAAAATTTCCTTAGTATATTACGATTTGAATATACAGTTATCCACTCCCCAAAGAGGCAGTGATACCACAGTTTCAGTGCCTTCATAATCACAAACAACACAAAATCATTGGTAGGGAAGTTCATATCATTTGGGAATAACTACTGAAATTCAAATTCTAAAATAAATTTTCCATTAATAAAGACAAATCAAAACCCCATATGTGAAGCATCATAGAAAAAATCATATACTGAATCTTGTTATAGAAAATAAAAATGTAGGGATGCAGTCAATCTCACCATAACTTACTCAAATAATCATTGAAATTTATGATTACACTCAATGATTACATACATATGGGATAAATCCATAATCATATATTTAATATTGGGGAAGTACTAAACAAACCATTTAGAATAACCATCCAACCCAAATAAGCTTTGCATCACAAACATATTCCTGGGTGACTTCCATGACATAATTGCCAGTAACCTTTTTTGGATCCACATAGATTCCCCTATCAGATATAAGATGTACCAAACAAATAAATAATGAATTTAAATCATACATTTGAAATTTATGCCTTATATACGGTGGTCCATAAATGTTTTTTGAATGATTTCTAAATGGTATATGTGCTCCTCCTATGACTTGGAGTAAACAAAAATATATTCCATGAACACAACAAAAAAGAGTCTAAGAACCAAATAAACATAAGTTCATCAATAAAATAAATACTATAGAAGAATTAGTGATACTAAATGGAATAAATAAAACATGAAATACCCATGAAACATAAAAAATGTTTTCTTTGGTATATCCTCTTCCCCCACATATAACTGGAGGTACCCTGAATCAAGTATAGTCTTTTAAAACCAACAAGCCCCTCTAAAATGATCAACTGGATATTCAATC
Source organism: Viscum album (assembly GCA_963277665.1). Lineage (NCBI taxonomy): Eukaryota > Viridiplantae > Streptophyta > Magnoliopsida > Santalales > Viscaceae > Viscum > Viscum album. The sequence continues at coordinate 1,629,961,458 of OY728121.1, read as the reverse complement.
ATGGGAAAGTGTTATTTTTTATTGATATTCAACGAATTTTACTTTTTATAATGAATTAAAATCTATATACCCTATATAATTTCATAGAAAAGAGGGCATGTGATGCCCCAACTAACATTCAAGGATGAATAAATCCTATAGCCTCGAGCTCTGCACGCTATACCATAAGTTCTACTAAATCATCTTGTAAAATATGATGAGATGTCATAGTAATGGTATCGTACCAGGTATGAAATCTAATGTTAAATTTACTTCTCTCTATGTAAATAAAAAAAAATCCTCCAAAAAGTCCTTAGGGTATACACATACCCTCATAGTAAGAGATCTTCTCAATTATGGCTCAATGGGATATATTATATGTTTCTAAAATTGACCTGAGATCACACCATCTTAAGGAACAATATGAACTTCTCTCCCTGACCTAGTATCCAACTCATAATGAATGAAATGAGAGATTCAAATCAATGATTGAAACTAAACTCAACACTTACAAAAAATGTTCTATGCCTTACTATTTATCTTCAAATCCATTCCAATTATCATTATAATGATATAACAATCAGGAACTAAGAAGTACCACTCAAGATCATGGTATTCTATCATCACTGTACATTCTAGACACTTGAAACCATGTGAGAACCACTTTCCCAATGTTGTGGAATGATACAAAAATAACGGATTAAGAAACAGACACAAACCAAATAGATATACTAACATTGATGATATAAAAGAATTTGTATTAAATGTTACAAATAATTCTAACATAATAAATGATAAAATAAATAATGTACCTCTAACTATAGTCATAAGTACATGAAATTCCTTGAGTGTATAATCCACACTATATATATTTCTGGTCTCAACTCTTCCCAGAGCATTCATAGTCACAGAAACGTCCCCTATAGCCCATGGATATGACCCACCACCCACGTAAGTATTACTATGATGATTTATGCCCTCTATGATAGTGGATCTATGGTTTCTTCCATGTGACCAAAATTCAAAAAAACACTTTATATAGGACTATTGAAAAACAATAAGGCCATTTATTGGGATATTATGTACAAATATTCTTGGTATGCCTAGGGATCACACATAGATGGAAAAATACCCATTGGTTTCTTGAGGAATCCCCTAAAATTGGTCCTCATAAAAACTATCTATATTTTCACTTCTTTTTATTGATAGAAGACACAACCTTGATAATAAAAACAACAACTGAATCTCCTCTCATAATTTTTTTTCACGATATGTTAGAATCTTCAAAAGCTTTATAGTCGATAGCCTCCATAATGTTCTGAAGTCAGAAGAGAAAAAGAACCGACTTGATATTTGGCCTCAAAACTAGCTAATACATCTGATCCTTTAGGTAATAATTAGTGAAAAGATAATGTGGTAAGTGCACAACATCAACAAAATAGGCATAATACTCTAGGGTTATAATTCTTCCATGCTATATGGAAATAAAGACCTTGTTGTTGTTCTTTCATAATATCATAGGACAAAACATCTAATGGCATATTTTTGTGATAGATACCCAAGTGATATACTCATGTAACATATATTACAGTTTAGATTCACACCATGTCCATTATGGTCCATTAAGAATATAAGTGGGAAACACAACTTATATTACTTAAGAGTATTAATTTTTTTGAAGCTCCACTCAATATTTTAAATCCATTATTTATATTCATGGTGTCATTTTTCACTAAAAAATATTGGTGGATGTTTATTAGTATGTTTTAACTCATGATCCACATATCAAATCAGGTTCCCAAAATATTCTTGACCTACAGTATGAATAGTTCAAATAATAGATTCTACCAATGTGGGGTCCACCTGAGGATTCACCAGAAGAACCTATATTTCTTATTCATCACTTGGATTTGTAAGATATCTTTTATGAGGAATTTTCTAATAGTAATAATACAAAATAAAATCAATCACTAGAAGGATTAAAATATCATTTTAACAACATTATGAATCTACATCAATGATTTATAAATTTTTTTAAAGAAACTAATTTTTTTTGAAGCGAAAATGAATAAATAGGGGAATAATTCCCTTTTAAAATATTACACATATTTGAATAATAAAAACAACATCAACCACCATGCCCTAATCAAGGAAAAAATATTGACCACCCATGGTAACTTAGATTTAAACACAAAAGTGAGCAGGTCAGGACCTTTTCGGCCCTAATTACTAAAATTATGTGAATCCAAACTCAAGTATAAAAAAACACAACACCATACCCATGAACTATCAATAGAACATCAAGATATTCATTTCCTCTTATACAAATTAATAATGAACCATCCTAGGAAAATTAGGAAATCCACCCTAAATGGTCCACCAGATGGGGTGATATAAAAATAACCACATGATCCATGCAAAATTTTAAAAAATCTTTGTACAGTGTGGGATGAAGGAATAAATATACATGAGACATACAAAATGGAATCAAAATAGGTTAAACAAGAATATGATAAAGTAGTCCAGACTAAAAAAATCACTATGTGACCTTTCGTCACCACAAAACTATCCCATAATGAAGGCGATAAATGAAAATATAACTAGAAAAACTACATGATTACTTACCATTTATTCATGTCCTAAAAAACATGATATATAACTACCTAATGAAAAAGTATCATGTGAGTTAATAAACAAGTAGGATACCATAAAATAATCTGTATATGTTTTAATATTAGGAATTCACAAGTTCTATCTTTGAAAAAAAAATCATGTTTATAAAGATATTTCATAAGAAAAACCATTTGTAAAAATTACATTTGATATCAATAAATTCATACAATATCCACTATCTCCATGAATTTTTCTTGTATAATGAATGAAAGAATTCATATTCTGAACTAAACATAGATGCACCATGAGATAAACAGGTGTGACAATATAAATTAAATTATACATCATGCGATAAAAAAACAATAAATAAAAAACCACATAATAAGGGATCCATACAATGGGAATATGTAAAATAAATAATAGTATCCTAAATAATGAATATGTTGGTTGTGTCCAATATCATGTCTTTCCATAGTTTTTCAATATATAAAAACCTCTAGTAGAATCATGGGGACTAATGTGACATGTCAATTTCTTGATACACCTACGGTTCCCTTGGTACAATATTTATCAAGACCATTTAAAAATCTATTATCAATTAATAAAACCTTTTATTATCAAACCAAATATATTTTTGATGATAAAACCCTTATAATATTTAATCATTTCTAAAAAATAATTTGAAAATTCAAACCACGAATATTCATTCAATAATAAATAATAATTGAGAAGAACAAATAGAAATTCAATAATTAAAAACACATGAATAGATAAAACTACCTAAATAATGGTAAAAATATACTTTTATTTAACAATAGATATCCAAAACTAGAGGACCAGATAATAAAATATACATAATAAAATATAACTACAATGGATATGAAACACCCCAAATAATGATCTAAAAACAAACACAAAAAATACAATATCCACTGTCAGTGGCATTGATGAATCTAGGAAACCGTATACTAATGACATGTAAAGAAACCACCATCAAATTAAAACAAAAAAATTGTGTTACCTAGAATGATTTAGATCACATAAAATAAAATAATATAACCTTATGTTTCATGTGGAAATAATACACGTTAGATGAAAAAATTTTCTAGCATAAATTAAACAGTTGGATATAAGGAATCGATGTCATGTACCCTTTTTTGGGAATTAATTTATATGAATCAAATATATTCATATAAATATGTATCCATTGGATAAATTATCCTTATATACATTTTCAAAACATGTAATAATTTCATGAAATTTACATTTTCAGACTCTGAATCAGACTCACAACATTTTCCCTGCAATAGGTTCATGTCATGTAACCCATTAATGATGTGAATATGTCCAACATGTAGTGATAATTATAGCTTCATATATAAAATTCACTAACTAACTTCGAGGCTCCCCAAAAACCAAGTATCTCCCTCTAAATCAATTTATACATTTAAAAATGTATTATATTAATTCAATGAAACATAAATCCCTACAAATTTTCTCATTTTTCCATCAATGGTTGTCTATCCCTGAAATACTTAAAACACACCCAAAAAAGGTAAAAACAAAATAAGAATTGTATAATTCCTAAATAAAGTTAAAAGGATAATACATTTGAAACTCCAATAATTATTTATCATAACATGATAATTGATTTAATTAGTCTAGGATAAAACTATTGAATTACATATAGTGATGGTTTGGGACATTGTTGTTGGTGTTTGGATGATTATATGATGCCAATGGAATTCTAATTATCACGATTGGGTATCAAAAGGTTGGGCCTGTTTTTTTGTAGATAAAATCATCTTGATAATGACCTCATATTTTTTATTATGTGGAAATTGATGTTTTTTAAACTAGACCATGTGAATTGTTAGGATGTCACTATTGTGGTTCTAGGATCAAATAAGTGTTTCTTGGGATGAATGGTGTATCTGTTTCTATTACGTGGAAAGTTAAACCCCATTCATTATGTTTATGAATAAATAAAAAATTGTTGTATCATATTACCACTGATGGATTATATATCATTAAATATTCCCATGATCTACAGAGAGACATGACACTATATGTTGGGTCGGTTTTAATTTACAAAAATAATTATAGGAGTTTTTTATTGAGTAAATTTAAAATTTATTCAATGAGTAATGGATGTAGTGTGAAGTTGGGTTAAAATAATAATTCCAGGAGTTGTGTTATATCAGAGAGATGTTTTTTAAATAAATTTGTGTGTAAGAAAATAATTATATATTAATTAATTATCCAATAGAAAAAATATTGAAAATTTAGGATGCATAGTTATAGGGTATTAATAGTATATATTGTATGATTTGACTTGTTTTGGGAGTTTTATATTTCAAGCACAAAAAAATTGAGAAGTATTCATATGTAATAATTACCATTTTCTTTGGGTACTCTATCATATGTGTTACCAAATATGAAAGTGTCCTCTTCTAATTTGGAAATCATCGATGTTTTGAATAAAAATATGTTTACACTTTTTTTATTTGTAACCACATTACATAACGATCATCATGAATATGTATTACCCTTATACATGTATACCCTTGTACGTAAGGTTCCACCAAATTTTATAAAAATGGTAATTTCGAAGAATGTAAGATTATAATCTCCAAGAAGGGTTCACTTATTCTTAAAGGTCCTCTAATTTTTGAAAAAATTATAATGTTCATGAATATTAGAGTTTACTATTATATATTGGTACCCTAATAGTTAAGGGTAATCATGATAGAGTATAACATTTTTGTAAGGATACCTCAACAAATAAGGCCCCTCCTCTTAAAATATACAATATGTTCCTAGATCCCCAGTAACATGGAAATCTAGATATGAGGATATTTAATGTTGTAACCATAATAAAGGACATAAGTGTGGGTTAATACCTAAGGGTTGTTCAAATTGAAAATTGATAATTTGGTGAATTTTTTAGATTTCTTATTATATATAAAGTTTATAAAATGAAAAATTTATATAATTTAATGATTTTATCATATGTATGTATACCCTCATATTTTAGGGCCCTCCTCTTCATCTTCAAAATTATTTATAATGAGGATTTTGGACTTGTTTTGTTAGGTTAAATCAATAGGGTATGGTTTGAGAATTTCATGGTCTGAAGGACCTCTTATGGAAAATACCTAGATATATGAAGCATGTGTTCTTTTTTTTTTCATTATTTATCATTCATATAATTTTATTCATATATCATAATGATTCTTAATTTTGTATGAATTCATTACCATGTGATTAATTTTATTTGTGTTTGTATGTATGGTCATGTATGGAGATGGAAGAGTTAGCTAAATAATAAACTATATTCATTATCAATGTGTATAAGAGGTCTATAATAAACCTATTAGAAACACTGGTATTATAGATGATTCAAAATTGTTGGGTTAGATGAATATATTAATGGTTCTAGGTAGTTTTGTAGGGGCTTCATCATGGGTATATATTTCATATAGTTAATTGTTTTGGAAGAATAAGGGCTTGTGATATTTAGTTTTTTTTCTAAAGGGTCTAAATGATGAATAACTCTATTATAGACATTTCTAGTGCATAAAAAACATGTTTGAGAATCCATGAGATGCTAGAAAATTAGAATATTAAATGATATCATAATGCTACATTTATGCATTGGATGTGTTATTTTACTATTCTTCACATATTAAAATTTGTATTAACTTTTTTTATGCTTGTTATATATTATTTAGGAGAAGCATCCTAGACTGAGAGGGTGTGGTTTAGTACTCAATATGATTATCCCTGATAACCACACAATAACTTTAATTATTTTCAGGTTTCATGGTACGAACCTCGACAGGCGGGGGGGTGACTTATATAATAGGTTATATATTTTAATACCCTTCACTAATATGTTTTTTGAGTAATGTATATATTATATACATGTGACCTACATAGTGAATGATTGGGTTGGATTTCTTTCAAGGATATACCTCATGACTGATTTATTAGATTATATGAGATGAGATCTATTGTGATTTCTCATTATAATTATATTTGTAACACCCTGATATTTCATAGTACATTATCTTTTCAAAGTAATTCAATAACATGCACAACATGCAACACCGAGTTTGAGCGCACCACAACTTACCAAACTAGCCGTTCAAAAAGCGGTTATGAATAATGTAAACTAAATTTTTAATTTTATATACTCTATAAAATTTTAGAATCCAAATTATTGGTTTCTTAGACATAATATAAGAACAAATTCATTTTTTCTAGACAAAAGAAGTATTTTTTCATAAAATGCAATTTACCACCTTTTTATGGCGAACCCTTTTTTAAATCCAATATTTGACACTTTTATATATTCAATTTGACAAAATAAACTTTATTTTAGAATAGGGACATAAAAATTTAGTTTTTATAAAGTTTTGGATTTTTTTCTGATAACTTTCATATTTTGGTGAATAGTGAAAAATAATAAATTTTAACTCAAAACAACATTTTAAAAAAATAATTTATAGTGTTAAATTATAAATTTTAATTGTTTTTAAGTATAATTAGATTATATTTTTAACATTTAATACAACTCTGGTCATTATAAGTAATGTCACAATTAAATTTGACATAAACAAATGTCAATCTTTTGATAGTTTTTACTTTTTTTAAAAAAACCAGCTTTTTAGTTTTAACAATGGGAATTAATTTTAAATTAATAAATTCAACTTCTATGTTTTGAATTTGGTAAAATAGACTTAATTTTTTAATTTTTATTATCAAAATTAGCTTAGGGAAACTTTTTGGTATTTTTTTGAAAACATTAAGTTTTTTGATGAATAGTGAAAATACTAAATTTTAATTAAAATCAAATTTTTTAATCAAAATAATTTATTGTGAAAAATTATAATATTGAGTATTTTTAAAGTATAATTAGATTATATTTTTTCTATTTAATCCAATGTTGGTCATTGGATGTAATTTCAAATTGAAACTGGACATAAACAAGTGTCAATCTTTTGATAGTTATTATTTCCTAAAAACACACTTTTTGTTTTGGCAGTGGGAATTAATTTTAAATTAATTTCTTCCACTTATGTGTTTTAAATTTAGAAAAATAAATTCCATATTTGGAATCAGGAGCTCCAAATTTTTTAAATAGGTATCTTTTATTTTTAGACATTATGATTAATTACTTGAGTAAATATTTTATTTACCATGGTAAAAGGGTAAATCCGGTAAATAAGGATAAACAAATAATATTATAATAATACTAAATTACCCTAACATGTGTCCTATTCCTATTGGTTGATACATATCCGAACATGGGAATACTTGGGTTGACTTTGGGACCCCATGGAGCCACATGGGTGTGATAATGACATTTTATATTAAATAATCTAAAGTAAAGACAAAAATAAAAAAAAAACAAATATCTTTTATTAATTTTTTTATGAGGTTATATAATTGATCTATTATATTATAAATATTCATTATAAATATAAAAATATTTAATACATAAGGATATTTTATTTATAATTTTTAGACATAAAATATATATATTTATATAAGACACAATAATGATGCTGTATTTTCCTTATTAATGAAAGAATCAAATAAATGATATTATAAATAATAACATAAATATAATTTGAACGTTTTGATTCCATAAAATAATTTCATAGTTTAATATGACATGTTAAGGTTGATTAAATTAATTTTTATCAAAGTAAAAAATGCTGAAATGACTATAACAAAAATAAATTATTAAATAATGTAAAAATTAACATAATTGAGTTTTAAAAAAATTCTATATTATTGGTTGATATAAAATTCATAAAAGTATATGGTTCTCCCAAATGGACTAAATAATATTATATGTATCATTAATTAACCTATTAAGGTACTATTGGCAGTTTATAGGAAGTATATTAACCATATAATATAAAAATACAAAGGGACATGGTAAAAGTCAAACTATTTAACAAAGAGTTAAATCTAAATGATAAAGTTAATTTGGTGACCTAAACCTATCTGAAACCTATTAGATGAGAGTATTTAGACCCATACCCACCCTTTCCTCGAAATAAATCATTTTGAGCCATTAAAACTGAAAAGTTAGTTTATTATAAAATAATATTTCAAGCTTTTCCTAAAGCGACCTTCACCTCTCTTATAAAAGGGAACTTCCCCTTCTATTAATTTTACACCTCCAAAGCCTTTTTGTTAGGCCTAAACCTACCCAAATATCCTCCCAACATCCCTAAATTAATCCTAGAGGCCTTAATTTGGTCATAAAGCGAACTGAAGGATCCCTTTTGATCAAATAAAAAGGAAGAACCCGAAGAAGAGGTAAATACTTCATCACCTCTTTCAAGTTCTTTTCTTCTTCCACTTCCTCTTTCATTGTTGTTTCCATTATAAAATAATACCTATAGTATCTTCTATATACTATGATGTCATTATAAATATGGTACAACCATATTAATTATTCTATCCATCCTATGAATGACATGTCACCATACATGCGTACATATGACTTACCGTCTCCACTTCGTGGTGTAGTTATTATTCAAATAACATTATCATTAGGGTGGGTAAAATAATGAGTATAAATGATGTAAATAATAAACATAACATGATAATTATTATTTATATATGATATAACATCCAATTATATACTATTTTAATATCAAAATAATGATATTGTTGCTCGTGCTCGCGTACAGATTACCCTCTCCACAAACCTGATAAGATTAATTCCCCATCATAACCATTCAAGAATAGTTTTCATTTGGTTATTAAAAATAATTATTATGAAAATAATATAATTTTGGATATGAGTCAAATACATACTATCCATAATAAACATGGCTTATGTATCAAAATATATAAAGGAAAAAGAACCAGTTAACACCCAAAACGACGATACTACTGAAATATCATTATCAATGCAATATTAGAAGATCATATATGATATCATATTAAAGTATATGGTTATTTTATAATTTAATAAAAATTATTTCACCATTATAAAGGAGGTTAACCTACCCTCAACCAAGGAAATGAATAAGGTAATGGTTAATTTCACAATCTCTTTATTATCCGAGGTTGTTTTTACATAAGTATCTACTGGGACCTCTTTATTATCCAAATCCATGTTTCTTAAAATTGTATTTCAAAACATTTTTACTATTTAATAGAAAATGGATAAATTAATTTATAACCTTATTTAAAATTATATATTTTGAAAGGAATCATTCCGTCGTTTTCCAAACAAGGTACTTTACGACCTTTTTGACAAAATTAATGTAAGAATGTTTTTTTGACTTATACGGTAGGTGCCGTTATTCTATGCCATTATAACATCATCGAAGATTCCCTTACAAGAATATAAGAATATTTTCAAAAAAATGTTTTCTTTTATAATTATGTGACTTTAAATGATTTAAAAAAAGAGCTATTTCTCTCAAATAGTTTTGATTTCATCTATGTCAACATATTTTGATGGATTTTATACTTGTTTGAAGTCAATTCATTATAATACAAATCTTCAAAATTTTATTGAAGGTTTTGTGATATGTTTGACTGTGTATGTGTTATTTTTATACCATTCATGGTTTATGGTTAAAGTGTTGACATTTCATATGCTAGTTTTAATACAAATGTTTATGTTATATTTTAACCTTTTCATATAAGGAATGTATTAGACTTTGTATAAGACGGGTGGAGCCTGCTATAGCTCCTCGATGCATTAGTAGGTATCATGAGATAATTAGACATGGAGTTGGATGAGGCCTTTCCCAATTTGATATATGGATTTGTCCGAGGCCTCAATCATTTTTAGATGTCTTCGCTGAGGCCTTGACAAGATGTTTCAGAATGACTAGCATTATACATTTCCTCATTATGAAAATAATATTGATGGTTCATGTAGTTATTAGACTAGTAGAATACCCATGACTATGTTTTATTATGTGATTATTTACATAGCTCATATTCCTTCCATAAAAGTGTTCAGTTCTATTATTTGTAAAGGCATGTGTTTTCAATTATTCACCATGCCTAATATTTATGTTATCTTCCGCTGTATTTCTTACCATTACTGAGCGATTGAGCTCACCCCTTTCTTATGTTTCATTTTACCAGGATATGAAGAAGTTAGTTATGAGTGACTTGAAGGCATAATCTAGGAGGCATGGATTTTTCTAATGGAAAAAATTGGTTTTGTGGTTATTTTCAAATTGTAAAGTTGAATATATGTATGAATCTTGTTTCCAATAATACTAAACTGATAAGTCTTTTGGAACATTATTTCTTGTTTCATTCCAATGTTATGTAATAATTCATAGACTCTGAGAAACTAGGATCAGGGCGTTACAATATTTGTATGGTGAAAAGTACATATGAGATTTGGACATGGTACCTTACCTAATTAGATTTCCTGACCCATTATAGAGGTTTCCTATTGAGACGCCATCTCCAAATTAATATTGTATGAAAACTAGGGAAAATGAGATGTCTCTAATGGGTTATTATTGTGTTGATGGTTTATATTGTGTGAGATGATGTACATTGTGATTACCTACTCTAATAACATTTCATATAGTGACTTGTTGGAATGTGGTGTGATAATGGGATCTTTAATTAATGGGATTTCCAAACTATAAAAGATATTGAAAGTTGACATTCCCTCCTCATATAAATTATTACATGTGATGAGTTTTCTACATGTCATTATTTTTTATGTTATTACATTCCTATGATAATGATCATATAATAAAAATTGTTAAAAATAGATTAATAGAATTGACTAAAGTTGATGATGTTTTATGTCATGATATCCTTTTCAAAACACCTTGAAATGACACATATTATTATATGTACATTTTGTGTTATTTTTTTAATGAGATCATTTGAAGTCCTATAAAGATAATATGTATGGAAACCAAAAGTATAAAAATAATTAAACCATTTTAGATTGATATTATAGTAACAATAATATTCAAATGTTGGATTATATGTTTCCATATATTATGAATTTTTTATGGACCTATTAAAATGATCAGATCACCAGATATGTAGTGTTTTTTGATAATTGTATTGAGACAATTTCTACATTGGAATATATCTCAGTGTGAAATTTATTGAAAGTTAGTGAGGCATAGGGGGAAATATTGAATTATTAGTTACTGGTGTTCAAGTTAATGGAATACAATGGGAGTTTAGTAGTTGTAGAGTACAATAGATGGGTTACCACCATTTTATGGTGTGAGTGAATCCTACTGATATAGGGACTTCTGTAAATGGATTTGATATATCTTTCATTATGGTATATATTATTTCTACAATTTAATTATCTAGGTGACCACAGATTCATTAGTAATAGTATCATTTTTTACTTATTAAATAAACAATGGTGATGCTTCTCCCAATGGATGTATGTTGATCTTTAAAACACATCAAATATTTTTTAATCCTTTATATACTTTACTTTAATATTATGACTATAGTTGAATATTTTTGGGAGTTATTTTTAACCATGTAGTTTATGTGAATGTAATATAGATGGTTACTATGATGTGTTTTACTCCTTGTTCCACCATATTTAATATTTGAGGATTTCATAGGAAAACCTAGTTTTCGTTGTGTGGTCTTCCATGTTTGATCTTCACATGTATGAATATTTGTGCGGGATTAAATATAATTGATATGAAAGAAACATGACGTTTTCTCATAGGTTTAGTTAAATTCTATGAAATATTTCATGTGACTTTCTCAGTTTCATATATGTTTTTCGTTTTTTAGGATCCATTATATTGTAATATGTTGGTGTAAAATGATAAAAAATCATAGTTTTAAACATTTTATAGAATATATCTTGTCATTTGTAGGATGTGGTTGGAATATTACCTATTTTAAAAGGACAAAGAAATTTTTTAACAGGGATAAGAAAAATGTAATGGTAAAATTAATATGGTAATGTTCAGAAGAAATAGTAATTAGTTAGAGAGGATTTCATTGGAATAGGGGGTGGAGTTTATCATCTTGGAGATGTAAACTACGAAAGTGTTTTTGTCACATTTAGAAAATATTTTTGAGAATCCTATAAAACTCCATAAGGAATAATTATGGGATATATTTTATACATGATGCAATCAAATGTACTGACTACTACAGATCATATGAATGATTATAACATGATCATAAAAAATCTTGAGTATGTGAGTTTTACTATCATGGATGATGTTTGACACATATTGTTTTTATCTTTATTTATATAATCCTTGGATGGGATAGATACAATATAATGTAGATCCAAAAAAATTCAACGAGGTTAACTGTTACTTGAATATGAGTAAAGAGTACTGGAGGAAGGATATTCATAAACCTTTTTATAATATATTGAAAGAATATGGAGTATGTCATTTACCATAAATGAGAAGATAAATATGAACAGATAGAATATTAATAGATATTAACATAGTGAAATCATCAAAAATTGGAATAACATGTTGGAACTATAGAAAATTTGGAATATAAATAAAGTCTACCATGAATGTATAATAAATTAGAATGATAAATATCTATGGGATTATGTTCCATATGTATAATAATAGAAAGAAGATAAAATATATTTTTGAATGTCAATGCACCTTTGAAATCATGGATTTTGGTTTATATTCTATCACACCATCAATTGGGAAAACTAAATCATTAGAAATTATAAATATTGATTATTTAGACGACTAGATCATTGAGATGATGAATCTTTATATGTTTTGGGGAATGGAGAAGTCAATATTTTATTAATGAATGAATGTATAATTAGTTTAAAATAATTTTTACATATAGCATTACATTGATAGAATTTTATTTCTATTAGAATGTTTGAAGAAGAATGATTTGGAAAAACCATTACTAATGGAGTGAGGAAACTTAAATGAGGATTCTTTTCCATTGATATTTGAGTAAAGGATATCATGAAATATTGTACTGAAATGGAAGCGAGAGATACACATGTTGGAGCAGCAACTATTGGAAATTCATCACATCACTATGAAACATAAGATTATTTTATATAAAAAATTGATATTCTAGATGTATTATTTAAACTAAGAATGTTATTAGAGTTTAATACATAGTATGAAAAGCTATATGACCTTTTATTTGAGTGAATGAATAGTAAAATTTTGAAATCAATATATTATGTATAAATATATATGGGGGTTTTTCCTAGTAAAGACAATTTATGTTCAGAATATATTATTTATTTTAATAATGAATCCATAGGTAATTTCAAATTATAAAACCTTATCCATTTTTTTTGTGTTTATTGTGTTCATATAATGGATTCCTATGGTTGGAATGAAGACACAAAGTAAACTGTAATGCCTAAGATCATAAAAATGAATGAGTAAACAATAAAAATTTCATTATAAATCCACATACATTGAGGAATTTGATTAAAAGTACTATAATGGTAGTACCTTAGAAATGTTTCTTATTTTTAAAGATAAAGTATTTATTCATTTAAAATGTACTAATTATAAATTATAATTAATGAAGGACCATAGTTTTCTGAAGAAAATAAATAAATTATTTACATAGTGTTAAAAATGGTCATATATTATAATTTTATAATGGGAAATAATTTTATAGATGATCTATGTGAAATAAAGATAATGATATAACTGACCACATGGTCTTCAATAGATAATATTAAAAAAATTGTATTCACATCAATGTTTAATCTAGAAATATGGTTCTCTACTTGTTTCTTTATTGGTATATTGATGAAAATATCATATATTGATTTTTTGATGATACAGAAGGAAAAATAATTAATATTTTAAATTAGTTTTTTATTGATAAACTTATGTGGACACATTAATATTTGGAAGAAAATAATGTTAAATGAAATGAATGAACATCAGTTCTCATTATTTTGAATAGAGGAAAAATAATTTCAATAATTATTAACAGTTTAAATGGATAAAAATCTACCATATGTTCCAAAAATCAATATATATGTGTAGAAGATAACATAATAGGTATAAAAACGAGAATATTAAATGATATACGCTATAAAATAATAACAGATGAGGATAGTACTATTTTATAGAGTTTTATATTCAAGAGTATTCAATCTTGAAAAGGTTAGAACCACATGAAGTTTTTTGGTATATAAAAATGCAATATTAATGGTATAGAGGTATGGATTTGACCTTAACTTCTAAATTTTTACTGATGGGGGAGAACTAGAGATCATTGAAGAAGTCAAATGTCTTAATGATTTTCAAATGTGGAATTTTATCAAAATAAAGGAGTTAGATTGATACATATAAATAAGTCATGGAACATACCAAATTTAATACACATAAATAAGGTGATTTAAGAAAATTCTGACTTCCAGATAAATGTTTATGTAGATGGATGAGGAAGGTAAATGGAATGGATAATGATTATGGGTTATTTTGGTAAATTAAGTAATATAATTTTTTGAAAATTTATCTTTGGTATTAATGAATTATACCAATTAAATAAAGTACATCCTGTATGGTTCTAATGGCTTAAAACATGTATAATTATATATGGATATGAGTTTTCTTCATATGGGTATGAAAAAATTTATACATATGAATTAACCCACTGGTTTTGTGGATCAATTTTTTTTTGGATTGGTATGTTATATAATGAAGTGTAGCACCTCGACCCTATAATATTGAAGTAGGTGAATTACATTATCAAATTGGAATCGTTACAAGGTAATGAAATCATTAAGGATAAAATGTTTAGTAGTTTTGGAAAATTTTCTTACACAAAAAATACCCATATTACATTAGGAACTAAAAAATGACTCATTTTAAAATGAAATGAATTGTATCCATGGAAGCTTATTTAAATATTTTTTTAAGAATCTGGTGAAATGAGATAAAAATAAGGATTATCTCAATTGATGAGTAAGGGTATGTAAATAGGATAATATAATGAATCATTAAGTATAATCAACATAGAAAGGTAACAAAATGAGATCACATGACATTGAAATAACTAGATCTGAAAAAATCCATATGCCTTGGTAAGTAACTGAAACACATGCCATTTAATCAATAAATTGTGGATGGATTACATCATTTAAAAATTTAATGAATATAATATCATGGATAAATGATAACAGAATTTATATGAAGTAAATTACAAATTTTTGGACTCCATGTTTCCTAGGTACATAGTACATTTACCACCGTCACGTTTCACAAAACAATTTATCATATTAGGCAGATAACCAACTAATTTGACCAAATGAATCATGTCATGAGATTAAAGATGCATCATGGAGATATATATAACTGGCCCCAACTATGGTGTACCTCTCAAACTAATTCTTAATATATCAAATATTCGATTTAATTTATGAACATTGTTCCTTATCAAATATCTATATTTAATAAATGATTCAAATAAATTAATAATTCCAGAGAAAATTTTATTACTATCAAATTTAAAACTATATTTTAAAATTGTACATGGTTTAGGAAATAATTATATAAACCTCATGCCTATATTTACTTTTATGAAAAATTATCACAATGAAGTGATTTTTTAATAAGATTGTCAACAATTATAAAAAAAGTGATATCACAAAGTTAACTTTTAACTATTGTTAATTTTAATGTCAAATCCCTTGGATCAGATAAATCTATATAAAAAAATAAATAACAAGAATATAAAAGGATTCATGATATAATATATCAAAATAATTAGTATAGACATCACATAAAAAAGTAATTGGTGAATTTGAAAATTATCTCACAAATGTAAAAAGTTAGATGAAACCACATACCTTATCCTACCTTTCTATTGTATAGTCTTTAAACTCTATTACATTGGTTAAAAACATGTTAATTATGTATAATATAAAATAATATTATCTATTATATCCTTTATGGACTTCTAATAATATATTATTTTTCATTTTTTAGTAATCATTCATTATTTTTACTATTAGGCCATAATTGACTATTTTCTCTAGTATGTTTTGACTTATTATTTGTTATTAATATTACATTGATCATGATTTCATTATCTTGAGTATTTAAACCATGATTTAAATATCATATATATTTAGTACATATTTATCATAATCCATACAATTTGGAGATGGTTTGTGAAATGGACCATTCTTGGATATGGTAGGATGTACATACACATTAACTATAATTTCTTTCATTTCCATATTAAAAAAATAAATTTAAATGATATATATGTATAATATAGTTCCAATATCATTTTTTTTAATTTATATAAAATAATATTTTTAAAACTGTTTTTTATACATTACATTTATATGTGAATGAATCACCTTTCTTAGAGGAGGTGGTAGTCCACACTTCCACAAGCGGTATTATCTTATTCCCAAAAAATATAGTGCATAAATGTATGAATTAATAAATAACTACATAATAATAATGAAATTATAATAACATATATATCATATAAAAATAATTTTTCCATCATAATTCCCAACTAGGAAAAGTGGTAATGTAAAAATGAATGACATCATTTTGCGAGGCGATAGATTGCGTAAACAAAAATGGTAATTTCATTATGAATTAGATGGAAGGTTGTGTAAGTGCAGGTAGAACCATTAAAATAAAAAGATCTATTTATATTTGTGATACTGAGTTTAATAAATGATAATGTAGTTTTATTATTTGAGTGGGTGTATGGTGAAAATAAAACAAAAGAGCTTGAGGATGGACTTTTTCTCTTAATTGGATAACTACTTTGGTTTTAACCCAAACGGATCCATTGGATAGATTTATACCAAAGGTGGGGCATCTAGGATGAGGTAAGGTATGTTGGGATATTATTTTAGAGGATGGGTGAGCCAAAGGGCTTGATACGTGCGAATAAATGAGAGGGATAGGTAATTTTTTATAGTTTAGGAGTGGAAATATTGTATATTTTGGAAAAAAATAATTCCACCAATTTTTTTCCTCTAAAAAGTGTCTCAAATAATGGTAAAAATCATAAAAAGGTGAATCAGGTCTATATATGGCTATAAAATGGATTTTGTAAATGTTTCTTGGTTATTCTTTCTACTATTATTACGTTTTAGTCAATTATTAAGCTAATTTTTCTCTAAATCTATATAATTAATTTTAATAACATTTAGTAATGTTTTTTGTAAAAATAATAACATGACATTATTATAAATTATAAATTATGATGATTAAAAATATTTATTCCATTTTTCTGAAATAAAATCACATATTTAGAGAAATTATTTTAAATTTTACACCAAAAAGGGTGACAAAGTGGGGTTTTAAAGCAAATATTTTCAATACATTGGTATGTTTTTATATTCAATTTAAAATTGAATTTTATATTAATTACCTAAATTGGATTAATTTTGGTATAAATGACCTAATTTAACATTAAAAAAAATAAATACATAATTTATCTTTATAAATAAATTAGATGAAAATCAATTTTCAATTAAAAATCACTAATTTTCATTATTCATTGAAAAAATGATATTTTTAAGGAAAATACAAAAAATTCACCATAAAATAATTTTTAGGCTTATATTTAAAAAATATGTTTATTTTTTTCATATTTAGTTTAAAATATTTCTAACATACAGATTAAAAATAGGTGCACCATTAAAATAATGGAAAAATGATTTTATAAAAATATTGGTTTCAATGTGTAAAATTTGGTATTTTATTATCTTTTGCATAATATAATGTAAAAATAATTTATTGGATATATTAAATAAATATTTTCTATATAAATTCTGTAAAATGTGTTAGAATTTAATAGAAATTGAAAAAATGACTAAATAGTATTTTGTCTAAATGTGGTGGTGGGTGAACCACATACTAACTCAGTATTGCTTTTCTTAGGCTATAAAAAAAATTAAATTTATTATAAATTGAAAATATGGTAAAGTATTGGGGTGAAAAATTATTTCCACCTAGAAAAATATTGTCCTCTATCATTTAGGGGTATTACCTTTTAAAATGTTTTGTGTAGTTATCCTTCATAAAATCCTCTGGTTCCAATATGGCTTCTTCTATGTAGTTATTTCTCTGTAGTAACATTAGTAGAAATTTAATCTAATTTATCACCACTTTCTCTCTATTATCCAGAATATAAATGGGTTCCTCAAAGTATGACAATCCAGGTTCCCACTCTATTTCTTCAGATGTGAGCACATGTGTAGATCAAGAATTTAATTACTTAGTAGAGATATATGGAAGTCATTGTGTAATTTTGAGAGATTTGGGGATAGTTCAAAATTATAAGAAACTAATCTAACTCGTTAAAAATTCATAAAGGGTCTAATGTACATGGGACTCAGTTTCCATTTATTATCCAGCCTAACAAAACCCTTTCCAATAGATACTTTCAAGAAAACATTATATCCCCCTTGGATCTCAAAAATTTCTCCTTATATTATCAACATAACCCCTTTTCCTACATTATCCCTCTTTAATATGAGATTGAATAGCCTTCAAAATTTTTATAACCACTTCAAAAAGATCATGGACAATGAGTTTCCACTCACCAACTTCATGCCAACATGTTGGAGTATGACATGTCTTCCCATATAATGCTTCATTCGACACTATTTTAATACATGAATGGAAACTAATATTATTGGAGAACTCTACTGAAGGTAGGTACTGATTCCACATACATTTAAAGAGGGGCAAGAATGAAATCAACATTTATTTCATTGGATAAATTTTTCTTTTAGAAATTCCATCAATTTAATGAAAATAAGAATTACTTAATTGGAACTCAGTATCAAGATCCTTTTGAAGAAACTTCCATAATTTCAATGTAATATGGGGTTCTCAATCAAATAAATTCTGATATAAGTGTTCCATGAAGTCTTAAAACTTCTTTAATATATATCATTATGAGTTTATCAAGAAGTAGGTCATCTCTTATTGAAAATAAATGTACATATTTGGTTAGTTGATCAATTACAACCCATATTGCGTCATTCATTTATGTAGTCATTATTTATTTTGTGACAAAGAACATAGTAATTTCATCCCATTTCTACATAGGAATATGAAATGGTTTCTTGAGTCAATCAAGATGATACCTCAAGGATTTTAATTTTTTACAAACCATGCATCTGGACCCATAACTTGTAATTTCCCTCATCACGTTATCCCATAAAAAATAATCATCCACATCCCTATCTGTATTTTTGATACCAGGGTGTATAGAGAAAATTAATATATATAGATAATTCAAAAATTCAATTTTTAGCTAAGGTATTAATTGAATACATATTCTTTTTCCCAATTTAAGAACATGGTCTTAACAAAAGGTCATTTAATTTTCTATAATTCACAACACTAATTATCATATTGAACTTATCATCATCACATTGATAATTATTTATCCTCTATAATTAATATGGGTTCCATTCATTTTAAAAAATGACTTATGTCTCCCCTTAGTAATTACCATATCCATCTTCACTAGATTGATGAACATATGCTCCTTCTCCCGCCCCATTTTCATTTGAAATCCAAAATCCTTTCTATTAAATTAATTGGCCACTATATTATCAATCATTGTGTGAGAGTGTATTGAGAATCATAATCATTGAGTAGATTGTGTTTTTGTATTGGTCTCATATTGAACCATTTCTATTAGAAGATGTATTTCAGGATTTTATGATCCCTGTATACCTGGAATCATTCACTATAGAGATAATGTCTCCATATTTTTGACATGATGATCACAACCTCTTAGTTAGGATCATGCGTTGTGTTGTTCTATTCATGATCCATCAATTACCTCGATGCATATACAACAACTTTATCATTTTTCATTAGAAAACAACTATGTCATTTATTCTAGGAATCACTTATATTACAAACCAATCAAATATAGATGTTAGAGTCAAAATTGTATCATTTAACAATCATATCTTTAGTTGATCAAATCATTCATCACAATAATTTTTCAATAAAATAATCCCTTTATGTGTAAGCTCATTATATAGGTTAGGTAATCAAGAAAAATTCCAAATGAATAACTGATCGTAACCTACCAAACCAATTAAGCTACATTCTACAGTTATGTTTGTTGATGTAGGCCATTCTATAATATCCTTTAACATTTAATGATCAACTAATATTTTATCCTTATAGAGAATAGGTCCAAGAAAATAATTTTAATGAATCTTAAAATCACAATTACTAAATTTCCCATATAAATCATCCATGTTAAGAGTCTTATGAATGTTATGATAGTGATTCTCATGGTCCCTAAATCTTTTATAATACACAATAATAACATTGATAAATACAACAAAAAATAATCAATATTTTCATTTGATACACTATTAATTAGGTCCAAGAAAATTGAGGGAGAATTAGTAAGTCCAATTAAAATTAAGTTATACTCGTAATTTTTATACCTCACTGAAAAAAATTTCTTCCAAATATATTCCTTCTATAAACAATTTTTTTGATATAGATAATGAAGAATAATCATTGAAAAAATATTGGGCTATATGAAGTTGATCAATCAAGTCATCAATGCTATGTATATGATAATTGATCTTTATATTAATTTTAATAGATTTCAATATAATCAATGCACAACCCTATGGATCAATAATTCTATTTAAAAAAGAAAGCATTGGATCTCAAAGTTTAAAAACTAGGGAGAATAAATCCCTTATTAAAGAAATCTTATAGTTTTTTTAACTCCACTAATTGGAAAAAAACCATTCAATTGGGGTTCCTTGATATTGGTCTTGCATCAGGGATTAAGTAAATTGATAATTCAACTTCATGCTCTAGAGGATTTCAAGCTAATCGAACAATAAATACATCAATTAATTCCAACATAATAGCTACACAGTTTGTTTAAAGACTACCCTCTTCATAATTAGGTGTTATTTACTCCTCTTCCTGAATAATTTCATTCAGTAGAGATACTATCAATGGATCTAGATAATAATAAAGTGATTCATATTTTCTATAAATATAATGAATTATATATATTCCTCACAAATCATTACTTCCTTCCACATGAAATAAAAATTTGCTTCATATTTTGTGATACAATCTATACCTAAGATTAGATCAATTTTAACAAAATGTACAATAACAAGGTCATCAAGTAAAGCACATTTATGTGCCATAATTGAGACTTCCCGAAACATATTTATTGAAATGATACATACATTAAAATTCATGACCGATAAATCTATTATAATATAAAATGGTAAATTTCAAATTTTGATGGAAATTTTGGTAGATATAAAAGATTGTGATGATCGAAAATAAAATAATTCTTTGAATAAATTTTATTATTTTATTAACACACCATCCATCATGTTATTTGGTAATTTTACCTCACATGTAGTCATTTTATAAGCTTGGACACATTCCCATGGCCTTATCTGTGGTATATTCCCTTGAATTTTAAGGAATTCACTTGTGATGTTCCCCATATCAAACACTGAATATTTTATTTATTTATTCCATTTCATTTATTATCATGGTGATCCCTTTTTACAAACTTATAACAAACTCCCATTCTCTTAAAGAATTTTTTAGGGTGACTCTTTCCATAGTTGTAATATGACGGAATTTTTTTCATCCTCTTTTTTTTGTGATGAATTTTTATTATCTTTGTGCTAATTAGTCCTTTTATTCCCCATGTTTCCCATGTTGATATATGACCTAGAAAATTCGTTCTCTATTTTTATGGAACATAATACTATCTCTTAATATGATATAAATGTCCATCTAACTAGTGTCATTTGAATATTTAGATTAAGACCATCAAATATGTGGAAAATCAGGAACTTCATGTTCCATATATAATCCATAGAATATCAAGATAACCATGTAAAGGTGGTTTCATAATCCCCATCACATTATTATTACTCTTTCTTTATGTTATATAATATTTTATTCATCTCAAATTTTTTACCACGATCTAATTATTTGGTGAATAATGTTTCCTTAAAAGTTATCCATTCCATGACATCTATTTTTTCCTCCTCCTTAGTTTTTTAGATTAAGGTCCACAATTGTTCATCATCATAGTTGAGGCAATAGAAATAAAGTGTAACTTTTTCCACATCACTTCATCCCATGACCATACATATATTTTTTAGAGACTAAATACATTTATCAGCTACAATGGGATTAATATTCCCACTGAATGATGGGGGATTCAGTAATATGAAGTGATCCCTCATAGGATATTATTTCCATAGAATTATATTTCCATTTTAAAAAGTTTAGGTTTCATAACCTGATTAATTTCTACCTATATTGAAATAATATTCTTCATTCTAATACCAAATATATTGGTTATTCGGCAAGGAAATCTATACATTTTCCATAATTTATGATAGCATTATTCCTTCTAGGTTCATTTTCTATACAATGGAATATACTTGATTATCTCATACAATCATAACATATAATTCCAAATATTATATAACACATATCTAAATTTTATACATGATAAATCTTAGGAAATTTTTTTTTGTTTCCTTAGGGATAAATTTACTATTAAATCATACATAATTTTTTTATAAATAAAATATGGATTATCCTTAGAAAATAACATAGAGATGTCAAACCAGGTGCACAATAATTCTCTTTTTATATACCAGGTTATGCTCGAGTCATACAAGATGTACCTTATAGGATTTTTCACCCCTAGGTATATCTATTCCTAAAGCATGTTCAATTGTAGTATAATTATAGAGATTTATTTATAAGTATACCCACATAATCTCTACCATACCAAAATTATAGGATGTTCTCATATACATATCCTCAATGTCAATCTTGGGGTTATGTTCCATTAGATAATTCTTTTTAATATATTTTCCAAGGTTCCAAAAAAACATTCTTTGATACCAATTATAGAGCCTAAAACCTAGAATCCTGGAGGATATACATTACATTATTACATTGGATTGGTTACAAGGAGTTCAAATCTAGAAAGGATGAAGGTTTAGTAGTTTTAGAAAACCGTACAATATATATTGTACCCATATTATGTTGGGAAATAGAAAATAAAATAGGAAACATATTGAAATAAAATGAACTGCATCCTAGAAATAATATTCAATGATTTCTTCATCATAACCTAGTGAAAAGAGACAAAAATAAGGATGAGTTCCAATTCTTAGTATGGTTTATATAAATTGAAGGAATAATGAATCAATGAGAATAATAAACATCACTAGGTAAATAATAGAGAACTCATTCTAGTCAAATAACCAGATACCGAAAAATATATATTATAATGGAATTAAATGAATCACATGTCATTTAATCAATAAACTATGAATAAAATAAATCCATATAAAACATAAAAGATATAATATCATTAATTAATTATAATTGAATCAAAATGATGGAAATTTTTAATTATTGGATTCTATATTTCCTAGGAACATTTAACCTTTAACATCAAGATATTTTATATGATGTTTTAGAATATCGTGTAGAAACCGATCAAAATTTTCCAAGTGACTCATCTCATGAGACTATTAATACATCAATGGGATATCTATAACTGGGACCAAATAATTTCATACATGTCCAATGTATTCATATTTAATCAAATAATCGATTTAATTCTTGATCAATTCACCATATCAAATATCCATATTCAATAAAAGATATAGATTTATAAATAATTCCCCAGTTAATTGAATAACTATCAAATTGAACACCATATGTAAAAATGTTATATGTATATGTATATTTATGATGAAATGATCATAAGTAATTTAATTTTTCTAGATAAATAAAACAATCTCAAAAGAATGTAATACATCATAGATAACTTTTATGATTGAGTAATGTCCATGTCAAACCCCTTGGATGCGGTAATTCAAAGTAAAACACTAAATACAATTAATTTAAAAGTATTAATGATATTATATATCAAAATAGAAATTATTTATTCCATATAAATTATTTATGTGGTGAATATGAAATGTATCTCAAATATGTAAACAATGAGATGAAAATTCCTTAATTTATCCATCCTTTTTTGTGCGAACTTTGACATATTGTATAGTGGTTTAAAACATGTTAATAATTTATAATAGAAAAATAATCATATTTATGATATCATATATGATCTTTTCATAGTATCTTATTTACTATTAGTTAGTAATATTTCAATATTTTCACTATTTTTTCATCAATTTCCTAGTTTCTCGAGTATGTTTTGACTTTATATTTGTTGATCATATTATATAGATCATGATATAATAATATCAAAAATTTTAAAAAATATTTAAATATCATATATATTTATTATATATGTATAATAATCCATAAAATTTTGATATGGGAAGTGAAATTCATTTTTCATGGAGATGGTTGGTCGTATGTACGCATGATCGCCACTTTCACTTCTTAGATGTATTAAAAGAATGTAATTTAACAAATATATATGTCTATTATAATTAAATTATCATATAAATGTATTAAATGTCACATATTTTTTTTTTAAATTCTACCTTTATATTATCATTTTTAGTGTGAATGAATCACATCTCTTTGAGTAGGTGACAATCCACACTTCCCCAAATGTTGTTATCGTATTCCCATAAAATGGAGTCCATAGTTGTATGTGTTACTAAATAAATATAGAAGCTTAATGAAATTATAAAAAAAATAAAAAAAATATATAAATAATCATTCCATCATAATTCCCTATCATGACGGGTTGTAATAGAAAAATTAATGACATCATTTTCTGAGGAGGTAGTCCACCACACACAGAAATGGTAAGTTTGTTTCCGATTAGATGGATGTGTCTATAACTATAGATAGAAGATAAATAATAAAAATATAATATCATATTTAGGATACATATGTTATTATATAATCATTTAATACAAATATTATTGTGGGTTGACGATGAAAATTAAATCAAAACATCTTAAGGAATGAAATTACCTCTTCACTAGGTAACTCCTTTTAGTTTTCACCAAAGGGATACCATAGATTGATTTCATCCCATGTTTAGGAATCAATGTTGATGAGATTTATTTTTTTAGGATTAATAGAGCATACTTATTATGATACAAATTTCTCTAGTGTTGTGAATATGTGGGATGTGTTGGCACCTTTTTATAAAAGGGGAGGAGTGGCATTCTTATAAATTTTGGAAATAGTAGTTATAAAAAAGGTTTTCCTATGAAACATGGATAAAATAATTATAACAATATTATAATAGTATTATAATGCCAATATATGTCCATAAAATAAGTTTTGAACAAATTTCATGGCCATTTTGGATCTTAATATTATGGTTTAGTCCCTTATTAAGTCAATTTTCCTCTTAATCACTTTAATTAATTTTAATAAATTTTGCTAATATTTATTTCTTAATTTTTTTACCTTATTAATCATTATATATTATTTTTATTAAAAATATGTAATTCATTTTTAAAAATTAAAATCAAATATGTGGCATAAATTTATTTAAATCTAATCCAGAAGACGAGATGACAAAGGGAGCCGTAATGTAAAAATGTTCAAAAGATTGGTATGTTTTTATATCCAATTTGAAAGTGAAATTATTTCTAATGTCCAAAATTTAATTTATTAATTTATAATTTATATAAATTATTTTTATACCAATAAAGAAAAAATATCCTACTATAAAAATTAGATGAAAAATATGTTTTGAATTACAATTTAGTATTTTCTCTATTCATTAAAAAATGAAACTCCTCATAATAATACCAAATATTCACCCTAACCTAATTTTGATATTTATATTTCATAAATTATGTTAATTTTATATATTTAATTGATAATTGTTAAAAAAAATTAGATTTATAATAGGTGAATTTTTAAACGGTGGTAAAATATCTTTTATAAAAAATTGGTTTTATTGTATGTGATTGGGTTTTTCTTATCCTATACCAAATCAAATGTCAAAATATTTGATTGGAAATATAAAATATAAATTAACAATATAAATTCTTAAAAAACTATTATAATTTAATTGACTATGAATAACATGAATAAATATTTTTAAGTTTAAATCAGGTGTTGCATGCACTACAAACTAACTCAATATTACGTGTTTTCAGATCTATAAACAAATAATTCATTCTAAATAAAAAATATTGTAATGTGTAGTTGTGGTACATGAAAATCCTATGTGGGATGAATATAGTTACAATATATAGGAAATAAATGTTCAAATGTATCACATATAAGAATGTTTTCATGTTAAGAAAATTAATATTTTTTCCCAGATGGAGTATAGTGATGTGAATTTCCTTATCCAAATTGTAAATCTGGATGGAATTCATCTACTATTTCCATAAATTCAATTGACCTAGAAGCTAATATATCATTATACAATAATGTATGAGATGAAATTTCTAAGTGATGTTATGAAATCATGGATATTCAAATGGAGAGAGATAAGATTCAGAACTTTTTTATGATCTCATGGAAAGATATTGTTTAAAAGAACATAGAAAAATTTGTAATTGTTGGATGAAAAGAAATTTCAATTCTTGAGGCAGGTCAGATAAAATTCTCAAACTAATAAGAACTATGGAAACATGATAAAGAGAAGTAAAAGGTGATAATAATGTATTCATCAGTGGTTTGAAATAAATTTATTCATGATGTGAACTCGATATGATATATCCCAAGTAGTTGGTGTTGTCAAAGGTTGTTGTAAAAACATTGAATGAATAATAGGATGTCATAAAGTAGTTGATGATATATCTTAAAAGAACCAATTATCTAATCCTTTGATTCAAATTTGATAATTTTGTCCTTTGAATGCTGACACAAACATTGGGGGTGACTCAAATTTTTTGAGAAGAACAAATATGGTTTTTACATACAGTGGAACCATGGTTAGTGAGATGTCTATGATCTAACCGACTATTACCCTATCCACAAATAATTACTATATTTTAGAAAGAAAATCAGAAAATTATGTGATATGGTTGAGTGATAAAATTTTGGTAATGAGATTCAACTTAGAGAATGTATTAATTAACCATGAAATTAAAATTACAATACATATAGTTAACTATTGGGTGATTAATTTAAGAACAAAAAACATTAAATTGATATACCACAACACCAATAAGATGGTAAGATATAGAATCCCAGAGATACAAAAGGTAACATGGACTAAAAACCTAATGGATATGTTCCAAAATTCATTAGTCTATATTATTATAGATTAGTATAATTCCTCTTTTAGACATGGGTTAATGGATAGAAAATGATGAGTATTACATGAAACAAAGGATAAAATGAAGGTTGTTATTTTACAATGTGTTTGAAGATGATGTGTAATATTAAAATGAGTTTAACGTGGGTGATTGTTTGGATTATGGGATGAATATATAAGGGTGGTTATATTTTCCCTTAAAGGGTAAAAAATATTTAACAAAATTTTCATGGTAGACAAGAGAAAATTATTTAGGGCGGGTGGAAATGATTTTTTAAAAAATTGTGAAATTATAGTGGTGGTATCATGGAATCCATATCATTTAATGGTATAAATTATATTAAATTACATTAAGAAGACAATGTCTATATTGAAATCAATCTCAATAAGAACATTTGACCTAATGTGTGGGGATTTGGGAGAAACTTTTTTTTACCAAACATTAGAAGTGATGAACAATGAACGAAATTAGCCATCAAAAGATTAACTATAAAATGAGTGATATAATATAGATATAGGATGTAGATACAACCTATTGACTAGGTGGTACCCTATAAAAATGGAAATTGAACTCACATTTATTGATGTATTTATTATTGATACAAGTAAGTGATGTACATAGAAGTATACTCATAAGTAATTGTAACATTATATTTCAAATTATTGGAAATATTTTTATTCTTTACTCTAATTATGTAAGAAGAATTATTGAACCATGTTTTTCCTTGTTATTTCCCTTCAAGATTTCATTTCTCATTTATAATTACACATTAATGTTTCTATGAGTGGGAGATGATAATTTTGAGTAAATTAATTTTACAGTGTTGATTATGGTGAAGGTTTTTGTCCTTTGTTTCAGTTTATTGAATCTTCATCGTTTCCTTTATGTGACACGTTTTTCTTACATTAATTTTCCATGAAAAACCATAATTATAAATGATATTTGACTCATGGAATAATTAATTTTCATAATATTTTATATAAATTAATTGAAAATAAATTATTTCCTTAATAAATATATTCAAATTATTTATAAATTTTACAATTTAAAATTTGAAACATTATAATTGAATAATAAAATATAAAATAGAAAAGTTAAAATATTAAAATATGGATCTCGACATTCTAATAGATTTACCACTCTCACATAAAATACTAAAAAAATATTATTACTCCAATAAAAATTATATAAAATTGAACTATAGAACCTTTAGAAGAATTGAGATGAATAATAAATGAAGAATAGTATGTGAATTTGTAGAATGTAATGGACCATGGGAATAGTAACCTTACTATGGAGAATAGTAACATAAGCATTTGATTTGTAAGATTACCTCATAATAGTAAATTTTTATATTAATAATATCTTTTTTTATTACCATAAGTTAATATAAAAACTATATCCCGAAAAAATAAATATCATGGATAAAAAACTGATGAAAATAGAAGTACATTTATAATACACTATATTTTAAAGTATTTCATAAAACTCATTTGTTTTATATTTAAAAATAAAATTATCTATTTTATAAAATAATTTTCATAAAAATAATATCATTTTTGGAATCATAACGTCAATATTTTACATGAGTTATTTTGTTCTGGAATTGTTCTAAAATATATCAATTTTTTGGTGAATATTGAGACTAATATTTTTCACATAACTAATATATCTTAAATTACATAATTATGATTTAGTAATAAAATAATGCATTTTATTACATTATGTTCATGTTTGATATCTTTTTCTTCATAAATAAGTCATTAAAATAAAAGAAACTTAATTTTTAAACTGAGAAAGCACTTTCAAAAACCTAAAGTAAAAAGTTGTTCCTTAAAATTACAATTTTTAATTTTTCCACTTTCCTTTTTAATAAAAAATTAAATTTAATGATAAAGGGGATTTAAATACATAAAACCATTATAATATATTTATATATTAATTACATTTTCTAAACTCACTATTATATTTTTACATTTTACATAATATTTAATTCATTAATTTGTTATAAAAATACCCCTGTCTTCGAGTATAAATAAACACATCCCCTATCCATGGAAAAACCAATCATACCCCAATTTCCAAATCATTAAATCTGAAAATATAATTCCTCTTAATACCCTTAAAATTCAAATGTTTTTTCTTGTATAAACCTACTCTATACACCAAGGTAGTAGTATAGGAGTACAAGAGAAGCTACTCTGAGCATTAATTAAGTTTCAATCAACAAATCTTCATTTTATTTCTTCTTCTACTTCTTCTGATTTTCTATTCAAAAACCCCTTTCAAAACAAATTAATATAAGATTTAAATTTATGTAATTTAAAATTATATTAATTATATTAACCTACTGTAAGTATTATATTTACTATATACATAAATTTTAAACATCTCTTTCCTGCTGTCCCAACATTTCCCGGTTAAAAGCCTATTAATAGCCTATAGAACAATTTCCATGGCATCACATATAACCAATATCATGGATTTATATTAAAAACTTGATATAATGTATACAAATTTAATTATATGTATTATATTCTTTTGAAATTAATTAAAAAAATGTATAAATTACATAGGGAAAAGTTGATAAAATGAGGGAAAAAAAAATAATTAAGTAAAACAAGATTTAAAAATGACTAACCTATAACAAAGTAAAATAATAATTATGAAAAATTGACTATAAATGTTAAATTATGATAAAAAATAAAATAATATACTTTTGGATGAATTTTTTAAAAAATCTATGTTTATTATTATGAGGCGCAATAGTGAAAAACTAATGTGGGAATAAAGGTTGGGGGATTCTGAAACCTAACCCCCTTTCCTTGGGATTTCAGCATATAAATAAATTTTATTATAGATATTACATTGATGTTCCATAAATATAATTTCATTATTAATCCATTTTCCTTCACTTATATAAATGTTTTCATCCTTTATTATTACTCCAAATACAATGTTCTTCCAAAAACACATTTTTTTCTTAAAAAATATTCAAATCATAATGTACTCATTATTATCCAATTAAAAAAGATCACTAATTCCCATGTATGATCTCCCATTTTATTTTGTGATCCCCAAATTTAATACACGAAATCATTATTTCTAAAATCCTCATGCAACCCATTCAGTTTTATGGTTTATTTCATGAATATGATTGTTATGTGTTCTATATGGATTTTGTGATTATGAAAATTTTATGATGTTGTGAGTTGAAAAAAAATATATATCCCTTTATTTCATTGGATAGTATGATTAATCTCATGAGATAATTCATAATATGTGTAAAAATGATGCTAGCTTTGTTCAAAATGATGATTTTATGATTATGAATATATGTTATGCATGAACATGATAGAATTATTGTTCACATATATTTGTAGTGTTTTACCACTATAACATGTTGTTTCATTTTTATGAATTGGAATATCAAATTACTTTATCACATGTTAACCTCATGATATTAATGATGATCATATGCTTATGATATGATGATTAATATTATTATCACCCATGTTAAATGTATTAATGTTCCTTACACATCCTCTTACTAGGATTTTATCTCACCCCTTTAATAGATGTATATCCTTAGGTGAATACATATACTAAAAAGAAAATTATATTTTAAGTAAAAACCAAATGGAATTAAATAAATTTATTTTTTATTATTTTCATGTCATATATGATCATAAATTTTCCATGTAATGAATCCTTTTGATCTTTGATTTATATATCTAATATTTTATTTAAAATAAAAATGATGTAATGGTTATGTAATAAAATTCATGTTCACTATATATGGCATGTGATCATGGTTTATATCATTTATAAACTGGTAATAGAAACCATCATTGAAAAACATATGTATATTCTTATGTATGGTTAAAACATCATCTAACAATCATTTTTTAAAAGGAAAAACATTTGGTTCTAATAATATATTTCATTAGAGTTAATTATGAAAAATAATTAGTTATTTATTGATGATTTATTTAATTCTTTTCTTTTCTAAAATCTTTTTAAATTGAAAAATGTGGAGCCAACATCCGTAAAAATAAATTTTGAATGGTATGATTAATAATAGATCATTCCCAGATAAATTTTAATTTAAATAGAGTTCTTCACATTACTTTATATCATAAAGTTCTCTAGAACTATTGAATTAAAACCAAGATACCTAAAACAAGATATATCTATAATAACACATAGTGCTATGATCTATGAAACCTAAGTGTTAAAATTATATCATATTATATTCTATTGGAAGGAACTTTTATATAATCTCATAATACTTCCCTCAGTGGATTTCAATTCTATACTGAAAATGAATTGGATTTTATTAAATTGATCACACTTCAAATATCAGGAAAAATAAATAAAATTTGGTGTTTTGAACTATATAATTATCCTCAACAAAAGAATTCAAAATTATGAATCTACATTGGAAAACACATCAATGTTGTGGGTGTTGGTACCCAATAAAAAACATTTCTATTAAAAAATGTTTTAGTTAATGTAAATTATCAACCTATAATAAATGCATGCTTTCATGGAATATAATTATGTATTTACTATAGTGTCAAACAGATATCCCCCATATTGTGAGCTAGATTTATCAGTAAAACGTATACCTGATTCACTACAATATCTATATTCCCCTATAGTATAGACCTAGTTGAATTGTAGGAGTTAAATAAGCAACATTTTGATAATTTGGAAAAAAATTTCATACATCCTTATGCATCACCTTGGGGTAATCCATTGATCTTCTTTAAAAATATTGATAGATCAATGTGGTTATGTATTGATTATCTTGAGGTCAAAAATATCACTATAATTATAATTTATCCTTTGTAAAATATTTAATACTTGTTTGAGATACTATGAGGAGATCCGTATTTCTCAAAGGTGG
The DNA here is from genome assembly GCA_963277665.1 of Viscum album. Lineage (NCBI taxonomy): Eukaryota > Viridiplantae > Streptophyta > Magnoliopsida > Santalales > Viscaceae > Viscum > Viscum album. Next base: position 1,629,928,711 of record OY728121.1, on the reverse strand, counting down.
ATCTACATTCTTTTTGTCATCATCTGGAGTTGAAGAATGATTTTATTTAGAAGAATTGTTTTCATAAATTTTATGTGAACTATTAATTCATAGTCCCTTATAAAATATTAATTCCCCCATAATCATCATTTATTTGATCAATAGATCATTTATTGACTACCTATAAAAATTTTTGGCAGTTTTTATCAATGAAATTTTCATTTACTCGATAATTAAGGAGGAACATAAAGAGAATACATGGATTAGGTTGGTGGAATTAATGAAGGAGAAAATTTATTAAATGATAAAAAACTGTGAATTTAGATAAAATATGTAACATTTTCTAGGTAATGGGATCACAAGTGAAGTAATTTCTATGGACCACTCAAATTCAAAGGAAATTATGGAATGGCCCAGACCCACTAGTGTCATGGAAATATATAGTTTTCATGGATTAGTAGGATACAAATGAAACTTTTTGAGGAGTTTATCATGGTCTTTTATACAAAAACATTTTTAACATGTGAAGGGGTAAAGTATGAATGGATATAATAATGTGAGGAAATAATTTAGGAGCACATGATGAGGCTAATCTCTATGCACGAACTCACACTACCAATATATGAAGATGGTTTTTTGATATTAAAATATTAATCATTGAAATATATAGGTTGTGTAATTTTAATTAATGATAATATTATAACATACTCATCACAAAAATTGATGATCAATGAGTATAAGTACATGAGTCATGAACTGATGTTAGAAGCTATGATCATTGTTCGGAATATTTGGAATCACAAACTCTATGGTGAATAGTGTGATATATATACTAATAATAAGAGTTTAAAGTAAATAATGACATAAAATGATATCAACATGTATCGTAGATTATGGTTAGAGATAATGATGAACTATGATTTAACTATTCACTGCTATTAAAAAAAGGATAAAGAGGTAGTTGATCCGCTTAAAAGAAATGAACCTGCAACTCTATACATGATGCATATTGATAATGATCCTATATTTCATGGATATGAAATGGATATATCATGAAATAATAATAGTACAGAACTAATCATACATTTCTACAATTTTTAACCAATTCAATACGATAGATAATATTAATAAGTCAAAACATGATGATTTGGAGATATAAAATAAGGGGAAATAAATAAATTATGCGATGATCCATGTGTTCTAAATCGATGATGATGATAGTGAGATTTTATTGGGAATGATACTTCATGTACCTTCATCAGTAGAGATAATGAATGAGTAATAATATAATGAATATATCTCATCATTCCTTATCCATCCTGAAAGTATGTAGATTTTCTGTGATATTCAAGAAAACATCTGATGGAACAACATGTAGAACAAGGTTAAAGAAAATATCTTAATGTGTTTGGTATGTTAGCAAGTTAAATAAGAGAGATAGATATAAAAATTGATGAAAAAACAATTTACTATAACTACATGAAAATGGGATAATGACACTTCAAATCAACTCATGAGAATCTCGTAGACATCAAAATGAAATAATGCTATATGGGTTGTGATTGATGGAATAACCATGACTACCCACATAACATATATTTAGGAAGATTTTGAAATTGAATATCATTCCATGATATATGTGAAGGAAGTGGTGAGGATTCATGGGGTTACACATTTGATTGTCTTTTATTATGATCCAAGGATCACATTTATATTCTGAATAAACCTTCAACAATATAAGAGTAAGAAATTAAATTCCAGCATGAACTATCACCCCCCAAAGGATGGCCACATAGAAATTACTGTTTGGATGATCGAGGACATGATAAGATCCTGGTAAATGGAATTCAATGGTGGATGGTAACAATATATTGCATTGGTTCAAATGTAATATAATAATATATTTCAATCGATTTTTAAAATGGATCCATATGAAGCTCTTCATGGAAAGCGATTTATATCTTTATATTATTGGGATTAAGTTTGTGACTAAAGGTAACATGGACCTAACCTTGTTCAAGAGATTATAGTTAAGGTTCAAGCCACCCAAAACCATATAAAAAATTATCATAGTAAAAAAATGAGTCATACTGAAAATAGTTGAAGGGACATGGAGTTCGATGCGGCACACAATGTCTTCCTTCGAATATCACCATGGATGTGATTCATACTATTTAAAATGAACAAAAATATCAACATATGGTATATTTTCCCCTTTTAGATCCTTGATCACATTTTAGAAGCATCCTATTATATTTCACTCTAAATAAATATGGATTATGTTAATGATGTCTTCCGCATATCACTCGGAAGGAAGTACATAAACAACCCCTAAGATATTTTGACACCAAAGTTCATTCAATTGGAGAGTGACATCAAGTATGAAGAGTAATAGATGAATATATTTGAATATAGAGAATAATTTCGATGAATCATAAAATATCAACATATACAATTGTTTTGGAGGATCCATAAAGATGAATAGGTGACACGGGAGCCATAGGAAACAATTAAACATAAGCACCCTAACCTATTCTCAATTGAGAATATAAGTTTATATTTTGGGGATAAAATTTTGAATGGTGGAATAAATGTATGAAAGAATAGTTATAAATGATATATATCACATGAAATAAATGGGTGTCATAATATACTGTATAACAAAAATAAAAAAATAATTTCATTTATAAATATTGATACGGTTATTATAAATTAAAAAAATTAAATTTGAAAACATTATAATTGGACAAATAATACATAATTGAAAAGATAAAATCTAAAAATATGGATCACCCCAATCTTCTAAATTCATCTCCCCCACAAAGAACACCATCATAAATAAACAAATATTAGTAATCAAATCAATATAATAGAAAATATAAATATTTTACATTGAGATTAATAGAGCTAATAATTAATGGGGGGATGTATCTATTTTAATAAGAGGTAATGGGACCATTGGAATAATAACCTAAACTTTGAGAATAAAAACCTGACTGTTGGAATAGTAATGGTACCTAAAAATTATAAATTTTGATATAAAAAATATTTATCTTATTAAATTAATTAAATATTAATATTATAACTCTAAATCATTACCCGATGAACTCTAACCATTACCCTCTCCATATCAATTTTCACTTCTTGTTATTGAATCCTGAATGAAAATTATGTTGAAAAGTAAAAATTATTTTATACATATATTTAATCTTAAAACCAATAATATTTTTGTACTAGATGATTTCGAAGTTGAGTTATTTACCTACACACTACCATCAAATGATGAAATATAATCAGCAAAAGATCCATCCATCTTCTGATATAATTCAATGAATTTTTTCTATAGAGCAATGACCTTTGAATATTGCAACATTATGTGATCCATTTTTTGAATTGTTATTTAAATTTCAAAAAAATATCTCTGAGCATATTTTGGTATAGAGTAACTATAACTAGGATTAGATGACAATATAATCCTTGGAATCTAGTCAAAATATCAAATGTTAATGGTCCCAAAACCATCCCACACACTCAACTAGGATGATCCTTCCCAACGACTTGGCCATATGGATCATCCAGGGAGACCGAGAAGTACTCTATGAGATTTTAATTTCATAGTTCATTTATTTTTACATATTAATCAAATATTAGTAATATATGAAGAAATACATATTAACACAGTGACAAGAAACAGTGAGTTATTACAATGAAGTTGGAATTCATACCACCATTTCTTTAGCTGGATCATTAAGATAACTTCAATCACATTTTTTATAAACATATAACCATAGTTATTATCAAGATATTCGGTACCCTAAATTATTTGAAAATAGTAAAAAAATACAGATAAATAATTTAAAAATATGAAATAGATAATACTATCTTATAAATATTTAAACTAATGAAAATATTACCAGATTAGATCATTGTAAGGTATTATTTTTTAGAATTAATTAATTAACATTTCATTGAAATATCCTGATATAAATAACATGTATGCTGGCAGTAATGTGTGCAATGACATATCCTTATCATATGCTTGTATACATGTAAATTGATATTAATATAGTAATATATATGTCAATACCAAAAATGAAAAAATTATCAATTATTTTATTCTTAATTTAAATGTTTTTAATCCCATCTAAATGTTATTTTAAGGGAAATTGTTCAATTTTATAAGATTAGTTTGTATTTTGAGATTAATTTCTAAAATTACCTATTTTAGATTTTAAATATTTTATTTTATTTCTTTATTTTGCATATAAATGTTTCTTCACCGATACAATTGTGAAATTATTTCTTTTTAGAAATACATATTTCTTGGGATTAATTTTATTCATCATGAACTAAAGCCGAATCTATAATTTTATGTCCCAAAATTAGCTCATAACCCATGCCACCAAACTATAAACAGATCAAGAAAATTTTATTTTAAGGACCATATCTCTTAAGTAGATATACCAAATGATATCAAATTTATATTGGAGAAAGGGGAAATATGGGGGAACAAATTATATATATATGGCCTAGCTGATTTTACCTTATTCAAGGTCCTTAATGCATTGGAACATGGAGAATTGGAATATGAAGAGTCACCAGTCTAGAATTAAATTTCATGAGTTTTTCATCCATAAATCCAATATCCTATTGAAAATGAAGCTAATATTTTTCAGGTAAAGGAGGATAAAGTACATGAACAAATTTATAGAATAAAATATTTACAACATTAGTCATTAAATGGGGATAACATGTGAATACTTTCGGTGGATGATTTTGGAGTAAAAACTTTCACCTCTTCTCCATATAAATGAGTAGACTTCTTCATTTAGAAGGGTTGGAAACATATGGGAAAGCTTTCTTGGAAATTTTATGTAGTTTTTTACTACCATTTATTTTTTAATATAATTATTTATTCTTATTTTATGTTAGTATTTTTATTCATCTAATTATCTCATTATTTTTATCTTTTGGGTTTCCACCTGATCTTCTCCACTGTGAGATGTTATGCTCATGATAATGAGTAGCTAACTCAAGAAAATTATTAAGGGAGTAATAATTTTGTAAAACCATGTAATTTAACATTTGTGATTATTGTTTCTTATTTTTATAAAGTTAATATGAGGGGGATCTTAGTGGGAAATAAACCTTTTTGTCTCCACATGCCACCCGAGGCTTAGCTTTAACTTCTGTAATATCATCACTCGGTCAAGAAGGATGATGTGAAGTCTCTCTAAGATCATTTAGAGCACCTTATATTCACAACTATATGTAGAGGTAGATGTTCAAACATATTATGGATTGTTTTAATTAAGTAAATTTAAATCAATATATAAGATAATGATGATTCTATATGGGTGATTCTCTTGGGAATGTATACATTCATTCTTACATCATTTTGTATGTATTCATTATATTTTCTATATATTTGTATGTTTATCTTAAATTTTCCCTTATAAATTCTCATATATCCATTTTTGGTCAGTTTATTTCAAGAATAAAACAATATAAAAAATATAAAAATAAGTGAATTAGAAGTAGTGATTGATTTACCACAAAATCTCATCAAGAGAGCGAACTAGGTCAACCCATGTGATATAATTATTTATTACTATTTATGAGATCATGTATGACAATGCTTTATAAAATGGGAATTGTTGTATTGGAGCAAAGTGGTCTTCACTCAAAATTTTAATTAACAGTTTCTAAATAGTATTCCTTGATTTAATTTAAAAAATCACAAAAAAATAATAAATTTCAAAAACTAAATAAATTTCTTTATTCATGATGAATTTCAATTCAAATTATTATGCATATATAGACTACTCTCATGTGATGGAATAGGAATAATTTAAAAAATATCAAATTCAAGAATATAGAGAAGAAATACAGGTCCTATAGAGGAAAATGGAATTAAAAATGGAATTTGAACATTCATTTTAGGATAAATCCAAACCTGAACAAGAACCTGAGCTAGAAAAATTGGTGACAGATTGTTGGGAAAAAACCCCTCAAGGTAACATTACAGTATTTTTGGGTTGATTGTGTTTGTTGACAAAGCAGGTTTCCATGGATAATTGTCGAGTTCTCGAGAAGTTGTTGACATTCCATGTTGACAAAGAACGATGACAAAGGAAAGGACGATCTGGAGGCGGTACAAAAGAACAGTACAAGGTGGCGCCGTTTCCCAGTGTTTTCCAAAGTTTTGGGGTCCAAAATTTGGAATTTGGTGAGCATCGTGAAAAGTGGATTTCCATGAAGAGAATAATTTAATATAAGAAAGGCATGAATTTCGCGAAGATAGGATGCTTGGTTTGGAAAGCGCGAAGACCAGAAGAATGGAGGCAGTGAGTCTTCGTGATTACGTCAAGCTTCGCGAACGGAAGAGGATGAAGCACATCGTGACGGTGAAGGGTTTTGCGAGTGAGCTTCGCGGCGAAGGCGCGAAGAAATTTTGGGCTTCGTGAGGGAGCTTCGCGGCGAAGTCGTGAAGGTATGTTGACGGTGATTCTTCGCGACTACGTCAAGCTCTACGAACAGAAGATTGCTGTGGAGCTTCGCGATTTGGACAGAATTACGGCAGAAAATTTGGAGCTTCACGATTTGATATGACGTGGCGTTGACTTCACGTGTAAGGGACAAGAGTCGGTGGAATCGCCTATAAATAGAGGCTGACCCATTCGAGCGAAGTAGAGAGCACTTTCATAGAATATCATTTGCTCTAGTTTTGCGAAGGTAGTTCGCGGAGCCAGTGTGCTTCGCGAAAGGGGAGCTTCGCGGTGGCTATTGTTGCTCCGCGAAAGTTGTTTGCTCCGTGTTGGCTCAGTGAGCTTTGCGAGAGAAGTTGCTTTTCAACGAGTTGAGCTTTGTGGGAGTTCTTCGTGAGAGAGCTTCGTGAGAGTGCTTCGCGAAAAGGCAGGAGCTTCGTGAAGGCTTGTTGAGCTTCGCGAAATTGGGAGCCTAGCGAAGTTGAGTGTTTTGCAAAGGTCTTTCCAAAGGTAGTTTGCCCAGTGGATAGTGTCAAAGGGGTATTCAACTATGGGTAAAAGTTGAACTTCAACAGAGCATCTACATACAGAGAAAGATGCATTCCTTAATGGAAATGAAGAGACCTACAGGTCTATAAACTGTGATTGGATACCCTTCTGGAGTAGTGAGCTTAGGAAGAGGAAGTAGGTGATCCTCTCCACCAGAAGTGAGCCAGAGAGAGAGAAACAGGGAGTGACCCTTGGGAAAGCAGTGAGCTGACCCTAAACTTTGTAAAGGCAGTGATCCTGGGCATAGAAGTGATCTAGCCCGAACATTGTAATCCACATCTAGTGAAGTCTAGTGGAATTGGTACGACCGGAAATTTGTCGGCGTATACTCCTTGGAAGTAGCCCTTTGCGGTGAACCAAGTAAAAATCTCTACGTCTGCCTGCTAATTTGCCTGCATTGCATTTAAAGCATCATCATCAGATAAAGTAGAAAGTAAGTGATCATAACATACACACAAGTGAAAACAAAGTGACCCTTGTAATAAAGAGGTCATGATCCAGTGGGGCAGGAAGAACTTTGAAAAATAATATCCATACCCTGATTCACCCCCCATCTCAGGGTATATAGGCCCCTATTGGCCCTAACACATATATTTCACCAATTATTTTTTACATTAAATAACATAAGGTGGGTGAGAATGAGATTATAAAGGAATAAATATCATCGTCCTCCACTCAAACATTACTGTAAAAATTCCAGGAAGAAAATATTCGAGATTATATTCTTTTGAGTGATCAATTTTTGTGGACGAATTAGTGAATAACTTTGTTTAAGATAACTTGATCCTTGATCCTTACTTCCTTGATAATGACAAAATTAACACCTCTCCGCCTCTCTCTTATTTGGGAAGCTGATAATAATGATTCTCCTGTTGATATTGCACTACCGATGGTCCTTCCTGAAGAGATCATTTTCAAGATGACTTGAATGAAAGTAAGGACTTATTTATTGATTATTCATCTTTTAATATTATTAAAGAGGAATTACTGCCTAACTTATATTTATATTAATTTTATGATTCATCTAAAATGGGGTAGTCCTTCGATGTTAAGGAAGAGTCCATTCAAGTGGATTTGATCCACAAAGGAGAGATAGAAAACAATTAGGTGGTTGGCTGCCCCCTCTATGACAACTTGTATAACATATGGAGGAGGAAACCAAGAAAGTAAACAAGGAGCACACCTATCTTATTTTCCCACCCATTATGGGCCTTAAATTATCTCTTTAATTTTTCTTATTGGTTGATAAGTTTCATATATTATTTGGGGTTCACCAGTCTCAGTTTCATATCATGGAATCATTGAAATATCACATGTGGTGGTTCATCTCAAAGAAACCTCATCCTCTTTCTCATTAGGGATAATTCACTACAATTACCTAAATAGGGGTAGTAAAAACCTATCACCCAGTTGGGGGTCTAAACCAAGAATTATCTATTTTCTTAACAATTTATATTTCTCTTTCTTTATTTTTCTTATGTATTTTCATTAATTTATTGTAGTTTTAATGCAGTATCATCTAGGAGCTTAGCTAAATAGAACCACTGAAAAATAAACCATGTTGGGATTTTTATTTATTTTGTTTACTGTAGAATTAAAATTCATTGTAAATTTTTTTATTTATTTGATTCAATCTAAAATAGGGTATTAAATGAAATATATGTTGGGGAGGTATTTCAACATGTTTTTGCGAAATTTTTCGGTGATTTCATTTTATTTTTCGTGTCATATTCATAATTTTTTGTCTTCTCTTTTTCATTTTTTGGTGTGTTTTTTGGATTCTTGAGATGAATTGGATAATTTGAAAAATCCAAAATATCATTGTTTTTTTCACATATCTTGATTTGAATTTTTTAGAATAAAAATTATTTCTGAATAGATTTTTTTTTGATTTCCAATAATTTCATTTGATGATGTATGATATATTGTGAAACTCATTTGCACTAGTACATTCCAAATTGAAAATCATTCCTAACCTGTGAGGATTTTAAAACTATTTGACTTGTTTTTAACATTTATATTTTTTTAATTATCTATAGACATGTTTTTTGATGCATAAATTTCTTGTTTTACTCATTTTGAAAGATTTTAAAGTTCATGGAATTTGTTTTGTATGATTGAGGCATGACATTAGAAGCCCTTTCTACACTGAACTCTATTTTTAGCCTACCTTAACAAATGACCTATATTAATCCCATAGTATCCATGAAATATCTTTTTAGGTAGCCATATTATAATCAATTTATCCCTTTCCAACCTTTTCTAGATTGTAAATTAATGATTATTGATGAACTCGTGTGTGGTAGAGGGAGAAGATTGGATGTGTTTTATATTCCTGAAGAATCTATTTGAGCTGAAATGAAAAAAGTGTTTCTATATTTACTACTGATTTGGGGGAAGAAATATGTTTGAAAGAATGATTTATGGATATCCTAAAATATCATTATAAATATGTTATCAATTTTCACCAATATTTTAAGATCAAAATATGCCTCTATTTTCCTCAAAAACATGATTATGAAGAGATATCCATATACTAATTCAAGCTGAAACAATGCTGATATTGTGGAAAATAGTGATGAAATTTAGAAGTAATTCTGAAATTACCATCATGAAATTCCCTAATAAATCAAGAGTTGTTTGGATGTGGTTCGTTTTTGAGCTTATTGAGGAGCACACCATTCTTGAGAAAACCCATGTTCATGCATTTACCTCACATTGGATCTTAAATCTCCTCATTCTACCTCAGATGTTTTAAAATTTAAAAAATTCCAACCCTCATCCTTAGAAAGACCCATGAAAATACTCCATGATTGAAATATTTTTTTCTATATGAGGTGGAGATACAAGTGGGATAGAAAGCCTATGGAGGTCAAAAATGTTATTTACAGTGATAAAAAACTACACAAAACAAATACTTGAGTGAAGGGAGTAATATTTTTCTGGGGATGTTGATACAACATGAATGTGTAGATTAACATTATATTGAAGGTATTATTATTATTTTTATGGATTTAGGATATTTTAATCCATATATGAGGTGTGATATTTCTTTTTATGTGATAATTGAGTTGTGTTGTCATTTATGTATTGGGATGTTAGTTTTGACCTTGGTATTAGATGATTTCTCAAGAGAGAAATGATTAAATGTGGGTGAATTGATAAAGTCCATTATTTTATTCTATACTTCAATGTTTTTAATCCCACCTCAGTGTTATTTTAATGAAAATATTCACATTTTATAAGATTGGGTAGTATTTTGAGATTAATTTCTAAAATGTACTATTTTTTATTTTTACTTTTTTAATTTATTTATGCATTTTAACCACAATATTTTATTCAATAATCCATATTGTGAAATTTTTTAAGATTTAATACAGCATGGAATTAATTTTATTCTCTATGTCTAAATGATTAATCCATTATTTTAAGGCCCACAATCATGTAAAAATTAATGCCTAAAAACTATGGATAGATTTGAAGAATTTTATTCTTGGGAACATATCTATTGTATGGAAAAAATGATCTCACATTAATCACAGAGAAATTTAATATCTAGGAAAAAACTTATTTAACTTTGGCCCCACCTGATTCCTCCTTCTTCAAGGTCAATAATTCATGGTAAAGTGAAGTATTGGAATATAAATATTTACCTGTCTAGAGATATATTTCATGAGTAAGTAAGCCATAACTCATAATTTTGGGGGAAAATAAAAAAGAAAATTTGGATGTTGAGTGAGGAAAAAGTACAGGAACAACTTTACAGTATAAAATGTTCCCATATTTTGTCATTAAATTTGGATATCATATTTAAAGTTTTATTGGAAGATTTTAGAGTAAACAATTTCACTTCTTCTCCCTTTTAAAGAGTTTCCCTTCTATATTTCAAAGGGTTGGAAACATAGGGGTGGAATTTTTTATCCATTTTCTATAGTTTTTTAGTATCATTTATTTTGAAATTTTATTATTAATTCATAGTATATGTTAGTATTATTCTTTATCTGAGTCTCTCATTATTTTTTTCATTTGATTTTCCAATTGATCTTCTCCACTGTGAACTGTAATGATCATGAGTAGCTATCCAGAGGAAATTCCAAGGGGAGTAATATAATGATGATCCCATGTAATTGATCATTAATGCTTATTGTTTTCATTATTTTCTTATATCTAGGCTGATGAGGATCATATTGGGTAAGGAACCTTTGTGTCTCCACTTTCCATCCGAGGCTTAGAATTCACTTTTATAATAATCTCCCTTGATCGAGGAGGTGGAGGTGTAGTCTCTCGGTGATCATTGAGAGCATCGTATATTCACAACCATATGTATTGGACTATGATCACACATATTATAGAGTGAATTAATTTAAGTAAATTTGAAACAAATAATAAGACAATTAAGGTTCAAGATGGGTGATTCTTTTAGTAATGTCTCTTTTAATTCTTAAATTATTCTATATGTATTCATTCTATTTCCAGTATATTTGTATTTTTTATTTTAGTTTTTCACTTCAAATTCTTCATTCTCTATTTCTATTCATTTTATTTCATAAACAAAAAAATAAAAAAATAAGTGAATGAGTAGTAGTGATTGATTGACCACAAAAAATCCTCAAGATAAAAACCTAGGGTATCCCCTATTCTTCACATATTTATAAATATTTTTGAGAGTTCATACAACTATACTTCAAAAATACCACACTCTTCTATTGACGATGGATATAAAAAAACAACCTACTTCTCTCTAGGTACACCTTTGGGTACCTTATTGTACAACTGTTGAGTGATCAACGAAGTATCATTGAATTCATTTAGTAGTATTTATTTAAAATACGTCCATTTGTTAACCAAATATATTAATTTCCACTCTCATGCACTACGAAAAACAAAGGTAAAGTGGAATAAAATCTATAAAAAAAGATTAATTTTTAATATATATTAATTTAATAACATAATAAAATTTAATTAAACCATAATGTATTAATATACCTTTATCTATGAATTATAGAATTAATTTTCCAATATTGTGGTACATGCCTCCAATAAGCATATGTAATCAGAAGGGTAAGCAGGACTTCCACCCGCAGGTATAAAATCTGGCCATAGAATTCTGTAGAATCATCCATAGGGACCCCAAAATAGTCAAATGGGACAACTTTCTTCAATCCATCCAGATTACAAACATATAAACTATTCTTATTTCTCTTTGTATTATCATTACTTATATATTTTATGAAAAATTAGCTATTCAAATAAAAAATGTTCACTAAATTTATTCACATTGAAATTTTCACATATTACTATCACCCTCCCATATCTTCATGAAGAAATAGGAGAGAAAACATGCTCCCTTACTGCTGAAGCATATGAATGGGGAGGCCCTACAACATATGTTAAGGGGGTACTAAATGAGGGTGTTCCATTCAATGAACAAATTAAGAGTGTGAGAGATGGTATAGGGGGGTAGATGGAGGGTGTCTCAGATGCAGTAGAGAGGGGGGCTAATGGATCATTATATTTTGGTGTGGTCATGGTAAATTATATTAAGTTCAAAATGGGATTTTTAAAATTCTTCCTCCTTGGAATTCCCTGATTTAATAAAATAAAATTAACTTTAGAACATAGATTTCAAAAATTTCATACATAATGAAAAATAGAAATGAAAAAATATGAATGATACTGAAAAAATATACATAGCTATGATAATGAATGATTTCACACATAAAATTAGTGGTTGTTAAATTAATTCTAATATATAGAGTAAAATAATAACCAGTATGATTAGAAAGAAGTCAACCTATTATAACACTAATACCTATAACTCCCACTCAGACACCCAAGGCTTCCCAAAACAATTTCTAATTCCTAACATCAAAAGACTATACAAAATATTTATAAGAATGTCTTATCACACATGTACATCCATGTATAGAAACAAAAATGTTCATATAAAAATATTACCATCTCAAATCATATGATTAAAAAATTATATATATAATAAAAAGTGGAAAATATAATGGGTGTAATCAAATAATATAACCATTAATTTAGGCCAAAATTTTCTAAATAAAATAATAAAAATTCAAACCCATGAGATCATTATTTTAAAATCTTTATAATTCATACAATCAATTATGGTTATGCAATAAGGGAGAATGTTTTATTTTATAATACTTTATCCTATACTAATTCACCCCCTCTTAGTTTATGGAAAATCCCATAGTGATGTAACAATATTTATTATATTATCAAGTTAATCCTCAAATTGGAATATCAATAGTCTCATTGTTTATTATTATATATTTATTGGTTATATTTATGAATTCATAATTAAATGTAGTTTAATAGAAGATGTATATATTTCTTATTATAATATAATATCTTTATAAACATTGAAGACTAAAATATAAAGGGAAAAAAATGAATAATACATCTTGATTCTGGAAAGAAAATTGAATATTCGGTTTTACCATGTTGTAATTATATTGAATATAAGTTTATAAAGGAATAATATTAACATCTTACAGTTATATAAAATACCAAGGGGATTTTTTTTTAATTTGATAAGATCAAACAATTACTTTGAAACAAATGAGTAACTGATATTTCATTCCAACATTTTGCTACATAATAAAAAATAACAAGTGTGAGAGATCAAAAGTTTAATAATTCAAAGGATGTTTCAATAATTAATTTCGAATATATTATTTAAAACTATTCAAGAGATATAGTATCATATATTTATGAATATTTTTGATGCTTGAAATAGTAGATCACCCACAAGGAAGAAGAATATTTTAGGTTGGAAAATGTACAATCCCAAATGTAATGATATGAACTGGTGTCATAGAATAATGAAATGGATGTAGTACCTAAAATACCGTGCTTGAAGAAATATTATCAATTTTTGCAAAGTATTTTCATTAAAAATTCTTATGGAATTTGAGTCCAATGAATGGATTAATGGGAAGTTATATAAATTTGATAAAAACTAAAATAATGACATTGATGTTATAAACACTGAATTTGATATCAAATCAATTATGATAATGAATTATTAAAAATAATTACATGATAAATAAAATATTCATCATGTTTATATGAATAATTTTTATGTGATCCAAATTGAATATAGATATAGAATAAAAATAACAATCCATAATAAAAAAATTACTTGTTCATAAAGTCAATGTTTCAAATATAAAATCAATTCATGTTAACTATTCAAAACAAGTACAAATGGGATTTTACACCACACATAATTCGAAGGAGGTTTTATATGGAAAATTTCATTATCAAGTGGAAAATATATCTCGAGATCCTCGAATGATCAACATTTAGTATCCCCAATAGAAAAAGAACAATCAAAATAAAAAAAAATATAAATTATACTATGTTTTTCATGTAAAATGAAAGTATTAATTATAAATATTTAAAAAAATGGATGATAAAAAATATAGATAAATACCCCAATAAACATATGATATATGTGAGAAAATATATAATAATAGTTTACAAAATGAATCCAACTAATTGATTAACTGTGGCCATTTCCCAGGACAAATATCCAAGAGACCACTCGTATATAATAGCTAAATTAAAACCAAAACAAGGAAAACCCTTAGAAAAATCACATGCACATCAAACCATAATGAAATGAGAATACACCATCGATAAAAACTACACCATTATATTCTACACTATGATTTAATAGAATCCCCAAGAGAATTGGGATATTCCACCATGCGCTTCTAGAATCTCCAAATAAAAACCCAAACAGAGAAAAAAATTAGAATGAACCAATAAAAATATCACAGGAAGTGTGTGGAGGAGGATATGAACCTCAAATAGCTGAATATACACAAAAACATGCCTCAAACCAAGTTGTGGTGATTGTTGGAAGGGAGCGAGTTGCTGGAGGTTGAACCATGGAGGACTTCTTGGGGTCGGGGGGCTCAGGGGGAAACAGAGCACCGATGATGGCTAGTGCCAACGAAGGGGGAAATGAACAAGATAATCTGCGATAGGGGAACCATAATGGAGAGGGCTTAGGGTAGGGGGTACTCGGAAGAGGGGTGTGGGTATTAGGGGAGAAGGGGGGAATGATGGAGAAAGGTTTATTTTTAACAAATAGATAAAATTTAGTAGTGGTTTTTAAAAACCCACTACTAAATTCTCACATTTTTTAGTTACATTTACTAATGTTGCACTAAAAAATCACTTCTAAAATATGAATTTAGTGTAGTGTGGGAAGGTAAGCAAGGTGGATGATGCATTGAGTAGGAGGGACCGTGAAGTTACAAACATGATGGGTATTAGTTAGGATTTGGTATATAGAAATATAGTAAAGATGGATATGGTTATTTTTTTTGGAAGGGGTAGCTATCATTCATTTTCTAAGTAATTTATTAACCATACTTATTAGAAAGGATAAATAATCCCCAATGTAATGATTTAAAATTACAAAGGAAGATTAAGGGAAATTGGTATACTTCATCTATAGATATGTAACATTGATGTTTATAATGAGGTTATATGTTCCATCTATACTAAAATTGAAATGGGTACTTCTAGATCACGAAAAAAGATAAAATTTCCTTATACACCAAGATATCATAATGATTTATAGGTATTTATGAGATAATTTATGATGGGATGGTATAAATAAAGAAATTAAAAATTTTTGTGTCAAGATTATTAGTATTCCAGCAGGTAAATATTAAATGACAACATCCTATGAGAGTCATGAAACCACTACCCAATCCTACATGGAAATTAGATAATGTTACAATGAAATTTTTCACCAGACTACCAAAAACTCCCTGGAAGACTAATTATATATCAGTCATCATTGACTATTTTACTATGTATTCTAATTTCATATAAAAAAGTGAATACATACCCCCTGAGAATATTACATGACACAATATAAATGAAATCTTAATTCTTTAAGGGGAACCATTATCCATTGTATCTTACCATGACCCTCAATTCATAATAAAATGCTAGAAGTGTCTTTAAAGGGATCTCACCATCAAGATATATTTAAGAGTCACCTATCCACATCATATTGATGGGTCGTTTGAAATAACCATCCCGACTTTGGAATACATGCTGAGATCTTGTTCTCTTAATGTCAAAGTTATCTGCGATTAGTATCTACCTTAAGTGTATTTTTTAAACCACAGTATCTTCCATTTTAGAATAAAAAATTCACCATACCAAGAATGGTATGGGATGATGTTTCATACACTAACCTTTTGGGAAGAAGATAGATAAATAAGGTTAGTTATCTTAGAGATTATGGAGGATAAGAAAATTAAAGTACATACTATTCAAGTTCACAATAAATTATAGAAAAAAAGTTATAAGAGATATGATGATAATCAACTGAATGACTTGGAATTTTAAGTTAGGGATCATTTATTAATGATGTTTTTACCACCAAATGGATTTGTATTATTTTTTTGAAAGGGAATGTTAATCCCTAGGTATATTGGAAATTTTAAAATATAAGAAAGAATTTGGGCTTTGGTATAACAATTAGCTATGTCTCCCAACAATTATAAACTAATAAATGAATTAAATGTTTCATTAATTATGAAATACTTGCTAGAACATATTAATTTTCACACATCCAAGGGAATATGGCTTGAGTTTGACCTCTCTTATAATGAGAAGCCTATCCGAGATTCTTGATATGAGTGAGAAAGTATTACAGAATCAGACAAATAATTTGATGAAAGTATTTTTTTTTGAAAACAAATTTAACGCAAAAAATAACAGCCTTATGAATCTATAATGAAAGTTTATCCAAATTTATTTAACAGTTTATATATAACCCAATTTATATGATGATGTTTTTTAGGGTGTGGGTAGAATGTATCACATGAGACTCTACTATAACAAACAAATACCATATCATGAACTATTGAACAAATGTTCCCTTTAATGAGTATTTATTCAAAAAATAATTTAAAATTTAAATTCTAGAATTTAAAATAGACTAAAATGATTCCATTTTGTAATTATTAATTTAAAAACAAAGTTATTATGATTTTTTTTAGTTTTTCTAAAATGATCGATTCTGAGTCGAAAATTAAAGTTTTATCCAAACATATAATTTTTATAAATTTACCATTATATTATAATGACCTAAAAGTTAAAAAACTCATTTAAGTAACCAAATATTATTTTAAGGATTAAAATTATACATGCTTCAAAATTATTTTTACTTAGAAAAGCAATGGAAAACATTTCTAGAACAAATTAAAATGTTACATTGATATAGAAATTGTTTTTTTGTTCTTTTTATTTAATCATGTAATTTCATGGGATATTAGAGTATTAATTACCTTAAAGGCCTCATAAATTTATTTATTTTATAAAAAATAAATTTATATCATTAAAATCAATAAAAAACTATTTTACCGTATATATAAATTTAATGCTTAAAAATGTCATTTCACTAAAAAATATTTTCTAGTGACTAAACATATATATTGTACAATTAACATTTTAAAAGATTAAAACTTTTATTTGATAAATATATTTTTAAATTTTAAATTAAAAATATATATTTAGTTAAAATAGTCAATCTTATACCTTTTAATTAATATTAATTACTATGATTAGAAATTATTTACCAATATAAAATTAAAATAGGTAAATTGAGTTTAACGAAGTGTAAATGTACTAAAAAATTATAAAAATATTCCTAGAATTTAATTTTTGATATATTGATAAAAAAATTGATGTTTAACCAACACTTTGGACTATTTTTTATTGCCTTATCCTAGAATAGTTCCATTTGAATTTTGAAAAATGTAGTATTGTAGAAAAATATACAATTTACTTCACTTATAAAAGAGGAAAATATTCACCACTTCATAACACACCTACCATTATAATTTTCCATGAAAATATTCCATTTTACTCTCCATATGACCCTATCTAAATAACATAATACCTTGGTCAATCATAGTTATCCTAATACCTTCAAATTCATGGTGGCATCCAAGGAAAAATCAACTCCCTGACATGTGTATTATCAATTAATTAATTTTCTTCTTCATTATATTATTCAATATATATTATATCTAAAATAATATAATGATATTATTATCATTTTCATACTATCATATAACTATTTTAATGGTATTATCATTATTTATTCATATAACTCATCCCTTAAGAAAAAAACCATTTTGCGTTTATTCTGCGGACTATCACCTCTACAACATAACATGTTTCATTTTTCTATACCACCTTATGTGGTTTGAAGTAACATGGGATTTCAGAGCGGGAGTTATTTTACACAATATTATAACGCCCTTCACTTTCCAATCCTCCCTTTTCCAAGAAACATCCTTTAAAGTGACTGCCTCTAGAGAGGCCCCTTCATCAAAACCTCATACACCACCTATTTCTCCACTAGTAGACTTGGAGTTTTCATCCCTAGACAAAATGAATAGGTTCTCACAGATTTATGTCACCCATGGGTAGATTTATTTAGTTTTATAATATCATTAATTATCACATCTTTCTAAATTTTGAGTTGATAGTTCCACTATTTATATCATCTCCCACTTCATTCCATCATGGGGACTGGATGAACTTGTGGATATCTCATTGTTGAATAGAAAATACGTCTGTATCTATCAATTATCATAGCTTAAAATCACTCAATATTGGTCAAATGGATAAAATATTATGAGAAAGGTGAATGTTTCTCCTTACCAGGTGGTCTATGTAATCCATTAATGGTTGCGACACATCTCTGTCTGCACTCTATATATAAGTCCCCGACCTTAAAGCTTACTTAATATTGAATTAAATGAATAATTCACATTGAGGATCTTTTCAGGTTTAGAGTTTTATAGAATTAGGACATAACTATTACATCTCAAAAGATTACAAAGTATAAACTTTTACTAAGTTTCCATAAAATAAAAACTCTTAAAAAGAAACATGTCTAGTTCCATGTTTTAGGTAGCATGACTTTCCCTTGATCCCATCCTCGACCCTATTCCACGTTAAGTCCTGTTAAAAACATTTCAAAAACATGGGATGAGCATAAAAATCTCAGTAAGGGATACACAAAGAATGAAAACTATTAGTTTTTCAAAACAACAAGTAAACCATGTATACTTTATCAAAGTAATAATTTTCACCTTTTCGAAGTAGTAAAAACTCTTCACTAAATAAAAGTTCATTACTTACCCTTCTGTAACCAAAAGATTACCATAAAACCCATATAAAGATCACATAACATATAAAGGTAACTTGGGACATAAACATACTTAAGTGGAATAACCATAATGTCGACTTCCACACATATCACTGAATGGAATAACCATTCGGCCAACTTCTATACATACTTAATGGAATATCCATACGGCCGACTTCCATACCCAATGCATTGGAGGTTATAACGTAACCACCCATCCTGGTATTCACGACACCACCCGTCATATGGTTTATCACGTAACCACCCGTAAAATGTCCAAGTACCATTATAAAATTATAACACATAAAAACAACATAAAGGAATGATAACATTTCCACATTTCAATCACAATATATCATTTAAATATATTTACATAATATAATCCTTTATCAAAACCATTTTCAATACCAAAATACAAAAAAAAGTATATGGTATTTATTTTATTTTAAAAACATTACGACATGTTGAGGAAGCCAAAGATCAAATAATACTCGCGGCGGCGGAAAAGGTCGTTGTCACCGCGTACGTAAAAGAAACATTATTTTTTGTCTTTTAGTAAAACGATTCGTAGAAAAAAGATTCCTTTTGAATAAACGTAAATGTAAAATGGGTTTATACACCGTATAAAAGAAGGTTGTGTATAAAACAAAATATGCCTCAATTAATGGAGATTGAGACGAAGACCCTTACAAAGACGGTATCCTTGGTTTAAGGATAAACTAATTGAATAATTATGCGTGAAAAACGAATACACAAAATATAAGTGTATATTAAGTGTAAAACAATTAGAGGTTATTCACACATATTCATAGAACGACATATTCAAGGAGTATAAGTTTATCCCAAAGAATCAAATTTGGGTTAAAAAGTTCCCATGAAAAAATTTGACAGCCTAACGTCGTCACTTCAAAATTCAGAAAAAGAGTTGATGAGAGATAAAAAAAGTATCTCATCACTTAACATTTACATAAACAAGGATATATGAGAACATATCCCAATATAACAATATGTGAATTAAAAGACCCAACAAAATAAGTCTTTTAAAAAGAGGAGGGTGAAAGGTTCCCTTACCGACTTGGGTATCTTTCGAAACATACACCCCATGAAAGAAGGTCAATACATCATTGATGTAAATACTCATAAAATAAAGTATATTACACAAAGAGTAGAATAATGGGATGTACATACACCACTCAAAGGAAATTTTGGGAAATGTAGTATAAATCTCACGGGAATAAAAGTGAGATGAAAAATCCCTTACGAAAACTCGGCAGCCTAACAGCGCTACATAAAACTTCCAAAATGGATTGATGAGAGAAAATAGGGTCTCTCATAATATTAAAAATAAAAATTATAGTAATATTAATATAAAAGAACATCCCAATAACAAGAAATATGAGCTTTAAAAGGAATGACATAAAGAGCGTACTTAAAAAGAAAGAGGGGAGTAGGATCCCTTACCTCGGGTCCGACTTGACTCGATCGTTCTTTAATATCCTGAATAATAAACTTGATTCAATTTATACTTCCTTAAGAACCTTTTTTATGTTCATTATTCCTTTTATATCACTTATTACCATGTCATAATCATTATGTAATCATTTAAGTTAATAATGTTTGTTTTGTCGATATTTGGTTCTTAAGTCGAAAGTGGACTTCTTACAATTATATGTTGTTCATGTGGTCAAAGGTTCATTATATCCAGACTTTTATTCATGATTTAGATATCATATATATCATATATATCCAGTATATTCATGCATTTATAATATTACATAACATTTAGAGTTAAGAAATGAAATGCACCGTTCATGGAGACGGTAAGCCGTACGTACACATGAACGCTACTTCCATTTCTATTTCATATTTAATGGAATTAAAACATAATGATTCATAATAGTATTTTAATTCCAGTATGGTATCATATATAATATCATTAAAAATATCCTTTATACGTACCACATATGGTATTAACGAATCAAATCACTTTGAGGCGGCGGTAGTCCGCACTTCCTGAAATGAAGATATCACGTTTACCCATAATGGAAACCATAAAGGTATGCCATAAATGAAAAATACAGAATCTAGAGTAAAACATAATCATATTATATATCATATATAAATATAGTGTCATCTTAATGGCCACCTTTTAAGTTGTTAGAAGAAAGTTGAACAATCATCGTTTCGGGAGGCAGAAATTCGCCATCCACGGAAACAATATGTTCTTTAACCATTAGATGTAGGTGTGTGTAAGTGTAGCTAGAATACTTCTTATAAAAACATCCTAGTATATTGAAGATTCTGTATTTGTTACAAAATAAATGAATCAAAAGAGTTTAGGGGGTTGGAGAATCAAAATAAAACAAAAGGACACAAGTGAAGACATTACCTTTAAATAGGGTAACTTCCTTTGATTTGAGCTCAAAGGCTTCCTTGGAAATGATTATGCCCAAAGTGAGGCTTAAAGGAGTAATAGAGGGAAGTGGAGAGACAAAATGGGCAGGTTTTGGCCGATCCAAAGGCTTTGGGAGTGTTGGTAAGGTGGTAGAGGTGGGGGCCTTTTATAAGAGGAGAGGAGGGGCACTCTTGGAAAGTAAAGATAAGTTACTTTATTTTAAAAAGAGTTTCGGATTAAAAAGGTCCCATATTGATATAGTTCGAGGGTAAGGTGATAAGGGTTCTAAATACACCCATCCAATATGTTTTGGACATGTGTAGGTCATAGATTTTACATTATCATTTCATTTTATTTAAATCCTTTATTAATGAGGTAATCACTGCATCATCATGATGTCATAAATAATTTAATTTATTTAAAGTCTAAAAATTATAAAAAAAACTATCATGATGTGGTAAATCTTTTTAGATTTCCAATTACTATTTATAATAAAAAATCTGACTTGTATAACCCCATGTAAATGTTTTTTAGTAAAACATCTCATGTCTGTGTCATTTTTACTTTATCATTAAATAAAAAGGTATTTATGTAATTTTCCAACCAAAGTGGCTCCATGGGGTCCCCAAGTTTACCCATGGATTGTCTTGGTCGGCCATGACACATCCAATGAGGGTAGGACATGTTTCTAGGTCATTTCATTTTATTAAAACATTATTCTTACCTTAAACTACACTAATTACCTCTAATCGCGATTAAAAACTTAATAAGTTACTATTCACCAAAAAATTATTTTAATCCCATTGAATCTCATTTTACTTCTTAATGATAACCATGTATGTCAGATTTTCAAAATTCAAAACACAAAGGTGGCAAAATTTCATTTAAATAGAAAATCTGTTTTTATAAGTACCACTTAGTGGTTTCACTATTCATCAAAAATTGAAGTTTTTCAGAAAATTACCAAAAATTCACCCGAATCTATATTTGATATTCCTAATTCAAAAATGAAGTCTATTTTACAAAATTCAAAACATATAAGTCACATTAATAAATTTAATAATTAATTCCCGCTGTCATGACAAATAGCATGTTTTTATGAAACAATAAGTATCAAAAGATTGACACTAGTTTAAGTCCGATTTCAAAGTGAAATTAATTCCAACAACCACTATTGGATTTAATGGTAAAAATATTTTCTAATTTCACTTTAAAACAAATTCAAAAGATAATCTAATCATATAAATAAATTATATTAAAAAGAGGTTTTGAATTAAAATACAACATTTTTCACTATTAATTAAAAATTGAACTTTTTCGGAAAAATACCAAAAATTTAAAAAAAGTAAATTTTGATGTCCCGATTCTAAAGAAGAATTTTATTTTGTCAAATATAACACATAAACTTTTCAAAAAGTTTATTTAAAAGAGGTTCACCATCAAAAGGCGGTTAATCGACCTTTTAAAGAATATTAGAATGTTTACGCTAAAAATTGGATTCATTCGCATTTTTAATCCTCTAAAATTTATTGTAAAAAGTAAAAATATTTGAAAAACATATATAATCATTTGGTAGTAAGTTCTGTTCATTCCCACCATTACAACAGCTAGGTGTTAACTACCATTTAAAATAATATTATTTTATTATTAGAGTGCAACGTAAGATTCCCAAGAAACTCGTTGTTGCGTATTGGGTACGCCATCAATCATAGAATCCCCTTTAAAGTAATATTAATATTTGATTCACAAATATGGATAAATATAAAGATGTCATATTATTTATTTACCTGGGGTGTTACACTATATATTAATTCCCGGTCTTAATCAAACTTTACAAAATCTAAAGATCCTTATGAAAATTGGTGATTCTTTTGGGTGTTTTTTACATACAGATGAGGTAAAATTCAGAATGGAATCCTCTATTGAAGCTCATATCTATATTGATATTTACTTGGATAACCCTTTTCTTAATCATGTATTCATCAGACTGGTTTAGACTCATATTTTTGGAAATTCATCCACTTCACACGGTCCTTGGGGTCATATACTTTCTTCTCTCTTTGAATTAATTATTATATATCTTTAAGAGATCTAGAGGAATCTCTAGTTCCATGGATCTTAATTACACTACATCCACTATAAGGCCTTTGTATACTAATTATACTAATATTCCCATGATCTTGTAGAGATGTTGGTGTAAAATCCCTGTAATGGTGCTAGCCCCTAAACTGCATAACATGTTAACACTCTTTAATCTATAGTTTGGGAAAATTTATATCTATTGGTTGTCCTAGGATCCAAGGATTCTTATTCTGAGTTGGGTGATGATATTTATTTTCAAAAAAACATATGTATTTTAATGATGTATTTCCCAAGGCTACTCAAACAAATATTCTTATGCTGGTTCCAGTCATTAATATTGAACAATTGATCTTCATGTCTCATTATCCAGGTGCTACTTCTCCTTTGAGGAGATAAAATTTGACTATTTACTTCACATATGTGAATTTTATTGATGAGTGAAATAAAAATAATATTTTTAATTCTACTCATCAAGTCCTTGGAGTCCCTTTGAGTTTTATTCCAAAATCTTTTCAAAGGGATTCCCTCCATGAGGCTTTTGTAGTCTTCCCTAATTAGTTCAGTGCTCCAAATGAATTTTGTGAAGTTTCCTTTCAGTGTGCTCATATAAAACCCATGTTAAATAAAACCAATTCCCTTTTTCTCACACCTATAAACATTTTTACATGGTCTTTGAAAAATTCCAATTCCATTATCACATACTTACCCAACAAAGGTTGTCATGCCTAAATGTTTCACATTACCCCTCATCATGATTAATTGTATGAAATGGATTTATTGGGGAATCAAATCCCAGATAAAAATAAAATTTATTTTAAAGACTCTATGAATACAAAAACTCTAACTTCTATCTATTTTGAAACCTAAGAATGATTCTTATATTATTCATGTTTTTTATTATAGTATGAATATGAATGGTCTCAAGGGAAACCCCAATAAAGACTATATATGGGTATTCTGAAAGGACCACATTTTCATATACCTAATTGATGTATCTTCTAATCACGTGAAAATAAAAGTTATCTCAAATAAAACTTATATTCTTATATATATGACTTAATATAATGTCATTCTATAGAGAAGGTTTTTCTTTGAAAATAAATATTGCTTATCATTTTGAGTAATATACATTGGTTCTTAAGGGGATATTTAAATATTATACTCAAAAAGTAGGGAAGAAAGGAGGAGGAGTCTACTTAAGAAAATTTATGGGTGAATTTCTTAGCTATGTTAGTGATAAAACTATTCTTGATCTGGGTATTTCAAGGTACACTACTGGAAAACTAACCTATCCCAATGGTTTGGTACCGTTGGTATAGGCCTCTAAACCGTTGGTATAGCCTATACGAACGGTTTGGAGAACCGTAGGCAAGTAAGTCATTGGGATAGGTCTATACTAATGTTTTTTGGAAAACTGTTGTTATAGACCTATACCAACAGTTTTGAAAACCGTTGGTATAAGTAATATGAAAATCTATACCAATGGTTCCATATAACCGTTGGTATATGTATTTCCAAAAAAAAAATTCGCTGGGATTTGATCCTAGGACCTCCAGTTTATCATTGAATGACCTAACCACTAACCTAACATGAATTTTTTGAACATAATTTCATAAATATATATATTTATTATAATAATTATTTTAAATTTTGATTTATAGAATGTTATGGTTAAGAGGATCCGATAAAAAATCAAAGGACCTATACCAACAGTTGTCAAAACCATTGGTATATACCTATACCAACAGTTTTGATAACCGTTGGTATAGGTCCATGGAATCTGGGAAGTGATTTTGATATATTCTGGACCTTTCCCAATGGTTTGGCCAAACCATTGGGAAAGCCTACCCTTTCCCAACAGTTTGGCCAAACCACTGGAAAAAGTGGCCACAAATTCGACCTTTCCCAATGGTTTGGACAAAATTTTGGGAAAGCATACCCTTTCCCAACATTTTTAGCTAACCGTTGGGAAAAGTGGCCACTAAGTGGTCTTTCCCAACGGGTTGGCCAAACCGTTTGGAAAGGGGGTATAGAAGTGTTGGGAAAGGTCACATTTCCAGTAGTGGTACTATTTCACTTGGTGTAACAAAATTCATTAAAATAATAGAATATGGAATAGACTTAAAGGTGTTTCATAAATATAAATGTTATCTCCATGAGTCCTAATTCATTTGTTAAACAACAGTCCTGAGAATTATCTAACCATTTTACTATTAAAATTAAAATTATATTCTCAAAACTAAAAGATAATAGATTATTATATAATAATAGATATATTGAAATGTATGGTTTGAATGACGTGATGATATCTTCCATGTTTTTTCCATTGTATGGTAATCTTTGGGTGGTCCTTAAAAAACAATTATGATATTTAAGGGGGATATCCTTAAATTGAAGAACATAAAATCCTATTAAATGTAAAAAAATAAAACCATGAATATAATAGTTAACTGGATAGTATCAATCAAATCTAGTTTAACAATAACTCATTTATTAAAATTTTTCATTAAAATATGCTCTTAAAAGATAATCATATTATAAAAGAAAGGGAGGTCAGGTAAAAATCAAGGATCAAATTATTGAGAGTGGGTGACCTCAAGAAGGAATATTTTTATGCCTTCATAAAATATATTTAATTTATAATAAATTTTAATATACTCCTTGATGATGGAATTAATCATGTGATGTGAATGTATTAGGTCCTCTATCAGCAGATCATGTTTCCAAAATTATGGTAAGTATGTGCCATGTTATTAGAGGGTATGACTTCCCTTTTTTCTAAAATATTTTTTAGTCTATCTCCAATCAAGATAATTATTACATAGTGATAATTATAGACGAGTAGGAGATTAAAAAGGCTATTTAAACCCTAAATACCTTGGGATATGGTTTATAATAAAGTAACTTTTGATATCTATGAATCCTTTTAAAGGAGTGTCCTGATGTAGTGTTACCTCAACCACTATTCTTGTTATTATTCCTAATGTAACCAACAATAAAGGTTTTCCAAATTCCTTCCAATTAGCTTATTAAAATTTATATACAATATTTTGTCCAACATTATTTGAAAAATTACATCACATTTATTAGGATCTCTGATTTTTATGAACCAAAATTGTTTCATTAAAGGGAAAATTATTCAAGGGGATATTCATTTATTGTTTGAAATGATTTAAGATAGAGATAAATTATGGATGGATAAAATATCATGCTTAATATATATATGATAAATGATTATTACAACATATAATGGGGTTTTATTATCAAGTCCTTAAATAAATATTGCTTCTCTTAATGGATTTGTGATCTTTTGTTTCATTGACATTTTTGTCTTTGGTACACCAAATCCTTGATGGGAATGAAATTTTTCTTTTTTAAATTTATTAGGTATATAAATCAAGGTTGTTATATCTCATTGAGATTTTATGTTCTAGTACAAGATGTTTTTAGTAGAAATATTAATTTTGTTATCTTTAGTGGCTCTGTTCAACCATAGAAAGGATGGTATGGTATAAAATAAAAATCTCACTTATTATTCATGGATTTTATGTTATTATTTAAAAATAGAAGATATAATTCAATTCATATCATCATGCTGTTTCAGAATTACTAATTTAGTAAATGTGGGAAGAATGATAATGTCAATAAAAGTGGTGTCTTTATATAAAAAAATGTACTATTAGGCTATCCAAACTCATTTAGGCTAGACTTGCTCACCCAAATTCCAATGGTAGGTCTCTAATAAGACACTTTAGTGATATTAAAAACCAAATTAACACATGTAATTTCATCTACAATAGAAAATTCCTATCATTTTTAAGTTGGATTATGTTGGTCAAAAATGTTTTATCCTATATCCACGTGTATGTTCTTTTCATTTTTAAAGATTAAAAACTTTCATCAACAAAATTTAGTGAACTATCAATGATTTCATATAAGATTCCCATTATGAATAAAGTAATTACTATAACAACAGAAAAATATTGGAAATACATTTTGAAGAATGTGGAATTAACACCAAGAACATAAATTAACATCTAAATATTATGCATTCCAGACTAGTGTGGGAGTCTATATTATGTTAATAACTTTATTCCAAGTTCAAAAAACATAAACATTGTAATTCCCTAGTTTCATGGAATAAAGGTCACACATGATCTCATTTTTGGTTTTTTCTCTATTATATGATAATAATTGTTCATGATTAATCTCAATTGATCATTATAAGTGGAGAAATATCTTTCAAGAATGAAATTATGGTTTGTTCTACCCATTAAATTATTATTTTCATGACTATGGAATTATACTTTAGGAAGGATTCTGAACATCCTCAACACATGCAACTATTTCTCAATGACAAAAAAAACTCTTCATAAATATCAAGTTGGATGATGAACCAGATCAATGATACTTTCCTCATTCCAAATCAGGATTGTTTACTATTTCATCTTCTAGGATCCTAATTCTTACTTATCATCATCAGTGACATTGAAAAAATCACCCTTGGTCCAAAAATATTCCTAGTGCACTCAAATTTATTATTTGGTATATCATAAATCAATATATTCCCTTGGATTATATAGTGTAAAATAGGAATTCGTCTTTCTTATAAATGTGTGTGTTGTATGGATTCCAAGTCTATGTCTATTATCTATATCTTCATTGAATGGGAATGAGAAACATTTATATCAAATTTACATGGAGGTACATATGGTCTCTTTAATTATAAGGACCAATTAATTTAATCTTGCTTCAATGTTTACACTACTGCTGACCAAAATATCCTAGGTCAAAACATATTAATTATAGTAGGCGGTATTGTAATACTAAACTCCAATAATGTAGCTTTCCATAAGGGTGTCTCCCCTTTCACTAAGAATTTATAATCCAAGATATTATAAGAAGTTTTATATTTTAGTTACTTTTGAAATGAATCCAATCTAACTTTATCTATCATGAGATAATTTTTGCATATTATTTAAAATTTAAGTGAATATACTACATTGATCATTTGCATATGGGTGCGTTGTAATGCTAATAAAAAATGATTAAAGTATAATATTGATGATTCATTTTTTAATGGGATGAATATAGGATGATTCTTTATCTATAATATTAGTAGTTCAATATTTTATATTTATCATCATTTTATAGTGAGGGGTATTCCCATTAAGAAGAAGAAAACATCATCCTTACTTATGTTTTGATTTGTAGGTCCAATAACATTAACCTTTCTATAACTAAATTTGGTCCTTCCTTGATCATAAACTACATATCTGGAAACTCTTCGGTCACTAGAGTATAACATACACTATATTTAAATTTCATAGATTTATACACTAGAATGTGGAACTCCATCAGATGTGGAATAAGTGGAATACATCATTAAACCTCTTTGATACTAAAAAAAATCAACATGATCCTCTTATCTTTTTTACTAGTGTTTTTTCATTACCTGTATAGAGTAAAAACCTCATAGTAGGGTATGCCCATGTATTACACTAATTCCAGTCACCTAGAGATTCCTTATTTCTCATATCATTATCCCTTATTTCTCTTCATTTTTTGTTTGTAATAAAATCAGCTTTCAGTCATTCAAAAAACCATACTGATAGGATAATATATTATTCAAATTGAGTAATGTTTTCATATATATTAATTACCCATATAATTAATATTAATTATAATAAATCACACAAAATAATATCATTATACTCCAATTTTAATGATACTATTACTAAACCATCTCAAAATCAACCACTAATCGGTGTAGGTTCATCTTTGGGTATGTTGAACCATATACTTAATTAATATTATCAATTCTTGTCATGGATGAATCTAAGAACATATTTAATGGTATAATATTATATAAATGTGTAAATAATGATTTTTAAAATTTTTGGAGTTAATATACCAATATCTAATACATCAATTTATGAAACACCCTCCATTCATGAAAAATCAATTAAACATTCCTATTATCAACTTTATCATCAAGGATAAATTCTAAAACACTCTTGAATGGAATTTGAAACATAAAAAATTATTATAAATAATACCTAATAATATATTTAATTAAGTATTAATAATTTAATTGAAGAGGATCAATTAATAGAAAACAGCTATTATGAAACAAGTATAAATAATCAAAACTATAAATAATAATGCAGAAAATTAGAAGAATTCATATAGAAAATGATAATTTATGAAGTGTATGAATGAAAATGGATATTAAAAAGGTAATTAATTATGTTGTTAATATTTTTGTGTTTATGATACATGATTATAATTTATGTTTTTGGAATTAAGTATAAAAATCTCAATCTCAAAGTCCTCTTCATGATACATAATTTTTATTATGGAAATTAATTTGATTATATAGTGTATATTCTAGTTAATTGATATGTTGTAAAATGAAATTAATTTATTCATGGTATTTGAATAAAAGATTAATCCCTCTATTCTAAGAGTTTTTGACTGAATTGTTACCTAATCCATAAGTGAGGTCTTTCTAAATCATTTTCTTTCTTTAGGACTCTGGTTATAATCACATTTTATTTTCTTTTGTGTGGTGTATGCATTACTATGCATGATATTTGATAGGTTTCCCAAGAAATTTAATATATTTAAATGTCTAAATTGTAATACCTACCTCAAATTATTTTTATTCAATGTTTACCTTTTCATGGTGGAAAAAATCATCATATGTTTTGGTAAATTAAATGTATGTGTAATTTCTTTGAAAATACATTCCAGTATAGATATTGGAAAGTGTATATGGATATGGACCATATAAAACTACTATTAATAACCTAGAAATTTTTTATTTGAGCATTAATTAATCATCATCCTGATCCATGATGAGTGGGGATAAGATTGCACACCAAGACTGTCACTCCTATGGGATATGCATTGGAATATTCATAGGCTCTTAATAAACAATAACAAAGGATTTTACCTACCATTTCATTGGTATATAAACAATGAAATAAATTGAATCCAATTACAATCATAAATGGAAAACCTATCAAAAATTTTATACCCCATCCAATATATTTCATTAATAAAGTTACTTCATGTTGCTTTTATGATACCCATCAGCTTCCAGGTTTATTTGGGTATTTTCTCCTAGAAGTATTGACTATTTTAATTAAGAGGGAATTATTTGATTTCCATATTTCTCAATATATGGATATCCATATTTCATTCAGAAAGTGGTCCCTTAGGGAACTATATAAAAGGTATTGATGACTCTTATAGTGAATGCATGAGACTTAAATTAGTGATGGGTGAGGCTTAAAATTATATATACCCCTGATGCTTTACAAGAATTCATGAGAAAAAATAAGTTGTTTTTTGGTGTATTAATCATCACATGATATAGTATAACATAGGTTTTAGTTGATTACAGATTCATATTGTATATTTATTCTTACCATATCACATATTACATGATTATGTTATATAAAATTCCATTGTACTCTACACTTAACTTAGTATCTAGCCTCACCCTTATATTTTTCCTTTTCCTGGGAAACCAAGAAGAGGATTTTTGTAATTTTTAAGGATATGATGGGTGGTATAATAATGTTTTCAGAATATGTTCATGTTGTATATTAATATTTTCAAGTATAATGTATGTATATATATAGTATTAAAATACTACTAAATATTTTTATAATTATGTGAATTGTGTACTTTCTTCCAATTTTATAATATAACTAATGGATTTGGGTTCATTGAATCTAGGATATTTTGAAAATAGTTTTTGAGATCATTTTTTGGTAATAATTCATTGAACCCCCTCTAAATGGAAGTGTTATCTATACTAGGACTATTAACTTATGATAAGAGAGTTTTTTATTGATATTTCATCTGTATTGTTTGGACCCAGACCATCATATCGCATATAATATTTTTTTATTCAATTCCCACTATACTATTTAATATTCTTTTTATTTTTAGACTAGATCTAACATTCTCATAATCCATTCTTTCATCAATATCATCAAAAAGACCTTGTAAATCCCCTATGATTATAAACATGTCACTTCATTATTATGGGATTTTAATCAATTTATTAAATGTTTTTCTCATTACCTACCAAAGTTATATATTTAATTTTTTTACAATAATATTTTAAAAAACAAGTCTGCTTTTATCATTGATAACCAACCATGAAAAATTCAATCATCCCATTTAGATTCAAAATTATAAATAGTATTATCCTTTTGTAAACACAATAACTTACTTTTGAATATTTGAATTTATTTTAATGTCATATTATTTTAATACCATACATTATACACTATCTTCTATTTATGCAGATAAAAACGTTTTTATTTTTAATTTATATTGATGTAATGGAAACTTCCTTAAAAAATAATTTGTTTGGGGATTGTTATTATGACTAATCATAGTCATGTAATTTATTA
This sequence comes from Viscum album, assembly GCA_963277665.1. Classification (NCBI taxonomy): domain Eukaryota; kingdom Viridiplantae; phylum Streptophyta; class Magnoliopsida; order Santalales; family Viscaceae; genus Viscum; species Viscum album. The sequence goes on along the minus strand of OY728121.1, from coordinate 1,629,896,557 downwards.
TTTATATCCTCTATTTAATTAATTAATTTTATTAAAAAATTCTTATAGTTTAATTATGATTTTTTATAGCATATGTTTTCATAGAATCTTCTAATTAACTATTTATGATTTCAATATAATTATTGGTTCAAAATTTCAATATTTTCTTTCCAGAAATATTCCCAATTGGTATTTGATATCAGGTAATATAATTAAACTTTTTTCTTTTATGAGTAATAACCAACAAAAATTCCGTAATTCTTTAGTCATTAATAGATATGTTGTAATCTCACTTTTATCTATAAAGTCCATGGAATCAATCAAAAAAATCATTATTAATCAATTATGACATCATTTTCAATTTATTATAAATCAACTTATATATATTCCTAATTATATTTTACTTTTGTAAAAAATAACTAATATGAGTATGATTAAATATAAAATAGTGTATTCCATAAAAATATTTATAATTCTCCAAGTATTTTAAGGGTATATGGATTATGTAATTAATTATCTTTGATAAAATTTGTTTATAACCACATTATATAGAAATATCATGATCTATTCATCATTTAAAAGAAAAAAAATTACTATTTGAATTGTTTCCTTGGTTTGAAATATTTCCTTACTTTCCTTTGAGAGTTTAAATATATTTGGTAAATGTTATAGCATGTATTTTGTCATAAAATAAACTTCTACATAAAATATTGTGACAAAAAATTAAACAACCCAACAATAAGTATTCCACATATTGTTTCCTATAATTATTAAATTCCCAGAGCTAATAATATTTAACCATTTATCATTTCCAAATAAAACTAATTCTTTATAATTATTTTTTATACTCATCACAAGGCCCTTATTTCCCTTCATATATGATGTGCATCCATTATAATAAATCCACACTCAGACTAAATCCAATACATATAATTAAACATACATCACTATAACATTCCAATCCATTTTATTTTTGAAACAATCTCATTTAAACACATCTGTCAATTGTTTTTATGCATTTTCTTCTTCTAGATATGATGGATCTATCAGATATTTTAAAGATGGAAACATATATTGTTTATTTATATTAATTGATAACTCAAATAAATAATGTTTAATGTTTATTAAAATATTCCTTGAAACATTATTTTTCATATATGATATGTAATACCTAAATTTATGTATATAACATTCAAAAAAATAATAATATCCACTGAAAAAATAGAAAAATCTCAATTCCACACACATTTTTTCATTTCTCTTATTCCCTGAAGTACTTATTTTTTATGGAACACATGTTTTTTCATGCCTCATATTTTTCATACAATAAAACCAAAATTTATGTGTATTCTTTCATGCTTTCATTTTTTCTCCATTGTTATTAGGTATATCTCAAAAATCGACCTTCTTCTTAAGAGTGAGTGATTTTATTATTTATTTAAGATTTAAGGAATTATGATTATTATAAGTCCCAATAAATAACTTCTATTCTTGATAGAATCATTTAATATATTTTAAATACTAAATATTATTTGAGATATCTCCATTACCCTACTTTAACATTTCAATAAACCATGTAATGCAACTTCTTAATGCCATTTTGGGTTTCATCGAGATTTCTTGACCTTATATATTTCATCTTATTTTGATGAACACTCCTTAAGTATCCTTGATTCATTAGAACCTTTATATCACTATATTAGTAAAACTATTAATAATTTAAGTATTCTCCTATCCTATGAGATTTATCTCAACCAATAGCATAAGGGTTCCTTGTTTTTTTATTTTATATTTTCAATCTCATTTATAAACTCATCCTTTTACTCTTTATTATTATACTTTTAGAGTTTATATTCATGAAACAAAAAATTATATTAATTTTTCTTAGACCTAGAAATATCTCTTTGTTCAAATGTAACTTATAATTACACTTTGAGGTTAGAAACACCCTCAAATTTAGGTTATTAATTTTAATGTTTCTCCTCAATTCTTATTTCGGTAATGAAATCAATATGAAATTATTAATTGAGGTATTTAAAAACCTCAATTTCCTCCACTTTTAATTCCTCATAGTTACTAATTTATTATAAAATAATGTTATTCTTATTGAATAAATTATTCCTGAAGTCTATCTCACATTTACTATTTCTATATTATTTATTAATGGGTGGATTATTTTCTTCATTATTTTATAGATACTTATGAAACATATCAACATGTTTCTAACCAATCAATATTTAATGAATATGGGTGGAAGAATCCCTTCTATATTTTATTCTCAAATTTATAGATTTTAAGAATGGAATGAAATTATCTCATTAATTTTTTTTACTTTTAACCATATTTTGTAGTGATATTTTTCATTGTGTTGAATACCTATTCCCTATATATGGATTTTTCCATAGGATGATCTTCATAATTTCCCTTAACATATACAGCAAGAAAAATTATTTATCATTCAATGAGATTGTATTTGGATTGTTTTCCTTAATTATAAAATCTATTAGATTGGATTGAGGTTTAAATATTCTCATGATTCACATAATGATGTTAAAATATTTATTTATTTTACAAATTCCACAAATTCCATATACAATCACCTTCACTCATTTAAAAAATCATTTTTTGGGTGTATATTCAATTTTATATACATGTACCAAAGCAAATGAAATTAATATTCCCCAAACATTGAGTAAAATTCATAAAAATTAAATAATGTTTCCTAAATTTTATTTAAGGATATATAAAATACCATAATAATGTAGATTTCATTCAAAAAATATCCCCTTACAGCATTTACCTATTTTAAGGAGGCATCCAATTCCTAATGATACCTTTCCATGTGTTCTTTAATATTTATGTTTAGGAAAATACAATTAATGAAAATTATATACACATCTATTTTGAGTGAATAGAAGTGGAACTTTATCATTTTTTTCCCATTGTTTGAATTTGGTTCTATAAAAAGATAAAATATCCTTATCATTCACTTCCACAACCATAACATATATAGAGATAAATTACATCTTAAATATAATTTTCATATAACATAAAACTATAAATTATTATCCTCCAACTATACTACCACTTTCTAGTCCCATAATAGGATATCAGAATGGGGGGTGGGGGTGGTGAATAAGGGTATATATAATTAAAATAATCTACTTTAATATTTTTATTCCTCAATTAATAAAAAAATATTATTTACTAAAAAAGTATGTAATAAAGGACATGACATAATAAATTTTTCTTGGTTCACTTGTACTCAATATATTTAAAGAGTATACAATGATGATATTTGGATGTATTGAATTTTTTTATTCCCACTAGTTGTAAAATGTTTATACCATACTCATTATCCATATTTGTTTGAAACCACACAAAATATAATAATCCACGTATATTAACCTAGATATGATGTTTGATTTATTTAATTGGTATAAGATATATGGGATCACAACATAGATGATTGAGTAGTTTAGAAGTCATGGGAGGGTAGATAAATATATGATTTCTCTAGTATATTAAAAAACCCTTAAATTGGATACTATACTGCATCCTTAAAGATTATTAAAATATTCATTCATCATATTTGACTAAATGGAAAACATAATAAAGGGTATGATTAGTTTCTCATAAAGAAAAATCATACAATGAAAGATACAATGAGTAGATAAACAACAATAATATAGAATAATGAATAATTAACAAATATTCCAATTAATAGATAACATAATCATGAATTAAATCCATGAATGAATGTAAATATAGGGAAAATATTAATTAAATTATAACTGAATGAAATGCATAATATCATACATTTGAGATCTTATGACCAAGATTTTGTTCCAAGACATTAAAAATCATACATCAAGTCCTTTTGATAAGACACTTTTGGGTTTTCGTTCACCAAATACTCAACTAATAAGAAATTATAATTGGGTTGTCTCATGAGAATTGTGACTTAATCAATGAGATATATATAATTGAGCATCACTAATCACTTTCATATATCAATTGATTTCATCAGATATCAAATCAATATTATAAAACATAAACAAAATTCATTTTTAATCAATATATTTCTATATTGAATCAAGAATACAGAACTTCTATATTTCTCATGTAAATGAAATAACCTTCCTAAAAAGATTCCATAAACTAATACCTTATATTTAATTATAATATAGTTAAGATAATAGAAAATTAATAAAAGTGATATTGAATATATCCATGAAATTTAAAACATGTAATTGAGGGAGAAAAATAATTTCAAATTAATAATGGAGAGTGATAGAGAACATGATCACAAGAATGTTATTGATCAGAAAATAAGGTATGACCCAAAAATAAGTAAATGATGATATCAAACCATCATATCATTATAAATGGAGATTTGTAATAACAATTTCCTTTATAATTAGAGAAGAAAATGGAAGAAAAACATTAAAAATAAATTTTCATAAATCATTCATTACATTGATTTAAAAAAATGTTATAAATTATTTCCAAAATAATTTTAAACGATTAATAAAATAATGATTGTTTATTTTAATATAAAAAAAATTAAAAAAAAGGAAAATTTATTTTCTTTGAAATCCCATGTAAAATTTTAGAGTATTATAAATAGATAATAATGGTCATGTAGGTAGTAAAATATATTCATTCTATATATAAAAAATAACATTCCTGTCACACTTTTATAAAAAGAAAAAAATTGTTCATAAAAAATACTAAATGATTCCTTTTAAACATATTTTATATAAATTCATATATAGTAGAAAAATATATTTTAAAATTATATAAAATTATATAGTAACTTTCATGAAAAAATTTAAATCATATGAGTATGGAAGGAAAAAATTCCTGACCAAGAAGAATAAATTAGGTTGGTTTTTCATAAATAAAGTCTTGGAGTTTTGAGTACCAAAGTAAAGTAGAGATGGAAGAAAATCAAATTAACTATAGAAAAAAATAATTTAATAAAATATATTGTTTTTTATAAGTATATATAGTATATAAATATTCCAATAAATGTTTTAAAATGAACAATCTCAAATAAGTGTGAGATTGTAAAATAAATCATTATTGTTTTAATAACACTTTAATCAATATCCATTAAAAGATATAACATGAATTGAAACATAAAATAAAATGAATACATATGATTTCATGAAATAATATGTCAAATGGTTTTTATATACACTATATAAAATAAATTTTGTTCATAATATGTAATATGACCTAATAATGTTGAATTGAGATAAAAAACCCTTACTTTGGTTTTCAACTTGGTTGAATATATAATCAATTTAAATTTATAATTAAATTATTAAGAACAATTTTCATCCATATTTAATATTATATGTTCATTTTATAATCATTTTAAATCAATTCATTGTATATTTATTTATTACATCGACCACTTGAGGTTGTTCGGTCAAAATTTAAAAAACTAATTTGGTATGTTATCCAGAGTCAAATGTGTTATAAAAAGGTTATTATATATATATAATGTTGATAATTTTATGAATAAAGTTTTTATTCAATATTAAATATTTATATATATCTATTGTATATGGAAATAGAAAAATAAATCACATTACTTCATGGTACTGGTAGTAAACAAGTACGGACATGTGATATTATAATTTTACAACAGATGGTTGGGTAAAAATGGATATGATATATTATATTTATAGAATCATATTTATGCCATAAATTTGATATATATTCATTAATTATATCTTTATAACCATCCATGTGAGCTGGTGATAAAAAATAAATTACACTATAATGTGGGGATTCTATTCCCTACCCACGCATAAGCGATCCATTCATTTTCTATAGGATGAGAAAGTGATAAAAATTGGATTTAACATTAACATAAAAAGATATCCAGTACGGTTAATTTAACTATTTAATTATTTTAAGGATTTGTTTTGATTATATTAAGGAGGTTTAAGAAGTAATGAACATGGAATAGATTGGTATGAATGTATAGATATTCCTTTCATAATCTCCATTGGAGCTTAACATAATACTTCTAGAAGTGGAATTTTGGGGAGACCGAGAAATCTTATAAAAAAAGAAATTTGGGAAGGTATTGGGTCTAGTATTGGTCAATATAAGTGTCTTAATAATGGTGGACAAGAGAGGATAGGAGGTTCCATTTTATAATTTAGGTCAATGGTAATTTTGTAAATTTTTGAAACATTATTATATAATATACGTCTTGCATAAGTCAAGTGAATCTATATTTTTATTTATTAAAATATGGTAAGAGTATGGTATATATACAACATAAAATGTCATTAAATCATGTTTTCTAGAATATATTGAATTCTTATTACATTATTTTAACCCTTTAACTCATTTTACCCCTAACTAAGGCGATAAATATTTTCCATTGTTACTTTTCTTTATTATTTTAGATTATGTTGAAATTACTAATTTTTTTACTTGTGTTGATTAAATTTTTTTAATTTTTTTACATGATTCAATTTATATATGTTGTATAAATAAATTTTAATATCATTTTGTAAAATGCAATGAGAACCATTTTTTGAAAAATTCTTGGTTTAATCCTAAAAATGATTTTACAGAAAAATAAATTATAATTTTGGTTCCCATAGAGTTAATTAGAATATTTTAAATAAAATTAAAAATATTGGAATATAAAACCAAACCAAAATATAATTAATGACTGTGAATACTTGATTATAAGAGAAGAGAAAAAATAGTTTCTATTTGAATAAAAACATCATTTAAATTTTCAAAATGATTAGCATATATTTTTAAGTTCAAATTTATTTTTTAAAATGAATAATATTACATTTAAAATATATATTTTTTTATAAAAAAATATTTTCAAAAACTTTTAATTCATTATTTTATCCTAATAATTTCATAATAAATATTTAGTATTTGTAAAATCAGTATTTTCCACTATTAACTATAAAATCAATTATTTTTGAAAAATATCAAAACATCACCTTAAGATAATGATTTTCGGATAAATTAAAAAATGAAATTAATTTCATCATATTTTATTTATAAAAGTTTGGAATTTATTTTTTAGTCACACTCTTGAATAAAGCTATGTTCATAATACTACAGTTTCATTAGAATGAAAATGTTACATACTATAATTAAATCCCACGAGTTATATTCTTCCCCCTAAAATATTTCTTTCTTGAAATTTCTATAATTTCACATCACGAATAGATTTGGGTAGTAATTTATCTAAGATTATTCAGGTTCCCATGATGCCTATTATATATTATGATTTCTCCAATATACCACTACCATTCGGGTTGTACGATTCCTTAACACATGTTCTCTAGTGTTAATAATTTGGGTAGGCTCTTCAAAATATTATAGAACATGCTCCAATTCCATTTATTAAGATGCGAGAACATGAATTGGTTCAGGCATATACTTCCACAATAATTAGATATGGAACTCATTATACACTTTAGACAGGTTGGTTGGAATTTACAAATGGTAAACCACTCCTCTTTTAATTTAAAAAATCTATAAAATCCTAATGAATATGGGAAGTAGTTTCCCTTTCTTTAAAAACTTATAACTCAATCCAATGGAGATACCTCCAGGAAAACATATTATCATTCTCAAAATTTCAAATACTTCTTTTTATTATCAACATAACTCTTTTTGTTTCTATAAGCTGCCTTGATATATGTCATGACCCCTCCCACCAAATATGCCCCTTCTAAGTTGGGAATGGTGAAAGGGAGATAATGACCCTCGAGTCCCGCCTCCAATAGGCCCCGGGGTGGCGACTAACACCAAGGGTATGAGTTTTTTTACAAATATGGGAGGCATTACCCTTTTTATTATTTAAGATCAGGAAATAGGATGAGTAAAACACCAAAAGAAAAAAAGAAAAAGTAAATGGAAATAAACCCAAACCAATCCCACATGCATGTTTAAACAATTCTGAATCAAAGTACAAGTACAAGAAATCTCAAAAGTACAATACCAAAAGAAACAAGAGTACAAAAAACTGCAACAACTCCAACTATCATGACTAGTAGGGTCCCGCACGGCCCTGGTAGTCCTTCTGTAAATCTGAAAGTAAACGTAGGGTGAGCATACAATTATACTCAGTAGGGAAACCTAAAGCTCTCGTGCACAGGTAGGGAGACATCCCAATGTCCCGTGAAAACAACAGAAGAAACCAGAACCTAGAAAGGAATTCTATCCACCCAACCTCACCAGCCACACTCACCAAAACACAAAACAATAGATAGTAGTATATAAGAACAAGAGAATTGGGTACCCTGCTCCATTTCCCACTAGCTTGCTGCTCTTCCTAACGGCGAAAATCCTGAAGCTACCACACTCTTCCCAACCGCACACACCAGGGCCTCAAGAACCACATATCCCTCCCGCACACACCTGGGCCTCACAAACCACATATCCTGCCCACACACACCTGAGCCTCATCCCGAAGATTCTTGGGAACATTACACCTGCCCGAAGAGTCTTGGGCTGAAACCACCCCAATCAAAACCCACCCTAAGAGTCTTTGGTGTAAGGTCGCCTCAAGATATCATAGCCTATGGAAGAAAGAGCAGGAAGGAGCTAGTAACTAAGGGGAAAACACCCTCTCCCATTAAATGGGAGTGTTCAACACTAAGTTCTCAACATGGGTGTGGTGCGAAAAAACACAAACATATATATATATATATATATATATATATATATATATACGTATACAAAACACACAGCCCAACCTATGGCTTCTAAACAGAGAAACTGAGCACGTTCCTTGGAACTGCTACTATGAAGCATGCATACAACAAACAGTCCTAACCCCATTTAAGTTTTCATGTTTCATCAGTAATAGTTTATTAGCTCCTTAACTACTGGGCAACTATCAAACCAGATCAAGAGTTTCGTAGAACAAAATCCCTACAAACCAAAAATCATGTTAGATAAAACACAAGCAACACAACCCAACCTTTTATCATGAATAAAACCCCATTGATTATTCCCACGTTTAATTCATTAACTTTCCCCACAGTTCATTTATCAACTTTCCACTTTCTTTTAATAACACAACCCATTATTGCAGCCATGTTGCCACTATAACCACATCTCCACCACCGTGTCACAAAACTAGGCCCGTGCCACATCATTTCCCCTTTAATATCATTTACCACAACCACACAGCACATCACCAACATAGCATTCACACAAACCCACATACAAGACAACCTTATCCCTGCTGCTCACCCGATCCACAAAAACCCACAAAATACCCCCTTTACATAAATAAACCCTAATCAGCACCCACATGTTTTTTATTTCAGTTTTGTTCAAATGGGGTGATCACACCAGGGTTCCAGGTATTTTATCAGCCAACTTTACGTGATTAACCAATTTCCACATTCAACAAAGTTTCCATCCTTAAATGGACTAGAAAGACAGGGCATCATTTAATTGCACAAGAAAAGTCCCCCAACGACTGTGATTTTCAGTAGGCATAAGCCTATTCAATTCACAACATGAATAAAGGATAAATAAAGATAAACACAATAACTTTCCCATCCCCATTCTTCAAGCCAGTTATTATCTTTATTAAACCGGTTCAAATGTGTTTCACATAAACAAGAGGACACCCACCCTGCATGATGCAAAATTTAGAGAGACGAAGGTAAGATCCCTACCTCAATAGGTTCTGATCACAATGCTCCCCCGGATCAGTTTTAGAAGACGTTCGTCGGCGTCCGTCGCTTTTGTCAAAGCCCAGCAAAACCTCCTCGTGTGGAAGCTGGGAAGGAAAGGACGAAGGGAAAGCAATAGATCTAATATCAGAAGTTCCGCCTCGTCATTACGATCCAGTGTCCGCTGATGGATCTTAAATCAAAGCTCGGACGAAGAAGTTATGGAATAAAGAGCTTAGGAGTCTCTTGGGAGAGCTCTGCTTGAAGGAGAGGGGAGAAGAGGAGTGATTTGAAAAGGAGGAGAGGCCCCCTACTTTTATAGGCGAGAAAAACTAATGTACATGGAATGTACTTTATAGTACACGACGTGTACTCGGCCATTTCACACGGTCACCACACGACTTCCAACATGGCCTTCAACAAGGCACACGATCGTTGACTAGTCAACACACGGTTTGAAGGTAATGCATACGCAGGGAGACACTAAACGGTGTGTATTATGGGCTACACGACATGTACTCATTTATTTCACATAGCAAGAACACGACTTCAACACGACACACAACTGTTGACTGGTCAATACACGGTTTGAAGGTAATGCATACGCGGGGAGACACTACATGGTGTGTAGTATGGGCTACACTGCGTGTACTCAATTATTTCACATGGGAAGGACACAGATTCAACACGGGGTATAACCAGAAAGGTGGTACACATAGTGTACTCACACTACACAAGGTGTAGTTACAAAATTTTGAAAAGTGTGGGAAAAGTCCCTTCTACCCTCCAGAACACTTCATGACCTTCTTTTCGACAAAGTAATGGGCCGGAGAGGTCCGTGCCATTAAAATATAACACAGAATAGTTTTTATTTTCATCATTGTGTCCTAAACATGATCTAGGCCCAAAATCTACCTTTCACCATCTTTATACTAAAAAAATATGGTGTGTAAAATATTTTCTAATAAATTTTTTTATATAATGTCATTTAGATGCTTGAATTGATTCTATTATTAAAAGAAAATTCAACATAAATTTAATAATAATCCCACATGCCTTTAAAGTCAAGTGACAAGGACCTCAACATTTCTTAAAATGATTGAATAGTCCTTTCAGAATATCCATATTTATTGGATGTTAATTAGTGATAATATTTATCTAGGTTACAATGGCCTTTAATTTTATTCCATAATTTCAGTATAAATCATGGGTCATGATTAGATAAAATAAAAAAGCGGTGCACTATGAAGTCTAATAAATTCATATATATAGAGTCACATATGTTGATTAAGAGGTAAAGGCAGCTGGAACCAAAAGTATCAGACATCTTTAGAAGACTAAAATGTGATCTGGGATTGGATGGTCCATCTCAGGCAGTGGAGGCAGTGGATGTTGTGCCTTTGTGTAGTAGTGTGGACCACCTGAATGCTACAATGCCAATTTGTGGAAAACTAATATGAAGTGCAGGGTCTAGAAAGGTTATGCATCTGGTTCCATCAACTCAAATCAATAGATATGTGGTTCTTGGAGAATCCTACATTGATCTGCCCACTTGTAAGGATCCTCAACGGTTGGTCCTGGAGAATTCAAATACTCATGTCCAATTTATGGGTTGCGGATATGATCATCCAAGTGGCTTAGATATGCCAGTGCTGGTTCCCCAGGTAAGGCAGTCCTATGCTGAGATGGTAATGTCTGGGGGTGTCTTGGGACCCTTATACCGAGACAACCTTGGTGCTAAATCTGAAATTTACCAGAAGGCTAGGAATGGGGGGAAGAAAAAAGGTTTGGAGAATAAATCAGGAGAAGGATTGACACTCAAGTTGGGGAACCAATTTGAAAGTTAGGATGTTCACGAGCCACCATTAACTCAAGAGGTGGATACTTCAGGTGATGAAAACTATAGTAAATTCTCAGTGGATAGCATATACTGACTTCAAGGGGAATCTCATAGCCCTAGAATGAAGAAGGGGAAAAAAAGGAACTCGAGACTTGGGGAAGTGAATAGTTTTCAAAGGGAAAAAAATTAAAGGACCTAAGTATTACTCCCACTTGCCAAAACCGATAGAGATGAGTCCAGACAAGAAGGAAAGAAACAAGGAAAGAAAAGGCCTTCAGAATGGGGAAAGTGAAGCATCAAGCCGGAAAATAATAGACAGGGAGTAAGAGTATGGTGAGTGCTTGAAACTTATCCAACACTCCATGGAAGAAATGCTAGACAAGGCTGTCTGACCCAATGTATCATAAGAGGTGATTAAAATAATTTATGCAAGAAGGTTTCAAGTCGATGCCGACAAGGAGAAAGAAGTGTGGATAGAAAAACAAGATTGAGTTTTGGATCGGGGCTTCAACCAGAGCAAAATCAACTCAGAGGAATTCATTCAGACAATGGAAAGGATGATCACTCACCTTGAAGAGCTTATTAGAGAGGATCTAGATATGAAGGTTAGTACGTTGAAATGGTAACTTTATATTGTAGCTGATTCAAGTAACCTTAGTCTAGTGTTTAATCATTTTGTGAGTTCTTTCAACACGTATTGGTCTCTTGTGTGTGAACTTTGGTTTTCCATTTTTCCTTAAAATGGCATAATAAAAATTTGAATTTGGATGGATTAAGAGGTCAATCATCCATTTTAGTTAATATATATATATATATAAAGATGTTATGTTAATCAACAAAAACCCATATGAAATAATAAATTTTTTTATTCATTGAAAATACAATGAAATAGTCCATAGTAAATCACCCAAATACCATATAGAAATAAGGAGAGGTTTTGAAAATCTCTTAGGACATTTTCCCTCAAATTATACCAATTAAAAACCAAGAATCTTGATACATAGTCATTATTTTCCAACATGATATTATCCCTTTAAAAATGTTATCTTAATTTATTGTACATATCGATGGTTCCTAGGTATATAGATGAATTTTATTTATAGGATTGAATAGGTAATCACTTCCACACATCAATTATTGAAGGAATACATAGCTTATTTCAAAATTTCATCATATCATCATCCTAAACAATGTCTCCCATATTACCATCATTTACAACATTAATTTTATTTTTTAAACTCTTTTCCTCAAGATGATACTTTTTTATCTTCTCTAATAATTATTTTTTGGAAATCATTTGGAAAATGAGTATTGTTTTCCTATCCATAATTATTTCCAAATCCAATATAACTAAATCATTATACATAGGATCATTATAAATTGTCATTTTAGTAATAACTCCATAATTTATTATAATCAATAAATAAACAACTTGTTTTCCTTCCTGGGGTGGTAGTGTACTAATAAATTATAATCCTTGAGTAGCTCTATCTATCTCGTTTGAATCATGTCGAGTTATTTTTATGAAAATATAAGTTTCAAAATTTTGTGATCTATATATATCTCACAGTTTTCACCATAGATATTATTCCTCCATATTTTCAAGGAAATTATTAAACCTTATAAATAAATATCATGGTTTGGATAATTATATTATTCGATATTTTAGTTTATTGAAACATAAGGAACAAATATATCATTCCACATAAGGATATATCTGAGTCTTATATTTGATTCATCTATATATATCATAAAAAAATCCATTCGTAATTTTAATTTCAGTACTAGTACATTTAAAAATATCTTCTTTAATTTTTTGAAAAATTATTTATATTCTTTTGACCATATTAACTTAACCCATTCAGGTATTGAATTGGTGAATATTTTATCTGAATGGGTAAATTTTTGAAAAAATGGATTATAGTAACCTGCTAATATAAGGAAACTACGTATCTCGATTATATTTTTTAGAGTATATAATTATTTAATAACAGTTTTATTTGAAATATTAACCAATATTCCATCCTTGGAGACAATATGTCCTAGAAAAAAATTATTGATGTTATAATATTTACTTACTGAGTATTCTATATTACTCGCTTCCAATGATATTTTAGCAAATTATTCTCAGATATATAATGTTCTATTTGTAGATTTTCATGTATACAAATATATTAGTGAAAAATACAATATATAATTATTAAGATAATATTTTAATACTCTTTTCATTTAACCCGTTAAAATAAAGGGTTTATTAGTCAATCCAAAGTACATTACATTAAAATCATAATGTCTATATCTTGTATGAAGACATGTATTTAAAATATCTTCCTTATTTGTAATTGATTATACCTTGAATGAAGATAAATCATTAGAAAATATTATTATACATTTTTTTATCTTATAAGTTATTATAAGAGGGATTTTATATTTTTATTTATATTAATTGAATTTATTTCCCAATTATCATTCCAAAACCTCATTTACCAATAATTCTTCTTAAGAAAACAAATATTGGTGCTCCATGGTCAAACACTAGAGAAAATGAATCCCTTATTACAAAAAATATTAAAATTTATTATTTAGTTCCAATAATATTATTTTTTCATTATTTAGGGAGTCTTATATTTATTTTTTTCATAAAGGATGAGTTCAATTGAAAATCTACATCACGCTTGGGTGGATTTCTTAATTAATCTTAACAAAATACATCCATCTATTCATGAAAAATAGGCACATATTCTATGATATGGTTTCCATTATCATCTATAATGTGTGTTTGGTATTCTTCTCCAAGAATATATTTTTGTAGATCTACTATTGTTTGGATAAACATGATATAAAATATGTCATCTCCCAACTAAAGACAAGGTATTTCACATCTCCATCAGAGATCACAATATTTTTATATTTGAAATATTTTTTTTCATTATATATTGAAATCTGATATGTATCAATAATTATATAAAATTAAATCATAGTATAACTAATAATTTTTTCAAATAGGGTATATCTACTCATAATAGTGGCGACTGATTGAAATATCCCTATTGTAATAATATTTACACAAGGTGCGTTGATTAACCACACCCTACTTAGGGTAGTAGGGAATGGGTTAATATTCTTTGAAATCATGGAATATATAAAGTAGTGAGAAGATCCATAATAAAAAAAAGTATCATCTAAATTTCAGTTTATGATCATAGTAACTTCAACCACTTATTTAGGAACTTATATTTTATCTATTTTTATCACATAATATTCTCACTCTCCCTTTGGACACTTCTATGGTATGTTTACATGAGACTAAAGGTATTGGTTTGAATAATTTCCCATATACCTAATGTTAATATATTAGATCATAGTGGTTTATTTCTTTTTTTTTTTCATTCATTCATGATATATATTTTCATAACCTCCACACTTATATCAATATCAAATTCAATTTAAAAATTTACTCTGATGTTTCATTCCATACTTATCACATTATAAAAATCCCATATTTCTTTTATTATTCTTGGATTTATTAATTTTTCCTCATTTAATATCCAAAATCATCTTTTCATGACCTCAATATAAGATATAATAACTTAAAAATTATTTCTCAATTTAGTCGTCACATGATACCGTATCATTATATGGTGAAAAGGTTTGGGAAAATAGTCCCCTATAAAATAATCATCTTCTACATATAAAAAAATTCAATCATTATTCCTAAATTACCTATGTAATCCTTTGAATTCCTTATTAATGTTGTGAAGCATTCCACATATTAAACATCATCTACCACATAATTATACTTATTTCATAAGAAAATTCCACTCAATTTCATCTAGTTTTTCGAAAATAAAACATTTATTGAAAAATACTAATTTTTAATTTATTTATTTCATACTTTCTATTTCATTATCTTATTTTAAATTTTAGATTAATGGCCATAATTGATCATAATTTCCATTTAAAAAATATATTTCCAGAACAACCTTCTATCTAAAATTTTACCTCAAATATAGGTTTATCTTTTCATCAAATTTGATATATTTCCCATTTACCATGGAATTTGTAGTTCTATTATAGGATAGAGGATTTTATTACATAAACAGATCCAAAATAGGTTTATTTTATAATGGAACAATAGCTTTCTCCATACGAGCAAGGTTATTTTTCATAACCTGCATTAGTTTCTCCAATATAGTTATGATCTTCTCAGTTTCAATAAACTATGTATAGAATTTCATCTAAGGGAAATCCCAAAATTTAATATTTCTATTGACATTATTTCCATTTTTTTTCAAAAATGATCTTTCTAAAAATAATTTAAAATAAATAATTATTTCATAAGACCATAAATATTGAACCATAACATTAAAATACCTAAAAGCTATATAACTTTTAGGGGTTTATCTTAATGATCATGATTTTTAAGATCTTCTAAAATATAATTCCCTGGGGTTCTACTAAAATTTCTTTGATAATGTTTATAAAGGTGATGATACTATAACAGCCAGTGTATTATAGTAGTACTAATTATTGTAGGGGACTTTGGGCCATAAATATGGTCCTTTATTCCTTGTAATGGTTTTTAATTACCTTCAGGAAATTGGGACATTTAATGGGTCCCATCTACCCAAAGAATGTCATTATTTCTTTAAAAAAGAGTCTTTGACATTAAATTTCATTAAAAAAAATCAATAACATGATCATAAAATACATACATTAATGAGTGTAACTACAAGGATAATTATTACTAAATTATAATTGAATAAAAGTCATTATTTTAGACATTAATGATCTTTTAACCAAGGCCTTATTCTGAGACATAATGAATCTTCTATCAAGGTATTGTGCTAAGTAAGTCTCAATATTTGTTTGGGAACTCCCTAAATTCCAAAATAATATGGTATTAAAACTGGTTTGTTTCATGAGACATATCGACATGTCATGGTGATATCTATAACAAGTATCAATTAATCACATAAAAAATTTCAAATTCATTTCTTATATAGCAAATTAGTAATATAATGCTTTTTAAAAATTTCTTACAAATCAATAAATATTTGAATAGAGTCAATAGTATAGAAAATCAATCATTACATAGTAAATTAAATAAATTTATTAACAATATATCTTAAAAACATTATTTATATTGAAATAATATATGCTTAATAAAATATCCAATTAATAGAAATAATATATAACACATCCATGATATTTAAAATATGGGTATAAAAGAGAAAATTAATTTCTAACAAATAATGGATAGTGATATATAACATTATCAAAAGAAAGTTAATGAGTTCAAAATAAGGTATAATCCATAAACTAGTAAAGTTGATATAATACCATCATTTTATTAGTAATAAATGATTGTAATAAATTATTTTTTTAATAGTTAGAGATAAAATAAGAAGAAGAAATTTAAAAATAACATCCCAGAAATATTTTATTACTTTAAAATAAAAATGATGTTATAAATAATTTCCCAAAATTATTTTCAATAATTAAATAAGTCACATAGTTTATTTTAATAAAAAACAAAAAATTATCTAAATAATTGAAAATTTATTTTATTTGAAAAAACATGGAAACATGTAGATGGATATAAATAGTGAATAATAGTCATAGAGGTAGTAAAATATGTTAATTCCACATATTTTAAAAATAACATTCCCATCACACATCAGTAAAATTCCAAATGAACTATTCAATAAACCAATAAAAAGATTATATTTAATTGTTTTTAAAAAATTAAATGGTTTTAGAAAAATATATTTACAAATAAATTAAAATTACAAATATACTTCCTTGAAATAATTTAAAAAATATTGATTTGAAAGAAAAATATTCCTAAACTTAAAGAATATATAATAATGGTATTTATTAAAAACATTATTTGAGTATTTTTGTACCAAAGTGGTCAAAATAAGGAATATAATCGTGGGAACCATATAAATAAAAAACCATAGTAAAATAGGATGGCTTAATAATTTAATGAGTATATAATTATTAAAATGTGAATTTTAACATGAAAAATTCTGAATAAGTGTGATATTGTGAAATAATCAATTTTATCTTTAATAATTTGTGACTTAAAGTCATTAAAATAGAAAACAAGAATTGAAACATCGAATAAAATGAGTAAGTATAAAATAATTACAAAATATTTCTATGTTTTTGTTTGTACATGATATGAAATAAACTAGGTTCAAAATATATAATATTCTTTAATAGAGTGAAATTGATATGGAAAACCCTATATTGGTTTCCATCATGGCCAAAAGTGTTATATACATAGTAATAATAAATTTAAATTTAAATATACAAATTATTTTATTATGTTTTTTAATCAGAAATATATTTTTTACGGTAATTTTATAATCTTTTTAAATCCATTTATTGTTTATGTCTTTTATACATAGACCACTTATGGTTGTTCAGTCTATTTCTAAAAAACTACTTTGGTATATTGACCATAAATAAATGTGTTATGAAATTGTTCACTGAAATATGAAATTTTGATAGTGTTATTAAAATCATTTTTATTAATTATATGATATTTATAATCATCCATTCAATATATTAACAGAAAATTGAATGACATTGCTTTATGGAGGTAGTAGTCTATAAATACACATGAGCTAACTTTTCAATTTCAAAGAGATGGTATGGTATGAAGGTAGTCAAATTATTATATTTGAAGAATAATATTAATTTTACAAATGTAATTTATATTAGTTAATTATATCTTTATAACCATACATATAATCTAGTGATGAAAAATTAATTACACCACTATGTGGTGATAGTAATCCATACGTAAGCACGAGCATTGTTTTAATTTTCCATAAGATGTAGTAGAGAAATAAAATGTATGTACAACTCAAATAAAAAAATATTAATGTTTAATAAAATTACGTATGAATATAAGTATTTTTACAGAATATTTTATTGAGTATTTAAAATAAAGGATGATGGAAATGCTCGGTAAGAACATATAAATTTTTCATTGGTTATATCCTTCAGCTTACACCATAAAATTTATTGATGTGTTGTTTTGGGGAGACCATAAACTCTAGGTAGATAAATATAAATTTGCTAAGGTATTTGGGAATGTCATAGTTGAGATAAGTTACACAATAAGTGTGGGAAAATGAGGAGAAAATATTCCCTTTTTTATGTGATGTGGGTGGAAATTTCTTAAACACTTCAAATTTATTATATAATATATGTATTAATAATTTAAAGTGAATAAAATTTCTATATTTTATAATACGATATGTTTAAGGACTAAATCCAACCAAACAATGATTTTGAATCATTTTTTGTTATCTTAAATCCTTCTCCCTTTATTTTAACACATTAAACTCATTTTACCCTTTACCGAGGTGATAAATATTTACCACGATTACTATTAAATATAATAAAGAATTTATTTGAACTTATTATGTAATATTAATTATCATTACTTCAAAAATGGAATCTATTATACATGATTGAATAGAAAAATGTATCATAAATTACTTTTTATATAAATTTATTAAACATAATTAAATACATTTTTTTAAAAATGCATCTTTTATTCATAATAATGATTTTATAAAAAAATAAATTTTAATGTTTATTTCCATGGAATTAATTATATTATGTTAAAAAATATAATAATTATTTGACTTTTAAACCATACAAACTGAATGTAACCTTATTAATACTTTATTAAAATAGATTAACCAAAAATTGTTTTTTTAAAATAAAAAATTAATTATATTTACAAATTGTTAAAATAGATTTATAAGTACAACATTATTTTTTAAAATGAATTGTATTTATTAAAAAATATATATTTAGACTATAAAAACTGTTCTTAAAATATTTAATTAATTATTATATACAAATAATTTTAGAAAACTTAATTTATTTGTAAAATTAGTATTTTTTACTATTAAAAAAATCCATTATTTCCTTAAAATTTAATAAATTCATCATTACATGATTTTTACATTATGAATTCAGAAATTTAGTTAATTTCATAAAATTAAAATTTCAAAATTTTGGAATTTTTGTTTTAATTACATTCTTGAATAAATCAATAAGCATTATTTTATATTTTCTTTAGAAATAAAATCATACCTATGATAATTGAATATCAAGTGATAAAAAATTGATAGAAATATATGTTTTTTATTAATAAATAGTGAATCAGTTCACATAATATGTTTAATTTTGGGCACAAAAATACAAAACAATAATACACTTTTTTTGGTGTAGCAATATGCTCCACCTCTACCATGATTAATGATAACTAAAAAATTTTCTTTAGATTTGTCTTAATGTGTCAATGAATGCTGAATAATTCATTGGTTTTAAATAATTATCTCTATATATAATTATATCTTCTATTGTCCCACAAGTTCCAACCCTCTCTCTATTTACTTTCAATCACTCTTTAAGATTTTATAGATGACTAAAATCTCTCCATGATTATGACAACTGTCATTACCTTATTATATATCCCAAGACATAGAATTGGGTTGAACTATATCTCTTTATATCATTCCATAATTTCTTAGTCCAAATGATTTTGAACTATTCAAAATACATTGACTAATACTCATTATGGAAAACCATAACAATTATACAGTATTTATTCAAAAATATATATCCCTCAAAAAACCATTTTATAATACATATCATTACTTTATGAATTGTGGTATGAACAAACCTAGAAAATATTTCTATGAATAAAATTACAATGTTAAAATATTATTTAAAAACAAAATACTTATTTATATCCTTTATTTTGAGCATGATATAAAAGTCACGAAAAACATTATTGAACAACCTTGTTTACGTAATACACTTTAAATAAATCACAGGGTCTATAGTGCTGTAAACCTAGGCTAACAATCAAAACACATCATCCACTATTCCATCCTTCAACCAGTAATGATTCAATAATTTATGTCACAACATTATACTTTGTGACAATATAATGATTTAAAATAGAATATCTCTTTTATGGTATATTAATATTCATGATTCTGAATTCTTACATTTTCATTAAAATAGTATATTTTTCCATATCATGTCTCAAATGATATTGTGTAATCGATTCGAAATCAATTATAAATTTAAAATAATTATTTATACTTTGTGACAAAAAATTGTATTAGTTAAATGGTAAATATATTCGCTTAACAAGATTTGTGATATTAACACTATAAATTATTATTTAATTACACGATATTATTTAATTTTAATGCTGGTAATTTTGCTTCTAAAATCATAAAAATAATTTTATAAAAACAAAAATATGATTTTCCAGTTGAGTAAGAAATAATTATATTCTAAATAAATTGTTTTCCATGTGTTATATTGTTTTATTTAAATATTAAATTTCTATGTATCATAATTTCTATTTTATAAAATTGTATTAATTTTTCATCCATACATAAATAATTATATTAGGGAAAATTTGGGTATTTTTCTAAAATTCTTGTTTTTTGTTTGAATAGTGAAAATACACTTTTAAGAAATACTTTGAATTTTATGAAATTATCATAATATAGGCATGGAATAAAAATTTATAAATTTTTTTATCAAACACAATTTTTTTAGTTATTGAAATAAATAATTTAATATTATTAAGTGGAATTTATAATCCTGTAGTGGAAATTGTTTATCATCAGTGGAAATTTATTAAAGTAAAAAACTATTTTTGGCCCTTTTCATCTGATTAATTATTCAAAAGGAACCATATAGTTTTGAATTATTTTTATTGTGAAATATATATCCTTTTTTCTTAATAAAATAATATACTCCAGCGGAATAAATACACTCTATGATTTTTTTTAAATTCAATTTTTGGATTAAAATAATTTTTTCCTGAAATGGGTTCTCATTGTGATATACAAAAATATATTAAAATTACTTTTTAACACCTATTGATAATTAATATTATATTACTCTTCCTAAATTGTTATCCAACATGTTAAAATTATTTAATAATACCCATTTAATTTTTATTCATAAAAAATAAGTTACTATAGAAAATGTCAGTCACTATAGATAATGTTAAAATGATTAAAAAGTGTTTAAATTAAATTATAAGACCACAAAAAACTCTAATAAATTTATTGGTTTAGTGTATTATCAGATATACATATCATATTTTTAATTTTAGTTAAATTTTTTCCATTTTATATTAGTATGTAATTCATTATATATTAAGGAAAAAATTATCTATAAGAGTGACACTCCTCTCACTTATAAATATATCCCTTCACCACCTCACCTGTACAAACACATTTAGCTCTTTATATTGATAAATACTTGTAATAATACCTAAATAAATATATTTAAAACATACTAGAGGTTTCATTCATCCCATTATATCAATCTAATTAGGATTAAGGAGAATCTCAAATAAAGATATTCTTGGAATAAGTAATTGTTTTAATTGAGATCATTCAAGATTTGAGCATATCCCACATCCTTCTAATATATTATAACTATAATAATATAATGAAATTGGTATCGTTATTATATTAAAATTTTATTATTTTTATTTAAAAACCATTATATACCTCCCGTCTATACATTGGAAATTGAACATGCAGTATATGTAACTTGTAGACTACCACATCTATGAATGACATATTTAATTTACCATCACAACCTTAAAAATATGGAAATAAAAATGTATTTAAAAAATAAATATAATATTAAATATATGATTGATATTTTTAAATATAAAATTTTCATTAACATAAATGTTTTAACAATAAATTCTCTTCGTAAAATTTAAATATCTAAAAGGAGAATAATGAGACAGTTTTTAAATAATAACATTTTAACAATATCAATAATTATTATTATTCTTTAACTATTATTTAATTTTATTCATAAAAATTAAAAAAATTTAAAATCATTAATATTTTATAAAAGTGATATTATTACTATACAAAAATATATTATTACTCATTCAGTTATAATAATGTGTTCTTATTAGGTCAATATTACCATCTAAAAAAACATTTTTATAATGATCCTGTCATAAATTATTAAGAAAACATGAATAATGTAATAACGGTAAATTTACATATTCTCATGATTTTATAAGGGTAATATACATAAGTATGTTTTTTAAATCAATTTTTTATACGAAATCAAAATAAAAAATATATATTTTTAACTGTAATATGAGAATTTTTCCACAAGTTCCATTAAATGACTATAAGACAATATATATATGTCTAAAAAATTATTATATATTCTTGAAACTTAAATAATGGTGAAATATCCAACATAACAATTGAATTAAAAATGATCAATCATGGTTATTTTAAATATCAAAAATATACATTTCAAGTAAGATTCATTAAAAAGTTACTATTTCATAAAGTACTGAACTCCTTGGTTTTATGGAATGATGTGAAAACAATAAATTTACATATCATTAAATTATGGAACCATTGTAAAAATAATTTTTTACTATAATTTGATACCTAATTGGTTTTGAATATTAAAATCCAAATGACCCAAAAACGACCTGTGTGATCTATAATTATTTAGTAAATTAATGAAACATGATAATTAATGAAATAAAAGGAATAATAATAGGGGAATGAAAATGAAAAAGGATATTAAGAAAATAAACTTTACTAACTATATGGTTATAGGATAATGAATGTTTTTTCATACACAAGGTATGAGATTTTTCATTTAAACCTTATTTTAATTGTTGTAAGGTTTTTATTTAATCTATATTACATATATTACCTCTTATTTATAGAATGTTATTCAATAAAAATTAACGATTTATTAAATATATTTTATTTATATTTAATTTTATTTATGAAGGATTAAAGATTAATCTTTTTAATGGGTTTTCTATGACTATTTTTTGAAATTCTTTACAATTGTGTGAAAAGAATGATTGTTTATGTTTACCAATGGATTTCATTTTTTAAATATTGTATCAGTTATACATTATGAGATTTATTTTCATGTTTTAATAATTTTATCATGTAAATTCAATTCTAATATTTATGATAATGTTTCATTATAATTATTTATAAAAGTAATGGATATTAAATTTTATTTTCATGTGATAACAATAAGTGCTAATGATTATGGGTTTAAATGATTTTTTATGAGTTTTATGATGAATGTAAAATAAACTACATGTTTTATTCCTATTATAGTTATTGGAAATTATATATTATAATGGTTGTGATAAATATAGAACTCCAAGGAATTAGGTTATTATTTATTCTTTAGTGAAATCATGTTTGAATTAACATGTTATATTATTCCTTTATTGGTTTATAATGGGGAATTAACTGGTTATTTTTTTCCACTATGAATAATTATACAATTAATAGAGTATTCTATTCCATTCAAATAATAATGTGAATATTATATCCTAAGAAAACTTAATTATTATATTTATTCCCTTTATCCTTTATAATGAGATATTTTTTTAAAATAATTGGGAAATGATTTGGATTTCTTGAGTAATTAAGTAATTATTTGAGATAAAACATTATTATATAAATAGTATACATTTATAATGGGGTTTTTATAAATTTCAAATTAATATCATGTTTACATTATTTTTTATATACCTTATTGAGCTCTATTTTCTCAACCCACATTTTCAAATGATTTTATAGGATTTAATGATGTGAAATAACCCTAAAAGGTCAAAATTTCATATATATATATATATACTCATATTGAATGAATCAAGTATTCTATAAATGAACCTAGAGTGTAAATCAAAGAACTTTTTTTGTATAAATAATTCAAATTATTTATAAGTGTACTCTTTTGGAATGTAATTATTTAGAAATTATGTAAAACTCTAAACATAAATGGTATAAATAATATGGGAAAATTAAATAATTTATATATATCATGTAATTATGGGTTGGATGTATACATGATATTATTATTGGCATTAGATAAGAATTTAAATAACTTTAGTGTTTATGAATGATAATTTACAGATATGAATTTATAGTTATATTATCATGTTGGTGTTTTTGATTATTCTAAGGGTTTACTTATTTACTTATCTAATCTATGTCAATTATATTGTTGATTTTTTTCAATGTTAATAGGGTGAATGAAGTAAGAAGGTAACAAGAGGACAACATACTTCTGAATTAATAGCTTGAATTGGACAGATTTATAGTCAAGTAATTTATATCCATGTTAAATCTATTAAAAAAAATCTATAATTAGTGGTATCCATGAAAGAGAGTGACCAAATTCTTTGTATAGGATGATGTAAATAGTGGATAGTTTTATGATACAACATCCTCCTAATTTTTGTGGATCCTCAGTCCCAGTGGTAACAAAAGGAAGGATCAAAGCATTAGAGAAGATATTTGATATTTTTATTGTTCAGACCATATAAAATAACACTTCCTATTTATCCAGTTGAAGTTGAAACAGATTAGTGGTGCTCTTTGATTAAGAATACCAAGGGAAATAATGATATTAATAACATAGAGTTGTGGGTATATAAAGATATATTACTTAACAAATATCATTCTAAGATTCTTTAAATTGTAATGAAAAATAAATTTATAGTGTTAATATAAATGTAAGAAGACTTAGTGGCTATTTATGAAGATAATTTTACCAGATTGAAAATGTATACACTAAATTTTATTATAAAACATGAATCTAAGATTGATCAATTTTATATAGTCTTGAATTAATGTTTATAATGTTCATTAACCAAGAATGAATGTTTTTGTTATACGGAAATCATCTAGTATTTGTAGAATATATAGATGAAGTTTATCGACTCATATAAAACTAAAAAAACGTGACGTTTGAAAACAACTAATTTGAATATTTACAGAAGGTTATGATATGAAAAATATAATACTAAGAGGAAAGAATTATTTATGCCTTAAATGTGTTAAAAAGTGTTTAGGTTAGGGTTTTATGGGGTCTAATAGGTGGTCCTAGTGTGGAATCTTTTGACACCTTTCCCAACCTTGAAAACAAAAGTGTCATGATTAAGTCAATAACATGGAAAATGGTAAAGAAATTCCTTATCAAGATGTTTATTAAATATTAAAATGTTTTCATTATTAGGGAATTGTGAATTATTAAAGTCTATGTACTCTAAGGGATGATCGATAAAGATGTTAAAGAGCTTATATAAATTTAGGATTAGAAAATTCATATGCTATAAATGAAAAAGAGGAGGAAACTATGACTAAGCAATAAATGGTATGATTTTTCTTATAATTGTTTTTAGTTTGATCAAAATAGAAAACATAATTAGATTAACATTGAAAAATATTTGGATATGATTCATATATCTAATTATAATAAATATTTATTAAGGAATAAGATGTGAAATCAATATTTAAGGATTATAAAGGATTTTTTATGATTGATGTATTTATATATAGGGTTTTTAGAGTCATTAAGTACTCTTATTTAATTTATGTGAGTAATAAAAGTAGTGTTGATGTAATTTTTATAGGGGAAGAATGTGATAAAACATGTATTTTTTAAAATATATATCTTTTGCAATTTATTAATATTCATGATTGTGAATTTATATAATTATTTTATATATGTATATATTTTTATATCTTGTTTCAAAAAATATTATATAATCAATTATATTCCAATTATTAATTTATAATTATTATGTTTACATCATGATATAAAATATTTTTTTATTTAATGAAAAAAATATTTCTTTAATATTAAATTTAATATTATTTCAATAAAAATTTTTGTAATTATTATATATTATATAAATGTATATTTATTTTAATTATATGGATATATTTCATTATTATCATATAAATAATATTATTAAAATAAGAATATGTTTTTTTTCATTTGAGAGAAGAATAGTTTCATTCTATATAAATTAATTTCCATGTGTTATATGGTTTTATTTAAAAATTGAATTGAGTTTTATAATATTAATTTAATAAAATGAAATTAATTTTTGGATTATCTTGTAAATATTATCCAAGGATAGTTTTTTTTCAAAAATGGATGAATTTTTTGAGAATAGTGAATATACTACTTTTACAAGAAGTGTGAATTTTATGAAATTATCATGATAAATGAGTGAACAAAATATTAATAAATATATTTGTCTCAAAATAATATATTTTAGGAGTAAAAAAATTATTTTAATATTTTAATTTTAATTTAGAAACATTTTATTGAAATACGGAAACATTAGTGATAATTTATTTTAATAAAAAAAATATTTTAAATCCTTTTACATTTGTTAAGTTTTTAAAAAGAAAAATATGATTTTATATTATTTTAAAATTCAAATAAATATCCTTTTTTATTAAAAATCTAATAAATGTATTTATAGTCTATAGAATACCTTAATTTGGTTAAAATTCATTTTTACGAATAAAAATTCATGTTTCTAAAAATAGTTTTTTATTAAATAATGCATATTCATATAAAATTAATTATCACCATATATAAGAATTATATCATCTAAAATGGTTTTAAAATATGGAATAATCTATTTCAAATTAGTAAATTGGGATCATTTTATTTTTAGTCTTAAAAAATATATTACCATAGTAAAAATTAGTCCCCATGGTAATGGTTAAAATGGTTAAAATGGGTAAAATTAAGAGATAAGACCACCAAACCCTATATTTCTTTTATTTTTTAGTGGATTTTATGACTGTACTATCTTACCTTTTAATTTGGATAATTTATTTCCACTTTATTTTAGTATTAATATTATTATATATTATGAAAACAAATGTTTACAATGGTGTCAACCCTCTCACTTATAAAATTTGCTATTCACCACCTCAGTTCTCCACAAACCATGAGAACCATAGATCAAACAATAATTGTAAAAATCCATCCCCATATTCCATTAGAATGTTTATGGGGTTTTTTATTCCTTAATTAGAAATATATTAATGATTAAGGATGTGATTAAATAATGATATCCAAGGAATATGTAATTATTTTAACCGCATTCTTTTAAGTTTATTTCTTCATTCACCTACTTCAAATGAATTTTAAACATACTAATATAATTAAATTAGTATCATTTATATACTAAAATATTATTATTTTTATATAACAACCACTATTTACCTCCTTGCATCCATTTGAAAATGAAAACATCATTCGTGTTGCGTATGAACTACCACTTCATGGATGATGTAATAAATTTTTGATCACAAACATACATGAATAGTTATAAAAAGGGATTCGAAAAATAAATATGATATTTTTGACATTGTTAATATGTTGGGAATATAAATTAATAATTCTATTAAAAAAATTATCAATAAATTATCATCCTGAAATTTTACCATATAAAACAACTATACCGAGACACTTTAAAAGTAATAAATTCTAACCATTATATTTCATTTATCTTTTCATATAACTATTTTAATTCATGTTTATCAATTTGATAATATTTTTGAAATTTATATTATAATTATACAATAATATATTCTTATTCATTCATTCATTATAAAATGTTCCTGTTTGGATCTGTGTTACTGCCTATATGAATGATTTTATAATTTTTAAATCATGAATGATTAGGAAAAAAATTATGAGGGATATTATTTAATAATTATAAATTTAATACGTTTTAGTTATTACATAATGGTAGTACAAATATTCATATTATTAAGTAAAATTAATTCCTATTATAAAATAAAAATTTACTTTAACAGGTATTATAACGTGTTCTAGACAATCCTTTTCATTAAGCTTCATAAAATGTTCTTAGATCCCTGAAACTATATCAAAAAAATTATTACATCATTATGAACCCTATTTAATGGTGAAATATTCATAATAAAAATTGAATGAAAATTTAAAATCATGGTTAATTTTAAAATTAATTTAGATGATGACTAATGAAGATTCATAGAGAAGTAACTATTTCATAACTTATAAGACTCCATTGTTTCTAGAGTGATATGCTACCTATACCTTGATACATCCAAAATTTTTTGAACCATTTTACATAGATGTTTTGTGATTATTTTTATATTGAAACTATTTTGAATATTATGAAGATAATGACCCCAAAAATACTAATGTGAACTATATATATTTAGAAAAATACTGAAACAATATAATAAATGAAATAAATGGAACAATAATAAAAAATGAATATATTTTTTTCATAAAAAATGATATTTTTTACCTAAGAGGGTAGAGGATGTATGATGTTAGTCAAGACATAGGGAATGATATTTTTCCTTTAAATATCATTTTAAATGTTTTGAAGTTACCATTCAACTCACATATCTCCATGTAAATATTATTTTAAGTATATTTTATCCATAATTTAGTTATTTATGAAATTACTTTTCTATTATTTTCAACTTTATTTAGGAAGGTATAATATATAATACATTTACCATTTTCTATGTGTGTAATTTTTTGTATTTCATTATAACTGTGTGACAAGAATTTTTTAAATTTTAACTGCTTGATTGAATTTTGTCACTATCATATGAATTATTCAATATAAACCACTATTTTAATGTTTTCAGGTTTTTATAAAGAAAATTAAATTCCTAAAATTTTATTGAGTTATCAATTAAAAGGACGTTTTCATCTATTTTCATGTGATAACAATATGTACTAATGTTTTTTCCTTTATATGAATGCTTTTTGGAGTTTTATGATGAAATTGCAAGCCCATATGGGTTTTATTCATGTTATTGTTCTTGTATATTTTCTGTTCTAATGGGTGAGTGTTATTGAGGCCACCAATCAATAGGGAAATTCTCTAGTCATTGGAGATATGAAATTGGAATTAACCAGTTATATTATTCCATTACAATTTTATGATGTTGGAATAAAATAGTTAAGTTATTTCACTATGAATAATGATTGAATTAACTGTGTATGTTTTATATTGAAAGGGAGATATGAATATGATTTCTAAAGTAACCATTATTATTTTTAAATTATTCTAGAATAAAATATTTTATATAAAAATATTTAAGAAAAGATTTTTATTTCCCGAGTAAGTTATTATTTGAGATCAATGTTTATTATGTAAAAATGGAATAAAATTCTGAATTGTTTTCATTTTTTTTAATTTAATAATATGTTTCCTTTAATTTTATATCCCTTATTGAGAATAATATTATCGTCCCACATTTTAATATGTTAATAGGTAATTTAAGGATGTGTAGGAACACTTTCAAGGTTAATCTTTTATTTTTTTTGATAATCGTATTCAACAAATTAATAGTATCAGAAACGAAACAGGAGTGTTAATTTAAGAACCTATTTTATTGACCAAAATTAACACTTTATATAAGTGTTTTATTTTATTTCATATTTATTTATATAATTATTTTATACTATAAACCTAATAGGTCATGAGAATTTAAGAGTATGAAATCCTTTCTATAGTTCATTTAATTATGGTTTGGTTATGTATTGGATGTTATATAGTTAATTTTCCTTTTCAGTGAAATTTAACCATTTAATAAATAATATATTCACATAATGATCTTGACACAACCATTAAATCGCAATTTATAGTCCTTTGTGAAATATTTTTTTTTTCATAATGCATAGGGTGTTATGATGCGTTATTAACACTTTGATAAAATGATCATTATGTTATACAAGCTTTATGGAACTATAAATCATGAATTCCCAAGGATACTCAAATTCCTAGGGAATTGTTCATGAATATACAAGGTATAATGTTATATGTTTAAGTGGATTATCTATCTCAATATAATTGTTAAAATATGAATTATCCAATATGTATAGGTGAATCATTGGTAGTAAACACTAATTTAATTTAAATCTAATTATTTATCAATGATTCACTCTCCATGACATTGTATTGTTTACATATTGGATAGTATAGTTTCCCAATTATACACTAACCAACCTTAATTCCATATAAAATATAATTTATGATCCACAAAAGACAAATGAACATCTAAAATAACTCTTTCATTGAAGCATCATATAAAGTTACTCCCACATTTAAATATTTATTAAACTCTACTATCATTGGTTATCAATTTACTTTTACTTCATATGTTAGAACATTAAAATATGGTTTACTAACTATGGAATCATCCTATTTATTTACAAATGTTACCCATAGACAGACAACCCATATTCGAAGGTTCTATAGTGATGTGCCCAAGATGGGGTTTGAGTACCTATTCACTGATCTCCTAGGTGGATAGAAATTATTGTGGAGATTGATGAAGAGATTTTGTTAACCATAAGTAGAGGGGAAATCCATACATCATTTTTATTATTAAATATTTTCATTTGGAGTGAATGAATGTTCTCTCTATTCCAGATAGATATTTTTGTAGTTTTAATACACTAAATAAGTTCCAATAAATGTTACATCATTGATTTACCATGAGATCCCAATCCTTGAATGGGGGAGTATTAATTAGAAAACAATATTCAGGTTTTATGTTTGTTTTTTACACTCACTTACTAGAATGTGATTCTTGCATTTAAATTACCCTTCCTGGAGATATGAATCATTAATTGATGATGTCTTAAAACGAAATGGTATTACAGTATAATGAATGGAGTTTTATCGTTGATCAATAAGTTAAAATGGATAATTTTAGAATAATATTATTGTAATAATATTTTTTGGGGGTTTTATCGTGATAGAATAATACTAGGTGTTACCTTCTTGGCATGGATATGATGGCTCATGATCTTTGAAAAGTATATTTAGATGAGTATGGAAAATAATATAGGGTATATATATAAACATCCCCTTATTTATAATTTATAGTTTGACATACTGGGTATGTTACATTGGTATAATTAACAATTTTTTATAATGAGAATGTGAGTATTTTAGAGGATATTCTAGATTTTCTCCCATTAAAAGATTAGATTTTATATAAAATTTTAAAAATATATAATAATATCTTATATAATTTAATAAGTATCCATGGTATCAGATAGTTTAGCAATTATTCCAACTGAAGGAATGTTTTCATTAATCTAAGTGTGATCTATTTATCTAATGAGGATGGATGAAGGGTTTCATGTAGTTTGACAACAGGTAAATTTGGTATTATATTTTGAAGAAAACCCATAGAAAATGTTTATATATCACTATGGGATTCTGGAAATTCTTGTGATTATGATGAGAGTAATTAATTCCCATACAATGTTTATGAGAAACATGGGTCATGGTTAAATACTCCCAATCATTTTAGACAGATAATTACATATTTCTAAACATAAATATCTAATAATAAAACAGAAGGATCCTAAAGTCATAGTATCCTTGTAAGAATATGTTCATACTATATTCAATGGATATTAAAACATGGATTACTAATTAAATTCTCCATAAAGAGCTCCTAAAATCCATTGGAACTACTAAAACCACATGGAATAATCTTCAGAATAAATAAAAAATGGGTTATCAATAAATAAATGTAAGGGAATAAACATTATAATGAAAAATAACATATAATAATCATTATCTTTATTACCCATTAATTCATGATTTATTAAATAATCTTACACTTGACACAACCTAAAATATTGATAATTCAAGTGTCTTTGGGAATTTTTTACATTACACAACAATTTAAAATAGTAAAAAACATCATATTTATTGAAAAATTCCTCAATATGCTTGCACTTAAACCCGTATGGGATAACCTAGTGACATACATGTGAAAAAGGTGAGCTATAAATCCTCTAAATGGAATAATCATGGAATAAGTTAATATATGTTTTACAATATGAATATCAATGGGGAATAACAGGATTATAAATAATAAGTCATTATATTTCATGATAATTATAACACGGGAAATGAAGCGACCACATAAATCACTACATCATAAAAATAGGTCAAGTATAACTACCAAGACATCATGAGGGAAAAATTCTCATAAAGGAATCAGGTTCACTCCCTATCCATAAATTATATATAATGATGCTAAACATTACCCAATGCATTGGAGTGGTATATAATCCTGGATCACCCATCACTTTCATTCCATTCTAATGCTTTAGGGTGAAAGATAGATCATACAATATGGATTCATTCATCATCATATTTTATTCCTTGATTAAGGAGAATGGAATAAATACATTTATTTACTAATAAAAATACTTATACATTAATAATAGTGAACAACCTTTATAGGAATTGGGTATGGTATTTACTACACTATTATGTTCAAATAGAAAATCAATGTGGAATTTCGAAGACTGAATGGTGTCATTTCAAAATTAATAAAATGGATTTATGAGAGATAAATGGGTCTCTAATAATTTAATAATAAAATAGTCAGTAATAGGGGAATTAAAATACATGTCCCAACATTAATAATTATAAATGGAATGCATAATATAATAAAGAAACATGAATGAAGAATGGAAGGTAGGGATCCCTTAATTGAGTGTGTGACTCTAAATTATTGATAATATATTATAAAGAGCTTGGGGGAACCTTTGGGGGCTCTAGGGAGGGGAGGGAAGATTAAGGACGTTCTATATGTATTTTATGTGAAGATTAATGGGATATTGTGTGGGTTTATATAAGAAATATATGAGGATTTCATTATAATTTCCCAAACAATGGTTTTGGACTCTATATAATAAAATAACCAAAACCATAGACCTAACTAGGTGTTTTACAATGTTTTTTATAAAATGGTATTCGTTTTCATGATTTTATAAGTCCAGGATCTGAAATTAATAAAATAATTCCCTTGGTTATTTAGAGTTGAGTCATACTCTTAAATAAATTATTCTAAAACTTTAAAATATATAAATATATTTGAAAGATTGATAATGGATTTATAAAATTAATCAAATAAACATAAAATCTAATAATTTTAAATATAAAAAAATATTTGGTCATTGATAACTTTTATATTATTTATTATATCTCTTTAGGGTCATTATGATGTCATAATACACAAAGTATATTTATACGATATTAAATTTTTACCCAAAATTCCAATGTATCAGAAAATAATTAAAAATTAATCATTGTATTATTTCCATATTATGAACTTAGAAAATTATTTATTTTATCTAAATAATTTTATAAATTTTGTAAATTTAAATTTTAAAATAAAAATGAAATTTAGTTAGAAATTTTGTTTTTTGACAATAAATATTTTCAAACCCTTATAAAAATTACATTTACTTTATTAAATTTATATGATCATTTATATTTAATAAAAATTATTTAATAATAATATATCATTAAAATATTGTTTATTTTAAAAATCCATTAATAATCAAATTATGTTCCTTAATTGAATTTGAATATTACACAAAATTAATATTTTTGTTTTACACTATGAAAATTAAAATCATTTTTAATGTTACAATAATATGATGAAAAAATAATCATTATTATATAATAAATAATTTATATACTAAATTTTTAGGGTATCAACACATATACCTTTAATATACCGAAAACATCCTTAGAGTAAGCTGTGCAACTGTGAGACTATTATGGGGTTGTTCAATATACCTTGTTTGGGATGTTATCTCAATTAGCATGAAATTCTCCCATAAATAGTTTCAATCATGTTTATGTTATTAGATCTCAGATTGGCCTTGGTAAAGGGAAAACCCAAGTGATTTTATCTCCATTAGAAGCTCTGATAAATGGAATTCATAGGGTATGATCATAATGGTTGAGTCTATCACATCCTTTGTCTCTGTCAATTAGATTTGTTAAAATCTATATTTACAGTAATCATATGATCACTATTAAATGGATATATTATCCTTGGTAAATATTATTAAATATCTTTTCAATTCAATAGATTAAAATAAAAACAAATAATTTATTGTTTTTCTATATCAATATTATATAATAATACATTTAATTAAATTATAAGGGGAATTTTATTTAAAACAGTTCTGGTCCTTAAAGTCTTCCCAAATTAAGAAATTTCTCCCAAAAAATTTTCATTTACCACACTAAAATAGATGAGGGTATCCTTGCATCATCACCTCCCCTGATTCATATGTCACTGTTTCAAACATGTGGTTTCCCCAAATCAATTTGACAAGGTGAATTATCTTATTTATTTGAACTTTTCCTCTGTGTTATAATATCCTCATCGACTGATCCTTATTAGAATTGTCATTCTACAATGGTAATACCTCTATATTGAGTATGTGTTATGGGTCTTGTGAGTACTTTTTCAAGAGGGATACAAGTAAGAGATCATTTACATGAGTTAAGTTATGTCGAAGTGAATGTCTATAGGCCACTACTCTGATGTGATCAATCATCTTAAAGAGGCCAATGTATCTTGGAATATGCTTCTAATTCATAAAAAGTTTCATCACATTATTCCATGGAGATATGTGAGTGAATAACAAGTATTCAAAATCAAACTATTTGTCTCATCAATGAATATTAGCACAACTCATATGACGACACTAAGTATCCTGGAGGTGCTGCTTAATGGTCTTAACCATTTCAACCATTTCTTCAAAAAGTTTAGGACATAATAGTTTTCATTCCCCATCTTTATCCTAGCATGTCAGTGTTTTGAAACTCTTCCCATAAAGTTCTTTATAGGGATTGATTTGGTTCCTTTAATAGAAACTGTTGTTGTATGTGAACTCGACCAGTGGTAGATATTGGTCATATATCCTTTTTAGTTCATATAACATGATCACAATAAGTCTCCATGTTTCTGAATATTCTTCTTAGAATGTCCAATAGTTATAGGATGATAGGTTGTACTAAAGTTCCTCTTAGGGTTCAGAGCTTGTTGGAGATGTTTTCAAAACGTGGAGGTGAATCTCGAATATCAATTTGATGAAATAGATAGTGGTACTCCATCCAGCCTTACCACTTGTCTGCCACATATTCATGCATGTTTATCCAATGATAATTTCAATCAAATTGAGAAAAAATAAGCTATCTTTGAATGATGGTCCAGAAAAACCAATTAGAATTGTTTCCCCTATATGTATTCATATGTCCAATGATAAAGTCTATGGTGACATCTTCCCATTTCCATGTTGGTATGGTTAATGGTTGTATCATCCCCTTAGAATTATTCCTTTCGTACTTCACTTACTAATATACTAGGAATTATGATGTATATTCAATGATCTCACTCTTTATATTATCCCACCAATAGTTCTCTAGGAGATCTCGATACATCTTTTTTCTTTTTGTGTGAATGG
Organism: Viscum album; assembly: GCA_963277665.1. Classification (NCBI taxonomy): domain Eukaryota; kingdom Viridiplantae; phylum Streptophyta; class Magnoliopsida; order Santalales; family Viscaceae; genus Viscum; species Viscum album. The sequence continues at coordinate 1,629,860,824 of OY728121.1, read as the reverse complement.
AGAAAGTAAAAATATATGAATAATCCAACATTTACTTATTTAATTCAGGATTTTATAGTACACTTAGTCATGATACAAATCTCACAAATCCTTCTTCATTAACTTTTCACTTAGAGGATTTTTCCTTTTCTTATATTTTAATATTTATTTTGAATTATCACATTATCTCTTTGAACATCCATTATCCTATCCATAAGGGATGGTTGAGAAATCATCTGTGAAGAGATTTATGATGTTCATTCCATTATTATTCCCATGTCTATCCTTTTCAAATCCAATAAGATTAGATCCTTATCAATTCTCATTACTGATATAATTGATGGATTCATTTTATTTAGTGAATCCACCGCAATATTTTCTTTACGAGGATGAAATTGTATTGAGATGTCATAGTCCTTGACCAGTTCTAACAATCATTATTAGAACATATTCATCACTTTATTTATGAATATATATTTTATACTTTTGTAATTCATATATATTTCACACTTCTCCACAGTGATATAATGTCCTCACATTTTAAAATTGAATTTCACTCCTGCCAACTCCAGATCAATCATTGGGTAGTTATATTCATGATCTTTCAACTTCTTTGGATCATAGGCTATGAATTTTTCAATCTTTATTAATACACATTATAATCCCTTCCTTGAAGATTCACATAATACTATGAAAATATCTTCACCTGTGGGTAGTGTGAGAACATGGTAAGTGATAAGCCTCATTTTAGACTCCATGAATCTCTCTCCACATCATCATTACAAGAAAAAATTACTACCATATGAGTTATCTTGGTTTAAGGGTTTTAAAATCACACAAAATTTCTCCCTAATTGAGGATAATACCTATCTAATACATGGAATCTACAGATATTTGTTAACCTTTTCTGCCTCAACCATTTTTCAATTTATTTTGTTTTTGAAGGGTCCATAGATTTCCCATTTATTTTGATGAAATTAACATGGAATGAAACTTCCATAGACTAGAACTCACATCTTCTGTACATGGAATAATTATTCTCCTTTTACAAGGACTTTATCGTAATGATCAGATACTCCTCATTCTTCTCCTTGGGTTTGGATTATATTAGAATATCATCTATAAATACTTCCACAATTTTTTCAATGTAATGCTTAAAGAATCCATTCATCTTGTACATGAATATTTATAGATAATTAGTGAGTATAAAAGGAATTAGTATGAACTCGTAGATCCCATACCCTGTAGAAAATCAGTCATGGTGATATACTCCTTCTTCACCATAACTCGGTAATATCCTTACCATAGATCCAACATGGAGAAGTATTCTTCCCTATGTTGTTGATCAAACAATTCATCAATATGATATAGAAGATACTTGTTCTTTATCGTGATCTTGGTGAGCTCATAATAATCAATGTAAAGGCGCATTCACTACATGGTGAAGCACTTAGGTTTATGTATCCTTTATCCAAATTATCTTATAGTTGTTTCTTCATCTCCTATTATTACAAAAAGCAATTCTATACAGAGTCTTGGATAATGGAAACTCCACATGTATAATATTAATTGAAAAATCAACCTATCAGATATGAGGAAGTCCATATAATTCATCCGGAAACTAATATGTGTATTCCCTCACCACAAGAATGTTTTTGAGGATAGTTCATTCCTTATACTCAATAATTTCATCTAGATATTCTTTCTCATAGGTAAATAATATCCTTGTATTTGATGTTTGTGATATAGAAAATTAATCCTCCTCCTTTTTATTATATAGAATCATAGGATGATTAGTGATATAGAGAGTGATTTCCTACGCGAGGAAATCAATGATTGATAAATATAGGGAAACCCAATCCATACCCAAAATATTTTCAAATTACAACAAATAGTGTATGAAAAGGTCTTATGATAAGTTCATGCCACAAATTTTGATAATGGAGAAGTTATATACTTGGGATACAATAATTTCACCATTGTATGTTTTCACCAAAAACATTACCTCCATGCTTTGTGGCAGTGTTTGAATAGTTCTTCTAAAATATCATGACATGAAGGATTTCGTAGAATGATAATAAAAATGTATTTTATCTATTATTGGATGAATAACTTGAATACCTATTGCCACTTTGTTCTCAGGATCCACATCAGTGGTTGTGATGGAAACATATCACCCTTTCTTCCTTAGAAGTTTTTTGTTCACTCTAAAAACCCTTGGATTTAGGTATTTGTTTGAAAATGGCCATGGTTCCTAGATGTTAAAGCAATGAACAATGCTATAAGGGCTGACTAGAAAATTCTATTCCTCCATCGCATTAATGGGGTTCTCCTATCAGTAGTTGTTAACTTGATTTCATTTCTTTCCTATACCTAAATCATTTCCTCATTCCCCTTAGTAAATTTCTAAAGTTCATCTTTTTTAACCTTTGTGAAGTGGGATGCTGAAATTTCGTTTCACCATTAGATTTATCAATCATACCACCATATTTACACTTCAATTTTTACTTATTATCCCTATTATACCATTGAGATTTTTTGATAACCATTTTGACTTTGGGGAAACATCATAAAATTTACTCATTGCCATCAATGCCTTGGATCCCTAGGGATTTTCATAGACTAGGATTTAGACAACCAATGAAGCGACCAACCTTCCATTCATTGGTAATGAAAAATACTATGTGTATATAGTGAATGTATTGTGATTTTTTAGTCATAATACTTGATAGATTCAACATATTTTTTTCTTCAAGGAATTTAAATCCATTTACCATTTAAATTTGGGTGTGCAATAAAAATATTTATTTAATTTTTTTTCTAGAATTCCTCCCACCCCATTTCTCTAATATCTTCATTAGGTTTAGTATTCTTGAAATTTTTTGACCATTGTTCAACTTCTCCATCCATACAATAAATAAACAACATAAACTTCTCTTATTTGGAACATTGAAGATGGAGAAGACCATATCAATGGTGTTGATCCATTGTTCCATGATTAAGGGATCAAATAATCCATTGAAAGTCAGATTACATTGTCACATGGATGACTAAAATTAGATATTGTTCTTCATTACGGGGATTTATTAACTCATCCTAATCTTGGATTCTATTTATTAGTTATTTCATATGAGGGAGTATCATCACAATTTCATTGATTTCATATCCCATTATGTTGGGTGTCTCGTTGGGACAGACATCACATTTCCCTTCATGTTGGTTGTTTACTCAATTCCTCCTATTTTCGATCATTGTCTCGAATAAAAAAATTTAGAGATGATTTTTTAGACAATTAAATACTAAATGTGTTTATCCAATGATATTAATGGGATAACTTATAAATTTAATGTATTTACATAACTTGTGAATTTTTAGACTTTATTCTATGTTATCCATGATCTATTTCTTGACCTGTATTCCTGTGGACATTTTTTTGATCCCTTAATAATGGTAAATAATGATCTTATGAATGTACCAAATCATATCCCCTTGTACATCCAAACTACACGTGATGTAAGGCTCATTGTCATGTAACATGTTACATAGAGTCATCACTGAAACACCTTGTTGAAGTTGTTATCACTAAGTGCATCTGTGTTAAAAACCTGTTTACATTTAGTATCCATACAGGGATATATTTGATTGATAAACATCTTAATTATTATTTCCAAAATTTAGGGATGTTTTCTTATTCTTAGTATTACCCCCAAGGCTTTCTCTAGAGTTTTAAAATCCTAATCCAAAAAATTAGGAAATCATTTCCTTTGATAGCAACTATAACAACCGTAATTATTATTACACATTAATTCATGATTTATTAAATAGGATTACAATTAATATAACCTATATGATCGATAAGCCAATTGTATTTGGTAATTAATACCATTAGACAATATTTTAAAATAGGAAAAAATATCTTATATATTGAAAACATCCTTACCATGCCCTTGAATGGGAGAACCTGGGGACATACATAAGAAATGGGTGAGCTATAAATCTTAGAAATGGAATAATCATGGAATAAGGTAGTAAATGTTAGAAAATATGTATAACAGTATATAATAAATGGAATATGATTAATAAGCCTTGATATATCTTGATAATCATAACATGGGAAATGTGGTAACAACATAAAACACTACATCAACATAGGTCAAGGCTAACTGCTCTGATATCATGATGGATAAAGTCCCATAAATTAATTAGGTTGAGTCCCATTAAAAACATGACATATCATGTGACTAAACATTACCCAATGATTTGAATCGCTATATAATTATGTGCACACCTGCCACTTTCATTTCATTTTCATGCTTTAGTGTGCCACATAGATCGTACAACATGTTATCATTCATCATCATATTTTATTACATTATTAAGGTGTATGGAATATATAAATGTAATTACTAATTAAAATAAGTATATGTGTATAAAGGTGAACACTTTATATAAGTATTTTGTGAGGTATTGAATTTTTTTTGGCATGGAAAATCATGGAGAAATTTCGGCTGCACAACAACGTCACTTAAAAATTCATCAAATGGGTTGATGAAAGATAAATGGTTCTGTCATAATTTTGAAATAAAATGGGATATGTTTGGGACATAGATAAATATTTCCCAATGTTCGGATGACTATAGTGAGTGGAGGGAAGAGTAAGGACATGATATAAAGATTTTTAGTGAATATAAATGGAATCTCGATTTCCTTTATATATGAAATGAGTGGGGATTTCATTATTATTTATTAAACATAGGTTTTAGACACTATATAATAAAATAACCAAAAACAAGAACCTTATCTTGGTTTTACCCATGGTTTCTTCCTAATGGGAGTGGTTTTCATTTTTTTAATTTAAAGGGATAAAATTAATTAAATAATGTCCTTAATTATGTGGAAGTGAGTCATACTTTTAAAGAAATTATTTTAAAACACTAAAATATATTATTGGATTCTAAAGTTTCATAAAGTATTTATAATATTTGAAATGTGGAAGCAACATATAACATGACATACACATGAGTCAAGGATATCTTCTTAGACAATATCACATGGTGGACAATGTCTCACAATGGATTAGGTTTTTTCCCTAATCTCATACTCACGAGTCTAAAGCTTTACCTAATAAATTAGAGATATATTTGGGAACATACATCATAACAGTTTTATGATATATTTGTTCCACATAAATTGAATAAATTATATTTTATGACATTATAATTACCCATTAAATGAAAATGAGTTGCATAATCATTCTTTATATCCTAATGAAAGGAAACTCTATAATGAAGGAATTTGAGAAATGATCATAAGGAATGTATTACCCCATAAAATTAATGAATAAAAAGCTAGGTATATTTTCGAGATAAATATATACATAATTTAGAATAATTATATAAAATTAAATAGTGATATATATTGAGTTTGAGAGATAATCTTCAAAACCTAAAGGTAAGGGTGGTTTTGAGAGTTCCATCACCTCGAGTCTGATTTGTCACCTGTGTTATTTATCTATTAGAATAATAAACATATGATAATTATTTTCTTCTTTAATAAAATTTTTCATGTTTATTATTAATTTTATTTTATTTATTGTCATTTTATATTCAACTACTTAGCCATTTTTTTTCATGCCATACGTGTTAATGATAAACGAATCATATGTCTAAAAGCACTTTTGTATGTTGACTAATATAAAATAGAATATTATTTAATGGCTAGGTTATAAAAATTTTAATTAAATAATCATGGTTCGTTTGGGTCCAGTGTTGTGTGTCACATATGCTATCGAATATAGTTTCCATTTTAAAAACATAGGGTGTAATATTATTCCCCAATTAATGATCTTAACCCCAAACATTTTATATTATTTATTAAGGTGAATAAAGTTAAGAGTACTAATTATTCATCACCTATTTTAGTTCCCATGTTTCTTTCTTAAACTTTTGGTTTCACCAAACACTCTTATTAGGTGAGTAGTCCTATTTTTTAGAATTGTTTCTCTATGTTCCAAGACATTCCCTAGATTCAACTTTTATGAAAGGTATTTTACTAATGGTATCACCTTTGAATTTATTTAATGTTAGGGTTCAGGTATATACTTCCTCAATAGGGATATATGGAACACAACATATACTTGGTATTTGTTAGGTGGGAGTTCTAGTCGATAGGGCACCTCTCTAATGCGATCAAGGATATAAAAGTGGAATATGTATCTACAAATAAGATTTTACTTCTTCTATAACATCATGAAAATACCCTACATTGTTATAAAAAGGAACACATTATCCATGAACTAAAACTCCATGTCTCGTTGATACTTTTATTCATAACATTACTGTCAATTTTTACAAATTTCATGTGATGATGTATTGTTTGAAATTTCTCATTCATCTCTAAGGAATGATTAGGTCCCATTAGATTATTCTTTCCATGATCCTCCTAGCACATTGCAGTCAAACATTTTTTCCTATAAAGAGACACATAAGGTGGTATTTGAATATTATAATTAATGATTTTGTTATATAATAACTCTACCAGTGGAAGTTGAGGATCCCCAAATCCTGGGACATCAATTTAAAAAGGCCTCAAAATATCCACTAGAGTTTGGACGGTTTTATCATAATGAAAATATGTTTTAGGTTGAATAAAGGTAATAAAACTAAGTTATTTATCCTATTCTTGAAGAAGGATTATATAGAACCTTAATGAAAACTTCATGTCTTGATCAGATACAATAGAGAGAAGAACTCCATTTAATCTTAAAAATTCTCTAATACATATCTTAGTGAGTTGGTTAAGAGAGAGATATTCCTTGATGAAAATGAAATTTTATGATTTTATAAAGTGATTGACTATTTCAAAGATAGAGTTATTTATTTTAGGTCTTATAGGGAGTCCTATGATTAAATCCATGATTATGTTTTCCCATTTCCATACTAGTATAGGAAATAGTTAGATCATACCCTTAGACAAATTTTATTTAGTCTTGAATTATTGGCATACCTTGCATAGAGATTCAAATTTCCTAATCTAACTCTTCATGTTATAAATCTATAAGATTTTATTCAAATATCTATACATATTAGTTCTTTTTGAATGAATTCAGAAGGATGAGCTATGCGCAACATTCAAAGCACCCTCTTGTTCTCTAGTTTTGATGGGAAACATATCCAGGTTCCAAAAATTCTAACCCCATTTTTAGAAAATTTAAACTCCTGAATATTCACTAATTTTTTATATAGCACCTCATAATCTTTCTATGCCTCCTTGATCCTCACAGGAAAGGATGGTTGAGATTTTATTTTAGAATTTAAGGATGAAGATCCACTTACTATTCCCAAATATGTCCTTTACAAGCCAAATAATATTTATCCTTATCAATTCTAATCAATGATAAAATTTATGATACTTTACACTTCTAAAATAAGATATATTGCTTGTTTTCGTTGGACAGTAATGGATTGAGCAATCATAGTCCTTGATCAAATATAACCATCTTCTCTATCTCGTGTTAGGCTCATTTGATGTGAATATATATTTGAGGCTCTTTTGATATGTATATATTTCACACTTTTCCCCTAGAAATAATATCAACAAATATTTAATGAAGAGAGAACTAAAACCAACTCTTGCAGATGCATGGGATAGTTCTACAAAGGAAATTTCAAATACCTTAGGTAATAAGCTATCTATTTTTCATTTTTCATTAGTATATATTCAAAAACATTATTTTAATAATTCTTATAAAACATGAAGAGTTCCCAACATGAGGTCATCATAAGTACCAATGAATTGGTAAGCCTCCATTTGAGTGACAAAAATGTCTATTTGTATTCACTGGCCCATAAAAACATTACCCCCTTCTATTTTAGAATGGTTAGTTGTTTTGAAAATCTCAATTTTTTTAACAAATCGTCATTAATACCAAAATAATCCAAGGAAATCACAGAATTCTATTATAGATTCTGGTCTCGGCCAGCCCTTGATTGATATTGTCTAAAAAGGGTCTGAAGATATCACTTTTCTAGTGATAATATTCCCCAATAATGACAATTAATTCATAAAGAACCTATATTTACTATAATTATCATGAAGAACCTCCATTTTCCAGGACATTATCAAAATAATCAAATTCTCCTCATTATACTCTTTACTTTTTGAGTTAATTAGAATATTATATTTAATACAAAATATTTATCTATGTAATCTCTAAAGAATATATTCCCAAAGTCTATAAATATTGATGTACTATTGGGGAGTTTGAAAGGAATCACTATGAACTCATAGTGTCTATACCTTATTTGAAAGGCATTTTTGGGAATATCATCATTCTTCACCTTTAGTTAAAGATATCCTGATCAAATTCCCACCGTAGAGAAATATTATGCTCCACATACTTGATCAAACAATTAATAAATATTTGGTAGGATATACTTGTTTTTTATCATGATTTTATTGAGTTCATGATCCTCAATATAGAGGCACATTAAACAATTCTTCTTCTTGATGAAGAGTACCAGTGCACCCTATAATGAAGCACTCAAATATATAAAATCATTTTCTATATTCTTTTATAATTAACACTTTACCTCTTCCAACACAATTTTGGACATAATATATATATACTTTAATATGGGAAGATATCCAAGGATATATTTTATTGAGTAATCAACCTATTTGTGGTGATAAATATTTGACAACTCTATATGGAATAAATAAGTATAATCACTTAAATTGGGAATGTCATCCAGCATGATTCTCTTATTTTTATATATCATTTGATATCTTTATGACTTCTCTCAATGCACTAATAGCCATGAATGAATTGAATATTTAAGAGGAGGTTAATCTGCCTCCTTAAACTGGTACAAAATCAGTGGATAACATTGGATGTGAAGAGTGATGCCCCTACCTTGATAGTTTCTATTGGATTTATATAAGGACAACCAATTACATGACCTATATAGAATCAAATTACATTAAAAGAAATATGAAAATATTTTATAGAATATTTAGTCCAAAAAAATTTACTAAGGAGGAGTAATATACTTGGTATGCGACCGTAGATCTATTTTCTATTCTCAAAGTTAGAACAACCCCCTTATTTTGAGGTGGTGGTTAAATAGTTGTACTAAAATTAAAATTTATAAAAGATTTAATAGAATCAAAATAAAACAGAATATTTTATATTCTTGAATTAATAACTATTATACCTATCACCACATAACTATCAGGTCCCTCCTTATACGTAGTGATACTATACATAATTCCTTGGGACCTTTGAGTTTCTTTTCATTGATTGTATCCAACAACACTTATATTAATGAATTAGATTTCATAATGACAATGTTACATGTAGTTAAAACACTAAAAAATACTCATAGTGTTGATTTGAAACTTAATTCATTCTTCCTAATTTGTAGGATTCATCATTTTCATATGACACTAATTAACCTGATGCTCAAATTTTCACACTTGATGTATCTTCCAGTTCCCCTTAGGCAGTTTTCAAGATACTTATTCCAACACTTTTAATAAGTGGTAGTTTGATTTTTCTTTCAACTATTGGATTTATTTATTTATTTTACCAAATAAAACCCCATCTTATGTTTTTTTCACTAGTTCTATAGGACCACCAGGAGTCACTGATCTCCATATCCACTTTGAGTGCACAATAAAAAAATTTCACCATCACATTAAAAATCCCAAATGGATAATGATTTTTATATAATTAAATATATCTCTCTAATGAAGTGGTCTAATTTAATTATAGTGTTGATAAAAATTTCATAGGTATATCATGAAATATATGTGAATTTTTCATCATACACCGAGATATAATCACCTTTTTTTGTTTTGGTCAATGAAATCCACCACTATTTTAGTAATAATAGTTTGAAAAAAATATTTTTTGAAAAATATCTTCTTAAATTCCTCCCATTACATTAAATCAATATCCCTATTGTAATTTGTGTTCTTGATCATTGTACACCACTGATCAACTTCATCCTCAATGTGATAAATGTACAAAAAAACATTCTATTAATCTATGCATTGAAAAAAATGAATATATTCCCAATGGATTTAATTCATAGTTCAATGATGATGGGATCAGAAGATCCAAAAATGGTAGTGGAATTTGTTACATAAAATAATCTACTTCAACTTGACCTTTCATTTGAAGAGTATATAATTCAATATGATTAATGTTAGTATTCATAAATTGATCTAGTATAGCCAGTACTTCCATGATGTTCATAGATCCCGTACCATTAAGATTAATTATACCATTTTAGAAATCATAAAAATTAATATCATGTAGGTTTTTGTAACAATTTCTCATATTTATCCCCATTAAAATACAGAAAAAAACAATACAGGAATACATTAACTAATAAATTTTAAAAAATGGAAACATAAAATTTGGGGGGAATAACTAATAAATGATAAGTATATCCTAATTTATGATTCTAATGGTTTCATTATTGGTTATCCATGATAATTTTTTCTGTTAGGTTTTCTAACATGAAATAATTTTCAATTACTTTATAATGATTCATAAAATATTTTAAGAATTTCAAAATCATATCCATATGTAGTGTCATACTAGGTGTGTAGAAAGGGCTGTAGTTATACACCAGGTGTCGATCAAGGCCAGCTCAATGAACTATTTCATAGTTATTATCCATCAATATAACTATTAAATAGAAACATCCTACTATTGTATCTAGGTAGGAATGTAATTTCTTAGACACCACTAACTTTATCCCCCACCAATATTCTATGATATTTTCCAATACATAGAATTATCCTTGGAATTATCCCCAACATTCTCAATAAATTTTTGTCATCCTTATTTCCAAATGTTAACTAAAACTTTTCTCTAATATATATTATAGATACAAAAGAAATTTACATGTATTATTACATGATTTATAATCATATAAATCTAATAATACAACATAATGATAATGAATGACTAGTTTTTTGGGAATAATGGGTTCATATTGCATCAAATGGAACATAGAACATGGAATCCTTATTTGATTCTACATAACCAGATAATAAAATCTGCTGGGGATCCTATATTTTAATGGGATAACCTAGGGGAATACCTAATGGATGGGGTGAGCTAAAAACAACAGTAAGAGAATAAACATGATAAGTAAATATATCATGTGAGTTAAATATATAACAAGATATCATAAAAGATAAGGAACATGAATAATCAAATATAACTGTAACTTAGAGAACATGAAATCATAAGATCAAGGTAAGATAAGAAATGAGGTTATAACATATAAAAATACATAAATATGAGTCAAAGATAACTACATAGACAATATCGCATGGAAGATAATGTCCCAAAATGGATTTTGTTTACTCCCTAATCCCATACATGACACCACTTGAGACTAAATAGTTACCCAATGAATTAGAGATTTATCTTGGGGTTAACCCATTATAACAAGTTCATTATATATGTGATCCACATAGAGAAAATAAATCATTAGTCTTTACATTAGTATAGACCATTGAATGAAAATGGGTTGTATAATCTTGTTTCATATCATAATATAATGAAATTACATAGTGAAGAAATTTGAGAAATGATCCTATGGAATGTATTACCCAATCAGAAAATGGTGTAATAAGATAGGTATATATGTGAGAGATATATACACCTAACTTATAATTTTTTTGGAGAATTAATGATAAAAGTATTGTGAGTTAGAGATATAATGTTCACAACCCAAAGTAAAGGGTGGTTTAGGGAGACCCCTTACCTCATGTACAATTCTCCACATATGTTATTTATCTTGTTGAATAATTTAAATATGTTAATTATTTACATTATTAATAATTTTTTCATGTTTATTATTACTTTTATTTTATTTATTATTATGTTATATTCAATTATTTAACTTAGTAATTTCATGTCAAATGATTTAATGATAAATGGATCATATGTCAAAAATAAATATGGTAAGTTTACTAAGGTCAAAGGGAAAATTATTTAATCATATATTTAATGGTAATCCTTAAATAATTATCCTTTTCATACAGAAATAATATTTTTAAAATCAACCATAAAATATGGTTGTGATAAATGAACTACATTATAATCTTGAATATGGTTGGACGTATATATGAAAAAGTATCATTTGAATTTTTTGATGATCATGATGGAAAAAAGGTAATAATTATTTAATATTTTTAGGATTATAATTATAACATAAATATTGAATATATATTTAAATACCATTACATTAACTATCCATTTTATGTGGTAATAATAAAATAAAAAATAAAGAATCACATAGTTTCATGAGACTGTAGTCCTCCATATAGAAAAATGGCGATATCATTTACAATGGATGGTAAATTATAAAATATATGAAATATTAAATTAAAAAAAGGTTAATATTCCATTATAATCATAAATAAATATTATATTTTTCCTTCTTTTCTTCAATTTAAAGCATTGGTGAAAAATAAATCACATCGCTTCATGTGGTGGTAGTCCTCCATACATAGGAGTGACATTATCTTATTCCCAATGGAAATAAAATTAATATGTAATATGTGATATTATAATTAAAGAATAATAAGTATATCATAAATATAAAATATTAACATTAAATACATTATTATATCCACCCAAGAGAAGCGATGTTGAAAAATGAATTATGTCGGTTCACAAGGTGGTACTCCACCGTACACATGACCAATGGTTTCATTTCATATTTGATGGAGGAGGAGATAGTTTTAGGTAATGTTCTTAAAAAACCTCATTATATGTAATATTATTATGTTACTATATCAGTATGGTTTAGTAATATTTTATATATGTTGAAGAAGAAACAATATAAAATTCTCATTTAAGGATTTTACCACTTCTTTGGAGAACATCATTATGTTGGAAAAAAAAGACATTCTAGGATTGATTTATGATGAAAAAGAACATAAGATGATTTAATGGAATTTAGTATGGTTTTTTGGTAATTATTTTTTGAACTAATGTGTATTGGTAGATTTAAAAGGAGAGGAGTGGTGGTGGTCTTTTCTAAGTTGGGAGCGGAAACACATGGAATTTTTGAAAAGAAATAATTACACCAACGTTTTTCACATGATATAAGGATTCCAAAGGTATAATTTTATAATGAAAGAATATATAATGTCAAAATATTACAATTCAATATGAATTATATAATTATTAGATCATTTTAACCATTATCTTTTTAGTTTAACCCCGAGTTACTAATTTTTATCTTAATTGAGAAAATTAATTTTTACAATTTTCACTATTCATTATGGTCAAAAATTATGTTTAACATATTTTATATTATAAATTATTTTTATTACAAATATTTAATCCATTTATTTTTTTTTCAATTAAAAAATGTGTCAAAATTTAATTTAAAATGATACCAATAGAAGTGTCGAAAAAGGGGTTTTCATGAAATGAATTTTTAAGAAAAAATGATCTTATAATATCTATATTAAAATTAATAATAAATAATTAAAATAATATATATATATATATATAATTTAAATTTAATTTAAATCATTCCTCATTAGGTTTGATTTTAACAATTTAAAATGGATAATAATTAGACACATTAAAAATGTTTTTAGAAAAATGTTTTTAAAGCCTAAGGGTAAACATATAATAAAATCCACTATTAAGATGATTTATGTATATTAATTAGATTTAAAATAACTAAATAATAATTATTCTAATTTTAAGTCAAATTAAAATATTATATGGACTTAAAAATGATTTAATTTTTTAAATGAAGTAGATGCCTATAAAATGATGGGGAAATCATTAAGGATGACTCTTAATGAGGATAAATATTCATGGATAGACAAGAAGAACCTTATATTTTTTGGGGGATTCCAAAATGGGAAGATTATTCTTGAGGAGTATATTCAGTCTTGGGACAAGCTAGATTTCCATTTCGAAGATCTTCTTATTGATGCACCAGACACTCGGGTTAGCCACATCTATTGGAAATAAAATAACGAGTCTAATTCTGGTAAGAATAAATTTATCTTTAATGAATCTTCCATTTACATTTTTATATTAACTCTTGGTTTTCTGCATTCTCCTTAAAATTGTTTGAAAAATAAAAATTGATTTTTTAGTTAGTCAGTATTTTTCATTGTTCAGTGAAATGGTAATATATTCAAAAAAATCCCAAAATTTTACACTATTTTAATATAAATATTATTATTTCAAAAATTATTTTCATCTTATAAAATATCATTTAATAGAGTTCAAAAAAATAATTATAATATTTTCTCACAAAAAAATATAAATCATTTCTGAATTAAATGTTTTTATTAAAAATTGTTCTTTTATTCTTATGTGTTTATAAATATATTCAATTTGGGTCACACCTCTATATACATTTCATAAATTAGTTAATCCAATTCATACCTACTAATTTAATAGATTGTTTATAATGGTATTATTTAAATAATCATGGTCCATTTGGGCTAAGTGATATATGTCAAATACACTATAGACATAGACTTCCATTTTAAAGATATGGGTTGATATAATTCTAGTGGAATCCAAAGAAAAAAATTTAATTTATTTGAATAAATGTTAATGAATAAAAGGTGTCATAGTTTATATTTTACATATCATGTGAGTAATAGTTCGGCAATGGGTTCTTGAGTAATGAATTTTGGATACGAGAGGTTCAGTCCTTCAACATGGCATTTAGGATATATTATCAATAGGGTGATTATGTAAATCTTGATGTTAGGATAATTTATGTTTTTATATTGCTGAAAAAATGGTATGCTTGCTTTTACACCAAATTATAAATCTTATTCTAGGAATATATATGGGATATCTGATTAAATAACCTTAGTATGGTTGATTTTAAAGAAGAGGAAGATGCAATATATATTTTTAAAACATTGATAACCCACAAATATAATCATACTATATGAAATTATATATATATATATATATATTTGTGGTTTATGAAGCCTACACTAAAAATATAATTGAATTGGAATTATAATTTTTTCATCAGTTTTTTAAAAAACATTTATTTTTCCATTTAACGATGGGTTTTATCAAACTATCATAGTTATATTTAAGTAGTAGTGTTTTTAACAAATAATAGACTAAATAATTGAAAATAATAAAATCATCCACTAGATGTAAATTTTTCTAAAGAAAACAACTGTCCCATCCCTCCCCTTAGGATGCTACCCACCTAATTCCCATTATCTCCCACATACTCCATCATTATCTCCCTACCTATACCACCCATTTCCCCTCCCTTATCATCACCCTTTGAACAAACTGATACACACATCATTTATCCCTTATGAACACACATTGTCATGTCCCCTTCCAATAGTCACCACCCCTATGCCTTCTCTAGTAACATCTTCAATCATCCATAATCTTTTACAATACTTGCATCCCCTCTCCCCCTAAGGTTTATTTCTTTGATTCCTTGATCTTAAAAATATTTTTTTTTATTTTTTTCTGTTTTAAGATTTAAAATCCTATTTTCCTTTTATTTTTATTAATTTTTTTAATGTTTTAATAATAATCATTTTGAATTGATTAATTTATTGTTTTTTAAAAGTATAGTAATTTTTATATCATATATTTCATATTTTAAGAAATTTAAAAATTATGTGTATGTACTCACTTGAAATTTATAAGTATTATATATTCAATAGGTTATAAAATTCATAATTATTGTAGTTATGGACCAAATATAGAATATTGTTTTAGTAGTGTTCAATTTATAGGGTTAATATTTTATGAATTCCTTCTGGTAGTGGAAATACTATCAAATATTCTCTTTATAGGTTACCACTTTAACAAATTTGGGATTCTTCAACAAAAATATTTTTTTGTGACACCCTAATTGAGACATAAATTTATTATTTTTATGTAATTTATTAAATAATGTTATTTTAAACTTATATGTTGATGATAGAGATGAATTTATGTAACATGACATTGATTCAATAATCAATTAAGAATTCATATGTGTAGAATAACATTTAAAAATCATTTATTATTTTAGACAATGATTTTAATTAAAACATTATACTTTTTTTCATAATATATAAAACATTTATGTTTATATAAGAAATTGATTATATGAATGTATTTTTTATTAATTCAATGATTTTTACCTTCTTTTTTCATTGATTGACACTAAAAAACTCAAATATCTATTTGTTTTGATTTCATTGAATCCTTGAATGTTTAGCTGAAACTCAATGTGATTTATTTTCAAAATAAATAAATCATTATAATGTTAAAAGAAATGTTTTTTCCTGAATTTATTTATACCTTATATAATGATACGAGGTTTTTAATAAGTAACACATAGTTTTTTTAATCCAATCAATACACCTTGAAACCTGATTTAATTTTTATATCAATATATATATTTTTCATATTAATTATCATTGATTAAAAGAATTTTATAAACATTAAAATTGTTCATTGATGATAAATAATACGGAAAATATATTTCTTCATACAAAAATGAACTCATGTTTCTTCGTGTGGTGGTTGTATTTGATGAAAAATGAACAACTAATTTTTGATAAACTGATTACAACATGATTTATTAGGACCCTCCACAATAATTATTTATATTAAATACACTTATAATTCTGTTTTTTATTAATTATTGATATTCTATTTATATTAAAAATTTTATAATGTGTATTTTATTTACAATATTATAATTTCTTTTTATAATTTGGTGTTATTTGGATTTATTTTATTTGTGTATGTTTAAGACATAAAATTATAAGAGTGAAATAATCATATTGAAGTGAGAATCAAGTAAAATGTAAAATTTCATTTTTATATAATTATAAAAGTTCACTATTGTATTTGAATGCACATGAAATTAAATAGTTATTAAAATAAGTTTCATTACATTACCTACGAACATACATCAATATGCTAACAGTTTGGAGATTTTTTTGGATTTTGAAATTATGTTTTGATCCAACTATGGAATAATAAAATATCATTTCCATATATGTAAATTAAAATCATGTTTTAAGATATATGAAGTACATGATAACATAATATTCAAATATTTTCCTCTTAGACATTAATAGTTGACTTGGTTTGGGTAATCCAATTTTTTAAAATGTTCGAGTAGTGAAGTCCACCATTAAAATTAAATTATTGATTCCTTGATAGTGGATAATGAAATTTAGAGAGAGTGAAGTTTTTTTTTCATAATTTGGAAACGTCATTAAAATGGTAAAAAATCAGTTTGTTCATGTATTGATGCTCCATATATAATTGTTTTATGAGAACCGAAGGTGAAACTGATCTAGATAATACTATATGAAAGGATTATGTAATGGAAACTATTAAAAGAAGAAACATAATTAATTAAAGAAATTAATTTTCTAAATTACTCAAATATTAAAATAAATAATTTTATAAAATATGTGTTATGTATTAAAAAATATCTTTCTAACGGAAGTTATACTATATCATGTGTCATTATGGAAATGAAAAAATTATTCATGATATTTTAATTTTTTATTGATGTATTTTTAAAATATAAGATCCATAGATAATTTTAAGAGATAAATAAAAATTATTATCAATATTAGGCTTATTTATACAATGATACATGTATGTAACAATGATATAAAGCTATATTAGGGAGAATATTCAAGAATAAAAGATAAAAATATATATTACACATATATATTAAAGTCAACAAGTCATGATTTATCTTTAAATCAACAAAAATCCATGAAGAAATTGAAAAAAACACCTTTGATATTTTAATGATATTTTAATTTAAAACCATTCAAAAAAAGACTCACCATATGATCTATAATGTTTGACTATATGAGGTGGAATTCTATGGATAATAATAATGAGGAGTTCAAGTGATATCCAAGAGATTCATAAGCATGGAAGAAATTATATTCATCATTTCTATATTTATACTAAGATCCTAGAAACATGTTCATGGTATTTGAAAGTGAAGGATTCAATACTTTTTGGATCATAAGTCTTTGTTATAAGATATTTTGAGTTGGTTTTTACCTAATAATATACCTCCTTGGATGCGTATACAACAAACTTATTTTAGAATTTCAAATATTACTATTGGAAGTAAACTACATGCAAAAAAATTAATATCAATATAAAACCTCTATTCCTATAATTTCAAATGTTTTATAATGACGTTGTTGAAATAAATGATACTTTTACCATAAAAATATTCAAAATTAACGATGTCCTAATATAAGCATTAAATATTTATTTTAAAGACATGATATTCAATAGTGGAAAATTTTTCAACAAACTATATATCAAATATAGTAAATTAGGAACACTTATTGTAATATTATATGTTGATGATATTATTTTTCTAGGTAATCAAAAAATAATTAATGGAAACCTAGTGGCCCGATCAAAAATATTTTTTCCATTGGAAACTATCATATCTCTAAGAATACTTACTAATATATTGAATTCAAAAATAATTTTTAAGGTCCAAAATAAAATTATAAACATATATAGAGATTGAAAACATATTCGAAATAAATAAAAACATGAATTTTCATTATCACCATATGTATCCATAACCATTTTATAGCATGTGATATTAATGGAGTATCTGATAATTAACTAAAATTAAGATGTTTCCATGAATAAAATATAATTTATTTTTTTCAAATGTGTTTAGAAATAAAAATTATATAAATACACAAATTTTAGATATATTAAAATTCATATATATTGTTATTTTAAAAACTCAAGGAAACCTAGAGAATTAAAATTTTTATACTATGTATCACTCAAAGTTATATATTTTATGAAATAAAATATTCACAAATATCATAAGTAGTTCATGTTGAGAAAGTTATATATAGAATAAATTATGGAAGACAACATGTTATATGTAATCTATTCCCAAATAAGTTTATTACGTAATAAAGGAATAATCTAAATCTTCTATTGACAAATTTAATGATATTCTAAGTGAATGGGAACTTATGAAATCCTACTAAAACAATAATATAAATAAATAATTAAATTTGGAACTGAGGAAATCTAAATATCAAGCATAAATAATGTTGATAATGGTGGGGAAGGGTTTTCGGTCAAGTTATTATTCATAAAAAATAATCAGTTGATATTGAATAATTTTTATGTGAAATAGTAATTGTAATTTCTTATTGATGACTCTACTGATTGAAGAAAATCAGTTTACAATTAAAAAAATAGAAATTAAAAGGGTGACTATGTCTATGTAAATTACAATGATTGATTTTGGGAAGTTTCCCAGCACATAATAGAATAATTGAAATTTTCAGAAAAATGTAAATTAAAATAATGTAAATATAAATTAGTATCTGAATAAAATAATGTAAGAAACATACTATAAGGGAAGGGTGTCGAGGGTTTGAGAAAAGGCCAAGGATTATGGTGGTGGGGTGGTTGTGTCATAGGAGAAGGATATTGAAGAGGTTGGGTGGATGTATCAGAGCCGTATTGAGCCACATCGTAGGAGGAGAATCACAGGGAGGCTCCCATCAGAGCCACATCGAAAGGAAGGTGGGGATGCGACAAGTGGAGACTCTTGAAAAGTTAGGCAAGGAGGCTATTTAGGTGGGGAGGTATCCTGGGTGGATCATTGGATTAGGATATTTGGGAGCTGATATAGGGTTTGATCATGAAGATGGGAAGTGGTGGCTTGGAGGTAGATCAATCATTTTTAGAACAGTGTGAGTGGTCAATAGATCTGTTGTATTTCCATAATTTTAAAATAAACCATGGTATGAAATTATCTATTTCTAAATTTTAATAAATTTTTGGTAGTATTTTTCTGGTAATAAGTCATTTTTATAGTTATGGGAGGTTAAATCAGATTATAACAAAAAAAGCACGAGGTAAGGATTTCATCTCAATTTAAATTCCATTGAGACATACTTGTTATTATGAACCAATTCAATTTTATGTGAAGTATATAATTAAAATTTTACAAGTAATATCATACATAATTCATAATTAATAGTATTTTATGTTTCAATTTGAATTAATTCATCCAAGGAGATTTTCCTTGAAAATTACCATGTGGTAAAAGTTATTGTAAAATCTCACTTTATTTGTCAATATTTAACATTTTGTTGTAACGATAACATTATTGTAATTAGTTTTCATTATAAAATACATTTATATTAAATATCTATATTATGTCATGATGGATATTATTATTTCCTATTTTTTATTCCATTTTAAGTACCAATTTAACATTAATGTTATTTGATTAACTGGGGAAATATTGATAAATCTGTATCCATTACTCAATACAGATATTTGATGATAATATAAATTGATTAATAAATTAAATATATTATTTTATATATGAGAAATATTATCCATATAAAATTATAGGTGGGTATGAGTTTATAAATCCCAAAGTTTCATCATTAGGCCTCATGAGAGAAAAAAATTCACTAAATTAAACATGTTTCTACCAATAGATTTAACCTGTCCTATGAATGGTCATGATGATAGAGTTATCATTTTGGTTAGACATGAAATTCAATAATTAAGAGTTTAAATCATTTATAACTTAATTATAATTAATATCCATGAGATTTTCTCTTTAATATTATCTCTAGATGCATTTCATTCCTAGTAATTTATAAAATGACATGTGTTTTCAGTTATTTTCCTTACCATATTGATTATGGGTTATATTTTCATGGAGTAAAGTTATTTAAAGTGAATGTATATTCAGTTATATACAAATAAATTTTGATTAATATTATTATTTCATGATATATTCTTATGTATACAACCCTTACTGAGCATTTTTGCTCACCCTTTTTTTCCTTTCCCTAGGCTATGAAGAAGAGATATTTTAATCAGTTTTTATGGATGATGTTCACTTCCTTTTATAATGAATTTCATTTTATTTTCTATTCCCAAAACAAAATGGGTATTATGTATGTATCTATTTTTCCATAACTTATAAACTAATTGGTCTTTAAGGATTTTACCCTTTGTATCTATGTCAATGTAATAATGTAGACACCAACTCCAGGTTACTAGAGTCAGTATCTCTATAGTTGGTATCAAAGGATTGTTATTAGAAACATTAGGAACTAGATTTTAGAAAACATAGATTAGGGATCATGACCCTATGATATAATTTGAGAATAAGTATATAATAACATCCTAAATCTGTGGTAATGAAGATACTGTTTTCTTTTTCTTATAAATACATCCATGTATGGACTATACAAGTAGACATTGTTATAGGAAAGATGGACCTAATAGTAATAACATTGAAAAGGTAACATCAGGATTGACCTAATCATCACTTAGTGCATGATAATGATCCTTACTATGCACTAGGTTAGATATTACTCAATGAAAAGTTTAGGATAATTCAAATTTTCATTATAAAACATTATATATGATTTGAAAATATAAATATCCCCACATAAACCATGTTTTTTATTATGAGATTAGCTATACATATATTTTTCAATTTATATTATCATTTTAACTTGTTTTGGAATTATATGTTATGTTTCATAATGATATGATCTAATCTAGTGTATTACATCATTTATAAATAACCATTAATAGATGAAATTAGAACCAAATCAATGCATGTAATGAAAATATAAATAAATATTATTTATTTTATGGGATTAAGATAATATTTAAAATGGGACTAGTATCTGAAACATTCTCATCAGAATAGGATATAATATAATGTACTAAGAATATTGAGAATTAATTATCTATGTATTATGGATGTTAAGGGAAGACAGATAAGAAGAGGATAGAAGTGAAAAATATGGATAAAGGGAAGAAAAAAAAGAAGGATTTTACAACATGATATAATTATAGAAAGAAACACCACAATGATTTCTTATAATTGATTGTGAGTGTTATCTAAGTGTGGAGAGAAATGAAACCATTATTGTGACTTAATCTTTATGAAAGAAATTTACAATATTAATTCATCCATTATAGGGATATTGGGTACTACATAAATTAATTTCCCAATAATAAAGGGAATATAACTCATAATAAGTTAAGAGATCAAGGTCACGCTTATTCTAATGATACAAATGATGGGGAATAATTAAGGTGGTTCTATATTTGGATATAAAAAATATTTTTTATAAGTTCTTATTTATTATAGAATTTATATAAGAATCATGAAACATATAAAGATTGTATTATAATTTTATTTTCTAAAGGATTTGAAAGAAATATTGAATGTAACCATGAACATCGATTCAGTGTAAAATTAATATTTGGTAAAAAAACATGGTTAAGGGAAGATAACACTTAATATATACATTATATTGAGATAGTAATGTTAATGATATTTTTATTGGATAGTGTTGGTGACCATGAAAATGTTCATCAATTTAATGATTTATGTTATCTTTGATGGATTTTACCAAATGTTAGGATCTATGGAATATATTCAATAACTTGATATTTCATTTTTGGAAGAATGTATTTTTTCATTAAGGATTTACGGTGATAATGGTATTGACAAATTTTTAATGTGACCTAAATAAACACTTTATATTTTCTAGGGAATATAATGTTGAATTAGTAACCTTCCTTAATTTGGATAGATACCTTTTAGAAAAGCCTTAAGGTCAACTATTTTTGGAAGGGATTAAGATTAACATTCTTTTTTATTGGATAACATTTCCTTTCCATTTTTTTAGTAAAGTTATGAATAATATATTGTCACTCTTTTATTGATATTATAATCCATTAAAAGTAAATTTTAGTGTTTTGTCCATTAATAATTCATTTTTTGATATTAATTTATTGAAGAAATAGATGAAGTGGAAATTAATACATGGAAAAAATGATGAAGTTTTTCCTATCAAATAAAAATATATCAAGGTAGAATATTTCCTTATAATATTATAGAGTAAAATAATTGATCAACTATAGGAAAATGATATCAAAATAAAGATGTTGTCCTATTATCTCCATTTTTTATGATATTAAGGACGTGGTTCGCACCTCATTGGTCTATAGCTTTGTGGATGTTTATATCCTCTTGATTGTGTTCTCCACTACTCTCTATTAGTATTTGAGAGTTAGTTTTCTCTTATATGTCCATGTTTTCACTTCCAACCTATGTTATCATATTTGGAAACCATGTATGTGTTATTACATATGAACCAGGTACTTAAAATTTTCTCTTATAATGATTATGTTTTATTAAATATTTTTATGATGTGGGTTTTCAAATATTTATTTGTAAATAACATACCAAATATTTCTGAGAACCAGTTCAAATTGAGAGGAAATAATTTATTTATTGTTGGGAGAATATAACATCATGAAATTATAAATTAATAACATTTTATTTGATATTTTATGAGACACAGATCACTTTTTTTTAACAACAAAATAAATATGTAACACCCCAAGATTTCATAGAATTTTATCTCTTCAAAGTAATTCAACAACTTACGCTACACGCAATAACGAGTTCGAACGCACCAAGACTTACCAAAATAGCCGTTCAAAAAGAGGTTATGAATAGTATTAATTGAATTTTAAATTTTATATATATCTTATATAATTTTAACATTCATATTTTGTGTTTCTTATACATTATTTAATGACAAATTCAATTTTTCATATAAAAGAATTATTTTTCCAAAAATGAACTTTTACCGCCAATTTACTAGAGAATCCTTTAAAAAAAAAATATTTGAAACTTTTTTATATTGAATTTAATGAAATTAAATTTTTATATAGAATCGGGACCTAAAAATTTAGTTTGGATAAATTTTTTGTATTTTCTGAGAACATTCATATTTTGACGAATACAGAAAAATACAAAAGTTTAATTGAAGACAACATTTTTAATCAAAAATAATTTATAGTGTTAAATTATACATACCAATGGGTTGGGTGTATAATTAGGTTATATTTTTATCAATTAATACACTTTAGGTCATTATAAGTAATTTCACATTTATATTTGACATAAACACATGTCAATCTTTTGATAGTTTTTACTTTTTAAAAACCTGATTTTTGGTTTTGACAAAAGGAATTAATTTTAAATTAATAAATGAAACTTATATGTTTTAAAATAGGTAAAATATAATTCATTTTGGATTCAGAATATAAAATTATCTTAAGGTTAATTTTTGGTATTTTTTTGAAAACTTTCAATTTTTGACGAATAGTGAAAAGCACAATGTTATTATTTAAAACTGACTTTTTATTTAAATAATTATTTATATTATTTAAATTTATTTTAAGTCGAAATAGATATATAATACGTATATAAGTTCAATTTAATTAATTGTAGTCATTTTATAATAAAATTAGATGTATACAATTTTGTTGAACTTTTTAACATTTTTACCCACCTCCTAGGTACATTTACAAATTTGCATAAAACTTAATTTTTCCAATTGTTTGAGTTGAATTTTAAAAATCCAAGAGACAAAGTAAATATAATTAAGTAAAATGTTGTTCATTAATATTAATATAGTTTTTGGTGAACATTATGTTTTGACTTTTATTTACCATGCTTGAAATTAAATAGGAAAATTAATGGTAAATATGATATTATAATTACCCAAAAAAATGTTCTAATTATATTGAATAAGTTTAATTCGACCAAAAACAACCTTAGGAATAAAATATGTTCCTTTAGGTCCATATGGATTAGATTAGGACATTTATTATTATTTTATTTAAAGAATAGTTAAAAGTGTCAAATTCAATGTTTTATAACTAAACTATTTTTAATATATGGTTAACATAAGATAAATTTGACTATAAATATTCATCATAAATATAAAAATATTTTCCACATCATGTTATTTTATTTATAAAATTTAGAAATTAAATAATTAAATTTATTTATGACTCAATGAAGATGCAGTAATTACCTTATTAAAGAATGAATTGAATAAATGGTATTATAAATATTTAAATAAATATAATTTCAATGTTTTTATGACATTAAATAATTTTCTAGGTGAATATTACATCTTAGGGTTTATTAAATGTATCTTTTTCTAAGTAATTATGTTTATATAACTTTTAAAAAAACCAAATAGAAAATAGTGTCAAAATTGACATAAATTAATTATTAAAACAAATACTATATTATTTGTTGATATAATTTTCCTAAAAAACTTATGTTAGGCCAAAGGGATTAAATAATATTATATATGTCATTAATGAACCACTTGAGTGTCTCTTGAAAGTTTATAGTATGTTTATTATCCATATAGTGTAAGAATAATAGAAGAGTTGGTAAAAGTTAAACAATTTAACTAAAAAGTTAAATCTAAAAGATAAGGTTAAAATGGTAAGCTAAACATGTCTAAAACCTATTGGTTGTGAGAATTTAGTCCCATAACCATGTTATCAACTAAATAAATTAATATGGTTCCATTAGAAATGGAAAATGATTTTATTATAAAATAATATTTCAAGCTTTACCAAAAGTCACCCTCACCTCTCTTATAAAAGGGCACTTCCGCTTCTCTAACATTCACACCTCCATAGCCTTTGGCTTGACCCAACCCTACCCAAATATACTCCCAATAGCCCTCAAATAAACCTAGAGTCCTTACATTTATAATAAAGATTACCTAATGATCCCTTTAGATCAACTCAAAAAGGAAACACCCGAAGAAGAGGTAATAATTTCACCACCCTCTTTCAACTTCTTTTCATCTTCCACTTCATCTTTCTTTGTTGTTTCTAAACCAAAATAATAACTACAGTACCTCCAACATTCTATGTTGTTATTAAAAATATGGTAAAACCATATTCATTATTCTATACATTCTCTAAATGATGAAGTCACCATACGTGCGTACGTATGACTTACAGTCTCCACATCGTGGTGTAGTTTGTAATTCAAACACTTCATTTTTTGGATGGGTATAATAATGAGTATAATTTATGTAAATAAAAAATATAACATTTTAATGATTATGTATATATTATATACCATCTAATTACATATTATTTCACCATAAATATTGTCATGACCCGACCCAACGGGGCTCGAGCCGCGACTCCCCAAGCCCGCCTCCAATAGGCCAGGGGATGGCGACCAGCGCCGAGTAGGCTATCACACACATGGGAGGCATTAGCCTAAGGTACCTGTATACACGCACCCACAAACACCTCCATGAAATAGTGAAGAGATATAGAAACTTAAAAGTAAATGTATGCATACAATATATCCCAAACCAGAGTACAACAGAAGTACAAAGGGAAAAACAGGGCCCACCAAAAGAAAACTACAAAGCGCGTCCAACCTGCTCTGAAAAAGGGGAACAGTTCCACAAACACCCGCCGGAATCTCCCTCAGCACAGCTCCGGTAAACACCCCGGTCAGCATGCTCACTAAGCTCCGCCTGCTCCGGGTCCTCCTTGGACTCCGTCGAAAGGCCTGTGTTCTGCACAAGACACAAACATGTGCGGGAAAAGCCCATGCAGGGGTGAGTATAAACATACTCAGTAGGCACCCCAAAAACTGAAAACCCAAGGGAGAAACTGAAAGGCAACAGTCCGCTCAACCCAGCCAGAGGGAACCCATACGAGAGATAAACTCCATCTCGTGACCATCCTCGGTTAAACAAAACTATTCAGCTCAGCTCAACTCAGGTGTATTCCCATACATACACCTTGAACAATCCAGATATACTCAGATCAGGCCACAAAGCCACAAGAGGTACCGACCTCGTCACCAGCAACCGTCCACAACTAGGAGAACACGCTCCACGATCACTGTCATCCCCGATGACACTCATCCAAGAGATGCACTCCACCGGGTCCCAAACAAACATCTCAGACACTCACCCGAGAGACCATGCTCGTCAGATAACATCACTGAGGAAACATCGCTGAAACAACATAAACACCAAACTCCTCGGATAGGGGATCACCGCTAGGGTCCGCTTGGGGATACCAAGACCCACTACGGTATACGTTGATCACAAATAGGGGATCAATCCCATGGTCCACTGGGGGATACCACAACCCAATCTGGCATACGTAGTTCACACAGATAGGGGATCACACCCAGGATCCGCGGGGGGATACCACAACCCGATCTGGCGCTCGACAGAAGCTCCACACATAGATAGAGGATCATCGTCCATATAAAGATGGTCACGACGATACCAGAACCCTATTTGGTTTAACTCGCGATGTTGGGGATCGAACCGACGATGCCGTAACCCTACTGAAACCACGCGCTAAGTAGGGGATCACATAACCAACGATACCGCAACCCTACCGACACCATGCGCTGAGTAGGGGATCATATAAACAATGATACCACAACCCTACTATAAACATCATGCTGAGTAGGGGATCATATACCCGACGATGACACAACCCTACTGGGCAAGACCCACCGCATATGGGACCATATTTTCGATGATTCCACAAACCCTACGGGGTTAACCTGCTAGATAGGGGATCGCCGCCCTTGAATAAGCAGTCACAGCGATACCAAGAACCTGATCTAGGGTAAAGATTCTAGAGGATCCGCTCCGGGCCCACCTGAGGGATGCCACAACTCTAACAATTCAAACATCCCATCGAGAGGATAACAAACCCATACGAAGGTTGTGATGCCACACGAACCCTCGTAGGAATGAACTAAGGGAGAACCCTCAACCACTGCTGGTCCAAACGTCGCTAACCCGAGTGACCCGCCACAACACCACACTACGCACCTCCTAGGCCATAACCAAGGCCACCATCGCTTTCCACGTGGAGAAAAATGCCGGATAGGCGGTTTGCTAGCCCGAAACGGAGCACCAGTGAAAAAGTCACTATTCACCATAGCTAGCTCATGCGGGGCACACACAACGATCCTGAAACCCATCGAGCGGACCATACCACGGCAATCCCCTCAGGAAAAAAGCGGAATCGACTACTCACTCGTCCGAAACGGACACCCGGTGAAAAAGGTACTATTCACTAAAGCCAGCTAGGGTGGGTCTCACGCCTGGATCCCGAAACACATCGAACGGGTCGCACCATTGCGATAATCTTGGAAAAACACACAGAATCGACTAATCATCCACCAAAATCGGACTCCTGGTGCAAAAGCTGCGTCTCTCCGCAAACGCCAAAACCGGCATCTTGGGGCCCTCACCCCGTACTCGGTCCGAACACCCAGAAACAATCTCAAAAAGTCCATCGTACCATTAGGGTCTCAATTCCATTGACGACATGTCAATCGGACGCTCCGGGTAGAAGTTACAACAGTCGGAAGTCGTAAAATAGTAAAATATTATTATTTTATACGATGTTTCTAGCTCCCGGGCCATGATCCTGAACCTTTAAACCCTCAAACCCACACCGGAGGGTTCACCTCATCGTCAGGGTCGCGTCGCCGCAAACCACGCGCGAATCTGGCTTCCGGATTGCAAGATACGGGGTTTAAAGACCCCCGTATGATAAAAGAGGCCGGACCGGCCTTGCCCAGCCGGACCGGCCGTGCCGACGGATCTTCCGCGGACCACCGGGGGCACCCCGGTGGTCCGTTTTGTGATCCGGAGGCGTCTACACGACCCTCGGGACCCGATCTACACTGCTACAGCTTCAATTTTCAGAAAAAATGTAGAAAAAACGGGATCAGGGGTTAAAAATAAAATCCGCCTACCTCGCGGGTGAAACACCGACGTTCTTCCTTAGATCCGTGCTCTAGAGCTTCCGCTGCGCACTCTTGGAATTTCCATCGTTGAATTCCGAGCTCATGGGAACTTCGTTTGCTCGATTCAGCGGAGCGGTGGTGAAGAACGACGAAGAATGTCGAGAGGAACGATAAAGGGGGGGGGGCACAGATATTTATATCAGCCGCCCGCCGGTGCCAAACCCGCCTCGGACCCGACGCCCGATGCGAACAAAAGCAAGGTCACCCCTAGGGTAAACGCGTCGTTATGAATGTAACGGAAGACTCAGATTTTCCATCCGAGACTCCGTTCAGAAGTTATATGAGCCGATTCTTTCACACTAACTTCTCCACTTAATAATGAAAACGTCCGTGGTGGCGTTTCTCACCGTAGGCCCACACCCGAAAAGTTTACACCTCTCCTAGGGTAAACAACACATTCCGGAAGCAACCTTGCCCTCATATTTCTGTTCTAAGCTACCTTTTAGGAGATATCACACTTCCTCCATGTGCATAGTATAAAAATACTTAATATTTTTATAAAATTAATTCCGGGAACATCGGGCCTCGGAATCGCACGCCGTCTTCGCGCCTGGATCTGGAATTCTTCGTAGAAATATTCAAAAGTCTAATAGGTCCAAAAACCCGAGTCTCTACAAATATAATGATATTATCACTCATTCATAAGTACGGATTACCATCACCACGACGAGATGAGATTCATTCCAACCTTCACCATTCAATTATGATATTAAAAATATATATTATTAAATATTATGTAATATATGAAATAATAATGATTCTATATATATATATATATGTATTTAATTACTTATATCTTCTTCCCTTACTTCTGTTGAATATGATATGAAAACAGAAACAACGTTTATATGTACGTACAGCCTACCGTCACCAGAGACGGGGCCTTCAATTTCAAATATCTACCTGTTATAAATATTTATATTCTAAATATTTATGATATATAAATCATGTTTTATATCTTGTATGTATTTAAATCATGATTTAAATGATATGACCAAGAATAAAAAGTTAAAATACGTTCGATAAAGAAAGCGATTATTACAGAAAATGTTAATTTAACATGGAAATCATTATTAAATGGGTAGTATAAGGTCATATATGAATCATTTATTATATAATAAATATGAATATGGTTATGGTATAATTTAATAACAAACTATGGTCATTATATAGGAGGTTAAACGTACCATCGGCCAAAGGAAAGTGCAAGGTAAGGGTTAATCTCACAATCTTTTTATTATCCGAGGTTGTTTTTCTGTATGTATCTACTGGGACATATTTATTATCCATGCCAATGTTTGATAAAAGTGGTTTCAAAGGGATTATTTTTAAGGTTATTTTTTAAAAAAACGTCATTTTAAATGTTTTAAATATTTATTCTTCTAAACCATTCTCATTAATGTCCATGTTCTCAAAAAGTTTTTAAGGATTTATTTATATGGACATGAAGATTTAAAAATGTTAATTAATTTAAAAAAGTTTCAAAGTGGTATGGGAAAATTTGATTAAAAAATATCTTTTAAATGACTTCCTTTATAAATTATGTGACTTTTAATTGATTTCATGAAAAATGGATATATCTCTCAAAGATTTATACTGATCATTTTCAACTACATCAACATCATTTATGAGATATTATTCTTGATCGAGGTTGATTTATTATGATAAAAATATTCCATATTGTATCAAAGGTATTGTGATATATCTGATTACGGATGTGTTATTTTTATTCCATTCATGGTTTAGGGTTAATGTATTGACATTTCGTGTGCTAGTTTTAATAGGAATGTTTATGTTATGTTTCAACCTTTTCAAATGAGAAATGTATTGTACATAGTATGTGACGGGTGGAGCCCGCTATAGCTCCTAGGTGCATCGATAGGTCTCATGATACAATTAGACGTGGAATTGGCTATGGGCTTTCCAAATTTTATATGTAGTCTTAGCCGAGGCCTAAATCGATTTTAGACATCTTGGCTAAGGCCTTGACAAAAGGTTTCAGAATGTCTGGCATTATACATTCCCTTATTATGAAAATAATAATAATGTTTCTTGTGGTTATTATACTAGTAGAATACCCATGACTTTGTTTTATTATGGAATTATTTACTCAGCTAATATTCCTACTATAAATTTTTAATGTTTATTATTTGTAAAGGGATGTGTTTTTAATTATTCACCATGCCTAATGTTAATTTTATTTTCCAATATATTGCTTACCCTTACTGAGAATTTGAGCCCACCCCTTTCTTATGTTTTATTTTCACATTATTCCAAGAAGTGTATTATGATTGATAAGTAGGGTTATGCTAGGGGATTAATGGAGTTCTCAAAGGATCGTTTATGTTGTTTTTTATAAGGTGTAATGTAACGTTCATGTATGTTATCTAATTTCCAAGACTGCTAAACTGATCGGTCCTTCGGGACTTGATTCCTTGTAATAATGCTTATATTATGTAACAAAGAACCAACTCTTGGTAACTGGGGTCAGGGCATTACAGTTGGTATCAGAGGAAGTTTAGTACAATCCTTGGAAACTATATTTAGGAAAACTCTGATTAGAACACTTTACCCTAACATAGAATATGAAGATCAGTATAGAATAACTTCCTAGAATTTTGATACTATTGAGATTTTTTGAGTTTTCCAAGAAATACATCCCTGTATAGATATGAGAAGATAGTGGTGGCTCTGGAACAGGTGTACCTAGGAGTAAAACCCAAAAATACTGCATTGAGATAGACTTGAATGGGAGCTGGTGAATGATAATGGGACTTGCTGCAATCTTGGTTACTTACTCCTGGGGGATATGCTTAGGATAATTCACATTTTCATTACAAGAAATTATGAAGGATTTAGGAGTAAATACTCCCTCAAATAAAACATTTTATGATTATATATTATATTTATAAGCTTTTCAATTTATTTTAGGTATTTTTCATGTTTGGAATTACGCATTATAATTCATGATCTAACCTAGTGTATGCCATTGTTTAGAAATGGTTCTGTGTTAAAGGAATGAGAACTCCAATAATATGCTTGATCCAATGATTTATAAGGATCATATCTTTCATGGTATTAAGCCAACATTTATAAGGGAAATAGTCTCCCACAAATTATTATCATATGAAGAAATAATATCATGTGTTAATAAGATACATAATTAATTCACTGAGTCCTATAGATTTGAATGGAATCATGAGAAGAAAAGGATGGAATAAAGAAAGATGGATAAAGGTAAGAGGAGAAAGAAGTATTTTCCCATATGTGAAAACTGTGGAAAGAATCACCTTGGAAAATGCTTGAAGGGAATTTGAGTTTGTTATAAGTGTAGAGAAAAAGGATACCATGTACGTGATTGCAAGGGTAATAAAAATGTTTCAAATGTAAAATACTTTATCTACATGGATTTGGGACACTACGCGAATCAATGTCCAAATCATAAGGGTATACCCCAAAAGTTTCTATTTGATAACTATCAAGTTATGATACTACCAATGATGAAGAGGAATGATTAGAGTTCTTATGTTGTTATCATATTATTGTGTCATTAGAGTATTGTATTAATGATGTACATGTTATAAGAATTATAGAGTATATAAGGATTGAACTGTAATACTATTTCATTAAGGACTTGAGATTGTGTGGAATCAAGAAAAGTTACTCAATAGTAGGTTATTTTTTTGGAAAATATATGGTTTAGAGAAATATTAACCCAGATGTGGTTCTAATAGTGAGGTAGTGATTTTGGAATAACATGGTATTTATTTGGATAAATTATATTGGATATTATTTACTACCATGAAACTAATCAATGATTCATATATTCCATCATTGTTGGAGTTTACAACATATCTGGATAGAAGGAGTATATCTAGTATTCTATAAGGAATAATGGAGCATTAATGTAATTAATAAGGTTTTATGGTAATTCAGGGTGTTACAGTGTATAAAAAGAATACATGATGAAGGTATTCACATGTTATTATGGGGAAAAAAAGATCTCCATTGTGTTTACCTTGCTTATAAATTTTGGACTGTGAAATTGCAAAGAAGTATTTTGGATAAGTCTAAAGGCTGGAATCGATTATTTTCGACATTGGATACTATAATTAAGGATAAATAATTTATTGAGATTAATTTTAGATTATCATAAAAAAGGAAACACGGAGGTCAGGCGACAACCTATCACGTCCGACAAGGCCGCGAGACTTGAACCCGCAACCGAAGGGCGAAATGGGTGAATCATCTACCAATGGCCTATGTGATGTCCTAGTATGTATAATGAAATTTTTCAAATAGTAAGACAAATGAATTATAAATGAATTATTTTTGGAAGCCAATATGATTAGGATAAATTGAATATTTCTGAATTATATTATCTTTTGGAGTGAAAGATGAGTTTGTGGTAGGAATTAGTTAAAGGATGATACTATACTTGTAAAGTATATAATTTTTTCACTTATTCTAGGAATAAAATAATTATTATACTTTAGGGAATAGATCTTAAAACCAATTTTTTTTATCCTAACAGCTTATGTTTTGTTGAATTGATGATATTTTAAAGCATCATAGATCGATGGCTTTGAGGCACTTGATTGTACAATTGTTTGTGATTGATGAACTCAATAACTCCCCATAAATATTTACATTTTACTCCAATTTTGTGTCTCTAATTTCCACCAATGTTCTCTTAATCGAGATCATAATTTGGTGGTGACTTATTTATTTCACTTTCCCTCTTAATAACACTAAATTTTATTGAACCAATTTCGGATGTGGGGTTTCCCCAAAGCCATTTTTGTATTTTTATCCTTTTATTTTTGAATAAAAGTTTCAAATTTCTAGGACACAATTTGTTGAAGGAGGTTAGAATGTAAAATCACAAGATTTCATATCATTTTATCTCTTCAAAGTAATTCAATAACTTGCGCTACATGCAATAATGAGTTCGAGTGCACCAGGACTTAACAAACTAGCCATTCAAAAAGTGGTTATGAATAGTATTAACTGAATTTTAAATTTTATATATATCATATATAATTTTAACATTCATATTTTCTGTTTCATAGACATTATATAAGGGAAAATTCAATTTTTTAGTAAAAAAAATTATTTTTCAAAAAATGAAATTTTACTGCCTATTTAATGAAGAATCCTTTAAAAAAAAAATATTTGACACTTTTATATATTAAAATTAATGAAAATAAATTTTACTTTACAATAGGGACATAAAAAGATAGTTTGGATAATTTTTTGGTACTTTTCTGATAACATTCATAATTTGATGAATATTGAAAAATAAAAATTTTTAATTGAAAACAACTTTTTTAATCAAAATAATTTATATTTTTAAATTATCATTTAAATGGTTTGGATGTATAATTAGATTATATAGTTATCATTTAATACAATATAGGTCATTATAAGTAATTTTACATTTAAATTTGACATAAACACATGTCAATCTTTTGATAGTTTTTACTTTTTAAAAACCCGCTTTCTTGTTTTGACAAGAGAAATTAATTTTAAATTAATAAATGAAACTTTTATGTTTTTAATTTTTTAATATAAAAATTATTTTAGAATTCATAATATAAAAATTATTTTATGGTGAATATTTGGTATTTTTCTATAAATATTCTATTTTTAATGAATAGTGAAAAACACTACATTATTATTAAAAACAGACATTTTATAAAAAATAAATAATTATTTTATTTAAATTTAATTTAAGTGAAAATAGCTCTATAATACGTTTATATGTTCAATTTAATTCATTAGGGTCATTTTATATTAAAATTAGATGTATAAGATTTTGTGGAACTTTTTAACGTTTTTTACCCACCACCTAGAAGCATTTGAAAATTTGCATAAAACTTAATTTTACCACTTCTATTAGTTGAATTTAAAAAATTTGAGAGACATAGTTAATATCAGTAAATAAAAATCAGTTCATAAAGATGAAAATAAATTTTTTAAATTGTAACTTTTGACTTTTATTTACCACTGTTTAAAGTAAATTGGATAATTAAAGTTAAAAATGATATTATAATTAACATAACACAAGTCCTAATTCTATTGGATAGGTTTAATTCGACCAAAAACAAGCTTATGAATAAAATATGATCCTTTAGGTCCACTTGTATTAGATTAGGACATTTATTATTATTTTATTTAATGAAGAGTTAAAAGTGTTATATTCATTGTTTAATAACAAAACCATTTTCAATATAGGGTTATACATAAGATAAATTCAACTATAAATATTCATTAGAAATATAAAAAGTTTTCCTATATCATGGTAGTTTATTTATAAATTTTATACATTAAATAATAAAATTTATTTATGACACAATTATAATGCATTAATTACCTTATTAATGAATGAATCAAATAAATGGAATTATAAATATTAAAATAAATATAATTTAAATGTTTTTCGGACATCCAGAAATTTTCTAGTAGAATATGACACGTTAAGGTTGATTAAATGTATATTTTTATATGTAATCAAGTTGTGATTACTTTCAAAAAAACATAATACCAAATAGTGTCAAAATTGACATAAATTAATTTTTAAAACAAATAATATTTTATTGGTTGATATAACATTCTTAAAAAATATACGGTTTAGCCAAAGGGATATAATAATATTATATATTTAATTAATGAAAAACGCGAGGTTCTCTTGAAAGTCTAGAGTTATTTTAGTGTAAGAATACAAGAAGACACAGTAAAAGTTAAACTATTTAACTATAAAGGTAAACCTAAAAGATATAGTTAAAATGGTAACCTAAACAAGTATAAAAATATTGGTTGAGTGTAGTTAGAACCTTAACCACCTTAACCTCAAAATAAATAATTTTTTATATGTTATAAATAGAAAAAGATCTTATTATAAAATAATATTTCAAGCTTTTCCTAAAGTGACCCTCACCCCTCTTATAAAAGGGCACATTCCCTTCTCATAATTTCACACCACCAAAGCCAATTGGCTTGGGAAAAACCTTTTCAAATATCCTCCCAACTTCCCTAAAATCATCCTAGATTCCTTACATTGATCATAAATCCATCTTAGGGAGACATTTCGATCAACTCAAAAGGAAACACCTGAGAAGAGGTAATAACTTCACCACCCTCTTTCAAGTTCTTTTCATCTTCCACTTCCTCTTTCTTTGTTGTTTCCATAACAATATAATAACTCCCATACCTTCTACACAATATGATGTTATTATAAATATTATACAACCATATTTTTTATTCTATCCATCCTCTAAATGACAAAGTCACCATACATGCGTACGTACGACTTAACGTCTCCACGCCGTGGTGTAGTTTTTTATTCAAACACATCATTATTTGGATGGGTATAAAAATGAGTATAACTAATGTAAATAATAAATATAACATGTTAAATATTTTTTATAAATGATATACCATCCAATTAGATTTGATTTCACTATCAATATAATGATATGGTCGCTCGTGCGTACGTTTGGATTACAGTCTCCACGACGCGATGAGATTCATTCCCACATTGACCATTCTACGATGATTATAAAATATATATTACTAATAAGTATGTAATATATGAAATAATAATTATTTTGGAGATATATATATATATATATATATATGAACTTATATATATCTTATTCACTTACATCTATGCAATATGATATGAAAACTGAAATAGTGTTTATGCGTATGTACGTCCTACCATCTCCATAAATGATGCCTTTAATTTCATATATCTATATATTATAAATATTTATAATTATAAATATATATGATATATAAATCATGTTTTATATTTTTTAAGTATTTAAATCATGTTATAAATGATACGATCCATAATAACAAGTTAAAACACATACGATAAAGAAAGCGATTATTGCCCAAAATGATAATTTAACATGGAGATCATTATTAAATGTAAATATGAAGTAATAAATGAATAATGTATTATACAATAAATATGAATATGGTTATGGTATAATTTAATAAAATTATATGTTCATTATACAACAGGATAAACACACCCTTGACCAAAGGAAAGTTCATGGTAAGGGTTAATTTAAAAATCTCTTTATTATCTGATGTTGTTTTTACATATGTATCTACGGGGACATATTTATTATCCATGTCCATGTTTTAAAAAATAGTTTTCAATGGGATTATTTTTGAGGGAAATTTTTACTAAAACATCATTTTAAATGTTTTAAAGATTTATTCTTCTAAACTTATCTCATTAATGTCCATGTTTTCAAAATGGTTTTAAGGATTTATTTTAATGTACAAGAATGTTTTAAAATGTTAATTCCTTTAAAATGTTTAAAATTTGAATAGGACACATTGATTCAAATAAATATTTTAAATTAATTCCTTTTTAAATTATTTTACTTTTAAATAATTTCATGAAAAAGGGATATTTCTCTCAATGATTTTTAGTGACCATTTTCAACTATGTCAACATATTTTGTAATATATTATTCAAGATAAAGGTTTATTTATTATGATAAAAATATTCCATATTGTATTGAAGTTTTTGTGATATATTTGACTGTGGATTTGTTATTTTTATACCATTCCGGGTTTAGGGTTAATGTATTGACATTTTGTATGCAAGTTTTAATACGAATGTTTTTGTTATGTTTCAAAAATTTCATATGAGGAATGTATTGGACTTAGTAAGTGATTGGTGGAGCCCTCTATAGCTCCTTAGTGCATCGATAGGTCTCATGAGACAATTAGATGTGGAATTGGAAGAGGTATTTCGCAATTTGATATATGGTTTTGGGCGAGGTGTAAATCATTTTTAGAGGTCTTTGTTGAGGTGTTGACAAGATGTTTCAGAATGTCAGACATTATACATTATCTCATTTTGAAAGTAATTATTATGGTTCATGTGGTTATTCAACAAGTAGAATACCCATAAAAATGTTTTATTATGGAATTATTTACTCATGCCATATTCCTTCCATATAGTGTTCATGTTTATTATTTATAAAGAAATGTGTTTTTAATTATTCACTATGCATAATGTTTATGTTATCTTCTGCTGTATTGCTTACCCTTACTGAGCTTTTGAGCTCCCCCTTTCATATTTTTAATTTTCCTAGGTTTTCAAGAAATGAATTATGATTGATAAGAATGGTTAAGCTAGAGGATTAATGTCATTCTCAAAGGATCATTTATGTTGTGTTCTATTTTCCAATGTGAAATGTAACATTCATGTATGTAATCTATTTTCCAAGACTGCTAAATTGATTAGTCCTGCAGGACTTGATTCCTTGTAATCATGACAATGTTATGTAACAAAGCATCGACTTGGGGTAACTGGGGTCAGGGCATTACAAAATATATTTCTTTATGTTTAATCGCATTGACAGCTTGCAGAACACACAACATCTAGTCCAAATGAACAACAATATAAGATACCGTTATAACAATACCATTAAATTGGAAGGTATGAATAATACTAAATAAATTAAGAAAATTATATTATTTACATATCCACAAAAAAATAATTTTTTCTATAGTTATGAGAAATAATATAAGGATCATTTAAAGAAGAAAGACATGTTTTCTGGAAAATTATATTTCTTCTAAAAGACTGTTTAGTCATGATTTGTGGTCATAATTTAATTTTTTTTCTAAAATTATAAATTTTATTTTAAACAATTATATAAATTCGTGAATTAATAATATCAAAATTTTTATAGGGTGAATATTTGGAATTGTTATAAATATTTTCATTTTTTGATGAACAGTTAAAAATACAAATTTTTAACGAATACTGTAATTTTATTTATATTTTATATAAAGATAAATTTTATTTTTAATTTATTTTAAAGTAATATTATTTAAATTATACATCTATTAGTCCAATATAGTTCTTTATAATACTTTTAATTTTGAATTTGTATTCAAAATCTTTCCTTGATTTTGAACATTCTCTCTTTAATAACCCACTTTCTCGGCTCATCTACGAGATTAATTTTAAAATAAATATTTCCAATTATGATAATGAAAATAATGGATTATATATTTGTAATTAGAATAATTAGTATGATCTAATATGTTTGAATTAATTTTTTTGAATTATTATTATTGAAAAGAGAAAAAATTATTTACCACGGTAAAGGTAAAAAAGGGTTTACTAGGGGATAAATTAAAAATATAAGGCCTATAATTAAATAAAAACATTTATAAAATATATTTTATGGAAATATTTATACCATTTCATATATAAGTATAAATAATATTCCTTTTTGGATCCTTGTGGGATTTTATATTCATGGTTCAACATTTTTCATTCGAGAAACTACAAGTTTTCCGCTCACCCCACTTATAAAATGCCACCACTCTCCTCTCATATTCATACCTTAAAACCCTTATGGTTCTTCCAACAACTAAAAAAATCACATAAAAAATTCCATAACCTCATAATATAAACCTTTTTATGGGAATAAATACATCATAATAAGGCTTTTAGAGAAAATCTATGGAGTTTACCCAAAGAGAAGCTAATGCTCTTCAACGACCATTATTATCTTATTTATCCATCCAACCCTTGAATTATTATTAAAAAATGATGATATAATTGCATAATTATTTTACATATAATTAAATGGTTCTATGTTATGGTTGTGACCTACAACTATCAACACTTCAATCAAATGGGTTTTGAAATCATCATTCGTCTAAATGGAAGACTACCACCTCACAAAAGAATGTCATTCATTTTTAGATTATCACCTCCCATGGTTGGATATGATGATGGATGTAAATTATATTTATAAATATATATTATATTTATAATATAATTATAAATATAGATTTATTATATAATATATTTTTTTAACTTTCACTACTACAAAACATGTGTTTATCAAAGATGGTATAAATCAATACTAGAAAAAAGCATTGATAAATGTCATCTTTATCAGCACTAAGGAATGAAGTGATAAATTTAACACTTTATTAGTGATTTATTCATATCGCTGATAAAGGTTACGCTTTACTAGTTCCTTATTTTTAGCATTGATGAAGGATGACCATTATTAGTGCTTTAATTTTAGAGCAGACAACGGTCCGAATAAATAATATAAAATATATAAATAAATATAAAATAAATAATAAATTTATTAAAAAACATAATTTTTTTAATTAAAGAGTTTATGATACAAATAAATAAATTTAATATACAATATATAAATTATAAATACTAATAAACAGTCTGTATTAAATATATAGATATATGAAAAATTAAAAACAAGGATATTAAAATTAAAAATAAGTAAATTGAGAAAAAAATTTAACATTTTATTAATTAAATGGTTATTGATAATATTAATAATTAGTATATATTGAATATATATATATATATATATATATTAATCTATGTATAAATTATTTATATATTACAAAATATTTATGCGCTTCACATTAAATAGTCATATATTTAGTGATTAATGGTTTATTATTAATAATTAATATGAATTAAAAATACTGACTAATTACATAGATTATTGGACATATATTTGAATGTCGTTTAATTTTTGAATTTAACATAGATAAAATTTCTGTTATATTGATTTCACATATATGTAATTAATTCTTTTTTATATAAAATGAACACACACACAAATATCCTTTTTTTAATATTGTTATTGTGTACTTATATTTAATTTATTCAATTTCACTAATTTTTAACATACATTCACTGGAAATTTGATATTCATTAATAATATTATAAAAATATTAGAAAAAATACTTATAAAATAAAAATATTTATAAATGTACATACTGTATTTATATATGTACATACTATATTTATAAATTTAAATATTTAAAATTATATATAAATCATTTTTTTAAAGTAATTATATAATTTAAAATAAATAATTATATGTATTTATATAATGAGATACATTTAAATAATTATAATAAATATATTTATATAATGAATATATTTAGTATATTTATTTTTATATATATTTAATATATATATATATATAACTTTTTTATTTAAAATTAAAATTTTAAATCCTTTATCAGTGCTTAAGTAATTAGCGATGTTAAAAAGAAATATTTATCTCTTCTTTTCTAGCACTTATAAACGTACTTCTT
Organism: Viscum album; assembly: GCA_963277665.1. NCBI lineage: Eukaryota > Viridiplantae > Streptophyta > Magnoliopsida > Santalales > Viscaceae > Viscum > Viscum album. The sequence goes on along the minus strand of OY728121.1, from coordinate 1,629,819,935 downwards.
TATAAAAAAACAGATAAAATCCATCTTTATCAGTGCTAAAACTTTAACGAAGATAAATATTCTTTTTTTCAGCCTTTTTACATAAGCGATGATAAAATTGTCCTGATCTATTTAAAATAACCTAACCAGTTGCGAACCCATCATGATATTAGAAGATTTCCAAGGAAGCCAATAACTTCTAGCACTCTTCCTCGGTGAATCGAATCTCAAATATCACAAGCACACTCAAATCACACAAACCGACAGCCTCTAGTTTCCTAAATATTGTCCAACATCTTGTGTTAACTTGTAGTCAGGGTTTTTGAAGAAAACATCGATATTTGGGTCTGAGGGTCTCATATTTTCTTCAACCTTATGAGGTAGGCCAGTGTTCTTCTATGTAGGATGTGATTTTCCATTATGTATATGTTGTTTTGATTTTGATTTCATCTTTGACGATGTCATCGGTTATTGGAACTCAAATCATAGTACATTGTTTTTATTTTGTTTTTGATCCATTTATTTCTTGACTACTAATTTGGATATCCTATTTTGGCCAATTTAAATTATTGGTTTTAATTAATGTTCTTCGATGTCTATATCTATACCGCAGATTGATGTGCAAGCATAATTTTTCAACTTTTTTGAAATCATAACGAATCAACAATGGTTTTTAGATAATCAAGATAAATAAATATTTATGACACTATATAAATAGTGAATGTTTTGGATATAAAAAACATAAATGAATGAGAAAATTGATTTATCAATTATGTTCTCAGTCTAGTAATGGTGTGAAGCAGCAAAAAAAAGATGATTTTATACAATTCATGTGAGGGAATTATTTATTTTAATTCATTTTAAATATTCTCATGTAAGGGTTTTTCCATAAAAATTTATTTTCATAGAATCATGTTGTTTTATGGTGATAGAAATCTTAGTAATAATGATAACATATTTATTTATTTTCAATGGATCCCTTTTTTCAAAATTATTATGGGGTTGTATTTACTTTACTATGTTGTGATTTTCTACCTTAAGGGTTATATAAATTTTTATAAATTTATTTTATTTAATAAAGATATATATATCATTGTAAATTTAAATCTTTCTATATATTTTTATGAGTTTTCATAAATTATAATGTAGGAGTAATTTTATAATTATTTAATCACAAATTATAGTTATGTGTTTCCAAATTAGGAAGGAAATATATTTATTTTCATTAAAAATTTTGTTTAAATTTACATTTTTTTTAAAATTATGTGTATTATAAATTCCATGATATATATATACGGTTAAATGTGAATGGGATAGATGTTGTAAGGGATGATGTGTTTTTATCACTTGTTTGTGACATATCTTATAAATTTTTATTATTTATTTATTCCATCTACTTTATGATCCTCACTAGATTCACAAGGATGTGTCCATGTGTATTAGATGGCCTCCTTAGAATCCTTCATATGGGTAGATTGAGTTAACGACCTCCCTAAAAAACAAAGGATGGGTTGGTGGGGTGTATGGTGTCCCAATAGTCTTGATGTGTTTTCAAATATTTGATATACCATTAATTTTAAATGTAATAATTCCTTATATTAATTGATCACTTTTTACAAAAAATAGAATGAAAGTTATCAAATTCTATATATTAGAAATTATTTTTTGGTGTGTATCATTCTAGGTATAAATTTATTAGTTCCACCTCTAGGAATCTATGATTACTATGCATGTTCATAAAATATCTCTTTAATTTTTAAAAAAAATTTCAATAAATTTTTATATCTTCTAGTTGATTGAATGGGATTTTATTATTCTTGTTTATCAAATTTGGGTTTCTTATTACTCCTCAATTTAATATATTATACTTTCTTTGGCTTAGGGGATTTATGAAAGAAATTATGTGTGTCAAAAAATAGTTATTATTGTAATTTGTTGCATGAGACTTGTCCCCCAACTCTTTTATAGAAAACTATCATCCTCGTCAACTTCATCTCATAAACATGAATTATTTAAATTTGTTTCTTGAAACCCATCCCCAATCTCTTTTTTGTTGCCCGTGATAATCTAAGCATTATTCATCCCATGTATGACTTCTTCATAGAGTATTCCATGAAACAAAGGTTCATGTCTATAAGAGATAAAAGAAGTGTTAAAAAACAAAATGTAGTGATAAATTTCAGAAATATGTGTTTATGAGGATGAGTTGTATATAAATTTCACCTTTGATGAATTAATAGGAAAAAACCTTCCATATTGGAGTAATTCATTTCTTAAATTCCATTACCCATCTTCTTCAGCACAATGATTTTTTTGAAACTATCAGATGTTGATTTTTCCTTATTATAATTTTCTATAACTTCCAGCATTGATAGTGAATAACTTATGTGTATTTATTTATTTATTGTAAAAAATTATTCTTTTATGAATCCAATAGGATGAATATGAATTGAAAATGGATTCACACAAATCTTTTGGCCTAAAATTATTAAAATGGAGTTAAATGGTTCTTCATGTATGCAAGAGAGAATTCATACTTACCTTCTCAAATCTTCTATCCATGTTTACGTTGTTGTTATTCAAGAAAAATGAGTCCAGATGAGTTGGAAGAACATTTGATTTGTCCTATAATATATTATAGCTATTAATGTTTTACTAAACATGGTGAAAAAGTGAATGGTGACACCTATGGGGATGATATTGAGGATTATGGATCATTAGATATGAATAACAGTTTAAAGGATGAATTAGATCTCATAGAATAAATGAAAATTAAAATTTTAGATGTCCTTCATGATTTTACCATGTAATGTAAGGAGTTAAATTTCTGTGTTAAGAAACCATTGTACACTGATGGTCCAAAATACATAACATTTTCATCTGTAATGATGTTATATTACTTGAATGATGGCAGCAGATGGGTTGGGACCAGCTTTACAGAACAAATTGTTCGCCGAAATGATATGATACTAGGATATTATGAACTACCATGCTGATTATATATTGCTAAATGAATATTATGTTCAACAGGAAAGATAAATAAAAATTTATTGCTTGTCTAAATGTTTTCATATTTTTTTCCAAGGACAATGAATCACAAATAAAATTCCCTATGTGTGGTGGTGATCGATATATGGAAAATAAATCTAGTACTTCAAAATATGTATGGTACTTTCCTATCATTCCATGGATTATAAGAGTAAATATATTTCAGGAAACCTTGATAGAATTAATATTTCATGGAGATAGTAGAATTAAATATGGGAACCTATATCATGCAACAAATTCTCCCCAGTGGAAGAAAACTTATTAAAAGTATTCCGAATTTTTAAATGAGATGATAAATGTTCATCTTCTGTTATCTAAATATGGAATAAATCCTTTTTGTGTATAGAGTAGTACTCACAGTACATGGCCCATATTGTTGGTAAATTATAACTTTCCTCCATGGTTATGCATAAATCACAAAAAATTATGTTGTATATGCTTATATCTGGACCAAAGAAACATAGTAATGATATTTATGTCTATTGTGATACATTGATAGAGTATATGAAATTGATGTGCGATACTGGTGTTACAATGTATGTTGCTAATAGAAGTGAAGAATTAAAATTGTGGTCTATATAGTATGTAATGATAAATGGCTTTCCTGCATATGGAAATTTATTAGGATATAGCATTAATGGAATGTTGGGGTGTCCCATTTATGAAAAATGCACATACTCAATTCATTTAAAACATTCTTCAAAGACCGTGTTTTTAGGAAATTGATTTTTTTACATTGATGACATAAATAATGATCCTGGATGATAACATTGGATGTGAATAATTAATAAGTTACAACGCCATCTCCAATAATGGGTGATCAACTAAATAATAAAGTAATAGATAATGACCCTATTTTTGGAATACCATTTTCAAAAAACCTTACAAAATTTTCTTGTAAGAAGGGATCCATTTTCATTGAATTACCATATGAAAATTGTATGTTTGCCAGAAATTTTCATGTTGACCTGCATGTAGAAATTTTTTTATTCCATATTGTTATTGGAATTTTACTAAATATTCCTGAAAAATAAAATATGGAATAATGGTTAGGTTGGACATGATTGAAATGGGGGCAAGAGAAGATTTGGTTCTAGTGAAGGATAAAAGGTGGAATTTTCTTTCCCCAACAACTTACACTATATTTGAATTAGAAAAATTGATATGTTTCCTTTTACTTAATAGTTTAAAGTTACACAAGGGAATTAATCAAATTTCAATAATTTTATGTGAAGGACTAATTTTAAATTACAAGGTCTAAAATCACTTGATTGTCATGTTTGGATTCACGATTTAATTATAATTTATTTCTATCGCATTCTGCCTCAAAATTTATGACATAAATTAACCAAAAACATCATTCTTTTCACATCCATATGCATTAATGTTTTAGACTCTAATGTTTTCAATCATGAATAAGAAAGTTTCAGTCATATTATGTTAATTTGAGATGATATTATCTCTATCATTCTTTGATATAAAGGTCCATCTGATTAATACTTGTTTAGAGAGATTCAATGATGCGGTCCTATCCATTATAGATGGATATAACCCATTGAATTTTATATGAATATTTCAAAATGGTATGTCAAGAATTGAAGCTAGAATGAAGGTTGTATTTTAGAATTATATATTTTTGAAGAAGATATTGAATTATATAGATATTACCTATCACATGATGACAACATCAGTCTCCCAGAGTCTCGTTTCAGTGAACATATTCTGGGAAAAGTGATTTTGCAAAAAGATGTAGTTACAATTAAAATATATGAGAAGGATCAATAACACCTTTAAATTTTACATAATAGTGAAGATGTGTATCCATAAATTGAATCCTGTAAATAAATTCATACATATTTGAATACATCACAGGTTGAAGGATGGATATCAAATACACAAGATAAACTATTTGTAGGTATGATTTGAAATCAAATTTATGAGGTGTTATCTGAAAATCCGAATGGAACTACCAAATGAATTAAATTTACAGCCATAGAACTGAATGAAAATGTTATATATTACACTGGTTTTGTAATAAATGGTTAATAATTATTCAGAAAATAATACAATGACTACAGTATGATGAAAAATAGCAGTGTTACCCTTATAGATGAAGCTGTTCAAATACCTGGTTCCCAGGATAGATATCCAATTAACGAAAATATGTAATTTTTTTCATTATCGAATATGAGTTGGATTATACAACATTTCAAGTTCCAATTTTCCATTCCAAATGGGCTGACAATATCATTGTAGTGAATGCTGTATAAATGGGATTTGTGAAGGTGAATATCAACATAGAAGTGGAAAAGTTGACCCATTCATAATGAAATAAAAATCTATGCAATTATTTTATATCTCTAAACCAATAAACAATAATAGGTTGATTGTCCTGCTAGTTACTAAAACAAATTTTTGGTAAGAGGGAAATTCAATCAAGGATACCACTTTTTATTGGGAGATCAAAATAACTTCCTTCCAGTCCAAATGTAGACAATGTTTTGTATATTTGATGGGACAACAAAGAGGGTATTTTATTATTGATAGAGGGGGAAAATTCCTAAAACAATTTAATAAAATAAAGGGAGTTCAATGAGAAGGTAAAAGTGTTTTTTAATATACAATGTTTTCCCCCATAATATTATATGTTCTCTTCTACGTTAACATAATCTAAAGTAGATGTTTTACTACTGATGAAGACAATGTATTATAAACATGATTATGTTACCAATACCTTAGAATAATGAACTAATATGAGAAAAACACTTCGGAAATATTTTAAGGTGATTTAATGATATAATTTCTCTATTGTACAAAAAATTATATAATGGAACAATGAATTAATTTTAATTATTCATTATAGAGTTTATTAATTCTTGAAGATTCATATCCATCTGTCATGCCTTTGTAATAATATCATCGATTTTTTTACTTCTAAATCATAAAATTCATAATTATGTTTTCATAGAAAAATACTTCTCCATATAATTAATGTATATTTTCATATATTTTTTAATTTATTTCTTATTATCATTACTCACATAATAATTTTTTTCTTATATAGGTGGATTCATTTGTTCAAGTTGGAGTTGTATGTGCATCTTTCATGTCATTTTAAACCAACACTTCCACAAAATTCTTCACCCAAAAAACAATTTCACCCCTACATAGTTGTATTTATCACTTTCCTTCATGTCCATTTTCCACCCTTGTAGGACGAGAAAAAATGTTACCTCTGCTCAATCACAAAGGTAATCTTGTTGTTTGCATAATAAAATAATTTTCCATATAATTAATGTATTTTTTTAATATATATGTTTAATTTTTTACTTTTTTATTATTGTATAAAAAATAATTTTTCACTTATAAAAGTTGATTATTTTGTTTGAGTTGGGGGATATATCCATATTTCAGGCATTTCTGCACCCAAACATTTACAGACATATTCCCCTTCAATCCTTTCACCCTAAAACGTTGAAATTTATCACTTTCCAACATGTTCTCTCCACTTCTCAATCACAGATATAATCTTCATGATTCCATAGTAAAATCATTATCCATATAATTAATTTATTATTTCATATTTATGTTTAATATATTTATTTCAGGTATTACTCATATATTAATTGTTTTGTTATATAATTGAATTCTTTTTTAAAGAATGGGGTGTTTGTTCAAAAATTATCAGGTATTTTTTATAGTTCGACAAATAATGTCAATGGAAATCATGGTAAAATTGAACATTAGGATTTTTTTGAGACTTTTGGACGTGTAATAATCAGCTACACCTCAATCTGAAACATATTGTGACCAGTATGACTCTAACTTCCCGGCTATAGGTTCGTTCTCACCTTCGGTCTCCCAATCCGGGGCGACTGTCTCGATGGAAGTTCCCTCGGGAGTCTATGAGGAGGCATCTGCCTGTCTTCGCTGGTGCCTGGTGGCGCGTTTCACTGTGGCGAAGCCATCCTTGGCGGTCTTCAATAATTTTGTTTCCTCATGGGGACTCTCTTCCTAGGCTCGGATCTCGCTGCTTCACCGAAACTCCTTCAGTCTGGTCCTATCTTCCAAGGCTGACTTTATACAGGCTTGGTGTTTTTCCCAATGGTCGTTTGGGCGTTGGCGTTTTAGTCTCGCCCCCTGGTCGATGGACACGCACCGGGGTAAGGGGAGTGCTCACGCGGCGGTGTGGCTAGGGCTTCCGGGCTTACCCCTTCCTTTTCAGAATGAGGCCTTCCTGAGATCTATCAGTGACTCCCTGGGAGGCTTCTTGTGCGCTGACGCTCGCACCCTCTCCTATGAAGACGTTCAATGCCCACGTATATGTGTGGACATGTTGCTTTCGTCTGTAATTCCCGAGACCCTGGTCATTGCGGTGCCGGAGGCGTCTTGGAACCAGGACATCCTTTACCCCGTCTTCCCCCGTTTCTGTACAGCTTGCTGTCTACAGGGTCATTCTAGGCCCCAATACAGGAACCATTCAAGGAGAAACTCCCGTTCAACCAAGGGTCCAATTACTGGAGACCCTGGTCCATCAGTCCCAGTCCTGGAGTCCCCTGAGACTTCTCCAGCCATAGTCCCTCCCTTACAGATCAAGGACTTGATTCCTGTTCCTTCGCTCTCTCAGGATCAGGGGCCGAGGGTCGCACTGAAGGGACCTTCCCCCTGCTTAGAGCGTTTGTGGGATCAGTTGGTGGATTTGGTCTATCCTTCTTGGAGTCTCTGTCCTCGTCCTCATGGGTTCCAGGAGGCAGGCCTTCCAGTTCGGGACACGAGAGCTTATACCAGCAACACTCCCTCCTAATCACTATGTCTTCATTCCACAGTTTATAGTCATGGGGAATGTTTGAAGTAACCTGAGGTCCCCCATCTGGAGAGCAGTAGTGTGCCTGATCAGCAAAGGGATGAAGGGCAGTCTGTGATATCCCTCTCTTCCTCTTTGGCACAGGCCTCCTCGCCCTCTGTACAGAGCCCTGGTGCCCGCACTCGGTTACAAGTAACGCTTCAACGGGAGGGTGCTACTCTCATGATCTTGAAGACCAAGAAGTCCGGGGCCAAAGCTGGATCCTCCCGTGAAAGATGATGAACATGATAGTCTGGAACGCTCGGGGTCTTGGAGCTTGGTTAAAGACGGTCTTCATAGCTTCAGAATCAAGGGGGCAAAAAGCATGTCTAGTGGCTATCTTGGAACCAAAACAACACCCGAGGAAAATTAACTCTTTCTGTCGTCATGCCAGAATGCATGGCCACATGCATGCGGGCTCTATCAACAACCACATCTGGGTGTTCTGGAAGAAGGATGTCTCAGTGGATTTCATTGATGCAGGAGTCCAATTCCTCACGGTGAAAGTCAAGAAGGGAGAAGATATGTTCTTTGCAACCTTTGTGTATGGAAGCTGCGATCCTTAGGAAAGACTGAGACACTGGCATGACCTCGAAGTGTTCAGGCCGATGAATATTCCCTGGTTCGTGGCGGGCGACTTCAACATCATCAGTGACCCGGAGGAGAAGAAGGGGAGAGGAGCCTTCCCGAGGTAGGCCAGTCTAGAGTTTTCTTCCTGTATTAAAAAAAGTGGTATACTCGACCTGGGATTTCGAGGGGACTGTTTACATGGTGCAATAACCAGGGTGGAAATAAGATGTGTTGGAGCAGGCTTGATCGCTGTCTAGCTAACTCCGACGCCTTGGCTTCTTTTCCCCAGTCCGAAGTCACTCATCTTGCCCGTGGTATTTCGGAACATTCTCCGCTGAAGATTTCGATCATTCCCAGTAAGCCTTCTCAAGATTCCTTCAGGTTCTACCCATACTGGGCTGGATACAAGGGTTACCACGATGTAGTTCGTGATCAATGGAATGCTCCCACCCAAGGTTACTCATGGGTAGCCATTCATAACAAGATTAGAAATGTTAAAAACGGGTTGAAGGTCTGGTGAAGAAGCATTTCCCTTAATGATAGAAAGCTTGAGTCCCTTTCTTAGGAGGTGGAGCATCTGGAATGGAGTCTGGAGGAAACTTGGAGTGAGGAAACCGCCGTTGAATTGGAAACTAAGAAGGCATGTTGGGCGAAGGAGATGTTGAAGCAAGAGAGACAGGCTCGGGATCGGTCCAGAGTGAAGTGGCTCCGAGAGGGCGACAAAAATACCGCGTTCTTCCATGCATGCATTTCAGAACGGAAGCGGTGGGCAAAGCCAAATATCCTACAGGAGGACGGCTCGTATGTGAACGACAGGGAAGAGGTTGGGAAGTTGGATCTTCATTACTTCCAGGATCTTCTTGCTGGTCAGAATCCCAGAATGCCTAGTGGGTATCCGACAGGCACTTCGGGGCTGTGGGAGGCGATCCAGAACAGTGTTTCAGAGGAGGAGAATCGTTCTTTGGAACCCATTCCTTCTGAGGATGAGATCTTCCTAGCCATGCAGAAGCTGGATCCGGAGAGTGGCCCTGGGCCAGACGGGTTCCCTGGATCTTTCTACAGGGGATCATGGGAGGTGGTCAAAGGTGACGTTATTGAAGCTATTCAGGATTTCTTCAAGGGGGGGTCTTTACCGAGGGTGGCCTCAGCCACGACACATTGCCTTCTTCCCAAGGTTAAAAATCCCAATTCTCTGTCCCATTATAGGCCGATCAGTCTCTGTAATTTCCCATACAAAATCCTTTCTTGTCTCATCAACCTGAGACTGGCTACGTGGTTGCCTTCATGGATCTCTCCTGAACAACATGGCTTTGTGCGAGGAAGATAAATTCAGGGGGCCATCGCCCTTTCACATGAGATGGTGAGGGATACTAACCACAAGACTCATGGATCCAACCTCACCATCAAAGTTGACATGAACAAAGCCTATGATCGGATTGAATGGAGCTATCTCAACAGAGCCTTGGCGACAATGGGGTTCTCGGCAAAGGTGGTGGAAAATGTCTTCAGATGCGGGAGCTCTTCTTGGTTGGGAATTTCCTTTATGGGAAAAACTCACGGTTTCTTAAAGGCTACCAGAGGTCTAAGGCAGGGAGACCCTCTTTCCCCCAGCCTGTTCATGCCCAAGACGCTTTGAGTGCCTCAATCAACAGGAGCATACTCCAAGGGAACCTACTTCCTTTCCGGAGGAAATATAGCCTCCCTACTATCTCCCACCTTATGTTTGCCGACGATACTATGATATTCCTTAATGGGGGAAGGAGATCCATCCAATGTCTGATGGAGATTCTGAAGGACTATTGCTTCTGGAGCGGTCAGGTTCTGAGTAAGGATAAGAGTGAGTTCTTCATCTCCAACCGTAACTCATCTCAGCGTCTGGACTCCCTTAAAAACAGGCTCAACATGCAACTCGGGCGGTTCCCAATGGAATATCTGGGCACTCCCATCTCTCCTGGAATATTGAGGATCCGTTACTTCGATGGAATCTTAAGCAGGATTTCAGGACGTGTTCTTAACTGGAAGAATCAGTTTCTTTCTTTCGGAGGACGCATTGCTCTTGTTAATAGTGTTCTTTCAGCCATTCCCATTCATGCCTTGGCTTCCTCCAACGTGCCGAAAGGAGTCATCAAAGCAGTGGATGCTTTTCTTTGCAACTTCATCTGGGATGTTAAGTCTGAAGGTAAACGACACTGGACAAAGTGGGAGAGGTTGGCAAGACCCATCTCCGAAGGGGGGATCAACTGCCGCAGCCTCCATTATACTATCGAAGGGGCCCATGCAAAGCTCGCATGGGAGATTCTGGAAGAGAAAACTCTTTGGGGTCAATGCATGTCACCTTTGTTCAGGGGTAATGAGGAGGTAAGTTGTGGACCAGCTTCCCTGCTGTGGGCCAAAGTCCAACCTCTGGTTCTCTCCTTATCTTCTTGCTCTCGTTGGATTGCTGGTACAGGGGACATATCCTTCTGGAATAAGAACTGGGAAGGCTCTGTTCTGGCTTTCCCAGGATGTCCGGCTCCTTTGATCTCGTTCAAGGAAGCCCAACGCCATCCCCGCTTCATCAAGGCAGTGTTGAATGCGGACCAACAGGTTGTCTTTGATTCGATCGTGCTGAATTCTGAGAAAGACAGGTGTGTATTCACTCCATCATCCTTGGGGGTCTTCAATAACAGAGACTTCCAAAGGTGGAGGGTCCACTCGAGGCCCCTGGATCGGTGGAACGGTGTGGTCTGGTGTCGCCAGATCCCGACCAAAATGAACTTCCGGACTTGGCGAATCAGAAATCTGGCCCTGGCTTCAGATGACAATATCAAGAAACATGGGATCAGTTTGGCCTCAGGATGCCACTGTTGTAAGCAGAAAATGGAGGAAAGCCTGGATCACCTATTCTTCAAAAGTGAATGGGCGTTGGAGGTTTGGTCCTTTCTTGGGGGAGTCAGGTCTCTAAGCTCTGAGGAGATAGAGGATGAGTTTATGGAAAGATGATCTGAAGGAGCGCTTGGTTCAGAGAAGACTCACCTTTCCCGTGTTGTCCCCTTTAATGTGGGGTGCTGGTGCATCTGGCAAGGTAGAAACCAAGCCCGATACGAAGGAGTCAGACCTTCAACCAGAGCTATCCTCGCGCGAATACGTTTACAGCTTATTGACATGTCGTGGCTCTTTGAAAAGAAGCAGTGGTCCTTCCCTTTCCCATACATGCAGAAGAACAACATTTATCCTTCCCTTAATGAGTAAGTAGGACCTGGGAAGTGGGTTTGATGGAACCCTCCTGCTGAAGGTTACAAGCTCAATACTGACGGAGCTTGCGCAGCGGGGGTGATTTCTGGAGGGGCGGTTGTTAGAGGTAATAAGGGTGATGTGATCCTGGCTTTCTCTTGTTTTCTGGGCAGGGGAAATTCCATTCAAGTAGAGGCCCAGGCTCTTCTCACAGGACTTTGCTTGTGCATTCAGGAGGAGGTTGCCATCTCAGAAGTGGAGGTGGACTCACTTGTCCTCCTAAATTGCCTCAAAGAGAAATGCTCTACTCCGTGGTCCATAGAGTACGTGATCAGGAACTGTCATCATATGCTTGGTCATAACACTACTCTTTCTCACATTTATCGAGAGGGGAACAAGGTTGCAGACTTTTTGGCCTCCATGACTGACCACAGTTCCACAGACGCACAAATTTTACGGATTAACAGTTTGAAGGAGGAATGCGTTGATTTTATTAGAGGGGATTCCCTTGGTTTTCATTTCTTTAGACCTCCGTATTCCTCTTTGTGTATTTTCTTCTTCTCTTAATAAAAATTTACTTTGGATGGATGGATGGAGTAAAAAAGGCAAATAACATACTCAAAATTGGGGAAAAAATCAGATTGTTTTTATACATTAAGAAAACTATCCAAAATTCCTTTTAGAATTATAAAAATCATTTGCACCTCAATTCGACTCACAGTGTGACCAATATGACTCAAGGAGTGTCATTTTTTTAAAACGAGATTCAATTTTAGTAAAATGGGAATCTAACCTACTCAAATGTAAGAAAAAACATTCATATTGTTTTGATAAGTAATTAAAATGATCAATAAGTCAATTTTTATGTTTAGGGATCATCCACAACTCAATCCAATACATTATGTACATGGAATGACTAAAAGTGTTCATTATCATTTTAAAATTGACATTTTAGTTCCAAAAATGTCAATCAACGAAAACTAATTAAACATGCATAGATTTTATTATCAAAATTTGAAAAAAATTCATAAGATAATTGTGACATGTGGGAATTTTTTTCACATTATAATAATACACGAAGTGATCGAAATGAGTCAAATTGTTTGTATTTAATTTTAAATGGAATTTTAGTAAAAAAGACAACTAATGTACTCAAAACCATGAAAAAACAATTGGATGGTTTTTATAATTTTTTAAAATTATTTTTATGTATTTTCATATTTGTATGACTCAAAAAACCTCAATTCTATCCAAGGGGTGACCACTATGACTAAAAGTGAGTACTTTTATTTAATATTGGCATCAATTTTAGTAAAATGAACAACTAACCTACTCAAAACCAAGTAGACACATTTTTAGTTTTTATGATACTATAAAATAATGATCAAAATGACATTTATGATGTGTAGGGTTCAAAATAATCTCAATATGATACATGATGTTCCCGATACGACCAAAAGTGTCTATTACCAATTTAACATTGATATTTTGGTTCAAAAAGAGTCACTCACAGAAAACTGATCAAACATGCACATTTTATCCTGTTAATTTAGTAAAACTACTAAAAAGTAATTTTTTATGTGTGGGAATCAATATCATGTCAAGAAAATACATTATGTGATTGGAAGGATTAAAACGTGCGTTTTTCTAGTTTAAAATGAAATTTTATTAAAAAAGAAAAATGGAATATAAAAACCAAGAAAAAACATTCATATTTTTTTGATACATTATAAAAAATATCCCCAAGTCATTTGAGAAATGTATGAATCGACCACTCATTAATACGACCCATTGTGTGACCAAAATGACTCAATGTGGATATTTTAATTTAAAATTGAAATCATTTTTTGTAAAATGGACACCAAACCTATTAAAAACTGAGTAAATGCATTCAGAGTGTTTTGATACTTAAAAAAAGTTCTATATGTTATTTTTGATGTGAAGGTATCAATAGAAATTTAATATGATACATGATGTGACCAATATGACTTAATGTGTCTGTTATCAATTTAAAATCAACATTTTAGTTTAAAAAGTACAACTCACTTAAAACTGATAAAACACCCTTGGATTTTCATGATAATTTATAAAAATTACTCATAATTTATTTTTGGCATATATGAATAGATTCCACATTAAAGAGATATATGATGTGATCAGAATGAGTCAAAAGTGCACGTTTCCAATTTAAAATGACATTTAAAAAAAAGGAAACTAACATACTCAAAACTAAGAAAACCCATTTTGATTGTTTTTATACATCAAGAAAATGATCGAAAATCATTTTAGACTTGTAGGAATTAGAATTATCTCAATCATACCCACAATGTGACCAATATAACTTAAAGTACACATTTCTTCTAAAAATTGACATCAATTTTCATAAAATGGACAACTAACCAACTAATAACAGATCAAACACATTTATATAGTTTTAATACATTAGGAAAATGATACATAAGTCCCTTTTAACATGTAGGAATCAAAATAACCTCAATCTGATACATGATTTTCCCAATATGACTTAATGTGTACATTATTAATTTAAAATCAACATTTTAGTTCAAAAAGTTCTACTCAAGGAATAATGATAAAACACGCTTGTATTTTCATGATAATTTATGAAAAAGATTTATAAGTCATTTGTGATGTGTAAGAATTGGTTTCACATTAATACTATAAAAGATGTGATCAGAATGAGTCAAATGTGTGTGTTTCTAGTTTAAAATGACATTTCAGTAAAAATGAGAGTTGACATACTCAAAACTAAGAAAACACATTCATATTGTTTTGATACATCATGAAAACAATAAAAAATTCAAATTAGATGTTTAGAAATCATCCTCACTTCAAAATGACCCATGCTAGGACTGGTATGAATAAAAGTGAATATATTTATTTAAAATTGACATCCATTTTATTAAAATCGATTACTAACCTACTCGAAAACAAGAAATCACATTCAGATTGTTTTGATAATATAAAAATGATCTATAATTCATTTGTAATCAATAGTAATCAATCTCAACTAAATCTGATACATAATTTTTCCAGTATGTCTTAATGTTTCTGTTATCTATTCAAAATTGACATTTTAGTTCCAAAAATTTCCACCAAATGAAAATCAATCAAATGCGATCAGATTTTTTTTGATAATTTAGGAAAAGGAATCATAAGTAATTTTTGACTTATATGAATCAGTTTCAATTCAAACCAATACACGATGTGATAAGAATAAGTCAAAAGTGTGTGTTTTTAGTTTAAAATGAAATTTAAAACAAATTCCAACTAACATACTCAAAACTGACCAAACACATTTATATTATCTTGATACTTCAAGACAATGATCCATAAGTCATTTGAGAAGAGTTGGAATTAGATATACCTAAATACGAATCACGGTTTGACCATTATGACATTATATATGTGGTTTTATTTAAACATAAACTCAATTTTATTAAAATTAACACTTTAAGTTAATTTATTTTATTATATTATTACAAACATAAGAATTTTTTCTTTATATAGGTGTGTTATTTAGCTCATTTTGGAGTGGTTTGTTTGGAAATAACACAAGTTAAGTACATTATTAAATTAAAAATGAATTTTGATGATTTAAAATGTATGTGATAATTTTTATTTATGTAATTATATAAACTAATGTTTTGAAATGAATATAATTTATTATTTTTTCTTATATTTATATTGTAAATTTCATTTCATTTAAATTATATATTAGGACTTGTTTTTATTGATATCTGGTGTGTTTCTGGTTCTATGATTTACTGGTAGAGCACACTGAACTGGTCTGTAGTGTGTTTTTTCCACACACTACAATATGGACCTTCATCAGGGATTTTAAAATAACCTATAAAGGACACGTTTTTTACCACTAATAAAAACCATTATTAGTGATTTAATTAGATATGATAAAATAAAATTTCTTTTAATCTCACTCAGGTATTCAGTGGTTTTCTAGCACTGATAAAAGAACTTTCTAGAAATATTGAAGGCATATTTTTTAGTAGTGTTTACATTTTATAAGGGATATGGTAATGTCTACTCATGAGTCCCGCTCTGGTGGTGGCACCTTTGGCTTCTGATGTCCTCGTTCTCAGATGGCCCGGTAGTGGTATGCTGTTGCTGGCTTTGGCATCAGGCGTCGTCTCCGGCTTCTGGCATTTTTGGACCTCAGATGGCTCAGGGATGGAGCATCGACGCTAGCCTTGGCATCTGGAGGAATCTCCGACAGCAGATGGTCTAGATCTTAGGTGGCCCATGGTTGCATCAATGACGCAAGTCTTGGCTTGATCTCGACTGTCCCATGGATGATCGTTGGCTATGGGTTGGCATCTGGTGGCGCCTCCAGCTTGGGTTGCTCGGTTCATGGATGGTTTGGGGTGGAGTGACTCGGCGACGGCCTCTTCATCTTCTAGAGTGGTCCAAGCTTGCCTTTGGAAAACCTCAAAGGGGGAGGTATCCTTTTTTGGGTTTGTTGGTGTTTTTTTTGGGTTGTGTGGTTTGTTCCCATAGGATTCTGGTTCAGATTTGTGTTTCTTGATTGTCGGTTGCCTGTGGATGTTTCTTGGTGTCGTTATCACCTACACTACCCTACTCTCGTTTCTTAATACTTTCCCCCATCCCTGATCTCATGAGCCAATTTGACTGATCATCCATTGTGGGCTCTTGCTCTGTTCAGATTTACCCAGTTTCATCCTAGAGCGGCGCTTCTTCGGCATGTTAACTTGGTTTTCCTTGCCAGTGGAACTCCTTTGGTGTATTTGCTGGGTCTTCCAGCCCTATATAGAGTTGACCTGACATCTCACATCTTAGATCTCCTGCCCCTTTGAGTTTCTTGTTGATGAAAAGATGAAGGGTGGATGTGGGATCGTTTAAGTGGGGATTTTTCTGGTGTTCAGGCATCCAAGATGTGATCATCAGTGGTTATTTTTTTCCTAATGGTGATCTTGGGATGACGATGAATGGTTTTACGGTGTTTCAGCTTGTTTGTAATCAACCACATGGAATAGGTCCCAGAAGAGGTTTTAGAGCTAGCATCTCATCTTTGTAGCGTTGTATGGATTTGGATGTTTGAGAGGGTATGGAATCATCCATCAGATCAGGCCTGTGCTTCGACACAAGACACATACTTACCAAACAACCTTGCAACGGTGGAGAGTGTCATCAAGATCACATGCTAGAGAGGGGAAGTTTCATGTTTCTATTCTAATTTTTTCTCTCTTGGACCATAGAGTCATAGTTTTTCTTACGTCGATGAAGTCTTTTGGGTTTTCTCCTTCTTCCCTTAAAAGGGTGTTTATTTATAATAAAACAATTTAAGGCCTTTGGGCGATTGGATGGTGAAGTGATGAGATTTGTCTATGATGATTCTTTACAAGGAAGGTTGTAAAGGTAAATTTAATGAATATATGAAAAATATGTGAAATAATTATGATATTAATGATATTAATACAATTCATAGAATAAAATAAATCATTTTATTTTTATTTAACTTACTGAATGACTATAAAATCTTTCCTATACAGGTGGCCTACCGTGTTAGCAAAGCGACCCGACACTATTCTCATCACCACATCACATGTATTATAGATTTATGTATATTTAAATAAATAATGGGTTAATTATGTTATTTTCTGTAACACCCCAGGTAAATAAAGAATATGACATTTTCACATTTATCCATATTTGTGAATAAAATATTAATATAACTTTAAAGGGGACGCTACGCTCGATGGCGTACCCAATACGCAACAACGAGTTTCGTGGGAATCTTACGTTGCATTCTAATAATAAAATAATTTTATTTTAAATTTTAGTTAACGCCTAGCCGTTGTAATGGAGGGAATGAACATAACTAACTAAAGAATGATTATATATGTCTGTAAAATATTTTTACTTTTTACAATAAATGTTAGAGGATTAAAAATGCGAATGAATCCAATTTTAAGCGTAAACATTCTAATATTCTTTAAAAAGTCGATTAACCGCTTTTTGATGACGAACCTCTTTTAAATCCAATTTTTGACAATTTTATGTGTTATATTTGACAAAATAAAATTCTTCTTTAGAATCGGGACATCAAAATTTACTTTGTGTAAATTTTTGGTATTTTTCTGATAATGTTCATTTTTTAATGAACAGTGAAAAATGTTGTATTTTAATTCAAAACCTCTTTTAAATCTAATTTATTTATATGATTAGATTATATTTTGAATTCGTTTCAAAGTGAAATTAGAATATATTTTTACCATTTAATCCAATAGTGGTCGTTAGAATTAATTTCATCTTGAAATTGGACTTAAACCAGTGTCAATCTTTTGATACTTATTGTTTCATAAAAACACGCTATTTGCTCTGACATCGGGAATTAATTATTAAATTAATTATTCTAACTTATATGTTTTGAATTTTGTAAAATATACATCATTTTTGAATTCGAAATATCAAATATAGCCTAGGGTGAATTTTTGGTAATTTTATGAAAAACATCAATTTTTTATGAATAGTAAAACCACTAAGTGGTAGTTAAAGAAACTGATTTTTCGTTTAAATGAAACTTTACCACTTCTGTGATTTGAATTTCAATAATTAGACATACATGGTTTTCATTAAGAAGTAAAATGTGGTTCAATGGGATTAAAATAATTTTTTTGTGAATAGTAACTTTTAAGTTTATTAATCGCTATTAGAGGTAATTTGTGTAATTTAAGGTAAAAATAACGTTTTAATAATATGAAATGACCTAGACACATGTCCTACCCTAATTGGATGTATCATGGATGACCAATAAAATCCATGGGTCAACTTTGGGACCCCATGGAGCCACTTTGGTTGGAAAATGACATTAATACCTTTTTATTTAATGTTAAAATTAAAATGTCACAAACATGTGCTATTTTACTAAAACAATTTTTACATGGGGTTAAACAAGTCATATTTTTGAATCTACATATTAATTAGGAATATAAAAAGATTTCCTACATCATGATATTTTTTTATAATTTTTAGACACTAAATAAATTAAATTATTTATGACACCATGATGATGCAACGATTACCTCATTATTTAACGATTTAAATAAAATGAAAAGATAATGTGAAATATAAGACCTACACTTGTCAAAAACCTATTGGATGGGTGGAGTTTGAAACCTTATCACCTTATCCTCGAAATATATCCTTTTGGGACCTTTAAAATCCCAAAATCATTATATAATAAAATAATATTTTATAACATTCCAAGAGTGCCCCTCCTCTCCTCTTATAAAAGGCCCCCACCTATAGCTCCTTACACACACCTCTCAAGCCATTGGATCGGCCAAAACCTGCCCATTTCATCTATCCAAATCCCTCTCTTCATCATTGAAGCCTCACCTTTGGGCAGAATCCTTTCCAAGGAAGCCTTTGATCTCAAATAAAAAAGAGATACCCGATTTAAAGGTAATGTCTTACCTTGTGTTCATTTGTTTTATTTTGATTCTCCAAACCCATAAACTCTTTTTATTAATTTATTTTGTAACAACAACAGTATATTTAATATACTAGTATGTTGTTATGTGAATGATTCAAAATACACTTACACACACCTTTGTCTAAGGGTTAAAAACATACTGTTTCTGTGGATGGTGAATTTCTGCCTCACGAAATGATGATTGTTCAATCTCCTCTTAACACCTTTCATGGTGGCCATTATGATGCCACTATATTTTATATATGATTTATATGGTATTTTTGTTTTCTATATTCTTCTAAATTTTATATTTAAATCATGCCTTTATGCTCTTCATGTTGTGCAAATGCGATAATTTCATACGAGGAAGTGTGGACTACCGCCCCCTCAAGTGATGTGACTCGTTCATGAAATACGTGGAATGTATAAATAATTAAATTAATGAACATATGTGAACTATATAACATATATATTATACTGGAATTATAATATATATATCTATCATGTAGTTTTAATTCAATTAATATGACATAGAAATGAAAGTAGCGTTCATGCGTACGTACGGCTTACCGTCTCCATGAACGGTGCATTTCATTTCTTACCTATAAATGATTATGTAATATTATAAATACATGTATATTCTGGATATATATGATATATAAGATATCCAAATCATTAATATCATTCTGGATATAATGAATCTTTGACCACATGAACAACATGTAATTGTAAGAAGTCCACTTTCGACTTAAGAACCAAATATCGACAAAACAAACATTATTAACTTAAATGATTACATAATGTTTATAACATGGCAATAAGTTATATAAAAGGAATAATTAACTTTAAAAATGTTCTTAAGAAAGTATAAATTAACTGAAGTTTATTATTCAGGATGTTAAAGAATGATCGAGTCAAGACGGACACGAGGTAAGGGATCCTACCCCTCTCTTTCTTTTTAAGTACACTTTTTTATGTCATTTCTTTTTAATCTCATCTTTCTTATGATTGCGATGTTATTTTATATTAATAATACTTTACTTTTTATGTTCATATGATGAGATACCCTATTTTCACTCATCAATCCATTTTGGAAGTTTTGAGTGGTGCCGTTAGGCTGCCAAATTTTCATAAGAGATCTAACCTCTCTCTTCCTTTTTAAGTACTCTCCTTTATTTCACTTCTTTTAATCTCCTATTTTTTATTATGGGGGATGTTATTTTAAATTACTATTTCTTTAAATTTTATTGTAATATGATTAGTGACCCTATTTGATCTCATAAATCCATCTTTGGAAGTTTTAAGTGGCGCCGTTAGGCTGCCATGTTTTTGTAAGGGATTTTTCATCTCACTTTTATTCCCGTGACATTTATGCTACGTTTTCCACTATTTCATTTGAGTGGTGTATGTACTGCCCATTATTATACTCTTTGTGTAATATAATTTAATTTATGGGTATTTACATCTTCATTGTATGACCCTTCTTCCAGGGGGTGTACGTTTCGAAAGTTACCCAACTCGGTAAGGGGACCTTTCACCCTCCTCTTTTTAAAACACTTCTTTTGTTATGTCTTTTAATTCACATAATATTATGTTGGGATATATTATTATATATCTTTATTTATGTAAATTTTATGTCCAAGTGATGATATACCATTTTCTCTCTCATCAACTCATTTTCTGAATTTTAAAGTGACGTCGTTAGGCTGTCGGATTTCTATAAGGGAACTTCTTAACCCACTTTCAATTCTTTGGGTTAAAACTCTACTTATTGATTTTATTATTCCAATATTATGTGTGGAATCTCTATGTTTTAATTTCCACAAAACTTTGTGTAGATATACTATTTCTACACATAATCATTTCATTGATAAATTCTTACGAACTTGTATGGGAAATAATAACCCAATCTCATTTCATTGAGTTAAATATCTATGTCATTGGTTTTGTTTTTCCAAGATTATGTGTGAATGAACTCTGATTGTTTCACACTTAATATACACTTATATTAGGTTTATTTATATTTCTCAGACATAATTATGTGATAGATTTATTCTTAATTCAAGGATACCATCTTTATAATGGATTTCATCTCAATTTACATTTCCATTGAGACTTCATTGTTGTTATGCACCAATTCACTCTTATATGGTGTGTATAATGTCCTTTGACATATTATATCATGAATCCCTTTATTCTCATGATATTATAAAGCTCGGATTAAATATTATTCCACAATTATTTGTATTCAAGATTCTATCATTTTGTTAAAAACTCTTTAACAAAAATATCATTTTAAATGTTTTAAAGATTCATTATTCTAAATCTTTATCTTTAATGTCCATGATTTTAAAATGGTTTTCAGAATTTATTTATATGGACATTAATGTTTTAGAATTATAATTCCATTAAAATCTTCAAAGTGGTATGGGACACTTTGATTCAAAAATATCTTTTAAATGGTTTTGAAAATGGATTGATTAATTCAATATCTTGGAATTACTTATTGTAATTGAAAATGAAATGTTGTTATTGAAATGTTTATATTTTCAATATTTTATGTGTAATGATGGTACTTGGACATTTTACGGGTGGTTATGTGATAAAACATATGACGGGTGGTGCCGTGAATACCTGTACGGGTGGTTACGTTATAACCTCCAATGCATTGGGTATGGAAGTCGGCCATATGGCTATTCCATTAAGTATGTGTGGAAGTCTACAGTATGGTTATTCCATTTAAGTATGTTTATTTCCCAAGTTACCTTTATATGTTATGTGTTCTTTATATGGGTTTTATGGTAATCTTTTTGTTACAAAAGGGCAAGTAATGATCTTTTATTTCGTGAAGAGTTTTTACTACTTCATAAAGGTGAAAAGTATTACTTTAGTAAAGTACTCATGGTTTACTTGTTGTTTTTGAAAAACTAACAGTTTTCCTTCTTTGTGTATCCTTTACTGGGAATTTTATGCTCATCCCAAGTTTTTGAAATGTTTTCCATAGGACTTAAAGATGAATAGGGTCAAGGATTGGATCAAGGAAAGACATGCTATCTAAAACATGGAACTAGACATGTTTCTTTTTAAGTGTTTTTTATTTTATGGAAACTAAGTAGAAGTGTCTACTATGTAATCTTTTGAGATGTAATAGTTATGACCTAATTCTCTAGAACTATAAACCTGAAAAGATACTCAATGTGAAATATTCATTTAATTCAATATTAAGTAAGGTTTAAGGTCGGGGCCTTATAGTTGGTATCAGAGGTCGGTTTAGATAACTTTAGAGGTTAGGGTATTCTTTAAGCATAAGTGACATTACCATAATGGTTAGGATTTCAGAAAGAGTCCTAGTTTAAGATAAAGTGAATGAGTAAGTATATATTAGTGTTTATCTTCCTCATTAGTACATGATGGTTTTGTTGATATACTCACACAGACCTTTTTGGTTTTAGTAATGGCTGGATCTTGAAGGCACCAAAGTAACAGTGGATGTGAAGGAAACTGTGATAGTTTTCCGAGTGAGCAACTGAATGATATGGGAGCTGCAATGAGAACTCTTGTGTTTATCCTCAACCAACTATCTAGAGTCATGATTGACCACCTAAACCTTGGTGATTTCTATAAGGCATCATACATGCGAGAAAAAAATCCATGCGGAACTACAGGTAATAATCATAAAGGTACGTGTGTTGAAAAAACTATGTGTCAAAGATGTGGAAAGAAACACCTAGGAAAATGTTTCAAAGGGACATAAATATGCTATAGATGTGCAAATGAAGGTCATAAAGCAAGAAACTGCCACGAAAAAATGAAGCATCCGGTTGACTCGAGGAAAGGGAAAGAAGTTCTTTCTGAGGGATTAATTGAATGTTTTAAATGTGGTGTGCATGGTCATTATGCAAACACATGTCCTATCAAGATGTTTCGGGAATGGGATCCCCAAGATCGTACAAATATTCATTTACCAATACCCAATGCCATTCTGATTGAGGATTAAGAAAATAACAATGACCAATCAAAGGTATGGATTATTTATTAACTTTTGTTTTCCTATTTTGGAATCTTAGGATATGATTCCTGATTTTGTTTGTAGGAAGGAAGTATTTCAGAATAAGTTGGAAAGGAATGGTTAATGGATCATGATGAATGTTGAATGAGTAAGAAGTCATCATATAAGGGCTTGGAGAATTATGGTGAAATTCTTAGGAGTATTAAGTCTCTTTTGATGATGGGGTTACATAGAAGACTTTTTATAGTATGTGTAACCCTGATGTTTGATATATGAAAATTTTATTCAAGGAATAGTTATCTGTTCTTTTATGGACATAGTTATAAAGAACCATTTGGGTTTATATGATCCTTACTTTTGAGGTAATTATGGGTTACTATATGTTATGATGGAAAGTGATAGGCATGAGATAAAATTGAGGTTAAATTATGTTATGGTTATTTTTGATTATTTTATCTCTTTTTAGGGAATGATTTGAGAATTATATAGTTTGGAAAATCGAAAACACGCAGACCGTGTGACAACCCGTCGCGTCGGACAAAGCTGCGGGAATCAAACCCAAAACCAAAGTGCGACTGGTATTTATCACCTACCACTGGACTACGTGAAGTCCCTCATTTGTTTGAGTAATTATTTTTAGTTAAATGATTTTAGGAATCAAGAGTAAGTTTATTTTGGGTTATCTATGGAAATTATTAACTTATCATCGAGGATATGTGATTAGGTTAATTACTTTTAAATATGAGAATTTAAGAGCAACTGTTGTTATTTGGAGATAAAAGTTAATTTGTACCTTGGAAGACTATGTGATTAAAACCTTCAAATATTTGGGTTTCAATATTAGTTTGGTTTACTTTGAAGAATTTTATGGACAATTGTTTATCGAATGGTATTCGTTGAACTTTTGTTTTTTTGGACAAATTTTGGAGATTAAGAATAGATTTTCTTTTTATAAAGGATTATACTTTTGTGGATTATCTGATCTCATACTAACAATTTTGGTTTTGGATTTTGTCTAAAGACATGGGAAATATATAGTTCTATTTTTTGGATTAGGTGATTCTCCAGAAGTTTATTATAGTACTCTTAATGCGAACAAGTCCTCCTAAATACTCGTCTTTTGGATAAAATATGAGTTTGATTAAGGAATCTAGTAAAAGATGAAAGTCTACGTGACAAGTAAGTATGTTTCATTATGATTTAGTTAAGCTCAAAAAATAAATTCCCAAATGAAGAGTAACTTAAAACCAAAATTTTTTTCTGTTAACTTTTCCTACTCGGGAATCGAATACCGTTTAACCCATCACAAGTTTGTGATTTTCTTATGGTTAACATTCTCCTAGACGTGTTTACTATCACTCTAAATCAGAACATGAACCTTTGTTTTTTCCTCCATGTCCATATTTTCATTCTTGGAATCCTAGTATGGGTTAACTTGGGTGACCTTTGTACTTCTCCTTCTTTATTTTAAAGTGATTATTTTACTGATTCTTGTTCCGATGTGGGATTTTCAATGAAGTTTCCAAGCCCAATTTTAAAATTTCGAGGACGCAATTCCTAAAAGGGGGAAGGATGTAACAACCCAGGTAGATAAAGAATATGACATTTTCACATTTATCCATATTTGTGAATAAAATATTAATATAACTTTAAAGTGGATGCTATGCTCGATGGTGTACCCAATACGCAACAACAAGTTTCTTGAGAATCTTACGTTGCACTCTAATAATAAAATAATATTATTTTAAATTCTAGTGAATGCCTAGACATTATAATTGAGGGAATGAATAGAAATAACTACAAAATGATTATATATGTTTGTCAGATATTTTTACTTTTTACAATAAATGTTAGAGGATTAAAAATGCGAATGAATCCAATTTTATGTGTAAACATTCTAATATTCTTTAAAAGGTCGATTAACCGCATTTTGATGACGAACCTATTTTAAATACACTTTTTGAAAATTTTATGTGTTATATTTGACAAAATAAAATTCTTCTTTAGAATCGGGACATCAAAATTTACTTTGTGTAAATTTTTGGTATTTTTCCGATAATGTTCATTTTTTAATGAATATTGAAAAATGTTGTATTTTAATTCAAAACCTCTTTTTAATCTAATTTATTTATATGATTAGATTATCTTTTGAATTGGTTTCAAAGTGAAATTAGAATATATTTTTACCATTTAATCCAATAGTGGTCGTTGGAATTAATTTCATCTTGAAATTGGACTTAAACTAGTGTCAATCTTTTGATACTTATTGTTTCATAAAAACAGGCTATTTTCTCTGACAGCAGAAATTAATTATTAAATTAATTAATGTAACTTATATATTTTTAATTTTGTAAAATATAAATCATTTTTGAAATCAGAATACCAAATATAGCCTAGGGTGAATTTTTGGTAATTTTCTGAAAAACTTCAATTTTTGATGAATAGTGAAACCACTAAGTGGTAGTTCAAGAAACTGATTTTTCGTTTAAATGAAACTTTACCACTTCTCTGATTTGAATTTAAAAAATCTGACATACATGGTTTTCATTAAGAAGTAAAATGTGGTTCAATGGGATTAAAATAATTTTTTGGTGAATAGTAGCTTTTAAGTTTATTAATCACGATTAGAGGTAATTAGTGTAATTTAAGGTAAAAAATAATGTTTTAATAATATGAAATGACCTAGAAACATGTCCTACCCACATTTTATGTGCCATGGCCGACCTAGAGAATCCATGGGTCAACTTGGGGACCCCATGGAGCCACTTTGGTTGGAAAATGACATTAATACATTTTTATTTAATGTTAAAATTAAAATGTCACAAACATGTGTTATTTTACTAAAACAATTTTTACATGGGATTTTACAAGTCATATTTTTGACTATAAATATTCATTAGAAAGATAAAAATATTTCATACATCCTGATATTTTATTTATAATTTTTAGACACTAAATAAATTAAATTATTTATGACACCATGATGATGCAGCGATTACCTCATTATTTAACGATTTAAATAAAATGAAAAGATAATGTAAAATCTAAGACCTACACTTGTCACAAACCTATTGGATGGGTGGATTTCGAAACCTTATCACCATATCCTCGAAAAAGATCCTTTTGGGACCTTTAAAATCCGAAAAGCATTATAGAATAAAGTAATATTTTATAACTTTCCAAGAGTGCCCCTCCTCTCCTCTTATAAAAGGCCCCACCTCTACCACCTTACACACACCTATCAAGCCTTAGGCTCGGACAACCCCTACCCATTTCATATCTCCACATCTCTCTCTTCATCATTGAAGCCTCACCTTTGGGCAGAATCCTTTCCAAGGAAGCCTTTGAGCTCAAATAAAAAAGAGTTACCCGATTTAAAGGTAATGTCTTCCCTTGGGTTCATTTGTTTTATTTTGATTCTCCAAACCCCTAAACTCTTTTTATTCATTTATTTTGTAACAACAAAAGTATATTAAATATACCAGTATGTTGTTATGTGAAGGATTCAAAATACACTTACACACACCTTTGTCTAAGTGTTAAAAACATACTGTTTCTGTGGATGGTGAATTTCTGCCTCACGAAATGATGATTGTTCAATCTCCTCTTAACACCTTTCATGGTGGCCATTATGATGCCACTATATTTTATATATGATTTATATGGTATTTTTTTCTATATTCTTCTAAATTTTATATTTAAATCATGCCTTTATTCTCTTCATGTTGTGAAAATGCGATAATTTCATACGAGGAAGTGTGGACTACCGCCCCCTCAAGTGATGTGACTCGTTCATGAAATACATGGAATGATTAAAGAATGAAATTAATGAACATATGTGAACTATATAACATATATATTATACTGTAATTATAATATATATATATATATATTTATATCTCATTTAGTTTTGGTTCCATTAATATGACATAGAAATGAAAGTAGCGTTCATGTGTACGTACGACTTACCGTCTCCATAAACGGTGCATTTCATTTCTTACCTCTAAATGATTATGTAATATTATAAATACATGTATATTCTGGATATATATGATATATATGATATCAAAATCATTAATATAATTCTGGATATAATGAAACTTTTACCACACAAACAACATGTAATTGTAAGAAGTCCACTTTCGACTTAAGAAACAAATATCAACAAAACAAACATTATTAACTTAAATGATTACATAATGTTTATAACATGGAAATAAGTGATATAAAAGGAATAATTAACTTGAAAAATGTACTTAAGAAAGTATAAACTAACTTAAGTTTATTATTCAGGATGTTAAAGAACGATCGAGTCAAGTCGGACCCGAGGTAAGGGATCCTACCCCTCTCTTTCTTTTTAAGTACACTGTTTTATGTCATTCCTTTTAAGCTAATATTTCTTATTTTTGGGATGTTATTTTATATTACACCTACTTTAATTTTTATGTTCATATGATGAGAGACGCTATTTTCTCTCATCAATCCATTTTGGAAGTTTTGAGTGGTGCTGTTAAGCTGCCGAATTTTCGTAAGAGATCTAACCTCTCTTTCTTTTTAAGTACTCTCCTTTATGTCACTTCTTTTAAGCTCCTCTTTGTTATTATGGTGGATGTTATTATATATTCCTATTTCTGTAAATTTTATTTTAATATGATGAGAGACCCTATTTGATCTCATCAATCCATCTTTGGAAGTTTTAAGTGGCACCGTTAGGCTGTCGAGTTTTTGTAAAGGATTTTTCATCTTACTTTTATTCCTGTGACATTTATGCTACGTTTGCCACTATTGCCTTTGATTGGTGTATTTAATTCCCATTATTATACTCTTTGTGTAATATAATTTCATTTATGGTTATTTACATCTTCATTTTATGACCCTTCTTCCATGGGGTGTACGTTTCGAAAGTTACCCAACTCGGTAAGGGGACCTTTCACCCTCCTCTTTTTAAAAGACTTCTTTTGTTATGTCTTTTAATTCACATACTATTATTTTGGGATATGTTATTCTATATACTTATTTATGTAAATTTTATATCCAAGTGATGAGATACAATTTTCTCTCTCATCAACTCATTTTCTGAATTTTAAAGTGACATCGTTAGGCTGTCGGATTTCTATAAGGGAACTTCTTAACCCACTTTCAATTCTTTGGGTTAAACCACTACTTCTTGATTTTATTATGCCAAGATTATGTGTGGAATATATATTTTTTAATTTCCACAAACCTTTGTGTAGATATACTATTTCTACACATAATCATCTCATTGATAAATTCTTACGAACTTGTATGCGAAATAATAACCCAATCTCATTTCATTGAGTAAAATATCTATGTCATTAGTTTTGTTTTTCCAAAATTATGTGTGAATGACCTCTGATTGTTTCACACTTAAATTGGGTGTATTTATATTTCTCACACATAATTATGTGATAGATTTATCCTTAATTCAAGGATACCATCTTTATAATGGATTTCATCTCAATTTACATTTCCATTGAGACTTCATTGTTGTTATGCACCAATTCACTCTTATATGGTGTGTATACTGTCCTTTGACATATTATATCATGAATCCCTTTATTCTCATGATATTATAAAGCTCGGATTAAATGTTATTCCGCAATTATTTGTATTCAAGAGTCTCTCATTTTGTTAAAAACTCTTTAACAAAAATATCATTTTAAATGTTTTAATGATTCATTATTCTAAATCTTTATCTTTAATGTCCATGTTTTCAAAATGGTTTTCAGTATTTATTTATATGGACATTATTGTTTTGAAATTATAATTCCATTAAAAGCTTCGAAGTGGTATGGGACACTTTGATTCAAAAATATCTTTTAAATGGTTTTGAAAATGGATTGATTAATTCAATATCTTGGAATTACTTATTGTGATTGAAAATGAAATGTTGTTATTGAAATGTTTATATTTTCAATATTTTATGTTTAATGATGGTACTTGGACATTTTATGAGTGGTTACATGATAAAATATATGATGGTTGGTTCCGTGAATACCAGGACGAGTGGTTACGTTATAACCACCAATGCATTGGGTATGGAAGTCAGCCGTATGGATATTCCATTAAGTACGTGTGGAAGTCGACCGTATGGTTATTCCATTTAAGTATGTTTATGTCCCAAGTTACCTTTATATGTTATGTGTTCTTTATATGGGTTTTATGGTAATCTTATGGTTACAAAAGGGTATGAAATGATCTTTTATTCAGTGAAGAGTTTTTACTACTTCATAAAGGTGAAAAGCATTACATTGGTAAAGTACTCATGGTTTACTTGTTATTTTTGAAGAACTAACAGTTTTCCTTCTTTGTGTATCCTTTACTGGGCTTTTTATTCTCATCCCATGTTTTTAAAATGTTTTCCACAGGACTTAAAAATAAATAGGGTCAAGGATTGGATCAAGGAAAGACATGATATCTAAAACATGGAACTAGAAATGTTTCTTTTTGAGTGTTTTTTTTATTTTATGGAAACTTATTAGAAGTGTATACTATGTAATCTTTTGAGATGTAATAGTTATGACCTAATTCTCTAAAACTCTAAACCTGAAAAGATCGTCAATGTGAATTATTCATTTAATTCAATATTAAGTAAGGTTTAAGGTCGGGCCTTATATTTTCATCCTTATTTTAATATAAAATATTATTAAACTCTTTTCTATAATGATCATTGAAAATGGAAATGTTACTCATGCGTACGTATGACCTACCTTATCTTTAATTGTAACATAGTTCATTTTTCCTTACATTATTCCATGATTGGATCTATATGTATAATTTATGTACAAATATTATAATGGTGTCATGATTATTATTCTAGGGATGATGAAACTATATAATATTAATAAGAATCAGAACCTTCCTGACAAAGCCTGAATAGGAAAAACACAGAAATTAACACTCAAAACAATGAAAAAATGAATGATTATTAGTGAAATGGGGATAAGATGTTATAAAAAGATCATATATGATATTATAGATATTAATATGTTTTTTCTATAAGTTAACTACATTTTTAATTAGACTATAAGGGAGGTTAAAGCATATTCAACCAAACAAAATCATGAGGTAATGTATTTTGTCTTAATTTACATTCCGTAGAGACTTATTTGTTATTATACAAAAATTCATTATTTTGTGGTGTATATACTACCCCTTTAACATGTGATATATTGATTCATTCATACTTTATATTTATAAAAGTTTCAATTGGAATCATTTCATTCAAATGGATTTTACTTTAAAAAGACAATGTTGTGAAATTTATTATACAATCTTACCTTCTTTTGTGATTTCTAATATTCTCCTAAAACAATCAATTATAATAATTTTTCATTAGGAATTAAATTATTCTTAAATTTCCATATTCTTTCATATTGGATATGGTTATTTTCATAAACGCTATACAATTTCTACATATTTTTTCTTCATTGAATGTTATTTAAATAAGTGGGGAAATAATGATAAATCATTAACCTTTACCCAATACAGATATTTGACAGAAATAAACATTGGTTCCTAAATTAAATATATTCTTTGATACGTGATGATTTTTTTTAAATTTGGATATAGGTGGGGCTGAATATTTATTAACCCTCATTGCATCAATAGTTATCTTGAGGAAAAATATTTGGATAAATTAAATGTGTCTCTACATATTGATTGAAACCATATTATAAAAGGTCATGAAAATAGGGATAACAACAACCTGAGTCATGACAGACAATAAATAATAATTTCATTCATTTATAATTCATTTATTATTTTTATCCATGAGATTTTATATATGATGTTATTTATAGATGCATTTTATTCCAAGTTATTTATTTAATGGAATTTGTTTACAATTATTTACCTTACTATATTAATTATGCCTTAACTTATCATGATAATCAATTTATTTAATTTGTTTTTATGTTCATTAATTTACCCTTCCATGATTATTTTTCTTATTTATTCTGAATATCTTCTTCTATAGGTAACCCTTACTAATCATTTGAGCTCAACATTATTTTCCCACATTCCTTAGGATATAAGGAATACAACATTGAATGAATTTTCAAGGATTTAGTTTATATTTTTGATATATATTTTGTTTTATTTTATAATCCCAATCTAAAATTGGTATCATGTATGTTTCGGGTTCTCTTAAACAAGAAAACTGGTTGGTCCTTCGGGATTTTTCACTTTGTATCTATGCCAATGTAACAAAGTACACAAAAAATCAAGGTTTCTCGAGTTGAGGTACCTACAAACATAGATTAAAATGTTTTATTATTTATATTAGGTACATTTATTGGTTCATTGATTTTCAATTAGTTACATTTTTAGGTGTCTCTATTTCTTAATTAACTGAACTATATTTACTATTTTCAAAAATATGTTCATTATTATTATGTATTTATCTATTTCAGATGCATGTAATATAGATTTTAAATTGGTAGGAAACTAATGACTAGAAATATCCATTTGGGGGAGAAATTTTGATCCATGGGATTAGAGAATCCGATGTGTTTGTAGAGTTTTTTGACTTATGATATTAATGAAAATGTTGAGTGTCATAATATTTTAAAGGAAAAATAACATTTATTATTTTTATATATTTGTTTAATGAATGTTTATTGTTTAAATAAATTATTATTATACTATATTGGTTTAATATATTATATATGTATTGATATTTATCTTTTTTTTTATTTTGAGATAAAAAGGAATAAAAATATAACGTTTTTTACTACAGTACCATATTTAGAAATTTTTAAAACTGCATCTTAATTAGGATTTGTAACTATAACCACTACCAATTATGTAATATACCAAAATATATGACCACTTTTAGTGTAATTGTTCTAAAACCACTGCTAAGATATTTTTATTTGTCTTATAAACACATTTAATCATTAAAACCAAAACTAAATATATGGAAGGGATAGTTGTCATAAATTATCATTGTATTTATAAAGAACATGTAAAACTTTTTCAAATATAAAAAACAATATCAAAATATATGTTTTATAAAAATCTTATTAAACAATAATGATGTTTAACAACCCAAAAAAATTACATCGATTTAAAAATATATGGCTGTTTTTATACAATTTCATGAATCAACTTCACAATGACTAAATCTACCACTATTCATAAGAAAAAATCAAACAAAACGGTATTTCACAAAGTGATGACCCTTTTAGGTCTGATATTTTAGAATTGAATGTTGTATCCTATGTGGTCAAGTACTGATAATAGTGAACCAAGAGGTTTAAAGGTGGATAATATAACAATTTTCGTCAGAATTTGATCATTTTTTTCCTATGAGGATCATTTTAAATATTATTATGGGTATTTTTGAAATGAAGTCTCAACATATAGTATGAAACATTTATAGGGTATATTTAACCTATCCATGGTGTTCATTCGATGGAAATTGAATTTATTAACTCCTGGATGTTTCTTATAGGGTTATAGTTTTTCTACTTGAGAATTGGTAGATATATCCTACAGTATGGAGATAATAATGTTGTGTTATCAAAATATATTTAATTTTATACTTTAGATTATTGTTGAATAGTTATCCAATGTTCCCATGGTTGAATTTTTGGTGTCTTGATAAGGTTGGTG
Source organism: Viscum album (assembly GCA_963277665.1). NCBI lineage: Eukaryota > Viridiplantae > Streptophyta > Magnoliopsida > Santalales > Viscaceae > Viscum > Viscum album. The sequence continues at coordinate 1,629,787,163 of OY728121.1, read as the reverse complement.
TCATTGTTTTCTGTGATATGTAGTCACACTATTGAAGAGAAAAAACTAACTATCTTTGTGATTTGGTAGTGAATATTTTTATGTTTGGATTTTTAGGTACTATTGTGTTATGTAGAAGATGTAAGACAAAGAATGGGTTATGATTTGGGTTTGGTCGCGTCCTTATTTTTTATGTTGGAAATATTGTAATAAGATCCATATAAAGAGATGATAAAAAGATGAATAAGAAATCCTAGAGCTTCACTCTTTGAGACCATATATTTTCAATATTAGTTTTTGTAATCACCTTTGGTAAGGGTTTGATGTGGAATTATGGGCTCTTTTGGTAGTTTTTGGGTTTCTATTTAAAAGTTAAAAGCATAAAACTCACTCATATGTCGTCCTTGATAAGAAAACATTTCTAAAGTTGATGTTGATGGATTATATTTTTCACATCATCCAATGTTTAATGGTGACCTTTGGTTAAAACTGTATTTATTTTAAAATCCTGGATAAAATCAATTTTCACAGGATTATACAACGGTTGGGTATTTTTTGGGTATGGATTTGAACCGATTTAATACTATGAGTGTGTGTAAATATAAAGAAGGAATTCAAGGTAAAAGTGGTAGAGGAAGAAATTTTATTTAGTATAGTTGTGTACTAGGTTTTCTTAGTTCAAGGACCTATTGAGGAAAATCAAATGAATTTGATAAATCGATTATTTTCTATATGTGGTTGTTTATTGATATTTTTAGTTTATTTAAATATGTAGTCTCATTTTTATGAATGAAAAGGTTTAAATGTGTGGATAATTTAGCATCCTAGATTTTTCATTGATTGATATGTACTTAACTTTTGAGAATTATGTTTTAGAATACCCAAAAGTGTGAAAAAGTTAATTTACCCTTGTGAAAGACATTAAAATGTTTTATGTTTTTTTTTGTGTTTTTATTCATTTGACTATGGTTTAATTTTGGTAAATTTATTTAGTGTTTTTAATTATAAGGAATGTTTAATATTTATTCATTATTTAAATATCCATCCTGTGAGCTTAAACATTTATTTCTCCTAAAAATAGTCTTGCATAAAAATGTTAACGTCAAATTTGTTCCCAAAATGGGGGTTTTATATCGGTGTAGTGTAATAATTTTTCTAAAGGGTTAAATAATGAATTATATTTTTTAAAATTTTAATTTATGGTACTCAATTATTTACTCCCATGACCTATCCATTGTAATAAATATAGTTTCATAATATTTTAAATATATGTATCCATTTTCTAGTAAACTAACTTATTGGATTCAAGAAATGTTCTTCAGGATTAAGGTATATTTATTTGTATTCTTCATAGTGACGTTGACTAAAAATAATACTAAGGAATTATTATCTATGTGATGATGATTATCTATTGAAGAATAAAATTTTAATATTATCATTTCAACATCAATAATTTCTTTTCAAAAATATTACCCCAAGGATTAATCTTTCTCCCATGTTGGGTCATGAAATGTTCATGTATTATTTGATAACTCGTTTTTGGGGAAAATGAAAATTCAATTGAATTAATAATATGGATTATATTCTTAGTTCATGAAAATTATTTCAAAACTTTGGTAATTATTCATTGACCAAAAGAATAAGAATAATTGGTAACTTTTTAATCATAGTATTGATATATCATTATGAAAAAATCTAAATATTTTTCCCATAATTACTGACCAACATTTTCTAACAATGATAAGGTGATATATAATATAATATTTCAAACTTTTCATTCTTATTAATACTTAATATTATGCATATCTCCAGGTGTTCATTTCACCAATATGTCCACATGAAATTCTTACATTGATTATTATGTTTCTCATTGACCAAAACCCTTGTTCTTTTATGATATCAAACGCGAACCAATTATTAGGTTTTTTCCATTCCCTTATCTCAAATCATTGAAATGTTTCCATATTGTCCTTATCCTTTTTGTTTTATCACAGTTCCATGATTTTAAAACAAAGGATAGATAAAGAATGTTGTGTTTGAGCAGGTGGTAGTGGAGTTGTTATCGTTTTCATGTGTGGTTTTATGAATATGTTTGGAAAAAAGTGGTTCAATGTTTGATGAATGGAAATCACTCAAAGGAAGTGTGATAATGAGAATAGGGGAATAAAAAATGGGGGAAATCAATGATATGACCAGAGTCAAAGGTGGTGGTGAAAATCATAGATTTATATTCATAATAAGTATCTAAAATCTGACTATACAATATATATACTGCTGGTTTACATGTCGTGTATTCCACCAGATCCAACAATAAGGTTACATGATTTTATAATTTTAACACACCATGTGACATTGGTTCACATTACATATTAATCTTTAATGAGATTGTCAGTGTTTATTATGTACATTTCATGTATCCGTATATGGATCACATAATGTGTCATTTAATAGAAATGTTATATATTTACAAATGGATAGATCTGTATGAGTCAAAAGTATATTCAAAGAATCCACATGGTACTGAAGATAGTTTATCACATCTGATATTCTATGTACACTTAGTAAAAATCTTCGACATGTATCCATTGTACTTATTGACTAGAATGTATGTTTTGACACACCATTCACTCTATAAGAATATATTTTGTGTATTATTTATATATGGAGAAGTCCATAGTAGAAAATGACAAATTTATATCTCAGGCTTATTTGATATCTATTATTGGGGAATACACATGGTATTTAATAGTTTACCACACTCTTTATATATTCTCACATGGGTGATAATGTTTGACATATGAGTAGTCTATTCTGAGTGATTTTAAATGTAGAGAATAAAAGGGCATGTTTCGTGGATAATTGGGGATATTTAAAAGGTGTATAGTGTAGATGAAGTTCCATAGATTTATTGGGATAACATTGGTTCCCATGAGAGTCTTTATAAGATTGCATTATGTTGGTAACTTCCTCATTAATATTTTTTGTACCAAGAAGGTGTTAAAAATATTTATTGTGCAGTAGGTATTACCTCATAAGGTTTTGAATTTAGTTCTTCCATCCTTGGGGTGTGGGTCATCCATTTTCACATGGGGTTGGTACCCCTTATTCCTGAAGTGGTGTGGGTCACCCATATTATATATATAGTTGTTACTACCCTATGTGATGGGGTATGAGAAATCCACCTATTGAGGTAAATGTAATTACTTATGTGATAGTTTATGATTATTTCCTACATTAGGGTCTAGAAATATCTTTATGGGTATATAAGAAGTGAGGTGCATGTCCACTAATAACGTTACAATGTCTATTTTCAAAGGAGTTATCAAATATAAGTAGATATGAAGAAATGTAATTTATGTTGTGGGATTTGTGATATATTAGTAAAATCTAGTTTCTATTGAGATATCAAAATATCAATATGTTGTTCACTTTATAATTTTATGGTATTTGATAAATATATAAATCTTGGACTCTCTGGTATATGATCCTTTATAGAGTTATGAAGTTTTTTTTGGAATTTATTCATTTCCCCATGGATATCTAGACTTTATTGCGCATCTGTTTCCTTGGGACTAACCTTCTCATTTATCTTCGACCTGGTATTCTGATAACATGTAGTTATCTTATAAATTTGTATTTTTTGTCTCATAATGTGTTCATTTATACTCTCCCATACACATTTTCCCATGACTTTTTTGTCAGTGTAGTCTTCTTATGAATTTTCATTGTTTATGGATGAAATTGAATTTGTGGAGAAGGATCATTGTAGTAAAAAATAGTTCATGGACGGTGATGTTTTTTGGTAGAGTTTTTCTATTAGACAAACTAGTAAATTGGTTTATTCCCAAGCCTAGATTCAATTTCACCTTGTATGACAGTTTACTACATTTATATTTCTGATTTTTGTTTTTTCTATGTGGAATTTTACATTAAATTTGATATATCCCTTATAGATTGTATATATTATATGTATATATATGTTTTTTGGGATTATATTATGTATTGGTCATAATTTTCTTTTATAGGTTTTTATAAGATAATTCCTATAATGGATGTTTATAAAATCATAGTTCTATCCAATAACTCCCAAACTATTAGAGGTGATCTTGTGGGGGAAAAATATGTGTAATTCTATAATAGGTGGCACAATGGTGTTTCAATTCATATGATGTTATAAAGGAATAATATATTATTTAGAAAGGATTTTTTGTACTTTCAATAAATATAATTGGTGGGAATAATGATATCATCCTTAAATCATAATGAACCAGTATGATATTTTTTTACCTAATCATAAATTATATATATCACCATTTTTTAGATGTAATGAATATTGATAATATTGAATGGGAATATTGCACATGAATTTATTCACAATGTTATCTAAAATAGTGAAGGATGAGTTAATCGTATATAATGAAATGATTTATTGGGGGTATTAAGAAAGACATCCATACAAATTTAATTAAAAAAATAGGTGTCTACTTTATCATGATTACTACATAATGAAATCATCATAGTGAATAATATTTATACCCTTATTAGAGGGTCTCTAAGTTTTAAATGATTATTTATGTAATATATCAAGATGAATAAATGAAAGTGAGGTGGTATAAAAAATCATTTAATTCACTTTCTTGTCACGAATTTTACTTGGGATTCTTTATATAAACATTTAATATATATTAAATAACAATGTGGGTGATAATAATTTTATAGTATGCCATATTTAGATATATATTTTTTAAAAATATTTACAATGTGGGATGTAGAAAAATGAAGCATTATACACTAGTATATATTTGTGATATTTTTCTATTCCTTACACTTCACCTTCCAACAAAATTATTTTTTATAGTCCTATTTATTATTTTTGGATGTATACCACATAAATAATTATATATAACCTAATGTATTATATAAGAAATCCAAACTATTTTGGTGTATCCAATTTAAAATGTTATTTTTTTAGGAGTTCATGAATATCCATTCAATATATTTGGATAATGAAGATACGAGGTATAATTAACAAATAAAAAGGAAAGATGGGAAATATAATCCAAATTGAGATATCATTTCCATCACATACCAAACTATGGGGTTTTATGCTCATATAGATTTACTAATCTTAGCCTTGAGTAGAGGGATATTATCTATTATATTATACTGTTTAATTTATGTGAAATGATTTAATAAAAAATATAAGTAACACTTATTATAAATTATTTTTTTTTTAAATAATTCTTGGGATTACATATTATTTGAACATCTATAAATTAAATATATATCATAAGAATTTTATAATAAGAACTGATCATTATTTACCTCTAATAAAGAAAAAAATTTACATAGTCAAGAGTTAACATCCTTTATTATATCTCATGTAACTATAAGGAAATTTTATGTCTATTATTTAACTGGACTCTTATGTTTAATTTATAAGGATATTTTTTTATATTGTTGGTTGATTTTTTACCAACAAGTGTGAAAACCTGAGAGTCTAGATAACTTATACTTGGTTCAAATATCGTGGTATGTGGGTGTAAATCAATTTATTTAAATTTTTTTGTATTAATTGTTAACATTCAATCAATAAAATGAATAGTTAAATTTATAATATAATATTATGTGTATAAATAGTCTATTATTCAAAATCAAGTAATGTGCAATAATTTTTTAGTAATATATCCTATTATGTACAAGTATAAAAAAATTATATTGGATTATTACAATGAATGTTATGTTTTTATGTGGAAATCAAAATGGTTTTATGTATTTAATTTATTAGGAATTAATGATAATAAATATAGGTTTATAATGTTTTATATGAACTATTATCTTGAAATTGAAGAACCATTATATATTAGTCCCTCATACTAAAAATGTTTTTTATATAAACTATGTGTTAAATATCTATATTGGTTTTTTTGAGTCAATACATTGATATATCATTGAATAATGTTTGGGAGAAAATACTCTATAAAATATATATTTATATGATCACCAAATTCTTGGATTTTATGAGGAAAACACTTCAATTGACTGGAAAACTTTTGAAACCAATATCATTTTTGTATGCTATGTTTATTCAAAATAATGTAAATTTACTTTTAAAATGTGTTTTATTTTTATTTATTATATGTTACCACAAATGAAAATAGTGTAATATACATTATAGAAATGCATGTTATTAAATGCAACTTATTTTCTATATTTTTTTAGATTTAAATAAAGACCGAGAAGTTATTTTAGTAATTAATAAATATTGTTTATATTCTTTTGAATTAGTGAATATATTTTCAACATATCATGACTCATTATGAATAATCTAGAAGACACGTGATTTTATATATTGAGCATGGAATGTGAGATAAGGGATTGACACTGACAAACACCACTATGAATATATATTTCCAATTATTATAATACAATTTGAAGGTATTAAATTTTATATCTTATGATTAATATATTTATTGTGATATAAATTAAAGGGGTTTCCTCCAATATATGTATTAACCCCTCCTATAACTTCTATTATGGTTGGGATATATCTAAATTCTAGTACCACTTTATCTCTTATATGTTTATAAATATTGTGAGAATAAACCGATGTTTATTATCCACATGGAATTTTACCCCTCAGTTTTTTATTATTCCCAAAATCCATATATTGTGATTCATCTCATTTCATTAGAGTCAACATAATGTTTACCACCCATTGATTACCCAACTACTTTTAATCTTTCTCATTTATTTTATTTCTTTTATCACCGATGATGTTATAAAGTCACCTAATGGAATAAAGGCCTTTGATGGTATTAAGACACCCATATATAGTGGGTATCTTTGTCTTCATACATAATATAGATTATATTTTTTTATTTTTTTATTATGAATTTTTAATTAAATTTTTTATATATAGTTTCTTTTAATATAGATTCTAGAAGAAGACATCATGTCTATACGTAGATATATGATGTCTAGAATCAAAATATGTAATCTCTAGTTGATTGAAATTATGAAAAAAAATTATTGGGGGAATATTGTAATGAATTTAAGTATTTTATGGGTCACTAGTTTGATAGAGAGATATCATACTGATTCTACCAATATAATGGTGAAAAAATTTCATTAATTAGCATGTGTCATGATTTGGGTAAAAGTATTAATGATCATTAATTTAAACATTAATGATGGTGAAAATTAATGTATTAACCATATAATGTAATTTGATGAATTGTGGAGTTTAGACACATTTAACCCTCATAGTTATGGTTAGAAATAATTTTAACCCCATAGGAAGTTTTAACTTTTTATAATGATTTTCTAATTAGCCAAATTTCATTAAGGATTAATTATTTCATGGATCCTAAATTTTATGAATTCTTATATTAATTTTTATTCAATATATGATATTATTTTGGTTTATTGTTATTTATTTTTTACATTAGATTTTAATGAATGACTCATTGAAATGTTTTGTCAAAATAAGTCCTTAATATTGTACACACACACTGTTGGATACACTACTGTACCTAATCATGATAAAAACCATGTATTTAATTACTTGTTATTTGAATATTTATTTTAGTTTTTTAAACATAACATAATTACTTATATTTTTTATCATTAGTGATTTTATATCTGAAAAAATAAATTAAATATTAAGGATCGAGTAACCCATGGGAATTTTTTTGTTAAATTAAAAGAGAGATGATGATAATGCACACTAAATTGATAGTGAAAGTATAATTATAAGAATTATTGAATTTTTTTTAACTATAATGTTTTTTGTTTGGTATTTAGGCATATGATATGTTTTTTAAAATATTCTCATAGGATATTTGGAAGAACATAAAGGGAATTAAGATGTCTATTATGGTCTTTATGATCAATTTGGATAATTGTTTTCATGAAACAATGTTGATAGGGTTTCATGTAGACATGGAAATATGGTTTTCATAATAAAATAGTCATTAAAAATGAATGAAAATGATGGGTTTACAACATTTTTTATAGAGAAATAACTAATAGTGTCTATTGATTAGATTTTAAAATTTAGTAAAGTTAGACATAAAAAATAAAATATATTTATAATATGAGTTCATAGTTAATGATTGGATTCAATTTAATGTATTTTATAATTTTTGGAGAATTAACATAATTGATCGATGAATAGTTATTTTAAAATATATATTTTTCACCAAGTGATTCATATAAATTAACCATACCACCTCATGGAGATAGATATTGTGTATCTTATAAAATAATGAAATATTATTTATTATATTGAGGATATTTATTCCCTTGTTGAAGAAGATAGTGGCAGTGGTGTGATCCTGCTCAACATTTTTGATTTCATGATACTCAAAACCAACTATTTCTTTATATATATATATGTCATTATATTCTTGTTTCAAAATTTTATCTCATATTAATATTATCACTTATATTTATGATTGTAGGATAAATTTATATTCAAAAAATTATATAATGTTTTTTTTCCAAATTTCATAAAAATTTTGCATTTATTATTTGTAATTTTTTTCAAGATTATATTTTATTTATCTCCAATAAAGTTTATGGAGACTTAACAGATCACTATGTTCATTATATATTTTTTATTATCTATCTATTACATAATATATTGATATTTTAAGAGGCTGATATATATTTATATTGATCCTTATGTTTAAAGTAGTGCTTTCTTTGATTGAATTTAATGGTAAATTTATTTTAGTTTAATGCATTGATTTTGTGGTAATTAAATTATTGTTATGAATTAAATTTATATGAGTTACCAATTATAATGAAAATTAATCCAATTGATAATAACTAATTTCAACTTATTTTCATTGTTACAAGAATATATTCTATAATATTATCCATTTATTTTAAATTATTTATGACGTAAATTAATTTTTTTCTAATATAATGGCATGTTTATATAATTAGTTACTAATTCACATTCATGGAGAATAACAATTTGTTCATAGTGTAGTTTAATAATGAAGATATATGTACATTATCAAAGAATTTTTTTCTTTGGATGATGACGTGCATATTGCATATATTGTTTAAGTTGTAACAACATATAATGTTTCATTTTAATTTTTCATCATAAATCATATAAAATTTCATTTAATTTGTCTCAGGATCATTTTTTCACTATTTTATCTTAGTAATATTATTATTACTATGTTAATCCATTATCCAGGTTTATTGTACTTGTCCTAAATAGAATATACCCCTTGATAAACTAGATTATTTGGCTCTAAAGAACCTTTTTTTAATAATTGTTCCCCAGTTACAATTAATGGTATAATTGGTTGGGATGTTTTTTGTATCATGTATTACAATATTAAATAATGGAATAAATTCTTCCATGATCATTATTTTATGATCTATTACATTAAACATACTAATCATGATAATAATACAAGTATTTTAAATGGTATAGTTATTATCTCTAGATGATAGCCACCAGAGATATAAGTATTGTGATGTGAGGTTATCCGGAATAATGATTTTATAAATCTCTTTAAACAGTATGATAACGTAGATTATTAGTGAGACGTGTTTAATTAGATATGACCCGAATTGATAAAAACCACATAGATTGTCACATTCATGTATTTAGTGTACCTATTATGGGATACTATTAATGATTACCTTAACTGATAGGTTCATGGTGTACAATCCATGATAACTTTAATACTTATGTTCCCATACTATATAGTTTTTGAATTCAAACTAAACATTCGATCTCTACTTTTCTTAATAATCTTGGGTGGGCATTGCTTGAGATCACATTGACAACTTCCATATGTGTGAAATGTTTTCCACCATAATCTTAATTAGATTCATATTGATAACATTCATAGGAATTTACTAATACATTATATATTTAATATGTTTTATTTATTCATTAAGAAAAAAAATATTCTAATGTTAAGTGATGTGCGGATGAAAAAATCCTTGTCCGATAATTATATTTCATATCCTGGATAACTGTAACCTGATAGAGTATACACATAAGTGATGAGATCATGATGAACATTTCATTACGAATGTTGTAATTATGAATTAGATTCATAATTATTACATGTAATGCCACATATTTGTATAAATTTCTAGAATTCAAGAAGATTTTTTTAATAAGTGAATATATTGACTTTGGAATTGGAAATCAAATCATCATTATGAATGTCTGGTCATATCAAAGGCATATATAGGAATTATTTTGAGGCTCATAAGGGAGAAAAAGGGATCAAGGTATCACTAAAGGTATCCTGGGGTCACTAGTATATAGGGTGGCTATAGAATTTATCCATCAGCTATCTAGTGGGATAGTCAGTGTATTGAATAGAATAATGGGCTCAATGACTATCTTGTGGCCTAATACTAGATAGATGATTGGTTTAGAAGGTGAAAACATTCTATTTTCCTATCATAAATATTTTGTAGGGGTATCCCTGTTCTTTCTTCTCTTCTCAAGAGCAACCAGAAGGTTCCGTACCCTTTTTTATACTCTTCAATACCATTCAAGTGGGTGTTTTGGGTTGATCCTATCAATGATGTGAGGTATATCATTAACTATGATGATATCTGTAGACCCTGTCCTCCTATTATTCTAAATTTATTTTCAATTGGTTGTGATTTCGGTTCTAATTTCACCACTTTATGGTTAAATTAGCTCAATGAAATGGGGATTACTTTCTTATTATGATGAGGGAATATTGAGATTCCATATTAACTCTATTTTTTTGGATATTTGATAAGTAACATCATCGTTATGAGTTTTCTTTGGGTTTTTCCTATTTTTCAACTAAATTAATTATTATCATGGTGCAATAAGTTGGGGCTTAGATTTTCTATTGTTGAGAATTTTTTCCAAGATAACTAGTACCCTCCCTCTTCCATATAGTTTTGATAGGAAATTAAAACCCAGTGAGTTATGTGGAATTATATTATATAGTGAATTTTTAATTTAATAAACCAAAAAATGATATAATTAATTAATTATTGATGTTTGGTTTGAGTTAGGGTCATGAGTCATTGATATTATTTTGGTTAATCATTAATTAGTTGGGTAGGGTTTAGATGGGGCTTGGAAGTTTCTTTTAACCCTTTGAAATAAATTTGGGTGTCCTATTTAATTGTTGTTGTTCTCGAATACATAACCTATGGCCTTTATGATTTGGATTACGTGGCATGTATTATGTGGTCTCTCCATTGTTTTGTGATTCCACATTGGTTAAATGGATAATTTTTTAATAGAATTTCTAAATTAAATGATTTTTTAAGGGAAAAAATATTTATTTAATGAAACCACATCATGAAATGAGTTATTACATAACAAAAAACCCTTGTGTGTTAAGCTATTTCCTCAACCATCAACTAGTCAGGCCAAAACTCTTTGGAGACCTAAAGTCCTATAGACCCCTTGATATGTGAGGCTATAACAAATTATACTTATTATCCCATGAATTGGGTCTTGAGACACCTTTATTGTGGATCATACATATTTATTACATCTTTTTAGATGAATATTAATTTCATTTGGAAAACACATTCTTAAGGACTGTAATATTTTAGGTTTTTTGGAATCATGGGACCATAAATAACTATTTAATATGATAACTACATAATCTCCAAATATGTTTTTAATAACTAGAAACCTTTTATAACCTATTAATCATAATATATTTATTCATAACCTAGGGAAACCAATTGAAAGATACGATGATATATGATACTTAGTAAGTGAACAAAATAGAGATACATAATCATAACATGAACTTAAGGGTACAAGAACAAGAGTATAACATTATGAAAATCTTACCATACAAATCAAAGGTCATAATATGGGGTCAGGGAATAATGATTCGTAGTTCACAAGACATGGATCTAAAGGGAATCAATGAATATGATCCAGGAGTGGATATAATAGACATAATACATAGAGTGGTCACTTAATAAAAAGCATAGAAAATCATATCATTAGTATTCAAGGCTCACTTAAAATACTATCATTGTGGAATGGGTTAACTCCCCAAACTGTCATTATACTCATTGTTCACTCCCAGGATCATCATAGTAGAAAATGTCCCATACTGAATTGAGTTCACTCCCCATTTTAGTCACATGTGTCTCATGAGATATAAATTTATTCCCAATTCATTGGAGGGAGATATTGGACTCACATGGCCCATAATGAAAATTATATATTTGTGTTTCATAAGATCATAAAACATCCATCATATAATAATACATTAAATTAAATGGGTTTCCTAAACATTTAATCATTTAATAATGTGTGTAAATGAGATAGGTTTCTCATTAATTTAATTATTTCATCATAGCATAACCCAATAAAAGAATCGGGTCTCTTACGAATTTACACATGGAATAACACGTGGAAGAGTTAAATGTTTAATAAATATCATGCTATCATAAATGTAAATGATTTAGAGAATGAATAAGAATGGTATCCTTGGATCGTATCCCCCTATAAGGCATAGGTAACCTCAACAAATATCATCGTAGATGGATACTGATTTTAAAAAGACATTTTGAACATTTCACATGGAAAATGATTTTTATTAAAAAAATAACTATTTAAAAACTAAAAATAGATAAATAGTTTTGTAAATTATTTACTTTGAAAAAATATTTTGTAAGATATACATGATGCTTTTAAAATATAGTAAATCATTTATTGATGGAAATATTATTTACACATTGAAAACTAATTTAAAAACACAAAATATTTTGAAAATGAATTTATTTGAAAATAACATAGAAAACATATAAAGGAATTCTTAATGAAAATAATAGTAATTATGGAAGGAAATTACAATCATTTTGTACATGTTTAAATGAAGATTCATTTCACATTTTCATTATAATCCAAGTAAGCATTGTTTGTAAAATGACATGAATATTCCATTCAAAATATTTATTTCAAAAGTAAAACATGATTAAAAATTAATGTAATATTTAATTTTGTGAATGTTTATTATTTTTAAATCACTCTTAGAAAATAGGGTTTTGGAAGTAAAAGGGTTTTCAACCAAAGTGATCAGTAAAGTTTATTTTTTTTAATATTTTAAAACACCCTATTTCAAAAATATCTACAAATGAAGGGAAAATTTTAATTCCCATGACATAAATAATGGAAAATAAAATTAATACTTTTTGTGTGATATATCATAATATTTCATCATTAAAATCATAATCATAAACAATCACAATAAATGATGATATTTTAAAATAAATTATTCACTACTTTGGTGACATTAAATTATAATTCCCATGAATGAATAAAATTAAATAAAACCAATAATATAACAAGAATAAATAAATAAATTATAATACTTTTAAAAATGAGTTGTATGAACACCTCATAAAATAATATAGTTGTATAACCTAACAAATATATCCTAGAAGGAAAATTTAGACTAAAATACCTTAACTTTTGTATGAAATTACTACATACACATTAAAAACAAATTTACAATAAATATAAGTTTACTATACATCTATTACAAAACAATAATTATATATATCATACAATATATTATTTTCTTATGAATATTTAATACCTTCTTATTCACAATTAAATTTTAAAGTCATGTTTGAGGTAATAAATACTTTTTTTTGTGCATGTTTTGATATTTATTTTAGGTACTCATAATTTTATCACACTTCCAGCATCTATAAAATATTAAAAATGATATAAATATCATATATATTATGTATATATTTTTTCAAAGGGACTTATATAACATGGGATTAGTTTTCCTAAATCTCATAACTTTATTCCATGGATAAATTTTTAGAAACACATTTTCACCACATTTAAATTCAATATTATGTTAGTGATTGTAAAAAAAATCACTACAATATCTATGCTACGTTGATGTGTTTCTAAATAGATTTAACATGTTCTACTATTTCTTCAACTATCTCTGGTCCCAATATTCTTCATTTTCTAACTTCATTTTTGGTTTTTGGATTTATACACATATTTCCATAGAGGAATTAATAAGTATTAATTAGAATTATTAATTAAAATATATTGTTTAATGGAAAATAAACTAAAAGAAGTCGTTGATCCCGAACAACTTATTAATCAATAGAAAAGGACCAATACAAATCCTCCATGGTTTTAATTTTTATCTCATACTGAACTCTTGTTTGAGGATTTTATATAGTTCTAAAACTCAACATCGTATCTAGAGATTACTGAATAATTGACGAACAATTTGACATAAAAAATAGATCAGGATCATAAAAAATTAATCAAGGTACTCCATGAAACCCTAAAAATTACATAATGTTTATAATGGAAATATAATAAAGAGAGAAGTATTCTTTGATAGTTATTAAGTGTGATGAATTTTTATGGTGATTGACTACATCCCATATTACATTATTTAATATAGAAGTGTTGGGGAGTCTGGTGACAAAATACAAGGTGATATTTTACTATTTCCATTCTGGTATAAAAAATGGATATAGACTCCCCTTATAAATTTTTCTATTACCATTAATTTTTTTCATATACCAAGAACAGAGATACACATACAATTATATTTCTATTCATTCCATCCCACTAGAAATAATATTTCAAATCTCAATACATATTCACACTTTAAGAGAATAGATATTGAAAAACTATAAGTTTAATATAAAAATATCTTCTACAAATATTGTATAAAAATAACATGTACAATGTTATTAAAACTTATTATTCCATCATGATTGAGGATAAAATACGGAACATTTATAACCATATTTTGATACTCTATATCATTCTTCTATTCCTCTATAATATTTACTTGGATAGATATTTGAACATTCAATTAAGAACGATAATACTTCTCCCATTGCACATATATTTATATATCTATCATTTTAAAATCCATAAATATTAGATCTTTTGTGATCCACATCATGGATAATCTATCATGATCATTATGACTTAAAGCATTGACAACCTTTTTCTTTTTCCCAGGGTGGTAATGTATTGAACCATCAAAATTTTTAATTTTTTATGACCATATTATATGGTTAATATTCCACTACATGTTTGTGAATAAAAAATTTATAATTTTTTGATATATATATATATATATCACACTTTCTCCATAAATATAATTTTTCCATATCATTAATGCATAAATTATTGCATCTATGTCCAAATAATGAGTTATGTAAATTTTCTTATGAAATAATAGTTTCCACATGGAATAAGATATAACAATGTCATTCTACATAATAACACATACCAATTCATTATATAATGAATCACTAGTTATTATAAACAATTATCCACTGGAGGGTAGTGTAAGAACATGTGTGATGACTAATATTCATATAATTTCCATTAAATTTTCCTCACATTCATCTATCCTATAGTGACCCAAACCTAGAAGTCTGGAACCACTGCCTATATAAATAAATTTTCATAATATATAAGGAATCATATCACCAATAAACAAATAATTTATAAGTCTTGTTAAAATAGAAAAAATACATGATTCTTCCATTATATTTTACATCAAAAATGACAACATGATTTTTTTTCAAGAATATTAGTATTCCGTCTAGAATATAATTTCATATCATTCATTGTACACTTCCAAGATTAATGGGAAGGAAAAAAAGGGTGTCATAAAATTCTCAGTAAGGGTTAAGTGTAATGGAAGTAATCATGAATCAATTATCAAAATCACTACGGAATGGTAATTAAATGAACACACTAGCCATATAATCAATAAATTGGTAAGGAAGTGCATCAAGAGAAAATATCAATGTGAATATATCATGATAATAATATATATATGGTAAGTTAAATAACGAAAAAAATATTTTATTTAATCAATAACTTGACTATCATAACTAGATAATGCATAATCCACATGGAAGGGTAAATAACTAAAAACACATCCTATTTAATCGATAATTGTGAATAAAATGCATCAAGAGATATTATTATTGTGAAACTTTATTGGATAATAATATCTAAACTATAAATTATAGAAATTTATAATTATTTGATTCCATGTATTTGGAAAATGATAACCCTATCATCAATATCTATCCTTGAGACAATTTAAAACTACTAGGTAAAAACCCACCCTGTATAGACAACTATTTTTTTTCCAGATTACTAATTTTCTGCATGATAATATTGATTCATCAAGGGGATATCTATAAATGGTCCCCATATATGTCTTCAATTTCCAAATCATCCCTTATATATATATATATCAAATAATCAATTAAATTCACAAACAATTCACCTTATCATCATGTGTGTGTATTTAGTAAAGGATAATTTTTTTTCAATATTTCTTCAGTTAATCAAATAACATTCAAATTAAAAATATCATGTAAAAATATTATATAGTTGAGGAAATAATTATATACATCATATATTAATATGGATATTTATTAGAAATTCAATGTCCATATAAAAGTGAATAATTCAATGGATAGTTGTTGGAAATAAAAATGATTTAAGGAAGTGAATGTCAATACCTTCCTTAGAAAAAAGGATCATAAAATATTTAGAAAATGAATAAAAAAGGTTTAAATACAACATATAACAATTTGAGTAAGAATTAAGGGATATTTTCATTGATGAATAGAAATTGAACAAAAATATCATTAAAAACATTCTTGGGGAAAATATCATTTTTATTTGGATAATAAATTTATATAACTAAAAGCTCACAAAAAAATATTTAAATAATTTTTATTCGAAATAATATTTGAGACATATAATTTAATATTTTAAAAATTTAATTAGTCTTGATGTATGGAAAATTATTTCATTCCATAAATGTTAAATTTAATCTTCCATTCACTTTTATAGTAATATTAAAAATGGTATTGTTTTAAAATTTAAATGATGATTACATTAAATTTTTTTTAAAAGTAATAATGTGTAAATATTTATTTAATAGATAATTTTTAAAAGAATAATTTTTTTTATTTTTTTTAAAACACGGTTTAAAATGAAAATAGAATTTTTTCAGAAAAGTGAAATGAATTCATATTTTATTAAGAACATTTTCTCAAATATTTCAAGTACCCATGAGTGAAAAAATGTTACTATTTCTTGAGAATATCAGAAATAAAAATTTTAGTATCAAAATATATGGGTTTATTATACAACTTTCAAATAATTTAATTCAATTAAAATTCAATAATAAATAACCTCAATGAGAATTATATTGTGAAACGAACCATTAAAGTGATTATAAAATTTAAGTGATAATTAGTTAATTAATAAATTATGTGTCTCACATATAAATCCACCAAAATCATGTATACATAACACATATGATTATTAAAATTAATTACACACATAATCTTATAATATCAATGACAACGAATATGTAATATAACCTAATGAAAATAAATTGAGTTTTGAAATTCATTACCACTTAATAATTTTCATGTAAAGTCCCATTGGATGAAATAATTCAAATCTAAACATAAAATACAATGAATTATTAATTAAACATGATAAAACTTTTCAAATGGGTAATGCATACACCTTATAAAACAAATTAGGTGCAAAAAATTACAATTTGCCTCAAAGAAATGAAATTGAGAGAAAATACATTATCCCACATTTCCTTTTGGTTGAATATTATTTAACCTCATTTATTTTAGTTTTAAAAATGTTTATACATTATAAAAGAAATATATTAATGTTTAAAATATCATAATTAATCCTTTTATAACATCTTATTACCCATTTGTTAATAATATTTCATTATTCCCATTTTTTCTGTTGTTAATTACCATGTTATCTCATTTGTGAGTTGTCAAAATGGATACAATTCTTATAAATATTATATAAAAATATAACCTCAAAATAATAATCTTGAAATAATTATCATATTTTTACATCAATTATACTATTAAAACCAGTTAAGAAATACGGGTTTGAGAAAAAAATGTACATTATGATCATGTAGATGGAAGGTGGTATGTATGAAAAAGTAACATTTCCATTTCAATGATCATTATTGAAATGATGTAACTAATATTTTAATTTTAAATAATTATCATTATATATTTTTTTTAAATATAGTTATATACATCATCTATGTGGTGTGGTGATTAAAAAAGTGTCACATCACATTGTGAAGATGGTAGTCCACACGTCCATGAAAGATAATATCATAATTATGTGAGTTAAAAGGTAAAAAAATTATATTTTATTTATTAAGTATTTTCAAATTTTTATCAATCTATTAATTATCTAATTTATATATTTTAACATCCCGACTTGGGGTCCACACATTGGATCCCAGAGCCAGTCTGCTATGTGACCTCAATCATGCCTCCTCGTACGCCAAAGGATATCGAATAGCAGTGAGGGTATGGTAAGTCAATCATGGGGAGACTATACCCTCTTATATTAGAATAATAAACAAATGAAAATAAATTAAAAAAATATAGGAATAATATATAACCACAAATAATACTAATAACACAAGATAATCAAAGCAAGAAATAAAAGATACAACTAATGAAGAAATCATGTCATGTTAACTTATGTGTCAAGTGTCTAAAATGTAGCCCAAAATAAATACTCATATAAATCCTCAAGTGGGACCTGAACCACCTTTTTCCCTATTACAAGCTCCATCCCTACTCAACAATCTATCTCATGGTCTTTTCCCAAAACCATTCCAGAAAATAAAAAGTCTATTCGGGTACCATTCAGGCAACCAAAATTGGATGTGAGTATAACTTAGTATGCCACCCCCAATGATGTCTAAAACAATATCCAGTCAAATAATAGTGTATGAAGTTATATAAAGAAAATAATTATAATTCATAAGTAAATAATTATGACATTATCAATTAATATTTATTTAACCACATAAATCCTAGGTTCCCATTGACACCCATGCCTTAGTCCCTAGAACAACTCATTCCAGAGCCTGAAGTATTCCCAAGTGATATTATATCTCAAAATACTGTTATTACCATTTATTAAATATTACATGAATTTCCATGTTACCATTAACACATTACATAATAGAACAACAATGTTGCTATTAATTAATTCAAAACTATATGACCATGTTACCATTCACGCCCCAAGTATTAGAATAACCATGTCACCATTCATTAATTCACAACTGAATGAAAATGTTACAATTAATACCCTAAAAAATATAATTTTCATGTTACCATTAATTAATTCAAACTAAATGACCATTCTACCATTCGTACTTTACACATTGAAATGACTACGTTATACTTCATTATTTTGAAACTAAATTACCATGTGACCATTCATCACATTATTAATTGAAAAATTTATTATCCACATATTCCTTTCAAATTAAATAGTTATTTAAACACAAAAATTATATTATTAAACCTCAACAGTTAACTAATCTTATAAACCCCAATAATTAATTTCCAAATTAATTAACAATGTCAAACCCAGTAATTAGTTCATCATTCAATTATCCAATATCCACAACTCAAAATAATAATAATTTATTTTATAAAATAAAAACATCAATACCACATAATTAATTATATAGTTAATTATCTCCAATACACTATCTCTATAACTCATAATTAATTCTATAATTAATTATCTCTAAATCCACAACTCCATAAATCTCCAATTCACATATCCTCATTTAATAATTGAAAAAAATTAAATAATTTAATCAAGATCATAATTTATAAAAACCTAATAGAAATAATACAATAAAAAAAATTATTTAGACAAAGGCCAAGGGATGTGAGCTATAAACCCCATACCTTAATTTTTTTCTAAACGATTGGGAAATAGAAAACCCCAAATGTGAGAAGCACAATGATGTATAATGAGATATAGATCTAAAACCATAATCATGATTGAAAAAATCACGATCTCCCAAATATAGATCTATATCTAAAATCCTTGATCTTGATATAATCCAAAACTGAGGATAACAACCACCAAAATAATGTTATAATAAGGGAGGAGGAATGGAAAAATAGTGGGATAGGATCCTCTTACATATCGGGGAGCAGATAATTGATCCGAACATTGAATCGGGATGTACAGATGTCTAAAAGTCATGGAATCCATCTAGGAAGCTCTCAAATATAGAAATACAGCCTATGGATGAATGTGGTCGATTTGGGGTTAGCTTGTGGTTTTGGGTAATTAAAAAACTAAATTTCAAGTCATCTTTAATTTCATGCATGGTTTTATGGGAAGAGTCAAATGGTTTTCCCTAAAGGTGAAACTTAAATATGTAACTATTTTATATGTATGTATGGTTAATCCTAAGAGAACACCTGGTTAGGTAAATTGTGAACCAACAATTTAATTCTCTACTATCCAAGGTTTCACTATTTGCTGGCCTGGGGGACAAAGGTTTCCATAACTATGTACCAACCATAAAATTCCCTATTTTGTTTTTTTTCTCAATTTATCACCCAATCACAACCCAACGTAAAACCCAAATGTAATGTACTCAACACTAAACAAAAGTGAAACTACAAGTGGGCCCAAGAAAACTCTAGAAAAGTTTGAAATCATACCATCTCCCAACTTTATAACAGCCTGTTAAGGAGCAACACTCCCAATATTATCTAATATTCTAAGTCAAATATATTGAGCCACTGATCCCTCATATCTAATTAACATTGCGATGTTTTCTCCTACACACGTCTGTGTTTCCACAATACATGAACTATTAGTATGATCTTTCCCCATAATAAATTCTAATTGTGATATAACACATGTAACATATCCTCCTCAAAGGACACATCTATCTAAAGTTCAAATTCATCCACAACGATCATATGAGAAAGGTTGGGGTGATATCATCATAGTTATGACACATAGAAAACACCATGTATAGAAATATATTTTGGTGGATGGGCCAAACGGTACGGCATCAGCCCGATTCTCTCCACAACCGAAAATTTCCAACAAACATGGGTTCCAACATACATTTTCTTCATTTCGTACTATGAAACATCCTAGGTGAAACATAAAGGAATTGACGATAACAAACTATAAAATCTAGGGTTCATCAACATCTATTAGCATAGAACTTATGTCTACTCTAATCTATAACCATTCATTTCTAAATCAGATGAACCTACATTTATGTATACTGTATGAGACTTGATGCAAACAACTCTAACTCATCTATTACCATCCAACAGAGAGGTTATCTTCAAGGCCCACTATATAGTCTATCATATGGTTTGTTCTGAAAAATTTCTTGGAATCTATTGTTATAGGAGAAATCTACTAAATAAAATTGCTACTCCCAAAACCCACTAAAGTAAAGAACAGAATCCCACATCATATCTTCAATATGATGTATTGTATTCTTGGACTACCCATCTTTCTATGGAAAAAATGATGCACTAAAAAACCTATATACTGAGAACCTTCTGTAAGAACATTTGGAAGCACAAAGTAAATCAGGAATCATGATAAAAAACTAAAGTCCCTAGAACCCTGTGTAGATGAAGTATCTTTCATATATAAAAATCTCCCATATTTTTAACTACTAAAATATCTTATAGAGGTAAGAAATGTGCTACCATTATTAGTTTGTTGACAATAAATCAGATAATATCATTCTTTAGAGGCGTCCTCAAAAGACCCACTAATAATTCCGTCTTCACATCATCCAAATTCCACTCTTAATAGGCCAATAGCTGTAACAAACCATGATCCCGTTAATGCCCTGCCTTCACCTATTGACAAGTAAATCGTCGTGTCACACACCCTACTATCTTCCTTTTAATGCCCAACAACAAAAATTGTCATCTTATGTCTAAATATTGTTTTGTTCACACCTAGATGTACTCACTACTTTGAGGCATGAAACTCATGCATTATCACATCCCAAAAGCTCATAGGTACTATAACCATATTACTAACATAAATGATCTCAAAATCTTTTAGGCTATAATGTTAAGGTGCCTCCCCAACTTCAAGTATTTTCATAAAGGTCAGACATTTCAGATGCACATTGCATCTGTCCCTGATCAATCTAAAAAGTGTAGACTCTCTAAAACAGATACAAGATTCATATGCCCCTTACATTCGTACACTACAATTTGCATATCTTACCGAAGAGTCGTCATTTTATACTCATCAAAAGACTTCAGAACTAGTTGAGTCTGAGTTTTACAACTGAAATCAGTAGGAAAATTATTCCCCTTTCTGTGAATATATGCTAGGTCAATATTGAAAGACTATATATAATCAACCCATCTCTACTGCCAGAGATTCATGTCTCACTATAAAAAATATGTACTTTAAGATCTTGTGATCTGTATATACAATATATTTTAATCCCATAAGATAATTATTCCCAGAAATCAAGGAATAAACAACTACATCCAACACAAGGTTGTGCATAGGCTAGTTCCTTTCATGAGGCCTTGATTGATGATAACCACACACCACAACAGGATCTCCTTTAATCAACATAGATCCTTGTCTAATATAACTATTTTCACAAAAAACTGGGTAATCCTTACCAAAATTAGAGAGATTAAAGAATTCTGAAGTAGTAATATGGCTCTTTAGCTCCTAGAAGGCATCCTCAAATTCTTATGACCATTCAAACATTATCCCAATTTTGGTCAATCCAGAAAGTGGCACTACCAAACAGGAAACGTGTTGAAAAAACCTACTATATTATCCTATTAATCCCAAATATCTAATAATATTGAACACATTATTATGCTGATCTATGGATACCACTACCTAAACCCTCTCCAGATCTTGTTGAATATCTTCCTCTGGGATTGTATGACCTAATAATTATACTCAATTGTTCCAAAATTGGAACATAGATAACATGACATATATTCAATTATCACTTAGTGTACTCATGATGATTTCAAGATGTTGGGAATGATAATATTTTGTTTTTGAGTGCCCCAAAAATCCATCAAGAAACACTACCACAAAATGATCCATGTATAGAGGGAATATTCTTTTCATCAAGTCCCTAAACAATGTTGGTGCGTTCTTCAACCCATAAAACATTATAAAAAACTCATAATGGACATTCCTGCCTCTGAATGAAATCCTTGGTATATCTGAATTCCATACACTGAGATGATGATTCCCTAATCTCAAGTCTATCATTTCGAATACACAAGCTTCTATTAATAGGTTAAATATATCATCTCCATGTAGTGTGTGGTATTTTTTCTTCATAGGCATCTAGTTCATCATTCGATAATCAACACAAAAGTGTACAGTCCCGTCAGAATTCTTTACAAACAACATTTGTGAACCCCAAGGTGATGTTCTTAGATAGATGAATCCCCTCTCCTACAACTCCTCCAATTGAGTATTGATCTTTTTAAACATAGTTTATTCCATTAAATATGGTGGAATAGATACCATCTCTTCCACTATCATGATCTTAGGGGGTGAATTTCACATCTCTCCTATGTGGAAACCTTGATAATTAATTAAGAAATATATCTAGAAATAGGCCTACTATAGGGTGAAGGAAATAATGCTTTAATCCTCTAGAATATAGTAATATAATAGAAACTTAGGAATTGAGATCTCCCACTGGCCAAGTAATTGCCCCTACATGGCCAACCTGGATATTCCACTCTCCAGGGTGAATGTTCTTTTCATTATTATGAGACATAAACTTTACATTCCTCTGAAAACAATCAATGTAGGACCGGTATGAGAATAGCTAGTCTATACACTAAATTAAGTCCAATTCTAACATCTCTAAGATGTATAGATACAAAATAAAATGATACTTTTCATCCTCGAGAGAACAATCCAAGCATAAAATGGTATCCCTAGACCGTACTACTAACGGTGTATCTATAGTCCTTACCCACTCATAAAATCACCCAATAAGATCAAACCATTATATAATATAGAAGATATTATGGAATGAGAGGAACTAGTATCAAATAAGGCACTATATAATATAAAAAACAAAAATATTACCACATACCATAGATGTTCCAACCTCACTATCTACAAGTGTAGGTTATACAACAAGAAATTGTTCTACCCATCTCAACCTATATGTTATCTAACTCCAATCTACTACACTACTCTACTGATACATGTACTCTTTCCTTGAAGCTTAATATCCACTACCTCAACCTCCTCATCTAGTATAACTGAAGAATCTATATTGATATGGTTTAGAAGATCCTCTTCCCACACTGTGGTTCTGTCTAGCTCTTTCATCACTCTCTATCTATTATGGGTTCCTACAAAACCCTTGTAGGAATACCATCATTCTGAAAGACTGAAACAATAATATTGGTCATTTTAGATGTATTAGGATGTGTGATGACCTACCAAACTAGTGACCAATCACTTGAGAAAGTTCATGTGAAACTTATCCCACTATTTGGTTACTTTGTTTACTAGTTCCCTAGCAGACACTATTGTTGAAATGCATCCTACTCTCCGAAGTCAATACCCTTGATTTTCCAACTAGAACCACCTTTATACACTATAATTATTCTTTAGGGTCCCTTTATCTATGTGAACATAAAAAAACATATAATCATAAATCATTGACTGAAAAATAATAACCTAGGAATTAATCTCACATTTAATCCCATCCAGAAGACATCTCACAATGTCTATCATGGACATACTCTATTGAGTAAACCTCATGAACTCAGCACATCTCTTCAACATTAGAGTATATGGATAGATGTTCTCTAATAACCTCTCCAAAAATTTGTTCTATAACACAACTTCTGCCTGTCCAGTCTACACCTAAACATCCCAACATCACTTTGTGGTTCCTCATATCATGTAAGCAGCCAAATTAACCCTCTTCTCTATATGAGTCTCTAAGTGTTCATGTAAAGTCTCGATGGACTCAACCCAAAACTCATATCCCTATGCTATTCACTATGAAGTAAAATTCGGATGTCGATATTACTGAAAAACCCTATTCAGATTTGATATAATATTTATAACCCACCCTAGGACTCTTCCCATGAATTTCATGAAGCAAGAAATGTTCTCTCGGACAGATCCCCCACTTCCTTCCCAAGAAAAATCAGTGCCTTAGGTTCCACCACTGAATGATCATCCCTATCAACATACCCCACTCATCCTCTCGACTAGTTTCTTAATGGATTAATAAACTATACAATGACAAATATGAATCTTATGACATAAATTATAACATAACACATTTACGTAAGAGGGGAAAAAGACACAAAAAGAATTTTCCGAACCCTTCACCACACAGTCAAAAAAGAGGTACTATTATTACCCATAACCATCATAAACCAAGGTCATGATTAACAAGGGTAAACACATTTTCATTATTCACATTTTTCAATTAGTCACACATTAATTATCATCTTGCGTCATTTTTTCAATCTTTCTCAATTTCATGTTCGGAACTACATTCATTTAAACAAAACAAGAAAGGAAAAATAATTCAAATTCAATAACATACCCATAACCCATTTTCCATGCCTGTCTAAAATGATTCATGTGACAATAACCCTATGTTCCTAGAAAGAATCATTCATACAAAACTCTCATTCCTCACTGTGACACAAGAAAAATATAAAAACACATTTTAAATAATTTATCAAATCGCACTACAAATGCATCACCTAAGGTGAAATAATATTCAAATATAACAATAATAAAAAATAACAGCAATCATAACCTTGGTATATGTGTTATCCCATAGACAAGTATTATTTAATCCCTTAAACGAGATGAAAACGAAGGTTTGACTCTTCCTATTATCATACCATCCTTCCAAAAATACCAAGATAAAAGAAAAAGAAAAGAAAACCCCTATTATTTAACTTTTTAATGTTCTTTACCAGTTTCCACTCACCGGTGCCCCAAGACGGCCCACTACGTGACCTCAATCACTTCTTCTCGTACGCTAGAGGATACCGACTAGTAGTGAGGGTCTAAGAAGATGATTGTGGGGACACTATACCTTATTTTATTAGAGTAATTTACTAGAGGAAATAAATAAAAAATATCAATAGAATATATAACCAAAGAATTACCAATAAATGAAGATAATCAAAGCAGAAAATAAAATATCCAACTAAATAAGAAAACAAGTCATTCTAATTTACATAAAATTGTCTAAAAAGAAACCCAACATAATGTAATTGAAAACTCTCCAAGAGTGCTGAACCTCGTTCAGTTACCTCTCCCATGCTATATACCAACTCATCCATCAATCTCAAATCCTTTTCCATATTACTATCCAAAAAAATCATATTCGATTACCATTAAGGTATCCCGATTAGGGTGTGAGTACAACTCAATAGGCCACAAACAAATAAATCTAAAACAATATCTAGTAAAATAATAGTGTTTTCAGTTTTATAAGGAAAATAATTATAAAACATAAGTGAACAATTGTCACATTTTCAGTTAATGTTTATTTTTCAACATAACTCCGAGGTTCAAATAGACACAAGTTTCTCAATCCATACACCATCTAATTTCAAAGCCCAATTTATTCCAAAGATATATTATATCTCAAAATTACATTGTTATAATTAATTAATTAGTACTCGATTTTCTATCATATTGTTAACCCATTACAAAAATAAAATGACCATGTTCCTGTTCATTTTTTCACAACTTAATGACCATGTTATCATTCATTACACATAAATTATAATGAACATGATACATTATTTAATTCACAGCCAAATGACTATGTTACCATTCGTACCTTACACATTGGAATGACCATGTTACTATTATTTAATTCGCAACAAAATTTCCATGTTTCCATTCTTACCATATACATTATGATGACCCCATTACCATTTCTAATTTCACAAAATAATTAACATGTTACCATTAATCACACAATTAATCCAACAATTAATTATCCCCATCAATTCCATTCTTATTCATTAATTAATTAAACACAAAAATTTCATTTGTAAACTCAAAAAATAAAATATCACAAAAATAACCTTAACTAATCACCTAATTAATTAAGTATATCAAAACCACTAATTAATTCCATAAATAATTATCTAACATCCACAACTCAAAAAAACTTAATAAAGTCAACAATTAATTATCTCAATTCCCAATCTTATTACCTAATAATTTATAATAAAATTAAACATCTCCAATCCAAAATATCTATATCTCATAATTAAGTATACATTAAATTACCTCCAAATCCATAATTCCCAAAACCCCTATTCACATCTCCTCAATTACTTAGTTCACAAATTTATGAAATTTAAATATAAAAATTGCTAAAAATATAATATAATTACAAAAACTACATACAAGTAATTAAAATAAATACTATGATATTTGAATTATACACAACCTACCTCAATTATTTGATGAAAGACCTCCCAATAGAGATCCCCAAAACATGAGCAACACAAGATGTAGATCTAAAACCTCATATCAATATTAAACTAATAAAGAAATCTATAATATAGATCAAGATCTACAGTCCTATATATGGATACAATATAATAGATATATATAATCCAAATTAGAGGAAAAAACAACAAAAATAATGTTAGAATAAGGGATGAAGAGTGGGAAGGCAAAGTGATAGGATCCTCCTATTTTGAGGGGAGTAGATCTATGATATGTTCTTCAAATCATGAAGAAAAGAGAATCATAAGGATTAGAATCCGTCCATGAAGATCAAAAATTGTGAAAGACCACCTATGGTCTAGTGGGGCTTGATTTGGGATTAAATTCAGGGTCTTAGTTATTTATAAACTCATTCTTTGGTCAACTTAAATCTTGTGCGTGGTTTGCACTAACCATGCGCCAAAACCATATTCCCCTTTTATAAAGGTGCATGATATATCATAAGAGGGAACATAGTATGGAAAATCATTCACCAACCATGAAATTCCTCACTATATAGGGTTTCATGATTTTTTGGGTGGGGGTGTATGGTTTTACCAAAACATGCACCTACCACACACTTTTATATTTCATTCATTTTTCTCAAATGTTGACCAAAACACAACCCAAGGTAAAACCCAAATGAAATGTACTCCAAAATAAAATAACGTGTATGCATAAAATAAAATATGACATCTCAATTTTTTTGGGATCTTACATATCTCATATATTTATTAATGTTATCCTTATAACCTTCCATGTAATGTGCTAGTGAAAGGTGAATCACATCGCTTAACCAGGCGGTAGTCCGTTGTATACACATGCAATGTTATTGTATCCCCTGAGTAATGTGAAGTATTAAGGTATATATGATATATGATTATAGAGGTATAATTATGTTATAAATATCATATATATACTTTAGATCCACCATCATTCCTAGCCATGCAATGTGGTAATGAAAAACTGAATGATATCGGTTCATGAGGTAGTTGTCATTTGAAGAGATAAATGATGATTTCATAACCCATTTGATGAAATTCGATATAGTTAAGGGTAATAAATTTATTAAAAGAAAATAATAGTATATGTTTGAGAATAAGGTTATTATATCAACATGGTTTTATAAAAATTGATGCAGATATAGAAATAAATAAAATAAAAATACACGTTGAATAATATTACCTCTTCTTTGGTTAAACTCCAACGGTTTTCACCAAATATTTTTTGAAGAAGGATTTATGCCCAAAATAAGTCTGATAGGATTATGGGATTGAAATTTGGAAACAATTTTAGTATGTATTGCATAATCCAAATTGGTACTAAGGTGTGAATAATATAGAATAGGGGATGTCCGTTCATAAGTGAGGTCAGTGGGAGACATATAATTTTTGAAAATAAAAAACTACACCAATATTTTTCACATTCAAAAATTTTAAAAAATAGATTATTATAGATTTTTGGAAATTATATGGTCTAAATATGTGAATAAAAAATATTTTTGACATGTTTTTAAATCAATGTTTCATTTTTCTTTTTTAGTTTAACCCTCGATAAATCCATTTTTACCTTAACCGTGATAATTAATTTTTTATTTCCTTCACAATTCATTTTTTTCAAAAATTAAGTTCAAATTATTATAAAATATAAATTATTCTGATTAATAAAATAGAATAATGTTTTCTAAATTCCATTATTATATGTAGAAAATGAGAATTTAAAATTAATCCCATAGATGCGATGAGAAAGAGGGTTTTGAAAGAGAGAATGTTTTAAAAGATTATAATGTTTTTTTATAAAAGTTCAACATGAAAATGATTAAAATGAATTATATTGGATAAAAATATATATAATTGTATTAATTTTACTTTAAAAACAATTAAAAATATAGTTTAACAATATAAATAATTTGAAACAAAAATAAGATTTTAATTAAAATTCTTATTTTTCACTATTCATAAAAAAAGAATCATTTAAGAAAAATACAAACACATAAAACTAAGACAATTTATATATTATTAATTTAAAAATATTGTTTCTTTTATCAAATAAATAATCCAAATTTGGTAAAAGTTATTTTTAAATCAATATCACAAATCATGATCAATCTGTCTTTAAAAAAATATTGTTTTTCAGAAAAACATTTCCTTTTTAAATGATTCAAATATTATTTATAATAAATTGATATTAATAATTTTCATATTTTGGTTAATAAAATTTATAATTTCCAATTTAATTAATAGGTTATAATGGTATACACTAAATTTAGGGCTTACCCAAGTGGTCAAGGCTCCCTATAATCCTATATCATACTGGGGTTCAAATCTAGTTTGGAGTGAGTTTCCATAGAGAGGCGGTGACACATGCCTAATGCATAAAACATGTAGGTGATGATTAAAGGCATTATGTATGCCAATTGATGCTGGTTTTTTATGCTAGCATGACACTTCTCTAGGCCTTGGTCTAGTTTTTTGGCCTTTGGGCTATGTAATGGGCTTTATGCTCATTGGGTCTTCAGGCCATGTACTGAATAAATAAGGCTTGATGGATGAGCTATACCTTGGGGGCTATGAAATAACATTTATTATCATGTGGGTGGTGTGTGTGTTAAATGTAATTATATCCCCAAAGTATAGAATATATAATTATATAATGGTATACTATATTACAGTTCATTTAGAATCGGGGTTGCATGTTCCACAAGATATCAAAGAGATTAATCAATATGAAATATATTTTTAGGTTATTTGAAATCAGTGTATTCTTTTTCATACACTGTTGAATACAATGTTATTACTTCATAATTTATTAGTATTACATTATCACCAATTTAAAAAAATTTGATCCACACAATTTAAATATGATCAAGGTAATCAATGGTTTGATATTTGAAAATTCATTTTCTAAAATCCTACATTATAAAATGATTTAAAAAAAATTACTCTTAATAATAGATAAAGTTATGCTACAATTCCATGTGGAATAATAAATAACTAGGTTTACATTTTGAATAACACTGGTTAAAATTGAATATATGGACATGGATGAAAAGCGAAAATAATTATTGAGGGTGATTGAGTTCATTGATCATAAGAATATTAATGATCAATGGAATTTAAAGGGCCACAAAAACCTTAAATCTGTGATGATTTAAATACTATTTGATATATTGGATATAAATTTAATATGATAGTTATTTTATTCCATGATCCACTTCCTAATGTTTAGGAATTATTTTGCTGTCTTAGAATATAAGGAAATATACTTACATGATACATTTCAATATCATATGAAAAATTTAATTCTTATTTATGATTCGATAAATTTACAATGAATCCCTAACTCCAAGAAATAAATATCAAAAAAATTATTTCTTTATTCATGAAGCACTAAAAATAACTTTTAATGGATTATAAGATCAATAAAAGGAAAATAAATCTTTCTATTGGTCTAAAACAATTTTCACAAATCAATATAGTTGGAACATGTTATTCATTATAATAATTTAATATCTATACCTCAAATTAATTCCAATACTCCATCATTAATATTTATTTTACAAAATTATTAATAGTAAACAATAACATATTAACTAGGACATCGCATATACCAGTGGTAGGCATTAAACTCTGTCCATCCATCACCATGGTTTCATCCTTTGTGACCTTTCAGGATGTGACTGGTCATCACCCAACATGAGATATGTAATTTTTGTAAAAATTATAAAAAATTGTATAAAATTACAAAACATATGATAGACTTCTTTGAAATAAAATCAATCATTAAATTACCATTTTACTAAGGTTTTTCATATAATATTTTTTTTAGTTTCTAGTAATTTTATTTGACTATTATTGTAATTTCATTAATGATCATATTAACCCTAAATGTTACCAATACCTCTATAAGCATGTCTATATAATTTAATGGAATTATTTCCCAAAAAAATATCTCACTAAAACATATTCTAAACTAATGTGTTTTGTTGCATTATATTTATCCGAAAATATCCTTAAACTTGTAAGACTCTTAAAAACAAAAAATAGGTTTTTAAGAAATTGAGATTATGTTCAATATTAATATCATAACACCGGGATGGTTTCTGTAAATCTCAGGTCAATGAACACCCATATCCTAAATTTTTTTACATAATCCATAGATGTTTCATTATTATTATCACTAAAATACAATTTTAAAAAAATACTCATAGAATTTAATTTTTGAACACCAATACATAAATAATTCATTCATTTTATTTCCACATAATTCCTTCACCCATATTTAGATTATATTTTTGAAGAGTTAATTGACTATAATAATTCCGAGGTTCTACACATTTAAGAAAATTCACTATAAATAGATCCTTAGGATGATATTTACATTCTTTTTTATCATAATCTTCATTTTTCATGGAAAATTCTTTTCATTATGCCCTTCCCTTCCACACAAAAAAACGTTTACCATTCCATTAAGAAAATTCCTAGTTGTATTAATCCACATTTCATACATGATGTAAAAAAAACTATATTTCATCCATGGTATCCGTCATTTGAGATCTTAGTGAGCTCTATCAGTCTCTTCTTTGGTATGTATGGGAGTTGGTTAATGTGTATGTTGTTTATCATATTATAGGGAAACTAATTGTGTATAATCAAAATATATTTCAATCTAGTAATCAAAATATTTGGTTGGTCATAGTCACCACTGTTTCCTTTATATTAAATGTTAACATGAATCTATCATGTTCCAACCATTGACTAAAACCAAAAATCATAGTTTGAGAAACAATATTCAATGGGGGAAAACAATATAATCATGTACAATATATTTAAATCATGAAACCTCCTTTTTAAATATATGACATATTATGTCTAACCTAGGTTATTCAATTTCATTATATATATAAATACTTCATAATGGTTTGAGAGGAAAATGTGAATGATACTAATAATAACCCCAATGAGTGTCAAACCAGGTGTGTAGTAAGACCCATTTTTAAAAACTATGTGATGATCAGGGTAAGCTCAATGCACCATTTTTACAGTTATTAGCACTTTTTACATCTGTATCAGAACTAAAAACACTTGTAGTACCTTGAAAGGGATGTATTTTAATGCAAATCCATATAATTTATACCATACCAAAACATTATAATGTTGATGTATTCTTATCCACAAGGTCTATCGTATAGTTATGATACCAAATCAATTTTTTTCTAAATATTGTACCCAAGGTTTATACTAAACTTCATTTTATACCAATAATATAAACGTGATCCCAGTATTCCTAATCCAATGTCTTCATTATTTCATTGGAATAATATAAATTGAATCACATCCCAAAGGAAAAAATAGTTTATTAATCTTGGTAAAGTAGATACATACATTACGCTTGTATTATATTATAAAACAAAAATTTAATCATATTTTATTTCAATAATATAATTAATTACTATACAATATCCTTTCATATATATCAAAATAAACTTCCGAAATTAATAGAAGAGGAAGAAACAAGAGTGATACCATATATTCAGTAAGGGTTGAGTAAAATAGATGAAATCATGAATTAATATGCATAATCATTATAGAAAGGTTAATAACTGAACACACATTCCATGTAATCAAAAAAAGGAGAAGTAAGTTCATCTAGATTTAATATCAATGTAAAATATCATGTATAATAATAGATATGATAAAGTAGATAACTAATAACAAATTCCACTTCATCAATAACATGACTATCATAACTTGATAAGGCATATTCAATATGGAAAGTATTAACTAAAAACACATTCCATTTAATCATTAACAATGAATGAGATATATCCCTAAATAATATCATTGTAAAAATATCATGAAGACCAATAAATGAATAAAATTCTTTATTATTAGATGTAATTTCACTAACACATGATACATCTACCATCATGAAAAATCCTCAATACCGATTAAAACTACAAGGTAAAAACACAGTGATTTTGGAAAATAATTTTATGAAAGCTTACTAATCTACCTTATGAGAGTAATGGTGAATTTTGGGGATATCTATAACCAGGACCAAACCATGTCTGGAATTCCCATAGCATTATTCATGTATTGAATAATAAATTTAATTCATAAACAACGTGACTTATCATCAAATATTTATATTGTGTAAGGGATATAAATTTACATATACACCCCCTATCAATTAAATAACATTCAAAGTAAAAATCATGTGTAAAAATGGTACATGGTTTAGGAAATGATTATATGCATCATACAAAAATATTGATATTTATGGGAAATTTATTGTCCAATGCAATGTGAATAAGTGTATTGAATATTAATGACTATAAAATGAACTAAGGAAGTATATTTGAATACATTACTTGTCTAGAATGATCATAAACCATCCAGATGATGAATAAGGATGATATTAAAACAAAATATACCCACTGGAGTAATAAAAATGTGTTTCTTCATTGATTAATATAAATACAACTAAATGATCTAAAAAAAATTATTGCAGAAAATAACCATTTCATTTCAAAAATAAATTTTTAAAAATAAAAGTTCAAAATGAATTTTGAAAAAAAATCTAAAAAAATAATATTTTAAACAGATAAATTAAAACTTAAAATATTTGAGTGGTATTGATGGATGTAAATTCTATTTTGGCCATACACATTCAAAAACAATTCCTTTCACTTTTTTAGTAAAATAAAAATAGGAATTTTTATGAAAATGAAATGAATATTATTTTCAAAACATTTTTTAAAATGTAAAAAATGGGAAAAAGTGTCATTAATAAATCATTTGTAAAATTTTAAATATATGTTTTAAAATATATTCTTTTTGAAAACTTGGTTTTCGATGAAAATCGATTTTTGAAAAAAGAGATAAATAATGTTGGATTTTAATAAAAACATTTTCTCGATTATTATATGTACTAAAGAGTTGTAAAATGTAACTATTACTCGAAAATATCATGAATAACCATAAGAGTATAAACGTATTTGGGATTATAAGACTAATATAAAATAATTTCCTTCAACTGAAATTCAATAAAAAAAATTTCGATGATAATTGGACTATGAAATAAAACCTTACAATTATCATAACATTGATTTGAGAATTATTCAATGAATCATTTATACGTATCAACTATTAATAACCATAAAAATTTAAATTCAAAATAATATAATTAAAATTCATTACACAAATTATATTTTGATATAAAATACATCAATGATGTAATATAACCCAATGAAAATAAATTGAGTTCTGAAATTATTTACAGCATGGTAATTTTAAATTCAAATACATAGCGAAGAGATAATTAAAATTTAATATCAAAATATCATGAATTATTTGTGAATCCTGATATAACATGTCAAATGGGAAGTATATACAATATATAAAATAAATTTTTTTTATACAAATTTAATATGCCTCAATGAAATGAAATTGAGATGAAATCCCATACCTTATGCTTTTAGTTAGTTGAATCATATTTATCATCTTATATAGTGGTTTTAATCATTGATTTTAAATTATAATAGAACCATATTAATAAGTTTAACATCATATTGATCCATTTATAATAACATGTCACTTGTTCATTAATAATATTTCATTA
Organism: Viscum album; assembly: GCA_963277665.1. Taxonomy (NCBI): domain Eukaryota; kingdom Viridiplantae; phylum Streptophyta; class Magnoliopsida; order Santalales; family Viscaceae; genus Viscum; species Viscum album. The sequence continues at coordinate 1,629,752,140 of OY728121.1, read as the reverse complement.
TTCCCATTATTTTGGGTGTGAATTGAATTGTTTTCTCGTTCATTTTAATCATGAGAGTTATGATTCCTGGCCATATTATATAGTTATATCATTTCCAAAATATTATTCATGAAATATTTATAATATATTTACATAAATAATAATTTTAAAAATAATCATAAAATATAGTTTTGATAAATTAAGTATGTCTTGATCATGGAGATGGAAGAGTATATATACAAATGAACAACATATCAATTCAAAAATGATCATTATATAAAGGAAGATGTAAATATTTTAACTATAATTAATTATCATAATATAATTTTATTAATTGATGTATACTTATATATATCATCCATGTGTTTTGGTGATTCAAAGAGAGTCACATCATATTGTTAATGTTATAGTCCATATGTTCATTAATGATGTTATCCTCTCTCAACGAGTGAAATTATACAAAATGAAAATGATTTATTATATACTAATAATGATAAATATTTAAAGAATATAATAAATATTTAACTTATATAAGAAAAATTCATCAACATTATCCATATCAACTTCCACGTAATGTTTTGTGAAAGACGAATCACATCACTTTGTGAGGCGGTTGTCCGATGCACAAATGAGAAATACTATCCTATTCTAAAAGGAATTGAAAGTAAAAAAAGGTAAATATGATATTATGAATGAAAATGTATAAATATTTTATAAATATTTTATATATAATTTATTTCCATAATCATACTCAATTATGATTGGTGGTAATGAAAAGATGAATGACATCGATTCATGAGGTGGTAGTCTACTGTACGCATGTATGATGATTTCATAACCCATTTGATGGAAGAGGATATGGTGTAATGTCATCAAAAAATTATAAAAACATATAAATATATATAATATAATGAGGTTATTATATCATAATTATTTAAATATAATATAGGGAGTTGGATAAATAAAAAATATAATAACTGTTGTTGAAGAACATTACCTCGTCTTCTGGTAAACTCATTAGGAGTGCACCAAAAGCCTTAATATGATTGATTTTGGGAAAAAATAAGGCTTATAAGATTATGGGAGGGAATTTAGGAAGATATTTTAGTTGGTTATGGATTAACCAAAAGGGTTTTTTGAGTATATATGTGATAATAGGGGGTGTCCTTTTATAAGTGTGTCGAGTGGCATAGTAGTAATTTTTGAAATAAAAAATAGTGTACCCTTGTTTTTCACACTCCACAAGGGGAAAATAGAGTATTATCTATAATTACACATGATATTTCAGAAATATATCAATCCAATAGATTTGATAAAATGTTTTAGGTGAATTTAACCCTTATCATTTTTAGTCTAACCCCCATTAAATTCCTTTTTACCTTAACAACTATAATTTTTTTTGGGTTTCACTATTCATTTGAGTAAAAATTTTAGTTGACATTATAAAAAAAATTTAATTATTATTAATTCAAACATATAATCTATTTTCCCAAATTCCATTCATATATGTAATAAAAGTTAATTAAAAATTAAGTTTGTAGCCGTGATGAGAGAGAAGGGTTTCAAAGAGAAAATGTTCAAAAGATTTTAATGTTTTTAGATCAAAATTCTAAACTACAATGATTTAAATGACATTAACTAGATTAATAGAAAATTAATTGAAATAATTTTACTTAAAAAAATTCAAAATATTTTTTAACTTTATAAATAATTTTTAAAAAATGATGTTTTCAATTAAAATTAAGTATTTTTCACTATCAAATCTTGAATTCGTGGAAATAACATCGATTTAAAACTATTAGTATGGGCTGGAAAACTATTGGAATATCCTATAGTAATGTTTATACAATAATTTGGCTAATTTTATGTTAGTATAGTCATATAGAAATAGTTTTTAGTGAACCATTGGTATAAGGATATTTGAATTTTTAGTTTAACAATGATTTTGATAGAACCATTAGTATATATATCCACCAACAGTTCTATCAACACCATTGGTACCAATTATTTCGAATCCATCAGTATAGATACCCCACAGTTCCACAAGAATTTGCACCCCCAACCTTCCCAAACATACCCAATAAGTCACCAAAAATCATAGCAGCACCCAACATTTTCCAATTACATAAAAAAACTTCACAACACAATATAAAAATTATGATTACACATGACACCAATTAATGAATTCAAAAAATGATGAAAAACATTAAAAAAATAAAATATATTGATTCAGAACTAATAACCAAACATTGAATGCCCTAAATATTAGTCAAATATGTAATGGAACAATATTTACCTCATCACCATCACCATCACCATGAACATAACTACCCTCATAATCACTATTATCCTTAGAATCATCCTCACTTTTATCCTCTCTATCACCATTTCCATCATCCTCACTATTATCCTCACCATTATCCTCACTATAATCATCTCCATTGCTATCACTAACACTAGGAGTTTTATAATCCCCACCACCACCAGGATAGCTGCCTAGGGAACTATATAACATACCATAATTGACAAAAATGAATCAAAATTCAAAAAATTATCTGGTCGAAATGATGGAAATATGACTGGCATAAATTTCACAAATTCATCATTAGACCATTTATTCCATTATTGTTCCTGTGTTAACAATTTTTTTATCTTCTTCCTCATCCTAAACATGGGATTAATTTGAATTATCTAATTCAAACTCAGTGCTACCAGAATAGGCACCTAAATTGTACCAATATATAGTAAGGACAATACTCTTCCCGAGTCAAAGGAATACTCTTCCATGTTGATATTCTCCATAAAACTTCTATAAATGATCATTTAGCCCAAATATTTCATCCTCTTTCTCATAAAGGACCTCCCAACCACACTGTTACAAATATAAATGAATTATTTTGTAACAAAATAGATATCAAAATTTCAAATCAATGAAAAAAATTACAATATACAATAGTGTCAGTTCATTTACCATGCTACCATCATACTTCTTTCATCTTGAGAAAAAAAATTTACTTAAGGCACACATCATTCAATTTTAAAAACCTCACTATGAAATTACATTGAATGTATAAAACTGTAATTTAAAATAGGTTATTAATAATAAATTTATTTATTAAAATCAAATGGATACACTAAATTATACAATACAATTTTATATAATGATTGATAACATTTTTTAGTATGATATGTGTTGGTTTAAAAACTAAATTTTATATAATAAATTGAGATAGTTGATAATATGATTTAATAATGATTTAAAAAGTTATCATAATGTGGAATTTAAGGATTCTTGTTTGTATATAACATTTCCATGAATATAAGGGAAATGTAAGTATGGAATAATAGATACTGAATGACATTATTGAAAAAATAAATCTAGATTAAATACAATTATATTATTGTAAAAAAAATGGTGTTTTTTATTCTAGATGTGTTCTTATTTGGATTGATATGTTTCTATGGTTTAATTGAAAATGCTTTAAAATAGGAAAAAGAAAGTTAAAATTTTCATTGATGGATATTTATGAAATCGTATAGTCAATATTAATTATTTTTTGTTAAAAATACAAATAAAATATTTGTATTTATAGTTTATTTTGATAAATAATGTTAATTTTTAGTTATATTGATAGTGTAAAAAATTAAAATTTTATGTTCTAGGAATATTAAAAATAGGATTTCTCTGTTAAAATGGTGTATATATTTTTCCAATTATGGTTCAGGTAGAAACAAACATGATTTAGTTTATTTTATTTTTTATTAGAGAGCTAAAAATGGTGGATTTGGGCGTTGTTTTCCACTGGAATGAATAATGTGTTATGAGTGGAAAGGTTATAATTCATTTAAGTAATTTTGATAATATTTTCCGAATATTAATGGGTTTCATGGTTTGGCTGCACAGTTTGAAAAAATATGTGCCAATTGTGCGAACCTCACCACCTCTAGGGGATCCCAAATAGTTCAGTTGCACAGTTTCAAAGACCTTGAACCTACCATTCTTTATGGATATAATTGAAAATTTTAGACCACTCGCATTGTTTTGCACTAGTGGATGAACAGTTTCCTCAAATTGTGTTGTATTGTAACACCCCTAAGCTTTTGAACATTTTCAAAAATAAGTTAAATTTCATTGATCCGTTTAATTTTATATTATACTATATTAATCTTGTGCTATAAACAACATCATCTTAGCTTGTGTTTCACATAACACTATGTACCTAGTAAAAAATATTTAATTAATATAAATATTTAAATAAGAAAATTATTACCAAGTCCTTAAAATGAATGTTATTAGAAGGGTTTACTTAATTTTTAAAAAATGGTTTAAAAATATAACTAATTCTTTGGTGACCAATTAGTAGTGATTGAAAATGAATCAATTTTTAACATAAAAGGAACTCCTTTTTTTAAAATATTAAAATTTGAACAAGTGTGTTTTATACTAATTTAATAAAAACATCAATCATATTTGATTATGATAAATATATCAAAATATAAAATATTCAATCTAATTGTTAAAATTTATCATATTTGTCTTATAGATATGATATAAAAATAAATCATTTTTGTTCTTAGATACTATATTTTTTTTAAATGAAAATTTATTTTCCTTTAATTCCACAGTTATTTGAAATGTTTTTTTTGAAAATTTTATACACTGTATTTAATTTTTTTTGAAATTATAATATAGATATTTTATTATTTTATTTTTAATTTTTATAATTTCTTGATAATTTACATTTTTTATTAATAGTTAAAAATAATTCATTTTAATTCCAAAACCACTCTTCAACTGAATAATTTATAATGATAAAATACATTTTAAATTGTTGTTAAAGGAAAATTAGATCCATTATAAATATATTATATTAAAATACGTTATATTAATATTATTTATATTAATTTTTGATATAATAACTTTTCAAACATTTTTTCATTTACACATTAAAACCCCACACTCTTGCCCAATCTATGAGACTAACATTTAAATTAATTTTTTTCTACTATTGTGTTTCAAATTTTGAGAAAATGGTTTTCATATTTGAAATAAGATTGTCTAAACCTAATAAATAGTTATCTTTTATTTTTGGATAGTATGAAATTAAACATCATAATTCTATTACCATGTTTAAGGGTAAATCATTTAATCAAGGGTAAAAATAATTTTATAAACCTTATAAAATTTAATAAACACATTCTAAAATATTATTGGACAAATTTAATTTGTAACATAACACCTGTGTTTATTAAATTAATTACATAATGGATAGTTTTTATAAAAATGTTTTAGATATTATTAAAATCATAGAGAGTGAATAATTTCTCACACTTACATTTAATATGTAAAATATCATTTAAAAGGGCAGAAATAAAAAATATTCTTAACTATAAATATTCTTTTAAAAGGAAAAATCTTTATATAAATATAGAAAACTTATTTTAAATTTTTACTGAAAAAATTATTATCATCCATAATTACACAAGGATGATGCAATATTTAATCAGTTAATAAAATAATAAATTAAATGATATTAGAAATATTAAAGTTAATATAATTTTAGTTATTTATTATTGTAAACAAATTTTATTTGTTCATTTGTAATATTATGATTGTATGAAATTTTATGTATCAAAATTATCTTGTTGTATTTGTTTTCTAAAATTCATATTGATGAATAATGTCAAAATTGACACTAATGATATTTTATGATAATAAATTGATATTAATTTAATTATTGATCACCCAAATATTCCATATGTTCTAGGTGACTGTGATATGATGAAAAATATCATAAATTGGACATTAATAGTCCAATTGACACTTTATATGTAAAAAATAATTCATTTTATTATTGAAAATTTTGTTACCATAGTTAAAATTAAAATATGTTAACTAAGTGTTCATAAAAAAGGGAAGTTATAAAATAACACCAAGATATTTATAAATAATATTGTATGATGATATTAAAATTTTAAAATATATTATCATAGAATAATTTTACATTTATGTGTTTTTGTATTTTTTGTAAATTTATTATAAATTAATCTTTTGATAAATTCCAAAATTGACCCTCCCTTCTCTAGAAAAGAGAATTTATTCTTCTGATTTTTTGAAAAATAAAAACATATTTGGTTCATCTAAAACCAAATAAAATATCCATAAAACCTACCAAAATTTATCCTTGAATAATTCATAAGTGATGAAATCCAACTAATGAAGTCCTTTGGTGAAAACCAAAAAGAGATACCCCAAGAAGCGGTACTGTTCATCCAGAGATGCTTTTATTTAATTTCATCCACAAAACCCATAAATTCATTATTTTTTATGTTTATATAATAAAATATGTATTTTAAATATAATGAAATGTCTTTCTGTTAAATTTGCGACCTAAAAGATACAAACATTCATCAAATGGTATAGACAATCATCAATCATGTGCACAATGGACTACCACCTCGTGAATCGATATCTTTTATTTTTATTACCACCTTTTGAGATTGGTAATAATGATGGATTTATATTTTATATATGATATATATTATTTTTATAATTTTTTTATTATTATTTAATTATTATTTCACACTTGCAATTATAAATTCAGTGTTGTGGAAATATCATAATGTTATTTGTGTGTACGGTGGACTACCACATCAGAATGTGATGTGATTATTTCATGTGTTACATGGAATATATTAAGTATTTATGTAATAAATATATGTTATATATATTATATTAAAGTTATCTTGTAATGATAATATGTAATGTAATTTTCTTTGTTGTAATAAGACAAGATAATGAAAACCACATTCATGTGCACGTATGACTTACATTTTAAATGAACTGTTTATTTTATATTATCTCTCTATATCATATGAATAAATTAAAATTAAAATATAATTAATTAATTTATATTATATTTATATAATTATTATCATTATAGAGATGATTATATCATGACCTATAAAAGAGGACCAACAATAACTAGCCAAAACAACGATGAAAAATTGGTAACTATAACATGAATTTGTTAATAGATGAGTAATGTAATGTAATAACTAAATCACATATGGTGTAATAAATACTATAACTGTTCAATTGTATATGTAAAATGAACTTTTATTTATTATACTGGAGGTTTTAACATGTATAAAAGATGTTATGACTTAGGGTAAGAGAGTTTGGAATCTTAATTTAATTTTTGTGAGACTTATACCATATTCATAATTAATTTAATTTTTGTGGTGTATATAATTAAAAAGAATATATTATTTGGTAATTATTACTAAATTTATGATTATTCATATATCAAATTTATTATCTCAAGTTAATGGGGTCTACTATTATAATTAACCAAATCTATATGGTAAATTTCTCTCAATTTTCCTTCTTTGAGACAATTGTTATGTTATGAACATATATTATTATAATAGGTGTATATAACATCCAATAAAGTGTTTTACAATGAATATAATTCAATTTTATTATATTTGGATCTTTTTATAATGTTAATATCTCTTTAGTTGGAAACCTATTATCTCCAAAAACCATTTTAAAAAAAAATGTTCTACAGTGTTTTTAAAAACAATGTTTGACCCCTATTTTATCATTTATAGAAAATGGTTTTAAAAGGAATATTATTCCATTATTATAATCAATTATCTTTTGAACTTGTACATATAATTTGAAAGGAATAAATGTTTTAACGTGTATATAATAGACATAATTTCTACACTGCTACGACCAATCATTAATTGGTAGAATCCTTTATAATTTTTCAGATTTATATTCAATGAAAAAGTTATCAAAAAATTTATATTTTATTAAAAGTTTTTTTCAAAGTGGACATGATATTTTACTTCAAAAACTGTTTCATGTGATATTTCAAAACTGTTTCCATTCAAGAAATCATTATATGTTGTAACTTATGCTTTACTGGGGGTTATGATTCGAGGATATTATACTTATTATTTATATAGTTGGTTAATTCTTATGATGAATTAATTTTGTTATTATGTCAGTCAAATATATTGTTTTCATGATCTTATGGGTGGTATATATATGTCCCTTGAATTCATTTTTATTTACTTATATCTCTTGAGATAGACATGACTTTAATGGGGAGTCATCTTAGCTATGTAATAGAATTTGTCATATAAGAATGAATTTATAGTGAATCATGACTAATAAGATGAGATTAGGGGTGAAACATGATAACTAATATGTCCATGAGAGTGAAACATGAAAAATAAGATGGTGTGGAGAGTGATCCCAATGCACTAAGATAGTCGTGGTCACAAGACTTAACTACAATGGATGTAATTTTAGATATATATGTGTATACCATAATTATGTGTCATATTTATATTATATTCTATAATTTTTTATGACATCTACTCCATTATTTTTCATTCCATTTGAAATTCAAATCATTATTCCTTGATTCAAGTATATAATCTTTGATATGTGGGGTACAATCATTAAATTTTATACTTTTGACCTCATACACTTATATTCACGTTATTATTATAAATATATGTATATCCTATTTACCCTTACAATGAATCTAATATCATAATTTATTATGTTTCATTTACCCTACATATGATAAAATGTATTAGGTCTGTTATTTAAAAAATATTTAGATTTATAATGAAATAGGGAGTAGATGATGTATTTGATTTTTGAGCATGTTGTTTATGATTCAAATATTCTAAATGAAAATTACTATTATGGACTTTGTGAATGTGATTTTTTAATGTAATTAATATTTATATAAAATCATGTAATATCAATGTACAAAAATCATGGGTCATTATTGTTGGTATCATAGAAAAGGTATTTTCAATATTTGGAATCCAGGATGATGGAAAATTAGTATGATTCCTAATGATAAGTCTATGTATAAGTTTTAATCCTTGAATTTTTATAATTATCCTTAATAACCTAGGATCTAACCTAAGATAATATAGATTAAAGGTAATTTTCCATGATAATTAGGTTTTTATAATATGGTTATTATTTCTTACAGTATTATTTTTATAAATAAGTTATTGAAAGGAACCCAACAAAACCATGTTAATGATGAATGCATTGAAAAATGTAATGATTGTCCTCATATGAAACCAAATGTTATGGGAGATGAAATGAAAAAATATATATCTATACAGAAAAAAGATACAAATAATAAAATAATTCCAAACGTTAATAAGAGGCAATAACTTTTTATTGAGTCCTTCATGTGGAGACATCCCCCTTAATTTAGTGGTTATTATGATCCAAATGTTTCTAAACAATTAATTGGAACCACATAAATGATATATATTTTTTCCTTCAGTGTATGAAACTAGAAAAATTAATTTTGGATATTTATCATTTATATGGTGAAGTTGGATAGTGGTTGAATCTAATCAAGAATACTTAGTAACTAGATGAAATTGAATCCATGGATTGGTATGAGTTCAAGAAAATATTCTTCTATAATTACATTTATCATATAAATCATGCTTTGATGGAGAAATATTTACTCGAATTAATTTAAAGGGATGATGAGTATGTTGGTACCTATATGGATAATTCTAAACAACATGTGAGGTAATATTCTGACATTTTCATCAAAACTAATACTATGATTGATAGATTTTTTCAGAGATTAAAATGAATTATTTAAAGGTTATAACACATATGTGAGTTTAGTAGCAATAATGAAATTATGTATTTTTATATCTAGGTGGAAATAAAGGTTGGAATTAAATATCAATATCATTATTATGAAATAAAAAAATAAGATGGAGATAATGGAAAATAAAAAAACGATGGAATAAAGAAAAAGAGATTTTCAGTATATAAAATGAATGGAAAGATACATATAGGACATTATCTAAAGGGAACGTATAAATATATTACATGTGAGACAGATGGAGATTAACCATTTTAGTTCCAAATAGATGGGAAAAAGTAATCTAATGATGATAATAGGTTGAAGGTTTCACAAAATGCTCCCCCGCACTTCAATGCATCATCGACAGGGAAAATCCATGTTATGCTAATCAGTGACCAATTTTCTTAAATTACGATAATAATAGATGCGAAAAACCTCTTAAATCCAGAGACAATGGGAAATATCAGGAGATCACTATTAGATATATGGATTATAAGAACAGAGTGGATGAATTATTTAGTGTTTATGTGTTAAAATTCAAAAATAATTTTATAGAAGTACTTTTATGGTATTATAAAGAATAGAAAAATCTATGGATTAGTCCACTATAGTATTTCCTTATGGATGTTAAAGAATATGTTCAATAGTATTAGAAAACATGAAATGTTATTATAGTGGTAAGGTGATATATTAAGAGAATGAATGATTAAGGGAATTAAACCCATGAATATATGCATGATATTGGTATAAAATTTAGGTATTGATATGTTTCATTGTGATAAAATCAATCGAATAGTATTTATGATAATGGAACTGATGACAATGTGGTTTAAAATAAGATAGATTAAGTTTATATTTTTTTATTTATTTTATAATGATTGAGTGAATTTTAGAATGCATGCAGGTTTTCACAATGCTTTAATGGTAATTATGTCTATTACAATGTTTCAAGAGAATATATGATAATAGTCTTAAAATGTTTGGTTTGTGATAATTACGTTCTACATCATGTTTTTTGGGAGATTAATGATATGATTATTTTTTAAATATTGTATCCTTATTTTTAAATTTTTTAATTATAAAATTTTGTACTGTACCTATGTTTTACAATTTATGAAATAATTTTTGTTGAAAAAAGGATAATGTTATAGAGATTAATAGTTTACATCACCATATGATTATATATTCATATTGGTTAATAGATGCTAAAAATTTTCACATGAGAACTATATAAATAAAGAATAACATGTAATCCCATTATGGATCTTATGATCAACTGTTTATTCTGGTATTACAATTTCAACATCATTTATTTGAGTTAGAGATGAATCATAAAAGGAATAAGGCACAACCAAGGGATGATGTTGTTCATACAAAATGGAAGGAAATTAAGAAATAATGTCTTCTATTAATAATTAAATAACATTATGAAAAATATCTTGAAATACCTTTTTTATCCTCGTACCTTCATTTTCAATGAATCAAATGATCAATTAGATCATAATTGTTTTTCATTATATGATGGTTAACATTATAATAACAGTGTTATGTATAACTCTACATAAAAAATAGATAGTTAGAATTTTATTACAGATCTATTTTTTCACATTCATTAAATGATACCCTATTTGAAATCCTAGTTATGTGGTAATATTTTCCTTTAACATTACCACATTTTAATTTGACGTTTTATTGAACCTTTTTACCATTTGGGGTTTCCATAAATAAATTATCAAACCGCCATGTTTGATTTTGAAGTAAAATTTCAAATTTTAATGATTTGACTTCCTTTTTTAATTCACGATCATATTGGTATGGTATAAAGTCACTTTGTGCTTCCACCAAACCACCCTAAAGTCTAAAATTATTTCCATGTATATCTCCTATGGAATTATATTCATTACCACTCAAATATAGATAAATCATAAATCAGACCTTTAGAGCTAGATCATTCTTTTTTAGGATCATCTAGTTGAAATAATTGATCCTAAAGAGAAATTTATATGAAACAAGAGCACTCACCTATAATTGTTTTTTGGAAAAACCACTAGTTTGAAGAAGGTATATGGGAACAAGACTTTATAGTGGGGCATAAATGTACCCCTTGATTTATTTTAATGATGAAGTTAGAGGGGGAAATTGGTTTCAATGGGGTATAATATAACAACCCTTGTTTTTTTGAGTATTTTATTAATAAATTAAATTTATTTTACGTATTTTGTTTCATGATACACCACGTTATAAATATACTACATGAAACAACATCTTAGGTTGTGTTACAATATAAACAACATTTCAATTAATTTTTTTTTATTACTATTAAGTAAACAATAAAATTACAAACTAGACATTAGAATGGCTTGTATGAGTGGTATTAAATTTATTATGGATGTATGTTTTACACATATATGGAATTATTTTGTGACCAATTAATTATAAATCAAAATGAAAACCAATTTTAATTAAATGAAATTATTTGCATGAAAACCTATTTAAAATTACAAAAGTGTGTATTATTCCAATTTAAAACAAAATCGTCCTTTTTGGATTATATAAATTATATATATTGACAATATATTTTATATAATGTTTAAAATTCATCATATGTGTTTTCTAGATATTATATATAAATAAATCCAGTTTTATACTAAATTATTTTATTTTTATAAAATATAATTTTATCATCACGTAATTGACAAAATTTTTTGAAGATAAATTTTGAAATATTTATAATTTTTGTATAAAATAAAATAAATTTTCAAATATTAATTTAAAAATTTTATTTAGTTTATTTTTCTGATAAGTTCATTTTATTGATAAATAGTGAAAATTCTACTCTTTGATTGAAAATTAACATTTCATCAAATAATTTATAATGATAAATTATAGATTAAATTTGATTTCAAGTAAAATTAGAAATATTTTATATCTATTAATAAGATATAGTTCATTTAAATTTAATTTATATTATATTTGGATATAGAAACATTTCGTTCTTTTGAATATTTATGCTTTAAAACCTAGCTTTCATGCAGCATCTATTGGTTTGATTGTTATTAATTTTAAAAATTGCATAATTTGAATATTTAAAAAATGGATTCATATTTTTTGAACAAGAAGGACCATATTTAATAAATAATCCCTTTTTATTTTTTCATAACATTAATAGTAAACTTAATAATATTAATATCATAATTAATGGTGAATCTGTTTATTTAGGGTAAAACTAATACTATAAATATTATAAAATTACCCTAAAACATTCTCTAAGGTTATTTGATGTATTTCGTTCAACCCTTAAAAAATATTTTTAGAAATTTAATTATTTATTTGACCCATTTCCTAGAATATTTTTTTTTAATTTATTAATTTCCTAGAGAGTGAAAAAATGTAACACAAATTTTTTTAAAAATATATTTTTTAATGAGGGGATAAAAAAAATAAAAACATGATTATAAATATTATTCAGAAATAATTTTTTTTCTACATAAGGGAATTTATTATTAAATTTTAATGAAAAAAATATTATCATAAATAATTTCACAATGATGATGCTGTAATTATTCAATTAATGAAAAAAATTAATTAAATTATATCATAAACATTAAAAGAAATAATATTTAAAAAAATTAATTCTCTAAAATAATATTCAATGTTACTATGACTTATTAGGGTTTTATTTAATGAATATTTGAGAAGTTAGGTATTTGTATGTATTATCATAAGGCCAATTTACTAATTACTATCAAAATTGAACTTAATAAAATTATAAGATACTAATATATTATTAAATTAATTATAAATAATAAAAATATTAAATAAGTATAAGGGGATTATATATGGTATAAATAACATAAAGTGTTCATTTATATAACAATTGATACATTATATACAAAAGTTACAACCTTTTAATATTGAAAATCAAGTTATCAATGTTAAAATTAATATAGGTTAAAAAAGGGTTAGTCTAAATGATATGGTCTAATGAAGAACATAAAATTTTCTAAATTCAATTGTTAGATGATTTTATAATGTCTACATATCTTATATTTGAATATTATTTGTTTTTGGGGTATTTGTATTGTGATTTAATTTATTAACAATTAATCTTTCGATAAATTCAAAAACTACCCCTCCACTCTCTTATATATGGGACAACTTATTCCATTTTCCATACACATAAAAATATAATTTATTTTAAATAATCCTATAATATTATTTTCCCATGGTCCCCCATAATCCTAGAATCCTTACTTTGGGAAGAAATCCAATATTGAAATTATTTTGCTGCAAACTAAAAAGAGATACCTAGAAAAGATGCAACGATCATCAATAAATGTTTTTTGGTTTAAGTTCTTTTATAATGTAATTGAATAATATTTATTTTTTGTTAATATAATATAATAATTATCTTTAATATATGTATATGTCTCTTTTTTAATGGAATGACCTTAAAATTCATAGACATACATCACATGGGTTTCATAATATTTGTTCATGTGAATATCATATTACCACCTCACGAACCGATGGAATTAATTTTTCCATTAACACCATTAAATGTTGATAAAAATTATTAATATATAGATTATATATGATATATATTATTTTTATCTGTTTATTATGATTCTATAATTATTATATAATGAAATCCTTCAAGAATTTCATTTTGTTGAAATATGATAATGGTTTTCATGTGTATGGTAGACTCCCACCTCGTGAAGTGATGTAATGCATTCAAACATCATATGAAATTTATTAAGTATGGTTTTAATAAATCTATGTGATATATATTAAATAATAGTGAATCTCTATTGATAATATATTAAATAGTTTTCTTTCATTCAATATGATAAGAAAATGAAAATATCATTCGTGTGTACGAACACCCAACTGTCTTCATGAACTATGTTTATTTAACTAAATCAAGCTTTTATGAATAAAATTAAATACAAATTTAATTCATATAAATATTTATATTATATTTTTATCATAATTTCTATTATTTAGATGACTAAATCTTGATCATTTTAATAGGAACAAGAATAACAAGTGAAAACATGTAGAAAAAAGAAAAGTAGTATCTTTTACCTGGATTTGTTTATAAATGTGTTATATAAATTCTTAAGTAAACTATATATGGTATTATATCTTTGAATATGGTAATTTGGTAAATTTATAATTTACTTTTATTTATAAAACATGAGGTTTTAACATTTTTGAAGGAGTTCAAGACTAAGGTACAGGGATTTCTAGTGTCACTTTTTTTTCTATGACACTAAAGTGATATTAACCATTTATTTATGTCTTGTTTTTTAAATATACCCCTAACTTTATTATATTATCCATATAATTAAAATTATTTTTATTTAAATATTAAAATTATTTTTCCTCTTTCATGGGGGATACAGTTCAAAAGTTATCGAATCATTATGGTAATTTTTTCTCAGTTTTCTTTCATTGAGAAATGAGTTATGTTATAAACCAATATTCTTTTAAAAGGTTTATATTCCATACTTTAAAATATTTTATAATTTATATACTTTTATTCATGGTATTTTATGATTCATGTAATATTGTACCCTCATAATCCAGATATTTGTTATCTCCAAAAACCATGATTCCTTAAAATGATTTAAAAAAATGTTCCACCATGTTTTTAAAAAGAAATTTTTATCCATGTAATGGGTTTTCTTAAAAAAAGGTTTTAATGTAATATTTTTTAATCATATAATCAACGATATGTTTAATTATACTATAAATATGAAAGGATTCTTGGTTTTAATGGGTACTTTATGGATGAAATTTCTCTTCTTCCATGAAAAATCATTATTTTGAATATTTCTTAATAATTATTTTGTTTTATTTTTAGTGAAAAAGGTTATCAATAATGTCATATATTTTAAAACAAATTCCTTGATAAAATTATATTTTTTCTCTGTAATTATTTCAAATGGTCTTTCAAACCCATTTTCAATATAAGAATACATTATTTGATGGTGCTTCTTATTTATTTGTGTTATGATTGAAGGGTACTATACTTATTAGTTATATGATTTGTTTATTTTTATAATGAATGACTTTTATTCTTATGGAACTAATATGAATCATTTTCATTATGTGAAGAATGTGACCTATATCTCCTTTGAATACATTTTGTAATTATTTATATCTCAGGAGATTAACATTAATGAAATAGGGAGTGAACCTATTTAATTAAATGAAATTGACTACTATAATGGTATTAGGAGTGATAGTTGACTACTAAAATGGTATTGGGAGTGATATTTTTCTACTGATATTTTATTAAGTGTTAAACTTTATGACAAAGATGGTTTGGAGAGTTAACACATTCCACTAAGATAGCCTTGACCGTGATCATTGACTACTATGAGAATAATTTTAAATAATTTTGCACCTACAACAACTCTATGTCTTAATTATATGTTTTGGTTTCATATTTTGTGCATTTTAATCCCTTGTGAATCATTTATTATGAACATACAATATTTATTCTATGACTCACTTATATGATATTTTATTTGTAAGGTATGATCTTTAAATGTTATTCTAATGTTCTAATACCCTTATGTTTATGTTATGCTTACATATATCCCTCATATACCCATACTATGAATATGAGATCACCCATTCATTTGGTTCTCTTCACTAGTATAAAACAAAAATGTATAATATAAGATATGTCCTCAAGGGTTCTAGTTATGTAAAAATAGGGCGGATAAGTTGTAGATGTATTGTTAACCAACTGGTTATGTCTCCATGTTTCCAATGACATTAAAATTATATATTGTTTTCTGTTTTTTTGGGTATTTTAATGAATATTAATCTAGTTATATAATATAAATGTAAGGAAATTATGGTTTTTATAGGAAAAAATAATCCCTCTCTCCAACCAGAAAATTTTACTCTTACCCATGCATCTTGGTTCCATCATTTCCCCTAACCACGAGAACCTGCCTTTTCACTCCAAAAGTCAGGCTCTATGTTCTAAAAAGTCAACATACACCCATGAAACTCTCATTATGTCATTTTAATCCATAATAGGTTAATGATAAATTATAAGAGAGAAATTTAGAGTATCCATACATCATAAAAAACTCATTTCTTACAGTTTTACCCCTTCGTGAAATTAATCGCTGAATTTCCCTTCCAAGGGTGGTGAAATGCATTATAAGAACATATATTATCACTAGGCATGTACATCATACCCCACTCTATTGTATCATCCTTTACGTGAATATGCATCCATTACACCCATATTAATGGGATAGACCATCACCATATAACCTTTTATCTCCATTCAATTATGCATATATGATACTTTTAAAAATCATCAATATCTGGTTCGATATACTCATTATCAATATTATGTGACATGTCATCATGGTAATGGTAAAGCATTGAAATTTTGAAGATTTAATTCATGTAATGGTACTTATGAGGTAATTGCAATAAATATACTACTATCCTGAATCTCTCCACAATCTAAAAAGGCCCAAAATAATGGTTATAGATTCCAAATCCACTGATCTGTGCTCAGGTTCGGGTGATACCCATAAGAAAAAAATATCCATTAACTCGAACTATAGAGCTTGTCGATGGAAATCATCATAATATTTATACCTATACTGAGTTGTAGTCATCAACTTCATGATTATATGAATCTACTTAGAGTTATCTTGAATGAGACAACAACCCAGTAGTGTGACCTATCTAGCCTCTAACTATCACAATATTGAACAGAACGACCAACCATATAGAGCCTTAGAAGGATCTATCTAGATCATTTTTTGAAATCTATAAAATTATTAAAAATCATTGAGAGAGATATCATTCTCCCAAGAACTACCTATATCAAGGAGGCATGCTCAGAGAATTTCCTCAATCACATGTATGGGCCATTCAGGTTATCCATCTATCTATGGTTGAAAAGTTATGATCAGAAGAACTTATGATGTGATAGATCATTATTACCCCCATGAAAACATTAATGTAAAATGAGTGACCCTTTCCAAAGTATAGTGTGAGTGATCCCATGATGTTGTATGGTCTCACAGACATATAATCTTCCTAGTTCATCAACTAAGAATGTATCCCCAATAGAATGTACGTGGGATACTTTATTTAGTCAATCCACTACTACCCAAACGACACCACTACCATAAATAGAACTTGATATGATGATGAATAACTAAATTGAGAAATATTAGCATTTCAATTACATGATTGATTATGAATTGAGAAAACTAGCGAGGAATTGGTGTTCCACCTTCACATGCTGAAAGGTAGATCCCATAGTGATAAATCCTTATATCTGTAATTTTATATCTGGCCATCAATACGATCAACGCCTATCATGATAAAAATTGGAGATATAAAAGTGAACTGTACATTGATAAGCATGTGAGCCCAACATCAGATTCTTTCTCATGAATTTTGGTACCTTGATACAACCATGTATATATAGTATGTCATCCCCAAATATAGGAAAATCCATAGGTGTGTCATCAATCGAAGTACTCTCTCAAAATACCAAGCCTCCAGGATCCAAAACCTATATCATCTTTACTCTATCAAAGAGTGAATAAGCCACTAATAACAATTACAGAAAATAATGTCCATGATGTTTCTGATCCGATATTTGTATATTAGAAAAAACATCCATAAGCTACCACTCACAACTAGCCTCCTGAACAACTTACATCTAATTTCACATACATAGATCATCTGTAATAATATTTACCTTCAAAATGATTGTATTTTTTTTCCATGGATTGAAAAATGAAATATGCTCCTGGGTACAATGTTTATGATGTTGTGGGTCATGTAGGAGACCAGTATCACATTGGATAATGTGTCTGTGAGATTGATGATGATCTTTTATGAATTTGTCTTTGAATCTAAATGGATTTTTTCAACCCTAGTTGGGAATGGGCATTCATTCCTCATCCCAATGAATATGTTGTTAGGTCGACCAATTATTTTCCTAACACCAAATCATTTTCCTTTGTGGAGGAACTAGTAGGACAACCTTCTTTGAAAGCGACTCAAAAAAAACCTCATATCATTAAAGGTTCTGGAGAGGGATCTATTAAATTGGTGGCTGATCCAAAGGTGATTAAACAATAGATAGAATCTTTCAAAATCTCAGTTCTTTGTTGAGTCTCCTATGAATGGGGAGAAAAAACTTGGTCCTATATAGGCTAAAGGATCACATTTCTCATTGTTGGAAATTCTCTGGTTGGAGGCTCATTCCAATTAGTAAATTTTACTTTAATCAAATCATGGGAAATCAATAAGACGTAAATGCGATATGGAAGTTGGGCCCCCTTTAATTTGAAACCAATGATTCTTTGACTCTCAGAATGGGTTCTGAATTTCAATCCTTTCACACAAAATAAATCTATTGCTATGGTCTCGGAAAGTTTTCATGGTCTCCCATAGATCTTCTAGAATCCAAAAATATTGAATGATCATTCCCCAGGTATGGGGAATCCACTGAGGATTGATCAGTGTAAAATAAATGGTGACCTCAGTCTTTATGCTACAGTTCTTATCGATATTGACATAGATCTTTCCCCTCTAGAGCATGTGTTTCTTGACGTGATTGATCAACTCATCAAGGAAAGATTTTAATTTGAAAACTTACCCAAATACTGTGAGAACTGTAGAAGAGTTGGGCATGCTATCAACAAGTGAATAATTGTGCAGAAATTCTCCAAGAAAGTTACCAATAATATCTCAGTGAAGGACACATCCTATGGTAAAAATGTTAACACAATTCAATATGTGAGAAAGGGCTCCAAGATTGGATCAAAATATGTCACCTAGGAAAACATGGCTACCACAAATATGACCTAGGATGAGTTAGTTGAGGTAGAGGAAACACAAGGTCAGGCTATAGCTCAAGCTGATACTGTTATTTTTAATGGGATGGATATGTTGACACAGAGTGGTCTAGAATCAGATATTGGTGAGGAATTATTTGAAGATATTTTCTCATTTTCCTTTGGACTGCAATATAAATTTCTCACCTTCGATCTTATAACAAAAAACTTAATGAAATATGATGCTCTGGATGATTCTAAAGCTGAGGCCAAATATGATCTCTTCCAATGCATGATTCTGAACCCACCCTATCTTAGCATGTAGATATTAAAATGACAGACGCATCCCCTCTAAGGATAGTCTCCATGTCGAAGGAATATCGATTGGGACTTGAGAACATTCCCAACCAAATCAACACCAATCTTTCAAATAGAAGAGAGCTGAGGATCTCTCATAAACACCGAGAAGCTGACTGAAAACCGAAAGGGGGATATGCCCCCATCCAGAATTAATGATGAAAATCCTTTTCTGGAACTTCCAGAGTTTGGCCAACCCTAGCACTTTATGTTCTATTAGGCTTCTTGTGGGTAAAAATAACCCTGAAATAATATGAATTTCTGAGCCTAAATCTAAAAGATTCATTTCTAGGGCCATGCTTAAAAGAAATGGTTATTCTCTTCTCAGTTCTACTCAAGATTCTTCTTCTTTGTACATATATTTCTTCATCATTCACCAGAGTGTTATCAACCATGCTATAGTTCATGTGGAAGAACAAATGATTACCTGTATCATCCTCAATAATAGTAAAAGATTTTTCTATTCAATGTTTTATCCCTACAACTATTATATCAACATAATATCTATTTGGAAGAATATTAAAGACTTATCCAGCTTTATCTCAGATCCCCAAGTGGTAATGGGTGACTTCAATTTCATCTTACCTGTGGATGAGATGATTAGACATTCTTACAATGTGGAATCCATGCGAGATTTCAGATCCTATATTGAGGAGTAAAACCTAATTGAATTTTATATGATTGGTGCCAAATTTACTTATTATAGGAGGAATTTAATCGGTACTAGAGTGAGTATAACTGAACGTGGAAATGAATATCTTCTTGGTTGTTGGAAAACCATCTCATGTGTTACTCTTGTTAGACATAATTCAGATCAACATCCAATTATCACTACCTTAATAGATAAGGGTGACAAGCCTCCTATTCGTTTTTAGTTTAATAACTCTTGGGCCACTCTTCCTGGGTGTTGCAAACAAGTGATTGACAACTAGAATATATATGATTGGAATGGAAACAATGTTTACTATATAACCATGATGAAAGCTCTCAAGGTTATTTTGAAGAAGTGGAGAAAGCTGAAATTTTGCCTCCAGGAGCAGGAAACAGAATCTTTGGAGAACTCCCACCTTGAAAATCTAGTTGAAAACACTAAAGCCAATTTTTGTAGTGAGAAATCCCATGAAAACAATATGTCCTCTAAACTCAATGAGCTTCTCATACATTGGGATAACATACAAAATGATATCTTTAAAGTGAAGTGGATCAAGGATGAGGACCACAATACTAAATTTTCAATGCGATTCAATGAGTGAAAAATGTACAACGAACTCTATCTTTAATAAAGGATTTTGACACAATCCTGGATGATATTCAGAGTCTTTACAATCATATTTTTTCCTACAACTCCAACCTATTTAATTTCCTCAGATGTAATGAGGATATTAAGTATAAAATCATTCACAAGAATGTCATTGAGGTTGATAATATCTTTCCCACCTCTATCCCTCTGGACACTGAAATCAAAGATGATTTTTTTGAACTCAATAAATAAATTTCCCTAGAACTGGATGGTTTTACTCATCATTTATTTCTATTATACTTGGTGGTTATTAACATGGATGTTTGTAAACTGGCAAATCACTTCTTTTTGGAAGGCTACCTCTCTCAAAGATGCAATGCTAAATTTATTTCCCAAATTCCTTAGGTGTAAAATTCCTGCGATATTGCTCAACCTAGACTAGATTCACTTTTCAACACGCTCTACAAGAACATAACTACAATTATGGCCAATCAGATGACTCATGTCTCTGGGAAAATCATCACTTGGAATCAATTTGGATATATCAAGGGGAGGAAAATTCAGTATTTCGTTCTCACTTCCCTTGAATGTGTCAACATGCTACAGAAGTCATCCAAAGGGGGAAAATTTTCACTCAAATTAGAAATCATAATGTCATTTGATACAATTGATTGGAATTCCATAGGATGAATTTTACCTGATATTGGATTTAAGGAATGGGTTATTCAATGGATTGAAGCTCTAATCATCTCTCTCATCATTTAAATTCTTATTAATGGATCCCGGGAAGGTTACTATAAGTGATCAAGAGGTTTGAGGTAGGGTGATCCCCTCTATTCCACTGTCTTTACTATTACAGAAGAGTACCGTTATCGACTTCTCATTCAAATGATAGTTTTAGGTGAACAGAAAACAATCATAGAAACAAGAGGCATCTATGCTACCTCTCACCTTCTCTTTGTAGATGATATTATTATCTTCACTCAAGGTGACAGGAAAAACATTCAAAACCTCAAGAGGTATTTAATTTATTATGAGAAAGTCTTAAGACAGGTGGGTAACTGGGGTAAGTTGTTTCTCTACTTTGGTAAAAACTTCTCTCCCTATAGAAAATATTTTATGATAAATGATCTAGGAATTTGTGAAGGGTATCTCCCATTAACCTACCTCTATGTCCCCATATTCTTTGGTAGACCCCAAACTTCTCACTTTGTGGATTTTGTGAGTCATGTTAGATGGACCTTATCATCTTAGAAAGGCAAGACACTCTTAATGGCGGGAAAGAATTGTTTAGTTAATCATAGTGTCACATCAAAATAGGGATACTCTTTCATGGTTTACTGATGGAATGCATCGGTTATAAAAACTATAGACACATTGATGAGAAAAATTATTTGGAGTGGTAGTAATCCTGAAAGAATGTATATTTTTTCTCCTTGGATGAGTTGTTGCAGGAATTACTCTAAGGGAGAAATTGGTGTCAAGAACCTTGAGATCATTAATCATGCATTGCAAGAATTGTTCTTTTGGAGAATCATAAATGAAAAGTCACAACACCTATTCTTTCTTAGATCCAAGATACTTAATAGGATTATTGATGGTAATATGTCTTATGCCCAATCTTCAATTTGGACCGAGATTAAAAATAATCTATCAGAATATCAACTGGAAGTCTCACTTGATAGTACGCTCTCAATCTTCTCAAAACTTTTGGACATAGAACTGGACATGTTCTCCACATATTGAAAATATTGACATTACTATTGATGATATTGATTATGGCTCTTTCATAATGAAACAATTTGATCATAGAGATACTCTTCAGTCCCTAATTGCTGAGATGATTGATAATTATGACTTTATGGATGGTAAT
The DNA here is from genome assembly GCA_963277665.1 of Viscum album. NCBI lineage: Eukaryota > Viridiplantae > Streptophyta > Magnoliopsida > Santalales > Viscaceae > Viscum > Viscum album. The sequence goes on along the minus strand of OY728121.1, from coordinate 1,629,729,181 downwards.
GATATGCTATTGTGGGAACCCGGTACAAATGGAATTCTTGACTCAAAAGGATTTTATGATCATCTAATTAATGGGAATAGAATAGTGATCGAATAATTTAATATAAAATGGCTGATATCATCCTGATTTACTCTACTATGGAAACTTAATCTCTGTAAGCTACCTGTGCATGAAAACCTGCAGCAAGTGGGCATCAATCTTTGCATCAGATGTATTCTCTGCCAGCAGCACCGAGAAGATGTAAATCATATTTTATTCCCCTGCAACACTTTATCTTCACTCTAGATCTTTGTATTTGAACTATTTTAAGTGAATCCTCCACATACTAATGTTATTTCCTAGTTCCTTCTTGATATTGCTACTACACAACACTCGAAATAGGTGAGTCTTATTTTTGGTGGCCTGTGTAGTGGTTATACATATCATATGTACATGTAGAAATAAGTATTGACATGTTGAACCATATCTATATAAAAAATATGCCTTATCCACTATTTTATTTGTGGTCCAAAAAGCCAACTATCTGCTTGATGAATGCTGTAGACACATAGTGGAGTAACTTTAAGTCTTTAGGAGTCTCCAAATTTCTAGAAATATCCCAAAACCACTTGAAACTATTGATGTTTTCTAGCTTCCATTATTATGAGGCTGGGATAAATGCAACACATATGGCTCCTCTAAAGGGAATCCATGAACTGCTTGTTATGAAATTTTCTTCCATGAAAATAATGGTGATTTTATCGAAGGGAATCATGGCACATGCAGCTACTCTATGACACATGATGCAGAGATGCATGGATTATTTAGTGGGTTGAAATCACTAGGAAAAGGAACTGGAACTTGGTCATGTTTGAATGAAACTCAACTACTATCATGCAAGAAGTTTGGATGGGTCAAATTCATATTGCTTGTATGATCACTAGAAAATGGAATAACTACTTCAACACTCTTGGTTAAAGGAATTTCAACATCACACACATTTATCGTGAGGTGAATAAACTTGCTGACTGGATTGCTAACAAAGAAGCCTCTAAATGGAATTTCACTCACTACTACAGAATACCTGGTAAGTTGATGTGCGTACTACAACATGATAAATTTAAATTTCCAACCATTTGGATTGTGCAATACTATTTTTCACTATATATTATGCCATTCTACTTCCCTTTTTAAAATAATTTCCTTCCTAATAGTCAATGAAATCTTGAGGTCAATGGACTATAGATATTCCACCCATCTAATCTTCCTATGATTAAAGTTAAACTATGAAAAAATATGCATGATGAGTTTGTTGTTTGTAAACACCACAAAATGCTCTCATACCAGGTAATGCCTCTAAAAATGCAAGGCCTGAACAAAAACTGTTAAATCAAGATCACATGTCTAGTAATTCTGCTCATGGGGCCTCAACAACTAAAATCCTATATGAAATGAGTCATTCTTCCTCAATAATATTTTTTCCTAACCTCACACTAAATTGATCACATGTTATTGTATGTCTTATTATAATATGTTGAGGAATCATGATTGGTACTATATTAAAATTTTCTATTATCTCCCCAAAATCATTCTCTTATGCTTAATACATTATATAATTCACACACACCATATTAATTCCCATAATAAGTGATTATGAGTCACAAATGTCTGGTATAAAACACATATAATATCCATCTAGCCCTAAGAAGCTCCACACATCAAATAAATTATTAGGCTGCACCTAGGAATATATGACACACTCCTTTTATATGACAACTAAAAGTCCAACCATTGAGATAATACAACCCAAGATTTTAACCCTATCAACCTTGATGTGAATTTATAAAGAATAACATACACTTACAGCTCTTTTAGTGCAATTAATATGATATCAAGGTATTCGTAATGGTCTCATTGAGTAGGATGTTACAAAAAGAATTAATCTATGTATATCACCATAAAAGAATCCGAATAAGGATGGAAAATGCTATTCATGAAATCTCTAATGATCGATAGAGAGTTCATAAGACTGAATGAAATCATAGGACACTCCTATAAGCATCACAATATAAGGAAAGACATATGAGGAATATCTGAGTGTCTAAATCCTACAAGATGACAATACGATCTAAGGTTGATCGTTTAGAAATTTCCATATACTTATAGGTGGATAATGAGTTCACCTACAATAGTTATGTTATAGTAGTGTTTCATAGTAAACTGATTAAAATTAGGATAATCTTCACAAATCAAGAGGGTTCCCTCCACCTTCTATTAAAAATGGAATTTTAAATATGATTGATAAGTACTAAGCAGTATAAAACCCTTGGCCTCTAAATATTCTAGATGAATTTTGAGATCCTAATAATCATTACAAGACATCCTATAATGGAGGATCGAAATAGATGCAGTTCTAGGAATTAGATCAATAGAAAACACTACCTCTCTTTTAAGACATAGTCAGGATTTGTTTGAGGGAAAACATCCCTGAACCAATCAACTACATGAGTGAATTCAGTATAATGTAATCCCTTATCATCTATAAAATCTAATAGAATTTGGGATGTCACTCCTCCTAGCCTAAGATTCTATAGTCAAGCTCTACCTTCTAGGACATCCTATTCAACCATGTGAATATAAGTACCAGACATTGGTGATGTTTCTGACACCCTCCAACTATAATAAACCAAATAGTAATGATAGGGGACTAACCAATCTTTCAATAGAATGACATGAAATCCTTTCATATCTATGAAAAATAGGCCCTGTAGGAAACAATTGCATCCTAATTCAAGAGTATAGTCCTAAAATTTGCGTACACTCCCTAAACATAATTCAAATGGTGTTTGAAGGGTCATAACAACATATGAATATAGAATTTAAATCTGATGGACTTCTACAATATCATGATATATAATGGAGTGGGGTGAAACTATATTGATAATCGTAGACATAATAATAGAGGCTAATAGAATAGTACATCTAATATTAGAAAGCATGGAACACTGGTCCTTTAGTATAGGCCACAAAAAATAAATATTTCATGATCCATGAAACTTTACTACAACCTAACTAACAAAAGTGGAACTTCTCTACTTCCAAAATATATATGATGCTTCGATAAAACACCCATGACGTCATACTCTTCCTATATGACTAGTATTAATCCAACTACTCTCTTGGAGTGGTGTTATAGATCCAGGTACTAATGGTGGATCAATAATGCACCCTATCCTACATGGAATAGATTGGAATCTCTGATAAAAATAATGAAGATTCCTCATTATTCCACATCCTCAGCACTCAAAGGGGTCAATGGGAATCTAGGGGTTACTATTAATGGTCTTACCACACTTGTGAAATAACATTTAACATATAGTGGGTGTCACCTGGATGTCGGTCCACATGTGCATAGTATCAATGATTATGTTTTGACTGCTAGTCAAACTACTAATTTTTCTTAGTTTTGAACCCCCCTGTAACACAAAATTATTTTCCCACATGTTCTGATCAATGATGAGGTAAATATTCACTGTATAAAATCATATAATCTATATGAAAACATTCAATTGAGAATATTTTCTCTTTGTTTCTAGGTAATCAGTAGTATTGATATGTGGAAAACACCAAAGCTCTATAAAATAAAGTCAATAGTACATAACAGTCATAGAAACCTACTGTAGGTTCATTAATTCTCTACAAAGATCAATCATTAGGGTCTTATGGAATAAAAACTCATAGATGGCCAATTGGAAGTACAACAAAGCATCTTATCGATGTAGAACTACATAGATCAGAATATTCCACTAATTTTTGAAATATTCACGAATAATATATGTGGTAAGAATCGCATTAATCTCAAGTGTATCCTCTATATGATATAATATATATAACAAAATTTCAATAGATAGGTCTATAACCTAGTGAAAAAAATCACTCAAAGAAGTATATTGACGCCGCTACTAGAACTCCCAAGTCAACTTTCCCATATAAGGGGTAGAAAATGACGGTCCCTATGTAGTCATCAAAATCCATAGAAAATATCCTATAAAACAAGTATAATCATATCCATAGATAACATTAAGATGTTCCAAAGGTTGAACAACTTTAGGTATCACTAGAGGCCCACAGACCACCACCTTTAGAGCGTGGTTGTCAACACCCTCCAAGTGTATGAACATAGGATGCTGTAATGGAATTTCACAATTAATTCTTGAAAAATTATAGAGATATATTTCAATAAAGGAACATTTCATAGATATAAGAATATAAATAGAACAATGTGTTTCTATACAAAAGTGGCACCCCTATACCAACTTAAAGAGTCAGAACATGGTGATAAGATCAATTTATATAGAACAACATAAGTACTACCTACTGCCCACTACTAAGGTTGGGTCTGGGTCCATATATGTGTATTACATTATCGGTCTTGGGGAACAGAGTGTAAAATTCAATATATAGGGGAAATATATTTTTAAATTGGAATTTCAATCCATATTTAATGGTTTACATTTCTTCATATTTTAATTAAATTTCTTTCTTTGTATTACTAATTTTTATAATAATAATTATTAAAAGTTTAACTATATATATCACTAGACACAATACCGAAGGTCCCATACACCCCATAAATTTAAATGTGGTGTCCATTAAATAGTTACTATTCAGATATGAGTTCTAGTCATGAAATATTTGTAAATTAATATTAATATAGTATAAAGAACATAAAATAATGTCAGGCTGTTATGAAATGCATCCAACACTAAATGGCATAACGCATGATATCTGAATTCTATTATGTGGATAAAATGATGCATGAGATGACATTCCCTCATCTTACTGGGAAATAAAAAAATTAAATACGTAATCATAGAAATAAAAGCATTAGAATTCAAATTAATCACCTAATGTAGGAATTATATCAACTCTAATATTAATTATATAGAACAAAATTACTTATTCAAGGAAACATAGTATTACTAAAAAGTTGGGTTAGATAATCTAATTCACAATTTATAACCAAGTCTAGAATAAATCATAATCTCTTATATATTGTCTCAAAATAGAATTAATCCAAATAAAGGAAATCCCCTCTGATATTATATTTTAATGTATTAAAACCCTCACTTATCATATTTTAAAATTATATCACTTTTTTTTGTAATAATATAAACAAGAAAAATAATATAGAAACCCATTGACTATGTCAGTTTAGTGAATTTGGAAACCTAGATAAGTAAATACATGTACATGAGTAAGGTAAATTATCTCTCACTGGGTTCTTCATGTCTGGAACCATTTATTGTCACATAAAATGCAATATATATATCATCATGAAATGATAAAGGGAACATAAAAATGGGTGATCTTTGAGGATTTGTTAGGGAAAATAAGGAAGATATGTTGGCATTATAATGATCATAAGTGTATCAGAATGTGTTCCTAATCAATAGAAGATTTTACCATACATATCAATGACCATAATCAGGAATCAGGGTATAAATATTGGCAGTTTATAAGACTTGAATCATATTTGAAGAATGAGAATAACTAGTGAGATCATAACATAGGAATACGACAAATAAATTGGGGAGTACACATAAGAATATAAATATGATATCAATAGAAGTGTAGGAATCAATCCCAAGGCCATCATTATATTATGGGTTCATTCCCCATAACATCTTGGTAGGAATGGTTGACCCATATGGCCATCATTGTATTATGAGTTCAATCACATTACAATATTTGATGTGATGGTTCACTCCCATGGAAATCATAGAAATTATGGTTCACTCCCAATACCATATTTTTCAATATCATGGGATATAAATCTTTACCACATGCATTGAAGGGAGATATAAGTCAAACCCATCTCATTATTATTTCATTCATACTTGTTTCAAAAGATCACAAACAATCATATCACAACCCATGAAATGAAATGGGAATCAAAAACCTATAATTATATCATATACTGTGGAAAAAGATACAGTTTTCATTATAATTTCATCAAAATAAAAAATCTCGAAAGGAAAAGGGTTTGAAAAGAATATATCTCGTGAAAGAGAAACATGTTTTTTAAACATAGTGAAAATTAAAATAGAAAACATTAAAAGAAATAATATGAATGAAAAAAATTTAATAACATCACCTTAATATCATGAATAAACACAACACATTCCATATTATATGAGAAATGTTTTAATGTTATTTTAAAAACATTTCTTAAGTAAAATATTATTTCTTCATTGGAAAATATTTTTTACAAAATGAAAAAATTGAAAAACTTTTTCCATGAAAATTTCCTTAAAAATTATAAAGTATCATTGAAAAAAATAATTAATTAATAAAATCATTTTTACATGAAAATTATCGTCAAATATCATTTGAGAAAAAAATTAGTTTTTGAAAACACTGTTTTTGAAATAAATGTATTTTTGACAGAAGATAGAGATATTGTGATATTTTTTTTTAAAAAATTATTAAATATCATAAGAACCATAGAGTGGAAAAATTGTACATATAAATGGATTTATAATTAATAAATAGATGATAATAAATCTCATTAGTTTTCATGAGTTATGGATCATAATATTTCATCAATTTATGTATAATAAAAAATAATCCCAATAAACGATGATAATTTTCCAATAAATTATTAACACATGGTAACATGAGATCATACAATCCAAGTATGAACATTTAAATCAATAATGCATAAAATATAACTAAAATAAATATATTCACAATATAACATGTCCAATTGAAGTATATATAAATCCAAATAGAATGTAGGTACATAACAAAACATGTGTCTGAAGGAAAGAAAATTTGGAGAAAACTATCTTACCGATTTGGTATATTTTTAAACTTAAATCCCTAAAAATTCATATCATACACTGGATATGTGAATAAAAAAATTGAATAAATAATTATAAAATAATACATTCATGGGATGTATAAACACGAGACAAAGGAAAAGTGTGGTGAACCTGGCATGTATCTCATGGATATAAAAATGAGATGAAATATCCTCTTACCTTATGTCTTGACACTCTTAGAACTCATAAAAACCTTCAATATAATAAATAAAAGTTTTTTTATAAATATATAATTGATCCATATTATTATATATAATAACACATTTTATAGATTTTAAATGACCCTGTTATTAATAATTCCATGTTCATGTAATGTTTCAGGTAATAACCCCTTTATTTTGCAAAAGTTTTGAATTCTGATTCAGGATCATCCTACGTAGATGTAGATTTACATACATTATTAATGTAAATAATTATATAAATATCATATATATTCATTATATAAATATTAATTATACTGATAAAAATTTATAAAGATGAAATGAAATACATTGTCCATGGAGACAATAGGTCGTAAGTAGGAATGAACGTTGATTTCATTTTGTTTTCGTATTGAATGAAAGTAAATAAACTATATAGATATATAATATCATTAAATTATAATTATTATTATAGTATATATATAATATATTTTCACTAAATCCATCCATAATACATTCCATGTAATGTACTAATGAATCTCATCGCTTTGAGGGGGCGGTAGTTCACACGCCCATAAACGATGTTATCTTTTCTACAAAAATTAAAATGAATGAATATGGGATTAAAATAATAAATAATGAAGTATAAAAAAAATTGAAATCATATATATATATATAACATAATAAATATATTTTCTATCATATTTTCCAACCTTGAGAGGTGGTTAATGTAAAACGAACAACATCATTTTGTTAGGTGGTAGTAAAATTTACACAAGAATGGTATGTTTTTTACCTATTAGATGGATGTGTGTGATTGTTCTCGTAAATCTATTATATTCAAAATATATCAGCATATAAAATATAATGGTGTTATTATAATATCATGTAATAATTATAATTGATATGGTGTTTAAAGAAAAAATGTATGTATCTTGAGGAAGGATGTAACCACATTTTTGGGTAAAACTTTTTTCATTGTAGAAAAGGAATTTCATGGATAGATTAATGCCCAATGTGACGCATCAAGGACTAAGGGAGGGAAAATGGTATGTTAATTGGGTATTTTTTTTGAAATTAAGTGTCATGAGTGGTGTGATGTAGGGGGAGATGTGGTGGCCTTTTCTAGGGGAGGGAAAGGACATAATTGACTTTTTTTAAAACAAGTTAGGTGAACCCAAATTTTTACCTGAAAATATAATAAAAAAACAAAAAATGATGTTTAATGGAATATATATACATATAGCCATTAAATGGGTTTTGCAAATCTGTGTATGTAATTTTTTTACTTAAGAATAAGGGTTATTCCCCTGTTAAGCTTAATTTTACAACAATAAATGTAATTAATTTTAATCACATCTAGTAATATTTGTTGTTAATAACTATGTGGATATTATTAGAATATGAATATTATAATTATATCCACCATGTATGTAATTTTTTAAGAATTTCATGTAAATTAATCATAAAAAATAAATTTAATCATAAACCCACAAATGTGATTGGAAAGCGGGTTTGTAAAATGATAATGGTCAAATGTTCATTTTCATTTTTTTTATAATTAAAAATAAAATGGATTCAAATGACCTAAATTGTACTAATATATTTTTCAATAATATATTATGACATTAAAAATAAATTAATTATAATTTAACTATATGAATAAATTACAAAAAAAAAGATGTTTGGAAATAAAATTCAGTATTTGTTTATCTATTCACCAAGAAATCAATTTTCTTAGAGAAATCCAAAAAACTCATCATAATGTTATTTTAATATAATAAATTCAAAAATGATGCTACTTTTAGATAAATAAATTTATTATAATGTCTAAAATTAATTTTAATAATTTAAACATTATGGCATAAAAAATATTCTTTTGAGACAATTATATTTGAAAACATATAAAGCCTTCTAAAAAGTACATAATTTATCATTATTATGTGTTATTTAAAAAAAATTATAAAAATATATCAATTTTTTTAATAATATTCATATTAGTATGTATAACATATAGGTTATAACGATATTAATAAAATGATGTTTCGTAGAAACTCAGTGTTGCATGTAGCACACGCTAGGTTGGCATTACATATAGTGAATGCCAAGTCATTTTTGTGGGTACGTAATGATTGCCATAGTCCATTAAGAGACATAAATAAGAACAAATTTGATAAAAAACATCCATAAAATCTTTAGGGGTAACATTCTACCCCCACTTAAAATAAATTTCTTCTTTGAAATTCATCATTCTGGTACAGAACAATGAAGATACATTTTCTTCATCATATCCTCATGATCCTACTTTCCTTCCTCCAATTGTTGATTTCTCCAAAAAAACATTGACTAGGTGAGGTATCTTTTTTTTAGTAATTTATATGTATGATTCATAATTTCAATTGGATGTTCATTGTAAGAAAGATCATCTACTGATTGTGTAACCTCTGAGTTTAGTACATGTGATGGGTTAGGTATTTACGCCCTCAAGAGAAGCACATGGAACACATAATGGACTTGAGAGATATTTGGACGTATTGAAAAGATGTAGGATATCATCTCTATATGGTCAAGAATTTAAAAGATAACGATATATCTAGGGTTTAGTTCCCCATTATTCCTGAAATTCATAACCTTATTATAGAGAAAGATTCAAAGAAACAATTTCTCACCAACCTCAAATTCATGATCACACCCTTAGATATAAACACAACTTTTCTACCAACTTAGAGACTCCATTAAATAATATGGAATGTTCCTAACCTTCTCAATAGTTTCTTCATTTATTTCATTACCCAATATCATTCATTCTCAAACTTTATCTCAAAACATTGGACCTATATATTTCATCCTATTGAGGGGTTCATAAGGTTCCTTTTGAATGCTTGAGTGAAGTATTTTTTTAAGAAAAAAAAACTAGAGGGTGTTTTTGATCCCAACCATCTTTTAAATAAAGTAAATTTATCTCAACATATCCTCTATGGTTTGAATGTTTCTTTCTGACTGAGCATCTATTTGAGGACGATAGGAATTGTTGAAACTCAATTTTGTATATAGTACTGGCTAAAAGAATCTATATAACATTGAAGTAAACCTTGGATCCTAATCACATATAACAGAATGTGGTACTTATAGAATCCTTATCACTTATTTAATGTATATCATCGGTTGATAATCTAGAGAGAATAATTCTCTAATATAATCGAAGTGGGATGACCTAGTAAGGTGATCAATGATCACCCATATTTCATTAAACACTTTAATGTTTTTGGGGGTTTCCAATGGAAAAAACTATAGGGATGTTCTACCATTTCTATTAATGTATTTGTAATGGATGGAACATACCCTTATAATTTTGTCATTTAGACCTAACTTATTGGCATAACAAGCATTGATATACAATATCTATGATTTATCTCTTTATCCATCACAATAGAAGTATTCATTTAATCCTATATACATGTTTGTACTTCTAGGATGAATAAAGAATGAATAACTATGAGAATCCTCTAATATCTCCTTAGAAAATAATATATAAGGAAAACAGAAATGTTTTCTGAAGCTTATGATTTCCTCAAGATCAAGGTTAAAATTAAGGACACTTTTAACCTTCCTTTGTATCTCTACTTCATCCATCTACATTTATTTAATCATCACTTGGATAGAGTGATGATATTAAATTGTGTAATATAATATTTTCCCCATCTTTCAGGATTTCTACATCCAACCACTTAAATATATAAATATTGTATCCTTTTTTATCCTCCTCATCAATTTGAAATCACGATCCTTTTGTATCAAATCATCAACCACCTTGTTCACTTTCCCAAGTTGGTAATATATTGATAATTCAAAATACATTTTCAACCCTAACCATATTCTCCATATCATGTTTAACTCAATATGTGTGAATATATATTTCATACATTATGATCGGTATATATATCACAATTTTCTCCATAATGATAATGCCACCATATTATTAATGAAAAAGTAAGCACTGTGATCTCTGAATCAGGATTTGGGTATTTTTTTCTCAGGAATCATGAACAGTCGTGAGGCATATGATATTAAAATGTAGTTATTAATAAGAAAACATCCAAATCCCTTCTTGGATGCATCATTATAGATTAAACACCATTCCCCACTATAGGGTATTGTATGCACAGGTGCGTTGAACAACCTTATTTTAGTTCCTTGAATTTCACCTCACATTCATCTATATTGAGGAGCATGAAACACATTTGACTAATCTTAGTCATCAGATTAAATAGTCATGTGAAATTATCCACAATCCATAAAAAACAATCAAGCTAAACCCTGAAAAATATGGATCTTAATCACTATGGTCTTTCTAGGCCTTCATTAAATAACCTCCATCATTGATGGATTTAATGTTATACAATCTCTTGAGAATATATGACCCAAAAATGAAATATTTGGTAGGAAAAAAAATCAAAACACTATAAACTTTTTGTATGCTTTCCCCTTCTATAGGGTCTATTATACAATTCTCAAGTGGTCTCCATTATCTTCCTTTCTAAATTAATAGAAAATAATATCCTCTATAAATACTTCCTCAAACAGTTCATGGTGATCAATAAATACTCTATTCATAAAATCCATGAAGGTAGTAGGGGAATTAGTAAGAACCAAAGGAATCCCAATATATGAATAGTGTCCATACAGTGCATGGAAAGACTTCTTGGGTGTATCTTATTTCTATACCCTCCATTAATGATATATGTAATGTATGACACTATTATAAATGTATGGAGATCCACATAGTAGATCAAAAAAGTCATCAATTCGGTGAAGACGATATAATTTCTTGATTGTGATATTGCCCAAATCTCGACAATAAATCTAGAGTCTCATTGATCCATATTTCATTTTAACAAAAAGTACATGTGAACCCCAAGGTGATGCACTTGAATGAATGACTCCTATTTCATTGTTTTCATTGAGTTGGTTCTTCAACTTTTGAAACACAATTGGAGCCATTATATAAGTACTATTTTAAATTTGTGTGGAACCAGATATGAGTTCTATTGATAAATCAAACTCATGCTTCATTGGATAGTAGGAAACTATTCTTTAATGACATCCATAAATTCCCAATAAAATTGCAGATCGTCAAGAAAATTTTCATCCCAAATATTTGAGATAAAATCCACTTCGAAAAATATTATTAATACCCATACAAAGGATGTAATATAAAAAAGAAGTTCATACATATCATCACATTGATAAGCAATAATGGGTTATTGTGAAATAACATATATAACATCCATTACTCGACAATTAATGGGGTATTTTTTAGAGAAATGGAATCCATTCCTAAAATGACATACAATTCAATAAAATAAATAATTAAATGATTATAGGGAAGCACATTCAAAAAATGTCAACTAGAGAGGAATAATTGACGTGGGATGAAATAATAAAACCTTTAGCGGATTATAATGCTAATTACAAATCTAATCATTTTGGGGGAATATTAAAACCATTATAAAATTATTTATATGTGAATGAGTGGGTAGATCAAAAATAAAATAAGACCTCAGCTGTTTTAGAGTGGATGGTAAGTGTAGCTTTCATGATGTAGTTATGACACCCCTCATCATGAGTAGATATTTCATGAAATTTAACCTAGTCCATCATATTGATAAGTAGCTGACATCGACCATCATTAGAAGCACATGGGTTTGGTAACTATTTACCTTAATTTCAATTCTCCTTAAACTTTTATCACTAAAGTGTGAGAGGTGAATTCTATGAATTATTTTATCCATTCAATGTTTTAGTTAATTTATTCCTATAACATTGTCAATCAAATGTATGATGTCATTCCCTTCCTAACATAAAATAATTATTATATTCCTTATTAAAAATTCTTCCATACTTCTTTCCATAGTTACAATATATAGGAAAATTTATATTTTTCAAATAATGATTCATATATTTTTCTTTTAAACTCATTATTAATTTTCTTGACAAAACCATGAGATTGATAGATGACTATATCCACCATTTCAACCTTGTTTTCAAAATGAACAATGTCTGGGAATCTACTTAATACTTTTATGAAAAATTACATTTCTAATACATGTCTTTAAGACACATAATAACCAGTCAACATTAATTTTGGTTTGGATTATAATTCTTGATGCATAACTCATATGCCACATGAAATTAGTATCATAGGTACAAATAGATTGTTCATCTACATTCATCCACATGAGGAACTATTTATACTTATTTGTACAATGAATCTGAATAAAATACTTAATAAAAAAAATGTTCATGAACTAACATCAATCCATGGATTCATTTTCATCTTGATTAATTAAATTCTTTATTTGTTTCAACCACTTGTCCTCTTCACCTTCTAAATGATAAAAAGAAAGAAAAACTTCTTCATCATATGAACACTAAAGGATAGAAAATATATTTTTTGTGGTATTGATCCATTTTTTAATAATATGTTGATCTTAATACATACATAAAAAAGGTTTAAATTGCATTATGAAGGACTAAAAAAATTCCCCTCATTTTCTTAATTTGTAGTACAATATGAATAATATCTTGAGAAAGAATTGTGATAAAATCAATGTGATTTTTAATTCTACTACCCATATAATAATATTTATATTGTGGAATATTGTTGCATTTTACATTGTAATAGACATTAACATGATTTCTTTGTGTTCTATCCAATGACAAAAAAAAACAAAAACCATAGATTAAGAATCATTTATCATAGTGTGGTTCCAAATAATCATGAAAAACCACGTATAAGAAATATAAATTATAAAATAACCTTTAATCGATGACACCATAGGTTTATCCTAGGTTATTTATATCAAAAAGTTATATTTAAATCTTGAATTATGGCCAATGAATAGTTTGTGAATTCCCAAATCATATCCACTATGAGTGTCAAAAAAAATTTCCATCAAGGCCCATTATCATGCACTAGGTAACATTGAGTCTGTCTTAACACACCATATTAGAGTTTTCCCCTAGGTACATCTATCCCATGGCCACATTAACTATTATTATCCCTACAAGGATTTATTTTTCAGATACAACACACTATATACCTAATGAAAATTCTATAATATTTTTTACACTTTTATTTATCCTTATTCATATCCTTAAAATTTTCATTAGGGTTCTCACTAAGGATTATTTATATGAGTTTCCAAAAAATAACTTGAATTTTTATCTAATAACCACTATATTAACCCTCACTTTTCATACATTAACATTACAATTTTTTTTGTAATACTTAATACATTAAAAATAAATAAACACCCAAAGACTATGTTATATTAGTTCCTTCAGAAACATGGAACCATAAATGTTGGTATTTGAGTGAGATATATTATCTATCACTAGGTTCTCCATGACTAACACCACTGTTAGAAACCTAATAGAAACTACATATCTTCATAAACTGGGTAAGGAAACAAAAAAATGGGTGATCTCCTATGCTCTATAAGGAAAAACAAGGAATACATGTAAGACTATTCTTGAGAATAAGGTAATGAGAATGTGTTCATGATTATTAGAAGATCAAACCCTACTTATCAATGGTCATAATCATGAATCTTAGAATACTTTTTAGTAGTTTACAAGATAAGAATCACAAGGGAAAATGTAGAATAATTCATGAGAGCATGACATAGGAACAAGACATAGAATTTGTGTCACACACATATGAATATAAAAATTATTTCTACAGTAGTCCATGAATCACAATCAATGAAATCATATATGTATGGGTTCACTACCCACAGTATCATGGTATTCAAGGTTAACTACCATGGTCTTCATAGAAGTATTATTTCACTCCCCATACCATTTGGGTATTTATAGTTCAATCCCATGGCCATATAATTAGGCAAGGTTCACAACCTAGACCGTCTTATATTATCTCATGAGATATAAATCATTACCCAACGAATTAGAGGGAGATATAGGTACCATAAAAATAAATATTTTTTCATTGATACATGTTCCAAAATATCATAAACAATAATTAATACCAATGAAATTAAATTGGTATCACAATGATGTAATCATATCATAACCAGTGGAAAAAAAATTAAAGTTTCATAACCATATAATTAAACGAATTACCCAAGAAAAGAAGTAGGTTTATAAATCAAATAACCATTTAAAAGGAAATAGGTTTTATAAATATCATTCCATAAAAATATAAACCATTCATTGAATGAATAGGAATGAATACATTGAAACATTTCCACAGAAAGACATGAGTAACAACAATAAATGTCCACTTATATGTGAAATGATTTTGAAAGATAATTTAAAAACATTTAATGAAGAAAATATAATTTCTAAATTTTTTTTAAAACATGAAACATGTTTTGAAAAAAAATTTCATTGAAAATATATTTTAATACATTTAACGTAAGTAATGAAAATATTAAAATAATTTAAAACCCTTTTCCATGAAAATTATATTCAATGATAATTTGAAAAAAAATTATTAATTTTTTTTAATAACGGTTTTTGAAAGAAAATATTTTTCTAACTAAAGAGGGAAATATAGTCATATTTTCTTTAATATTTATCTTAATTATAGTAATTACTAAAGAGTGAAAAAATGGTATTAGTACATAGAGATATTATAACACATAGATATTTTAATGATATGGATTATTTTTAATTTATTTGATATATTGTGTTGTACACTACACCAATATTAGAATTCACTACATGAAACACACACGTATCTTGCAGTATATGCAACACTATACTTGAATTCTTTTATAGAAAATTTATTGTTAATTTTATACATTTCATTTATTGAAAGACCGAGTTTCTGAGAATAACTAAATATTATTATGTTACCATATAACCTAGCCATTATAATGGTGGGTATAAAAAATATTTAGTAAATTATTATAATATTCTCTACACATGTTTTTATTGTTAATTATTGGTTGGTCAATTGATTATAAATGAAAATAAAACCCTTCATAGATAAGTAGAAATGATTCTCTAAAGAACTATTTAAGTCCAAATAAGTGAGTTTACCAAGTAATATAATTAAATATGATATATTTTATTAATGAAAAATATATGTAACAAATTAAATCTAATGACTAAAACAAATCTTATTTCTTTTCCAATAATGATATAAGGAAAAATCACAATTTTTGGAAAGAAGATTTATTTTTCAAAAAAATTATGTTTTAAATCCTTTTGATGGTGAATCCATATTAAATAACATTTTAACACTCTATTATATTATATTGAAAAAATAAACTTCTTATTAGAAATTGGAGTATCAAAATTAATTTACTGTGAATTGTGGATATTATTCAAAAAAGTATCACTTGTTGATGAATAGTGAAAAATACTACATTATAGATAAAAACTGATATTTTGTTTAAGTAATTATTATAATTTAATTTAATTTTTAAATTAACATTAGATAAATAATAAATTTACTAATCCAATTTATTTCCAATGGATAATCTTTATATTTAAATTCAATTAAAAATATTATTGATCGTTTGAACGTATATTTTACCTGCTTTCTAGCAACATCTTTGAAATTAGAATTAAATGTAATTTTACCACTTTTTTGAATTGAATTGAAAATAATGTGCATACTTTGATGTAATTAGTATGAAAATTTTTGTCTTATATGATCAAAATATTTTTTAGGGAATAATAACTTTAGTATTTATTTAACCATGGTTAAAGTGTAAATCAGGTAAATAAGGGTAAAAATAATATTATAATATTAAAAAATTACCCTAATACTTTACTAATGTAAATTTATGAGTGGGTTTAAACAAAAATAATTTTTTTTAGAAATAATAAAATTTTTATTCCACTAGGACAAGATTATGAAATTTCTTTTGTTATATGTAATGATATGTAAAAAACATCATACTCCTATTTTTAATAAGATAATAAATTTTAATATAGGGTTATTTTGAAAATAAATTTGATTATAAATAGTGTGTTTAAATCTAAAATTTTAATATACAAGATGATAATAAATTTATATTTTTATACTATAAATAATTAAAATTACTTACGACACAACGGTGATGCAATAACAGATTTATAAAACGAAGAATCAAATAAATGATATTAATATTATTACAATAAATAATAATTGAATTATTTTATGTTCTATATGAATATTACGGATTCCCATGAATTTTTATGGATGATTTAATTTAGTTTTTTTCGATGTAATGATGTTTTTTTGATTTTTCAAAGTCATGTAAGGAATAGTTTCAAATTTGACATAAAATTTATTAAAACAAAAAATATTTAATTAAATGATATAGAATTACTAAATAATATTTGAACCAAAAAGTTCATATAAGTCAACTAATTTCATAATATTCAAATTCCAATGTCTTTTGGCTTTTTACGATAATTATTTTAACCCTGAAAGGGTTAATTACATGATAATATTGTAAGAGTTAAAATGGGTTAAAACAAAAAGATAAGAATTAAAAAATATAAAAACAATGACTAATTTTAATTAGAATATGGGAATTCAACCAAAAATAAATATATATTCTAAATAAATCAATTTCAGATCATTTTCAACACATAATTAATATATATAAATTTAATAGTTTTGGAGTTTCCTAATGTGACCCACTCCACTCTTGTAAAAGGATTCCAACCCTTCTCATTAATTCACACCACTAAATCTATTTGTTTCAGACAAAACCTAAAAATTTATCCTCAAATTATTTATCAGTTCAACCTAAATTCAATAATCTTGTATGAAATCCAAATTATGATGTGCTTTTTGGGAAATCAAAATAACATACTCGAAGAATAGGTAATTGTTTTACCAAACCTTTCAATGTTATTTTTTCGTATAATTCCTTTTTTTGTGTTGTTTACTTATGGAAGTAATAAATTCATAATCTACTATATAATTATTTGTTTTATTGATTTTTGGAAAACCATATTATTCCTCTTACCCATCCTTTGAAAAACAATATCACCTTTTGTGTGTAGGTAAAACTTATCGTCTCTACACCGTTGTGTAAACTATTTTTCATCACTAAATTTTTTGTAAGGGTATAATGATTAATATAATTAATTTAAATAATGAATATGACATGATTAATTTTCATTATAGTTAATATAACATCTAATTAATAACAATTTAACCATTAAGAGAATTATCCTGTTGCTCGTGCGTACATAAGGCTTACCATCTTCATGATGTGAGGAGATTCATCCCATAATTGAACCATTTATGAATGATTTAGAAAATTTAAATAATGAATATGTATGAAATATGTGAAATAATAATTCTAATAATATATATACTAATATAATTAATTTAATTTCTTCAATTTAATATAATATTAAATTAGATACAACGATCATGTGTACGTACAACCTACCGTATGCATTAATGGTGTATTCCATTTCATTTATCAATATTTGTATGTGTTTATATAATAAATGGATATGATTTATCAATAATT
The DNA here is from genome assembly GCA_963277665.1 of Viscum album. Lineage (NCBI taxonomy): Eukaryota > Viridiplantae > Streptophyta > Magnoliopsida > Santalales > Viscaceae > Viscum > Viscum album. The sequence continues at coordinate 1,629,710,662 of OY728121.1, read as the reverse complement.
CTATACATTATAAAAATGTTTAAATCCTGATCTATGTAACAAGTTCATGAATAACACATCAAAACATGTACGATAAACAAAGTGATTATTATCTGAAACATTATTTAACATGGAATTGTTAAATGAACATGTAATATAATGTCATTAATAAAACATATATGATATCATAAATATTATTAATATTATTTTAAAAGGTAATAATATATTTAAAAACACTATACAAGAGTTTAATACATGTATAAAATAAATAAGACATAAAGTATGGGATAATTTTGTAATCTCATTGTTATATAATATTGTTTATATATAAGTATTTAATGGGGTTTATTTATTATCCATGTACTTGTATTACGAAAATTTATTCCAAAATATTCATTCTATTATTCTAAAATTTATTTAATTCAGTTCCACCCATTGGTAAATTTTTATTAAATGGTTTAAAAGGAATCTTTGGTGTTTTTATATATGAGGTAATTCAAGACATTTTTTGAAAACATATTTGAAGAATTTTTTTACTTTATATGACATGATGTGATTATTATCCTCTCATAATGCCTTAATTCCATGAAGCATACCTTACATTTTTTCATGGTTATATTAAAATTAATTTTTTTCTTTTAAATTGCATGGAAATTTAGGAAAAGAATTTTTTTTAGAAGATGAAAGAATATTTTCCTAAAGAATAAATTTCTAGTATTTTATAAAAAACCATCTATGATGACATTATTTAAAAAGGATAAGATTTAGGTGTTTTATTACCATTATTCTTAGTATTTGATTATTATTTTTTTAAATTTATCAAATCCAATAGTTTATTATGGATTTTTTATGATGTAATGATGTTTAAGAATCCCATTTTCTTCCATGTGTTATGTCTATGATGAATTATTTCACTTTTTATGTCATAAATATGTATTATTTCATTAATATATGGGTATGACCTATATCTAACTCCAATGGATTGGATAAAGATGGATAATTTGTGAGTATATATGTTTTTTTGGAACAAGATTTCATGTTCAGAATTCTAAATGAGGACCTAGTTTTTTGGTCCATAATTTTATGAGTGGACCTAGTTTCCTTGTCTTTATGTTTATGAAAGGGACTAATTTAATTTCCTTATGAAGTGAACATGTAACTACCTTTTCAATTTCAAAATTTTACATGATTATGTGCATAACAAAATTTCATATCATGTGTCAATTTTATGATATTATGGGTTCTGTTATTTGATTCCTTTGTGATTCTTGTTTACCTGCAATATGAAGGTCATGATATTAGAATATTATTATCACATTATGACACCCTTTATGTTCATATTTACATTCACTTATATCGTTTGTTTACTCTTACGGAGAATCTAAGATTACAATGTCTTATGTTTTCTTTTCTATATATTATAATGAAATGTTTTAGGTAGAAGTAAAAAAATGGGAATATATTCTTGGGAAACATTGATGTTTTTTCAAAAGACAATTAATTTGTGTTCTATGTTTCCAATGTCACTAAAAAAACACTCTCTGGGTCGTTGTAGTTGGTATTCGAGTGATGTATTAGTTAACATTTCTAAAATATGATGCAAAAACACAGTGAGATATCTATAGACCATTAGATGGATATTCCAAGAGAATTTCAAAATATTTTTCTACATATAGGTGAAAATCATAGATTTTGGTGATAATCATTAATAACATATAAATAATAATTAGATATCATTGATTAAAATACTATAATAAATTTACCTTATTTATTTTTAATAACTGATATATATTTCTCATAATTTCCTTTTCGGTCTTAATAAATGTCCAGATCTATATATAAATTTTTTTACCTTGGATGTTTCAGATGAGGAAAGAATGGTAATTATAAAAATTTATTTCACTAGTGGAAATCACCAAAATATAATCATTAATGTGGAACAAGTATTAGTTATACTAATGATGATAAATATATTGGAAAGGACATGTGAATGGTGTGCGATGTTATGATATTATTGTTTCCATTAAACCTAAGAATAATGGTTAGATTAATATTCAGTAACATTATGAAATTATTTATATTTTAGGATATACTAAGATGATGGATCCTGAGTGATGTTTTAATAATAAATATGGATGATCGAGGAGTATATGTTTTGGAATTCAATGATTCTGTACCAGTATTATCAGAATAAGATATTTATTAAGGATTGAAAAGGATATATTTAATAGAAATGAAGACATAGAATAGTTACTCAAGGGAATGGTAATATTTTGGAATGGTAACCCTTAATGTGTTCCTCATGTTGATATAATTATTTTTTGATAAGATACATATTGGATATAAATAACTGAATTAGATGATACTGATTACCCTAGATCTCATAATTGATTGTTTGAAAATGTTTTCTAAGATAACATTGATGAGGATTAAAACATATTAAAAATAAGGAATATATCTATTGACCTATTAAATAAGGATAAATCCATGTTTCCAAAAATTATTTATGGTAATTCATGATATTAAAATGTTTTTAGAGAATACGCGATTAAGGTATTCATATGTTTTGAATGTGAAAAACATGACCTGCCTAATGAGATAAAGTAGATAAATGTTACTCTAATTTAGATCTCGTCTTTCTATAGTTTATTATTTTCACATTTTAGGAGTATATTATGTTTATCAATGTATGGATAGTATGATATAGACTGTATATGATTTTTTCTAGATTATTGTATGATCTTACCATAGGTAGACTTATGCATATTTGATAACATGTTATAACATTGTTTCTATGACAATGACAGGTGTAATGACCTACCATTCTATTTATAGATTGCATGTTGTTTTAATTCATAAGTAATGACAAATTCAACTTAATTTCATTGAATAATAGATGAATTGGAAAGTGTTCAAGGCATGAAAAATAGTGATATTGCACAGAAATCAAGTAAATATGTCTTCTCAAGAAAATTATTCTACATTATGAAAAGGGATCATGATATGAAAGTATGTCATATTATCATTATTTATGACTATATCAATTAAATATTGAAATCTTATTTAGTTTATATTTTTTAATTTTAACTTTTTTGTGATCAATGATCTTTATTAGTCTCTATGATTATTTAGGCATTTCCTATATACCAAAATCTTCTCCAATGTTCCCATATGTAGAAACCCAGTCCTGATTTACAATGTGAAATTATTATTTTCAAACAATTCCATTTTAAAAGGTCATTTTAGACATCATTTTTATTATGTTGGTTTCTACGAGAAAAAATTTCTATTATATAAAATTTTACAACTAGCATGAATTTCAAGGAAAAAAAATCATTTTAAGTGGTGTAGAATGTAACCACTCAAGATTTATATGAGATAGATTATTTTTAATTTCATTCATGTATATTGTTTTATTCTAAAACAATATTATATTTCACTACACAAAACACTGGCATAACATGCAGTATATGAAACACTGCACATGGCTTGTGATATACATAATTTTATGTTCTTTTTACATATTTCATTTCATGTAGGACAGAGTTTAAATGAACAACTAAATATTATTTTATTGACTTATAGACTAGAAATTTTAATTCTATTTATGAAAATTATTATCTATGTTATATAAATATTTTCCACACATATTCATAAAATTAATTCTTTGGTGATCAAATAATTATCAATGAAAATAAAACCCACTTTAAAAAAAGGAATCGTTTGTTCTGAAAACCAATTTAAATCCAAAAAAGTGGATTTATATATTAATAAAATCACTTTTTATGGATTTTATTTATTATATATTTAATAAATATATTAAATTGAATGATAAAACTTAACCTTATATGGTTTATAAACATGAAATAATAACAAAATTAAATTTTCTTATAAAATATCAACTTTTTTAAATCAATTTTATTTCCATTTTGATAGAGAAAAAACTTTATATAATGTTTTGGATCAATTTTTCTATTCTATTTGACCAAATAACCTTTTTTTTATGTAGGAGTGTTGAAATTAACAGAGGGTGAATTTTTTGTATTTATAGTAAAGGTTACTTATTTTGTGAATGTTGAAAAATTCAACATTATAAACACCCATTCTTCATTTAATTAAAAATTATAACATAATTAATTTAAAGTCATAATAGTTCAATAATATTATATGTATTATTTATATTTGGGTTATTTGGATAATTATTCCTCTGAAATTAGATTAAAAAATTTATTTATCTTTTCTACATCTCTTTTTACCGCCTTCTAGACACATCTATGTGATTAGAATTGAACATAATTTTATCTCTTTGTTAAATTTTATTTTGGAAAATTGAGATACACAGTTGTAATTATTATGAAAATTTTAGTCTAATAGGATGGATCTAATTTTTGGTGAACTATATGTTTAGTGTTTTATTTACCACAGTTAAAGGTTTAATCATATAGATAAGTGAAAAAATGTTATAATATTATAAAATCACACTATCACATGTACTAATTCAATTGGATGAGTTGGTTTCAATAAAAGTTCAAATTTGGATTATATTTAAACTTTTTTATGCCACTTTGTTAATGTTATTAAATTTATTAGGTTTTATTTATTGATATGCTATGCATGTCATACTCATATTTTTAATAATTAAATCATTTTTATTGTAGAATTATTTAGATGATAAATTAGATTAAATATATTAATTTGAAAAAGAAAATTCTTATTTAAATCAGGATAAATTCTTATATTTTTTGACATTAAATAATAAAATTTAATTATGACACAATGATGATGCGATAATATATTAATTAAAGAAAGAATCAGATAAAAGATATTAATAATAGGAAAATAAATATAATTTTTACTATTTTATTCCATACATGAATTTTATGGATTTATTTGATATGTTTTGGTTGTGTAAATTTTGTTATTTCAATGTAATAAATTTGTAACAATTTTATAAAATGGTATGTAATAAATAGTGTCAAAATTAGCATACCTCGTATCTAAAATATAAAATATTTAATTAAATGATATTTATTTTCCAATAATCTAGGATTAGAGAATAACGTTATGATAAGTCTAAAAATTTAATTAATGACTTATTGAATTATCTTTTAGAAAGATATAGTAATCATTTTAATACTAAAATGGTAAATTACATGATAAAATGGGAAGAATTAATAGTTGTTAAAACAAAAATATAAGGATTAACTAAATATTAAATACATGAATATTTTTAATTGGATAATGGGAATCAGAAAAAATTAATCATATATTCTAAATAAATCATATTGGGAATATTTGAAAATGAAAAGTAATTTATATTAATTTAATAGTTTTGGAGTTTCCCAAGGGCCACTACACTCTCTTGTAAAAGGACACTTCTACTTCTCTTTTGTTCACATATCTAAATACATTTTTTCCTAAAACCTACCCATTTATCCTTCTATAATCCATAATTTAATTCTAGATACCATAAATAGGGATTAAATGCATCTTAAGGAGTCCTTTAATTAAAAAAAAGGATACACTCGAAGAATAAGTAATTGATTTACCAACACATTTAATATTTTTCTTCTTCTTCTACTTAATTTTCACACATTGTTTCTAAAAAAAAAAAAAAAATTTGTAGTATTATATTTGTGGATATTTTTTTATGATTATTAGAAAAAAACCTTATTCCTTTTACATATCCAATTAAAAACAATATCCCTATGTGCGCGTACGTACGACTTAAAATATTTATGTCATTGTGTAAATTGTTTTTAATGACTACAAAATTTTGATGGGTATAATCATGAATGTAATTATATAAATATTAAAAATTAAATTATAATTATTCTTTGTAATTAATATACCATCCAATTACTTACTATGTTACCATTAAGGGAATTATATCGTCACTCATATGTACATACGACTTTCCGTCTCCATGAGCCGATGAGTTTCATCCTTCACTATAACCATTTATGAATGATTATGAAAATATATACAATTAATAAATATGAAATATATGACATTATAATTCTATTTTAATATATATATATATATATATTTCATTTACATTATTTCATTCAATACAATAATAAAATGCAAAAACATTCATGTGGACGTTTGTCCTATAGTCTCCATGAATAGTGTATTCCATTTCACATATCTATATATTATATATTTTTATATAATAAATACATATGACATATAAATCATTTATTATAATAAATATGTAATTAAATCATTATCTATATAATAATATCAAGAATAAAAAGTCAAAATATGTATGAAAAATAAAGAAACTATTACATGAAATATTACATTAACAAGGAATTGTGAAATGAATAGGTAATATAAAGTCATACCTGAATCATATATGATACAATAAATATTATTATTTTTAATTTATATGTAAATAATATGTTTCGAACCACTATACTAGATTTTAAGACATGTATGGATGAAATATGACCTAAGGTAAGGGACAATTTCCCAATCATATTGCAATTTGAGATTGTTTATAAATAAGTACTTACTGCTGTATATTTATCAAATAAATTCATTTCTTTTAAATTTTTGTATCATTTTATTAAAAGATAACTTTTTGAAGATGAAAGGTTATTTTATTCCTGAATCAATTTCAAGTATTTTATAAAAATCACATTCCATATATGAAGAAATTCATTAATAATTTTATGATTCATGTATACAATCAACTTTTTTAGATGGGTTTATTATTTTTATTCTATTTAGGAAATCCATTTTTGTTTTTTAGATTATGTTATGAAGGAATGATATCCTAGAAACCAATTTTATTTATTGGGTTATGATTATTAATAATGAATTCTATTTTTGTGGCACATATTACATGATTTCATTGTAATATTGGTTGTGCCTATACCTATCTCTAAATAATTGTTTATGGATGGATAAATCATGTGGTATATATGGTATTCATGAACCTAATTTCATGTTCTAAGTTCAATGCGAGGACCTCATTTTTAGGTCCATAATTTTATGAGTGGACCTAGTTTCTATGTCCATATGTTAATGTAAGGGCCCAATTTCATATCCATAATGAATGAACTTTTAACTTTTTATAAATGTTCACAAAGATACATGTCTATTTTTGTGCCAATGTTTCATTCCTTATGTCAATTTTATGATATTATGGATTATGATCTTTAATTCCCATATGATTCAAGTTTACCATTGATATATAGGGAATGATCATCTAATGTAATTATAGTTTTCTAAAACACATTATGATATTAATTAGGTTTAAATATCACCCATGTTTAATCTTAATGGTCATCTGAGCTCACAATTTTTTATTTTTTATTTTCCCTAGATTTAGAGACATGTTTTAGGTAGGAGAATAAAAGGGGTGATCTTTGTGGGAAACATTGATGATCATTCACTAGACTAGAAGATTGAGTTCCAAGCTTCTAAAGGCACTAAAATGGTACTCTATTTGGGTAATTTTAGATATCATGACGGAATACTATTGAATAAATCTCATAATATTTAAATGTATCATTATATTTCATTTATAGAAGAATAATCATAAACAATATGGATAACAGATGAGGTTTTTTCAATATACTCTTGCAACATTGTTTCATGGGATCAGACTCCCCATTAAAAAATATATAAATATATTAAGACCTAAATATCATGATTATAAGGAGATTTAGGCAATAACATGTCAAATGGACGTATATACACTTTGAAAAATAATGTAGTTTCATAAAAAAACATGCGTCTCTAAGAAGAATTTTTTTGACAAAACTATCTTTCCAATTTGGTATCTTTTGATACAGTAACACCATTAAAGAAAGATCATTGCATAGATACAAAAATTTAAAACAACTTAATAGTAATAAAAACATAATATACTCATAGTAATTATATACACCAGGGAAAATAAAAGAGTGTTGGACATGGTATGTACCTTATAGATATAAAATGTTAGATGAAATTCTCTTACTTTAAGTCTAGACTGTATTCATACTCGTAAAAACATACAATAAAACAAATAATAGTTTATTATAAATACATTATAGAACCATATTATTATATATAATACCATATATGATTCATTTATGACATTATATTACTCTTTAATTAACAATTCTAGGTTGACGCAATGTTTTGGGTAATAACACCATTATTTTTCACATGTTTTGACTTATTATTCATGACCTACTTACATTTATCATGATTTACATACATAAAAAGTATTAAAAAAATATAAAAATATCATATATATTGCCTATATAAGTACTTATTATTTTATATAAAATATAAAATGATGAAATAGAATACACAGTTCATGTAGATTGTTTGTAGTTTGTACGCATGAATGTTGTTTCTATTTTGTTTTTTGTATTGAAAGATAGAATGTTAAATACATATATGTATATAGGTATATAATATCATTATAGAAATTTTTCATTATATATATATATACACCATATATATTCACTAAATCCATTCTTCATACATTCCATTAAATGTGTTAATGAATCACATCTCTTTGAGGAGGCGGTAGTCCACACGTCCACAAACGATGATATCTTATTTATACAAAACTTTAATGAATGAAGGTAAGACATATATAATGAATAAATAATTATAAATACATCATAAATTTAATATATATAACATATAAAATATCACTTCTATCATAACGTCCAATTATGATAGGTGTTAATTTTAAAACAAACAACATTGTTGCGTGAGGCGATAGTTCATCGTAAAAAATAACGATAACTTCGTTACCCAATATATGGAAGTGTGTGTAAGTGCAAGTAGAATACATAGATTAAAAATATCAATATATTTTGTAGAATCATATTATTATATTACTATGTAATAATAATTGTTTATCTGGTGGAGAAAAAAAATAAATGATTGGATCTTCAGGAAGGATTGTGTATCTTCTTTAGGTAACTCCTTTTACTTTCCACAAAAGGGATTTCATGGTTGGATTTCTTTACAAAGGGAGGATTCAATGAGGAAGGGAGTGAATTTGGTAAGTGAATTAGGAATATAAGGTCCTAAAATAAATGGATTTATAGGTGTGGATAAGGGGGAAATATGGTAGTAATCTTCTGAGGAGGGAAATGACACACATGGATTTTTTTTTAAAAATGTTAGGTGTAACAATGTTTTTACCTAAGAAGTAATGATAAAAAAATAATAGAAGGTTTATAGCCGAAATATTTACATAGTGTGGGTGTTGAAGAAGTATATAGGCTTTTATGGATAATAATATTATCGATTAGTTCCCTATTATACGTAATTTTATATTAATTATGTAATTAATTTTAATCAATTTCACAAATCATTTGTGTACGAAATTATGTTGATATTATTAGATGATAAATATTATTGAAATTATTACCATACACTTAAATTTTTTGAAATTCAATTAAAAAAAGATGAAAATTACGATCAATTCTATTCTCACAGATGTGATGAGAAGGTGGGTTTTAAATGAGACGATGTTCAAAAGATCAGCAGGCTTTTTTATTTTAATTCAACATAAAAAATGGTTCAAATGAAATAATGGCACTAAAAATGTATCATAGTTATATATTGAAATTAAAAACAACATCAAATATATATTATATATATAAATAAATTAGTCAAAAACGATGTTTTAAATTAAAAAACATCATTTTTTACTATTCACCCAAAAATGACGATTCTCACAAAAATCCATAAAATTACCCCTAAGATAATTTCAACATTCAAAATTAAAAAATGCTGTTTTTAATAAAATTATATTTACCAATGTGTATAAATATAATTTTATCATTGTTCACATGAATTATAATTTAGTTATTTTTGGAAAATATTATTTACAATCAGATAAAGACATTAGAAAAAATTACATTTTTTATCATCATTATGTTTTATTTATATATAAGAATTATAAATAACATTTAAAACGTGGTTATTCTTAATTATATTCCTAATTTTAAAAGATATGTTTCAACTATCCCATCAAAATAACGTTTTATAAAATTTTAGTGTTGAATATAATACACCACTTTTTGGAACTTCGTGTAGCGCAAGCCATGTTAGTGTCATGTGTAAGTATTTTTTTTTCAAAATGTAAATCAAGAGATCATTTTAAAATATTTTATTTTAAAATAATCTCCTAAAAACATGGGGTGTTAAATGAATTTCCAAACTGGATGCCACTGAATTCCCCCCTATGCCAATTGGCCACATGTCCTCAAGCACACCTTCCCATAAGCTAGAGGCTGACAACAACCAGTGATGTCTTAAGGAGTGTTTGTCGAGAGAATATTCCCTATAGAAAGTGTATCACAGTGGTATAATCAATTGATAAATAAATTATTGAATCATATAAATAATGGAAAAGGTATTGGGAATACCTATAAATATCCAATAACTTAATAATAATCAAAATATGTTACTAAATAGTATTAAAAATATGATTTTGTTCGGTTTCTAAAAAATATGGAGAACATGTATTTGTGGTAGAAGATGGTCAATAAAGGACATAATATAAAATAGGAACAAAAAGAAGAAAATAAATCCAATAAAATCAAGCACCACCCCAGTCAGCTGCAAATAATTCCCATCATATGCTTGAATGAATTCATGCATCCAAAAGTAGACTCTTTTTCTTATCTTCAACTACACACATTAAATCATTCTAGGTATAGTAAGTTTCTCATGTTGGTTGGAAGAATAACTTAGCAGGACACCTCCAATGGTGTCTATAAATATCCATCCATTATATATAATATTGTATTGTATATTTAATATGGTATGAAATAAATACATTGTCAAGGGTAGGCTTTGGATCCTGAAGGACACTAGGATGACAATATCTACTTCAACCTGTACCGGAATATCTCTAAACAAGTAACCATTTGTATACATATATATTGAATTTATATGTAGTGATGTCTAAATATATATACATGGATACCACCAATATCCTAGACTTGAGGTGTACCTTAGGTTTTCAAAATCTATGTCATGATTATCCAAATTTTCATGGGTTGAAGTGCCTGCTTCACATGAATAGGGGACACCATGCACAGTATCACAGTATCATGGGATTCTTTCCCTTGTATGACAAGAGTAAGGGATACAATTCCCAATATCATTGTAATCTAAGGGATTTCTTTCCTGAAATCATATCATAAGAGTTTTCATTCCTATATCATATAACATTGGGTCTCCATTCTTGTATCCTACCGCATTGGGTCTCCATTCCCTTATTGGACTTATATAAGGGATGTCATGTACATGTCCCTTAGTTATTAGGGTATCCATGCTAATATTACATTTATATATTTTACGAAATGACTATATCAAATTAATTTAGGGACCTCTATTAAAATATCAGATTTATATAAGGGACTCCATGATCATATCATATTTATATGCGGTCTCCATTACTATGTAACCATTATATGACAGTCTCTATGCCCATGTCACACTCATAGTGACTCTATTAACAAGTATCACATTAGTAGAAGTGAAGCCACCCCCCACATATATATATATAATTCATAAAGGCCATCTTTCCCAATTTTTAATAATATGGTCTCTATTCCCAATTATATCAATTACTATTAGTCACAGGCTTTGAATAAAGAAAAAAAGTTTACTAATAATCATTGAAATTCATTAATAACATGGTTTTTAACATTGTTCCAATTAATATTTTTATGTATTCACACCACTAAATTTCACCCAATTCATCATAAATTAATATCTGTGTGATCCTATCTACACTACAAAAATAAACCATTTCACTATTGATATAACCATTTTTGAGTTCATGAATAAACCATTTAGATGGTGGTATTCCCTTTTACTTATTTATTTCCACAACAATAATTTAAGACAAAAAATGGAAGGGGTGGAAATAATTAATGGGGAATATGAAATTAAAATTCATGGAATTCTAGGATAATTATATCAAAGACATTCGATAAATCATGGTTTATGTATTTTTTTAAAAACAAGCTGAGGATCCATCCTTTGGAATGTAATGCATATTATAAAACCGAATGACTTTCACCGATATAAACTAGACCACCTAATTTCATCTTTTCAAGGAGTAATTATTTAGTATTTTCCTTCTTTTTGGTTCAGAATTGAATAAAATGGTAAAATATATGAACAGTCGACACACATCCAACAAGATGAATTGTGATCAAACCATATTATCAATTGGGGAGTTATAGACGAGCGTATCTTGTAGGGTTCTTGGGGGTACCATGGGTAAATATGGAAGCTTATGTCCACTTGAATTAAGAAATGAGAAAGAGGGTTATGGCTATAAATCATGACAGTATTTATGGAAATTTTGACGAAAAATTATAGGGTCACATGGTTTGGCCACACAGTTAGCCAAACCATGTACCAAAAATGAGTACCATAGTACCTCATGGGGATCCAAAATTGTTTGGCCACACAGTTTAAGAAATCATACACCATCCATGATATATTCCCCTGTTAAAAATTGCAATCCAACCACAAGAATCAATTCCCCATTCCACTCATTTTTCTTAATACATGTGGCCTCCTTCTTCCCTCTAACCTTTTCGACATGGTTACTCCTAACCATATTTCTTGGGTAACACATATTATCCTAACCATGCGACATATCTATTTTTTTAGAAAATTCCGACATTAATATCTAAAAAAGTCCCATGCACACCCGAAACTCATGTGATATTATTTGGAATCCATATTAAATCCTATATAATTATACTAAAATATACTGGATTTGAACTTACAACATAAATTAGGATCTTAAAAATGTAATTATTGTTATATTCATCCTTCATAAAAACATATATATTTTTTTGTGTAACGATTATTCTTAAATGTCACTCTCTTGGATTTAGTGACTCTAAATTTGTTACATAAGGATAAAATGAGGATAAGAGTTGTTATAAATATTTATATGAATGATGAATTTAATATATTATCATAATATGTTATTTTTAATGTTTTGTATAAAATAAATATTTTCTATACTTATGAAACACCAACATTATAGTTATTCATCTAATAGAAATATTAAATAAATGATATTAAAAAAATAGTAATATTTGGATGAATAATTATTTTCATGAATTTTATAGGTAAATATGACATATTAAGAATGTTTTCAGTTATTATATAGGAATAAAACTTTTTTATTTTTATCATTAATTACAAATAAAATTTATACTTTCAAAAATGGAACTAATGATATTTTAATTTAAAGAATATTGTATTAAATTAATCAAAAAATGGGAATTTTGAAATATGAAATGTGTGATTAGAAACTTCCTAAAATTTCATTTATTTTCCATTTTTGATAAACAAATTCGAATTTATATATAATTATAACACTTTATGGATGAAAATTTTATTACCACAATTGACGTCAAAATTAGTCCACTAAGGGATTAATCCAAAAATGAAGATAAAAAATAAAACTATTTATATTTTATCTGTTGATTGGAATTAAAAAATATCCCATATTATCTTTAAATAAAATTCCATTTGGAATTATTTTTCAAGATAATAATTTTATTATATTTTACTCTTTTATAAAATCCCAAGAGTCCCCCTCCCTTCATATATAAAAGGGAACCATTAATTTCTCTTATTTACATTTTTTAGAACCATAATGATCATACATAACCTCTTAAAATATATTATAAAACTTAGAAGTCATAATTTAGTGGTTATTATCTTAGAAAAATAATATTCTATGGGTCAGATAGGAAGTATCTAATGGAGGTCTCCCAAAGAAGAGTTATTTTTCATACTGATCCCATTAAAATAATTTCTTATTATGACTTCTCTAAAACTATGGTATTCAACCCAAAATAATTTCATCGGTAAATTAAATATTTTAAATTTTTATTATGATCATGAATCCCCCTTTGTTCACCCTCTTTTCCATCAGATGTGATGTTAAAGTATCTCACGTTTGAATGTGTGGACTACCGCCTCCACGTAATGACACAATTCATTTTACATCACCATATTTCCTAGATAGTTAATATAATTGGTCTAATTATTTTTTGTTATATTTATGAAATAATTATTTCTCTATCATTATAATATCCCTTTACCTTCATACCTTCCAATGTACAGGAAAATGACAAAGCCACTCATGTATAAATGTGGAAGACAACCTCTATTAAACGATGTGATTTTTTTTCATTTCTATTTTACATGGATGGAAATGAAGATAGTTTTAGTAAGTATATATTATATTTCTGACATAAAAATTATTGTTAAAACATAAAATTTTATTTTTTATCTTTTATTCAATAAATTGAAAAATGAAAACAGTGTTCATGATTATGTACGACATGTCGTCTCCACAAACAGTGTAATATATTTTTATATCTATACCATTTAAGGATGATTATAAATATGTACATATTTAATATATATATATATATATAATTTATAAAATTATTAAAAATATGTAGATGAATTTACCACAATCTATGTACACATACCAGAAAATCTGTACAATAAATTTTCATGAAAAAATTACAATGCTAAAACACAAAAATGTTGAATTTAGTAAGAAATTATTATTAAATGGCTATTTAAATGTTAATATTAGAACATATATGAAATTATATGTATGTAAATGACTATTTGGAAGAATTAAAATTTATTTTAAATTATTATATAATAGTTTAAATTACTTTCAATGTAATTCAAACTCAAGGTAAAAGTTCCTCCTATAAATTTTATATATGTCAAACATATTCCATATGTAACAATAATTTACTTTTTAAAGTGTATATACTTAAAATTAATTTAATTTATTATTATATTCATGAATATTTTTTGAATCTAAAAATATATATGATTTTATATCTTTCTTGATCTATTATTTTTAGATTACTAGTGTTCTAAGAGTTATTTATCTCAATGATGTTTCATTATGACAAGTTTGATGTTGTCAACCAATTTATCATCATTTTGTGAATATAATAAAATTTTTAAAAGGTATATAATGACTCTAAATATATTAATGGAATTTTTTAATCCACATCAGGTTATTTATTCATGGGGATTTTGATTGAATAAATATCGTATTGGTAAGGGAATTTTGTTATAATCTCATTGTTTATTGGTATTATCATTGATTAAGAAATTGATGAAGAAATTTTATTTTATTTTTGTCGATATAATAGTGAATATTATAATATTTATATTATTTTTGGACATTATATGATTTCCTTTCATTTTGTGATAATTTGTTATGTGATACACCAAAAAAATGTTACTAAGGAAAATTGACTTTATTTTAATGTTTGCTCAAATGTATTTTTCTTCCATGTTAATTTTTTAAAAAAATGACAACAAAAATGTTATTAATATTATAGAATTATTTTCTAATGAAATTTTACCCACTATTAAATTTGAATAGATGGTTTAATGTTGATCATTTTTACACACTATTATTTTCTTCTTGTTGATCATAATTTATTTATTTTACCAAGTATAGTTTATATTATCCCTCAAAATGATAACTAAATTGAGATAATATTTATTTAAAATTTTCATGTTTTATTTTCAATTAAATTACTCCCATTAATATTTGTTATATGTTTATATTTTGTTGATGTGATTTAAAAAACACTGTAGAATTTTCCCCCTGAATAATTCACAATATTATTCAAAGGTATTTTCATATATGAAGCTATCATTTAATGTTACATATGATTTAATGGTGATTTGATATAATGATACCATTCAAATTCATTCTCTGAATTTATTATGATATTGATTTAATGAAAATTCACACTAAAATAGAGAGTGAATTATTGGTGATGATGGAATAATAGTATTAATATGATAGATATAATGTGGAAAAAATCCTGATACATAGCTAGTATTATTCTATGTTTTCATTGACCTAAACGAAAAAATAGTTAAATTATATTGACGCTTAAAACCATGAATTAGAATGGAATTATTAATAAGTGAATTTTTTGGAAAAGAAAAAAATATATGATGTTCCCTTAAAATAGAAATGGAAATTAGGGAAATCCATTATTCACATAGATATTTGGAAAATAAGGGGAAAATAGATATTCATGGAATATAATATTATAAATTTCATGTAGGGAAAAATTTAATCATAGTATTTTCAAAAGATTTATAAATAATCATGGTGGAAATTATCTTAATAGAAAAGATAAATTCTGAAAATAATGGAGAAGAAGACATTAAGGTAATGAATGTTAAATGGATACAATGATTCAAAATAATTATTAACTAAATTCATCTCCCAAACTCAAATTATTTTATAGTAGAGGTTATGGGTATTATTCCAATCAGTTAACAATCAAAAGAAATATTGAATATAATTGAAATTAGTAACCTCTAAATCAATGGGATAAATGGACTTATTATAAAATTGAAAATACTAAATTGTTCCATGAGAATGGTTTGTAATATGGTAAAATCATAATCCACCCAAGAACAAGAAATTACAAATTTGACTCTAATTTTATCCAATGATTCATATATAGGATGTTTTCTAAGAGTATCATAGCATTAAAAAAAATTTAGATATTAAATTATCATATAAAACACTTAATTTTATGATTATTGAATCATATTTATAGAACAACTATTTAATAATTGTTTTTTGGAATATGTTTCCTTTAAATGTTATTATTCTCAATTTTTCAAATTTAGGCAATTTAGGGCTGGTATTGGATCTCTCCACATGGATTATATGTTAAATTATAGGAAATGAAAGATCCTAACCCACATCAAACTATGATCATTTATATTTTAACGAATAACCATGAAACCCAATAGTAATAAAATCAATTATATGGGTCCTAATACCTATTCCAAAGAGGTATTTAGCTCAAATAATTGTAGAGAAACTAAAACTTGGGAATAAGCCTACCAAGAGATAAAACAAGATTTTACTATTCTATCCTAATATATTGGGGATGATACCAAATTATAAATTTTATTAGGAATCATTTCAACCTAGTGGATACATCAATATTATTATTTAATGGAGATAAATTAAATTTTAAAATGAAATTTATTTACGGGTGCTAAAAAACACAAAATTTTTTAGTAATAATTTTACTTCCAATTAATAAAATGATTAATATGTTTTGCACATGAATATACAATCCAAAATTAAACATGGTATATTTCCTTGAGATAATTACATAAAATTAATTTTAAAAATAAATATATTAATATTATATAATATAAAACATCATCAATAAAACTAAAAGTGTTATCAATCCACACGAATATAAAAAGAAGATTCATATGAAATACTTTTCCTTAGGGTTAAAATTTATGATCATACATCATATTAAAATAAATGTAAATTAAATACATTATAATTATAATATAATCATTCATGAGAAGATAAACGCAACAAATGAATAATTTTAGTTATATATGTAAGTTTATATATAGGTATTAAATATGGTCATTATATATGTGGTTATTGGCTATAAGGATATTGGATATATAGATGCCTGATATATAGTTAGTGGATATGTGGTCATTGGATATAGTCATGTAAAATATTTTTGTTGATGTTTTTTATGGTAACATATTAAAAAAATATTCTAATGTCATGAAATAAATTAAAAAATAATAAGTAATGAAAAATATTTTACTATAAAAATAAATATTATTATTAATTATATTTTTTTTCAATGATTTTATTGATTTGTTGAATGAAATATTATAACACTTATTTATTTTAAATTTTTTATAATATAAATTTATAGAGGGAATAAAATTCAATTATTATCTAAATGGGATTACTTTTATTTATTTTTAATTATTTTTTTTGTATTGGTAATTTAATTTATCCTTGTTGAGGAATTAATTTAGTGAAATATGTTATATATATATCCTTTCACTTAATTATTATTAATTTTTAAGGAAAAAAGTAAATATAATACTGGGAATAAATATATATTTTCTTAAAAGTTTTTTTTCAATATTGTTTTGTCATTTTTAAATTATTTTTTCCACCATAAAAATATATTAAAATTCAATGGAAGAATTATTTTGAATAAAAATTTTCAAATTACGTAATAATTTCATTTTCATTTTTAAGTTTAAAAATTACTTAATATGGTAAATGTTTTTCACTATAATAAGGGAAAAAATAATGTAAATTGGTTAAATTAATGGATAATCTAATATGATATCAAAAAAAGGAATCTCTAAATGTTCTTTTGATGGATTTATATAACATAACATAACATATATTCACTAAATTTCAATTGTTGTCCCACTTTCCGAGAATTTTTCATTATTTTTATATTAAATATGTGTTTTTTAAAAAATATCCCACCTTATATTCTATAAAAGTACCCCTCCTATGATAATATAAAAAAACATATTCTTTTATTTTCTATTGATTTCAGTTCCAAATTCCAACCCCCACAATCCTATCTCATGTTTGTGGACCACTACTATAAATATGTTGTTATGAATCCTTTATTTCCTAGAGGGTCTCAATGGAGAGATTCAAATATTTAACATATGTGTTATCTTCTCCTTAGTAATTATTTTTTATCTCATCCATATACCTAATCATTAATATTATTTATCTATTTAATTAATTTTTTTTCAATCACTAATCTTCTATAATTTGGTGTTATTACTACACGATATCATTTTTATATTCATTCAGTCAATATAAGTTGATAATTTTTTGGATGCTTATCTAACATACATGAACACTTTTGTAATGTCCTCATCATGAATGAAAAATAAAAGATATGTAATATAAATAAAATTTAATAAGGATTTTCTTAATAAATGTTTTCAAATTTATAATGGAAATCTTTAAAAATGTATTTTTCATTTAGGTAATTTATTTTATTGAATTGAAATTCACACAATGATATATTTATGTTTTTTAAGTGAACTGAAACTATAAATTTCCTGAAATGAGTATGGGACTCTATATATAGATAAAATAATATAATAAATATCCATTAATCATATGGAGGTGATGATACAATGATCAAGGAACAAAGGACTGAACTACTAAACATAAGCATGCAGGGAAATCAGAGCAGTTTACACCCAAATATTAATTATAATGATAAATATTTTGAAATTTTGTAATAATATAATAAAATTATTTGTATAAATAAAAATAAATATCAACATGGTTCATAGTAAAATGAATAATGAAACTAAATATATTATTCCTGGATTTACAATTCATCAATACTAGAAGAATTTTGATGTAAGAGTTTCTCATCAAATCAAAAATTCGAATCGAGATTCTATTTGAATCCATTGCTATTTTGTGCAATTTGTTATAATATATCCCTAAAACATATTATATTTTCTCATCCACTTCTTATTTTTAGGTTTTAAATATTTAATTACTATTTCTCATAATTTTTGTTCACAAAACAATTTATATAATTCTTGTAATTGGAATCGACCATATCACTTCTCTTAGATGAGGGAACATTCTACTCAATATAAATATTATTTATATTACCTTTTTAAATGAATTTAAATATATTTTTATTATTTATTATGGTCATTTTGTTTTGTACTTTAATTTACTTAAAAAACATCAAAAGGAATATTTTAAAACATTTTTAAAAAAATGTGATTTTCTATTTTCTTTAAATTTCATAAAAAATATGTGAAATGAAACATGGATTTTAATGTTTCTATAAGAAACAATTTTATCACTGTCTTATACACCTTTAAATAATATGTCACCGCTCATATTTTTCATGGTTTTCGAATGAAATTTATTTTCAAATTGTTTTATTAATTATTTTCTTTTGAAATAAAAGTATAAAATACAAATGGTTATTACGTCTTATATTTCAGATAAATTTTATTATGATCTTAAATGAGTGTTCATCATCCTTGTCCATATCATTTATTTATTATTATGATTCAATGATTATTTTCCCTATGGATACCATGCATTTTCATGATCCAGATTTATATGATCATATACTATGATAGTTTCCATCAAACCTATTTATTTTACATGAACTAATTAATCAATGATGGAATTATTAAAATTTCCATATTCATGGGGAATAAAAATTAATTTATTTTGATATTTTTTTTATGATTTGAATTATACATCCCTCCAATGCATTGAGTGATTTTTTATATTTGATGAGACAATGTAAAAGGGACATGGGAGTGAACCCATTACATTAAAGTTTAATGGCAATGAAGAGTGAATAAAATTCACAAAGGGAATATATCCATAATGCGATTTGTTCTTGGAAGTAATACATGAAAAATGAAATATTTTAAAAAATTATGTTTTTTCCACCCTCTTATGCCACATTTTAGTGTCTATGTTATTTTTTAATGTCTTATGATTATAGAATCATTTTTTCATACACATATTACTCATGTATTATACAATGAGAATGAATATATTACATGACATAAGATTTATAAAATTTATTTTACTGGGTACTATTTTTTATTGTTATTTCCAGGCACATTAATTGTGTTTTCATACCCATGTGATCATATTATAATCAATTATGATCTTTGACATTTATCTATTTTTTTAACAATACCATGAATTTGAGTTTATCCATGTCATAGGGTTTCATTCCCCTAGTTATAAATATTTGTATTATGTATGACATATCTAAAAACGAATAACATTGAATTTTTTTTGATAATTATAATATTTATTTTGTAAAATTATAAGTTACACTAAATTTTCTCTAATGAAACTAATCCTTTTTGTTTTTATATTGTGTGAATTTATAGATGAAATATTTGAATTATGGTGATATTGTAAAATATAATATTTATTATACTTTGGTTATCTCACATGGTATCAAAACATATGTTAAAGGATTGAATTTCTTACACCACATCTAGAAGTGTGGGGTTGGGGTGTCTCAGAATAGTTCATCTGTAACATCCTAGGTAAATAAATAATATTAAATTCTCAAATTTATTAATATCCGTGAATTAAATATTTATTTTACATTAATGTGGAATCTATGTTTTATGGCGTAACTTACATGCATCAGTCAGTTTTTCTAAAATCTTATATTGTACACAATTCTATGTCATAGTGAAAAATAATAATATAATATTATTTTTCAAATTATAGTTAATTCCTTGTCAGTGTATTGGTGGGAAAAAAAATTGCTAACTATTTTATGATTAATCATGTTTGTTAAGTTTATTTAAATTTATCTAATAATATTTAGAGTCTTAAAATTAAAATGAATCCAATTTTACGCATAAATACTATAATATTTTTAAAATTATTCTTAACCTCCTTTTGCTTGAGAACCCTTTTTAAATATTGTTTTATCACGTTTTTGTGCTATATTGGTAAAAATGAACTTTTTATTTGGAATCGGGACATCAAAATCAACTTTGGATAAATTTGTGGTTTTTTTCTGAGAATGATCATTTTTTAATTAATAGTGAAAATGCCTCATTTTAAGTCAAAAATGTCTTTTCATATAATTTATTTATATATTTATATTGTTATTTTAATTTATTTTAATGTTTAATTGGATTATATTTTTATCATTTAATATAATTTTTGACATTGTATGTAATTACACATTGAAATCGGACTTAATAACATGTCAATGTTTTGATTGTGTTTACTTCTTAAAAACACGCTTTTTGGTTTTGGCAACAGTGATTAATTTTAAATTAATATCCAAAATTTATGTCCTTTGAATATGGAAAAATAGATTTCATATTTTGAATCATGATTTCAAAATTGGGTAAATAGAAACCTTTTATTTTTAGATATTATGAATTGTAAGTTTAGAAATTTTTTTATTTACTTTGGTTAAAAGGTAAATCTGGTAAATAAAGTTAAAAAAATATTATTATATTATTAATATATGGCCTTGGCCTTAAACATTACTTATTACTGAATTAAATGAATAATTCACATTGAGAATCTTTTCAGGTTTAGAGTTTTAGAAAATTAGGACATAACTATTACATCTCAAAGATTACAAAGTATACAATTATACTAAGTTTCCATAAAATAAAAACTCTTAAAAAGAAACATGTCTAGTTCCATGTTGTCACGACCCCCTCTGGCCAAAGATGCCCCTCCTGAGCTGGCAATGGTGAAAGGGAGATAATGACCTCTGAGTCCTGCCTCCAGTAGGCCCCGGGGTGGCGACTAGCACCAAGGGTATGAGTTTTCACAAATATGGGAGGCATTACCCTTTTTATTATTTAGTATCGGGAAATAGGTCAACTCAACCACAAAAAAGGGAAAAGAACAAGTGTATATAAATACACCCAAACCAAGCCCATATTCATGTTTAAACAATTTTATAACATGGTATAAGTACAAGAACGCTCAAAAGTATAATACGAAAAGAAAAAAAGAGTACATCAACTACAACAACTCCAACTGTCCGACTAGTAGGGTCTCGCACGGCCTTGGTAGGCCTCATAGAAACCAAAAAGTAAATGTAGGGTGAGCATACAAGTATACTCAGTAAGGAAACCAAAATCTCTCGTGCACAAGTGGGGAGACATCCTAATGTCCCATGAAAATAATAGAAGAACCTAGCAGAAAATTCTATCCACCCAACCTCACCAGCCACACTCACCAAAAAAACAATCACAATAGGTAGTAGTATATAAAAACAAGAGTATTGGGTACCCCACACCATTTAACTTTAGTTAGCAGCTCTTCCTAACGACGAACGTCCTGATGTTGCCACACTCTCCCCACCCACTCACACATGGTCCTCACTACCACGTATCCCGCCCGCACACACCTCGGCCTCACAACCACGTATCCTGCCCGCACACACCTGGGCCTCACAACCACGTATCCCACCCGCACAAACATGGGCCTCACAACCACGTATCCCGCCAGCACACACCTAGGCCTCATCCCGAAGATTCTTGGGAAACAGTAGAACATGCTCGAAGAGTCTTGGGCTAATGCCACCCCAATCGAAACCTACCCGAAGAGTCTTAGGTGTAAGGTCGCCTCAAGCCATCACAGCCTAGGGGAGAAGGAGTAGGAAGGAGCTAGTAACTAATGGAAAAACACCCTCTCCCATGAAATGGGAGTGTTCGACACTAAGTGCTCATCATGGGTGGGGTGCGATAAAACACAAAAGATACAGATATATATATGTATACAAAAAACATAGCCCAACCTATGGCTTCTAAATAGAGAAACTAATCATGTGCCTCAGCACTGCTACCACGAAGTATTCATACAACAAACAACCCCAACCCCATTTAGGTTTACACGTTTCAGCAGAATTAGTTTATTTAGTTCCTTAACTACTGGGAAACTATCCACAGCCAACCACATCAATCGTTCGTAAACATATCCCTGCCATCCACAAATCAAGTTAGGAAAAATACAAGAAATAAAAACAAGTCCCTTCTTATTAACCAACCAGCCCCATTGATTATTAATTCTGTTCTGTTACCAAGTACCACCATTCATTAGCTCTTCCACTTTTTATTTATTAAACACAACCCATAGTTCGTTCACATTTAAACCTATCCCTGCAGCCCCGCTGCCAACCACCATAACCGTAAACACACCGAAACCCATACATCAGTATCCCTTTAATACCATTATCATAGCCCTGCTTCCCATTACTAACAGAGAATTTACACCAACCCACAACCAAGCCAACCGCAACCCCGCTGCTCACCCTATCCACAACAACCCAAAAAACACCCCCATCACATTCCATGTAACCAAGCCAACACCAACATGTTCATTATTCCATTTCGTTCAACCGGGGTGATCACACAAGGGTTCTGGATTTTCATTTAATCATCCAACTTTACTTGATTAACCAATTTCCACATTCGAAAAAGTTTTCATCCATAAGAAAATCCAAATGTGGAGGGAAAAATTTAATTGCGTAAGCAAAGGCCCCCAACGATCGTGATCTTCAGTAGGTAGAAGCTCATTCAATTCACAATATAATATCACAGGATATAAAGTAACAACAATCACAACTTCCCAACCCCATTATATAAGCTAGTTATTATGTTTATTAAACCGGTTCAAAAGTGTTTCACATAAACAAGATAACACCCACCCCGCATGATTCCCAAACTAGAGAGATGAAGGTAAGATCTTGACCTCAATAGGTTCCCATCGCAACTCTCCCCCGGATTAACCGTAGAAGACATCCGTCGGCGTCCGTCACTTCTGTCGGGTCCCGGAAAAACCTCCTCAGGTGGATTTCGGAAAGGAAAGGATGAAGGAAAGACAACGGATATGATCTTGGACGTTCCGCCTCGTCATTACGATCCCGTAGCTGCTGACGGATCGTAAATCAGAGCTCAGACGAAGAAGTTATGGAAGGAAGAGTCTTCGAGTCTTGTGAGAGAGCTCTGCTCAGAGGAGAGGGGAGGAGAGGTGTTTGTTGAAAACGAGGAGGGGACCCCTCCTTTTATAGGCGTGAAAAGAAAAAGTACACAGCGTGTACTTTATGGTATACGGCATGTACTCGGTTATTTCAAACGGTCTCCACGCGACTTCCAACACGGCTCCGCGACCATTGACTGGTCAACACACAGTGTGAGGGTAACTCATACGCGGAGAAGGACTACACGGCGTGTAGTTTAGACACACGGCGTATACTCATTTATTGCACATGGCAAGGACACAACTCCAACATGGTAAACTACCGTTGATTGGTAACGCGTACACGGGGAAGGACTACACGACGTATAGTACTAGACACACGGCGTGTACCCATTTACTTCACACGATGAGGACACGACCTGCAACATGGGGTATACCCGGCAAGGGGGTACATGGCGTGTACTCAAACTACACGACGTGTAGTTTCAAAATTCAGGAAAGTGTGGGAAAAGTCCATTTTACCCTCAAGAACACTTCGTGTCCTTCTTTTTGACAATTTAATGGGCCGGAGAGGTCCGGGACATTACATCAGATACCTCTTAAAACATTCTCATCCCAAGAATTCAAAACCAACCCAGAGGAAACCCAACAAGATACCTCTTAGGGTTCTCATTATAACCGGAACCCAACCCACAACCCTGATCACATGTGTTAGGAATTCCTTCTCCTATGTCGAGATATTATCCGCTTTAGGCAGCACTGACTCGCCAGAACGGGTTTAATCACATCCTCATTAATGCGTCTCGATTAAGAATTGGGTCTTCCCACTTTCATACATTAGGATTTTTCATCTCGCACTACCCCCAACACCACACAACCAACACACTGCACGAACATGTGGGTTTGGTAAATTCCTTCTCCTATGTCGAGATATTATCCGCTTTAGGCGGCACTGACTCACCCGCACAGGTTGATTCGCATTCGCATTAATGCGTCTCGATTAAGGGTCAGTTTTTCCCTTTCCCACACATTCGAACATGTTACACATTACCAGGGAACAAGGAAAAAAGGTCTCACAACTGACAAGCCAAGAATTCCATATTAAAATGGTACAGAGTACAACATCAACACAAATCTTAGAAGAACAAGGGAAAAACACAAGTCAAAAAAACTCCGGGTACTGAGCGTGCATCTGGGTTTCCCACTCCCAAGTTATCTCCTCGAGGCCGCCATGCCTCCACAACACACGAACCAATGGAATGGTTCATCCACGAAGCACCTTCTCTTTACGATCCTCGATCCTGACTAGTCATTCCTTGAAGGTCGCGTCGCCTCCCATATCTAACTCTCCCCATTTGATAACATGGGATTCATCATTTAAGTACCGACCCCCTCTCCTCCCCTCTCCTCTGATACCATTCTGTCACGGCCCCCTCTCACCAAAGATGCGCCTCCTGAGCTGGAAATGGTGAAAGGGAGATAATGACCCCAGATTCCTGCCTCCAGTAGGGCCCGGTGTGGCGACTAGCACCAAGGGTATGAGTTTTCACAAATATTGGAAGCATTAACCTTTTTATTATTTATGATCGGGAAATAGGACAAGTCAACCACCAAAAAGGAAAAAGAACAAGTGTATAGAAATAAACCCAATCCAAGCCCACATGCATATTTAAACAAATTTATAACAAGGTACAAGTACAAGAAAGCTCAAAAGTATAATACCAAAAGAAAACAAGAGTACAAAAACTACAACAACTCCAACTGTCCAACTAGTAGGGTCCCACACGGCCCTGGTAGTCCTCCTAGAAACCTGAAAGTAAACGTAGGGTGAGCATACAAGTATACTCAGTAGGGAAACCTAAATCTCTCGTGCACAAGTGGGGAGACATCCTAATGTCCCGTGAAAACAAAAGAAGAACCTATCAAGGAATTATATCCACCCAACCTCACCATCCACTCTGACCAAAAACACAATCACAATATGTAGTAGTATATAAGAACAAGAGTATTGGGTACCCCGCACCATATCCCTTTAGTTAGCAGCTCTTCCTAACGACAAACATCCTGATGCTGCCACACTCTCCCTGCCCACACACACCTAGGCCTCACTACCATGTATCCCGCCCGCACAGACCTGGGCCTCACAACTATGTATCCCACCCGCACACACCAGTGCCTCACAACCACGTATCCCGCCCACACACACCTGGGCCTCACAACCACATATCCCGCCCGCACACACCTGGGCCTCATCCCGAATATTCTTGGGAAATAGTAGAACCTGCCCGAAGATTCTTGGGCTAAAGCCACCCCAATCAAATGCTACCCAAAGATTCTTAGGTGTAAGGTCGCCTCAAGCCATCATAACCTAGGGGAGAATGAGCAGGAAGGAGCTAGTAACTAAGGGAAAACACCCTCTCCCATGAAATGGGAGTGTTCGGCACTAAGTGCTCAACATGGGTGGGGTGTGATAAAACACAAAAGATATAGATACATATATGTATACCAAACACACAGCCCAACCTATGGATTCTATACAGAGAAACAGATCACATGCCTCGGCACTGCTACCATGAAGTATGCATACAACAAACAACCCCAAACCCATTTAGGTTTTCAGGTTTCAGTAAAATTAGTTTATTTAGTTACTTAACTACTGGGA
Source organism: Viscum album (assembly GCA_963277665.1). Lineage (NCBI taxonomy): Eukaryota > Viridiplantae > Streptophyta > Magnoliopsida > Santalales > Viscaceae > Viscum > Viscum album. Next base: position 1,629,683,639 of record OY728121.1, on the reverse strand, counting down.
AACTATCCACAACCAACCACATCAATCGTTCGTAAACATATCCCTACCATCCACAAATCATGTTTGGAAAAATAAAAGCAATACAAACAAGTCACTTCTTATTAACCAACTATCACCATTGATTATTAATTTCGTTCTGTTACCAAGTCCCACCATTCATTAGATCTTCCACTTTTTATTTATTAAACACAACCTATAGTCCGTTCACATTTCAACCCATCCCTACAGCCCCGTTCCCAACCACCATAACCATAAACACACCGAAACCCATAAATCATTATCCCTTTAATACCATTATCGCAGCCCTGCTTCCTATTACTAACATAGCATTCACACCAACCCACAACCAAGACAACTATAGCCCCTCTGCTCACCCGATCCACAACAAACCACAAAACACCCCCATCAAATTCCACGTAACCAAGACAACACCCACATGTTCATTATTCTATTTCGTTCAACCAGGGTGATCACACAAGGGTTCCAGATTTTCATTTAATCATCCAACTTTACGTGATTAACCAATTTCCACATTCCACGAAGTTTCCATCCATAAGAAAATATAGAAGGAGAGGGAAAAATTTAATTTCATAAGAAAAGGCCTCCAACGACCGTGATTGTTAGTATGTAGAATCTAATTCAATTCACAACATAATAACACAGGATATAAAGTAACAAAAATCACAACTTCCCAACCCCGTTATATAAGCCAGTTATTATCTTTATTAAACCGGTTCAAAAGTGTTTCACATAAACAAGAGAAAACCCACCCCGCATGATGCACAAACTTGAGAGACGAAGGAAAGATCCCTACCTCAACAGGTTCCGATCGCAATGCTCCCCCGGATCAACCATAGAAGAAATCCGTCAGTGTCCGTCACTTATGTCGGGTCCCGGAAAAACCTCCTCAGGTGGAATTCGGGAAGGAAAGGCCGATGGAAAGACAACAGATCCGAGCTTGGATGTTCTTCCTCGTTGTTATGATCTCGTATCCGCTGGTAGATTGTAAATCGGAGCTCGGATGCAGAAGTTATGGAAGGAAGAGCCTTCGAATCTCTGGAGAGAGCTTTGCTCAGAGGAGAGGGGAGGATAGGTGTGTGATGAAATGGAGGAGGGGAACCCTCCTTTTATAGGTGTGAAAAGAAAAAGTACACGGCGTGTACTTTATGGTACACGGTGTGTACTCGGTTATTTCACACGGTCTCCACGCAGCTTCCAACATGGCTCCGCAGCCGTTGACTGGTCAACACACAGTTTGCGGGTAACGTATACGTGGGGAAGAACTACATGGCGTATAGTTTGGACACACGACATGTACTCATTTATTGAACACGGCAAGGACATGGCTCCAATATGGTACCCGACCGTTGACTGGTAACGTGTACGTGGGGAAGGACTACATGGTGTGTAGTACTGGACACACGGCGTGTACCCATTTACTTCACACGGTGAGGACACGGCCTGCAACACGAGGTATACCCGGCAAGGGGGTACACGACGTGTACTCAAACTACACGGCGTGTAGTTTCAAATTTCTGGAAAGTGTGGGAAAAGTCCATTTTACCATCTAGAACACTTCGTGGCCTTCCTTTTGACAAAGGACTGGGCCAGAGAGGTTTGGGCCATTACACATGTTTTAGATAGCATGTCTTTCCTTGATTCCATCCTTGACCCTATTCATCTTTAAGTCCTATGGAAAACATTTCAAAAACATGGGATGAGCATAAAAATCCTAGTAAGGCATACAAAAAGAAGAAAAACTGTTAGTTTTTTAAAACAACAAGTAAACCAAGAATACTTTATCAAAGTAATACTTTTCACCTTTATGAAGTAGTAAAAAAAACTCTTCACTGAATAAAAGATCATTACTTACCCCTTTTGTAACCAAAAATTACCATAAAAACCCATATAAAGAACACATAACATATAAAGGTAACTTGGTACATAAACATACTTAAATGGAATAACCATACGTTTGACTTCCATACATATCACTTAATGGAATAGCCATATGACCGACTTCCATACCCAATGCATTGGAGGTTATAACGTAACCACCCGTCCTGGTATTCATGGAACCACCCATCACATGGTTTATCACATAACCACCCGTCAAATGTCCCATTACCATTATAAAATCAGAAGACATAAAACAAATATAATGGAAAGAAAACATTTCAACACATTGATCACAATATATCACTTAAATATATTGACATAACAAATCCATTAAAAAAACCATTTTCAATACCAAAATACATAAAATAGTATATGGTATTTATTTCATTTTAAAAACATTACGGCTTGTTGAGGAAGCCAAAGACCAAATAATACTCGCGGCGGTGGAAAAGGTCGTTATCACCGCATACGTTAAAAAACATTCCTTTTTTCGTTTTGTAAAAAGCTTTGTAGAAAAAGATTAATTTTGTATAAAATTAAAAGTCAAAGGGTTTTATACACCGTATAAAAGAAATCCTTGTATTAGAACAAAACATGCATCAATGAAAGGAGATTGAGACGAAGTCCCTTACTGAAATCCGACAGCCTAACGACGTCACTTTAAAATTCCGAAAATGAGATGATGAGAGAGAAAATGGTATCTCATCACTTGGACATAAAATTTACATAAATAAGGATATATAAGAACATATCCCAACATAATAGTATGTGAATTAAAAGACATAACAAAAGAATCCTTTTAAAAAGAGGAGGGTGAAAGGTCCCCTTACTGAGTTGGGTAACTTTTGAAACATAAACCCCAGGGAAGAAGGGTCATACAATGAAGATGTAAATACCCCTAAATGAAATTATATTAAAAAAAGTGTATAATAATGGGCAGTACATACACCACTAAAAATAAATAGTGTAAAACATAGCATAAATGTCACGGAAAAAAAAGTGTGATGAAAAATCCCTTATGAAAACTCGGCAGCCTAACGACGCCACTTAAAACTTATAAAAATGGATTTATGAGATCAAATAGGGTCTCTCATAATATGAAAAAAAATTACAGTATTATGAATATAAAACAACATCCCAAAGCATAATAATGATGAGCATATAAGAAATGACATAAAAGAGAGTACTTAAAAAGAAAGAGAGAGGTTGGATCCCTTACGAAAATTCAGCAGCCTAAAGGCGCCACATAAAAATTCTTAAAATGAATTGATGAGAGTAAGAGGGGGTAACTCATCATATGAAAATACAAATTTCATTATGTTTAATATTAAATAACATCCTCCAACATAAGAACATGGAGCATAAATAAAATGATATAAAAGACGGTATATGAAAAGAAAGAGAGAGGTCAGACCCCTCACCTCGTGTCCGACATGACTCGATCGTTCTTTAATCTCCTGAATAATAAAATATGGTCAATTGATAATTTCACAAGGACCTCCATTAAATATTATTATTCAGTTCATATCAAATATTATAATGTTATAATAATTGGTTAATAAAGTGAGTTCATATCAGACGTTTTTGTCGATGTTCGGTACATGAGTAAAAATTGAACTTGTTAGAAAAGAGTTTTCCATGTAGTTATAGGTAAATCATCTCCAGAATAGTATTAATGTTTTAAATATCATATATATCTAGTATATATTAATTTTTTACTATTCCATAACATTTGGAGATAAAAAATTAAAAGCACCGTTCATGGAGACGGTAGGCCGTACATACGCATGAACACTACTTTCCTTTTTTTGTCATATTAATGGAATTAAAGTTAAAAGAGAGATATATATATTATAATTGCCGAATTATATCCATAATTTAGATGTAATATATTACATATATATCAATTATATATATGTACTTATAATAGTACATAACATTTGGAGATAAGAAATGAAATATACTGTTCATGGAGACGGTAAGTCGTACATACGCATGAACGCTACTTTCATTTCTTTGGCACATAAATGGAATTAAAACTAGATGAGATATATATATATATATATATATATTATAATTACAGTATAATATATATGTTATATATATCACATATGTTCATCCATTTCATTCTTTATACATTCCTTGTATTGCATGAACGAGTCACATCTCTTGAGGGGGCGGTAGTCCACACTTCCTCAAATGAAATTATCGCATTTGCACAACATGAAAATCATAAAGGTATGTATTAAATATAGAATACAGAAGCATAGAGTGGAAATAAATAGAATATATATCATAAATAAATATAGTTCCATCATAATGGCCACCATGAGAGGTGGTATGAGAAGATAGAACAATCATCGTTTCGTGAGGCAGTAATTTGCCATCCACAGAAACAGTATATTCTTTAACCATTAGACAGAGGTGTGAATTAGTGTAGCTAGAATAATCCTCATAACAAAATCCTAGTATATTTAAGATACTGGTGTTATTACAAAATAAATAAATAAAAAGAGTTTAGGGGGTTGGAGAAGCAAAATAAAACAAAAGAACACTAGGGAAGACATTACCTTTAAATCGGGTAACTCTTTTTGATTTGAGCTCAAAGGTTTCCTTGGAAAATATTATGACCAATGTGAGGCTTCTAAGAGTAATATAGGGATTTGGAGAGACAAAATGAGCATAGGTTGGCCGAGCCGATGGCTCGAGAGGTGTGGGTAAGGAGGTAGAGGTGGGGGCCTTTTATAAGAGGAGAGGAGGGGAACTCTTGGAAGTTTATAAACTTTTACTTTATTATAAAATGATTTTCGAATTTTAAATGTACCAAAACTATATATTTTGAGGATAAGGTGATAAGAGTTCTAAATCCACCCATCCAATAGGTTTTTGACATGTTTAGATCTTAGATTTTACATTATCTTTTCATTTTATTTAAATCGTTAAATAATGAGGTAATCGCTGCATCATCATGGTGTCATAAATAATTTAATTTATTAAATGTCTAAAAATTATAAAAAAACTATCATGATGTAGGAAATCTTTTTTTCTTTCTAATTAATATTTATAGTCAAAAATATGACTTTTAGAACACCATTTAAAAATTGTTTTAGTAAAATAACTCATGTTTGTGACATTTTTATTTTAACTTTAAATAAAAAGTTATTTATGTCATGTTCCTCCCAAAGTGGATCCATGGGGTCCCCAAATTGACCCATGGATTGTCTTGGTAGATAATGACACATCCAAGGAGGGTATGACATTTGTCTATGTCATTTCATATTATTAAAACATTATTTTTACCTTAAATTACACAAATTACCTTTAATCGCGATTAATGAAACTTAAAAGTTACTATTCACCAAAAATTATTTTAATCTCATTTTACCACATTTTAATTATTAATGACAACCATGTATGTCGTATTTTTTAAAATAAAATCATAGAAGTGTCAATGTTTCATTTAAAAGAAAAATTAGTTTCTTTAACTACCACTTAGTGGTTTCACTATTCATCAAAAATTGATGTTTTTCAGAAAAATACCAAAGATTCACCATAAGCTATATTTGATATTCCAATTTAAAAAATGATGTATATTTTACAAAATTCAAAACAGATAAGTTGAATTAATTAATTTAATAATTAATTTTCACTGTCAAAACAAATAGAGTGTTTTTAAGAAACAATATCTATTAAAAGATTGACACTAGTTTAAGTCCAATTTCAAAGTGAAATTAATTTCAATGACCACCATTGGATTAAATGGTAAAAATATATTCTAAATAAAAATTAAACTTAATTAAAAATATAATCTATCCCTATAAATAAATCAGATTAAAAGGAGGTTTTGAATTAAAATGCAACATTTTCAATAAAAAATGATCTTTATCAGAAAAATAACAAAAATTTACACAAAGTAAATTTTAATGTCCAGATTCTAAAGAAGGATTTTATTTTGTCAAATACAACATATAAAATTGTCAAAATTATATTTAAAAAGGGTTCTCCATCAAAAGAAGGTTAATCGACCTTTTAAAGAATATTAGAAGATTTATGCTTAAAATTGGATTCATTTTCATTTTAAGCCTCTAACATTTATTGGATAAAAGTAAAAATATTTGAAAAACATATATAATCATTTTGTAGTTATTTTCATTCATTCCATCCATTACAATGGCTGGGAATTAACTACCATTTAAAATAATATTATTTTATTATTAGAGTGCAACGTAAGATTTTAAAGAAACACGTTGTTGCGTATTGGGTACGCCATTGATCATAGCGTTACCTTTAAAGTAATATTAATATTTTATTCACAAATATGGATAAATATGAAAATTTCATATTCTTTATTTACCTGGGGTGTTAAATCCTTCCCCCCAATTGGGAATTGCGTCCTCGCAATTTTAAAAATTGGGCTTGGAAACTTCATTGAAAATCCCAAATTGGAACAAGAGTCAGTAAAAATATCACTTTAAAATAAAGAAAGATAAGTACAAAGGTCAGCTGAGTTAACCCATACTAGGATTCCATGTAGAAAAACATGGACATGGAGGAGAAAACAAAGGGTCATGTTTTGAGGGAGAGTGATACAAAACATGTTTAAAAGAAAGTTAACCACCAGAAAATCACAAACTTGTGATGGGTTAAATGGTATTTGATTCCCCAGTAGGAAAAATTAACATACAACATTTTTGTTTTTATGTTACTTTTCATTGAGGAATTTATTTATGAGCGTAAATAAAACATAATGAAACAAACTTACATGTCATTTTGACTTTCAACTTTTACTATATTTCTTACACGAACTCATATTTTCTCCAAAAGATGAGTTTTTAGGATGACTTGTTTACATTAAGAGAGCTATAATCAACTTATCGGGAATCACCTAATCCAAAAAAGAGAACTATATACTTACCTTGTCTTTAGATCTTAACGAAAACTAAAACCAAAAAGGTTAGTATGATATCAGATAATACACAAAAAGGATAATACTTTATAAAAAAATCTATTCTTAATCTCCAAAATATGTCAAACAATACCCAAAGTTCAACAAAGACCATTCAATAAACAATTTGTCCATAAAATTATTCAAAATGAACCAAACTAAGATTGAAACCCATATATTTGAAGGATTTATTCACATAGTCTTCCAAGGTAAAAATTATCATTTATCTTCAAATACCATTAGTTTCTCTTAAAGTCTCATATTGAAAGTAATTAACCTAACCACATATCCTTCATGATAGGTTAATTATTTCATTAGATAACCCAAAATAAACTTACTCTTGATTCCTAAAATCATATAACTAAAAAGAATTAGTCAAACTAACTTGGGACTTCACGTAGTCCAGTGGTAGGCGATAAATACCAGTCGCACTTTGGTTGGGGGTTCGATTCCCACAACTTCATCCGACGTGATGGGTTGTCACACAGTCTGCGTGTTGTCCTTTTTCCAAAACACATAATTCATAAAACATTCCCCAAAACGAGATAAAATCTTCTAAACTGATCATAACATATTTTAACCTCATGTTTATCTCATGCCTTTCATTTTCCATAATATAATAGAGTAGCCCATAATTACCTAAAAAGTAAGGATCATATAAACCCTAATGGTTACCTTTATAATTTTTACCTGAACTTCCATATCGAGTTGGTCATCTCGAACATGATGCATTAGAGAACTAACCAAAGTTCAAGTGGTTGATCATGACTCCATGATAGTTGTTTTATCACAACCATGAGATTCTACATTGAATCCCCTATTTTATCCAGTCTCTTAATCAAAGAACCACCACAGTTTCCATCAAACCCATTTTCACTTTGGTGCCTTCTAGATCCATCCATTTACTAAAAACAAAAATGTCAGTGTGCTTATATGAACAAAATCATCATGTAATAATGTGGAAGATAAACACTAAGATATACTTACTCATTCACTCTATCAAAAAACTATGACTCTTTCTGAAATCCTAGCCATTATGGTAATGTCACTTATGCTTATAAAATACCCTAACCTCAAAAGTTATCTAAACCGGCCTCTGATACCAACTATAAGGCCCCGACCTTAAACATTACTCATTATTGAATTAAATGAATAATTAACATTGATGATCTTTTTCGGTTTAGAGTTTTAGAGAAATAGGACATAACTATTAAATCTCAAAGGCTACAAAGTATACACTTCTACTAAGTTTCCATAAAATAAAAACTCTTTAAAAGAAAAATGTCTAGTTCCATTTTTTAGATAGCATGTCTTTCCTTGATCTCCTACTTGACCATATTCATCTTTAATTCCTGTGGAAAACATTTCAAAAACCTGGGATGAGCATAAAAATCCTAGTAAAGGATACACAAAGAAGGAAAACTGTTAGTTTTTCAAAACAACAAGTAAACCAAGAATAATTTATCAACGTAATACTTTTCACCTTTATGAAGTAGTAAAAAAAACTCTTCACTGAATAAAAGATCATTACTTACCCCATTTGTAACCAAAAGATTACCATAAAAACCCACATAAAGAACACATAACATATAAAGGTAACTTGGGACATAAACATACTTAAATGGAATAACCATACGGTCGACTTCCACACATATCACTTAATGGAATAGCCATACGGCCGACTTTCATACCCAATGCATTGGAAGTTATAATATAACCACCCGTCCTGGTATTCACGGCACCACACATCATATGTTTTTTCACATAACCACCTGTCAAATGTTCATGTAACATTATAAAATCATAAGACATAAAACAAATATAATGGAAATAAAACATTTCAACACTTTGATCACAATATATCACTTAAATATATTGACATAAAAAATCCATTATAAAAACCATTTTCAAAAACAAAATACATAAAATAGTATATGGTATTTATTTCATTTTAAAAACATTAAGGATTTTTGAGGAAGACAAATAACAAATAATACTCGTGGCAGCGGAAAAGGTCGTTGTCACCGCGTACGTTAAAAAAACATTTCTTTTTGTCATTTTGTAAAATGCTTCGTAGAAAAAGATTACTTTTTTATAAAATTAAAAGTCAAAGAGGTTTATACACAGTATAAAAGAAAGCCTTGTATTAGAACAAAATATTCCTCAATGAAAGGATATTGAGACGAAGTCCCTTACAGAAATCCGACAGTCTAACGGCGTCACTTTAAAATTCATAAAATGAGTTGATGAGAGAGAAAATGGTATCTCATCACATGGACATAAAATTTACATAAATAATGATATTGAAGAACATATACCAACATAATAGTATGTGAATTAAAAGACATAACAATAGAAGTCTTTTAAAAAGAGGAGGGTGAAAGGTCACCTTACCGAGTTGGGTAACTTTCGAAACATACACTCCATGGAAGAAGGGTCATTCAATAAAGATGTAAATACCCATAAATAAAATTATACTACACAAAGTGTATAATAATGGGCAGTACATACACCACTCAATGGAAATAGTGGAAAACATATCATAAATGTCACGGGAATAAAAGTGTAATGAAAAATCTCTTACGAAAACTCTACAGCCTAACGACGCCACTTGAAACTTCCAAAAATGGATTTATGAGATCAAATAGGGTCTCTCAAAATATGAACAAAAAAATTACAGTATGATGAATATAAAAGAACATCCCCAAACATAATAATGACAATCTTATAAGAAATGACATAAAAGAGAGTACTTAAAAATAACGAGAGAGGTTGGATCCCTTACAAATATTCGGCAGCCTAATGGCGCCACATAAAAATTCTTAAAATAAATTTATGAGAGTAAGAGGGGGAAAGTCATCATAATAAAATAAAAATTTCAGTATGGTGAATATTAAATAACATCCACCAACATAATAACATGGAGCATAAATGAAATGACATAAAAGAGGGTACTTGAAAAGAAAGGGGGAGGTCAGATCAATCACCTCGTGTCCGACATGAATCGATCATTATTTAATCTACTGAATAATAAAATTTGTTTAATTTATAATTTCTTAAGGAACTCCATTAAATATTATTATTCAGTTCATATCACATATTATAGTTATATAATAATTGGTTAACAAAGTGAGTTCATATCAGATGTTTTTGTTGATGTTCGGTACATGAGTAAAAATTGAACTTGTTGGAAAAGAATTTTCCATGTAGTTATAGGTACATCATCTCCAGAATAGTATTAATGTTTTAAATATCATATATCTCCTGTATATATTCATTTTTTACTATTCTATTACATTTGGAGAAAAAAAATTAAAAGCACCGTTCATGGAGATGGTAGGCCGTACATACGCATGAACGCTACTTTCATTTTTTTGTCATATTAATGGAATTAAAGTTAAAAGAGAAATATATATATTATAATTCCAGAATGATATCCATAATTTAGATGTAATATATGACATATATATACATTATATATATGTACTTATAATAGTACATAACATTTGGAGATAAGAGTTGAAATGTACCGTTGATGGAGACGGTAAGCCGTACGTATGCATGAATGCTACTTTCATTTCTTTGGCACATTAATGGAATTAAAACTAGATGAGATATATATATATATATTTTATAATTCCAGTATAATATATATGTTATATATATCACATAATTTCATCAATTTCATTCTTTATACATTCCATGTATTGCATGAACGAGTCACATCACTAGAGGGGGCGGTAGTCCACACTTCCTCAAATTAAATTATCGAATTTTCACAACATGAAAAGCATAAAGGTATGTATTAAATATAAAATACAGAAGAATAGAGAGGAAATAAATAGAATATATATCATAAATAAATATAGTTCCATCATAATGGCCACCATTAGAGGTGGTATGAGAAGATAGAACAATCATCGTTTTGTGAGGCAGTAATTCGCCATCCACAGAAACAGTATGTTATTTAACCATTAGACGGAGGTGTGTGTTAGTTTAGCTTGAATAATCCTCATAACAACATCCTAGTATATTTAAGATACTGGTTTTGTTACAAAAGATATAAATAAAAAGAGTTTAGGGGGTTGGAGAAGCAAAATACGACAAAAGAACACTAGGGAAGACATTACCTTTAAATAGGGTAACTCTTTTTGATTTGAGTTCAAAGGCTTTCTTGGAAAGGATTATGACCAATGTGAGGCCTCTAGGAGTAAGAGAGGGATGTGAGGAGACAAAATGATCAGAGATTGGTTGTAACCCCCTGATATTTTATGAAAAATATTCTTTTAATTTCATTAATGTCTTGTGTTGTATGCTACACCAAGATTACCTTGCGCTATACGAAACACCGTATTAGCTTGCAGTATACGCAACACTATTCTTGGATCGTGTTACACAAAATTTTGATAATAGTTATTCTACACAACATTGAGTATATATATATATATATATTCAATGTATAAATGAAATATGGTTGGATTATGTTATACGAAACAACAAAGGATTCTTGCACAACACACAACCCTGACTTGGCTTGCATTACACGCAATCACGACCTTCCTCGATAGCGTGTGTTGTACGCAATACCGAGTTTTACTAAACAACGATATATTATTATAATATTATTATGAACTAGCCATTATTAATAGTATTAACTTAATTTTGAATCTTATAACATTATTATTCGACTTGCACATTTTCTAAAACATGGTATAAGAACAAAATAAATTTTTCAGGTAAAATAAGTATTTTTCAAAAAATGTAGTTTTGCCGCCTTTTGATGGCGCACCCACATTAAATCTAGTTTTCGACATGTTTATAAGTTCAATTTGACAAAATAAAATTCTTCTTTCGAATCATGAAATAAAAATTCACTTTGGATAAATTTTCATATCATTCTGGTAACTTTCATATTTTGATGAATAGTAAAAACACGCTATATTTTAATTAAAAACAACTTTTTTCATCACAATAATTTATATGGTTAAATTATAATATTGAATGGTTTTATAGTATAAATAGAATATATTTTTACAATTTAATATAATGTATGTCCTTAGCATTGATTCTACCTTGAATTCGTAGGATAAATCAATTCAATCTTTTGCAATGTTTTAAAGAAAATCCCGTTTTCTTTCGACAACGGGATTAATTTTAATTTAATTTATTAAACTTTTGTGTATTGAATTTGGAAAAATGGATTCCATATTTGGAATCAGTGGATCCAAATTATGTTAATAAGATACTTTTTATTTTTGGGAATTATGAATAGTAACTACGGTAAATTTTATTTACCATAGTTAAAGGTAAATCGGGTAATTAAGGGTAAATATAATATTATAAAATTTCCCTAACACATGTCAAAATCCTATTGGATGAATAAAAGTCTACCCATATCACCTAAGGGTCAGATTATATTCATTTAATGGACTTTTTTCCATGAAAATAATTTAATTATTATTAAAACCAAAGAATGTGACAACATGTCACTTTCTTAAATCTTATAAGTATAATAATTTTAATTTAGTGATACACTTCATGAAACTTAGAACATGAATAGTCTCCAGAAAGATAATACAATTATATACATCATAGGAATTTATTTATAATCTTTAGGGATTAAATAAATATCATTTATTATGATACAAACATGATGCAGTAATTGTCTTATTAATGAAATACTGACATAATTGATGTTATAAATACCCAAATAAATGTAATTTAAGACTTTTTATGAATTAAAATAATTTTATAGGTCAATATTACATGTTATTATTTATTTAATTAACTTTTTTCGAACTAATAATTCTGTTATGATTTTCACAAAAATCAATTACTAAATAGTTTCAAAATTGACATAAAATAGTTTTTAAAACAAATATTATATTATTAATTGTTATTTTATTCCTAAAAATCTAAGGATCGGTCAAATTACTTAGATAAGGTTATATATATTAATAATAAACAACTTGGGGTTCTTTTGGCTTCTTATAGTAAGTTTATTAACCTTATAGTATAAGAACACAAGAAGACACGGTAAAATTAAAATTATTTAACTTAATGTTAAATCTAAATGATAAGGTTAAAATAGGAACCTAAAATTGTATAAATTCTATTGGACGAGAGAATTGAGACCCATCCCCACCTTAGCTTCAAAATAAATTAATTTGGAGCTATTTAAAACTGAATTTGACTTTATAATAAAATAATAGTTTTAGTTATTCCAAAGGTACCCCTCTCCTCCCTTATAAAAGGGCACCTTCCCTCCCTCTTCCTCACACCACTTTGAGCCTTCAAGCTCAGCCAAACCCTGCCAATTTCTCCTATCCACTTCCCTAGAAATATCCTAGTGGTTCTTGTCTTCTTCAAATACCTATTTTAGTACCCTAAAAGGAGGTCTCAAAGAAGCACTTCAATGAAGAGGTAATGTCTGTTACCGATTCTTTCATCTTTATTTCTTCTTCCACTTCTTCTTCTTTAGTTGTTTCATTATGAAGTAATAACATCAGTATCACTTATATACTGATATGTTATTATAAGTATGAAACAACCATATTTCACCATTTATCCATCCTAAGAAAAAAGAAATCACCGCGTGTGCGTACGTACGGATTACCGTCTCCACGCAGTGGTGTAATCTATTTTCCACCACCACCTTACTTGGATGGGTATAATGGTGTAAATAAAGACTATATATGACTATTAAAAAGTTATATTGATTCTGAAATAGTATACATTCACTCCAATACAATTCCACGATCATGGGAACAATATCATCACTCGTGCGTACGTACAGAATACCGTCTCCACGATGTGATACGATTCGTTCTACATGATCTTCATTGCATAATGATTATATAAATGAATTGAATGAATGAATATGATATATATTAGAATAATACCATTCTTTAAATGAGGTATCTATAACCTAAATAGAATAATAAGAATTTATTCGACAAACACGCATAAGAACAAAAAGTAATAAACACCCGAATAACAAGTAGTAATGAAATATTACTAATAATAAGATAAGAATATGACCATATATGATATCATAACAATACGTATGATTCTGGAATAAGTCAATAACATTATTTAAATCATTATACAGGAGGTTTGGACACTTACGAAGAAAATCGGACCTAAGGTAAGGGAAATATCACAATCACATTTTTATCTGAGTTTTTTTATACTCTGGTATTTACTGGGGTGTATTTTATCATCCACATCCATGTTTCCTCAATATGTAATATTTATATCCTTATACAATAGTTTATATCCAATTTTACCCTTCTTTTGAGTTTTTAGTAAATGATATGAAATGAATCTTTTTTCGTTTTTCATACGAAGTACTTTTTTACTTTTCCGACAGAAGTACGAGAAGAATGTTTTTTAACTTATACGGCATGAATTGATTTTTAAAACATTATTTCCAAGAATATTCCTTTACAAGTTTTCAAGTTTATTTTTAATCAAATACTTTTAGTTTAAAAATTTATGACATGTTAAGAAAGTAAAATGTTTTTGAAGTATAAAGGATATTTTCCTCAAGAATGGAGTTCAAGTGTTTTATCAAAATTATTTTCCATCTAAGATAATATAGGGTTCTGTTTCTATCCCTATTATTAAATTTACTTGATTATGTTGTGATGGAAATATTTTTATGAATTCATTTATCTTATATGAATTGTTTTATGATGTCATTATGTTTAAGATTCCCATTTTTATTACATGGGTTATGCAATGATGTATGATTTATGATTTTGTGGCACACATAAGAATGCTATCCTTATGAGATGGGTGGGACCTATATCTCTCTTCAATTCATTGGGTAAAGATTTTATATATCATGAGATAAACTTGGCTGGAACGGTAGGTTATATCGGTTCAGTGAAACAGGACTGAAACGAGGAGTGAACTCTGTTCAGAAAGGGACTTTGTCCACTAAGATAGTCTTGGCAATGAGTCTTCACTAATAAGAAATGATTCTCTATGATTATGTGTGTATTCCAAAAAGTTTCATGTTTTATGTTAAGATTATTGGGATTAAATTTTTCTCTACTATGATTTATCCCATGTTATGAAATTATGATCTCTTTTGCAGGTTAAGATTTCCAAAAGATATGTTCTTATTAATATGACGTGATTGATATTTCTTTTGTTTACCCTTACTGAGCATTTGAGCTCACCGTTATATGTTTTCTTTTCCCCAGGACATAAAGAAAGGATTTAGGTTTAAAAAATAAATAAGATCTTTATGGGAGATGTTGAAGATCTTTCACCACAATTAGAAGATTATATTCCAAGTTTCCAAAGACACTAAACTATTACGGTCCTTATGTGTGTGTTTTTGTTATGTACTAAGTATTCTGCAAAAGTAATGAAATGTCTATGAACGTTAAGCTTCAGGTCTCTATAGTTGGTATCAGAGGAAATGTTTAGTCAACCTTTGGAAACTAGGATGCGAAAACGTTAGTGAGATCCCTAGAGATATTTCTAAGGTATGTCTAGGGATGTCCCTAAGGATAAGTATACATACAGGATACAGTTCTAGAACTACAGTAACGATAATAGAATTTAACCTAAGATGTTAGATATTGAGGATACTCCCCCTTTATTATATTTTTTTCCCTATCATGAATTTTTCCTCTCACACTATTCTTTTTGGGTTTTAGACGGTGGCTGGAACCCGAAGGAACCGTGTTGATCAATGTAATGGATAATGAAATGATTTTCCTCCTGAACAAAAAAATGTTATTGGAGATGGAGTGCAAAATCTTATTGCTATACTTACACAAGCTATGAATCATTTTGGACTTCCAAATGAGTAGAGAAGGGAACAACATTCTATTGAGTCCTTCATGAGGCAATGTCCACCTTCTTTTAGTGGGGGTTCTAATCCACTTGTTGCTGAACAATGGATTAGTACCACTGAAAAGATATTTTCAGTTCTTCAATGTTCTAAACATGATAAAGTCATCTTAGCAGTATATAGTTTGGAAGGTGAAGCTGATCAATGGTGGAATCTTATCAAGAATATGAGGCAAAGAGATGAAATTGAGTCCATGGAATGGGACAAGATCAAGAACTTATTTTTCAATAAGTAATTCCCTCGTATTCTTTGAACAAAGATGGAGAAGGAGTTTCTTGAACTAAAGAAAAAGGATGATGAATCTGTTGGTATATAAGAAGCGAATTTTACAAGGCTTGCAAGGTATGAATCTGGATTTATCATCCAACCTGAAAGTAAAGTTGATCGATTCTTCGGTGTCTTAAAACCTAATCTTCGAATGGCATTATCTATAAGAGACTTCAGTAGCTATGAAGAAATTTTGCGTTGTGCTATCAAGGTAGAAATGGAAGTTGGTGTTACTTATCCATATCATAGTTTTGACAAGAAACGAAAGATGGAGTTCAAGGAGAAATCTCAGAATAATGGTGAAAAGAAGATGAATGTTTACTTATGCTCAAAGTGTGGAAAGAAGCATGGTGGAGATTTTATTAAAGGGACAAGTAAATGTTTCAAATGTGGAAAGGAAGGTCATCGGGCATTTGAATGCCGCAATGATGGGAAGAAGATTCCTAATGATGCAAAAAAAGGAAGGGATACACAGAACGAACCTACTACACTTCAATGCTTCAAGTGCAAGGAAATGGGGCATTATGCTAATAAATTCCCTAATCCAAGGGTTAGTGATGATCGACATGAGCAACCACTTAAGTAAAAGGACAAATGGAAGTCACATGCGATCACCATTGGTGATGTTGAATATGACAACTATGTGGTGGAATGATTAAGTGTTTATGTAATTGGATTCCAGAATAATGTTGTATATAGTATCGTGGAATATTGGAATATTTATGTTTTGGTCTATTGTGGTTTTCAATAATTTTATGGCATCGGTAACCATGAAAAGTGATTGAAATATTTTTGGATATAGATGATATGCACATAATGAAGGGATAAAGATAATCTAATATGTTTGATAGTATTCATGAGCTCATGATTGATTTAAGGACTAAGTGATATCATGGTTTGAGGATATAGAATTTTGAGGATTTTTGTATGTGGAAAGTGTTAGCTTTTAACTGCATTCATGTTTTCACTAAGGTTCAATGGATATTCATTCTTCAAGAGAATACATGATTTAGGTATTCACATATTTGTAATTTGACCAACAAGATATATCTTATGATATATGGGGGATAAATGATGGCATTCACATGATCATTTTCTTTATACTGTGAGCCTGGACTGAAGTATTTTAGATAAGCCTAAAGATTGGAATGGATTATGTTGGACATAAGTTAGTATTGTTTAAGGATAAAACTTTTTTGATATTATTGATGGGATGTTTTAGTAATATAGCTTTAGAAAAAGGACAACCTGTAGGACGGGCGACAACCCATCGCGTCAGACAAGGCTATGGGAATCGAACCCACAACCGAAGTGCGACTGGCCTTTATCGCCTACCACTGGCCTACAGGAAGTCCCTGTTTAGTAGAAACTAGTTTTATTATATTAATTAGTATGTTATATGAAGTATAATTCCATTTTAGGAACCATATATGATTAATCTCACTATAGATGGACTTATGCATTTTTTGATAACTATTTTAACCTTTTGTTTGAGATAGATGGAATGACCCATAATTCTATCACATGATCTGCTAACACATCACGAATGAAAAATTCAACTTCATTTCTTTAAGAGATGAAGTGGAAATTTTCTAAAGAATGAAAAACGGTGAGACTGTACCAAAATCACGAAAGTATTTCTTCTAATTCCAATTTCATCAACTTTAGGGAAATGATCTTGATAACCAAAAATGTTGTCCTAGTGCTCTTATATCTAATGAATCAGATGGTACCTTAGATCGTCACAAATTTATGGCTTTGTGATTTCTGGCTTTTCCATAGCCATGTTCTCTACCACTCTCCATCAGAACATGATGGTTATATTTCTCTTCCATATCCATATTTTCACCTATGTGGAAACCCAGTGATTAGTTTATTTGGGTAACCATTACGTTTCATACTTTTGTTTTTAAAGATTGGTTTTGGTATTCCTTTTTACGATGTAGGTTTCTATTAAAGAAACTTTCAAATAGTAAACCATTTATAACCCCGACGAATTTTGAGGGTGAAATTCATTTTAAGGGGGGTAGAATGTAACACCCTGAGATTTTATGAAAAATATTCTTTTAATTTCATTAATGTCTTGTGTTGTATGCTACACCAAGATTACCTTGCGCTATACGCAACACCGTATTAGCTTGCAGTATACGCAACACTATTCTTGGATCGTGTTACACACAATTTTGATAATAGTTATTATACAAAACATTGAGTATATATATATATATTCAATGTATAAATGAAATATGGTTGGATTATGTTATATGAAATAACAAAGGATTCTTGCACAGCACGCAACCCTGACAAGGCTTGCATTACACGCAATTGCGACCTTCCTCGATAGCGTGTGTTGTACGCAATACCGGGTTTCACTAAACAACGATATATTATTATAATATTATTATGAACTAGCTGTTATTAATAGTATTGACTAAATTTTTAATCTTATAACATTATTATTCTACTTTCACATTTTATAAAACATGGTATAAGAACAAAATAAATTTTTCGGGTAAAATAAGTATTTTTAAAAAAATGCAGTTTTTCCACCTTTTGATGGAACACCCACTTTAAATATAGTTTTCGACATGTTTATAAGTTCAATTTGAAAAAAATAAAATTTTTCTTCGGAATAATGAAATAAAAATTTACTTTGGATAAATTTTCATATCATTCTGGTAACTTTCATATTTTGATGAATAGTAAAAACACACAATATTTTAATTAAAAACAACTATTTTCATCACAATAATTTATATGGTTAAATTATAATATTTAATGGTTTTAAAGTATAAATAGAATATATTTTTACCATTTAATATAATGTATGTCATTAGCATTGATTCTACCTTGAATTCGTAGGATAAATCAATTCAATCTTTTACAATGTTTTAAAGAAAACCCCATTTTCTTTCGACAACAGGATTAATTTTAATTTAATTTCTGAAACTTTTGTGTATTGAATTTGGAAAAATGGATTCCATATTTGGAATCAGTGGATCCAAATTATTTTAATAAGCTACTTTTTATTTTTGGGAATTATGAATAGTAACTACGATAAATTTTATTTACCGTAGTTAAAGGTAAATCGGGTAATTAAGGGTAAATATAATATTATAAAATTACCCTAACACATGTCAAAATCTTATTGGATGACTAAAAGTAGACCCATATCACCTAAGGGTAAGATTAGATTCATTTAATGGTCTTTGTTCCATGAAAATAATTTAATTATTATTAAAACCAAAGAATGTGACAACATGTCACTTTCTTAAATCTTTTAAGTATAATAATTTTCAATTAGTGATACACTTCATGAAACTTCGAACATGAATAGTCTCCAAAAATATAATACAATTATCTACATTATAGGAATTTATTTAGAGTATTTAGGGATTAAATAATTATCATTTATTATGACACAAAGATGATGCAGTAATTGTCTTATTAATGAAATATTGACATAATTGATGTTATAAATACCCAAATAAAAGTAATTTAAGACTTTTTATGAATTAAACTAATTTTATAGGTTAATATGACATGTTATTATTGATTTAATTAACGTTTTTAGAACTAATCATTCTGTTATGATTTTCACAAAAATCAATTACTAAATAGTGTCAAAATTGACATAAAATAGTTGTTAAAACAAATATTATATTATTAATTGTTCTTTTATTCCTAAAAATCTAAGGTTCGGTCAAATGACTTAGATAAGGTTATATATATTAATAATAAACAACTTGGGGTTCTTTTGGCTTCTTATAGTAAGTTTATTAACATTATAGTATAAGAACACAAGAAGACACGGTAAAATTAAAATTATTTAACTTAATGTTAAATCTAAATGATAATGTTAAAATAGGAACCTAAACTTTTATAAATTCTATTGGATGAGAGAATTTAGACCCATACCCACCTTAGCTTAAAAATAAATCAATTTGGAGCTATTTAAAACCGAATTTGACTTTATAATAAAATAATAGTTTAAGTTATTCCAAAGGTACCCCTCTCCTCCCTTATAAAAGGGCACCTCCTCCTCCCTCTTCCTCACACCACTTTGAGCCTTCAAGCTCGGCCGAACCCTACCAATTTCTCCTCTCCACTTCCCTAGAAATATCCTAGTGGTTGTTGTCATCTTCAAAGACCTATTTTAGTACCCTAAAAGGAGGTCTCAAAGAAGCACTTCAAAGAAGAGGTAATGTCCGTTACCGATTCTTTCATCTTTATTTCTTCTTCCACTTCTTATTATTTAGTTTTTCCATTATGAAGTAATAACATTAGTATCACTCATATAATGATATGTTATTATAAGTATGAAACAACCCTATTTGACCATCTATCCATCCTATGGAAAAAGAAATCACCGCGCGTGCATACGTACGGAATACCGTCTCCACGCCGTGGTGTAATCTATTTTCCACCACCACCTTACTTGGATGGGTATAATGGTGTAAATAATTACTATATATGACTATTAAAAAGTGATATTGATTATGAAATAGTATACATACACCCAAATATAATTCCATGATCATGGGAACGATATCATCGCTCGTGCGTACATACGGAATACTGTCTCCATGATGTTATGCAATTCGTTCTACATGATCTTCATTGCATAATGATTATATAAATGAATTGAATAAATGAATATGATATATATTACAATAATACCATTCTGTAAATGAGGTATCTACAACCTAACGAGAAGAATAATAATTTATTCGACAAACATGCATAAGAACAAAAAGTAATAAACACCCGAATAACAAGTAGTAATGAAATATTACTAATAATAAGCTACGAATATGACCATATATGATATCATAACAATAAGTATGATTCTGGAATAAGTCAATAACATTATTTAAATCATTATACAGGAGGTTTGGACACTTACTAAGAAAATCAGACCTAAGGTAAGGGAAATATCACAATCTCATTTTTATCTGAGATTGTTTATAATTTGGTATTTTCTAGGGTGTATTTTATCATCCACATCCATGTTTCCCCAATATGTAATATTTATATCCTTATAAAATAGTTTATATCCAATTTTACCCTTCTTTGAGTTTTTAGTAAAAGATATTAAAGGAATATTTTGTCATTTTTCATACGAGGTACTTTTTGACTTTTCCGACAAAAGTACGAGAAGAATGTTTTTTTAACTTATACGACATGAATTGATTTTTAAAACATTATTTCCAAGAAGATTACTTTACAAGTTTTCAAGTGTATTTTTAATCAAATTCTTTTAGTTTAAAATTGTATGACATGTTAAGAAAGGAAAATTTTTTTGAAGTAGAAAGGATATTTTCCTCAAGAATGGAGTTTAAGTGTTTTATCAAAATTATTTTCCATCTAAGATAATATAGGGTTCTGTTTCTATCTCTATTATTACATTTAAATTATTATGTTGTGATGGAAATATTTTTATGAATTCCTTTATCTTATATGAATTTCTTTATGATGTCATGATGTTTAAGATTCCCATTTTTATTACATGGGTTATGCAATGATGTATGATTTATGATTTTGTGGAACACATAAGAATGGTATCATTATGAGATTGGTGGGACCTATATCTCCCTCCAATGCATTGGGTAAAGATTTTATATCTCATGAGATAGACATGGCTGGAACGGTAGGTTATACCGGTTCAGTGAAACAAGATTGAAACGAGGAGTGAACTCGGTTCCGAAAGGGACTTTGTCCACTAAGATAGTCTTGGAAATGAGTCTTGACTAATAAGAAATGATTATCTATGATTATGTGTGTATGAAACAATGTTTCATGTTTTATGTTATGATTATTGGGATTACATTTTGCTACTATGATTTATCCCATGTTATGAAATTATGATCTCTTTCGGAGGTTAAGATTTCAGAAGATATGTTCTTATTAATATGACGTGATTCATATTTCTTTTGTTTACCCTTACTGAGAATTTGATCCCACCCTTTTATTGCTTCTTTTCCCCGGGACATAAATAAAGGATTTAGGTTTAAAAAATAAAGATGATCTTTATGGGAGATGTTGAAGATCTTTCACCACAATTAGAAGATTATATTCCGAGTTTCCAAAGACACTAAACTATTACGGTCCTTCTGTGTGTGTTTTTGTTATGTACTAAATATTCCGTAAAAATAATGTAATGTCCATGTACGTTAAGCTTCGGGTCTCTACATTGGGCAAGACAATGGCTTGAGAGGTGTCGGTAAGGAGGTAGATGTGGGGGCCTTTTATAAGAGGAGAGGACGGGTACTCTTGGAAGGTTATAAAATTTTACATTATTATAGAATTATTTTCCGATTTTAAAGGTCCCAAAATTATATATTTTGAGGATAAGGTGATAAGAGTTCAAAATCAACCCATCCAATAGGTTTTTGACCTGTGTAGGTCTTAGATTTTACATTATATTTTCATTTTATTTAAATCGTTAAATAATGAGGTAATCGCTTCATCATCATGGTGTCATAACTAATTTAATTTATTAAATGTCTAAAAATTATAAAACAAATATCATGATGTAGGAAATATTTTTATATTTCTAATGAATATTTATAGTTAAAAATATGACTTGTATAACCCCATTTAAAAATTGTTTTAGTAAAACAACTCAGGTTTGTGACATTTTTCTTTTAACATTAAATGAAAAGTTATTTATGTCATTTTCCTACCAAAGTGGCTCCATGGGGTCCCCAAGTTGACCCATGGATTTTCTTGGTCGGCCATGACATATCCAATGAGGGTAGGACATGTTTCTAGGTTATTTCATATTTTTAAAACATTATTTTTACCTTAAATTACACTAATTACCTTTAATCACGATTAATAAAACTTAAAAGTTACTATTCACCAAAAATTATTTTAATCTCATTGAACCACATTTTACTTCTTAATGACAACCATGTATGTCAGATTTTTGAAAATAAAATCATATAAGCGGCAATGTTTCATTTAAATGAAAAATCAGTTTCTTTAACTACCACTTAGTTGTTTCACTATTAATAAAAAATTGATGTTTTTCAGAAAAATACCAAAAATTCACCATAAGCTATATTTGATATTCCGAATTCAAAAATTATGTCTATTTTAAAAGATTCAAAACATATAAGTTTCAATAATTAATTTAATAATTAATTCCCACTGTCAAAACAAATAGCGTGTTTTTAAGAAACAATATCTATTAAATGATTGACACTAGTTTAAGTCCAATTTCAAAGTGAAATTAATTCCAATGACCAACATTAAATTAAATGGTAAAAATATATTCTAAATAAACTTTAATATCAATTAAAAATATAATCTATCCATATAAATAAATCAGATTAAAAGGAGGTTTTGAATTAAAATGCAACATTTTCAATAAAAAAAAAGATCTTTATCGGAAAAATAACAAAAATTTACACAAAGTAAATTTTGATTTCCAGATTCGAAAGAAGGATTTTATTTTGTCATATACAACATATAAAATTTTCAAAAGTGTATTTAAAAAGGGTTCTCCATCAAAAGGCAGTTTATCGACCTTTTAAAGAATATTAGATGATTTATGCTTAAAATTGGATTCATTTGCATTTTAAGCCTCTAACATTTATTGGATAAAAGTAAAAATATTTGAAAAACATATATAGTCATTTTGTAGTTACTTCCTTTAATTCACGCTATTACAACGGCTAGGCGTTAACTACCATTTAAAATAATATTATTTTATTATTAGAGTGCAATGTAATATTTCAAAGAAACTCATTGTTGTGTATTGGGTATGCCATCAAGCATAGCGTTCCCTTTAAAGTAATATTAATATTTTATTCACAAATTTGGATAAATATGAAAATTTCATATTCTTTATTTACACGGGGTGTTACAATTAAACTACCCTAACACATGTCATAATAATATTGGACGAAATATGTCCTACCATCGGAATCCAAGGGTCTATTTTGGGACCCCATGGAGCCACTTTGATGTGAAAATGACATTTATTAAGACTTAATTTAAAGTAAAAAATAATAATAAACGAGGATTTTATTCTAAAATAATTTTTATATGGGGTTATTTAGGTAATAATATAAAATATAGATGCTCATTATAAAGATAAAATGTTTTCTACATCATGCTATTTTATTTATAATTTTCAGACAGATATAATTATATATATTTTTGGCACAATGATGATGTAGTGATTGCCTTATTATTGAATGAATTAGATAAAGGATAATATAAATATTAAAATAAAAATATTTTAAAACTTTATATGCCATTGATGAATTTTAGGGAGGGTTATGGAATGTTATTTTTGAATTAATGATGTTTTTTCAATATAATCAAGTTTTTATGGATTTTTATTAACTGGTGATATGAATATTAAAAAATTGAAATAAATGTGTTTTTAAAACTAATAAAATTTTATTAAATGATATAATAGACATAAAAATAAAATATTAGGAAAAATGACTTAGATAATGTTTAAAATATAATTAATTAACCTCATTAGGTTCTATTAGAATTTTATAGTAACTAAATTAACATATATTACGAATATACAAGAAGACATGGTATGAGTTAAATTAGTTAAATAATTATTAAAGATAAAAGATAAGATTAAATTTGAGCCCAAGACTTGTGTAAAACATATTTTTTGAGATTTATTAGACCCAAAAGCATATTATATTATTAATTGATGACTTTGAGAGAAATTGAAACCGAATATCATTTTATAGTAAAATAATACATCAAAATATTCCTACAGTACCCCTCCTCCCTCTTATAAAAGGGAATCACCTCTACCCATTAAATAACACCACTATATCCCCTTGGAACATCCAAAATTATCCAAACAAATATCCCAAGATCAATATCTTCCTACTATAATCCTAACATTAGGCATAAAAGAAATTCAAGAATTCTTTTTGGCTCAAATCTATGGGAGTTAAACATTTTAGAGTTATCATCTTCTCTAAAGTTTCCATCCATTATTTTACTTCATCACTATATGTTATGTTATTATGCTTTTATTATATAAAAAATGGTATCCTCAATATAATAGAATTTTGTTATGACATGTATTAGAACTATAATTACTCGCATATCCATCGAATGGATGTGAACATACTGATTCTTTGGACGACGAAGTACTGCCTCACGAAAAGATGATTTTTCAATTTTCCCCTACCACCTCTAATATTTGCTGTTATGATGGATATATATTTATATAAGAAATATATTATATTTATACTGGATCTATTCTTCAATTTCTTTAATTTATAACTTTATGCATTCCATAATGTGTAAATATGATAATATCATTTTAGGATGTGTGGACTACCGCCCCCTCAAAGTAAAATGACTCGTTCATGCCATACATAGACCGTATAAATGATGGAATTAATGAACTTATTTAACATATATAAAATTTGACAATATATTATAATAATAATATAACTATGTATCATTTATTTTTCATTCCATTAAATATGATAAATAAATGAATGTAGCGTGCATACGTACGTACGACCTGCATTATCCATGAACGATGCATTTTATTTATCTCTCCAAATGTTATGGGATATTATATATATATAACAGATCTAAATAAATATATACTAGATATATATGATACTTCACTCTGGAATATCATTCTAGAGACAATGGAATCTTTACCACAGATGCCATTTGTAATTATAAAAAGTTCATTTTGACTCATGTACATAATATTGAAAAACAATCGATATTAAATAAAATAATTATGTAAGGTTTATAAAAATGTAATAAGTGTTATAAATTTAATAATAAACTTGATAAATGTTATTATGAAGTTATATATTATCTTATTTTTATTATTATGGAATAATAAGAAATATATGTGATGAGTTAGACTCAAGGTAATGGAAATTGTCTCAAATTCCATTCATTGAGGCATAATTTTGTTTTTACAAAACTTTATTTTGTATGGTGTATAATTATAAATTATCTTCATTTTATTTAAATCAATTATTTTCCAAAGTAATATTCTTCTATGAAGCATTTTACTAAAAAAAGAATGTATCTTTTTAACGTACATGGTGACAATGACCCTTACACTACTACAATAATTATTTGATATACGGATTCCATAAAAATCCACAATGTTTATAAAATTAAAATAAACACCAAATACAATTTTTACATATTTTCGTATTTAAATTGGTTTTCATAGAGCCATGATTATGTTTATATTATGAAATGTTATATTGTTATTTGAATGGGGAAATTTTATCTTTCTTTTATGTTTGTTTTATATGTTATGAATATGTTAAAGTTATTTGGAAGTGTTTACATATATGGGTTTTTTTATAATAAACCTAGGGTGGGTGATCCTGAGATACCTCTCAAATACATTGGGTAATGTGAATGTGGTAAACTTTAAGGTATCTCCTAGGAGATCTGGTGAATATTCTGTGATGGGTATTCTGAACGTAACTCCATGTGTAGCCATGAATGATACAATGCATGTATGTTATGGATGAAACATGTTACCATTATGCCTAATTATTTCTACATGTTACTAATAAATAATATGGTTTCATGAGGTATTTTTAAGTGCTTTTGTTTTATGATTGAAAAAATATTATGTCATTTATTTTCATGTATTGATGGACTAATGTTTCCAATCATTATTTTAGAACCCTTACAACGATTTTTATGCTCATCAAATGTTTTTATAATGATTTTCATAGGGTATAAGGAAGGGTAAAAGAAATGAATAATTCTAGAAGATTTATATCATGAAGTGAATTCTTATTTTATTTAATGAGTTTTATAGTTGTGAAAAAAGTGGTTAGAGTATCAGTTTCTACATTGTAATATTTGATATGTAATTTAATAATTATGGCCTAATTATCTAAAACTCTAAACCTAAATATATCCACAATTAAAAATTCATAACACTACACATGATTATGTTTTGTTTATTGTTGGGTCCTTATATCATCCTAAGGTACACACTCCCATTTGTGATTCATGATCACATAAGAGTTATGTCCTATCAACTATAAATTAAAATAATAACAGCTAAATTAAATAATTTATAGTATATATTTTTCAAGAAGAATAACATTCATGATCCATCACATATATTGAATCAAAAAGTGGTATAACCAGTGAAACACCTATCTTATTAGGAGAAACTAATGAAAATCTTGGATCATAGAGAAATTGTTCAAGTAAACAAAATAACATACCTCAAAAAAATTCTTTTTGAGAAACTAGATGATTGATGACAAACATTAAAACCCAATGATATTTACAAATAGAGGAATCCTCATATAATCTCAACAAAGGATAAAAAATTAAATTTTAATGAGAATTACTTACAACAAATGTTTTTAAATAGTAATTAATATAACAAGAAAAATCTTTCAATATGGACTATTAATTTATTAATTTTCAGTGTATCATATATAGATATATGTTCTTAATAAGTTAAAATATATTTTATAGTATATGTAAATAATATCACAATATTTATCTTATAAAAACTTATAATTCAATCTAAAACATTACAAAAAAATGGATTTATACAATATATAAACATAAAATGTATAAAATGACACAATAAAAACATGAAAACAACATTAATGGTATTTGAATGTCAGATTGGTCATGGTCTCTAATAAATATCATGGCCAAAAAATTTATTATAATAAAAATGTAAATGGTTAAAAATGTTTCAGGAATTCTTAAATTAAAATATTTCTAAATTTGATTTAAAAAAAAGTAAATGAAATTTATTGGATTTAGGGGGTTTATATGTGATATAGTGAAGAAATGTAGCAATTTTAATGTCAAAGGATACCATTAGACATATTTTTGAAATAACAATAATATTTTTGTTGTAAAAATTAAGTTTCTATTATATAAATATATTAAAAAAATTAAATTTGTAAATAAATACACATATCTAATAATAAATATACTATAAATTAATATTATATGTTAAAAATATATTCACTTAACTAAAAAATGTAATTATTTTGTTAATATGTTTTATCATTTAATATTTTCCCTTTAAAATGTAATATTAAAGAAAAAATATAATAGCCCAACTGGGATTACCCAAACAACTCCCATGTTGAGATTATATAAGATGTAATGAATGCATCCATATATACAAGAGACTATTCAGAAAAGGATAGTGTCTAATGTTTTTGTGTGTAGAATATTCCCATGGTTATCATAGCCTTAAACCATAACAAATAACCAAAACAACAATAACATCTTAGTGGAGGAAAATGTAACAATGTGTATTGAAAAATGTCACTAATGTCCTGATCATAAATAAACTAGGAACCCAATATGGAAGACAAATCATAGTATAAAGGGTGTAAGAAGAAAAATAATTAAACTCCATAGTGTACGTTGTATTATAAATTGATACCATTAACAGATACATGCTCTACAATTGATATATATACAATTGATTCCTTGAACATAGTTGGATCCCTATTCATGAAGTCTATATTCACATAAAGATTCATATACATGGTGAGAGTAGTAAAACCCTGTATTATACCAACAATTAATCCTTAACATGGTGGAACATGTATTAAACGCGTGCTCCATGATAAATATATATATACATGAATTATTTAAAACTCATATGATGAAAAATAATGTCATAACCAATTATCCATGACCCCGATCGTACCTACACTGGATCGATAGTGGAAGGTTGATATGAACAGAAGTCACCAACACAATTAGACACAAGGATAATTATAACCTTTGAATACTTGGATGGATGAAATTCTAGATCGATCCACATGGTCGGTGAACCATGTGTCTATCATTGGTCAAGAAATAGGATCATCATATTAATTATATTACCTGGGTTTAGCAACACAACCATTACACCCGCACAACTACTGACTCAAGCCTGCACTCAATGAATTCAATACCCCCACACTTTTTTCATTTTTATCATCATCATCACATTCCATGAACACTCCACCAATAATGGATTACTATTCTATTATGGTACACCTATTCCAAGTACTAGTAGAAATATTAATAAATGAAAAATAATTATTAAAAATAATTAAGATCACGTAGAGTAAGAATATTTTATATCATCATGATAGATGGAGTATAAAGAAATATGTACATGAGATAAACATCATTCATGTTTTATCATGAAACATAAGAATATAAATTTTAAATAACTAAATTTTCCATATATAGTTTTATAAATTATATGGAATTATTATGAGTTGGAAAAAAATGAGGGTGCATGATTACGAGGCCTAGTGTGCGCGGAATGAATTTCTGAATTTTTTTATGGTGCTTTCACTATACTCACGAGCGACATTTTCTAACATTTCAATCAGTGCTCAGATTAAAAATCATAGAGCACCGTTGAATCCACAACACTGAGATTATCTTAAGGAAGGATTCACTTCGACTGTAATAGGTCAGGAAAAAATATTGCTTTTGGACATTTAAAAGAATAATAATATAACAATGTTATTTTATTTCCCAAATTGTTTTCCTCCAATGGACAGGAGGCAGCGGCGGGACCGACAACATGTCAAGCCATTAATTGGCTTAAATCTTCATCCTTTTTAACAAAACCATTGGAATTTGAGAGGTTCATTCATTAAATGAAAATCATAAATGTCTAATGGATTTACTCACCCTCCCCCTCTCTTATTTGTATAGAGCATGGTGAGGGATATTCGCATGACTTCACCGAGAGACTAAGCTCTGGAAAAGTGTAGAGATTCCAACCACTAGGAGGGTATAACCAGTTCTAGTGAGAGGTGATGAGCACCACCGGATCATGAACCGATGAACAACGAATCTTCCTCAAACACAAGTGTTCTCAAATGATCTTGAGGTAGGGTTTATTTCTTTTCTAATTTCAAGAGTTGTTGATTCATTATACTACCCTATTGTTACCAAGATAATGCGCAGGGCGCAAGATAATTAAACAAGGCCCATACCCTCAACCTTTTGTTGAAATTTGGCATGTTCATCATGAGAGATTAATTTTGGATTGGACGGAACCTGGAACAGGGGGTCATGCGGAAAGGAGGGTATCCCCGGGAGGCCATTGATACCTTCAGATGGAATAATGTGTCACTGGATCTCACCTTGTCTCCTGTGGAAGACCGTAGGCATGACACCTGCACCGCGACACCTATGACATGTGCCAGAAAGTGATGGCAGTGGCTGCCACCGGTCTGCCGCGATGGAGGAGGCACCCCGTCACGTGCCATAGGAGGAGTTTTCAGTTGTCATTAGAGCTACTGGCACCATCCGGAAACAAAGGTGGTGCGGCGTGCCATCACACACTACTGAAAGAGAGGGTAGTGGCTTTTCAGCACCAGCGGTTGAGTAGGGTGGCCAGCACTGGTAGGCTACAGAGGTAGTGTGGCTCTTCATTGCACGCCGTTAGAGATGGCCTCGACTCAACGACATGAAAGAGGAAGAGGGACCCGACCCAGAAGGCCCCACAGAGACCAGGCGGTGCCACCTGTGCTCCCTTGAAGGTTGGGACTCGACTCCCTCTGGGTCGGGTTGTGCCCCTTTCGGGCTGAGGCGCGCCCCCGGCGGGCCAGGTCATGCTTCCTGCGGGCCGGGCCAGACCACGACCCAAAGGGATGAGATCACCATGGCCCGACCCAATAGGACTAGGCCAGGCCTGTTCGGGCTTCGCTGGATCAGACCCAGGCCGGGTCGGGTGGGGTCAGATCAGACCCAGACCCAACTAGGCATAGTTTCGTTTAATGTTCCATAACTTGAAATCCAGACATCCGTTTGACGAACCGTCTATGACACTGGGATCCTCTGAGTGAGTAAGTACTTTTTATATACTCCACATGAGTTTTGGAGAATGATGGAGTATGGTTGGGTTGGATCAAACATTAATCCAACTGGGCCCTCCGTACTAAAATGCCTATAACATACAGACCAGGAAATCGATTGACGTGTCTTCTATCGATTTGGAACACTCTGGACATGGAGATCCTTTGGGATACCTATTCTTGGATCAGTTTGGTTGTTGATGTACAATTTATGGAATGAGGAGTGGATCTGTCCATAATCAGTCGTACTTAGTGATGGAATCTTGGGGCTGGCTGTAACATGAAGAAAGAACATCGCTACAATGAGGGTCAGCATCTATCAATCCTATGTGGGTCAGCACTTAGTGATCCTATGTAGATCAGTATCTATCGACCTTTTAATGGTCATCACCTAGTGATCATGTGTGGGTTATCATCAATTAATCCCATGTGGGTCAACAGAAGATCCACACAATAGAATAAGATGATCAAGATTTATGACTAATCATCTGTACTATTGTACTTGAGTTATATACCTATTATGAGAAGATTCTTTACAATTGTGGTAAATTTACCATCATGGTGTTACCTTCGTAGTGTTACCTTTTTGGTAAATTTACCATCGTGGTGTTACATTCATGGTGTTACCTTTATGGTATTCTTCCCTCATGGGTCAACTGTGCAAATGGATTAAAAGTTGGATACTTTTGTTTCCTCATGTAAGAGACAAGTATATTTTGATAACATATCTATATGTATGGCCATACACCTAATTAGAGTTTATAACTACTACTTCATGCTTTGTGATTGAGTTCCTTCTTTGTGGTTTCTGTGTTTTGGAACTCATGGAGACCTTCGGGGGGTCTCAGGGTCTCTACTGAGTATTGTTTTACTCACCCCTTCACAGGCTATGCCTGCATCGTGCTATGTCTTGTGAAAAAGACAGGAAAAATTGATCGAGGATGAGAGATCCAGGACTATACGGTGCTCAGAGGTGGGCCATTTGAAATGAAATTCCACAATGACTACTAGTTGTGAGTTATACCTACCCTTAAGGTTAGATCATTGGGGGACGTTTCAGGAGCTGTTTCCTCTTACAGTTGTAATTGTACTTTCTAGTTGGGCTTTTATTCCAACCACTTTACATTCAGTACACTATTTACAACATAAATTTACTTCATGGTTTCTTCTTGTTGTGTTCTTGGATTATGTGTTTTTATAGGTTTAAAGGCGTTGCCTTCTAATTATAGGGAATCTCCTTTTTAGAGCTAGTCACCAACCTCTGGCCTATGGTTGGCAAGCATGGGGTAGTCATGGCACGGGCCCCTGCGAATGGGTGACAAAATAAATTGAATTAAAAATTAATATGGATCTAATAGGATACATGCACCTACGATCACAATCAAACATAATCATTCATTTTGTGCCAACGAAAGCTTTATATCATGGAAACAAGGTTTTATAAGGGTCCTAAATGGTATGAAACTTTATACCTTATGCTGATTGATGATAATCAATTAAAATCTTAAAGATATTATACTTGTGTCATGACCATTAAAAATAAGAATTTATCCCACGTGACAAGGACCCATAAACCCAATTATAATCCTACAACATTAGGAATCAAGAACAAGATTCAAGGGAATTCTAGACCAAGTAATTCCACTGAAAATATAGATCCCCCACCATTCAATAAAAAAAATTATTTATTCCCAATTGTATGGAATTAGAATCCGTATATCTATCTCTAACATGTCAGATCTATGATTCACTTTAAAGAAATGATGGTAAATCTAGAAAAACTATGAAGAAAATTAGATTTGGGTTCACATAAAATATTTCTCTTTCACTAAAAAATATTTATCATGTGAAATTAACCTTATAAGTGAAGTAAATAGCTATGTAATTCTTATAGAGTATCAATATTTGATAGGGTTTAATTTAGGAAAAATAAAGGCCCTTAAAACGTTGGGTTACGGATAGAAAGATGTGTTTAATAAAAATAATGGATGAAAAAATATTTTGGTTGAATGGTTAGATTAATTTTGCACTAACCCTGTGAGGTCCACTACCTCTTCTGAGTAACTTCATGGTTTGGTTAGACAATTTTTCAAATTGAGTATCAATCATACTATTTGGACTGGAATATGTTTGAGAGTTTTAATGAGAGGCCACAATACTTTAATAACTACATGCCTTAACCTTGTTTGGTTCATTTTAAAATATAAAATGTTCACAAAATTCAATTATCTATGCTCTATAATGATACTCTACCATAAAATTCACCCCAAATATATTCATATTTTACCAGATAAGAAGCATGGATTGGGAGATTTATTCTCTAAAAATAAATAATTAAAAATGGATTATAAAATCACCAAAACCAAGCATAAACAAATTAAAAATATCCCCAACAATTCATTGTTTAAAAAACCTAATGACATAATGAGATTAACTATTATTCCACCTAAAAAATCGGAGTCCATTATATTTTCACCCTATAAATACCTCCCATCTCTGAAAATAATCTCATGGAATCATTCTTAAACCAATCATGGCACTTGTCCCGAATATCAAACTACTTCTCCCAATAGTCCTTCTGAACCAGTCAGTAATGCCATATGATCCAAACATATGGAAATTACTTCCTCCAAATACCTTATCTCTTTTCCCTATAACATTCATTTTGAGTTACATGAATGATGAATTATGATCTAATTGAACATTATTGATCTCAGTTAAATGTTTATGTATTAAAATATACCTCTATATAATTGACACAAGGAAAACATTATACATACCTATTAAATTAAGTGTGTGTTCTAGTAAATAGGCCACTAATAAACTGATTACAGAAATATAAAATAATCTTATAAATATTGTGATCAAATTTTATTTCTTATGAAATAATCACAATGTGATTGAGTATTCACACATAAGACAAATATGTCACTAATAATGAACTCTAAGGTCAACCTCCTCCTATCAGGATATGATCACTACCTACTCTGAGATGTGGTTTGTAATATTCTTTTCAAACGAACTCTCTTATTGGACACTTAACCATTATCATCCCTAAAATAGTTTCCTCGCCTATGTCATTCTATCATAGCGATTAACAATATGGAAAACCATATAGAGACACAAAAGGTACCATGTGAATAGAATCCTGGAATCTTTTACTGTCTACAAGTTCATAAAATTATAGTTGGGCACCCAAGATCTATATGAATTTTGGAAACATTATGATCATATTTCTTCCTATATCAGGATATTCCATTCTAAATTAAAAATGACCCCTAAAAGATATTTTGAACTCATTTTAAACTACATAACCAAATCCTTCTCCTGTCCCTTAAAAAACCGCATTGTGAAACATAGATTTATACACAATACATTCTTGAGGAAAGTCCATGAAGGAAGAGTATCCAAAACATACAATATTATCATATAATCCATAAAATGAGTCTCATATATTAGAGAGATATAATTATCATTCATTATCCAATCAACTAACACCTAATGAAAAAACTCCCTCCTCATTGATCATAGGGACCCACCATGAATTCCATCTTCTTGTAATTCGACTTCCACTTTATCATGGGAAGTGGATGAATAATTATACATGGAAAAAAATTCTTATCCTTTATCCTTTGGGGTGTAATGAATCATGAAACACAACCTATGATTTCATTAATCATACGAAGCCACCAAAACTAACATAAAATGTCATAGTAAATGTTAGTTGACCATAGATGAACCCATTTTACATAAGATAGTCTCAAATAAGCTTGACTCTAATGGTGGAATGTCCAAAAAATTATCTATGCCCACAAATCTAGTTATCATCATTTAGCGACCATCCCAAAAGAGGGTCCCAACCTACCAGTCAATCTCAAATCACTTCCCACTCAGTGTCTTATTATTATAATGTTTTCACTAGGTCCACTATTTAATAAGTAATCAAAAAAAATTCACATGTCCGGAATCTGTTATCCTTATATTAATCCACAATCCATTCCACCATTAAAATAAGGAGATGACATTCCTTTGGTGATGACCTCTCATAATGCTTTCCTATATCACTCATTTTAAGGCAATGAGAATATGAAATGACAATATATTTTCTAGGAGTGTTGTCCATCCCGAAGTTGAATATATATAAGTAATATACCCAATTAATATATATGAAATTGAGATCCTATTAAGAGAAGATATATCAAAAGATCATGGGCTCTATTAAACAACAATCTGATCACTGGAGAGATAATATTTCCAACACTTCATGTCAAGAACCTAAAGTAGAATCTCTATGTATTACATCATTTAGTTACCCTCATGGCTTCATATATGACTGGCCCAAACAGAACTTCCCTATCCTTTAACATCAACACAACACCTATTCAAACACTTGAACATAATGGTACACTGCATATTAGATCCCATGATCTGGATGAACCAGAATTGGAGTTGTTATGAACATCCTCTTAAACTCAATGAATGAATAAATATAATGATTTTTCAATAAAGAATTCAACCCCATTAGGGTAATCCCAAAAAATGGTGAATCTAAGAAGAAGATGTTATAAATTTATGTCTATAGTGTCTAGACAATTTAAGGATACACGTGATATTAAATAAAATATTAAGGGTGACCCTAATACTTAAAATTTTCCATCCACTCTAGATCCACAGAAATTCCATCATTAGAGATCACATGGCCAATAAAACCAACATCATAGATCCAAATATTACACTACAAAATCATGGAATAGATCCGATATGCTTGGAGTATACTAAAATAAGTATCAATTTTGTTGGAATGTAACTGAAATGTCTATGAATATATTAGGAATTAATTAATAAATAAATGAAAAATGAATCAAGATATAGATGTGTAATAATATTCATGATATTAATAAATCCTCGGGGGTAGTTTTTCCAACTGGAAGGTTTGACAGGGAACATATAAAAACCATATATACTCCTGAATTCTATCGTATAGGTAACCACCTCTATGTCCCTAAACATATATTATCATAAATAAATACCAATATTGGAGAAAAAATGGTCTCCCCTTAACTAATGCAACATATCGTTAATCCTAGTTTACAGATACATATTCCTTACCC
The DNA here is from genome assembly GCA_963277665.1 of Viscum album. Lineage (NCBI taxonomy): Eukaryota > Viridiplantae > Streptophyta > Magnoliopsida > Santalales > Viscaceae > Viscum > Viscum album. Next base: position 1,629,647,693 of record OY728121.1, on the reverse strand, counting down.
TCCCCAAATTAACCTTTTTTTAGTATAAATATTTTCATTGAATATCATATAGCTTCATAGAAATAAATATTGGAATATGGAAAAAAAATTTGGTCTAATAAAAAACCTTCACAACCAGGTCACCATGATGAATATTGTGGTCTCTCTATATAGGCCGTTCTATATGCCAAGGAAGAATAAAGAAAGGTTATACTCCAAGAATTAGATCTATATTGATCTATATTTCTTTTTGATGAGTAATACAAAGAAGGTACTCTAGAGACACAATATTTTAGATATTTACTATTGGAGGAATGGAAGTGGACCAATAACTAGTTCTTCTAAAAGTGATACGTCAAATAGATATTCTATTATGGCTCCAACCTATCTCAATTCCTTTCCCATTTTAACATCTTCATTATCCTACTAATCTATCAATAAAAAATTATCTCCCTAATGATAAATAAAGGATAACTGTATTTGATTGTTGTTAATGTGAGCACGGAATGATTTCAAGTATTCCATACTAATGATCACAACAAAAGAAAATATTCAATGTATCATGGAATCCAAAAATTCACCTTAGCTAGAATAAACTACATGATACTCTGGAAATCTGTAGAGATTATCAAATTTAATATCCTATGGTATGATGAGATAGAAACTATTAATATAAAATAATGGGTATGTTGAGACCAATAAAAAATGTAGCAGATATTATTGAATTTGATTCCCCAATGTAAAAAAGTAATAGAAAAGGAAGGAGTGGTCTATATTGCACCTAAAAAGGTCGATGATAACCCTCAACTATCAATCAAAACCCGGTCAAAAATAATCATTCATTCTAATTTATGTCAATTAACCTAATAATGATGTGTATGAATAGCTTGATTAAATGTCATTTTACAATTTATAACATTTTACGAAGGACCCCAAAATGATCATTGCACTATAGTTCGTGCATTTTCTATATCTCTTTTGAATGCAGAACTGAAATCTCTATAGCATATCTAATTTAGGAACCCCATATTTACACACCAATTAACATTCTATGATATCATAGGAAGGGCATGTGGTAGTGTCTGACCATTCCATTGTTGAATCACAAGGAAACTCTTTCAGATTGTAGTAAAGAAACTATACTTTGATCAACATTCTTATTTCCACAAAGAAGCATGTCCCCAATCATCTTATTCCAGCTTTTAGAAGAGATAATCATCATTGTAGTTATAGGTCAACCCATATATGAATATAATTATGATATAAAATGATAAAATCAGTCTTCTTATAGGTATTTCTCAATAGAAAATATATTTTGTATAATTTAAGGGCAATTTGTTAGGTAAAAATTCATCACATAACATCTGATATCAAGGTGAAGACTAATATTTAACAACATATATTTTTGGGAATATTTTACATCGAATATTTGATAGAATCAAGTTGTTTAGTGAACTTAGTGGAGTATTCAGATAACATCATCGATCCATGATGATGCTACACTTATTTTTGTGGACAATATAGCTTTATACTGTTGAGAAATTATTCACTGAATAATAAGATCTTCAATTCCACCAAATACATACACTTACATCTACCTACTAGTTCTATAATTCCCAATAAACACCTAGAAGTCCCTAAAGAATGAATTCCACTAACATAACCCATATGACCCTTGATGTACCCTCCATGTTTAATATTCCCCCAATGGCTTTTATAATGATTATAAAATAGTTTAGTCCTCCTGTTCCTATTCTGTTGGTAAATTATAGTTCTATATGATGTGGACATAGTTAACTATTGTTCTCTATACCCATTATCCATGTGTACGTACAATATAAAAGACATGGAGTTGGAGTATCTGTAATTCTTCAACCACTAGAGATGGTGTAGGAGGATTCTCTGGTGAATCCTCCTGTACATATTGTGTTGGAACTGGAACATCCATCCTAGATGGGGAATTTTGTTTTACTTCACTAAATGGTCTAATCAAGAATATATTAGGAGAAACTTTTTTAAAATACTAAATGAATGCTTAGAATAACAAAAATAACATGCTTAATTGAACAACATAAAAATATTATGGTACATATAATTGATTTATATCAGAAGTAGTATCTTAGTGGATATCCATATAACATGTATAACCCTTCTAGTTCTACCCAAGGCTTAACCCTAATCCTTTACACATGCACATAAGTCACAAACATATTTACCAAGACAAATGATCAATTTCAACTAACTAATTCCAAATAGATACATCACTTAATAAGTATCAAAAATAAAGGAATTTCACTAATTATCTACAATAAACCACCCAAAATGTTTTTATTAAGAATTTGATCGTATATTCTACCCATGATTCATGAATGAACCCAAATACAATAAGACTATACAAACAATCTAATTACTGACTAGTAAATGGTATGTTGTACTTGACCTATCTTGTCACAAAGAAACTACAATCACCATGATCTATAGAACCTAACCAATTTCCACCATAACCAAAAAATAAAATAATAGTGACCTCCTTTGATAAAAGTTTTACTTATATAACCTCAACATCTCAATCAATTCCTAATTAGAGATGCTGAATAACCACAAGCATATCTCCCGACATGAAGGAGTCATTATCTTATAAGTAAGGATCTATGCATAATGTACAGAGACTATAACCTTGGTAATCATATCCAAAGACTATAAGAAAATGAATATAGAATCCTATAATATCATTGTAGATGATAAATTATAAAGGTATGGTAACACATGTAACTTGTGTCATACATGTAAATAAACCAGTCTCCCGGTATGGGAAACGAAAATAGTGTTAAAAAGGTCTAAAAAGAAAATTAATGAAACACAACTGAATCCTATATAGTTCGCCATAATACCACAATCGACTTCATTCTCCATAGATTGGCTATCATCCATAGGTCTCATTACATTACCTAGATACCTAATTTTGATCTCCTTATTTTAATCGAGACTCCCATGTACACGGTGAGTTATAAAACCAACATGGAAACAAGAAATTCATCCATAAAAAAAGTGAAGATGTATAACAGGTGTATGTCATGATAAATGAAATGTGCAAGGAAGAATTAAGAATCATATGTAATGAAATTTATTACCGAAAATGTTACCATGGTACCTAACTATACATTAATTATATCTATATTTGATGAAATAACTAAAGATAAAACACCAACATAGTAAGAAATAAGGATATTGATCATATATGAGTTTTTTCAAGGGAAAAAATATTTATCGAGACACATCGATGTTGTACCCTTTCTACATCATGAGTCATGAAATATGACTATCTTAACATTTCGATTCCTAGGTTCATGTCACACATATATCTCAACACAATTCATCTTCTCATGTCAAGACTCAAGAAAATCATGCCCCCTCCCTATGTTTATGTCAACCATCATTATCCACTCATGTCATGTAGACTCCTCCTCCATGGGGTAACTATACTAAAACTATAGTGCCCCTTGTTTTGTGTACATAACCCCTTATCTCACTTTTTTTAAATTTTCATCTATAAAATATAGAGTTTCTATAATATAGAGAGTTTACATTAAGTTGGGTGTTTCCATAATGTAGGTTGTTTCCATAAAGTGGTTTGTTTTCATAAAGTGGGGTGTTTCATTAAAGTGGGTGTTTCCATTAAATAGGTTGTTTCCATAAAGTTTGGTGTTTCCATATAGTAGGTTATTTCCATAAAAAATTAGGTTTCCAAAAAAAGGGTAAAGGTGAAGGATGGTAGTGTATGGGGGTTTTATATGGACTATTGGGACCAAAAATAAGGTCACACGATCCATACACGGTTGGCCCAAACCGTGTGGTCAATCGTTACGCAGTGGTCAAATCTAGATCCTATTTTCTAGAAGATTACATGTTTTTTTCACTATTGGTTTTGGTTTGGATTCAAAACGCCCCTCTTTCATGATTACTCACCCTAAAAGTCTGGATAACCCTCCCGACACATGTTGGGACCAACCCAGAGCCTTTCCATGGTGATTTCGCATCTGATTCTTGAGGTATGTCACCATTGTTTCTGGATTAGTTGTCTATTCATAGATCTGCTTAGATCAACATATCTGATCTCCATTATTTCTTAGATATGAACCTATAGTGGCTAGATCTACATTTTTGGATGAAAATTATTCAATGTTCAGTCATGATATTGCTAGGATAATAGAAATAAGGTTGTTCTTGGAGAATCGAACTTCTTTCTTGTGCGTTCTTCTTCTGTTGTCAATGTTTCATCAAAACCATCGATGTAGGTGGCTTCACTCTCATCTCATATTTCTAGAATTTATTGGATTATATTCAAATAGGTTTATTGATTGTGAAATTATTAGAAATGTCTTCATTTGTGATGATTTATGGTTTTTGTGAAATTTCTTTATCTTGGTTAATTGTTGTGAAAAAGGGATTTTAGTTTAATAAATTAAAAATGATTATTTTAAATTATGGATTTTCTGGAATTTCTTAGTGGATGATGAAAAATATATTTTCAATAAAAATAGTTTTCAATAAAAATTGAGTTTTATTGAAATGGTTTGGAATTGAAATGGTTTGGCATTGAAATGGTTTTTATGAAAATGGTTTTCAATAAAAAGGGGTTTCTATTGAAAGGGTTGTTTTGGAAGGATCGATGAAAATATGTGGTGTGTATTCATGTTTCATATATGAGTCTTGGTTGAAATATGAACTTGTGCTCGGTGCCAATGGATTAATGGTATATGAGAATTTCATACACATGGCTTGGTTGAAATATGACCTTGTGCTCGGTGCCAATGGGTTAATGGCACATGGGAAACAATTACCTTGTTAAGACATGGTAGATCGGGGAGAAACCACTCATTAGTATGGAACTGTCATAACGTAAGATGCATGATTGGATGTGTGGGTTTGAGGAATATTTGGTTGTGATGATAAAGGGATATTCTGAAATGGTTATAAAGATTATTTAGTTATTTTTTGAAAAAAATATTTTGATGGGAAAATTGGTTTCAATTGCGCTTTAATGCTTTTGGTAATGAATGGTTTTGGAAACCTGTTTATATATAAAAATAAACTATTTTGAGAAATTGGTTTATATAAACTATTTTATATAATTCTTACTAACTCTTCTATCCTAGTGGCTTGAGTAGAGAAGGCATTGGAGGAAAACCTACTATTTTTTAAACTCACCCCTACTTTGGAACACTGGTGCTTTTATAGATTCTATCTTCCAGGACAAGGGAAAAGGTAATGTTTCACATGTGTTTAGCCCTACCTAGTGATGTTTGGGCTGTTCATTGATTTTGGAGCTTGGATATTGTGGAGTATGAAGTCTGGAGGTCTTATAAGATTCTTGTGTTGTCTATCTACTGTGTACTTTAATACATAGTTATTCTTCTATTGTTTCATATGTTGATGTTTTTTTGAGATACATGAAGTTGTTGAGTTTTCTTCCATTTTTTCTTGAATCTTATAAATAATGTTTTTTATGGTTGGTTGGTATATTTGTTTATTTATTAAAGGGAAAATCATCCACCATTTTTATTTAAAACACTTAGGTATTTATTTACAGACTTTGGCAACTTGGGGATGTCGCATAAGGCCTAGTAATTACTCGTCGTACTCTCAAGACAATGAGAATTTACAAGTCATTACAAATGGTATCAGTTTTTTCGGTCCATGCATAACAAGTAATCATCGATGTTCCTAGTTTTTGAGATGAAATTCCTTCTGTTCTATTAATTGGGTGGGAATCTTTGAATAGAGTAGGACTGTCAAAACATGAAATGTATAGCATAAAATTATGTAGATAACCCTTTTATGCTGAACATCAAGGTACTATGGAGTTGGTCAAATGAGTGTTTGGATACCCTTCTAGGATTTTGAAATCTAATTGTTATGAGATTCAACAATGACACAAGCATGACATGCATTATAGAAGAATGAATTTCCCTCTAGGAGTGCATACATCATTTCTTGGAAGATTCATGTTGGGATAAAAAGTGTTAATTTTTTAAAATGCATGGAATTGGTTATCAAATGAAAGATTTTGAAAAGGAGAATTCTTACCATATTTTGAAAATGGTTTAATTTTTAAAAGTATGTTAAGTGGTATAAAAAATAGTTGAACATGGTAAAAATGCTGTTTGGAATAAAAAAATTATTATAGTAGATGTGATATAATTTGTAATGCTACGACAACATTTTATATAGAGTGAGATTAATATAGATTGTTGTTAGGCATATAAAATGGAACCTGGTAGGCATCGTCCAAAACAACCCGAAGAATCTGTGGAGGATATGGATGCACCTGATCCACCTATAAACCAAGAGCTGATTTACTGTTTTGTCCAAGATTTTCCAGCTGTGGACATAGGGAACCGGAGGAATGATCCACAACATTTCGACCATACCATACAATTCATGAAGAAGAATCCACCTAATTTTTGGGGTGATTCTGAACCCGAGAAGGTGGAGTTGTGGCTATATAGGATGAATCGTATCTTCAAATTCATCAGAAATATGGTAGAGCTAAAGGCCAACTAGTGACGTATATGCTCGAGGATCTCACACATCAGTGGTAGGATTTAGCGGTGGATTCTAAATTGTATAAAGGATTTATATGGGAGGATTTTGAGGAATTGATCAACAAACAATTATATTCTCACACGTTCAAGATCTAGAATATGATGGAATTCATCCGCCTGAAACAAGAGAGTCTCTCTATCATAGAGTATGCAGCTATTTTCATGAACATAGTATGATTTGCACTAGATGTACCCTGAATTATCAACCAGGGAACCCTCAATAAGTAAACTAGGAGAAAAATGTAGTTTAGAAACAGTTGTATGGAGATGAGAAACTGATTGTTTATGGTTAGGTCAAACCATCTATTGTGACAGGTATGATTCTTTTGAATTTTTCATTTGTTCAAGTGTTGTTTGATAGTGGTGCATCACATTCCTTCATTTCTTCTCATGTTGTTGACTTTCTATGTATAAAACTGGAAATGATGCATTCTTTTTTTAAACTAAAATCTTTTCTCGGTGAAAGAGAATGAGAAGACTTTGTGTGTAAGGAATGTGAGATAAAATTTAATGGATATGAGCTAAATTGGTACTCCTAGATGTTGGATATGGATGTCTAAGATGTAATACTATGTATGTATTGACTGAAAACATTCAAGGATCAAATCGAATGTTATATTAGAATAGATAGTTTCATGACTGAGGACACCATCGAGCATCCCTTTATATGAGAGAGGATTTTAAAGAACGGTGTAAACAACATGTTGGAACCAATAGTGGGAATAATCTCATACCAACTGGCAGTGTTGACTTTGTCATCAATGGAGGAGATCGAGGAAATTATTTTTGCAGCTGTTGTGAATCAATTACCAGATGTGTATCCCAATAACATCTTAGGGTTACCACCTCTAAGTGATGTGGAGATTACGATTGATCTTCTTCCGGGGACCAGTACTATTTCCCTTCCATCATATAGGATGGCACCAAAAGAATTATGGTAATTTAATGTGAAGTTAGAGGAGTTGGAAAGAAATGGTTTCATTCGACCAAGTATGTCTCCATGTGAAGCACTAGTTTTGATCATGATAAAGGTAGATTGAACTCTTCATCTGTGTGTTGAATATCATAAGCTTAACCGAGTTATGATAAAGAACAGATATCCATTTCCACACATTGATGAATAGTTCAATAAAATAGTGGGAGCTCAGTGGTTCTCCATGATTCACATGCGATCAGGATATCACCAATTGAGAGTTCAGAAAGAAGATATTACAGTGATTGATATTAGAAGTAGATATAAACACTATTAATATGTAGTCATGACTTTTGGTCTAACAATTACACCAGAAGTCTTCATGGCATTGATGAATCTGATATTTCAATAATATCCGGATTTTTTTGTTGGGGTGTTTTTTGGATGACATTTTAGTCTATTCAATGATAAGGTATGATATAAGGCCCCAAACTTAAACATTACTTAATCTTGAGTTATTTCAAGAATAAACATTGAGGATCATTTCTGGTTTAGAGTTTTAGAGAATTAGGACATAACTATTACATCTCAAAGATTATAAGGTAGAGGCATCTACTCAGTTTCAATTTTTTCTAACAAAATATAAACTCTTGAACAAAGAGTCATGTCTAGTTCCATGTTTTAGACATGATGACATTTCCTTGATCCCATCCATGACCGTATTCCACTTTAGGTCTTGTGGAAAACATTTCAAAACATGGGATGAGAATAAAAATCTCATTAAGGGTTATAACAATACAGAAAGAAAACATTATTCCATGTATACATACGGATCAATGAAATCATACATTACTCATAAAACATAATCACTTTAACATTCCTCATTAAATCGTATGATTTAGGAATAACTCATAGATATCATAAGACATAAAAATTACTTGAGGCATTCATAACATTCTTACATAGGGAGTAACCCTCATGGTTACGTTTGGAATACCCATCACAGTATATTCCCTAAATCTCTTCGGAGAAACCTTAACGTTTAACCCCTTCACGTTACCCAATGCATTGGAGAGCTATATCGGGCTCACTCACCCTAAGTTTATCACGGAACCACCCATATTCATAAAAAATTTCCAAGAACTATAACATAATCATATCACATAACTTAAGCATAAAGTAAATATAACATTCCTACATTGCAATGATAATATAACTTTTTAAGATATTGAAATAATGAATCCATTCTAAAAAACCAATTTCAAAACCATTTAAAACATTTGATAATGATATTTTTGAATCAAAGTGTCCCATACCACCATGAAGATTTTAACATTTTAAAATAGTAATATCCATATAAATAAATCCTTAAAACCATTTTGAAAACATGGATTTTAATAAAAAAATCATTAAAACATTTAAAGTTATATTTTTGTTAAAGGTTTTTACCAAAATTAGAGAGACATGAATACAATAATTGAGGAATAACATTTAATCATAACTTTATAATATCATGAGATTAAATGGATTCATGATATAATATTCCAAAGTACAGTATATACACCATATAAGAGTGAATTGGTGCACAACAACAATGAAGTCTCAATAAAAATGTAAAATGAGATGAAATCCCTTATAAAGAAGGTATCTTTAAATTAAGGATAAATCAATCTCAAAATTATGTGTGAAAAATATAAATAAACCCAATATAAGTGGATATTAAGTGTAAAACAATCAAATTTCATTAACACATATTCAAAGGATGACATATTCAATAACTACATGTTGAACCCAAATAAATCGAAATTGGGTTAAAAAGTTCCCTTGGTAAAATTCGACAGCCTAACGACGTCACTTTAAAACTCATAAGATTTGTTGATGAGAGATAAAATGGTATCTCATCACTTGGACATAAAATTTACATCAATAATGATATATAATAACATATCACAACATAAAAAATGTAAATTAAAAGACATAACAAAATAAGTCTTTTTAAAAGAGGAGTGTGAAAGGTTCCCTTACTGATTTGGGAAACTTTCAAAACGTATACCTCATGAAATAAGGGTCATACAATGAAGAAGTAAATACCCATAAATAATATTATATTATATAAATATTAAAATAATGGTCAGTACATACACCACACAAAATGAAATAGTGGCCAATGTAGCATGAATCTTACGGGAAAACAAAGTGAGATGAAAATCTCCTTATGAAAATTTGCCAGCCTAATGGCGCCACATAAAACATCCAAAAATGTATTGATGAGATAAAATAGGGTATCTGAGCATATTAAAATAAAAAGTACCAGAATAGTAATATAGAATAACATCCCCCAACATAAGAAATAGGAGCTTAAAGTAAGTTACATAAACGAGTACTTAAAAAGAAAGATAGAGGTAGGATCCCTTACGAAAATTTGGAAGCCTAACGACGCCACATAAAAATTATAAAAATTAATTGATTAGAGAAATTTGGGGGTATATCATCATATGAAAATACAAATTACAGTATTTTGAATATAATATAACATCCTCCAACATAATAACATGGATCATAAATGAAATGACATAAAAGAGGGTATTTGAAAATAAAGAGAGAGGTCAGATCCCTTACCTCAAGTCCGACTTGTCTTGTTCATTTCATTATATTCCTGAATAATAAACTATAGTTAATTTCTACTTGATTAACAACCTTTTAAAAGTTCACTATTCCTTTTATATCACTTATTACCATGTTATCAACATTATGTAATTATTTAAGTTAATAATGGTTGTTTGGTCGATCATTGGTACTTGAGTCAAAAATAAAATCTTTATAATTACAAGTTGTTCATGTATCCATTATATCAATAGTCAAATTAATGATTTAGATATAATATATATAATATATATCCAGTATATACATGAATTTATAATATTACATAACATTTAGAGGTAAGAAATGAAATGCACCATTCATGGAGACGGTAAGCCGTACGTACGCATGAACGCTACTTTCATTTCTATATCATATTTTATGGAATGGAATAATACTGACATAAAGGTATATTATAATTCTAGTATAATGTCATATATAATATCATTAACTCCATGCTTTATAAATCCCATATATAGCATTAACGAATCAAATAACTTTTAGTGGGCGGTAGTCTGCACTTCCTAAAATGAAGATATCGCGTTTACCCATAATGGAAATCATAAAGGTATTCCAAAAAATGAAAAATAAAGAAACTTAAAGAAAACATAAACATATTATATATCATATATAAATATTTTCTCATCTTAATGGCCACCTTTGAAGGTGTTATAATAATATTGAACAATCATTGTTTCGTGATGTAGAAATTCCCCATCCACGGAAACTATATGATCTTTAACCATTAGATGAAGGTGTGTATAAGTGTAGCTCGAATAATTCTTATAACAACATCCTAGTATATTTAAGATACTTTTTTTGTTACTATAGTAATTAATAAAAAGAGTTTATGGGGATGTAGAAGCAAAATAAAACAAAAGAACATTAGAGAAGACTTTACCTTTAAATCGGGTAACTCTTCTTGGTTTGAATCAAAATGGTTTCTTGAAGAGCTTTCTACCTAAGGTAAGGCTTCTAGGATGAAGAGAGAGATGTGGAGAGATAAAATGAGCAGATCTTGGCCGAGAAAAAGTCTTGAGAAGTGTGGGTATGGAGGTAGAGGTGGGGGCCTTTTATAAGAGGAGAGGAGGGGCACTCTTGGAATGGTATAAAATGTTACTTTATTTTCAAATGTGTTTCAGATTTTAAAGGTCCCAAATAGATTTATTTAGAGGATAAGGTGATATGTGTTTTAAATATACTCATAAAATAGGTATTTGACAAGTGTAAGTCTTAGATTTTACATTATATTTTCATTTTATTTAAATCGTTCATTAATGAGGTAATCGCTGCATCATCATGATGTCATAAATAATTTAATTTATTTAATGTCTAAAAATTATAAAAAAATACTATGATGTAGGAAATATTTTTAGCTTTCAATTTACTTTTTATAGCCTAATATATAATTTATTTAGACAATATTAAAAATGTTTTACTCAGGTGATACATTCATTGTTATATTTATCTTTCTTTAAAAATAAAAAGATAAAAAGTCATTATCAAACAAAAGTGATTCCATGGGGTCCCCAAGTTTGAAACAAGGAATACCATGGTCGGCCATGACACAACCAGTATCATTATGACACATTTTGGGGTCATTCTATATTTTTATGATATTATTTTCTTACCCTTAATTACACGATTATTAATTAAACACGATAATTAAAGATAATTATTGTCATTACTGTTCATAATGTCCAAAAAAAAGAGTCTTAATTACATAACATGGACCTTCTGATTCCAAATATGGAATCTATTTTATCAAATTTAGAACACATAAATTTTAGTAACTAATTTAAAAGTAAATGTCATTGTCAAAACCAAAGCTGGCTTTTTAAGAATTAAAATTTCTCAAAAGATTGATTTGTTTTTACATCCAATTGAAAAGTGAAATTACTTCCAATGAACAACATTGTATTAAGTTAAAACAAAATAATTCAATTATAATTTAAAAAAAAATTAAAATTACAGTCTAAATATATAAATAAATTGGATGAAAATGAAGTTTTGAATTAAAAAAACTGTATTTTTCACTATTCATTAAAAAAGGCATTATTAGAAAAATAACAAAAATTAACCAAAAGATATATTTGATATTTCAAAATCATAAATCATGTCCATTTTACCAAATTAAAATATTATATGTTTCATTAATAAATCATATAGTTAATTCTCTCTCTCAAAACAAATAGCGGGTTTTTTTGGAAGCAATATCTATGAAAAGTTTGGCACTTGTTTATGTCCATTTTCAAAGTGAAATTCATTATAATGACCACTATTGAATTAAATGGTAAATATATATTCTAATTACACTTTAAAACCAATTAAAAATATAATCTAATGATATATTTAAATTATATGAAAAAGCAGTTTTGATGTAAAATGCAGTATTCTCCACTATTCATTAAAAAAATGAACATTGTCAGAAACATACCAAAAATTTAACCAAAGTAAATTTAAGTATCTCAACAATAAATAATAAGTTTATTTTGACAAATAGAGCTTATAAAATTGTCAAAAGTTATATTTAAAAAAGGTTCTCCACCAAAAGGCGGTAAACCAATCTTTTAAAAATATTAGAGTATTTATTCTTAAAATTGGATTCATTTGGATTTTAAGCCTCTAACATTTATAGGATAAAAGTAAAAATATTTAACAAACATATGTAATCACTTTTTAGTTATTTCTGTTCATTCCTGCCATTAAAATGGATAGACATTAACTATTTAAAATAATATTATTATATTATTAGTGTGCAACATAAGATTTCAAAGAAACTCGTTGTTGCATATTGGGTACGCCATCGAGCATAACATTCCCTTTAAAGTAATATTAACATTTTATTCAAAAATATTGATAAACATGAGAATATAATATTATTTATTTACCAAGGATGTTACATCCTTCCCCCCTTTTAGGAATTGCGTCCTCGCAATTTTAAAATTGGGCTAGGAAACTTTATTTAAAGCCCCACATCAAAAAAAGTCAGCAAAACTATCACTTTAAAAGAAAGAATGAGAAGTACAGAGGTAACCTGAGTTAACCCATACTATGATTCCAGGTAGTAAAACATGGGTATGGAAGAAAAAACAAAGGGTCATGTTCTGTGGGAGAGTGATAGAAAACATGTTTAGGAGAAAGCTAACCACCTGAAAATCACAAACTTGTGATGGGTTAAACGGTATTTGATTCCATAGTAAGAAAAGTTAACAAACAACATTTTAGTTTTAAGTTAATTTTCATTCAGGAATTTATTTATGAGCTTAACTAAATCATAAGGAAACATACTTACTTATCATGTTGACTTTCAACTTTTACAAGATTTCTTACACAAACTCATATTTTCTCCAAAAGATGAGTATTTAGAAAGACTTGTTCACATTAAGAGTACTATAATAAACTTCTTGAGAATCACCTAATCCAAAATAGAGAACTATATATTTCTCATGTCATTAGAATTTAACAAAAACCAAAACCAAAAAGTTTAGTACAAGATCATATAATACCCAAAAAAAGATAATCCTTTAAAAAATCTATTCTTAATCTCCAAAATTTGTAACACAATACCCAAAGTTCAACAAAGACCATTCAATAAACATTTATCCATAAAATTATTCAATTTAATCAAAAATAATATTGAATCCCAAATCTCTGAAGGATTTAATCACATAGTCTCCCAAGATAAACCTTAACATTTTTCTCCAAATAACATTAATTACTCTTAAAGTCTCATACTAAAAATTAATTAACCTAATCACATATCCGCTATGATAGGTTAATAATTTCCATAGATAACCCAAAATAAACTTATTCTAGATTTCATAAGATCATCTAACTAAAAATAATTAGTCAAACTAACCAGGGACCTCACATAGTCCAGTGGTAGGTGATAAATACCAGTTTCACTTTGGTTGTGGGTTCGATTCCAACAGCTTCGTCCGACGCAACAGGTTGTCACACGGTCTACGTGTTGTACGTTTTCCAAAATAACATAATTCTCATAACATTCCCCAAAAAGTGATAAAATCTTAAAAAATAAACATAACATAATTTAACCTCAAGTTTATCTCATGTCGTTCATATAGAATCATAACATATAATAACCCATAATTACCTCAAAAGTAAGGATCATTAAAACCTAATGGTTACCTTTATAATTATTACCTGAACTTCCACATCGAGTTGGTTCTCTCATACATGATGCATTAGAGAACTCACAAAGGATCAAGTGTTTGATCATGAATCCTGATAGTTGGTTTAGAATAACCATGATATTTCTCATTGTATCCCCCATTTCATCCAGTCTCTTAAACAGAGAACCACCACAGCTTCCTTCAAACCCATCGTCACTTTGGTGCCTCCTAGATCCATCCATTTACTAAAACCAAAAAGATCAGTGTGAGTATATCAACAAAATCATCATATACTAAAGAGGAAGATAAACACTAAGATATAATTATCCAGGTTATCTCAAACTCATTCCAACTTTCATAAATAACAATGAATATACCTAATATAATAACCATTGTGGTTGTACACAACTTTTCGCTTACGCTTAAACAACACTCTAACCTCTAAAGTTATCTAAACCGAACTCTGATACCAACTATAAGGCCCCATCATTAAACATTGCTTAATCTTGAGTTATTTCAATAATACACGTTGAAGATCTTTTCAAGTTTAGAGTTTTAGAGAATTAGGACATAACTATTACATCTCAAAGATTACAAGGTAGACACATCTACTCAATTTCCATTTGTTCTCACAAAATATAAACTCTTGAACAAAAGAGTCATGTCTAGTTCCATTTTTTAGACATCATGACATTTCCTTGATCCCTTCCTTGACTGTATTCCACTTTAAGTCCTGTGGAAAACATTTCAAAAATTGGGATGAGCATAAAAAGCTCAGAAAGGGTTATAAAAATACAGAAAGAAAACATTAGTCCATGTATATATATGAATCAATGAAATCATACTTTACCCATAAAACATAATCACTTTAACATACCTCATTAAATCATAAGATTTAGGAATAACTCATAGAAATCATAAGACAAAAAAATTACTTGAGGCATTCATAACATTCTTATGTAGGGAGTAACCATCATGGTTATGTTTGGAATACCCATCACAGTATATTCCCTAAATCTCTTCGGAGAAACCTTAAAGTTTAACCCCTTTGCATTACCCAATTCATTGGAGAGATATATCAGGTTCACCCACCCTTAGTTTATCACAGAACCACCCATCTTCATAAATAGTGCCCAAGAACCATAACATAATCATAGCACATAACTTAAGAATAAATTAAAGATAACATTTCCACATTGCAATAACAATATAACTTTATATTTAAATAATGAATCCATTATAAATAACCATTTTCAAAACCATTTAAAACATTTAATAAAGAGATTTTTGAATCAAAGTGTCCCATACCACCATGGATATTTTAACTTTTTAAACCATTAATATCCATATAAATAAATCTTTAAAACAATTTTGAAAACATGATATTAATAAGAAAAAATCATTAAAACATTTAATGCGATATTTTAGTTAAAGGGTTTTTACCAAAATTAGAGAGACTTGAATACAATTATTGAGGAATAAAATTTAATCAGAACTTTATAATTTCATGAGATTAAATGGATTCATGATATAATATTCCAAAGGATAGTATATACACCATGTAATAGTGAATTGGTTCACAACAACAATGAATTCTCAGTAGAAATGTAAAATGGGATGAAATCCCTTATAAAGAAGGTACCCATAAATTAAAGATAAATCAATCTCAAAATTATGTGTGAAAAATATAAATACACCCAATAAAAGTTGATATAAAGTGTAAAACAATCAATGGTCATTCAAAAATATTCAAAGGATGACATATTCAATAACTACATGTTGAACCCAAAGAAATCTAAATTGGGTTAAAAAGTTCCCTTGGTAAAATTCGACAGCCTAACGACGTCACTTTAAAATTCATAAGATTAGTTGATGAGAGATAAAATGGTATCTCATCACCTGGACATAAAATTTACATAAATAAGGATATATATATGAACATATCCCAACATAAAAATATGTAAATTAAAATACATAAAAAAATAAGCCTTTTTAAAAGAGGAGTGTGAAAGGTTCCCTTACCTATTTGGGAAGCATTCAAAACCTACACCCCAGGAAAGAAGGGTCATAAAATAAAGATGTAAATACCCATAAATGAGAGCATATTATACAAATAGAAAAATAATGGGAAGTACATACACCATAAAAAAGGAAATAGTGGCCAATGTAGCATGAATCTTACGGGAATACAATGTGAGATGAAAATCCCCTTATGAAAATTCGGCAGCCTAACAACGACACATAAAACATCCAAAAATGGATTGATGAGATCAAATAGGTTCTCTCACAATATTAACATAAAATTTACAGCAAGAGTAATATAAAATAACATTCCCCAACATAATAAATAGGATCTTAAAGTAAGTTACATAAAAGAGTACTTAAAAAGAAAGAGAGAGGTAGGACCCCTTACGAAAATTCGGCAGCCTAACGACGCCACTTAAAAATTCTAAAAATAAATTTGTGAGAGTAAGTGGGGGTATCTCATCATATGAAAATACAAATTACAATATGTTGAATATAATAGAACATTCTCCAATATAATAACATGTAGAATAAATTAAATGACATAAAAGAGGGTACTTGAAAAGAAAGAGAGAGGTCAGATCCCTTACCTTAAGTACGACTTGTTTTGTTCATTTCTTTATATTCCTGAATAATAAACTATAGTTAATTTATACTTGATTAAGAACCTTTTTTAAGTTCACTATTACTTTTATATCACTTATTACCATGTTATGAACATTATGTAATTATTGAACTTAATAATGGTCATTTTGTCGATCATTGGTACTTGAGTCAAAAATAGACTCTTTATAATTAAAAGTTGTCCATGTATCGATTATATCCATTGTTATATTCATGATTTAGTTATCATATATATCATATATATCCATTATATACATGAATTTATAATATTACATAACATTTAGAGGTAAGAAATTAAAAGCACCGTTCATGGAGACAGTAAGCCGTACGTACGCATGGACGCTACTTTCATTTCTATTTCATATTTTATGGAATCGAATCAAAATTACATAATGGAATATTATAATTACATTATAATTTCATATATAATATCATTAACGAAATCCTTTATATGTCCCACATATGGCATTAATGAATCAAATCACTTTGAGGGGGCGGTAGTCCGCACTTCCTAAAATGAAGATATCGCGTTTACCCATAATGGAAACCATAAAGGTATGACAAAAATGAAAAATACAGAAGATTAAGGAAAACATAAACATATTATATATCATATATAAATATAGTGTCATCTTAATGGCCACATTTCAAGGTGTCAGAAGAATATTGAACAATCATCGTTTCGTGAGGCAGAAATTCGCCATCCACAGAAAATGTATGCTCTTTAACCATTAGATGATGGTGTGTGTAAGTGTAGCTAGAATACTTCATATAAAAACATCACAGTATATTTAAGATACTGGAGATGTTACAAAATAAATGAATAAAAAGTGTTTAGGGGGTTGGAGAAGAAAAATAAATCAAAAGAACATTAGAGAAGACTTTACCTTTAAATCGTGTAACTCTTCTTGGTGTTGAACCAAAATGGTTTCTTGAAGAGATTTCTGCCTAAGGTAAGGATTCTATGATGAAGATAGGGATGTGGAGAGATAAAATGATCAGAGTTTGGCAGAGCCAAAAGCTTGAGAAGTGTGTTTAGGGAGGTATAGGTGGGGGCCTTTTATAAGAGGAGAGGAGGGGGACTCTTGGAATGGTATAAAACGTTACACTATTTTCAGATGATTTTCGGATTTTAAAGGTCCCACATTGATTTATTTCGAGGATAAGGTGATAAGGGTTCAAAATATAATCGTCCAATAGGTTTTTTACAAGTGCAAGTCTATTATTTTACATTATATTTTCATTTTATTTAAATCGTTCATTAATGAGGTAATCACTGCATCATCATGATGTCATAAATAATTTAATTTATTTAATGTCTAAAAATTATAAAACAAATACTATGATGTAGGAAATCGTTTTATATTTAAAATGAATATTTATAGTCCAATAGGTCATTTATTTATTCAAAATTAAATTTTTTTTACTCAGGTGATACATTCTTTGTTATATTCAACTTTCATTAAAAATAAAAAGATAAAAAGTCATTATCACACAAAAGTGATTCCAGGGGGTCCCCAAGTTTGGAAAAAGGCATACCATTGTAAACCATGACACAACCAGTATCATTAGGACACATTTCGGGGTCATTTTATATTTCTATGATATTATTTTCTTACCCTTAATTACCCGATTACTAATTAAATACGATAATTAAAGATAATTATCGTCATTACTATTCATAATGTCAAAAAAGATAGTCTTAATTACATAATTTGGACCTTATGATTCCAAGTATGGAATCTATTTTATCCAATTGGAAAAATAGAAATTTTTGTAATTAATTTAAAAGTAAATCTCGTTGTCAAAACAAAAGGTGAGGTTTTAAGAAGTAAAACTTATCAAAAGATTGACATGTTTTTACATCCAATTGAAAAGTGAAATTACATCCAATGAAAAAAATTGTATTAAGTGATAAAAAATAATTCAATTATAATTTAAAAACAATTAAAATGAAAATCTTAATATATAAATAAATTTGGTGAAAAGGCAGTTTGGAATTAAAAAAAACTGTATTTTTCACTATTTATTAAAAAAAAGGAATTATCAGAAAAATACCAAAAATTAACCCTATGCTATATTTGATATATAGAAATAAGAAATTATGTCCATTTTACCAAATTAAAATCATATAAGTTTCATTAATAAATCATATAGTTAATTCATGCTGTCAAAACGAATAGCGTGTTTTTTGGAAGCAATATCTATGAAAGTTTGGCACTTGTTTATGTCTATTTTCAAAGTGAAATTAATTATAATGACCACCATTGAATTAAATAGTAAAAATATATTCTAATTAAACTTTAAAACCAATTAAAAAAATAATCTAACCATATATTTATATTATATGAAAAAGTAGTTTTGATGTAAAATGCAGTATTCTTCACTATTCATTAAAAAATTAACATTGTCAGAAACATACCAAAAATTTATCAAAAGTAAATTTCAATATCTCAATCATAAATTATATGTATATTTTGACAAATAGAGCTTATAAAATTGTCAAAAGTTATATTTAAAAAAGGTTCTCTATCAAAAGGCGGTAAAACAATCTTTTAAAATTATTAGAGTATTTATTCTTAAAATTGGATTCATTTGGAATTTAAGCCTCTAACATTTATATGATAAAAGTAAAAATATTTAACAAAAATATGTAATCATTTTTTAGTTAGTTCAGTTCATTCCTTCCATTACAATGGCTAGGCATTAACTATTTAAAATAATATTATTATATAATTAGTGTGCAACGTAAGATTTCAAAGAAATTCGTTGATGCGTATTGGGTATTCCCTCGAGCATAAAATTACCTTTAAAGTAATATTAACATTTTATTCGCAAATATTGATAAACATGAGAATGTAATATTATTTATTTACCTAGGATGTTACATATGATCATGAGGTGCACCTAGAAATAGTGATACAAATCTTGAGATATAATTGTTTGTATGCAAAATTATCATGGATTGATTTTTCGATACAGGACTTACATTTTCATGGCCATGTCATTTCTGAGAAAGGTGTTTATGTTGATCCTTAAAATATTGAAGCTGTTATATCTTGGAAACCACCAATGAATGTTTTCAAGATATCTAGTTTTCTCTGTCTAACTGGTTACTACCGAAATTTTGTGCATGATTTCACACGACAAGATTCACCAATTATTTCTCTAACAAATAAGAATTATCCATTCCAATTGATAGAGGAATGTCAGATGTCTTTCTAGTAACTGAATGTTCTGCTTACATCAGCACCTATCATTATCTTTCCAGAATCTGGACTGGGGTATGTGGTGTATTGTGTTCAGGGTTGGGATGTGTTCTAATGAAATGAGATCATGTGGTAGGTTATGGTTCAATGAATTTGAGGGTGAATGAAAAGAATTACCCAACACATGATTTTGAGTTAGCTGTAGTCATCCATGATTTGAAAACATGAAGACATTATGACATTAGTGATAAATTTACTATGTTTACGGATCATAAATTTTGAAGCACATTTTCTGACAAAGAGATTTTAATATGTGTCAATTGAGATTGATAGAATATCCCCAAGCTTTTGGGATTGACATTATTTACACACTGGGGAAAGAAAATTCAGTGACAGATGTGTTGAGTTGAAATTCATATGCTCTATTCGTGAAAGAAGCTTTAGATGAATGGCAGTTGATTTCGGTGTTAGCCGAAATGCATGTGGAATTTGATGAACGAGTTGATGTTGCAGGTTTATTTTTAGCTATGGCTGTTCTTAATAGTGTAAAAATTATCATAGAGGCACAGAAATCTGATGCAGAATGTTGGGTTTTAAGTTCAAAACTCAATGTTGGAGAGACCATTGAGGGCTAGAAACGTGATGGGGGTTCAGTTTTGTGTTTCATAGATCAGATGGTTGTACCTATGGTTTTTTAGGAACAACTCCTTCATTCTTACCACTATTTAATATGAAATTTACTTTCAATTAAAAATATGTTGTATAAGGCATTGAAGGTGTACTTTTGGTGGAGCGGCATGAAAATGATGGTGGTCGAGTTCATCTTTCAGTTCTTAACTTGTCAGCTGGAAAAGCATATCATCAGAGAAAAGCTGGTATGTTACAATATTTTCCCATCCCAATGTGGAAATGGGATCAGATGGCAATGGATTTTATTAAAGGTATTCAAAGAAAAGTCCAGAAACATGATGCCATTTGGGAGATAGTGGACTTCCAAACCATGTCAGTCAAATTAATCCCTATTATTGAAACTCATATGGTGGAGGGTCAGTCCAAAATTTACATCCGAGAAGTGGTAAAGAGGAATGGTGTACCAGTTTCAATAGTCTCATATAGAGATCTCAGGATCACATCTATTTTCTGGAAAAACATACAACAAGCCCTAGGGAGTTAGTTGTCTATGAGCACGACGTATCATCCTCAAACGGATGGGAAATACAAGTGGATGATACAAACATTGGAAGACATGTTATAGGCTTCTGTAATGGATTTTTGTGGCTCATGGGAGGATAATAAACTATCTTTGGAGTTCTCATACAATAACAACTATCAAGCATTGATACACATTGCTCAGTTTGAAGCATTGTATGAGAATCCTTGTCATTCTCCACTGTGCTGGGTGAAAATGGTAGAAACATCCTTATTTGGTTCAAGCATCATCCAAGAAACAATGGATAAAATATAGTTTATTATAAATAGGATGGAAAATTTAGTACCCCCGGTTTTGGGTACATAACCCCCTTTCCTCATATTTTAATTGGTGTGTCTTTGATTGAAATTCCATAAAATAGAGTGTTTCCATAAAATATAGAGTTTCCATATTATATAGAGTTTCCATAAAGTTTTCTGTTTCCATAAAGTGTGTTATTTCCATAAAGTTTGGTGTTTATATAAAATTTGTTGTTTCTATAAAAAGGGTTGTTTCCATAATGTGGGGTGTTTCCATAATGTGGGATGTTTCCATAAAAAATGTTTTTCCATAAAATGGGTAAAGGTGAAAGATGGGAGGTTTTGGGGTTTAATAAGGTGTATTGGGACCCAAAATAAGGTCTCACAAACCATATATTGTGGGCCCATACATTGTGGTCAAATATTGCATAGAGGTCAAATATAGATCCTATTTTATAAGGGCATACTCCTTTTTTCTCTATTTATTTCTTTTTGGCTTCAAAATTCCCCTAATTTGAGATTCCTCTCCATAAAAGGCTTGGGAACCCTACCCACATGATTGAATTCCATTCTGGAGACTTCCCTTGGTGATTACGGGTCTGATTCTTGACCTATGTCACCATTCTTTACAGATTTGTCTTGTTTTCTTAGATCAGCTTAGATCTATTTCTCAGTTCTCCATTATTTATCAGATCTGAAACTATAGTGGGTAGATATACGTTTTTGGATGCAAATATTTTAGTTTTGAGTTGTGATCTTGCAAGGATAAGAGATCTAAGGCCGCTCTTGGAGAATCGACCTACTTCCTTATGTGTTCTTGTCTGTTTTTAATGTTTCATCAAAACCATCGATGTAGGTGGCTTCTCTCTCAACTAATATAGCTAGAATTTATTGTATTAGATTAAAATTGGTTTATTGATTGTGAAGTTAAAGGGAAAATATTCATTTGTGATGATTTTATTGTTTTTGTGAAATTGCGTGATCTTGGTGGATTGTTGTGCAAAAGGAGGATTAATTTAAAATGACGATTTTAAATTATGGATTTTTGAGAATTGAAAAATGGTTGGTGAAAAATGGATTTTCAATAGAAATGGGTTTCAATTAAAATGTAGTTTTATTGAAATGGATTGGAGTTGAAATTGTCAGTCCTTGAAATGGTTTTGACATAAATAGTTTTCAATAAAAAGGTGTTTTTAGTGAATGGTTTATTTTGGATTAATCGTTGGGAATATGTGTTGTGTGTTCATATTGCATATATGAGGCTTGTTTGAATTGTGAACTTGTGCTCGGTGCCAAAATTTTAATGGCTCATGATAATTGAATATATGGGGCTTGGTTGAAATATGACCTTGTGCTCGATGCCAAAGTATTAATGGCACATGGGAAACAATTACCTAGTGATGACTTGGTAGATGGACAAGAAACTTCTCATGAGTATGGAATTGTCATAACATACCATGAATGGTTGGTTACATCGTTTTAAGTAATGGTTGGGTATGCCGATATATTGTTATTTGGAAATGGTTGAAAATATTGTTTGGTTATTTTTCTTGAAAAATATCTTCCTGGAAAAATTGGTTTCGATTTCACTTGTATGTTTTTAGTAATGAATGGTTTTGGAAACATGTTTATATTTAGTTATAAAATGGTTTTTTGAAATTGTTTTATAAATTTTTTATATATATTTGTTTCTAACACTTTCTATCCAACTGGCAAGAGTAGGGAAGTCATTGGGGGAAAACCTTCAGTGTTATATACTCACCCCTAATTTGGAACTTTTGTGCTTTTGAAAATTTTATCTTCCAAGATAGGGGAAAAGGTAATACTTCCCATGTGTTTATCAATACCTTGTTATGTTGGGCTATTGGGAGATTTTGGAGCTTAGAGCATGTGGATCATAGAGTCTTTGGGTCTTTGGTGAGTCTTGTGTATTTTGTCCACTGTGTACCCTGGTACTTGGTTATCCTTCCACTATTAGTTATTTTATGTGGTTATGAGTGCATGAATATGTTGAGTTGTTATTTATTTGTTAACGCATCATATTTTGAATGTTTTTTTATGGTTGGTAGGTTTATTGGGTTTTTCCATAAGGGTAAATCGTCCCCCACTTTTATTTTATACCCCTAGGCATTTTTTCCCAGCCTTGGGCATCTTGGGGATATCGCATAAGGCCTAGTAATGAATTCTTGTACCCTCTATCCAATGAGAATTGGTGGGTCATAACAAATGATATTATCTTGTTCAGTGCTTGCCTAACAAGAAGTCATCGATGTTCTTAGTTTTGGAGATGAAATCCCTTCTTGTCTATTCCTTGTGTGCGAATCTTAGAAAAGAGTAGGATTGACGTAACTTTAAATATATAGCATAAAAGGACGTAGCGAACCCTTTTATGATGAACATCATGTTAATAGGGATTTTAGTAAATAAGTGATTGGATACACTTCTAGGATATTGAAATATCATTTTCCTAGGATTATCCAATGAGACGAGCATGACATGCATTATATAGGAATGACTTCCCACTAGGAGGGCATACATAATTTCGAGATATGTTCATTTTTGAAAAGTATAGAATTAGTATTCTAATGAATTATTTTAAAAAATTGAATTATTATTGTATTTTTAAAATGGTTTAATTTTCAAAATCATGTGAAGTTGTTTCAATAATAGTTGAAAATTGGAAAAAGGATGATTTGGAATAAAATCTTGTGATAGTCTATGTGATTGAATTTGAAATGCTAAGCCAAAAATTTATAGAGAGTGAGATTAATAGAGTTTGTTGTTAGTTTAAAAAATGGAACATGGTAGGCGTCGTCGAAACCAACCTGATGAAGCTGCGGAGAATGTGGTTGCACCTAAACCACAAGTGAACCAAGAGCTGGTTCAGAGTATTGTCCATGTTTTTCAATATGTTGACACATGGAACCAGAGGAATGTGCCACGACAAGTGGATCATACCATGCAGTTCATAAAGAACAATCCAACTAATTTCCTGAGTGATTCCAAACCTGAGAAGGTAGAGGTGTGGTTACGTAGGATGAATCATATCTATGACTTCATCGGCACACCAGTAGAGAGAAAGGTCAAACTAGTGACGTATATTCTCGAGGATCTTGCACGTCAGTGCTGGGATTTAGTAGTGCAGGATAAATTGGATGAAGGACATACAAGAGAGGATTTTGAGGAATTGGTCAATAAAAAATTCTATCCTCACACGTTCTAGATCTAGAAAACGGCGGGCTTATTCAGCCTGGAAAAAGAGAGTCTCTCCATCACATAGTATGCGGATAAGTTTATGAACATAGTACGCTTGGGAATAGATGTTGCGGAAAGTGCCTCTTTGAAGGCATAAATCTTCGAATCAGGGCTACGACATGAGATTCAGTCAAAAATTGTAGTACATTGTATTATAGACTATACAGAGATGGTGAACAGACTGACAGTGGCTGAACATGATATATCGAGATCTATGGGAGGAGTCATGATGATACCATTAAGAAACGGTGGGAGAAGAACTACTAGGAACAAGATAAAAAGGGAAACCTATTTCCATGGTGCATGTCGAAATCAAAACCAGACGGTTGAATCAGTAAACATTCCTTCATGAACCTAAAGCGAAACAAGTTGTTTTCAATGTGGATCGATTGACAAAATAAAGCGATATTGTATGACACAACCTTGAGCATTTAATAACTGTAACAAGATGGGAAATCTTCAGTGCTATTGTCACCATGCTCCAAGGTCAGGTGTTTGAGACACTTTTCAATTATCGCATGCATTATATGCTTCGACTGGATGAGGACAACAGAATCAGTCTTCTTAGCAGATCATTGCTAGCCATGGGGATTCCAGAAATACCATGACTCCTCAACAGGGCATCCTTGGTAAGGAAACAAGGAGAACAATATAGTAATGAAGTAATTGTATTGAGGTGATCAGATGATAGTCGATGATCAGGCTGGCCCATATATAGCGATAGGAATGATACTTTTGAATTATACCTTTGTGCAAGTGTTGTTTGATACTGGTGCATCACATTCCTACATTGCTTCTCATTCTGTTGACTTTCTATGTTTAAAACAAGAAATTATTCCTTTTATTTGGAAACTGAAAACTCCTATTAGTGAATGAGAATTTCAAGACTTTGTGTTTAGAGCATGTGGTATAACATTTTATGGAGCTATGCTAAAATGGGACTTATCTGTGTTTGATATGGATATCTATGATGTAATCCCTGGTATGGATTGGCTGACAATTTTCAGTGTTATAATCGATAGTTATAGGAGAATAGTAAGTTTCATGACTGATGACGGCATCAAGCATCTCTTTAGAGGAGAGAGGATTGAAAATAATGGTGAAAAGAGCATGTTTGCACCAATGGTGGGAGTGATATCATAACAATTGGTAGCATTGACTTTGGAATCAATGGAAGAGATCGAGGAATATATTTTCCAAATGTTGTTGATCAATATCCGGATGTCATTCCTAAGAAGTTCTTAGGGTTACAACCTATAAGGAAAGGGGAGTTTACGATTGATCTCCTTCCGGGGACCAGTCCTATTTCCCTTCCATCTTGTTGGATTGCACCAATAGAGTTATGTGAATTGAAGGTGCAGTTAGATGAGCTGGAAAACATGGTTTTTATTCGACCAAGTATGTCTCCATGGGCATCACTGATTTTGTTTGTGAAGAAGGCAGATGCAACTCTTTGGCTATGTGTTGATTATCATAAGCTTAACCAAGTTAAGATAAAGAACAAATATCCACTTCCATGCATTGATTATCTGTTGTCCCAATTACGGGGAGCTCAGTTGTTTTCCAAGATTGACTTGTGATCAGTATATCACCAATTTAGAGTTAATAAAGAAGATATTCCATAGAAAACATTCATATGTAGATATGGATTCTATGAATATGTAGTCATTCCTTTTGGTCTAAGGAATTCCCCAACGGTCTTCATGGCCACGATGAATCAGATATTTTAAAAATATTAAGATTTTTGTTGTTGTGGTGTTTGTGGAAGACGTTTTGGTCAATTCAAAGATAAGGGATGATCATGGGGTGCACCTGGAAACAGTGTTACAAATCTTCAAAGATCTTCATTTTTATTCCAAATTATGAAATTTTGATTTTTGGATAGAGGAAGTATGTTTCCTTGAACATGTTATTTATGATAAAGGAATTTTTGTTGATCCTAAAAAGATAGAAGCCGTTATCTCTTTTCAACCACAGATGAATGTGTTTGAGATATGAAGTTTTCTTGGTCTGTTTGGTTACTACTGATGCTTTGTGCATGATTTCTCATGACTATCTTCACCAATGAAATCTCTGAAAAAGTATATTACTCCATTCTAATGGACAGAGGAATGGCATTAGTCTTTCTAGGAACTGAATGTTTGTTTTACATCTGTACCTATCTTGATCTTGCCAGAATCAGGACAAGGGTATGTGGTGTATTTTGATGCTTCAGGATCAGGTATAGGCTGTATTATCATGAAGAGAGATCACGTGACTGCTTATGGTTCAAGTCAGTTGGGGGTGCCTGAGACGAATTACCCAAAACATGATTTAGATTTAGCTGCAGTTGCCCATGCTTTGAAAAATTGGAGACATTATCTCTTTGGTGAGAAATTTTATATGTTTACGGATCACAGTATCTTGAAACACATTTTCTCAGAGGAATATTTTAATCTGAAGAAAAGGAGATGGATAGAGTATATACAAATGTTAGTCTTTAACTTGATGTACACACCAGGGAAAGGAAATTTGGTAGTGTATACATTGAGTAGAAAATCATATGCTCATTTGGGAAAAGATGCTTCAGATGAATGTTATTTGATGTTGTTATTAGCCGAAATGCATGTCAAATTTGAAGACCGAGGGGATGTTTCAGATTTATTTTCTACTAAGCTTGTTCCTGATTTAGTAAAAATGATCAAAGAGGAGCAAACATATGATGCTAAATGTGGGGTTGTTTTTTCCAAAATCAATGGTGGGGGGACTATTGAGGGCTATAAACATGAAGGGGTTCAGTTTTGTGTTTCAGATATCAGATGGTGGTACCTATGGTATGTCAATAATAAATCCTTCCTGATTACCACCATTCAAGCAGGGTTGTACATCCAGGTAGACAGAAGATGTATAAGGCATTGAAGGCACAGTATTGGTCGAGTAGCATTAAAAAGAATGTGGCTGAGTTCATCTCCTGGTGTTTAACTTTTCTACAGGTTAAAGCAGAGCATCAAATACCAGCTTGTATGTTACAATATTTTCCCATACCAGCATGGAAATTGGATCAAATAACAATGGATTTTATTACAGGTCATCCAAAAATGGCCTAGACACACAATTCCATTTGGGTGATTGTTGATCATCTAACCAATTCAGTTTATTTCATCCCTATTCGTGAAACTCATACAATAGAGGATAATTCAAAAATCATTCTACGAAAAGTGGTAAAGAGGAATTGTGTACCAATGTCAATTGTCTCAGATATAGATCATAGGTTCTCATCTCATTTATAGATATCATTACAGCAAGCCCTGGGATCTCTATTGACTATGAGCACCGCGTATCATCCTCAAATGGATGGGCATTCTGAGCGGACGATACACATGTTTGAAGCCATGTTTCGGGCATGTGTAATGGATTTTGGGGGCTTATGGTAGGAGTATATACCCTTAGTGGGGTTCTCATACAATAACAACATTCAAGCCTCGATACGCATGGATCCATTTCAAGCATTGAATGGGAGACCATGTCGTTCTCCACTATGCTGGGTGGACATGGGTGAAACATCACTAGTCGGGCTAAGCCTTTTCCATGAAACAACATATAAGATCTAGTTGATTAGAAAGAGGATGAAGAGAGCTCGGAATATTTATAAATCTTATGCAGATCACCGTCAAAGACCGTTGTCATTCACTGTGGGTGAACATGTCTTCTTGTGAATCTCTACAAGGATTGAACATCGTCATTTTGGGATACAGGTAAAGTTATCTCATATATACAATGGCCATTTTGAGATACTGGAATGGGATGGAGAGGTGGCATATCAGTTGGAATTACCACCACCATTTATTTTGGTGCATAATGTGTTCCATTTATCCCATTTGAAAAAGTATCACCCTGATCTTTACCATGTGATCAAATGGGATCACGTTGAGCAAGAACCAGATGCATCATAGGTAAATATTCCTGTGCGGATGATGGATAAACAAGAGTAAGTCTTTCATGGGAAAATCATTGTCCTAGTGTGGGTTTTATGTCCACATGATTAGATTCAAGAAGAGACTTGTGAACGTGAGAAATAAATGAAAGAGTAGTGGCAGGAACTCTTTTTTTTCCAGTAGAGGCTTTTGACTTTCCGAGGGTGGAAACACCAATGGTGGTGAGAATGTAGTACCCCTGGTTTCAGGTACATAACCCCCTTTCCTCTCATTTTTTTAATTGGTGTGTCTTTGATTGGGTTTCCATAAAATATATATTTTCCATAAAAT
Source organism: Viscum album (assembly GCA_963277665.1). Lineage (NCBI taxonomy): Eukaryota > Viridiplantae > Streptophyta > Magnoliopsida > Santalales > Viscaceae > Viscum > Viscum album. Next base: position 1,629,618,614 of record OY728121.1, on the reverse strand, counting down.
AGAGAGTTTCCATAATATAGTGAGTTTCCAAAAAAGTTTGTTTCCTTGATAAAGTGGGGTGTTTCAACAAATTGGGGTGTTTCCATAAAGTGGGTTGTTTCCATAAAAAGTGGTGTTTTCATAATGAGGGGTGTTTCCATAATGTGGGATATTTCCATAAAAAATGTGTTTCGATAAAAAGGGTAAAGCCAAAGGATGGGAGATTTTGGGAATTTAATATGGTGTATTGGGATCAAAAGGAAGGTTGCATGATCCATACATGATTGGCCCAAACCGTGGGGGGAAAATCTTGAGCAGAGGTCATATCTAGATCGTATTTTCTAGGAGCTCAATCATTTTTGATCTATTTATTTATTTTTGGTTTTAAAATGACCCAAAATCGAGATTACTCTCCCTAGAAGGCTGGATAACCCTCCCCACAAGAGTTGAAGACAATCCAGATCCTTCCCTTGGGGATTTTCAGTCCAATTCTAGTGGTATGTCACCATTATTAACAGATTTTTCATGTTTTCTTAGATCTTCTTAGATCCACTTCTTCGATCTCAAATATTTCTCATATATGAACCTATAGTGGGTATATATACGTTTTTGGAAGCCAAATATTTCAGTTTTGAGTCATGTTCTTGCTAGGATATGAGATAGATGTCCTGTCTTGGATAATCGACCGGCTTCCTTGTGCGTTCTTGTTTATTGTAAAAGATTCATCAAAACCTACGATGTAGGTGGCTTCTCTCTCAACTCATCTTACTATAATTGATTGTATTATATTCAAATAGGTTTACTAATTGTGAAATTCATTGAAAAATATTCATTTGTGATGATTTATGGTTTTTGTGAAATTGCATGATCTTCTTGAATAGTTGTGTAAAGGTGGGTTTAATTTGAAATGATGATTTCAAATTATGGATTTTCTGGAATTGGTAAATTGTTGATGAAAACGGAGTTTTAAATAGAAATTAATTTCAGTAAAGATAGAGTTTTTTTGAAATGTTTTGGAGTTGAAATGGTTTGGCATTGAAATGGTTTTGACAGAAATACTTTTCAATATAAAGGTGTTTTTATTGAAAGGTTTATTTTGGCTTGAATTTTGGGTATATGTGTTGTGTTTTCATATTTCATATTCAAGTCTTGGTTGAAATATGACATTATTCTCAGTTCCAAAGGTTTAATGGCACATGGGAATTGCATATACGGGGTTTGGTTGAAATATGAACTTGTGCATGATGCCAATGAATTAATGGTACATGGGAAACAATTACCTTGTTACGACTTGGTAGGTCGATAAGAAACCGATCATGAGTATAGAACTGTCATAATGTAGAATGCATGGTTGGTTGCATGGTTTTGAGTAATGGTTGGGAATGCCAATATAGGGATATTGGGAAACGATTTTAAATATTGATTGGTTATTTTTCTTGAAAAAATTTCTTACCGAAAAAATTGGTTTCAATTTCACTTGTATGGTTTTAGTAATGAATGGTTTTGGAAACTTGTTTATATTTTGTTATAAATGGATTTGGATAAATTGTTTTATATAAACCAATTTATATATTTGTAGCTAAATCTTCTATCAAAGTGGCATGAGTAGGGAAGTCATTGGGGAAAACCTACTCTGTTTTATACTCACCTCTGCTTTGGCAAATAAGTTCTTTTGCAGATGTTATCTTCTGGGATAGGGGCAACGGTAATGTTTCACATGTGTTTATCTCTACCTCATGATGTTGGTTTGTTCAGAGATTTTGAAGCTTGGAGCTTGTGGAGTTTGGAGTCTTGCAGTCTTTAGAGAGACTTGTGTAGTTTATCCGATGTGTACTTTGATACATGGTTATTGGTCTGTTGTTTCTTACATTATGTGGTTTTGAGTTCTTGAAGTAGTTGAGTTGTCTTTCATCTGTTCATTCATCATATTGTGAATTTTTGGTTATGGTTGTTAGGTTTATTTTTTTATTTCATAATGGGTAAATCATCCCTGTAACACCCCAAGCTTCCACGGTACGTTTCCCTTCGAATAATGCGATAGCGTGTGTTGTACGCAACCTCGAGTTCTAACACACACCACAACTTATTAAACTAGCCGTTGTGAATAGTAATACCTACTTTTTGAAATCATATATATTTTATATTTTAAAATGTACTTCATTTTTGGATTCGGAATATTGAAATTAGCCTAGGGTGAAATTTGGTACTTTTCAGATAACTTTTATATTTTGATGAATAGTGAAAATTACTAAATTTTAATTAAAAACAACTTTTTTAATCAAAATAAATAATAGTGATAAATTATGAATTTGAGTGGTTTTAAAGTATATTTAGAATATAGTTTTACCATTTAATATAATGTTGGTCATTGGACATAATTTTACAATTAAACCGAACATAAACAAGTGTCAATCTTTTGATAGTTATTATCTCTTAAAAACACGCTTTTTGTTTTGACAGCGGGAATTAATTTTAAATTAATTTCTGCCACTTCTGTGTTTTTAATTTAGGAAAATGGATTCCATATTTGGAATCAGGATGTTCAAATTGTGTAAATAGGTAACTTTTATTTTTAGACATTTTGAATAATTACTGCGGTAAATATTTTATTTACCATGGTTAAGGGTAAATCCGGTAAATAAGGGTTAAAAACAATAATATTATAATAATACCAAATTACCCTAAAACGTGTCTTAACCCTATTGGTTGATACATGGTCGACCATGGGCATCTTTGGGTCTATTTTGGGACCCCATGGATCCACTTGTAAGTGATAATGACACTTTATTTTAATTAAGTTAAAATGAATACAAAAATGACACAAGCATATATCTTCTAGCACAAATATTGTTACATAGGGTTATATATGTTGGATTATAGATTATAAATATTCATTAGAAAGATAAAACGATTTCCTACATAATGATATTTTATTTATAATTTTTAGACATTAAATATTATATTTTATTTATGACACAATGATGATGCAGTAATTACTATAATAGTGAAAAATTAAAATAATTGATACTATAAATGCCCAAATAAATATAATATGAAACTTTTAATGAATTAAACTAATTTTCTAGGATAATATGATATATTAGGATTGATATAATTGACTTTTTTCGAAGTAATCAATCTGTTATGAGTTTCACAAAAATCAACTATTGAATAGTGTCAAAATTGACATAAAAGAGTTCTTAAAACATAATTATATTATTAATTGATATTAAATTCCTAAAAATCTAAGGTTCGTCCAAGAGACTTATATCATGATAGGTTCATCATTAAGGGACCACTTGGGGGTCGTTTGGATGTATATAGTACGTTTATTAACCATATTATATAAAAATACAAAGAGACATTGTAAAAGTGAAACTAATTAACTTAGAGTTAATACTTAAAGATAAGGTTAATATAAGTACCCAAACCTGTCTAAATTATATTGGTTGAGTGGTTTTCGACCTAGACCCACCTTAACCTTTGAATAGTCAACTTTGGAGCCATTAGAAACTGAATATGAATTTATTATAAATTAATATTTCTAGCTTTTCCAAAGGTGCCCCTCACCCTCTTATAAAAGGGCACTCCTCCTTCTCATTTCTTCACACCTTCAAAGCCTTTTGGTTCGGCCAAACTCTGCACAAATACTCTCCCAACATCCCTCACTACAACCTAGAGGCCTTAGTTTGATCATAAAGCCAACCTAAGGAGCCCTTTTGATCAAATCAAAAGGAAGAACCCGAGGAAGAGGTAATGATTTCACCACCCTTTTCTAAGTTCATTTCTTCTTCCACTTCTTCTTCCTTTGTTGTTACCATTCTAAAATAATAAATCCAGTATCATATATATACTGTGATGTTATTATAAATATGGTACAACCATATTAAGTATTCTATCCACCCTTTGAATAACATGTCACCACACGTGCGTACGTACGGCTTACCGTCTCCACGTCGTGGTGTAATTGTTATTCAATATAATATTATTTGGATTGGTATAATAATGATGTGTAACTCATGTAAATAATAAATATAACATGTTAATGATTCTGTATATATGATATACCATCCATTATATATTATTTTAATATCAAAATAATGATATTGTCGCTCGTGCGTACATACGGACTACCGTCTCCACGAACGCGATGAGATTCATTCTCCATCGTATCCATTCAAGTATAATTATCATTTGATGATTTAAAAATGATGTTTAAGGACTTGATATCATTCTGGATATGAATAATATACAACAAACATGCCTTATGTAACAAAACATATAAAAGAAAATGAGTAAGTTAACACCCGAAACGACGATAATTCTAAGATATTATTAACAAATCAATGTTAAAAGATCATATACGATATCATATTAATATATATGATTCTTGTATAATTTAATAACAATTATTTCACCATTATACAGGAGGTTAACCTACCCCAACCAAGGAAAAGTACAAGGTAAGGGTTATTTCACAATCTCTTCATTATCCGAGGTTGTTTATACGTAATAATCTACTGGGATCTCTTTATCATCCACATCCATGTTTCTTAAAAATGTATTTCAAAACATTTTTACTATTTACTAGAATATGAGTTAAAGTCATTTATACCATTTTTTACTTTTATAAGTGGTTTATAAAGAAATCTTTTGGTCGTTTTCAAAACAAGGTCCTTTTTAACCTTTTCGACAGAATTAAGGTAAGAATGTTTTTTTTACTTATACGGCGGGTGCGGCTATTTTCCGCCATTATAAAATCTTCAAAGCTTCCCTTACAAGATTATAAGAATATTTTCAATGAAAATGTTTTATTTTATATGGATCTTAAATGATTTCAAAATAAAAAGAAATATTTCTTTAAAAAGAATTTTGATTTCATCTATGTCAACATCCTTTGATGGATTTTAAGATTATTTGAAGTTGATTTATTATGATACAAAAATTCTATATTGTATTGAAGGTTTTGTGATATGTTTGACTGTGGATGTGCTATTTTTATACCATTCATAGTTTATGGTGAAAGTATTGACATTTCTTATGCTAGTTTTAATACGAATGTTTATGTTATATTTAAACCTTTTCATATGGGAATGCATTGGACTTAATATGTGACGGGTGGAGCCCGCTATAGCTCCTCGATGCATCGGTAGGTCTCATGAGACAAAATAGTGTCTTGGCACAAGGACTTGGAAAAATCTTATTTGTAGTCTTGGCACGAGGCCTTGGCTATGTGGTTATGATAGTCTGACATTATGCATTCCATCATTATGAAAGTGGTTATTGATTTTGCATGTGATTATTCGATTAGTAGAATAACCATGTGAATAAGTAAATGGAATTATTTCATTTTATTTATGCCATACTATGTTAAATGTTCAAGTTTAAAAGGCTTTTGTTTTAGTTATACATTTCCTTAAATTTTTATTCTTATTTATGAAAGTTTCTGCTATATTGTTATCCTTACTGGGCATTTGAGCTCACCCCTTTTCTATGTTTTATTTTTCCCAGGAAGTGAAGAATTAAATTATGAATGACCTACAGGGATATTATGTGGGGATATGAGTGTGGATTATGGAGACAATATGTTTTTGTAGTAGTTTATTTATTTTATGATGTAATGTAAGACTTATGAATATATCTAGTGTTTCCAAGACTACTAAACCAATCGGTCTTTTGAGATTTGATCTTTCTTGTGATCATACCAATGTTATGTAATTAATGCACCGACTCTGGGTAACTGGGGTCGGGGCGTTACAGTTGGTATCAGAGGAATTTTAGTACAAACCTTGGAAGCTAGATTTAGATAAACTCTGATTAGAGGACGTAGACCTAAGATGAACTTTGAGGATTAGTATAGAAGAACTTCCTAGAATTTTGGTATTGTAGAGATTTTGTGAGTTTTCCGAGCAATACATCCCTGTCTGGATATGAGCAGGTAGAGGCGGCTCTGGAACAGATGTACCTAGGGGTAAAACCCGAAAACACCGCTTTGAGCTAGACTCGAACGGGAACTGGTGCACGACAACGGGCCTTGCTGCACTCTTGGTTACGAAACTCCCAGGGGATATGCTTAGGATAACTCTCATTTTCTTTACAAATCATTATGAAGGGTTTATGAGTATATAATTCCTCAAAGAAAACATTTTTATGATTATGGATTATATACATAAATAGTTCAATTTATGTTAAGTGCTTTATAAGTATGGGATTATGTATTTTGAGTCATAAACTGATCTAGTTTATGCCATTGTTTAGAAATGACGCCTAGTGGAAGAAATGGAAACCGTATCAATGCACGCACTCCATGTAGGGATTGCCCTCCTGCTCAAGATAATTATAGTGGGGTTGGTGATGCAACTGGTGCCGATCAGCTAATCACCATACTGGGACAACTTACTCAGGTTATGAATAATAACCTTACCCTAATGGAGCACCCTGATCCGCAGCGTGGAGGATCAATGTTAGATCGATTCATGAGGCAACAACCACCAACGTTCAATGGGAGTACAAATCCCTTAGTAGCTAAGCAATGGATAAATTCCCAAGAGAAAATATTTCAGGCTTTGGGGAGCAGTGAAAGGGAAAAAGTTATCATGGCAGTTTACCGCCTCACTGGAGATGCTGATCAATGGTGGTCATTGATTCAAAACATGAAGGAAGATGATGAAGTATCAAATATGGAATGGAGGGAGTTCAAAGATCTGTTTTTAGAAAAATACTTCCCTCGCGACCATCGAGCAGATATGGAAAGGCAATTTCTAAGTCTGAGACATAAGGATGATGAGAATGTCGCAAAGTATGAGGCTAACTTTACAAGGTTAGCATGGTACGCTGGTGATTATATACACAACCCAAGAAGTAAGATTGATCATTTCTTTGATGGGTTAAAACCATTTCTCCGTCGAGCATTAGTCTCACAATCCTTTTCATCATACGAAGACATTGTCTCATGTGCTATCAAGACCGAAAAGGAATTCTCTAAGTCTTATGACTTTAAAGCAAAGCAAGAGAAGAAGATACCTGCTGATCAATCTGGGAATGGAAATAAGGGGAAGAAGGGAAAGGTTGAATATCCATCTTGTGGTAAATGCAGGAAGAAACATCCTGGTACTTGCTTGAAGGGAATGGGAGTCTGTTACAAGTGTGGTGAAAAAGGCCACCAAGATCATGATTGCGAGGGGAAGAAGGAAGCTACCAACGTTCACTGCTACAATTGCAAGGAGATGGGGCATTATGAAAATGCATGTCCTATGCGTCAGGAGAACTTACCTCAGAAAAGGCCAAGGGATCAAGGCCAGGCTTATGCTATCACTACTGCTGAGGTAGAAGCTCCGAAAGACGTGGTGGCAGGTAATTTAATGGTTTCCTCAAGTTTAGAAAATGCATTATTTGATTCTGGATCATCGCATTGTTTCATATCTTCCCAGTTTGCTAAGAAAATTAGATATTTCCAATTTTATTTAATAAGGGAGTTTTCAGTTAAAACTCCTAAGGGAAGTATCATTGCAACAATGTTTTGTGAATCAGTCCCCATTAGAGCACATAAATTTTCATTATCTGCTGATCTCATCGTCATACCTATGATTTAGTTTGATATAATCCTCGGTATGGACTGGCTTTCGGACTATGATGCGAAGATTTATTGTAAGAAGAAAGAGGTTACGATTCTCGATGATAATGATAAGGAACACCTTATTTTTAGAGCAGAATCGTCACCACCTAATTCTTATTTAGATCCACCCCCAGTAGCTCAACTAAATTCAATTATTGGGGAGGAAGAGAATGAAATAACTGTCGGTGAGGAAAGGAATGTTCAAATAGAGGATGTACCTGTTGTGAAAGAATTTGTAGATGTATTTCCGGAATATTTACCTGGACATCCTCCAGAACGAGAAGTTGAGTTTTCCATTGATTTGATTCCTGGATCAAGGCCTATATCGAAGACCCCTTATAGAATGGACACTATAGAGTTAGTCGAACTAAAGAAACAACGAGAGGAATTGAGTAATAAGGGATTTATTCGCCCTAGTGTTTCTCCATGGGGAGCCCCTGTTCTTTTTGTTAAAAAGAAAGATGGATCTATGAGGTTATGTATCGACTACAGGGAGATCAATGCTACAACGATAAAGAACAAGTATCCCCTGCCTCGTATTGATGATTTATTTGACCAACTGCATGGAGCCCAATACTTTTCAAAGATTGACCTTCGATCTGGATACCATCAGTTGTGTGTAAAGAAGGAAGACATTCTGAAGACAGCATTTCGAACCAGGTACATGCATTACGAGTTTACTGTAATGCCTTTTGGATTGACTAATGCACCCTCTGTATTCATGGATCTGATGAATAGAGTTTTCAAGGAGTATCTCGATGAATTTGTGGTGGTATTTATTGATGATATATTGGTATACTCCAAAACCTACGAAGATCATGAAAATCACTTGCGCATTATCTTGAAGACTCTGAGGAGGCATGAATTATATGGGAAGTTTAGCAAGTGTGAATTCTGGCTTCAGGGGATTTCTTTTCTTGGCCATATTGTCTCTAAAGATGGAATCTCTGTTGATCCTTCTAAGACCAAGGCAATCCAGGAATGGCCAGCACCCACGAGTATAACTGAGGTACGCAGTTTTATTGGTTTGGCAGGTTATTATCGACGTTTCGTCCAGAATTTTGCCCGATTGGCTAACCCATTAACGAATCTCACACGTAAAGGGGTTAAATTTGTTTGGAAAAAAGAGTATGAAGAATGTTTCGAAGAACTGAAGAAAAGATTATTCAATGCTCCTATATTGACTCTACCATCGGGGAATGATGGGTTCGTTATTTATAGTGATGCATCGAAGAAAGGAATTGGTTGTGTCCTTATGCCGAATGATAGAGTTATTGCCTATGCATCATGACAGTTGAAAATTCATGAACAAAACTATCCTACTCATGATCTCGAGTTAGAAGCTGTGATCTTTGCTTTGAAGATATGGAGGCACTACCTCTATGGTGAAAAATGTGAGATTTATACTGATCACAAGAGTTTGAAGTATATTTTCTCACAAAAAGAACTCAACATGAGGCAAAGGAGATGGCTTGAATTACTCAAGGATTATGATTTTACGATACACTACCACCCGGGGAAGGCAAACAAGGTGGCAGATGCTTTGAGTAGAAAAGTCCATGGAGTTTTGAACAATATGAGAATTGAAAGGGATCCAATTTTCATGGATCTAGTAAAGATGGACATGGGAATAACCAGGGAAGGCGAAACATCATTTCTTTTTCAAATGGTTGCCAAACCATCTTTAATAGAAAGGATTAAGAGTTTCCAGACCGATGATGAAGAATTTCAAAAGAAGATTAAAGCTGTGAATGATGGGAGATTGAGAGACTTTGTGTATGAAGATGGAATTTTGAAATTCGGGAAAAGACTTTGTGTTCCCAATATACCTAATCTAAAAAGGGAATTGCTGGATGATGCTCATAGTTCCAATTTCTCTATACACCATGGGAGCACCAAAATGTATAGAGATTTGAAGGAACATTTTTGGTGGGACAACATGAAGAGGGAGATTGCTGATTTTGTGTCAAGATGTATGGTTTGTCAACAAGTGAAAGCTGGAAGGCAACAGCCTGGAGGAGTCATGCAACCTCTTCCAATACCGGAGTGGAAATGGGACAATATTACGATGGACTTTGTCATGGGGCTACCAAAGACTCCTAGAAGGAACGATGCAATATGGGTTATTGTTGATCGTCTTACCAAGACAGCACATTTTCTTGCTATAAGAGAAGATCTACCCCTGGAACATCTAGCAAGACTATATATTAATGAAGTTGTGAGACTTCATGGAGTACCCCTATCGATTGTTTCTGATCGTGATCCCCGTTTTACTTCAAGATTCTGGAAAAGTCTTCAGAAATCCCTGGATACTGAACTTCATTTGAGCACTGCTTACCACCCTCAGACAGACGGACAATCAGAATGGACTATTCAAACCTTAGAAGACATGTTGAGATCTTGCTCACTTGACTTTCAGGGTATGTGGGATCAATATTTACCTCTGGTAGATTTTTACTATAACAATAGCTTCCATTCGAGTATTCAGATGGCACCATATAAAGCGTTATATGGAAAGAGATGTCGTACACCAACCTGTTGGGATGACGTTGGTGAAAGAAAACTTGTAGGCCCAGAACTGGTGGAGGAAACAGTGGAAAAGGTGAAGGTAATCCAAAATCACATCAAAGCAGCTCAAAGTAGGCAGAAGAGCTATGCCGATAACCGAAGGAAGGATTTGGAATTTCAAGTCGGTGATCATGTTTTTCTGAAGGTATCTCCGTGGAAGGGAGTCATACGTTTTGGTAAGAAAGGTAAATTGAGTCCTAGGTACATCGGACCTTTCGAAATTCTAGAACGAATTGGGGCTGTAGCTTACCGATTGGCAATGCCGCCAAGTCTCTCCAAAGTTCACGATGTGTTCCACGTATCTCTGTTGAGGAAATACATGCCTGATCCAATGCATGTACTCACCTATGAGGAATTAGAACTGGAACCCGATCTTTCCTATTGTGAAGATCCCGTCAAGATTCTTGATATGATAGAACAAGTGCTGAGAAACCGGACGACGCGTCTGGTAAAAGTTATGTGGAGAAACCATAAGATGGAAGAGGCAACGTGGGAACCCGAGGAACTTATGATGAAGAACCACCCGAGAATTTTTATGCAGTAATACCCTAGAAATTGCGAGGACGCAATTATTTGAAGGAGGGGAGAATGTAACACCCCAAGCTTCCACGGTACGTTTCCCTTCGAATAATGCGATAGCGTGTGTTGTACGCAACCTCGAGTTCTAACACACACCACAACTAATTAAACTAGCCGTTGTGAATAGTAATACCTACTTTTTGAAATCATATATATTTTATATTTCAAAATGGACTTCATTTTTGGATTCGGAATATTGAAATTAGCCTAGGGTGAAATTTTGGTACTTTTCGGATAACTTTTATATTTTGATGAATAGTGAAAATTACTAAATTTTAATTAAAAACAACTTTTTTAATCAAAATAATTAATAGTGATAAATTATGAATATGAGTGGTTTTAAAGTATATTTAGAATATATTTTTACCATTTAATATAATGTTGGTCATTGGACATAATTTTACAATTAAAGCGAACATAAACAAGTGTCAATCTTTTGATAGTTATTATCTCTTAAAAACACGCTTTTTGTTTTGACAGCGGGAATTAATTTTAAATTAATTTCTGCCACTTATGTGTTTTGAATTTAGGAAAATGGATTCCATATATGGAATAATGATGTTCAAATTGTGTAAATAGGTAACTTTTATTTTTAGACATTTTGAATAATTACTGCGGTAAATATTTTATTTACCATGGTTAAGGGTAAATCCGGTAAATAAGGGTTAAAAAAATAATATTATAATAATACTAAATTACCCTAAAACGTGTCTTAACACTATTGGTTGATACAAGGTCGACCATGGGAATCTTTGGGTCTATTTTGGGACCCCATGGATCCACTTGTAAGTGATAATGACACTTTATTTTAATTAAGTTAAAATGAATACAAAAATGACACAAGCATATATCTTTTAACAAAAAAATTGTTACATAGGGTTATATATGTTGGATTTTAGATTATAAATTTTCATTAGAAAGATAAAACGATTTACTACATAATGATATTTTATTTATAATTTTTAGACATTAAATATTATATTTTATTTATGACACAATGATGATGCAGTAATTACTATAATAGTGAAAAATTAAAATAATTGATACTATAAATGCCCAAATAAATATAATATGAAACTTCTAATGAATTAAACGAATTTTCTAGGATAATATGATATATTAGGATTGTTGTAATTGAATTTTTTCGAAGTAATCAATCTGTTATGAGTTTCACAAAAATCAACTATTGAATAGTGTCAAAATTGACAAAAAAGAGTTCTTAAAACAAATATTATATTATTAATTGATATTAAATTCCTAAAAATCTAAGGTTCGGCCAAGAGACTTATATCATGATAGGTTCATCATTAATGGACCACTTGGGGGTCTTTTGGATGTATATAGTAAGTTTATTAACCATATTATATAAAAATACAAAGAGACATTGTAAAAGTGAAACTAATTAACTTAGAGTTAATACTTAAAGATAAGGTTAATATAAGTACCCAAACCTGTATAAATTATATTTTTTGAGTGGTTTTCGACCTAGCCCCACCTTAACCTTTGAATAGTCAACTTTGGAGCCATTAGAAACCGAATATGAATTTATTATAAATTAATATTTCTAGCTTTTCCAAAGGTGCCCCTCACCCCTCTTATAAAAGGGCACTCCTCCTCATTTATTCACACCTTAAAAGCCTTTTGGTTCGGCCAAACTCTGCCCAAATACTCTCCCAACATCCCTCACTACAACCTAGAGGCCTTAGTTTGATCAGAAAGCCAACCTAAAGAGCCCTTTTGATCAAATCAAAAGGAAGAACCCGAAGAAGAGGTAATGATTTCACCACCCTTTTCTAAGTTCATTTCTTCTTCCACTTCTTCTTACTTTGTTGTTACCATTCTAAAATAATAAATCCAGTATCATATATATACTGTGATGTTATTATAAATATGGTACAACCATATTCAGTATTCTATCCACCCTTTGAATAACATGTCACCATACGTGCGTACGTACGGCTTACCGTCTCCACGTCGTGGTGTAATTGTTATTCAATATAATATTATTTGGATTGGTATAATAATGATGTGTAACTCATGTAAATAATAAATATAACATGTTAAGGATTCTGTATATATGATATACCATCCATTATATATTATTTTAATATCAAAAGAATGATATTGTCGCTCGTGCGTACGTACGGACTACCGTCTCCACGAACGCGATAAGATTCATTCTCCATCGTATCCATTCAAGTATAATTATCATTTGATGATTTAAAAATGATGTTTAAGGACTTGATATAATTCTGGATATGAATAAGATACAACAAACATGTCTTATGTAACAAAACATATAAATGAAAATGAGTAAGTTAACACCCGAAACGACGATAATTCTAAGATATTATTAACAAATCAATGTTAAAAGATCATATACGATATCATATTAATATATATGATTCTTGTATAATTTAATAACAATTATTTCACCATTATACAGGAGGTTAACCTACCCCAACCAAGGAAAAGTACAAGGTAAGGGTTATTTCACAATCTCTTCATTATCCGAGGTTGTTTATACGTAATAATCTACTGGGATCTCTTTATCATCCACATCCATGTTTCTTAAAAATGTATTTAAAAACATTTTTACTATTTACTATAATATGAGTTAAAGTCATTTATACCCTTTTTGACTTTTATAAGTGGTTTATAAAGGAATATTTTGGTCGTTTTCAAAACAAGGTCCTTTTAACCTTTTCGACAGAATTAAGGTAAGAATGTTTTTTTAACTTATACGGCGGGTGCGGCTATTTTCCACTGTTATAAAATCTTCAAAGCTTCCCTTACAAGCTTATAAGAATATTTTCAAAGAAAATTTTTTATTTTATATGGATCTTAAATAATTTCAAAATAAAAGGAGATATTTCTTTAAAAATAATTTTGATTTCATCTATGTCAACATCCTTTGATGGATTTTAAGATTATTTGAAGTTGATTTATTATGATACAAAAATTATATATTGTATTGAAGGATTTGTGATATGTTTGACTGTGGATGTGCTATTTTTATACCATTCATAGTTTATGGTGAAAGTATTGACATTTCGTATGCTAGTTTTAATACGAATGTTTATGTTATATTTAAACCTTTTCATATGGGAATGCATTGGACTTAATATGTGACGTGTGGAGCCCGCTATAGCTCCTCGATGCATCGGTAGGTCTCATGAGACAAACTAGTGTCTTGGCACAAGGCCTTGGCAAAATCTTATTTGTAGTCTTGGCACGAGGCCTTGGCTATGTGGTTATGATAGTCTGGCATTATGCATTCCATCATTATGAAAGTGGTTATTGATTTTGCATGTGATTATTTGATTAGTAGAATAACCATGTGAATAAGTAAATGGAATTATTTCATTTTATTTATGCCATACTATGTTAAATGTTCAAGTTTAAAAGGCTTTTGTTTTAGTTATACATTGCCTTAAATGTTTATTCTTATTTATGAAAGTTTCCGCTATATTGTTATCCTTACTGGGCATTTGAGCTCACCCCTTTTCTATGTTTTATTTTTCCCAGGAAGTGAAGAAGTAAATTATGAATGACCTACAAGGATATTATGTGGGGATATGAGTGTGGATTATGGAGACAATATGTTTTTGTAGTAGTTTTTTCATTTTATCATGTAATGTAAGACTTATGAATATATATAGTGTTTCCAAGACTACTAAACCAATCGGTCTTTCGAGATTTGATCTTTCTTGTGATCATACCAATGTTATGTAATTAATGCACCGACTCTGGGTAACTGGGGTCGGGGCGTTACAATCCCCCACTTGTAATTGAAACCCTTCAGTATTTATTTCCAGCCTTTGGAATCTTAGGGATGTCTCTTGAGACCTAGTAATGACTCATTGTACTCTCAATCTAATTAGAATTGGCAGGTCATTACAAAAACCGCTTAGGGTTTTCATAAATCTTATGAAGATCACCGTAGAACACCATTGTTGTTCACTGTGGGTTGTCATGTCTTCTTAAGGATCTCTCCAAGCCTTGGACATCATCACGTTGGGAAGTTGGGCAAGTTATCTTCTAGATACATTGGCACTTTTGAGATACTAGAACGGGTTGGAGAGGTGGCATATCAGTTGGTAGTACCACAAAGGTTTATTTTAGTGCATAATGTGGTCCATGTATCATAGTTGAAAAAGTATCACCCTGATCTTGACCATGTGATCAGATGGGATCACGTTTAGCAAGAACCGTATGAATCATTGGTACATATCCTTGTGTAAATCATGGATAGAAAAGATAAAGTATTTTATGGTAAAAGCAACGTCCTAGTGCAGGTTTTATGGAAACATGGTCAGATTCGGGAAGATAAATGGGAATGCGAGAAGGAAATGAAAGGGAAGTGGCCTAAACACCTTTGGGATAGCGGGGTTTTCTACTTTCTAAAGCTGGAATGACCAATGGTTGGGAGAATGTTGTACCACTAGTTTTAGGTACGTAACCCCTTTCTACAAGTTTTTTTTAAATTTGTGTGTATAAAATAGAGTGTTTCCATAATATAGTGAGTTTTCATTGTTATTAGTGTTTCCATAATGTTTTTTTTTCCATAAAGTGGGGTGTTTCCATAATATGGGGTGTTTCAATAAAGTGGGTGTTTCCATATATTGGGTTGTTTCAATAATGTGGGGTGTTTCTATAAATTGGGATGTTTCCATAAAAATTTGTGTTTCCATAAAAAAGGTAAAGGTGATGGATGGTAGAATTTGTGGGGTTTATAAGGAGTTTTGGGACAAAAATTATGGCAACATGGTCCATTCACATTTGGCCCAAACCATGTGGGCAAACCTTGCATAGAGGTCAAATCTATATATTATTTTCTATGAGCATACTCGTTTTTTCTCTTTATATTTCGATTTTGCTTCAAAACGCCCCTATTTTTAGATTACTCTCCCTAGAAGGCTGGAGATCCCTTCCCACATGAGTTGGAGCCAACCTAGAGCCTTCCAATGGTGATTTGGAGTCCGTTTCATCAGGTATGTCACCATTCTTTCCAGATTTGTCATCTTTTCTTAGATCTGCTTAGATCTAATTCTCTGATCACCATTCTTTCTCAGATCTGAAACTATAATGAGTATATCGATGTTTATGGATTCCAAATAATTCAATTTTGACTCATGATCTTTCTAGGATAAGATAACTATGGCTGTTCTTGTAGAATCGACCCGCTTTCTTGTGTGTTCTTCGTCTGTTGTCAAAGTTTCATCAAAATCCTCGAGGTAGATGGATTCAATCCCATATCCTCTTTCTATAATTTATTATATTACATTCAAATTTGTTTATTGATTGTGAAATTTAGGTAATGATATTCATTTGTGATTATTTATGGTTTCTGTGAAATTGTGCGTTCTTGGTGAATAGTTCTGCAGAAGGGTGTTTAGTTTCATGAATTTAAATTTATTATTTAAAAAAATTATTTTTCTTGGAATTTCTAAATGGTTGATGAAAATGATATTTTCAATAGTAATGGATTTAAATAAAAAGGGAGTTTTATTTAAATGGTTTGGAATTAAAATGGTTTGGCATTGAAGTGGTTTTGACAGAAACAGTTTTCAATAAAATGTTATTATTATTGAAAGTGTTTTTTGGCATGATTGTTGGGAATATTTGGTGTGTATTCATATTTCATTTACAGGACATGGATGAAATATGACCTTGTGCTCAGTTCCAAAGGCTTAATGGCACATGGGAATTTCATACACAGGGCTTTGTTGAAATATGACCTTGTGCTCGGAGCCAAATGGTTAATGGCACATGGGAAACAATTACCTTGTGACGACATGGTTGATCGATGAGAAACCACTCATGAGTATGGAACTTCCATAATGTAACATGAATTGTTGGTTGAATGGGTTTGAGGAATAGTTGAGTATGAAGATAAAGGAATATTCAGAAATGGTTTTAATGATTGTTTAAGTATTTTTCAGGAAAAATATCTTGCTGGAAAAATTGTTTTCAATTGCACTTCTATGATTTTTGTAATGAATGGTTTTGGAAACATGATTATATTTAGTTATAAACTATTTTGAGAATTTTTTTTATATAAAATATTTTATATAAATGTGGAAAACTCTTATATCATAGGGTCATGAGTAGGGAAGTCATTAGGTAAAACCTACTATGTTTTATAGTCACCCCTACTTTGGAACTTTTGTATTTTGTAGATACTATCTTCCGAGACAAGGGAAAAGGTAATGTTTGATAGTTGTATAGAACTACCTTGTGATGTATGGCATATTTAGATATTTTGGAGCTTGGAGATTATCGAGCATGTAGTATTGAGGACTTTGGAGAGTCTTGTGTAGTCTATCAAATATGTACTTTGAAATTTGGTTATTCTTCTGGTGTTACTTACTTTGATGCATTTTTTAGATACATAAAGTTGTTGAGTTGTCATCCAATTTTTAATGCATCATACAGTAAATTTTTGGTTATGGTTCGTAGGATTATTGGTTTATTTCTTAAAGGGTAAATCATCCCCCACTTGTATTTGAAACCATTCAAAATTTACTACCATAATTTGGCATCTTGGGGGGGGGTCTCTTAAGGCCTAGTAATGAATCGTTGTACTCTCAAGACAATGAGAATTGGTGGGTCATTAAAAAAACGATCAACGTGTTCCTAGTACCTTAATAAAAACATCAAAGGCATGATATTCATCTAACATAGGGTGGAACATATATAGGTAGAAATTAAATAACATCATGAGTTAAATTAGTAACAAAGAAGCACTTTTGATCAAAATAAAACATTGTTTATGAATCATTGTAATCATACTAATAGAATCAACAATAATATTTGAGTCTTATGGGATACTCATACACATGTGATCCTAATCAAACTAGGTCACTAAATCTTATCTAATATAAACATCATATCAATAAAATAAGGTTATACAAGTGACCCAAATTGAATGGACCATACTACATCAATCATGTCGATTATAGTATTTGTGAAGCATCTAGGGACTATACCAATGTCAGGATTGTGAACTTACAATATTGAACCCATATACAAAGGAACCCTATTACTAATTCCAACTCAACAAAATCATTGTTCTAGAACAATATTAACATGAATTATAGAGAAATTGAAAATTTGTATTAGTATTATGTTTTATAAACAGAAATAGATCCATGTATGATTAAATGAATTTCCATAACACTCATGATAGGTAAATGTTCTTGAAATGATTCATGAATTCATCCTTATATGGAATGAAAATCGTTATAACCAACAAGAAAATGTTATATCTTCTATCAAAATCTAGGAAATGTGCGTAGATCAAGAGGAACGATGACTAATAGATATTTTTGGATCACATACATCAATTACTGGTCAACAACATGATTAGATTAACCGAAATTGGGTTTTTAAGGGATATAAATTTCTGAATGTGGAATACAGAGCCTATATATTTTAGATTTATCAATGTAAGATAAAATTAATTACGAAAAATATTAATTTATAGCTATACCTATGGAGTCCATTATTATTTATTCATGAATAAATTGTTTATATGTTTGGTTTGAAAACATTGTAAAAACCTTTATAGTTTACTACCTCCTTATAGAACCCACAAAGTAAGTGGAATGGTTTTTGATACTTCGGATTTTTTTTCTATTATTGGATGCATGGTTTTTAGGGGATTCCATATTGTTTTTGGGGAGTGTCATATTATTTTCTCAAATAGTGCAAAAAATTATTTCCTTTCCCAAATGATCCATGTAGTTTCCTCAGGAGAACCACATAACTTCAAATAACCCTAATCATACCATGAAATACCTAAAAAAATACCCAAAAAAATATATAAATCCAACTAGAATCCCCCATAACTCACCCCAACCAATTCATAGATAAAAAATAGGACTAAATGATGGAAATAACTCAAATACATGAAAAACATCCAATTTCATTACATAAATAATGATTTTATATCATTTATATGTTTAATTTTATAAAATTTATTTAAAATTCGGATTTATCACCCAAAAATTATACATGAGTTACTTTTTTTAACAAAAATGTGCGAATTGTAAGGTGAGCAGTAATAATACATGTTTTTCGATATGACTTGTTTAAGAAATAAGAATAATGTTACAATGAGCTAATAATTTATAAAATTTTTTTTCAAATAAAAAAAATATGACTAATAAGATAAATAATAATTTTTTCAAAATATCAGTTTTTTTATTTTAAAAATAAATTTTCAATATCTAAGTGAACAATTTTTTCCATTCATATATAAATTTTTATTCGTTTAAATTTGTATTAATTTATTTATATATACAGAATAAATAATGAAAGGGTTTAAAATTAATGAAATAAATATATGTTTATATATAAATATAGTAAAATTTATTGATCATATTACTAAAAAAAGGTCACAATTGGATGTAATGTACATTAAATTAGATTGTATCCACTATTTGATATTAAATCACCTTTTACATCCAAGGGTAAATATTTTCCCTTATCCTTGTCCCCCATTATTTCTAGACAAGAGTTATTGGGTTTCCAACTTATTGACACCAATAGATGATCTTCAAAGATTAAGAGCCTATGGGTTTTGGCTCACTCCTCCTTGTCCAATATTTCTTTTGTTGCTTCCTGGGAAAATCATGTCCCTTGTGACTTTAATTTTCTTCAAATTATACATTCATGTTACTTTATTTATGAGTTTAATAGAAAATAGGACCATAGAAACTTATGCATGGATATTATATTTCGAAAATATGTTATCCTTGGCCTGTGGATTATATAGGTATTTTTCAATTATATTATGCTTCCGGATGAGAAGATGGGTGTTATGACCAATTCAATATTCTCCATAGAATTTAAAAACTCTACTGAAAGTAATGGGAAGATTGAGGTTAACCAAGTTGAGGCAAATAATATTTGGTATAGGAGATATTTAAATAGGTTGGTTTCTAGCAGAATTGATAGAACCTTTGTAAATAAATCCTCTTTTGATTTTCAGGATTCTATTTCATGCAGACCTCTTCCAAGAAATAATTTAGATCATCATCCTATCATGGATGATCTTTTTGGTTGAGATTCTAGGCCCCCTCTTCCCTTCATGATTAATAAAGAATGGGTTAATCACAATGGTTGTAGGGATATGGCTCAAAAAGTCGGAGATTCAGTTATTTGTAGAGATTATTCATATGCTTGTTTTCTGAAACTCAAAATACTCAAGAAGAACTTGAAAACATAAATAGAAAACTATTTCAGCTCTATTAACTCTGATATTTCCTCCCCTGAGACCTCATATCATCATGCTCAATAGATAAACACTCACAATTATTTCAACAATAACATCATGGGTGAAGTCAATAAGACATCCAAGGTTAATAAGTTTCTCATCCTCAAAGATTCATTGTAAAGGGATGATTTTAGGGTTAAGTGGTTGAAGGATAGTGATAGAAATTAAAAATTCACTAATTCACATCAAAAGATAAGGAAGTTCTCTTGGAATATTTTTATGACTAAGGACAGTGATCAATTCATTGATAACTAGTGGTACCATTCGGAGCATGTTGTTTCCTATTTCAAGAATCTCTTTAATGGAACATCCTATACTTTTTATCTTGATGAGAGTATTATTCCAAGGCATGTTCATCAATAAGATAACTCTGCTTTCACCTCCATCCCCTTGGATTTGGAAATCAAGGAGGCTGTTTTTAACATCAAACCTGAAATCTCTCTTGGACTAGATGGTTTTGGAAATTACTTTTTCCAGAATTATTGCGATATCATTCTAGTTGATGTTTGTAGATTGGTAATTCATTTCATGAAAAGGGGGATCTCTTCCTCATTTTTTTCATGATCAGTTTCTTGCACTTATTTCCATATATTAGAATGCAAATTTGATTAATCTTTTTAGACCGGTTGTCATGTGTTACACTATCTTAAAGATTATTAAAAAAATTCTTGCAAGTAGGCATTGTCCTATTTCATGATAAATTGTGTCTCCTCATCAGTATGGATTCATTAAAGGAAGATCAATTCGTGACGATCTTATCATTGCCTCAAAATTTGTCAATATTCATATGAGACCCACTATGGGAGACAATATTATGAAAAAAATGATGTTAGGGAAGCTTTTGATATGATGTATTGACAATTAATTTGTAGTGTATTTTCATTATTTCGCTTTGATAGAGGTTTCATTACTTGGGATAAAGTCATATTAAGCTCCGATAACATCTATATTATTTTAAATGGTTATCCTGAATGATACTTGGATTGTTCTAGAGGGGTTAGATAAGGTGAACCTTTATCTGCAATTTTATTTTCCATAACTAAAGTCTATCTCAGTAGGGTCTTTTGAATCTTGGATGTCATTGTGAAAATTAAATCGACTTCTGCTTATAGGGAACTTCTTGATACCACCCATGTGATGTATGCTTATGACATTATTCTTTTACAAAAAGGTACAAAAGAAACCTTAGTAACATCAATAGATATCTATTTCATTATGATAGGGTTTCGGGAATGAGATCAGTTGGGGAAAATCATTTGTCTATTTTGGAAGAAACAAATCTTCCAACAGGATGCTTGTCATTATCAGGGATTTGGGAATTAGTGAGAAATTTCTTCTCATTATAAATCATGGGTATCCTTTGTTTAGGGGGAGACCGAAGTCCCATTACTTTTCTGATATCATTAGCAATAATCTAAGTTAACTCTCTTCTTGGAAGGGAAAATCCATATCCATGGATAGTCGTGTTTTTGGTGAAATTTGTTTTTACTTCCATGTTTTTTACTCATTTATGGTTTATAAATGGCCATGTTCTCTTATCAAAAGTATTAATATCTCAATTAGGAACATTTTATGGAGTGGTAACATAATTGAATGAAAGATCACCACAATTCCTTTGACTTCTTGCTGCATGGCTTATGATTCTAGGGGCTTAGGTTTTAATCATATTGGACATTTTAATGATTCTATACATGCCTATTTTTTGTGGTTTCTCATGAGTGGTAATTCTTAAGCTCCAGTGAGTCTTCAGGCTAGATTTTTGCATAATCTTAAGAACAGAAACTATGAATACTTTTTCTCCTCAGTGTGGCCTGAATTTAAGTTTGTCTTTGTTGCTATTGATTTTCACCATAGATGGATTGTTTCTAGGGATTATTCTATCTAGTTTGGGAAAGGGAATTGGACTTGTAATCCCATAATTGATTCACTTGTCAGTGATGAGACTAATCTGAATTTGGACACTTCTATCAAGGATCAACTTAGTTGCATAGAGAACATACCAGATCGCATTGTTTTCATTGTGGAGAATCATGATTTCTCTTCCATAGATGATTTTTGGCATTGGGAGACTTCTGTTAATGGTATCCTTACTTCCAAACTATTATATAGGTACACTAATTGTAACTATCCAGGCTTCAAGTGGCATGGAAATATGAATAGGAATTTTATGAGGCCTTCTCATTCCATTAATTTATGGAGACTGGCACATGAAGAGTTTCCCACAGATTTTTTTTTGCATTTATGTGCGATATCATTGCCTTTTCGATGTCCTCTTTGTCACCAACACATAGAAGAAATTTAAAACCATTTAATAAGTTGTTACACTACTTCTTCAAAGTGGAAAGTCATTGTAGATATTTCTGAAGTGAGTCTTCCTCGGGTCTCTTCAATTCATGAGTTACTCATTAGCTGGCATGGACATGGACTTTCTACCCTTCTCAAAGACCGAATTCATGTTTTTCTGGAAGAACGTATTCATTTTATATGGTTCTCCATAAATAAGGTGATTCAAGATAGATTCCACTGTACTTTTGGGGCCTCTTCTTGTGGGATAGTTTCTATTATTTGGGAATTCATCCCCCCAATGAAGCACTATTGATCAAATTCGGTCGATGATTTTACAGTCCATAATAGGATTGGTGTTAGGGTAGATTTCAACCCCCTTATGGTATGTTTGATCATTTTTTAGTAGGACCCCTTTGTGGGATGGATTAAAGTATATTATAATGGTGCCTCAAGAGGTAATCCAGTTCCCTCAGTCTATGGTTCCACTATCAGAAATCACTAGGGGTTGTCCATGGGTGTTTATATGGTTTCAGTGGCTTCGTTTCTTCTCTCAAAGATAAAGTGATGGGTATTATGTAGGCGGTTGATCTAGCTTATCAACATGGCTAAAACATTATTATTTTTTGAATTTGATTCCACCATCATTGTCCTTTCCATTAGGACTGGTTCTTCTCATCTATCTTAGAAGCTTATTAATCAGGGGAATAAAATCTTGGATTATCTCTCGTATATAAATTATTTTTTCACTCATGTCTACAAGGAGGTGAAATCTATGGTGGATGGTTTTTCTAATAAGGGAATTAATGGAATTGAATTCTTATGGTCTGATGGGATCACTAATGGCCTCCATACTTCTATTCATAGGGATCAATGTAAATTTCCTACCTTCATACTCTTGTATGTCTGCATTTATTTTTTTCAAATTAAAGTGGATTGTCCTATTGTGAAATTTCTCATCTTATAATAAATAATTTCTCCATGGTGTGAGACACATGTTAATGGATGATTCCAAAAATTAAGTGACATCATTATCAATTATTTATAATTTTTCAGAACCTTCGATCAATTTTTCTTATTTTTAAAAAATATTATTTAAATTTATTTTTTTCTATAAATATGATAATAATATGATTATAAAAATTATATGCCTCTATAACCAAATTATAATATATGTATAAAAACCTCCCTACATCATTTGAAACATCTATAAATGGTCAGATTTATCACATTAAAGTATGATTCCCTTATTTAGATTTCATCACATTCAAAAATGGAGAGTAAAACTGTTATTGAATATATGAGATGTTTATATTTATGAATGTTTAAATAATTTATATCAATACTAAAAAAATATAAATAAAACAATATAGAAATTTAAAAGGAAGGATTTATTAAAATATATCCTAAAAAATCATTTTCAATGAAATTTAATGAAATTTCCTTCAAAACATCCTTATATGGTCATTTCATCCAATTTAAAGGATGTTTTGTTTTTTTACATATTATTTTGTCAAAAAAGTTATTGTAATTTCTATGGTATATGTATGCGAATTTATAATTAATATTCGGTAAATTATATGACTCACTAATAAATTACAAATACCAATACCATAATATTGAATCTGAAAATGAATATTTCAAATAAATAGTTACTCACTAATATTTTCATCAAATATATGTAAATAAATACCTAAAAATGGAAATTATTGTACATAATAAAGATAAAAAGAATAAAAATTAGTTTCTTAACAATTTTTTAATAAAAAAAAGTTTTTTTATAAAAGAGGTCTATTAGTTATGAAGCGGCCTGGGACCTAAGGTAAGGGGATTCCAAACTGATTACCTCTATACGTGCTAGAATTATTTTATAATAATAATTTATCTTCAATTATTATATAATTTTTATTTATGTTTAACATATAATTTACTCTCTCATTTTTGTTATCATTTATTTAAATATCCCTTTTATATTGATTACGATATTTTATTGAATCACCCCTGTCATATTCCCTTTAAATCAAAATCACATTTGTATATAAATTTAAAAGAATTTCATGAAATTTATATCCATTATAATTTAATTTTATTATTTTGATCATCTTTTTATTTAAAATTCATTCTTAAATATCAATAATGTTGTATTTATTCTATGATAGATAGTAGAAGTTATGAGACATAATCCACTCATTTATCCCATTTATTTCTTGTCATTTAATGTATTTTGATTTATTATTCCATTTAAGGAATCACTCCACAATAAGATACTAAGTGAAAGTGTTATTATAATAAATTTATATTATGATCATTGTGGAAACCATCATGTCGACTTCCCTCTACATCTATGGATTAACTCAAATATGATGATATATTGGGATGAAAATGTTACTTATGAAGTCCATTTCCAGTTCATCTTATGTTTTACATTCTAGTCTTATATACTGATTTATAATTATGATATTTTGTATTATCTATATTGCACACACAATTTTAAATATTTTATGATGTGATGGGTGTGTCCAACATTATACATATCTCCAATGAGTGGGGAATATCCTTTATCTCATGAGATACTCTGTTTAGAGAATGGGGAGAGATCATATCCTAACATTTTTTTATTTTTTCTTAGTATTAAATCATATTTCCTGATTATTTTGATTCATTATTATACATGTGAAACATTCCATGATTATTTATTTTCATAATTTTTTGAGATATGATCACATTCTTATAATTTGAAAAGAACTATAATTCTGACTCATGTAATCATGTTAATTAATTTTTTTCTTTTCATTTAAATTTTCCTCCCCATACATGGTTATGAGAAGACCCATTCCATTATTTAGTACCCCACATTATAATATGTATTAATATGGTTATGATTAGTCTCCAAAAAAACTATAAGAAATTATTTAAATAATGATTTAAATTTTTATATGTATTAGTTTTTTATGAACATAATTTTCTAGGACACTAAACCTATATATTTTTTATTGTTTAACATTTGTTCAAATGATTTAATATATATATCTGGATCATGATTAATAATATAAATTATTCCATGATTGAACATAGTGATAATACTTTAAAGATCCTATTTTTCAAGGAAGTAGAAACGATGATCCAAAAACATGGATACCATGATAAATTATTTTGATTAATTCTCAAATCATTAATCCCAAATACTACAACATCAAATCAGTGAAATTCCTAAAATAATATTGATAAAATATTTTTAAACCCTATAATAATACCTTTTATTTGGTGAGGACCTTTTTCAATACATCAATATAAATTTTTAAACTAAATAAACCCTCTTCATTAAATATAATTTATGAAAACCCAATCTCAAATTTAATGATGAATCATGGATTTGTGTACTTATAGAACTGTTATAAAATTTAAAAAATAACAAAAAATCATCTTAACTTCAATTATTGAAAAATCCTTCCATTAGAGTTCCTTGAATATGTTTTCATGATCCTTCATTAATGTCAATGAGAAATGTTTATCAAAGAAGAAATAATTAAATTCATCCCAAGGGTGATACCAATTAATATTCCCTGAAATCATATATCCCTCTAGTACCTCTAACTCCACAAAATATTATGATATATAACCCGCCTGATAATTTTAATTTAATTGATATATTGTAATACATGAAACCCCAAGTCATAATTAACATTAATATAATATACTATTATAAAGTATCTAGTGAATTGGTGGAGTGAATAGAAATAATCAAATATTAAGAGTTATATTTAACAATTTTATATAATGAAAATTTATTTGTAAATTAGTTCTCAATTTTTAGTAAATTACTTATATGATTCCATAATATTTTTTCCCTCAAAATTATTTTTATTGTCTTATGTGTGAAAATAATATAATTACTTTTTGAATTTTTTAAAAAATATATTTCATAAAATTAACTTCATTTATGAAATCATCATTAACAAATATTCATAGAGTTATTTATTGATAATTCATTTAAAAAAATCTGTTTTCTAATGAATAATGGGAAATACAAACTTTATTGAAAACATTATTTATTTTATCAAAATTAAACAATAACATATTGTTTTAATATAATTTTATTAGAAAAATTAGTACATTTATATTATTAATAATCAAATTATTTTAATTATAGTTTAATTTTTTTATTGTATTTCTGAATCAAAACATTTTATACCTAAGCAAACAATTTTCTTGGAAAACTTCTTTTAGTCACTTTTTAAAATATTAATATTAAATTTAATTGTATAATTTAATAGTATTTAATTTTATAAAATTTATTAAATATTTTGAATTATCTTTTCCAAATTTTTATTATGGACACATTTTTTATAATGATTAATAGAAACATAAAAACACATTCATCACGATTATGGTTAATGTAGTTTACTAGAGGGTCAAACCGACAATGAAGGGTGAAACTAAAAATAAAATATATAAAAATCTTATATTATGGCCATATTTAGACATAATACATTCCTAAAATTTAATACTTATCCATATGACCGAATATTTCTGGAATGTGACTTTACTCTAATTTAATCTTGTATGAAATTCCAAGTTTGTATTCTCCACCACTAAAAGACAGCCAAACATTAACTCATTTCAAAAAAATTGTTCTATATATCATTACCAAATACTAAAAAATTATATTATCAACTTCCCTAGAAATGGAGAATAGGTTTTGGTATTCTTAAAAGGCAATTCCAATGGTCCTTAAGAAAGGATCTAAAGGAGGCCTTCAAATGAAGTGCTATCATACAACTAAATTTATATCACATTGTTTCTTATATATAATATAAATATGTTGTATTAATGATAAAAATATCATCATTATCTTAAATATTCTAAAAATTCACTATATTTTCCATTTAATGGGATGTGAATGAAACATTACTACAAACATGGGGACCACCACCTTCACGTAATGATACAATTTATTTTACATCACCAATTTTCATGGATGGTCAATATGATTGGTTTAATGTTTATATACAATATTCATAAAAACATTATGATTATTTAATTTTAAAATCACATCAAACATCTTACCTTACAATCCATTAGAAAATGATAAATTCATTTTTGCAAATGTATAGAAAACCTCATCTATGAAGCGATGTGATTCATTTTTAATTTATGATTAACATGGATGGTAATAAAGATATGTTTAATGAATATATATAATATATTATATATAATAATTAATTTATAAATGTGAATAATATTTTACCTTTCTGTCATTCCAACCTTCAATAAGTGAAATCATAATTCATGTGTGTGTGCGACTAACTTTCAACAAAAATAGTGTAATTCCTTTTTCTATCTCTACATTTTATAGATGAATAAGTATATATATATGATATATATGATATTTATACCAGTATTAAAAATTTATATATTTTGGAACATTGATTAGACTACATGTTCAAAAATTACCAAACTTGAATCTTCTTGATAAATGAAATCTCTAACACTGAGAAATGATTATTTTATAAATTAAATTTTAATATATGTGTATTAAAATATTATAATTGGATCATATATATTATTATAAGTATGTATATCAATTTTTTAAACATTTATTAAAAATTAATTCCATAATATAATATGTTGGATCATATTCAATGAACTTCTATCTTAATATAATGGATCTTCGTCTCACATTAATTTATGTGAAACACATTTTATATTCACTATATGTTTCATTTACGTGGTTTATATACTACCAATTAATGAATTTTATTTTTTTTTCAAATGAAAATTAGGTGGAAATAAATATTTATATAATGTTATCACATTCATGATGTTTTAATATATAGATTACAAAAAATGGCATGAGATTTTGGTTGTAATATCATTGTTTTCCTGGACTATTTATGATTTTTTATATAGATATTTTATTCAATATCTATATGAAATCTCTCAAATATTATAATATTCTAGTTATTTCATGATATTTACTATTTTATAGTAATTTTTCTTTTTTTATAAGTCATGATACTGAATGGATGTTTTCCAAGTAAAACATACTTTATTTCTCTCTTTGGTTAAAAATAAATTTTCGTCAATATCCATATTTTCTAAAAAGAATCATCCAGGAATATTTTCTGTATTCTACTATGATTATTAGAAGTAATTTTTATACATGATTTAGTTTTTAACAAAATAGTTTAAATGAAGTATTCTAATTATTTTTATAATGGGATCTTTTTATATTTATAAAAAATGTTAAAGGAATCCATGTTTTAATGTAAATGACATGAACATAATTTCATTCCATCATGACCACTGATTTATTTAAAGATATATTTATAATTTAAATTTTTTTTTTCAAATAAAATTATTTCTATAATATGTTGGATATTTCTCTATTTTTAATATTTGTTTCAAAATAAATATAGTATTTTCCCAATTAAATATTCCATAGATCGTCTAAATAAAATTTGTATTAATGGTAACATCCTCTTGTATTACTTATGATCTACTGCGGAAATTATGGAAATATAAAATCCTTATTATTTTTCTATATATTTTAATATTATTTAAATGATATTCCTGTGAAATCCATTTATTTTTCACTAGTTATACTAAGATGTAATAATTGAATGTTTTGAAACCCATGTCCATTCTATGGGTTAACATATATGATGAATTATTTTTCGAACTTGTGGAATACCTATGAATTGTTTATGAAAATTTGATCAGTGGTCATGTATTTATATATCCCTCAAACTAATTTCATATATATGGATACCTCATGAGATAATATAGACTGGGATTGGAAGTGAACCCAGTTCAGCAAGACATTATATCCACTATGATAGTATTTGGAGTGATACCTAACTTATTATACGAAGGAATGTGGAGTGAACCCAATCCACTATGGTAGTTGTATAATCATTAGATAAATTCAAATGAGTATAAGAGGGAACAATATTCTATTGTGTTCTTTTTTAGGGGATATCTGCATTCTTATTTAGGGATTTCTTATCCACTAATGGTTGAGTAATGGATTATTACAAATAAATAGATATTTTACATTATCCAGTTATCAGAACATGAAATTCTATTTTATCTATTTATTATTTTGAATGGTGAAGTAGATCAATGGTGGAATTTTATCACGCACATAATGAAACAAGAATAAACATATTGTATGCTGCAGGATGTGTTTAGGAGACTATTCTCAAATAAATAATTTTCTTATATTTATTAGGAATGATAGACAAGGAATTATTTACACTAAATCCAATGAATGTTTAATAAATTATTACATATAATGATAATTTTATATATTTTATGTGGTATGCATGTATTATTTCAATCCAGCACAAATGTAATGTTGGCCATTTCATTAATGGATTAAAACCAATTATCAAAAGTTTGTTATCACTATTTCAATTCGGTATTTATAAATAAATAATTCTATTTACTATCATAGTGGAAATGGAAATTTTAGTTTCCTATCATTCTGATATTTTTGATAAGAAATTAAAATTAAAATTTAGGGGAAATAAAAATAATAAAAACAATTATATAAAGTAGATGATATTTTGATTTTTATTGACTTGTGGATAGAAATAAACAAGAAATTCTCTGATGGGGGATTGTAAATGTTTTAAGTGTGTAAAGGATGCTCATCAAGCAATTGAATGCCAAAGAGATAAGAAATTTTATATATATATGGATTTATAAAAAGAATCACATAATTCAACCCATACATTAGTGTTTAAAATGGAAAGAGTTGGGTTATTATGATTACTAGTGATAAATTTTTATGTTTAATAATGATAATCAGATTCAATGGGCATTTAATCCTTGTTAAAAAGTTACATAAAATGTGTTATGTACTGTTGTTGTGGTGTGTGATAATAATGTTTTCAAAGGTACATATACCAAATACTGTATAGTTTATACAGACTTATTTAATTCTAGATCTACCTAATTTTTCACATCTAAATATTTCTTTAAGGGTATAAAAATACCACTGAAATGATTATATGAAAAATTATTAGTGAAAACCCTAATTTTAGGATGATAAAATATCATGTATATAATTCTTCTTTGAGAGAAACATGTCGTAATGTGATTCTGACTAATAATTACATTCTCCCTCAAACAAAATTTAATATTAACTTAGCAATGGATTTTATTTTTTTACATAAATTCCACATTAATTTATGAGGAAGGGAAGTCATATTTGATATTCTAAGTAGAAATATGTTTGTATACCAATGAAATGACATGTATTAACTTCTGAATGAAATTTTATTCCTCATTATGGGTAATTATTCATATCCAAATGGGTAATTTATCCCTTATGGTTTTCTAGAAAAAAAGAATCAAATATATTTTTATAGTACAAGAGTATATTGGCATTTTTACTGATGAACTTACAAGTCATCATCCAAATTTCGATGTTGAGTAATGAATATATCATATTCCTGGAACTATAAATATTTCATTGACTCCATATATAATAGTACCTATTGAGTTTCCCATGTTGGTGGAGAAACTCCGTGTAAATTATGATAGGTGTTACATTTTTTCATGTGTGTAATTTTGGGAGTGGAAAAACTTATTTTTTATGATGCATGATAGATCAATGAAACTCTATATGTATTATAAAGAACTAAATAAGATAGTAATTAGGAATAGGTATTATATGACTCGTATTGATGATTTTTTTGATCAATTATGAGGAGATAAATATTTTTCAAATAATAATCATCAATATGGATAATGTCAATTTAGGGTTAAATGTGAATACATACCCATGAAATCATTCCATATGAGGTTAATACACTATGAATTTATATTGATTCTATTTTTCCTTAATAATTCCACCTATATCATAAAATATTTAAGGAATAATTATGATAGGGATTCCCATAATATGTTTACTGTTATCATTATAAATTATATTATTATATATTTCAAGAGTAATGAAGAGAATGAATTTCACTTGAGGATTTAACTGAAGACCCTATGAATGGATATGTTGTTTAAAAAATTACAAATTAGGAATTTTTCAAAAAAATTTATCCATTTCGGTCATATAATCTCATCAAAGGGTATATCGATGCATCCACCAAAGACGGATTTTTTTAAATGTTGGCCTCAACCAACCATTTTTACATTAATTATTTGTTTGATTACTATGGATGGATAATATTGATATCTTCTGAAAACTTTCTTAGGGATGTCTATTCAACTCACTATGTTAACATTAAAGGGAGACATGTTTTTTTGAAAGATGATATTGAGGAATCATTAAAGAAACTAAATAGTGGGTTAGTCACCAGAACTCATCTTACTCTACCTAGTGGTGGACAAGGGTTTGTGATCTATAGTTATATATCGAATAAGGGGTGGTACGTGTCCTCTTGAATAATGAAATTATGAAAGGTAATGCCTCTTAATAGCAAAAATTTCATGAGAAAATTTTCCCAACACAATATTTCGAGCGATCTACACTAATTATTTATATTAAACATTTGAAGGAGTTATTTTCATAGAGAATGGTAGGTAATATTTTATTATCATAAAAGACTAATGTAAATATTCACTCCAAAAGAGTTAAATATTCACTATATATGATTATTTGAGAGGATTAAATGTTATGAATTCCCCATAAATTACAGCCATGGAAAGAAAACTAGGTGGGAAATGCTTTGAGTATATGGTATCATACCAAATAATCTAAAAAGAGGATTGAGAAAGATATCATATTTATAAATATTTAAACTATGGATATAGATATTATGAAGGATCTGAGAAAATATTATCTCGTTTAAATGAGTGTTCTACTATCTATCCATGAAAAAAAATAAAGAATCTCAAAAAGAAGATGGTGAGCTACCCAAGAGGGTGAGCAATGATCATGAGTTTAACCTACATTATGATATAACACTATGTTCAAGGAAATGATTATATGTCCTATCAACAAAATATTTTATGAAAGAGCTATTTTTTAGAATATTATAGTTATTTATTCTCTATAAATATGGAATGTATGAAGATATACAGTGATCTCAATGTATATTTATTATGGAAAAATATGAAGATAGATATTAAAGAATATATAGGTTGATGCATTGTATGTCATCATTATTAGGTTGAATGAATGTAAATTAAGTGCATGTTTTATCCATTACAAATACTATAATTTAAATGGGAAAAATTACAATAGATATTGTCAGCCGAATCCAAAAAACATCTAATGGTCGTAGATATAAATTGGTTGTAGTTGATCACCCCATGTAGTCAGAACACATTATCACTATTAGAGAATATTTATTATCTGGATAATATTTGTAAAATATATATTAAATATGTATTATGGGTTTAAGAAATATTATATTATATAAATTTTGATCAGGATCTGAGGTTTACCATGTCATTTTGTAAAATACTTCATTATGATTGGGATTTTGTGTTCTGTTTCAGTACTATTCATCATCCTCAGAATGACTTTAAGATTGATAAAACTATTTCAACCATAAAAGATACTACAATACATTTTCTTATAAATTTTAATCATTTTTGAGAGAAACTCTTTTATGTAGGCGTGTATTCATACAAAAATAATTTTTACTCAATCATTTAGATGGATCCTTTTGAAACCATATATGGAATGAACTATAGAAATCTAACATGATGTGATTATCTTGTAGAAAGAAATGAATTAGGACCTATGTTATCAGAGGGAATATATTGAAATGTTAGATCAACTCAGTATCACTTTTTGGTAGCTCGGAGTTAATATAAAATTTTAATCGTCAATCATTAGTGAAATGTAGAATATATTATTGGTTAGAAGGAATTATAATAAACTTTCCCCAATAAAAAGGATATGATATTATGAAATAATAGAAACATAAGATGTAGGTATATTTTCCTCATCTAAGTTATTGACCAAATATATAATTTCACTTATTGCATGAATGTTCCTATAAACCTATTTCAAGTTCACAATGTGATCTATGTATCTTTCCAGAGAATGTTCATACGCAATATTTCACATGTATTGAAAACAAAGTTTTACAACTATGAAGTGATCATTCATATGAAGAATAATTTGTGTAAATATTATATCCTAGTGATAATATGATACATTAATTGGTTGAGAGAATAGGATTGACCACATTTTAGAAATTAGGTACAATGTTTTATCATAATGTAAGTAATTAATATATAAGTACTCATGTTTTGGTAAATTCACTATTTTCATCACAAACCCATTTTTCAAAAAAGGATTTTTATTAATTTAAAATAATAATAATACTATTAATTCAAGAAAAAACAAAAAATGTATTTGAAAAAATAAACTTAATTTTTTAAATATTCATTGAATAATAATATTAAAGTTTTTTGTTTGAGAATTTCTTTAAATTATTGATTATTTGATGCGTAGAGAAAAATATGGATTTTAATTAAAAATATCCTTTTTATTTATGGATTTAAAAAATTCCATAATGCTTTAAAATTATATAAAAAGGAACATTATTCCATTTATGTTATGAATACATCAATTAATTCATTATAATTAATTTCATGTTGTAATTTGGTATAAAAAATTATATATAGTAGGTGATTTGGAGTATAATTACAAGTCACACACACACTCACACAACCCAAACCATAGTCATTGAACCAATCCATTTACCCTCCCAAGGAATATATCTAACAATGAATTTATCATTAGTTATATTGAATTTATATAATATATATTGGGGACACAAGCATGAATCTACTAATGTTTTGTAGTCCAGAGGCCTAACGACACCTCTTGCACCCCTCATCGATCAGCAGAGAGCATCTCCACCCTATATATAGTTGTAGGAATATACTATGTAGAAGTTCACTAGAACTGAATGGTATCCCTATTCCTTCCATCTCCCACTATCTAACATGGCATGCATGTCCCCACCTCACGTACTGCACCCACCCCACATTACTTTTTATAACCCACAACAAATCTATTGAAGAATATAGAAGACCATCCATCATCCCCATCTTTGATACTCATCACCGACTGATAAATTCCATATTCAGTACTCTAAATTGCTTACATGAAGTTGTCTTCCCCCCACCACCTTACACAAGATCCACCCCCTCAACTATAGTCATCCACTAAAACTACATGCATTACGTAATCCACCGCAAAAGGCCATATGTAACTTATCTACCCTACCCACCTCCCAGGAATCACACACACGCTGGTCTAAACTAAAACCACCCAGAAAATATTGTCACCCAATTTAATTTGGGCTATAAAAGAAACTATTTGGTAATTTAAACATTCCATAGTTTGAAATGGTTGGTGTGATGAACCCCTCAACCCCACCCCCATCTACATAGAAAAATTATATACATAACAAAACATTTTTTTTGAAAAATTATTTTTGAGGAATTTTTCATGTTCAAATTTAAATTATATTTCAAAAATTGTATGAATTTAATTTTATTGAATGAATATAAAATTTTAAATATGAATATAAATTATCATAATGAGGTCATGGTCTTTTTTACCATAATGAAATGTAAAAACTATAAATATTTTTCCACACAGAAACTGTTAAAATGTATTTACATGGGGGACGGTGTGTTAAACCAATATATAAGTGTGAAATTGAAAATTAAACATTTAATAAATCTATTTTATTGACATTTTAAAACATTTTTGAAATCCCAAATACTAATCTCTATCCACATAGTGGTAATTAGATTGAGTGTGAATTTATTATGTTATAATATTTTCTGAAATTAAAATTATATCCTCTCCACCATTTATTAATGAACTCCCCTCCATTATCTTACTTAAAAAACATCGAGAAATCTAGTCCCATATGAACCAATAAAAATATCATCTAAACTATCCTAAAAATGAATTAAATATCTTTTTATTCTTAACATATCAATAAAATGGCCATTACGAAATGATCAAATGGAGGGTTAAAAATGAATATGTAATCATCCTGCCAAGCATCATTATATTATGTTATTTTTAATACACATGTTAATAATTTTTATTCAACATAAAAAAATCTTGAGTATCCTAAATATTATGAAATTTTATTATGATTTTGGAACCCCCACTATTCAGCCATTATTTTTTCAAATATATAGTAGAGGAAACAATCATAAAAAGATGTGGAATACCACATACACATAGTGATAAAAATACTTTTAAATTAACCATGTCTCATGGAATGTTAAAATATTTGTTTTAAAAGTTTATAAATTAAATTTATGAAATAATTATTCTTATATAATAATAAAATAATATAAAATTATTACCTTCTATTATGTTTGAAAACGATAATGTCGCTCGTGTGTACATGACAACTATCACCTCTACGAAGAGATGCTATTACTTTTTCATTTGAAATTTAAAAGGATTATAATAAGGATGGTTGTAATTTAAATATAGTATATTTATGATAATATATTTATTTTAATGGTGAAATATTATTAACCATTATTGAATCCCATCTATCAAGATGGAAAAATAGAATTCAAGAATATATATCACCCACAATCTCCAGGAGTGGTGTAATTTATTTTTTATCCCTAAAATTTAAGGATGAAAAAAATAAATTTAATGAATATATATAATTTTTATATAATTTTTAAAATTATTTATATTTTGGAACCATGATCAAAGTTAATGATCATAAATTCAGAAGCTATAATCCCTTGAAAAAAATTGATAACATATGAAAAAAAATATATTAATAAGAAATTATTAATTAATGTCAGTTGATATGTTATAATTGGATAACATATAATATAATAATTAAATAACATAATATATATATATATATTAATAATAAAGATAAATTTATTATAAAATATTTTAGATTACTTTCAATGAAGTTTTAACTTTAGGTACGAGATTCTTATTTCACTTCTATTTTTGTGTGACACATTCCATACACAACACTTGTTACTTTTTTATAGAGTATAAAAATCCAATGAAAGTATATTATGATTATTATGATGAAAAAATAGGGTAACTATAATATATATAATATTTTATCATTCATTAGATTTTGATTTATAGATTACCCAAATGGATAGGGTTAAAGGTTATAGTCTCATTTTTTATGTGGATTGATTAGGATTAGGCATCCAATGATGAAATTTTATAAACTATCACTCATGAATCTAATTAATTTTTTTGTACGATTGTTATTTTTGGTTACGTTTTTATTTTCCTATATCCTCCCATTAGAAACCAATGATATTGTACAAATTGTTTTTAAGAAACAAAATTATTTCCCCCATCAGAGAAAATCCATTTTCCATTATATCAATGTTTTAAATGAATATTTTTAATAATGTATTCCATAATGTTATATGAATTTAAAAATTCATCTTTACCCAAATATTTTTTTTAAAATTATTTGGAATCTTATCATTATTATCCCAATGAAGTACTTTTGACTTACTATTGAATATGTGAAAGGAATATTTATTTTAACATACATTGAATGAATAAGATATCCAACTATCATGACCAATAATTTAATTGATTCTTACAATACAAGATTCCATGGTACATTTCAGATAAAATATTTTCATTATGTTTGGGAAAAATGTAGATTTTATATTAGTTATATCAAAATAAAAAGTATGTTTTTCTCCAGAAGTTTAAAAGAGATATGTTAAATGAATCTTCACTTTTTGATAACGTCCATCAATGAAAATCATTATTTTAATGGTAAATAATCCCTGAATACAATCCATTTTTTTCCCTATATGGTTTATGATTAAGATAATTATATACTTATGAAACAATATTATTTCCCATTTGTTGTCCTATAAATATATATTGATCTTTTTATAAGACCCCTTTACTTTCAATGATTTATGATTTATATTTAATGATTTATATTCTTTTTTAAGACATATAAAAGAATTATGATTATGTGATGGGTGGGACAAGAATTATAAATTCCATAAATTCATTGAGTAATGATGGATATCTAATAATATTATATAAAATTGAATGAAGAGTTAACCAAGTTCATCAAGAATATCTATCCACTTTGATAGTTATGGGAGTAAACCATAAATAAGGAAATGATTGAATAGTGAGTGAATAAAATCCACTTGGTTATTCTTGGTTATGAGACTTGGCTAGGGAAAAGATTTTATATGATTATGAGTATGAGAAAATGTATAAATTATGCAAATTGGATTCTCGTAGGTCTCAGGTTCATTAATTCCATTATGATTTCTATTTTATTAACATCACATTTTAATATTTTCACTCAATATTATTGTATTTGATATATTGGGTAGTATTATAAAATGATATGATCTTTTTATCATACCCAAATTATAATGTCATACTTATGTGGTTATTGATATCTTCCTTTTTACCCTCACATAGCATCTAATATCACTGTCTCTTATGATTTCTTTCAATAGGAAATGTATGTATTTTTAATGTATAATATCTCTTTTAAGGTTTCTATTTATGACTAACATAGTGGAATATAACATAGATTACTTATAAAAAATTAATTTTATATATACATGTTTTCTAAGACGTCAAAACTAAAAGATTCTACAATGGAATGTAATGTTTTTTATTTAATATTTA
Organism: Viscum album; assembly: GCA_963277665.1. NCBI lineage: Eukaryota > Viridiplantae > Streptophyta > Magnoliopsida > Santalales > Viscaceae > Viscum > Viscum album. The sequence continues at coordinate 1,629,580,673 of OY728121.1, read as the reverse complement.
TCCGGTAATATGTGACATATATTTATGAAATGTGTGGTTTTCTATAACACAACCACATTACCTTTAAAATATATTGCACTAGAATTAAATTTTGACCACAAAATCCCTAATAATATTTAATATCCACTAGATACTATTGATAAACTCCTCCATTACAAAAATATATACTGTTTCCCAGTGTATTGGTGGGAATGTAATATAAAATTCATCGGTGAATTCATCAATTGTGGATTCACACCATGAGTGTTCCTTTTTCACTACCTGAAGAAGATAATGAAAAAAATTAATCTATTTCATTATCAAAATCATTACATTTTAAACTACATTAGAAAGAAACACTTATCCTTATTATTACAACTGTGAATTATTTTGTATTTTAATAGTTTACACATCGAAAATTTGATTCTTAAATCAATTTAAATATAAAAAATTAAATTCATAAAATCACCACATATAAGTTGAAACACACATAATTTGATATGATTTTCTATTTTCATGATGTATACTATATCATTATAGCAGTTTCTATATAACCATAACAATCCTAAAACAAAAAAATACCAACTGAGGTATACTTTTATTATATTAAATGAACTAATCACCATTCGTTCAATTTTACATCTCAAATAGTAATTTTCTAAACAATCAGTTAATAAGAGGTAATCCTATATATGAAATGAAATTTTCGGAAGGATATATGTTTTAATATATTGTTATTATTCTTTATCCAATAATTTGGTCAATTTATCATCCTTTAATAATGTATTTGAAATTATAAAAAATAATTCAATAGTGAAACATAAATAACTAAAATATGTCATTCAGAGATTTGTAATCACATAAAATGAGGAACATGACAATTGAAATTATATACCATGTATGTATTGTGTATATATTCTCTCTTTTCATTCATGGAATAGAGTAATATAAATAAAATCCAAACTCATAAACATCACACACTTCTGAAATAAAAAATACTGAATTAGAAACACAAATAAACAAATTAATTACCCTTAGAAAATTTAAATTTAGCTATAAAATTAATATTGATAATGATGAAAAAAATTTCATCTAATGTGGTAACTACAGTATCTCCATATAATAATTCCCCCAAAACATAATCAAATAAAAAAATGTCTCTTAATGAATTTTTAGTTAATTATAACAAATCCAAACCAAGTGTCCCATGATGGATTCAATCATTAACTCAGGAAAAATTAACGGTCACTAGAGGTTTATGACTCACACCAAAGATTAAAAAGTTATTATTGGGGAAATATTTATCTTAAATAGATAATAATAAATACCATCCATAGTAGTAAATATAAAATAAATATTTAATTAGTGTAAAAACTCAAGAATTATTATAGTGTAATGTACCCCATATTAATAAATATATTATGAACAATTATCTATTTTTTCATGTCTTGTATGGTTCCATACAATCATACGCATGATTTCATTATTATTTTGGACATAACCAGTGTAGAATTCAAAAAGACGAAAAATAGTGTATCTATTTTAGGAAAAAATAATAATCCATATCATGTATAAATCCTCCAAAATCTATTTTCAATACCCTACCATCTCAAAAACATCTCATTAGGATCATTTCAATACCCAAATTATAATAGATGATGTTTTCATGTTCTCTATGATGTATGTTTACTGTGTGAGTAAAAAAATTAGTTGGACACCACTAATTCACCATTTATTTTGACCAAAAAATATATAGTGGCATATATGATCATAAATAAAATTAGATAAATTGAATAAAATATTAATCATCCAACTCCATTGGATTATTTTGGGATAACATGGATACTTAAAAATTAAACATGCCTACTATATCCATTTATAATCTTTAATATTAACCAACATACCATGGGATAACCTCATGTACCAGCATCAGTTATAGTGTAGCATAATCGAAACATATCATATATCATGCCAGAGGTCTCAATGTGAATCATAACATATCATACGTGATGTATCTCATATATTATCTCATATGTATTTTAACAATTTACAATAGAAATAGTTTTCATAATTTAATGTTCTATGCCTAATGTCTTATCAGGATTCATTACACAACATAGTTAAACCATTAATATATCATATCTAATAAGGAATCATAATGTTACATAACTAAGAATTATTATGTCACATGTCTTGAAATGAACCGACCTAATAGGGCCCTAATCTTGTCAATAGTATGGTCATATTGCCATCCCGATATCACCTCTAAAAGTCTAGAGAAACGTGACTAGAACCAAGTAGAAAAATAAAATAAAATGTAATTCCTTATCCATTATAATCCTTTAATAGATTCAAATATCTTATTAAAAATAAAAACATGATACATAGAAGGAATATATAGATATGTATATATTTATCTCGAAAAAATATATAGAAAAAATTCATGAGAAAAAAAATAATATCTAAAAAGGGGTCGAATACATAACCATAATATAAATGGTGATATACATACCCAATAGACAAAAAGGGAAACCATCAGAAGTAAATAAGTTAAATTAGTCCTCAAAAAATGATTTATCCAATGTTGGGTGTCACATGGTACTAAAATCTCATGGTACCACTATGATTCAGAGATATCACATCAACCTTGTCCACCACCTAGAATCACCTATGAAAAAGACATTCTAGATCCATATACACAAAGAACATCTCCAAACATTGCATCATCCATATAAACAAAACATAAGAGAGCATAAATATAGTTTAGGGGTGAGCATACATGCTTTAAGTAATTCCACAAAATGATAATTAATACACATATCAATATGTAAGAATGAATCTCATGGTATTACCATGATACCAAGAGGAATTCAATGAATAAGACATATCATACATTGGTAATAAATCAAATCGATGTAGGATAGAAATAAACAACATATATATGCTATAAACCCAATCTATTTGATATAGATGTGTCTAAATCAAGTATTATTCAATCCATGATTGTTTTTATCACATGAAAAACTATTTTTTCTTCGAGTACCATGAACCCCTAAAAGATTTATGTTGATAACCCAACTATATGTATCATCTTAAATACATCATAGGGGTTCTGGAGGAATATCAAGCCTTAAAAAGTCAAATCTATTATACCACTACACCTACCATATGATAATCAAGAACTATTAAAATTATTACCTACCTTTCATTAGAGAAATTTTGTGAATCAATGATAATCCAAGGCTGTTTTCCCACAATATCATATATCATTTACTTATTCAACAAACACATATAAGAGCCTAAAAATATCACATGAGTTTGTAATATCCAAGGGGTAATAATAGCAATAATAAACATTTTGTAATATAGTAATGGAGGGAACCGATGAGATTGGAGAGAACAACAATCAATATTACCCCATTGTATGAGAATTCAACAAAAAACTAGACGAATCATAACTACAAAGATCCTCAAAAGATGAAACCTCTAAAGAATTGTACAAGTGGGGTTTTTCAATGTTGGATGTCTCCCATGTTGAGGGTAAACATATTATATTTATATGGGTTGTTGGATCTTTAATAAAATTCATATAGATAGGTACTAATATCAGTACCACCTTAATCATTATTTCTAATCCCCGTTGAAATCATAATGAAGATTGGAAAAAAACTATATTATCTATAATAAAAAACTATACAATGCATTGTTAAAAAAACTAATCTGGTCTACATGTAGGACCAAAATTTAACCCTAATTACCATAGTATATAATTTAGTACTTAGGTACCAGAAATGTACACATGGGAATGATCTCCACCCTATAAAATAAAATAAACAAGTAAAAACAACCACATGTTTGATATAAACTACCCATATACTGAACGTCCATAAATATTGTATAATAATATTCAAAATAAATAAAATATTAATATATTGAATAAATTAATAAATAATTTTAAATAAAATTTTAAAATGAATGAAATACTATTGAGGAAAGAAATACACTTTCATGGAATGATAAATATAATATCCCTAATAGAAAAAGAACAAAACTATAGTTTCCCCAATTCCACTGCTAGTGACCCACAATCACTAATATTATACCATTAATCTATCTATATAACAACAAACATCCATGAACTAAAATAAAAAAATGTTTAACTAATATGATCCAAGGAAACTAAAAACACACTTTCATATTAGTGCACATAAAGCGTGTGAGCTAAACTATCATAATAGAATCTTAACATGGATTCAATATAATTTCATTCATAAATAATTTATTTAATTATAGTTTGAACATAATATATATAATATTTTTCCGTGAATGTGTATAGAAGAAACCTAATAACACCATTCCATAATTTGTTTAAATCACCAACATTTTTTTCAAATAAAACAAGTGTAGACAAATAATTTAGTTAAGAATTTTCTAACTACGAATGGAGGTCCAATAAAAATTTGGAAAACCAATCCCAGTTTACAATTTGAATCCATTTAAAAAAAAATCATGAAAAAATCGTTTTCATAGTCAATAAATATTATTTATTTTTAAAATAATCATTTTTAAACATTTTTGAAATGATTTCTAAAGTAAAAAAATTAAACTCCTGATGTAATATAACCAAAATCAAGAATTTTGATTTTAATAAAAATAATAATAAATAAATAAACTAAAAAATCAATATTTCCTCCCATATAAAACTCAATGACATATATGATGTATAGAATGTGATCCCATTAAATGTTCAAAAATGTGATCAAAGAATCATGGGAAACACTCTAAGACTTATGAATCACAATCCAAACTAGTGAAAATAACCCAATAACATTCTGTACAGGCCTTTATATACATACAACCCTTTTAAACTACTCAGAACATATTTCGATACTAAATGTGTGAAGCTATAATGGGAAGATAATCCATTGCAATAGTGTAAATCTATCAGGGAAACAATATCCCCTCCATAATTGATCAATATAAATGGGTATTGAGCCCTTTGTATGACACGAATCTACAAATTAGGTTGCATATATACCCAAATATCCTATAAAGGATTCTAGGAACCCTATTATATATAAATTCAAGGTTAGAATGAAAATAAAGAATGATAACAAGACTAAATCTTTTTTTAAAAATTTCTTCTCACCTCCTACATCATCATATGAAAAAACTCCATTCACATACATGAATTAACATTATATAAATATATTAATTATATTATAGATATCATGAGGAGTCTCAAGAGATGATTGTAATATCAACAAAAATATTTCTTAATCAAGGGTCTCAAAATTTATTGATAAAATTTATTTAATGGTGTCAAATAGGATTTTGAACGGAATATCAAGATTCCAATATATTTCACACTATTTTAAATATCATTTAAAAAAATATCCTAAAATAATATAATAAAACAAAGAATATAAATTTATTTAGAAGACAATAATTTTTAAAAATATATTTCAAAATACTGAAATTTGATAGTAATCCATGAAAAAAAATTAAATTCATTCCACACATGCCAATTACATAAATAATAAATAAATTTTAAACTAACTAATTTCAAGTACCACTTAAAAATACATTAAATTAATTTTAATAGATAAACTTGGAACTTTTATCAAATATTTAGGTTGGGTTAAAAACAATTCAAAAAATTATTTTGAAATTAAAAGGAATCCCCCTCTATTCCAAAACCATAAAACCATTTGAAAATAAATTTTGACCTAATATGGGTATTCTATATTAATATGATTTTATTGAGAAAAAAATTTTGACTTGAAGAATAACATTAAATGTATTATATTTGTAGTTTCATATAATTACATTACAATTTCATGTTGAAAAATTTCTAAACTATATCACCTTCAACAAAAAATTCATAGAAGTGATGAGATTCATCCACATTGGACATAAAAACACCAAAACCATTCATTATGATCATTATATATCATAATAAAAACTCATAGAATAGTTTGTGTTTGTGAGAGAGGGATAAATTGAGGAGGGAAGGAAATGGGAGAAGAGTGGATGGGAAATAAAAAGAGGAAGAGATTGCATCTTGAAAACCAAAAGAAACTGAGTAAGACGGATCATGATATCAAGGAGAGTAGATGAATGGATCACCCCATTAATTCTCATGGAATTCTAATGGAGAATAAATAATGATGATGGTATTCATCATTTTAATTCATGATAGGTACAATTTTAAATTAGTATTTTTGAAAAACTAGGTTGCAGACATGGTTTGGCTAGGTTATTTGGAAAATTGTGCTTGATAAATTTTCAAGATGTTGGATAGATAATAAAACCTCAGAAAATTTATCGACATGGTTCCCCACAACACACCATCTTTGAAAAATAATTTTTTTAATGAACTAAAATACATCACACACATAACACATTGTTTCTACTAACAATTCACAACCCATATTTCAAATCCTTATTTTTAAATACACTCATATATTTACCCCTATACTATGGATAGTTTGAGACAATATGGGTGTACCCATGCACCCTAAAAATTCAAAAAATATATTTAACTAAAGAAACTCCATGTATTTTGGAAATTGAATGTTTTTTATAAAATTGTACAAGTCAACAATGCATAAAGGGTAATTTTAATAAGTTTTATCATTTAAAAAAACTAACCAAAAAAATAATGTTCCCCAGGATAAGTTAAAAAATATAAAATTGAAATCAATAGTGACATGGGAGTGTCAAATTTATCTCAAACCTGCCTCTTTCTTCCTAAAATAGGATACTTTTCCATGTGTATGTGAATGAGAAATAATAATAAAAATATCTAGACATGTGGAGTGAGTATTATGGGAAATTAATAGTTCCCATATATCCATATAAAACAACAAAAAATAACTCTTATCATAATTCTATTAAAATTCAAAAAACTATGTTTTGAAAAATTTGGTAAAATTAAAAAAAACTAAAATTAAAATGAATGAGAACCATATAAATTATATTTTGAATTTATAATTGATCCAAATTAGTGAATTGAAAATTAAAACTCTTATATATGGAGTTTCATGGTGAAAATGGACTCCAAAAATCAATAATGAAACAGTCATATTTGACAAACCATATAAATTAATAATGGAAATCTAATCTCCATAAAGGAAATTTCATCTATGAAACGTATATGATACCAAATATAAAAAGATTTAAATATCCCAATGAAACCACATAAACACTAATGGGTCTCACAAAATGAACCATGAAAATAAAATCGCTATGAAACTAAAAACAATTTTTAAGAAGAAAAATACCCCAGTATTGAATTTTATTGGGTTTTATGATTGGGTAGTAAAACAATGACGAACGAGTAATGTAGGACCTTATCCTTGGGTGACCCTCTAATGGTGAAACCAATTGGATATACACAAAATATTACTTGTTCATAATCTAAAAAAATTTGATACATGTCTTAGTAAATATCAACACACGCTGAATTTCATATCATAGAAAATTTTACAAACCAAATATCATATATGGATCCCACGTATTTTCATCATTACCAAGAGAAACCACATAACACATAAAATAACATAGGGTAATAATTATCTAAAAGAAACCACTCCTAATTCTAATAGTTACAAAAATAAAGTATCACTAAGAGGAACCATGGAAATAAAAAGGCTCTAAATTGATCAGAAATAAATTCTATAGATAACTCATCATCCTGATACCAAATATGATCATCCCTCATCAATTCATCCATCCAATCAGGTATGACTTTCCTAAAATACCCTATAAAACCTATATATGACTCCTTATTGCACCATAAAAATGGAATAAAAATAATTTCCACTGTATTTGGAGTTTGGTAAATAATTACAAATAATAAAAGAACCATATCTAAAAGGGAACATCCAAATTTTAATCAATACCCTTATTGGTGGTGTACGTCATGTAAAATGAAAAATAAACCCAACATATTCTTGTCTATCAAATTACACTAGTATGAACTGGCATAAAATAAGATATAATTTTTAAATCATTATCGACTATCAAATAGTCCACAACATTTGTTTTTAATATCCAGCGCACAATTTAAAATGATTTAAAATTATATTTCCATCTAATAAAAACATTCATATAAAATCTTTTCCCAATAATAATGAATTTAATTATTTCTTAAAAAATTTCAAAATCATCAACATATTAAATTTATATATTAAATATGAACACTTTTTATAACACATCATAAGTGGGTCAAAATTTTATACAATAATTTGTTTTGATAACCGATCATTTTTTTAATATAAAAACCCACCAAAACCTGTAATGTTATTCTTTATTTAAATTTCCATTTCTACACTATAATCCATTAATAAAATTTAAAATATTACATTATTGGAATAAACTACCATTAAAATATACTTTGATAGAGCCCAACAAAAATTTATATATAGTTAGAAAATAGGTATTAAAATCAGAATTATTTCCCAATCTCGTTATGAAATTAACAACTCTTGATGATATTCTATGAAAATGTAGTCCATTTAATATGAAAACCCTTGGGCCAAATTCTAATCAATATAAAATTTCACAAAATCCCACCTTTATCACATAGAATCAACATAATATTAATAATATAAGATTTTGTATACCAAAAATTCCATATAGAAGCCGATTCATATGCATAATTTTATCACCAATCCCAACATTATTCATTTCACTATACCAAGAAATTGTCAAAAAGTCTCATGAATAATAGGGTATGAATAAAAAATGTAAATTTGATGCAAGATGTATTGTGGGGTAATATATAGTCATAGAATAAATCCAATGTTTTTTCTAAGATCATGATTCTAGTCATATATTATCTTTACAAGATACTAACGTCAACCTAATGCCACATATCATTTTTTTACCATTATATATTTTCCAACGACCAATAAAACTAACAAAATTTAGATAAGGATGAACACATTGACAATACTATTAAAAAAAACTGACAATTTAAATTTTAATTCTATACTACCCATGGAAACTCATTCATTGTTATAGTTGGTGTGGATTAGAAACTACTCATGAAAAAACATATTGAAATTAAATGAAAATACAAATCTATTTTACCATTAATCAAAAAAAATAAATGAGGGAATAATGGGAAACTTTGAAAAAACTTTGATACATTATAATTTTTAATAAACTCACCCAAGATGACCCAACACGATACCCAGTATGGTCTGTAAATAGGCTCAATGAGTATCCACGATACACATGAGATTTAAACTAGTTCATTTATATATATATATATATTGTACATTTGGGAATGATATTCCACAATAAAATTAAATAATCATGTAACATAAACTACCCCATCACTACATGACCTACATAGAGGGTGTTTTTTAATTCGCACAAAAATATTTTGTAAAATTTTAAATAAACAAATCAACCATTTTATAATTAAATTAAAAACCATAAAAAAAATTAATTTTAATGAAATATCATAGATGAATAAAATACAATACTATAGGATGACTGATACATCATTAAAAAAAAATTAGTTCTAAACCCAAAAAATATTACATCACCATAATTAAACGATAACCACTCAGCTTATCCCAGTCGTCCATCCAAAAACAATAAAACGCCTACAAACTATAATAATGATATACGATTCTGATAGGAAATAATGAAACAACATATGAACCCACAAAATTATTCTTATACAGTGTAAATGATAAAAATTCAGAGTAGGTTCTCTTCATGTATTTTATAAAATTACATCCCATACTCATTTTATAAATTTTAGTTTGACCAAATTCCATAAAATCGGTTTCTGTTATAGAAAATAAAATAAACATGATAACCTCCTTTCATATTATTTATAAAAAAATTTAACTGTTATGAGATCAATTGAGTAAGTATAATCTTTTTCTTCTATTCCATGTAATGAATTCATTTTAAAATATTAAAAAATCTTATTCATTTTTTTTCTCGAATCCTAAATGTTTCGTGAACAGTAAATTTTCATAAACATTTTATACTTTCAAATTGAAAACAAAGAATTCGAAACCTTATTAGAAATAAATTTTAATGTAAATAAAAATAACATACATAGGGAAATAATATCATATTTTAGTGGAAAATTATAAAGAACACATAACAAAAAATAAACATAACGATGCATTGGTGCCCCAAAATCAAGAACTAGGTGACAATAATGTTCTATAGCCAGGTATCCCCTATATTTAAATATGAGAAACACATAAGAACCAAGGTAAAATACATAGGATCCATTAAATGACCTGAAATAGAGATAGAAAACCCATGTATCTTACTAAAACCAGTCCATTCTATAAGTACCATTACACTAGTCAACCCATATAACTATCTGCAAGTAAAAAATTTACTATGAGTTCATAATTCATCATCCTTGATCATATATTCAATTAAAGGCAAAACCCTAGAAGGATCAAAATCTAACTGTTGGATTTTATATGAAAAAATATCCTAAATTGGATCTTTGGAGTCCGTTGTCAAAAACTAATAGTGGAGAACATGAAAATAGAGAATGCGAACATGAATAATGAATTTAAAAATAAACCTTATATTTCCTTTAACACAGTTTCTTGAAAAAACACATTTCATTCACATGAATAGATATTTTTTAATGGGATAATAAGTTGAAATATCCCAAGAGAGGTTATAAGACCCAAAATTCATAACAATTACAAGTTGATTAGTTAAGGTTCACACATGATTTAGAAATGAACATATTTTTAATTGAAAATATGAGTTTCAATGGGATGCTTAGAATTCCACGATATTACACACCATTTTAATTGTATTTTCAAAACATTATATCTATTATAACTATAAAATCAATTATTTTAGAATAAAAAATTTCTAATTACTATTCTAGAACATTCCTACAGTCTGGAAATCAATAAAATCAATTTTAATGGGTTAAAATAACCCCTTTAAAAGCATTTATCCTTCCAATTAAAATTCATTGTTTCTAATAGACACATCAAGAAACATTAATGAAATTTATAAGCTCCACTCAATATTATTTTAAACACATGACATGGTATAAAAATAATTCAAAAATCATAGAAAAAATAGAGGAAAATATATCTATGTAAAGAACATAAATCCCATTGAAAACCTTAACCATTCACCATGGAAATACAATATTCATAAGAAAATATAATGGGAAATTTTGATACACCAAAAAATAAAATATTATATATTATAATGGTGGAATCATAGAAACACATACCTTGTTGAAGTATTAATGAAATAATAACATGTCACCTTTCACAGAGAATTCATAATCGAGTCAAGAGACACTCTAATTATCCCTAAAAACACAAATCATCTTCATTAGACACATTCCAAACACTAAAAAATCCAATAATGGGTTGGGATCATGAGAGAGTGAAAATAAATTGGATAATTCTAGGGGATATGTGTGGAAGAGAGGAATAGAAAAACGAACGATGAAAGGAAATACCACTTGAAATCATGAGGCATGGATCTTGAAATCAAGGATAAGATCGGGATATAGATCCATAATAAACTCCTATTGATGTATGACCAAGTGGGAAGAAATAGTATGGAGTTATTCCATTAATTGAGGTAGGGGAAAATTGAAATGTTTTATTTTTTAGAAACTAAGAAGATTTCATGTATATGATACAGAGCTTCAAAAACTATGTAGAAACTATAAGGAATCCATTATATTGGAAAAATACCCTATGATGGTTTGGATTCATGGTTTAACAACTATACAACAAAAATTCCACAATTTGTGTTAATGAACTATTTTACCTGACACTCTTGTTGCACAGTTACTACTAACCATGAAACATTTATGTGCTATCACCATTCATCACAAAGTGGTTTATTGGATATATCCTTATTTTTTTAGGAATAGATTCAAAATGTGAAGTAACTATTCACCGTAAACCAATATTAAAAAAAATTAAATTGAAATAATCCTTTTTTATGGGTATAACCATTGTTTTCCTTAAACCTTGCATTTAAACTGGGCATAGAGGGAAAATTTACATAATTTTAAAATTTCTAAAATTAACTCTATAACATTAAATTATTCTATGATAATGTAAAATAAAATAAAGTATTAAGAAAAAATATCATTTGGATTAATCATCACACTCAAATTTTATCAAATGGATTAATGGACAGAATAATTTTAGTTAACCTAAAAAATACATTAGAGAGGTAGTTTGTTTGATCAAAATGGAAATATTCTATAAATGAAATAATAAAATGACATGAAATTGCATTTTCGGACACCTAGAATACCTAGGGTGTATTAGGGACTCCATGAAGAATTTCACACCACGCGCATGGCTGATATGCCCATCTGGGTTCTCCACCTTGCCATGCTTTGTTCATGGGTTAGGGTTTGTGATCCATACTAGGAAAAATCATTTAACATAATCCATATGGAATGACCTATTTTACAAAACCAACATTAATAGAGATATTGGCACAAAATAAGATCCAATAATGGTGAAGAAATCCAAAATTTGCAGAGGAATCAATCCCAATATTCTTATTCCTTATCGTTGATGTAGCCATAGAGTTCTCAAGCAGCCATGGATTCGACCGACCATTGTCTCACCTATCATAATATACAACACTATATATTGAATAATCCCATTTCCATATTATAACAACCCATTCTCAGTCAACACCACTACTCCTACTACCCCATATCACACCACCTCGTCTCTCATGGTCTATAATGTCCATGATATTTCATTCCAATTTTTTCCTACCACCATTTTTGGACCATTCATTCCATGAATATCTAGATATGCTATCACTGATGACATAATATCATGAGAAATACCTAATATATTTTACATGATAATGTAATGAAAATAGGAGAGATTGGAAATTAATTATTCTCTTTGAATAGTACAGTAGGAAAATTCAGGAATTATTCATCTGTCCACCCAAGAATACAAGTGTCCACAGTGAAGAAAATTAGAATGAGGTAAAAAATACCCTACAAATACAAGAAACAAGATACATGGATTTAGTGATGTGGTTCATACATCGATAATATATCCATTCAATATTTTATATGAAATTAAAAATGATCATCAAAGCATAAAATTCAATATTTTTAAGCTCATGATTAATGATGAATCTAAAAAATGGGATATAAAATAAATTTATCTTCTCTGAGAATCACTATCCATAGAATCTATTATGGATTTTGTCATAAAATGAATTGAAATTTCATGGTACAATCATCAATATTATAGAGGATCTATCCTCACCCCAACTATTGGCCATATATTCCACCATGATTCCCCTCTACCCCACTAACAATATATGGTGTAATGAAAACATTAAAAAAAGTTATAACCAATATAATTCCTTAAAGAAGATTTTAATGAGGTCATTTTTTGATTTATCCAATAATTTAATAAATAAAACATGGAATGATATAATTAGATTAATTTATTTATCCACAAAAAAAGGTGTGAACTTGATATCCCTGACGAGAACCCAAATTACAGAACATCCATGACAAAACATGAATTATATATGAAATATGTTATTATTCATACCACTAGATTATCTATTTAATTGGAAAGGAATGATTAAAAAGAAATCATGACCATTTTATAAAAAAAATATTTTTATGTTTTATTCATTTTTAATGAAGCCATGTTAGGGTATCAATTTCTAAACATACTCACCATGAGGGTAAAAACTACACAAAATAATGAACAAAACCATAAGATAAATTTTATATTGATGTCACTATAGTGGAAATTTATTGTTTACCTCTATATATGTCCCAAGGCACAAAAACTGAAAATTGTGTTATGTCACATTCTAGACATCCTTAGGCCACTACATCCACCCACCTGGTGAGTTTTTTCATTCCTGAGAAGGAAACAACCAGTGATTCTATATAAGGAATATAATGAAATAATCATTTATAGAAAACATCCCTTATCATTTTTTATCATATTTAGAGATCTGACCACTATGAGAACATGTCATAAAAATACCTTAGTGGGGAACATATTCTTTCTTTAACTAGGTCATTGATCCCCACTCATCATGAATCCTATTATTAACTAGAAAACATTTCAACACTATCAATTTATTAATATGATACAGTGAATAGATTTATTTATCACCTATATTTTATCATTCATTAGGATATGAAATGAAACCATAGACCCAAGAAATTCATCTTGGATTTGTTGGTAAATATGGAAACCTCTAGTGTAGAACCTCACCCCCACTATTAAAATATATTATCTTTTCAATTTATGAGAAACCCATCAAAATTTAACTCCATAATTTAGTACTTAAGTAATATTTATTTTCAAAAAGAGATATGTTTTAATATAGCATAACCATCATTCCAAATGTAATCTTCATTAACTTCTTTAGTCAATAAATTGGAAGAGAATTTTTTTCAAAATAATGGTAAATGAATGATAAGTGACTTATTTTACTATTTATACATAATCACTCATGGGAATACCACATATTTTTATCAACCTATTATATGATCACACACACTATCAATTATATACATGACTTTTATTCATTAATCACTTTTTAAATCTACCATTGTGCATATCAGTTACAAATAAACCAAATAATGTTGCCCAGCAACATAGTATTGACCATAGTTTTCCATATCCATCATAATATGAACTAGTGAATAATTATTTTTCTAATGAACCTTCCATATACAAAAAATATCCCTAGATAACAAATAACATAGTTTAAAATTTCAACAAATTCTTGTGAAATTCACCTCTTACACCTTATAAAGGATTTGATATGTAATGGGTACACCATTGAAGATCCACATGAAATTAAATACTGTTTGTCATGTTCCACTAGAAGTGAATCGACTAGGGTTTTTCAACTTGATAATTAGTATGAACACTAAGGGATACCACTATCCACATGAATATGTGCAAGAAATAATACTTACCTTTATAAAAATACATTCTTTCTATTTTATATGAACATACAATAACATATAACTATGGATCCAACCACACTACTATGGTTTTCTCACACACATGGGTAGAGTGTGAGGCCACTATCATCGACCAATGGTGATAACCCCCCCTGTATAGAAAAGAATCACTAATATAATTCCATGTAATCAAGAAACTTTTTAAATACCTAAAAAGGGTCCTTTTCTATTTTCACCATCTACCTCGCTTCTACTACTTTTCTAATAACTCATTGAAAACTACAACCACAACTTGAAAAAGACCAATACTAACTCATGAATTTATATCTCATATTATAAGTTTTTACTATGTATCATGAGTTATCATAAGAAGATAACAATATTTTCCACAAATACCCAAAAAATTATTCAATTTTGTTACTCCTTGATGTACATGGTCAATATACCCATAAACACTATATGTGATCATTATTTGATTAAAAAGAAAAAACATTTATATCTAGAATATAGTATAATGAATACTTATTTCATCAAAAAAGTTTAAATGATATTTTAACCTTCATAAGCATTAATTTATTCTGAAAAAATCATTAAAAATTAATTTACCATCTACGCACATAGTGCATAATAATGGACATACCATATGATGGAAAAATGCTCATTCCAGAAGGTTTAGATTCACATGATTCACTATTACAGATAGAAATCATTCTAAAAACATAATACAACACATCATATCAAGGAAAATATTTGTTTCTTGGATCTAGTTAGATTTAAAATTAAAAAAATGATTATAATTTTATTGAATAACAAATTCCCTAAATATAATGATCTCCATTCCCTGAAATGGGTGAGTGAATGTTGTTCATCATTAGTGGAAAATACATTGATGAAAATTGTTTATCTAGGGATTATAATTGAATATCTTACTCTTTAGAGTCTATTGAATGAAGAATAACATGTCCCAACACCTTCTTTTATGATGTTCTATTAAAAGGGGAAACTAATAATAATTGAATTGAAACATGATGGTGCCTAAAAATAGCTATCCAAATTTTTTTATCCTCAAATATCTTTGACTATATTCAATTATTTAATGATAGGAACTTGATAATGGATATGTTAATATGAGATGATCCATACATGAACTATATTAAAATGCTCATTCACCACATCTACATACATCATAAAATTATTATATAGATAGGTGGTCCTATAGTATGTTTGTTTGTGATTTTGATGCTATATATGACATAGTAGTCCATCCATGGAACCAACCTAGACATCACCTATAAAACTCTATGTTTTTTTAAAAACTAGGGTTAATTATGACCAATAATTCTATATATTCCAATTCTTACATGGTTGAATCTAATGGATTTTTTATTTTATGGAAACCCAACCATGAAACAAATATTCCACAAGAGTATCCTCTCAATCTACTAATATTAAACTATTCCACTATGAAAACATTTCTTTTGATTATATAGGAATATCCATACACTTAATCACATAGTTTAATATAGTCATTATTGTTTGTAAATTAGTTTATCTCCTTAGATGAAACCTAATAATATAAATTAAATCAAACATAACCTTTTTTGAGTATCCAGTCACTAGTTCATGATATATACCAACCTCTATTGTAAAGACCCATAATCTAGTATCCTGAAGTTGGTCCATCGCATTATAACATTGGAATTAGATATAAGAAATTAAATCCCAAAGGACCAAATATTTTAGTTGTTTTGAAAACTGAGTTTTATACATAAATCTTACTGTAAATCATGAAAAATAATATGTTCATAGGAAACACCCCTGTCATCCCAGATTTACCCTACATATCTATCATAACAGATTTCATGGAATCCTAGGAAAAATTTTAAACATATGAAAATGGATGAGGTTAGGTTCTTAGTAATGGAATGCATGTAGTAGAATATAAAATAAATTTAAAAAAATATGAAACTGTAGTTAACAGAAACACATACAATTTAATCAATAATAGGATCATAATATGGAAGGAATAATTGTATCCAAGTAATTCAATAATAAAATGAGATAGAACATATCCATTAATATCAAAACTGATCATATAATACTAATGGAACCATTAACCAATCTCATAATGAGGGAATTCAGAATATGGGACATCATATACACAATATCAATTATTCAGCCACAACACCATACATTAATGGGTAAGGCCTCTTCCAATGTTGGAAGAAGTTTGTCTAATGATACGTTAGATTCATCGAGGGGATATAGTATCCCCACATACCTTAACATATTTCCAATTCATTCATCATAATAAATAATTGAAACAAAAAAATATTCACGTTAAAAACTAGCATATTAAATGTGAATAAAATAACAATAAACTAGGAATTGTTTTAAATATCTTGTACATATTCAAACTGATCATTAATAATTCAATAAATTATGGTAGATGACGTCATAAGATATTAACCTCAATTAAGAATAATATTCAACAATTTATGTTGACTTAGATTAAAATATAATAGTATGATCATTAATATATTCTTAAGAGAAATACATTTTTTACTTGGAAATCATTAATTAAAAGGATAAAAAACTATAATAGAAATATTTTTCCTTGAAATGAAACATTTATATTATTAAAGGATTCTTAAAACCCTTAATGTATCTTGATAGTGGAAACTATGTTAAATTTGTGTAATTTAGAAAAATATTCAATCTAATTTTTTTGGATAAGTCATAAAGAACCTCATTAGGAAAATAAAAAAAAGACATATTTCAAACAATTTTATAGAATTTAAAACATGGGTACATAAAAGAAATTAAAAATTAATTGTTGAATATTAAATACCTCTGTTGAAAACCATTTCAGAAAACATAAACATGGAAGATAAATATTCCCTAATTGATACTTATACAAAAACAATATCAATTAACGATGAGATTTAAAATTAATCCCTTACAAAAATTGATTCATTAGTGAAATGAATCTATAATGTTTTTTCTCTATAAATACACATAAAATAGTTGGAAATGATACATAATATGGTTTAATTAAATTTCACACATATTATATTCAATTAGATTCATGTTTTACACAATGAATAAAAATTATGATAATAAATCCCTTACATTAGGTCTGATTTCCATTGTATTTATCTGAAACTACTATAAAATAGTTTAAGTAAAATTATAAATCTATACCAGAAAAATATTTATATGTATTATATAAAATTTTATCTTAATATATCATCTTATAACCTATTTATTGATAATATTTATTAATTATCCTTGTTTCAGGGGTCATCTACTTCATTTTCCTATGCACGTTTCATCGTGTAAGTCCCAATTATTATGCAGAGGATATATATAAATCATATGATTAATTATTTTAAGGTAATATATATCATATTAATTAATTATTTAAATTTCAAAAATATTATTTAAAGTTAATAGTAGACAATTAATAATAACACATCTTGGAGATGGTAGGCCATATGTATGCATGGATGACGGTATTGTTTCCTTATAGGTGAAAGTTTAAGTAGGTGTATGAGATATCAATATTTTTTAATAATTATAAATTCATATTTATAATATATATCAAATAATATTATCGTTATATGTATCCAAGTAAATTGGTTATGAAAAACTGATTGCACCATAATTTAGAGACGATATGTTGTATGTACGTATGCATGGTGCTTTTGGTTTTTCTAGGATGGATAGAATGTGCAATATGGTTTTTCAATAATCATACTAAAAATCAAAAAATTTATGTTGTACATGATTTATTATTTTTTCTTGGAAACAACACATGAAGAATAGGTTGAATAAGAAATGAAATTGGATGAGTTAGTGAAAACTTTTACCTCTTCTTCAATAGACTTCCTTTTGATCTTTTCTTAAGAGATACATGGATCATATTTTTGTTATAAGATGATATATAGAAAATTTATAAAGATGTTTTTAATATAAATTATCAGGTTTTTATGATCTATATGGTTCAATGTTGTGTGAATAAGTATGGGAAGAAGTTTCCTTTTATAATTAATGTGAAGGGACCTTTTGGAAACACTCTAAAATTATATTAAAATTAATTAATTTTCAATTTAAAATGGCTCAAAAGTGTTTAATTTAGAATATAAGATTAATATGGGGAAAATAATCACATGAAATTATTTTTGGAAAAATTTTGGCCACAATATTACACTTTTACTTTTGATTTAACCCTTATTTAATCCATTTATGTCTTATCGTGAAAATATAGATGTTTACTCTATGAGTTTCAATATTTTTTCTATAAAATAAATAACTAACAATAAATTAATCCTGGATAAATTTTTAAACCATATCCCAATATTTTGGAAAAAAATATATTTTTATAAATTTTATATCATTTAATAAAATATTTTTTTTTGTAATAAAAAATTTATTTCTATTTAAACTCTATTCATGAATTTGACTTTTAAATAAAAAATAAAATTATATTAGAAATTTTTTTTAAAAAACTATCAAGAATACTTTGTCTATGAAATATTTTTATATAATTAATTATCTAAATTTATAATTATTTTAATATTTTTATAATCATTTATTTGATATTCCCATTAAATAAAAAATAATTTCATCTTCATTGTGGAAGCCCTTGAGGTAATTATTTATTTATAGAATATAAAAAAATATCATGATTATGATAAAAACATTACCATTCAAATTAATATTTATATTAAAATATATACTATAAAAACTACATGTTAAAAATGGAACACTTAATAAAATCATGAGTATGAAATATTTGACATTTGAAAATATAAAATACTATAAATGGATTAATGTCTTCTAAGTGGCTCCAAGAGGCCAAAAAATCAACCTAATGATTATTTTGAAATAAAATTATCCATCCTATAAAATTAGATATTTTATTAGGTTAATTTTATAATATTTTTAATATTATTTTTAATCTTAATTATATGATTTACACTAACTTTTGATATATAAATTTACCAACATTACTATTCATTTTGTCCAAAAATAATAGTGTTATATTTAATCAATTTTGAAATTGTGATTAAAATTATTGAAACCATTTTAAAATTTTAAAAAATATTATTATAAAATTTAATTGAAAATGAATCATGTAAACCGAGTGAGAAAGTTTTTTCTAATGTGAAAAAAGGATTTTTTTGAATTTTTTTATATCCACCATCAATGTGAATTTGATTAAAATGAAATAAATTTGATGAAGATACATAAAATTTATCTAATTATAATTTATAACAAATCTAAAATATAATTTTACACTCTAAATTATTTTGACAAAAAAGTTCTCATTAATTAAAAATCATTATTCGTTCACTATTAATCAAAACATGAATGTTTTTGGAAAAATAACAAAAATTATACAAATGAAATTTTAAAAAAAATTAAAATAAAATTATTATTATTTGAAATATAATTTATTAAAGTGTAAAAAACGATAAATAAAACATTTTTTCTATTAAAGGGTAGTAAAACTATATTATTTTTTAAAAAAACTTTTGGCATAAACTACGATTTGTTCTTATGTCATGTCTATATGTAAAATTAGACTAATATTCCAAATTATATTTTACATATTACACATACATATTTACACATTTCCTTAATATATTCAAAAAAGATTGATTTGTTTATTTTATTGGTATAAAATACACTTGAACACATTTAAAATAGTTTTTTAACAAAATATATTTTTTTTTCAAAAAGGGTTTTATTTTATATTATTTTAGATTAGTCACCTAATAATTCCTTATATTTAAATTTTTAAACAATTTTTTTATAATTGAGTTAATAATTTTCATTCCTGCCATTCCAACAGTTAGTTTATAGTGGTAAAATTTAAATAAGAACATTTTGTTGTTCATTTATGCTTGATGTGGTGTATCATGTACGATCTGAAACATAGAGAATATTTTAAAAACTATTGATGATACATTCCAAAAAATTTAATAAATTTAACCATCTAAATTATAACTTGATATTAAAAACTAGGGGTTTTACATTTCTAAATAACACTTCTGGAATCACACATCAGAAAAAAGAGTAATGAAACTTCTAATTGAAAATAAATAAACTCTTGTAAAAATATCCCCTATGAAATCCCATACTAGGGTTCCATATAAGAAAACATGGACATGGAAGATAAAAATAACTACCATGTTATGATGTAGAGTGATAAAGATCATGGTTTTGGAGAATGTTAATAATGATAAACCCATAAATCTATTATGTGTTATAAAGACATTGATTTAATATTATAAAAAGTATACAGATAATGTTTTTATTACAGAATACTTTTCCAAAACATAATGACTTTATTTACATCATAGATTAATAAAAAAGGAAGCAATATTAATTGAGATGTTTAGAATTATCCATTAATCAATTTTGACCACAAACACATCTTTTTATCCAAATGTTTAGTAATTTAGGCTGATTTTTCAAACCTAAAAAATTTAAATAACATTCTACGGATAAAAATCCCCTAAAAATTATAAAAATCTATTACTTTTTTCTTTATAAATAATCAAAAACCAAAATGTCTAGGATTAGATTAAATATTTCACTAAAAACAATAATCCTTTATATGAAGGAAAAAACATTAATCTCTAAAATTTGTTTGTAATACCTATTGTTTGGAATAGATCATACTGAACATAATTATTCATAAAAAAATAAATATAGACTAATATTGAAACACAAAAATTATACTGATTTGATAATAATATAGTCCAATTAGCATTAGTCAATCACAATGTCTTATACTAACAATTTAATTTCTTAAATTACAAATCCTCTAAGATACAATAATAATTTCCATAAATAAACTCAATCAACATAAGACAACTATAACATAATATCTGACTAAAAAAATACAATTCTTACTTTGTTCCTTAAAGTATCATATTTACCTTAATCATATAGGATTATAAAAACATTGAATGTATTCTAAAATAACAATGATTACATAATCACCAAATCATTTTCCAATCACATGGTTATATATTAAATAAAAAATATTTCCATAAAATCAACATAACCATTATCTGTTTGATATATTAACTAAAAAATTCATTCTATCCAAGAATTCACATAGAAATGTGGTAGGAGTATCACCCTTATAATTATTTTTTTGTGGGTTAATATCATGTGGCCTTTCCGAACATGGCGGGTTGTCATCTAGCCTACGCATTGTCGATTTTCTATGAATATTTTTAAATTATCCAAAAATATGTATCATCCAAAAAAATAACCACTATATATTCTATATTAAATTAATTTTTTAACCTCAATGGTTATCTAATACCTTTCATTTAGTATTACCAATAATATAATAACCCATAATTACATTAAATTTTATTATCTTATAAATCTTAAAAATATACCTTACCCTTAAAAATTTCTCCATAAAGTTAAAAGGAATTATTCCTTAAATAAATTCTTCACGCATACTAAACTAAAGGGTTGTGTTAACCCAAATATCTCACAAAATATCATTCATCTTGATTAACTCCGATAACCTGAAACCAAAAATATCAGTTCAAGAACAATATACTCATAAATTGATGATGTTGTCAATAAAAATTTGTTTAATGAAAATATATCCACACAATTATTTTGAAAATTAATGATTTATTCAACCATGATACTGTCAGTCACATACTTCTTCAACACATGGTCTATGACATTTGATTGTAAACTATTTCCATTTGGTTTCATCCATGAACTAAAAACAAATGAAAAATTTGATAATCACTAATAATATTGATACATCACATAGTCTTGAAAAATCATTAATATGATGTCTAAATCATGAATCATCCTCAAAATATGAATATTTAGTATGATCCTAGTTTTTCCACCGTTATTACCAAATCTATAGGATTTTATCTTAGACCAATCTTCAATATTTTATCATAGGGTTATATTCCATGATCTCTTATTTCAAAAATATATTTCCTAAGGATTTTAATAAACATACACTAATACAAACTATAAAGTCCTAGAAACCATTATGATGGATTTATTCCCTTAAATTATTACATTGGAAAAACATTCAAGGAATCTCCTACTTATAGACCAAATAGTTATGTCATTTTTGAAAAAAAAGATTCATAAATTAATATTGTAACAAAATTTAAAAAAAAATAACACATAGTACATACATTTTAATTTGACCAAATCTCTTAGATTTACCATACATATCGGACATAACATGATTCTTAGAATCATGGGGTCATATTAAACACAAGAAAATTGAAGTTCTTAGGGGATCTGTGAGGGTATGTATACAAATGAAGCTGTCACAAATAAGCATATATAATATGGAACAATAATTAACTAAAACACATGGAATTTAATATATAACATGAGAATAATATGGAAGGAATGAATGTATATAAAATAATTCTGTAATAAAAGAGGTTAAAACATATCATAAAATATCATAACTAATCAAATAACCACATGGAACACATAATTATTCTCATAATGGGTGAAACCATATTACGGTTCATAATTAATATACTTTCAAGGATTTGGCCAAGACACTATACATAAATGTGAATGACCTCATCCATTTCCAAAAATAATTTTTCTCATGAGACCTATCGTCAAATCATGGTTCTATATAGTTCCCCACACATCACATAATGTTTCTAATTCATTACTCATATGGAGGGGGTGAAAGTACATATATTTTCACATTAAACAAATATATGAAAAGTGAATACTTTTACCATAACATAGGATTGGTATTAAAATCAAATCTTCATAATAAAAATGATCATAATAAATTAAAAAAAATATGGTATATGAAATCATAATAGATCAAAATCAATAAAACATAAGATTCAACAGATTATGTGGGCATAGATGAAAATACACTATTAAAATAATTAAAACTTTCTTGAGTGAAATACTTTTTTTAATTTTAAATAATTTATTTAAAATACAAAAAAAAATAATATAAAAAGATTTCCATGAAAGGAACCTTATAAAATTATAAAGGAATCATAAAATAAATAAGGTTTCATGAGAGCGGAAAATTAAAATCATAATGTATAAGTTAATAAAAATCCCTTCATTATTTTCATTCAAAAGTAATAAAGCACCTAATTTGGAAAATGACAAAAGAATCCTTTAAAATATTTTTAAAAATTATAAAATGGTTAAATAAAAGTCTCTAAACATTCGCATATGAATATAAAAATCTTTTTTTAATTTTTTTAGACAACACTAACATAGAATATAAATATTCCCCATTAGAGACTTAAACATAAAATTTCTCGAATAATAATGAGATTGTAAATTAAACCCATAATGATATCATATATTTAATCAAATGAATTAATTATTTTTTAAAATTCAAAATCTATAGAAAAAAATTATAAATAAAAAAAATCAATTTTACATCATCTCACACATAATATAGATAGTGAGAAGATTTTTAACCCAATGAATGTAAATTATGTAATGGAATCTATTACCATGGGTCTGATTAGATTTATGCATATCTAAACCTATTTTATAATGGTTTAATGCATATTAATAATTTAAATAATAAACATTTTGATATTTTCCATATCATATGTGATCTGACTATATAATATTATCACCATTCTATTAAATAATTTGTATTACCCTTGTCTAGGTGTCAAATACTTCATTAAACTATGCTCGTTTCATAGTGAAGTCTCGATTCTGGTGCATTGGATAAATTTATATAATCTCTATAATTTTATTATTCTAAAATATATCATATTTATTTATTATGTAAATATTTATTATCATTTTTGAATAGAGAACATTGAAATGAATCTCATCACATTGGGAATAAGTTAGGTCGTATGTACGTATGGGAGATCATATCATTCCCTTAGTTGTGAAAGCTTGAGGAATTGTATGGTATGTTAATTTTATGGAATCCATATCATAATAAATTCTAAGAATTTAATTTTTATAATATTTATTATATTATCTTGTAAATAACACAATAAGAGGATGCAAAAGAAAAAATTAACTTTGATGAGTTGGTAAAAAATGATTACATATTATTGAGTAGACATCCTTTATATTTTGTTATAAAGCGATCCAAGGTTGGTCTTTTAGGAAGTCCATGATATCAAAAAAAATTATAAGTACGATGTTAAGAGAAAGGGTGTAGTTTTTTTGGAGCTACAAGGTTCAATGTGGTGTGTAGAAGTGATGAAAGAGGTTCCCCAAGATAATTGTGGTGAGGGGAACTTTTTATGGTGAAATACACAAATCCATTAATTTTTATAATAGTTCTGGTCTCATTTATGTCCTTTACTTTTAGTTTTAACCTTTAATTAATTTATTTAACTCATACTATGTGAATAAGGATTTTTTCTTTTTGAGGGTCAATAATGATACTATAAGACGAAAAACTAACCAATAATGATTCATGGATAAATATTTTTCCTTATATCAATATTTTGGATGAATTTATGATTTTTACAAATGGAATATAATTTAGTGAGGTAATATTTATTTTCTTATAAAATAAAGTCTATTTTGATAGTATTGGTTACTTTTATTTTTTATAAAACAAAAAAAGCATGATATCTTCTGACCAACTCTATAAAAAAATAACTAACTTGTCATAGGTATCTTGAAAATCCACATATGACATTAATTATCCCAAATTAAATTTATTTTAATATTTATATAATAATTTATTTGATATTTACAATAATTAAACAACTACCACATCATCATTGGGTAAGCCTTTAAAGTAATTATTTACTTCGTAAAAAATAAAAATTAATTATCAGTATGAAGTTAAATTTTTTGTCTTTTAAATAACTATTTATGGTCTAAGATAAGTTCTGAATGAAAAAATATTAAAAAAGTAATCCGTATTAAAAATATAATTTTGACATATTGGACATTTAATGAATTAAATTAATATAAAATGACTAAAGTCGTCCAAGTGGTTCCATTTGGATAAAATATAATCAAAAAGATTATTTTAATTTAAAATAAAAAATTAAATAAAATTATATCTTGTTTTTTGTTATTTTTATAATAATTATAATATTATATATAATCATAATTACTAGATTTACACTTAATTATTGTCATTAAAATTATTAACTTTACTATTCAGTTTGTCCAAAAAAATTTCCTAAATTAAAAAATATATTTTTTGTTTTGAAATATTAATTACATTATTCAAAAATCAAAACATACAATTGGATTAAAATAATTTAAATTTAATCCCATTGATGTGCTGATAAAATGATTTTTAAAGTGAAAACATGGCACTATTTTAAATGTTCTTATAGTCAAATTTAATGTAAAATTAATTAAAATGTCATAAATTGGATTAAAAAATATAAAATTGATATAGTTATTCCTTAAAACCAATGAAAAATACAGTTTAACGCTATTAATTATTTATATGGACATTTTTTTCTCAATTACAATTCTTCATTTTTTACTATTCATCAAAGCATGATACTTATCAAAAATACCAACAATTCAACCATTGTAAATATTTATATTATACTTTCTAATAATTTTTTTTGTTAATTTGAATTTATAAAATTGTTAAATAATACATTTTAAATATGTGTGCCATGAAAATGTAGTAAAACTATCTTTTTATAAAAATGCATCTTTTATCCTTAAAATTGGTATTTCTAATATAACATTTTAGAAAAATCATAGGATGAATGAGAAATAATAAATTGAATATTATATAAATATATAATATAATTCAAAAATTATGATTTTATATTTTAATGGTATAAAACACTCATGTTCCTGTTTTAATGGTATTTTATTTCAGAAACAAGATTTTGTTTTATTTTAAAATGATTCTTCTTCTCATTTATAAACAACTAGTGTAAAAATAATTTATTTTATTTAAAATTTTAAATCATATTTTTCATAAATATGTTAATCCATCCCATTCCCTGCATTATAATACACAGTTTATAATGGTAACATTTAAATAATAAAATTTAGTAGTTCATTTAAGCTCGATATGGAATATCATGTATGTTATTGAAAATAGTTTTCCCTTTAAATAAATTGTATGTTACATCTCTCAGATTATAATGTCATATAATTAACTAAACAAAATAATTTTCATCCTTTTACAGAAATTTCAAACAAAATGGATAATGATTACCATACTCCCTTGAATCCATTATCACATGGGATTTAGGACTACCTAATGCAACACATGGTGTTTTATTTTTATTTTTTTTGACATAATTTAATCTTTTTGATATTTTTCATATCACACAGCATTGAATATAACTTCTTAATATAAATTCACTATATTTTACTACCATTATATTAAATAAAAAGATTATATTATCCACTATAAAACATTTATAGCAACTTCTAATACACACAAAACATTTTTTGGTTGGTGTGTCACACAATTATGACACCCTTCAGTATCTTGTCTTATATTCAAGACAATGTTTTATCAAACTACAAAATAGTTTTAATGACGTCCTTAAAATAATATCATAGTATCCACCTCTCCACTGTAATGGATTTTACAAATAGAAATGACTAAATTTTTATAATACTATTTAAACATAAACACATAATTAATAATTTTTTTTATAAATTAACTACAAATAAAATTAAGAACAATTTAAAAATAAAGAAATACATTTTTTTGGAAAAATATTTATCAATGTATGAAGACTATTTTATCTTATTAAAATAAAAAAATAACTTATAGTGACTATTTTGAATAAAATATAAAAAATATATATTAGTTAAATATTTATGAGACTAATAAATTATATTTAATAGGAATAAGATAAGTATAAGTCTGATTTAGATAATAAAAAATTTATTTTATCTAAATGGTAATTTAACCACCTTTTAATGGGAACATTATTTTTCAAAAAAATATAAATATTTATAATATTTATTTTAAAAAAAATATACTCAATTTATAAAATAAGAATAATAAATTTTACTTTGGGTGTTTTTTTTATTTTTAGAGTTGTTTCATTTTTTAACGTATAGTGGAAAATACAGAATTTAAAATCAAAACAGGTTTTTTTTGTCGAATTTATTTATATAGAAAAATTATACATTAATTTGGAATTAAATTATAATTATATCAATTATAAAAAAATTTATCCAATTTATGATATTATAAGAAAATTCACAATGAAATTGGATATAATTTGTTTAAATAATTTGTATTTTCTCACCAATTTTGTGAAATGTCTATGAGATTAATATTAAATTAATTTCATTCAATTTTTTGTTTATAATTCTAAAAAATTCATCCCTATATTATTATTAATATTAACTTATAATTTCTAGTATGGTTGATTTTTTTCCACTAAAAATATCAATGAATTTAATTTTAATTAATTATAGTGATTAAGATTAATATTATTTTACTACTCATTAAACATTATCTTTTGTGGGAAATACCTTAGGCACATGTATGAAATCTGTTAAATGGTCATATTTACACCATATACACTATTGGATTGAAATGTAAAATTATTGGAGGTACATGATGTAAGGTATAGATCTCAATATTATCCACCTTTTTATATTTACATGAATATCACAGATATTCCACTATAAAAGGAAATTAAACACCAAATTTCGTAAAACCAGACAAGAATTTTGGATCATCCAAATCTAGACAAAATAAGTTCCAAAATTCCAACCTGTAAATTTATAAGTCTTCCATTGAGAAAAAAGAAAATCTACTTTTTCCATTGTGGAAAAACAAAAGAAATTACTCATTGAATTTGTAATATCCTTCTACAAGATCTTTTGTTTTATTTTCATTCTCTTCCGGATAAATTAATCTTATTAAATTATTATAAAATAACATAATTATACTATATATACTTATATGTTTTTATAATAAGGTTATGAACAACACCTATACAAACTTCAATAAAATACCCAACAAAGATACCATTCGTGTGTATGGTTGACTATTTCTTCACATAATGGTGACGTTATTATTTTCTTTAACCAAATATTTTGATTGGGAATTATGAGGTACATATTATTTTTATATTATATATATTATATTTATGTTAAATTAATGCTTCTAAAGTTTTTAAATAATACATACATTCATTATTTCCATTTTCTGTAAATATGAAATTTTTTGTTGATGAGTGGACTACCACCTCCTCAAAGAGATATGATTTTTTTCAATCATTACATGGAATATATAAAGGATTGTTTTAGTAAATTTATATGATATATGATATAATAAATCTACTAGAATAAAAATATATATTTATAAAAATATTTTCTATTTAATTTCTTTCTTTCTATACGATAGAAAATTGAAACAACATTCATGCTTACACACAACCTACTTTCTCCATGAGTAGTGTATTATATATCCTATTTATATATTTTATAGTATATTATAAATATTTATATAATGAATGTATATTGTGTTATCATAATGTTATAAATTGTTTATATTATTACATTATTATCATTGTTAGAGTATCATTAATAAC
The DNA here is from genome assembly GCA_963277665.1 of Viscum album. NCBI lineage: Eukaryota > Viridiplantae > Streptophyta > Magnoliopsida > Santalales > Viscaceae > Viscum > Viscum album. Next base: position 1,629,551,168 of record OY728121.1, on the reverse strand, counting down.
ATTTCAAGGCATATATTGAAATCATTGTAGATATTACATGAAAGTGAACATTAACAATATTATATTAAAAAAAGGGAAATATATAGTCCTAATAAAATAATATAATGTATGATATTGATAATATGGTTATTTATTAGATGTATAAAAAATATAATTATTATAACGTTGAATTAAACAAGTTTGAATAAAGACAAGACCTAAGGTTGGGGTTTTCTCGTATTACTTTTATTGTTGTCAGCATTATGATTTATAAAACACTTCTTTCTTTCTAAGGTGTATATAATTACAATTAATATATTATATGGTTATTATACTTAAATTAAGGCATAGTTAAATTTCTCTTTGATGATATTTTATTCATGGGGTTTATGTTTCTGAATATAGAAGTTCGGTAAAGTAGTTTTGTCTCAAGTAGCTTTCTTCGTAACACATGCCATGTTATTCAACTATATATTTATATGAGGTGTATATAATGACAATTGAAATGTTATATAATTAATATAATTATTTAAAAATATTTTAAACATCATATAATGTTATTATTTAAATATTATAATGATTCATTGATACAAATGTTGGAACCGTTTATTACTAAAATCTCATCATTTATCGAGATTGATTACGATTATACTTCCATCAATGAAATATTATGATACCTAAACCTGTAAATCTCATTAATTTTATTTTCCTATTTTTATTTGTGATAAATTGGTGTAATAGTAACATTTTACCACCAGTTATTACTTATGATTATTATGTAATTTTTTAAGAACATATGACATTATTTCTCTTTTATATTGGAAATATGTGTTCTTCTAAAACCGTTCTTACATAAAAAATTCAAAAATTATTTACTATGATTGGAAAAATAAAATTTTTACAATGTTATACCATTTAAAAAAATTGTCAATATGGAATCTTCTTTTTTTTAAATAGAGGCACTATCATAAATTTTTCATAACAAATAAATAAATACTCAACATGTATGGAATTATCTATCATCATGAACATCCTTCAATTGAATATACCTTTAAACTATTACAAGAATTATTTTTTATTTAAAATATGTTATGTAATATTCTGGTCATTTATTATTAAAAAATGTTTTGAAAAAATTATTATCTTTATGATGTTTTTAAAATGATTTTTAAATATTAAATTATTATTTTTATTGTATTTTTTAAAAAATACGATTTAAAAATGATTTCAAGATTAATTTATATGTTTTATGTCTAAGTTCATTGAAATTTTTTTCATTTGTTTTAATTTCCCATCTATAATTATTCTACGTGATTTTTGTGGAAAGTTTTTCAAAATTATTTCAAGATTCATTTATATATTTTCAAGGAAAAATGTTTTCAAGATGTCTTCAGGTATATATTTAGAGGAAATGGTTTTAAATGATTTTATGTTTAAAAATTAATTATTTCAATGTAGAAATAAAACTTTTATCATGCAATTTTATATTGATTTTAAATCTTAAGTTATATTTTATCAAATCATTTTTTAAGAATTTTTTTAAACATGTTTTATCTTTCAAAAGAGAACTTCAATGATATGTTATGTTCCTTATGGAATTATCTTTGTTATTGGTCATTTTATTTCTAGATATATGGTACAATCCTTTTATATGTATAAGTATTTATTTGGGACATGATCCAAGAACCAAAAATTTATATTCTTTCTTGAATAGATTATTGTTTAATGGAATGATGTCTATGACCCAAACTTCTCATCCATGTGTTATATTTTTATGAAAACTGACTCATTCCATGGATTATTATTTAATGTGATGATTTTGAATCCAATTAATTTTCCATAGGTTATAATATGATTTCTTGTTTATAATAAACATTTCATTTCAGGTGTGATGATATGAAAACTAGGAAACCCATATCTTTTTAGGGGGAATTATATGATAAATGTTTTGTTATAATATAGCTAATGAATGTATGATATTAATATGTGATATGTGTGATTTTTATCTCCCTAAAATTCATTAGATAATAATTTATATCTTAGGTGTATGATATGGATGGAATGGGGAGTAAACAGGGTTTAGTAATACATGGCTCGTATAGGATGTGAACCCAATACAATAATACATGGATAGAATTGGATGAGATTATCATTCTAAAATATAGTGATTAAATGGGATGTAAACAAATTTTTTTAATAAAGGGTTAGAATAGGGGGTGAACTCGGTTCAATAAATGTATTTTATAATTCCATAAAAATCTAATTTAGCAACATTATATTAAATTCCTTGAATGATAGGAAATACAAAGCAAAAAAAGTAAATTTAAAATCCCTAGAAATTGTAATATGTTTACAACAATAAATAAATTCATTATTTATTTTATAGTTTATAATTTATGAAACATCGAGTTATCTTTCACTATATACAGGAGAGACTTTCTTTAATATCAGGTGTTACAAATAACATTGCATTTTACCAAAAAGTAGTATATTTTTATGTATTATTTTTTAATATCATATTTTATAAATATCTGTTAAATTAATAATTATGAATTTTAATAAAAATATTATGAAAATTGTGATTTAAAAAAATATTAAATTAATTAATTTGTTTTAAATTAATTTGAAATGTATATATTATGCAACTGAATAGAAAAGTAATTTTTTTTATTGAAAATTATTTTTATGCTCACAAAGTTTTTTATCCTAATAAATTAAATTAATTAAAATTACTGAGTTATGTTAATGATATATATATATATATATATATTATTAATAAAATATTTTTATAATCTTTTACTAGATTTGATATACATAAGGTTAGAAAAAACACAATATTACTAATAAAAACATATATTTTTATTAACGCACTTTTACAGCAAATTAAAAGGATAACTGATTTTAAATTAAATTTATGACACTATTATAAATGTAATACGTCAAAATAAACAGAATAAATTAAATTTAAACAAAAAAATTTGGCTAGGTTGGTTTTTTTTATTTTTCTGTTCTGTTTCACTCTTTATTGAATGGTGTCAAATATAGAAATGTAATTCAATAATGGTTTATAAATACATATATTTATAAGTCTAAATTAAACATTTAATATAGTTTAATGTTATATTAGATAATTTTTTAATCATTTAATAAAATTTTATTCATTTTAATCTATTTCAATTTCAATTTGACTATAATTACATAGCAATATTTTCGATGTTTTTACATTAAAAAGCCAAATTGTTGTCCCATTTGAAGGATTAAATATGAATTATTTTCTACCAATTCTCTGGTTAGAACTAAGAAAACATTATTCCATATTTTGAATCATTATAATTTACAATTAATATTAATTTCAACTGTTTTTCTGACAAAAAAGATTAGTGGAAGTAATTAAAAAGAATTACATCGATAGAGGTAAAATTAAGCATAATAAGTGGATAAAGCATACTCTTATAGGAACAAATGACCTATAATTCTTGTGACAACCGGGCCCCGGTGACAGCTCAACCAACCCGCCTTAACATGACCGTCGGGTCCTGGCCCACCAGGTACCACCAGTTGCCCCGCAGACACGTGGAGCCCACCCCAGGGTCCACCCACGTGCCCGAACGGGTCATCTGACTAATGATAGTCCCCACAGGCCAACACATGTCCTTTCCAGTGTGCTTTGTCCTCACTCACACACACCCAGGGAAACTTCCCAGGAGGTCACCCATCCTGATCACTACTCCAGGCCAAGCACGCTTAACTGTGGAGTTCTAATCAGACAGGCTCCCGAAAAGGAAGGTGCACCTTGTTGACATGAGTCATATAATTTAGTCATTTAACCCTTTATCATTTGGGGATGTTACAATCACCCCCCCTTTAGAGCACAACGCCCTCGTTGTGGGCCCTACATCTCAACCCAGGCAGTGCACCGCGCACTTAAGGCTGGGTTCCTCCTCTGATACCAAATGTGACAACCGGGCCCCGGTGACAGCTCAGCCACCCCGCCTTAACATGACTGTCGGGTCCTGGCCCACCAGGTACCACCAGTTGCCCCGCAGACACGTGGAGCCCACCCCAGGGTCCACCCATGTGCCCGAACGGGTCATCTGACTAATGATAGTCCCCACAGGCCAACACATGTCCTTTCCAGTGTGCTTTGTCCTCACTCACACACACCATGGGAAACATCCCAGGAGGTCACCCATCCTGATCACTACTCCAGGCCAAGCACGCTTAACTGTGGAGTTCTAATCAGACAGGCTCCCGAAAAGGAAGGTGCACCTTGTTGACATGAGTCATATCATTTAGTCATTTAACCCTTTATCATTTGGGGATGTTACAATTCTATCAAAAACCTATGGGATGGAAATATTTCATAAAACCCACCAATTTAATTCCATAATTATCCATTTTTACACTTTGGTATTATGAAATACATGGGTAACACACAAATATTTTCATAAATTCAATGTGTGTCATTTCCCTCCACTATAAAAAGGCATCCATGCCTCCAACATCCTCAAACCTATCAAGCCAACATGTCTCGAACAATCTCAAAAAACATGATCCTAAAATGAACTCCTATTAACCTATATTCCTATCTTAATTATTAAAGAAATCCAAGGTATCACTTTTTTGAAAACCAAAACCAGTTACCCCTATAAGAGGTAATATCATTCATTATGCTCTCTATTTTTATTTTTATTATCCACAACCAAAATTACTATTTTTACATAGTTATAATAAAATCAAATTTCCAAAAATATACTAGTATGTTATTATGTTTATTTTGAGACATAAAATTACAGACATTCCCATATATTGGGTAATGAACATTATATTTATGTGAATGGAGAACTACAGCCTCATGAATCGATTATTGTTTGTTATTTCATTACAATATTTAATGGATGGGAATTATGATGATAAATTTGTTTATATATGTAATATATGATATTTATAATGTCTTTATTATTTCTTTCACAACAAATATGTTTTTACTTTCAATTTTCTTGAAAAATGATAACATCATTTGTGAATATGTGGACTACCTATACCTCAAAGTGATGTTATTCATTTACACAATATATAGAATGAATAAATAAGGGATTAAATTAAAAGTATGTTACATAAAAATATATATATTATATTCATGGTGTATTTATATTTCTATAAAGATAATGTATATCATTTTCCTTATTACCGATTCACACAATTAAAAAGTTATAATATCAATTGTGGATATGTGGACTACTTCCTCCTCAACACAATGTGATTAATTTTACCTCAGTAGAATATATTATATACAAATATATTATTAAATTTCATATTATTTATTATATAATAATAAATATGGAAATATTTAACGTAACACACATTCTTTCCTTATCAATTATTGTTAAAATGAGATTGTTAACCATGCTTTCGTACGACCTACCATCTCCATGAATGAAAAAATGATTCGTTTTCCATAACCATAATTAAGGTTATGTTATAAAATATAATATTTTGTGATAATATTATAATTATTTCATTATTATTATATAGATGTTATATAATGAACCCTTTGACCGTAGATGACTTACCAATGTTATTTCGACAAATAAGTTGAATTTGTTCAAAAAAGCCAATGTAAAATTATTTATTTTAATAGATTTTTAAAATATCATATCAATTAAAATAAATGATATAATAAACATGAAAAATGTTATAACTAAATTAAATAATTAGTATTTTTTTGTTATTCATGAATATAAAAACACATGAGTCAAATCAGACTCAAGGTAAGATATTTTCATCACAATTTTTACATCTGTGAGATAAATATCATGTTCACCACTTACTTCACTTTTGTGGTGTATTTATTGAACCTTTTTATATATTTTATAAATAATAATTTAATATTTATGGAATTTAATAATTTCATTTAATATTCTTTAATCGTTTTGTTTTTGATTTAAAATGTCCCAATGTGGAATGTGACACTTTTGAATGTTTAATGATTATTTTTCCTAAGAAAATTTTATTGATATTTAATTTCTATTTTAGTTTACTATAAGAATACTTTTTAATAATATAATTTATTTTACATTAATATTTTTATTCATGTCCTCTTTCACGTATTTGTACCATTTCCACTCTTTGGAATAATTTTTTTTTACAAAATGTTTTTAAGAAAAACCAAATTCATTTCAATTATTAGTATGGGAAATTATTTTTATTAAAACTAATTTTTTTAAAGAAATATTAAAATTTATATAATATTGATTCTATAAATACTCTATTTTTTATTTTTCGTATTAGTTTTATCGATTTTAGAAAAATAAATTTTTTCTATCTTTTTAACTTTAAGAAATAATTTTCTCATTACCTCGTACGACATGTATAGAAGTATCTACTATCATTTATTTTAGTATTATTTTCATTTTAAAAGGATTATTTTTAAAGATTTTTTTTTTCAAAATTTATTTTCAAATAATTAATTTAAAACAAAATTCTAGAAAAAAGTATTTTCCACAAAAATGTTATCCAAAAATATTTATATAATATTTCATAAATTGAGAAAAAACCCATTATTTTACTCCACATGGGGTATGTTTTATTAAAACCATCCATAATATTCCTCTAAATGTTTTAGGATTTATTTTGACAATGATAGTATTAACATTCACTTCCTCTATTCTATTTTCCCCATTAAATATTTAATTTCCTATGATCATTGAACATTGGATTTCCCATAATTATTCATATCATTTTTCATGGATATGTTCATTTCCTAACCATATACCATTTTTCATATGTTTTTTACGTTGAATGTTTGATTATCTGGGGAAATATTATTAAATTTCGTGTACTCTATCCCATAAAGATATTTGAAAAGGAAAATTGTTTTTTCTATATAAGGAATTCTATAGACAGGTAAGGCATGGGATGAGGACCATTTATGGTATGCTATTTGGATTAGGGAAAATTTAATGAATTCCCCTCAAGGCATAAATAGTTTAATGAGATTAAAATAACTTGGAAAACACAATTTAATTTTTAACAAGTATGTTATAAACTGTCTTCTAGATGTTCATGACAGTAATGTTAAGGTTTGAAAAACAAAATTAGTTTGTAAGTAGAATGTTTTAATCTTCCTTGTTTATGTACTTTACTGTAATGGTTACATGAAAACAAGAAACAAGGATTCCTATAATTATGTATTCCCCTCTTTTAGATTGATTTATTATTTATCTATAATTTTTTCATCGAAATATTAGGGCATTAATTTAATTTTTTTCATTGATTAAATGGAATGTACTTAATCTTATTACCTTGAAATATTTACTTTTCCAATCTAGTAATTTCAATTTCTAATGTTTCTTTTACCTAGCCTAATAGTTTATTCACATCCGTTTTATAAAATTGATTACTTGGAATGTCTATTTTTTTATTTACCTTTACATGTTTATTTATTCATATTGATTTATATTTTTATTTCACTATACATTACCCTTACTGAGAATTTGAGCACACCAATATTATTTTTTCATTCCCCAATAATCTATAAATCGTACTATAAGATTCATGAATGAATATAGTATATTAAAGAAGGTTACCTAATAATTTATCTAGTAAAATTATGTTGTAATTCATGGATTAAATTTTGATAGAAGACTCACCTAGGTATTTAGTTTACCAAGACTACTATTCTCTTAGTACTTAGATATTTTATTCCTTGTAATCATGATAATGTATTTGACAAAATACAAATTCTCCATTCCTTCTTGTGTTCAATCACTACAGTACGTATCAGAGGAAGATTATTAAAAACCCTTAGAACTAGATTTATGGAAATGTAGGTTACATAACATATACCTAATGTATAACATAAGGATATGTTTAGTATATCTTCCTAATTTTTCATTTAGAAGCATATTATATGGGATTTATAGAAATATATCCCTACGTGGATACTAAATGTTAGTGTGGTTCAAGCCTATATGTACCTAGGAGTGAAAACTCTAACAAAGTATGTTAGGACTGACTCTACATAACCGAGTATAAGAAAATGAATTTATTGTGCACTAGGTTTAACTATTCCAAGGGACATTCATAGGAAAAGTCAAATATACCTTAAAACACCATGAACTATTTATATAATAAATTATCATTTTTAAACCTATTGGATTTTATATTGAATATATTGGGTCCTGATTTAGAATTAAAATTAATGATATTATGGATAAACCCTAGACCGTTGAATGACCTATGTGAAATTAAATGGATGGTGTAAATATGTGTTAGGGTTTTATTGAAAACAAAAGATAAAAAGGATATTTATTGTTTAACTATATTTCATGGATTTTCATCTTATTTATTTTGGAATGTTTGTTAATTTGGTTTTAGAAAAGGAGACAATTTATGTTGGGTGACTCACTATCTTGTTCGGCAAGTAACTTAGTGTTGAACCCCTGATAACAAGATGATTAGGGTTTAATTCAAACAACTAAACAAAAAAATAACCAGGTTAAAATTCCTTTTTTCTTATTCAAACAATTTGACCAATAAAAATTAATAATGAACAAGTAGTGTAACATTTTAGTTTTGGATAATAATTTCTTAACAATATTGGTTTTGTAGAATAATTTGAGTCAAATATAATTAATTTTCACTCATTTATGGGCATTAATATCTTTTAAAATATTACATTAGTTCTTCTAGAATCAGAAGTGGTGTTTTGAATATCCATTTTGGGAATTAATGGATGAATTAACAACTTATCAATTTACAACGAATAGATGAAACTATGTTTATATAAATATATCTTCTATGTATGTTTCCATATATTCATTTTTTTGATAAAATAATTCATCATCCTTCGAAAAAGTATACAATTTTTTTATCAAAATAACTTATTTTTTGTTGAACTAATAGTCTTATATGTCGTCAAACAATTTGGGCTCTGGGTCCCTCAACATTCCATGGATCATTCAAATGGTTGTTATTTATAAATTCAATCATTTATTACAAATATTTAGGCTTTTCGTCCTAATATGTATATCTTCTTTCAACTATTATTATCATACACATGGACCTATTTATATGTTATTCAATGCAACCATTATACTACCCATTCTTTCTAATCTATTCAAAATCATACAAACCATTCTCACCAAGTGTGATTTCAAATAATGTAAATATCAAACAATATATCACCATTATTGAGTTTAAATTGTGAGGATGAAATTTAATTAAGTGGGGGGAGAATGTAAAGCCCCAAAAAATCCAATGTAGGAACATTTTATTCAATAGTATGTATGAAATTAAACACCAAGCACATAGGGTAATATAATATCCCATATATTTATTATAAATTTACAATTTCATATAAATTAAATATATAAAATATGTCTTACAATGAATTCAATATTGATTTAGCTGACATTACACGCAAGAGATACTTTCATCAGTATTTTTTGATACACGCAAGACTGGGTTTTTATAAAAAAGTGTATATTATTAAACATTATCATTTAATATAATAATATTAAAAATGGCCATTAAATTAGTAGTTATTAATTGTAATTATTCAATTTCAAAAACTATGTTTCACTCATATTTAAATGAATTCATTGGTTAAAACACAATTAGAAATGAATATATGAATAACTAGAATATACATGTATTATTTTTAGAGAGAGAATTTTTTATTCTCATAAAATAATTTTAACCTAAAAAATTAAATTCATTAAAAATAGTAATTGATATTAATGTAATAAATATTTTATATATTCAGTAATTTTTTATAATCATAAAATATATTTTTCTTGCCTATGAGTTTGTCAATAATTTTAATAAAACTAATAGATGAGAAAATATAGCTATAAAACATGACATCAAAAAATATTTTGACACCATAGACTGGAGCTTTATCTTCAACGTCCTCCAATGTTTTGTTTTTAGAACCTCTTTTATCAATACAATCATAACTCTCTTCAACTCGATGTATATCTCTATATTGATCAATGTCACCCCCAAGGGATATTTTAAATGAACCAAATAAATTAGGATATGTGACCCCCTTTTTTCCATTCTCTTCTCAATATAAGAAGACTACCTCCGTCGTCGGATAAACCATATGGTGGTTTATAATAAACTGATGCCCATAAATGTCTCTTGTCTTGTGAATGCTTCTACTAATCATTCATATATTGAAAAAATCATTATTTTCATTCAAGGTTATAAAAGAAACAATCTTAACCTAAAAAACGAGCTCTCACAATATGAAGTGGTTTCTGGTCAAACCATTATTTGGAATAAATATTGCATCTTTTTTAGGATGAAATTCCCTCCGAGATGAAAATGTAACATCATCAGTGTCCTAGATATCGAAAAAGGACTTCTCCCTATTACATATCATGGTGTTTTAATCATTTTGGTAAGACCTAAATTATGTCACATTTCGTCAATTTTTTACCAAGTTATAAATTATCGATCATCATGGAAAGGTAAATATCTTTCTATGGAATGTAGGAATTCAACTTTTAAATCCAATATTGTCACCAAGATGGTTTAATCAATGATTATCTATAAATGTTTTGATGGTCTCATTAAAAAAAATTAACACCTCTATAATGAATTTCATCTGGACTGGTAGTCTTCTGGAATAAAAGCTTGTGACTATTCAATGGTTAACCTATTGGAATCCCATAGAAAATGGTGGTATTGTTATAAAAAAATATAAAATAATTTAATGAATCCATTCATGCAAGACTCCATTGTAACCATTTTCACAATACTAATAAAGAAATTACATTTCTCAAAAATATATTTCATAACAAACATAAGATGGGAAATTGGAGTTTTTCAATTCATCAAATTTTCCTTCCATCAAACGATCCTTCATCAATTTTATGAATAATTCTAGATGGATGGTCTCCAAAGACTCCCCTATGAAATTATGGTTGGATAATAAGAATGGTAGTCCTTTAATTTTAATTATATCTCTTGATCGTACTCTTGATAATACCAACAGCTCTATTAGGGTCGTTTTAAACTCCCAACAGGATCACCCCTATCACTATTCATAACATCATTTAAAACTACTATTTTACTTACATTAAATATTTATTAACTTTGTAACCTTATCCCAATGGTATCTTAAAAAACAAAAATTCTACAATCAATATTTCTGCAACTCTGAGAGAGATGACAACTAATTCAAACATTACAAAAAAACTTATATTAAACCTATAATATTTAATATCATCTAGCATCTTGGTCACAACAGAATTATCATTGACTATTTCCAGTTATTTTTTTTATCTCAACTCTACTCTAAGTACAAAATCTATAATCACCATAGAGAATATGATGACCACTTCTTCCACTATTTTTCTACCTCTTCTGCTTTTTGGAACAACATTCTTGAATTTTTTTACTAATGATGGTTGAATATAGATTTCATCAATGTCAACTAAAAAAATGTGCAGAAATGGAAGGACCTCTACAAATCATGAAACTCTTTCTGGTTGTGGATTCTATACTCCACCACATGATCTGGTACGATTGGAATTCTATTATTCATAACATTTACTCACTCAATCAAAATAAAAGTCAGAGAAGGATCCACTTTCCCATAAATTAAGGTTCCTTGATACAAAGGGACATTTACCCAACAACGTGATCAAAATTGGAATCCCAAAACATCTACAGATTAAAGGAAATTAAAGTCAACCGTATCACACTCTGAAGGTATTCCGGAGAGTGTCCCTCCCTAGATGGATCAATGACAACATTGGTGGTGCCTCTAAGGAAAATCCAGGACCTTTAGGGCGTGGTATTGTCTTCCTGAATAACCTCAGTTAGATACATGGATGCTTTTTGGGTATGTGTGGCATTAACACCACCATTGTAGCTGAGATTCTGAGTCTGACACATGTTATTGCATTTCCCAATCTCTTAGGTTGGAACTTTCTCTGGATTGAATGTGACTTGATGACCATCATACAAGGGATTTGGGATGGTGTAACTCATCTTTCTTGTACAATTACATCACATTCGATGGAATGAACCTTTTCTCATAGTGATCATAACTACATGATCACAAATGCTCATCGAGAAGCAATCATGGTTAGAGATGTCTTAGCCAACATGTGAGTAAATTAATACATCACCTGGTTCAAATACCTCCCGGATGTGCTTATTTTTTTCATGATAAATATTGTAATATGAGCCCGTATTTTAGACTCTTGAAAACATGTTATCATAATAATTATGCTTTGGTGGTTTTGGGACAAGGAATAAACTTTAAAAATAATAAAATTTATTTCAAATATTTCTATATAATTTCTATATAATGTTAAATTATAATTTTAATTAATTTTAATGTTTATGTAAATGGAATTGTTATAAATTAATACAATATATTCCATTTTAATAAATTTAAATGTGAAATTAACTAAAAAAACATTAACAAATTTTAGACATTTTTACTTTAAAAACATGCATTATCATCCCATCTGTGTGATTAAATTTAAATTAATTTCTTCCACCTCTATGATTGGAAATATAAAAATAAAATCCATATACTGAATAAAGTTAATTTCTATTTTTTAATAATATAAAATTTGTTTTTGACAATAAATATTAATGAAATTAATTAAAATCAATTACAACGATATATGTAAAATTAACTAAAGAAAGGACTAAGGCTTAATAATAAGGGGGAACATATCCTATAAACTTGTACAGAACTTATTCTATGGCCATATTTATCTAAATAAACCACTATGGTTCACTATTGATAAATGTTTACACTTTTTGAATAATTAATACTTTGGGAAGAGAAAACCATTTTCAAAAATACCAAGTGTGTCATTTTCCCTGTTCTAAAAAATGGAACTCAAGCCTCTCACTTCCTCATACCTCTCATGTAATGTTGGATCGATGATGCTCTAAAAATATATTTTCAATTTCCCTTCCCTCGCCATAGAATCATAAAACATGGAAGAATGAAATCCATGGAATACCTTTTGTAACATCCCATAATTTAAATAAATACATTTCTAAAACATTGAATAATATTTATTACCTAACATAACAAAACCCTACCAGGGTTATATATGTTTAGTGTCTTCTAAAACTAGGAAACCGAAAAAACTGGTTCATAAAACATCCTCAATGTCTCCCATTTTTGGGATATTCATACTCAATGTTAGTCACCAACCTCTATCATATTAGAGGCGGGCTTAGGGTGGAAATATCACAAGACCCTCAGAGATATGTCCTGAGATTTAATAAAAAAAATAAGCTATTTCTCTTGTGGAAAAATAGGTCACAACATATATTATGCTAATAATTAATTGGATATCACAATAAATGGAAAAAATCTTATGAGTCAATGTGGAAGGCTAGTCCACGTAAAAAAATGGTCTTAGGTGTTTTGAATCAAACTTATGAATACATGTGGATCTAATAATCATGATATGGTTATTCATAATGATATGAAGGAGATTTGGAAACCTGATTTGGAATGAAAATGAATAATAGAATAATCATATATGAAGTTAGATGCTAAAGGAATGTATAATATTCACTATAAAGAAATCTAATTACCTGAGAGTGTTTCAAAAGATGATTAACGTAAAATCAATTAAGTAGTGTCTGGATTATGAAAGAAGGCTCAAAATATCTTATATAATTTTATTATAGTATTTACTTCTATTCAGGTAAAGTGGATGAAGATTCATAAAGCACCTAAGGATTCATGTTCCTAGATAGATTGTATAGAAAATAATATTCTACTGAACAGGTTTTTAAAGAAATAATATATTCCTTGCATCCCAACAGTTATAAAAGTTATATTAATGTAATCATGAATTTTTTATCCTAAAATGAATTTAAAAAGAATGGGTTCCAATGGTTTAGAAAAAAATTTCATCCTTGTTCCTCTCATATATTAGTGAATGAAATGCACATTATTACCACATTCTATGTGAATGAACATTATTTTTAGAGAATTGATGGTGATTAAAATACTTCGAGGGAGAAATGAATTAGATAAATCATATTATCATATATGTATGGGGAAATATTCATTCCAATATTAACAGAAGTAACCATTTGGTCTAAATCTATCTGTTTTTAACTTGAATAATATTTCCTGTAAAATTTCATAGACTATTCTTGATGTAGATGATCACTCTATCAGACTTGATAAATAAATTTAAGTCACCCTCATTGATGTAATCACAACCGATTAAACTTAAATCAAATTGAATTCTTAATATAATTTTTTTACAAATATTCATTATTTTGATAGGAAGTTGGAGATATTCCCCTGATGGGGAGTATCCAAATATGTTCATGGTGCCTTATATTTAATCAAAATCTGGCTTCAATGGATTATAATTTTTCAGAAAATTATTGATACATAATTTCAGGTTTTACGTTTCTTGAAAAATTTATTTACAAATTTAATATCAATATTTACACTTTTAGTCTATTTGTAGTTCTAAACCTATTATTATCAAATTGAAATATAGTTTAATACTATTTTATGATGGAAAATATTGTGGTATATCTGTTTGAATCATATTCTGAACTGATAATGGGAAAAAACGATGTCTAAATTAGTCACATTTTTATTATACTCCATGATATAAAACATATACATATAGGATAATATTGTACAAATAATTTTAATATAATAAAATGATAGAATAATTTCTCAAGTACATTTTATATGTCATTAATATTTTGATATAAGAAAATGAAAAAAATGAAGAATTCAAGAGAACATATATAAATCCAATTTTCTATATTGGTACTGATAAATAATAAAAAGGGTTATACTGATGACCCCGATTTAATTTTTGTTGTATTTTTTGGAAATGAGTTAGTATTTGATGAATCAAATGATGTCAATATACATTGGAGAATAATAATATCATTAATGTCTATAAGAGATCCAAATAATGTTTTTTTAGATGTTTCATCCAATATAATTTTAGAGGCACCGTACTATAATATTGATGATGTGAGTTTATGTACAATGTTTGATGAACTATAATTAAATGATTCAACAGCATCTGAGAATCATGTTACAAATTTTTTATAAAACCTTTAAAAGTGAGGATAATTAATCTGTTGGTAGATTCATATGATGGTTTTTTAGTTTTTATTTATTGATGATGATTCTAGACAGTGAAAATGTTTATTTTCATGAATAACATGGAATAAATGATTGAATATATATAAAATACATTTATATATAGCATGAAGTAATTATATAATGGAAAGGGTTTAATTTGACTGAAATTTTCGACAATATATTTACATCTAATATTACTGGCCATTATAAAAAAATGGGAGACCCATGCGGGTCCTCTCAATCACATATGGGAGCATTGGTTTACCATGGGGTAATGATCCCATGCATACATATTTATTAAAAAATAAGAGATAAAATGGAAAGGTATGTATGATTTGGGATACCATATCTGCTTTACAGAGAATGAAAGTGGTGCCTATGGGATAACATTTGTGTTATATGACCTAATAAAGACTTTTAGTCCATAGTGTTACTAGTGCTAAACCAAATTTATCTCTCAAGAACAAAGAGATAATGTATTTTCTTATAAGTCATAACTAGGATGATGTGATAACTGATGTTGGATGAGAATCATACATGACACTATTCCTATGTAATAATATATAAATAAGGCATGTAATTTACGATCTGTTTTATTGGGACTATCTGATCAGACCATGATCATCTTCATCCTCATGAAAAATTTATTCAATGTAAGAGATTTGAGTCTTCAAAAATTTTCATACACACTTGGTACAATCAACATTTAGGACATCAATACATACATGTCATCATGTTGATACAAAAAATCATGATAAACCTCCTGAAACCTTGTAAACGCCCTAATATTTTATGTCTGTTGTTATTTAAATAATCCAATACAAAAGATGATAAGAAAATATTTCTCAATGATCTAATGAGTTATCAAATAAACTACATTTATTCACACAAAGGATCATGTTTTGTGTGATAGTACATCATCACATGAAGAAGAAATATTATATCCCTATATATTTATATGTTTCTATTGAAAAATATTATGTGTATTAAGTGTTCATATGGTGATAACATATAGTATTACAAATTCACATCATATATCATGTTATTATTTCATTTAAAAAAACAAAAACTTTTTATCTCATCAATCTCCCATCATGTAAAACATTCATCACATGAAGAATATAGAATTTTTTTCGTTCAAATATCCATCAATGTATCAAATGATCATGTAAAGAGAATATGTGAAATGATCATTCGATTTAATGATCTTATAAAAATTCAATTATGTTGATAAATTATGTGTTTCACTATTCAATTGTGTGATAAGATCTTCTATAAATTAAAATTTTGTGTCCCACCACTTTTATCAGATGCTGTATAAAAGCCTATGTCTGTGGCTATTTGTACCTCACCTATAAATAATTTCATAAGGTTGATGGTTTAATTGAAGAAGATAAAGAGAGTAATTTGACAGTACAGACTACAAACAAGTTCTCACAAAACCCATTCACATAATGGTGATTCTGTGAAACTCCCTAGTTACCTGAATAATAGGTCCCATTAGCTTGCTGATCTCACAATATTGATCCCACATGCTTCCCTTATTTTGTAATGAATAAATATGTTGAATTTCCCAGACACATGAAGTAGAGGAAGGCCTCAATTATTTTTTATTAACATCCAAATAACTTTGATAACATTCTCATGAGAAGGTGATCCTACGTACCCAACTAGTTTCTGGAAAAAGATAAAGTATCATACATATCATATTTATGAAAAAATGGGGAACTATAATGGCACATTTAAAATTATAGATTATTGGACACCCATGAATCATATTGGACTTAGTGATGATGGAGTGACGTTATGTATTCTATTACATGAATAAAGGTAAGGATTTGGTTTCTAATAATGAATGAACCATGATTAAAAAAATTGGTGACAAAATAATTGAAAACATTATGTGGGGTTTCTATGATTATGTTATTCATGAACCAAATACATGAAAGATATGATTTGATATTTTCATGAAAAACCTGGTTGATTTCTCTTTATTTAATTGAAAGACGTTCTTGACAAATATAGGATTCTAGGTTAAATGAAATATTATTGAATGAAAGATTTATTGATATCAGGACTATATCAATAGAATTAGAAACATTTTAATGAGCACTTATTTTCTAAGAATCTGACAATTCAATTTCTTATCCCATGTTATGTTTCTAATATTATTGTTAAAATACTAATTTTTTATCAGGTTGATATATGATTATTATAATTGTGCATCAAGATGAACTATGACCTTTATAATCCACGTCAAATAAGAATTTTAGTAAATAAAGATGAATAACAGGAGTATAGGGAATAATTATATGTCATTTATGCATATTTGATACTTCCAATTAATTGTTGTTATTATGGAATCCCTTATTTAATGACACAATTTGAGGAATATATTTGGAATAGTTTTCTTTCATTGAATAATACATGAACAACACTATTAAATCCCATCAATGGAATATGAAAACATTTCGTATCATGTGCTTTAGAGAAAAATATTTCACTACACTAGTATTGTTATCAGAAAACAAGTCCATGTTCACTCTTATTCTCCAGCATTTATTGATAGTAAAATAGATATTGTGTGTTAGACTGCTAATAACCACCAATAATTGATGATATAGTCATCATTATAAGATATGAACTCCATTAATAATACTAATGTTATATGAGATTCAACATTTTATGTTAATGTTCACTAAAAACAATTAATGGAGAATACATAATCATTAAATGAACAATAGAGAGTGGTATAAAAAGGATAAATATATAAACTATTTAAATTTATCCCATGAAGATTCACCCCCATTAGTGTTTTCATCCCAAAGTAATTCTAATAGATATAACATGTATTCTCTTTATAGGAATAAAAGTTTTCTATTTATATTATCTACAGTAAATCATTATAGCTACAATAATAATTATTGGTCTCTATAATGAAATAATGGTGATGGAAAAAAGATAAAAAACAGAAAATAATAAAATATAGTGTATTTTATTGAAGTTCACATGAATTTATTATTATTATCTTATAATGACATGTAAATATATAATATAACTCAGTTATCCTTTTTTTTTTGTCGTTTATATTAGAATAAATTTGAGGTGGACCATGGGTGGTATTTTTCCACCCCTAAACATTTTATAAAGGTAGCTTACTTGTATTGGACAGAACATTACCTAAATATTTTATAAATCAATAATTTTCATTACTATTAGATTTTTTTCATGTAATTATATCCATTTTTAAAATCTATATATATTTCCCAATATGTATAAATCATGTGAACTATATTTTTATTATGTGATTTTTTATTTTTATATGCTTTACATATCCAATGTTGATGTTTTGATGTGAGTGAATAGTTGAAAATTTTTCATGATAAAATGGGGGTTCATGGATTAGAGTGAATTAAAAGAGATTAAATTTATTGTTGTCCAGATCCATGCCACATTTTAAAATCTTTTGATCTCATATAATTATATAGTTTTCAAAACAAGAGGGATAATATATTAAATATTCTAACATGGTATTTAATCTATCAAATCAGATTATAATGATCGTTGAATATAGGGATTCCAATTTAAAGTCAATTTTTTATAAAACATACAATAAATGATTTAAATTATAAATGTTAATATTTATTCAATATATTAGTAATTATTCTATGAAATATAAACATTATTTTCATCCTTTCATAATGAATGTTTAAATTATTCATAATGGAAATACTGAAATGAGTCTCCTTTGTGGATGAAGATAAAATTTATTTAAGGAAAACATTCATCAGTCCACTTATATTTGAAAATAGAAACCATAATTTTGGATTAAAGAGAACCCTTTGATGAATAATGTTTTGGAACCTCATTGTGAATTATAGAAATAAAATATTATTATATTGACAATCAAATAGTGGAAACTACAAAATGTTTAATTCTTTTAAAATGAAAAAAGATGAAAACCAAGAAAGTAAAAAAAAAGGATTAGCACCCCTACTGATGTAAATTTTATAGATTTTATTGATTAAATAGAAAATAAAACTATTATGGAAGTATAATAAAAATCTAATAAAATTTATTATCCCTAAGGAGATGGAAATAAGTATTGAGATAATTAATGAACATTTTAAATGTATGATAATATTTTAATCAATGGTTTTATGCTAAATTTTATTTTATTTTTCGGGTAGTATTTATTAATAAAGAAAATAAAATGATGTAGAAAGATATTGATTATAATATACATTAATAATGGTGAAGAACATGAAAAAAATTAATCAATATGTGAAGGAGGAAAAACATGTTTCATATATAGTGATGTAAGGATATAAATTTCATTTAAATGTAAATAATATGATATGAAAGGTTGAATTCATCTTATCTATGATTTATTTGATAATGTAAATTATAATATCATTATGAAGGTTTTAAATTATTTCATATTTGAATGAAGAAAATGTATAAATGTTCTTTTTGTATTGACATATAATATTAAAATGTTTGTTTGGCCCAGTTTAGTTTTTGGATGATGTGTGGAAGTGATGTATGATGTTTATATAATTTTGAATACAGTTTAGTGAGATATGATAAAACCATATCACTATTAATTAAATTATTTCAATACTTGAGAAGGATTATTCTGTCAAATAATTTAATAAATATTTAATTTTCAGATTTCATGTTATTCCTCGATACATATTTCTTTAGATTGATGATAAATAGAAAATTTGATTTTAAGGTTTTTTTATTATTTCAGGATTATATTAGATTATAGTATAATTGGATTAATTATCAAGGGAATCATGGTTATCTATTAATTTATAATTTTATATCACATAATATTTAGAATCCATATGGAAGATAGAATGTGTTGTGGTCTCCCTTTACACATCAATTTTTTATTTGAAAAAATAGTTCTATTTTAAAACAAAGATAACCGCAATGAATTAACACAACATTATAATTTCTAAAATCTATAAATGGTGTTGTTAGGGATAATTTCATTGGGTAAAAGACTATTCTTCATTAAAATTAGATTTCTTAGTGGATTATAAATCACAACACAAGGGGACCATAAGATGGGTGAGTGAAAATATTTTTGGTACATGATAATTGGAATATAAATTATGGATTAATTATCATGTAATAATGTAATTTTTCATTTATATGTAAATAAAATTATTATTTCCTAATAACATTTATTATACCATAATGAATATATCTAAATTATTTTTGAACGTTTATACCATTGTTGATAGAACATGGGACACTTCTTATTCCATGGTTGTTTGAAAAATTTGAAAATTTAAAAAATTATACAAAATTTAACACAAGTATATTATATTTTAGAGTAAATATATATAAATTTCAGTTTCTAATATAAAAATGATAAATAAATAAGGGGGAATTTTTTTTCAGATATAAGTCATCATCATTGGAAGGTTTCCAAAGACAGAAATGTGTTTTAAAAATGGAATGATTTGGACGGGCCACGGTGACTCAAATAGCCACAACCATTTTATGAAATGATAATTCTCAATGATTTTAAATTTTTAATACCATTAAATAATTTGATCTATTCAATAATAGGTTCCACATGAAACATCATTCTTAAATAAAACCATGATATATTTATTTAAAATATTAATTTTTATGTATTATAGTTAAAACCTATCCAATTAATTAGTTTTAATCAATATGATTAACCATTTCAAGAAAATGTAATATATATAGAATAATGTCAACTTTAAATAAGGATTCAATTCAATTGGTATAGCTAAAATAACTAATAAGAAAAATTTACAATTATAATTGTAATTTGATAATAATTTTCTATTTTTTGTTATAATTTTTTTTATAATATGAAACTAGTTATTAATTAATGCTAATATACATTAATATAAATAATTGGTTATTAATTATTATTAAATGATTCTATATAAGAATAATAATATATTTTATTCTATATTTTCCCCCTATATAATTTACTTTAAATATATATTATAATATAAATTGAAAATTAAATTACTCTATTTTTGAATATTAATTTTAAAAAATGAACATTATATTTGGATTTATCATAGTAATATTTAAATAAGAAGAACTTTGTCAATTTTTCAAAATAGATTGATTTTTTCAATAGTTAAATATACATGTTTTTAAAAATACCATGCTTTACAAACATTATTATATGTAATTATATCAAATATGTTTGCAATCAATTTTCCTACAAAAAAATATAACTTTTTTAATTGAAATTATAAATATAAAAATATTGACTATATTTTATTAACGTATATTTTATATTTCATAACTTATGCAATAGATCAATCATGGTTTTATATTTGAAAGAATATATATTTATTATTTTAATAATATTTTTTATTGAGTTTTATGATTTTAATGAAATAATATGGATTTAATGATTTTAAATAATAGATTTTAATTATTTAATGGGTGGTGTTTTATTTTTATTCATTATGCATAATTTATATTTGAAAAACTAGTTACCATTATCTAATGGAAAAATAATTTATCACATCAGCATTTTTCACGTCGGTTCTATATAACAGACATGTGAAGTTGTAAAAATCGATTTATCACATCTGTTATTGTATAACGGACGTGATAAATCAACGAGAATCAATTTTTTACGTCAGTTATTTTATAAGTGATGTAAAAAATAATCAGATTAGCTTTATCACATCAGTTATTTTATAACCTATGTGAAATATCAAATATAGGCTCTTTATCACATCAGTTATTTTATAATCGACCTAACAAAGCAAATCATGGAATGTTATCACATCAGATATCAAAAGAACTGACGTGATAAAGTTCCATTTATAATGTCAGTTGTAAAATAACCGACGTGATAAATTATTTGCAATGTAGGTTATTAAATAACTGACGTTATAATTATAAAATAATAGTTCATCACCTTGGTTAATAAATAACTGACATGATAATGATTTTAAATGATTTATTATGCCCTGTATTTAGTCATTCTATTTTCTTCGATCAGGCAACCTGTGACTCATCTCTCTCACATGGAAAACCTAGAAAGGATTCTTCAAAGTCATGCACTCCAGCCTCATTTTTTCGAAATCATTCATCATCTATATTATCACCAGATCTAATAGGTCAACTCGCCGCACTCAAGTAAGCCTCACACGGATTGGTTTCGTTTTTTTTGTGATTCCCTAAATGAATTTTTTCAGATGATATGATTCTATATTTTCTCTTGCTATGATGGTATGTTTCATAGTGTTCTTTTATACAATACAATATTATTTTCAGGTAAAATAATCCATGAAAGTGATATCATTCCGTTTTACGATATTTTTGTGTTCAATCATGTGTGTGTTTGCGTATAGGGGGAATCCAAGGAGGTGGGTGCAGTCTAAGTGGGTGGGGGTGTCTAGGAGGGGGGGTGCTGTCTAGGGGGTGGGGGTGTCCAAGGGGTTGTCCAAGGGGGTGGAGGTGGTGTCCAGGGTAGGTATGGGGGCTGTACAAGGGGGTTGGGAGTGTCTAAGAGGGTGGGGGCGTCTAGGGGGTGAGGTGGATGTCCTAGGGGTATGGGTGTCCAGGGGTGGCGGTGGTGTTCATTGGGTGAGTGGGCTGTCCTAGGGGGTAGGGGAGTCTAGGTGTGGTGTTGTCCAGGGGTGGGGGTATGAGTGGGGTGGGGGCTCTCTAGGGGGGGTTTCCAAGGGGGTGTTGGTGTCTAGGGGGTGTCCAAGGGGGAGAGGTGTGGATTTCTAGTGGGTAAGTGGGTTTTCCAAAAGGGTAGGGGTGTCCAGGGGGTGGGGTGGTGTCTAGGTGGGCGAAGGGGCTGTCCAGGGGAACGGGGGTTTCAAGGAGGGGTGTCCAAGGTGGTGGGGGTGGGGGTGGTTTCCATGGGGTGGCGGTATCCAGGGGGACGTGGGTGGTGTCCAAGGGGGGAGTGGGCTATCCAAGAGGGGTAGGGGTATCCAAGGGGTGGGGGTGTAGGGGTTGTGGGTGTCCTGAGCAGTGAGGGCTGTTTAGGGGGTGGGGGTGTCCATGGGGTGGGGTGGTGGTGTCCAGCGGGTGAGTTCTCTATCCAAGGGGTCAAGGTGTCCATAGGGACGGGGGTGTTCAGGGGGTGTGGGTGTCCAGAGGGGTGGGGGATGTCCAGGGGGTTGGGGGCTATCCAGGGGGGTGGGGGATATCCAGGTTTGGTGGTTGTTCAAGGGGGCGGAGGTGTCCAGGGGGTGTCCAGGGGGTGGGGATGGTGTCCTGGTAGGTGACGGGGAATTACAAAGGGGTATGGGTGTCCAGGGGGTAGGGGTAGTTTCCAGGGGTGGGGGTTGTCCAAGGGAGTGGGGTGTGAAGGGGGTGTCCAATGGTGTAGGGGTGGGGTGGTGTACATGGGGTGGGGGTGTCCAGGGGGTGGGGGTTGTGTCCATGAGTTGAGTGGGCTGTCCAACATGATAGGGGGTATCCAGGGGTGGGGGTGTCCAGGGGTGGAGGTGTCAAGTGGATGGGGGTGTTCAGAGGGGTGGGGTGGGGTTTTCCAAGGGGTGGGGGTGTCCAGGAGGCGTCTAAGGGGGTGGGGGTGGTGTCCCATGGCGTAGGGGTTGGACAACCCCCTCACCCCCTGGCCACCACTCCTCCACCACACCATTGGACACCCCACCCCTTTTGGACATCCCATAATCCCTTGGGATTCCCCCCCCCCACCCCCTAGAAAGACCTTTACCCCCTTGGACACCCCCTTTATATATATATATATATATCCCAATGGTTTCATTAAATCTAATGGAATATTTTTTTCTTAAGGTAGCCTATACCAATAGTTCTTATATAATTGTTGGTATATCGCTATTGCAACAACCATCACACCAAAGATGTGTGAAACTGTTTGGGTATTCTTTCCCTATAGTTTTAGGGGCTATATTAATGGTTTCAAATAGTTGGGATAGGTGTAATTTTCAGTAGTGAATGTATACGTATTTTAATATTTATACTTCATATATTTTTTTTATGGAATGGTGAATTTGGTATGAAGTTGCAATAGGATGTATTCTTTCTTTACCATAAGAAGAAAAGATCCAAGATGAATGAAAAACTGTTATATCTAACTATATTTTATTTTTAAAATCATTTTCATGGACATATTTTTCAAGTACGAATAGATTTGTTTCATATTTCAAAAATTTTTACAATCAAATTACGATATTTTTCATATAAATATAAAATTGGCTTATTTTAATATGATGTATAATTTGGATATTGGATTTAGGTAATAATGAGTCAAAGTTGGAATAGGGGACATCTAATGAGTAATTAATATGCAGAAGGTGTTGATGCCTATTTGGAATTTTCAAAGTGAAATTCTTTAAGTAGTGACATAGTTTTCTATCCATGCATGAAATATTTGAATATGAAGAAGTTGAAAAGTATAGACATTAATGATCATCTGATTTTTCATGGTTTTATTCTGAGTTATAGCCCTTGAATTTTCATGGTGAAATAGGACACAATGTTAGATCTACTAATGATGACAATTTTCAATATGGTAACTCTGATGAGATTGAAGAAATGATTCGTGATGTTGTAGAAGAACAAATTGAGATAGAACCAACTCTTTCACGTCTATATGGTGATGCTGAAAACCCATTATATCCTGGTTGTAAAGAATTTATGGATTTTTAAGCAATGATAATATTGATTAACTAGAAGGAAAAGGATGGATGGGGTGACAAATGTTTTACAGAGCTTCTTCAATTATTGAAATACATTCTTTTAAAAGACAAAGACCTTGCAAATTCTAATTATATGTCCATGAAAATATTCTTCCCGATTAAATTGGGATACAAGAAAATTCATTACTCTCTGAATGACTGTATGATATACAATAAAAAATATGAATACCTTTCAGAGTGTCCTAAATGTGGTACATCAAAGTATAAGTTGAAAAAAAATCATAGGCTGATGTAGAGATTAAAAATATTCCTACCAAGGTCTTTTGGTCTCTTCCTATCATTCATCGGTTGAAACCTTTATTTTCGAATTCACATTATGCGACAATGTTTATAATTGCATGATAATGAGAGGATATTTGATGGAAAAATACGACATCTAGCTGATTGTCCACAATGGAAGAAAATTGATGAGTAGTATCCTATAATAGGAAATAAAATTTGAATTCTCATACTTGGGTTGTTCACAGATGGAATTAATCCATACCGAACCCTCATTAACACACATAGATCCTGGCATGTTTTATTGGTAATTTATAACCTCTCTCATAAGGTTTGTATGAAGTACAAATATTTCATGTTGATTGTAATGATCTCTGGTCTGTAGCATCCCAAAAATGATAATGATGTTTTCTCATCACCATTGATTTATGATTTGAAACCTTAATGGGAGGAAGGTATTAGGGTGTATGATTCATATAAAATGGAATATTTTCAACTGCATACAATTCTTATGTTCACTATAAATGACATCCCAGCCTATTGAAATTTTTCTGGTTATAGTGTTATGGGGAATAAAGCATATACAATTTGGGAACAAAATTCTTCATATTGTCAATTACATAATGGTAGGAAAAAGCATTTACATGGGGCATCGAATGTTTTTTCATATGGATCACTCTTATTAAAGAATAAACAAGGAATTCAATGTATCACAAAAATATGATATTTCTCCAAAACCATTATCCCCTGATATGTATTTGGAGAGGGTTCCAAACCATGATATGTCATTGGAGAAGACACATTAATATCTTAATGATAGACATATTTGGAAGAAATGGTCAATATTTTTTGAGCTACCATATTAGACATATCATGATGTGAAACCAACTATCGATTCCATGCATGTGGAGAAGATTATATATTATAGTCTGATTGAAACATTTTTAGATATTAATGGGAAGACTAAATATTTGTTGAATACAAGATAAGAAATACAATAAAAGGGAATACGTTTGGAGTTAGCTCCCACTCTTAATGGGTGATGAATATTTATTCCCCCAGATTATCATGCATTATCCAATTGGGAGAAAATTATAATTTTCTGGTGTATTCCTGATATCAAAGTTCCATAAGATTATTCATAAAATGTAAAAAATTGGTCTCATTGAAAGATTAGAAGATGAAAGGTATGAAATCTCATGATTTTCATTTCATGAAGCAACAACATCTACCAGATGCATTGCATGGAATATTGCCCATCCATGCCAGAAATACAATAATGATGTTGGGTTATTTATTCAATTCAATTTGTAATACGGTGATTAATGTGAATGATTTTATCATTTGGGATAATGATGAAATTTCTATACTTTTTCAATTGTAAATTTATTTTCCTCCATCATTTTTGAAATAACTATGCATTTAATGGATTATATGGTTCGAGAAATAAAGAATTATGGAACAGATGATCTTCATTGGATGTATCCTTTTGAAAGGTATATGAAAATTTTGAAGGGGTATGTTAGGAATCCATATCTAATTGAATCCTCCATTATTGAAATGTATATTTCTGAGTAGGTTGCGGAGTATTGTATGAGGTAATTGTTTGAGATGGATCACATAGTTTTGCCTCCATCTCGCCATGAACGTGTTAATAATGAGGGTAGGGGGATCCCTGGCTTGAATGTCAAATTTATTTTAGGTGAACAGGTGAAGAATGTAGAATTATACATCTTTCATATCATAGTTTATTCTCAACTATATATCACATTGCATATTAATGAGTTGAAACAATTTCATCCAATGAAAAAATAAATGTGGATTTTCTATGAGCACAAAAAGAACATTTTTTCCATGGTTTAAAAATACATTGCTCAGTAGATCAGATGTATAAGTGACATTAAGATGGTTTGTGGGTGGTCCATGTTTAAATGTGATAACATGGTCTGAGTATGACATTAATGGATTTACATTTCTTATGAAATCTCAGGAAAATAGAACTGCAGTTCAAAATAGTAGTGTATTGATGTTTTCAGAAGAAATGCATTTTTCTAGTTCTAAAGACAAAAACCAAATTTCTGCATCAGGTGCATATTATGGAGTCATTCAAGAAATATGGTAGGTTGATTATATAAAAGTTAATTTTTTTAACTAAAAATGTTTTATTGGTAACAACAATGTCTGACATGATGAATTTGGAATGACAGTTGTTAATTTGAATAGATTGGAAGACACAACAGATTCATTTATAATGGCAGAACATGAAAAACTGATTTTCTATGTAGTTGTTCAATTAGATATACCGTTGTCTGTGGTTTTACAAGGGGTAAAACAATATGTTGGTGAGGATCATGTTGATGAAGATGCTGATTTATACAAGATCCCTACTACTATTGAATGATTAGAAAAATATAATGATGAGCATGTTGAAGAAATGGTTTGTCCCATAAGGAACGATCGTGACAATGGAATTTGGGAAAACAATCCATTTGTACATTCCTAATCTTATAGGTAATATATGTTTATTTCTTGTTTACACTTACTATTTTCATAAAATTTTAGATATTGTAATATTTTTCATTATTAAAACGTGTATTAAAATAAATATGTAGAATTTTTTTTTTAATTTTTTTAGTTTAGTTTATCATGTTTACCATTACATAAATTATATATCTGTTGATTTTTTTTAATGAATATTACTTTACATTGTTTTCCATGTTCACCATGATTACCATGTTTACCATAGTTAACCGTAGTTTACCATTACTTTACATAAATATTTATTAATTTTTTTGAATAAACATTACACTACCTTATATACCATGTTTACCATCATTACCATTGTTTAACATGATTACCAAATTTACTAGGTTTACTATTATGAAACTGTGCTTAGTTTTCCATTTTCTTTCATTAGTATTGTAATATTTGAATTTGTATATTTGTGAACTAATGTTTTATATTTCGATTTGAAAGATAATGAAAGATCATTCAGTTTAACAACCGCATGATTTTAGAGATGAGAATCATGATCATACATCTAAAGAGGAACATTCACATGCTTCTCTTGATATTCCCCAATCTTCCTCACGTGCTCACATAACTGAAAAGGAGATTTCAATAGTTTGTAAATGTGGTTGTACATGTTTATCAAAATTTTCACTTTCCCGTAACTAGGACAAGAGGATATTGGTCAGGTTTGATGGGATTGATATTCCTAGAGGCCCAAATGAAAAATATTTAATGAGTTTAATATCATCTCTGGGTAATAGAAGAGTAAGAATTTTGTACGATGATTGGAGATGCGTGGAAAAAGCAATAATATGTATGTTGTTAGTGAAAATTTCGGGAAGATCTTTTTCTATTTTCTGACAAATCATTAAATTTTACTAGTATAATATTTTTTACCTTTTCTTTATCACATGAAATTTGATATTATTAACATTGGAGGAGTTAAGAAGAATTATTTATCAATGAATTCCAGGAGATGGAAGGATTTTAAATTAACAGTCACATTTGTTTACATTTTTGGTCATAGGAATATTGAAAATCAATTTCATACATATCCTTTCCTAGATGAAGACACATGGAGGTAATTTTTTTAATGTATAGTAAAAGATTCATTTTTGGTGAGGAAAATGTATAAATTTATAAGATTTATTATATATATGATCATATTAATGTATTGTTAATGATTTCATATTATTAATTTATAGAAAATGATTACATCTCCTTAGGAGATCTAATCTAACAATGTGCACTACCGTAGTTTATTTTGGGAGGGTATACATTTTGGGAAAAAAATTAATGGCGGAGAAATTACAAAAACTAACAGCTGAGAATTAAATCTCTGGAGAAGATTCCCATCCATCCCCTCCATCAAGTCATGAAAAATATAAGAGATCCTATATGAGAAATAAGAGACAATATCTTTCAGAAGAATTGAGAATCGTAGCTGAGAGGATTGTAAAATATTTATTTTATTTATTTAAGTTAATTATATTCCTTATATAATTAGAGTCATTATGGAAATGTTCAATTAATTAATACATGATTCTCTTAATGAGAAGATCTCATAAGGGGTATTTACAGCAACTAGGAGGAAATATATTTTATTTTTGTAATTGGGAAAGCCCAAACACACCGGTCGTGTATGAAGATATCCCATAGGTGTATCTACAAGAAAAGTTTTTCCACATTTTTAAAATTCTTCTAGAGAGGGTGTTTATAAAAAAATAAAATCCTTAGAGGATGAAAATTATAATATTTATACGATGATAGAGGAAAATATTAGATCATCGGTATAGTCTATGTTTCCATATATGCAATGAAAATTTCAAACTGCATCTCCCACTCCTCCACCTCCCCCTTACAGACCCCATTATTTATCCACCACATCCGCCAGTAGCTCCCACTCCCCCACCTCATCCTACGGACCCCATTACCTATGGATGAGGTAATTGGGTGATGTAAATTACCTACAGATGAGGTGACATCAGTTGGAAATAGTATCAAACACTTTTTAGTTTGGATATCCAAACTTATGATATATATAACCATAGAGGTATGTAAGTTATATCTTTTATTATATTTTTTATTTAAATTTTAACATCTAAAATCAAATATATTTTTTTATTTACTTTTATAGGAATTATTCAAAGGTAAAGAAATATTCTATAGGAAATTACATATTCAAATTTATATTACATGAGATACATGTTGTAGTATTCTTGAACGATTTTCATGATATTAAAATTTGTTGGTTGATCATTAATAGTTTCCATTGGATGCTCATGATTTTTGATGTGAAATCAATGTGGGGATTCTGAAAAATGATATCATGGACCTTATTGCAAGAGAAACATTGGGCATCAATGTGGTGATGATTTTTTATATTTAGGTATTAACACCTTTCCCTATGTTATATTTATTAAAAATGTATAGATATGTCTCTTTTGTATTAGGTATCTTTATAAAAAAGTGTACAAAAAATGAAAGGACAAATGTATATGGACTCGTGGACCCGAAATTTATTTCCCCTCTAGGAAATGCATTGGATGAAGAACAAATAGCACTTTATATTGGTTAAATATTAGAAAAAATATCACTTTATATATGGACTCGTGGACCCGCAATTGTTTTTTTATCCATGGGAGAAAACACTTTATTGGATATGCTCTATCCGTGGTGATGTGCGGTAATGTTTTTAGAATATATTGGGAATGTAATTTTCAATTTATTAATAGATGTTTATATTATATGTAATTTTAAATTTATCCCATTCAAATTATTTTCTAACAGGGGATGGGTCTAATTTTGAAAAAAAAACAACGAAAAAGAGTGCTAATATCAAATATGTAAAAGTAAAGCTAAATATCCATTTCTAAATTGTACTTTGGGATGTATTACATAAATATGATTTTTGAATTGACAATCATTTAAATAGAATTGTTAGGAACAAAAAGTCATCTCTGAATGTAGATATTATACGTTAAGATTTATGTATGAAATATTTACCAATGGAATACTTGTGAAGTATGACATGGTAAGATTTCCTTATAAAACCTTCCAAAATATTTAATTTTTTTATTCATTGTACATGTTAACTACTATCCTTTCAATTTTTATAAATTTGATGACCCTCAACCCTATATTTTTCAAGAGGTAAAAACATACAAGTGGAATGGTCAAATTATTTTATAGGATTGATTGGATTTTAGTTTGTTTGTAGTGTGAAATGAAATTTTGAGTATTGTAATTATGAGTTTATATTTGGTAGTTGTTTTGGTTGGATTTGGGTTTTTTATTTAATATTGCATATTTTGAATTTTATATATGTGAATGTTTTATTTTGATCAGGTTCTTCTGGTTTTGGTCTAATTTTGATATTTTTCTGGTTTGTATTCTGGTCAGCTTTTGGTCAGCTTTTGGTCTGGTTTCTTCTTCTTTCATACTTTGGAAGAGCATTGTAATAGCTTCACAGGGGGTGGGGGTGTCTGGGGGAGGGGGATATCCAAGGGGTAGGGGTCCAAAGGGTGGGGGTGTCCAAGGGGGAAGGGGATTGTCCATGGGGGTGGGAAGGTCTAGGGGTGGGGGCAGTCTAGGGGTTGGGGTGCCTAGGGGGTGGGGGATATCCAATAGGGTAAGGGGTGTCTGGGGGTAGGGGTAGGGGCTATTAAGTGGGAGGGAAGGAGTCTAGGAAGTGGGGTTATCTAGGGGAGAGGGTGTCCATGGGTGGGTGAGGCTGTCCAGGGGGTGGGGTCTCTAAGAGGTGGGGGTTGTCTAAGGGGTCGGGGGTGTCCAGGGGTTAGGGGCTGCCCAGGGGGGGGGGGGGTTGAGGCTTTATTGAATGGTGGGGTGGTGTCAATTGGGTGGGAGGGTGTCTAGGGAGTGGGGGGGTTAATAGGGGTTCGGTGCCTAGGGGGTGGGTAGAATTTCTGGGGGGGGGGGGGCTATCCAGGGGGGTGGGGTGGTGTCCATTGGGTGGGAGGGGTTCCCATGGGGGGTGGGGGGTTTCCTTGGGTGGAGGTTGTCTATGGGTGTTAGGATTTCTAATGCGGTGGGGGCTGTCCAAGGGGGTTGGGGGTGTCGAGGTGGGTAGGCGCCTATTCGGGGGGGGGGGGGGGGGGCTATCCAGTGGTGTGGGGTGGTGTCTTGTGGGTGGGAGGGTGTTCATTGGGGGGGGGGGTGTCTAGGAGGCATGGGTTCCTAGTGGTGGGTGTGTACTGGGTAGTCGGAGGGGCTGTCCAGGGGGTGGGTGTCTAGGGGGTGGGGGATGTCCATGGGAGGGGGCGGTCCATGGGGGTAGGGAGTGTCATGGGGGTGGGGGGGTTGTCTAGTGGTTGGGTGGGAGTCTAGGGGTATGAGGGGTTTCCAGGGTGGGGGTGTCCAGGGGTGAGAGGGGCTATTCTGGGGGATGGGTTGGGCTGTCTGTTGTAATAAGTCACGACTACGAACCATTTTCCACTTAGGGGTTTTAGGAACCAATGTGAAGATTTACTCAGATTTTTATTTTTAAAATTTGTTTTAAAATAAGTGATGTAAAAAACCATATTTATAATGTCCCCGACAATAACATCACCAAAAACAGACAAAAAAATGTAAAATAACTGATGTAAGAAATGTTTTTTTCACTAGTGATTGGAAGAGTATATTAGGATTAAAAGGGTTTAAATTAGTGAAAAAGGATAAATCAAGTTAAAAATGGTTATAATTTGTGTTTGAGACCATTATATACATTGTCTATTCATAAATTCATTATTTATCAATTTTTGGACCCTTTCATTGGTGGTGAATTTCAATTGTAAAAATGGTATGTGTATTTATAAAAATTCCATCCCATATAACATATAGAATGGGACTCTCCCCAACTATTAAATACCCCTCCTAAAATTAGTTTTTATCATAAAAAATATCATATGTACCTACACTATACTTTTATTCCTTCCACTTCATCATATGGTAACAATATGTTAGCATAATCCATTATTCCCCAAGGAATTCTCCTATGAAAACACAATGTTCTCATCATTAGTAATGCATTATCCTAAAAAAATATCTATTATATCTTATCCCTGTTATTATAATTTTGGATTATCTATTAATTTAAATTAGTTTTTATAGAATAATTTTATTTATTTTATAATAATAACCTTTAAACACTTTTTCACTTTTACTTTTTTGGAAAACAAAAATGACATTCATGCATGTTTCTAGATTACCGCCACCAAGAAGCATCATGTTTCGTTTTCCTTAACCACCATTCAAAACTAGTAATAACTATAAATTTAATAAATTATAATTTTGTTTGAAAGTAATTTTTATTAAGAAATAATAAGACATATTATATATTTATCTTGATATATATAAGACTAAATCATTAGACACATGAGTTGAATAATGCCTCTATAGGATGATTAATTCCCATTTTTCTTTTAATAACTAACATAAGTGGATGGTAATTATAAAGGGATTAATGGGTACATATTTTTTATGATATATCTATGTGTTTTCATGTAGAATAACAAAACCTATTAATTTTGTTACAGTGAAATGAGGAACATAAATTCAGTCATTTAAAACATTCATATAAGGGGGAAAATATTTTATTTAGGTTATATAATATTTTAACATCCATTAAATATTAATATAATTCCTTTAATTTTTAATATATGAAACTAATAAAAACTAAATAATAACATAAATTTTTTAATGATACTACATTCAAACCACCACCTAATCATCCACTAATCATGGTATGTTCATGATTTGTTATGTTTAACGAAAAACATGAACGATGATATAAGTTAATATAATGTATTGATATGAGAACATATATACTAGTAAAATATAATATTAATAGGTAAATTATTATTATTATTATTATTTTGGAAATTCTAAAATTATTGTTAATGTTAATAATTAAGTAACCATTATTCATTCGTTGTGAATCATTGATATATTATCATCACAAATTTCATATTCTCCCAAAATAACAACAACAAAATGAAATGAAACAATATATCTATAAAAATTATGGAACTTTTATTCTAGTTGATTAAATTATTTATTAACGAATAAATATTTAATAATGATAAATACCAGCCCCACTTTTAAGAATCTCATTCAAAATAGTCATGACTACTTACACGAGATACTAAAAATATGGTAACACTGACATATATATATATATATATATATATATATATATATTTGTCCGTGTGTGTAGTTATTATAAAATGGATTATAAATATATATTTTTATGAATAATGATTTTTTTAATGAATTTAATTTGTTTATTCAGGATTTTCACTACAAGTGTATAACAAATTAGGACTGAGAAAATACTTTTCTTTTTTATTCCAATTCATTGAGGCGTGATACATAATTTGAACCATGTTTATCGTGTATTATGATCCTGTTATTGACTATCCCATTAATTATATATATATATATATTATGTTTAATTCATTGTATATACTAATACATGTAATGTTCTATTTTTCTAATGTCTTTTGATTCAAGTGTGACAATAGTGGAATGATTTATTAGTAACTTGATTTTTATTCGTTGATTTATGATCAATTATATTGAAATTATTTAGAATATGTTGGGAAAATAGTAATCTTTCATTTTATAATATTTTTTCTAAGTATTTACCTTTTTATTATATTAAATCAATATTTTTGGTTACTTTATATTCCGAGAATATTACCCATAACGGATATTTATAACTCAAGCCTCCATTCCTTGGGTTATATTATTTTATCATGAAAATAAATATTATAATATTCGGTTCTTCCAGCCTAATATTTTATTGTATGGTAATATCACTAAATATATTGTGAAAATTATATTTTTATATAAATTTGTAATTTGTCACACTTATTATAAGGTGAGTTTCTTACAAATCTATTTTCAAAATAATAGAAATGGTTCTTCCTTTAACATTCAATTATTTCATATTATTCCATAAAATCTCTATGAAAGGAATTATATTTTTTGGGATCCATTTTTATATATTCTTTATAATGGGAACATTTTCAAAAATATCTCACATAACCATTTCAAAAGATACATTTGAAAATGAACAATTATTTTTCCATTATAATTTTGATTAAAATACATTTTGGGATTTATCATCAATTTTTGTTATGGATTTAGAAATAAATTGTCTCAGTGGTGTTATGATTCATGATTTATAGTTTAATATATATGTAAATATTTATAAATTTGGGTATGCATATTTTCATATCAAAACATTTGATTAATGATTTCTTCTATTCTAATAAAATTAAAATATTTTTTATTAGGTTATTATTATAACAGGCCCCCATATTTTAGTGTATTAATTATGGCGTTAAGAATTATTTTTAATATATACAAATTATTAATTAGTATATCTTATGATCATGTTTTTTAATCATAGAATTAGTTGTATACTCCTTTTTCAATATAGTTTTAACATCACATTTTATATAATTCATATTGGATTATATTCAGTAGGAATGATTGTTCATTTATTGGAAGTGGATTTATTTTCATTCATTGGGAATATTTACTGATAAGTTTGGATGTACACATATTGACAGCCATTAAACATGATAAGGGATGAATTTAAATCCGATAATATTGATTTCACTGTATAATAAATAATTATAAAAATTGATTTATTTATTTTATCATATAGTAAATTCATTGTATATAATCAAGTGAGAGGTGGTTACCATAATTATATATCCATAGATTAATTTTTATGTATCATGAGTTAGAAAATATTTTTGTACCTCTCCCTCTTATATTATATTTTCTTATTACAGGGACAGGATAACATGTTTCAATGTCTGAAATTTTCAATTTAGACATTTATAGATAAGTAATTTTTTATACATTTTATAATTTTTTATCATGTAAATAGAATTACCTCAGTTTCAGTTGATAATTGAATTATCATTATAACATATTCCATTGAAAATATTTATTCCTCTTATATGGAATGGTTTCATCACTTTCATGTTTTACAGTAATGAAAATGTTGTCTCTTCCATTCACATGATTTTTTTACCCATGTTATGATTAAATGTATTAATAATTATATGCATGATTGGATATTTGTTTAAATAATGTTTGTTCGATATTGAGTCATATTATTGATTAAATTATTTTCATAAGGTGGAAAAAATATCGGTTAGCCCAGAAAGACCCATGATATATTAGTTTTTTATTCTTCATAATTGTCTAAATCTATAATCCATAAAGACTATCGAAATGTATTTAATGAAATATTTTATTTAATTCATGTGAAAAAACATCAGTGTTCTCATGTTTCTATAGAAACATTGGATATAGAAGAAGTAGTTTTATATTCTAAAATGCATGAACTTTAGAAAAATAAAATTACATTAAAATATATATTCTCCTCAAGAGAGATATTTTTTTAATATACATTCCATTGATATGTGAGATTAATTGAGAGATAAACAGGATAATTTATAGAAATACATTTATATATCCAACTTATTAATGAATTTTTTTTAACAAATAGAATTATTTCTTTACAATTGTGGTAATCATTATTTTAAATTCAGTTAGTACATATCGGATATAAGATTTTTTAGTGTAAAATTTTTCAACTCTTTTTTCTAGAAGTTTTATCCATTTTTCTATTGAAGGAGAATGATATAATTTTAAAATAATTATTGAAATGAATTGAGAAATCATAGATATGGTATATATCATTTTCAAATTGATCATAGTTCTGAATACACATATATAATAAAATTAAATCCTTACTTTGGTATGTGTTTCATGTTTGGGGAAACTAGATAAACCATTGGTAGGTAGTGTTCCTTACATAAAAAACCTTCATATGGGAATTACACTATTGAATAAATCGACCTCCTCTTAAATATTGTATCCATCAAAATATTGATTTATTTTTAGATTTTGGCACATGAAAACATTTTTTGTGGTATAGTCCATATGTCTACCAAATTTCTGACCAATAAAGTTAAATACACCACTTAAGTTGTTTTCAAATTCATAATATAATTTAAATATTTATTATATATTATTTATTTTTTGATATAGTATATTTTTTATTCCTTTTAAAATGGGAGAAACAAATAATGATAGTGGTGTTTGAAGTGAAAATATTAAATTGAAGATCACTAGGTTTCACCCCCTATATGAGTTATTTAGATCTCACATTACAACTTATTGGTCCCAACACAATACGACATGAAAAAATTCATCACATTGGTATAATACAAATACATTATTATATAGTATAATTAATAAAATATAATTTCTTGATCGAATATCAGGTTACAAAAACATCGTCATGAGATAATTTTTTATATTCAGGATCTTACCATGGTTAATCGTGGATTAATAAAAAACAAATAAAAGGTAAATACCTTATAGTACACCAATGGGAATAAATCTTCCCTCCTAAAAGCAATTCAACTACTTCCCCACATATAAAAACTAATATTTATTGGCATCCCTAAAATAATAATTTTTATTAACTATGCATAACATAGTCCTTATACATAATATCAAAATAATATAATATAAAAACAATGATATGATCCCAACCCCTGTAGATGTCCTTGAAAGAAATCCATAGATGATGTTTTTTCTATAATAAAATAAGCATAATAAGAAATATGCATAGTTATTATATATCAATATAGAAAAAATCATCCTTAATATTTATATCACGTAATATAATTCATTACTGTGATCCAAAACTATTAGATGAAAAAATAAAAATTCTATTATATCCTAATGTTATCCTTATTCAGAAATGAAAAAAAAATTATTCGTAATACCAACAACATTGATATGAATGCCTTATTCATAAGGGGTAACATCCCCCAAATTTGTTAACGATCTCAAGGTATCGATAAACTTCATAAAATACATCATACAACAAAATGAAAATATTTTTATAATGACTACAAGACTCTCATTTAGAGATTATGTATCATATTTATATATTAGATGATTATAAAGAATCTTATTATAACTCTCCAACTCAGGTTCCACAAACGCGTGCCTAATGTCGGATTGTTATGTGATGACAAGGAGACTTCCACATATTCCAGAGGATATCAAATTGCAATGAGGGTCCAATATATAACATGCAGAGACTATACTCACATTATAAAAGGATCATAAATTTGTAAATTAATATACAAAAAAACAAATGATAATAAACAATATCCAAGATAATAAAAAAATAAATAAATACGAACATAACATGAAAATCCTAAAAAATAGAAAATGGCCATTAAGAAATGAAATAAATATTATGTTTATATAAGTTTCAATTCCAAATTGAAGACACAAAAAAAGACACACGTAAGTCTACCATGTGTGAACTGACATTATGTATGGTTCCCAAATTCATTCTCTATCCTGAATCTGAACTCATCCATATGACATATGGTGTCTCCCATAATCATATCATGAAAACATGAGGTATATTCCTATAATGATCAAACATCCCTTGTATATAAAGCCCTAAGATTTTATAAGATAGTTTATTTTAAATTTCTTTGATGTCATGTGTTTTACTCTGCACCAATATTACATAGCGCTATACACAAGAATATACATGGCTTATGTTGTACACAATTTTAAGTTCAATTGATATAATTGATTTTAAGCGACACTGAGTATTGATTTTTTTCATTGTATAAATAAAATAAGTTTTTATTATGTTATACACAACACCAAAAGAATCTTGCACTAAATGAACCGCTGACTTGGCTTGAATTACATTCATGATTGACCTTCCTCAATAGCTTGTATTGTATATGATATCGAGTTTCACTCAATAATGATATATTCTTAAATATTATTATTTAATGGGACATAAACTAGCCATTATGAATAGTATTAATGAATATTTGAATTTTATATCATTATAA
This sequence comes from Viscum album, assembly GCA_963277665.1. NCBI lineage: Eukaryota > Viridiplantae > Streptophyta > Magnoliopsida > Santalales > Viscaceae > Viscum > Viscum album. The sequence goes on along the minus strand of OY728121.1, from coordinate 1,629,512,679 downwards.
TTCATCCTAAACATTTTATATAACATGATATGAGAATAAAATCTATTTTTGTAGGATAAAAGATGTATTTTAAAAAAAATGATCTTTACCACCTTTTAAAAGTGAACCCATTTTAAATATAGTTTTTGAAACTTTTATACGTTATATTTGAAAAGGTAAAAATTTTATTTTGAAGCAGTATATAAAAATTTACTTTAGATGAATTTTTTATATTTTTCTTATCATATTCAAATTTGGATAAATAGTTAAAATACGATAAATTTTAATTGAAAAGAACTTTTTTCATCAAAATAATTTGTAAGGATAAAATATATTATTGAATGATTTTAATGTGTAAATAGAATATATTTTTATATTTTAAGATAGTTCAGGTCATTTTCATTAATTTTACATTGAATTCATATGTACAAACAATTATATCTTTTGCAATGTTATAAACAAAAACCCGTTTTATTAAAAACACGATTAATTTTAAATTAATTACTGTAACTACTGTGCTTTGAATTTGTAAAAATGGATTCCATATTTTCAATTAAAATTTTCAAATTGTGTAAATATACACTTTTTTTGGACATTATGAATAATAATTTCAATAATTTTTTTATTTAGAATCATTAAAGGGTAAATTTGGTAAATAAGGGTAAGAAATAATATTATAATAATATTAAACTACGCTAATACAAAAACTATTCCTATTGGATGAGATATGTTCGAACATGGGCATCCTTATATCTATTTTGGGACCAAATGGTTTCACATGGATGTGAAAATGACACAATAAGAATTAATTTAAAGAAAAGATAATTATAACAAAAATATATATCTATAACTAAATATATTTTAATATGGGGTTATATAATAGATAAAAATTTATATAAATAATCATTATATATATAGAATTATTTAAAATATCTTTTTATTTTATTTATAAATTTTAGACATGAAATAAATATATTTAGTTTTGACAAAATTATGATTTTATGATTACCTCATTAAAGAATGATTCCAATAAATGATTTCAAGAATACTAAAAAAATAAATATGGTTATTTTGATGTAATCCACGAATTTTATGGATTATATTTACATATTTTATTTTATTTATTTCATTTTTTCTATGTAATAAGGTTGTTATGAATTTTTTAAATAATTATGTATGAATAGTGTCCAAAATTGACACAATTAAAAAAATAAAACATAAAATAGTTTATTAAATATAAGTAAATTCATAAAAATATAGGATTATTCCCAATGGTTAATATAAGTCCAAATATATCATAAATAGTTTTTAGGGGATCTTTTCACCTGATGTGGTAATTAAATAAACCAAAAATTAGTAAAAAAACATGATATCACAGTATTATTAAAAAGGGTAAAATAAGTGTAAAACCAAATAGATGAGGATAAAGAAATATTAAAATCATGTTAAAAAGATTATTGGATGATGGGTATTCTAAAAATAATCTTATTGTCTTATAATTTAAAATGTTTTAAAACATTTTAAATTCAAATTTAATTTATAATAAATTATTATTTTTGATCTTTCCTAAAGTGAGCCTCTCCTCTCATATAAAAGGGAACCTCCTCTATCTTCACATCACAGCAGTTTGATCCTTCTAGATCAGAAAAATACTAAATATTTATCTCTTAAACTTATATATTAAAATTATAGTGGTCCTTGTATTCTTAATACTTTAATTCTATTTCCCTAAGATAAAATTTAAAGGAGGCATGTCATGGAAGAGGTAATCTCTTCTACCGATTATTTCAAATTTACTTCCTCTTTAACATCATATTATTTTTTTGATTCATTATAAAGTAATTATATCAGTATTAATCATATAATTATATTCTATTGTTAAAATGAAACAACAATATTTCACCATCTATCCATCCTATGAAAAACTAAATCACCGCGCGTGCGTACGTACAACTTATTGTCTCCACACTGTGGTGTAATTTTTTATTCACCACCACATTACATGGATGAGTATAATTCTTGAAATAATAACTATAATTGATTATTATAAAATTATACTATTTTTTAGATATTATAAACTATCCACTTCAATACCATTCAGAAATTATGCGAATGATATCATCGCTCGTGTGTACCTATGGATTACCTTCTCCACGAGGTGATGAGATTCATTCCACATATAAATCATTTATGAATAATTATAAAGTATATATAAAAAATAATCATGACATATATGAAATAATAATTATACTGGATTTATTTATATCTATATATGTCATTTACTTAGTTCTATAAAATTCAAAAAGGAAACAAAAAATAGTGTTCATCAGTACATACGACCTACCATCTCTATGAAAGATGTATTCCCTTTTAATTATATATTTATTATATATATATTTATATAATTAATATATAACATATATTTAAATCATTTTTTACATTATTTAGGTATGTAAATCATGATATAGGTAATTAAATGAATAAAAAAAATTCCAAACATGTTTGATAAATGAAACGAGTATTACCCAAAATGTTCTTTTAACATGGAACTGACAAATGAATGGGTAATGTATAGTCATAACTGAGACATATATGATATAATAAATAATAATATGGTTCTGTTACAAGTTAATTATATTTTTAAACCTACTATACAAGGGTTTCAGACACATATGGAAGAAATCAAACCTATGGTAAGGGATAATTTTTCAATCTCATTTTTATCTGAGACTGCTTTTACATATGTATTTTCTAGGGTCAAATTTATCATCCATGTCTTTGTATTATAAAAATGTTTTCATAAAATTATTAACATTCATAAATATATATTTAATTTTATTTTTACCCCCTTATGACTTTTACATTGTTGTATGAAAGGAATCATTCTTTTGCGTACCATTTGTGGTAATTTTGACTTTTTCGGCCAAAGTACGTGGATGATGTATATTTTTTTTAACATATACAGTATGAAAGTGTTTTTACATATTCATAATTCCTTATTTACATGAATATTTTTCTACATGTTTATAATGGTATTTTTATGTGAATTAATTTCATTTAAAATAGCATGAAATTTTAGAAAATAAATTATTTTTGAAAAATAAAGGATATTTTCCACATGAAGTTAGTTCAGGGTTTTTATTAGAATTATTTTAAATCTAAGATGACATAGGGTTAGGTTTCTATCCATATTATTAATTATATTATATTATGTTTATTACTGAATTTTTGTATGATGGCCATTTATATTATATTGATTATTTTACAATGGGATGATGTTTAAGAACCCCATTTTATTACATGGGATATGCTATGGTAAATGATTTATGATTCTGTGTAAAATGTAAGAATGATTTTATTATGAGATCATTGAGACCTATATCCCCCTCAAATAAATTGTGTAACGATTTATATCTAATGAGATAAACATTACTAGAACAACAAGTAACCTTGGTTCAGTAATGGACATTGTCCACTATGATAATCTTGGACTTAATTATTTGGATAAAATTGAAATAATATTATGTTTTTATTATTTTTCCTTAATTACATGTTATATTCCAATTCTATTATATCATTGATAATGTTACTTTATGACACATGCCTTACATAATACCTATATTTATATCATTTCTCATTATTTTGATGTATAAACTTTTTGTTCATGTTTTTTTATTCAAATGTTTATGGTTTGTTTTATGTTCTTCATGTTTACATTTACTGAGCATTTGAGCTCACCCATTATAAGTTTTCTTTTCCCTAGGATATAAATAATGGTTTTATGTAGGAAAACCAAATCGGATAATCCTTATGGGAGATGTTGAAGATTTTTCACCATGATTAGAATATTATGTTCTGTGTTTCCAAAGGCACTAATCTAATTCATCATTTGGGAATTTGTATGTGTCATATATTACATATTATACAAATGAAATGTAATTTCCATGTCTTTCATTATTGGGTCTCTACAATTGGTATCAATGTGATGGTTTTAATATCCTTTGTAAACAAGGATTCCAAAACATTAGTGATATACTTAAAGATATTTCTATGGTATGTCTATGGATTCCCCTAATGTTATGTATAATTATATGCTACAGTCCTAAAATTATGGTAACAATCATGAATAAGTAATAATTAAAACTATGATATTATAGATTAAAGGTACTCCCCCTTGACTATGTTGTTTTCCTAGTATGATTCTGGCCTTTCACACAATTCTATTGGGGTTTTAGATGATGGATGTAACTAGAAGGAACCTTGTTAATAATCAATGCAGTGGGAAATGCAATAATTTTCCTCCAAAAAAACAACATTTTATGGGAGATGGAATGAAAAATCTTACTTCTGTACTTACAGTAGCTATGAGTCATTATAGACTCCCAAATGAGTAGAGAAGGGAAAAAATTTATTGAGTAATTCATGAGGAAACATCCACCTTAGTTCAGTGGGTCTTTGGATCCACTTGTTTCTGAACAATGTTCCATTACCATGTACAAGTTATTTTCCATCATTCTCTATTCGAAACAAGAAATGTCTATCTTGGATATTTGTTGTTTAAAAGGTGAAGTAGACCAGTGGTTTACTATAATTAATAATACAAGGCTGCAAGATGCAATTGAAACCATGGAATGGGATGCGTTCAATAACATGGTTTTCAATAAGTACTTCATTGTATTCTTCAAAGGCAGCTATAAAAGGAGTTCCTTGAGCTTAAGAAATAGGATGATGACTCTTTTGGTATATACAAGTTGAATTTTACAACACATTCAATGTATACTTATGGATTTATCATCCAATACGAATGTAATATTGATTGATTCATCAATGGCTTAAAACCATGTCTTCTAAGGGTATTATCTATAAGGGACATGAATAGCTATGAAGATATTTTTCACTGTGCAGTAATGGTAGAACTAAAAGATGGTGTTACATATCCATCTCATGGTTTTGATATGAAACAAAATATGGAGTTCAAGTTAAAATCTAAAAAAATGGTGAAAAGAAGGAAAATGTTTTCATATACTCAATGATTGAATATAAACATTGTGGGGATTGTCTTAATGGGACTAGAAAATTTTTCAAGTGTGGAAAAGAATGTAATCAAGTAGTTAATTGCCAATGTAATGGAAAAAAGGTTTCTAGTTATCTGAATTGTGAAAATACTATAGACAATGAAACAATAACACTTCAATGCTATTAGTGCAAGGATATGGGGCATTATGATAACCAATTCCCTAATCTAAGGGTTAATGATGGTTGAAATCAACAACCACATGAGAAAAAAGACAAAGAGAAGTCACATGTAATCACTTTTGGTGATGTTGATTATGAAAACAACGTTATGGAATGATTAAGTGTTTATCTAATGGGGTTTTAAAATAGTTTTTTGGAATAACATTTATAGTATTATGGAATAATGAAATATCTATATATTTGTCTATTATGGTTTTCCATGATTATATGGTACTAATATCCATGAAAAGTTATTGTAATATTATGGGGAAGTAGATGATATGTGCAGAATTAAAGGATTAAAATAAAATAATATGTTTGATAGTATTAATGAGATAAAAAATGATAAAAGGACAAAGTGATATCATGGTTTGAGTATATAGAATTCTTGGTATATTTGGTGTGTGGAAAGAGTTAATTTTTATAGAATTCTGGTTGTCAGTAAGGTTCTACCGTAATTTATCCTATTATCAAATTTCCAGATAATATATGAATAAGGTATTTACATGTTTGGGATGTAAAAAAGAAGATCTAACTTATGAGATATGGGAGACAAATGTTTAGTATATTTAGTTCACCACTTTATAATGTTTTATATTTTCAGTTTTATGAAGTATTATAACGTAATCCTTTAATGGATAATACAGTTTATATTCCAATTAATGTATGTATTATCTCATTATAGACAGCCTTATGCGTATTTTATTACCTATGATAACATATTTTTTGGAGACATATGGAATGACCTATCATTCTATCACATGATCTGCTAACACTTCAATAATGAGAAATTCAACTTCATTTCTTTATATAAGAAATGAAGTGAATATTATTCATCACATGAAAAATAGTGAGATTGTACCAAATTCAATAAAATATTTTTCACATGAAAAATTCTTCATCTTTAGGAAATGGATTTTGAAACCCAAAATTTTATCCAAGTACCTTCTTATCAGATGAATCTGATGGTCCATTAAATCATCATTGATTTATAGATATCAGGTTGTTGTCATTTTCGAATCCATATTCTGTATCACTATCCATCAGAATTTGAAGGGGAGGTTTATATTTCATATCAGTGTTTTCACTTCCCACTTATTTTATCCTACGTGGAAACACAGTGATGGGTTAATCTGGGTTACCACTAGGTTTCTGACAATCCTTTTTAAAATTTGGTTTTTTTCTTTCTTTTTAAGATCTGGGTTTCTAAGAAAGAAACACTCATGTAGTAAACCATTTATAACACCGACGAATTTTGGTGGAGAAATTCATTTTAAGTGTGGTAGAATGTAACACCCAGAAATTTTATAAGATAGATTCCTTTTAATTTCATTGATGTCTTGTGTTTTATGCTACACAAAGATTATCTTGTACAATGTGCAATAATATGCTTATCTTTTGATGAACACAATTTCATGCTCTTTTGATTGAATTGATTTCACAAAAAACTGAGTATAGATTTTGTTCAATGTATAAATGGACTATATTATGATAATTTTATACAATAAAAAAGTGGAATATTTCACTAAATGCTACACTGACTTGGCTTGTGTTGCACGGAAGAGTGACCTTCCTTAATAACTTGTGTTGTACGTGATACCGAGTTTCACTAAACAATGATATAATATTAAATATTATTATTTAAAGTGATATAAACTATCTATTATGAATATTATTAAAGAAAATTTGAATTTTATATCATTGGTATTCATCCTGCACATTTTATATAACATTATATGAGAACAAAATCTATTTTTTGGATAAGAGATGTATTTTAAAAAAAATGTAGTTTTATCACCTTTTTATGGCGCACCCATTGTAAATCTAGTTTTGACACATTAATGAGTTATATTTGAAAAGATAAATTTCTGATTTGGAATCAGGACATAATAATTTACTTTGGATAATTTTTTATATTTTTCTAATAACTTTCATATTTTGATGAATAGTGAAAATACGAAAAATTTAAATAGAAAACAACTTTTTAATCGAAATAATTTATTTGATAAAAATATATTATTGAATGGCTTTAATGTATTAATATAATTTTTTTTATTTTGAGACATTTTATGTCATTTTAATTAATTTAACATTTTATTCATATATAAAAACATTTCAATCTTTTGCAATGTTTTAAACAAAAACCTATTTTTTGACCATAAGAAGAATTTTAAGATAATTACTATAAATTATGTGTTTTTAATAATCGAAAATGGATTCCATATTTGGAATAATAATGTTTATATTGTATTAATTTATTAATTTTTAATTCTAGACATTATGAATAATATCTTCAGTAATTATTTTATTTACCGTGGTTGAAGGAAAAATCTGGTAAATAAGTGTAAAAAATAATTTCAAAATAATATTAAACTTCACTAAAAAATTCCATAATCTTATTGGAAATGATATTTCTGACCTTGGTCATCTATGTGTCTATTTTGGGACCCAATGGATTCACATGTATGTGCAAATGACACATTATAAGAATTAATTTAAATTAATGATAATTATAACCGAAACATATATCATTTACTAAATATATTTTAATATGATGTTATATAATATATTTAAATGTCTAATAATAGTAATTATAAATATATAAATATTTACTACATCATGGTATTTTATTTTTAATTTTTAGACATTAGATAAATATATTTAGTTTTGACACAATTAGGATTTTTTTAATACATTATTTATGATAGATTCAAATAAATGAGTTTATAAATATTAAAACAAATGAAATATGGTTATTTTAATGTTATCCATGAAATATTTTGATGATATTGATATATTATATTTGATTTAATTACTTTTTTTAATTAAAAATGTTTTTATAAATTTTGAAAAAAGTCAAGAATGAATAGTCTCTACAATTGAATAAATTAATAACATAAAACATAAAATACTTTATTAAATGATATAAAATTCCTAAAAATATAATATTTAAAAAATGGGTAATATAAGTCCAAATATGTCATAAATAACTATTTTTGGGTCTTTTTACATGATTGGAAATTTAAATTAACCCCGAATGTGTAAATAACATGATATCACAGTAATATTAATAAAGGTAAAATATCTGTAAAACCAAAAACACAAGAATTATCATATCTTATAATTAAAAAAGTTTCTATCCATTTTAAATCGACATTTAATTTATAGTAATTTATTATTTTTTTAACTTTCTTAAAGTGCCCCTCTCCTCTCTTGTAAAAGGGGGCCTCCTCCCTCTCCTCTTCACTACATTTTGAAAATTCATGCTTGTCCAAACCTTGAGAATTTAAATTCTAAACACCCCTAGTTACATTTTATTGGTTCTACTATTCTCAAAAGTCCAACTCTAGTTCCCTATTAAGATATTTTATGGAGGCACATCAAGGAAGAGGTATTTTCATCTACTGATACTTTCAAATTTATATCTTCTTTAACATCTTCGTATTTATGTGTTTTATTATAATTTAAAAACATAAGTCTAACTCATATAATGATATGTTATTATAAATATTAAAAAAACCTATTTTAAATTCTCTCCATCCTAGGAAAAAATGATATCACCACGTGTGCGTACATACGACTTACCGTCTCCACACTGTAGTGTGATCTGTTTTTCACCAATAACTTCCATAGATGGGTATAAATGTGGAAATAATAAATATATCTGATTATTATAACATTATACTAGTTCTGAGATATTATAATCCATCCAATTCAATACCAACCCGCAATTATGTTAACGATATCATCTCTCAAGCATACGTATGGCTTACCGTCTCAACGACGCGATGAGATTCAATCACATTGTTAAAAATTCATGAATGATTATAGAGTATACATAAAAAATAATAATTAAATATATTACATAATAATTCTACTATATCTATTTATATATATATATATATTTGTGTGTGTGTGTTTCATTTACTTACATCTGATTCCAAAATGAAATGAAAACTATGCTCATGCATACATATGCCCTACTATCTCCATAAACGGTGTACTACATTTCAATTATATATATATAATATATATTTATATAAAAAATATATAAGATATATATATGATTTTTTACATTTTGGAACTAATTAAATTATGATATATGTAATAAAATTAAGAGTAACAAGTCCAAACACGCATGGTAAATGAAACTATTATTACCCAAAACATTACTTTAACAAGGAATTCACAAATGAACGGGTAGTGTAAAGTCTTAAGTGAATAATATATGATATCCTAAATATTATTAGGGTCATGTTAGAAGTTAATAATTTTTTTAAAACCCTTATATATAAGCTTCAGAAAAAAATAGAAGAAATCAGACCTAAGGTAATGGATAATTTTGCAATCTCATTTTTATCTGAGATTACTTATACCTAAGTATTTACTAGGGTTATATTTTTCATTCATGTCCCTGTTTTCGAAAAATGTTTTCATAAAATGTTTAATTATTCTTCCATGTATATTTAATTTCATTTTTACCCCCTTTGGTCTTTTACAATGTGGTATGGAAGTAATCGTTCTTTTGATTACTATATGAGGTACATTTTGACTTTTTTGACAAATGTATGAGGAGAATGTTTATTTTTTTAACCTATATGTCAAGAATGTGTTTTGATATCTTCATAATGACTTATTTTAATGAATATTATTCTAAAATTTTATATTGTATTTTCAAATAAATTATTTTCTTTTAAAATTTACCTGACATTTTGAGAATGGAAATGTTTTTGAAAAAAGATTGGATATTTTCCCTAATAGGTATGTTCAAGAGTTTTATCAATATTATTTTCTATCTAGGATAACATAGTTTTTTGATTCTATAGCTATTATTAATTTTTTTGGTTATGTTTATGATGGAATTATTTTTATTATGTCTGTTTATCTTAAATGGATTATGTTATGGTGGCATGATGTTTGAGAACCCTATTTTATTGAATGGGTCTTGCCATAATGAAAGATTTATGTTTTTGTGGAACATATAAGAATGATTTCATTATGAGAAGGATGGGACCTATATCACCCTCAAATGAATTTGGTAATTATTTATATCTCATGAAATGGGAATTTCTGGAACAACAAGTATACCCGGTTCAATAATGGACTTTGACCATTATGTAGGTCTTCACAGCAATGGATTGGCTACTATGGAAATCATATTATGTGATTATTAGTTTTCCACAATTACATTTTTTATTCCAATGATATTATATAATGGTTAATGTTCCATTATGATACATACATTATGTACTACCATGTTTTATATCATTGATCATCATTTTGATGTTTAAACTTTATGTTCATGTTTTTACGTTCAAATGTTTATGGTTTGTTTTATGTTCTCCATGTTTACCTCTAGTGAGGATTTGAGATCACCCTTTTTATAATTTATTTTCTCTAGGATATAAAGAAATGATTTACGTAGGAAAAAAGGGAAGATCTTTATTGAATATGTTCAAGGTCATTGACTATGAGTAGAATATTATGTTCTGAGATTCCAAATACATGAAAATAATAGGGTGTTTGGGCATTTTTTTGTGTAATTTATTAAGTAATCAACAAAAGAAATGTAATGTTCATGTATGTCATGCTTTTTGTATCTAAAATTTATGGTGTGGGTACAATAAATTAGGATTCCAAAAATATCCTATAAAAAATATATAGTCTATAATACAATTTTAGGTTGAAGAAAAAATAAAGATCATATTTAAAAAGAAAAAAATACCACACTTATTATCCCTTAATCCACCACATATTCCCCTTTGTTGATGGTGTCTCCTAAAGAAATAAAAGATATTTTTCCTGTGAATGAGTCTGAACCATACGCCATAGGGATATCAGAAATCATTATTTCAATGGACATTTGTATTCATTTAATTTCAATATCACATTCATGCATTGGGGTCCAAGAGCAGCATTCTGCAGCCTTAATGTTATTTGTATAATCTATACCTCAGGCACACCACATTGTTCACTTTAACATATGAATATATATATGAATGTGTGTGTGTGTATTACTATCATATAGAATTATTCTAGAACACCATGTGTATTTTTACCATTAGACCATGAAACACACCTCATTGGTGACATGAAAAAAATATATATTTCGAGTTCATAGAGAACCAACCTACTACCCCATGGGTTTTTGAAGCATTAGTTTTTGAACCACACCACATTGTACACATTCATATACACATATCATGGTTCAAAATTCATAACTAATTCATCAACCATTATCTAATCTATTTACACATTAATTTATCAGTCAAAACTTTGGTTCTTCACTTTTATCATAAGGAACGAAAGAACAATTTACCAATTTACCCATGTATATCATTTATTTCAATATTAATTTTACCATTATGGTTAAGTCAATGAACACTATAATTCCCATTATCTAACATGAAATAATGATTTAATTAAATATTAATAAATAATTATCGAACATTTCACATTTCCTAATTCCATATTTCAATGATAACACCAAACCCCTTAGGTATCCATCAAGTCTGATCCCATAATCTCTAACATGATAAACGATATCTCTAAATGGTCTCTGGATATCATTAAATTGAATTATAATTTTTATTTTCATGTCAATTTTACTTTGTAGAAACAAAATGGTACAAGTATATAAACATTTTCTTAATAAACACTATGGAAATATTCGACTAAAACACCTACCTAATGATATTAGATGAATTCTTTCAAAACAGTAACAAAAAATTTGATGTTGAATGGGTGGATTCACAATGACAGAGGAGATCTAAAATACAAATCAAGGATCATGTTATAATGAAATAGGATCCATTAAACCCTAGATCTTAACATTAAAGTATATTAAATTAAACCATCTTCATAGGGGAATAAATAGAAGAGAGAGAGAATCCCAATCAACGAAGAAATCACTCACCAACGAGGTGTCAATACTTCCAATTGTTCTTTGATTCTACATGAATGGGATTGAAGGATATATGTATCATCATTATAGAAAAAAATGATATAAATTTTATAATAATTAAATTGTGTTATTAGGGTCATAAACTGTGGTTTTGGCTATTTCTAATTAATAATATGGTCATTTAAAATTCCGTGAGCATGGTTTTCAGGGAGATTAGCACAATTTTCCAAACCATGATCCCTAACCATTCAACCTTGCTCTCTTGGGTGAAAGTTTACTCATAATGGGTCACATGGTTTAAAAAACCATGTTCCATTTATGGGATTGCCCTCTGTTTTAGTGTCCATTGTTTTTTGAGGGTGGTCGCATGATTTGGATAAACATTCACCTCCATCCCATTTCTCATAATGGGGAAACAATTTCCTGGGGAAAACCAAATTGTTTTCCCTAACCATGTGAAAACTATGAACAACTGTACATGCTTACAAATTTCTTCTCATTCACATAAAAAACCCCAAACAAATATCTGGACATGGTATGATAAAAACATGTGTAATATAACACCTAAAACAATTACAAAAATTCTCCAGAATGGTCGAGATCCTAATATATCCCAACATTATAGCAGCTTGTCATCAAGATATACTCCTAAGAATCACTAAGCCTCTATGGTATAATGTTTGGACCACTAGACTATTAATTAATATTCCCTATCATATTTACAGCATTAAGAAGACCATGTTTCCATAGCACTTAGACAAAGGTACCCATATTTCCCCCACAATACATTCTCACTAGGATCCAAAACACAAGTCACATGGTTCACAAAGGATTCATCAACCTGAAGAACAAAATAATAAATTTTGATCAAATGAGAATTGTTAGGTGATATTTAAAATTATGCGACACATTATAAATATCCTTTATAATACTATACATCAAAAGAAGATCCAATCTGTATTAAAAAAATTCAATTCTCTCAGTAATCTCCAATAGCCCAACAAACCTGGGGACCAATATGTGATGCCTTTGAATCTATTGGTGACCCAATCTAGAGAAACGTGATGGAATACATATTCTACTGCTATAAACTCAGTAGGTCAATGAATTCTATTATCATAGGAATTCATTTTACTCTGAGTCGTATCCATTCATTATTGATTAAACTGAACCTAATTTGATACATCTTGTATAGGACCCTGTTAATAACATTATCTCACCATCCTCAATAAAACATTGCGTTGATCTTTATGGTCTACCATAAATTTCATCATTTGGTACCATCACTATACAATCCTTGTAAAATTAATTATAGAATAAGACAACTAGCACTAACTAATTCTCCCTAGGTCCAACAATAACTAGGAAACATGCACACAACATGTCCAATAACTCCAATATAAAATGCACATTTTTTCAAACTATCTATGGGTGAAAATCCATGATAATAAATACCTTGTTCCCAAAATAATAATATAATCCTTTCAATAAGAATTAATAGAGCTTGATTCATGATAAAATACTACCATCCAAGGAACCCCATTCCAATGGAATGTCACGACCCAACCCAACGAGGCTCGAGCCGCGACTGCCCAAGCCCACCTCCAATAGGCCAGGGGCTGGCGACCAGCGCCGAGTAGGCTATCTCACACAAGGGAGGCATTAGCCTATGGTAACTGTACGCACACACCCACAAACACCTCCATGAAACTATCCAGAGATATATAAAACTGAAAAGGAAATGCATGCATACATCTATCCCAAACCAGAGTACAAAAGAAGTACAAAAGGGAAAAACAGGGCCCACCAAAAGAAAACTACAAAAGTGCTTCCAACCTTCTCTGAAGAAGGGCAACACTGCCACAAACACCCGCTGGAAAGTTCCCTCGGCACAGCTCCGGCAAACACCCTGGTCAACATGCTCACTAAGCTCCGCCTGCTCCGGGTCCTCCTGGGACTCCGTCGAAAGGCCTGTGGTCTGCACAAGACACAAACATGTGTGGGAAAAGCCAGTGCAGGGGTGAGTATAAACATACTCAGTAGGCGCCCCAAAAAACCAAACCCCAAGGGAGCAATTGAAAGGCAACAATCTGCTCAACCCAGCCAGAGGGAACCCGGACGAGAGAGAAACTCCATCTCGTGACCATCCTCAGCTAGACAAAACTAGTCAACTCAGCTCAGCTCATGTGTATGCCCATACATACACCTTGAACAATCCAGATATACTCAGATCACACAACAAAACCACAAGAGGTACCGACCTCGTCACCAGCAATTGTCCACAACCAGGAGAGTACACCACGAACACTGTCATTCCCGATGACACTCATCCGAGAGATACACTCCATCAGGTTTATCACAAACCTCTCAGATGCTCACCCAAGAGATCACGCTCGTCGGATAACATCACTTAGGAAACATCACTGAAACAACAAAACCACCAAAATCCTCGGATAGGGGATCGCCACTAGGGTCCGCTAGGGGATACCAAGACCCACTCTTGTATACGTAGCTCACAGATAGGGGATCACTCCCAGGGTCCGCTGGGGGATACCACGACCCGATCTGGCATACATAGTTCTCATAGATAGGGTATCACACCCAGGATCCGCTGGGGGATACCACAACCCGATCTGGCGCTCGACAGAAACTCCACACTCAGATAGAGGATCATTGTCCCTATAAAGATGGTCACGATGATACTGGAACCCTATCTGGTATAAATCTCGATGTAGGGGATCGAACCGACGATGCTGTAACCCTACTGAGCACAACCCACAGCGTAGGGGATCATATTTTCATTGATGCCACAAACCCTACGGGGTTAACCTGCTACATAGGGGATCGCTGCCCATGAAGAAGCGGTCACAGCGATACCAAGAACCCGATCTGGGGTAAAGATGCTAGAGGATCCACTCCGGGCCCACTGGAGGGATACCAAAACTCTAACAGTTTAAACATCTCATCGAGAGGATCACAAACCCATAAGAAGGTTGTGATGCCACACGAACCCTCGTTGGAACGAACCAAGGGAGAAACCTCAACCACTGCTGGTCCAAATTTCCCTAACCCGAGTGACCCGCCACAACGCCACACTGCGCACCTCCTAGGCCAAAACCGAGGCCACCATCGCATTCCACGCGGAAAAACACGCAGGATAGGCTGTTTACTCACCCGAAATGGAGCACCGGTGAAAAAAGAACTATTCACCGAAGCTAGCTCATGCGGGGCCCACACAACGATCCCGAAACTCATTGAGCGGACCATACCACGACGATCCCCTCGGATAAAAAAGCGGAATCAACTACTCGCTCGTCCAAAGCGGACACCTGGTGAAAAAGGTACTATTCACTGATGGCCAGCTTGGGTGGGGCCCATGCCTGGATTCCGAAACTCATCGAATGGATTGCACCATTGCGATCCTCTCGGAAAAACACACAGGATCGACTATTCATCCCCCAAAATCGGACTCCTGGTGCAAAAGCTGCGTTTCTCCGCAAACGCCCAAAACCCGACCTCATGGAGCCCGCACCCTGTTCTCAGTCCCAACACCCCGAAACCATCTCAAAAAGTCCGTCATACCATCAGGGTCTCAACGTCGTTGACGACACGTCAATCGGATGCTCCGGGTAGAAGTTACAACGGCCCAAAGTCGCAAAATAATAAAATCATATTATTTTACACGACCTTTCTAGCTCCCGGGCCACGATCCCGAACCTTTAAAACCTAGAACCCACACCGGAGGGTTCGACTCGTCGTCAGGGTCGCGTCGCCGTAAACGGAACGCGAATCCGTCTCCCAGATTGCAAGATACGTGGGTTTAAAGACCCTCGTATGAGAAAAGAGGCCGGACCGGCCTGGACCAGCCTATGTCGCGTGCCGTCGCGTTGGGTGGCCGGCTGCCGCCGCGCCGGTGGATCTTCCGCGGACCGCCGGGGGCACCCCGGTGGTCCGTTTTGCGATCCGGAGGTGTCTACACGACCCTCGAGACCCGATCTATACGGCGATGGCTTCAATTTGTAGAAAAATGGGATCGGGGGTTAAAACTCAAATCCGCCTACCTCGCAGGCGAAACGCCAACGTTCTGCCTTAGATCCGCGCACCAGAGCTTCCACTGCGCGCTCCTGGAACATTCGTCGTCGAATTCTGAGCTCGTGGGCGCTTCATTGGCTCGATTCGGCGGAGCGGCGGCGAAGAATGGCGAAAAACGTCGAGAGGAACGATAAAAGGGGGGGGGTGCTGATATTTATATTAGCCGCCCGCCGGCGCCAAACCCGCCTCGGACCCGATGCCCGATGCGAACGAAAGTAAGGTCACCCCTTGGGTAAACACGTCATTCTGAACGCAACGGATGACTCAAATTTTCCATCCGAGACTCCGATCAGAATTTATTCAAGCCGACGCTCGCACACTAACTTCGCCACTTATTTACGGAAACTCCCCTGGTGGCATTTCTCACCGCAGGCCCACGCCCGCAAATTTTACACCCCGCCTAGGGTAAACGGAACGTTCCTGATGCAACCGTGCCCTCAGATTCCTTTTCAGAGCTACCGTTTAAGAGATATGACACCCCCTCCACGTGCATAGTATAAAAATACTTCATATTTTTATAAAATTAATTCCGGGCACACGGGACCTCGGAATCGCACGTCGTCTTCGCGCCTAGCTTTGGAATTATTCGTAGAAATATTCCAAAGTCTGACAGGTCCAAAAACCCAGGTCGCTACATGGAAAATCACTCAAACATACATATCCCTTAATTGAAAAACATTGAATGTTTTTTAGATACGAAAGGAATGAGAAGCATTCATTAATTATTCTAAAATTACCCATATTGGCTAATTCTGCTAAGGCATCCTCAAATGACCCACCATGTAGTCCATGGTAATTTCAACCAACATCTCTTCTAGAACATTAAATAGTTGTTGAAAACCATCATGTCACTGATTATTGAACTACACCTACTAACAGGTTTAGCATCATGTCTTGAACCCTACAATTTACCTTTTCATGAATGACAACCAATATTTAAGACATAAGCCACAATAAATTTTGGTCAACTAGGATGCACCACCAACATTGAGGAATTAATCTCATGCCTCAATTCCTTCGTCATACACATATTCATAACATCCCAATCTTAGGAAATGATGATATCATCCTCATATATAGTACAACTATATGTTGACTCCCCACCTTTATGGTTTACCACCATGGCCTAAAATATAAGCCCGCTTAGTGAAATTACATGATATGGATTATAATTATTTTCGATAATGATACAGAATCTAGATTCATTTTCTCCTATATTTCCTAGATCTCTATATGCTCATCCGAAAATGCCATTATTTACCAAATAAAACTAGCCTTTTGACCTACTTATGTCTGTGGATTTCAACTATTCATATCAACAACATTGTTTATAGATCTATACATATATTCTATTTCAAAAAAAATTACTTCATATACACAACCCATATGTACTATCATAGATTCAAAAAATGTTAATAAAAGATGTATTTTAAACTGATCTGATCTCTATAAAAATAAACCATTCACCTAATTGGTAATTTTTCCATAAATATATAGAATAAATCTCCATGGAAATCTCAGGATCATGGATAGGTTAATTCTATTCATGTGGGATCAAATTTAAAAACCCATACATCATATCATTATCTCCAAGTATCAACAATACTCCATGTCCAATCCTAGACACATCAAAAAACTAGGTATACTTCTCATCTATCATGGGAAGGATCAAAATCAGTGTAGTATTCAACATCATTATCATCTCTAATAAACCATTCCATGATACTCCGTGACATTCAAACAAGATCCCCTTACTTGTAAAGATTGAATGTGGCGCTTCCAAGGTGAAATGTTTTTGATAAATCTTTGATAATAACCTGAAAAACCTATAATACAAAGGATATCAGAAAAAATGTTGGGAAGATCCCATGAAACAACATCCTGAAAATTAAATGGGTCCACTGGAACACCATCATTAGAGATGATGTTTTCAAAGAAATTTACCCTATCAATCTATAATTGATAAATAAATATCTTGGAATTTGGCGAATTTTTGGTCTATATTCTTAGAAATGTGTAAAGATACTGGGCATTATTTCCATGAGTCATTAAGTAAAAATAATATTTCATAAAATAACAAAAAACTGATATAGATATGGGGGATATATTTAATTCATCACGACCATAAAATTTTTTAGGGAATACATGATCATGAATGCCATCAGAAAGAACTTTTACACGACATTACTAATAATAAAAGTGGTTTTTTCTAAATCAATATATCTCAGTCTCTCTTGGCGATACCCTGATCTCTTGTCAATCATGGAGAATAAAAAAGATCCTATAAATTATAAAAAGATATCATAATTTTGAGGAATATGATACTAGTTCTAAATGACCATATGATTTAATTATTAGTAATCTATAGATTAACACAATGTCCCATCATCCCTCTTAACAAAAAATGGAGAACCTTGTGGTGATGAACATGTATGTATAAATCTCTTATCCTGCAAATATTCTAGAAGAGTATTATTTTCCTGAAGCTCTATTGGATCCATTCATTAAGGTGTAATGGAAACCAGTTCATCTCTACAAATTAGATCAATTGTGAAGTCAAAATCTCTCTTAGGAGGTTGTCATGAGTATTCTTCCTGAAAAAATAATGAGACCGGTCCAAATTGGGTGGAATGACTTCACAATTTTCATTGCTATCATAATAAATGATTCGAAACTAGGGTGGAAAGATCCCCCATTTTCTCCCAAACGTTCCATGTATGGAATTCCGAGATATATCATTATCCAGGAAGAATAGATTTTTTTTTGTTCAGGATATGTAATGGAACCTCTCATATGGTAACACTAAATGTAATATTAGTGTAATCCAAACTAACATATACACATAACAATTTTACAAACTGACATTTCATGTACGTGTAGAGCCAAAATGAAAAAAGTCTCACGAACCTCGATTGCAAACCCATTGAAAAAATGAATTTCCTTTGACCATAAACCCAATGATGCGTTGATCATCATAAACCCACACACAAATACCATTTTTAGACTCAACAAATTCACATGTTGTGAAGATATATAAGAATGTTAGAATCATGTGTCATATAAATCACTAGAAAGTGTGGAAGGAACAACGATAATACCCATTACTATAAATTGTACTTCCTTTCTATCCAAAAATGTAGACTATGATGCATGAAACTATTGTATACCACTATCAAGTGTAGCAGTTTGATTCCCCATAGATACACTAAAATAATGACATGAAATCCCTTTCCCTGAATTACTAATAGTAATCTAAATTCTAGACTTGTATATTTTAGATGACCCTTTTTCATAATCTGGTTCCTGTTAGATCCTCCATCAGTACCCACATTTCGTGGGTTCATGTTGACCAAATCTAGAAGCTCCATCTTGTGACAAGATCAACAAACTACTAGTGGTTGTGGAAACAAGTTATGATAGTTACAAGGAATACCACACTAATGTAAAATAACTTGATTATTTATATATCTAATAGATCCTTACACATTGAAACTCTACCTATCATTGACCTCACTAACATTCTCATAGTGATACTACCTACGCATGGAAGAAATATCTCCTAACCAACTAGTTGGATACACATGAACTCTACTAGAGTCATCCTTTAGGTACCCCTAATAAATGAGATATGTATTATCCTCCTCGTAAAAAACATCATCAATCAAAAGATGCTAAGATGTGAATTAATCTCAAATTTACATCCATTATGGAAATGTCTCACTAAAGTTGCCTCTCCCCTACCAGGACTGAAACAAAGTTATCAAAGTCAATGAAGTGAACATCATTTTCTATCAAGAAAATACAATCCTAGTTCAAGCACATAAACTCTTATTCCATCTATTGTTCCAGGGTATATGGGTTGATGTTCTCCATTGAATTCTTCTAGAAGTGTTTCCATTCAATTGATTCCGTCTTCTCATCCTAAGACTGAATATACAACCATCATTTCAGTAATAATCTAAATATATTAGAATGAAATTCGACTCTCTTCCCCAAAAAATTCTATAAATGATCTAGTGTGGTATGTAGTGACTCAATAAAAAACTCATCATCATTAGTACCACCCTGTCCAATGAATCTAGTGGTGATGAAATTGGAAATCTAAGGCCATGTTTGGAAAATTTCACAAAGCCTTCCCTAGGTATCATTCTATGTATTTTATAATGTTATCATGGTACTCAGATAACGTTTCTTGCCAACTCATCACCAAGAATGTCACGACGCGTCCTCGGGGCCCGTGCCGTGACTACCCCAAGCCCATCTTCCATAGGCCAGGGGATGGCGACTAGCACCAAAGGCGTAAATCCCGACAACTGGGGAGGCATTGCCTTTATAAAAGAAAACAAGCACCACAGAGTAAGAAAGCGGAAAAAGTAAAAACTAAGTACAAGAGAAGTGATGAAAAGTAAATGGGCCAGAATACAAACCCAAAAAAAGTACAAATACAACTGAACAAGTACAACAGCAAAGATAACAGCTGGGAGGACGGAAGCGGCTCCTGGGTCGTCCTCCTCAGATCCTACCTGAAGGGTAGGTACAGATGGCGCAACTCCTGGTCATCCACCATGGATCCAACATGAAGGGTAGGTACAGATAGCCTCCTCCAAACTCTCGTCCGCCAACCTCCTCTGTGTGTCGTCTCGTCGTGTAGTCCACCTCCAGGTACCATCCAGTCCTCGAACACTCAGCCTCAGTCAGCACTGCGTGTCTTCTGCAACCAACCCAACGAGGTGCGGGCATAGCCCGTGCAGGGGTGAGTATAACGATACTCAGTAGGGACCCCGAGACCCTCAAGGTCTCACTAAAACCAACAAGTATAACCACAAAGAAGATCTCAACAGATAACCTCTACTTAGGTATATGCCCATACATATTCCTAATTTATCAAGTAAACCATCTCAATCATGAGGAAACACAAGGATCATGAAATCAACGGATAACCACTACCCAGGTATATGCCCATACATATACCTAAGTTATCAAGTGACCCATCTCAATCATGCAGTAAACACAAAGGTCAAAAGTCTCAGCTCAAACCAGAATTTTCATTATCGAAACCGTAACTGCTGAAGAGCTCCGTCTCTAGAGTGTACAGTGGTCCTGTCACGACTCCGAGGTACTGCTCACTAACCTAAGACTACTGAGGTACTCCTCCTGTCGAGTACTGTGGGCCTGCCGCTACAACCAAGCGCTTCCCACCATGGGTATGCCGCTACAACCAAGCGCTCCAATGTTCTGCTACAACCAAGCGCACCCATGTGCCACTACAACCAAGCGCACCTCTGTCATGGGTCTGCCGCTACAACCAAGCGCTCCCCTGTGCCGCTACAACAAAGCGCACCTCTGTCGTGGGTCTGCCGCTACAACCAAGCGCTCCCCTGTGCCGCTACAACCAAGCGCACCTCTGTCGAGGGTCTGCCGCTACAACCAAGAGCTCCCCTGTGCCGCTACAACCAAGCGCACCTCTTTCGTGGGTCTGCCGCTACAACCAAGCGCTCCCCACTGGGCTACCCGTGACACACCGAGTCGATCGGTCAAGCAGTCGTCAGCTCTCAGCCGGCTACACGGTCTCCGTACTCCCTACGCTCGTCTCTGGGAGGGTCCGCTCCATGAGCTACATGTCTATACTCCAAGTATCTCAAAGTTCCACGAATAAGTATCTCAAGGACCGCCTCTTCTTAGGGGTCTCAACGCAACAGACGACGTGTCAATCGGACGCCCGGTCTGTGAGTTATTAGCCTTTTCGTCCAAGGGGCCCGGTTGGTTTCGTGTGCGAACCAACCCGGCCGTATCTCAACTGTACCCCGAACTCTCATAGGGTATTCTCATAGGGACCGTTTCTCAACGAGCTCACCAACGTCGCTGACGGTTCGTCAAACGGACGTCCTGTCAGAAAGGTATCAGCTTTTCAGTTCTAGGGGCCCGGTTGGATTTTGGGTGCGATCCAACCCGGCCACTATCCAACTATATCCAAATCTCGGGCGAACTATGCCAAAAGTTCCGTCTCATCAAGAGGAAAACAACGAGACAGACGGCGCGTCAATCGGACGCCCGGTCTGTGAGTTATTGGATTTCTCGTTCCAGGGGCCCGGTTGGTTTCGTGAGCGAACCAACCTGACCGCACTTCGACGGTATCCAAACCTCGAGCGGAGTAAGACAAAAGATCCGTCTCACATATAGGAATCCATCAAAGTTTATGGCACGTCAATCGGACGTCCGGAGCTCAAGATATAAGCGTTTCCGCTCCGAGGTCCCAGTTGGTTTCGTATCCGAACCAACCTGGCTGAACCCAAAGTAATCTGAAACCTTGAGTGCGATATACCGAAAAGACTGTCTCGATCCGATGATCGCGTTGCCGCTGACGGCGAGTCGTTTGGAGGCCCGTAGCTCATGTTACGGGCTTTTGACCGAAAGTGGTCCGAAAATGGGGGGTCTGGGCCCGGGGCGACCCGGCCTACCCCCCTGGGTCGGCCGACCCGGGTCGACCCGACCCGAGTCCGACCGGCCGGCCGCGGCTCAGCCAGCGTGGCCGAGCCGAATCGCGGAGCGGGGTGTCCCCCGCCCGCCGCTAATTGACGCCGGTGGTGGATCCGCAGGCCGCCAACCCTCCGGCGGCGCGCCGCCGCCGCCTTCCGCGGACCATCGGACACGCTCCGGTGGTCCGTTCCTCCTACCATCTTCGCCTATGGTCCCCCCGGGACCCCACCTTCACTGCGAAGGAAGTCAAACGCCAAAACGTCCTTCTTCGTCGTCACCCATCAATCCGCACGTCAAAACGAAACGCGCCGTCTTCGTGGTTCTTCGGCGCGGCGTGCTGGCGCCACGCCCCTTTTTTCGTGTTGGTTTCTTGTCGTTGGAACGAGAAAGCCTGTTGTCGTCACACCATGCGGTTTCATGCGGAAGATATGCGCGGCGCCGTCGCGCCGCACCGTGAAAAGAAGAACAAGCACGCGACGCCGTCACGCCGCGTTGAAGAAACCCGAAGACATCCACGGACAGAGTCGGGCCACGGCGAAGGTGCGCGGCGCCAGCACGCTGCGCCGAAGAACCACGAAAACGTCGCATTTCATTTTGACGTGCAGATTGACGGGTGACGACGAAGCAGGCCATTTTGGGGTTTGACTTCCTTCGCAGTGAAGGTGGGGTCCCGGGGGGACCATAGGAGAATATGGAAGGAGGAACGGACCACCGGAGCGCGTCCGGTGGTCAGCGGAAGGCGGCGGCGGCGGCGCGCCGCCGGAGGGTTTGCGGCCGGCGGATCCGCCACCGGCGTCAGTTAGCGGCGGTCGGGGGACACCCCGCTCCGCGATTCGGCTCGGCCACGCTGGCCGAGCTGGACAGAGCCGGCCCAATCCAGGCCGGGCCAGGCCTGGTCGGACCTGGGTCGGGTCGACCCGGTTCGGCCGACCTAGTGGGGGGGGGGGTCGGGCCGGGTCGCCCCGGGCCCAGACCCCCCGTTTTCGGATCACTTTCGGTCAAAAGCCCGTAACTTGAGTTACGGGCCTCCAAACGACTCTCCGTCAGCGGAAACACGATCCTTGGATCGAGACAGTCGTTTCGGTATATCGCAATCAAGGTTTCAGATTAATTTGGGTTCGGCCGGGTTGGTTCGGATACGAAACCAACCGGGCCCTCGGAGATGAAACGCTTATATCTTGAGCTCCGGATGTCCGATTGACGTGCCGTCGACTTTGATGGATTCCTCTAAGTGAGACGAACCTTTTGGCTTACTCTGCTTGAGGTTTGGATGCCTTCGAAGTGCGGTCGGGTTGGTTCGCTCACGAAACCAACCGGGCCCCTGGAACGAGAAAGCCAATAACTCACAGACCGGGCATCCGATTGACGCGCCATCTATCTCGTTGTTTTCCTCTTGATGAGATGGAACTTTTGGCATACTTCGTTTGAGATTTGGATACAGTTGGATAGTGGCCGGGTTGGATCGGACCCGAAATCCAACCGTGCCCCTGGAACAGAAAAGCTGATACCTTTCTGACAAGACGTCCGTTTGACGAACTGTCAGTGGCGTTGGTGATCTCGTTGAGAAACGGTCCCTATGAGCATACCCTATGAGAGTTCGGGGTACAGTTGAGATACGGCTGGGTTGGTTCGCACACAAAACCAACCGAGCCCCTAGGACGAAAAGGCTAATAACTCACAGACCGGGCGTCCGATTGACGCGCCGTCTGTTGTGTTGAGACCCCTAAGACGAGGCGGTCCTGGAGATACTTCTTCGTGGTACTTTGAGATAATTGGAGTATCGACCTGTAGCTCGTGGAGCGGACCCTCCCAGAAACGAGCGTACGGAGTACGGAGACCGTGTAGCCAGCTGAGACCTGACGACTGCTTGACCGATCAGCTCGGTGTGTTACGGGTAGCCCAGTGGGGAGCTCTTGGTTGTAGAGACAGACCCACGACAGAGGTGCGCTTGGTTGTAGCGGCACAGGGGAGCGCATGGTTGTAGCGGAAGACCCACGACAGTGGTGCGCTTGGTTGTAGCGGCACAGGGGAGCGCTTGGTTGTAGCGGCAGACCCACGACAGAGGTGCGCTTGGTTGTAGCGGCATTGGGAAGCACTTGGTTGTAGCGGCAGACCCACGACAGAGGTGCGCTTGGTTTTAGCGGCACATGGGTGCGCTTGGTTGTAGCGGCACATGGGAGAGCTTGGTTGTAGCGGAAGACCCATGGTGGGAAGCGCTTGGTTGTAGCGGCAAACCCACAGTACTCGACAGGAGAAGTACCTCAACAGTCTTAGGTTAGTGAGCAGTACCTCGGAGTCGTGACAGGACCACTGTACACTCCAGAGACAGAGCTCTTCAGCAGTTACGGTTTCGATAATGAAAATCGTGGTCTGAGCTGAGACTTTTGACCTTTGTGTTTACTGCATGATTGCGATTGGTCACTTGATAACTTCGGTATATGTATGGGCATATACCTGGGTAGTGGTTATCCTTTGATTTCATGATCCTTGTGTTTCCTCATGATTGAGATGGGTTACTTGATAACTTAGGTATATGTATGGGCATATACCTAAGTAGAGGTTATCTGTTGAGATCTTCTTTGTGGTTATCCTTGTTGGTTTTAGTGAGACCTTGAGGGTCTCGGGGTCTCTACTAAGTATCGTTATACTCACCCCTGCACGGGCTATGCCTGCACCTCGTTGTTTTGGTTGCAGACGACAGGCAGTGCTGATGGAGGCCGAGTGTTCGAGGACTGGACGGTACCCGGAGGTGCACTACACGACGAGTCAGTACCCGGAGGTGGACTACACGACGAGTCAGTACCTGGAGGTGGAATACACGACGAGACGACACACGGAGGAGGTTGACGGACGAGAGCGTGGAGGAGGCTATCTGTACCTACCTTTCAGGTAGGATCCGTGGTGGACGACCAGGAGCTGCGCCATCTGTACCTACCCTTCAGGTAGGATCCGAGGAGGACGACTGAGGAGCCGCTTCCGTCCTCCCAGTTGTTATCTTTTCTGTTGTACTTTTTCAGTTGTAGTTGTACTTTCTTTTGGGTTTGTATTATGGCCCATTTACTTTTCAGCACTTCTCTTGTACTTAGTGTTTACTTTTTCCGCTTTCTTACTCTGTGGTGCTTGTTTTCTTTTATAAAGGCAATGCATCCCCAGTTGTCGGGATTTACACCTTTGGTGCTAGTCGCCAGCCCCTGGCCTATGGAAGGCAGGCTTGGGGTAGTCACGGCACGGGCCCCGAGGACGGGTACCTGATTAGAACTCCACAATTAAGTGTGCTTGTCCTGGAGTAGTGATCAGGATGGGTGACCTCCTGGGAAGTTCCCCAGGGTGTGTGTGAGTGAGGAAAAAGCACACCGGAAAGGACAAGTGTTGGCCTGTGGGGACTTTCATTAGACATATGACCCGTTCGGGCATGTGGGTGGACCCTGGGGTGGGCCCCACATGTCTGCGGGGCAACTGGTGGTTCCTCGTGGGCCAGGACCCGACGACCATGTTAAGGCGGGGTGTCTGTGCTGTCACCGGGGCCCGACGACCATGTTAAGGCGGGGTGGTTGTGCTGTCACCGGGACCCGATTGTTACATTTGGTATCAAAGGTGGTACCCAGCCTTAAGTGCGGTGCACTGCTTGGGTTGAGATGTAGGGCCCACAACGAGGGCATTGTGCCCTAAAGGGGGGGTGATTGTAACATCCCCAAATGATAAAGGGTTAAATGACTAAATGATATGACTCATGTCAACAAGGTGCACCTTCCTTTTCGGGATCCTGTCTGATTAGAACTCCACAGTTAAGCGTGCTTGGCTTGGAGTAGTGATTAGGATGGGTGACCCTCTGGGAAGTTTCACAGGGTGTGTGTGAGTGAGGACAAAGCACACTGGAAAGGACATGTGTTGGCCTGTGGGGAAAATCATTAGTCAGATGACCCGTTCGAGCACGTGGGTGGACCCTGGGGTGGGCCCCATGTGTCTGCGGGGAAACCAGTGGTACCTGGTGGGCCAGGACCCGACGACCATGTTAAGGCGGGGTGGTTGTGCTGTCACCGGGACCCAGTTGTTACAAAGAACTATTGGGGCCTCTAGTTCTGCTGCGTGAGGCACATTTCTGAAAATTTCCTCCTATCATCCTACCATACATCTTTATTATGAATGAATATCACTAAAATTTTATTTTCTATTTTTATGACGCATAATAATCTGTTATGAAAATTCTACAAGAGGTATTCACATAAATCCATAATAAGTTGTCCCTCATATACCACATCATCAAATACAAGGCACTATCAGTACCATCAACCATCCCTCGACTAGGTTATGGAAAATATAGTGTAAAAAACATCCATATTTCAAATTATCTCATTATACATCCTTTTAATTCATTATAATATAAAAAATTTGATCATTTACAATTATAAATTCCTTATTAGGATCAATTTAAATTTAAAAATACTCAAATAGGGAAAATCATTTATCATTTTACATAACCCACTCATATCCTGATTTTCCATGTGTTACTAAAATGATGCATTTCATAATAAATACTGAGTTCATATAATGATGTGTGTATATATAACTCCAGTTCCATACCAGGGCATGTGGAAAATCTCAGAAAAAAATGACATCCCAAAATATGTTAATCACCCATGGTGAGTGAACATTCAACTCTAAAAAACATCATGGAAAACTATCCCACACTTGTTCCATGGGTTATCCCATATACATGGTTCATATGATCTCATTAATAGTCTCATGACCAAGGATTAACTCTTCATAGCCTCTTGTATACCCTTGAAAAATAACAAGACAACTAAAAATTAATCAAAACCTCATTTGTTGCAACATTAAAACACCTTACCAGGGATACACATACAAGTACCCTAAGCCAGTTTGGTATGTGCCCTCTAGCATTTCTCCCCATACACTAAAGGCTTCTGACTAGAAATGGGGTTCAAAATGTATTTTGAGGATACTATACCCTCATTATAAAAAAATAACCACACCAAAAATAAATATGAAACAAAAATATATATTAATCCATTACCAATATAATTCCATAATCAATAAATAGAGACATCACCTGACAATCCAATAGGGAATAAAATGGCCATAAATCAAAGCTGAAAATTTTAATGCCATACAAGTGCCATATATTTAATGAAATACCAAAATTAATAGACACTGAATTCTAACATGTGTGAACCAAAATCAGGTCATGTTCCCCCATAGATGCTCTATCAATAATCCCAACTCATCCAATAATCATAGTTCTATTTCCCTTATCATATCCTCCAATAATGAAGTCTACTCAGGTACCAATATGGCAGCCCAAGTAGGGTGTGAGTATTTTTTAGTTGTCTGCCAATCAAGTTTTCTAATGTAATATCCAATCTATAAAAATTTATGATGATTTATAATGAATAAATAAAATTTGAAAAAGTAAATAGGCTTCACAATTATTATTCTTTAACCAACAACATATGCCCAAAATATCATGGTGACAACTGAACCAGTCACACCTTGTCCAACCCATGATGGAGACAGAACCATACATCATAGGGATATCAACATTTATTATTTCTTGGTCATCAACTGAATATTTAATTATATTAAAATTTAATATTCATGAATCATGGTCATATAGTAGAATTCAAGAATTCATTGGAAATTTGGTTCATTAGTTCCTGAATTACACATCATTATTAGCATTCAATTGAAAATATATATTAAAAGAGGTCCTAGAGGATCAGTATGTCATACTATTTGTATTTGGAGCATTAATACCAAACCCAATCATCGTCTTTCACTTGTATATAAATATATAAATTGATGGGAAAGGATTTTAGTCTGAGACCGTATAAATATTTGGAGTATCAGTCACTGACCCACTCTTCATTGGTCACATATATATCCAAATGTCATAGTTATACATTCATAGATTCTTTATAAACCATTATCAACATGGTGTATGATTTAATTTATAAAAAAACCATTTTTCTTCACATTTATCATATGGAACAACCTGAACAATTTATATACTAACCCATTTATTGGACAGTTCGTCAACAATTCATGGTTAAATCATATAATAGTTTAATTCCCATTTCCAAAAATCCATCAAGGATTAAAATAAAATTACCATCACTCATTATCCAAATTTTCAAATTTCATAATTCATATTCTGAATGATATTCTGCCAAACTATGGGATATCATATTGTCTTGCCTCAAAATCGCCCACTGTTCTAATAAGATCCATGAAGGTTCTCCCAATTTCATGAAGTTAAATTCACATTTATATTAAAATGAATGTTCAAAAAGTGGAAATGTAACGATATAATTACATAAACATGATCATAAACACGAATATGAGAATTATGAATTCCAAAACCTTCCTCATTACAATTGATGGACACTCGAAAAATTCTAACCCTTAATTCAGTGTAGAATAGTAGGATTAATAATGGTGAGGGAGACATAAAATCAAATCAAAGGATAAATATAAAATGAAATAAGATAAATTTAAACTTGGATCTATACAATAAAAATAGAAAAAAAATCATCCCACTATAATGGGGAATAAATTATGAATAGAGAGAGAGAGAGAGAGAGAGAGAATCCCAATCATTGAAGATATCACTTACTAAAGTGGAGTTGATCGTTCCGCAGAATTGTTGGTTTTACAAGAAAGGGGTTCGTGTAGACTTGGAGTCCTCCCGAGAGCCTAAAAAATGATAAAAATAATATTGGATCAAAATATGGTGATCAATGATATAAAATAGGGTTTCAAAAATATTTAAACAAATTTTCAGCCGTATAAAATATAGTGTGTATGGATTCCTAGGAGGGTTACATGTTTTGGAAAATTTTGGGCCCCAATCCTGAACCCCTAATGTCTCGAATTCAAATGAAACCTAGGTGGATTCATAGTTTTTAAAAAAATTGTTCCAACCATTAAATTCACTTATGTTCACGGATGAAAATATTTGGGAGTGTGGTCACAATGATTGGTCAAACCTTGCGCACCTTGTTGTGGATAAAAATATGAACAAAATTTTCTGAAGAAAACTGCATGGTATTCCTTAACTATGTACAAACTATGTATCATACCATGAGCTTCCAAAAAGCACCAACATCAAACAAAACATCCCCAAAGATGGACCTAACCAAGGTATGTGAAAAAATAATGTAATAGAATACCTAAAACTGGATACACGAAATCTCTTGAAAGGTTTGGATCTTACACATCGAATTTATATCAATCTATATGGGAACCACTCGAAGTCATTAAAATATATGATGAAATACGGACTAACAAGGATTATAAACAATGATTGACTTATCATTCATATAAGGGATAGTTTTATAAAAATTAGTTTGATTATTAGGCATTTAGGGAATCTATAGAAAGACCTAACCCATAGAGATATGGAAAATAATAACACATTCATTCCAACTCGGTGGTGTAATAAACATTTTCAAATAGATTAAACCAGATATAAATAGATATAATTTTTAATTTTATTTTAATGAAGAAGTAAAATAAATGTTTTAAAAATTATTAAAATGAAATCTCATTCCAGATTTTGAAACCCCATAAATATTGAAACAAAATAATAAATAACATCTTTTAATGTAAGATAATTCATCTTTTAATAACATCAATTCAATTAAAATACATTTTATATAAAACATATTTGTTAAAAATAATTTCAAAATAATTATCAATTTATTATAATTTTAAATTCTTCACCATTTTCATTTATAAAATCATTCAAATAAAAATATCAAGCCACTATGTAATTCGTAATTCTACCCACTAACACTCGTTTTACTAGGGATTCACCAAATAAACCATTTTTCATAAATATGTGATACATATGTGACTACTGGGA
Organism: Viscum album; assembly: GCA_963277665.1. Lineage (NCBI taxonomy): Eukaryota > Viridiplantae > Streptophyta > Magnoliopsida > Santalales > Viscaceae > Viscum > Viscum album. Next base: position 1,629,482,107 of record OY728121.1, on the reverse strand, counting down.
TAACATGAGATAATCCTATATAATGGATTAATGTAATTTCAGATAGTTTTGAATATCATAATAGTATTATAATGGGAACATAATAAATCGGCAAGTAATGCACCTAAAATTAAATAAAAAAATACTTCTTGAGTAATGATCACAAGACACATATCACTTTTAATTTATTAATAAAAAATACTATGCGTCCTTCAAAAAATGAATACCCATGTTATTAGGAGAACCAAAAATCCATAATCGGGATTATAGAATTTATAATCACAGAATTGGATAACCTGAAGAATGTTCATCATATTGTTACATAATGATGAAATAAAAATAAGTGAAGTTTAGAGAAAACATAATGGGTTTCCAATCATATAATGAGAAACTTTCGTAGTTTCATATTTCAATCCATTTCATAAATTTTTTATTTTTTTTAAATTAAATGAATAACTAATACTGATACTTAAATATAGTGAATGGGAGATAAAACATGTGCATTTATCCTTCATGGGTCTTCTATATGCATTACATATGAAATCCCAATTATAGTGAAGAGATTTTATAGGGATCTTTTGAAAACTATAAATAAATTACTTAAAAATCAGTCAAATTATTGGGAAAAATGTTGAATATGAATATAATAAAGTAATAATGAAATTAACACAATATTTTCAATTCAATAACCCAATATACCATGAATCCCTAAGAGGAATAAGTTATATTTAGGAATAATGGAGGGGGTATAATTTAAAAAATATATCACCTACATTCCACCATCATATTTTAGAACATGGGGGAATTATGTGTATATTATCCACATTATCAAGATTATGAGAAAACCACATAAAATTCCACTAGGTACCTGGTGGAATCTACCACCCATCATGTTGCTCATCAAGTAACCGTTGGAAGGACACTGTCAATCTTGTGGAACCAAAATTGGAATTAATTTTCTATCATTTTCCTCTACTCTTATTCACACCTTCTATAATTTTAATGAAAAACAAAATCCATGATTCTCTACTAAACTCACATAATAGGAAAACTCCCATTATACTAATATAAACCAAAATAATAATCTTCCTCATGTTTTAAATCTAGATACTAAATATCACACAAATTTTGATCATGTAAAATATAGAATTATAGAAATATGCTAAATCATTATGACATAATGCAATACAAAAAAATATTTGTTAATTTTCACCCTATAAAATCCAAAATATTTCTGTGTTCGAAATTCTCAACATTTATTTGATTCTAATTAAATAATAACCTACTTCATAAAATTGTCAAAATATTACTTTATTTTAAAAATAAATATTTAAATAACCATGATTAATACTCTTTTAAATTCATTCCATAAAATCAATAAAATTCTGCATATATATTCAGGTAATCCCTCTCATAAATGGAACCATTTTATCCACACCATCAATATGAACTATCATGAAACAAATATAATCTATTGAGTTGAGTACTCCCATGTGCCACCCGATTCAATATTGATAGACACAAACAGTCAAAAATATAAAAATATAAACATTAATTAAATAATTTTCCATATGGTGATTATCATTATAATGACTCATTATTGAATAAAAATTAAATATAATAATTCTCCCAAACCTAAGAATCACAAAAATATCTGCAATATATATTCAAACCTATGAAATAAATAGTTTACATTCACAAATAGTAATGAAAAAATTACAATGATCTTTCAAATTAGTCACATTTCCCATAACTAATGTTTGGATCACCCAAAACTCCTTGTAAAAACCAACATATTTTCATACCATCAAATTATTGATCAAATTTTTATAATTGGATAAACCATGTTATGTAAAAATATTTACCCATTTTGAAACAGATTAATTAACTTTATAATCAGTAAAAATTTATTTCAGATTTAAAACACACCCTTTATTTCTATGGGTATTCCAATTAAACCTATAAAATTGTAAATCTCCACCATCACATATTCTATATTAGAATGTCATTTTTTTATACAAATAAATATTACAATAATTTGAAATAAAATTTGAATATATTGTTTATTATTGTTATCGATTGTGAGAATCCCTAGTCCCTCTACCATTGTGTATTATTAATTAAGGGAGATACACATAATACTATTTTACACAGTCAAGAAAATTTCACCAAAATATAAATTAAAAAAATACATTTTCCTAAAATAAAAATTTCTATTTCAAATCCACAATATATAAATTCATGTTGAATTTAAATTATATTTTAAAATAGATTTATGCATGAATTTTCCCATGAGATAAGTTATATATTACAAATTCCACAATTTTAAAATTCTAAATTAATTTCCATATAGGGGTAAAAAAATCATAATAAAATATAAAATTAATCAATTAGACAACACCTATAACCCAATTTAATAAAATATACATTAAAAATATAATTGAAAAAAAATATTATTATTGAATTCTAATGTATATTACCAATTTTTGATAAAATGGTTCAGTCATCATAACTAATAAAAATGTGTATCATTCCTTAAAAAATATCAATTAATTATTCATGGACAAAGGTACAATATGAATCCTAAAAAATACCTATTAATCTTCTTGAGTCCCATTAATTCCATATATAAAATGTTAATATAATAACCCCACTCTTACCTAGAGTTCCTAGTCATAAAATATGATATCTTAGAGAGAGGTTGGATTAATCAATTACTATAATTTTCCTATAATTCTAATGGATAACCTCCCAAGTGTTTATATCCAATATCCTATTAACTCACACATTCCCAAAACCATATATTCTTAGACAATATTTTATTAGATGAAGGGATGATTAGATTTGTCAATTTATTTTTCAGTACAACATATAATCTATATTACAACACCCTATTTCCTAGTTATTGATGACTAGTAGAGTGGTATTTTTATAGAAAATAGATAATAAAGTCTTAAATAACTCATTAGTTTAATGACCAAATCCAAAAAAATTAGACTTTCCCACACATCATGAATACAAAAAACTTATATAAAATAAATAATCAATTAGTGTAATCACAAATTCTACTATTTTAATTATGAATAATATATAATTTCTAAAATAAAAGTATAATAGAATGATATATAATAATTTATAATAATTAATTAGTCCTTTGTTTGGAATATTTATCCTCAACTTTTTTATTCATTATAATGTTTCACATATGTTTTATTCTCACATACTAATAGTTAATTGATTTTATAAATTCACTATCTATTATCTTTGACATTTATATAAATTTGGGAAATAATCCCCTTTACCTTTATTTTTTTTATTTTTCACTTTTCAGGTAATTCTTTAAACCCAATAACCCTAGTCCAGATGTCGTGCTATCCTTAAATTGGTATATGATACCTAGAAATACATACTAGAGAACCAAATATTAAAATAGTCGAGGTAAACTCAATACAAACATGAGTCTTGTATTATAAATAAATAAAAAAAATTACTAAAAAATTCATGTATTATTTAATACCATATAGAATATACTTTTATATCCTTCGTAATAAAGTTCATGAAATTCTGGGGAAAGGAAAAAAATTAAGGATGAGCCCAAATTCATCTAATGTTTTTTGTACAGTGGAATAAATAAATAAATAAATATCATAATCAAAATATGAATGTAATAAATGAACAGACATTCCATAAAATAAATAACATATGAATTATGTGAATAATACATATGGAAAACTAAATAACTAGAACCACATTCCATTCAAATTAATAGATAATACATAATCAGTAGGGAAAGGTAAATAATTGAAAACAAATTCTATTTAGTAAATAAACTTAGTATAAAATGTATTGAATGTTTTTTATATTGAAAATTTAATGTATAATAATAACTAGATTTGAATGAAGGAAATGATTAATTATTGGACACAATTTTTCTTTGGTACATGATACTGTTACCATAAATAACTTTCACAAGATAGATTAAATTTTATTTGGTGGAAAACCCCCTTAGTATAGCTAACTGACTCATCCCATGATACTACCAATGCATCAATTCTTTTTTTTATAATCAATCTGCACCTAGCTCATGTTAGTCTAAAGCATTCATAAAATATCAAAAAATTGATTTAATTCAAGAACAATTTTCCATTTAAAATATAAGAATAGAGTATTGGATTTAGATTAAGCAATATTTCCCTAGATATCAAATAACACTAAAAGTAAACATAATATTTGAAAATGTTTTATTATTTTTTAAATAATCATACCCGTGAAAAATTTTATTCATATATGGGAAAAACTTAATGTTCACTGATCACTGGGAAGTGAATAGTTCAATAAGACTAAAAAAGTATATTAATTAAGTGAATGTAAATATTATCTTTGTCCAAATGAATCCTAAACTATCCATAGTAATATTAAATATGGTATCCACAAAACATATTTTATGTGGATAAAAAAAATGTTTCTTGTTGTTGAGGAATAATAATAGTATAAAACAACCCTTAAAAATGTTTTTGATGAAAATATCATTTTCACTTTGATTTTTTTAAAGATACTTTTATTTAAAAAATTACTTTTAAAATATTTTCTTTAAAAACAAAATAGTAAAATTTCAAAGGAATATTCCATGAAATGATGATAGGTAATTCTATAAAAATTCAATATGAAAAAACATTTTTAAAGAAAAATGGATAAAAAACTGTCTTATTCGGAAAGAAATATGAATATTTCTTGAAAGAAAAAAAGTTTTATGAAATAATTTAATAAATAATTTAGAATAATATAATGAAATTTTTTAATTTGTTTTAATCCTGGTTTTGGAAGAAAAAAAATACCTGACCGAAGATCGAGTTATAGAAGTGTTTTATAGAAATTAATTTTCAAAACAATTTAAGAAAAATGAATCTAAAAATGGTGAAATCAAATAAAAAATATATTCGATAATAAAATTATAAAATAATTAATGGTTTTATTATACAATTAATATATAATTTCTTTTAATATATACTCTAGAGTAAACAATTTCTAATAGAATAGGACTATATAATAAAACCATAAAAGGAACATAATGTGGAAGATAGAATTTATCAATGAATTTATTATTTTTATAAACTAGTATTAAAAATAAATAAAGTATAAATACATCAATATATTTCAAAATTTATTATACACATAATCATAGAATATAAAAGACATCGAGGAAGTAACACAACATTATAAAAAAGAATAGAGTTACGAAATTTCTTTTTCACTTTGTAAAAATAGTATCAAATAACTTTTGATGGTTTAAAAAAAATTGAGTTTCCCAATACCATGAATAATTATTTAAAAAATATATTATATTCTATAGGAGAGGAATATACATCATATAAAATAAACTCTAATGGTGTAATGATGATCTGTTACATCTGGCACCATTCCAGGCTGTTGCGGTGCCTTTAAATTTTGAAATTTGAATTCTAGTTTTTTAGGGATTATAATTGTTTTTAATATATTTATATATATATATATATAATAAAATCATGGTGAATATAGAATAAGTATCGAAAAAATAAAAGTAAGGAAATAAATCCTCTTACCTTATGCTTCCTTTAGTTTAATGTTCGTTAACCCCATGTATAATGGTTTTAATAATGTCACTGTATTATAACATAAAATTATTAATATTTTATTTTCATATATGAATATTTTATAATATCTCATTACCTGACCATTAATAATTCCCCTTATTTATATCAGTTTAGGTAATAACTATATTTTTTCGAGTATATTTTGGCTTACTATTTTTTTATTAATACATAGATAAGGATTTTCTATAATTTATAATTTAAACCATGATGTAAAAAATAAATAAATATATTATATATATATTTAGATCAGTCCATAATGTTTGGAGATATGAAATGAAATACACCATTGATGGAGATGTTAGTTTGTTCATATACCTGAACATTTTTTCCATTTTCTTTCCTTATTAAAAGAATGGAAATAAAATTTTATATGTATATATTGAAATTCCATTATCATATTAATGTCATATAAATAAAATATAAATATTTAAACCATATTTAATATATTCCTTTCAAATCATAAATGCATCAAATTGATTTGTAGAGGTGGTAGTCCACTAGTCCACAAACTATGATATCATATTCCTAAAAAACTGAACACATGGAGATATGTGTTATATAAATATTAAAGAAATATACTGAAATTATAAATATAATATATATCACTCTAATCTTTAAATCCATTAATATTTCAAACCATTAATGGTGGTAATAGAAGAAGTAACTATATCATTTTTCCAGGCGGTAGTCCGCCTTACACAAGAACGGTGACTGTGTATCGCATTTGATGAAGGTCTATGAAATTATTAATTATAACGTTAACATAATAAAGTATAAGTATATTTAGGTAACATGTTTTATTATATTATAATCATATAATAATAAATCATGTGGTGGATAAAGAAATTAATCAAAAGCCCTCTTTGAAGAATGTTACTCTTTTAACTCTAACTCCATTTGGTTAATACCAAACGACATCTATGGATGGCTCACTATCCATAGTGATGATTATCGGATGATGTTATCATTTTTTTGGGATTATTTTTTCATGTTTCTATGAGGAAAAATACTAGATAGGTTTGAATAAGTGGGAGGGGCGAGTTCCCTTATATTGAGGTGGATGAGTGGAATTATTTTAAATATAAAAACTAAAACACTATTACAAGTCTCCATAACGTAATGTGCAAACAATAATGAACATAATTATATATAAGAGTTTATATGTTCAAAATATTGCTAGAAAATTACTTTTTTAGTTGTTTATATGTCATTTATCCCTTAAGAATAATGTTTAGTACCTCATTAAGAATGTTTTTCTCCTAATCGATGTAATTAATTATAATTTCATTCAATATTTTTTTTGTAAAGAACTATTTTGACCTACAAATGAATATAAATTATTATTATTCAAAAAATGAATTCGAATTTTACAAAATATAAAAATTGAAGTGGATGAAATTAATTAAAAATTAATCCCATATACAAGACTAGAAAAATGGTTTTTAAAGTGAGATTGTTAAAATTATAACATTGTATTTATATATAAATTCAATAATAATGTTATTAAAATTATATAATTGCATTAATAGATTTTAAATTGATCTAATAATATATTAAAATCTTTTAAAAATGTATGTTAACAGTATAAATTATTTATATGAGAAGTCAGTTTTCAATTAAAATTTAGTATTTTTCACCATGTACCAAAAAACCAAAATTCAATGAAAAATATCAAATATTCATCATAAGATAACAATTAAATAAAAATTTCTTAAAATAAGTTTATTTTTTCATTTAAAATTTCTAAATGTTACTAAATTTGTTTCAATATATGTTTTCCATTTAATGGTGAAAAAATACTTTCGAAAATATTTCTGTTTATGCATAAAATTTGATTTTTTCCTAACATATTACCATAAAAATATTAGATAAATGAAAAATAATAATTTATTGAATACATAATATGTATATATTTAATTAATATTCTTCACTTATATAAATTTATTTAATTTATTAATACAAAACACCTTTGGGTGAATAAGATGATTTTTATAGAAACATTTCCATTACATTGAATTGGTTTTTGTTTCATTTAGAAGTAATTGATAATAAATTAATTTATTTTATATTTGATTAAACAACATATTTTTATATATTTTAATTCTATTCAAAACTTAAAATTAGATATCTGGGAAGTAATTTTAATTTTAAATAACAATATTAATATTAATCGATAAAACATGGTATTGAATATCAAAAAAGCCTTAAAAGAAAGTCTTTTTTGTGTGTAAAGCAGGATAACCTTAGAATTATATGTAGATAAATAGAGGCCTTATAGTTTTTGTAATGAATTATTTAATTTGTGTTGTGTGTAATATATTCTATTGTAAATATTGAATTTATCTAAATAAAAAAAATATTAATGTCTCTAGTTGTAATATTCATTTCCATGTTATATGATGCATGTCATACATGCCATCATGTATAATATCAGTTTGTTCTTAATTTTGGGGAATTACAATCTCCCCAAAATATATAAATTGATTCGATAAATTTTTATATGATATTGAAAATATGGGGTTTGAAATTTTACAAAACCCATCATTTAAATCCCATATCATGAGAAATTTTGATTAAGTACTCTCTTAATAAGAGATAAATTTGTGTAATAAGGTCAAAAAATAGGTATATAAGTAGGATTCAATCAAGGGAAAAAGAATAAATGGAAATTGAAGAAAAGAATAAATAATTATATATTGTGATTGATATCCTAAATTGAAAACCAATTAAAGATGAATGTAATGGTGAGGGACTAAAAACCATAAATCTATGATGATTTAAAAGGCCATCAGTTCAAAAAAAATTAAGGTATTATGATGACATTTTATTTCAAGATCATTTTTACTTATTATGATTAATTCATTTAAATACTTATAATATTATATGATATACATACATTACATATTTTAATAAACATTGTTTTATCCTTTGTTTGTACTTTGATAAATATCAAATTCTTACCCTTACTCTATGAAATGAATACCGAAGACATATTTTTCTCCTAGAATCAAAAAAACATACATTTAATGGATTGTATGATCCATTAAACAAGACTTTATATCATTATTTATAAATTTTTAAAAAACCAATTTGTATAATAAATTAATCTCTAAAAAAATTACTATTATTGGTTCTTCATTCATATTTTTTAAACTGGTTGTTTAAAAAATAATGACTCATTAGCGATGAAATTACATAGTCCTTTGGTAGGTGCATATACTTTATCATCATTCAGTAATTTGTTCCAGCTCCACCGCCTCTCTAGACACAATGAGTTTTCACCCTGCTTGAAGATTGTCCCTTTTCAGAACAATATTGATAAAATTCATATGATATTCTAATAATGTGATGGAAATATTTTAAATGTAATAATTAAATAATTTTTTTTTCTATTCTTTTCAATATGAAATAATTTTTTAAAAAATTTATAATATTTTTATTTTACTATTACTATGAAATATTTACTAATCATATGAACCCAAAATGTTATCAATTCTTTTAGACATAAATAAATAAAATTTAGATGAATTATTCTCTAATATAACTTTTATCCACAAAAAAATCACTTTCCGTAAATTTCACCTAGTATTTATTAATATTAGTAGAATATCATTACATAATACCAATAAAGTTGTTTTTAATAAAGAGAATGTATAATCAAACATAATCTCATAATTCTATGCTGGTGTTTTTAACTCTTATGTTAATGAAGAATTATTTACTTCTATGAAAATTATCAAAATTATCATAGGGTTATGTTCCCCAATAATGGTTTTATTAATTATAGAATCTATCGTTGATTCTAAACATCATATTATACAAAAAATAGTGCCCAGATTTTAGTAATCACAACTTCAGGGTTTTTCTACCAATTTATTGGCATATGATACATGGAAACACATCCTAAAGGAATGATCAGATTAGTATTATTGGTAAACTAGATACATATATTAGTCTAGTATTACCAATGAACACAAAAGTTAAAATAGAATTTTATTCAGAATAATAAAATTCCTTCTAGAATATCATTGCATAACATTCTTAATACACTTCAGGGAATCCTTGGGAAATTAAAAAAATAAGGGTGAGTTCAAATTCACAATAAGTGTTGTGTTTAAAAAAATAAAAAATAAATTAATTAGAAAAATCAATATAGCTAGTTAATAATTAAAAAATATTCCATATAATCTATAAAATTATAACAAAGGTAATAAACCATATGAAAATGTAAATTACTAGATAATCAGGACATTAGAATAACTTGATAAGGCATAATCGATATTGAAATGTAAATAATTGAAAACACATTCCATCCAACAAATAAAATGATAATTAAATGTTTCTATAGAATTATCCATAAATAAAATATCATTAATAAAAATAATTTATTAAGGATTATGGAAATAATTAATTATTAGATTCCATGAATCATAGGTACATTATAACTTTTCTCCTAATACCATTCACAATATAGATCAAAACAAATTGGGAGAAAAGCGAACTACGACTAGCTAACTTACTCATCCAATAACAATATTGATGAAATGAGGGGTTATCTATATCTGGGCCCCACTCATTCCATTCTAGTCTAAATCATTTCTCATAAATTGAATAATTGTCTTAGTTCATGAAAAAGGTGCCTCATAAAATATCAGTAATGAGTAAAAGATATGGATTTATCGATATTAACAAAAATATCAATTAAATTAAATGTAAAATGAATGTTCAAATCGTATATGTTTTATGAAATAATCTTATCCATGTTAATTGACATAAATATTTTATTGAAATTTAATGACCAATGATCAATATATAACAAATATTTAAATGGTATAATAAAAATGAATCAGGTATGTGAATTTAAATAATATTTTTATCTATAGAATTCTTAAACCATCGAGAGAATGGATAATAATTTTGAAAATAAGTGATATTTTATGTGGAGTAAAAATAATTGGTTGTTGTCATTGAATAATAAAAATACTATTAAAATATTATTCAAATAAAAGTCATCAGGAAAATATAATTTTTTTCAATTTTTTTAAAATTAATATAATTGAAAATTTATTTTAATTTAATTTTAAAATATATTTATATAAATGAAATGGAAACTTTTAAGAAATAATGTCATAAAATTCTTTACAATATAAAAATAATATTCTTTCTAGATGGTATAAAGGATAAAATAATTCCCTTTCTGAAAAGTGATAAAAATATTCCTTGAAATACAAAGGGGTAAAACTAATTTTAATAAGTTATTTTTAAAAGGATAAAAATAAATTTGAAAACATTTTTATAATCATGGTTTTATAAGAAACTTGATCTCTATCCTAAGAGATAAATAGAGTCGGGTTTTCTAAAAAAATATTTCCTAAATCAAATTAAGTTCCATGGATTGTAAAAGGGAATTATTACTTTAAAAATATCATGAATAACCAAATGATGTGAAAATTAAATGGGCAATTTAATTTTTATTACTTAATTTCATTTAATTTAAATTTAATAATAATAAAAATTTATTTCAATGAGATTGTGAGTTAAATTGTTAAAATATAAATAATGTTTAAATCTGAATTAATAAAAAAATTTATCATGTGTATTGACATTAAGTCCACATAATATAAGTGGAAATACATAAATATATAGTTAAAGTCATTATACACATAATCATAGAACATCAATGATAATAGTTAATTAATATAAACCATGGTAAAGGAATTGAGTTATAAATTTATTTTTACGACATGGTAACTCTATGATCAAATCACGTTAGATGAAATAATTAAAATTAAAACACAAAATAACAAGAATAATGAAGTATTAATAATATTAAATGAAAAAAGGGAATTATATGAACCATATAAATTAAATGAGTAGTGATTATGAAATAAAACTCATTGAAATAAATGTTGGGCTCTAAATCCCCTTGTCTTACAATTCCTTTGGAAGAACATTATTTGAAATTATGTATAATAATTTTAATCATGTTATTAAATTATAAAAAAACCATATTAATATTTATGAAACCATGTATTATTGTTTTATAATATATTATTACCAGTTTTATAATAATAGTTCCGTATTGTATATGTTTTGGATAATAACTGCTTTATTTTTTGTGATTGTTTTGACTTATAATTTTGTTTGATATTATATATTTCATGAATTTTTTAATCTAATGTATGTAAGAAATGATTCAAAATTTATATATATATATTTATTATATTTATTCAGTGTAATGAATAATTTTCAGAGATATGGAATGTAATACACCATTTATAGAGATGGTAGGTTATACATATGCATAAATGTTTTATTGCATTTTATATTCTTGTTAAATGATTGAAAATATAAATATAAATATGTATATTATAACTATAGTATCATGTTTATTTCATATAAATAAATAATTTATGTTAAAACTATCCTTAATATATTATATGTAAAACATGAAGGCATCACATCAGTTTTTGGTGGTCATAGTACCCATATCCAAAAACAATGTAATTGAATTTATTCAAAATGGAAAAAATATAAGAATATGTTATATAAAAATTTAGAAGAATAAATATATTATAAATATAAAATATATCATATAAAAAAAATAAATCAATCATTATTTTCTACATTGAGAAGTGGTAATAAAATAACGAATGTTATCTTTTCACTAGGTGTTAGTCCACCATATAAACAAATAATGATTATGTATCCAAATTGATGGAAGAGTGTGAAAGTGTATCTCATATCCTTATAATAAAAAATATCATTATAGTTTGAATAATTATTTTATTATAAATCAATCATATAAGACAAATTTAATGGTTTGATAAGGAAAAAAATGAATATTCTCATTGATAAACAGTGGGTGTTTTTTATTTAACTCATTTGGGATTATTCTAAAAGATATAATTATTAGGATTACCACAAAATATGAGTCTTATAGGTTAAGGGGAGTGATTATGGGTGCTCATTATTGTTAGGTTTGAATATGACAAATTTACTGAACCATCTCGAGTACCCTGGTAACCCTATATTCATGCAGATACAAACATTTCACAAAGGGTATCTTGATCCCCTATGTTTGGTGACTAGCACCTGGAATAATATAGGTATAAAAACCCAAAGTACTAAAATAATGTACAACTAAAATAGGATATATAACCAATCCAAATCCCAACAGACGCAAGTCTCTAGGTCCGCATATCAATATATAGAACCACATCCAAGTGGTTCTTTACAAATGCTCAAACCTAAAAGGAGAAAATATACAAACACTCAAATTCATAGGTATGAAATGACCAAACATATCAGTAGGGTCTCTCAAATGATTCAGTAAAAATATTTATACATTTAATTAACAAATAAATATCTGTTGGTTTTCAAATATACATGATTTCTATTTTGAAAGGAAATTTATTCAAATAATTCCATAGATTTCAAAAGATGGAAATACATTCCAAATGATGGATGTACTTTTAACGAATTTTTATTGACACAATTTTCATAAATAAATACTTTTATATATAAAAATTTATATAAATTCACGAAGCAAGTATAATAGTTTAAAAAATGGGGCACATTTATATGTGATATATAAACAAGAATGAAACATGGTCATATTCCAAGAGGTACAATAGTTCTAGGTTATTAGGTCCTCACACTCTCATGTGACAAAACAAAATGTGTACCAACATTCCTCAACACCAGCAAAATTGTACCCATCTATGTCTTATTGGGGAAGAAAGATGCGTTAAAAAAATGTTTTGATAGTACTATAAAGAATCATTATGGTGAAAGATCATTCCAATAATAGTGTTTTTGACCCAAATAACTAACTAAATACATAAGAATTTAGGTTCTCTAGAAATAAATGATGTACAATTGTTTTTAAGAAACATTAAAATATAAGTAAGTCTTGTTCCACAATTTAAAAAATTCAGATTTTCCATTTTAAATCAAAAATAAGTTATTAATAACAAACATGTATTTTACATGATAAAACCCTAAGTATTCTATCCATAATAGTTTAAATCCATTCTCAAAAATAATAATTTTAAAACAATTCAAATCAATTTCATAATACACAAACAAAATTATATTCAAAAATTTACTTTTAAATGATTTCAATAAATTTCACAAAAAAACAAAAAATTAAATCTAAATTTGTGTTTTCACTATTTATTCCATAAAACCTATCCAACCATATATATTATACAATTACAATTTCACAAATTTCAGTAAAGGGACCTCAATTCAATGGAATTTTTTGTTTTCCCAATTTCGTTCCAAAATCCCATTTTAAAAAACCAATTCAATATAATTTGTATTTTTCAACAAAACAATTGAAAAAAATTAATTTAATTCAAGAACTAAAATTTAAATAAAAAAAATATTTATAAAATTAAATTTATTGTTAACAAAAATTGGCCAGCATGATGGAAGCACATACCTCTGGAATAGCTGATCAGCATACCCTAATTTGTATTCTTACATGAAGAATAATGAAAAATGAAAAATGAAATCAATAATAGGGTTATTTTCTAATATAATATGGTATTATAACCCCAAAGAAATATGGGGATCCATGAAACCCTATGGTGGAGCATAGAGATATAGGGAGATAGAGAACACCGTGAAAAAAATAACAAAGTTCGAATAGTGTTTTCATTGAATCGATCTACTTATCTGAGGGTGTAGATGGGCCAAAATAACCTCATGGATGCTCCCAAGGATGTGGAAAATATTTTTGTTCGTTCTAGGTCCTTTAGTCACCTAAATTGATGGTTTAAATATTTTAACGTTATATTTTCAGAATACATAAATCATATGCATGGTATGAAAAACTGTGTAAAATATGTATGTTCCCCATTTAAATGGGTCACAATGTTTCTCCTAAGTGGGGGCATGATCTGAAAAACTATTTCACTACCATTAAAACTGCCACATCTTGGGTTTTCATGATTTTTTGTGGGATGTTTCATGGTTTTGGAAAACTGTGCACCAACCATGCACTAGCCTCAAAATATTTGAAAGGGAAGATTTTGAATACATAAAAATAGAAATATGATGTTAAAAACACCCCACTATAGAAACGTTATTTCCAAAGGGATCCTATGAATAAGCTCCCAAGAGAAAAAGAAAATTTTATCCCTCTCTCATCAGTGTCTCCTACTCCCATATCTCATGATTATCAGAACCATGCTGCCGTAGCACATGAACCAAATGTTTCACCCTCAAACAAAGTACATTGTTTTCATAATGCTATAACCTTAATAAAACTTTAGTCATAAATAAATTAGGATAAACCTCAATATCATCCCGTCTGATAACATGAGATGGATTAGATAGTTACTTTCATATCTAAGAAAAATGGAATTTGTTTTGTGGGCCACATAAGTTATACCACATTGATTCATTCAACAAAATAATTAATTACTTGATCAAGGAATGTAGAATAAATACAATTAAATCCCCAATATAAAATTATATGTGTAAAATGATGAAAAACATTTATATAAAAATTGGTATGTTATTCCCCATACAATTATTCTGTCATGGAAAATCATGGAGAATTTTGGCAGAATAACTATGTTACATAAAAATTCATAAAATGGGTTGATTGGAAAGATAACAGTATTTAATAATTTATACTTGAAAAGAAATGTTATTGGGATATGGAAATAAAATTTGTACCACAAAGAATTTTATATAGATGGTGTAACATAAGAAAAATACTTGAAGATAAAGTTGAAGGGAAAGAACCCATATAAAATTATGACATTGTAATAGTAGTGAATAATGGATCATCGGAGGGATAAATTAGAGTGAAAGAGGATATCATCATTTATACATAAAATTTATAAAATTGGGGATATAGAATAACATATCTAAACATATCAAAAAGGATATTAATGGCATAATATTAGAGTTATTTCCTGATAAAATAGGATAGTTGAGGATCCCTTACAAAATTGTTGCATACTAAAGACTTAGATAAATGTCAAAAATGAGAGAGGATAAATAATCAATCATCAAAATAAAATCAATTGTACTGTAATATAATACTATTAAATGAATTAAAATATAACCAATATAAATTATAATGACTAAATTCATGGAAGATTCTTGAATTGAAATATAGAGAGGAAGGTGATGATCAATACTTGAGTGTGTGACACCAAAGGCTTGGGTGTTTTTTATTGAAAGATTAGGGGTTAATTTGGAGGAAATTACGGAGTATAGTTAAGAGTTAAGATATACATAGAAGTTTCTTAGTGAAGAGAAATGGGTTCATTGGTTGTTTTTTATGAAATTAGGGGGATTGTATAATTATTTTGGTTTTGGACTGTATATAAAAAAATATCCAAAACTACAAACAATCCAATAGATTTAACCCATGGTATATGAATGATGGGAGAGATATAAACTAAATGAGAAGTCCATGGGCTGGTATTATTAAAATATCACCCATAGTGATGTGAAGTAGAGTAACCCTGTAATCGCCCAGACCTCTCCGGTCCATTACATTGTGAAAATGTGGTGTTGGAGGTGTTCCGGGAGGTCAAAGTGACTTATCCCCAACACATTGCCAAATTTCTAGTTCTGTGAACAGTGTTTCCAGTTTTATGAACAGTAACAGATCGGTCTCACCGATCGGTCTGACAGATCGGTCTCACAGATCGGTCTCACAGATCGGTCTGACCGATCGGTCTCATGGATCGGTCTGACAGATCGGTCTCATAGATCGGTCTCACCGATCATTCTGATAGATCGGTCTCACAGATCGGTCTCACAGATCGGTCTGACAGATCAGTCTCACAGATCGGTCTCACAGATCGGTCTGACAGATCGGTCTCACCGACCAGTCTAACAAATCAGTTTCACAAATTGGTTTGACAGATCGGTCTGACAGATCGGTTTCATAAATCGGTTTCACAGATCGGTTTCACGGATCGGTTTCAGAGATCAGTTTCAGAGATCGGTTTCACAGATCGGTTTCACAGATCGGTTTCACAGATCGGTTTCACAGATCGGTTTCACAGATCGGTTTCACAGATCGGTTTCACAGATCGGTTTCACAGATCGGTTTCACAGATCGGTTTCACAGATCGGTTTCACAGATCGGTTTCACAAATCGTTCTGACAGATCGGTTTCATAGATCGGTCTGACTGATTTGTTTCACAAATCGGTTTCATGTACAGTAACGGTGGGTGAATAGTGTTTCTAGACTCTTATAGTTTTGCCCATTTTGACGTTTCTTTTGACGTAAAATACATTTAAAGCCTTATTTTAAGGACTCTTAAGGCCGATTCAAATTCCATAAATCCTATATTAATTATTCCTAAGGCTTGGAATGTTTTACTTGGTAAAACCGCCTGGGTTAATGCGATCCGTTTTTAGTGGAGAATTAACCGGATCTTAAACTGCCACCTCTTTAAATCTTAAAAAGGGACGAGATATCATTCTCCCTTGTTCTTTCCCTTTATTCTCAACTAAGAGATGCTAGAACCTTTCAATCCTTCCCGTAGGAGTTTCACAATCAATCTTTACCCCTAGGATTGGTTCTGCTCTGTTTTGGATGCAACCAAACTGTGTCGGTCAATCGTCCCAATAAGTTGTCACGAGAGGAGGATTGTGACCCATTGTGTGGATAAAGGACATCAAGAAATCTTCCAGGTAGGGGATTCATGGATTCTCTAATTTTATATGTGCAATCGTAGAATTAACATGATTTATTCCTTTGGATCACAATGAAATTGACCTAATTAAATACTTGAACCGGATTTAGAAAATTGGTTGATCGAATGTTGTTTCTTTATACCGTGATAACAGTTGCCTCATGTTTTTCTAGATAGAGTGATATCTATGTTCTCTTTGATTTGTTATTCGTTCATGATAGAAATTGATAATGAACGTAAAGCCAGAATTAATTGTTAATTAATTGGCTAATGATAAAGAGGCATGTAAATTAATCTGGTTATTGCCGTTTTTGTAGTTGTTCTAATTTGAGGATAATCAGATTAGGGAAGTAAGCATGGTTATTTAATTTTGATAGCTTACTGATTAGGTATCTCGTGATTGGAACCTATGAATAAAAAATATTCCAATTCAATATGGATTAAAGAACAGATTATGTGGAAATTTCTAAAAGGGTTCTGAGTTACCCTCTTGTTTGTTAAAGGGTAAAGAGACCATGGTTGTGATTGTGGTTTTTCTACTGCTTGTGCTATAATGTGACCCTGGAGGGGTGTTGTGATATGTGGAGGTGTGGAGGCCTTGTGGTTGTGGTAGTGGATGACGCCTAGAGTGGCGATATGCATCAGTTATGCATGTGGGTGTTAGGGAGGACACCAGAGGTGATGGAATGGGATGGATGTGGTTGCTGGATGCTTGTGGTTTCATTGAATGTTAATCTGCTTTGATTTCCCCCACTACTCAAGGAAGCTGGTCTTGCTACCCTTCTTCCGAAGGAGGCGAAGACGCGCGGGGTATGCCACGTGATTTCCGTGTTTAGCCTCTCAAGGGAGAATGGGTCTATGTTCTTTCTATAGGCGGGAAAGACTCGACGAGTAGTATATCTACTCACCGTGTTGAGCCTCCTTTGTGTTTAGAAGCATAGGATGCTTTTCTAGAATGCCTGGGAATATGGAAAGGTAATTTTGTAATGAATGATTGATTAAATGGTGAAAATCCACAGGGATGGAAATAATGGAATTTAAAGGTGATGTGAATCTTAAAAGGAGCAGTTGTTTTTGAATGAGATTCCAATTCAGTTTAATGTGGAATTGTTCATTCTTAATTAATGTTTAAAGAATTAATTAATGTACAGTCGAACTGATAAAATGAGAACGGAGTAATCTAATAATGCTCTTCAAATGATTGTGTGCTTATAGGATATCTAGTCTTAGAAGTAGCAGCCTGGAGTCTGAGAGACGTTAGCTGCAGTTGTATCTAAGACTAGGTAAATTCCCATAGTGGGGATGTGAGTTAGATACATATTCTGTACTTTTTGTGTCTCTATACGCTACTCCACCCTGTCAGTAAGGGCAACTGACACCCCGGGGATTTTGAGCCCTGGGGGGTGTTTTCCCCAACATTCTGATGGGAGGTTGAATGGCTGACTACCCCCTTTAGCCCCACTCTCTTCTCTTGGAAGATACTTGTGCCATGAGGCACAACGGTTAGTTACCCTATATATGTGTGTAGAGGGCTGTAATGGTTTGTGGTTATTCACACACATATATTCTGGATATAGTATCCTATGGACTACTATAGGTGTAACGTGTATAGGTTATGATGGCTTAAGGATCCTTACTCGGAGTATGGGCTGTAATGGCTTGAGGTATTATACCCGACGTATGATACACGTTATGAGAGCTGTGGTGGCTCCTAGAAACTACCTGTTTACGTTTGGTTGTGAGGACGGTGTGGTGCTTCGCCCAGGTGTCTGCGGGCAAGCCTATGTGGTGCATGAGGTGCAGATTGTAGAGCTTAGCCCATGTGTCTATGGGCAAGCATTGGAGAGAGATGCACAGGATGTATGTCATTGGGGAAAAGAGGAAAAATAGTGGGGAAGTAGTAGCAGGTTACCCTTGATATTCTTTACTATATGATATATCCTTGTATGCGTTACTTGGTGAGAGTATCCATGGTGATGTTGGGAACATAGTATACCTGTTTAGGTGACGAGTTAGTTTCACTTGTTGTTCACTGGGCTTTAGCATGCTTTCTTTACTTTTGCACGAGAGGCTTCGGGTGGATCATACTTAGTATACTGTTAATCTCACCCTATGTATATATAAACTGTTTTTCAGGTCACTTGGAGCAGGTTGCAGATCAAGCGTCTTACTACTAGCTTGTGGTTGGAGGAGGAGCTGTTTGGGCTTGTGGTCGCTGCCGTTTTACTTTATTTTGGGTACATTTAGTTTCCCTTTCAGTTGTAGTACTTTTCATGACATTTCATATATGTACATGGGTTTCTTTTATATTTCAGTTATGAGTTGGAGTTGGTTGGAGTCTATTCTATCTCTCTCTTCTGCATGTGTTCTCTTAGAGGGTAATGCCTCCCATTTGTGTGTGTATTATACCCTTGGTGCTAGTCGCCAACCCGGGGCCTACTGGAGGCGGGACTCGGGGGTCATTATCTCTCTTCTCACATTGCTGGCCTAGGAGGGGTACACTTTGTGGGGAGTGGGTCGTGACAGAGTGGTATCAGAGGGAGGTTGAGGGATAGGATGGAGTTTGGAGTTAGGCACAGGTGAGGATGCATGGGATAGTAGGGAAACAGTGTCATTCATGTTTAGAAAGTGGGGTAAACACTGGAGATCGGCAGAGACATATGTGTTTAGGGCCCCCCTATGATCTGTTGCACGAACCTTTAAGTTTACGATGGATACTAAACAAAGTGATACTGGTTGCAGGGTGGAGACCTACGAAAGGATCATGCATCATTATTCTTTGCGCCTGTGTCTGAATGGGAAGACCTTGGGATAGGTAACCTAAACTTAATAAAACAAAAAAATTAATTAATTAATGTTGAGTCTTCCATATTCTAGGCTTAGGATCTCTAATAGTTGTTATTTTACAGTTATGGCTCTAGGTCGACGTCCTCATCAGGTTTGCGTAGAAGATGCCCAGCAGGCTGTTCTAGCATATCGTCGTCGGGTAGAGGTTGACGATGATGACACTTGGAGGAAGACACTCCAAGAGTTTTAGCGCCAGAGTCTACAGAAGTACGAGGGCTCCTTTTTAGATGCAGTCACAGAAGACTGGTTGGAGGAGGTCGAGATAGGATTCAGTTCGATTCATTCTTGGAAGGAACACTGGGTGTCCATGGTTGTGACGATGATACATGGGGCAGCGAGGCAGTGGTGGTTCTTGTTCCTTGGGGGTCGCGAGGAGTCAGCGATCTCATGGGAGGAGTTTCGAGACAGGTTTAGAGTCAAGTTTCTTTCTTTGACTGCGAAGGCGTCCAGTCGCCAAGAGCTTCTTACCCTTCGACAGGGGAGCTCCATTGTTCGAGAGTTTGGAATCTGTTTCAGGAACCTTCTACAATATGCTTCAGACCTGTTACCTGATGAGGAGGCCAGGGCGAGGCATTTCGAGGAGGCTTTGCGTCCATAGATCCAGCGCCAGGTCACCCCATTTATGATAAAGACATATCTTGAGGTGCTGGAGAGGGAAGAGGTTGTTGAGAGGAATTTGGCTAGGACCGTATCGTCATGAGAGGGGAATCGTCATGATTTCTCATGAAGCAGAGCTGTGGTCCTGGGTTCCCGGTTTTCAGGGCAGAAGAGTTTCTGTTCACCTAGGGGTAGGTCCCAGCCCTTTCCATCTCGTTTCTCCAGAGGCAGAAACTCTCAGGCCTATGTCAAAGGATCAGGCGCTTGTTTTTCTTGTGGTGGTCGTGGTCATCAGCAACGGGAGTGCTCGACTTTTCAGAGCAGTCATCGTGCATCGGGCACTCCGCTCCAGGTTCCTCCGTTGAGGTAGTTTCAACCGAGGTAGCAGCAGTAGGTTGCACCAGCTTTAGATCACCTGAGGGTAGATGGAGCAGGCAGAGGACAACCCCATGATGCTCCCTGTCCTCATAGAGCAGAGCGTGGCCATGGTGGTGGTCGTCATTAGGGTCAGAGAGGCCGTGGAGGAGGTCGTGGTCAGCTTCATGCTCTAGCGTTGCTAGCCCCAGGCGAGCCAGATGTCGTTCGAGGTACCCTTTGCTTGTTTTCTACCTTGGTGTATGCCTTGTTTGATTCGATAGCAACACACTCCTTCATATCACCTACCCTTGTCCATGCTTTGGGACTTGAGGTATAGAGACTTCCAATGCCATTGGCGTTGACTATGCTAGTTGGAGGTCGAGCCGACTTGTTTGAAGTATGTAGAGACTGTGAGCTAGTGTTGGGGAAACACTACTCTTGGGGAGATTTCCTATGTTTACAAATACAACCATATGATGTCATACTCGGCATGGATTGGTTGTATTCGGTGCAGGCTATTGTGGATTGCTACAGGAAGAAGGTCGTTTTCTTTGATGCATATGGACAGAAAGTGGTGTTTGTGGGTGAGCGAGATCCTCGGATGAGTCATAAACGAGTTCCATCCTTATCATCCATGATGGCTGGGATGATGCTGAGTTATTCATAGGTTCAACAGTTGGCGTTTCCTAGGGTCGTAGAGGAGTACCCTGACGTCTTTCCAAAAGAGGTTGTATCCTTACCCCCTCGACGAGAGATCGAGTTTAGGATCGAGCTTCATCCAGGAGCGTCTCCTATCTCTATGTCTCTATATAGGATGGACCCTTCTGAGTTACAAGAGCTACGTATATAGCTCGATGTTCTGTTGTGGTGTGGTTTTGTTCGGCCAAGTGTGTCACCGTGGGGTGCACCAGTTTTGTTTGTGAAAAAGGCTGGCGGCAGTTTGCGGTTGTGTGTCGATTATCATCGATTAAACAAAGTGACAATAAATAACCGCTATCCTCTTCAATGGATTGATGACCTACTCGATCAACTGAAGGGTGCAAGTTGGTTCTCAAAGATCTAATTGCGGTCAGGATATCATCAGATGCATGTAAAGGATGAGGATATCCCAAAGACTGCTTTCCGTTGTCGTCATTGGCATTATGAGTTTGTTTTAATGCCATTCGGAGTGACGAATGCTCTATCTGTTTTCATGGGGTTGATGAATGCTGTGTTCCGTGAATTCCTGGACAAGTTTGTTGTGGTTTTCATCGATGACATCCTTGTGTACTCCACATCTGAAGTGGAGCATGCAGAGCATATACGAGCCGTTTTGGGAGTTCTTCGCCAACATCAGTTGTTTGGTAAGTTTTCCAATTGTGATTTTTGGGCTCAAGAAGTTCGTTTCATAGGGCATGTTGTGTCCCAACAGGTAGTAGTTGTGTATCCTTTGAAGATAAAAGCAGTGGTGTCATGGGCAGCCCCCAAGACCGTGTTAGAGGTGCGAAGTTTCCTTGGTGTCGCAGGTTATTATAGGAGGTTTGTAGCCAATTTCTCCCGAGTTGCGACTCCTATGACAGCTTTGACCAAGAAGGATCAAGCGTTCATATGGACTGATCAGTGTTAGGAAACTTTTGAATATCTAAAGGAGAAGTTGGTAAGTGCTCTAGTCCTTTTTCTTCCAACAGAGGGAGTCAAGTTTGATGTTTTCTATGATGCTTCACATCTGGGGCTAGGCTGTGTTCTCATGCAGTAGAGGTCAGTTGTTTCTTATGGGTCTCGGCAGTTGCGTCTCCATGAATGCAACTAAGCCACCCATGATCTTGAGTTGGCATCCGTGGTGTTTTCTATGAAGTTGTGGAGACATTACCTCATTGGTGAGCACTTTGTGGTTTTCACTGATCATAAGAGTTTGAGGTATGTTTTCTCCGAACGTGACTTGAACTTGAGGCAGCGTCGATGGATGGAGTTATTGCAGGAATACGACTTTTAAATATCGTATACACCTAGAAAAGGGAACGTTGTAGCTGATTCACTAAGCCGAAAGTCACGTAATGATGTTGTGCGTGAATCTGGTGATTCCTGGAGAGTGATGGAAGAGATAGCAGCTTTGAATCTTGATATGGGAGAAGTTGGGGGTAGAGGTTGTCTTTTCCAGATGACGGTGCAGTCATCCGTGATGAAGAAGGTGGAAGATTATCAGTTGGGTGATCTAGAGGTGGATTTCTGGAGAGACAGAGTTGTTTGTGGTGAGGCCCCTGATGGTTGGTCGGAGGATGAACAACACCGAGTGTTGTATCATGGAAGGCTATTTGTTCCCTTGGCGATGCATGAGACGGTTCTCTGAGAGTTCCATAGTTCACCCTTCGCAGTACATCCTGGTGTGACGAAGATGTAACGATCCTTAAGGAGTCATTTTTGGTGGCCTGGGCTGAAATGTACGGTTTCTGAGTTTGTGTCTCGATGTTTAGTCTTCCAAAAGGTGAAGGCTGAACACTGTGTTCCTGGTAGTCTTCTCCAGCAATTAGATATTCCTCAGTGGAAGTGGGAGGACATCTCAATGGACTTTGTTACAGGTTTACCTTGAGCTCCGGGAGGACATGATGCTATATGGGTGGTAGTGGATCGTTTAACAAAATCGGCCCACTTTATAGCGATCAAGGAGTCGAGCTCAGTGGAAGTTTTGTCGAGGATGTATCTAGAGGAGGTGGTGAGACTTCATGGAGTACCTATGATGATAATTTCTGATTGAGATCCTCATTTTACCTCTAGGGTGTGGAGAGTTCTCCAGCATGCTTTTGACTCTCAGCTGTGCCTTAGCACTGCTTTTCATCCTCAAACGGATGGTCTGACAGAGCGAACCATCCAGACTCTTGAAGACATGCTGCACTCTTGTGTTCTTGATTTTGGAGGTTCATATTTGAAGCACTTACCATTGGTAAAGTTCGCTAACAATAATAGTTTTCACTCTACCATCGGTATGGCGCTGTTTGAAGCCTTGGATGGCCGTCCATGCCATTCTCCGTTGTGCTGGACTAGGGTCGGAGAGTCAGCAATTCTCGGACCAGAACTAGTGCAGAATACAACAGAGATGGTTTAGGTGATTCGTGAGAGGATGAAGATAGAACAAGATTGTAAAAAATCATATGCTGATCAAAGAAGGAGACCCTTAGAGTTTAATGTTGGGGATCATGTGTTTCTGAAGGTGACTCCCCGTCGTGGGTAGCGAAGGTTTGGTCATGGAAGTAAGCTTTCTCCCCAGTTTGTTGGGCCTTTCGAGGTGTTAGCTCGTGTTGGACCTGTGGCGTATCGAGTAGAACTTCCCCCTCAGATGAGTCGGATACATGATGTTTTCCATGTATCACAGCTCCATCGTTATCTTCAGGATGAATCTCATGTTATCGATTGGGGAGAAATCGATATTGATGATGATGCAACCTTCGAGGAGCGACCTGTGGAGATCCAAGACCACAAGGATGAGGTGTTGCGTGGGCATTCTATCCCCTTAGTTCGTGTCTTGTGGTGACACAGTGGCATGGAGGATGGTACCTGGGAGCGTGAGTCACAGATACGTGCTCAGTACCCAGAGTTGTTTAATGTTTAACTCCTTTCAAGTAATGATGTTTTCATTGTGGTTGGACCTTTCATGTTTTATTTATGTACCTTTGATGTGATGTTATGATTGAATTGTTTGGATATAGATTTTTTGTTTCCATACTCTCGGATGTCGTAGTTTTTTTCCAGCTTTTGAACAACTCACAATGGTTTTCCCCTGAGAGGTATATTATGGGGTGGTTGTTCAGACCCCTCTTTTCTTCTGGGTTGGTTTTAAATTCTCGAGGACGAGAATGTTTTGAGAGGTATCTAATGTAATGGCCTAGACCTCTCCGGTCCATTACATTGTGAAAATGTGGTGTTGGAGGTGTTCCGGGAGGTCAACGTGACTTATCCCCAACACTTTTCCAAATTTCCAGGTTTGTGAACAATGTTTCCAGTTTTATGAATAGTAACAGATCGGTCTCACCGATCGGTCTGAAAGATCGGTCTCACAGATCGGTCTCACAGATCGGTCTGACAGATCGGTCTCATAGATCGGTCTGACATATCGGTCTCACCGATCGGTCTGACAGATCGGTCTCACTGATCAGTCTCACCGATCGGTCTAACAGATCAGTCTCACAGATCGGTCTCACAGATCGGTCTGACAGATCGGTCTCACAGATCGGTCTGACAGATCGGTCTCACCGATTGGTCTGACAAATCAGTTTCACAAATCAGTCTGACAGATCGGTCTAACAGATCGGTTTCACAAATCAGTTTCATAGATCGGTTTCACAGATCGGTTTCACAGATCGGTTTTATAGATCGGTTTCCCAGATCGGTTTCACAGATCGGTTTCACAGATCCGTTTCACAGATCGGTTTCATAGATCGGTTTCACAGATCGGTTTCACAGATCGGTTTCACAGATCGGTCTGACAGATCAGTTTCACAAATCGGTCTGACAGATCGGTTTCATGTACAGTAACGGTGGGTGAACAGTGTTTCCAGACTCCTACAGTTTTTCCCATTTTGACGTTTCTTTTGACGTAAAATACATTTAAAGCCTTATTTTAAAGACTCTTAAGGCCGATTAAAATTCCATAAATCCTATATTAATTATTCCTAAGGCTTTAAATGTTTTTCTTAGTCAACCCGCGTGGGTTAATGCAATCCATTTTTAATGGAGAATTAACCGGATCTTAAACAGTCACCTCATTAAATCTTAAAAAGAGACGAGATATCATTATCCCTTGTTCTTTCCCTTTGTTCTCAACTAAGAGATTCTAGAACCTTTCAATCCTTCCCGTAGGAGTTGTACAATCAATCATTACCCATAGGATTGGTTCTGCACTGTTTTGGATGCAACCGAACTGTGTCGGTCAATCATCCCAATAAGTTGTCATGAGAGGAGGATTGTGACCCGTTGTGTGGATAAAGGACATCAAGAAATCTTCTAGGTAGGGGATTCATGGCTTCTCTAATTTTATATGTGCAATCGTAGAATTAGCATGATTTATTCCTTTGGATCACAATGAAATTGACCTAATCAAATACTTGAACCGGATTAATAAAATCGGTTGATCGCATGTTGTTTCGTTATACCGTGATAACAGTTGCCTCATGTTTTGCTAGATAGAGTGATATCTATGTTCTCTTTGATTTGTTATTCGTTCATGATAGAAATTGATAATGAACGTAAATCCGGAATTAATTGTCAATTAATTGGCTAAAGATAAAGAGGCATGTAAATTAATCTGGTTATTGCCGTTTTTGTAGTTGTTCTAATTTGAGGATAATCAAATTAGGGAAGTAAGCATGGTTATTTAATTGTGATAGCTTACTGATTGGGTATCCCGTGATTGGAACCTACGAATAACAAATCTTCCAATTCAATATGGATTAAAGAACAGATTATGTGGGAATTTCTAAAAGGGTTCTGAGTTACCCTCTTGTTTGTTAAAGGGTTAAGAGCCCACGGTTGTGATTGTTCTTTTTCAACTTCTTGTGCTATGATGTGACCCTGGAGGGGTGTTGTGATATGTGGAGGTGTGGAGGCCTTGTGGTTTTGGGAGTGGATGACGCCTAGAGTGGCGATATGCATCAGTTATGCATGTGGGTGTCAGGGAGGACACCAGGGGTGATGGAATGGGATGGAGGTGGTTGCTGGATTCTTGTGGTTTCATTTAATGTTAATCTTCTTTGCTTTTCCCCACTGCTCAAGGCAGTTGGTCTTGCTACCCTTCATCCGAAGGAGGAAAAGACGCGCCGGGTATGCCACTTGCTTTCTGTGGTTAGCCTCTCAAGGGAGAATGGGTCTATGTTCTTTCTATAGGCGGCAAAGACTCGACGGGTAGTATATCTACTCACCGTGTTGAGCCTCCTTTCTTTTTAGAATCATAGGATTCTTTTCTAGAATACCTGGGAATATGGAAAAGTAATTTTGTAATGAATGTTTGATTAAATGGTGAAAATCCACAGGGATGGAGATACTGGAATTTAAAGGTGATGTGAATCTTAAAAGGAGAAGTTGTTTTTGAATGAGATGCCAATTCAGTTTAATGTGGAATTTTTCATTATTAATTAATGTTTAAAGAATTAATTAACGTACAGTGGAACTGATAAAATGAGAATGGAGTAATCAAATAAAGCTCTTCAAATGTTTCTGTGCTTATAGGATATCTAGTCTTAGAAGTAGCAGCCTGGAGTCTGAGAGACGTTAGCTGCAGTTGTATCTAAGACTAGGTAAATGCCCATAGTGTGGATGTGAGTTAGATACATATTCTGTACTTTTTGTGTTTCTATACGCTACTCCACCCTGTCGGTAAGGACAACTGACACCCCAGGGATTTTGATCCATGGGGGGTGTTTTCCCCATCATTCTGATGGGAGGTTGGATGGCTGACTACCCCCTTTGGCCCCGCTCTCTTCTCTTGGTAGATACTTGTGCAATGAGGCACAGCGGTTAGTTACCCTATATATGTGTGTAGAGGGCTGTAATGGCTTGTGGTTATTCACACACATATATTCTGGATATTGTATCCTATGGACTACTATAGGTGTAACGTGTATAGGCTATGATGGCTTGAGGATCCTTACTCGGAGTATGGGCTGTAATGGCTTGAGGTATTATACCCGACGTATGATACACGTTATGCGAGCTGTGGTGGCTCCCGGAAATTACCTGGTTACTTTTGGTTTTGAGGATGGTGTGGTGCTTCGCCCAGGTGTCAGCGAGCAATCCTATGAGGTGCACGAGGTGCAGATTGTGGAGCTTAGCCCAGGTGTCTGTGGGCATGCATTGGAGAGAGATGCACAGGACGTATGTCGTTGGGGAAAATCGGCAAACCAGTGGGGAAGTGGTAGTGGGGTACCCTTGATATTCTTTACTATATGCTATATTCTTATATGCGTTACTTGTTGGGAGTATCCCTGGCGAGGTTGGGAACATAGTATACATGGTTAGGTGACGAGTTAGTTTCACTTGTTGTTCACTGGGCTTTAGCATGCTTTCTTTACTTTTGCACGAGAGGCTTGGGGAGGATCCTACTGAGTATACTGTTATACTCACCCTATGTATATATAAATTGTTTTTCAGGTCACTTGGAGCAGGTTGGAGATCAAGCGGGTTACTACTAGCTTGTGGTTGGAGGAGGAGATGTTCGGGCTCGTGGTGGCTGCCGTTTTACTTTCTTTTGGGTACTTTTAGTTTCCCTTTCAGTTGTATTACTTTTGAATGACATTTCATATATGTACTTGGGTTTCATTTATATTTCAGTTATGAGTTGGAGTTGGTTGGATTCTATTCTAACTCTCTCTTCTGCATGTGTTCTCTTAGAGGGTAATGCCTCGCATTTGTGTGTGTATTATACCCTCGGTGCTAGTCGCCAACCCGTGGCCTACTGGAGGCGGGACTCGGGGGTCATTATCTCTCTTCTCACATTGCTAGCCTAGGAGGGGTACACTTTGTGGGGAGGGGGTCAGGAAAAACCCTCTTAATGAAATAATTTTAATATCATAATAAATATTATAAGTCTCATAGGACTTATAATTAATTTAAAAATTAAATAAAATTAAATTAAAACATATTTTTTTCAAGGGAAAACATATATTTGGTAGTGGGTACCATTAATATTACACCCCGACCGCAAAAGCCTATAGTCCGTGAATTTTTAATTATCATTGGCATGATAAAAAAGGATCAAGTCTTGAAATACCGATTAGTTCATTAGACTTCGAAGTACTAGATACATTCATAAGGTTTACATTACATTATAAAATGGAAAAATATAACAACATTGTTTCTGTAGAAAACACTGAGAACCCATAGAATATCCCTATAGGTCAGCCATAATATAATTTTTTGCATCCTAGGATAAATAAACCATAGAAATAGGTGAGCTCAGATGCTCAGTAAGGATAACAATATAGTGTAAACATTCATAAATAAGAATTAACATTTAAGGAAATGTATAAGAATAAAACAAAAGTTATTAAACTTGAAAATCAGCATAATTTGGCAGTGATAAAATCGAATAATGACGTCTACATATTCACATGGGTATTCTATAAGCCTAATAATCACATGAAAAATCAATAACCACTCTCACAATGATGGAATTCATAATCCCAGTCTTTCATAACAACATAATCAAGGCCATGTGCGAAGACTACAAATATGATTTTGTCAAGGCCTTGTGACAAGACACGAGTCTATCTCATAAGACCTACTGCTGCATCGAGGAGCTATAGTGGGATCCATACATCACTTACTACGTCCAATTCATTCCTCATATGAAAAGGTTTAAACATAATCTAAACAATCATTTTAAAAATATCATACTAAATGCCAATATTTTAACCCCAAACCATGATGGGATTAAAATAGCACATCCACAGTCATACATAACTCATTAAATACAATATGGAATAATGTATTATAATAGATCATGAACAATAAAGAATAATTAATGATATTGACATCGATGAAAATAATCATCAAACCATTTGAAAGAAATATCCCCCTTTTTTTGAAAACATTTAAAAGTCTCATTATTTATCAAGAAGTCGTTTAAAATAGTTTTTTAAATCAAAGTGTCCCATAACACTTTGAAACTTTTAAAAGGAATTTTATTTTTAAAACTTTAAGGCCATTATAAATAAATCCATAAAAATATTTTTAAAACATGGACATTAATGAGAATGAATTAGAATAAGAAATCTTTAAAAAAATTAAAATGATATTTTAGTTAGAGTTCCTAACCAAAAGTGAGACACTTGAATACAAATAATTGAGGTAATAAAAAATTTATAATATCATGAGATTAATGGGATTCAAGATATAACATGTCAAAGTAAATTATATACACCATCTAAAAGTGAATTGGCACATAACAATAAAAAAGTATCAATGGAATATAAATTGAGATGAAATCTCTTATGAAGACTATATCCTGAGGTTAAGGATTAATCAAATACATAATTATGTTTTAAAAATATAAATACACTCAATATTATTTTATATTCCATGTAAATCAATCGTAGGACATTCAAACATATTCTTGTAAGAACAACACCATTGAATTGGATATTTAACTAAACAAATGGAGATTGAGTTAAATTACTCTTATCAAGTAGATATTGATGAACTAAGAATTTATCAATGATGTGATTATGTGTATCAAAAGTATATACATAGAAAGGGCAGTGTAAATTTCTACATAGATAATAAATAGTGATTCCACACATAATCATGGAGTAAAATAATCCATGAAGTATGTGTATAGCCCAATGAGTGGAAATTGAAATATGAAATTCCCTTACCGATTTGGTAACATATGAAACATGAACCCCTTGAAATTATTATCATACAACTAAGATATAAATACACATAAATTAAATTATATTACAAAAATAATACAATCATGGGCAGTACATACTCCATACCAAAGTAAATAGTGGCCAATATAGCATGAATCTCACTAAAACAAAAGTAAAATGAAAAACACTTACTTCATTGTAATTAATCAAGTCCTGTGAAAAAAAGGTAATAACCACCAAATTATCATAGAATACAATGAATATAGTTAGAATCATGATAATATATATCAAATTGTAGTTCCCAATACACCATAAGAAATTAATAAGTGGCGAAGAATGGAAATCTCACAAAATTAAAAGTGAGATAAGAAACCCCTTACATTTTAATTTTCCTTGGTAAATGGTAGGTTAACCTCCTGTATGATAGATAAATAATTTATATTAAATTATAAAAGTATAATATACTTTTATATGGTATCATATATGATCTTTTATCATTTCCCTGTTAATAAAATCTTAGTATTATTGTCGTTTCGGGTGTTAACTGATTCCTTTTCCTTTATATGCCGTCATACATAAGTAATGTTTGTTATGGATAGGATTTAACTTATTCATAATCAGAATGATGTTATGTATTTAATCATTATTTTTAATAATCTAATGAAAATTAGTCTTGAATGGATTACGATGGGGAATGAATCTCAACGTGTTCATGGAGTTGGAAATCTGTACGTACGCACGAGCAACAATATCATTCTTTTGATATTAAAATAATACATAATTCGATATTATATCATGTATACAAAATCATTATTATGTTATATTTATTATATTTCATCAATTACACATAATTATTAAACCCATCCAAATAATAATGTATTTAATAACAATTACACCATGACATGGAGACGGTAAGTCATACGTACGCACGTATGTTGACATTTTATTCAAAGGATGGATTGAATAGAGAATATAATGTTCCATATTTTTAATAAAAGCACAGTATATAGAATATTATTGATTTATTATTTTATAATGTAAAGAACAAATAAAGAGGAAGTGGAAGAAGAAAAGAACTTGAAAGAGGTGACGAAATATTTACCTCTTTTTCAGGTTCTTCCTTTGATTTGATCGAAAGGGCTCTATAGGATGTATTTATGAATTATTTAAGGCCTCTATGATGAAATTAGGATAGTTGAGATGGTATTTTGGCAGATTTTGGCCGAGAAAAATGGCTTTTACGGTGTACATTTGAGGGAATGGGTAGTTCCCTTTTATAAGAGGGGTGAGGGGCACCGTAGGAAAAGCTAGAAATATTATTCTATAATAAAATAATTTTCGGTTTCTAAGGTATCATAAATAAATTATTTAAATTATAAGGATGGAATGGGTCAATAAAAACTCAACAAATAGGTTTTATAATGGTTTTGGTGACTATATTAACGGTATATTTTATATTTAACTCTTAGTTCAATAGTTTAACATTTACCATGTCTCTTTGTATTTTTATATTATATTGTTAATAAAATTACTATATACTTCCATGATAAAACCAAATGATTCATTAATAGTACACCTATCTTTATATAAGTCTTTTGACCAAACCTTAGTTTTTTAGGAATAGAATATCAATTAATATTATAATATTTGTTTTAAAAAATCTTTTATGTCACTTTGGACACTATTTGGTATTCTGTTTTTTCTAAATTCATAACAACATTATTTCTACGAAAATAATTCATCTAACCAAGTATAATAAGTCATATTAACATAGAAAATTATTGTAACTCATAAAATGTTTCTAATTACTTTTGTTTGGATATTTATAATATCAATTATTTTAATCTTTCATTAATAAGATAATTACTGCATCATCATTGTGTCATAAATAAATTTAATTATTTAATGTCTAAAAAATATAAATAAAATACCATTATATAGGAAATATTATTATCTTTCTGATAAATATTTATAGTCGAATTTATTTTCTGTTTAACCCGATATTAAAAATGGTTTAGTTATTAAACATTTAATTAAAAACTTTTAACTCGTCTTTGAATTAAATAATTTTAAATGTTCAAATATAATCCAAGAAAACCTAAAGGATAATTTTTTATTCCAAAGGTTGTTTTTGTCAAATTAAACTAATACAATATAATTAGGACATGCGTTAGGTTAATAATAATATCATTTTTACCCTAAATTACCCTATTTACTTTTAACAGTGGTAAATAAAAGTCCAAAGTTACTATTCACCCAAAATTATTTTTATCTTTTTAAAGAACATATTTCATTGTGATATCAACTGTGTCTCTTGGTTTTTTGAAATTCAATTCACAGAAATGGTAAAATTATGTTTTATTCAGATTTGCAACTACTCCTAAGATGTGGGTAAAAGACGGTTAAAATTTCAATAAAATGTTTTTATATTTAAAATTCTTATAAACTGACTCCAATTAATTAAATTGAACTTATATAGGTATTATGAATATATTTTGACTAAAAAGAAATTTAAATAGAATAAAGAAATTATTTAAATAAAATTTTGGTTTTAAACTATAACTAAGTGTTTTTCACTATTCATAAAAAATTGAATGTTTTTAGAAAAATACATAAAATTATCCTATGATAAGTTCTATATTCCAAATCAAAAGATGAAGTCCATTTTGAATGCTAAAAATTATAAAATTTCATAAAGATGGTATTACTATTCATAATGGCTAGTTTGATTGGTTGCGGTGTGTTAGAATCTCGAAGTTGCGTACAATGCAAGCTATTGCATTATTCAAAGGGAAATGTACCATGGAAGCTCGAGGTTTTACATTCTTCCCCCCTTTTAGAAATTGCATCCTCACAGTTTTTAAAATTTTGGCTTGGGAACATAATTTAAAGTCCCACATTGAAAAAAGATTCAATAAAACTACCACTTTAAAATAAATAAAGAGAAGTACAAAGGTCACCCGAGATAACCAATACTAGGATTCCATGTAGGAAAAAATGGATATGGAAGATCAAATTTATGTCAAGTTATGATGGAGAGGGATAGAAAAAATTATCAATATAATTTTAACAACAATAAAATGACAAACTTGTGATGGGATAAACTGTCATTAGTTTCCCGGTAGGAAAAGTAAATAGACAACGTTTTTTTTGTTTAAACTTATATTTCATAAAGATCAGTAATTTATTTATGATATTGACTAAGAAAATAAAGAGATATACTAAGTTTTTATGTATAGTTTCATTTTATATTAAATTTCTACCACAAATCCATTTTTATAAAAACAATGAGTATTCAAGATGACTTGGTCACACCAGAATAGCTAGAATCAACTTCAATAGAATCAAATGATCCAAAAAGGATAAACTATATATTTACGTTGTCTTTAGAGATTAATCAAAAACAAAATTTTTAGTACATGATCAGATGATCCCCCAAAATGATATTCCTTTAGAGAGAGAAACACTAATCTTAATTTCAAAAATTAAACCAATAATACCCCAAAGTTAAATAAATACCATTCAATAAACAATTGTACTTAAAATATTTCAATATAATCCAAACTAATATTGAAACCAATAACTTAGAAGAATTTTGTTATGTAGTCTTCCACGTTAAATTGCATCTCCAAATGACATCGACTACTCTTAAAGTCACATACTTAAAAGTAATTAACATAATCACTTATTCTCTATTAATTGATAATCATTTCCATTAATAACCCAGATCACTATAAATCCACAATTAAAAAATAGATAAGAATACACCATTACTCCTCAAATTAAATCCAATTGTATTCTATTTTCCATAGGCATATAGTGTTCATAACAGAGGGAACGTCTTCCAAAATAACATTTATCACATAATCACCAAATCAGTTTCCTATACTTAGGGTATTCATCTGATAAGAGATAAGATCCAAAATCAACATATTATAGATCAATAAAACCATTTAATAAAAAATAATTAGTCACACTAACCAGGGTCTTCACATAGTCCAGTGGTAGACGATAAATCACAATCGCACTCAGGATGTGGGTTCGATTCCCACAGATTTTTCCAACGTGACGGGTTGTCACACGGTCTGCGTGTTGTCCTTTTTCAAAAACTATATATTATACCATTTCCAAAATGAGATAAATTCCTCAAAATAACCACAACATAATTTAAACACAAATGTTATCTCATACATTACATTTTCATCCCAAAATATAATAACCTATAATTGCCTCAAACCCAATGATAATATAAAACCAATTGGTTATTTATAACTTTATCCACAAGAGAAAAGATAATACTTCGTCAAATATCATTTTCACATGAAAAACAGTAGGGTTACAAATACAATAGAAAAATATTCCAACGTAATCCCATCATCAAGTAGCTCTAATACTTTTAAGCATTTCTCCAACCATTTATTTCCATATTGCTTGTTCATTGACCAAGAAAATATACTATAGAATAGGTAATTCACTCGTGTAATGGCCATGTCCCAGACATTTACAAAAAATGATTGTAAATGGAATCGTGGTACCATTTTTATTTTCTTCCACATTACTCTTCATTTTTCCTCAGAAATTCTTTACTTTATTTTATTCATTCCCACACGTAATGCATTTTTTATTCCATTGAGAAATTTTCCTGGGTGTCTCCTTCTACATTTCCTACATTATGGAAATTGAGGATTATTTTCTCCACGGTATCCACTACTAGAGCTCTAATCAATCATCATCATTCTCTTCTTTGTTGAGTCTGAGAGTTGGTTAATATATTTTATGTTGATCTTATTTTTGGAAAAATATTATGAAAGAACATGATATATTTTACACCTATCAAAATTACATTTTATTGTGCATTTCCACCACCTTTCCCACCTTTTACATCATGCTCAAAGATTCTATTACTTACTTGGAATCCCGCCAATGACTAAAACCAGAAATCATTGTATGAGTAACACTAGTCATAAAATCATTTAGAGAATATCATGACAATATATTTTCAATTTGAAACACCATAGGATTAACCATGGTTATTTATTCTCATCTTATATTAAATTTTTTTTTAATCGGTTTGTAATGAAAATGTATATTATCCTAAGCATATCCCCCATGAGTGACGTAACCAAGAGTCCAGTAAGGCCAATTTTCGTGCACCAGTTCCTGTTCGAGTCTAGCCCAAAGTGGTGTTTTCGGGGTTTTACCCCTAGGTACATCTGTTCCAAAGCCGCCTCTACATGTTCGTATCCAGATAGGGATGTATTACTTGGAAAATACACAAAATATTTACAATATAAAAATATTAGGAAGTTCTTCCATACTAATCCTCAAAGTTTATCATAGTTCTATGTGCTCTAATCGTAGTTTATCTAAATCTAGTTTCCAAGGTTTTTACTAAACTTCCTCTGATACCAACAGTAACACCCCGACCCTAGAAGCCCAGAGTCGGTGCATTATTAGGTATAATTGTCTTGATCATAAAGGATCAATAGAAATTTAATGGGGTGAGGTCAGATGCTCATTAAGGATAACAATAAAGCGAAAAATTTCATAAATAAGCATAAACATTGAAGGAAATGTATAAGAATAAAAC
Organism: Viscum album; assembly: GCA_963277665.1. NCBI lineage: Eukaryota > Viridiplantae > Streptophyta > Magnoliopsida > Santalales > Viscaceae > Viscum > Viscum album. Next base: position 1,629,446,090 of record OY728121.1, on the reverse strand, counting down.
AAAAGCCTTTTAAACATGAACTTAAGCATAATATGGAAGAGATAAAATAAAATATTTTCATTTACTTATTCACATAGATATTATACTAGTTAAATAATCACATCCAATATCAATAGAAATTTTCACAATGATGGAATGCATAATGCCAGACTTTCATAACCACATAGTCCAGGACTTGTTCCAAAACTACAAATAATATTTTATCAAAACCTTGTGCCAAGACACTAGTTTGTCTAATGGGACCTACTTATGGATTGAGGAGCTATAGCGGGCTCCACCCATCACTTACTAAGTCCAATTAATTTTTCATATGAAAAGGTTGAAACATAATCATAACATTCTTATTAAAACCATCATACCAAATGTCAATATTTTAACCACAAAGATTGAATGGTATTAAAATGGCACATCCAAAATCAAACATAACTCATTAAATTCAATAAGGAAGATTGTATTTTAATATTTCAACCTTAATATAGAATAATTAATTATATTTACATTGATGAAAATAATCATGAAACTATTTGAGAGAGATATCCCCCTTTTTCTTGAAAACATTTAAAAGTCTCACTATTTATCAAGAATCCATTTAAAATAGATTTTTGAATATAAGTGTCCCATAACACTTTGAAACATTCAAAATGAATTTTAATTGTAAATATTTAATGTCTATATAAATATATACTTAAAAACATTTTTAAAACATGGTCATTAATGAGATAGATTTAGAATAAAAAATCTTTAAAATATTTAAAATGATATTTTAGTTAGAGTTCATTACCAAAAGAAGGACACTTGAATAAAAATGATTGAGGTAATAAAAACATTATAATATCATTAGAATAATGGGATTCATGTTATACTTTGTCAATGTACATTATATGAACCATATAAAATTTAAATGGTGTATAACAACAAAGAAGTCTCTATGGAATGTAAATTGGGATGAAATCTCTTACGAAGACCATATCCAGAGGATAAAGATAAATCAGCAACATAATTATGTGTGAAAAATATAAATACAATCAATATAATTGGACAATCAGTGTAAATCAATCATAGGATATTCACACATATTCTTGTAGAAACAACACCAATGAATTGGATATTTAACTCAATAAATAGAGACTGAGTTAAAATTACTCTTTAATATTCATATCGATGACTTCAGAATTTACCGATGGAGTGATTATTTTAATCAAAAGTATATCGATAGAAAGGGGAGTTGGAATTACTACAAAAATAATAAATAGTGTTTCCACACATAATCATGGAGTAAAATAATCAATGAAGTATGCATATAGCCCATTGAGTGGAAATTGAAATTTGAAATTCCCTTACCGATTTGGTAACATATGAAACATACACCCCATGAAATAAGTATCCTTCAATGAAGATGTAAATACCCATAAATTAATGTATATTATAAAAAAATACAATTATGGGCAGTACAAACTCCTCACAAAAGTAAATAGTTTCCAATATAGCATGAATCTCACAGAAACAAAAGTGAGATGAAAAACCCTTACGTCATTGTAATCAATCGAGTCATGTGAAAAAAAGTTAAAACCACCAAATGAACCATAGAATATCATGAATAAAAAGAGAATCAAGATAATATATATAAAATGGCAGTACACAATACACCCTAAGCAATAAAAAATTGAAAAATAATGGAAATCTCAAAGAATTAAAAGTGAGATAAGAAAACCCTTACTTTGTACTTTTCCTTGGTCGAGGGTAGGATAACCTCCTATATAATGGTGATATAATTTTTATTAAATTATAAAAGAATACTATACATAAATATGATATCATATAGGATCTTTGAACATTTCTTTGTTATTAATATCTTAGTATTATCGTCATTTCAGGTGTTAACAGATTCATTTTCCTTTATATGATTTCTTATGTAAGTAATGTTTTTAGGGATATAATGTATCTTATTAATATTCATAATGATAATATTTCTTTAAAAATTATTTTTAATCATCTAATTAAAATTATTCTTGAATGGATTATGATGGGGAATGAATCGCATCGCGTTCGTGGAGACGGTAATATGTACACACACACGAGCAACAACATCATTCTTTAGATATTAAAATGATATATAATTGAATGTAATATCATATATAAATAATTATTATCATATTATATTTATTATATACATCAATTTCACACAATTATTATACCTATCAAAATAATAATGTGTTGAATAACAAGTACACCACGACGTGGAGACGGAAAGTCGTACATACTCACGTATGGTGATATGTAATTCAAAGTATGGATAGAATAATGAATATGGTTGTGCCATATTTATAATAACATCAAAATATTTATAATATAATGGATTTATTATTTTATAATGGAAACAAAAATAAAGAGGATGTGGAAGAGGAAAAGAACTTGAAAGAGGTGAGGAAATATTTACCTCTTCTTTAGGTTCTTCCTTTTGATTTGATCAAAATGGCTCTGTAGGATGCCTTTATGATAAAAGTAAGGCCTCTAGGATGAAGGTAGGACTGTTTATAGGGTAATTTGGAAGATTTTGTCTGAGCCAAAAGGCTTTAAAGTTGTGAATTAGAGAGAAGGGGGAGTGCCCTTTTATAAGAGGGTTGAGGGGCACCTTAGGAAAAGCTAGAAATATTATTTTATAATAAAATAATTTTCGGTTTATAATGGCAGAAAAATGAATTATTAAATGTATAATGAGGGTATGGGTCGACAACCACTCAACCAATAGGTTTTGGACAGGTTTGGGTCACCATATTAACCTTATGTTTTAGATTTAACTCTTTGTTAAATAGTTTTACATTTACCATGTCTCTTTGTATTTTTAAATTATATGGTTAAAAAAATACTATATACTTCCAAGAAAAGTAAAAGTGGTTAATTAATGAAAAAATATCATTATATATGAATTTTGGAAAAATATTATATTTTTAGGATTAGAATATCAATTAATAATATAATATTTGTTTTAAAAACTCTTTCATGTCAATTTTGATAGTATTTGGGGTTTTGTTTTTTCTAAATTCATAACTGCATTATTACTTCGAAAACAATTCATATAACCAACCCTATTGTGTCATATTATTCTAGAAAATTAGTGTAATTAATATAAAGTCTAAAATTACATTTATTTGTATATTTATAATATCAATTGTTTTAATCTTTCATTAATACGGTAATTACTACATTAGCATTGTGTCATAAATAAATATAATTACTTATTGTCTAAAAAATATAAATAAAATACCATTATTTAGGAAATATTTTTATCTTTCTAATGAATATTTATAGTCTAATTAATCTAATGTTTAACCCTATATTAAAAATGCTTTCATTATTAAACATTGAATTTAACACTTTTAATTCTTCTTTTTATTAAATAATAATAAAGGTCTTAATCTAATCCAAGTATTCCAAAATGATCATATTTTATTTATAATGTTGTTTTTGGTCGAATTACACTTATCCAATAGAATTAATATATGTTTTAGGGTATTAATAATATTATTTTACCCTTAATTACCCTATCTACTTTTAAGAGTGGTAAATAAAACTAAAAATTTACTGTTCAACAAAAATTATTTTTATCTTATTGAACCAAATTTTACCTACTGATATCAACTTTGTTTATCAGATTTTTTAAATTCAATTCACATATGTGGTAAAATTATGTTTTATTCAAATTTGCAAATGCTCCAAGGAGGTGGGTAAAAGACAGTTAAAAGTTCAATAAAATTCTTATATATCTAAAATTATTATAAACTAACTCCAAGGAATTATATTGAACTTATATAGGTATTATGAATCTATTTTGACCTAAAATAAATTTAAATAAAATATATAATTATTTAAATAAAAATATGGTTTTAAACTATAACTCAGTGTTTTTTACTATTAATCAAAAATTTAATGTTTTTAGAAAAATACAATAATTTCACCCTAATATAATTTTGATATTCCGAATCAAAAAATGAATTCCATTTTAAATGATAAAATTTATAAAATTTCAAACAGTGGGTATTACTATTCATAACAGCTAGTTTGATTAGTCGCGGTATGTTAGAATCTCAAAGTTGTGTACAACACATGCCATTAAATTCTTCAAAGGGAAACGTACCATGGAAGCTTGCAGTGTTACAATTAATATTTTTTATTAGATAAAATTTTTTTTGTAACGCCCCGACCCCAGTTACCCAGAGTCGGTGCATTATTACATAACATTGTCATGATCACAAGAAAGATCAAATCTCGAAAGACCGATTGGTTTAGTAGCCTTGGAAACACTAGATATATTCATAAGTTTTACATTACATCATAAAATGAAAAACTACTACAACAATGTAATGTTTCCACAGTCCACACTATAATCCCCTCATAATATCCCTGCAGGTCATTCATAACTTATATCTTCACATCCTGGGAAAAATAAAACATAGAAAAGGGGTGAGCTCAAATGCCCAGTAAGGATAACAATATAGCGGAACATTCAAAAATAAGCATAAACATTTAAGGCAATGAATTACTAAAACAAAAGCCTTTTAAACTTGAACTTCAACATAGTATGGCAAAAGTAAAATGAAATAATGCCATTTACTTGTTCACATGGATATTCTACTAATCGAATAATCACATGCAAAATCAATAACCACTTTCATAATGTTGGAATGCATAATGCTAAACTTTAATTACTTTTCAAGGCCTCGTCCCAAGACCTTGGGGCTAACTGTAACCAGAACCCAACCCGGAGTGCCTCTAATAACCGGACACCAACCCGGAGTGCCTCTAATAACCGGACACCAACCCGGAGTGCCTCTAATAACCGGACACCAACCCAGAGGGCTTACTTTTACCAGTCTCTAACCTGGAGGGCTTAATTTTACCAGTCCCCAACCTGGAGGGCTTACTTTAACCAGTCCCCAACCTGGAGGGCTTACTTTAACCAACACATTCATATGAAGTAAAGATTGAAATATAACATAAACATTCTTATTGGAACTAGCATACGAAATGTCAATACTTTCACCATAAACTATGAATGGTATAAAAATAGCACATCCACAGTCAAACATATCACAAAACCTTCAAAACAATATAGAAGTTTTGTATCATAATAAATTAACTTCCAATAATCTTAAAACCCATCAAAGGATGTTGACATAGATGAAATCAAAATTCTTTTTAAAGAAATATCTCCTTTTATTTTGAAATCATTTAAGATCCATATAAAATCAAACATTTTCTTTGAAAATAATCTTATAAGCTTTTAAGGGAAGCTTTGACGATTTTATAACGGTGGAAAATAACCGCACCCGCCGTATAAGTTAAAAAAAACATTCTTATCTTAATTCTGTCGAAAAGGTTAAAAAGCACCTTGTTTGGAAAACGACGGAAAGATTCCCTTATAAACCTCTTATAAAAAGTCAAACAAGGGTATAAATGACTTTAACCCATATTCTTTTAAATATTAAAAATGTTTTGAAATACATTTTGAAGAAACATGGATGTGGATGATAACGAGATCCCAGTAGATTATTACGTATAAACAACCTCGGATAATGAAGAGATTGTGAAATAACCCTTACCAGTTTGGTAACTTATGAAACATACAACCCATGAAAGAGGTATCATATAATGAATATGTAAGTACACATAAATTAGAGTGTATTACACAAAGAATATAATTATGGGCAGTACATACACCACACAAAAGGTAATGGTGGCAATATGGCATGAATCTCACGGGAATAAGGAGTGAGATGAAAACCCCTTACCACGTTAATCAACTGAGTCATATGGCCAAAAGTTAATAACCACCAAATTATTTACAGAATAACATGAATATGATAATATATATCAAATGCCAGTACACAATACACCACTTTCAATAATTTAGTGGCGAATAATGGAAATCTCACGGAATTGAATGTGAGATAAGAAAATCCCTTACCTTGTACTTTTCCTTGGTTGGGGTAGGTTAACCTCCTGTATAATGGTGAAATAATTTTTATTAAATTATACAAGAATCATATACATTAATATGATATCATATATATTCTTTTAACATTGCTTTATTAATAATATCTTAGTATTATCGTCGTTTCGGGTGATAATCGATTCGTTCTTCTTAAATGTTTGGTTACGTAAGAAATGTTTGTAATGGATAGATTATATCTTATTCATGATCAGAATGATATTAAAATTATTTTTAACCCTAAAATGAGAATAATACTTGAATGGATACGATGGAGGATGGATCTCACCGCGTTCGTGGAGACGGTAGTCCGTACGTACGCACGAACGCTACTTCCATTTAATTTTTATTTTAAAAGAATTGAATCCAAATGATACATAGGTATATTACTATTCCAGTATAATATAATATTTTATATATGTTACTTAAGTTCATTAACACCATCCTTTATACGTTCCATGTGTGGTATGAACGAGTCATATCATTTTAAGGGGGCGGTAGTCCGCACTTCCTCAAATGAAATTATCGTATGTATATACAACATGAAACGAATAATGGTATGAAATAAAATGGAATTACAGAAGCTTATATATAAATTATATATCATTAATATCATATTTAATTATAGCTCCATCATAATGGCCACCATGAGAGGCGGTAAGATGTATTTGAACAATCATCGTTTCGTGAGGCGTTAGTCTGCCATCCACAGAAACATTATGTTCATCATCCATTAGATGGAGTTGTGTGTATGTGTAGTTTGAATCCTTATTATAACAAAATCCTAGTATATTGAGGATACTGGTTTTGTTACAAAAGAATGGAAATAAAAAGAGTTTGGGGGTTGGAGAAGCAAAATAAATGAAAATAATTTAAGAGAAATCGTTACCTTTAATTTAGGTAACTCACTTTGGTTGGAACCAAAGGACTTCTTGAAATGCTTTCTGCCTAAGGGGAAGCTTCAAGTAGGAGGATAGGGATGTGGGGAGATTAGTTGGGCAGAGTTTGGACGAGCCAAGTGGCTTGAGAGGTGTGAGGAATGAGTAGAAGTGGTCTCCTTTTATAAGGGAGAAGAGGGGATCTTTAGGAAAGAGTGAAAGTATTACTTTATAATATAATTATATTCGGTTTATGAGGTTCCAAAAATCATTTAGGTCAAAGATAAGATGACTCATATTCTAAATAACATCAACCAATAAGAATTGGACAGGTTTTAGATAATATATTAATCATTATAATCTTATTTATTTAAATGATTTATTAATGAGGTAAACATTGCATCATTATTGTGTCATTAATAATTTAAATTATTTGATGTCTAAAAATTATAAATAAAATATAATTATGTAGGAAATCTTTTTAGCTTTTTAATGAATATTTATAATCTAAAATCCAACATGTATAACCCTATGTAAAAATTGTTCTTCTAAAAGATGTAAGCTTATGCCATTTTTATTTTTATTTTAACTTTATTAATATAAAGTGTCCCTACCACATAAAAGTGGATCCAAGGGGTCCGCAAATTGACCCAAGGATGCTCATGGTCGGGTATGTGTCCACCAATAAGGTTAGGACACGTTTTAGGTTAATTTTGTATTATTATAATATTAATTTTTAACCCTTATTTACCGGATTTACCCTTAACCATGGTAAATAAAATATTTACCACAGTAATTATTCAAAATGTCTAAAAATAAAAGTTACCTATTTACACAATTTGGACATCCTGATTACAAATATGGAATCCATTTTTCTAAATTCAAAACACAGAAGTGGAAGAAATTAATTTAAAATTAATTCCCGCTGTCAAAACAAAAAGCGTGTTTTTAAGAGGTAATAACTATCAAAAGATTGACACTTGTTTATGTTCGGTTTAATTGTAAAATTATTTACATTGACCAACATTATATTAAATGGTAAAAATATATTCTAAATATACTTTAAAACTACTAAAATTCATAATTTATCACTATTAATTATTTTGATTAAAAATGTTGTTTTTAATTAAAATTTAGTAATTTTCACTATTCATCAAAATATGAAAGTTATCCGAAAAGTACCAAAATTTCACCTTAGGCTAAATTCGATATTCCGAATCCAAAAATGAAGTCCATTTTAAAATATAAAATATATATAATTTCAAAATTTAGGTATTACTATTCATAACGACTAGTTTGATTGGTTGTGGCGTGTGTTAAAACTCAAGGTTGCATACAACACACAGCACTATTTTATTCAAAGGAAAGCGTACCGTGGAAGCTTGGGATGTTTCATTTTAAATTTTTTTGATGTCCCAATTTATTCAGATAGTTTAAAATATTTTATTTAAAAAGGTTTCACTATTAAAGTTGATAAAAGTGCAATACTGAAAATGAATATGTTCTTGCATTATGACTAAGAAACTCATAATAGGGATTCTAAAATTATAAGGATTATATAAAGTTCAAAATGTTGTTAATACTATTCATGACCTCTTTTAATGGCTTTTTTTTTGTACTTCATGGTGTGATTGAACTCGGTGTTGCGTGTAGTGCAAGTTATTGAATTATTTTTAAGAAATAACACACTATGAAATCCTGGGGTGTTACATTCTCCCCTCCTTCAATAAATTGCGTCCTCGCAATTTGAAATTGTTCTTCGAAAATAAAAGGTTGAAAATAGATAATATCTTTGTGGGAAAACCCACATCGGAAATTAGGTTACTAAAATTTAGTCTTAATATGAGGAAAAGAGAAATGAAAGAGTCACCACCAAATTATGATCTCGATTAGGAGAACATTGGTGGCAATTAGAGACATATAATTGGAGGAAAAACGTAAATATTTATAGGTAGTGATTGAGATCATCAATCACAAACAAGTGTATAATTGAGGTCCTTAAATTCATCAATCTATGATGATTTGAAATACCATCGGTTCAACAAAACATAGGGTATTAGGATAAAACATTTTTGACGTTTCAAAATATCTTAGTTGAAATCCCACATCGAAAAATGAATTAATGAGGCCTCTATTTAAAATAAAGAGTCGAACATATGAAGATTGCCGAAAATAACACATACTAGGGTTCCATGTAGGAAAATATGGATATGGAAGAAAAATCTAACCATCAATTATCTGATGGAGAGTGGTAGAGAACATGGCTATGAAAAGGCCAACAATCCCAAAGCCATTATTTAGTGATGATTTAAGGTATCATCTAGGAAAACATTTTTGTTATAAGTTTCTTTTCTTAATGTTGAGGAATTTATTTATGAGATTGGCTAAGATCATAAGGAGATATACTTACTTTATAATTAGTGTTTTCTCCATTAATAAATTTCTACCACAAACTCATCTTTCACTCTAAAAGATAATAGAATGTAAAAAAAAATTCTATTTACACTATTCGTATAGGGTTCCAAAATAAACGAATTTATAATTCATCTACATGATCTTTTAATAAAAACTACATTATTTAATCTAGGACATCTCATGGGCCAGTGGTAGGTGATACACCCTTGTCGCCCTTCGGTTGCAGGTTCAAGTCTCGCAGCCTTGCCGGACGCGACGGGTTGCCGCCCGACCTCCGGGTTGTCCTTTTATGGCAATCCAAAATAATCCAAACTAGAACTATCCAAAATACTTCTGTCCAAACTCACAGTCTAACATTTATAAGGAAGGTAAACATAATATAGATCCTTTTTACCCCGTAATAGCATATGAATACCTTCATCATGTATTACCATATTCCTTATTGATTACATTCATGCTCCCTTATTCCATATAGAATGCTGGATATACTTCATTAATCCAAAAATGTTTTAAACCCCAACAATGATGGAATATACAAATCATTAATCAGTTCCAGGGTAGTCAAGAATATCCATTATAATTTATTCAAAAAAATCACATATTATTCCAAAATCACTACCTCATTATCAGAACTATATTATGATTTATCATTCTCTCAACCATATATTTTCCAAAAATTTATCCTGCTATTGAGTCACTTTTCTTTGTTCCACACAATCTCAAGTCCTTAATGAAATATTACTGCAGTACAATCCTTATATACTCCATGATTATTGTAACAAGTACATTGTTGATACAACACTCAATTGACATAATCAATATAAGAACTCTAATCATTCCTCTTCATCTGTGGTAGTATCATAACTTGATTATTATCCAATAACATCATTTGAGGCATAGTCTGAGGACTGGGACATAGGTTCGCGTAGTGTCCAAACTCCTTGAAAATGAAGCATTGTACATTAAAACCATTTTCTTACCCTTGTAGTCACGTACTTTGTGCCCTTTTCCTCCACACTTATAACAAACTCCCATTCCTTTCAGGCAAGTTCCAGGGTGTTTCTTTCCACAGTTACCACATATGGGAAAATTCTTCTTTTCCCTTTTCCCTTTATCCATATTTCTCTCTTCCATCCTTTTCTTCTCTTGATTCCCTTCAAAGCCATAGGACTCAGTAAACTCTTTACTTATCTTATCAACACATGATATTATTTCATCATATGATGATAATACATGGGAGACTATTTCTCTTATAAATTCTATCTTAAGACCATGAAAGATATGATCCTTCCTTCTCTTTGAATCATGTGTATTTCTGGAGTTCTCATTCCTTCTACTGGGCGCCATTTCTAAACAATGGCATAAACTAGATCAGTTTATGAATCAAAATACATAATCCCATACTTATAAAACACTTAACATAAATTGAACTATTTATGGATATAATCCATAATCATAAAAATGTTTTCTTTGAGGAAGTATATACTCATAAACCCTTCATAATGATTTGTAAAGAAAATGAGAGTTATCCTAAGCATATCCCCCGGGAGTGTCGTAACCAAGAGTGCAGCAAGGCCCGTTGTCGTGCACCAGTTCCCGTTCGAGTCTAGCTCAAAGCGGTGTTTTCGGGTTTTACCCCTAGGTACATCTGTGCCAGAGCCGCCTCTACCTGCTCGTATCCAGACAGGGATGTATTGCTCGGAAAACTCACAAAATCTCTACAATACCAAAATGCTAGGAAGTTCTTCTATACTAATCCTCAAAGTTCATCTTAGGTCTACGTGCTCCAATCAGAGTTTATCTAAATCTAGCTTCCATGGTTTGTACTAAACTTCCTCTGATACCAACTGTAACGCCCCGACCCCAGTTACCCAGAGTCGGTGCATTATTACATAACATTGGCATGATCACAAGAAATATCAAATCTCGAAAGACCGATTGGTTTAGTAGCCTTGGAAACACTAGATATATTCATAAGTTTTACATTACATCATAAAATAAAAAACTACTACAACAACGTAATGTTTCCACAGTCCACACTATAATCCCCTCATAATATCCCTGCAGGTCATTCATAACTTATATCTTCACATCCTGGGAAAAATAAAACATATAAAAGGGGTGAGCTCAAATGCCCAGTAAGGATAACAATATAGCGGAACATTCAAAAATAAGCATAAACATTTAAGGAAATGAATTACTAAAACAAAAGCCTTTTAAACTTGAACTTCAACATAGTATGGAAAAAGTAAAATGAAATAATGCCATTTACTTGTTCACATGGATATTCTACTAATCGAATAATCACATGCAAAATCAATAACCACTTTCATAATGTTGGAATGCATAATGCTAAACTTTAATTACTTTTCAAGGCCTCGTCCCAAGACCTTGGGGCTAACTGTAACCGGAACCCAACCCGGAGTGCCTCTAATAACCGGACACCAACCCGGAGTGCCTCTAATAACCGGACACCAACCCGGAGTGCCTCTAATAACCGGACACCAACCCGGAGTGCCTCTAATAACCAGACACCAACCTGGAGGGCTTACTTTTACCAGTCCCTAACCTGGAGGGCTTACTTTTACCAGTCCCCAACCTGGAGGGCTTACTTTAACCAGTCCCCAACCTGGAGGGATTACTTTAACCAACACATTCATATGAAGTAAAGATTGAAATATAACATAAACATTCTTATTGGAACTAGCATACGAAATGTCAATACTTTCACCATAAACTATGAATGGTATAAAAATAGCACATCCACAGTCAAACATATCACAAAACCTTCAAAACAATATAGAAGTTTTGTATCATAATAAATCAACTTCAAATAATCTTAAAACCCATCAAAGGATGTTGACATAGATGAAATCAGAATTCTTTTTAAAGAAATATCTCCTTTTATTTTTAAATCATTTAAGATCCATATAAAATCAAACATTTTCTTTGAAAATTATCTTATAATCTTTTAAGGGAAGCTTTGACGATTTTATAACGGTGTAAAATAACCGCACCCGCCGTATAAGTTAAAAAAAATATTCTTATCTTAATTCTGTCGAAAAGGTTAAAAAGCACCTTGTTTGGAAAACGACGGAAAGATTCCCTTATAAACCTCTTATAAAAAGTCAAACAAGGGTATAAATGACTTTAACCCATATTCTTTTAAATATTAAAAATGTTTTGAAATACATTTTGAAGAAACATGGATGTGGATGATAACGAGATCCCAGTAGATTATTACGTATAAACAACCTCGGATAATGAAGAGATTTTGAAATAACCCTTACCAGTTTGGTAACTTATGAAACATACAACCCATGAAAGAGGTATCATACAATTAATATGTAAGTACACATAAATTAGATTGTATTACACAAAGAATATAATTATGGGCAGTACATACACCACACAAAAGGTAATGGTGGCAATATGGCATGAATCTCACGGGAATAAGGAGTGAGATGAAAACCCCTTACCACGTTAATCAACTGAGTCGTATGGCCAAAAGTTAATAACCACCAAATTATTTACAGAATAACATGAATATGATAATATATATCAAATGCCAGTACACAATACACCACTTTCAATAATTTAGTGGCGAATAATGGAAATCTCACGGAATTGAATGTGAGATAAGAAAATCCCTTACCTTGTACTTTTCCTTGGTTGGGGTAAGTTAACCTCCTGTATAATGGTGAAATAATTGTTATTAAATTATACAAGAATCATATACATTAATATGATATCATATATGTTCTTTTAACATTGCTTTATTAATAATATCTTAGTATTATTGTCGTTTCGGTTGATAATCGATTCGTTCTTCTTAAATGTTTGGTTACGTAAGACATGTTTGTAATGGATAGATTATATCTTATTCATAATCAGAATTATATTAACATTATTTTTAACCCTAAAATGAGAATAAGACTTGAATGGATACGATGGAGGATGGATCTCACCGCGTTCGTGGAGACGGTAGTCCGTACGTACGCACGAACACTACTTCCATTTAATTTTTATTTTAAAAGAATTGAACCCAAATGATACATAGGTATATTACTATTACAGTATAATATAATATTTTATATATGTTACTTAAGTTCATTAACACCATCCTTTATACGTTCCATGTGTGGTATGAACGAGTCATATCATTTTAAGGGGGCGGTAGTCCGCACTTCCTCAAATGAAATTATCGTATGTATATACAACATGAAACGAATAATGGTATGAAATAAAATGGAATTATAGAAGCTTATATATAAAATATATATCATTAATATCATATTTAATTATAGCACCATCATAATGGCCACCATGAGAGGCGGTAAGATGTATTTGAACAATCATCGTTTCGTGAGGCGTTAGTTTGCCATCCACAGAAACATTATGTTCATCATCCATTAGATGGAGTTGTGTGTATGTGTAGTTTGAATCCATCTTATAACAACATCCTAGTATATTGAGGATACTGGTGTTGTTACAAAAGAATGGAAATAAAAAGAGTTTGGGGGTTGGAGAAGCAAAATAAATGAAAATAATTTAAGAGAAATCGTTACCTTTAATTTAGGTAACTCACTTTGGTTGGAACCAAAGGACTTCTTGAAATGCTTTCTGCCTAAGGGGAAGCTTCATGGAGGAGGAGAGGGATGTGGGGAGCTTATTTGGGCAGAGTTTGGACGAGCCAAGTGGCTTGAGAGGTGTGAGGAATGAGTAGAAGTGGTCTCCTTTTATAAGGGAGAAGAGGGGCTCTTTAGGAAAGAGTGAAAGTATTACTTTATAATATAATTATATTCGGTTTATAATGGTCCAAAAATCATTGAGGTCGAAGATAAGATGACTCATATTCTAAATAACATCAACCAATAAGAATTGGACAGGTTTTAGATAATATTTTAATCATTATAATCTTATTTATTTAAATGATTTATTAATGAGGTAAACATTGCATCATTATTGTGTCATTAATAATTTAAATTATTTGATGTCTAAAAATTATAAATAAAATATAATTATGTAGGAAATCGTTTTATATTTCTAATTAATATTTATAATCGAAAATCCAACATGTATAACCCTATGTAAAAATTGTTCTTCTAAAAGATGTAAGCTTATGCCATTTTTATTTTTATTTTAACTTTATTAATATAAAGTGTCCCTACCACATACAAGTGGATCCAAGGGGTCCCCAAATTGACCCAAGGATGCTCATGGTCGGGTATGTGTCCACCAATAAGGTTAGGACACGTTTTAGGTTAATTTTGTATTATTATAATATTATTTTTTAACCCTTATTTACCGGATTTACCCTTAACCATGGTAAATAAAATATTTACCACAGTAATTATTCAAAATGTATAAAAATAAAAGTTACCTATTTACACAATGTGGACATCCTGATTCCAAATATGGAATCCATTTTTCTAAATTCAAAACACAGAAGTGGCAGAAATTAATTTAAAATTAATTCCCGCTGTCAAAACAAAAAGCGTGTTTTTAAGAGGTAATAACTATCAAAAGATTGACACTTGTTTATGTTCGGTTTAATTGTAAAATTATGTACAATGACCAACATTATATTAAATGGTAAAAAAATATTCTAAATATACTTTAAAACTACTAAAATTCATAATTTATCACTATTAATTATTTTGATTAAAAAAGTTGTTTTTAATTAAAATTTAGTAATTTTCACTATTCATCAAAATATGAAAGTTATCCGAAAAGTACCAAAATTTCACCTTAGGCTAAATTCGATATTCCGAATCCAAAAATGAAGTCCATTTTAAAATATAAAATATATATAATTTCAAAATTTAGGTATTACTATTCATAACGGCTAGCTTGATTGGTTGTGGCGTGTGTTAAAACTCAAGGTTGCGTACAACACACGCTACTATTTTATTCAAAGGAAAGCGTACCGTGGAAGCTTGGGATGTTTCATTTTAAATTTTTTTGATGTCCCAATTTATTCAGATAGTTTAAAATATTTTATTTAAAAAGGTTTCACTATTAAAGTTGATAAAAGTGCAATACTGAAAATGAATCTGTTCTTGCATTATGACTAAGAAACTCATAATAGGGATTCTAAAATTATAAGGATTATATAAAGTTCAAAATGTTGTTAATACTATTCATGACCTCTTTTAATAGATTTTTTTTGTACGTCATGGTGTGATTGAACTCGGTGTTGCGTGTAGTGCAAGTTATTGAATTATTTTTAAGAAATAACACACTATGAAATCCTGGGGTGTTACATTTGTCATAAATATTTTATGAAATAAAAAGAATATTTATACGATATTTAAGTTTTACATATAAATTAAATTGTTTTAGAAAATTATAAAAAATTCACCATTTGATAATTTTGATTTCAAGATTCTTAAAATGATATCCATTTTTTCTAAATTATTTCTAAATATGTTTATGTTCACTTTTCAAATAAAAACTGAAATTTATATAAAAAGTTTTGTTTTTTACAATAACAGTTTTGAACCCCTATAAAAGAAAAGTAAAATTTCCATTAAAAATTAAAATTAAAATTTATATTTAATAAACATTGTCTATTAATATTTTTTACTAAAATATTATATCTTTCAAAAATCCCCTAATTAATAAAAATTGATATTTAAATTCACAAAAATAAGTATTTGGGTTTTATTAAAAAAAAAAAATCATTTTTAAAGCATGGATAATAGGATGAATATATGTTCACAATTATATAAAACATAATGTATATATTCTTATTTCTAGGGCCCTGTTGCATATCCCTTTAAAACACTATCATAGACTCTATCAGTAGTGTTTGTGATAGTGGGACTTTCATGGGGTTTTTTGGAAAAAAAAATTTGTGTCGTGAACTTGATGAGCTAGAATTCCTTTAGTAAATGGATTCGATCATACATACATTTTTGGATCTTTACTTTGGATTGGTCTTAGAAAAAGACCGTAAATGCTATATCCCTCCGAATATTGATAAATGGGATTCATATGGTACGTTCCTATTGGTTGAGGCCATCACTTTCTTTATGTGTGTCAAATTTATTTGTTAAAACCCAATTTTTATTCAAGTATGGTTATCACTGTAAAATAACTATATTATCAATGCTAAGGATACTTATAGGTCATGAAAATAAAAAATTAGATAAAATTATATAGAGGATGTGAATGTTTTTTTATAGATATATTATATAATTTTATAATTAGTTGACTAAAAAAAGAATTTTGTTTTTAAAAATTTGGTTCATTAGAATCATACACCATAAAAACTTTATCCATTAATATCTTCTTTTCCCACACTAAAAAATATGATTGTATATTTTATTAATAACTTACTTCAGTTAAAAAATTTTTCTTAAAATTTTTTCTCCTCCATAAAATATTTACTAGGGGTATTATATTATTTCGTAGGGCATTTTATCTTTGATCTCTGGTACTCACAAGATACTCCTCATTGGACAGGAAATTATCCAATAGTACACCATCTATATTTAGTACATGTTAGGGGTCTGATATGAACATTATCAAGACAGACACATGGGATAAATCATGTACATGAGACTAGTTCGGTGGGAGTGACAGTCGATATGCCACTTCTCTATTGTCATCAATGATCTCAAAAGGGCTGATATACCATTGACTAAGAATTCTATTATTCCGAAATATAATTCCTCTCTTCCATGGAGATATATATATTAATACCATGTCTCCAATATCAAAATCTATATTAGGACAATGATTTATATCATAGATCATTCGTAATCTCTTAGAAGCTTTGATATGATGCTGAATGGTCTAAAAAATCCCAAACATTTGATATACAATTTCAGAACCTAGAATATTGTGCTCCCCAACATAATCCCAACACGTCATTGTTTTTCACCTCTTCCCATAAAGAGCTTCATTGGGATATATTTCGATTATCGAGTGGGAACTGATGTTGTATGAGATCTTCACATAATGAATATGTTAGTCCCAACTTCCTTTAATGACCATTGAAAATTCTCTAAACATGTACTCATGTGTTTGGATAGGCCACTCAAATTGTACATCTGTTTGAAGGTGATAAGACCTAATGATAATCACCTCAATTATTAGAGCACGTTGGAAACATTTAAAAATCCAATTAGTGAATCATTGATCTTGATCGAACATAATCAATTATGGTACCACATGTATCCTTACCAGTTCTTTAAGGTAAATCATTTCCTGTTCATCTGGTCAGAAAATCATTTCTATTGAAATTAATTGTATAGAAATTTTTTTATAATACACAATAACCCAAATTGCATTATTTCTGTTGGATTTTGTCATAATTATAATTAAAAAGTTAAACTATCTGCATAACCAAATATATTATTATTTAACATAGGTTTTGATGGAACACATATTCACTCCCATATCTCACAATTACATCACTATTAACATTGAACCCCAATGATTTACCTTCCCTTATAGTTTCCACTTTTTTATGAATTCCCACATCTTCTTTTTGAGCATCATTTAAACTTTACAAAAGATATGGTTGATCAATCATTTGTTAAAGGATTGATTATGTTCATTTCATTATGATTACCTTTCCCATCCACATCCAATCTATAAATATTGGATCCTTTTGAATTATCATTGATGATAGAATTAAAATATTATTTCTATATGGAGAATGATCCACATTGTTCTTTTTCCCATGATTATAGGGGATTGAGAATTCATAATCCTTGAGGATATTTAACCAAATTCATTGGTTCAAATTAATCTCATTCTATGTTAATATATAGTTATTAAATTTTTGATTCATATATATATCACAATTTTCCCCAAATATATAATTCCACCAAATTTTCCAATATAATATTACCGCTACTGAATCCAAACAATTTGGGGGATATTTTTTCTCATTTATATTCAACTTCCTTTAGTAAAAGGCAATGAATGATTTATTTTTATCAACACAAATCCTAATCCCTTCTTCGAGGTATCATATAATATTATGAAAATTTCCCCCACGTGGGTAGTGTGACTACAATGGATGTGATAGAAATCATTTTCAATGGTTTAAATATTTCTTCAAATTCCTCATTCCAATGAAACTTGAATTCATTCTATGCTAGATTAGTATGATTGTTTTAAAATACAATGAAACTTCTCAAAAATTCAAAAAAATAACCATCTACCCAAAAGAATCTATAGATAGAGGTCATTAATTTTTCCTTGAACATCATTCAATTTCATTTCTTAATAAAGAATATATATATATATACAATTTATTGTGATGATATTCCCCAATAATGATACATCCTTCAACTCAAAATCAAAATTGTTGTATATTACATTGATATTATCCTTTCTCAAGGTCTTTATAATGGTGACGAGATGATATTCTTGCTCCTCCTTAGTTTTAGAGTATATTAGAATATCATATATAAATACCACTAGAAACATATTGAGGTAATATCTAAAGACAATATTAATGAAATATATATTTGTTTCTATATAATTAGTAAGATCGAATGGCCTCACTATTAAATCATACATCCAATTATATGTATGAAATGCTGTCAAGGAGATATCCTACTTCTTCACCATAAAATGGCAATATCCCAACCATAGAACCACCATAGAGAATTATTATGCTTCACATTGATTATTTAAAAGTCATCAAATCAAGGAAAATGATAAATTTTATTTATCATGATCTTGTTTATCTTGCGATGGTCAATTAACATGCACATTGTCTAATATTTTTTCATAACTAAGGGGAGAAGCACACCACTTAATGAAGAACATGGGTGTATGAATCCTTTATCAAGATTCTCCTATAGTTTTTTTCTTCATATATTCAAGATATAGAAAATATATCATAAATTATGTCATAGATATTGGAAATTCCCCATGTATATGTTTTGTTGAAAATTTGACCTAAAATTTTTGAGGAATTCTATGAAATTACTTGGGAAAAAAATAAATTTATTCCCTCACAATAGACATGTATTTAAGGATTATTCCTTCCATAGACTCCATCACTTGATCTTTATACACATTCTCAGAGGTAAATAATATCCACTATTGAGATTATAGTACTATAAAAGATTAATCATCCAATTTTCACTTATTCAGAATAGTGAACGATTCTCAATATTGAGAGTTATTTCATTCTCACTCCAATTTGAGGTGGCTATATATAGGGGGAGTGAATCCATTCCTTGAATTTCATAAAATCCCACAAAAAATAGTACGATATAGTCTATCAAGATATTAATCCCACAAATTGTGATAGGGGATAGGTTTTTATATATGGGATTCAGTAATTAACCAAATTTATGTTTTGTTCAAATTATCTACATCTATGATTTTTGTAGTGTTTATATAGTTCAAATAAACATTTGTAACATAAATTAATGAATATAACAATTAATGTGACCCAACCTTTTAATTTTTGATTCTGGTTCAACTCATTTACATAATTAAATATTTTAATTGGGAAGATATATATATATATATATAATATTAATCATATAATAGGGAATAAAAATAAAATAAATTGATAACATATAAATTACATTTATTTCATTAGCTTGTGAATTTATATGTTTCAACCCATTTAATCTAAAATCTATTTCCAATCATAATTTATTATGGGATATTTTTTTATTCACTAATTTTTGGTACATAATGATATTATGAATTCAACAATGCATATCACACAGTAGTGTCAAACTACTTGTGTAATATAGCCTATTGTTGTGTAGCAGATTACCTCGAGTTCATCCCAGGGATTCTTTTCATAGTTTTTCCCCTCCGTACAACTGTTACAGAACCATAACCAATTAAAATATCCTGACATGGATGAATTTTCATGATAAACCAATTACTCTATACAGAAGAAAATTTCGGGATTTATTCTAATAATTTGACTTATGAATAACGATTTGTCTAGATTTCTCTATTCGTATAGATTTCTATAGAGTTTTCTAATCCTTATTCTAAAAATAAATAAACATTTCCTCTTATAACAATGATAAATACACTTCTCTTTTTTAAGCATTAAATATTTTTTTGCTACATAATAGTTCACAATATAGATCCAAAAAGATCAATAATTATAATTTCTTTTAAATTATATACAAAAAACATCTCCATCATGGGATACAACAACATTATCGAAAAAATTCCATGACATGATCATAATATTCCAATGAACATCAAAATTCATAGGATATTCTGGGTATAGACATAAGAAAGGCGTGAGATATAAAAAATGGAACATGAATAATACTAAATGATATAGCATGGTAATTTTGAAATGATAAATGTGTTAGTAACATAAAATATGAAATACGCATGTGTCAAGACTAATTTTATATGGAGAAGCATGAGTCGTTGATCATTGCACATTAGGGATACTGATTCTAGGATAGATACCAAGACCATTTGACATGATGTATCATGAAACTAAACATTACCCAATGTAGTGTAACATTATAAGGGTGCAACCTAAATAATAATTTCTTTCATATTCTTATGTCTGCCACATAAATCAAACAACATGGATTCATTCAACATAATAATTTATTACCCGGTCAAGGAATGTGGAATACATATAGTAATATACCTAATAAATAAATAAATGTTAGTAAATGTTTTACCATTGATATAAAAATGGTTATGGTATTCACTACAGAATTATTTTGTATAAAAAATCACGGTGAAATATCGGTACCATAATGATAGTACATAAAAATTCATAAAATAGAATGATGATAGAAAAGGTTGTATATCATCATTTTTACATGAAATTTATATTAATGGGGACATGAAAATACATTTCCCATCAAACTTAATTATATATTTAAGGCATAACATAATAAAGAAACATGGAGAAGGGAAAAATGAATGAACCCTAAGAAATATTTTGAATGGTAACATGTGTGTATAAATGTTCATATAAGGGACTAATGTTATTGAAATGAGATATCAAAATTTAAATATAATATGACATGTAATTAGGATTTTTAATAACATATCCCTAGGTAATAAAATGAAAATTAAACACACAACATTAAAATAAATTCTTGATAAAATAAGAGACTGAAGGATCCCTTACGAAATTTTACCATAGTAACGAGTCAGATTAATTTAAAAATAATTGAGGATAAATAATATACCATAAAAATAACATGAATTGGAAAACAATATAAATTTAGTAAATGAAATAAATTATTTCCAATTTAAATTATATATACTAATTTCAGGTATGTTTCTTAAATTGAAAGGAGAGGAATGTGAGGATCCCTTACTTGAGTGTGTGAGTAAAAAAGATTGATAGGGACTTCTTGAAAGCAGGGAGGAGCTGTGGGATTATTATAGGGAATGTAGGGAAGATTTTGGTCATGTATCAATGATTTTGAGTGAAGATAAATGAGATCTTTGGTGGATTTATATAAAAATAGTTGGGGATTTCATTATTATTTTTGTTTTGAACTATACCTAAAAAATTATCCAAAACCACTAACAAACCAATGGTTTCATCCAAATGGGAGTTATATATATTATTTTATATGTCCATGGGCCTAACATATTAATATTTTACCAGTGGTGATGTGGAGGTTAGTCACACTAACAATGAAATGATTTTTTAGAATTTTAATATATATTATAAATATAAAAGGATTCAAAATTGATTTGAAAAATAAATCAAATAAACATAAAAATAAATTTCTAATGAAAAATCATATAATTGGTCGTGAATCCAATTTTTTTACTTATTAAATCACATTTGGTTCATTATGATGTCATAAAACAAAATGTATATTTATACTGTATTTTATTTTTACTGTAAGGACCCGACCTTAAACCTTACTTAATATTGAATTAAATGATTATTTCACATTGAGGATCATTTCAGGTTTAGATATTTAGAGAATTAAGACATAACTATTACATCTCAAAAGCTTACAAAGTAGACACTTCTAATAAGTTTCCATAAAATAAAAACTCTTAAAAAGAAACATGTCTAGTTCCCTGTTTTAGATAGCATGACGTTTCCTTGATCCCATCCTTGACCATATTCCACATTAAGTCCTGTGAAAAACATTTCAAAAACATGGGATGAGCATAAAAAGCTCAATAAAGGATATAAAAGTACAAAATGAAAACATTAGTCCATGTATGAAATCATACTTTACTCATAAAATACAATCATTTAACATACCTTATCAAATCATGAATAAATCATAGAAACCATAAGAAATAAAGGAAACATGAGGAATTTATCACATTATTACTTAGGGAGTAACCCTCATGGTTAAGTTTGGAATAACCATCATAGTATATTCCCTAAATCTCTTCGGAGAAACATTACTGTTTAACTCCTTCGCATTACCCAATGCATTGGAGAGCTACATTGGGCTCACCCACCCTTAGTTTATCACGGAACCACCAGTCTTCATAAACAATTCCCAAGATCCATAACATAATCATAGAACATAACTTAAGCATAAAGTAAAGCTAACATTCGCACATTGTAATAACAATATAAAATTTTAAGATATTGAAATAATGAATCCATTCTAAAAACCATTTTCAAAACCATTTAAACATTTAATGAAGAGATGTTTGAATCAAAGAGTCCCATACCAATTTTAATCTTTTAAAATTTTAAATAATTAATATCCATATAAATAAATCCTTAAAACCATTTTTAAAACATGGATATTAATGAGAAATATTTATAAGAATAAATCATTAAAACATTTAAAATGATATTTTAGTTAAAGGGTTTTTAATGAAATGAGAGACACTTGATTACAATAATTGAGGAATAACATTTAATCAGAAATTTATAATATCACGAGAATAAAGAGATTAATGATATAATAATCTAAAGGACAGTATATACACCATATAAGAGTGAACTTGTGCATAACAACAATGAAGCCTCAATAGAAATTTAAAATGAGGTGAAATCCATTATAAAGAAGGTATCCATAAATTAAGGATAAATCATTCTCATAATTATCAGTGAAAAATATTAATACACCAAATATAAGTGGATATTAAGTGTTAAACAACAAAAGTTCATTCACACATATTCAAAGGATGACATATTCAATAACAACATGTTGAACCCATAGAAATTGAAATTGTGTTAAGAAGTTCCCTTAGTAAAATTCGACAGCCTAACTACGTCACATCAAATTTTAGAAAAAGAGTTGATGAGAGATATAAAGTGTATCTCATCACTTGGACATAAAATTTACGGCAATAAGGATATATAAGAACATATCCCCATATAATAAGATGAAAATTAAAAGACATAACAAAAGAATTCTTTTAAAAATAGGAGGGTGAAAGGTTCCCTTACCGATTTGGGTAACTTTCAAAACGTACACCCCATGAAAGAAGGAACATACAGAATTGATGTAAATACACATAAAAAAAGTATATTACACAAATATTATAATAATGGATAGTATATACACCACTCATAAGGAAATATTGGAAAGTGTAGCATGAATCTCACAAAAACACAAAGTGAGATAAAAAGTCCCTTACGAAATTTCGGCAGCCTAACAGTGCCATTTAAAACATCCAAAAAATGGATTTATGAGATCAAATAGGGTCTCTCATAACATGAACATAAAAATTACATAATGAGGAATATAAAAGAACATCCCAAAACATATGAAATATGAGCTTAAAAGAAATGACAAAAAAGAGAGTACTTAAAAAGAAAGAGAGAGGTAGGATCCCTTACGAAAATTCGGCAGCCTAACGACGCGACATAAAAATTATAAATATGAATTGATGAGAGTAAGAGGTGGTATATCATCATATTAAAATACAAATTATAGTATGGTCAATATAAAATAACATCCTCCAACATAAAAACATGGAGCATAAATGAAATGACATAAAAGAGGGTACTTGAAAAGAAAGAGAGAGGTCGGATCCCTTACAAAGATCATTTTTAAATAAAATATATTCACTATATGTACACATAAGGAAAGTATAAATACAATATAGGACATAATAATATCATGACATAATTTTAAAATATGATATTAACCCAAAGAATAGAAATTGGGTTAAGAAGTTCCCTTACCTCGTATCCGACATGAGTCGATCGTTCTTTAATCTTCTGAATAATAATATTGAGTTAATTTCTAATTTATTGAGAACCTTTTTCAAGTTCATTATTTCTTTTATATGACTTATTACCATGTCATTAACACTATGTAATTATTTAAGATAATAATGGTCGTTTTTTTGATCATTGGTACTTGAGTAAAAAATTAAAAACTTTATAATTACATGTTGTTCATGTGGTAAAATATACATTATATCCAGAATTATATTCATGATGTAGATATCATATATATAATATATATCCAGTATATTCATACATTTATAATATTACATAACATTTAGAGGTAATAAATGAAATGCATCGTTCATGGAGACGGTAAGTCGTACGTACGCATGAACGCTACTTTCATTTCTATTTCGTATTTAATGGAGTGAAATAATAATGATATAAAGGTATATAATAATTCCAGTATAACATCATATATAATAACATTAACTCCATCCTTTATACGTCCCACATATGGCATTAGCAAATCAAATCACTTTGAGGGGGCGGTAGTCCGCATTTCCTAAAAAGAAATTATCATGTTTACCCACAATGGAAACCATAAAGGTATGCCACAAATGAAAGATAAAGAAGCATAAGGAAAACTTAAACATAATATATATCATATATAAATAGAGTGACATCTTATTTGCCACCATGAAAGGTGTTAAAAGAATATTGAACAATCATCATTTCGTGAGGCAGAAAATCGCCAACCACAGAAACAGTATGTTCTTTAAATATTAAGCAAAGGTGTATGTAGGTGTAGCTATAATACTTCTCATAAAAACATACTAGTATATTTAAGATAATGTTTTTGTTAAAAAATAAAGGAATAAAAAGGGTTTAGGGGGTTGGAGAAGAAAAATAAAACACAAGAACACAAGAGAAGACACTACCTTTAAAATGGGTAACTCATTTTGATTTGAGCTCAAAGGCTTCCTTGGTAAGACTTCTGCCCAAATTGAGGCTTCTAGGAGTAATAGATGTATTTTTAGAGATAAAATGGTCAGGATTTGGCCGAGAAAAAGTCACGAGAGGCCAGGGTATGGTTGTAGAGGTGGGGGCCTTTTATAAGAGCAGAGGAGGGGCACTCTTGGAAAGCTATAAAAGGTTACTTTATTATAAAATGATTTTAGGATTTTAAAGGTCCCAAAATTATATATTTCAAGGATATGGTGATAAGAGTTAGAAATCCACCAATCCAATAGGTTTTTTACATTTTTAGTTCTTATATTTTACATTATCTTTTCATTTTATTTAAATCATTAAATAATGAGGTAATCGCTGCATCATTATGGTGTCATAAGTAATTTAATTTATATAATGTCTAAAAATTATAAAAAATATATCATGATGTAGGAAATATTTTTATCTTTCTAATGAATATTTATAGTAAAAAATATGACTTGTATAACCCCATTTAAATGTTTTTTAGTAAAACCAATCATGTTTGTGACATTTTAATTTTAACTTTAAATAAAAAGTTATTAATGCCATTTTCCAACCAAATTGGATCCATGGGGTCCCCATGTTGACCCATGGATTTTCTTGGTCGGCCATGACTCATCCAATAAGGGTAGGACATGGGTCAAGGTCATTTCATATTATTATAACATTATCTTTACCTTAAATTACACTAATTACCTTTAATCACGATTAATAAAACATAAAAGTTACTATTCTCCATAAAATTATTTTAATCTCATTGAACCAAATTTTAATTCCTAATAAAAACCATGTATGTTGGATTTCTGAAAATCAAATAACAGAAGTGGTAAAGTTTCATTTAATTGAAAAATCTGTTTCTTTAACTACCACTTAGTGGTTTCACTCTTCATCAAAAATTGAAGTTTTTTAGAAAAATACCAAAAATTAACCCTAAGCTATATTTGATATTCCAAATTAAAAAATGATGTCTATTTTACAAAATTCAAAATATATAAGTTGCTATAATTAATTTAATAATTCATTCCCATTTTCAAAACAAATAGCTTGTTTTTAAGAAACAATATCTATTAAAATATTGACACTAGTTTAAGTCCTATTTCAAAGTGAAATTAATTCCAATGACCTCCATTGGATTAAATGGTAAAAATATATTCTAAATAAACATTAATCCCCATTAAAAAGATAATATATCCATATAAATAAATCATATTAAAAGAAGGTTTTGAATTAAAATGCAACATTTTCACTAAAAATGATCTTTATCGGAAAAATAACAAATATTTACACAAAGTAAATTTTGATGTCCAGATTCTAAAAAATGATTTTATTTTGTCAAATACAACATATAAAATTGTCAAAAGTATATTTAAAAAGGTTTCTCCATCAAAAGGCGGTTAATCGACCATTTAAATAATAAGAGAAGATTTATGCTTAAAATTGGATTCATTTTCATTTTAAGCCTCTAACATTTATTTAATAAAAGTAAAAATATTTGACAAACATATATAATCATTTTTTAGTTAGTTCCATTCATTCCCTCCATTATAATGGCTAGGCATTAGCTACCATATAAAATAATATTATTTTATTATTAGAATGCAACGTAAGATTTCAAAGAATCTCGTTGTTGCGTACTGGGTACGCCATTGAGCATAGCGTTCCCTTTAATTTAATATTAATATTTTATTCAAAAATATGGATACATATGAAAATGTCATATTCCTTATTTACCTGGGCTGTTACATCCTTCCCCTCTTTTGGGAATTGCATCCTCACAATTTTAAAATTGGGCTTGGAAACATCATTGAAAATCCCACATCATAACAAGAGTCAGTAAAACTATCACTTTAAATGAATGGGAGAGAATTAAAATTGTCACCTGAGTTAACCCATACTAGGATTACATGTATGAAAATATGGATATCGAGGAAAAAAAATGGTCATGTTCTGATGGAGAGTAATAGTAAACATGTCTAGGAGAATGTTAACCACAAGAAAATCACAAACTTGTGATGGGTTAAACGGTATTCGATTCCTAGTATGAAAGGTTAACAAACATCATTTTAGTATTAAGTTACTCTTAATTGAGGAATTTATTTTTGAGCTTAAATAAATCATAATGAAACAAAATTACCTTTCATGTAGACTTTCAACTTTTACTAGCTTCCCTAATCAAACTCATATTTTCTCCCAAAGACGAGTATTTAGGAAGACTTGTTCGCATTAGGAGTACTATAATCAACTTCTATAGAATCACCTAATCCCCAAAAGAGAACAATATACTTACCAAGTATTTATACCTTAACCAAAACTAAAACCAAAAATGTTAGTACAAGATCAGATAATACCCAAAAATGATAATCCTTTTTAAAAAAACTAATCTATTCTTAATCTCCATAATTTTTCAAAAAATACCCAAAGTTCAACAAAGACCATTCAATAAACATTTATCCATAAAATTATTCAATTTAATGAAAACTAAGACTGAAACCCAAATCTCTGAAGGATTTAATCACGTAGTCTTCCAAGATAAACCTTAACATTTATCTCCAAATAACATCAGTTACTCTTAAAGTCTTATACTGAGAAGTAATTAAACTAATCACATATCCTCCATGATAGGTTAATAATTTCCATAGATAACCCAAAATAAACTTAATCTTAATTCATAAAATCATCTAACTAAAAAGAATAATTAGTCAAACTAACCAGGGACTTCATGTAGTTCAGTGGTAGGTGATAAATACCAATCGCACTTTGGTTGTGGGTTCGATTCCCGCAGCTTTGTCCGATGCAACGGGTTGTCACACGGTCTGCGTGTTGTCCTTTTTCCAAACAAATATAATTCTTAAAACATTCCCCAAAATGAGATAAAATCTTCAAAAATAACCATAATATAATTTAACCTCAACTTTATCTCATGTCGTTCATATTCCATTATAACGTATATTAACCCACAATTACCTCAAAAGTAAGGACCATATAAACCCTAATGGTTAACTTTATATTTATTACCTGAACTTCCACATCGATTTGGCCATCTCGTACATGATTTATTAGAGAACTCACCAAGGTTCAAGTGGTTGATCATGACTCCAGATTGTTATTTTAGAATAACCACAGGATTTCTCATTGAATCCCCCATTTCATCCAGTCTCTTAATCAGAGAACCACCACAGTTTCCTTCATACCCATTGTCACTTTGGTGTCTTCTAGATCCATCCATTTACTAAAACCAGAAATGTCAGTGTGAGTATATCAACAAAATCATTATGTACTAAAGAAGAAGATAAACACTAAGATATACTTATCCAAGTTATCTCAAAATCATTTTAACCTTCAAAAATAACAATGATTCTATCTAATATAATAACCATTGTGGTTATACACAACTTTTCACTTAACACTCTAACCTCTAAATTTATCTAAACCGTCCTCTGATACCAACTATAAGGACCCAGATATAAACCTTACTTAATATTGAATTAAATGAATAATTCACATTGAGGATCTTTTTAGGTTTAGAGTTTTAGAGAATTAGGAAATAACTATTACATCTCAAAAGCTTACAATGTAGACACTTTACTAAGTTTCCATAAAATAAAAACTCTTAAAAAGAAACATGTCTAGTTCCATGTTTTAGATAGCATTAATTTTCCTTGATCCCATCCTTGACCTTATTTCACATTAAGTCCTATGAAAAAAATTTCAAAAACTTGGGATGAGCATAAAAAGCTCAGTAACGGATATAAAAGTACAAAATGAAAATATTAGAACATGTATGAAATCATACTTTACTCATAAAACAAAATAATTTTAACATACCTCATCAAATCATGAATAAATCATAGAAATCATAAGACATAAAGGTAACTTGAGTAATTAATAACATTCTTACGTAGGGAGTATCCCTCAAGGTTACGTTTTGAATACCCATCCTAGAATATTCCCTAAATCTCTTCGGAGAAACCTTAACGTTTAACTCCTTCGCGTTACCTAATGCATTGGAGAGCTATATCAGGCTCACCCGCCCTTAGTTTATCACGGAACCACCCATCTTCATAAACAATGCCCATGAACTATAACATAATCATAGAGCATAAATTAATCATAAATTAAAGATAAAATTCCCACATTATAATAACAATATAAAATTTTAAGATATTGAAATAATGAATCCTTTTTAAAAACCATTTTCAAAAACCATTTAAAACATTTAATAAAGAGATGTTTGAATCAAAGTGTCCCATACCGATTTGAAGATTTTAACATTTTAAAACATTAATATCCATATAAATAAATCCTTAAAACCATTTTTAAAACATGGATATTAATGAGAAATTTTATTAAGAATAAATCATTAAAACATTTGAAATGATATTTTAGTTCAAGGGTTTTTAACAATATGAGTGACACTTGAATACAATAATTGAGGAATAACATTTAATCAGAACATTATAATATCATGAGAATAAATGGATTCACGATATAATATTCCAAAGGAAAGTATATACACCATATATGAGTGAACTGGTGCATAACAATAATGAAGTCTCAATAGAAATGTAAAATGAGATGAAATCCATTATAAAGAAGGTATCCTTAAATTAAGGATAAATAATTCTCATAATTATGTGTGACAAATATAAATACACACAATATAAGTGGATATTAAGTGTAAAACAATCAAAGTTAATTCACACATATTCAAAGGATTACATATTCAGTAACTATATGTTGAACCCATAGAAATCGAAATTGGGTTAAGAAGTTCCCTTGGTAAAATTCAACAGCAAAACGACGTCAGATCAAATTTTAGAAAAAAGAGTTGATGAGAGAGATAAAGGGTATCTCATCACTTGGACATAAAATTTATGGCAATATGGATATATATGAACATATCACAACATAATATGATGAAAAATAAAACACATAACAAAAGAAGTCTTTTAAAAAGAGGAGGGTGAAAGGTTCCCTTACCGATTTGGGTAACATTCGAAACGTACACCCCATGAAAGAAGGACTATACAAAATTGATGTAAATACTCATAAACTAAATTATATTACACAAATAGTAGAATAATGGACAGTACATACATCACTCAAAGGGAAATATTGTAAAATGTATCATGAATCTCACGAAAACACAAAGTGAGGTAAAAAGTCCCTTAAAAAATTTCGGCAGCCTAACGACGCCAATTAAAACATCCAAAAAATGGATTTTGGAGATCAAATAGGGTATCTCATAATATCAACATAAAATTTAAATAATGAAGAATATAAAAGAACAACCCCAAACATATGAAATATGAGCTTAAAAGAAATGACATAAAAGAGATTACTTAAAAAGAAAGAGAGAGGTAGAATCCCTTACGAAAATTAGGCAGCCTAATGGAACCACTTAAAAATTATAAAAATGAATTTATGAGAGTAATAAGTGGTATATCATCATTTGAAAATACAAATTACAGTATGTTTAATATAAAATAACATCCTCCAACATAAGAACATGGGGCTAAATGAAATGACATAAAAGAGGGTACTAGAAAAGAATGAGAGAGGTCGGATCCCTTACAAAGATTATTTTTAAATAAAATAGATTCACTATATGTACACATAATGAAAGTATAAATACAATATTGGAAATAATAATATCATGACATAATTTGAAAATAAGAGGTTAACCCAAAGAATAGAAATTGGGTTAAGAAGTTCCCTTACCTCGTATCCGATTTGACTCGATCGTTCTTTAGTCTCCTGATTAATAATCTTGAGTTAATTTCTACTTTCTTGAGAACCCTTTTCAAGTTAATTATTCATTTTATATCAGTTATTACCATGTCATGAACACTATATAATTATTTAAGATAATAATGGTCGTTTTTTTATCATTTGTACTTGAGTAAAAAATAAACTCTTTATAATTACATGTTGTTCATGTGGTAAAATATCCATTATATACAGAATTATATTCATTATTTAGATATCATATATATAATATTTATCCATTATATTCATGAATTTATAATATTACATAACATTTAGAGGTAAGAAATGAAATGCACCGTTCATGGAGACTGTAACCCGTACGTACGTATGAACGCTACTTTCATTTCTATTTCGTATTTAATGGAGTGAAACAATAATTATATAAAGGTATATTATAATTACAGTATAAAATTATATATAATAACATTAACTCCATCTTTTATACATTCCACATATGTCATTAATGAATCAAATCACTCTGAGGGGGCGGTAGTCTGCACTTCCTAAAATGAAATTATCATGTTTACCCACAATGTAAAACATAAAGGTCTGCCAAAAATGAAAAATATAGAAGAATAAGGAAAACATAAACATAATATATATCATATATAAATATAGTTACTTCTTAATGGCCACCATGAAAGGTGCTAAAAGAATATTGAACAATCATCGTTTCGTGAGGTAGAAAATCGCCAACCACAGAAACAATACGTTCTTTAACCATTTGACGAAGGTGTGTGTAGTTGTAGCTCAAATACTTATCATAAAAACATCCTAGTATATTTATGTTATAGGTTTTGTTACAAAAGAATTGAAGAAAATGAGTTTAGGGGGTTGGAGAGGCAAAATAATACATAAGAACACAAGAGAAGACACTGCCTTTAAAACGGGTAACTCTTTTTGATTTGAGATCAAAGTATTCTTGGAAAGTCTTCTGCCCAATTTGAGGCTTCTAGGAGTAAGATAGGGATGTTTAGAGACAAAATGGGAAGGGTTTGGTCGATCCATAGGCCTAAGAGGTGTGGTTATGGTGGTAGAGGTGGGGGACTTTTATAAGAGGAGAGGAGGGTCACTCTTGGAAAGCTATAAAAGGTTACTTTATTATAAAATGCTTTTCGGATTTTAAAGGTCAAAAAATTATATTTTTCTAGGATAATGTGATAAGAGTTCTAAAACCACCCATCCAATAAGTTTTTTACATGTTTAGGTCTTATATTTTACATTATCTTTTCATTTTATTTAAATCATTAAATAATGAGGTAATCACTGCATCATCATGGTGTCAGAAATAATTTAATTTATTTAATCTCTAAAAATTATTAAAAAACTATCATGATGTAGGAAATCTTTGTATCTTTCTAATGAGTATTTATAGTCAATAATATTACTTGAATAACCCAATTTAAAAATTGTTTTAGTAAAACACTTCATGTTTGTGAAATTTTAATTTTAACTTTAAATAAAAAGTTATTATTGTCATTTTCCAACCGAAGTGGCTCCATGGGATCCCCATGTTGATCCATGGATTTTATTGGTCGGCCATGACTAATCCAATAATGGTAGGACATGTGTCATGGTCATTTAATATTATTATAACATTTTCTTTACCTTAAATTACACTAATTACCTTTAATCGCGATTAATAAAACATAAAAGTTACTATTCACAAAAAAATTACTTTAATCTCATTGAACCAAATTTAACTTCCTAATGAAAACCATGTATGTAATATTTTTTAAAATCAAATCACAGATGTGGAAAAGTTTCATTTAAATGAAAAATCAGTTTCTTTAACTACCACTTAGTGGTTTCACTATTCATCAAAAATTGAAGTTTTTTCAGAAAAATACAAAAAATTCACCCAAAGATATATTTGATATTCCAAATTAAAAAATGATGTCTACTTTAAAAAATTTAAATATATAATTTTCAATAATTAATTTAATAATTCATTCCCGCTGTCAAAACGAATAGCGTGTTTTTAAGAAATAGTATCTATTAAAAGATTGACACTAGTTTAAGTCCAATTTCAAAGTGAACTTAATTCCAATGTCCACAATTATATTAAATGGTAAAAATATATTCTAAATAAACATTAATCTCAATTAAAAATATAATCTATCCATATAAATAAATCTTATTAAAAAGAGGTTTTGAATTAAAATGAAACATTTTCACTAAAAATGATCTTCATCGGAAAAATAACAAATATTTTCACAAAGTAAATTTTGATGTCCAGATTCTAAAGAATAATTTTATTTTGTCAAATACAACATATAAAATTGTAAAAAGTATATTTAAAAAGGGTTCTCTATTAAAAGGCGGTTAATCGACCTTTTAAATAATATGAGAAGATTTATGATTAAAATTGGATTCATTTGCATTTTAAGCCTCTAACATTTATTGGATAAAAGTAAAAATATTTGACAAACATATATAAATTATTTTTAGTTAGTTCCGTTCATTCCCACCATTACGATGGCTAGGAATTAACTACCATTTAAAATAATATTATTTTATTATTAGAGTGCAACGTATGATTTCAAAGAAACTCATTGTTGCGTATTGGGTACGCCATCGAGCATAGCATTCCCTTTAAAGTAATATTAATATTTTATTAAAAAATAAGGATAAATATTAAAATGCCATATTTTTTATTTACCTGGGATATTACATCCTTCCCCCCTTTTGGTAATTGCGTCCTCGAAATTTTAAAATTGGGCTTAGAAACGTCATTGAAAATCCCACATCGGAAGAAGAGTCAGTAAAACTATCACTTTAAATGAATGGGAGAGAAGTACAAATGTCACCCGAGTTAACCCATACAAGGATTCCATGTATGAAAATATGGATATGGAGGAAAAAACAAAGTGTCATGTTCTGATGGAGAGTGATAGTAAACATGTCTAGGGGAAAGTTAACCACATGAAAATCTCAAACTTGTGATGGGTTAAACGGTATTCAATTCCCCAGTAGGAAAAGTTAACAGACAACATTTTTATTTTAAGATACTCTTAATTGAGGAATTTTCTTTGAGCTTAACTAAATCATAATGAATCATACTTACTTGTCGCGTATACTTTCATCTTTTACTAGATTCCTTAATAAAACTCATATTTTCTCCAAAAGACGAGTATTTAGGAAGACTTTTTTGCATTAAGAGTACTATAATCAACTTCTAGAGAATCACCTAATCCCCAAAAGAGAACTATATACTTCCCAAGTCTTTAGACCTTAGCCATAACTACAACCAAAAATGTTAGTACAAGATCAGATAATACCCAAAAAGGATAATCTTTTTTTTTAAAAAAAATCTATTCTTAATCTCCAAAATTTGTTAAACAATACCCAAAGTTCAACAAAGACCATTCAATAAACATCTATCTATAAAATTCTTCAAGGTAATCACAACTAAGACTGAAACCCAAATCTCTAATGGATTTAATCACATCGTCTTCCAAGATAAACCATAACATTTATCTCCAAATAAAATCAGTTACTCTTAACGTCTATAACTGAGAAGTAATTAACCAAATCACATATCCT
Source organism: Viscum album (assembly GCA_963277665.1). Lineage (NCBI taxonomy): Eukaryota > Viridiplantae > Streptophyta > Magnoliopsida > Santalales > Viscaceae > Viscum > Viscum album. Next base: position 1,629,411,400 of record OY728121.1, on the reverse strand, counting down.
CCATGATAGGTTAATAATTTCCATAGATAACCCAAAATCAACATACTCTTAATTCATGAAATCATCCAACTAAAAATAATAACTAGTCAGAATAACCAGGGACTTCACATAGTCCAGTGGTAGGCGATAAATACCAGTCGCACTTTGGTTGTGGGTTCGATTCCCGCAGCTTCGTCCGACGCGATGGGTTGTCACACAGTCTTCGTGTTGTCCTTTTTCCAAAACTATATAATTATTAAAACATTCCCCAAATGAGATAAAAACTTCAAAAATAACCATAATATAATTTAACCTCATGTTTATCTCATGTATTCATATTCCATCATAACGTATAGTAACCCACAATTACCTCAAAAGTAAGGACTATATAAAACCTAATGGATAACTTTATAATTATTACCTGAACTTCCAAATCGATTTGGCCATCTCGTACATGATGAATTAGAGAACTCACCAAGGTTCAAGTGGTTGATCCTGACTCCTGATAGTTGGTTTAGAATAAACACAAGATTCCTCATTGAATCCCCCATTTCATCCAGTCTCTTAATCAGAGAACCACGACAGATTCCTTCAAACCCATTGTCACTTTGGTGTCTACTAGATCCATCCATTTACTAAAACCATAAATGTCAGTGTCAGTATATCTACAAAATCATTATGTACTAAAGAGGAAGATAGACATGAAGATATACTTATCCAAGTTATCTAAAACTCTTTTTAACCTTCAAAAATAAAAATGACTCTATCTTTTATAATAACCATTGTTGTTATACACAACCTGTCACTTAACACTCTAACCTCTAAAGTTATCTAAACCTTCCTCTGATACCAACTGTAAGGACCTGAACATAAAACTTACTTAATATTGAATTAAATGAATAATTCACACTGAGGATCTTTTCAGGTTTAGAGTTTTAGAGAATTAGGACATAACTATTACATCTCAAAAGCTTACAAAGTAGACACTTCTACTATGTTTCCATAAAATAAAAACTCTTAAAAAACATGTCTAGTTCCATGTTTTAGATATCATGACTTTTCCTTGATCCCATCCTTGACCCTATTCCACATTAATTCCTGTGAAAAAAATTTCAAAAACATGGGATGAGCATAAAAAGACCAGTAAGGGATATAAAAGTACGAAATTAAAACATTAGACCATGTATGAAATCATACTTACTCATAAAACATAAGCATTTTAACATACCTCATCAAATCATGAATAAATCATAGAAATCATAAGACATAAAGGTAACTTGAGGCATTTATAACATTCTTATATAGGGAGTAACCCTCATCGTTACGTTTGGAATACCCATCATAGTATATTCCCAAAATCTCTTCAAAGAAACCTTAACGTTTAACTCCTTCACGTTACCCAATGCATTGGAGAGATATATTGGGCTCACCCGCCCTTAGATTATCACGGAACCACCCGTCTTCATAAACAATGCCCAAGAACCATAAAAATTCATTGAACATAACTTAATCATAAAGGAAATATAACATTCCCACATTTCAATAACAATATAACATTTTAAGATATTGAAATAATGAATCTATTCTAAAAACCATTTTCAAAACCATTTAAAACATATAATAAAGAGATGTTTGAATCAATGTGTCCCATACCAATTTGAAGATTTTAACATTTTAAAACATTAATATCGATATAAATAAATCCTTAAAACCATTTTGAAAACATGGATATTAATGAGAAATATATATAAGAATAAATCATTAAAACATTTAAAACGATATTTTAGTTAGAGGGTTTTTGACAAAGTGAGCGACACTTGAATACAATAATTGAGGAATAACTTTTAATAAGAACTTTATAATATCATGATAATAAAGGGATTCGCGATATAATATTCCAAAGGACAGTATATACACCATATAATAGTGAACTGGTGCATAACAACAATGAAGTCTCAATAGAAATTTAAAATGAGATGAAATCCATTATAAAGAAGGTATCCTTAAATTAAGGATAAATCGATCTCATAATTATGTGTGACAAATATAAATACACCCAATATAAGTGGATATTAAGTAGAAAACAATAAATTTTCATTCACACATATTCAAAGGAAGACATATTCAATAACTACATGTTGAACCCATTGAAATCGAAATTGGGTTAAGAAGTTCCCTTGGTAAAATTCGACAGCCTAACGGCGTCACATAAAATTTTATAAAAAGAGTTGATGAGAGAGATAACGGGTATCTCATCACCTGGAAATAAAATTTATGGTAATAAGGATATATAAGAACAAATCCCCACATAATAAGATGAAAATTAAAAGACATAACAAAATAAGTCTTTTAAAAAGAGGAGGGTGAAAGGTTCCCTTACCGATTTGGGTAACTTTCAAAACGTACACCCCATGAAAGAAGGACTATACAACATTGATGTAAATACTCACAAACGAAATTATATGACACAAATATTAGAATAATGGACAGTACATACACCACATAAATGTAAATATTGGAAAATGTAGCATGAATCTCACGAAAACACAAGGTGAGATAAAAAGTCCCTTATGAAATTTGGGCAGCCTAACGACGCCAATTAAAACTTCCAAAAAATGGATTTATGTGATCAAATAGGGTCTCTCATAATATGAACATAAAATGTACAGAATGAGGAATATTAAAGAACATCCCCAAAAATAAGAAATATGATCTTAAAAGAAATTACATAAAAGAGAGTACTTAAAAAGAAAGAGAGAGGTAGGATCTCTTATGAAAATCCGGCAGCCTAATGGCGCCACATAAAATTTCTAAAAATAAATTGATGAGAGTAATAGGTGGTATCTCATCATATGAAAATACAAATTACAGTATGGTTAATATAAAAGAACATCCTCCAACATAATAACATGGAGCATAAATGAAATGACATAAAAGAGGGTACTTGTAAAGAAAGAGAGAGGTAGGATCCCTTACAAAGATCATTTTTAAATAAAATAAATTCACTATATGTACACATAAAGAAAGTATAAATACTATATAGGACATAATAATATCATGAAATAATTTTAAAATAGGAGATTAACCCAAAGAATAGAAATTGGGTTAAGAAGTTCCCTTACCTCGTATCCGACTTGACTCGATCATTCTTTAATCTCCTTAATAATAAGATTGAGTTAATTTATACTTGATTTAGAACCTTTTTCAAGTTCATTATTACTTTTATATCACTTATTACCATGTCATTAACACCATGTAATTATTTAAGTTAATAATGGTCGTTTTGTTGATCATTGGTACTTGAGTAAAAAATAAACTCTTTAAAATTACAAGTTGTTCATGTGGTAAAATATCCATTATATCCATAATTATATTCATGATTTAGATATCATATATATCATATATATCCAGTATATTCATGCATTTATAATATTACATAACATTTAGAGGTAAGAAATAAAATGCACCGTTCATGGAGATAGTAAGTCATACGAACGCATAAACGCTACTTTCATTTCTATTTCGTATTTAATGGAGTGAAATCATAATTATATAAATGTATATTATAAATCCAGTATAACATCATATATAATAACATTAAATACATCCTTTATACGTACCACATATTTCATTAACGAATCAAATCACTTTGAGGGGGCGGTAGACCGCATTTCCTAAAATGAAATTATCGTGTTTACCGAAAATGGAAACCATAAAGGTATGCCACAAATGAAAAATAACGAAGCATAAGGAAAACATAAACCTAATATATATCATATATAAATAGAGTGAACTATTAATGGCAACCATTAAAGGTGTTAAAAGAATATTGAACAATCATCGTTTCATGAGGTAGAAAATCGAAAACCACAGAAACAGTATGTTCTTTAACAATTAGACGAAGGTGTGTGTAGGTGTAGCTCAAATAATTCTCATAAAAACATCCTATTTTATTGAAGATACAGGTGTTGTTACAAAAGAAAGGAATAAAAAGAGTTTAGGGGGTTGGAAAATCAAAATAAAACATAAGAACACAAGAGAAGACACTACCTTTAAAATGGGTAACTCTTTTTGATTTGAGCTCAAAGGCTTCTTGGGAAAGAATTATGGCCAAAGTGAGGCTTCTTGGATTAAGAGAGGGTTTTGGAGAGACAAAAAGGGCAGGGGTTGGCTGAGCCAAAGGTTTTAGTGGTTTGGGTAAGGTGGTAGAGGTGTGGGCCTTTTATAAGAAGAGAGGAGGGGCACTCTTGGAAGGCTATAAAAGGTTACTTTATTATAAAATGATTTTCTGATTTTAAAGGTACCAAAATTATATTTTTCTTGGATAAGGTTATTAGAGTTCGAAATACAGCCATACAATAGGTATTTGACATGTGTAGGTCTTATATTATACATTATCTTTTCATTTTATTTAAATCGTTAAATAATGAGGTAATCGCTGCATCATCATGGTGTCATAAATAATTTAATTTATTTAATGTCTAAAAATTATAAAAAAAATATCATGATGTAGTAAATCTTTTTTTATTTCTAATGAATATTTATAGTAAAAAATATGACTTGTATAACCCCATTTAAAAATTGTTTTAGTAAAAAAATTCATGTTTGTGACATTTTAAGTTTAACTTTAAATAAAAAGTTATTAATGTCATTTTCCAACCAAAGTGGCTCCATGGGTTCACCATATTGACCCATGGATTGTATTGGTCAGCCATGAATCATAAAATAAGGGTAGGAAATGTTTCTAGGTCATTTCATATTATTATAACTTTATTATTACCTTAAATTACACTAATTACCTTTAATCGCGATTAATAAAACTTAAAAGTTACTATTGACCAAAAAGTTATTTTAATCTCATTAAAACACATTTTACTTCCTAATGAAAAAATGTTTTTTGGATTTTTTAAAATCAAATCACAGTAGTGGTAAATTTTCATTTAAATGAGAAATCAGTTTCTTTAACTACTACTTAGTGGTTTCACTATTTATCAAAATTTGATGTTTTTCAGAAAAATACCAAAAATTCACCCTAAGCAATATTTGATATTCCAAATTAAAAAATGATTTATATTTTAAAAAATACAAAATATATATGTTGAAATAATTAATTTAATGATTCATTCCCGCTGTCAAAACAAATAGTGTGTTTTTAAGAAACAATATCTATTAAAAGATTGACACTAGTTTAAGTCCAATTTCAAAGTGAAATTAATTCTAATGGCCACCGTTGGATTAAATAGTAAAAATATATTCTAAATACCCTTTAATATCAATTAAAAAGATAATATATCCATATAAATAAATCAGATTAAAAGGATGTTTTGAATTAAAATTCAACATTTGCACTAAAAATGATCTTTATCGGAAAAAACAAATATTTACACAAAGTAAATTTTGATGTCCAGATTCGAAAGAATTATTTTATTTTGTCAAATAAAACATATAAAATTTTAAAAAGTATATTTAAAAAGGTTTCTCCATCAAAAGGCGGTTAATCAACCTTTTAAATAATATGAGATGATATATGCTTAAAATTTGATTCATTTTCATTTTAAGCCTCTAACATTTATTGGATAAAAGTAAAAATATTTGAAAAACATATATAATCATTTTTTAGTTAGTTCCATTCATTCCCTCTATTACAATGGCCAGGTGTTAACTACCATTTAAAATAATATTATTTTTTTATTAGAATGCAACGTAAGATTTCAAAGAAACTCGTTGTTGCGTATTGGGTGCGCCATTGAGCATAGCATTCCCTTTAAAGTAATATTAATATTTTATTCAAAAATATGGATAAATATGAAAATTTCATATTCTTTATTTACCTGGGATGTTACATTTACCAGAAAATTAAACCATCTACATGAATTATAAAAATCAACAATTGAATAATTTTGATGTCCTCATTCCAAAAATAGTATTATTTTTTCTATATAATTTTCCAAGTATTTTAATTTCCACTTCTGAAATAAAAACTGATATTTCATGAAAAATATATGTTATTGATAATAAGACTTCATTAACCCCTAAAAAATTATATTTGAATTCATAAAAATTATTTAATAATTTATATTTAAAAAAAATTACTTAATAATACTATTAAATTAAAATATTATATATTTCGAAAATATATTAATTCATAAAAATATTTAACACAGTTAACCTCAAATAATATTTCATCTTTATTGAATCAACATAAAATCATATATAAAGTATCTATAGTGGGATGAAAATGTATTCATTATTCTATAAAAAATTATATATATGTTCATATTTCTACTGTCATTTTACATATCCATTTAATACATCAGCACACACCCTAAATAAAATGTCTGTTATGGTGGGGATTTCCATGGGGCTCTTTGGCAGACATGATTTGGGTTGTGATCTCGATGAGAATGATTTTCTCCCACAAACAGTTTCTATCATTTTTAATTTGTTAGATCATGGCATGGGGTTGTTCTACAAAAAAATCCCTGAAATTATTTCGACATCAGAAGCTGCAATATATGGGCTTCATAGTGTATGATTCAACTAGTTGATTCCATGAATTCCTATGACTATGTTAAATAGATTCTTCAAAATCATATATTTATTCTAGTCATGTGAATACTATTAAATGCCTATATTATCAACGGTAATAATACATAATTGTAACTAAAATAAATTTGTATACAGTAAAACAAAAGAATTTCATTCCTTTTATGTAACTATATTATACAATAATACATTTAATTAAATTAAAATTGGATAATAATTTATAACTTTTGGGACATTAAATTCCACACATCACATTAAGAGAATATTTAAATCTTGTTAAGAGAATATATAACTCTAACTATTATGGATTGAAAATAAGGTAAAACATTCTCTGTAAAGGTAATTCTGCCAAATCATAATTACATGCTTCACATTTACATGTTCATCGTCATGGGTCTTATAATTCTTCTTGTGTTGGATAATATGAAGAGATACATAAGCTACTACATGATCACATTTCATAAGAATGCATCCTAAACCTAAACCTGATGCATCAGAAAACACCACATAACACTGCATAGCATTTTGAATAGTCAACACTGGCACAATACTAAAAATAATCTTCAACTCAATTAAATAACTCTCAAATTTTTAATCCCATGAAAACATTACTCCATTCCATAATAGAGTAGTCATCGGAGAATCTGAATTTGAGAGGACCACAATGAATTGATGATTATAAATTCTCAATCCATGAATCTATAAATAACAAAAAATATTTGGTTGTTCCCATGTTATAACATATTTCACATTTTCATAATCAATTGAATTAAATATTCTAGAACAATGTGTAAAATGAAAATGACATCACGAATTCAAAAATAAAATTTCAAAGTATTGGCATAAATTATGTTCATTATCTATAATTCCAAAACATTTATTAGATGAAACTCATGATCCTCGAATGAATTAGTGAAAAAATATATTTCATCCCCAATGACTACCTAGAAGTTATCTAGATAATCATGAATAATCTTGTTCTTGAAATCCAAAAAGACTATAGGATCATCAGTTAAAAAAAATTCATGGAATGGTACTCATAATATTCATTTGTTCTTCAAATGTCGGTATTTTGAATGTCATATTCTATTATCCTAAACCGATGGTAACTAGATCAATGATCAATTGTAAATAACCACTTTAACATTTTAACTGATCAACGAGATCATTAATCAATGGAAATATATAATTTTTCTATTATATCACTCAATCGTGATTTTGGTAGTCATCTAATAAGTGGAAGAAACCATCAGATTTATTATCAATGTTAAATGGCACCACCCATGGTGATAGAATTATTCTTATAAATACATTCTCTATAAGAAACTATAATCTTGTTTTCATCTATTTCTTTTCTACTAGTTCCATATGGAATATATGAATAATCACATGTTGACTATAATGAACTAAATTAATATAAAAATATGCTTCCCTTACCAGTTGAAAACTAGTGATGACTGAATGAACCTCATTAGTAATAATGATGAAAACTAGAAGGAGATCGCCACTCAAATATTCTCCCTCTATATCAAAAAGAAAACATTGATATTACTTACCCCATATCTAGATAATAAGTTCCATATCTACTCATCCATCGGTCCCATTATTCATAAAATACACGGCGCACACCACTAGGTTTAATGAAAGATACCCATTGAGAATGATAATCAATTTGGCCCATATTTTCAATCATCAAATCCATCCTGAAAATGATGTCAACTTGTTTTATGTTGTGATCTATAATAATAAAAGACATCTCTATATCTGATTGAATGAAAATATAAGTTGAAATAAAGAGACCCTTCTCTCACTTAATACTAAGGGGTTTAGTAATATCCCTATCATATGATAAATTCACCATGGGAATATTTAGTAGTTTATCAATATAGGTTCAAATAAATGAATTAAATGCACCAATATTAAATAAAGAGTCAGTCATGACAAAGCTATAGTGATGGTACCTGTCACGGTCATTAGACCTGTATATTCTTCCTCTAGAAACTCTTCTACTGTGCGAAGATGATTTGTTCTGGATGTTTGTTGATGGTACCCTTTTATCATTGAAGCATATGATTTCCCCATATTTTTTGGAGGATATGATGATATCTTACCACTATGTGGAGTGGAACTAATGTGAGGGAACTAAAATTTATAAATGTTAATCCAAAGAAATAATATATCATGGTAACCTTAGTTTAAAACCTCTTATAATTCACTACATTTAAAAAATTTCATAAAATCAATGGGCCTCTATTAGGTACTGCTGGAGGTATAGAATGGCCCTACTATTGAGATAAATCATTGGAATCATCACACCTCTTATTTCCATTGAATGAACTCATGCTTCCACAATGAGATAAAGAAAGACCTAAAAACATTGATTTTTTTTTCAATTTCCATTTCAAACGTCATAAATATATCTTACACATTAGATGAAAACTCAAATAGAGAAATGGGGGAAATTAATCCCAACAAATAGACAAACCAGATTAAGATATAAATCAATCAAATTAAATATCATGGAAATGACTATAAATATCCCATAAGAAGTATTTCTTTAACAACCATTATAGACATAAGGCTTTTTGTGGTAAGAGATGGAAAGAAAATCAATCGAATCTAACACCTATGTCTTGATATGATTTCAAAAATTCAGACTAACATATAGATAAGAATCTGAACCAAGAGCTCTAATACCACTTTTTCAAAAAACACATCAGGTACCTTGAGAACCTAATAACCAAGAATGCACTAACATTGACTGAAGGGGTTCTCTAATCCCAATGTGTTGTTGACTTGAACCTGGTTAAATACAATATAAAAGTGGGAAAATGTTTTATAATGGACCATACTTTACAAAAAGTTATTACTTAAACATTGAAAAATATTTATTACATAGCATATCAAAACATCGACAGGACCATATAGGTTTAGTGCCTTTAGAAACGGGGAATCATAAACAACTGGTTTATAAATCTTCCAAATTGTCTCCAGCTTATTTCTTCATAAATAGTCTCCCATTTTCCATATCTTACTAAATACCCTTATTGTCAACCTAGGGAAAATATTCCTTTTAAATGGTGAGATCAAATGATTTTTATGGGTAAACAAGGTAAATATCAATCATTTCATAATCATAATAACATAACATTTGAAAATATTATCCTACATATAAATAATCATTATTTCATGTCATGGGACAAATCATAAAATTGATATGTATTACCAATAGTGATTAAAAAAGACATGAAATTCTATGGAATAAATACATAATCATATAAAATCATTTCATATTATTCATTCCTAATTTCCAAAACCATCATATCAAACAAATTCCATTACTGAATTGAGTTCACACCTCATTCATGCCCCATATTGTTGAACTAGATTTAAATTTCGTTTCATTCATGTTTATCTCATGAGATAAATATTTCTCTAATGTATTGGAGGTAGATATAGGTCCACCCATTACATAATGAAACCATTCTTACTTCTTCCACAAAAACATAAAACCATTCCTCATATCATAACCCATGAAATGAAATGGGTTTCTTAAACATCATACCATCATGATAGATATAAAAAATTTGAATTACTAAATAAAATTACATCATAAAAACTATCATATCATAGTAGTAATAGGGATATAAATATTAACATATTTAAATAGTATCATCTTTTATGGAAAATAATTTTGATAAAACTCTTGAAATTAATTCTTTAAGTAAATATCATTTCTTCTTCAAATTTTTTTAATTTCCTCAAAATCAACAAAAGTTTAGAAGAAATTATTTTACATCAAAATAATTTCTTAATATTTTAGTAATTATTAAAGGAATTAAGGAATTATTAAAGAATAAAAATCCCTTTATGTTGTACATGTTAAAAAACATTCTTCTCATACTTTTTCAAGAAGAGTCAAAAAGTACCTCGTAATGAAAACAAAAAATGATTCCATTCGTACCATTTAGTATAAATTTGCCAATTTGTAAAATTTTATTTAAACAACTATATATGTATATTAATAATATTTTGAAATAAATATTTAAGAAACAAGGACATGTATGATAATTATACCCTAGTAAATACATACGAATAAAAAATCTCAAAAAAATGATAGTTTAAATGTTATCCCTTACTTTAGGTATAATATAAACATTATGTATAACAAACACCATTATAATGATTTAAATAATATGTCTAATTTATTCCACAATCATAATTATTTTTATGAAAAAAGTTATGATCATATTTTCTATAGTTTGTTAGTATCAGTACATTGTTACTCGTTATTTGGGTATTATATGCTTTTTGTTATTATTCATGTTTCGTCAGATAAGTCCTTATTACAATTTTTAGGATATTTTAATACCATTTAGAAAAATTATTCATTATAATATATATAATATTTTTTTCATTAATTTTATTTATTTATTTAGCCTTTAATGAAGATTATGTAGAACAGATCACATCACACAGTGGAGATTGTAAGTCGTACGTTTACACGAGCAATGATATCATTCCCATAATTGTGGAATGGTATTGAATTTGATAGTTTATAGTATCTAATAATAAAAATAAATGTTTATCAGTTATATAAATATTTTTAAATTCTTTCATTTTAACCATCCATATATGATGGTGGTGAAAAATGGATTACACCACAGCGTGGAGACAGTAAGTCATACGTACACACGCGTGGTGATTTCATTTTTCATTGGATGGGTATAGTGTGGAATATGGTTGATTCATGTTTATAATATCATATCATTATATTAATGATACTAATGCTCTTACTTTATGATGAAGTAAATTATAAAGAGGAAGTATAAAAACTATTATATTCGTATGAATTAGTAAAAGATATTACCACTTCTTCGATGTGACGCCACTAAATCTCCTCGTAGAGTACTGGAGTTGGTCTTTGAAGATGCACAAAACCAATATAATTGAAATAGTGATGTTTTTACAGAAATAGGGATTGTGATGTACGAGGTTTAAGGATAAATATTATGTAAATAGGTGAGGGATGAAGGTTTCCTTTTATAATTTAGGTGATGGGCACTTTTGGAAGCACCATAAATAATAATTTAATGTAAAATCAAAACCTTCCGAAAACAGAAAAAAATTTCCCAACCTGGAAGAGGAGATTATATGGGGTTTTAATATAATAATGAAATAAAATTTGGATAGGTTATTTTGTCAATTTAAACCATATATTTTTAATTGGCACTTTGTTATTTTATTTAATTATAGTTATTGTATTAACATTATAAATTTATAATTGTTATAAATATTTACATATATGATGTTAGTTGTACAAAAATGGAAATTTTAGTAAAATTTAGATCTTAGAAATATCCACTTACTATTTTGAATTTTTTTATGATTTTTAAATAATTTAATAAAATGTTATTTTTATAAAATATCAGCAGTGTCTATTTTGAAACTATTAATTACTTTTCGTTAAAAAAAAGATAAGAGATAAGCTCGAAAAAATATTAAATACACTCATTACATTTCATATTAAAATATAAAATTTTCAGATCATAATAATTAGTTCATATTATTTTTATTATAATATTTTAAATACCATTTATTTGATATTTCTAATAATAAAATAAATTTTACATCCCTATTGTGTCTTCATTAATGGAAATTATTTAATCTCTAAAAATTATAAATAAATTCCTATGATGTAGGTAATTATTTTCTATTTAAAAATAATATATATAGTATATATTATCATCAAGTAATCTATACATTAAAATTAATATAGTAAGATTAAATTTGATTGTGACATTTTGTCACATTCATTACTTTTTATTACATTATTATAATATTCATATGTATGTTTCCATAATGTGATTATATTTCGAATAATATATGATAAGGTTATTATTTAGTCATAAAATAGGTTTTTTACATGTGTTAAGATAATTTTATAATACTATAATTACCCTTAATCACCTTATTTACCTTTTACCATTGTAATAAAAATTATTACCAATGTTAATATTTATAATGCTCTAAAATTAAAGAATCCTATTAATTTAATTTGACCTATAGATTAAAAAAATGGAATATATTTTTCCATATTCTAAACATAGAATTTGTAGTTATTAATTTAAAATTAATCGCACTGTTGAAATGAGAAAACAAGTTTTAAAAGTTAAAACATTGCAAAAGATTAATATATTTTTACCTATGAATTCAATGTAAAATTAATGATAATGATATAAATTATATTGAATGATAAAATTATATTATATTTATACATTAAAAATATCCAATATTATAATTTAACCATAAAAATTATCTCGAAGATATATGTTTTTTTAATTTAAATTTTGCATATTTTTCCTATTCATTATTCATGAATGTCATGAGAAATTTATCCGAAATTTTTCCAAAGTTAATTTTTATATCCCACATAAAAATAACATGATTATTCTGTTATATAAAAACTATTAATGTGTAAAAATATTAATTTAAAATGTGTTTCCCATTCAATGGTTTAAAATTTACCATTTTAAAAAATAGGTTTTTATACATCAAATGGGGTTCTATTCATACCATATAGCCAAAATATCCATTGGATGAATACAAAAAATATTTTACTAAGTATATAACACAAAAATATATATCATAAGTCTCATTACCAAAATTAATTTACCCAAAAATAAAAATATCTAATTGATTTATATTTTACATTATTTATTGATTTCCAATGAATCCATTATGCATTTTCAGAAGTTAGTTATAATTTTTCCTGTTATCCTTATGGCTAGGATATAATGATAATTTTATAATAAGGTAATTTTATGGTTTCTTTAAACTCACAATTTTTTTCAAATAAAGATATTTAAAAATTAAAAAAAATTAAAAAAAATTACATAAAACATCTGGGTGTTACAATTTCGATACCAACATTGCAGAAGCAAGAAAACAAATCAGTATATATACACATGAAACTCCACTAGGAGATGGGTACCAGAATTCAAACTTTTATAAAGACTCAAAATTGAATATAAAATTACTATTAATCAATGAATATATTTATTCCAAGTCATAGTGGACCAAACTCTCTATATACACAAATCAAAACCTAGAACTGCCTACAAGTTGTGAATTAACACAACTCGGTCCTGGGAATAGAAAATATAAAAACAGACAAAGGCACAAGTTGGTTGAAAAATAATATCATATTAGGGTCTCAAAATTAATTTTTTAATAGGATTCGATAATTTTAATATCAAAATATAGATATTTAAATTTATAAATAAACCTTTAAGAATTTTTTAAAGAATAATTATAAAAATTTTAATTAACATTTAAAATGATTGAAGTAAATTTTATATTATGGAAATATATTTCATAAAATTTCATTGAACATATTTCTTAAGTACACACTTTTAAATAAATTAGTTTATATAAATTCCCAATGAATGTAAAATAGTTTACAATAATGGATCAAATTTATATCTCATATTTAAATAAGTTAGTAGCTTGGTGTTCTACAAAAAGGAATGATAGTTCTAGGTTATGTAATCCTCACACTCTCATGTGAGTAACCATAGTGTTTATAGATTTCCTGTGACACTAGTATGAAAGGACTTATCTATGTCCCATTAGGGAAGTAATATATTCTAATTTTTTTTGTTATTATTGTAAACCATCAATATGGTGCTAGAGAATTCTTATCCTACAGTGGTTGTCCCATATTGCTCACTAATTACCAAGAATTTCTTTTTATATAATAAAAATAAATGAAGGGAAATTTATTATATAAAACCTCAAAATAAATTTATGTCACATTCCACATTATAAAAAATTCTAATTTCCCATTTAAAACCAAGTAAAAGTTTTTAATGAAAACATGAACTTTCCAAGATTAATCCCTATATTTTTTAACATAAATATTTTTGATCCATTTAAAAAAAATAACATATCTATGTAAATTAAATTCGATTCCACAGTTCACTTCCAGAATCAGATTAAGAAAAACCTACTTTCAAACAATTTCCATCAATTTCCCTGTATATTCATAATTAAATGGAATTTGGGGTTTTAACTATGGATTAAACCACACATATTCCAAAATTTATGTATATAAGTCAAATTTCACCAATTTTTATAGAGACGTCCTAATTTAAATAAATTAGTGGTTTTCTTAATTCCTTTCCAAAATCCCATTTCAAAACCTTGTTTTAATTGAATTTGTGTTTTCCGACCAACCAATTTAATGAAAAGTAATTTAATTCAAATATTTCACTTATATAAAAGCATTGAATTTTAAAAAATAAATTTTGGGTGAATAAAAATAGGGTATCATTATGGAAGAACCTACATCAGGTCCGTCAGATATCGAAAGGACAAACAATAATTTGGATTTTCTGATGAAGAATTATGACAACCTAAATAGGGAATTAAATCTGTGTTTAAGTTCCCAAGTCTAGGGGTATTATATCCAAAATGCATAAAGGGGACAAAATGTTCCTTAGTTATTATAATAGTGATATCCAGATATAGATAAAGGGTGAGAAAATTAACCCGGAGGAAATTGTACGATGTTGTCCAAGATTTGATCCACATCTAGGAGGGTGTAAAGGGGCTTAAATAATCTATTATATATTCCAAAAGAAGAAAAATAAATGGTTATTTTATCATCCATTCATAACATTAACTAAGGGTGTTTTGACTTTAATTTTATATGTTTGGATTACATAAATATGATACATTATTAATTGGGTAGAATAAAAACATTTTACCACAAAAGGGGACAAATTGTGTGCCCAATTTAATTGAGCATCATAGATTCTCCTAAGAAGTCACTTGGTCTGAAAAAATATGACTTAATAAAAATCCCAATTCTTAGGATTTCATAGTTTTTTCAGATAGGGTTCACAATATTTGTAAATAGTGCGCCAACCATGCACTAGCCCATAAATTTTAAAAACATTTAAAAGTTTACCCGACTCACCGTCAAACGAAAGCCAAAAAATGTAAGATAAATGGGATTTGGAATACTTGAAAACATTAACATGATGATATACGAATTGTATTGAAATGTGAGAAAAAGGGTTAGGGGTGACTTTTCATTTATGGTGGAGGAAGAGTGGAATTTTCGAAAATATAAAAAAGGAAAAAACTATTAGGATGTCTACCTTACATCATATAAATCCAATTGTAAAAAAAAATCAATTCCTGAGAGGTTATAGTTTAAATATGTTACAAAATTTATTTTTAATATGTTTCTAGGTCATTCTATCACATAAATTTATGTTTTACTCCATTATTAAGATAGTTTTTCATTTAATCAATGTAATTAATTTTAAATGATTTCAATAATATTTTTAGTCAAAACTTATATTGAACTTAATAAAAGTTACCCATATTTATTTTTCAAAATCTGAAAACGAATTTTCCAAATTCAAATCATATAAGTGGAAAAAATTATTTTAAATGCAATCTCATAGAATAGACGGCAAAATAGGGTTTTAATGTGAAAATGGTCAAACCTTTACTTTTTTTATCGAAATTCAATTTTAAAATGATTCAAATAAACTAAATTGTATTAATACATTAAAATTTTATCTTATAAAATTTTAAAAACCATTAAAATTATAATTTAACACTATAAATTATTTAGATGATATGTCAGTTATTAATTATAATATACTATTTTTCATTATTCATCAAAACAATTAGCAATATAGAAAGATCCCAAAAATTCATAATAAGTTAATTATTAAATTACCCTTTTATAAAATATGTTTATTTTATGAAATAGATTTTATAAATTATTAGAATTTTATTTTAAAAATTAGTGTGCCTTTAAAAGGAGGAAATCATTGTATTAGAAAAATAATTTTTTTTACGCATAAAATTGGGTTTTTACATTTTTATTACAATAAAACCTAATAGTTGAATATAAAATATAATTTACAAAATCAATTATATATATGCATATTTTTAATTAATATAACTCACCAAGATAAATTAATTAATTTATTATGTCAAACTACTATTGGTTGAAGGATAATTTTTATTTTTGGAAAACATTTTTTAACATTGAATTAGATTTTATTTTTAATTTTAATTAATTGAAATACTATTTATTAATTTTATATTGGTGTAAAACATATATTTTGATAAGTAATTTAATATTATTAATAAATTATAATTTAACGTCATGGGAAAATTTTTCATTAAAATAATAATATTAATAGTACTCTGTAATACTCGGTCATGAGTATAACGCAAGCCGTTAATGAAATTTATTGTTACATGTAACGATATCTAACTTTGATGTTCAATGCAGAGAAATATAGACATTATGTTTTTTGTAACAAAATATAGGTTCATCATTGTATATAATATATTCTATTTGAATGATTGGATTTATATAAATATATATATTTCATAATTTCTCTAGTTGTTATATTCCATTCTATGTTAGGTGTGCACGTCATAAATTCTATTAAATACAATTTCCCAATTTTATAATTGTATTTAATTTAATTCTCCCCACAATAACAAACTTTTATTCTAATTTATCAAACACAGTGATTGAAATAATTGGTTTATTATTTTAATATACAAAAATTGAAATCCCACATTGTGAGAAGGGTTCATAAAATATACACTATATATGAGAGAAATTGGAGTAAGAAGTTCACATTAAAAGGTTTATATATATTATATCATCAATGGAATGTAAATAAATAGACTTGGAGGAAAATTGTAAAAAATTATATGATGTGATTGTGTCCACGGATAAAAAAATTGTGGATTATCAACGGAATGTTAGGGGCCTTAAAAACCTAAATATATGATGATTTAAAAGTCTAGCAGTTCAAAAAAATTTAGCTATTATGATATTAATTTATTTGAAGATATTTTCCATAATCTTGAGTAATTATTTTACTAACTATGATTATATGAAAATATATGAATTTAATATATTTCAATAAACATTATTTCATTCTTAGGTTGTGCTTCAATCAATTTCAAATTTATCCCTTTCCTCAAAATGAGAAATATTAAAAACAAATTCTAGAAGGACCCAAATTTATATTTAATTGATCATAATATCCGTAAAAAAGTATTTATATATTTCACTAACTATTTTCCAATGTCTAATATTATTAATATCGTAATATCTAAAATATATATTAATATTATTGGACCATCATTAACAATATTGAATCAAAAATTTTAACTAAATATAACGACCCATTAACCAGGACATTGCGTAAGGTACTGGTTTGTGTGAAACCCTTTTCATCCTTTGATCACGGGCTCATGCCCCACTATCTCATTGGACAAAACATGTTTTCACCCAATATATATATATATTCCTTTATCTAAACTATATTAATATAATTCCTTTAATGATCCTTAAAATGTGATGGAAATATTTTAAATTCAATAATTTAATAACCTTATTTTTATGTTTCTAATTGCAACCTATTTTTTTACAATGTATATTAATCTTTTTTGACGATTAGTAAAATTTAATTTATCATAATATAAACCATAGGGGTTATAAATAACTTCAAAATTATGTCTATAAAATGTAAATTCATTATTAATAATAAAAATATATTCAACTAAAACATCCACTTTCAATATATTTCTCCAAAATGCCCTTTATCATGTTATAATCCCATTACATAAAACCTAAAAAAGTGGTTGTTATGGGATAAAAATTATGATCATCATTAATATAATAATAAAATGATTCTATCCATAATTTTACAGTTAATTATGAAAAATTATCTTCTATTCAAATCATCAATGTAAATCAAGGGTTTATGTTCTCTAATCATAGATCTATTAAATCTTGTTTCAAAGGATTATACTAGACATAATTTGATTCTATTTTTAGTGCCCAAAACCAAGTAAGCATAGAATTAAGGTTGATCTACCATTAAATTGGAAAATGATACATGAAAATATATCATTAAGGATATATAATTTTTATATTCTTGTTAAACTAGATTCATAAATGAACCATTTATTAAAAAATAATAAACACCTTATATCGTAAATTTTTTGATGATAATTTAATTCCATATAGTATATACTTTCATATATTTCTTATTAATAATCATTTAATCCAAGGGAAATGAAAAAATAATGGTGTAGTCAAATTCTCGGTAATGGTTAAGTACAATGGATGAAATAATGAATTATTGAGTATAATCAATATTGATAGAAAATAACTAAACCCAAATGAAATACGATAAATAAACTATGAAGAAATCACATAAATAATATAGAATGTTATATAACTGGAAACACATGCTATTCAAATAACCAGATAAGGAATAATCAATTTTCGCAAGGAAAATAAATGGAAACTCTTTCAATTTAATTAATAAAATAATGACTAAATGTATATGTAGATTTTTCTAGTGGTGAAAATATCTTTTTACAATAATAATAAAATATGAATTATAGAAATGAATAATTATTGTATTTCTTGTTTCCATGGTACTTGATACATTTACCATTAAGAACAATCACAAGATTATTTAAAATAAACTTGGTGAAAACTCGCTAAGGCTAGCCAACAGACTTATCCAATGAGACTAACGATTCAGTACATGGAAACTATAACTAGGCCACACCCATTTCGTACATGTCCAAATAATTTATTACTTATAAAATAATGAATTAAATTAAATAAAAATGTGCCTCATTGATTATCCTCATTGAGTAAAATATATAGATTTATCAATATTTCAATTTCTAATAAATAACATTTGATGTGAACAAAATTTGTAAAAACGGTACTTGATTTTGGAGATAATATTATAAATGATAAATGATATAGAAAATTATGGGAAATTTAATGTTCAATAATTATTATAATGTAAATATTTAAAGTTAACTAAAAAATGAATCAAGTTATTGAATGAAAATATTATCCCTAGACAAATAAATTTTAAACCATTTAAAGTATAAATAAGGAAGATATCTTCAAAACATATCCAATGTGGAGAAAAAATAAAGGGTTATTTTCATTGATGAATTCATATACTATAAAGAGATATTTTAAAAATATTTTAGAGGAAAATAACCATACCAATTTTATTTTTTTAGAATTAAATTTCATTAAAAGTTAATTTTTTTACATTTTCCATAAAATTAAATTTTTTAAATTTCGAAGGTATGTTAAATGAAATTATGGATGGTAATTTCTTAGGTTGTAAAAATAACATTCCTTTTTCATGGAAAAATGGGTAGAAAATTTCCTTGTAAGGAATTTGAAAACAATATTGCTTAAAATATTTAATGGTTAAAAAAGTATTTAAATGATCTTTTTTAAATTGATAAAAAAAATATTTTTAATTGTTTTTTCTAAACATGTTTTTGTTAGAAGACTAATATCTAACTTAATAGTGATATGGAGATGGGTTTTCTAAAAAAATATAAAACATTTTTGAGTACTAAAGAGTGAATAATTGGAATTATTACATGAATAATATCATCAATAAAAAAGGATAATAAAAATAAATCCTTTATTTTCCAAATTATTTTTTAATATATGTTAATTAAATTACAAGAATAAACAATCTTGATTAGAATGATATTATGAAATACATCCATAAATTAACATAATTTTGATGTGATATATAATTAATGAATATATTTTGTGTTTCAACTTGATAAATATAGATAATAAAAATGTAAAGTCATAAATATATTGTTAATTTCCTTATTAACATAATCATAGAATACTAATGATATTTAAAAATAAAAATAACAAAATTAAATAATTCAAATTTAATGAAAAAAAACTATTAAAAATATGAATTCATGACATTAAATTTCATACAGTTATATACATCATATAACTAGTATAATTTGTCAATATGGCATATGTCTCACAAAAATAAAATTTGGACTAGAAATCCACTAACATTACTTATCTATTTAGTCAAAAATGCTTTATAATTTTTCATTATGGTTTTAAAAATATTATTAAATTATTATACAACAATATTAATTTTTAACTTACCATATGATATTTTTATACAAATATATTATTACCCATAAATTAATAATCAACCATTAGTTTCATTGTTTTAGGTAATAACAACATTGCTTTTCAATATTGTTATGAATTATTATTTTCTTCCAATTATATAAATCATGATTTCATAATCACTATAATTTCTTCCATGATGTAAAAATTATACATATTCAGTATATATTTATTTATATTAATTCAAAATGTTTGGTTATAGGAAATGAAATAAAAATTTCCTAGACATGGTTCATTATACGTATGCATTAATGTTTTTCCATTTTCATGACGTACTGAAATAATGAAAAGTAAATTATATTTGTGTATCCTATAATTAATGTATAATATTTATTTCATATAATTTACATATGATTTCAAAAAATCCTCAATAAATTCCTCGTAATGCATGAACACATTACATAACTTTCATGTGGTTATAGTTCGAATGTCATCAAACAATGTTATCGTATTACCAAAAAATGAAATGCATGGAGGAATGTGTAATATAATAATTAAATAAGACTAAAGGAATTAAAAATATCATATAAATCTTATATAAACAATAAATATATTATTATTTCCATCCTTGGAATGTTTTAACAGAAGAGAAAATGATATCAGTTTGTGGGGCAGTAGTCCTCTGTACGTGCGAATGATGTTTACATATCACATTTTGTCAAATTTTATGAAATTTATTTTCATAACATATATATTTATACATAATCGAACATTTATAATACTGATGTTATTATATAATAAATATATACTACAAATTTATGAGGTAGATAATGAAATAAAATAAAATATCATTGATGAATGTTAAACCATTTCAGGGTAACTCCATTTGGTTTATATCAAAATGAATACATGGTTAGGTTAAATAAAAATTGATTCCTAGATTATGAGTGTAGGGATATTTGGAGATATATTTTTCAGGTTTATGATGATAAAAAATTATTGATATGTGAGAATAAGTGGGAGTGATGACTACCCTTTTACATTGGTGGAGGAGTGACATTATAATTAATATTTTGAAGGAAAAATATTTGTATGTATCAAATACATCTTGTGCCCCAAATAATGAATAAAATTGGTTACATGTGAGGAATTAGTACATACATGGCCATAAATTATCTTTTTTGTGAAATTTTCTATGTCATTATGGTCTTTACATTTATGGTTTGGTCCCTTATTAAGATAATTATTCCCTTAATCGATGTGGTTTATTTTAATTATTTTCACTAATAATTTTTCTAATAAAATAATTTTAAATTAATATAAATTATAAATTATGATTAAAAAATTTGTAAAACCATTTCTCAATATTCCCATTATAGAAGTGGCATAATTTGATTTAAAATTTATCGTGTAGAAGGGATGGGAAAAACGAGTTTTATGTGAAAATATTGAAAGTTTTACTAAATTTTTATATCGAATTTGTATATAAAAAGTAATTAAATAACATAAATTGTATTAATATAAATTAAAAATATAATTTAACACTAAAATATTTATATGTATATCAGTTTTAAATTAAAATTTAGTTTTTTCCACTATTCATTCAAAGATGAAACATCACAAAGAATACAAAAATTTAATCATAAGTAAATCGTAAAAATCATATTTGAAAAATTAATATTATTACGTCATTTAAACGTTTTTAATTTTCTAAAATATATAGTTGAAATTGGATCACCATTAAATGAAGTAAAACCCACCTTTTGATTAATACAATGTTTTTGCAAAAAATTGAATTTCATATTAACTTATGTCAATATAACCTATTCAAATAATGTAATAAATAATTTATTTATTAATATATATATATATATTATTATCATCATTCACTAATATCAACAAAATTTGTTTTAATAAGATAAAACATATTTGGGTGAAAATTGTTTTTTTATTCAATTGGTTTTTATTTTCATTATAATTATTTATTTTTTTTAATTAATTGTATATTTTGTAAACCATAGATTTCCATTATTTATTTTATCCCATCCATAACCATTAATTTAAGGAATATAATGTAATTATCATTTTAAATAATAATTTTTATAGTATTCGATAAAACTTGATATAGTGTGTAACTAATGCCATCAAAGATTGTCATTTTAGCAAGTAATAAATTATATCCACAATGATTCATAGAGAAAAATTTAAAATTTATATTGTGAATAATGGAAGATAATATCAATTTTCCATTTCATATATGCATTTGGAATGATTTAAACAATATAAATATAAATATGTATCATAATGTCTCTGGATCATATATTACTTTAAATGATTGGGGTTTCCTGTCAGACAAGATCATATACAATATACTTATTTTCTTAAATTTGTGGAATTACATGGTCAATTTATGTCAATGTTTTATTTAATTATAATTGAAAATATTTCTTCTAATATTTTTAGATTATATAATGTAAAATTTATTTTATTTTTAATTGTCATTAAAACATTTGATTTATAAATGAAATCATTATATAAAATTATTAGAACAGAAATTGTTTTTATTATTGTTATGTAATAAAGTGTCTTATTTTATTTTAAAATATTTTTTTATCAATGTGGACAACCAATAATGTTTCTTAGGATTCGTTTGGAAGATGATTTAATATAATCATCCAATTTATATTTATAGATGATTTATTTTTATGTCAAGTGAATTTTTAGGAATCCAATTTAATTCTAATTTAAAATTACAATTATAAATAATTTACAAATGATTTTATGCTCTAATGGAAAATACTTTTATGGTTTATTATTAAATGAGTGGTGCGGCCAAAATTATATATCCCTACAATAAATTAGTTAGATATTATATAAAATGAGTTGTTATGTCATGGGATATGGGTTTTTATTTAAGTCCAAAATGTTTTGGTATCTTTTTTCCCACTATATGCTGATGGTATTGGTTTTGATCCCTAATATAAGATAGGATTTTCTATGATTATCTGTGTTTCACATTTCTATATCATTAAAATTGTTAATGTGATGACTGATTCTTATATTATTCCACGTATTTATAATATATATAAAGATTAGATTTTTAGGGTATGATTTCTAAATGTTATGTAAAATTTTTTATACCTATATGTTTATAATATGCTCACTCCCTTATTATATTCATCATTATATCTTATGTGGATTCAATTGATATCATTTAGGTTTTAACCTTTAATAAAACTTTAATATAACACTTTTCAGATTCTTCATTTCCTAGGATATGAATATGAATGAGGAAATGATTTGTAATCAAATATTTATTTTACACTAATTCCATATCATTAATATTAAAACTCTAAAATAATCTCAAAACCCAATGAACAAATAGTTTATTTTATTTTATTATTACTTACATTGTCAAATTAATTTATAATATATGAGAAAATTTCTCCTTAATCAAACAACACTAGAACCCCCATATATAATTATCATATTTTAAACGCATCATCATAACATATGGAATGGAAGAATAAGAAATGGGTGGTCTCAATCACTCAAAAGGGGAAGTGTATAAATTTTATGATTAAAACCATGTGGGAAATGTTGTATTAGGAGAAATTATTTTATTAAATTATTAAGGAATCATATTTGGTAATCATAAAACATGAAAAATCATTACTGATCATGATATAAAAACAATGAGAAACAAAATGTCATCAAGGAAACAATACAATTATAACATGGATTAGAAGAGTACAACAATAATATTGAATTATTGGGGGAATATATAAACTAGAATCATATCATAGAAATATGGTAGGTGTATTGTCCAAGGAAATAAACAAAATTCAGAAAAAATAATTATACCCACACAATTAGTTGTGGAAAAACCCATGAATTTGAAGAATTATTTTGTGGTAAAACCAATGATATCCATGAATTATGTTTGGAAATTCCCATTATTTAAATAAATTATATTATATAAATCAAAATAGTTCTCTTTAATTATATTTTCATAAATATAAACAATAAAACATTTAATTAGAATGATATATTTGACCCCACCTATTGGAATCCATACGTATATGTTTCTTATGATATCATTCATTCATGATATAATGAGAAAGTAGGTATTGAAAATCGGGTTTATATCATTTACAAATTGTAATTCGTAACATGAAATTAAAAGTAGAATGGTTGAACTAAATAATTTTATAAACATAAAGGATTATTTCATAAAATAATTTTGATGTTGGATTGTATACAACAATTCCAAAGGAGTTATACATTTTGGGGTTAAAGAGTAAAATTAATTCTAAATGTGCAGGAGTCTCTATATAAAGGAAAGCAGTATAGAGTAACATTTGATAATAAAATTTTCAAGGGCATTCAAATGATGAAATTTTCAACCATTATTTGTAAATAATACCAAATTAAAATATCATTAAAAGGAAATAATGTTTGTCAATCAAAAACTTTGTGTGGATGATAAAATATAAGATTATGAAAGGAGAAACATTTTGATACTATTTTAATAAAAAATTGTTTTATTGATAACCATATCATTCAAATGTGTAATAAAGACTCATTCTAAAATATTTAATGATAAATATAATGGTAACATTAAATAAAACATATATTTATTTCCAAATATCAATGAGAACATATAATAATACAAGAAAGATCCAATTAGTTGTGGATAAAAATAATTTTTAACAATGTCATATTTTAAATGATAATGAATTAAAAAAATTGAATTGAATATAATTTTAAAAATTATTTTCTAAAAAGAAAATGGGAAATTAAATGTTGAGTATATAAAAAACCTCATTGGATAGTATTATTAGATCAGATTAAAAAAAATGATAGTTCTATACTAAATAAATGGAAATTTATTTGATGTAAATGTAACATACCAAGTAAGTAATGAATAATAGATATATTTATCTATGTATATTAATGAATTATATAGTGTTTTAGAGGCTTAAAATGAAAATAAATCCAATCTTAAGCATGGAATACACCAATATTCTTAAAAGATTGTTTTACTGCCTTTTGATGGAAAACCCTTTTTAAATCATGTTTTTGAAACTTTTATATTATATGTTTGTCAAAATAAACATATTCTTTATGATTGGGACATAAAAATTTACATTTTGTGAATTTTTGGTATTTTTCTGACAATGTTCATTTTTTAATGAATAGTGAAAAATACTGCATTTTACATCAAAACTGCTTTTTAATCTAATTTATTTATATGATTATATTATCTTTTGAATTGGTTTTAAAGTTAAATTATAATATATTTTTACCATTTAATCCAATGGAGGTCATTAATATTAATTTCACTTTGAAATTGGTCATAAACTAATGCCAAACTTTTCATAGATATTGTTTCAAAAAAACCCGCTATTTGTTTTGACATAGGGAATTATTTTTAAAAAAATTATTGCAATTTATGTGTTTGTAATTTGGTAAAATTGATTAAATATTTGGAATCAGAAGTTCAAAATTATGTAATTAAGACTCTTTTGTTTTTGGACATTATGATTAGTAACGACGGTAATTATCTTTAATTATCTTGATTAATGAGTAATCGGGTAGTTAAGGATAATAAAATAATATCATAATAAACAAAAATGACACCAAAATGTGTCCTAATTCTACTTGTTTTCTCATGGCCGACCATGGTATGTATTGTGCCAAACTTGGGGACCCCATGAAATCACTTTTGTGAGAAAGTTACTTTTTATCATTTTATTTTTTAAAGAATGTTAAATGTAACAAAGAATGTATCACCTAAGTAATATATTATTAATATTGTCTCCATAAATGATATTTTGGAGTATAAATATTCATTGGAAAGATAAAAATATTATCTACATCATATTAATTTTTATAATTTTTATACATTAAATAAATTAAATTATTTATGACATCATAATGATGCAGCGATGACCTCATTACTTGACGATTTAAATAAAATGGAACGATAATGTAAAATCTAAGACCTACACATGTCCAAAACCTATTGGGTGGGTATATTTCGAACCCTTATCACCTTATCCTCTAATTATATCAATGTGGGACCTTTAAAATCCGAAACCCATTTGAAAATAAAGTAACATTTCTTTACATTCCAAGAGTGCCCCTCCTCTCCTCTTATAAAAGGCCCCCACCTCTACCTCCTTACCCACACTCCCAAAGCCCTTGGCTCGGCCAACCCCTGCCCATTTTGTCTCTCTACTTCCCTCTATTACTCCTTGAAGCTTCACTTTGGGCATAATTGTTCCAAGGAATCCATTGAGCTCAATCCAAAGGGAGTTACCCGATTTTAAGGTAATGTCATCACTTTAGTCCTTTTGTTTTATTTTGCTTATCCAAACACCTAAAATCTTTTTATTCATTTATTTTGTAACAAATCCAGTATCTTCAATATACTATGATGTTGTTATAAGAAGGATTCATGCAACACTTACACACACCTACATCTAATGGTTAAAGGACATACTGTTTCCGTGGATGGTGAATTTATGCCTCCTGAAACAATGATTGGTCAACATTATTTTAACACCTTTAAAGGTGTCCATTAAGATGTCACTATATTTATATATGATATCTAATATGTTTATTTTTTCCTTAAGCTTCTGTATTTTTCATTTTGTGCATACCTTTATGGTTTCCATTATGGGTAAACACGATATCTTCATTTACGGAAGTGCGGACAACCGCCCCCTCAAAGTGATTTGATTCGTTAAATACAATATGTGGGACGTATAAAGGATGTAACTATGATATTATATATGATATTATCGTGGAATTATAATATACCTTTATATCATTATGATTCCATTCTATAAAATACGAAATAGAAATGAATGTAGCGTTCATGCGTACGTACAGCTTACCGTCTCCAGGAACGGTGCATTTCATTTATTACCTCTAAATGATTATTTAATATTATAAATGCATGTATATACTGGATATATATGATATATACATCATGATTATAATTCTGGATATAATGGATAAATGAACAACATGTAATTATAAAGGGTTTATTTTTTACTCAAGTACCAATGATCGTTAAAACGACCGTTATTAACTTCAATAATTACATAGTGTTCATGACATGGAAATAAGTGATATAAAAGGAATAATGAACTTAAAAAAGGATCTTAAGAAAGTATAAATTAACTCAAGTTTATTATTCCGGACATTAAAGAATGACCGAGTCAAGTCGGACCTGAGGTATGGGACATCGTCTCAATCTCCTTTCATTGAGGCATATTTTGTTTTATACACAACCTTCTTTTATATGGGGTATAAACCCCTTTGAATTTTATGTTTATTCAAAAGGAATCTTTTTTATACGAAGAATTTACTAAACGACAAAAGGTAATGTTATTGTTGTACGTATGCGGCGACAACGACTTCTCCGCCGCTGTGACCATTATTTTAGTTTCGGCTTCCTCTAAAAGCCATGCCTTCTTTTTAAAAGAAAAATAAATACCATGTTTTACTTTACTTTTATTTTGGTATTGAAAATTGTTTTCATAATTTTTTTATATCAATGTGTTTTATTGATATCTTGTGACTGAAATGTGGGAATGGTATGTTTCCTTTAGGCATGTTTTATGTGATAAGATTATGTTGAGGTTCCTGGGAATTATTATGAAGATGGGTGGTTCCATGATAAACTAAGGGCGGGTGAGCCCGATATAGCTCACTAATGCATTGGGTAACGAAAAAGAGTGAAATGTTAATGTTTCTCCGAAGAGATTTAGGGAATATACTATGATGGGTATTTCAAACGTAACCAAGAGGGTTACTCCCTACGTAATAATGTTATGAATGCCTCAAGTTACCTTTATGTCTTATGATTTCTATGATTTATTCATGATTTGATGAGGCATGTTAAAGTTCTTATGTTTCATGGGTATAGTATGATTTCATTCTTATGTATATATGAACTCATGTTTCCTTTCCATATTATTGTTATATAACCCATACTGACCTCTTTATGCTCATCCCAAGTCTTTTTTTTTGAAATGTTTTCCACGGGTCAATGGAAAGGTACATGATATGATGATAGTGTCAAGGAAGTGTCAAGAATGAATCCTTGTTTTATTTTAAATATGTTCCATTGATGGGAAAAAATGAATACTATCTTTATGTAACCACTTTGTTTAAATGTGGAATGTAATGCATGTTTTATGATCTAATTCTCTAAAACTGTAAACCTGAAAAGATCCTCAATGTGTAATCTTGTAATAACTCAATATTAAGTAAGGTTTAAGGCTGGGGCCTTATAGTTGGCATCAGAGGTCGGTTTAGATAACTTTAGGAGATAGAATTCTATTAAATGATTATCCAAAAATATTTTTTTTTGGTCAAATTGAAGTGATATATTATTTGAAGATTACCATGTTGCATCATCTATGACATGTTTGTTCAGAATGGTTTTCCGTAGAGGAAATAGGGAAGCAGTGCTAGGAAGGCATGCAGAAGGAAATAACCTTCCGAATCAGCATCCCAAGATGGTCGGAATTGGAACTGAACAGTTTGTTGCAGTAATGGAGCAGTTGACTCAAGCGATAAATGGTGGTGGTATCCATGCACGAGATCAGCCAGATCAACTGCAGAGGAACATGTCAGTGGTGGAACATTTCATGAGGCAACATCCCCCATCATTCAGAGGATCATCTGACCCTATGTTAGCTGAAGGGTGGATTAAAGAATTAGAGAATATTTTTGATGTCATGGGGTGTTCAGACAATCAAAAGGTTAGTCTTTCTATTTACCATTTGGAGGGTGAGGCAGATCAGTGGTGGTCTATGGTTAAAAATGTCAGGGACGCCGATGAGATTGATGCACTTGACTGGGATGAATTCAAAGGTATGTTTCTTGAGAAGTATTTTCCTAAGGCTGTTCGACTTAGGATGGAAAATCAATTCTTGTAATTGAGGCAAGAGGAAGACTCAGTGGCTGCCTATGAAGAAAGGTTCACCTGATTGGCAAGGTATGCCCCAAATTTTATCTGAGACCTTGATAGTAAAATCAATCGTTTTTACTCAGTATTAAAGCCAAAATATAGAAGGGCATTAGCTTATCATGAGTTTAAAAGTTATGAAAAGCTTGTTCGATGTGCTGAGAAGGTGGAAATGGAGTTTGCCTATGATCAAGTGTTCTATAACAACCAGTTGAAGAAGAGACCAAGGTGGCAGGAGAAAGGGAAGAATTCTTCAAAAAAGTCTGATGGTAAGAAATCTAAGTTTCCAGTTTGTGATAAATATGGAAAAGGCATGATGGTGAATGTCTTCTGAATTCTGGAAAGTTCTACCGATGTGGTAAGAAGGGACATAAGGCTCGTGATTGCACTGAAAAAGATCAAGGTGATGGTAAGTCCAAATTTGATTTACAATTAGTGAAATGTTTTATGTGCAATGAGATGGGTCACTATACAAACGAGTGTCCGACAAAGAGCTTGAGTGATGGGAAGCAGTTAGACTACAAGCAGAAAGGGGTGGTGAAATCCTTTGCAACTACTTCAGCAGATGTCGGGCCATCAAATGATGTTGTATCAGGTACATTGTTTGTTTTTTCAGATTATGCCAGTGTGTTTTTTGAATCGGGGTCTACACATTCTTTCATCTCTGAAACCTTTTCTAGTAAAATGATAATACCATCTCAAGAAATGACTGCAGAACTTGTGGTAAATACACCCGGGGGAAATGTTGAAGCAAAAATAATTTATAAGAATCTTCCTATCCTTATCTATGGAAAGAACCTACTTGAAAACCTTATTGTTCAACCTCTAGTAGAGTTTGATGTTATCATGGGTATGGATTCTCTCTCTATTTACCATGCTAAGATTGACTGTAGAGCTAAAGAAGTTTCTTTTCAGAATGACTTTCTGTTTGTGTACAAGAATGAACCCTTACTGTTGATAACTTATCAAGAGGCCGAGAAACTTGTAAAAGATGGAAATGAATGTTACCTTGCACATATTGTTGAAAACAAGGGAACTATTCAGATTAATGATATTACAGTGGTAAATGAGTATCCTAATGTTTTTCCTGATGAGTTGCCTGGAATAATACCTGATCTGGAAGTTGAATTTACTGTTGACTTATCTCCTGATGCTAAGACAATTTCAAAGCCCCCTTATCGAATGGCTCAAGTTGAACTTTTAGATTTAATGAAACAATTGCAAGAGTTATTAGATAAAGGTTTCATTCGACCTAGAACATCACCATGGGGTGCTCCTGTCTTGTTTGTTAAAAAGAAAGATTGATCAATGAGACTTTGCATTGATTATAGGGCCTTGAATAATATTACTGTTAAGAACAAGTATCATTTGCCTCATATCGATGATTTTTTTGATCAGCTCCAGGGATATCAGTATTTTTCAAAGATTCACCTGAGATCGGGGTACCATCAGCTGAAGGTAAAGGAAGCAGATGTTCCGAAGACTGTGTTTCGTACAAGATATGGACATTATGAATTTTTAGTATTGCCTTTTGGGCTAACCAATGCACCTGCTGTATTCATGGACTTAATTAATAGAATTTTCCATGAGTTCTTTGATAAGTTTGTGGTGGTTTTCATTGATGATATTTTGGTGTTTTCTAAAATTAAAGAGGAGCATGAAAGACATTTAAGGGTTATCTTTCAAACCTTAAAACAAAAGAAACTATATGGAAAATTCAGTACGTGCGAGTTTTGGTTGCAACAATTTTCTTTCCGTGGTAACATTGTTTCTAAAGATGGGATAACCGTTGATCCTTCAAAAACAAAGGTTGTTGAAGAATGTCCAAGACCCACAAATGTAACAGAGATTCGTAGTTTCCTTGGTTTCACAGGCTATTACCGAAGGTTTGTTAGAAATTTTTCACGGTTATCTAGTCCAATGACTAAGCTAACTCGGAAGGGTGTTAAGTTTATCTGGACAAAAGAATGTGATGATTGTTTTCAGGAATTGAAAAGAAGATTGGTGAATGCTCCAGTTTTGGCACTACCTTCCAGGAATGGTGAGTTTGTTATATACAGTGATGCTTAATTGAAAGGACTTGGTTGTGTCCTAATGCAGAATGATCAGGTAATTTCTTAGGCTTCATGTCTGTTGAAAAATCATGAGGTAAATTACCCTACACATGGTTTGGAATTAGCTGCTGTTGTTTTTGATTTAAAAATTTGGAGGCATAATTTATATGGAGTAAAGTGTGAAATATATACTGATCACAAAAGTATAATGTATATATTCCCTAAGAAAGAATTGAACATGAGACAAAGGAGATGGCTAGAATTAATCAAGGATTATGATTGTACAATTCATTACCATCCGAGAAAAGAAAATAAAGTGGCTGATGCTTTGAGCCTAAAAATTAATGCTTCATTAGTAATGTTGTTTTTGGAGCGTGATCCTTTGGTTAAGGATTTGATGAAATTTGGAATAGAATTTGTTGGTGCAGGATGTTCTTCTGTTTTGTTTCAGGTATCAGTGGGATCATCTCTATCAGATAGAATCAAGCAAGCACAGAAGCAAGACAGTGAGTTATAGAAAAAGGTAGAGCTGGTTCAGAAAGGTATGTTTCCTGAATTCAACATTGATAATGATTGTGTTTTGATATTTGGGAAGAGATTGTGTGTGCCTTGTGATTCACAGTTGAAGAGAGAGTTGTTATGTGAAGCTCATAGTTCTCCGTTTTCAGTTCATCCATGCTGTACTAAGATGTATAGAGATCTTCGGGAATATTACTCGTGGGATGGAATGAAAAGAGATATTGTTGATTTTACTGTGAAGTGTTTGACTTGTCAGCAGGTTAAAACAGAGTGGCAGTTACTGAAAGGGATTCTTAAACCTTTACTAGTGCCAGAGTGGAAATGGGAGAATATATCCATGGACTTTGTTGTGGTATTACCGAAGACAGCTCGAGGTAATAATGAAATTTGGGTTATTGTTGATCACATGACTAAATCTGCTCATTTCCTTTCTATACGAGTTACATTTTCCCTAGATCAACTTTCCCGTTTTTATCTTAAAGATATAGTTAGGTTACATGGAGTTCCTCTCTCCATTGTATCTGACCGTGATTCCAGGTTCACTTCTAACTTTTGGAAAGGCCTTCAGAAGTTGTTGGGTACTGAATTAAATTTTAGTACGGCTTTTCATCCTCAATCAGATGGGCAGTCAGAACGAACAATTCAGACCATGGAGGATATGCTACGAGATTGTTCGATGGATTATCAGGGAAGTTGGGACCAACATCTTTCTTTGGTTGAATTTTCATATAATAACAGTTTTCATTCTAGTATACAGATGACACCATTTCAGGCATTATATGGGAAGCGCTGTCGAACTCTAGCTTTCTGGGATGAAGTGGGTGAAAGGAAGTTGATGGGACCAGAATTGGTAGAAGAGATGGTAGAAAAATTTCAGCTGATTCAGAAACACATGAGAACAGCTCAGAGTAGGCAGAAGAGTTATGCAGACAACAGGAGGAAGGATCTAACTTTTGCGGTAGGTGATCATGTTTTTCTAAAAGTCTCACCATGGAAAAGTGTGATGTGATTTGGTAAGAAAGGAAATATGAGTCCAAGGTTTATTGGACCATATGAAATTCTGTAGAGAGTTGGATTAGTTTCTTACCGAGTGGATTTACCTCCGAGTTTATCTCAGGTACACAATGTTTTTCATGTTTTGATGCCGAGAAAGTACATGCCAGATCCATCTCATGTTTTGAGTCCAGAGGTAGTTCAGCTGGAAGAGAACCTATCTTATGAGGAACAAATGGTCCAGATTCTTGACCACAGGGAGAAAGTGTTACGGAATAAGGTGATTAATCCGGTAAAGGTTTTGTGGAAAAACCACATGATGGAAGAGGCAACATGGGAATCTGAAAATGCAATGAGGGATAAGTACCCCCATTTATTTGATAAGTAAATAAATTGCGGGGATGCAATTTTCTAAAGGGGGGAAGGATGTAACATCCCAAGTAAGTAATTAATAATAGATATTTCTATCTATGTCTATTAATTAATTAGATAGTGTTTTAGAGGCTTAAAATGAAAATAAATCCAATCTTAAGCATGAAATACACTAATATTCTTAAAATATTGTTTTACTGCCTTTTGATGGAAAACCCTTTTTAAATCAATATTTTGAAAATTTTATAAGCTATGTTTGTCAAAATAAACTTATTTTTTATTATTGGGACAACAAAATTTACTTTGTGTGAATTTTTGGTATTTTTCTGACAATGTTCATTTTTTAATGAATATCGAAAAATACTGCATTTTACATCAAAACTTCTTTTTAATCTAATTTATTTATATGATTAGATTATCTTTTGAATTGGATTTAAAGTTAAATTATAATATATTTTTACCATTTAATCCATTGGTGGTCATTAGGATTAATTTCACTTTGAAATTGGTCATAAACTAATGCCAAGCTTTTCATAGATATTGTTTCAAAAAAACCCGCTATTTGTTTTGACAACAGGAATTATTTTTAAATCAATTATTTCAATTTATGTGTTTTGAATTTGGTAAAATGTCTTAAATATTTGGAATCAGAAGTTCCAAATTATTTAATTAATAATCTTTTGTTTTTGGACATTATGAATAGTAACGACGGTAATTATCTTTAATTATCTTGATTAATAAGTAATCGGGTAGTTAAGGATAATAAAATAATATCATAATAATAAAAACATGACACCAACATGTTTCCTAATTCTACTGGTTTTCTCATGGACGACCATGGGATGTCTTGTGCCAAACTTGGGGACCCCATGAAATCACTTTTGTGAGAAAGTGACTTTTTTTCTTTTTATTTTTTAAAGAATGTTAAATGTAACAAAGAATGTATCACCTAAGTAAAATATTTTTAATTTTGTCTACATAAATTATCTTTTGGACTATAAATAGTCATTGGAAATAGAAAAATATTTTCTACATCATAGTAATTTTTTTTATAATTTTTAGATATTAAATAAATTAAATTATTTATGACATCATAATGATGCAGCGATGACCTCATTATTTGACGATTTAAATAAAATTGAAAGATAATGTAAAATCTTAGACCTAAACATGTCCAAAACCTATTGGGTGGGTATATTTAGAACCCTTATAACTTTATACTTGAATTATATCAATGTGGGACCTTTAAAATCCGAAACCCATTTGAAAATAAAGTAACATTTCTTTATATTCCAAGAGTGCCCCTCCTCTCCTCTTCTAGAAGGCCCCCACCTCTAACTCCATACCCACACTCCCAAAGCCTTTGTCTCGGCCAAAACCTGCCCATTTTGTCTCTCCAATTTCCCCTCTTACTCCTTGATGCCTCACATTGGGCAGAAGTCTTCCCAAGGAAGCCTTTGATATCAATCCAAAGGAAGTTACCCGATTTTAAGGTAATGTCTTCACTTGAGTCCTTTTGTTTTATTTTACTTCTCTAACACCCTAAACTCTTTTTATTCATTTATTTTGTAACAAATCCAGTATCTTCAATATAATAGTATGTTTTTATAAGAAGGATTCGAGCAACACTTACACACACCTACATCTAATGGTTAAAGGACATACTGTTTTCGTGGATGGTGAATTTATGCCTCTCGAAACGATGATTGTTCAACATTCTTTTAACACCTGCAAAGGTGGACATTAAGATGTCACTATATTTATATATGATATATAAAATGTTTTTGTTTTCCTTAATCTTCTGTATTTTTCATTCTGGGGATACCTTTATGGTTTCCATTATGGGTAAACGCGATATCTTCATTTAAGGAAGTGCGGACTACCGCCCCCTCAAAGTGATTTGATTTGTTAAATGCCATATTTGGGACGTATAAAGGATGGAACTATGATATTATATATGATATTATACCGGAATTATAATATACCTTTATATCATTATGATTCCATTCTATAAAATACTAAATAGAAATGAAAGTAGCGTTCATGCGTACGTACGACTTACCGTCTCCATGAACGGTGCATTTCATTGATTACCTCCAAATGATTATGTAATATTATAAATGCATGTATATACTGGATATATATGATATATACATCATGATTATAATTCTGGATATAATGGATACATGAACAACATGTAATTATAAAGGTTTTATTTTTGACTCAAGTACCAATGATCGTTAAAACGACTGTTATTAACTTAAATAATTACATAGTGTTCATGACATGGAAATAAGTGATATAAAAGGAATAATGAACTTAAAAAGGTTCTTAAGAAAGTATAAATTAACTCAAGTTTATTATTCAGGATATTAAAGAACGACCGATTCAAGTCGGACCTGAGGTATGGGACTTCGTCTCAATCTCCTTTCATTGAGGCATATTTTGTTTTATACACAACCTTATTTTATATGGTGTATAAACCCCATTGACTTTTACGTTTATTAAAAAGGAATATTTTTTATACGAAGCGTTTACTAAATGAAAAAAGGGAATGTTTTTTTCGTACGTATGCGGTGACAACGACTTCTCCGCCGCCGTGACCATTATCTGAGTTTCGGCTTCCTCTACAATCCATAGATTCTTTTTAAAAGAAAAATAAATACCATGTTGTACTTTTCTTTTATTTTGGTTTTGAAAATGGTTTTCATAATGTTTTTATATCAATGTGTTGTATTGATATCTTGTGATTGAAAGGTGGGAATGTTATGTTTCCTTTATGCATGTTTTATGTGATATGATTATGTTGAGGTTCTTGGGCATTATTATGAAGACGGGTGGTTCTGTGATAAACTAAGGGCGGGTGAGCCCAATATAGCTCTCCAATTCATTGGGTAACGCAAAGGAGTGAAATGTTAAGGTTTCTCTGAATAGATTTAGGGAATATACTGTGATGGGTATTCCAAACGTAACCAAGAGGGTTACTCCCTACGTAAGAATGTTATGAATGCCTCAAGTTACCTTTATGTCTTATATTTTCTATGATTTATTCATGATTTGATGAGGTATGTTAAAGTGCTTATGTTTTATGGGTAATGTATGATTTCATTATTATGTATATATGAACTCATGTTTCCTTTCCATATTTTTTTTATATAACCCATACTGAGCTTTTTATGCTCATCCCAAGTCTTTTTTTTGAAATTTTTTCCACTGGTCAAGGGAAAGGTACATGATATGATGATAGTGTCAAGGAAATGTCAAGAAAGAATCGATGTTTTATTTTAAATATGTTCCATTGATGGGAAAAAATTAATACTATATTTATGTAACCACTTTGTTTAAATGTGGAATGTAATGCAAGTTTTATGATCTAATTCTCTAAAACTCTATACCTGAAAAGATCCTCAATGTGTAATCTTGTAATAACTCAATATTAAGTAAAGTTTAAGGCTGGGGCCTTATAGTAAATCCCTAAATTTTTTTTATCAACATCCACAAATGAATTTTAACTTTTATTATAATAAATATATATATGTAAATAAATTATTTTTGAAAAATTTTCATATCTATAACCATATATTTATATATCAATTACAATCATTTATTTTATAATTTTTTTTATTTTCATCATTCCATTGATGTGATTTTGATTCCTTCATCCTTGATTTAAAATATTGATATCGAACCATGTTATATGATATTGATGACATTACAATGAAATTATGAAAACTAAAAAAATAGATTAAATTATTTTTTGAAGCTTCTAATATAATTCTGTGAGATTTCATGATTTAATTTATATGAAGTAATAATCAATGAGATTGTTACGATAGATTTTATTGAACAAATTTCATTATAATAATATTGAGTTAAATATTAATACAACCATTTCAAGAACTCAATAATGTTATAAAAATATTTTTTATTCATTTAATAAATTCATAGAATCAACTATGTATGGTGGTAATGAAAAATGAAATACATCATTTTACACATGTTCATAAGTAAAACATATTTATTTTCTATATAATATAAATTGAATAAATTTATTTATATTTTAGAAATAATTAATATTTCATAATAAAATGTATTCATTAGAATCTTCTTTTGAACCAATGAAGTATGTGGGTGGTGAAAAATAAAACAAATTATTCATAAGTGAGATAGTATTCACATTACAGAACCTATATATTAATTATTATACGAAAGAGGCGATGGTATATAATGGCCGTTGCATCAATAAAAAAAATTTTATACTAATAATACTAATTCAATTATATTAGTGTACTAGTATAGTACATTTTGTTATAGTCATGAAAACAACATTGAATTAGATGGTTTTTGGGAATCCAACAGGAATAGAATCACAAGAATATGGGAGAGGGTTATCTTGGTAGGAAACTAGGTATAAAATAAGGGATAATTATAATATATCAAGTATCTTTTTAAGGTGTTATGGGAGGTTCATTTTGTAAGATAAGATAATAAAATTTATGAAAAATAAATTTTTTAATATAAGATTGTAATAATTTTTAAAATAAAATGATTATCTACAGTGGAAATTAATAATGTGAAAGATGTAGTAATATAGATAAATCCCAAATAAACATAGTCGGTGACAACTTTGGGACATGTTTTAGTTACATTCTCCTTCGATTTCAACCTTTCACAATCTGTACATTAACTATGGAATTTTTTTAACCTAAGGTTTAATTTATTCCTAAATATAAAATTGTCCTTATAGAATAATTTAAAATCTTTATTTTTATGAAATATATTTTTTTGATTCATTTTTCAAATTAGTATGATCTAATTATAATATAGTAATTATATAACTCCATAATAATTATTTTAAATAACTTATGTTCGAAAAAAATCATATTTAGGTTTGAAAATTTAAAAAAGTATTTTTAAATGTATAATTTTACATTAAAAATGAATATTCTAAAATAATATTTAATTAAATTTATGTTATTAATATATCTCAATTATTTCATAAAATCCATAATATTTGTAAAAGTATTATTTTAAACTATTCACATAAAATGAATCATTTTCTGAGAATCCATGAAATTCATCATATTTTAATATTTTTATTCCAAATATTAAAATGAATTTAATAAAATTAAATTATAAATAAAAATATAGGAATTTATCTTTTAAATGGAAATATAAAATATAATGAACAATTTTTTTAAAGGAAATGATTTTTTAAATAATAAATATTTATATTCATATTCCAACCAATTTTTAAATAAATTATGTGTAATATTTTATTAATATCCATAATATATTTTCTAGCCAATTAACCGTAATATAACTCGTTCTTTAAATATAATATCATCAAAAATTATAATACAATTTGAGAAAGAAATACGTTTAAAAAAATTGATCTTATTAACAATATACTATATAAATTGAAATTTATTACACCAATAGTATCAAAATGAAATTTAATATTCTTTATACATATACTTAATAATTTTTTACCTCTATTTATACCCACTAATTAAATAACTAAATTTAAACATAATTTTTATCCTTGTAATTTTTTTTTTAATTCATTTTTCTTATTTTGTTTATGTGAAGCATGATATTTATCAACATGTTTATTTTGTAAATGAATATAAACTAAAATAATGGGTTATTATGTTCTATCCCAGTTATTAAAAATTTTATTATTGAAATTATTTTTCAATGATGAATAAATGTAAAGATATTTTTATAACATACATCCTCAGGATCAGCCATAAATTCCTCAAAGGAATGAATTTGACACATAAAATTGACTAGATCGGTTGTCTAGTTATAAATAACATTTTTCATAAATTAATGATCTCCATTGGTAGTTCCCCAATTTGAGAAATCAAATATTAGATAAAAATTATATATGTTATGTAAATATTGAGAGTTTGGTATGTAGTTTCTCACAAGCATTACATAGAGAACATCACGTACTTGGGAGAGGTTCAGATAGAGTAATAAGTGATAAGATATCTCCTTAACAAAAACAAGGATCATAAAAATTATAATATTCCTCTAACATATCTTACTTTACATTATTATTTTCTCAAAATTATTTCATGGATATATATAGAGGATCAAATTGTTACGAATATCAGAACACAAGATCTCATCATGATTATTTTCATTACATTTATATAAATTTTATTCCTATTAAATATTTAGGAGAATTATTTTATTCTTCTCAGTAATTGCATCAACATGGTAAATTTTTATTATCTTCCTCTCTCAAAATTCATCCCAATATATCATATTACATAATCTCTTCATATATATTGCCTTATATGGTTCCTTATAAATGATAGAATATAAATTATTTTATATGAGAACTATACATGGTAAAGGTATTTTTACCAACATCCTTGGATATACATTTAACATTATATTATCATATCATCAAGAGTTTGAATGGTCATTGATGATTTACTATCTATCTGAGCAACATAATTTATGATGAAGCTCAAATCTATTTGTAGTACATAATAAATAATTCCTTGTATCCTTGAGATAATTCCAAATTTTTGATAACTTACAATATATTGTAGTTCTCCATTCAACCTCCCCATATTCATTATGTATATCATTTTGATTTGTTCATGTAATAAGTATTCATTGATGGAAATAAAATATCAAAACAACATATTGAAATAATATAACACTATAATAGAATTATACACTATATTTGTTAGGGAGAGTCATCTTAGAAAATAAAGTGTTTTTTTCCATTTACATATTTGTATGGGTAATGGATATATCATAACTATATAATTCACTTATTCAGAATTATATTTTTGAAATAAAATTCATATAGAGACTTGGTTATATATCCCTCTCTTCATGTAATCCCACCAGAAGTCATTCTTTATTTGAATATATGTTTTCATTCTTTTGCGAGGAATTATTAGTGATTGTCTATGTACATCGATTTTTTTACCTCTTTAGTTTATGTTTTTATATGATATATCTATATGTTTCAAAGCACATAACTTTATAATTATCAAATTTTAGCTTTGAAATATTCAATACCATTTCATGTATGTCCATATAATATTTCTAAGTAAGTTTGTTGTTTACATGGATGAATACTTGTGTAACCATTCGCCTAAGACATGGTTTATCACTATCCCATATTACCTTAAGATTAATTTTTTACAAATTCATTACTAGTATATCACATTTAAAAATCATCATGGATAACGTAGAATAATATTTATTTCTCATATCAACACCCTCCTCTTTTACCATCCCTCGGTGGTTATGAATTGTGAAGTCATAGTCTTCGATAAATTCCAAAAAGTTACACTATAATATGTTTAACTCCGTCAATTTGAATATACATTCAGGATTCATTGATCAGTATATATCACACACTTAACCATTGAGATCGTGTATCCACATATTTAATGCAAATATCACTTCCATAAGCCTGAAAACACTAGTAAATTGATTTTTCTCATGAGTTTCAAATTGATGTTACATATAGAAATTTACCATGAAATTACACATTATAGAACCTCCCATGTCGTTATTTAAAGGATCAATGTATACAAAAAATCGATCCCATTATAAGTAAGGGTAGGTATAGTTGTCGAAAAACCCCCATTTTGGAATTTATTTATCATTAATATATTTTATGTTTTTAATAGTTATTTGATGTAACAAAACATGAAAATATGGGAATAATTAGAAAATTTATAAAATTTATCACATTATATGATATTTTAATGAAGTATAATTGTTGAAAATAATTTCGTATTAATTCCAGAAAAACTATTGATCCCAATAAATGATTTTCAAAAAAAATTCTATGAGAATTTTTTTATCATATATGTTTTTAAAAAAGTATTTTATAAAGATGAGTAAAATTAATTAATTCAATATATATTTGTTAAAAAATAATATAAAATCATTTTAATATTAAAAGTTAATTTTTTATGAAAAATGGTTTTTATAAGAACAATGAGTATTTTATATTAATAACTTTAATTCATCACATTTGAATAATTAATTTAATTTAATGTGCTAATATCAGATTCAATTAAATATTTATACATTCACCTAATAGTTTTTTATTTGAAAAGTGTTGGATTAAATCTTGTTTTGTTGAAAAAAATCAATTTCACTACAAATAAGTTTTTTTCTTTATTCTTAGATATTAAGATTATTTTCATCCACATATAGTATTTTGATATTCAAAATAGATTAAATATTTGAAATCAAAATAATTAATACTATGATATATGCTGAACTTAATTTTTCTTCATAATAATTAGTAACTTGGGTAGAAAATGGGTTATCATTGTATAGATTAAATGATTTAATTAGGGATTAAATTAAATTGATAAAATGATAAATGAAAAAATCTTGTTAAATCATATGAGATGAATTTATTTATTTCCTATCATATCCCACATTTTAGTGTGATCCAATTTTAACTGACCTTCACATTTTTATAACTCTATTATATTTCAATATTTAGATTAATTACATGTATTCCACTCCAATTATAGATAAAATCGAACCTATTATCATCTCTTATTAATGAATCATATTTTCATTATATAAAAATATATCTATATAATTAGTATAAAAATTTACATACCCATTAACATTATGATATATTCTTTTAGAAATACACTTCAAAGAAACCCTAAGGACCATTTTAAATGAAGACACGTGAAGAAGAGATATATGTTCTTAATGATATTATTCATTTTTTATTCTATAAAAACAACATATAGTATTTCCATAACTATAAAAATATTACTATATATGTAAAATTACTACAATTAATTTTTTTATGCTAACTGTATTATAAATTTCAATTTCCTTCTAATTAATTGGAAAATTATAATGTCAGTTAAGAATACGTGTGTGATACTACCTCCATGAAGCAATGAAATTCATTAATTATTTAAATATTTCATGTTTATTAATAAGAATATTTCAAATGAGATATATAATATTTATAATATAATGAAGATGTATAATTGTTGAATTAATATTCATGATTGTTTTAATCATTACACATATAAGTAAAAACTATACCCACACATACATATGAATTACAGTAAAAAATATACTTTGTAATTTATTTATCCATCCAAATTTGAACATTTTTTTATAAAATAAAATATAATTAAATAATAGGAAAATTATGAAATTGTTAATTTATTATAATTATTATACCAAGATTATATTGGAGGGACGATGGCCAAAAAACTGAATTAAAATAATGGAAAACAAACTAATTTTCACATGAAGAATGATTTAAATAAATAATTGTTTTTAAATGGGTAATTAAAATTTGTATAGGAATGATATAGAGTAATATTTAAATTAATATGGTTCTATCATATATATCTATAATAATTTTTTTATTCTAATGTAGGTTTGACTTCAAAGGAACCATGATCCAAAATGAGGCAAGGTTTACCCATCATCATATTGTTTCATTGATACATGTTTCATATTATTAACCTATTTTTGGTTATATGGTTTATATCCCCCAAGTATTATATTATATATCATGAATATATTTATATAAATTCCTTTTAGATTTTAAATTTAGAATATATTTATCAAGCCTGTTAAGATTTAGATGTAACCAATTCGATATGGACTTAGGTTGCAATCCAATATCATTCCTGGATTTTCATTGTTAAATATAAATTGAAGGAAATTATTTGATCATTATTATATAAATCATATATATATTATTCTTATATGGTTATTAATGTATTTTTTATGTATTATATCCATTTTAAACTGTTTTTACATAAAATTATTGCAAAATGTTTTCAAGAAAAGCTAACCATAATTCCTCTTTGGACAATGAAATTGTTTCCCATGACAATATTCATGAAAAGGTTTTTATATTTTTGTATCAATAATAATACTTTTTATAAAGATTATTATAACTAAATTTTAAATTATTTTATAATTATTATAAATACAATTTTCAAATGTTTTACACATGAATCACTTTTTAATTTTTACCATAGTCTGAAAAGAACTAGTAACTGACCTGTGCATTTCCACAACCTAATCAATTAATTAAAAATGAAAATGTAAAAATGGGTTTCTTATAAAATATTATATAATGGAAAATATGTTCCTAAATGATTGCACTAATATAAATGCAGTTACATTTTATATACATTTCTTTAAGAATGTGTTTATTTTGAATATAAAAAATTGAATACTCATTTAGAAACAAATGTAGTAAAATATACTTATTATCTATATTTAATATCCATATACATCTTGAAATGAAATTTTAACTAATGAATTTCCAAATTTACATATTTTCTTGTTCAATTAGTCATCTAGGAACTATTTTTGTAAATTTAAAATGCAGTTTCCTATTGTGAAAATTTAATGTAATTATATCTACTGCTAGTGAAAAATAAAAAAGGTCATTTTGATGGATTATATAGATTATGCATCCAAAAATACAAAACATTACTCATAAAAGGGTTATTCACAAAACAAACACCCTTGAAGAGTGCATGTGTTGCGGGGTTGACCACATAACATATTTGACTAGGGTGTCTGAGGATATTTCCCACAACTGCAGTCCAACAAAAGAAAGGAACTAAAATGCTGCATTAACTGTAGTGACATGCTGAAGTGGTTGATCATCTACATGAAAACATAAAAATGGAATTTCTACAATAAATTTATTCTTTATAATTTATAAATAGGAAAGAAAAATGGTATTTAAATATGTTAAAAATATTCAACTTATATAGAAAAATGGCACAGAATATAGCATATAATCTATGTCATTTAGAATAGAATGAATCAATCAAAACATTATTGTAGGAGTGCAGACATATAAACATAGTGAAATGTATTTTAATTATATAGAATGTATTATTTGCACTTTTGATCCATATATACAGACACAAATAATGAAACATTACCAAAATTCATTAATATAGGCCATGTCATAAACAACCAAATTTAATTGAAACCCCCCCCCCCCCAATAAGATACTATTTGTTAATCCCATTCTGTTTTCTACCATGAAAACCATAAAATGAGAATCCATAGATTTATCCAGGATTTAGGTATCAAATAAATTGTAATAGAAACATCATATAATGTAATGGTATTATTGAAAATCATATATATCATGTTGTGTGGGTATATTATTTAATGGAAACCTCATATAAATTAATGAAATAATCCATTATTCCTGAATCAA
Organism: Viscum album; assembly: GCA_963277665.1. Lineage (NCBI taxonomy): Eukaryota > Viridiplantae > Streptophyta > Magnoliopsida > Santalales > Viscaceae > Viscum > Viscum album. Next base: position 1,629,366,710 of record OY728121.1, on the reverse strand, counting down.
TATTCATGACAGATCAAAAGAATATTATATGGGAAAATATACAGAAAGTAGGACGAAACATAAACTAAATACTAGATTAATACACATCAGGATTCCTGGGTCTATTTGGATTGAGAATAAAAAATTAAAAAATCAGGGGTAGTCTATGACATGGTTGACAAACATCGCTTTATATATATCATCTAGTATTATTGAAATAAAATAGTATAATGAATGTGCATAACTTAAATATAAGTCTCATTATAGCTATTCAAATTTCATCTTTTTTGTAATGCAATAAGATTCTTTATAAACATGACCTTCATACTTTTATGTGCTTGAGAAATCTAGATTTGATTCATCACTATTTTTTTCAGGGTCTCCTACTTGTTCAAAGGCTTATAGAAAACTCTTCTTCACATATATTGTGAAATACCAATATAGAATTTTCATAATGAATCTATGTACATTAAACGTTTTAGCTTGAAAAATAATTTATCATTGATTGTCAATTTAATGAAGTTATAGAAATATTAAATTATATTTGACAATATAAATTTTTCCCATAATTAGAGGACATGATCGAGATATGTCAAATATATCATCCCTTTGATATCCAATGCTTGTTTCGTGGTCCATAGTCTAGAATACAATATTTAATGAAATTAGTATGTCATTATTTTAATATATTGTTTAGTTAAATATTGAATAAAGATAGTATCTAAAATTCTTCTAATGGGCTATTTATAAAAATAATATTCGAAACTAGACCTCATTTTCTTGTGCAGGTCTATTGTAATCTTTTAGGTCATGCACAACATCTATAACAAATATTTCCTTGAATTCATTTTGTTCACAGGGCCGATGTCGGTTGTGGTTGTTGTAATCTGAAAATGTCAATAGTCATAAGAATCTTTTTTTGTCTAAAACATTCAACTTGGTTGGAAAACCAAATTCATTATTGTCCTGCGTTAGATAAAGTTCTTTGAACTAATTTGGAGAGAGGATGATAAAAGGAAAAATTGATTATTAAAAACATACATCAGTAAGATTATTTATTATCTCAGATATAAATATTTTTACTAGTTTCATCACTTGTTTCTCAAATAGGAAAATAGAAATACATTCAATAGAATCACTGAACAACAACAATAATTTGTATATATAATATAATTTTATGTATTTAGCTTAAATTTTGTGAAGTAGCATGTATTTTATGAGCATAGAGCGTTATATTTTCGAAATTTTTTATAAACTGGATTAATTTTACTAAAAAAGTGGTAAGATAAAAAAATACTTACTGGAACATTATTCAATTTCCAAAACTATTAACAACGAATATTAGCTTTGTAAAGTTAACATTGGACTGACAACACAATTTGGGTAGTTTTCCTTTGCATTGAAGTAGTCTAACTTCTTTTTTCATGAATGGCGTGAATCATAAAACTAGTTGTAATGAAATTGTATTTTTCTAACTGTGAGAAATATGGTGAATTTTTTTAACTGTAAAACAATAATAATGAACCATCAGTTAAAAAAATTTAGACATTGTCAAAGATTTGTATTGTGAATATATCTCAGTATTGTAGTAAATATCATGTGTTACCTAAGTAAATGTTATAATTTGTACAATGTTTCTCCTGTTTATCAGAAAAGGTTAGTTTATTAGAGAGGGGAAGGCACCACTATAATATTATACATTTCGTTTTTTGTGCTATGTTATTAGAGTTTTAATAAAACAGTAAATTATTTACAATGAATCTAGTATGAAAAATATATCTGAATATAGAGTATTGTAATAGTAATTTAATGTCTTGAATATATTTTCAGTAATAGAAATAAATACAAGATTATTATTCAGGCATGTTTTAAAATAAACCACAAGTGACTATGAAAAATTTAATGCTAGACATTAGAATTTGTCAAAAAGGAATAGTTCAACTATCTTTCATTTAGGGGCCACAAGATATAAAAATTAGGATTCATCAAAAAATTTGTTGGTTTAAAACATGTGAAAATTATATTTTGTTCTGAATGTCATAGAATAAATTACTGAGAATGGTCATACATAGAACAATTAAGAATTTTATACAATATTCCGTTGGATGTTTTTAATAGGAAAACATAATGGATACTCAATTTTCATGGAAAAGTTGATGAACTAAAATTTTAGTTATTATTTTGTCTAGCCATATTTTACTGAGATGGTCTACATATTCACACCAAAGTGTACATTTCATGGTTTTTACACTATAATAAATTCATAAAAATTTTAATTTATAATTATTTTTATTAATTGGAATATTTATTTTATTTGTAATATTTATAAAACATAACCTGAAATCCCTCAATGTAATCTGCCTTCATTTTTTTATGTTTTTTCAAACATGAGGAGCATGATAATGAATAAGAATTCCTACAACATATGTATCATGCAGAGAAAATTAATTATAAGAAATAACATATAAGGTATAGTCAAATTACTCCTTAAAAAAGGATTCATAAACCTATTATTTTTATATAAACTATTTAACATGTTTTCTTTTAGTTGCAGCTTAAATTATTTTTATTAGAGATATACTTACAGATTTAATGTCATGTGTTTTTCAATATTTCGAAAAATTAGATTGTGGTATAATGTAAAAACATAGTGAATATATTTAAATGTAAATATATAATGAAAATGGAACACAGTCATGTTGTTTTAATTTTTTATGAACGGTAAAGGAATACCTATACTGAAAATCTTCCAGAACTTTTCCATCATATATATCTTTGATCGGAGTAAAATGGATTGTAAATAGGTGTAGTGGTGCATCAAAAAGTACGAAATGAGTACTCCAGTTTATCAATAATCTGCACTTGTGATGGCTCACTAAATAATTCCATTTATTCTCACTAATTTAAGAATTCTATATAATATAATAGACAGCTTCACAAAGAAACTAATTGTAAATTGAAATGAGTTGATGGACTTTAATTGATTCTTGAATTATGGATTTTTACAAATTAGAGTGTTTATAGTTATAGTAGAATAATTAATGAATCATACATTGATAAAAAAATATGGAAAAAAATTATTGACTAGGTTAATAAATATTTATAAAGAATCAACAACTTACAACATACATCATTAATAGATGAAATTTTTTTTTGGCTGCAACAATTATGTCAAATCATTACAAAAAGTAAGTAAAAACCAATATATAGTTGCATATGTCTACAGTAGATCGAGGAATACTAAGTCTTTTCTAAATTTTGAAGATCTTGTTTTCCACAGCTGTATAATACGCAATTTAATTTTTAATGTATCATCATCATCAATGGATATTTTCCCCAACTTTTTAAAAGAATGTTCCATTTCAACATGGTTGTAGTAGATTAGAATGAAAAATGTAAATATTCACAATAGATATTTGATTCATAGCAAGGAAGAAATGAGTTAATGAAAATGCAATTATAATATGAAATGAACATCATTATATACAGGAAATGAAAAAGTATTTAAATTTCATGTTTTGGAAAATTTCATTGAATAAAATATTCCTCGTACAAATCTTAGGTATGTTATAACACTTGTATATAAATTTTTGTAAGCTATTTTTGTTCGTAACCCTAGACACTGGTTCATAAAGTTTACCATGACTGAAGACAAGCTGGTGAAGTATAATCCCATAATATGATAAAGATTTACCTTAGCATTTATTAACAGTAATTTAAAATGAGACTGTCAAAGGATATTGTCTACTATAAATCTTGAAGGGTGATTTTGAGTTTGAGTGTGTAATAATAATCCTTAGTATGAAATCCTTATGTTCTGAAAGAGTGCATGTTCAGATCTCTACTCCAATAAAATAATTTCCTAGAAACATGATAACCAAAAGGGTTCTATTGAAAAGTCCAAAATATTGGTCCACATTTCTTATCAACATAAGAGGTATCCCAACTTTTAAGATTAATTTATGACTTGGCAGTCCAGAGATATTAATTCCACTTAAAATATTTGGTGTGTATATATTTTATGGGTTGTCAATATCCAAACTAAATTTACAAACCAAATCTGAACTCATGTAAACCTTCGCTTCTCCAGTGATCAAAGATTTCACGGAGCCATTTACTTCCTGTATAGCTTGATGTGTCATTGCTAGAAAATCCCGTTCTTTTATGAAATCTAGGTCTGTGTAGTTTGATGTCAAAGAGGGGTATGTATGTTGAAAAATAGAATCCATCTAATTCTTAAAAAAGTTGATTGAATACACTTTTATAATATCAATAGCATCCTAATCATCATTTGGTCCACCATGTTTTCCATGTCCTGTATTTAGAATCCAATTTCAAAATTATTTTTCATCATGAGAATCAGTAATTGAATCGGAAGAATATATTCTCATGTTCACTGTCAATGTATGAATGGTACAATGCCTTCAATGATATAAAGACATGATACTTGGAAATATTATATCATCTCGGGTACCATGTTGTACTACATGAAATATTTGGTGAATATCACCACAAATGACAACAATTTTACCACAAAAGGGAATGTCAACACTATTTGTTGAATTCAGTGACAAAATATCCCTTAAGGTGTGATCAAGTGCCTCAATTCAGTATCTGTGATCTATCAATGCTTCATCCCAAATAATTAATTTTTTTTGTTTTAGATGTTTCACCAACATAAAACCATGTTGCCTTTTTCTATTTGAATACTCATTAACGGCTTCTGGGATTCAAAATTCAGAATTTGATGTTCTCACACCTGGTAATAGTAGTGATGTGATCCCACATGAAGAAAATTATAGGAAAATTTTCCCTTCAGAATGATTTTTTAAGACAAGGCACACCAAAAGGTTTTTTTTTCAATGCCTACATAACTATGAAAAAAATAGTCAACTTATCATTGTTCTAGATACCTCCTGAATTTTTGTGAAAACATGTTTTTGATCGTTAGACATTTTCTTACTCGTATCCTTTAATTCAACATGAAGAAATGCCTTATCATTTTTATGTTTAGCTAAAATTTACATGATCCCAATAAGTGTAGTTGTCAGATATGGAACAAGCATTGGATGTTTGTTATTCAATTATCTTCCATTTCTACGAAGGATGTTATCAATTTCTAGCAGTTCATATTTCTCCAATTAAGTGTTTGTGAGATGTAAATTTGTTACATAAAAATTTAGATATTTGGAAGAATGATATTTATTGAAAATTAATACATTTTAAAAATAGTATAAGAATTGTAGTAGGGAAAAATAAACTAAAATATCTAGGGTATATATAATAGAAGTGTAGCATGAAAATACATTGAATTTTCAACACTGTTCTATGAGAATATAAAATATCTTCTATTTTTTTCATATTATAGACCATAATGCTTGTATTTGATAAACAATGTTGGAGAATAGAAGGTGATCAAATAATATATGTAGGGAATTCTTAGTTTCCCAAACAGAAGCCTCTATAATGCATCTACAAACTCTTTTTCATCAATTATTAAACCCAAGTTATTATGTGAGTCTATAAATGTTTTCAATGTTTTATGATTTAGAGTCAATATATCCTTATATGAAGTTGGTCCTATGACTTTAGTGAGAAATATCTGAAGATAATATAGTTCACTAATGGTTGGGATGCCCATAATATAGTCTCCCATCAGCGAATCCTTGTTTTTCCGGATAACATTTACGATCATGCCAGTGGAAAAAAATTTCATAGGGAATTATGAATAAGTTAGTTGTTGTGCTCTAGGATATGTTTCTTTTTATTCAAAACATGAACTAAACATACATTGTGATATTATTTCATATGCCATAATGTCTTCAATATTTCATCAATCATTATAAGTTACATGTTTCATATCATGTAAATGGAATTAGAATCTTTCAACATGAGGGAGCCTGTAAAGGATAGGAAAACTGAATATTTTCTAAGAATACTAAAATGGTGAAATATATCGATATTCATAATACATTTCAATTTCATCAACCTGATTCTGACAATATTCTGTACTTTTAGACCCATATAGAGCTGTTGTGACTCGATTGTGCCCCTTGTTTATGTACTTAAACCAATTTTAATGGAATGTGGTTGATTTCCAACCATGACATTTGTATGAGATTGATATTTAAGCAACATGGATTGTCTTTATGGAACAACATAATGGTTATCCAATAAAACCCCATTTTTTCAGCCGTTATATTTTTATCTCATGTCATGAAAATATCACAACCATTCTCACCAACTGAAGTGTTGTTCACAAATTTTTTAGAAAATTATTTTGAACAACATCATTATTTCTTGCATGGAGAGCATGGGTTCCTAACCTCACAAGGTCCATGAATGATGTAATTTTTTACCAACTCATATAACAGAGGATGAACTGACCTATCTGTCATTTTAGATAAAATTATTCTATCAACATCTGCAGAACATGTAATCTTATATGAATATTGATTTAAAACATGCATATGTACATGTGGAATACCGTGATATAGAAATTTAGTTGTACGGACTACTGCAGTAGTACATAATACACATAAATTAAAAATTTAATAATAAGAAATTATATGACATTCAACGATGTTTTCAATGATAAGCACATTTACTATAAGATTACCAGCAGTGTGGTGTCTAATGAAAAATCCCTGCATGAGATTATTCATTAAATGTTCCACCTTCATTTTGAATACCCTTGAGAGTATTTGTGGACAGTATTTGAGACATAGATTTTTCATTCTTAGAGACTATTGAATCTCTTTCAATAATGGGTTTCATGTGAATTTTATGAACATATATGGATATCCAGCCCAATTACATATAGCCATTATGTCTTGGTAGCTCTGAATCATGTATCTCGGACTAGCAATAAAAGGTGACTACAGAATAACAAATCCTCCACAGAGTGATCAATCACTCTCACCATTGAAGTATTCTTCAGGAAACCCATCATATAACTGAACTCCCAATTTTTTTATTAAACATAATATAGGATAAATGCTGGGTTTCAATCATTGTTTATGCATCAACTAAAAACTGTTGCAATAGTCTTTTGTAGTGTACTTGTGAAGTGAAATTATTTTCGAGAAATACCAAATGGTATGAAAAGTATTATCTCGTTGTCATTTTGTGTAATTATTCCAATTTTGTGGTGGAAAAATATTGGTAAAAATCATTTTAGTTCCCATCTTCACTATTTTTGTATATCAATTATTATTTCTATGGATGATACTATGGGGGTTGTTCATATATTCGCTATAATTCACCTATTAAAATTTGTAGGATAATATCCCTGGTGTTCTTCACATATATAATGTCACCAACTATATGCATATAAATTTCTGAAGAGGTTTGTAGGTTTAATGTATTTGCATTTGAATCCATCCTCCTAATTAGATGCAATTTCAAATCGGAAATTCTAGTAGACATAAAAAAATCACTTGTTGTTCTAATATGTTTCACTAGTTGTTTTAATTCATCAAATATACACATTATATTTCCTAAAATAACTAGGTTGACATTATGGGAAAGTTGTTTTCTATTGATAAATAAATAAGTAAATAGATAAACACATTCAAACGTCACTAATTTCAAACAACAACCATATCAATGTATTTGAATTGTGAAATGTACCTCACATATTGAATTTTATTATCTATATCATTTTTTGTGTCATAAATATATAGTTGTGTATATTTTTGTGGTTTTACATCAGGTAGAAATAATTTAACAATTCAGTGATAATTTTTTCCATTGAGTCTATAAAAATATGGTGAACCTCCACTATTTATAGAGTTATCAATTCTTCCACCCACAGATTTAAATGAAAAAAATCCAATTCTATATGTGAATATTATCAATGAATTATCTAGTATCTATAGAATGATCATAGAATATCATGGTCATCATGTACATATGTGGATCTCTCATTGTTTCTTAATATATTTTTTTATTGAGAAGCACATGGAAAAACATGATGATTGTTGGGTGCTACAGTGCATAACTCTCTTATCGAGCCAAAACCTAGAGGAACAATATGTTAAACTATGTATATGATCACCTACGTCTAGGTAATCAGCATGTAGAGAATGTCTAATTAGATTTCTTATGGAAGTATAAAATTATTATATTATATGGGAAGATAACAGAGAAGCATTATTATGTTAGTATAAACCTAGAAAAATTAAAATTTTATATGATAAATAATAACCTAACAATATGACATGTTGGGCATGTCATAAATGTAAAACATGAATGATAAGTAAGAAAAAATAAATTACAATATAATTCAACATGAGAATGCATGTTAAATATGTCACAAGAAATATGAATTATTAATGAGATGTTTCAACTATAAATATATAAATACGTATATAAAACTTTATTACATAAATACCAAAATACATAAATAAAATGAAACAATTTCAATATTATAAATTTAATCACATGCCAATTGGGTCAACCATTAGTTGACTACAAGTATTTCATACTGGTATATATTCATTATTGATTCATTTTCTAGATGGATTCTCCAATGAGGTATTTCTTCTTGACTAGTCCTCTCTATTTTCCTTTCCTAGAACATAAAAAATATTAGTTGATATATCAATAATTGTAGATTTATAAAGACATTAAACTATTAATAAATTCTGGTTTCTGCATGATATCGTAAGATACAAAGAACTTTTTTTTGGTCAATCTGATTTCTTTGAATTTCGTTCCTATAGTACAATAATAAAATTTCATTTTATTTATTCCGTTGATAACCTTAAAAGAAAATGTAATGTTGAAAACATACTTAGATGTAGAATAATCTTGTATGTCATTATAAGGTGTTTCCCTTGAATCCGATCCATCAGTACATGACTTAAATATGAGTTTAGATAGTGGGATAACATTATCTAAAAAATACCTAGCTTTTTTTTCACTTTTGATTGGTCTGATTTTGATTCTATTATCTAAAAATGGTGTGTGAAATAGTTGAAGAAAAAATGGAAAACATATTACAACTCTATAAAATAAGATGAAACATTACATTATTATGATACATATATTTTATCAGATAAATAATAAAGTAATCTTCATAGAATGATTTCAAGGTACCATATGCAATCATGTTTGATAATGGAACTCAGTTTGAAAGCTGCATATCATATTGCACCAAAGATGAATCAGTTGTTTAACAAGTATTACTCATTGAGTTTTTAGAGCATGAGTATCAAAATCGAGTAGATATTTTTATAAACACAACATAATGTTAATAGTTGTTAATCAATTATTAAACATTGAGTTTATAGGGGAAATCAAATTATCACAACAGAATGACAAGGATAATTATGTCAGACCTCCATCAGTAAGAGTCTTCTGTTTCATCATCATCCTTCGATATTGTCTCGCCTTTTTATAGATTTATTATTCACTGCAACTCGTTTCTAATATCTATTCAATAATTTCTAGATTTTCATGTATGTCTCCAACAAAGGTGTGTCAAATAGTTCATGTAGAAATAGAAAAAATTACTTCCCTATTGTTTTAGTAGATATTGTACCTTATTATGCTTTTAGACTATATAGTAATCTTCACAGCATGATTAGAAGGCACCATTTTTAGTCATTCTTGATAATGGTACTTGTTTTGCAAGCTACATTTCATTGTGTACCAAAGATGAATGAGTTGTTCCATGGGCCTTACTCATGGACGTTTTAGAAATTGAGAATGAAAATACAACAGATTCTTCTGTAAGAACAACATAAGATTAAAAGTTTTTATTTAATTCAAAAAAATTGGGCTTATGGTGGATGGTGTATTTTGTCAACAACACTACAAGGATAGTTATGACAAACCTCCATCAATAATAATTTTTTGTTTCATCATTATCTTAAGATGTTGTATCACCTATTTGAAGATTGAAGGATGAATTCCACTCATTTCTAAAAACTAATCTATAATTAATTTTGTATATCTATAAAGGGTTTTATTGAAAGTATTTATTGATCTGTCAGTTGAGTAAATATATCTATATGTTGTGTTTTCTACAAAAGTATATAATATTATACTATTACCATTATGTGGGTGTACTATTATATGAAGTTTTTTGGAAATAGTCTGTTGTGAATGTACAATAGTATAACAATGAATAGGATTGTGGTGAAAAAATTAAATAACATCTCATTTAATTTAAATACTTCTATACGTGAGGAATATTATGAAGTTCATTAAATGGCATAAACTAATTGGAAAACTCAAATATATCATAAGAGGAGTCTAAAACAATGGAAAAATTATAAATATAACACAAAAATTTATGGAACTCTCCAATAATATTGTAAAATAATGAAAACATGTATGGAATTTAATTTTTTTACCACCAATACTAGAAAAAATCATATCATTTTTTTAATCAGCAGTAATATAGTCTTCGTGTTGGGAGGACCCTAAACCTACAAGCCTATAATTTTAGTTCTGAAAAAATTCAAATAAAAATGTATTTTAATCCAGGAGGAAAAATGAATTGACTAACATAGGTTAAATTGATGTTGTTGTACCTATAAACTATTTGGACGTAGTGAGAGACATCTCAGACTATGTCAGTAAAATTGATTTAAATCCCCACTGTATAGAAGTATCTTGATGCTTACAGATATTAGGATTTACCAACCTTCCTAAACCTTTCTAGTTCTACAATATAGTCGTAGGTCTCATTGTTGAATGATTAGTCAACCCTGGCTAGCGTTGGGGGGAAGAAGGGACAGAGAATCGGACAACAATATTGAGTATGGAAGGGTATCGATATCAACTTAGGCTAGATTAGGGAAACACATGTACGACCCTCCCTTACGTAAGGACAAGTGGATAGGAAAGGTTCTAGTGATGCAGAATCATGAGAGTAGATTGGAACTGTGGGGTAGGTTATGGTTTCGAAGGATGTGAAATGTAGGCTGGAGATGGGGGGAGTCATTGTACCAAACTGTAACCGATTGAATGCTTATCATATAGAGGTCACGTTATTGTGGGGGCATAGATGAATCACATGTGGAATTCATATGGTGTAGAGGTCACAATAGTGTGGGAGAAGATAGGAGTTTCATGCATAAGGCGTAAGGTTTGGAGGCCTCCGTAGTGACTGTGGAATAGGGGACTCAATGGAGGAAGACGCCTGTAGGGAGATAAAGCACGGGGAGGGTTACACATGTATCTGTGCCACACAGTTTATTATATTTAATAGATGTTCTTTTTTAATGTATAATTCAAGAATAAATTTTCAGGAAACCATTACCATTATTTTATTTGAATATTATTTTTTATGTATACATGGTCATTTTCAAAGAATTATTTTGCAAAAATATAGGGGTTTTTAGATTTTAATAATTACAAAATTAATGATTGTTTTATCTATATTCAATGAAATGTTTTAATTATATTATAATGGTATTTTTTATCTTTATAAAAATATTTTATTGATTATTAGGATTCACTAGGTATATATTCTTATAATACCATCCTATTTCATTCTATGAAAGAATTATGATGATGATATTTTAAGGATGATTCTACGAAATCTATAACATTCCTATATTTTAATTAAGATGTGATAAAATATTGATTGTTTATATTGTACCAAAACATAATTTTTTGGATGGATTATGATTATGTGGTGATGAATTGTTATTGGAAATCATTTATTTTCCATGTTCTGTGTTGTTATGAAATGATATGTGTTTTTATGATTATTTGGAACGCTTATATATCATTTTTAGTAAGTAATGTGTGGGATAAAGATTATATACCCTCTAATAAATTGTTTATAAATTTATATATAAAGATATAATAAAATCATAAATAGGGAGTGAACCTTGTTCTCCATGTTATCTGATCACTATGATAGTATTGTGAGTGAAAAATAACTGATAAAATTATGGAATATAATGTGAACTCCATCAAATATGGAAAATTTTCCAATATGATAATCAAGGATGGGATCTTTGACTAATGAAATTATTTTTTATGATTATGTGTACACCCCAAAATTAATTATTCAGATTCTGATATGTTATTGTGACTAATGATTGATTATTTATGATTCTACACTAAAATAAATTATTATTTTTTATTATATATTCTTTTTTTCATGAACCATTGTTAGGACTCTAGACTAATTGGGTATGAAATGAAAATATTATGGTCATATTCTCATACATGTATTCATATATATGCTAACTTATGAACATTGATTTATTTGTTATATTTTTTTCCAATACTGACCATTTTGGAAAAACAATTTATATATTTCATTCTTATAAAATAAATATTTTTTTGTAAGGTATTCATTATAAAAGTATTATGTGATAAAAAATTTATGGATGTCCCTAGTTATCATTCTAGAAATTATTTGATTATATATCCAAAATAAAAAAATAGTAAAACATTCCGGTTATGAGTGGTATATTATTAGAAAATATAATAAAATTAAATATTAAATACTGAAATAATTATATATTTATTTCTTGGGTCACCATAATTTTTATTAGATCAGGTTTTATATATTTTTGGATATTCATAGTATAAGTAATTATTACAAACACTAGGGATATGTTTATCTATATGATAAAATATATCTATTTTATAAATAATATATTTTTTGGATACCTTGAATTAATATCTCTATTTTTTATAGAAAAAATAGTATTCAGTGTTTGGTACATATGCGAATGGGGGTAATAACCTTGAACACACTGGTTCGGTATAGACTCGATCATCACATAGTTCATGGATATATGGCTGAAATGTACACCGGATTTTATATTCTCAAGGGATACACATATGATAATTCACAATCTCTATGTTAACTAGTATGAATAATGTGATGTCAAATTCTATGACCACCTATATTAAGCCACATTCATATGATTTAATCGCAAAGATTCATGTGTTGATAGAAGGTGTCATAATTTATGACATCATAATAATTGTTTTCATAATCACATGACTTATCCCTCTAAATAATAAATTTTTTATGCTCAAAATTTTCTATTGGGTTTAATAAATTGTTTAAAATATTAGGAATCATGTTACAAATAGATGTAAATGATAATATAGTCATTTTAAGAATGAGAAACCAGTTTACCAAGAAGTGTTAGTGAAAAATAATTTGGGTATCCCAATGAAAATATCTCAATTTGTTATTAACTTCCTCAATTGTGGTGAGCCTCCAATATCACTTTATATTAGTTAAATTTAGTTTCATGATGGTTAAGTTGACAAATACCATATATTGAATTATATTTATTTTCCAATGTTTCATGAATGTGTGTTGAGTAACTAGTGAAAATGAACCGATGTAATTGTAAGATTTTTTTGCCCTGATATTATTCAATAAACTATTAATTTTTAAGGATTATAATTATATTAATAGAAATTAATAATTTTAATCCCACGAAAACACATATAATTTAATATTTAAAATGTGGGGAACAAATTAATTCTGTTATTCTATGCCAAAATCCATAGGATTACACTTATTCCAATGGAAAAAAGATAGGGTGTGTGCTCTGTTAGAAAATAAGGTAGAGAAACACTTACCCTATACTATAGTGTTAGGAATTTTATGTCGTCGTTTGTTTGAATTAATTTCATACATATATTATTATTCTTCCATTTTTTGATTTAGATTAGTTTTTAGCATGTATTAGATCTCTTTATATAGTTCGTACACCAATTTCCAGGGAGACAATTCACATTTTAATATTCTGAATCAACCTATGATTGTTTATCATTGAAAACTCAAATATGGTATTCTAGGGGATATTACTTCCATTTCATTGGTCATTCTATTGTTTTTAGTTCCCAAAAAAAGTATTTTTACGTTATGGTTACATAATTTTTTTTAATATTAATATAAAAATTAACACATCATTATTTTTCTTCGGTTTAATGTAGTGTGTGATAATTTCCAATATTATGTATCACATTTAAAGGTCATAAGAGTCCTATCTATGTTGAAAACCTTGTAGCTCAGTGAATATAGTTTTTATGTATATGTTATATAGTCAAATCTTATCATTTTAAATGGAAAAATGATATATGTTATCAAGGGTATAGTCTTATTGGACATTGTTTCACTTTCACGTGGTATATGACCTTGGTGATTTCCATTGTATTAAATTTTGAATGAAGGACCCACAAGTAAGAAATAAATATTTATATGTATTATTGGTTGATCCTATATATGGATGTTTTTTTTGCTCATTGAATACTAATAATGTTATTAATAAATATTATGCATCCTAAGTTTTGAGATATTGATGAAATCCATAATGACATATTCTCGTGGAAAAGTATGATACATTGGGTGAACCAGAAATAATATTTCATTAATGGAAAAAATCATAAAATAATTTTCCCAACCAATTCTTGAATTTATGTTGTTACACCAATCTCTTTTATAGTAATGGTATAGCCTAATTAAATTAATGAACATGGTTATTAAATTATTATTAATTTTTACAATGTCAAAAGAAGGGATAATGAGCACATTGGATGATGATACCGAAATAAAACCTGAACAATATGGGATATCATAATAAATTTATTAGATTACATATTATTAATTCATATGAGTGTTTACATCATTAAAACATTACCTACATTTTCTATGGGTTCCTATTCATGTTTCAAGATTCCAACTTCTGAAATATGGTGGATCGACCTAATTACACTATGAAAGTGGCCTAGAGGGTCATATACTATGTGTATATAGAACCATATATAATATTAATAAAAATTATATTAATAATATTTATTTTAAAAATTTATTAAATATTATTCGAATAATTAATTTTATCTTCCCGATAGGATATAATTAGTATGGGTTACTCATGTAATTTTTAAAGCATAATAAATAATAATTTTATATTTAAATTTATTTAAATATAATATTAATTTTTTTGACTGATGAATACTATAGAGATATTTATTTATTTAATATATATATAAATTGTTCTAGGGTTGATAAATAATGAGTAGGAATGATGAACTGAGCTTAAAAGGTTTGGGGGGGAATGTATTAAATATTATATGAATAAATTTAAAAATATTTATTCACAAAATAATATTTAATTAATATATGAGTTTGTATAATGTATATTAAATTAATAATATTACTATTGATAAATGGATATGTGTTTCAATGGGGAATAGTTAAATAATAATGGAATATATTGATTTGTAATTTTTAACCATGGAGAAATTTAATCACAATAAAATTATTTTCAACCCTAATTTTAACCATTTTCTTCATCGTTCTCAATTTCATTTAGAGATTCCCCTGAATGCCCCTATTGTTTCAATCCATCAATTCTCTTTATAACATGGTGAGATAATTCTCCACAAACCCTCCTAATTATATATTACATAAGTAGATTCCATTGAATGGTGATCAATACTGAACAACGAAAGTGTTAGGATCTTCTGTACTTTCACTGAGAGATTATTAATGCCTTTCTCATATGTTAAGGAATAATATATATATAACCTGTAGATATAATATTCACTTTATTGAAATATTAAAATAATTGTATGACATAAATACATTTCCAGATAAATATATGAATATAAAAATTAGTCCTAATTTTTAATTTTTTAAAATT
This sequence comes from Viscum album, assembly GCA_963277665.1. Taxonomy (NCBI): domain Eukaryota; kingdom Viridiplantae; phylum Streptophyta; class Magnoliopsida; order Santalales; family Viscaceae; genus Viscum; species Viscum album. Next base: position 1,629,351,087 of record OY728121.1, on the reverse strand, counting down.
AAACAATAATGAATATTTTTGTCATGATCATGTTCTTGGTTCTATAATTCTAAATTTTATTAATAATATATTTAATTGTGTTGTTCATAGTTTCCATTATATTGTATTACTCAATTTCATTATCAATTGCATCAAATATGTGATTTTTTCATTCCGAGACATGAACTTCTAACATGCATGAAACATTATTAAAAGGGTTAAATAAAAATTTATAATTATTAAAACATCATTAATCAATTTAGGCATTTTTCATTGGTTTTAAATTCTAATTAAATAATTTGTTAAAATATAATTTCAATATCTTATATTATTCTCCTTCATTCTCACAGAAATAATAAAAAGTGGATTAATTATGAATGATGAACAAATAAATAATTCGTGTAGCTACTATGAAATCATCACAAATAATAGAACAATACAAAGAGTGTATCCCATATTTATATTCTGTGAACACATGTTTAATATAACAAGACAAAAGAGTAATTAATATATAGAATTGTGAATTTATTACATGTTTTGTAGAAAAAACACATATTTTGTGTCAATCTATCTAGCTGGGTGCAAGGTTAACTAGACTACATGGAATGTAACCTACGTATATGATACAAAATCTATTATTTGAAGTCAATCCTTGTGTTTATTTCAAAAATCATGAAACTGGTAACTATGTAACATTGATACCACATGATGTTTAGCATAAGAACATGTCTTGTACTCCATCAATCATAATTTAAGGATAACATACCTAATACCTAGGCATTTGTTTCAAATAGAAGAAGAAGAAATCTACATGATTAGTAGATGAATAGTTGATCCCATGTATATTACCTATTTACATAGATATTAAAATTAATTTATTATAAAATTTAACCTGTATCAACATGTGTTCAGTGTGTAATTTAGATTACACATACATTCCATGTGATGTGTTTTAATAAAATGAATGTATAATTATTATTTTTGACATTATGAACTACATATCAGCTATAAATCATAGTATACCATCTACTATGTGATTATTAAAAGAATAAATAACAACATAAATATCAAGTTTTTTTGTTTCAATTATATGATACTGCATGAAATTAAATTTTGTCACAAGATATGTTTGATATATTTGGTATCAGTAAATTGTACATGGAAATTATATTGGCATGGAAGTATAGTTGTGTAGTCTCCTAGTCTCCTCCGAGGTAAATTTTTTTCTCATTCAATTTTGTTTAAATTATATAAATTTGATAAAATAATTATATATGATAATATTATGAATGTTTGGATGAAAATTTTATTAATAATAGATTAAATGAAAAAAATAATTAATTAATTTGAGCATGATTTAAAATAAATAATAACTATTGGGATTTAATGTTAGTTAAATATATTCACAATTCATTAAATGTGTGAGGAGGACCATGTGTATTAACCCATCCTTTGTATCAAATATCATTTATTATAATTTATTATTTTATGAAATTGATAGCTTTTGTATCATCCATCCTCCGATTATGGAAGTGTGTGTGAACCCATGATTTACTTTAATATAGCCCCCTTACACCAATCATTTTCTACCCCCTCTTTTATGTGAGTAAAAGAATATGTAAGGGATGGAGACCGATTGAGATATGAGGAAGATGTATTTTGTATCTGAGAAGAATCCAATATAATAAATATATGTGTTGATATATAGAAAACTAAAACATAGATCAAGTTATGTTTCAATGTGTTATCCCCTAGGTTAAATATTATCTTATAATCCATTAAACAAACTAACCATTAGTAATTGATAATTATCATACCACATATTTTTACATTATTTATGTGAAGTATTTTTAATTTTATTGTTGACGTTATATTATGATCATATTAATTAATGAATTATCAAGAATATAATATCGAACAAAAGTAAATTGAATTAGGTATAAACAATATCTATGTCATGGATATTAAAAAAAATTAAATCCTTATAATATTATAATGAATGCAATAATGAAAAATACAAAATTTTAACATAAATATACAACACCTCAATTATGTATATTAATTTAGTGTATCCTTCCATTACTTGGGTAAGAATAAAACAATAGTTAAATTTTCTTGAACAACCAACATTGGGTTTCTTTCAATTAACTATTATTTTTTATCTTGAATTTTTAGTTGAAATAAAAATATATACATTAAGGCTTGTTCACCTCCACAAGACATTGAGAAACCTATTGTAAATGTGTACACAAAATCACTTTTTTGGATTTTAGTATGATTGAGTAAACAAAATTGATAATGGAGCTATTATTTTATTTGATTTTAATGTCACAACATCCAAAATAAATTTTAATTAATTGATAGACTTCATCTTGGGTAATAATTAAATGGATATAGATCCTTTCTACAAGAATATCATTTGAATGTGATAATCCAAATCCAATGTTGGGGGATATTGGGTTTCAATTTAATAGTGAAATATAAATAATAATTTATTATCTAATTTTACCAGATAAAGTTCTAAAATTAATCTCTTATGAAATTTATAAATTACAAACCAGATGACCTCAACCATATTTCTATGATATATACCAACTAATATAATCATCTAACTAAAACAAATTTCCTTGAATAAAAATTATAATAATTCATTATTCTACAACTTGAAAGTAAATTTTATATTATAGAAAACACCATTCCTGAAGCACTAATCCAAGAGGATTGTGAGAAAAAATTTACTCTCCACATGAAGCTATTGTATGATGCCACATATATAAAATGATTCTTTTTATCATCAGAAATCAATAAGAAATTAAAGAAACATAGTGATGTGAATGTGTATAACATCATTCCTGACATTCATGATATCTATTAATATAATTTGGGAAAAATAGCGATTTGATAACTCCAATGAAATATTAAGGGGAATTATAGCCAATTATGCATTAACTATAACTAATGATGTCAAATATATTTTCTACATATAGTTAATAAACATATTATGAATTAAATTTGTTAATGGTATATGTATAGATGAAATTATATCAACACCAACTAATTAATTCTCCTATTTTTTTTGTAATTTCCCAATGAAAAACATAAAGAAGTAACTTTTGAACCTCATGATCAAATTTTTAATGTTTATATAGACATCAGAAATGAAAACCCAATAGTCATTATGTTGAAATGAAATATGAATAATCTAAAAAGGCTCTCAATACATATTCTAGTTTTGAGGATCTCGAGAACCATCTATAAAAGAATAATAAGAATGAAATGACAAAAAGAAATTGATACAGTATGTTTTTTCATATGTGCAGCTACACCATTAGAGGATGAACTTCTCTCCAAAGTAAGGGTAAACTAACAGTACCCTCGTTATCGAGTATAATGATTATATATAAATAATTTGGGTATTAATTATATATTGTGGTGCTATTAAATTATCTAAATTCATAAACTATGTAGATGGTGAATGATTATCATCAGAGAGGAGGATATTCAAGTATCTAATGAGGCATGACTTAACTCTTTGGAAATAGAAGACTCCCACATTTCACTCCAACGTGAATGATTTCGGTTACAAAGAATTGTGATTCTTGTCTAAGAGTTACTGAAAAAATAATCTATATATATTTATATTAAACAAATAAGTATAGATTTATTTTCAAATTTTGATATAAAAAATGTGTAACACCATAATATTTTACATTTATAATTAATGAAATAAATATTTGGTTTTCAAATTCATTCATTACAAAATAACTATGTTTAAATGAACCAAATTTTAATATTTAATTATTATAATTTAATGTGAAAATTATTTTCTATAATTTGGATTGGAAGCTATAAATTTTAATAAATAAAATATTAATGAATATTTTTTACACAAATATCAAAAAATAAATTGTTTGTCAACTATTAAAATAAATAGAAATAAAAGAGGGTATTTTTTATAAAGAAAAACAAGTTTTATGCATGTAATGTGTTTTTATGTTAACAAATTAAATTAATAACTATAGAAAATTGATTTTTAAAAAATATGTAGTTTATATTTTTAATTAAAATTTTAAACATTCATCTATGCTTCTTTATTTATCATGTGATAAGAATAAATCTAGTTTATTCAATAAAACATAGTACTCTAAAAATGGTTTTCTTTATGATTTGTGTGATTTTTTTAAAATGGATGTTAAAAAAAATAATAGAATTTAAAATTGAAAATATTTTTTTCTGAATCATCATGTCTATATTTATAGAACATTTCATCTTTTTTCGTTAATATAAATAATAACAATAAAAAATATTTTCAAATCCATTAAGGTTAAATATTCTAAATAATGATAAAAATTATGTAATAAGGATTAAAAAATAAAAAATTGACAAAATTATTTTTATTAGATGAGTTTATTTGGACCATCTGCAACTTATGTTTGAATATATGGGAACCTGTTACACTTTTTCTTTGATAATGACCATAATATTATTTTAAATAAAGAATAAATCCAAAAAGACAATCTTTTTATTTTAATAACTCAATTATTATTTCAAATGGAAAAAATGTGTGGGTGTTTAGTTATAAATGGTTATTTAAATTAATAATTAATATTATTATCTTGGTTCTTTATTTTTTATTTTCAGTGATTTAATAATTAGCTAAAATTATTTTTGAACACATATATAATATATGTTCATATAATATAAAAACCAAACAAAACAATATTTCAATTATTCAACGTAATAAAAATTTGATGTATTGGGGGACTTCATAAATTTCATTGATAAATATATCAAAATAGTTATTTTTTAATAGTTTATAATATAATTTCATTTCAATATTTATGAATTTGATGTCTATGTATTTGAATAGTCCCGAAACCGACATTAATGGTATCTTATATATAATAATAATTTATTAAATGATTTAATGTTCATATAATTTTTATCATTAAGATTGATAATTGGATATGTTCGATCATATCAACCATTTTACACTTATGGGTATCTTTTCAATTTTTCATATCATTTATAACACCCAAATAGTTGAAAATTTTGATATTATAATAGTAATAAAAAGAGATAATGAGGAGTTAAAACTAATCTATAAGGATTGAATCAACAATAAAACTTATATAAATTTAATTGTATGAGATAATTATTAATTAAATAATCCATTATTAAAATATATAATTTTTTTACACATAAACTCAAAATTTAACATATATTAATTTAATAATTTAGTTAATTCTAAGGATTCCTTATCATCAATTGTAAATGGGAACCTTCCCCTATCACCTTTTCAAGATGATCCAGCTTTCTTACTAAGACCATATCTGAAATATTAACTTCTTAAAATCCACTACCATGTATTTTTTGTTCTCTGTAGGTCATAATACCATAATTTCATCGCAAATTTCTATTCCAATGGTGGATTGTCAATGAAGAGGAGTAACTTTTAACAAAGTACATTCTATATATTTCTTATTCAATCTTATATAATCCTAGTGTATCAATAATGATATTATATATAGAGTACCAAAATTATATTTTGGTATCATTATGATTATGGGATAACACTTTTCAACAAATTTTTATTCTTATAGGAAATTAAAGTATCACTTGTGTGTATGTGTGGGCCACTTCCCATACAAAGAGATATGATCCATATTCCACCACCACAACACATGGATGTTTATAATAATTTAACTAGTAAATATATATTAAATTTATTAAATTATCATGATTCTAGTATGCTTAACTGTTACTTATATATCATCCATTATTTACCATAAAAATGAAAACAATATTCATGTGTATGTACAGGAAACCATCTCCTAAAATTATGTAATTAGTTATTGTATGTCTATATTTTATGGATGATTTAAATATGTATATAATAGATATATATTATATTTATATCACTATTAAAATTACATAGAGTATAGAACCATTATCAATGTATAATCACTATAATTAATAAATAGAAATATTCATTAGAAATGTCCCAGTTACCACAAAGAATCAATGATTTAAATAAGTAAATATTAATTAATGAATGTTTAAATGTTATAAGTGGATTAAATAATATTTTATAAGTATGTATATGGTTATATTATAGAATAATATTTTATATATATTTATTATACCTGAAGTTAGATCACTCATCAAGATAGTTCAACCAGTGGTAATTATTTTATATTACACAAATTTTTTAGTAGTGTTTATACATAAATTTATAATGATAATATTATATTATCCACATATAAATAATCATATAAATTTTATTATAACAAATTTATTTATATATTTTTCATTTTTATCTTTCATTTTTACTAAAGATAAAAAATGATTATTTTTATGGTAAACTGATCTTATTTGTCTCTTTAGTTAGAAATTATTTTCTTCCATAAATGTTTTAAATATTTTTTTAGTATTATCCAAAGGTTTATTAAATTAATTTATAATTATGATTTAAATTATATAAAACTATTAGAAATTTATATTTTTTTCTTTTTTGGAATGAGGAACATTTCACCAATGGTTTAGACCAAATTATTTCTTTAATGATTACAACGTGAAAATAATTTTGCGGAGTTAGTATAACTAAATTAATAGAATTTTACAATAAATGAATACATGGTTAATTTCAAATAATATTGTATCAACAATATTATAGAAATGTGTATATTTCAAATAAGTAATTTCAAAATTAAAAGGATATTTACAGTAATAAATATTCTTGTAATGTTTTAAGTAAATTTTGTTATAAGAAAAAATACAAAGATGTTACTTATGATTATATAGGGATATGATTGTATATTACTTTACATATCATTTTACATGGTGATTTCTGTATATGATGATGAAATATAACTCAAACATGTTTTTTATCAATAAGACATGTTATGATGAAATAATTATTTTTTATGGTCTCGTGCCATTCTTATCAATGTATAACGATCATGTGATGGGTGATTTAATATATATATATATAATTAAATAGGTGATGATCAATGTTTTGTGAGTTTAAACACTACATATTAGGTTATATAATGTCTAAAATGGGCTATATGGAAATTTATATGAGGACTAAAATAGGGTACACATGATGTTATCGAAATCTTGAAGTAGGTACAAGGGTGGTTATCTGAAGCCTTACTTTTGACGAATTTATTAGTGGTGTAGCCTTGACACAAAATTTTATTTATATATTAAATTTCGAAACATTATGTTACACTTTTATGACCTGATATTATGCCTATTTTATTCGCTCATGGATAATTTTTATTATTTCATTATTATTCAAGACTTATATTCCATAATGTTTTATGACACAACACGTGATTATGATATATGAAATATTGGGTTTTATTTTAAAATTTTATTCTAACATTATTATACCCTTATGATCATGGAATATTAAAATTATCAACTATATATCCCTTATCCCCCTTTAAAATTCATTCAATTGCATCCTTTATTATGTTTAATTTCCCCCTTAACATGATGAATAGATTTAAGTATGTGATGTATAAGATGATTGATAGTTATAAAAAATATATAAGATATGTTATTGATCTTTAAGAACTGATTGCTTATGTTTACCTAATTATAATTATAAAAAACATGTATACTTCTATAATTGGTCATAATGATGTGTGGTTAATATTAATATTATAAGATGTAATGTTTATATATTAATTAATTAGGTCACCAAAATTTTCATTAGACAATGGTTTAGTTATTTTTGGAGACAAGGATGAAAAACAATTAGTGAGAATGATTTGGATAAACCAATTTGTAAAAAACATCATATATTATTATACCAACCCTAAATTTTATTACCTTACTATTACATTGTTTTAAATATAAATAATATAATAGAGATAATTAAATGAGGATCAAAATTCTTAGTGTCTTGGTATAATTTGGCTCAGAAATAACTTGAATAATATTAACATCATCATTGGGAAAAAAAGATAACATAATTTTTATGAATATTACAAATTATATCACAAGATAAATCATATTTCACAAATAATATTAGGGATATATAATTCTTGTCCCATCCATAACATAATAATATTTATATATTCATAGATGCCAGGCATAATATATAACAATTATAGACATGAAATAACCCACGGAAATTAATGTCTTTCTAATGGATTTTTTAGGCATACATTCTTAAAAATGAATTGGGGTTCCCAAAAAATAGTATATCATAATTTTGAAAAATTATAATTTTTCATTGGATATGAAAAATCACATTAGGTTTTGGAAAGCTATTTGTATTTACCGAAATTAAATTTATATAATTGTAATGAATCATTTATGAAATAAAATATATCATTTAATAAAAAAGGTTCCAAAAATTAATATGTTATTATTACATTATGAAAGTTGTAATATAATATACACCAGTTATTTGAAAAAGTTTATTTTTACTATTCACCATAAAATTGATGAATTTTAAATAATTATAGAATAATAAATATTGGAATTTTTGACATATTGATTTCCAAAATTATCCTAATTTTTTCAAAATAATTATTATGAAATATTTAAGTTTAATTTTTCTCATAAAAATTATAAATTTTAAAAAATAATTTTAAGTATAGTTTATTAAAAGATTTATTTTATTTTCAGAGAGTTTTTTAATATATTGTATTTTATTCTAAATTATAATATTAAAATTTAAATAAATTTATCTGGATAGATATTATTTAGGTAATATTTTTTTTTATTTTCATATCAAATTACTATTCTAATGGTCTGGTTAGTATTCTCAATGGTTAGGTTAATTTTCAATATTGTCTTGTAAAAATTCCAAAAGTCACATTACTCATTCAATGTTCACCATATATCATACACATACTACATATTTCATTCACTTTACAATCAAATAAATACCCCTCAAGGTTTTAAATTACTATTTCATAAGATGTCGATTTCTTTTCTAATATTTTTTTAATTTTATATAATTTTTAATGTGGGAGAGATGATTCTAGTTGATTGGGGTATTCAATATTACATCATTTTATCCTTGGTATTTTATGTTTCTTCCAATTTTAATGGTTAAATTTTAATTGCTTTCATTTCTGATTTATGAAATAATATTTAATAAGGAAATTGTTTTTTCAATTTTCAATATGTGTATAATATTAAATATTATAATATTAGACACATTTACTTCATGAAAAAACTATGATATATAAACTGTGGGTGTTCACATTATTCCCACTTAATAAATTTCATCCCTAAGATATTTACTCTTATACTCATATGAGAATTCGGGAGGGTACATTTGTTTCATTATTTCCTCTGGTTCCCATATTGCCTCCTCATATTTACGGTTCCTCCACAACACATTAACTAAGAGACTTGTCTTATTGTGTAGAAAATTTTCCCTATGGACAAAAATTTTCATTTAATTATATTAATATAATATATCATTCTCTAGTTGTACCTCCACTTGATTCAGTTCCTGTGAAAGATCAATTATGTACATCCTCAAGAGTGATACATGGAACATATCAAGAACATGGGACAAGATTTGTGGAAGGGCATGATGACAAGATATTGATTTTATATGATCAAGGATATCAAAGGGACTAATGTACCATGGGAAAAGTTTCTAATTATTTCCAAACCACAAGAATTTATTCCACGGTGATATTCAATGGAAATAATTTTCAATAAAACCAAACTAAATTTCCCTTTTACAGATTTCATCATTGTTTCTTTTTCTCACTCTCAGAAAGATTTATATGTTGTTTGGTGAATTGACCCTTCTATGCCATATCTTTCACATTGTTAATTCTATGTTGATTTTTTTAAACATCATCCTCAAAAAATTTAATTCAAATTAACTTCAAATAAATAGGTTCATATAGAGCTATCTAAATACATTAGTGGAATCTATTTTTATATATGAACTCAACTAGTAGGATATGATGATCCCATAATCCATTGAATCCCATTTAAGATAATTTTAGTATCTCCTCAAGTCTCTCAATATTACTTTTATATTTTCTATTAATTTTTGGGTGATAGGTCATAGTGAAATTCAATTTAGTACTTAATGAATTTTTAAGTCTTCTCTAGACCAATTACAATACCAATAGTGACATTCTCCAATTTTCACATGAGTATAGGAAATGGGGTCATCATCCCCTAGGACATATATCATTCTTATTTATCTTTAAAACATACCAAAATCATTTTTATATAATCTACAATCTTCATATTCATGTTCTACCACAATTAACTTCTTGAACATCACAATACATCTTGGTACATCTCACGATTATGGAGAAATATTTTCAATGTAGATTATCCATTTTGTACTTATTTATCACACATGAGTGAGTCATGCAATTCCTCTATTCAGACTAAATAAAACTACCATCATTTATGTGTAACTCATGTAGCTACTCTTACATTATTTCTTTCATCATATTTTGTAGCTCTAGAAATCCCTTTGATCAACCATGATCTTTCAATAGGATATGTGGTAAAGAAATAATTTGGGAAAGGATATATGCATTCCTTCCTACTATAGTTTCATGATACACCCATTGTATATCCATGAAGTTAGGGTTTATTTCTATCAATATTAAATATAGTGTTTTACATTATTTTTATCTAAGAGAATCAACTAAAATGTTTTCTTTACTAGATGGTAGTGAATTGAGAAATAAAAGTCCATCATTATCTCTAACAATCTTCTTTGATTAATGTACTTCCACTTATTTGTGAAAAAAATAATTTATACTCATATGATCATTACATATATAAAACTGTTCATAATAGAGGTAGTTCCAAAAAATCATAAAAGAAATTATCATATATTAAAACTCCATAAAATTCATTGGGTTTATTTTCTCATCATTCATCAAAATTATTAATCAATAAGCTATCAAATTATCATTCTGAAAGAGTACACAACCTATTAAATTATTTTATAAATAATTTTATATCACCAAAACTTCTCCACTATTCAATAGTGTGAGTATAGGTGCAATGATTGGCCTCTTATTGATCTCCTTAAATAATTCATTATATTCTTCCTTCCATATTCATATTACCCTTTTCAAAGGTAACATAAATAGAGGGATATAAAATAATGAATAATTTCTCACAAAATGTTATTAGTACCCATGTAATCCATGAAATCTATATATTTCTGTGACACTAGTGCTTCAAGGTAAATCCAAAATTTCAGGTCTCTTTGAAAGATACACATAAATTCCCTAACATGTGATCACTTCTCCCATCAATTAATATTTCAGCATCCTAATGTCACAATTTTTTAATATAATATAATTTTTTTCCTTTGTCAGTGTCTCTATAATAATCCTTAGATTTTCTACATATTACTACATCCTCTTAATGTAAATGAGATTATCATTGATAAAGGCTACCAAAAATTTGTCAAGAATTGCACATAAGAATATATTTCTCAAATAAATGAATACTTTATGGTAATTAGTATGTCTGAAGGGAATCATTATGATCTAATAGTTCCAATAAAATGTACGGAAATCAGTATTATGAATATATTACTTCTTCAACATTTGCTTATAAATCACATAATAGATATCCACATTGGATAATTACTAATACCCTCATAGTTTAGCAAAACAAGTCATCAATTTTTTTATGGTGATACTTATCCTTTATGTTTATAATTTTGAGTTCTCAATGATCAATTATAGTCTTCATTGATCCATATTTTTTATTTCTAAAGAGAACTATCACACCCTAAGGTGATGCACTAGGGAATGTGATCCCTTTGTTCAAATTTTCTTTTATGAGATTCTATAACTCCTCCAATTAGATATGGGAGATCTTACAGGGTAATTTATTGAAAGGAGTGGGACTAGCTATATGTTATATGGATTAGTGTACCTTAGGATCAGTGGAGGTCTAGGTAACTCATCGGGAAGAAACCTATGTCTTCCACAACAATGAGGATTTCATAGAGGTTGATATCTTCCATTGACATAACCATTTTGAAATGATATTCTTCTTCACATGGAATCAACACCAACAACATTTATGGATTTTTCAATGTAGATTAAGGATCCTCCTTTAATGTGTAATGGATAATCGGATGTTTTGGAAAATAAAAAGTGTTTTCCTTTTCCCAAAATTTGATGTATGGCCTATAAAATGAGATCCAATCTATAACTAGAATAGAATTTAATTACTCTAATGGAATTACTATGAGATTAATTGGAAGAATATTCCCACATATACATATAGGATAAGAGACTGACACTTGGGTTACAATTATTTCACTATTAGGTATTTTTATTGATACAACTATTTAAAGGTATTGATGCATCTATTTAATATTTCTTGAAAACATGTAGAATATAAAGGAATATATTGAAATTGAATCAAATAAAAAATTACATTTTTGAGTGAATAGGATGTTTACCTGGTATGAATTCATTTTTAAGATCCAATTTAGCAGTAATTATTACATAAGCATTCACATTCTCTATATAATTTTCTTGATTCCAATTATGATTATCATCAAGGACCCATGTTCTAGTACACTAGATTACATTGTTCCCATTTTCCCTATGGTTGATTCATTGAAACATGTATAGTTCATTAGCAGGATATAACCTTTCATCCATAATGTTGGATGACTTTATCAAGTCTATTCAAGATTCATAATGTCAGTTGTCTTCTAACCTAATCATGAATCATTTACCCATACCTTTTAGAGAAATGCCATTATATTTATTCCAATATATTTTATATGTCGGTAGTATGATACTCTCTCCTCCATTATAAATTGAACTACCAGATTTTAAATACATGACTCTATTCTTATCTCAAAAAATAATGGATCATTATCTTAACACCATCACTATAATGAGAACACATCAGACCACATCTTCGTAACTCCTATTATCTTATATAGACAATTAATTTTATTAGTTTGGTTTTAAATAACTAATTAATCAATTAATTTTTTTATCATTTATTATAATAAAATTTGTGGCATATCATGAAATCCTTATGATGTTTTCCTCATTATCCACGAAATGTTAAAAATAATTTCTATAAATCTATATGAACTATATCTTCATCTTTTTTGGATTAGGGAAAATATGAGTGAATAAATATTTTCATTAAGTAGTTCCACATCATCCTTTTTATTTAATCCTTTACCTTGGTATTCGTTATAAATGACCATTGTTCACTGAACTCTACATCTAAATGATGGATAACCATAGTCATGTAATCCATCATCAAACAAAGAATCATAGAAAATTTTTTCTCCATTTATTTATCCCAATATTCTACGACAAATTGATCAAAATTCCCCCTAAATGTTAGTTGTTATTACCCCATAAGGGAATCAATGGATATTTTCTCCTACTTGGGAGAGGATGGAAATTCCATATCGTTCAGGTTATTGTTCATAGCCTAATAGAAATGTGTAATGATCATCATTAAGATTGAAACTCTACATGACATGCAAAAGGGGATTTCATTTAGATAATCATTTCATTTCCCTTATATGTGTTATTGTCCAGGATTCTCATGTATTAAAAAAATTTATATAAATGAAAGGATTGAAAATATATATCAAAAGTGAATGAATAATTTATTCTTTTACATAGTTTACACTAAAATAATATCTTATGGGATCTTTGTGTTCTTCAATATCTACAAATATTCTTATAGGTTTTTTTACAAATACATATGCATATAATTATGGGATTCACTTTTGTTTTAGAATCCTAATTCCTATATTAATTATACTAAACTCTGATACTAAATATAGTGACAAACTTTTCAATACCTAAATATTACAACATTTAAAAGATAAAAAACTAATAAAAATACAAAACTAATATCAAAAGGGTTAGTGCCTTGGAAATATAAGACTCGGAAAAAACGTGAACTTAATAAAACATTAAAATTTATCTAAATCCTTCACATTTTATCTTAAATAGTAAGGTTCTCCATAGTACATTTAATAACCTGATGATATATATTAATGAAAGGGTGAGCTCAATTCTATGTAATAGGATCAATAAGGGACATTAATAAACATATATTAGGTGACCATAATCATTATCATCATATCATAACCATAAAATAGTTTTTAATATCATGATAGAAATGTGTGAAAATATCATGGAATGTTGCAATTCAAAAAATGAAATATCATGTCATAATGGTCATATACCACACATAGTTGTACCAAATCTTGCATCATATTCATAGAAAAAATATTTTTATAATCATAACATCATCAATGTGAACAAATATATCATCATGATCACATATATTAAAAATAATTTATTGAGATACATCAAATTAAAAAATGAATTTTTGGGCTCTATAATTCATGTCCCACCTGAAAAATCATAATATTTACAGAATAATTCATGCCATAATGAACATATAACAATCATATTCATGAATGACAAATGGAATGGATTGGTTTTCAAAAATATTTCTTAAATCATTCATTCATGAAAATACATTGGGGTTCCCAAAAAAGGTAGATCAAAACATGGAATAATGATAATTTTTCATTGGATAAGGAACTAGACACAATGAGATGAATATTTATTTCAGAAAATGATTTTTGGTTAAATCAATATATATTTAATAAAAAATAATTTTTGGAAAACATGTATATCCATAAAATAAAAGGTAAAGATAAATAAATAATATTTAATGTAATTTAAAGAAATATATATTCTATAATTGTTGTAGATAAGGGATAACCTATACAAATGAGATTGGGTTAGATAATCCAATTTACATCATTCCCCTTTTATTTCATCACTTTTCACCTACTTGATAATAAGAATTAATTTGTTAAGATAATTGATCCATTAGTGAATTATTGTGATTTTTTTTAAAATATAACAATTATCATAATTTTATTATATTTTAATATTTCCTTACTTATTGGGTACAAATTTTTATATAACTTTTTTCATAAATATTTCAAAATTTTCCTTTATTTCCATAATATCCGCAATGTAATTTATACATTAGTACATTTAATTCTAGAATCTTTAAAGCATATAATTAAATATTTATTTATTATATATAGTTTATTATAACCATTCGTAATGATTCTTATATGTGTTAACATGGAAAGGTCTTTGTATGTGGTTAACTGACTTTTGATGGGACATTATTGGGAGACCGATAATGAAATGATTGAAATTTATGTATTTATTATATATTATACCTACAGAATGTTATCATCATTAATAAAATTTTAAAATAATTCCTAATTAATCATATAAGGTTTATTTTGTGAAAAGGGTGGTGTTAAAAATAAATATATGGATAAGAATAAAAGAAGAAGAGTTCATCAATAAATATATAATCCTTGACGTCACTTCCCTTGTATGCCAATACAAATCCATTGATGTTGGACAACCCTTCTTTTTATTACATCTTAAACATGATTTATTACATAAAACGTCACTTGATACAACAAAGAAGATCGAGAGGATTAGTGTCTTTGGGGATTAGTATCATTACATAAAAACATAAAACATTAAATAAAACATCTTTATTGAAAACTTCCTTTACATGACCACTACATTCCTTCGTACTTAGCATTGCATGGGATAACCTGAGGACATGCATAAGAAAAGGTTGAGCTATAAAGCCCAATAAGAGAGTACACATGGAATAACATGAGGAGTAAAATACATGTTAGAAAATAGGCATATTAATAGAGAATAAGAAAAACATGAACATAAAGGCATGATAAAGCATGATAATCATAACATGGAAATGTGGAAACAACACTTAACATGGAATTAGCATGAGCCAAGGCTCATTTCACATGGAGCATGAGTAAATCCAAATTGCACATAAATCACGATTAAACCCTTTTTCACTTGAATTAGCACGTGTCAACACTCATTGCACATGACGTATCATGATACTATACTATACCCAATGCATTGGAGTGCTATAAGCACGCAGCCTTCTTAATCATTTCGTTTCATGCATAAGTGTGCCACATGGATCATAAAACATGGATTCATAAAACATTATAATTTATTCCACGATAAAGTAATGTTGAATTAATACATGAAACTTTACAATAAATATGTAAATGTTCATAAAGGTGAATACCCTTGATGGAGAAATGGGCATGGTATTCACTACACAATGACATTGGCTTAGAAAATCGGTGTGAGTTCGGCAGCGTAACGACGTGACATAAGAATTCATAAAAAAGGTTGATGAGAGAGATAGGGGTTCCTCATCATATTAACATGTAATGGTAAGTATGGAGTACATATAGATACATGTACCAACAATTTTAATGGAAATTAGATTCATGATACAAAAATATTTCTTGAATGTAAAAGAGGAGAGAGAAGTTCCTTTCGGAATTTTGGCATAGTAACGGGTGTACATGGGAGGCATTAAATGATTGAGAAAGTGGTATCCCATCATTAAAACATAAATAGGGCAGTATGAGGGAGGTGAGAAACCATACCCCAACATTCATAATTGAAATTAAGAGGGAAAAACATCTTAAAGAAAATTGGACAAAAATGAGAAAGGAAGAAAAACCCTTACTTGGAAGTGTGCTTCCAAAGGCTAGAGAGAGGCTTGTGAGAGGCTTATTGGGAGCTTGGGGAACCATGGGAGGATTCTAGAGAGAGTAGGGAAGAGGTTGGAAGAACTAAAAAGGCTTTGAGTGAGGAGAAAGTGGGATCTTGGGTGGGTTTATATAAGAAAGGTGAGAGAATTCTTTATTATTTAGGTTTGGGTCCCCTTACATTAAATTAATCCAAACCACAAACCATACCATGGTTTTTGCCAATGGTTTTTTGAAAAGGGAAGAGGAAAAAAATATTTTATAGGTCCATAGTGCGAACTTCTTAAAATAATAAGGTTTCCTATGTGGAGGTGAGTCACACTCCCATGGAAAATAATTTAAAAAGGAAAAGTGTTGAATAAGTCTTGAGGGGTCCATTAATGCTTTGAAAAGTATGTCAAATAAACAAAAAATCACACTAATTTAATGTTAAAAGATATATTGGCCGAAAATAAAGATTATTGTATTTTATTACATCACTATTGGGTCATTATGATGTCATAAAACACATTATATATTTAAACGGTATTTAATTTTTACCCAAAATTTTGACTGCCTCAGAAAATTATGAAAAATCCACTGTTGGATAATTTCAACATCCTGATTCCAAAAATAATATTTATTTTATCTAAATAATTTTCTAAATATGTTAATTTTTACATTTGAAATAAAAACTGACATTTATCGAAAATTCACGGGTTTTGACAAAAATGGCTTTCTAACCTTAATAAAAAATTTAATTGCATTCATAAAATTATAAGAACATTTATATTTAATAAAAATTAATTTAATAATAATAATATTATTTGATTAAAATAATATTTAATTCAAAAATCCATTAATTTAATAAAATAGATTTCTTAATTAAATAATAACTAAAAACACGATTTGTACTTTAAAAACTATTTACAATGTATCAAAAATGACTAGAAATTATTTTCATTATTATATACAAAAAAATAATGTACATGAACATAGTTATACTTATTTATTACATAACCCCTTAAAACAGCCGCATAAGAACTAAGGGTAACGTGTGCGATGGTGATAGACTCTTGGGGTGGCTCGGATAACATCGATCGAGTGGTAATTTCCATCAACTTCCACTTTTACCGTAGACAGTCACGTTCGATCTTGACATGATAAAGCTCAGATTGGGCTTGGTCAAGAGAAAAGCCCAAGGATGCCACCACTTTTCCGAGCTCCGACAAATGGGCTTCATATGGGGCAATTCTACTGGATGAGGCCATCGCTTCCTTTGTCTGAGTAAATTGGATTTGTTAAAGTCTTATATTTATACAAATCATGTGATCACTGTTCAACGACTATATTAGCAATGATCAAAATTATTAACATAAAACCAATGAATTTGACACTCTATATAAACATAAAAAGATATTTAATTAGATCAAGAGGGATTTCCATTAATGAAACATTGCGTTGTTACAATATTCACCCCTTAAGAAATTTCGCCCTCAAAATTTTCCTTTTCCCACACTAAAAAAATGTGGGTAACTTAGCTTCATCATATCCTCTGATTCCCAAGTTTCTTCTTCAAACTTGTGGTTTCTCCACAACACCTTGACGAGGGGAATTGTTTTATTTCGTAGAACTTTTTCTCTACAATCTAAAATCTTCACTTGTTACTCCTAATAAGAAATATCATCTTCCAATTGTACCACCTCAGAAGAGAGTACATGTGAAGGTTCTGGTATGTACTTCCTTAATAGGGATACATGAAAGACATCATGCACCTTGGCCATGGTAGGTTGAAGTGCTAGTCGATAGGCCACAGCCCCAACATGATCAAGAATCTGGAAGGGGCTGATGTACCTTGGACTTAACTTCCCTTTCTTTATAAACCTCATGACCTTCTTCCACGGAGATATGCGTAGAAAAACCATGTCTCCAACTTTAAACTCAAGGTCTCATCGATGATTATCCGCATAACTCTTCTATCAACTATGAGCTGCCTTGATATTCTGCTGAATGGTTTTTACCTTCTCCACCATTTCCTCGACCATTTCTGGTCCAAGAAGCTTACGTTCACTGACCTCATCCCAACAAGTCGGTGTTCTGCACCTTTTCCCATACAGGGCTTCATATGGTGCCATTTGGATGCTCGAGTGGAAACTGTTATTATAAGAGAACTCAACAAGAGGAATATGTTGATACCATCCTCCTTTAAAGTCCATTGGGCACGCTCTTCAACATATACTCAAGTGTTTGGATAGTCCGCTCGGATTGGCCCTCAGTTTGAGGATTATAGGTCGTACTGAAGTTTAGTTTAGTATTCAGAGAATGTTGAGGACTCTTCTAAATATTAGGGGTGAATCTTGGATCTCAGTCAGACACAATATATAGTGGTACTCCATGAAACCTTACCAATTCCCTGATATATATCTGTGCCAGTTGATCCAAAGAAAAATCCTCCTGAATAGAAATGAAGAGTGCAGACTTTGTAAGACGATCCACAACAACCCAGATTGCATTGTTGCCTTTGGATGTCCTTGGAAGTATAGTGACAAAGTCCATGGTGATGTTCTCCCATTTCCATTCTGGTATGAGCAATGGTTGCATCATCCCCTTGGACTTCTGCCTCTCTGCCTTCACTTGCTGACACACCAGGAACATTGATGTATATTCAGTGATCTCCTTCTTCATATTATCCCACCAAAAGTATTTTTGGAGATCTCGATACATATTTTGTTCTCCCTAGGTGAATAGTGAAATTTTAACTATGTGCATCATCTAAAAGTTCTCTCACCAGCTCCAGACATGATGGAACACATAGTCTTTTCCCAAACCTCACAATTCCTTCTTCATTAACATTAAACTCCGAGGATTTCCCCTTTTTGATAGATTCCACTTTTTCTTTAATTCCCACATCATCGTTTTGAGCATCCTTTAACCTTTCCAAAAGAGATGGTTGATCAATAATTTGTGAAAGGATTGATGATGTTCCCTCCTTTATGATTCCCATGACCATCTTCATCAAGTCTAAGAAGATTAGATCCTTCTCAATTCTCATCATTGATGTAATTGTTGGGTCCTTTCTACTTAGGGCATCTTCCACCTTGTTCGCTTTACCAGGGTGGTAATGTATTGAATAGTCATAATCCTTGATGAGCTTTATCCATCTTCTCTAGCGCATATTAAGCTCTTTCTGTGTGATTATATATTAAAGACTCTTGTTGTCAGTATATATCTCACATTTCTCTCCATAGAGATAATGCCACCAGATTATCAAGGAAAAGATCACTTCCGCCAACTCCAGATCATGCATTGGAGAGTTTCTCTCATGGATTTTCAACTACCTTGAGGCATAGGATATCACTTTATCATTCTGCATCATCACACAGCCTAATCCCTTCTTTGAAGCATCACTGAATACCACAAAATGTTCCCCACTTGTGGGTAAAGTGAGCACGGGTGCAGTGATAAGCCTCCTTTTCAACTCCTTGAAGCTTTCTTCATATTCATCACTACAAGAAAACTTTACACCCTTTAGAGTTAGCTTGGTAAGAGGGTTGTAAAATCATGAGAAATTTCTCACAAATCATCGATAATATCAAGCTAACCCCATGAAGCTACGGATATCCGTTACTGATTTTGGCCTTGGCCATCCCTTAATAGCATCTATTTTGGAGGGGTCCACAGATATCACATTTCTTGTGATTATATGGTCCAATAATGAGACCTCCTTTAACCGGAACTCACACTTGATGTACTTTGCATAGAGCTTCTCCTTGCGCAAAGTATATAGTGTAGTTTTTAAATGCTCCTCATGATCCTCCTTGGTTTTGGAGTATATTGGAATATCATCTATAAATACTACCACAAATTTGTCAAGGTAATCTCTAAAGACTCTATTCATCAATTCCATGAATATTTCTTGAGAATTGGTGTGTCCGAAAGGCATTAATATGAATTCATAGTTCTCGTACATTGTACAAAAAGCGGTCTTGGGGACATCTTCCTTCTTCACCCTTACTTGATAATATCTCGACCTCAAATCCACCTTAGAGATGTATTGTGCTTTACGCAGCTGATCAAACAAGTCATCGATTCTTGGGAGAGGATACTTGTTCTTTATCGTGATTTTGTTAAGTTCATGATAATCGATGGAAAGCCTCATTGACCCATCCTTCTTCTTGACGAAGAGAACTGGTGCATCCCATGGTGAAGCCCTTGGGCGTATGAACCCTTTATCCAGATTCTCCTGTAGTTGTTTCTTCAGCTCTTCAACTCTACAATAGCCATTCTATATGGATTCTTGGATTTTAGTAGCGCCCCATGTATAAGTTCAATTGAGAACTCAACATCTCTTCTAGGAAGAAGACCAGGCAGTTCCTCGAGAAACACTTCCGTGAATTCCCTCACAATAGGCATTTCTTCAAGGATGGTTTCTTCTTTGGACTCAATCATCTGAGCCAGATACACGTGCTTATAGGGCAGTAATATCTATTCTTGAGATGATGGAGCTAAAGGGGATTCATCTTCTTCCTAACACATGTAATGAATCGGGGGTCGATTCTCCATATGGAGTGTGATTTACCTCTCCCGTCAATTTATGTTGGCTCTATATAAGGAAAGCCAATCCATGACAAGAATTGCATCAAATTCCACTAGAGGGAGTATGACGAGGTTCTCCAGGAAATTAAATCCACAGATTATAATAGGTGAGGACTTATATTCATGGGATGCAATGATTTCCCCATTTTCCGTACTCACCGACATCTTTATTTCCATGATTTTTGGTGGTGCTGGGATTATTCTACTAAACTTTCGAGATATAAAAGAATGTGTAGAACCTGAATCAAAAAGTACGTTCGCTATTCTTGAATGAATGACTAGAGTACCTGTCACCACTTTGTTGTCGGGGTTCACTTCGGTAGAAGTGATGGGAAGAGCTCTTCCTTCCTGCCTTGGAGGTTGTTGGTTGTCTCTAAAAACCCTTGGATTGGGGCACTGATTTGCAAAATTACCCGGTTCTTTGCATTTGTAGCATTGAAAAATGCGTTGAGGTTCGAACAGAGTGTTCCTATCCTCTGTCGCAGTAGCGGTTCCTTCTTGCTGACAGTTAACACCTAGGTGCCCTTCTCTACCACACCTGAAGAATTTTCTCGTCCCCTTAAGGCAATTTCCAGGGCGTTTCTTTCCGCACTTTTGGAAAGTGGGGTGATGGATCTTCTTAGCACCGTTGGATTTATCCATCGGCCCACCCGCATGGAAGTACACCTTACGCTTCTTGTCCCCATGATACCCTTGTGATTCCCCAATCTCCATTTTGACCTTGAGGGCACATCGGACAATTTCTTCATAGCTGTCGAAGTCACAGATTGCTAATGCTTTCCGCAAGATAGGCTTCAACCCACCAAAGAAGCGGTCATCCTTGCATTCAGGGGTAACGAAAGAGCCGGAAGCGTATCGTGAAAGCCTTGTGAAGTTTTCCTCGTACGCTCCAACAGATTCTTCATCTTTTTTCTTGAGGGAAAGGAAGTCCCATTCCATCTTAAGCCGGAGGGTGCACGGATAATATTTATTGAAAAACATCTTCCGGAATTCCTTCCATTCCAATGCTTCGATCTCATCCTAAGGCTTCGTATTTTTGATCAACCTCCACCATTGATCAGATTCACCCCCCATATGGTAAGCCTCTAGAAGAACCTTATCTTGTTCAGAACATTGGAGGATGGAGAATATCTTTTCAATGGAGTTGATCCATTGTTCATCGATCGTAGGATCAGATGATCCACTAAAAGTAGGATGCCTTTGCCTCATGAAGCTCTCGATAGCGACTTGTTCCTTATTAGGGGGTTTTGGACGATCCTATTGACCCATGTTTCTATTCAAAACATGAGTTAGCTAAGAGATAAGCGTGACAAAGTTTGTGATTCCCACTCCCATTGGATTGGGCATCTCATTAGTACAGTCATCACACTGATCTTCACAACAGTTGTTAGTTTGAGTTCTCCTATTACCGGCCATTGGTAGGAATAAAAGGAAAGTTAGGGGTAACAGATAAAGGGTAATCCAAAGAAAAATGTTGATAACTTATAAATAAGCTTTTATTTCCTTAACTCATGAGTCTATAGGCTTCAATCTAGGATATTCATTATCTACTTTCTAACATATATTCTTAGGGGCCTTTTTTTAATTCCCATAATATTGGATCATAATAAGCTTGTGAATTTATCAAAACATATCCCCCAAGAGTGTTGTAACCAAGAGTGCAGAAAGGCCCATTTTCGTGCACCATTTCCCGTTCGAGTCTAGCTCAAAGCGGTGTTTTCGGGTTTTACCCCTAGGATACATCTGTGCCAGAGCCGCCTCTACCTGCTCGTATCCAGAAAGGGATATATTTTTTTGATAAACCACTTACTTATTACTTACCATAACATAGGGATGTTTTTATTATACTTATTCTTGTATCCAAGGCTTTACTAGGGTTTCCTAATCCCAAAAATAACTAAACCTATCCTTTGATACCAACTATGAAAACCCTGCATTTTATTACAACCTAAACATGATTTATTACATAATACTTCAATTGATACAACAAAAAAGATTGAGAGGTTTAGTGTATTTGGGGATTAGGATAATTACATAAAAACTTAAAACATGAAATACAACATCTTTATTGAAAACATCCTTTACATGACCACTACATTCCTTCGTACTTTGCATTGCATGGGATAACCTGAGGACATGCATAAGAAAAGGGTGAGCTATAAATCACAGTAAGGGAGTACACATGGAATAACATGAGGAGTACAATACATGTTAGAAAATAGGCATATTAATAGAGAATAATAAAAACATGAACATAAAGGCATGATAAAGCATGACAATCATAACATTGAAATGTGGCAAGAACACTTAACATGGAATTAGCATGAGCCAAGGCTCATTGCACATGGAGCATGAGTAAATACTCATTGCACATAAAGCACGAGTAAAACCTCATTGCACTTAAATTAGCATGAGTCAACACTAATTTCACATGACGTATCCGGATACTATACTTTACCCAATGCATTGGAGCGCTATAAGGGCGCACCCTTCTTAATCATTTTGTTTCATGCATAAGTGTGCCACATGGATCATAAAACACAGACTCATAAAACATAATCATTTATTCCACGATAAATGAATGTGGAATTAATACATGAAACTTTAAAATCAATATGTAAATGTGCATAAAGTTGAATACCATTGATGGGGAAATGGGCATGATATTAACTACACAATGGCATTGGCTTAGAAAATCGGTGCGATTTCGGCAGCCTAACGGCGTGACATAAGAATTCATAAAAAAAGTTGATGATAAAGAAAGGGGTTCCTCATCATATTTACATGTAATGGAAAGTAAATAAGACATATAGATACATGTAATAACAATTTTAATGGAAATTAGATTCATGATACAAAAATATTGCTTGAATGTAAAAGAGGAGAGAGAAGTTCCTTTCGGAATTTCAGCATAGTAACGGATGTACATGGGTGGAATTTAATGAGAGATAAAGGGGTATCCCATCATTAAAACATTAATATGGATGTATGAGGGAGGTGAAAAACCATACCCCAACATTCGTTATTTAAATTAAAAGGGAAAAAAACTTAAAGAAAATTGGACAAAAATGAGAAAGGAAGAAAAACCCTTACTTGGAAGTGTGCTTCCAAATGATAGAGAGAGGCTTGTGAGAGCCTTATTGGGAGCTTGGGGCACCTTGGGGGGATTATAGAGAGAGTAGGGAAGAGGTTGGATGAACTCCAATGGCTTTGAGTGAGGAGGAAGTGGGAGATTGGGTGGGTTTATATTGAAAAGGTGAGAGAATTTTTTATTATTCAGGTTTGGGTCCCCTTACATTAAATTAATCCAAACCACAAACCATCCCATGGTTTTTGCCCATGGTTTTTAGAAAATGGAAGAGAAAAACAATATTTTATATGTAAAAAGTCCGAAATTATTAAAATAATAAGGTTGCTTATGTGGAGGTGAGTCACACTCCCATGGAAAATAATTTAAAAAGGAAAAGTGTTGAATAAGTCTTGAGGGGTCCATTAATGCTTTTAAAAGTAAGTCAAACAAACCCAAAATCACATTATTTTAATGTTAAAACATATATTGGCCGAACATAAATATTATAGTATTTTATTACATCACTATTGGGTCATTATGATGTCATAAAACACATTATATATTTAAACGGTATTTAATTTTTACCCAAAAATTTGACTGTCTCAGAAAATTATGAAAAATTAACCGGTGGATAATTTCGATATCCTGATTCCAAAAATAACATTTATTTTATCTAAATAATTTTATAAATATTTGAATTTTCACTTTCAAAATAAAAACCGACATTTATCGAAAATTCACAGGTTTTGACAGAAATGTCTTTCAAACCTTAATAAAAAATTTAATTGCATTCATAAAATTACAAGATCATTTATATTTAATAAAAATTAATTTAATAATAATATTATTAGTTTATTAAAATATTTTTCAATTCAGAAATCCCTCAATTTAATAAAATAGATTTCTTAATTAAATAATAACTAAAAACACCATTTTTACTTTAAAACTATTTACAATGTATCAAAAATGACTAGAAATTATTTTCATTATTATATACAAAAATAAATAATGTACATGAATATAGTACTACTTCTTTGTTACATGACCCCTTAAAATAGCCGCATAAGACCTAAGGGTAAGGTGTGCGATGGTGACCGACTCTTTGGGTGGCTCGGATAACATCGCTCGAGTGGTAATTTCAATCAACTTCCACTTTTCCCGTAGACGGTCACGTTCGAGCTTGACATGATAAAGATTAGCTTGGGCTTGGTCAAGACCAAAGACCAAGGATGCTACCTCTTTTCCGAGCTCTGACAAATGGGCTTCGTATGGGGAAATTATACTGGATGAGGCCATCACTTCCTTTGTCTGAGTAAATTGGATTTGTTAAAGTCCTATATTTATAATAATCATGTGATCACTGTTCAATGACTATATAAGCAAGGGTCAAAATTCATTACATAAAACCAATGAAGTTGACACTCTATATAAACATAATGATACATTTAATTAGATCAAGAGGGATTTACATTAATGTAACTTTGGGTCGTTACATGATGTTTGGAGTAAGATTAATCTAGAACATTCCTAGGTATTCAAAAAGGATTAATATAATGTATTTTTTAGAATTAAGGATTTATAATGTGTGGAATGTTTTCTTTTCCAATGGAATGGATAAAGGTTACTTATACTCAGGGAGAAATGAATTTCTAGATTAATATATTGAATAAAATAGTATATCAAATGTAAGAACTATAATAGTGAATTTCAGAAAATATAAATCACAAAAAAAATATATAATATATTTACATTTAGACTTTAACAAAAATTTATAAATATATTTAAATAGTTTATTAAAATGAAATGTGAAACAAGTGAATTCTGTACTTTAAGGAATAACTTTTTTACTTTAAGTATTGAAATGTTCTTTTTAGGTTATGAAATTAATTTTATTGTATTTTGAAAACTCATTTATGAAATTAAATATATAAATTAAGGAACAAGTTTTTAGAATTTTTTTTCTTATTACATCATGAATGATGTAATTAAAGATATATAGGTTCTATTAAAATGTACACATTTACAATTCACATTTAAATTCAATTATTTAAAAAAATTTCAAAAAACACATTGAAAATTTTGAGGTGATGATTTAAAAAATGATATTAATTTTTCTAAATAAATTTCTAAAATAGTTAATTTTATTCTTTAAGACAAAAACTGTGCTTTTTATGACATACATTATAATAAAATTTATTATAATTGTGCTTATATTATCATTGATTTTTCATAATCATGGTAATTGTGTTTTAGAATTACATTATTTATATTTATGTGTATTAATAATTATTATAATTTATTATATTAAATATTATTGTGTTAATTTCAAATTACTAATCTAGTGGAATAGTTACTATTCCAAACAGTTAGGTTAATATTACAGTAGTTACCTTACAATTCCAATTATCAACTTACCTCCAATAAATACCACTTCATTATTTCACTTAATATTCAAATAAAAACCTACAAATGATATGTATTTACATTTTCTATGATTTTTATTGGTTTAATAATATTTTTTTATATTATACAATGATTTTTGTGGGGGTGATGATACTAGTTGGTTTGGCGGGTCTAGATTTTCCAATATTAGATTTTCTATTTTCTATTTTTTATCTAATTGTAATTATTGTAATTTTAATTAGATTCATTTATGATTAAGGTGACATTATTTATTAATGAAATAAAATATGCCCATTTTAATAATTTTTATATTATTATATATTATATAATAACACACATTTATTTAAAGATAAAAATATCATTTATAAACTATAGTTTGTTATTGATATGTAAAAGAATGAAATTGTGGCTTCATAGAAAGTATATCCCTACTTAGATTAATGAATTTGGATATTGTTGTGGAAAATATATACCTTTGGTAATACCTATGAGTTTCATATATTGGGAATTAACACCATCATCACAAGTTCGTGATGATTTTAGGTAAAACTATACACATATATAGGAATTCCCAATGGGATACACAAGAGAAATTTCCCATTTTCATTGGAATCCATTATAAATGATTTAAATGGATTATGATCATGGAGAACCTACACAAAAATTATGAACTCATTTTTTTAAATGAAGGTTACATTATTTAGATGAACTAATAATTAATTTTCATGATTATACTATTTCCCATTATTCATATTATTTCTCACATTTCATTTTTTACTTAATTTTTAGGAACCAAATGAATTTTGTTAATAGTTTAATTAAAGGATGGTGAAATTATTTTCCTATTGAGAAACATAATAATATTTGGGTCATAATAGGAAATCTCTTTTTTATTCTTCAGAAACATTCTCAATATAAGAATCTTGTTGAATAACTAAATAATAAAAACATGTAATGATATTCTATTATGACCTCCATTGGGGGGAAATGTACATTATTTTAGTCAGTCCATCGATCCATTAGATCATGAGAAAAGGATCAATTACCCATGAAATGATATTTTCCATTATTCTATGATCAATAATTAAGAAATTTATTTTATTTATTTTTCATATGTTTGGTGTAGAAAATAAATTCTATAATATTATCAAGAACAAAATGAAAATGAAATAAATTGACTCTATAGAGTGGGATTAGATTATAATATTATTTTTTAAAATCTAAATTACTCCTAATATTAATGTGAAAATGGAGAAGGAATTCCATGAGCTAAAGTTGATGGTTTTTTAATCCATTCACACCTATTAAAATAATTTTACAAGACTAGTGTGCTATGATTTTGGTATTATCATTGAAACTGAAAGTTTGAATGATTAATTTATTAGTGGATTTTAAACAATTCATTGATTTGTGTTATCTTTAAAATAACTCAACAACTATTATGAAATAATTTTATGTGATATTGAGTAAAAAAGTGATATTGTAGTTATATTTAAATCTCATGGTTTTTATGTGAAAATAATGATTCATTCAATAGAAATTATATAACTAAAAACCATATAGGAATAAAGATGATTTTTACTTTATAAATTAATTGTGATGGAATAACATAGGAATTTTTAATAAGGGGACTATTCAATGGTTCTTGTCTTGAAAGTATTTCCATTATGAAATTTAATGAGTATGTGATGTATATATGTTATCTGATGATGTGAATAATGATAAATTACAATATAATGGGTCACTCAGACACCATTGTTTCAAATCGTTGTTTTATGGTTATTGTGATAACCTATGATTGAATCATAGGGTTTGTAATATTGAATAAAATCATTAAAATCATAACCCTAGAGGGAAAAGGAAATCTAAAAACATCACACAGTCTGATATTAAATATGATAAAAAACGTTTGAAAGGTACAATTGAAATCCCCAAAATAAACAATAATGTTTTCATTGATTCTAGATACACATTATATTTTTATCTATATAATTTTTTATTTGTTTAACAACACCTAATAATTATTAAGAATTTAATTAACTATGAAAACTCATAATGGTATAAGGTTAGAATCTATAGTCTATTATTTTTATCTTATTGATGTTTCGGTGAATGCGGTTCCAAAAAATATCATTATTCTCTATCATTTTGAGTATGATTTTATATTTCTCTTCCATTGATTTTTTATATAAATACCATATAAATTCAAGATTAATGGAGTTCAAATTTTATATTTTTAACAATACTATTTTTCATATATCAGTGTGAGGATAAATATGAATATCCAATGGAAATTATATCTATTGTATGGGTATTGATTCATATAAAATGGGGATATTTCACAGGGATGGTTGGATAAAAATTCAACATCAATGAAATGTGTATTATAAAAAATATATTTTGAATTTCATTAATGGTTTTATAGTATTATTTAAAATCACGATAATTATTTTTCTATGGATTTCATAATTAATGAAAAACCAATAGAAAGAATCTATATACAATGACCCTCATTGAGTTTTATGCCTCTAAAAAGAAACCCTATGAGAATATTGATGAAGTATTCATTCATCCATGATCATCATATTGGGGTTCAAATATTTTTTATGAATAAATATTGATCATTATTAATATTTATTGATAATTAATAACTGATCAAAATAACAATCAATAATAAACATCAAACAAATTATATTGATTATTTGATATTAAATTATGAGGATATAATAATTTAAACATGAATGAACTAAAATGTGGAAACAATTAATTGACAGTTTAAATTGAAGATATACCCAATACAATATTCCATATGAGGTATGTATAATTTGAATTTATTCAGATTAAATTTGGTATTATTGATTCCGTTGATATCATTATATATTTGTTGAATGATGTATTTATAGATTTCATTAATTAGTTTTTTGTAGTCTTTAAAGACTGTATTATTATATATTATAAGATAATTAATGATAATTAATATGATGTGATAATTTAAATATTGATGTTATTGAATGAAAATAAATATAAAATATTGAAGAAGTAAAAATTATTTTTATATAATGTATCATTTTTTGGAAATATTATCTCAAGATAGGTCATACCACTATATCCATCAATGAAATAAATTTTCAAACATTAGGCCAGAATAAAAAAAGGTCTCTAAGATCACTATATTTATATTCCTAGATTTACATTACAAATACTTTGTGATGAATTTTAAATATCTATCCGACCCACAGACCAGGTTAACTCTGAGAGGAGTCATGTTCCTTTGGACTGATGAATGGGATGAAAATTACATGGAAATAGGAAGACAATTGTTCAGTGAACCTATGATCATAGAACCCTAAAGTTTAGGATTTTTGAGATATATAGTTATTATTCAAAGAATATATTGAGATGAATCCTCCTAGATTATGAATGGTGGTAGAGTCTGATTTATGCCAATTAATCCTTAATTAATAGTGTTACCCAACTCATTATATAGAGTTAGTAGTGGTTATAATGCACATGAATTTAAAATAAGAACATCATTTTTTATAATTGTAAAAGAATTAAATAAAATCATAATATATAATTCAACACCCCATGAATTTACTATATTCATATTTTTAATATATTTAATTTTTTTAAATGTTTTCTAACACGCAACAAATGGTTTTAACAAACCACGATATACTATTAATATTACTATCTAAAAAAGACTCTTAAAATCTATCCACTAATACTTCCAATATGAATATTAATTTTTTATTGAAAAACTTTGTATTGATATTTTCGATAAATAAAATATATTTATAAATTGGAACTTAATTTTATTTTAAGTATTTCTATTCTTCGAATGTTCATTTTTATGAAAAAATTGATGTTATAGTTTTTTGAAAAAAGAAATAAATTATTTTTTGATATATTTTGTTAATTTATATGAAAAATGAACGTATTTTTTGGAAAACAATTTCTAAAACATCATTGTTTTAATTGTCGAAATATTTCTTAAACAATTAATTTTATGTATGAAAAGTGTAAATATTGGTTTTTATTGATAAACATATATATATTTTAAAATAATTTATGTTGATAAACATGGTTTTAAAAGTTATAAAAGTAAAATCTTTTCAATTTTATATTTATTAATTTAATTTGAGTGAATTTAATCAATTTACTATCGAATATTATTAGAATACGTCATATATTTATTAAAATCTTACTCCGTGGAATCCCAATTTTTAAACACATCTGCAAGATTAATATTAAATTAAATTCTATAACTTCTCTATGCTGAATTTGTAAAAATGGATTCTATATTTTTAATAATAATAATTTTTTTTACATAATGTCACAAACTTATTTTTTGATAATAATTAATATTAAAAATAGGTAAAATAAATTATCATAGATAAGGGTAAAACAGGTTTCCGAAGATAATCATAAAACGGTAAGGGATATAATTACCTAAGAAACTTCTCCTTTTAATATTTTCAAGAAATATTTTAACCTTACATAATCTGTAGTTCAAGAATAAACCATTTTTGAGATTTTTAGAATTTGAAAATTATTTTCTTCTCTATTTAATTTAAAATATTTTATGTGTGTCTAAACCCCAACCTTATAAAAGGCATCCACTATAGTCCCCTCTTAACATATCCCAAATCCATACTATTGTAAAATTATGGAAAATATATATTACAAAAATACCTCTCCACATCCTATATCAATTATTTATATTATTAATTCTTCATAATAAAAATTTATGTCTAAACACAAATGGTTTCTCCGATGAAGTGTTAAAATTCATAATGTGCATATTTCTTTTGATTCATATTCCATGAACATCTAGTTTTATTAAAATATGAAAAATTAATAACAAAATTATGTTTTATATATTCATATGATATTATTTTAATATAATAACCATCATTCACCTTCACATTTAACAATTGAAAAACTAAATTGTTTACCATGTGTATGATGAACTACTTCTTTTGAATGGATGCAATTTATTTTCCACCAATATTTAACAATTCAAGATACATTGATAGATATTATATATGTTGATATGATATTCCAAAAATTAATAATAATATGGTATTGGGATATCACATATAACTTATCACTTGGTATTACATAGTGGGATTTAATTAAGTCGCTAAGGTGTACGGTGGGCTGCCACCAAGCAACACAATGTGATTCGTATTTCATATAAATTTTACATGTATTATAGTAAGGATTATTTTAATACATATATATGATATTTATTAAATATAATTTCAATTGGAAATATAATATCAAATCTAACTTCTTACCTACCAATCTAATAGAAAAATATATTGTCGCTAGTGCATACGTTTGGACTACTGCCAACACGCATTAATGTGAAATATTTTTAAATTAATATTTTCATGGGTGTTAAAAGAGTTGGATTTAAATAATATAAAGTTTATAAGTAACATAATAATTATTCTAGGAATTTAAATTAATATTTATTTTAATTTCCTTCCATCAATTGTGAAATTGAAAGTAACATTCAGGAGTACATATGACCAACCTTCTCAATGAATTGTGTAATTAATTTTTCTATATATAATTGTTATAGATTAATATAATGAAAAATATAATGAATATCTATCATATTTAAATAAAAATTTACATGTTGTATATTATGTAACCATGATCAATGTAAATGAATAGAGATTACTAAAAAACATAAATAACAATCAATTATCAGCTGAAAAAGTGATTTTAACAATGAATTATTAATAAACATTTAAAAATATAATATATGTAAATCATATATGGTTAAAAATATATTTTTATGGTTCAATAATGTATTAATAAAAATTATATTTTTTTTATTTATCAGGTACATACATGTGTGTAAAAAATAATATTTGATGTAATTAATTTCTCATCTAACTTTTAAATCTGTGATATGTATGAAGTATTAATAAATTAGTTCTTCTATATGGTGAATATATTACCCAATTTATATGTTATATAGTGATTCCATTTAACTTTAAAGTATTAAAATTTTCATTTTATTATAATTCATTCCTGGTGATTATAAATCAAATGTTACCAAATGGGTATGGATTTATTTTACTATCTCATTGGTTATCGATATTTTTTATTACAAACATTTTAATGAAAATATATTATTATTTAATACAAAATAAACTCTTTATTTTTTGTCTCATATGGTTATTATGAAAATATCCATAATAGTACAATTTTTTATTACCATGTACTAAAAAACACTAAGAAAATTAATTTATGAAAATCCCTTTTTTTAATTCTGTTTGAAAATCTATTTCCATTTGATGTCTATGTTTTCTTAAAAACAATTTCACAAATTTTTTATAAAATTATCTAAATGGTTAATTATATAAATTTCTACACATGATTTTATTTATTAATTTTTGTGTATTATTCTTCTTATCATTTTCTAAACACGGTAAATATTGACTCTTTATTAGAATTATTGTTGCAATCATTATTTTATCATTATAATTTTATATGTAATTTCCAACAATAATGACCACTAATTTCATATAATTTTATAATAAAATTTTACATGATTCCTTTCATATTAATTTTTTCCTCATATTTTTTAGTTTTTTAGTTATAATAATTTATATTAAAATTCTAATTGAATGTTTTCCCAAATAAATTTTTTAATAAATTTTAATTATTTTTTTATACCTCAATTAGAGTAAAACATATTATTCTTATACTTTAATTTGAATTTATTTCAATTGAACCCTCTATTTGATTTTTTGGATCGACTATGATCTATACGAACGAGATGCACAATTTTGATACCATTCATAATATTATTCTGAATTTTTTACGTCTATGTTTTATTATTGTGTAAATTGTCAATATTTCATATGAATTTATTCAAATATGAATGCTAATATTTATTAGGTTCCACACATTTAATATGAGGAATGAAGTAGAATTAGTAAGTGAAGGTATGAGCTTGTTATATCCCCTTGATTCTTTGGTTTGACATATGAGACTGACTAGATTGGGTTGTTAGTTGTTGCCTTACCTATTTTTGCATGATTTCATTGTACAAGGCCTTGATCGTATGGTTATTATGTATGCAATTATTTATTAAAACAATTAAAGTTTAGTTTTTAATGTTACATGTAATTATTTTATTAGTTATAATATCAAGGGTTATAATTCATTCACATGAGTTTATTTATATTGAGTTATTTGAACATCATTTATTCCTTCAATATTATGATCATGTAATTTATTGAATGGAATGTGTTTTCATCATCTACAAAAATAAATGTTTATTATTCCACATTTATTCATTATAGATTCCTAAACATGCATACACATAATTACAATTATATCGCACCCATTTATTATGTTTTTATTCCATATGATTATATAATGTGTATTATGATTTATATATTGGAATATGTTAAAGGGAAAAATAGTGTACTCAATGAAAATATTATATTGTATTTAATGTTATCAATTGTGATATTTGAATCAAATAAGTTTCCATTTTTATAAAACTATAAATTATTCCCTCCATTAAAATGTAATTCATTTCATCTATTTCCAATGTAAAATAGTTAGTAGAATATGATGTTTAATAGAAATATTTTTAATAATATATCATTATAAATATATTTGGGAACATAACCTAACCATAGAATATTAGATTACTTATATAATAACATCTTTATGTATTAGTGACGAATATATTATGGGTTTTATCCTATCAATACAACAATATATAGATACTAATTATGGACTTGGTTCTAGAATACTTCTACAAAGGATTAATTTCTCTAAAAAGTGTGCATTGGGATTTTACTAGATTGTCGTGTTGTGCATGAAAAAAGACATCACTATGTAGATGGTTTGAAAAATCAAGGGGTTATTCATCGGATAAATCATATTATTAATACAAAACATTATTAGGGATTTAAAAACATTCCAAAATAAATCTTAAATAAGATTATGTGACTATCCATGCCTGATTTTACAAATTTATATTAATTATAACACTAGTTTTGGTATAATAAATTATGTTTCCTAAAACGATGATTTAATGTAGTGTATTACAATATTTCATAATGGTTCTTAGAGTATGGAATGGACACAATATTAATTAATGTAACCCATATAGGTATTTCCCTCCTAGGAAGGATAATGAGGCTTGAGATGGAGCTATAATAGAAATTGATCAAATTTTTACCATATTGGTTGAGTTGAATCGGGTTGTGAGTAACAAAAATAATATTATGGAGTATTTTAATAATCCACCATGATGGGGAAAAATGTTGAAATTATTTATACAAATAAAACATAAATTTTTTAATGGAATTAAAAATATATTTTCAATTGTGGAATTGATATGTTCTTTTGAGATGATATTTCTCACTTTGGAAATAAAGATAGAGAGAACGTTTTCAATAATGTCAATCATATATTAAGAGATAACCATAAATGGTGGTAAATAATTAAAAACACTATAAATGGGCAAATAATAGGAACATAGAATTGATGTTTTTTTTGGTACACTTCAGGGGAACATATTTTCGTCTAAAGAAATGTCATGATATGGCGTGAAAATTCTTGAGTCTAAGTTAAAAGGTACATGAAAATATTTTAATGAGTGAAGACAACTATAAAAATTTATAAAGTAATTATAATGACTGTGTTATTAATACAATGATCAGGATAGACTATTTATTTGATGTTATTTATCCAATTTTTTAAGGAAACTATTCCACCAATCATTATCACATTATGAGGACATTGTATCATGTGGTATCAATATTGGGAAATAAATAACCATGTCCTTTTGATTTGAATTGATGTAGTATAAGGAGAGTACGTAATAGGAAAATATTTTTAATGGGATAAATATAAATATGTATTTATACCATGTTATGATTATTGAAATAAATAGCTTTGTTCTTTCTATAAAAAAATGAGTGTTTTCCACAAGTTTGGAGACAAATTCAAAAATATTAATGATTTCAAGGGAATTAATGATGTTCCAATTATTCAATTACATAAATATAAGTAGTTTGGGAACTATGAAAATGAATTCCAAAAGCATCAAGTCAATATACTCTAGAACAACCTAAGTGGTCACGGACGAAAATATGATATTACTATGGACGAACATGAATGATTAATGTTATTATGTATTTTTACTAAATAATTACCTTTTAGAATTTTTTTACGAATGATATTTTCATTATAATAATCACATATTGTAAAAGGATTTTTCATTAGTACATTATCTATAAATATTTGATGATAAATATTTAATGATACTAATGACCAAGAAAAGAGATACATTAGAAACCTGATCTTTTTTTGAAAACACATGATTGTATAATGAAAACAATAATATATTATTGATGTTGATATAATATAGATAAATATTGTTTTATTGGATATTATTAATGACTTGTAAATTGTTGAGATATTGTATTTTATATGTAATTTTTTCTATATTTTGCTACATTTTTGTAATTATGGAATAACTTTTTAAAATTGATAATATATTTTATGAATGAGGAGAAAAATAAATCTTGAAATATTGAATGTTTTAATTAATGTTTAAATATGATTAATGTATTTATATATTAGTTATGTGACATTGTGTGAAGCATTATATTTTTTGGGTAAGCTAGTGTTGTTTTGATTTTGGAAATTAAGTGGCCTCACATCTCAATTTTTAGATTTTGATTTTATAAAAAAATATTTGTAATGGGTCATATAATGGAATATTTATGTAATGTATTATATTTAATGTTGGGGTTGTTATTTAGGTTTTATAAATTAATATATCATTGGTTAACTCATGGTCACAATTTTCACCATGGAATATATCTTGATAAAGGAGGACAGAGAAGTATTATTTTTAAAATCAATTAAGAGTTTAATTTATAAATTTACAAATAAAAAATAAACATAGATATTTATTTAATTGAGTATGAAATGTATTTTAATTTCATGAAATCACAACTGAATGTTGAAATTATACCTATGAAATTTAAATTTATGAATTATATGTATTTATTTAGGTTTATAATAATATAAAAATATCTTAACATTAATAAATCTAGATTGAAAAAAAAATCATATTACCTATATTTAAATTATAAATTAATGGATTTGTGGTAGTTTAATTACTCTTTATCATTGAATTTATTTTAATAAATTACATCTTTCATTATATAAATGTATTTATGTATTTACTCCTAGCCCAAATTTTCACGAATCTATAATTTTATTTTATTTGTAAACGTATTTTCTGTTATTATACATGAATTTTAAATATTATATTCACACCAATCATTATGATATTTTACTAACCCTTAGTGTGATGTCAGTTTTTAAAAATGGTTTTCCTATGATGAACATAATATAATTAAGAGGTCTAAATTTATTTAAGTATGGTAGAATGTAACAACATGAGATTATAAAAGAATTAAATTATTTTTGATATTGTATATGATATCAAAAATGAAAATATATAACAACATTACTCCCCTAGACATCAGGATATATTTATTTTTAGGGAATAAAAATAACATCTTGTGTAACAAGAATCAACTAGTAGTTATAAACCACAATATAACATTAATATTATTATTTATAAAACTATTTCAACATATCCATTAAACACGATGTTTCGAATTATTATTACCATATTTTGAGAAATTAAATATAGTGGTTTTCTGACTAATGAAATATATTGATATATAGGTAGTTAATTTTCTAGGATTCCTTTATATGCTTCAAATATATATATATATATATATTAAAATATCATTTTTAAAAAATATATATATATTTGTTCTTATTTACGAACAAATAAAAATATTTATTTGTGAAACATTTAGAAATTTCCATTTAAAAAATAATCTTTATTTTTGGAAACAACATTTCAAGATTAAAATAGTGCCAATATATTTTTCTATTTTAGGAAAAGATTAATTTTCCAATGAATAGTCAAAAACAATGACCTTTATTGAAAAACAAACATTTAATATAAAGAATATATAAGGATAAATTTTTATTTAAATGGTTTTACAAATAAAATTAGTTAAATAATATATATATTAATACAATTTTTATATTTGAATCAATTTTTTATATAGTTTTTATGTTAAATATTTCTATAATTATATTGATTTTCTATTTGGAAACATGGAATTACATCTTCTTTGCTGAATTATTTTTATGTTAGGTCCTGTAAATTATAAAAATAGAATTTAGAAATATTGAATCCATATTTTTTACCAAAATTAATTATACTATGTGATATATTTAACATAATTTTTAGCCCTAATTAATCGTAATTTTTTTAATATCATTAAGATCATATTATACAAGGATTATGAATGATCTCTTTTAGATCGTTGTTTATTTTAAAAAACAACTGAAGAAATTATTATTTTTAAATAATTCCATGTTTGTCCTCTCAATGACTTATAGATGGAAACCCCCTAAAATCCCATATTCACACAAGGAACCCCATTTTTTGGACAATAAAAACAAAATGTATTCAAAAAATCTATCACCAAATTTTAGAGGACTCATTTTTCTATGAAACCCCATAAAGGTATATTTCTTTATAAACTATACGAGGTTCTCTAAAGAAGAATAAATATTATTGACATGAATTTCTGTTTAATTTTGTATTCCACCTTACTATAATATTCCTCAACTATGAAAACATAATAACTATCATAATTTATATATATTTATAATTTTATTATTTTAATTTCATAACCAATATCCATCTCCACGTCAATCAAATGGAATAAATCATAGATTGTGTATACGGAGGCCTAACGCACTGCGAAATGATGTAATTTTTTTTCCCATAAACATATTTAAAGGAGGGATATAATTATTGATTTAATATATTTATAAGACATTTATGACATTATAACAATTATAGAATTATTTTATCACAAATTCAAACTAACATTCTGTTACATATGAGTTTAAAATAAAGTATCTCATGTGTAAGGAGGAATACTACCTAAAAATGTGTCATGATTCTTTATCATGTATTTTTAATGGAATATATGATGGAAAATTTTAATTTATATTTGTGATATAAATTAGTTAAATGTACCTTGAGAAATATAGTCTCATATATAACTTCTAACCATCCAATATACCGGGAAACAATGACATCTCTCGTGGATACGGGTGGACTACCAACTCCACATAGCGATGCGAGATGTTTTTTAGTAAATTATCTAATTAAGGGTAATTATGATGGATTTTATTATTATATTTTACATATATATATATAAACTAATATTTATTTTCTATTTATTCAATTTGATGATATATTGGATACAGTGTTCCGACATACGTATGGCCTACCATCTCCATGAACGTTGTAATTTATTTTTCTATCTATGAATCTTATAATTTAATGTAAATACATACATAATGAATATATATGACATGACATTCCTGTAAATAATTGAAGTGATTATTGAACCTTGATCAATTTAAAATGACCAAAATTACCGAACTAAAACATACATGAAAAATGCAATTTTGTACCAAAATAGTGAATTTTACAAGGAATTTCTGATAAACAGTGTCATAAAAGATTATATGTCAAATAAAAATGGAAATAAATATATTATTATGTTAATTTAGTATATTAATCAGAAATATATATATATATTATGAATTATTTATGATCATATTCCAAGGAAAATATATATGAGGTTATGGTTTTCTCGACTAACTTTTACATCCGCGAGATGTATTCCATATTCACCATATAGCTATTTTTTGTTGTCTATATAATTCATATTTTATATGATATTTGATAAATCCTTTTATATTTATAATATTTTATGTTTTATTATATTTTATTTCTTTCATGGGGCTTATTATTAATAATTAACAATTTTGAAAGGTTTTTTTTACAATCTCAATGTTTATCAGGATTACTTTTGATTTATTTTACCTTGATGAAATAATATGACTTATCACTTAATATCCCAATTTATTTTATTCTCCTATTGTAATTACTGAATTTTTTATGTAATATTCTCATTTTACTCTCTTTTGAATAAAACATTATTTATAAAATGATATTATGAAAATACAACATTATTTCTCTTGTGAGACAAAAATACTTTTTTCTTTCATGTCTATGTTTTCTAAAAAGAATTTCCATTTTTTTTAAAATTATATATTTTACTTAAGTCATTTTTACCCATGATTTCATTTTTATGTTTTTAATTGAATAGTCCTCTCATTTTCCAACCAATGAATTTTTGACTTTTTACTACAAATGTCATACGGGAATTTATTTTAACATACTTTTTTATATAGGGAATTTTACACACCAACAACCACTAATTAGGTTGAAAATTCAGTTAAAATCATAAAAAAATTTAAATGAAATTTATTTCCCTAATATTAGGGAATTATTTAGTTTTAAATTATTATTCTCTATGTGAAAATGATACATTATACAAATGTATTATGTGGAATTTTACTGTATATCTGTTCATAAAAAATAGAAACCCATATGTTGATTATGAAACACTAGGAATATGTAATAATGAAAGGATCCTTGTTGTTTTCTCTAGAAGGATTATAATCATTTTGAATAGGTATGTTCTATTTTTATACCATTAATAATGTAACATTAAATGATATATGAATATTTTTGTTGATTGGGGATGTATTAAGATATAATATTCTAGTATTTAAAATTAAAAGTTCACATTGATTATGTTTCACCTTTATTATATGATGAATTTATTAGACATGGTGACAGGAGGGGCATGGTTTTACTCAGTGATGAATTAGTATTACTTATGAGAGAAACACAATTTGGTTTGTTCCAATGCCTTACCCTTTAAAGTAAGATATCATGGTACGAGGCCACAATATTATGTTTATGATGTCATCATTTTGTCTTACCTCATTATGAGATTAGTTATTTATGTTAAATGTGATTATTAAATTGGTTATAATATATATGTTATGTTTAAAGATGTTGTGATTATTTATAATACGTTATTTGGTTATCCTTTATTCCAACTATATTATGCACTATTAATTAATTCAGTTGAATTTTTTCATTTATTTAACTTTCCATATTGATTACAGCTTTTTAATTCTGGATATCTGAAGTTGTATATACAACTTTAATGAACAATAAAGACCATCCCTTTCTTACGTTTTTATAGATAATGCAAAACAAGTGATTTATAATTTATATGTAGGGATATGATAAAGGGAATAATGGTATACACAACAAATATACTATGTTTTGTTTTATTTTTTCCATTATAAAATGATATTAAACTATTTATCTTGTTTTCCAAATAAAACTATTATGGGATTTGGGGTGTGAATATATGTATATAGTGATAATTTAATAATGTAACCAATGACACTAGGATACTAAGAATAGGGTCTTTATAATAAAAATCATCACATTAATTATTTGGAGGAATTTTTCTATGTTACATTTTTTGACACATATATTAAAAAAAATATCAAATATCTATTCAAATATAGTTTAATATTTGGTAGAGAAGAGGGTTGGAGTTGACTAAATAATACAAGCTTTCAATAGATTACCACCATTGGAAAGTGAGTAGGGTGGTTTATTCATATGTTATGTTATGGTGTATTTAAATAATGGTATTTATGAATTAAATTATGAAAATCAATTATTGGAAAATGATAAAAAAAATCATGTCCACATAACTCATACATCACATAGTTTTAGAATCACCATCTTGGTCTTGTAAATAAGAAGTGGTTTACAATGCTCAATGAAGATGGTTTTTCTTACTCTAATCATATAAAACCACTTGATTGATTTCATGCTTGATTACATGTAAAAACTTCCAAACCAACTTTTGGTGTCTATGGTGAATGAGAAACATAACTATAATGATTGGTACCTAGTGATTGGTGTGTACCATCTGTAGAATAATATAGTGGTGGATATTCTTACATCATGACTTTTACTGATGACTTTAGTAAATACGACAATATCTACATGATGATGTAAAAGTACAAGTACTTTTAGAAATTCAAGGAATTAAAGATTGAAGTAGAGAATAAGCTTGGAAAGATAATTATGAATATTCAATTTGATTGATTTGATAAATATATTAACATTTATTTCATCATATTTCTATGGGATTTGGGATTCTATCTTAACCCACTCCACCATATACACTAAGGTGGAACGGTGTTAGTGAATGGTGGAATTGTAGCTTATTGGACATTGTATGGTCAATGATGAGTCATGAACATCTTCCAATATACTTTTTGGGATATTCATTACATATTGTGGCATACAAATTAAATTGAGTACCAAATAAAGAGTCAAAGGTAATTCCCTTCATGTAATGAATTGTACAGAATCCTATTTAATAAGAAACATGTTAATGGTGTTGTGCGGTGTGTTAAGGCCTTCTTGGGAAACAAGGTAGCATTCTGAGGGATGAAATGTATCTTTATTTGGCATCCAAATTAATAAATAGGACACTAAAAATACAACCCCTTAGAAAAGAACATGACATTCAATAGACAAGTCGTATTTCTTGAGAGGGATAAATTCCTAAACAAGGATAGTGGGAGAATGATTAACCTTGATGAA
Source organism: Viscum album (assembly GCA_963277665.1). Lineage (NCBI taxonomy): Eukaryota > Viridiplantae > Streptophyta > Magnoliopsida > Santalales > Viscaceae > Viscum > Viscum album. Next base: position 1,629,308,775 of record OY728121.1, on the reverse strand, counting down.
TTTGATGCTCAATATAAAAAATAGTTGGTACCAGAATATATTCCATAGGTCCTGATGAAATAATTTGGTCATGAAATACATATACTATGTTGGAGTGTAATCATGGTAAGAGAATTAGAGAGATATGGTTTTTTAGTCACATAGGATGAAGAATCCTTATTGGTTAACAATAATGATCTTCTCTCTTATAAAGATGAAGTAGAGAGCTCTGAAGCTTCAAGATGGAAAGAATCCATGAATTATGAAATGAATTAATTGTATCAGAACCATGTTTGGGTTATGGTTTAAGATCCAGTTGGTGTATAACCTATTATATGAAAATTGTTATTCAAGAGGAAACTAAAAATTTATGGTAATGTAAATACCTATAAATCCAGGATAGTGGATAATAGTATTAAACAACCTCAAGGTAAGGAATATGATGAAAAAGTTTCATAGGATTCAATGTTTAAATATTTTAGAATTTTACATTCCATTGGATAATACTATGACTATGAGATTTTTATATTGATTTAAAAATTTAATTCCTTAATGGAAACAATCAGGAATTTATTTACATAACACTACCATAATTTTTTTTACTCTAGGTCATGCCAACAGGATTTAAATATTGTGGAGATGAATTTATGGACTGAAGAAATAATTTTGGTCTGGGAATATTCGATTCAATAAATCCATAAATGAATTAGGATTCAATAATAATGAATGTGAGATGTGTGTTTTCAAGATGATTTGTGATAATTTCTTCATTATCATAATATTATATTTTTTTGAAATATTATTTATTGGAAATGACATAATTGTCTTATATTCAGATATTGAATTGTTAAAAAAGTGATTTTCCTGGAAGGACACAAGTGATGTATCCTATATTTTAAGGATCACAGTCAATTGAGATTTCACCATATGGCATCAAGGACTAAGTCAAAGTATATATGTTTACTATATAGTAATGTGATTTAGAATGGAAAAATCCAAAAGGGGATTGGTTCTAGTGTCACATTGTTTACAACTTTCTATGAAATTGTTTCCATTGTAAAAACATGAGAAAGAGAGAATGGGTATGATACCACATGCTATCGCAAAAGGATCATTCATGTATTCCATGTTATGTATTATACATTATCTTCTCTATATACAGAGGATGGAATGAATATATCTTGAAAATATAAATGAACATCATTGTAATTATGTTTAGGCAACCCTTAGGTATTTTAAAAGAACTATGGATTTGATGATTCTGTATGGAGTAGATGAGGAGATAGTAATTAGAGGTTATACTGATTCAAGAATTAAGGAAGATAAAAATGATATTATGTCACAATATAATATGTTTTCTATCTCAATATAGGAGATATGAGCTGGAAGAGTTCCACCCAAGTAGTTTCTATTGAATCTATAGTGGAGTCTGTGTATATAGAATCTTTTGATGTAGATATGGAAATAGTTTTTATTTGGAACCTTTCCAAGGAGATTGATTTTTTACCTATCAAATTATATTTTAATAATAATATAATAGTTGATTTTATAAAATTTCCATGGCTACAACAACAGACAAATCATGTACATCAAAAGTATCACCTATTGAGGGATATCTATTAGAGGGATGAAGTTGAAGTAAATAGAGTACCCATGGATGAGAATATGGTGGACCCCTTTACTAAAGGACCATATCGATATATGTATGAGGTTCATGTGAGATATATATGGATGATGTTTTACTAGTTTTATGTAGTGAAATAGGTAGTAAATTGGATTTAGTTCCCTAGAACCATCATCCTATTACTTTATCATAAAAATGTATTTATTGTTTTGAATATTAATAAAATACTTACCACATCATGATTGTTTTTTTATGACATAATATTGGATAACTTTATTAATGTAGATTCCAAACTAAATGGTCAAACCACTTCCACACTATGATGAGAACCTAGAGATGCTACCACACCATTCGTCACTAAATATTCAATAGCCAGATGATATCATTTGAGGGAAAAACATTATGTAGGATATCAAGGGTAGAGACTCCTAAGAAATTGAGGTTCCTTATAATGGTTTAATCCATTCGTAATACCTTGTATGATATTAGGATAATTTGAACTACCAGTCAGAAATCAACATTTAAATGTTTCATCAGATGTTCCAATCTAAAGCAGTGTGTATTGGATTTTATAATTTATGATAATTATTAATGAATATTTTGAGTTTCATACCATGATGTGTTGATTAAAGGCATGATGAGATGTTTTTTTTTTGATGAGGTAGGATACATTATGTGCATTTCAAAAAATATTACATTAACAAATAATGCGAGAAATTATTTCCCCTAATATTCTTTAACTGAAGATAATATCTCAGTTTCATTTATGGAATTGATATAGCCTATATGAATTCATAGACATAGTGTTCTATAGGAATATTCTTTTTCTATAATGTCAAAGAAAGAGATAATTGATCATAATGGTTGATAGAACGATCATGATACCTAATAAATTTGATATATTGTGATAAGGGGATTATATTAAAAAGTAATAATTTATATTAGGTAACATTTTGTTGATACATTAACTTCATTCTCTATGGTTTCCCAGATCTATTTCTAGTTTTCAACCATATACCTTATGTTGTTTCACCTAATACCCCTGAGATAGAGGCCCATAGGGTCAATCACTAACTATATCTAGAATTTCCGTTAAATGATATATTATTATTTATTATATAATAGGTTGAATAAATAATATTACTTCACATAGTTGTATAATTATTCTGGTATGCATGATCACATTTATTCTGTCACAAGTTTTTTAATAGAATATATTATGAGTAGAATATTTAATGAATATTTATTTACAATTTAGTGAATTTAATATGAACTTACTTATTGGTAAATAATAAAGTGAAATTTATTTAAAAAATAAATAGACATTTTTCAATGGCCAATAATTATTATAGAGGAATGGCTATCCGAGTTTAACTATCCAATGATAAATAAAAATATTAAAAATTATTTAATTAAATAATATAATATAATAATTTTCATGTTACGCACATGCCGATAAATAAAAATAATAATATTATTATTTTTCACTAGGCTTTTCTATGATTAAAAAAAATAAACAAGTACACTAGTGAAATTAATATATTTTTACCATAGAAATAAAATTACCAAATTATGTTATTTCATAAAGGTGAGCCAGATCATTTTTGTATGTTGTGCACACTAAACTGGGAGAATTCTATCAATCCTATAGATATCCTTACTTCAAAAATTATTCTATGAATGAATATTAATCCTCCTCCACCTGATAAAGGTTAATTCTTTTGAAGTGATTTTTGAGGGGATCAATGGAGGATGATGAAAACGCATAGAACATCCATGGTAGTACCCAGAGACACCTTCAACAATGTATAATTATTCATAGAACACATTTGGATCATAGCTAGATGAAATTCATACATTCTTTCTACAACACAATTATGGTTAATCATAGATCTATCACTATATTCATCAATGATGATAAAATTCTATATAGGTAATTCTTTTAGTTGATTAAATTATTTATAAATAATATGTGATGATGGTCACTATTCTTCCATCATAAATTATATTGTTTTATTCTTTGATATAATTCTTTTGATCATGACATTCAATATTGTGTAAAATCATTTATTAATCATTGATCATGGAAAAAAGAAGAGTTGGGAAGTTCCCGTCGAACGCTTCCACTAGACCATGACCCCACACCTTATTTATTCTCATTATGGGTTATGATTATGATGATGAAATAATGATGACAAAATGATGAAATTCGTTTTATTTTCATATTTTAATGTTATGATGAAATGATAGTTATTTTCAGGATCTTTTGGAATACATTTAAATGGGTTTTTATTACGTGTAGGGTGGGTCTGTTGTAGTCCTCCAAAACAATAGGTAATATTATTGTTTTATGAGTTAAAAGGGTACACAATAGGTTACAAAAATATAAAAATAGGGAATATGAGAGGTAATTCCATCACCAAAAGTGGGAACATAATAGGTTATCCCATGTCTATTGTCAGTATATAGGTGGTTATTCCATTTCAAAGAGGTATTGAATGTTGTTCTTGGTAGACAAAAAATTAATATTTCTATTATTATGATTCTTCCACTTGATTATCACATGTAATTAATGGAATATTAGGATTTAATGGATCCTTTTATTTGATTTATTTATTATTTTTTTCATATGAACCTCCATTAATTATTCCATAACATAGGATACCGATATATGAATTAATATGTATGATTTTCAACTGTTATGTGTGTGTTATTATACACTTTAGCTCATATTGTTATTAAATGACAATTGTTATCTCCCTTGTTTAACCTTAAGGAGTATCTTATTAGACACTTTATTATGTTTTTTTCAGTAGGATATGGATAAAAATATTTTGAATGATATTTCTAACAATTCTAATTGTTTCTGGTACCATTACTCGAGAATTAGAGTATCCTATAAAGCAAAATTATAATATCCTGTGCTTGTAGGTTGGTATGACATCCAAACCTAGTGGAACTAATTTGTGATTGAGCTTGATTCAAATGCTTTTGTTAAATCAATGTAGATAAAAAATATTCCTTAAAAATAATTTCCCATTGGATTGACTGTTTTAGTAATGTTTCACAACACAATTTGGTTATCTCACATACTTATCGGGAATAAAATCAAGTAGTGGATACCGTATTAAAGAAGGTGGTATTGGAAATGGGAATTTTCCTCTCTATTAGGATCCCGAAATATTGAGTTCCTATGATAGATATAGACATGTGTGGTGTAAAATATACACAAATTTGATATAATCCATTTTAATTCTTTCCTTTCCTTATAAATTTTCATTACATAATATTTTCTCATGACCGACTTTTATATTTCAATGGAACTTTTTTCTATAATGATTCTAAGAAGGATGATCATTATATATAACTAAGTGGGTGATGATTTATATCGTTATGAAATATTTTTTTACATATCAATGTAAAAAAATCATTAAAATTTAATTATATAGAGTAGATAACATTAATTTTAATGATTACACATCTAAAAATGTAATATTTCTATACAAAAATAATTGGGATACCTCACAATACAAATTATAAAAAAGAATAATTTTTTTTGTGTGGAAGAAAACTAAATAATATTATTTTAGTTTAATTTTGTGATATATATTTTTAAAAATTGATAACGAATCCAGATAAAAAAACATATATAAGACCTTGTTGTGACAAATATATCATGGTTACAAAAATATATGCATCTAAAACTGCTTTAGCAAAAAGATTAGTTAGAAAATTTCAAGCTAAGATAAATATAATTATTTCATTCTTGTTTATTATGTAAAACATATAATCCACTCTTTGGAGAATAAGGTGAAAGGGAAACAATGATTCAATGATTTGTACACATTTATGTGTGTAATAATTTTTCATTAGAATCTAGAGGTATGTATTTATACATTATAACTTTTTTATGAATAGAGTGGATATACCTACATCAACATGATGATGTATAAGTCAATTTCATTGGATAAAATCAATGAATTCAATAATTAAGTAGATTATAAATATGGAAATATGATAATGAATATTTGACATCATTGATGTGCTGAATTTATTAACATAGAGTTTAAATTAATGTTAACTAATTTTGGGATTCAATTTCATCTCTATCTACCAAATATTCCATAGACTTATAGTATTATTAAAATTAGGGGCCTCACTTTTCATGATATATTGAGTCTATTGTTGGGTCATTCAGATCATCCATTTTCCTTTTGGAAAAATGGATTACATGTTTTTTCACATTTTTTAAATTTTTTGTGGAAAAAGGTGGGAAATAGAATACCATAGGAATTAAATTGTGGGATGGAATATGTAATTTCAACGACTCACGTATTTGGTTGCATGGAATCTGTTTGGGACATTTTTTGAAAAAAATTGCACCATAATGAATTAGGTGTATTTTTAAATGGCATCCTATTAAAATAATGGTATTATTTATAAAAAAATAAATAATATAAGAATATAACCATCAAATGTAATTACTTATTTATTTAGAGGTAGAACATCTTAAATATTTATAGTGGTAGTAACATTGAAACAGATAATGTTGATTCTCCCAAAATAAAAGTGTTTTTATAATAATAGATTTCATTTTCTACATTGAAAATGGGATACCAAAATTTAACATACTTCATATGAGAAAAAATTGAGAGAGATCCAAAAAAATGATTTTATAGAGTCACTAAATATTTTGAATCATTATTTATAATCAATTATGAAACTATATCTTATAAATAGGTTGTGATGATATCCCATGATACAAGATGATATTATGACTAAAATCATGAGATGGATTACATATATCCAAACCATGTTTTTTTCATATATAACTTGTTAGTTTATATAAAACTAAATTGGTGTAAATGGGTTGTAAATAGATAACTATACATGAAAGGTAATGTAAAAAATCATGTATGGTGGATAAATGTTTTTTAAAACCTCAATAGACTGAGAAAAATATATCATTTCTCATGTGACCATTATTAAATTCCTTAGAGTTATTGTTTTTTTTAAATCATACCATTATTATGAAATTTGGAAGTTGGATGGAAAAATATCCATCCAAAATGGGAAATGTTTTGATGAGAAAAATATAAAACATCCAAAAGGGTTTTTAACATTAGGTGATGAAAAAGAGTTTCTATATGTTATAGATATATATTTATGTTAATAATCATGAACCACGGCTAGGAAACATTTTGTTTGATGAGGACATTAAATAAAAAGATTCATTATGAATAAAATCAATTCATGTGTTTTGAAAATTATTTTAAAAAGTGAATATCCATGATAGAAATCATCAAAGTATCATACATTCTCAGAATAAAAATTATTCGTGATATGACTAAGAAGCTTTATGGACTATGTAGAGGTTTATAAATTTTATTGATACAAATATAATTATTGTTAAAAATTGTGAGAGGGGATTAGTTCTCCTGTTAGATGGAATACATCTATTTGAGAGATGTTCTCCATAGGGGCATGAAGAGAGACATATAATGAGTAATATTAGAAAAACATATGTGATAATAATAATCATGTATTCCATATTTGTATTAGTCTTGTTGATTTTAATGATTTGAGCATGGTAGGAATATATAATGTTAATCCATGTGAAAAACATTGGTATGATATTAAAGAAAACATTTAGTAATTGAGGAGAAATATTGATATGTTACAGGTGTATTAATGATATTAGGAACTAGTAATTTTGGTATACATAGATTATTTCATTTAGACAGGTCAGTATAAATTTATTTAGAAATTAGTATATATCCATAGTAATAATGGTGGACCTTTGAGCTGGTTGATTCCAAACTAGCTAGTTTTCATTTATTCTACTTCAATGTTCGAGTATATAGAATCTTATGAAGAATCCCTAGATGGTTTTTTGATAAAATATTTTTTCAATATCTTGATGGTGTGCCCAATATTAATTACCCTATCAAATTATATTGTGATATTACTACGTAGTGACACTAAAAAAGGATCCAAGACTATACTAATGGAAAAAATACATACTAAGTAAGTTTAAAATATTGTGGGATTTTTATTGAAGGGGTAATTTTGATGTGAGCTGTGCTTCCATGGATTCCAATGAGGTGGACCCACATACTAAAACCATATCACAGTTGAAGCTTGAATATCATATGGGAGCTATAGGACTGAATGTTTTTTCTACAGGATCTATTGTACATTAGACTCTATCATAGTTTCTATCCTAAAACCTAATTCTATATAGTATAGGATTTTTTTTTATTTTTTTATTTTATAATATTATAAATCTTATTATCATATAATTATTTTTCATATGTGTCATGTACTATATCATACTATATTAATGGTAAATGTGACTCTAGATGATCAAGGTGGTCACATGCTATGATGAGAAAAAAAATTTACTAGGAGAATATCCTTGGAATATATCCTTGGAATATATGTTCTATTCCAATATGATTTTATTCTATTGGTGAAAACTGAGAGGGGATATTAGGGTGGATAGACATAATACTTTTTGGAACATTATTCTCGTGAAATCCATTGAAAATTTTCAATGCAATATATTATTAAACATGACTGTATAGTAGGAAAATCATATTTTTATGCACCCCTGGATGTTAATATCGTTGGATGTTTGAAATGGTTCTTATAAATTTATCATATTAATTATAAATATTATGAGTTGTGTGCTATTAAATATTGATGAAGATAGTTATATCATTTACTTAGGACGAATTAGGATTTCATTAGCACACCTTGAATAATATTGAATTACTGAATAATTGAAAAAATGATTTTTCCCTTGTATTCATAAATTGATGTGCATATATTAGGCCCATTTATGGGAATATAATAGTATAATTAAATTTATTACCAAGGTGATCAATGGTATCTTAATTTCTAAAAATTCAATGAAATAGATAACGAGCACATATTTTGATTGCAGTAACATGAAACTCACTTGATATAAGATATTGATAGAAAAGAGATATAGTAAAAAATAATCATTCATTTTTTTATTTTATTTCATTATGTCATTATCTTGTTTCACTATTGGTTTCATGGATTGTTTGTAGATTTTAACTCTAGATATTGGGATGTATCGACTAATTCAAATGAGATATAGGATTAGATTGCCACAAACTAAGGTTAACTAGATCCTCAATCAAATATTATTAATATCTAACATGTTGATGAAATATTATTATTCAAAACTATTTAATAATTAACTAGTTTATCTTGATTAAATATATTAATTATTATTTCTAAAAGAATATTTATGGGGATAATATTAAATAAATATTAATTTTCAATTTGGTGAATATAATATTGATCTATTTATTAGAGTATTACGCGGTGATAATTATTTCTGAAAAATATAAAAACAATTCAAGGAATGATATATCTTGGGAATAACTGAATTACCATGATAAGAATTTCATGGAACAAATAATATATTAAATATTAATTGGATAAATTTTAAACAATTTATTCAGGAAATAATATTGAATTAATATATGAGTTTTGAACATGTTCTGAAATAGAGAATTATTATTATTAAATTAGTGTGGGGTCTACAAGGGATTTAGGAAATAAAAATATATTTTTAAAAATATTACATTATAACTCCAGAAATAATTAAAAATAATTATTTTTTATAACCCCAATGGTATCATTTATTGTTATACCCAATGGTATTTGGAGAATCCTCTCATGACCTAGAGAGATCCTCTCTAATAATGTAGTCAAGAATAGTGTGAGATAACCCTCCACCACCCCTATCTGTTCTAGATAGTATAAAGATATTCTATCATTTTCATAATTTTAATGGTGATCAAATATTATAAGAATAATTTCATGGTCTTAGAAAAATTTGTGGAACTGATATTTTAATTCCACTCAAACCTTGTGTAACACCTATTTCAGGAACTCCATAATTAATGAACCTAATTGTTTTTTAGTAAATAAAGACACAAACTAGTGTTAATATAGCTAATATATTCAAACATCTTCCTCAATCACTATGGGGTCTATTTAACCATTTAAATTTTTCTATGTATTATATATTGAAATGATATAGATTTTTTTTGAGACAAGGTGTTGAGATAATTTTCGATTTTAAGGCTTAGTCTTCTCAGAATAACTTCTTGAAATATTTTAAATTATTGAATATATTGCATGCAGACTTTTCGTGAAAAAGTAGAAGAACTCCAAAATAAGGGACATGATTAGAAATCAGAGGGCATCATTGAGTTCAAAATGTGGGTTTTGGCCAAGGAGAGACATAATATTTTTTGGCATGTAACATTTATGAACAAGTCACCTCTAACATAAATGAATAAAATAATTTATTTAATATATTTAATTTTTTTGATGTATCGAGATATTTTTCTCTTTTATGTATATGGATATTTCTTTTGTCTCAGGTTTGGCCACTAAAACCCATTAGATTCAGATAGACCATTGGAGGGATTTTCCAAGAAGATGACAACAGATCGATATCCAATCATGGATCACCGCACAAATAGAGTTTGATGATCCTCTTAATGACAATAACACAAGTTTTATTCATCAATGAACAATCTGAAATCTAGTTAATAATTTTATCCATCTTTTAAATATATCTCAGACTAACAAGGATCAATTCCATGAAAATAAATGATACATGAATTATCAGTACAACTATTTTGATGGAATAATTTTATTTTATTTTGTTGATTTATACCGCTTCATTAATTCTTTTATAGGATAATAAACTGAGTCAAGATAAACAACAGATGAAGTTTGTTCATAACATTTTAGTGATTTTGGTTTTCTCCCTTCATTCCTCAAACATTCTTCATGGAAATTTTCATTTTTATCACGGTTTGAAGAATAACTAGTATTAAATCAATAATAAACCATTATTTGTCGCAATGGATCGATACCACGGGTATGGTTCATGATCTATTATGTGGTAGAGGTTCTCTAATGATGGACGATAATCTAGAGATGAAAAGACGGAATTGGGGATCCATTTATTGCTATTATTCGGTGATGGTGATGGTTTTGCTCGGAAGATCATTATTTGAGTATATTTGGATGTGGTAATCTAGAGATCAGATGACAAGAGGCCCAGAATGATCCAGATATATAAGTTTCAAAAATGGAGGAAACTCCGGAGAGGCAACAAATTGTGGGGAAGTATCTCTAGATATCCCATGAAATATGAAATATAATTTAGGGAATACACACCATGTGGGGACCCCATTGTTTTTTCATTATATTTTTATCCAATGATAAGGATCACACAGAATGTGACCCCTTCCACGCGGATTAGTGTGTACTTTGGAGAGTAAATGGATAGTGGTAAAAGTACACAGTAAGATGGATTTCCATATATGAGTATACAACCCCGGCTTGTGGTACTTGTGTTGGTACATGAACATGACCATCGTATACAGACACAACCAAGTGTCATAGGTAGGAAACCATGTGTATATACACATCGTATACACCTTATACTCACTGTGTATTTTTATAATCAATGTCGTGTGAGGCGTTTCCACACTATCATATAGGGGGTTGGTGGAAACGCTATATACCCACGGTTCATGATTTTTACCCCCTTTAAGTGAATATGTGGATCATTATTTCCTAGATTGTAACATTATAGTTTGTGTTTGTTTCCATTTGTCATTTACCTCTAAGGAACAGTGAAATATTACATCAATAACTCATTCTTAGGATCCCCTCTAGAGGTTGAGCCTTAGAGAAATATGTGGTGTCCCATTATGGGAATGAAGTGAAATCCTCTATGATTCTTTATTCTACAGGTTGATTTTTATGGAATATGAATAAACTCCAAGATCAAGTTGTTGATCCTCTCTCTTGTAGATTTTATTTTTATTGTTTGTGGTATAGTCAATTTTCTATGTCACAAGTTGATCTAGATTGGGTTTACGGTGTCGCCTAGAGGTCCTATATGTGACCCATATCATTGTATCAGAGTCCTATAATACATGTTCTCACGTGGTACCCAATTAACTAAACTTCTTCATCATGTTTTATTGATGTTAACATGTCTCAGGGAGTGAATTCTCCTATAATGAGCATTTCATCAAGAAACATCATGTGGTTGGAATATGGTTATGACTACATGTTCGTGTGGTACCTTTTATTAATATATATTAGTGTTTCTATAATATATTGATTATTATATCTTATATTGAGATGAATGTAATTGTTGACTTCTGTTTAGTCATTCGGGGTGTCATACTGATTATTGTTATACTCCACTGTATATGGGATTTTCCACACTTGTCATGAATTATGTAGAAGAAAACCATTTTGGCGGTGTCCTTGGAGGATAGTGAGTGGGTTTATCATATCTAGGGAATGTGAAACCAAGGTTTTTTACTGAGCTCTTGTAATAGACATTAGTCCTCGCCCTTGGATCATGTTAGAATTTTACATTTTTTTGGATGGGGTTGTATTTGAACCCTTTTTCCACTTTCATAAAAATAATATTCATACTATCTTGTGGGATTATAGATGTATACATGTATTATTTCAATTTTTTTTCATTTTATAAATGTGTGCTCCTTGATATTTGTGCATCAGTATATGTATCTTATGTTAATTACACTTATTGGATGGATATGCCGACACGATTTTGTTCACAATCCCAAGGCCTATTTTAGGTGGCATGGGTTAGACATTGGTTAGACCTCGTGATATCATATTGTAGAAGTGTGGTATCATAGGGTTTTTTTACCATTAGAATGAAGTCAGTGAGACTATTTTGTGGAAACACTACATTGTGTTTTGAGTTTTCATTTCTATATAAAGATTCTAGAGTTGGTTCGGTGACTGACACATCATTACACTTGGAATCTAATCACCTACATTTCTACTCAATAAATATAAACATTGGATGTATATAATTTGTTTTGTACATGAATCATATTAGAATGGTTATTTAATTACATTACCTTACAAATTCAGCTCTGCATATATAATATTTTTACTGTGGAACATCTTATTTTTTTATGGATGCCACCACATAGACAGTCAGTCATGATTCGACTACATTATCCCAATGATGATTATCCGATTGTTGAAGCCTCAGTACATGGATTTGTAATTGAGATAGATCCTCAGGGTGTTTTACCAACTATACCACGACCTGTTCAGTAGTATCTACAGTTGGATGTAACAACAGAGGATAGACACAAGCTAATCTAATATAATGAGTTTCTGATTTAGCGACCTCCCAAGTTTCACGGTGATCTAGACTTATATTTGGCTGAGGACTATTGGAGAAATTCACTCATGTTTTCCACCATGTGAAGACATTCAAGTGTTATATGGTATCCCTCATGGTTATTCATCTTCACATATCTACTGGGAGATATTGGATCATTAGGACACAATCCCATCATGGGAAAACTCTCTTCTGGAAAGAAATTGTGAATTTATCCATTGTGGGGCTCTATCACACCCCGTTACAAATAGTGCATGTACAATAGAATATATATCTACTATAGAGATGTATGACCATGGTAGAGTTATCAGTGTGGTTTATAAATTTATTACATTAATCCTTCGTAATAGTGTGAGTTTAGTTTCATAGATAATATACCTTTGATCGAGGATTGTGTTGGGACATCTGGGATTTAGTATCACCCCCTTCACTCCCACATATTCTTGGGTTCTTTAGTTAGATGTGTTAGAGGATATCATTTTGACCGAGCATACATTGATGTTGGGAGGTATCAGTGGGAACCTAGTTGCTAAGACAATGACAAAACATTACTGACGGATGTCAAAGAGATCCAAGCATGTCAGATGCATCTCTAGGAGATCATAGGACTTAGGGCCAGTGGTGAAGTGTTCTCAGGGTGGATCACACTATCGGAGGGACATGTGTTGTTTCTCCTTTAATTAATGAGGATATCTATCTCAATATTTTCCAACTTGTTGTATAACTTATCATGATATTGTCAAGGGACCACTGAGGAAAATATAATGAATGGATCCAGGAGTTTCATTGGGTAGAATACATTGTATTGGGGACAAAATTTCATCCAGATGTGGTTGGAGGATCGAACTATTACTGCCCCTCCACAAGGTGTTCCATCCATGCCTAGAGTGTAGGTTGGAAGGGACAAGTCTATGTGCACGATATAAAGGCATATGATCCTATGGATCGAGGGATGATATGTGGTATGATCATTGTAATTTATATATTTTATATAGTATTGATAGACATAGTGATAGACACTACTTCCATTCCAGATCACTGGTTAATTACAAAAATATTCCACTTGAGAAATTGGCTCACCCTTGTATTTGGAGACATAGACGGGTGGTGACAACGTTATCACACACTGGTTCAAACAGTTCAATCTGACTATTGGTGGTGAGAGTTTTGTATGTTATCTATTTTCCATAACAATTAGGCCTCCTGGAGTCATAGTAGATATAGACTAGATATCCATAGTAAATGTCCAAATCGAATGTTTTAGGTTATGTATATTGTGTGTATGCAGTGAACGAATGTGGTTTTCCATTGTGGTTTAAAAGGAGTCCTTAGCGATGTATGAGGTGCTCAAGAATAAGAGACTATAATTGAATACTCATATCTTTTCTAGAATGACTCTTATATCAGTTGATGCCTTGGGAAACCATCATCCTTCGGTGGATAGGGAGTATTGTTAGGTTTTTCTAGAGGACAAACTAGGTTTACATCCCCATTGAGAGATTTAATTCGTTATTGAATTTTATAAAAGGATGACAATGATATCTATGTCAGCATTTCATATGGACCATTTAGAGCATTAAGAGCTAAGGTTTCATTTGGGGGACTGATAAGAGAAGGGATTTGTGGGACCAAACATATCCCCATTTTCATCCCACATATTTTTTTCAATAATGTGGATATAATATTGTTGTTTTGTTTTCATTACTAATCCTTGTATAAGGTGACCATGAACAATAAGTATCCAGTTTTGAGGATAAATGGCCTCTTTAATCAGTTGAGTGGGCGGTATTGTTGTCGAATATTGACTTTCAATAAGGCCATCTCCATATGTGAGTAGAAGATTAGGATATATCAAAGATGGCAATTATATGTCTCTACGATCACTATTATTTCATGGAAATGCTATTTTGTATGACGAACACCCCCTCAGTGTACATGGGTATTGGGACCTAGATGTTTCAATCATTTTTAGATCGGTTCATCATGGTCTTCATTGAAGAAATCCTAGTGTATTTGGTGTCATAGTAGGAGAAAATGAGATAATTGAAAATATTCTTAGAAAACGTCCTAGAGTACCGTCATTATAGGAAGCTGTTGATGTGTAATTTTTTAGATTTGATAGGTTCACTTTAAAATAAAAACATTCTCAGTGGATTGATTTATAGTTGATCCAATAAAAGTTATGGAAATTATTTCATGGTATGCACCCAATAGTGTTACCATTGTGTGGATTTTCCTTGGTTTGTGAGGGTACTATAGGATAGTTGATCCCAACTACTACCAACATGTATCACCCTAGATGAAATTCACAAAGTCTAGAAGCCATTATTGTTTAATGAAATTTTCCAATAGTTTTTTAATAACATATACATATGTTGATGAGAGCTCCCATCATGATATTTCAGTGATAGTTATCGAAAAAAGGTATGTAACAGTATATCAATCCATAGTGATAATTATATCATAAATACCATATTATTTTTACATATATAATTATATATATATTTCTTCTAACATATAATTAATCACATCATGTCGAGGAGGCGTTAGTCCATACATCAATGGCCGACATTATAAATTTTATGTTTTTGAAAAGGGTAATAAAGAAAATGATATATTATACATCATTAAAGGTAATTATGAGATGAATATAATATTTATTAAAATAATTTCACATGTTTTTAATTAATACCATCCTCGATATGTTTTTTATTGTGTGAATGTATCACATATCTTTGAGGAGGCGGTAGTCCGCGCATCCACAAATGAGGATATCGTATTTACACAAAATGGAATGCATGAATGTATGTTCCTTTAAAGAATTAAGGAACAATAAATAATTCATTAAAATAAAATATAAAAAATATAAAAAATTATTTCGATATTAATTTTTACCATGAGATGTGTTAAATTAATAATGAATAATCATCCTTTCACAAGGTGGTAGTTTCCCATACGTGAACAGTAAGTTTGTTACTCATTTTATGGAAGTGCGTGTAATTTTCTATATAAATATTAATGTAAAAACATATATTTATATTATGGATACAAATTTTATTTTTGAATCATGGAAAAATAATCACTGATGGGGTTTATAATGAGAATAATGTGAATAGATCTTGAGAAGTATGTTACCTATTATAAGAAAACTCATTTTAGAATTCACCAAAAGGATTCCATAGATGGATTTATTAAAAAGGGAATGAATCTAGGTTTAGGGTAGGGATTTTTAAGTGATATATTTTCAGGTTTAGGATGATTCCATGTGTCGTGAGAGGTTTGAGAAAGTGTTAGGAGTGAGTGACTTTTTATAATGGAGGAGTGGCATTCTTATAAATTTTTTAAATGGTAATTCCACTAATGTTTTTCCTATTATAAGTGTCTAAAATAATTGTCCAAATATGATAAAAGGTATTATATGGTGAAAATATGGTTTGAAAATGGATTTTTTAGAAGTATATAGATCATTTGGGCTCTTAGTTTTATGCTTTAGTCCCTTGTTGAGTTAATTTTTCTCTAACTCATTGGAATTTATTTTAATTAATTTCAATATTTTTTATTTTTAAAAAATATGTTTACCTTATTATAAATTATAAATTATGAAAATTCAAAATATATAGTAAATTTTCTCTAATTGCAATATCATAAGTTTAAAAATTAAATTAAATTTCATCCCACCGACGAGATGGCAACTTATGTTTTTAAAGTAAAAAATGATCATAATCTTCATATATTTTTATATCCAATGTCAAAGAGAAATTAATTACAATGCCATAAATTGTTATATAAGATATAAAATTTATCTAATTAATCAAAAAAACCAATAAATAAATCATTTTAACAATATAATTAAATTATATATAAATGATGTTTTAAATTTAAATTGATTATTTATCATTATTTATCAAAAAATTAAAATTAAAATAAAAGTAACAATAATTTACCATAATCTAATTTTAATTTCACCCATTATATGATTATGTTTATTTTGAATTATAAAATATTTAATATTTCCCAAATTAATATTTAAAATATCTTCTCCATTAATAGGATGGATTTTTTTTTAAAAAAATAATTTTTTCTATGTGTAATATTAGGTTTCATTTTATCCAATATTAATATAATCATTTAAATAAACATTAAAAATATTTGACTGAATATATAATAAATAAATATCCTTAAAATCAACCACTATAGAAATAAATTGTACTTATTAAAACTAATTCCATTATTGAGAAAAAATCATTCCTTTATTAAATCATTCACTTTATATTAATTTAGTGTATATATTCATTTATAATTAATTTTTTACAAATGAATTCAATATTTTATTTCATAATATATTGAATCATATTCAAGACCATCAACTTAATATAATTTTTGAATCATATTGTATTAATAAATAAATTTTTTATTAATATATAATTGTTGGTAAAACATGGTTTTGAGTTTTTTTTAAGACATTGAAGAATGTTAGTATTGAGTGTATCATAAGATAACCCATGTGCTCTATGTAGAGAATGATAAACATTATGTTTCAAGTTAAATACTCTCAACAGTTTTTTTAACAAAGTTAGGAATAAAAATTAAATTTATTGTAAAAGGAATATTTTATAAATTCTTAGGGTGTTACATTCTCCCCACCTTAAATAAATTTCATCCTACAAAATAAAAATGTATCTCTGTAATAAAGGGATTGATATTTTAAAATTAAATGTTGGTGAAAAAAACCACTTTGTAAAAAATATAAAAAATTTATATTCTTAATAAGAGAGATAAAGAAGAATTTGGGTCACATAACTAGGGTTCCGAGTAGAAAAATATTGGTGGAAATTAAAATTAGAAATTGATGGAAAGAGTAAATAGCTATAGTCATTGGTCATAAGAAATGTTGTGATCAATGGACTATTTTTGGGCCTCAAAACCATAACACATTTGATAATATAAATTACTAGTTTATTTGTTGTATATAACATAATTAGATAACCTTTTTATTTCAATACCATTTTTCTAATGTTGAGAATTTTTTTCAATCTATATGTATATAAGTAAATATAGGTTTTTATTTTGAAATGCTATAATTATATTGTTCCTTGAACTATTTCTAATTCATTTATTTTCCCAAATTTCATCATAGTTAAACTAACAAAAAATCTTATAAAACCCCTTCTAATGCCCAAAATAATACATTTCATAGATAAATTATATTTCCAAAGAATTATGATCCAATTCATTATAAGGTAGGTCACCAAATTTTGAAACTAAAATTATAAAATAACAAGGTGTGGATTTTAATAACTATATACCAAACATGGGAATATGGTAATAACATGATTTACCATAAAACAATATTGAAGACAAGTTTGATTATCATTATTTAAATAGTTCACATCTTATTGGATACATTCCATGCATTCAAAAAAATGTAAACCCCATAAATGATATAATAAAAACATTATTAATAAATCATTACTCGATTCAAAGTATGTCGACACATATCTGATTCAATGTATAAAAAAAATACTTCTTCATTCAAACACCATTTTCAAAACAATAAGAACATACTGATGGTTATCTATCCAACATTCTTGTATTTTCAAAAACTATTAACTTTATAATAAATAATTTTTTTTGTTCCATTCCTGATATGATCTCAAATCCATAATGATGAATTAATACACTAAAATCCGTATATATTGCCTAAATTATATGATAAAATCCTCATTAATTAAATATTTTTACAAAATATTTCTTAAATCCAAATATGTAAGTACACTGATTATTACACTATGGTTGTGTTAATAACATATACTTGACCTTAACCCCTTGGGTTCAACAATGGTATATTTTCATGATGGTTGAGGAATTAATCTACATAGTTCCCCATAGTATTTCATTTATAACAATGAATAATAGTATTTTACTTTATCCCATTGCATTATTTTTCTTGCTGTCCCTTTTTATACACATATAGGAAACTTTCAATACATTCATGCATTTAAAATTGTGATTCTGTCTATAGTTAACAGATATAGTAAAATCAATCTTCCCCCCCCCTTTCCCATTTTAAATCATTTTTTAGTTTCTTTCAAATCATCTCTTGGTTTCCTTTGAATTCATAGGACTTAAATAATAATTTCTCTATCTTGATATCACATAAAACTGTTTCGTTATATGAATAAAGTTATTAAGATAGTAGACCTCGTCAGAGACGTAGCATAATACCATCAAATAATTGATCAATAATTCACTTCGTTTTGTTTATAACATCTAAAAAAATTATTTCTATCCTTGTAATTATAGGTTCATACTCCGTAAATCATTCTTCATCATTTTTTCTTAAACTATGTATCTTTCTATTATTCTTAGTTTGTTGATGATGAGGGACGTAATTATCAAACAATGTCTCCTTAAATATTATATATTCCCTGAGTTCTATTTCTTTCTCTACCCTTTAATTTTTGAAAAAGTACTAGCATTTATCCAAGTCACCATTGATAAACTACACTGAAATTTTACCCTTCTTCATTTCCCCACATCCTGATTTCATACATATCTTCTCAAAATTTGTAATCCATTTCTCAATTTCTATTGGATCAGTAGTCCAATAATATGATGGGGGTATATTTCATATAATGTGATCCAACATAAGAGATTCTTATTGTGGAAGAGTTTTCTATCATTGGTTATGATTATTTGTCATTACATAATTAAGGTCACCTAATATAGATTTAATTTTCTCTTTTCCAATAAATGATATATTGGTTTTATTAGTAGAGAAATATATAGATTTTCAATGACTTGTGATACCATTATTCCATCCTGGTGCCATTTCTTAACAATGGAACATACATGATGAGTTCATCAAATTATGATCATTGTATAATTCCAAATATAGAATAACACATAATTTAAAATTATAATTTTACTAATATGTATTATTGAAATCGTAAATACGGTTTATTGGGAATATCATTAATTTCAAATTATTTAAACCATTTGGTAACAAAATTTTAAATTATCCTATGTTTATCCCTAGTGCGTGTCAAACTAGGAGGACAAAAAATCCCATTTTTTGGTACTAGTTTATTCTGAGTCATGGTAAACATAGATTTTTAGTGTTGTTACCCCATGGTGCATCTATTCTTGATCCACATACAATTTTAGTATATATATATAGGGATTTATTTCATGGAATACCGATAAAATTTATATCTTATAAAATTCTTGTATTTTCATCTATAATTATCTTTAATGTCTATCATAGGGTTATTTTCAATAATATATGGTCTCTAAATCTAGTTTCCAAGGAACCTGTTAAACTTCCTATGATACAAACTATAATGCCACGATCCATGAAATCCTTGAGGTGGTACATTATATAATTTAATTGATATAGATACAATACTATTATCCCAATGTGGAGAATATGTTATCATTTTTTTAAATACAAATTACATAGAAGATACCAATAATACATTTAAAAAATAAATTAAAGTAGAACATAAGTAAAATATGGGAATTCTTGAAACATCATTCTAATATTTATTCATTAAAACCTAGGGAAAAGAAACTAAATAAGGAGGAGATAAAATTAATTTTAAGGGAATTTGTTGTGTAATAAATAATTGACATATGTTAACAAATCAACATAAAATGGTGAATAACTTTAAACATGTACCATTAATATAAATAGACATGGTGTAATCTACATGACCATGTTTGAAACTAAAACAAATTAAATTAATAAATAATGAGAGAATGAAATGATTCTATAGATATGACGATGGAATAATAACATTGATAATAATAATAAAATAATTCCCAATTATTGAAATTCTAAATTATTGGACATCATGTTTCCCTAGAACATGATACTTTTGCAAACATAATAATACAATTTAAACTATTTTTATTTGGAAAATTGATTCATCTAACGAGACCAATGATGTTTTAGGGTGATTAATTTATATACTCCACATCTTATAGAGGTATTATTAACTTTTCACCAAACTATAGGTCATGCATTAACCATTCCCCAACCCGTATAGTGCATGTACAATGTATTCCACATATAGTGAAATAAGAAATTTAACTAATAAAAACTTTTCCACACAATAAACTGTAATGTCTTGGATTTTTCCATGTATTATTTTAATATTATATGGGAACTAATTCAAGACCAGGCTCTGGGACGGAGTGCAGTTCCGAGGCCCGATGATCCCGGAAGAAATGTTTGAATTTAATTTAATAATTAAATAACGTTCATATGAGGTTTTCCGGAAAAAGTGGAATAACACCTGAACGGGTGCACGGATCAAAAATCCGATGGCACTGTTGAATTCAGAGCAGCGGGTTTAACATAGAAGAGACCTAACATTGGCCGGTGCAGGTCGGTGGTGAAATATGGTTTCTGGACGCAACCGTAATAAAATATTTTATTAAAATATTTTATTTAAATCTTTATTGCAGCGAAATATCTCTTTTCCTTTTTAAAAAGATATTTCGCAGTGGATCAGGGTTACTTTTTCATAAATCGGAATTCCCCTGGAGGCTTTGGAGAGCTCTGGAGAAAACCTCCCAATGCGGCGACGATGTTCTTGATGAGCTTCATCGGCGACGATGATGCGGCAACCAGATCTTATCCAACGAATTCCGCGGATCTAGGTAGGATGTTTGTTTCTGATTTCCTTCCCCATTTTTGATTTTAGTTACGAACATGGACTAATCCACAAATAGAATAGCCCATAGATTGATCATTCTTGCGGGACGGGTTTTTCGGGGATTTTTAGGTTGTTTGGTTTTGATCTAATGGCGACGAACCAGAATCGTCATGAACAACGATCGAGGATCGTCCCTCTTGTTTTATTCTTGTGTTTTTCTCCCTCACGTTCTTCGTTGCGTGCTATATGTTCTTGAAGTAAATCGATCGTTGCGCATTTGTTTGTTGGCGCAATGATCCAAGATTGAAGATCCAACCCCAGAGCGATGCCATGGAGGTGCGACGACGGTTTTGGCAGGCGATTCGGAGCGGATTGAGAGATACGGCTTTTTGGGAATTTTTCTTAGGATGTATTTTTTCAGGTTTATAATCCAATTTAAGAGCCGAAAAAACGCAATATGATGTTCGTATGAAGAAATGAACCAATCCTTGGAGTATCGGGATGAACGGGCGCAAAATCGAGGATCTGGAGGTTCGGCTGCGGCGCAGGGAAGAAGACAGAATTTCTGGAAAAATCCTGAATACACGCCATGTAGTATGGGATACATGGCATGTGTTCATCAGCGGACCACCTAGCGTGTACTACGGGAGTACACAGACACAGGTTGGGTATAAGGCTAAGGACATGGCATGTATACCCTTCCCCGGCCAGACCCGGCCAAATACACGGTATACCCCGTGCACTGGTACACGGGCATGCAACACGAACATTGGTTGGGTGTATAGCCAAGGACACAGCGTGTATACCCATCCCCGACCATACCCATCCAGATACACGGGATACCCCATGTACTGGTACACGGGCATGCAACATGGACACAGACAGAGGTCTTGTACGGGCGCACGACCAGGGTACACGGAGCGAGCCCCAGGTGCTCAGACACAGCGTGTGATTCTTCTACATGCCATGTAGTTACTTTCTATCCAACAAGCTAAATGACACGGTCCATTTACACGGGCAATACCCAGAGTCAGGAACAGGACGTGTACTTTTCTACATGCTGTGTAGTTGAGTTTTTACACAGCCTAAATGGATGACGTGGTCCGTTTACACTGGAAGTACCTAGGGTCAAGGAACACAGCTTGTAACCATACTACACATCGTGTAATAAACTCTTCAAGGCTTGAAAAAATTTCCTTCTGTGATATGGGATAGTTTCCTTAGGGTTCGTCCCCTTGGTCTTTCTCATGAAGGTTCCCAGTAAAATTTCCTACATATAGGAAAATGATCCCTTCACCAGGACTTCCTGAATATAATTGTTGGAATCCCCTATGTGAGACTTAGAGCTGGATCCTCTATTCATTCCTAGAACCCAAGGTAGAGTTCTCAGTATCGATGAGACCAAGTTTACCCAGGCACTGATCCTCTTCTTAGCGGATTAGCTCATACTGAGTTGTCGGAATCACCCCATGACTTGGCTGTGATCCTTATCTGAGCATCATGTTCTCATAGTACTTTTGGTGTTTTTTCTCTCAGAATGAGTAATTCAAGTCTCTTTCCTTAGACCTATGAGTTTTTTCTCCTTGTTACATGCTTAGTGGAATCTTCGAGCTGGATCCTAGTGGCGGTATCGCGATGGTCGTTTGTGTATTAGTATATCTGGATATTCTTGTATATTCTCTATAGACATATAATTTTTGCAGCTGATTGTATCTTTCCTTTATGGTATTTTCCCTCATTTTGTTTCCTTTGTGGTTTCGGGGTGTCCTACTGGGTATTGTTATACTCACCCCTACACGGGACTTGCCCGCACATGTCGTGTCTTGTGCAGACGAGCGAGCCTTTAACAGGATTCTTTGTGGACCAATACCAGACGATACTCAGTGAGATCAGGTGGGCCGTGGTGTGTTCCTTCGGCCAAATATTGCAATCCCAGTACCTTTACTTACAGGTTGGACTTTGTTACAGAATTTCTTTTAGTGGGCTTGTACTTTTGGCCTAGGGTTTTACACATGCTGTACTTTACTTTTCTGTTGTACTATGTTGGTTGGGATTTTTAGTGTATGCATGAATTTCCATTTTTTATAGTTTTTACTTTTCATCTTTGTGGGCTTGGAGATGTGTGTGTGTGTGTAGAGGTTTATAGGCAATGCCCCCCATTTTAGTAGCATGCCTACTCGGGGCTAGTCACCAGCCCCTGGCTTATTGGAGGTGGGATTGGGGAGTTGTGTCTTGGGCCCCACCGGGAAGGGTCATGATAGAGTGGCATCAGAGGTGGTTGGTTTTTCATTAGGACCGAGAGTCTATGAGTTGGTTTGGGGCAACAGTGTTAAGTGTTTCAAGTTCAGATTTCAGGCCAGGGACCATAGTGTTGGTGCAGGCGGCCGACAAATCTATACACCAGGACTCTGATTACTTTCTTTTCGACTCGTAACATGAGAACACTAGTTGAAGGGGAAAAAATGGTACATACATCATATAGGAATTGGTTGTGGTTTCAATTTCCTTCTTGAGTCAGCTGTCTAGATTAAATCACTGATTGAGATAAATCCTGTTTCTTTATAGGATGCCTCCGCGAAGTGAACCCGCAAGGATTCAGTAGCTCAATCATGAGGATGACCCCCTCAGTGATGAAGCTTCGATACAAGGACCGGATCCCCTAGTTTTAGCATCAGGTGGTGTGCTAGTTATCCCGCCACCTGTGGAACAGTGTTTAGTTCCTGCTGTACCAGTAGAGGAGGAGCGCAGACTGAGCGCCCTCCACGAGTTTCAGAGACAGTGACCCCTCAGGTTTCGAGGCAAGCTTGACCCTCAGGCAGCTGAAGTCTAGCATGAGGCGGTGACCAGAGTCTTCCGTTTGGTCAGGACACCAGCAGACCAAATGGTGATCCTGGCAGCGAGCCTTCTATAGGGCTCGGTAGGGCGATGGAGGAGTTTGGTTATCCCGACCCATGACGAGGTGACTCTTTCCTGGTCGGAGTTTGAGCATCTCTTTAGAGATTAGTTTTCACTGGTTACCCTAAGAGAAGTATGCATACAATAGCTTAATCAGATCTAGCAGGGAACCATGTCGGTGGCTTAATATTCACCAAGGTTTACCGACGTCTCGCAGAACTCGATTGATATGGTCAAAGATCAGTACATCAGAGCTCAGACTTTTGAGCGGGGCTTGCGTAGAGATATCTAAGCTAGCATCATCCCTATGAGAATCCCTACTTATGCTGGTGTGCTCGAGCGAGCTTTGGTGGTCGAGAGCTTCTTGGCAGAGCAGAGACAACAGGCAGTTGTCAGTAGTGGATGATCTGGAGAAGAGACCTCGACAGAAGGGATCCAATGTCAGGGTGCACCAGCCAGCCTTGAGAGAGGAGATTCTACTCATGTGATGGCAGGGGACATCTCGCTTGAGATTTTCCGACCCATCGTTCTACTGACACGGGAGGAGTGGATGGACCACTGAGGCTGAGGAAATGTGTGGAGCAGACAAATCTGCGGGGTGGTGAACGCAGTAGAGGATCTGAGTGGGCAGCAGAAGGTGATCAGTGTTTTGACCCTTTACCACCACCACCCCCAGGAGGTCCACCCAAGGCTCAGGGAGCTGTTGGACAGAGGCAGGGATAGCTGCAGCCGGCAGAGGCTTATAACCCAAGTACTCTTGGAAGGATTAGAGTTACTATCTATGTCATTTCTACTTTGGCTGCCGTATTGATAGTCATAGGTTCTAGTCATTCCTTTCTGTCTACATTTCTTGTTCAAGAACTTGATAATCCAGTTGAGTCGTTGACTCGACCATTACGCTTAGAAACACCGAATGGAGAAGACTCAGAGATCACAGACCTTTGTAGACAATGTGACCTGACCCTTGGATGCCAGAGTTTCGGTTGGAACCTGTTACGGGAAGATTCGAGGCCCTACGATGTCATTCATGATATGGATAGGCTATCCACAGTCCATGCCCAGATCAACTGTTTTAGGTGAAGGGTGTGGTGTGTCTGTAATGATGGAATGAGGTTCTCTTTTTTCGGTGAAATAGAGACCCAGACAGTGCAGGATGGACTCGTGCATAGGAAGGCACAACCAATTTCACATCAGTTGGCTAGACTAGCCCTTGGTGCGATAGGTGTTACGAGTTTCTAGTTTCCAGCAGTAGTGGGTGAGTATGAGGAAGTCTTTCCAGAGGATTTCCCCAGAGTACCTCCCCATCGAGAGATAGATTTATGCATTGAGTTGCAACCCGGGACGACACCAATATCAGCATCAGCATATCGGATGTCTCCCACCGAGATTCATGGGCTGAGGGTGCATCTTGACGACTTTTAGAAGAAGGGCTTTGTGAGACCCAGTGTTTCACCCTGGGCGGCCCCAGTGCTGTTTTCCAAGAAGGCAGACGGGAGCTTGAGGATAGTGTGGATTACCGGCGCTTGAATCAGGTGACTGTGAATAACCGGTATCCACTACCAAGGATCGATGACCTCTTAGACCAGTTTAGAGGGGCACAATGGTTCTCTAAGGTTGATATATGATCAGGCTATCACTAGTTTCGAGTACAGGATGAGGATATACCGAAGACGGCTTTCAGATGCCACTAAGGTCACAATGAGTACATGGTGGTTCCCTTCGGCGTGACGAATGCCCCGGAAGTTTTAATGGGACTCATGAACCGGATCTTTCAACCCTATCTAGACTGGTTTGTAGTGGACTTCCACGACGATATCCTCGTGTACTCTACGTCAAAGGAGGAGCACGCAAGACACCTAAGGATGGTTCTGGACACACTCCGAGAGCACCAGTTGTTTGGGAAACTCTCAAAGTGTCAGTTCTGGTTATAGGAGGTCCACTTTCTGGGACACATTATCTCAGTAGATGGTGTAGCAGTGGACCCAGCCATGGTAGAGGCAGTGCTGGCATGGGAGCCACCCGGGAGCGTGATGGAGGTGTATAGTTTCCTTAGGTTGGCAGGATACTATCAGAGATTCATTATTGATTTCTCCAGGATTTCTGCACCCATGACATCTTTGACCCAAAAGAGGTAGCCTTTTGTGTGGACCAAGAGATGCCAGCAGGCTTTCTAGAAGTTGAGACAGAGTCTGACAAGCACTTCAATCATGAGGTTACCGGAGGAGGGTGTCGAGTAAGTAGTTTTCTATGACACATCAGGAACTGGTCTTGGTTGTGTCCTAATGTAGTGGCAAGCAGTGATTTCCTATGGCTCACGTTAGTTGAGGCCACACGAGCAGAACTACATGACCCATGATCTTGAGTTGGTAGCGGTAGTCTTCACGTTGAAGATGTGGCGACACTACCTGATGGGTGAGTGGTTTACCATCTACTCTGATCACAAGAGTCTCAGATATGTATTTTCTCAGAAGTATCTGAATTTGAGACAAAGACGATGGCTTGTGTTCTTCCAGGATTATGTCTTTGAGATCGTTTACACACCTGGGAAGGGGAACATTGTGGCAGACGCTCTCAGTAGAAAATCTAGTTCACAATTGCTGGATGAGGTGATGAGGTAGTTGGCCTCCTTACAGTTATCCTTCGAGGATGGAGATGAGGGAGCCTACCTTAAATAGGTGGTTTTCACCCCCACACACTTACAACGAGTCATGGAAGCACAACGCGAGGATTCTAGTTGTGAGACACTACGTGATCATATAGCCATAGGTGTTGTGGATGATGGATATTCAGAAGGTGCAGAGCACATTGTTCTTTTCAGTGGATGTATAGTAGTACCAGTGATGTTTCGGGAGTAAGTTCTGAGGGATTTCCATAAATCCCCTTTGGCGGTACATCCAGGCATGGAAAAGATTTATCAGGACCTCTGACGTCAGTTCTAGTGGCCAGGAATGAAGAAGTGTGTGGCAGAGTTTGTTTCTCGGTGCATTACTTCTCAGCAAGTAAAGGATGAGCACCAGGTCCTATTGGGCTTGACTCAGCCCCTTGAGGTGACAGAGTGGAAGTGGGATGGAATATCCATGGACTTTGTGACAGTTTTACCACGTACCTCCAGGGGACACGATCCCATTTGGGTGATTGTTGGTCGACTCACCAATTTGTCCCACTTCCTAGCCTTACGGGAGCAGAGTTTAGTAGATAGCTTGGGACGCCTCTACATGCTGGAGATAGTTCGACTTCATGGAGTTCCATCCATGATAGTCTCAGATCGTGATGCTCATTTCACATCCCGGTTGTGGAAGGGATTGCAGGAAGCTTTTGTAACTCAGTTATGATTGAGCACAACATTTCATCCCCATACTGATGGTCAGACCGAGCAGACCATCCAGGTCCTGGAGGATATGCTTCTATCTTTCATACATGACTTCGGTCGTAGCTGGGAGGATCACCTACCACTGGTGGAATTTTCTTATAACAACAGTTATCATTCCACTATTGTTATGGCACTATTCGAGGCTCTTTATGGGAAACCTTGCAGGTCACCACTTTGCTGGATAGACCCAGGAGAGTCAGCACTTATGGGACCAGAGATGGTGAGAGCTAATATAGAGAAGGTGCAGGTCATCCAGGAGTGGATAAAGACTGGACAGAGTCGGAAAAAGTATTATGCGGATAGGATGAGGAGGCCCTTGGAGTTCTAGGAAGGAGACCATGTGTTCCTTTGGGTCTCATCTCAATGGGGATTGCGGAGATTTGGCAGAGGTAGAAAGCTATCTCTGAGGTTTTTTGGCCCTTTTTAGATTCTTAGTAGACTTGTCGAGGTGGCGTATCACTTGGCTCTAGATACTCAGATGGAACGGATACACAACGTCATCCATGTGTCGCAGCTGCGAAGGTACGTGCATGATCCATCGCATGTTATCGACTAGGGCGAGATGGACATCGATGATTGAGTGAATTTTTCTAAGTACCCAGTGGTGATCGAGGATTGGCAGGAGATGATCCTTCGTGGGTGAGATATTCCCCTAGTGCGTGTTCGGTGGCATCACGGGAATCTCCAGGAGAGCATGTGGAAGTGGGAGTCTCAAATTTGCGTGCAGTACCCACATCTTTTTTAGTAGCCTTTGTTTTGGCTTTTCGGGGACGTAAATGCCCTAAGGTGGGTGTGATGTAATGTCCTAGATTTTTCCATGTATTATTTTAATATTATATGGGAATTAATTTGAGACCAGGCTCTGAGACGACGTGCAGTTCCGAGGCCTGGTGAGCCCAGAACAAATGTTTGAATTTAATTTAATAATTAAATAACGTGTGCATGTGGTTTTCCAGAAAAAGTGGAATAACTCCCGAACGGGTGGTCAGATAAAAAATTTGATGGGATGGTTGTGCTCAGAGAAGCAGTTCTACCCTAGAAGAGACCTAACTTCGGCTGGCGTAGGTCGGTGGAAAAATCTGGTTTTTGGACGCAACCGTAAAAAAATATTTTATTAAAATATTTTATTTAAATATTCGTTGCAGCGAAATATTTCTTTTCCTTTTTAAAAATATATTTCATAGGGGATCAGGGTTACTTTTCTCATAACCCTGAATTCCCCTAGAGGCTCTAGAGTGCTCTGGAGAAAACCTCCCAACACGGCGACAGTGTTCTTGATGAGCTTCACCGGCGACGACGACACGACAACCGAATCATTGCCAACGAACGCTGTAGATCCAGGTAGGATTTTTGTTTTTGATTTCCTTCCCCGTTATTGATTTCTGCGATGAACATGGACTAATCCATGAACTTTTTAGACCGTGGATCGATCGTTCTTACGGGATGGGTTTTGCGGGGATTTTGAGGCTGTTCAGTTTTGATCTAACAGCGATGAACCCGAATCGTCATGAATAAAGATCGAGGTTCATCCCTCTTGTTTGATTCTTATGTTTTCTCCCTTGAGTTCATCATTGCATTCTATGCGTTCTTAGAAGAAATTGATCATTTCACATTCGTTTTTTGGTGCAATGATCTGAGATTGAAGATCCAACCCCTGATCAATGTCACCGAGGTGCGATGATGGTTTCGGCAGGCGATTTGGAGCGGATCGGGAGATACGAGTTTTTGGGAGTTTTTCTTCAGATGGATCGTTCGAGGTCTATGATCTAATTTAAGAGTCGAAAACACCCATTATGATATTCATATGATGAAACGAACCAATCCCCGGAGTATCGGGACAAAGGGACGCGAAACCGAGGATCTGGAGGTTCAGCCGTGGCACGAGGAAGAAGACCGTGTTTCAGGAAAAATCCCGACTACACGCCATGTAGTATGGGATACATGGCATGTGTTACTTGGCGTACCACCTGGCATGTACTCTGGGAGTACATGAACACAGGTTGGCTACACGGCCAAGGACACGGCATGTATACCCATCCCCGGCCAGTCCTTTCCAGATACACGGGATACCTCGTTCACTGGTACACGGGCAGGCGACACGGACACGGGTTGTGTACATGGAAATGGTCACGGCGTGTATACCCTTCCCCGGCCATACCCGGCCAGATATATGGGATACCCTATGTACTAGTACACTGGCAGGCAACTCGGACATGGAAAGAGGCTGTGTACAGGTGCATGGCCAGCGTACACGAAGCGACCCCCAGGTGCTCGGACATAGAGTGTGATTCTTCTACACGCTGTGTAGTTACATTCTATCTGAAAATCCGAATGACACAGGCTGTTTACACGAGAAGTACCCGGAGTCTGGAACATGGCATATACTTTTCTACATGCTGTGTAGTTGAGTTTTTACATAGCCTGAACGGATGACATGGCCAGTTTACACGGGCAGTACCCAGGTTCATGGAACACGGCGTGTAACCATACTACACGCCATGTAATAAATTCTTCAATGCTTGAAACAATTGCCTACTGTGTCTTGGAATAGTTTCCCTAGGGTTCATCCCCTTTTTCTTTCTTCTAAAGGTTCCCAGTATCATTTCCCACATATAGGAATATGATCCCTTCAGCAGGACTTCCGGAATAGAGTTTTTGGAATCCCCTTTGTGAGACTTAGAGCTGGATCCTCTATTCATTCCTGGAACCCTAGGTAGTGTTCTCAGTATCGACGTGACCAACTTTACCCGGGATCCGATCCTCTGCTTAGGAGATTAGCTCAAACTGAGTTGTCAGAATCCCCCCATGACTTGGTCGTGATCATCATCTGTGCATCATGTTCTCATAGTACATGTGGGGTGTGTTCTCCCAGAAACAGTACTTCATGTCTCTTTCCTCAGACCTAGGAGTGTGTTCTCCTTGTTACATGATTAGTGGAATCTTCGAACTGGATCCTAGTGGCGGTATCGTGATGGTCATTTGTGTATGAGTATATCTGGATATTATTGTATATGCTCTGTAGACATATACTATGTGGAGATGATTGTATCTTTCCTTTGTGGTATTTTCCCGTGTTGTGTTTCCTTTTTGGTTTCGGGGTGTCCTACTGGGTATTTTTATACTCATCCCTGCACGTGATTTTCCCGCATGTGTCGTGTCTTGTGCAGACGAGCGAGACTTTGACAGGATTCTTGGCAGACTAGGACCGGATGATACTCAGTGAGATCAGGAGGGCTGAGGTGTGTTCCTACGACCATAGATTGTAGTCCTAGTACCTTTCCTTATATTTTGGACTTTTATACATACTTTCTTTTGGTGGGATTGTACATTTGGCACATGGTTTTACACTTGCTGTACTTTACTTTCCTGTCGTACTCTATTGGTTGGGATTTTTAGTGTATGCATACATTTCCATTTTTGTAGTTTTTACTTTTCATCTTTTTGGGCATGAAGATGTGTGTGTTTGTGTACAAGTTTATAGGCAATGCCTCCCATGTTAGTATCATGCCTACTCGGTTCTAGTCACCAACCCATGGCCTATTGGAGGCGGGCTTGCGGAGTTGCGGCTTGGGCCCCACTGGGACGGGTCATGACATAAACTATTTGAAATAAATAAAAGATAGATAATTAATAAAAATTACACATTGGATGATATGTAGTGACATGTTTTGTTTATATTGATAAATGGAAATAAAATTGAAATATCATTAAAATATTCCCATAGATAATAATTTTAAACATTCCAAAGTGCCAGGTACAACTTTCAAACATTAGAATCATAATCCCCATGATGAAATAACATTAAGTGGGGATCATAATAACATGAAAATAAGGATATTCATGATATAACATGATAAATGGTAGTATTTACTACATTTTAAAGTTAATTCTTTCATAACAACAAATAAGTCTCAATGCAATACAAATTGAGAAGAAATCCATTACCTTGAGTTGAAATTGTCATGTGTGTCCTTATATTCATGAATTATAAAACTTATATTAATTTCATAAATTATTCAGAACCTTTATAATTTTTATCATTATATATAATTCATTTATTAAATTTTTTTAACATCTACTTAAACAATTGGGTTAACATCAGTTGTTTGGACTATATTTGTTTTATTTTTCAAAAATGTCATTGGTTGGGAAACTTTTTTCTAAGAGGACATCAATTAAACAAATCCAAAATATAAATCATTTAATAATTATCTTATTTATAAGTCAATTATACTTAAAATTAAATCATGAATGATATTTATGAAACATGAACCAATGTTACAATCGGGGTGACAGTAGGCCATATGCATGCATAAGTATTATTCCAATTTTTAAGTTACTATAATGGAAAGAAGGTTTGTAAATCCATATCCATGCATAATGAACATTATATCATTAATAAAATTTTATTTAATCATATATAGATGTATATATAATTATTTTTGTAATAGGTATCACATCATGTTGAGGAGGTGGTGGTCTACGTGTCCTTGACTAGCACTATCATATTAATCTAAGAGAATAGTAAAAATGAAGATGATATAATATATTTCTATATATTTAATAACATATTTAATATAATATGGATATAATATATGTCATATAGTTTTAATAAATCTCATCCTTTATATGTTCCATGTATATTGTGAATGAATGACATCACTTTGAGGAGGCGGTAGCCCATAATTCCACAAATGATGTTATTGTATTCACACGTAATGGTATTCATGATGTTTTTTCACATATAATAATTAAATAAGTATAAATATTAATAATAAAATATAAAAAATAAAAATTATTATGTCCATCATAATTACCATAAGGAGAGGTCTTAAAGGAAGAACAAATAATCCTTATATCCTAAGACAGTAGTTTATTGTACATGAATGATCTGTTTATTACCCATTTTATGGAAGTGTGTGTAATTATTTGTCAAAAAAATAATATAAAAACCTATCATAAAAGTTAGTATGATTATTTTATTATTTAAGTATTTAAAAATATAATTTGAGGGGGTGGATACTGAAAATAAAATATAAATAACATGAGGAATGATGTTAGCTCTTATTGAGGTAACTCCTTTTCATTTTAACCAAAGGTATTCTTTTGATAGACTCATTCCCATGTTTTGGGTTATAGTTTAAGGATATTTATTTTTAGTAGATAATTTTTTATATTTTTTGATCCAATGATAGTTGAGAGGTGTGAAGAAGTGGGAGGTGTGAGGGTCTTTTTATAATGTAGAAGAAGTGACATTCTTGTATTTTTTTAGAAATGGAATTCCACCCATTTATTTTCATATCACAATTCACTCAAATAATGGTCTAAATTCAAAAAAATTGTGTAATGGGTAGATATATGCAAACCAATGTCTTTTGGAAACGTGTTTATGTCATTCTAGATATTTTGCACCTGGTTTAGTTCCTCGTGAACTTAATTTTTCTCGTATTCATTGTAATAAATTTTAATTACATTCAATAATTTTTAACCAAAAAAATAACATACTATAAATTATTAATTATTATGATTCCAAATATGGAATCCATTTTTTCAAATTAATGTCTCATAAGTGGAAGAAATTAATTTAAATTTAATCCCATAGATGGGACAACAAGGAGGCTTTTTAAGTAAAAATGATCAAAATATTGAGATGTTTTTATATGTAATATATAATTGAAATTTATTACAATGACCTACATTGGATTAAAGTATATAAAAATTTTCAATTAAATATTTAAATTTAATAAAAAATATAGAATAACTATATAATTAAATTAAATTAATGAGAACTTTTGAATTAAAATTTACTACTCTTCATTAATCATTAAAAAATGAATCTTCTTAGAAAAATACCATAAATTTCCACAAACATTAATTTAATGTTATTATTTCAAAAAACATTATTTTGACATATATATATGTTTTAAATTTTCATACATTTAGATATAAAATAGGTTCTCCATTCAAATGTAGTAAAATAGTTTTTATAACAATATAGGTTTTTAAGTGTTGTATTAGGTTTTTATTTTATAATTTCTATAGTATCAATTGGATATATTTTACAAATAAATTATTAAATATATAATATAAAAATTTCTACAAAATTATCCAATAATAGTCATTTATTTAACATACTATGATAAATCTCCATTTCACAGAGAAATAGTCTTTTATAAAATCATTCCCTTAATATTAATTTCATTTCCATATTCATTTATAATTAATGGTTAATTGATGAATTAAGCTATATATTTTTATAATTTAGGTAATAATATTCTTCACCATCAATATTATGGAAAAATTTTATATTTTTATATTAAATATTATTATTTTTAATAATATATTAGTGTTTGGTAAAACATAGTATTCTGTGTTATAGAAACCATTTTGGAATGTCAATATCATGTTTAACACATGATATCCTCAGTATTCTATATAGATAAATCTATACATTAGGTTCCATGTAACATAATATAACATGGTGTTTCATATAAATAAATCTAGGTAAAAATTTAAAAACCTCTTAAAAGAAAAATATTATAAAGTCTTATGGTGTTACATATATCTTCTCTAACAAGGATATTAAATTGGGGAAAAGGAAAAGACTAGTGTGTATCTAAGACAATGATTTCAAGATTGAATATACTACTAGGAACATGATCATGATGGAATAATATCTTATAACTCTATCTAGTTTTTATTTATCGGATGTGGTGTTAGAGTCGTTAGACACATTGTAGTTGTCCTTCATGGGAAATGTTAGTACTTAATTTATTTAGTCAATGGTTCTTACCAAAATTTATTATAAATCATTTTGAAAATAATAACCATGGAGATAATGACAGTGATACCTTCCATAGAAAAATATCTACTATAAATTCTTTTAATGGGTATTCTGTATGTGGGGATCACATTATCCTTTTCATTGGATAGATGACGGTACCTTTGACATTGTGGGAGGAGGTGTTCTGGTAGTTCAATACATCCTTATTTGTGGTAAATCCATTAGTGGAAATGATGTTCCTTGAAAATCGACATAATTTTGGTGCCTAGGAATGATTAAGATAGTTTTAGATTTTTTATATTGATGCCACACTTTTCAACATGTGATGGCTGAGAACCATCTTCCTGTGGATTTAGCTCAACCATGTGAGGTTCCAAAGTTTAATTTAGATTAGTTTAATATGGAAATTATGATTTTCTTACAATTTACTTGATGGGGAAATGATTCTATATAGGTTATCATAGATTAACCCAACATGTTGTCCCACTCCATATATATTTGATCTAAATGTTCTGTATAGATCTTTGGACTCTAATACTAGAACAAGATAGTTGGACTCTATGGAGTTTCCTTAGAAGTTTTTTTAATGTGATGATTGATTAAAATAATGTATATGGGGAGTATTAAAAGATGTATTTGGGACTCAATTAATCTTGAGCATGATGTTTTATCCCTAGACTGAAGGCCAGATAGAGAAGACTATTCTGATCCTAGAGGACATGATGTGGGATCACATGTTGGACTTTGGATGTAGTTTGGCATATTCCATACCCTTGGTTGATTTTTTTACAAAAAAAGTCTATCATTCCCCAATCGGTAAGGCACCATTTAAGGATTTTTATAGGTGACCCTACTGGTCATTAAATTGTTTGAATGATCCTGGTGAGTCAGTACTCATGGGTTTGGAGTTGGTGCAAAAAACTATGAAGTAGGTGCAGATCATCCCGGATCATGTGAGGACTAAAAAGATCCATAAAATGTTTTATGTGGAATTATTATGTAGACATATAAGGTTTGAGGAAGGATAACATGGTGTCACTCCTTGACATGGATTGTATATATTTCACCATGATGGGACATAATCTCTTTTATTCAGTTGTACCCTCCATATTCTTCATTGAGTTAGATAGGTGGAGT
The DNA here is from genome assembly GCA_963277665.1 of Viscum album. Classification (NCBI taxonomy): domain Eukaryota; kingdom Viridiplantae; phylum Streptophyta; class Magnoliopsida; order Santalales; family Viscaceae; genus Viscum; species Viscum album. Next base: position 1,629,273,075 of record OY728121.1, on the reverse strand, counting down.
AACTATTATCTCTAATTCCAAAATTGTATCGTGTATATGAAATATTCCATGTGTTGTATAAAAGGAGGTAAGTTCATTACCAAGAATTGGATATCAAGTGGGTTGAGATGGAATTCTTAGAGAGAGATACCATTATTTTTTACCTTGTAGAGGTAAAGGATCAGCAGGAGAGGATATTTTATGGCCATTTGATTCCCCATAGGAACATCTTGTCGGAAAATAATAATCTTTTGGAGAGGACATGTGTCTGGGAGACCAAGATTTAGTCCCAATACCCTCATCTTTTCAGTATCCCTTATTTTATCTTTTTGGGATGTAAATCCATATGGTGTGGAGAATGTAACATCTCGGATTTTTAATGTTTTAGTTTTTGGATGACATATGGTTTTCTTATAGGACCATGTGATGATATGACATGTGATCCTAAGCCTCAGTGTGCCTGAAATAAATTTTAGAAAATATATTAAATTTATTAAATTGAATGCAGACAAAAGTTTACTAAAAAATAAGAATATATACCAAAGAGGGACCCAAATTATAAAAATAAGAGAAATTCTATGTTCAGGTTGCTTTCTCTACCCTATGGGAATCATAATCACTATTACAATGGGTCAATTGTAAAAAACATCATCATGGGAATAAATTAATGAAAATAAATAAATAATTTATTTTATTTATTTATCTTTACTAAAAAAACCTATTTTTATTTTTTCTGTATAAAGATCCTTAATGTGTCTTTGGGTTTTTTACACTATACCAAGTGATTTAGAAAAACTTTTTTTTTATTTTTAGTGAAGTCAATAATGAATCAAGATCAGATCAAATATCATCATGCCTGTGGATTTGGTGGATCTTATCAAAGATAGAAAAAAATATCATTTTTCATCAAAAACATATCAAAACTCCATGTAGTACATTTTTTATGATTTTAATTTATTTCCTTAATACTGGATAATGGAAGATCAATTACATGAGAATAATTGATACACAAATTGACTATTGAAATAATTTTATGGAATAATTTAATGTTCTCATTGACTTAACCCTTTTAATTCATAATTTTCTAAAATAATGAATCGGTAAAATTTGGACAATGGACGAGGTTCGTTCCTCACAATTTATGGACTATCGTTTTCTCCCTCCATTCTTCACACCTTTATTATGGGTGTTTTCTTCTGTATCATGGTTTGTTTAATTCCCAGTATTTAATCACTGCAAGGTCAATATTAAAAAAATGGTTCAATACCACATGTGATGTTTGTGATCGATGGTGTGTTAATTGTGTGATGAGGACAATGGATAATCAAGAGCAGACCAGAAAGATTTCTGGATTTTGTTCTTCCATGGTTTCATTGACAATGAATGTTTTTCTTCGAGGATAATTATTCAAGATGATTAACGATCTAGAATCAAAAAATCATATGACTATTAGCCTACATGGACACTGATATATAGGTTTCAAAAATTCCAAAGGCTCCAGCGAGGTGTGGGATGGAGCAAAAGCATATATAAAAATGGAGAGTAACACAACGTGTACATCGATATTACACGTTTAATGGGCCCCATGTCTGCAACGTTACGATTTATACCATAGATAAGGATCACCCAACAATTGTCTCATATCACACTGTGGGTGACCCCTACAACATAGTGTGTGGGCCCATATGTGTTAGTCATCATGTTGTTCAGATAGTACACTGACATAGGTAAAGGTACACCAATAGATGGAATGGAATGTATTAGTACACAAACATGGTTTAGGTTACATGGTTTTGTACACATATATATAATTGGTAACCTAACATGGATTAAAAACATGAGATGAAATCAGCTATCTCTCTATGCCATTTAGTCCTTCTACATTCCATGTATTTGGAGACTCCATGATGTGTGAGGCTTAACGACATGGGTAGGCATTGGGATATATGGATATTATGTGTATTGGTACACATTGTGCACCTTCTTCTAGAGTTCTTTTTTCTTTTAATTTTCATTGTTTGGACCATTATATGTTTGGTGTCACTGCATTTCTCCTTTAACTTGAGGGAAAAAATTCCATTACATCCATATCGTATGGTTGTGAGCCCCTCTAGAGGTCTAGTCATAAACAGAGTAGTAGTGTCTCTCTCTAAAACAAAATTGCAAACCTCTATCATCCATTGTTTCATATGAGGATTTTGTTGAATTTAAATTACATACTTGAGTAAGGATATGGTCATCCATATAGAATTCCATATCTATATGGTTTGTGGTATCATTGACATATGATCCCTTACATAGTGTGTAGATCGAGATTGGGTTTACAGTCTCCCCCTTCGGCCTGAGGTGTGGCCCCTTATCTGTGAATCCGAACCATCATAGACTAGTTCCTGGGTGTACCATTTTGAGAAATACCTATCAGTGGAGTCCCTCCAAGATATCATTGCTCATGTAGTGTATTTTCTTGGAATGAAAATTTCATCATGTACAATCATGTGGTTATTAGTTGTTTATGGCTAATTGGTGGCATGGTATCTTTCTTGAGTATATATGAGAGCTTCAATTGTAAAATAATTTTTAAATACTATATTATGATAACTGTACATAGTGATTTGTGATTAGTGTTTGTAGGATTTTCTACTAAGTATTGTTATACTCACCCTTACATGGTATTTACCCATATGTGTTATGTCTTATGAAAATGGAGACCCTTTTTATGGTGTCTTCGGTGGACATGCAGATTTTGAAAAATCTATGGAGCTTTAAAGAATGAGTTATTTTTCTAGGATCTTGAATTAGACTTTATTAAAAACCCTTGGAGTATTTAGAACTATCAAATATATTCATTGGGATTTTATTTGGCCAAATTTTTTCCAACATTAGTATTTTTCACTATCATAATCTATTTTGGGGTCCTAGATATATTCTTGCATTTTTCTAGTTGTATTTCATTTCAGAAATATGGGGGCTTAGTGATGTGTGCATGTATAACGGTGTCTTAGAATACTTCCTCCCATTTGTCTGATATAATTACAAAGAATCACTACAACAAAAATGGGTTTATCTACTATTATAGTTTTAACAACGCTCACAAAAAGTGCATTTTAAACCCATTTTCATAGTGCTAGAAATAACACAGTTAAAAGAGGTATTTAAAAATAGTTTAATTATTACTATTACTGGGGTTTGTTTAAAGTTTTAAAAATGATTAGTTAATGTTTTCCTTTTATCATCGCTTGCAAAACAGTTCTGCAAATCCTCCCTTTTTATCAGTACTATTACAAAAGCCCTGATAAAATTTGTATTTTTCAGTGCTTCTAGGAAAGAGCTGATAAAGGGTGGAGGGGATTTGTGAGAGACTCTAAAAAACATCACATAAATAGGTGGGAATTATAAGAAATTTTTTTGAATCACTGTTAAATAACACCAATTATTGATATTTTTTACTAGTGTAGATAATGGGTATATTTAAAAATAATCATTGGCGGACACTCATAGTAGAATTTATGGCCATTTGGCATTAACATAAAAAGAGGTCATCAAGGTTCCCTGTGGGTATCAATGGTATTGATATTAGTTCATGCTTAAATATGATATGTCATAGAGGAAAAATGGGAGCCCGGTTCATATGATATATCCATTTGAAAGTCCTTAGAAAGTGAAAAAAACAGTTCAAAATATTAAAAAACGTGAGAAACCTAAAAACCCTGTAACGATCATAACATTTGATCTGTGAGTCTGTTTTAGCTCAAAAACTAGGCAAGTCAATTATTATGAAATGAACTAAAACCAAATGATAGTTAAATCATGTGATATTCAATGGAATAAAATATTTTAGAGTTTCAAAAAAAATGAAAATCAAACACAATATTCAAACAAAAATATCTTTTTATCAGCATGTCCATGTGGCTCTACCACATATAAAATAGAATCATCAAATCTGATCGATAATATATGTAGTCTCAGAATGACTTAGACATGCTCTTTCAAGTTTGTCAACCTCATATACTCAAAAAAACATGTCGAATGGAGTTTTTTGTCACTTTACCTAGTTTCTTATAATTCCAATGGTTATAACATCTGATCATGGTGTACCACTACCATGTAAAACATATCATTCTGAATATCATCTCATGAGAATCAATTTTAATTGTTTCGGAGCTGATGCAGAATAACAGATCAAAAGTTATTTTCATTTTATGGTTTTATTGGTTGATTTTAATAATGTTTTTAAGTTTAATTAGGGTTCTAGTATTGATAACCATAATAATAATATATTGAAAGAATATTATTTTTAAAAAATATATATGAATATATATAGAATCATATATATATATATATATTTAAAAATATAAAAAAAATATAGAAATATAGAAATATATAATAATATATAAAACAAAACACAATAGGCTTGTGAAAAATTCACATGTGTATAAGCTATATGTCTTTGCTTTGAAAATATCTGCTGGTAGGGCACATGTTGGGGGTGAAAAAATCTAAGGAACAGTTAAATTTGTAAGGGATGCAGTAATAAAGGGGTATGCGGAAGTGCAAATATGGGGGGTGACAATAATATTTAAACCATTAATCAATGGGACCATGATCAATACTTTTTTATCGCTATTAAAGTGCATATTTATCAATGATCTTAAGAGAATTGTTAATGATAACCCTTTACCATCGCTTACATTATCAATTCTTCTATTGAACTGATAGTGTCTTTTTACTAGCTCTGTTAATGGCTTGATTTTTACTAGTGACTTGTTGCCATAACATGAGCTATTAGAGGTATTTTTGGGGTAGTGATTGGTTAGACCATGGTAGGTCAGGTCATGATGTGTACTTGTTATTTTTTATATGATGAATGAGGTAAAATTCATCAATTAATTGACTATCTAGAACATAAAAAGATCACTATTAAGAAAAATTATCCTCTACCATCTTACAATTATCTTTTTGATCAATTTTTGGGTGCTCAAAATTTTTAAACAATTGATGATTATTTTAGATGTCATCAACTTAGTGTAAATAAGTAGGATATAAGATAGAATTTTGGAAAAGGTATGACCATTATTAAATTATAGTAATTCTAATTGGACTCCGTTATTCCCAAAAAAATACTCATAGATTTTTTGGATAGAGTATTCAGATATTAACTAGACAAATTTGTGTTGATATTATAAATGATATATTTATATATTCCAAGAGAATTTAATAACAAGAAGATAATTTTATGATTATTTAAATAATATTCAGCAAGGATAAACTGTACACCAAATATTACATGTGTTAATTTTTGATAAATATATTTTCTTTCATGGACCATAAAATATCATGTGAGGGTATATTATTGGATCCTTAGAAGAAGGATATTGTTAAGGAATGGAATAGGTCATCCACTATGATTAGTATTCATAGTTCTCCAAGGTTTTCAGGAGACTATTTACTGTTTTTTTAAAATTTCATAATAGATATCAAATCTAATAACTATTTTACTAGAATGGGATTAGTGATTCATTAGACAAATGACTATGAATAAAATTTCAAGAAACTGAAGTGAAGGTTTTTTAGTGGATATATTCTCACAATACAATATTCTATACATGGGTTTTTGATATATTTTAAAACATAAAATATGAAATGGGATTTATCTTCTTAGAGAATTATATGGTGATATGTTTTTCTTCATGAAAAAAGAAAAACTATAAAAAGATTACATGTTTTGTGATTTATAGTTGGGAGAATTTTTTTTAAATGAAAATTTAGAGGCATTATATTTTTCATGAATGATGTGATATTTATACTAATCATAAATTACTGAAATATAAATTCACACATAAAGAGTTTAATATGATCCAATGAATATTATTGATGTTTTTCATGGATTATGAATTCTCTAAATATTACTGTTAGGGTAAGCTGAACATAGTTGATGATATTGTGAGTGAGAAGGTCCATGCTAGTTTTTACGTACAAATGATTGAATGGTATCAAATAATAGCCGAATTTTTAAATATTGATTATGAAATCATATTGAAATTGGTCATAACAAATCATTCAGGTTGGAATGTCGTCCATTCAACTATGTGAGTACTAAACAATTATACAATGTATATTGTAACAAAAACATTTTTAGGAATATTATTCCACTCATGAAATATTATAATTGAACAATAAGGTTTATAAAAAATCTAATCTAAATTATAAACCATATTTGTAGAAGGAACTATTGGTTAAAGCACATAGTTCATCAGTCTCTATTCATCCTTGATTTAAAAAATATATATATATATATACTTGAAAACGTATTTATAATATAAATATACTAGAATGGATAATGTGGAGAATATATATGGATTTTTTTATAGAGAAATTTTATGGATTAAATGAATAAGTCATAGGGGATGTTAACAAAAATATATATTTTATAATGGAAATAGGAAAACAACACAATGGATTTCATCCTTGGACTATATAAAAAATCAAAATTCTATAATGTTATTTGGATTGTAGTTAATCACCTTTCAAAATTTTCACATTTAATTAGAATCTGAAAAGATTTAACATTTTATTATCATTTTAGGATATAAATTAAGGTAGAGGTAAGGATTAAAAGAGTTCCATGTTATATTGTATCTGATCAAGATCCAAGGAAAATCATAAAATTCATTACAAGTTTTCATCATAAAGTGAATATTGATTTTATGATGTGTTCGATATAACTACCTTGAGGAAGTGAATGCATATTCCATTAGATGTACTGAAAAAAGAAGTTATACTAGTGTATAATGATACCTTTTATAAATAAACACTACTAGAGTTTCTAAATTTAAAAGAGAATGTGATAACAAAAACTAACTCTCACATTTTATTTACATAGAGATTATAAGTTATAATTTGTTCCCAAATAAATTTGTGTTATATTACATTATATATAACTATAAAAATACAACACATATAGAAAATGAAAAATATTTATTTCATTAACATAGGTCATTAGATTATTTAGTAATTAAACCCATGAAATTTCATAAAATAACAAAATAGTAAACAATATATAATTATGAAAATAAAAATTGGAAAATTTGGATCAATTGAATCTCTTAGAATCATCATTACCCTAAGAAACACCATAAGAAAAGAAAAAAAATATTATTAATTAAATAAATATAATAGTAATATAAAATATGGACCCTTGTTAGGAATTGTATTAAAATTTTAATGAAGAAATGAAGATGTATTTTAAAGAGTTAAGAATATTTTTGGAATAGTAATGTGACTGCTGTAATTCTATCCTCACTTTTGGAAATAGTAACCGGGCCATTGGAATAGTAATTTCTTCTCAAAAATAAAAAACACATTATAAATAATATTTATCATTAGTATTTTATGAAAATATATATATTATAATTAAATAACAAGATAAAAATAAGGGAAATTATAATCTCGTTTTACAAATAAATTTTATTTTAATGTATTTCAAAAAATTATAACTTATTATAATAAATATTGAAATTAGCTATAATAAAAATTTATTTTAATAAAATGAATATCAATTTAATAATATTCTAGTGAAAATATTATATGTGAGAATTTTTCATAATTTTTTGAAATAATTTTTTTCAGGTGAATATTGAAAATAAAATTTTTCTTAACTAGTGTATTTTCTATTAAATCATTCATGATGTAGTAATGACCTATAAAATTAAATAAATGTTGGACTAAAAATATTTATTTAATTTGATAAATGATTCATTTAAATCTGAGAAACATGTTCCCAAAATATAGAATGTATTTTTCAATGTCTAATGTTTATTTTATTACATTGAAATAGAATTTTTTTTCAATTGTTCATGCATTATTTTGATTAAACAAAACAATTAACATTATAATATGTAAGAATGTATTAATCTCATGTTATTTAAACAAAATATATATAGTAACATAAAATATTTACTATTTAATTCTTTATCATGGATATAACATTCTATCCAATATTATTACCCAAAATACCCTTATCATAATTTATAAATAACCCTACACCCATCCCTTGGAAAAAAACTCCTTGCTCAAATAACAAAGACAAATATCATCACAAATATCATATCTAATTAATCTTATAATCCTTATGGGAATTATATAATAATCAAACATCTTGATTTATTGATTTCTTTGGCTATAATAAATTTAAAACATCGCGAAAGTGGTTATTCCATTTCGTTCTATTATTTCATTTTCCTTTTCTAATTTCATATCCTCCATTTCATTTGAAATACCTATTTAATGTCAAAATAAATATTTTTCATAAATTTGTGGTTTAATTTTATTTCATATTATCATAATTATTTACATTGAATTTAAAAAAATTTACATCAATTTTGGATTCATCATCTCATAAAATATCTCATGATGATTTTTTGAGAACATAATGAGAAGATTATTTTTTAGTGAATTGTTAAAAATACTAATTTTTATAAAACTATAATTTTAATTTCATAATAAATTTAACTTAATATTTTATATCTATATCAATGTAAAATATTTAATCATTAGATACATATTATCTAAATAATTACAATTTAATTTCCCTTATTTCTTATTTCGGTATAATAATATTTCTAGGCATAAAAAACATTTTTCAAGAAAATTTATTTTCTTTTTTTTACAAGATTAGATTTAAAATATCCTCTATAACTTTTGTGTTTTTATTTTTTATTCTTGGTAACATATTTTTATTTATTTTTTAAAAATTTTGTATATATGTCAATTTTATTTGTTAATAATATAAATACTATCTTTAGTGATATTTTTTAACATGGTAAATGGTAAATTTGGTTATTAAATTTAAAAATAAAATGATTAGTATTATAAAATGAAACTATATCAATAATTATTTTTATTTCATGTATCATTTATTTCTATATTAATTTCTTCTTCATTTAATTGTAAGATTATTTTTATTGGGATTAGAATATGACATTTAGAGTATATTATTTCTAGAAAATTCAATCATGTCGCACTCATGTTTTTAACAAGTATAATATTTTTAATTTGGGGTTATCCTGATGATATGAACAAATATAAATAGTATTTTGTTATTCCATTATATACATATTCATCATTGAATATTTTTATCATTTTTTTAGTGAATAAAATTAATAACTTAAATTCATACACAGTGCTAACGCTATAATTATTAAATTATGGAAAAAATCAAATAAATAATACATAAAATAAAAAACAATATAATTTCAAATAAATAATGTGATCTATAAATTTTATGGAATTTCTTGACATGTCTTTGATATATTAAAAATAATAATTTTAAAATTTTATGTCTTGTCTTGATATTATTATAGTCGATGTGATTAATAGTTCTACAAATTATCTTAGGGTTATTATAAAATAAATAACATTATATTAAATTATTAAAAATAATTAAAAAAAATTATATTCTACAATGTTCTTCCTATGTGGTTTTTTATGTAAATCAGGACTATCTTATCATTCATTTGTCTATTAATATTAACTATATTGACCCTCAAAAGGTACAAATATTTTTTGTGAGTATATCCTTATAATGGTTAAATGAGAGATTTAAACCCAATGATAATATTAAAATGTGACTGAAACATGTCAAAAAATATTAGATGAAAATATCCTGATCAATCAAAATTCTATCATTGAAAATATGTTTTCTAGTTTCTCTTGAAATTAAAAAATAATTTACATTAATTTAATATTTTGAGAATTTTCAAGAGTGCCCCATGCCTCTCTTATAAATGGGTGTTTATTCATATCAATACCACAAAATTAAAGACCAATTTTTTCTTCAAAGAACTAACTAATAATTTTACATAATAACTAAACACATTTTAGTGGTAGTTTTTTAGGAAAAACATCAACCTTAGTGGTCTTAAATTACAACGATAAGGAAGTTGTACAAAGAAGACGTATCATTTTTAATAAAGTGTTTCTAATTTATTTATTCTTCCATATCCTTAAAATATTACTTAACCATTATAATATAATAAAAAATTAGCTTCCTTATATATATATGTGTGTGTGTTTTTTTATGATTAAAACAAATCCTATATCCATATATTATTCTATCAACTGGGGAATGAGCCAATTAGTCCTTTGTATTGAAGACTCCCACCTCACGAACTAATGTAATTTTTTTACCATCATAGTCTATATGGTCTAGTATAAAGATTTAATGAAAACTTATATATAATATTAATGAAATATTTATCATTACAAGTATATGATATATCATTTACTTTATTACCTTTCAATTCATTGGTAAATAATAATGTCGTTCTTTCATACGTTTGGACTACCACCTTTACAATGTGATGTGAATAGTTTTTCATCACTAAATCACAAAAATGAATCATATAAGTATATTTAATGAAAAATATATGTTATTAATGATATTATTATCATTATTTAATGATTAAAAATACTTACCATCATTTCATAAATATCATTAAATGATTCAAAAGTTACTTGTGTGTGTGTACGACCTACCATCTGAATGAATGTAATGCAATTCGTTTTTGAAACCATCATTCATATTCATATTTAAAATTATTACTGATGTATATATATTATAATTATTTAATTATTATCCTTATATATATTAATTTAATTATTATTCCTTTTACCGAAGTTAAATTAGATAAGTGATTTTTTACTGTTGAACCTAATATCATCAAAACAACCAACATGAACTCATATAAATAAAAAAAAATTATAACATTTAAATAAGTGATTTAAAATGAATAATAAAACAAAAAAAGTATCATAAGAATGTAAATAATTTTTAAAATATTCTTATTCATAATGATTAATAATAATTTGATGTGTTAGAGTCTAGTAAAGGGATATTCTTTAAATTGAATTTTTAAGGTTTCCCTTTCAACTCGTTTTTACAAAAGTCAAAAGGAATGTACTTTTTTGGACTTATGTGACATTAGATGATATTCCCACTATCATGTCACTTCAATGATTTAATTTTCCTTCATTAGTTCACATAGTTTTTCTAATACAAAATTTTTTATTTATCATGTGATTAATTTTTAAATTATGATAGTTGATTTTTATGATCAAAGGTTATTTTTATATATGAAAATGTTATTCAGTTGGGTTTAAAGGAGATCAACATGTTTTCATTATTTATATGTACCTTGGAAATTATTTTTTAATGTTTGATCTGTATTATAACTCACATGTGAACCCATTTTAGCTTATACAATGGGTCCCCCTACATAGTTATCTAATGGGTTAGTTAGTGATTTAGTTCTTTAGAGAATTATATTATAATTAAGCAATATGGATATTAAAAATTTTAGTTGTTTGTATATGGTTTATATAATGGATATATAGTGATGATTTCCCAAGGAACACATAAAACTTTTCTATACTTCATAATGTGTTTTCCTGAAATAATTTTATTTCAATAGGTATTAAAATGTTCTATTTTAGTCAGAAAATGTCTAGATATTTAAATTAAATGATAAGTGTCAAAGAAACATGTTTTGATTGGTTTTAATTATATCACCAAACTAGAAATTTTTTTCCCCTCACTGAGATTTTTGTGCTCTGTCCATGTTTTGAATATTTTTAACGTTGTTCAGGGATGGTTTTTTGGTAAGAAGAAGTAATGTAAAATTTTTTGATGAATTTTTAGATGAGATATAATGCTTCATTTATAATTTTAATAATTAGAAAAAAAATGGACACAGATTTAGAGGTTTCCACTTTTTATATTTATGGGTATGTTATATTAGTGTTTTGAAAAAACAGTTTAAAACTATAATCCTAAATGATTATTGGAAATAAAATAAATTGGATTATAGTGTAAATACACTAGGTAATATAATGATTAAGACTATGTATGTACAGTTAGTAGGAAAGGATGGTTTAAAAAAAATAAAGGGTTTTGAAATTAATAATAGAATAACCATAAAATATTATACCTAAAAGTGAATTTAAAATGATATATAATTTGTTGATTAAAGCATTAAATAGAAAAATATATTTTTTTCATAACCATTTACCACAAGGAAAAATACAATTTTGTAGTAAGAAGTTATAGAGAAGAAGATATCATTCTAAATTAGAAAATGAAAATTATGAGTTTAGAAATGGTCATTTTGTTTTTTTGATGGATTATTTACTGAAATATATAAATGGTGGTGGGATCCATGAAAGATATATTCAATAACAATAACATAGGAAAATTATTATAGTGGATATTTTTATGAGACATGTACCTTTAAAATTGAATGGTTTTTCTAACCCAATGGTAGCTAGAGGACGTAAAATGCCATGGAGAAGATAATTGTATTCAGGGGGAATTCTTAACATCGAGAGGTAACCCTTTCCATTTATCATTTTGAAGATGTAGTCGATAAGTGTTGATATATTTTTATGAAATAAATGTACAAATATGATCTCAATTCCATGGAATTTGAAACATTTTACGACATTTTCAATGTGAAATATTCCACCATAATCATTTGAGTCTGGATGGAAAAATAATTCTTAGAGTTGAGGAAAATGGATGATGATTCTATATTCGTGTGTGAAGAAAATTTTATAGTACTTCCCATCTAGGATCTAGGATTTGTTTAAGAAAATGATAGTAAAAGTGATAGATTTTAATCAGATTTAAACCATGTTTCTGAATATCTTTGTCCACATGAGAAATTAAATATTTTATAATGTTGTTCATTATGTTAAAAAGTCTATATGGAGTTTTAGAAAACTTTTGAGACTCATGATGATGTCATAAAAAATTTCATTAGATGGTAGATGGTGATAAAAAATATATCAATTAAATATGGAGGTTAGAAGGTGAAGATTCCATCTAATGGAAGGTGTGTTAAGAATAACCTTAGAGAATGTCATATGATATTATATAAGTGTTACTTATGTGTATATCTTGGTCATATTTCTCATGATTTCAAGGAAAATATTCCCAATGAATCCAATAATTGGATAATACATATCCATCCAATGATGAGTTATTTTAGATTCAATGAGATGATCCCTTATGATAAAGTGTGACTGAAGATGTAAACATATGCGAAAAATCATCATGAATGAATGATAAAAGGAATATAATAAATTTTTTCATTAAATATAGTTTTTTTGGAACATCGAATGGACTAATGAAGTGTATCTTACAATTGTATCAAAATTATCCCAATACCTTATTTGATTATGGATTATAACATTCTATTATTTTGGAAATATTTTCATGAATAATGGTAAAATAACATCCTAAAATTATTAAAGAAGATTGTGTGAAAACACCAGGTGGAAATATTAATTTAATGACGATTTATAGTATATTACCCGTTATTATTAGTATAATATTATTTCCTATAAATATTTTTGAACTAACCGTAATAGATTTTGATATTATTTTGGGTTTGAATTGGATTGTTTATCATAAATAAAATATTATAGACCAAATAATTTTTTATTCAATGATTAAACACAATTGAAAACATTTCAAGAAGACAAGTTATTAATTAGACAGGGTTGATAAATTTACATATCTCATATTAATTAAAAAATGAAACATTTAAAATTAGTGTTATTCTAGTATTGGATGAAGACATGGTCTTTTTCATGCTGATTTTCCTCTTTTTATTCTGGAATATGATATTGAGTTTACTATTGATTTCGTTTATGATGATATACATTTTTATAAAACCCATTATTGAATGAATTTTGTAGAACATGAGGAATTGTAAAAGGAGTTGAAATATTCTATTGATAAAGGTTTCATTAATCCATGTACTTCACCATGGGGTGGTCATATTTTTTTTAAAGGCATATAGCTCCTTGAGGATTTTCATTGATTATATGGAATTGAATAACATCACTATTATGATCAACAACAATTTTCATAATTTTGATTATATTTTTGATTATCACCATGGAGTAAAATAATTTTCAACGATTGATCACAAGTCAGGGTACCATTTGTTGAAGTTGAAGGAGGTAATTACTATAATTATTGTAGTTTGGGATATATATAGGGACACAAGGTTTTTAGTTATTTACTTTGTTTTATCTAATTCACCATGTGAATTTATGGATCTTTTGAATAGTGTATACACTAAATATTTGGATAGTTATTTGGTTGTGTTTAGTGATTCCATGTTGGTTTATTTAAAATTTCATTAATCTCATCTAAGAGACCTATGATTTTTTTTGAGACTCTAAAATAAATTAAACTACATGGAAAAATTTTTATTTGTGAATTTTGGTTGGAGTAAATTTCCTTTATTATACATATTGTTTCTAATGATTGAATACCGGTAGAACCTTCTCAAAATGAAGTTGTTGAAGAATGAAAAACCCAAAAAAATTATCATATAGAATCATAGTTTTAATTGTTTAGTTGTATAATACTAGTGTTTTGTTGTAAATGTTACCTAGTTTTCTAGACCATTCGATAATATAATATGAAATGAAACTAAATTAATCAAAAAAAAGTGTGATGATTATATTTAGTAAATGTTAATAATATTGGTGAATACTCTAGTTTATGAAAATTCCTATAGAAACGGTGATTTATACATCTAATGATATGTAAAATTTATATACTGATAATTAATGAATGAATTATTTATTCACTATGAATTAGATGAACATATGGAAGAGAAGATAACCGGAACTAATTAATGATTATTATTGACCGATTCATTACCACCCTAGAATTGAAAACAAAATTAGGTGATCCTATGAGTGGGAAAATTAATTCTACATTTACCTACTTAAATATGAAATATAAAAATTTAGGTAATAATTCATTGATTTTTGACATAGATGTTTTTGATATAGGAACCTGTTTTATTTTTCATAAGGTCTCAGTATAGATGAATTTGAATGAAAGAATTAGGAATCTCACAGGGTGAATATTTTTTTGGGGAAGACGTAGTGTCTATTAAGAATTGTATGTTTCCTAGGATTAATATTTATAGGGAAGGTGTTATCAGATTCAAAAAATAATTATTCATGGCTTTTGATCTCTAGATTAAGTGAGAATTATTTTTTGAAGCTAATAGTTTCCCATTATCGGTTCATTTTTTAAATGATATGTTGTATCAAGATATTTTGGAATGTTACCAATATGATTTAATGAATAGTGATATTGATGACTTTTCCTAGAAATGTTTGACCTATCAATAATATAAATAAGAATTTTATTTTCTAATCTGAATGCCTCATGCTTTTCAACCACCAAAGTGGAAATGGAAAGCAATTTAAATGTATTTTGTAGTAGTAATTACAAAAGAATACCATTTTAATATTTTAATTTGGTTTATTATTGATAATTATAATAAATAAATTCATTTCATTCATATTTGAGAATCAATGTGTTTGAATCAACATTTTTTGGGTTTTTATCAAGGATATAACTAGGTTACAAGGAATTACCTCTCAATTATATCTTACAATTATCCCTAGTTCTCGTCAAATTTTTGGAAAGGGAATCAAAACTCCTTTGGTAAAATATTTTATTTAATTAAATAATTTCATTCTCAATATGATATACATTTTAAAATAATGATTTTGTAATTCAAAGACAAGCTTAACAATTTTTTTATAGATTACAATAGAATTTATGCTCAACATATTTATTGGGTTGATTTTTCTTATAATAAAAGATTTCATTCCAGTATACATATGTAAACTTATCATGAATTATATATATATATATATATTGAACTCTTGATTTTTTGGATGGATTTGGATAAAGTATAATGATAGGACTAGGATTGGTAGTGTAAATTGAAGAAAAAGTGATTATTATTCCACAAAATATGAGAATATATCAGAGTTGGATGAAAATTTATAATGAAAATCAGATGAATAATATTTAATTTGAGGTAGGGGTTATGTTTTTATTAATACAACTCTGAAGGAATGGGTTTTGAATTTTGGTAAAAAGTGATTTTTAGGTTCATGTTTCATTGGAAAATATGAACTACTACAAAAAGATTGACCACTTTCATTCCAAGTGTCATTACCAATGAGTTTATCCTAGTTACACATTTCATTTTCATGTTTTTAGGTTATGATATTATGTTTGAAATTCATCTCTTGTTATTATCCTTTAATGGGTAAAGTTGGAAGAAAACTTACCTTCTTTGGAATATCCTTTTCAGATTCTTGATCGTAGAGGGAATGTTTTGCAGAACAAAGTACTTCAAGAGTTAGTGTTGTTTTTAAATCAATAATTCTGTATATGTAACATGGATTTCTAAAAATTCAATGATGGAAAAGTATATATGCTTTTTTAATATTTGAATAAAATTATTAGGATGAAAATTCCAAATTTGGTTAATAATGTATAAACACGAGTAATGTTAGAAAAAATATGTTTCCGGAATTATATATTTTTATTTTGAATAATTATTTTTTAAATATATATTTTTTATTCAAAATTAAATTCATTTTAGGATTGAAAATTACATGAATAACTTGGGATGAATTTTTTAAAATTTTAATAAATGATAATTTTTTAGTAAACTGTACAAAATAAGATTTTTTAGAAAATAAGATTTTTAATTTATGTTAAAAATTAACTTTGTTTTCGGAATTATATATCAATTTAAAAATATATTTAACTACATATTATATAATTAATTAAATATTAATCTTCATTTCTATATTTCTTTATAAGTACATTATTTTTCATAAAAACACATTTTTTTCAGAAGATTATTTTCACTGCATTTTATGGTATTAATTTTAAATAAAAATAACATACTTTTTATAATTGAATTTTGAAAAAAAAAATTATTTCATATCTGGAATCAGTGGTTAAAAAATTATTAAATTAGGAACTTTTATTATAGTTCAATTTGATTAGTAACTTTTTAAATATTGGATTCCATCTTAATGGGTAAATAAGATAATTATAGTTGAAAATAAATTGATATGGAGTATAAAATGACAGTAACAGATTCATCAATTCAACTGGAAAATAAAATATCATTCATAAACATCCAGTACTCATTTATATATAATTTTATGTTAATTTGGATAATATTATTACATTTATATTATTTTATTTCAGAAAAACCCAATGTTCTCACAATCATGTTTTTAATAACTATAATATTTTTAATATTTTGTTATCCAATGGATATTTTGCACTATAAATATTATTTTGAAACAAATTTTTTATATTTTCATTATTTTCTTTGATTTATATTTTTTATTGAATAAATATTTTCATTAAATTCGTACAAAAATATGACGAAGTAATTATTCAATTAATGGAGAAATTAAATTAATGGTATAAAAAATTAAAATTAATGTAATTTACTTATCATAATGACTTCCATAAATCTACTATACTAAAATGAAATATTAGGGATATAATAACATAATTGTTTCCAATTATATGAGTTATATTGATATTATTAAATGCAATGTAATGTATAGTTATAAAAAGTGATAAAAGGAATACATTAAAATAAATTATAATTTATTAATTGATTTAAAATTAATAAAAATATTAGAGTAATCCAATTTATTTTAATATGGTTTTGAATTTTCAAAATGTTCAATTTCCCTTCAATTTTTCAATTATATTAACTATATTGACCGTGAGTGTTTAAAAATACTTGTGGTCATGGTAATATTAAAAAGGCATAAAGAGGGGTTAAAACCAAATTATAAGGGTAAATATTTAAACTAAACATGAAAAAAAATTATTATATGATATTATTAGGACAGGTAACCATTCTATATACAAATTATATATCTTTTATCCATTTATAATTAAAATTTAACTTGTATTTATATAATATTTTGAAAAAATACAAGAGTAACCCTCCCTTATCTTATAAAAGGAAGCCTCTAATTCTCAATACTACAAAGAAAAAACACCATTTAGTTCAGCAGAAACCTTCTAAAATCAATTTATTGAATCCCTAAACGTATTATATAGATCATTTTTGATGAAAAACATCCTTTGTGGTCTTATGGTTTTATGAAAAAGTTTTTGTATGAAAAAGTGGTGTCATTTTTAATAATGAGATTATATATTATTTCAACACGCACGTCCTTCAAATCAGAATCATATATTATTAAAATATATCATCAGAATATTTAATATATTAATGGGTATTTAGGTTAATTTAAAATCCAATATAACTCTTATTTTCCGTCAAAAAGTAAATGAAACCAATATTCACTTGTACGGTGGACTGCCACCTCGTGAACTGAAGTAATTTTATTTTTGAGACCATATCTCCAGACCAGTTTTAATTATGTAGTTAATTTTTATATATTATATTAATTTTAAACATATCACTTCTATAATATGAAATATATTATTTAATTTATTACATTTCCATTCACTAGAAAAATAAAATGTCATTCATGAATAAGTGTGGATGACCACCTCTATGAAGCGATGTGATTAATTTTTCACCAAAACCTAATAATGATGACATATATAAGTATCTTTAGAGAAATAATATTATATTTATGAAATTATCGAAATTATGTAATATTAAAATAATACTAAACTTTTTTCATATAATGATCATTGAAAAATGGAAAAGTTAATAATGAAAACATACGACCTACCATCCCCATGATTGTACCATAGTTTATTTTTCATAAACATATTTCATGGATGGATTTAAAAGTATTATTTATGTATAATAGTGATAAAAAATAACTGATTATTATTTTGTAGTTGTTTTAATAATGAGAAATTTGTCCATTTTCTAGTTAACTAAGTGATTGTTGACTTATGAAACTAATATCGTCAAAAACATCCGACACTAATGTAAAAGATTAATTAATTTATATAACCTAGTATTATGTGAAATAAAAAGAATAATGAAAATTAAAAAATTTCGTAATAAATTGTTTAATTATAATAAGTTTACAATCCAAAAAGATAATTAATGTTTTTTTCATGTCAAATGAAATGAGATGTTCTATTAAATCATATTTTATTTTTTCCCTTTCAACTCTTTTCAATAGAAGACCAAAGAAATTTTTCTATATTTATATTTAATTATATTCATTTATTATAGTTATTAGACTAAAAATATTTATTGTTCATTTATAATTATTAAAAGTTCATTTCAATTAAAATAATTTTTATATTATATAGGTAGTATTTTTAATTTTAAAAGTGCTTTTTAGAGACATTGTATTTTTGATTTATAAAAGTGTTTTGTAAATGAGATTAAAATATTTTTAAAAAGTGGTATTACTAATATGCCCCATGAAAATTATTAATTATTGTTTGATTCCAATTATAGCTCAATGTTCTTCCTTTTTTAGATTATAAATATTATTCACCCAGATCACCCTCTAATGCATTGATTAAGGATCTTGTTCTCAAGAGTATTATATTGGAAGTCAGTCATATGGCCATTCCAATTTATTAGGGTTCTTTTATTCTTTCTATATGGGGTTTATGATAATTAATTCCAAATGATCCTATATTAATTTTCTATGTTTTCTAATGAGTATTCATTTGAATCATTAAATTTCAAAATAGAATATAATTATTTGCTTAGTGAAAAAATGATTATCTATTTAGATGAAAATTATTTTTAAGAAATTGTTTTTCATTAATTATAATGTTTTTTACTAGACTAATTGATATCTTATTTTTTTTAACTTTTTTATATTTTTTAATTTACCCAAAATTTTAAAATGTTCTTCACATCATTTAAGGAAGTGTAAGAGAAATAAATAAGTCATGTTGAATGTTATGACTATTTTTTATGTAACATAATCATGTTTTATTTTAAAAGTTATATATTTTGGGAAATGTATACAGATTTAGAATTATCCAGTTTTAATAAATATTGAATGTCTACATATGATTTATGAACCCACTCTCCAAAACTGTAAACCTAATAGA
This sequence comes from Viscum album, assembly GCA_963277665.1. Lineage (NCBI taxonomy): Eukaryota > Viridiplantae > Streptophyta > Magnoliopsida > Santalales > Viscaceae > Viscum > Viscum album. The sequence continues at coordinate 1,629,253,163 of OY728121.1, read as the reverse complement.
CCATTGGGACGAAATCATTACAGATGCTAGTTTAATGATAATAGATTCTGAGATGGTTAAATATATGTCCTTGCATATTTTCACATCAAAGCCATCCTAAAATAATTTAATAGTATGTGTGGATTATATTGAAAAGGTTTATATAATAATTTTTTTAATAATATAATAAAAATTTGTATATGTCACACCTTCTCTTAGTAAAATGACTCATTAATGGCTGGATAACTACAAATGATGACACTTCCCATACATTAATAATCACCAGCCATATAGATGATTATAATAAATAATTTATAATATAGAAATATAAAAATTTGATTATTTGTATTATTCTAGAGTAAATCTAAAGAATATATTATTAATAATAAATAAAAATCTATAAAATTGAATCATTATAAGACATTTTTGGGAAAATATGTTAACAAAACATTTAAAAGATTTTCAAAGGGAACTAATAAATATATAGAAATGGTTAGAAATGATCAATAGTGATGGAAATGAGTATAAATTAATTTTTATTTCATGTTTTATAACACTCTGTTAATTATAGTTTAGGAAAAAACATGATGAAATAATGTGAGATTTAATGTAAGGAGATTCTTTAAACCAAATCCGTTTTTGGTAATCTCATATTTTACATTCTTATCAATATGTATATACCTATAATAACATTAAAAATTCATTTAAATATACTTAACTTTTATTAAGTTTTATATAGTTTTATTTACCTATTTAAAATTATTTCTAATCTAAATATAGTGATCTTTCAATAGTATATTATTTAAAAAAACACCGCATTGACCCTTGTTGAGATTTTTCACCTCTAATTAAAAATGATTGTGTTTTATGAAAATGTTTAGTTTCTATTATTAATTATGGAACCCCTATGGTTATTCATTAATTTATTCATTACATATAATTTATGAAATCCATTAATTTCCATATATTTAATTCATGATGATGATTTTTAAAATTACATGTGGAATCAGATATTATGGATTTTTTTGGTTTGACAGGTGGTCATGGAATGAAATATTTTATGAATTATTTGGGTAATGTGATATATGTAATGAAAATATGTTAATTATATTTTAATATTATTCTAACTCTCTCCAAAATCATTAGATTCTGATTTCGACACATATGTTATGCATGATAATATTGCACGATTTATTTAAAACTTTGATTGCAATTTTTCCTATATGTTATAATGTTTCATTGTTATGTATATTAAACATTTCATGCCTTTAAAAAAAATTCCTATTGGATATTAATATGATCCTTGGATTTGGATATTAATTTGTCGATTATACTCACCCATTATAATATTGATTCATTTCTCTAATTCACCACAAGATATTCATCCCCTTACTATAATGTTAGATCAATAAATTCAATGATATAAATAATAATTTGATAACATAGACCAAGGATATATTGATAGATATTAGGATGATAAAGAAGAATGATTAAAATAAATATTATTTTTTATTATGTAAAATTTATGAATTATCCTAATTTCCTAAAGATACTAATACTTTTGATCTTAGATTATATTTCCATTATGTTTGTTATCATAATAATGTTTTAATAGTAAATTATCAAAATTGGTTCTTTATAGATGGAATGATATTAGGGTTATTTAAAATGGGAATTAATATTTGAAAACATTTTTGAAAATATTAAGGAAAATTCTATTAATAAGTAAATATCTAATGTTGTGGTAATGTAAAAGAGAATTTGGTTTCTAGGAAATGGAATATCATTATGGATTCTAACAGTGGATGTGTAATGAGTATATATGTACCTAGGTGTAATAACCCAAAAAGGAGTGGATTCGTTATTAACTCAATCTTTACCTAGCTCATGATGAATGAGCCTTAAAACCACATTTTTTGACACTCCTAGTGGTTATTCATTGATAAATCACAATCTCTATATAAACCATTAGTAAGGATATATAAATAATTTAATATTCACGGTTTATTTCCAAAATTTATAACATTATACGATCCTAGATTATATTTTTTGGAGAGAAATACTTTTCTAATCACATGGATCTAATATGATATGAATTTAGAATTAATTTGATCATAATAATCAGTTATTTATTATTGGTGTTTTGAATTATGTTTTCATCATGAAATTTCAATTTTAAAATTTTTTGGGAATACTGAGATACCAAACCAATAACCCATGGGAGTGTCAATTCAATAATTATATGAATAGAATACCTAATGCGGTGGGAGATAGATTTTTAAAGGACACATAAATTATTACATAACTGTCTAAAGCTATTAATGGTAACCAAAATCAAATCGAATTTAAAAAATTTCTCATGATGGTTAAACTGGATCTCATGTCCATTTCATAATAATGTCCAAGCAAATTTAGTATATCATCTGGTCCACATGTCATGGAATAGTGGGGTAACACAATGTATAAGATCATATCTAGGATCCACTATTATGAGAATGATAGTGTTACCTCATATATATGAAATTTAAATGGATATGCTGGTCAATGGTGGGTGTTGATAAAAAATATCATGTCAAAGGATGAAAAAGAAAATTTGGTGTGATAAGTTTTTAAGGTTTTGTTTCATGATACATATTTTCTCATGTCTTTTCAAATAAGGATGGATAGATAATTCATAGAGATTTATTAGAAGGATGGTGAATATACTTTAATATAAAGAAAATTCCAATATTCTTGAAATATATTCCATCGGATTTTTTATCAATAATCATTTTAAAATAGATATATTATTTTTTTAATTTAATACCACACCATTGAAAGGCCCTAGATATCAGAGACATTGGGAGTTATGAAGAATTTTTTTGATTTGATCTCAAAGTAGAAATTATGATAGAAGAATGAAACCATGGTAATGGATATAAGAAGATAATTAATGAATTTCAACTTGAGAGATCAAATGAAAATTTAAGAATCAATATCCCACTTCCCACATCTCCAAAATAATAGAAGAATCATTAATGGAACTTTATTTATATTGTAAAATAATTATTTCAGTGAATGATCAACGTCTACCAAGGTCATAAATATAAAATAACAATGATGAAAAAAACCATTTAGATTGGGGAAATGACCCTACCAAAGAACCACTAATGGTTCGACACATAACTTGTAAGGATAAAGGGATCTCTGAAATCTTGTTAACTGAAACACAATCCACTGATGGTAATAAAATATTTTAACCACTAATTACTAAAGAGAAATTGAAATATTATTCCATTTTTACCTATGATGTGTATAAGTAAAATTAATCCTTACAAGGTACACATTCTATTCAATAAAATACAAGAAGAGTCATTATTTAAATCTACATCCCACAATTCTATTTATCCTACATGTTTTTTGAAACTGTTGACTCACAACCACAATAACATGACATAGGGATATCCCAAGAAACAAAATTTTGTGATAATTTCAAACATTGTTTTATAATCTTCAACTATTTGTATTTGTAGTAATATTATTCCAATGAATCTCGAAATCCTACCTATAGTGGACCATTAAAAAATATTATATATTTATTAGATCTCAATATATAGATCTTGCATAAAATTTATAGATAATTAATTATCATTATATATTCTAAAACATATCCTTTAAAAATCCCACAATAGTGTGGATGTTTATACCCAATGAATATTATACCATTCCCAATTGGTTTAGATGATGTAAATTATTTTTCTTAAAGATATTATAATTTATTATAATATACTAGCGTATTCCCAGACTATTTACCTAAAAGTACAAAATATCATTATATAGATTTCTTAATTAATCTTATACCAAGATCTAATCCTATAATCAATGTCCTTTAAAGGATGGCTCATACAGAACTAGTTTATTTAATGTTGCATCTCTATGAGAATATATAGAATTGGTTAATTTTCTCTAGTAGGTATAAAAATTGGATGATGGTGTAATTATTCATGAAATAATATCGGTGAATGTTGCAATTTTTCAATTACCAGAAGATCAATATGATCACCATAAGAAACCTGTATCCCTTGATAAGGATATATTCATTTTTTGGATATCTGTGAAGAGCACAACTCGTCTAAATTGGGGATCTAAATTGTGGATTTCAAATAACTAAAGGTAAAGAATGAAGGTATTTAAATGAGGTCATTTAATATATGGTATAGACAATATGAGTTCATAGTGATGCCCTTTAGACATATGTTTCCCCATTATGTCTTCACAGATTAGAGGAAAAGTGTATTTAGAGAATACCTCAACAAATTTGGGGAAGTATTTATCAATTATAAAATAATTTTATTCATGTAATAGTAGATACATTAAGATATTATAACGATATTGATGATGACATTATGAATAGAGAAAATATATTCTACGTTCCAAATATATGAATTTAGGACGGAAAAAATTCCATCCCTCTAAAGCGTGACAATATGAAAATGAATTTTAAGGGACCATTAAAATAAAATTACAATTAAGGAATATCATATTCTCTCACATTTCATGAATATATATATTTTTAATTGGTTTAATAAGTACAAATAATGAAATGTGAGAGACATCACATGATTACCTATAACACTAACTTATTTGACCTATGAATGTGTATTGGACGACTTAGAGAAAGAATGTGTAGAACGATTTAAGGATCTCAAGAAGAGGAAAATCATAGTACTTATGAACACAATACCCTCATGGGGAGAAGCATTTTTCTAAATTGTGGTTCTTAAAAGAAAATTTTGGATATTTTTCTACTTTATAATTATAAATTGATACTCCATGAATAAAATTAGTTCTTTATGCATTATAAAAGATACCATATGCATAATATAGAGTTAATAGATGTGATCTTCAGATTAAAAATTTGGTGGAACTATCTCTATAGGGAAAAGCGTGACATATTTACAGATCACTAGTGTCAATAGAATACATTCACATAGAATATAATGAACTTGATTCAATGAAGACACAGAGAGATGATCATGGTATTTTACTACCCTATTCACTACCATCATATAAAGGAGAACAAATAAATAAATAATTTATGTAAAAATGACCATGTTTCTCTATCCTTGATGATGATTTTTGAAGAACATGTCTTCATGGATATGAAAATGATGGATTTGGAAATCTTAACTCAAGGGAATACATGTTACTTTATCCAAGATTATTTCCCATCTATATATCAATGAAAAGATCATGAAGGACCAAAGGGACGATCTAGAGTATCAAAATAAGGTTGAATGTGGATGTAGAATGTAAGGGGTGATTCTAGAATTCCTCATTGATGAAGATGTTTTCATTTAGTATGGAACAATAATTTTTTTACCTATAAAACTCTATAGAAGAAAATATCAATTAGATAACACACATAGGTCAGATTTCTGCATTCATCTTAGAACTATAATATATGATGCAGACCTGATACATAACTTCTTCTAGTGACTATAGACTAGAAATTATATCCATTCATTCCCAAAGAACTTTTAGGTCTAGAGTTTGAGAGAATTAGTAATAAATCACACATAAACATTACATATCACTATGTAGATAAGTATAATTGCCATCCATTTTTTTCATAAAACATAATCTATTGAAATTAAATATAGCTTCTTTTCAAGAAAAGTCTTAAAATACATTCATTAGAGAATCTTTATTGTCCTAACGAATCTTAAAACATGTAACAAACATTTAAAAACCTGGTATGAGCATAAAAATATCAGTAAAGGAAAACTAGGGAAACAATATACATGTAATATTGAGAGATATAAATAAGAATGTGAGGATATTCATAATGGCACGAGAAGGAAGAATATCATAACAATAAGAACATGGATCATAACTACAATATGCGGCAACAACATTTAGATTAGATATTCATAACCATATCACCAAGGGCAATACCAAAGGTGTCTTATCACCATGGTCCATCCACATGGTGTCAAATTAATTACCAAGGTTATTCACTAAGGTATCAAAAAAATTACCAAGGTTATGCACCAAATCATCTTAAAACATACCAAGGTTATTTACAAAGTTATCAAAAAACCTGCCATCGCTATATATTAATTTCTTTAAATAAATTAATAGAGTGCTACCGGGTCACACCATTTATATGAAATTATTTCCATATGATCCGCATAGATCACAATCAATCATATCATATATTACAGAATGAGAATAAATGAAATTATATTCATATAAAATTCATGGTATTTTAAAAAGTGCTTACGAACATGATCATTATATCATTTATATCCCAAAGAAATGGATTGAGGGTTTTATATATGTCAATTCTAGAATAAAATATATCATTTCTATGTCATGATGAATAACCTAATAAAAGAAATATGTTTGGTTATTCGTATAACAAAAATAAAACATTGATTGATAAAAAGATAGAGATTTTCAAATGAAGCTACTCCAGCATAACAGCAATAAAACATGGTTTTAGAAAAAATTAAAATGATATGGGAAATTTGTATCCCCACCATAAATGAATAATAATATATTATATAGACATAATAAAATTTTATTAAGAACATTTTTTTAAATTTGAATGATATACTACAAAAAAAATAACATGAATAGAAAGAGAACTTGAGAATTCCCTTAACACATAAAAAACACTTCAACATAGATCATTATGGAATTTATAACAAAATTTAAAAATCAGGAGAAGATATAAATTTAGGATATAATGATTATAATTGTTTTATATACACATTTTAAGAAAATAAATGTGCATGACATCAACATATTCCCTAATTAATGGATATTGAGACGAAGTGCCTTACCTTGAGTCTGACATGTCTTTTTCATTCATTATCTTCTTGAATAATAAAATGAAGTTAATTTATACTTGTTTTAGAAACATTTTCAATTTTTTACAATTTATATCACTTATTAGAATGTTATAACAATTTTATAATGATGTTAGCTCATATCGTATGGTTAGTTGATATTTGGTAATTTAGTCAAAAATGAACTTGTTATGATTACAAAATGTCCATATTGTAAATATTACATAATCTACAAAAGGATATACATGATTTAAATAACATATAAATATTATATATTTATTTCTTCACAATAATCCCTAATATTTAGTTATATGAAATGAAATTCACCGTTCATGGAGACGGTAGACCGTACGTACCCATGAACGGTACTTTCATTTCATTGTTATATTAAAAGAATAAAAATACAATGAAAAATGTTAATTATAATACTATTATTATATTTTGGACATGTATATCTCATAGGTTTAATAAAACCATCCTTCATATATTCCATGTATATCTAGAATGAGTCAAATGGCTTTGAGGCGGAAGTAGTCCACACTTCACCAAATGACATTATCGTATTTACACAACATGGAAAGATTAAAGGTGTGTTCAAAATAAAAAAATATAGAAGAATATAGATACTATAAATAAAATAGATAAAATAAATAAATAACATTCCACCATAATGGACACCATGAGAGTTGTTAGTATAAAATTGAAGTATCACCATTTCGTGAGGCAGTAGTTCGCCGTATAAAGAAACAATATGTTCTATATATATTAGATGGATTTGTGTGTAATTGTAGGAATAAAACGTAACATAAATAAATCATAGTATATTTTTTATATTGGATAAATTATTAAATAATGGTTAAAATATAGTTTAGGGGTTGCAGAATTAATATAAAAGTAATGAGCTTGGGAGGAGAAGTTAATGATTAATTGGGTTATTTTTTTTATTTGAGACAAAAGGATTCATTGAGTTACTATATGCCCATGTTAAAGATTCCAGAAGAATGGAAGGACATTAGGTGACTTTTTTAGGATAATTTGATGAGAAAAAAATATTGAGAGGTGAAAGTAAGTGGGTAGAGGTGGAGGCCTTTTATAACATAGAGGAGGGGCACATTAAGAAATTCTAGAAGTATTATTTTATTAGAAATTGATTTTAGAATTATTATAGCTCCTAGGTGATATATTTCAAGGAAAATATGAGTATGGGTCTAAATAATCTCAACCATAGGTGTAAAAAAAATTAATATCACAAAATTAACCCTATCATTTTGATTTAACCCTACGTAAAAAACATTAACTATTACCATGTCTTCTTGTATGTTAATAATATATGGTTACTATGTTACTATAAATGGAAAATAAAACAAAAAGTGGATAATTAATGAAAATTTTAACATTATATATGTCATATGGATGAGTCATGTGTTTTTATTACTATTATTTTATTTAATAAAATATTATGTTTTTTTAAAACACATTTTTTTCATTTTTTGCCGTATTTTGAAATTGATTTTGTTTAAATCATTACAAAGTGATTAATTTGAACCAATAGTATTAAATATAATATAATATATCATATTATTACATAAAATTCTATGATGGCATCAAAATTTTAAAATTGCATTTATTTTTAAATTTATAATATCATTTATTTGAATATTTCATGAATAAGGTGATCATTGCATCATCATTGTGTCATAAATATAATAATTTAATTAATGACTAAAAATTATAAATAAAAAATCATGACTTATGATATATTTTTAAATTTAAAATTTCTATTTATAGTCTACTAGTTCATTTATATAATTCAAATTGAAATTGTTTTGGTAAGGAGATACATGTTTATGTTATATTTCCCATTTCCCTAAAAAAATATATAAAACATCATTATTACACCAAAGTGGCTTCATGTGGTCCAACAATTGACCAAATTATGATAATTTTCAGAAATAATATCATTAAATATGTTTATGATACCTTTTAGGGAACTTTTATATTATTATAATATTATATTTTTTCCCTTATATACCTGATTTACCCATTAACCATGGTAAAATTAAATAATTTCTAAAGTTACTATTCATAATGACAAAAATTAAAGGGGCACTATTTTTAAAATTTGGGCCTTATGATTCCAAATATAGACTCCATTTTTCAAATATCAAAGAAACATAATTGGCTGAAAATAATTTAAAGTTAATACTTATTGACAAAACCAGAAAGCAGTCTTTTAAGAAGTAAAAAATATCAAACGATTGATGGGGGTTTATATCCGATATCAATTTGAAAGTACATCCTATATAAAATTGTATTTAAAAACTAAAAATATAATCCATTTATAATTTAAACCCAATAAAATCACAATATATCTATATAAATAAATTAGTTGAAAAGGCAGTTTTGAATTAAAATATTGTAATTTCACTATTCAATAAAAGATGGATTTTATCAAAAAATAAAAAACATAAACCACTATATATTTTCTTTTCCAGATTCTATAGAAAATTATTATTTTTTAAAATAGAACATATAAAATTGAAACAAAAAAATTTAAATATGGTTCACCCTAACATTGTTGTAAAACACAATTTTGAAAATATTTGAGTATGTTATGTTAAAAATTGAATTCATAATAATTTCAAGATTCTAAAATTCATTGTATTAATGTAAAAACATTTAAGAAATTTTTAAAACCAAAATACTATAAATTCTATTCATTCCTAAAAATACAACAAACTGGAATTAAATACCATATAATATAATAATATTATTGTTTTATTATCTTTCAGTATAACTCAATGTTGTGTGCAACATAAGATTTCAAAAAAACCCATTGTTTCATATTGAGTATTCTATCAGACAAAGAATACAGTTTAACATAAAATTAATATATTATTAATAAATATTACTAGAAAATAAAAAGTATTATTCTATTAATACTTGGGATGTTACATTCCACGGCGTATGGTGATCATCATGTGAACTTCTGGTGGGACAACATGATTGAGATCAATGGGTAAAAATCACAGATCTTATTATGTTATAAATTAAATATAGAGTGGTATAGTTCCAAGATGATGATGAAGTCATTTTATATAAAAATAATTGAATTAGAGAACATACACATTGAATTTGTTACTTGTATCTCTATGACATCCATTTGAAGAAACAAAATATGGTTTGTCAAGATCTATACTCCATGACTTCCCACTTTTTAACTATTTGAGAAAATGTATCTATTGAAAAAATGATAAAATATACATACTATGAGTGATGAGGCTGCATGAGGGTCTGCATTTGATTCCCTCTAATTGAAATCCATTGTTCACTTATCAATTTTTGGGATGTCCTCACATTATTTGAATACACATTCTTATTTTAGTATTTCATATCACTCCCAATATGGTGGCTAATCTAAATAGACCATTACGAACCTTGATCACATACTGAGAATATGGTCAAAGAAATTTATTGGAATATGGGATCAACTTCTCCTATTAGTGTCTCCTTCAAACAATACAACTTCCACTAACGTATTCCAATGGATCTATTGAAATCTATATATGGAAGTGATATCAAACTCATAATTATTTGCATTAAGTTGATTAATTAAATATATTTGATCCGATTTTTTCCAAGACATCGAAGAAATAGTCATATCCATACACATTCATTTCAAATACGCTCAGTGTAGGAAGAATATATATGCTAGAAATCATCAATGGAACATGGAATATCATGTAGGAGAGTTTATTTTACATCAAATGGAAACATAGAATACATTCATACATTTCTAAAATAAATGGAGGAATATCACAAGATTCGTTGCTCTTTTGAGACCCGTTATCTCATAGGGGTAGTGGCCTATTAGAAATAGCTTCTACTAGACTTGTCTCAAGATGTTGATGTGTTAAACACATATATCTTATGTAAGTAATTAATTGATACCTCACATATAATGAATATATAGGTGGTTTAACAAAATCGTAGCGTCTATTATTTATAGAATATAGTTGAGTTCATTAACCATAAATGAATTTTTCTATGCGACAAGATAACTCCCTATATAGTAGTGTTTTGGTGGAACCATAATTATGAAGTGTAAACCTAGGAACTAGAGGAAACCATGAACCAAATGTATAATCATTTATTCTCATTGATGAATATGAATTTTAATTTTAGGGATTAAAATGTGGAAATAATGTAATGACACCATATATAAAAGTGATACAAATTTAAAAAATAAATATGTTTTATATTATATTATATAGTAAAACACACATTAAACACATAGATAAATCCACAATAACATATTTAATTAATATACATCATAAAATTATTCAGAAACTAAAACCATGAAAAGAATAAATATTTCTATGGTTCCAGAAAAATATGGTAAGAAATTTGGAATGGATAAAATTTGCATCAATCCAATATTCTATAATCATGGCCCCCATAAATAACACTACTGCAATTCAATATAATATTTGTAAACAAAAAGAAATTTTTAAAAAAAATAAAGAAATTTTGGAGTAATTTTATTGAATTTTTATTGAAGGAATGAGGACTTTTATATTAGAGGTAATCAGAATTTTGGAATTGTATTGTTATCATTAGAAAAGTAAAATGATTATTGGTAACTGTAACATGATTATTGAATAGTTATTTGACTTCATAATAATAAAATGGTATATAAATTAAATTTATCATGAGTAATTTAATAAAATATAAATATTATAATTCTATATCATGATTAAAAACTAATAAAAATTTAAGTAGTTGATTTTAATAAAAAATATTTTAATGTGTTTCCTAAATTTCTATTTTTTTAATTATACAAAATAAAAGTAAAAAGATTATATTATTTTTGTAAAAAAAATTTATTTTTAGAACCATATAATTGATTTTTTTTATTGGTTAATTTTTTTATAATTTTCTAAATTACACCAATTTTTATGTGAATTTAGAAATAATGTTTTTTCATAACCAATGTATTACCAATTACACCATTCAGTATATAATAATGACCTAACCAATTATAATAATATTCTCTAGACCAAAAAAATATATAATTTTATAAAATTGTCATTTAAATTAAATTTAAATTTTTGGATGCTCAAATTTTATTTCCTAATATATGAATTCTATATTAATTAATAAAAATAAATTTTTATATTTTCTTCCTTTCATTTTGATAAAAAATTAAAATATGATTATAAAAAATTTAAAACTCCCAAAATCAGGTTATTTAAATATTATATATTTCATAGTGTCATGTTTTAAAAATATAATATTTTACCTTGGGTATAATATATTATTCAGTATTATATCTCAAAAATACTCTTCTCCTATATTATATATAACTCCTTATACCTCCCCAGGAAAATAACTCATTCCTAAACTACCAATGAAAATTCTATTACAAAATACCATATATTAATCCCCTTAATGTCAATTGATAAGTTCTAATGTAATATAAATACATGGTTTTAATAATCCAAGGGTTATAGATAAGGAAAAACATCATAAAAGATGTGATTTCCTTTCATACTCTTATTTCATTTCTGTTTTCTAATTTTAATCATCCTGTTATATTCATATTGAAACCTTATAGAAATAATTAAATATTACATGAATATTATATATATAATGATATTGTACAATAAAAAATCTATTTTTAATAAAATAACATATTTTAAATCTCACACCTTTTCTACATACAATATCTTATTAATGGTTGGCTGACCACTAATGAAGTTGTTTCCCATTATTTTCTCATCCGCACCATTGTGAATTGTTAAAATAAATAATTTATATCATTTAAATTTATAAATATATGTGTTATCATACTTCTATTAAAAATCATAATAATGAATAAATAACATATTAAGTAAGAACCATAAATCAAAGTGTGATTATAAATTTTTACAGAAATATGATATCAACACATCTCAACATTAATAATTGGTATTGTAGAATAGAATAAAAATGTTATAATTGGTCAAGTGTTGAAAATGAACATAATTATATTCTTCTCTAACTTTTTATTTAACTTAAATTTATTATTTAAGACATGAAAAAGAGATGAAACTAATAAGGATTTGAGAAAAGGGGATTTGTGAACCAGAATTTTTATTATGTGTTATATCCAATTTGACATTAATATCTATATGGATATTAATCTATAATTATTAAATTTTCTTAAAATATTATTTCCCATATAATTTGAGGGATATAATTTTTTACTTATTGAAATGGAAACTAATCTGAATAAAAATATTTTTCAGGGATACTTTATTTTTCAAAAGAATGGATTGAATCCACTAAATTGATTTATTCAATAATAAATAATAATGATGTTTTATGAGAATAAATGACATTCATAATTAAATTTTGAATAAAAATGTTATTAATGAAATAATTCTTTACGTATCATTTGTGAAACCCATTTCTTTTTTATGTTTAAAATCATGATAACCATTAATCCCTTTCTTTGTGGCAAGCATTATTATTATCATTTTATGTGTAAATGGGTGGTCTTGAAATTATATGTTCCCCTACTACATTGGGTAATTTTATATAAGCCAATATATTATATATTTGATGAAAGAAAAATATGTTTTCATTATTCATAGTTATGATGATATCAATTATGAACATATGTTATTCATGAACATGATGCTATAATTTTTCACAAAAATGTTTGGTAATTGACCACTATGTTCGGATGTTTCATTGTTATTATTATTACAAAACACATGAATTTATAAAAAATTTATCTCATGATTTACATGATTATATGATTCTTCTTATATTATTATGTTTATTATTCTTACCCATGTAAAATTAATTCTTATCACATATCCCTGCCATTAAATTCATCCCCTTATAATGATTTTAGCTCAACATAATATTGGATGTATATACCTAGGTGAATAAATTAAATAAATATATTTTTAGTGATATTTGAATATAAAAACGAGGTATTTAAGAAATTTTGTGTATTATTTTGTAAGAGTGATGTCTGAGACCAATTTTCCAATGATACTAATCTTTTGGATCTTGGATTGATTAACTATTATTTTGTTAATATTATAAATGTTATAACACTCATGTATTATGAGTTTAGTTCTCTCTATGAGTAGTCATTTTTTATTAAATAACATTAATTTTTGGAATATATGTGTAAATCCATGGGTGAATAGGCATATATATCGATGATTGATTTTTTTATTGTGACAATATTTCAATGGTGATATTCTTATAAGGGGTGAGTACAGAACAACCCATGATTTTATAATATATTTTCATTTAATAAAATAAATGGATTAAATAGCTAATAAATCACATAAACATGAAATTTTAGGAATAATTCTTCGTAATTGTGATAATATGAACATTATTTAGTACTTAAATGATATGTAATTGTAAAAAAATTATTTCAAATTCACATAGCGAATACTATTGATAATCAAGAATTGTATGGAGAGATATTTTCAATGATCATTGTTTTGGAACTGAATTTCTAGCATAAAAATTTATTTATAGTATTAGTAATATTTTTTAAACATTTAAAAATTGTACACAATGTTAATCTATTTTGTAGAAATGAAAATAAAATAATTTAATATTATAAAGAAGATATCTTTCAGAAAAAAAATATATTTATGCATGTAATATGTGCTGGTATTATTAATTTCAATTACTGACCATTTATAAAAGTTATTAATTAAATTTATTGACAATATATTAAATAAATTATTTCATTATTCATCTAATATTTTCTAACTAAAAACTGTACTATATTAAATTCTATTTTTTGAATAAAAATTATTCTCTAAAAATTGTTTTTACATAGTTATAAGTAAATTTTATAATTAAATTTTATTTATCTTGTTAGTTGAATCTCAAAAGATAGATAAGGTTATTTAAATTGACATAATTAATATTTGAATAAAATTTCAAATAATGTTTTGTATATAATGAATTCTATCCTTGTAAAAAATCTTTTTACCATTGTAAATGTCATAAGGGTTATGATGTGTTAATGTGAAGGTATTGGATTTAAATTGATCTTAAAGCTTGTATAAATAAAACTGGGTAAATTTATTTTGATCCTATGTCATCCATTATTTTAATTTAAATCCAATTTTTAGACACTTTCCTTTCATAGTGACTTAATTATATTTTATTATTCTAAATAATTATAGTTGTGCCCCTTTACGTACATATTAAGGGGATCCTAATGTCATATATTTTCCACATCACTAAAGACCATTATCGTTACCATAAAAATACAACAAAAAAATACACAAAAAAATATCTAATACCTTATGGTCCTCGCCTTCTAAAAATACCCATCTGATAATCTATAATGTGTTTTATAAAGGAGGGAACTCGAAGAGGCGACATTTGTTTTTACACATCATTTTAAAATTTATTTAATTTTAGACTACATAAAATGTCTTGTAACATAATTAAAATCACTTAAAAATATATTTACGATAATAGGACATTTTTATGTTAATTTTCAATTTATTTTCTTCCTCCTTCTTAGGTGTTGCAAAATGATAATGTCCCTTGTGCGTACAAGTGAGCTATCATGTCAAAGAACCAATTTGATTCATTTTTTTACTTCCTTTTAACATTGATTTTATTATTGATATATTTAATAAACATTTATAAATTTTAGGATATAAATATAATTTTTTATAGATTTAATATTATATACCTTTCTTTTATTCTTTCTATAAAAAGGTTATAACATCCCCCATGTGTTAGTATAATATTTCATCTCCCTGATATGATGTGAATCATTTTTCATAATCTGTTTATATTAAGGGTCATAAAAGTGTTTATATTTAATAAAAATTATACTTATGGTATTATTAGTATTATAATGATTCTAAATCCATGTCGATGGTACATGGAATTGAACAGTCATACTGGAACATGCAAGGAAAACAAACCAGGTCTCCCATGAGTAATAATTTAAATAATTAATTATTATTGAAAGGGTTTTTAGAAATTATAAGGGATTATTTATTTTCATATTTTATTTATATGGGGTTTTTATAATTTTTTAATTAATAAATCTTAATTAAACGGGTGTTTTGAACACATTAGAAGCATGTTGGGCCCTGAGTTTACGGTTATTATTCTCAAAATTGTTTACATGAGTCATTTTTCATGTTAAGAAAATATTTTTTATTACATGGTGTATGTAATAAATCTTTGATATTTTATATCATGTTTATATTTATATTTCTGATATTTTAATATATATTTTATTTTATTTCCATCATGTGTTTATAATTCAAAATATACCATTTTAGTAGTGGTTTGTGTTTCAATCTCATTTTTTGGGATTGTATCTACTAAATTTCAATTAGGGAAAATTATATGATCCTTATAATTTAAAACCTATATTTCTTATTATCTACTATTTATTCCTATAATTCACATTTATTAATACTTTTTAATCTATTATTATCCCAAAATTATAAAAATATATTTTATGAAAATAGAAAATTTATTTTATATTTTGATGATGATTTTTCCTCAATGTACATGTAAATAAAATTTTTTATTGATGTTTTAATCGATTAAAATGTCATTTAGAAAGATTATTTTTATAACATTTAACATTCATTACATGTTATTAAAAATTATATTTTTAAAAGTTTTACTTCTGAATATCACATTGGACCTTACATTATTGTAAAAAGGCTGGTCCCTTTTAACAGATATAACATGAAGAAATATTCCAACCATCATAAAAAATATTTTAATTAGAAATTAATAGAAATTTTTTTTCATATTTTTTTAAAGAAATATTTTTCTCAAAATTTTATGATTTTTTAGATTGTAATTATTCCAAAGTAAAATAATATTTCCCCTATTTTTAGTGAAATATTCATATGAAATTTAAAAAATATTTTTTGTCTATGTAAATATCCTTTATTGATTTTTATTCCTTTATGGGGAAATATTATTATAATTAAAGTTAAATATTTTTTGTAGTTTGTATCTAATAGAAATAATGTTTCATCTATTATTCATTAAAACCCATTACATTACCTTAGATTAATTAGGCTACGATGAAATAAAGAATGTTTTCTTGATACAATCCACTTCTTTATCTAGATGCATTATGACTATGTAAAAAAAATATTTTGAAACCCATTTATTATAAAGTTGTTATTCTATAATGAAATTATTAATTTTTTTTATGATCTTATTCTAAATAGATTATGGTTTTCATAAGGTGATGGATGGGTCTAGGATTAGATATCTCTACAATACATTGGGAAATTATTGATACCACATGCATTAATATGGATTAGAATAAAGAGTTCACCATTTTCTAGAAGAGAATCTATCTATTATGATTGTCTCATGAGTGATAATTGATGATGTAATTGATGGAATGGTCGGTGAACCCAGTCTACTATTATAATTTTTTCATAATGACAATTTTATAAGTGAAATGTTAATAATATTCTTGTGGTGATTTTTATTTAATCAACATAGGTATTATTCTTTTGATACAATCTTATGTCTAATGATTAATTATTTATGACCCTACAGATTAATGAATTATGTATTTTGATATACCAACGCCTTATTCCATGATTCATGATTAATGATATTGTCTGACTGGGCATGATTTTATTATTTTTTTATCATACTGTCATACCATTAGGAATATAATATCCTAAATTAAAATAATTGTATGGTATCTACAATATTTACCCTTTATTATCATATATGCCCACAATTTATTATTTTTTCAATTCCTGATGTTATAAAGAAATGATTTATTTATGGTAATAATAATAAGATTAATAGGTGAAAAGAACATTATTGGAGATGTTGAAGTGATTTTAGAAAGTTATTGGAAATTTTTATGTAGTATCTAAATTCCCTAATCCACTGTGTTTCTTTAGTGTATGTTATTGGGAAACATATTCCATATTAAGCTAAATAAGGATATATATTTGAATTTTATCAAAATAATTCCTCGTGATCAATTACTAACAACTTCATTAATTCCCTGAAATACTATTCAAATTACATTATACAAACAATATTTACTCCCTTCAATGTTAGCAGGGTTTATTAACATTATTGTAGTGAGAAATTTATCATAAATCATTGATAATATTCATCTAACCTTAGAAAACTATGGATCTTATATACTATGATTATTTTTATTCTAATGATTTATAAATTATGGCTATCAAGGATATATAGATATGCCATTTTTTAATACATGGTAAATAATGATACTAACTGTAGAAAAAGTGTTGGTTCTTGGTAATTTTGGGTTTGATTTGCTCTTTTGTCACAGTCTTTTACAAAATCCTCAAATGTTCTTTTTTCACATCCATTATATTATTATATATGAGTATATAGTCTATAATGGAATCCAAAAACTAATCAATATAGAATCTTAATACACTATTCAATTGATCCATTAATTTTGTTGGATAAATTATAAATCTAACTAAAGTAATATTAAATTTATATTGTCTAAAACACGTAAGAAAATATTTCTCGGTAGTATCATCCATTCAAACAAAAAATTGATAATATCTTGAAATGAGGTCAATCATTGTAGTCTATTAAGATACTATTAGTGGATTGAAAATATCATTTATAAAATGAAGATGATTATTATTATTTATCAAAATTTATTATTCTCAAAAAAAATTGATAGAAAAAATGATCTATCCTTTTTTTTAAACAATAATGTTTCCCCCCATAGTGAATTACTTGGGTGTGTGAAACCCTTTCCAGGTTTTCTTTAAGATACATATTTTATTTATCTAATTCAACCCAATCCATTGTATAAGTACTCTTTGAGATACACATGGACCCATGTATATGCTTAATCGAAATCTCCAGATCATTGTATAGGGGAAGACTATAAAGTTAATTTAATAATACATTTGTATAAGCCTATACAATAGGAATTCCATAAATTCATGCTTCATACATGGTTTTTTATGGCCCTAATAATAAAGGAATCAGAACCTATATAAAATAATTTTCAACCCAATAATGTTTATGGTCATCTTTTCATTGATAAATGAAAATTGGTTGATTATGGATATGAAAAGAGATCTCTTCATCCTGATAATTGATATGTCCTCTATAAAGGTATATATAATTCAACCCAATACTACGTCAAATTCAACTATTATATAACGAACTACATCCATAGGAAGTATCTTTTTTCAAATTTTGATCGAATATGAGTTATCTATTTTACATGATATCTTTATTTCACTAGATGTTTTCTTAGTTAAATCTATATCTATATCATGAGGTGATAAATTATTATACATATCAACCCATTTTGAATTTACTTATTGTGATGAATTAAAATTAAATAATAAATTCAATGATAAATTATGGAATAAGTGGCCCATTGATAATGTCATTATTGTGATCCACCACATCTATAGTGATATCATACACTCTTCCTTGTTACCATGATTAAATAGTATTTTAGTATATATTTTTTTATTAACTATGGGGTTGGGGAATTTATACTCATATGGACAAGAATCATTCTTTTTGTATAAATAAATTCTTTGTGGAACCTGAGTTTTACAATCCCCCCACCCCTATGTTCTATAAAGTATCACATTAACATTACATTTACTATTTTGGTCTTGGTGGCCTCCTTTACCACTCTTAAAATAATTCCTCAATCCCTTATGTTTATTTATTATGGTTATTACTCCCATATATTTTACATTTTGTTCTATAATTTCAATCCCCAATGTGACTTTTCACCAATGATTCAATAGTAATCAAATTTTTTATACCCAAAATAATGACATTCCCAAGTTTCGTTTTTTACCATTACTTCACAATTTAAAATTTATTAACAACATCTAAAGACACTTATAGATAACGACTTTTGATAACTTGGTTTTAAACCACTATATAAATTATACATTTTGAATCCCTCATATGATTATAAAACTACAGGAATACCATTTTAGCTTATTTAATTTTGACTTATAAGTTCTAATGTATTCCTCACCCATTTACAAAATCTCTGAGAATTATCTCCGAACCATTATGTCAATTCTTAGAATTATCAACATTTTTATTGATTTATTATTTAAATTACACCATTGAATAGTCATATATTCCAAATGATAAATTAAATGAACACCCTTCTCATTTTACGTTCATGAATAATAGAAAAATAATTTAATCACAATAATCCACTTCTAAAAATTTTATAGATTATAATAGTCCTAAAAGGATGTTGGAAAACTTCATATGATTTTTTTGAAAGAATGTTTCTCTTTCCAATTATGGATTTACAGATTAATAAATTATACCTTATTATCTGAAGATTGTAAAAAATAATTGAATTTCTACATTATTTGGTAATCATACTCTCATACTATTTTTTCGATTATTTAGATAAATGCTGCATTTTCTATCAAACTTGTTTTTATATGAGTTCTATTTAGTTCATGCCATTACATACATTAATGAAAATATAGGGGTGATAATACATAAATAAAATGAATAGGGAACTATATATAGAATAAATAATTCATAAATAATTTTTATGTATTAACATATGAATATATATTTTTAAATATATGTTTTTCCTTATTATTTTATTATTATGGTCTCTGTCCCATGTGTCTTCATATCCGCAATAATGTTTCATAATGATCTTGTGAATCACTAAAAAATTCTCCTCATGAGTATAACATAATGTGAGTTTTAATAATCTTTGTTATGAATTAATTAGATATTGAGTTAGTAACCAACCAACCATTTTCATTGTTATTACCCATATGTGAATTTTGGTGAAAGACTATATCAACTTATTTATATCCAGACTTGGATTTCATCCATTGAAAACCACACAATATCCACTCTCACATAATATAATGTGGTTATACTAAATTTATTATTATCTAGAGGGCTTTCACTATTGTTCCCTAATTTTAATCCCCAAAAATGATAAAAATATTCCCCAAAAATAAATAATCCTTGATTTTATAAAAACTAAAAATACCCAAGATAAACATATATTTATTTAAAATCCTTTTTATATGATTAAAATTAGATTTATAAAATAATTTTACAATCCCATTATGATTTTTTTAGTGTCTTTGGGGATTTTATATATAATGATCATATAATATAATACAAGTAATGATTTCCCTATATTCAATCCAAAATCATCCACCTTTGATACTTATAATAGGACAAACACATTTTCCTAACCTAGGGAAATCAAATATTAGAACATTTGAGCTAATATTATTTGTATGTGAAATGATAAACATGGTTAGATAATAAAAATGTTAGAAAATTTGTGTATGTAAAAAAATTAAAATTTCAGGAGATTATATGTGGAGATCATAAATGTTTATTGAAAATTATTGATCATGAAAAGGAACCAGTGACTAAAAATAAGTTACAACAAAGAATAAACACTATTTGATAGAAAAGAGAAATATAACAATAATATTGAAGCAAGTGATCATAACATAAGAAAGAAATATATCTTATAAAAGATAAATAAAAATAAACACATGAAATCAAAACATTCAATCATACTCAATAATTCCTAAAAATTATACTGTGAGAAAACAATAATGGGAACACAATATATATGAATAAACCTAAGATATCTTAAAATTATCTTTTGAAAATTCCTTGATTTCAACTCTTTATATATTAGAAAATGAAATCATTCTAACCTATTACTACTTAATTATATATAAATCCTTAAAAATTGAATTACAGTGTGATATAGGGCCTCACCCATCAAGTTATGTAAATATTATTAATATAAGATGTCAATAATTTATAATATCATGAAACCTGAGGAATGAAAATGGGTTTTATTTCATTTAAAATTGTTATCCTTTAACATTTAATAAAATGTTAACCAGTTGACAAAAAATATTAAATCCCCAAAAAAATTATATAAAAATGTAATATATAATTATTTTGTTAAAATATTTATATATTTCAGTAAGATTTTTTTAGAAAAAATACGATTTTTATGAAATGCACGTGTATTTCAAAACAGATTTTGTTATATTTTCATTAATGTAGTATGTTAAGAGTTATATAAAAAACTATTAAAGAAATTTAAATTAATAATATTTCCATTATTATTTGGAGACAATATTTCAATAATGGATACATGAAATAGGATAAGTTTTATATAAATTAAATGTGGAATGGGAGATAAAATGTGTGATTAGTTAAATAAAAAATCATTTTAAATATTTTAAATGAAAAATTACATTATTGAAACACACGTCTTAAAAATGTTAAATAAAATATAATATTAATATAGGTAGAGTTAAATATAGAGTTCACATGAAATAATACATTATTTTAATTTAAAAATATGAATGGTAACACGGACATGGAAATGAAATATCTTATTTGTGGGGAATGGGTATTCTTCTTAACAATGTCATATTTTAAAAGAGAACGAAAACCATATAAAGAAGAACAACACAATTTAAAATAGATTTTTCATATATAATAGAATAAATATTATTTGTTATATATAAATGTAATCATAATATTAACATAAAGGATAATAGTTAAAATATATAATTTAAGACTCAATAAATAAATTGACATTATGAAGGAACCTTATATTATTATTGACTTATATGAATTTGTATTAACATCATGTATAATAAACATAACTATTTTAATAACTTATTTAAATAACATATTCATATATATTACCCTATTTAATAATAAAATATAATCATTTATTAGTTTTTATCATTTATTTTAAACATCAAATGATAGATATTTGGATTTTTTTGTTCATGTTTTATATTGAAGATTTTAATCCTCATACATTGATACCATGGAAAAGAATTCCATTTTTCAGATGGAACATTAGTATATTATTATTAATGATTTATAAAGGTATAAAAATATTATCTAATGGTTTTAGTCAATCATTATTAAATATCGTTTCATTTTTGGGATTTGTTTTAGAATTTTTTTAGTTATCAAATGTTGGTATATTAATAATGGGATAAATGAAAATTAAAATTTCATAAAGAAATTATTATTTTCCTAAACATAATTTTAATTCATTAAATATGTTTTTAGAATCATAAAATTTGAGAAATGATAATAATAAAATATGTCATTCTATTGATGCAATAGTCCACATGTACACACAGAATATATTTTCAATTTCCAAATAAATAAATGTGAGAAATTGTATTATCATTTAAGAAAATTAATCATGTTTTCAATATCATATTTATTCATTAATCCCCCCCTTTATAATTATCCATCTTAGGTAGTGATGAAATATAAAACACTTCATTCATGGAGTTTTTAGTCTGTAGTAACTTGAGTAGTATTTTAATTTTTAACAGTTAGATCATTGCAATTTTACTAGTATAAAAAAATTTAAGAATAATAATAAAATACAATTAATTTTAATTTTTTAGGTATAATAAATCAAATATGATTTTGAAGAACACGAAATGAAATAATGTTTATAGATGAAAAATTACTTAAATAAATAAATTTTATTTTATCTAGAACACTTCTTTATTTTTAAGGGATTGGAAAAATACCTATTGACCAAATGTTAAAAATTATTTGAGTGGCTTATTTAGAACGGGAATGATGAATTTTATTAGGGAGATTCAATTTTTTGGTTCATCAGTTAAGGTTGAACTTGAGGATCTATTTATAAGTGAATGGAATGACCATTTTGTAAATATAATTTTTTAATATGATAAAATTCAATTTCAACAATGAATATAGATCCATAGTAGAAATTAATATATATATATAATGACAATTTAAGGATTACAAATCCTTAAATAAATCATTTTTATTTTTTTAAAATTTTTCGGTATTGTCCCCTTATATTAGACATGGATATAATTTGTAATTTTACAGTGCTAACTCATTTTTACTTATGTAATTTATTTTTTATTAATAAAAATATTTAAAAATTAAATAAATTTATATATTTTATAAAATATATTTAATATAATTTATAATATAAAATTATAATATTATGAAAACTAATTCTAAAATAATAAATGTATAACACATTAAAACAATTTAGGGCACAATATAAATTAACATTCAAAATGTAAAATATAGATTTATAAACTAAAAATAATAATACTAAATGTCTAATTTCTAATATAAAATATTTTTTTGAAGGAATAGTATTTATATCCTATTATATTGTTACATCATCTTAATAATGTCCTCAAATTGATGATATAGGTATGAATGACATTTTAGACTGTTGGATAAAAATAAATATTCTCATAAAAAACCCAAATATTCATCCTAATGTAATATTTTTGTTCGTAATTAAAAATGAATTGAAATATTTGAAATTAAAATTCTAAAATTTGGTAATTTAACTATTCATTGGAAATATAAATTGTAATGAATTTTCTTTTTTAAGGAATTGACTTTTTTTAAATATTAAGGATTTCTATTATTATTTTTGATAAATTAATAAATAAATTATTTTTATTACATTATTCATATAATTAATTTATTTTATTATAACTTGATAAAAATATATGAAATTTCTCTCAATAAAAATTCTTCTCACAAAAATAAAATTTTTTTAAAAGTAGATTTTTAGCATAAAAATATCATTTCAGTAGTTTAAATGTAAAATTTGAATTTTAGTAGTGCATTATTAATAAATATAGCCTTTAATTTCATTTAAAATTATATTTCTTTATGTGTTTATATATATTTCTCCCATGCAATTCATATAGTAATCGGCACTGGCTATATTTATCTAAATTAAATGTGTTGTTGTTCGTTTGGATTTTGAGTTGTTTGTTGGACATGAAATATAACACAATTATTATTTTAAGGGGGAATATTCACTAAAATAATAGGTCCTTATAAATATTATTACCCATGATATATCTCTATTTAATAAATGTATAATCAAATTATAAAATAATTTTACACTTGGTTGTAATGTTTTTTATTTCATGTCTACAATGATACCAATTCATTACCTTCCATGGAGTGTGATTTATTTTCAAATTAGAGTGGATAATCATAGTATATTATTGATTACATATTAATGTTATATTTGGGGTTATAAATTATAATTAGTGTGATGTTTTGATAATTTAGAGGATTGGGTTATGATGAATAAGTTGATATAACCTAATGTAACCAAAGATAAAGTTGATCATTTATAACATGAAGTGAAGGTATTATCTATTTTTGAAATAATATGTAATTATATTATGTAAACAATTCATATGTTTATGAATGTGAATTAAGAAAATAAATTTCTAATAAGGGGAATGTAACCTCATATGATTTCAATTAAGTAATGAAATTTTAGGGGTGATTTTTTTATGGTGGATAGAAGGTAGAACCCCACATTTTTATTCACTGAATATAATAAATGAATTTTTCTGATGAAAAATTGCAAATTTTTAATATTTTATTAATAAAAAATTTAATAAATAAATAAATTCCTTACCAAATTATTATAAATGAATCTTAAATATCAATATGAAACATACATGTGGATCAAAGCCGGAGGTAAATAAAATATTTTAAAAACGAAATCTTTATTCTAGTAGTTTTACATAATAAATATAGTAGGAATTATATCAATTATAGTAATAAAAATTAATAAAGTTATTTTCATTTTCTTGTAATGAAATTAATGAGAATGGTTAAAAAAATTCAGAGTATTAAATAAGGTTATATATTGGAATGAAAATGGGGGACGTGACTATTATAGGATTTCCAGAATCATATTTGATCATGGGGAATGAAAATGACCAAATGGTTTATTAAAAATGATATGATGGAATTATAATCAAATTTTTTATAAATTAAAAATGAATTACCATTCATATGTCCGTTATTTTGAAAATATTTTTTTAATATCTATTAAATATATAAAGACTAATAATAAGTAATTTTTAATCATTCAGGACAAAATAAACTTATTTTGATAAAGAATTTTTTTTAAGAATTATATATTTTTATTTAAAAATAAAATTCTAAAAAAATCAGATTTAATTTGATAAATTTTTTATATTTTTTAGATTTGTGTTTTATAAATTTGGAAATAGGTTCAATATCTTTTCTAGGTGATAAAATAACATGTCGATGTTACGTGAGAATAATGATAGTAAACTATAAAAACACTAATATACATTAAATGAATAAAATTATGTTTAAAATATATAAAAATAAAAAAAATTCAATATATAGTAAATCTCTCAAAACTATAAATCTTAACAATAATGGTAAAATATTCCTGTTAATATGAACATGCACAACCTTTAATAAATGTGAAATTACAAATATCAAAATCCAAATAATTTATATAAATTCCATTCATATACAAATAAAAAACCCATTAAATAATTTGGTTTCATATCTATGAAATTTCAAAATCCACACCACTAAGTATTATTCCATACATGGTATATTTCTCCCTTAGATGGTATGAAAAATCTATTATTATAAATGAAATAATAATTAGAAGGATCAATTTAATAAACTGTTCTCGTTATTTGTTACTTTTTAAATTACCATATCATCTTAAGTCATAAAAAATAATATAAAAAACTAAAACAATTTATTATTAAAAAAATTATGATTCGTTAATAATTATATTATTATTAAATAAATTTAAATTATTACTAATCTATTCTTATAACATGTTTCTTGTTGAATCAGCTCAACAACCTTTATGGACAATGATATACCGTATTCATCATTTTCATCACATAATAGATTACGAAATAAATAATTGTAATATATAATAATAATATATATTTTTTTATATTATGAATCAATATGTTGTTACTAAATAAAGGATTATTATAAATTCATACATTAATATTAGTTATGTGTCTAGAAACAAGCATGGTTTGTATTAAATTCTTAAAAATAACATAAGAATATTCCATCCAATGAACATGGGCATTTATAAATAATTTTAAAAATATGGATCAAATAAAATAATTAATCTTTGAATTTTAAAATTAATGAGAAATGATAATGATCAAAACTACCATATCATAACAATCAACATATAATCAAAAGTAATATTATTTTCTGTTTAAAATCATCTATAAATAACTAATTAAAATATAAAAATTGGAAATGGATTATTAATATAAGTGGTGTAAAATATATATATATAATTATATAATAGATTATCAATTTTTCTATAAATATTATATATGTTTTAGAATAAATTAATTCAATTCCAAAGTAAATGTGAGAGGAATCTCTATGAATATATCATAAAATACATTACCTAAGTCAGAATTTTAATATATATAATCAGTATAACCACACAATTTAAATTACCATTTTCATTCAATTTTGACAATTTGTGAATCTTTTTTTTAAATGTTCATCTAATTGATCCATAGTTAACATATTGAGATATCTATTAGTTGAATTATATTTAGATCATTTATTTAAATTGATGTCATAATTCTCTATATCCATATTATATATAATTTTACATTTATACATTATTCATCCTATGAACTATTTATATGATTCTTTTAGGTGACTATCCATTGAATTTTAAAAACTTTTAATTGAGGGAAAATATTATTTATACCTCTGTTTCATTTTGTTATCATTATGGTCACTATTTTCAATCATTTTGATTATTTCATATACAATTGTCCAATATAAGTTCCCTTGATTCATAAAAAAAATTATATAGCATCTCATTATTTTAAAAACTATTTATGCATCACATAAATCAATACAAATAATGATAATAACTGTACTAGGTAAATTTATTCATATTTTTAAAAAAATATCATCTTCTTCTAAAATATTTTTTCATTTATTTTTATATCCTAAAAATAATTTTTTATTTTAGTATGGGATGTTAATTTTTTTTATGATATTATAAAATACATATGAGTTAATTATTATTATGATTTGGGTGGGTCCGTTGTTACTATCCAATGCATTGAGTAAAAAAATTGTTTTATGATATCAATAGGTACATTGAAGGTTATTCTACGTCCATAAAAGGGTACATTGTTGGTAAATTGAGACTTATCAAGTGTAAAAATGAGGTTTTCCTTTGAAAATTTAGGTACATAGGTCCTTAGACCAAGAAAAACATGTTACGAATTATTTGGTGGGTAGGCTGGAGATAAAAATATATGATTATTATTATTCCACACATTATGAGACCCTTTTATGATATGATCATATTCAAATGTTCATCTCTTGTGGATCATTTTATTTGATACAATTATGATTCGTGTCTTATGAACTGAAATATTTCATTCCATTACTCATCATTTTGATCTATGACATTATGTGAATGATAATTATAAGATATTTTCATGTTACCCCTAAATTTATATTATGTATAAAATATCATTAAAATCTCTATTTTCAACAATTTATGAGAATAATAAAAACCCATTTTTATGTTTAATTTTAAATTATATATGAAGAAGTGTTTTCTGTATGATATTTTTATGAAGAGAGCTAGTCTGGACGAACATTGAGGGAGATAATGGCAGTCTTTCATGTACCAATTCTTTATGCCCCTGAGTTTCTGAAGACACTAAACCATTATCATTATAGTGTGGATCACAATAATATAAAAATAAAATTAAAAAAAATAAATGTAAAAAACCAATTTAATGCTTTTAAACTTCATTTAAGGAGATATATATTTTTTTGGATATCCTCGAATTTCATCCTTCCATTGAATCCATCGTGCAGGGGGTGCTTTTGGGTAGTTTTACAATGTGTTGTGGTGAGTTACTTTCTCTATTATACATATTTTTTCTCATCAATCTCCCAATTAAAAATTATGCATATGGATTGGTTTACATTATGAATTCTATTAGATCATGGAATAATTGATCAGGAATGACGAGGGATTTATTCATGGGTTTGATATAGGACATTTCATAAGGATGAACACACATTGTACCTTTTTATTTCACATAAGGTATGTACCCTTATATATTTTTATTGGGTATTAAATTAAATTATATAATATTGTTTATTTATCTATTATTGGGTTTTATATATTTTACACAGGATGGTTTTTAAGATATTCCACAATCCTTTCAAATGTAGTTGGCGATGGTTTTGGTTAAGTGAGATGGACTTATGAGATTACATATAATTATTCACATAGACATAAATGGAATAATTAATCATGTATTTTAATAATTAATAAATTTTTATTTTTTTACATAATATTAATACATGAGTGATGATATGAGCTCAGATGAATATTAGATAATCTTAGGTAGCTATGAAAGAGATTTTTTAATGGGAAAAACGTTGGTTGAGGTTGGTGGTCTATAAATATATAGATAAAAATAATTATTTTGTGATGTATCATGTGATATGTATTCCAAATAGAAATTCATGATTAAAATTAAATTATGTAACTAATCCATTAATTCTTATGGATATAATTTACATGTTAAGGGAAATGGTGGACCCTTGACAGCTAACTTTTTTCCTCATTTATCAATGAAAGTGGGTTTGATTAAAATATATCTTTGAGGTTCCCAGACTAGACAGGGGAAGGAATTATATTAATTAAGGTAGTTAACCTTTGTAAAGGTTCCATTAGATCCCATTATATTAGTGGAGATAAATATTAAAAAAATTGGCATTAGATATATTATAGGGATTTTTTTGGATTATATATTTCCTTCAGGCAATATTATATGAGATTGGGGAGAATATTCATCAAACAACTTGTTTTGAGTACCAATGTTTGGATACCTTGGGATATTATAATAACAAAACCATTATAGAGATTTATTATACTCATTTTAGGTATTATTTTTCCTTTATTAGAATATATTGGTTAACCCCTATATTCTATTTGTGAAATAGTATTTTAGATTTTTTTGGATAGTGTTCTGGCAGTGCAGGGTTGGCACACTCTTTTCCCAAACCTTGTGCCCAAACCAGTAAACTATGCAAACCTAAACAGAGGGTATTTTCATGTTTGGAATATGGGTTTTCAAACTATGTTCCCTTATAGTAAAATTTGTGCATCCATAAGGCAAGAAACATGGTTTGAAAACCTAGCACCCAGCCCTAGAAACAATGTTGGTAATTTTTTAGTCCTCTATAAATTGTTTTTATGTTCTTCAAACACATGATTATCATACCAAAAAACTCTTATAAACACTAACTTATTTCCTCCAAAATTTGATGCTCCCAGAAAGGTTAAAAGGCTCCCTAAACCCCATTATTGATGAATCAAAAGTCTGTTTGAAGGGTTTTATCTTCATTAGAATGTGTCTTCTTCTCCTATTCGTTCTTTACCTTCAAACCATAAAATTTTGGATTGATGATTTCCACCATTATTGACAGTTTAGATTTCATTTTTCGTCAATCTGAATTTTTCTGATCACTGATCTATGTTTTGGTTTTAAAAATATTTTCTCATTGTAAAATAGATCATTCAACATTAATTTATGGGATTTTGGATTGGAAAACGTCCATCAATGGACATTATGTATGTGGTATAAATGTCAATTTCCCGATACTTGGTTAATATTGTGTGTATGTAATTGTGAAATTTGAATTTTAATGAATGGAAATCACGTTTTTTAATGGAATAATTAATTTTTTAATTAATTAATTATATCATGGAATTGATGAACAAAATGGTTTATAAATTAGATAAATATTTAATTGGTGAATTGGTCTACTCATGTGATTATAAAATTTATTAATTAAGGTAATAAACTAGAGGTTTTCCATAACCTTTTAGGGTTTATGGTTTATATGATTAAATTTAGATAAATCGTATCATAGTGAACTGTTCATTTTATTACATGTGATTAAAGTAATGAAAAATATATGTTATGAAAATTTGAAAATAATGCATGATGATGTGATTAATTAATATTTATAATATGATTATTAGCTATAATAAATGTTATAAAAGTGATATTTGTGTGATTTATTTATGAATGTGTTCTGGTACAGGGATGGATTCTCTGAATACCCATTAGGTTATAGACAACATGTTTTACTCCAAAGGCTCAGATATGAATATTATTTTAAGGGGGAAGGACTGATTATCCAAAAAAACTATAAATTATGCGATATGGACTCATGATCCAAATACCCATAGGATTCTACATAAGTCATTTAAATCCAAATACATTGAAATTGGTTTGGAATTCCAAGTCGGATTGATATGAAATTGGAATTAATTAATTGTTGAAATATCTTGATATAATGAATTTTGAAATTTTTTTACTTTTTTATTGTATTTTATTCTATATAAAACTATATATACTATTATATATGGGAGGTTGTATTATATGTTGTTGGTAGTGGCCTACATTATTGTACTCTTTCCTAATCTGGATTTCTGATCGATACCCTAAATGAATTCATGTTTGTAGGAAAGGATAAAATAAATAGACCTATCATATATGGATGAGTTGGGATATAGAATGGATGCGGGATCCATAAATGATTTCATTACCCATTTGATATTTTTCACTATATTTTTACGAAATGATTTTTCAAATATGGTTTGAAATAATTATCTATCTATTAGTTATCATTTAAATGCTTAATTATGGATAAACACATTTAATTTTTAAGGTCACATGTGTTTTCAAAATTTCTGTGGCTTGTTCAGAGCCTGAAACCAGACCTGGTGAGATAAATAAGATTGTTGCACGGTTATTAGAAACCATTCAGTGGTGGAAACACATTTACAACAAATTCTGTGAGGCTATACTATGGGTTAGAGTAGTCGAAATAGTTCGAAAACCCATGGGCTCGGAGGTAGACACCTGTGAGACACTGTCTGTAGTTTATTATAGTGGTATGAGACCCGAGTTGTGAAATTATAGTTAAACAATGCTTTTATTCCTTTCAAGGAATCCCTTCTCACATTAGCTTGTGAAAAGTGGGTGCATGTCACCTACCAGGCCAGGTCATCATCCGCACCGGCACCTGACCCGGTCCGCAACATGACCCAAAGGGCATTTCTGATCCCCACAGGCTGGAACAATTTCTCGGGTATCAATAGTAACATGATGGAATGGTTGACCAGAATTAGTAAACAAAAAACTACTAAAAAGATAAATAAAATAAAACTGGGAATCAGCACCCAAACAGAACCTAAACTAAAATCAAATATAACAGTTTACAACTTGTACGAAAATCCAAATATAAACCACAAAAAATGAAACTAAAACTCCAACTCAAAACTCCAAGAAACAAGAGAGGTGCGACATCCATATGGAAAACCCATCATGGAAGAGAAGACCATCGGCAACCAAAACCATCATCACTGAGTCTGATACCTCATTTTGGAATACACAAAGAACAAGGTCTACAAACACCCAATGGTTTATGTAGGTTGTGAGCCATGCTCCCCGTAGGATACCAAAAAATAAAAAGTTTTCATACTACAACATAAAAAACATAATATAACGTGCTTATTTGAAACCATACTTTTAAAACACTTTAAAGGAAAGCATTGAAAAACTGAATGATAAAAGTAAGGAGTACTGAATGGAAAACCAATTCACAATACTACTTTAAAATAGAAAGAGAAAATTTATAAAGAACATGCACACTCAAGTGTTCCTTTGTATGCCGATGGAAGGCACCATGTCATGAATAGTAGAGAACTATAGGTAAATCCCCTAATGTTTATCTAGCTCATGTGGGCCCCTAAAACCTCATGTCTCGGTGAAACATGGCTTAGAATCCATGACAGTCAGAAAACGTGGCCTATGGGACCACGACACTCAAAAACGTGACTTAGAAGACCACAACCCTCAAAAACATGGCTTAGAAGACCACGACCCTCAGTAATTAATATGTTTAGTTAGGGATGTAATCATCAATCCAGCAATTTGAAATAGGGACGATACTACTCCGGATCACTAGTGCAGTAGTATTAGTCCTCCCACCTAAATACACTGTGTTTTCCCTTGTGCTCAAACAAGTTTCACATTCACATAGCATATTTTGTTCTCATATCATAAACCAAACAAGACATTACACAAAAAAGACACATTTTCATACCCAAACAACATTCCAAAAGAACATGCACACCAAAATGCCTTTCCAAAATATATTTTCTGTTACATAATCATTTATCAAATCTCCATTTGGAAACACTAAAATTAGAACATAAACAATTCACACAACATAGAAATCATTATTTAAATAAAACTACTTGTGACGAAACAAATAAACACACCCAATTAAAAATAGAAGAGTCATTTCAAAAAACTTGCTTAATAAATTGTGCTTAAAACTAGTTTCACACCAACTACACAGTTAACTGATCCATTTTCACCACTTATAAAACACCACCCAACAAGAAAAAGTGGGTTTACATCAAAACGTCTCATTTTATATAATCATGCTACCTGAAATACAAACACATATTCATCATTTCCCAAATACCACTTTGGTGAAATTTTAATAAAACAATAAATCATTTAAACTATTGGTTAAATCATCTCAATATAAACTAAGAAAAATTTACACCAAAAACCACATTACCCCATATAGTGAAATCACTTTAAAACAAAATTCCCAAGGTAAAAACATCAAAACATGATTTCCATTCTTCAAATAGTTTGCAATTAAATTTCAATTCTGCACAAAAAGACAACAAACCCAAGATGACTCATTTTCCTTTGAAAATACCCATTAATAAATTTACACACTCAAAGAACATGAAAACACATTTCGCACCTTCCAAAAACACCAAAAACCATCTCAACCATGTTACGCATCTCAAAGGCCACTTAAATAAACAATTGCTCAATTAATAAAACATCACACATGAATACCATAAGACCTCACTTTAAAACATACAAAATATAGATTCTAGAACAATTTTCAAATCAATTGCACTTCCCAACCCATCTGAAACCCCATTCGCACCCCTAGAACAAACTCAATTTTAATAATAAAAATCTACACCTCAAAATAGATTATCATCTTTAAAAAACAGAATTTAATAACACCTGCACATCAATACTTATTGAAAACACTATTTTCACACCTTAATCACTTAACTAAACATGTCTAAATATTTCAACAACACAACACGTATGAAATACATGGGAATTTACTTAAAAAAATTAAAATTAATAAAATATGAATATTGAAGCACATCTAAAATAAAATTCTCAACAAGAAGTTTTTCATTAGAACACGTTATATTTCAATTTAGGAGAAATTTTAAATCCCTTAAACATGGTATGGCATGTAGCCACCTCCCTTTGTGTCGAACGCTCTAACCATCGGTGCAAAAAATCAATCACTTGCAATTTTCACCACAAAAAACCTAATGAGAACCTGAAAAATTGAATTCAAACCATAAAAGTATAATTAGAAACCAAAAATCGGACCCCTAATGAGAGGAAAAACACTACAAGGATAGGTTTACTAGAGGGGTGGCCACTGGATGGAAGCTGGCTAGCAGGTGGGGTCGCAGCTAGGTCGGGAGTTGAAGGCTGGGGATGTGTCGCACCTTTCCATGTTAGAAAGGGGATGCAATGGGGAGATGCTGAACAATGCAAGGGGTGTTGGGATTCTATAGACAAGGAAATGGGTTTTGGGGTTCAGTAGACAAGGTAGGGGAAGCTCTGAGATGTCTAGCGACAAAGATGGGGCACCACCAAGATGTGTGCCATGGTAGGGGAAGAAGGCTAAGATGTGAAGGCAAGTCGGAAGGGAGGCTGGTCCGGTGTCATTCCAGGGAGCAGGGGGTGCAGCGCGAGTCCGGGAGGTAGGAGAGCAGGCTGGCCGAGGGGCGCTGAATGTTGACCATGAGGGTGGCAGGGTGGTGTGTTGTAAGATAAGAGGATAGGGAGCCATGAGAGGTTCAATGGGGAAGGATGGTCGCGTCATTCAGCACATAGGGCAGGGGTGCGTTAAGGTGGTGATGTGCACGGTGGAATCCGTAATGCAGGTAGGGTTTGGGGGGAAAGGGTGCATGACAGGAAATAATTAAGAGGGGAGAGGATGAGGGAAAGAGAAAAAAATAAATGAAAAAAGGAAATGAAAAAAATAATACATTAAAAATGGAACCCAATAATAAAAACTTAAAAATAAAAAAATAATGTAGTCCTAATAATAATAAGTTTTATAATAATATGATAATAATATTATGAAAACATTATTATTAGTATAAATATTATTAATTATTATATTAATAATAATATTAATTATTATATTTACATAATAATAAGAATTAACACAACAACGATATTTACAAAAATAATATGAATATCAATAATTATAATAAAGGAAAAAATAACCACTTCCATTATTATTAGAACAATTCATTAAACATACTTTATTTATTTATTTATTTACTTATCTTTAATCATACTTCAAACTCATTTATTTAATTTTACTTCATTTATTTTTAATGAACATCATGCATACCATGCAAGGAACCGGGCAAGGTGGTGTAGTGACCCAGTCAATGTTGTGTGGCTTAGACCAGTCCCCGCCCGTGTGTTGGATGCCACCAAGCCCAAAATTATGAATTATCTGCAAAATGTAAAATGTCAATTAGGCTCAGCCTGCACTCCGACCCTTATTTTCATAGGAAAAAAAGAAAAATTAAACTAATAAAATATTAAAATAGTTTTAGAAATCTGAGATTGAGATTTCTCCCTACCATAGCACTTTCCATCCCTGGAAAGCCACAACTATGATTGAACCCAAAAGTAAAAAAATGATACCACCTTAAGGATCAAAGAGGATACCCACAAACAAGAAGAAAGAAGAGTAAAATGCATCATGCATAGATAAAATGACTTAAATGGTTACCTAATGAAACCCCTAAAAAATCATTCCACTATTTGTCACCCGCCCCCAATAGTTAGGACACATCCAGTTGATTAATTAAGGAATGAAACCCTCTAACCCGCGAAAACCGACTTCAGAAGCTGAATCATCCCAATAAACGTGGAACAAAAACCACACCATTTGACAGGAATGAACAAACAAAACAATCACAACCAAGGGACACTCATACCACTTACACCAATCCATCTCTAAAAATGATACCAAAAAGGTCAACATGGAGATGCCCAAAGTGGATCCCCACCATTAGAAACGTACTGAGGCCCAAGAGTAAAACTGACACGAGGAGGCCCAGGAGGGATCCTCAGCATTATAAAATAAGGCAACATTGACTTATTCTAGAGATATTTGTGCAAGAACCATTGTGGGTCTCCCCACCAATAGAAATGGAAGAATGTACAAAACATTCAAAATTTTCTGATGGTGACAGAACACCCCAGTACAAGGGGCAGGGAGGGAGAAGGCCAAATGTCCGGGGCATCAAAACCATGAGCCGCGAAAAACATGCATCCCCACATCCTGGTATGAAAACTATTTTAATTTGATATCGCTTTACCTAACATACCCAATAAGGACTACTAAAAGTGATTACACCCAGTGGGATTCATCACCCAAGACTATAAGGTACGATACGACCACACTTCCTCATATCCATGGAAACCTCACGCACCAATACAAGTCATTCAGAATGGAACAACTACAGGAAATGATTTAAAATATTATAACATTCAACAATGATGGATAAAATAATGTCCTGGTCCCAAACACTCTATGGGTTCCTGACCACATGTCAGCTTCACAATGAGACCTATGGATGGAGCCCTGATGTTTGAAGCATCTCCTGCCTCGTAAAAATTTATTGAAGACACCCTTTGGTGCTACATGCACCCACACCACAACTGAGACAAATCCAAAAACCACCACATACCCCAATAATAAAATACTCCCTCGGGACACAATCCACCAAAACAGGGGATTAGACGATGCACAGGAATCAGCTCATCACCATAACCGTGAAACATATGATGGAAGGATTCAAGGAGAACACTCCCATCTGATGAGAAAAATTAGAACTCACTAAGAGGGTGACACACTCCTATGATAACAGGGTTTCTCGGAGGGTTCTACGAAATCCACCTTTTCTCATCAAGAGAACTCGCGCTACAAGACATCACCAAACATTACTCATACGACCAATAGGTTTACTAAATGACATTAAATCCATTGTTCAGTACTGATAATTCCAAACCGCCTACACCCTTCCCATCTAGAATTTCTTTCACCGTTTCCAGGGAGGGCCTTCAGACACAACAGTGAGAAACTCCATACCCGACGACTCAGAAAACTCAAAGACACCAAAACACCTTTGAACTCCCCTCACATATGTCATCCTATTGCAAGAGGATCCTCTTAGTTGTAAAATGATAGGTGGGTTAAATCATATAATTCAAGAAGTGATTCCTTTGATTAAATGGATGGTCGACCAATAGTGAATTGCTTGTGGCCGCACTTCAATCACATGTTAACGCGTTATTAGGGCCATGTACAAGTCATGAATGAAAACCATGGACCCAAAAAACTGGTACAATGGTAAAGATATTCCAAAAGAGAACACTAAACAAGCAGGGGTACCAACAACAAGGGATTCTCGAATCACTATTCAGAATAAACCACTATCCACACACTTTCACACCATCTAACAAATAAGAATTTAAAATCAGGACACCAATCAGTCAGAAAGGATCCTCGTCTCAAAACGCCTCACATCATACATTTCCTAAACACAAGGAAAAACCTCATAATAACTGGTTATTAACACACAAAATTCTTAATTGACAATTATTTTTAAAATAAGAAAATCTAGTTGGTTGAAAAAACTCGTATGGTGTCCCATGGGCCTCGCACATGCATGTTCACGTGCCACACCGGCCCCGCCTCATATCCATCCAAGAATTCATCCGCTCATTCCATTAACAATTTATATTTCCATATACACATATGCATGTGGTTGCCCATGAGAACAACAAGGATCAAAACCTAACCATTCCATATTTTCAAAACCAAAACCTACAACCCTCACCTTTCAAACCTCACCCATCATTTTATTTTTATTTCACTTCATTTCAAAACAATTTTCAAGACCAAATCATTTTTACATAAAAACCAGATTTCCATTAACCCAAAACAAGGAGACGTGGAATGATGCAAGAGGAAAATAGTGTTAGTGGGTGACTGGCACATGTGGTTGGAAGCCATACGCCAATCACGCCACCACCATTGGGGGAATAATGTGACAATGTCCCAGGATCCACATGGCTGGCAAGACCCTACGAGCTCACTGGACCACTAACCGTACTCCATTTTCATTTCCCCTATACAGGTTTAACCTCATAGACCAATGAATTAGACAAACTCAATATACTTTGGTAACTCGATTCCCTCCATGAGGTGTGCTGGCCAGGCACCTTACTCATAGCCAGGACATCGAGTACAGACAACCTTTACTTTGGTTCACCGGACTCTATCCCAAACGAACATGACCTAAAAGGAAAACCTCCTTTGAAACCAATTTGTCACGAACGAGGCTAGGTCACCATCCGACCCGACACCCGACCTGGTCCGCGACATGACCAGAAAGGAATTCTGATCCCCATGGGCTGGCATAAGTTCCCAGGTATCAAGATTAACAAGTGGGAATGGTTTACCCGAAATAGTAAACAAAAAACCACTGATAAGATAAATAAAATAAAACTGTGAACTGAAAACCCGACAGAACTTAAATTGAAATCAAATTTAAAGTTTTACAACTTGAGCCAACATCCAAAAATAAACCAAATAAATGAAACTAAAACTCTAACTCAATCCTCCAATCAATAATAGAGGTGAAACATTCACATTCCACAAACACCAACCTGAAAGATAAGACCATCAACGACAAAACCCGTCATCATTGATCCCGAGGCCTCAACCTAGAATACAAAAAGAACAGAGTCTACATACACCCAATAGTTAATGTAGGGTGTTATCCAAGATCCCCTTTGGATACCAACAAATAAAAATGTTCTATACCGCAAAATCATAAAGATAACATAACGTATTTTTTTAAAACCAGAATTTTAAAACAATTTTAAGGAAAACACTTAAAAACTAAAAGTTATAAGAAAAGATTACTGAAGAAAACAAATTCACAATACTACATTAAAATTGGAAGAGAAAATTTATAAAGAACATTCACAGTCAAGTGGTCCTCTATTTTCCAACAGAAAGCACCATGCCTTTAATAGTAGATCACTGCAGGTAAATCCCCTAAGGTTTATCTAGCTCACGTAGGACACTAAAACCTCATGTATCGGAGAAAAGTGGCTTCAAATCCACGACCCTCATAAAACATTGAATAGATGACCACGAATCTCAGAAAAAGTGTCTTAAAATACCACGACCCTCAGAAAACATTGCTTAAAAGACCACGACCCTCAGTAATTCAAATTTTCAGTTAGTGTTGAAATAGTCAATCCATCTACGTGAAATAGGGACGATACCACTCCATATCACTAGTTCACGAGTTCTTGTCCTCCCAACTAGATACCCAGCATTTTTCCTTGTGCTCAATCATGTTTCAGATTCACAAAGCATATGGATTTCTAATATCATAGACCAAACAAGTCATTACACACAAAATTCACATTTGAATACCCAAACAACATTGAAAAAACTCACACACACCAAAATACCTTTCCAAAAAATATTTTTTGTTGCCTAATCATTTCACAAATACCCATTTTGCAACAGCCAAAGAAGAACTTAAAAAATACGCACAACATGGAATTCCTTATTCAAATAACAAAACAAGGTCCATCACAAATAAACACACCCAATTACAAATTGGAGAGTCATTTCAACCCACTTGTTTAATAAATTGTCCTTAAAAATAGATTCTCACCAACTACAAAACTAACTGAACCATTTTCACCACTTACAAAACACCACTAAGCGACTTATAGTGGGTTAACACCAAAATGTCTAATTTTATATAAACATGATACTTCAAATAAAAACTCATATTCAAATATTCCCAAATAATACTCTTATGCCATCTCAATAAAATAATAAATCTTTTAAACAATTTGTTAAATCATTTCATCATAAACCAGGAAAACATTATAGAAAAAAAAAAATTATCCCATATATTGAAATCACTTTAAAACAAAATACCCAAGGTAACAATATCAAAACATGTTTTATATTCTTCAAATAGTTTGCAGTTAAATTTCAATTGTGCACAACAAGACAACACACTCATGATGACTCATTTTCAATTGAAAACCTCCATTTAAATATTCATCAACCTTAAAGAACTTGAAAACACATTTTGCACCTACCAACAACACAAAAAACATTACCAACCATGTTTCTCATTTCACACTCCACTTAAATAAACAAATTCACAATTAATAAAACATCACACATGAATTCCACAAGGACTCACTTCAAAACACACAAAATATAGATGCCATAACCATATTTAAATAAATTTCACATCCCAACCTTTCTAAAACACCATTCGCACCCCTCAACATAATCAAGGTTCATAATAAAAATCAACACGTCAAAATAGTTTATATTCTTAAAAAACACAATTTAATCACACCTGCACCTCAAGAGTTTTTGAAAAAACAATTTCAACACCTTAAACACTTTACTAAAACTCATCTAAAAAATTCCGCAAAACAATGGGCATGAAATACATTGGAATTTACTTAAAAACAATTTAAAATCATCAAATATTCATAATGAATAATGTCTAAAATAAAATTCACATCAGACAATTTATCATTAGAACGCATTATATTTTAATTATTGAGAAATTTAATTCATCTAAAGATGGTATGTCAAAGAACCACTTACCTTTGTCTCGAAGACTCCATCCCTCAGTGAAAAACTTTAATCACTTGTCATCTTCACCACATATAACCTCATGTGAACCCGAAAACATGAACTCAAACCATTAACATAAAATTAGAACCCTAAAGTCACACACCAAATGAGATGCAAAACACTACAAGTAAGAAATAGGATTACTGGAGGGGCAGCCGCTGGACAGAAGCTGGCCAGCAGGTGGGGTTGCAGATAGATAGCGAGTCACGGGCAGATGACTTTTCTGACCAAGCCATGCCAGAAAGGGGATATGAAGATGAGGAGCTGGAGATGGAAAGGGGTGTTGGGGTTCGCTGGACAAGGCATGGGGTGTTTGGGATCACTGGAAAAGTCAAGGGGGCCATCTCTAAGAGGTTGAGTAGTAAAGATAGGGCGCGTCCATGATACGGTGCTAAGGGTTGGGGAAGAATGTTGTTATGGGAAGGCAAGCCAGAAGGGAGGCTAGTCTGACCTCTAGCTAGGGGAGACGGGGTGTGGTGAGAGTCCGGGAGGTGGGAGAGTAGGATGCCCAAGGGGCTACATGGGGTGAGTGTGAGGGTGGTGGGGTGGTCTGTTTCTGAATATGAGGAGAGGGATGCATGAGGGGTTCAAAGGGGAAGGATGGCGGTGAACATCAACACATAGTAAAGGGGTGCGGTGATGAGGTGATGTGCATGGAGGAATCCGCATCACAGTTAGGGTTTGGGGATAATGGGTGTGTGACAGGAAAGAAAGAATAAGGGGAAAAGTAGAGGGAAAGGCAAAAAAATAAAATAAAAATAATAAAAATAATGTAAAAATGGAACCCAACAAATAAAAATATAAAATATAAAAAAAAGTAGTGCTAATAATAATAATATTTATAATAATATGATAATAATATTATTATAACATTAATATTAGTTAAAAATAGTAATTATTATATTAATAGTATTATTAATTATTATATTTACAATAATAATAAGAATTAAAAAATTAACGATATTAATAAAAATAATAAGAATCATAAGAATTATAATAAAGAAAAAACAACCACTTCCATTATTATTATAATAATTCATTAAAAATCAAGTATTTATTTATTTATTTTTCTCTAAACATACATCAACCTCATTTATTTAATTTTACTTCATTTATTTGTCCCAAAAATCATACAGGCCGTGCGAGGAACATGGCAAGGTCGCACGGGGACTCAGTCAAAGTCACACGAATTTGACCATTCCCTTCCCATTCCTTAGACGCCGCCTAGCCCAAAATATTCATTTATTTTCAAAATTTAAAATTTCAATTGAGCTAAGCCTACACTATGAACATGATTTGAAAACGAAAGTAAAAATAATGAAAGTAGAAAAAATAGAAAAATTGTTTCAGAAATTCGGGTGTGACAGTGCACAATTTGGCTAATCTTGTTACCAAAACATTCAACATATAAATTTTGGTGAAAACTGATAATTCCCCTTAATGAGTTGATAAAATCAATCCTAATTTTTTTCCTTCTCTCACATTGGACATCCATTGGAATTTGGATCTCCTCTTGAATCCAAAAGGTAGTATATTCTTCTAAATCCCCATCAGATCTCAGATTCCAGATACTTTCATCTCATTAGATCCACAATGGTGAGTACCAAATTCATTTTGATTTGATAATAGTTTTCCATTGTAACATCTACCCAATTTAGGTGCATGCTAATATTCCATATTCATAGGGTGTTTGTCTGTTCTTTATATTTATCTCGATATGAGTCGAATCAGTAGCTGATACAAGCTGATCACTCTACTATTGAGCTATGTTATGTTGTATAATTATTTTAACAAAAATTAGAAGTGTTTATAAATATTCTGTTGATAATCATGCACGTTATTCCAAGAATCCTCCTTGAAATAAAATTAAATACTTGTTTATCCTGAATACATATGTACTATAAAATTAATGAGATCGTTGTAAAATGATTAAAGGTCATGAAAATTGAACTAGATCCACCCCATGGGTGCACTTATAAATTTATTGGACCACCATGGGTGGATTTTGAACAAGAACACCTTTTGGTATTCTTTTTCCCTTTCCTAAGGAATGTTAAATGAGTAATTATAATTTGAATTTGAATTTATTAATTAAATTGAATGGATGACTATGTCTGTAACATCCCAAGTTAATGACGAATAAGATATTTTTATACTTATTAATATTTGTGAATTAAATATTAATTCTTCTTTAAAAGGGTTTCTATTTTCGATAGCGTACCTGATACACAACAACGGGTTTCTTTGGAATCTTACGTTGCACACTAATAATATAATATTATTATTTTAAATGGTAGTTAACTCCTAGTCGTTGTATTGGCAGGAATGAAT
The DNA here is from genome assembly GCA_963277665.1 of Viscum album. NCBI lineage: Eukaryota > Viridiplantae > Streptophyta > Magnoliopsida > Santalales > Viscaceae > Viscum > Viscum album. The sequence goes on along the minus strand of OY728121.1, from coordinate 1,629,210,159 downwards.
GAAACTAACTATAATATGATTATACATGATTTTTAAATGTATTTACATTATCCAATAAAAAGTTAGAGGCTTAAAATGTGAATGAAAATAATTTTAAGCATAATTTACATTAAAAGGTCGATTTATCACCTTTTAATTGAGAACCCTTTTAAAATCTAGTATTGGTCAACTTAATACATTCAATATTACAAAATTAAATACTTCTTTAGAATGGGGACATCAAAATTTACTTTTTATAAATTTTTGGAATTTTTCCGATAAAGTTCATTTTTAATGAATTGTGAAAATATTGTATTTTAATTCAAAACAATGATTTAATATAATTTATTATTATTGTTAGATTATCTTTTTAATTGGTTTCAAAGTTTAAATAGAATATATTTTTACTATTTAATCCAATTTTGTTCATTAGAATTAATTTCACATTGAAATTGGACATAAACAAGTATCAATATTTTGTTAATTATTGTTTCTTAAAAACACGCTACTTGTTTTATCAACGGGAATTAATTTTTAAATTAATTAATGCCTTTTATATTTTTTGAATTTGGAAAAATAGACATCAATTTTGAATTCAGAATATCAAACAATGATTAGGCTGAATTTTTGGTATTTTTCTGAAAAACATCAATTTTAGATGAATAGTGAAACCACTTAGTAGTAGTTAAAAAACTAACTTTTTCATTTAAATGAAATTTTACCATTTCTGTGAATTGAATTATGAGAATCCAACATACATGGTTGTTGGATGGATGGGGTCTGGTTTGTTAATTAGGTGGACCATAATACTTAAACCTCATGGGGTTATTCCTACCATTAAATTATAATGGAAATAGATTGTGTGAGTTAACCGATTAAGTGAAACCTTGAGGATTGATATGGGTCTTGTGTTATCTTTTAAGTGTCATTAATGTGAGATTCCAAGTGTAGTTGATGAGGTAATGCTTTCCAGATGACCATGTCATGGGATGTAGTATACCCCTTGAATGGAGTGACAACCTAATAGAAAGATCAAGAAAAAACACACATGTGAATGTTCCACTTCTATACTATGTCGTAAGGGGATTGTGTGTTCACTAATGGCTGATCAAACCCATAGTGGGTGAGTATTTCCTAGGAAAAGATAGTGGAGGGTGTAACCATAGAACCCATATTGAATGTGTAAGGTATTGGGAATTTTAATTATGTTGATCTGTTTTCGAATTTTTTTAACCCCTATCTTGTGCTTACACATTACAAGGTAATTTTTGATGAAGTGATTCAAGCCTATATCTAATTTATTGGACTAACTTATTTGATTTATGTGAAGAAACTTTAGGGTATGAATTCCTATAGGTTCAACCGGGGATATATATTTTGGAATTATGTAGTATCATAATGATATAGACTATAGGATAACATCATTTTAGATTCCTGACTTGTATCTCATGATCCAATTGTTGTTAAATGATATAAATTCCATGGTCACTCGGATTCAACCTTAGGTTTAAATAGGATATCCTAGATGCAAATGATACATGATATTACTTTCATCACATCAGTCCAAAAAAATGGCCTTGGAGGATTATTTTATGGTGATTATTATTTTTTTTATTACATGAATATGTTAGCCCAAGGTGTATGATATTTGTAGCTTGATGACATTACATAATCTTGATTGGCATGCTCATAATTCATTTGTTCTAACCACTTAGTCGGGTGAATTTTGGGATTAAATTGATTCAGTGATTTCATTGTATTTTTATGAATCATCCTTGAGCCATTATATATTCTTAATGTTTGGAAAGATTAATAGGATATATATGTAGAACCATTTTTGAAGAATTGTTGTTTATTTGAGCTGAAAAAATTCAGATATATAGGTTATTCCCAAGGATTAATTATCTATATAGCTAGAATGGTATCATGAAAAACTCAAAGTCACACAAAAAATGAATAAATAAGGTATTATTTGTCATGTTAATGGACCAAATGGTTTTTAATAGTATTGTTGGTAAATAGTTCGGCATGGTCTGTACAATGTGCTATGAGATAGTCTGGTATCTCTCCAACAAATGTATTATTTGTGCGTTTTATTTAGTGTTATATATTTTATTTATATAATATTATAGAGAACGTTGGATAATAATATCAATGAATATTCCAATTTTTATGGGACCATATTGGAAGTTCCCCATATATTTTTTATGAACGCCCAATTTGGGCCACCATTGAACATGGGTACCTGAGAAACTCTCACAAAATTATTTTAGGCACAATTCTAGAATGTGGCCTGAAATAACATGAGTGGGTCAATGTATCAGATGATGTTGGAGATTAGGATGAGTTGAGGCTTTGAATAGTAATGGATCTAGGGTTTTTTACTTCAATATTGGTATGTATATGCGAATGACCCTATCAGAAGTCAGCTATAGTATAATGTGGAAGTTTGGAAATTTATTGCATTTCACTTAGTCTCTATCTTGTTTACATATATTGTTTCATTTTTCACATATCATGATGGAGGATAATTTGATATTTATTATTATATTTTTCACACTGATTCATTGCGTTATAGCCTCCCTATGATACCTAATTAGACCCGAGCCACTAGTCGACCTCTACAAGCATTCATTGAGGTATGCCTGGGGTCATGTGGTGAACCTATCCATCGAACCAGTTTTGTGGTCAATGTCCTAGGAAATTACACAAATTCTTACCTATGTTAGTGAGGATGAAATTATATCTTGAATACTTATTATATTTTGGATACCATTAGATATATTAATTGGTGAGTAATTTTTAAAAATGTAAGGATTATATTCATTTAATATTTTGGGGCATATAAAAGATCATGATTCAATAGACATTTTCTTTCGTTAATTTATAAGAATATAATTCTAATTTACATATTTCAATTCTTTATAATGAATTAATATTGATTATAAAATATTTCATACATGATATGTATAAAACTAAAATACTTTACATATTTATATAGTAGATTTGGGGAAAAGATAGATGAAACATTGTCTTACATAAAGTGGTATAATACATACCATGGATTATTAAATCCAATAACTGTCAATAAGATAAAATTATATTATAAATAACAAATAATAATATATTTAAAATGAAGAGATCCTTTGGATCATCTTAACGAATGAGAATTATAATTAATAGAACTAAAAATACAATGACCGAAAACATCATGAATTGAGAAGGCCTTATGAAAAATTTATAATCAAAATTTATTAGATGACATGTTTTCATTGTGAAGTTGTAATTGAATGAATTTATAGGATGTAATGGGGGTAATATGACCGTTATAAAAGAAGTATATAGTCATTGGGTATAAAACGAGTAAACATTTTACAACTTTTGAAATATTGATATAAATATTTATATATTTGGTATGAATATGTTTATTTTTATGAAAAACTATACACATCTATTTATAAATAATGTTCTTTTAATAATATAATTTAATTTTCTATATTATAATGATATTTATTCATTTGTAAACATGTCATTGATTATAAAGAATATTCTTTTAATTTCGTATTTTATTAAAAATTTCAACATTTAAAGAAAGATATAAATATATTACTCATAAAATAAAAAGATTTAGGAGCAAAATAAATAAATAAAATTAATTAAATAGATATGAAATAATATATAATATTAATTTAATAATTCACTGATAAACTAAAATATTTTTTGTAAAAATATTATTTAATTATAAGTTTTACACTTTCACATATATGTAGTATAAAATTTTTAAAAAATAAATATATGGAAAAAATGAATAAATAAATTTTCATTAATTATTAATTTAATATTAAATCCTTGAATGTTAGAAACATCATACTTTAAAAGAAATTTTTATATATTTGTAATGTGATTCTTATTTTTATCTAAATTGATTACTATTAATTAATATTTAATAATGGATTATAATTATAATATATATAAAATAAATTAATATTCAGAAAAAAATATATTTATAGAAAAGTAATAAATAAAAAATTCATTTTATGCATAAAAAACATTTTTAATAAAAATAATTTTTAATGAAATATGTGTCACATATTAAAATTTATTTTTATCGCATTTAGAAATTCAATATGACAAAATGTATATAATATCTTTATATACCATGTTCATCTTACATTGTAATACCAATTTAATTTTTTTCACAAAAATAAATTATTGATTAAAAGTTAGTTACTACAGTAATGGTTAAAGGGTTAATTTCCTAGAACTGTGTTTATAAGTGCTATATTCTTTATATATAAATAAATTAAATTAATATTATACAAATTATTAATATAATTTAATTTATATAAATTAATAAATTGATTAACACTCATTTATTTTTTAATTGACATAAAATTTCACAAAAAATGGACTAGATTTTTAAGGGATACATTTCTAAAAAAATAATTTTTTTGATATATTATATATATTTAATATGGAAGTTAGTCATATTATTTTTAGAATTTTAATTAGATTATATTGATTCAAAATTTAGGATAACCATTTTATATTTCTTATGAAGGGTCATATTATAATTTTATGGAAAAATTAATTACTAAGTTATATAATTATGTAAATAAGGTTTAAAAAGATTTATTTTTTCATGGATTGATTATTTTAATCAATATGAAATATAATCATTATATAAGACCATTTTCAGATTTATATTTTAGACTCACATTTCTCTGTATTATTCCTTCAACTATCTCACCTAAGTATAATGTGGTCCTTTATTTACATACCACCAAACATAGGATTCTAAGGAATTATCTATCATTTTAATCTATAAAAGGAGATCACGTCCACCCACAACAAAACACATATATTATTACAATTATTATTAATTAAATTAAATTTTTTTCACTCCTTGATCCCTATTAATCAATTGGTTTTCAATTCTCTAAATAGGGTGTTCTAGATTCTCCATTTCTAATAGGCACTTTAAGGGAAAAATTAGGCCATCAACATGAGTGGTATCTGGTAATGAAAAATTTCCTCTCTATAATATTCATAAACCTATCATTAAACAAAATTCATCACATTAATTAAAATAATTTATATCATTTTAAATATTTAATATTGGTATTTAAAATGGAATCACTTTTATAGTCATGCTCACACAATATTTTAGCATGGTTTTGTTTGGGTTGATTTGTCCACCTCCAAGAATGATGCTATAAATTTCAATCATAGATGACTGTATAATGTTAATTACTGGTAATATATTATATGAAATGGTAAATAAATTTAATAATATTTTTTAAGAGTGTACGAAAATGATTTTTTTTATAATGTAACTCATTTTTTCAACATAATATATGAAACAAGTTCATTATGAATTCCATTTTCACCAATCATATCCATGACATCAATAAAATGAATATGTAACAACATAAATTAATGATAAAAAATTATTAAACTATCATGAATAATCTATTAATTATGAAATTTATATCATAAAATAAGAACCATCATCCCCATAAAAAAATATGTACAAAACAAAGAGAATTATTAATACTCATTGATGAAAAATAAATATAAGTAACTAATATGGGTGTGATAAATTATTATAAATTAAGACTATGATAGATAAAATAAATAAATAAGGCTATAAAACAGTTTATTGATGTCATTGTGTTTATTAAATAAAATTTTAAAGAACATATGACCTAGTGGGAATCTAAGGTAAGGGATTTTGTAAACTCAACTCCCTTTAATTGAGTCATAATTTTAATTTATAGATTTCATTCTTCTATTTATGGATTCTTCCAACCTAATAGGTCATAAAATATTATTTCCTTCTTATTTTTAGGGTAATTTATATTTTCACACAAAATTATTCTTCTTAGATGGATTTATATCATCATAAAATATATTATTATTTAGAGTAGTTTTTCCTCCTTTTAAATGCAACTTTTTTTCCCTATCTATAATAATTATTTGAATAAAATGTCTTATTTTTATATATTAAGATATAAAATATTCTTTAATATTCATGTATCTTTATCTCATTCCAAAAATAACATTTATAAAAAATTTCATCGATGCGGGGTCATCACAAAAATACCTTGAAAGCGTAAAAGGAATTATTTTTAATTTTCATTATTTTTGTATGTTGCCCTTAGATATCATAATTGAACCATTATTTTTTACCATGTTATCATTATCAGGAAAAAAATTTCAAATTCTTTTTTTATAAATTCAACTTCCCACATTCTATAATTTTTTTTTTGAAATTGAAATATATTTTTATTTTTTATGATAATGTTAAAAAACATTATGAAATATTTTTTTTTGATTTCATATTATCTTTTCCCCATATCCCAAAAGATATATAAATTATGCGTAATGTTCATGATCACATAATAAATGATATTATGTAACACATATCTTGGTAAATTTTAATTATAGTATCAGTCTATCTAATTCGTGACATTACCTTATGTGATATCATTTGAAAATCTTATCTAAAAAAATTCATTTCCATGGGTTATCATGATGAGATGTATGATTGATTTTATGTGACACATAATTATGGTTTTTAATTAAATGATTAGTGGTTTAATATATATTCCTATAATTCATTAGTAAATGGTATATATCTCATCAGACGAGGATGTTATAAGAAAAAATTATATCATATATTCACAATATTATACGTGGGAAGTTTTTTCACTTCAAAACCTGATGCAAGGACAATATTATTTTGTTCAAAACCTTATCTATAGAACTATTTTTAATATTAATTAAATGAAATTTTATAGTTTCTTATTCTTATTCCTATGGTATATTTACTATTTTATATTTTTATGTTATCTTCATATGTTATCTTCCATGGTTCATGATTAATGTCACTTGTTTATACACACATTTACCATGTTTTATGATTAATCATTTCTATATTAAAATGTTTATCTTATGATCTACATGAAAATATCATGGTTCCAAGATACTTTTAATTATATATTTATCCCCTAACCATGTTTTCCCACATGGTTATTTTCAAACCCATTATAACTCATTGATATGGTTATCCTTATAGAGAATTGGGGCTCACTGCATCATTTATATGAAACATCAACATAGAATTGTATGTTGGATTATATATTAATGTGATCCTTATATAAAGATGTTTTTTGGGGATTTTGAATTATTATTTCATAATATGATATTTATTTAGTAGTAATACAATTACACTAAACTATTGGGTTATTGTATTGTGAGATTATTTGTGACATGTAATGATAAAAATTAGAAAAATAATATAATATAATGTCTTGTTAGGGTCATCTCAAAAAATTTCATCGATCATTAATATGAAATAACCATATTATAAAGGGGTTATGTGATTGAATATTATGTTAGATTTAATTATTAGAATGGGAATTCCATGGGGGTTTCCTTTTGTAGAATGTAATGTCTTATTTATTAATCCCGAATGAGATCACCTTATCATTTTCCAAGTTTCGGTATATACTCCAATAAAAAATAAATGTGGTAATAGGATTGTGATTTTGTTGAGGAATTTTTCCATGTATTCATAGTCAACCTTTCTTTAAAACATGTTGATTTTAATTGTATGGTTTGTGTCCATATAAGTAAACATTTAAGGTACAAAATCATGGATATTCCTATTTTTAGGTATGTAATTGTTCCCTTAGATTCATTACCAAGGACAATAGTTATTTGTTATGTGCATATATGGATGTTCATAATTTAGAATTTACAGATTTGGATGGGTTTTTTGGGATTCCCAGCCACAAATAGACACTATTTGGGATACATGGCCACAAATGTCCATAGTTTGGGATATGTGGCCAATGATTGTTACTCTTTAGGATGTAAAAACATAGATATATTTTTTTTGATTCATGGTGACAAATCCCTATGAATAAAATAAATTAATTAGGAAAATGTTTCATTAAATGTTAGAAGGGGTTATATTACGAATACGATGCATATGTTAATCATCATTTTGGATATTTTTTGTTGAATCAATATAAGAAGAACTAATTAAGACCCAAAATATATAGATATTAAGTATATAATAGGGTTATGTGAATTTCATAACCAACCTTGTTTAATCAGATATGTTTTTTTCTATGGGATGTTGGGAAAATTATCAATGGGATACATGAATAGGATAATTTTTTCATCACTTAAATTTCACTAAAAATTTTGAAATCCTTATTATTAGTGAATGAATTGGATATTTATTGAAAAAATAGTTCTCATATGTCCATAAAGGGGGGTTCAAAACTACACATCCTTCAAATGGATTGTTTTTAATTCATAAACTATCAATAGGTGGTTGTAGAATCATGGATTCTAATCATTCCAAAATATTAATCATTTATCCAACCTACTTCCAAAATAATTGTTTCCATAATTGATGATATATAAACCATTATTTATGTTTAAAAAATAGTTCATTATGATCGATAGTTGGAGTATATATTTATTTGAATCCATTTTTGATACTTATCTTATTTTAATACATGATAGAATATTGTGATAAGTGGATTGTGATATTAAAAAAAATCACCTTTTTTTCTTTTTAATATTTTTTTGACTTGTCCGGGAGTGTGGTGACGATATTTATCCTTCACACCAATATTTTTAAATGAGATCTATGAGTTCCTATTCAGATATAATTTCTTATTTATATATAGTGTCATGTTTATGAATACTAATGGTATATGTGATTATTATAAATGAGGATTCACCTGAGTGTTTACACTTATTTTGTACCATATGTATAGGATCTAGGTGTATTATTTTGAAAATAATTTCTATGTTTTACATCCCAAAAATAATTATTTATTTAGACATAATTATCAGTTACATTTTTTTAATCCAATTCTCTAGGTTGAGAAAAATTCAATGCTCGGGAATGAATCTATTACAGGATTGGTATAGAGGTATAAATTTATAATATTATGACAATAAAACATGGGTGAACCTTTGGGTTGTAAACTCTTATGATGTGATGTGGAAATATATTGTTTTTTGGTATGTTATTTTGGTTTCATGGAAACAATTTATATGTGGGGTGGATATGTTTTAAAACACATGGATGGATAGAGTACTATGACCATTACTCCTATTTATTTAAACAAATTTCTATATCATAGAATATTGGTTCACAAATACTTTGAAAAATTTCTCCTCTCTAACATCCAAAGATCTAGATAACATCATAGTGGGTATAAGAGCCCTAGTATCAGGTAGCCTTTATCACAACATAGTTCTTATGGGACCTTTTTATTATGATACTCATGATATATATAGGATAGATATATATCCATATGTAAGGGTTTTTTTACCTTAATTTTAATTGTTCATTAATTAATAATAGTGGAATGAGGTTTTGGTTTTGTCGGCACTTTTTTTTATACATGATTATTAATTACATAAGTTGTTCATGGGGCTGAAAAAGTGTTTTAGATGGCCATAATAAGTGTAATTTAACACCACTATATGAATTATCATGCATTGTTTTATCTAATTCCCTGAAATATTTGTTTAATCAGATTGTTCCTAACCATGGAAAATTGATATGGATAGTGGATGATGTAGATAAAGGCATGGAGTTTTTAGTGTGGCCTCCCTCAAGTCCGATATTTATACGATTGGATATTCATTAGATAGTCAACATTAAAAATGTGTCTGAATTGATTATTTTTAATTTTATTTTATTTTTTATTATATTTACATATTTTATATTTTTATACTTTGTGTTTAATAAATTTTATTTCAAAAAATGTGACTGATAAATGGGGAAAATAATATCTATAGTAAAAAACGCCCAATTTTTTTGCAAGTACAAAAAGAATGATAAATAAACCTATAACACCTCAACAAAAACAACCAGGTCCAATATAGATATAATTATAACCTCATGAAATCCAACCCTTATGTAAAAGTCATTTAACAAGAAAACCGGGTATGAACACCATATGTGGGAAGACTATACCCTTATTAATCATAGCTTTACAAAAAAAAATAGAATAAATGACAACACATGGTATCAGAGTTAAATATAAACTAAAATAATGTAATAAAAAATGTCACATGTGTTATAAAGTTAAATATTCTAGGCTCATAATATGTAAAGACAGACTAGTGTATATATGGTACAAGTAGATGAAAAAAATTGTGTAATCCAATTTAATAAATTCTATTTTCCCTACTATCTCCAGGATACACTACACATATATCTTCCAAGATCCCCTATCCACAACCTGTATCCCTAAACATTAATTTCTCATGTATAATGATATGATTATATAGGGAGTAATAAATAAACCCAATAGGACACCTCCAATGAATCCTTAACAGGTGTTCAAAAATATCATAGGTATATGAAATGATACCAATAAATATGTAAGTGATCATAAACCATTATATGTCAATTATTCAAGTGTTAAACAGGAAACTACGAGCCCTACTCATATCAACATTGGCTTCATGACCGAAGGATAATAATAAGACTTCTGAAGTGATTCTAAACTAGGAATAAGTGTGGTAAGCATGTTTCTCCATATCCATATGGAATCGAGTATCATGATAGGACATAAGGCCGACAGTGCACCTATTACTCAGTATCCTCATGAGATCGAGTGAAAATTTCACTATCAGGGGTTAAGCCACAAGGACATCATGTCCCTACCCTATGTAAGGGTCCATCATCATCATTTTCTCATATTGTGAACACTCCCCCTCTAAGTGAAAACCATACCATCATGGTCTATTTGTTCTATGTACCAAATAAAATATATTGAGGGACATCATAAATACAATTAACAAGGTAGATAATACGAAGAATGAATATATAATTCCATTATGAGAATTTGTAGTAATATAAATGTAAATGTTATCAATAAAAATATGAATAACAAACTAATTAGGAATACTCATGGAATCAGCATCATATATGGGTCTCGAAGTCTAAAAATAAACACATGAAATTAATTTCAATCACTACCAAGAAATTTCTATAATAACAAGAATAAAATGAAGGAAGAAATTATATACAAGGTCCCTAGATAATATTTAAATTCCTAACAGTTGATTTTATATTTCAATTAAAAGGTTAACCAAGAAGTTATCTAAAAAAATTCTCAAACAAAAGACCCTAATAACCTTGTAAAATATCACATGGGAGTTCAAGAATGAAGATTCCAATAAAGGAACTGTAGGAATAGATTGTATGAGACTCACCTAGAATGTGGAACCAAAGGATTCACCAATGAGTCATCATTGAATTCCAATAATATTCTATAGAATATACCATCAATTCAATATTGATAAATACCTCATTAGGTTACATGAAAAATTAGAACCACTTCCGTAATATCACGATTTTATTTTCATTCAAAAAGGTGTGAGAGAACTCTTATAGACTATTAATAAATGACAAAAAAATCTCATATGAAATGCCTACAATCATAAGTACCCAGAATGGTTAAAAAACATAGATCATAGATTGATCAATGATATGGAAAGATCTATAAGAATGTTGAAGGAATGGAACATGAATAAATGTCAAATTGCTCTTTCAAAATTCTTCCTAGAATATTCTTGAATCATAAATCACCATGAGGGGATAATAACAAATAGATTTAATCCGAGTGAATTAATTCATCAGGGAACACATCACCCCCTAATAATTACTAAATGATGTTTTAAGACCAAATTCATCAAACTAATGGAGATCAGATAAGAAAATAGTAATTTTTTATATTTAAACATGATGCCCGACCATCTCCACACCCTACACCATGACCTGTCCATTGATATTCAATCCCTTAATGTCTATCCTGAAACCGCTTCCCCTATGAAATTTTTAAGAGGACCAAGATTATTCCCTTACAATGGAATCCAAAATGGATGTGGTGAGATCACCTAGTCCCTGGACAAAAACATCCAACCATGAGAATAATGATAGGGCCAAGGCTTAGAAAAGCTATTTCCACATTTTAGTTTTACATAGGGATAAATCAGGGACCAAAAAATAATTCACTAGGGTGCGGTGTTGTCCATTTTGAACTAATAGTTTTCAATACCAAATATTCACGAACCTAACAACTTCCTATGGAAAACTGATAGAATATTAAACCATCAAAATTTTTAAAGAAAGACATAAAACATGATAGATATTGTATTAACATAAACATAAAAACTTATAGTGATATAATTATCCACCATTCAGGGCTTCTCATCATCAAGAGGTATCATGGGAGTGACATCAAATAACATGGGACACTACCCAAAAATTTTAGACTCCTACTCCCATGTTTCCTCCTAGATCCATCTAATCCCCCATATGATCAGTGGATGGGGTAAAATATTCCCCTATAAGACTTTCTATCTCCAATCCATGAACCACACTTGGAGATCAATTAAATATTTTCTATTTTCAATAATATTTTCCCATAGTATATATCATGCAAAAGATAATGAATATACACATGAATCTGATACCCTTGGAACACATCATGCATATATTAGAAATTATTTGGATGACTAAAATTCGTAGACACTATCCCTATAAATTCAATGATCATGAATGGTCCAACAAACCATGGAGACAACAATACATTATTCTAAAGACATCAATGCCCCAAATGTGGATTTACCCACAATAATACCTGATCGCCACCATTGATCACTAATGGTCTCCTCATACAGTTGGTATATGATATTTTTCTCATATAAGTGGTGATCCATCTCTTCTTGATCAAAATTACTGTATTTGAATTATTATACACCATATTGGGCTCTATGACTAATTCCTCACCATCCTCATACATATATATCATGGAATGATATGTCCCACACTAAAGAGCCACTTATACTCCCATATAAATATAATGATTGAATTTGTTTTGGATCTATGAAAGCCCCACCAATAAAATGATATAAATTGTGTATCTATATCTATAACAATGAACCAAGGAACATTATTAAAATCTAAAATATCATGGACATACATCTTCCCAAGGACATCCATAGAAAAGGTCTCTTAGATCTGTACGAAATGGGCTACCTTAATTATTTGATCCACATTGACTCATATATCTGCAAACTCCTTGGGGAACCATGTAACCCCATTGAAACTTCTATAGTGAATTACTACCACAGTTGATGCTCATTTCTATCACAGAGTCTAACGAATAAAAAAGGATAATACCTTAAGCACAAATAGATTCATCCTTTAAAGAATATCAAAAAATGACAAAGCCATGAACAGTGATTTCTTTAAGCATGGGTCACGTAGGTTTTACTATGGTCGTGCTAGTATACTTGTGCGCCACATATTGGTCACACAGGTGAATTGGGTGCCCTGTTTTATTTTCACCCAAGGTCCTCAATGACCTAGAAATACACCCTGTGGGCCCTCCATTTCGAGGATGAAAAAAATCCTAAAGTCAGATTTAAGCTCTCTGCGCCCTAGTTTCTACTTGAAGTCTTCTGAACACTTCTATTGTAATTACTAACCTAGAATGGAAGATCTAATGAGGGGGAATAAGGCCTAAGTGTTGAAATTCATCAACACTTGCACGCCTATGTTTCCAACCCTTAAGGGAAAATGGTCACATTTGCCTACCACCTTATCCCTTCAACAGAACCAGCACGCCACCATTTTGGATGCCCTTAGTGATAATACAAAGGGCTTAAGCCAAGTCTCTCCCAAGTATTACCCTATGGGTTAACGTTCATGCAAGTATACATGTGTCACACATGTTTACTTGCATGACCAGGACATGGGCACCCAAACCAGACTTGTGTGCCTACCTCTTTTTGGGGGCCCCTCTTACATATTCAACTCTTTTCTTCAAATCCACATCTCCTATTAAATATTTAGCCTTAAAAACCCTCTTCAAAGCCACTTTTGGCATGGTTCCTTTGTTGGATTCTTTATCTGAAAGGAATTATATGGAACATCTCTCAAAACATAGTGATTTACATATATTTATGTCACTAAGGATAGAGATTTAATTCATTCAACCTCATCCTTTAAGATGATAAGATCTTAAAATGGGAATCCTCCTCAGGAGTAAGCCCCATTCATAATTTTTCTTAATTTGGGCATCCTCCTTACGAGTAAGCCCCAAGTATTAAATTATTTTTGATATGGGACTCTATATTAAGGGTAATCCCCAGATCACAAGTCCCCTAACCTGGGCTTCCTTTTCAAGAGTGAGCCCCAGTCATAACTCCCCTTAAACTGGGCCTCCTTCTTAGGAATAAGCCCCAGTTCTCATGTCCCTTTCATCTGGGCCTCCTTCTTAGTAATAATCACCAGTCATAATTTACCTTAACCAGCCTTAATTTCTTTTGATTTGGACTTCCTTCTCAGGAATAAAACCCAATCATAAGTCCCCTGTAATTTGGTAATCCTTTTTAGGATTAAGTTCTAAATTAAGTATCCAAGTCTCCATAAATCACATATACCTTTATGGACCTTGTTTCTGGGATTCTTCCCTGAAGCAAGTCCCAATCTTCATCTATCTGGGAAGTCATATATACGTAAGCCCAACATCATTTTTTATGATTGCATATTTCATGGAACAATCATCAGCTTTAATTGATACCTCTTGTTTCTCACACTGAGCATGACCCACGTGAGCTTAGAGAGTAAAAGTAATTATGACATTTCTCCTTGATCCATCAACATTGAATAAACCCCATACTCTTTTACTCGAACTAAATGGGTGCTCATTCTTTTTCTAAACAAGGGTATGTAGGTATCCCATCTACGGGTGCGATCCCAACTCTGAAATATTCCTTGTCCTTCTGAATGACAATAAACTTCAAGTTCCCCACTAAGTGGATTTAATACCTATCTGGTCATCATAATAACCAAGAGATTTCTATATAATGTGTTGAAGGATACCATTGACTAAGAATCTATAACAAATAGATATGATTCTCTATCAATGAAGAACCTCAAATACATATAAAAGACTCTCTAAATTTCATAAATATTAATCAATGATTGTTAGATCTAAAGGAATGCTCATTTTCATACTTGGTAATTTAATAAGGATTCATGAACATAACTTAAATATATAAAGAGAGTCCCAGAGTAGACAATAATTCCCCCCAAAAAGGTTTGATGAGTCCGACCTCCCATCCTCTCGACCAATGAAAATTCTTAAGCCTCATTGATCCACAACTAATGAGAACCTTCCTTTGGAAAGTAGGTTCAAATTGATATAAAATCATTGGATGTTTCCAGTTCTACGAATAAACCCATTAGAAACTGATTGGAATGATTTAACCTTAAATAAAAAAATTTCATCCCCATTTCTGGAGGAAACAAAAAATGGTGAACCCGACATGAATACTTAACCATGTAAAACTGATGTTTTACTTATTTTTTAGGCCCCTATTTAACTTAATTTTAGGGCCAACATAGAAATCAATAGCATATGTGGTCATCCAAAAGATGTAGTGGCCGAACATATCTTGATTGTGTCTGTTATATCAAAAAGGAACTCATTTTCAAGATCTCTCTGCGTTACAGAAATGGATTCGCTAAAGTTCACACCTGTGAATTCATTTGTTGATACTCCTGCTGGATCCTGGTTCGCTCTGAGGATGACATCACCTACTCAGAAACTTCAATGTTGGGTCTCAAATATAATGGTTAAGAAATACCATCAACACAGTACCATTCCAACTCTAGACACTACTCGACAAGCCCTCCAAGTCTATAATTCACCCTGGTTGTTTAAATAGCGACGACCAGTGATCAAGTAGTAGGTGGTACAAACCACCATCTCTAACCGTTTTGGGTCGTTATCCCTCAAACGCAATCACCAGTCCCTCCCATATTAAGATGAGGGGAATGAGAAGGTCACTCAAGGCCTTAATTCAAGGATACAAGAGTCCTTCCCGACGGTTCCCATCAACAATCGTAGCCAGACTCACGTAGAAGTGTGCCATCAACATGATGAGGGTATCAGTTTTAGGGGTTTGGCTAAGGTGCCTCAGACCCGAGCATGCAAGATGAACTACCAGAGGAGAAATATGCTCAACAGGGAGTAGGTTCTTACTTTTTCCCCCTCCAGAGATGTCCATCAAGCCATCTTGATGGCAAAAAACGAGCGGCCATATACACCCATCTGTCCTGATGTAACTACCCAGCAGACTAGTCTGATAGTAACACGGCAATCCCTCTAGGAAATTCCAGTGGAGTATTATAGGCATGCATATACACCTGTTTATAATTCATCAACCAGTCAGCATGATCATCTAACTGCACCCAAAGATGCTCACCAATCTAATATGGTGGCAGATGATAAGTAGGCACATACACCTGTTAACAATCAAAAAATCTGTCAGCAGTCTCTTCAACCAGTATTTAATGAAATTCATCAACCATGCATGACGAAGAATACACATTAGGCACATACACCTGCCAATGTTCATCAAGACTTCCAATAGTCTCATTTTGTATCACATGGAGAAGTCAGTCGGAAAACTCTAACGACAAATTTGGAGTAGACTCAACTCTCTGCTCCCATACATGAGTTCTGTCAGAATTTACTGAGAGGAAAAGGATGAAAGGAGCAGGAACACATAACTACTCCAAGCACGGAATGGACTTATATTCCCATTCTAGCAGCTGAAGTCACCAAGAACATTCTGAAGATGGTGAAAGAGCAGAAGAAAATCCCTGCTCATATTCTGGATGCCAGTCAGAATATTATAATATCTTCAGCAGCATCACAGGGAAAGAAATACAAATATGTCACTACCAGTGGAGTGATACATCAACATATCACTCCAGAACAGATACACACCTTCGTTCTAGTCCAAGAGGGTTGTGGGGAATACTCGTCCATATAATACGAACTATCAAGTTAGACACAAAAACCTAATTTGAATGGAGATAATCAGCCTAACATGACTATTTCTCTTGATCAGGCACATACACCTACCCATAATAACAACTTTTTTCAACAAGTGGTTCCTAAAGTGAGTAAGAAGGAGTCTAAGAAAAACACATGTCCAACACAGTGATGAAATCAAGAGCCAATCTGTAATATGGCCTTGCTCGATGCTTGAGTTCTTGATGCACTCAGACAAATATCTATTGAAACTCATGTTTTTACTCTCTCATTTCCCAATAGTGGGAACAATAATTCAGAAGGTCTTCATCAGACACATCCTCATAAAGGCTTGATTAATGAAAGTTCGGTCGATCTCGAAGTATCCTCTTCATTTGAGAGCCACTATAGCCCTCTTCATGGCCAGAAGATAAAGTAGAAAAAGGTTTCATCTTCTGTTATAACCCACCATGGTGGTCTTCCCCGTGATGATGAATTTAACTGTGAAAGACCTCTCCATGGTAGTAAATCACATTGCCTAGAAAATTATTTAAAGTAGAATGCAGTAATGAGAAAGCCCTCTTATCTTGAGGAACTTGTAAATGTGAATCCAGTCATGTCTGATACTTTACCACCAGCAGGTGAAATACTTTCTCAATCAGAATATAGCTCGGGGTGTAGGTCATTCTTCGAACCAGCCCTAGGTCATTCATCTTCTAGTTTGATAAATTAATTCTCTACCAATCTTGTGGAATCTAATGAAGCAACAAAGGAAGCACCAGCTCTGGTCTAATTAGGTAGAAGAATCCTCATATAATGATAAATAAGATGTTCTGAATATGAGAAAACAATTGGCAAAAGGTGAAGTACCATTCATGTTTTGTCCTTTGGCTGACTCTCAGTATGAAATTCCAGAGATGCTAACGGAAGATTGTATTCATGATATTCATCTCAACATGTGGAAAACTCTTTGTCACTTGAAAGAGAAAATATAATCTTATGATGAATATGAAAATCATGTCAAGATAATATATGGGTTAAAACACTAAATTGATTTAGCATATCTCTCAGTTTCTCGATATCTGAAGGCTGAAACATAGCAGAGAGCCCTTCAGCGTTCATGCCTAGGCGTAGTAAAAAAGGTTGTGTTAGTTAATTGCTAATTCCCCATCTGATATTCATATCAGGGGATGGGGTGTTCATGGAGCACTACATTTCACTGTACTCTCCAGTCAACAAGCCCACCAAAGGTGGTATCATGCAATGTTATGTCCAAAAACGTGCCACATCTAGCTAATTTTATGCATAATAAAAGGCTTTCGCATGAACAGGCCTCAACTAGTTCCTCTCAAAGTCAGGCATATAGAGAAAAAGTTGTCAAATTACTCTTGCATCAGGAAAACGCGAATATCGAATAGGATTCTCGTTTAGAGCGTGCACATCATCAAGTGACATAAGTGTCATAAATCATCCAACAGTCTTTTGAGCCTTGTGATTTGAGTGTTTATAGGTTGATGCATCTAGCCAATTTCTGGACTAAAGTTCGCAAGATCAAGAGAGATTTATAGAAAACCTCAGATGTAGATGCTCAAGAATCACCCCATCTTGCCAGACTGAGGACTCTTTTAGCACAACCCTTGGAATCAACAAATATGATTCAAGGAGTTGATCAGGAATAGTAAGAACAACCCTAGTCCATAGGACTAGGGAATTTTTCAAATCCCCAATCTCTTCCTTAGAGAAAGTCAGTCTTCTATCGATTATAGAAGAATCCACAAGAGAAACGAAGATCTGAATTATCAGGATATTCCCTCCAAATTATGGTTCGTCAAGAAGTTCCTGAGGAATCAACTCAACAGAGGTCAGTGTCTTGTCAGGAACATGGAAAAAGACAGTATCACAGAAATGCAGATAGAAGAATGCGTTATGCATCAATAAATGTCATCAATGTTGTTGTTGCTAATCCTCCAAAACATGAGGCTCACTTAGAGGGATCAGATGAGTAAGTTCCTACTAAAGAGGCTATGAACACAGAGGCAAATGAAGAAGGTGTGCATACACGAAACCAAAGGCTTACCCCGAATCTAGGTATTCCTTCAAGTAACCAACTTACCCCTCTCCGAAAGGCATCCAAGAAGGGGAAAGGGAAAAAGTCAAGTTGTATTCCACCCTTCCTCTAGATAAGGCCAATCACTCTCACTATAGAAAAGATTTGCATAATAAGAGGATGAAATGAAGGAATTAATGAGGTTGAATGCAGAACAACATCAAGTTAGTCTTCCTCCTAAGTGTGACGGAGTCTGTCAGCAAGGAAAATTTGTTGCAGCTACTGAGATGGATCAAGAATATCCTCCTTTACCTATACACCCTCTCATGTCTAATCCTATGGGTCATGCGCAACAACAATTGGTGGTGCTACCATCAGTTGTAGTACCATACACCACACATGTCCAAGATCCAGTTATTACACCTGCTCAGGTCCATGCTCAACCATATGTTTCTCAAAAGTTAATAACTATCATTGAGTCATTAACAACTCGGTTGGAATCTATGGAGGGAAAACGTGCAAAAATTCAACCAGAGAAGAGATCTTACCCTAAATGGGTTGATGGAATTCCTCCCCCATTAAATTTTTCAAGTACCAAATTCCCAATCATTAATTGTTTGGGACACCCATAGAAACACATAACACATTTTGTTTCTCGTTGAGATCCTATAATTGGAAATCCTCAGCAACAAGAAGCAGTTATGCTTAGGTGTTTTGTAAAGTCATTACAAGGGCCTGGTTTTTTCTGGTATACAAGCTTGCAATCCCGATCAATTACCAGGTGGGAGGATATCTTTCAACGATTCCTTATTAAATTCAGCTCAACTTTTCCAAAGACAACAGTTTTTTATCTTAAAAATTATATGAAAAGGGAGAATTAATGATTTTCAGATTTCATTACTCTCTTGAAGGGATTAACATATTCTCTAAGCTTAGAACTCCCTCAATAAGAGTTGTTTCCAATCTGTGTGGTAAATTTGTGTGATAAATTACGCACAATGTTGATCCCTGTGAAATACACAGGAAGTTTTCGAGACCTTACATCGATCGCTCAGCAGATTTCAGACTCTCTTACAATGTCTAAGGATAAAACTCGTGTAATTCCATCATCTCTAGGAAAAAGAATGTGTAAAGCAGAGACTGCTACAGTTACGCTTAAACAAGAACATGAACCTGCTTCTACTTCAAAATCATCATCTTATCTAAGAGATCCACCTATTAAGCATCAACAACAGAGGTAATTTCGTCAAAATGATCAAAGAGATAAAAGACGAAAATAGTTTGAAGAGTTAAAGAGAAAAGTTTATTATTTCAGAAATGAACAAGTTCCTGTTTACTTCATTCTGGCTCTGGAAAATAACTTGGTTTGGTTTCCAAGGATCAAAAGGACAAACAAGGAAGGAGATGAAGAAAGTCCCAACTATTTCCCATTACATCAGATGTTGGTGCATCCCATTCAGGAGTGTTTAGTCTTCAAAAACCTCTTACAAAATATGGTGGACTTGATATAGGTAAAACTGAAAGGTTCTTTAGCTCAGGTAGCATGTGTTATTTCTACAAATACAGAGGAAGAAGGCGAGTGGCAAGAAGTAAAAAGAAAAAATGCATAGAAATATGATGATTGGATGTTTAGAAAAATGATCAACTAAACTGAAGACATATTACAAATGAAATTAAAGAAACCAATTTTGTCTTCTTCTATGAATGCCACAGCAAAACCTCCTTCAGCAGAAGAAAAATCCTCAAAGGGGCAGCATAATTCAAAGAAATTTGGAACAGTCATAAGAAGTTGAGATCATGTCAAATCCCAAGTTGTCTTTAACTCTCACAGATTTTATGCCATCTACTTCAAATCCATGGGAACCGTCCCACCAAACGGCACAACCTAAATTGGCTAATCAGGCAGAGTCTTCATCAGATGAAGAGTTGATCTTTGTTTCTGTCAATATGATTCACTTAACAAATCCCTATGAAAATGACAATTTCGATCATAATGAGCATAATTTACCTGTATCTAAATAGAGGAATTGGAGGAAGGGATAGAGTTATAGGACCCTAACTCCTTAATGCAAGACTTTAAACTGCACAGTCCCTCTTACATCCAACATGACATAAAACTGTGTTGTCGTCCAACATGATGTTAAAATGTATTTTCTCTCTTATGTCCTACATAACGTCAAACTGTGTCATCCAACATGACATTAAACTGGGTCATCCTAGATATACGATGCTAAACTATGCACCTCTTCATCCCACATGACGTTAAACTGTGAAAAAAGTCCTTAATACGTCCAACATGATGTTAAATTGTGTCCCCATTGTCCTCACTGTAAGACATTAAACTGCATAGCCATTGTCCAAGCTACATGACGCTAAACTGTACAACACTCTTTCATCCAACGTGACGTTAATCTATATTCCCTTTCTAAGTCCAACATGATGTTAAACTGAATTGTCCTAGCTACATGATGCTAAATTGTGCAGCACTCGTCCTTGCTATATGATGTTATACTATACAACCCCTCTATTGTCCTTACTGCTTGACATCAAACTGTATAGTCCCCCCATAATTCCTTACTGCATGACAATAAACTGCACAGTCCCTCTTTCATCAAACATGACGTTAAACTATGTCATGTCCCTTATATGTCCTACATGACATTAAACTGTGCATTGTTTGGGTTGTTTCTTCCACTTGTTTCTCACATCGAGTATGACTCTCGTGATATTAGAGTAAACTTCAACCATAAGACCCTCTTTAGGCCGCTAAACATGTGTAAGTCCCAACACCATTTTTTAGGTCATTGTCCTCAAGTACAACTTGATCTCCAATTCATTCATCAATAGAACTATGTGGACTTTGATCCTTTCCTTATAGGCTGGGTACATAGGCAACCTTCCAAGGTTAAATCCCAAATCCAATATCTTCACATCGGTTCACCTCCATCTCATACGTTATCAATTCATGAAGCCGCCCCCAGAACCAATATTTTTTACATTAGTTCACCATCGTCCTTACTATATGACATTAAACTATTTGCACTTTTGTCTTGTACGACAATAAACTACAACATTCATTGACACCCTCACCTGAGAAGGAATAATTATTTACTTTGATCTCCATTCATGTTATATTCCAAAGACTATGTGCATACATGGCAAGGCCCAAACCATTTATCTTGGGTCAAACCATCATTGCACTAAAGTCCCCTTTCACCCTTCACTTGTACGGACCAAATCTTTACCAAGGGTATTTCAGGAACTATGTGCGGCTTGATTCCCATCCGTATGGGATACGTAGGAACATTCGAGCATCCCTCGAATCCAGCCCCAAGTCTTTAGGCCTAACCCCAAATTCCACTTTCAGTCCCTTGGCTGAAAAGTTCCCCTATGAAAACATGAATGTGGTATAAAAATCATAGTCTTCATTCGCATCAGGTTTATAAAACACACAATGTGTATTACTTATTATGGTATGAGCTCAATGACCCTAAACTATGAACTCCTATACTCTCATCCCACATGATGATAAACTATATTTTAATAACTACGTATGGCTTGATTCCAATCCTTATGGGATACGTAGTGAAGTGAATCACCTCGATTCATGACCCAGCCACAACATGATTATAGTTAGAATTGGTATGTGTATCTCCTTCGTGCATTAGACAATACTCATTTTCATGTGTCATACTACTAACCTTAAATACTTCCAGATCTAAATAACCCTTTTCTTGACATCTGGTCACAAAATGTCTGATACCCGAGGGTTCTCCCACCTGACTATATAGCACGTGCCCTTAGGCGGCCATACATAAACAGTCTACATAACAGACTTGTCATCCCAAAGATACTATTATTTGACTATGCACCCAATTCCCTTAAGTGGCCTTGCATAATTCAACCCCCTAACGGGTTTGTCAAATAGTGTTAACTTCATTCTTGGGAGGAAAACCTCTTTTTTCTTTATTTGTCTTAACGAAAATATGTAGGGATCTGTAAAAATATCCATCCTTAACATATTTTTCCCATACCCTTTTTCATGATTTGAAAGTATTAAAGTCTATGGTTTATATTTCCCTTCACTACGTTTGTGTCAGACCTTCGCAGGAGTGACATTCATCCAATTATTTGGTAATCTAGATTGGAAATATCCTCTCCATATTAAAGTAACTCTCTCCATATAGCAGACTCTGTGCTTTGCAAAATTTGAATCTTCATTAACTTTCACTGGCTTTTTAGCAATAGAAAAGTAAAATTTATAAGAGTTCTTTTTCTTGACTATGTAGTATGTTCCCTTAGGCGGCCTTGCATAAGTATTCTACATAACGGACCTGTCATCAAAAAGATTATATTATTTGAATATGCAGCCAATGCCCTTAAATTTCCCTTCATAATTCAACACCCTGTTGGGTTTGTTAAATAGTGGTAACTTCATTCTTGGGAAATACTTCTTCTAATTCCTTTTAGACCTTTTTTTATATCATTCCTCAGATTCAAAATTTCTTAAGTCATAGTTTAAATTTTCCCCCCATACATGAATATGGTAATATGTTTTCAGATAAATTATCAAGGAATTGAGTCAATTTTTATCCATTCGGTCAAAGCTATTTCGACCTTAAACATTAGACTTTTTTATATCTGACGTGCATGACTTTAAACTGCCCACAAAAGAAAAGGGAACACTGAACAAAAGTCATGTCCCAGCTCACTAAACATACATTTTGTATAATTTAGGAAATATTGAGTAATAAAAATATTCAATGTTTTTAGGTTTATTTTTATAATCCAATAAAAAATAAAACTATGATTACTAGGCCCATTGGTTTAAGTAAAAAAAATAAAGTAGATAGAAAAAGAATGTAGGTGCAAATGATTGAAGATGAAAGTGTATTTCATTGATTCACAAGAGTTAGAAGGACATCTGTAGATTGGATTCATTTCTATTATTCAATAATTACAAGAGGCTTTCAACATAACTCTTCAATTGATTCACGGTATCTTGAGATTCATCAGCAACCACTTTGAATTCATTCATTCAACTGGATACAATAAGAGATTCAGTGACACCAGCTCTTCTTGGAACAATTGTAAAAGAATATTCTTGAGTGCGGTTTGAGAAAATTTTATGCTGATCAAACAGTGACTATGTTTCTGTCCAAGATACTTGGAAGATGGATACATGGATTTGATAATGGATCATTGGAAGTAAAGAGAAATTTTGAAAGAACACTCTTCTAATTCTATGATAGTCTTTTCTCCACTGACCAGCAGCAGAGAATTTTTCAGTCCATTGGTTTTCCATTTTCATATCTGCAAGGAAATGGCATGGTGGAAAAATATGAAAGTTCACATCATTGTTTTTTCTCTTAATTCATAGCTTAACTGAAATAGAGGAGTATAAGTGAAGTTGAATCTCGAGTATATAGGTATTTGGCTCTGGAATGTTGACTCCTTGCAGATGACCATGGCCATACAGAGCGAGGTAGATGCTCTGTGGGAAATTAAGATGATATTTCTTCAAGTAATTGGCCAAATCTGGGAGAGTGTTGTCGCAGATATTATAATAGTCATGGACAAAAATGTTCATCATATCATCAATCTGCTTGCTAGAAAGTTCATTATCCATTCCAATTCATCTGTGAGCCATTGAATCTGCACAAGGATTGAACAGTTAACTTTTAAGTAAGTTGATTTTTTACAAAATTTGTGAAGATATTTGAAAAAAAGGCTAATTCATTAAGGCGTGCAAGTCCCATATTGGCGTGCAAGTATAATCGTGTCGCGCAAGTTTGGGCATGTAGGTATCACCACGCAAGTCCAAATACCTCTGCAGAAGCGCTACAAAAAGAAACAATGAACCGTGGATAGCATCACCAGCATGGATGAAAGCCCACTTGTGCGACGAGAGTGAAGTTCTTTGACATCCGGGTTCTTTGTGTGAGAGTGTAACCCGTATTTATAGTCAAGGATGCACCCCTACACGTCGAATCATGTGCGGCTCGCACCTGCGCGCTGCTACCTGCACGCTCAACATCTACACACCCATATTTCTTGGTTTTATCCATTACCTTAGAGTCAAATCCTCCTTCCTTTTTCGGATCCAACTCTAAGGGGGGGGGGGGGACTTTTGTTGACTCTCCTTTCCATCATAGAGACTAAAGACTGAAAAAATATAATACCTTCAGCACAAAGAGATTCTTCCTTTGAAGAATATCAAAATTTTACAAAGGAATGAACAAGGATTTCTTTAAGCATGGGTCACACAAGTTTTACTATGGTCGCACAAGTATACTTTCACGCCACATATTGGTCACACAGGTGACTTGCGCACCCTATTTTATTTTGACCCAAAGTCCTCAATGGCCTATAAATACCCCCTGTGGGCCCCCCATTTCGAGGATGGAAATTTCCAAAAGTCATATTTAAGCTCTCGGTGCCCTGGTTTATACTTGAAGTCTTATGAAAACTTTTAAGGTAATTTATTACCTAGAATGGGAGATCTAAATAGGGAGAATAGGGCCTAACTATTGAAATTCATCAACACTTGCGCGCTGAAGTGTCCAACCCTTAAGGGAAATTGGTCACACTTGCGCTCCACCTTATCCCTTAAACAGAACCTGTGTGCCACCCTTTTGGAGGCCCTTAGGGATAATACTAAGGGAATGACCTATGTCTCGCCCATGTATTGCCCTATGGTTCACCATCGCACAATTATACATGTTCTATGCAAGTATACTTCTTTAACTAGGACTTGTGCACCCAAACAGGACTTGCACGCCTACCTCTTTTTGGGTGCCGCTTCTACCTATTCAACTGTCACTACTGTAAATTTAGGTTATAGACACGGTTTGAAACCGTGGCTATAATCCCAAAAGATGACGCTATAGGTTATATCCATAGTTCAATGAACTGTGGCTGGTATTGGAATGGCTATAGGCCAAATCCTATAGCCACGATTTAAAACCGTGACTAAAGCCTATAACCATGGTTCAAACCTTGGCTAAAGCCCTATAGCCACTATTTCAAACTGTGGATAAAGAATTATTTCCACTATTTGAAACCATGGAAGAAGGTAAAATACAAACAAGCCTTATAGCCATGGTTAGAAACTGTGGCTATAGATCAAAGTTCGATAAAAAACACTGCAGACCTGCAGGCCAGCCAGTCCCCCCTTCCCCTGCCAGCCCCCCTCCCAGTCCACCCTACCCCCTGCCAGTCCCCCTGCCCCCTGCTAGTCCCCCTACCCCCTGCAACCCCCCTGCCAGTCCCCCCTGCCCCCTGCCAGTCCCCCTGATAGTCCCCCCTGCCCCCTGCCACCCCCTTCTAGTCCCCCCCTGCCCCCGTCTAGTCCCCCCTGTCACCCCCTGCTAGTCCCCCTACCCCTACAACCCCCTTCCAGTACCCCCTTCCCCTGCTAGTCCCCCTCCCCCTGCTAGTCCCCCCTGCCACCTCCTTCCAGTCCCTGATGCCCCCTGCGAGTCCCCCTGCTAGTCCCCCCTTCCCCCTGCCACCCACTGCCAGTCCCCCCTGACCTTGCTAGTCCCCCCTACCAGTCCCCCTACCCCCTTCTAGTCCCCCTTCCATCCCCTCTTCCCTATGCCACCCCCTGCCAGTCCCCCCTACCCCGCTAGTCCCCCTGCCCCCTGTTAGTCCCCCTATGTCATTCCCCCCCTGCCCCCTGCGAGTCCCCATTCCAGTCCCCTGCTAGTCCCCTTACCCCCTGCTAGTCCCCCTTCCCCCTGCTAGCCCCCCTTCCATTCCCCCATTCCCCCTACCACCCCCCTACTAGGCCCCCCTGCCCCTGCTAGTCCCATGCCCCTACTAGTCCCCCCTGCCACCCCCAGCCAGTCCCCCCTAGCACCTGATATTCCCCCTACTAGTCCCCCCTTCCCCCTACAACCCCTACTAGTCCCCCTACCCCCTTCTAGTCCCCCCCTTCCACCCCCTTCCAGTCCCCCTGCCCCTGCTAGTCCCCCGGCCAGCCCCCCCTGCCAGTCCCCCATGCCCCCTGCTAGTCCCCCTGCCAGTCCCGCCTGCCCCCTGTTAGTCCCCCTGCCAGTCCCCTGCTAGTCCCCCTGCCAGTCCCCCATGCCCCCTGCTACCCCCTGCCAGTCCCCCCTACCCCCTACTAGTCCCCATGCCCATGCTAGTCCCCCTACCTTACACCACACCCTGCATGTCTCCCCCCTATTTTCCATCTGGCTCTGCCCAAAACCAGTCACCCTACCTATTTTCTCTTGGTTCCCCACCCCCTTCTAGTCCCCCTACCTGTTTTCCTCTGGTTCCCCACCCCCTGACAGTCCCCCCTATCAGTCCCCCTAGACACACCCCCACCCCCTCCCCTGCACAGACACCCCCCCCCACCCAGGACAAACACCCCCCATGGACAGACAGATAACCCTGGACACCCCCTCCCTAGGAAATACCCCCCCTGGACAGAAACTCCCCTGGACAGACAACCCGTGACACCCCCTCCCTTGGACAGACCCCCCCCCCCCGAACAAACACCCCCCACCCTGGACAGACACACCCCCTGGACAGACAACCCTAGACACCCCCTGCTATACATATGTTGGAGTTTTCCAAAGTTGCAACACATCAGAATCCGGTCAGAGTACTGGAAGGTTTTCTAAGGTGGGATAAATAGACTATGGATGAGAAGAACTTGGTTTTTGGAATGGTGAATAAAGGCTATAGTTTGGATTCCATTACAGCTAGGCTATCTATGCTAAAACTATTTAGTTATACATGAGATGTTGGTGGATGAAAGGACATAAAGGTTCAAGAAGCACTGCATAGGAAGGAGCTCCTACATGTTCCAGATAATGCTATTATGTGGGGAGAGAAGGATATTGTATTTATATCCAACAACCTTCTTAAAGATGAAATGAGACAATATGATGTTTGGAATGAATAGTGAAAACCAATGTTTCCTATGGTTATAGGTGTTGTATTTATCACTGCTCTTGGTATCAACGATGATGGAAAGACAAACCATGTCCATTTATGACTTGTAGAGTCAAATAACAAATAATAATTGGTTTCTAATGCCACTAGTACTTCAAATACGTTGACTATAATAGAAAAGAAACATAACGGACATGCTCTCCTAGTTAAGAAATTAATTCAATGGTGGTGGTGACGACGATGATGGTGATGGAAGAAACAATGGTTTATATGATGAAGATGAAGTTTTATCATGAGTTGAGACTCTTTGAAGCATGTTCAATTAACCAGGAAACAATTTCTGTTAGCGATTTCTGGATATTCACCTTGAGGACAATGTGGGTTTTGTAAGGGTGGAAATGCTAGGAGTGTGGATGTGTGGCTATCAGTTGTGCTTGGAAGGGATGTCCTTATGTGGGTGTGGGTGGTGGGATGTCCTAAGGGAAACATTGTCTTTTACTTTTATTAGTTACTAGGGGTTGGTAATAGGAGGTAGGGGTGGATGGTTGTTGGGTTGGGGTATTAAATAACAGCGTGGCTAGGAGCCGATCCTTGGGAGGTCTGGGTTTCCCTTTGAGAAGTGGTCTTTCTTAGAGAAGTTATTCACTTCCCTCTACATTTTATTTTTCATTTTTTTCTTCTTATTTTGTTGTTAACTCTATTCCAATTACTTCTATTGGATATAAAAACTTCTTCCATATTTTTGATCTCTTCTTCCTACCTAATCAATACCATTATTAGGCAAGAGTCCTAACACTATTCAAAAGGTGTATTTTTATCCCTCATTTAAGTAATATTCTCTAGAATGATATATGTAACTATTTTTTAGAATCATAATGTAATTTTCATTAAGTTTTGTGAAATGTAGCTTAGGATAGTTTAGTTCTCTCTTTTTTCCAATGTTTTCAGAAGTGCACTGAACATCAAACTAGCTAAAGAACTCATTAAAGATTCAATTATCAAACCATGGTAATACCAGTTATTATTAAAATAATATGTTTTTAAAAATATATATCATTAAAATTTAAACAATTTTTTTTCATTATTGGAGTCGGTGTTCCACATCGGACATGATTGTTTTGTCATATTTATATATCCCTATAAATAATTGTTTAAATTTTAATGATATATATTTTTAAAAACATATTATTTTAATAATAACTGGTGTAACCATGGTTTGATAATTGAATCTTTAATGAGTTCATTATCTAGTTTGATGTTCAGTGCACTTCTGAAAACATTGAGAAGTGCACTGAACATCGATCTAGCTAAAGCACTCGTTAAAGATTCAATTATCAAACCATGGTTACACCAATTATTATTAAAATAATATGTTTCTAAAAATATATATCATTAAAATTTAAACAATTTTTTTTCATTATTGGAGTCGGTGTTCCACATCAGACATGATTGTTTTTTCATATTTATATTTCCCTATAAATAAGCTCCAAGGCCTCTCTTAAGAGGTATCTTGGGTACTGGTTCACCTCTCTTATCATTATACAAGGTATAAAATGGGGTTTGATAAAAGAACCCTTAGTCTCGTTTCTCTAAATTGATATAGGTTTCATTCCCCCCCCCCCAAGGGGGGTGGTGGCCGTATGCCCTTGGCAACCATCGCGAGCAGACTTTGTCCCCAGTAGATCCCTCCTCCCTTCATGAGTTTGACCTCTACCCATAGCAGCCCTCCTACCATCATGAGAGGCCTCCACTCCCATCAACACCCTCCTACCATCATGAGTGCTACCAACGCCCCTAGAGGCTCTCCGCCCATCGTGAGTGTCCTATACCCCTGCGTGACGGACCTCATTTCCACCACCCCTCCAGCCAGTGGCCACTCCACCTTCAACATTTAACTCATACACACCCTTCTCCTATGGGAAACACCCCATCATAAAGAAATCTTCAGCCGCCTCCTCCCTTTAGGCAAAAGTTTCCTCCCTCCTCTCCCTCCCTCCAAGAAGACGGTGCCTCTAGACCCTTCCTTTGTCGATCACGACACCTCCTTGTGTGCCTATGCCCCTGAACCATTTCGGTCGACCTCCCATCACTGACTTCTCCCAGTGTGGCTTTCCCGGTGCCTCGCCTGTGCGGCTTTCCCGGTGTCCCAATTACTATCCTGACCTATGAGACTTTCTTAGTGCCCCAACTACCGGACCTGCCTATGCAGATTTCCAAATGCTTCATCGACTTGCCTCGCTCGTGCGGCTTTACCGACACTCTATCGACCGACCCTGCCTTTGCGGATTTCCAAACCCCCCCATCGACTAGCCCTACCTATGCAGTTCCTCTGGTGCGCCTCATTGAATTTCCACACCACTGATGTAATCTAGCTATTTTAGTGACATATTCTATCATCCATCATTTTCATCTCGAGGGGGGAGCTATGATCACTGATGAATTCTTTTTTTTGTCTTGTTCTATAATCAAGCTGGATATGTCCAGCTTGAGGGGGAGTACTAAAGTGGATTTTATTTGTTTTTATTTACTTTTTTTCTTTAATTATGTATTCAAGCTAGGTACACCTTGATTGAGAGGGAGTGTTGGAGTCTGTGTCCTACATCAGACGTGAGTGTTTTGTCATCTTTATATTTCCCTATAAATAAACTCCAAGACCTCTTTTAAGAGGTATCTTGGGTATTGGTTCACCTCTCTTATCATTCTAAAAATCATCAACCATCTTTTATTAACTAGATGGATGTAAAAAAATTCATTTTTACTATGAGTCAATGAAAATTCAATTACAATCTATGAAATAAAAAAATGATATCCATATCACACACCAATTTATCCATGGTATAGAGTGAAGTGGAGACTTATATAATGCTCTATTTATTCATACTACAATTTATAAATTATGTAATAAATTAATAAGTATTTGTATTATAATTTGAAGGGCTGTATTGAAAATGGTAGGTTACAATGCATTGATAAATGGTGCATTCCATTATATGGGAAAACAGGTGGGAGAGGGGTATACCATTGGGAATTTAGTATTTCAAATCATAGGTAATTTTAGAATTCAAATTTCAATAGAAATTAAAAAAATTAAAAAATTAAAAGCTTAATCCACAGACTAGTGGTATGCCAGAGGACGGAAAGCTTCATTGGTCAAGTCTTCAAATATTTGGGAGCGGGAGGAGGCGGGGAAAAATTTCGATCGTCAGCTCGCCAGTAAAAATTATGATTAGTTAGTCTCAACATTGATCACAAAACTAATGGAATATTATCACTGCGAACTGTCACGAGGTTTCGTCCTGAAGCAGGGCCAAATAATGACGTGGCCGCGGCGTGACCGCAGCGTGACCACGGCATGACCGCAGCGTGACAGCGGCGTGACTGTGGCGTGTTGGCCCGGTCCAGTGACATCCTCGAGGCAGCATCATCCGTCCCGGAGCGATAGGAGGTGGGGAAAAATTCTGGTCATCACCCCACTGGTAAAAATTGTGATTAGTCTGTCTCAACATTGATCCCAAGTCTCATGGAATAATATCACTCTGAACTGCCGAATGGTTTCATCTTGGAGCAGGTCCAAATCACGGCGTGACCACAGCCAGACCACGGAGTGACCGCAGTGTGACCGTGGGGTGACCGCAGCTTGACCGCGGCCTGACCGCGGCGTGATCGTGGTGTGACCGCGGTGTAACCACGGCGTGACAGCGGCATGTCGGCCCGGTCCAACAACATCCGTGGGGCAGCATCTTCCGACCACGAGTGAATGGAACGAGTGGAGTCGGGGTAACATTCCATTCGTCACCCCACCGGAAGAAATTGTGATTAGTCGGTCTCAACATTGATCACAAGACTCGTGGAATACTATCACTGCGAACTACCACAGGGTGTCGTCCTAGAGCAGGGCCAAATCACAGTGTGACCGTAGAGTGACCGCGGTGTGACCACGGCATGTTGACCAGGTCCAGCGACATCTGCGGGGCAGCATCTTTTTTCCAGGGAAGGAGTAAAGAAGTGATTTCAAAATTTATGCATGTCGAACCCCAGGAAAAAAGACGTAGAAGAAAGAGGTAAATGTGTATCATTTGATCAAGGATTTTTTAACTTTCATTTTCACTCAAAAGATCTAAAAGGATGATCCTGGAGCATTGGATCGCTCAACCTAAGGCCCAGTACCTTGCTGGTTTATGACTGGAAGCTATAATTTAGTTCTAATGACAAGAAACTTCTGCACGGATCTAGTTTATGATTCATAGACTTAATTGGGTACTATGGCACTAGGAAATATATATATGATATCGCATTCGTGATTCTCATTCCAATCAGGATGAACTATTCCACTAAAAATGTAATTTTTGGTCATTATGCGTGTGTATTGGTAGAATTGGATTTAAGTTATACACTAAAAATGTGGGACCAACTAAACAATTGAGGTTCAAGATCAACATCAAGCATTTGAAAATTCAGGGCATGTCCCTATTTTAGCCCTAGAGGATCAAGTTCCTGCTAATGATAGGTCTATTATTGATCAAAAAATATCTTCTATGTGTTTGATTTCTAGAGGATTTTATTTTTCTTGTTCTTGGATCATCCCCCCATTATAGAGATTCTTGTAATTCTGTTTCTCCTAACAAGTTTCAAGTGAAGAGTTCATGGGCTGATATGGAAGAGAAATATCATGTTGCCACTACTGTTATTCTTTGTAATGAATATCTATCAAGGGGTATAACTGATGAACTTGAAGAAGAATTTGATGATACTCAAGAAAAAATGGAAATATATGTGCAAGATGACATATATTTCAATTTCTAGAAAGAACAAAGAACAATCTTTTCAAAGTATCAAAAAAGAGAAGGAAAGAAAGTGGCTACCACTTTAAGGAAATTCAAAAGTAGTATATGTATCATATTGAGTGATGAAATAGCGGATTTCTTCACTAAAGTCTAATGTGGGACTGAGAAATAGTGTGAACAAAGAGCGGAAGACCACCCCATGGAGGATATGGATCGTGCTCATAGTGGATAGAAAATGGATAGTATTTTTTCACCATGTCATGGTAAAACTCATGGATGTAATGTTTCATTTAAATGATTTATAAAATAGTGGAATTAGGATCATTTTGTAGTCCATAGTCGAAGGAATAACAATGAATATAAGATTCCTAAATCTCTTTGTGGAGAAATATTTAGAGAATTTATGTGAATTGAAGGAATATGTTTGACCATACCAAAACCATTATAAAACCATGTAAAAGCCATTCCATACAAATCATGTTATTCACTTAGTGGTGACTTGGTCAATATGGGCAATTGCATCTTAAAATTCTAATGGCACTTAAAGGGTGTCTTGGTTCAAACAACCATTTTAATAAAAAGAGGGAAACCCCATATAGGGATATAAAAAGGGTCAAGTATGATGTGTTCTTTATGACTAAATAAGACATCAAGTATAAGGAAATCATCAATGAAATAATGATAAGCAAGGTATACCGCTGCGAGTTTTCGCAGACAGTGCACCTATATTGGAGGGGTTTTATTACAAAACCATGACTTATTTATCAAACCAAACAATTATCTTAACTAACACTTATTCAAGAATTTCAATTTAATATAAACATGCATAATTAAGAAGGCAACTAAATTCAATTTAAACATTCTTGAATTAAAGAATCTAAGAGAGGGACCCTACTTCAACCTCAAGGCTAGTTTGCTTTTGACAACAAATACTTGAATCTTCCTTTTTTTGCTTGCACGCATATGCAACTTCACATATATATAAGGACACCTAGCCCCTATGTACATATTTGCATGGCCAAATACGCACAAGGGGGTCCTTAAATATATGTTTATACTTGCATATACCCCTTTACACTTACAAATGTATGCTTTTTTAATATCCATATATAAGCACACCTTTCCCCAATATATATATTCATACTGCCATGAGTGAATATATATAAAGGGGGAACTTATATATGTATATTCCTACCTATGCATACACATGTAATCCTTTGTCAGTGGTGACTCGAATCCACCTCAATGAAATCTAAAACGCACTGCAAAAATATAAGGAACCCAGAAATCACAAATGCCCTAATTAAAATTAGGCCAAAGAATTAAAACAGAATAAACCTTACCCAAATCTGATGTTGAACTCATTGTCATTGATGGTTGTTGATAGAACCGGCCTCGTCATAATAAACCACCTATATGAAAATAGTGGGAAAAAATGAGATATAATGACTTCTTATATATATGTGATCAGTGTGTCAACTGTACATGATAAATGATACATGAATCCATATCCAACAATGAACAAATAATATTCAGATTGATATGTATATCCCAATACTAAATTACATGATCATTAATAAACCTCTTTATTTTTCAAACATAACCTTCAATTACCTATTCAAAAAACCAAAAATCACCAAAATATGGGAATAAAGTAAACTTCCAACATCACTTAAATGCTAAAAATATATATTAAACATTGTTCTTAACCTAGGGAACTTGAATAGTGTTGTTAAGGGAGTTCTACAAGGTAATTCATCATCTTGCATGTGTTTTGGTAAATTCAGCCATAGCAGGGGTTGCTGGTTGTGTCTGTTGTAGTTCCAGACCTTCATCATCATAATGCATGTGTTGTGTTTTTCTAATATCAGCCATCAGCATATTGCAAACTAGATTCGGAACTACTGCTTTGTCCAGCATCTCATCACTGTGTGAAGGTGAGGAGAGTTGATGTTGTGTTTCACTGTCAGTAGTCGCAGCATAGGTGTCTTGCAGACCCCCCTGCAGACCACCCCCCAGTTCTGCAGACCTCCCCACTCCACCCTGCCCCCTCCCCCCTGCCTTGCAGACCTCCCCCCTCCCCCCTCCCCCTGTCTTCGGCCCCCCTCCTCACTACCCCCTCCACCCAGCCCCTGCCCCCTACCCCCCTGCCCCCCTCCACCCACACCTTTCCCCCTGCCCCCTGCCCCCCTGCTCTGCAGACCTGCCCCCTGCCCCCTGCCCCCATGCCCTTCAGACCTACCCCTACCCCTACCCTACAGACCTGCACACTTCCCCTTCCCCTACCCCTGCCCCCTGCCCATTTCCCCATGACCCCCTCCACCCACACCTTGCCCCTACCCCCCTACCCCCTACTCTTCAGACCTGCCCCCTGACCCCTGACCCCTGCCCCCATTCCCCCTGCCCCCCTCCACCCACACCTTACCCCCTGCCCCCTGCTCTACAGACCTTCCCCTACCCCTGCCACCCTCCAGCCTCCACCCTGCCCTGCAGACCTTCCCCCTACCCCCTGCCCTGCAGACCTGCCCCCTACCACCCTACCCTATAGACCTGCCCCCTGCCCCCTGCCCCTTCCCCCTGCCCCTACCCCTGCCCCCTACCCCCCTCCACCCACACCATTCCCCTACCCCCTGCCCCCTACTCTGCAGACCTGCCCCTACCCCTTGACCCCTGCCCCCTCCCCCCTGCCCCCTCCACCCACACCTTGCCCCTGCCCCCTTCCCTCTAACCCCCTGCTCTGCAGACCTTCCCCCTGCCCCCTGCCCCCTCCAGCCTCCACCCTGCCCCCTGCCCCCCCGGCCCTGCAGACCCGCCCCCTGCCCCCTACCCTGCAGACCTGCCCCCAGCCCCCTACCCCCCTCCACCAACACCTTTCCCCCTTCCCCTGCCCCCTGCCCCCTGCTCTGCAGACCTGCCCCTGCCCCCTGACCCTCCACCCTCCCCTTGCCCCCTGCCCCATGCCCCCCTGCCCCCTTCTACCCTGCCCCTTTCTGATTTTGGACCTCTATCGCCTATTAAGATGAGTGGACCCAATATGAAATGAAAAATTAAATGTAATATAACAAAAAATATGTTTATATTGTTCAATACTAACACTTACCCATTTCTAAAACTAGTTATACATACCCCGGTTATAGATCATCCATTATAATCTTATTATTAATTATAATGGTTTATGAATAAACAGTTTATACCCCCATTAGTTAATACTCCATTTGATCCTAATTATACCGCCAGTGATTCAATTATTTTGCCTCCTTTAGTTAGACCCAAAACAGTTGAAGGGTTATAACCCCCAGTGTTGAGCCTCTTCAATAACCGGTCCCCCTATTCACAAGGTCATTCTTCTTATCTTGATCAATTATATGATGATTTCATGATATTTCTCAATGGTATTTCTATATTTTATTTTCTAATGTACAACTTCAAATACATTCAACAGAAACAAATCTTTTATGTATACTTTTCTTAATACTTTTAATCACTTCTGTATGATCAATTGGGTAAGGGAACCCATGATCAGGAAAATATTATTTCATCTCCTTATGTTTTAGCCTCACTTAATCACTAAATTCTCATGTGTGAAATCTTCTGATATTACACCCAGATTAGTCTCAAAACACTACACAATATTTATGAAAAATATATCACATAGTCTTTTCTCAAACCACATTAATGTAAGAAACAATAAACCCCCCTCCAATTTAATAAATTTAGATACCAAAATTAACAATATACTCACTTATAATGAATGAATCCTCGATGTTTACTATGGATTTAATGGATAGATTTTTATATTTTATTTCTTGTTTTTTTGTTACTGTGTTGAATTGCATACATATTGATAAATCGGTAAACAACTTAAAGACAAAATATTCTTTGAATAGTGAAGTAGGAATGATAATAAGTTATAGTCCTTATTGAAACTATTTGAACAAAAAAATAATTCTTGATGAATATTGAAATTGGATCCTAGATATAAATATATATATCCTATAGGTCTCCTCATGTATAAAAACAAAAAATAGAAAACCAAATAATTTAATTAAGAAATAAAAAATTTTATTTGTTGAATACAAATATTTTGGGCACAAACAAGCTCATTTCTATTGTGGGAGGCATAAATTACTTGACTATTTTTGCCTACATTTACCAAAAATTATGTGCTGAAATTTTATTGTTACTTTATAAGAATCATATAGGATATTAAAACCTTACGGTGACATGATTTTAATTTTTTTAAACCTTGAATTTTTTGGGAACAATGATGAGAAACAGGATGGGAGACTGAGCTACAGTGATGGTCGATGCTGGTGATAGAGAGATAGATATATACTATGTGCAATAGTGTAGGAATTACACTAGATTTATAATATGAGTTTAGAGATTTCCTTTCTTATATACATAAATTATTATTTAATTCATTCAAATTATAGATAATATAGATATTACCATTTTCATTTCTAAATTCCTAATTTAGTTTGACTCTATGAAAAATAAGAGAATCTTGGTTGTGGAATTTTAGAATTAATTCCTACAGTTCTCAGATAATAGAATTATTAATAGTTTGATAAATGAATGAGTTTGGATCTTAGGGATCATATTTAATGATGAAATTTATGAAAAAATAAACATAATAATTTACTATGAAAAAGAAACTTCCCAAATATAGAATTGCATCTATTGTCAATAGATTCAATATTACATTAATGTGTTAATAATGATTATTAGAGGATTTTT
This sequence comes from Viscum album, assembly GCA_963277665.1. NCBI lineage: Eukaryota > Viridiplantae > Streptophyta > Magnoliopsida > Santalales > Viscaceae > Viscum > Viscum album. Next base: position 1,629,172,816 of record OY728121.1, on the reverse strand, counting down.
GAGGATTCATGATAAGGAATCATATGAAATGCCCTAAGATTATTGAGTCGCTAACTTAATCCATAGAGAATGATTTATGAGGATACACCATAAATTAATCGAGTGGAGAAGTTTAATAATATATGGAAAATCATATCTAATATTTGTTGAAATATTGTTAAATTTTTATGACATGCGATGAAGAGTGAACAATAATCTAAAACAATGATGTGGTCATTGAGAAAAATAATTTAGAATACAAGATTCAAGGACTATAATAATAGTAAATGATGAATGAATAGTATAGATCTTCTATGTATATAAGGATATACCATAATTAATGAACAAAAAACCAACATGAGGGAGGATTCTATATTAATAAAGAGTTAGAAAGGATATTTATTAAATTACATATATCCTAGAATAAAATTCTAGTGATCTTTAAGGAATATAAGGATCAATTATGAGTGAATATAGAGCTCCAAAAGAATCCAACTAATGTTCTATAAGTGGATAAGAAATATTAGAAGTCATTTGAAGAGGATATGAGATGTGTCTATATTGATGGTGATTATGTAGTATAATTGAATATCCTGTTTAGCTGAATTTCTATAGGGGATTTCCAAAGTAGATTAATCGGTGTAACCAAACATGCTAATATATATATATGAATTTCCACATAATATTTTTTCATGTGTAGGTAAATATATATAGTTTAATGCACTAAAACACATGAGAATGTTAACATATGTGTATTTGGATACATGAATCCATGTAGGAAAAATGATACACATACAATAGATTCATAAGGCCATGTTTATGGATATATAAAATTATTTTTAAGAAGAATTATGTTAGGAGTTCATGAGATCATGTTATTTAATATCATTAAAGAATGAAGACTAGTTCTTTATCATTTTTAAAATAAATTTCAAATAAGAAATTAAGTAAGGAATAAAATATGAGATCTATTGATAAATTTAAAATATAGAAGGTCACAACTGGTGCCTAAGATCATGGAATTTCTAAATATTAATGAAAAAAATGAATGGTATTTTTTATTTTAAATATATTGGAAAAATTAGATTCATTAGATGAAGGTAAAAATTATGAGAAGATATCTACAATAAGAAACTTGAAGATTTAGAATAATGAAGTGGAAAAGTCCATTCCACACATATAATATGTTCTACGTAAAAAGGAATATAATAAAAAAACATTAGAATAAGAATATATATTATTGTCCAAGGAAATCATACATTTCTGCAATTGAAGAAAAGAATGACCCGGGTTGAGAGGAAGTACTCATCCTGAATATTGTATCCAAGACAAAAAAAAAAGGAACCTCCTTATTCCCTATTCTTATTGATTAATTATTATAAATTTTAAGGAATTAATGTATAGGGTTTTTGGGATATACACACTATATAAAAAATAAGATGATTATTTTTTAGGGACTGTAATTGAAAATAAGATATCATGATAAAGGAAAAGAGAACATCCCTTTTAGGGGATAGAAACTAAGATGGAATTTAATATACTACTACCTAAAACCATTGAATAGTTACCAAAAATTTTGTATGATAGAAGAAATCAAGCACACCTAACTGTATACTAGAGGCAACCAGCTAGAAAATATGGTTTTATAGGAGTCCTTACGGAGACAATAACCCTAACAACTGACTGAAAAATATAAGTAGATAAATGAAAAAACATATATCACATAACATCATAGGATAAATTCCATAAAATTTATCATCAAAAAACATAATTCATGAAATATTAAAAATAATGGAATAAGGTAGTCAAAGGAAAGCATTCCACTATACACATGCAAAAGGTAAAAAAGAGTACTAAATGGATAACAAAATACATGACTCAAAAAAGTGACCGGAGCTCTATTCTGATACCAATTCCATATATCCATCCTAACATAAAGTCCTACACCAGTCATAATGTTATTTCCCATATCCCTATATGAAATGATGAAATCCACTATGGTACCAAATGATGAACCATGCAGGGTGTGTTTACAACTTAGTAGGCCACCACAAATGGCATTCATATAAAATCTAGGCTGAAAAAATAAGTTTATATAATGGTTGAATATATAAGTTATTATCATAACTAGAATAATAAATAACTAAAATAAAATTGATCATGGGATCCTGGGTGATACTTTAGGCTAGAACCACCTACTATAGACAATGTTGGATGTCTCTAAGTGTCTTTTAGAGACCAATACAACCTAATAAAATCCCAATGGTAATATACATGTCTGTAGTCCAAGATAACACTTATTGGTAATATACCCATCCCCAAGCCCCTGTGTCCACATGGAGGATGTGTTCACTCGGAATTTAATATTATATCTCAGTTCCCACCCAAGGGCCATGTTCAACATAGGTTTAATAATAAATACCATCAATTACATTAGTCAATAACATTTAATAAGTTTCTTTTCAATATAAATAACCCTTTTGAAACTAGATTCAACTTTAAAACACATTATTAATAGTAAAGAAAATCCAATTCAACTTACTATGTTTTACCTTCCAAAAGTCAAAACACAAACCTATCCTAAATTTCTAATTCCCAAGTTATATTTAATAGAATAATCATAGTATATGGTTCCCATTACCCTAACCATTCATCCACGGTAAGAAAATTATTTTCAATTGATTTATAACATAACATAAATTTTTTTCAAATCTTATAATTATAATTAAGGATACAAATTGAAACCAACTAATGTGGCCTCACAAGAACTTAATGAAAATTAATTTTACTATGGGATACACATTGGGACCAACTACCTCATGTATGATAAGGATTGAATTAAAAATACATTCCTTTTATTTGGATAAGAATAGAATAAATAGAAGTAGTAGAGAAATTAATTGAAAACTAGAAAAACTGGGTAAATCTTATAAAACACACCACTCATAAAAAACGAGATAGGAGAAAAGGAGAGTTATACATTTACTATAATAGAAATTTTTGATAAATGAATATTCAATACACCAGGGATTGATAGATCATATCTATGCAAGGAGAGGTAGGAGAGGGATAATATAATGAAGGTTCTGTTGTGTAATTTGGGGAGAAAAATTAGGTGAGGGGTATTAAATAATGAAATGGAAAAAATGAAAAAAATACCAATTATATAACAAAAATAGACTGAATTCCTAGATAGTGGCTCTCATATTCTTATTGAAAGGCCTCCATTATCTATATATAGCTACTAGAATTCCACTAGAAAAATAGTGGTTTACAGACTGTTAGTTGATGACACTACAACCTCTTAGCTATATTCCATGTCTTCCTCTCATGCACCCCAGAGACTCTCAAGACCCTCTGAACCCCCATATGCATTCATAAATGAGGAATTTCATTGAGGCTAAAAAAATAATGACTAAAAATACAATACCTAGGAGAGGAGGGTGTCGCGGTGATAGGTCGTCAGAGAGGAGTTTGTCGTGGTGAGAGAGGTCTCTGGGGAGTAGGTTGCCGCTATGAGAGAGGTCGTCAGGAGGAGGGCTCCATGGTGAGAGAGTTCGTCGGAGAGGAGGGTGCCGAGGTGAGGAGAGGACCTGGAGGAGAGGTCAGGAAGGAGAAGTCGTTGGGGAGGAGGGTTCCATGGTGAGGAGAAAACGTTGGGGAGGAGAAGTCATTGGGGGAGTAGGGCACCATGGTCAGGAAACGTCGGGGAGGAGGGTGACATGATCTGGTGAGGTCGGGGAGGAGAACTCATTGGGAGGTGAAGAGAGGAGAAGAAGTCGAAGGAGCGCAAGAGGCAAATCGAGGGACCCTGATACCAAATAGGAAAACACAAGGTATTTCCACGGTTATTAAATTAAACCGTGGCAATTAGGAAGATATAGACACAGACCAATAAAACTGTGGCTATATGTTTGTGGCTATATCTTTACTTTCTAGTAGTGTGTTTTCATCAAATTCACCTCTCCTATTCAAGATTTAGCCTTAAAAACCCTCTTCAAAGCCACTTTTGGCATGGTTCCTTTGTTGGCTTCCTTATCTGAAAGGGATTCTATGGAACATGTCTCAAAACATGGTGATTTACATATCATTAAGTCACTAAGGTTGGATATTTCATTCATTCAACCTCATCCTTTATGATGATAAAATCATAAAATGGGTATCCTCCTCAAGAGTAAGCCCCATTCATAATTTTCCTTAATTTGGGCATCCTCCTTAGGAGTAAGCCCAAGTCTTAAATTATTTTTGATATCAGCCTCCTTCTTAGGAGTATTCCCCAGATCACAAGTCCCCTAACATGGGCCTCCTTTTCAAGAGTAAGCCCCAGTCCTAACTCCCCATAAACTGGGCATCCTTCTTAGGAATAAGCCTCAATTCTCAAATCCCTTTAACCAGGGCCTCCTTCTCATGAATAATCCCCACTCATAATTTCTCTTAACCAGAATTAATTTATTTTGATTTGGACTTCCATCTCAAGAATAAAACCCAATCATAAGTCTCCTCTAATTTGGGCATCCTTTTCAGGATTAAGTTCTAAATTAAGTATCCAAATCACCATAAAGAACATATACCTTTATGTACCTTGTTCCCAGGATTCTTCCCTGAATTCAGTCCCAATCTTCATCTATTTGGGAAGTCATACATACGTAAGCCTGACATCATTTCTTATGATTTCATCTTTTGTGAAACAATCGTCAGGTTTTACTGATACCTCTTGTTTCTCACACCGAGAATGACTCACGTGATATTAGAGTGTAAAAGTAATTATAAAATTTATCTTTGAGCCATCAATAATGCATAAACCCCATAATCTTTTACTCAAACAACGTGGGATCTGATTCATTTTCTAAACAAGGATACGTAGGTATCCAATCTGTGGGTATGATCCAACTCTGAAATATTACATGTTGTTCTGAACAACAATAAACATCAAGTGCCCCACTGAGTGGCTTTAAAACCAGTATGGTTATCATAATAACCAAGAGATTTCTATATAATTTGTTAAAGGATACCATTGACTAAGAATCTCTAACAAATAGAGATGATTCTCTATCAATGAATAACCTCAAATACATACACAATATTCTCTAAATTTCATACATATTAATCAATGATTGTTAGATCTAAAGGAATGCTCATTTTCATACTTGGTAATTTAATAAGGATTCATGTACATAACTTAAATCTATAAAGAGTGTCCCAGAGTAGAAAATAATTCCCCCCAAAAAGGTGTGATGAGTCCGAACTCCCATCCTCTCAACTAATGAAAATTCTTAAGCCTCATTGGCCCACAACTAATGAGCACTTACCTTTGGAAAGTAGGTCTAAATGGATATAGAATCATTAGATGATTTCGGTTCTACGAATAAACCCCTTAGAAATTGATTGGAATGTTGGAACCTTAAACAAAACAAGTTCACCCCCATTTCTAGAGGAAACATACACTTCTATATGAGAACAAAGATGTTTCTGAAGCAAACCACTAGGACGTTGATTCTTCGACTTTATCCACCGGTAGGTAAGGAATCTATAAATGAATCTAATAACATCCATATTCAACCCTGGCCTCAAAAAGTTCCCCCTAAATACATGGATCATATTTTACACTCAAAAAATGAACCACCCACTTTTAAGAAAGAAAATATCTCATTAAATATATTGTGATATAATCAAGGAATATAACTCTCCATTTTACTAGAATCACATCATCACTAGCCAACGACCACCCATGTATTTGGTCACGAGCTATTAGTAGTCCCCACATAAATTAACAATCTATGTTATATTCCTTATTATATTTCACATATTATACTAAGAAACATATTTTGACTAATGGGGAATGCGAAATTGATCCTTATTCCTTTAAAAAAAACCCATTTTCCAATCAGGCCATAAGATAATCATGCTATAATTCTCCTCCAATAGATGTTCAATAATCTCATGAGCCATCTGTAACATCTGGGTAAGAGAATATTAAAATATTTTACCTTGACCTTGTTAAAATTTCATCTAAAACTTCAACTTATATAGGTACTCTACTAAAAACCACTTCCTCAAATTCAAATCCTCTTAAGAGAAGGTAAAATAGAGCCTCTTATGGACATATAGAAAACAATCCTGTTAACTAGGGATAGTATTGCAAACACTTAAAAGTAGAGACCAACAATAAAAGATCCATGTTATGAGTAGGAAAGATCCTCTTATGGGGTCATAGATATCATGACACATATTCAAAACCCAATACCTTGGTATTAATACTTCCACCAAACCAACTACTAGTACATCATAATATATTGTATAACTAATCAATATATAAATAATAATCATCAAAAGATCTTTTTTCAATATCTTTTTTATCTTCGTGAAATCCCTCTCACACAAGTCCAACAATACAAAATTCACCCCTCTCCATGTCACTACAATCATGGGTGATGATAAATGGGATAAATCAATTATTAAACCCTAATAATACCTTTCTATACCCCAAATTCTAATGGATTAAAAAAATCTAGGGGTGTATCCAGAACATCACTACCTCAACATTCTTTGGGTCCACTGATATATTAGTCTCAAAAACCACATGTGCCATGAATTTTTCCTCCTAAATTTAAATGTGACACATTGAAATATTGGAATAAATAAAATGTTCATGGAGTGTACTCCAGAGTATCTTGATATCTCTAACCTGCTAATCTATGTTCAATGAGTAATAATGGATATAATAAATTAACACTATGATGAGAACATCATGGTATGGGTGGACTATTTTTCCTTGAGATACATGAACATGGTCGGTAGATTGTTTAGTATTCATAAAAAACTATGAACTAGTATATCCCATTCATTCTCCTACAATCCCCCCATTAAAAAGTTCTCCTCTATAATATGTGGGGTGTGATAGCTCAATCACAGATCAATACTACAGAACCATTGGGATCCCTATAACTAATCAAAGAAGTCATTGTTCATGGGAAAATGTTACCCATTCCTTGTTATCATGTGATTCTTCTTCAACTATTCATTTCATAGTCAAATAATTTCTTCCACCTAATTGGAAAAGAAAATTGTCACACACCATGGTGTTGTACTCAACCTAATAAAACCATTCTACTCTACGAACATGATCTATATTGTGATAACATTTATGTCTATTGGATACATACGGTAATGGGGGATCAAGAAGGGTTGTGCACATTACATAGATTTTATCTTGAACTCAAAAAATATATTAGAGGGAAAGATCATTTATTTCATTTGGGGAATGGAAACATAATAAGGATCCAAAATATTAGTAAAATATGTTTTTCCTACCATTGATCCTATTAAAATAGGCCATCCAAAAATTTTCAACATAATCATCCCATGATGGATCATTTTCGGACCCTCTTTTCCTAATACCAAATCCCACTCACTAGACATCATCAACTTTTCTATATTTTGGTGTTTTAAATTTTAATATTTTTCTATAAAAATAAAGGTGGTTTGAAATATTATTATCTGGTACTTGAAAATAATCATATCAAATATTTTCGTCACTAGAATCATGATTTCCCATGGGTGTCTAGAAATGGAAATTACTATAAGAAACTCTAGTCATCAATAAAGATCATTAACTTTTGTGGTCAATGATATATCTATTTAAAGATACATGGAATATGTAACACCCCAAGATTTCATAGTAAGTTATTTCTTCAAAGTAATTCAATAAATTTCACTACAGGAAACACTGAGTTCTAGTGCACCATGACTTATGAAACAAGCCATTCAAAAGTGGTTATGAGTAGTATTTACTAAATTTTGAACTTTATATAATCCTTATAATTTTAGAATCCATATTATGAGTTTCTTAGACATAATTTAAGAACAAATACATTTTTTCAGATAAAATAGGTACTTTTCAAAAAATGCAACTTTACCGCCTTTTAATGGTGAAGCCTTTTTAAATCCAATATTTGAAAATTTTATATATTCAATTTGACCAAATAAACATCTTATTTAGAATCAGGACATAAAACATTAGTTTCAATAATGTTTTGGTGTTTTTCTGATAACTTTCATATTTGGGTGAATAGTGAAAAATACTATATTTTAACTGAAAACAACATTTTAAATCAAAATAATTTATATTTTTAAATTATAAATTTTAATGATTTGGAAGTATAAATATATTATATTTTTAAAATTTAATCCAATGATGGTCATTGTAAGTAATTTCACTTTGAAATTGTGCATAAACAAGTGTCAAACTTTTGGTAGTTATTTTTTCTTAAAAATACGCATTTTGGTTTTGACAGTGGGAATTAATTTTAAATTAATAAAATAAACTTCTATAATTTTAATTTGGTAAAATAGACTTCATTATTGAATTCATAATATCAAAATTAGCTTTGGGGTTATTTTTGGTAATTTTCTAAAAACTTTTAATTTTTGATGAATAGTGAAAAACACTAAGTTATAGTTTAAAACCGAATTTTTATTTGAATAATTATTTATTATATTTAAAATTATTTTATGTAAAAATAGATACATAATACCTATATAAGTTCAATTTAATTCATTGGAGTTAGTTTATAATAATTTTAGATATATAAAAAGTTTATTGAACATTTCACCGTTTTTTACCCACCTCCTAGGAGAATTTGCAAATTCACATAAAACATAATTTTACCACTACTGTGAGTGGAATTTCAAAAATACAAGAGACACGGTAAATATCAAGGAGTAAAATGTGGTTCAATAAGATAAAAATCATTTTTGGTGAATAGTGACTTCTTACTTTTATTTACCACGGTAAAAATTAAATAGGGTAATTAACAGTAAAAAAGAAATTATTATTACCCTAATATATGTCATAATTCTTTAGGATATGTATAATTCGACCAAAAAAACCATAGGAATAAAATATGAACCTCTTTGGGCCACTTGGATTAGATTAGGACATTTATTATTATTTAATTCAAAAGAAGATTTAAAAGAGTTAAAATCAATGTTTAATAACTAAAACATTTTTAATATATGGTTACACCTAAGATAAATTAGATTATAAATATTAATTATCAAGATAATAATATTTCCTACATAATGGTATTTTATTTATAATTTTTAGATATTAAATAATTTAATTTATTTATGACACAATTGTGATGCAGTAATTACCTAATTAATGAAATATTAAACTAATTGATGTTATAAATATCCAAATAAATGTAATTTGAGGCTTTTAATGAGTTAAAATAATTTTATAGGTTAATATGAAATATTATTATTGGTTATATGAATTTTATTTGAAGTAATAATGATGTTATGAATTTATAAAAAACAAAATACTCAATAGTGTCAAAATTGACATAAAAGAGTTTTTAAAACAAATATTATATTATGAATTGATATTATATTTATAAAATTTTAAGGTTAGGACAAAAGACTTATATCATGATAGTTGTATCATTAATAGACCACTTGGGGGTCTCTTGGATGTATATAGTATGTCTATTAACTATATAATATAAAAATTCAAAGTGATATGGTAACTATCGATCTAATTAACTAAGAGTTTAAACTAAATGGTAAGGTTAATATAATAACCCAATCCTATCTAAAATCTATTGGTGGAATTTAATTAGACCCATCCCCACCTTAGACATTGAATAATCCACTTTAGAGCCATTTGAAACCCAATATGAATTTATTATAAATTAATACTTTATGTTTTTTCTAAAGAGCCCCCCCCCCTTATAAAAGGACACCAATTCTAACCAATTCCTCATATCTCTCAAGACATTTGGTGTAAGAACCCGGTTTTTTCTACGAAAGACTTTGGAATATTCTTGATGATATTCTAGAGCAGCGCCTTCGAACAGCGTGCGATTCTGAGCCCCAGAGTGGCCGGAATTAAATTTTCAGTGCGTTCACACTGGAAATGAAAAATAAATGGGATAACTCTTAAATGGTGACCCGAATCAGAGATCTGAGTGTACGAATGGGTATAAAATGGGTTTTTTACACTAGTAACGACATAAAACTTGTCATCTCGGGATGTTTGGACCCCTCGATCACTTTCGGAAGGTTAAACAGATAAATTAATTTATCTATTTATTCGTTTAATGTTGAAACTCTAGTATCTTCTAAACGGTGACTCGGATGGGAAAACTGAGGGAACCTTTGAGTTCTTAATGTGCTATTTACCTTAAGAGGGGTGTAAGTTTTGCTGGCGCGGGCCGTCTGTGAAAAAATGGCCTCAGGGGCGTTTTCGTAATTTAGCGGCTTCGGACATTAAATTTTATAACTTTTGAAAGGGGCCTCAGATTAAAATTCTGAGACCGCCGTTGTGCTCAGGAGGTCGGTTTTACCCCAGGGGCACCCTCATTGTTGTCTGCATCGGCAGCATAGTTAGGGGCGTGCCGGGCGGGGGGTTTAAGTGTTTTCTACTTAAACGCACCCCCACCCTCTTCTCCTCCTTCTTCTTCGTCTGGCCAGTGGTAGGCGGTAGTTCCTTCCCTCTCTTCCTCCACTCCGGCGACGCGGCTCCGGTGAGGCACGACAACACCGACGAACCACCCGCGAAGCTTCGGGCTACGCCCCTGCAGGTAGGATGTTGCATTCTGCATTTTTCATTCCTGCACTTAACTTCAAACGTGAATTTGTACGTTGAATTGCTGCCCGATCTTCGATCCAATCCCATGATCGCGTAGATCTTGTCCCGAGCCTTCCGGAATGATATCCGGATCAAATTTTCGACCACCGGATCGTTTTCGTTGGTCCTCTAAATTTTCCGGTCACGAGGCCGGTTTCCAGCAAGGTGGTCCGGCGGACGTCAGCCCCTCGGCGCGGCGGCAGCGGACCACGGCTCAGGCGGCGGCAGCTCTGTAGCTCGGCGGTCCGGGACCGCGGCGGCTTCCAGGATGACGACGGCTTCTGGGATGGCGGTGGCTTCTGGGACGGCGGCGGCTTCCGGGGCGGCGGCGGCTTCCGGGACGGCGGCGCGACAGCGGGAGGCTCAGGCGGCGCGGTAGGCCGAGCACACCGGTCCCAGGCGGCGTTCGCGGTCGCGGCACGACCTCGGCGGACAGAGACCCGCGAACCGCGGGTCTCCGCGTGGGGGCAGTAGGACTGGCCACCTTGGTCGGTCGGGTGACAGCGGGCCGCGGCCGGCTGGCCGCGGCGGACCGAACCGGACCCTCGGCCGGGCCACGGGCCGGCTGTGGGCGGACCGGCCACACCGAGCTGGTCCAGCCCAAGGGGGTCCCCCCCCCCCTTTGGAATTTCCGACGCCCTTAGCTTTCGCTACGGGCGTCCGTTTTGCGCGTCGTCAGTGGCAGCGCTGACCTTGCGTCGGGGGGAACGTTTTGAGATGGTTTCGAGAATTTTTAATTCCCGAAACGAGGGGCCTTAGAGGTGCGACGCGTCTTTAAGCGAATCGACGTATTTCCGGAGATTTTCTTTTGGACGGCGCGGACACATCCGACGTCCGTTTTGAGCGCCGTCAGCGGCATTGGGACCCTCGCACCGGGGCGAAGCTTTCCATGGTGGTTTCGAGCGCTGAAGCCAGAGTTGAGGCATAGGCCCCACGGCCCGTCTTTTCAGCTGCGTGCAGGTTTTAGCGACTTTTTCCTCGGACGTCCGTTCGGGGCGTACGAGTAGTCGATGTTGGGCATTTTTCTGAGAGCATTGCGATGGTGCAATCCACCCGCCCTAATTCGACACGAGGGTGCGGGGCCCACGAGGGCCATTTCGGGATTTGACGGTGACTTCTAGCTTTATCACCGGGTGTCCGTCTTGGGCAAGTGAATAGTCCATTTCGTGTACTTTTTCGAGAGGATCGCAACGGTGTGATTCGTTCGTTGAGTTTTGGGACCGGGATACGGGTCCCATGAAGCACCGCTCGTGTGCAGTGCGACGGAATACATCTTTTTCTCGAGATATCTGTTGCGCTCAAGTGAGTAGTGCTTTTGACGTGTTTTCCCGAGGGGATCGTAATGGTGCGATGCGCCCGATTGTTTTCGGGGCTGAGGATCGGGAACACGGGATGTCGTTCGGGCGTGAGGCGGTGTTGGTGACTTTTCCGTTGGATATCCGTTGGAGGTGAGTAAGTAGTTGATCTCGCGTGTTTTTCCACGAGAATTACAATTATGCGATCCGTTTAGTTGTGCAGAGCCTTATACGCGTTCTTATTAAATGTGGAAATGTGGAAGGTGCCTTGATGGCGGTCCTTATACCATGTTTGTAGAGGACCTTTGGCATGTGATCGCGTGCACTCCTGGGAGAGTGATGTTGGTGGTTAAAGAGATGTGGTTGGATGTGCCCCAGTCATTGAAGAGGCAAGTTGGAGATGTTACGTCATGCCTTCGTGTTGACGTTGGGTGCCGTGTGCATGATGGCCCTTGGGCTGAGAATTTGGTATACTCTGGGAGTATACGGAAATGCTTGAAGGTACATATGGTTGTTCGTACCTGAGAACGTTTGTGAGCTTGGTTGGGGTTGAGATGGGGCCACACGTTGTGTGGGCCCCACGTGCGTTCCGGGTTTTGCTTTACGTACTTTTACCCTTCGCGGCGTAGAGGGTCCCTCTATGATCATTTGTTTGACCAAAAGGGTTGAGTGGTCTCCCCCTGGTTTTGTTCTCGATGGTTTGGCCGGTAGCGGTGGTAGTGACACCCAGTGATGGAGCAGGCGCTGAACCTTTTTTGGGTGAGTTGTTCTGGAGTTGGGGGTTGCGCGATACCCACTCCGTGTTCGGTTGGCCAGTGTTGTACCGTCCTGTGGAGATGACCAGAGCAGTTCTGAGTTTTACCCTCCAGCAGTGCTGGGCAGTGGGTTACTCATCGACTTCTAGGGTCTACCCTCCAGTAGAGACTGGGCAGTGGGTCACCTGATGCTCTTAGGGTCTACCCTCCAATAGAGACTGGGCAGTGGGTCACCCGAAGACCTCTTAGGGTCTACCCTCCGGTAGGGCTGGGCAGTGGGTCGCCCGTTGTCTAGTTCCAGGTCTACCCTCCAGTAAGGCAGGGCAGTGAGTCGCCTGTCGACTTATTCCAGGTCTACCCTCCTGTAGGGCTCGGCAGTGGGTCGCCTGATGATGTATTATGGTTTACCCTCCAGCGGGGCTGGGCAGTGGTCTCCAGATGATGTATTATGGTTTAACCTCCAGCAGGGCTGGTCAGTGGGTCTCCAGATGTTGTATTATGGTTTACCCTATAGCAGGGCTGGGCAGTGGGACACCTGTTGGCATTCCAGGCTCAGTCCTTTCTACTTGGCTAGCCTGTGGCTTTCATCCATGACTACCGGAGCGGGACCCTTGGTTGTACGGGTCGGTGATGGAATGGCTTTGACTTTGAAGAGACCTCTCGACTGCGGGGCAGTGACGAGGTGTGGTTTTACTTTCCCTAGAACTCCCAAGTGCGAGGGGAACATTCCCCACTGAGACGCGTTCTTGTGATGCGATCCAAAACTGTGCGGGCGAGTCAGTGCCGCCCAAAGTGGATAGTGTCGAAGTGCAGTGATTGAGCCCCTTGGATTGTGGTTTGGGGCAGACGTGTGGAATGTTGGGCATCGATGGAGTTTACTCCTAGGACTTTTGGTGACTCACTTTTCTTGGGCTGAGCTTCGGGACGGGGATCCCCTTACGACGTTGTTCGGGTTTCTTGTTGAGCATACCGCTATGTATATACCTTGTTTCTGGTACCCACTTCTTGGGTTTGGTTACTCTCCTTCCAGGAGATGAAAAGATGCATGGGGTATGCCACGTGCTTTCCGTGTCTTGCTTCTCATGGTTGGATGAGTCTACTCTCATGCTATAGGCAGCGAAAGCTCGACGAGAAGTGCATCTTCTCACTGTTCCTAGATCCTTGTGTTAGGATGAGTTTTCTACCTTTCCCTTGTTGGGTTGAGCTATTACTCTTTAATTCACTCTCTGTTGTACTTCTGTTATACTCCCTATTCGATCTACTGCTCACCCTTCGGTACCTCCTTTGCTGCTCCCTCAAGCCTTCGGGTTATCCTACTGAGTATTTTGGTACTCACCCCTTCTTGGGCTTTGCCTGCACTTGGTGTGCCCTTTTAGACGACGGACAGGTGGAGCATGGATTCAGTGGAGAGTAGGAGCTTGGGATCTTGTACCACGTGCGGTGGTCATGGTCGGGTTCCAGGTGGGAGACCCGTCAGTTGTTTCTTTTTGTTAACCTGTTGCCGGGTTGTGGCCCTTTTTGGTTGGGCGCGTGTTTTTCCCCTTTTCTTTTCAACGTGTACCCTGTACTAATTAAAGGTCGATGCACTCTTGTGGTTTATTTATAGAAGTTTCCCTTTACTTTATTTTTACACTTCACTTTTTGATTGAGTGTGCTGTGTGTCAGTGTGTACAGGTGCTTAGGCAAAGGCCTCCCCAAGTTTTTGTGCCTTCGGCGTTGGTCGCCATACCCTGGCCTATGGAGGCGGTCTTGGGGTAGTTGCGACTTGAGCCGGGTAGGGTCAGGTCGTGACATTTTTCTCTTCCAAACACTGCCCAATTAAGCTCCCTACATCCTTATCTTCCTCCTAGAAGCCTTACCTTAGGCAATAGGCACTCCAAGAATCCTTTTTGGTTCAAACCAAATGGAGTTACCCAAATTAAAGGTAACAATTTCTCTTAGCTTCTTTTCTTTTATTTTACTTCTCCATCCCCTAAACTCTTCTTATTATTTTATTTTGTAACAAAACTAGTATCCTAAATATACTAGGATATTTTTCTGAGATGTATTTGAACTACACTTACACACACCTCTATCTAATGGGTGAATAACATAATCTTTCTGTGGATGGCAACCAAACGCCTCACGAAACGATGATTGTTCAATTATATCCTACCACCTCTCATGGTGGCCATTATGATGGAACTATAATTAAATATAATATTAATGATATTTATTTTATATATAATCTTCTGTAATTCCATTTTATTGAATACCATTATTCATTTCATGTTGTATATATATACGATAATTTCATTTGAGGAAGTGCGGACTACCGCCCCCTCAAATTGATATGACTTGTTCATACCATACATGAAACGTATAAAAGATGGTGTTAATGAACTTAAGTAACACATATAAGATATTAAATTATATAGGTATAAAAATATACCTATGTATCATTTGTTTTTGATTCCATTTAAGTTGAAAAATGAAATGGAAGTAGTGTTTGTGCATACCTACGGACTACCGTCTCCACGAACGCGATGAGATTCATTCCCCATCGTATCTATTCAAGACTAATTATCATTTGATGATTAAAAGTAATTTTTAAGAACTTTATATCATTTTGGATATGAATAAGATACAACCTATCCATAACAAACAAGACTTATGTAACAAAACATATAAAAGAAAATGAGTAAGTTAACACCCAAAATGACGATAATACTAAAATATTATTAACAAAGCATAAATAGAAGATCGTATATGATATCATAATTATGTATATGGTTCTTGTATAACTTAATAACAATTTTTTAACTATTATACAAGAGTTTAACATACCATCGACTAAGTAAAAGTACAAGGTAAGGGTTTATTTTACAATTTCTTCATTATCCGAGGTTGTTTATACGTAATTATCTACTGGGACCTCTTTATCATCCACATCCATGTTTCTTAAAAATGTATTTCAAAACATTCTTACTATTTTACAGAATATGGGTTAAAGTCATTTATACCCTTGTTTGACTTTTTATAAGATGTTTATAAAGGAATCTTTATGTCAATTTCCAAACAAGGACCTTTTTAACCTTTTCGACAAATTAAGGTAAGAATGTCTTTTTTAAAACTTATATTGTCGGTGAGTCTATTTTCCACCGTTGTAAAATATTTGAAGATTCCCTTACAAGATTATAAGAATATTTTGAAAGTAAATGTTTTATTTTATAATTATGTGACTTTTAAATGATTTCAAAAAAAGAGATATTTCTCTTAAATAGTTTTGATTTCATCTATGTCAATATCCTTTGAAAGATTTTAAGTTTATTTGAAGTTGATTTAATATGATACAAAACATCCATATTGTATTGAAGGTTTTGTGATATGTTTTACTGTTTATGTGTTATTTTTATACCATTCATGGTTTATGGAGAAAGTATTTACATTTCGTGTGCTAGTTTTAATACGAATGTTTATGTTATGTTTATACATGTTCATATGAGGAATGCATTGGACTTAGTAAGTGATGGTTGGAGCCTGCTATATCTTCTTGATGCATCGGTAGGTCTCATGAGACAGACTAGTGTCTTGGCATGGGGCCTTGACAAAATATTATTTGTACTCTTGGCATGAGGCCTTGGATACATGGTTATGATAGTCTGGCATTATGCATTCCATCATTACGAAAGTGGTTATTAATATTTCATGTGATTTTTCGACTAGTGGAATATCCATGTGAATAAGTAAATGGAATTATTTAATTTTATTTTTACCATATTATGATGAAGTTCAAGTTTAAAAGGCTTTTTTTTTAGTTATACATTGCATTAAATGTTTATGCTTATTTATGAAAGTTTCCATTATATTGTAATCTTTACTGTGCATCTGAGCTCACCCCTTTCTATGTTTTATTTTTTCCCGGATGTGGAGAAATATTTTATGACTGACCTGCAGAGATAGTCTAAAGGGGATATGAGTGTGGACCATGGAGAAATTATTATTTTAGTCTTTCACTTTATGATGTAATGTAACATTTCGGAATGTATCTAGTGATTCCAAGGCTACTAAACTAATCGGTCATTCGAGACTTGATCTTTTGTGATCATTCCAATGATATGTAATAATGCACCGACTCTGGGTAACTGTGGTCGGGGCATTACAGTTGGTATCAGAGGAAGTTTAGTAAAAACTTTTGAATCTAGATTTAGATAAACTCTGTTTAGAGCACATAGACCTAAGATGGACTTTGAGGATTAGTATAGAAGAACATTCTAGAATTTTGGTATTATAGAGATTTTGTGAGTTTTCCTAGAAATACATCCCTATCTGGATATGAGCAGGTAATGGCGGCTCTGGCACAGATGTACATAGGGGTAAAACCCAAAAACACCGCTTTGAGCTAGACTCGAACTGGAACTTGTGCATGACAACGAGCCTTGCTGCACTCTTGGTTACAACACTCTCGGAGGATATGCTTAGGATAATTCTAATTTTATTTACAAATCATTATGAAGGGATTTTGAGTATATAATTCCTCAATGAAAACATTTTTATGATTATGTATTATATCCATAAACTATTTAATTTATGTTAAGTTTTTTACAAGTTTGGGATTAGGTATTTCTATTCATAAACTAATCTAGTGTGTGCCATTGTTTAGAAATGGTGCCCAGTAGAAGGAATGCGAACTCCAGCAATACACATGATCCAAAGAGTAAGAAAGATCATATCATTAATGGTCTTAATCCAGAATTTAGAAGGGAAATAGTCTCCCACGTATTATCATCATATGAAGAAATATTATCATGTGTTTATTAGATAAGTAAAGAATTCTCGGAGTCCTATAGCTTTGAAGGGAAGCCAGATAAGGAAAGGATGGTAGAGAGAAGGGAAGATAAAGGGAAGAAGGTAATGAATGATTTTCCCATATGTGATAACTGTGGAAAGAATCACCTTGGAAAATGATTGAAGGGAATGTGAGTATGTTATAACTGTGGACAAAAAGGACACCAAGTACATGACTGCAAGGGTAAGAAAAGGGTTTCAAATTTACAATGCTTCATCTACAAGAAGATTGGACACTATGCGAACCAATGTTTCAGTCATTAGACTATGCTGCAAATGATGCTATTGGATAATAATCAAGTTATGATACTACCACAGATTAAGAGGAATGACTAGTGTTCTTATGTTGTTATTTTGGAATTATTTCATTGAAGTGTTGTATCAATGATGTATTGGAAATAAATAAGGATTGTACTGTAGTACTATTTCATTGAGGATTTGAGATTTTATAGTACTAAGAAAAGTGACTCTACAACAAGTTAAACTTTTTTGTAAATTACATGCTTGAAGGAAAGATAAACCTTAATATGGTCCTAATTTTTAGTTAATGATTTTGGAATAAGATATTGTTGATTTGGGTAAATTATATTGGATATTCTTGACTGCCATGAAAGTGATTAAAGATTTTTATATTCCATAATTTTTGGAGTTTACAACATTTTTGTATGGATGAAGTATATCCAGTATTCGATAAGGAATAAGGGAGCTTGAATGTAATCAATAAGGTTTTATGGTAATTCAGGATGTTTCAGTGTTTTAAAAGAATACATGACGAAGCTATTCACATGATATTATGGGGTAAAAAGGATCTACATTATGTTTACCTTTCATATAAATTTTGGACTGAGAGTATACAGAATAATTTTGGATAAGTATAATGGTTGGAATGGATTATATTTTACATTGGATACTATTGTTAAAGTTATTTTTGGATATTTATATAAAGGACAACACGCAGACCATGTGACAAACCATCACGTCGGACAAAGCTGTGGGAATCGAACCCACAAACATAGTGAAATTGGGATTTATCACCTAACACTAGACTACGTGACGTCCCTAAAGTGTATAATGTATTTTTTTTATGTTCTGATAGATGAATTATAAATTTATTTTTGGAACCCGATACGGTTAGGATAAATAGAATATTTTTATGTTCAATTATATTTTAGAGTGAAAGATGAGTTTGTGGTAGAACTTAGTTAAAGGATGGGACTCTACTTGACAAGTATATATTTTTCTTCTTCTCTTATTCAATGAAAAATTTAATTCTTATACTTTGTTGAAGGGGATCTCAAAACAAAAAATGTGTTATCCTAATACCATCTGATTTATTGATCTGATGGTATTTTAAATCAACATAGATTGATGAATTTAAGGCCCTCAATTTTAAAATTGTTTGTGATTGATGACCTCAATCACTACCTATAAATAATTATTTTCTTCCTCCAATTATAAGTCTCTAATTTTCACCAATGTTCTCCTAATCGAGATCATAATTCGGTGGTGACCCTTTCATTTCCCTTTTCCTCATATTAAGACTAAATTTTACTAACTTAATTTCCGATGTGGGTTTTCCCAAAGGTATTTTCAACTTTCAACCTTTTATTTTCAAAACATAATTTCAAATTGCGAGGATGCAATTTATTTAAGGAGATAAGAATGTAGCACCCCAAGATTTCATAGTACGTTATTTCTTCAAAGTAATTCAATAACTTTCACTACATGCAACACCGATTTCTAGCGCACCATGACTTACCAAACAAGCCATTAAAAAGCGGTTATGAATAGTATTAACTGCATTTTGAATAATATATAATCCTTATAATTTTAGAATCCATATTATGAGTTTCTTAGACATAAAGTAAGAACAAATACATTTTTTTAGATAAAAGAAGTATTTTTCAAAAAATGAAATATTACTTCCTTTTAATGGAGAAGCCTTTATAAATCTAATATTTTAAACTTTTATATATTCAATTTGACAAAATAAACTTCTTCTTTAGAATTGGTACATATGACTTTAGTTTCAATAATGTTTTGGTGTTTTTCTGATAACTTTCATATTTGGTGAATAGTGAAAAATACTATATTTTAACTGAAAACAGCTTTTTAAATCAATATAATTTATATTGTTAAATTATACATTTTAATGGTTTGGAAGTATAAATATATTATATTTTTACCATTTAATCCAATGATGCTCATTGTATGTAATTTTACTTTGAAATTGGGCATAAACAACTGTCAAACTTTTGGTAGTTATTATTTCTAAAAAATACGCCTTTTGGTTTTGACAGCAGGAATTAATTTTATATTAATAAATGCAACTTCTATGTTATGAATTTGGTAAAATATACTTCATTATTTAATTCTAAATATCAAAATTATCTTAGGGTAAATTTTTGGTATTTTTATAAAAACATTTAATTTTTGATGAATAGTGAAATACATTGAGTTATAGTTTAAAACTGAATTTTGATTTAAATATTTATTTATTTTATTTAAATTTATTTTTTGTCAAAATATATACATAATAACTATATAATTTCAATGTAATTCCTTAGAGTCAGGCTATAATAATTTTAGATATATAAAAATTTTATTGAACTTTTCACCGTCTTTTACCCACCTCCTAGAAATATTTGCAAATTCAAATAAAACTTAATTTTACCACTACTGTGAGTGGAATTTATAAAATCCCAGAGACACAGTTAATATCAAAGATTAAAATTTGTTTCAATAAGATAAAAATAATTTTTTATGAATAGTGACTTTTTACTTTTATTTACCACGGTAAAAACTAAATAGGGTAATTAAGGGTAAAAATGAAATTATTATTACCCTAACACAAGTCCTAATTCTATTGGATACGTATAATTTGACCAAAAACAACCTTAGGAATAAAATATGAACTTTTTTGGTCCACTTGGATTAGATTAGGACATTTATTATTATTTAATTCAAAGAAGAGTTAAAAGAGTAAAAATCAAAGTTTAATAACTAAAACATTTTTAATATAGTGTTACACATAAGATAAATTCGATTATAAATA
Organism: Viscum album; assembly: GCA_963277665.1. Lineage (NCBI taxonomy): Eukaryota > Viridiplantae > Streptophyta > Magnoliopsida > Santalales > Viscaceae > Viscum > Viscum album. The sequence goes on along the minus strand of OY728121.1, from coordinate 1,629,152,272 downwards.
TTAATTATAAATATAAAAATATTTCCTACATAATTTTATTTTATTTAAAAAAATTAGACATTAAATAATTTAATTTATTTATGACACTATTGATGTAGTAATTACCTAATTAATGAAATATTAAAATAATTGACATTATAAATATTCAAATAAATGTAATTTGAGACTTTTTATGAAATCCAATAATTTTATAGGTTAATATGAAATATTATTATTGGTTATATGAATTTTATTCGAAGTAATAATGTTGTTATGAATTTTTAAAAAACAAAATACCCAATAGTGTCAAAATTGACAAAAAAGAGTTTTTAAAATAAATATTACATTATTAATTGATATTATATTTATAAAAATCTAAGGTTGGACCAACGGACTTATATCATGATTGGTGTATCATTAATGGATCACTTTTGGGTCGTTTGTATGTATATATTATGTTTATTAACTATATAATATAAAAATACAAAGTGACATGGCAAATCTCAATCTAATTAACTAAGAGTTAAAACTAAAAGATGAGGTTAATATAATGACCCAAACATGTCTAAAATCTATTGATTGAATGGATTTCGACCCATCCCCGCATTAGACTTTGAATAATATACATTTGATCCATTAGAAACCGAAGATAAAGTTATTATAAATTAATACTTTAAGTTTTTCCTAAAGAGTCCCTCCTCCCCCTTATAAAAGAACACCACTTATAACCAATTACTCACATCTCTAAAGCCTTTTTGATCGTCCAAACTCTACCCAATTAATCTCCATACATCCCTCTATTTCTATTAGAAGCCTTACCTTAGGCAGAAGGCACTTCAAGAGTCCTTTTTATTTCAATCCAAATGGAGTAACCCAAATTAAAGGTAACGATTTCTCTTAGCTTCTTTTCTTTTATTTTACTTCTCCAACCCCAAAACTCTTCTTATTATTTTATTTTGTAACAAAACCAATATACTAAATATACTAGGATATTTTTATGATATTTATTTTAACTACACTTACACACACCTCTATCTAATTGGGGAAGAACATAATGTTCCTGTGGATGGCAACCAAACGCCGCACGAAACGATGATTGTTCAATTATCTCCTAACACCTCTCATGGTGGCCATTATGATGGAACTATAATTAAAAACCATATTAATGATATTTATTTTGTATATAATCTTCTGTAATTCTATTTTATAGCATACCATTATTCATTTCATGTTATATATATATACAATAATTTCATTTGAGGAAGTGAGGACTACCGCCCCCTCAAAGTGATATGACTCATTCATACCATACATGGAACGTATAAAAGATGGTGTTAATGAACTTAAGTAACATATATAAGATATTATATTATACTGGAATAATAATATACCTATGTATCATTTGTTTTTTATTCCTTTTAAAATAAAAAATGAATTGTAAGTAGCGTTTGTGCGTACGTACGTACTACCATCTCCACGAACGCGATGAGATTCATTCCCCATCGTATCTATTCAAGAATAATTCTCATATGATGATTAAAATTAATTTTTAAGAACATTATATCATTCTGGATATGAATAAGATACATTCTATCCATAAAAAACATGACTTATGTAACAAAACATATAAAAGAAAACGAGTAAGTTAACACCCGAAACGACGATAACACTAAAATATTATTAACAATGAATTAATATAAGATCATATATGATATCATAATTATGTAGATGGTTATTTTATAACTTAATAACATTTTTTTAACTATTATACTGGAGTTTAACATACCATCGACTAAAGGAAAGTACAATGTAAGGGTTTATTTCGTAATCTGTTCATTATCCGAGGTTGTTTATACGTAATTATCTACTTGGACCTCTTTATCATCCACATCAATGTTTCTTAAAAATTTATTTCAAAAAATTCTTACTATTTTATAGAATATGGTTTAAAGTCGTTTATACCATTGTTTTACTTTTTATAAGAAGTTTATAAAGGAATATGTACGCTATTTTCCAAACAAGGACCTTTTTAGCCTTTTTGACAAATTAAGGTAAGAATTTCATTTTTTTTAACTTATACGTGGGTGGGGCTATTTTCCACTGTTTTAAAATATTAAGAGATTCCCTTAAAAGCTTATAATAATATTTTCAAAGTAAATGTTTTATTTTATAGTTATGTGACTTTTAAATGATTTAAAGAAAAGATATATTTCTCTCAAATAGTTTTGATTTCATCTCTATCAACATCTTTGATGGATTTTAAGATTATTTGAAGTTGATTTATTATGATACAAAACATCCATATTGTATTGTAGGTTTTCTGACATGTTTGACTGTGGATGTGTTATTTTTATACCATTCATGGTTTAGGTAGAAATTATTTACATTTCGTAAGCTAGTTTTAATATGAATGTTTATGTTATGTTTAAACCTGTTCATATGAGGAACGCTTGGACTTAGTAAGTGACGGGTGGAGCTCGCTATAGCTCTTTGATGCATCGGTAGGTCTCATGAGACAAACTAGTGTCTTGGAATGAGGGCTTGAAAAAATCTTATTTGTAGTCTTGGCATGAGGCCTTGGCAATGTGGTTATGATAGTCTAGCATTATGCATTCCATCATTATGAAAGTGGTTATTGATATTTCATGTGATTATTCGACTAGTAGAATATCCATGTGAATAAGTAAATGGAATTATTTCATTTTATTTTTTCTATATTATGCTTATGTTCAAGTCTAAAAGTCCTTTTTTAGTTATAAATTGCCCTAAATGATTATGATTATTTTTGAAAGTTCCCACTATATTGTTATCCTTACTAAGCATCTGAGCTCACCCCTTTCTATGTTTTATTTTTTCCAGGATGTGGAGAAATATTTTATGACTGACCTGCAGGGATAGTCTGAAGTGGATATGAGTGTGGACCATGGAGAAAATATTATTTTAGTTTTTCACTTTATGATGTAATGTAACATTTAAGAACGTATCTAGTGATTCCAAGGCTACTAAACTAATTTGTCTTTTGAGACATGATCTTTTGTGATCATGCCAATGATACGTAATAATGCACCGACACTGGGTAACTGGGGTCAGGGCGTTACAGAATATAACATGAAAAAAATTCATTTCAAGTAATAACATGTGAATATATACATGTTGGGGAAGAAATAGTTCTAAATAAAGTAGTAGACACTGTAAAAGTGATCAATAAAAGACCATGAATAGTAGATAGTCCACTACCACCATCTTTTAGAGACATTTCAATTAAAATCTTCCTAACATTTTTCATTTTCACTAACCCTATGATGCATGAATATACTATTCCATCCTCCTTTATTAGGGAATGTGGGACCCTAGCCTGATCCCTGGGTCATAGATCACATTCATCTTATACCCCTTTTGAAACCCAACCTCAAAGCTCTACAGAAGAACTGCTGGAGTTATCCTATATTTCCATACTTCCAACACTACTTTTGAAGTAATATATATAACATTAAATAATATATGAACTTACTATAGTTGAAACACAGTATAAATCCTCTTGAGGGGGATAAATAATACATACTCTATTTAACCTACTTAATACTACATTGTTTCATCTCATTGGTTTTCTATCTTCCTTCTAATCATAGTGAAACTCATCCTAATAGTGGAAGGTCCACTATCTTTATTAATAAAGGTTCAAAGAATAAAAAATTCTCAATACTCCTCTCAGAAATTCTCAGTAGTCAGGTCCTTTCATAGAACATACAAGTTTGTTGTTAGGTAAAACCTGATAATCTTCTTTCTGATATCAATATGAATACTGATCTCGAACATCCTATACTTCTAGGCCAACATTAAAACAAGTATGGAGGAAAATGTATATATATGAAATGAGTGGAGTATATATAAATAGTCATGGATCCCATCAAGAGATCCATGAATTCATAGGCATGACACAAAATCAACATTTTTGGGAAGAATTCTTAGAATAATAGGTTCATTAATATCATACGAGAATGACCATCACATATAAATTGTTGTCCTATGACACTCCATCGTCAAATAGAATGTCCCTAAATCATAAACACACTATCTTGACCCATCAGCCCTCTGGTTTCTCGACCAAGTTGAAAAATACATCAATGATGTATTATAAATCATTGACATTTATTAGTCCTCTAATGCCCTAAAAGGATAGTGTTTTTAAAAGATATAAGTATCTATTACTGTTAAATATATAAATAATTTACCATATTCCTAGGTAAGGGGATAGTGGACGGACTCTTGGATTATTTTCTCCCAACATGTGTTCCACTAGACAGTTATATTATATTCTTATTCAAAAATGTCTTGCACAAAAGGTAGTGGGATGGGGAATCATCCCAAGTGGTAGAATCCTAACTCACATCATCTTGTGTTCCATTAACTCCCCTTTGAGGTAACATATTCTATTATGTATTGTAATAATTTAAAAATATATAAAAACATTATTGAGGTGCTGATAATATAATATTAAAGGAATAATCATGGGATTAATACATTTATAGAAAATTCAAGAGGTTTCCCATACCTCAAGGTATAACCCACGTAGCACTACCCATGTCCCAAGAGAAGTTAACAATCATTTCATGTCAGTCACAATCATATATTTGATAAATCGTATGCATGATATAGTTATATGAATTCTAATTTTAAAATCAAGGGTATTATAATAATATCATAGCTTTATAATAAAAAAATAAGTGTAAATATAATTAACACAACATTGAATAATGTTCAATACTGAAACAATAGAATAATTCAATTCATCTAAATAAAGAAAAACATCATAGTACACCATGTGTATTAATATGTAATGTGGGCCTATCTGCCTAAACATGATGCATGAACACACCCATATGCTATAAAATTGTAATAGTAATCATTTAAATGGTAACTCAGAGTTCCATTACACTTAACATGGATAGTAATATAGAAACTCTCAAACCCAAGTTTCACACAACCTATCTCATTTCATCCATGTTCCACGTTAATAAAAATAAAATACAGGAAACTCAGTATATTATACCATTTTGTTAGACCCTAGCCTAATCCACTATGTATGATCCAGAGATCCACAAGAACTCATGCATTCCCCCATGTATATAAGAGGATGTACAATTTAAATAAGGGACTATGTGACTTAAGTGAGGAGTACATACCCTTGTTAATAATATGCATACATCATGAACATAAATTGGATACAAAACAAAAATTATTATGGAGGAACAAAATGTATCATAATATAAATCCAATATCGCATATTTAATATATGTATTTAAACTAGGATCCCAATTTCAAATACTAAAATATATATTATATTAGTTGAATTTGCATAAAATAAACATCATGTAATCCTTCAATGTCCATTTTTATGAAACTAATAGCTCAATACTCAACTGCTTAGATATCTTCTATGGGCCCCTTTCCATTACCTAGATCTATATAAATGAGGTATTTATGTTCATTGAAATTCATAAGAATAATCTAAGTAATAAACCCATTAGTACACTTCCAATTTATCCTTAAAAATTGTGAACAAGTATCGAATGTGTATTCTATGATAATAATAATCATGAATGAAATCATAAAAATAAAAGGCCAAGTGTTAGTGTGACAAAAAATACAAAAAAAAATGATAATAAAACTTGTCATATGATTGTTTATGATTTCTTAAACGTTTATTGAAATCATTGAATTCACATGTGATAGTTTTCCACACATGTTTTGGATTAAGGAAAATGAGGATGGAACCAAACAAAAGTTATGGTCGTAATGCCCATTCAAGAATTTGGTTATAACGATTCTAAATCAGTAATCACTATGAGGGGGTAAGAACCAATAAATTAAATCAACTTATACTAGGAAAGGATGTCATTAACCAAACCATAATTTTTTGGAAATTTTTTTAAAAACTATATGTGGCTCACTGTTGACAATACAATCATAAAAGATTCATATTATACTTTTCAAAATGATAAATCGATATCACCACACCCTACAAAATGGACTGGACTTTTCTAGCTTTCCATTGGACACACATACTGAAATAGATTCCATTTAGGTATGTACCTAAAAATCAATACATTTTCCCTCTTATAGCTTCCAAATTTTTCATGGTGAGGTCTCACGGGCTATGGATGAATCATATTGGCTACGGTTTGTCCAAAATATTCCCCCATGTCTATTATACATGGGGAGAATCTAAGGACCAAAACAGAAATCACAAGGGAGTGGTGTTATCTTTTTTAATGAAAAAACCTAAAAATAATAATTTAATCTCTAAAAAATACATCATGAACTATACTTGATACACATCCATTAAGATTTAAAACATAACCTATGAAATTTTGGATCATATATTAACATAACCATATAAAATGAGGATGTTACAATCACTATATTTTTAGTGCAGATCTTTGGGAGTTCTCTTAACATTATATTGGTATGAGAAACATACTTTTTAGATGTAAATATTTGTCTATAAAATATGTACGGTTTTCATGAGTAAAGCTCAAGTGTTTCTTTGTAAATAAATATCTTTAAAATTCTCTTTTTTATTATCTCATACACACCAATCCTTGTTTTTTTCTTCCACTATTATATATTCACTAGAAAACATTTATACAATTGTAATAATGAAATTATATTAAATCCACATCATATTTACATTTATCCTTTATTTATAATAAGGATTATGATAGGTCTAATTTAAGTACCAAGATGAATGATGTTATAAAAGATTTATAATAGATTATTATTATGTCACTTATCAGGTCACTCTAATGTTTTTTTATTATCTATTCCTTAAGATTATTCAGAATTTCTGAATTTTATTTAGTATTTAAGGTATTATGATTTCTTTTTTCATCCAATAACTCTAGAATGAAATAGGTTGTTCCACGACCATGTTAGGTTACACCTTGATCCTTCCCAAAAAGATAGGTTGTTTTTTTAGGTTCTATTTAATTCCATGAAAAGGGATGGTAATTTTGTGATCATGTCCTATATTTATTCTTATATTCCTAATGAGTGTACCACACAACAATATGGGACCTATCAAGTTGCAATCTAGATGAGGTAGTCATGTGTTTTTATGGGTTATGATATATGCAAAGACATGTTTAGGTCTAAACCTGACCTATCTACCCAAATTTAATAAAATTTTATATTTACTAATTTTACCATAACAAATTTTAATAGAATCCTCCTCTTTTTCTATATATTTCAACAATATAGCTTCCTATCTATGTGGATCATCAACCCTTGTGCCTCATTGGTGATAATAGTCAAATTCATTAAATAATAATATATGAAATAATGTATTTCTATTATATTCATTCTCCTATATTATTATATTATCCTTCTATTCCATCTCCTTTGATTATTGGAACCCTAGTGGGTTATGAATGTCAAAATAGGGCTAGAGATGGATTTTGGATGAATTTAAATGGAATTTTAGGTTCATGATGAACCATTCATCTCAAATTTTATGGTTCTAAATTAATGTAACGATGTTACTCATGTGTTTATGTATATATATCCATAAAACAAGTCCTTAATTTGTAATACCTAGTGTTATTAGGATTTCCATTGGTTTTGTTGATAAATTAGTTTTAAAATAATTTTTTAAGAGGTACATTATGTTGGTTTTGTGTCATTGTTCGGTCTTGGGGAGTAAAGTGGTGATTTCATGGTTTTGCAAAGAAAACTCAGTTTTGTGACTACAATGTTTTCTATAAAATGTATTAAAGAGTGTTTAGATTCAAAAAAAGATTTTAAATGACGGTTTAAATTTTTTGATTCTTGGTTTGACATTTCGTAAATTGGTAAAGAGGTTAGTTTGGTGATGATATTTAATAAATGATTTTATCCTTTGAATTTTCTATATAATGTGTGACACATGAGTGATCGTGGGTGCACAAGGTGATATTTATATATTCTTCCCAAGTATAGAAATTTCAATTTTTTGAAGTATAGACTTAGTTGTTTGAGAGTTAAATGGTTGGACATTTAGACACAATGAATCCCTATGGGCTTCTAGAATTTATAAGATCAGAATTTTCAGATAGAAATATATGAGAAAGTCATAGTTACCTCATAAACTAAGGTTAGATGCCAAATATTATAGATTTTGTTCATGTTGAGACATCATATTAATTATGACCCAAATTTATTTATTTGAATTTTAGGATATTGATTATTAATTATCCCATTTTATAAATTTTATTGTTCTCTTGTTCCTGTGTTAATTGACATGAACTATTTTAATTAAAACAAATGTGAAATTTTGAAATGATTTCCAAGATTTCAGTTGTTTGATATAATGTTGGTTTTTCAATTTAATTGTATTTAAACTATAATTAACAGTTTTTGTGAGAATGATATTTTATAGATTCATGATGGTATCCTTTTACGCTTTTTCTCACCCCATGGAAATGACCTTGGGAATTCATTGACTTAGTTTTATAGTATATATGTAAATAGAAATTAACAAACTCTTAATTTGGGGATCTATTAATTTCCTTTCACCATTTGGGTGTGGTTTTTGGTGGTGATAATGAGTCTCTGGGTGAGTTTCTATTAATTTATTTTGGGATCAACAATTTTTTACTATGGATAATGGATGCACTAGTAAATTCATCCTTTTATATTATTGATTGTTTTTAATACATATGATGGTGTATTTACATTAATCTAAACTTAGAAATATAATTTTTCTAGTGTTTACTATTTATTCTATGTAATATTTCTTTTCTTTATTTTGTTATTGAAAAACTAGTTATTTGTTCATATACATCCAATATTTTTGTGGTTCATAGTGGATTTCATGATGTAATCCTTGGGTTTTTTTTAAATTTTAAGGGTGAGACATTTCCCATTTTGGATTTTTTTTTAATACCATTGGACTAGTCTCAAATCCAGGATGATCATTAAGGAACCTTGGGACTTTTGGCTGGAAAGTTTAGTTGAATGGTTGTGTAATCCCAATAGAGATAATTAAAATTTGTATTAGTGCAGTCTATTTATTTTAAGAGTGTATTTTAGTTTATATAAAAGACAATATGTACTCTTTTTGGGTGGGTGAGGATGTTCGTGTCCATCAATTCTTGGGGTTGAACCTCATAATGCTTGGGGTGGTCAGTAGTTAGGTGTTGATTTTCAATTTCTTAATTGTATTTTTATATGATTTGATGCTATTTACTACGAATATTTTTTCACAACATATGGTATTTTCTTGAATCATAAATTTCATTTGGATTGAATCATGTATTTATCAATATCTATGTTTCATATATTATAGATAATTCCACCAATATGTTCCATAACTGACCATAGAAAATGATCTTTGTAGGATATCATTAAGGATAAACCTCATGTAAAAAATTCCAATGCTAGGTTGGTAATTTAGACAATTTAGTCCTTAGGATTGGAGTGTGGGTTTTATAAAACCATTATTAGTGATAAATATTAGGAATTTGATATAAATAATATTTCCATTTTACTATGACCATGGACTCGAATGTCCTAAATAATGGATGGATATAATTGATTGTATCCTTGGTTCTCATCAAACTCCAGATAACTCCAAAGTCTATATCACTATATAAATATTTTAGGGACCCATCCATATTTTTTATAACTCTATTATAATGTCAAAAATGCATGAGGATGTCTCATGTACTATATTGAAAAATATATTTATTCGTTAGTTCAATATTTAAATATTGAGTGTGTTAATGTAAGGGAATTTGTAACAATAGATCAGTGATTGTGTTTTTTACATTATTTTCCAACCTAGGATATCTTTATTTGGAGTTAGTTATGATTTATTACCTTAAGACTATCCACTTTTAGATGAGTCTAATGTTTGAGATCATATCAAGGAACATTCTTCTTTGTTTACCAACTTACGAAGATTTTTTTATAAAGAAGCAGCAGTCAAGACTGAAATAGTTTCTATAACATGACAAAGTGGGGATCCTATTATGTCATGGTGTTGTCCAAATTTTTTCTAATTAAAAAAGAGGAGTTGTCATTATTCCCATAAATGTAGTGATGTCATTTCTAATTTATTTATCTGAAACAAAAGTGGGGGAATCATAAGGATTGAATCCATTAATCTAATTTCATTGTGGGAAGCTAGGTAAATATAATAAAAACTAGTAGTGGAACCCTAGGATATACCCCAGTGTGGTATCTTGGTCCACCTTTAATGTTTTAGCTTAAAATCTAATTATATTATCATTGGTCAATCTTCCATTATTAAAGTAATTTTGATTTATTAGGATACATCAAAGGGAGATGGTTTTCCCTCTGAGGATATGAAGATTCTCTATCAGTTTGGAAGTCCTCTTTTGGGAATGAATCTGGGTGCCTTAACATGTTTATGTCTGTGTTGAGAACTCTGAGTTCAAGTTGATTATCATTCGCATTATGATATTTTTTTAATGTCCCATATTTTCTGTGTATTATTTCTAAATATTATAAGGATTAAATTCCTGACCAAGTGCTGAGAGGGTCTATGATTCCAAGGCCTAGTGTGCCTGTAATAAATTCTCAAAATAAAATCAAATATGTAAATAGAACAACCATGAATTTTTCCTAAAGAGTTGAATAAATTTTAATAGTTTCTTGGATAGGAAACTTTTTGAAACCATTATGTTCAGAACAACAAATTTACCATAGGCATGATAGAAATTCTTTCAGTGTGGTTCAGTTGTGGAAATTCATCACTGGCATTCTTAATGAATAAAATAAATTGATCAATATTTTTTTATTTTTTTATTTAATTGATGTCTTGATATATTAAAAAGTAAATTTGAAATTATAAATTTTTCATAGATCTTTGGATAGGCTCATTACATTGGAATCCTCTAGAGGCCTTGTAGAAAGATATCAAGAGATTCCTCTTTGTATGTGATCAGAAAACAACATATCATAGATAAAAGAACATATTTATTAGTAGATATAACCAACATAGATAACACAGTGACCAATATTCATCAGTGAGCGATCAAAAATCAGTGTAAGATGCATTATTTTGATTCTTCCTTCCAGTTCTTCATTCCTACGATGAACACAGACTATTCCATTAATATATTATCTCATGAATGGATCACAATTTCTATGTGGGATGATACTTGGGTGGTTTAACCTTTTTTGTTTCTATATATTTATTTTCAATTTGTTAATAATTTTTACGTGAATGAATCGAGGCCAGAAAAAACAACAATTCAGGTTCATTCCTTTGGATTATTCCTTCTACCCCTCCCACACCCACAATTTCTTATGTTCTTCTTGAGCATTCTTCGTTCTTCCCTTAAATTTAAAAAAACAATTTTTGTTCCATTTATTTAGGGTATAATGATCCTAAAATAGATATCTATCATCATGAAAACATAGTATAGTAGAAACGGTTGGTGCGATGGGGGATCAAACAACATTGGGTGATGAATCCATGTTCTTCATCAATAAAGAAGAATGCATATGTTCTCATTTTTCAATACATTTGATTGCATGAATCACAGTGATTCAGTTTTATGGTGACCAAAATACCTTAGATCTAGATTTTTTTGGTTAACCGATAATCAGAACAAGATAAGGTAGATGGATCGGTGGAAGTGGAGGGAGAACATAGGTTTTATGAAAGCCTGATACACATGGTTTGTAGTCCTAACTACATTTTGTGTGTTCTTTAGAGGATGAATCAGTGAGTACAATGGAAGTACATAGACATTGGGTGGAGTACATGAATTTCCTACAAGGTGTGTACTACCCTACACAACATGGTATAGACTGAGTACATGGGCTACCCCATGTACTGGTACACAAGCAGCCATGCATGGGTGGTCCCCAGATGGAAGGACACAACATGTGACTCCTTCTACATGTCATTTACCCATATTCTACCCAACATAATTTTGACTGAATTGGGAAATTTTATATCAGTAGTACCTGAGGCCAGGGGACATGGCATTTGACCCTACTAAATGTCATGTAGCCTTTTCCACATGGATTTATTTTCTTGTCCCTGGTATCATGGACATGTTTCACTAGGGTGTGTTCCCTTTATCGTTTCCCTAAATGTTTGTACCAATAACTTCCTAATCATAAGAAAATGATCCATTTAGAAGGACTTCATGGATAGAGTTCTTGGAATCCCCTGAGAGGCCCAGAGTAGGATCCCTTAATCATTCTTCGTGCCCTAAGTGGTGTTTTCATTATTGACATGACCTAAAATATGCAGGTGTCAATCCTAAACTTTTTTGTTTAATCTAGATTGAGTTATTGGTAACACCCCTAGGGCCCTAGTTTTTATACTCATATGTTATATCATTTTTCTCTTTAGATATATCAGTGCATATCTCTCATGGAGAGACTCGATGAGCAATACCTCTTAGAAAGATGTCATCGGTGTTATTGGACTCAGAAGTATGTTCTCCAAGCTAAGTGTGTCATGGAATCTTAGAGATAAATTTCTAGTGTTGGCATGCAGTGGTTGTGAATTACCTATAGTCATTGTGTCTTCGTTGAATATATATGGATAGTCTTGTAAGATGTGTTGTAGACATATAATTGTATATATATGACTGTATATTTTCTTTGTTTTATTGCTTCGTGGTTTCATGGTGTCCTACTGAGTATTGAAATACTCACCCATTCACGGGCTTAGCCCACAAGTGTCGTGTCATGTGAAAATTATTGACCTTTTGATAGATTCCTAGGAGGACCAGGACCATATGATTATTTGTGAGATCGAAAATACTGATGTGTGTTCTTGGGGATTTCAGATATTAGTTCAAGTATATTTTTTTACAGGATGGACTCACATTACAGAACTCTTATGGTTGGATTTTATTCTATTCCTATTTACATTACATTACTTCCTGTCAGACTCTATTAGTGAGGTATAGTTTTATATATGAATTTATTACTTAGAGGTTTTGATATTTTATAATTTTGTGGGCTAGGAGATGTGTGTGTGTTCTTACATATACATAGGTGATGCCTCTCATGTCTATTATATTTTTAGTTATTGTGGGTCAATAGAACCTCACCTATTAGAGGTAGGATTGGGGAGTATTAGCATGGGACCCCAAGGACGGGTCATGATAGATTAGTATGAGAGGTTGTCGGTTCTATGTTAGGATTGGTAGTCTATGATATTGGATAGGTGTAATAGTGTTAAGTGTTTTAAGATTTGATTTCAGGATAGGGACTCTAGTGCTTGTGTGAAGTTCAACATATACATATATTGGGACTTTGATAACTTACTTTTTGACTCATTACATGAGAAAACTAGTTGTAGGGAAAATAATGGTACAAGCATCATATAAGAATGGGTTCTAGTTTCTATGTCCTTCTTAATGCAGATCTCCAAATATAATTATTAACCATGGTACATATCATTTTATTATAAGAGGCCTCCATGATTTATACCATCTAGGATTCAAAAACATGATTACGAATATGACCCCCTCAATAAAAAAGGCTTCAATTCAGGGACGATTTTCTTAGATATCACCTCCAGGTGGAGGCCCAGCCATACTATTTCCTACAGAGAAACAGGTGTTACCCACCTCACAAGTAAATGAGGAGTTGCGGTAGATCACAATTCATGAGTTTTAGTGAATGAGACCCCTCGGGTTCCGAGGAAATCCCAACCCATAGGTGGTTATGGACTAGCATAAGGCAGTGACTCGACTTTTCTATCTAGTTAAGACACCATCATATTTGATGGTTGTCCAAGTGGAAATCCTTCTACATAGCTCAATTGGGTGATGGTGGAGTTTGGCTATCCAAAATCATGATTAGGTGACTATTTCATGGAAAGAGTTTGAGCACCTCTATAGAGGAAATTTCCCACGTGTTATGATGAGAGATGTGCATATTTAGAGGTTTCTACAGCTCCATCAGTGCGGCATGAATGTGGCTGATTATTCATCAAGGTTTACCTACCACTCTAGGTACTCGATAGATATTGTTAAGGATCCTTACATTAGGGATCAGACCTTTATGTGAGGTCTGTGATGATAAATTTTATCCAACATTATCCCTCGGTGTATTTCAACTTATGTAGGGGTGCTAGAGCAGGAGTTAGTAGTTGAAATATTCTTGGTTGAGTAGATACAATAAGTGATAGTGAGCAGTGGACAAGAACGAGTAGAGTCATTAATTATAGTGATCTAACGTCAGTCCCATGGAATTGTAAATGGGATATGATTCAAAAGGAGTTCCCAAGAGAGAGTATCTACAATTCATGAGTCATTAGTGGGTCCATTCAATCTAGAGAGAGGCAATTCTATTCATGTTATTATAGGGGACATCTTACTCTAGATTTTACAACCCGCCGTATTGCTGATAGGGTGTCTGTTCATGGGCCATTGAGGTTGATACAGTGATAGGATCAGGTATATCCATAGGGTGTTGTATGTGGAAGAGGAGATGGGGTAGAAGTAGTTGTTAGTGGATGTTTCTACTTCCTACCACCATGACCCCCAGGTAGTCTACACCTGGCTCAAGGAGATGGAAGTCATAGGAGGGGATAGTTTCATGTGGTCGAGGAATATGACCTAGGAGATCCAAGAAATATTCAAGGTATGATAGGTTCCTTTTCTACATTAGATTATTTAATAATAGACATGGGATCTAGTCATTCAATTCTTGCCACATATATTTTTTGAGACATATAGATTTCGGTTCAACTGTTGACTCGACCCTTATGCATGGAGAAAACTACAGGAGAAGACACAATGATCAGACACCTATGTCAGTAGTGTGACTTGACCCTTGGAGGAGAGAGTTTTAGTAGGAATCTCTTGGTGGCTGTGTTGGGGCATTAAAATGTCATTCTTGGTATGGATTCATTATCTATTGTTCATAACCAGATATACAGTTTTATGAAAAAGGTGTACTGTGTTCATAGATATGGAATGTGGTTTTACTTCTGTAGGGAAAAAGAATGCATGATAGCACATGATGGGCTCATGTATAGGAGGTTGTAGTTGATTACTCATTAGTTGGATAGCCTGACCCTTAGTGCAACATATGTTATGAGATTCCCATTTCTAGCAGTGGTAGTGGAGTATGAGGAAGTATTTCTGGAATATGGTCTTGGATTGCATTCCTTCTTGGAGATAGTCTTTTTCATTGATTTACACCTAGATACGGAATATATATCTTCATCAGCAAATCAGATGGATCCCACAAAGCTTCACTAACTGTGGGTACAACTATAGGATTTGAAGAGGAAGTTATTTATGAGAACCAGTCTTTCACCCTAGGTGGAACCAATTTTGTTTACCAAAATGGTAGATAGGGTCTTGATGTTGTGTTTTGAATACCGACACTTGAACCTGGTGACCATGAATAACAAGTATCCACAACCTATAATTGGTGACCTCGTTGATCAGTTGAAAGGGTCATGATGTTTCTGAATGGTTGACCTCAGATCAGTCTATCACCAAATATGAGTACATGATGAGGATATGCCAAATAAGTCCTTCATATGGCATTGTAATCATTATTAGTACTTAGTGATGCCCATTAATGTGGATAACTCCACGCAAGTGTTCATGGGACTAATGAACTGGATATTTCAACCATACTTAGAATAGTTCAAGGTTATCTCCATCAACAATATCCCTATGTACACAGCCTCTAAGGAGGATCACGCGAGACACTTATGGATGGTTCGAGATGTAATCTAAGAGCACCATATTTATGGGAAACTCTATAACTTCTAGTTCTAAAATTAGATGGTCAACATTATAGGAAACATTTTCTCTGCAGATGGAGTGGTAGTAGACCTGGCCAAGGTTGAGGTATTGTTATCATGGGATCCACCCAAGATTTCAATGGAGGTTCGGAGCTCTATCAGGATAAAAGGATATTATTAGAGTTTCATACATTATTTCATCAAGATATTATCATCTAAGATAGCTTTTACATGAAAGGGGCATCCATTTATGTGGAAAGATAGGTGACAAAAATATTTTCAGTAGCTGAGGCCAAGTTTGATGAGCGCTCCGCCCTTGAGATTGCTGGAGGAGGGTGTCATTTAGGTAGTGCTCCACAATGCACTAGGAACCGTGTATGGTAGTTCTGTGATGTAGATGCAGTCAGTTATTTCATATGGTTCACTCTAGTTGAGACCACATGGTCCGAAGCATCTATCCCATCATCTTGGGTTAGAAAAGGTAGTCTTCGCATAAAAGATGTGGTGACACTGCCTGATGGGAAATCAGATTATCATCTACTCTATTCATAATAATCTCAAGTATATATTCTCTCAAAAGGATTTGATATTGAGTTAGAGGAGGTGGATATAATTTCTCCATGACTATGCCATTGATATTTTCTATACTATTGGGAAGGGAAACAAGGTGGTAGATGCTCTTGGAAGACAATCTAGTTTGTAGTTTTTGAAAAAGGTGTTAAAGTAGTTGGCATCATTGTATTTATCCTTTGTGGATGGAGATGAATTAGATTACCTCTATAAAATGGTTGTTACTCCTGCACTCCAATATTGATTTAGGTAAGCATATCTTGGGTACATCGATTGCGAGACCCTACATACTCTGATATCCATAAAGAATGATCTTGATGGTTATTTAAAAGGTGGGGAGCACATCATTATTTTCAAAGGACATACAGCAGTGCCACTGAAATTGTAGGAGGTGGTTCTGAGGGATTCTCACACATCCACTTTTGTGGAACATCCTAGTGTGAAGAAGATGTATTAGGACCTCTATCATTAATTATGTGTCTAGGTATGGAGAAGATAGTGGCAGAGTATATTTCTCAATGCCTTACTTTATAGAAAGTGAAGGCTGAGCACCAAGCTCCCGCAGGTTCAGCACAACCCCTTGAGGTTCTAGAATATAAGTGTGATGGGATATTGTTGGATGTCATGATGGTATGACCATGTACAAATTGGGTACATGATTCCATCTAGGTGATCATTGACTAAATCACCAATTCATCCCACTTCCTAGCTATCTGAGAATAGAATATAGTAGAGATCTTGGGACAACTCTATATACATGAGATAGTTCAAATCCATTGAGGTACCTTAATGATTGTATCAGATTTTGATGCTCGTATTACATCCTAGTTTTGGAAGGGATTATAGGATGTGTTAGGGACTCTGTTACACTTGAGAACAGTATTTCACCAACAAAAAAAGTCTAGATGGAGTAGATCATTCATTTTATGGAGTAAATAATGTGATCTTGCATGATAGATTTCGGTCGTAGTTTTGAGGACCACGTACCACTAGTGGAGTTTTCATACAATAACAAATACAATTATACCATTGGTATTCCACCATTTTAGGCTCTGTATGAGAGACTATACAGGTCACCACATTGCTGGACTGACCAATGATAGTTAGCACTCAAGGTACGATAGTTAGTTCCAGCTACTAATGAGAAGGTACAGATCATCCAAAAAAATTTGTGAACATCACAGAGTCATTTGAAATATTATATTGATAGGTGGTGAAGGCCTTCAGAGTTATAGTAATGATACCATGTGTTCCTTTGGGTTTCACCTCGATGCAGATAACAATGTTTTGGTTGAGGTGGAAAATTATCTCTGAGTTTTATTGGCCCTTTTCTGATACTATGTAGAGTTTTTGATTTTTCATACCTCTTAGCACTACCTCCTTAGTTATACAGGGTACAAAATGTTTTCCACATGTTGCAACTGAGGAGATACATGCCTTAACCATCGCACATCTTCGACTAGGGTGAGTTGTACATCGAGGATAGAGAAAAATGTGCTTAGTACCTAATGGAGATCATTGATCGATAGGAGATGATATTTCTTGGTCAATTGATCCCATCAGTATGTGTCTAGTTAAAGCACAAAAATCACTAGAAGAACACTTGGGAGTTGGAGGCTCATATTTATACTCAGTACCCACCCCTTTTTTAGTAGAATTTATATTGGATTTTAAGGATATAAATCCCCAAGGTGTGGATAATGTAATGTCCCAGATTTTTGAGGAATTATTTTTACATATTATATCGATTACATTCATGACCAACAGTTGAGATAAAATGGGATTCAAAGGCCTTAGGTTTCTATAATTAATTTTTGAAATAAATTAAAATATTTAAATAGAACACACACTCTAGTTTCATGTCAAAAGTGGAATATCATCTAAATGGGTTCTTGTATCAGAAATCATGGGACACTATTGAGTTCAAAACATTGGATTTACCCTAGTTGTGAAATAACTTCAGTCGATGTTGGTTGGTTTTGGAATGTTATCATGGGAATTTTAAATCAATAAAATAAATTGATAAAAAATTTATTATTATTTATTTCTTCAATACAGAAATCTAGTGACAGGATTATTTTAATGAAACCCTTTTGTATAGATCTAGGGTTAGGCTAACAACCCATGTATCCTATGGAGTCCCTCAAGAGATAGATCATGAGAATACTATCTTCAAGAGATGATGGAACTTCATATTAGAGATTAACGAATGTTTTTCTTGGTAGATATCCCAAATGACGACAATTCAGGGACCGATACTCTCAGTGAGTGATCCATAATCTAGGTAGTATGCGTTATTTCTATTATTCTTTCCTTTCCTTGATTCCTACATTGAACACGGACTAACACACAAACAGATTAACCCGCAGATCGATCATACATATAGGATTGGATGATATTTGCTGAGTTTATTGGGTTTTGGGTCTAAAAATTTGTTTTGAATCACTCATCATTCATATAAAAATTAATCAAGGCTAGAATAAACATTGAAAAATTCTCATTCCTTAGGACTGTTCTTTTTTCATTTTATCCCTTGATTTATTGCTTTCTTGACAGGAATTCTATGTTATTTCCATGTTTTTGAACAATCAATCATTTCACCTTCAATTCATAGTGCCACAATCCAAAACTAGTGATCTTGTATTGGAAAAACTTTGTGGTGGTGTGACACCAGGTGCAATGGTGGATTGAACAATGGTGGGTGACGAATCCATGTTCTTCGAAAATAATAAAGAATACCTAAAATCATGTTTTCAGAGCTCTTTAAAGGTATCTATCCAATAAATTCATTGTTAGAGTGATTGTACGACCTTCGATCTTGAGTTTAGAGGTGAAACAAGCAATGGAATGAGATCTGTGAGATGGATGGGCACCAGAGGAGGAAGAACTCATGTTTCTGGAAAACCCAATACACATGGCGTATAGTCCCCGCTAGACTATATGTGATCATCAGTGGATGACTCAGCGTATACATGGGAAGTATACAGACATGGGTTAGAGTAAATGGGTTTCTTACATGGTGTGTGATCCCTCACACTGCATGTCTTGGAGTGAGTACATGGGATTTCCCATTTATGGGTACACAGGCATGTGTACACAGGATGATGTTGTGTACAGGCACATGGCTGAAGTACACGAGCAGACCTCGAATGGAAGGACACAATATGTGACACTTTCTACACCTCATTTATGCATATTCTACCTGACATAGTTTGGAATCACAGGGGTCATTCTACATGGTTAGTTTCTGGGGACAAGGGATAATGCTTGTGACCTTACTAAACAGCATGTACCCCTTTCTACACGACGTGATTTTCTTTTCCTCCATGTCAAGGACAAGATTCTATATGTTTTATTTCCTCTTTCATTTCCTTGAATGTAGAATTGAATCATTTACTAATCATAAGACTATGTTCCCTTTATAATGACTTCCTAGATAGAGTTGTTGGAATACCCTGAGAGGCCAGGAGTAGGATCCTCTATTCATTCTTCATGCACTAGGTGGATTTCTCGATATCGAGGTGAAAAACACTACACGGGTGCTAATCCCCTAAATGGATGGTCAATACATATTGAATTTTTGGTATCACTACATAGACTTGGTTATGATCATATTCAATTGTATCCTATTTCTCTTCAGATCTATCACTGTATCTCATTCATGGTGAGACCCGATGAGTAATACCTCTCAAACGGAAGTCATCGGTGCTATCAGACTCAGGAGTTTATTCTCCCAGATGAGTTATTCATTGAATATTTGTGTGGAAATTCATGGGTTGGTGAAGTGGTTTTGACATACCTCTATACTATGTGTCTTCATTGAGTATATCTAGATATTCTTGTTATGTGTGTTGTAAACATATAACTTTGTAGAGATCACTATATCTTTCCTTTATTATATTTATTTGTAGTTTTGGGGAATTCTACATAGTATTGTTAAACTCGCCCTTTCACAGGATTTTCCCACATGTGTCATGTCTTGTGAAGAAGATTGACCTTTTGGTAGACTTCTAGGTGGACAATGACTAGATGGGGCTTTGTGAGACCCGATAGGATGAGGTGGGTTCTTGTGGATTTTAGAAAGCAGTCCTAGTACATTTATCGTACAAGTTGGACTTGTTTTATAGACATTTTTTAGAGGGCTTGTATTCTTTCCATACTTACATTACTTTACTTTACATCATACTCTGGCTGTGGGTTATAGTATTATGCATTCATTATTTAATTATCGGTTTTTATATTCATCATTTCGTGGTCTTAGATATGTGTGTGTTTATATAGGTGTATAAGAGATTCCTCCTATCTTACTGATTTTCCTACTCATTACTAGTCACCAGCCCTTAGCCTAGAGGCAAGCATGGAGAGTCATATTACGAGCCCCACTTGGATCGTTCATGATATTTTTCTTATTTTATTCCGTTGTTGTGGTTTGATATAAATTCATCCCATTTATTGATTTCCTTTTTTTTATTGATTCAATAGGGTGTCAAGTAGAGATAACAGAATTTATGACTAATCTTTCCACTCCTTTGGGAAAGAGTAAAGACAAAAGATTTTATATCACAATATTTTAGGTGATGATAACTGAATTTGGGGTCAAATTGTATTTTCTAGTATTAAACCTTGATATTATTTTCTTTTTTATATTCATTTATTGGTTGATTAACATTAATTCTTTGATAAATTGCTATTATCATAGGGTCCTATTAGTATCTCATAATGGGAACATTTATCCCTTTTACAATGAGTGGAACCATACACCATGAAGAGAAGATCTACTTATGAATTATATTTGAAGATTCTCTTATATTTTTTCTTGTTTTATCTTTAATGATGTTTAAGAAATTAAACATGGTATGCTTGAAATGAGGGTTTACACGTATCTGAATGTTTTTCCACGTGACTTATTTGGGATACCTCCCTAGTGGGAGGTTGAATTATCTATTTTATTACACCTCAAAATAATCTTAATCTCATTACCATTGTACTATAAGGATCCCATCAATATGAATGAATTAAGACATTAGTAAGAATATCTTAAGGGAGATGGATTTATTTTATAGAGTGTGTCACCATGGGCATAATTATCCCTCATTTCAATTAAGGTGGATTGTATCATATGAAATTATCATTAAATATCTAAAGCATAATGATTTTACCACGAATAACTTGTATGCATTTTCATAAATTGATTTCCTCTTTGATTTTTTTAGTGTAGTTAGGTGGTTTCCTAATTTTGAACTCTTGGTACGGTATTATCAAATGGCGGTGAAGAAAAAATAGATATTCCAATGATAGGATTCCAGATTTTTTATAGGAATTAATAGTATATAGTTTTTCAAAATGGCCTAACAAAGGCCCCTAATATTTTCATGGCCCCAAAAGACTAGATCTTCAACCGAAATCGTGAGAGTATTCTATGTTGTTAATGGATTATATCATGGTCCATTACAAGATTTATGACAATTAAAAACACACCATAGATGTTTTTTTAAAAAATTAAAAGATAATATCCAATATTACAAACAACATAAGTTCTAGTTCAAAATATAATAGGATAATTTTATAAGTTAGTTGTTGTTGGATGAATGTATATCCTTGGAAACTACAAAGATTTGGCCTGGGAAATCTTGGAAGTGGCTTATGATTTTTATTAATGATGATTGTTTTGGTCATTTTGATTACTAAAGATGGGTTGGGAAGGATTTATTCAATATATAACATCATTTTATATAATTCACTTGAAATTGAGTAATTTTTTTGATGATAAAGTATATAGATCCATTGATGAGTTGAAATACTGGTGGACATTGGCTCTTATATTGTGTATTTATAAACCTAGTAATGGCTCTTGAATGTATTTTAATGCCTCAGATATATGGGTTTTGTGTTTTTTGAGGCATGAATATCACATTTTGTCTTACTTATTTCCCCATTTATGACAACATTAAATGAACTATCAAACCCTTAACCTTCACTTTGCTGTAGTATTTCATGATTTTAAATCATAGAGACACTTTAATTTCATGGAGATGATTTTGATATATTAATATGATAAGAATGTAATGTAAATTTTCTCCCATATGTATATGAACTACCAATATATATAACTGTGGTGGTGTATCTAAAGGATTTCAAAAGTGATATATCACACACCCATTGAATCATAAACATAGGGGTAGACACATTGAGTAGGAGATGAAAAGCATAAGTAGTGAAAGAATCCTGGGAGGAACATTGTAGTAGAAACAGTGGTCAATAAACTACAAGAATTATGCATTGAGATAATTAGGGTTTGAATATTGATTAATCAGTTTATTTTACATGAATCATATGATTTTATAAGAGGAATATAATAATGTTTTCTTTTAAAATGTGTTGGATACATCTTCTTTTAATGATTGAATCTTTCTCAAGTTGTAATTTGATCTCAATCATTTGTGTATTACTAGAATCATATGTGCTGGTGATACTGTGATTTTTTTAAGGTCTAATTACATTGCTAAGTGCTTTAGAAAAATTATTTATGTTCCTCTATATTTATGGTTAGAAATGATAGAGATTTTGAACCTATCTAGTTAGCCTATACACCCCTAGGATGCTGATATTTATTATGATATTAATTAGGGGTATTGTTCACCCAATACGAAGTGGAAAATTCTAGATTTCATTTCCACATGCCTTGCTTATCATAAAATTAATGTTAAGAATCGATGTCTTATTGGATTATTGTGGCATATTCCCATTATGATATGTAAATTGGATGTTTTTTCATGGATTTCATGATTATATTATGACATACTATAAGTGGAGAGAATGTGATATGGGTGGTGATTCATTGATTATGGAAATTTCTTATTTTTATCCTATCAAGTAGTCAACTAATGTGGATGATCTTGGAAACATGCATGCCAAGGACACTATAAAAATTTAGGGAATTCCCTCACCCATCATTTTGAATTGGGTCTCATGAATTACTTATCATTTTTTAGGGTTCATTAAGAAGTTATGGATTCATAGACGAATATGAGAACAACATTTCATCCTCTAATTAATGGTCCAACTACTTGATCCATCAATATCATTGAATAAATGATTGAAGCCTATGTTCCTGATTTGGGGTTTATAGGAGAATAATCTTCCATTGGTTGAATTATCATATAAAATATTCTATAAATCTTCTATTAATATAGATACCTTTGGGTATGTGTATATAGGGATGTGATAATCCCATATCCACTGGTTATAATTGGGTGAAAGTTACTTACTCTGACCCCTCGTATTTTTGTAAACTGTAGAGAAGGTTTAGATAATTCAGAAAACATTAGTGTTGGATCATAGTAACAAGAAATCATCTTTTGATCTTTTTTAATTTGATGGTGTTTATAGTTGATGATAGAGTGTTTTTCATAATGTGTCCTCAATTTCGACATTATCAGTTGTCAATGTAAAGTAAGTTGATTTTGTATTGTAATGGTACATTTGAGATTCTGTATAATCATGGTAAAGAAGCATAATATATATAATTAACACCTCAATTGGAAACCTTTAAAGATATATTTATCATTTCCTATCTGAATATGTATAATCTATTCTCATTTCACATAGTTTAGTTGGAGGGATAATAGTTAGAACCTAGGAATACTTTTTTGAGTTTTGTATTCATATAATGGTTACCATTCAAAATTTATTTATTATAAATTTATTCCTTTAGTTTATATGTTATGGAAATGATTTTATATAGTTATAAGAGATGGGAACATGAATCCAAGGTGAGGGGGTAGTCTACCTGACTCAACTCTAGAGATAAACCTTTTGAACATTCTATATAAATCATTTGTCATAGAACAGATAATTTTTAAAAATTACATGTCAAGGTATGTGTTTAAATTTTCAATTTCATATGATTAATTTGAATTCTGAGAGTTTTTTTGTTTTTGAGGAGTTCATGTTTTTTTAAAACATTAGTTTTTTATATTATAAATTCACACTACTCCATTGGGAATCGACACCACAACCCCTCCCCAGTAGTTAAGATGTTTTCTGTGGATGTGTGTCACAAAGTGGTGAATGGAAATCCTTGTTATGGCCTTGGTATATATGTATTTTTCTCCTATTGATTCTATAAATCCATGTCATAGGACTTATCATGCATTGACCTAGATAAGGAGTGGCATCAATTTAATAGGTATTGAATCATTCCAATATAATGGTAAGGCTACATTGTGATGAGGCTTGGGTAGATGGTGTTCCATTAAGAGATAGTGTCTCTAGTCCCAACATGGCTTAGTCACGCCATGGCCTATTCATCCATATTTCATAAAATGTGGATTTTACTACTTTAACCCTATAGAATTTTAATCACATACCCTAATCCAGTATCCCTATTTTTAGGATGTATGTGATTTTACATGGATTCACTCTTCCTCTATTCCACCTTGGTGATTCTCCTTTGATTCAAGTTGAAATCATTAATGTGAGACTTGATTTCAGAGCTTCCTTCCTTCTCTCCTCAAGTATATTCTTTTTTTCATATATTTTAAGTATTGGAATCTTAGTAATCCATGGTTAATATGATAGAATTAAGGTAGAGTGCATAAAAAGTTTATGGTTTTTTATGTTTTTGGGCATCCTTCCATATCATCTATTATGTTTTCAATTTGTGGTGATTGGTTTAATCTAGTTTTGAGGTTTCTATCATTATAAAAGATTGCATTCCACTGAAATTGTTATATTTCCAGAATAATAGATTAGTTTTATTGATATATTATATTTGAAAATATTTATTGGGGGATTCCTTATTTTTTATTAACAATATTAAAATCTATTATAGAGTACATTGTTGGTTTCGTATTTTTTCTTGAAAAACCAGTTATGCACTGACAATGTTTTTGATGAAATATTTTAAAGAGGTTTTTTATAAGGAACATACCTTATAAAAATAACTAATATTTGTTTAGTCGTGAACTTACATTATTAACCATTGAAGATATTTTCAAGTTTACATTTTTAGAGAATTGTTTCATAATACAAACATGACCTTACACCTTTATACATATTAGATACTACTAAAACGATATTCATTTCTTCCAAAACATAAAACATTTCAAATAAAACATAATTTTTTTGAAAAATATTCAAAACATTTAACATTACTTCTTTTTTTTATAAAATTCCTTATAACCTATTAAAATAGTTAAAAACAAGGTATGAGCACAAAAATCTCAGTAAGGGATATAAAAAATGAAATTCTTAGTCCAGTGATAACATAAGAAACCAAAAAAACCCATTTCATAAAAAAACTAATTAGCATGAATAGAAAAATAATGTATTTTCATTGGGAAATATTCACCATATCACACTTATAATCAACCATACAAATGGAATAACCATTCTGTTAACATCTATCTCTATAGTACCCAATTCATTGGAGATCTTTAATGAGGCTCACCCATAATATCTTGAGCTATAATGTGACGAACCCAACATATCTTGTTATATAATGGGGATAAAACCATAGTATCTTAAACTATAATTGGATTAAAACAACATAAAAATTTAATAGAGAAACTATCATGAACAAAACTCTTGAAAAATCATATAAACCCTTGAGAAAAACACATTCATGTTTTCAAAAAATCCTTTTTTCGTAAAACAAATCAATTTTAAAATATAAAAACTGGGTGCATAGTAATGATATAATATTCATAAAAAATAATTATTTAAACATATAATGGAAACATAATATTAATAAAGCATCATGAAAAATTGAGAAACAACACATGCGATAAAAAAATAATCGTTTTGAATTACATTAAAGAGAGTTTTAAATGGATTTTAAATGGAAATTCCCTCACAAATATACTATAATTGGAGTGATAATTAATATAATGGAATGAATATGTGTATACACTATAAAAAACATAATAAAACATAAAATAAACGAAAATTAATCACACAAATAATCATAATATGACATAATTAAAGCATTTTAAAGTTGTCCTAATGAATGCAAATTTCGTTAAGAATTTCTTTACCTCGGATTCGGAAAACATCAAATGTGTTTAACCATAATGTATAATGTAAGTGTTATTAATAATTTAAATAAAAATATTAATTTTTATAGAACCTTATATTATCATTTTATTACATAATTACAGCCTTTTATTATTAATATTTTATTATTTAAATTGTTTGGTGTGCGTCCTTTACATGGTTTCCATTGTCGATTTGAAAAGGTTTTTCTTATCCAATGTAAGAGAAACACAAGAAGTTGAATGAAAAGGTATTAATATATTTTTATATTATTATATAATACAATAAATAATTTTTTTATCATATATGATGATGAATCCATATAAAAAACATTAATGGTATTCGTTTAGATCGTTTTGGCGGTTCTTCGATAATCATGAACTATTTTCGTTATATAACTTAATATTATACATATATTTTATTAACAGAATATAAAAGAAGTTATATCATATAATTTAAAATATTTTAAATCAATTGAAATTGTTTTATAACAAAATTTTAAGGAATTAAATGAAATTGAGAATACAAGGTGCATGATGTTGGTAAAACGACACATCACATACTACTTTTTTATTTGTTTTTTGAATAAAAGGGAGAGGATAAGGGGTTAATAAAAAAATTTACCATAAACATAATAAAATTCCTTTATATATATTATAAAATATTTTTCATTCCTCTTTGAAAAGGGTAGGTGAATATAGTACAAGAAAATGAAAAGAATTGAATTGAAAATGAAAAAAAATGAAAATTGATTTTTACCTCTTGATCTCTTCTCCTGGAAAACCTCTTTAGGGACATTATCTTTGGAATTTTCGTGAGACCAGTAGGTATTAGACATTGGTAAGAGCCTTGGTAAAAATATTTTTTTACTATTTGGACAATTATCAATGCATGCAATGTGTGAGAGGCAGACGGGGTGAGGGTGGTTTTTGTAGTGGAGGAGAAGAGGGGGTTCCATTATATTAATCATTATATTGTTATTTTTTATCAAGACTATTTATAATATTGAATATTATGACTACAAATAGTAATAATTTCATGTTAGTTTGAACCAAGGGTTTTTACATCTGAAAAACATCATCCATGACTCAATAAATAATTTATTTAGCAGATTTCGTATAGTATCGTATTTCACTATTCACCAAAAATTCTTGTTTTTCAAAAACATCCAAAAAAATTACTGTAACTTTTTTTGTGATGTGTATATTTCAAAAAATAAATATATTATATCCAAATAATCTTCTAAAAATGATAAAATTTATTATTAAATAAAATAATAATTTATTCAAAAAATATCCATTTTAAAACAAGAAAAGAATTTATAACACCTTGTAAAATTAAGCAAGGTCTCATAATATTATCCTGTAACCACAAAACAAATAACAATTATTTAATGAATTTTATGAAAATAAATTATTATTTAAATTATTAAATTAATCAAAATGTTTTAAATAAATACATCTAATATACAAAAATACCAAAGCTTATACTATGACCATATTGTCACTTATAAGATACATAAATTGTATTTTAACATTCACGGTGAGGTTAATATTCATTTTGATGATTAACTATTCATAAGGGTAATATTACTATTCATAAGGGTAACATTATTATTCATTATAGTGAGTTATTATTCACCAAAAGTTAAGTTTATCATAACAGACTCTAAATAACTTATTGATTGCAACAATGTATGTCAATTTCTCGAAATACAAATATTAGAAGTAGAAAAATAATTTTTAATAGATATGTTATAACTATCTAATTAAAAAAATCTGTCATTTCATGGAGACTTAGTGTTTCATGCATTTAATTATGTTTATCTGTAAATCATTAGGGTGATACATTCTCTCCACCTTCTTGAAATTACACCCACACAATTTTTTTTACTTATTAAACAAGTGAGCATACTTCTCCCTCATTGAATTTTTAGATTCCAATATTTCTTCTTCAACCATGTGTTTTATCCAAAAAACATTTACCTGGTGGATTAATAAATTATAAAATAAATTCTCTCTATGATCAAGAATATTAATAGGTATCTCTTCATAAGAAAGGTTCTATTCATGTTGAACTACATCTTGGCTCAAAGAATGAGATCAATCTATAACATAATTTCTCCACATAGAAACATGAAAAATAAAATTGCGTACCAAAGATAAACACAGAGGAAATTCCACTCGATAAGAAACCTGTCCTACTTTCTCTAAGAATTCATATTGTTAAATGAACCATGGACATAGATTTCCTTTCATAACAAATTTCATAGCACTTTTCCATGGTGATATTCAAAGGAAAACAATATCATCTACCTCAATATAAATGTCTTTCCTCCTGTTATTTTCACAAACTAACCATGTTGACCTAGAACAGGTCACTCGATCCAGCCCATGACATGGCCTGAAGAGTGTTCCCTATCCACACAGGATGGAAAATAGTGTAAGACATCAAAATTAAAAAGGCGGGAATGATTTGGGCCATAATGATAGACAATAAAAATAAATGAAAATAGAACAATGAAAAATAAAAAACTATTAGTGAATATAAAATAAAATATTAGATACCTCAATGTGACCCTCAAGTCACCACATACCTCAAACCAATGTATCACTATGATGACCAGATCCGAGAAAGAAATGTCACCCGAATCTAAAAAAATTGATAAACTATAGGTGTGATTAGTAAAACTCAATAGGCGTTCACAAACAATCTATTCCCATATAAATTTTCATTATATCAAAGATCCATCAAATTCATGATTGAAATAAATTGTATAAAACTATGTTTTCAAACATTTTAATCTTAAAACATATCATGGTCCAATTCCTTTTTTCAATTGAAAACCAAATTCCCTTTCTAATAAGTTGACAATGACATTTTAAAGGAGGTGAGGTTTTGACTAAAAAGGGAGGAAAGAGGTGTTAAACATTTTCAAAAAAAATTCCAAAACACTTTAACCCATTTTATCACTTTTAGCAAGAATATATACTACTCAAGGAAACATGATCAACAAACATACAATATAGTTCATGGAAAAATACAACATAAAAGTAACCAACCAGCACATGCATCTTAATCATTTTTCATAGATAACTATGTACCAGAAAACGTGGGAGAATATGGGAGATAATAAATAATCAAGAACATATTATACACGTGACTCATCTTAATGTAATTCCCTATCTTATAACATCATAATTAACTCATTATTGGTCATCGCCCTACCTATCATGATCAGGGGTCCAATCCCACAGAAATAACAACACAATATCCCTTATACCATGGGATGCTAGCCAATGTGTATTCTAAATTAGTGTAGTAATTGTTCACCAAAAATTGGATCACTATACAAGGTTCCCATGTTCAAACAAAATGGGGGAAAACATCAATGTAAAAGTAGTATCCATTCATAAGAACATTCATCACAAAAAATTGATACACACAACAAGGTCACCCCCTGAGTCACCCCAAAGAACAAGTCCCTCACCTTTAAACCATAATTACATAAGGGAATACCCAAACCAAAGAAAACTCCCATATTTCATCAACCAACAAGGTGAGTACCAATTCCAAAGTGGGTTTTCTGATGAAACTATTTTATTTAAAGTGTGATTCGGGCCTCACAAAACCATCACATTCTAAACCATTTCTTAAAGAACCACGGACATGCCATTTTAAAAACCATAAATTCACTTCAAGACACATTCATGAATCCCAACACATCAATTTAAATCTAAAAAACATTTAAAATGAACAATGGGTTATTTTATCAATCACTTACTGTGAATAATGAAATCAAGTTTTTTAATGAAACACATTACAAGATACAAACCACTCCAATTCAATAAAAAAAATTTAGTAACAATTATATAAAAATAATTTATATAAAAACTAGATGATAAATTCAAGATATAAATTAATCTTAAACTTAATGTTTAATTCTTATATATCTTACCTCAATCATTTCAGTTTTGATGACGACTTCTCAAACTTCCCCTTTTCCACGTACACACATATGCATTTATATATATATATATATATATATATATAATTACCCCTGGTTACATTGTACATATTACCTATACCATGAGGGAATATGTACAAAGTGGTAATATATATAAATATATTCCTTACCCCTACACAAGTGTGGAAGGAATCCTCACAAGTGAGGACACGAAATTACACCTACAAGGTCCACGTGCTCTAGAAAAGTTACCAGAAACTCAAATATCACAAAAACCATAAAATAAAATTAATAAAAAAATGAAACTACATTATTTAGAAACCAACCAACCATTAAATAAATCAATATTTTAAGAAAAATCAATTTTTCAAACACCATCTTCATTTGATGGAATATCCAAGTGTGCACCTAGTTCTCCCATCAATGTGCCAATATCCAAGGGCACACCAAACATTCATGAAACCTTTATAAATCACCTAAAAAACACCGCTCTCCATTTTAACAATACCCAATCATTTCACTTAATTACAAAATGAAACAAGATTTCATAAACCAAAATATGCCTTCCTAATATGCTTAAAACCACTCTTAAAAAAATCACTATGTTCCATATGAAAATTGAAAGTCATTATTAAATCGATTCGCTAGAACTTTTCAAAGGAAAAATATCATCAATCCAGTTTAATTTTACCCCTAAAGCTCAAGAATCCATTTATCAAACACATTTGTCATAAGAAACACATAAGAATAATAAAATTTTCACTTTTAATGTTATTTTTAGAATATGAAATCATTAAAAAACACAAAATTAATTTAACCAAGTACATTAACAAAATGCGAATCATGTTTTAAAAATTAATTAAGAACACACAAGAATCATATAGATCGAATTGGAAAGAAAAGGCTAAAAACACCTACTAATTGAGTGAAAACGCAACGAAACTCTCGAAGGAGGATGAATACACTCCATTGAAGGATATCCACACACTAACACCCAATTAAAATGACTCGCACATAAACCCAGGCATCTAGGGTTTATCCAAATGAGAAACCCCATATGGAAAGCCATATAAATTTAAGGAGATGTAGGAAAATACTTACTAGAAGGAAATACACACCACGCCGATAAGAGAAGAGGTTTTTGGGGGAAGAGAGGGACGACAGAGGAGGCCCTCATCTGGTGGGGGTCACGAGCGAGTGAGATAGGAACCGTGGCAGGGGGGTTGCACTGGAAAAAGCCACCGGAGGGGGTCATTCCTGAGAGAAGACCAGCTCGAGTGCATTAGAAGAGGGAGGAGGAGGGTTAACTAGGAAGGGGGGATCACAAAATCATGTAGTGAGGGGGAGTGGGAGAGAGGGAGTGGTTATGTGGGATAGATAAAGGGAATGGGGGTGTAGGGTTTCCTTCAACTTTAAAAAAACAACTAACAATATTAATATTAATAGTATCATAGAAATTATAAAAATAATTATAATATCCAAAATAATAATAATTATAATAATTAACTTAATAATAATGATAATACCATTTAACATAATATTATTATTATAATTATCATCATTAAACATTACTAAAATTTTATTATATTAATATTTTATATTATTTTCATTTTATTTTATTTTTCATTAAATATTTCATTATATTTGTTTATTTTAAATACCACTAAATGGAAAGGTCACACTACATGGCTCAAGAAACCAAGAAAGAACAGTTCAGTAGCTTCTACCTATTCCAAAAAATTTCACACGGGTACTTGGGCTGACAGCACGGTTTTTCCTAACAATGTGGTGCCCATGTAGAAGCTTAAAACTCCCCAAAAAACATTCAACATTTAAAATTTTAAACTAGGTCTCAAACACAAACCTTGACTAAAATACTGAATACCTAGAAAAGAATAAAAATAAAATAGGATCTGAGGTCATAGTGTGACAGTTCTCCCCACCATAGACACTTTTTCCAAAAATGTTACCCAGCCAAATGGTAATCAAAACTCAGATCCATTCCAGAACAAACCCGGTAGAGGCTAAGAAGATCAGGTTAACTATTAACTCAACTCGTCACACCTGAACGATCAAAAAGAAACCAAAATAGTAGAATGAAGGGAGAACATAATATGGTCTCTCCCCGCCATATGGAATAAACTATCACGGGATCTTCAAATCCCATAATACACTACAACCTCAACTGGGAACTAGGGAACACCCAAAACTATCACATCCAACTTCCATAGAATGAGAAAAACATCACCACCACATGAACACAAAATTTTCCCCCATTAATCTAACCCCCAAAACTAGGTGAATCTCATGAGATGAACTCATCCAAACAGTGATCTCGAACACAATTGAAAAAAATGATCTCCCCAAGCACCCACATCTCCAAATGATCACTAATAAAATAGAGACCATCCTACACAAGGTCCTAACAAACTTTTAAGAAAAAAACCATTATAGAGGCCATATTATGATAACTACCACCACATATATCAAGAAATAACATGTTCATATCACTTTTATAACAGAACTATTAACTCACAATATTATCAGTAATTAAAATAAGGACACTTTAAACACTCCCACCCCAACATGGGGAACAAAACTGGGCCAAGATTTCACACATCCTTGGAAACTCCAGACTATGCATGAACTTCACTCAATGAATTGTGGCTGGAAACGTGATGGTAGAAGCATCTTCAGATTCTCAGTCAGGTGTTGATGTCCTCCGATCACAATTTCTTCATTGGGCCACCCTTCCGGCAAAACTTTTTCAGAAGCCCCAGTCAACCACAATAATTGCACATCTTCTGAAGAACATTGAAAGATGGATTTTAATACCTGAACTATCCATAGTGGTGGCACATATGATAATGATCTGAAGATCTAGAAGGAAAAACTGACAAAGGATATTTTTCAAAAGTATTTCCCTCAAGAACACCCCCTCACAAGGTGGGGAACTTTTACGAGAACCAATTACCAAAAACTAATCAACAATGAACATCTCTGTTAAAAATTCCCCTTCCACCAACTTCTCAAAATAGACTTCCCTAGATAAGAGAACATTTTCTGAAATTTTATGATGAAGAACCCAAAAAGAGGATTTTTTATCTGATCCTCTAACTCCTCCTCCAGAGAGTAAGAAACCAACTCTATGAAGTGATCAACATAATCTTTCATGATCTATTGCTGGTACAAAACATCCCACAGCTCTCCCAACTTCTTTAACTTATCCTTATCAAAATCAACCACATGGTTGATATTGTTTTTAATAACTCCCACATCATCCTAAATTCCCTCAATGATGGGACAATCGGTTTCCATTGGTCCAAAGCAGGACTCTCAAGCTACCCCAGGATAGTAAGAACTCTAACAGCCCTTGGAGTTCCTAATGACCTGAATGCGCACTCTAACTCTTCTATCCACCCTACTACCTCGAATGGACCTCGATAACTATAATGGATAGGAAATGATAGATAAGAATAAAAAATATTGAATGACTCCTTAGAAATTTTGGAAACTTTTCTAGGAGGCATTTTCTGAACAGCACAAAAAACACAAACCAAAACTGAAATCAAAATGATGCATAATCAAAAGCAACATACTGATCCAAAAAAACTTGCTCAAAGACCAAAAAAATATAAACACAACCTAACCCACTTATTTTAAAATCCAAAATTCTCATTTAAATATAAAAACCTCCTTCTTCTAAAGCAACTTTTCCAAATCCTAAAAACCCAATTTCAAACCAAATTTCAATTTACAAAATCATTTCCCTTTTCAAAATAAACTTATTTCAAGGATATTTTCCAAACACCAAACCACATTTCACCAAAAAAAATCCACTCCTCAAAGAGAAATTTTTTTCTAAAACCATTAAATTTTAAAAACTCACACTTGGAATCCTATAAACCATCACATGCATGTCCATATATTTATATCCACATGTGCCAAGACACACTTTTCTAACACATTACCCAAATGTTCAAATGTTTATAAAGAACTAATTGGGTCTCACCAAGCCATTTACATACCAATTCCAAAAAAGAATCAAATTTTCATACTGAAGTTCTTTCAACTTTAAAACCTACTTTACCAATTTAAATCTAGTAGGAATAGGTATTTCCATTTCAAAACCATTTTCATTTTCAAAATACCACTACACCAACCAAAACAAATATGGCGCTCCACATGCATCAAACTAGAAAATTGAGGTATTAGTAGTCATGATTAACCTAATGACTTAGTAGTGGGATATTTCCCAAGTAATAATCAATGACTAAGAGGATCTTCAACTGTGTACTCTAACTCCACATGGGTCACTACTCCATATAAAATCACGATGTAACACCTGACTTCCTCTGTTTTCATCCCTAAATCCAAAAAAAGAAAAAAGGACTTAATTCCTGATCTACCCTTGGAATATCATGGTTCAAAACGAGAAATTGTTCAGGACGCCCATCCCGCACCAACCATCTGAGTCCCAAAAGCCCCAATCGTAATATACTGGACACCCCAAATAACAATATCCACATCTGATACCATTTTTTCTTGAACCGACTTGTGTCGACACTAAACCAGTCACTATAGCTGGCCAGTAGCATGGCCTGAAGGGTGTATATGATCCCCATGGGTTAGAAACTAGTTCCAAACATCATGATTAAATAGGTTGGAATGATTTTGCCCTTAATTAAAATCAATTAAATAAATAAAAAATAGAACAATGTAAACTAATATGAGAAGCTGTGAGAAAATAAATCTATAAATACCTCTATATGATCCTACAGGTCACCACTGACCTCAAATGAACATCACACTACAACATATAAATCCATAAAAGAAGCACCACCTAAGGTAAAAACAAAGACAAACTATATGTGAGAGTATTAAAACTCAATAGGAATACCCAAAAAATCTATTCCCATATTAATTTCATTTAAATAAATGATCCATAATTTTCATGTTTGAAATAAAATTTATAAAACTAGGTCTTCACAAATATTCTTCTTTAAACAAATCACAGTACATTTCCATTTTTCAATTATATATTAGATTCTATTTTTAAGTAGTCATTGGAATTTTAAAGGATGTGATAATCACACAAAAAAGGGAATAAGGAGGAGTAAAAAAAATTCAAAAAGATATAAATGAACACTTGATACCATTTTATCACTTTTAGAAAGAAGAAACATTATTCAATGAAACATGATGAAAAAACATAAAACACAGGAAATGGAAAAATACCACACAATATTAACCAACTAGAAAAAGAATCTTAATCATCTACCGTAGATTACAAATTACAATACAACATGGGAGAACCTAGGAGCTTGTGAATAATCTAAAACATATTATACATGTGACACATCTCGAAGGAATTCCTTACCTGATGAAATCATAATTCCCATATTCATGGTCGTCTCCCTACATGGCCAAACTAAGGGGCCCAATCCCATATAAATAATAACAAAATATCTCTCTACGATGGGCCACTAGCTAGTGCATAATATTAACTAGTGTACATTAATTCACCAAAAATTTTCTCACTATGCAATGTTCCCATTTTTTGAATAAAAAAGGCATGATCCAAATATGTCAAACAAGAATACATTGATAAGAACATTGATCACACACAATCAACACACACAAAAAGGTCACCCCTGAGTCACCCCAAGGAACAAGTCCCTCACCATTAAACCATAATTACATAAATGAGGATAAAATATAAGGAAAATACCATCTTTTGTAGACCAAAAATGCAAGGACCAATTCCAAGGAGGGTTTTCCAATGAAACCATTTTATTTAAAGTGCCAAACGTTCCTACACTACCATCACATGCTGAACCATTTCTTAAATGACCACACACACAACATTGAAAACCATAAACACACTTCAAACCCCATTTAAGAAACCCAATCCAGAATTTTATATCTAAAACACATTTATAAAGTCCAAAGGGGAATTTCATCAAGCACTTAATGTAAAAATGCAATCAAGTCATTTATTACAACACATTACAGGAGAAAACCACTCCAATTCAAGACATAAAATATTACTAACAATTAAATATCAAGGATTGATATAAAAACTAGATTTGAAAAGAAATAAATAAATGATTCTTAAATTT
Source organism: Viscum album (assembly GCA_963277665.1). NCBI lineage: Eukaryota > Viridiplantae > Streptophyta > Magnoliopsida > Santalales > Viscaceae > Viscum > Viscum album. The sequence goes on along the minus strand of OY728121.1, from coordinate 1,629,115,857 downwards.
AAATGGTCAACTCATAGTGATCCTACCTCAAACATGCCGCTTTTGAAGATGACTTCTCATACCACCCCTATTTCACCTATACACATATGTAATTATACAAATATATATATATATATACTCCTTGATGAATTGAAAATGTTCCTCACACCATGAGGTAATATTTACAAAGAGAGAACACTTATATATATACCTTAGCATGCACATGCGCATATGGCATCATCACGAGTAATAGCTCGAAATTGCATCATCAAGGTCCACACACTCTGGAAAAGTTACAAGAAACTTGAAAATAAGAAATCCCACAGATTTAAATCAATCTATAAAAATGGATCTATCATTATTTAGAATCCACGGACCATTCATGAAATCTTGATTTTAATACAACACCTTTCTGGAAATTCCATCAATATTTGAGGGTGCACCCATGTCTGCACATAGTGCACCCTTGGATGTTCCTATATCCAATTGAAAAACTAACATCCATGAAACCTTTAGAATAGCCTCTGAAAACACCACTCACCCTTTAACCCATACCCAACCATTTAATATCATTACAAAATGCAACAAGAGTTCAAAAACCAAAAGATCCCTTCTAAAAAATTTTCAGAGAAAACATAATGAAATTACTATGTTCCACATGAAAATCCAATGTCATAACTGAATCAATTGTATGAAATGATTAAAAGGTAAAAAATCACCCAACCATTTCAATTTTACACATAAAGCTAAAAAATCTTTTTATCAAGCACATTTAGAATAAGAAAACCTAGGCCTAATAAGAGTTTCACTGTGAAATCTATTTTTATCAAATAAAATAATCAAGAAAACACCACAATAATTTAACCAAGGTTGTTAAAAAGATGGAAATAATATTTTAAAAATTAATTGATAACAAACAAGCATCATATAGATTTAATTGGGAAGAAAAGTCCTACAAACACCTACTGGTTGAGTGCGAATGTGACAAGACTCTCAAAAGAGGATGAATACACTCTAAAGAAAGATCATCACACCCTAAAATGAAATAAAATTGACTCTCACATTAACCATAGCATCTTTGGTTCATCTAAATGAGAACCCCCAGTTGGAAAACACTAGAAATTGAGGGAGAAGGAGGAAAAGACTTACCGGAGGAACTCATGCACCATGATTGAAGGAGAAGAGGTCAGCAGATGGATGGGAGGAGCGGTGGAAGTGGACCTTAGCCGGTGGGGGTTGCGCATGAGGGAGAGAGGATCCACGCATATGGGACACACCGAAGAAAGGTAGCGGAGGGGGTCCTGCTGGAGAGAAGGTCGGCCAAAGAGAACCATAAGAGGGATGAGGAGGGCACTTCGGGAAGAGGGGACGATAGCGTCCAGTAGGTAAGGGTATGGGAGATAGGAGGAGGTTTCATGGGAGAGGGAAAGTGAAGGGGTGTAGGGTTTCCTTCCCCTTTTTAAAAAATAATCTAATAATTTTAATATTAATATTAAAATAATAATAATAATAACAATAATTATAATATACAAAATAATAATAATAAAAATAATAATTAACTTAATGATAATTATAATAATAATTAACAAAATATTAATAATAATAATAATAATAATAAAATTAATAACAATAATAATCATAGTAATGTTATCATTATAGTTATTATTATCATTAATATTTCCCTTAATTTTATTCTAATTTCATTTTATTTTATTTTTCATTGAATTTGTTTATTTTAAATGTCAAGAAACCTCATAGTCATCTCACACGGCTCATGGAACCATGCTTGAATCATGCGGTAGATCATGTACTTTCCATAAGTGATCATACAAGTATTTGGGCTGACCGTATAGTTTCTGGTTACCCTATAGTGCCCGTGCACCAACCTAAAACTCACTAATAAAACATTCAACCTTAAAAAATTTACACTAGGTAACAAAACCAAACATTTACCAAAAGTCATGTGACCCAGAAAAGAATCCAATTGAATGAGTTTCTGAGTTCAGAGGGTGATATTTATCTACATAACTTCTATAACTGCTATGAGCTATCCTCATGTATTATTGGATTATCATCACTTTCTTATCCACTTCCACTTCTATTTATGATCCCATTAACGTCCTTTCCCCGACTTCATCCAAAAATTCCAGAGTTTGAAATAGCTTCCCATACAATTCCTCAAAATCTCCCATATATATATTGGAATGATAATTGTTATTGTAAGAAAACTCTTCTAAAGATTGATGATGATCCCAACTTCCTTGGTAGTCTATTGAACAAGATTTAAGAATATCTTCCAAATTCTAAATGGTTCCATCTGACTACCCATCAGATCGAGGATGAAAAGCTATACTAAAATTTAATTCTACTCCCTATGACTTTTTAAGTCCTTTCTAAAAGTTATAATTTTTTTAAAAGAAGGATAGATAACATTAATGAAAAAGATTAGGAGACGTACATATGCAAAGCCATGAAGGAAAGTTTTCTAGCCAGAGCTTCTTGTCATCGAAGGGGCCTGAGGCCATCAACTAATGGGCCACATTGTTTCCTTCCATTTTTTTAAAGGTGAAGGTGCATTAAGAGAAGCCTTGGAAAAGTGAACAAATTCTCAAATAGATGAAGCCAAATGACTAGAGTCCACCATCGTTGTGGTTAATAGAATCGATTAAGGTGAGGCAGTCAGACTCAATGATGATATCCACCCATCCACGTTCCAAAAGTTATAATTGATCCTTGGATTAGGATCTGATACAATTAAAATATGAACTCCATGTAACCTAACAATATCATTGATGTATATTCAAGAAACCTAATCTGAAGACATAATATCTTGAATAGGAAGTAACTGAGAATGTTAAGTCATTAGATCAACAATAACCCAGATTAAATTGTTACCTCAAGTATTCAAAGGTATTCTGACAATGAATTCCATGGATATATTTTTCCATTTCCACTTTGGCACTGGTAAAGGCTGAAGCATCCCATTCAATAATTTTCTCTCTACATTAACCTATTGACTTTTCAAACATTTCACTATAAAATCGGCAATATCACTTTTCATTACATCCCACATGTAATACTCCTGAAGGTATCTATAAAACTTTGTGCTTCTATTATGAAATGAAAATGGAGAACTACGAGCTTCACATAATAATTCATTTTTCAGTTGATAATCACAAGGAACACATAACCACTATCCCAACCTCAAAATAGAGTCTTAATCAATGTTAAACATTGTAAACATACCTTTTTTAACCAATTCTACCTTTTTCTACAACACATGGCCTTCCTTATATGCTTTCTTAATTCTATATAATTGATATTACTACACTGAAACCTAATGAAAAATAGATTTATTTCCTACAAAAACATTATCCATGACCAAATTCATCAAATAATTGACCAAAAGGTCATGTTCTAAATGTATCATTGATAATGTATCATTCCTTTTCTGACTCAATAAATCAGGCCCTATGTTTTCATTTCCAATATCGTAATGAATTGTGAAATCATAATCCTTTTTCAATTCAAGAAATCTTCTTTGTCTCATGTTCAATTTATTGTGAGTAAAAATATACTTCAAACTTTTATGTTCCTTATATATTTCACATATTTCTCCATAAAAATGAAGCCTCCAACTTTTTAATTCGAAAATAATAGCATCTAATTCCAAATCATGTATTGGGTAATTTTACTCATAAGGATTCAACTAAAAACAATGCATAATAAATTTCATGACTATTATTCATTAGAATATAACTAGGTCCCTTAAATGAATCACTGTATTTAAAAAATTCAAAACATCTAGAAGGTAGGGTCAGAACTGGAGCATTCAAAAATCTTACTTTAAATTATTTAGAACAATCATCACATTCTTTTGTCTAAATCAATTTAACAACTTTTCGATTTATCTTAGTTAGTGGGATAGATAAATGTGCAAAATATTTCAAAAAACCTCTGGTAATAGCATTCCAAACCAAGAAAACTATGAATCTTAGTTATATTTGTGGGTCTTTTCAATTCTTCAACACCTTTTTTTAGTAGTATCAACATTTATTCCATCTTTAGAATCAATGTGACAATGGAATCATATTTTTTCTGACTAAATTCACACTTTATAAATTTTCCATATAGTTTCTTTCCATATAATGTTTTTAAAACAACCCTAGGATGTTTTTTATGATCCTATTTACTTTTAGAATATACCAGAATGTCATCAATAAACACAACCACAATCATATCCAATAACTCATGAAATATTATATTCATATGATCCATGAATATGGTATGCGAATTAGTTAACTCGAATGGCATAAAAACAAATTCATAATTCCCATATCTAGTAAGGAACATAGCCTTTGGGAGGAATACATCATTTACTTTTGATCGACGGTACCCCAACCACAAGTCAACCTTCAAAAAATATTATTCTCCCTAGAGCTGATAAAAAAATGATTGATATTAGGAAAATTATATATGGTCTTAAAAGTGATGTTATTCAAGGATCTATAATCAATGAAAAGTCTCATTGAACCATCATTCTTTCTAAAAAACAAAACAGGAGAAACCCATGGTAATGTGACGGGGTATATGAAGCCTTTATCTAATAATTCATGTATCTACATTTCAACTCTAAATGTTCCATTTGATTCATTCGGTAAGGGGGTTTATAAATTTCCTTTGAATTAAACATTAGGTGAACTATAAGCTCAACCTCATGATTAGGAATAACATTAGGAAAAACATCATGAAATACGTCAAGATACACATTCAACATTAGCACATCATAAATTTGAATGGTTCCATTTTTTCAACATTATATGTAAGATAACATTAATTTCTACATTTAAACAGTTTCTTTGATTCTTAGGGTGTTATTAATGGTATGGATTCATTCTTGTACACAAATTCAAAATATTTCTGAAAAAATTATTTTTCTCTACAATCTATATTCCCATGAGAAAAAGAAATCTAGTCAACACCCATAATAACATCAAACTCTAATAAAGTCAATATAACAAGGTTTTTAGGTAAACTATTTCCACATACTAAGATAAGAAAGTTATTATAATTTCATTTGTCCACAATAGTTACTTAAAATTATTTTACTATGAGTTATGGGTTCATTTTTTGAAGTGTAATTTTTAATTTAGCAGAAAATTTCTCAAAAATGAAGGAATTTGTAGACCCCGAATCAAACAGCACACTGGAAAAATATTTAATGATAGGAAATTTACCTGATACAACTTCTTTTGATTGCTAAAAATCTGTAAACGTAGTTGAAAAGTATTTTCCCACACCCTTCTTCTTCCAATAATGTTTATTCAATTCCATCGTGACTTGCTTCGAACACACATTTGAAAAAGGTTCCAATTTCTTATAGTTAAATCATCTCCCCATAACCCACTTATTAATTTTTGGATAATATTATATACACTCACCATAAATGTGCCCAAACATTCAAAATAGGTAGCATTTCCCGAAATTTACAAGACATTCTCCAGGATTTTTTTACCACACTTTTCATATGAAGGGAAATTGATTTTCTTACCTCCATATTTCATTAATGAATTATTACCCAATTCCTTCAAACATGACCTCTTATTATTCTTGTCATCATGGAAAATATAAGTGTTAGCAAACAATATCTCAACTTTTCAATCACAATGAACAAGTTTCTCGTATAATTTCAATTCTCGGTAATCCAAAGCTCTTAATAAAAACGGTTTCAAATCAGAGTAAAATCTATTAATTTTACAATCAACGACCAATGTAAAATCTAACACATACCTATCTAGTCTTGTAAAATTGTATTCATATGTTTACATAGAATTGTTATTTTTATTTTTTATTTCCATAAATTGTTTCTCCATTCTGAGTTGAACAGTTTTATGAAAATATCTTTCTAGAAAATGACTCTTGAAATCATCCCATTCCAAAATGTCAAGATCGCCTCTTTATCTCGTATTCCTAACTAGATACAACCAATAATCATCTTAACCTTGAAAATGACAAATTCATTATATTACCTTTTGGTGTACTGAACATCCCATGACATAAAATATATTTTCTATAACATTGATTCATTCTTTGGTTATCATAGGATATGTGATTCCACTGAATAGTGGATGATGTTTCCTCATAAAATTCTATATGAAAGACATGTTTCTATGTGGTAGACTAGGTTACTCTCTATAATGTATACCACCATAGTTTATGACCTATGTCAACTAAGCCATTACATTCAAAAACTACTTGGTTCTGATTCCCACCATTCTAGACTCCAGATTCATAAAGATATCATTTGGTTAGTACCTTTCCACATTAGGTTCCCTATTTCTTCTATAGAAAACCTTTCTGAAGAGACATATCATAGATAAAGAAACATGTTAATCATCCAATTCTATATCATTTCAAATAAAATAAAAATTAAAAATAATTTATTTTATTTTATTAACAATATCCTAGTTTCTAATGATATCTAAACCATCCAATGCTACTAGCTCTAAGGACCCCTCCTTATAACATTACATAATCTTGTATTTTAGTCAATAACATAAATTATTACTTATTAAGTATATTTTTACGTTTATATTTTAAGATAATTAGTCCATAATATAGATATATCATTTCACATTTTATATAGAGCGGATATTACTAAAACCATATTAATTTCTTCCAAAACAGAAAACATTTCGAATAAAACATGATTTTAATGAAACAACTTCATAAAATTAACTTAACTTCCTTATTTATCCTATACATCCATATAAAATCTGAAAAAATTTATAAATATAGTATTATCACAAAAATCACAGTATGGAATATAAAAAATAAAATCATTAGTCATGTGATAACATAAAAACCAATAAAACCAATTTTATAAAAAAAATTAACATCTATAGAAACATAATGTAGATGAGATTGTAAATATTTTACATATCACGCTTGAAACCACCCTTACACATGTAATAATCATTCGGTTAACTTCCCTCTTTAGAGTACCTAATGCATTGCAAAGCTATAATGGGGTTCACCCATCATATATTTAGCTAAAATGGGCTTAACCGAAAATATATTGAACTATAAGGGGGATCAACCCATCATATCTTGAGTTATAATGGGATCAAACCAAAATAAACTGTTTACATGGAACATTTCATGAATAAAATACTTGATGACTCATTTAAACCCATGGAAACACATTCAAGTTTTCAAAATACCTATTTTTTCTAAAATAAATCACCTTTAAATTATAAAAACTGTGCACATTATAATGAAATAATATTCATAAAAAACTATGTAAACATATAATGGAAACATCATAGTAAAATATCATCATTAAATCATGTAAAATTGGTCATACCATAAAAAAACATCATTTTTAATTTCATTAAAGAAACTTTTAAAGGGATTTCAAAAGGAATGTCCCTTGCAATAATACTATAATTAGAGTGAAAATTAATATAATGGAATAAATATGTGTATAAACTATAAATAAAAATATTAAAACATGATATAAACAAAAATTAGTCATAAAAATAATAATAATACCACATAATTAAGGATGTAGAAGGTTAAGAGAAATAATGGAAATTGGGTTAAGATTTCACTTACCTCAGGTTCGTCTTAGCTCAAAAATGTTTAAACCTCCTATTTATTGTTAAAAAAGAGTTAATAATACTTTAAATAATCATAATAATTTTTATAACACCATATATGGTCATTTTATTACATCATTCCTCCCATTTGTTCTTAATATTTAGTTATTTACAAGGTTTTAGGTGCGTTCATTACATGTATTCCATAGTCTATTCGTAAATGATTTTCTTTTTGAAAGGAAGTGAAACTCTATATGTGGAATGAAATTGTATTAATATGTTTCCATAATATTAAATTATACCATAAATTAATTTTTTATCATATATTATTAAGAAAAATTAGATAAAGCATTAACGATATTCATTTAGATCGTTTTGGTAGTTCTTCAATAATCATGAACTAGTTTTGTTATATACTTTAATAATATGATTATATGTTAATTAAATTACATAAAATAGGTTATATATTACACTTAAGAATATTTTATACCCATTAATAATTTTTATAATCATATTTGAAGAAGTAATGGAAATTGAAAATACGTTGTACACGATGTTTGTAAATCAACACATCACAGAAGATGTTTTTTTAAATTAAAAGGATAAAAGAAGGGGGTTGATGAATAATTTTTTTCATAAACATGTTAAAATTATTCAATATATATTATTATAGAGTTATTATTCTACTTGGATAAGGGTAAGTGAATAGAGTACAAAAAAAATAAAAAGAATTAAAATGAAACTGAAAGATAATAGAAGAGGATTTTACCTCTTGATCACTTCTCCTTGAGATCATCCTTAAGGCCTTTAGTTTTGACCTTTTGGGCATACCAGAAGGTATCATACATGGAAAAGATCCTTGGTATGAATATTCTGTATTATTTATAAAATTATGAAAGAATGAGAGGTGTGAGAGGAAGAGGGGTGAGGGTTGTATATAGAGTGGTGGAAAGGAGGGGTTATCCATTATTTTAATCATGAGTTTATTATTTTTTATCAAGACTATGAATATTCGTGATTCATGGGACTAAAAATAGTAATAATTTCTTGTGAGTTCTAACCAAGGGTGATTACCTCAGTTGAAAATCATCAATGACTCAATAAATCATGTATTTAGCTTATTTAAAATATTATAGTATTTCACTACTCACCAAAAATTCAATTTTTTTAGAATGTTAACAAAAAAACACTATAACCATATTATAACATGTATAATTCAAAAATTAACTCTATTATATCAAAATTAGTTTCTAAATATGACAAAAAAATTATATAAAATAATAATTTATTAGATAAATAAAAGTTTTAAAACTATAATTGATTTTACAACACATTCTAAAATTAATAAAGGCCTCATAAAAATATATTATAACCATAAAACAATAGAAATAAAAATTTATTATTATATTTTATGAAATTTAATTTATTTTTAAATTGTTAAATTATTCATAAAATTTAAATAAATACTTATAACTTATATAAAATCAACACTTATACTATGAACATATTGTCACTTATAAGATGCCTATATTCTATTTATACTTTCAAGGTTATGTTACTATTAATTTGGATGATTTAATATTCATAAAGGTAAAATTACTATTCATAATGGTATGTTACTATTCACCAAAATTACGTTGATTCTAATAGACTCTGAATAACTTTTTTATCGCACCCATTTATGACCATTTTTCAAAATTCAAATCATATAAGTGGAAAAATAATGTTTAACATCTAGGTTAAAAAATATCCTTAAAAATTTTCATCATGTAGAGACTCACTATTTCTAGCATTTCATTCAACTTATTTGTAAAACATTAGGGTGTTATATTTTCACTTCAAAATGTATTTTAAATGATGTATTAAAAGAGAAGTGGGTTTGTTTAAAATTTCATTAAGGGTTAAAGTGATGTTTGTTGACAATGAGATTTAATAAATGATTTTATTCCTTGATTTATTTATATTATGTGTGAACATGGGGTCCATAGGATTATATTGGTGACACAGTCATGTGATTCCATAGTTTATATTATGAACTACCTAGGAAATGTGGCATATGTATCATGAGAGTTCAAAGGGTGGATTCTTTTGACCCATAGAATCATTCAAAACTCTTAGATTTTTTATTTTTATGAATGTCTTTTAGTAATTCTTTAGTGAATATGAATTAAAATTATAAATAAGGATTAATCACTCATGTTCTAGAAATCGTGCGTATTGAGAAATGTTATGGAATATGAACTTTCACCCAATGTTTAAATGCTCTGATGCTCATTATACTTCATTACATCTATTACATTTTATTTTTATCATATTTAGGTGTCAAGGTACATGTATTTTTTTATTAAAAGAAAATATTTTTTGTTGAAATGTTTTTCTTATGAAATAATCTGTAGTTTTAAAATGATATGGTTTTAAAATTGAACGTAAAGATTCCAGTGTGAAAGATGTTGCGTAGATTGATTATAATATCCTACTAGGATTTCTCTCACACCCTTCATATATCCTTTAGAATATAAAAAGTAGGTTTTATAGGATACAAGTACAGTGAAAGGAACCACCTCTTTTGGTGCTACTACTTTATGGTCATAAACCTTCCTAGTGTGGTGTTGAGTGGTGATCATAGGTCTTATATAGAGTATCCCTTGGATTATTTTAGGGTAATCATCTATCTTATATGTATAGTGGATCTATAAACCATTTCAACCTTATCTAAACCTAGAAACATTTTATTATATATGATGTTGTACAGTCTTCAATCTCATCTTATATGGTGACCTTGCATTCTAGTTATTATTTATGCTTCATAAGAACTACTTTTTTTATTCTGTTATTGAGACACTATTTATTTTGTTCATGGAAATCCAATCTATGTATGAGTCGTGTGGGATTTCCAGGTTAAATCCATGTGATATTAATTTAAATAATGAGGGTAAAATCTTTCCCATATTATTAGTCTTCATTACCTGATATTAGTTATCATCATAGGGAGATCAAGAATTTACCTTATCCCTTGTGAAGGGCTAGCTTAGGTTATGGGTCTAAAAAACATGACTTGGTTCTTTATTGTTATAAAAACATAAATAATAGTAATATACAGAATTTATGATTAATGAAGGTTGTGGTTATATTATAATAATTATAATTTTATAATATTAATTCATTACTAAAATAAATTACTTTTTTGATTAAGTAATGAAAAATGGTTGAATAAAGAAATTATCATTATAAAACATAATAAAATATATCAAAAAATAACTTCAAAATATTTATAGAATTATGATTCTAGTCATATAATTTTCAATAGATATTGTACTAAAAAATTGAATAATGAATAAAACCTATCTTCTAAAGGAATAGTGGAACAAATGAAACAATTAACACCCGATGATAAATAAAAAGGATGAATGATTAATAAATTATCAAATAAAAATGTAAATGGGTGATGTTAATTAAAATATTTTTCTTCTAATATCAATAAATAATAACCCTCTATTGAGTTTACTGTGAGATAGAGCATGCCTGAGAAAAATGTGATTAAAAAGATAAATAATTTCTTATCTCAATATACTTTCATTGGAATATTCTGATTCATCATTATCTATGAAATTCTATATATTTTATAAACTACCATTCTGATTTCATATATTATATTTCAAATTTTTCTATTGAATATACATTTTCCTTTCATAATCTCCTATAATATTGACTATTATCTCATTAATTTTGATGTTTTATAGAGAAAATTTCCACTGTATTTTTTGGTTATTTCTCATTTATATCTATATTAATTATTGACATAAGTATTATTTTACATATTTTATATTTTAAAATTTATTTTATTCAACAACTCTTATATTTCACTATAATTCTATTTACAATCCAATTTTATATAGTATTCATTGATGTGGGTAAATTCAAACAATTAAAAATGATAAGATATTAATTCTTTCAACTTCTATGACATTTTTTATCATTCTCTATAAGATAATTATACTCTTGGTTTATTTATTATCAAATTTATATTTTCGAGATATTTTATCATTAAAATAATTATTCAGAAATATTTTTTTAAACTTTAGAATGTGATTTTTAATGAGTCATATATTTATTTATATAGACATTCACAAAATGTTATGAAAAATATTTCCATGATTTATATTCTACTTTCATCTATTTCTCTAAAATATATTTAGTATATATATATTATCCTTCATATTATTAAAACATTTATCTCTATATTTTCATATGGTATATTTTTTAATAGATTTAATTTTTTTTCATCCTATCGAATTATTGAATTCTTCTAATACATTACCTTAAGGTATTATAATGTAAAACATTTCATTTCCTAGGGTTAATTAATATAAGATTATAATAGATGAAGTTTTATTAGGTCAGACACATATATATTTATATAAAATTATATTAATTGTGATACATGAATTATATATCACTATAATGTACTGAGGAAACTTTATATATCATGAGATACCATGTATGGGACATGAGCAGTCATCATAATATATTATACTTTGAGGTATATTTTTCTATTATGTTATGATGTTTATATAAGTGACTCTGGATTCAATCAATTTTTTTTATACATATACAGTTGAGAAATTACTATTTTATGACAACATGTTTCTTCATTATTTATTTATAGATCCACATTTTTGAACCATTACATATTATAAGAATGTAATTATAAATTATTTATGGTTTAATTCTTTTATACAGTGATCTATGATTATTATTTTTTGATTCATGGTTACTCCAAATGAATTTATAAAATTATTCAATTATTCCTATATTTTTTATTACATGATGATGTTAAATCACATGATTGGGGTTGAGGATACCCTAGACAGATGTATCATTATAAGACATCATTTCCAATAGTTAAACATTACATCTCAAAAATAATCTATCTATCCAAAGAACATAATTTTTATTTCCTTTGAGGATTGACATCATAAGGAATTATTTTAGAATATTTTTCAAACATTTCTCCATAATTTAACCACTGTAGACAATCTTGTAGACTTATTATATGTTTAACTCATCATTATAACCTTGGGAATGGAAATATAATACGTTGGTTCCCATAAATTCCTATTAAGGGAAATAATATCAATGAATCATAATTTTTAGACACTAAACCGGTGAGACAATATGGATCAGTTAAAATATATTATTCAAATGACATGGTATAATTAATTTACATCATAAAACTTCTTTAAGTTTTATATGTCATAATATCATAACATAAGTCCCCTAGATGGTTATGAAGGTAGCATAACAATTATGTCATGTCTCAAAAAGATATATTAATAATAATCGTGAATCATAGGGTCATAACATAAGTAAGAGAAATATCATAGAAATAAGGAACAGACATAAACATAATAAATTTAATCCCTGTGAGAAAAAACATGATTCCCATTTTATATGTTGTTAACAAAAAATGATATCTAAATATGAGGTTCTAAACAAACCGATGATATGCTCATGTTATAAGTGATAAAACGAAATCAATCACATACATCATTATTTTATGGGATGTAAATTCTTTAAAAATGACTTTAATGATGATATAAGACCCATAACATCAATATCCATAGAATTGTTTTCAATAAAATATCAATTATTCCTTATGTAATTACTACAAATAGAAAAAAATGGATTTTATATTATTTCCATATGTTGTTGCATAATCAAATATCAAATGTAGGTCATTTTATATGAAATTTTATAACCCATCAAAAGGAGTATTTTATAATGGAATTTATATAGTGTTTTGTAAAATATATCAGTATAGTATTTGGACATTTTGGATTTTAAGAGTAAAATGGAAGATAATGGTTTAAATTTCAGTAGAAATTTTTTTACAATATTATTAAGGAATGAAGTTAAAATTTAATTTATAAAATATAATTTTTGAGAAATTGAAATGAATTCTAATTCAAAAATTATTTGGAATGAAATTTCAATAATGACTTAGGAAAATGGATATTATTTTCCCAATATTAATTATGGAGTGGAAGATAAATTCTAAAATTAGAATCATAAAATATATTTCAACATTTTTTAATAAAAATTAATTTTTGATACCCACATATAAAAAATTATGATATATCATCCATTTGAAAATAGGTAAATAATAATTTTAATATATCCATAAATAAAACATATATAGATTTAAAAATAAAAAAGAGAAAAATGAGTGACAATAAAAAAAATTGATATGGAAGAGAAAAAGATTATTTGCAGAAGATGGGAATTATTCTTAACAATTAAATATCTAAAATAGAGAAGGAAATCCATTAAAATAATGATAAATTAATATAAATAAATATTTTCTCTACGGATAAGAGGAAATTTCATTTGAAATTGAGAAATGGTTTTAAACGATTAATATAAAATATCATAGTCAATAAATGTTGTTCCGGATTCAATAAAAGAAAATTGTTGTGATGAAAAACCCCTACCATTTATCTCGACTTTGAAAAAGAACATTAAATTGAAATATAATACACATAAAAAAATTAATGAATATCTATTTAAATTTATTAAAATAACTATATTAAACTATATAATAATCATTTATAATAATTTATAATGAATTTATTAATTTGTAACAATTTATTTTCATCAATGGATGTTAGCGAATATAATGGTTTCATGGATTCTTTAAAATTTTGATGTTGAAACCCATTATTTGATGCAATGTTAACATTTCCTAAATTATAAATGTTAATATATTATATTCCTTATAATTTTTTATAAATTTTTATTTTCATTTCATGAGATTTCCATTCATTATTCATAATGAAAGAAAAATTGAAGATATTATTTTGGTAAATTCTGAAATACAAGTGTTGCTATATTAAATATAATTAAATTTAAATATAACATTTATAAAAAAATAATCATCTCATAGTTATAATTTTTATTCATTATATTCATTTTATATTTTCATTTATGAAGGGTGGTGATTAAAAATATAATATGGTGTTTCATAGAGGCAGTAGTCTGTGCATATATAAGGATGATGTTTTTGTTTTACATATAGTGGAAAGATTGTAAAAATTAATTTATATTTTATAATAATATTAATTTTATAAGTATAGTATTTATTCATTTAATATCCATTTTTATCCACCCATGTTTGGTGCTGATAGAGAATAAATCACATCATTTGGTGTGGTGGTAGTCTGCATGTGACACAAACAAATTTTTGTTTTTTATAAGGAAATGAGAATGGTAGATATTGGTTATTAAATCAATATAATATCATTTAAGTATTAAAATATTAATTATTTGTCTATTATAACATATAAAATAAATTTGATATAATGTTGAATAAGATGAAATGAATGAATTATTATATATGAGAAAATACTTACGTTGAAGAATTTGATTTCTTCATGAATTTTTTTTTGATTTAAAAGTGATTTGGGAAATAATTATGTTCTATATTCTTAATAATGTAAAATAATATTATTTCGGAATGAAAATATCAATATTAAAGGATATAATTCTAAACTTTTCATCTTCTTTGAAGGGGTGGTGAAAGGGTCATTTAATTACTGAAGGGAATAGCATCTTTGTAATCATAATTTTTAATAAAAAAATAAATCATATTAATCTAGGAAAGTGAATATAAATATGAAAATAATTGAATTCGGGATAATATAAATTCATGAGAGGCCTCAACCTCTCATTTCAGCTGAAATTTTTAACTTTTTCATGTATTTTACAACATTGATTTAACTCTTTTACCATTTGGACTTTTACCTTGGTAATTATATTTTTCCATGTAATTTATTTTTTGACCTTATTTCTTAATTTGAAACTTTTTATTAGAAATATGTAAACCATTTTAAAAGACACAATTTCAAAAAGTGGTAATAAATCATTCAAACTTAATAAATCTATATCATATTATAATATTTTTAGAAAAAATATATCATTATATAAAAAATGATAAATATAGGTTTTAAAAATAATATTAATATTATGAAATGTAAAATATTACTTATAAAATACATATATGCTCATAGAAAAGGTTTCATATATTTTATGTTATGCCCATATCATAATGAATTCATAAAATACAAGTTATTTTTAAAAATTTTATTTTTCTCTATTTACCTAAAAATGGGAAAAAAATTCAAAACATTCATCCAATCATATATTTTTATGATAAATTAAAAAACTGAATTTCATTTTTCCAAATTAAAATTCTGAAATATCAAAAATTATCTTTTATAGGAAATTTAAAATATATAAAAACAATATTTATAGGGAGAAACCATTTCAAAATATTAACTCTTATTATTATTATTATTTCTAATCAATATTTATTTCGATTAGTATTAATATATTATTCATATAAAAGTTATATTATTTATAATTTTACTATAATATACATTGTTTCATGAAACTAATGTGTAGCACATAGAAATCAAATTTTCTTAAAAATAAAGTATCAAATGATCTTTCTAGTTAACTACCAATAAAAATATAATATAATTAGTTATTTGGTATTAAATGTGAAATTATTTTTCATTATTAATACTTTTATTACTATAGTAACCACTATTTATACCTACCTATCAGAAGGAAAACTTTATAGGGGTTATATTTATCCTAATAAAATGGGTCGTAGTTTATTTGTTTTTAATGCTTCAGGTAAAATAATCTATTCAATAAAATGATTGTTTTAAGGTTGAATATTCACTAAAATATTGGGTTGTAAAATTATACCCCAACTATAATGAAATTCATCATAAATTTTATTTTAATATGTTACAAATATGTTTGGATATTTTTGATCCTTACATCCTAAAGTTCCCTTGTAGATTTCTCAATTTTATGATTAAAATATAAAATATTTACCAGATCAATGTTCTTACTCCACAACACTTTTTATCTTCACTCAATGACATCCACTGGTTCTTCCACATATTGGAGATCATGTTCCAGTTTCATTGAATTTGAGTTATATACATGTGAATATTCATGTATATACTTTCTCAAAAGTTATATAGGGATCACATCATGTTCTTAGGAGAGGATTCATGACCCCCATTATCCAAAGGTACCCCTCCCAGGTAGAAAATGAATAGGTAGAAATTATGACCCATGACTACAAGCTTCAATAGGATCTGATATGGAAACTATCCTTGATAGTATTAATTTAATGACCTTCTTATCCTCATTGTATTGAGAATACAACAAGTCATTACTTGGCCTTAATCGATATCCCCAAGACGCCGAACGCTGGCAATAAATGCTGAAGGGTTTCAATGCAAGTGGGGGACGATTTACCCTTTGAGAAATAAACCAACCAAACCATCACTAACAACCACTATATGATGCATGTTAGTCCAACAACCAACTCATGCATTACCAAAAGAGAACTACACTATTCCACCACAAATACAAACCAACAAAAAATTAGAGTACCAAGCGGAAGACTAAACAAAAGACCCATAACAATCTGAGCCACTCTCTAGGGCACCCTACCAAGATCCATGCATGAAGCACCACCACATCTCCCAAGCATCACCACAAACCACTATCAATAAGATGCTTTTTCTTTACCTGTGTCCCAAAAGATGACATCTGCAAAAGCACCATAGTTCCAAAGCAGGGGAGAGTATAAAACTCAGTAGGTTTTCCACAATAACTTCTCTACTCACACCACAAAGATAGAAGAGTAATCCAACATTTATATAAAACAATTTATATAAAACAATTTCTCAAAACCGTTTATAATAATATATAAACAAGCTTCCACAACCAATCATATCTAAAAACTTCCAAGTGCATTTGAAACCAATTTCCAACAAGTTATTTTTTCCGATAAAAATAACCAAACAAGCTTTAAAACCATTTCACAATATCCCTTTTTAGCAGCCCAACCATTTCACAAACCCATGAAATCAACCATGCATGCTTCGTTTTGACAGTTCCATACTCATGAGTGGTTTCTCGTTGATCTACCAAGTCGTTAAAAGTTATTTTTTTTCCCTTGTGCCATTACACCTTTGGCATCGAGCACAAGGTCATATTTCATCCAAGCCTCATACTTAAAAGTATCATAAGCCATTAAAAATTTGGCATTGAGTATAAGGTCATATTTTAACCAATCCTCATATATGAAACATGATCACACCCCACACATTCACAACAATCATGCCCGAACCATCCATTCAATAAAACACCATTTATTGAAAACTATTTCCATCAAAACCAAGTGTGTTCACCCAATTCAAACCATTTCAATAAAACACCCCTTTTAATTAAAAACCCATCATTCATCAAACCATTTCCCATTCCAGATAATCCATAATTTAAAATATACATTTTAAATTCAAAAGGCCAAATCACTTTAGAAAACAATTCATCAAGATTTCACAATTCCATAAAAACCATAAATCATCACTAAAAAAGATTTTTTCCATGATTTTCACAAAAAACACTATTCAAATAACAAAATTTGAAACTAATAAAGTCAATTCTAACAAGAGGAGTAAAGAGTGAAGCTACATAACTCAAAAAAGTAGACAAAACCAACCAAGAACCTGGTCGAAACACCACGAAACCTCCTTAGATTCTTTCCCCTATCACCAACAAGACCAAAACCTAACTTAATAGTTGTCCACTATATTAGATCTTCCCACCTTGGGTGTAGATCTAAAGATCCATCAAGATGGAAGAAGGAGATCTAAAAAAACTCAAGGAAATGAGACTTACTTTGATCAACCAGACTCTAAACGCCAAGGAGAACCTCCGGATTGCTTCCAAAACGCCTGATAAGTGTTCTCCCACCTTCACTAGAGAGAAATCCCGAGTTCGGGTTTTCTAGGAGAAAAAATGAGTGGGTTTAAAGATAAAATGTATTAGATCCTTAAAAATAGGATCTAATTTGACTTCGCACACGGTTAGTCCACATGGTTAGTCAAATCGTGCGTTAACTGTGCGGTGGTCACTGCTTGGAAGGGGCGCTTCGCACAGCCTCCTCGCATGGTTTTCCTAAACCTTGCACACACCGTGCGGTCTCCTCTGTCCAAGATGACACCACCTGCATGGCTTCTGCATGGTTTGGGAAACTCGTGTGAAGCCCGTGCATCACCACCTTATTTTCCTTTGACCCTTTAAAAGTCTCCAAACATTCCTAACCATTTCTCATATTCTTTATGTACTTAAAAAAGCATGAAACGAGGGTTACATACCCGAATCTGGGGGTACTACATTCTTCCCACCATTTTCCATTCCATCCCCAGAAATTAGAAAACCATCGCTTTCTTGAAAGAGTTCTGGCCACTACTCTTTTATTTCTTTCTCGTGTTCCCAAGTCTGTTCCTGAATCTGACCTTGTTTCCACAAAACCCACAATAGGCCGATGATTTTTCCAAGCAAGACATTCTCCTGCATATCCACAATTCACACTGGAATATGTACCAATGACACATCCCGCTCTAGGTCAACGTGATCCCATCTGATCACACGGTTAGGATCGGGATGATACTTCTTCAACTGAGATACATGGAACACATTATGCACTTCACTAAACTATGGTGGTAATGCCAACCGATATGCCACCTCACCAACCCATTCTAGTATCTAAAAATTTCTTATATATCATGGAGATAATTTTCCCTACTTCCCAAAACAACAATGTCCAAGCCTTGGAGAGATTCTCATAAACACATGATCACTCACCGCAAACGACAATGGTCTTCGACGATGATCCGCATAATATTTCTAATGACTCTGTGTCATCTACATCCTCTTTTTAATAAACTGAATCTTCTTTGTTGTTTCTTAGACAAGACTCGGCCCAAATAGTGAAGTCTCACCTGTTTCCACCTAATAAAGTGGAGAACGACAAGGATGCCCAAACAATGCTTCAAATAGAGCCATTTTTATCGAGTCCTGATAACTGTTGCTATATGAGAACTCCACTAAAGGAACGTTCTCTTCCCCTGAGACCCCAAAATCCATTAAACAAGCCCGCAACATGTCTTCCAAAGTTTGTATCATCCTTACAGATTGTCCATCCGTCTGAGGATGATACACCGTATTCATATTCAACTAAGTTCCCAGGGATTTCTGTAACAATCGCTAGAAATGAGATGTGAACCTCGGATCTCTATCTGACATAATTGAAAATGGTATGCCATGTCTTTTTATGACTTCTCAGATATAGATTTTGGAAAAATCCTTCATAGTATTAGATTAATGAATAGGGGTGAAATGGGATGACTTGGTATATCGATCCACTATCGCCCATATGACATCATTCTTTAAAACCATTCTTGGGAGACCTGTAACAAAATCCATTACTATATGATCCCATTTCCACACTGGAATTGGTAGAGACTGCAACATACCTGCTGGTTGCTAATGTTCTGCTTTAACTTGCTGACAAGTTAAACACCTTGAAACCAATTCATCTACCTTCCATTTCATGTCGCCCCACCAAAATAGTGCCTTTATCGCCTTATACATCTTCTGTATTCTAGGATGAACAACCCATCTAGAATGCTGGTAAGCATTAAGGAGTTGTTCGTGAGCAGTTAAAGGTTAAACCATCCAATCTTGAAACCGCAAAACTAAACTCTCATCCAGCTTCCATCCCTCTATGGTCTCCCCACAATTGGGTTTTGAACTCATTGCAACACAGTTTACATAGGATTCTTGTGCCTCCTTTACTATCTCCACAAAATCAGTAACAAGCACAACTGGAAAGAAACCTGCCAAATCACCTCAGTCTTCACATTACACATGCATTTCATTTAGGACCGACAACAACAACCACTCATCTGAAGCTTCTTTCGCCAACTGAGCATACAAATTTCTTCTTAATGCATCGGCCACCGAATTTCCTTTACCCGGTGTATTCATCAAGTCAAAGTCGAACATTTGAAGATACTCCATCCATCTCCTCTGCCTGAGATTCAAATCTCATTGTGAGAAAATATTCTTCAAACTCTTATGATCCGTAAACATAGTGAATTTCTCACCAAAGAGATAATGTCTCCTTGTTTTCAAAGCATGGACGACTATAGCAAACTCCAAATCATGTGTTGGGTAGTTTTTTTCATGCGCTCTCAATTTTC
Source organism: Viscum album (assembly GCA_963277665.1). Lineage (NCBI taxonomy): Eukaryota > Viridiplantae > Streptophyta > Magnoliopsida > Santalales > Viscaceae > Viscum > Viscum album. Next base: position 1,629,095,141 of record OY728121.1, on the reverse strand, counting down.
TTGATTTATAAGAAAAAAAATGGTTGCCTTGCATGCAAAAACATCCCAACCCAGATCCTGAAGCGTCACAATACACCACATACCCCTGTCCTGATTCCGGAAAAATCAAGTTGGGTGCTGATGTAAGGCGAACATTCAACTCTATAAAAGATCTATGACCTTCCTCAGTCCATTGAAATGCACTTTTATTCTTTGTAAATACTGTCATAGGTGAATCTAATCATGAGAAGTCATGCACAAAGCTTCAGTAATAACCCACTAGAAAAATAAAACTTCGTATTTCAAAGACATTCTTCAGCGGTTTCCAAGAAAGAATAGCTTATATCTTTTCTGGATACACTAAAATACTTGTCTCATAAACATCATGGACCAGAAAGCGTACCTCTTGTATCCAAAAATTTCACTTTGATAATTTGGCATATATCTGATGGTCTCTCAAGATTTCTAACACTATCACCAACTATTTCTCGTGTTGAGCCCTTGTTCTTGAATACACTAATATGTTGTCCACAAACTCCACAACAAAAGAATACAGATATCACTGAAATATCTGATTCATCAATGACATAAATATTTCTAGTGCATTCATAAGACCAATAGGCATGATTACATATTCGTAGTGTCCAAATATGCTTCTGAAGGCTGTCTTTGAAATATCCTCTTTCTGAACTCGCAACTAATGATATCCTTACCGCAAGTCAATCTTAAAGAACAACTGATCTCCCCTCAATTGATCAAATAGGTCATCAATTCATGGTAGTGGATTTGTATTATTTATCGTAACTTGGTTAATTTTATGATAATCCACACATAGCCTTAATGTTCCATCTGATTTCATTACAGAAAAACTGGCGCTGCCCACGGGGACATGCTTGGCTGAATATAACCTTTCTTTTACAGTTCTTCCAACTGAAATTTCAATTCCTTTAATGCTATTTGTTCTATTATATAATATGGAAGTGCGATAGGGCTGGTCCCCGGAAGGAGATCAATCGTAAACTCCACTTCTCTTACAGGTGGTAACCCTGAGAATTTTTCAGGAAAAATATCAGTAAATTGATCCACAACTACTGGAAAACTGTTATTCGCGATCCTGTCCCTCAATTCCATGTTTAACGCAGCCAAATGGTAAGATATTGTTGCCACTACTGGTTCCAACAAGCCCATTACACCTACCTTCTCCACTCTTTCTTCTCTAAATATAGGCTCGACGCCATCCTCAATTGTGAAACTGACTGTTCTATTATAACAGTCGATGTGAGCTCTGAACTGTGTCAACCAATCCATACCCTGGACTATATCATAGACATCCATCTCCAACATAGAGAAATCCCATTTTATCTCATATCCATCAATAGTTATAGAACATGCTCTACACAATAAGGCTCTACGTTCTCTTTCAACGAGAGGAGTTTGATTTTTTATCACAAAAGGAATCATTTCAAGTTTTAAGTTCAGCAAATCAGTAATACGAGAAGCAAGAAAAGAATATGATGCACCAGTATCGAATAACACTTTCATGGGGGTAGAATTCAAAATAATCATACCTCTCACCATAGATGGTCCAGACTGGTCATCCACAATTACCTGTTCTGCTCCATACAATTTCTTTGTTGTTGCACTTTCCTTCTTATTGCCTTATTGAGATTGCCCTCCGTGAGGAGTCATGGTATTCCTGGAATCACCATGGATAGCTCTGTTCTGCTGGCGAGACTAATTTTTCGGTCCTCGCCCTGTCGAAGCATAAGATGATTGCGACACCTGATAAGTGTCATGAACACCCGACTGTGGAGCACTACAATAATATCTTTGAAGATTCCCCATCTTGTTACAATTGTGGAATGCTCTCAGTGGTGTTGTACATTCTCATTTTATGTGATCAATCAAGCCACATTAAAAATACCTGACTTTCATCATGGGTCATGGGGGAAGATTCATTGATTCAGTCGTTTGATTCTGATTCACACTCCCACCTTGGAAGTAGGTGTCCCTCTTGTGCTTGTTCCCAGAATTAGAGTTCCCACCCATTCCCATGGGTATCATCATACATCATCCTCCCATAACTCCTGAGATATCTTTTTCAGCTATTGTTCCTCTGTTTACCATCTTCATATAATCCGTAATACAGAGCACAACTATATTTGAGCGAATCTCCTATCACATCCCCAATTCAAAGATGTTTGCCTTTAGCAACGCACTTGTAGAAACTTCCAGTGAAAAGCGCACTAAATTCATGAATTTAGCCGCATACTCTATGACAGAGAGATTCTCCTCCTTCAGGCTAAAAAATTATGTTGTCCTCTGGATCTTGAACGTGTGAGGATAGAATTGTTTATTAAACAATTCCTCAAATTCCTCTCTGCCCAGGCCTTGATCCACCTTATCCTGCACCACTAGCTCCCACCACAATCGTTCAAGATCCTCAAAAAAATAAATCAATAACTTAACCTTGAGCTCTGATGGTGTACTGATGAAATCCAAGAAATGATTCATCCTACATAGCCACACCTATGCCTTTTCGGGTTCAGCATCACCCTGAAAGGTTGGTGGATTATGCTTCATGAACTGGATAGTATGACCCACCTGCATTGGTTAATTCCTCTGGTTCCCCGTATCCATAGCTTGAAAAGATTGGACAATACTCTGAACCCGCTCTTGGTTCACACGTGGTTCAGGTGCAACCACGTTCTCCACAGCTTCTTCAGGTTGGTTCTGACGATGCCTATCGGGAGTCATTTTCTAAACCAACAACAACCTCCATCAATGTCACTCTCTAGAAACCGAGGGCATTTTATTAAAATTATAAAAAATAATTTATCACAACAATGTTCTCAAAACATCTTTTTTCCCATGTTCAAACATTTTTTTAAACATTCAGCATGCTTTTTGAAAATCAACCCATTTTATAAATACAACAATTAACCTGTTTTCAAATTATTTTACTTGAAAACAATTTGTGTATTTTTTTTCAAAAATTTGCATCTTGCAAAAAATCCTTACTCATTCCTCACAATGAGATATGAAATCCTACTGGAAATCATTCCTCTATAATGTATATCATGCTCATCTCATTGGCTAAACCCCTGACAATGATATTTCCGACATTCTAGAAGTGTGTTCAAAACACTTATATACCCGACACCCTGGTAACTTGAAGTTCAGCATTAACGAGTTAGATAAATCCTTTTATGATATACATTTCAAGTTCTGACAATCCTACTCTTGTCTAAGATTATGCCCCAAGGAATAGACAAGAATGAATTTCAACTCCAGGACCAAGAACATCGATGACCACTTGTTAGGTCAGGACAGAACAAGATGATACCATTTGTAATGACTTGCTTATCCTCATTGGCTTGAGAATACATCAAGTCATTTCATGGCCTTAAGCGACATCCCCAAGATGCCAAAGGCTGGCAATAAATGTCGAAGGGTTTCAATGAAAGTGGGGGATGATTTACCCTTTGAGAAATAAACACACCAAACCATCACTAACAACTACTATATGATGCATGTTAATCCAACAACCAACTCATGCATTACCAAAAGAGAACTACACTGTTCGACCACAGATACAAACCAACACCAAATCAGAGTACTAAGTGAAAGACTAATCAAAATACCCAAAACAAGATGAGAAACCCTCCACGACACCACACCGATCTCCATTCCCAATGCACTACCACATCTCCCAAGCATCACCACGAACCACTATCAATAAGATGTTTTTCCTTTACCTGTGTCCTGGAAGATGACATCTGCAAAAGAACCAAAGTACCAAAGTAGGGGTGAGTCTAAAACTCAGTAGTTTTTCCCCAATGACTTCCCTTCTCATGCCACTAGGATAGAAGAGATAGTCAACATTTATATAAAACAGTTTAAATAAAACAATTTCCCAAAATAGTTTATAACAATATATAAACAAGCTTCCACAACCAATAATATCCAAAAACATCCAAGTGCATTTGAAACCAATTTCCAACAAGTTATTTTTTCCCAGGAAAATAACCAAACTAGCTTTCAAACCATTTCATAATATCCATTTTTTGGAAACCCAACCATTTCATAAACCCGTGAAATCAACCATGCATGCTTTATTATGACTGTTCCATACTTATGAGTGGTTTCTCATCGATCTACAAAGTTGTCACAAGGTAATTGATTCCCATGTACCATTACACATTTGGCACAGAGCCCAAGGTCATATTTCAACCAAGCCTCGTACTTAAAAGTCCCATGTGCCATTAAATGTTTAGCACTGAGCACAAGGCCCTATTTCAACAAAGCCTCATATATGCAACATGAACACACACCACACATTCACAAAAATCATTCCAAAACCATCCTTTCAATAAAACACAATTTATTGAGAACCATTTCCATCAAAACAAAGTGTGTTCACCCAATTAAAAACATTTCAATAAAACACCCATTTTTATTGAAAACCCAACTTTCATCAAACCATTTCCCATTCCAGAAAATCTTTAATTTAAAATCAACATTTTAAATTCAAAAATCCAAATCACTTTACACAAAAATTGACCAAGATTTTACAATTCCATCAAAACCATAAATCATCCCTAAAGAAGATTTATTCCATGCTTTTCACAATCAATTCCATTCAAATAACCTAATTGGAAACTAAAACAATGAATTCTAACAATAGGAGTCAAGATTGAAGCTACCTACCTCAAAAAATTAGGCGAAAACAACCAAGAACCGGGTCAAAACACCACGAAACCTCCTTATATTCCTTCCCATATCACCAACAAGACCAAAAGGCGACTTAAAAGTTGTCCGCTGTCTTAGATCTACCCACCTTAGGCTTAGATCTAAGGGTCCATCCAGAGGGATGAAGGGGATCTAAGAAAACTCAAGGAAACAAGACTTACCTTGATCAACCGACCTCTAAACGCAAAGGCAAACCTCCGGATCACTTCCAAAACGCCTAGTAAGTGTTCTCCCACCTTCACTATAGATAAATCCCGAGTTAGGGCTGTATAGGAGAAAAAATGAGTGGGTTTAAAGAAAAAATGGATTAGATCCTTAAAAATAGGATCTAATTTGACTTTACGTACGGTTAGTCTGCACAGTTTGTCAAATTGTGCGCTAATCGTGCGGTAGTCACTGCTTGGAAGGGGTTCTCCACATGACCTCCTCACAGGGTTTGCCCAAACCGTGTGCACACCATGCGGTCTCCTCTGTTCAAGGTGACACCACCTACACGGCTTCCGTATGGTTTGGGCAACCCGTACGAAGCCTGTGCGTCACCACCTTATTTTCCTTTGATCCTTTAAACGTCTCCAAACATTCCCAACCATTTATCTTATGCATCATGTACTTAAAAAAGCATAAAACGAGGGTTACTTACCAGAAACTGGGGGTACTAAAATTAACGTATGACACATGGAAGGAATTAACAACAATAATTATTAAAGAAACTAGATATAAAATGAAAAAATTTCAAGAAACGCTATCGCAAAATATAAAATAAAGAAAATTAATCTTTCCCAAAATGCATGAATAATATCAAAAAGTAAAATCAAAGTCTTCTAGTGAACTCCAAAAAACATGTCCAATGACTTTGAGTTATCAACACCAAGATCCATGCTATAATCATCTTCCTTGGTCTCCAACTCCCTCTTAGTAACCTTAAAAATAGTTCATATATATATAGTGTAAGAATAATTGGTATAATTGTTTAGATCATATCCAAGGTCTCCCATGTACAGTGACAACATAATTCTATGTCACTGGATAAAAATTTGTAGAACCAACATGCATCTAAAAATATCAATTATCCAATACCAACCTCATCGTGGACTTCATACCAAATATTTCATCCAGGTATAATGATATAAGAAGAATCATATTGATTAGTTGTTCCATGTATAGATTCCCCTAAGGTTTTATTTTCTAATACACAAAAATTGTTTTCCCTAATTCTCTATTCCCTTTTGAATCCATCAGTCTCATATGATCACAAGCTTCATCAAAATGTAGAAGCCCTAACTATTAACCCATGGAAAAAACTACATCAAAACATTATCATAACAGGGAAGCTACAACTATCAATAAGTGCCAGCGATTTCATCATAGAATCATCATCACATAATCACTTATATGTACCTTAATAGTAGGGTATCGAGAAAATGAATGATATTATCCTCATTCCCTCCTTATATAATGTATGAACCTAAATATAATCAAATCCATCCTCTCATAAGTCATCTCCCCAAATGCACTATAATAACAAAAAATCATAATACATTAATATATGCCAAAATAAATCCATTGAATCCCATTTATCACCTATTATTTCTCTATATTCCTATTTAATTAGATCCAATTTTTAATAACCTGACATTGAAGATAGAGAATGGAATATGGGTTAATGATCTATCTATCATCACCAACATTGATGTTTGGGGTGAATACCCAAAACACTAATTCGTTGATCATCAGTGTAAACATGATAATCAGGTGAGGTGTTTATAGAAATCACAAGGAAAATAAAATTTATAATACATGAAAACATTCATAACCAATGGGTTAAAAATAAGAGCACCAAAATTTCTCAGGACATTACCACAACATATCACAACCTCAACCACTATCTACCAACACCACTAATGGATCAACCACACCACCACCATAACAATCCACACAAGTTGAAATTTCAGTTATAAGTTTCACAATTTATAGACTTATTCAGTTTTAAATAACTCCCATTTACTAATCTATTCTTTGTCACATTAACTCAATTCATTCACTTATCATTAAATTATTTTAATCAAATTAAAAAATCAATATTAACCTATGATATTTCAGTTTTTTAATCTCAAAATCATTTCAAGGATGATTGGGAGACCAATTCATTCACACCACACCACTGCTCATCCACCCCATATCAAATAATGTCATATATTGACATATTCCATGCTGAATTCACAACCCATCCATTTCAATGTAATAACCACACATCACAACCACCTACATCATCCCACATCACATCCTTTACCAAGAAAAAATGGTTTCACTACCCAAAATATTATTCCTCGAAACTAGTCCCCACAATTGTCGATAAAATATCTTCATTATCCCCACACATCAGGAATGATAAAAAACAAATACACAAACAAATATTATCATACATAAGTTTTTAAATCTACCACAAATTTGATTTAGGGGTTCTTAGAACATCACTTCATATTTTTCTTGGATATTATCATAGAATTATGGATTTCCATGGGGAAACGGGTCATCAACTACATATAAGTAATTATTCATTTCGTGGATGGTGATATCTATCATAAAATCACATCAAACATATAATAATATATAGTAATCATAGTGAATACTATGTTTTGAAAACCGATATTTTTTACAATAAGATAATTAAATAATAGTCTTATAAGCAATATAATAAAATTTGTAATCACAAGAGAGTAATCCCATACCCATTCAACATAATTTTATGATAATTATTTATCTTAATATTTTGAAAAAAAACCAAAGGTGAAAAAAACATGAAATTCTCACATATTGAAATGAAAATGAAATAACATGGATCCCCTACCATTAATGGATCTTCATTGGGATCCACGCTCAAACAAAATTATAAATAGATCAATCTTCAACAATAATGACAGGAAAAAATAATTAATCCTATCCACAAAATTCCATCACAAAACAACACCCCAAAATCATCTTATAATATAGGGGGTTTCCATGATTAACGTCTTGAAAAAAGAGGGATGTAGATAAGAATTTACCTATAATCAAGTTCAGTAGATTCTCTGTAAAAAAAATATGATTAGAATAATAAAAATATGATAAAGGGGAACCAAGAAGATTTAGCTTTGTCCATATTTTGAGAGTAATTAAAGGGTTTTAGAACATGTAAGGTTCTACCCTCACTTTATATTTTGAATTTAACTAAACTCCATCATGGTGTGGTGATCTCCAATAATTATTTGATTTTGTGATCCAATAGAGGCCTAACAAACATTCTCCAAAATCCCTTAATCTCATGAATTTAAAAAACCAAATAAAATTTTGTTAACCATCACTATATCCTTATCCATAACATGTTTTAATGCATGTTGGATCCTCTGATACCCACCATAAATCGCCACAATAGTTTATCACCAAGATCTTTTCCATTTTCTTCTCACCTCACCCATTACCATGGCATCGTGTGCTCAAGATCCACATTTTACAATTGTGAGATCCAAAAGCACCACTCTTACCATCACACCTACAACATCCTACAATTTCATTATATATTTTAAATAAATATTCATTATGTTACAAAAATATGTGCCTAATGATAATAATGGTTTGTGGAATTTCAAACTAGGTACACAATCATATCAATTAGTGAAATATCATCAATTTCTCACACACATATCTTCCCATTGAGTGTTCATCAAAGACATAGCCTACATAAAACAATTCCTTATAACTTGGGGAATGGAAACATAATAATATTTGAGCTCAAACTATAAGTGAGGAGAAATAAGGTAAAATAATAAAAAAAATAACATGAGAATAAGGTTATGATAACCTGAGAATAACCTATGAAAATTATACCCTACATATCAAATATTAAATTATTTATTCATGGAATAAATATTTATAGTTAATGAGACATGAATTAGAATAAAATAAAAAAACATTATCCATGAGATCACATCATTTACATACAACATGGAATTGTGGCATAAACATAATCATAGAAACTCATTTCTATAGTATTCAATGCTCACTTACTAGGATATCATAGTGGAATGGGTTCACTCCCCCAACCTTTATAGTAGTCAAGGTTCACTACCAATACCATAATAGCAAGATATTTCTCTATTGAACTGGTTTCCATCCCTATTACAGTCATTCTTATCTCATGAGATATAAATTTTTACCCAATGTATTGGAGGGAGATACAGGTCTCACCAATATTTTTTTTATAACATAACCATCGTCCTTGGTTAAAATGTAACCACGTTTTATTATTATAACTAAACCAACTTCACATAATTAAATTCCTAAATATGTATTCTCAAAGATCATAATACATTCATCATATCAAAACACATGGAAAAAATATTTTTTGTACCTTTTATCATAATATGACGTTTTTAAAAGATATAGGTTTCATAATCATCTCATCATTTCATCCATGCATGAACAATTGAAAAAAAAGTGGGATTCATAAATATTTTTTCATGCTATAACCCATGGAATATAATTTAGTTTCATAAACATAATTTCATCATAATCATTAACCATAAAAATAAAGATTCATAATAGTATCCTTTGATCATATCCCACGTAAAGAAGAAGTGACATCAAAGCATTCAATAGTAGAAGGAAAATTATTTTTAATGTTAAATTAATACATTTTTTAAGAAAAGTAATTTTATATGAAAATAATTTTTGAACCTAAAAATTCATAAAATATTTTTGAAATCCTATTATTTTAAAATAAACTTGAAAACTTTTATATATGGGTTTAAAAATAATTTAAAACATTTCATGAGAAATTTATTCTTTCTTCTATGAAAAAAAATAAAAAACCTAAAATTTTGAAAATAATTTTCCTTGAAAATATCATTGATAATATATAAAGGAATATTAACTGAAAATAATGGTCATGTTGGTGGTTAATTCTATTCATGAAATGCACATTAGAACAAATATTCATTACACATTTGTAGTAAAAGATAAATGGTAATAATATGGAAAAAACAAGATGATTACATTTAAAACATCATATTAAAAGTAAAACATGGGTTTAAAATTATTTAAAAATAATTTAAATAGAGAAAAAATAATTTTTTAGAACATTATTAAAAAAAATTATGGAAAAGGTTTTTAAACAAAGAGAGAAATAAAGATGGATTTTCTTAAAAAATATTATTTTTGAACTCTTGAGTTTATAAAGAGATATAAATAAATGTAAAACATTTATTCTCATAAAATTAAAATAAGCTAAGAAAATTTATTCTTCTATTGATATATAGATCCAAATATTATATCTTTGGAAAAATAATCTTAATTAATCAGGGTAAATAATTACATTATTATTTAGAACGATTACCACATGAGTAACTTTAAATCAAAATCCCCATGTAATAATTAAATTAAATTAAACCAATAATATAACAAAAATTAGGATATTAACTAATTAAAATATAAAATGTTATGTGCATACACCTTATATATAAAGATATGTACATAAAATAACTTACATCCCCAAGATTGTAATTTGAGACAAAAATCGCTTTCTGTTTTGGTAACTTTTAAATTATAAACCCCATGAAGGATATATTTAAAAATTCATTTGTAAATACCCATAATATTGTGGATAATAAACATTAATACATTCATGTGGATTATATACACAACATAAATTAAACATGTATTGAATATGGCACATATCTCCAAAAAACTAAAAGTGAGACGGAAATCCCTTACATTAAGTTTCTAATTTCATTGTATAAATTCAATCCTCAAATATAATATATGTAAATTTATTATAAATATATAAAATAAATATATATATATATGTATATCATTCAATATATTATTTAAATTTTACCTTTTTACCTTTTTATTAACAATTACATGTGAATATCACATTTTGGGTAATAACTGCTTTGTTTTTTCATCTATGTTTTGATTTTTTTTTATTTTTTGTTAAATTAATTTAATATTTGTTCCATAATCTCCATAATGTTATCCATAATTTAAATAACATATATATTCATTAAACTTGTACTAATATTGATCCCTAAAATCTAGAGAGAATAAATGAATCTCACTATTCATGGAGACGGTAGGTTATACATAAAGATGAATGTTGTAGACATTTTCATGATTAGAATAAATAAATAAGGAAAAATAATGTATTAAAATTAAATATTCAATTTTATTTCATATATATTACATTTTTTCCTTATTAACATGTTTATTGACTTTCTTATAATGTGTTAACAAATCACATCAATTTTAGAGGCGATAGTCTATCGTATATATGAACAATGTTATCATATCGCACATAATTGAAATTATGTGTAAACATTTTATATCATGATTCCATAGGTATAATAATATAATAATTATCATATATTTTAAACAAATTTATCATTATATTTAGCAATGATATGTGGTGATGTAAAATTAGTTACATCGGTTCGTGAGTCGATATTTCACCCAACACATGAATGATAATTTCTGAAACCATTTAATGGAGGAGGAGATGGATTTTTGTTATTAAGTTGATATAATAAAATCTAATTATATGTAATATACATGTGTCACTATATTATCATAGTTTAGTAATAATTTTAGTATTTTCAGAAAGAAATAAAATTAAATACTCGGTTAGGGACATTACTTATTCTTTGAACTACTTCTTTTGGTTTTGTCCAAAAGGATTAAAAGAAAAAAAATAAGTAAAAAATAAAGAATATAGGATAATAATATGTAATTCTGGATTTTATTTGGGTATTTAGTTTCTAAAGTAATGGGTTTTTGAAGTATGAAGGGGATATGATAGGGGTGACCTTTTATATGTGAGGTGAGTGTCACACTTTTGTTTTTTGAAAAGAAAAAGGAGTTTTGAAGTTTTCCACATCCAAAAATGATGAAACATTGTCCATAATCTAATAAAAATTATATAAGGTCTAAATATGCCCTTAAAATGTGTTTTCTAGTTGTTTTGGGTCATTTTTAAAATTTAACATTTTAACTTAACCACCAAGGTAAACTCATTCTTTACCTTAACCATGGAAAATAATATTTATTATTTTTACTATTAATTTTGTCCCAAAAATTATGTTGAACTTGTTATGTAATAACAATTATTCTTTATTCCAAATAGGGAATAAGTTATTCAAATTCCACATACATAAGTATAACATATTAATTTAACATTAATCACGCTGATGTGATGAGAATATGGTTTTACCAAGAGAAACTGTTATAATGTTTGAAAAGTTTTAATAATAAAATTCAATATAAAATTTAAGATAATGATTTATGCTATATTAAAACATTTAAAATTGACATAATTTTACCATATAAATATTCAAAAAATTATTTTCCAATTTTTATATTCTTTAAATAAAATTAATTTTTTTAATAAAACCCGGTATTTTTCACTATTCTTAGAAAACATTAACTTCTCATAAAATTTTAAATATTTATCCCTAATATTATATTGAAAATATGATTTAAAAAATTAATTTTATTTTTTAAAATAAATTTTCTAAAAGTGTAAAAAATTAATTTTAAAATAATTGTGCAAAAGGCAACAAAACTATTTTTTAGAAAAATATAGTTTTAAGAGTAAAATTATTTTTATTATAATCTATTTTTTATAAAACCCATAAGTTGAATGATAAAAAATTTATTGAATAAATATTATATGGATTTATTTAAAATAATTATGAAAGGTTTATTTTTTTAATTCATTTATTTAAAACACGTTTTGAAGTATAATTTTTTTTCAAAAAAAGAATTCCTTTATTTTGAAATGGTTTTTATTTTCAATTCTAATTAATTAGAAAATAATGAATTAATTATATATACTTGTGTAAAAATTATATTTTCATAATTTTGTTAATCGTATTCATACCTTCCATTCCAATAGCGAGGTGATAATTTTGATATTAAACAATATTGTTTGAATAGTAAGCCACGTTTCTTTAAAATAGATGTTACATGTAATGCAAGCTATACTTAGTTTTGCATGTATTGAAATATAAACTTAGTTTTTACTATAATTCAAGATAAACATGATTTTGTGTGTAATAAAAAATATTAAAAATATTAGATTCATTTGAGAAAAATAATTCAAAAAATATCATATTATTACATTCCACCCCCTTAAATAAATTACGCCCCTAAAATTTGAACTTTTTCTCAGAAAACAAGGTTTTAACATTTTTAAATTCCAATATATGAAACCCACAAAATAAAATGGATTAATAAAAATATATTTTTTTAATTTAGGTAAAGGGATGGATGATGTTCATCGGTAAAAAAACATACAAGTTTTCTAAATAAAAGAATATATTTGGAAGTGAAAGCATGGACATATAATAGGAAACTAACACCCAAATACTAATGGATATTAATATATAACATTGCCAATAGGAATTTAATGACCAGAAATTCATAAACCAATCAGGTTTGAAAAAGTAATTAATATCTTCAAAAATTATTACTATATGACAACAATTTAGTTCAAAATTATTTTAACATTGTTGGGGAATTTTCATGAGAGGATATACTAAATATATTTCAATATAGTTAATAAAAATAATCTCACCCATTGTTTAAAACATAATAAATTTCCACATCATCTATTAATATTAGAGTTTAATTTTTTATGTTTTATGCAATAAATAATACCCATAAAATAATGGTAATTCATTCCTTATATTTATAGTTGTTATTAAAAAACAAAATTATTAGAAAAATTTATCAATAAATTATCCTATGGTGAAATAATACATTAATCTTTAAAACCACATCCAAATCTCAACATAAACCATTCCAAAAATGGTTGTCCTTATAAACCTTCAAAAATTCTTAATTTTAATATATTGTCATAAATCACTCAAAATCAACATAACATTAATCCCCCAAATATCATAAAGTTTCTTTTGATTGTCTTATACCAAATATTAGAATACCATAGTCATATATTTTTTTGAATCATTTAAATAACCATAATTACAACAAATAAATATTGAAAGTAGACATGCTTCATCATTCCTTGAATAAAACCATAGATTGTAGAAATTATTCGATAAATCCAATAATTCTGTGAACTCTGTCAATAATAATGAAACCCACTTTATCAATAATTCATTAATTAGTATATAGGTCATCAATTTTATCCAATTTAATTTATTCGTAAAAATAATAAAATTATCCCAACTAAACCCTAGTTTATTAACATAATAAACATATTATATTTTATCATCCCTTAATCAAAATACTATGTTTGCATTAAATCAATTTTCTAGTTCATTAGTACGATTGAACATATTTTTTAAAATACGTGTCAAAAAATCATTTTTTGAACAATCCTTTTATATATCATTTTTGATAGAACATAATTATTTAATTACAATACATAAACACTTAAATCATCCCACTTCTTTTATAAACCATTAACTAGGATTCATCATCTCTTTAATTAACACCTCTATCCTAAAATATGAAATATAAGTCATTTATTAACATTCAACATCCTGAATTTAATCATTATTCCCATTCCTAACATAAACAGTACCATTATAACAACCCTTACCTTTTATATGTCATTTTAAGTCTTCTCATCACCAGTAGTATAATAATTAATCATACCACCATGCTAATTCTATTCATGTTCCTTCCTATTAACAAATTTATATTCATAATTACCATTTTTCCCACATATGAAACATTCTACCATATATGATATATTATGAAGACTATTTTTAGCATCCATTATGTTAACTAATATTTTTATTTCCCCTATAATATTACTTGATTTGTTTCATTAATTTCCACACTCCAAACATTTTCTTATTTCTCTGATATATTTACATGGGTACTTCATCTCACATTCTCTACATATTGGAAACTAAATATTCTTTCCTTTATTGACTCCAACACCTGAACACTTAATAAACTCTATTCTTCTATTATACGGTGAGTTTGATATTTGGTTAAGCTGGAAGTTATTAATCATATATCATCATAACTTATTAATAATAACTAAAAAATCCATAACTATTGTTTTCATCCCATTTGGTTTTTCATCAACATATTTTATATCATATGTAATATTGATCAAGTTCTTTCTAGTTATCCCCAGAGGCTAAAACCAAAATGCATAGTGTGAGAAAAAATAATCATAGTTGGAAGTAATGTAATCAATAATAAATTCCTATAACATGTCTAAATCATTCCACATTCCTTTTAATATATGAAAGATTATGTTTTAACTAAATTCATTAATTTTCATTATTTTAATCCTTCATCATGGTTCATAAAGTGTTTCTCAATTTCCAAATCATATCCCATAATAGCATCAAACCTGGTGTTCTATATGGATTGTTTTCATGCACCAAGTGATGAAAAATTCTATCTTAATGTGGTCTTTTCAGTTTTATTACCCCTAGATACCTCATATGCTAGAACCACATCCACATTTAGTATCCATATCGGGATCTAATTACTTGTAAACCACTTTATCTATAAATTACCAAAATTTCCAATAATTATTCTATAAATTGAATAATCTATAGAATTATCCTTAGGAAAATACCTAGACATATCCTTATACATATCACAAGCTATTTCAGTAATGTTTTCTCATCACTATTACCAAAGGTTAGCTAAACCATTCCTTTGATAATAACTATAGTGAACTAGTTTTTTTATACAGATATATTACATCATCATCAAAATTAGTATTTTTATTCAAAAGGAGAATACAATGGGGAAAGATTCCAAGTTTAAGGAATCTGGAAATAATGGAGGCTAAGGTAATATACCCAAATCAAGTTCACCCCATCAGGCTTAAATTGAGAAACATTAGATAGACAAATGACCGAGACACCAGGGGACTCTAGAGAGGCCAAGTGATCCGCCACAATATTATTAATTAGTGAAATATATTCAATGTTTCCCACAAAGATTTAACAATTTTTTACTATTTAAATACATTCCCTACTTAAAATATTTATTTATAACCTAGAGATAAGAATCATAAGAAAGGGTGATCTCATATTCTTTGTATAGGGTAAAAAGGGAAATTAGGAAAAAATGGAATGAAGATAATGGTATTATTATTTTATCAAAACATATGAAATAAATAACATTCATATAAAACAAACAAATCTTGGGTTATGGAATAATTATTTGAAGCTCATACGATATGAAACATAACAAAATCAAAGAATGTGATCCTTCAGAGCATAACATTGACATAACATATGAAATTCTTTCAGAAATATAAGCATACAAAATCATTTATAAAATATTCTATACTCACTTACAAGACTATAATAGTGGAACAAGTTCAATACTAAAACCACCATAATTGTTAAGGTTCAATACCAATACCATCATATCAAACAAAGTCACTTAATAAATTGAGTTCACTCTCTATTCCAGTTCTCTCTATCTCCGGAGATATAACTCTTTACGCAATGCATTGATGGGAGATATAGGTCCACCAGTATTTTGCTATAAAATAACCACCATCCATTTTTATAATGTAACTACCATAATTTATAATAACATAACCACCTTAACATAATGAAAATCATACATATGTGCAGCACACAATCATTAAAAATCAACATATAAGAAACTATTACAATAATTGGGTTTCACAAACATTTAATCATAATACAACATGTGGAAAATAAATAGGATTCATAATCCTTTCATCGTTTCATCTAATCATAACCCATGGATAATGAAGTAGGTATTATAATAATTTTAACTTTGTATAACCCATTGAAGATAAATTAGTTTCTTAATCATATTTTCATTATGCACATAAACTATTCCAATAAAAAATAAGAATTTTATACTTAGACCATATCCCCAGTAAAGAGTAAGTAACATCAAAGGATATTATCATAGATGGAAAATTATTTTGAAAGATAACTTGGAACATTTTATTTGGAATATTAATTTTCATTTGAAATCAATTTTAAAACCTGAAAATTCATAAAATATTTTATAAATCTTTTTTTGAAAATAAACATGAAATAATTTATTTGAAGCTTTCAAAATAATTTAAAACATTTCTTCTAAACAATACCCTCTCCTTTTTAAATTTTTTTTGAAAACATAAAAATTATTAAAATCTATTTCATGGAATATAACCTTGAAATAAAAAAATGTAATATTCAGATAAAATAATGTTCATTAAGGTGGGAAATTCCATCCATGGCATACACATTAAGAAAATTATTCCTTTCAAATTTTTATTAAAAAGAAATTGGGAATTATTTTGAAAATGATATGTATATTCCATTAAAAAATTCAAAACAATAAACATGGTTTAAAATTTTTTTAATAAATCATTAGATAAATGTTTAAAAAAAATGTAAATGATTTTTATAAAACAAGGTTTCATGGGAAAAAAATTTTTTGACCAAAGATAAAAATTAAGATGAACATTATTAAAAATATTCATTCATACACTTAAGTTCATAAAGAGAGGAAAAAGAAATAAATACATATATTCTAGTGAAATAAAAATATGATAATATAATTAATAGTTTTATTGAGATATATATCACAATATTTCATCATTGGAAAAAAATCATAAATCATCCTAATAAAGGATTAGATTGTAACATTAGACTTTTACCACATTGGAAACTTAGAATCATAGTCCCCATGAAAGAATAAAATAAAATAAAATTTATAACATCATTAAAGTAATTTTATTATTTATATAACATTTCTATTTGGTAATATATACCCCTCATATAATAAGATTGGAGAGTAACATAACTTAGGTCCCAAAGAAAGAAATTTGTTACAAAAATATCTAACCGCATTAGTATCTTTTGAACTGTTAACACCATGAAATGGGTATCAAAAAATGAATATGTAAATAAATATAATTTTAAGGATAATAATAATAATATAAATTAATGGGTATTATATACACCACAAAAAAGAATCCTCTGGTGAATAAGGATTATGTCTCATAGAAAATAAAAGTGAGAAGGAAATCTCTTACAATGAGTCTTGACATACTTTGGAAATTTTTGAACCTCATATGTAATAAATATAACATTATTATAAATATATTATATAAACTCAAATATATATATCATACCATATATCATTTACTTAATACCTTTTATTACAATTTTATTTATAATTCCATGTTAATGTCATGTTTCGGTCAATAACATCTTCTTCTTTTTTTATCGAATGTTTTGATTTGTTATTTTTTTTACTCATACATTGATACTGGTTACATAATATAAAAACATTTACCCATGATATAAATATAATATATATTAATTATACATGTATTTATATTGATCCATTAAATTTAGAGTTTGAAAATGAAATACATCGTTCATGGAGACAGTAAGTCTTATATAGGCATTAACGTTGATTCCATTTACTTAATGGAATGAATGGAAAAAAAGTAAATAATATATTAAAATTAATTAATAATTTTTATTTCATATATATAACATATTTTCATTAATCCAATCATTATTACATTCCATTAAAATAATGAATAAATCACATCACTTCATGAGGGGGTTGTCCATTGTACACCAAAACAATGACATTGTATTTCCAAAAAGTAGATAGTAAGATGTAACAAGTGATATTAGTAATCCATAATAATAATAATATAATAAATATAATATATAAACAACAAATCCATCATTATATCCATCAATGATAGGTGGTGATGGAAAATAATTAACATTTGTTTGCGAAGTGGTGGTCTGTCGTATACATGCATGATGATGTTATAAACCATTTGAAAGAAGAAAAGAATGGTTTAGTTCCTTAAATTAACATAAATATATTTAATTATATGTAATATACTAATTTTTAATTCAATACTGTTTTAATAATAATTAAATTAGGTGTAAGATCAAGTAAAACAAAACACTCTGTTAGGGATGTTACCCCTCTTTTGACTACTTCTTTTGGTTCTCACCAAAAGGTGTTATAGGTTTGATTTTCCACAAAATAATGATTATAGGATGATATTGTGGAATTATATATTTGATTTTGGGATTTACTTTATGAAAAGAATTTCTTTTGAAGAGTGAATAAAAGAGGATATTGGGTAGCCTTCAATAATTCATGTGAGTGACTCACTTGTAATTTTTGAAAAAAAGGTGTGACCTTGTTTTTCACATGATAAAAATCCAAAAAAATTATAAATTAATATAACTATAGGTTATAATATTAATTTATGGACATTAAACGGTATTTCAACAACTTTTTTTACCATTTTAACCACTTTCACTTTAGTTTGACTCTTAGGTCTACCGAGTTTTACCATAGCTCTAATAAATAATTTTTACTATTTTTACTATAAATTATTGTAAAATATTAAGTGTTAAATATGATGTAAGATAAATTCATCTAATTAAAAATAACGAATCTATTTTTCTAAATTATATTCAAAAAATTTCAAATTATAATTTAAAATTAATCACATAAATGCCATGAGAAAGAGGTTTTCAAAGAGAAAATGCTCAAAAGATTGAATCAATTTTATATAAAAATTATATATTAAATAGATTATAATGAAAAGTATTGTATTGATAGTTATATTATTGGTTTATTATTACCAATATATCCTTTATAAAATATTTTGTAATATATTAAATTAATTAAAAAAATTAAATTCTTAATTAAAAACTATTGGTTTTCACTATTCATAAAAATATTTAACTTCTAAGAAAATTATACAAAATTCACACTAAGATAATATTGACATTATTAGATAAAAAATTAGTTTATCATTTCAACTAATTTTCTAAATTATAAAAAAATTTATTTTAAAATAACCACACAAAATGCGACAATAATTTTTTTTAGAAAAATACATTTTTTATGTGTAGAAATGGATTTATTCGTAACACTTTTATAAAAAAAATATATAAGATTAATGTTAAAATTTTAATTGAATATATAAAATATAAAATTCAATAAAATCATTCACCAAAATCTATTATTTTAATTTATTGAGGTAAGACTAATGTGTTGTATAAAAATTATTTTTTTTAAAAAAGATTTACTTTATTTTAAAATGGTCTTTATTTTAATATATAATTAATTTGTCACCAATTAATTACATTTCTATATATTTTTAAAACCTATATTTTCATAATTAATTTAATCCAATTAATACCCCCCTTTCCAATGGAATGTTGATAACTATCATATTAAATAATAATGTTTTAATAGTATGTCATTTTTCATTTAAACACGAAGCTTCCTATAATACAGGATAAACTCAATATTGTGTTTAATGAGAGATAAACGTAGTCATGAGTGTAACTAAATTTAAAAATGATGTCACACATAGTGAAAATATCAAACCGAATAAATTTATTTTTTGAAAAATAATTCATAAATTTCAGGTTGTTATGACACCAGGCCTTAGTGTTTTCATGTTTCCAGTTTAACATTGGGCCACTACCCAAACTCTATTCACAACCAAACTATTGATTAGGTCATTTTATTCACCATGGTTCATTCAAGAACCCAATGGCCTACTCTATGAACATCTTACAGGCACCCAAGTCAGAAACATCTTGCACCAAACCCACCACCACACCATTGTGGCACTTTTAATGTCCAAAACTCTATTCATGGTGCTGAAATATGTCCAATATCCAATAAGATGAATCTATGAACCCATAAATACAATGGAATGGATTATAATGGTTCAGGAAATTAAATATGTCAAGATGGAGTTCTATGTAATAATTTATAACCCTAAAACTATCATTTATCATGAGAGTACTAATTTACATGGGGCTCAATATCTCTTTCTTCTCAAATCCCATTACCTAAATCCAATGAGATATGTAAAGTAAAACCTTCCCATGAAAATGAAACTAAATATATCATTGAATATTATCATCCCAAACCATTTGTATACGTTTTTCTACATTAAAATTGTTTAAAATAGTTTAAAAATTAAACATAATTTCATATATACGATTAGGTAATACCCTCTTCAACTTTCCAACATCATCCTAGAATATCTAATTCATACATATCATCTAATATATAGCTTTATATGGTTCATTTTTAATTCTAGAATGGAAATTGTTGTTATATGATAATATTACTAGTCGAAGGAGTTTATAACATAACAATTTAAAATAAATAATGGAATACCTCAACATAACCTCAAGTGATTGAATGGTCATTTTAGAGTGACCATTCTTCTATGGGTGAAAAACATTTGATGAAGCCCAGATCAGTCTCTATGGATTATCAAAGGCTTCAATAAAACCATTTGGTAAACCATGGATTTAGATCACATTAAATTGAGAGGAAATCAATAATGACCCACTGCATTTATTGGGTATATCTTGATGAGTTGGTAATTTTATAAATAATATTTTAAGGCAATATAATGTGTTGAAATCTAATGGTGATTGAAAAAATGCAAAAAAACATTATTTTCATTAGATTTTCTTATATCTACAAAAAAACTCCATGGTGATGTTATGACCTTTCTATTCTTGTATTGGTAATGGTTTTATCACCGAGTTAGACTTGTTCATTCAACCATAACATGTTTGAAAATTTATTCTAAAGATGTGTGTTTTTCAATATCTTCCTTCATGTTTCCCACCATTTTCACGACCCAACCCTACACGGGCTCGAGAAGCAACTACCCCAAGCCCGCCTCCATAGGCCAGGGGCTGGTGACCAGTGTCGAAGGTACAATAACTCGGGGAGGCCTTTGCCTAAGTACATGTACACACACACGCATCACACTCGATGTAACAGTGCAGAGTAAAATAAAAGAAAAGCAAAGAAAAGGAATGGGAAACTGCTATAAATAAACCACAATGTGCATCGACCTCTAACAGTACAAAGTACAGTGCTGAAAAGGAAAACGGGGAAAAACACGCGCCCAACCAAAAAAGGGGCCACAACCCAGCAACAGGTAAACAAAAAGGAAACAGCTGACGGGTCTCCCACCTGGAACCCATCCATGACCACCGCACGAGGTCCAAGCTCCCAATCTCCTACGCTCCACTGAAGTCATGCTCCACCTGTCCGTCGTCTGCAAGGGCACACCAAGTGAGGGCAAAGCCCAAGCAGAGATGAGTATAAAAATACTAAGTAGGATACCCCGACGGCTCGAGGGAGCAACAAAGGAGGTACCGAAGGGGTGAGCAGTAGAGCGAACAGAGAAAAGTATAGAAGTACAACCGAGAGTGCAGTAAAGAGAACAGTAAGAGTCTAGCTCAACCCAACAAGAGAAAGGAGATAGACTCGTCCAGACACAAGGATCTGGAAACGGTGAGAAGATGACCTTCCCGTCGAGTCTTTTCTACCCATAGCAGAAGAGTAGACTCGTCCAACCACGAAAAGATAGACACAGAAAGCACGTGGCATACCCCGTGCGTCTTCGCCCCTCTTGTAAGGGGAGTAACCAAACCCAAGAAGTGGGTACCAAAAACAAGGTATATACACATCCTTATGATCAGCAAGAAGCCCAAACAACGTTGTAAGGGGATCTCCATCCCATAGCTCAGCCCAAGAAAAGAGTAGCCAACAGTCCCAGAAGTAAATCCATTGATGCCCAGCATCCCGCACGACTGCCCCGAACCGCAAGCCAAGGGGCTCAATCACCACACCTTGACACTATCCTCTTTGGGGGGAACTGACTCGCCCGCACGGTTTTAGATCGCGTCACAAGAACGAGTCTCAGTGGTGAAATTTTCCCTCGTACTTGAGAGTTCTAAGGAAAGTCCAACCACGCCTCGTCACTGCCCCGTAGTCGAGAGGTCTCCTCAAAGTCAAATTCGTCACAACATCAACCCGTATAACCAAGGGTCCCGCTCCGGTAATCATGGAGGAAAGGCACAGGCTAGCCTAGTAGAAAGGACTGAGCCTGGAACGCCAATAGGTGACCCACTGCCCAGCCCTGCTGGAGGGTAATTCATAACCAGATATCAGGTGACCCACTGCCCAGCCCTGCTGGAGGGTAAACCATAACACATCATCAAGTGACCCATTGCCCAGCCCCGCTGGAGGGTAAACCATATTAAGATAGTGGGTGACCCACTGCCCAGCCCTGCTGGAGGGTAAACCATAATACATCATCAAGAGACCCACTTCCCAGCCCCACTGGATGATAAACCATAATACATCATCAGGCGACCCACTGCCCAGCCCTGCTGGAGGGTAGACTTGGAATAAGTCGACAGGCGACCCACTGCCCAGCCGTGCTGGAGGGTAGACATGGAATAAGTCGACAGGCGACCCACAGCCCAGCCGTGTTGGAGGGTAGACCTGGAATAAGTCGACAGGCGACCCACTGCCCAGCCGGAGTCACCTCGCCGGACTGTCTCACCGGAGAGGAGAAGGAGAGGGAGAGGAGGGGCTGTTAGGGGGGAAGGGGAAGGAGAAGAGGGAGGTGGGTGTGTTAAGCGTTAAAATAGAAAACGCTTAACCACCCGCCCGAACCTGAACTCCCGACGGGGTCGCGATTAAGCCTCCCTTAGGGTAAAAACCACCTCCTGAGCACAACGGCGGTCTTGGAATTTTAATCTGAGGCCCTGTTCAAAAGTTATAAAATTTAACGCCTGAGGCCGCTAAATTACGAATACGCCCCTGGGGCCATTTTTCACAAACGGCCCGCGCCCGCAAAACTTATACCCCTCCTAGTGTAAATGGCATGCTCCGAACTAATTGGTTCCCTCAATTTTCCAATCTGAGCCACCATTTAAGAGATACCTGTGTTTCAACATTAAACGAATTAATTAATTTATTTAATCTGTTTAACGTTTCAGAAGCGGGCGAGGGGTCCAAACGTCATGTGCTGACAAGTTTTATGTCATTCCTAGGGTAAACACCCCATTTAGGACCCATCTGTACACTTGGATCTCAGATCCGGAACTCCGTTTAGGAGTTATCCCATTTATTTGGCATTTCCAGTGTGAACGCACTGAAAACTTAATTCTGGCCACTACAGGGCTCAGAATCGCACGCCGTCTAAAGGCGCTTCTCTGGAATATCATCAAGAATATTCCAAATTCTTTCACAGCAAAAACTGGGTCCATACATCATTCCCTCCTTCAAGCTTTTCATCCTCAAAAATCAAAACTAGGGAGAAGCACAGGGTACTAAGCCCACACCTGGCTTTCCATACCCAGAAGAACCCACACACAGCTCTACGTCACCGCACATAGACCAATGGATTGATCCATTCATGCAAGGTCGGCCCTTGCCGATGCCGTGCACCCACTCCAGACTTTGGGGTTAGGGAAAGGCGGTAGAGAACCTCCCCATCCCTCTGCACGGTCTCAAACGACCTGAAGGCTCTCGGGGGTAGCTCACCTCCCCGAACAAACCTCTACGTCGCACACCACGACTGGAATCACCGCCCGCACCTAGAACAAATCCTGTTGATTCCCTCTTTCAGAAGATCCATATGGTGAAACACCCAAGGATATCAGGTCACGCAAGATTTCACAGTCGATGTCTCGCAACCAAGACTCTCTTACATGCTCGGAAGCGAAGGAGTCAACACCATCGGCTAAAGGAAAAGGTCCCATGCCTTTTACCTTACTAAAACCGGGTTACACTCGATGCCCTGTGTCACCCTGGTAACACCTCAAACAAGTACTAGGGAGAAAATCCTTTCACACGCAGAGCCAAAAAATTCTACTGCAAGAAGTAGAAGAGTCACAAGGGGTACCTCTCATCATCCCCTGCTCTGCAGGATTGTAAACATCCAAAGCTCGCGGTTGTCCGCGGTCCCAACTGTCTGCTCCCAGAGCCTGACGTGTACTGCCTAGTGGTGATGAGAAGACCTCGTAAGGTCTTCCTCCACTACCAGTTCCTCCCACTCCTCTGCTATCACCACCTCTCTAGGTGCTACTCTGATCATGACGCTGCCTCTATCGTGCTGGTGCGCCTGCTGCCTGCCCGAAGCTCTCAGCAACTCGGGTTGGGCAGTCTCGTGCCAAGTGACCT
Source organism: Viscum album (assembly GCA_963277665.1). Lineage (NCBI taxonomy): Eukaryota > Viridiplantae > Streptophyta > Magnoliopsida > Santalales > Viscaceae > Viscum > Viscum album. The sequence goes on along the minus strand of OY728121.1, from coordinate 1,629,070,391 downwards.
CACCCGTCACAAGCATAACACCAGTGCTCTCTGGGCTGCCCTGGTGCCCTCCAGCGCCACTGTGTTGTACGACCATGGACCAGGATCCACTCACGGAAGGGAATTCTCGGCTGAGGCCCTGCGTCTTTTCGCCATAGTGGTATACGACCACGTCTCCAAAACCCGTAGTGGGAAGGCCACCTGCATCAAGGTTCTGTCATCCAGCGCTTTCTAGCTACGGCAGACGTCTCAGTTCCGCCACGACCGTTGCCACTACCGACGCTAGAACGTGACAGGAATCCGTCTATCACCAATGCCTACTCTAGCACCCCGGCATACATGGAAATTCCCTAGGGTACTATGACAGCACAAATCTCTCAGCGGAGACCCTGCTCAAACTTTCGGGCTCGGAGGTCGTCGTCACAGACCAAGTCCGGGTAAAAGCGTGCACGGTCTACAAAACTAGCCACGTACTCAGCCACCATCATCCCTACCTGATGAAACTGCATGATCTCCTAAATCCGAATGGAGCGAATGCAAGAGGGGAAAAACTCCTCACGGAACAACAACTGAAAGTCGCCCTACAAAAGCGACCACTCATCAAGAAACTGAGTCACCGGACTCTCCTAACGCCAAGATGCTCTACCAAAAGGGGTGGCTACAAAATCCACTCTCTGATCCGTCGGCGTCTGCACAAGCCCGAAAAGGCTAACCACCACCTCTAGCCAAACCTCTGCTTCCTGAGGGTCTAGCTCCACACTGAACCTAAGTGGTCTCTGCCGTTGGAACTCATGGACCGCGCTCAAGCTTAACCTACTCTGCGGAAACTACATGCTGCTCAACAGGTAGGGGTGCTTCCACCGGCCCACCCGGAGAAAAGGCGCTCGCATGGTGGGTCCTGGACTGTGGCCTCATAGCTCACAGGGTCGTCTTCACAAACCAAAGCTGATATCCTAGCTGGTTGTCCTCGCGGATACATCCTGAATATCATCAAGGAGTGTTGCGGTCAGATGAGCATATATTTATATACCAAAAACATCAAATATGGGAAGCTGACTCAAGAATGACAGTCAAGACCCAGTCCTATGCGATGCACAAACACAATTTTCCCGGCAACAAGTGTCTCAGCATGCCGAGTCGACAAGCGGGTTATCAAGGTCCTGGTGAATGGATACGTCGGCCGCCGCACCATCACTGGACTCCCATGCCTGAGAGCCGCTCTCGAGACATGTTAACATTGTTGCCCTATATCCCAAACAATTCCTCTTTTAGGGACGTCCGCACAATGTCCCAAGGAACGAACCACCTCTGATACGACTTTGTCACGACCCGTCCCTACACGGGCTCGAGCCGCAACTACCCCAAGCCCGCCTCCATAGGCCAGGGGCTGGTGACCAGCACCGAAGGCACAAAAACTCGGGGAGGCCTTTTCCTAATTACATGTACACACACACGCAACACACTCTATGCAATAGTGCAGAGTAAAAGAAAAGACAAGCAAATAAAAGGAAAGGACAACTGCTATAAATAAACCACAATGTGCATCGACCTCTAACAGTACAAAGTACAATGATGAAAAGGAAAAAGGGGAAAAACACGCACATAACTAGAAAAGGTGCCACAACCTGGCAACAGGTAAACAAAAAGGAAACAGCTGACAGGTCTCCCACCTGGAACCCGGCCACGACCACCACACGGGGTCCAAGCTCCCAAGCTCCTACGCTCCACTGAAGTCACGCTCCACCTGTCTGTCGTCTGCAAGGGCACACCAAGTGCGTGAAAAGCCCAAGAAGGGGTGAGTATAAAAATACTCATTAGGATACCCCAAAGTCTCGAGGAAGCAAAAAAGGAGGTACCGAAGGGGTGAGCAGTAGAGCGAACAGAGAAAAGTAGAGAAGTACAACCGAGAGTGCAGTAAAGAGAACAGTAAGAGTCTAACTCAACCCAACAAGAGAAAGGAGATAGACTCGTCTAGACACAAGGAGCTAGAAACGGTGAGAAGATGAACTTCCCATCGAGTCTTCTCTACCCATAGTAGGAGAGTAGACTCGTCCAACAACGAAAAGCTAGACATGGAAAGAACGTGGCATACCCCGCGCGTTTTCACCCCTCCTGGAAGGAGAGTAACCAAACCCAAGAAGTGGGTACTGTAAAAAAGGTATATACACATCCTTATGCTCAGAAAGAAGCCCAAACAACGTCATAAGGGGATCTCCATCCCATAGCCCAGCCCAGGAAAAGAGTAGCCAACAGTCCCAGAAGTAACTCCATCGATTCCCAACATCCCGCATGTCTGCCCCGAACCGCAAGCCAAGGGGCTCAATCACTGCTCCTTGACACTATCCGCTTTGGGCGGCACTGACTCGCCCGTACGGTTTTAGATCGCGTCACAAGAATACGTCTTGGTGGGGAAATTACCCCTCGTACTTGAGAGTTCTAAGGAAAGTCCAACCACGCCTCGTCACTGCCCCGCAGTCGAGAGGTCTCCTCAAAGTCAAATCTGTCACAACATAGACCCGTATAACCAAGGGTCCCACTCCGGTAATCACAGAGGAAAGGAACAGGCTAGCCTAGTAGAAAGGACTGAGCCTAGAACGCCAATAGGTGACCCACTGCCGAGCCCCGCTGGAGGGTAATTCATAACCAGATATCGGGTGACCCACTGCCCAGCCCTGTTGGAGGGTAAACCCTAACACATCATCATGTGACCCACTGCCTAGCCCCGCTGGAGGGTAAACCATATTACGATACTGGGTGACCCACTACCCGGCCCTGCTGGAGGGTAAACCATAATACATCATCAAGCGACCCACTGCCCAGCCCCGCTGGAGGGTAAACCATAATACATTATCAGGCGACCCACTGCCCATCCCCGCTAGAGGGTAGACCTGGAATAAGTCGACGGGCGACCCACTGCCTAGCCATGCTGGAGGGTAGGCCTGGAATAAGTCGACAGGCGACCCACTGCCCAGCCGTGCTGGAGGGTAGACCTGGAACTAGACGACGAGCGACCCACTGCCCAACCCTTCTGGAGGGTAGACCCTAAGATGTTGTTGAGTGACCCACTGCCTAGTCTCTACTGGAGGGTAGACCCAAAGTGTGTCGGGTGACCCACTACTCAGTCTTTGCTGGAGGGTAAACCCTAAAAGTCAGTGAGCAACCCACTGCCCAGCCCTGCTAGAGGGTAAACCTGGAGAAGTCGATGAGTAACCCACTGCCCAGCCCTGCTGGAGGGTAAAACTCAGAACTGCTCTAGCCATCTCCACTGGAGGGTACACCACTGGCCAACTGAACACGGATTGGGTATCTCGCAACCACCCAACTCTAGAACAACTCTCCTAAAAGAGGTTCAGCGTCCGCTCCACCACTGGGTGTCACTAGCACCGCTACCGGCCAATCCATCGAGGACGAAACTAGGGGGAGACCACTCAACCCTACCGGTCAAACAAACGAGCGTAGAGGGACCCTCTACGTCGCGAGATGTCAAAGTGCGCAAAGCAGAATCCGGCACGCACGTGGGGCCCATACAACGTGTAGCCCCATCGCAACCCCGACCAAGAACCCAAACGTTCTTAGGTACAAACCACACATACCTCCAAGCGCTCCCACATACTCCCAGAATATACCATGTTCCAGCCCAAAGGCTATCATGCACACGGAACCCAGCATCAATGTGAAGGCGTGACGTAAAAACTCCACCTCAAAGGCCCAGGAACAACCAACCACATCTTGTGAGGCATTTATGTCACTCTCCCAATAATGCGCAATCACACGCCAAGGGTCCGCAACAAAAATGGTAGGACGAATCACCACTAGAGCACCTTTCATGCTTCCACATTTAATAAGATCGTGCAAGAGGCCCCACACAACCAAACGGACCGCACCGTTGTAATCCTCGCGGAAAGACACGCGAGATCGACTACTTACTCGCCTCAAACGGATATCCGATGGAAAAGTCACCAACACTACCTCACGCCCGAACGGCGTCCCGTGATCCTGAGCCTCAGCCCCGAAAATAGTCGGGCGCATCGCACCATTGTGATCCCCTCGGGAAAACACGTCAAAGCACTAATCACTTGAGTGCAAAGGATATCCGGATAAAAAGATGCATTTCGGCGCACCGTACACGAGCGGTGCCATGTGGGACCCGCATCCCGGTCCCAGAACATAATGAACGGATCGCGCCATCGCGATCCTCTCGAAAAAGCACACAAGATGGACTATTCACTTTTCCAAAACGGCCACCCAGTGATAAAGATGGAAAATCACCGTCGACGCCCAAACGGCCCTCGTGGGCCCCGTACCATCGTGCCGAATTATAGTGTGAAGACTACGCCAACGTGATGCCCTTGGAAAAACACCCAACATCGACTGCTCGCACGCCCCGAACAGACGTCCGAGAAAAAAAGTTGCTAAAAGATGCACGTAGCTCGAAAGACGGGCCGTGGGGCCCATGCCTAAACTTTGGCCTCAACACCTAAAACCAACTTGGAAAGCTCTGTCTCGATGCCAGGGTCCCAACGCCACTGACGGTTCTCAAAACGGACATCAGACACGTTCGCGCCGTCCAAAACAAGATCCGCCGAAGGAACAACTAACCCCTCGACGTACGCGTCTCGCCACCGAGGCCCCTCGTTTCGGGAATTAAAAATTCCCGAAACCATCTCAATAACATATCCTCGACGCTAGGAAGGCTCTGCCACAGACGGAACTCGAAACAGACACCCGTAGCGGAAAATACGGGTGTCCGAACACCGAGGGGGCAAGGCCCCTGGGGCTGGACCAGCCCGGACCGGCCGGTCCGCCCGGCCTAGGCCGGCCCGCGGCTTGGCCACGCGGGCCGACGGTGGACCCGGTCCACTGCCCGGCCGACCGGCTAAGGCTGGTCGGTGAGTGACGACCTGCACGACGCGGGTCCTGCCTTCTCCGCGGGGTCGCACGCCGCGGCCCCGGTTCCCCTTCGCGCTCCGGTGAGCGCTGCCCCGCGCTGGCGCCCAGCAAACCGGCCGGCGTCGCATGCCCTAGCTGACCCCGGAAGCCGCCGCCGTCCCGGACCGCCGAGCTGAAGAGCCTCCACCACCTGCCGCCACCGAAACCCTTGCCACCACGCCTCAGGCCGCCGGAGCATCCAAACCGGCCGAAAACCGCCGGGACAACCCGAAATTCCCGCAAACTTCGGCGAACGATTGCGAACGCCTCCGAACTCCGATTTTGATTCTGAAAAATGTGTTGAGGAGATAAAAAACTCTACTACGCAACCATATGGTTTTCTCGATAATCCGAGAAAGTTTCGATACAAATAGTTGGGCTCAAAAAAAGGTGCGGGAAAGAAAATGAAAATGACGAATCTTACCTCGTGGGGCTTCGCCCGAAGCTTCGCGATGATCCGCCGACATCACCACACCTCGCCAGAGTCGCCTCGCCGGACTGTCTCTCCAGAGAGGAGAAGGAGAGGGATAGTAGGGGCTTCCAGGGGGAAGGGGAAGGAGAAGAGGGAGGTGGGTGTGTTAAGCGTTTAAATAGAAAACGCTTAACCACCCGCCCGAACCCAAACTCCCGACGAGGTCACGGTTAAGCCTCCCTTAGGGTAAACACCACCTCCCGAGCACAATGGAGGTCTTGGAATTTTAATTCGAGGCCCCGTTCAAAAGTTATAAAATTTAACGTCTGAGGCCGCTAAATTAAGAAAACTCCCCTGGGGCCATTTTTCACAAACAGCCCGCGCCCGAAAAACTTATACCCCTCCTAGGGTAAACGGCACGCTCCGAACTCAACGGTGCCCCCAGTTTTCCATTCCGATCCACCGTTAAAGAGATACCTGCGTTTCAGCATTAAAATAATTATTTAATTTATTTAATCCTTTTATCGTTCCAGAAGCGGGCGAGGGGTCCAAACGTCTCGCGCCGACAAGTTTTATGTCATTCCTAGGGTAAACACCCCATTCCAGACCCATCCGTACACTCAGATCTCTGATCCGTAAATCCGTTTAGGATTTATCCCATTTATTTGGCATTTCCAGTGTGAACGCACTGAAAATTTAATTCCGGCCACTCCGGGGCTCGGAATCGCACGCCGTCTGAAGGGGCTGCTCTGGAATATCATCAAAAAAATTCCAAAGTCTTTAAAAGAAAAAACTGGGTCCTTACAACCATAACATGTTCTCTAGATCTTTGTACATCATCATGCTTCGTGGATGTATTGGGAATTTTGATCTTTGTGTATCATATTAAATTTACCTCTTCAGTTTTAGTTTTCATGTGACCCATGTCCCAATTCCAAACCATGTAATCCTATTTTTTATCAATGTTCACCTCCAAAATATTTTCTATGTTTTTTTTGTAGCACCATAGCATCTTACTGGGAATATATCATTATCATGTTCATGGATAATTGAGTATCCATATGGAAATTTTTGTACTTATCGTATTCCATTAAAATATAAATATATATATCTAAAAAATCCTTATGTAGTAGGTATTTTTTTACTCCCACCAAGGATTAGGTGGCTTGAATATCTCTTTTTATAGAATCATCCACATTAGTTTACTTCCCGGAATTATAATATGTTAGGTAGTCATAATCTTTCAAAAATTATAAACATCATTTTCAATGCATGTCTATGTCCTGTTGGTTGAATATATATTTCAAGGTATTCTATTCAATATTGATATGAAACTTCTCACTATAGATATTACAATCCCAAATATTTATTTAAATATTGGTTTATCCAAATCTAAATCATTCTTTTGGTATTTTTTCTGCAGATTTTCTAATTAATGTGACACATAATAAATTACCTAATCAATTGTTATGATGACTTACCCTAAGCCCATTTTTAAATTAAAACTAAATATTACAAACCCTTAATGATATAATTTAATGTAATTATATTTGTAGTGGCCAGCCTATCCATTTGTTCAAGAAAAAATTATTTAAACTCCTCTATTAAATGGAAGTTTACAACCTTTTGTGTTGATTGGGATTGATATTTTGATAACCGTGGGAAATGTTTTATAAGGCATTGATAGTATCCAGCTATTTTGAGAAAACTAAGGTTATCAATTACTATTGTTTTAATTTTCCATTGTTTAGTAACATTGGGAATTTAATGATCTACAAATATTCCCTTTCGTTTTAATAGATAACCCAATAATGATACATTATGTAACAAGAATTAACAATTAATAAAATATTTATATAAGTTTTCCTTTTTAATAACTTAAAGACATTCTGAAAAAGATATTCATTCTCTTAATTACTCTTGGAATGTATGGAAATATATTCTATATGTATAATAAAAAATTTATCAATATATTGTATAAAGACTATATTTATTAGATACATAAATATGGAATAATAATTTATTATTCTGAATAGAATCTCTATAAATTAAAATTCTCTATACATCATATAGAATATTATTTATGAAATAACCTCCCCTTTGACCATAACAAAATAAGATATATAGATCAAAATTAAATCTTATAGAATTATTGAGATCTACTTAATTGATTAAATTTATCATAAATATAGGGTATATGATATTTTTTTTTGATAATTATTAATTTAACCTGATGATAATTAATGCAAAGAGGTATTCACCACTTCTTATTTGTTGACAAAGAGGACTGGTCCACCTCATGGTAAGGCATTAGGCCATACAAAACCCATTTCTAGATTCTCTTATTTCTTCTTATTCAATTATTAATTTTTATTTGAGGCCTTTATCCATGGGATATTTTAGATATACATGGATCCAGGTAAGTTTCAATAGAGAACTCATCTTGACACTCTTGGGAAATACGAAGTAGTTCATCCAGAAAATCAACATCATATTCCAATAAAATATGAATGAAATTAATATGGACTTCCTACCATATAATTTATTCTATAATTACATAATTTCTAGGTATCATGATCCATATTATATAATTCTATTCTATAGGGTGATCATGGTTATCCTTGAATTTAAATTTGATAATATGATGATTTTTTATATGAAATAAAATTTTTATGTCTGACCAATTAAGATGTTACATATAAAGTGAATGCCAATCATATCCCAATATTATTTAAAATTAAACTCATGGATGAATAACTATATGTATAGGTTGTAAATTTCCTAAAATTTCATTTAGAGAAGAGTTATATATCTCAGATGTGATCATCATGCCACAAGGTGTTTTAGAAATATATTAACATCCAAATCATGAGTTCGTGAGGCATGAATATGAAAAATATAATATGATATGAATGAACATGAATAATAAGAATTAAATAATTATTTTTTTATCTATATTTGAGAATAAGTCTAATTTTTATCACTATATTTCCATGATCCACCTCAAGGGTGAAATATGTGATACACTCTTCCTTGTTCGACTAGTTTAGGTGGTTTTCGGGTCCTATTATCTTATTTAGCATCCGGGTTAGGGCATTGATTTTCATAATTATCAATTTCCTTTTATTTAAAGCATTGATTTGTTAGTGGATAACTAACTAGGGTATTTTTTTCTCTTAGTTATATTAATCATCCAATTTATATTACTTACATAGTTTTTGTCTTAATGGTGAGTTTTTCCATATTTAGAAAACTTTACTAATCCCATTAAGAAATTAAATAATGTGATTACTCCAATATTTTTTACATATATTAAGTTATAAATTATATACCCAGTTTCACTTATCAATATATATATACTAAGATACTTTATAGTAAATTTTCCTCTCCAAAATAATGGGAGTCCCGAGTTTAAATATCCATTATTATAACACATTAAAAAATTTCTTCACAGACTCCATAGTCTCCTAATAATAATTCATTTTAAAGACGTAGATTTTTGAAAGAAAATAGATGAACTATTTTACTCTAAAAATAAAAAATATATAAGAGAGTATTACATTATGAACATCATGGAGTTTTTTTTCTATGTTCCAATTGATTCCTCCTCTTATTATATCAACTCCATGAATTATCGCTCCATATTTATTAAAGAAGTGAAAATAATATACTTGTTATAGAATATATTTTTTTACTCCTCCATTTACATATATTCAAAATCCCATTTTTTCGTTGTATTATAATTGAGAATTAACTGTTAGTCATTCTTACAATATAATAAATAAAATTTTTGGAATACCATATCTTGTTTCAAACACTAGAGAATATAAAATATGTTCCCATCCTATTAATCCAAATAATAGTATAAATTATATTATTATCCACTAATTTAAGGTGGATGTTATCATATGAAAAATTGATAGTATGCTTCTCTTTCATTGTTGTGTTATGGATCCAAACATGTTATTTGTTATTATCCATATCTTATGAAAGTTTGGTGAGAATTTAATCATTTTTTTATACTTTAGATCCCATCCCATTTGTTATTCATTATGAAAATAAATTCATTTTCCTTCACATCATTTATCAGCAAGGTTCACTCTAGTATCAAATCGTACTCAAATGATGGAAACTTGAGGTTTAATAATACTCAAATTAAATTCATATATTGTAATATATAGAATAAATAACTTATAAATAGTCTATATATCCTGAATTGTCAATCTCTATAATTCAATATAAATTATTGACATTAGTTTCCCTATTTGGTTCCAAAAAAATTAAAATCCCTCATAATTTTTTAGTAATTGTGTTGTAATCACTAATTTAATCCCATATAAGTTTTATACTAGGCTTAAAATTAGGCCAATTTGTTGTGAACAAGGATAAAATTGAGTTAACTCATAACCAAACTTTTTAGTTTTATTACTCCTAGGGGAATCTATTCCAGATCATGCATCCACTTATTAATATCGACAAAATTATTTCATTGGATGGAAACCACTAAATCTCATGTTTTCCAAAATTTTAGGATATTATCCTATAATTATACTATTTTTTAGGGTTTTAAATAAGGTTATCTCATCCAAATCATTTAAGATAACAAAAATAATCATAAAAAATAACTAAACCATGCTCTGATAAAAATTTAGGAGACATATGCTAATCATATGATTATATTTTACCCTCTACATAAGTTAATCATTACCTATATCAAATAATCTCACAATACAAATAACCAAATGATTTCTGTCTTAGAGTATAATCTATATAAAAACATATTTTTTAATACTTGTGATCATTTATCCATAATTTGACTACACTAGAACACTATTTTGATATCTTATAAGTTGTTCTTGTCTTCATATCCTATAGAAAGAAAACATAATAAATGGGTTAGATCAAATTATCTATAAGTAAATATATATAAATGAATCATAAAAGTTATATCCAAAACAAATAAGAAAACATGGGAAGTTGATAAATATGTTATAATGTGATCATGAGATCATAAATTGAAATTATAAAACATGTTTGATGATGGAGTGTCACTAAATAGGAAAATAATACCATAAATATATCATAGATAAATCATAAATATTATAACGTATATTAGAAGCATATAAAATAATTTTGAATCATGGAAGAACTATATAAGAAAATATAATTTCATAAAAATATTGAAAAATTATTAATGTAATAAACAATTACATTTTGATTAATGAAATGATTCACATGAATTAATTTTGAAAAAAATATGATGTACACACTTTTTTTTGTGAATGAACCCATGATGTTGATGCATTTTATATGATAAAACAAGAAAATCTCACAAATCCTTATATCATGATATGTAAATATGTAACCAATAAATTTTATGATGATATAGGACCCTTAAAATAGTATTCCTTAGTACTATGGCTATAATATATCACTCATTCATCATATCTTCAACACCCATTAAAAAATGGGATCAATATCATTTCCTAATGTTATCACATAATAGGATAACAAAAGTAGATCAATTTATGTAATAAATTCAACCCTAAATATTTATTATCATAGAATTGTATTTATAATTCTATTGATAGAAAATAAATTCATAGGAGATGGATATTTTTTATTTAAATACATAAATTAATTATAAATATAAAAATGATTTCTAAAAATATCAAGAACACCTCATAAAGAGAAAATGTTATGAGTCACTTTTTAAAATATAATTTCATAAGAATTGAAAAAATGAAACATTCAAGAATTAATTTGAAAAAAAATTTGTTAATGGATCCTTGAAAATTCATAAATTTTATCTCGATTAAATTTGTAGTGGAAGACAAAAAGGATGATGGAGAAAGGAAAAACCTTTTCATCATTTTTAAATAAAAATAAATTTACTTAATCACAAATTATAAAAAGAGTAAAAATTAATCAATTATAAAATAGTTAAAGACATGTTTTTAAGTAATTAAAATTTATTAAAATTTATAATTAAAATTCATAATGGAAAATATTGGTGGGAAGGGAAAATATGATAATGAATGAGAACATACTTCTTAGGGTGGATTTGGAATTATTCTTATAAATTATTGTTTTAAAAGAGAAATAAATACCCTGGGAGAAAAAGATCATAATTTAAAGATGCATTTTCCCTATATATTATAGTCGTTATAATTTATAATTGAGAAGTTTCATCTTAATAAAAACATAATGGATCATAGTCAAGAATGATTTTTTAATAATAAATTAAAAGAAATTTTGTCAATGAAAACCCCATTAACTTTTCCCTCGACATCCATGAAGAGTTTTTAATTCATATAAAACAAAAATAACCACCATAATAATTAATTATATAACCTTATTCATATCAATTACCCTATATTCTCTTAAGTTATAATAATTTGTTATATATATAATTATTATTTATAATTTATTTTCACCATCAAATGTCACTGTTTGTTATTGTTTTTCATATGATTTAAAATTTTAATGGAAATCCATATTTTTTTTATTATAATATCATTGTTTAATGATTGATAAAGTCAATGTAATAGTTGATTTAAAATTATTTCCACATTTTTTATTTGATTTTATTTGATTTTTAGTCATGATTAATGAATACATAATCAATGATGAGTTTGTTTTGGTAATTTTAGAAAAAAAAGTATTGGTATACAAATAATGAGTTAAATATAAATATAACCTTACAAGATCTTGAATAAATTCATAAAAATAATTCAATAAATTAAATTAATTCTCATAATCATGAAAGTGGGTTTCTGGAGAAAAATTAATTACATCATTATATGGAGGTTATAGTATGCACACACACACACAATATGTTTTTATTTTCTATGGAATTGAAAGAAGGTATAAATTGATTAATTTTTAAAAATATTTATCAGTTTTTATTTATAATATTTTTTTATTAAATATCTATTCTAAAATATTCATGTATATTGGTGATGAAAATTAAAATACACCATTCATGGATAGGGTAACATAAAGGATGTCGTCATTATTATGAGGAAAGGGGAATGATAGATTAATTCATTAAATAAATATAAAATAATTTTATATAATAATTATACTTATTTAATTATATTATAATTAGTAGAATAAATTTAAGAAGATGTATAACTAGAATAAATGTAATGATAATTATAGATGATAAAAATTTTATGCAAAGAAATGATTTATTTTTTGAAGACTTCTGGATTTATTTGAATTTTTGGAAACCTCTACAAACCACAAGTTTATGATGGTGGGAGTGGATAATTTAGGGAATAAATTATAAGAAATATATGGGATAATTTTATATTTTTCTTGTAGCGTAGATGGGGTGGTTGGAGGATCCTTTTATATTTGAAGGTGATGATATTTTTGTAAATATAATTTCTTCATAAAAAATGAAATCATTTTATATTGAAAAGTGGATAAAAAAGAGAAAATAATGGAATTTAGAATTTTTTAAGGTAGATCAAGGCCTCAAAAACTCATTTATATACATGTTTTCAACTCGTTTTTGGAGTTTTAGAACGTTGATTTAATCTTTTTACCACTTTTACATTTAATAAGTTAACTACTTTAACCTAAGTAATTTATTTTTGGAAATTATTTTATAATTTGCATGTTCTTATTCTAAATAAAAATTCCATTTTATTTGATAATAATTGTAAAAGTGGTAAAAACTATTTCTTTAATAATAAGTTTATAACACATTAAAATTTTTTTAGAAAATAATATAACTTATTTTCTAAATTTATAAATATCGGTTTTTAAATTAATCATAATATTATTAAATGTATAATTTTACTTAAAAATAAATAAATTATTATGAAAATGGTATCCCAAATTTATTTTTATTCATATTGTGAAGACCCAGACCCCCCTTGGTCCCTTCCTTTGCCAAAAATCTGGTTTCCTTGCGTGGTACCGATCGGTGAGACCGATCGGCGAGACCGATCGGTGAGACCGATCGGTGAGACCGATCGGTGAGACCGATCGGTGAGACCGATCGGTGAGACCGATCGGTGAGACCGATCGGCGAGACCGATCGGTGACACCGATCGGTGAGACCGATCGGCGAGACCGATCGGTGACACCGATCGGCGAGACCGATCGGTGAGACCGATCGGTGACACCGATCGGTGACACCGATCGGCGAGACCGATCGGTGACACCGATCGGTGAGACCGGCCCTGCCAAGTTGTTCCAGTAATGTCCCTTTTTCGCAAATAGGGTTTTAAACCCTATTCTTCCTTGCTAAAAATATCTTGGAAATCCGAAACGCGCGCAAAGGTCTTAATTAAATGCTTCATTAATTCATGGGTCAGTTAAAACCACCCAGCGCCATTAATGATGAGTCAAGCCACGTGGTCAACCCACGACTCCCTCGTCTTCCGTGGTTTTTTGTTTTCATCTCAACCGTCCCCAGCCCTTATAATTAAGGGTTAGGCCGTGGTTTTCCCCCTTCTTCGATCGTGACTCTTCTGGTGCATCGGGACCGCCGCGTCGTTATCCGTAAAGTTCCGCGCCCCCGGTCCAAACGTCGATCATCCATCAACAGGTAGGGAATTTCTCTCGTCTCTCACTTTTGTGTATCATGCGGGGTGGGCGTTACTTTTGTTCCTATGAAATTGGTTGAACCAAACCCTAATGAAGATACTAAACGAAGTTCTAAAGAAAGAAGGGGAGGGGTTGTGATCGTTGTTTATGCTTTATCTTGTGATCATCCCTTTTGTTGTACTGGTCTATGTTTTCTGAAAATTGAGGCCGTTGGTGGTCGTGTGTGTGCACTTGAATCCCCTCGTGATGTTTTAAATGGGTTGCTGAAATTGTGAACTCCTGCTGTGAAATTGGTTAATCACGTATACCCGGCTGAATAATTGAAAGCACCAGGATCAACCCTTTTGTGATAACTAACGGATAGAACACATGGAATTTTGAAATCATGGAGTGTGTTAAGTCGTTTAAATCTGAAAATCCCTGACTCGTGTTGGTAGTGGTTGTTGGTTGTTTTCCCTTCGGGCCGTTTGCTGGAAATGTGGGAGGGGATGGGATCCCCCGTTCTTTTTATACTCTCGGTGGCTGTGTGAATTTGGGGGATGGGATCTCCTGTTGGCATGGTTTCAGTGGTTGTGGGTTTTTATCACAAACTGGGGAGAGATCCTCTGTTGACAGAACCAGGTGTGAGTGTTTTGGTTGATCTATGCTTGACGTTTTCCTTGGTTATGCTTATGGTAGTTGCCCAGTAGTGCTTAAAATTAATTGAACATTTGACTGAACGTGAAACAAGAATGGGACAAATGGTTTTGTGGGCAAGGGTCGCGAATTGTGACTCGGGCGTTGTGGTATTGTGTCCTGTAGGTTGGCTAGGAAAACCTAAGTTTTGGGTGAGTGTTTGTTACCTATATCTATACTTGTAGCTTTGTGTTTCTTATTCGCGCCCCACCCAAGTTGAGCACTTAGTGCCGAACACCCCCATTTATGGGGGAAGGGTGTTTTTCCCAACACTATACTTAGTGGCTGGTTATTAGCTCCTTTTCTGCTCCCTTTCCCGGATAGCCCAAGTACCTTCGGGCAGGCTGTGATGGCCTGAAGTCCATTATTAGCCCAAGAACCATCGGGCAGGGTGTTGTGGTGGTTGGCCAGGTGTGTGCGGCAGGTGGTTTCCCAAGTGTCTTCGGGATGAGGCCCAGGTGTTTTTCGGGCGTGGCAGTGGATTCTTTAGCCCAGGTGTCTTCGGGCGTAGCGGTGGTTGTTCTGGCCTAGGTGTTTGCAGGCATGGTTACTTGTGACAGTTGAGGCCCAGGTGTGTGCGGGCGGGATTTGGCAGTGGGACTGCCTGTGGTTGTGGCCCAGGTGTGTGCGGGCGGGATTTGGCAGTGGGACTGCGTGTGGTTGTGGCCCAGGTGTGTGCGGGCGGGTGTGGCAGTGGGACTGCGGTGAGAATGGCGGGATTGGTCTGATGCGTAGGATGTCTCAATAACCAGTGGGAAAGTGGCGCGGGGTACCCAAACATCGATGTGCTCTTATATATATATTACTTGACTTGCGTTATTTGGGGAGCGAACCTTGGTGAGGCTTGGGATGGATAGTTGCCTTGTTAGGTGTTTGGTTTACTCTTTCTCACGGGACTTTAGTACGTTCCCCCACTTGTGCACGAGAGTCTTGGTTTTCCCTACTGAGTGTACTTGTATGCTCACCCTACGTTTACTTTCAGGTTTCCAGGAGGACTACCAGGGCTGCGCGGGACCCTATTAGTCGGACAGTTGGAGTTGTCGCTGTTGTCGTACCTTTGTTTTCTTTTGTACTTGTACTTTGTTGTAAACTGTTTTAACATGCATGTGGAAATGGTTACTTTTGGCTTTACTTTTCCTTCTATCTTGGTGTTGTTGGGTTTTCTCCTCCTTATCTTTCGATCCTATAAAATAAAAAGGGTAATGCCTTCCATTTGTGAGAACTTCCTATACCCTTGGTGCTAGTCGCCACTCCGGGACCTATTGAAGGCGGGTTTCGGGGGTCATTATCTCTCCTTCAACTCGAAGAAGGAAGGGCCTGGCAACCTGCTGACCCTTCCCTCCTTTTGGTGAAGGCGGGTCGTGACAGAATGGTATCAGAGGGAGGTTGAGAGATAGGACGGAGTCTGGAGTTAGGCACAGTGAGGATTTCATGGGATGGTAAGGCAACAGCGTTGGGTGACCTTGGTGCGTGAAATAGGCCAGGGAGGACCGGCTAGGACACGGGATTTTAGGGCCCCCCGTGATCCGATGCAAGGACTCTGGACCTACCGAACGACCAAGTGAAGCCACACTGATTGCAGGGTAGAGACCCTAGGAAAGGTACATGCATCATAAATGACTTGTGTTCTTGTGTTTCTGGGATGTCTTGGGAAATTAAGAATAAATTAAATCTTAATAAGTTTTGAGAACGGTTTTCTTTGCACTACTGGGCTTAGGTATTCCTTGGTTTCCTTGCAGCTATGGCACCTGGAAGGCGACCACGTGTGGTACAGGCGATCGAGACTCCTGAGACTACCTTGGCCAATCAGCAGAGAGCTGATCGGGAGGAAGAGGACGACCGGTGGCAGAAGACTCTTCGAGCCTTTCAGCGACAGGCCCTCGAGAAATATGAGGGCAGCACCTCCGACATGAAGACGGAAGGCTGGCTGGAGGAGCTAGTCATAGCCTTCGGCCTGATTCGGGCCCCGACAGAGTACTGGGTTCCTCTGGCTGTTAGCCAGATGCGAGGAGCGTCACGTCAATGGTGGATGCTTCACCTGGGGAGTAGGAAAGAGTCTGAGGTTGCTTGGGCGGAATTCGAGAAGGAGTTCCGGGCGGAGTTTCTCTCCCCGACAATGAAGGCGGAGAAGAGACAGGAGCTACTCTCCCTCCAGCAGGGGAGCATGTCCGTGAGGGAACTTGGAATCAAGTTCAAGGACCTCCTGCGTTTTGCTCCAGACCTCTTTCCCGATGAGGAGTCTCGGGCAAGACGTTTGGAGGAGGCGCTCCGACCCTCCCTCCAGTATGCTGTTACTCCCTTTACCCTTCCGACATACTTAGAGGTTCAGAAGAAGGCCGAAGTGGTGGAAAGGATGCACACTCTAGGCGGACTGTCACGAGAAGGGATCCAGCTGGGACCATCGAAGGGGAAGGCCGTCAGCACCAGGCCCCCAGCATCGGGACCCTCCAGGTTCCGACCCGCAGGGAGCAGGCCGCAGCAGTTTCAGTTTCGATCCCCTGGCCCACGTTCTTTCCCTTCGGGCTCGGGACCACGGTGCTTCATCTGCGGGAGCCCTGGACATCTTCGGAGTCATTGCCCCGATCGGGTGCAGTACAGCAGTGGAAGTCATCCCCAGCATCCGTCACAGCAGCAGCAGTTCCCAGCCAGACCCTTCCAGCAGCAGCAGCAGGGACAGCGAGCTCCCGCTCCTCCGCAGACAGACATAGAAGGGGGAGGCCGACCTCAGGGCGCTCCCCAGGGACCTCGACCAGGGCGTGGTCGGGGAGGTGGCCGACAGCCGAGGGGTAGGGGAGCTGGGCGTGGACAGTTACACGCCGCAGAAGCAACAGTTCCAGCAGGGCCAGAGGTTGTTCGAGGTACGATCAGTGTGTTTAGCACTCTTGCTTATGCTTTGTTCGATACCGGAGCTTCGCACTCCTTTGTTGCACCCAGTCTAGCCCGCGCCTTGGGTCTAGATGCCGAGAGACTTCCAGTGCCCCTGGTGTTGAACACACCAGTTGGAGGTCAGACCGACTTGCTGTTCGTTTGTCGGGGGTGTAGACTGATGTTGGGGCCACATCAGTCGGTTAAGGACCTCCTTCTGCTACATATTCGGCCGTACGATGTCATCCTAGGCATCGACTGGCTATTTTCTGTGTGCGCCGTCATCGACTGTTTCCAAAGGAGGGTGGTGTTCTCCGGTTTGGACGGCCAGCGTGTTACTTTCACCGGCGAGCGGAGCTGTCCGAAGGGAATCAGGAGGGAGGAACCTCTCCTCTCCTTGTTGACCGAACTGACGATAGAATCAACAGATGCGGAAATGGTGGAAGTACCAGAGATCGTTCGTGAATTTATGGACGTCTTTCCTGAGGAGGTGACGACTCTACCCCCTCGACGTGAAATCGAGTTCGGGATAGACCTGCAGCCCGGCTCTCGACCAATCTCGATGGCTCCTTACCGGATGGCACCTTCGGAGCTACGGGAGTTGCGGATACAGATTGACGATCTGATGAAGAGGGGTTATGTTCGTCCAAGTGCATCACCGTGGGGTGCCCCAGTCTTGTTTGCGAAGAAGGCAGATGGTGGCCTCAGGTTATGCATTGATTACAGGAGGCTGAATCAGGTAACAATCAAGAACCGCTACCCTCTTCCGAGGATAGATGATCTTTTCGACCAGCTGAAGGGGGCAGGATGGTTCTCGAAGATCGACCTGCGATCCGGGTACCACCAGCTGAGGGTGAAGGATAGCGACGTCCCGAAGACGGCGTTCAGGTGCAGGTATGGGCACTTCGAGTTCGTGGTCATGCCCTTTGGTGTTACGAACGCCCCGGCCGTGTTCATGGGGCTTATGAACTCCATCTTTCGGGAGTACCTGGATCGGTTTGTGGTGGTGTTCATCGACGATATCCTGATCTATTCAAAGTCAGAAGAGGACCGTGCAGAGCACCTGAGGACAGTTTTGGAGGTCCTACGACAGCACCAGCTCTATGGGAAGTTGTCAAAGTGCAAGTTCTGGGCGCGAGAAGTGCACTTCCTTGGACATGTAGTGTCTGAGCAGGGAGTAGCAGTCGACCCATCAAAGGTTGAGGCAATTGTTTCTTGGGCAGCACCCAAGAATGTGGCGGAAGTTCGGAGTTTCCTTGGACTGGCAGGCTACTACCGGAGATTCGTACCCAACTTCTCCCGGGTAGCAGCCCCTTTGACGGCTTTGACCAAGAAGGACCAAGTTTTCATGTGGAGCGAGCAATGTGAGTCGTCCTTCAGCTACCTAAAAGAAAAACTGGTTAGTGCCCCAGTGTTGAGGTTGCCAGAAGAAGGGATGGCCTATGAGGTATTCTGTGATGCTTCAGGACAGGGCCTGGGGTGCGTATTGATGCAGCGACAAGGGGTGATCTCCTACGGGTCCAGGCAGCTACGCCCCCATGAGCGGAACTATGCCACCCATGACCTGGAGCTTGCAGCGGTGGTGTTCGCATTAAAGCTGTGGCGACATTACCTCTTTGGGGAGCGCTTTGTGGTCTTCACCGACCACAAAAGCTTGCGCTATATCTTCTCCCAGCGTGACTTGAACTTGCGACAGCGGAGGTGGGTCGAGTTTCTCCAGGACTACGACTTTGAGATCTCATACACTGAAGGTAAGGGAAACGTTGTGGCTGATGCCCTGAGCAGGAAGCCGCATCAGGAGGTGGTTCGGGAATCTGCTGATGCTTGGAAGGCAATGGGGGAGTTGGCTGCCTTGCACTTGGATGCAAGGGTGGAAGGTACTAGAGGTTGTTTGTTTCAGATGACGGTACAGTCCTCCTTGTTGCAGCAAGTGGAAGAGTCTCAGTGGGGAGATCCTGAGGTAGAAGTGTTGCGGGATCGTGTCGATCAGGGGAACGCCCCGGAAGGATGGTCGGAGGACAGCCGACATCGGATGCTCTTTCATCGGAGGTTGTTTGTTCCGGAGGTGATGCGTGATGAAGTCCTTCATGAGCTCCATAGCTCAGCCTTGGCGGTACATCCGGGTGTTTCGAAAATGTACCAAGGCCTGAGGGGACAGTTTTGGTGGCCCGGGGTGAAACGGGCAGTGGCAGAGTTCGTGGCTAAATGCCTGGTGTGTCAGCAGGTGAAGGCTGAACACCGTGTTCCTGGTGGTCTGTTGCATCCTCTAGATGTTCCCGAGTGGAAGTGGGACGACGTCTCAATGGACTTCGTCACGGGACTACCCAGAGCTCAGGGCGGGCATGATGCTATCTGGGTAGTGGTGGATCGATTGACTAAATCTGCTCACTTCTTGGCTATCAAGGAGTCGGGACCCGTGAGTACCTTAGCACAGAGGTACGTGGATGAGGTGGTGCGTTTGCATGGAGTTCCGAAAACGATCGTCTCGGATCGGGACACTCGATTCACCTCACGAGTCTGGAAGGGATTACAGCATGCTTTTGGCACCCAACTACGCCTTAGCACTGCTTTTCACCCTCAGACTGATGGGCAGACAGAGCGGACTATCCAGACTTTGGAGGACATGCTGCGAGCATGTGTTCTGGATTTCGGAGGATCATGGGTACGACACTTGCCTTTAGTAGAGTTTGCCTACAACAACAGTTTTCACTCTACTATCGGCATGGCTCCTTTTGAGGCTTTGTATGGAAGACCATGTCGTTCACCCTTATGTTGGGCAGAGGTTGGTGAGACTGGTACTCTTGGACCAGAAGTAGTGCAGAGCACCACGGAGAAAGTCCAGCTAGTGCGGGAGAGGATGAAAGCAGCTCAGGATCGGCAGAAATCTTATGCTGATCGTCGGAGGAGGCCCCTGAAGTTCGAGGTGGGAGATCATGTGTTTTTGAAGGTTTCCCCTCGACGGGGGCAGCGGAGGTTCGGAAAGGGGAGTAAGCTCTCCCCTAGGTTCATCGGACCTTTCGAGGTGCTGAGGCGAGTTGGCGAGGTGGCATATCAGCTGGCCCTACCACCTCAGTTGGAGAGGGTCCATGACGTCTTCCATGTCTCCCAGCTTCGTCAGTACTTACATGATGACTCTCATGTCATCAACTGGGGAGAGCTAGACGTGGGAGGAGACGCGACCTTCGAGGAACGTCCAGTCAGAATCGAGGATCGCAAGGAGAAAGTGCTCTGTGGACGAACCGTCGGCCTGGTTCGTGTGTTGTGGAGACATGGCGGCCTCGAAGAGAGTACGTGGGAGAGGGAAGCACAGATGCGTGCCCAATACCCCGAGTTGTTCTGAGTTTTGAACCCTTGGTGCCTGTTGTGACAGAACGTTTGACCTTTTTGGCTATGAAATGTGCTAGGTTCCTTTCCTCTGATTTTGTGTGGGAAGCCCCGGTTGAAGGGAAGGGGAAACCCGACCCCTAATCAGGACGCATTAAGGTGGATGCGATTAAACCCGTGCGGGCGAGTCAGTGCCGCCCAAAGCGGATAATATCTTGACATGGGGGAGAAGAACTCCCCAAACCCACATGACCGGGCGGTTTGGCGTGATATGATGCTTGGTTCTTGACAGGGGGTATTTTCAATTAGCGGGGGTCCACTCCTAAGAGGTATCTTCGAAGATGGTTGTTCGGATCCTCTCTTTCCTTCTAGTTTGTTTTGATTCTCGGGGACGAGAATCGTTTAAGAGGTATCTGATGTGAAGACCCAGACCCCCCTTGGTCCCTTCCTTTGCCAAAAATCCGGTTTCCTTGCGGGGTACCGATCGGTGAGACCGATCGGTGAGACCGATCGGCGAGACCGATCGGTGAGACCGGCCCTGCCAAGTTGTTCCAGTAATGTCCCTTTTTCGCAAATAGGGTTTTAAACCCTATTCTTCCTTGCTAAAAATATCTTGGAAATCCGAAACGCGCGCAAAGGTCTTAATTAAATGCTTCATTAATTCATGGGTCAGTTAAAACCACCCAGCGCCATTAATGATGAGTCAAGCCACGTGGTCAACCCACGACTCCCTCGTCTTCCGTGGTTTTGTGTTTTCATCTCAACCGTCCCCAGCCCTTATAATTAAGGGTTAGGCCGTGGTTTTCCCCCTTCTTCGATCGTGACTCTTCTGGTGCATCGGGACCGCCGCGTCGTTATCCGTAAAGTTCCGCGCCCCCGGTCCAAACGTCGATCATCCATCAACAGGTAGGGAATTTCTCTCGTCTCTCACTTTTGTGTATCATGCGGGGTGGGCGTTACTTTTGTTCCTATGAAATTGGTTGAACCAAACCCTAATGAAGATACTAAACGAAGTTCTAAAGAAAGAAGGGGAGGGGTTGTGATCGTTGTTTATGCTTTATCTTGTGATCATCCCTTTTGTTGTACTGGTCTATGTTTTCTGAAAATTGAGGCCGTTGGTGGTCGTGTGTGTGCACTTGAATCCCCTCGTGATGTTTTAAATGGGTTGCTGAAATTGTGAACTCCTGCTGTGAAATTGGTTAATCACGTATACCCGGCTGAATAATTGAAAGCACCAGGATCAACCCTTTTGTGATAACTAACGGATAGAACACATGGAATTTTGAAATCATGGAGTGTGTTAAGTCGTTTAAATCTGAAAATCCCTGACTCGTGTTGGTAGTGGTTGTTGGTTGTTTTCCCTTCGGGCCGTTTGCTGGAAATGTGGGAGGGGATGGGATCCCCCGTTCTTTTTATACTCTCGGTGGCTGTGTGAATTTGGGGGATGGGATCTCCTGTTGGCATGGTTTCAGTGGTTGTGGGTTTTTATCACAAACTGGGGAGAGATCCTCTGTTGACAGAACCAGGTGTGAGTGTTTTGGTTGATCTATGCTTGACGTTTTCCTTGGTTATGCTTATGGTAGTTGCCCAGTAGTGCTTAAAATTAATTGAACATTTGACTGAACGTGAAACAAGAATGGGACAAATGGTTTTGTGGGCAAGGGTCGCGAATTGTGACTCGGGCGTTGTGGTATTGTGTCCTGTAGGTTGGCTAGGAAAACCTAAGTTTTGGGTGAGTGTTTGTTACCTATATCTATACTTGTAGCTTTGTGTTTCTTATTCGCGCCCCACCCAAGTTGAGCACTTAGTGCCGAACACCCCCATTTATGGGGGAAGGGTGTTTTTCCCAACACTATACTTAGTGGCTGGTTATTAGCTCCTTTTCTGCTCCCTTTCCCGGATAGCCCAAGTACCTTCGGGCAGGCTGTGATGGCCTGAAGTCCATTATTAGCCCAAGAACCATCGGGCAGGGTGTTGTGGTGGTTGGCCAGGTGTGTGCGGCAGGTGGTTTCCCAAGTGTCTTCGGGATGAGGCCCAGGTGTTTTTCGGGCGTGGCAGTGGATTCTTTAGCCCAGGTGTCTTCGGGCGTAGCGGTGGTTGTTCTGGCCTAGGTGTTTGCAGGCATGGTTACTTGTGACAGTTGAGGCCCAGGTGTGTGCGGGCGGGATTTGGCAGTGGGACTGCCTGTGGTTGTGGCCCAGGTGTGTGCGGGCGGGATTTGGCAGTGGGACTGCGTGTGGTTGTGGCCCAGGTGTGTGCGGGCGGGTGTGGCAGTGGGACTGCGGTGAGAATGGCGGGATTGGTCTGATGCGTAGGATGTCTCAATAACCAGTGGGAAAGTGGCGCTGGGTACCCAAACATCGATGTGCTCTTATATATATATTACTTGACTTGCGTTATTTGGGGAGCGAACCTTGGTGAGGCTTGGGATGGATAGTTGCCTTGTTAGGTGTTTGGTTTACTCTTTCTCACGGGACTTTAGTACGTTCCCCCACTTGTGCACGAGAGTCTTGGTTTTCCCTACTGAGTGTACTTGTATGCTCACCCTACGTTTACTTTCAGGTTTCCAGGAGGACTACCAGGGCTGCGCGGGACCCTATTAGTCGGACAGTTGGAGTTGTCGCTGTTGTCGTACCTTTGTTTTCTTTTGTACTTGTACTTTGTTGTAAACTGTTTTAACATGCATGTGGAAATGGTTACTTTTGGCTTTACTTTTCCTTCTATCTTGGTGTTGTTGGGTTTTCTCCTCCTTATCTTTCGATCCTATAAAATAAAAAGGGTAATGCCTTCCATTTGTGAGAACTTCCTATACCCTTGGTGCTAGTCGCCACTCCGGGACCTATTGAAGGCGGGTTTCGGGGGTCATTATCTCTCCTTCAACTCGAAGAAGGAAGGGCCTGGCAACCTGCTGACCCTTCCCTCCTTTTGGTGAAGGCGGGTCGTGACACATATATACTATTTATACCAATAATTATATAGTGTTTGCAAAAAAAATATTATTTACTATTCAACAAAAAATAAGAAAAAAGAAAAAATGATCCTAAAGTAACATAAAATATAATTACAAATGTAATTATAATGAAATTAATTTCCCAAATATGAATTTTTATTATTTTTAACTAGATTAAATATCTAATAAAATTTGTATTATTCAATTATTCTTATCAATTATATATTTTATTGTCATTTAATTTAAGATAATTATTTTCCTGAAATACAAATGCATATCATTTAAAAAATAAATTATAAAAAATACCTTTTTATGCATAAAATATTCTTACTAGTTGTTTAACTATTATAATTAAATTTCACAATTTAATTAATCTTAAAAGAAACTATTATTTTAATTTCAAGATAAATTTTATAATGTGCTTACCACTCTTTATACATGCTAATTCCACAAATATATTGACAACAATTATAATTTCTTTATTAAATGTATCATTGTTTTTTTAGTTCTGTGTTGATTGTGAAAAAATATATTTAACACAATTATTATATTAATGAGTAATTTGCACATCAATAATTTGTATTTACATTGATATAATGATAAATCTGTTATGGATTTATATTTTTTGGACCGATTTCATAAATTTTATCACTCAATGAATTTGATATTTTTCCCCAATAATTTTCTATACAGTATTGAGATTAAGATGGAGTAACATATGAATAATAATATGGAATAAATTTACATTGTATTATTAGATAATATATATGTGTATTTAATCACTAATAATTATAATACTTTTTATTATTCCCATTTAAATATTACATTTATTGACAATATGTTCAATATCTATTTAGTTAGGTGATGGATATTCCTAGAGTATTTTTATAGACTCAAGGAAATGAATAGGATGTTATGATTGATATAGAATCCCTATATAAACATAATTTTGTTACATAAGGTCATAGTAAAGGAGATTTTGAAAAGGAATTAGATGTAATTACTGATAAATCATCCATGTATTTCCATAAGATGATTGTGAAAATTTATTATATAGCTTAAGAACCAATGTTTTTTAGATTTTCAAAAAAACATGGAATAACATAAGCCATTTAAGAAAGTTTATGTGTGCCAATTGATGTATTGATCTTTAACTACAAGACATGTGCTGCTGAAGGATGTAATTTCTTTAAAATAAATAAAGATAATGGATTTTTCTAACATATGAGAATTTTGGTTGAATATTTTATGATTCCATATGTGTAATCTCTAATCATTAAATACTATTAATAGGTATTCAAGAATTATTGGGTGATTTTATTACATAAATTTATATTTTTATGGATGAGATGACTTTTTTGATAAGGATAAAAATCATTTGAAGATAAGCAATTATTATTTTGGTGAATTCTAGAGTTATAAAGATCTATGTTTTCATTTTCTATATTTATAAGTATGAATCTAGTGACATAAATAAAATCACGTAGCCTATTTTGTGATGTATCCAAATACATTTAGAAAAATTAACCAAGGAAATGATTTATTCTATGTATGGTAATTATGGAAAATGTATTATATTTTCCAATGAAGATGAATGATTCACATAGATTTGTGTTTTTTTCTAGATTCTTCATGTAAATGATTTATAAAATATAGAAAACTCAACATATCTAATTAATGGATGTGTGTGTCTCATTTAAGTGAACCAGATAAGTGGTTTCAATCCTTGTAAAAGAATATCACCATATACATTATGAATATCTATATATTTCTAGAATATAAATTTTATGAAGGAAAAAACATATCATAAAATTATTATTATTAGATATTCATGGGAAATCATTAAGATCAGTTATTTGATCACGATGAAAATATATGATCAAATTAGAATCATCCAATGGAGAATCTAATATTGGTTAGATAAGATACACACATTGTAGGAGATAATTCCACATCAGTTTTTATTAATTCATGATAAATGGTAGATTGATATTGTAATAAGGTGGTCCATGTTCTAAATTATCATTCCTCAAAAATTGTGTTCTTTCTAAATGGGTATAAATGAAACAAATTTTATGGAGAATTAGAATGTGATAATTTAATATCACTTTCCGATTGAATAATACGACCTAAATGGATTTAAATAATTATTGGAATGGGAGTTTAATTGAATTTTAATGAGGGATAAATTGGGAAACTATTTATAGGTAAACATCCGACTGATGAAGATCATGGAGTTTCTATAATTCAAATATGAAAATATTTACTATGATATTTTTTAGAATGATTTTCATGATTAATTTTTGAATATGAATATATTTCACTTACCATTGAAGATGTTATGAGAATATATTACTCTTATTCACATTCGGAGATCATCTGGTAAAATGATACATCCATTTTCTAGGTGTAGAAAAGTGTTAATGGTTCTACATTGTTATATCTTGATTACAATATTATTTCTTTAAAAAAATTGGGTTCCCTCAGTTTTGAATGTGATGCTAAATTTTTTGCGATGTTGGAAGTGTCAAAGAAGTTGATTTCTATCCAACCCTTTCATTTTTTTAAGAAAAAAAAATCGATCAAAGTTGGAGTGTTCAAATACATTCAAGAATATTTTTTGAAGAATAATAGTAATATGGTGAAGGATATTATATCAATTTTACTTAAACTATCCAACTAACTGTATCAATACTCTTAGTAATTTAGGTCCATTATGTTTTCATGTAATAGTAACAAAGGGTAATGTAAAATTCCAACATATGTGAAGTTAAATTGATTAAATCAGAGTAATTTAAGTCTTTTTAGTGGTTTAAGGTGTCTAGAATAATATTTGGCACCTATCTAAATATAAAAATTGAATAATTTGTGGTTATAATATAAACAAGTTCATATTTGGTAAGTGGATGATGCATGTTCAAAACTTTTTTTTGAATTAATTATCTTGTAAGGAAAAAATATATTAGTTCATAATAAAATATATGATCTCAAGAAAAATCAAATAAAGAGAAGTGTATGCTCTCACACTAAGTCCATACCTTATAAAAATACTTATGTTCTTTTTACCTACATATTCTTCACTATTAGGTGAGTGACTCGCATTCATTAATAGATCTATATCTCCTAAATAGGAGAACCATGTATAATATGTGATTATTTAAAAGTAAATAAAACATGGTAAAAGGGTACAGCTGATTCACACCACCCATGTGTCTTCATCGTCTAATTGGGCTCTACATGTGGTATCATAGGACCAGACTTCTTCTGATTTGATGAAATTATTCCCAGTTATTTTTAATAAATTATTTGTGAAGTGCCTATTTGAAGATGTTAAAGTACTACCATATATTGCATAATTAGACACTATCCATGTTAATGATGATTTAACACTCATGAATGTTTCACCCAAAACATTAAAGAATAATATGTAATAGTACGAAAATAAATTGAATAAATATTAATGAAATGTCAATTACTACTTCATAAAATTAAAATTATAAGATTATAATCTATAAAATCTTTTGATATTGATCACTTAGAAGACATATGTTTTAGTTGTGTAGAATGTGTAAATGATGAACATGTTAAAATAGTAGATGAATTATACTATAAATTTTATAGTTATATGGAAGATGTTTCTATTGATGTAATTACATGTATATTTTTCTTAATTAAGAAATATATTGATAAAAATGTACAACTGTAAAAGGATTTTAAAATAGTGGAGTATTTAATATAAAGTAAATTTAAAAGGCATAATTCGCTCATAATACACTTGGAAGAAGATGAAGAACCTATGACCCTTTCTAATTATAAGGATTCATTTACTGAATAAATTCTTCAAATAAATACATGTGAGAAAAAAATAATAGATAAATCTCATAATGAATTTATACATTAATTTTAAAACAAATACAAAACATCTATGAAGGATACAGATGAAAAATGATAAATAATATCTAAGAAGCTCAGTAAGCATGATAGGTCTATATAATAAAATATAATAATTCCTTAAGAATTCATTAAAATATAAATGAGGAATGAAATGAAAGGTTGGGATTGATTGAGGATGGAAAGAACAACCTCAACATGAAGAATCATAAACATGAAATGAAATTGAAAAATCAAGAATATGTGACACTTTTTAATAGAATAATTTCATTGATTAAAAAAATTGAACATGAGTATTTATGAGAAAGTAGTGAAAAATATTTTCTTTGGTGAAGTAATTCATGCACGTTAAACATTTTTCAATGGTTCTATAAATATAAAAAATTCTCAATTTGAGAATATAACTAAAAAAGATAAAGATATTTACATGATTATAGTTGAAAATTCCATGGTGTATATATTTTAAATTCATATAATCAATGGTATAAATGTATCACAAGAAGCTAATTAGGTGTTAACGAAGTAAAACAAGTGGTTAAAGGAAAAATAATTAAGGTTCATGATAATTTATTTAAATAATGTCACATTCAACATAAAAATCAGTGTAAATAAAATTATGTGTGGATTGGAAGGTATTTTATAATCTTGTTTAATATGATAAGGTTTCCATAATAATTAAATACCATGAATTTTAATTTAAAAAAATGATCGAGTTAGATATTGAATCTTCATAAGCTTCTCAAGAGAATAATATTGTAATGAGAAACGTTCCCTAAAAGGAATCATACAAGTAGATAGAGAAAAATCATATCTTCTATAGATATATTTACAATATGTGAATTTAAAAATGTATTGTGTTGTCTTAGTGATTTTTTATTTAGTAATGTTACCTCGTATTATAGTATTTTTTTTCTCTAAAACTATATAAATATGGGAGGATAAAAATAAAATTATATCTAACAAATATTTAATGGTGGATGATGTAACATCTAAGACAATTAGAACCCCATTTATAATAAAAATTGTTTGGTATTCTACCCAAAAGAGTTAACTAAGAATATTGGAATTACTAAGAATATTGAAATTAAAATAAATTGAATGAGACGTATTCGACATTGTTGGTATTTATAGAAGCTCAGTCATATGTCCATTTATTTTTGGTTAAATGAATCAACTTCTGAATATTATATGAGGACCATTTCTAGGAAGAGAAAATCATTTATGTGAATAAAACCTATTGAAAAATATAAAACCACACAAAAAATTATGAATCATTCATATAAAAATAGATATAAATCCTTGAATAATTTCTTTGATTTATGAAACATATATGGTCACTTTTATTAAGAGTGATGGTATGGTTCTAAACAACAAAACGGATTTGATGCTAAGAGAATAAGACCACAACATGTGAAAAATGATCAACGTAAGAATGATGATCCTTCCATAGGTGAGGATCAAGCTAATAAAAGTGTTCAATAAATGGTGAAAATTATCCACACTACTCCCATGAAGACTAATATAATGGATGTCGAAGACCTATGTAAATAAAGAAAGTTTTTATAATCTAGTAAAAGATTCGACACCATGGATAACGACAGACAATCTAGAGATAATAATTTAAGAATGAGAAAGATAGACATGAGGAATGACTTAATTTAAAAAAGAGATAAAATGGTTAATATAGAGTTTATGTACATTCCCTAGGAATTGGTGAATATGATTCCAAAAATTTCTAAGTCTAAGGTTAAATATAATCAATTTTTAGATTTTAAACAAAATTTATTTTTTCACAAATGATAATTTAAATCATTGTTTTACTTATTTTGAAAATAAAAATAGTTATAAAATGCATAAAAAAACTTGGTATTATGGAAGAGATAATATTCCATAAGAAGATAATGAATTTAAAGAGAGGATATGTATGTCCCTAGCCTTAAAACATTATATAATCTTGAGATAAGTCAATAATTTTACATTAATTCACCTCAAGGATCTTTTAATGTATATATTTTTATTGAATTAGGCCATTATTAATACATATCATCCCATAATCACATAAGAGGATACTATAAAAATAGTATCCTTTTTCCACCAAAGGAAACCTTTTTAAAAACAGAAGTTGATTTCTTTTCTTGATAAAAATATTCTTGACTTCTTTCATTCTCGTACTAATCTTTATATCATGTTATAACATTTTAAAAACATGGGATGAGAATAAAAACTCTGAAAGGGTTAAATAAGTAAATAAAACATTAGTCCATGAATATTTATAAACCTATGAATTCATAAGAATCATGAAAACTTCATAGTAACCATAAATCATAAATGTAACTTGTGCCATCCATATCATACATACATTGTATCCTTCATGGCTATATAGGGATAACCATTATGGTTACATTTGGAATACCTTTTAGAGACTATTCCCTAAATATATTTGCGGAAACCTTAACATCTACCACTATCATTTTACCTAATTCATTAAAGAACTATCATGGGCTCACTTGACCTCAGTTTATCACAGAACCACCTGTATACATAACAATGCCCACGAGCCATAACATAATCATAACACGTAAAACAAGCATAATGGAAAAATAGAATTTCCCCACTAAAATAAAAATAGATCATTTCTAGATACTAAAATAATAAATCCTTTATCAAAATCATTTTCAATACCAAAATATATTAAAAAGTGTCTATTTTATTTATTTTTCTTTTAAAAACATTACATCTTATAGAGAAAGCTATATATAAAATAATGCTCACGCTGGTGGAACGGTCATTCCCACTGCATACGTTAAAAACATTCCTTTTTTAATTTATTAAGACACTCCATGGAAAAATATTGCACTTGAAAATTTTTTAATGAAATTAGAAATAAAATGGTTTTATTATAAACAGTATAAAATAATGTTATGTATAAATAAAAATATGCCTCAATGAAAGTGGATTGAGATGATGTCCCTTACATTGAGTCTGACTTATCTTGTTCATTAATTAATTTCATAAATAATAAAAATAGGTTAATTTTTATTTTTATCAGAACCTTTTTCATGTTTATAATTCATATTATATCACTTATTACCTTGTTATAGTATTTAGTTAATTATTTGAGTTCATATTTGATGTTTTGACAACGTTCGGTACTGAGTCAAAAATGAACATGTTTCGATTAAAATTGTCCATGTGGTCATAATAACATCATTCCTAGAATAATATTCATGATTTAAATATCATATATCCAGTATATGTGTATTTATAATATTCCATAACATTTTGGAGATAATAAATGAAATGCACCATTCATCGAGATGGTCGGTCGTACGTATGCATGAATGCTACTTTCATTTCTTTGTCAAATTAAAAGATTGAAAAATAAATTATAAATGTGTATATTATAATTCCATTATAAAATATATGTTAAATGTGTTAAATAGTTTATTAACACCACCCTTTATACGTTCCATGCATGGCAAGAATGAGTCATGTCACTTGGAGGGGTTGGTAGTCCACATTTCCTCAGGTGAAATTATCGTACTTAGACAACATTAAAAGAATAAATATTGGTACTACATAAAATAGAAAAAATCATATATATAATAAAAATATAATATAAATCATATATAAATATATTTTCCATCATAATGGCCACCATGAGAGGTGGTAGAGAAAAATTGAACAATCATCGTTCTGTGAGTTATTAGTTCGTAGTACTCCGAAATAGTATGTTCATATTTATTAGAGGCGGGTTTTTTATGTGTGGTTGAAATACATATCATAAATAAATTCTAGTATATAGAGGATACTGGTTTTTTATTTAATCATTGAATAATATGATCATAGTAATTAGAGAAGGAAAAATAAAGGAAAGGAGCTTGAGAGAGGACGCAACCTCTAAATCGGGTAACTCCTTTGGATTTGACCCAAAAAGAATTCTGAAATTTCCATATTCCAAATTTAAGGTTTATATGAGAACAGAAGATATTTAGATAGATTATTTGAGTTTAAGTTAGATGATCCAAGAGGCTTGAGAGTTTTGAGTAAGTGGGTAGAGGTGGTGGCCTTTTATAAGAGGGAGGAGGGTCAATTTATGAATGTCATGAAATATTATTTTATTATAAATGGATTTTATATTTCTAAAAGATAAAAATGATTTATTTAAAAGATAAGGTGAGTATGGGTCTAAATCATCCCATACAATTGGTTTTAGACAATTTAATGTCACAAATTTAACCTTATTTTTTATCTTTAACCCTTAGTTAATTAAATTATCTATTACCATGTCTTATTGTATTTTTATACTATATGGTTAATATAGTTACTACCAAATTCCAAGAGAAGATCAAGTGGATTATTAATGAAATTTTTAAAATTACTTTAGTCATTTTTTGGAATTTTATATTTTTAGGACTATTATGTCATTTAATAAAATACTATCTGTTTTAAAAACTCATTAATGTCAATTTTGACTCTATTTAGTAATAGATGTTTTTTAAAGTCACAAAAACTTGATTCATTAAAAAAACTACATTAATTCAAATATTTCATGTAATAAACATACATAATATTCATTTATGGCATCAAAATTTTAAAATTTCATTTTTATTGATTTTTAAAATATCATTTATTTGAATCATTCATTAATAAGGTAATCCCTACATCATCATTATGACATAGAAATTTTTTTTTAATATATAAAAATAAAATATAAAATACCACAATTTAGGTAAAATTTTTATCTTTGAAATTAATATTTATAGTCAAATATATCAGTTATGTAACCCTGTATTATAATTTTTTTAATAAAAAGATACATTTTTATATTATATTTCTCTTTTCTATAAATTAATTATTATAACATGCCATTGTCACAACCATGTGGCTCCATGGGGTCCTAGAATCGACCCATATATGATCATGGTTGGACATATCTCATATAATAGTATTATTTCATGTGTTAGGTTAGTTTAATATTATTATAATATTATTGTTTACACATATTTACCTTATTTACCCGTTAACAATGGTAAATAAAAATAATTACTAAAGTTACTATTCATAATGTCAAAAAATAAATTTCTCATATTTACACAATTTGAACCTTATGAATCCAAATATAGAATCAATTTTTCCAAATTCAAAACAAATAATATAAAGGAATTAAATTAAAATTAATTCATTTTGTTAAAATGAGAAAACGAGTTTTTTTAAATTGTAAAAACCATCAAAAGATTAACACGTGTTTATATAAAATTTCAATGTGAAATTACTTCTAACGATAACAATATTATTTAATTCCTAAAAAATAATCTTATTAAACTTTAAAAAAATTAAAATTAAAATATAACTATATAAAAAATAGATGAAAAGGCATTTTTGAATTAAAATAGAGTATTTTCAAATATTTATTAAAATAAGAATTTTATCAAAAAAAATTACCAAAATTTTAACCAAAGTAAATTTTGTGCCATGCTTCTAAAAAAAATTTATTTTTTCAAATAGAACATATATTAAAGAAAAAAATATTTTTAAAAAGGTTTCTCCCTCAAAAGGAGGTAAAACTACCTTTTAAAAATAATATAGTATTTAAAGTTTAAAATATCATTTATTCTCTTTTTAGGCCTCTAAAAGTTATTAAATAAATGTAAAAACAAATAAAAAAACATGTGTAATAATATTATAGTTATTTATGCCCATTCCTTCCTATACAACGACTATGATTTAACTACTATTTAAAATAATAATATTATTATTGTGTTATTTTTTGGTACAACTCAGTGTCATGTGCAATGTATGATTTTGGAGAAACCTGTTGTTGTGTATTGAGTACACTATTAGATATATCATCCCCATTATGGTAAATCCTCTATCTAATTCATAACTATTAATAGATATGAAAAAAATTTATTCTCTAATTACCTGGGATTTGAAATTCTTCCTCTTTTTGGAAATTGGATCCTTGAAATTTTAAATTTTGTGCTCGATAACTAAGGTTTCACTATTCAAAATTACTACATTGATATCACACTTCAAAAAGTAGTCAATAAAACTACCACTTTAAAAAGAATGTAAGAGAAGTAAAAATGGTAACCTAAGATAACACATACTAGGATTCCATGTATGAAAACATAGATATGGAAGAAAAATAAACCATCATGTTATGATGGAGAGTGATAGAAAACATAATTAGGAAAAAGTTAACAATCAAACAACCAAAAAACTTGTGATGGGTCAAACGGTCATTGGTTTCATAGTAGTAAAAGCAAAAAATAAAACATTTTTTTAAATATCCTTTTCCTATAGTTGAAGAATAAATTTACTTCCTAGACTAAGGACATAAGGTAACATACTTACGTGAGGGGTAGAGTTTAATCCTTTAGTCAATTTCCACCATAAAATCATATATACCTATAATATATAAGAATTAATGATGAATTATTCATTCCAAAAGCACTATAATCCACATCATGATAATAACATAATCATCATAAGGTTAACTAGCTGTTTCTCATTTCTTAATTCATTTACCAAAACCAAACCAGTTAGTACAAAGTAAGATAATTCCCCCAAATGAATGAATCTTTATATTATAAAAACTACTTTAATCTCCATAATCCAAAATTGATACCCTCAGTTTAACATAAAACATTATCCAAATAACTATCCTCAAAATTCCTCAAAAATAAACCAAACAATGATTGAAAGCCAAAATTGAGAATGATTTGATCATGGAATTATTGTGGGATAATGGAAGGTGATGCACCCATGTTTCCCTACGGTTGGGGGTTCAATTCCTACGGCCTTGCTAGACATGATGGGTTGTCACCCATCCTCCATGACGTCATTTTTCTTGAGCTATATCACTCTTATAACATCATCCAAATATTGTAATGTCCTCAAAAATAACAATAACATTTTTCAACATCAAAGTTTATCCTAAAACATTCTTTTTTATTACAAAATATTAATAACCCTTAATAACCTTAAATTCAATTATTTTATAAACCCTAAAGGTTATTTATAATTGTGTCCAAAAAGTAAAGGTAATTATTCCTAAATTAACATTTTTACATAAAAAACATATGGGTTACATATACTAGAAGTATTCAAACATAATACCGTCATTAATATATTCACATATATCATAATCCATAGATCCAACATAACACTTCAATTCTTAAAATTTAGACTTCTTAATTATAGAACATTATTCATGATCATTTAACCAGGTTTCTCTATATTATTCTTTAAAAAAATTTTCCTACAAACAAAATTATGCATAATTATCCAAGATTAAATAATTTCAAAACTTGAGCTAAGAAATATTACATACCATTCATATTTCATTTTCAATTTCCTTAACTTCAATTGGAATGTAATTCGGTAATGGTAACTATATATTTGTATGGTACTACTAATACCATTCCAAAACATTCTTTATAAAACATTTATTATTATAATGACCATGATCCCCTCATTTAAAACCTTTAGTTGATTCCTTGGAAGGAACTTATTTCCCTATCCCGGAGTCAACTAAATGCTTCTTTTATCCTTGGAAGGTTATTGCATTATGACCTTTATTACAACATCTATAGCATCTTCCCATCCCTTTATAAAATTTTCCAAGGTGTTTCTTTCCAAAACCATTACACATAGGTTGGTGAATATAATTAGCTTTATGATTATTACCTGAACTTCCATTGGGATTCGTTTCTCTCATATATGATGCCTTAGAAAAATCACCAAGGTTCAAGTAGTAAACCATGACTCCAGGTAGTTGGTTTTGAATAAACTCAAGTGTTCTAATTTAACCTACAATTTTATTTGGTTTCTTATTCAGAAAACCACCACAGTTTCCTTTACATCCATTGTTACTTTGGTTCCTACTAGATCTAGCCATTTACTACAACCAAAATTTCTTGTTTGTGTATATCCAAAAAAAGCATCATATATTATCTTATAAGGAGGGTAAAAAATAAGATATTCTTATTCATGTTATCTTAAAAACATTCAACTTATCTAAAATAACTAGGTATCTTTCTAATATTCTAACCATTTTCATTATATATAACTTTTCACTTATGTTTAAATAACACCATAACCTATAAATTTATCTAAACTGACCGTTGATACCAAGTTTAGGGCCACATCAATAAAATATTACAAAATATTGAGATATTTCAATAATTTAAAATTAATTTACATTGAATTTCATTTTAGGTTTATATTTTTAAATAATTATTCCATTATTAATACATATCATCCCATAATCATACCAGAGGATACTATAAAAACTATTTCAATTTTTTCCACCAAATGAAACCCATTTAAAAAAACATGATTTCTTTGATTTATGAAAATCTTTTTGACTTCTTTCTTTCTCTTACTCATCCTCATACCCTGTGATTTTATTAAATACATTATAAGAGAAAAAAACTCAGAAATATGTAAATAAGGAAATAAAATGTTAGTCCGTGAATATTTAGAACCCTATAAATTAATAAGAATCATGAAAAATTCATAAAAAACATAAATCATAATGGTAACTTCTGGAATTCATATCATACTTACATTGTATCTTTCACAGATACATAGGGATTAACCATCATGGTTATATTTGGAATACCCATCATAGTATATGCCCTAAATCTATTAGGAGAAATATTAGTGTTAATCACTATCGCACTACCCAATGCAATGGGGACCAATCACAGACTCACCCACCCTCAGTTTATCATTGAACCACCGGTATACATAACAATTCCCAAGAACCATAACATAATCATAACACATAAAACAATTATAATGGAAAAATAAAATTTCCACACTGCAATCACAATACTTCATTTCATGATATTGACATAATAAATCTTTTATCAAAACAATTTTCAATACCAAAATAGATAAAAAAATTATGTGGTATTTAGTTTTCTTTTAAAAACATTATTCCTTGTAGACGAAGTCAAATATCAAATAGTGCTCGCGGTGACAAAAAGGGAGTTGTTGTCGTGAACATTAAAAAGAAACATTCATTTTGTTGTTCAGTAAAAAACATTTTTTAAAATGATTCCTTTTGAAAACCATTTATTGAAATTAAAATTACAAGGGGTTGATTATAAACTGTATAAAATAATTTCATATATGAATAAAAATATTTCTCAATGAAATGATATTTAGACGAAGCCCCTTACCGTGACTCTGAATTCTATAATTCATTAATTAAATTACTGAATAATAAAAATAGGTTAATTTATACTTTACTAAAAACATTTTTTATGATTATAATTCATTGTATATCACTTATTACCATGTTATATAATTTAGTGAATTATTTTAGAAAATAATGGACGTTTTTTCGATGTTCGGTACATGAGTTGAAAATGAACTCATTTTAATTAAAATTGTCCATGTTGTAATAATTATATCATTTACATAATGATATTCATAATTTAAATATCATATATATCCAGTATATATTTATTTATAATAGTCCATAACATTTTGTAGATAATAAATAAAATGCACCATATATTGAGACGGTAGGCCGTACGTACACATGAACACTGCATTTATTTCTTTTATCATATAAAAAGAATGAAAACTAAATTATAGATATGTATATTATAATTCTAGTATAATATATATGTTACATATGTAAAATATGTTATTACTAACAGCCTTTATACGTTCCATGCATGGATCAAACGAGTCATGTCATTTTGAGGGGGCGGTAGTCCACACTTCCTCAAGTGAAATTATCGTATTTACACAACATGAAAATAATAAAGGTATGTTCTAAATAAAATTTAAAAAATCTTAGATAATATATAAATATAATATATATCATTTATAAATATATTTCCCATCATAATGTCCACCATGAGAGGTGGTATGGCATAAATGAACAATCATCATTTCGTGAGGTAGTAGTTTGTCATACACAGAATCCGTTGGTTTTTATCCATTAGATGGAGGTCGGTGTAAGTGTGGTTTGAATAATTATGATAAATAAATATTACTATGTTTAGAATACTGGATTTGTTATTTAATCTTAAAATAATAAGATCATAGGTAGTGGAGAAGAAAAATAATGGAAAGGAGCTTGAGAGAATATGTTACATCAAAATGAGGTAAATCATTTTGATTTGAGCCAAAAATATTTCTTTAATTCCCTCCATCCCAAGGTAAGTCTTATATGAGGAAGGAATTTATGTTGGAATATTATTTGATAAGAATTTGGATGATTCCAGGGGCATGATAGGTGTGAGTTATTGGGTATAGGTGGTGTCCTTTTATAAGAGGGAGGAGGGGAACATTAGGAAATTCTTGTAATATTATATTATTATAAATTTATTTTTGAATTATAGTAGTTCAAAATTGATATATTTAGAGGATAAGATTATGATTGTTCTCAATCATTTAAGTAAATTGGTTTTAGACTATTTACATCTCAAATTTTACCTTATCTTTTGGCTTTAACCCTTAATTAAATAAATTAACTCTTACCATGTCTTCTTGAATTTTTATAAAATATGGTAAATATAGTTTCTATAAAATCCAAAGAGAGCTTAAAGTGGATAAGTAATGAAATTTGTTTCATTATCTAAGATATTTTTCAAAATATTTTTTTATGACTAATATATCATTTAATGAAGTACTACTTTTTTTAAAACTCATTTACGTCAATTTTGAAACTATTTCTTAAATAATATTTTTTAAAGTCATAAAAACTTTATTCATTTGAAAGAAGCTACATAAAATAATATATTACATGTCATAATTATCCAAAAAATTCTTGGATGGTATCAAAAGTTTCAAATTATGTTTATTTTAGTTTTTATAATATAAATTATTTGAATCATTCATTAATAAGGTAATCACTGCAACATCATTGTCTGATTGATAAATTTATTTATTTAATCACTAAAAATTTTAAATAAAATAAAATAATTTAAAAAATAATTCTACCTTTATAATTACTATTTATATTCAAACATATCAGTAGTATAACCCTATATAAATTTTTTTAATAAATATATACATATTTATGTTATATTCCTCTTTACTATAAATTAGTTATTATAACTATCATAATCCCACCCAAGTGGCTCCCTGGGGTCCTCAAATCAACCCAAGGATGATCATGGTCAGCCATATCTCATCCAATATGATAAGGAAACATAATAGTGTAGTTTTATATTATTATAATATTTTTTTACCATTTTTTACCTTATTTAGCCTTTAACCATAACAAATAAAATAATTACTGAAGTTACTATGAATTATGTCCCAAAATAAAAGGCACCTATTTACACAATTTGGAACTTATGATTCCAAATATGGAATCTATTTTTTCAAATTCAAATCATAAGTTTTTTAGTAATTAATTTAAAATTAAATTCCATTTTCAAAACGTGAAAATGGGTTTTTTTAATAGTAGAAACCATCAAAAGATTGACACATGTTCATATTGAATGTTAATGTGAAA
This sequence comes from Viscum album, assembly GCA_963277665.1. Taxonomy (NCBI): domain Eukaryota; kingdom Viridiplantae; phylum Streptophyta; class Magnoliopsida; order Santalales; family Viscaceae; genus Viscum; species Viscum album. The sequence goes on along the minus strand of OY728121.1, from coordinate 1,629,031,307 downwards.
TTTCATCCAATTACGATAATTTTATTTAATGATAAAATCATAATCCAATTACAAATTTAAAACCAGTTAAATTATAAATCTAACTACATAAGAAAATAGTTAAAAAGGCAGTTTTGAATTAAAATGTAGTACTTTCCATTATTCATTAAAATATGAATTTTATCTCAAAAAATACAAAATTTTAACCAAAGTAAAATTTGAGGTCACACATCCAAAAAAGAAATTATTTTTGTCAAATATACCATAAAAAAGTGAAAAAAAATATTTTTAAATAGCGTTTCCCTCAAAAGGTGGTAAAACAACCTTTAAATAATTTTAGAGTATTTAATGCGTAAAATTGGATTTATTATCATTTTAAGCCTCTATAATTTAATGTATAGATGTGGAAACATTTAAAAAATTTGTAATAATATTTTATTTAGTAATTTTTATTACTTCTAATACAATAACAAGTATTTGACTACAATTTAAAATTATAATATTGTTGTTGTACTATTTTTGGTATAACTCAGTGTTGTCTGCAACAAAATATTTCAGTGAAACCTATTGTGTTGTGTTGAGTATGCTATCGGAGATAGAATCCCCATTAAGGTAAATCCACTATCTAATTCATAACTATTAAAAGATATGAAATGTTATAATTCTATAATTACATGGGTTGTTACAAGATATCAAAAATTAAAACCATAGTGTTAATGAAGAACAATATGGGAGGATTATGATTTATGGACCTTATGATGAATAGTAAATAATATTGTTGAACACAAAAAATGATTTACTAAGAAATAGGATGTGCACGATGTGATTTATGAAAAAAAATCTTATATAGTTAAATTTTAGTAATAAATTTTTTTTTTGTTTCCCAAAGAATCTAATACTTTACAAATTAAAGGGAGAAAAAGAATGAATAAGATGATTGAATATAAAATTATTGATGCTTCAATTAGATATGATATTGAAAAGTGAAATTATTTATATGTAGTTAAATAGAAAAAGTATAGTAAGAAACCTATATAATCTAATGATAGGTAGAATGTTGAAATTGAAAGGATGGTTTCGAAAAGGATTAGGGGAATCTTTCAGCCTCATTGTCACTTCTAATATATCCAATGTTATTTCGATGGGGAAGAGATGACTGGGGGAACCCTTTCTGAGGTGGGTTTAGTCTGACCTAATGGTTGATTGTGGGGGTGTTCATTTGTTGAAAAATAATTAATATTATGTCACAATTTTTTAATGGAAACTCCTCATGGTTCCCTAATACATAACTACGTACATGTTTAGATTCTAAATGTAGGTGGTCACTTGGGTTTTCACATTGAATAATTCTTAGCTTTTATATATACTGAATACATATAATCAGGTACTCCATGATTTTATGCCAAACATGGAGGCAGTTGACATTCTAAGAGGGGGATTGGGCCATTATGAGGTGCTTTATGTATCCTAGTTATGGAAGGAATCAAAACCCACATAGTTCATTAAACCTGTACATTTAATGTCATACAGAGAGGATATATATGTTGGAATTGAGGCATTGGGTGTTTTTGCTCCTACCTCAAGGATATTTCCTACCTATCTTGGTTATGGGAGGAATCAGAGTTATCATTGATTGATTATTCTATTTGTATTTCCCCCAAATTATATTCCCATATGTGTAGGGGGTTTCTATAATTCCACTCATCTAGGATTACATAATGATATTTCCTTATCTATTGGTGGTTTATGATACAAATTATATGACCATTTGAACTCCGTAAACGCACATGATCTATTCTCAGTGTGAGAAACAATTGATAACAAGTAGTTTACATCACTGCATACGGATGCAGGGATTATATTCTTATACTACCCTTGGGATATTCAATATAGGGCATGAGCCTCGCATAGGAATACTATATGTCCAGTTTATTGAAAAAATTAGAGCCATCATAGTTTATTTGATTTCTCAGTCTACTAAGGGATGAAGTGGAATGGTCCGGCCTTGCAACTGATTGGGATGTGGTGGTTGTAATGTCAAACACATGGGTCATTCAACGAAATGTATGTTTTTTTGATCTCGAGACATAGGAAGGTGTCCTAAATATCTTAGTTATTGAAGGAATCATTGTTATCATATTTTAGTTGATTGGGGCTTACAAAATGATGTTTCCTTGCCTTGGTAGAGTCTTTTTATGTTAATGATATGATCGTTTCATCTCCCTAATCCCATGTGATCTATGATCGGTGTGAGAAACAGTTGATGGAAAATGAATAGTCTCACTACTTATGGATGTGGTACATATGTGCTAAGACATCACTTTGGATGGTTAATATGGATCTCGGGCCTCATAGATGCATCCTACATATATTGGCTATGGACGGAATCATATTCCTTGTAGTTCCCTTTATCAAGGCATACACAATGATGTTTCAAAAATAATCATGTCTTACACACTGAGGATGGAAAAGTTCATCAAATCATGAGATACCCTAGAATCTGGGCCTATATGTCCATAGGACATCGCAATACATGGGAGGTTGGTCCTTAAATCTCTCACATGAACTTGTTGAATTTTCTAGAGGGTGTCACATAACCCATCTAGTATGCCCGGGTGTCATCACAAGTGTTGTATGATACATATGGATGGTGTAGTGAGAGTTAATGTGACATGTATCAGAGGGTGTATCAAGTCCCAGATGACTTGTCTAGAGGGGATCGTGTGACCTGAATGGTGTGTACGGATGGCATCATGATAGTCAGTTGTCATGCTTAGGTGATTCTGTGGGCTCAACTAACATGAATCGTTGTCACCATGTGGGTTAGGAGGCATGTCCGAAGAACATCACAAGGCAAGGATGAAAATCCTAAAGGGATTTATGAGACCAGGAAAAAATGCATTGAGGTCCCCGTGTGTAATTATTTTACATGTCCATAGGACTTTCCATGATCCAAATATTTTTCCAAAGGATTTTTTCATGATCTGGGGGACATTCCCTGGTTATGTCACATCACATTGGTGGTTCATGTGAATCACATGAAGACCAATGTTTATGTTCTTTTCAAAAGTCCCCTATCAATAGTCTTTTTATAGCCTTTATATTTCAAATTCCTTATATTTGTTCAATGTCATATTGTTTTAAGTCTCACATGATCTGGAAGGTGTACAAGATTCTCTTTACTAGTCCTTCCATAAGTCCTTTATGTGATCTATGGGTGATCATGCAAATCACCTATGAATATTTCATTATTTCTTTATTTGTCTACTAGTATCTTACAAAATGGAATGCTTTTATGTTGTGAGATCATATACTATAATACAACCATTCTAATTCCACTAAATCTAGATGTTATTAGGACATCACTTTTCTGTAGTGTCATGGTCATCTGGTAGTGGTAGAGGTTGATCCCTCTTTGGATAGTTGGTTCATTTTTCATGCTAGAGTGGGGGATTTATAGGCCACACCCCCCATTTGTTCACTAATTTTCTCAGATTCACTCATAGAAATCTAGTATGGAATTGGTGAATATCATTGGTGTCATGTATTTTTGTGAGCCTCTATCATGAATCATTCCGTTGGAGTCACCTAATTTTCATCGACTACGAGTCCCCCAATCAACACCTCATTTATTGGATTATTTCCAATTAATAAATATTTTTGAATTATGTGGTTATTTTAAAGGACTTACATATCCTCATATTGAAATTTCGAAGAGCCTTTGCGATATTAGGATACCTGGTATGAGGTGTTCGTGTGATGCTTGAAGCCTTGTCCGAGTGATATTGTGAGATCATGATGACTTTTTAAGGGGTATTGTGATACCATTATTTGGATAGACTTGGCACATCAGAAGAGTTCAAAGACCTCAAGAGGTTTTTGCCTCCTCCCCCATTTTATTTCTATTTCATATGTTACCAATGTCAGGGAGTTCATGAGGATTCATGGTTGTTGTTGAAAACAATCACCTTGCCTCTCAGGAATGCGTTGTGTGACCACAAAATCCACTATGGAGATCCGTGATAATTTCATGGATAATTCCATACATAAATCCGTAAGAAGAAAAAGGGGAAGTGTGACATTTACTATACATGAACACAAAATTTTTCATGATAAGGATGACACCTTATAGGTATTTTACAAGATAAAGCAGACATGTCACCAAGGACTCACAGTGTCCTACATATCGCTAGAGGAACTTCGCAAGACTTTTATGATTGTGATAGTCTCTTTCCTCCACCACTGTTATTTCCACTTTCTTATTTTAAAAACACATGTGTGTCTCAGAGTTTACTTGAATATTTTTCTAGGAAAAAAATTTTCCCCATTAATTCTCAAATGCTTGAGTTTTATGTCCATAGGAACCTCTAACTATTGGTCATTCTCCTTTTATTCCCAAAATAATTTCCGATGGGTTGTCATTCTTCCAATGGTTGATGATCAGCATGGCTTGGGAGAGCTTATTTGGCTACCGGTACATGACCACCATATTTTTAGGGTTCCTTTTCATTAGTAGAAGTTTTTCTTGAGAGGGGATCTACAAGCTCTACTACAATTTTTGTGTTGCACATGGTTCCTTGATGTAACCTTATGATGGTCATGTAATCACGTATCCCATGGAGGCTTGTGCAATATGTAGGTATTTTTCACTTTCTTATCCCTCTTGTTTTATTCGGAAAATAATATTCATATCAAGGTATTTCATCCCTTGTGACAATACTAATGATCATTTAGTCAGTACCAACAAATTCCTCCCATCAGAAGCGACATCCATGCTGAAAAAGGCTCAGTTCAAAGGAATGTAATTTCCCACAAGAGTCTTTAGCTCCCTAAAATTTTTTTTGTCTTGGGTGATGTTTGGTTAGTCGGGTGACAATTGTTATTTTGAAAGATTCCATATATTTAGTGGGGGTGGAGAGTGATTCATTTCACTTGATACCATTTCTATAGTGATATCTCCTTGCTTCCATTGTGTGCTCTCATCACAAGACTGTTCTCAAATTCAAGATCATGAAACCTTCTCGTGTGCCTATATTCATGAGAATTTGATTGAAAGACCACCTCTACTTAGTTTCCCGCTCAAAAAATTGTTAACTATATTTCAATAATTTCATGAACTTCATCCATTGGGATTATGATTGTATTTAGGATTTAGTGGGTTTCACTGACTTGATAATATGATTGATTGTCTATCATGTGACTCGTGTGACCGAATCTAGGTCAAGATATCATGAGGATTTGAGGGTTTATATGAATCTACATTTCCTTGTTGGCTATGTAACTTATTAGGATCAATAGGGATTAGGTGATTCATAATCCCCTTATGTGATTTATTAATCCCTTTTTTGGTTCATGTGAAGCCAATGATCTTGCTGTTTTATGTCCATCATTTGATTATATTTGATCTTATCATTCTAAAATATTACACATGCTTCTTTTCATATGGCTTTTGATTCTTTCCAAGGTTCCTTGGTTATATCTAACAAAAGGGAAATTATTTTTAGAAACCATGATTGATCTTTAATATTTCATGTATTTTGATAACAATTATTTTAAGAGGTTCCTCTCATCTAGAATTTAGGATTATCATCTATCACACCTAATTCCTCTATACTGGTTTGGTTTTTTGAATGATGTTATCATTCCTCCTTCAAACTACAATCTACTATCTTGCTATGTTTCCACTTCACTCAACCGTGTTCATATGACTATTTCCAAGGATGACTGGATGATTATACCTCGATCAAAGGGTTGTATTATATACTACAAAACACTCCATTATGTCCATATAAAGTTCATTTCACTCATCATTCTATTACACAGAGCTACATGATTATATTTTCTTCCACTATTAACAACCCTATTGGTAGAAGGATATTGAAATGGGATCTCCATTCTAGTGGTAATTTTCTAGAAAATGGTTGTGGATATTCTTGGTAGGGAAATCTTGTTCATATTTTTCTGATGATTTATATAGGGTCCACCTTTATGAGCCAGTATGGATCTCCCAATTAATTTTTTATCTCCAACTTAATCTTCCCCATGAACTGATCATTTTTTGGTGCCTTAATACCAGAACATTTCATTTCTCTCATTGTGAAGTAGGTATTAGACTATGGGATATCTATCAACTGGGTTGGATTCCCCCCCCCCCTTGTAGATATGTACATAGAGATCCTCCTGAATTCGGATGTTTTGGATGATCCCTTATATTAAACAATATTTTTGAGGCATATGCGTTTCATTTTGAAGGATTAGATGAGAAAGGAGCTGAATATATGCTCTCTTATCTCATCTAATGATTGGATGGATATATTCCCCTGTCACAGTGGGTTTAGGCCAACTACTATATTCCCCCAAAGGTTCCCTTCTCATCATTTTTGTGACAGTGATCACTCGTATGCATCCATCTTGGAAGATGAGGACTACACCACATGGGGATACCAAGTGAACTTGAAGGTCTCCCTATACCTTAGGTTGGATGTCATTATGGGCATGTTTATAAATTAATTGATTCTTCCGGATAGGGTTGCACGCTTAGGTATCCATGTCAGCATGTTGGTGATGGTGTCACAGCTTTCAGAAGGACATCACATTAATTTGGAAGTATCAGTCCTTAAACACCTTTATCAAATCATTTTATATATTCAATAAGGAAAAACTCTTTACAGGAATAGTGATCCTTTCTTTATTTTTTCTAGATTTGGGATCATTTCCATTGTTATGAATATTAAAATGCCACTAAGATCCTAGAGGTCGTATCCCATCAAATAATTTTGAACATAGCATGGGTTGGAACCATATCACTAAGACCTACTGAGGTTGAAGATGTTCTATGTCAATATGATATCTTTGATTTTACCCCTTTTTATGCACTATTTGGGCCAATTATTCATAATGGAAGTGGTTCCCTTGAATAAAGGTCATATATGATCTATCTTTGAGATGGGGTTCCTACAGCCTGGGTGAACAAGCTAATTATCTATGAGCCATATACGCCCTATCAATTTTATTTTTAGTTTGGTTTCATGAAAAGTGTATCCCATATTCCTTTAGAAAGTTTTCAAGGGGATAGAAACTTGGGAGTGATCATACGGTTTTGTATGATGTTGGCATGTGAAGATATTGAAGCTGAAATCATACATCGTATTGCGAACAATCCCACCTTCCTTACCTAGGATTATGCCTAGTCTTGGGTATAAAATAATCAAGATGGTGTGATAAGACATCTATTCTATCAAGTAGATAGGTCCCTCACCTCAAGAAACCATCTATTTGTAGAGATGATGGATTTAATTGAATACCTTGGTGAGATTTCAAGGAAGAAGCATCATTTCAGTGATGACTACCTTGACAGTGAGACAAAATCTATTGAGGATATTAGTCCTCCATTATAGTATATGGAAGATACATTTGTCGATAGAAGATCATGTGAGTCTTATTATCCTAATTCCATAGTAGCTCAACAGTTTAGTCCTCCTCCTATAGCACCTACCCCATCGGTCATAGTGTCTCTGAGGAAATGTAGGATGATCTGGAAAAGGATTCAATACTTTATTACTAATACTTCTCTGTAAACGTTCTTTGATCAGGAGGATCTTCTTTGACAACTTTTTCATGACTTTTGGGTGGATGGATTTTATTTCCAACCATTCCACAAATTTGTCACGTAGATCTCCCCAGTTTGGAAATATTTGGCCTCTGATGAATGATACCTGCATAATTTTATGAATGAGTTTCACCTTGAAGAGTTGAAGATGGAGGCATTAGAGGCATTGGAGCAGGGTCACCAATTGATATTTATACTGCAATCCCTTATGGATGTTTGGACTGTGAAATTGTGAAGATGTGAGGAAATTTTAGATCACATGAAGTGTGACCTTTTAATTTTATCTTCCTCATTGGAAACCTCACAAAATATATTTGAGGAATTGTATAATTTTTTAGACAATCTATCCTAGGGGAGAAGTGAAAGGGGCAGGACTAGCAGCAGTTCAGCGTTCAATCGACACCTACCTCCAGGCTCTTTGTTATTTTTCTAGTTCATCTGAATGAATATTTTTTAAATTATATCATTTATATGCACCTCATTTTTGATGAAATTACAATAGAGACTTTGAAATGTGGAGATCCACCCTTTCATTTGGTAAAAATGATTTTTTTTAACTTTATATGTGTTTTTCTATTTTATTTCATTCATGATGTGTATGATGTTTTCCAGATCTAAAATTATGTGAATTCAAAATTGTGACACCCCCAAAACAATTTATTATGTAATAATAATATTCTATGGTATTACTTAGTTTAATTTTTTGTGCAATCTAGACAATGATTTCAATATAATAATAAAAAAAGTCATTTTTTATTCAATTAAACACTGAAATGATTAACTTACGACAATACCAAATTTTTATAGATAGTCTTGGAATCTAGTGGAAAATCCAAGAAGCACAACTGGGAGACCTCCTATCATCACAATGATACCAAGCATGTATCCCACATCCCATGGAATGACCAGTGTAAATAATAAAATTGCTAGAAGAATCAAACAAGTACTATGCATGAGCGGAATGTAGGGAACTATATTTAAAATCCAAAATGATTTAATGATTTGAAATACCCTAAACATTAATTTATAAGGGTCCTCTTGACTGTTGGAAATACATATGATCATTTTTCCCTTTATAGGGTCGTTGTAGTTTAATATGAAGTGACGGTTAGTATATTTTTAAACCCAAATAATTTTAGTGGTAATTTTAAGATATATTGTATAATTTTTTAAGCATGTAAACTGCTTTGATATATTTTACATATCTTACGTTTTATCTTTAACATCATGGTTTTAATTTTAAAAGAATACTTTATAAAACATAGTATAATTTCAAAATATAGGTATGTATTTCAAAAAAAACTAAATGTTTCAAATGTTTTAAATATCCTAGTATTATAATAGTATTATAAATATTTTTTTAATTAATGGTTTAGTTATTATAAATATTCGGTTTTTATAAATTATTTTTTTGTATAGTTATTATAAATATCCCTTTTTAAACATAAAAAATAAAAATTTTACTATGTATTTTATGTATAAAAGCTTCTTGAATGTTCTAAGTATTTGAGTACTTTAAATTTGTATATTTGAACATATTTAACTGAACATATCTGTATATTTTGGAATCATAAAGTTTTAAATACATAAAATGAATTTTAAATAATGACCTTTGTTTTTTAGTTTAAATATAAGGAGAAGTACATATGTTTAATTCGATTTTAGAGATGTATGCATTTTTTATGGTACAAAAACTATTTATTTTGAATTTGAAACATGTTTATGAATACTTTTATTAATTAAAATTTATACTCTTGCTTATGTGATGAAAAATAATAGTTTATATGTTTATTGGTGTACTTTAATGTTCCAATGTTTAAAATAAAGTAGTAATCATGTTTTATAAAATTAGAGATATTATTTATTTAATGAAATTTATTATTAGTAAATATCATTTCTTACTCTATGATTTTATATATGGTTTATATGAAAGTGTGGTTCATAAAAAATAATACCCATCGGGCCTGCCCTCTGGCTGGGCTGAAGGGGGCAGCTCTCAATACTACACAAGTAGGTGGCTGATCTTGGACCCCTCAGCCGCAGCACATGATAGCCCATAGGTGTGTGTGTGCACCTATAGACATGCATGGAGGAACCAAGAAGTGCACCACCGTGCGGGGCAGCACGGCGGTAGGGGTGGGCACAGAAGTGAACCCGCAGAGAACCGGTACAGGGTGGTACCGGGTAGGTGAGAGGGAATTCTGAGTGAAGGCTGGGATCTCCAAGATTATAATGTCGTCTGAGAATCCTTACCGTTTCAATGTGGGAGGAACTTTTTTAGCAGAGATCAAATCACATTTGTTCGATCACGCCTTGCAGGATCGGGACTGTTCGATCAGTCTTCCCTTCGAACTCCACCGCCGCGGTATTAATACCAATTTTTCTCTAGACAATCTGATTGCAGACTCGACTGATCTCCACCATTCAAGCCATTTTATATCTCAATTATTTCCTCAATCATCTGATCAAACTGAGATTTAATCTCATCCATCCATCTCTTTTTAAAACTGTGGATACTCCCTCAGTGGTCCAATCTATCCAAGGCTTTGATCTCTTCCATCGAACCATTTTTAAAATTCCAAACACACATCAGTTCTTCGATCACCTTTGGATGATATGGACCATCTGTTTCTTTTCCACATTTTCTTCTGTACATTTCATATTTCTCCTCACACCAAACTACAAGTTTCCCACTATTTTCTTCTTTTTTTCTTCTTCTTTTTCCTTCTCCCTTGATATTCCCCACCCATCTTTAAATCAGCCCTAAATTTATAAATGTAAGTATCAGTTTATCTTCTTTTTATTATTTTTACTTGAAATTATTTCTAGCTTCCACAAGTCTAATATATATATATATATTAAAATCATAGTTGTTTTTTAGTTTTATTTTAAGAAAGGTTTAGGGCTTATTTTAGTTTTAGTAATATTTTGAGTCTGTTTATAGTTTATGTATGAATTTATATATATGTGTGTGTGTGTAGACCACCTATATACCCTATTTTTTCTTGTATTTCTTCCTGATTCCTTCACCTCAACTCACTAAAGTCCACTGCCCGAACATGTTGCTCTCTTTAAATTAAGTAAGGGATCTTTTTCAACATTTTCATTTTGTTAAACTCTTAGACCTTTTTTATTTATGGATATATATATATATTTATACTACTCCTAAATATTAACTGACGTCACGTTTTATAAATGTGTTTTTGAAGTGTATAACACATGGAAGGGATTATTATGCTTCTATATGAAAAAGGTTTTTCTCTTTTGTTTCATGGTTATACATATATTTATACCTATAATATTCTATATAGCTCCAATCCTACCTGGTTTTGTGTTTTCTAATTTTGATTGTCAATGTTACAATGATGTTTATTATGTGAAACACTTGTAAGGGTTAATTTTGTTTGGAGTTTGTATAGACTATGTATATATATATATAATTGTATTTGTATATATGAAACAAAACTATCTTGTGTCTTTATGATTTTTTTAAAATGATGTTCTTAAAACATGTGTCTCATAAACTGGGTTTATTTCTTCATCTTTTAATATGAAAAACCCTTGTTTACAATGGTTATGTATAAAAGTATATATATTTAATATTGAAAAAAATCAAAATTGGGTTTTCATAAAACATATTATTACTAATAAATTATTTTTATGAAGGGTACAACAAATATAAGGATTTATTTAACCCTGTTATAGGTTGTGTGAATCCCACATATACTCCTTATGTATATGGGTTTTTATATTTTTTTCAAAACACAAATATACACATATATGTATTTTAATTTTGTTTTCTCAAGTTTTAAATAATGCTAGATATGTTAGTAAATTGTATAAATGTTTTCACTATTAAGCACAAAATATATATGTATATGCCTAGGCGCATGTGATTAATTACATTTTTTCTTTTATACATGAATACTCCACCTGAAATAATGATTTTACATCCATTCATTGTATTAAAATTTTTCACCAGAAATGCCTTTGATTATTAATGTTATGTTTTAATCTATTATGATATAAAAATTTACATTTCATGGATTAAACGAGTATCTAAAATTCAAAACATGAAAACCATGGATTGAAAAATTCACATTCATAAGGGTTTAATGCAAGAGTAGTTATTTTAAGTGACAACCCATTATTTTAGGGGTACTGGTTCTTATTAAATGTACAAGAGTATGTCATTTTAGTCTATGCACGTCACTGTTAAATATGAAACTAACAAATCTAGTCCTTTTTACATTTATGGGATAATTTATTTAAATTATGAGTATGTATGCAAAAGAATTTATGGAATAAGAATGTAATTATTCAATGTAGTATGGGACACTATGAATATAAAACCATACTAGGCATATGAAGAATGTATTGTACGTAAATGATAAGATGGGTGCACCCATATAGAACTATAATGAAATGGTTAATGTTGAGTCTCATTAGATGTTTTCTATGATTGTCTTGGCGGATAGCCTTGGCTTATGCTACTATGGGAAACAATCTTGGTGGTTATCCTTGACTCATACAAAGTCATGTTTTATGTATGGTCCTGGCATAAGTCCTTGACAAAGTATGGCATTATACATTCCCTCATTATGAAATAGTATATGACCAACCAAGGGATTATTCGACTAATAGAATACCCATTAGCTAAGAGTCTTTTATGATAATGTTGATTAATTTTTAAGGCATAATTAAGTATGAAAATGGAAAGACATACAAGGAAAGGGTATATAAAGTTAAGGTTACATGAATTTCATATTAAATGGTAATGAATCAAGACATGATTACATATGTAATTCTATTTTCAATTTGGCATATCACTTTTAGAGTTCGTTTGATCAATTTTTTTATCATGCTTCATTCATGCAATATTATACATTTATGCACACTCTAATTTATGTTTTACTTGATGTTTTTAAATAAATATATATGTTTCTTAATTCAGAGGGTTGTATTAAAATATTATCAAGTAACCATTGAAAACTGATGATGGCGTACCTCAAGAAAATAATTTTTTTATTATTTCAAAGCTTTTTGTTTTAAAAATGAATTTATTAAACTGGTTTTAAAACCCCTTACTGTCCATTATTATGATTACACTACATTTTGAATTTATTTTATAGGGTTTAGTATATTATTCCAATATTGAGCATTCCTTTGTGACAACATCAATATGGTACTTAATCATGTCATCTATTGGGAAGAAGTGTATCGTCAGCATATATTTTTCTAGAACATGAATTGAAATGATCCTCTAAAATAGAACATTATGGGTAATTTTTGTATCCATGTTTCTATGAAAAAAATTACACACCATGTTTCAGGAACTGACTCTAGGCTTCTAGGGTTGGTGTCGTTACAGTTGGTATCAGAGGATTGGTTTAGACAACAATGGAAAATTAGAACAATGCTAAAAATTTGATTATTTATTACTAAGTAGAATTGTTTCTTAAAATTTTAGATGGAAAAAGAAATAAGTACTTTGTTTCTCCCAACTGAAATACTAAACACAATAGTTTCCATGTCCTATTTAGAAGGATATGAGAAGTTTGAAAACCTTCGTTTATTATGCAAAAAACTGTACCAGGTGTCGAACATCCAAAATATCATCCATCTCTACCAAGGAAAAAGTTTTTTATATTAACATATTGTAAATACACAATTTTAAGAATATTGGAAATGAAGAAATTATCAAAAAGGTCTCTTTCTATGTTTCACTTTTGCAAATAACTAACAAGACATAGGAAAATGTTGAGAATATGCAATGGAGGGTGGCCATCGAGCGGCCTACCTGTTCTAGGTTCTGAGTTTTAGTATGTATGGGGAACTCTACAACATCAAATAATTCATGCATGATGTATTTATTGTGAATTATTGGTAAAGATTCCACTCTGAAATATCTGACCTCCACACCACTCGTGCCTCTATTTAGAAAGCTATGTGTTTTGTGCATGAGTTTGAACCTAACTGCTCTCAGTCTATATGGACCAATGAAGTCAAGGATCTGAATACTACCCTTTTAATCCACTTGAGGTCCTCAGTGGCCTATCCATGGTGGTGGTCTGGGTGAAGGGTCATCAGGGTGAATTTTTTCTAGTTTTGTTGTAGAAGTGTAAAAGTATGATAAAATCGCAAGGGTGAAATTATTTGAAGGGGGATAATGTGACACCCCGAAACTCTTTCTTATATAATAATAATATTAATGGTATTACTTCATTTAATTTTCTTGATATCCAAAAAATTATTTCAGAATAAAAAAAACAAGACATGTTTTATTCAATTAAACACTGAAATGATTACATTACAACAAGGAAAAAACACCATAGCTAGCCTAGGAATCTAATGGAAAATCCAAAAATCACCACTAGGAGACCTCCTAGAATCACAGTGAGACCAAGAAGGTATCCCTCATCCCTTGGACCGACCGTAGTAAAGAATAAAATTTTTAGAAGAATGGCACAAGTACTAATAATGTGATTAATGTAGAGAACCATCTTTATAATCCCAACTGATTTAAAGACATGAAATACCCTAAACATGTATTTATAAGGGTCCTCTTGATTGTTGGAAATACATGTGACCGTTATTTCCATTTTTTGTGCCTTTGGAGTTTAAAATAAAGTGACTGTTAATATGTTTTTAAATGATGGTAATTTACGTGAAAAATTTATGATATATTGTATAATTTTTTGAAGCATGTAATTTGTTTTTGAAATATTTTAAATATCTAAAGTTTTATTTTTGACATAATGGTTTTAAATTTAAAATCATATTATATGAAACTTATTATAATTTCAAAACTCAGGTAAGTAATGTTTTTAATTATTCGTTTTGTTAATATAAATATTCTGTTTTTATAAATTAATTTTCTATATAGATATCAAAAATATTCCTTTTAAACGTAAAAAATAATAATTTTACTGTGTATTTTAATTATAAAATCATATTGAATGTCTTGAGTATTTTATTAATTTAAAGTTGTATCTTTGAACATATTTAATTGAACATGTCTTTATATATTGAAATCATAATGTTTTAAAAGCCTAAAATGAATTTGAAATCAAGAATTTTGTATTTTAGTGAAAATATAAGGAGAGGTACATATGTTTACATAAAAAAAAGAAGTATGTATTTTACTATTATACAAAAACTATGTATTTTTTATTTGAAAACATGTTTATGAATACTTTTATTAATTAAAATTTATACTCTTGGTTATGTGATGAAAAGGTATAATTTATATTCTGATTTGTGTACTTTAATGTTCCAAAGTTTAAAATAATGTAAGAATCATGTTTTATAAAATTAAAGATATTCATTATTTAATAAAATTGATTATTTTTAAATGTCATTACCTTTTCTATGAGTTTGGATGTGGTTTATTTGAAATTTGGTTGTATAGAAAATATTACCCATAGGTCCATCCCCCTAGCTGGGATGAAGGAGGAAACTCGCACTTCTACAGGAGTAGGCGGCCGAGCCTAGACCCCTTAGATATAGCACAAACCAGCCCATGGGTGTGTGTGCGTGCCTACAGACATGTACAGAGGGACCAAGTGGTGCGCCGTCATGAGGGGCGGCACGGCCGTAGGGGTGGGCATTGAAGCATACCCATAGAAAACTAGTGTAGGGCGGTATAGGGGAGGGGGAGAAGGAATTATGAGTGATGTCTGGGAGAGCCAGGCTTATAATTATGGCCCAGAATACTTCCAGTTTCGATGTGGGTGAACTTTTTTAATGGAGATCGAATCCCATCCATCTAATCATGCCGCATGCGATCTGGACCCTTCGATTAGTCCGCCCTTCAAACTCCACTGTTTCGGTATTAATACCATGTTTTCTATGGACAGTCTGATTGTATAATCAACTGATCTCCACCGTTCAATCCATTTGAAATCATGTTCCATTCCTTATCCATATGATTAAATTGATATTTAATCTCATCCCTCTATCTCTTTTCAAAAATGCGGAAACACCCTCACCCATCTGATCAATCCAAGGATTTGATCTTATCCATCTAGCCATTTTTAATATTTGAAACTCACCCCAGCCATTCAATCACCATCGGATGATCCAGACCATCTATTTATTTTCCCCATTTTCTTCTCTACTTTTCTTCTTCCTCATCAAGACAAACCAGTGGCCACCCACAGTTTTATTCCGTCTTCTTCTTTTTTTTATTCTCCCTAGAGATTCCCCACCCATCTTCTGACCGACCCTCGATTTCCACCTATAAGTCTCGCCTGATCTTATTTTTATTATTTTTCCTTGCACTTCTTTCAAGTTTTCGCAAGTATTATATATATATATATATATATATATTAAAATCATCGTTGGGTTTCAGGATTATTTTTAAGCATGGTGTGGGACTTATTTTTGTTTTAGTAAGATTTTGAGTCTTTGTTTATAATTTATGTATGAATCATTATATTTAAAATATATATTTACACCACCAATATAAACCCTATTTTTGAACTTTTATTTTTCCCTCATTCCTTCGCCCAGACTCACTAAAGTCCACTACTCGGCCCTAATTCTCTCATGAAGCTAGGTAAGGGGACTTTTTCTACGTTATCATTATGTTAAACTCTTACACATTTGTGTATTTTAATATATATATATATATATATATTTATTTATTTATTTATTTATACCAATCCTAAATATTAACTCACCTCAGGTTTTCTAAATGTGTTTTTGAAGTGTATAACACATGAAAAGGATTATTATGCTTCTATATGAAAAACCATTTTCTCTTGTGTTTCACGGTTATACATATATTTATACGTATAAAATTATGTATATCTCCAATCCTACTTGGTTTTGAGTTTTATAAATATGATTGTCAATGTTAAAATGATGTTTATAGTGTGAAACACTTGTTAGGGTTAAAGTTTTTTTTGAGTTTTTATAGACTATATATATATTTATTTATTTATATGTTTATATATGAAACAAAACAATCTTTGGTTTTTATGATTTTTTATAATGATGTTCTTAAAACATGTGTCCCATTAAATGGGTTTATTTCCTCTTCTTTTAATATGAAAACCCCTAGTTGAAAATGGTTACGTATAAACGTATACATATTTTAAGATGTAACAAATCAAAATTGGGTTTTCATAAAACCAATTCTTATAGATCAATTATGTTTTTGAAGGGTACATCAAATATATGGATTTATTAAACTCGATTCTTGGTTGTGAAAATACCACATATACACCATGTGTATATAGAGTTTTTATATTTTTTCAAAACCCACATATACACATAAATGTATTTTAATTTTTTTGTCTCGTTTTAAATAATGTTACCTATGTTTGTAAATTGTATAAATGTCTTCATGATTAAGAAAAATATATATATATATATATGCATAATCACATGTAATTAATTTCTTTTTTCTGTTTATACATGAATACTCCACATTAAATAATAATTTTTCATCCATTCATTGTATTCCAATTTTTCACGATAAACTATATTGATTGTTAACTTATTTTTTAATATATTATGATATAACAATTAACATTGCATTGATTAAATGAGTATCCCAATGTCAAAACATGTAAAACATTTCTTGAAAATGTTCACATTCATAAGGGTTTATTGTAAGAGGTTTTATTTTATATGGAAACCCATTATTTTATGTGTACTAGTTCTTATTACATGTGCAAGAGTATGTCATTTAAGTCCATGCACATCGCTGTTAAATATGAAACTAAAAAATCTAGTCCTTTTTACATTTATGGAATGATTTATTTTAATTATGAGTATGTATACAAAATAAATATGGAATAATAATTTTAGTATTCAATGTAGTATGGGACACTATGAATATAGTATCATACTAGACATATGAGGAATTTATTAGACATAAATGATAATATGGGTGCACCTAGATAGCACTCTAATGCATTGGGTAGAGTTGAGTCTCATTAGAGGTTATGTGCGTCAGTCTTGGTGGTTAGCCTTGGCTTGTGCTACTATGGGAAACAATATTGGCAGTTATCCTTGACTCATACTAAGTCATTTTTTATGTATGGTCTTGGAAAAAGGCCTTTACAATGTCTAGATTTATACATTCCCTCATTATGTATTAGTATATGACCAACAGTGGGATTATTTTACTAATAGAATACCCCTTGGATAAGAACCTTCTATGATAATGGTGACAAATTCTTAAGGGATAATTAAGTTTAAAATGTCAAATTATAAAAGGAAGGGTTATCTAAAGGTAAGTTTGCGTGAATTTCATATTACGTACTGATGAATCGTGACATGATTACTTATGTAATTCCATTTAAAATTTGGAATATCACTTTTAGAGTTGGTTTGATCAATTTTTTGAATCATAAAACATTCATGAATTCATGTAAATGTATTTGAACTCTTATTTATTTTTTGACCTTCAGTTTATAAATAAAAACATATGATTCTCACATAAAAGGTTTTTCTAAATATATTATCAAGTAAACTTTTAAAACTGTTGATTTTGTTCCTCATGAAAGTGTTTTTTGATTATATCAAATGTTGTTGTTTTAAAATGGATTTTCTTCAAGTGGTTTTAAAACCCCTTACTGGGCATTATTATGCTCACCCTACATTTTCAATTTATTTTACAGGGTTTAATATACTATTCCAATCTTGAGCACTCCTACCTGACATCAACAATATTAAGGTTAACCTTTTTATGTTTTTGGAAGAAGTGTATCGTCATCATTTGGTTTTCTAGAACCTAAACCAAAAAAATCCTATGTAATATAACAAGATGTGTAATTTTTTATGCTTGTTTTTATGAAAAAATTACACACCATGGTTCAGGCATCGACTCTAATCTTCTTGGGTCAGGTTCATTACACTAATGATGCCCATACATTTCATAATATCATTGGAACATGATTAACTATAACTGAATATTTAAATCCCCAAAAACCATTCATGATAAATGTTTATGGATTCCCACTATCTAAAGATTATTCATTTATATGTATATTCCAAATATGCTGAGATCACCTGATTCATTGAAGGATTGATTAGGTAAGATATGTGTCTCCTAGAAATGGTTCTATTTTTCTTTCAATGGTGATAGTATTGGAGATCATAGAGTGGTTTTTTCAAGGCCATATAATGGGCTTCACAAGATTTTATAGGTCATATTTTCACCGCATTTTAGTTTAAGGTATTTTAGCTGAAACCTGTTATTGCTTAAGTTTATGTTCTCTTAACATGGACCTGATATCACTGTAGTTTAAGTCATTTTAGCATCGACCTGTTATTATTGTAGTTTAAGGTCTTTTAGCTCAGACCATCTATTTTTGTAGTTTAGGTTATTTTATCTTGGACCTACTATTGATATAGTTTAGGGTCTTTTATCTAGTACCTAATATTTATTTATTTATTCTTCCTTTAGATCGGACCATCTATTAATGTAGTTTAGGTTCTTTTAGCTCAGACATGATCAATGGTCATAGAATATGTTGTAGACATTCCATCAATTACCCAAACACTCTAGGGTGTTGGGTTATGTTGTGATTTTGATGAGGCTCATGAGGATTAGAAATCCCTTTTTTAGAGTGACGTGTTAGGTTGACAGCCATTGGTGCATATGAAAGATCCATAGGCATGAATTCATAGTCCAGAAAAGGATCTCTTGAAGCCATGTATCTTTTCAAAGAGATATTTAATATTTATGGAGATAATATCAGTTGAGGTAAAAATACTAGGGAAGCTAGATCTTCTTGGATAGTTAGAGTATGGGTGATAAAGTGTACAAACCAAATGTTTGAGTCTATGAATAAGGGATATGAAAGACGTACTAGGTATATCCTATGACATTGTGAGATTCCTAGTTCTTCCATGGTGTGGCCAGGGCTCGAAAAACTAAATCTCCATTCTATAAAGGAGGAGATGTCATATGTTGGTGGGTAATGATCCTTGTGCGTTGGAATAATAGTCTAGAAAAATATGATCTACACTCTTTTCTTAGAGTTATGAATGATTTATGGAGACTCAAACATCTAGACAATGAGGTTAGGATATAGGATAAAATCTATCCAGGAAGGTTTCTAGTCCACTAGGGAATTTCAACTCTTTATCGTGGAGCTTGTTCCCTACACCATGTTGTTTTGAATTAAGTGGTCAGGGCCATTAAAGGTTCTGAGAAGAATTGTCTCAATATGATCTTTATAAATGGTACAAAACATGGTAAAATAACATTGAGGATGTAAAACCTACTTGGATAATTTGGAACGGAGACTGTAAGTCAAGGTCAATGGTTCTTAGATCGAGAGGATGATATGAGACAATAATACTGGGAGTAGTTCATATACACTAAGGTGTTGAGTTATGTTGTAGTGATGCCAAGGATCACAATGACTATAATTTCCATTCTTCATAGTGACATATTTGGTTGAAGAAGATATCTAAATATGCAACATCTATATTCATACATGAATAGTCACGCAAAGGGACTCTTGAAGCTGGAAATCCTTTCCAAGGGACATGGAAGTTTTATGGTGATCTGAGAAAACGAAATCATAAATTGTGATTTCTAAAAAGTTTAATATCCCAGAAACGTTTGAGAACCCAAAAAATCGCATCAACACCTATAAAACATATTCTCATGGCACGGATATGTGAAAAATAATTTCATTAACTTTTTCCAAAACCATTTGGTCCAATGAAAATATATTGGATTTTATAAGGGCTATAGTGTAGACCCTATGATATTTATGCCTTCTTTATTAGTTCCCTAATTTTCTTCCTAATCTCAGGAGTTGATGATTTTAGATATAAAATGCATGAATTTTAATCAGGTCACCGTTTGTTTGTATTATACATGGCATGTTTTGGGTCTCTTTCATATGTACTTTATGTTCTTGAGATTTGAAACATTATAGTCTATAGTTTATGTTCGTATAACATTGACCAAAGTGATTTTAGTTTATGGTCAAGACGCATATAGAATAAATATGTTGGATGGTGCACAAGCCATCAATTAGGATACCCAGGTATTAGACTACCTCATCATATTTATGAGAGAGAGATAATAATTTAAATACTAGACCAATTCTCTTATGTCATGAGTAATTATATCGGACAATCATGTCAGGAGTAGTTCAAACACACTATGGTGTTTGTAGAGACCCGAAACTTGACGTACATGGACATTACATTACTTTTGCAAAATACTTAATACATAACAGAAACAGACACATAGGGATCGTAATAGTTTAGTGTCTTTGGAAACTTGGAATATAAACTTCTAATCATGTTGAAAGATCTTCAACAACTCCCATAACGATCTTCCCCTTTTTGTTTCCATACCTAAAACCTTTCTTTATTTCCTGGAGAAAATAAAAAATAAAAAGGGTGAGCTCAAATGCTCAGTAAGGGAAAACATAGATAACATAAAACAATCCTTAAATTTTTTAAAGCAAAAACTTGAACATGAAATTTAAACATCAAAATCTTGAGCAAAGACATAAATCGTGGAAGTACGTAAGGCATATATCATAATGGAACATAAACCATGATAAAATATAATGGGAATAAAACATGTAATTGTGGCAACCATTCAGCACGTGTTATAATTTCTATAGTAGCCAAGGCATTGCTGCCAAGACCATCTTAGTAGACAAAGTCCCTTTCTAAATCGAGTTCACGCCTCGTTTCAGTCCTGTAACACTAAACCAGATTAACTTACCATTCCAGCCATGTCCATCTAATGAGATATAAATCTTTACCCAATGCATTAGAGGGAGATATAGGTCCCACCCATCTCATAATGAAATCATTATTACTTGTGTCACAACATAAACAGAAATCATTCATCATAACCCAAAGAGTAAAATGGGTTTCATAAACATCATCCCATTATAACATAATCCATAAAAAAATGGATATCATTTCACTATAGGAAAAGTGAAACCATTTATATCATAGAGATATTAAACTTGAAACATACACATATGAAACAATGTCATCTTAGATGGAAAATGGTTTTGATAAAACACTTAAAATGAATTCTTGATGAAAATATACTTTCTTCTTCAAAATCAATTTTGTTTCACAAAACATCATTCAATTTTAAAAGAAAAATATTTTGTTGAAAATATTCATGAAATATATTGGAGGAATCTTCATGAAAATAAGGCTTTATAAAACCGTAAAAATCCGTTCGTTCCGTAGAAGTTAAAAAAACATTATTCTTGTACTTTTGCTGGAAAAGTCAAAAAGTACCTCATAACATAAACAAAAGAAATATTCCTTACATACCATGTAGTAAAAGTCAAAATGGGTAAAAAGAACATTAAACATACATAAAAAAACTTTTTGAAAACATGGACATGGATGATAACAATAACCCCAGTAAATACTTACGTATAAGTAATCTCGGATAAAAAAATGAGATTTGCAAAATTATCCCTTACCTTAGGTCTGATATGCTTCGTATGGATCCGAAACTCCTATATAATGATTTAAATAATGTAATTTACTTATTAAATAATCATATTTGTTGTTATGATGTCATATATGTTTCACTTATGACTTTATATTACCCGTTCTTTTGTAAATTCCATTTAAAAGCAGTGTTTTGGGTAAAATCATTTCATTTATCGTATGTGTTTCGACTTATCGTTCTTAATATTATTACTTATATTATGATTTACATAATTCCATAATTTAAAACATGATTTATATATAATATATATTCATAATATACATAAATATAATATATCGATAAATGTAAAGAAATACACCGTTCATGGAGACGGTAGGTCGTATGTACGCATGAACGATGTTTTCATTTCCATATTGAATTGAATGGAATTAAGTATATGAAATACATATATATATATACATAAATAAAGTAGAATTATTATGTCATATATTTAATTATTACTTATTATACATACTTTATAATCATTCTGGAATTGTTAACATGGAAAATGAATCTCATCGCGTCGTGGAGACAGTAATCCGTACGTACGCACGAGCGATGATATCATTCCCATATTTATTGAATCGAATTGGAGTGATTGATCTAATATCATAGAATAATTATGATGTTATAATAATAATATATATTTATTATTTACACCATTATACCCAACCAAGTAAGGTGGTGGTGGAAAAACATATTACACCACGGCGTGGAGACGGTATTCCATACGTACGCACGCGCGATGATTTCATTTTCCTTAGGATGGATAGAAGGTGAGATAGGGTTGTTTCATATTTATAAAAACATAGCAGTATATGAGGGATACTGATGTTATTACTTCATAATGAAACAACTAAAGAATAGGGAGTAGAAGAATAATGGAACTTGAAGAAAACAGTAGAAGGTATTACCACTTTCTCAAAGTGCCTCCTTTAAACATTCTCTTAGGGCACTAAAATTGGTATTTGAAGAATACCAAGACCTCTAGGATGTTTCTAGGGAAGTGTATAATAGAATTTTTCAGGGGTTGGCCGAGCGTGAAGGCTCAAAGTGGTGTGAGCAAGAGAGGGATGAGGTGCCCTTTTATAAGGGAGGAGAGGGGCACCTTTGGAAAAACTAAAAATATTATTTTATTATAAAGTCATATTCGGTTTTTAATAGCTCCAAATTGATTTATTTATAAGATAATGTGGGGATGGGTCGCAATACTCTCTTCCAATAGAATTTAGTCAAGTTTAGGTATCT
The DNA here is from genome assembly GCA_963277665.1 of Viscum album. Taxonomy (NCBI): domain Eukaryota; kingdom Viridiplantae; phylum Streptophyta; class Magnoliopsida; order Santalales; family Viscaceae; genus Viscum; species Viscum album. Next base: position 1,629,008,016 of record OY728121.1, on the reverse strand, counting down.
ATTTTAACCTTATCATTTAGATTTAACTTTAAGTTAAATAATTTTACTTTTACCGTGTCTTCTTGTTTTCTTACACTATACGGTCAATAAACTTACTATAACAAGCCAAACGAACCCCAAGTTGTTTATTATTAATATATATAACCTTATCTAAGTTATTTAGCCAAACCATTGATTTTTAGGAATAAAATAACAATTAATAATATAATATTTGTTTTAAAAACCATTTTATGTCAATTTTGACGCTATTTGGTAATTGATTTTTGTGAAAATCATAATTGAAATATTAATTCGAAAAAAGTTAATTAAATCAATACTAACATGTCCAATTAACATATAAATTTATTGGAATTCAAAAAAAGTCTAAAATTATATTTATTTGGGTATTTATAACATCAATTATGTCAATATTTCATTAATAATATAATTACTGCATCATCATTGTGTTATAAATAAATTAAATTATTTAAAGTCTAAAAATTACAAATAAAATACCATTATGTAGGAAATAGTTTTAGATTTCTAATTAATATTTATAGTCTAATTTATCTTATGTATAACACTATATTAAAAATGATTTACTTATTAAACTTTGATTTTAACTATTTTAACCCTTCTTTAAATAAATTAATATTAAATGTCTTAATCTAATCCAAGTGGGCCTAAATGGTCATATTTTATTCCTAAGGTTGTTTTTGGTCGAATTACACTTATCCAATAGAATTAGGAAATGTGTTAGGGTAATAATAATATCATATTTACCCTTAATTATCCTATTTACTTATAACCTGGGTAAAAAAAAGTAAAAAGTTACTATTCACCAAAAAATATTTTCATCTCATTGAACCACATTTTACATACTGACATCAACCATGTCTCTCATATTTTTGAAATTCCATTCACAAAAGCGGTAAAATTAAGTTTTATGTAAATTTGCAAATTCTCCTAGGAGGTGGGTAAAAGACAGTCAAAAGTTCAATAAACTTTTTATATATCTAAAATTATTATAAAATGACTCTAATGAATTGCATTGAACTTATATAGGTATTATGTATCAATTTTTACCTAAAATGAATTTAAATAAAATAAATAATTATTTATATAAAAAGTCGGTTTTTAAATAGTAACCTAGTGTTTTCATTATTCATTTAAAATTGAAAGTTTTCAGAAAAATACCAAAATTTCACCCTAGGCTAATTTCAATATTCGGAATCCAAAAATGAATTCCATTTTTAAAGATGAAATTTACAAAATTTCAAAAAGTGGTTATTACTATTCATTAGGGCTAGTTTAAATAATATTTTAATAGCATATCGTTGTTTAGTGAAACTCGGTATTGTGTACAACACACGCTATCGAGGAAGGTCGTGATTCCGTGTAATGCAAGCCAAGTTAGGGTTGCGTGTTGTGAAAGACTCCTTTGTTGTTTTGTTATAATAGAATCCAACCATTTTTCATTTATACAATGAATATATATATATATATATACTCAATGTTGCGTAGAATGACTATTATCAAACAAACTTGAAATTGTGTGTAACACAATCTAAGAATAGTGTTGCGTATACTGCAAGCTAATACAGTGTTTCATATAGCACACGATAACCTTGTTGTAGCATAAAACACATGACATAAAATAAATTAAAAAGAATACTTATCATAAAATATTGGGTTGTTACATTCTACCCCCCTTAAAATGAATTTCGCCCTCGAAATTCGTCGAGGTTATACGTGGTTTTCTACTTGAAAGTTTCTTTAATTGAAACCTACATCGTAAAATGAAATACCAATACTTAACATTAAAAACTAAAGTATGAAACATAACGTTTACCCAAATTAACTAATCACTGGGTTTCCACATAAGAGAACATAGGTGAAAATATGGATATAGAAGAAAAATCTAACCATCAAGTTCTGATGGAGAGTGGTAGAGGACATGGATATGGAAAAAACCAACAATCACAAAGCCATAGATTTGTTGTGATCTAAGGTACCATCTGATTCATCGGATATAAGGTCACTAGGATAACATTTTTGGTTTTCAAGATCATTTCCCTAAAGTTGATGAATTAAAAGAAATACTTACAAGATTTTGGTACAATCTCACTGTTGTTCATGAATTGAACAATTTCCACTTCATCCCTTAAATAAATGAAGTTGAATTTGTTATTTGAGATGTGTTAGCAGATCATGTGATCGAATGATGGGTCATTCCCTCTGTTTCAAAAAAAAGGTTTGAAAAAGTTATAAGTCCATCTTATGATTAGATTAATCATATATGGTTCCAAAAATGAACTTATACTTCATATATCATACCTCTTAATAAAATAAAACTAGTGTCTACTAACCATGGACTTCCTTAAGGCCAGTGGAAGGCAATAAATGCCAGTCGCACTTCGGTTGTGGGTTCAATTTCCATAGCCTTGTCTGACATGATGGCTTGTCTCCCGTCTTGCAGGTTGTCCCTTTTTATAAAACTACATTATAATAACATTCCTGCAATAAAATCGAAAAAAAATTCATATCCTTAAACAATACTATCTGATTTATGACATAACCCTTTCCAATTTTAGGCTTACCCAAAATACTGTTGTCCAAACTCATATTATAGTGAAAATGATTAAGCATGTTAATACCATTATTGATCCCCAAATATCATAAGATATGTCTTGTTGGTCACATTAGAAACATTTGAAGGCCTTAATCATGTATTCTATTGAAACAAATGAATACCCATTGAACCTTAGTGAAATCATGAATGCAGTTAAAAGTTAACAGTTTCAAAATACCAAAATCCTCAAAATTCTATATACTCAAACCATGATATCGATCAGTACTTATATCAATCATGAGCTCATGAATATTGTCAAACATTTCATTTTCTCCTTATCCCTTCATTATGCACATATCATCTTCTTTCCAAAATATTTGAATCACTTTTCATGGTTACTGGTACCATAAAATTATTGAAAACCACAATAGACTAATACAAAAATATTTTAATACACCATAAAAGTGCCGAAACACCATTATTCGTGAATACCAATACATAAACACTTCAATCTATCCTCTTCAATGATTGTCCTATAATAAGTACTTCCTTGATTTAGAAGTAACTTTTTAGGTCAGGGCATTGAGTTGGGTAATGCACATGTTCTCCACAAATAAGACATTGAACTCCATAATAGTCTGTCACTCTATGACCCTTTTCTCCAAACAGATAACATCTGTCCCTCCATTTGAGGTATTCCTCGAGGTTCTTCTTCCTTTCTTTAGAAATCCCAATCTTCCTTTCTTTATGCTCCTCAACATGAGAACATGCATAAAAGTCTATCTTCCTCTTATTAGATGAATTAGGCATACCACTAAATTTCACCTTGTTAATTATATATCGCGATGACTGATACGGCATAATCACAATATCTTTCTCTCTAGGCATTATGCAATTTTTTGCTCATAGTCACCAATTTTTCCATTGAATTCAATGTTAACCAAATTCCTTCCGGTTCCCTCCATTGACTAAAATCCAAAAAGAATTCAGTGAGAGGAAAAAATCATACAAGGAAAATAACATAATCAAGGGGGATTACCTTCGACATCTAACATCTTAGGTTTAATTCTAATATTGTTACCCTAATTCTAGGACTATAACCTATACTTATACTTAGCCTTGGAAAAATCCCTATACATACCTTAGAAATATCACTAGGGATCTCACTATAGTTTTCGCATCCTACTTTCCAAAGGTTGACTAAACATTTCCTCTGATACCAACTGTAGAGAACCGAAGCATGACGTACATGGACATTACATTACTTTTTTGGAATACTTAATACATAACAGAAACAGACACACAAGTATCGTAATAGTTTAGTGTCTTTAGAAACTTGGAATATAAACTTCTAATCATGATGAAAGATCTTCAACAACTACTATAACGATCATCCCCTTTTTGTTTCCTTACCTAAAACCTTTCTTTATTTCCTGGGAAAAATAAAACATAAAAAGGGTGAGCTCAAATGCTCAGTAAGGGTAAATATAGAGAACATAAAACAATCCATAAACATTTGAAAGAAAAAACTTGAACATGAAATTTAAACATCAAAATCTTGAGCAAATACATAAAGCGTGGAAGTACTTAAGGCATATATCATAATGGAACATCAACCATGATAAAATATAATGGGAATAAAACATTTAATTGTGGCAACCATTCAGCACATGTAATGATTTCCATAGTAGCCAAGGCATTGCAGTCAAGACCAACTTAGTGGACAAAGTCCCTTTCTGAATCGAGTTCACTCCTCGTTTCAGTCCTGTAACACTGAACCGGATTAACTTACTATTCCAGCCATGTCTATCTCATGAGATATAAATCTTTACCCAATGCATTGGAGGGAGATATAGGTCCCACCCATCTCATAATTAATTCATTCTTACTTGTGCCACAACATAAACATAAATCATTCATCACAACCCAAAGAATAAAATGGGTTTCATAAACATCATCCCATCATTACATAATCCGTACAAAAAAATGGATATAATTTCATCATAGGAAAAGTGAAACCATGTAAATCATAGAGACATTATACTTGAAACATACACATATGAAATAATGTCATCTTAGATGGAAAATGGTTTTGATAAAACAAATGAAATGAATTCTTGAGGAAAATATCCTTTCTTCTTCAAAATCAATTTCGTTTCACAAAATATCATGCAATTTTAAAAGAAAAACATTTTGTTGAAAATATTAATGAAATATTTTGGATGAAGCTTCATGAAAATAAAGTTTTATAAAACCGTAAAAATCCGTTTGTGTCATATAAATTAAAAAAACATTCTTCTCATACTTTTGCTGAAAAAGTCAAAAAAGTACCTCGTAACATAAACAAAAGAAAGATTCCTTACATACCATGTAGTAAAAGTAAAAATGGGTAAAAAGGAAATTAAAAATACATAAAAACACTTTTATAAAACATGGACATGGATAATAACAATAACCCCAGTAAATACTTACGTATAAGCAATCTCGGATAAAAAAAATGAGATTTGCAAAATTAACCCTTACCTTAGGTCTGAGATGCTTCGTATGGATCCAGACCTCCTGTATAATGATTTAAATAATGTCATTGACTTATTACATAATCATATTCATTGTTATGATATCATATATGTTTCACTTATGACTTAATATTACCCGTTCTTTTGTAAATTCCATGTAAAAGTAGCGTTTTGGGTAAAATCATTTCATTTATCATATGTGTTTCGACTTATTGTTCTTAATATTATTACTTATATAATTATTTACATAATTCCAGAATATAAAACATGATTAATATATAATATATATTCATAATATACATATATATAATAGATCTATAAATGGAAAGAAATACACCGTTCATGGAGACGGTAGGCCGTACTTATGCATGAATGCTGTTTTCGTTTCCTTATTGAATTGAATGGAATTAAGTATATGACATACATATATATATAAATAAATCAAGTAGCATTATTATGTCATATATTTCATTATTACTTATAATATATACTTTGTAATCATTCATGAATTGTTAACATGGAAAATGAATCTCATCGCGTCGTGGAGACGGTAATCCGTACAAACGCACGAGCGATGATATCATTCCCATATTTATTGAATCGAATTGGAGTGAATGATCTAATATCATAGAATCACTATGATGTTATAATAATCATATGTATTTATTCTTTACACCATTATACCATTCCAAGTAAGGTGGTGGTGGAAAAACATATTACACCACGGCGTGGAGACGATATTCCGTACGTACGCGTGCGCGATGATTTCATTTTACATAGGATGGATAGGTGGTGAAATAGGGTTTTTTCATATTTATAATAACATACCATTATATTAGGGATACTGATGTTATTACTTCATAATGAAACAACTAAAGAAGAGGGAGTATAAGAAGAATGGAACTTGAAGAAAATGGTAGAAGGTATTACCTCTTTCTCGAAGTGCCTCCTTTAAACTTTCTCTTAGGGCACTAACATTGGTCTTTGAAGAACACCAGGACCTCTAAGATGTTTATAGGGAAGTGGAGAAGAGAATTTGGAAGTTTTTGGTCGAGCTTGAAGGCTCAAAGTGGTGTGAGGAAGAGAGGTAGGAGGTGCCCTTTTATAAGGGAGGAGAGGGGCACCTTTGGAAAAACTAAACATATTATTTTATTATAAAGTCATATTCGGTTTTTAATAGCTCCAAATTGATTTATTTAGAATATAAGGTGTGTATGGGTCGAAATAATCCCATAAAATACAATTTAGAAAAGTTTAGGTATCTATTTTAACCTTATCATTTAGATTTAACTTTAAGTTAAATAATTTTACTTTTACCGTGTCTTCTTATTTTCTTACACTATAAGGTTAATAAACTTACTATAACAAGCCAAACGAACCCCAAGTTGTTTATTATTAATATATATAACCTTATCTAAGTAATTTGGTTGAACCTTAGATTTTTAGGAAAAAAATAACAATTAATAATATAATATTTTTTTAAAAAACTATTTTATGTCAATTTTGACACTATTTGGTAATTGATTTTTTTGAAAATCATAACTGAAAGACTAGTTCTAAAAATGTTAATTAGATCAATACTAACATGTCATATTATCATATAAAATTATTTTAATTCATAAAAAGTCTCAAATTACATTTATTTGGGTATTTATAACATAAATTATGTCAATATTTCATTAATAATATAATTAATGCATCATCATTGTGTTATAAATAAATTAAGTTATTTAAAGTCAAAAAATTACCTATAAACTACCATTATGTAGGAAATCTTTTTATCTTTCTAATTAATATTTATAGTCTAATTCATCTTATGTATAATCCTATATTAAAAATTATTTACTTATTAAACTTTGATTTTAACTATTTTAACCCTTCTTTAAATAAATTAATATTAAATGTCTTAATCTAATCCAAGTGGGCCTAAATGGTCATATTTTATTCCTAAGGTTGTTTTTGGTCGAATTAAACTTGTAAAATAGAATTATGATATGTTTTAGGGTAATAATAATATCATTTTTACCCTTACTTATCCTATTTACATTGAACCGGGGTAAAAAAAAGTAAAAAGTTACTATTCATCAAATAAAAATTTCATCTCATTGAACCACATTTTACTTACTGACATCAGCCGTGTCTCTCGGATTTTTGAAATTCCATTCACAAAAGCGGTAAAATTATGTTTTATGTAAATTTTCAAATTCTCCTCGAAGGTGGGTAAAAGACGGTCAAAAGTTCAATAAAATTTTTATATATCTAAAATTATTATAAAATGACTCTAATGAATTGAATTGAACTTATATAGGTATTATGTATCAATTTTGACCTAAAATAAATTTAAATAAAATAAATAATTCTTTAAATAAAAAGTCGGTTTTTAAATAGTAACCCAGTGTTTTCACTATTCATTTAAAATTGAATGTTTTCAAAAAAATACCAAAATTTCCCCCTAGGCTAATTTCGATATTCTGAATCCAAAAATGAAGTCCATTTTTATGGATGAAATTTAAAAAATTTCATAAAGTGGTTATTACTATACATAAGGGCTAGTTTTAATAATATTTTAATAACATATCGTTGTTTAATGAAACTCGGTATTGCGTACAACACACGCTATCGAGGAAGGTCGTGATTGCGTGTAATACAATCCAAGTTAGGGTTGTGTGTTGTGAAAGACTCCTTTTTTGTTTCGTTATAACAGAATCCAACCATTTTTCATTTATACATAGAATATATATGTATATATATACTCAATGTTGTGTAGAATGACTATTATCAAACGAACTTGAAATTGTGTGTAACACAATCTAAAAATAGTGTTGAATATACTACAAGCCAATACGGTGTTTCGTATAGCACACGATAATCTTTTTGTAGCATAAAACACATGACATCAAATAAATTAAAAATAATACTTATCATAAAATATCGGGTTGTTACATTATACCCCCCTTAAAATGAATTTCTCCCTCGAAATTCGTCGGGGTTATACATGGTTTTCTACTTGAATGTTTCTTTAATTGAAACCCACATCGTAAAATGAAATACCAAAACTTAACATTAAAAACTAAAGTATGAAACGTAATGGTTACCCAAATTAACTAATCATTGGGTTTCCACATAGGAGAACATAGGTGAAAATATGGATATGGAATAAAAATCTAACCATCATGTTCTGATGGAGAGTGGTAGAGGACATGGATATGAAAAAATCAACAATTACAAAGCCATAGATTTGTGATGATCTAAGGTACCATCTGATTCATCGGATATAAGGGCACTAGGACAACATTTTTGGTTTTCAAGATCATTTCCCTAAAGTTGACGAATTAAAATAAATACTTACATTATTTTGGTACAATCTAACTGTTGTTCATGAATTGAACAATTTCCACTTCATCCCTTAAAGAAAAAGTTGAATTTGTTATTCGAGATGTGTTAGCTGATCAGGTGATAAAATGATGGTTCATTCCGTCTGTTTCAAACAAAAGGTTTGAAAAATTTATAAGTCCATCTTATAGATAGATTAATCATATATGGTTCAAAAAATGAACTTATACTTCATATATCATACTGCTTAATAAAATAAAACTAGTTTCTACTAACCATGGACTTTCTGTAGGCTAGTGGTAGGCGATAAAGGCCAGTCGCACTTCGGTTGTGGGTTCGATTTCCACAGCCTTTTCCGACACGACGGGTTTTCTCCCATCTTGTAGGTTGTCCCTTTTTCTAAAACTACATTATAATAACATTCCTGCAATAATATCGAAAAAAATTCTTATCCTTAAACAATACTCTCTGATTTCTGACGTAACCCTTTTCAATCTTTAGGCTTACCCAAAATACTGGTGTCCAAACTCATATTATAGTGAAAACGATTAAGCATGTTAATACCATCATTGATCCCCAAATATCATAAGATATGTCTTATTGGTCACATTCAAAACATTTGAAGGCCTTAATCATGTATTCTCTTGAAAAAATGAATACCCATTGAACCTTAGTGAAAACATGAATGAAGTTAAAAGTTAACACTTTCCAAATACCAAAATCCTCAAAATTCTATATACTCAAACCATGATATCACTTAGTCCTTATATCAATCATGATCTCGTGAATACTGTCAAACATTTCATTTTCTCGTTATCCCTTCATTATGTGCATATCATCTACTTTCCAAAATATTTGAATCACTTTTCATGGTTTCCTGTACCATAAAATTATTGAAAACAACAAAAGACTAATACAAAAATATTGTAATACACCATAAAAGTACCTCAACACCATTATTCTTGAATACCAATACATAAACACTTCAATACATCCTATTGAATGATTGTCCTGGAATAAGTCCTTCCTTGATTTAGAAGTAAATTTTTAGGTCAGGGCATTGAGTTGGGTAATGCCTATGTTCTCAACAAATAAGACATTGAACTACATAACAGTTTGTCACTCTATGACCCTTTTCTCCACACCGATAACATATGTCCCTCTATTTGAGGTATTCCTCAAGGTTATTCTTCCTTCCTTTAAAAATCCCAATCTTCATTTCTTTTGCTCCTCAACATGAGAACATGCATAAAATTCTATCTTCCTCTTATTTGATGAATTAGGCATACCACTAAATTTCACCTTGTTAATCATATATTGCGATGACTAATATGGCATAATCAAAATATCTTTCTCCCTAGGAATTATGCAATTTTGTTGCTCATAGTCACCAATTTTTCCATTGGATTCAATGTTAACCGAATTCCTTCTGGTTCCCTCCATTGACTAAAATCCAAAAATAATTCAGTGAGTGTAAAAAATCATACAAGGAAAATAACATAATCAAGGGGGATTACCTTTGACATCTAACATCTTAGGTTTAATTATAATATCATTACCGTAATTCTAGGACTATAACTTATACTTATACTTAACCTTAGAGACATCCCTAGACATACATTAGAAATATCTCTGGGGATCTCAGTATAGTTTTCGCATCCTAGTTTCCAAAGGTTGACTAAACCTTTCCTCTAATACCAACTGTAGAGACCCGAAGCTTGACGTACATGGACATTACATTACTTTTGCGGAATACTTAATACATAATAGAAACAGACACACAAGGATCGTAATATTTTTGTGTCTTTGGAAACTGGGAATATAAACTTCTAATCATGTTGAAGGATCTTCAACAACTACCATAATGATCATCCCCTTTTTGTTTCCTTACCTAAAACCTTTATTAATTTCCTGGGGAAAATAAAACATAAAAATGGTGATCTCAAATGCTCAGTAAGGGTAAACATAGAGAATATAAAACAATCTATAAACATTTGAAAGCAAAAACTTGAACATGAAATTTAAACATCAAAATCTTGAGCAAATACATAAATCATGGAAGTACGTAATGCATATATCATAATGGAACATCAACCATGATAAAATATAATGGGAATAAAACATGTAATTGTGGAAACCATTCAGCACATGTTATGATTTCCATAGTAGCCAAGGCATTACTGCCAAGACCATCATAGTGGAAAAAGTCCCTTTCTGAATCGAGTTCACTCCTCGTTTCAGTCCTGTAACACTGAACCGGATTAACTTACTGTTCCAGCCATGTCTATATCATGAGATATAAATCTTTACCCAATGCATTGTAGGGAGATATAGGTACCACCCATCTCATAATGAAATCATTCTTACTCGTGCCACAACAAAAACATAAATCATTCATCATAACCCAAAGAATAAAATGGGTTTCATAAACATCATCCCATCATAACATAATCCATACAAAAAAAATCGATATCATTTCATCATAGGAAAAGTGAAACCATTTAAATCATAGAGTCATTATACTTTAAACATACACATATGAAATAATGTCATATTATATGGAAAATGGTTTTGATAAAACACATGAAATAAATTTTTGAGGAAAATATCCTTTCTTCTTCAAAATCAATTTCTTTTCACAAAACATCATGCAATTTTTAAAGAAAAATATTTTGTTTAAAATAGTCATGAAATATTTTGGAGGAAGATTCATGAAAATAAGGCTTTATAAAACCGTAAAAATCCGTTCATTTCGTATAAGTTAAAAAAACATTCTTCTCGTACTTTTGCCGGAAAAGTCAAAAAGTACCTCGTAACATAAACAAAAGAAAGATTCCTTACATACAATGTAGTAAAAGTAAAAATGGGTAAAAAGGACATTAAACATACATAAAAACACTTTTAGAAAACATGGACATGGATGATAACAATAACCCCAGTAAATACTTACGTATAAGCAATCTCGGATAAAAAATTGAGATTTGCAAATTTATCCCTTACCATAGGTCCGATATGCTTCGTATGGATCCAAACCTCATGTATAATGATTTAAATAATGTCATTGACTTATTACATAATCATATTTATTGTTATTATATCATATATGTTTCACTTATGACTTTATATTACCCGTTCTTTTGTAAATTCCATGTAAAAGCATCTTTTTGGGTAAAATAATTTCATTTATCGTATGTGTTTTGACTTATCATTCATAATATTATTACTTATATCCTGATTTACATAATTCCAGAATGTAAAACATGATTTATATATTATATATATTCATAATATACATATATATAATTGATCGATAAATGGAAAGAAATACACCGTTCATGGAGATGGTAGGTCGTACGTACGCATGAACGCTGTTTTCGTTTCCTTATTGAATTGAATGGAATTAAGTATATGACATAAATATATATATACATAAATCAAGTAGAATTATAATGTCATATATTTAATTATTACATATAATAGATACTTTATAATCATTCTTGAATTGTTAACATGGAAAATGAATCTCATCTCGTCGTGGAGACGGTAATCCGTACGTACGCACGAGCGATGATATCATTCCCATATTTATTGAATCAAATTGGATTGAATGATATAATATCATTGAATCACTATGATGGTATAATAATCATATGTATTTATTCTTTACACCATTATACCATTCCAAGTAAGGTGGTGGTGGAAAAACATATTACACCATGGCGTGGAGACGATATTCCGTACGTACGCGCACGCGATGTTTTCGTTTTCCATAGGATGGATAGATGGTGAAATAGGGTTGTTTCATATTTATAATAACATACCAGTATATGAGAGATACTGATGTTATTACTTCATATGAAACAACTAAATAAGAGGGAGTAGAAGAAGAATGGAACTTGAAGAAAATGGTAGAAGGTATTACCTCTTTCTCGAAGTGACTCCTTTAAACTTTCTCTTAGGGAGCTAACATTGGTCTTTGAAGAAGACAAGGACCTATAGGATATTTCTAGGGAAGGGGAGAAGAGAATATTTAAGAGTTTGGTCGAGCTTGAAGACACAAAGTGGTGTGAGTAAGAGAGGTAGGAGGTGCCCTTTTATAAGGGAGGAGAGGGGCACCTTTAGAAAAACTAAAAATGTTATTTTATTATAAAGTCATATTCGGTTTTTAATAGCTCAAAATTGATTTATGTCGAATCTAAGGTGCGTATGGGTCAAAATACTCCCATAAAATACAATTTAGACAAGTTTAAGTATCTATTATAACCTTATCATTTAGATTTAACTTTAAGTTAAATAATTTTACTTTTACCGTGTCTTCTTGTTTTCTTACACTATAAGGTTAATAAACATACTATAACAAGACAAAAAAACCCCAAGTTGTTTATTATTAATATATATAACCTTATATAATTCATTTGGTCGAGCCTTAGATTTTTAGGAATAAAATACCAATTAATAATATAATATTTTTTTTAAAAACTATTTTATGTTAATTTTGACACTATTTGGTAATTGATTTTTGTAAAAATCATAACAGAAAGAATAGTTCGAACAAAGTATATTAGATCAATACTAACATGTCATATTATCATATAAAATTATTTTAATTCATAAAAAGTCTCAAATTACATTTATTTTGGTATTTATAACATAAATTATGTCAATATTTCATTAATAATATATTTACTTCATCATCATTGTGTCATAAATAAATTACATTATTTAAAGTCTAAAAATTACAAATGAACTACCATTATTTAGGAACTAGTATTAGCTTTCTAATGAATATTTGTAGTCGAATTTATCTTATGTATAACCCTATATTAAAAATTATTTACTTATTAAACATTGATTTTAACTATTTTAACCCTTCTTTAAATAAATTAATATTAAATGTCCTAATCTAATCCAAGTGGGCCTAAATGGTAATATTTTATTACTAAGGTTTTTTTGGGTCGAATTACACTTATCTAATATAATTAAGTCATGTTTTAGGGTAATAATAATATCATTTTTACCCTTATTTATCCTATTTTCTTTTAACCGTGGAAAAAAAAGTAAAAAGTTTCTATTCACGAAAAATTATTTTCATCTCATTGGACCACATTTTAATTACGGACATCAACCATGTCTCTCATATTTTTGAAATTACATTCACAAAAGAGGTAAAATTGAGTTTTATGTAAATTTGAAAATTCTCATAGGAGGTGGGTAAAAGACGGTCAAAAGATCAATAAAGTTTTTATATATCTAAAATTATTATAAAATGACTCTAATGAATTGCATTGAACTTATATAGGTATTATGTATCAATTTTGACCTAAAATAAATTTAAATAAAATAAATAATTTTTTAAATAAAAAGTCGGTTTTTAAATAGTAACCCAGTGTTTTCACTATTCATTTAAAATTGAAAGTTTTCAGAATAATACCAAAATTTCACCCTAGGATAATTTCGATATTCTGAATCCAAAAATGAAGTCCATTTTGAAAGATGAAATTTACAAAATTTCAGAAATTGGTTATGACTATTCATAACGGCTAGTTTTAATAATATTTTAATAGCATATCATTGTTTAGTGAAACTCGGTATTGCGTACAACACACGCTATCGAGGAAGGTCGCGATTGCGTGTAATGAAAGCCAAGTTAGGGTTGCATGTTGTGAAAGACTCCTTTTTTGTTTCGTTGTAACAGAATCCAACCATTTTTCATTTATACATAGAATATATATATATATATATATATACTCAATGTTGTATTGAATGACTATTATCAAACGAACTTGAAATTGTGTGTAACACAATATAAGAATAGTGTTGTAATACGGTGTTGTGTATAACACACGATAATATTTTTGTAGCATAAAACACATGACATCAAATAAATTAAAAAGAATACTTATCATAAAATATCGGGTTGTTACATTCTACCCCCCTTAAAATGAATTTCGCCATCGAAATTCGTCGGGGTTATACATTGTTTTCTACTTGAAAGTATCTTTAATTGAAACCCACATCGTAAAATGAAATACCAAAACTTAAAATTAAAAACTAAAGTATGAAACGTAAAGGTTACCCAAATTAACTAATCCCTGGGTTTCCACATAGGAGAACATAGGTGAAAATATGGATATGGATGAAAAATCTAACCATCATGTTCTGATGGAGAGTGGTAGAGGACATGGATATGAAAAAACCAACAATCACAGATCCATAGATTTGTGATGATCTAAGGTACCATCTGATTCATCGGATATAAGGTCACTAGGACAACATTTTTGGTTTTCAAGATCATTTCCCTCATGTTGATGAATTAAAAGAAATACTTACATGATTTTGGTACAATATCACTGTTGTTCATGAATTGAACAATTTCCACTTCATCCCATAAAGAAATGAAGTTGAATTTGTTATTTGAGATGTGTTTGTAGATCATGTGATTGAATGATGGGTCATTCCATCTATTTCAAACAAAATGTTAGCAAAAGTTATAAGTCCATCTTAGGGATAGATTAATCATATATGGTTCCAAAAATTAACTTATACTTCATATATCATACCGCTTAATAAAATAAAACTAGTGTCTACTAACCATGGACTTCCTATATGCCAGTGGTAGGTGATAAAGGCCAGTCGCACTTCGGTTGTGGGTTCGATTTCCACAGCCTTGTCCGACGCAACGGGTTGTCGCCTGTCTTGCAGGTTGTTCCTTTTTCTAAAACTACATTATAATAACATTCCTGTAATAATATCGAAAAAAATTCCTATCCTTAAACAATACTATCTGATTTCTGACATAACCCTTTCCAATCTTTAGGCTTACCCAAAATACTGTTGTCCAAACTCAAATTATAGTGAAAATGATTAAGCATGTTAACACCATCATTGATCCCCAAATATCATAAGATATGTCTTGTTGGTAAAATTAGAAACATTCGAAGGCCTTAATCATGTATTCTCTTGAAAAAAATGAATACTCATTGAACCTTAGTGAAAACATGAATGCAGTTAAAAGTTAACACTATCCAAATACCAAAATCCTCAAAATTCTATATACTCAAACCATGATATCACTTAGTCCTTATATCAATCATGAGCTCATGAATACTATCAAACATTTCATTTTCTCCTTATCCCATCATTATGCGCATATCATCTGCTTTCCGAAATATTTGAATCACTTTTCATGGTTACCGGTACCATAAAATTATTGAAAACCACAATAGACTAATACAAAAATATTTTAATACACCATAAAAGTACCTCAACGCCATTATTCTTGAATACCAATACATAAACACTTAAATCCATCCTCTTCAATGATTGTCCTGGAATAAGTCCTTCCTTGATTTAGAATTAACTTTTTAGGTCAGGGCATTGAGTTAGGTAATGCCCATGTTCTCCACAAATAATACATTGAACTCCATAACAGTCTGTCACTCTATGACCCTTTTCTCCACACAGATAACATATGTCCCACCATTTGAGGTATTTCTCAAGGTTCTTCTTCCTTTCTTTAGAAATCCCAATCTTCCTATATTTGTGCTCCTCAACATGAGAACATGCATAAAATTCTATCTTCCTCTTATTTGATGAATTAGGCATACCACTAAATTTCACCTTGTTAATCATATATCGTGATGACTGATACGGCATAATCACAATATCTTTCTCTCTAGGCATTACGCAATTTTTTTTCTCATAGTCACCAATTTTTCCATTGGATTCAATGTTAACCAAATTCCTTCTGGTTCCCTCCATTGACTAAAATCCAAAAAGAATTCAGTGAGAGGAAAAAATCATACATGGAAAATGACATTATCAAGGGGGATTACCTTCGACATCTAACATCTTAGGTTTAATTCTAATATCTTTACAGTAATTCTTGGACTATAACCTATACTTATACTTAACCTTAGAGACATCCCTAGACATACCTTAGAAATATCTCTTGGGATCTCACTATAGTTTTCGCATCCTAGTTTCCAAAGGTTGACTAATCCTTTCCTTTGATACCAACTTTAGAGACCCAAATCTTGACGTACATGGACATTACATTACTTTTGCAGAATACTTAATACATAACAGAAACAAACACACAAGGATCGTAATAGTTTAGTGTCTTTGGAAACTTGGAATATAAACTTCTAACCATGTTGAATGATCTTCAACAACTACCATAACGATCATCCCCTTTTTGTTTCCTTACCTAAAACATTTATTTATTTCCTGGGGAAAATAAAACATAAAAAGGGTGAGCTCAAATGCTCAGTAAGTGTAAACATAGAGAACATAATACAATCCATAAACATTTGAAAGAAAAAACTTGAACATGAAATTTACACATCAAAATATTGAGAAAATACATAAATCATGGAAGTATGTAAGGCATATATCATAATGGAACATCAACCACGATAAAATATAATGGGAATAAAACATTTAATTGTGGAAACCATTCAACACATGTTATGATTTCCATAGAAGCCAAGGCATTGCGGCCAAGACCATCTTAGTGGACAAAGTCCCTTTATGAATCGAGTTCACTCTTCGTTTCAGTCCTCTAACACTGAACCGGAATAACTTATTGTTCCATCCATGTCTATCTCATGAGATATAAATCTTTACCCAATGCATTGGAGGGAGATATAGGTCCTACCCATCTCATAATGAAATCAGTCTTACTTGTGCCACAACATAAACATAAATCATTCATCATAACGCAAAGAATAAAATGGGTTTTATAAACATCATCCCATCATAACATAATACATACAAAAAAATGGATATCATTTCATCATAGGAAAAGTGAAACCATGTAAATCATAGAGACATTATACTTGAAACATACACATATGAAATAATTTCATCTTAGATGGAAAATGGTTTTGATAAAACACATGAAATGAATTCTTGAGGAAAATATCCTTTCTTCTTCAAAATCAATTTCTTTTCACAAAAAATCATGCAATTTTAAAATAAAAATATTTTGTTGAAAATATTCATGAAATCTTTTGGAGGAAGTTTCATAAAAATAAGGCTTTATAAAACTGTAAAAATCCATTTGTGTCGTATAAGTTAAAAAAACATTCTTCTCGTACTTTTTCCGGAAAATTCAAAAGGTACCTCGTAACATAAACAAAAGAAATATTCCTTACATACCATGTAGTAAAAGTAAAAATGGGTAAAAGGTAAATTAAACATACATAAAAAAACTTTTATAAAACATGGACATGGATGATAACAATAACCCTAGTAAATACTTACGTATAAGCAATCTCGGATAAAAATGAGATTTGCAAAATTATCCCTTCCCTTAGGTCTGATATGCTTCGTATGGATCCAAACCTCCTGTATAATGATTTAAATAATGTCATTGACTTATTACATAATCATATTTATTGTTATGATATCATATATATTTCACTTATGACTTTATATTACCCGTTCTTTTGTAAATTCCATGTAAAAGCAGCGTTTTGGGTAAAATCATTTCATTTATCGGATGTGTTTCAACTTATCGTTCTTAATAGTATTACTTATATCTTGATTTACATAATTCCAGAATGTAAAACATGATTTATATATAATATATATTCAGAATAGACATATATATAATATATCGATAAATGGAAAGAAATACACCGTTCATGGAGACGGTAGGACGTACGTACGCATGAACGCTGTTTTCGTTTCCTTATTGAATTGAATAGAATTAATTATATTACATACATATATATATATATACATAAATCAAGTATCATTATTATGTAATATATTTCATTATTACTTATAATATATACTTTATAATCATTCTTGAATTGTTAACGTGGAAAATGAATCTCATCGCGTCGTGGAGACAGTAATCCGTATGTACGCACGAGCGATGATATCATTACCATATTTATTGAATAAAATTGGAGTGAATGATATAATATCATAGAATAACTATTATTTTATAATAATTATATGTATTTATTCTTTACACCATTATACCATTCCAAGTAAGGTGGTGGTGGAAAAACATTTTACACCACGGCGTGGAGACGATATTCCGTACGTACGCATGCGCGATGATATTGTTTTTCATAGGATGGATAGATAGTGAAATAGGGTTGTTTCATATTTATAATAACATACCGATATATGAGGGATACTGATGTTATTACGTAATAATGAAACAACTAAAGAAGATGGAGTAGAAGAAGAATGGAACTTGAAGAAAACGGTAGAAGGTATTACCTCTTTCTCGAAGTGCCTCCTTTAAACTTTCTCTTAGGGCAGTAAAATTGGTCTTTGAAGAAGACCAGGACCTCTAGGATGTTTCTAGGGAAGTGTAGAAGAGAATTTTTAAGGGTTTGGTCGAGTTTTAATACTCAAAGTGGTGTGAGGAAGAGAGGTAGGATGTGCCCTTTTATAAGGGAGGAGAGGGGCACCTTTGAAAAAACTAAAAATATTATTTTATTATAAAGTCATATTCGGTTTTTAATAGCTACCAATTGATTTATTTCTAAACTAAGGTGTTTATGGGTCTAAATACTCCCATCCAATACAATTTAGACAAGTTTAAGTATCTATTTTGACGTTATCATTTAGATTTAACTTCAAGTTAAATAATTTTACTTTTACCTTGTCTTCTTGTTTTCTTACACTATAAGGTTAATAAACTTACTATAACAAGCCAAAACAACCCCAAGTTTTTTATTATTAATATATATAACCTTATATAAGTCATTTGGTCGAACCTTAGATTTTTATAAATAAAATAATAATTAATAATGTAATATTTTTTAAAAAACTATTTTATGTCAATTTTGACACTATTTGGTAATTGATTTTTGTGAAACTCATAACAGAAGGACTAGTTCTAAGAAAGTAAATTAGATCAACACCAATATGTCATATTATCATATAAATTTTTTTTAATTCATAAAAAGTCTCAAATTTCATTTATTTCGGTATTTATAACATAAATTATGTCAATATTTCATTAATAATATATTTACTTCATCATCATTGTGTCATAAATAAATTAAATTATTTAAAGTCTAAATATTAAAAATAAAATACCATTATGTAGGAAATATTTTTAGCTTTATAATTAATATTTTTAGTCTAATTTATCTTATGTATAACCCTATATTAAAAATTATTTAATTATTAAATTTTGATTTTAACTATTTTAACCCTTCTTTAAATAAATTAATATTAAATGTCCTAATCTAATCCAAGTGGGACTAAATGGTAATATTTTATTCCTAAGGTTGTTTTTGGTCGAATTACACATATCGAATAGAATTAAGACATGTGTTAGGGTAATAATAATATCATTTTTACCCTTATTTATCCTATTTTCTTTTAACCATGGTAAAAAAAAGTAAAAAGTTACTATTCATCAAAAATTATTTTTATCTCATTGAACCACATTTTACTTATGGACATCAACCGTGTCTCTAGGATTTTTGAAATTCCATTCATAAAAGAGGTAAAATTAAGTTTTATGTAAATTTGAAAATTCTCCAAGGAGGTGGGTAAAAGAGGGTCAAAAGTTCAATAAAGTTTTTATATATATAAAATTGTTATAAAATGACTCTAATGAATTGCATTGAACTTATATAGGTATTATGTATCAATTTTTACCTAAAATAAATTTAAATAAAATAAATAATTATTTAAATAAAAATTCGGTTTTTAAATAGTAACCTAGTGTTTTCACTATTCATTTAAAATTGAAAGTTTTCAGAAAAATACCAAAATTTCACCCTAGGATAATTTCGATATTCTGAATCTAAGAATGAAGTCCATTTTGAAAGATGAAATTTAAAAAATTTCAGAAATTGGTTATTACTATTCATAGCAGCTAGTTTTAATAATATTTTAATAGCATATCGTTGTTTACTGAAACTCGGTATTGCATACAACACACGCTATCGAGGAAGATTGTGATTGTGTGTAATGCAAGCCAAGTTGGGGTTGCGTTTTGTGAAAGACTCCTTTTTTGTTTCCTTATAACAGAATCCAACAATTTTTCATTTATACATAGAATATATATATATATACTCAATGTTTCATAGAATGACTATTATCAAACGAACTTGAAATTGTGTGTAACACAATCTAAGAATAGTGTTGCGTATACTACAAGCTAATACGGTGTTGCCTATAGCACACGATAATCTTGTTGTAGCATAAAACACATGACATTAAATAAATTAAAAAGAATACTTATCATAAAATATTGGGTTGTTACATTCTACCCCCTAAAAATGAATTTAGCACTCGAAATTCGTCGGGGTTATACATGGTTTTCTACTTGAAAGTTTCATTAATTGAAACCCACATCTTAAAATGAAATAACAAAACTTAAATTTAAAAACTAAAGTATGAAACGTAATGGTTACCCAAATTAACTAATCACTCGGTTTCCACATAGGAGAACATAGGTGAAAATATGGATATGGAAGAAAAATATAACAATCAAGTTCTGATGGAGAGTGGTAGAGGACATGGCTATGAAAAATCCAACAATCACAAAACCATAGATTTGTGATGATCTAAGGTACCATCTGATTCATCGGATATAAGGGCGCTAGGACAACATTTTTTGTTTTCAAGATCATTTCCCTAAAGTTGATGAATTAAAAGAAATACTTACATGATTTTGGTACAATCTCACTGTTGCTCGTGAATTGAACAATTTCCACTTCATCCCTTAAAGAAATGAAGTTGAATTTGTTATTCGATATGTATTAGCAGATCATGTGATAGAATGATGGGTCATTCCATCTGTTTCAAACAAAAGGTTAGAAAAAGTTATAAGTCCATCTTATAGATAGATTAATCGTATATGGTTCCAAAAATGAACATATACTTCATATATCATACCTCTTAATAAAATAAAACTAGTGTCTACTAGCCATGGACTTCCTGTAGGCTAGTGGTAGGAGATAAAGGCCAGTCGCACTTCGGTTGGGGGTTCGATTTTCACAGCCTTGTCCGACGCGACGGTTTGTCACCCGTCTTGCAGGTTGTCCTTTTTTCTAAAACTACATTATAATAACATTCCTGAAATAATATCGAAAAAAATTACTATCCATAAACAATACTATCTGATGTCTGACATAACCCTTTCCAATCTTTTGGCTTACCCAAAATACTTTTGTCCAAACTCATATTATAGTGAAAACGATTAAGCATGTTAATACCATCATTGATCCCCAAATATCATAAGATATGTCTTGTTGGTCACATTCGAAACATTCTAAGGCCTTAATCATGTATTCTCTTGAAAAAAATGAATACCCATTGAACCTTAGTGAAAACATGAATGCAATTAAAAGTTAACACTTTCCACATAACAAAATCCTCAAAATTCTATATACTCAAACCACAATAACACTTATTCCTTATGTCAATCATGAGCTCATTAATACATTCAAACATTTCATTTTCTCCTTATCCCTTCATTATGCGCATATCGTCTTCTTTCCAAAATATTTGAATCACTTTTCATGGTTACCGGTACCATAAAATTATTGAAAACCACAATAGATAAATACAAAAATATTTTAATACACCATAAAAGTACTTCAACACCATTATTCTTGAATACCAATACATAAACACTTCAATCCATCCTCTTCAATGATTGTCCTAGAATAAGTCCTTCCTTGATTTAGAAGTAACTTTTTAGGTCAGGGCATTGAGTTGGGTAATGCCCATGTTCTCCACAAATAAGACATTGAACTCCATAACAGTTTGTAACTCTATGACCCTTTTCTCCACACAGATAACATATGTCCCTCCATTTGAGGTATTCCTCAAGGTTCTTCTTCCTTTATTTAGAAATCCCAATCTTCCTTTCTTTATTCTCCTCAACATGAGAACATGCATAGAAGTTTATCTTCCTCTTATTTGATGAATTAGGCATACCACTAAATTTCACCTTGTTAATCATATATCGCGATAACTAATACGGAATAATCACAATATCTTTCTCTCTAGGCATTACGCAATTTTGTTTCTCATAGTCAACAATTTTTTCATTAGATTCAATGTTAACCGAATTCCTTCTGGTTCCCTCCATTGAATAAAAGCCAAAAAGAATTCAGTGAGAGGAAACAATCATACAAGGAAAATAACATAATCAAGGGGGATTACCTTCGACATCAAACATCTTAAGTTTAATTCTAATATTGATACCATAATTCTAGGACTATAACCTATACTTATACTTAACCTTAGAGACATCCCTAGACATACCTTAGAAATATCTCTAGGGATATCAATATAGTTTTCGCATCCTAGTTTCCAAATGTTGACTAAACCTTTCCTATGATACCAACTGTAGAGACCCAAATCATGACGTACATGGACATTACATTACTTTTGTGGAATACTTAATATATAATAGAAACAGACACACAAGGATCTTAATAGTTTAGTGTCTTTGGAAACGTGGAATATAAACTTCTAATCATGTTGAAAGATCTTCAACAACTACCATAACGATCATCCCCTTTTTGTTTCCTTACCTAAAACCTTTCTTTATTTCCTGGGGAAAATAAAACATAAAAAGGGTGATCTCAAATGATCAGTAAGGGTAAACATAGAGAACATAAAACAATCCATAAACATTTGAAAGCAAAAACTTGAACATGAAATTTAAACATCAATATCTTGAGTAAATACATAAATCATGGAAGAACGTAAGGCATATATCATAATGGAACATCAACTATGATAAAATATAATGGGAATAAAACATGTAATTGTGGAAACCATTCAGCACGTGTTATTATTTCCATAGTAGCCAAGGCATTGCTGCCAAGACCATCTTAGTGGACAAAGTCCATTTCTGAATCGAGTTCACTCCTTGTTTCAGTCCTGTAACACTGAACCGGATTAACTTAATGTTCTATCCATGTCTATCTCATGAGATATAAATCTTTACCCAATGCATTGGAGGGAGATATAGGTCCCACCCATCTCATAATGAAATCGTTATTACTTATGCCACAACATAAACATAAATCAATCATCATAACCCAAAGAATAAAATGGGTTTCATAAACATCATCCCATCATAACATAATCCATACAAAAAAATAGATATCATTTCATCATAGGAAAAGTGAAACTATGTAAATCATAGAGACATTATACTTGAAACATACACATATGAAATAATGTCATCTTAGATGGAAAATGGTTTTGATAAAACACATGAAATGAATTCTTGAGGAAAATATCCTTTCTTCTTCAAAATCAATTTCTTTTCACAAAACATCATGCAATTTTAAAAGAAAAAGATTTTGTTGAAAATAGTCATGAAATCTTTTGGAGTAAGCTTCATGAAAATAAGGCTTTATAAAACCGTAAAAATCTGTTCGTGCTGTATAAGTTAAAAAACATTCTTCTCGTACTTTTGCCGGAAAAGTCAAAAAGTACCACGTAACGTAAACAAAAGAAAGATTCCATACATACCATGTAGTAAAAGTAAAAATGGGTTAAAAGGACAGTAAACATACATAAAAACACTTTTAGAAAACATGGACATGGATGATAACAATAACTCCAGTAAATACTTACGTATAAGAAATCTCAGATAAAAAAATGAGATTTGCAAAATTATCCCTTGCCTTAGGTCCGATATGCTTCGTATGGATCTGAACCTCCTATATAATGATTTAAATAATTTCATTGACTTATTAAATAATCATATTCATGGTTATTATATCATATATGTTTCAATTATGACTTTATATTACCCGTTCTTTTGTAAATTCCATATAAAAGCAGCGTTTTGGGTAAAATCATTTGATTTATCATATGTGTTTCGACTTATCGTTCTTAATATTATTACTTATATCCTGATTTAAATAATTCCAGAATGTAAAACACGATTTATATATAATATATATTCAGAATATACATATATATAATAGATCGATAAATGGAAAGAAATACACCGTTCATGGAGATGGTAAGCCGTACGTACGCATGAACGTTGTTTTCGTTTCCTTATTGAATTGAATGGAATTAATTATATGACATACATATATATATACATAAATAAAGTATCATTATTATGTCATATATTTCATTATTACTTATAATATATACTTTATAATCATTCTTGAATTGTTAACATGGAAAATGAATCTCATCGCGTCGTGGAGACGGTAATCCGTACGTACGCACGAGCGATGATATCATTCCCATATTTTTTGAATCAAATTGGAGGTAATGATCTAATATCATAGAATCCCTATGATGTTATAATAATCATATTTATTTATTCTTTACACCATTATACCATTCCATGTATGTTGGTGGTGGAAAAACATATTACACCACGGCGTGGAGACGATATTCCGTATGTACGCGCGCGCGATGATTTCGTTTTCCATAGGATGGATAGATGGTGAAATAGGGTTGTTTAATATTTATAATAACATACCCATATATTAGGGATACTGATGTTATTACTTCATAATGAAACAACTAAAGAAGAGGTAGTAGAAGAAGAATGGAACTTGAAGAAAACGGTAGAAGGTATTACCTCTTTCTCAAAGTGCCTCCTTTAAACTTTCTCTTAGGGCACTAACATTGGTCTTTGAAGAAGACCAGGACCTCTAGGATGTTTCTAAGGAAGTGGAAAAGATAATTTTGATGGTTTTGGTCGAGCTTGAAGGCACAAAGTGGTGTGAGGAAGAGAGGTAGGAGGTTCCCTTTTATAAGGGAGGAGAGGGGCACCTTTGGAAAAACTAGAAATATTATTTTATTATAAAGTCATATTCGATTTTTAATAGCTCAAATTGATTTATTTTGAATCTAAGGTGTTTATGGGTCTAAATACTCCCATCCAATACAATTTAGACAAGTTTAGGTATCTATTTTAACCATATCATTTAGATTTAACTTTAAGTTAAATAATTTTACTTTTACCGTGTCTTCTTGTTTTCTTACACTATAAGGTTAATAAACTTACTATAACCAGCCATAAGAACCCCAAGTTGTTTATTATTAATATATATAACCTTAGATAAGTCATTTGTTAGATCCTTAGATTTTTAAGAATAAAATAACAAATAATAATATAATATTTGTTTTAAAAACTATTTTATGTCAATTTTGACACTATTTGGTAATTGATTTTTTTGAAAATCATAATAGAAAGAATAGTTCGAAAAAAGTAAATTAGATCAATACTAACATGTCATATTATCATATAAAATTATTTTAATTCATAAAAAGTCTAAAATTACATTTATTTGGGTATTTATAACATAAATTATGTCAATATTTCATTAATAATATATTTACTTCATCATCATTGTGTCATAAATAAATTAAATTATTTAAAGTCTAAAATTTACAAATAAAATAACATTATGTAGGAAATAGTTGTATATTTCTAATGAATATTTTTAGTCTAATTTATCTTTTGTATAATCCTATATTAAAAATGATTTACTTATTAAACTTTGATTTTAACTATTTTAACCCTTCTTTAAATAAATTAATATTAAATGTCCTAATCTAATCCAAGTGGGCCTAAATTGTAATATTTTATTCCTAATGTTGTTTTTAATCGAATTACAGTTATCTAATAGAATTAAGACATGCGTTAGGGTAATAATAATATCATTTTTACCCTTATTTATCCTATTTTCTTTCAACCGTGGTAAAAAAAAGTAAAAAGTTACTATTCACCAAAAATTAATTTCATCTCATTGAACCACATTTTACTTATGGATATCAACCATGTCTCTCGAATTTTTTAAATTCCATTCACAAATGAGGTAAAATTATTTTTTATATAAATTTGCAAATTCTCCTAGGAGGTGGGTAAAAGACGGTCAAAAGTTCAATAAAGTTTTTATATATCTATAATTATTATAAAATGACTCTAATAAATTGTATTGAACTTATATAGCTATTATGTATCAATTTTGACCTAAAATAAATTTAAATAAAATAAATAATTATTTAAATAAAAAGTAGGTTTTTAAATAGTAACCCAGTGTTTTCTCTATTCATTTAAAATTGAAAGTTTTCAGAAAAATACCAAAATTTCACCCTAGGATAATTTTGATATTCTGAATCCAAAAATAAAGTCCATTTTGAATGATGAAATTTAAAAAATTTCAGAAATTGGTTATTATTATTCATAACGGCTAGTTTTAATAATATTTTAATAGCATATCGTTGTTTAGTGAAACTCGATATTGCGTACAACACACGCTATCGAGGAAGGTCGAGATTGCGTGTAATGCAAGCAAAGTTAGGCTTGCGTGTTGTGCAAGAATCCTTTTTTGTTTCCTTATAATATAATCCAACCATTTTTCATTTATACTTAGAATATATATATATATATATATATATATATACATTAAATGTTGCATAGAATGACTATTATCAAACGAACTTGAAGTTGTGTGTAACACAATCTAATAATAGTGTTGCGTATACTGCAAGCTAATACGGTGTTGCGTATAGCACACAATAATCTTGTTGTATCATAAAACACATGACATCAAATAAATTAAAAATAATACTTATAATAAAATATCGGGTTGTTACATTCTACCCCCCTTAAAATGAATTTTTCCCTCGAAATTCGTCGGGGTTATACATGGTTTTCTACTTGAAAGATTCTTTAATTTAAACCCGCATCTTAAAATGAAATACCAAAACTTAAATTTAAAAACTAAAGTATGAAACATAATGGTTACCCAAATTAACTAATCACTCGGTTTCCACATAGGAGAACATAGGTGAGAATATGGATATGGAAGAAAAATATAACCATCAAGTTCTGATGGAGAGTGGTAGAGGACATGGCTATGAAAAATCCAACAATCACAAAGCCATCGATTTGTGATGATCTAAGGTACCATCTGATTCATCGGATATAAGAGCGCTAGAACAAAATTTTTGGTTTTCAAGATCATTTCCCTAAAGTTGATGAATTAAAAGAAATACTTACATGATTTTGGTACAATCTCACTATTGTTCGTGAATTGAACAATTTCCACTTCATCCCTTAAAGAAATGAAGTTGAATTTGTTATTCGTGATGTGTTAGAAGATCATGTGATAGAATGATGGGTCATTCCATCTGTTTCAAACAAAATGTTAGAAAAAGTTATAAGTCCATCTTATGGTTAGATTAATCGTATATGGTTCCAAAAATGAACTTATACTTCATATATCAAACCGCTTAATAAATTAAAACTAGTTTCTACTAACGAGGGACTTCCTGTAGGTCATTGGTAGGTGATGAAGGCCAGTTGCACTTCGGTTGTGGGTTCGATTTCCACATCCTTGTCAGACGCGACAGGTTGTCGTACGTCTTGCAGGTTGTCGTACGTCTTGCAGGTTGTCCTTTTTTCTAAAAATACATTATAATAACATTCCTGCAATAATATCGAAAAAAAGTCCTATCCTTAAACAATATTATCTGATGTCTGACATAACCCTTTCCAATCTTTAGGCTTATCCAAAATACTGTTGCCCAAACTCATATTATAGTGAAAATGATTAAGCATGTTAATACCATTGTTGATCCCCATATATCATAAGATATGTCTTGTTGGTCACATTCAAAACATTCGAAGGCCTTAATCATGTTTTCTATTGAAAAAAAATGAATACCCATTGAACCTTATTGAAAACATGAATGAAGTTAAAAGTTAAAACTTTCCACATAACAAAATCCACAAAATTCTATATACTCAAACCATGATATCACTTAGTCCTTATATCAATCATGAGCTCAAAAATACTGTCAAACATTTCATTTTCTCCTTATCCCTTCATTATGTGCATATCATCTTCTTTCCCAAATATTTGAATCGCATTTTATGGTTACCGGTACCATAAAATTATTGAAAACCACAATAGACTAATACAAAAATATTTTAATACACCATAAAAGTACCTCAACAACATTATTCATGAATACCAATAAATAAACACTTCAATCCATCCTCTTCAATGATTGTCCTGGAATAAGTCCTTCCTTGATTTAGAAGTAACTTTTTAGGTTAGGTCATTTTGTTGGGTAATTCCCATGTTCTCCACAAATAATACATTGAACTCCATAATAGTCTGTCACTCTATGACCCTTTTCTCCACACAGATTACATATGTCCCTCCATTTGAGGTATTCCTCAAGGTTCTTCTTCCCTTCTTTAGAAATCCCAATCATCCTTTCATTATGATCCTCAACATAAGAACATGCATAAAAGTATATCTTCCTATTATTTGATGAATTAGGCATACCACTAAATTTCACCTTGTTAATCATATATCACGATGACTAATTCATCATAATCACAATATCTTTCTCACTAGGCATTACGCAATTTTTTTCTCATAGTCACAAATTTTTCCATTGGATTCAATGTTAACCGAATTCCTTCTGGTTCCCTCCATTGACTAAAACACAAAAATAATTCTATGAGAGCCAAAAATCATACAAGGAAAATAACATAATCAAGGTGGATTACCTTCGACATCTAATATCTTAGGTTTAATTCTAATATCGTTACTGTAATTCTTGGACTATAACCTATACTTATACTTAACCTTAGAGACATCCCTATACATACCTTGGAAATATCTCTAGGTTTAGAGACCCTAAGTTTAACGTACATTGACATTACATTAATTTTGCAGAATACTTAGTACATAATAAAAACACACACACAAGGACCGTAATAGTTTAGTGTCTTTGGAAACTCGGAATATAATCTTCTAATCGTGGTGAAAGATCTTCAACATATCCCATAATGATCTTCCTTTTTTTATACCTAAAACCTATATTTATATCTTGGGGAAAAGAAAACATAAAAGGGTGACCTCAAATGCTCAGTAAGGGTAAACAAAAGAAATATCAATCACATCATATTCATAAGAACATAACATTTTGGAAGCCTTAACCTGCAAAAGAGATCATAATATCATAACATGGGATAAATCATAGTAGTGAAATGTAATCCCAATAATCATAACTTAAAACATTAAACTTTTTGGCGTACACACATAATCATATAGAATCATTTCTTATTAGTCAAGACTCACTGCCAAGACTATCTTAGTGGACAAAGTCCATTTCTGAACCGAGTTCACTCCTCGTTTCAGTCTTGTTTCACTGAACCGGTTTAACCTGCCGTTCCAGCCATTTCTATCTCATGAGATATAAAATCTTTACCCAATTAATTGTAGGGAGATATAGGTCCCACCCATCTCATAATGATATCATTCTTATGTGTGCCACAAAATCAGAAATCATACATCATAGCATAACCCATGTAATAAAAATGGGAATCTTAAACATCGTGACATCATAAAACAATTCATATAAGATAAAGGAATTCATAAAAATATAATTCCATCACAACATAATCAAATAAATGTAATAATAGGGATAGAAATATAACCCTTTATTATCTTAGATGGAAAATAATTTTGATAAAACACTTGAACTCCATTCTTGATGAAAATATCCTTTCTGCTTCAAAAACACTTTTCCTTTCTTAACATATCGTAAAATTATAAACTAAAAGAAGTTGATTAAAAATAAACTTGAAAACTTGTAAAGTAATCTTCATTCAAATAATGTTTTAAAAATCCATTCATGTCGTATAAGTCAAAAAAACATTCTTCGTACTTTTGTCGGAAAAGTCAAAAAGTACCTCGTACAAAAAACGACAAAAGATTCCTTTCATATCCATTACTAAAAACTCAACGAAGGGTAAAATTGGATTTAAAAAATTTTAGGTGGATGGAAGTAATATTTCATATAGAGGAAACATGGATGTTGATGATAAAATACACCCCAGTAAATACTAAAGTATAAACAATCTCGGATAAAAATGAGATTGTGATATTTCCCTTACCTTAGGTCTGATTTGCTTCGTAAGTGTCCGAGACTCCTGTATAATGATTTAAATAATGTCATTTACTTATTCTAGAATCAAACTCATTGTTATGATATCATATATGGTTCACTTATTACTTTATATTACCCGTTCTTTTGTAAATTCCATGTTAAAGAGCGTTTTGGGTAAAATCGTTTCATTTTTCGTCCGTGTTTTGACTTGTAATTATTCATATAATTACTTAGATCATGATTACTTAATTCCAGAATATAAAACATGATTTATATATAATATATATTCATAATATACATATATATATAATATATTAGTAAATGGAAAGAAATACACTGTTCATGGAGATGGTAGGCCGTACGTACGCATGAACGCTGTTTTCGTTTCCTTATTGAGTTGAATGGAATTAAGTAGATGACATACATATATATGAACATAAATCCAGTATCATTATAATGTCATATATTTCATGATTACTTATTATATATACTTTATAATCATTCATGAATGGTTAACGTGGAGAATGTATCTCATCGTGTCGTGGAGACGGCAGTCCGTACGTACGCACGAGCGATGATATCGTTCTCATGATCATGGAATTGTATTGGCGTATATGTATACTATATCAGAATCAATATCACTTTACAATAATCATATATATTTATTATTTACACCATTATACCCATACAAGTAAGGTGGTGGTGGAAAATAGATTACACCACGACATGGAGACGGTATTCCGTACGTACGCACGCGCGGTGATTTCGTTTTCCGTAGGATGGATAGATGGTGAAATAGGGTTGTTTCATACTTATAATAAAATATAAGTATATTAGTGATACTGATGTTATTAATTCATAATGAAACAACCTAATAAGAAGAAGTGGAAGAACAAATAAAGTTGAAAGAATCAGTAACGGATATTACCTCTTCTTTGAAGCGCCTCTTTGAGATCTCCTTTTAGGGCACTAAAATTGGTCTCTGAGGAAGACCATAACCTCTAGGATGTTTCTATGGAAGTGTAGAATGGAATTTTTCAGGTTTTGGCCGTGTTTGAAGGCTCAAAGTGGTGTGAGGAAGCGAGGGAGGAGGTGCCCTTTTATAAGGGAGGAGAGGGGCTCCTTTGGAAAAACTAAAAATATTATTTTATTATAAAGACAAATTCGGTTTTAAATATCTCCCAATTGATTTATTTCTATGCTAAGGTGGGGATGGGTCTAAATTCTCTCATCCAATAGAATTTAGACAAGTTTGGGTTCCTATTTTAACCTTATCATTTAGATTTAACATTAAGTAAAATAATTTTACTTTTACTGTGTCTTCTTGTGTTCTTATACAATAAGGTTAATAAACCTACTATAAGCAGCCAAACGAACCCCAAGTTGTTTATTATTAATATATATAACCTTATCTAAGTCAGTTTTCCGAGCCTTAGATTTTTAGGAATAAAATAACAATTACTAATATAATATTTGTTTTAAAAACTATTTTATGTCAATTTTGACACTATTTAGTAATTGATTTTTGTGAAAATCATAACCGAATGATTAGTTCGAAAAACGTTAATTAAATCAATACTAACATGTCATATTAAACTAGAAAATTAGTGGAATTCATAAAAAGTCTCAAAATATATTTATTTGGGTATTTATAATATCAATTATTCTAATTTTTCACTATTATGGTAATTATTGCATCATCATTGTGTCATAAATAAATTAATTTATTTAATGTCTAAAAATTATAAATAAAATATCATTATCTAATAAATCTTATTAGATTTATAATTAATATTTACAATCAAATTTATATTATGTATAACCCTATATTAAAAATGTTGTAGTAAATAAACATTGATTTTAACTCTTTTCACTCTTCTTTGAATTAAATAATAATAAATGTCCTAATCTAATCCAAGTGGGCCTAAATGGTCATATTTTATTCCTAAGGTTGTTTTTGGTCGAATTACACTTATCCAATAGAATTAGGACATGTGTTAGGGTAATAATAATATCATTTTTACCCTTAATTACCCTATTTACTTTTAACCATGGTAAAAAAAAGTAAAAAGTTACTATTCACCAAAAATTATTTTCATCTCATTGAACCACATTTTACATACTGACATCAACCGTGTCTCTCGGATTTTTTAAATTCCACTCACAAAAGCGGTAAAATTATTTTTTATGAAAAATTCATATTTTTTAACTACCACTTAGTGGTTTCACTATACATCAAAAAATGAAAGTTTCCAGAAAAATACCAAAAATTAGGCCTAAGATATATTTGATATTATGAATTCAAAAATGATGTCTATTTTACCAAATTCAAAACTTATCAGTTTCATTAATTAATTTAAAAATTAATTCCCGTTGTCAAAACAAATAGCGTGTTCTTAAGAGATAATAACTATCAAAAGATTGACATTTGTTTATGTCTGGTTTAAATGTGAAATTACATCCAATGACCAACATTGTATTGAATTGTAAAAATATATTATAAATATACTTTAAAACCACTCAAATTAATAATTTATCACTATTAATAATTTCGATTAAATAGGTTGTTTTTAATTCAAATTTAGTAATTTTCACTATTCATCAGAAAATGAAAGTTATCCGAAAAGTACCAAAATTTCACCCTAAGATAATTTCGATATTCCTAATCCAAAAATGAAGTCCATTTTGAAAAATAAAATTTACAAAATTTCAAAAAGTGGTTATTACTATTCATAACGGCTAGTTTTTAATAATATTTTAATAGCATATCATTGTTTAGCGAAACTCGGTATTGCGTACAACACATGCTATCGCGGAAGGTCGCGCTTGCATGTAATGCAAGGAAAGTCAAGGATGCGTGTTGTGCAAGCTTCTTTTGGTGTAGCGTACAACACATGATATTAATGAAATTAGAAAGAATATATTTCATAAAATCTCGGGGTGTTACATTCTACCCCCCTTAAAATGAATTTTGCCATCGAAATTCGTCGGGGTTATAAATGGTTTACTACTCGAAAGTTTGTTTAATAGAAACCCACATTGTAAAAAGGAATACCCAAACTTGGCTTTAAAAACTAAAGTATGAAATGTAATGGTTACCCAAATTAACTCATCACTGGGTTTCCACGTAGGAGAACATAGGTGAAAATATGGATATGGAAGAAAAATCTAACCATCAAGTTCTGATGGAGAGTGGTAGAGAACATGGCTATGAAATATCCAACAATCACAAAGCCATAGATTTGCGATGATCTAAGGTACCATCTGATTCATCAGATATAAGGGCACTAGGACAACATTTTTGGTTTTCAAGATCATTTCCCTAAAGTTGGTGAATTAAAAGAAATACTTACATGATTTTGGTAAAATTTCACTATTGTCCATGCTTTGAACAATTTCCACTTCATCTCTTAAAGAAATTAATTTGAATTTATTATTCATGAAGTGTTAATAGATCATGTGATAGAATGATGGGTCATTCCATCTGTTTCAAACAAAAGGTTAGCAAAAGTTATCAAATATACGTAAGTCCATCTATGGTGAGGTTAATCGTATACGATTCCAAAAATGAACTTATACTTAATATATCATACCTTGTAATAAAATAAAACTAGTTTCTATTAACCAGAGACTTCCTGTAGGCCAGTGGTAGGCGATAAAGGGCAGTCACACTTCGGTTGTAGGTTCGATTCCCACAGCCTTGTCCGACGCGATGGGCTATCTCCCGTCCTGCAGGTTGTCCTTTTTCTAAAGCTATATTGCTATAACATCCCATCAATAATATTGAAAAAAGTTCTATCCTAACTTATGTCCAACATAATCCATTCCAATATTTTGGCTTATCTAAAATACTTCGGTCTAAGCTCATAGTATAAAGAAAATGATTACTTGAAATGTCACATAAAAATCACGTGAATGCCATCATTTATCCACCATATATCATAAGATATATCTTGTTGGTCAAATTACAAACATGTGAATACCTTAATCATGTATTCTCTTGAAGAATGAATACCCATTAATTGAACCATAGTGAAAACATGAATGCAGTCAAAAGTTAACTCCTTCCACATACCAAAATCCAAAAATTCTATATACTCAAACCATGATATAACCTTCTCCTTATATCAATCATGAGCTCATGAATACGGTCAAACATTTCATTTTCTCGTTTTCCTTTCATTATGCGCATATCATCTTTTTTTCCAAAAATATATCAATCGCATTCTATGGTTACCGGTACCATTGAAAACCACAATAGACCAATACATAAATATTCCAATATTCCACGATACTATATACAACATTATTTTGGAATCCCATTACATAAACAATTAATCATTCCACCACATCGTTGTCATATTCAACATCGCCAATAGTGATCGCATGTGACTTCCCTTTGTCCTTTTCCTTAATTGGTTGCTCATGTCGATCATCACTAACCCTTGGATTAGGGAATTTATTTGCATAAAGCCCCATTTCCTTGCACTTGAAGCATTGAAGTGTTGGTGGTGCGTTCTCTGTAGTCTTTTCTTTATTCACATCATTAGAAATCCTTTTCCCATTACATCGACACTCAACTGCTCGATGACCTTCTTTTCCACACTTAAAACATTTTCTAGTCCCTTTAAGACAATCTCCACCATGATTCTTTCCACACTTTGAGCATAAGGAAACATTCATCTTCTTTTCACCATTATTATGAGATTTCTCCTTGAACTCCATCTTTCGTTTCTTGTCAAAACTATGAGATGGATAAGTAACACCAACTTCCATTTATACCTTGATAGCACAACGAACAATTTCTTCATAGCTACTGAAGTCTCTTATAGCTAATTCCCTTAGAAGATTTTGTTTTAAGCCACTAAAGAATCGATCAACTTTACTTTCAGGTTGGATGATAAATCCAGATGCATACCTTGCAAGACTTGTAAAATTCGCTTCGTATATACCAACAGATTCATCATCCTTTTTCTTTAGTTCAAGAAACTCCTTCTCCATCTTTGTTCGAAGAATACGAGGGATGTACTTATTGAAAAATAAGTTCTTAGACTCGTCCCATTCCATGGACTCAATTTCATCTCTTGGCCTCGTATTCTTGATAAGATTCCACCATTGATCAGCATCACTTTCCAAACGATACACTGCTAAGATGACATTATCATGTTCAAAACATTGAAGAACTGAAAATATCTTTTCATTAGTATGGATCCATTGTTTAGCAACAAGTGGATCAGAAAACCCACTGAAAGAAGGTGTACGTTGCCTCATGAAGGACTCAATAGAAATTTATTCCCTTCTCTGCTCATTTGGAAGTCCAGAATGATTCATAGCTTCTGTAAGTATAGCAATAAGATTTTTCACTCCATCTCTCATAACATTTTTTTGTTCAGGAGGACAATCATTTCATTGTCCATTACATTGATCAACATAGTTACTTCGGGTTCCATCCATCGTCTAAAACCCAAAAAGAATAGTGTGAGAGGTAAAAATCATAATAAAGGGGGAGTAACTTAAATATCTAACATCTTTGGTTTAATCTAATATCGTTACCATAGTTCTTGGACTATATCCTATACGTATACTTATCCTTAGGTACATCTCTAGACATACCTTAGAAATATCTCTAGGGATCTCACTAAAGTTCTCGAATCCTAGTTTCCAAAGGTTGACTAAACCTTTCCTCTGATACCAACTATAGAGACCCTAAGCTTAACGTACATTGACATTACATTACTTTTGGGGAATACTTAGTACATAACAAAAACACACACACAAGGACCGTAATAGTTTAGTGTCTTTAGAAACTCGGAATATAATCTTCTAATCATGGTGAAAGATCTTCAACATCTCCCATAAAGATCTTCCTTTTTTTATACCTAAAACATTTCTTTATATCCTAGGGAAAAGAAAACATAAAAGGGTGAGCTCAAATGCTCAATAAGGGTAAACAAAAGAAAGATCAATCACATCATATTCATAAGAACATAACATTTTGGAAATCTTAACCTGTAAAAGAGATCATAATATCATAACATGGGATAAATCATAGTAGTGAAATGTAATCCCAAAAATCATAACATAAAACATGAAACTTTGTGGCATACACACATAATCATAGAGAATCATTTCTTGTTAGTCAAGACTCATTGCCAAGACTATCTTAGTGGACAAAGTCCATTTCTGAACCGAGTTCACTCCTCGTTTCAGTCATGTTTCACTGAACCGGTTTACCCTGCCGTTCCAGCCATGTCTATCTCATGAGATATAAAATCTTTACCCAATGCATTGGAGGGAGATATAGGTCCCACCCATCTCATAATGATACCATTCTTATGTGTGCCACAAAATCAGAAACCATACATCATAGCAGAACCCATGTAATAAAAATGGGAATCTTAAACATTGTGACATCATAAAACAATTCATATAAGATAAAGGAATTCATAAAAATATAATGTCATCACAACATAATCAAATCAATGTAATAATATGGATATAAATAGAATCCTTTATTATCTTATATGGAAAATAATTTTGATAAAACACTTGAACTCCATTCTTGAGGAAAATATCATTTCTGCTTCAAAAACACTTTTCCTTTCTTAACATATCGTAAAATTCTAAACTAAAAGAAGTTGATTGAAAATAAACTAGAAAACTTGTAAAGGAAGCTACTTGGAAATAATGTTTAAAAAATCCATTCATGCCGTATAAGTCAAAAAAACATTCTTCGTACTTTTGTCGGAAAAGTCAAAAAGTACCTCATACGAAAAGCGACAAAAGATTCCTTTCATATCCTTTACTAAAAACTCATCGAAGGGTAAAATTGGATTTAAACAATTTTAGGTGGAAGGAAATAATATTAAATATTGAGGAAGCATGGATTTTGATGATAAAATACACCCCAGTAAATACTAAGGTATAAACAATCTCGGATAAAAATGAGATTGTGATATTTCCCTTACCTTAGGTCTGATTTGCTTTGTAAGTGTCTGAACCTCATGTATAATGATTTAAATAATGTCATTGACTTATTCCAGAATCATACTCATTATTGTGATATCATATATGGTTCACTTATGACTTTATATTACCCTTTGTTTTGTAAATTCCATGTTAAAGAGTGTTTTGGGTAAAATCGTTTCATTTTTCGTCCGTGTTTTGACTTGTAATTATTCATATGATTACTTAAATCATGATTACTTAATTCCAGAATATAAAAAATGATTTATATATAATATATTTTCGTAATATACATATATATAATATATTAGTAAATGGAAGGAAATACATTGTTCATGGAGACGGTAGGGCGTACGTACGCATGAACGTTGTTTTCGTTTCCTTATTGAGTTGAATGGAATTAAGTAGATGACATACATATATATACACATAAATCTAGTATCATTATAATGTCATATATTTCATTATTACTTATTATATATACTTTATAATCATTCATGAATGGTTAACGTGAATAATGTATCTCATCGCATCGTGGAGACGATAGTCCGTACGTACGCACGAGCGATGATATCATTCTCATGATTGTGGAATTGTATTGGAGTGTATGTATACTATATCAAAATCAATATAACTTTCCAATAATCATATATAGTTATTATGTACACCATTATACCCATCCAAGTAAGGTGGTGGTGGAAAATAGATTACACCACGACGTGGAGACGGTATTCCGTACGTACGCACGCGCAGTGATTTCGTTTTCCATAGAATGGATAGATGGTGAAATAGGGTTGTTTCATAATTATAATAAAATATCAGTATATTAGTGATACTGATGTTATTAATTCATAATGAAACAACCTAAGAAGAAGAAGTGGAAGAAGAAATAAAGTTGAAAGGATCGTTAACGGACATTACCTCTTCTTTGAAGCGCCTCTTTGAGATCTTCTTTTAGGGCACTAAAATTGGTCTTTGAGGAAGACCAGAACCTCTAGGATGTTTCTATGGAAGTGGAGAATGGAATTTGGCAGGGGTTGGCTGATCTTTAAGGCTCAAAGTGGTGTGAGGAAGAGAGGGAGGAGGTGCCCTTTTATAAAGGAGGAGAGGGGCTCCTTTGGAAAAACTAAAAATATTACTTTTATTATAAAGACAAATTCGGTTTTAAATAGCTCCAAATTGATTTATTTCTAATCTAAGGTGGGGATGGGTCGAAATCCTCTCATCCAATATAATTTAGACAATTTTAGGTTCCTATTTTAACCTCATCATTTAGATTTAACATTAAGTAAAATAATTTTACTTTTACCGTGTCTTCTTGTGTTCTTATACTATAAGGTTAATAAACTTACTATAAGCAGCCAAACGAACCCCAAGTTGTTTATTATTAATATATATAACTTTATCTAAGTCATTTGGCCGAACCTTATATTTTTAGGAATAAAATAACAAATTACTAATATAATATTTGTTTTAAAAACTATTTTATGTCAATTTTGACACTGTTTACTAATTGATTTTTGTGAAAATCATAACAGAATGATTAGTTC
Source organism: Viscum album (assembly GCA_963277665.1). NCBI lineage: Eukaryota > Viridiplantae > Streptophyta > Magnoliopsida > Santalales > Viscaceae > Viscum > Viscum album. The sequence goes on along the minus strand of OY728121.1, from coordinate 1,628,969,197 downwards.
GAAAAAAGTTAATTAAATCAATAATAACACGTCATATTAACATAGAAAATTATTGTAATTCATAAAATGTCTCAAAGTATATTAATTTGGGTATTTATAATATCAATTATTCTAATTTTTCACTATTATGGTAATTACTGCATCATCATTGTGTCATAATTATATTAATTTATATAATGTCTAAAAATTATAAATAAAATATCATTATGTAATAAATCTTATTATATTTCTAATGAATATTTAAAATCGAATTTATATTATGTATAACCCTATATTAGAAATTTTGTAGTAAATAAACTTTGATTTTAACTCTTTTAACTCCTCTTTGAATTAAATAATAATAAATGTCCTAATCTAATCCAAGTGGGCCTAAATGGTCATATTTTATTCCTAAGGTTGTTTTCGATCGAATTACACTTATCCAATAGAATTAGGACATGTGTTAGGGTAATAATAATATCATTTTTACCCTTAATTACCCTATTTACTTTTAACCATGGTAAAAAAAAGTAAAAAGTTACTATTCACCAAAAATTATTTTCATCTCATTAAACCACATTTTACTTACTGACATCAACCATGTCTCTTGGATTTTTGAAAATCCACTCACAGAAGCGGTAAAATTATGTTTTATGAAAAATTTATTTATTTTTTAACTACCACTTAGTGGTTTCACTATTCATCAAAAAATGAAAGTTTCTAGAAAAATACCAAAAATTAGTCCTAAGATATATTTGATATTATGAATTAAAAAATGATGTTTATTTTACCAAATTCAAAACATATCAGTTACATTAATTAATTTAAAAATTAATTCCCATCGTCAAAACAAATAGCGTGTTCTTAAGAGATAATAACTATCAAAAGATTGACATTTGTTTATGTCTGGTTTAAATGTGAAATTACATCCAATGACCAACATTGTATTGAATTGTAAAAATATATTCTAAATATACTTTAAAACCCCTAAAATTAATAATTTATCACTATTAATTATTTCGATTAAAAAGGTTGTTTTTAATTAAAATTTAGTAATGTTCACTATTCATTAGAAAATGAAAGTTATTCGAAAAGTACCAAAATTTCACCCTAAGCTAATTTCGATATTCCTAATCCAAAAATGAAGTCCATTTTGAAAAATAAAATTTACAAAATTTCAAAAAGTGGTTATTACTATTCATAACGGCTAGTTTTTAATAATATTTTAATAGCGTATCATTGTTTAGCGAAACTCGGTATTGCGTACAACACACGCTATCACGGAAGGTCGCGCTTGTGTGTAATGCAAGGCAAGTCAAGGATGTGCGTTGTGCAAGCTTCTTTTGGTGTAGCGTACAACACAAGATATTAATGAAATTAAAAAGAATATTTTTCATAAAATCTTGGGGTGTTACACTAGGGATCTCACTATAGTTTTCGCATCCTAGTTTCCAAAGGTTGACTAAACCTTTCCTCTGATACCAACTGTAGAGACCCGAAGCTTGAAGTACATAGACATTACATTACTTTTTTGGAATACTTAATACATAACAGAAACAGACAGACAAGGATCGTAATAGTTTTGTGTCTTTGGAAACTTGGAATATAAACATCTAATCATGTTGAAAGATCTTCAACAACTCCCATAATGATCATACCCTTTTTGTTTACTTACCTAAAACCTTTCTTTATTTCCTGGGGAAAATAAAACATAAAAAGGGTGAGCTCAAATGCTCAGTAAGGGAAAACATAGAAAACATAAAACAATCCATAAACATTTGAAAGCAAAAACATGAACATGAAATTTAAACATCAAAATCTTGAGCAAAGACATAAATCGTGGAAGTACGTAAGGAATATATCATAATGGAACATCAACCATGATAAAATATAATGGGAATAAAACATGTAATTTTGGAAACCATTCAGCACGTGTTATGATTTCCATAGTAGCCAAGGCATTGCTACCAAGACCGTCTTAGTGGACAAAGCCCCTTTCTGAATCGAGTTCACTCCTCGTTTCTGTCCTGTAACACTGAACCAGATTAACTTACCGTTCCAGCCATTTCTATCTCATGAGATATAAATATTTACCTAATGCATTGGAGGGAGATATAGGTCCCACCCATCTCATAATGAAATCATTTTTACTTGTGCCACAACATAAACATAAATCATTAATCATAACCTAAAGAATAATATGGGTTTCATAAACATCATCCCATTATAACATAATCCATACAAAAAAATGGATATCATTTCATCATTGGAAAATTGAAACCATGTAAATCATAAATACAGTATACTTTAAACATACACATATGAAATAATGTCATCTTAGATGGAAAATGGTTTTCATAAAACACTTGAAATGAATTCTTGAGGAAATATCCTTTCTTCTTCAAAATCAATTTATTTTCACAAAAAAAATCATGCAATTTTAAAAGAAAATGATTTTGGTTAAAATAGTCATGAAATCTTTTGGAGGAAGCTTCATGAAAATAAGGCTTTATAAAACCGTAAAAATCTGTTTGTGCCGTATAAGTTAAAAAAACATTCTTCTCGTACTTTTGCCGGAAAAGTCAAAAAGTACCTCATAACATAAACAAAAGAAAGATTCTTTACATACCATGTAGTAAAAGTCAAAATGGGTAAAAAGGATAGAAAACATACATAAAAACAATTTTAGAAAACATGGACATGGATGATAACAATAACCCCAGTAAATACTTACGTATAAGCAATCTCGGATAAAAAAATGAGATTTGCAAAATTATCCCTTGCCTTAGGTCCGATATGCTTCGTATGGATCAGAACCTTATATATAATGATTTAAATAATTTCATTGACTTATTAAATGATCATATTCATGGTTATGATATCATATATGATTCACTTATGACTTTATATTACCCGTTCTTTTGTAAATTCCATGTAAAAGCAGCATTTTTGGTAAAATCATTTCATTTATCGTATGTGTTTCGACTTTTCGTTCTTAATATTATTAATTATATCCTGATTTACATAATTCCAGATTGTAAAACATGATTTATATATAATATATATTCAGAGTATACATATATATAATAGATCGATAAATGGAAAGAAATACACAGTTCATGGAGACGGTAGGCCGTACGTACGCATGAATGTTGTTTTTGTTTCCTTATTTAATTGAATGGAATTAAGTATATGACATACATATATATATATACATAAATCATGTAGCATTATTATGTCATATATTTCATGATTACTTATTATATATACTTTATAATCATTCTTGAATTGTTAACATGGAAAATGAATCTCATCACCTCGTGGAGACGGTAATCCGTACGTACGCACGAGCAATGATATCGTTCCCATATTTATTGAATATAATTTGAGTGAATGATCTAATATCATATAATTAGTATTATGTTATAATAATCATATGTATTTATTCTTTACACCATTATACCCTTCCAAGTAAGGTGGTGGTGGAAAAACAGATTACACTACGGCGTGGAGATGGTATTCCGTACGTATGCACGCGTGATGATTTCGTTTTCCTTAGGATGGATAGAAGGTGAAATAGGGTTGTTTCATATTTATAATAAAATACCAATATATGAGGGATACTGATGTTATTACTTCATAATGAAACAACTAAAGAAGAGGGAGTATAAGAAGAATGGAACTTGACGAAAACGGTAGAAGGTATTACCTCTTTCTCGAAGTGCCTACTTTAAACTTTCTCTTAGGGCACTAATATTGGTCTTTGAAGAATACCAGGACCTCTAGGATGTTTCTAGGGAAGTTTAGAAGAGAATTTGGCAGGGTTTGGCAGAGATTTAAGGGTCAAAGTGTTGTGAGGAAGAGAGGGAGGAGGTGCCCTTTTAGAAGGGAGGAGAGGGGCACCTTTGGAAAAACTAAAAATATTATTTTATTATAAAGTCATATTCGGTTTTTAATCACTCCAAATTGATTTATTTATATGATAAGGTAGGTATGGGTCGAAATCCTCTCATCCAATAGAATTTAGAAAAGTGTAGGTGTCTATTTTAACCTTATAATTTAGATTTAACTTTATGTTAAATAATTTTACTTTTAGCGTGTCTTCTTGTTTTCTTACACTATAAGGTTAATAAACTTACTATAACAAGCCAACATAACCCCAAGTTGTTTATTATTAATATATATAACCTTATCTAAGTCATTTGGCCGAACCTTAAATTTTTTGGAATAAAATAACAATTAATAATATAATATTTGTCTTAAAACTATTTTATGTCAATTTCGACACTATTTGGTAAATGATTTTTGTGAAATTCATAACAGAAATATTAGTTCGAAAAAAGTTAATTAAATCAATACTAACATGTCATATTAACATATAAAATTATTTTAATTCATAAAAAGTCTCAAATTACATTTATTTGGGTATTTATAACATCAATTATGTCAATATTTCATTAATAATATAATTACTGCATCATCATTGTGTCATAAATAAATTAAATTATATAAAGTCTAAAATTTACAAATAAAATACCATTATGTAAGAAATATTTTTATCTTTATAATGAATATTTATAGTCGAATTTATCTTATGTATAACCCTATATGAAAAATTATTTACTTATTAAACTTTGATTTTAACCATTTTGACCCTTCTTTAAATAAATTAATATTAATTGTCCTAATCTAATCCAAGTGGGCCTAAATGGTCATATTTTATTCCTAAGGTTGTTTTTGGTCTAATTAAACTTATCCAACAGAATTAGGACATGTTTTAGGGTAATAATAATATCATTTTTACCCTTAATTATCCTATTTACTTTTAACTGTGGTAAAAAAAGTAAAAAGTTACTATTCACCAAAAAAAATATTTTAATCTCATCGAACCACATTTTACGTACTGACATCAACCGTGTCTCTCGGATTTTTGAAATTCCATTCACAAAAGCGGTAAAATTATGTTTTATGTAAATTTGCAAATTCTCCTAGGAGGTGGGTAAAAGACGGTAAAAAGTTCAATAAAATTTTTATATATCTAAAATTATTATAAAATGACTCTAATTAATTGCATTGAACTTATATAGGTATAATGTATCAATTTTCACCTAAAATAAATTTAAATAAAATAAATAATTATTTAAATAAAAATTCGGTTTTTAAATAGTAACCCTGTGTTTTCACTATTCATTTAAAATTGAAAGTTTTCAGAAAAATACCAAAATTTAACCCTAGGCTAATTTAGATATTCTGAATCCAAAAATGAAGTCCATTTTGAAAGATGAAATTTAAAAAATTTCAAAAAGTGGTTGTTACTCTTCATAACGGCTAGTTTTAATAATATTATAATAGTATATCGTTGTTTAGTGAAACTCGGTATTTCGTACAACACACGCTATTGAGGAAGGTCGTGATTGCGTGTAATGCAAGCCAAGTTAGGGTTGCGTGTTGTGAAATACTCCTTTGTTGTTTCGTTATAATAGAATCCAACCATTTTTCATTTATACATTGAATATATATATATATTCTCAATGTTGCGTAGAATGACTATTATCAAACGAACTTGAAATTGTGTGTAACACAATATAAGAATAGTGTTGCGTATACTGCAAGCTAATACGGTGTTGCGTATAGCTCACGTTAATCTTGTTGTAGTAGAAAATACATGCCATAAAATAAATTAAAAATAATACTTATCATAAACTATCGGGTTGTTATAGTGTTGAGTTCCACCATGGTGATGTTAGGGATCACAGGGATCTGAATTTCCATTTTGTTGAGTGACACATTTTCTTGATCACCAGAGATGCATACGCAGGATCCATAGTCTTACATGCATATTCAAGAAAAGGGTCCCTTGATGCTAGATATCTTTTCCATGGTCCATGAAAGATTTGTGGAAAATTTAGGTACTCAAGATATAATGTATTATTTATAGATGGGGGCCCTAAAAAGGTGATATAACCACCCCTTACTCTAGTTAATCAGGGTAAGGATCTTGTTTTCCTTTGATCAGGGATTAAATATAGACGATGGTATGTACAGTTTATTATCATGTATTGGGGATGATTTTTGTGTAGTTTATTGTCATGTATTAAAGAGATCTGTCATGTCGTTTAATGTCATATAGTAAGGAACTTTTTTATACAGTTTAATGGAATACGATAAGGATATTTTCCATTCAGGTTAATGTCATGTGGTAAGAACATTTTCCATGTAGTTTAATGCCATGTGATAATGATTTTCTAACCGATGTGAAAAGAGTGTGTGTGATATATTTTGTGAAAAACAAGTCATACGTAGATTTGGAATGTACATTGGAAAAATGAAACTTTTTTACTCAATCCCTATGTAGTTGGGACTCATTTAATAATGGTTTTTGTATTTGGGTTTAGGAATGGAGACATGGACTTCACTACATGTCATGTGGTGACATGAATCAAGCCACACATAGTTCTTGATAGAGAAAATCTCTATGAATATCTAACCTCTATGCAGATGTGGACAATTTTTCTAGTGACATTTACAGTTGGGACTGGGATTGGAGATCCAAGTGAAACTATGTATCCTATGATGATTGGAATCAAGGCATTCATAGTTCTTGAACAATGACTTCCCGGAACAAGTATAGCCTATACGTGGAGAGGTATCATTTTTATATTTTTCAAGACTTGACTATGGATTGAATATCTAGGCATCACTATGTATCTTGTGATGTCAAAAATAAATTCAAATATTTTACTTGAATGATTGTGTGGTAGGAGACCAACACCAGCAATGGCAGTTCTCCTAGGTGAGGTCTACTAGAATATACAGTTTTCTATCATGTAAGGTACATCAACAGTGTAGTTTAACGTCATGCATCAAGGAATCATGGTATTCCTTTTACAATCTATCATTCATGACCATGATGGGATTTTCCCAAGATTCCATGCCTTATTTTATGGGGGAACCTCTTAATGAAATTCCTATGCTCAAGTGAGCTATTCCTAGTATGAGAAACATGAAATGAAAAGGGATTCCCTCACTATGTAGAGGAAAGTAAAGATAAGACAAGTGTATTTTTCATCAGGTGGTTTCTATACCAAGATGTTGGATTGAGTCATTCCTACATATCTCACTGATAATGAGAATAAATCTGTACGTACTTCTATAAAACCCATGTAATTTATTTTCATGATGAAAAGATATGGATCACTCTATGTGAAGGAATGGGGAGACTATGGATGGGCCCAAAACTATAGGTTCATCTTTCACTACGTATCCTGAAATGGTTGTAATCAGGCCATACATATTTCTTGAATTGAGAAACTCCCTATGTTGAGTTTAATCTCACATGGTGATTGGGGGAACTCGTCATTATTTCACATAGAACTGGTTCATCTGTGGTTATTAGTTACTGCTATGGTGCATTCCATGCAGTTTAATTACATGCAGTGAAGACCAAAACCAAGTAGATTAACTGTATTTTTTAAGGAATTTAGGTAATATATGGTTTAAAGTAATTTTTTAGGACTTCCGGTTCCCTGTAGTTTATCGCCTTACTATCAGGATTATCTTGTGTATTTATCATCATTCAAGAAATATGAGCTTGTATAGTTAACATCATGTAACTAGTCTGAATTGGTGGGGCTTCTACTGACCTAGATTCCTATTTGACAATAGATATTCAAATTATTTCATGATAAATCTCCCATTATTAGGGGTGTAACACAATCCTAATTCATTATGGCCAATGAGTACGCCCCATTGTGATAGACCTTACCTTAAATATAAGTCCATTCCCATTCGGGTTCCATATGGACCACTATGGGAAATACTTCTTTCTTAACATACACCAATGAGTATGGTGTTTCTTTTGGATCAATATGTGTGGTGGTACGATAGGCCCATAAAGAATAAAAGGGTTTTCCAACCATGAATTCTTATACTTGATCACCGTCTTCTGGAGTATATTTTTCAGAGTCTTGTTGAAGGAATTTTTCTATCCATTTTGCACTGCATTATTTCAATATGAGTTATTGGAATCAATATTGTACTCCTAGTATAGATTGTTCAAAACTGTAGAATATATGGTGGCATTGTTATCCATCAATTTTATGTGAGGGAGTCTGAAATCGATGATAATATGTAGCATTAAAAACATGATAATGTTATTTACCTAGAATTTCATGAGGTATCTTTCCTCATCCCATTTGTAAAATAATTTATTAATAGAAAGTATTTATTTTAAATTTTTAGCTCTTATAGGAGGATATGTCCCCACAACATTCATTCCCCAAATAGAAAATGAATAGGAATATATAGTTTTATAAATCAATTCATGTGGTTTATAGATGAACATTTCATGGATCTAGAATGAATGAAACTTCTTGGTGAATTACATATAGTCCTATATCATGGTTTTCCAATAATATCCCAACTTCCATATTTGAGGAGATAGCCTAGTCCAATATTGAAGGGAACCATAAGAACCTCCATACACTACTCCCATGATGGAGAAGATATCTCTTTATGTTATGAATCTAATTAGGATTCCGTCAAATGCACATTTATAGAGGAATTTTGGTTCATTTTGATCATCCTTTAGGGTGAAGTTCACTGCACAATGCCAACTTTGTTCCCTCTCAGCTCGGTCTATTGGGAGAGTCTCATTTTGGATATAAATGATTATGGTCTCCATCCCCCTAGGGGTGGTCATTCGGTCATCATGCTATGGGGTAGTTTTGACCTATTTTATCTCTTCCATATCACAAATGATGATTGACGAGACCTATATTTGATGTGAGATAAAGAATATTTCTTTTTCATGATTAGGGTCAGATTGAACTATGGTTGTGTTATCTAATGCGTCAATGTGATAATGTAGTGATCGGGGATCATGGTGTAGTGTGGAATCAAAAATGAATCACTCCATCCATCCCCTAGAATATCTAGTGATAGGGGTCATTTCGTCCTTTTTTATGGAATATTCTCCATTGATATGATTTATCACTAGTTTCTAATCCACTTTTATATTCACATAGGCCATGTGATTCTATAATGATAGTTACAAGCTAGTAATGAGGGCTTGGTATTCTTCCTTGTTATTCATGAAACTATCAGTCAGTGCAAATGATTAGGGAAAAACTGAATTTTTTTATTAAAAAATAGAATCCCTAAGACAATGGAGAGTATACATCTCTCTATCATCATGGGGCATGGAAGTACTAAACAAAGTAGGATGCAGATATTATTATGTTCCCAAATGTATCAAATGAAGCTCATGAATGGTTGTGGATACACCTTCCTCGAAAGCAGGAGGGTAATTCTTGAGGTCATCCTCATCTTCCTACATTTGTGAGTTTGTGGAGACATTTTTAGATGATGGTAGAAATATAGTGGATTCTCTATCATTATCAGGGTGAGGGAGGCCATGTGAATTGATATTATCAACTCCTACTCTAGTTTTTTTTTGTATATATGTCGAAGAGAATTGTATTTTCTACTATCATTAGAAATAGAAGGGTTTTGGACCTCAAAGGTCAACACTATCACCTTGACTACATTTATTGGGAGTATATAGTCATTGACGAGCATAATCTATGGATTTGTAGTGGTGGTTCCCAAACCTTTGGTGTATGAAACCTATACTACATCATATATTATTGGTTATTTTACTCCCTTATTATAGAAATATACTTCAGCATATGTGGCACCACAAGTTTTGAAGGGGAATCTATCACTATGCAGTATAACAACCTTTCCATTGATTGTGAACATCATATACTAATGAAATATTGATGTTAATTCCAATTTTATAGGGAGTAATATCCTTACAATATAGACATTATATGAATTTTCCTACCAGATAACCATAAACTCAGCATCATATGTGATGTCCCCAAAATAATCTTCGATTCTGACCTCCTTGATAGTTATTTGAAGACGCTTTCCTTTTCCTTTAATGGTCATATTTGGGGGAGAAAAGTCCACTTTGATAAATCCCAAATGTTGTAGGGTTCTAAATGGGATGACATTGATCTTGGAGCCATTGTCAAAAATGTGCCTCTAGATGTTGAAATTATTGAATCTTCCAAAAATATATAGGGGACTGATGTTCCCTTAAATGACATATTTCTGATCTCAGTTAGTGAATGAGATGGGGATATGGAATTATGCTAACGTAGTCTCCACTCGATAATCCTTGATTGTAGTAACCTCTGTCTCAAATTCCTGTGGGATTTTGAGGGATTCAAAAAGTGAATCTTTGTGTTCTTTTGAAATATGTAGCACATCAAGAACAGATATATTTTCAAGGAAAACTGCCAACTTTTGTATAATGTCGTAATTTTGCGCAAAAGGTTAGTTCTTCCTAGTGTGGGGTTTCTCCCAGACATGTTTCTTAGGATCTGAGGAATTTTACGTAGATGGTCCTAGTGATTTTGTAGAGTTCATGGGATTATCAGCTATCTGTGTCCTGGGTCATTCCAACCTTCCCTGTTTTTTAGGTTGATTAGATAATTTTACCCCCTCGAGTCAGTCATGCAAGATAACTAGGCACGGATGGAAAATGGAGGGTTCTAGGACACCTATATGATTTTTCTCAGCTCTCTGGAGTTCTTTAACTTGGGTCCCAAATGCATATATTTTCCCCATGGAAATTTAATCAAAATATTGGGCTTGGCCATGCCCATGTTTTCACTTGTATCCTTGTTTCCTATACATGCAGCCTCATGTACCATGGTTATGTGTGAGAAACTTGTTTTCGGATGCATATTCATCATCCAAGAACAAATATTCCAAGTGCACCATGCTGAAAGAACCAAAATCATATATTTATCCAATGGGGATTCCATTTTTTGGGGTGATTTCCATTATTTGGATGTAGCTGGAAAGAATTTTACAAGAGTTAGAGCTTACTATAGAACATATTATGATTCCTCCTCTTTTTTTATTTGTTACTTCTAGTGGTCACACCCATCTTTGGGAGGATTATATAATGTTTCCTCATTTGGTGTTGGAGTAATTGTTGGTCTGCATAGCTGTTCTCTCATGGTTCCATGATCTCAATCAACTATTTTTTGAGTCATATGGTTTTCTAACTTCCATCAATGCCTAGTTGGGACATTCTTCCAATAACTTTCTTCTTCTGACTAGGAAACAGTTATGCAAGAACACTAATTTGAGGATTTTTCTAGCACAACCTACCCTTAATTCACCAGTCCTTGAAAGACATCTTTCATGATAAAATAGTACTATATATTATGACCCATCCTTCTATGTAAAGGAAAGTTGTTAGGATGGTTAATGAGGTTGACCGAATTTGGCATCCTAGGATCGGGTATCATGATAATATTATTGTCCATGGCTTCCAAAAAATAATTGGGGATTGTTTATTTTGGATGTAGTATAATTTGTTCATATGTTTCCAAAATCCTGGGCAACCCGTATTTCTCTATTATTCTTGATAGTGGATATTTTTTGGTTTTCACCACTGGACAAGATGTAGTGGGTGGTTCTGGACCTTCATGGGTTCTGGTATCGGTACTACTACTGGCTTGAGAGTGATAGAAGAATCTACTACTTTGTCGGGCCCTTTATTCTCTATATTAGGAATGAGTCGTGTTTATTATCATTTTTTATGAATGTATTCCTCAAACATTGTTCTATTTTAGAGAACTCTCATAACCCACCCAGATACTTCACTAGGATTAGAGGTGTCTACAACTCATCCTGGATATTTTCAACACAAAGTTCCACCTGTTTATCCTATGAGAGAGGGATGTTAAATTAATTGGTTAAAACTTTCCATATGGCTATAATGTCATGAACCTTTTTATTATTTCATTGTTTGAAGTTCATATGGTTGATGATCTAGGTTTTCCTCATCATAGAGCTGAACTAATAAAGTAGCTGATGATGAAGATATTTTTGTCCCACAATGGATCCTACAAGCAGGATACTATAAAATACAAAGGTTATCCCTATCAGAGTCTGTATAAAACACATCGGCTTTGTTTCCTCATTTTGATCTTGAGGGCCCATCACCAGACCACATGGGAATACGAAGTGTGTGAGATGTTATTCAGGGTTTCCTAATACATAAAAAGTGTAGAAGGTAGTATTTTTGAAATTACGTGGAGGTGGTGTATCTTCCACCCTTTAGGATATAGATTTTTCTCCGTTTGAATTGGTATCTATCACCCTTATAAGGATTCATTCGAGTATCCAAGGAATCTATGATTTTAAATAAATTCTGGGGGAACTGATGTTTGAGCCACCTATCATATATTGGGAGTTAGTGGGGCTTGATGAGGTGTCTCATCCATTGTCTCCATCTAATTCTCAATTCATCCTAAGACTGAATGATTAATCTGAAGAGGGACAGGTTGTTGCTTCCATGGAAGGAAGTAACGATCATTTTTTACATCCTTATTTATGTATATTAGGTTCTAATATTTGTATCCAATCTAACACTAACATTTCTATCTCACTGGATGGTTGGATATTGGAGGGAGAATATTTTTAAATTCTGGAAGATGAAACCCAGTTCGAATATTTCCCCTCAGAATCACCTCATTGAGTTATATGAGATATTGTATCTCACTCTAATATTGAGAAAGTGTTTCCTCAATGGAAGGATCCTAATTTTTTTTGGTTTTTTATCAGGATATAGAAACACCTTTCCTCTTTTTTTAGTATTGTTCCATCGTGGAGATGGAAACTATGTATTAATAGGTTCCTGATTTGGGAGCATTCATTGGTTATGGGTGCATGCAGCCTTGTTTTGTACATACAAATCACCCTCCTCTGGAGGTAAATTTGTTTTGTTGTGGCCTTATACATTTTTTTCTTTATATGGAATGTCGACCATATTGAACGAGACAACATTCCTAGAGGCATGTCAGGAAATGGTGGTTGTACCATTACTCTTGACATAATATAATGATTCTTCATTTCCATCATTAGAGTGGTTATTCGAACCCCTGGCCAAATTGGAAAATTTTTAATTCTGAAACCATTGGGGTTTGATCGTCCTTTTCATAAAAAACTCCCATATTGGTTAATAAATATTGACATTAATGGAGTTTTCATTCGTCAGTTCTAAATTGGCCCCAACCAGTAGAGGATTTTCATTCAGTGGGAGGAATGGGTGGAATTCTGACCATTGATCTTTACCTCCCAACCTAGAGAAGACTGATTCTCATTTTGTTTATAATGATTATGAAAAATCAACCAACCCTTTGGGTTGGGGGATATTCAGGGATAGAATTGGCATTAAATGGTCCATTTGTTGAGTATCCAATGATTCTAGTCAATTTTTTTAGGATTCCCGAAACAGACATAATGATATAAATACCTGCATCCCAGAGGGGTGGGGTTGATCGTGAATCACATTTGATATCCCTTGGACCCTCTCATGGGATAATGATCTTGGTGATGGTGTATGAGATATAAATTTCCATATCCCAGTGGGCTGGGGTTTGTTCATATCCACTACTGATGTGCCCTAAATCCACTCAAGAATTGACAATCTTTGAGGTGGAGTAGGTGGTAGATAATCCTTTCCTCGGGTATGCGGGGTCCACTCTTAGAAGGTTGACATGGTAGCTTCTACTATGGACCATTTTATGAGGCATAGTTGTTCTTTCATAGAAGCTATGGTAAATGGTATCCCATGGTGGGAATCACTCTTCATGTGAAATAGTATAGTTGATCACAAATTTGGCCGTTGTGTCTGGCATGTATTCATTTTTCTTTTAGGGTCCTAGTTTGACATCGTGTTGTCTATCATCTCCCTATGTTTATGATGTCTGGGCACCATTAAATTTTTATCATTCCATTTTAGCAACCAAATCACCCAAATGTTACCCATTCCCTTGATTTTATTGAATGATATGAAATTACAGGACAATATAACTAAAGGGTTCTATTGTTCCAAGGGTGTGGGAAAGTGCAATGCTCTATACACTCTACATCCTCCAATATGGAAGAAAGACATGGATTCAGAGATCAGCTACTAAAGGGTTATGATGAAATGAAATAAAGTGTGTTGTAGATTTGTGTTGGGATTTTCCGGTTTCAGATCCTCGGCAATGGAGATACTATCTAGGTCTTGCAGAAAACAAATTATTTTGATGTTCTGAAGGATTCCATCATAACCTAGATAAGGGTGGTGTCGATACTTCATTTTCTGATGTGTAGACCACATGTTTTGGAATATTTAAGGTATTAATTTCCTTTAAATATTTTCTGGGATCTCACTGTTAGAAGTGGTGTGGGTCCCGAACATGATGGGAAGGTTTTTCCCGGATAACACTATTCATATTTCAATGTTTTCCTCCTCTTAACTAGGATTGCATGCCCCCATATAGTCATACATTAGAAGATACTTCTGAGGGTTACCTTTTGACATGAGTGTAGTGTTTCTGGTAGTATATGCGGAACTATATATGGTTGACCCCAATGTTTCAAGACCCACTATATATAAAAACATGTGAGCTTTGAGAATATCTCTATAAAAATATGTCTAAGACTTAAACACCTCCCTATTTAGAGGTGTTTGAAAAAGGGTATGATTTCCTTTTACGTAGGAGATATCATCCTGGGTAGGATGACCATAGTATATGTTGGGAGTGGGATCCCCTATGATCCACATCCATATAACCATGAGTAGGACAACTATGTTAATGATCTCCTTCTACATTGGTGGAAATGTTAATGGACCCTTGGGTTGTTGAGAATGTGTCTCGAATAACCTCAAGGACACTAGAATTGTGCATATTAGGAACATGAACAATGTTTTACATTGTAATTGGAATATTTGGACCTAACGTTTTTAAATTTTCATGGATATGTGTCTAATGTATGATGATTTTTAGAACAATATTATAACTATATAGTGATGTGGGAGTAGGAGCACACTAATCAGAAGTTATTGGAATATTCCAATGATATATCACATTATTGATAGGAATGGGACACTTTCCTGAAGCATGTTTCATTCCCACTTGGTGAGCTTCGATTAGGACGAGAGTATGAGCCTGGTCTGGAGCCTTTAGTATATGTCACTGGTCTTTCCTAATATGAGTAGGAGCCTCTATAAGGCATGTGCCACTATCACATGGTGATCCTTGGTTGGAGTAGAAGAATGGGCTGGGTCTGAATATTCATTTCCCATCATAATATGATTAAGTCCTTTGGAATTGAAGATGGGATATAATCCTTATTATCTATTGCCTCGGAATGATTATGGTGTATTTTTTCATCAATAGAAGTATGAATATGTTTCTAGATTCATTTATCTATTGCAATATGCTAGGTCTATTCACTAATAGTAATATGAGTCTTTCCAAAGGTGTTTATCGTTCACACATGGTTATCCCTAGAAAGAACAAGGATATATGCCTGATCCAAGGAATTTGGAGTATGCCACTAGACTTATTTTATAGGAATATGAGGATTTTTTTAGGCATATTCCCTTCTTATGTGGTGATCCCTAGCTATTATAGGGATATGAGCCTGATTCTGGGCCTTTGGAATATTTCACCAAACATTTTCATCCACCATGTTCCCCAATACCTATTCATTTTTCACCCTCACTTCATGATCCCTAGTTGTAATGGTAGTATGATCCTAGTATGATGACTCTCCCCTTAATGTACTAGGTTGATAAACCTCCTAGGTGGGAGCAGGAATGTGTACTTGCTCTAGTATAGACACTTCTTCTCAATGATCAGAGTGTTGAGTTATCACGGTTATGGGGAAAAAATGATAATCCTTTTATCTACAACAGTGTATTAATATGTTGACAGAGTTATTTAGATGATGCTAAAATATATTTTCATTTTTGAAAAGTGTGTGTAGGGATTTTACACAGCACATTTTCAGAATACACTATGTACATGCAGTTATCTTAAATTAAAGTGGGGATATGCAACCACTTTAGTCCTATTTATGCCACTAGAATATATTGATTGACATCATGCATGAGGGAAGGGATATGAAACTCCCCCAAGACTGCTATGGTAATATTACAATAGACTTGTTCTAAATGAGTAGGTATATGATCCTTCATTCTGGTTTTGGTCGGAATATGCCAACAGACATCGTCAGAAGGACTGGAGACATGATCCCTCTCCTGGATATCTATCAGCTTCCTCTCCTGATGTGCCTTCCTTGTTTCTCATGCATGGGAATCAAAGGAGTTAGTGCGTCATGTAGTACCCTCAGTAGGCTACTGGTCGGTGCCGCTGGGATGGTGATAGTGATAGAAGTAGATAGGTTCCCACCCCATCTGCACCTGAATTGGAAGGGATCCATATTTGGTATCCTACTCCATTTTTATCATTGTATAATGGTGTCTGATTTCATGCTTCAAGGATAAGATCTTGAAGCTCTATGTGGTGTTAATGAGTGCCAATGGCATAGTTGTAGCTTTTCTTGGGTGATGCAGACTCACCATCTATCATTATTATAGTCCATTGAAAGAATATTCCAAAGTCTAGATTTTACTGCATCGGTGGTATTCCAAGAACAACACATTCACCACCAAGAATTGGGTCCGTCAAGAAGGTGATATCATTTTTTGACCCGTAGGGGTAGCAGACTTATGTGATTTATTAGTGTGATTACTTGATGAAGAAGATGTTGTCTCGTATTTAGAAACTGTGAATGAGAGAAGTATATGCAGTCATGAATATGACATAGAACATGGTTTCTAATTATTTCAATAGTGTAGGCATGATTTTCTCAATCATATATTCATGGTTAACACAATTTCCCTTTTATTCATGTTCCATCCATTTTTCTTTCTTCGATTTTTCAAAGTGAGGATGGACATATCGCATGAGGACCTTACTTACAGATGTTCAGTTATGAGATCAGGATAGTCTTACTATATTGTTTTCCTAGGAATGAAAAACAAAGTGGCATGACATATGATTAACATAACATTCCATCATTTGACAGTTTCAACATTTGATTTCACCATTATTTTTTGAATATAGTGTGAAAAGTAAAATTTCAAGAAGGTTTATTACCCATTTGTTTTTATTAAGATATTAATTTTTTGTTTTTTATTTTTATTATGATGGGGAAGGGAAAATGGGGGTAACCTTCACTAGGGTTTCTTTGGTATGGCCTAATGGTTGAGTGTGTGGGGTTTTGGTCTCTTTAAAAATCATTAATATTAGGCCACCATTATTTTTATTCATCAAAAAATCCCAATGATTACCTCATCGTAACTGGTTATAGACCAACATTACAAAGGCATGCGGTCATTCAGGGATTCAAATCCAATAACACTTGGTTTAGATAATGGGAGGTCAGTCTCATCACACTGATCTGGGTGGAATTTTTTCCTACTCCGAGACTCTCTTATAGATTTAAGATATGTTTTTGAAACTCTTCTAAATCCCAATAAGGGATCAGTTACCCTAACGAAACAATTGTATTTCAACACTCTTTTTACACAAAAGAAATGGGATATCATTAATGAAAAACAGAAAGGGGAACTCTTTAGTGTATCTATATATATAATTATCTGAGGTTCTTCATTGATTTTTGAGTGATGGATATCTCCTTTGTTTGATGAATCCGAATAACCATGTACTATGGGATTTTGTACCACACAGGGAGACAGTTGATATTCTAAAAGGAGTATTGGTCTATTATGAGGAATCCTATGTATCATAGTAATGTCTAGAATAAAAACCCATGTAGTCTATTAAAACAATTCATATGAATGTCATGTGGATAGGACATATATTTGGGAATTGAGGAATCCGATGTTTGAGCATGAGTCTCAAGAAGACTTCCTACATATCCTATTTGTGGTGGGAACCAGAGTAATCATAGTTTAATTATTCCCTTGGGACTGATCCTAATGTATATTCCTATATGTCTAGGATTTTTTATATCATGCCACTCGTTGGGGCTTTCATACTGGGATTTCCCTTGCTGGTGGGGGTTTGTAATGTGAGTGATGTGACTATTGAAACTCCCTAAGCTCATATGATATATGCTTTGTGTGTGAAAAAATGTGTAAAAAGTATTAAATGTCACTACTTATGGATGTGGGGTTATATGATGGGGATTCCCTTGGGATGTACAATATAAGTATTTTTTTCACAGAGAAGCATCCAATTTATCTTGGTTATTGCTTGAATCAAAGTCATAGAAGTTGATTTTATCTCTCATCCCACTAAGGGATGAGGTAGAATGAGTAGGCCAAGGGAATGATTGTGTTCCAATGTTTAAAATTTCATATTTTTAGGGCCTACATCAAAATGATTTTTTTTTGTCAGTCCTTTGGAAGGTGTCCTAAATATCAGGGTTATTACAAGAATTAAAGTTCTTATAGTTAAATTGATTGGGGATTACACATTGATGTATCCCTTACCTTAATATAAGCTTAATATTTAAATGATATGATCATTGTAGTTCCCAAATCCCATGTGTGCTATGCTCTGTTTCAGAAATATGGGATGGAAAAAGATTGGTCTCACTACTTATGGATGAAAAAATAATGTATTGAGATAGCTATTAGGATGGTTAATATGAAGTTTGAGCCCCTAGAGGCGTCATATGTATCCTCGTTATGATAGGAATTAGACTCCTCATATATACCTTGATTGAAGATTACAAACTGGAATTTACCTAGTAATCGGGGCATACATACCGAGGATGGATACGGTCATCAAATATTGAGATTCCGTTGCAACCAGAGTTACTTTCCAGCATGATGTCGTGAGACATTGCTGCTTTGTTCTGCAACCCACCATGTGGCCAGGATGACTTGTCCTGAGGGTGTCGCATAATCTACCTGACTTTCCAAGGTGGCATCACGATGGATGGATGACACATGTGGAGAGAGTCATGAGAGTCAATGTGAAATGTCTTTGTGGGTGTCGCATGTCATGGATGACAATTATGGAGGTATTCATAAGACATGGCTATCCTGCCTAGAGGGAATTGAGAATGTCAGTTGACATTCCTAAGTGCTACTACGGGACTCACCTGACATGAATTGTTGTCACCATGTGGGTCAGACAGCATTTTAAAGAACATCACAATGCTAGTATAAAAATTCTAGAGGGCTTCATGGGACCATGATGGCGTGCCTTGAGGGTGACATGTGACTTACTTCCACAATTATAGAGGAATTTTCCTGATCCAAATATTATGACAAAGGGGTGTCGTGTGATCTGGGTGACATTCCCTAGTGTTTTCACATGAATTGGGTTATTCATGTGAACCTTATAAGGACTATTTTATATGTTATTTTATTAAGTTACCTATATTTAGTCTTTTTCTAGACTTTATATTGAATATTTCTTAGATTTTTTTAATGTTATCTTGTTTTAAGTATTGTTTGATATGGATGGTGTGTAGGATGCTCTTCACATGTCCTACTAGAATTCAATCATGTGATCTTTGGGTGATCAATCTAAGAGCCTATGAATATTTCATAATTTCATTATTGGTCCACTAGTATCTTAACTAACAAAAATCTTACAAGTCGTGAGATCATCTTCTCTGATAAATCCACTCTAATTTTGCTATGTCTATATGAAAAGAGTCCAACCATTATCTATGACCATCACAATATTCTAAAAGTCGTAAACGTCTATCTCACCAAGTGTAAATGGTGCATTTTTCAAATAGATGTAGGAGATATATAGTCCTCACCACCCTGATTTATCGTGGATTTTTTTCATATATATCACATGAATCCAGGATGGAGTCGACAAAGGGATTTGGTTTCATGCATTTTCATGAGCCTCTGCCATGAATCATTATAAGTGAGTTGCCTTATTACCATCTAACGTGAGTCCCTCCCATCAATGGAACCTTAATTAGATTATTTAAAATTAATAGGTACTTGTTGAAACATGCATGTATGCTAAACTAATTCCATATTTTCATATTCACGTTTCCTAAAGCCATCACGAAACCAGGATGTCTATTAAGAGGCCTTCACATGACACTTGAAACCTTGTTTGGAAGATTTTATGAGATTGTGCCAACTTCTCAAGGGGTTTTGTAATACCATGTTTTAGATAGCCATGGCGTGTCATGCGAATTATATATTTGTGAGAGGATTCCACCTCCACCACCTTTTAATTTCCACTATTTATGTTATAATGGTTAGGATGTTTATGAGAATTCTTGGATGTTGATGAGGAAAACCACCATGCCTCTCAGTGAGGTGTGGTATGACCAGAAAAGTCCCAATGTATGTGAGTGATAATTTCACATATAATTCTATTAATCTATCATTACAGAGAAAAAGGGGAGGTTTGATGCTTCTTAGAGGGTCTTTAGACACTTCACTTGATGAGGATGGCATGCTGGAGGGATTTTCTGAGATGGGGCAGACATGTCACTAGGGTATTGTGGTGTCTTGCGGATCTCTATAGGAGCATAACATGCCTAATTCAACCTAAAGAGGCTCCCACCTCTCCCACTATTATTTAAATTTTTTTATTTTATAAAGTATTATAGGTCTCATGAATTTACTTGAATGATTTTTGTGGAAAAACATTCTCCCCATCGGTGTTTCATCACGTGAATTTTATAACCACAAGATGCCTCTGTCATTTGGAAATTTTCATCCTATTTACAAAGGACTTTGGGATGGTTTGTCTGGTGTCCACCATTTGATGATCCATGTTTCCTGGGGGGTTATCTGGAAACATCCACATGACCACTGGTTGTTTGGGGAACCTTCTAAAGATAAAAAGTTCTTGTTGAGAGGGGCTTCGTGATCTCTTTTGTAGGTTATGTGCTACACATGGTTCTTCCGCATGGCCTTATGATGGTCATGTGATCATGTAACCCATGGTGTGTCACACGATCTGTGGTTATTTTCCACCTTCTACTTCATTTTCATTGGTGGGGAAAATAATATCCATATCTATGTATTTATTCCTTTGTCAATTACCGATTATCATTTTCCAGGAATCAATAGTTAGTACTGGATTGTATAAATAGATTATCCCTTATCGATTCTACTGAATACCATGAAATAGAAGAAGAAGTGTGTTTCCCATGACATAGATAATAATTGGTATGGGTTTTCAAATATATTTTGTAAATTTGGAAAATTTGAAAATTTAGTTAGCTTCATAAATACTAGAGAAAATGTTACATATTTAGTAAGGATAAATTGGTTTAAAATAATCCCTTTAACGAGTTTCTAGGAATTGTATCACAAACATTATTCTAAATTGCTAACATTGACATCCATTATTATATATCAATTATTTTCTACACTAGGCTATCCCATATAGGTTTAGAGTTTTCTAACTAATGGATCATTTCTAAGAAAACCATATGGTATTATCCTCTTCCCAAAAATATTGGGTAGATCACATGAGTTCCTTGAAATTAACAAGAAGAGATGATAAGACCCTTCCATTAAACATTGTACTCATTGTCTATATGGTGGATGAGACTAAATCCATCCTTGTACACATATTAATATTGAGGATTGGTATATCCATCAAATTCAAGGGGACATTTAAGTTATCAAGTTTTCATTTTACCTAATGAAAATAGTTTTATTATGTGTTTAAAGTGGTTATGAAGATTCATGAAGGATTATTATTGATACATGAGAAGTAATCAGTTGTTATGATTGTTAGAGAATCTATGTAAGTCCATAAGTTAGTGAGACGAAGTCATAATGAAGGTGATGGTGAGATGGAATTGGATTTCATACTTGATAAAGATTCCATGTAAGACTATATGATGATTTATAAGATTGATGTCATATATTAAATTCCAATGTATGATAGATTTTATAAAATATATAATTATAGAATCCATTATAGAATGTTTAATTATGCTGATTTATTTGATGATCTTCAACAATATTCCATGTGATGATGAAAAAACATTCCTTCAACAGAATGAAAGTGTTTGAAGTTACCTATATTATGAGATATAAATTTAAGGATTATTTAGATTCCATATGTTTGTGCCTTGGAAAAAAAATAATGAATAGGAATGGGGGACTTTTTCATTTATGTTTGTATGTAAATTGAGATCTATCTAGTTAAGATGAGGTGTTTGAGAAGTCTTAGAAGCCTTCTTAAGAGAAGATAATTTTCTTTAGTTGAATTATGGAGTTCAACCAATACATGTATCAATTTTCTATATTTATGTAGCTAATTATAGTGATATAGGAAAGTAGATTTATCCAGTTATGTGACATAGAAGAATCCTTATAACGAAATAAAAAAATAGATGATATCTTCCATATACATGAATTATGGTTAGTATATTTAATTCTTCAATTAACATGAATAATTATTGTATCCACAAGAATCACATTGACCAATTATTACTCTGGATGATTTTCACTACAAATTCATTCGATGTATCTAATTGAATGATATTTTTTAATGGGTAATAATTTAGTCAATAGGTATTATGTAGTCATAATAAATCACATATGTGATTTCTTTATAGTTATGATATTTTTTTCTATATAAATACTGAAAGTCAATAGGTTTCTATAATTATAATATTATTGGGAGAAAAAAAACCTGATGATGATACTATGATGATTTTTATGGAAAAACATTATGATCGATAATTGTAACATGTTTTAATCTATGAACTTTGGACAATTAGAAAAGGGAGTAACTAATATGGTTGATATGAGATTCTTAAATCATAGGAGATGGTTCGACATCATAGTACATATGACCATGATGCCAGAGAGATCCATGATATAAGAAGGAGGTCCATATAAAAATGTTCCTAGATTCCATGCACATGTGAATTTTAAATTTTTTTTAAAATGATGTGGATATTTCTGATGCTTGGAATTTGATAAATGAATATCACTACAGGAAAGAATCCTAAGTCGTATAGATATTTCAATGATGATTTGAGAAGGAATTAAAATGAGTTTAAATGAGAGATAAATTAGAAATCTATATACGGATTCAAATCTAACAACCCAAGATTATTGGGATTCTATAGTTCAAATATGGAATTATTTTTTGTGATATTTTTCTATATTATTAATAATTATTATTTTATGAATGTAAATATCTTATAGTTATAATGGAAAATATTTTAAGAATTTAGTAATATTTTTCATTTTTCTATATCATCTGAGATATTTAAACATAGAACATTAAAGAGAAGAAATGTGTGATGATTTTGACATCAGGATATCTTTAAAATATTATTTTTTTTCATGTTTTTACAAAGGGATATATTATAATTGATGTTGATGATGTATTTTATGTGAAGTTACAAGTGTGAAAGAAATTATTAACCCTTAAATAATGATGTTTCTAGTGAAACAAAAATCTTTTTAAGAAGGTTTGAACTCATTCAAGAGTTCATGTGTGTTGAAGACTATTAAGAATATAGATAAGGAGAAGATATGGATGTTTTTTGTTGTTTATATAATTACATTAAGACTATTATAAATTGATATCCATCATTTGTTTAAATTATATTGAGACTGATTGAAGTGAAATGAAAATTTATATGAAGATTAACTAATCAGATCGAAGAATTAGACTTCATGTTTAGTGATTCATGGAGTCATGTATAATATATGGTTCTTGTTTAAACAATGAAATTGATGAACTGGTGGTTCCATTCTAAACAACATCATATATAGGAAGTGGATGATACCTTCCCTAAACATGTGTGAAACGTAGTCTAGACTTTTAATCACTGTAAATTTATAGTGATAAGAAAATCAATGTACTCGATAATAATTAGACATAAAAATAAAAAGACTATCATATTTAGGCTGAACCATGTAAAAAAACCTTGTACTCTGCATACTTTCTTATTCTACATACATAAGGGATTATTTCACATGAATAAAAATTTTCATATCTATTAATCAGGATAGAGTATCAAGTATTATAGTATATTATTTAATTGAAAATAAAACATGGTAATATAGGGACACATGATTCACCTCCCCCTCGTAGGTGTTTTCTTGATCCAAATGGGATCAACACTTTGGAATTTTTATGTGAGATATAATCATGATGCGTGATGTCAAATCATGTAAAATGATGTAAAATATTTGTTTGTTATATATCAGAAATATTATCTCATAATAGATAGGTATAAAATTAATTTTTTTGATTAGAATAAGAATAAAACAATGGTTAAACATAAAACAACCTTGGTTGAACCAAAGGTGTTATATAAGAGGATATCAAAAAATTGATTTCTCATAATCATCCTATTTTTACTATATTTTTATTAAGACATTTTTGTTTATTACACCCATTAGAATTTTTATATTTAGAAAATGGATAGAACATGATGAAACTGAGTAAGAAACAATTTCAATGATCAGTAATGTGAATATAAAATTGAATAATTGAATTGGATGGGATTTGGTGTAATAACATTAGTGCCCATAATTACCCAAATATATATGGTTATGACTAAAATACTAATCTATTTCAAATTTCAAAACACACCAGATAAGGATCAATATAATACTGATACTTTCATATAACAATAACCACCATCCATTGAAAAACATCTCATCCACTAATTATTGATCTATAAAATTACATAATATAATTATTTTAAATTATTCATTTTTTCAATCATGAAAAATTTCATTTTTATATTTATAATTTAGATGGGGAAGAATAAAAATAGTTTAAATTTATTATTAACACTTTAGAAAAGTAATAAATTAACCTAATGTAATAATATTAGAATAGGAAAATAATTTTCTAAATTTTTTCCTCTAACCATTTGTGTTGGAACCCTTGTTTTAATGATTAAAAAGTTGAGTTTATTATGTTTTTAATGATTTTAATAAATAATTTTATAATAAAAGGAAACATGGAAAAAATTTGTATATTTATTGAAAAAAATCACGGTTAGAGATGAGTCACCACCATAAAGGACCTGCCGTCAGAGATGATTCACCATTAGGATGGATATTTGGAGAAGTTTTGAAAATACCAACCACCTTAAAGTAGTCTCCATTAAGGATTAATTTCCACCAGAATCATGTCATCACCATATATGACTCATCAATGAACTTGATTACCCATTGGCAATGGACCCCGACCATGAAATTTCGGAATGTCTTAAAAAGACTGACTATTGAAAAGGAGTAATTGATGATGATGACTCACCACCAAAAATTTGGGAAAGTATTAAAAAGACTTCCAACTAGAAAACTCACCATTGAGATGAGTCATCGTTGATAATGAACTACTTCTAGAAGACCTACCTTCATCCAGAATCATTGTTGGCCTGACTCAATGCTAGCTTAAATCACTGCTTGGATGAGTCACATCCATATATTTCTCACCACCAAAAGTGTCAGTTTCACTATTTTTGTTAATTTAAATTAAATATTTCTATTGGATACATTATTTAATTTAATATAATAAGTTATTTTATAATAGTTTTATTAATTATTTATGGGATCATTAAAAAGGATTCAAGGTCTTAGTATGATCATACAAGATACCAGAATGATTTTTTCATGAAATGTATCTGCATTCTTCCACAATATATATTAAAAAAGGTCACTATAATTAATGATAGGAATGCATGCTGGGTATATAAAAAACACTTGATTAAGGGCAGCACTTACTAAGAGCCTTACATGAATAATTCTTACATATAACTAACTATGGAAGATTAAAGAACATAGAACATTAAGAACCTTACCTATAGTAAGAAAAAATAAATATTAAAATTCTCTACATTATAAAATGTCTCTTAGAATCAAATCTATGGAATCCCACCTTTTTATTGCATAACCTCTCTTTTACATTGTACAAAATAGAGGATCTTCTAATGTTTAGTTTTTTGAAACATTGTACATAATTTATGAAAACCTGGAAAAATTATTATAATCCAATTTAAAGGCTTAATAATAGGTTCATCCTAAGTTCAATTACTACATTGCATAACTTGGGGACATACATCAAATGAAATGGTGAGCATAAGTCCCAGTAAGCAAAAAAAGAAACATTTTACAAGTGATCTTGAGGAGTATCAATAAAAACTTGAGTAAATAAATAAAGGCATGATAAATAGGCATATAATAATAATAAAATGAATAATAACTTATAAATGTGGATAATACATTTAATTGGGTCACTAATAAGCATATCACCAAGTTTTATCACTGAGGTGTTATAAAAATTACCTAGGTTATTCACCAAGGTATAGTAAAACATGTCATCTATAGAGATTATATTATTTAACCAATGAATTAGAGAAATATAAGGGTGAACTATTAATATTAATTAACTATTATTTTACACAAATAACATAATAAAAAATTTCATAAATAACCTATGGAGAATAAATGAAATGGGTTTCACATCAAAATCATGGTGTTTTAAAAAGTGCAAGAAACCATGATCATTATTTCATTTATAACCCACAAAAATGGAATGAGAGTTTAATGTATGTAAATTATAGAATAAAATAAATAATTTTAATATATTGGTGAATAACCCTTGAGAAGGAAGAGGTTTTGGTATTCAAATAAAAAATAAAAAAAAATCTGTAGAAAAAAGAGAACTTTTGAGAGGAAAATCTGGCACAATAATGGGTACGAAACATGGTTTCATAAAAATTTAAAAAGAGAGGGGAAAATATTATCACACTAATAAAATACTATTAATATATTAAAGTGGAATAACAAGGTGGATATAATAATTTATTAAGGAAATTTTAATTACATACCGCTTAAAAAGGAAACTCGAAGGGAAAAGAGGAGTGGAGATTTCCCTTATCTTGAAGAGTGTTCCTAAAACTCGACGATTGGGACCTTGGGGGATTCAGGACACCTTAGGAGGATTCCATGGGAGGTAAAACTATAATATATTCTTGTAGTATGAATTGGGAATGAATTATAATGGATAAATGGGAGTGTATTTATAGAAAAAGTGAGGGATTTTTTTATTGATTTCATTAGACACACTGGTAGTTATATTGGAAAAACCATGCGAATTTCCATGGTTTTTACCCATGGAATTGGCCATGTGAGACACCTATTAAACTATTTTAATCAAAGAGATTCTACCATAATTTTATATTAATTATTAAATCATTATTATTTTATGAAACATTCTAAAAACTCAAAACTGTATTTTCAATATTCACCGGAAAAAAAAATTAGAAAATTATCATAAATTCACGATAACCTAATTTTGACATGATGATTTCAAAAAAATGTGTATTTTTCGTAATAATTCTATTATTATGATAAATTTATCTTTTAAATATAAAAAATCATATTTATTAAAAATAATAGTGGACAAAAAATATATTGTGAAATGCATAGTGAAATTTCTAACCCATGAAAAAAATAATTTTTTTTACCACTTAAATTTAAATAAGTGTTATTTAATAAGACTTTTTCATTTTTTTAAAAGGATGGGGCCAAATACTCATTTTATTATTTAAAGAAAATACCTCTTTATACGGGGTAGAGGCTGACCCATTACATAGTTGGAAGGCCCAAGGCCAAGTGGTCTGAATACTATGCTTGAAAGCCCATTTTTTGGCCCAAAGGTCCGCTCGGGTAATAGTACTGCTAAAGTACCTGGTATGCTTCATTACATACAACAGTACCACCACTTCTAAAATTCCTTCTAGAGTGCCTCATCTGCACTAGTGTCGTCGTTGCTACAGTTCTTCCACAGCTACAGTGCCCTGCTACAGTGATGCTATAGTCTTGGAAATTAGTCCCAACACAGATTTAATAATATATTAGTTTATTATAATAATTATATATTTTCTATAATGAACAATTTTTTTAAAAAAATAATTTATAAAATTATTCATATTTTTAAGAAAAACAAAACTCAAAACATAATTGAAGGAAAACCAATTTTGTTTATAAAAAGGTATTATAAAATAAGTTACTAAGACCCTAACACATAACCCCTTATAAAACTCACATAAAACCTAAGGGTGAGATTTATTTTAGGGAAAGACTCATGTGGCGGCTTAACTAACATTGGTCAGGTGGTATTCACCACTAACTTGAAATTCTCCTTTAGAAGATTCAGTTTATGCTTAACTTCTTGAAGCTCAGCTTGGGCTTGGTGAAGAGAGAATCCCAAATATCCTACCTCCATCCCAAGATATAAATAATGGGATTCTTACATCATGACCCTAATGGATGAGTCCATCAACTCTTCTTTCTACGTTAATTAGCCTTTATTATTTCTACTTATAATACTAATTATAACATTAAAATTATTATTAAGAGCATTGTTTCCAACCGAAATATTTACCAAGGGCCATAATTGACCAATGGTCATAAAACAGTCAAAAATCAATGGTTCAATTTCAATTATATGTACTTCTTTATAAAGGTATTTAGAGTTTTGAGTAAAAAATAATATAACGCACATTTTCAAGTAACAATTATCTTTTAAAAAGTTCTGGTCATTACATTATTCTCCCTTAAGAAATATTTTCCTTGAAATTTCAACTTGTTTTCTTAGTTAAGAAGATATGTGGGAACTTCTACCTCATTTTTTCCTCTAGTTCCCATGTTTATTATACATATATGTGTTTCCTACACTATACATTAATGATGTGGGTAGTTCTTTGTGTATAACCTTGTCTCTATAGTCCAGGATCTCCACTGACTACTCCTCATAAGAGTGGTCATGTTCCAGATGTACTACCTCAAGATTCATTACATGGGAAGGGTTTGGTATGTACTTCCTCAATAAAGAGATAAGTAGAAAAAATCATGAACTTGAGTATGATTTGGGGGAAGTTCAAGATGGTGGTCCACTCTTCCTATGTGATCTAGGATTTCATAGGAACCAATGTACCTGCGAATGAGCTTCCCTTTCTTCTAAAATAGTATGACTCCCTTCCAAGGTGTAATTTTAAGGAATAATTTTTTACCAACATCAAACTCCACATCATTTCTATGGTTTTCATCATAGCTCTTCTGCGGACTCTAAAAATCCTTTATGTGTTGTTGGATGGAATGAACCTTTTATATCATCTCCTTCATAAGATATGGCCTAAGACTCCTTCTCTCAGTAGCTTCATCCCAATAAGTAGGAGTTATAAATAGCATCCCATATAGAGCTTTATAGGGTTAAATTTGAATACTAGAATGTAAGTTATTGTTGTATGAGATCTCAACTAATGGTATGTGTTGATCCCATCCACCATTAGATTCTATAGAGTATGTTCTCATCATATCCTAGAATGTGTGAATAGTTCTTTTATATTGGACATAATTTTGAGGGTGATAGGGAATATTAATATGTTCTTTGGTATGTATATAATGTTGAATACATCTCCAAAATTTTGATGTGAACCTTGGATCATGATCAGATATGATAGAATGTGGCACTCCATGTAACCTTACCAATTCCCTTACATAAATCATGGAATGTTTTTCAACATAGAAATCATCCTGAGTAGAGATTAAAAAGTGAAGTCCTGGGGATATGTTCCACTATAAACCATATCGTATTATTTCCTTTGGAGGTTTTTCGGAGACCAGTGACATAGTCCATAGTGAAGACTTCCCACATCCATGCTGGTATGGGTATTAGTTTTAATACCCCATCAGGAAGTTTCCTCTATGCCTTCACTTGTTGACACACAAATCACCCTTTTGTATAGTAAGAAATCTCCCTTTTCATGTTATCTATCCAATAATAATCATAAAGGTCCCTATAAATTTTTGTACTTCTACGATGTATAAAGAAATTAGATCTTTGAGCTGCATCCATCTGCTCCCTCTTTATTTCTATAATAGATAGAACACATAGCCTCATATGAAATTTTAGTACACTTTCTTGATCACTATTGAACATAAAAAAATTATCATTCTTCATATCCTCATACTTATTTTGTAACAAAAGATCTTCTTTTTTATATTCCTTGATCTTATCTAGTAATTACGGTTGAGAAGTAATTTGGGATAGGGTTGACGATGTCACTTTACATACAATTCCCAGGTCCTTTTTTACTAGGTCAATGATCAAAGGATCTCATTAAATCCTCATCATTCCTATAAAAATAGGGTGTTTCTTACTTGATTCAATAACAACATTGTTTTCCCTCTTGGGATGATAATGAATTGAACAATAATAGTCTTTAAGAAGTTCAAACCATATCCTTTGTCTCATGTTCAATTCCTTTTTAATGAAAATATACTTCAAACATTGATTTTATGTGTATATATTACATTTGTCCCCCTAAATACAGTGCCTTCATATCTTTAGAGAAAAAACAACCACATAAATCTCCAAGTCAGGCATAGTATAGTTCTTTTCACTAGGATTCAATTGTCGAGATGCATAAGTAATCACCTTTTCATTTTTCAGGAGGATGTAACCAAGGTCTTTCAGAGATGCATTGCTAAAAATAATGAATCCTTCTCTCATAGACGGCATAGTAAACCCGGGTGTTGTACCCAATAAATTATTAAACTCATGGAAACATTCTTCACACTCCTTTGTCAATATTATCTTGTCCCATTTTTGAGTTAACTTGGTTAGTGTATTAGAAATTCATGAATCATTTTTCACAAACCTCCTATAATATTATGATAAACAAAGGAATGTAAAAACCAACAGTTACTATTTTAGGGTGATTCCACTCCTCCACATCCTTTTTCTTCATAGGGTTAATTGTGATTCCATCATTGGTTACAGTTTACCTCAAAAAAGAAACTTATTGTAACAAAAATGAACATTTTTGAAATTTCTAAATAGTCTCTCCTTCATCAGAGAGTGAAATATAACTCTTAGATGATATTCATGATCCTCACGTATTTTTCAATATATTAGAAACTCATCAATAAAAACTACCATAAATTTATCAAGGTATTCCTTGAAGGCTCTATTCATCAAATAAATAAAAATATAAGGAGCATTAGTCAAGCCAAAGGGAATAACAACAAACTCATAATACCCATATCTTGATCGAAAAAAATTATTTGGAATATCTTCTTTCTTCACCCTCAATTTATTATAGCTAGATCGAAGATCAATCTTGGTGAATAATTAAGTCCCATTAAACTAGTCAAATAAATCAACAATTCATTAAAAAAGATACTTATTCTTCTGTATGATCTCATTAAGTTCTCCATAATAATTTTATAACCACATTGATCCATCATTATTCTTCTAAAAGAGAATATGGTCTCCCTAATAAGACACACATGGTAGGATAACACACTTCTCCAAAAGATCTTGGAGTTTTTTCTTTAATTCCTCTAGCTCCACAATTTCAATTCCATATGGGGTCTTCGAAATTGGCTAGGAACTAAGCATGAGTTCAATGGATAACTCTACGTATCATTCTTGGGGAAGTCTAGGTAACTCAACATTAAATACATCAATGTATTCCAGAATTATAGGGACATTATATATTCATATAATTTCATTTCCTTGTTCATCTTCACTGATCATTTCCAAAAAGAAGTCTATGGTTGGTTCTTCTACACAAATATCAGGTTGATATATCTCTCCTTTGAAAAAAAACTATTGGTTATCCATTAAATAATGCAGGGATTTCCATGATTTAGTAGTCGGTCTTAGTATTATAATTTATGATTCAATCCATCCTTAATATAATGTCGACTTCCATCATGGGAATGACTAATATATTTGGGATAATCTTATTATCACTAAATTGAATACTAGAGTTTCTATACACTTTTTATTCTTCATAATCCCTCCCTGATTCAAGATTTATAGTTCTACATCTATTAGATTAGGTATTGATTCTAAATTCTTTACAAACTTGGAGGAAATATAGGAATGTGTATAACAAGAATCAAAAAAAGTTATTGCTAGTTTTGAGAGAAAAAAAGGTAACCTTCAATCACATCATTTAGAGTCTCCAATTTAGCTATCATGATAAAAAAGAATGACCTTTCTCCCTTGTTCTATATTGAGGTTTATGGTGATTCCCCTCCATTAACTTCATATTTGGAGAGTGATTATCAATGTGCTCAAGTTATCCAAAATTTAATCATTGTAATTTAGATAGGGAATTCACTATCTTCCATTTTTCGTTAGTGTTTAGTAGCTATGTATTCACCTCACTATGATAGTTCCAAGATATATGGCCATCTCTTCAGCATTGGTAAAATTTAACAATCCTGAGATGGTAGTACCCTAAATGCTTCTTCCCGCATTTATTGCATGTGGAATCTTTCACATGAATTAATCTTATAACTTGATCAAAGATCCTACCAAACATTGTATCTAGAAATATCTTGTTTTCATTCGATATATGGTACCATTGTTTCTCTATAAACTCTAGTTTAACTTTTATATCACCCCTTATGATCTCCTCATAGTTTTCATAATATCAGTTAGAAAGATTCTTACGTAGATGAGGTCTTAGTCCACCGATTAATCTAAAAAACTTCTTATTATGATCCATGAA
Organism: Viscum album; assembly: GCA_963277665.1. Classification (NCBI taxonomy): domain Eukaryota; kingdom Viridiplantae; phylum Streptophyta; class Magnoliopsida; order Santalales; family Viscaceae; genus Viscum; species Viscum album. Next base: position 1,628,936,806 of record OY728121.1, on the reverse strand, counting down.
AAAGAAAGAGGTGTAATAAGAAAGTCTGTTGATGTTCATCTCATATCATCCCAGATATTCATTTTTCTTCTATATCAGCTCAAGGAATTCCTTCTCTATTTTTGTTCACATCTAACGAAGGAAATATTTTTGGAAAAATTTTACCATAAAATCTTACCAATCCATAGTTTTAATATCTCCTCCTGGCATTATGTTTTTAACCAGTTTCCACCAATAATCATCTTCTACCTCTAGTCAGTACACAGCCGGGGTCAAATTCTCTTGTTCTGAACAATAGCGTACAACAAATATTTTTTTCTATAATGATTTTCCATTTTTCAGAAATTAATGGTTCGGTAGAACCAATGAATGAGTGTTTTTGTTCATACATAAAGGACTCAACATAATGTTGTTCCGTTTGAGTTGAAACTGTTATCTTAGATTGATTCAAGTTATTTCTCATAACTTCAGTCATTAGATTCATCATTCTCAGGAAAGTTTCCATTCATAAATCCATCGGAAGGATGTTAACGCCAGGTCCGTTGTGCTCACTATTTACACAGTTTCTATTATTTCCCAACCATTGCTAAAATAAGAAAACCTTACGAAGAAACGTGTTTCATTTAATAATATTGTTATTCTGAATAAATTTAATATCACAAAAATTATTTATTAAATATGTTATTATTAAAAAAGAGTTACATTTTATATAAAACATACATAATGGGTCATAAAAAGATTGTGATTGACCACATATATTCCATAATTATATCAAAATAGAGGTGAATCGTGTTCCATTTCCATGCACTAGCTCCCATTCTACTCTATCTCAAAGTAATGTTTTTGGGTTTTAGCCCTAGATACATCTAATTTAGAGACAAAAACACTTGTTCGTATCTAGAAAAGTATTTCTTTAATCAGCAACTACTTACATAGTATTTCACCAAAATTCCAAGATATTTTCCAATATTTTACTTGTCCCTATGGTTCTTCCTAAATTTTTCAAATAATTATTTCCCCAAATAAAGAATTTCCTTTTATACCAACTATAACATCCCACATTTTTATTAAATAACTTTTCATTTACATTGTACAAAACAGAGGAACTTTTAAAGTTTAATTTCTTAGAAACAAGGTATACAATACAGGAAAACATTAAAATATTATTATAATCCACTTGAAGGGATTCATAATAAGTTTATATTAAGTTAAATTATTTTATCGCATAACCTATGGACATATATCAAATTAATGGTTTAGTATAAGTCCTAGTAAGGGAAAACAAGAGAAACAGTTTACTTGTGATCTTGAGGAATATCAATAAAAAATTGAGGAAATACATAAAGGCGTGAGCAATAGGAATAACATAATAATAATAAAATGAATAATAACTTGTAAATTTCGCTAAATTTTTTAATTAAGTCATTCATAAGCATATTACCAAGGTTTATCACCTAGGTGTCATAAAAATTACCAAGGTTATTCACCAAGGTATTATAAAAAATGTCATCTTTGGAGATTAAATTACTTACCCAATGAATTGGATAATTATAAGGTGGAAACCTTATTATATATTAATTAATTTGATCCACATATATCATAATAACACTTTTCATATAATAACATGTGGATAATAAAATAAATGGGTTTCATATCAAAATCATGGCGTTTTAAAAAGTGTTTTAAAACATGATCATTATGTCATTTATACCAATTAGAAGGGGAATGAGAGTTTTATGTACGTTAATTAAAAAATAAAATAATTCATTATTGCATCTTGGTGAATACCCATTTAAAAGAAATAGTTTTGGTTATTCCTATAAAAAATAATATAATTTCATAAGAGAAAGGGAGAAATTTTGACAGGAAAATTCAGCAGCATAATGGTGAAGAAATATCGTTTTAGAAAAAATTAAAAATAGCGGGGAAAAGTTAATTTAATTCATAAAGGACTATTAATAATGTTAATTTATATAATAAAATGTATATAACAATTTATTAATGAAATTTTAAATACATACCACATAAAAAAGGAAACTCGAATGGAAAAGAGGAGTGGAGATTTCTCTTACCTTAAAGAGTGTTCCTAAAACGGGAAAACCAGGACCTTGGGGGCTTGAGGAAACCTTGGTAGGACTCCTTGTATGGTAAAACTATTAGAGTTTTATAGAGTATGAATTTTTAATAAATGATAATTTATAAATGGTTATTTATAGAAAAATTGAGGGTTTTTATTGATTTCTTTAGACACCTCAGTAGTGGTATTTGAAAAACCATGGGCTAGCCCGTTGTATGGGAAAATTGGGACAAAAATTAAATTATTTTAATAAAAAAGAGACAAACAAAATTTTATATTATTTATTATATAATAACGATGTGATTAAACATACTAAAAACTCAAAAGTATATTTTTATTATTCACTAAAACATATTTTAGACAATTCCAATAAATTTAACATAACCAAATTTCGATATGCTGATTTCAAAAATGATGTTTCATTTGTAATAATAATTCCTTAATTATGATAAATTTTACATTTAAATATAAATATACAAATTTATTAAAAATAATAGAGGACAGTATTTCATAGTAAAATGCATATTGAAATTTAAGAAAATTGAAAAAAAAATTGTTTTATCAATTAAATTTAAATTAGTGTTTTAATCATGATATTTCATTACAAAAATTATTTCTAATAATATCTTATTTTATTATAATAATTATATCATTTCTGAAAAGTACAATTTTTTCCAAAAATCAGTTTATCAAATTTGTTTTATTTTTAAGAAAAACAAAACTCAAAATAGAACTAAGAGAATAATAATTTTCATTATAAATAGAATGATAGAAAAAGAAACTAATTCCTCAAAACATAACCACATATAAAACCCACATGAGACCTACGGGTGAGGTGTGTGATAGTGATAGACTCATGGTGCGGCTCGGCTAACATTCCTCGAGTGGTAATCTTCAATAATTTAAACATCTCCCATACGAGATTTCATTCATTATTAACACGTTGAAGCTCAGCTTGGTATTGGTCAAGATAGAAACCAAAATATGCTACCTCCATCCAAAACTCCAAAATAATGGACTTCATAATGCATTACTCTACTAGATGAGTCTATCGAATCTTATTTCTTCCCTAATTAACCATTATAATTTCTATTTATCATACTAATTATAAGGTTTAAATTATTATTAAAATTATTGTTTTCAATGGTCATATTGAAAAATGATCATAATTGACCAACATTCATATAATGGTCAAAACATGATGGTAACATTTAAATTATACTAACATCATTATTAATTTGATATAGTTTTGTTGAGTAAAAAAAAATATAATACATATTTTCAAGAAACAATTATCATTAAAAAATATTGGTTCATTACAAAATCAATCTACTCTCTAATATATATCCAAGGAGGATCAATAATTTAGAGCACATAAGATCAAGAATCACTACATTCTTTACATCTTTAATTTTTTCTTTTCTATTTATGAAATTTAATTTTGATTAGTGTGTATCATAACCTCTTTTTTAAACATCCACCAACTCTAATTCATTAACTAGAAGATACAAGATATCTTCTACACTCCCCTTATATATTTTTACCCACAGTGTTGTGGAAGAGGTACTTGTGTGACCTATGATTGTTTTTTTTAACAATTATTTTGAAAGAGGTCCCTACATGGCCGAGACAGCTGTTAGTTGTTGTCTATACCAGATCCAAGTTTTGGATTGATATTATTTTATATAATATTCTTTGAAGAGGGTGATTTCCATGTAGAGAGGATTAGGTCCTATCTTCAGACTAAACCACTTTTTTTAATTCCAATGTGTGATTTTTTCATTTCAAATCATCAAACTAATTTTTTGTAAACTATGAAAAAACACTACTTTGATAGTTAATATTAATTAGTTTTTGTATACTATTTTTATGTATTAAATTTATTTCAAAAGATAAAATATCTTTCATACTATTTTGACTAATAGATAAAAACTCTTCGAGAAATAATTTAAAATATCAAAAAAAATATTGATCTATTGTTTGGATTAACTGGGATGTTTTTAATTTTACTCAGGGATTATATTTAGTTTTTTTCTAAAATAAATTTTTATGGGGTAATAAATTATCCATCACCCCTCTTTATATACTCACTGTGACAAAAATTTCGTACCAAAGGTTTTTCAAAATCATTTTAACTATGATTTTTAGTTTTTTTTTAAAATCTTATATATGTATATAAATATATTTTCTAAATTTAGTTCATTAAATGGATAAGAGATAAGAACATTATTCAACCAACATACCTTCCTTATCTAATAGAAATAACAATTCTCAATATAAAATAAATATTAAATTCCCATTGAATGTATGGGTTTTGAAATATGGTCTGCTATAGAAGATAAATACTAATTACATAAGAGTGGTAAAAATATATGGGATGATGCAACTAAACTTTCCTACAATAACAATTACATAGCTATAAATGTTCTTTACTGTGCTTTAGGTGGTGAAGAGTTTAATATAATTTCTTTTAGTAAAAATACATTATGAAATATGGATTACATTAGCCATTTCTCGTGAAGGAACTACTAATGTTAAAGAGAAAATATTGAATACTTATACGAATAAATATGATACATTGAAGATAAAACTTTATGATCTCATTTCTGATATGTATCTTAGGTTCAATTAGATGGTTAATGTAACGCCCTGACCCCAGTTACCCAGAGTCGGTGCATTATTACATAACATTGTCATGATCAAAAGAGATCAAGACTCGAAAGAACGTTTAGTTTAGTAGCCTTGGAATCACTAGATATATTCATAAGTCTTACATTACATCATAAAGTGAAAACACTACAACAACATCTTGTCTTCATATCCCCTCATACTATCCCTATAGGTCATTCATAAAATACTTCCTCACATCCTGGGAAAAACAATATATTGAAAGGGGTGAGCTCAGATGCTCAGTAAGGATAACCATATAGTGTAAACTTTCATAAATAAGCATAAACATTTTAGGCAATGTATAACTAAAACAAAAGCCTTTTAAACATGATCTTAGGGATAATATGGAAAAGATAAAAGAAAATAATGCCATTTACATATTCACATGGATATTTTACTAGCCAAATAACCACATGCAATATCAATAACCACTTTCATAATGATGGAATGAATAATTCCAGACTATCATAACCACATAGTCAAGGCCTCGTGTCAAGAATAAAAATAAGATTTTGTCAAGGCCTCATGCCAAGACACTAGTTTGTCTCATGAGACCTACCGATGCATCGAGGAGCTATAGCAAGCTCCACCCGTCACTTAATAAGTCCAATGAATTCCTCATATGAAAAGTTTGAAACATATCTTAAACATTTGTATTAAAACTAGCATAGAAAATGTCAATACTTTATCCACAAACCATGAATGGTATAAAAATAGCACATCCACAGTCAAACATAACTCATTCAATACAATATGGAAGATTTTATTGTAACAGATTAACCTCAATCGGGAATAATGAAGGATATTGACATAGACGAAAATAATCATCAAAACTATTTGAGAGAAATATCCCCCTTTCTCTTGAAAACATTTAAAAGTTACATTATTTTTAAAGAATCCTTTTAAAATAGATTTTTGAATCAAAGTGTCCCATACCACTTTGAAACTTTTAAAAGGAATTTTAATTTTAAAACATTAATGTTCATATAAATAAATCCTTAAACACATTTTTAAAACATGGACATTAATGAGAAATATTTAGAATAATAAATCTTTAAAACATTTGAAAATGATATTTTAGTTAGAGTTCATAACCAAAAGAGAGACACTTGAATACAATTAATTGAGGTAATCAAAAAAATTATAATATCATGAGAATAAATGGATTCATTATATACTATGTCAAAGTACATTATATACACCACATAAAAGTTAATTGGTGTACAACAACAATGAAGTCTCAATGGAATGTAAATTGAGATAAAATCTCTCATAAAGACCGTATCATTAGGTTAAGGATAAATCAACGACATAATTATGTGTGAAAAATATAAATACACTCAATATGATTTGATATTTAGTGTAAAACAATCAAAGGACATTCACACATATTCTTTTAAAAACCACACCAATGAATTAGATGTTTAACTCAATAAATGGAGATTGAGTTAAAATTACTCTTATCAAGCTCATATCGATGACTTGAGAATTTATCAATGGGGTGATTATGTGTATCAAAAGTATATCCACATAAAGGGGAGTGGAAATTATGACATAAGAAAATGAGTAGTTATTCCACACATAATCTTGTATTAAAATAATCAATGAATTATGCGTAAAGCCGAATGAGTGGAAATTGAAATTTCAAACTCCCTTATTGATTTGGTATCTTATACAACTTACACACCATTAAAGAAGGATAATACAATAATGATATAGATATCCATAAATCAAGGTATATTACACAATGAATACAATCATGGGCAGTACACACACTACACGCAATAAATAAGTGGTGAATAACGGAAGTCTCACGGAATTAAAAGTGAGATAAGAAACCCTTTACTTTGTATTTATTCCTTGGTCGATGGTAGGTTAGCCTCCTATATAATGGTTAAATAATGTTTATTGAATTATAAAAGAGTCATATACATTAATATGATATCATATATGATCTTTTAACATTTATTTATTAATAATATCTTAGTATTATTGTCGTTTCAGTTGTTAACTTACTCGTTTTCTTTTATATGTTTTGTTACATAAGTCATGTTTTTTATGGGTAGGTTGTATCTTATTAATATACATAATTATATCAAGTCCTTAAACATTATTTATAATCATCAAATGATAATTATACTTGAATGGATACGATGGGGAATGAATCTCATCGCGTTCGTGGAGACGGTAGTCCGTACGTACGCACGAGCGACAATATCATTATTTTGATATTAAAATAATATATAATTGGATGGTATATAATATATACAGAATAATTATCATGTTATATTTATTATTTACATGAATTAAACATCATTATTATACCCATCCAAATAATAATGTATAGAATAACAATTACACCATGATGTGGAGATGGTAGGCCGTACATACGCACGTATGGTGACATGTCATTCAAAGGATGGATAGAATACTGAATATGGTTGTATCATATTTATAATAACATCACAGTATATAGAATATACTGGAGTTATTATTTTAGAACGTAAACAACAAAGAAAGAAGAATTTGAAGAAGAATGGAACTTGAAAAGGGTGGTGAAAACATTACCTCTTCTTCGGGTTCTTCCATTTGATTTGATCAAACGGGATCCTTAGATTGGATTTCTGACTAAAGTAAGGCCTCTAGGATTAAGGGAGGATAGTTGAGAGGTTATTTGGGAAGATTTTGGCCGAACCAAAAGGCTTTGAAGGTATGAATAATTGGTTATAAGTGGTGTCCTTTTATAAGGGGGAGGAGGGACTCTTTAAGAAAAATATAAAGTATTATTTTATAATAAATTCATATTCGGTTTAGAATGGAACCAAAGTAGATTATTCAAAGTCTAAGGTAGTTATGGGTCTAAATCCTTTCATCAAATATATTTTATACAAGTTCGGGTCACTATATTAACCTCATAATTTATATTTAACTCTTAGTTAAATAGTTTGACATTTACCATGTCACTTTGTATTTTTATATTATATGGTTAATAAACTTACTATATACTTAAAAGAGACCCCCAAGTGGTCCATTAATGATACAAATATAATTATATAAGTCATTTGGCTGATCCTTGGATTTTTAGGAATATAATATCAATTAATAATATAATACTTGTTTTAAAAATTCATTTATGTCAATTTTGACAATATTTAATAATTAATCTTTGTTAAAGTCTTAAAAACTTTATTAATTCGAAAACAATTCATTTAAACAATACTAACATGTCATATTAACTAATAAAATTCTTGTATGGCATCAAAACTTTAAAATTATTTTTATTTTAACATTTATAATACTAATTATTTGATTCTTTCATTAATAAGGAAAATATTGCATCATTATTGTGTCATAAATAAATTTAATTGTTAAATGTATAAAAATTATAAATAAAATATCATTATATAAGAAATCCTTTTATATTTCTAATGAATATTTATAGTCGAAAATATAACATATATAACCCTATGTATAAATTTTTTTTCTAAAATATATATACTTATGTCATTTTTGTAATTACTTTAACTTAATTAATATAAAGTATCATTATCACTTACAAGTGGATTCATGGGATCCCAAAATTGACCCAAAGATTCCCATGGTCGGACTTGTATCAACAAATAGGGTTATGACACGTTTTAGGGTAATTTATTATTTTTATAATATTATTTTGTACCCTTATTTACCAGATTTTCCCTTTAACAATTGTAAATAAAATATTTACCGAAATAATTATTCAAAATGTCTAGAAATAAAGTTAACTATTTACACAATTTGGACTTCCTGATTCTAAATATGGCATCAATTTTTATAAATTCAAAACACATAAGTGACATCAATTAAATTAAAATTATTTCCCGTTGTCAAAACAAAAAGCGTGTTTTTAAGAAATAATAACTATCAAAAGATTGACACATGTTTATGTCCGGTTTAAATGTGAAATTACGTACAATTACCAAAATTTTATTAAATGGTAAAAATATATTGTAAATATACTTTAAAACCACTCAAATTCAAAATTTATCACTATTAATTATTTCGATTAAAAATACTGTTTTTAATTAAAATTTAATGATTTTCACTATTCATCAAAAATTGAAAGTTTTCAGAAAAATACCAAAAATTCACCCTAATCTAATTTCGATATTCCAAATCAAAAAAATAAAGTCCATTTTGAAAGAAAAAATGTATAAAATTTCAAAAATTGGGTATTACTATTCATAATGGCTAGTTTGATTGGTTGTGATGTGTGTTAGAACTCGAAGTTGCGTACAACACACACTACTGTATTATTCAAAGAGAAGCGTATAGTGGAAGCTTGGGGTGTCACATTCTCCCCTCCTTAAATAAATTGCATCCTTTCAATTTTTAAAATTGGGCTTGGAAATATAATTTAAAGTCCCACATTGGAAAAAGAGTCAATAAAAATATCACTTTAAAATAAATACAGAGAAGTACAAAGGTCACCCGAGATAACCTATACTAGGATTCCATGTAAAAAACATGGATATGGATGATAAACTAAGTGTCATGTTCTGATAGAGAGGTATAGAAAACATGATCAGGAGAAAGTTAACAACAAGAAAACCGCAATCTTGTGATGGAACAAACGGTCATTAGTTTCCCAGTAGGAAAAGTATACAGACAAAAAAAATTTAAGTTACATTACATAAATATGAGGAATTCATTTATGAGATTGAATAAGAAAATAATAAGATATACTAACTTTTTAAGTAGAGTTTCATTCTTTGATAAATTTCCACCACTAACTCATTTTTTTTAACGATGAGTATTCAAGAAGACATGGTCACACTAGAAGAGCTAGAATAAACTTCTTATAGAATCACATGATCCATAAAGGATAAACTATATATTTACGTTGTCTTTAGAGTTTAATCATAACCAAAATGGTTAGTATAAGATCTGATGATCCCCCAAAAGTTTATTCCATTAGAGAAAGAAACACTAATTTTAATTTCTAAAACTAAACCAACAATACCCCAAAGTTAAATAAATAGCATTCATTAAACAATTGTCCTTAAAATCCTTCAATATAATCCAAAATAATATTGAAACCCAAAACATATAATAATTTGGTTATGTATTCTTCCATGTTAAATGGTATATCCAAATGACATCAACTACTCATAATGTCACTTACTTAAAGATAATTAACCTAATCACATATTCTCAATTATTGGTTAATAATTTCCATAAATAACCCAAACAAATATAAATCCACAATAAAAAAATAGATAAAAATCCACCATTAATCCTCAAATGAAATCCCATAGTATTCTATTTTCCTTGGGCATATAGTGTTCCAAACAAAGTGAACATCTTCAAAAATAACATTTATCACTTAATCACCAAATCATTTTCCTATACTAAGGGTATTAATTTGATAAGACTTAAGATCCTAAATCAACTTATTATTGAACAATAAAATCATTTAACTAAAAATAATTAGTCACACTGACCAGGGACTTCACGTAGTCTTGTGGTAGGTGATAAATCTCAATCGCACTTTGGTTGTGGGTTCGATTCCCACAGCTTTGTTCGACACGATGGGTTGTCACATAGTATACGTGTTTTCCTTTCTCAAAACCTATATTTTATAACATTTCCAAAATGAGATAAATTCCTCAAAAAAACAATAACATAATTTTAACCATAAATGTTATCTCATACCTTGCATTTTCATCCCAAAATATAATAACTTGTAATTGCTTCAAACCCAATGATCATATAAAACCAAATGGTTATTTATAAATATATCCACAAGGGAAAAGATAAGAATTCCAAAAATATCATTCTCACATGGAAAACTATGGGGTTACAAATAGAAGATAAAACTATTCCAAAGTAATCCCATCAACAAAGAGCACTAATACTTTTAAACATTTCTCTAACCATTTATTTCCACATAGCTTCTTCTTTGACCAAGAAAATATCCTATAGAATAGGGCATTCACTCAGGTAATGTCCAGGTCCCCTACATTTATGGAAAATGACTGTAAATGGATTCTTGGGACCATTTTTATTTTCTTCCATAGTAATCTTCATTTTTCCTCGACAATTCTTCACTTTAGGTCCTTCTTTCCCACACGTAACGAATTATTTTGTTCCATTGAGACACTTTCCTGGGTGCCTCCTTCCACATTTCCTATATGATGGAAATTTAGGATTCATTTCTCCATGGTCTCCACTACTTTAGATCTTATCATTCATCACCTTTATCCTCTTTATTGAGTCCGAGAGGTGGTTAATATATATGTTATTGATCATATTTTTTCAAAACTGATTTGGTATGAACACGATATCTTTTATGCCTATCAACATTCCATTTTTTTCTCATTTCCTCCACCGTTCCCACCTTATACATCATTCTCAAAGTTACTATGACTTCCTTGGACTCTAGCAATTGACTAAAACCAGAAATCATTGTGTGAGTAATAGTAGTAATAAAATCATTTAGAGAATATCATGACATCATATTCTCAATTTGAAACACCTTAGGATTAACCAAGGTCATTTATTCTCATCTTATATTAAAATACTTCAAATATTTTTGTAAAGAAAATGTAAATTATCCTAAGAATATCCCCCAGAAGTTTCCTAACCAAGAGTGCAGTAAGGCCCATTGTCGTGCACCAGTTCCCATTTGAGTCTAGCTCAAAGCGGTGTTTTCGGGTTTTACCCCTAGGTGCATATGTTCCAGATCCACCTCTACCTACACATATTTAGACAGGGATGTATTGCTTGCAAAATTCACAAAATCTATACAATACCAAAATTCTAGGAAGTTCTTTTATACTAATCCTAAAAGTATATCTTAGGTCTATGTGCTCTAATCAGAGTTTATCTAAATCTATTTTCCAAAGTTTTTACTAAACTTTGTTTGATACCAACTGTAACGCCCCGACCCCAGTTACCCAGAGTCGGTGCATTATTACATAACATTGTCAAGATCACATAAGATCAATTCTCGAAAGACCAATTAGTTTAGTAGCCTTGGAATCACTAGATATATTCATAAGTATTACATTACATCATAAAGTGAAAAAACTACAACAATATCTTGTCTTCATATACCCTCATACTATCCCTGTAGGTCATTCATAAAATACTTCTTCCCATCCTGGGAAAAATAAAACATTTAAAGGGGTGAGGTCAGATTCTCAATAAGGATAACAATATTGCAGAAACTTTCATAAATAAGCATAAACATTTAAGGCAACGTATAACTAAAACAAAAGACTTTTATACTTGAACTTCAGCATAATATGGAAAATATTAAACAAAATAATGCCATTTACTTATTTACATGGATATTCTACTAGTTGAATAACCACATGAAATATCAGTAACCACTTTCATAATGATGGAATGCATAATGCCAGACTATCATAACAATATAGTCAAGGCCTTCTGCCAAGACTACAAATAGGATTTTGTCAAGACCTTGTGCCAAGACACTAGTTTGTCTCATGAGACCTACCGATGCATCGAGGAGCTATAGCAGGCTCCACCCGTCACTTACTAAGTCAAATTAATTATTCATATGAAAAGTTTGAAACATGTCATAAACATTCTTATTAAAACTAGCATACGAAATGTCAATACTTTATCCACAAACCACGAATGGTATAAAAATAGCACATCCACAGTCAAACATAAAAACAATATGAAAGATTGTATTGTAACAGATTAACCTCAATCGATAATAATCAAGGATATTGACATAGATTAAAATAATTATCAAAACTATTTGAGAGAAATATCCCCCTTTTTCATGAAAACATTTAAAAGTTGCACTATTTTTCAAGAATACATTTAAAATAGATTTTTGAAACAAAGTGTCCCATACCACTTCGAAACTTTTAAAATGAATTTTAATTTTAAAACATTAGTTTCCATATAAATAAATCCTTAAAAACATTTTTAAAACATGGATATTAATGAGAAAGATTTAGAACAATAAATCTTTAAAACATTTAAAAATGATATTTTAGTTAGAGTTCCTAACCAAAAGAGAGACACTTGAATACAAATAATTGAGGTAATCAAAACATTATAATATCATGATAATAAAGGGATTCATGATATACTACGTCAAAGTACATTATATGCACCATATAAAAGTGAATTAGTGTATAACAACAAAGAAGTCTCAATGGAATGTAAATTGATATGAAATCTATCATAATGATCGTATCCTTAGTTTAAGGATAAATCAACGAAATAATTATATGTGAAAAGTATAAATACACTCAATATGATTGGATATTCAGTGTAAAACAATCAATGTAAATTCACACATATTATTGTAAAAACAACACCAATGAATTAGATGTTTAACTCAATAAATGGAGATTGAGTTAAAATTACTCTTATCAAGCTCATATCGATGACTTGAGAATTTATAAATGGAGTGATTATGTGTATCAAAATTATATACACATAAAGGGGAGTGGAAATTATGAAATATCAAATTAATAGTGATTCCACACATAATATTGTAGTAAAATAATCAATGAATTATGTTTAAAGCTGAATGAGTGGAAATTGAAATTTCAAATTCCCTTATCGATTTAGTAACTTATGAAACTTACACCCCATGAAAGAATGATCATACAATGATGATGTTTATATCCATAAATTAAATTATATTTACACAATTAATACAATGATGGGCAGTACACACACCACATGCAATAAATAAGTGGTGAACAATGGAAATCTCGCGGAATTAAAAGTGAGATAAGAAACCCATACTTTCTACTTTTTCCTTGGTCCAGGGTAGGTTAGCCACCTGTATAATGGTGAAATAATTTTTATTGAATTATACAAGGATCATATACATTAATATGATATCATATATTATCTTTTAACATTGGTTTGTTAATAATATCTTAGTATTATCGTTGTTTTGGGTGTTAACTTACTCTTTTTCATTTATATGTTTTGTTACATAAGTTGTGTTTGTTATGGGTAGGTTGTATCTTATTCATATAAATAATTATATCAAGTCTTTAAACATTATTTTTAATCATCAAATGATAATTACACTTGAATGTTTGTGATGGGGAATGAATCTCATCGCGTTCGTGGATAGGGTAGTCGGTACATACGCACGAGCGACAATATAATTATTTTGATATTAAAATAATATATAATTGGATGGTATATAATATATACAGAATCATTATCATGTTATATTTAATATTTACATGAATTACACAACATTATTATACCCATCCAAATAATAATGTATTGAATAACAATTACACCACGACGTGGAGATGGTAGGTCGTACGTACGCACATATGGTGACATGTCATTGAAAGGATGGATAGATTACTGAATATGGTTGTACCATATTTATAATAAAATCATAGTATATATAATATACTGGAGTTATTATTTTAGAATGGAAACAACAAAGAAAGAAGATGTTGAAGAAGAAAGGAACTTCAAAAAGGGTGGTGAAAACATTACCTCTTCTTCGGGTTCTTCCTTTTGATTTGATCAAAAGGGATCCTTAGGTTGGATTTCTGACTAAATGAAGGCCTCTAGTATTAAATGAGGATATTTTAGAGGGTATTTGGGCAGATTTTGGACGAACCAAAAGGTTTTTAAGGTAGGAATAATTGTTTAGAAGTGGTGTCCTTTTATAAGGGGGGAGGGTCTCTTTAAGAAAAACATAAAGTATTATTTTATAGTAAATTCATATTAGGTTTATAATGGATCAAAAGAGGATTATTCAAAGTATAAGGTGGTTATGTGTCGAAATAATTTCATCCAATATATTTTAGACTGGTTTGGGTCACTATATTAACCTTATCATTTATATTTAACTCTTAGTTAAATAGTTTGACATTTACCATGTGACTTTGTATTTTTATATTATATGGTTAATAAACATACTATAAACTTCCAAGATACCCCCAAGTGGTCAATTAATGATACAACTATAATTATATAAGTATTTTTTCCGAACCTTAGATTTTTAGGAATAGAATATCAATTAATAATATAATATTTGTTTTAAAAACACATTTATGCCAATTTTGACAATATTTCATAATTGATTTTCTTTAAAGTCATAAAAATTTATTAATTCGAACCAAGTCCATGTAAGCAATACTAACATTTCATATTGACTAATAAAATTCTTGGATGGTATCAAAACTTTCAATTTATATTTATTTTAACATTGATAATAATAATTATTTGATTATTTCATTAATAAGGAAAATATTGCATCATTATTGTGTCATAAATAAATTTAATTATTCAATGTATAAAAATTATAAGTAAAATTAAATTAATTAGGAAATATTTATATATTTCTAATGAATATTTATAGTCTAAAATATAACATATATAACCCTATGTAAAAAAAATTCTAAAAGATATATGCTTATGTCATTTTTGTATTTAATTTAACTTTATTAATATAAAGTGTCATTATCACTTACAAGTGGATCCATGGGGTCCCAAATTCGACCTAAAGATGCCCATGGTCGTAAATATATCAACCAATAGGTTTAGGACACGTTTTAGGGTAATTTATTATTATTAAAAAATTATTTTTTACCCTTATTTACCGGATTTACCCACTAACCATGGTAAATAAAATATTTACCGAAGTAATTATTCAAAGTGTCTAGAAATAAAAGTTACCTATTTACAAAATTTGGACCTCCTAATTCTAAATATGGAATTCCATTTTTATAAATTCAAAACACATAAGTGGCAGAAATTATTTTAAAATTAATTTCCGCTGTCAAAACAAAACGCATGCTTTTAAGAAATAATAACTATCAAAAGATTGACACTTGTTTATGTCCAGTTTAAATGTGAAATTAGGTCCAATGACCAAAATTGTATTAAATTGTAAAAATATTTTCTAAATATACTTTAAAACAATTCAAATTAATAATTTATCACTATTAATTATTTCGATTAAAAAAATTTAATTAAAATTTAGGGATTTTCACTATTCATAAGAAATTAAATGTTTTCAGAAAAATACCAAAAATTCACCCTAAGATAATTTCGATATTCTGAATCCAAAAATGAATTCCATTTTGAAAGATAAAATGTATAAAATTTCAAAGAGTGGGTATTACTATTTATAACGGCTAGTTTGATTGGTTGTGGTGTGTGTTAGAACTCGAAGTTGTGTACAACACACGCTACTGTATTTTTCATAGAGAAGTGTACCATGGAAGCTTGGGGAGTCACAGTGAATATAATGATCTCTGTGGGAAATCTAGTTTTATAGAAAGATAAAATCATTCAAATACTTATATATCTTCTAGAGATATGGAGAGGAACATCAGTTTAAATGAGAAAATTATGTGAAATCAGAAAAATACATATCAAGGAATTGATTGGGAATATGGTGATGTAAGAGGGTGATATTAAGTATAATCAATTTGATTATGATGAACCTAATAAGAAATATTTATCCTTTAGTACTACTGCATCAAAGTAGAATGGAAATGAAATTTATAAATTGAAAGCTCTAGTGATGAGGAGTCTCCATCTGATAGTGATGAGGAAATGTCCCATCTGACTACAATTTTTAATAAATTATATGAGAAGAATAAAGTCATCCTGAAAATGAGGTACAAGGGAAGGAATGATAATAGAGGGAATTGGAATAAGGGCTAGAAAAAATTTGATAATTCAAATGAGATTACCTATTCTGAGTGATAGTGAAAAGTAAATGTTAAAATAGATTATTCCAAGTTAAAGTACAGTAAAAGTAACATGATAAGGATATAAAGTATAAGAAAGTCACAAAAGGAACCTCAAGTGCCTTGGAGGATGGATTTATTGACTTAGACTAGACTCATGAAGAAAATCCTACCATAGAAAATATGTGCTTTATGAAATAAATATTTGAGGTACCTATTATCTCTCATATACATAATTGTGATCATTTTGGAGATGAAAAAAATGATGATGATATGTTAAAATTGGATAATTTTGAATAATTCAATATTCTTGAAGATACATTTAATGAGAATTATTACAAATAAAAAATTTGGAAGAAACATCATTCTTTATCTACTTATATTAAATAAAAAAATTATATAGATATAGAATATAATGTTTTATTATTGAAATAAAATATAGAACTAAAATTTTAAAATGGGAAATTAAGGAAATACATATAGAGATTTATTAATTATAGAGACAATCTCACTCAAATACCTTGAAAATAAATTACAGCAATATATATTACTGCTCTCGGTTACCAACTTGGACAGAGAACAATTGTTAAGAGAACTTTTATTCCAAAATATAATTCAATAAATTCTACTCTAGGTTTTTATTCATGTAGAATAACTAATGTTTTTATTTAAAATAGTTTACAATATTTATATAAGAAACCCATTAAAAAATCTAGGTTCCTAAATTCCTAATCAATATCATATTTGGACACCATATATGTAATTAATGATGAAATATGGGTAATGGTTATGCAAGAATGACTTAATGAATTTGAAAAAATAATAATGTTCGGGGACTTACTGTTATACCTAAATAAAAATTGACTATAAGCACTAAATGGGTATTTAGAAACAAGGTGGATAAATCTAGCACAACAGTGAGGAATAAATCTAGAATTATTTCACAAGGGTATAATCAATAATAGGGTATTGACTATGAGAAATCATTTTCACCTGTATCCATACTTGAAGCCATTATAATATCGATTTCCCATGTAGTAGATCTATATTTCAAACTATATCAAATGGATGTCATAATTTCATTCTTTAATGGGTATATAGTTGAAGATTTTTTTTTAAAAACCCATGGATTTCAGAATCCTCATTTTACAAATTGATTTTTCAAACAAACAAAAATATTTATATTATTTAAAATATCCTCCTAGAGCTTGGTATGATAACAAAATTTCATTTATTATTTATAAAAGATTTTAAAAATATATTTTTGATCAAATCTTTTTTATAAAACGAATTGAAAAATATTATTTATTTTTCCAAACCTATGTAGATGATATTCTATTTTTATTTTCTAAAAAATCATTATGTACTAATTTTTCAAAAATGTTTCATAAAGAATCTGAAATGAGTTTAATGGATGAAGTGAAATTCTTTTTTGGTTTTTGATTTTTCAAAATAAAGTAGCAATTATTTTAAATCAAAGTAAATATAATAAATATATTTTAAAAAAAATTGGTTTGGAGAGAAATAAATGTAGTGAAACTCCAATGAGTACCAACATTATGTTAAATCTTGATAAAAGGTAGGAAATTAGTGGATAAAACTAGTTATAGAGGCATGATTGTAAATATTCTATATATCAATATTATCCAATATGTCGTTATGTTTAGTGTGTGTATGTGTACTCATTTTCAAGGAAATATAAAAGAATAACAAATACTAATTGTCGAAAATATTTTCAAAAAACTCAAATATACGACTAATTTAGGATTTTTCTACCCTAGGAGAAAAGAATTTTACCTAGTTAGTTTTTTATATCATGATTTTAGTGGTTGTATGTATGATAAAAAAATCAAAAACGTGTAACATTTAAGGAAAGTCTCTAGCTTCTTGGTGTAATAAAAAAATATTTGGTTGCACTATCTACTATTAAAGATGAATACATAGCTATAGGTAGTTGTGCTAACATTTAGCAGATGAAACAGACATTTGTAGACTACGGATATGAATTTTTACATGTAATTATAAATTTTGACAACACATGTGGTATAAATATCTCTAATAAGCATTTATCTCACTCTAGGAAAAAATAAAATGTTGTAAGACATCACTTTTTGACAGACCATTTCCAAAAGGGTGATGTAACTCTCGAATACATTGGAACAAAACATCATATTTCAAATATATTCATTAATCCAATGAATTATGTGAGATTGAAATAAATAAAACATGAATTAGGAAAGATTAATTTTGGTAAGTTTTAATTTTTTGTGGACCCATATCTAGAGTTCACACACCAATAGATTTTACCCACAGTTTGGGTTTATGCACCATTTCTGTTTACCAATCATTGGAGTTTACCCACCATTGTTAATGACTCACCATTAGATCTGAGTTCAATTTATAATTCTATTACTGTTAGTTTTTTCCTTTTATATTTAAATATTTAATTTCTTTACAATTTAAATTTTTTTTTTATTTTCCAATTTTTGAATCCCTAAATGATATAAATTAAACACTTTTCTAATTTTGATGCCCTCTCCGTCATGCCATACCTTTGAATTTTTTTCATGACCGACTCTCTCTGGACCATTCACCATCCATTGACCTAATCTAAAACATCTAAATTGTTAGAAATGGTTAGAGTAAAATGATTTGTAGTTCCATATCTTGAAGATGCCCATCAATTAAACAATCATAAAGTATAATGGATTAGATTTGTAATTAAGTCGCTAAACCTAAGACTCCCATGTTGAATAGTGATACTTGAGAATGAATTTTATGTCAAGATGTTGTTTTCGAGAAATTCATTTTAAGTTAGAGTAATGTAAGACCAGTGATGGTTAGTGTGGTTCTAACACAATGAGAGGCCATTATATCCAAGGCTAGTCTATCTATTCTATCTGAATATTGAGTTTATATTTGGGGAAGATAAACACTGAGTTCAATGCAGGATTAAGGGGTAAAATATTGGTTTCTCTTCAAGTCAATGTGATAGATTTCTGAATGTCCCACATGAAGGTTTCTCAAATGACTATATAGGATCAATAAAAAGATAAAATGATTCCATCATGTATGAATATGATTTAATAGAGCTTACTAGATATGGAATTATAAGAATACCAATTACAACTGATTTGGACAGTGAGTGTCACTTTTTGTTCAAGTTTATTCAGTGTATGTTGTTCCCAATGAATAGTGAATTTCATACAATGAGGTGTCAGGAAGTATATATCTGATGTCTTATTAAGAGGGGATAAAATATTGATTTTTTTATATATTTGGTGGTTCATATGATGGATATGTGCTAGAAGTATTTCCGATCAAACTCACTTATCTACCGTAAATAAATTTTTTCCATGCTTGAGTCCAAGTGATTTTTAGATGAATATGAATAAGAAAAATTAAATTATAGAATATTTTTACATATAAGTGTTATTTTTAACAGAAATAAGATATGTTAGAACCTCTATAAAAGGAAATTAGTTGTTGATTATTATAATATATATGTGTACTTGAATATTTTTGATCACCCAACTAGGCCAATAAATATTATGGACCCTACCTTAGAGTCGGATGAAGTAGAAAAGTATTCGGATGAGTAACTAGAAGAAGAAGAGGATGTTGTTTCTCCATAAATTTTAGAGTATAGTTTTTTAGTTGATGAGGGTAGTGACCCAGATGTTCTCAATAATCCTCCACATGTCTCTTTTTAAACACCTACTCCTCGTAGATCACTCCCTGTTAAAGAGACTCTTCTATCTAAAGTAATTGATAAGGAGGAAGTAATAGTTAATGAAGAAATTGATGAGTTATCTAATGATGAAAATTGGGGTGATGATGAAAATGGAGAGAATTTTGAGAATGATGATGAATAATATTAATAAGAAGAAGATAAAGAGGAAGATTATAAAGATGAATAAAATGATAATGATTAAAAAATGGTAAAGTATGAGGAAAATATATAGAATATGGGGATGGATTTGATGGTAATAGTGGTTCTGAAAAATGATAGGCATGATGATCATGAGATTCCTCAAGATATTTCTTCTTCTCCAGGTTTTTCGGTGTCTTATAGGTCTGAGAAGAGACCAAGCATAGTTCAAGATGTTGATAGATATTCTAGAGATGAGATGGAAGAATCTGTTTAGGGGAGGAATTCTAAAGCCCTATTAGTCTCCATGTTTTCCCTACTTGTATGGTCATCTATAATAAGGTTGATAGTGAATCTATTGAGCAGAAATTTATTGGGAAGATACTTGACGGCAAATGGCTATTGAGCCTACAGTTGCCGATCTTGTAGTTTTTGAGAAATTTGGTGTTCCTTCTATAAGGTGGGGGGAATAATCTCATGAGGAGTGGGAAAGGTATCTTGGATATCTGAGGCTAGGCCTAGATTACCCTGATTTTGATTATGATAGTATTTGACCAAATCATGGTGGTCTTACTATTCCAGTTCAAATGGAGTTGTATCCTAAGGGATCAATGGTGGAACATATAAATGTTTTAGGGTAGTTAAATATTTTTTTTTATAATTTTACTTTTATACCTATTAATGTAGAGGATGCTGCCATTGAGAGAGCTTATGTACCACTGTCTACTCCTGCTGTTAATGTGCCAACTTCTGTTTCCTCAACTCCTATTGAAAGTGTTTCTATATTTGACCTAAAATCCTTCAATACAAGTATAATCTCCAATTGTTGTATATTATTGAAACATCAAGAACATCTTGTCACTAATATTAGTGAAATATATGGAAGATACTTGTTTATAATTATAATACACCACATCCAGTCTAAAATGATGCATCACATTAAAGAAGTATAGATAGATAATAGAATACTTACTAGTGAGATACAGTTATTGTGATCATTATTGAATGGGATGTATACTTACATTGCAACCAGTATGGATGTCGTTCCATAGAGGTTGGAGATTATGCCTCCATCACCTTATACATCAAGTGATCCACCCCCTTCTGTGGTTGTTGAGAAGATCATATCAATGGTTGGGGAAGAGCTTTATGTTTTTTCAAGTTATTTTGTATATATCCTCCATGAATGTTTGAGGACGATTAGAAATAACAGTGATCATGTCTCTAAGATTTTCCAGGAATGCCTCATCGAATATTGAAAGGATAAAGAAACTATTACAAAGGCATCAATAATTACCTTTCGAGGATCTACCCTAAGCATGAGTTAAACTCTAACTTTATGTTCCTTTTGGAGAACCTTAGGATTCCTCTAGTTACTAAAGCCTTCAAAGAACTATTCAATAATTTGAATTTGATGACCCCAGTGATCAAATTGTTTATGGAGGAGAAAAATTTCTTTTTCATTTCCATTTAAATAGAAGTAAATATTATCATACAATTAATCAATTTTATAAATCCATTTCTTCATGATTCTAGCATGGCAGAAGAAGCTCAGGATTCCATTCATTTGACTACTCATCACACTCCTCCAGCTTCTAATACAGAGTTTTTTATAGAATGTGTTACCAGATATCACAATTAACCTTTAACTAAATGGTTCTATCCTTTAAATTTGACTACCAAAAAATATTTCTATCATCTCAGATCATTTGTTATCATAGAGAAGTCTTCTCTTCCCATTTTCCCTACATTTTCCACTACAGTTGCCTCATATTCAACCATTGTTCCCTCTACCTCTAACAAGATCAGGGGAAAGGAATATGTTTATTGATCTATCAGAGATGAGAAGCATTGATATTATACTTTAAATCATAGAAAGGTATTTTTGAATGTCTCATTGTTATATCTCTTTTTTAATGTGCTTCGATTCCTTTTTGTCCTTAGTATAATTTTTTCCCATTTATATTTCGTCACTTTGCATTTAATGTTTTTATTTTAACTTTTTTGTTAATCCCAAAAGGTGGAGAATGAATTGTGGAATTAATTTACTATTTTACTATGATGTTCTCCGAGATACCATCATTAATGTTTTTCATTTATACCATTCCTTGATACCATACCATGATACTATACCTTTGATTCTATATGTATTTAATTAAATCCATTAATACCATCTTCATTAAATATTGGAATTTAATTTTATTGTTATGTAATTCTCTCATATCGTCCTTATTGATTTAATATCATTGATAATATTTTAATTATATTATATTATGTTTTATAAGTCAATACCTTTTTAAAGTGTTAAGATGATCTATTTTAAACAAAATCTTATTTTATAAATGGTTTATAAAATTCCATGATTTTAAATCATCAAAAATGGGGATATTGTTAGCACAGTTATTTTAATGATCAAAAAAACATGTTTATAATTTTTTTATTTATTTTATAAAAAAAATAATATAAGTAAATCATTGAAAATTTTGGAAAAGTACATAAAAGGATCATTTTTAAATATGAGTTTCTTCTATGAATGACCCTTTATCATAGTTAAGTCACTGTCGTAATGGAAATTTAGAGAAGTGTTGAAAATATCTACAACTAGAAATGAGTATCTACTAAGGATGACTCACCACCAAAACATGTAACCATGATATGTGACTCACTATTGATCATGATTCTCCATTGAGAATGACACACCACCAAGAAATTTGGAAATGTTTTTAAAAGACTTATAGTCAGAAAGGATTCACTGTTGATGATGAGTCGCCACCATGAAATTAGGAAAATTATTTAAAAGATCTACCACTAAAAAGACTCACCACTAAGATGAGTTATCACTGAGCATGTCCTGCCATTAGAATACCTATAATCTTCCTAACACACAACTAACTTATTTCACCACAAGGATAAGTCACCGCAGCATTGTCTCACTATCGGAAGAGTCATCATCACTATTATACTTAATTTAAGTAAATTTTTTCTAACATATATATTATTGAATTTAATAAAATTTATTATTTTATATTAGTTTTATTAAATAATTTTGGGGCAATTAAAAGGGTTTTCAGAGCTTAGTACAAGGAATTAGGATAATCAGATTATTTTTCCTTCAAAGGTATCTCTATTCTACAGCACTATATATTCAGAAAAGTCACCCTCCTGCTTGAGAGGCATGCAATCTAGAAGATTATAAAACACATGATCTAGTGTGATACTTACTAAGATCCTTAAATGAAGCATTCTAACATATAACTGACTATGCAATATTAAAGAACATAGAACATTCTAAAATGTTCCTACAGTTAGAAAAAATAGATCATACGATGCTCTGTTTAAATACATTTTTTTGAGAAATTACTTGATCTCTTATATATGCTACATCTAAGGAGACTCAAAATTTTAAAACACATCATATTAAGAATCACTACATTCTCTACATCTATATATTTAATTTTTCAATTTTTTCATTTAATTTCAAGTAGTGTGTGGTTTACCCTATTTATTAAACACACAATAATTGTGTAGATTTAACTCAAAGATAGAAGCTATATTCTACACTCTCTTTATATTTTTTACCAATGGTGTTGTGGAAGAGGTCCTTCTATAACTAGTGATTGTTTAGTTCCCATGGTTATTGTGGAAGAGAATCCTATATGGCCTAGATAGCTAGATAGTTTTTGTGTATACCCAATCCAGGCTGTGTATCAAGATTATTTTATATAATCTTTTTTGGAGTATGTGATTTATAATAAGGGGGTATTAAGTCACGACATGATATTAAACCTCTTGATTTAATTTTGATGTGTGTTTTTATTTGTTTCATTTAAATGAAACAAAATAAATTTTAATTAAACTATAAACAAAACCACTACATTGATAGTTAACCTTAATTAGTGTTTATGTAATATTTTGATTCAGTAATTTTTTTTCAAAAATTAAAATTATTTTGATATTATTTTATCTAATAATTAATCACTCTTTGGGAAATATTTTGAAAGATCAAAACATATATTGATTTTTTTATATTATCTAGGCTATTTTTAATTTAACAGGGGGATTTTCTTTAGAATTGTTTAAAAAAAATTATTGGGTACTCAATTCAGCCCCCCCCCCCCCGTGAGATACTCACTCTAACCAATAATATATATATATAAATATATTTGGAATTCAATGGGAATGGGTAGAAGTATAATGAATTTATTTCCCCTTATAGAGATGTTTTCTTGAGATATGCAAGGTGCACTTATCATTTAATTATTTATCAAAAAATTAAACTTGTCATAAATATGAACTAGTGAAATGATACTTTAGTATTAATGATGTTATTTATAAATGTTACAATGTGGTGGAAATATAAATTAGAGACTATCATTATAGACATATACTTTGGGATAAGAAGAATTAAATGGTTCTCGATGGAAGTTTAGATGATAAATCTCTTAGATGAAATAATATTTAGCTACCTTTAAGCCAAATAATGTAAATAATGTCCTAGGAAATTGCAAAAATCAAATAGGAAAAATATTTTTGTATTAATAATCATTCCATAAAGAACATAATGATTTCAGAGATGTTAAAATAAAAATAAACACAACATATGATATGAAAGTTAAACATAATGTTCTTCTTGAAAAAGAAGTGGAGTAAGGTTAACTTATTTTCTACTCAAAAACATCAAATATATTATTTCATTAAATTTATATACATTTCATTAGATCTTTTATGTTATCTAATAATTTTTATTCACCACCTCAGAGATTATATATTAATTTATTGATGAAAACATATGTAGTGAGATTATTTTATTTCATTCATGTTACTCTTCTCTGATTGATATTTGTGGGGAGATACAACTTGCATGTCTAGTTTTTCTTCCACTAGTAAACGTTGATGTGATATACAATAGTTCTCTCTAGATATAGATCAAATAACATAATTTGTCATGTAAATATTTTTTCATATCTAAAAGTATCCCATTATTATATATTTATACAAGGATGATTATGAGCATCCAATGGAAACTAATTCCTTAATTTGGATCATAAAACCTAATAATGAAGGATATTTATATCAAATGGTTTGATATAAAGATAACATTGATGATATACCAATTACATGAAATAATATTGATGTATTTATTAAAAACTGGCATGGTAATATTTTAAATAGTATAGATGAAATTTTAGTTGAACTCATACACAATGTTATGATTTTATCACGAACTTCTTACATAATATTTTTTTCTTAATAGGAATAACATAAAATGAAACCGCAAGAATATTTTTATAATGGTTTTCTATAACCATGTGTTTCACCATTAGAAGATACAATCATTTTTGTTGAAAATAATATTGGTTCAATGAATTTTCAATTTGATTATTTTGATCATATTAAGATAATTATCAAAAATGGTGTCTCGTACCTAGAATTGATTATTTTTTCGATCCACTCTATGGGGTTCTATGATTCAAAAAATTTGATATTTGGTCAATGTTCCATAAATTATGGGAGAATATTACATGTTAATATAACATAACCAACCATAAAATATATAGACACTATGAATTCACATTTATTTCTTTAAGACATACAAATAACCCAAAAAAATCATAGATGTGATGAATATAGTCTTTGGAGATTACAAAGTTAAATTTTTTATAGTATATATTAATTGTGTTCTCATATATTACACAATTACGGAATAAAATTAATAACATTTTAAAATTATTCTAATGACACCAATAAAGGAAAAATTATATTCTAAATTTAGTAAGTGCAGATTTTCTACATAAAAGTCCTCTTTCAGATGTTTTTACCACACACAGGGGTATATCTATTGATCCGTTATAGAATAATTCAATTAAATAATTGACCAGGAATAGAAAAATAATATATATATATATATATATATTCCTTTTAATTGGATGGAAACATTTGACACATTGTGAGGATTTTATCATGGTTATCAAATAAACTAAAAAAGTTAACTTAGAATGAAGTAATTTTTCTCTTAACATATTATTGTGGATACTACTTCAAGGATCATAAGAGGATTTTTTTATTGGAAAAGTACGCATTTTACCATATATATTATAGGGTTTTGTAATAAACAATAATGACCAATAAATGGATTTGGTATTATTCTTATGTGAAATTTATTTTTATAACATATTACATCTGTCAATTTAATACCCTTTTGAAAATTACCTAACACATGATCCAGAGTTTGTAGTGATAATATTTTCATTAGATATTTGGATACATTATCTATATGGATATTAGTTTGATATATATATTCCAATAAAAATATATTAAAGTATATATTCATATTGAAATAGGTAAATATATGCCAATGGTTAAAGTAATAATTAATAAAATATTATGGTGTGTCTATACATTTCCATCCAGGGAGGAAAATGTGGTCACTAATACACTAAAAAAGGATCATTCTATATTATCCTTGGAGAGGATTCAAAGAGAACAAATATTAATGGATATGTAATGGTTATATATGTAAATCATATAATGCTACTATTGTCAAATTATTTATCAACTTTATTTCATGGTGAAGATCAAGAAGTAATTGAAGGATGTAATGGAGTGGTAAAAGAATGATTGAAATGATCTTGAGTTTAATCCTAAAAAAATATAGAGATATATGATTTGGAATAAGATTATGTTTCCTATACAAAATTAAATTAAAGAAGTAATTTTTTATAATACACATATATCATCATTATCCATTCAATAAGGAAACACAATGATGTATGAAGATATATGAGGTCATATTTAATGGGATAACATGAAGGGGGAGATTTAAATTTACTCATCAAGAGTATTTGTATTCCAAAAAAGATAAATAAGAATATATAAATATTAAATGGATGATGTAATAATTAACTATAAACATATAAAAATTGGAAAAATTCACCTTGTTTTTTGTCATAGGTCATAAAAATATATCTAAACCCAATATTGTCATATTTTTTTGGTTGATCATATTATAAGTTTAGCATACTTTATTTATATACATCTATATTTTTTACTATAATAATATTCCAAAATTTATATACAAATAAAATCATAATTCTATATAGAGTACCATTTTAAATTATATATAATTGTAATACAGGGTTTACATAAAAGTTATGGAGAATTTTTCAACTATAATTTCATATAGAACAAATCATTTACAATATTTTTATTCCTAAACATTATGGTCAATCTGAATTGACCATAAATGTGTTTGAAGATATAATGACATTGTTTTCAAAATATTTCAATGGTGGTTGGGATGAAAGTTTTCTAAATTTCATGATCTCATATAATAATAGCTTCCACTCAATTATTCAAATTGATTCGTAAAAGTGCATTTATAGAAATACACATAGAACTTTAATAGACTGGGATAATTTATGAAAGGGATAATGTTATTAGGAATAGATATTACTCAATAAATGATAGATAATTTTTAAACCAATCAGGGAAATATAAAATTAGAAAAAATAATTGATTTAATATCCATCTTAGTAATAATTAACTAGTTTTAGAGTATAATGTTAGATAAAGAGTATTTAATTTAATAACACTATAGAATAGGGCTATGAGATTTTGAATTTAGGGAAATGTAATCCCAAGTTACATAAATAACAATGAAATTCAAGATTTTGTGGGGGTGAAGCTTATTCATTATATCATCTATAAACCCCCACAGAAGTGTAAAATATTCCTTGTATATCAATATTGAAGAAGTCTATTCATAATCCAACACACGTATTGAACTAAAAAAATTATAATATCTCTTATAAGGGACACCTAGTGAAGATATTAGATCAAAATGATAATGTATTACAAAATAATACAACTCACTTGATTAAATATGCATATAAAAATAATAAGAATGAGTAATAAATATGGGAATCCAATGATCAAATGAGATAAAAGTACCACAAACTATTTTCAAATGAGTAGTTACTTTTTTGGGTTGATTTTTTATGAGGGTAAAATCTAAAAATCAATAATTTTTTTATGAATTTTCCTTTAGTATTTTCCACATGTTGAATGATATTTTTTACACACAATCACAGATAAAATGTAAAAATATTCATTTCATTAAGTTTAAATATTACTTTATAAAATTAAATAAATATTATTACAATAATTATCAATACAATGTAATTATAAAAAAATACCAGATAAATATAACCTCATTTAAATAAATATAATACCAACATGAAATACTTGTGATCTATCATGAAGGACACAATTTAATTTAAAATTGTATAAGGAATAAAAAATATTCAAAATATGGTTGATATTTTTATTATGGGAGTAATATGGGTGATTTTAGTAATATATTTAAATATAAATGTAAAACATATTATGTGAAAAATATATTATCATTAGATATAACGTTTTTATTTATGACTATGGAATATATAGCAGTTGGATATATATATATATATATACACACATTCATTTAACCTATTAAGTCATTTTTAGGGGGATTTCAAATAGCTGTATTAATATTTTGAAATTCATGAAACTATGGTGTTATGAATTACAAGACATCCAAATGAGGTTAATTTTTTTACTTTTGGGAATGAGTTTTCATCACAAACATTTTCCCTTGATCATGCCAAAGAAAAAATTCAGTATATACTGAATGAGTTTATTCATCTATGGGTGATGTTCTAGCTCATAGAGATTACTAAAAGATCAATGATAATTGAATCACCAAAAAAAAATACAACCATTTTTATTCTCAAGAATTTGGTTTATATAGATATATTAAATAGTTATTTAAATAGGACAAAGGCTATTGTAACACCCTGAAATTCTAGTGTATCGATATTATATTCAATAGTGTGTATGACAAGTGAAACCAATCACGTAAGGGAATATAATACCAAAATACATTAAAATATTTTTGTTATTTTAAATATATTTTTCATATTATATATTTGATAAGTCACACAACACCATGTTATCTTGGGTTGCATGCAAGACCAACCTTTTTCAATGGCTCTCTTTACAAGCAATATAGAGTTTTGCTGAATGATAATATAATATTAAAATAATATTATTTAATATAATAAGATAAAAAATAGAAATTATGAATATTATAAACAAATTAATGGATATTAATAGTTTAAAAATTAATTCATAGTCACAAATTAATTACAAATGAATATAATAAATAATTAGATATAAAATATAAATATTATAATTTTTATACTTCCAAATGTCTTTTATCTTAATAAAAAAAAATACCGATTATTTAATGATATTAATGAAATATATATTTTATATATATAATTAAATATGTTTGATATTCGTCCAATAGATTTGATATACTTAAGATAAAAACATACCGAATATACACATAAAATAATATATTTTTATTAAGGAATTTTTACCACCTTTTAATGGCCTCCTATTTTTAAATAAGAATGTTGAAACACTTATAAACTTAATTTGATAAAATAAACTTCATTTTTTAATTAATAATGTCAAAATTATCTTAGGGTGATTTTTTTTCCGAAAAACAACATTTTTTGATGAATAGTGAAAAATACTGCATTATAGTTAAAAACTGTCATTTCATTTAAATAATTATTAATGATAAATTTTATTTCAAATTTTTATAAAGTCATATTAGATAAATTATAAATCTATTAATAAAATCTATTTTATTATTATCAATTTTACATTGAAATTGAATATAAAATCATAACAATCTTTTGAACATTTTTATACTAAAACTAGTTAATTCGTTCGTCTGTGAGATTTGAATTAATCTTAATTTTTCTATAGCTGTGATTTCAATTTATAAAATAAATCATAAACCCTGTTAATCATTATAATATTTGGGTTCTAATAATACCAAGTTAATTTTTGACCAATAATATAAGTAAAAGTGATTAAAATTAAGCACAATGAATAAGGTAAAATTAAGCATTATTTGGCACAAAACCATAATCTTAGGGGCCCAAATAACATAGAAACTTTTCCAAAACACATTATATAGACGGATTTTGACCATAAACCTTCCATTATTGATTTTTTATGGTTTTTATGTCTTTTTATTAGGTAAAAAATGTTTTATAAATAACAAGATTCCAAAAAACCAAGTGAGTCAATTTCCTCCCCAATAAAAGGCCGCCACTCTCCCACATCTTCACACCTATAATAAATCATAGGTTCGGAAATATTCTTCCCAAATAGTCTCCAAAAATACCTCTGTAATACCTATAATAATTCCTTTTTGGGATAAGGCTTTCCAAGGAAGACTTTTGGAATAAACCAAAAGAAGTTACATGATTAAGAGGTAATGTATTCACACTAGTTTATTAGTTTCATTTCCTTAATACAACCCCTAAAATAGTCTTATTATATTATTAAATAAATAAATTAGTATACTCAATATACTATGGTGTTTTTTTTAATATTTCTACCTACACTTACACACAATTCCATCTAATGGGTAACAAACATATTATTTCTGTGTAAGGTGAACTACTCCCTCAGAAAACAATGATTGATCAATTTTACATTAGCACCATTCATGGTAGCCATTATGACATAAAGTCTATTTATATATGATATTATCATATATTTAATATATTTAATCTTAAGTAATTTTCTTTTATATCATTACATTATGTTTCCCATCTTGTGCTAATATGATAATTTTGTTTGAGGTAGTGTAGACTATCACCCCCTCAAAGTGATATAACTCATTCATTCCATACATGGAATGTATAATGGATGGTATTAGTAAAAATATGTATCATATATATCATAGATATTATAATGTAATTATAATATACATTTTTATTATTAACTTTCCATTCTTTTATTATGATAAGGAAATGATAGTAGCATTCATGTGTATGTACGACCTGTTGTCTCCATGAATTGTTCACTTAATTTATTATATCAAAACATTATAGATTGTTATAAATACATATGTACTGAATATATATATAAGATAATTAATTCATTTTTTACATTCATTATATTATTATACTATTATTTAATTAATAAGAAAAACAAATAATAAGTCAAAACTTATATAAGAGAACTAGGGAATTAACATCCAAAATAGAAAAAATGGTGAAAGATTGTTAACAAATGGTTAATAAAATATTATATGTAATTAATATATGAATATTATTATATTATTAGTTTATAAAATATTTAAACCACTATACAAGAGTATAAATACAACACAATAAAAGGAAGGTTAATGTAAGGGATCTCATCTCAATATACTTACCATTGAGACTTATATTTATTATGCACCAATTCACATTTATTTGGTGTATATACTACCCCATAACATGTTATATCGTGAATCCAATTAATCTAATGATACTATTGGTTACATATAATTCATGCGGAATTATGATCTATATATTTAAATGTGACATGTGACACATTGTAATGTTTAAATATTATTTTTCCTCAAAATTGTTTTAATGTCAACAACCATTTCTGTTAATTATTCTCCTATTAGGTATTGTGGATTAATCTATATTATTTGTTAAATATGGATTTTTTATTAGAAAACTTGTTTATTTTATATATGAGGAATTATATGGAATGGTACAAGATGGGTTGGGGACCAATGAATGAAATCCCCTCGATGCATTGATAGTATCATGAGACAAAATAGTTAGCCAAAATAGATGGGTTTTTACGTGCTAGCTAAACCATCTTGTGAAAGGTCTAAACGGTACTGTATTTATGTACCTAATAAATATGGAATCAAATTATTAAACATTTCCCTCATTTATACTAAGTAATTATTTATCTATGAGATTTTTCCTCGACATATCTATGGATTTATTTCATTTTCTATTTATTAATTAATTGAATGTGTTTTAGTTATTTAACTTGACATATTGATTATGCCTTATAGATATGCTTAAATGGAAACAGTGTTTATCTATTTACCTTTTCATATATATTGGTTCATTGTTTATTTATTTTTAATTACCCTTATTGAGGAATTGACCTCGCCCTTATTATATTTCTATCTCTAGATTATGAATAATATAACTTTGAATAAACTTTCAAGGATGCAATTTATTTTAGTTTATTGTGTATAATATTTATTTTTCAATGTATTATGTGTTTTGTGTATGTAATCTGTCTTTCCAAGATACCTAAACTGATCCTTCCATTTAGATTTGATTCCTTTTAAATCATGTCAATGTAATTCAATAATGCACCGGCTCTAGGCTATCTAGGGTCGGGGCATTATAGTTGGAATTGAAGGATGTTTTGAAACAAACTTGGAAACTAGATTTAGAGAACATAAATTAGGGAAAAACCCTAAGATAGTCTTTGAATATAGGTATAGAAAAAATCTAAGAATTTTGGTAAAGTAAATATTTTGTAGGTATTTATAGAAATACATCCATATCTGGATACTACAAGTGGATGTGGTTCTATCACAAATGTGCCTGGGAGTAACAAATCTGATAATGTGTTTCAGGCCTAAATTGAAGGTAACCTGGTACACAACAATAGGACTTATTTCGAACCTAGTTTGACACTCTCGAGTGATATTTTTAGGATAGTTCAAATTTTCATTACCTATCATTTTGAAGGAATAAGAAGTAAAGTTATCCCCAAAGAATCCATGTTTATGATTTTGAGATTATCTATACATAAATTTGTTAATTTATATTATTCCATAATTAGTGATACGGAAATTCCATAATTTTATGAGATAATATAGTATATATTGTTTTGTAAAAATCGCACCTGGAAGGAAGAAGTGTTTAAAAATTCATAGAGAATGTAGAGATTTCCCTACATAGGAAGTCAACGTATATGGTATTAGAACTGAGAAAGTTATGGATATATTAAGGAATCATAGTCATGTTATGAAGAATAACCTTTCCTAAATGGAGAAACATATTCCACAGAGAAAATATCCAATGTTGGATTACTTTATGCGGACTAATCCCCCGTCGTTTAGCAGGACTACTAATCTAATTATATCTTAGAAATGGATTAAGTCTCTAGAAAAGATATTTACGGTCGTGGAATGCAGTGAAAAGGAAAAGGTTAGACTCATAGTCTATTGAATCCATGGTGATGGTGATCAATGATTGTAAAGACCCGTAAAATTCAAGGGAATTTTTTTCTTAATTTTCTTTGGAATTTTACAAGAGCGCGGTTTCTGACGGCACCTGATTCCGAGGCCCGGAGTCCCCGGAATCAATTTCCGAAGTTTGGCTCGGGTACGTTCAGTGAACGAACGAGCGGGAATTCCTAACTTCTGATCCGGTGCTCGGAATTGAAATCCGAGGGCACCGATGAACTCGCAGCGCCGATATTCGCTTAAGGAGACCTTTCCCGAAGTTGCGTTTTCCTAGGAGGAGATGTTTAATTTTTCTGGATGAAATGAAGAGTAAAATAAATTTGTTATACAATATTTATTTTATATCTTAAAGGTGGTTATAATCTTTTGTTGGAAGTTGGATGGTTTAACCACCTAAGAGAGTATTAAGGTGAGGAGGGGCCCACCCGAGCCCCACCTTTTCAAATTCCCTAACTCCCCTCTCTCCCTCTTAAAGGCTTGACAACTTAACTTTTAATTAATTATACAACTCATGTATAATTAATAAGTGAGTTTAATTTTGAGTTTTTGAAATTAAAACTCTTGAATTTCAAAGGTAGGGTTGTGTTAATAAATTAAGTGTAAGCTTAATTTATTTTTGGGTTAGTTCCTTTGTTACTTGAGAGGATTGGGAGAATCGTTGAGAGACTTGAAGATCTTCTTCGTCTTCGACGAAGAACGTGAAGAACGGTTCTTCTCCGACAAAGAACATCGACCCCACGACCTTCGAGACTCGGCGTCCCGGATTCTTCCGTCTTCATCTTCCTCCTCGACAAGGGAGAAGTCGCCGACCGTGGTGATCATCGCCAACGACAACGTACCTCTCTTCTTCGTCTTAGAGACAAGTTAAGAGACGTCGTTTCCTCCTGGGACGCACCCCGACGTCCACGGAATCGAAATCCGACGCCGCGATGCCTTTCTCCGCGATAACCGACGTGCGACGTCAATTTTCAAGGTAGGGGTTGTTGTTATTGTTTATTTATTTATCCTTGTTCGTGGTTCTAGCATGACTAACATGAGGATTATAATTTTTGTGTTAATGTTTAACGTGAGGGGGCCGGACCGCATAAACACGGCCGAACCCCCTCCATCGTTCTTGTTGATTTATCTTGCGGGTGGAAACAAGGTGGAGTGGTGCCGTCGCACCACGTGGATAACCGTACGATTATATTGTGCGGCGCCGTCGCGCCGCACCGTGGAAGAATCATCAAGAACGCGACGCCGTCGCGCCGCGTCAAGGGGAATTGAAGGCGCGGCGGAGGGGCGCGGTGCCGTCGCACCGTGCCGGACGACGAACACCGCGGCCGGTTCCGGGCCGCGGCGGGACGAGAAGACCGGCGGCCGGGCCGCCGGCATCAGAAGCCGGAAAAAGGGGACCGGTTTACCGGTCCCGTTGGAGAAAATCCGGCCGGCCAGCTGGCCGGCCGGATGGTCAAAATCCGGGGGAAATTAATCCCCCGGCCAGCACTAAAGCCCCCCCATTAAATTGGGGGGCGGTTTCCTTGAGGGGGGCAGGCGTCCCCCCGGTTTCTTCAAGCAGGCCCCCACGAGGGGGGCCGGATTCCAAAAGGGCGCGGCATAATGCCGCGCCGCCATCCCTATCAAGCGGGGGCTTAGCCCCCGCGCGCTGCCTCCGTGCGGCGCCAGGATGCCGCGCCGCCGCGCCGGCTGGCCGGGCCGGGTCGGACCCAGGTCGGGTCGACCCGGTTCGGTCCGACCCAGGGGGGTCGGGCCGGGTCGGCCCGGACCCGGACCCCCCGTTTCAAATCGGTTTCGGTCATTTGGCCATAAATTGAGCCACGGACCTCCGATTGACGAACCGTCTGCGGAAACGCGATCCTTGGATCGAGACGGTCGTTTCGGTATATCGCACTCAAAAATTCGGAATACTTTGGGTTCGGCCGGGTTGGTTCGTTCACGAAACCAACCGGGCCTTCGGAGCGGAAACGCTCATATCTTGAGCTACGGACGTCCGATTGACGTGCCGTAAGCTTTGTTGTGTTCCTCTTAGTGAGACTGATCTTTTGGAATACTCCGCCTGAGGTTTGGACGCAGGTGGAGTACGGTCGGGTTGGTTTTTCCTTAAAAACCAACCAGGCCCCGGGGACGAAAATGCCAATAACTCTCAGACCGGGCGTCCGATCGACGCGCCGTCTGTTGCGTTGAGTTCCTGTTGACGATACGGAACTTTTGGATACATCAACTTTGGACTTTGTGATAGTTGATGTATCAGACTCTCGGCTCGTGGAGCGGACCCTCCGAACGAGCTTGCTGTGTGCGGGAACCCTACTGCTGGCTGTGACTGTTACTGTGACTACTACTGCTTCTACTGCTACTGTGACTGCGACGACGACAGTACAGAGATCCTGTGTGGATTCGACGATGACGACTTCAGCACTCAGCGATCCTACGTGGATCAGTGCTACAGGTCCTGTGTGGGCCCGATCCTGTGTGGGTCTGATCCTGTGTGAGTCTTTGTGCTCAGCGGTCCGGTGTGAACCAGCGCCTACAGGTCCTACGTGGGCCCGATCCTGTGTGGGTCTTTTGCGGGGGTTAGTAACCTATCGATCCTTCATGGGTCCGACGACTTAGATGGATCAGAGATCATCTTTATCGTCCTTTGAAGATGTATACCTGTGTGAGCTGAATCCTGTTGCTTTCCTGTGTGGATTGTGTTGTGCTATCCTGTGTGGATTACGTTTTTCTTTCCTGTGTGGAATACGTTTACTTTCCTGTGTGGACTGAGTTGTACTTGGGCTCGGAGGTTGGAGCGTATTTGAAATTGATTACTTAGGTATATTTATGGGCATATATCTAAGCAGTGTCGGTTGTTACTTCGTGATTGTACCTTTCTTCGTGGTTTATCCTTTGTGGATTTGAGAGACCTTCAGGGGTCTCGGGGTCCCTACTGAGTAGCTTATACTCACCCATGCACGGGCTTTGCCCGCACTATGTTGTGTTGGTTGCAGACGACGGACAGCGTTGATCTTAGCTGAGGCTTGCAGAGCAAGACGGTACCTGGAGGTGGACCACTGGGCGGGACGTACTCGGAGAGGACGGCGGGACCCGTGGAGCAGTGGAGCTATCTGTACCCACCCTTCAGGTGGGATTTCCAGTGGACAGCTCGGTGTAGCAGCTTTTACTTTTTAGTTGATGTTTTCTCTTTCGAGTTGTACTTTACTTTCAATTTGGGTTTGTATTCTGGCCCATTTACTTTTCCGCACTTTCAGTTGTACTCTGCTTTTGCTTAGTGTTTACTTTCCGCTTGCTTACTCTGAGGTGTTTATTTACTTTACAAAGGCAATGCCTTCCCTTTTTACCGGGATTTACGCCTTGGTGCTAGTCGCCAGCCCCTAGCCTATGGAAGGTGGGCTTGGGGTAGTCACGGCACGGACCCCGAGGGCGGGTCGTGACAAATTGGTATCAGAGGAGTTCGGTTCTACCGCGAACTCTGATCTTTTCTATGTGAAGCAATAATGTTTAGCGTATTGAGTGTGGTTATCAGTCCAGGGAGTCCAGTGTTGGTGCGGTGGCCGACGTATCCGTACACCAGGACCCTGACTTCTGATTTCCGACTTAATGCACGAAAACATTGACTGCGTGTGTGTTTCAAGTTTTCTTTGTGATTACTTATATCAGCTCACCAGGTATACTGTTCTGACCGTGGCGCACCTGTTTCCTTTTCAGGATGGCCCCACGACGGCAGCCAGCTAGGGTTCCGAGAGTCGAGCGTGACGACATCCCACCGAGCGACGAGGCCTCGGTGCAGGGCCCTTTGTCAGCAGTGGCACCGGCGGTAGCTCTACCCGCCGAGCCCCCGATGCTTCCAGCACCAGCCGCTGACGATGCACGTCGCCTCAGCGCACTGCATGAGTTTCAGCGCCAGCGACCACCCAAGTTTCGCGGGGAGACGGATCCCCAGGCAGCAGAGGACTGGCTGGAGGCAGTGGTACGAGTGTTTAGGCTAGTGAGGACACCAGCAGACCTCATGGTGATCCTCGCTGCGAGCCTACTACACGTAGCAGCAGGACGATGGTGGAGCTTGATGCTCCAGGTGCACGATGAGGCATCTCTACTTTGGACGGACTTTGAGAGCCTCTTCCGCTCGGAGTTCGTCCCAGCCACCCTTCGTGCGGTGCGTATCCAGGAGCTTCTTTAGTTGCGGCAGGGCATCATGACGGTCGCTCAGTACTGGGCGAGGTTTACCGATCTCTCGCGCTACTCGACCGACATGGTACGGGACCCATTCTTCCGGGCCCGGACCTTCGAGCAGGGTTTGAGACACGAGATCAGGGCATCGCTGATCTCCCTCAGCATACCGACTCAGACAGGAGTACTGGAGCGGGCCCTTCTGATCGAGAGCTTCCTTGTTGAGTCTACACCAGCGCAGCGACCCACCGCAGGGTGGCACGTAGCAGAGTCATCTGCAGCAGGCAGTCGACGGATGACTCAGGGGTCCAGACAGACCAGACCTTCGGGCAGACGACCTCAGGGCACTGGCTCAGCAGTGCAGGGCACACAGCGAGGAGCCAGTCTTTCGAGAGGCAGACAGTGCTACTCGTGCGGCGGGCAGGGCCACATGGCTCGTGACTGCCCGACCCGCCGTGCCGAGGAGCAGCAGTCGGTTGAGGGACCACCGAGGCAGAGGCATAGGGTCGACCGTGGCGGTCCGCAGGGAGGAGGCGGACGAGGTAGAGGAGCTGGACGAGCAGCTGGTGGTGGGCGACGCTTTGAGGCTCTGCCACCACCACCACCAGGAGGTCCACCCCGACCACAGGGAGCTGGCGGGCAGAGACAGGCACAGCTCCAGGCAGCAGAAGCCTACGACCACGGCGCACCCGAGATGATTCGAGGTACTCTCTGTGACTATTCCACCCTTGCTGCAGTTCTTATAGACACAGGAGCGAGTCACTCTTTCATACCCGCTGCCCTTGTTCGGAGCTCGGAGATTCCGACAGAGCCGTTGGCTCGATCCTTACGTCTAGAGACTCCTACGGGAGCAGACTCGACGGTTACGCACTGGTGCCGGCAGTGTGAGCTTACTCTAGGAGACGAGAGCTTCAGCTGGGATCTTCTTTTAGCAGCGTCGAGGCCTTACGACGTCATCTTGGGCATGGATTGGCTATCTACGGTCCATGCACAGATTGACTGTTTTAGGCACAAGGTGCGATGTGTGCGCACCGACGGGAGCAGGTTCACCTTCACCGGCGAGAAGGGAGCCTTAGCAGCACAGGATGGACTTCCGCAGAGGAGAGGACAGCCCATTACTCATCAGTTAGCTAGCCTCATCCTTGGAGCAGTTGACGTGCGGAGTCCTGGTTTTCCTGCAGTGGTGGATCAGTTTGCGGACGTTTTTCCCGACGACGTTTCAGGGCTACCTCCTCGCAGAGAGGTAGACTTTTATATTGACTTGTACCCCGGGACAGCCCCGATATCCACTCCATCATATCGGATGGCCCCCGCCGAGCTTCGAGAGCTACGGGTACAGTTGGAGGACTTGTAGGGCAAGGGGTTCATCCGACCCAGTGTTTCACCCTGGGCTTCCCCGATATTATTCGCCAAGAAGGCGGACGGGAGCTTGTGACTTTGTGTTGACTATCGTCGCCTGAACCAGGTGATAGTGAGGAACAAGTATCCGCTACCGAGGATTGATGACCTCTTTGATCAGCTCAAGGGAGCACGGTGGTTCTCGAAGATAGACCTCAGGTCAGGCTATCATCAGCTCAGAGTCAGAGACGAGGATGTGCAGAAGACGGACTTCAGATGTCGGTATGGCCACTATGAGTTCTTGGTTATGCCCTTCGGTGTAACCAATGCTCCAGCAGTGTTCATGGATCTCATGAACAGGATCTTTCAGCCATACCTCGATCGGTTTGTCGTGGTCTTCATCGACGACATTCTGATTTACTCTACGACTGAGGAGGAGCACGCCTATCACTTGCGAGTTATACTAGACACACTCCGAGAGCACCAGCTTTATGGTAAGCTCTCGAAGTGCCAGTTCTGGATACGTGAGGTCCACTTCTTGGGACACGTTATCTCTGAGGCGGGAGTTGCAGTGGATCCCGCGAAGATTGAGGCTGTGTTAGCATGGGAGCCACCCAGGAGCGTGACTGAGGTTCGGAGTTTCTTGGGACTAGCTGGATACTATCGGAGATTCGTTCTAGACTTCTCTAGAGTTGAGGCACCACTCACAGCTTTGACAAAGAAGGGGAAACCCTTCATGTGGTCAGACAGATGTCAGCAAAGCTTCCAGGAGCTGAGACAGAGATTGACTAGCGCACCTATCTTGAGGTTGCCCGAGGAGGGAGTAGGGTACGTAGTTTACTGCGATGCATTAGGGACCGGACTCGGATGTGTTCTGATGCAGGAGCGGGCAGTGATCGCCTATGGATCACGTTAGTTGAGGCCGCATGAGCAGAACTACGCTACCCATGACCTCGAGTTAGCAGCAGTGGTCTTCGCTCTGAAGACATGGCGACACTATCTGATGGGCGAGCGCTTTACGGTCTTTTCCGATCATCAGAGTCTCAGGTATATCTTCTCGCAGAAGGACCTGAACCTGAGACAGCGGCGATGGCTCAAGTTCCTCCAGGACTATGACTTTGAGATAGTCTATACTCCTGGGAAGGGGAACGTAGTAGCTGATGCCCTTAGCAGGAGGACGGGCATTCAGCTACTTGAGGAGGCGACGGAGCAGCTAGCCTCTTTGCAGATATCCTTCGTGCATAGAGATGGAGCAGCCTTCCTCCAGTCTCTCACAGTCACCCCTCCACTACTGCAGCGGGTCAGAGAGGCACAACGTGAGGACGCTGACTGTGAGACACGGCATGCACAGATATCCTTGGGACAGGCACCTGATGGTTTCTCCCTTGGAGCAGAGCACGACATCCTTTTCAGAGGACGTACCATGGTACCAGTCACTTTGCGAGAGGAAGTGCTGAGAGAGTTTCACACTTCTCCTTTGGCGGTACATCCTGGAGTGGAAAAGATGTACCATGACCTCAGACGACAGCACTGGTGGCCAGGCATGAAGAAGGCAGTAGTAGAGTTCGTTTCTCGATGCCTCACCTTCCAGCAGGTGAAGGCAGAGCATCAGGTACCAGCAGGTTTGGTACAGCCCTTGGAGGTTCCGGAGTGGAAGTGGGAAGGCATATCTATGGACTTCGTGACTGGACTTCCACGTACTTCCAGAGGTCGCGACTCCATCTGGGTGATTTTTGACCGACTCACCAAGTCGGCACACTTCTTACCCATCAGAGAGCAGGGCTCAGTGGAGAGCTTGGGATGTCTCTACGTTCAGGAGATTGTGCGGCTCCACGGCGTGCCATCATCTATCGTCTCCGATCGAGATGTCCGCTTTACTTCCCGGCTTTGGAAGGGGTTACAGGAGGCGTTCGGGACGCAGCTACATCTGAGCACAGCCTTTCACCCTCAGACGGATGGTTAGACGGAGAGGACCATTCAGACTCTCGAGGACATGCTCCGCGCATGTGTCCTCGACTTTGGTCGTAGCTGGGAGGACCACCTACCCTTGGTGGAGTTTGCGTACAACAACAGCTACCACTCCACCATCGGAATGGCACCGTATGAGGCGTTGTACGGTCGACCTTGTAGATCTCCTTTGTGCTGGACAGACCCTGGAGAGTCAGCACTGGTGGGACCGGAGATGGTCCAGGCCATGACAGAGAAGGTCCAGGTCATCTAGGAGCGGATGAGGACAGCACAGAGCTGGCAGAAGTCATACGCTGACAGGAGGCGGAGGCCACTAGAGTTCGAGGAGGGTGACCACGTCTTCTTGCGGGTCTCACCTCGCCATGGTATTCGGAGATTTGGTCGAGGCGGCAAGTTATCTCTGCGCTTCATCGGACCCTTCCAGGTTCTCAGCAGGATTGGTGAGGTGGCTTATCGCCTGGCTCTACCACCTCAGTTGCACCCGGTGCACGATGTCTTCCACGTGTCTCAGCTGAGGAGATACGTGCACGACCCGACACACATCATTGACCATGGGGAGCTTGAAGTTGATGATGGGATGACTTTTACGGAGGTCCCGGTGGAGATAGAGGATCGATAGGAACGGGTCCTGCGTGGGCGATCTATTCCTCTTGTGCACATCAGATGGAAGCACGGAAATCTCCAGGAGAGCACATGGGAGCGGGAGGCTCAGATGCGTGCTCAGTACCCTCATTTGTTTCCCTAGTTTTTTATGTATCTTTACGGGGACGTAAATCCCTGAGGTGGGAGTAATGTAAAGACCCGTAAAATTCAAGGGAATTTTTTTCTTAATTTGATTTGGAATTTTACAAGAGCGCGGTTTCTGACGGCACCTGATTTCGAGGCCCGGAGTGCCCAGAATCAATTTCCGAAGTTTGGCTCGGGTACGTTCAGTGAACGAACGAGCAGGAATTCCTAACTTCTGATCCGGTGCTCGGAATTGAAATCTGTGGGCACCGATGAACTCGCAGCGCCGATATTCACTTAAGGAGACCTTTCCCAAAGTTGTGTTTGCCTAGGAGGAGATGTTTAATTTTTCTGGATGAAATGAAGAGTAAAATAAATTTGTTATACAATATTTATTTTATATCATAAAGGTGGTTATAATATTTTGTTGGAAGTTGGATGGTTTAACCACCTAAGAGAGGATTAAGGTGAGGAGGGGGCCACCCGAGCCCCACCTTTTCAAATTCCATAACTCCCCTCTCTCCCTCTTAAAGGCTTGACAACTTAACTTTTAATTAATTATACAACTCATGTATAATTAATAAGTGAGTTTAATTTTGAGTTTTTGAAATTCAAACTCTTGAATTTAAAAGGTTGGGTTGTGTTAATAAATTAAGTGTAAGCTTAATTTATTTTTGGGTTAGTTCCTTTGTTACTTGAGAGGATTGGGAGAATCGTTGAGAGACTTGAAGATCTTCTTCGTCTTCGATGAAGAACGTGAAGAACGGTTCTTCTCCGACAAAGAACATCGATCCCATGACCTTCGAGACTCGGCGTCCCGGATTCTTCCGTCTTCATCTTCCTCCTCGACAAGGGAGAAGTCGCCGACCGTGGTGATCATCGCCAACGACAACGTACCTCTATTCTTCGTCTTAGAGACAAGTGAAGAGACGTCGTTTCCTCCTGGGACGCACCCCGACGTCCACGGAATCGACGTCCGACGCCGCGAAGCCTTTCTCCGCGATAACCGACGTGCGACGTCAATTTTCAAGGTAGGGGTTGTTGTTATTGTTTATTTATTTATCCTTGTTCGTGGTTCTAGCATGACTAACGTGAGGATTATAATTTCTGTGTTATTGTTTAACGTGAGGGGGCCGGACAGCATGAACACGGCCGAACCCCCTCCATCGTTCTTGTTGATTTATCTTGCGGGTGGAAACAAGGTGGCGTGGTGCCGTCGCACCATGCGGATAATCGTACGATTATATTGCGCGGCGCCGTCGCGCCGCACCGTGGAAGAATCATCAAGAACGCGACGCCGTCGCGCCGCGTCAAGGGGAATCGAAGGCGCGGCGGAGGGGCGCGGTGTCGTCGCACCGTGTCGGATGATGAACACCGCGGCCGGTTCCGGGCCGCGGCGGGATGAGAAGACTGGCGGCCGGGCCGCCGGTGTCGGAAGCCGGGCCGCCGGCGTCGGAAGCCGGAAAAAGGGGACCGGTTTACTGGTCCCGTTGGAGAAAAACCGGTCGGCCAGCTGGCCGGCCGGATGGTCAAAATCCGGGGGAAATTAATCCCCCGGCCAGCACTAAATCCCCCCCCCCATTAAATTGGGGGGCGGTTTCCTTGAGGGGGGCAGGCGGCCCCCCGGTTTCTTCAAGCAGGCCCCCACGAGGGGGGCCGGATTCCAAAAGGGCGCGGCATAATGCCGCGCCGCCATCCCAATCAAGCGGGGGCCTAGCCCCCGCGCGCTGCCTCCGTGCGGCGCCAGGCCGCCGCGCCACCGGCCGGCCGGCCGGGCCGGGTCGGACCCGGTTCGGGCCGACCCAGGGGGGGTCGGGCCGGGTCGGCCCGGACCCGGACCCCCCGTTTCGAATCGGTTTCGGTCTTTTGGCCATAACTTGAGCCACGGACCTCCGATTGACGAACCGTATGCGGAAACGCGATCCTTGGATCGAGACGGTCGTTTCGGTATATCACACTCAAAGTTTCGGAATACTTTGGGTTCGGCCGGGTTGTTTCGTTCACGAAACCAACCGGGCCTTCGGAGCGGAAACGCTCATATCTTGAGCTACGGACGTCCGATTGACGTGCCGTCAGCTTTGTTGTGTTCCTCTTAGTGAGACGGATCTTTTGGCATACTCCGCCCGAGGTTTGGACGCAGGTGGAGTACAGTCAGGTTGGTTTTGCCTTAAAAACCAACCGGGCCCCGGGGACGAAAATGCCAATAACTCTCAGACCGGGCGTCCGATCGACGCGCCGTCTGTTGCGTTGAGTTCCTGTTGACGATACGGAACTTTTGGATACATCAACTCTGGACTTTGTGACAGTTGATGTATCAGCCTCTCGGCTCGTGGAGCGGACCCTCCGAACGAGCTTGCTGTGTGCGGGAACCCTAGTGCTGGCTGCGACTGTTACTGTGACTACTACTGCTTCTACTGCTACTGTGACCGCGACGACGACAATACAGAGATCCTGTGTGGATTCGACGACGACGACTTCAGCACTCAGCGATCCTACGTGGATTAGTGCTACAGGTCCTGTGTGGGCCCCATCCTGTGTGGGTCCGATCCTGTGTGGGTCTTTGTGCTCAGCGGTCCTATGTGAACCAGCGCCTACAGGTCCTACGTGGGCCCGATCCTGTGTGGGTATTTTGCGGGGGTTAGTTACCTATCGATCCTTCGT
This sequence comes from Viscum album, assembly GCA_963277665.1. NCBI lineage: Eukaryota > Viridiplantae > Streptophyta > Magnoliopsida > Santalales > Viscaceae > Viscum > Viscum album. Next base: position 1,628,892,515 of record OY728121.1, on the reverse strand, counting down.
GGGTCCGACGACTTAGATGGATCAGAGATCATCTTTATCATCCTTTGAAGATGTATACCTGTGTGAGCTGAATCCTGTTGCTTTCCTGTGTGGATTGTGTTGTGCTATCCTGTGTGGATTACATTTTGCTTTCCTGTGTGGAATACGTTTACTTTCCTGTGTGGACTGAGTTGTACTTGGGCTCGGAGATTGGAGCGTATTTGAAATTGATGACTTAGGTATATGTATGGGCATATATCTAAGCAGTGTCGGTTGTTACTTCGTGATTGTACCTTTCTTCGTGGTTTATCCTTTGTGGATTTGAGAGACCTTCAGGGGTCTCGGGGTCCCAACTGAGTAGCTTATACTCACCCATGCACGGGCTTTGCCCGCACTACGTTGTGTTGGTTGCAGACGATGGACAGTGTTGATCTTAGCTGAGGCTTGCAGAGCAAGACGGTACCTGGAGGTGGACCACTGGGCGGGACGTACTCGGAGAGGACGGCGGGACCCGTGGAGCAGTGGAGCTATCTGTACCCAACCTTCAGGTGGGATTTCCAGTGGATAGCTCGGTGTAGTGGATTTTACTTTTTAGTTGTTGTTTTCCCTTTCGAGTTGTACTTTACTTTCAATTTGGGTTTGTATACTGGCCCATTTACTTTTCTGCACTTTCAGTTGTACTCTGCTTTTGCTTAGTGTTTACTTTCCGCTTGCTTACTCTGAGGTGTTTATTTACTTTACAAAGGCAATGCCTTCCCTTTTTACCGAGATTTACACCTTGGTGCTAGTCGCCAGCCCCTGGCCTATGGAAGGCGGGCTTGGGTTAGTCACGGCACAGACCCCGAGGGCGGGTCGTGACAATGATGGTCCATGATCCAGAATACTATGGAGAAATAACATATATAACTTATGAAATTGATGTCATTTAAGGATACATTCTTTGATAAAAATGTCCCTCATGATCATTAAATTTAGATGAAGATAAAGTTTCTTATCTTAATGAAAATGGAAGAAGACAATATTATAGATTATGAATCTACATTTACAAGGTTATTCAGGTATGTTACGGATTATATACAAAACAAAGAGTGCAAGATCATCCACTTATTTGGAGGCCTTCACCCAAATATTCAAGGGGTGTTGGTTTCTCATAATTTATCATCATATAAAGAGATTGTTTTCTGTTCCATTAAATAGAGACGAAATTATTGAAATCAAATATATTGAAGGTAAGTAGATAGAATAATTTTTCTTCTGAACACCATGAAAAAGAGAATGAGTCAAATAAGATGAAGGGAAAGAATGATTTTCCAACATGTCATAACTGTGGAAGGAATCACCTTGGTAAATTCTTGAAAGTATTGGGAGTTTGTTATAAGTGTGGAGAATAAGGGTCACCATGAAAAAAATGCAGAGGGAATAATGAAAATTTATCTATTCAGTTTTAGAACTGCAAAGAGATGGGTTATTATGAAAAATAATTCACCATGTTTGAAGAGAATATTCCTCAGAAGAATCTAATGGATTATAGGCATGCATATGTTACTGGCACAACCAATGTGGAATGATTAATGTACTTTTGTGTTTGGATCTATGAAATATGTTGTAAAATTATTTTTCTTGTGATGTTCTCATGATATGAATTATAACATATGTAAGGACTGTACTTCAATAATTTTTAATTGAGGATTTGAGATCATTTGTTGAATGGTACTAAGAAATGTTATTCAGTATAAATTTAACCTTTTCAGGAATAAAATGGTTGAGGGATAGAAAACCCTTAATGTGTTTTTTATGTTAATATAATGATAAATAAATTATTGATTTGGATAAGTGTTGTCTACCATGGAACTGATTAATGACTTTTCGACAAGGGGTCTATACTATTATTGATGGATTTACAAAATGTCTGGATTAAAGGAATATATCAAATAAATTGTGTCTTAATTAAGGAATAAGTAGGAATTAATGTTTTAAATGCGGTTTTATGGTGATTTATGTTATTTATATTTATAGATTATACATAATGAAGTTTTTCAAATGTTTGGAATGTGAAAATTTAGAGCTCATTCATGTTGATTAAAGGATAATGATATGTTCATTTTGTAAATTCAGTGAGTTTCCTTTAGAAGTGATTGGATTGTAATTTGTTGGAATAGTTTACTATTATGAAATGATTTAGGATGGTCATTGGATGAGATTATAGAGCTTAATATGATCCATCATATGCTAAGTAGTGAAGTAGACATAGTTCAAGGTGTAATCAAAGGAAATGATTATGTTAATAGAAATGTATATTTTCCTATACAATTAAAGAATTCCATAACTATAAAAAAAGTTTTGAAACCAAAATGATGTCCTATAATCATCATCTATGATGATATAAATGACCTTTACTCACACCTATGGCTTATAGTTTTGTGGTTAAAAAATATCAGTTGAACATGTTCTCTAGAACTCTCCATAAAAACTTGATTTTGAGAATTTTTTATCCATATCCATGTTTCTATTTCCAAGGTACGTTCTCTTACTATGGAACCTTGTTATATGACTATTGTACATTCCTTTATCTATTATTAAGAGGATTAGATATTAACCCTTTTTATGATGTGGTTATTTCAAAAATATTTTATTTTTAGTATCTATATCACTGAGATAATGTTTAAATTATGAGGAATCAATTTAATTAAGGTGTGGAGAATGTAACACCCTAAAACTATAGAATGTGGATATTATATTCAATAGCATGTATGACATGTGAAACCAATAGATTAAGGGAATATAATACATTATATTTTAAAATATATTTATTATTTTAAATTTATTTGATATATTCTATTTTTTATAATTCTCTAAACACCAAGATAGCTAGCGTTGCAGGTAATAGAAACCTTCTTAGATGGCTTGAATTACAAGAAAGATCGAGTTTTACAGAAAGAAAATATAATATTAAAATAAAATTTTTTAATATATTAAGATTAAAGCTAACCGTTGTAAATATTATTAACTAAGAAATGAAAATATATATTTTACATAATGAAATCATAGTTTATAAATTAATTGGAAATGAATATAAGAACCAATTTGATATAAAAAAAAGAAATATATTTATTTGTATTCTCCCAAATGAGTTTTATAATAATAAACATCATCAATTAAATTTATTTAAGTATTGTAATGAAATATACATGTTATATATTCAATTTAAAAAAAATTATTTGCATCCAATGGATTTTATTGGATTAAGATAAAAACAAACCGAATTTTACACATAAAATACTATATTTTTATTAAGGCATTTTTACATCCTTTTAATGGAAACCTATTATAAATTTGAATTTTGACACATTTATGAATTTAATTAGATAAAATAAAATTCATTTTTAGTTCAAAATTTCAAAATTATCTTATTGTGGAGTTTTTAAATTTTTCATAGAAACTTTGATTTCTTGATGAATAGTAAAAAAATGTTCATGTTAGATAAAACTTTCTTTTAGTTTAAAAAATAATTAATGATAAATTATATTTTAAATTGTTATAAATTAATATTAGATAAATTATACATCTATTAAGACAATTTATTTTAGTATAATCAATTTCACATTGAAATTTAATATAAAATCTTTACAATCTTTTTAACATTTTTCTATTAAAACATGTTCATTCATCCATCAGCGAGATTAGCACCAATATAAATTTTCCCTCTTTTGTGATTTGAATTTATAAAATTCAACATAACCATTTAAATAATTATAATATATAGATTCTAATAATAAGAAGTTAAATTTTGGACAAAAATATTTGTAAAAGTGATTAAAATTAATCACAGAATTTAAGTTCACATTTATCTTAATTAGTAAGAAAACCTTAAACTTAGGGGTCCAAATGACCTATAAACTTGTACCAAACACATGTTCTAAACATATTTAGACCATAAACATTACATTATTCATTTTTGTTGTTTTTTATGATTTTTTTATTAAGTACTAACGTATTTATACCTAACATGATTCCAAAAATTCCAAGTGAATTATTTTCCTTCCATAAAAAAGTCCACCACCTCTCTAACTTTTTCAAATATATAAAACCTCTTAGGTTAATCCAAAACATTCCCACATAGTCTAAAAAGATAACTGCCCTAAACCTATATGAATCCCTTTTGTAATATTTCTTTTCAATGAATCTTTTTTGTATAAACCTAAAGAAGTTACCCGATTAAGAGGTTACATCTTCTCTCTAGTTTCTTAGTTTCATTTCCATTCTATAACCCCAAAAATCTTATAATTATATTCCCACATAATAACAGCAGTATCTTAAATTTTTTATTATTTTGTTATATTAATATTTCTACCAACACTATCACACACTTCCATCTAATAGGTAACGAATATACTGTTTCTCTGTAAGGAAAACTACTGCCTCAGAAAATGATGATTGATCGATTTTACTTTACCACCTCTCAAGGTTGAAATTATGATGGAAAAATTGTTTATATATGATATATATGATATATTTGATATATTTATTATTTTCTAATTTTCATTTAGAATATACATTTATGACTTCCATGTTTTGTAAATATGATAATTCCGTTTGAGGAAGTGTGGACTACCACCCTCTCAAAGCGAGGTGAGTCATTCATACCATACATGGAATTTATAAAGGTCAGTCTTAGTAAAAATATGTAACTTATATAAAATTTATATTATAATAATATTATAATATAAATGTTTATCATTTACATTTCAACATTTTAATATTACAAACAAATGAAAGTAGTGTTCATTCATACGTACGGCCAACCGTCTCTATAAAATATGCACTGTATTTAATATCTCCAAACATTATAGATTGATATAAATATATATATAATTAATATATATAATATAATTAATTTATGTTTTTAATTAAATATTTAATCATAACATGATATAATTAATAAGAAAAAAAATAACAAGTCAAAACATACATAAGAGAAATTTGAAATTGACACCGAAAATAGCCAAAATAGTGAAAGATTGTTAACAAACAGGTAATAAAATATTATTGGGAATTTATATATGAGTATTTTTCTGGGTAGGTCATGGACGCACCCCCAACTCACCTCCCCAACTCGATCAAGTCGGGGAGTGGGGTTGACGCTCCTCCCTCGATACCTTTTCCCTCTCGTGATCGTTCCTTTTCCCCCTTCACTGAACCTTCTTCTATACCTCGCTTTCCCCATATCGAAGTTATCCCTAAAGTCCAATATTGTGATAATGGTGTTCCTTCAGTTCCGATTTCTCCCTTGGAGCTCACCAATGCTTCGGCAATGCTATATATTACAATACTCACTCGTTTTGGGAAGCATCGCCCCTCAGTTAATGCCTTTTATAGGATTGTTTTCTCTTCTTGGAAGCTAAAAGATCGGGTGGTTGTTGGAATTTTAGATTCAAAGTATATTCAGATTCGTTTTTCTTATGAGGAATATCTGATCTATGCTTGGGCCTCTACTTCACGAGCTTTCTATGGACTACAGTTTAATTTATTACGGTGGTACTTTGATTTTTATCTGATGTGCAACTCCCTATTTACAGTGCTACGGATTTCACTTCATGTTCTTCCACTACCTATCCAGAATCCGGAAATTCTTCCATTAATCGGAAATATGATCGGTCACTACCTTTGTTTAGAGGCCCACACCAGAACCATGTGTCATCCGGTCTCCTTGATAATTTGTGAAGAATTTTATGTCTCAAAGGGACAGTTGGACTCCATTTTAATTGGGATTGAAGGAGAGATCTGCTGGAATCAAAAGGTCTGTTATGACTCTTGGGTTCCTTTATGTTTTTGTTGTCGTCATCTGGGTCCTGATTCTTACAGATTTCATTGAAGTTGTTCTGGGGGCATGGTTGTTGCATCCTATGACAACAAGATGGATCAACAGGGTAGAGGTTTGGATGGCCTCCCTGCCTTTGTTCAGAATGAATTGATTACATGCACTCCAGAAGTCGGTGAGGTTGAAGAGCATGGTGATTTTGGTTTCAATAAGACTGTTCAGGGCCAGCACCCAGTAAGGACTGCTAAAGGGTTTGGAGAAGGTTGTGTCTGTTCTGGAAAGGGGACTGGAAAGGCTGAGGATATACAGTGTTCAAATTGAGAAATAAATTAGAAACCAGTTAAGAGATTACCTCCATAAACCAATGTATCAGAGATCTTTGACAGGCTTCGGAGAGATCTGGCGAGTCCTCCAAACATCAAAACATTTACTCAGGGTGACTAGACCTATGTGGTGGCCGAGTCATCTGCGTATTTGTACAATTCACAGTCTCAAGACCCAAGATACTCTACTATAGCTACTGGACTAAATTCCAAAGGTATGGAGAGTCTTAATCCTTGTACCTATGCAGAGGCAGTGAGTGTGGGGGTCTGCAACAAATATGACAGGGTGGTACTTTCTACTGGAAAGGGTAAGGTCATGGATAGTCAGGAGTGGGACAAGCCTATACATGTTGTTGGAAAGAATTTTATTACCAATCATAGAATCAACCCAGAGAGGATGTTGTCCTGCCTCAACCTAAACAATCAATTTGAGAGATTAGGTAGTCAGGGGGATCTTGAATGAAACTCCAACTACCCCCAATGAGGGCGAATCTGATGAAGATATACAGCCAGAAGATGACACTTATTTGGAAAGAGTTAGTAAAGGTCTCCACAAAAAAATGATAAAGAAAAGGAATAAGGAAAATAGGGACCTGAGGAGCTATATAGTTTTTTTGAATCTGAAACCTAAGGGTCATAAGGACTACTCTTATCTTCCTAAACTGATGGAGACACGATCTGCCAAAAAAAAGGGTAAACTCATGGGGCATGAGATCCAGTTAGAGGTAAGAGAGGAGTCTCAATAGGTTGTAACTGTAGTCCCTCAATTATAGGTGAAAGAATCCTCAAAGGAAGATGAAGTGGAGGTGCATCTGCATTTTGAGGATACGATGCGGGTGAAGGGGGATTCTATTTCCCTGGGAAAAAATTGTGAGGTAGGTTCTCTACACAGCTTTCAGTACCGGAAGGATAATTATCTAGAAACTCATATGATTCTACTTATTCATTATGGCGAAGAAATGAAGAAGGTGGTCCCAGTGATCAAGGTGGAGAGGGAAGACGTCAACTAAATGATGGAAAGATTGATTCAAGTGGATGTTTCCAGGTAGAAAGAGGAATGGATTGACAAGAAATGTCGTATATTGATTAGAGTCTTCAATATGGAGAAGATCACTAAAGCGGAATATATGAAAGCTTGGTAATACCTTGCAAGGCACCATGAAGACAACATAGATAAATATCCAGACTGTCAGGTAAGTTCCCTCCCGTGGAAACTATTGAGGGAATGAGATTATAATCACCTTAAACTTCAGTTTAATAAGTCAGTAGTTTCCTTTTTTGTTTGAAATTTTTGAGATGGTTCTCACTATCCCCTTAAAATTGTTAGAAAATAAAAAAAGTAAACTTTGATGTATGGTTCTGAAAAAAGATAGTAAAATATTATAAACCAATATACAAGAGGATAAAGACCACACAACATAAGTATGGTTAAGCTAAGGTATTTTTTATCAACTTACTTACCATTGATACTTTTGTTAGTTTTGTACCAATTAACTTTAATTTTTTGTATAAAACGAACCATGACATGTTATATCATGAATAAACTTAATATAATGACATTATAATTTTCATTTATTTCATTATAATTTATGATTTAAAAATTTTAATATGTTATGGGACTCATCAGAATTTCTAAATATTATTTTTCCTCAAGATTAGTTTAATGTCAACATCCCTTATTGTTAATTATCCCCCTATGATGTATTATTGATAAATCCATATTCTTTGCTAAAAATTAATATTTGATAAGGTAAATTTTTTATTTGATTTATGAGGAATTCTTTAGAATTGTAGGACTTGGGTTGGGGACTGGTGAATGAAATCCCCTCAATGCATCAATAGTCTCATGAGATGAAATAGTTTGCCAAAATAGATGTGTTTTTACCTAATAGCTAAATTTTATTGTGCAAGGTCTTGATGGTACCAGTTCCAAGTACCTAGGAAACCAGGTGTAAAATATTTAATCATCTTCCTCATTTAGACACATTTATTATTTTTCCATGAGATTTTGCATCAACATAACTATGGATTTATTTAATTTTGAATTTATTTATTAATTACATGTGTTTTAGTTTTTTACCTTTCCATATTTATTATTCCTTAAATAGTTGTTTAAATGGAAAGAGTGTTTAGTTATTTACATTTCCATGTAGATTTCTTCATTATTTATTCTTTTTTACTTACCCGTACTAATAATTTGAACTCACCTTTATTATTTTTCTTTCCCCAGGTTATGAATAAGAGAACATTGAATAAGCTTTCAAGGATGTAGTTTATTTAAGTTAATTATGTAACATGTATTATATTGTTTTCCCATTTTATTATGGGTATTGGGTATCGCTTTCTAAGACTTCAAAACAAATCATTCCTTCTGTATTTTATTCCTTGTAAATCATGTCACTGTAATGTAGTAATGCACCGGCTTCGGGATATCTGGGGTTAGGTTGTTAGATTTGTTAGCAATATATAACTATTAATGTTATAAGAAATTTATTTTAAATGTATTTTTTCATGAATATTTTTACAGACATAATAATAATTATAAAAATTATTATATATTTTTTAATTAAATTATTGACATCTATATAATAAAATAATAATAATATAAAATAAAACTATTACCAAATAAATGGGGTTTTATTTCAAAAATTATATTTTTCTAAAATAAAGTATGATTTATTTAAAATATAAATACCTCATATTTAGATTTTTAGTTTAATTAAAATGATTTAATATTTTTTATTGAGACATTAAAATTTTTTATTAAGTTTAATGTCATTGTTTTAGAAATAAATTTAGAAAATAAAAAGTGAATTATGGTGATAAATTGAAAAATGATAAAATGGTTAAATAATGAAAAATATAAGAGATTGTCTCTAAAAATTATAAATTAAAATATGTATGATGGAATCCAAGAAATATATTCATTATATTTGATTTTTTGGGTTAACTTTCCTTCAAATATTATATACCTTACACCCAACAGAATGGATATTTGAAAAATATTCTCAATCTCAACAATAAAAGTGGTCTTCCTCCACCCATTTCAAGAAATTCTACTCATACAATTTCCTCACTAATATATAGAAAAATTAAATAAACAAAAAAACATCCCTCATGTTATAAGGCCCATAGTTTTATGATTATACACTATATTATCTGGAAAATATTTTATTCCAAAAGGATATGTGAAGTTATTGTCAGTTAGTATTAATTCACAAGTTTCTTTTTCTTTTATTTTCCTACAATTTACCTTACTCAATATTATCAATAAATTTAATATCATCTATATATTTTCATTTCATTCTTCTAAAAATTATATTATATTAAAATAATTTCATATTCATACTCATTTTATAAGTATAAACTTGTCTAAATTTGTGTGTGTTTAACCAGCTACATGAAAAATAATTAAGAAATTTCATCATAGTTGATTATGATAACATATATATTTGATATATATGGTATTAATAATGAATTAAACTTATGTTTATTATTTTTAAATATATATGTATTAATATTTATTCATTATTAAATTAACTCGTTTTGGTTGACTAAATAATTATAGATGAGCGAATCACTATTTTATATTCAATATCACACTCTTACCTATTATGGATTGAAAACTATGATTTAAAACCCCTTAAATCCATATTATTTAATTTCCTTGACTATTTTTATATGGTAAAATATTGAACATTTAATGATGGATGAAATTGTTTTTCTAAAGTAAGAGTGTAATAAATGGAATAATTAAAACATGATTATTTATATTAATAGTGATCAATTTACAAATTGATTATGAAAAAATATAAATAAATTAAATCCATAAAAATAGATGAATATTTTGTAATAATATATATTAAAAATAAAACTATTATTATTATACAATGATTTATACTCTGTTAAAATAATCAGGAATCTATGTTAAGGTGGTTTATTGTCTCTGTCTCTCTTCATAGAATTATACTATTTCATATTTAACATTTTCCTTCTCTATTAGTCATATTCTATATGATCATTATATCATATTTTATTTACTCCTTTTTTTTTGTTTTAAATTTCATTTTCATAATATCTTCTATGATTTATTATTACTTCTTAATGTACGATGTTGTTAGGAGAAAAATCCCACTCTATGTTTATGGAATTTCTCTTATATGTATACATTCTAAAAAAATATATTGTTAATTTTGAGAGTTATGTTTTTATTTAATACTTTATATCAATTTTTTCATTTAATTCTAAAAAAAGAAAATTTTATACCCCTTTCATTGATGTGGGTTAATTAAAATCATTAATATATAACAAACATATATATCCTTCAAATTTTATAAAATTACTATATTTCGCTCCATGTTTCATCTAATTTTGTTTTAATTATTTTAAAGGTTCCATTATCAAAATGGAATATTATTAATATAGTTATTTAAATTCCTTTTTTCCCTTTTATGAATAATATTGAAAGGGTAATAATATAATTACTTTTTCAAAAATGATTCCAAAATGATAGTATAACTCTTTTCATAATTTCACTTCCATTTTCATCTATTGCACAAGAATATCCATCATATAAAACTTTTATCTTTCATATTATTCATGTATCACCCTCTAAATTATCTTATAATATCATGTTTTGGTTGGTTCAATTTTGGTGTCATGCAGCCTAATTTTTTTCTATTTCATATATAATGTAGTAATAAAATTATATATAGTATATTTTATTCCAATGGGTTAATAATTCCATTATTATAATAGTTGTTTTTATTTTCTTTCATGTTTAAAACATATTTATGAATATTTAATTATGTAAAATGTTGTTATTGAATTATATATCTCTCAAATTTATTAGGTATCATTTCTATCCCATGAGATGACATGTATGGAACATGGGTTGTTATTATAATCAACTACATTATGGGGAACATTTTTTTCATTGTTTGAGGAAGTCATAAAATGATATCCCAAACATATTTTTGGTTTTTTATAATTATTGATGTTCCCCATTCATATTATATCACCATGGGTAATTATTATTTATTTTTTATTCCATAGTCTAATTATATAGTACATTTTATTCTTATAGAGATCTTATTTTATAGTTTTATATTTCTATACCTTGATCGATTTGTAATGACCTGATTATTTATAAATAAAAATATGTTTATTTCAATGTCTTATTGATATAGAAAACACATGAACTCATTTTATTATTATTGGGTTTAAATATCTGTTAAGTATCATTACCGTTAATAATATAGTCGTTGAACATTGATCACATGACTATTATAAATATACGGTTTTAACAAATCCTTTTGACATAGACAAATGATGTGATGGCCTCAACCAGTTTGATCGTTCCATTTGAATCCCATTTATCAGATCTTTTGAGGGAGATAGTGTTTTGGGGATTTTACATATACCAAGCCCATTCTGAGATCCAACAACTTAAGCATTAGTGAAACCGTTTATAGGAGAGGTTCAAGCTCATCTACATCAAGTCCCAAACCATGGTCACTAAACAACCCCAAGATATCACCACCATTACGCTCCTTACTCTTAGGTCCTATGATGGTGTAATAAAGGGATATGTAATAAGAACATATAATTGTGATTATGTGCCTTATTTTTTTATATAATAATAAATATACTTTCATTTTCTTATTATTTCTTTGTAAATGATTTTTAAATCATTAATTGTATTTTTTTAGTATTCAAATTCAATTACGAAATCTTTTTTAATGAATTAATTGATTTCTGAACTAAATATTTTTATAATAAAATAATATTATTAAATTATGTTTATTAAATATAAAATATCGTATAAATTTTATGAAGTCAAATGTAATTTTTTATTAATGTTTGAAAACAGTTTTTATCGAAACCTATGAATTTTCAATAAATGTCAGTTTTAATTTTAAAAGATAAAATTCTCATATTTAGAAAATTATTCAGAAAAACTGAATATTATTTTTGGAATCCGGTTGTTGAAATTATCCAACGGTGAACTGTATGTAATTTTCTAAGATAATAAAACTTTTTGGTAAAAATTAAATACCGTATAAATATATAACATGTTTTATGACATCATAATGACCCAATAGTTATGTAATAAAATACTATAAAAGTAATATTCTTCCAATAAATGTTTTATCTTTAATATAATTTTATTTTATATTTTTTTGATTAATTTTGTAATGCCCTAGTGGACCCTCCAAGACTTAACAAATATTTTAACAATTTAAAATAAATTCCTTGAGAGTGTGACTCACATCCACATAAGAAAGGTTAATATTTTAATTTGTTTGGACCATGGAATTATAAAATATTATATACCACTCCCATTTGGTTGAAACCATGGGGAAAACCATTGGATGTTTTTTTTTGTTTTGAATATTTTAATGAGTAGGGGTTGTTGTGAATAATTCCTTTTTCCCGTGATCGTTTCTTTTAAAAGTGAAGAACCGGAAAATAAGAACAATTTTAATCCATTAAAATTGTTGATTCATGTGTTGAATATATTTCTCCCGTTGTTTATCTCTAACGCGGAGGGTGCGGGCCAAACGAACACGACCCGACAACCCTCCGTCATTCTTCGTTGTTGTGCGGATTTGACGGGCGACGACGGAACGTGCGGAAATGGAATTTTGATGGTTCCGTAGTGAAGAACGAGTCCCAGGAGGAGCATCGGCACAGACGGGAAGGAAAACGGACCACCGGAGTGACTCCGGTGGCCCGTGGAAGCCGCCGGCGGAGCGGGTCGCCGGCGAGGCGGCGCCGGCAGCCGGGGGCGGCGGCGCCCCGGCGCGCCGCCGGACAGGGCCACCGCGGCTGAAGCCGCGGCCGCGCGGGTCCGGCTATCCAGAGCGACACCCCGCGGGTGCCGTAGGGTTGTCACGCGGGGGCGGCGGCTCCCCCCCCCCCCCCGCGTTGCTCGGGTCGTCCAGGGCGACACCCCGCGGGTGCCGCGGGGGTGTCACGCGGGGGTGTCACGCGGGGGCGGCGGCTCCCCCCCCCCATGCGTCGCTCGGCCGCTCGGCCGAGCCGGGCCGGGCGGGCCGAGCCAGGCCGGTCCGACCGGCCGGGCCGCGCCCTAGCCGGGCCGGACCAGGTCCGGCTGGGTCAACCCGGTTCGGCCGACCCAGGGGGGGGGGGGGGGGGGGTCGGCCCGTGCCCGGACCCCCGTTTTCGGACCGTTTCGTTCAAATGCATGTAACTTGAGCGACGGTCCTCCAAATGACTCGCCGTCAGCGGCAACGCGATCCTTGGATCGAGGTGGTCGTTTTGGTATATTGAACTCAAGGTTTCGGAATACTTTGAGTTCGTCCGGGTTGGTTCGTACACGAAACCAACCGGGGCCTCGGAGCGGAAACGCTCATATCTTGAGCTACGGACGTCCGATTGACGTGCCGTCAGCTTCGTTGAATTCCTCTAAGTGAGGCGGATCTTTTGGCTCACTCCGCCGAGGTTTGGACGCAGGTGGAGTACGGTTGAGTTGGTTTTTCCTTAAAAACCAACCGGGCCCCTGGGACGAAAAAGCCAATAACTCTCAGACCGGGCGTCCGATTGACGCGCCGTCTGCGACGTTGAGTTCCTGTTGACGATACGGAACTTTTGGATACATCAACTTCGGACTTTGTGTCAGTTGATGTATCAGCCTCTCGGCTCGTGGAGCGGACCCTGCCGAACGAGCTTGTTGTGTGCGGGAACCCTAGTGCTGGCTGCGACTGCTACTTCGACAGCGACGACCATGCAGAGATCCTTAGTGGACTGCGGCGACGACCGTGCAGAGATCCTCAGTGGACTGCGACGACGACTGTGCAGAGATCCTTAGTGGACTGCGACGACTACTACACTCAGCGATCCTACGTGGATCAGTGCTACAGGTCCTGTGTGGGCCCGATCCTGTGTGGGTCCGATCCTGTGTGGGTCAGCGCTCAGCGGTTCTATGTGAGCCAGCGCCTACAGGTCCTGTGTGGGTCTGATCCTGTGTGGGTCAGCTCTCAGCGGTTCTTTGAGAGCCAGCGCCTACAGGTCCTGTGTGGGCCCGATCCTGTGTGGGTCATGGCGGGGGTTAGTTACCTATCGATCCTTTGTGGGTCCGACGACTTAGATGGATCAGTGATCATCTTTATCGTCATCTGAAGAAGTATACCTGTGTGAGCTGAATCCTGTTTACTCTCCTTTGTGGATTGTGTTGAGCTATCCTGTGTGGATTTACTGTTTACTATCCTTTGTGGATTGTGTTGAGCTATCCTGTGTGGATTTACTGTTTACTCTCCTTTGTGCATTGTGTTGTGCTATCCTGTGTGGGTATACGTTTTTCTTTCCTGTGTGGACTGGGCTGTGCTTGGGCTCGGACGTTGGAGCCGAACGGGAATTGAAGACTTAGGTATATGTATGGGCATATACCTAAGAAGTGTCGGTTTTAACTTCGTGATTGTATCTTTCCTTTGTGGATTATCCTTTGTGGATTTCGGGAGACCTTCGGGGGTCTCGGGGTCCCTACTGAGTAGCTTATACTCACCCCTGCACGGGCTATGCCCGCACTTCGTTGTGTTGGTTGCAGACGACAGACAACGCTGATCGTGGTGGAGGCGTGTGGAGCAGGACGGTACATGGAGGTGGACCACTGGGCGGGACGCACTCGGAGCGGACGGCTGGACCGAGGTGTTGTGGAGGCTATCTGTACCCACCCTTCAAGTGGGACTTCCAGAGGACGGCTCGACGCTGCGGCTTTTCTTTTCAGTTGCTGTTTTTCCCTTTCAGTTTTACTTTACAGTTGGGCTTGTATTTCCGGCCCCTTTTACTTTCAGCACAGCTTGTTACAGTTTTACTTAGTGTTTACTTTTCCGCTTGCTTACTCTGTGGTTCTTGTTTACTTTTCAAAGGCAATGCCTTCCCTTTTGTTGAGATTTATGCCTTGGTGCTAGTCGCCAGCCCCTGGCCTATGGAAGGCGGGCTTGGGGTAGTCACGGCATGGGCCCCGAGGACGGGCCGTGACACATACTACCATCCATATTTTTGAATGATGAGATACCACTTTCTCTCTCATCAATGCCTTCCGTGTACACTTGTTACCACGCCGAAATTCAATAAGGTATTTCTCTCTTATTACATCCATTCAAGTATTTCTCCCATAATATGCATCTAGATTAAATTTCATATGTTGTAATATTATATTATAGGGTCCCCTTAATTTTTATTTCATGTATAAATTATGGGATACCCCATTCTCTCTCATCAACCCAACTTATTAATTTCCATATGATGACATTATGCTGCCGATATTGCACAACGATTTTCCAAGCCAAAATGCTCGTTTAGTGAATACCATGCACATTTCCCTATCAATGGTATTAAAATTTATGAACATATACTTATTTAATGGTAATTACATGTATTCATTCCACATTCTTTAATCATGTAATAACTTATGATAATGGATGATTCCATGTTATATGATCTATGTGGCACACTTATGCATGAAATGGAATGTTTTAAATGGTACACCCTGATAGTGTTCCAATGCATTGGGTAATGTTCAGTATCACGATAAGCTATGTGAAATTAGGGTTTACTCATTTTAATTATTGTTCAATGATGGTTCACTCATCATAATCCATGTTCAATGATGTTTTACTCCTGATAATTCATGTACAATGAGGGTTTACTCATGCTAATCCATGTGCAATGAGGATTTACTCATGATAATGCATGTGCATTGAGCCTTGGATCATGATAATATCTTTTTTTATGTTGTTTCCACATTTCCATGTTATGATAATCAGGCTGTATCTTGAATTATATAAATCTTTCTCTTATTCTCCTTTGATATTCCAATTGCCAAACATGTATAGTATTCTTCATGTTATGGCTTGTTCACTCCCTTACTAGGCTTTATATCTCACCCCGTTCTTATGTATTTCCTTAGGTTATCCCATATAATGTTAATAATGAAGGAATATTGTGGTTAATTAAATTAAGTCTTTAATAATTATGTTGTATTTTATGTCTTATGTTTTCATGTAATGTTCCTGATTTACAAAGAAAGTAGACATCTCAATCCTAGGAGTTGTATTAAGTGAAATTTTATGTAATATATCATGTTTTAGTGTGTAATAAATTGTAGGGTTGTTTGTGACAACTGTGTCCCAGTGACTGCACAGACACCCCACCTTAACATGGTCGTCAGGTCCTGGCCCACCAGGTACCACAAGTTGCCCCTCAGACACGTGGGGCCCACCCCAGGGTCCACCCACATGCCTGAACGGGTCATCTGACTAATGACTTTCCCCACAGGCCAACACATTTCCTTTCCAGTGTGATTTGTCCTCACTCACACACACCCTGAGAAACATCCCAAGAGGTCACCCATCCTGATCACTACTCCAGGCCAAGCACGCTTAACTGTGGAGTTCTAATCAGGTAGCCTCCCGAAAAGGAAGGTGCACCTTGTTGACACGAGTCATATCATTTAGTCATTTGACCCTTTATCATTTGGGGATGTTACAATCACCCCCCCCCCCACCCCCCACCCCCCTTAGAGCACAAATCCTTCGTTGTGGGTCCTACATCTCAACACAGGCAGTGTACCGCACTTAAGGTCGGGTTTCTCCTCTGATACCAAATGTGACAACCGTGTCCTGGTGACTGCACAGACACCCCGCCTTTACATGGCCGTCAGGTCCTGGCCCACCAGGTACCACCAGTTTCTCCTCAGACACATGGGGCCCACCCCAGGGTCTACCCACATGCCTGAATGGGTCATCTGACTAATGATTTTCCCCACAGGCCAACACATGTCCTTTCCAGTGTGCTTTGTCCTCACTCACACACACCCCGAGAAACATCCCAGGAGGTCACCCACCCTGATCACTACTCCAGGAC
Organism: Viscum album; assembly: GCA_963277665.1. NCBI lineage: Eukaryota > Viridiplantae > Streptophyta > Magnoliopsida > Santalales > Viscaceae > Viscum > Viscum album. Next base: position 1,628,875,505 of record OY728121.1, on the reverse strand, counting down.
AAGCACGCTTAACTGTGGAGTTCTAATCAGGTAGGCTCCCGAAAAGGAAGGTGCACCTTGTTGACATGAGTCATATCATTTAGTCATTTAACCCTTTATCAATTGGGGATGTTACATTGTTATAGGTGGTATCAGATGGTAGGTTTAGTTATTTTGGGGATTAGGATTAGAAAACCCTAGTGAAAGCCTTATGGATAAGACTAAGTATAAGGAAAACAACTCTAAATTTTGGTGGGTATAGAGTTAGTGTTTTATCAATAAAATAAATCCATGTTAGGATACGAAAAAGTAGATGTGGATTTGGCATAGATGTATCTATGGGTGAACCCCGAAACACTGATTTGAACTAGACTCAAACATGAACTTGTTCACCAAAATGGGCCTTACTGCACTCTTGGTTCAACACTCCCAGGGTATATGATTTTTTTAACTCATAAGCTTAGTAAGAACTCTTATTATGGGAGAAAATTCTATAAGAATATATGTTAGGATATAGATCGTGGATAACATATATTGAAGACTATAAATTTATAATTTATGGAGATAAATGTAATTTTTAAGTTATCCCTTTAATTTCAATGGATTCCCCATTATGTGTTAAAATTTTTAAGATACTCATCCCTAATTTTAATTTTAATTTATCCAATAGCTAGAAATATAAGAAATATGGATAACAATCGATGTGAAGGGAAATGTGATGAATGTCCCAACGAGATTCACAATCAAATAGAAGCTCAAGTAGGACATATCAAGATTATGAAAAACTAGTTATCAAAAATCATGATTAAAAATGGCCACTTTATTGGATTTCCCAAGGAAATCAAGGAAGAGGAAGATGACATCTCATGAAAGTCCATCTGATAAAGCTTATAATGGGAAGAAGAACCAATTTCTTTCATGAAACAAGTGTTCAAAGAGGCACCAAGGGAAATTTCAAAAGGGTCTAGGACATGTTTTATGTGTGGAAAGGAAGGGAACAATGTATACAATTTCCATGAATGAATGGATAATGTGATGGGTAGACACAAATTTATATCTAAGGAATAATACATAGTTTTATGCTATAAATTTGGAGAAGTCAGGTGTTACCCAATACAATTCTCAATTCCAAGGGCTTCAAAGAATGATGAGCATCAACAATATCATGATAATGGGAGCATGGGTAGTACTATTTTAAAATGGATAATGATGAATTAATTACATGTAACCACTACTTCAATGTAGTGTATTTCGTAATGTATTTCAATTTCTGTCCTGTTATTATATATTTTATGTTTCCTTAGAACATTGAGTCGCATAAAAATGATATTAAATCATTAAGGAAAAAATTCTATTAGTGTTGTATCACATGTTGAATTTTTTCATAATGTTCTTCTTGAAAATTTTAAATGTCTCTCTTTGATGGAATTTTAGGAAAGAAGAAAAATTCATTGCCAATGCCTCAAGGGAGTTGAAAATTTATGAGTAAAACTATCCCATACATGATATGTTGGAGGCAATGATCTTTGCATTAAAAATCATGTGGAATTATCAGTTTGGGGAGATGTGTGAAATATATTCAGAAAAAAAGTCTCAAATATATATTCAAAAATAAAGAGTTGGATATGCGCGACTGAAGATGGTTAGAGATGATCAAATATAATGACTTCTCAATCCATTATTACCCTAGGAAAGCGAACAAGGTTGTAGATGTACTATGTAGAAAGGACAAAGAAATTATATCATTTATGGGAATTGAAAATGATACATTATTCGTAGATTTTATGAATATGGACATGGTAATCATAAAAATAGAACATCATCAATCCTTTCACAAATTATTTCTCAACCATCTCTTTTGGAAAGGTTAAAGGATGCTCAAAAGAATGATGTGGGAATACAAACGAAAGTGGAAACTATCATAAAAGGTAAATCATCAGAGTTGAATGATAATAATGAAGGAATTTTGATATTTGGGTCAAGAATATGTGTTCCATAAAATCATGAGCTAAAGAAATAACCTTTGGATGTTGCACATTGTTAGAATTTCTCCATTCACCAAAGAAACAAAAAGATATATCGAGATCTCTAAGATCATTATTGGTGGGATATCATGAATAAATAGATCATAGAATATACATCAATGTGCCTAGTTTGTAAAAAAAGTAAAGGTTGAGAGGTATAAGTCTAAGGCGATGATGCAACCATTAACCATACCAACATGGAAATGAGAGAATATAATGATGGAATTTGTCAGCGAACTTTCGAATACATCCAAAGGACACAATTTTATTTGTGTTTTTGTGGATCATCTTACAAAGACAGCTCACATTATTATAATTTATGAGGTTTTCTCATTTGATAAACTGGTATAGATACACATTATAGAATTTTTAAGGCTTCATGGAGTACCAATATTGATTGTATCCAATCAAGATCCATGATTCACCTCTAAGTTATAGAAGAGTCCCTAACACGCTCTGTATACTGAACTGAACATCAGTATGACTTATCATCCACAAACTAATGGTTTATTTGAGAATACTATCCAAACACTTGAGTACATTATTAGCGCATTCTCAATGGTCTTAAAAGTAGGCTGGGATCAATATCTTCATCTGTTTGATTTCTCTTACAACAACAGTTTCCACTCAAGCATCCAAATGGCTACTTATGAATCCATTTATGGGTAGAGGTGCAGAACACCTTAATGTTGGGATAAAATTGGGGAGAGAAAACATATAGGTCCAGAGATGTTCGAAGAAATGGTGGTGAAGGTTAAGACCATCCAGCAGCGCATTAAATCTCCTCAGAGTAGACAAAAGTTCTATACTGACAACCATCGATGAGACATAGAGTTTGAGGTAAGAGACATGTTATTCCTCTAAATATCACCATGGAAGTGAGTTATGAGATTTGGATAGAATGGAAATCTTAGTCCAAGGTACATCAGCCCTTTTGAGATCTTTGATCACATTAGAGCAGTGGCCTACCGACTAGAAATCCCACTAAACCTGTATCAAGTACAAGATATATTCCATGTATCACTCTTGAGGAAGTACATTCCTGACCCATATCATGTAATCAATCCAGAGGTGGTTCCATTGGAGAATTAACTACCATATGAGTAGAAACGGGTGAAGATTGTAGATTTTAGGGATAATGTTCTATGATATAAGGAAATTTTCCTCATCATATTTTTCTGGAGAAACCAAACGTTTGAAGATGAAATATGGGAACAGGAGGAAGTGATGAGGAAGAGTTACCCTCATCTATTTTAGTGTGGGAAAATGAAAATTTCAAGGGTGAAATTTTGGAATGGGGGAATGTTGTAATGACTAATCATTTATGAATAAAATTCCCTTTCCTTTAAAGTCTTATCGATATATAAAACACATGCATTGTTTTTATTATTATTGGGTTTAAATAATCGTTATGTATCATTACCATAGATTATATATTTTTTGAGTAGTGACCACATGACAAGTATAAATATAGGGTTTTAACAAATCTTTTTAATACAGACAAAGGAAGAAATGGCCTCGACCAGATGGATTATTCCCTACGAAGCCCATTTATTGGATCTTTCAAGGGAGATAGAATTTCTAGAATTTCGCTAGACCTATCCCAAGATGAGATCCAATAGCTTAAGTATGAGCTAAACTGTATACGGGAGATGTTCAAGCTCATCATCATCACGGCCCAAACCATGGTCACTGAACGACCCCAAGAAAGCCCCACCATCGCACACCTTACTCTTAGTGCATACACTAGTGTAATAAAGGGATATGTAACAAGACCCTAGCATTGTGATTATGTTCATTATTTTTTTATAGAATAAGTAATATAATTTAACTTTCTTATTGTTACTTTGAAAATTATTTTTAAAGCATAAATAGTATTTTTTAGTATTCAAATTCAATTTGGAAATATTTTTTGATGAATTAATGGTTTTTGAATTAAATAATATTTTAATGAAATATTATTATTAAATTAATTTTATTCAATATATATGAACGTATTATTTTTAAGAAGTCAAATATAATTTTTATTGAGGTTTGAAAACTATTTTTGTCAAAACCTATGAATTTTCAATAAATGTCTGCTTTTATTTTAATAGTAAAAATTCATCTATTTAGAAAATTATTTAGAAAAATGAATTTTATTTTGGGAATTAGGATGTTGAAATTATCCAATGGTGACTTCATCATAATTTTTTGAGACAATTGAATTTTTGGGTAAAAACTAAATACTGTATAAATATATAATGTGTTTTATGACAACATAATGACCCAATAGTGATGTAATAAAATAATATAAAAGGTATATTCGACTAATATAGTTTTTAACATTAAAAATAATTTTATTTTTTATTTATTTGATTAATTTTATAATTCCTTAGTGGACTAAAAATACTTACAAAATATTTTAACATTTTAAAATGATTTCTTTGAGACTGCGACTTAAATCCACATAATAATGGATAATATATTAATATGTTTGGCCATTTTACATATAAAATATTGTATACCACTCCCCTTTGGTAGAAACAATGGTCAAAAATCATGGTTTGGTTTTTTGTTTTTAATATTTTAATGTGTAGTGTCCAAAACCTAAATAGTAAAAAATTCTCACTCCTTTCCTATATAAACTGTCACGACCCCCTCCACACAAAGTGTACCCCTCCTGGGCTGGAAATGTGAAAAGAGAGATAATGACCCCCGAGTCCCGCCTCCAGTAGGCCTCGGGTTGGTGACTAGCATTGAGGGTATAATAAACATACAAATGGGAGGCATTACCCTATAAGAGAACACATGCAGAAGAGAGAGATAGAATATACTCCAATCAACTCCAACTCAGAACTGAAAAAAATAAAATAAATCCAAGTACATATATGAAATGTCATGAAAAAGTACTACAACTGAAAGGGGAAACTAAAAGTACCCAAAAGAAAGTAAAACGACAGCGACCACAAGCCCGAACAGCTCCTCCTCCAACCACAAGCTAGTAGTAACCAGCTTGATCTCCAACCTGCTCCAAGTGACCTGAAAACAGTTAATATATACATAGGGTGATTATAAAAGTATACTTAGTAGGATCCTCCCAAAGCATCTCATGAAAATGTAATGAAAGCATGCTAAAGCCCAGTGAACAACAAGTGAAACTGACTCGTCATCTAAACAGGTATACTAAGTTCCCAACCTCACCATGGATACTCTCACCACGTAACGCATACAAGAATATAGAATATAGTAAAGAATATCAAGGGTACCCCACTACTACTTCCCCAATGGTTTTCCGCTTTTCCCCAATGACATACGTCCTGTGCTTCTCTCTCCAAAGGCTTTCCCGCAGACACTGGGGCTAAGCTCCACAATCTGCACCTCGTACACCACAAAGGCTTGCCCGCAGACACCTGGACGAAGCACCACACCATCCTCACAACCAACAGTAACCAGGTATGTTCCGGGAGCCACCACAGCCCACATAACATGTATCATACATCAGGTATTATACCTCAAGCCATTATAGCCCATACACCGGGTAGGGATCCTCAAGCCATGACAGCCTATACACATTACACCTATAGTAGTCCATAGGATACTATATCCCGAATATATGTGTGTGAAATAACCACAAGCCATTAAAGCCCTCTACACACATATATGGGGAAACTAACAGTTGTGCCTGTTGGCACATGTATCTACCAAGAGAAGAGAGCGGGGCCAAAGGGGGGTAGTCAGCCATTCGACCTCCCATCAGAATGTTGGGGAAAACACCCCCCAGGGCTCCGAATCCCTCGGGTGTCAGTTGCCTTACCAACAGGGTGGAGTAGCGTATAGAAACACAAAAAGTATAAAATATATATATAACTCACATCCACACTATGGTCATTACCTAGTCTTAGATACAACTGCAGCTAACGTCTCTCAGACTCCAGGCTGCTACTTCTAAGACTAGGTATCCTATAAGCACACAAAAATTTGAAGAGCTTTATTAGATTACTCCATTATCATTTTATCAGTTCCACTGTACATTAATTAATTATTTAAACATTAATTAAGCATGAACAATTCCACATTAAACTGAATTGGCATCACATTCAAAATCAACTGCTCCTTTTAAGATTCACATCACCTTTAAATTCCAGTATCTCCATCCCCGTTGATTTTCACCATTTAATCAAACATTCGTTACAGAATTACTTTCCCATATTCCCAGGAATTCTAGAAAAGCATCCTATGCTACTAAACAAAAAGGGGTCTCAACACGGTGAGTAGATATACTACCCGTCAAGTCTTTGCTGCCTATAGAAAGAGCATAGACCCATTCTCCCTTGAGAGGCTAAACACAGAAAGCACGTGGCATACCTCACGTGTCTTCGCCTCCTTCGGAAGAAGTGTAAGCAAGTACAGATTCCTTGAGTAGTGGGGTAAAGCAAAGCAGATAAACATTCAAAAAAAACCACAAGCATCCAGCAACCACATCCATACCATTCCATCACCCCTGGTGTCCTCCCCGACACCCACATGCATAAACTGATGCATCTCGCCACTCTAGGCGGCATCTGCTGCCACAACCACAAGGCCTCCATGCCTCCACATATCACAATATCCATCTAGGCTCACATAACAGCACAAGAAGTAGGAAAACAACAATCACAACCATGGGCTCTTGACCATTTAAAAAACAAGAGGGTAACTCAGAACCCTTTTAGAAATTCCCACACAATCTGTTCTTTAATCCATATTGAATTAGCAGATTTGTTATTTGTAGGTTCCAATTATGGGATACCTAATTAGTAAGATATCCCAATTAAACAACTGTGCTTACTTCCCTAACTTGATTAACCTCAAATTAGAACAACTACAACAACGGAAATAACCAGATTAATTTACATGCCTCTTTATCTTTAGCCAATTAATTAACTATTAATTCTGGCTTTATGTTCATTATCAATTTCCATCATGAACGAACAAAAAATCAAAGAAATCGTAGATATCACTCTATCTAGAAAAACATGAGGCAAACCGTTATCGTGGTATAAAGCAACAACATGTGATCAACCAATTCTTTTAATTCGGTTCAAGTATTTAATTAGGTCAGTTTCATTGTGATCCAAAGGACTAAATCATGCTAATTATACGATTGCACATATACAATTATAAAATCCATGAATCCCCTACCTAGAAGAGTTCTTGACGTCCTTTATCCACACAACGGGTCAAAATCCTCCTCTCACGACAACTGCATCCACCAGAGGATGCCACGGTATGACAGTACCAACCAACCCCAAGAAAAACCCATTAGAATCTTGGAAATTACATGGTATAATATGGAAGGGATAAACAAGAGAAGATGATCCCCAAAGGAACGATGATAAAACATACCTTATTGGAAGGATTGACCGAAATAGTTCGGTTGCATCCAAACAGAGCAGAACCAATCCTAGGAGTAAAGATTGATTATGCAACTCCTATGAGAATGATTGAAAGGTTCTAGCATCTCTTAACTGAGAACAAAGAGAAAGAACAAGGGAGAATGATATCTCGTCCCTTTTTGAAGATTTAATGGGGTGACGGTTTAAGATCTGATTAATTCTCCATTAAAAATGGATTGCATTAACCCATGCGGTTTGACCAAGTAAATACATCTTGGCCTTAGGAATAATTAATATAGGATTTATGGCATTTGAATCGGCCTTAAGAGTCCTTAAAACAAGGCTTTAAATGTATTTTACGTCAAAGGAAACGTCAAATGGGGAAAACTGTAGGAATCTAGAAACACTGTTCACATACTCAAAATTTGGCAATGGAAAGAAAAGGTCACCGTTAGACCTCACCGTTCTGGAAACACTGTCCAAGCCTACAGATAGAAGGTCACTGTTAGAAGGTTACCGTTCTGGAAACACTTTTCAAGCCTACCGATAGAAGGTCACCATTAGAAGGTTACCGTTATGGAAACACTGTTCAAGCCTACCGATAGAAGGTCACCGTTAGAAGGTTACTGTTCTGGAAACACTGTTCAAGCCTACTGATAGAAGGTCACCGTTAGAAGGTTACTGTTCTAGAAACACTATTCAAGCCTACTGATAGAAGGTCACCGTTAGAAGGTTACCATTCTGGAAACACTGTTCAAGCCTACCGATAGAAGGTCAGCATTAGAAAGTTACCGTTCTGGAAACACTGTTTAAGCCTACTGATAAAAGGTCACCGTTAGTAGGTTACCGTTCTGGAAACACTGTTCAAGCCTATCGATAGAAGGTCACCGTTAGAAGGTTACTGTTCTGGAACCACTTTTCAAGACTACCGATAGAAGGTCACCGTTAGAAGGTTACCGTTCTAGAAACACTGTTCAAGCCTACCAATAGAAGGTCACCGTTAGAAGGTTACCATTCTAGAAACACTGTTCAAGACTACCGATAGAAGGTCACCGTTAGAAGGTTACTGTTCTGGAAACACTGTTCAAGCCTACCGATAGAAGGTCACCGTTAGAACCTCACCGATAGAAATATTGTTCACTGAACCTCACCGATAGAAACACTATTCACCTACCGATACTTTTCATAAAACTGGAAACACTGTTCACAGAACTGGAAATTTGGAAAAGTGTTGGGAATAAGTCACCTTGACCTCCTGGAACACCTCCAACACCACATTTTCACAAAGTAATGGACCGGAGAGGTCCGGGCCATTATATTAGATACCTCTCAAAACATTCTCGTCCTCGGGAATTAAAACCCAACCTAGAAGAAAAGAGGGGTCCGAACAACCACCCCATAAGATACCTCACAGGGGAAAACCACCATGAGTTGTTCGAAAGCTGGAACAAAACTATGACATCTGAGAGTATGGGAATAAACAATCCATATCCAAACAATTAAAACATAACATCACATGAAAATTACATAAATAAAACATGAAAGGTCTAACCACAAAGAAAACATCATTACATGAAAGGAGTTAAACATTAAACAACTCTGGGTACTGAGCACGTATCTGTGACTCACGCTCCCATGTACTCTCCTCCATGCCACCATGTCGCCACAAGACACGAACTAAGGGGATAGAATTCCCACACAACAACTTATCCTTTCGGTCTTGGATCTCCACAGGTCACTCCTCGAAGGTTGCATCATCATCAATATCGATCTGTCCCCAATCGATAACATGAGATTCATCATGAAGATAACGACGGAGCTGTGATACATGGAAAACATCATGTATCCGACTCATCTTAGGGGGAAGTTCTAATCAATATGCCACAGCTCCAACACAAGCTAACACCTCGAAAGGCCCAACAGACCGCGGAGAAAGCTTACTTCCATGACCAAACCTTTGCTTCCCGCGACGGGGAGTCACCTTCAGAAATACATGATCCCCAACATTAAACTCTAAGGGTCTGCTTCTTTGATCATCATATGATTTCTGACGATCTTGTATTGTCTCCATCCTCTCACGAATCACCTGAACCATCTCTGTTGTATTATGCACAAGTTCTGGTCCGAGAATTGCTGACTCTCCGACCACAGTCCAGCACAACGGAGAACGGCATGGCCGGCCATACAAGGATTCAAACGGAGCCATACTGATGGTTGAGTGAAAACTATTATTTTAAGAGAACTCTACCAAGGCTAAGTTCTTCATCCATGAACCTCCAAAATCAAGAACACAAGAGTGCAACATGTCTTCAAGAGTCTGGATGGTTCGCTCTGTCTGACCATCCGTTTGAGGATGAAAAGCAGTGCTAAGGCACAGTTGAGATCCAAAAGCATGCTGGAGACCTCTCCACACCCTGGAGGTAAAACGAGGATATTGATCAGAAATGATCATCCTAGGTACTCCATGAAGTCTCACCACCTCCTCTAGATACTGCCTCGACAAAACTTTTAATGAGCTCGACTCCTTTATCGCTATGAAGTGGGCCGACTTTGTTAAACGATCCACTACCACCCATATAGAATCATGTCCTCTCGGAGCTCGAGGTAAACCTATAACAAAGTCCATTGAGATGCCCTCCCACTTCCACTGAGGAATCTCTAATTTCTGGAGAAGACCACCAGGAACACGGTGTTTGGCCTTCACCTTTTGGAAGACTAAACATCGAGACACACACTCTACAACCGTACACTTCATCCCAGGCCACCAAAACTGAATCCTCAAGGATTGGTACATCTTTGTCACACCAGGATGTACTGCCAAGGGTGAACTATGGAACTCTCGGAGAACCGTCTCGTGCATCGCCAAGGGAACAAAAAGCCTGCCATGATACAACACTCGGTGTTGTTCATCCTCCGACCAACCATCAGGGGCCTCACCACAAACAACTCTATCTCTCCAAACTTCCACCTCTAGATCACCCAACTAAGACTCTTCCACCTTCTGCATTAGGGATGATTGCATCATCATCTGTAAAAGACAACCTCTACCCCCAACTTCTCCCATATCAAGATGCAAAGCTGATAGCTCTTCCATCACTCTCCAGGATTCACTAGATTCACACACAACATAATTACATGACATTCGGCTTAGTGCATCAGCTAAAACATTCCCTTTTCCAGGTGTATACGATATTTCAAAGTCGTGTTCCTGCAAGAACTCCATCCACCGACGCTGCCTCAAGTTCAAGTCACTTTGGGAGAAAACATACCTCAAACTCTTATGATTAGTGAAAACCAGAAAGTGCTCACCAATGAGGTAATGTCTCCACAACTTCACAGAAAACACCACGGCTGCCAACTCAAGATCATGGGTGGCATAGTTTCATTCATTGGGACACAACTGCCGAGACCCATAAGAAACAACTGACCTCTACTGCATGAGAATATAGCCTAGCCCCAGATGTGAAGCATCACAGAAAACATCAAACAAGACTCCCTCTGCTGGAAGACAAAGGACTGGAGCACTTACCAACTTTTCCTCTAGATACTCAAAAGCTGCCTGACACTGATCAGTCCATATGAACGCTTGATCCTTCCTGGTCAAAGCTGTAAGAGGAGTCGCAAATCAGGATAAATTGGCTTCAAACCTCCTATAATAGCCTGCGAGACCAAGGAAACTTCACACCTTTGACATGGTCTTGGGGTCTTCCCAAGACACCACTTCTTCTATCTTCGACGGATCCACAGCTACTCCCTGTTGGGACACAACATTCTCCAAGAAATGAACTTCTCGAGCCCAAAACTCACACTTGGACAACTTCCCAAACAACTGATGTTGGCAAAGAACTCCCAAAATGGCTCGTAGATGCTCTGCATGCTTTTCTTTAGATGTGGAGTACATAAGGATGTCGTCGATGAAAACCACAACAAACTTGTCTAGGAATTCACAGAACACAGCATTCATCAACCCCATGAAAACAGCTGGAGCATTCGTTACGCCGAATGGCATTACAAAAAACTCATAATGCCCATGACGACAACGGAAAGCAATCTTCAGGATATCCTCATCCTTCACACGCATCTGATGATATCCTGACCACAAGTCAATCTTTGAGAACCAACTTGCACCCTTTAGTTGATCGAATAGGTCATCAATCCTTAGAAGAGGCTAGCGGTTCTTTATTTTCACTTTGTTTAATCAACGATAATCGACACACAACTGCAAACTGCCATCAACCTTTTTCACAAACAAAACTGGTGCTCCCCACGGTGACACACTTGGCCGAACAAAACCGCACTGCAAGAGACCATCAATCTGAATACGTAGCTCTCGTAACTCATAAGGGGACATCCTATACGGAGACATAGAGATATGATATTCTCTTTGTTGTAGCTTGATCCCAAACTCGATCTCTCGTCGAGGGGGTAAGGATACAACCTCTTCTGGAAAGACGTCAGGGTACTCCTCTACGGCCCTAGGAAACGCCAACTATTGAACCTCTGAAGAACTCAGCATCATCCCAGCCATCATGGATGATAAGGATGGAACTCGTCTATGACTCATCTGAGGATCTCTCTCACTAACAAACACCACTTTCTCTCCATCTGCATCAAAGAAAATGACCTTCTTCCTGTAGCAATCCACAATAGCCTGCACCGAATACAACTAAAACATGCTGAGTATGACATAATATGGTTGTATTCGTAAATATAGGAAATCTCCCCAAGAGAGGTGTTTCCCCAACACTAGCTCACAGTCTCTACATACTTCAAACAAGTTGGCTCGACCTCCAACTGGCGTAGTTAACGCCAAGGGCACTGGAAGCCTCTCTACCTCAAGTCCCAAAGCATGGACAAGGGTAGGTGATATGAAGGAGTTTGTTGCTCTTGAATCAAAAAAGGCATACACCAAGGTATAAAACAAGCAAAGGGTACCTCGAACGACATCTGGATCGCCTGGGGCTAGCAACGCTAGAGCATGAAGCTGGCCACGACCTCCTCCACGGCCTCTCTGACCCTGATGATGACCACCACCACGGCCGCGCTCTACTCTCTGAGAACGAGGAGGGTCATGGGGTTGTCCTCTGCCTGCTCTATCTACCCTCTGGTGATCTAAAGCTGGTGCAACCTGTTGTTGCTTCCTCGGCTAGAACTGCCTCAACGGAGGAACCTGGAGTAGAGCGCCCGGTGCATGATGACTTCTCTGAAAATTCGGGCACTCCCGCTGGTGATGACCACGACCACCATAAGAAAAACAAGCGCCTGATCCCTTGGCATAGGCCTGGGAGTTGCTGCCATCGGAGAAACGAGATGGGAAGGGTTGGGACCTACCCCCAGGTGAACGAAAACTCTTCTTCCCTGAAAACCGGGATCCCCAGACCACAGCTTTTCTTCATGAGGAATCATGACGATTCCCCTCTCGTGACGATCCGGTCCTAGCCAAAGTCCTCTCAACAACCTCTTCCCTCTCCAGTACCTCAAGATATGTCTTTAGAATAAATGGGGTGACATGGCGCTGGATCTCTGGATGCAAAGCCTCCTCGAAATGCCCCGCCCTGGCCTCCTCATCTGGTAACAGTTCTGAAGCATATCGTAGAAGGTTTCTGAAATGGATTCCAAACTCTCGAACACTGGAGCTCCCCTGTCGAAGGGTAAGAAGCTCCTGGCGACTGGACGCCTTCGCAGTCGAAGAAATAAACTCGACTCTAAACCTGTCTCGAAACTCCTCCCATGAGATCGCTGACTCCTCACGATCCCCGAGTAACAAGAACCACCACTGCCTCTCTACTCCATGCAGCATTGTCACAACCAAGGACACCCAGTGTTCCTTCCGAGCACGAATCGAACTGAAGCCTATCTCGACCTCCTCCAACCAGTCTTCTGTGACTGCATCTGAAATGGATCCCTCGTACTTCTGTAGACTCTGGTGCTGAAACTTTCAGAGTGTCTTCCTCTAAGTTTCATCGTCGTCAACATCTACCCGGTGGCGGTCTGCTGGAATAGCCTGCTGGGCATCTTCTGCGCAAACCTGACGAGGACGTCGACCTGGAGCCATACCTGTAAAATGACAACTGTTAGAGCTCCTAAGCCTGTAATATGGAAGAATCAACATTAATTAATTAATTTTTTTGTTTTATTAATTTTAGGTTACCTATCCCAAGTTCTACCCATTCAAACACGGGCAAAAAGAATAATGATGCATGATCCTTTCCTAGGTATCTGCCCTACAACTAGTATCACTTTGTTTAGTAGACATCATAAACTTAAAGGTCCGTGCAACAGATCATAGGGGGCCCTAAATGCCTATGTCTCTGTCAGTCTCCAGTGTTTACCCCACTTTCTAAACATGAATGACACTGTTTACCTACCATCCCATGAATCCTCACTTGTGCCTAACTCCAAACTCCATTCTATCCCTCAACCAGACCTATGATACCACTCTGTCACGACCCCCTCCCCACAGAGTGTACCCCTCCTGGGCCAGCAATGTGAGAAGAGAGATAATGACCCCCGAGTCCCGCCTCCAGTAGGCCCCAGGTTGGCGACTAGCACCGAGGGTATAATAAACATACAAATGGGGAGGGGGTCGTGAAAAATTATTATTTTACACTTTTTTATAGTCTTATTGAAACACATGATTTAATCATATTAAAGTCTTTTATGTGCCAAAAATGACCTTTTCTTCAATTATCAAAAGAACCACAACACATCCACCTCCCCAAAAATTAAAATAAACTTAGGCTCTAACCATATTTTTTCATAGTACCTCTATAACCCTCTCCATATGTCTTATATTCTTTTATCTTTCTAGAAGACCAAGATGTGGTTCCATAAGGTGTTGAGAAAAGGAGAACATTGAAAACACGAGGTAATATTTTACACCTTGCCATCTTAATTATTTTCTACTTATAACACAAATAACCTATTCTATAGAATAGAGTATGATAACACTGGTATTATTAACCTTCTGGTATTTTTTTTCTAATGGAAGATCCATTTTATACCTTCAAGCAAAACCAATGAGAAGAATTATAACATCATCATGTGTATGTGAAGACTAATGCCTCCATGAATTACATGTTCAATTTTCCATCACCACCATTCATGGATTGTTCAAAAATGTTATTTAATATTATAATATGGTATTTATAACATTTTAATTATTATAATATTATAATATGTATTATTCTCTATCTTTAATAAGTTTATAAAAAATGTGTTTCATTTGTGTGTACGTGTAGAATACCGCCACCATGTTATGATGTTTCAATTTAATTTTCCATAAAAACTAACATTTGTAGAATAAAACATGTATTTAAGTTATAATAATTTTATATAAAAACCTTTAAATTTATTAAATTATAATTTTATAAATTCCATAAGTTTTACTAAAAATAAATGGTTGTAGTAAACTTAATCTAAAAAATGGAATTATCAAAGTACATTTTCTAATTTTATTCCATTCATGGATAACCTATTTACGTATATACAATAGGTGATAATAAAATAATGAAGTATGTCATAATATATAACTATTGTGATTACTAAACTGTTATACAAAAAAAACCTTATTCAACAAACCATGAATGTTTCAGAGAAATTGACGGAAGAACTTCAGGTAACCAACATAAGCAGAAACAATGTAATTAATTAGTTACATTTGATGATAAATAGACCTTATAATATATATATATATAAGGTTCATATGTATGTTATTAACAAACATAATGTTATTATTCATAAATTTAATTGTATGTTCATATTTCTTTTTTACTTGAGGTAAGGGACCTTCTGTGCCTCCTTCATGACTTTCCTGTTACACTTTACATTTGTTTTTATCCTTTTTATGAAATATTCTTTTCAAGTTAATCTTAAATTTTTGTATACATTTCTATTACATATATACATTATGGAATATATTTTTCATTTCTGAGTTTATACATGTTTTTTCCCTTCAATGTTTCCACTTTTATGTAAACATTTTTTAAAGGAACATTCTTATTTTTTCTCACATTCATAATCGACCCCATAAAATGTTCTTAAAATTTTTAAATATTTTAAAAAACATTATTATTTTATTGAAAATTTTATTAGTTCCATTCTGATTTTACATAATATAATTTTTTCAATATTTCTCTAAAATGATCATTTACTTATTCCATAATTATTTATCCAAATGGTACATTTTTATTCATTATTATCGTAAAACATTCTCATTAAGTCTCTATATTGAAACTTAATGATAAATAACTATGATTAATTTTCAAATATTAATATCTATATGATTTAATTTTTTCTTCTCTTTTCAATCCTTTGGATTTATCTTTTATTTATTTCTTGAACTAGAATTATGAAATCCATTCCTTCACATGGTTTTTATCATGGTTATGATTTATGTATATTTTACATTTGTCATGTGCAATGAATATGTAAGATTTTGATTTATGTGATTAGTGTTACTGAAATTTTAGTTCCCTCAAATTCCTTGTGTAATGATTTATGACACAATAGATTGTATATAAGGGATTATGGAGTGAACCTAATCACCATGTTATTATGCCCACATGATTATTATTTTCTTGGTAGTGACCCTTTTATAATGTTTTTACAAATCATTATATGTTGTTTCAATATTTTTATTATCTTAGGACATAATTTCCTTATTCTATGTCTCCATGAATATGATCTTATTTTTGATATCATTTCATGCCTCTTGGATTTAATTTTATTATTTATTTCTATGTGTATTACCTTTACATGTTTTCATGGTCAATATATTCCATATATATTCCCTCCATGATGTCCTAAGTAGTTTCTGAAAATTTATGGGTGTTAGTGGAACTTTTGGAGTTTTAAATAAAACTTATGTTTTTTGGTTAAAGATGTTTATTTTTATATTTATTCATCAAAAGACATTAGACCTTTAGATCTTTGGTTTTATTTTTTAGAAATATATGTTATGAAATATAAAATAATATGTTTTAAGGATTGGTTGTCAATAATTCCTTTCAGAGGAAGGCATGGTTGATTTTTGACATCATGATAAGTCAACCATAGTGAAACACCTAGAGATAATTCCAATAGATAATCATACATATATGGGAGCATCCTATAATATTATTAATGTAGATATTATAAATTTTTTCTCACAATTTCATACTTTTGTGAATACTGGAGAGTGGATACAGGCTCTGGTATAGTTTTAACAAAGGGTAATAATCTTGGAGACGGTGTTTTGGTTATTAACTAAATTGTGACTTGGTGCAAGAAAAATAGGGATAACTTCATACCTAGATAGACACACTGGTGTATATTCTTTGGTTAATTTAAATTCTATTTACCAACAATTAATAAATTATTTTGAACATTTTTTCAATGAAAATTAATTAGGTTAGTTGATCTAATAAGAAAATGGAATTATATAGCATAGATTGAAACTTAGAGATTCCTAAGTTATGTTATAAACATCATGTATGAGTAAAAAATTATATTTTAATGGTTTACCTTTTACACTTTTATTAATTAGAGTATTTTCATCCCTGACATAGATTTATTTTAGAAAAATGTTTTATTTTGAGGGAATCATGTTTAGGAAATGTGAAAATGGTAATGTGATAACCACCCTAATTTAATTATTAATAGTACAGGAGTATGATTTGATAACCTCATGGATGTAATTGCTCAATGGAATCAATTTATTAATAATAACATGAATCATTTGTAACAGCATCCAATAGAGAATCTTTTTGTTGAGTCCTTTATTTGTTATATAACCCTAATAATTAGTGAAAACTATAATCCTCAAATCGCTAAATATTATATTATCTCAATAGATAATATATTCTTTACCAATCCATTACCTATAAAAGAGATGGTAATACTAGTTTTTTACCTCCTTAGAAGATAATTGGGTTAGTTGTGGTCACTGGTCAGGAATTTTATTCCTAATGAATACATAGAATCTATTGAGTGGGATGAATTCAAGAGATTTGTTATAAATAAATATTTCACTCATAATCCATATTTAAACGAATTATGAAATCCTTACACTCAAGAAAAAGAAATATAAATCTACCAAATCTTATGAGATGAACATATCAATGCTTTCACAATATGCCTCTATTTTAATCATTAATATTGAATGTAAAATTGATCACCTATTTGTTGAGATAAATCCATCTCAATGAATATATTTGGAAATTCCTAACATCCATAGATATGAAGAATTTATAAGATGTTCCCTCAATTATGATATAAAAATGGTTGATTCTCAATGGTCTTATGGGACTAGAGATAAAAAAATTAGAATAATGTTTCACTTTGGGGGATCAGAAGATAAAACACATAGTTGTATGAAAATCCAAAATTCCAATGGTCAAAACTATGTAAAGAGGAACCTCAAAAACATTCTCAAGGAGACTGAGAAATGATTCATGTATTTAAATAAGGGACATAAATCCAACACATGTTGATATGAGCAGAAGAATCCAAAAAAATATGATTGAAGAAAAATATATATCAACCCTCAGCCTATTTTATAATGTTTCAATACCAAGGAACATTGAAACTATGTAAACCAATTCCCTAAGTGAGTATTTTTCAAAGATAATCAATGATAATAATATTTTATTAAAATGTTATTTAATTCAAAAATACATTAATTTTTCAAAATAGATTTCTTAATTGAATATTAATAAAAATACAATATTTAAAAAAAACATTTACAAGGTAACAATAATAAAATGAATGTATGTTATTTATTATATAAAAAATAATACAAATAATTATAGTGCTATGGTCTTGTTTAATAACCCCTTATAACACTTGTATATGACCTAAGGGTAAGGTATTTGATGCTGACAGACTATTGGGGTGGCTTGGATAACATCACACGGGTGGTAATCTCTATTAACTTAAACTTCTATAGAAGGTTTTTTTAGCTTAACATATTGAACCTCGGCATGGGATTGGTTAAGTGTGAAGCCCAGTGATGTCACCTCCTTTCTGAGCTCTCACGAATGGGATCGTACAAAGAAATTCAACTGGATGAGGCCATTGATTCCTCTCCCTAAGTAAATAGGATTTGTTAAATCCCTATAGTAATATTAATCAATTAATCATTTTTCAATGGCTATGTTATGAATGGTAATAATTCATAATGGTATTTTGAAATCAGAAGTTATAGAACCAAAGAATTTCATATGTTATATAACAATAATAAGACATATAATTATATCAAGAGGAATTTTCATTAATAATAGTTTGGTTCATTACAATCTACCCCCCTTAAGAAATTTCACCCCTGAAATTTCCTTTTCCCACACAAAAACAGATGCAGGTAACTCAGCTTCATCACTTCATCCAATTCCCACATTTCTTCTTCAAACTTGTGGTTTCTCCACCACACTTTTATGAGGGGAATTGTCTTATTTCATAGAACTTTTTCCTTATGATCTAAGATAGAAGATGTCATTCTCCAATGGTACCACCTCTAGATTGAGTACATGTGATAGGTCAGGTATGTTCTTCCTCAAAATTGTTACATGGAATAAATCTTGTACTTGAGACTGATTTGGAGAGAGTTATAGTCGATAGGCCACTACTCCAATGTGATAAAAGATCTCAAAAGAGTAAATGTACCTTTGAATAAGCTTTCCCTTCATCCAAAATATCATAACTCTCTTCCATGGTGACATGTAAAGGAATACCGTTTCTCCAACATCAAACTCTAGGTCTCATCGGTGATCATAAGCATAGCTCTTTTTTCTACTCTGAATTGGTTTAATGTGATGTTGAATGGTCTTAAACTTCTCCACCATTTCTTCATCCATTTCTAGACCTATGAGTTTTTTCTCCCCAACTTCATCCCAACATGACGATATTCTACATCTCTTCACATAATGGGATTCATAAGGATCCATTTGGATTCTTGAGTGGAAAATGATGTTGTAAGAGAAATCAACTAGTAGAAGATGTTGATCTCATCCTCCTTTTAAGTCCATTTATTATTATATCAATGTGTCCTTGAGTGTTTGGATATTCCACTCTGATTAGCCATCAGTTTGAGGATAATATGATATAATGAAGTTTATCTCAGTACTCAAAGCATGCTGAAGACTCTTCGAAAACATAGAGGTGAATGTTGGATCTCAGACGAATACAATAGATAGTGGTACTCCATGCAACCTTACCACATATTTGATGTATATTTATGCTAACGAAACCAATGATAAATCCTCCCGAATTACAATGAAATGTGCAGTATTTGTTAGACGATCAACAACAACTCAAATAGTATTGTTTCCTTTATATATCTTCGGATGTCTGATGACGAAGTCCATGGTGATGTTCTCTAATTTCCATGATGGTATGGGTAATGGTATCCTCATTCCATTATAATTATTCCTCTCAGAATTCACTTTCTGACATACCAGGAACTTTGATGTATACTCAGTGATCTCCTTCTTCATGTTATCCCACCAATAAATCTCTCGGAGATCTTAATACATCTTTGTGTTTTCGGGGTGAATGGAGAAATTAAAACTGTGTGCATCATCCAAAAGTTATTTCTTTTACTCCGGATTTGATGGAACACATATTCTTGTCCCAAATATCACAATTCCTTCTTCATTAAAATTGATCTTTAGGAATTTCCCTTTTTCTGATAGTTTCCACTTTATTCTGAATTACCACATCATCGAGTTGAGAATCTTTTAACCTTTCCAAAATATACGGTTGATAAATTAGTTGTGAAAGGATTGATGATGTTCTGTGTATATTTCACACGTATCTGAAAAAAGTTAATGTCGTCAAATCTTTAAAGTGAAGATTACTGTAGCCAACTCCAGATCATGTGCTGGATAGTTTTTCTCATGAACTTTCTGTTTCCTTGAATAATAGGCAATGACCTTTTCATTTTTTATCAAAAAACAACTTGGGACCTTCTTTGAAGCATCACTAAAAACCGAAAAAAGTTCTCCACTTGTGGTTAATGTGAGAACGGGCACAGTGATAAGACTCATTTTCAACTCCTTGAATCTCTCTTCGTATTCATCACTCCAAGCTAACTTGACTCACTTCTGAGTTATCTTGGTAAGAGGGTTTGACAATCATTATAAATTTCTCCCATATTGGAGATAATATCGAGCTGACCCTAGGAAGCTATGAATATCTGTTACTGATGTTGTCCTTGGCCATCCCCCAATTGTAGCTGTCTTGGAGGGATCCACAGATATATCATTTCTTGTGATGATATCACACATTAATGAGACTTATTTCAACCAAAACTCACACTTTCGGTACATTTTATAGAGATTCTTCATTGGTAAAGTCTTTTGCACAGTGCTCATATGCTCCTCATGCTCATACTAGGTTTTGAAGTATATTAGAATATCATCTATAAAGACTACCAAAGATTTGACGAGGTAATCACTAAAGACTTTATTCATCAATTCCAGGAATATTTCTATAACATTAGTTAGTCTGAAAGGCATTACAATGAATTCATAGTGCCCGTATTTTGCACGAAAAGCAGTCTTGTGGATATCCTCCTTCTTCACCCTTACTTGGTAATATCCCAACTGAAAATCCATCTTGGTGAAGTATTTTTTTCCCATGTATCTGATCAAACAAGACATAAATTTGGGGAAGATGATACTTGTTCTTTATCATGATTTTGTTGATCTCACGATAATCAATGTAAAGACTCATTAACATATCATTATCCTTGGCAAAGAGGACAGGTGCACCCCATGGGGAAGCACTTGGGCGTATAAACCCATTATCCAGATTCTACGGTAGTTGTTTCTTTAACTTCTTAAGCTCATCAACAGCCATTATATATGGATTATTGGATGTTGGAAATTCCCTAGGTGTAATATCAATTAATAATTCAACATTTATTCTTAGAGGAAGAGTAGGAAATTACTCAGGAAACACTTTAGAGAATTCCCTCACAATATGCATGTCTTCAAGGATTGTTTCTTCCTTAGACTCAATCATATGAGCCAGATACACATGCCCATAGGGTAGTAATATCCATGCTTTAGATGATGGTACTAAAGAAGATTCATCTTCTTCCTTGCACTTGTACAGAATTGGGGGTCGATTCTCTATATGGAGAGTGATTTCCCTCTCATAGAAATTTATTTTGGATCTATATAAGGAAACACAATCCATTCCAGGAATTGCATCAAATTCCACCCTAGGGAGTATAATGAGGTTCACTGGGAATTTTCATCCAGAATTTATGATAGGATAGGATTTATATTCTTGTGTTTCAATAATTTCCCCATTTGTTGTTCTCAACGAAATCCACACTTCCATGATTTTTAGTGGTGTTGGGATTGTTCTACTAAACTTTTGGGATATAAAAACTACGTAGAACCAGAATCAAAAAGTACATTCTCTATTCTTGAATGAATAACTGGCCAACCTATCAACACTTCGTTTTCAGGGTTAACTTCGATGGTAGTGGTGAAAAAATCTCTCCCTTTCTACCATAGAGGTTGTTGGTTGCCTCTAAAAACCATTGGCTTAGGGAACTGGTTTTCAAAGTGCCTTGGTTCCTTGTAGTTAATTAAATGAACAACACATTGAGTTTTGAACCGAGTGTTCTCCACCTCTGTCATAGCTAGGGGTTTTTCTTGTCTGAAATTAATGGCCATATTCCCTTCTATTATACACCTAAATAATTTCCTCATCCCCTTTAGGGAATTTTCGGGGTGCTTCTTTCTACACCATTGGAAAGTGGGGTGCTGAATTTTCTTAGCACCATTGGATTTATCAATTATACTACCATAATTTAAGTCCACCTTATTCTTCTTATCCACATGATACCCCTAATATTCTATGATCTCTATTTTGACTTTGAGGACACATCATACAATTTCCTCATAGCTATCAAAGTCACAGATCGCAAGGGGTTCTCGTAGGCTAGGTTTTATCCCACCAAATAAGTGATCAACCCTGCATTCATGGGTGATAAAAAATCTATAAAATTATCATGCAATCCTTGTAAGTATTTCCTATTACGCTCCGATAGATTCATCGACTTTTTTCTTTAGGTCAAAGAAGTCTCTTTCCATCTTTAGTCAGAGGGTGCGACTAAAGTACTTGTTGGGAAACATTTTCTATAAATCCATCCATTACAATGCCTTAATCTCCTCCTCGTGATTTTTATTTTTGATCAATGTCAAACATTGATCATATTTACCCTCCATATGATAAATATCCTGAAGTACCTCTCTTTTTCATAACATTGTTGGATTGAGAAGATCTTCTTAGTGGATTTGATCCATTCTTCAGCGATTGAGGGATCAGATGATCCATTAAAAGTAGGAGGCCTTTATATCATTAAGCTCTAGATTTGGACTAGTTCTTTATTAGGGGGGTTGAATGTTCCTATTTACCCATGTTTCAATTCAATACATGAGTTAACTGAGATATTATCATGACAAAGTTCACGATTCATGCTCACATTGTATTGGGAATCTCATTAGAACAATCATCACATTGATCTTCACATCAATTGTTAGACCGAGCCCTCTTATTACTGACCATTGTCAGAAATAAAAGGAATGTTAGGGGTAACACATAATTCATAATCCAAACACAAAAATAGATGAATTATAAATTACTTTTATTTCTTCAACTTATGAATTTATAGGCTTCAATCTATGTTATCCATGATCTACTTCCTAACATATCTTCTTAGGGGGAATTTTTTAATTCCCTTAATAATAGTTCATACTAAACTTGGGAATTTACCAAATCATATCCCCTGGTAGTGTCATAACCAAGAGTGTAGCAAGGCCTGTTTTCATGCACCAGTTCTCATTCGAGTCCAGCTCAAAGCGGTGTTTTCGGGTTTTACCCCTAGATACATCTCTGACAGAGTCGCCTCTACCAACTCGTATCCTGATAGATAATTATTTTCTTGGTAAACCACTTACTCAATACTTACCAAAATTTCAGGTTGTTTTTATTATTCTTAGTCTTTTCCTTAAGTCTTTCACTAGGGTTTTATAATCCTTATCCCTAATATAACTAAACCTATCCTCTAATACCAACTATAACAACCCAGCTCTTTATTACACTCATAAAAATGATTTATTACATAAAACTCATGACTTGATAAAACATATAAGATCAATAGGTCTAGAGTATTTGGGGAATAGGAACATTTCATAACAACTTAGAACATTAAAGACAATATCTCTTTTGAAATCTTCTTTTACATGACTACAAAAATTCCTTCGTACTTAGCATTGCATGGGATGACCTGAGGACATGCATAAGAAAAGGGTGACCTATAAAGACCAGTAAGGGAGTAAACTAAGAATAGTAGTAATAATACAGTACATGATAGGAAACATTCATATCAATGGATCATAAGAGATATGTGAACATAAAGGCATGATACAACATTATTATCATAACATGGAAATGTGACAACAACACTTAACATGGTATTAGCATGAGACAAGGATCATTGCACATGGAGAATGAGTAAACCCTCATTACAATTGAATTAGCATTAGTAAACCTTGTTTCACTTGATGTATCATGATACTAAACATTACCCAATGCATTGGAACTCTAATAGGGTGCACCCTTCTTAATCATTTCATTTCTTACATAAGTGAGCCACATGGATCATATAACATGGATTCATTAAACATCATCATTTATTCCATGATAAAAGAATGTGGAATTAATAAATGAAACTCTATAATCAATAATTAAATTTTCATAAAGGTGAATACCCTTGATAGAAAAATGGGTATGGTATTCACTACAAAATGACTTTGGCTTGGAAAATTGTGGTGCAATTTCGGCAGCATAATGTCTTGAGATAAGAATTCATATAAAAGATTTATGAGAGAGAAAGGGGTGACTCATCATATGTAAATGAAATGGATAGTAAGTATTCAAATAGATACATTTTCCAACATATTTAATGGAATTTATATTTATAATACAAAATAATTGATTGAATTTAAATGATAAGAGAGAAATTCCTTACAGAATTTTGGCATAGTGATGGGTGTACATGGGAGGAATTAATAATAGATAAAGTGGTGTATCATCAAAAAAAAATATGGAGTGAAGTATGGTGGAATTTTGAAATCCTAAACCAACATTTTTAATTAAAAAAGGTATAATAATATAATGAAATTTGGACAAAAATGAGAAAGGAAGAAATCCCTTAGTGGGATGTCTGATCCCAAAGGCTTGGGAGATTCTTGAGAGAGCCTTATTAGAAGCATATAGTCCCTTGGGAGGATTTTAGAAAGAGGTGTTCAGAGTTTTTTAGATATCCAAGGGCTTTGAGTGAAGAGGAAGTGGGAGCTTGTGTGGGTTTATATAAGAAAATATTGGGAATTCTTTATTATTTAGGTTTTGGCCACCACACATTAAACTAATCAAAACAAAAAACCAAACCATTGTTTTTTTCAAGGTTTTTTAAAAATGGGTGTGGATAAAGCTATTTTATAAGTACAATGGAAGAACTTATTAAAAATTTTGTATTTAATCTATGGTGGTTAGTCACACTTTCGTGGAAATCATTTTAAAATGAAAAAATGTTTTATAAGTCTTGAAGGGTCCACTAAAGCTAGGTAAAATAAATCAAAAAAACCTAAAATCACATTATTTTAATGTTAAAACATATATTGGCCGAAAATAACATTTATAGTTTTTTATTACATAACTATTGGGTCATTATGATGACATAAAACACATACATTTAAATGGTATTTAATTTTTACCCAAAAATTCGACTATCTTAGAAAATTATAAAAAAATTAGCTGTTAGATAATTTCGACAGTCTGATTCCAAAATTAATATTCATTTTATTGAAATAATTTTCTAAATATGTGAAAATGTTACTTTTAAAATAAAAACCTACATTTATTGAAAATTCATGGGTTTTGAAAAAACGGCTTTCAAACCTTAATTAAAATTATGATTGATTTCCCAAAAATTAATGATCATTTATATTTAAAAAAATGTAATGTAGTAATAATATTTAATTCAAAAATATATTAATTCATCATAATATATTTCTTAATTTAATATTAATTAAAAAAATTACATTAATTACAAAACATTTACAAGGTAACAATAATAAAATGAGTGTATATTTTTTTATATACAAAAATAATGAACACAATTATAGTGCTAATGTCTTGTTACATAATCCCTTATAACACCAACATATGGCCTAAGGGTAAGGTGTGTGATGGTGACAGACTCTTGGGGTGGCTCGGATAACATCTCTCGGGTAATAATCTCTATCAACTTCCACTTCTCCCGTAGGTGGTTCTTTTTGAGCTTATCATGTTGAAGATTGACTTGGGCTTTGTCAAGAGATAATCTCAGTGATCCCACATCCATTATGAGCTCTTAAAAATGGGCTTCATATGGATAAATTTTAATGGATGAGGCCATTTCTTCCTTTTTATTAGTAAATTGGATTTTTTACATCCCTATATTTATATTAATCAATATATCACTGTTAAATGGTTATATTTTCTATGGTAACAATTCTTAATAGTATTTTGAATTCCAAAGTCATAAAACCAAATATGTTCATATGTTATATAACCTTAATATGACATTTAATTAGATCTAGATGAATTTTCATTAATAATTGTTTGGTCCGTTACATAATCCAAATCCAACCTTTCCTATAAGGTGTGGGCATTAGGAGTTCACATTCATGAAATTTGGACATAAAAATTCTCAAATCATCTTCATGGACATAATGAATAGATACTTTAAATATTTCCTAGATGTATTTTTTTAGTATATAAAGATGATATTTCGGTATACTATAAAAGTATGTAATAACACATGGAGCACTTTAATGATGTGATAAAGAATTTAAAGAAGTGGAATTTATATGTGAAGCATATTAAATTTGAGTTTTGGATGGAGCATGCAACATTATGGGGGTATGTTGTCATATATACGGGGATATATGTCGACCATTGAAAATAAAATATTATTTTGGACTATCCTAGACCGTTATCTAAGATGGTGGTCCGTAGTTTCCCCGCATTATTTAGGTCCTATTAGTGATTTCTAAGAAATTTATCATCATTTTAAAACCCACTAACCATGATTATTATAATGGGAGTAAATTATGCTTGGATTTAAAGGTCTGAATGTATATTCAATTTGATGGATAATAATATAACTACAACATCTATACTCACCTTACCCATAAGTGGAAAAGAGTTTTTTATCTACATTGATGAATCAAAAAAATTCTTGGCATATGTAATTATTTTTAATGATAATGTAATATCCTATGGATCAAGAAAATTGAATGTTCATGAATAGAACCATATAATGCATGGTCTTGATTTTTCTATTGTAATCTTCATGTTGAATATTTGGGTTCATTATAAATATGTAGAAATGTGAAATATATACACATACAACAAGATCCCAAAATATATATTCACACATAAGGAGTTCAACATGAGCCAATAGTGATAGTTAGAGAAGATTAAGGATTATGATGTCTAAATCTAATACCATCTGAGGAATGAGAATCACATGGATGAAACTATATGTATAAATGTTCTTGAAAACTTATCCATGATTATGATTGTGAAATTATTGATGTTCATGGATATGAAAATTATTGAAATGGTCATCATGGAGAATATAAAATCATTCTATATTTATAAAAAAATTCCTATAGAAACCCCAACTTAATTATCCAAGTGTTAGTGTCTATTTTATTTCAATATCATAATATGAAAGGGATATTATCCCGAAGGACTAATTATTTTAGTCATCTTGAAGAAAAAAATACATTCTTTCCAATATTATGTTTCAAATATAAAATACATAGCAATAGAACAAATATTTTTTCCTTTATATTATTCATAATATCCTTCCTCATATCCTCGGGTACTAAAAATGGATAGTAGGTGAGATGGAATTCATAATAAGGCTTGCGTAAAACAAAAAACTACCTTGAGTAAAAAAATTCATACTCAATATGGAAATGTAAATAATAGAAAATAAATTTCATTTAATCAATAACGTGAGTACAAAATATAATAATGGATTATATCAATGCAATAGTCAAGTAGATAATAATAACTGAATTTTCAATGAAGAAAATTATCAACATTATAAATCATTATTTCAGAAATCATGGTTCCTTTATCATAAAATCCTTGTTCCAAGATGGCATAATCAATGGGTAATTATACAAAAAAATCCCACTTAATTTGGAAAATTGATTATTCTCATGAGGTCAATCGATACATCCATGGGGTATATAATTCCGGTCCCCAAACATAACTACATTCTAAATGAATTCCATATATATTGAATGGTCAATTTAATTCATAAATAATACATATTATCAATATATACCTCTATAGAGTATAGAATTTTTAATACTGATATTTTCCACATTAAATTAAATTAATTTTATTAGAAAACATGAAATATAGAAATGGTATACAGTTTAGTAAATTATCATATCTTTGATACATGTAATATTAATATTAAAGGAAAAGAAAGGTTAAATTGAAAATAATCATAATAAAGATAATTATACAATAGAATTTAAATGAAAAAAATGCATAAGAGATAAAATATTGTCATCAATTCATCTGAAATATAGGTTTTTTAATAAAACAGTGTCCTTTGTTAAATTATTGAAAATCAATGAAAAACCTAATTATAATATTTCAATAAATAATTTTATTTATAAACAAATGAAAACTGTTAAAATAATATGAATACCATAACACGGTTATGGGGGTGGCAAAGTCCATTAACACCATATAGGTTAAAAATAAATCATTCCTTTTGAATTATTGTAATGGATTTTGAAAATGAAATTTCTCGAAAAATTTAGCTGGATTCTTTTAAATACATTTATAAATATAATAATAACATTAAATTTTCTTGATAAATTAATTGATTAATTTAAATATACTTCTAACAAATAATTATGAAAAATATAGACATGGAATAAAAATATACCCCCTCAAAAATGATAAATAAGATAATATTTTCTTTTAAAATTTTTTGTCTGATTCAAGTTCCAAATAAAGGATATATTGAAAGAAAATATGGAAAATCCATAAAAATCCATAGTATTAGAAAAATGGTCTATTTTATAAAGTATTGATTATAATAACCCATCAATGAAAATAAGAGTAATCCCAAAAATTAGATTGTTAAATAAATTCATCCCTATTTAGTAACTTTTAAATTTTAAACCACTGAAAGTATAAAAATGAATTTAAACATGAATCATCATTAATAAATATATATATTCATTTAATATATATAAAATTATAGATATATATATCACATAAATTTAAATATATTCATAATACGAAATATGTATCAATGGGGTGGAAATTGTGTCGAAGTCCCATAAAATGATAATATAATTGAAATGAGAATTATTCAACAAGTGATTATGTGTTAAAAATGTAAATATGCATAGGTTAGGTTTAAAGAAAACATATAATAATAAAATTTCATTTCACACATAATCTAATAGTATCCATGAAGAAGTGATATATTCCAGTGAAAGGAATTGAAGTTATGAAACCCCTTACCTCATGCTTCCCTTTAGATGAACATGAATTAACATCCTATATAATTATCTTAATCTTTGATATGAACAATTTTTGTACACTTTTCCATATATTTTATTCAGTAAAAAAACTTGTTTTTCACCAAAAAATCTATTATTTTGTGGATCAAATTTGTTATATTGCTGATTATAATTATTTTCAGATATTTTCCACACAAAGACACAAATAGAGAAAGAACATGATAGAAATTAAAATATACATGGAGTTTACTTTTTATACACTTCGTGTACAATTTACATGACATGGATCAAGAAGACTAGATACACGACCATGTTGTCATCCAAAAAAACAAATCGTGAACGTCCCAAATACACACTATATGGACCTTATAAAAGTGGTCGGTGGCCTATGAATGATATTACACACCATGTATGGTGGTGTAACATGTTGTGTTCTTCCACCTACCAAGAGTCATCGTCTTCCAAGTCAAAGATGACGTGTTAGCTCACCTATCGATAGAGAAAAGACAACCAAAATGTGTTGACCCGTGTGTAAGACGTGTACTTTCTAGTACATGTTGTGTACTACTAAAACCTATAAATTGGAGGCAGGCCCCCCAAGTTGGGAATGTATTCAGTATTAATTTATTCTAAGATATTCCAAGGGGGATCACTTTATAGATTTCCTAGAAGAGAAAGAGTATGACCGAAGAGATGAGAGAACGTGCTTCCATGATACCTTCTAACAACCTCCACTTTGATGCATTCAAGAGGATGAATTATGGTATTGCTATTTGTTTAGTTACTAGCTACTCCAAGAGTAGATAAATTCCCTATGTGTTGGGACTGTGGAAAATTATGTGCTGTAATTTTTTAATTGTGTTGTTGTAATCATGTTATTTATTCTTCTCTCTCATAATTCCTTATTCACGCTTTATAAAAATCACTAGAAAAATTATATCAGGACAAGAATAGGATTTCTAGGGATCATTTAAGGAATTACGATTAAAAACATCCATGATTATTGGATGTTTTAATCATCTCAAAAGGGATGCAATTAATAAAATTATGAAAAATAAATTTCTAGACCAAGGAATTGGTTTCTATTGATTTAAAAAAAACTCAATAGACTAAGGGGGTTCTGTTACATTCTTAACCAAATGATGTGAATTATCATGAATAACACAACCTCGTAGAAAAATTGATTTTATAAAAACCATTAAAATCCACAATACTGACACATTTCTCACTAAATTTTCATCCCAACCAAATTTTTTTGTTTTTCTTTATCTTTCAAGATATTTGTTATGAAATTAAAATACAATAACCTTTTTATCATAACACTAAATAATTGACTCTAAATTTTAGTAAACTTCACTAAATAAATTAAAAACTATATAAACATAACAAAAAACTACCTCTCATTATGGATCTACCCCTCACTAATACTATAATTCTTAGGGTAATATAATTTATATTATTGAAAACAAACACTTTAGAAGGAATGATACCAAATTTGGGAGCCGTTTTCGGGGTGGAAACGTTTAAATTGTATTTGTTTTAATCAAGTTTGTATCAATTTTAGAGAAAATAAAAATCAAAAATTCTAAAAAGTTTATTATTTTAATGATTCGTATTTCCCATGTAATTTTTTTAAAAATTATTTTGAATATTACGTGTCAGTGAAAATTGACGGCATATGATTCTGAGGCCTGGTGTGCTCGAAATTAATTTCTAAACTTTTTTAAAGCTATGTTCAGTAAACATGTGAGCGGGTTTTTGTAAGTTTTGAACTGATGCTAAGAAAGGAAATCTTAGTACACCGTTGAACTCACAACACCATTATTCTCTTAAAGAGACCTTCAACTCGACTACAGTAGGTTGAGAGTGAAATTTAGTTTTTTTTTTCGTGGAAATACAAATAAAATAAAGAAAAACTTTTATTTTATTTTTATAACCTATTTTTTTTTAAATTATGGTGGTGGGGACCACCTGATCTAGAAAACCCCCAATTTAAATTCTTGGTAGTGGGGACCACATGAACCCCACTTTAATGTGGGGAAGTCCCTTGGAATCCTCCCATTTAATTGTGCCAACAGAATACAATTAATTGTGCCATTTAATTGTGCCAACATTAATTGTGCCAATGTAAATTAAATTGATAAACCTATTTTAATTTTTTGGCTCCTCATTTCCTTGGTGAAATCATTGGTGAAATGGAGGCTTGGGGATAACTTTGTATAATTTGTTTCTCTAGTGAATAATTCCCTCTCCTACGAAGATCAAACTTCAGAATCAAGAATGGGGATGACGTAGGATCCCGACTTCGGAAGCATGTTGCGGAAGCGGTGATCGTTGTCACCGTCATCGGCTTCACCGACATCTTCTTGAGACACCTAAAAAAAGAAATAGAGGTAGGTATTGTTGTTTTTTACCCCTTCCCATTTTCTTTACATTCGTCTTCATTTACGAACATTTATATTCTTCTTGATAAAAGAACAAATAAGACGCTTGCTACAGTGCTAAGGCGGATGGTGCGATCTGAACGAACACGGCCCAACCTTTCAGCAACCTTTGTGGTATTTTGATGGTATTGAATCAACGGGGACATCCTGAGGTGAGTTAGTGAGTCTATGGAATGAAGAACGGGCCACCGGGGTGCACCTGGAGACCTGAGGAACGTCACCGGAAGGGCTCGGAAGTGGTGGTTGGAACCCTAGCCAACCACGAAGACGGCGGCAGCGCAACCACACTTCTGGAGAAGATTCATGGCCTGTCAACCATGGTGGAGTGATGACAGTGGCCAGTGCATAACCTTTTGTGTGACGGTGATGGTGGTGTGCGTCTGCGCCTCCTGGTGTGTAGGTGTTGCGGCGCAAGGCCGCAGTGGCAGTGGAGGGGCATTCAGATCGTTATTTGTTGTCAGAGGTGGCGCGGTGTGTGACTATGTCATGGAGGAGGGAGGTTCATCCGGCCAGCTGTGGGCCATGCACCATAGGCTGTACCGCCTACCGTCCAGCGTTCCGCCGATCACAGGTCGCACCGCAGGCTGCCCAGTGGGGCGCCCAGCACGGGCTGCACCGCGTGCCGTCTAGTGGGTGGCCCTGATGGCCATGTTGTGCCTGCGCGGACGGTCCTAGTGGGACCCAGTGGGCTGGGTTGGACCCAGGGTCAGACTTGGGTTGGTCTGGTTCGACCCGAATCTGGTCGGGTCGACCCAAGCTTGGTCGGGCCGGGCCGGACCAGACCTGGACCAGGTACAACCCTTTTCGCTCTTTTGGTCATAACTTGAGCTCTGGGTGACCATTTGATGAACCATATGAGGAACCAGAAACCTTCAATATAAAAGGTCCTTTTGGTATACCCCACTTGTGTTTTGGATAAATTTGGTGTACGGTCGGGTTGGATCGAACACGAATATAACCAGGCCCTCAAAACTAAAAGGCCAATAACTTACAGATCGAGTGTCTGATTGATGCACCATCTATTGTGTTGAGACCCCTATTATGTGGAGGTACTTTAGGATAATTTTTCGGGGGACTTCATGGAAGTTGGAGTATCGACCTGTGGCTTGAGGAGTGGACCCTCCTAGAATCATGCGAGCTTAGTGTGGGAACCCTGTAGCTGGATGTTAGATGAGAAAGAGATCCTATGGGGGTCTGTCTCTTAGTATCCTACATGGGTCTGTGCTTTGGGATCCTATGTGGTTATGTGTTTCAGTATTCCACTATAATCCTTTTTATGAATCCATGTGGTACTACTCTAGGATCCTATATGGGAATGTTGTACTAGTAGCCTACATGGGTCTAATGATTTAGGATCCTACATGGGTCTGTTGATTTAGGATCATATGTGGGTCTTCCTCTTAACAGAGTTAGACGATTAAAGAATTATATCTAATCATCTTTACTATTGTACCTATGTTATACCTGGTGTGAGCTAAGTCTTAATCTTTGTGGTAATATTCTATGTGGCGTACCTTTATGGTGCTTACCTTCATGGTGATATAATTTTTATATTCTTCTGTGTGTAATACCATTGTGGTACTTACCTTTGTGGTGGTTACCTTCATGGTAATCTATCCTTCATGCAATAGTTGTACTTTAGATAAGGATTACATCCTTGTGTTTCCTCATGAATGAGATGGGTATACTTGAAAACTTAGGTATATGTATGGTAATATACCTGAAACACATGGACGATTGTCACCTATCGACCGGTCAAAGTTCCGATGCTCTGCTAATGTGTATAGCAGCACTCGTGTCGAATCCTCAGTGATGATACTTTTAAATAGTCGTTTGTTTTTAGTTGATTGTATTTTGATTAGGGGGGTTTGTTTGCAGAGCTTAATTGAAATGATTGATTGACTATAATTGATTTCAAAAATTGATAAATATTGGGTTGAGTTCATTATTAGGGAGTTAAGATTGTGATATCCTTAAGCTTTGCTTTATATTGCATTTAAATTAACACCCACTTCACAAGTTGACATCGATTAGAATTCCTAAGTGTTAAAGCTTTAATACATGCCTTAACATAACTAGGATTCTAAAATAAATCAGTACTTGTTTATGGTAGTGTATTTATGGTTCCAATAATCCATGGAAACCACGTGCTAAACAAAAGATATCATTAATCCATGACATATTAAGTTCAACATACACAATGTTAAATTAACGAATACTCATCGAGCAAATAATCTCAACCACTTAACATCCCTAAATTTTGACTCACCCCAATGAGATATTTACTCAGACATTTGGTTGTTTAATATTCTTATTATAATAATTATGATGGTAAATTAAGAATAGAATAAAAAGAAATGGAATAGAAAAGAGTGGTGCGTCGAACACACACACACGAACAATGATGATACTTAAAAACGGATTTTCGATTGAATGAGGAAGCAAAATAAGGGAAGGAGATTCAACTGAATTTAAAAAAATTTAAGAACATTAATATTAAACTAGAGAAGGTGGATGAGAATAAGAGATATTGAAGAAGAAACTTTCATTAAAACAGAATTACAAAAGAAAGGACTTACAAAATTACAAAAACAAAGAACACGAAAGTAAGTGAAAACAAAGAGAGGAGGAAAGGTCTCTCAAGTGAAAACATGAGTATGGAAGATCCTCCCAAGCCTTTGTAAAGGATTTTTTCGTGCCAATATGATCTCCTCTCTTCTGAAATGCCAACCCCTCTCAAGGAGATAAGGGGAGAGTATTTATAGCCCAAGGAGTGGACTGTTTCCATTCCCAATCTGTCCCTCCACTTGAATCGCCAAATTTTCTATTCAGACAGCCGAATATCCAAATATCTCTTTCTCCAAAGTTTTAGATAATAATGTTTTCCGAATACTCTAAAAATATGGAGTCATTTTTACTTAAGGATAAAAAGTTATGTCCAGTTTATTAAACAAAGTTAAACTGTCCATTTCAATCCAGTATTTTTGAACTCCAAAATGTGAAATGGTTTTTGAATATGAATATGCCTTCAAATACGAATTATTTCTTCCACAAAGTCAGACGTCTATATCTACTATTTCACACTGAAAAATATCAGCTCAATTGTATGCTTACATAATGAGATATGTCATGCATACTATACTGATTTTAATTCTCATCCATAATGGTGGTCTGGAATTTAAAGCATATTTTTGTCAGCTTGATTTTGGATTTGGGTCTTGAAAGTTTTATCCAATACTCCTTACAATGTCCCCCAAACTATGGTAGAGAATAATGGAATTTGGACTTCTTTATTTATCCCAGTAAATCAGTATTCATGAATAGTCCAGTTTCTTCACAAATTCTTTGGTCTTGTTTCTGAGGACCATATAACCCTTCAAATGGTATAATTGGCTCATGGTACCTTCTAATGAAATGTTTTATATTTAATGGGGAATCCTACAAAACAATAACCACACAATTTGGATCAGTATAGTGATATTTATTTTTAAAACAGTAAAGTAGCTCAATTGGACTACTTCTAAAAATCCTCAAAAATTATAATTAATATTAAAACATTAATATTTCACACAAATTATGAACATTTCATATAAAATTAGTAAAGGGAGTATATAATAATTCATGAAAATATTAATAACGTCAACTCCCCCACACTTATTTTTGTGCATGTCCTCATGTGAAACAAATATAAAAACATGACAAAATCATTTTCACTCACCAACAAATATTAAAATTTTGTTTTCTCCAATCAGGGGAGGTTTACACTATTTCACTCATCCATTTTGAATTCCACCACAAGTTGTTATAGAAACAAAGTTCCAAAATTAATTCATTTTTTCATGCTCAAATTTAGAAATGGAAAATGTGGACACTCAAAACTCACACCTCTCAAGATGATAAAATTTATTTGTGGAGGTTCACTCTTTCACCAACTAAAAGTGAAAATCTTAGAGTTTGAAAAGAGTTCTCAGCTTCCAATCCCTATCCAAAGTGAAAAATAATCAAGAGGTCTCTTTAATGGGTTTTTCTGTGGCTATGGGATGGTAGGAATATAATTTCCAAGAGAGAATAAGAGGGGTAAAACACCAACATAGAAAAAGCATTACACATTTTTTTTTTGAAATAAAACATCGAAGGAAATGAAAACACATATTTACAAGGGAATTATTGTGTGAAGAAAGACAAAATAGAGGAAGAAAATATGAAATGGATGAGAAGATGAAATATTTACAAACCAAAAAACGTCTCCCAATGATATGAGAATATAATGCAAGTGTTCTTTTTTTTTCTTTTTTTTCTTGGTTTTTTCAAAAGTTGAACTTGGAAAAGATCACACACTCATAACCCAACCCATTATTAATCTCCTCACGACACTAATTGTAATATTTATAACAAGATCAAAGGTTGAGGAAGAGTTATTTTTTACCTACCCAAGACACAACCCATTTTTTCATTTTTTTTTATTTTTGTTTTTGATTTTTTTCATCATTTTTTTGAACACTTGGAAATACCATTTACAAAATTACATAAATGGAAGTTCATTACATTCTTCAAAACACACTTAATGACAACCTTTCCCCCACACTGAAATGGATGCTTTCCCTCAAGCAGATGATAACGCATTGAAAATAAATAATAAGGTACCCAAACAATGAAATCCATTCCCCACCACACTTAAATTTAAAAAAAATATATACAATGAAAATCCATGTTGATATTGGGTGGGAAAAGGTATTGGGCTTGTAATGTGGCTATCAAAGAAAAGGTTTTCATAGGCTCGAATGGGATTTCAAAAGGAGGATTAATGTAAGAGAAATGGGAGGCTATTTGGCTATTTTGATTCTCATGTGGTTCAGAAAATGCCTCTATCATATTAATACACACTAAGGTAGGAAATTCAGCTTGAAGGTCCACAAACGTAAGATTCAAAATTGGGGGTGAAAACACACATTTTGAAAAGATGGCCATAGGTGTCCTTGGTATGAAAGAAAATGTTGTTCCTCACGGTTTGGAAAAATCATTTTCCAAATCAAAAATTCAGCATTCAAAATTTGTTGGTTTTGACACAAAATTATTTATCAAAAATCATAATGAAAATACAAAATTTTTGAGATGAAAACAATCCGATTTACTCCCAAAAAAGGTTGGAAAAAATTTCAAAACTCGATGGTGAGTAAGCATGACTCTTTTGGTTTGTGTTTTTACATTGTTTTTAGTTTTTTTCTTTAAAATACACATCCACACAAAAGAGAAAGATAAAAAAATGTTTGAAAAAAAAGTGGTAAAAAAATGAAGTAGAAAGAAAAAGAAGAAAGAGGTAGACAGATGAAGATATAGAGAGAGAGTTAAAGGGAAAGAGGTGCCCCCTAGTTTGGATTTGGTGGGTTGCCATCTCCATCTAGTGGTAGGATGACTACAAAAGTTGGGGATCCAATGGAAGTTGATGTGGATCCAGGATTGTGTGTCCTCTCATGGTGATGCTTTAACTGATGTCCATTAACCGTGAATGTCCTTTTGGAAGAAGGGTCTTGGACTTGCACTGCACCAAATGGGTAAACCTTAGTAATAACAAAAGGACCTTCCCAATGAGAATTAAGCTTACCTGGGTGAAGCCGAAATCGATAATTGAAGAGCATTACCATTTCTCCTTCATGAAATACCTTTCAAAGGATGTGTTTATCATGGAGTGCCTTGGATTTTTCTTTGTAGAGATTAGAATTCTCATAAGAATCAAGTTGAAGCTCCTACAGTTCAGCTAATTGCAACAATCTTTGTTCACCGGATTTTTCAAGATCAAAATTACAGGTTTTCACAGCCCAAAAAGACTTATGTTGGATTTCAACTGGTAGATGACATGCTTTACAAAAAAACTAGCCTAAAAGGATACATCCCAATGGGTGTTTTATAGGTAGTTCGATAAGACCAAAGTGCTTTGCCAAGTCTTTTAGGCCAGTCTTTTCTGGTGGGTTTTACAATTATCTCAAGAACTCTTTTCAATTCCCTATTAGAAATTTCAGACATGCCATTTGTTTGGGGGTGATATGCAGTTGATGTTTTATGTACAACCCAATTGATTTTCAAAAGAGATTCCATGGTTCTATTACAGAAATGGGATCCCAAGTCACTGATCAAGGCACGAGGCATGCCAAATCTATGGAATATATCTGTCTTTAGGAACTCACTAACAGTATGTGAATCATCTTTTCTAGTGGGTTTATCCTCGACCCACCTAGAAACATAATCAACTATAAGAAGGATTTATGAGAATCCATTGGAAGGAGGAAATGTTCCAATGAAATCGATACCCCAAACTTCGAAGATCTCATAGAAAATTAAATGCTATTGGGGCATTTCATTTCTCTTTGAAATTGTGCCAAACTATTGGCAAGTGGGACATGATTGACTTAACTCTTGTGAGTCCTTGAAGAGTGAAGGCAAGAAGAATCCAGAGTCTAGGACCTTTCGGGAGGTACTTTGTGGTCCAAAGTGGACACCTTCGGGAAGTGAGTGACAGAATTCTAAGATGGAAAAATGATCATTTTCTTCAACACATCTCCTAATTACTATGTCTTCCCCAGTTTTCCAAAGTTTATTTTCTTCCCAAAAATAGTATTTTGAATCACTTTTCAACTTCATTTTTTGTTCTTTTGAAAACTTTTCAGGAAAAACACCAGAAACCAAATAATTTACAATTGGGTCATACCATGGTAACTTTGTATTGAGAGACGAAAGGTTCTCAATAGGGAATTTAGGATCAATAATTTCTGAATGAGAATAATTAGAAATTCTACTCAAGTGATCAGCCACAGGTTTTTCTTTTCTAGGTCTATCTTTGATTTCAAGGTCAAACTCTTGGAGCATTAGGATCCATCTTATTAGCCTTGGTTTGGAATCACTTTTCTTGAGTAAGAACTTAATAGAAAAATGTTCTGTGAAGATGATGGTTTTGGCACCTAAGTGATAGGATCGGAATTTATATAAGGCAAAAACCACTGCTAGAAGTTCATTTTCAGTCACAGTGTAGTGAGATTGAGTTTCATACAATGTTTTTTAGGCATAATAGATAACATGAGGGATTTTTTATCTTCTTTGACCAAGAACAGCCCCAATGGCTATATCAGAAGCATCACACATTAACTCAAAGGGTAAGGACCAATCTGGGGGTTGGATTATCGGGGCAGATGTGAGAGAAGTTTTTAGTTCAATTAAGGCTCTCTTGCAAACCTCATCGAAATGTAAAGTGACATCATTTTGGGGAAAATGAGTGAGTGGGAGGGAAATTTTATTGAAGTTACGGATGAATCGCTGATAGAAACTAGCATGACTGAGGAATGAACGGATGTCTCGAATAGAAGTGGGTTCAGTTAGTGATTGGTTCACTTCAATTCTGGCTGTATCAACTTAAATACCATCTTTTGAAACTATGTTCCCTAGAACAATACCATTTGCAACCATGAAGTGACATTTTTCAAAATTTAACACAAGGTTGCACTTGACACACTTTTAGAGGACAAGAGAGAGTAAATTCAAACAAGATTCAAATGAATCACCATAAATGGTGAAGTCATACATGAAGACTTCCATGCAGTGTTCAATAAATTCAGAAAAGATACTCATCATACACCTCTGGAATTTTGTAGGAGCATTGCAAAGTCCAAAAGGCATTCTTCTCTATGCATATGTTCCAAAGGGGCATGTAAAAGTAGTCTTTTCTTGGTCCTGATGTGAGATTGGGATTTGAAAATACCCAGTGTATCCATCAAGGAAGAAATAGTGTGACTTTCCGGCTAATCTTTCTATCATTTGATCAAGGAATGGAAGAGGGTAGTGATCTTTTCATGTTTCAACATTCAATTTTCGATAATCGATGCATACATGCCATTTGTTCTTCACTCAAGTTGTGACTACTTCTCCATGTTCATTTGTGACAACAGATATCCCACCCTTCTTAGGTACAACTTGAATTGGACTAACCCATTAACTATCAGAAATTGGGTAGATAATGCCAGCTTGAAGAAGCTTGGTGATCTCTTCCCTAACTACCTCAAGTATGAGTGGATTGAGTCTTCTTTATGGTTGTCTAATTGGTTTGGATGACTCCTCCAGATGGATGTGATGCATGAAAAGGGCAGGGTTGATTCCTGGGATGTCATCTATGGTCCAACATAAGTCTTTTTTTTCCTCTAACACTTGAACAAGTTTGGACTCCTCGATTTCAGTAAGTGTGGTAGAGATAATGACAGGATATGAGTGGTCATGGAAGAGAAATGCATATTTCAGGTGTGCAAGAAGAGGTTTCAGATTAGTCTCATATTTTATTTGTGGGTTAGACATATCAGGAATGGATGAAGGGAGTTCAGTT
The DNA here is from genome assembly GCA_963277665.1 of Viscum album. Taxonomy (NCBI): domain Eukaryota; kingdom Viridiplantae; phylum Streptophyta; class Magnoliopsida; order Santalales; family Viscaceae; genus Viscum; species Viscum album. Next base: position 1,628,835,731 of record OY728121.1, on the reverse strand, counting down.
GCTTCAGATTCATTCTCTTTAATACTTTCCAAGGTGGATCAGTAGATATCATAGTTGATGTGGGATTCAAGAGAGTTTTCAAGTTCTTATATATTGATGGAGTCTATGAATGAGAGGTCCACATCAACTTCACCATTTATGAATTGGTTAATCATGGTGCAGATTTCACAAGATCCTTTGTCATTAGAACATGAAGAACATGGTGGATTGGGGTTCAATTGAATCTTAGAAGTGTCCTTAGAAGCATGGATTGAGAATGCAGAGTGATCCTCAGATGGGTATCGCATGGCTTGGAAATTGTTGAACTTGACCATTTGGTCACCAAATTCAATGGATAAGATGCCTGAATGGACATCAATCTTGGTTCTCGCAGTCATGAGGAATGGTCTTCCTAGAATTAGGGGAGATCGAGAAGAGTTCATCTCACCTTCCATGTCAAGGACATAGAAATCAGTAGGGAAGATATGATCATTGACTCGGACAAGGACATCCTCAATTATTCCCTTAGGACTGGTTGTGCTTTGATTGGATAACTGAATGACAACACTCTTTGGGTGCAAGGGACCTAGACCAAGGTTGGAGAATACAGATTTGGAAATGACATTAATTGAGGCTCCTAGGTCTATGAGTGCATCATCAAAGTTTGAACTTCCAATTTGGCATGGAACCGTAAAGGTACCTGGATCATTGCACTTAATGGGTATGGACTGCTGGGTGGAAACATTTTCAAAGGTCCTAAGTTGCCTCTTGTGGGTACACAACTCCTTGAGAAACTTGTCATACTTAGGAATTTTTTTATGCCATCTAAGAGGGTAATGTTGATTTCAACATGTCTAAACATGTCAATAATTTTAGGATCAGGTTCAAAGGACTTCCTTGTGTTAGAAACAGCTTGAGGAAAAGTAATTGGGTTCCTTAGTGGAATGGAAGGAGGTGATGGAATGGATTCAGATTCCTTTTCATTTTTATTTTTCTTTTCATTTTCTAGGTCAACATTCAAAGGAGGGTTGGAGTACTTATCTTGTGGAATAGCAATTTTCTTTCCCGATATAAGTGCAATTGCACTTACATTACCCTTGGGGTTGGGTAATGGTTGAGCAGGAAGTTTGGAAGAATTGGATTTTTGGTGCTGGCTCAGGTGGGATGAAAGTTGACCTATTTGAGTTTCAATGTTTTTAAGGCTAGAATTGGTGAAGGAGGCAAGATTTTCCACTACACTTTCCCATGGTTTCTTGGAAGAAGAGGCTTGTCCCGAATTGGGATTGCCTTGATTTTGGTTCTTGGGAAATCGATTGTATTGGTTTTGGAATTGGGAAGGCTCAATAGGATAATGTAATCAAGTAGGAGGATTGTTCCTTTGAGGTTGAGGAACAAAAGGATAAGGTTGATGGAAGTTACCACCACCTTGACCATATTGGAATTGTTTTGGGTTTTGAGGAGGGAATTGAGGGCAGTGAGATATGTGATTACCATACCTAAGGCCTTGGTTATAGGAAGAAGAAAAGGGCTCAGAGTGAGGTTGGTTGAAGTTTCTAACAAAATGACATGATAGTTGAGGATTGGTGTTCTGCTGAGCATATGCTGCATTGAGATCCATTGGTCCAGATGAATCGGATCGATCCTCTTGAAGTTGTGGACATGTTTCAGTTGGATGAGATGGAGAGTTGCAGATTCCACAGTTTTTGATAGGTCCAGGAAACATTGATTGTGGAGAAGATGAGGTTGGGGATTTGGTATCCATAGCTAGTTGTCGCACAAGTCCTGTAAGTTCACTCATCCACTCGGTCATCTTGTTCGGCTAAATTGATTAATTATCTTGGCCTTGTTTGACTTGAGCATGTGCTCGAGTATGGAATTGTTGTGTGTTTGCATCCATGTTACTTATGAGGTCTCTTGATGCTATAGGAGTTTTATCAACAAGAGCACCGCCACTTGCAGCATCTATGAGAGTTCTCTCCATAGCCAATAACCCCTCATAGAAGTATTGGATCAAAAGTTGGTTAGGAATTTGGTGATTTGGGAAGGTTGCAATAAGATTTTTGATCCTCTCCTAGTACTCATGGAGTGATTCACTTGGGAACTGACAGATACCACTTATTTCCTTTCGGATAGATGCAGTACGAGAAGCAGGAAAGAATTTTTCTAAGAAAAGCCGCTTCATTTCATTCTATGTGGTTATGGAACCAGGAGGAAGGTAGTAGAGCCATGACTTAACAGTGTCAGCTAGGGAGAAAGGGAATTCCCAAAGCTTGATTTGTTCTTCAGAAACCCCTTGAGGCTTCATGGTAGAGCACACTACTTGTAACTCTTTAAGGTGGAGATGTGGGTCCTCACCGGATAGCCCGTGGAAATGAGGAAGAAGATGAATCAAACCTGATTTGAGTTCGAAGTCGGCCTCTATGTTTGGATATTGAATACCAAGAGGTTGGTAATTCATATCAGGAGAAGCAAGTTCTTTAAGTGTTTGTTCCCTAGAATTGGCCATATCTAATTCAATTGGTTGGACAAGGACTGGTTTTTGAATTATTTGATTATCTCTTATGTTCCTCCTAAGTTGGCGAAGTGTTCGCTCAATTTCAGGGTAAAAAAAATCCAAGGGATTGTTTGGGAGGATACGTGGCATTCAGAGAGATTTTAGAAGAAAGAATAATATGGGTTTTCTTTGTATTTTTTTCAGTGTATGATTTTTAAGTGGAATATGGGTTTTTCTTTGTGTTTTTTTTTCAATTTTTTTTTCAATTTGTTTTTTTTTGTGTTTTTTTACAATAACAAGAAACTAATAACTTATTAAAGCACAATCGCTGGCGATGGCGCCATTTGAAATACACGGCCGATTGTCACCTATCGACTGGTCAAAGTTCCAGTGATCTGCTAATGTGTATAGCAGCACTCGGGTCGAATCCTCAATGATGATACTTTGAAATAGTCGTTTGTTTTTAGTTGATTGTATTTTGATTAGGGGGGTTTGTTTGTAGAGATTAATTGAAATGATTTATTGAATATAATTGATTTAACAAATTGATAAATATTGGGGTGAGTTCATTATTAGGGAGTTGAGCTTGTGATATCCTTGAGCTTTGCTTTATATTGCATTTAAATTAACACCCACTTCACAAGTTGATGTCGATTAGAATTCCTAAGTGTTAAAGCTTTAATCCAAGCCTTAACTTGACTAGGATTCTAAAATCAATCATTACTTGTTTATGGTAGTGTATTTATAGTTCCAATAATCCATGGAAACCACATGCTAAACAAAATATGTCATTAATCGATGACATATTAAGTCCAACATACACAATGTTAAATTAACGAATACTCATCGAGAAAATACTCTCAATAACTTAACATCCCTAAATTTTGAATCACACCAATGAGATATTTACTTAGAAATTTGGGTGTTTAATATTCTGGTTATAATAATTATGTTGATAAATTAAGAATAGAATAAAAAGAAAGGGACTAGAAAAGAGTGGTACGTTGAACACACACACATGAACAATGATGATAATTAAAAACAGATTTTTGATTGAATGAGGAAGAAAAATAAGTGAAGGAGATTCAACTAAATTTAAACTATTTTAAGAACATTAATATTAAATTATAGATGGTGGATGATAATAAGAGATATTGAAGAAGAAACTTGCATTAAAACAGAATTACAAAAGAAAGGACTTACAAAATTAAAAAAACAAAGAACACGAAAGTAAGTGAAAACAAAGATAGGAGGAAAGGTCTCTCAAGTGAAAACTTGAGTATGGAAGATCCTCCCAAGCCTTTGGAAATGCTTTGTTCATGCCAATATGATCTCCTCTCTTCTGAAATGCCAACCCCTCTCAAGGAGATAAGGGGAGAGTATTTATAGCCCAAGGAGTGGACTATTTCCATTCCCAATCTGTCCCTCCAATTGAATCGCCAAATTTTCTATTCAGACAGCTGAATCTACAAATATCTCCTTCTCCAAAGTTTTAGATAATAATGTTTTTCAACTACTCTAAAACTATGGAGTCATTTGGACTTAAGGATAAAAAGTTATATCTGGTTGATCAAACAAAGTTAAACTATCCATTTCAATCCAGTATTTTTTAAGTCCAAAATGTGAAATGGTTTTTGAATATAAATATGCCTTAAAATCAGATTGATTTCTTCAAAAAAGTAGTGCACCTATATCACCTCTTTCCCACTAAAAAATATCAGCTCAATTGGATGCTTACATCATGATATATGTCATTAATACTATACTGATTTTAATTATTGGCCAGAATAGTGGGCTGCATTTTAAAGCATATGTTGGGCCCTATTTTTTTAGATTTGGGCCTTCAAATTTTTATCCAAGACTCCTTACATTGTTCCCAAAACTATGGTTGAGAATAATGGAATTTTGACTTCTTTATTTATCCCAGTAAATCAATCTTCATGAATAGTCTAGTTTCTTCACAGATTCTTTGGTCTTGTTTGTGAGGACCATATGAACCTTCAAATGGTAGAATTGTCTCATGGTACCTTCTAATGAAATGTTTTATATTTAAAGTGGAATCCTAAAAAACAAGAACCACACAATTTGGATCAGTATAGTGATATTTATTATTAAAACATTAAATTGACTCAATTGGACTACTTCTAAAAATGATCAAAAATTATACTTAATATTAAAACATTAATATTTCACACAAATTATGCACATTTCATATAAAATCAGTAAAGGGAGTATATAATAAGTCCTGAAAATATTAATAACATCAATACCTATGTAGGGTTTTTAGTTTTATTCATTCTATATGGTTTAACATTTTTGGATATTGTGAGACCTTTGAGGGTCTCAGGGTCCCTAATGAGTATCATTATACTCACCCCTGCATGGGCTACTCCCGCACCTTGTTGTGTTTGGTGAAGATGTCAGACAGCGCTGACTGAGGATGAGAGTACCAGGACTAGAGGCAGCTCGGAAGTGGAACTTAGACGAGGCATACCCCAGAGATGATCGTTCAAGATCTTTACCTACCCTTTATGTAGGATCCTTGGCGGGTGTTCACAGTAACTGTTTCAGTTTACTTCTATTTTTCAGTTTTCTTGTACATTCCAGTTGGGCTTGTATTCCAGCCCATTTTTCTTTCTATACACACCCAATTAACTATACAGTTTACTTGTGTTTGTATCTTTTTGTGTGCTTGGTTATGTGTTTTTATAGGTTATAATGGCATTGTCTTCCCGGTTTTAGGGAATATGTCTTTCGGGGCTAGTCGCCAGCCCCTGGGCTATGGAAGGCAGGCTTGGGGTAGTCATGGAACGGGGCCCAGGGGACGGGTCATGAAAAATTGGTTTTAGAGGATTCAGTTCTACCATAGAACATTGGACTCTGATATTTTTTATAGAAATATTGTTAAGTGTAGTGAGTTTGGATATAAGTTTAGGGAGTCCATTGTGGGTGTGGTGGCCAACGTATCCATACACCAGGACCCTGAATTCTGATTTCTAACTCAATGCATGAAAACACTGATTTTGTGAGTGTTCTGAAAATTTTTCATTTTGATCTCATTGAGTAATCTCTCTAGGTATAACTTATTGACCATGGAACACATGTTTATTTTCAGGATTCCACCATGCAGACAGCTAGCTAGGGTTTCGGGTAAAGTATGTGATGATAGCCCACTGAATGAAGAGGCCTCAGTGCATTGCCCTTTATCGGTAGGGGAACCAGAAGAGCCACCAGTGGTACCATTACCCATTGGGCCACCGATGCCACCAGCCCCATTAGTATAGGGTACATGCCACTTGAGTATGTTTCACGAGTTCCAGTGCCAGAGGCCACTGAGGTTCTGGGGTGAGACGGACCCACACGAGGCAGAGGATTGGTTGGAGGCCATGGTGAGAGTCTTATGATGAGTAAGGACACCAGCTGATCTCATGGTGAGCCTTGACACTAGTCTTCTATAGGTAGTAGCATGCATATGGTGGAGCTTCATACTCTAGCTTCACGATAAGGTGACACTTTTCTAGGAAGACTTTGAGGTCCTGTTTCGAGCAGAGTTCGTCCCAGTGACCCTTCAGGTAGTGCGCATACATGAGATTCTTCATCTACAGCAGGGCAGCATGACGGTGGCTCAGAACTCAGTGAGGTTCACCGACCTCTCATGCTACTTCACTGATATGGTGTGGGACAAATTCATCAGGGCTTGGACCTTTGAGTAGGGACTCAGATGGGAGATCATGGATTTGATGATTTCTCATAGTATCCCGATGTAGGCGGGGGTGTTAGAGAGAGCCCTCTTAGTGGAGAGTTTTCTTGCTGAGTAGTCACCAGCAGCAAGACCCACCACTGGGAATCACGTAGAGTAGTCTTCTGTAGCTGGCAGCAGATAGATGTCACAGAGGTCCTAGAGGACCAGACCTACAGGTGGACAACCGCAGGATTCAGGGATGGTTGTGCGGGTCACCGGAGACAGAGCAAGACATGCGAGAAGCAGACAGTGTAAAGCATGCGGCGGGCAGGGTCACATGGCTCGAGACTGGCTGACCCGTCGTACGGATGATCAGTAGACGGTCAAAGGACCACCCAGGCAAAGAAAATTGTTCGACTGAGGAGGTCCACAGGGAGCAGGCAGACATGGTAGAGGAGCTGGTCGTGTAGCTTATTGTGGGTGATTATTTAATATTTTACCGCCACCACTACCAGGTGGTCTACCCCGACCACAGGGAGAAGGTGGATAGGGGTGATCTCAGCTCCAGTCAGCTGAGGCATATGATCACGGTGCTTCGAAGATGATATGAGGTACGATATATGTATACTCCACCTTAGCTGTATTACTTATATACACAGGTTCCATTCATTCTTTTATTTCCACTTCCCTTGTTTGGAGCTCGGATATTCTAACGGGGTTGTTGGCTCAATACTTACGGCTAGAGACTCCCACAAGAGTGGATTCAATGATTACGCACTGGTGTTGGTAGTTTGAGCATACTCTAGGGGGTGAGAGCTTTGGCTGGGATCTCTTAATAGCGGCGTTGATGCCTTACAACATCATCTTGGGTATGGAATGGCTATCTATATTCCATGATCAGATTGACTATATTAGGTGAAAAGATTGGTGTATCCGTGAGGAGGGGACTAGGTTTACCTTCAATGGATAGAAGGGAGCCTTTTCAGTATTGGAAGAACTTACCCAGAGGAGGGTGCAACCAATCACTCATCATTTGGATAGCCTTACCCTCAGAGTGGTTGATGTGGGGAGTCTGAGCTATCCTATAGTGGTGGACCAGTATGTGGATGTCTTCCCTAATGATGTTCCGGGTCTACCTCTGTGCAGATAGGTGGAATTTTACCTTGGATTGTACCCTGGGATGGCTTCTATATCTACACCAGCATATCAGACTACTCTAGCAGAGCTTCATGAGCTGCGAATACCGCAGGAGGACATATAGTGTAAGGGGTTCATTCAGCCCAGTGTTTCTCCTTAGGTAGCCTCGATTTTGATCGCCAAGAAGGAATATGGGAGCTTGAGACTTTGTGTTGACTATCGGCGCCTGAACCAGGTGACCGTGAAAACAAGTACCCACTCTCAAGGATTGACAACCTCTTTGATCAGCTGAAGGTATCATTATGGTTCTCGAAGATAGACCTTAGATCAGGCTATCACCAGCTCAAAGTATGAGACGAGGATGTACAGAAGATGGCTTTTAGATTTCAGTACGACCATTGTGAGTTTTTTTTCATGTTGTTCATTATAACTAATGCTTCAGTGGTGTTCATGGGACTCATGAACATGATATTTTAGTCATACCTTGATCTCTTTTTAGTAGTCTTCATCGACGACATTCTAATATACTCATCTACTGAGGAGGAGAATGTCTATCATTTGCAGATAGTTCTGGACACACTCCAAGAGCACCAGCTTTATGGTAATCTCTTGAAGATCTAGTTATGGATCTGAGAGGTTCACTTTCTGGGACATGTCATCTCGGAGGTTGGATTTTCGGTGGATCCAGTGAATATTGAGGTGGTACTTGCTTGGGATCCACCAAGGAGTGTGACGGAGGTATGGAGTTTCCTTGGTTTGGCTGGATACTACTGGAGTTTTGTGCCAGATTTCTCTAGAGTTGTAGCACCTTTATCAGTGTTGTCGAAGAAGGGGTAACCCTTCATGTGGTCAGAGAGATGCCGGTGGAATTTTTCGAAGATGAGGTAGAGGCTGACTATTTCCCCTATCTTGAGGATTCTAGAGGAAGGTGTTGGGTACGTAGTCAACTATGACACATCAGGGACTAGGCTCGGATGTGTCTTAATGCCGGAGCAAGTAGTTATCGCATATGGTTCTCGACAGCTGAGAAAACATTAGCAGAACTATGTTAAACATGACCTGGAGTTAGTAGCAGTGGTCATCGCCTTGATGATGTGGTGACATTACATGATGGGTGTATGTTTAATATTCTACTTGAAGCACAAGAGTCTCAAGTACATCTTCTCTCAGAAGGACCTGAACCTGAGGTAATGACGTTGGCTCAAGTTCCTCCAGCACTATGACTTAGAGATAGTTTATACTTCTATAAAGGGGAACATTGTAGCAAATAGACTCAGTAGGAGATCTGGTATACAGCTGCTAAGTGAGGTGACGAAGTAGTTGGCTGCTTTGCAGATATCCTTTGTGGAATGAGATGGATTAGATTTTCTTCATTCTCTTATAGTAACTCCCCCACTTCTTCAGTGAGTCAAGGAGGCGTAGCATGGGAACACTGACTACGAGGCTCGACATGCTCATATATCCACAAGACAGGAACTTGATGGATTTTTTTAGGGTGGGGAGCACGTCATCCTTTTTAGAGAACATAGTATGGTTCTGGTGGCTTTATGGGAGGAAGTTTTGAGGTAGTTCCATACGTCCCCTCTAGCAGTACATCCAAGAGTGGTGAAGATGTACCAAGACTTCTGACGACAGCACTGGTGGCTGGGAATGAAGAAAGAAGTACCAGAGTTTTTCTATCGGTGCCTCACTTGTCAGCAAGTGAAGGCGAATCATCAGGTACCAGTAGTCTTAGTTCATCTTTTAGAGGTCCCAGAGTGGATGTGGGATATTATATCCATGGACTTCATGATATGAATTCCACGTACATCCAGGGGTCATAATTCTATTTGTGTGATCGTCGACAGACTCACCAAGTCATCCCACTTTCTACCGATCAGAGAGTAGGGTTCAGTAGAGAGCATGGGATGCCTCTATTTGCAGGATATTGTGTGGATACATGGATTACCCTCAATTATTGTCTCATATCTTGATGCATGTTCCACTTCTCGTCTATGTAATGGGTTGAATGAGGCTTTCGAGACGTAGCTTTGTTTGAGCACAACCTTCCATCCTCAGACGGATTTCCAGACTGAGCGGTCAATTCATACCCTTGAGGGCATGTTGCGTGCTTGTGTCCTCGACTTCCATCATAGTTAGGAGGATCACTTTGCCTTGGTGAAGTTCTCATACAACAACATATATCACTCCATGATTGGGATTGCACCTTTCCCGGATTTGTACAGCCGACCTTGCAGATCGCCATTGTGTTGGACTGGCCCAAGGGAGTCAGTACATATGGGACCTGAGATGGTACAAGCTACCACGGAAAAGGTGCAGATCATCCCAGAGCAGATGAAGACTGCACCGAGTAGGCATAAGTCTTATTCCAATAGGTGATAGAGACCTCTGCAGTTCGATGATGGTGACCATGTCTTACTACAGGTCTCACCCCGATGAGGTTTGCAGATATTTGGATGGGGTGGAAAGTTATCTTCGAGGTTCATTTGACCCTTTTATATCCTCAGCAGAATTGGAGAGGTGTGTTACTGCCTATAACTTCCTCCTTAGTTGCACCGGGTGTATGACGTCTTCCAAATGTCCCATCAGAGGAGATGCGTGCACAACCCTTCACAAATCATTGACTGGGGTGAGATGGACAATGATGATGGGGCAACATTTACAGAGATTCTAGAAGAGATTGAGGATTGACAGGAGTGGGTCTATCATGGGTGGTCGATACCTCTGGTGCACGTACGTTGGTAGCATGGGAACCTCTAGAAGATCACATGGGAGTGGGAGGCTCAGATACGTGCTCAATACCCCCATTTGTTTCCTTAGATTATGATGTGGTTTTTGGGGACGTAAAGCCCTAAGGTGGAGAGAATGTAATTACCTGGATTTTGATTTTATTTTTTTTAATTATATGCAATATTACGAGTCGGTTAAAATTGACGGCACCTGATTCTGAGGACTGGTGTGCCTGGAATGAATTTATGAACTTTGTTTTAGGTACATTCAAAAAACGTGTGAGCGGGTTTTTTAACATTTGAACTGGTGCTTGGAATTTAAATCTGAGGACATCGTTGAACTCGCAACGCTGTTATTATCTTAAAGAGATCTTCACCTCGACCGTTGTAGGTTGAGGGTAAAAGTTAGTTTTCTTTTTTTCTTGGAAATAAAAATAAAATAAAGAACAACATTTATTTTAATTTTATAACTTCTTTTTTAAAAATTATGGAGGTGGGGACCACCCGATCCAGAAAACCCCCAATTTAAATTCTTGGTGGTGGGGACCACCTGAACTCCTCTCTAATGTGGGTAAGTCCCCTGTAATCCTGCCATTTAATTTTGCCAATGCAATACAATTAATTGTTCCATTTAATTGTGCCAACTTTTGTTGTGCCAATGTAAATTAAATTGGTAAACCAATTTTATTTTGTTGGCTCCTCATTTCCTTGGGGAAATTGTTGGTGAAAGGGAGGCTTTGGGAGAACTTTGGTGAAACTCTTTCTCCAAAAAATAACACCCTCTCCAATGATGATCATACATCAGAATCAAGAATTAGGATGATGCACGAGCCCGACTTCAGAAGCATGTTGTGGAAGAAACGATCGTTGGCACCCTAATTGCCTTAACTGACTTCTTCTCCCGATACCTCCAACAAACAATTGAGTTAGAAATTGTTGTTTTTTTACCCCATTCCCCATTATTGATGTTCATCTTGATTTAAGAAAAATTATATTTTTCTTGATTCAAGAACAAATAAGCCACTTGCTATCGTTCTAACAAGGAGGGTGCAGGCCGAACGAACACGGATCAGCCTCTTCGCAACCTTTGTAGAATTTTTATGGTCTGGAATCGACGGTGACATCATGAGGCAAGTGTGGGAGTCTATGGAATGAAGAACATGTCATCGGGGCGCACCCAGTGACCCGAGGAATGTTGCTAGAAGGGCTCGGAAGTGGCGGCCGGCACCCTGGCCAGCCGCAGAGACGGCAGCGGTGGAATCGCGCCGCCAGAGAAGGTTCATGGCCTGTCGTCCATGGAATAGTGAGGGCAGAATCCGGCACACAGCTGGCCTCATGATGGTGATGGTGGTGTTCGTCTGCGCCGCCCAGCGTGCAGGTGCCGCGGCTCAAGGCCTTGACGGGGTGGAGGGAAAGTTGGCTTGCTGCCGGCTGCCAGTGGCGGTGCAGCATGTGACCACACCGTGGAGGTGGGCTGGCCGTCTGGCCAGCTGTATGCCACCCAGCGGGATGCCCATTGTGGGCCACATTGTAAGCCACCCAACATGTGTTGCACCATGGGTCGGGCCAGACCCAACGGGCCGGGTTAGACCTCGGTCCAGACCCAGGTCGAGGTGGGTCGACCCAAATCAGGTCGGGTCATCCCGGGTCGGCCTGGACCCAGGCCACCTATGATCTTTTTCACTCCTTCATCCATAACATGAGCTATGGGTGACCGTTTGACGAACTGTCTGTGGTGCCAGAAAACTTTGATCTAGATAGACCTTTTGGTATACCACACTTTTGTTTTGGATAAATTTTGGGTATGGCCGGGTTGGATCGAACATGAATCCAACCGGGCCCTCGGGACTAAAAGGCCAATAACATACAGAATGGGCGTCCAATTGATGCACCGTCTATTGCGTTTAGACCCCTATTATGTGGTGGTCCTTTGGAATACTTATTTGTGGGACTTTGTGGATGTTAGAGTATCAACATATGGATTAAGGAGGGGACCCTATTGGAATCATGCGATATTAGTGTAGGAACACTGTAATTGGTTGTAATATGAGAAAGGGATCCTATGTGGGTCTATGTCTTGGGATCATACATGGGTCTGTGCTTTGGGATCCTATTTGGGTCTATGTTTTAGTATTCCACTTGGATTTTCTTTAGGAATCCATGTGGGACTACTCTAGGATCCTACGTGGGTCTGTTGTATAAGGATCCTACGTGGGTCTGATGATTTAGGATCCTACATGGGTCTGTTGATTTAGGATCCTACGTGGGTCTGCCTCTTAACAAAGTATGATGATTCTGTAGTTACATCTGATCATCTTTACTGCCATACCTATGTTATACCTGGTGTGAGATAATTATTTATCTTTTTGGTAATCTTCTGTGTGGGGTACCTTTCTGGTACTTACCTTCATGGTGATATCTTTGTGATATTCGTATTTGTGGCATACCATTGTGGAACATACTTTCGTGGGGGTTACCTTCATGGTATTCTTTCATTTGTGGAACAGTTGTACTTTTTCTATGGATTGGGGCCTTGTGTTTCCTCATGAATGAGATGGGAATACTTGATAACTTAGGTATATGTATGGTCATATATTTAAGTAGGGTTGTTAGTTGTTTTCATGCTTTATGGTTTATCCTTTGTGGATTTTGTGAGACCTTTGAGGGTCTTGGGGTCCTTACTAAGTATCGTTATACTCACCCATGCACGGGATATGCCCGCACCTTATTGTGTTTGGTGCAGACGTCAGCCAACGCTGACTGAGGATGAGGGTACCAGGACTAGAGGTAGCTCGGAAGTGAAACTTAGACAAGGCATACCACAGAGATGACAGTTCGAGATTTGTACCTACCCTTCAGGTTGGATCCTTAGTAGGTGTTCATAGGAGCAGTTTCTGTTTACTTTTAATTTTTAGTTTTCTTGTACTTTCCAGTTGGGCTTGTATTCTGGCCCCTTTTCTTTCCATACACACCTTGTTCACTATACAGTTTACTTGTTTTCATATCTTGTTGTGTTCTTGGTTGTGTGTGTTTATAGGTTGTAAAGGAAATTCCTTCCTGGTTTTAGGGAATATGCCTTTCGGTGCTAGTCGCTGGCCCCTAACCTATGGAAGTCAGGTTTGGGGTAGTCACTGCACCGGCCCCAAGGGACGGGTCATGCCAATTATTACTCTCATATCTATTTTTATTATTTTTTATTCATCTTTTACACTTGGTGTGTTATGTGTCGTGCAGGTTCATAGGTTTATGAGTGGCTACATCACTCGTTCCAAGAGCGTTGAGTTATCAGATCTTTTTACAATTGACCTAGAGATCGAATGAACACTCTTGAGATGACGATGTACCCTTTTGGGTGAGCGCAACCAAAATTCCCCCATTAAGAATATATAATATAGATAACCATCTGCTGTCCAAGGAGTTGGACAGCTGTTTGGATTGAATGACAACCAGAACCAACAAGATCCATTTGTTCCAGGGTATGTCCGGTAGCAACTCAAACAGTTCCAACTAAGGAAATTTCATTACCTAGAGCTAGGTCAAGGGCCTTATTTTTCTCTAGAGAAAAAATTTGTGCCCCTACCTCACCAAGGGAAACTATCTCTGTGGTGAACCCTCCCATGAAGTAAGTCTTGAAAAAGGAGGTAATCTAATTTTTAGATGTAGGAATAATATATGTCATTTCAGATAGCCCATGGGTGAGTCCTCAACAAGTGGTACCCAAAAAGTGGGTATCACTGTGGTCTCCAATGATAAAAATGAACTCTTCCTTACACACAATCACTATTTGGAGAGTCTATGTAGACTACTAGAAGCTGAATGATGCAACAAGGAAATATCACTTCCCACGGCCCTTCATTGATCAGTTTCTAGAACAACTGGTGGGGCATGAGTTTTAGTACTTCCTCGATGGTTATTCTGGATATAACCAAATCTTTATTTCACCTAAATGTCCAGAAAAGAGAACCTTCACATGCCCCTATAGTACATTTTCTTATCAAATAATGTCATTTGGTATGTGTAATGCTCATTCCCGCTTCCAATGATATATGTTGGAAATATTCCATGACATGATAGAACAAATCATAGAGGTCATTGTGGGTGATTTTTTTGTTTATAGAAAATCCTTGAATACTTGTTTGAGGAATCATGAGCTGGTTTTGGAAAAGATCAATCACAATAAACTAGTTCTAAACTAGGAGAAATGTCATTTTATTGTGAAAAAAGGTATCATCTTAGGCCATCGGATCTCTATGAAAGGGATAGAATTTGATCTTACAAAGATATAAGTCATGTCAAATCTACCCATTCCAACTTCTGTCTGAGCCATATGAAATTTTATAGGGCATGCCGGTTTCTATAAACAGTTTGATAGATACTTTTTGAAGATTGTCTAGGCACTCCCCAACCTCCTCTCCAAGGATTAAATCTTTGATTTTGATGTGACATGTTCCATAGCTTTTCAGCATTTGAAGCAACGACTGGTGGAGGCTCTGATGATGATTTCTCCAAATTGGGCTGCACAATTTGAATTCATGTGTGATGTTAGAGACTATGCAGTGGGTGCAGTACTGGGGAAATTTCTAGATCACATCTTCCTACCAATTTACTTTTCCATCCGAACTCAGAATGAAGTACAGGTGAATGAAACTACCATAGAGAAAAAAATTCTTATAATGGTTTTTTCATTTGATAGGTTTAGTTCTTATTTGGTGTAGTCCAATGTTATTGTATATACTGATCATTCAGAACTAAATTATTTTTCTAAATAAGAAGAGTGTGAATACATAACTCATCTGTTGGGTACTTCTCTTCCAAGAGTTTTATTTGGAGATCCGCGACAAGAAGGTCAGTGAGAACGTTATTGTTGAACACCTCTCTCACATGTAACAACCTCATTTGGAGAATAAGGATGACAGAGACATTAGGAACGACTTCCTAGATGAGAAATTTCTCTTAATCGAAGGAACACCTCTACCTTGGTATGCAGATATTGCAAATTATTTGGTTATAGGAGTAGTTCACCCCATTCTAACTTACCAGTAGAAGAAGCGGTTTTTATCCAATGTCACAAGGTACATTGGGGAAGACCCTTTACTCTTTTGATCATGTGGTGATGGTATGAGTCACCATTTCATCCCGCAGATAGAAGCTCAAGGAGTTATAGAGTTATGTCACTTATCATCGATTAGAGGATGTCATGGCCCGGACAGTACGATAGCGAAGATCCTACAGTTTCTATTTTTTGGCCTACCACGCACAGAGATGCTCGTTACTTTGTTACTAGGTGAGATCAACATCATAGGATCGGTAATATGGGATGATGAGCTGAGATGAATCAACACCGGGTCCTAGAGGTCTAAATCTACAACGTTTGGGGAATTAAATTCATGGGTCCCATTCCCCCATTATAAGAGAACACTTACATACTTGTCTGTGTGGACTATGTCTCGACATGGGTGGAAGCCACTGCTACAGCACATGACAGAGCCAAGGTATTTGTGGCCTTTTGGAAGAAAACCATATTCAGAAGATTTGGCCTTCTTCGAGTGTTAATCAATGATAGGGTAACGCATTTTGACAATTCCTTAATTAATAATGAGTTACTTAAGTATGGGGTGAAGCATCACATGAGAACACATTATCATACACAGTCTAGTGGACATGTGGAATTATCGAATCGTTAGATGAAATATATCCTAGAGAAAATAGTGGGATCTTCATGGAAGGACTGGTCCAAAAATATTGATGATGCCTTATGGATATATCGGGTTGCCTTCAAGATGACTTTGGGGATGTCTCTGTTCCACCTTGTCTATGGGAAGTCATGCCACCTACCATTGGAGATAGAGCATAAAGCCTACTAGCCCATCAAGGCCCTGAATTTTAATTTAAAGGTTTCCAAAAAGAATCCCCAGTTCTAGCTGATGGAGCTTGATGAGATCTGATAGGATGAGTATGGGAACGCTAGACTGTACAGTGAAAAGACATGGGTGATCCACAACCGGAAGATTTCTTGCAAAACCATCCAACCTAGTCATCAGGTATTTCTCTTCAACTCTCATCTGAGATTGTTTCCAGGAATGTTGAAGTACCAATGGTTGGGACCATTCCAAGTGATCAAAGTTTTTCACCATTGGGTAGTGGAAATTTTTGTCGAAGATGGAAAACCTTTCAAGGTGAATAGAAAATGCCTAAATCTTTACCATCACATGAAGGATATGGTGGGTACAATCTCCACCATTCATTTCAGCTAACAGGACGTAGGTAGGTCGAGCCAAGGACATAAAATAAAGGCACTACCTGGGAGGCACCCTAGAGGTAACAAGCTGTTTACCACCTATACACATAGTGTGTACTGATCTGTTTAGTTTTTATTCTTAATATTATAAATATATTGATCTTAATATTATAAATGTATTGATCAAATAAGTTAATAAATTGTGATGGTGACAGTGCTGATGGTAAGGTCACTGGAGATTATTTCAGCTATCACCGATTTAGATCCCTCCATACCTAACTCTGGAACAGGATTCATCTTTTTTATACCCATGTTTAATTACACGGTGTGTGAGTTATTTTTCAAAACAATATATAAGTTTTTTTAATATAATAAAACCCAAAATGGGGATGGGCCGGTTGGACAGGGTCCTAAACTGGTTCTAAAAGACCTGGGTTCGAATCCTGACAACCAGCCCAATTCCATCATTTGTCCTCATAATAAAACTATATCGCATGAATTTCAATATAAATCATGTGATCCATGTTTTCATTAGATAATTCAAATGAATTTCAAAAAAAAGATAACATACAGGTGAAGTTAGAAGATTGACAGAGACTCGGGCCTAGATTCAAAAGACCTGGGTTTGAACTTGGTTAATCTCCCTGCTTCATCTCTTTTATTCAAATTAAAACCAAATTTCATGCATTTTATTAATACCATGTAGAATTATACCTTTACTTTATATATTAAAATTAATAATAAATGGGCCAAACTACAACCTTTTCTCCAGTCGTTGAGGTCTTACGTTTGGACAACAGATCGACAGTTCGAATCATAGCCTAAGCACTAGACCAAAGGTTGTAGTTCTATTTTTCGAATTTTACAATACACGGTGTGTATTTCTAGATACATTACATATATATATTTTTTTTAGTAAATAATATATATATATTTCTATTTCTATTTCTATTTCATTTTAATAATCAATATTAGTTATTCTATAGTTTACTATAATAATTATATTATATTATTTATTAAAAAAACATTATGATACATGGTGTGAGGGTCCTGGTACTTGCCTTTTACGGTGGTGATAAAGTCTAGGACCCTACATGGCCTAAGCCCGTGTCGCGCGACCCCCCCTACTCCTTGTTTCCTTATCTAGATAGACCTCCGCCCACAACAATTTCAATCTGAGGATTTTGAGCATTATTAGGCCTAATTGCTTCCACATTTAATCCTCACATCAGGCATAGATGATAGAGCTCATGCTAGTGGGAAACGGCCCACTTCTGCTACTGAGGGTGATCAGACTCTTCACCATCAGATTCATCTTTGAAATTCTGAGCGGCTAGCTTTGTATTTCTTAGTTTTCCCGCCCCCAGCCTTGGCCGCTCGGCCTCTTTTTCTGATGCAACCTTCTTCTGTGATATATACTGATTTCGAGGTTCCTGTGGCACCTTCGATTACTGATCCTCTAGAGGTAGATTCCACCCTGTCTATGGGGCTTATAGTTCTAGTGCTTCCACTCGTTCTTCCATCTCCACCCACTCAGAGCTAACATCCACACCCACAGTGGACCTGACCAAGCCTGGACTTCCACCCTCTACTGGCTATCCCTTTGAGCTCAATCGAGTATCCATTTCTCCACCTTCTACCACTATGGCAAGACCCTCTACTCTAGCCCCAGCTGATCCCCCACCACCTGCACCACCTACTACCCGCCCTCCGCCACATCCTTACATTATCTTTCCATAGGGTCGTCCTATAGCAGAGAGATTATGGTGATTCTCCCACCGTACTATTCAGTTGAGCATACTCTACCTGGACATGATCATTCCCCAACGTCTGAACATTTTTATGTGATTGAGGATCTTCTAGGACATAAGCATCTCCTTGAGTCACTTCAGGTTATCACTCCTACATACTAGGATTTATTTTTGGAATTTACGTCCACTTTTGAGTTCGATGGACCTGCCTACTGTCAGATGCCCACCGATGCATCCCAACCTATTCTCTTTCATCTAGGAAGATACCCATTTTCCTTTACCAGGGATGAGTTTTTCCTAGTGTGCAGATTTTATCCCCATCCTTCAACCCAACCTCCCATTTCTACCCTTACCTGCCCTGAGCACTCTAACCTTGCTATTGTGTGATGGGAACATGATGGACCTAACCACTAGTATACCCCCACATCATAGAATCGCACGCTAATCATCGACCAACCTCTTCATTTCCTTCACTTGTGCATTAGCGCCATTATTTTTCCTCACCATGATGATATGGGTGTCGAGTCCAGCCGACACATGGGGCTCCTTACTTTTATTGTCCTGTAAGACTACCCTGACCTCCCCTGTCTTGTGGCCACATACTTCTACTTCATGATTCACAACTGTCAAGGTAACCTGAACATATGTTTCTATTCCACATGCATGTCCCACCATTTGAGTGTTTTTGTGTCATCTCTCCATCCCAACCCCTTAGGCTCACCTCAACATCTCTACATCCTCATTCTTATCTGCATGCATATGGATGAGTGCTGTGGAGGTAGATGCATTCTTGCGCAGGATTTCCCTGCACCTACAGGGGCGAGGGATGACATAGCTTCTCCTACCGGTTTTGCTGACTAGGACCCACCACATTGACCTGAAAATGTTCCCACTACACCCCACCTCCCTTTATCTAGACTTTATTCTTTTTCCACCATCCCATATTCTTATGACCCTTCCACCTTCCCACCTCCTTCCACACCCTTGGTCGACCCCTCCTTCACCCTTATTCTTGCCAAGCCAGAGCACCTCCTCGATTCTATGTCACAGACTATTGGGAATCTAGAGTAGATTTTTGGGTTTCTCCTTCACCACCATGACCTTTCACTATAGATAACCTCTCAGACTCTAGTACATCCCTCTTCTCCTTAGCTTACTGCCGCACAGCCTCCACTGATAGATCTGGCCACTGATTCCATTCTCCTATCTTCTATTGGCCCAGCTACTACCACCACTATTGTTCCTGTAGTTCCTCCTATTCCTCCCACTCAAAGTGTTAGGCCCATTCTTTTGGTCTCCGTTGCGGCTGCTTCCCCATCACCATATTATTCTGCGGTGGATGGTTCCTCTTTTGAGGTGACCTAGTGACTGTTTTTTGGGAAATTTTCTTTCCATTATATATAAATTTTTTGTTCTTTTCATGGTATGTGATGATGTATGTATCTGTAGATTTGTTTTTCCCTTCCCTCGACCATCACAGGTACACTGGAGAGACTTGGGCATCTCTATTTTGACTACTTCCCCATTTTTTCCATTCACCACGAGAGGAGTATTTATCAATTTTTATATTTCCTTTATTCTTTGGATTCACTTCTTCCATTGCTTCCCCTCGTTTACACCATGTTTTTCCCATATTCCCTCTTATTCCTTGGTATGGTACTTGGGGGACCATATGCTATATTAAGTGTGGGGGAGGGTCTCTGATTACACTAGTCTTTTCCATGAAATGGTTTAGGATGCATCATTAATAATTGACATATTTTAAACTATGGACAATATTTTATTAAGTATAATTATAAATAATAAAGGCATAAAAGGGAATTTTAAAATTTAAATACCTATTTCAAATTTCAAGGAATTTTGAAATGATTTCTGTTATAGTTTGATTCTGGATTTCAAGCCTTGGACATTTACATTTATTAGACAGGTCATTTGTACACATTTTATAACCTGATTGACCCCTATAATTTTAACTTTCTCAAGAGGTATTCTAATCCTTTTTGACATATTATTTCTTATACTCTCATTCTTGAGAGATTATTGGGATATGCCTAACTACTAGAACATGATAGTTTTTCTCTTTAAAACATGATAATTTTTTAATAACATTATAATGATTGAGGGATTTTATTGTTTTTTCAGCCCCTTTTACCTTGAGACCTACCCTACATCTGATCTTTATAAATCCTTAGAAACCACAAACTTCCTTTATTGGAAGCCACATTACAAGCATATTTTCTCTTTCTACCGTAATTCATTTATAATTATTCACTATAATTCACTTGAGCTTTTGAGGGGGAAATTTTTCCATTCATGGTATATATTGGTGAGAAACCATGAATTTAAGTGTGGGGAAGTTTATCACTTTTTCATTTGGGTAGAAGGGTTTCCCAAAACACTATTCATTTTATTCCTAGTGGTCCCTATTTAAAAAAATGAAAAAGAGGGACTAGATTCTTTATTAAATATTATTGATGGTTTATGGGCCCATATTGGCAAGGGAATATCATGGTTAGGATACATTTGAGAGTTTTTGATTGGGGTGAATTTTTCTTTCAGATTTATCATGAATATCATGAATTATTATTTAAGAATTCAACCTCATTTTCAAGCCTCTGCAATTAATTTTTATCATTACCTACCAACCCTTATCCTCAAAAACATTTGAACCATATTGAAATCCCTCATGATTTTTGTGATTTGTTTTCTAAAGTAGAGAATGAGAACACTTTCAAGCCTATGGATAGAGTGCATATACTTAATATTGAGCATAACTCTGATTAGAAAAATCTTAAGTGATGAGTGTTGTACTTTTTGGTGAAGTAAATCATCAATTGGAATGTCTATTTATTAAATGATAAATAATTTTGATGAAAGAGAATGAAATTTTTTAATTAAATTATATATGAGTCTTGACTATAATATCTTTGGACTTAAAATATATTTTGTGCCTTTTAAATTCTTCTACTATAGCTATATTATTTACAGTTATAATTAGTTAAAATCTTCCCCTTTTAGAATATGGATTATATTGATTTATGTTGATATCTTGCTTGAGGAGAAGAAAATTACTATGTCTGGGGAATTTGATATGCCCAATTTGTGTATACTTTTCCATATATTTTATTGATCATAAAAACTTTCTTTTCCACAATGAAAAATAGTTTTATGGATAAAATTATTTATATTGGTGATTATGATGATTTTCAGTTATTTTGAATACAAAGACACAAATTGAGAAAGGAAAAAAAATAAAATATACCTGTCATGTACGTTTTATACACGTCGTGTACTATTACCACAACACAGATCAGAAAGACTAGATACACACCCATATTTCTGGGAAAAGTATACACTCCATGTATGTCCCATATACATGCCCTGTGGACCTTCTATAAGTAGTTGGTGGCCGATGAATGATATTACACACTGTTTATGGTGGTGAAACAAGCCATGTACTTTCACCTAAAAGGAATATGTCTGTTCCAAGTCAAAGACGGTGTGTTATCTCACCTACCAGTAGAGAAAAGATGTCCAAAATGTGTTGACCAGTGTACATGCCTTTCACATTAAGGTACACTTCATGTACTACTATAGCTTATAAATAAGAGGTAGGAAATCTACCTTCAGGATTCATTCAGTATTCATTCCTTCCAAGATATTATAAGGGGGGCACTCTGGTGATGGCCAAGAAGAGAAAGAAGAGGAGAGAAGAGAGCATAGAAGGTGCTTCCGTGTTACCTTCCTGATGACCTCCACTCTAAGGCTTCCCAGAGGATGAATTAATGAATTTCGAGTTGTTTAGTTACCAACCACTCCATGAGTAGCTAAACTCCCTATGCTTTGTGGTTGTGGAATATTATGTGTTTAAATTTTTCAATTGTGGTTGTGAAAACCTGTTATTTATTCTTCTATCTCATAATTCCTTATTAAATCTTTCTAAATATCACTGGAAACCTCGTATCAGAAAAAGAATGGGATTTGTAGGGATATTTTAAGGAATTAATATTAAAAACATCCATGACTGTTGCATGTTTTAATCATCTCAAATGGGATGCAATTAATAAAATTAAGGGAAATCAATTTCCATACTAAGGAATTGGTTTCTATTGATTTAAAAAAAATTACCAGACCAAGGGGGTTATGTTACATTATTAACCTAGAGATGTGAATTATCATGAAAAACACAACCTCATAAGAAAATTGATTTAATAAAAACCTTTAAAATTCACATCCCTGACGCATTTTTCTCCAAATTTTCATCCAAACCAAATTTATGTGTTTTTCTTTATCTTTCAAGTAATTTGTTAAGAAATTAAAATATGATCACCTTTTTATCAAAACAATATATAATAGACTATAAATTTCATTAAAATTCACTAAATCAATTACAATATAGATAAATAAAACAAAAATAACTCCCTCTTCCTATGGATCGGCCCCTTACTGGTACTATACTTGTTTGGCTAATGTAATTTGGGTTGTCGAAAATAAACACTTCAGCAAGAACGATACCAATCATGTTTTTAATTTATAAAAAATTAAATTTGTATTTATCATATAATATATTATGCTCTTATAACATCTTAACAACTTTAGTGAACAATATTTCATTTTTATCATTGTTTTGGTGTTAATTTCTTTATTTTATCATGTAAGTTGTCACATAAGTTCTGATCCAGGAATATTGATTATGGTTATCGAAAAAATATATTTTAAATAATGATATAACTATAATATATATTAAATAAAAATATATTTAGATTCATCCATAAAGTATAGATATAAAAAAATGAATTACACTGTTGATAGGGACAGTATGTCACATATATGCATTAATGTTATTTTCACTTTTCTAAGGATAAAATAAAATAAAGATAAATAAAAAATCAAAATTCATGGATCACTTTTATATTATATATATATATATATTATTCCTTAAATTTATCCTTATTACAAACAATATAATATGAAAACAAAAAATAAATCACATCGATTCATGGAGGTAGTAGTCCAGCACAGAGGTGATCTGCAAGTTCGTCCATACAACGCCTCAAATAGTGTCATACCGATATTGGAGTGATAGTTGTTGTTTTACACGAACTCCACCAAAGTTAATTGATCCAACCTGCTGCGTCCAAAATCTAGGATGCAGGCATGTAGCATGTCCTCAAGGGTCTAAATGGTCTTCTCTATCTGACTATCCATCTGACGATGGAAGGTGGTTCTCAACTGAAGTTGTGTCCTGAACACCTCTTGCAACCCCTTATGTAGTCAGGAAGTGAAACGTGCATCATGATTGGTGACAATTGTAGATGCCACTCCATGAAGTCGTGCAATCTTCTGCACGTAGAGGTGTCCCAAGCTCTCTATTGATCCTTGCTCTCTGATAGGGAGGAAGTGGGCCGACGTGGTGAGTCGGTCAATGATCACCCAGATAAAATCATGACCCCTAGACGTGTGTGGAAGTCCTATCATGAAGGCCATGTAAATTCCATCCCAATTCCACTTTGGAACCTCTAGTGGTAGAACTAAGCCCGCTAGAACTTGATGCTCTTTATTCACTTGTTGACAAATGAGGCATAGTGAAACAAACTCTTCTATAGATTTCTTCATTCCTAGCCAATAGTGCTGACACCAAAGGTCCTCGTACATCTTTGCCACTCCTAGATATACCTCTAGAGGGGAAATATGGAAATCCCTCAACACTTCATCCTGTAGGTCCATTGGTACCATAGTATTCCCTTTGAAGAGGATGATGTGCTCCCCACCATCATAAAATCCATCATGTGTGTTTCCTATGGATATCTGAGCACATAGGGCCTCGTAGTCAGTGTCCTCAAGATGCACCTCCCTAACTCGCTGAAGGAGTCATGGAGTGACTATCAGAGACTAAAGATAAGCTACTCCATCTGGATCCACAAAGGATATCAGCCAAGAAGCTAGCTTCTATGTCGCCTCACTCAGATATTGTATACCAGATTTCTTACTGAGTGAATCTACTACTACGTTCCCCTTCCCAGGATTATAAACTATCTTGAAGTCATAGTTCTAGAGGAACTCAAGACAACGTCGTTGTCTCGGGTTTAGCTCCTTCTGAGAAAAGATATACCTAAAACTCTTGTGATCATAGTAGACTGTAAAACATTCGCCCACTAAGTAATGTCACCACATCTTCAAGGCGAATACCACTACTACTAAATCCAGGTCAAGGGTAGCATAGTTATACTCATGTTGTCTCAGATTTCAAGAACCATAGGCTATCACTTCTCACTCCAGCATCAGGACACATCCTAGCCCAGTCCCCAATGCGTCATAGTAGACTAAGTACCCAACACCCTCCTCTTATACCCTCAAGATGGGGGCACTCGTCAGTCTCTACCTCAACTCCTAGAAACTCCGCCGGAATCTCTCTGACCACACAAAGGGTTTGCCTTCTTCTTCAATGCTGATAAGGTTGCCGCAACTCTAGAAAATTCAGGCACAAACCTATGGTAGTAATCGGCCAAACCTAGTAAACTTTGTACCTCAATCACGATCCTGGGTGGCTCCTGAGCAAGCACAGCCTCAATCTTTTCTTGATCCACCACAACTCCAGCCTCTGAGATAATGTGTCCCATAGTGTGAACCTCTTAGATCCAGAACTAGAATTCTAGAGATTACTCTAAAGATGGTGCTCTGTGAGTGTGTATAGAACTATCTGCATATGATAGGCATGCTCCACCTCCATCACTGAGTATATCAAGATGTCATCGATGAAGACTACTACAAAGTGATTGAGGTATGGATGTAAAATCATATTCATGAGTCCCATGAACACTGTTGGGGAGTTGGTCACACTAAATGGCATAACCAAGAACTCATAGTGGCCATACTAACATCTGAAGGTCGTCTGCTGCCTGTCCTTATCTCATACTCTAAGCTGGTGATAGCTTGATCTGAGGTCTATTTTTGAAAACCATCGAGATCCCTTCAGCTGATCAAAGAGATCGTCAATCCTTGGTAGTGGGAAATTATTCTTCACAGTCACCTGGTTTAGGCTCTGATAGTCTACACAGAGTCTCAAACTCCCATATGGCTTCTTGGTGAAAAAAATCTTGGATACCCAAGGAGAAACACTGGGCCTAATGAATCCCTTTCTCAGCAATTCCTCCAGCTGTACATGTAGCTCTCGAAGCTTCGCAGGAGCCATCTGATATTTTGGTGTAGATATTGGTGCTGTCAAGGGGTACAATTAGATGTAAAAGTCCACCTCACTGTGAGGAGGTAGACTCGGAACATCCTCAAGGAAAAAATCAGTGTAATGTTCCACCACTATAGGATTTCACGGACTCCCAACATTAACTGCTCCAAGGGTATGGCTAGCCAACGGATGTGTGATCGGTTGCACCCTTATCCAATTAATCCCATCCTATGATGTAATGGTTCCCTTCTCACCAGTGAAGTAAAACCTAGTCCCATACGTGCAGACACAAAACACTTTGTGCCAAATACAGTAAATCTAATCATGGACTATAGATAACCAGTTCATACCCAAGATGACATTGTAAGGCCTCAACGCCACTACTAGAGGGTCCCAACCAAAGCTCTTGCCTCCTAGAGGAATCTCACATAGCTTTTACCAGTGTGTAATCATCAAATCTACTATTGTAGGAGTCTATAACCATAATGATTGATCCAATGGCTCCACCATAATCTATGAGCTTCGAACGAGGGTTGTGGAAATAAAAGGATGACTGGCAGTCATGCTTATATTTACTAAAACTGAGGTTTAGTAGACACATATAGAACCTCGAATCATCTCCGTAGTGCCATGGTCATAGGCCTCAGCTGACTGGAGCTGAGATCATCCCTATCCACATGCTCTCTGTGGTCGGGGTGGTCTACTAGGAGGTGTTCGTGTTAGAACCTCAAATTTCCACCCACTGCCAGCTGCATGGCCTGATCCTCTTCCACGTCCGCCTCCTACCTTCATACCTCCTCGATTGAATCTTCGCCTCTACACTGGAAGTCCTTTGACTGTCTTCTGGTCATCTGTATGGAAGGTCGGGCAGTCGCGATCCATGTTACTCTACCCACTGTACGAATAACACTGCATGTTCCTCGCTGGTCCTTCTCTATCCCGAGAGCCCCGCACAACTGACCTTGTATAGTGTGGTCGTGCACCTTTAGGTATGATCATCTTGGATATCTATGTCATCTGTCTGCTTCTAGATACCGATGACTCTACTACATGTTGTCCAGTGGTGGGTCTCGGTGTCGGTGACTACTCATCAAGGAACCTCTACACTTAGAGTGCTCGTTCTAACACCCATGCATGCGTCGGGACACTGAGAGAAACCATCAATTCACTAATCTCTCGTCTGGTCCCCTGATCTATGTTTTGATCCCTGAATAAAGTGTCATGCACCATATCAGTGGAGTAGCACGAGAGGTCAGTAAACCTCGCTGAATACTAAGCCATGGTCCTTCTACCCTGTTGTAAGTGGAGAAGCTCATGTATACACACTGAGCATTAGGTCGCTAAGACGAACTCTACCCATAAAAGGCCCTAAACTTTTTCCTAGATGAGAGTCTCCTCATCGTGAACCCGGAGCATCCAGCTCTACCATCTACCTGCTGCTTCTTGAAGAAGACTGATGGTAAAGATCACCTTGATATCGGCTGGTGTCCCTACCAATCGAAAAACATTAACCATGACCTCCAACCAATCCTCGGCTACCTCTGGATCTGTCTCGCCCTATAATTTTGGTGGAATCTAGCGCTTGATCTCATGGAAAGCACTCAAGTGGCATGCACCCTCTATTTCGGGGGCTGGTGGCATCAGCTGTCGAATTGGTAGTGGTGTTGCTGGTACACTACCTGATTGTAAAACTTCCATAAGGGGGACCTTCACCAAAGCGTCATTGCTCGGTGGGCTATCAACACGTACTCTAACTGGAACCCGGGATGGTTTTCTATTTGGAGGCATCTTGAAATGAAAAAGGTGCAACCCAGTCATTAATTTTACACCTGGTGAGCTGACTCAAAGAGATAACAAAGAAAACTATTCAAAAACACATAGGCAATTAGTGTTTTCATTCACTGAGTCAAAAATCAGAATTCAGCATCTTGGTGTATGGATATGTCGGTTGCCCACCAACACTGGACTCCCTAAACTGAAAACTACATTCATAACACTTAACACTATTGCTTCACAGAAAAAATTAGAGTCCTTATTCTTCAGTAAAACTGAACTCCATTAATACCAATTTTTCACGACCCGTCCACCTGGGCCCCTGTCGGGACTACCTTAAGCCCACCTTCCATAGGCAAGGGGCTCAGAGACAAGCACCGAAAGGAATATTCCCGAAAATGGGAAGGAATTTCCTTTATAAACAATAAACTCACACACACCAAGAACACATCAAGATACAAGTGCAAGTAAACTGTAAAGTAAATAGGTTGTGTATAGAAACTAAATGGGTGGGAATACAAGACCAATTGGAATGTACCAGTAAAACTGAAAAGTACAATTAAAACTGCAAAAAACTCCTATGAAAACCCACCAAGGATCCTACCTAAATATTAGGCATAGCTCTCGAATGGTCGTCTCTACGGATCTCCTCTTCAAAGGTCCACCTTTGAGCAGTCTCTAATCTAGGTACCCTCATCCTCAGTCAGCACTGTCTGTCGTCTGCACCAGACCCAACAAGGTGTGGGCGTAGCCTATGTAGGGGTGAGTATAAAAATAATTAGTAGGGACCCCGATTCCACCAAAGTTTTCTCAAATCCACAAAGGATAAACCACAAAGCATGGAAATAATAGTCAGCCCTACTTAGGTATATCCCCATGCATATACCTAAGTTATCAAGTTATACTCATCTCACACAGGAGGGAAGAATACCACAAAGGTAACACCACAAAGATATAGTACCACTCAGGTACATCATGAAGATATAGTAACACACAAGTACACCATGAAGATATAAGACTCATCTCACATAGGTATTAGTGAATTATAGAAGTACAGATGAGTCGTCACGAAGCTAGTTCATCTTATTCTGTCAAGAGGCATTGCTGATGATTATATGGAGTCAGAACCACACAGAATTGATAGGTACTAACTGCAACTATGACCCATATGGGATCTTACCCTCACAATATCGGTATGCACTGACCCACACAGGATCGTTGAGCGCTTACCCACACAACATCTGACCCACACGGGATCAGTATGCGCTGACCCACACAGGATCTGACCCACATAGGATCGGTATGCGCTGACCCACACAGGACCGCTAAGCGCTAACCCACATAGTATCAATAGTTATTATCCCCCATAATGACCCACATAGTATCTGACCCGCCCAGAGTCAATAGGTAACTAACTTCCATTTTATCTGTCTCCAACCTCTACCCCACTGCCAGCCATTAGGTTCCTGCTCATAGCACGTTTGGGAGAACCACTCCTCAAGCCATAGGTCATACCTCAACCGCCCCTAATTCCCATGAAGAAGTATCCCAAAGGTCCTTCATGTCATAAGGGACCCAACGCAATAGACGGAACGTTAATCGGACGCCCAGTCTGTAAGTTATTAATGTTTCCACTCTGAGGGCCCAATTGGATTCAGGGTTCGATCCAACCCGGTCGTACCCCAGATTTATCCAAAAATTCAAGTGGAGTTTACCAATTAGACTGTCGTGGTCTAAAGAATTTAGTTTCATAGATAGTTCATCAAACGGATGCTTGTTTCACATGTTATGACCACAAAGGCATAATAGGGTCCAGATGGGCATGGGTCTGGTATGACCTGGTCTTACTGACCCGACCCGATTCAGGTCAGGACTGTTTGGCCTAGTCTGTGGTGGGCATGGCCCATTGGGCTATGGTCTGGCCTGACCAACAAAGGGGGTGTCCTGGCATGGCCCAGCCCGAGGTGGTCATGGCCTAGTGGCACGACACAGAGGCGCAGCCCGGTGGAGCGACCCACCCGAGCAGGTACTAAATGGGGAGCGGACCCCCATCCATTTAAAACTATAAAGGGGGGCACCTTTAGGTGTTTCTAAGTCACTGCAGGACTTGAGAGGGTCCCGCCAAACTATAATGGCTGGCTGGTGTTCCGGTCGGTCCTCCTCCCAGTGTACTGGTCACACGCCACTACTCCACCACGGCTGGCATGGCCGGCTACTCTTCGGCCTCCACCGTGGCCTACTGCTCCATTAGCAGCACGAACACATGTCGACTTTCCGAAAAGCTGCAGGTTGGATTATGACCGCCATCCTACCCCACCGTGGCCTATGGCCCACATCTTCCTCATCATCCGATGGCACGGACGTGCGCCTCCCTTCCTTCATCATGGCTAGTTAGGTGTCGGCTGACGTCATCCTCCTCAAACAATTATGGCTTCATTCTAAGCCCAAAAATTATTTCATTCACATATTCACGATCCTCAGGTCAAGGTCTCTATGCCCATATGTCATGCTCGGTAAAACTTTTTGTTTCTTATGTCATCAAATATTTGACGGCGAAGAACACACCAATAACGCACGAAGAACAAAAGATAAAGAAGGCCTGGTATATGTGTAGGATGATAGCCTCATTTTTTTGGCCTTCATCATTGTGAATCCAGAACAAGAAGAATCAACAAAAATAGATTTAATCATAATCAAATTAAAACCTCTACCTCGTTCGCCTGTAGGATATGTCGCGAGGAAGAAGACGAAGTCGATGTGATTGTGATGTCGACATTCGTTGCTCCCGCAAGATGTTTCTAATTTAGGATCAAGCAGAATTCTCATTATCTGATTCAAAAGGATGCTCTTTGTTAGAGAGTGTTCTTCATTGAAGAAGATGACCCTCCAAAATCTCTCCCCAAAACTCCTCTCCTTTTCCAACAAAAATTTCCCCACTGGAAATGAGAAGGCAACTTAATAGGTTATGTTTATTAATTAAACAATTAAGGGTTGTCTCATTTATTATGTTGAAGTTTTCAAAATAAATTGGGAGGAGTCCAAGGGTTAACACCCCATTAAAGTTGGAGTTCAGGGGGGTTGGGTGGTCCCCACCACTAAATTCAAATGGGAGGTTTCACAAAGAAAAATAAAATAAAGATGGTTTATTTTTTTGTTGTTTTAACACACCCACAAAAAGTCTGAAAACTAATTTCCACCCTCGACCTAATAAGGTATAGGTGAAGGTCTCCTAAGGAGAATATCAGTGTTGTGAGTTGAATGGTGTCTTCAGATTTCAATTCTGAGCACTGGTTCAACGGTTACAAAAACCCGCTCGCACGTTTGCTGTACGTACACAAAAAATTTTAGAAATTCATTCTGGACACATCTGGCCTCAGAATCACACACCGTCAATTTGTTCGGACTCATAATATTTCCATTTAATTAAAAATAATTAGAAGGAAAAAACTGGGTCTTCATATATAACCCCATAATAGAAATAAAATATAACAATAAACCGAATGGGAACCAATGAGAAATGAAGATAGGGATAAGATGAAGAAAACTAGTGGGAACTCCAAAATCCCTACTACCAACACCATCCCAAAAAGATTTAAGCACCATCATGTTTGACCAAATATGGGGACTCTCATGATGGGTAAGGTGGTAAGGGAAGAGGAGGAGTGATGATGAAAAAGTAAAGGGGGATGTGATGGGCTCTCTAGATGCCATCAGCAAACCCAAATCACCAAGGTTCCAAAAAGTTCAACTAATTGGGGTTTGTTCACATTGGTTTCAAGAACAAGAGTATATGCCACAGTGTTTGAAGACCATGAATCAGAAACAAACCCAATCATCACTAGAAAAAATAGAAAAGAATAATCTGAATAAGGAGACAAAAACACACCATGAGGAAGACAAGGGGAAGGAACAGGGAGAAGAAGTGGTGCACCATAGAAAAAAACCACTCACCATGAGGGGGAGCATCAGGGCTAGAGAGGAACCCTAGCGTGGGAGGAAGCGGGAGACCAAGAGAGTGAGGGGCCATCCACTAATAGAAATATTTTTCTCAACTTCAATGTATTCTTCAATTCCCTGTCTTATTCCAATTTTATGCTCTCATAGATCATGTTCTTTGATTCCTTTATGGTTCAATTATTATACTCTACTAATCTTCATTCCTTGAATCAAGGCTATGATCTTTGATATATAAGGTATGGATTTAAAATGTTATGGTAATTCTCTAATACCCTAATTTTCTGGTTATTCTAATATATCTCCATTATTTACCCTTACTGATCATCTAGCCTCAACCTTTATTATGTTTCTTTATTCCAAATCAATGAGAAATGTTTTATGTAGGGTAAGTTTTTGAATAGTAATAAAGTGAAAGATCTATATAAGATATATTAATGATATTTCAACAAATTAGTAGATTATGTACCTAGTATCCAAAGACACTAAACTATTACGGTCCTCAAATGTGTGTTTTTGTAATACATTGAATATACTTATAAAAATATGTAATATTTATGTATGAGATGCCTGGGTCACTATAGTTGGTTTCAGGTGAAATTCTTAGTTAACCTTCTAAAACTTGGATAAGAAAAATTTAGTGAGATACCTAGAGATATTTCTAATTATATGTCTAGGGATGTCTCTAAGGGTAAGTTTTTGGATGATTCAACTTATAGGAAAATGTCATAAAATTTTGGTAATTAATAGAGAATGTGGTTTCCAAGAAATTACATCCCTTTCTTGATAATTCAAGTTAATGTGGCTCTAGAAGATAGGTTACTAAGGGTAATAACTTTAAAAATTACACATTTAGTTGGAATAGATCATCACCTAATCCATGACAATGGTCCTCGCATCACACCTAATATGAAATTATTAGGGTATATGATTTGGAAATTCAAAGAATATTTATGAACCATCATGATTGATTTAAGTAGATAATGATCATGAATGAACTAGTTTAATCCTATGGTGACATAGATTTAAAATAAGGGTCATGGTTTAGACATACTATAAGTGATTTTTCATGATTATGTGGGTTTTGATTATGATTATCATTTCTCACACCATGATTTTTTGTGTTATTCAATGTTGGGAACAATATAGATCTGTGTTAACATTGAATGTGAAGTAAACGTTTATAATGAGTATCCAAATGGAATTATGACTGGTGTGAAGTATATTGGGATCATTCCAAATCAGTTATCATGGAACATTATTAAGAATGTGTAGCTTAACCAACTCCTAGACTCATCAAAGAAGAGAAGTATATAATTCACTGAGATTTCATGTAGTGGATTCCAAAAAGGAAAGAATATTTAGTTACATATTTATTTAGAATTTTTAAAGAAGCACTCATGGTAATGTCTTATATGGATGAAAAAATATTTTTTTTATGGAAGAGAACAACAAAGGTAAGTAAATATATAAGAAAAAATGAAAAATTTTATTAATGAAATGGATGATAATAATGTTCTCCCTAAGGTATAATCCACTGTAGAATGTTTTAAAAGTGGAATATATGGGAATTATGAAAATATATGTCCTTAGTGAAAATATTATGAAGATAATCAGAGAGTGTAAATGAGTAATGATAATATTTTTGATGAGGAAGTGATAAAAAATTACATATGAAAGGAAATAAGTGTTAAGGAATAAGATGATGAATCTTATTTAATGCTTTCCGAAGGATGTTGGATGATTAATTTATTTAGGTATTGTACTTTGAGGATTACTTTATATGAATCATGAAATATATAATGATTGTTCTATAAAAGTGTTTTGTTATGTATTTTCAAAAATATGTTAAATGGTACTGATAGACAAGAAAAATGAGTTAAGGGAAAGGTGGTAATTTTACTAAAGGAAAATTACCCTTAATATATTCTTTATGGTAATTCATGTTATTACCATGTTTTAACAGAACACATGATGAAGGTATTCACATGTTTGTTTTGTAACAATCAATAGCTACTTTATGATATATGAAGTTTTAAAGATAAGTTGATTTTGAGAAATTTTATGTCCTTGTTAATAAATATTGAATTTTGTGAGGGTTATAAAATCAATAATTTATGGAATTTTGTTAATGGAATATTGGATGATGTTTTAGTTATTAACATATTACTTCACCATATGAGTATTTATCCACATTTGATAACTAGTAAAAACCTTTTTTACTAGAGATTGAAGGAATTATTTTTCATTCTATTATGGATCTTGTGATCTGTTAGTGATTAAGGCATAAAAATTTCATCTTCCTTTTTTGGAGTAAGCGATAAAGTTGAAATTGATTGAAGAACAACCAAAAGATAAAAAATTTCTTATTATACAAAGGAAATATAATCCCTAGGTATATCAATACCCTTTGAAATTATTATTATATCATTATGGTATCCAATCGATTGGAACTTCCACCAAACCTCTTTCTAGTTCAAGATATATTCTATGTATCTCTCATGAGGAAGTATATACCAGATCCATCACATGTACTGAACTCAAAGGTTATACTAATGGACCATGATATTCCGTATGGGGAATAATTGATAGAGATTATATATCAAGTAGATAATGTTATAAGAAGCAAGTCCACTTACATGGTTAGTGTTTTTGGGTGAAACCACCATATCAAGGAAGCTATATGGAAACCTGCGAATGTAATAAGGCAGAAGTATCCTCAATTGTTTCCAAAGGGATGAATTTTAAGGTAAAATTCATTTTATAGTGGGTAGAATGTAACACCTTATGATTTTGTGAAATATATTTTTCCAATAAATTTAATCTTTTTGATATTTTTCCTTACATGTAACACTTTGTTTAGCTTATGTTACATTCAAAACTGAGTTTAAACAAAACATGTTATATTATTAAAATATTATTATATAATAATTATCAGCTAGTCATTGGAATAGAGGGTATGAATAGGGTTAACTAAATTATAAAAATATATGGTTTAAACATCTATATAAAATTAATTCTTTGGTAAAAAATTAATTAAAAAATAAAATTAAAACTATTTGAAAATAAATAATCTCTTTTTCTAAAAAAATGTTAAATGAAAAAAAATGTTTTACCTCAATAAATTAAGAAACCAAATTATGGTGAATGATTTTAATGAAATTTTTATACTATACATTCAATCAAGTTTTTAACATTCATATTATGAATTTTAAATACAATTCAAAAGAATAAATCCAATTTTATGCTTACAAACTATATTTTTCAAAAAAGGGTTTGGTCACATTTTTGTGAACTTATTTTAAAACTAATTTTTGAAACTTTTATAAACCTTATTTTCAAAAAAATGAAAATTATTTCATCATGTCAAAATTATCTTAGGGTGAAATTTTTATAATTTTCTTAAAATTTTAGTTTTTTATGAATAGTATAAAATACAGAATATTAATTGAAAACTGCATTTTTGTTTAAATTTTTTATAATTGAAAATTAAATTTTAAATTAGTTTCAAATTAATAATAGTTAAATTATATATCTATTAATATAATTTAGTTCTTTTTATTTAGTTATATTTTTATTTATTTATATAAAAATAATGTAAAATTATGGTTATTTTCTACTTGAACACTCATTTTCTCATTACATTTATCATATCAATATTAAATTAAATTTGGAAACTTCTATAAATGGAATTAGGAAAAATAGATTCAAAATTTGGCATCATAACAATTTATATTATCTAATAAGTCCAACATAATTTTTTACACAAATTAATAGTGAAATTATACGAAATTAATTTCCACAATTACGGTAAAAAAGGGTTTATCGGGGGTTAAACTAAAAAATTAAAGGTTAAAATTATAAAAAACCATCCCTAAAATATATTTTAAGGACATATTTAAACCCTATCATTTATAATTCTAAATAATAATTCATTTTTACCCTTTTGGAGAGTGAAAAACATGGATATATATTTTTCATTTCAAAAAATTACTAGTGTGCCCCTCACATCACTTATAAAAGGTTACCCCTCTCCTATCTTCTTCACACCATCAAAAAAATTATGTTCAGTAATTACCTAAACAAATCATTTCCAAAAACCAATTATCACATCACAGAATCCTTATATTTGATTGAAACCCATCCATTGATGGTTGTTTTTGAAAACCACAGGAGGTTACCAGAAGAAGAGGTAATGTTCATCAACAAGCATTTTTGTTCTTCCGCCACCTACTTCAATTCTTATTAAAACATGATGATATAATAACCTAAGTATATTAATTATAGTTGTATGTATTGTGTTAATTTCATGATCTAAAACAATCCCCACTTCCATTAAATGGGTTATGAAATAAACACTCGTGTGTACGACGGACAACCCCCTCATGAACCGATGACATTGGTTTTTTCATTACCACCTGTCACAGTTGGTTATGTTGATATATATAAAGTATATATATGATATTAATGAAATAATTATACATGTTGAGTAAAAATATCATATATACCTTTTTTACATTCCATTCCATAGGGGATACATTAACGATGAACGTGTGTACGGAGAACTATCACCTCATGAAGCAATGTGATTCATTTATCACTAACGCATTACATGGAAGATAATAAGGATTCAGTTAATGGATATATTGGATATAATGAAATAATTTTTATATTAATTATATATTTATCATTATTAAAATAAAATATATAATTTTATTTGTTAGCACATGAGCCTCAGCCCAGTTGGTGAGGACTCTTTAAGTGCATCCAGGAGACCCAGGATCAAATCCAGGCAGAGGCTAATTTCCAGGTTACTATAGTAGTACTATAGTAGTACTGTGCAGAACTATAGTAGGTACTGTAGAAGACACTTTTTGGCACTATAGAACACGGGAATATTCCTCCGTTTGGGCCTTCAGGCCATTGATTTGGTCCTTTATTCCTTTAAGGCCTTCGGGCCACCCATGCCTTCAGGTCAGTAAGGCCTTTGGGCCACATCTAGGCCTTTGGGCCACCTTAAGTGCTGATGAAAACCAAACAACCTACAAAGGAATAAACTTCAGAAGGAGGAGGAGTAAGGAGCTTTCACCATAGCAGAAGCTAAACAGATTGTAAGAATGAGAGCGTATGACACCTTCCATCGGGACAAGCCTGTGCATGCATGGGAAAGCCTAGCCGAACAGCCATGCGAAGGTAGAGAGTTGATTTCACGATGAATATGCTAGGGAGGAGCAGTTACAAGTAGTTATTCTGGGTTATATGTAATGTTTGGAGCCTATGGGAAATGAATTCCTCTAAGGCCTATATGTCATGTAATACTTACGGCTACGAGCCTTGTAAGGGTTCCACCTCACCCCTTGAAAGGTGGATTATCAAAAATAAATAAAAATTAAGGCCTTCGGGCCATTGGAGGTAATTTTATTTGTTACCATTTCACTCACTGAAAGATGATAATGTCGTTCTTGTACGTGTGGACTATTGTCTTCACTAAGTGATGTGACTCTATTTTCATCACCACACCATATGGATGATATTAATAAGTATATTTAAATAAATAATATGATATTATGATAATTATTGGAAGCTAAAATATATCTTACCTCATCCCTATAAGTATCGTTGAGAAATGGAAGTTTTACTCACCCATACGTACGACTTACTGTCTCCATAAACGTAACAAAATTCCATTATAAAAACCATATTTCATGATTGGTATTAAAATTATAACTTATTTATAAATAGTATTATTTTTATTTATATGATGGAACCATAATCAACATAATAGGACCTAAAATAAAAAATTAAAACATATACGAAAAGCAAAGCGGTTATTACCCAAAACATGATTTTAAGGAGGAATTGGTAATAAACAACTGATAAATTCTCATAAGTAAACCATATATGGTATAATATAGGAAATTATGTTTTTTTTAAATTTATTTATAATAGACTTATATTAATTATAAAGGGGGTAAAAATGTGTTTGAATGAATTTGAGACTTACGATAAGGGATTTCAAGTCTCTCTTTAATTTCTGGGAGACATATGAAAATCCACCACTCGTTTCTTATGTGTGTGGTATATACTACCCCTTTGAAGGTTTTTATAAATAATATCCTTATTTTCATGATATTTAATGTTTTATTTTATGATATTATTTACTGGGGATTATGATTCAAATGTTTACTAAAGTTGTAACTAATTTTTGTCTCACTTTTTTC
Source organism: Viscum album (assembly GCA_963277665.1). Lineage (NCBI taxonomy): Eukaryota > Viridiplantae > Streptophyta > Magnoliopsida > Santalales > Viscaceae > Viscum > Viscum album. The sequence continues at coordinate 1,628,798,590 of OY728121.1, read as the reverse complement.
TTATATAAGGCACATGTCATATTCATCACCTATTTATCTTACATGGTGTATAAAAATACCATTAATTTAATTTATTATTTATATACATAAAATTATGAATTTTTAAATATCCATTTTATAATCTCTATTTCAAGGGGTTTATGGTTCAAATGTTACCAAATCTTTAAGGGATTTTTCTCTCAGTTTTCTTTTCTTGATACATATTTTATATAATTAGACTATCCTATTTTATGAGGTGTATATATATACAATTTGACATGTAATATCATTAAATTATTTATTATCATGATATTCTCAGTTTTATTTATTTTTATTCCTTCATGGGGCTTATAATTCAATGTTACTAAAGTGGTAAAGATTTTATATTATCATTTCATCCTTTATCAAGATTATTTATGATTATGTTTCTGATGGTGAAATATTATGATCCATTTCTCAAGAAACTCATTAATTTTATCATACTATGGTAATTTAATGAGAATTCATGTTTTCCATTAATTTTACTCTCCTAGAGTACTCAATATTTCAAATGATGTTTTTTAAGAAAAGTCTTCTGTATTTCTCTATTCGATCGAAAACACTTTTTAATCCAAAACCAGTTTTTCTAAAAAAAATCAGAAATATTTTGGTAATTATTCAAATTATTTTTTAAATAAATATTATCCTATGTTTTACATTTTAATAAAATAAATTTATAGGAATATTAATGTCATTTTCTACATAATGCCTATTTGGATTTTATCTGAAATGTGAGAGAAATCATTATTTTAACATGTATGGTAAGAATAGAATCTCTACCATCATGAGAATTATTTATTTAAATTTAAATTTTTCATTTTTCATTTTTATTTTATAAGAAACTAATTTTACATATGTTTTATGTTTATAATAATTTTAAATCAGAAATGGAATTTTTCTCAAGAAATGTTTTATAAGGTTTTAAGTCTTCCTTTATAAGTTTTCAACTATTGTTTTCAAATAAAAGGATTTCCAAAATATTTTATAAATTTTTTGTTTTAAAAATTGATTTTCAAAAAATATATATCTTTCTAAAGAAAATTTCCAACTGATTTTCAATTCAAAATCAATCTCTATCTATGATGACATCCCATGGTGCTATATTTTTTTTTCTTGGGATATAAACCTAGGATATCATTATTATTCTTCCTTTAGGTGGATTATGATGAAAAAATGTTTATGAATGAATGACCCGATGGCCTTAATTATTATTTATTTTTGGATAAACCCCCTTTTAAGGAGAAAGGGGGAAACCTCACATGACTTCAAAGACATAAAGACATAAAAATAACCCAGTCCAAAAACAAGACTACTAAATATGCCCCTCCCCAGCATGATGAAAAAATATTCATGAAACTCATTTATCATTGACAAGTTATACCATGATTAAATTATTATGAAACCCACTACTTTCTCAATGGGTTATGTAATGATGAAATGATGAAATGGTTATGAATCCTATTTATTATCCATAGGTTATTATTTGAAGAAATATTTATAAAGACTATTTCATTTCATGGGTTATGATAAGATTTTGTTTTATGAACTTTTGGAATACATATTTATAATTTTAATTATATTATGGGTGGGACCTATATATCCCTCCAATGTATTGGGTAAATATTTAAACCTCATGAGATATACATGACTAGAATGGGGAGTGAACTTGGGTCAATAAGGGAATCTATCAACTATGATGGACTGGGGAGAAAACCTTGACTAATATGATGGTTTGGGGAGTTAACCAATTCCACTATGATATTATTTTTAGTGATCCATGACTAATATGGAATTTTTTTTCTATTCTTGTGTGTATTCCAAAATTCCATTTCTTGTGCCAATTTTATCCTCTCGTGGATAATGTTCTTTGACTCTATTACGATTCATGACTTACAAACTACCAATAATTAATCCATGACCCAAGAATATAATATTTGATATATATGGTATGGTTTTTAAATGTTATTCCCATGTTCTCATACCCTTATGTGCATACTATTTTTACATATCTCCATTCTTTTCCCTTATTGACCATTTAATCCCTCCATTTCTTATGTTTTTATTCCCCATGTTATTATGATATGTTTTGAGTAGGTTATATTTGTGAATAGAACAAAAATGGAATATATTTATTAGATATTTTGATGATAATTTACCAAATTTAATGATTTTTTACCTAGTCTCCATGTACACTACATCATTATGGGCCTCAAGAGTGTTTTTTCATAATTTATTGAATATTCATCTAAAAAGATTTAACATCTATGTATGAGAATCCAGGATCTCTATACCCACCATGCCACATTATGCCCCCATAAATTCCTTTTCGAAAGGGAAGATAAGAAAAACATAGGATCCTAAGAGGACCAAACCAAATGAACCACCTGACATGGATCAACCTCAAGTCCAATAACCCAGATCCTCAAAACAATCAAACTAATAAACCATGTTTGAACAAAACCACTCCAAGAAAACCCACCATGAGGACCTCATTACAATGTTCTTATATATAATGATAGACCTAACATGGTCTCCCTGATATTTATAATTACTCTTACATAGTCACCCAACCATGTAGATTTAATCTAATATGGTGGAAAAAAAAAGAATATTTTTTGACAACACATCCAAAAACAAATTAAAAACCATGAGAGTAACACATGAAAAATCAAAATAACTTTCCAACGTAATTAAAGTAATAACAATCGAAAATAGGCTCTAAAAATGAAAAGAGCACTCACATAAGTTCATGATAAATGTATATAACCTTGGTTCATGAACTGGATCACCCTTGCATGGTGTATCTGAAAGAAGGCCCACATCCAAACACCAGTTAATATACCACACTCAAATAGTGTATAACACACCACAGTTACCTAATCGTTCACCCAAAGGACTCTATCATGTCCAAAAAACAAGCACTGATAAGCTCATACAAATGTACATCATAACACACAATCACTAAATAATTGTTTCCCAAATAATGAGGCTTGAAAAAATGGAACTCACATCCAAACCATAAAACACCCAAGGGGTGGGAAGGGGAAGAAAAAAACATTCAACAATATAAGTAGACATGCAATAAACCAGTATTAAAACCGTCCATTGAAGCATCCAAAAAGGGAGATTTTGGTAAAACGTATCTTAGGATAGGGAAAACATTCACAAAAACTAACAACAATAGTGGAATATACAACAACCCAAAGCTACAACCAACATAGGGAGGCCACAAATAAATACATACAACCTTTAAAAAGATCAACCACAAGAAATTTTCTAGAAAACAATCTCATGAGACTTAGGAAGAAGAAACTAAGGCCAAAATTTGGGAAGAATCTAGGAGACTCAACCACTTATCATCTTTCAAACTCTCAGGAAATAACCACTAGATGAAAACCTCACTAAAACATCAGTACAAACTATCATGAGATAGAGGAAGGACTATCAAATCCCACCAACTCAGATAAATATATCAAAAAATATTAAAAAAAATAACACTATAAACATTAGGTGTCTCAAGAGAATTCAAGATCACCCCAGTCTCTTATGACCACATATTTGCTACCATGATAGTTGAAGGTTCCACATCCACCACCCCCCTTAGGTTTGGATAAGAACTGGAACATGACAAACCTTTTCAACCCTTATGGGGGATAATGACAACAAGGGTATGAACAACTTCAAGTAAAATTTATAAAACAAGGGCCAAACAATTTGAACCCATAGTAGAAATCAAGGCCACAATAACAATCCCTCAAATGAGCTGCCCCACATTCACATCAAAAGAAAAAAATCATTTTTCAAAAACACTGTTTCAGTAAGGAAATTTGAAATCACTCTCTGCAAAGGTGTACATATAAAAACCATGATAACAAAAGAATTAAAAATAACCACAATATAATACAAACATTTCCTAAAAAATTAAAACCACATAGTTTCATTCATGATCCCATTTCACAATAAAAACCTAGATTCCACAATTATTTTCAAAACCATTTTACCATTTCAAAAAAATTCTAAACATGTTTCAAAAATATATATATTTTTTGAAACATATAATTTTCCATGTATCATAGGGGAAACCACAACTTTACAATAATTTTCATAAAACCATGGGAATTAACTCGTTTAATTTAACAAAAAACCATGTTTGAAAATAATAATTTTCCCAAACCCCTTTATTTTCCAAAGAAAGTTTTATAAAACTAGTAAAACTAAAGAAAAATATAAGAAATAAGAAAGGATCATAAGAACAACATCCTAAAATTGAAATAACACTCCTCATTCCACCTCTGATAAGTGAAAACCATTTTTGCAGAAATCTAGAATAAATAGACGTCTAAAAATTATTACTGGGTTGAAATAGTCATATGAATTCCTTGACTTACATGGTTTGGGAAGCTAAGTTTCCACTATGAAACACACCCTGAAAAAAAAATTTACTCAACCATATGTGAATCACATTGTTTCCCAAGACATGTGAGCCAACTATTTAGATAGAGTTTCCTTCCAGTTCACCTAGAAACTAAAGTATGGTTCCCAATATCACATACAAAATCAAATGGGATCTATGGAATGTCAATCATATCAAATTAATTGAGAAATATTTAAAATAAACATGAATTTTCCATTCAAAACCCAAAAAACAAATTGAAATTTAAGGTTTGGAATGAGAAAGAGAAAGATAGAATCTCCCCACTCTTAACTCTCAAGATTCGATAACCTTAATCACATTTCTACAAGGACATCCCCAAATATTAAGGGATACACAAGAATAATTAGATCATAATAAGGAATCCCAAAGCTCTAATGCCATTTTGTAATGAATTATCCCTATATTTCATCATTCCTGATAACAAACATGGCTCATCACAAGTGTTGAAGGGTGTTCTAAATCCCCAAAGGCTAGTGATAAGCACCTGGGAATCATATGAACTCTATTGACAATGTTTTTTTTCAAAATAAGGATAAATGATGGTGTTTAGTAAAATAATACAAAATACAAGATAAATAACCATAAAGAATAGGTCATAAATAAATATAATGATCCAACCAATTTGTATAGAAAAAATCATGAATGAAGATACAATAAGGAATATATAAAAGTTACTTACTAAAAATAAAACAATAAACCAACTTGAGGTGAGCCTGAACCATCTCCACGCAACCTTTGGTTGGTCACCACTACCCAATCGGCCCACATCAGCCATTATGAACAAGAATGGATCCAACTAATAACCTAGTACCATATATATATAGTTGACGGATAAAAGGCCTAATAGGTCACCACAAACAGCTGAAATAATAAAATATGTGTCATAATGAAATTAATTAAATCAAGTTTGAAAATAAACTAAAAAAATAAACTTTTGATATTAGACATATAAATAAAACCCAAAAAATTCATAGTCACACACAAAATATTTCACTTTATTTTACAAAACAAATCATTCATGTCTTGAAAACAAAGTAGATGTAATAATCTATTTTCCAAATACACACACACTATTAACACTTATTAAAACAACACACTTGTTTTATTTAAATTAAAATGGTCACCCTAAATAATTTAACTAATCAATACATCTTTAAACCAAAACCCATTCCGAAAACTATTTCAAAGAACTCTAAAAAGAGTATTTAAATTAAAAATTAGGTTTTTAACATCTTTGAAAACACATTTTCCAATTATATAACCCGAAATGCATTCATATCAAGAATAAAAAAGAAGGCACAACATATAACACAAGGCACATTTCAGAATAAATAAGAAGTGTTTCCAAAGCAATGAAATGAGGGGAAATTATTCAGAAAATCACTATATAAAATTCCCCTCTATCACTAACCAAGTATTAATAAATTGAATGTGTCATAGGCTCTTCCAAAATTCAATAATGTGCCAATCATCTAAATTTATATGGGTATAACAACCCAAAATTTCTACTATAATATTCTATGTCAATAATTGTTTTCCTCATATCCAACATAAGCATAAAAGTGATGAAAAACTACCACCTATCCCTTGTTCCTAACTCGACTATGGTACAACTAACTGTGGTTGAACCAACTAGAGGAACAAGAGTGATCTCCCAGTTAGTACCTTGTATTCCATGAAAAATAACCAAAGTGGGGTATAGTGAAAATGATATAATTCTAATAAACAAGGAATAATAATAACTACCCTTTACACCAACACCCAGTGATGTAAATCCCCACATCTACAGATTACATGAGCTCATGGAATAACAAGTACCTACCCAAAAAGTGGAGAAACAAGCATCATATATCGATCAAAAACCCATACAAGGGGTAAATAATAAAAGGCAAATCAATGGGTGTCTCTCTCTATTTAAAACCCAAAGTTCCAACTAGTCCTTTAACACCAAATCATGTCTTGAAATGTCAATCCATCTTCTCAATTCATGAAATACATTCCAAACACCGTTTATAAAATGATGGAAAATATTTGAGCTTTTAAAACATTTCAAAGTCACCTTACACAAGTTCAAACTTATTTTGAAAACCAAAACATGTACAAGGGCCTTCATTTCCACCAAACCATTCATAAAACACCACATAAAACATTCAATAAATTTCAAATAAATCAAAAACAAATTTTGAAATGTTTCAATGATGCACTTTGATAGAGGTATTTTTTCCTTGAAACACAAAATAATGAAAAAGGATATTTATTACCATAAAATTATTTAAAAAAACCCCCATGGAATTTTACAAGGGGTAAACCACATTTCCATATCAAAAAAAATTTAAATCCAAATGTATGCCCCTTTTTCAAAACATTTCAAGGTTAACACTTTGATTCAATACCAAATTCCACTTAAAACATTCTTTTCACTCATTGAAAACCAAAACTCTGCCAAAAATCATTACAAAACGTGAAAAACATTTCAAAAATCTATAAGGAATTTCACAAGAATCTTTTCACAACTAAATATTCGATTTTAAAAATAAAAACCTGTAATTTAGATAGAAAAAAAATTATTCTAAGATTAAAACACCATTAAATGGTTTCAAATCACCAAGTAGATATAACAAATATTTATACCTACATAAAAACTAAATTTATAAATAATATGCATTATGGAATTACAAAATATAAAAAATCATAGTAACACTTACCTCAATTGGGAAACATCCAAGATGATGCACCCCGAAACTCATCGCCTTCAACAGAGACTACACCCACAAGAATTGAACAATGTATTTAAACCCTATAAACAAAAATACATATGATTAGATCCATTAGAAACCCTAAAATCAAACCACATCTAAGAGATAAATGGTATATAAAGAATAAATAATGAAGGATAGGATGAACTCACCATAAATCTCTTGGAAATTATGAATGGAATGGAAATAATCAATGGTTTTGGATGTTTAAACTCCACAAAAGGATCCCAATGTTTAGGAAACTAATGCGGGATAAAAGAGGTTGGAAATCCCTCTTATGTTGATAGGGTAAAATGGGAAATACTGAAAATTTAACCCCTTGGGAAGGCCGCATGTTTGGGATACAAGGTTTTCCAAACTGTGAACTAACCACGCGTTGGCCACTTTCTAGGTTAATAATCACCACAAATGGTTTCCCTTGAGAATTTGCACAATTTGGGAAAATTATGTGCCTCATCTTAGAACCATCCCATGACTCACCCGGTCATCGTTTGTTCCCCACATGTTTTAATAAACTATTTGGAAGTTGTGCTCAATGGATCTATCATAAAATAGATCCAACCTAAATTCTTGAAGTATGGTTTAAAAAACTATGTACAAGACGTATGACAAACCATATTGAAACTAATGACCTCAAATGATTTCTCTTAAATGTCCCATGGTTACTAAATAATCATGTGAATTCCATGATGAAAAACCTTGGGAAGTTCAAAATGAATTTAAAAGGATTCTCGTGAAGGGAGGATGCATGGTTTTCCCCCTAACCATGAACCCTAAATGTGAACAATGATAAATCCTTAAAACATTTCATGTTCTATTCCAGAACCCCATGGAAACTCAAACTGGACCTCCACTTCACCAATGAACATAAAAAAACAATAATATTAATTGATTGTTGTAACACTTCTAGTATAGATCTAGCATCATCAGGAGAAGTTGATGAAGGAATGAAAAATTCCATTTGTATGTCTGACAAGGGAGTTTAGTGGTATGTTGGAGAGTACTTGGGAGTATAAGATGCATATGTGTTCCTAAAACCCAGATCTATTTTGTTTTTTTGTTTTTATTTTGTTATGATGTAATTCCATGATAACTTCCTTGATTATTTCTGGATGTGGTTGGTTGGTGTTTGTACTTAGTTATGTCAATATATGTGATAGTTATCTTGTAAAATGGTTGTTCATACCATCCCCAATTTTACTTATTCTATTTTGGGTATTGGTTATATAGTATGAGAACCATTTGAGATGTATTTAATTTAATATATAAAACCATTTTGTCCCATTACATTACTATATTGGGATATTAATGTGTTTGGAGAAGTATTGAGGATTTTTTATGAGATTTAGAACTATTTTTTTTCTATAGAGGGTTGTTCACGGAAAAAATATTTGTTCATAATGTGAATGTTTGTTTGTATCTTGGAGTCTAGTGATTAATGGATTGACTCTTTGGATGATAAATTTTTTCTTACATAATTCACAACATCGTAGAATTACTCACATTGTGAATGAATTCAATTTTATATTTCCATAATATATGATGGATGCTCATTGGGTTTGGAATTGAATACATTCATGGTGTAAATCAAGTTCATGATATGAATTAGTGGTCCATGATAATATTCATGGAATGATTCAATTTTTCATATCATGACTGTGTCACATTACATCCATTTTATAAATTTTGTAAACCCTCATTTTTACCTCATTCATATCTCATTACTCTCATATTTTTACTAAACCCTATTGGATTTTAGAGAATCTTCCATCCCCATTTCTATAACATTAATCCTTGAATACATGAGTTTGGTCATTTTCAGTCCATGGTGAGTCATTATCATATTTCAATTTATTTACTCTTATTCCTATATTGGGGAATTCTCAATGTTGATGTTGTTATTATCTGGGTTTGTTTGGATTGTGTTTTTGATGTCCCATTCGAGTGGTTCATCTTAATTTATGATTTCCTTATGCATTTTTGATATTATAGTTATTTCCCATTCACCGTATTATGAATTATGATTTATAAATCTTTTTTGAGTTAAGGGATTCATGTTCTCTCCCTATTATGTGCTTGTGTAGGGATTAAATTATTTTTTCTTCCATTGGGTGGATTGTATAGATCTTCATAAGAATAAAAATAATCAAATTAAACTAAAACATATAGGTAGGGGAGTATTATCATGTGTAAAATAATTTTTTCCCAAGTAATTATATTTTCTTGATGATCTTGTTAAAAATAATGGTAGTAGGGTGCCTTATTTTTATTATAGTTGTTATGATTTCGAAACCCTTAATATCTTGAATTTATCATCTCACCTTAAATAAGTGTTTAAGAATATCTATATGGATAATGAGTTTTTTTCCCTTAGAAATATGAATTGTGTGATAAAAACCATTCTAAAGAAGATGTGGTTCTATGAAATTACTTAACCTGGAATTATGGAAGTTTTGGGAGTTGTAATGTGCTATTATGTGTTGATGTGATTGATTCATTTTATTATGTGATGTGTGGGTATTTTTTGGGTGCTTTACTGGTGATGGTGTTGACTGAGATCGATGTGGAATGTTCTTACGAGTGAAGACAATGTTAGTTTTTAAGCGATGTTATGTGGATTCATGTACATTAATTAGATTATGGATACTAATATGAGATGGTAAGATTGTGGTAATTTATTTTTAACAACCTATGTACTTATAAAATAATTTTTTTCATTCAAGAATTAAATTGTTAAATTCCTTAAAAATATATAATGAAAAAAGTTGTATTTAACGAAATTAAGTAATCTATACTAATATAATAGTAACCACAATTATTTGAGTATAAATAAACATTATATATCTAATAAGTAAAAAATATGGAATATTTATATCATGTAATAAGTGAATAAACATTTTGAAAATTATAAATTAATTGTTAGTATTTTTGTGGCACATAAATTTTTATTTACAATATTATAATTAATATAATTATTTTGAAGAAAATTTATCATCATTAAATAGAATCATAAATTAATTTTTTTGTTAGGATTATATGAAAATTTAAGAGACATTAATTAATTTTTCAATGTGTTATAAAATCAATTATAAATTTATAATTGGTATTCTTCAAATAAATAATAATTTTAATTAAAAATTAAATTTATCATATATATATATAATTATTTTTGAAAAATGGATTCCATTTATGAACTATACAAGTTGAAAAATGGTTATAGTGAATTTTTGTGATTTTTCTAAAATAGTTGAAGTTTTGCAGAATAGTGAAATATGGTATTTTATGGTTTTAAACAAATTCATGAATTATTGATTCATAGAGGATTTGTGGATGATTTAAGACCCAAATAATGAAATATACTAAAATATTGTAATATATTTATCGATAATTCTGAAACTATTCATAGTCATAAGACAAAATAACAAACTAATGGATAAAATATTCAAAAACTACACCTCTCCTCCACTATAAATACCACCACACACCTCTGCTTCTACTCACAGCTCAAATCCTTGTAGATTGTTTAATTTCTTTACAATTAACTTACCAAGCCTCTTACCCATGTCCAAAACCTGATGGTCTCATGAAAAGGAAAAAACCAAAGGCCTTAAGTTGGTTCTTAAGGAGAAGCATTCAAGAGGTAAAATCCTCTTTCATTTTCATTTATTTCCTTTTAATTTTCTTTTTTTTTTCTCATTATCTCCTAACTTAACCTTCCAAAAGTGACATGATAACTCAAATATCATAAATATACTAAAATTTTATTTTTTTAATGGAATATCAATCATCAAAACTCTCTTATTCTATTCTCATTCTAAAAAATAAAAGCATTGTCTGTGACGTGTTGATTCACCGTCTTCTTGGACATCATATTCTATTTTCTTTACCACAATCATGTGTGGTCACAAAACCATTATTATGGTTAAAATATATTTTAATATGTATATTATAACTTTTTATTGTTCTATAACTTATTTATAGACATAAAATTAAATAAAACATAATTACTTTGTGATGTTCAGAGTACCCTGACAAACATCAACCAAACATTTATGATTAACATTTTCTCCAATGAATAATCCTCATAAAATAAAAAAATAATATATGATAACATTTAATATTTTCTAAAAATATTTAGACTATTTCATTTTAATTCTATATATTTTCTTCTATTCGATAGGAAAATCAATAATGAGCCAACCACAGAAACCATGAAAAAAACACACTTGAAACAGTAAAAAAAACAAAATAATAGCAATAAATGGGTGTAAAGATGTTATAATAAGATCATATAATTAATTATAAATATGAATATGGTTTTATAATATATTAATTACACAAACCTTTATATATGATTTTGAACACATTTTATGTAAGACGAACCCAAGGTAAGATACTTTTACTTAAAAAACTTCTTTTAAATTTCTATTTTTACAAAATTCAAAATTATTTTTTTAAGTTATAGGTTTTCATGTTTTATGGTAATGTTATGGTTATTTGGAATATTTTATGATTAAGTGTGGGACCTATATCTCACTTTAATTCATTGGGTATTTTTATGTGGGAGGTTGACCGTAATGGTTACTCTAAGTGTAGATGCAATGGTTGCCACATAAGGTAGACATGAGAGTTACATCATAAGTTTACCGTGATGGTTTCATTGTAAGGTATCCATGAGGGTTAAAAATAATATGGTATCTTCAAGGGCTAAAATCATAAGGATTTAATTCCCCAATTTACCTTTATAGTTATTTATTTTTTGTATGTTTTATGGAAATATCTTATTTTAAAAAAGTAAGTACACAATACTTTATGGGTGATATGTCTTTGTGAAAATAATTTCATATGTTTATATGTATTCATGAAATAATGGTTTCTTATTTTTATGTAGCTTACTTATATTTTTATTCTCATCATAAGTTTTCAAAAAAAATTACAAGGATTAAGAATAGGTTAGAGAAAAGAAGAAGCCAAGATGAATGTTGTCAATATTTTTCATGCTTTATAAAAAAGATTTATATTAAAGAAGAATGGAAAATATTTTATTAGTAACCACTTTTTTCTTATGGGTTTTATAAATTATTTCCTAATTATCTAAAAATATAAACTAATAAGTCCTTTAGGAATGTAATAAATTTAATTCATAATGAATTTACAAGATTATGTAATGTTGAACGTCGGGCCCTTATAGTTGGTATCAAAGCAAGGTTTAGATAACTTTAGGTGTTAGGATGATGTGAATAGAATACCATTAATTATTTTTACCTTATTATTAAGTTGAAATGAAATTGTATTTAAGTATTACCATGTTTATTCAACTAATATATTTCTATTTATAATGGTTTTCTACAGATGAAATGGGAAGCAGAAATAGGAAGGCACTGAGAGGAAGATATTTTCCGAATTCGCAACACATAATAGTGGGAATTGGAATAAAGAATTTTTTGATAGTAATTTAATATTTGATAGAGGCTATAAATGGTGGAAGAATCCATATATTATAACATCTAGATCTACCATAATGGAACATGATGATAGTGGAACTTTTTATGAGGCAACAACCTTATGCTTTTAGTGAATCTTATGACCCGGTGGTCAATAAAGGGTGGAATAAATCCCTTGAAAAGATATTTTTTATCATAGGGTTTTAATATAATTAAAATTTTATTCTTTATATTTATAATTTTAAAGGTGAATCTAATTTGTGGTGGTCAATGGTCAAGAATATTAGGGATGATGGGGATATTGATGCCTTGTAATGAGATGAATTTATGAATCTATTCCTTGAAAAATATTTTCCAATTGTGGGTTGACATAGGATGGAAAATAAATTCCATGAATTGACACTAATGGAGGGAGATTTTGTGGTTGTGTATGAAGAAAAATACACTCCATTGGAAAGGTAATCTCCAAATATTATTCGAGATCTTTGTAATAAAATCAATTATTTTTACACATGATTGATGCTGATGTATAGATGGTAATTTGCCTCTCGGGAATTCAAATTTTATGAGAAATTTGTTTAATGTGATGAGAGGGTATAAATGGAGTTTCCTAATGATCACATGTACTTTGAAAAAAACAGAAGGAAAGGCCCATATGGAATGAAATTTGTAAGAATCAACCAAAGAAATTTGATGGTAAGAAAATAATGTTTCTAGTTTGTGAAATTTGTGTTAAAAAGAACAATGAGGAATGCCTTAAAAAATCATGAAAGTGTTTTATATATGTTCAATTTGGAAATATGGCATGATATTGCAATGGAATAGAAATTGGTGATGGTTTGTTAAATTCTGATAAGAAAATTGCAAAGTTTTTTAATTGTGGTGATATGGGACATTATGAAAATACCTTCCCAAAGAAATATTTTAATGATGGAAAGTATCCCAATTATAAGAATAAATACACATTGAAATCCTTTATGACTACGTCAATAGAAGTTGGGCATACAATGAATTGGTATTAGGTACTTTGTTTGTTTACTTATATTTTTATAATGTTTTGTTTGATATGGAGTCTACACATTCCATTATTTAAGAGATATTTTCTATTAAATATGAAATTTCACCTCCTGAAATAAAAACATAGATTATGGTTAAAACACCAGGTAAATATATTACAACAAAAATTCATTATAAGAATATTCCTATTTTTTGGAAAGAAATTACCAACAAACATTGTTGTTTTTTCCTTAGTATATTTTTATGTCATTATGGGAATGGATTGGTTTTCTATTTACCATGATATGATTTATTGTAGAGGTAAAGAATTTTTTTCCGAAAGAGTTTCATTTTGTATACATGAAAGAACCAATAACGTTAATAATATATTAGGAAGCTGAAAATTTGTTTAAATATATAAATAAAACTTTCTTTCACATATTATTGAAAATAAGGAAGTGTTTATATTAATGATGTTCTGATGGTAAATGAATACATGGATATTTTTCTTGATGAGTTTTCCAATGTTATACCTGATCAGAAATTTGAATTTACCATTTACTTAGTTCCTGATGTTAATCCAATTTCAAAATCTCCTTATTAAATGACTCAAGTGGATCTTTTAGAATTGAAAAAGCAATTACCGGTGTTTCTGGATAATTATTTAATTCATCCTAGAACATCACCATAAGGTTATCGTATTTTTTCATTAAAAATAAGTATGGTTATGTGCAACTTTTCATTGATTGTAGAACTTGGGAAAAAATTACTTTTAGTAATAAGTACCCAATTCATCATATCGATGACTTGATTGATCAGATCTAGGGAGCTTAGTATTTTTCTAAGATTGACTTTAGATTCAGGTACCATATGCTAAAGGTGAAGGAGGATAACATTCTGAGAACATCATTCTAGACAAGATATGGGAATTATGAGATTGTTTTTATACACTTTGGTCTAAAAAATATCATTATTGTATTTATGGATCTTATGAATAGAATCTTACATGAAAATTAGAAGAAGTTTTTTCTTATTTTTTTGATGATATTTTGGTGATTTTATAATTTTATTATGATCATGAAAAAAAATTAAGCATTTTTCTTAAAACACTCAAATAAAATAAGTTATATGGGAAAATTAGAAAATGTAATTTTTGGTTGTAAAAGATTTATTTTCTTGGGAACATTGTAAATATGGATGTAATAACATTTTACCCCACCAAAAAAGTGGTTGATGAATGGAAAAGACATAAAATTATTACTAATATTCATAGTTTTCTTAGAATAGCAAGCTATTATCGATAGTTTTTTAAAACAAAACATTTCTATCAATCCAACTAACTAGGTTAATAGGAAAAGGGGTTAAATGTATTTCAATAGAAGACTATGATGTTAGTTTTCAAGAACTAAAAAATATATTGGGCAATGATCTATTTTTTCATCTACTTTAAAAAAATGGAGATTTGTACATCTATGCTTATGATTCGTTGAAGGGACATGGATGAGTTCTGATGTAGAATGATCAAGTAATTTCTTTTTCTTCAAGACTACTAAACACTGATGAGTTAAATTATCCTACCCAAGAATTGGAATTATCAATTTTGGTTTTATCTTTGAAAATTTAGAGGCATCATTTATATATAGCCAAATGTGAAATATATACAAATCATAAAAGTTTTAGGAATATATTCCATAGGAATGAATTGAACCTGAGGCATAGAATATTTTTGGAATTCATAAATAATTATGATTTCATGGTCAATTTCCACCTAGGAAATGTAAAAAAAGCATTAGATTCTTTAAGTCAAAAATATCATGCTACATTAACCATGTTATATTTCGAACATAACCCCTATATTAATGATTTGATGAATTTTGGATTGGAGGTTTTTGGTATAGGAAATTCCTCTATTTTGTTTCATGTAACAGTACAACCATAGCTCTCAAAAATAATTAATAAATTGAAAAATTAAGAATGTGAGTTACTGAAAAAGGTATAATTGGTTAAGTAGGGTAATTTTATTGAATTCTATATTGATAAGGATTGTTTTTTGACATTTGGGAAGAGATTCGGTGTGCCTTATAATTCTTATCTAAAGAAATAATTGTTATGTGAAGCTCATAGTTCACTATTTTCAAATCATCTTGGAAATACAAAGATATATAGGGACCTTTTGGATTATTACTACTGGGATGGAATGAAAAGAGATATTGTAGATTTTATAATGAAATTTTTCACTTTTCAATAGTTTAAAGCAGAGATAAAACTACCATAGGGGATACTTCTTCCTTTAATAGTGCCATAATTGAAATGGAAAAATATATCTATGGATTTTTTGGTGGGACTACCAAAGGCTTATAGATCTAACAATGTGATTTTGGTTATTATTAATGGAATGAATAAATCTTCACATTTTCTTCCTATTCAAGATATAATGTCTTTGGATTATCTTTCTTGATATTACCTCAAAAATATTTTCAGGTTATGATGTGTTCCTATATTATATATGACTATTATCCCATGATCACTTATAACATTTGTAAAGGCATTCAGAATTCATTTGGAAAATTATTGAATTTCAGCACTTTTATTCATCCTCAATCTAATGGATTGGACATGAAAAAAATTCAGACTTTGTGGGAAATGGTTTGAGCATGTTAATTTTATTAGAATGGAAATTGGTATCAACATCTTTAATTGGTTGATTTTTCATATAATAAAAGGTTTCATTCCATTTTTTCATATGGAACCTTCTGAGGCATTATATGGAAAGCATTGTCGAACTCTTTAATTTTGGGATGATGTTGGTGACAAAAACGTTTATGGGCCCATAATTATTATATGAATTTTTTGAGAAATTGAATATGATCCAGAAATATATGAGGATAGCTCAATGCAGGCAGAAAAGTTATGCAGATAATGGGAGAAAAGACTTTTCTTTCATTGTGGGTGATCATTCTTTCATTAAAATCTCTCCTTAGAAAAGTTTTATGCATTTTGGTAAGAAATTAAGGTCATTACCATGGTTCATTAGACCTTATAAAATCTAATATAATGTTATACCAGTCTCATACTAGGTAGCTTTTCTTCAACATTTATCATAGGTACACATTGTTTTTTATGTTTTGATGTTAAGAAATTATGTGCCATATTCATCTCATGTTTTGAGCCTAGAATTAGTTCACCTTGAATATAACATTTATTATGAATAGAATCATATCCATAATCTTGATTTTGGAGATAAAGTATTACAGAATAAGGTAATTCATCAGGTTAATGTTTTTAAGAGAACCACATGGTTGAATAAGAGACATGGGAATCTGAAAATATGTTAGTATTTTTGTGACACATAAATTTTTATTTAAAATTTTATAAATAATATGGGGGTTTAAAAGAAAATTTATCTTCTTAAAATAGGCACCTAAATTTAAATTTTTTTCCTTATGATTATATGATAATTTTAAAAGACATTAATTACTTTTTTAAAGTATCATAAAATCAGTTATAAATTTAAAATCATAATTTTTCAAATAAACAATTATTTTAATAAAAAATTAAATTTATTATATGTAGAA
Organism: Viscum album; assembly: GCA_963277665.1. Taxonomy (NCBI): domain Eukaryota; kingdom Viridiplantae; phylum Streptophyta; class Magnoliopsida; order Santalales; family Viscaceae; genus Viscum; species Viscum album. The sequence goes on along the minus strand of OY728121.1, from coordinate 1,628,781,366 downwards.
AAATTATTTTCAAAAAAATTCGGTCTTTTTTTCAAATTCCACATCTCAAAAAATACTTAAAATGATTTTTTTGTATTTTTATATAGTAGTTGAATTTTTTGTGAACAGTGAAATATGGTAATTTATGGTTTTTAACAAATTCAAGAATTATTGATTCATAGATGATGTATGGCTGATGTTAGGCCAAAATCAAGAACAATCCTTCATTATTTTAATATATTAATAGATAATTCTTAAACTATTCATAGTCTTGTACCAAAATAAGAAACTAATGAAAAAAATATTCAAAAAACACCCCTCTCCCCAATTATAAATACCATCAATCACCACCGCTTCTCCTCACACCACAAATCCTTATATATTTGGTAATTTCTAAAAAATTTCCTTCCCAAGCCTCTTACCCAAATAGAATACCTAATTTTCTCACAAAATTTCTAAAACTAGGGGCCTTAAGGAACCTCTCAATGTGAATAATTCAAGAGGTAAAATCATCATTAATTTTATTTTATTTTTATTTCAGTTTCTTTTATTTTCTTATTACATCCTCACCTCCCCTTTAAAAAGTGGCATGATAACTCTATAATCCTACATATACTATAATTATGACAACCCTGCTTTTATTACAAACTTAAACCTGATTTATTACATAAAATTCACTTGATAAAATATAGAATATCAATATTTATAGTGTCCTTGGGGCTTAGGATCATTACAAAACAAATTAAAACATGAAATAAAACATCTTTACTGAAAACTTCCTTTACATGACAACTACATTCCCTCGAACATAGAATTGCATGGGATAACCTGAGGACATTCATAAGAAAAGTGTGAGCTATAAAGCTTAGTAAGGGAATAAAAATGGAGTAACATGACGAATACAATACATGTTATAAAATAGGCATATCATTATATAACAATAGATTCATAAACATAAACGCATGATAAATCATGATATTCATAACATGGAAATGTGGAAACAACACTTAACATGGAATTAGCATGATCCAAGGATCATTTCACATGGAGCATGAGTAAATCCTCATTTCATATGAAGCATGAGTAAAAAATCGTTGCACTTGAATTAGAATGAGTAAACACTCATTGCACATGACGTATCATGATACTATTTTTAACCCAATGCATTAGAATGATATAAGGGCGCACCCTTCTTAAACATTTAATTTCATGTATAAGTCTTCCACATGGATCATATAACATGGATTCATAAAACATAATCATTTATTCCATGATAAATTAATGTGTAAAGTTAACATGTCCACATTTCAATCACAATATAACAATTCAAAATATTGAAAAAATCAAAGCTTTTATCAAACCATTTTCAAAACCATTTAAAATATTAAATAAAGAGATATTTTAATCAAAGTGTCACATACCAATTTTAAGATTTTGAAAGAAATTTCAATTTCAAAACATTCATGTCCCAATGAGTAAATCCTTAAATACATTTTTAAAACATGGAAAAATAATGTGAAAGATTTAAAAGAATAAACCTTTGAAATATTTAAAAAGATATTTTAATTAAAGAGTTTTTAACAAAATTAGAGTTCCAAGAATAAAAATAATTGAGGAATAACATTTAATCAGAATTTAATAATATCATGAGAATAAATATATTCATGATAAAATATGAAAAAGGACAATATATACACCATATAAGAGTGAATTGGTGCATATCAACAATGAAGTCTCAATGGAAATGTAAATGGAGACGGAATCCCTTTTAAATATTGTATCCTTAGATTAAGGATAAATCAAATAAATAATTATGTTTGAAAAATATAAATACACACAATATAAGTGGATATTAAGTTTAAAAAAATCATAGGTTATTCACACATATTTATTGCATGACATAATCAAGAAATATATGTTTAACCAAAAATTAAAATTGGGTTAAGAAGTTTTCTTACAAAAATTATATATCCTAACGGCGTCCCTTTAAAATTAAAAAAATATGTTGATGAGAGAGAAAATTATATCTCATCACTTGGATATAAATTTCACATCAATACAGATATATAAGAACATATCCCACATAATAGTATGTAAATTAAAAGACATTACAAAAATAAGTCTTTTAAAAAAAGAGGAGGGTGAAAGGTTCCCTTACCGATTTGGTAACTTACGAAACATACACCCCATGAAAGAAATATCACATAATGAATATTTAAATACACATAAATTAAATTATATTACACAAATAATACAATTGTGGTCTGTAAAACCACCACAAAAAATAAAATAGTGGCTAATATAGCATGAATCTCACGGGAATAAAAACTGAGATGAAAAACCCTTACCACGTTGTAATAAATCAATTCGAATGAGAAAAGTTAAAAACAACCAAATAAATCATAGGATACCATGAATATAAATATAATAATTATAATATATATATCAAATTGATGTACACAATACACCACATGAAATAAATATGTGGTGAACAATGGAAATCTCACGGAATAAAAAGTGAGATAAGAAATCCCTTACCTCGTGTCCATCTTGACTTGTATGTTATTTATTCTTCTAGAATAATAAAATTAAGTTAATTTATACTTGATTAATAACCTTTTTAATGATTATTATTACTTTTATATCACTTATTACCTTGCAATAACAGTTAGTTAATTATTTGAGTTCATATTGGACATTCTGTCGATGTTCAGAATTTGGGTTAAAAATGACCTTGTTATAATTACAATTTGTCCATGTGGTCCATACTCCTTTATCTCTAGAATGATTTTAATGATTTAGATATCATATACATCCATTATATACATGTATTAATATTAGTACATAACATTTGGAGATAATAAAAGAAATGCCTCGTTCATGGAGACGGTAAGCCGTACATACGCATGAACGCTACATTCATTTCTATTTAATATTTAATGGAATGAAAACTTAATGGTACATAGATATATTATAATTAAAATATAATATAATATATTATATCATTAATTCAATCCTTTACACATCCCACATAAGGAATTAATGAGTCATATCACTTTGAGGGTGTGACAGTCCGCACTTCCTAAAATGAAATTATCGCGTTTACCCATTATAGAAACCGTAAAGGTATACTATAAATTAAAAATACAGAAGCATAAAGAAAATATAAATATAATATATATCATATATAAATACAGTTCCATCATAATGGCCACCATGAGAGGTGGTAGGAGTTAATTGAACAATCATCATTTCGTGAGGCGTTAGTTTTCCATCCACAGAAACATTATGTTTTTTACCCATTAGATAGAGGTGTGTGTATGTGTAGTTAGAATCCTTCTCATAACAACATCCTATTATATTTATTATAATTTTTTTGTTATAAAATAAAGAAATAAAAAGATTTTAGGGGGTTGGAGAAGTAAAATAAAACAAAATAACTTAAGAGAAGACGTTACCTTTAAATCGGGTAACTCCCTTTGGTTTGAACCAAAAGGGTTTCTTGATGTGTTTTTTGTCTAAGGTAAGGCTTCTAGGATGAAGATAGGGATATTGGGAGATTATTTTAGCAGTTTTTTTATGATCCAAAGGCTTTATAAGTGTGATAAATGGTTTATAAGTGAGGTCTTTTTATAAGGGAGAGGAGGGGCTCTTTAGGAAAGTTAGAAACAATTATTTTATTATAATCTAATTTTGGTTTCAAAAGGTCAAATATTCATTAATATCAATGTTAAGATAACTTTTGTTCGAAATAAAATAATCCAATAAGAATTTTACAGGTTTTGGATATTGTTTTAATATTTATAATCTTATTTATTTAAATCATTTATTAATGAGGTAAATATTTCATCATTATTGTGTTATAAATAATTTAATTTATATGATGTCCAAAAATTATAAAAAATGTACCATGATGTAGTAAATATTTTTATCTTTCTAAATAATATTTTTAGTCTAAAAATAACTTATATATTCCTATGTAAAAAAAGTACTAAAAGATATTAGTTTTTGTCATTTTTGTCTTTACATTAAATTATTTAATATAAAATGTCATTATTACTCCCATGTGGCTCCATGGGGTCCCCAATTCGACCCAAGGATTCCCATGGTTTGATATGTATCACCCAATAGGATTAGTACACATGTTAGGGTAATTTAATATTATTATAATATTATATTTTACCCTTATTTACTATATTTACCCTTTAATCATGGTAAATAAAATATTTACTAAAATAATATTTAAAATGTCTAAAAATAAAATTTACTTATTTACACAATTTGGAACTACTGATTACAAATATGGAATCCATTTTACAAATTCAAAACACATATGTTGCAGAAATTAATTTAAAATTAATTCCCGCTATTAAAACAAATAGCATGTTTTTAAGAAATAATAACTATCAAAAGATTGACACTTATTTATGTCCAAATTCAAAATAAAATTAATTACAATGACAAAAATTAGATTAAATGGTAAAAATATATTCTAATTACACTTTTAAACCAATTAAAAAAATAATATAACCATACAAATTAATTATATTAAAATGCACTTTTGATTTAAAATACAGTATTTTTCACTATTCATTAAAAAAATGAACTTTATTTGAAAAATACCAAAATTTCATCCAAAGTAAATTTTTGTGTCCTGGTTATAAAGAAGAATTTTATTTTGTCAAATAAAACATATAAAATTGACAAAAACTAGATTTAAGGTGGGTTCACAATTAAAAGGCCGTAAATCGACCTTTTAGTGAATATTAGAGTATTTATGCTTAAAATCGAATTCTTTACTTCTTTTAAGCCTCTAAATTTTATTGGATAAATGTAAAAATATTAAACAAACATGTATCATCATATTTTAGTTAGTTCTATTCATTCCCGCCAATACAATGGCTAGGCGTTAACTACTATTTAAAATAATAATATTATATTATTAGTGTGCAACATAAGATTTCAAAGAAACCCATTGTTGTTTATCGGGTACGCTGTCAAACATAGCGTCCCCTTTAAAGTATAATTAATATTTAATTCACAAATATTAATAAATATGAAAATGTAATATTATTTTTTTTCTTGGGATGTTACATTCTTCCCCCCTTTTGGAAATTAGGTCCTCACAATTTTAAAATTGCACTTGGAAACTTCATTGAATGTATCACATCGGAAAAAGAGTCAGTAAAACTATCACTTTATAAGGAATAAATATAAGTACAAAGGTCACTGGAGTTAACCGATACTAGTATTCCATGTAGGAAAACATGGATATGGAAGAGAAAACAAACTGTCATGTTTTGAGGGAGAGTGATAGAAAACATGATTAGGAGAAAGTTAACCACAAAAAAATCACAAACTTATGATATGTTAAATGGTCTTTGATTGCCCAGTAGGAAACGTAAGCCAAAAAAAATTTTGTTTTACATTCCTTTTCATAATTTTGAGTAATTAATTTATTACATAGAATAAAAACATAAGGAAATATACTTACCTTCATGTAGAGTTTTTTTCTTTAGTAAGTTTCTACCAAAAACTAATCTTTTCTCCAAACAATGAGCATTCAAAAAGACTTGGTCACTTCAAAGCACAAGAATATTCTTCTAGAAAATCTAATAATCCACAAAAGAATAATTATATATTTTACTTGTCTATATACATCAATTGAAACCAAAATGGTTAGTACGAGATCATATAAACCTCAAAAAGGATAATCCTTTATAGAAACAAATACTACTATTAATCTCCCAAATTCAACAAAAATTACCCAAAGTTCTAGAAAGACCATTCAATACACAATCATCCTTAAAATTCGTCAAAATACTCCAAACTAAGATTGAAGCCCAAAAATCAGAAGGATTTAATCACATAGTCTTCCACAATAAATCTTAATATTTATCTCTAAATATCATCGACTACTCTTAAAGTCTCACAATAAAGTGTAATTAACCTAATCACATATTCTCTAGGGTAGGTTAATCATTTTCTAGAAATAACCCAAATAACCATATTCCCACAATAAATACATAGATTCTTATAAACAATTTCAACCATTCCTCCACAATTGAAATCATATAGTATTTTATTTTCCTTAGGCATATAATATTCCAAAAGAGAAAAGATCTTCCAAAATAACCTTAATAATTTAATGACCAAATCATTTTCTTATACTAAGGATATCAATTTTATAAAACATAAGTTCCCAAAATCAACGTATTCTTGATCCATAAAATCATTTAACTAAAAATAATAAGTCATACTAACCAGATACTTCACATAGGTCAGAGGTAGGTGATAAAACCCAATCGCACTTTGGTTGTGGGTTCGATTCCCACAGCTTTGTCTGGTGCGAAGGGTTGTCACACGGTCTGCGTGTTGTCCTTTTTATAAAACAATAAAAAAATTACCCTAACATGTTTTAACCTTAAATTTTTTCTTATACATTTCATTTTCAACCCAACACATTAAGACAGTTCTGCTCATATCCAGACAGGGATGTATTTCCTTGATAATCCACTTACTCAATACCCACCAAAACATAAGGATGTTTTTATTGTACTTAGTCTTATCTCTAAGGCTTTACTATGGTTTTTTAATCCTAATCCCAAAAATAATTAAACTTATCCCTTAATACCAACTATGAAAACCCAGATTTTATTACAAACTTAAACCGAATTTATTACATAAAATTCACTTGATAAAATATATTATATTGAGAGTTATAGTGTATTTCGGGCTTAGTATCATTACATAACAACTTAAAACCTGAAATACAACATTTTTACTGAAAACATCTTGTACATGACCACTAAATTTCATCGTACTTAGCATTGCATGGGATAACCTGAGGACATGCATAAGAAAAGGGTGAGCTAGAAAGCCCAGTAAGGGATTAAACATGCAGTAACATGAGGAATAAAATACATGTTAAACAATAGTCATGTCATTAGATCACAATAGAAGCCTAAACATAAAGGCATGATAAATCATGATAATCATAACACGAAAATGTGGCAACAACACTTAACATGGAATTAGCATGAGCTAAGGCTCATTGCACATGGAGCATGAGTAAATCCTCATTTCACTTGAATCATGAGTAAAACCTCATTCCACTTGAATTATCATGAGTAAAAACCCATTTCACTTGAATTATCATGATATTATTCTTAACCCAATGCATTGGAGCGCTATAAGGACGCACCATTCTTAAACATTTCATTTCATGCATAAGTGTGACACATATATCATATAACATGGATTCATAAAACATAATCATTTATTACATGATAAAGGAATGTGTAAATATAACATTTCCACATTGCAATCACAATAGTACATTTCAAAATATTGACAAAATCAAACCTTTTATCAAACAATTTTCAAAACCATTTAAAATATTAAATAAAGAGATTTTTGAATCAAAGTGTCCCATACCAATTTGATTCTTTTGAAAGAAATTTCAATTTCAAAACATTCATGTCCATATAAATAAATCCTTAAAACCATTTTTAAAACATGGACAATGATGTTAAAGATTTATAAGAATAAACCTTTGAAATATTTAAAAAGCTATTTTAATTAAATAGTTTTTAACAAAATTAGAGTTCCTAGAATACAAATAATTAAGGAATAACATTTAATCATAACTTTATAATATCATGAGAATAAATATATTCATGATATAATATGCCAAAGGACAGTATATACACCATATAAGAGTGAATTGGTGCATATCATCAATGAAGTCTCAATAGAAATGTAAATGGAGACGGAATCCCTTTTAAATATTGTATCCTTAGATTAAGGATAAATCAAATACGTAATTATGTGTGACAAATATAAATACACCCAATAAAAGTGGATATTAAGTGTAAAACAATCAGAGGTTATTCACACAAATTCACTTCATGACATAATCATGAAGTAGATGTTTAACCCAAAAATTAAAATTGGGATAAGAAGTTTTGTTACAGAAATTTTATAGCCTAACGGCGTCCCTTTAAAATTAAAAAAAATATGTTGATGAGAGAGAAAATTATATCTCATCACTTGGAAATAAATTTTACATCAATACAGATACATAAGAACATATCCCACATAATAATATGTAAATTATAAGACATTACAAAAAGAAGTCTTTTAAAAAAAGAGGAGGGTGAAAGGTTCCCTTACCGATTTGGTAACTTACGAAACATACACCCCATGAAATAAATATCACATAATTAATATGTAAATAAACATAAATTAAAGTATATTACACAAAGAATACAATAATGGGCTGTAAATCCACCACACAAAATGAAATAGTGGCTAATATACCATGAATCTCACGGGAATAAAAAGTGAGATGAAAAACCCTTACCACATTGTAATCAATCCATTCGTATGAGAAAAGTTAAAAACCACAAAATTAATCACATAATACCATTAATATAAATATAATAATGATAATATATATATCAAATGGATTTGCACAATACACCACATGTAATAAATATGTGGTTAACAATGGAAATCTCACGGAATAAAAAGTGAGATAAGAAATCCCTTACCTCATGTCCATCTTGACTCGTATGTTCTTTATTATTCCAGAATAATAAAATTAAGTTAATTTATACTTTATTCATAACCTTTTTAATGTTTATTATTACTTTTATATCACTTATTACCTTTCAATAATAGTTAGTTAATTATTTGAGTTCATATCAGACATTTTGTCGATGTTCAGAATTTGAGTTAAAAATGACCATGTTATAATTAAAATTTGTCCATGTGGTCAACAATACTTTATCTCAAGAATTATATTAAGGATTTATATATCATATATATCATATATATCCAGTATTTATAGGTATTAATATTAGTACATAACATTTGGAGATAAAAATTAAATCCATCGTTCATGGAGACGGTAAGTCGTACGTACGCATGAACGCTACATATATTTCTATTTAATATTTAATGGAATGAAAGCTTAATGGTACATAGGTATATTATAATTATAGTATAATATCATATATAATATCACTAAATCCATCCTTTATACATCCCATGTAAGGCATTAATGAGTCATATCACTTTGAGGGGGCGGTAGTCCGCACTTCCTAAAATGAAATTATCGTGTTTACCCATTATGGAAACCGTAAAGGTATTATATAAATGAAAAATACATAAGAATAAAGAAAACATAAACATAATATATATCATATATAAATATTTTTCCATCATAATGGCCACCATGAGAGGTGGTAGGAGTTAATTGAACAATCATCATTTCGTGAGTCGTTAGTTTGTCATCCACAAAAACATTATATTCTTTGCCTATTAGATAGAGGTGTGTGTAAGTGTAGTTCGAATAATTCTCATAAAAACATCCTAGAATATTTATAATACTAGTGTTGTTATAAAATAAATCAATAAAAAGAGTTTTGGGGGTTGGAGAAGTAAAATAAAACAAAATAACTTAAGAGAAGATGTTACCTTTGAATCGGGTAACTCGCTTTGGTTTGAACCAAAAGGGTTTCTTGAAGTGTTTTCTGCCTAAGCTAAGGCTTCTAGGATGAAGAGAGGGATATTGGGAGATGATTTGATCAGGGTTTTTTTGATCCAAAGGCTTTATAATTGTGAGAAAAGGGTTCTAAGTGATGGTTTTTTATATGGGAGAGGAGGGGTTCTTTAGGAAAGTTTGAAATAATTATTTTATTATAATATAGTTTCGGTTTCAAAAGGTAAAATATTCATTAATATCAATGTTAAGATGACTCATGGTCGAAATAAAATAATCCAATAAAAATTTTAGAGGTTTTGAAAACTTTTTTAATATTTATAATCTTATTTATTTAAATCATTTATTAATGAGGTAAATATTGCATCATTATTGTGTTATAAATAATTTATTTTATTTTATGTCCAAAAATTATAAAAAAATACCATGATGTATTAAATATTTTTAGCTTTCCAAATAATATTTATATTATAAAAGATAACTTATATAACCCTATGTAAAAAAAATTACTAAAAGATATTTGTTTATGTCATTTTTGTCTTTACTTTAAATTAATTAATATAAAATGTCATTATTACTCCCATGTGGCTCCATGGGGTCACAAATTCGACCCAAGGATGCCCATGGTTGGATATTTGTCATCCAACATGATTAGGACACATGTTAGGGTAATTTAAAATTATTATAATATTATATTTTACCCTTATTTACTATATTTACCCTTTAATCAGGGTAAATAAAATATTTACTAAAGTAAATATTTAAAATGTCTAAAAATAAAAGTTACTTATTTAAAAAATTTGGAACTAATGATTCCAAATATAGAATCTATTTTTCCAAATTCAAAACACAGTAGTGGAAGTAATTAATTTAAAATTAATTCCTGTTTTTAAAACAAATAGCGTGTTTTTAAGAAATAATAACTATCAAAAGATTAACACTTGTTTATGTCCAATTTCAAAATGAAATTACTTCCAATGACCAACATTATATTAAATGGTAAAAATATATTCTAATTAATCTTTAAAACCAATTAAAAATAAATATAACCATATAAATAAATTAGATTAAAATGCACTTTTGATTTAAAATACAGTATTTTTCACTATTCATTAAAAAATGAACTTTATTAGAAAAACTCCGAAATTTCATCCAAAGTAAATTTTTGTGTCCCTATTATAAATAAGATTTTTATTTTTTCAAATAAAACATATAAAAGTGACAAAAACTAGATTTAAATAGGGTTCTCCATTAAAAGGCGGTAAATCGACCTTTTAGTGAATATTAGAGTATTTATGCTTAAAATCAAATTCTTAACTTATTTTTAGCCTATAACTTTTATTGGATAAATGTAAAAATATTCAACAAACATGTATAATCATATTTTAATTAGTTCTATTCATTCCCTCCAATAAAATTTCTATGTGTTAACTACCATTTAAAATAATAATATTATATTATTAGTGTGCAATATAAGATTTCAAAAAAATCCATTACTGTGTATCGGGTACACTGTCGAACATAGTGTCCCATTTAAATTAGAATTAATATTTAATTCAAAAATTTTAATAAATATGAAAATGAAATATTCTTTATTTTCTTGGGATGTTACAATAATATTATTGTGGCAATGGAATATCCATCATAAAACCTCTCATATCCTCGTCTAATTCTATAAAATGAAAGAATCATTTGTGACATGTTGATTCACCACCTCTATGGATGTCATATTTTCATTTTCCTTTACTAAATTCAAATATTTTCACAAAAAAATATTATGGTTAAAATATATTTTAATATTTATATAATAACTTTTTAAATACTTTGGAACTAACTTATAGAAACCACATTAAATAAAACAAAACTAGTTTGTGATGGTCGTAAAAATCCACCAAAAATAAACCAAGTTTTTATCATTAATGTTTTATATAATGAGTCATCTTCATATCAGAAAAAAAATTATATGTGGTATCATTTAAAATTCGTGAAAAAATTTACACTATTTTATTACACTTATTTATTTTTTCTTCCTTTCGACAGGAAAATCCATAGTGATCCAACCATGGAAACCATGAAATAATCCAACCCAAAACAATGAATATAACTAAATATTATCAGAAAATAGGTGTAAATATGTTATAATAAGATTTTATAAGGAATTATAAATATTAATATAGTTTTGTAATATATTAATAACACTCTTAAAACCTTTATATATGATTTTTTAACACATTAGAAGTTAGATGAACCCGAGGTAGGGGACTTTTCATTAAAAATACTCTTTTAAATTTCAATTTTTAAAAAATCCAAAAGGAATTTTTTTTATGATTAAAGATTTAATGATTTATGATTATATTAGGGTTCAAGTGAATTTTTTAGGGATTCTGGGACCTATATCTCCCTCCAATGCACTGGGTATGTTTTTGTTGAAGGTCGGCTGTAATGGTCACTCCAAGTGTGATTGTGATGTTTGCACCATAAAGTAACCGTCAGGGTTACATCATAATCTAGTCGTGAGTCTTATATTGTAATGTATCTATGAGGGTTAAAATTGATATGGTAGTTATGATTATTACCATCATAATTAATTTATTCCCCTAGTTACCTTTCTAGTTTATTTAGGTTTTCTATGTTTTGTGGAAATCTCTTGTTTTCAAAAATTAAATATTTGATACTTTATGGGTGAGAAGTTTGTCTTTGTGGAAATTATTTAATATGTTTATAAGTATTCATGAACAAATGGTTTATTCTCATTGTGTCCTTTAATAAAAATTTAGTTCTCATCCCATGTTTTAAAGTGTCTTTCACAGGGTTTAAGGATGGGTAAGATAAAAAAGAAGCCAACCTGAATGTTCTGAATATTTTTTTTTAAAATATTTTTAATATGGAAGAAATGGTTAATATTTTAGTAGTAAAAATGATTATGATTGTGGGTTTTAAAAATTATTTCCTAATTCTCTAAAACTATAAACTGAAAAGATCTTTGGGAATATAAGAAAGTGAATTCTAAAGGAATTTACTAGATTATGTAATGTTAAATCTCAGGTCCTCATAAGATTGACATATGTTGAGTTGTATTGATGGTGGATAAGGTATGGATAAGATATTATGTGGAATTCCTATCTTATGGTCCTAGTTTGACATGGAATGAAGAAAATATAAAAATGAAATATCATGGGCTGATATTGATGCATTATAATTGTATTAAATGAATTGAATGATAAATAACTAAATTAGTAAATTGAATATTAATGAAAAAAAATTGCATTATAGTTGTTAAATTCTAGGAAATAGATGAGAATGCTATTGAAACTGAGAATTGTGTTCTAATGTGTGGTGGTTTTTTGGTCTGATGCATTTAGAGGTGGTATCAGTTGAGATAGTTTTCATGACATGCTTTAGTGGTGTTCTTGAGTATGATATTGCAGTTGATGTTAACCTATAGGTTTGGAGCTTTGTGATATCAATCTACCTTGTATATTCATGGTTTCTTACACAATACTTGCATGAGATTTATAACCTTATCAATGCCCAAATGTTTTGGGTTACATGTGATTTTCACAATATCTATGATGGTGGATAATTGTATTGATGTTTATCCCCACTCCCACAAATTTCCTTTAGATATAGAGATGATGATTTGGGTTGCTATTGGAGATCACCCATAGGGTACAAAGGGTTGGTGTTGGACATTACCCAGGTGATGACATGGCTTGGTGTTAGAGATTACCTATGTTATCATATGGGTTTGTATTATAGATTACCCAGTTGTTAACCTGATTTGGTGTTCAAGATTACCCAAAAGATTACATGGGTTTGTGTTGGATATTACCCAAAGATAATGAGGATGAGATATGTGGTGGGGCTCATGTGTGGTAGGATGACGGTAATAGGTTGATGTCCTTTATGTTCAGGATACCCAACTGCCCTATTTATGTAGATGAGATTGTGACAAAATCCTATATAATGCTAGAACCAAATGATAGACCCTCAAAGAGGTTGGGATAAGTAGGGATATTTTATGTACCACATTAATTATGCATATTCATCTGATGAGATATTCATAGAAAGGATGGGAGAACATGGAATTTGATGTTGGGGCCTTTGAGAGACAAACCAATGAGGAAGTGATTATGGGACACATTTTATAACATCCTGACACAAATGAGCACTATGAAGGTAGGAAAACCAGTAGGTTGGGTGGCCTCAAGCACATCTTCATGTACGCTAGAGGCTTCCGACTAATAGTAAGAATTTCATGAGGTGATAGTTAGGACACAATAACCTCATATAATATTAGAACGGATATAAAGTAGATGAGGAAATAAATAGATGGAATAGGAATAAGTAATAACAAATAATGAACAATAGCAAAAGCATATAAAATAATATTAAATAAATATAAAATGGAAAATGCCAGTTTGTACAAAGAATTCATGTCAAGTTGAAGATGAACAAATGAAAAATATATAATTTATAGCATTGATCATGTTATGGGTAAATAAAGAAAGAAATAAATAAAAGACAGGAAAAGAAAATCCCCAAAGGGGATCTACATGAGCACCTCGAGCTCCATCTCGGTCCTTTTCCCATAACTCCCAAGTATAAACACGAAGCAATAAGAAAGGTCCAAAGCCCTACAAACATAAGGTCTGCTCATGTACCAATGGTACCTGAGCAATATGAGAGATGAAATCTCAGTATGATGGAACACACGGTGTCTAGACCGATCCAGTCCATGAATATAAATTAAATTAGTGTGTAGATATAAAAAAAGATATGTTAACTTAAATAAATAACAACAACCCACCAAGGTTCCTAAGGGACACCTGGCAGTTATACCTGCTTTTGATCATGGTTGGAAAAGATTTCTAATCAATGACCATAAATATATAGTAATAATATATATGTATATAATATAGTTATATATTTAATCCACCTATATGAACCAAGTGTGTTCCGAAATCTAATGGCCATATATCGTGAATATTAGTGATGGATGGACTGGGACATAACACACTTTTCCATGATTGTTCTAATGATCTTAAAAGATCCAAAGATATGTTATATTCCTTACATCCCAATAGGGTGAGGGATATCATACTACAACACTCAAGATGGAAATTGTTCATGCCATGTAACCACTCTATGATAGAACAAGATGCTCAAAATCATATCGCCCATATAGTAGAACTGATGTGACATTCCATGCTCAACACCTGGTGTATGGGATAATGATGCACCATGCTTAACAATCCCTTACCACTATAAATAGCCTCTATAAAGGCTCATGTTTATAATTAATTTCCATGATGAAATACCTCTCATTACATGCATTTATCAAACCCATATAGGGGTGTTATCACATTCATAATGTAATCCATGATGCAATACATCTCATTCTATGCATTTATATAAATATCCCATTATAACCGAGGAATAAAAATCCTAAAAATTCAAATGAAGCAGTTCATGAGGAATAAAAAAAGGGCATGTCCTTACCATCTCTAAGGTTCATTCCATTTGAAACCATTTAATACTATTAATTTATAGAATACAATTCATCATGAATAAACAATTCAATTTAATAAATGCCATTTAATTAAACAAATCAAAGAAATTCACTTATCAAGGTTCAAGTGGTAATTAGAAGGTACCATGGGAAAATAGTTAAATGCCTAAATGTGAATTCCCCTTTTATAAATAGTGCCAAGTCATTCAATATATAATATGGGCTAATCACTTAGATGGTACCTTGGTTCATAAACATTTTAAAAAGAAACTCCATGTTCTAATTCCATTAGAGGCCATATCCTAAACATTCAATATATAAATCATAACCTCAAAGCATAAATAAACACAAATGAAATTATCCTACAAAGCATGAATGTCTCATCATTACATATTATCTTAAAATACAGTGCACCTCTTTCAAGGTGTTTTTGTAAAGACCCAGAATTTCTGTGGAAAAGTTTTTCTTAAATACATGGGAATTTTATGAGTCCACAAAATTTGACGACGCATGATTCTGAGGCCCGGTGTGCCCAAAATAAATTTATGAAGTTTTTTTCGAGTACATTCAGTAAATGTATGAGTGGGTTTTTATAAAATTTGAATTGGTGCTCGAAATTGAAATCTGAGAGCACCGTTGAACTCGTAGTTCCGGTATTCGCTTAAGAAGACTTTCACCTCAATGGCAGTTGGTCAAGAATAAAAGTTAGTTTTAGGGGTTTTAGTGAATTACTTAAATGAAAATTAAGTTGTGTAGCTTTATTTTTATTTGTTGGTTAAAACCTTCACTTGGAAGTTGGAAGTTGGTAGTGTGGGGACCACATGACCATAACCTCCCATGAGAGGTTATGGTGTTGGGGACCACACGAACCTAACCTCCCGCGAGAGGTTATGATTTGGGGACAACCTGGGAATAAACCCCCCTAATAATGTAGGGATAGGAAAACCTATTAACTCCCCTCATTAATGAGGGAGAGTCTCTCCACCACCCTCCTTTAATGTGCCAAATCCTTCTCTTTAATTTATTGTTTCAACCTCATGAATTAATTAAGTGGATCCAACTTAATTAATTCACACTTTTTTTGAATTCTTATGCCAATGATAGATTTTATAATCTATTAACATGGAATTCTATTCTTTTGGATTGGAAAAAGGTTGGGAATGGAGGATTATAGCTTTTGAGAGAAAAGATCTCACCAATGAAGAACAAAGAACGCTCCCAACGAAGAACTCCTTAAACTCTAAGGAACATTATCCTTCTACCTTCATCCATAGAATCCTACCGACGTGGGACGTCTTCAACCAAACTTCCCTCCTCATCTTCATCAATGAACCGACGCATGATCTCGGGATTGGAAGTGTCCATCGGATGTGAAGAATGATGAAAACTCTGTCTTCTTCCACACGACTCTGTCGACGAACAACGATCAAGGTAGGGGTTTAATCTCTTTTAAGTGTGATTATTTTTTCCATGTTCTTCCTTTCTTTAAAAACAAAGAATGATGATTTTTTCCTTTTGTGGGAGGTTTGTTGAACTTAGTTCTTATGAACCACTTGCTACCACCCTAAACATGGAGGGTTCATGCCAAACCAACATGGCCCGACTCCTCTGTCGTTCTTGTTTGTGATGTCCTTTGGCATGGCGATGAGGCGACGAGACGACGAATGCAACGCAGGCAACGGTCGCGCTCCCTGAGGCCTCTGCGACCTGTGTCGCCCGCCGGCCGCGCCATCCAATGGCCGAACCTGTCCAGGCCATCGTTTCTATTGGCCTAATCGGCTCTGTCATCCAAAGTTGAACTGTGGTGCCCTCTCGGCCGCATGTGCCTCCTAGCCCCGTCGGCCCGCCTCGCCACAGTCAAACTGCACCGGTCCCACTAGACTGAACTGCGCTGGCCTGCGGCCTCCCTCGCGGTGCCCCAGCCGAACCCCACCGGCCTGCAGCCCCCCAAGTGGTGCCCTGGACGAACCACATTTGCCCCATTGTCCCGAGCCACACTGGCCTCTGGCCTCCGCGCGCTCTGCGTGCCCCGCACTCCCCGCGCTGCCACCGACCGAACTGGCCTCAGCCATCTGGGCCAAGTCGTCCTAGCCACTCCCATCGCGGTGCTGGTAGAACTGGCCTTAGGCTCCCAGGCTCCTAGCGCCCCGGCCGAGTCGGCCTCTCGTGCCCCTCATGGTGCTCTGGGCCGAACCGGCTCTGCCCCTCCGGGCCGAGCTGCCTATGCGGACCCCCTCCGGGCTAAACTGCCCTCGCGACATGCTGGGCTGGGCCCAGCAGGGCGGGCCGAACCCAAAGGGCCGGGCAGGACCCAATGGGTCATGTTGGGTCATCCTGAACCGGGTCGGCCCAGACTAAGACGGGCTGGGCCAGACCGGACCCGGGCCTACTACTGACCCTTTACTTTCTTTTGGTCATATCTTTGGTATCGGACGTCTATTTGGTGAACCATCAGTGACACTGGTATTCTTGGAGTGTGATGGTCCCTTTGTGTATACCCCACTAGATTTTTGGGTATAGTTGAGATACAGTCCGGTTGGATCGAGCACGAATCCAACCGGGCCCCCGGGACTAAAAGGCTAGTAACTCACAGACTGGGTGTCTGGTTGACGTGTTGTCTATTGCGTTGAGACCCCTATGACGTGGAGGACCTTTGAGATACTTATTTTTGGGACATCATGGCAGTTGATGTATCGACACTTGGATTCAAGAGAAGACCCTTCCAGAATCAAGTGTTCTTTGTGTGAGAACCATGTGGCTGGATGCTTTTGGTAAAGGGATCATACGTGGGTTTGACAGTTCTGCCTACTGTTCGAGGATCCTACGTGGGTTCGAAAGCTCCGACTACTGTTCCAGGATCCTACATGGGTTTGACAGCTCTGATTACTATTCCAGGATCCTACGTGGGTTCGATAGCTCCGACTACAATTCCAGGATCCTACGTTGGTTCGACAGCTCTGATTACTGTTTCAGGATCCTACGTGGGTTCGACATCTTTGGAAACTATACCAGTATCCTACGTGGCTTCGACAGATTATATGATTCAGTGTCTATGTCTAATCATCTATATCTCTCAACATAAGATGTATACCTGTGTTAGCCAAGTCATTAACTTTTGTGTTTACCTCATGATTGAGATGAATTACTTAATAACTTATGTATATGTATGGGCATATACCTAAGTGGGTTTATTTGTTGATTTCATACTTTGTGGTTTATCCTTGTTGTATTTTTTGTTACCTTGAGGGTCTCGGGGACCCTAATGAGTATCATTATACTCACCCTTGCACGGGCTATACCAGCACCTCGTTGTGTTGGATGGAGATGATGAACGACGCTGACCGAGGCTGAGAGTACCATGACTGGATGGTACCTGGGGTGGACCTTACAGTTTGATGGTACACGGAGGATATGGACGGACCTGGAGTGGTGAGGAGTTGATCTGTACCCACCCTTCAGGTGGGAACCTCAGAGGATGTTCAAACGGCAGTTTTTCCTTTCTTCTGTTGTACTTTAAGTTTCTTGTACTTTACTGTTGGGCATGTATTTCTGGCCCCTTATTCTTTCAGCACACTTTTGTTATACAGTTTTATTTAGTATTTGGTTTCTGGATCATTCCCAGTTGTGTGTGTTTATAGGTTATAAAGGCAATGCCTTCCTAGTTTTATGTAATTATGCCTTTGGTGCTAGTCGTCAGCCCCTGGCCTATGGAAGGCGGGCTTGGGGTAGTCACGACACAGGTCTTGGGGGATGGGTCATGAAAAAATGGTATCAAGGGAGTCGGTTCTACTACAAAACATAGCACTATGATATTTTCTATGAAGAAATAGTGTTAATGGGATTTATTGTGGTTTTCAGTTCAGGGAGTCCAGTGTTAGTGTGGTATCCGATGTATCCATACACCAGGACCCTGACTACTGATTTCCGACTAAATGCATGAAACACTTATTTCGTCTGTGTTTTCAAAAAAAATATTTGAGTCAGCTCACCAGTAATAACTTATTGATAGTGTCACACCAATTTCTTTTAAAGATGGCCGCACACAGACAGCCAGCCAGGGTTCTAGGCTTTATATGAGATGGCAGCCCACCGAGCGATGAGGCCTCAGTGCAGGGCCCTGTCACAGCAGAAGCACCAGGGGTACCACTACTCATTGGGTCATCGATTCCACCAACTCCCATAGTAGAGAGTACATGCCACCTAAGAACGTTGTACGAGTTCTCGCGCCAGAGGTCACCCAAGTTCAGGGGTGAGATGGACCTGCGGGTAGCTGAGGATTGGCTAGAGGATGTAGTGAGAGTCTTCAGACTGGTAGGGACACCAGCCAACCTTATGGTGATCCTTACTGCGAGTCTCCTTCAAGAAGTAGTTGGCAGATGGTGGAGCCTGATGCTCTAGGTGCATGACGAGGCGACACTTCTCTGCGCGGACTTCAAGAGCCTGTTTTAGGCGGAGTTTATCCCAGCCACGCTACATGCAATGCAGATATAGGAGCTACTTCATCTGTAGCAGGGTAGCATGACAGTGGCACAGTACTCTGTGAGGTTCACCGAACTCTCACGCTACTCCACAGATATGGTACGGACCCATTCTTCAGGGCCCGGACCTTTGAGCAGGGGCTCAGGCAATATATCAGGTCTTTGATGATCTCCCTTAGCATCCCTACAAAGGCGGAGGTGTTGGAGCGAGCCCTATTAGTGGAGAGTTTCCTTGGTGAGCAATCACTACCAGCGAGACCCACCACCGGACGTCATATAGAAGAGTCTTTTGCAGCTGGCAGTAGACAGATGTCACAGAGATCCAAGAACACCAGTCCATCTGGTGGACAACCTCAGGATACAGGTTCGGTTTTGTAGGGCACACGAGACAGAGACAGTCATACGAGCAGGAAGTGCTACACGTGCGACGAGATGGGTCACATGGCCTGAGATTGTCCGACCCGTCGTGCAGATGATCAGTAGACAATTGAGGGACCTCACACGTAGTGGTAGAGGTTTGACTGTGGTGGTCCTCATGGAGAAGGTAGACTTGGCAGAGGAGCTAGCCAAGTAGTAGGTGGTGGATGACGTTTCCATTTCCTACCACCACCACTACCAGGAGATCCACCCCAACTGTAGGGGGTAGGTGGACAGGCGAGATCTCAGCTCCAGGCAGCTAGGGCTTATGATCATGGCACTCCAGATATGATACGAGGTACCATCTATGTCTATTCCACCAAAGCTGTAGTTCTTATAAACACAGGTGCTAGTCACTCTTTCATTGTCACAGCCCTCATTCGGACCTCAGAGATTCTAAGGGAGTCGTTATCTTGATCCT
Organism: Viscum album; assembly: GCA_963277665.1. NCBI lineage: Eukaryota > Viridiplantae > Streptophyta > Magnoliopsida > Santalales > Viscaceae > Viscum > Viscum album. Next base: position 1,628,761,051 of record OY728121.1, on the reverse strand, counting down.
TAAGGATAGAGACTCTGATGGGATTAGACTTGATGATTACACATTGGTTCCTGTAGTGTGATGTTACTCTAGGAAGCGAGAGATTCAGATGGGATCTCCTCATAGTGGCATCGAGGCCTTACGACGTCATCTTGGGTATGGACTGGTTATCTACAGTCCATGATCAAATTGACTTTATTAGGTGCAAAGTGTGTTGTGTCCACATGGATGGGACCAGGTTTACCTTCACTGATAATAAGGGAACCTTTTTATCATAGGATGTACTTACTCAGAGGAGGTTGTAGCCGATCACTCATCAATTGGCATGCCTTACCCTCGGAGCATTTGATGTGGAGATTCTGAGCTATCCTGTAGTGGTGGAACAGTACTCGGATGTTTTCCCTGATGATGTCCCAGGTCTACCTTCTCATAGAGAGGTCTACTTTTACATTGACATGTACCCCGAGACGGCACTAATATCTACACCAGCATATCGGATGTCTCCCGCAGAGCTTCGCAAGATGCGGGTACATCTAGAGGACTTGCTGGGGAAGAGATTCATCCGGCCCAGTGTTTCTCCTTGGGCAGCCCTGATTCTGTTCACCAAGAAGGTGGATGGGAGCTTGAGGATTTGTTTCAACTACTGTCGCCTGAACCAGGTGACCATGATGAATAAGTACCCACTCATAAGGATTGATGACCTCTTTGATCAGCTAAAGGGAGCGCGGTGTTTATCGAAGGTAGACCTCAGATCAAGCTATCACCAACACATAGTTCTAGACGAGGATGTATAGAAGGAGCTTTCAGATGTCGGTACGACAACTACGAGTTCTTGGTTATGCCTTTCAGCATAACCAACTCTCCAGTAGTGTTCATGGGACTCATTAACAGGATTTTCCAGCCATACCTTGATCGGTTTGTTGTAGTCTTCATCAACGACATTCTGATCTACTTGACTACTAAGGAGGAGCATGCCTATAATTTTCGGGTAGTACTAGATAAACCCCGAGATCACCAGCTTTATGGTAAACTCTCTAAGTGTTAGTTCTGGATCTGAGAGGTTCACTCTTTGGGACATGTCATATTGGAATCTGGAGTTGTAGTGGATCCAACAAAGATTGAGGTGGTACTTTCCTAGGAGCCACACAGGAGAGTAAAGGAGGTATGGAGTTTCCTGGGTTTAGCTGGATATTATCAGATGTTTGTGACAGACTTCTCCAAAGTTGCAACACCACTATCATCCTTGACGAAGAATGCGCAACCCTTTGTGTGGTCGGAGAGATGTTAGCAAAGCTTTTAGGATTTGAGGCAGAGGCTGACTAGTGCCCCCGTCTTGAGGCTTATAGAGGAAGGCATAGGTTACGTAGTCTACTACGACGCATCGAGGACCGGACTCTGATGTGTCCTAATACAGGAGCGAGCAGTGATCGCATATGTCTCTCATCATCTGAGGCATCATGAGTATAACCACACTACCCATGACCTGGAGTTAGCAACAATGGTCTTCGCCTTAAATATGTGGCAACACTATCTGATGGGTGAGCATTTTACCATGTACTCTGATCATAAGAGTATCAGGTATATCTTCTCTCAGAAGGACCTGAACATGAGACAGTGATGTTGTCTTGAGTTCCTCTTGGACTATGACTTAGAGATAGTCTATACTCCTGGGAAGGGGAACATTATTCCAGATGTGCTCAGTAGGAGATCTGGTATACAGCTTCTAGGTGAGGTGACAGATCAGTTGGATTCTTTATAGATATCCTTTATAGATAGAGATGGAGAAACCTTTCTTCAGTCTCTTATGGTCACTCCCCCACTTCTTCAGGAGGCCAGGGAGGCACAGCATGGAAACACTGACTGCGAGACATGACATTCTTAGATATCCACAGGGCAGGCACATGATGGATTTTCGGAAGGTGGTGAGAATGTCATCCTCTTCAGAGGATGTACCATGGTGCCAGTGTCACTTTAGAATGAAGTGTTGAGGGAGTTCCACACATCCCCTCTAACGGTACATCCAGGAGTGGAGAATATGTACCGGGACCTCCGATGACAGCACTTGTGATCAGGGATAAAGAAATCAGTTGCAGAGTATGTCTCTCGATGCCTCACTTTTCAGCAAGTGAAGGCGGTGCATCATGTACCATCAGTCTTGGTTTAGCATTTAGAGGTCCCAGAGTTGAAGTGGGATGGGATATCCATGGAATTTGTGACGGGACATCCACATACATCTAAAGGTCATGACTCGATTTGGGTGATCGTTGACCGACTCACCAAGTCATCCCACATCCTACCGATTAGAGAGCAGGGTTCAGTAGAGAGCATGGGACACCTCTATGTGGAGGAGATTGTGTGGATACATAGATTAACTTTGACGATTGTCTCTGATCATGATGCTTGTTTTACTTCCCAGCTATGGAAGTTGTTGTAGGGGGATTTCAGGATGCATCTTCGTTTGAGCACCTCCTTCCATCCTCAGATGGATGGTCAGACTGAGCGGACCATTCAGACCCTCAGGGACATATTGCATGCTTGTTTCCTTGACTTTGGTCGCAGTTGGGAGGATCACTTATCTTTGGTGGGGTTTTTATACAACAACAACTATCAATCAACCATTGGGATTTCACCTTTTGAGACGTTATACAGGCGACCTTGCATATCACCCTTGTGCTGGACTGACCCTAGGGAGTCAGCACAAGTGGGACCAGAGATGGTATGAGCTACCATAGAGAAGGTGTAGATCATCTAGGAGTGGATAAAGACTGTACATAGTAGGTAGAATTCATATGCTGATAGGAGACGTAGGCCTCTAGATTTTGAGGATGGCAACCACGTCTTTCTACAGGTCTCATCTCAATAAGGTCTATAGAGATTTGTCTGAGGCGGCAAGTTATCTCCAAGATTCATCGGACCTTTTCTGATCTTCAACAAAGTTGGCGAGGTGGCTTACCACTTAGCTCTTCCACCTCAGTTTCACCGGGTGCATGACGTCTTCCACATATCCCAGCTGAGGATATACGTGTACGACCCTTCTCACATCATCGACCATGGAGAGATGGACGTCGATTATAGGGAGACTTTAAAGGAGGTTCTAGCAGAGATTGAGGATTGACAGGAGTGAGTCCTTCGTGAATGGTCGATACCTCTGGTGCACGTTCGCAGTTATCACGGGAACCTCCAGTAGAACACATGGTAGTGGGAGGATTATATGTGTGCTCAGTACCCCCACTTGTTCCCTTTGTTCGAGTTGTAGCATATAGGGACGTAAAGCCCTAAAGCTGGGAGAATGTAAAGTCCTAGAATTTATTTGGAAATTTTTTTCTTAAATACATGGGAATCGTACGAGTCTGCGATATTTGACGACGCATGATTTCGAGGACCGGTGTGGCCAGAATCAATTTCTGAATTTTTGTTTGGGTACGTTCAATAAACATATGAGCAGGTTTTCATAACTTTTGAATCGGTGATCGGAATTGAAATATAAGAGCACCATTGAACTCGTAGTGCCAGTATTCGCTTAAAAATACTTTCACCTCGATGGGAGTTGGTTGAGAATAAAAGTTAGTTTTTGGGTTTTTAGTGAATTAATTAAATAAAAATAAATTTGTGTAGCTTTATTTTATTTGTTGGTTAAAACCTCCACTTGTAAGTTGGAAGTTGGAAGTGTGGGGACCACCCGACCATAACCTCCCATGAGAGATTATAGTGGGGCGTCCCACCTCAACCTAACCTCCCACGAGTGGTTATGATGTGGGGAGCACCCAAGACTAAACCCCCTAATAATGGGGGGAGAGGAAAACCTCTCAACTCCCCTCATTAATGAGGGAGAGTCTCTCCACCCCCATCCTTTAATGTGCCATATCCTCCTATTTAATTTATTATGCCAAACATGTGAATTAATTAAATGGATCCAACTTAATTATTTCAACCTTTTTTTTGAATTCTTATGCCAATGATAGATTCTATAATCTATTACCTTGGCTTCCTATTATTTTGGGTTGGAAAAAGGTTGGGAAAGGAGGAATAGAGATTTTGAGAGAAAAACTATCACCAACGAAGAATGAAGAACGCTACCAATGAAGAATGCCTTCAACTCCAAAGAAATATCTCCTTCGACCTTCATCCACGGACTCCTACCGATGTGGGACGTCTTCGACCAACCTTCCCTCCTCATCGTCTTCAATGAACTGATGCATGAGCTCGGGATTAGAAGTGTGCGGCGGACGCGACAAACGACGACAACTCCGTCTTCTTCCCCACAACTTTGTCATCAAACAATGATCAGGGTAGGGGTTTAATTTTTTTTTAATGTGAGTATTTTTTTCTATGTTCTTCCTTTATTTCAAAACAAATAATAACAATGTTTTTTTTGTAGGAGGGTTGTTGTGCTTCGTTCTTATGAACCGCTTGATACCACCCTAAACACAGAGGGGGCAGGCCAAACCAACATGTCCCAACTCCTCCGCCTTTCTTTTTTGTGATGTTCTTCAGCATGGTGATGAGGCGATGAGACAATGAATGCGACGCAGGCAACGGTCGTGCTTCCTGTGGCCTCCACGACCCATGTCGCCCGCCGGCCGCGCCATCCACCGACCGAACCGAATCTACCGTCCCGGGCAGAACTGTGGTGCCCTCCCTGTAGCACGTGCCTCTCGGCCCCACTGGTCTTCCTCACCATGGAAGAACTGTTCCAGTCTCTCCGTCTTGAACCACACCGGCCCACGGCCTCCCTCGCGGTGCCCCGGATGAACCGCACCAGCCCACGGCCACCCTCACGGTGCCCCGGCCGAATCGTGCCAGCCAGCGGCCCCCCTCGTGGCACCCCAGTCGAACCGCACCGGCCCCTCTAGCCTGAGCTGCACCGACCTCTGGCCTCTGCATTCTTTGTGCACCCTGCTTGCCCTGTGCCGCTATTGGCCGAACCGGCCTCGGCCATCCTGACCGAGCCATCCGAGTCGTGCCCCTCGCGGCGCTGGCCAAACCGGCCCCGGCCTCCTTGGACGATCCACAAAGTCGCACCCCACATGCACCTGGACGAGCCAGCCTCCTGTGACCCTTACAGCCCCCCGGCTGAGTTGGGCTCTCGCACCCCTCATGGTGCTCCGGGCCGAGCCGCCTACGCGGCCCCCCTCCTGGCCAAACCACCCCCGCAACTTGTTGGGATGGGCCCAGCAATCTGGGCAGAACCCAACAGGACGTCCCTCCCAATGGGCTAGGCTGGACCTAACGGGTTAGTCCAGGTGACCCAAACCGGGTCGGCTCAGACTAAGACGGTCCGGGTCAGACCAGACCTGGGCTTACTACCGACCCTTTACTTTCTTTTGGCCATATCTTTGGCACCGGACCTCCGTTTGGCAAACCATTAGTGGCACTGGTATTCTTGGAGTTTGACAGTCCCTTTGGGTATACCCCACTGGAGTTTTGGGTATAGTTGAGTTACGGTCAGGTTGGATCGAGCACGAATCCAACCGGGCCTGTGGGACTAAAAGGATAATAACTAATAGATCGGGCGTCCGATTAACGCATTGTCTGTTGCGTTGAGACCCCTATGACATGGTGGACCTTTGGGATACTTCTTCATGAGACTTCGTGGAAGTTTATGTATCGACACTTGGATTGAGGAGAGGACCCTCTCAGAATCAAGATTTCTTTGTGCGGGAACCCTGTGGCTGGCTGCTTTGTGATAAAGGGATCCTACGTGGGTTTAACCGCTCTGACTACTGTTCCAGGATCCTACGTGGGTTCGACAGCTCCGAATACTGTTCTAGGATCCTATGTGGGTTCAACATCTCTGATTAGTGTTCCAGGATCCTACATGTGTTCGACACCTCCAACTACTATTCCAGGATCCTATGTGGGTTTGACAGCTCTGATTACTATTCTAGGATCCTACATGGGTTCGACAGCTCTGATTACTGTACCAAGATCCTACGTGGGTTCGATAGAGTAGATGATTCATTGTCTACATCAAATCATCTCTATATCTTTACATAAGATGTATACATGTGTGATCCAATTCAGTAACTTTTGTGTTTACCTCATGATTGATATGGATTACTTAACAACTTAGGTATATGTATGGGCATATACCTAAGTGGGTTTATCTGTTGATTTCATACTTTGTGGTCTAACCTTGTTTGATTTTATGAGACCTTGAGGGTCTCGGGGTCCTTAATGAGTATCGTTATACTCACCCTTGCACGGGATATGCCTGCACCTCGTTGTGTTGGATGCAGATGATGGACAACGCTGACCGAGGCTAAGAGTACCTGGACTGGATAGTACCCGGGGTGGACCTTACGGTGTGATGGTACACGGAGGAGACGGACAGACCTGGAGTGTTAAGGAGGTGATTTGTACCTACCCTTCAGGTAGGAACCTCGGAGGATGTTCCAGCAGTAGTTTTTCCTTTCTTCTATTGTACTTTCTGTTTCTTGTACTTTACTTTTGGGCTTGTATTTCTGGACCCTTTTTCTTTCATCACACTTTTGTTTTACAGTTTTACTTAGTGTTTTTTTTTTCAACTCATGATCTGTTGCATGTTTTTAAAGGTTCTAAAGGCAATTCCTTTCTATTTTTATGGAATTACACCTTTGGTACTAGTCACCAGCCCCTGGCCTATGGAAGGCAGGCTTGGGGTAGTCACGGAACGGGCCCTGGGGGACGGGTCATGACAGTTTTATTATAAAAACCAGACATTTTTATTAATAATTAATTTATCATGATTAAAAATTTCATTTGGGATTCATAGTTCAATTTATCAAAGGAATTCATAATTAAATATATCAAATATCAACTTAATGCATTCAAAAATTTAAAGGGAAAAGAATAGGGATCCTACCTCAAGATAATCTCTATGCCAAACACTTCAGCACTTGATATTTTTTATGACAGCCACACGAAGCTACTCCTTCCCACCTATAAGTATATGTACTTTCATATATACATAAGGACACATAGCCCATATGTACATATTCTCATGGCCATGAATATGTACAAGGGTATCCTTACATATAGATTATCTATGCATATGTCCATTTACACTCACACGTGTATGCATTGTTCATATATATTCAGAAGTACACATGAATTCATATATATATATATATATATTCATTTCCATGGGTGAATACACATATCAATTTGTAACTTACATATATATATATATATATATATCTACCTATTCATATGTGGTAAGTTATTTTTGACTCTGGAGACTTGAACCCACCCAAAGGACGACCAAAACACACTAAAAAATACTAGAACCTCAAAACCACTAAAAGACCCCAAATAACACTGGTCTAGAAAAGTAAGTGGTAGAAAACAATTCCTTCAAGAGATTATGGAATTCCTATGTGAACCAATACCCTTCACCATCAGTGGTAAAATTAAGAATAAGAAAGAATACATCCCAAGAGACACTTCGCACGCCCTAAAATCGGATAAGAAACCAAAAATTAGGTTAACTTAAACCCTATGGTCCATCCGAAAATCACTGAATGATAGAGATAGGAAAAAGGTGGAAACAATGGAAGGGGAGGGAGTTATGGGACCTTCCTAGAAGTATTGAAGAGAACATGGGAAGATATATGGGTGTAATCAGCATATGGAGAGGAGGTCGATAGGGGCATCATGTGCACCAGGAGAGGAACGAAAGAGGGGTTTGTTTCATGAAACAGGCGGGGGGGAGGGGTAGATAGTTAGGTTTTTATTTTATCTTAATTTTAATTTAATTAATTTAATTTTTTAAAAGAAGTAAAGTCATGTTGTTTGGGTTGCACCATTTGGAAAAACGTGTGCCAACAATGTGCCCTCCACTAGGCACCTAGAGCGCCCCGCACAGGCTGGCTACACGGTTTGTAAAATCCTATGCTAACCATAGAGTTAATAATGTTAGTATACTCCTTCCTATTCAAAATTTTGTGGTCTAGGTATATGGTTAAGGAAAATCGTGTGCATCCCAAATGATTCACCTCTACTCCACTCCAATAGGATTCACAGTTTGCTGCTGAGGGGTGTACAATTTCATAAAAACCGGGCACCCTCTGCAAACATCCAAAACATGGCCCAACACTCCTAAAACTCGACAATCCACTGGGGTAACCTCTTAGGACATCACTCAATTACAAAAAGAATTAATATTTTTAAACAATTGGAATTATATTCTGAATATCAGTTTCAAAAATTGCTCATCCAATAAAATAAAAAGTTAAAATTCCCATAGATATAATTTCATCTAGGTCAAAACACATGATTTTATAGCCTACCCAACTTATATGTTATATTCCCTAGGAAACCTTTGGGAACAATGAACACATCACCTGACCTATAAGGGTTTTGAAGTTTCGTTCAAATGTTCATGTTGCATTTCCAAATACCCAATGCACCTTTAAGTATTTCATAAGAAAAAGTCACTCAAGTCATTAAAATAAGGTCCAATTCTCTATTATACAACTAAAACATAAAAATAGAGATTACAAAAGCTCATTGAGATAGATACATGATCACATCGTCATCTCTTTAACTATTGACGAATGGTACTCCCCACCAAAGGCCTTTAACATTAAGAAAGGGCCAATTACGATCCATGGTGCCTTCCCCCATCAAAATTTCCTTACAAATCACACCTATAAGAATTTTTACGATGCTCCTGCATTATTTTTTTAACTGGGAGAACCTAATTAAATATGAGGTCATAATAGGGACCTCATCAAGAGAAATGGTTGAATTTCGATCTGCTTAACATAAACGGGTCGAGCAAGATTTCCTTGAAAAAAATTGTTATCCTTTATATCCCACTCATCATAACTCTATGAAATTCCATAAATATTTTCCTTACAACCTTAAACATCGAACAATAGGGATAACAAGTTAAGACACCTCCTGCTGACCATTCCTAAAATTAACGGCTTAGACAGCCATCATATTATCAACAAAATGAAGATTACTTCTCCAAAGGAATCTATAATTTAGCATAAAAACGTTCACTAAATCTCATATCTGATTTTTTATGATTTTTCATTGTCGAAACATCACTTAACCATTTTAAAACTATCATTCCTCAGCATGAATAAGGGTGTAACCCTACTCCAGACCACTATAATCATCAACTTCTTTAAACATTACCTCTAATCCTAAAAAAAGTCTAGGATAACCTAGGATTAAACCAATAGAGTCCCTAAAAATAACCCAAGGTATTCTATACTCCATGTTTATACAAGATGCATTTGTACAAAGCCACGATGTTCACATAAAAATATTGACTGAGCCCATAGCAGTATCCATCTTGAAGTTGAGTTAGATGAAATGGTTGGTGTCCAGATTTCCATACAAGGAATTATTATATTAGAACCCATGTATCTCTCTATACTAAACTATTCTCAAAAGAACCACACTTCAGTATCCAACATCGATTAAGATTACCCAAAAAATCCCAAAAACAAAAAAACTTTTGTGTGGAGTAAGACCGATACTCTCTTAGTACATCAAAGATAATGTCAAGATAGGGTCCATGCTCATCACTAAATCAGATTACACTAAGAGGAGTAAATGATTTCTAGTTAACCATACCCATATTAATGTAAATAAGTAGAGTCGAACCACAACTGGTCGATTTATTAGAATAATCATGGCTTCGCCTACCAACGCATTTCCATTAATTGATCATAAGCCTTTACCTCTTGATGCATCATGTGATCGTTCAAGATTTACCACCGAAGTTCATCCAAGACCATCATAATTTACCAAAGGTTTCAAAGACATAAAACCTCATCAACATCATGCTACCGATAAAGCACCGACACGTATTTAAAACATGCAAGCCTAAATATAATTTAATACCATTTCCAAATGGTCCTTCTTGATGTGTTCCTTATAATTGGAATGGCACATAACCACTAAAACTAACATGACACTCCCCACCTTAGGAATGTAATAGTCTAAAAAATAATGGATACTCTAGCTACTCCCAAGTGAACTAGATCATATTTACTTTAAACGCATACACAACACTCCTCTAAATCGCAATCACAACGTTAGAGCATTTGGAATAAAAACCAAAACTAGATCCTCTAATGTGTCAAAATACACTAGTCTCTTTGAATTAAACCCATGAATTGGAATTAATTTTGATTGCCTTAACGTTAAGGTCACCCTACAATGAAGATTACTTGAGACCACACTCAACAGTATAAGGCCTAACATTTCTACCAGGTACAACTGTTTTGTTACAACATTTAGAAATTTAATGGCTACCATGTATGTGAACACATCCTACCTTAAGGTTTAGAAGCAAATGACACACCCAGAATACTACACATAGGCATATCATCCCTATAAAATCAAGTATCATGTGCTCTGTACTAGGGATTTAAACCATAGTCTTATTTCCTTATACATTCTATGGTTTGGACGATGACATGCCAAGTTTTCTATCACTTCAGAAAAAGAGAAAGGGTCAGACGACCTACAAAGGGACTGGCCATGCCTGAGGCATGACTAACCTGCTGAAATTGAGAATTACCCAATTCTCAACTCGGTATCAAGAGTAAAATAAAAAATTATTACCCATCTAAACAAGGGTAAAATTTTGAATCTAAAATTCCAACAAGGGAAAATGGAAACTGAACAACACCAAAAGTCAGAAAACTCAAATCACTTAATTAGTCATTGATCACTAAGGGTGATACCTACCATGGGATAGCCCCTTATGAGAGTAAGAGTATCAACACTAACACTATGTAATGCCAAAAATAAATCCACTAGTCTCAAAATCCTAGCATTAATCCACTAATAAAAATAAATAAGGACTATGTAAAATTATCAAGTTTCTATTCTTAGGAAACTCAATGAGATACTCAAGCAATCCTTATATGAGGGTTTAACAAGTGGAAACCACCTAGGGTTCAACTATAAAGTCATTAAATTGATTCACCTTTAATCTTTAACAATTTAAAATATATAAACAAAACATCAGGAACCATTTTATAAAATAATGGCACAATGTACATGATTTAGCTAATGCCCCATGGGAAAACCAAGAAAGTCATATAAAAATTAATTTTAAAACATTAAAAATTTATTAACAACCCATCATAATTAGGAAATTTATGAAATAAATTCCTTTTTAACAAATAAATTCCTTTAAATTTTTATAAGATAAGGAATTCTATTATAGTCCCAATAATTTATCCTAGGTTCTCCATAAAGAAACCCAATAATATTTTCTATATTTTTTGATATTTGAAACACCCAAATGGGGCCATCCCATAAGAAACATGATTTAAATGACCTACAGGGGAATAGTTGTGCATTTAGAAGTTAACATATTCATTTTAGTTCAAAACCAAATAGATTTTCCATTTATACCATCTCAATAAAAAACATTCTCACATATAATTATTCAGTTATATGGTCGATCATCTACTAATCCATAAAGAGCCCATACACTTTAGAGTTAGGAGTTTGTCTCCCATTAATCAAAGAAAATTTACTTGACATTGAACTTTTAACATCCTATACATTTTAACAACATTATATAAAAAATTTTAGAAAACTAAAAAGATAATTCAAGTATACGGTTTACATTTTCCCAATTATAAGAAACCAATACACCTTATAATTGAAAATTGGTTCCCATTTAATCGAAACCCATATATTTATCCCATGTAAACTTTTATGTATAAAAATAAAAGATAGCGTATTATTACAGGTGATAAAAACATAAATCATGCTAGAAATTATATAATCATGGTATATAGGCATGGAATCATGGTATATACTACTCGGTATGCTAATAATCAAAATCCATGGCATACACTCAAGGAACACAATTCAAATCAATAGGAAACCTAAAAAATTCAACTACATGGCATGGAACATGCATGAAATGTGAATTTTTGTCTACCTAATATAATGTATGAAATGATTCATCCTTTTCATACTAGGACAAGATTAAAAATTTCATAAACATTATAAATCAATAAGCAGTGTAAAAAAATACACCAACCACTCAAGGTTAAATCAAATCAAATATAATAAAAAAAGTGTGGAAAACTATCCTAGCCCTGGCTACATGGTCATTTTCCCATGGGTGGGGTGATCAGTCCTAGACACAACTATTTACCAAGCACTAACATATTATTATTCTCCTAGATAGAAGCCTAAAATAGTAATACAAAGGAAAAATTTACCTCTGATACTGTTTTGTAACATTGAGGCAACATGACCCACCAGTCTAGTTATAGTATTAGTGGTCATTTGGGTCGAGATGTTACATATTTATAATTTTTTATTTTTATACCATATTAATAAAATTTATGTGTCATTTTTTGTTAATTCCATAGTGATATTTTTGTTTTTTAGCTAAACTATTTAGGAAAATATCATTTCTTATATTTATTTATGGTGTCATTTGTATTATCTTTTCATGTGTGCATGACAGACCTGGCATATGATCCCAATAAATATAGATGTTATGCTCACAAAAAAATAATAAACTATTTTTTAGTTTTTAAAGAGGATTTCGGGGAAAATGTTGGGAAATAATATCTTGGAAATTTGAGTTGTTTTTGAGTCACTGTGTAGGGATTATCTTTTGGGTATTTATTTGGAGACCGTAATTTGAAAGTATTGAGATACATCAGAAATTTTGGGATACATTTCATTTACTATTTATTTTATATGATATATTTTTGTGGGGATTCATTTATATTATCTCTTGATCCTATATTTTTATTGGGGAAATTACTTCAATATGTGATATTTTTATACCCTCGATGCGAGTCTCTAACCTGGGGCCTACTGAATATAGGACTTAGGGTAATTATCTCTCTTCCATCATTTTCATACCATGAGGGGTACCATTGTAGTGATGGGGTTATGATACTTACCTTATTAGATTTAACCATTAGATATTTTTTGAAAATATATTAAAAATATATTTACATTCCTAAAATAAAAAAATATATATTTTAAAAAAATATTATATTAAGTTTATTTTTTATCATAGAAATTATATTACTCAAAAAAATATAAAATTTTTGTGTTGATTTTTGTGTTTAACTGTTTTAATATTTACTATTAATATTTTATTTTAACATATAACTGAGTATTATTCAATTATTTTGGGAAATATTTTGGAGATTATAAATCCCTTTTAGTCATAGTTCTATTCAGTTAATGTTTTGAATGGGAATTTTGAAATTTTATGTATTTTTATATTCCATAAAATTTCATATGAAAGTTCAATTCACCCCCTTCTAGGGTTAACATCTGAGATAACATCGGATATTATATCAATTTAACACTTTTTTTATGAAATATAACCTTGAAAAAGCATAATATGAAAATTATTTATTTTCTTCAGATGAAATCCTTTTTACAAGAAGTTAATGATAATAATGTACTATTATTATATAATATTTATATAGTTATTTACAATAAAATATAAATATGTTAATAAAATTAGAATGGTAAAAAACTAATATCATGTATAATATTAAAGACATATTTAGAAAAAAACTCAAAGCCCATCGGAGATGTTGGAATGATTCTGTAAAATTTCCATGGGATCATAACAAAAAATACATGTATCCTTATAAGAGGATAAAATCATTAGAACATATTAATATGATAATTATTTTGAAACATGGGTAACTCTTGTTATTTCACGTGCAATAAATTATAATATTAATGAAATTTAATGGAATGCCTATACTCTTGGGTGTTATGAATTGAAAATAAAATATAGAAAATTTACATTTGAAATGTATTCAACATTTTATGATATTATAAGTAAAATATCTTATATAAAAAAAACTTTGATAAAAAAATTACATACAATAGGAATGTCTGCCTATGTTGTGGATCAATGGAACATGTATGATTAGATTTTCAAGAAATATTTATAAACTAAGAATTAAGGATAAAAAGTGTAATATCTTGATGAATTTAGAGGATATGAGATCAATGAGAGAATATGTGGATAATATTATAGTAGAAATAATCACATTAAAATCATTTATTATGGGGAAAATATGGGTATTGACTCATGTAGTGAAAATGGTGATCACATTAATTCGAAAATATGACCTATTTGTATAGCATTTCAAAATTATTATTAGTTTAAAATCCCATTATATAATTTATCAAATTATAGGGACAATCATGTTATAAAACATAACAAGAAAAAATATCATTTATATAATGATTTGGACCTCTATGAATGTTAAATCATGTGCCACACCAACTTAGACTCCCTTAGTATAATAAAAACTATGAAAAGAGATTATTTACCAAGAAGATATTAAAAGATACTACTTGTTGTGAATGTTATAATGGATTGAATGAGTCCGATGTTTGTGAATATGAAATAGAAAACAAGAAAAATAACCTTTTCAATATGGATTCAACATCTGAGGCACCTAATGTGTTTATATTTTTTTCAAAAAATCATATATATAATTTTGAGAATATTTTTGGAAGTATTTTAATTTTAATAGAATAATGGGTTCTTGAATACTATAATGAATCAATCCATAACCTTTAAGAAAAAAATCAATATTATAGGGCATGTCCTGTAGGATGAAATTAGAGTTTCAGAGGTCTAAGATGCCTTGAATGGTGTATTTTTGTTCTTACTAAAAATGGGCCTATTTTCAAGGGCTAAAAGCAGGGAAATATGCCCCTTGATTGTGGTCATAGACTACGTCTATGGTCCAACTATGTATGGGAATGGTTTTTATGTTAGTATTTATATAGGTAGGTTTAGTGACACTGTTCATAGATGACTATGAAAATTAATTTTTAAAAAATAAATAAATTATTAATATTTATAATAAAATAGTAAATTTTTGCTAACTAATTGCCAATCATTAAAATGTAATTAATTATTAAGTAAAATATAATTTTCAATTATTTAACTTTTATCATTTCGTATAAATTATATTAATTTTTTGTACTCATAAAAACTTCCCTGGTGTTTTACCATCTTAACACAACCCCCGCCCTATCACACTTTGTTAACTAAATAATAACCACTCCAAAAAAATTAAATGTAATAATATGTCAATAAATATTATCTAACCTATATGAAAAATAAAATATGTTATATAAATAACTAACATTGAAAAATATAAGTCTATAATTAATTATTAATTATTAATATTTATATATTAATTATTTATAATTATTTATTAATTATTTTTTTTAAAAGTAGTTAATAATTTTTAATTACAAATTAATTTTTTATAATTAATAATTAAAAAATAACAAATAACAAATAATAATTCCATTTATTCAATTCATAAATATTAATTATATATTATTAATTAAAAATAAATAAATCTAAATATAAATTTATAATTGATAAAAATTGATAATTAATAATTTTTTAAATTTTATATTAATACTGGTAAATAAAAATTTCTTTAAAATATATAATAAATAGCTAATACAATTAAACAATAAATACTTAATAATGTTTGTCTAGTAATTATTAATTAATTGTTTTTTTTTAATAAATAATTAATAATTTTTAGATTAAGATTAATTATTAATTATTAATTACAAACAATGGATAATTAGATATTATTAATAATTACTTTCATAATACATTATAGATAATAAGTTATACTTTAAAATTTAATGTTAAATATTATTTATCTCTATAAACTAATCAATTATTATTATTTAATATGTAATATTTACTAAAATTAAATAGTTTTTACATTATTGGAGGGATTATAAACTATAACATTGCACACACAAATATATAGTAGTGGTTCATGTCTCATCCTTCCATTTAAGGATTGATAATGACCCTTTTGAACACTTTTTTGCAAATATATAACAGTGTGAAACTCATTAAAGAGGTGGCTAAAGGCGAATTCAATTAACATGGGTATGCCCCCCAAAATTTTATTTCTTTTTTTAGTTGTGCCTACAGCTCCACCCTCCATAATCATGTTGTATGCTCCCATATGATTTCTTCAATCCCAATATATACTACACTCAGTCCCTTCCATCAAACATGTAGGTAGTCACCTAATGTTTTTATCCCTATGTTAATTAATTGATGTTCTGGTGAATTTATAGAACTTTCCTTACTTTATTGGTTTTTGGTTTTGCTTTATTTACATTGTTGTGATTATATACTTTCTTATGATCAATGTTCTATTTCACCTTCCATCATTATTTGGGAATTTTTTTTCCTCCATATATATATATTCTCACATCCTAATAATGTTCTCCAATTTGGAAACATAGTTATGTGTTATTCTAGATGACATTTAGATTTATCTTTCCCACTATTGGAAATAATGTATTATTAACCATTTTTTATGTGGGTTTTCAATAAAATATTTTTCAAATTTTAATCCTTTTATTACTGAGATCAAGATAAAATATTGAGGATGAAATTTATTAAGGGGAGAATGTAAGACCACAATATTTTTAAAAAATAAAACTATGAATGATAGTATATATGGCACACAACACTAAGCCTAAACAATCACCAAAATATATTTTTTAAAATATTATTTTTATAACATGACCATTGAATTAGTGTATGTGAATAAAATAAACCAAATTATTAAATATATATAAAAATTACCTACTCAATAAAATTTTATTTATTAATTCTTAGGAAATAATCATTCAATTTTTTATATATCCATTTTATGCTTCAAAAATTCATTTTTCCCTTCAAAAATTGGTTTCATTTATTTTTGGGAGAAAGTATTATAATAAATTCCAACAAATTTTAAAAATGTATTAGAAAAAATGAAATTCTTTTTTAAAATTATCATTTCAAAATTATCTTGATTGAAATTTTTTGAATTTTATAAAATGTTGTATTTTTTATGAATAGTGAATTACATTTATCTTTATTGTAAATTGTATCTTTGTATTAAGAATTCACAATGTTACAATTTTCAAAAAAATGGTTAAAAAATTTGATTATGAATATTAAGAATAATTCAATTTATTTCATTTGAATCAATTTTATGATTTATTTTTTTATAAAAACGTTTTTTACTTAAGAAGACATTTTTTCTTATAAAACCACTTTTCATCACATTTTTTGGGTATAATTTTAAATTAAATTCTACCAATTACATGAATTGAATTTAATAAAATGGATTTAATATTTGAAATCATCATAAATTATTTCATTCAAGATGTTCTCCATAATTTTTTTTCATAATGAATAATAATATATTTAAAAATATATTACCATTGTTAAGATTAAAATATGTTTATGAGGGGGTAAACAAAATTGATATGGGTATATTTTAATTAAAACTTATATATATCCTATTGGATGGCCATATTTAGACCCTATATCTTATATTCTTTATAAATGGTCCATTTTGGATCCATTTATATTGAGTAAGTCATTAGTATATTTTAATGTTTTTAAAAATTATAATTCTTTCATCTCTCACACTTATAAAAAGACACCCTATATCCTCTCTTATCTACACTTAGAGACCCATTTTAATTATCCAAACCCTAAAAAATGCCTTTATTAAAATCTTCCCAACATCCTAGAGGTATTATATTTGGTATAATACAAATATTATAGAGATTAAGGTATAATGAAAGTAAAGTTGTCTAAACAAGATGTTTAGATTTTAATCTAATGTTTTTGTTTTATTTATTATTCTACATCCATTAAAACTCTTTTAACCATGGTTATATAATAAAATTTGTATCACCTGTATAATTATATATTATTATGTTTATTTTTAACCTTTTTCCATCACCGTATTCTATAAAATGTGAAATTAAACCATCATTCATGTGTACGACCAACTACCCCCTCGTGAACTGATGTAATTTGATTTCCTTCACAACCTCATATGACTGGCTATAATGATGAATTTATTATATATATATATATATGTGTGTGTGTGTGTGTGTGTATTTTTATGTGTGTGATATTAATGTTGTAATTATAATTTTTTGATGACAATTTATCTTCATTTTTCTAACCTTTCCATCCATTGAAAATTGATAATATTATGTATGCATACATGTGGATTACCACCTTCAAAAAGTACTATTATTTTTTTCATCACCACATCACATTGATGGTATATAAAATTTTCTTTTAAGAGATAATATGATATTTATTATAAAATAATAATTCTATATATATAAAATAATACTTTCTTTCTCTCTATTATGTTCATTAAAAAATGGAAACGTTACTCATTCATATATACGACCTATCATCTCCATGATTGTAATGTAATTTTTTTCATAAAAATAATCCATAGTTAGTTTTAAAATTGTAATTAATATATAAAAATGATAATTATATGATTACTATTATTCTATACATGATGTAATAATTACATCTTTGACTATGGTTAACATACTGAAGATGTTTCGCAGCTTTGAACCAAATGTCATCAAAACACATGACATGTACTTTACCGATTAGGTAATTAAATAGGTCACTAGAATAAATAAAATATATGTTTTGATGATTAATTAATGATATTTTAAAAGTTACATAAACATTTAAATATTTAAAAATGTTTATTACACTTGTGTTAAATGTCATACATAGAAAATCTGGACTCATGGTAAGGGATTTCATCTCAGTTTCCCATCATTGATTTGTGATTTAATAGTATACACCTAATTTATATTATATAGTGTATATAATGACTATTTACATGTTATATCATGAATCCTTAATAATTCATTTTATTTTATATTACAGTTCATGATACTCAAACCAAGGGGTTTTGATTTTGAAGTTTCCAAAGTGGTAAGGGGTTTCATAGCTCAATTTCCATTCATCAGGTTATATGTATACATCATTATCTATGTTATTCCTAGATTATTAGTGTAATTACCTCATAATATTTTATATTATATTTCCACATGATTTATTTGGATTTAAATTTTTCACACATAGTCAATATAATGATTATTTCTCATTTCAATTTTATGAAATTTTTAAGGGGTTTATGAACTCAATTTCCCTATATTACGTTTTATCAGGTCTTAGTTTATTATATTGTGGAAATTTTATGTGTGAAATGAATTTTTTAATTATGTTTTATTTATACTTATTTTTTTGGGTTTACATTTTTTACAAATAATCTCTTCATCGATTGAATCTCAATTAAATGATAGGATATTTGTACAGATTATTCATCTCAATATTGTTTTTTTGAGACATGTCTTGTATTATGAACCTACATCATTTTATATGTTTTTTATTATTAAAATTTAGATAATATATCATGAATGAAGTTTTTCATGATATTATTATTTCCTTTTATGTTATCTCTTTTATGACATATTGATACAAATGTTATAAAATATGTTGGGATTTTATTGGTCTCAATTTCAATTATTTGGGACATAATTCATGTTATAAACCATGATTTATTTTATATGGTATACTTAGTAACTCATGAATTTGTATTAATGTATTATTTCTTGAAAATTATGGGTTTTATAGAATCATATTATGATCCTTCATTCAATATATTTTCAAATCAATCATTACCCAAATTTTAAGGGATTCTCATCTCAAACTCCAGTCATTGATTCATGTTTGGATTGATGCACCTATATTTATTTATATGAATTATATAACTACCCTTGTTATATAATATCACAGATATTTCAACACTCATTTAATTTTATGTTGCTTATAACGTTTCTTCATTCAAATGGTTTTTGTATTTCAAAAGTCGTAAAAATGTTTTTTCTTTAAAAAAATTAAAATTAAATTAAACAATATTAGGTAATATATTCCTCCATATTCTTTATATTATTTAATTAATGTTATTTTTTAAACATAAATTATTTCTTAATGTTATTTTCTATGTTTTTTACCTTATTTTAAAGTGTTTTAAAAGGAAATTTCATAATGTTTTCCACATGGGCCACTTTTGACTCTATTTAAAGAAGTTTGAAAAGAATGTTTATTTTTAACATTTATGATATGAATGGATTTTACCATCACCATGATTGTTATTTTCATTGAATATTACTCTATATTCTTTCATTATTATGTTAAAATAAATTTATTTTTATAATATTTTATTATTTTATTATTTTTTATAGTTACCAAAAGAAAATGATTTTTTCCCTTGTTTTCGAATAAATATTTTAAATTTTTTTAATGTTATTTTAAACTATGTTAAAATAATTTTATGGTTTATATTCATCATTAGGGACATGATATTATTATTCCATTAACTTAATTTTTAAAAAAATTATATTATTATTAATTTAGATATTTTCAAGAATTAAATTTTGTTTTCACTGATAAATCAATCAATGATAGTTTTGATGAAATTAAAGAATCTATGTTCTTTTTACCTAGATATAATACATAGAAATTATTGATGATAGTGATATTGGGTATTGAACCCAAATAATTAAGGTAATTTTTTAAATATATGAGTGGTGGTTCTATTGTATCCCTCTAGTACATTGGGATAGTATATGGAGCTAACCTATTATAAGTTTCTCCTAAGATATTATTTGAATTTAAAAAGAAGTTTTTTCTATTAGTAAAACTTTTTTAAGAGTGATATGATAATGATGTCCCAATGTACCAATGTGTTTTCTCTATTCTTTCTATGAGTTTTAATAGATCCTTTTCTCAAGGATTAGATTCACATGGTTAATTATTTTTAAATTATATGAATCTTTTATTATGTTAAATATTTATGCCGTGTATAGGGATTTATGATCTAGGTTTTATGGTTATTAATTATCTTATGTTATGATCATGAACCTTCATTATGTCAACATACTCTTATTATCATATTCTTCTCATTGATGATGTTTAATTTTTAATTATAAGGTTTACACTTAAAAACCGTTTGAGATCACCCTTATTATGTTTTCTTTCTTCTAGGTTATAGATAATTTTGTTAAATTATTTTTTCTACAAAGGATTCATGTGTAAAGAATTTTATTAGAGAACATGAAGAATTATTATGAAATGAAAAATATTAGTACAATAAAAATAATGATCACTTGAAGATATGGGTATGGTTATGTATGATTTATCCAAATTGAATAAAACTTTAAACCTAAAATTTCCTTTGATATGTATGTGATAAAATATTTCTATTTTATATTTTATGTTTTGGATGGGTAAAATCTGGTCATGTTTTTTAGTATAAAATACCTAAATATAATTATTGTGTTTATTACACCAAATATGGGAGTTTGGGTTCCAGGATTTTATATATAGTTCATAAATGGAAACGGTAAGGGTAGTAATATATGTCATCATAAGGCATACTCCAAGTAATTAAGTGGAATGAGGTAGGTAAACTGCATATGTGAAAATAGACATAAATTAAAAAATTGAGAAAAAATAGAGCCAAATGGATTAATCCCTTTCCAAAAAATATCAGTTAGGTACCTTAGAATTTAGGTATTGGAATGATGATTGCCTTAGTTTCATTTGATAATCAAAATCATGATAAATTAATTATCACAAATGAAGAACCTATTTTTTATTTCAAAATAAAAATTAATGATCTTAGATAATAATATAAAAAATTTAAATCAACTCCAATAATTATTAAAATGGTAATTGAGCTTCTTACAAAAAATTACAGAAAATTAGAATTTATGAAAAAATATCCTCAAGGATTGGAATAAATACACAAATGATATATTGAATTTTTTAATAGTAATAATAACATAACAAATATTAGCTTCCAAATAACAAATGAGTTCATGCATAGAATTTTTTCATAAATTTTGAGGACATAAAATATTTAAAAAATTACTTTATTCGGGGTAAAATAATAATAGTTGTATTAAATATTTAATTTTTAATACACATGATACTCTTAAGAATGTTTAGTGCTACTTATGATGAAAAAAAATAACATTTTTAAAGACCAAAGAGTGTGTTTTTTCTATGACTTAGAACCATCCCAAATAGGAATTAAAAGAATGATTGGGTGTTAAAATTATTTTTTACTAACTTATATTGAACTATGGTAATTCTGATGTTGAAAAATTGATTTTCATCAACTTTCACAGTAAATATGCTTGAAGAGGACCATTACAAGCCTATCATACTTAGATAGAAGCTATTACAAAAACATGACTACAATTTATAGAACCGTTAATTTTTTTATGAATATTTAAGGGATTAACATGATATTTAGAGATAAAGAAAAAGGGAAAATAATAGGCGTTCACTATGTTGGAAACTGTAAAATTATTTTAATTTATTGATTTTTATTTGATATTGTATTTAAATATTATTTTTTATTATTAGTTGATTCTGTAAGGAAGGGAAATATTATATTCTTAAATAATGAATAAAATCATTATAATATCATGAATGATCTATGTTTTTTTATAATATATTTTTTAATTCATTTTCTATTGATTTATATTCCTTTATTATTCTAAACATTTAGTGTTTTTGTGTTTGTAATTTTGATTTATATATTTCAAATAAAATATTGATTATCTATAATGAATAATCTCATAGAAATTTTACTAGAAGGGCTCATTCAAGGATTAATCGGTGATAAAATTTGAAAAAATAAAAAATTTACAACATTTTTCAAAATGGACAGAAAACCAAATTTATTTCAAACAAAAGAAAGTGATTTTTAGCACTCAAGTATTATTTTTGTTTCAAATTAATTTGTATTTAACATCTTTATTCCCTATTATAGGTGAAAATAAGTGGTACTATTTCATTACTATTGATTATTTAATATTCACTTGAGTTTATTTTTTAGATCATAATAGTGATTCCTTCTCCTACTTTTTTATGTTTACAAGTGTTATATAGAATGATAACAGAATTTTCATTGTGATCATTTGAAGTAAAACATATTAGAGTATTAGAATTTAAATTTTAAATATTTTTACTCCTAATGAAATAATAGACACAAATTATAAGTTCCTAGAATACATAAAAAAATTGATGTTGTTAGATAGACATAACTCATTAATTGATAGCTCAAACTAATCTCAATAAATATGACTTATTTAATTTTTAAATGAGGATAATACTAAATATGATTATATAATTAATAGTGTTATGATTCAACCTATATCAATGAAAAATATTCAAAATTATACAATGAAATAATTATAATGTAAATCACATAAAATTTTAGGGTCATCAAGTATTTATTCATAATTCAAAGGAAAATCTAAAAAAGTTTACATAAAAATAAAATTATGAAATTTATTTTTTATACAATACTTTTAATTAATTATATATAAAAATATATCCACAGGAGACTATACCCCTAGTAGGTAACATTGATGATGATATATCAAATTTTAATATCAACAACTCCAATATTACTAATGAAAAAACGTCTAATTAATTGAATAAAATGGATTTCCCATGACCATTTCAAATATCCTAACCATAAGGCTTGGAATAACTATGAAAAACATTTTTATGAACTAGTAGAACTCCAAAAAATCATCATTTTCATATAATTGTCTATGATCAATCCAAAAGAACTCAAATAAGTTGTCATTGGAAAAAAATGAACATCATGCATATCATTTAAATATTAAATATAAAAACATTATTAATATAAAAAATGATGAAAATAAAATTATAACAATAAATTATGTACTCGTTTATTTTTAAAGTAAAAAAAATTATTTCTATAATAAAACATATACAACTTTCATAATACCATGAATATAAAAAATTTATATTCTAAAATATAAATTATATGTGTTTTGTTTATATAATTCATAAATATGAACATTACACATTTATTATATAAATACTAAAATTTCATATTTAAAAATTACATAGTAAATTGGAACATTATATATTTATTAAAATATAAATTTCACCTAAAATATAACATATTTATATACCATATCACATTTCTAATGAGAAATATATATATTTATATATTTGTGTCTGTAGGAATACAAGTAAAAGAAAAACACACACTACTAGGATAACAAGGTCATGTCACACCTCCTCCAAGGTTTGAACCACTCTATAGTTGACCCATTATAATTGGATGGTCCAAAGACTATGTGACATGAATTCCCTTTTCATGGACCAAAGGGACCTTTTGATTTTCTTTCCTGTTTCATCACCAACATCATAATAAAAACAATTTTAAATATTTTAAATATTACCTACATTAATTTAAATCCTCATGATGTATCATATTATGAAATAGAGGCTATATTTTAAAACAATTTTTACATATTCAAAAGTTATGTGAATTTGTAATAATCACTAAGGTCTCGGTATGGTTAAATGTTTTAGATAATATTAATATAAAAAAATTATTATTTATTAAATTTTTTTATTTAAATTATTAAAAATCTATAAATTTTATTCAATTTTATTAACATTTCAGAAATTAAATGAAAATATTTTATACTATCATCTTTTTCTAATTTATATATATATTATAAATTTAAATTAATTTTATTATTGTATATATTTTTTATTCTATATCAAAACTAGAGATAATCACATCACATTTAATAATATAGGTCAAAAATTTATCACTTGTGTCTCTTTTTGTGATGTCACATATCAAAACCATCATTTCATGGCTAGTGATATCATATATAATTCCATGTGGTATTTTAAAACATTGTTGTCTAATAAATAAAATAAAATGTCACTAGTTGTGTTTTACATCATTTGGAATAATATCTTTATATTATTCCAATACATAAACTACAAAGAAATTGATTATATCTCTATATGTAATATTGTTATAATGTATGGAATGAAGTATTGATATGTGTCTCAATCCCACGACTAGAAATATTATATTTCTTAATATATAAAATTACACTTTATTATAATCTAAACCAATAGCCATAAAAAAAAATTCTTTATATTTCTGTCAACGATATCATATATCTGAGCCTACAATATCTATGTTTATAAACAATATTAAGATTCTTTCTTAAAAATATATATTTCTATAGGACCACAAAAAATTCACATTGATACAATTGAAGGGTTTTTAGGATAAATAATATTTTTAAAATAATCGTAAAAATAAAGGAAACCAAATACAAGATATATTAGGAGTGGTTTTGGAGAAAATATAAAAAATCTTGTGCAATGAGATATTTCATATTATCTAATGATCCATACCATTATGTTCCCATAATCATGATAAATATAACATAGTCATATACAAGGAACATTTTTCTTTATATTTAATACATTAATTAACGGAATCATATATCAAACATATAGAATATCTACCATTCCATGACATTCTGGAACTATCATAGTTAAAGAAGAAAGTTAAATAATTGTCTTATCCTAAGGAGTACTAACAGGATTGGATCATCTTGGGTTAAAACACATGAAGATTCATACCTCTATTAATAACAATCCTTTAAAAATTAAAATAGATCCTATGTATTTGGACATCTCCCAATTTTTATGAAATGATAGATTTTACATTATAAAATTTAAAATGTAACATTACACTTAAATCAATCCCATTGATTGTTTTAAATTTAAACCACTAATTAAATGTGACAAAAATATTTTATACATATCATTAAATGATGTTTCCAATGAAGTTATTGTTATATAGACCAAATTAGATAATGTGAGAGAGTGGGTATTGATATATATCTCAATCCCACATAGAATTTTACATCAGGTTATATTAACAATAAATTCATATACTGTACCATTTAATATATGCCATAGTGAATATCTTATTAATTTCCAACATTCACTTTAATTATTGGATAACAATAATATTTAAAAAATTTAAAAAAAATTAAAATACCACATTATTTTTAACACTCAAAGAAATATATTTATTATTTAATTAATAAATAAGATAAAATAAAACTAAAAACCCCAAATTTACATAACCCCCTTGTAAAAATATTGATATTTAAATGTTTTTAAAAACCCATTTTTGTTAATATATTATAAGCCTCTTATTTGAACATTTATAACTTTTCAATTTAATTCTTACCCTTACAGTAGGCCTATCATTTTTGTAAGGTAAGAGTCGGCTTCTATATGTTTTTTAAGGGTAATCCAATATTTATAAGAGTTAAATAAGGGTAACCAATGTGATTTTTAATGGTCGGTTGACAAACCATATTCCCACATAAGGGTAATCTAGAGTTATTATAGTTTATTTAAGTGTAAGTCATTCATTTGGTAAAGGTAAGCCTGAATTTTCAGATTTTACGTAAGGGTATACGAGTTCTGTGTAAGGGTGTGTTTCAGTTTAGGACCTATTTAATTTTAAATTAATTTCCCTTATGTAATGGCTCAGAGCTACATGAGGTTAAAACCATGATACCCATACCCATCACACATTTAGGGAAACATTATTTTAAAACCCCGTTTTCCTCTTTTTATTACCAATTCAACCATGTAATGTGTTTTCATACATTAAAAGGGAAACATTATGGAAATTATATCCTTTAATCATTTAGAACTCATGAATAAAATTATATAGGAATTTAATCAGTCCATAATTTACAAATGATTAAAATAAATTATTAAATACTGAATTTAATTTATGGTTTTCAATTATAATATTATTTATATGGATTTCCATCTTAAAAATATTCAAACATTGCTTCCATTCATTTTTTGGGCATTCTTTTGAGTCTAAGATGCTAAAAAATTACCATTTCCATGTTTGTGAAAAAAATCGATGAAGAATGTAAGTTCATTATCTTTTTTCTATAAATGGAGAACATTTCCCTCTTGGGTGCTTTATTTTCAAAAGAAAAAACCGGGGTATGATTTCCATAAAAATAATTACATAGTTAGTTTGTAAATTTTTATTTCCAAAAATTTATAGAATAATGATAATGATTTCTTAAAATGATAATAACACATAATTGAGTAAAATAATAGTTATAATTATTCTTTGTTATCTCAAACTATTATGGAGAGTGAAAAGATATTAGCGTATGGGGAATTATAATTTTATCTTAAAAATAAATGGTTAACAAGTGATTTGTATTAAATCTATAATTTGAAAATTATCTAAGTGGTAGAATATAGTATCACATGTGGTGATTATTATTTTTTTGAAAATATAATAACAAATTGATTCTCGGAATCCTTGGAAAGTGGTTATTGCTGATAAGCATGTGGATATGGTTCAGGTGATGATTCCTGGATGAAACAAAGATTTATTCAACAATGACATTGAGGTAGGAAGTCACTTACCATTTGGGGATATCATATGCACATATTTTACATGTTATAATAATTTCTTGTAATAACATGATCATCATGATTGATTGGAACCACATGTGGGTTTGTGGGTGTAGCCCATGAGACTCATTGTGAATCTTGATGCCATGAGTTTTTCTTATAGCTATTTTTTATGCTTGATGTTGACCAAACATATGTATGTTGTTCAATTATTCTCATGGTGATGTTATTTTCATGTATTCAATAACTTGTTGTGTATGTTACCTTTACTTTGGTGGTATCATTATTAGTTCTTAGAATAGTTGGACCTTCATGACATGATTTTCCCTTATATAGTGAGTGTTCTCAACATAAAATGGTGATGACGAGGTACTTGAG
This sequence comes from Viscum album, assembly GCA_963277665.1. Taxonomy (NCBI): domain Eukaryota; kingdom Viridiplantae; phylum Streptophyta; class Magnoliopsida; order Santalales; family Viscaceae; genus Viscum; species Viscum album. The sequence goes on along the minus strand of OY728121.1, from coordinate 1,628,733,498 downwards.
AATAGGGAATAGTTAAGATGAATTCATGTTATCCATGTTAAGGATTCAATTTTTGACTCTTAGTGAATTTTAGGTACCGTGTTACTCATGTATATCTAGTGGATGTGGAGTAACAAGGTTACTCAAAGAATAAAGGACACCAAATAGCATGACATACTTTATGACTAGAGGCAATCCAGAAGAGTGTATGCATGATTCCATGAGGATGTCCAGTGATTAGATCACTATCCCTTTGGGTATCTTTGGTTACATATGATATCTCCTCATTTATCGTTCAAGCATGGGGTCAAATCAGGTACAACTATGGGTTTTTAGTATCAAAGTTAGTACATAATAGAGTAGTATATGATTGTATATTGTTATGATTTTTTATGAATTTATTATTATCATGGTGTACACTGATTATACATGTGCTTACTTTTTAAGTTCATGTTAGTGGTTTCCTACTAGTTTTTATTACTCACACCCTACACAAGCATCTCTATGAACATACATACATTATGTATAAGGATCAAAGTAAGTCCAAGGGGGCCATAAAAGATGGTTGGGATGAGTATCATGGATCTGGTTTTGGTGTTATGATAGACATAGATGGATGACCACTATTTTATTTATTTATTTATTTCTTCACATTTACCTTGGTTTTCATTTCCACACTAGCATCCATGTTTAATTATTTATATGATTATAATTCCATTTACTTAGTTTCATTATTTTACTTTGATTATTAATTTTATTATATTAGTATTTGATTTATGACCTGATATTGATTATATAGTCTCTCTATTGATAGAATTAAACCCTCACTGGTGGTCAGCGGCCTCTTTCATATGGTGATGTGTGTATAAGTTCATGTGTTTCACGAGTTTGGACATGGTGTTTTGGTTGGATTTGTTACAAAATGTTATTAGAGCATAGTTTTCTAATTTTATTTTTGAATAACATGGGACATGGTAGAAAGAAGATAGTTTTATAGGACTCTGGTAGGGTAGTTTCCATGTGTGTAGCTAAATCATGTTTGATATACCTCCAAGTTACCATTGATGGGATTTATTTTACATTTTTTTGAGATTTTTCAGTGTATTCAAATGTCATGACTAGGCATATAGGATAATAATTCATATATATACTTATAGTTGTGTTGCATATTTGTTCTTTAATTGAGTTCCTTGAATTTTTCAATCTGTTTAGGATATCTTTATTCTCTCTATTTTGTGATATATTGGTTTCAATGTAGTTATGATATATCTATACTTGAATTAATATGTAGAACGTGATCATGATGGTGTGTTTGAACATATGTGGGATTGTGTCTATCATATAGGGATGGGGACCATGGTTCATGCTCAGAAGAATATATTATAAATTTTTTATACTCTTAGGAGAACCTTTATGTTATCCCATAGATTGATTATGACTTTTCCTAATGTATTTGGGATTTTGTAGTGTTTTCTTCATGCTATAGATGATGTTTCCCTGAGGTGGTGTTATTTAACAAATTTTTAATTGGGGATTAAATTCTATAAAAATAGAGGATATTCCCTCTCTACCAAAAAAATAAGTAGGAGTATGTATTTGAATATGCTTATACACCATCATTATGGTTTAGGAAGTAGGGATACTTTAGCTAAAATACATACCCTTAGTTCATGTCCAAGGCATAGGAGTTCATAACTATGGTTGAATATGTCATGACTCTCAACTCTTCCACTGTTTATCCTTATGGGGAACTAGAGGCGCATGGTATGCTGAGTATTGGGATTAAATAATTATGGTAATATTTAGACTAGTAAATAAATTGAATTATAATCATGTTAATATAATATAGAGATTGTGTTGGGTGTATATACCATTTAGATACCCCTTATCATATTCCACCAGACAAGTTTAATGAGATAAATATGAAACTCAAGGTTGTGGAGAATAAGGGGTTTATTAGGCTGATTACTTGACCATGGGTGAATATATATTATTCTCCAAGAAGGTAGAAATAATTATTTGAATCATTATTGATTACTGGAAGATAAACCAGGAAAATGTTATGAATAGATATCCTTTTCATAGAATCAATTATATTTTCATTCAGTTATGGGGAGCCTGATGGTTCCTTAAGATTTACCTTCAATCGATATACACAGGTTTCTAGATAGAGAGGATGAAATGTCAAAGATGGAATTTCAGAGCAGGTGATGGTTTTAAAAATATCATTTTTTGATGTTTGGTTTGACCAATGTTCCAATAGTGTTCCTGAACCTCCAAATAAATATCCTTCACCAATGCCTAGACTCATTCATCATCATTCTCATTGTTGATATCCCCATCAAATCACTGACACTAGAGTAGTAAGACAAACATCCTGAGATTATCCTGAATATACTTTGAGAACATAAACTTTACCCAAAGCTATCAATGTGTAACTACTATATTTAGGAGGTTAAATTATTATGGGACATAGTGTATTTCGTAGGTAAATTTGTGGATCTATATAAACTAGTGGTAGTGATTTACTAGACATTTTATTTATAATGTGTTCAATATTAAGAGATTTCTAGATTTATATAGATACAACAATCATTTTATTCTGGAATTATCTCATCTATCGGCACCTACAACTACTCTGATGATGAAGGGAGTAATGTTAAAGTGGTCAGAATAGTTTTAAGAAGTGTTTCATAATCTAAAGAGTAGGTCGAATAAAACTCTAATGTTGATACTCCCTAAGAAATGGATCAGATAAACTATGTAATATAATTCATTAGGAATTGATTTTGGAGAACTACTGATGTTGAGGGAGTACATAGTAGATTATAATTAATATAAACTACAACCCCATGAGTGTAACTACCCTACTCATGACATAAATCTAGATTTTGGGGTACACTATTTTTTATATTGGTGACACAATCTCTTCAGAGAGAGGTTTGTTTTAAACACAAACTATAAGAGCCTTTGTTATATCTTTATACAGTGTGACCTCAATATGAATAGGAGGCATTGGGTAGATTAATTTAAGATGTTAACTTTGAGATGGATTAAGCACCAATTAAATGTAACATCATATAATATGACCTTATCCATAAGTTAAATGTCTCTTATAATCTCAGTGAATAATCTCAAAAGAGAAGTGGAGCTAGACGAACTTATCGGATGACTGAAGGATGGATGTTTCTAAGCATCAATGATCAGTAACATGTGATTCCATGGATATCACATATTCTCTAGTATACCATATAAATGGTATATATTACACTATCTAATAGTGTGATTTGATTTGGGAATAACAAGCTAGGGGTAACCCAATACTCTCGTGGTTGTTGGGAGACAATGATGTGATCCTTATGTATGGGAGAGTATACTTTCTTAATTACATATGAGATGATCTGATTATTTACTTTAATAAATATAGATTATTCGTATATAATGGTGTGGAAAATATGCACCACATCTTCAGGAAAATGTTCCAGTGGATGGGGATGAAGTGGTCTATCATTGGGTTTTGTTTCCTGATGCCTTACCAACTAGACGGTAAAGGTTTAGCACCAGAATCCTAATGGTTTACTCCATCCTCTTTTTGGGAACATGAGGAAGTGGGAGGATTTTATAATATACATTTTATGGGTTATTCACATATCCCAATTATTTGTTTTGTTTTCAAGGAGAATTTTGATTACCTGAATAAATTTTCATATTTATTACTGATATGTGAGACTCACTCAATTAAAAAGTTGGGAAAGTGTTATGTTTTGAGATAGTACACTTACATGGGGTTCCTATTATAATAGTATCTAGTAGTGAAACCTGGTTTATGTATTAGTTTTGGAAGGGATTATATAAACCCTGATGGACTCAAATGATATTGAGCAAGCCATGTCATCCTCAGATAGATGAAAAATCATAATAAATGATTCACATAGTAAAATATATTCTCTGATATGTTGTTTTAGACTTTATTGTAACTTTTTATGATAAAATAGTCTACATGGAGTTCTCAAAAAACATCAATTTCTTATATTTTATACAGACAATACCATTTGAGGTTCCCCCAAGATTCATTTTCTATTCACCACTATATTGGTTCATGGCATGTGAGGCAGTTGTTTTTGGGAAACATGTGGTGCAGGATACCTCAAAGAGAGTTTATTTAATCAATAAGTGGTTGTTCACTGCTCAGAGTAGGAAATGATCAAATAAAAACAAGGGTATTTGACCTTTGTAGTTTTTTGGGGAATGGGTATTCTTGTGAGTGTCCCTGCATTTGGGTAATCGTCATTTATAAAAGAAGGCTAAAATGGTACTATAGTTTTTTTGGACCCTTCAAGATCACTGGATGTGTTGGGATAGTGGAATACGATATGTAACATCCTGTATAATATTGATTATTACATGATGTGTTCCAGGTTTCTCATCATCAGAGGTACAAGCCCAATCCTGTGCAAGTTAGAGACCATGATGATGATGAGTTTGAGCTAGATGCATCTTATGAGGAGTGTCCAGTAATGAATATATACTATAGTAAGAAATTAATATGAGGAATTAAGACACCACTTGTCTAGATCCAACAACAGTATGGATAGATCTAGGAGGATATGTGGTGGTGGGAGTCTTATATTCAAGCTCAATGGCCTGAGTTGTTTGAGAAAGATTGTTAGAGATACTTCTTAGGGATGAGATATCATTTCAGTGTGAGAATTATAACATTCTTATTCATAAAATTTTATTAAAGATATTTGTCTATATTTTATAATCCAATTATTTGAAAATTTTAAAAAAATAAAATTAATTATTACTCTTACACAAGATATATTTTTTTTAAGGTAATAGTATGTTTATATGGGTTGTGTAAGGGTAAACCTATATTTATATGGGTTTTATAAGGGTAATATATGTTCTTCATAAGGGTCATCTGAGAAACCTTCTACTCATAAATGGATAATCTGGAGATGCTAAAGGTCATGTAAGGTTATGTAATCCACTACGTAAAGGTAAGAATAGCTTTTCAAAGGTTATGTAATGGTATCCTAGTTCTTCATAAGGGTAAGTCTAGTATTGTGACCTACATAAGGGAAAACAAATTACCCTTACAAAAATGGTAATATCTATGTAAGGGTAAATCCATGTTACCCTTAAATTGTACACTCTTTAGGAAAGATTATTTTAAAACCATTATTTTCCTATCATTCTTCCAAGTTTGACCCTATAATGAGTTTTCTAGATTTCAAAGGAAAACAAATTGCGGGACTCAATTAATTTTCTCATTTAAAACAAGTGACTAATATTATGGAATATTTTAAACATATCTTAATTATGAAATGATTAAAAAACAAATTAAATAATGAATTTAATTTTTAACTTTTAATTTTTTGAATCTATATGCATATTTCTCTGTTAAAAATATAAAAACACTATTAACCTTCATTTTCAGGTGATCTATTTATGTCTGAGAAGCCCAAAAATTTACTTGTTCAAATTTGTAAATACCTTCTATGAATAATATGATTTCTTAATCTAGTTTCCATGCAATCTGGAAACTCACCCACTCTCCCCTAATCTTGGGTGATTTATTTTTAAAAGATAAAACCTGAGTAATATTTTCATAAAAATCATTTCATATTATGTTTTTGATTTTAGAATTCCAAATATTTATAAAAATATGATAAAGATTTTTTAAAATGATAATAACTCATAATTATATAAAATATTAATTGAAAATAATATTTTCAATCTTGGATTATTATAGAGAGGGGAAATTATCATCATATGTAGAATTATAATTTTATCTAATGATGAAATGGTTAACACATTATTTATCTTCATATATAATTTTTAAAATATCCATGAGATAGTATCTTGTGTTTCATTTGGTTTTTTATTTATTTTGGAAATAAAATAATTAAATGAGTTCTAGAAATCCTTGGCATGTGGTCTGAGATAATGAACATGTAGACATTATTCAGGTGAAAATTCATTGATGAACCTTCATGTCATTCATTAACATCTTAATGTAGTAAGTTCCTTGACATTTTGGGCTCTCATATAAACATGTATTCCTTGGTATAATTATTTCATTGGAATATGTTTATTACTTTTCTTGATTGATATCGCATGCAGGTGTGTTTGCATGCGTGTGTGTGTTTGTGTGGGATATGAGACCTGTTGTCATTCTTGATTCCATGAGTTTATTTATCTTGTATGTAATGTTTGATTTTGATCACATATATTGATGTGACTACATTATTCTGATGATGACATGATTGACTCTTATTATTAACCAAGTTATTTATGTTACATTTCCTTTCATGGTATCCTTCTTGGTGCTCGGAATAGGTGGACTGTCATGACATGATTGTCCCTTAGAGGGGGAGTGTGCATGACTTGTGACAATGTTGATTATGGACCTGAGCACATAGAAGAGGTAAGATCAATTCATGGAGGTTTTATTAAGGATTTACATGAGGATTACTAGTAAATTTTGAGTACAATGTTTCTCTTGGAATCTTAGTTTATTCTATGTAACATGGTTACTCAATGACTAGAGGATTATAATTAGTGTGAGATGCTTGATGATTAAAGAACCCCGAGTAACATGTACTCATGAAAACATGATTATTTCGAGTGATTGGTTCACTATCCATGTGGATACCATTTGTTATATCCAATTTCACCTCATTTATCCTTCCAACATGGGGATGAACCAGGTATGATTGGGGGGTTTTGGTAGCTTTATTAGTACATGATCTCCTAGCATGTGATTTTGTGTTTCTATTATTGATTAAAAATGTATTATTATCATGGAATACACCTATTATTTAAGTTCAAATTTATTAAGGAAACACTATTGGTATCCTACTAGGTTGCATTACTTACACCATATATGAGGGTCTTGATGTGTGTGAAAAATTATTCAATAGAGATCCTATCATGGGAAAGGGGTCCACTATAGCTGATTTAGTTGAGTAGCATAGAGTTGAGAGCGGTACTGAGACTGACTCCATAGTTTTACTACTATTTTATTTATTTATTACCTCTCACATATTTACCATGGTTTTTATTTCCACTCTAGGATCCATGTTTACTTATTTGTATTATTTTTATATCATCTACATAGTTTCTATATGTTACTATGAATATCAATTCTATAATATAATTATTTATTCTATAACATGATAGTCACCTCACTGGTGGTCTCAGACCCTCTCTACTAGTTGGATTCCTCTAATGTATAGGGAGGTGCACAAGATGCCATGTGGATATGAACAAGTTTTCATGATGGTTTGGCACTAGCAATCAAGGATCTGAACAAGTTTTCAAAAATATATCATATAATAGTACAAATAAATTTTCTAATAAGGGTAAACAATGTTATTTTCATGAGTATTTTTGAGAATTTTATATGGGTGGTCATTAATGAATTGAAAACTCCAAGACTCTGACGAAATTAGAATAACTTTTTGAAAATAAATCTATTATTTACACACTCTATATGAAACAAAATATTTAAATTCTAAATATATTATAAGGTATAGTATATTAGGAGAACCTTGAAAATTTTAAAAATGTTATCCTAGATTATATGGAATTTTTTATAGTATGGAATGAAGAATAAGTGATTAATATTTTATGTTATCTGCAATGATCCTTTCAAAAAATTAAAAAAACCATATTGTATTGTAGAAACACAACTAATGAAAATGATGTAAAGGATTATATGAAATTATGTGAATTAATTAAGAATGTTTTAAGATCATATAATTCCTCTAATATAGGTCTAATAGTTCGTATTTATAAAAGAAAATAAAGTGATGGAATTTTTTTTAATTATTTGTAGTCCTAATTGAAGACATATGGGATGCAATACTATTTATTCAAGTTGGAAGGGGAATTAAAAATATTTTTTCACAAATATAAAAAGGATGTGAGAAGAATGAATTTAGTTGAAAATCTAAAATGATTGTTATTGATGAGTTATGAAGATGGTGAGGGCATTGGAGTCTTGACTATCATCAAATTGTGTTTAGATAATTCTTAGGTCCATTACAATAATACTTTATATAATATTATGCATTATCATAGTTTATTTATTATTTCACGATTTGGTTTGGTTGTCTAATGTTGTGGGATAATGGTGGTATAATAATTAATTTTAGTGATATATTAAAAATCCATATTTATGATAGGGTGGTCATATAATTTTACACTTTTTCTTTTCTTTTATTGTTGAGAAATATTATTTATTAGGGTATCATAGATAATAGGTAATATAAATTTATAAGAGAGTGTGGGAAGGTCAATATCTCAAAGGGGTCAGCTGTTATGATAGAAAAAATCTATATATTGAGGTATATTTTTTTATGGGAAACTCAATGACCTGAAAATGGATGTTTTATATACTTTTATGTAGGCTGGAGAATTAGAGACAATTGAATATGAGTGTGAAAGGGTTATCAATTCTTTACAAGAAAGGAATATTATAGTGTTCTTGTGTATAAAAATTGAAATGTTTATGTGTCTTCAATCATGAGAAATAAATATTGGGTGACGTTTAGTACTAACATATACTCTTCATGAGGTATCCATGATTATTTTCATTCATATTTATGGTTTCCATATTTATTAATGTCTCATGGAGGACACATATGAATTCCCAATATTTTGGATGAAATTTTAATAATGACATGGGTTTATTTCATATAATCTAAATATGATATTTTTAGTTACTTTATGAAATGTAATATCATAGAGGAAACATGTATATAAAATAATGTTAAATCTATATCAACACAAACTTAACATACATGGATGTTACATCATATTAGATTAATATTCAACACATTAAAAAAGTATATGCCTAAGGACCATAATAGTTTAGTGTCTTTGGAAACATTGAAACATGATCTTCTATCTTGGTGAATGATATTAAACATTTCCATTAAAGATATTTCCCTTTAGTAAACCTACTTAAAACATTTCTTCATACCCAAGGGAAAGGAAACATAATAAATGGTTTAGCTTCGATGCTTAGTAAAAGTAAAAAAGGGGGATATGTAAGAATAAAATGATAAAAAGTGTGTGAGAACATTATCGTATCATTAGAAGATCTTACCCTGAATATCAAATATCATAAGAAAGATTCATGGTATAAATATTGGGTGTTAAATAGACTTAAATCATAAGGTAATCAAATAATATGATCCATGAGAGAATAACATATGAATAATACATGAAACTTTGGAAGAAACATAAACATATAAAATGATTTCCATAGTAGTTAAGGCTTATTTCCAAGGCCATATTAGTGGAATGAGTTCACTCCCCAAACTATCTTAGAAGTCAAGGATCACTCTCAATACTATATTAGTGGGAAAATTACTTTACTGAACTTTATTCCCTACCCATTCCAACCATGTATTATTGAACTAGTTTCACCTCCCGTTCCGGCCTTGTATTACTAAATGTATTTCACTTCCTGTTTCAGACCAATATTACTGAACCGAGTTAACTTCCTCTTCCATCCCTGTATTAAGGTACTAGGTTCAATTTTTGTTCTAGTCTTGTATTACTGAACTAGGATCACTTCCCATCCCAACCCTGTCATATTGAACTTATTTCCCTTCCCATTCCAACCATGTATTTCTAAATGGGGTACACTTCCCATTCCAACCCTGTCCTACTAAACTGAATTTACATCCCATTCCAACCTTGTATTACTAAACTAGGTTCACTTCACATTACAACATTTTATTACTAAACTTATTTCACATCTCGTTCTATTTCTATCATACTCAAATGATTTCACTCCTCATTATAGACCTTTATATCACATGGGATATAAATCTTTAATCAATACATTGGAGGGAGATATAGGTTTCATATGTCACATAATAAAAACATAAATATGTTTTTCGAAATATCATAAACATTAATCAAATGATAACCCATGAAATGACATGGTTAACATAAAAATTAAATTCTTGACCTGTAGAAAATTTTATAGTTTTCATAATCATTTAATCATAGGATAACTCGGGAAAAGAATCAGGTTTCATATGTATTTTAACATGGTATAACCCATGAAATAGAAATGGGTTTCATAGACTTCATTCCTTAAAAGCATAAATCATTCAGAGAAATAATATCAAGGGTATTATAGGATCATTTCCCCAGTAATTCATAAACTATATCAAAGTATTTCCTCTTATATGGATAAGGATTTTGAAATATCTCTTTTATAATTTCATAAATAAAATATCATTTCATATTGGAAAAACACTTTTTAAATCATAAAAAATTTTGAAAATAGTTTTATTTGAAAATAGATTTGAAAACATATAAAGGAAGATTTAAAATAATTGAAATATTTTTCTTTGAAAATAATCTTCAAATATCATTTCAAAACATTTTTAGAATTCATGGTTTTTGAATAAAACATATTTTTACCAAAGAGATATAAAATCAGATTTTCATAAAAACTTTATCTAAATTATATTAAGTACCAATGAGGAGAACTTTGGTACCAATACATGAAGATATCATGAATAAACATAGTATAATAATATCAAGATAATTATTTAGAGATTTATCATAATATTTTATTCATGTAAGTGGAATCCTAAACCACCCTGAAAAATGATGATATTGTAGTAAAAAACTCTTACAACTTTGGTAACATTGAATCAAAATCCCTGGGTAATAATAAGATAACATGAAGTTAAAAATATCATTAAAATAAGGATATTCATGTTCTATCATTTTAAATTTGATTATATAGACCCTGTAAAATAATATAGGTGCATAGAAAAACATGTGTCCCATTGAAAGAAAATTTAGATAATATTACTTTATCAATTTTGTAACTTTTGATCCATAAAACCCATTAAATATAGATCATAAAATGAACATATAAATGGACATAAATTTAAGGATAATAATCATATAATATATTCATGGGAATTATATACACTACAAAAAATAAATGAGTGGTGAATATGGCATATATCTCATATAAATAAAAGTGATTCTAGAAATTCCTTTACTACTTGAGTAATTTTATAATAGTGATCCCCATAAAATGATAAAATAAATAAAAACTATTAATATGATGAAATAAAATAAATTAATGTTATAAAATTTAATTTTTAATTATATAAACCGCATAGAATAAATTAGTGCTGAATACAATATATATCCCACGAATATAAAAAAATGAGATGAAATTCCATTACCTTATCTCTTGACATTCTTTATACAAGTTTAAACCTCCTATATAACAAATATAATTTTATTATAAATGTAACATAGAACCATATTATAATATATCATATCATATATTATTTTATTATGAGTCTATATTACCCATTTATTAACAATTTCATGTTAAAGTTACATTTCATGTAATATCATCTTTGTTTTTTTATTGTATATTGTTTGACTTGTTATTATTGATCCTCTTTCTTAGATCATCATTTACGTATTTACATAATGTAAAATATGATTTAAATACAATATATATTTATTATCTATTTATTTATAATAAAATATAAAATATATAAATATGAAATGGAATAAACTGTCCCTGGAGATGGTAGTCTATACGTACACATGAACGATATTTATGTTTTGTTCTCATATTAAAAGAAAGAAAGTGTGTGTGAGTATTCATATAACCCTTAAAATAAAAACAAATAGGTATATTGAGTGTAATTAGGTTATTATATAATCATGTAATAATAAAAAATTAAGTTGTGAATAATGAAATGAAATAATAGTTCTTATTAAAGAACATTACCTCTTCTTCAGGTAATTCCTTTTTAGTCTACACTAAAGGACTAATATGGTTTTCTTTCTATATAAAGTGATTATTATAGGATTAGAGGAGTTAATTTTGTATTTTATTTTTTAAGACTTTGGAATAACCCTATTTTTTATAGTATTGAATAATTGATGGTGGGTGAGTTCCCTTTTATAGTGGAGGAGGAGTGGCATTCTTGTAAATACAAAAACGTAAACACTATTGAGAGGTATTCTTTACATCATGTGCCTCCAATAATGGTAAATGTTCTATATAATTGATACCATGGTCTAAATATGGATTGAAAATGGATTTTGGACATGTTTATAGGTTATTTGGACCCTTGAGTTATAGTTTAACCATTAAGTACACTCGCCTTACCTTAATCGGGGTAATTAATTTTATTACATTCAATAATAGTTTTGGTCAAAAACTAATATTACATTAATATAAATTATAAATTATGACAATTAAAAATACGGAATCCTTTTTTCCAAAATCAAATCACTGAAGTGGCATAAATTAATTTAAAATTAATTTTGCAGATGCGGCGAGACCATGAGTTTTTCAAGTGAAAATATTCAAAAGTTTGAAATACTTTTATATCCAATTTAAATGTAAAATTGGTTCCAATGAAATAAAATTTATTAATGAAATTATAATTTATATAATTATACTTTTAAAAAATTAATAATATAATTTAACTATATTAATAAATTATAATAAAAAACATTTTTCAATTAAAATATAGTGTTTTTCACTATTTATCAAAAAATGAATCTTCTCAAAAAAATACCTAAAATTCACTAGATATAAATTTGGATATTTTTCTTTAAAAAATAAATTTTATCTTTTCAAATATAAATTATAATATTTTTAAAAAACCGATTTAAAATAATGGTTCCATTAAAAGGTTTTCAAATTAACTTTTAGAAAATTATATATCTCTATAGGTTAAATTTGATATACTATTATATATGGTCTATAAAACAAATAAGGTGCACATTAAATAGTTGAATTAATATTATATATATATATATCATTAATGTTTTTTATCAAAAAAAATAATTTATTTATTGAGTTAAATCATTTTTTATTTAATAAATATAGATTCTAGGAAAATATTTATTATATTTTCAAAAGGTTTTTATTATCATTTCAAGTTAAATGGTCACTAAATAATTATTCTTATATACATTCGTAAACTATATTTTAATAATTTAATTAATATTATTAACAACCACCATTCTAATGGCTAGGTGAAAAATATAATAATATTTTAATAATATTACTAATAGTGCATTATAGTTTGGTAAAAATAGGTCTTTTCTGTAATGTAAGATATCAAAGGTACTCAAAATTGTGTATAACACAAGCCAAATATAGTGATGCATATACCAAAATCTAATCTAAATTTTACTTATAGAAAAACCTTAACATGGTGTTTTGTATGAATAAAGAATTAATTTTTTCTTTCATATAACACAAGGTATATTCAGGGTTGGGTGAAATGAAAAATATTAAAAATATTAGATTAATAGAAAAAAATAATTCATAAAGAACCAAGGGTGTATCATTATACCCTATTAAAATTAATTTCTACCTCTAAATTTTTCTAGGTTATCAAAGGCTTAATACATGAATTTCCATTCATAGAAACCCACATCATAAAAATAAATATTGAAACCTCATTTAAAAAGGAAAAGATAGAAACATAATGGTTACTCAAGGTAACTCAAAACTAGGTTTACATATAGGAGGACATAAGTAGTAAGGGGAAAAATGGACATGGAAGTGAAATATAATAATCAAGATCTGATGGAGAGTGATAGAGAACATGGCCAAGTTAATGTTATCGATCATAAATCCATAAACCAAAGAGGCTTGAAAGAGGTCATTAAAATAATAAATAATGATGATAATGAGACAAAATTTTATATAAGGACCCTTTTTATAAAGTTTAATAGTTTTTACAAGGATATATACTTACTTGATTTCATACCCTTTCATAAATAAAATATCACCCTTTGTTTGTGACTTGATTAATTTCACTTTATCTCTTACTCAAAGAAGTGAAGGTGAATTTGTTAATCCTGAAGGATTAAAAAATAATTAGATCCATTAATATAATTATAGGTTATTCCATATGTCTTTATAACCACAAAATGGTTAACACGTGTTATCCAATATGCATAAATCCTCATATAGTGAGACAATACTATAATCTCTAAAATGGCATCTGAAGTTTAACTTAACCATTCCATAAATGGTTATCGTTATAATAATTTTGAATGATGAAAATAAAAAACATTATAAATATGGCCACTAAATTTCCCAAAATAAAATTAACATTGATCCCCCAAATATCATAAATTATCTCTTGGTTTTCAAACAAAAAACATTGGAATAAATTTATCATGTTTTTAATTGATACATGGTAATAACATGAATTACCCTAAAACATTTTTGAAAACATCCATGATTTATTATTCCAAATATTATTGGATTTTTTCATTATATCCAAAAATGGTTGTAAACTTCATCCATGATAATATATACCATTTTTTAAGAAAATAAATAATAATTTCAATGATAATAAATATAATAAAATTTACTTTATCCATTTCAATCATCTCATTATCTAAGGTAAACATAATTTTCTCAATATTAGGAAAACATTAAGGGTAATATTCCCTTGATCTCAGTATCACCTTTCTATTAAATCACCTTTCTTGGTCATCAGAACCATTTAATATGTATTTTTTAAAATCTTTAATGAAAAATTACATCATGAATCATATAAAATAATTCTTTAATTCTAATACATATACAATTCAATCATTAAAATTTATCATTAAAATATAATTTAGGCTTCATCATCTTATTCCTTAATACCCTTATCCAATAATATAAAATATGTATCATGTCTTACGGTTACTCAACCTAAATTTAATTATGATTCTTATGTTCAATGTAAACAATACTGTTGAACATCTCATACCTTTCACATATTTATTTTCAGTAGTATAACCAATACTCATTCCACATTCATGATTCTCATCCTAAGATTTTCACTTAGGAAAATGATTTTAATAATGCCCAAACCTTCCACATTGTAAATATTAAATGTTTACCCAATTCCTTTTAGTAACCTCTATTGAATAAGACCACAAAGAAAAGTGTAAGAAACACTTATCCAAGTTGAAAACCACATAATAAATAAAAAATATGTATTGAATTTCTATATTGTGACACATTATTTTAAATATATGATACCTTAGTATATTCATAGAGACATACCTAGAAATACCAATATAAATATCCCTAGTAATCTCACTAAATTTTTCTCATCCTAGTTTCCAACGGTTTACTAAAATGTTCCTTTGATACCAAATATAGATACCCAAACATATAATACATGGATGTTACATCATTTTAGATAAATATTCTGCCCATTACAAAAGTACATTCTCAAGGACCGTAATAGTTTAGTGTCTATGAAAATTTGGAAAATAATCTTCTATCTTGGTGAAATATCTTCAACATCTCCCTTAAATATCTTCCCCTTTAGTAATCCGTCTTAAAACATTTTCTTATAACTAATGGAAAGGAAACATAAGAAATTTGTGATCTTAGATTATTAATAGGAATACTGAAGGGATATATTTTAACAAAACATGAGCATAAGGGTACGTGAACATGATCATATCATTAGAAGATCATACCCTTTATATCAAATATCATAATAAAGATTCATGGTATATAATGTGGGAGTTCATAAGACATGAATCAAAAGGGAAAAAATGAACATGATCCATGAGTTTATAACCAAGTAATAAGACATGAAATTGTGGTAGACACATAAATATATAAAATTATTTCCATAGTAGTTAAGGCTTATTTCCAGGATCATCTTAGTGGAATGGGTTTGCTCCCACAACCATCTTAGTAGTCAATGTTCACTCCCAAGACCATCTTAGTGGATAAATTTCTTTACTGGATTGGGTTCACTCCCCATTCTAGCCATGTATTATTGAATCTGTTTCACTTCCCATTCTAGCTCTGTGTTATTGAACTGGATTCACTTCCAATTCCATCCTTGTGTTACTGAACTGTGATCACTTCCCATTCCAAACCAATATTACTAAATCAGGTTTACTTCTTATTCTAGCTATATATTATTTAATTTAATTCACTTCCAATTCCATCCATGTCATACTAAACTAAGTTCACTTCCATTATAGCATGTATTACTAAACTGGGTTCACATCCCATTATAGTCCCGTCATACTAAACTGAGTTCCCTTCATATTTAATCCCTGTATTACTGAACATGGTTCACCTCCCATTCCAAACTTGTATTATTGAATCTATTTCACTTCACATTCCAACCATTCCATAGTGAACCATGTTCACTCTTCATTCTGGCCTTATCTATCTTGTGAGATATAATTCTTTACCCAATGCAATGGAAGTATATTTAGGTACCACCCATCACATAATAAAAACATACATATGTGTGCTGCAAAATCATAAATATTAATAATATCATAACCAATTAAATGGAATGGGTAACATAAAAATGTAATCATATAATAACATGTGGAAAAATAGATAGGGTTCATAATCATTTCATCATTGGATAACCTATTAAAATAAGTGGGATTCATAATATTTTTAACCTGTTATATGATAAAACACTATTTTATTGAATATTTTATTGATAATAAATGATATAATTTCCTCAAATTGTGTTAAATATGTTTATTTATAAAATATTTGGGATTAGATCATTCATTTGAATATTTGATGAAAATTTTAGTTTTACCCTTTATAGTTCACTGTAGTATTTCGAATATAAATATTTTTATATTTATTATTTGAAATTGAAATTTTGTAACAGTGTTAATAACTTAATTATATACAACTTTTATTCAGGACACTAGAGCTAAAGAGTTCATTTGGTTGTTGAAATTGGGTCATGAAGTCAAAGTTGGGCTGGGCTCTCCAGAATGGAAAAGCTTCTGTATTTCGGCCATAACTCCTTCATATGGGCCTGTATTGAGCCCATATTTGGAGAGGAGATAGATGACACATATCCGCACATTTGATCCTTCCGTAAGGCCATCCAATTCACGCGTTTTGGTGGTCAAATGGGCATTGAACGTTGGCATAAAATATTTGGCCGAATTTCCACATTCACACTTGAAACCACTTGTAACCTCTCCTCCCCTCCCCTCTATAAATTGGAGTTTTTTCTCATTTTGAGGGGTGGGGACGTGAATTTGGAAGTTGAGGGAAGAGGAGAAGTGGATCCACTCCAATTCTAAAACCATTTCAATAAGGGTATCTCTTGAAGCAAGGATCCCTTCGACGAAGCCTTCTTCTTCTCCTTCATGTTGTAATGATTTTGTTTATATAATAAACTTCTTTGTTCTTCTTTTATTTATTCTATTTTCTTCTGTTTTGTTTAAATTTATTCTTCTCTTAATCTTCCTAATTGGTCTGTAATTCTTGAGTAGAAGCGTTATTGTGTTATACCCATTTTAAACCTTTGCACATGAAAAACGCTTCTACGATGATTACGCCACCCATGGAAGAGTAGTCTTTTAGTAATCGATCTATCTTCTACCCTCTTCATTTAATTATTTTGAATCAATGAGCTACTGTAATTCACTTAATATGATCCATGAATTGTGTTTTTAAATTGTAAGAAACTAATCAAGCAATTGAACAATTTACACAAAAACACGCGAGGTCGGGATTTTGTGTAAATTGTGAGAGCGCGATCTTAATCGGTAATACAAGATCACACGGGATAAATTTGTAGAGTTCAAATATAATCCCTAAACAAAATTCATCCTCATTTCCAGAGTGGATACGTGCCTTAATTTACCACTGACCATAATCTAATCTTAGAACATCAATCAAAGCAGGGTGTTGCGATTGCATGTTCCGAAGTTAGCCTAAGGTTAAATTCACTTCAATCTTCGTGGTAAAGTTAATTCTCGTAGGGTTCGTGATTTAACAAATTAAGGGATCATAATTAAGTGAATTTTAATTTAAATGATAATGATTAATAATAAAGTGAAGAGGTAGAGTTAGATCGATTACGTCTTTTAAATAGATTTCTTAAAAAACATCTTCTTGTTGTGTTATTTTAATCAAAATTCATTTCAAAACTAAAAACAAAAAAAAATACAATCTTCTTCTAGCAAACTTCTTCTAGATTCATAAACTATAAACAACCACACCCATCCTTTCAAGTAGTGTTTTTATTCTCTTTTATTTTACTTCTAGAATACCTCTAAAAATTGTTTTAATTCACTTCCTCCTTTGAGAGACGACCTTGGTCAGCCACTCTGCTGCACCTAAGTACCCCAAAATCATACTAATCATTTGAGGGCGCCCACGACAGCGCTCTATAAAATTGGCACCGTTGCCGGGGAGGAAATTAATTATTTCAACCAATTAGAGGTATTTATTTTATTTTACATTTTATTCTCTTCCTCTCTTCTTTCTTCCTTCTTTACCCAATCTGATTTTTCTTCTTCTTCTTTTATTTTCTTCTACTTCTTTTTGTACCCTCAACTCAAACTTCTAATTTTTATTTTACTATGGTCCACTTTCTTTCTTTTCATTTTTATTTTATCTATGACATGAACTAATCCCGAAGATCTCTTAGATCTTGACCCTGAGATTGAACGTAGCCTTAGGGAACGAATCAGATATTCTCAATCTACGGGAAGTTTCAATATTCAACCAGTTGGTGAATTCCTCTCTTCTGGAAACATTGAAATTGGAAGCTATTCAAATTCAAACATAAAAGAGGAACCAATGGCTGAAAACAATGGAAATAAACTTAATAGAACCATTCGAGAATTGGCTGCACCTGATATTAACTATCAACCAAATTGTATTGCATACCCAAATCTCGAATCGGACTTTGAATTGAAATCTGGATTAATTCACCTTCTTCCAAAGTTTCATGGCTTATCTGGTGAGGATCCCAACAAACACCTTAAGGAATTTAATGTGGTTTGCTCAACTTTAAAACCAAGAAATGTTTCTGAAGATCAAATTAAATTAAGAGCATTCCCATTCTCACTTGATGGAGCTGCAAAAGATTGGATGTATTATTTGCAACCTGAAGATGTAACATGTTGGAATGATTTGAAACGTCTTTTCTTGAAAATATTTTTTCCAGCATCAAGGACAACATCCATTCGAAAGGAGATATCGGGGATCAAGCAAGCCCAAGGAGAGTCAATGTATGAGTACTGGGAGAGATTCAAGAAGTTGTGTGCAAGCTTCCCACATCACCAAATCAGTGAGCAACTCCTCATTCAGTACTTCTATGAAGGACTCACACCTATGGAGAGAAGCATGGTAGATGCTGCGGCTGGAGGAGCATTGGTGAACAAGACACCAGTAGCTGCATGTGCGTTGATCGACAAGATGTCCCAAAACTCCCAACAATTTGGTGATAGAGGTACACCACATGTCAGGGGAGTACATCAGGTAAGTCCTTCTTCTCTTGAAAGTCATTTGATTGATACTAAGTTAGAAGAATTGACCACTATGGTGAGGCAAATTGCTTTGGCACAAAAGACATCTCTACCCCCTCCTTCAAGGCCTTGTGGTATTTGCACTGAGACAAGCCACCCAAATGACTGTTGCCCACAACTCCAAGAAACAGAATATTGTGCAGTAGTGTTCCCTGGGAGACCATTTCAGCAGCAACAACAACAACCATATCCCCAAAAGAAGTTTGATCCAACATACAACCAAGGGTGGAAAGATCAGTCGGACATGAGGTATGGCTCTGGACAACAACAAAGGCCACCCTTTCAACAAAACTTCCAGCAGCCTCCGCCTTACCAGCAGGGTTTCCAACAACCCCAAAGGAGATTTGAAGCTCAAACATCAACAAGTCAGCAACAAGGGAATCATCCACCAAAGGTAGATTCTAATACTGATGATCTTTTAAAGCAAATTGTTCTTAATCAACAGAATGAGATGAAGAGTCAAAGTTCAGAGCTGAGGGAGTTGAAGACTCAAATGAGCCAGATTGCCACCGACCTCCATGAACTTGTGAGTAAAAATTCTGGAAATCTACCTTCCCAACCCACTCCAAATCCAAAGGGGAATGTTAGTGCCATCACATTGAGAAGTGGTAAGCAAATGAACGATACATCTGCACCTACCATTCCACCGGGATTCACCTAAACTCCAGAGAAGCCGCATTCCATACCAACTGATGAGAAATCCAAGGAGGAAGATAAAGGTAAGAAAAATATTGATGATGTACCTACTAAACCCCTTCCTTTTCCAAACAGGGTTGTTCAAACCAAGAATATGGCTGAAGAAGCAATAAAAAAGGAGGTTTTGGACACATTCAAGCGTGTGGAGATCAACATTCCTCTACTTGAAGCCATTAAGCAAATCCCAAGGTATGCCAAATTCTTAAAAGAACTCTTCACCAATCGAAGAGGGCTCAAGGGAAATGAGAGGATCAACCTTGGAAGGAATGTCTCAGCACTCATTTCACCAACTCTAGCAATGCCAACAAAGAGCAAGGATCCAGGGACATTCAACATCCCATGCACCATAGGGGAGTTGCACTTTTCTGATGCACTTTGTGATTTAGGTGCTTCCATAAATGTGATTCCTCACTCTGTATTCTCTTCCTTGCAGGTTGGTGAGTTGAAGCCAACAAGAGTAGTGGTGCAATTGGAGAATAGAGCTACGGCATATCCAGCATGAGTCCTTGAGGATGTACTTGTCTGGGTAAGAGACATGATCTTTCCAGTGGATTTCTATGTTATTAACATGGAGGATGATCAGGTAAGTTCTCATGCCCCCATTATCTTAGGTAGTCCCTTCTTCAAAACTGCAAAAACTATCATAAATGTCAATGAGGGTACACTTTCCATGGAATTTGGGGATGAATTTATGATATTTAATGTTATGGATTCCATGAAGTACCCCTATGAGGACCATTCTGCTTTTGTTATCTCCCATTTTGAACCACAAAATAAAAACTCCATAGAATTTGATTGTCCTATGCTTAGGGAGATTATGAGTATTGGTTCGAGTTTGATGTCTAAGAGCACTTCCGCACATGTTTCTGATACACAATCCTATCTTGGATTTGATTTTGATGTGGATTCATATTCTGATTTTGATCATGTTCACTCTGATTATTAAATGGCTGTTGATTATGCTGATGGATTTGATGCTTTATTCTATGATTTTGATGATGTCTATTCTGATACTGATGCTCTTTGTGCACATATTTCAGTTCCTTCAATGTATCCATCCATACTACACCCTCCTTCATTAGAACTCAATCCATTGCCACCAAATCTGAAATACTCATACTTGTTGAGTGGTGAGAGATTACCTGTTATCATTGCTAAAAATCTCCCTTTTGAACATGAAGAAAAGCTTTTGAATATTTTGAGGGAGAACATCAGGGCGATTGGGTGGACCTTGGCTGACATATCAGGTATTAGCCCCTCCATTTGCATGCATAGGATTCTCTTGGAGGATGGGGCTAAACCGGTGAGACAACCACAAAAGAGACTCAATCCCACCCTCCTGGAAGTTGTTAAAAAGGAAGTTGAGAAATTGCTCGAGGCAGGTATAATCTTTCCCATTTCAGATTCACAGTGGGTAAGTCCTATTCAGGTTGTGCCTAAGAAAAGTGGTGTTACTGTTGTTAAAAATGAGAAAGATGAGTTAGTTCCAATGAGGGTGCAAAATAGTTGGCGTGTGTGTATTGATTATAGGAAATTAAATCAGTCCACTCGCAAGGACCATTTCCCCCTCCCATTTATTGATCAAATGCTCGAGAGACTAGCTGGGAAAACACACTATTGTTTCTTGGATGGATTTTCTGGATATTTTCAGGTTCCTATAGCTCCAGAGGACTAGGAGAAGACGACATTCACCTGCCCATTTGGTACCTTTGCCTACCGAAGTATGCCATTTGGACTTTTCAACGCCCCAGGTACCTTCCAGAGATGCATGGTGAGTATTTTTTCTGATTTTATTGAGACCTGCATGGAGGTATTTATGGATGATTTTACAGTGTATGGATCCTCATTTGATGAATGTCTAAAGAGTTTGGGAAAGGTGTTGAATCATTGTATTGAGAAGAATCTGGTCCTGAACTTTGAAAAGTGTCATTTTATGGTAGAGCATGGCATTGTCTTAGGGAATGTGGTGTCAAAACATGGGATAGAGGTTGATAGATCTAAGATAGACATTATTTCATCCTTACCATATCCTTCATGTGTGCGTGATGTTAGATCTTTCCTAGGGCATGCAGGATTTTATCGGCGCTTCATCAAAGATTTTAGTAAGATTGCTCTTCCTATGTCAAGATTACTTCAAAAGGATTCTGATTTTGTGTTTGATGTTTCTTGCAAGAATTCATTTGATGAGCTAAAACAACGTCTGACCACTCCACCTATCATACAGCCCCCACGGTGGGAGATTCCTTTTGAGCTTATGTGTGACGCCTCCAACTTCGCGGTTGGATCTGTCTTATTCCAGAGAGTGGAAGGACGTTCACATGTGATCGCCTATGCATCGAGGACACTAGATTCAGCCCAATCAAACTAAACTACCATAGAAAATGAGTTTCTTGCTGTCATATTTGCTTTAGATAAATTCCGTTCAAATTTATTGGGCTCTAAAGTAGTTGTTTTTTCTGACCATGCAGCTTTGAGGTACCTCCTAAAGAAGCCAGATGCAAAGCCACGACTTATCCGTTGGATGCTCCTTCTTCAAGAGTTTGACCTTGAGATAAAGGACAAGAAGGGGTCAGAGAATTTGGTGGAAGACCACATGAGTAGTCTTACTCACACACTAGAGGGTGACACCTTGGACCAGGTACCACTTCGGGACACTTTCCCCGATGAGAATCTTTATACCATCTCAGGTAAGCATCCTTGGTATGCTGATTTAGTTAATTACATTGTTGGCTCTGAAATCCCAGTAAATTTGAAGAAGCATCAAGTCCAAAAATTAAAAAGTGAGTCTAGGTATTATGTGTGGGATGATCCGTACCTCTGGCGAATGTGTAGTGACCAAGTCATTAGGAGGTGTGTTCCCGATCATGAGTTTGAGTCTGTTTTGCATTTCTGTCATACACTTGCTTGTGGTGGACACTTTGGACCCCAACGGACAGCTAGGAAGGTTTTAGACTCTAGATTATATTGGCCTAGCTTGTTCCATGATGCCCATTTGTTTTGTAAGTCATGCTCTCGTTGCCAACACACTGGGAACATTTCTAGGAGACATGAGATGCCCCAAAAACCCATACTATTTTGTGAGATTTTTGATGTATGGGGCATCGACTTTATGGGTCCTTTTCCTAGTTCATTTGGATTTTTGTATATTTTGGTTTCTGTTGATTATGTGAGTAAATGGCTGGAGGCCAAGGCCACCAGGACTGACGATTCTCATGTTGTTGTGGACTTTTTCAAAGCACAGATTTTTTGCAGGTTTGGAGTACCAAAGGCCATCATCAGTGAACAAGGGACACACTTTTGCAATAGGAATTTTGCTTCCCTCCTTCGAAAGTATGGGGTGACACACAAAACATCAACACCATACCACCCCAAACAAATGGCCAGCCTGAGGTTTCAAATTGTGAGTTGAAACAAATCTTGGAGAAAACCGTGCAGCCAAATAGGAAAGATTGGATCAAGCGCTTGGATGATGCATTGTGGGATTATAGGACAGCATACAAGACCCCCATTGGTATGTCCCCATTTCGGATTGTTTTTGGGAAAGTGTGTCATCTCCCCGTGGAAGTCGAGCATCGGGCATATTGGGCTATAAAGAAATGTAACATGGATTTGGCCCAAGCTGGAATTCAAAGGAAGTTGCAAATTTAAGAGCTTGAGGAGATTCGACTGTCATCATATGAGAACTCAAGGCTCTACAAGGAAAGATCAAAAGCAGCTCATGACAAAATGATCCAACAAAGGGAGTTTCATGTTGGAGATAAAGTCCTTCTCTATAGTTCACGACTGAAGTTGATGTCTGGTAAGTTGCGTTCCAGATGGTTAGGTCCTTATATTGTGTATAATGTTTTTCCTTATGGTGCAGTGGAGATCACACAAGAGGACACTGGAAGGAGCTTTACAGTCAATGGGCAACGTTTGAAGAGATACATTGAGGGACATCCTACTGATGCAGTGGATTTTATCACACTGCATGACCCCATCATCACTTGATCACATCAGGCTGTTCCTAACCCTTTCACTTTTATATTATTTGTCCTATTTAAAAATTATGCATTTCATGTGCATATATCATCTCACGGGTTCACATTGAGGATAATGCAATATTTTAAGTGTGGGGGAGGGAACCTTTTAGTTTAGTAATTTCAATTGTTTTCCTGTTTAAAAAAAACAAAAAAAAATTGTGTGTTTTTCAAATTTTGTGTGTTTATTTTACAATTTTATGTGTTTTTTTTGAAACATTTTGAGCTAAAATGATTCTCATCACCATTTTTAAATCCATATCAATAAGTGAAACAATTTACCCCTTGAAACTAAGCTTAAATGAATGCTGAAATGACTTTGTTTCAAGTTCAAATATTTAGTAATTTCATGAAAAGTACGCTGAATTTTGAATCCCATGCCAATGTCACTGTCTTTATATTTGAAATCACTTTCCTGTGAGGCTTCTAAACCATTATTTTCATATTCTTTACATTCACCTCACTTCTTGAGAGAACCAAACCATGCTTGATTTAACCAGAATTTGATCTATTCCTGTCAAAACTTGAGGGTTTGAGGTACATATGTTTAAATTATTGAGGCATTTGTTTGGTATTAAAGCCCCTATTTCAAAGAATCCTTTTTTACAATGGCCTAACTTGAATATTTAATCCTTTTAGCCCTTAGAAGACATGCACATCCTATTGGGTTAAGCCACATTACAAGCCAATTTTCCCTATCCAACCAACTCTTAAAGTGAAATTGCATAATCTAGTTGAGCTTAAGTGTGGGGGAAGCTGTCTTGTGTTGTGCCACCATATTATGTGATACTTTGGGTGGAAAATTAAATTCTGAAGAGATGTGTTTGCTGCTGAAGAAATTCATTATATTGAAATTTGTGCCTTTTCTGGAGCTTTCATGACAAGTGAAGCTGTGCCTTTTTCTGGAGCTTCTAATTGAGGTGGAAAGTTGTGCCCATCTGGAGCTTTCAAGAAAATCATGTTTGAGAAGATTGACATTTTTTATGCTGAAATGATGAATGGTGTAAACCTTTCATGACTTTTCATGATGATGGAGATGAATTGATACTATGGTGATTGATGAGAAGACCATATTTAAGTGAAAATTAGATTAATGCAATTTTGCTTCAAAAGAGTCAAGCCCTCCTCATTCAGCCTCAGAGTTTTTCACATCTTAATCCTACCAACCGAAAGCCACAGAACAACCCTGAAAAGTCCTCATGATAAACATATGTCCTTGACTCACATCGGGTAGCGATTTAGGAATATATCAAGCCTATGGTGACCCTTGTATGAGTTTGGATGAGAAAGACATTGCAAAAAAAATGATATTTGAGTGATGAGAGCAAATTCAAGCGAGGTAACTGTTTTGTGCGTGGGAGGATAAATGAAGTGGAAATATATTGAATGATATAAATGGAGAACTTGAAATAAGGTTTTTTATGAGGCATGATATCTTTTTATTCTTGTTGTGAAATTGATTGATCTTAAGGATATGTGTTTTAAAATTGGTTTTGATTTGATATTGATGTTTACTTGATATGGGGTTTTTCCCAGGTGTGCAAAAGGGTAAGTGTGGGGGAGTTGATAAAACACTATTTTATTGAATATTTTATTGATAATAAATGATATAATTTCCTCACATTGTGTTATATATGTTTATTTATAAAATACTTGGGATTAGATCATTCATTTGAATATTTGATGAAAATTCCAGTTTTACCCTTTATAGTTCACTGTAGTATTTCGAATATAAATATTTTTATATTTACTATTTGAAATTGAAATTTTGTAACAGTGTTCCTAACTTAATTATCTACAACTTTTATTCAGGACACTAGAGCTAAAGAGTTCATTTGGTTGTTGAAATTGGGCCATGAAGTCAAAGTTGGGATGGGCTCGCAAGAATGGAGAAGCTTATATATTTCGGCCATAACTCCTTCATATGGGCCTGTATGGAGCCTAAATTTTTATAGGAGATATAAGACACATATCCTCACATTTTATCCTTCTGGAAGGCCGGCCAATTCACGCGTTTTGGTGGTCAAATGGGCGGTTAAAGTTGGCATAAAATATTTGACCGAATTTCCACATTCACACTTGAAACCACTTGTAACCTCTCTTCCCCTCCCCTCTATAAATTGGAGTTTTTTCTCATTTGGAGGGGTGGGACATGCATTGGGAAGTTGAGGGTAGAGGAGAATTTGATACACTCCAATTCTCCAACCATTTCAATAAGGGTAGATCTTGAAGCAAGGATCCCTTCGATGAAGCCTTCTTCTTCTCCTTCATGTTGTAATGATTTTGTTTATGTAATAAACTTCTTTGTTCTTCTTTTATTTCTTCTCTTTTATTCTGTTTTGTTTAAATTTATTCTTCTCTTAATCTTCCTAATTGGTCTGGAATTCTTGAGTAGAAGCGTTATTGGGTTATACCCATTTTAAACCTTTGCACATGCAAAACGCTTCTACGATGATTACGCCACCCATGGAAGAGTAGTCTTTTAATAATCAATCTATCTTCTACCCTCTTCATTTAATTATTTTGAATCAATGAGATACTTTAATTCACTTAATATGATCCATGAATTGTGTTTTTAAATTGTAAGAAACTAAGCAAGAAATTGAACAATTTACACAAAAACACGCGAGGTCGGGATTTTGTGTAAATTGTGAGAGCGCAATCTTAATCGGTAATACAAGACCACACGGGATAAATTTGTAGAGTTAAAATATAATCCCTAAAAAAAATTCATCCTCATTTCCAGAGTGTATATGTGCCTTAATTTACCACTGACCATAAGCTAATATTAGAACATCAATCAAAGCAGGGTGCTGCGATTGCATGTTCCGAAGTTAGCCTAAGGTTAAATTCACTTCAATCTTCGTGGTAAAGTTAATTCTCGTAGGGTTCGTGATTTAACAAATTAAGGGATCATAATTAAGTGAATGTTAATTTAAATGATAATGATTAATAATAAAGTGAAGAGGTAGAGTTAGATCGATTACGTCTTTTAAGTAGATTTCTTAAAAAACATCTTCTTGTTGTGTCATTTTAATCAAAATTCATTTCAAAACTAAAAACAAAAAAAAAATACAATCTTCTTCCTGCAAACTTCTTCTATATTCATAAACTATAAACAATCACCCCAATCCTTTAAAGTAGTGTTTTTATTATCTTTTATTTTACTTCTAGAATACCTCTAAAAAAATTTTTAATTCACTTCCTCCTTTGAGAGACGACCTTGGTCAGCCACTCTGTTGCACCTAAGTACCCCAAAATCATACTAATCATTTGAGGGTGCCCACGGCAGCGCTCTATCAGTATAACATGTAAAACTGAGATGGGTTTTATAAACAACATTCCTTCAAAATATAAATCATTTAGAAAAAGAATATGAATGGTGTTCTTGGATTATATCCATAATAAAGGATAATCTATATTGAAGGATTTCCTCTTATATAGAGAAGTATTTTTAAATATCACTTTGATCATTTATTAACTAAAATATCCTATTATATTTGAAAAACTATTTTTAAATCATAAAAAAATTTCAAAACATTTTTATTTGGAAATATTTTTGAAGATTGATAAATGAAAATTCAAAATCATTGAAATGATATTGTTTGAAATCATCTTAAAATATCATTTAAATATACTTCTGAAAACATTTTTAGAAATCATAGTTTTTGAATAAAATATATTTCTGATCGAAGAGACATAAAGTCGGATTTATTAAAAATAATTTCCTAATTAACTTAAGTATCAAATAGTGTAAAATAGTACCAATACATGAATATGTCATGAAAACCCACAGGATAATAAAATAATTATAATTATTGAGATATGGATCATAATATTTCATTTATGGAAGAATAATCATAAACAACCCTGATAAATGATGAGGTTGTAGTAATAAACTCTTACCTCTTTTGTAACTTTGAATCAAAATACCTATATAATAATAACATAACATGAAGCTTAAAATATTGTTAAAATAAGGATATTTATGATATAACATGTCAAATGGTAGTATATACACCCCATAAAACTATAAGGCCTCGTACATAAACATTACTTAATCTTGAATTAAGTTAATAATTCACATTGAGGATCCTTTTAGGATTAGAACATTAAAGAATTAGGAAATAACTTATACATAACAACTTGAATATTAAATTTAGAAACTTCTACTCAGTATCCATTTTTTGATAAAATAAAAACTCTTAAAAGAAAGGAAACATTTTAGTTCCATGTTTTAAATAGAATGACTTTTCCTAGATCCCATCCTTGACCCTATTCCACTTTAAGTCCTGTGAAAATAATTTCAAAAAATTGGGATGAGCATAAAAATCTAAATAAAGGATACACAATCAAGGAAGGCTGTTAGTTTTTTCAAAAAACATATGAACCATGAATACTTTATCATAACTAATACCTTTCACCTTTATGAAGTTGTAAATACTCTTCATTGAATAAAAGATCATTTCATAGATTTTTGTAAACAAAAGATTTCCATAAAACCCAAAGAAAACATACATAACATATAAAAAGGTAAAGTTGGGGCATAATCATACTTAAATGGAATAACCATATGGTCGATGTCCAAAAATCATTTTTACAAATGGAATAGCCATACGACCAACTTCCATACCCAATGAATTGGAGGTTATAATGTAACCAACCATCCTTGGTTTGTCATTAAACCACTTGTCATTTGGTATATCACGTAACCACCTTTAAAATTTACAAGTACCATTATATAATCATAACACATAAAATAATGAAAATATCAACATTTCACTAATAGAATTTCATTTCCAATCACAATAAATCATTTAAAGATATTAAAATACTCAATCCATTTCAAAAACCATTTTCAATACCAAAACACCCAGAATGGAATAAGGGTTTTCTTTTTCTTTTTAAAAACATTTAGGCTTATAGAGGAATCCAAATAACGATTACGGCAGTGGAGAGGTCATTGTTTCTGCATATGATAAAAATATTCCTTTTTTAATTTAGTAAAACTCTATGTATAAAAAATATTCCATTTGAATGGAAGTAAAATTCAGTGGGTTTTATTATACACCATATAAAATAAAAAGGTATATATTATCGAAATATGCCTCAATGAAAGGGGATTGGGATGAAGTCCCTTACCTCGTGTCCAACTTGACTCATTATTTCTTTAATTTCATGAATAATAAAATTAAGTTAATTTATACTTTATTAAAAAAAAATCAAGTTTATTATTCCTTTGATATCACTTATTACCATTATATAACATTTAGTTAATTATTTGAGTTCATATCGAACATTTTTTTGATGTTCAGAACATGAGTCAAAATGAACTTGTTATAATTATAAATTGCCAATGTGGTTAAAATTCCATTTTATCCCGAATGATATTCATGATATAAATATCATATATATCATATATATATATCCAGTATATATGTATTTAGTATTTTCCATAACATTTGGATATAGGAAATGAAATTCATTGTTCATGGAGACAGTAAGTCGTACGTACGCATGAACGCTACTTTCATTTATTTTTCATATTTAAGGAATGAAAACTAAATTATAAATAGGTATATTATAATAAATTATAATATCTATGTTATATATGTTATATAAGTTCATTAATTCCATCCTTTATACGTTCCATTTATAACATGAACAAGTCATATCACTTTGAGGAGGTAGTAGTCCGTACTTCCTCAAATAAAATTATCATATTTATACAACATGAAAAGCATTAAGGTATGTTCTAAATGATAATTACAGTAGAATATAGATAAAATAAATATCATATATATCATATATAATTACAATTCCATCATAATGTCCACCATAAGATATGGTAGAATAATATTTAACAATCATCATTTTGTGAGGTAGTAGTTCGCCGTCCATAGAAATAGTATGTTCTATACCTATTAGAAGGAGGTGTGTGTATGTGTAGTTATAATCCTTCTCATAAAAACAACATACTATATTGAGGATACTTTTGTTGTTATGTAAACAAGTAATAATAAAATAATAGGGAGTGTAGAAAGAAAAATAATGGAATGGAACTTGAGAGAAGATGTTACCTCAAATCGGGTAACTTCTTTTGATTTGATCCAAAGTGCTCTATTGAATTGCCTTATGCATAGTAAAAGTCTTATAGGTGGAAGGGAGGTATTTTGTGATCTTATTTGGGTATATTTTGGATAATCCAATGGGGCTTGAGATCTATGAGTAAGGGTTAGAGGTGGTGTCCATTTATAAGAGGGAGGATGGGCACTTTAGAAAAGTTTGAAAGTATTATTTTATTATTAACGGATTTTAGAATTATAAAAACACAAAAGTGATATATTTCAAATTTCATATTAGGATGGATTGAAATCCTCTCATCTAATGGTTTTTAGACTAGTTTATATTGAAAAATTATCCTTATCTTTTAGCTTTAACCCTTAGTAAACTTATTTAACTTTTACCATGTTTTCATGTATATTCATAATATACGGTTACCATAGTTACTATAAAATTCCAAGAGACCCAAAAAAATATCGTTAATGACAATTTTAACATCATATATGTCTTTTGGCAGAATATTATATTTTTAAAACAATTATATCATATACTAAAATATTAATTTATTTTAAAAATCATATATGTGAATTTTTATACTATTCATATCACGATTTTTTTTAAATCCATAAAAACTTGATTGTTTATAAAAATTTTCATTAATTCAAACATAACAAGTAATAATCATCCATAAAATTATTTAATGGATTAAAAAGTTTCAAAATAAATTTATTTTAATATTTAAAATCTTATTTATTTAAATCATTTATTAATAAGGTACACACTACATCATCATTATGTCATAAATATATTTATTTATCTAATTTCTAAAAAATATAAATAAAATAACATGATGTAGGAAATATTTTTTATATTTCTAATGACTATTTATAGTCAAATATATCACTTATATAACCCCATATAAAAATTGATTTAGTAAAAGATACATGTTTAGGTTATATTTTCCTTAACTTTAAATTAAAAGTAATTAAATGTCATTTTCACACACAAGTGGCTTCATGGGGTACTAAAACTGATCCAACGATTACCATGGTCAGAAAAATCTCATCTAATGTGTTTAGGACATGTGTTAGGGTATTGTATTATTATAATAATATTATTGTTTTACCCTTATTTTCAAGATTTACCCTTTAACCATGGTAAATAAAATTTTTACTGAAGTTAATATTCATAATGTATAAAAATAAAATTTAACTATTTACACCATTTGGACCTCCTAATTCAAAATTTGGAATCTATTTTTCCAAATTCAAAGCACATAATTTGCAGAAATCAATTTAAAATTAATTCTTGTTGTCAAAACCAAAATGTGTGTTTTTATGAAATAATAACTATCAAAGGATTGACATGTGTTTATGTATAGTTAAAAGGTAAAATTACTTCCAATAACCAAAAATGGATTAAATGGTAAGAAAATAATCTGATTACATTTTAAAACTAATTAAAAAGATAATATAACCAAATAAATATATTAGATGAAAAACTATTTTGACTTAAAATGTAGTATTTTCCACAATTCATTAAAAATGATCTTTATCAGAAAAATACCAAAAAATTGACAAAAGTAAATTTTTATGTACCTATTTTAAATAAGAAGTTTATTTTGTAAAATGGAACATATAAAAGAGACAAAAACTAGATTTAAAAATATTTCACCATCAAAAGGCGGTAAAACTACCTTTTAAAAATATTAGAGTATTTATGATTAAAATTGGATTCATTCTCATTTTAAGAATCAATAATTTATTGGATAAATGTAAATTCATTAAACAAATATTAATAATCATAATATAGTCAGTTCTGTTCATTCCCACTAATACAACAGCTAGGCATTATCTACCATTTAAAATAATAATATTATATTATTATTATTTTTCTCAGTATGACTCATCCTTCTGTGCTACATAATATTTTAGAGAAACTTATTGTTGTGTGTCGGGTACGCCATCTAACATAAAATACCTGTTAAAGTTAAATTAATATATAACTTAAAAATATTAATTAATATGTTAATGTTATATTCTCTATTTACCTGGGATGTTATATCCTTCCCCCTTTTTGGAAATTGTGTCTTCGTAATTTTATTCACCTATCAAATAAGTGGGGATATTTATCCCCCATATCATTTTCAAATTCCCAAGATGCCTCTTAAATGATATGGTTTTTCTAAAAAACCATTACCTTGTTAATTACCTTATTCTTCAATACTTTCTCTCTTAAGTCAAGAATCTGGACTGGTTGTTCCACATAAGAAAGATTCTCTTCCAACTAAACTACCTCTAGACTCAAAATATTAGATGGATCTGGTATATACTTTCTCAACATTGAAACATGAAAAACATTGTGTACCTAGGATAAACATTGAGGTAAAGACACTTTGTATGCTACTGATCAAACTTTATCTAATATTCTATAGGGTCCAATGAACCTCGAACTCAACTTTCCCATCTTACCAAAATGAATCACACTTTTCCATGGAGAAACTTTGAGAAAGTCATGATCACATACCTCGAAAGAAAGATCCTTCCTTCGGTTATCCGCATAACTTTTCTGCCTCCTCTATGTTGTCCTTGTGTGTTTCTGTATAAATTAATCTTTATCTTCTATCTCTTCTACCAATTCTGGTTCCATCAACTTATTTTCGCCTACTTTATCCCAAAAATCTGGAGTTCGACAACACTTTCCATATAATAATTCAAATGGCTTCATATTTATACTGGAATGAAAATAGTTATTATTAGAAAACTCAACCAAAGAAAGATGTTGGTCCCAACTTCCTTGATAACCCATTGACCAAGAACGTATCATATCTTTTAATGTATGAATTGTTCGTTCTGACTGCCCATTTGATTGAAGATGAAAAGCTTTACTAAAATTTAATTCAGTGCCCAATGACTTCTGAAGGACTTTCCAAAATTTAGAAGTAAATCTGGGATCACGATCAGATACAATGGAGAGGATAACTCCATGCAACCTGACTGTCTCTTTTACATACAACCAAAAAAGTTGATCTAGAGACAGAGTTTCTTGAATTGGAAGGAAATGAGCAGATTTAGTCAATCGATCAACAATAAACCATATTGCATTATTACCTCGATATCTCTTCAATAATCCCACTACGAAGCACATAGATATATTTTTCCTTTTCCACTCGGGCACTAGTAAAGGATGAAGCATCCCTTTTGGTAACTTCCTATTTTATTTAGCATGTTGTAAAGTCAAACACTCCACAGTATAGTCATTAAAATCTATTTTCATTCCATCCCACCAGTAATACTCTCTATGATCTTTGTATATCTTAGTACTACCTGGATGAACTGAAAACGGAGAACTATGACCATCACATAACAACTCTTTTTTCAACTTTGAATTACAAGGAACACATAATCTCTTCCCAAATCTCAAAACAAAATCATTGTCAATGTTAAATTTAAGTGACCTACCCTTCTGAACCAATTCTACCTTTTTATGCAACTCACTGTCTTCCTTCTACACTTGCTTTATTCTGTCTTCTAGAGAAAATTTCACAACCACCTAAAACAAAACAGAGGAATTCCCTGCACCGACAACTTCTATTCCAAAGTTCATCAAATCTTTAATTAGAAAATCTTGTTCCAAACATAACACAGTTAATGTAGCATTACTTTTTTTACTCAAAGCATCAGCCACTTTATTTTATTTTCCCTGATAGTAATGAATCATGTAATCAGAAACCTTGATTAATTAAAGCTATCTCCTCTGTCTCCTATTCAATTCTTTCTGAGTGAATATATACATCATACTTTTTCTGTCAGTATATATTTCACATTTTATTCCATACAGATTATGCCTCTATGTTTTTAAATAAAAAACAACAATATCAAATTCCAAATCATGTGTAGGGTAATTTAACTCATGAGGTTTCAACTGACATGAAGTATAATCAATTACATGATCATTCTTCATTAGGACACAACCAAGTCCTTTTAATGAAGCATCATTGTAGATAACAAATTCACCATCTCTAGAAGGTAATTGAAAAACAAGAGCATTCATCAGTCTTCTCTTCAATTCCTAAAAACAATCATCATGTTATTTTTTCCAGATAAACTTAATACCTTTTAGATTTAACTTTTTAAGTGGTCTAGATAATCATGCAAAATTTTCAAAAAACCCTCCCTAATTGCCTACCAAACCAAGAAAAATACAAATCTCAGTAATATTTTTGGGTCTTGGCCATTCTTCAAAAACATTTGTTTTACAGGATCAATAGTTATGATATATATTGAAACAATGTGTCCAAGGAATCAAATTTTCCGCAACTAAAACTCACACTTTCCGAATTTCCCATACATTTTATTTTCTTTTAAGGTTTTCAAGACAACCCTTGAATGACTTTTATTTTCCTCTTTACTTTTGGAATATACCAAAATGTCATCAATAAACCCAACCACAAACTTATCCAAGAACTCATGGAAAATTCTATTCATAAGATCCATGAATACAGCAGGTGCATTGGTTAATCCAAAAATGCATAACTACAAATTCATAATGGTTATATCTAGTACGAAATAAAGTCTTCAGAACATCTGCTTCCTTTACCTTCAACTGATGGTACCCATACCTCAAGTCAATCTATATAAAATATTGAGCACCTTGGAGCTGATCAAACAATTCATCTATATGTGGCAATGGATATTTATTATTTATAGTCATATTATTCAAGGCTCTATAATCAATTAAAAGTCACATTGAGCCATATTTCTTTTTAATAAACAAGATAGGAGCACCCCATGGTGAAGTGCTAGGTCAAATGCAACCATTATCTAACAACTCCTGAAATTGTTTCTTTAACTCTAAAAGTTCAATTTGAGCCATTCGATAAGGGGTTTTTAAAATTTGTATTTGCATCAAGAACTAAGTCAAAAGTAAATTAAACTTCCCTATCTGGTATAATACTAGAAAACTCATCAGGAAAAACATCATGATACTCATTTACTAATATCACATCAGTAAACTGAACATATCCTTTGTTTTAAGAAATATTTTCAAGTTAACATTAATTTTAATATTTCACTGGTTTCTCAGCTTCTTGATTTGTTATTAGAGAAAAGGGTTCATTGTTTTACACAAACTAAAATTCTTTCTGAAAAGAAACCTCTTTATCTCAACAGTCAATCTTAACATGGAAAACAAAAAACCAATCCATTCCCAAAATAACATCAAAATCTACTTGAGGAAAAACAAAAAGGTTTTCAGGTAATTTTTTTCCACAAATAAGGATAGGAAGACTCATAATTTTATTTTCCTCAGTATTCACCCCAGGATTTTTTACCATAAGTTATGGATTCATTTCTTGAGCTGGAATTCCATATTTACCTGAAAATTTCTTAGCAATGAAAGAATGTGTAGCCCCAAAATCAAAAAACACATTTTCATATTCTAAAAGAACAAACAAAGTACCTGATACCACTTCAATTTATGGTCCCACATCAACCATAGTAGTAGAAAAATATTTTTCCCCACCCTACTTCTTTTGATCTGTCTGGTTTCCACTCTGGATAATCAACATTGGACACATATTGTCATAATGCCCAAACTCATTACTAATAAAACATCTTACCACTAGATTTTCATTTCCTGCTTGATCATCTTTCTTACAGTTACGACCAATATGACCAGTCTTACCACACTAGAAGCACTTTCCATATTTTCAGATACATTATCCAGGATTCTTACCACACTTCTCACAAGATGTAAATTTAATTTTCTTACCTTCTACTTCTTTGATGAATTCTTTACTTTGCCTTCCAACTAGACCTCTTCTTTTTCTTTCTCTCATGGAACACCTGATCATCAGAAAACTCCATTTCTACCTTATCAGCACAACTTAGAAGTTTCTCATAGCTTTTTAATTCACAAGAGGCTAATCCTCTTCGATATTGCGGCTTCAGTCCTAAGTAAAATAGATTTATCTTACTATCAGGATATTAGATGAATTTTGGAGCATACCATGCTAGTAGAGTGAACATTTCTTTGTAAGAATCCACTAAGGCATCCTCCTGCTTCAATTCCAAGAGTTTTTTTTCATCCTAAGTTGAACCTCCTTAGGAAAATATTTCTTAAGAAATATACCTTTGAATTCATCCCAAACTAGATCATAAATATTCTCATTATCCCAGAAATTTTTAACCATAGATCACCACTGATCTACTTCTCCTTAAAAATGATAAATAGAAAGACTAACATTTCTATTTTCTGTACAACCCATTACATAGAAAAACTTTTCCAGTGCTTTGATCCACCCATTATCTTGAATAGGGTCAGATTATTCACTGAATGGTGGGGGATGTTGCCTCATGAAATGGTCCACTATATACTTATTCTTATGGGGTTGATTTGGTTGATCTTGTGCATGTATACCACAACCATTTATAACCTAATTCAACTGCACCATTACTACAAAAAAAAACTATTCAGTTCCGATTCTAACCATCTTGGGATGATGATTTGGAATGTTATTCTCCTCTGTATTCCTTCCCATCACTTTTTCCCTATTTCCTCTGTGGAAAACCATTCTGAACAAACATATTTTAGACAAATAAACAAGGTATTCTTCAAATTTTATATCATTTAAATTTGATCATAATGTAAAAATCATTTATGGATATTCTATTAACAAAATCCTAACTCCTAAAGTTATCTAACCCGACCTTCAATACTAACTATAAGGCCCCATACTTAAACATTACATAATCTTGAATTAAGTTAATAATTCAAATTGAGGATCTTTTCAGGTTTAGAGATTTCGATAGTTAGGTCATAACTTATACCTAACAACTTGAATATTACATGCAGACACTTCTACTCAGTATCAATTTTTTTCATAAAATAAAAACTCTTAAAAGAAGAGAAACAAGTTTAATTAAATTTTTTAAATATAATGACTTTTCCATGATCTGATCCTTGATGCTATTCTACTTTAATTCCTATGAAAAACATCTCAAAAACTTGGGATGAGCATAAAAATCTTAGTAAGGGATACACAATGAAGGATGGTTGTTAGTTTTTCAAAAAAAATGTAAACCATTAATACCTTATCATAAATAATACTTTTCAACTTTATGAAGTAGTAAATACTCTTCACTGAATAAAATCTCATTTCTTACCATTTTATAAGCAAAAGAATACCATAAAACCCATAGAAAACACACATAACATATAAAAGGAAAATAGGGGACATAATCATACTTAAATAGAATAACCATATGGTGGACTTCCAAAAATAATTCTTACAAATGGAATAGTCATATAGCTGACTTCCATACCCAATGCATTGTAGGTTATAATGTAACCACCCATCTTTGGTTTATCAAAGAACCACCCTTCATTTGTTTTATCACATAACCACCCATCAAATGTCCAAGTACCATTATATAATCCTAACATATAAAATATTGGAAGTATCAACATTTCACTAATAACATTTCATTTCTAATCACATGAAATAAATTCAAGATACTGGAATACTCAATTCATTTAGAAAACCATTTCCAATACCAAAACACCAAAAAACAGAATTAGGGGTTTCTTTTTCCTTTTAAAAACATTATGTCTTATAGAGGAATCCAAATAATGATTATGGTGGTAGACAGCTCATTGTCACCGCATACGTTAAAAACATTCCTTTTTTAATTCAGTAAAATTCTAAATAGAAAAAATATTACCTTTGAAAGAAAGTAAAATCCAAAGGGTTTTATTATACACTGTATAAAATAAGGAGGTATATATTATCAAAATATGCCACAATGAAAGGAGATTGAGACGATGTCCCTTACCTCATGTCCAACATGACTCGTTCGTTAATTAATTTCAAAAATAATAAACATAAGTTAATTTATACATGATTTAGAAAAAAATTAAAGTTTTTTTATTCCTTTTATATCACTTATTACCTTGCTATAACAATTAGTTAATTATTTTAGTTCATATCGTACATTTTGTCAATGTTCGGCACTTAAGTCAAAAATGAACTTGTTATATTTATAAATTGTCCATGTGGTCAAAATTACATTTTCTCCAGAGTGACATTATTGATTTAGATATCATATATATCATATATATCCAGTATATATGTATTTAGAATAGCCCATATCATTTGGATATAATAAATAAAATGCACCGTTCATGGAGACGGTAAGCCATATGTATGCATGAACACTACTTTCATTTCATTTTCATATTTAAGGAATGAAAACTAAATGATACATAGATATATTATAATTATAGTATAATATATATTCTATATATGTTACATAAGTTCATTAATTCCATCCTTTATATGTTCCATGTATATCATGAATGATTCATATCACTTTCAGGGGCGGTAGTCTGCACATCCTCAAATGGAATTATCATATTTATACAACATGAAAAGCATAAAGGTATGTTCTAAATGAAAATAAAAGTAGAATAGAGATAAAATAAATATCATATATATCATATATAATTATATTTCCATCATAATGGCCACCATAAGATGTGGTAGGAGAAGATTTAACAATCATCATTTCATGAGGCAGTAGTTCGCCATCCCTAGAAATAGTATATTCCATACCCATTAGACAGAGGTTTATATAAATGTAGTTAGAATTATTATTATAAAAAACCTATTATATTTATTATACATGTTTTTTTATGTAAAAAATGAATAATAAGAGCATAGGGAGTGGAGAAGGAAAAATAATGGAAAGGAACATGATGGAAGACTTTACCTCAAATCAGGTAACTTCTTTTGATTTGAGCCAAAGGGTTGTCTTGAATTTCCTTATTCCTTTGGGAAGGCTTCTTGGAGTAATTTAGGGATGTTGGGAGATTATTTTGGAAGAGTTTAAATGATAAAATGGGGCTTTAGAGCTATTATTAAGGGTTAGAGGTGGTGTCCTTTTATAAGAGGGAGGAGGGCCACTTTTGGAAAGTTTGAAAGTATTATTTTATTATTAATTGATTTTCGAATTATAAAAACACAAAAGTCGTATAATTATATTATTATATGAGTATGGGTAAAAATCCTCTCATCCAATGGGTTTTAGAAAAGTTTAGGTCCTAAAATTAACCTTATCATTTAGCTTTAACCCTTAGTAAACTTAATTAACATTTATCTTGTCTTCTTGTATATTCATAATATATGGTTACCATAGTTACTATAAAATTCCAAGAGACCCAAAAACGTATCATTAATGACATTTTTAACCTAATATATTACTTTTGTGTGAATATTATATTTTTAGTACTATTATATCATTTAATAAAATATTAATTGATTTAAAAATTCATTTATGTGAATTTTTATACTATTCATATCATGACTTTTTAAAAATCCATGAAAACATCATTATTTAGAAAAAAATTCATTAATTCAAATATAAAAAATAATAATAATCCATAAAATTAGTTTTTGAAAAAAATTCAAAAAAAATTATTTTAATATTTATAATCTTCTTTATTTAAATCATTCATTAATATAGTAAACACTACATCATCATTTTGTCATAAATATATTTATTTATCTCATGTATAAAAAATATATTTAAAATACCAAGATATATGAAATAATTTTATCTTTCTAATTAATTTTTATAATCCAATATCACTTATAAAACCCTATATAAAAAATAGTAAAAGATATATGTTTATGTTATATTTTCCTTATCTTTAAATTAAAAGTAATCAAATGTAATTTTCACACACAAGTGCCTCCATGGGGTCCTAAAATTGACCAAAGGATGGCCATAGTCATAAATACATAATCAAATAGGTTTAGGACATGTGTTAGTGTAATTTAATATTATTATGATATTATTATTTTACCCAGATTTACCAGATATACCCTTTAACCATATTAAATAAAATATTTTCTAAAGTTATTATTCCTAAGGTTTAAAAATAAAAGTTACCTATTAAAAAATTTTGGTACTCTTTATTCCAAATATGTAATCAATTTTTCCAAACTCAAAACACAGAACATTCAAAAATTAATTTAAAATTAATTCTCATTGTCAAAACCAAAAAACATGTTTTTAAGAAATAATAACTATCAAAATATTGACATGTGTTTTTGTCTAAATAAAAGTTAAATTACTTCAAATGACCAAAATTGGATTAAATGTTATAAAAATTAATCTTATTAAAATTTAAAACCAATTAAAATGATTATATATGTATATAAATATATCAGATGAAAAGACAGTTTTGACTTAAAATGTAGTAGTTTCACTATTCACTAAAAATGAACTTGATCATAAAAATAAAAAACATTTAACAAAATTAAATTTTGATGTCTTGATTATAAATAATAAGTTTATTTTTTCAAATGGAACATAAAAAAACTGAAAAAAAAAACTAGATTTAATAAGCATTCTCTATCAAAAGGCGATAAAACTACCTTTTAAAAATATTAGTGTATTTATGCTTAAAATTGGATTCATTCTCATTTTAAGACTCTCATTTTTTTTGGATAAATGTAAAGAAATTTATCAAACATGTATAATCATAATATGGTTAGTTTTTTCATTCTTTCCAGTACAAAAACTGGGTGTTAACTACCATTTAAAATAATAATATTATATTGTTATTATTTTTCTCAGTATGACTCAGCCTTATGTGCAACCTAAGATTTCAAAAAAACTCATTGTTGTGTGTTGGGTATGCCATAAAAAATAGTATCCTATTTAAAGTAAAATTAATATTTAACTAAAAAATATTAATTAATATTAAAATTTTGTATTCTTTATTTACCTGGGATGTTACAAAAACAATATAGGTTCATAACAAAACTTGTATCCCAAAGAAGTCTAATTGTGACAAAATTACTTTACCAATTTTATAACTTTTGAACCATAAACCCCATGAAAGAGAGATATTAAAATGAAAATGTAATTACCCATCAATTTAAAGACAATAATCATATAATGAAATCATGTGATTTATGTACACCACAAAAAATAAATTATTAGTGCATATGAGTTTCCCAGAAATAAAAGGGAC
Organism: Viscum album; assembly: GCA_963277665.1. Classification (NCBI taxonomy): domain Eukaryota; kingdom Viridiplantae; phylum Streptophyta; class Magnoliopsida; order Santalales; family Viscaceae; genus Viscum; species Viscum album. The sequence goes on along the minus strand of OY728121.1, from coordinate 1,628,692,324 downwards.
ACAAAAAATCACCTTACTACTTGGGTAACTTTAGAATCATGATCCCCATGAATTAATAACATAAATAAAAACTTTTAATATCATTAAATAAAGTAAATTAATGATATAAAATTTCATAGGGTAGAATATACACCATATAAGAGAAATGAGTGGTGAATATGGTATGTATATCATGGGTATAGAAAAATAAGATCAAATTCCCCTAACTTAGGTGTTGACTTTCTTCATAAAATTCCATACTTCCTTTATAACAAATATAATTTTATTATAAATCTACCACATAAACATATTATTATATATATTACCATATATTATTTTATAATGATTATATTACCCATTTATTAACAATTTCATGTTAAAGTTATGTTTTAGATAATAACATCTTCGTTTTTTTTTATATGTTTTGACTTGATATTATTGATCCTTTTACTTATATCATGATTTACTTATTTTTAAAATTTAAAACATCACTAAAATATTAAATATATTCAGTATATAAGTATTTATAGTAATCTATAAAATATAGAAATATGAAATGGAATAAACCATTCATGGAGACAGTAGGCCATACATACGCATGAATGTTATTTACGTTTTCTTATAGTATTGAAAGAATGAAATTAAATGACACATATATAGATACATATATATATATATATATTATCATTATAGTATAATTATTATTTCTTATATATCATATATTTTTACTAATCCCAACCTTAATATATTTCCTGTAAAATGTGAATGAATCACATCTCTTTGAGGTGGCAGTAGTCCACACATCCCCAAATGAAGTTATAATATTCCCAAAAAAATGGAAATCATGAAGGTATTCATTATATAATAATTATAGAAGAATAAATACTTAATTAATATCATATATATCATATTCAAATATTAATTACATCATTACTATCAACCTTTAAAGGTGGAAATTGAATAACAAAAGACATCGGTTCACAAGGCGGTAGTCCTCCGTACACACGAACGATGATTGTGTATCCCATTTGACAAAAGTGTGTGTGAGAATAGGTATAACACATAACATAAAAACATCTAAGTATATTTATGACACTTAGGTTTTTATATAATCACATAAAAATAATAATTTAATGGGTGGAGAAAGAAATGACACAATAGTTCTTATTAATAATCATTAACTCTTATTTGGGTAATTCCTTTTGTTTTACACCAAAGGACTCACTTTTTTTCTTTATTTAAAAAATGAGGATTCTAGTATGATAGTAGATAATTTTTGAGATTATTATTGTAGTGGTTTTATGTTACAAATGGATTGATACTTGTGAATAATTGAGGGTGGTGAGTTCCCTTTTATAGTGTAGGAGGAGTAGAATTCTTGTAAATACAAAATGTAAAACACTATTGAGAGATCTCCCTTACATCATGTTCCTCCACTAATGGTCCATTTTTTATGTAAGATGTGATATGGTGGAAATATTTAAATTCAAAGGATTTTGGATGTGTTTCTAGGTTATTTGGCCCCGTAAATTAAAATTTAACCAGTATGTAAACTCGTTTTTACCTAAATTAATATAAAACATTTAATTAATTTCACTAATATTTTTGGTAAAAAAAATTTAACTAATTATAAATTATATATTATTTTGATTCAGAATATTGAATACATTTTTTCCGAAAATAAAATCACATAAGTGGAAGAATATTATTTAGAATTAATCCCATAGACAGGACAAGACAACGAGTTTTTAAAGTGAAAATATTCAAAAGTTTGAAATGTTTTTATATCCAATTTCAATGTGGAATTTGTTCCAATGATGTAAATTTTATTAATATATTTATAATTTATCTAATAATAAATTAAAACCAAAAAATATATAATTTAACAACATAAATAAATTATTATAAAAAACATTTTTTAATTAAAATTCTGTGTTTTTCAAAATTCATCAAAAAATGAAACTTCTCAAAAAAATACAAATAATTCACCTGAGCTAAATTTTTATATTTATTTTTCAAAAATTAAGTTTATTTTTTCAATTATAAATTTTAAAAGGTTTTAAAATTATATTTTAAATAGGTTCACCATTAAAAGGAGGTAAAATTACTTTTTAGAAAAATATATATCTTTATGCATAAAATTAGATTTATTATTATCACTTTTCTAGAAAACACATACGATAAATGTTTAATAGTTGACTGAATATAATATATATATATATATCATTAAAATAATTTATCAAAAGTTATTTAATTAATTTATTAAGGTAAAACAATTTTTATTTCATAAATATAGTTTTCCAGTAAAATATTTCTTATATTTTTAAAAGGGTTTTATTTTTATTTCTATCTAACTAGATACCAAATAATTATTCATATATACAATCATAAAAAATATTTTCATAATTTAATTAATCATATTCATAACCTACATTCCAAATTATATGTGACAACAATAATAATATTTAAAAAATATTATTAATAGTATATTTTAGTTTGGTAAAACTAGGTCTTGCATGTAACACAAGCTATCGAAAGAACCCAGTATTGTGTGTAACATAAGAAGAAAATAATTTTGTGTTTACTAAAATAAAATATAAGTGTTTTGTATAGAACATTATCAAATTTTTGTTTTATACAAAGAAATAATAACTTGGTGATTTTATATAACACAAGATATATTCAATGTTTCGGGAAATTTAATATATCAAAAATATTAAATTAATTGAAAAAAACAATCTGTAGAAAACTATGGATTTTATAAAATCATTTAGAATTGATAATATTTTATAATTATTTAATTCATTTTTTGATGTATTATAAAGATATAATGCAATAGTGTGGCACCAAAACATTTCATATAAGTTGTAATAAAATGTCATGTCAGTAAGGATATACCAAATGCTTCTAGGAAAAAAATGAAATAATGTAAATATAGAACATACTATGAAATGTTAGGTGATTATAGTTAATAATTTTTATTATCTATTAAATAGGCATCCATTAATAATAATTTATTTTTGGAAATATATAGTAGTAATCGTATGGTAATTCTTTTGATAATTCTATTTTTAGATTTTTTATAGTGTATGTTATGTTCTTACAAATAATCGTATATGGAGTCATAGAATATGGAGTATATTTTTGAGGATTTTTTGTAGGGGTAATAAGATATAGATTTTGTTGTAATGAGAAAAATAAAACTCTATGACTTTTTGTTAATAAGGATGTATATTTTAATGTCTCATCTATTTTTCTTCAAAATGAAGTACTTGTGGATAATCATAGAAATATAAATCATGGTACTACCCAAAAGGGGGAGTTTGAAGTTCAAACCCCTATGATGGGTTCTTCAAAACATGGAGAGTAATCTATAGTGGTTTATTAGGTTCAATATATATAATATTATAGCTTAACATTTAAGGATAAATAGAATAGATTAGACAACAACCTAGGTATTTAGATTATAATGAGAGATGTGATACCCTATTACAAAACTAGCCTTTAACAGTGATGACATTTATCAGTGCTAGAAAAATGTTTTGAGAAAGTCCAAATTTATCAATTCTTATTTTAGTGATGATGAAGGGGGACCATTATCAATGCTAAAAAATCACTAATAAAGGGTACCTTTTATCAGCGTATTTTTTTAGCACTGATAAAAGTGTACCTTAAACAGTGGTTTCTTTTGTCAGTGATAAAGGTTAACCTTTATCAGTGATTTATTTTTAGCACTAATAAAAGTTACCCTTGATGAGTTCTAACAATAAAAAAATGATAAATCTTACCTTTTCTCATCACTTTATTAGTGCTAATAAATATTACCATTTATGAGTGCTTTATTAGCCCTGATAATGTTTCAGAAAATTAAATTAAAAAAAATAAAAAATATCATTAATTAAATAGTTATTGTTAAAAATTAATAAACATATATATAAATTTTAAAAATTATTATATAGTATATTTTAAATATATAGATATGTAAAATGAATAAAATTAAATTATTAAACAAATAAAAATTTAAAATCAGTAAATTGAGAAAAATATTAACATTTTATTAATTAAATATTTATTTATAAAAATGAATAAATTCAATATATATATATATTATAAATATTTATAAATAGTATATATAAAATGTAGATATATAAATGAATATAAAATCAAATAGTAAAATTAAAAATGAATAAATTACAAAATTATTTAAAAAATTATTATTGAAACAATTGTTAATAAAAATGAGTGTCTATAATATATATATATAAATATGTATATATATATTAATTATAAATACTAATAAATAATATATTTGAAATATAAATATTTATAAACAGAATAAAATGTCAATTAAAAACATATTAATGTCTTATTCTAATTTAATGTTGTTTTATTTTTCAATTTAACATATATCAAATGTCGTTTGTCACATTGATTTTAGGTGTGTGTGTGTGTGTGTGTGTGTGTGATTAATGCAGTTACTTGAATGTCCTAAAGGTATTCTATTTTATTGATTTTTGATATCCCCACTTTCAAGGGATAAGGGGGAACCCTTACAAGACCCGTATGATCCAAGATTAAATGACCCGTTGGGCTTAGGAAATATACAGACTATACTTGGAACTCCTTCTCCCAACTTCTTCATCATGATATCAGCTATCCCCATTTGCATGGTTGTTCATCTAGGCTTCCCATACAAGCACAGGTTGGTCCCGATGGAAATGCAATACCATCCCTTTCTGAAAAATCCACCAAGCTTATGCTCTGGTGAATGTGCCTGCTCTAAATCCCCATCTGCAGTCTGCTCCTTGTAGAGTCTTTCTATTCATTATGCACAATTTCAGGTGCCATAAAGGCCTAGAGGGGACCCAAAGGCCCTGTGGTGGCTCAAAAGCCGTACTGGCCTAATGGCCTTGGGTGGAAAAAGGCCTTAAAGGGCCTGAGGCCCAATCCAGTGGCCCGAAATCCCAAATGGATGAATAGTTCGGGCTGCTACAGTACCGAACAGTGTCTGGTACAATACTTGCTACAGTACCCCATAAATATGTCTCCACTCGGTTTTAAACTCAGGTCTCTTGGATGCACTTTTCGAGTCCTCACTAACTGGGTTGAGGCTCTTGTGCTTAATGTATTTTATATGTAAAAACACACAAAAATATATTTACACAATATATAGAAACACAAATACCTAATATTTATGTAATTTATTCAAATTTTAGTATATTTTATAATTTCATTTTTAACATGATAAATTTAATATATAATGTTTTTATGTGGTCAATTTATTTATTTATTTATAATATTATTACAGTTAGGGAATTCATTTTTAATATTTTTTTATTTTCTATTTTATTTTTGAATTTGATCATTTTCTATTTTTTATTTATTATGTTTTAGTGTTTTCAAAATGTATTCAACTTTACATCAGTATATATATATATATCCATATTTTTTTAATAATTTATATTTAATTAATAAAATATATCCTTTTTTCAAAAAAAAAATAAAGTGAACTCATTTTGAATTATTCAATTTAATTCATTTTTAAAATGCATTAATTTAATATTATTTATCCAATAATAGTGTTAAAAATATATATTTGAATAAATACAAATAAATAAATATATTTATAAATGTGTATTTAATATATTTATATATTTATATATTTATAATTATTGTAAAGAAAAATTTATTATTTTTTAGATAAGTATTTATATAATTATAAATAAATAATTATATATATTTAATAATTATAAATTTGTTATAAAATTATTTAAATAAATCCCTTATTAGTGAAAAAGTTATATCACTGATAAAGATCCATATTTATCAGTGCTAAAAAGTGTTGTTAAAAAACTTTTTATTAGTGCTAAAATATTAGCGCAGATAAATTTGTTTTTATTGGTGATTTTTTAGCACTAATAAATCTCAAGATTTATCAATGCTTTATTATCACTGATAAAGAACTCTTTTTTCAATGCATACTAATTTAATACTAGTAAAAGGGATCTTTATATGTGCTTTTCCAAAAGAACTTCTAAAAGTGTTCCCGATCTTTTTAAAAATCCTATCTAGTACTCACTCATCATGATTATGAAGCTCTAACGGAACTCCTCTGCTACCAGCGTGACTCCACTACAATCCATCAGATGAATCAAGGATATAATCCAATGTATGTTATTTTTTAATTTTCCTATATCATTGTTTGATCTTTTGGGTTCTGTGTTTTACGTTTTTGTGTTGTTCTTAACCTTGACGAATCCTATATCTCATCTCTTCATCGATACTGGCATGAATCCACTGTGTATTTTAATGGATTGTTTACAGGATGAATATATGTCGTTGAACTTTATGAAACCAGGATGAGAGACATTGTGCTATTTAACTTCCTACTATCGGGAAGAATTTGTGAATTCTAATGTCATGCAGCCAAGATGAGAGATGATGTGAAGTTTAATATCTTTCTTATATAATGAATTAGTGTAGTTTAATTTCCTATAACCTGGATGAGATACAATGTGTAGTTTAAACCATTGCTTCCTAGATGAATTTGTGTAGTTTAACATCATGAAAATTGGACGAGAGACACTATGCAGTTTAACATATTTCTTCTAGGATGAATTTGTGGAGTTTTACATTATGGAAGCATGCAAAGAGATGATTTATGACCACTATGAAATATATTTAATGATAAATATTATATTAGTGTGGGTTTTGAATCATTCATCATCCATTTTGGTCAATGTTCATGCACTTTTTTGTGGATCTTCTTGGCATGGTTTTCCAAAATGGTTTTTAGAAAGGGGAAAATGATTTTTGAAATTGGATTTTCTTTAAAAATGTGGGTTATTATATTTTTAATAGTGACCTTAGAATAATGTTGTATGAAATTGAAAATGAAATAGTGGTTTTAGAAAAGATAATTCTTGTTTTGTAATGAAATTTGTCTTGTGAGACAATTGTTTTGTCCTGAGATGTTCCTTTTGGTTGTGTTTTCGATTGATTTTGAACCTCATTTTATGATTTTTGTGTTATTCAGAATATTCCACCTAGAAAGGTCCCCAAAGTTTCTAGTGGGTCTCTACCTATTTCTAGTTCTCCTTAGTTACTTATCATCTTCCATGAAAATCGAGGTTCGTTAGAGGTAGTGAAGTATCTTGAGGAAGTTGAGCATGTCTTTGGAGTGTTTAGAGCTCCCAAAGCTGTTAATGTTCATGTTGTTATGGGTCTTCTTGAGGGTCCAGCTTTGGAACAATGAGCGTTTTTTTTCTCCACCAATGACGCAATTTTGAATGGATTGGGAAGATTTTAAGTCCCTCTTTGTCTGATGGATTATACCTGAGGAGATGAAGATGAATAAAAGGTAAGAGATCATGAGTGTCTATAAAGGTTAGCATATGGTGAAGCCTTATATTGAAAACATCAAAGAGATGGTTTCCTTTTTTTCTAGATGTGGTGTCATGGGGTATATTAAAATATTCTCTTTTAATTGGGGATCTTCATCCAGAGATCATGGAGCAAGTCCTCTTCTCCAAGTATCTCCATTTTGGGATGGTTGTGTAGGAAGCATTTTTATCTGAGTTTTTGTGAAAGAAGCATAAACACATTGGCTCATTTATTGCCTCCAGTTTTGGGATGAAGATGTTTGGAGTTTCCTTATTTTTGTTTTGTGGCTATTGTAAGTTCATCTTTCATTATAAAATTATGATGAAATTATCATTTCATAGTTCAAATATTTTTGTTTTTTTTAATGTGAACCTTTAAATAGTTAGCCTTTCATGAGTGAGTTCTCCTCTTTCTATCATTCTTGTTTGGAGATGTCTATTTTTATAGAAATCGTTCTTTGTTCCTTGTGTGTGGGTTCATTTATATTCTATATTTTTATCATTTCTAATGTTTTTTCTACTGATGTAGTTTATTGGATGAATATTGATGACTACTTGGCTCCACTGATCATTGAATCCAAAACATGGATTGGTTTTTCATCACTCACAAATTTAATAACAAAACTAATGATAATTTGTGCACTTAACTACTATTAGTTAACTACCACTTAGCATAGAATCTAACCTGAACATCCAACTCGACATCCCTGTGATTCTCTTTTCTCACAAATGATCGACACCATCTCTATCATATCACAATTTAGCATTCATTTTTCCTTCTCTTCCTGCACTCATTTACTACATTCAGGCAACTGCATGCCTCATGCATCTTTACAAGTATTAAATGAGTGAAATAATAGAATGAAAAATGAATGTTGAATGGTGATATGATAGAGCTGGTGGTGAGCATGTGTGAGATGGGAGCCTCATGGGGACGCCAGGCAGGATTTTCAGGTTAGATGTTATGTTAAGCAGTAGTTAACCAAGAGTAGTTAAGTTCATGGAGAATCTTAATTTTATTATAAGCTTATATCTTGACCAAATAAACCGTTTAGAAATATTTAAAGTTTATGTTATGATATACTTTCACTATTTTATAGAAATATTTTATAATGAAACATTGATTTAGTTTTCATTTTTCCTTATAGAGTTCATTTATTTTATAATATTTATATCCCTGTGACATGCTTTTTTAGGAAGAGAAACGATGCTATCTCTGCTCAATCAAATATGTAATATTCAGGTTTTTACATTAAAATCATTCTCTATAGAATTAATGTATTATTTAATATTTATGTTTAATTTATTTCTTTTTAGTGTTACTCATGTAATAATTGTTTTCTTATATAGGTAGATTATTTTGTTAGAGTTCAGGTGCTCTGTCAAACTTTCATGCTCTTCTCCCTCAGAACCTTTTCTCCTCTGTAGTGTTTCATTTATCACTTTCTTTCAAGTTCTCTCCATTACCTTTATAGGAAGGGCAATGCCACTACCTATACTCAATCACAAAGGTAATATTGATATTTTCATAGTAAAATAATTTTCTATAAAATTAATGTATTATTTCATATTTATGTTTAATTTATCTCTTTTTAGTATTACTCATAATAATTGTTTTCTTATATAGGTGGATTATTTTTTTCGAGTTGATGTGGTTTGTTTAAAGATTATCATGTAGTGTTGGCAGTTTGATTAAGAAATTCAATGGAAAACATGGTGACATTGACAGTTAGGATTGTTTGTTAACTTATGTAATAATTTTCATTTATTTAATTGTATAAACCAATGTTTATAATATAGTGTTTTCTTTCTGGTATTTTTTTTGTAAATTTCATTTCATTTAAATTATGAATTGGTACTTGTTTTTTTTTTTGATATCTGGTGTATTTCGGATGTTGTGGTGTGTAATTATAGAACACTGTAGTGGAGCTGTAGTGTTCTATTATAGAACACTAAAGTATGTCCCTTTATTAGCACTTTTAAAATCATTGATAATGAACACATTTATCAGTTCTTTTAAAAGGGCTGATAAAGGACACATTTATCAGTGCTTCTAAAAGCATTAATAAAGGTATACTTTACCAACTCTAATAAAATCTCTAATAAAGGGTTCCTTTAGCGACACTAAATAAAAGCACTAATAAATGGGACCTTTAACACCACTTTTTAAAGTGATGATAAAAGTCCTAAGCTTTTAATGTCGCTCATGTTTTCAGTTCTTTTCTAGCATTCATAAATTCCATTTCTAGAACTATTAAAGGCCAGTTTTGTAGTAGTGATAGTAATATGTTGGATAATATATTAGAGGATGTAGTGAATATTGAATCTGGTGAGCTTTGACTAAATAAATAGAAATTTTAGAGCTCAGATGAAATATATTTTTTTAATTACTACTATCAATGAGGTGAAACCAATGGAAAATAGTCATATGTCAGATATTGTGTTGTTAACTAAGGTATTTAGGGTTTTTGGATAAAATTTTGTCTTTATGATGCGAGGGGTTATATGAGTATAACCATCATAATTTAAGGTAAGGAAGGTGGAAAATATTTTATAAAAAATTATGGGATTGAATATAATATTATCTTTATCTAATTTTGAACCATAATACCATTAGAGTTTTGATTCCAATAGTTTTTTTTTTGAGATGGAGCTTTCTAATATAAAAGGACATTTCATGATGAATGTTTGTAAGAGTATATTTACATATCATAGTTTAATGGTTTTTTAATATTTGGAATGGAGGATCATGTATACTATATAAAAGATATTTTAATGAGATAAAATATCCTCTAAGGAAATGTTACAAGAGATTTAATTCATATATGATGTCTGATGAATTTCACCATAGCCAATTTGAAAATTGTTTTTTTCCTAATATATTTTTATTCAATTATTTTATATATGAATTAATATATGTTATTGATATGATAATGGAAATAATGGTTAATAATAAGATTAATTAACTTAAATATCAGTTTAAATAAGTGTTTTAAATTAAATATTTTTAATGAAAAATTGGATCCCTTTCATGATAATCATGAGGAATAAGTCGGACATAAAAATTTATATTTTTCAAAAGTAATAAATCAATTATATTTTGATAGATTTTCTAATATATATATCTAAAATAGTTAGTACTTCCTTATGATCTCATTTTAAATTTACTTATGAATCATTGATTGATATTGATATTGATAATAGTTACGTGAGTATTGTTTTATATTCTAGTGTCATTGGAAATGTAATATATGACATGATTTTCCATAGTTCTAATTATCCCAAATGAACCAATATGGTTACTATATTTTTGAGAGATATTGGGAAGACATAATCGATGTTTATCAAGCATATTATGTGTAATTAGAGTGGTATAAGAGATTTATGTTTTAATTATATAACAAATTTTGTTAGTGGAATTGTATCAAAATATAAAAAAATTGATTATTGTGGACATCATATCAAAAGGATTTATTTTACATGATTTAATCAACTACTAGTTAGAAATCAATTTTGTAATCAATCATCACTTTACATACTACTTTAGTGGAGTTCATGAGATTGATTAAATGAATGGAGGATAGTTTTTGAGTGAATGGATTTATTTATAGACTAATTTTTCAAGATAGAAGTCTAATTGTAGTTTTTGATAGACAAAGCACTTTTTTTTAAATAATATGTTATATCAAGAGTGGTTGAATAGTTTTGGTATATGATTTAATTTCATCTGGGAAATTCTAGAGTTAGATAAAATTTATACATTGAAGAGATTTATAATATTAAATCCAATATATATTTTGATAAAGTCATTAAATATTGAAAATTCCATTCCTAACATTGTTTTTTCCATGTATATTATCTTAAAGTACCCTTAGAGAAGTTTTACAATGAGAAGTTATGGGAAATTACTATCATAGTTGAGATTTTTTACTATTGAATTTATTTTTTAAGGGTACTTGAGCAGATTCATATATCCATTTCATTTTTTTGGACCTAAATCAATGTTATATTTGTAACGATTTGGGATGATACCAATTGTAAATTCTACAAACTGCAGTGAAAATTTTTTCCTCTAACCTAAATACTGTTAGGTCCACAAGGTAGAATACCTTGAGAGGGGGGTGAATCAGGGTATGACTAATTTAAAATTAAAGCCCGTTCTGATCTTGTTTTGATGTTAAGAAAAACACTCTTCTCTCTCTTTCCTGTTGCACAATATAAACAGAAAGTAAATCAAGCACAGGACACATCAATTTTTACTTGGTTCACCACTAAGGGCTACATCCAAGGAGCATATGCCGACAGGTTGTTGCGTAACAAATTCCACTAAACTTCACTAGTTGTGGATTACAAGGTTCGAGCACAGTCACTAAGTCCTAGGCTCACTGCCTTTACAAGGTTTAGGGTCAGCTCACTACTTTCCCAAGGTTCACTCCCTGTTTCTCTCTCTCTGGCTCACTACCAGTGGAGAGGATCACCTTCTTCCTCTTCCTTTTCTCACTTCTCTGGAAAGGATCCACTCACAGTTTATAGACTTGTAGGTCTCTTCATTATCACTAATGAATGCATCCTTTGTTGTATGTGGATGCTCTGTTGATGTCCAACTTTCACCCGTAGATGAACCTCTCTTTGCACCGAAGGTATCGGGCAAACTTCCCGCTTCCACACATCCTGAAAACTCTGCCGAGGAAAAAACCTTACTTGGAACGCAAGTCTAATCCTCCACGCAAGTATCGGCGTGCAAATCACAATTGGTGCGCAAGTCCACCTTAGACACTTGTGTGACACAAGCTTCTGCAACTCCAAACTTGCGCGACACACTTCCATTTACACCCAAACCAATATTGGCGCGCAACAACCAACCGGCGTGCAACTTCAAGCATTGGCGTGCAAGTCCACCTGCACGACCACACACCACTTGCGCGACTTCCACATCTGCGCAATGGGAGCTCTAATTTTTCAAATTGTTGAACTCTGTTGAAAATGAGGAGGGGTGGTCCAGTATTTATAGGCATTTTGAATACCCTGCGCAACGGTGTGCAAGTCTAACCTCGGCGCGCAAGTCTCAGCATGCAAGTCTCTTCCCCTGCAAGTCACTTGCATGAACCACTTCCAAACTTACACGAACCTCTTTCCTTTTCCATATTTTGAAGTTCTGATCTTCAAAAACAATAGGCGCACAAGTTCACAAGCATCCAAGGAATCGGCGCGCAAGTCTCTTCACTGCGCGCAAGTCACCTGCGCGACATCACCAATACATGTGCGACCCTTATTCCTTTTCCATATTTTGATGATCTGATCTTGAAAAACATATGTCGCACAAGTTCTCAAGCCTTTAAGTACATAGTGCGCAAGTCCCTTTTCCAAAAACCACTTTTCTTCATTTGTCAATTTTCAGGCCCAAAAATTTGGCAAACACTGGAAAATGGTGCCACCTTGTATCTGTTCTTTTTGTACCGCCTCCAGATCATACATTCCTTTGTCGAAGTTCTTGAATCAAACATTGATCGTTAACCACAACTCTTGAACTTGAAATGCCATCATGAAATTCCCTTTGTCAACAAATTTGTATGTCATTGTTTTGATTTTTCAACAATCATAGCACAGTTATCCAATTTTTCAACAAACACAATCACCTCAAAAATGCTTCAATGATACCTTGAGTTATTTTTTCCCAAAAATATCCCCCTTTGGGTTTGTTGAAAACTCTTCCATAAAAAGATACATCATTACTTCTTCAGCCACTATTCGCCTATCATGATTCTGATAGCGATCAAGGATTTAATCAACACATACTCTAAGCCCACATGAGCAATGCTTGGCTTGAGAAACAAGAGTAAATGAAAAGTTCATCAATGAATCACTTAATCTCTAACGCCCTCTGGTGACATCAAATTAATACCAATTGTTACCAAACTAATACCAATTTTTGGAAATATTCTTACCACATTCCAACATCAGTCTTCTACTTTCATCACGATCCTTAGCTGTCGTGATATTTATTCTTTGATCAATCAATTCTAGCATCATCTGATTTAGTAATATCTCCCTATCTGTCTGTCTCCCCCTTGAACAATCACTATTTTCTCCCCCTCTGTCAACGAACCCAAAGGACACTCCTTTGTAGTCTTTAACAGAGTAGAAAACACATATCAGCACAGTAGGGAAAAACACATCATACCTGGGTGAGAGGGGGGTCCCACATCCACACTCTTTTAAGTGCGGGGGTCGACTGAACTCCCAGAGCCAATCGATGCCTCTCAAAAGTGTCCTTGGGTAAGGCCTTTTTCATAATGTCAGCAACTTGTAGCTCTGTAGGCACATACTCTAACTTCATGATTCCCTGCTCAACCTTCTCCTTGATAAAATGGTACTTTATCTCAATGTGCTTTGTCCTTAAGTGATGGAAGTGATTTTTGATGAGATTTATAGCACTTGAGTTATCACACTGGATTCTGATCGGAGACTTCACTTCAACTCCCATATCTTCAAGCTGGTGCTTTATCCACAATAATTGTGTGCATGCTAGAGTGGCCGCAATATACTCAGCTTCTGTGGTACTCAATGAAATGCAATATTGATTTTTACTTATCCAATAAATACACAATCCACTAAGATAGAATGTTCCTCCTGATGTTGATTTTATGTCATCTGCTGATCCGGCCCAATCTGCATCTGTGTAACCCAATAACACTGATTGAGATTTGTCATTATACATCAGACTGAAATCCACAGTGCCTTTGATATACCAGAGTATTCTTTTCACAAAAAGCATGTGGCTTTCCTTGGGATTACTCTGATATCCTACTTCTTGGCATGTGGCGAAAACAATATCAGGCCTTGTCACGGTCAAGTACAACAAACTTCCAATGATATTTTTGTATTCTGTAATATTAAATGACTTTCCATCCTCATCTTTTGATAATTTCATCCGAGTAGCAACTGGAGTTTTCATCTCCTTGGAATTCTCCATGCCAAACCTTCTTAAAACCTCCTTGGCATATTTGGATTGAGAAATGAATGTCCCATTCTTTACTTGTGTCACCTATAGAACAAGGAAAATGTTATCTCTCCAATCATTGACATTTCAAACTCATTTTTCATGAATTCAGAAAATTTTCTGCACTGAGCTTCATCTGATCCACCAAATATTATATCATTTACATACACCAACACCATCATTCTTTGATTACTATCGTTTCTGAAATAGAGATTGTAATCAACTCCCCCACATTGGAAACCAAGCTTCTTCAAGTATTGATCAAGCCTTGAGTACCATGCTCTTGGTGCTTGTTTTAGCGCATACAATGCCTTCTTCAGCCTGCAAACTTTGTTCTCATCCTCATGAATGAGAAAACCATATGGCTGCTCAATATACACCTCTTCTTCCAGAACACCATTCAAGAATGCGGATTTGACATCCATCTGGAACACTTTGAACTTTCTTTACACTACTATGGCCAAAAATAATTTGATTGTCTCCAGCCTTGCAAATGGTGCAAATGTCTCATCAACATCTATTCCCTCTATTTGGGAGTATCCCTTGCACACTATTCGTGCTTTGTTCCAAATCATTGTTCCATCTTCATTAATATTGTTGTGATAGACCCATTTAGTCCCGATGACATTCTTTTCTACTGGCCTTGAAACAATCTCTCATGTCTGGTTCTTCTCAATATGATCAAGCTCTTCATTCATATCCTGAACCCAGTTTTCATCTTCAGCTGCATCGAAAAAACATTTCATCTCCACCTGAGATAAAAATGATGTTTTCTGTAATGATTTAATTCTTTAAGTCTGAACTGGAGCTGTCCGATCACCAATGATATTCTGCCTATCAATTTCAGATTGACTCTTTGTCTTCCTTGTAGACACAGACTTGACATATTCTTGTTCATTATCGGTATCTTCTTCTGAGTCAGCCTCAGCCACTTCTTCTCCCCTTGTGTTGCTTACCTCATCATCACATTCATCCAGAAACTGTTCACTAGGTCGTTGAGTATTCTGTTCATTTTCAACTATTGTGATATCATTTCTCTCAACAATTTTTCCTAGCCTTTTTTTGAAACATTTATATGCTTTTCTTTTCCCTGAGTAGCCGAGGAATATCCCCCCATACCTTCATGACTCAAACTTCATGTGATTTTATTTGTTGATAATGAAGCACTTACTCCCAACGATTTTAAAGTATTTTAGCATTGGCTTCTTTCCATACCACATTTCATACGGAGTCTTCCCTTCCTTCAGACACAACAGAGACCTGTTCGAAATATAGACCGATGTCAAAACTGTTTCCTTCCAAAATTTCTCTGGTAGGTCCTTTTCAATAATCATCGTTCTGTCCATGTGGTTAATGATCTGATTTCTCCTCTCAACCACTTCATTATATTGGGGAGTTCTCACTGATGAAACTTGATGTCTTATCCCGTGTTTCTCGAGATAGTTTTCGACTTGACTGTTTGTGAATTCCGTATCGTTATCAGTATGAAACTTCTGAATTTTCTGCCCAAGAATCTTTTCTGATTCCCTCCTATACTGCTTTATGAAACTGAACACCTATGTCTTATGGGTAATGAAAAGTACTCAGGCCATTCTACTATAATCATCAATGAAAAGAACATAATAACTTTTCCCATTTATAGCTCATGGTGAGATAGGTCCACATACATCAGCATGCACCAATTTGAGTACTCTAGTTGATTTCTGTTCCTTTGGGTTGTATGTCTTTATGATGATCTTCCCTTGTTGGCAAGAATCACACGTATGAGTTCAATCATGTGATAGTTTGGGAAGGTCTCTAGAATCATCACACTTTACTAGATCTTCCATAGATGGTTGGAATAGATGACCAAGTCGCTTATGCCACAGCTGGTTTTCTTCCTCTTTGGATAAAAGGAACGTATCTTCTTCCCCACCTACAAGGTAAAGATTTCCCTTTGTCCTTTTTCCCTGTAGAATAACTGCTCCATCTTTTCCTTTCACAACACACATCATCTTGGTAAATCGGATAGAATGCCCAGAGTCACATAGTTGACTGACACTGAGCAAGTTATGACTAAGACCCTCTACAGCCAAGACATCAGTACGTCTCATTTCTTAGCCCCCAAACATGGATTTTCCTGAGCCAACAATCTTCAGGCCTTCATCGTTTCCAAATTTGACAACTCCTTCTTTGTCATATTTTATGCCTGTAACAAGATCCTTATTACCTGTCATGTGACAAGTACAGCCACTATCAAGGATCCATACACCATAGCAATCTAATGCCTTAGGGGCAATTTCAGCCACCACAGCCTTCTTATTTTTCTTCTTCTTTGGCCATACTTTTGCCTTCACACTCGGCATGGATTGACACTTCTGATCTTTCTCAGATTATGATGAACCAGCTTTAACTTGCAAAGCCGCAAATCTGTTCTGCATTTTTAACTCACATGTTGGTTTGTTGATTTGCTTCTTGCAAACGTTTTGATTCTTCTTTGACACATTTCTTTGTATGGTCGAAGTGCAGTACCTAGCTATGTGCCCAAATCCACTGCACCAAAAATAGTGTCCTTCGAAATATGTTCTGGAAACAATTCTCTGTTTGGCGACCACCTCTGTTCTTGTTCCCTTCAATATCTCTTGGCTATGGAACACACATACTATGAGTGTCCCATCTTCCAACAACAACAACACCTGATATAAGGTGAATTCCTTTGTGTTACTTCAGCACTACGAGTTTCCCCTTGGGATCTATGAATATTCTGATTCTGCTTTATGCCCAAATAAAACTTCAATTTTGGGACGGGTGCTTGCAGTCTGAATTCAATTTCTGAAGATTTTTTCTTCTTATCAGGCCCTGAATCAGCCTAAATATCTGTGCTCAATTGCTGCTTCTTTACTATTGAACAACTAGGCTCCTCTTTCACCTTTTCAGTCTTTGGAATGACCTTCTTTCCTGACATCACATTGGAGGTCAAGAGTTTTTATTGATCCTTCATTTTTCATCGCAAACTGAACACTTCTTCTTCAAGATCTTTGATACATCTGACCTGCTCCTTTCTTGTGTTAGTCAAACAATCAATTTCCTTCTTTTGTTCCTCAATTTTAAACTTATTCTCAACAATATTTTCTGAGCTCTCTAGTGTGGAGGATTTTAGTCTTTCAATTTCTTCTAACAGCTCATTATTTTATTCATCCTGTTGTTGCATATGGAGTTTGGAATCACGAACCACTTTATTGGATTTCTTCGATTTGGATCTCCAAATATCTATCTCCTCAAGAGATGCTTCCAATTCGGCTTCCATACCAACTCTTCCTTCAACTTATTCTTCTTCTTCTATAGCTTCAGTTTCTTCCTTTTCATGAGAACTACCGACTACTGCCACCATAGCATTTTCTCCATGATCTTTGCATTTTTCAATCTCCTCAACCTCTTCAACCTCAGACTCATCTGAACTATCTATTTCTTATGAAAGAAGATTCTTCTTCTTGAACAAATTTCTCTTAAACTGCTTCTTCCCTTTCACATAGGCTGAATATTTCTTCTTGGGAATTTAAACATCATCTTCATCATTTTCTTCTTGAAATTTTTTGGGGCATATTGCTGCGAGATGTCCAACCTTTCCACATCTAAACCATGTAGGATGAAGTTTCCCTTTGAACTTTCCTTTTCATCTTTGAATATTTTAGGAGAGGAATGACATTACCTCATATGTATCTTCTTCCTTATGAGAATCTTTAATGGTGATTTTCTGTATGGCCTTAAATGCCACCTCTTTGGATTTCCCCTTTTCCATAGCATCGTTATCACCATTTCTCATTTTATATGCAACAAGGGTGTTGTGCAGGTTATCCAATGTCAATTCTTTCGGATCTTTATCTTCCAAAACAGAGACTTTCAGATTGAACCGAGGTGTAAGTTTTCTCAAGATGCACTTCAAAATCTTAATGTCTTCGATAATTTCACCAAGACCTCACATGTCTTCTACCACAGCATTCACCCTGTCAAATAATGCATCAACAGACTCATTCAAGTTCATTCTCAGATCTTCATACTTGTTCCACAATACCTGTAGCTTTGCCACTCTGACCTTTGTATCCCCTTCATATATATTCAAAAGGCTTTCCCACATGGCATGTGACATTTTTCATGACATCACCTCTGTATAGATGGGATTAGAAAGGGCTCCACCTAAGGAATTAATTGCTTTGGAGTCAGCATCCAACTCTCTATGCTCAACTTCTGATAATGCACCACTATTAATATCAGTTGTGATACCATGCATAGCTACTGAAAACACATCCATTCCCAAGGATCAGAAATAGTGTTGCATTTGATTCTTCTATATCTAAAAATTACATCCATCGAAGTTCAGAATCCCTTTATGATTAGTGACCTCCATAGAGAGAAGAACTGATATCAACCTTTCCCTCTGATACCAATTGTTATTTCCACAAGGATGAATACCCTAAGAGGGGGGGTGAATCAGGGTATGACTAATTTAAAATTAAAGCTCGTTCTGATCTTATTTCGCTATTAAGAAAAATACTCTTCTCTATCTTTCCTGTTTCACAATATAAACAGAAAGTAAAGAAAGAACAGGACACAACAATTTTTACTTGGTTCACTACTAAGGGCTACATCCAAGGAGCATACGCCGACAGGTTTTCAGTCATACCAAATTCCACTAAACTTCACTAGTTGTGGATTACAAGGTTCGGGCATAGTCACTATGTCCCAGGTTCACTGCCTTTTCAAGGTTTAGGGTCAGCTCACTGCTTTCCCAAGGGTCACTCCCTGTTTCTCTCTCTCTGGATCACTGTCAGTGGAGAGGATCACCTTCTTCCTCTTCCTTTGCTCACTGCTCTGGAAAGGATCCACTCACAGTTTATAGACTTGTAGGTCTCTTCATTATCACTAATGAATACATACTCTATTGTATTTGGATGCTCAGTTGAAGTCCAACTTTCACCCATATATGAACCTCTCTTTGTACTGAAGGTATCAGGCAAAATTCCAGCTTCCACGCAGCCTGAAAAAACTGCCGGGGAATCAACCTTACTTGGTGCGCAAGTCTAATCCGGAATGCAAGTATCGGCGTGCAAGTCACAACTGGCGTCCAAGTCCACCTTAGACACTTGCACGACACAAGCTTCTACAACTCCAAACTTGCGCGACACACTTCCCTTTACGCCCAAACCAATATTGGCACGCAACAACCAACTGGAACGCAACTTCAAACACTGGCACGCAAGTCCACCTGCGCAACCACACACCACTTGCGCGACTTCCACACCTACGCAATGAAAGCTATGATTTTTCAAAGTGTTGAACTTCGTTGAAAATGAGAAGCGGTGGTCCGGTATTTATAGGCATTTTGAATACCCTGCGCGACGGCGCGCAAGTGTAACCTCGGCGCTCAAGTCTCGGCACGCTGGTCTCTTCCCCTAAAAGTCACTTGCGCGACCCACTTCCAAACTTGTGATAACCTCTTTCCTTTTCCATATTTTGAAGTTATAATCTTGAAAAACAATAGGTGTACAAGTTCACAAGCATCCAAGGCATCGGTGCACAAGTCTCTTCACGACGCGCAAGTCACCTGCGCGATATCACCAATACCTGTGCAACCCTTATCACTTTCCATATTTTGATGATCTGATCTTGAAAAATATATGACGTGCAAGTTTCAAAGCCTTTAAGTACATGGTGCACAAGTCCCTTTTCCAAAAACCACTTTTCTTCATTTGTTGTTTTTCAGGCCCAAAAATTTGGCAAACACTAGAAAATGGTGCTACCATGTATCTGTTCTTTTTGTACCACCTCCAGATCATCCATTCCTTTGTCGAAGTTATTGAATCAAACATTGATCATTAACCACAGCTCTTGAACTCAACATTCCACAATGGAATCCCCTTTGTCAACAAATTTTTATGTCATTGTTTTTCTTTGTCAACAATCACAACACAGTTGTCCACTTTGTCAACAAACACAATCACCTCAAAAATGCTTCAATGATACCTTGAGGGATTTTTTCCCAACAAATATGTAGATCAATTCGATAAAACCATGTAAATTTTATGTGTTCAATTTATTTTCAGTTTGTGTGTTTTTTTTCACCCACTAATATTGAATATAAAAATAAATTTCATTCACATTAACAGATGTATATAATGTTATTAATGGAAAATTTATTGTAACCCCTTCACTAGCAGGATTCTATTAAAAATGGAAATTATTTGTAAATTTATATTATTCCCACAGCTCTACTACCATTTCATTGTCATTACTATACCCTGTATTTTATTTTTTTTAGAAAATAGAATAAAAACAAGATCATATATTAAGTATTACATGTTTTCATAAAATCATTAATAATTTAAAAATAGAAAAAAAGGAACTTATAGGGGTGTCATGATTGAGATATTAAATTTCTCAATTTTTGTTCGATTTAAGAACTTTCTAATAAAAAAATAATTTCTTTCCTTGACACCAACACCCAGTGATATGTAAGATAAAATATTTGAATGATATTTTACACATTACATAAATTTATTCATAAATAATTGGTAGTAACATTAAATGATGAACATTCTTACCATTAATTCACTATGGTAATTTTATTTAAAAATGATATAAAAACACATACATAAAAAACCAAATATATGAGTAAAATATAAATGATTTCAAACCTTCTTACATTCTGATGGCCATTTCTGATTTTAGTTTTAAAGAATGAATAAAACCCAAAAAAATAGGGACAACTATCACATGGTGTATATTTTTTCTAAAAAAATAGGTTCTTATGTTTGCACTCCTATTTTCATCATTTATACACGTTATTTTTTTCAATAAATGTTTTAATTATTTTAGAATCAACATTGATATAGTTCATATACATCCTCAAGACCAATAAAGAGATTTTGGAAACATGTAATTAGAAGAAAAAAATCAAAGTAAAGGATATAAAATAAAGAGAAACTTATTACTCCTATAGAAAAGTTGAAAACCCTTATGAATGTTTCCCTTTAATATAATAAAAATTAAGAAAAAAATAATATCTTACTCTTGAAATAATTTTATTTTCCTAGTATTTTTCAAAACCATTTTATTATAAAGTATAATTGAAATAATAATAATAATGTAAGTTAATTGGGTCCTTAGTATCATGTCATTCATTTAGTCACCCTTTCTATTGAATAACAAACAAGGTTAATTCCATAATACTTGAATGGGTAACTTATAAAATATTTAATTCATCCACTTAATATGAGTAACATATAAATAGTTAAATTCAATAACTTTATAGGAGTAAACTATAAATAGATAACTTTATCCACATTATAGTATCAAATTATGAATAGATAAATCCATCCATGCTACCAAATTAATTTAAAGGTTATAATGGACTAGCCCATTATCATATATAACATCCAAGAACTATATAATTAATAAAATACATCATGTATTATACATTCATCATAAAACTCATAAAACATTCCTTTAAACCCAAAGGCATAAACACTTTCAAATATCACATAATTATAAGTGTAATATCTGGGACCTTTCTTAAGGTATGTTTTGTTGTGTTTTAGTTTAAGTCCTTTTTGTTAGTGAAATAAATTTTTTCAAAAGTTCATGAGAAGGATCAGGGTGTTCTGGGGGTTGAGGACATGAAAATTGAGGAAAAAGGAGTTTCTAGACATGTTTCACAGTTTGTGCATGGTTAGTGAAAATCGTGTGGATTATCACTAGAAACCATGGTGACTTGGATAGAGACTTGTGCACAGTTATTTCACAGTTAAGCTAACTGTGTGGAATTCCAAGGAAACTATGCAAATGGGTGATTTTGGGACAATATCCCCTGCATAGTTTGTGCACGGTTTGGAAAACCATACAGGTAAACTGTGAGTCATAGTAAATTTGATAAATTTATAAAAAAAATATTATGTGATTTTTACCCAAACTCAGGATTTCCACCTTTCTACAGCCTTGAAACCCTAGTGACGAACCAATTCTACCAAGATCTTCCTAGGGTGATTTTACCTCATCTCTAGGCTGTTTGGAGTGTCATCGGTTTTGAATCGAAGATCCTAGTAAGGCAAATCCCATTCTTTCTTCTCTTTTTGGTTTAGGGTTCACATTTCTTCCTTGTATCCTTCAGAAGATATAAACCCCTTCTTTTCCAGTGCAATATTGGTTGAGCCTTGACAGGAGTGTTGAATCAGGATCTAGGGCATTTATTAGGTTTGTGTTTGTCAATAGATCTAAGGTAGGTGGTCTATAATTCATATCCTATAGTTTCATTTTGGAATTTGTGCTTACTTGGGTTTATTTCATGGCTACCCTTTGTTGTGATTTTGATCCATTAATGTGATTTGAATTTATGGGAGTCTAAATGATGAATTGAAACCCTAATGGTCCTCATGGGACACATGGAGGATGACTTGACCTTTGTAGGGCCACCCATAAGGTGCACCGATGCTCCTTGGTTTTAGAAGTTATCTAAGTATGAGCAAGTTTACCTTGGGAAAATGTATAGCCCTTTATAAGAATGTTAAAACGTTTAATGGCAGTGAAAATGAATTATTGGCATGTGCCTATTCTTAGTAATGTATTAAGGGATTGTTTGGAATGGTAATAAAAATATGTTAAATTTGTTAAATGGGGATTGTGCCTTGTGGAAAATGAATTATGTTAAAACCCCTAAGAGGGTGGGTGTATGTGAAATATTGACACATGGGATTGGTGATGGCTTGTGAATTGATGAATATGGTTAATGGGGTGAGACATTAGAAGAGAATTGGGATAATGGGTTGTGTATTTGAAAATGGAATTATGAACGGGTTATGGAATAACATTGAATCCCATGTTATTCTTTTGGAATCATGATTTTAATCATTATTGGTTGTATTGGTTGTGATATGGATAAATGTGGTGAATGGATAAATAAGAAAGTGCACATAGATTGGTGGTGGGATTAAGTACTGATGGTTCTCCCACAGGTATGGTTAGATTGATTCTCTAAAATACCAAGGAATGCATGGGTTGGGGAGCTGGATTGATGCACTATGATACCAACGGTAGTATTCAATGAAATTTCCTAGACTGAGGCTCTAAGGTAAGTGTGGGGATTAGTTGATATACTCATCCCCAGTGAGATAGGGACATAACTCATTATTCTATGTGAAATGATAAATTCTAGGAATATTGTGTGAATAAGGTAGATGTATGACTCATGGAATACATGATGACGATGAACTAAATAAATAGATGATGTACATAATGAACCTAGATCAATAATCCTAAAAGTAATAGCAAAGTCGAGAAAGGTTAATGAGTGGTCCCTAAACTTCAATTCCTTTACATTCCATTTATTTATACTTGCATTCACTATCTATTAGACTAGATATTTTGTAGACACTGTTGGTGGTGGATGAATATGTTGTACTCACACCCTGCTCAGGCCTCAGTTGGGAACCAAAGAAAATTTCACGCTTGAAGGTCAGGATAAGGGTATGGGCCCTTTGCTAGGGAGTTGAGTTAGACATGGGACATGCATGGATGAGGTTCTCAACTTGGGTTTTGGACAATTTTTGGGATTCCATTTTTGTCTTTATTTTTGGTTTTGTTCACTTTACACTTTAGCATTACATGACATATTTACTATTTCTTCTGGTTTGTACCCTGTTTGGGAGATTTTTGGATAGGCATGTTATTGGTTGTTTTATATTGATTCCATTATTTATATTTTGATCTAATGTGGTTTTCTCTTATTGAGAGTCTATAGTCTCCCCACATGACTAATCAAGACCCTCACTATTAGCCATTGACCTCTACCATATGGGGAGGCATGCTTGAGGTCATGTGACCACTTGACTTGGAGCACCGGTTTAGTGGCTCTTGGGTCGGGGACATTAAAAAGTTGTATCAGAGGAGTTATTTTCTTTATCATACTATATGGGGATGGTATATAGGATATTTGGATAGTTTCAGGCCTTGGTAATGAGCTTGTTCCTAGGATTATCTATCACAGGTACAGGTGGAAACCAAAGTCACCCAGGGTGGGATTTGTTGTTCTTGTTGTGTTTTGTTACATTTTATGATATTTTCCCATTGGGTGATGCACAGGTGGTGTGATGTGATAAATTTATGATATTTTTCTCATGGTCAGAATGGCATGAGGTTTTGAATTCATGCATCATTCTATGCACCTATGTATATAAGTGACATGCATTATAGTAGGCACACACACACGGGATGGGTGTACAGGACATAATGGGTAGAATGCATTTGATTTTCATAAAAATAGTGAAATTTTTTCTAATGGGATTATATAAATGGGTAAAAATTAAAATGAGAATGCTAAGTAATAATTAGAGAATGACTCTTGATAGAGGAAGGTAAGTGAATTAAAATTTTGTGGGAGTAAATTTGGATGTGGAAATCGTTTATAAAATGTGTAAAAGGTAGGTCTTGTAACCCTGAGAGTTAGTTACCCCATGTTATCCATGCCCTAAAAATGATGATTGAGGGGTTTTTTCTAGATATAATAAAGTCTAATTGGAGGTGTATTTGAAATGGTTTTTTATGGCAAGTGATGATCTTTTCCTTATGCCCTTTGAAAGATTCATGGTTGGTTTCTAAAAAGATCATGTTTGGAATTGTAGAGAAATGCCACCATGAAGGAATGTTCTAGTTGGGTGACAAGAGGATTTTGTTGAGAAAGCTCCCAGAGTAGTTGACTAAGAATACCCCATGGTTCATAATGATTGGTAATAGTAGTTCCATTATAATTTTTCTCGTTTTATGCAGATGATGTAATGGGACCCAGGGCGGGTCACACCGAGTATGTTCAAGTTGACTATAGAGTTTCAGCTATAGTACCCTCTGACCATTACCAAAGTGGGTGAGATGGGGAATCTGAGTTCTGGATAGAGTCTACCCATACAATTCTCTAACATCTAGAGACACCTTCCGAGAAGTGAGTTAAGTTGGAAGCCTATATATTTCAGTGCTAGGAAATGCATTGGTGGGATATCTTATCTCAGACTGAACAAGTAGAGGGAATGATGTGGAATAGTTTTCAAGAAATGTTTTTGGAGCATTACTACACAGAAACCATAAGGCAGGTGAAACAAGCGGAGTTTATGAGTTTGACATAGGGTATGATGTTAGCAATGGAGTATGCATGTTATTTCATGGACTTGCAAGTTTTTTTCCCTGCTTTAGTGGGAGATGAGGAAACTATGGAAAGGTAACTTTAAGAAGGAATTTGGCATGAGAGGTAAATATATTTCAGCTAAAGAGATTTTCTGAGGTGATGAACCATTCCCTCATCTTAGAAGGAAACCTCAAAGAGGTCTCCGGAAGTAGACAGGTTGTTTTAGTGGGGTAAACCATGGTGTGACTTTCGATAGTAAGAAGCGTCGTTTCAATAATTTCCACCAGGGCAGTGGTGGAAAGAATAGCCGAAATAGGAACCAGTATCTCATGTTAGTGATCATGTTTACTACTACTAGTGTGGTAGTCCAGGACACGTGCGAAGATAGTGTTCCCAACCACCTGTTGAGTTCCGAGCATGTGTAAAAATGGGCCTTGTGCAAAGGTTTTATAGGAACCCACGGTAGAAAAAAAAGTGTTGGAGGATAGATATCAGTGTAGAGTGTAGATAATGGATTGATTACCCCATATTAGGCATGTAGTTAGTGATCCATGGGCTATACTAGTAGGGTTGGGGGATGTGGGACTCCGAGGAAAGTCCAGTCATACTAGAAGGGAAGTGCAATAAAGGGTACACA
Source organism: Viscum album (assembly GCA_963277665.1). Classification (NCBI taxonomy): domain Eukaryota; kingdom Viridiplantae; phylum Streptophyta; class Magnoliopsida; order Santalales; family Viscaceae; genus Viscum; species Viscum album. The sequence continues at coordinate 1,628,666,183 of OY728121.1, read as the reverse complement.
TGATGGATCCTAGGGTAGAGGGATAGTCCACTAGTATGCAGTTCAGTCTACACCTAGAGGTGGAAAGGCTAGACATTCTACAGTTCTAGGTATTATTCTTGTATTTTCCACACATTCAATTGATCTATTTGACACAAGTTCCACACATTCTTTTATTTTTACATAGTTAGTAGTAGTGATGGGCCTAATTTTGGAAATTTCATGTTGAGTTATGTCACTTGATACTCTGTTGTGGGTAAAATTTGAGAATATAAGGTGGTCTAAAGGTTTTTCCTTAGAGGTTGGTGGATATCTTTTCCTATGGGATCTATTTGTTCTTAAGATGTTAGGTTTTGACCTGATCTTGGGAATGGACTGGTTAGTGGATTATCAATCCCATATTGATTGTTATTGACATTGGGTAATGTTTACATCTCCTGATAGAGACAATTATGTACTTCATGGTAATTGGGATGTGTGAATGGGTTGTTCATGTCCATTTTGTCGGCCGTTGGGAGAGCTCTCCGCTCATGTATCATGTCTTGTCCTTAATGATGAATATGTGGAGCAACATGTCTTTCCTCCAATGGTGGATCAGTTCCAAGATTTTTTTTCTTGAGTAATTCTTTGATCTACCACCTAAGAGAGATGTTGATTTTATGATTGAGTTACTCTTATGGGAAGAACTGGTTTCCATTCCACTATATTGAATGGCATCGGGAGAACACGAGGGGCTTAAGGCTTATCTGGAAGAGTTGTAGTGGAAGGGATTTTTTCGACCTAGTGCATCTCTATTAGGATCATCTGTGTTGTTTTCTAAGAATTTTAATGGTTTTTTGAGATTATGTGTTGATTTCAAGAAGTTGAATCATATGATGGTTAACAATAGATACCCACTTCCCAGAATTAAGGACCTATTTGACCAACTAAGGGGTTCCATTATGTTCTCCAAGATCGATTTGATATTGAGATACCATCAATTGAAGGTGAGACCATTTGACATACCACAGATAGATTTCTGGAGTAGGTACGGGTTGTATAAATTTTTATAGATGTTGTTCAGGTTGAAAAATGAACAGGCTGTGTTTATGTCACTAATGAATCAGATATTTCACCCTTATCTAGATCGGATTGGGGTTGTATTTTTTGATAACATCTTTGTGTACTCATGAACTCTTGATAATCATGTCCAACATCTTAACATAGTCTTGAGTACACTAAGAGAGAATAGGATTTATGCTAAGTTATCAAAGTTCCAGATCTAGATTAATAAATTTCATTTCTTGGGACACATTATTTCCGAGTCAGTTGAGTTAGTGGATCCCGAGAAGGTGCAAGTTGCGGTGTCTTGGGAGCATCCCAAAACTGTTTTTGATGTTCGGAGTATTTTGGGTTTGGCTATTTATTACCAGAGTTTCATTAAGGATTTCCCCCATTTGGTAGCACCACTCTCAAGATTAACCAAGAAGTGTGTTAAGTTTGAGTGTTCAGAGGCGTGTGAAATTTCATTTCAATATTTAAATAACTGGTTGACTTCTGTACTGATTTTAATCTTACCTGAACCCAGTAAGAAGTATAATTTGTTTTATGAAGCATCTTGTGTTGGACATAGAGAAGTGTTTGCTATAGGATGGTTGAGTTTTAGATTTTGGGTCGAGACAGTTAAGACCACATGAAATAAACTACCCTACCCATGATCTCAAGCTAGCTATTATAGTTTATTCCTTAAAAGTGTTGGAGGAACTACATGTTGGGAGAATGATTCATGGTGTTTTCTAATCATAAGAGTTTAATGTATATCTTCTCTCAGAGGTATTTAACTATTTGGTAGTGAAGGTGGGTCAAATACCTTCAATCCTTCGATTTTGAGTTGTTTTACACACTATTAAAAGGGAATAGTGTTATAGATACTCTGATCTAGAAGACTTAGAATCAGGTGGTTCCGGAATCAAACTCTGAATGGAAAATGATGTCTTTTTTGTGGAGATGCACCTATAAGTGCAGGATAGGCATAGAAAATTGACCTTTCATCTTTAGTGCTTGAGTCCTTGATTTTGAGTTGGGAAAAATAGATCCAGTTATAGGATCCATGGTGTTTGGCTATGAAGTAAATTTCTAATGGTGGGGTTTCAACTTCTAGTTAGGCCTTAGGTGGTGATGGAATTGTCTTTGTTATTGGTCATGTGGTGGTATCGGTGTGTTCTCGGGAAGAGTTTATTTGTGAGTTCCACTCATCGATGTGGGAAGAGTATTTGGGGTTTGACTAAGACGTATCATGATCTTTATAGGTAGTATTGGTTTCTAGGGATCAAGAAGGAAGATACATGTTTCATGGCGCAATGCCTTAACTATGAATATGTGAATGTCGAGCATCAGCATCCTGGTAGACTGTTATAGTATTTTCCTACTCTATATTATATGTGGAATGATGTAACGATGGACTTAGTACAAGGACATCAAAGGACACATTGGAATAATGAATCATTATGGGTCGTTGTGGACCGGTTCACTAAAGTGGAACATTTCTAGCCAATCTAGGATAATTACACAGTTTATCCATTGGGTGAGTTGTATGTTAAAGAAGTAGTGTGATTACAGGGTGTATCGATAACCATAGTTTCGGATCATGATCCACATTTCACATTGTTCTTCAAGAATGTGTTATAGAAGGCACTGGGTAGCCATGTTTTGTTGAGTATGGATTATCACCTATAAATGGATTGGTAGTTTGAGCATATGATCCATGTATTGGTGGAAATTTTGAGATATTTTGTTTTGGATTTCAGTGGTTCATGGGAAAATCACTTATCACTCATTGATTTTACTTATAATAATAGTTGTCAGGCTACGATTCAGATGGATCCTTTTGAGGACCTCAAGGGGAGGTTGTGTAGATCTATTTTGTGTGGGCTAGAGTCCGGTGGATCTGAGATGTTAGGATCGAGACTCTTTCACGAGATATCATAGAAAGTTATTTTGATTCAGAAGTGCATGATGATATCCCCGAGCAAGTAGAAGTCATATTCAGATCGTCTTCGTAGACCTCTTGAGGTTATGGTGGGGGATAGAGTATTTCTTTGGATGTCGCCAAGGTTGTTTCACCGTAGAATTTGGAGATTGGTCAAGTGGGCGCCCAGGCACGTGGGTCCATTCATCATTGTGGAGAGGATCAGACCAATGGTTTACTGTTTGGATGTTCCAAAGTGGTATAGAGGGATGCATGATGTTTTCCATGTTTCAAAACATAGGTAGTATCATACTGGTCCATCTCCTGTGATAAATGTTGATAATGTTTAGATTTATCCCGATGCGTCCTTTGAGGATCATTTGGTTCATATTGTGGATCCTAGTGAGAATGTTTTACTGGGAAAAGTTTTACCTTTTATTTGTTTTTTGTGGAATCATGGAAATATACAAGAATAAATGTGGGAGAAAGAGTCAGATATGTGGGCCCAGTTTCCCTATCTCATTTCTTTGGAAACTCAATGATTCTCAGGAAGAGAATCTCGGGGACGAGCCATCCTAAGGTGGGGAGGTTGTAAGATCCGGGACCTTTCTTAAGGAATTTTTTGTTATGTTTTAGTTTAAGTTCTTTATTTTAGTTAAATAAGTGTTTTCCAATGTCCATGAGAAGGATAAGGGATTTTTGGGGTTTGGGACATGAAAAAGGAGTGAAAAATTTGTTTTTGGGCATGTTTCATAGTTTGTTCACAATTAGTGAAAACTGTGCAGATCATCCCTGGTAATTGTGCAACCTTGGATAGAGGCTTGCACACAGTTATCGCATGGTTAAGCTATCTGTGAATAATTCCCAGGAACCCATACAAAGGGTTGATTTGGGGATAGTATCTCTCACACAGTTTGCACATGGTTTGGAAAACCATGTAGATAAACCGTGTAGCCTAGTAAAGTTGAGAAAATTAAAAAAAAATCCATTACAGGATTTTTAACCCCAACTCAAGATTTTCTCCTTTCTTCCCCCTTGAATCCCCATTGACGAACCAAATCTCCAAATATCTTCCAATGGTTATTAACCCTGATCTATAGTTCGTTTGGAGTTCCATGGGTTGCGAATCGAAGATCTAGGTAAGTCTAATCCCCCTCTTTCTTCTCTTTTTGGTTTAGGATTCACATTTCTTCCTGGTCTCCTTTAGAAGCACTAATACCATTATTTTCTAGTGAGATATAGGTTTATCCTTTAAAGGGGTGTTGAATTAGGATCCAAGGCCTCGATTAGGTGTGTTTTTTACAATGGATCAAAGGTGGGTGGTCTATAAGTTATATCCCATAGTTTCGTTTTTGATTTGGGCATGCTTGGGATTATTTATTTGCTACCCCTTATTGTGATTTTGATCCTTTGATGAGATTTGATATGATGGGTTTCTAAATGATGAATGGAAACCCTCATGGTCCTCATGGGACACATTGAGGATGACTTGACCTTTGTAGGGCCACCCATTGGGTGTGCCGATACTTCCCATGTTTAGAAGTTAGCAAATTATTAGCAAGGTAACCTTGTGACTATATAGAACCCTTAATAAGAATGTTGAAATGTTTAATGGGAGTGAAAATGAATTATTGGTATGTACCTATTATTAATAATGGATTAAGGGATTGTTGGGCATAGTAATAAAAATCGGTTAAATTAGTTAAATGGGGATTGTGCCTTGTGGCTAATGAATTATCTTGGAAACCCTAAGAGGGTGGGTGTATGTGTAATGTTGACACCTTAAATTGGTAATGGATTATGAATTGATGAATATGGTTAATGGGGTGAGACTTGGGAAGATAATTGGTATAATTTTTTGTTTAATGTAAAATTCCATTGTGAACGGGCTATGGCATAACATTGAATGTCATGTTAATTATTGTGAATCATGATTGTTATCGTTATTTGTTGTATTGGTTGTGATATGGATAAATGTGGTGAATGGATAAATAAACTTGTGCACTAAGCTTGGTGGAGGGATTAAGTACTGATTCTCCTCCCACTGGTAGGTTTGGACTAACGCTCCACCCACTAGTAAGGTTGTATTGATGATCTAACCTACCCAGGAATGCACAGGTTAGGGATTCAAACTAATTCCCTATGCCCCTAATGGATGTATTCATTGAAAATACCTAGACTGAGGCTCCAAGGTAAGTGTGGGGATTTCTTGATATGCTCATCCCTTCTATGATAGGGACATAACTCATTCTCAAATGCATAATGATAAATTCCTTGAATATTGTGTGAATAAGGTAAATTTCTGACTCATAGAATACATGATGATGATGAACTAAATGACGAGATGATGTACATAATGAACTTGTATCAATAACACTAAAAATTATAGCAAAGTAGAGAAAGGTTAATGAGTGGTCCCCAAACTATATTTCCTTTAAATTCCAATTATTTCTACCTTCATGCACTATCTATTAGACTGGATATTTTGTAGACACTTTTGGTGGTGGCCTACTGAGTTTTACTCACACCCTGCTCGGGCCTCTGTTGGGAACCCAAGAATATTTCATGCTTGTAGGTCAGGACAAGGGTAAGGGCCCTATATTAGGGAGTTGAGTTGGACATGGGACATGAATTGATAAGGTTCCCTAATTGTTGTCAACACCATTTTTGGGATTCCGTTGTTGTCTTTATTTTTGGGTTTTCTTCTCTTCGAACTATAGCATGAAATGACATATTTACTGTTGCTTGTGGTTTGTACCTAGTTTAGGAGATGTTTGGATATACATGTTATTGGTTGTTTCATTTTGATTATGTTATTTATATTGTGATCAATTGTGTCTTACTCTGATTAAGAGTGTATAATATCCCCACATGACCAATCTAGACACTCGTTACTAGTTGGTAACATCTAGCATATAGGGAGGAGTGCTTGAGGTTATGTGACGACTCAACTCGGGGCATCGGTTTAATAGTTCCCTGGTCGGGGACCTTACAATAAGTATACTCTATTTTATAGATTTTAAAAATATAAATTTACTATAATAGTGGAAAAATTATTTTCTTTGAAATACCATGGAAACTGGTAGTGGAAGCTAGATAACGTATACCGAATATGACAATAGGAAAAGGAGGTTATGTGGAACTTTTAAAAAAATATTATTTTACACTTTTTTAAAGAATTTAAAAATGAAATATAAATTATAGTCATTAAAAATAGTTTTGATGAATTTAATGGTCCATAGATAATGACATTAATAATTCATTTTATTATAAAGAAGAACAATCTTGGATAGATTTAAAGATAAATCTATTTTAACCTTAGTATCTTTTGAGTCAATTTGAAATTAATAGAGATAAAATGAAATTCATTTGTAAATAACATGAGTCTTAGTATATGAATGATAAAATAACTCCATATGGTAGTTTATACACCAAAAAAACAAAACATATGGTGAAAATAATATAACTCTTAGAAAAGGAAATTGATTCCCAAAATCACTTACCTCATGTCTTGACAGGTCTCATTCCAATTTTACTTTACCGAATAATAAATTTATATTTATATACATGATTTTGAACATTTTTTATTTTCATTCCATTATAATTATTATTTAAATTTCATTTAATATAATTTTATTTTTAATTACCAAATTATTTAAGTTCATTTCAGACATTTTGGGGTCATTCAGTCCAAAAAACATCGGTGTATTAAAAGTTGTCAAAAGACCCATAGTTCTATCATCCCCAGAATATAAAATTTCACACCTTAACCATGATTTTTAATGTTTATTTTTTTAATTCCTGGTTTTCAATTTTGGAATTGATTTTTAGGTTGAGTTCATGGTTTAAATTTTTTAGTTTTAGAGGTTTTTGTTCGTTTTCGGTTTTGTACACAGTTATTGTACACGATTTGGAGGTAAACGATGTCAACTTATGATGAAAGGGTTGTTTCTAGTCCATTTTTTATCTTACAAAATTTTTCTTACATAGTCTATGAAGAATTTTTTCCAAACTGGGAGAGAAAAACAGATTAATTTCACAGCTATCTTGGGGTGTTTGAGAGCAGGCGGATGGCATGCACATGGTTAGAGGAAACCCTAAAGAAGGAATGAAAGAATGAGAAATGTATTTATAGAGTGCTTCTTCATGGTTATCACACAATTTTGAAATTTTACATCCAATTAGTGAAACTCTATACTATCATTCAAGTAGGGTACATAAAGTTGGCACACAGTTTGTTAAGTCATGTAACCTAATCATACAGCTTTCCCAGAATCCCCAAAACATTAACTTCCAAGTCTTCCCTTCAAAATTTAAAACCTCATTTTGATCCCTCTCCATCCCACTTTGTTTTTTGTGCATTAAGGGGCTCCCAAAACCTCCTCTTTGGAACATATTCTTTCCTTGAAGGTCCTCCTTAGATCTTGGTGAGTCTTCTTTGGATTTTTACTTGTTTCCCTCTATTATCATTCTACCATATTGTTTCTGAAGGACCCTAAAACACCCTAATAGGGGAGGGGTGAATCAAGGTGTCAATTTTTTCTTCACAAGTGATTAATCTTGTTACAACTTTGGTAGGAACCAATTAAAACTATCTAATGGAAATTTAAAGAAAACAAACAACCACATGAAAAAAGTTCACACAGTAATTTTACATAGTTCACCATTAAGGGATATTCCAAGGACCATATGCTGATAGTGTGTAGATCATACCTAAATCCACTAATCTTCACTAGTTGTGGAATATAAGAATTCATAAAAAATCACTATGTTCAATGAAAAATACCTTTACAATATTTTAGGGATAACACACTATGTCCCTTAGAACACTTCTATAGAATCCCCCTAGATCATTGTATTGAGATAATTCTAAATAATTTTATCAACTTGAAGGTCACTTAAATGGATTTTCATTAAATTATTTATCCCTGTATAGAATGAGGCTATTTTTGAACTATATACCTGAGTTGATTCACTCTATAAGAACTTATCACTAAAAAATAGATGATCAAAACTACCTTTCATGAAGCTCAAGGACTCTTCGTGAATATAATTTCCTTTACAGAACAAACTGACTTCATAAATCTCACTCATTAAATGAGTAATACACCATCATCATGAATAACCATTTACTTAGAATCATTGGTATATGTCCAGACTAAACTTGTCTTTTTATGATGCTCAATCTCACTTATAAACCTTGATTCAAGGATCTCCCCAATCTTCAAAAAATTAGAGAGATTTTGGATTTTTTCTGAAGAATTTCATATAAAATAAAGTAGGGGTAGCTTTGTATTTATAGGATCAGACATTCTATATGTTCCACCACCTATTATCGTATTTTCTAGATCTTTCCAAAAACACTTTTTCATAGCTCCTCCATTCGCGATGCTCCCTTGATATTTTACATTGTCGCAAAGATTTCGGTCAAACCATTGTGCACTCACATCTAATTATCATAACCATGGAGAACACCTTCATAGTTTGTTGTGCTTAACATATTTGAAAATATCATCCCAGTATTTTAAAAACCCATGTCTTTACCATTTTTCTGAGGCGTTGATTCCAAAAAACAGCCCTTCATGATGTTATCCCTTCCTCTAGATTTTGAGCCTAAAAATATGGAAAAAACTAGAAAATGATACCACCTTAAACATTGTTGTCTACATGTACTATAAGATAACTTTTCTCGCAAACTCTATGATCAACCCAGTGTGTGGATTGAAAACTAACACAAACCAAACTCTATTTCCAACAAATAACTACCTTGGTTCCAACAATCTCCCCTTTTGGGTTTGTTATAAATATATAGATAAATTCAATGTGGCACTAGTCACTGTCAAAACATAATATGAGAAAATAATATCATCCAACACTCTAAATCTATATGAAAAAATATCGGTGAAGAAATAAAGAGAGGAAGCATGAATTGGGTTCTCATGTTTTTGAATTCTTAAATATATCCAATATAATATCTAATTGTTTAATAATAAAACCTAATTGTATTCTCTATTATCATTCTCACTTTGTAACTCATTCTCCCCCATTGTAATGTTTAATTTCTCCATTTAGCTATTCTATATTATCCTTCAACCTAAGAACATTGAATTTCTCCATTCTCCCCTTTTTTCAATAAACCCAAATTTCTTATTTCTGACTTCTAGATTTCATAACATACTTCCCCTAGAACGTTTCTCCTCCATAATCATGCATCACTTCCACAAATATATTAAAAAATTTAACACAACTGGGGAGAGGGTAATATCTGTGACCTCCTCATGAACTGGGAGTTGGTTGAACACCGAGGTTCAACCAATGTTTCTCAAATACATGTGTTGAAAATGGCTTGGTCAGTATGTTAACCACTCAATAACTAATTCTAACATTATCTATTTTAATAATGTCTTGTTCCAATTTTCCCTTGATGAAGTGATATCTAGTTTAAATATTCTTTGTACAAGAATAATGAAAAGGATTATTTTATGAACTAGCATGCTCTTGTTATCACAATGAATCATAATTGGCTATCTCACCTCATCACCCATATCATTATGTTGTTTCTTCATCCATAATAGTTGAGTAAAATCCATTGTAGATGAGATATACTCTTCTTCTACAATACTAAGATAATTATTTTACTATTTATTACTCAATCAACCCATACATTTCTTACCAATAAATAATTCTCCACCACTTGTGGACTTTTTTTCAACCACATATCCATCCCAAACAACACCAAAAAAGCTGAAAACTCATTTTCTCTCCCTACAGAAAAGTATAATCCAAAATTCATTGTACCATGAATATACATCATGATTCTTTTAACTACTGATATATATTCTTCCTTCATATTTCATTGAAATAGGACTGTTAATAATGATGCAAATAAGATGTTTTTTCATGTTTCAATCAAGTATAATAAGCTTCTAATGACTCACTTATACATGGTGGGATCCACAGAACTCACATCCTTAGGATTTCTGAGTTTTTTTCAAATTTTAATCAGAGTCGACATTGGTTTGGAGACATGCATATTGAATTTATTCCTAAATTATCTTACATATTTTTTCTGAGAAATAAAAGTGAAATCCTTCTTATAAATCACCTATATCCCTAAGAAATATGTGATTTCACTAATCATGGACATTTAAAATTATTATTTAATGTGATTGGAAAATTCTTTTAAATATCCCTGCCTATTTCCATCGAAAATGATATCATCCACAAATATTAGCACCATAAATTTATATTCCGCTGAATTTTTTATATAAATATTATGATTGGAACCTCCTCTTTTTATATGAATCTTCTTTATATATGCATCTAGTCAAGATTACCAAGCATGTGGTGCCTGTTTTACACCATAAGGATCCTTATTCAATATAAAAACATTTTCTTCATCATTTCCAATCATAAATCACACTAGTTTTTTAATGTTGACTTCCTATTCAAGAACTCCATTCAAGAATGTTGTTTTGACATCCATTGATAGATTTTGAATCTTTTTTGAGTTACAATTTTAAGGAAAATAATTATTGGCTCCCGACTCTATACTGGAGAAAATGTATCTTCAACATAAATTCCTTCAATCTATGAATATCTTTTACACAAAAAGAGATCCTTATTTAAGATCCCATTTCCATGATCATCGAATTTATTTTTAAAAATTCACATCGTTCTAATCTCATTGTGATATCCAAGTCTCTTAATAAGATATAATGTATTGTTATTTTCAATATAATCAAACTCTTCATTCATAGACTTAACCCATGATTCATAAATTATTGATTCTTCAAAAGAGGTTGGTTCTACAATTTACAGGAAGGCAGAATGTGAAAAATTACTCATTCTCATTGTCAGTGTAGGTGAATTCTAATCCCCAATGATATTAGATTGATCAATTTAACCTCTTTTGTTTCTCTTGTGAGGTTCAGATGAATTTTATTCATTTATCATTTCTTCTTCTGATTATTCTTCTGAATCATCATCATTTTTTGACCTCTAAATGTTTTTCACAACTTCCTCTTCTTCTATATTTGAATCAATTCCATGTCCACTATCTTCATCAACTTTTATCATATCATCACAAGGGCTTGTTGAGGTATTTTTGGTTTTATCTTCAAGGATATTAACATAAATACTTTCAATAATTATCCTAAGGTATTATTCAAACATTGATAATTTTTTCTCTACATTGAATAATCGAGGAATATTCCTTCATCTTCTCTATTACCATACTTTCCTAGATTTCCTTCTTTTTTCTAATAAAACATTTACTTCCAAAGACTTTAAAATACTTCCAAGTGGAATTCCTTCCATGCCACAACTCATATGGTGTATTGGTTTATCGCATATAAATCCTTGTTTTATTTTGAGAATACACTACAACTTTAATGGCCCCTTTCCCATTATGGTGAGAGATTCCTCTATCAATCAACATAGTTATAGCTATATTGTTCACTTATTGATTCCTTCTACAAGTAAATTTTTTTGTGGGGATCTCATATCATCCACTATAGGTTGTATTCCATTTTTCTCCTATAATTTTCAAATTCAATATATGTTTATTACCCTCAATTTTCATACCGTAGAACATTGATTGTGCGGCCAGTATCATTATCTTCTATTCGACGATAAGTTTTCATACAATCAAGCACTTGTCGTTTCTTCTGTATAACCATCACACATGTCATCCTGCTATAATCATCAATGAAAATAATGAAGTAACATTCTCCATATGTTATAATATCATTTATTGGACCACATATTTATGTATGGATGAGATCAATAAGATTCGATGCCCTTTTCTTCTTTCGCCAATATGAACTGCAGACCAACTTCCCTCATATGAATGAATCACAAGTCCTTTCTCATTCATGTTTCAGATTGGGGAGATCCATGAATATATTCGTCTTTGATATCTATTCCATGTCTTTTTGATTAATTTGACCCAACATTCAACGCCACAAGTTGTTTTCTTCTTCAAATGTTTGATAGAAAAAGTTCCCTTTATTGTCAACCTGATATAAGTTGTTGTCTGTTCTAAAACCTTTCATAAGATAATTCCCAATTTTTTCTTTTATAATGAAGCCTTTTTGATTGAAAGTCACTATAAGTCCTAAGTCACATAGTTGAATCACATTTAGGATATTGTGACACAAAATTTCCACATTAAGAACATTAGTTTTCTTAAGCTCGTCAATTTCTAGTTCTATGATCCCACTACCTTTGATATTCAAAGAACGATCATCATTGAGCCTGGCTATTCCATCAACCCTTTTCTTTACATTCTTAAATAAATATGCAATTACCATCATATAGGATGAGAATACTCTATCAAGAATCTAGGTGCTAATGTTCTTTGTAGATTTGAGAGAGACTTCTGCAAGATTGGATTTATTGAATTCTTTTTTACTTCCATGAAATATTTTATTGAGTGGAAGATAAAGATATAATTTCTAATCTATTTTCCATGTGTATTTTTTCATCATAATAGTATTTTTATTCTAGAGAATAAAACCTATTTTTAAGAGTAACACTATCTGGTTGGAAAGTATTGACTTGTATCCAAGTTATGTATGTATTATTCTTGTCTTTCATCTGTCTACAATAAACAACTTTATATTAAGAGTTAGAATAATGAAAACAATCTCCATAGAAACTATTTCTTCTATAAGATGAAATATATGAATTATTTCTCCTTTTTTAGCATCTTAACTCTTTCCCTTTCAAATATCTCCTAGCCTCTTCATAGTATGACATGGTATGTCCAAGAAAGGCATAGAATTGACATTTTATAAGAGGATAAATTTTATCATTTTTGTTCCGCCTCATATACCCTTCCTTATGAAAATACTTTGACTATTGGTAATTTTTTGGGAACTTGAGGATATTTTTTAGTTATTCTTTTAGTTTTATTTGAGGCTTTATTTGTTAGGAACAAATTTTTAGGTTTCCTTTATTTTTGGACCATTTTACTTCTATCATTTTATAATTCAAAATAAATACCAATTCCACTATTTCCCATGCATGTGTATCTTTTATCATTAAAAATCTTTTATACTCCATCAGAACCACGATTAGCTCTCTCTATTAGCTTAGAATATAATAACCTTCCAAACATTATTTTCTTCTTTGTTTCTTTTTAATGTGATTCACTTTTACGTTTACACTTAGGAGTAACAATTTATTATTCAATAACCTCAAAGGAATTGGACTTCTCCACCATTATAGATGTATTTTCATTAATGACCTTTTCCTATAATTCAATTCTGAGATTCAGTTCTACAACATCTTTTGTGCTTTCAAAGGTTGTTTAATATTCTTTTAAAACTTATTACAATCGATCAATTTTGGCTTCAATTTGATCAATATATCCTAATTACTATTCCACAACTTCTCTACAAGGTTTTCTTTTTTTTAAATTTAATTATCATGAATTCCAAGAGAATCCTCAAGTTGAAACTTGAGAAAAACATAAGAAATAAACTTATAATCTCAATATTTATCCATTGATGGTTCTGAATTTTCAACTATAACCATCATAGATGAGTGGGATCTAGATTTAAACTATGGTTATTCTTCCTCAAAAAAATTATTTTCACCATCTTCTTCTTTACAGAAAAAACTCTTTCTCTATAATTTTTTTCGAAATTTGAAGTCTCCCTTTTGAGAAAACATTTTCTGAGAATTCTATGAGTTTCCAGCTTCACATTCTTTATCATAAAACCTCCTTGAGACATGAGAGTCGATGTGCCCAACTTTACCACAATAAAAACATTCCAAGGGTATTTTTCCTTAAAATATTCCTTTTCATATCATGAATTTCATAGAAAAGAGAGAAATAAGTACATATTCATCATTATATATATCAATACTATATCCATAAATCTTAAGTCCATCCATGGATTTTAAAGCCATATCCTTGCTTAATAGACTTATTTCATCCTCTGGTTTGACTCACATTTCATATGCCACTAGACTGCCTAGCAGATCAACCGAATAAATATTTGAAATATCCCTTTCCTCAAGGGATGAAACTTTTTGATTATAGAGATTTAGAATAATTCTCAATATTTTCTTAATAATTTCAATCTCTTTTATTTCTTCACAAAGTACTTTTATTTCTCAAACAACTTAATTTATTTCATTAAAAAAGGTATCTACATTTTCATTAGGATTCATTTTCAAATCATCAAACCTATTGTGAAAAACTTGTATTTTTTACTCTTTCACGTTGTTTTCACCTTCATATATATTTTCTAGTTTTTTCCACAAATATTTGGATGATGATAAACTCATCACCTTCAGATATAATTGATAAAAAAGATCTATAGTGAGGGAATTTTATGCTTTAGTATCAACATTAAGCATTTTTCAGTCTGTATCAGTCATAAATATCCATGTTGCATCAGTGACCTATATCCTATATGCAGTGGGAAAAATAACTTCATTTACAAGTGATATTATATGAGATCTAATCCTATTATTCCAAATATGAAAAAAATTTCCATAAAATTGGGGGAATCCCTTAACATTAACTAAATTATCTATAACAACTGAATAGTATATATTTAACTCCAGTAACATATCTCTGATATCACTTGAAGGACCCCGTGACACCCTGAGATGGGAGGGGTGAATCAAGGTGTAAAATTTTTCGTAAAAAGTGATAGAACTTATTCCCATATTGGTAGGAATGGATTAAACCTATCTGATGGGAATGGGTAGAAAAAAACAACCACATGAAAAGAGATCACGCATCAATTTTACTTGGTTTACCACTAAGGTATATTCCAATGAGTATACACCAATAATGTTTTGGTCATACCTAAATCTTCTAATCTTCATTAGTTGTGGAATAGAAGAGTTCAAATATATTCAATCTGTTCCAAGAACACTACCTTTACCATATTTTATGGATAACATACTTCATCCCACAGAACACTTCTATCGGATCCCCCAATATCACTAATTTGAGATAAGTCTAACTCATTTTATTAACATGAAGGTTGATTCAATGGATTTGGAGTGAATTTCCGGTCCCTATCTAGAATGATACTCTTCTTTCACCATAGACTTGATTTTATTTACTCTGAAAGCACTAATAATTGAGAAACTAATGTTCAAAACTACCTTTATAGAACAAACTTCCTTTACAAAGCTCATTGATTCAATGTGGATTACCCCATCATCATGAATCACCCATTATATAGAAGAAATGTCAACAATAAAGACTAAACTATTCTTTTTGTGATGATCAACCTCATGTATAAACCCAGATTCATGGATCTCCCCTAGCTTCGCAAAATAAGAGTGATTCTAGATTTTCCATGAGTAATTTCGTGTAAAATGAAGTGTGGGTAGACTTGAATTTGTAGGCTTAGTCATTCTCAATGCTTTATCTCCTATTAGATAATTTTCTATATCTTTTAAAAAGTATTATTCTAGCTCCTCTATTCATGATTCTCCATTGAGATTTGATGTTGTCACAATGTTTTTCATCAAACCATTGTGCACTCATGATGCCCCAATTCTCATAATCATAGTGAACACTTTCATGGTTCCTGATGCTCCACCTCTTCACAAATATCATCCCAGTCTTTTTGAAACCCATAAATTTACCATTTTCATGAATCATTGATTCAAGAAAACAACCCTTTGTGATGTTAGACCATCCTTTAAATTTTGGGCCTAAAGATTTGGAAAACACTTGGAAACAATTCCACCTTAAAAATTATTATCTATATGTATTATAAGATCACTTATCTTTCAAACTCATTAATCAACCTAGTGTGTATTAACAACAAACACAAACCAAACTCAATTTCTAGCAAAAAAACATCGTAGTTATAATAGTTTCATTATTCTTTATTCACTTGGTTCTATTTTGGTTGAACCCTAGAGGATGGAGGTTGATGTTAAATAATGTTTTCATTTGTTGGATTTTCATTGTGTTATATCACCAATTAGGTAGGTATTCCTTTCCATTTCCTTTCCAGAACATTTCATATGATTCGTGAGCCTTTCCAAATGAATATTTATTATTCTTTTCATCCTTGTGATTTTCTAATGTAATTTTTATGGACTCCTATGTTGGTTATTTGATAGAAATTTTGTTTTCCAATGGATTTATATGGTTATGTTTATATGTATCTAGGGCATATGTATGAAAGGTGTTTGATAAAATTATAAGATAATTTTAAAATGTATTTTGATGTTTTAAAGTGTTTTTTGTCCTAGTTAGAGTCTAATAAAATTGGTTGAATACTGCAATTGTGCTTTTTGTGGGTTTTGGCCTCTTTATGGATTTGGTTCTCATGTGAGAACTCTTGTTCTTCATTGAGATGATTCTTTGTGTTTCATTTATTTAAAATTATACATTCCAATAGATTTCTCTAATTATTTTAGTGTGATATATAAACATTCATATTTCTGTGAAGTGTACATATAAATGTGTTCATGATTATAAATTCTTAATTAAATTGGATGTCCATTTTCTAAAACCATGTTTTCCCCAAATGATGTCAAAATTCCTAAATGTTTTCCAAATGGTTTCTTGGTTTCCATATTTCTCCCAAATGAGGTTTAAATTTGTGTCCTATAGAGTTTTCCTTGGATACCCATTTGGAACTTTAGAACTACATGTTATCTAAGACATGCTTCAATGTCCCATTGGGAACATTGAAAGGACCATTTGGATCTATGAAGGTTATGTTTGGAAAAGCATCTTGGTTATTGGAAATGGTAATTTATGAAGTGTATTTTCCTATGAAAAGTTTTTAAATATTAAATGTTAAGGCCTGTTTGGTACATTTGGATATTTTTTTGGAAAATGAATTTGGATTATCATGTACTTAGGGATAATTTTTTTACTTCTATATGTTTCTTGGAAAATAGTTTTGAACTAAAAATATGGTTTGGCTCCATTGGCACCATTAAAAAATATTAGTGTGATGGGAATCCCATTGTTTTCCTCTACTAAGAGAGGTTATCTACATAGACTGTGTCGAGGAGGGGGTGAGGAATTCATGTTGGCATATGAGTGTTATTTTTAATGTCAAGTGTGTGATGAACTCCTCAATTTTCCTCCTATACTATCATAATTGGATCCTAGACAGCATATAAAAGGTTGAGAGATGGTTACTCTCTAGTTCCAAATGAAACATACTAGATCCCACATGTTATATGAATTTCCATGGTGGGGGTGACACTAGTGTTAGGAGAGTAGTGCATCCAATTCGATGATATACTATATGTTAGGACCATGCTTATAAGGAATATTAACATTTTCAGGTATTGTATTTTGTTTTCAATGAAGTTTAAGAAGAAAAAAAATCACCTCACTTTGTAAAAGTGGATGATTGGACAGAACATTGTATTTAGGAAATCAAACTCATAATTCGTAATAAAGTACATTTGATTAGGAAATAAGGATATTGATAGAGGATAGGGAAGTTACAACACATTCCTTGTTAAATCTAATGATGATAAATATGATCAATAAAAGGTTAAATATCATGACAGATAAGGTTCATAATGAATGAAGAAGTGAATTTTGGTTGAATATGGTTGAAGATTTAACATTTTATTAGTTTTTAATTGTTGAATAATCCAAATGACCATGAATCTGTATGGTATTTTTTCCAAAGGTGATATTTAAGGTGGCATAATTTCCCAGGGTTTAAAAAAAATTTGGGCCTTAAAAATGGCCTTTTGTTTTATTGAAAAAGGATGGTTATCTATAAAATATTTCATGGAATTAAGTTCATCAAATGCAAAGCATAATCCCCAGAATGCATAGGAGGTATGTGAGATGGTGAAGGAAAATTGGAAAAGGAATATTTCCTCATTGCAGTGTTATGCGGACCGCAAAACGTGTTACGTGAACCACATAAGGAAAACAGTTCATGGGAGGCTTGTACTTTATGGGAGGCTAACAATTCATTGGAGTATTTTCATTTTTATAATGAATCCTTGACTATGGATTCTTCAATTTATTTCTATATTTGGAAGATAGTGGCCACTATAAAGGGTTAAAGCACTATGCATATCGCATAGCAGTTTGCAATGAAGGTTGTACCGCATCGATGTTTTGGGTAATTCAGGTTAGTGGGTTTTGCAGATCTTATTTCCCTATATAAATACTCATAATTAGATCATTATAATTAGATAATTTTACTACAATAGATCACTTTTACAGGAAGAATTTAGGTAATTTCAAAATAGTTCATGAGGGATAATTCTGTGAAGGATAGGAGTTCATGTGAGAGAATTTCATGAAAGGATGTAGTTTGTGGAGGAAAGATTTTGAGGAGGAAGTTTTTTGTAGAATGAGGATTAAGGGATATATATCCATCAAAGTAAAAGGGATCGCGTAGCATATGTGGCTCATGGAAGAATCATTCATTCACAATGCAGGGGCAGTCCGTGGAAGAATCAAGCATCTAAGGAGTAGGGGTGGTCTGTAAAAGAAGGTTGTCCATGAAGCACTCATGCCATGTGGTGTGAGGCATATTTTGGAGGATACCTGAAATCTTTCGGTGGGTACAAGGAAGATTTTTAAAGGACTAAAACAGTTTGAAAAATCAATTTCAGTAAACTAACATTATGTTAAAAAGTGGGATTTCTAGATTCAGATTAGAAGTGGTTCAGAATTGTCTCAGTAGTATTTTGACATAAGTTTTATTTTCATATTAGGAAATTAGAATTGGGAATTGGACTAGGAAATCATACTCAGAATTGTTACAAATATAAGGAAGTTCTTACCATATTCTGGGTAATAAAGTAATGAATTTTTTTGGAAGATCTTATCTGTTAAAGTTGATCAAGAATAACTGTAACATGTTTGTTACAAAAATTGTATTACATATTTTGTGCAAGAAGAAACATTGGCACTATTGGATTTTTTTACATAGTGTTACATCAGTGTAAGGGAATATCCTACTCATTGTATTCCACAAAAATGATTATTTTATATTATATTTTCTAGTAATGAATTATTTATGAACCATACAAAGGGCGTAGTTACTTTGGTTGAGTAATGAACCTTGTAAATTCTTGTGTCCCTGTGGATGTGTGTTTGAATTGTTTTTAGTATGGAAAGAGATCTTTTATTGGATAAGAATTGTATTTCATAATTAAGGAAAAATAAAAAAAATATCACTGATTCACCCCATCCCCCTCTCAATGATACTACTATCATGATAGGTTAATTTAACTATAAACCTCATTATACACTTGTACATGGCTCTAAACCAAGTATTTCTAGGGTTTCCATTCAGTTTGTTTATGAAATTCCCATGAATATGTATAGTGTATATTCCAATTTTTTTTGTGACACCTTATTTTCTAGTAATGTATACATGAACTTTATTGTACAGGGGCTAGATATTTTTCATTTTTAATTATTCTTTTGATATACCCTAATACATATGTTTAGTTTGTATTCCTCTAATGTATCCACTTACCTAGTTTTTTGTTTTATTTTTTGTATTATTTTTCAGAACTGCATTTTGAAATGGAATTTTTTTAAAAGGAATCCCATGTTTTGTTTTAGAAGGGGATTTTTGGATGGATGAGTTTGGTTATTTAAATGGAATAAACCTATTTTATAACTATATTAGTAAACTACTATTAATAGACTAATTTAGAAAAGGATGTGTATAGATTATGTGGTGATTACCTACTGAGAGAACCTATGTTCAAACCTTACTTGTGTCACTCAGTGTCAGTAGACACAATATATTTTATAGGTTGAGATTGTTTTTATAGTTCATTTGAGAAGTTGTTTGATCTTGAGGATGGGGGTGACCATGATTTCACACTGAGATCGTGTTTATTTATAGACTATAATTAGTTTTTTCTTGTCTCTTTTATTAGGATCATATTTTATTTTTACTACTATTGTTTTATTCATGTTCACATATTATTGTATCCTACTTGTGATGAGTGATTTTTTTTATTTATGTTTGTGGTTATTTGGTGAAATCATCCATAATGGTTTATCTTTTGATACCCTAAACCTTATCATCATCGTGTAGGGGTTAATTATTCCTTTTATGACTTGTTGTAGATCTTTTTAGGTATCCATTTTTGGGATGACCAAGTCTATTTCATGAAAAATGGTACCAAATCCCCCATTGTTGTTTGGGGTATCAAGTAGACTGGAGATAAGACTATCAGAACTTGGCATGTAGGTAAGGGAATAGAATCATGTATTCTTACTCATCATGAGCCTTTAGTTACCAAGGAAACTAGAGAATTTAGTCTTTAATTTTTATTTTAGGTTTATGACATTGTTTCAGTAGATTTTTTGATGAGTTTTGGATGTTATGGGGGATGAAAATGGGAGTGAACAAGTGTCATACAATTATCTTACATGGAATAGATAACTTTGATAAGCCTAATTGCATGGTTAAATATACTCTAAATGGATGATTCATGCTTATCACATGGTTTTCTAAACCATGTGTCCATGTCATAAATGACCACCAGTTCTCTATTTCATTGGTTTCAGTGTGGGTGATGTTGTTGGGTTGATTGTGGTTGGTGTGAGTAGAAAAATAGTATCTGAAAATTATTTCTAGAAATGGTTTTCGTATTTGAAATTAATTTATAGTGGGAAAATGGTTTCCATTATAAATTTCATTCTTTCCTAGTGGGACACATGGTTTCAAATGAAAAGAGAATATTTTTTGTTTTGGGATTTAATATTGATAAATTGGGATAGTTTTATCACAAGTGTAATAGGAATGAAAATTAGATATGTAAATGGGTGGATTTGAAATGGTTTTATAATGGAAATGTTTTTTTGAAATTTCAAATGGAAATGGTAGCTTTAAAAATAGTATTTTTTGTTCTTTATTGTGATGTTATTGTTTATAAGGTGTTATATTGGTTGATTTCGGTATATTTTTGGTTTCATGTTTTTTGTTTTTATGTATTTTTATTTATAGTAAACATCCTAAAAAAATCATGATGATTTCTTAGGTGCCTCTCCCAATTATTGGCCCTTCCCAGACTCCCAGTGGAGTGGTGGATTCAAGAACTTCTCAAAAGTTTCATGTTTTCTTTGGTGGCTGAGTTCTTCTAGAGGTTGTGGAGTGGTTTGGGTAAATTGTAACTGTCTTCTAGTCCTTAAGAACCCTTGAAACCTTGAGAGTGAAATTTTTCGTGGGGTATGTTCAAGGGACCTTGTTTGGATTAGTGGATGGTTATCACTCCACCCTCGTTTCAAGTTAGGATGTCTTAAGAGGTATTCAAGGCCACTTTCTTCCAGTAGTTTATCCCTGAGGAAGATAAATAATGAATATAGAAAATATCATGGGTATTTAGATAGGTTAATTAATGGTGATGGGGTATATTTACCTCCTTAAGGAGCTAGTTTGTTTTTCCCCAGATATGGTATTGATAGATCTATTGAAATATCATCTCTTTTGGTGGGGACTTCACCCAGAGATCAATGATTGAGTTCTTTCATCCAGATAATTTCTATTTAAGAAGCAGGAAAATGAAGCATTATTAGCCGAGTTGGTTTCCCGAGGGAAACCCATGGTGGTTGGAACCTCAATATATCTTGGTTCTAGTAAGGGTTTGCCATCTGGTGGGGAGGGTAAACCAGAGGAACATTATTTAGAGGAGTCTTCTTTGTATATTCCTACTTCTTTAAAAAAGGAACACTCTCTCATTTTCTTCTTATGTGGTTGGTTTGGGAACTCTAAGACATCATTCCATAATACTCTGAAGATGTTTCATCAGTGTGGTTGGCTTGGGAATATTCATAAATATTACTAGGTGGGCACTCAACACGAGAAAAATGATTAATTTATAGTTTTGTATCCAAGAATATTTTCCTCTCCAAGATTTTTATGTTACCATTTTATATTTTATTAGTTATTATCTTCCTTGTTGAGCCATTGTTATATTTTTCTTCTTTAATATTTAATTTTATTTGATTTAGGTATCACTTTGGATCATCCATTATCTTATACTAGTTTGAAGATGAATATGTACAATGTAATTTATGAATTGTGGTTTTATTTGGTGTCCTACTATATTTCCTTTATTTGGGTCTTTCTCATGTTGTAGGTTGGTATCATGTTGTTGGTTCCTTAAATGGTGGGAAGAACCACTCTGGATATCTTTATTGTTCTCCCTTGAGCCAGTTAGGTGTGAATTATGTAGTAGGGGATTCAAACTATGCTTGGTGTTTTCATTCGATTTCAGGTTAATTTTAGAGGTTTTGTTTGGATTTGGGATCGTTTTAGAAGTTTCATTTCGGAGGTTCTTCTTTTGAGGTTCTGAGTTTTTGTTTTTTTTCTATTTGGGACTTAGTGAAATTATGAGTGTGGAAATGTTTTATTGTGGGGAGAATTTTCATACCCTATCTTTGGTTTTCCCTTTTTTTATTTCTTAGTTTTAAATTTTTTCCATCAAATTATAGTTGAATTCTATGTATGAATTGTTGAGTTTTGGAGGTTTTAGTTTGTTTTTTACTATATACATGGTTATTTTGCTTTATTTGGTGGTAAACCATGAGAAAATATTATCAAAGGGGTGTTTCTAGTTCATATTGAATATCATGGTTTTTCCAAAACTGTGCGAGACAAAGGAGTAACCATGAGACTATCATGGAGTGTTTGAGAGATAGCACACAACTTTTACATATTTAGGGGAAACCATACATAAATCTTGTGAATAATTATAAACACTCAGCAGAGGTTCATCATAGTATTGGAGATTGGATTACCAAACCAGGAATCCATACCATGAAAGGATCCTTTGTCTTTATAATATGGTGTGTGTGGTCAGCGCACAGTTTGATAAACTGTGCAATTAACCATGTTGCTTTCCTAGAATCCCGAAATCATGAAATTACAACATTTACTTCCTAAAATTAAAAACCTAATTTGACCCCTATCCTTTCCCATTTAGTTTTGGTGCATGAAGTGTCTCTCAAACCCTCCTACCTTGGATCCTCTTCCATTCTCAAATCTTATCTTGGATCTTGGTGATTCTTCTTTTTATTATAAGGTTTTCCCTCTCTTATCCTTATCCCCTCCTATTTATTAATTCTTTATTGGATTGTTTATCTTTGTGCCAAACACTAGAGGATATAGGATGATTTTAGTATGAGTTTTCTTTTGGTTTATGGTGTGTGGTTTAGTTCTTTGGTATCCTTTATGACATTATTTCAGTTTCATTATATTCTCTCACCTTTGAGGTATTTTTTTCTATTAATTCCCTTTTCTAAAAAATATATATAATTCTTGAGATTTTCCAAATGAATTTTAAGATTTTTGTTTTTATTTTTTTATTTTGATTTTTTATTCCTTCCTATGTTGGTGGTTTGATGGAAAATGGGGTTTTCAAATAATTTTTATGGTTATGTATATGTTTATCTAATGTATTTGTAATAAATTTTTTTGATAAAATCATATGTTAAATTTAAAAAAATGTATTTTTTAATGTTTTTTGTCCTTATTGGAGTGATAAAAAATTAGGTGAGTGGTGTAATTTTTATTTATGTGGGTTTTGCCTTATTTATGAATTTGTTCTGATGGGAGAACATTTATGCTTCATTGAGATACTTCTTTCTGTTTCTTTGATTGAA
This sequence comes from Viscum album, assembly GCA_963277665.1. Taxonomy (NCBI): domain Eukaryota; kingdom Viridiplantae; phylum Streptophyta; class Magnoliopsida; order Santalales; family Viscaceae; genus Viscum; species Viscum album. Next base: position 1,628,642,643 of record OY728121.1, on the reverse strand, counting down.
CCTTTCATATTCATATGAATTTCTATATATATATATATGATAGTGTGATATGTCCAAGTCCATATGTACATGAGGTGTTCATAAAGATGTGTGAATTCATATTAATAGAAAATTTCATAGGATGTCTTTTTTCTAAAATGTTTTTTTCCTCAAATGAATTATAAATTCCCAAATGTTTTAAAAATAGTTTATTGGTTTAAAAATTTCTCTGAAATTCATGTTTGGAAACTTGGAATTTGTGTTTGGAAAACAAAATTTTTATTGGAATTGGTTTTGGATGGGATGTGTTTAACTAGTATTTTTTTGAATATCAAACTATAAGTCTTGTTTGGAACCTTTGGATGTTTTTTTGAAATAAATGAATATTCTCATATACCTAGGCCCAATTGGTACTTTGATATATTTCATGGAAAATTATTTTGAACTGTCAAGATGTATAGGCCTAGTTGGAACCTTGAAATTGTTTTTGTGTGATGGGAACCCCCATGGTTATCCTCTAGTTATAGAGGGTCTCTCCATGGATGGTGTCGAGTAGTGGTAAAGTTATAAACATTGGCATTTGAGGTTTTTGTTAATGTAAATACTATAATGAAATACTTATTCTTCCCCTTATACTTTCATCATGGATTCCTAGATGACATCTATATGGTACAGAGATAGTTTTTATATGGTTTCTGATGGGATATACCATATCCCCATGGTATAAAAATTTCCATGATGGAGGTTCCACTAGTGTTAGGTGAATCACATATACAAGATGGTGATAGACTATAGTTAGAATTATATTATTTTAAATGGTTTTAAACCTAGTAATTCTAGGGTCACTTCTCAATATGTTTGGGACATTCCCATTACTACATACACTGTATATTCTAGTGTTTTTTTGGAACCCTATTTTCTTCTTCTACTTAAATGCATCTATTTATACTTGTGTTGTTTATTTTTATTATGGAAATTTTCTTTTGATATACCATTCCTTTTATGTTATTTTTTTTATTACTCGTATTTATTCACTTACCTAGTTTTTGGTTTTATTCATAGATGTATTTTTAATAACTAGATTTTGAAATAGAAATTTATTTTAAAGGAAATACATGTTTTATTTTCAAAATGTATTTTTAGAATGTTATGTTTGGTTTTTTAAAGGGTAAAAATATATTTTATTACATTATTTTCAAACTAGAGTTAATGGAATATTTTGGGAAAGGAAACGTATGGATTATTTATTGGTTACCTAATATGTTCTTTATGCTTACAACATACTTATGATACTCAGCATCGGTAGGCACAATATTTTTTTCATGTTTATGTTATCATTTTAGTTTTATAGATGAATTGGTTGGTCTTGAGGATGGTGGTTTCCATGAGGTCTCACATATATATTTTTTCTGGTTTGGTTGTAGTTATTTTTGGTTACTTGTATCTGGATCCAGTTTTAGGTCCATTGTAGTTTTTTATCAATTTTTAGATATTATTATTTCCTCCTTCTTATATGTTATATTTTATATTTATTTTAGTGTTTATTTGTAAAAATCATAACCAATTATTTATCATGTGATATCCTAATGCTTATTGTTATCCCATAGGGATCGGGGATACCCTTCAGGCTTTGTCGCGGACCGGTTTGGGTATCCGGTTGAGGGATGACCTGTGCTGGATCATGACATTAAAAATTCCATAATTATAATTTTTATTCATGAAATATAATTTTAGAATAAATCATTTAAGGTAGTGATGGAAAATGTGTTACATCATTCATGGAGACAGTAGTCTTAACATATGCATGAGCGACATGTTCATTTTTCTAATGCATGAAGAGGAAACAATTTAGATAATGGTTTACCATTCAGATATTGTGTTCATAATATTTATATATAATATTTATTAATTAAATATATACTTATAACCATCCATGTTATATGGTAATTATTATGAAAATTACTCATTCATAGTGGTTTTAGTCCTCACATATGAAAGGAATATATTTTTATTTTACATAGGATGGGAGGGTTATAAAGTTAAAAATATTATATATTTAAAAAATAATAATTATGTATTAAATATAATATATTTATATATATATATATATATTAAATTCATATTTATAACAATCCATTGGAGGTGGTGATGAAAAATGAAATGCATCGCTTTATAGAGGTGGTAATGTGCATGTATGTATGAGTAACGTTTCTATTTTCTTTTAGATTGAAAGAAGATATACAATAGATTTTATATAATTATAATAACCATTAATTATAGAAATGATACTAATTTTTGAATATTCAGATGGTTAGAATATATTTTAAGTAGGTAAAAGAATAAATCAACTTGATGGAATTCAGTTGTAACTTATTTCACATTATTTGACATCTTCCATTAGCATACACCTTAAGCCTAATTGAACTAGTCATTTGGTGTGTCGAGGACCTCTAAAACATGGGGAGTATATTTAAGGAGGGATTTGGGAATATCTTTCTGTATATATGATGATAAAATTAATAAATAATTGAGGATATGAGGTTCCATTTTATTAGTGAGTGGAGTAACACTTTGAAAATATTAAGAACATTAAAATATAATAAATGTCCTTCTCATAGAATGTGGCTCCAGTTTATTCAAATTCTCTGATATTGGATAATATTTTGTCAACATCCACTCAAAAATAATATTTATATGACTTCTATATATATCATAAAGTTATATTTTATTTTAAACCCTCTTAATCCCCTTTAACTATTACCGTAGTGAAAAAATTTTATGATTGAAACTATTTATTTATATCTAATTATGAAATTAAAATCATTACAAAATTAGAACATGTGCAACCCAAATATGGAATCCATTTTCTATTTTTCAATTTATAAATGTTTTCAAAATTAATTATAATATATGTTTTTAAAATTTAATGAAAACCCATTTTTATGGAAATAATATTTAAACAATAAAATTATTTTATACCAAAATAATGTATAATAATGATTAAAATGGAATAAATTAGATTTTTTTAATAAAATGATACATATTTTACATACTAACCAAACATAAAATGAAATTAACTTTTTGAATACTTGACTAAAATAGACAAATCAGAAATAGTTTTATTTGAACAAAATCCTTAGTGATATTTCAAAAATGTAAAACATATATTTTTAATTTGAAAATTATATTTTAAAATATATTATATTACTTATTAAATTTATATATTAAATATAAAAAATGTCCCATAAAATTTTAGGAAAATATTATTTCAGGATAAAATCATAAATTTGAAAGTATTTGTAAAATAAATATTTTTCATTATTCACCAATGAATCAACTAGTTCTAAAAAATCCAAAAATTTCATCCGAATATAATTTTGACATTTTGATTTAAAAAATTAATTTAATTTGATCAAATAAAATTTCAAAATTAATTCATATATATTTCAAATTGAAATAAAAAAATATAAATAAAAACAATTTTATAGAAAAATGTCCCTTTTTAATCATTAAGTGATGTGAACATCATTTTATTTCAAATTCCAATGAGAGTTAATTTATCTGTTTTTTCATTATATATTCATAGTGTATTTATGTTTACCATGTATTATAATAAATTATAATTCACATGATTTTGGTTTTTCATGTAACATAATATATCGAATATAGATTTATTCATAAGAAAATGCATTCAAAAATCTATGTGTGTTACATTTTACCGCCTTAATAAAATTTCATCCTTACAAATTTAATTTTTTAATAAAATGAGTTAATAATGACATAGTAATATAATATGATGTGTATTTTATCATAATAATTAATTTCAATTTCACTAATTGGAAACTTGGTATTTCTAAATAAAATATTTCTAAAACCATGGATTTATCATTATAAGAATCATACTTTTGAATGAGCTTACAAAATCATAACATGATAGCCTAGTGTTATTTTACACATAAAACATGATAGATTTATCTTACACTTTTCTGAGTTATATATGTCTCTCACCATCATGATAGAGAATGGAAAAATACACTTACTTGATTTATTTCTATTCCATAAGAATAATTTTATCCTTTTACTGTGTTTTGAGGAGTTTTTCATCTTTGATTCATCTCATATTCCAAATGATAAATAAACATGATGATATTTTCTTACCTGAAGAACTAAAATTAACTTTTATTGGATCATAAGATAAATGAAATTGTTGATAATTTATTCCTTCTTTGTAACACCACAAGATTTCATAGTACGTAATTTTTTCAAAGTAATTCAATAACTTTCACTACATGCAACACCAAGTTTTAGCACACCATGACATACCAAACTAGCCGTTCAAAAGCAGTTATGAATAGTATTAACTAAATTTTTAACTTTATATAATCCTTATAATTTTATAATTCATATAATGAGTTTCTTAGACATAATGTAAAAACAAATACATTTTTTTCAGATAAAAGAAGTATTTCTTAAAAATTGCAATTTTACCGCCTTTTAATGGCGAAGCCTTTTTAAATTCAATATTTGAAACTTTTATATATTCAATTTGACAAAATAAACTTCTTATTTAGAATCGGTACATAAGAATTTAGTTTCAATAAAGTTTTGGTGTTTTTCTGATAACTTTCATATTTGGGTGAATAGTGAAAAATACTATATTTTAACTGAAAAAATTTTTTTTATCAAAATAATTTATATTGTTAAGTTATAAATTTTAATGGTTTGGAAGTATAAATAGATTATATTTTTACAATTTAATCCAATTATGGTCATTGTAAGTTATTTCACTTAGAAATTGGACATAAACAAGTGTCAAACTTTTGATAGTTATTATTTTTTAAAAATACGCCCTTTGGTTTTGACAGCAGGAATTAATTTTAAATTAATAAATGAAACTTCTATGTTTTTAATTTGATAAAATATACTTCATTATTGAATTCGTAGTATCAAAATTAGCTTAGGGTGAATTTTTTTACTTTTTTGAAAACTTTTAATTTTTGATGAATAGTGAACAACACTGAGTTATAGTTTAAAACCGAATTTTTATTTAAATAATTATTTATTTTATTTAAATTTATTTTAGATCAAAATAGATACATAATACCGATATAATTTAAATTTAATTCATTAGAGTCAGTTTATAATAATTTTAGATATATAAAAATTTTATTGAACTTTTCACCGTCTTTTACCTACCTCCTCGGAGAATTTCAAATTCACATAAAACAAAATTTTACCGCTTCTGTGAGTGGAATTTTAAAAATACGAGAGACATGGTTAATATCAAGGAGTAAAATGTGGTTTAATAAGATAAAAATAATTTTTTGTGAATAGTAACTTTTACTTTTATTTACCACGGTTAAAAGTAAATAGGGTAATTAATGATAAAAATGATATTAATATTACCTTAACACATGTCCTAATTCTATTGGACGGGTTTATCTCGACCAAAACCAATCTTAGGAATAAAATATTATCATTTAGGTCAACTTGGATTAGATTAGGACATTTATTATTATTTAATTCGAAGAAGAGTTAAAAGAGTTAAAATCAAAGTTTAATAACTAAAACATTTTTAATATAGGGTTATACATAATTTAAATTCGATTATAAATATTTATTAGAAAGATAAAAATATTTCATAAATAATGGTATATTATTTATAATTTTTAGACATTATATAATTTAATTTATTTATGACACAATGACGATGAAGTAATTACTGTATTAATAAAATATTAAGATAATTGATATTATAAATACCCAAATAAATGTAATTTGAGACTTTTTAGGAATTAAAATAATTTTATAGGTTAATATTACATACTAGGATTGGTTATATTAATTCTTTTCTAAGTAATAATGCTTTTATGAATTTATCAAAAAAAACATACCCAATAGTGTCAAAATTGACATAAAGGAGTTTTTAAAACAAATATTATATTGTTAATTGATATTTTATTCCTAAAAATCTAAGGTTCAGCCAAACGACTTATATCATGATAGGTGTATAATTTATGGACCACTTTGGGGTCTATTTAAAGTTTATAGTAAGTTTATTAACCATATAATATAAAAATACAAAGAGGCATGGTAAATGTCAAACTAATTAACTAAGAGTTAAAACTAAAAGATAAGGTTAATAAAGTGACCCAAACCTGTCTAAAACCTATTGGTTGAGTGGCTTTATACCCGTCCCCTCCTTATCCTCTAAATAAATAAATTTTTAGCCATTATAAACTGAATATGAATTTAATATAAAATAATATTTTATTTTTTTTCTAAGGTGCCCCTCACCCCTCTTATAAAATGGCACTCCCCCTTTACTCTAATTCACACCTTCTAAGCCATTTGACTCGGCCATACCCTACCCAAATACCCTCTCAACTATCCTCCCTTCAACTTAGAGGCCTTAGTTTGATCATAAATACAACTTAAGGAGCCCTTTTGATCAAATCAAAAGGAAGAACCCGAAGAAGAGGTAATGATTTCACCACCCTCTTTCAAGTTCCTTTCTTCTTCCAATTCCTTTTTCTTTGTTGTTTCCATTCTAAAGTAATAAATCCAGTATATTCTATATAATTTCATGTTATTATAATTATGGTATAACCAAACCACCCTTTGAACTACATGTCACCATACGTGTGTACGTACGGCTTACCGTCTCCACATCGTGGTGTAATTGTTATTCAATACATTATTATTTGGATGGGTATAATAATGATATGTATTTGATATAAATAGTAAATATAAAATTATAAGGATTATGTATATATATGATATACCATCCAATTATATATTATTTTAATATCAAAATAATGATATTTTCACTCGTGCGTACGTACGGATTACCGTCTCCACGACGCGATGAGATTCATTTCCAAGTTCACCATTCATCGACGATTATAAAAATATATATTACTAATAAGTATGTAATATATGACATAATAATGCTTCTTGATATATATATATATATATATAATTATTTATGTACTTACATATATCTTATTCACTTACATCCGTTCAATACTATATGAAAATGGAAACAGCGTTTATGCGTACGTACGGACTACCATCTCCATAAACAGTGTTTTCCATTTCATATATATGTCTATTATAAATATTTATATTCTAAATATATATGATATATAAATCATGTTTTATATTCTGGAATTATTTGAATCATGATCTAAGTGATAAAATCAAGAGTAACAAGTTAAAACACGTACGATAAGGAAAGCGATTATTACCCGAAATATTAATATAACATGGAAATTATTATTAAATGGGTAGTATAAAGTCATAAATGAATAATTTATGATATCATAAATATTAATATGGTTCTGGTATAATTTAATAACATACTATAGTCTTCATACATGAGGTTAAACGTACCCTCGACTAAAGGAAAGTCCAAGGTAAGGGGTTTTCATCTCACTCCTTATTCCCGTGAGATTCAGGCCATATTGCCACTATTACCTTTTTTGTGGTGTATGTACTGCCCATAATTGTATTCTTTGTGTAATACACTATAATGTATGTGTATTTACATATTCATTTTATGATACCTCTTTCATGAGGTGTATGTTTTGTAATTTACCTAATTGGTAAGGGTTAATTCCTCAATCTCATTATTATCCGAGATTTTTTATGTGTAAGTATTTGCTGGGACATTTTTATCATCCATGTTCATTTTTCATAAAAATGATTTCAAAATAAATATTGTAAGGATTTGTGAAAGGTACTCTTTATCAAGATCATAATTTTAAATGTTTTAATGATTTATCTTTCAAAATATTTTAAATTAATGTCCATGTTTTCAAAATGATTTTAAGGATTTATTTATATAAACATGAATGTTTTTAAATGATAATTCTTTTCAAAAGTTTCAAAGTAGTATGGGACACTTGGATTAAAAAATATCTTTTAAATTACTTCGTTTATAAATGTGTTACTTTTAAATAATTTTACAAAAAGGTTATTTCTCTCAAAATGTTTATCTCATGATTTTCAACTATGTCAGCATCCTTTACTGGATATTATTTTTGATTGAGATTGATTTATTATGATACAAAACTTCCATATAATATTGAAGGTTTTGTGATATGTTTTACTCTCTATGTGTTATTTTTATACCATTCATGGTTTATGGATAAAGTATTGACATTTCGTATGCTAGTTTTAATACGAATGTTTATGATATGTTTAAACCTTTTCATATGAGGAATGCATTGGACTTATTAAGTGATGGGTGGAGCCCGCTATAGCTCCTCGATGCATCAGTAGGTCCCATGAGACAAACTAGTGTCTTGACACAAGTCCTTGACAAAATCTTATTTGTAGTCTTGGCACAAGGCCTTGACTATGTGGTTATGATAGTCTGGCATTATGCATTCCATCAATATGAAAGTGGTTAGTGATATTGCATGTGATTATTCGACTAGTAGAATATCCATGTGAATAAGTAAATGGAATTACTTAATTTTATTTTTGTCATATTATGCTGAATTTCAAGTTTAAAAGGATTCTGTTTTAGTTATACATTGCTCTAAATGTTTATGCTTATTTATGAAAGTTTCCGCAGTATTGTTATCCTTACTGAGCATCTGAGCTCACCCCTTTCTATGTTTTATTTTTCCTAGGATTCCAAGAAGTGTATTGTGATTGATATGCATGGTTAAGCCAAGGGAATAATGACATTCATAAAGCATTATTTATGTTGTTTTTTATGTTATAAAGTGTAATGTAACATTCATGTATGTTATTTATTTTCTAATACTGCTAAACTGATCAGTCCTTCAGGACTTGATTCCTTGTAATCATGCCAATGTACTGAAATAATGCACCGTCTCTGGGTAACTGGGGTCGGGGCGTTACATTTGGTATCAGAGGAAGTTTATCAATAACCTTGGAAGCTAGATTTAGATAGATACTGATTAGATCACATAGCCCTAAGACAGACTTTGAGGATTAGTATAGAAGAACTTCCTAGAATTTTGGTATTGTAGAGATTTTGTGAGTTTTCTGAGCAATAAATCCATGTCTGGATACGAGCAGGTAGAGTTAGCTCTGGCACAGATGTACCTAGGGTTAAAACCCGAAAACACCGCTTTGAGCTACACTCGAATGGGAACTGGTGCGCGACAATGGGCCTTGATGCACTCTTGGTTATGACACTCCTGGGGGATATGCTTAGGATAATTCTAGTTTTCTTTACAAATCATTATGAAGGGTTTATGAGTATATACTTACTCAATGAAAAAATATTTATGATTATGGATTATATCCATAAACCATTCAATTTACGTTAGGTATTTTACAAGTTTGGAATTTTTTCAATTCATAAACTGACCTTTTTTATGCTATTTTATAGAAATGGCACCCACTACAAGGAATGTGAACTCCAATAATACGTATGATCCAAAGAGTAAGAAGGATCATATATTTAATGGTATTAAGGAAAAATTTAGAAGTGAAATAGTATCTCAGGTATTCTCACTATATGAAGAAATAGTATCATGTGTTCATAAGATAAGTAAATAATTCTCTGAGTGCTATGGATTTTAAGGGAAGCAAGAGAATAAAAGAATGGAAGAGATAAAGACGGATAAAGGGAAGAGGTAAAAGAAGAATTCTTCCAAATGTGATAACTCTAGAAAGAAACACCTTGGAACTTGACTGAAGGGAATGGAAGTTTGTTATAAGTGTGGAGAAAAAGGACACCATGTACATGACTGCAAGGGTAAGAAAAAGGTTTCAAATGTACAATGCTTAATCTGCAAGGAGTTGGGACACTATGAGAACCAATGTCCAAATCATTATAGTATGTCCCAAATGATGCTATTGGATAATAATCAAGTTATGATACTACCACAGATGAGGAGGAATTATTAGAGTTCCTATGTTGTTATTAGATAATTATGTCATTTGAGTGTTGTATCAACAATTTACTGGTTATAATAATTATGGAGTATATAAGGATTGTACTACAGTACTATTTCATTAAGGACTTGAGATTGTGTGGACCCAAGAAAAGTGACTCAATAACAGCTTAAATTTTTGGAAAATATATGGTTAAGAGAAAGGTAAACCATAATATGGTTCTGATACCGAGGTAGTAATTTTGGAATAATACAAGATTGATTTGGATAATTTATTTTGGATATTCTTGACTACCTTTAAACTGATTAATGATTTGTATATTCCATCATTGTTGGAGTTTACAAATTTTTTAGATAGAAGGAGTATATCGGGTATTCTATAATGAATAAGGGATCATTAATTTAATCAATGTGCTTTTATAGTAATTTAGGATGTTGCAGTGTTTTAAAAGAATACGTGATGAAGGTGTTCACATGTTATTACACGGAAAAAAAGATCTTCATTATGTTTACCTTCATTATAAATTTTGGACTGTGAGTTTGGAAAAAATTATTTTGGATAATTATAATTTGAGATTATTTTTGGATTGCCATAAAAGGACAACCCGGAGGTCGGGCGGCAACCCGTCGCATACAGAAAGGCCGCGAGACTTGAACCCGAAACTGAAGGGTGACAAGGGTGTATCACCTACCACTGGCCCACATGATGTCCTAGATTGAATAATGTAGTCTTTTTTTAAAAAAAAAATCTGGTAGATGAATTATTAATTCATTTTTTTAACCCTATATGAATAGGATAAATAGAATATCATTTTTAAGTTCTATTATCTTTTAGAGTGAAAGATGAGTTTCTGGTAGAAATTAATTAGAGGATGGGACTCTACTTGTCAGGTATATATTTTTCTTCTTCTCTTATTTTATGAAGAAATTAATTCTTATACTTTAGTAAAGGGATTTTAAAACCAAAAATGTTTTATCCTAATACCATATGTTTTGTTGAACTGATGGTATTTTAAATCATCATAGATTGATGAATTTAAGGCCCTCAATTTTACACTTGTTTGTGATTGATGACCTCAATCACTACCTATAAATATTTACGTTTTCCCTCTAATTATATGTCTCTACTTTCCACCAATGTTCTCCTAATCGAGATCATAATTTGTTGGTGACCCTTTCATTTCTCTTTTCCTCTTATTAAGACTAAATTTTATTATCCAAATTTCCGATGTGGGTTTTCCCAAAGGAATTTTCTATTTTCAACCTTTTATTTCAAAAAAATTATTTCAAATTGAGAGGACGCAATTTATTTAAGGAGGGAAGAATATAACACCACAAGATTTCATAGTACGTTATTTCTTCAAAGTAATTCAATAACTTTCACTACACGCAACAAAAAGTTTTAGTGCACCATGACTTACCAAACTAGCCGTTCAAAAGCAGTTATGAATAGTATTAACTGAATTTTGAACTTTATATAATCCTTATAATTTTAGAATCCATATTATGAGTTTCTTAGACATAATATAAGAACAAATACATTTTTTCAGATAAAAGAATTATTTTTCAAAAATTGCAATTTTACCACCTTTTAATGGAGAAGCCTTTTTTAATCCAATATTTGAAACTTTTATGTATTCAATTTGACAAAATAAACTTCTTATTTATAATATAGACGTAATAATTTAGTTTCAATAAATTTTTGGTGTTATTCTGATAACTTTCATATTTGGGTGAATAGTGAAAAATACTATATTTTAACTGAAAACAACTTTTTTAAACAAAATAATTTATAGTGTTAATTTATACATTTTAATGGTTTGGAAGTATAAATAGATTATATTTTTACCATTTAATCCAATTATGGTCATTGTAAGTTTTTTCACTTAGAAATTGGACATAAACAAGTGTCGAACTTTTGATAGTTATTATTTTTTTAAAATACGCCTTTTGGTTTTGACAGCAGGAATTAATTTTAAATTAATAAATTAAAATGCTATGTTTTGAATTTGGTAAAATATAATTCATTATTTAATTCGGAATATCAAAATTATCTTAGGGTGAATTTTTGGTTCTTTTCTGAAAACTTTTAATTTTTGATGAATAGTGAAAAACACTGAGTTATAGTTTAAAACCGAATTTTTATTTAAATAATTATTTATTTTATTTAAATTTATTTTAGGTCAAAATAGATACATAATACCTCTATAAGTTAAATTTAATTCATTAGAGTCATTTTATAATAATTTTAGATATATAAAAATTTTATTGAACTTTTCACCGTCTTTTACCCACCTCCTAGAAGAATTTTAAATTCACAAAAAACATTATTTTACCACTACTATGAGTGGAATTTTTAAAATCATAGAGACATGGTTAATATAAAGGAGTAAAATTTGGTTCAATAAGATAAAAATAATTTTTGGAGAATAGTAACTTTTACTTTTATTTACCACGGTTAAAAGTAAAAAAGGGCAATTAAGGGTAAAAATGATATTAATATTACCTTAACACATGTACTAATTCTATTGGACAAGTTTATCTCGACCAAAAAAACATTAGGAATAAAATATTATAATTTATGTCCAATTGGATTAGATAAGGACATTTATTATTATTTAATTCAAAGAAGAGTTAAAAGAGTTAAAATCAAAGTTTAATAACTAAAACATTTTTAATATAGGGTTATACATAAGATAAATTCGATTATAAATATTCATTATAAAGATAAAAATATTTCCTAAATAATGGTATTTTATTTATAATTTTTAGACATTGTATAATTTAATTTATTTATGACACAATGATGATGCAGTAATTACCGTATTAATAAAAGATTAAGATAATTGATATTATAAATACCCAAATAAATGTAATTTTAGACTTTTTATGAATTAAAATAATATTATAGGTTAGTATTACATCTTAGTATTGGTTATATGAATTTATTTCTAGCTAATAATTCTTTTATGAATTTATCAAAAAAAATACGCAATAGTGTCAAAATTGACATAAAAGAGTTTTTAAAACAAATATTATATTATTAATTGATATTCTATTCCTAAAAATCTAAGGTTCTTCAAAATGTCTTATATCATTATATTTGTGTAATATATGGACCACTTGTGGGTTTATTGGAAGTTTATAGTAAGTTTATTACCCATGTAATATAAAAATACAAAGAGGCATGGTAAATGTCAAACTAATTAACTAAGAGTTAAAACTAAAAGATAAGGTTAATAAAGTGACCCAAACCTGTCTAAAACCTATTGGTTGAGTGGATTTATATCCATACTTACATTATCCTCTAAAGAAATAAATTTTGAGACATTATAAACCGAATATGAATTTATTATGAAATAATATTTTATGTTTTTCCTAAGGTGCCCCTCACCCCTCTTATAAAAGGGCACTCACCCTTCACTCTAATTCACACCTTCTAAGCCATTTGGATCGCACAAACCCTGCCCAAATACCCTCTCAACTATTCTACCTTCAACCTATATTCATTATTTTTATCATAAATCCAACCTAAGGATCCCTTTTGATCAAATCAAAAGGAAGAATCCGTAGAAGAGGTAATGATTGCACCACCCTCTTTCAAGTTCCTTTCTTCTTCCACTTCCTTTTTCTTTGTTGTTTCCATTATAATGTAATAAATACAATATCTTATATATATTGTGATGTTATTATAATTATGGTACAACCAAATTCATTATTCTATCAACCCGTTGAATGACATGTCACCGTACGTGGGTATGTACGGCTTACCGTCTCCACGTCGTGGTGTAATTGTAATTCAATACATTATTATTTGGATGGGTATAATAATGATGTGTATTTGAAATAAATAATAAATAAAACATGATAAGGATTCTTTATATATGATATAACATCCAATTATATATTATTTTAATATCAAAATAATGATATTTTCGCTCGTGCGTACGTACAGATTACCGTCTCCACGACGCGATGAGATTCATTTCCAAGTTCACCATTCAACAATGATTATAAAAATATATATTACTAATAAGTATGTAATATATGACATAATAATGCTACTGGATATATATATATTTATATATATAAGTATTTATGTACTTACATATATCTTATTCACTTACATCCGTTCAATACTATATGAAAACAGAAACAGCGTTTATGCGTATGTACGAACTACCGTCTCCATAAATTGTGTTTTCCATTTCATATATATGTCTATTATACATATTTATATTCTAAATATATATGATATATAAATCATGTTTTATATTCTGGAAGTATTTAAATCATGATCTAAGTGATAAAATCAAGAATAACAAGTTAAAACACGTACGATAAGGAAAGCGATTATTACCCTAAATATTAATATAACATGGAAATTATTATTAATTGTGTAGTATAAAGTCATAAATGAATAATACAAGATATCATAAATATTAATATGGTTCTGGTATAATTTAATAACATACTATATTCTTCATACAAAAGGTTAAACGTACCCTCAACTAAAGGAAAGAGCAAGGTAAGGGGTTTTCATCTCACTCCTTATTCTCGTGAGATTCATGCCATATTTTCACTATTAACTTTTGTGTGGTGTATGTACTTCCCATAATTGTATTATTTGTGTAATACACTTTAATTTATGTGTATTTACATATTCATTGTATGATACCACTTTCATGGGGTGTATGTTTCATAAGTTACCAAATTGGTAAGGGTTAATTCCTCAATCTCATTATTATCTGAGATTGTTTATGTGTAAGTATTTACTGGGATATTTTTATCATCCATGTCCATTTTTCATAAAAAAGATTTCAAATTGAATATTTTAAGGATTTGTGAAAGTTTCTATTTATCAAGATCAGAATTTTAAATGTTTTAATCATTTATCTTTTTAAATATTTTCAATTAATGTCCATGTTTTCAAAATGATTTTAAGGATTTATTTATATGGATATGAATGTTTTGAAATGATAATTATTTTCAAAAGTTTCAAAGTTGTATGGGACACTTTTAATCAAAAATATCTTTAAAATTACTTCCTTTATAAATGTGTGACTTTTAAATAATTTTACAAAAAGGTTATTTCTCTCAAAAAGTTTTACTCATCATTTTCAACTATGTCAGCATCCTTTACTGGATATTATTTTTGATTGAGGTTGATTTATTATGATACAAAACTTCCATATAATATTTAAGGTTTTGTGATATGTTTTTCTGTAGATGTTTTATTTTTATACTATTCATGTTTTATGGATAAAGTATTGACATTCCGTATTCTTGTTTTAATACGAATTTTTATGTTATGTTTAAACCTTTTCATATGAGGAATGCATTGGACTTATTAAGTGATGGTTGGAGCCCACTATAGCTCCTCGATGCATCGGTAGGTCTCATGAGACAAACTAGTGTCTTGGGACAAGTCCTTGACAAAATCTTATTTGTAGTCTTGGCACAAGGCCTTGACTATGTGGTTATGATAGTCTGGAATTATGCATTCCATCAATATGAAAGTGGTTAGTGATATTGCATGTGATTATTCGACTAGTAGAATATCCATGTGAATAAGTAAATGGCATTACCTCATTTTATTTTTTCCATATTATGCTGAAGTTCATGTTTAAAAGGATTTTTTTAGTTATACATTGCCTTAAATGTTTATGCTTATTTATGAATGTTTCCACTGTATTGTTATCCTTACTAAGCATCTGAGCTCACCCCTTTCTATGTTTTATTTTTCCCAGGATTCCAAGAAGTGTATTGTGATTGATATGCAGGGTTAAGACAAGGGAATAATGGAATTCATAAAATATTATTTATGTTGTTTTGTATGTTATAAATTGTAATGTAACATTCATGTATGTAATTTATTTTCCAAGTCTGCTAAACCGATCGGTCCTTCAGGACTTGATTCCTTGTAATCATGCCAATGTATTAAAATAATGCACCGGCTCTGGGTAACTGGGTTCGGGGCATTACAGTTTGTATCATAGGAAGTTTAGAAATAACCTTGGAAGCTAGATTTAGATAAACTATGATTAGAGCACATATCCCTAAGATAGACTTTGAGGATTAGTATAGAAGAACTTCCTAGAATTTTGGTATTGTAGAGATTTTGTGAGTTTCCCAAGCAATACATCCCTGTCTGGAAACGAGCAGGTAGAGGTGGCTCTGGCACAGATGTACCTAGGGGTAAAACTAACAAACACTGCTTTGTGCTACACTCGAATGGGAACTGGTGCATGACAACGGGCCTTACTGCAATCTTAGGTATGAAACTCCCGTGGGATATTCTTAGGATAATTCTCATTTTCTTTACAAATCATTATGAAGGGTTTATGAGTATATACTTCCTCAATGAAAACATCTTTATTATTATGGATTATATCCATAAAATTTTCATTTTACGTTAGGTATTTTACAAGTTTGGAATTATTGCAATTCATAAACTGACCCAGTTTATGCTTTTGTATAGAAATGGAACCCAGTAGAAGGAATATGAACTCCAGAAATATGTATGATCCAAAGAGTAAGAAGGATCATATCTATCATGGTATTAAGGCAAAATTTAGAAGAGAAATATTCTCCCATGTATTCTCAACATATGAAGAAATATTATCATGCATTAATAAGATAAGTAAAGAATTATCTGAGTCCTATGGCTTTGAAGGGAAGAAAGAGAAGAAAAGGATAGAAGAGAGAAAGTTGGATAAAGGGAAGAGGGAAAAGAAGAATTTTTCCATATGTGATAACTCTGGGAAGAAACCCCCTAGAACTTGCCTGAACGGAATGAAAGTTTTTTATAAGTGTGGAGAAAATGGACACCATGTACGTGACTACAAGGGTAAGAAAAAAGTTTCAAATGTAAAATGATTTATTTTCAAGGAGTTGGGACACTATGTGAACCAATTTCCAAATCATCAGAGTATATCCCAAATGATGCTATTGGATAATAATCATGTTATGATACTACCACATATGAGGAGCAATGATTAGAGTTCTTATGTTATTTTTAGAGAATTATGTCATTTGATTGTTATATCAACAATGTACTGGTTATAATAATTATGGAGTATATAAGGATTGTACTGCAGTACTATTTCATTAAGGACTTGAGATTGTGTGGACCCAAGAAAAGTGACTCAATAACAGCTTAAATTTTTGGAAAATATATGGTTAAGAGAAAGATAAACCATAATATGGTTCTGATACCGAGGGAGTGATTTTTGGAATAAAACATGATTTATTTGGATAAATTATTTTGGATATTCTTGAATACCTTGAAACTGATTAATGATTTGTTTATTCCATCATTGTTGGAGTTTACAAAATTTTTGGATAGAAGGAGTATATCCAGTATTCTATAAGGAATAAGGGATCATAAATGTAATCAATATGGTTTTTTGGTAATTCAGGATGTTACAGTGTTTTAAAAGAATACATGATGAAGGTGTTCACGTGTTATTACGTGGAAAAAAGGATCTTCATTATGTTTACCTTCATTATAAATTTTGGACTGTGAGTTTGGATAAAAGTATTTTGGATAATTATAGTTGGAGATTATTTTTGGATTGCCATAAAAGGACAACCTAGAGGTCGGGTGACAACCCATCATGTAGGGCAAGGCTGCGAGACTTGAACCCGCAACTGAAGGGCGATAGGGGTGTATCACCTTCCATTGGCCCACGTGATGTCCTAGATTGAATATTGTGGTATTTTTTATAAAAAAATCTGGTAGATAAATTATAAATTCGTTTTTTTAACCCTATACGAATAGGATAAATAGAATATTATTTTTAAGTTCTATTATATTTTAGAGTGAAAGATGAGTTTCTGGTAAAAATTAATTAAGGGATGGGACTCTACTTGTCAAGTATATATTTTTCTTCTTCCCTTATTCTATAAAGAAATTAATTCTTATACTTTAGTGAAGGGATCTTAAAACCAAAAATGTGTTATCCTAATACCATATGTTTTTTTGAACCGATGGTATTTTAAATCATCATTGATTTATGAATTTAAGGCCCTCAATTTTATACTTGTTGGTGACTGATGACCTCAATAACTACCTATAAATATTTAATTTTTCCCTCCAATTATATGTCTCTAATTTCCACCAATGTTCTCCTAATCGAGATCATAATTTGGTGGTGACCCTTTCATTTCCCTTTTCCTCTTATTAAGACTAAATTTTATTAACCTAATTTCCGATATGGGTTTTCCCAAAGGTATTTTCTATTTTCAACCTTTTATTTCTGAAAAATAATTTCAATGTGCGATGACGCAATTTATTGAAGGAGGGAAGAATGTAACACCACAAGATTTCATGGTACGTTATTTCTTCAAAGTAATTCAATAACTTTCACTACACACAACACCATGTTTTAGCAAACCATGACTTACCAAAATAGACGTTAAAAAGCGGTTATGAATAGTAGTAATTGAATTTTGAACTTTATATAATCCTTATAATTTTAGAATACATATTATGAGTTTCTTAGACATAATGTAAGAACAGATACATTTTTTTCAGATAAAAGAAGTATTTTTCAAAAATTGAAATTTTACCGCCTTTTAATAGAGAAGCCTTTTTAAATCCAATATTTGAAACTTTTATATATTCAATTTGACAAAATAAACTTCTTATTTATAATCAGGATATAAGAATTTAGTTTCAATAATGTTTTGTTGTTTTTCTGATAACTTTCATATTTGGGTGAATAGTGAAAAATACTATATTTTAACTAAAAATAACTTTTTTAATCAAAATAATTTATAGTGTTAATTTATCCATTTTAATGGTTTGTAAGTATAAATAGATTATATTTTTACCATTTAACCCAATGATGGTTATTGTGAGTTATTTAACTTAGAAATTGGACACAAAAAAATGTCAAACTTTTGATAGTTATTATTTCTTAAAAATACGCCTTTTGGTTTTCACAGCGGGAATTAATTTTAAATTAATAAATGAAACTTATATGTTTTGAATTTGGTAAAATATAATTCATTATTGAATTTTTAATATCAAAATTATCTTAGAGTGAATTTTTGGTACTTTTCAAAAAACTTTTAATTTTTGATGAATAGTGAAAAACACAGAGTTATAGTTTAAAACTGAATTTTTATTTAAATAATGATTTATTTTATTTAAATTTATTATAGGTAAATATATATATATAATACCTCTATAAGTTAAATGTAATTCATTAGAGTCATTTTATAATAATTTTAGATATATAAAAATTTTATTGAACTTTTCACCGTCTTTTACCCACCTTCTAGGAGAATTTCAAATTCACATAAAACTTAATTGTACCACTTCTATGAGTGGAATTTTGAAAATACGAGAGACATGGTTAATATCAAGGAGTAAAATTTGTTTCAATAAGATAAAAATAATTTTTGGTGAATAGTAACTTTTACTTTTATTTACCGCGGTTAAAAGTAAATAGGGCAATTGAGGGTAAAAATGATATTAATATTACCTTAACACAAGTCCTAATTCTATTGTACAAGTGTATCTCGACCAAAAACAACCTTAGGAATAAAATATTATTATTTAGGTCCAGTTGGATTAGATTAGGACATTTATTATTATTTAATTCAAAGAAGAGTTAAAATAGTTAAAATCAAAGTTTAATAAATAAAACATTTTTAATATAGGGTTATACATAAGATAAATTTTATTATAAATATTCATTATAAATATAAAAAGATTTCCTACATAATTTTATTTTATTTATAATTTTTAGACATTATATAATTTAATTTATTTATGACACAATGATGATGCAGTAATTACCGTATTAATAAAAGATTAAGATAATTGATATTATAAATACCCAAATAACTGTAATTTGACACTTTTTATGAATTAAAATAATTTTATAGGTTAATATCACATATTAGGATTTTTTTATGAATTTCGTTCAAAGTAATAATACTTTTATGAATTTATCAAAAAAAATACCCAATAGTGTCAAAATTGACATAAAAGAGATTTTAAAACAAATATTATATTATTAATTGATATTCTATTCCTAAAAAACTAACTTTCGGCCAAAGTACTTATATCATGATAGGTGTATAATTGAGGGACCACTTGGGGGTCTATTGGAAGTTTATATTAAGTTTATTAACCATGTAATATAAAAATACCAAGAGGCATGGTAAATGTCAAACTAATTAACTAAGAGTTAAAACTAAAAGATAAGGTTAATAAATGAATCAAACCTATCTAAAACCTATTGGTTGAGTGTATTTAGATCCATACTCAACTTATACTCGAAATAAATTAATTTGGAGCCATTATAAACTGAATATGAATTTATTATAAAATAATATTTTATGTTTTTTCTAAGCTACCCCTCACCCCTCTTATAAAAGGGCACTCCCCCTTCAGTCTAATTCACACCTTCTAAGCCATTTGGATCAGACAACCCCTGCCCAAATACCCTCCCAACTATCCTCCCTTAAACATATAGGCATTATTTTTATCATAAAGCCAACCTAAGGATCCCTTTTGATAAAATAAAAAGGAAGAACCCGAAGAAGAGGTAATGATTTCACCACCCTCTTTCAAGTTCCTTTCTTCTTCCACTTCCTTTTTCTTTATTGTTTTCATTATAAAGTAATAAATCCAGTATATTATATATACTGTGATGTTATTATAATTATGGTACAACCAAATTCATTATTCTATCCACCCTTTCAATGACATGTCACTATACGTGCGTACGTACGGCTTACTGTCTCCACGTCGTGGTGTAATTGTAATTCAATACATTATTATTTGGATGGGTATAATAATGATGTGTATTTGCTATAAATAATGAATATAACATGATAATTATTCTGTATATATGATATACCATCCAATTATATATTATTTTAATATCAAAATAATGATATTTTTGCTCGTGCGTACGTACGGATTACCGTCTCCACGACGCGATGAGATTCATTTCCAAGTTCACCATTCATCGACGATTATAAAAATATATATTACTAATAAGTATGTAATATATGACATAATAATGCTACTGTATATATATATATATATAATTATTTATGTACTTACATATATCTTATTCACTTACATCTGTTCAATACTATATGAAAACAGAAACAGTGTTTATGAATACGTACGAACTACCGTCTCCATAAACGGTGTTTTCCATTTCATATATATGTCTATTTTACATATTTATATTCTAAATATATATGATATATAAATCATTTTTTATATTCTGGAAGTATTTAAATCATGATCTAAGTGATACAATCAAGAGTAACAAGTTAAAACACATACGATAAGGAAAGCGATTATTACCTGAAATATTAATATAACCTGGAAATTATTATTAAAAGGGTAGTATAAAGTCATAAATGAATAATGTATGATATCATAAATATTAATATGGTTCTGGTATAATTTAATAACATACTATAGTCTTCATAAAGGAGGTTAAACATACCCTCGACTAAAGGAAAGTTCAAGGTAAGGGGTTTTCATCTCACTCCTTATTCCCATGAGATTCATGTCATATTGCCACTATTACCTTTTGTGTGGTGTATGTACTGCCCATAATTTTATTCTTTGTGTAATACACTTTAATTTATGTGTATTTACATATTCATTGTATGATACCACTTTTATGGGGTGTATGTTTCATAAGTTACCAAATTGGTAAGGGTTAATTCTTCAATCTCATTATTATCCAAGATTGTTTGTGTATGTATTTACTGGAAAAATTTTATCATCCATGTCTATTTTTAATAAAAATTATTTCAAAATGAATATTTTAATTATTTTTGAAAGTTACTCTTTATCATGATCAGAATTTTAAATGTTTTAATGATTTATCTTTCTAAATATTTTCAATTAATGTCCATGTTTTTAAAATGATTTTAAGGATTTATTTATATGGACATGAATTTTTTGAAATGATAATTCTTTTCAAAAGTTTCAAAATGGTATGGGACAATTTTATTCAAATATCTCTTTTAAATTACTTCCATTATAAATGTGTGACTTTTAAATAATTTTACAAAAATTTTATTTCTCTTAAAAAGTTTTACTCATCATTTTCAACTATGTCAGCATCCTTTACTGGATATTATTTTTGGTTGGGGTTGATTTATTATAATAAAAAATCCATATAATATTGAAGGTTTTTTTATATGTTTTACTGTGGATGTGTTATTTTTATAACATTCATGGTTTATAGATAAAGTATTGACATTCTGTATGCTATTTTTAATATGAATGTTTATGTTATGTTTAAACCTTTTCGTATGAGGAATGCATTGGACTTATTAAGTGACAGGTAGAGCCCGCTATAGCTCCTTAATGCATTGGTAGGTCTCATAAGACAAACTAGTGTATTGGAACAAGGCCTTGAAAAAATCTTATTTGTAGTCTTGGCACAAGGCCTTGACTATGTGGTTATGATAGTCTGGTATTATACATTCCATCAATATGAAAGTGGTTATTGATATTTCTTTTGATTATTCAACTAGTAGAATATCCATGTGAATAATTAAATGGAATTACTTCATTTTATTTTTTCCATATTATGCTGAAGTTCAAGTTTAAAAGGATTTTGTTTTAGTTATACATATCCTTAAATGTTTATGATTATTTATGAAAGTTTCCGCTGTATTGTTATCCTTATTGAGCATCTGAGATCACCCCTTTCTATGTTTTATTTTTCCCAGGATTCCAAGAAGTGTATTGTGATTGATATGCAGGGTTAAGACAAGAGAATAATGGCATTCATAAAGGATTATTTATGTTGTTTTGTATGTTATAAAGTGTAATGTAACATTCATGTATGTAATTTATTTTCCAAGACTGCTAAACTGATCGGTCCTTCGGGACTTGATTCCTTGTAATCATGCCAATGTATTAAAATAATGCACCGGCTCTTGGTAACTGGGGCTGGGGCGTTACATTATTCCTCTATAAATTTACTGAAAATGGTTATCATAAGTAAAGATAATACCCAAAATTCAACCCCAATATTTCATTAAATAATATCAACTTCCTTTCATGAAAATCCCATACTATACAATAATATTCATTTGCCATTAATCAAATATTGTTCCCAATATAGTGAAATTCTTCGAAATAACTTTAATCACTTAATCACAAAATCAAAGTTCAGTCTCCATGGTTATTTTTATCTCATCAACATATGTTCATAAAAACATTTTTCCAAAATAACCATAATTATAACTTCAATTCATTAAAAAATACTAAAGGCCACCTATCCTATAATCATGTATTATAATTTAATATAATTAAACACTTTCCAATATATCATTAATCACCTTAGAATAAAATCACATGAGGCCTCAAAAATTGTATCTTACCCTTTGAACTTATACTCATTCTTAAACATTTCAACATTTAAATAAAATACCACTACATGACATCTATCAAAACCCTATATTTAGACTCTCCAATCATTACACATTTTTCATAAACCTTTTACCAATATTTTATATCTTAATAGTAAATAATTCATTTCTTTTATATATAATTCACGGTTTCTTCTTCATCAGTTGTAATGGAATATGAATTTTTTAAACCTTTATTCAAAAAATCTTGATGATTTCCACCTTCCAAACCCATATTTGAGGATACATTAGTGTATTTTCTTATATCTTGTTAATTAAAACATTTCATAGAATACTTATCATTACTGATTTCACTATAACCACGGTTCATTTCCTTAATGTCACATGATAAATTCCATATCCAAACACACAGATAATAATTATTTGATCTCATAATAGACTCATTATAATTATTCTTATTTAAATTATAGCATGAGAGAAATTTAATTTTATATTCCATTATTTATTAATTCTTCATTTCTTACCATCCTTTTCTTATTTTTTATTTATTTTTATTGAACACAAAAGAGTTTAAAAACAATATATCACCCCTATTAGGATATCGAACAATTTCTTTATAATTCACAAATTCATGAATAATTTGAAACTATCACAAAAAAAAATTCAACTGTGAATAAAATCAATCAAATTTACTTTGGCAACATAAAAAATTTAATTAATACCTAAAAAATATAGTAATTTTTTCTTCATAAATATCTACTAAGACATATAACATTTATTTTAACTCTAGAAATTTATTTTCCTTCATAATAAAAATCACTTTAGAAAAAAATTCAATATATACACCCTTAAATACCTTTAAATCCATTATTGTAATCACATTCTTCTCTTTGTTTTTATTTATCAATGACCTCTATTGATTATCTTATTATTCAAGATAACAAAATAGAAGATCTAATTTATGATGCTTAGAATAACATAATGCTTTAAATATAATTTTCAATTAATTTATCCATCCTACTACCAATGGGTTTGAAGTTACACTGAATCCAGGAGGATGTATTCACATGACTTTATATTCTATTGACCTATTATTTTTTGAAGGATTTTTTCATTCATTGGTACCTAAATTTGGATCTAATTTCAATTGAGTTAACACAATAAATAACTACTCATCCTTAACTACAAACATTTTAGGATACTTATTCAAATGGATATTGTCCTTTTATTTCCTTCCAAAAAATTCACTCTATTACCACTATAAATAACCATTATAAAATATACATAGATTAAGATAATTAGCATGAAAACCCTTAGATTAATTATATTATCTCAAAATCATGATATAAATTTTTATTTCTTAAAAAAATCTTATCCTCTATAGTTATCAAAATCAATACTTTGATTGTAAGTATGAAAACTTACACATAATTAACCCATAAATATGAGTTAAATATAATGTATTTCTATCCTTATTACATTACCATGATCTTTTAGATTTATAGTTTATATAATTAATAAAAAAATAAATTTAAAATGGTAAATTTTTCATACAGTGTAAATATTTTCCTTAATAACATGTTTTAATATTTACACTCTTTTCATCCTTGAAACACATTCTTCTTTCAAGACTAGTCATCATTACTGTATGTTCAACTTTATTATAGCTTATATACATCTTTTTCTTATAAAAAAACTTTTTAAAACATGGTATGAGATATATAATTCTTATTAAGTGATATAAAAATACAAAAAACACATTAATACTTTGAAAAGAACAATAAAACCCATATAAAATTCCATTTTTTCAAATAATAAACATTGAGATCCAAATAATCACTTTCACTATAAATTGACTTATGTGCGAAAAAAATTAATAAAACATTTCATAAGAAATTTTAAAGGATATAGAATTATCATTAGGGTTATACATAACAACATAATTGTATGATTATTTTAATCATCCATACAATTGAATAACCTACCTAGTCAATTCTAACATCATTATAGGTATTTCTTATAAATAGTTGAATCTATCCACTTCATAAGAGTATCTTATAAATAATTAACTCTACTAACATCATAGGAGTAACTTATGAAAAATTAATTCTATCCCATTCAAAGTATTAACCTATAACCAATTAACTCAATTATTATTACCTAATGTATTGTTGGGATATAATGGACTCACTCATCATCGTATATAATTTCAAAGAACAATAGCATGAATAAAAGAGATAGTTACTTAAATATGCATCATAAAACTCATAAAAACATAACTTTGAAACCATACCCATACACACTTTTATATATCACATAAAGAGAAAAAGAATTATTTTAGTGGTATTTAAAAATGATAAATTTCTAGAACAATGTAAAAAATATTTTCTTTGAAAAACAATGGAAACTTGTAAAGATATATTGATAAATGATAATTTCATTGATGATGGGAAAAGGAAGCCATGTAATAAACATTAAAACCCCTCTTATAAAATTTTGTAAAGAAAGTATAAATTAAATTATAATTATAATTCCATTAAAAAAATTAAATAATTTAAATTTAAATAGAAAATGTCATTAATCATTCAATTTAGAATAAATAAAAACATTTATGGGATAATTTAATGAAATATATCTTACAATGTAGGTAACTTTTGAATTAATATGAAATTGAAAGATAGAACTTGAAATGGATTTGTAAACCACATGACATTAATTAAATTAATGATATAGGATTTTAATATTCCAATTAATATAGCATAAAAAAGAAAATCATGTGATGAAATTGTTATAAGACTAAAAATAATTTAAGAACATAAATCAATTTCATATAGTCCCAAAATTCCATATATATCTTTTAAATAAATTAATAATAAACTTATTTAAATTATTTAATTGATTAAAAAATCATATTCATTTAATTATCTTTATTACTTTTAAATAATTTATTATCATGTTCTATTTAATTACTAAATCGGTTAATATAATGTTAAAAGTAATTTGGGTTTCTAAGTCCAAAATGGTTTCTATATGTTGACCATGGTTAATGAGCTCATAGTTCCAACATCTACAGAAATCAAAAAAAATATCATTTTATACATTCAATATACTTTTAGAACTATTCTTGTAAGTTGGGGATGAAAAATTTGAAACATCATTCATGGAGGTGGTAGTCTCTATGTATGCATGAGTGAGATTTTCATTTCTATGATGGATGAAATGGAAATAAATTAAATAAATCAATAGGCTTAGAAAATCGTAATAATATTATTAATATAAAATCTATTCTCAAAAAAAATCCTCATGACCAACCATGTGATATGGTAATGAAAAATAAAATGTGTCATTAATGAAGGCAGTAGCATGCACGTTCACATGGATGATATTTCCATTTTCTAACTGATGGTGGCGTATAAAGTTAAATAATATATTATCTATATATAATCATAATTATTATATTAATATCATATATTTCTATTAAATTTTTCTTTATAATATTCCATGTGAGGTGGTGATGAAAAAGTAAAAATATCTCTTTATAGATTTGGTAGTCCACATGTACACACAAGCAATGTTTTCATTTTTCATCAGAGGAAAGCAGATAGTAAATATTTATTACATCAATATAATAAAATTTTTGTATAATAATGATAATAATTAAATTATATAATCATGAATTTAATATATTTGAAGGAGGTAAGGAAGAAATAAACATGAAGGAATTCATATAAGACTAATATCTTCTCCTTGGATATATTCCTTTAGATCTCACCTTAATCCTTCTAGAATTTGTCATTTAGTGAGAAAATAACCACTTGGAAGTGGGAGGAGACTTTGGGTCTTATTTGGGTATATCTTGTTTGATTTATAGTGATCATAATTTCTTATGAATTTAGGAGAGAAGGTTTTGTTTTATATTTTAGAGTAGTGGCACCCTTATAAATATAAAGAAATATAAAATATAATATTTTTTCTCATGGGAAGGGGCTCTGATAAAGTACAGTTTCAAATATATGATATTTTAAGTGAAAATACACTCAAAAATAAAAATTGTACATGGTTTACAGATATTTGATACCTCTCATTTTGGTTTAACACCCTCAACAATCATTTTAACCTTTACCATGGTGACATACTTTTTAGATGGTAACTATTCATTATGATAAAAATAAAATATAACTCATTAAGAAATTAAAAAATACTGATCCAAAATTTTGAACCCAACTTCTAAGGATAAATTTATAAATGTGTTAATTATTACTTTTAATAAAATTTTACAAAACACAAAGATAAAAAGTTTTTATAAAAATTCTGTTTTTAAGCATAAAAATGATTTTATACAAAAAAACATATATAATGATGATTACCATTAAATAAATTAGATTATGTTAAATAAAATAATACTTATTTTAATTTAAATATGAATAAAATTTTAATTTCGCATTTTTAATACATGATAAAAATTGTAAAATAAAAAATATTTTTTATTTGAAAAAAAACATTAATTAGATTTCCAAAATGTATAACATAGATTTATAAGTTAAATATTACAAGTTTAAATTCATTATATAAAATATTAAATATTTATTTCCCCTTAAAAAGGTTCTATAAACATTATTTTCAATCTAATATCACGATAATTTATTAATAGTGATATTATTTTTAAAAAAAAAATTGTATTTCATTATCCACCTAAAAACAACTATTTATGAAAAAATGAAAAAAATCACCATAAGTTAATATTGAATTGATGATTTAAAAAAATTAATTTCATTTCATAAAATTCAATTTCTAAAATTCATAAATTCAACTCCCAAATAAAAATACAAAAATATAAATAAATAATGCTTTCTTAGAAAATGGAAATTTTAAAACTTTAAACAAAGTCAACCATATCTCCTATCAATTACCAATGAGTATTAATTTATTTATTTTCAAATTTTTTATTCATAGATTTATTATTTTTACCTTTAATTATAAAAATTTAATATTAAATTTAATTTATATTCCATGCAACATAATCCATTAAACATAGTAATATTTAAAATAATATACATTCTAAAATCTATGGGTGTTGCAAATGATATTTTGTCATGAACCAAATCCGGTCACCATCAAAATCAGCACCCAACCCGGCCCATGACAAGGCCCAAAGGGCATTCTCAATCCTCGTGGGCTGGCACAAGTGCCCAAGAATCATAAAATGAAAGTTGGGAACGATTTACCCAAGTTTATAAACATATAAAAACAAACAAATCTAAAAAACCAAATCTGGATTTTTCAAACCAATACATATTTTACTAAAATTCAGAACTGAATTAAAAAATTTAAAATAATGTCTAAAAAACATTACAAAGTTACAAAACCAAGAAGTAAATCTCAATAAACTATAAATGGAAAGAGTCACATCAACCTCCACAACACTGCATCCTGATGGACTGCTAAAAACCCGAACCATTGGCACAAAATGTTGTACCGAAACCTGTGAAGAAAATAACAAAGTCTACTAACACCAAAATGTGTAAGTAGGGTGTGATCCAAATCCCATTAGGATACCACCACTATGAGATTACATGTTATAAAAATTCAAATATTAAAATCTTGAAAGTTTTCATAAACCTGGAATGCTTGTAACAATTTCTAAAAGATGCAACTTTAAATAAAAACAGTTTTCAAGTGGGATATTTTAAAGAATCCCCACTTTTAAATAAAATACCAAAGCTACTGAATTTTCCATCCTATCATACTGTATTCTAATGGTAATCATAAATCATCCAATGAGAACAAGAAAGAGGAAATAACCCCTAGGAACTAGCTCGTTGTGGGTCCCAGGTACCTCGTATCTTGGTGAAAGTAACCATCATAATATCTATTCTCATGCACACGATCCACTAGTGGGGATAATACCCATAACCTAGTGGTCCCCCATCATCATCATCATCATATTTTATTTAGTGTTTTAACCATCAAACTTTCTATGTGAAACTAAGGCCAAACTCCATTGAATCACTAGTATACTAGTACACGTCCACCCACCTAGATACTCGGGTTTCCCTCTTGTGCTCAAACAAGTTCAAAAAGCCATGAAATATAATTTTTACATGAAAATACCAATTACACATCACACATTCACCAAAAATCCCACATGTAAATCACAAAAGTCACATAATACCCCTTTTCATTGAAATTGTTTTTGAAATCATACTCACACCAAAATAGCC
The DNA here is from genome assembly GCA_963277665.1 of Viscum album. Taxonomy (NCBI): domain Eukaryota; kingdom Viridiplantae; phylum Streptophyta; class Magnoliopsida; order Santalales; family Viscaceae; genus Viscum; species Viscum album. The sequence continues at coordinate 1,628,613,188 of OY728121.1, read as the reverse complement.
CACAACACTTTTAATATCACTTTAACACTTCAACAAATCCTTTAAACATTTTTACAAAACATTTTCAATGTGATACACATCACATGAAATCCCACACACACATTCCACATAATAATCATTTTACCTTCAAATATATTTTTCATCATACTCACATGAAACAGCCCACAAACATGTTTTTCACCCACATCAAAATTTAATAAATCCTCTCAAAAATTTATAAAACATTCTAAAAATTTTTAAAATTAAAAATCACCAAATTCTCTTTAAAAAAACCATTTTAAGAAAATACACCCACTAAAACAGTAAATATACATACTTTTCACACTACGTGTAACTCATTAAACCATTTATGATTTTCATATAACACTTTCAAGAAGCATGATAAGGTTTCGCACCTAGAAACCATTCAAAAACTCCCTTTTAAACCCAGAATCACACCAATACCCTACCAAAGAAGAATTTTAATCCCATAAAACTTTTAGTAAACCATTTTCACATGTTATAAAACAAACCCAAATATTACCACAAGAGTTAAACATTTAAAATACTGAATTTAAAACAAAAGTGCAATTATAAAACTAACCGCTTAACAAACTCCATAAAAAATGGTTTTCACGCAATGAAAATCATATGAGGAACATTAAAAATAATTAAATCAAGCATGATAACTCATCAATAAATTCTTACACATGGAATCTCCTACCTTTTGTGTCTAAACCCCAAAATCCTAGTGCTAAACTTCAACCGCACCACCGCCGCACCATGAGGAATTGAAAACAAATCCTAAACCACAATGTTTCACCAAAGAGACCCCAAATCAAACCCTAGGTATGAAACCTAACTTTTTTACACTCTATAACTTCATGAAAGAGGGATGAAACCTTAAGTACAAGGAAGTAAATGGAAAGAGAAACACTTACTTCAATAAATCTTAAAGAAAACGACCCAAATACACTAGTATCTGAATTTAAAAACATCCATAAATGCATGTTTGGGTATAATAAGGGTGAGAAGGTCATGTAGGAACTGTAATCGGGGAAAAAGATTAAAAATTGAAGGATTCATGAAAGAATAAATTTACCTCTTCAAATCTAGGTGATTTGAGAAATATAGATATGTTTCACCCAAATTAGCAAAACAAATGAGCTACAAAGAGGGGGAGGAGAGAATGGGGGGCGCCTTGGGTAAGTGGGATTGGGTGAGAGTTTAAATAATCGAAAAAACTTATAAATTGAATTAGATATTAATGGATTAAAAAAATTGAATCATGAAATGGGATTTCGGGCTAGCCCAACACCTTAATAAAAAACAAAATCCATTATTATTATGGATGTCTATGGGGTAAAAATTGATATGGTGATTTTAATATACCTAATGTTACCAATTGGAAAGTGTAATGAATGTAAAATGTTAAAAAAATTAAGTAGTTATAAAAGAAACAAAATTTATTTTTAAATACGAAAATGGGATCACGGTTTGGCCCAAATTTTGAAAACCCACCATTTCCACCAAAATGCATGGAAAATACCCATAACAAATAATGGATGGAAATTAAATGAAAAATACCTTTAAAATAAGTCATGTATGTGACAATTCTCCCCACCATAAAACTTTATACCCTTGGAAATCCACTTCAAGGCTAAAGGGATAAGCCAAACCCAACTGAAAATCCAAAATAGACTCATTATCCATGTTTTTCTACCCCTAAAAAAGCTAAGATATCTCCAGTTGATCAATCAAAGAAGGAATACTCTTATAATCCAAAACATACTCCAATTTCCTATAACAATCATGCACATTCCTAATTCACCCCAAAGGAAACACCTCAAACACCATCTGAACAAGACTCATGCATTTTACCCAAACGAACAACAACATTGAACAAGGTTACATTGACCTAATTTTAATTAAACCGTTGGGAGCCTTCCAATACCAACATTTACCCAAAGAATATGTTGGTTGTTAGACAGCTCTGAACAAGACTTCCTACCACTGATCCACGACCATGAACAAAATGGAGTTACTGATATAGGGAGGCACAAATGGGCTCCCCACCATAAGAGACAACTTAAATTTTCTCAAGACGGAATCGGGACACTAATAGGGGGAGGCCCGAACAAACTCCCTGGAATAAGGGTTATAATCTCATTATATTTTTTAATGAAAACTTACATGAGACCCATAGTGGGTCTCCCCACTATAAGAACGAACCATCTAAACCGACTAGCACAGTCTGACATGAAAATGCCCTAAAATTTAAAGAGTTGGAACGACCACACAGTTAGTCTGCATGGTTTGGGAAATCATGCACTAATCGTGCTGATCATTCTATCCAAATGGGAAACTTTTCACGGTTACATGGGCCAAGGTGAACAATTGTGTAGAGACTATATGATAGCTACTGTCTCTTATCACATGGTTCCCTAGGTTGGTGCACAGTTACTAATAACTATGCACATTAATCTTTCTATCCCAAATTTCAAAAATTTCTCCAAAAACTCAAAGGAAACCAAAGAGTGAAAGTATGAACTTAGGATACAACATGGAAACGAGTTCCTCCCACCTCAACCATAAAATGGTAACAACAGGAATAAGATGATGACACCAATGGTTTAAACTATTTCCATCTTTTATACTAAGGACAAGAATAAAACCAAAGGTTTTAATGACTCGGGGATTTCCCTGACTACATGCCAGCTTCACTCTAGGAAATATGGTTGGAGATCAAAAGATTGAAGCTTATTCATCCCCATTGTTAGTATTTTGAAAACCCGGAATGTAATTTCTTCTTCTGGTGCCACAAACAACTACACTGAGATCCCAGATAGGTTCAACATGACATAACACACTCCAACCTCACTTCACCATCGCCCAACATTTTACCGAAACAGGGTCATAGAATATTCACACACATCAACCCTTGTTTATTTAGATTATAAATGGAAAGAGGAAAGGACACATGGAAACACCTTCCTCTAAATAGAGGATGTTGATATTTTCTGAAGGGAGACACACTTACAAAAATAGGATACTCTCAGAGTATTTCACAACCTTTACCTTTTAGTCAAACGAGCACATGAAATCACAAGGAATAACCGAACATGACCATTGAGGCTGATAGAAACTATAAAAGGAAAGGGATATTATTCCAAGTCCCAAATAGCACATGCTTCCGAAAAATGGAAAAAATATCCTCTCTTGACCAGATTTTCCACACGGGTGGCTTAACATCAGCCCTCACATCGAAGTTATTGATGAAGGATCCAGAGGCACTCTTATAGAACATCCAGTACTAATAACCTTGAACTACTATCACCATTAATGGCTTAGGAAAAATAAGTAAATATGGTATATTTCAACCACTAACGACAACTCTACCACTACAAGAGGATCAAAAAAACCAATAAATGAAAATGGTGTAGACTCAATATCCAATTCTCGAGAAAAATATTCCTTATATTGATCAAATGGAGGACCATCCAACAGCAAAACAATTTTAGTTGCACTTTACTTGTTCCCTAACCCTTAATGGGGGCATTCCTTATCCAACGAGAGAACCCAAGGAACCAACCAAGTTGGTCCATTGGTCAATACATACCTCAAACCAGATTCAAACGTATGAAGGGAACAACCGTAAAGGCATATTGAAACATTTCTCATAAGGAGACAACTAACTAACCCTTTAACCCAGCTAACCGACCAAACCCAAACCCAAATCACCATTCAAACAAGAGGGGTTCTTGGACTCAAAACATCCAACAATAAAAACATTTCTGAAAACACATAAGACACACCTTCCCAAACCAGTCATCAATACATCATGTTTTCATTTAAAATAATCTCTTTGAATATAAATGGTTTAGTGGTTAGCCTATCCACCAATGGTACCCCATGGGCCTCACACATGCATGTTTCCGTGCCACACCGGGCACCCTCCTCATATCTATCCCGGTACTCATCCATTTGTTCCATTAACCATCCATCATCCCATAAATCCTCATGCATGTGTTCACTCATGGAGATACCAAAGGTTAAAAAAAATACTTTCTACTTTTAAAAACCAAAACAGTTAACCAATACATCATTTTTCTCAAGAATGCTAACCACGAGATCCAAAACCAAAATTACATCTTAAAATAAATTTCAGAAATACACAATCATTAAAATAAGAACTCACTTTCAATTCATGCACATTAATTTCAACACATTTCATCCCATTAAAACACTTTTCAATAGTTTAGATAACTCTATTGGAAACAACTTTTCAAAACCAACTTTAATATAGTTCTTTCTTTCAAAAGAGGTGTAAACACACCATTTGCCATTTAAAAAAATTCTGAAAATTTAGTTCTACCATTTCAAAAATCAATCCACTTCCTCTTTACTAAAAAATCGTTTAATAAAAGTTTAAATTTCTTAAATAAAGTAATTTTTTCTTTAAAACCAAGTCTCAATATTAGAACATGAAGAGACACAAGACAATGCGAGAGGAAACTAGTTTTGGTGGGTGACTTAGAAATATGGTTGGAGGCCATAATCCAAAAACTTCACCATCATAAAGAGTGTTCTAGGGAAGTATCCCCATATCCATATGGTTTTCCAAGCCCTGTGATCTCACTGAGACCATTAGCCCAACTCTATTTTCATTTCCCCAAATCATCATCAAACGAAAAAAACCAAAGGAATCAGATAAATCCCAAATTCCCCAAGCTACTTGAATTGCGTCATGAGGTGTGATGGCTAGGAACACTACCCATAATCAGAATTTTAAGCCCCAAAAATCATAACTCCATACTATCCAGACTCTTCCCAAATAACATGACACAAGAAAGCGAACCTCCTTTGATACCATTTTGTTACAAACTGAATCTGGTCGCCATCAAAACTGGCACCCAAACTAGCCCATGACAAGGACCTAAGGGTGTTCTCGATCCCCACGGGCTAGTACAAGTTCCTAGGTATCATAAAATGAAGGTTGGGAATGATTTACCCGAGTTTATAAACCTACAACAACAAACAAATCTAATAAACAAAATATGGATTTTTCAAACCAATACATATTTTACTAAAATTCAGAACTGAATTACACAATTTAAAGAATGTCTAAAAACCATTAAAAAGGTACAAAACCAAGAACAACATCCCAAGAATCTCCACATGTCAAGAGGCATCACCATCAAGCCATCTCCAAAACATCGCATCACGATAGACCACTAAAAACCCAAACCATTGGCATAAAAGTTGTACCGAAACCTGTGATAAAAATAACTAAGTCTAAATACACCCAAATGTATAAGTACGTTGTGATAGAAACCCCAATAGGATACCACTACTAAGATATTACATGTGATAAAAATTCAAGATGAAAATCTTGTATGTTTTTATAAACATGGAATGCTTGTAACAATTTCTAAAAGTTGAGACTTTAAATAAAAACAATTTTCAAGTGGGCTATTTTAATGAATCCACACTTTTAAATAAAATACCAAAGATACTGAATATTCCATCCAATCATACTGTATGCTGACGGTAATAATAACTCATCAAATGAGCAAAATTAATAGGAAATAACCCCTAGGCACTAGCTTGTTGTGGGTCCTAGGTTCCTCGTATCTCAGTGAAAGTAACTATCACAATATCTATTCACATGCACATGGACCACTAGTAGGGATCATTAACAAAACCTTATGTTCCCCCACCATCATCATAATCATTTTTTATTTAGTTTTTTCATTGTTAAACTTGATACATGAAACTGAGGTCAAACCCCATAGAATCACTAGCATACTAGTACACGTCCACCCACTTAAACACTCGGGATTCCCTCTTGTGCTCAGACAAGTTCAACAAGCCATGAAATATAATTTTCACATGAAAATACCTCTTCCACATCACAAATTCACCAAAAATCACACTTTTAAATCACACACATCACATAATCCCCCTTTTCATTCAAATTGGTTTTGAAATCATACTCACACCAAAATATCCCACAACACTTTTCATAACTCTTTAACACTTCAAAAAATACTTTAAAAAATTTTATAAAACATTTAAAAGGTGATACACATCACATAAAAACCCACACAAAAATTCCACATAATACCCTTTTTATATTAAATTCATTTTATCATTATACTCACACGAAACAACCCATAAACATGTTTTTCAACCACATTAAAATTTAATAAATCATCTTGAAAAATTATAAAACATTATAAAAAGGTTTTAAATTAAAAATCACCCCATTCTCTTTAAAAAACATAGTCTAATAACATACACCCACCAAAATATTACATTTACATCCTTTTCACACTTCATGTAACCCATTAAACCATTTGTGATTTTCATAGAACACTTTCAAGAAGCATGAAATGTATTTTCCCCTAGAGCCCATTCAAAAACCCTCTTTTAAACCCCAAAGAACACCAATACCATACCAAAGAATAATTGGCAGCCCGAAAAAACATTTAGTAAACAATTTTCAAATGTTATAAAACAAACCCAAATATTACCAAAAGAGTTACACATTTAAAATAGCCAATTTTAAACAAAAGTGCAACTATAAAATTAACTGCTTAACAAACTCCAACAAAAATGGTTTTCTTCACAATTCACATCATATAAGGAACATTAAAAATAATTAAATCAAGCATTATAACTCATCAATGAATTATTACACAAGGAATCACCTACCTTTTGGTTCAAAACCCCCAAATCATGATGCAAAACTTCAATTGCACCACTACCGCACCACAAGGAAGTGAAAATGAACCCTAAACCACAAGGTTTCACCCAGAAGACCCCAAATTAAACCCTAGGTATGAACCCTAACTTCTAGAAATTCTATAACTTTATTAAAGAGGGAGGAAACCTTAAGTAAAAGGAAGGAAATTGAGAGGGAAACACTTACTTGAATAAATCTTGAAGAAAACGACCCAAATACACCAGTATCTGAATATCAAAACATCCATAAATGCAATTTTAGTTCAGATAAGGATGAGGAGATCATATAAGAATTGTAATGGGGGGATAGAGTAAAAATTGAAGGAGTTATTAAATAATTAATTTACCTCTTCAAATCTGGGCGGTTTGATAAATCTAGAAAAGTTTCTCCAAAATTCATGATGCAAATGAGCTCCAAAGATGGGTATAATATCTTGGGGGAGTTCCTTGGTTAAGTGGTCTTTGGTGAGAGTTGGAATCACCAAAAAAACTTAAAAATTGGATTATATTTTAAAGAATTAATAAAAACTTCAATGTAGGAAATGGGCTTTCGGGCTGGCCCAACACCTTAATAAAAACCCAAATCCATTATTATTTTATGTCGTTGTGGTATTAACAACAAAAATATTTAATATTTACTCATTATATTTATCCTTTTAGATTTATTATATGAAAATATATATTATATCCACCCCATCTACCTATTAAAAATTTCATTATGATATTACTAGATAAACTTTCATTATTCTCCAACTTAATAATTTTTCATCCTTTATTCTTTCCTTTTATTGTTTAGTGTTTCCTACAAACACTAATATTTTTTCCTACCAACAAGATCGTACTCGAGTGGTAATGGTTGCTTCTTGGCATCCGATAGACCCAGGTTCAAAACCGGGTGGAGGAGAATTTTTGGGGGTATTGTAGAAGTACAGTAGCAGTTACTATTCGGTATTGTAGCAGCCGGAACTATTCACCCTATTTGGGCCTTTGGGCCATCGGTTTGGGCCTACGGGTCTCAAAGGATTTCAGGTCATCAAAGGCCTTCGGGACATATGGCCTTTAGGCCACGTGGACCATGGAGTAGCCCAGTTCACACAGAACAGGGCCCAAAAGAGGATCGGAGCAACAAGAGTAGCAGGCACCAGAAGTAGAGCAAACCGAATTGGAAGAATGAGAGGGTATGAAAGTCGCCATTGGGACCAGGCACCATGCAGATTTGTATGGGGAAATTCTATCTGATCATCAATTCAAGGTGGGGAGTTAGGTGATCAATGACGCAGAATATGGGGAGGGGCAGTTCAAGTGGGTTGGGCCTACAGGTCATGTATTGGGCATATTATGCCTCTAGGCCTTCGGTTCATGCATTTCGGGTCAGTTGGGCCTTGTTCCTTGGGCCTATGGGTCATGTACGGGTTCCCCTTCAACCCTTAAAATGGGGATTATCCATAATAAAATTAAAAAGAAGGCCTTTGATCCATTCGGAAAAAAAACCCAATTTTTTTTCTTCTAGTATGTAATTATTTGATTCACTACATGATAATCTAATCATCACTACTATATATATCATTGAATTTATGAATTATGAATGATTTATTGAATACCCATAATCATAAATTTCATAATTCATTAATGTTTCATTGGAAAACAAGTCCAAAGTATTATCAATTTATATTAAATTAAATATTTTTGTGGTAATGTTATGACTACATGTAATTCTATATTCAAAAATATGATAGATTACATTCTTATACATGGTGATATTTATATAATTTCTTCATCTACATGAATTATTTAGTTTTAAACTTTTATTAATCAATGGATATGACTATTTATTTCATACTTAATATATTAAATGTTTACATCAACATAGAGTTTTTAATTTCTAATACTCTACATATACAAAATTTATCTAAAACATAATCAGAATAAATATTATAACCTATAAAATCAAATACTTAATTATTTTTAATAAATAATAGATAAAACACTACCTTTATTTAATAAAGGTATATTCAAAATAATCTCTAATGAAACATATATTAATTATAATTCCCTTTAAAATAATTAAATGAACGTAAATTATTTTTAATATATCTTAATTTTTCATGTTTTATCTTCATTAATAAATATAATCTCCATTTTACAAATAATTAATTTTATTTAGTATCTCCCCATTCAATATAATGAATCTTAAAAATAAATTGTGTCACTATAGAGTGGGTAAAACTAAACTTCTCTTTTCATCTCGAGGGAGTTAATTGATTTTAGTGACTTGACAAACCATTCAATTTCACCTTTGTATTAAAATTAATTTTTTAAAAGGAAAATTCGCTAATAATACCCAATCAAAAATATATCTTTATTAATTATATGTAAACTCCACTAAAAAACTTTAGTTTCATTATTTTCACTAAAATTTTATCAGGATCTAAATTTTACTTGTATTTTTAGATTGAGTATCCTTTTTATTTTCTTATGTGGTATATATTTCCTAATTCAATATCCATATTCTTACCGAGATTGGTATATTTATTATTTTTAATATATTTGGTATAAAACCAACTGTGATATGAATTTTTGTTTAATTATTATAGTTTATTACTCTTAATTAAATCTATAAATTAATTTTCATATATTTTGAATATCTTAATGTAAAAGTAAAAATAATGATTTATTTCATTCCACTTTATCTTCATATAAATAATTGTATAATCATTTAGAATTGTTTATTTGTATAATAAATTTTCCATTATCTATATATCAATATATTATATGAAAAAAAAAATATTCTTATAATTTTTCACATTTATTCTGATTTTTAGTATTCCATTTTTATAATGTCTTATAACTCAGTTTTGTTTTTGAAAAAATACATAATATTTTTATATTTTACCATTTTATGACAATTAATAAAATAAAACTACAACAAATTATCATTCATTATTATGTTAATATTCATAAAATTTATTTCCAATTACTTTTTAAATAAAATATATTTGGCATCCATTCATTCATTCCTCAAATTTTTATATAAATTATTAAAAATATTATTTTAAACATGCTCATCCTCTAGTAGCAATAGTTTTTTATTGAATCAAATTCAACTTCAATTATTTTTATACATTTATTTTTTACTCTTAAAAAAATTGATAACTCTTTATTTTGATTCTATTTATCCATCATAGAATAATTTCAATAATTTTCAAAATTTCTTTTGAAGTATGAAATTGTACTTTTTTGTAAAATATTTTACTCTTTTTTCATTCCTAATCACTAATGATAATCACAAGATATATTTATTATTCCTAACAATTTTCTATTCAAATTTTTTTTTATTTTAATACTTCTTTTATTCACTAATTATAAAATTTAATTTTTATGATTCAGCATAGTGATAATTTTTATTTTACTAGCAATGTTTTATCTATTTTTATCTATAGATTTTGATCATATTTTTTAAAAACCTATTACATATTTATACATTATTCATTTATGTTATTTTAAATACCTATTAACCACTTTTTATATTTATCTTTTATATATTATGGTTCTATTTTTTCATTTGTGATCCTTTAATGTGTTTACTTTGATTCGATTATATTAACTAAAATTCATTTCACTATACAGATTTTTTTAAACTAATTTGTCAATGTCACAGATATACTTATCCTATTTTAGATGAATATAGAAATTGTTACATTTAGTAATGATACCGTATTCAATGAAAAACTATGAATCAATAATTATACAATTATCATTATGATTTTTTATTGAAAAATATACTCCATAATAATAAAAGGAAAAAAATCAAATTCTTAATATTTTATTCCATGTTTTTAGGGATTTAGTATTTCCCTTATCCTTTCTTATATAATCATTACTAGTAAAATTTCTATATTTTCACTAAAAATTAATTTATTACTTTTCTAATATCACATTTTATTATTATTTTAATGATTATACTTCTTAAATATAACATAAAAATTGAATTTATTATGAAAAATACATTCAAATTTAACTTAATAATTCAATATTTATTTCCATAAAATTATTTCACATAATTTAATAACAAAATAAAATATTCTAAGTATATTTTTTTAGAATCATAGATGTTTTGAATAATTAGTCTTTATTGGTGGAGTATTCAAGAAAAAAAATATTTAACAAAATATGTTAGGCTCAGTCACTAAGAGAGTCATAAAAATTAGGGGTCAATCTATTGGGTGGAAAATTTTAATATTCCAAATTCTAAATATAATTTTTTTATTTTGATGCTTTTATTAGTTTGATAAAAAAATCATTACTCACATTATCTATTTATTTCCAAACTCCACCATAATTTTTAAAATATTCAACTTATATGTGAAGAAGAGTTTTTATTTGGATTAAAATAAATGTAAAGGATAATCCATGATACATGAATAGATCCTTATTTTCATGTATGAATCACTAAATAATTTATTATAAAGTCTTTTAAAAAGGCCACTTATCATTAACACTTACTACCAATATATGATTTTGGATATTAACCTATTATAAATTCGGTCTCAATTTCTATGGGTTTGATGAAAAAATTGGAATTCATATATGAATATAGATAAATGTAATAATGACTATAACAATGTTTCACCATTTTATATAGGTTATTTTTAGTACATTATATTATATTCTCATCAATATTTTTTCAATTAATATATTAATAATGTCCATTACCTTCACTATCACAGATCTTGAATGATGGGATTTGACCCATAAATTCATTTTCATGATGATTTATTTGTTTTTCAATATTGTTACCTAGTTTGTATTAAAATTTTAAATATTATTTATCTCTCTACACACTTGTTCACCTTCAATATATTATAATCTATATATATAATTGATATTAATTCAATCATATGATGATAAGTCCTCATGAGAAATAGTGTATTTTAGAGTACCTATCGCATCACATTTCACATAATTCTTGATTTCACTATCAAATTATCAAATATAAAAAAATAATCAAATGGTTTCACATGTTCTTGATCATTTCCATGATTCAAAAGTCACTGTACATCACCATATATTGATGTTTTATCCCATTTTAACTTGGATTCCTAATTTACAATAAACTTTATAACAATAATAACTAATTAGAAAGAAAATTAAGTATGTAATAAATAATAAAATATGTTCCACAATTCCCTTGTCCAAAATGCATGGTTTTAACTAAATAATAATAATATCTCAAGAATTATTCTCAATTTCTGGAGGTTGGTACAAACACCAAGGCCTTAAAATAATGTGTTGGGAAGAAATTTTCCCTCTATTTTAGTTAATATACATAATAATCATATCCTACCAAAAATCTAGATTGATTCATCCATATTATAATCATTATAAAGATCATAAACTATTCAATAGTGGAAGGGAACACTAAAAATGAAAATTGATAGTCAAAAAGTGGAATCCCACAATAAAATATATGAAAATAAAATAACTATATGTATGATATAGATGCAAAAACAATAAAAAATTAAAAATGCACCATAAGAAAAACTATCACAACAGTAACACAGCCCACAAATATATTGTCTAAAATGAAAAAAATCATCACCTTCCATATATTATTAATCAATAACACATAAGTTCTATAAAGACCATCATAACTCTCATATATATTTATTTGGAACTCTCATGTATGTTGACATTACCCTAACCAAGATCACTGGAAATTTCATTGGCTTGCATCATGAGGGACGTGTATAGGGTGTGAGTACATAATACTAAGTAGGTTTTCACCACCAGAACACTCCCTATCTATAATAATACATAGTGTATATAGTAGTTACATATTGTTTGAATTTAGTAAAATATAACAATAATTAGTTAATACTTTTAAATTATATAAATAAATAATTTAATTTACATTTGGTATTGGTTTCCCTGATCTAAAAAATTAATAGCACAATCCAACCATACCTACTTTGAGAAAACCATATTATACAAGAATAAATGTTTATATCCTCATTTGGTAAACCAAGATGGAAATGATCTATCAAAAACCACAAAAAGTGGGGAAATATCCATGTATATTCAAGAAAAGGAAAACAAAATCATGTTATTTAGGCTGATCTGTTTTTATAAAAGGGTAAAATATATCATGTGTCATAAGAACATCCATATAACTCTCTATAAGATCCTTCATAAAATACTTGAGGAACTTACACAAATTTTATAAAAATACATACATTTATCATGAATTTTTAGAACATTAAATAAACTTATATATATAATGTAAGTGACAATAACTAACATGAATAAAAAAATAATCTCATATAAACTATCATCAATGAACTCATAAGAAATTTTCAAGGTTTATTTCCTAATAACAAATTTTTTAAACAAGTTATATGGGATATGCATAACATGAAAATAATTATCCACCTTTAATACACTAAACATTCATTTAAAATAATCTTTGAAACATATAATATAAAATAATCAACTAAAATAAACCAATTTCATAGAAAATTATACATGATAAAAATGTATTTTGATGAAATTTCCATTTTGCATTGAGTCTCACTTTACCCCATGTCTCTTCCAATCATTATTCTCTAATAATAATCAATAGGGGAGGTCTCTTCATACTATTTTTATATTAAGTATAATACATAATGTTAGAGGAAGGAATATTACATTACTAAAATGGATTTTAGAAACATATATAATGGATAATTTAAAAAATTTCTATAATGAACTATATATATATGATAAAATATAGAATAACATTGGTGGTATCTCATTTACTTTTCCTAAGGATTTTGTAGATACTAGGAGAAATATAGGATCCAAATAATTAATGTGAAAATGTTAGAATAAGAGGTGATAAATGAAATAGAATTTGGGGAATCTCCAATTAGGTTTTCATAAATAAATCATAAAGGGATATCTTATTATATTTATTTCATTATATAAAAAGAAAATTTTGGACAAGGTTTTAAAAAATTATGCTTTTAATTAGATGGGGATTTAGTGTTGTTTGATAGACTTTTGGGGGTTATAAGATATCTGGGGTTAGGCCACTGGGTATCCATTTCCCTTATAATAAACCAACTTTTATTTCCTTCTTCTATAACTCACAATATTATTCTTTTAAACTCCTTGAATTCTTATATTAAATTATTATATAATTAAATGACCAATATTATAATTTATTATTAACTCAGATAACAAGATCAGTTACAATGTCCTGACAATACGGATTTTAATCCTTGATAAGAATCAAAAATAACCCTGGGGAAAAAATATAGCCACATAGATTTAAAATCATATTTTCCATCATAAGTCTCATATCATAGTTGATATTTCTACTAAAACACTAGAACTAGATGAATTACCATCCCCTATATGACCTTTTCACTTCAGTCGATGATGAAAGCTAGTTTCTCCACATATGTACCATATTCATCCATCTTTATATCTTTAAACTATATTACATGGTAAAGATCATGAACATATTACATTGGTTTTGATACATGTAAGACCTTATTCATAGAACAAATATTAAGAGGTAAGTATAATAAATATATAGTTTCTTGGATATGTTTTATGATTTATAATGGTCCAACAAACCAAGGAGTTATTTTCCATTATTTCCCCATTATTCATTGACCAAATCTTGGAGAAACCTGGGGAAACACATGATCACAACCTAAATTTCCAAAATGTCACCAAATATTAACATCAAATGACTTATATAAACTTTTAGTAGTAATATATCATTTATGAATCATTTTTACCTATTCTCTTGAACTATTATAGGTCCAATCAAGGATTATTCACAAATTTATAAATAAAATAGTGGACAATGAAAGGTATTACCATATAGATATTAAAAATTGAAATATAAATATATTATTTGAAGATATAGATTTATGAAAACACAACTACTAATATTTTATCCTATAAAGAGTGAGTAAAATCTATAATATTGTCATAATACATATCCTTTATAGAATGAGTAGTCAACTCAAACATGGAATTTGGTCTGAGAGTGGTTGGTTATAATCAATATTACTTAAGTATCAAGGAATTATTCTAACCCTTTCCAAAATAAATATGTGAACCTCATTCCACAGTTGGAAAAAATATTATTCACACTGCATGAATTTCCACTATCACCAATACATATAATTTTCTAAATTATCATTAAAAATTATATTCCCATATGGGAATAAATTAAGCTGTCATTTTTTTATGGTTTATGATTAACCCAACATTATCTAGTCCTCTCTGGGAACTTAGTAATCTAGTTATGAAATCCTTTATCATTTCCTCTCACTTATATGTCATATAAGGGAGTGGATATATTTTAAATTTAGTTAATAGGTGTTAAAAATTCACTTGATGATAAGTGATAAACATCACAATAAAACCATTTATCTCATGTTATAAATTTGGTGACAATAATTACCTATGTATTTAAAGATAGATCTTATATATATCAGGTTAAATATTCAATTAAGATGGGATATTTTACCACCTAACACCTTCCATCATAATTTTTGGAAGTATAAGTATTCCATGAATTAAAAACAAAGATTTAGTGTCTTGAATACATTAAAAAAGATCTCATCTTCATAAAGTTTATCTCATATTATGAAAAAATTATGATCATATAATTCAGAATCCTTTAATTGATCCATAATGGATGTTATAGGATCAATATATAAAAATTATTTTTCATCATGATCCTTGATGAAATTTAAATGAAACAAAACCATTAGATGCATCAATATCCACTCTCCATTTTTTATCTACACCATTTTGGTAGAGATTACCTACTAAATAAATCCCAAAAGACATATCATTTTCTAGGTGCTTAAATGAATATTTATTAGTTCCACAACTTAAAAACTCTGTCTTGAGAAGCATAAAAATTATAATTTTATATATAATTTTTTTTAGTTTATTTTTAATAGTACTCCTTGAATTTTTTGAAAACTATTCATTGGAGTATGGATGATCAAAGATTTACACCTCACAAAATCATTGAATACTATAGAATATATGTATAATCCTAAAGAATAATCACTATATTTCTCATTTTAAGAAGTAATAGTCTATTTTTTATTAATGGATTGACTTTAAATTTTTGATTTTCCCTAGTTTTGTTTATTTTTAAATTACTTTATCCTTACACATTATTTAATAATTTTATGTTAAAAATGATCATTAGAAACAAAACATGTATTATACTGGTAGGGAATTTATGGATAATATTAAAAATCACTACATAGTATAAATGTCAAGACGTTATCATATTAACATAGTACTGTGTAAGCAAAATTATTAATCCATTTCTTCTTTTTATTTTTTTCATAATTTTGGTAAATTTCCCCACACCATTTAATCAAAATTTTCTATTATAGGCTTAATAATTTATTACCCAAAACACAAAATGATAAAAATAAATAAATTCATATAGTGTTATGGTTAATTTGTCTTAATATAAAACATAATACAACATTTACTTGAAAACATTATTATATTTCAAATGTTCATATTCCGCAATGAATCCCAACCAGTTTTAAAAATATAGTCTCTCTAATGATTATTTTATTTTAGTCACAAAATTGAGAAGTAACAATTAAGGATAAAGTAATTTAATAATTTAAAGGACATGAAATAAAAATGTGTAGCTTAATCCATGATTTAATTAAATAGATAATTGTATCATATACAAAAAAAAAATTCAAGGCTTCATAAGGATAATTTTCAATTTTCATAGGCTTTGAAAATGTGTTTTGGTTTAATTTATAGAGTTTCTATATTCAAGGTAATGGATTTCTAAAAAAATAAACTTAAATTACACACAAATATATATAAAATAAAAGATAATGTAATTAAAAAGTGTTTTAATTATTAAAACAGAGAGTTGTTAGATCATGGATCCAACAACCTCCCCATTTTTTATATGAAAAACCAAAAAATAAAAAATGAATAAGTCAAAAATAAAATGTAAATATCAAATAAAATTTCAATGAAAATTTATAAAATGGAAACATATTTTGAAATTAAGATATTCAATTGAAATTCCCTCAATATAATATACTTATATATAGATAAACAATTCTCACCCCATTTATACTTATCAAAAACACAGAATTATAAGAATTTCGAATTTGAGTAAAGGGGAGGACATTAAACATTTAAATAATTATTTTCTATAATAAAAATAGTAGAATTAATTTTTAAATAAATAATGTAATAAAGATTTATTTTCTTCTTCCTCATCAGATTTGTTTTTTTATAGTGGTTGGTTTATCTTTCTCTATAATTAATTTCTATTTTATTTACTTATACTTTTCTTGTCAATTTAATTTTTTTGAACTTCATTTTTTTTCTCATTTTATTTTACTATTCTATTTGTTTAGTCTATTGGTCTATCATGAACATCATTATGAATATTTATCCATGATTCTCAAAAAAATTTATCTCTTACCCCCACCCCCACCCCCAAAAAAGGAAATATAATTGTCTATGCAATAGTAATTTTATTCTATCTTTGAAACTATGTGATCATTATAAAAAACTAGACTCAATAGACCATTATAAGTCAATTATCCTATCAAACATGATTTACCTATTATCACACTTCTCATGATAATTTTATCTTAAAATAGAAGTATCATAATTCACATAAATGGTAGGAGATATATATCTTGAGAATATTATTTTAATTGATATCTAATCTCACCCTTTTCTTTTAATTATCCACTTTTATTTGATAGGAATTCATTTTCTATGGTTTCAACTTGATCATAGATAACAACCCACTTATATTTCCTGGATTCCATCAAGACATAAATGAAAATATGAATATATATATATATATATATATATTATACCTATGATGAAATTCATAAGAAAATTTTATAAATAGTTTAAACATAAATAATTATGGTAAAAATAACTCTTCATAAAATTTGAAATATAAATTACAATAGAAAATTTTACCAAAGTAATTTATAAAATAGAACCCAAAATGTAAATATAAATAAATTATAAAATTAATTTAATAATTTTTCTATTTTATGTAATGATCTATGCATACTAATTTTAGTGTTTATAATACATTGATCAAATCATCTTTTCCTTTACACTGGCATATAGTGCATTCTTTTGAAATGATATATTTCACATCACCTCTCCAAAATGGTTATCCTAATGCTCTCTATGTTTATCCATCATATAGAATTGAAGGTTTATCATTATATTAAATTAATTTAATGAATTATATTACTAACTAGTCTAAATTGATGTGTGTTTCCTAGTTCACATATGCATTGATAGAAAATTTGATGTACTCTTGTGTTCGAACACATAAAATAAAGTCAATATTTTTTTGTTTAACAAACTATTTCACAAATGATTAGAATTATCATATTTTAATGATCATAAGAATAAAAAAACTATAAAATTTGACTATTTTAATATATCCTACAATTAATAGTCAAAAAAATTCAGTTTATATAGAATAAATTCATACAACATTGATTTTATATGCAAAATAATGATATAAAGCATCTATTTTCAAATTTTCATTTAAATATCAAACTCTTTTGTTTTATAGAGATAGAACTTCATGTTTTCATTATTTAAATATTCATATTGACATTATTAAAATTTCTCTTATCCAAGGTATTTTTAATAATATTTTCAAAATTGTTATCTATTGGAATAAACTCCAAATGAACTTACTATTTCTAAAAAAAATCTTTGGTAAAATAATTTATCATTTCAATATCATTTGACCTTGAGTATTGAAATATATTCTTGGAAAAATATATTATTTATAAACTTTAATATTTTATATGAATCATTTCAAACATTATTAAAAATTCACTCAAAGTCTAGATAATCTATAAATTTTGAACACAATAGCTTACAATAACAATAAACAAAGATTCAACTATAAACCAAGAAAAAGAATAATAATTTTTAGAAATCCTTGAAACCAATATATTTTAAATAATGTGATAAAATCCACTATTTCCCTTTTAATCAATATTACAACCTCCAATATCTAAATGTTGGAAATTTAACTATTAAAAGGATATTCTAAAAAGATAGAAAAAATAATGGTTTATTATGCCTTTAACATACTTGATAATTATCATTAATATAAATATATTTATTTCCTCTAGGTTGGATTAAAATATTGTACACATATAAGAAAGGAACATTAATTCATATATTCTATAATTCGTATAGAAAAGGATTCCAATCATGTCTCGATATGTCTTATAATCCACTAAATTATTTGTTGAATACTAATCCAATTTACATCTTATACTCTTAGGTACCCTCATTGTTTTACATGAATCAAAACTAAATCATGTAACAAATTATTCTAATAAATAGACTAATTTAGTTCACTTAAAACACTCATCTCAAAGTTTATAGAAATTAGTATAGATAATTCATTTCACATGGATTTACTTGATTATCTAAATATTATTAAAAATATATAAATATTTAAAATATTTTTTTAATTATCTTATTTAATAGAAAATGATGAAACATTATATAATAAAGATGATTTTATAATAATAATAATAGTGAAATTCACTCATACCTAGATCAAGGGGATTAATTTAGTCTATATATAACATGTTTAACCTTAAAAAATAATGAGTTTTCTTCTCATATTCAAAACCTAGTGGCTATTTCTGTAATAATTTATTAAAAATTAATTTATTTATTAATGAAATTTTTAAATAAATTTGATATACCATAATTCACATCTGATCTATATAAACTATTAAAATTATAGTACCATCCAATCATCAAACTGGATAAAAGGCCGCACCAAAATCAATTCCTTTTTGTTTTATTTGACCTTGAGCTACTAATCTCTATTCATTTCTATTAATCTATCAAGAGTCATATAGCTTGTTCTTGAATATCCATTTTGTTCCAATGACTTGTAGATCATAATAAGTTCTTACTAGTTCTAACACCTTATTCTTTTTAAATTTATTTAATTTTAGTTGAATCTAAATTTACCAAATTAGATATTACAGTTCTTAAAAAAACATTACTTTGTAAAATCTATGATATGAAATCTATAATTTCAAACATATTTTTTAATACATTGATTTTTTAGATATGATAATCCACATATCTAATATAATTATCAATTTTAAAATCTTTACAAATATTCCATACATGATTTTGAGAAGTCTTAGGATCCCCCTCAATGAAAGAAATATCTCTTATAATCTTTTTTAGAAAATTTTGAATGACATCAAAATTTAGTTCAACCATTTACAGAATAGTATGTTCCAATATTTGAAAATTTTAAAAAGTAATCATTCCAAAAACTTTGGCATTTAAATATTCTTCAATAACCAAAATCCTTTTATTGTAAACTATACAAGATTTTGTATTGGAATATCATCCTAAGAAAACTTCATCATTTTATTTTACATCAAAATTTTACATACTTTTATTAATGTTAAGGATAGTTACATTTAATATAAAATATTTAATGTAACAAACAAAGTATTTATACTATAATATAATTCATATAGTAAATTCTCAAGAATAGGTTTGGGTCGGATTCTATTCATCATATTGAAAAAATAATTACTACTTAGAACCAAAATTATATTAAATATTGTACACATTATGAATTTTGCTCTTAATTTCATTAATACTATAATTTTTTCTATTTTCCAATTGGTTTTTTATGTAGTACTTATATTATGTAAATTAAGATAATATACATTTTTAGAATAGTATTTCTTAAATTCATGCTTATGGAACTCACTTCCATGACCACTCCTTATTGATATAATCAAGAAAAAATAATAATTTTGAACCAAATTATAGAAAGTTGATTTCTTAGATATGGTCTCACTTTTTTGTGATAAGAAATACAACCAAGTGAAACATTTTAGAACAGAATCTTGTGGTTCATGAATAGTAAAATATTTTTTAGAAACCATAATAATTTTAAATTTTAGTTCATTTGAAGACCATTTATTTTAAAAATCAAATATTGATAACTAATGAAATTATTAAATTTATTAAAGGAATAATAAGTATTAATAGATGATAATTGTAACCATTATTGAGACTGTTACATTAAAAAAAACTCATTTCCTACTATTATTTGATATAAATACATTGATTCTTATATCAATAGTGCGAGAAGTTGATAATCACTTTACAGAATAATTTTTTCAAAGTGGGTTTTTATCATTTGTATTCCTCTATTTATTATTACACATTTCATTATATGTAAACATAGTTTATACATTTCCATTAAAGAATCAGTGTTTTCATTTTGGTTATACATCTATAAAAGGTATAATAATATTTGGTTCTTCTACCAAAATAAAATATTGTATGTCACTCCTTGAATGTTTATTTCTCTACCATTTTATCTATTAATTTATATATCATTTTATCCTTGAGTTTTGGGATAAATTTCATTGAAATTTTGATGTTTTAGAGTTTTAGCATAGGATGCATGCTTATGTGAACAGTTAGGGTTTACTGTATCGATGACCCTTACATTAATTCGAAACAACACATGGTTTAAAATTCATTTTTTAGTGTAAACTATGTGGATTAATATCACATGGGTATTTTCTAGAATATGAAATGTACACAATTTTTAGAAATAGTGAAGCTTCTCTGTGAGAGCATGCAGTTCTTAATATAGAGGATTTTCATAGTTGGCACATGGCTTACCAAACTATCCTTCCAAATCGTATAGACTATAAAGTGTTACAAGATTATTTTACAACTCTAAACCTCCCATTTTTAACCCCCAAACCATGCCATCTATTATATATATTGCACCACCTATCAGGGCATATAAAGGATGGCCTCCTCCCACCTAAACTTTTTTATTTGGGGTTTTATATTCAGATTTTTGTGGTTCCTTCTTGTGTATGCTATTATTATTTTTATTTTCTCCATTACTATCTTGTTATCTTAACCCCCTTGACTTTTTATTCTCTTAATTTAACCCTAGTGTGAGGTTTTAATAATATGTTTTAGGATTTATGATTTTACAGTAGGAAGATTATGTCTCAAGTTCTTCTCTTCCCATATTTAAGGGTTCCATTCAATGTGCACTTTGTTTGAGGTTAAAGGTTTTATTCCTTTTCCTTACATATACACACTATGTATTCATGAGAATTCTAAATAATTTTATCTTATATATTTAGTTTTTTATAAGGATTATGATGAGTTATAATGTGATTTTTCAAAGTATATGATCCTTTTTTAGGATGAGCATGTGTAACACCCCAACCCTGATTTCCTGAAAAACTCCTAATTAGTGATGTTGGAATACCTCATGCATGCCTCCCCATATGAAAGTGGGTAGAAACTAATGGTGACAGTCTAATGGTTCAGTGGGGATATTGTTCCCTCGATAATAAAATCCATACACAATACACATAATAAAATATAACAACCTATAATATCTCAATAGAATATAAATAAAACAAATTGTAGTAATAAATGTCACTCATTTCATACTTGTAAAACAAATTATTCTTCCAATGTGAAAATACGTACTAGAGAATATAAGCGTAAATAGTGAAATAAAGGAAATAGTCTGAAAATCCTCTAGAGTCTTTCCCAGTACCACCACTAACTATGTACTTCTAAACTCTGTTATATATTGTAGTACACTTTCCCTTACCAATATCTCTAATCATAAATTATTCACATTCATTAATATCATCATGATTTGTGTGAGTAATAAAACCATATAGGACACCACCAAAGCATCATTGACATTAGTTCACAATTACAACATGTATATTCCATGATAAATGTAATTTCAAAATTATGAGATAAAAATCATATTCCAAGTGTTTGTGTGCTAACCAAGATAAATGATCCCTGACCTTACCTAATTATGCACATGATGAAGGATAGTATAAACGGATAGAATGAGTGGTCAATAGCTAGTCACAGGGGTAGTAAAAATGTTTCTCAATACTCACAAGCCATTGAATTAGATCAGTACATAACATCATCACATCCCACCTCCATCATAGGTTAGGCCATAGGACCATCAAACCCCACCTCAGTCACATTTTTTGGCCTCAATGGTCATCTTTTCCTTATAATTCCTTGGTTCAATATATAAAGCCATCATACCCCTATTACTACTAATGGTATGGTTTAAAGGACTTTATGTTTCTAACCTAAATTCATATTTTTCATTTTTATCATCACACATCATATGTTCTCTCCATATAAGGGATAACCATATCACAACAGTCTATATATTTCGCATAAAAATAGAAATACCTCTAAAGGTATAAAAATCACACATAACTGGGTAAATATTATGTAAGTAGAATATAGAATGTCATAATGAGATTCAGTATCAGTATAAAAGTACACTTAATGAATATCATACATGGTATAAAAAATTTATAATAATACTCATTGAATAAAGAATCATACAAGGGTCTCATGGGTTACAGACACACACATGAAATCACTATCAAGTATGGTCAATCATGCTAGGCCAATGAAACTATCTTATCTATGAAACTAGGTTATATAAGGCCCTAAATGGTAAGAAAATTTCTAACTTAATATTTATGATGACAATATCTAAAAATTGTTGTGGTTAGATACTGAAGTTATTCCCATGCAACAACTAGATAGAGCCCACATGCCAAGACCCCAAGAACTAATGGCAGTTTAATCACATAGCAGGTTCTAGAAATTTATTCAAAATGAATCTAGGTTCATGGGATTGGATCTACCCCATTAAACCTATTTGGATCCACCAACATCGCTAAATGTAGGATTGAAAATATGAATGACACCTACACACTAGATCCATCATTGATCTATCAACGCTCCATGAATACTTTTTTAGATAGCTTTGAAATCCATAGATCTAGAAATAGAATACTAAATCTATCATTTGTCTTAAGGGAATAAGGATAGATCTAGAAAAAACCCAAATAAATGATGTTCATGGATCAAATACCTTAATTACATTATCGCAAATATATTTAGATCCACCAAAATTGAGATTTTATGGGAGGGAAATTGATAAGGAGAGCCTTTTGGGACTGTAGGTTTGAGTGGGATGGAATAGGGAAGAAGAATGGGTTAGTTTTGGATGAGTTATGCCCATTTTAGAGGATTTCTATATCATTAATTCAAATGTACATGGTTTTTTCACATTATTAGACACATCGTGAACCAACCATGTGAGATTAACTACCTTATTAAGACACCCTCATGGTTTCGTCATGAATTTTGTCAAACCATGTTCCAAATATTCTTTTTCCACTATAATTAGTTTCAGGATTCCTAGGAGAGGTTGTATGGTTTCATAAAACTGTGTTCAATAATTGTGATAAAACTAAAGTACCTCTATAATAAGATACATGGTTTCATAGAGGATAATCATGGGTTGTTTAAACCATGATCTAATCACACACCCTTTAAAAAGGCCTCAAAAACTCTAAAATGAAAACCAAACATTCCTAGAACTCATCCAAAACAATCTATAGTATAGAACACATGAATAAAGGATGAAATAAACTCATAATGAAGCTAAAAATTTTTAGTTTGTTATATTCTCACCCATTAATGACTTATCATCCTGAAGAAACATCTCTAAGAATCTTACTCTAACAACATAGTCCACTGAGAAATAATATCATACTACTTCTTCAATGATTCCACCAGAGTAAGTCTATGCCAACATAGGGTCTAAACAAGTGTCACTATCTTTCCCCTCAATACCTACTTTCTCATTCTAAAATATACATCGGGCCTTCTATATGTGATGTTTCAAGTCATAGCTCAACATCCTTGAAGTATATCACATGTTCAGGATTGGACACGTACCACCAGATCTAAGAAATATGAATCACATTATGCATACATCAGTAACAAAGAGGAAGGTATAGATAGTAATCATAGTCCTGATAACCTCAAAAATCTCAAAGGGGCCAACAAAACTCATCTATATCTTTCCATGATTCTACAAATGTTGATTCCTTAACTGAGGAGTCACCTGTAAGAAATCTCTATCGCCAAAAATGAACTCTAAATATAATTTCCTCAAGTGGAATTATGATAACTTCTTACTCTAAGAGACTTTAAAAACATCATAATTAGATTCACTCCCGTTAAGGTCTCTTGTACCATGATCATCCCCACAACTTCGTTCTCACCTATGTTATTCCAACATAGTGGTGAACAACATGATCGACCATAGAGAAACCAAAAAGGTTCCATCCGAATTGAAACTTGGAAGATGTTTTCATACATGAATTCAACCAAAATTTGGTAATCAGATAAAGATCAAAAAAAATATGATGCATTCTCATAAAATAACATCCAACATTTTGGTCTTCTTCTCTGATTGACCGTCAGTATTTTGATGAAACGTTGTACTAAATTTCAACTGAGTAATCAATTCCTTCCCAAAGATCATTTAAAACTAGGACCTGAAACAAGAATCTTTATATGATAAAATTATATATGGAACTCTATGAATTCATAAAATCTCTCAGACATTCAACATTCCTAACTCACTCACTAAAACGGCCTCTTAAATCAGATTGAAATGATCCACTTTCATCAGTCAATCAAATGTTACCTGAAAAGAATCAACAATCCTCAGTGTCTTGGGTATCTTTATCATAAATACCATCATCATTTATTTCTAATTCCACATAAGCACTAGATATGGTTGAAACTGTAATGTCCCAGTTCCGGGTGCCACTCAATGGGTGCCCCGAACCTAGTTCGCCACGTGACCTCATGCGCATTTCCCCAAACACCAGAGGCTGCCGACTAGCAGCGAGGGCCCAGGTCTGATAGTGGGAAAACTATGCCCTCATTTGTCAAAGTGTAGCACTGCGGAATATAATTTAAATATACAACAATAGTGGAAGCAGAAACAGTACATATAACTAAAAATGAAGAATTGATAACAAAAAGGGAAACTAGCAGTCATATATATATGAAGATGTAGCATGTCACTATTCTATAAAACAGACAGAACATGTTACACTACAATACAATACAACTGAAGTACAAGTACAGAAAGGCAAAACAGAACAGCAAGTGGCATCGCGAGTCAATGCTCAGTCCCATGCTCTCCTACACCCCAGTAGCAATCAAGTACCTATATAAGGACCCTTTACCTTATCTAAACCTACAGAAACTTAATCTATTTGGGATGAAAAGCATGACCCAAATAGGGTGTGAGAAATAAATTCCCAGTAGGCACCCACCAAAGGCCCGTGCTCAACTGTGTGTAAAACATGCAACAGCGGTGTGCAGTAGCAAAATTCAATAAAGTAAGAAGTACTAAAAAGTAACTAACTTAACCAATTATATTTCCATTTTAATATCCATTTAATCCTTAAATTTAAAATATCACCACAGTGAATATTCTAAGTAAACAGCTAATTTCCTCAGACACGTAAACCCCTACCCTTAGCTAAAGAGTATCCAACATAAGAATCTGTCCACATGCACATGGATATTCCCACAGGCATAAGTAGTGTCGCCCACAGGCACAGAATCAGCTGCCCATAGGCACGGAAGAAGTTTCCCATAGTCTAGGTAGTATAATACCCACAGGCTAATCACAACAGTACCCTCAGGATCAAATAGGTAACCGGGCCATGCTCAATATGTAAAAAACAGTACACAAGCAATTCATCTCAAGTCAATTCTATAATCATTACTTTAAAGGCATAATATAAACAAGGCATACCCTCGGGTATCCTGTCAAACGGCTAAATAGAGGAACGCACCCCTGGGGTGGTCCTAGATCCAAGCGGCGATCCCAAATAGCATTTATATATCACATTCAATTACCTATTCAATTCTAGGTATATTAAATAGCCATGGCCTCAGCCACACGACACCCCAAATCTGGGTTCGTAGCTCAAAACACACAAAAACGCACGACAGTTGGAAATAAACACCAAGCCATCTACCTTATACGCCAAGGAACGTTATACATGAACGTTGATTCCAGAAACACCCAAAGACATCATAGATATGAGGTAAAATAATTCTCTCTTAAATGCAAATAACTCCCGTTAGGGGAAGAATTGGAAATAATGGTTAAAGAAGAGCGGAGGGCTTACCCGTGCGGTTCCAAC
Source organism: Viscum album (assembly GCA_963277665.1). Classification (NCBI taxonomy): domain Eukaryota; kingdom Viridiplantae; phylum Streptophyta; class Magnoliopsida; order Santalales; family Viscaceae; genus Viscum; species Viscum album. The sequence continues at coordinate 1,628,586,279 of OY728121.1, read as the reverse complement.
GAGATTGTCCGAGGCGGAAACGGATTCCTGACGAACGTTCGGTGGATATCCAAAGCTTCGGCCTCCTCTCTCGATATCCCTATTTGTTCTAAGCCTTCCCTGTGAACAGGGGAGGCTAGTGCCCATTTAAGCGGGGGGGAAAACAAAGTACACAGTGTGTACTCCCAAGTACATGGCGTGTACTCCCCATTTTTTAACTGTTCCTCTGGCGGTTTCCCGCCAGCGTGGCACTGTTCACCTTCCAACGTGACTACACGGTGTGTCTCCTTGAGTACACGGCGTGTTCTGTCGTACAGCTGGCCACCATCTTACTATTCGCTTACCGACTGACTACAAGGTGTGTAAGGGACCACTACACAGCGTGTAGTTGGTTCCTACACCTTTCATCACCAACACAGCCACATGTCCTGTGTACTCATTCCACACGGCCAAAAGTACATGGCGTGTGGACAAAGTACACGGCGTGTACTTCCAAAATTTGGGATTTTTCCCCATTTTCCATATTTTCTCAAAAACACTTAAGGAAAAGAGAAAAGAAGAAGCTCGTACCTCAGAACTAAGAACCGGGTTCTTACAAACTTCCCCCTTAAAGCAATTCATCCCCGAATTGCCCTTCCAAGGGTAGCAAAGATATAGCCGTGAATAAATCTGACCACTAAGCACGTACATCGGTTTCCCGCTCCCAGGTTTCGTCTTGCACTCGGCTATGCTTCCATAGCACCCGTACGAGAGGAACTGACCAGCCTCGGAGAACCTTCGTTCTTCTATCAATGATACGAATCAGATGCTCCTCAAAGGATGCATCTACCTCAAGCTCAACCTCCTCTGGCTAAAATACGTGAGATAGGTCTGAATGATAATGGCGCAACTGAGATACATGGAAGACGTCGTGCATGGCCCGGTACCTCTGCGGTAACTGCAACCAATAAGCAATCGGCCCGACTCTCTCCAGAATATCAAATGGCCCCACATACCTCGGTGAAAGTTTACCATTTCTCCTCATCTGTCTGTGTCCCAGCCTCGGAGAAACATGCAAGAAAACCTGATCCCTAACCACGAACTCCAAAGGTCATCTGTGGCGATCAGCATAAGACTTCTGATGAGACTACTCGGTAGCCATCCACTTCTGAATCAACTGAACCTGCTTAGAAGTCTCCTGCGCGAGATGTGGTCCTAGTAAAGCTACCTCACTAGCCACTAACCAGCATAAGGGTGATCGGCATGGCTTACCATATAAAGCCTCGTACGGTACCATCTCAATAGTCACCTGAAAACTATTTTTATAGGAAAAATAGACTAGGGGTATATGCCTCTCCCAAGAGTCCCCAAAGTCTAGGACGCATGCACGCAGCATGTCTTCAAGCACTTGTATAGTACGCTCTAACTGGCCATCAGTCTGAGGGTGGTAAGTTGTGCTCAGAAGCACCTGTGTACCCCGTGCCCTCTGAAAACTCTGCCAGAAACGAGACGTAAAATGGGAATCCCTATCTAAAATGATAGAATGAGGGACCCCATGAAGACGTACGATCTCTCGGATATACAAATTCATGATCTCGTCAACACCGAAGGTCTCCTTGATCGGCAAAAAGTGATCTACCTTCGTGAGTCTATCCACAACAACCCACATGGAATAATTTCTTCTAGGTGACCTCGGAAACCCAGTCACAAAATCCATCGCGACATCATCCCATTTCCACTCTGGGATAGGTAACTGTTGTAATAGCCCAGCTGGTCTCTGGTGCTCCGCCTTCACCTACTGACAGGTGGAACATCTCGTAACAAAACCTACTACATCTCTCTTCATACCCGGCCACCAGTACTGACGTCTCAAGTCACGGTACATCTTGGTAACCCCAAGATGAACTGCCCAAGCCGAATCATGAAACCCCCACATCATCTCCTCGCTTATATTCTCTAGAACCCATAAACGTCCATGGAAACGCAATACCTCATCATCTCCTATCATCCAACCAGGAGGAGGGTCCTTACTTGCCACCGACTCCCGTAGAACTAGGCCTTCTGGATCAGATAGCTGTCTCATCCTCACTCTATCCAGGAGGGTAGAAGTCACAGCTAAAGAGGAAAGATAAGTTTTCCCATGACTGTCGTGCACCTCCAAATGCATCTTAGAGAAAAAATCCATAAGCTGCCACTCATCACTAGCCTCCTGCACTCCCTGTATATGAGTCTTCCTACTCAGTGCATCAGCTACTGCATTACCTTTACCAGGTGTATAGGCAAGCTCAAAATAGAAGGATTGTAGGTACTCAACCCACCTTCTCTGCCTCAGATTCAAGCCACGCTGAGTAAAGATATACTTGAGACTTTTGTGGTCAGTGAAAACCACAAAATCCTCTCCCAATAGCTAATGTCTCCAATAGCGCAATGCATGAACAACTGAAGACAACTCGAGATCATGCATCGGGTAATTCCTCTCATGTGGCCTCAACTGCCGAGACCCGTATGCAACAACTCGATTGCCCTGCATTAACACTACTCTCAGCCCAATACCTGATGCGTCACAGTAAACTGTATAGCTCCTACCCTGCTCTGGGAGTATAAGGATCGGTGTTGATGCCAACTTTCCTTTCAGGTCCTGAAAGGCTGTCTCGCAAGCTTCTGACAACACGAACTTCACACCCTTCTTAGTCAAGCCCGTCAATAGTGCTTCTAAGCGGGAGAAGTCCTGTATAAAATGCCTGTAGTAACCAACCAGACCTAAGAAACTCCATATCTCAAACATGTTCTTAGGCTGCTCCCAGGAAACTACTGCTCTCACCTTCTCTGGGTCTACTGAAACTCCAGCCTCTGAGATGATATGACCCAAGAAGTGAATCTGGTCCATCCAAAAGTGGCACTTGGAGATCTTAGCATATAGCTGATGCTCTCTCAGTGTACTCAATACGATCTCAAGATGGGTGGCATGGTTGTGTCGAGTGTGATAGTACACCAAGATATCGTCCACGAATACTACCACAAAAGAATCCAGATAAGAATGGAACACACAATTCATCAAAGCCATGAAAATTGATGGCGCATTCGTGAGTCTTAACGGCATAACCGTATACTCATATAGATCATATGTGCTCCTGAAAGATGTGAGAGGTATATCAGATGGTTTAACGCACAGCTGATGATATCCTGATCTCAAGTCAATCTTCAAGAACACTCGTGCTCCTCGAAGTTGATCAAAAAGAACATCAATCCTCAGCAAGGGATATCGGTTCTTAACCTTCAACTGGTTCAGCTTCTGATAATCCACACAAAGTCTAAGTGTACCATCCACCTTCTTCGCAAAAAGGACCGAAGAACCCCAAGGAGAAGTACTGGGTCAGATAAAACTCTTTGGTTGTAACTCCTCTAACTGCCTCTTGAGCTCCTGAAACTCTGGTTTGGCCATCCTATAAGGAGGAATGGACACCGGTGCTGCTCCTGGCACAAGATCAATAGATAAATCCACCTCATGATCTAGAGGAAGACCTGAAAAGTCATCTGGGAATACAAACCTGAAACGATCAACCACTGGAGGGAAATCCGTCTGACAAGTCCCCTGATCATCCAGATATAAACTCGCCATCTAGGCTGTGACTCCACCTCTCCCATGATGCTCTGGTCCATCTTGACTTTCCTGAACATCCCACTCACCCTTTTATAGAAACACTCCTCCCTCTGGTGACGTGAAACACACCCTACGACGATAGCAATCCACAAAGGCTCTAAAGGGAACCAACCAGTACATCCTGAAAATGACATCATAGCTCGTCATCTCTAAGACATAGAGGTCCCAAAGTAAGTGACACCAACCAACCTCAAGGGGGAACTCCTTGCATTGATGCACACCAGTTTTTCTAGTCCCCAACAGAGTGTCTAGAGTCATGATATTAGAAGAAGTAGAAACATAGAGCCCAAGGCTCTCCACTACAGGTACAGATATGAAACTATGTATAGGACCCGTATCAAAAAGTACTAAAGATAAGACAGAAGCTACTAGAATAGTACCTTTGACTGTAGAAGGTCTGGGATCCTGCTCCTGCTAGGTCTATTGCACTTCATATGTCTGCCCAGTACCGCAGCCCTACGACACAGCCTGGCTACCCTGAGCTATCCCGCCCTGCTTCCTCTGAGATCCTGGTGTCTGGCTACCATGGCCACGACCACCATCTCTGCCTGCACACCCTGACGTATTCCAGTTCCCCAACTGGTAAGAAGCCACTGGTCTTGCTACCACACATGGAGTCTGCACAGAACCCCTCTCACTAGCCATCGGTGGAAACGCCCTGCAAAAGCACTGCAGATGACCCATCCTGCCGCAAGCTCGGCACTCTACTGTGTCTCATGGATACTGTGGCCTCTTGTGTCCCTCTCTACCACACTGGTAGCACATGACCTGGCCACCTGAAGCATTCCTCTGATTGGTACTGCCACCCTGAGAGAAGTCCATCTATCTCTTCCTCTTGCCAATAGAAATAGTACCAGTAACTAGTGTTGAACCGCCCTGGCCCAAACCACTAGATTCCCACAGGTTCCTCTCTGTAATCAGATCATGGTTCACAATAGCATGTATATTAGGAAACCTAAAAACATTAACCAGCGCTCAGATGTCATAATGAAGACCATCCTCAAAGAGTCTGGCTCTCAGCATCTCATCACCCACCAGCACGGGTGCAAAATGCTGAAGCTCGGTAAAGCGAGAAAAATAGTCCATCACCGATATAGCACCCTGTTATAGATTCATGAACTATCAAGATCTATCTGCCCTTAGCGTCTCTCGGAAGAAGAAGTCATAGAAGGATATCTGGAAATATTCACATGCCATGTCTCTGTGATGCTCTGACCGGGTGGTAACATCCCACCACCTCTTGGCGGAATCACGCAGCATGCATGTCGCGAGCTTGACCCTCCACCCTGGAGGCATCTCAAGATGCTCGAAAATAGTCTGCATCGATCCTAGACAAGACTCCACAGCCTGTGGTCCTCCATCCTCTGAAAACGTTGGCGGATGCTACTGCTGAAAGATACGAGTCAGCTCATCCATAGATGTGGCAGCCGGCGGTACTCCCTGAAAGGTCTGCATGAACCGCATAAAGCCTTCACAGAACTACGCCTCTGCGCCTGTGTCCGGTATAACGGCTGGAACTGCATCTGGCTCTACTGGAGGATAAACCGGTAGCCCATGGTCCAATATCTCTGTAGTATACTCGTTGCCACTCTCATGGAAAACAACGTGCGGTCTTCTAGGCGGCATGACACTAAAAGGTCAAAAACATGCCTTAGATTCAAGATTATCAAGACTGAAAATGAAGAAACACAAAAGGGAATAGGAGGAAGAAGGCATTCAAAATTTGAAAAACAAGACTACACGGTGTGTATACTGACTACACGGCGTGTACTTGACTCCCCTTCCCCTGCCCGGGTCCTTCTGCACGGCTAAGCCACACGGCTCCCATTTGAACAAAACTACATGGCGTGTATATTATTTACATGGCATGTATGGTGTTATTTCCCAACTTCCCATGTCGTTTGTGACACATCTGACTACTCGGCTTGACACTAAACAGTGTGTTACACCCGCACACGGCATGTACACCACCTCATTTCCCAGCCACACAGCTTACTCCACACGGTCTGTCCTCGGACAAAACTACATGGTGTGTCCCATAGGTACATGGTGTGTACTAGACGAGCTCTGTCGACCCGTGTTGTTAGTTACATGGCCGGTTCACATGGGTCAACCTACACAGCGTGTTCTATATACACATGGTGTGTACTCTAAAGGATTACCCCAACCCATGTTGTTATTTACACGGCTGGGTTCCTAGGTCACACTACATGGTGTGTTCTTCATTTACACGGCGTGTTCAAGAAATGACTACACTGGCCCGTTTTTGTTAGTTACACGGCCGGGTCTCCGGGTCAACACTACATGGCATGAACATCTGGTACATGGAATGTTCGCCCCAAGCTCTTCCCTTCCCCGTGTCGCCACCCACACAGGAAGAGACTACATGGCATGTACTATGGGTACACGGCGTATACTCAAAAAGTTTATTTTTTTTCGAACATAAGACCATACACGGCGTGTTGAAGGTACTACACGGCGTGTATACTGGGAATTCTGGACATTATGCCTCAGAAACTTCCCTGAAACCCATAAAACACTGAAAAACAACACCTAAGTGTCAAATTCTGATCTGTGAGGGCCCATACTCCCCATGAATCAAAGTTGGACATCTTATCTGTGTTATAATAAAATAAGCATTCAATGATCCACCAAATTCTGGTAAATGGTGGCCCATACTCCCCAAAGACCAAAGTTTGGCATCCATTCTTTTATAAACATGGTCACACAAAAATACCCTATCAAACAGCAGGTATTAATCAAGAATCTATCACAATAACATTCTTTTATAGCACAACAACTATCAAAATAACATTCAATTTTCTAATGCACCTACATGGCATAGAACTATGCATGGCATGTGATTTCTAGCATGTTCCTAAATGATGCATGACATGGCATACCCTCATCTCATCGGGTTGAAACTAAATAGAACTCATAGATAAAATATAAACAGCACAATCACAAGTGTGTCACCCAACGGTGAAAATCAATTCAATTGTAAAATTGAAAAATCAATAAAATTACAATACGAGGTAAATTGGCTTTTCCCTGTACACGGGTTAGCTATGCTTGGGCACAGCTTATTACCAACTACCGTTCCTGTCCTATCCCAAACTAAGGCTCCAAATAGTAATTCAAATAAAATAACCCCTTTGATACCACTTTCTAACGTCCCGGTTCTGGGTGCCACTCAACGGGTGCCCCGAACCCAGTTCGCCACGTGACCTCAAGTGCATTTCCCAAAACGCCAGAGGCTTCCGACTAGCAGCGAGGGCCCGGGTCTGATAGTGGGGAAACTATGACCTCATTTGTCAAAGTGTAGTGCAGCGGAATATAATTTAAAGATACAACAACGGCGGAAGCAGCAACAGTACATATAACTGAAAATGAAGAACTGATAACAAAAAGGGAAACTAGCAGTCATATATATATAAAGATGCAACATGTCACTATTCTATAAAATAGCCAGAACATGTTACACTACAATACAATACAACTGAAGTACAAGTACAGAAAGGAAAAAAAGAATAGCAAGCGGCATCGCGAGCCAATGCTCGGTCCCATGCTCTCCTACACCCCAATAGCAATCAAGTACCTGTATAAGGACCCTTGCCATTATCTACACCTATAGAAACGTAATCTGTTTGGGCCGAAAAGCATGAACCAAACAGGGTGTGAGAAATAAATTCCCAGTAGGCACCCACCAAAGGCCCGTGCTCAACTGTGTGTAAAACATGCAACAATAGTGTGTAGTAGAAAAATGTAATAAAGTAAGTAGTAATAAAAAGTAACTAACTTAACCAATTATATTTCCATTTTAATATCCATTTAATCCTTAAATTTAAAATATCTCCATAGTGAATATTCTAAGTAAACAGCTGATGTCCTCAGACACGTAAACCCCTACCCTCAGGTAAAGAGTATCCAACACAAGAATTTTCCCACAGGCACACGGACATTGCCCAAAAGCATAAGTATTGTCACCCACAGGCAAAAAATTAGCTGCCCACCGGCACGGAATAAGTTTCCCACAGGCTAGGTAGTACAATTCCCATAGGCTAATCACAACACTGCCCTCAGGCTCAAACAGGTAATCGGGCCATGCCCAACATGTAACAAACAGTACACAAGCAATTCCTCTCAAAGAAATTCTATAATAATTACTTTAAAGTCATAATATAAACAAGTCATACCCTCAGGTATCCTGGACAAACGTCTAAACAGAAGAACGCACCCCCGGGGTGGTCCTGGATCCAAGCGGTGATCCCAAACAGCATTTTTATATCACATTCAATTACCTATTCAATTCTAGGTATATTAAATATCCACTGACTTAGCCACACGACACCCCAAATATGGGTTTGTAGCTCAAAACACACAAAAACGCACGATAGTTGGAAATAAACACCAAGCCACCTACCTTATATGCCAACGAACATTATACGTGAACGTCGATTCCAGAAATTCCCAAAGACTTCGTATATCTGAGGTAAAATAATTCTAACTTAAATGAAAATAACTCCCGTTAGGGGAAGAATTGGCAAGAACGGTTAAAGAATAGTGGAGGGCTTACTCGTGCAGTTCCAACGATATCGTTCGAGGCGGAAACGGATTCCTGACGAACGCTCGGCGGATCTCCAAAGCTTCGGACTCCTCTCCCGAGCTCCCTCTTCGTTATACGCCTTCCCAGTGAACAGGGGAGGATACTTCCCATTTAAGTGAAAAAAACAAAGTACATGGTGTGTACTTCCAAGTACACGGTGTGTACTCCTGATTTTTTAACTGTTCTTCTGGCGGTTTCCCACCAGTTTGGTACTGTTCACCTGTCGACGTGACTACACGGCGTGTCTCCTTGAGCACACGGCGTGTTCTGTCGCATAGTTGGCCACCATCTTACTATTCACCTGCCGACTGACTACATGGCGTGTAAGGGACCACTACACGGCGTTTAGTTGGTTCCTACACACTTCATCGCTGATACGACCACACGCCATATGTACTCATTCCACACGACCAAAATTACATGGCGTGTGGACAAAGTACATGGCGCGTACTTCCAAAATTTAGGATTTTTCCCCATTTTCCATATTTTCTCAAAAACCCTTAAGGAAAAGAGAAAATAAGAATCCCATACCTATGAACTAAGAACCAGGTTCTTACATAAACAAACCACAATTACATTAATGCCCAGCCATTTTCCTCTATCTGGTAAGGCATCATGGAAAAAATCAGGTGAAATCTCTCTTCATACCTAGCCATCAAGCCTAGGATGTAATGGTACATCTTCATTGATCCTGGATGCACTTCTCACGTTGAATCATGAGAGTACCTAATCATATTCTCCCTCATATAATTTGGTACAACTACACTCCCATAGATATAGATCACATAATTATCATTAGGGACCACCCTAGAACAAAATCATCCCCTTCTAAGTATTCCTGTACAACTATGCACTCAAGATCCAAACCCTAGATTTACTTTACCCAATCCAATAAATAAGACATGATAAATAAATTTTAACATATCATAAATCCATTATCCTATTATATATCCACTAACCACATTTTTATTAAATTCATCAGATGAAATTCCTCCTACGTAGGTCGCTCCCCATGTTCGAACATCGCCATCATTTTCTTACTAAGAGTATCTGAAACTATAATAATTATCTCTAGAGTATATACATTCTTTAATTCAAAACTTTTTAAATACTCTTCTAAACTCCTCATCCTCAAATTCATATCCCATTGAGAGAAGATATATCATAGACCCTTCTTTTCTATGGAAAAAACAAATCTCTTTATGAAGATAGAATATCATTAATATATTATATTGTGCACCACAATTACAATGTTTATGTCATGTCTTGATCAGTTCCCCTCATGGGGTTGTAGCTAATGTGACTCATAAGAAACTACTTAATCCCTCTACATCATCCCATCTCCCATACCTACACTTTAGGAATCAATGTACACTGTGTGTCCAATCCTAGGATTTGGAAGATTCAAAACTAGAGTTTTCGTGAGTTTCCACTTCATCACTAATAATTATTCCTCAAAAAAATCATTCCATTCAATATTCATCCCTTTAATGGTTAGTGAAATTATCAATTCTTTTATGTATGATATTTCCTAAATGAGCCATCAATAGTATCCAGCCAAACTAAGAAAAATATTAATCTCAAAAAAATATGAGGTTGAACCAAATACATCACATATTTCACCTTATTTGCATCCATAGAAATTCCTTCCTCATAGATCATGCGGCCAAGAAAATGAACCTCTTGAATATAGAAATTAAACTTTGAAATCTTGGTATAGAGATTATGTTCTTAGAATATACCCAACACGGTCTAAATTTTTCTAGAATGTTACTCAAAAGTCTTTATATATATAATGATATCATTGACAATGACCATGTGGAATGGGTTAAGATATTTATGGAATATCTTATTAATGAGATTCATGAACAATACATGAGAATTTTATAAACTGAAAATAATTTCAAGGTAGTCATACATGTAATATATAATCTTTAACATTATAATGTTCTGAACTAGGAGTTACTGAAATAGTTCCCCAAACCGGTTTGTCACATGGATTCAAACACACCTGCTCATATGTCATAGGCTACTGACTATCATCAAGGGTCTAATATAGTACTATGGGGAGACTATACACTTATTTTCATAGTATCACTATGTTATATAAATATAGGTGAATAGTATAAGAAGATAAATAACATAGTTTTTGAATATAATAATAAATAAATAATTCATAACAGATGAATAGATAACCATTCATGAACATGATGAGTCATAATTTCAGTAGTGTGATATACTAAATAGGCTACACTAGAAAATGAAAAAAAACAATAAGATCCTTCAACTCCAGAATCCAATCCATGTACATTCTTGGATGCTACTCCCAAGCTCCATTTCCAATCTTATACCATAATGAAAACATAAAAAAAATCATGATCGATGTCCTACAACCAAGAGATCTATCCAGGTACCAAACAACTGCCTGAATAGAATTTGAGATAAACTCAACAGTAAACAATTAATGGTGTCTAATTAAATCCATTACATGATTACAAAATGAATTGGTGTGTAGTTATAACAATAATTTAGTGAATAAATAAATGTAATTGAGTTGAGATCAGGTTTGTTAAGGACACTTGGCCGATCATACCTGCTTCGACCTTAAACGGTTTATCTCTAAACATTCCATCATGTATATAAAATCATATATGATATCATATATATGTAGTGATATACATGAACTGGCTAGTAACTGAGGAAAAATACTAGTGAATCTATATATAGTAATAATAATAATACAATATATCCCATTGTTTAAATATGGATACATTACCAAGAATCTAAATAGGAGATCTAGAGCCATATGCCATAAAATCCCAATAATTTATGTGAATTTCATTTCCAACATCGTTCCATGTAAGGATCATTTGAAAAATACAATTTAGTACTTCTAGGAAATTTTATAAGGTGACATATCATAAAAGGCTCATAAGTAGATTCCTAGGTGGTACCTTTTAGAAATATGATAATGATATGAAACACCATTTCCAACATAAAAAGGGATGTGAAACACTGTGTAAAATATCCCAAGATAAGGGGGTGTGAAACTTAATGTCCAAAAACCCTAACTGATGCCTCTTAGTAATAATCATGTATTAGTAATCTCACATACCCTATGATTCCTTAACCAAGGTGTTTTGTAAAGAGGAACCCAATATCGCTCAATGTGTGGTGTAATTCCATTCAACCTATGAGATCGTCCAATATATTCTTTATTTTTAGTCTAAGGTTATTTCTATAAATAATGATTCATATATAGGTAGTTCAAATTTTATAATTAACATGGTTCATTATAATTCATTCATTCAATAATAAGTTATTATGATTCATTTTGTTAATTCAATTCCCATAAATTGGTTGTTTCATTAATAATAAGTAACAAGTTCATGGGAATCATCCATTCCACTGCATATTAATTTCTAATTTAGTTTAATCCATAAAAATCATCAATATTAATGTAAAAATATCATTGACCAAGGGGTTTAATCCATCCCTCCTATCAATTCATTTCATTTCATTTATAAATTTCTATTATAAATTAAATGAGTCAAGAATCACATTTAATAATATAATTATAGGACAGGTGTATAACTGTATCACTAACCATTCATTTAATTCCTTTAATTCATTCCACTAGAAAGTAGAAATAAAAACTCACACAAAGGGATATTTCAGTAGAATAGACAAACAATGTTCATTAAGAGCATTTATTTGAAATCACTGTAAGTGGTGGTTCAAGTTGAGGCAATCAACCTCAAACCATGTAAAAGGGTTATTGTTCATGACCTAAGTATTTAATTTAATTAATTTCATGTTTAAGTAGAAACTCAGGGAAACTCCATAGCATGGCACAACAACACATGTTATAATAGAAAAAAAACTCTAAGTTAATTCATATAAACAAACTACTCCATTCTTATAAAGATTCAATTATACATTATCGAGCTTTTATTTGATCTAGAATGAGAGAAAAAGGAAGAATATTCAAACACTCTATAAATAGGTAATATGATAATGCACAAGAATTACATAAAAAGTGGGAATAGAAACTAATAAAAGAGGCAAGATGAGATGTAGAATCACCGTTATGGTTTTAGAACACCTATAGATACCTAAATCGGGCCAGGAACATGTCGTAAACACCATAGAGGATGTGTGGGAAGAGATGGTGTGTGGGGGGATCCTTGTGTCCAAATGAAGATTTAAAAAGGGTTAAACCCCTTTAATTATTGGAGTGTAAATTGGTAATTAATTCTGTTTTAATGAGGCTTCATGGTTAGGCAAACTATACACCTATTGTATGGTCCTACATTTTTAAGGGACACCCCTTCACATGGCTTGGTAAATTGATCGACCAACCATGTGTAGCCCATGAGATCACCTCAATAATTTTATTCAAAAAATCCATATATCAATGCATTTCATCCCACATGGTTTAGTAAATCCATTATTCTATATAATAGGCTACATGGTTAAGGGTGTATGGTGTTCACTAAAAATGAAAAAACACTATGTCTCCCCTTACCTTTCCAAAAACCTAGCTTTCGAATCTATGCACTTCCAAAACTCAAAAAAACACTCTAGACACATTTTGTTCATTAAACCCCTTATAAAAATATAATTTAAGTTATCCCACTCTCATATTTACATTTTAAGGATCGATTTAATATTTGGACCATCCACCAAATGAAAAGTTCAAATTCTCTTGGAATTTACAACTCAGTGTGAAACACATGATGTTAGAACCTCCCAACCTTAGAACTTCTCATCCTCAAGAATACATGGGGAATAAAAAAACATCCCCAAACCTAATTGGGTCATGAATTCTTCTCAAAAAGACATGTTTCATTTCCCATTCCCAATGCACCAGGAAAATATACTTAGAATGCATGGTAAATAAGCCACTAAACTCAAGAGAACACTGATAATCAAAACTGAAACATCAAGATAGCTCTTAATTGATCTCTTATAACCTGAGAAATGATCATGTTGTTGTCTCATTTTTTATGTAGATTATGGATCTCCCCACAAAGTGTCTATATTTCCATGTAAAATTTCAAGTCATGGTACACCCACTGTTTGCATTATCTATTGAAACACATCTCTAGAATAAAAACAAAACTTTGTGTATTATTCTTGACTTACGACACCTAGTCATACATGTGGAATTTGATCTTGGTCATTTATTAGATTGAAATGGTTGAATCCCAAATTAAAATGCTAAACTGTTCGTGCCATCATTTCCTTGAAAATCCCAAACTAACTCTTGCATTGGACTCATCTCCTTAGATGATGTATTCAATAGAGTTCATCATCGGTCGCATTCAACTACACATGGAAATTCAATTTGAACCACATCCAACCAAAAATTATCAAAAAATATCATCTTTTTCTACCAACGCATTGTAGAAACATGATTCTAGTTCCTTTATTCCAAGGTCCATTGTGGTTACTTCGAGCACACTCACCAAAGTCTGTAACAGACTTCATGTGACATATCCTAGAAAAACCATCCCTGATTTGATAACCCAACCACATCAAAGTGGAAAAGCTACCATAAAAAAACAATACTAATTATCCCATGACCCTTCCCACAAGAGGTTACATCCATAAAACCAAAAGGTTATTCAATTTTTTTTCCATATAGCCATCATTGTCTCAATGTACTTAGAAATATGTCAAGATATTTGAAATTATCATCTATGAAATAGAAATATAGTAGGATGTTAATGATAATTACCATGAATGTGATACTAAATCATCAAAATATAGGATTTTTTATTCATCCTGATCCAAAATATGTCATCCATACTTAGTCTAAACTCACACCAAGTAATATATCAATCATGGTTTCAAGGAATAAATAACTCTAACTTACCAGCCCCATGGAATAAAAAATCTATTTAGGCCATTCCTAATTGGTCCTTTATGGTCTTGTTCCATCTACATATAAGGAAATTCAATTTAAAACATGTGAGATACTCCCCACCTTAGGAGTGTCCTAGGAATCATTTTACAAAAATAGGAAGTAATCCCACAACTTATTATCCATCACCACTGAACATGGATCCTAGATAAAACCAATGTGCTTATTCTAAGAGCTAACATAAGAATATTGGAATCATATTCTTATAATAAAAATTGAAAAAAATCTATCTTATCTTTTTTTGTGATGTTCATCCTAATTCATGCTCACTCATATCATCAGTATCTAGCATAAAATCCAATAAAGAAATTGTTTAGTAGTGTTATCATACTTGTTATTTTTTATAACATTATCCATGGAACTAGGATAATGTATCCAAATTATAATGTATCAAGGGTATGTTACTTTCAAAATGATTTTACAACTGGGTTACTCTACTTCAGAGATGACCTGAAACCTAGATTTATTGATCTCATGTCCCTTTTTTCAAGCAGTCATGAAAAAAATAGTTTAATGAATTACACAAACTCGTCTCTTAACAACATGTGGTTTAATGCATCAAAACTTAACATTGATGGGTACCACATGTAAAAATGAGTGGTACTACTGTATCGAAGCTATGTAACATGCACTAGGAATTTATGGTATGTGATAATGCACACATGAATCAACTCAGAGACATGTTATCTATATGACTATTAATATATCGATGACTCGTGCGTCTTACTTCATTAGAAAGGTAGTAAGGTTCCATAATCATTAAACAGGATGAACATTCCAATGTCATATCTAACCCATTAAACTGGACCATTACATGATGCTCATGATTCCAAAAACGTTTGGGTTTCACATAACCACCCATCTTACCTTGGTTTTGTTATATAAACTAAGAGTCATACCTGACTAGAACAGCACCAGAATGACACATCTCATCTGAAACCTATATAAAATCATTACCAAAGATAATTTCACTATGAGTATTTGATCTAAAATGGGATATCCCGTATCTAAAGTATAAATCATTGACTCTATATCTATGTCACACTAAAAATGATACTAGGCTTACCGACCCAACCTCTAAGCTCTCTGTAAAAGAAAAAGGTTCAACTGTAACCTATGGGAAACATCCACATTCCTATTCAAGGTAAAAAATTTAAACCACACTTAGTAAAGGTTTAAAACTAAGGTCACCACATTAAGGTTTTAGGTTTTTACAATTTAATTGAGGATAATTTATTATAACCATTAATATAGTTCATGTGTATTGAATATTAATTACCAATAATATAAGTCAAATGCAATCAGAACTGTATTCACTAAAAATCATGAAAAATAATAGGAAAATTATCATATAATTTCCTTTAAAACATTTACTCATTATTTGTTTGAACATGAAGTTATCAAAACTAGATTAGTTAAAGAAAATAAAAATTCCATGATATAGAAGAAAACAACCTTTAGGTTGTAATTGGAATTTTAATTAACAGAAGCCTCAAAATAATAATGATCAAAAGAATATAAAAGGACTTTTATCATTTAAAAGGAATCATTTTATTAAGATTCCATCATACATTTATACATAACTCGTATAAGTGGTTTTTGACACTTTATATAACCATTCAATACATATCACAAAGATAACCCCATGGGGTTAAGTAACAAGTAAAAATAAGGATAAATGTGACCAATGTTGGCCCCATCAATCCAACCAGGGTGAATTTAAATGAAATCCAATATCAGTTGATTTATTACAGATTAATTACCACCTTAGATAGTTTATCACTTTAACAACACACCCCAACTGACCTACTTGGGTCTAGTTGTGGATTTAGGATTTTAGTAAGATGGTTCATCATTACTAAATCATATAATTATAAGCCTTTAAATATATATACCTTGGTTTAGTTAAAGAGTCACCATTCCCAAATTATAAAGGTACTTTCCTCTCTAAGTTACAATTACCACTTCATGTAATTAAAATATATTTTCACCTTCAGTCTCAGAATATAAAATTTTTTACATATAATTGTTTGATTATATGGGTTACCCTTCCCAATTTATAAAGTCATATTCACTTTATAAATTATTATTGGAGCCCATTTATTTATATCCATAAATTTTTTAGCCCATTCAACTTAATATTCCTTTACTCAAACATCTCACAATTGGTTAGTTAAGGTTATCCATCAAGATATATGGGAAAAACATTTAGGTTGATGTATAAAAATTAATAACCATTTATTATTTTATTTTAATTCATTTCCCCTTCATGAATCATTATTAAAATAAAAAATATAGCATTATAGGAACATGCGACATGCTACAGGAAATGAAATCACTCAGATAGACTTGGCATGGAATATGTATGACATTTAAATCCTATCATTCCTGTAGTGATTCATGAACAATAGTTACTCAGCATAACAACCCAAGGATAATTTTCCATAAATATGATAAATCAGTAACTAGAACAAGTACACAAATCACTCATAGTGAAATAATAATCAATTTTAATAACAATAGAATGAACAATAATCCCATCCATGGAAACTTAACGTGTTCCCGATGTGTGTGTTGGTTAGGCCTAGTCACAAGTAATATAACAAGTTTCAACACATTACTAGAATCATATATACTACTCCAAAAAAGTAATACAAAAGGAATATAAATCTTATGATACCAACTTGTAACATCTAATCTTTGGAGCTACTAAAATAGTTCTCCATGTTGGTTTTTTAAGCACTCCTCTCCATATGAAAGAGGCCACCGACTAGTAGTAAGGGTCTAATATGGTACCATTGGGAGATTATACTCTAATTGTCATAGTAGTATAATGTTATTTATAAATAATTCAATAGTATAAGAAGATAAATAAAAATAAGCGGATGATAATAATAAACTGAAAATTCATAACAAATGAATAAATAACCATGCGTGAACATGATGATTCATAATACAAGAAGTGTAATAAAATTAAAATTATAGACTGATAAATGAAAAAAAATAAGAGTCTTCAACTCTAAAATGATTCTCGAGTACATTTTTGGCTACTACTCCAAAGCACAGTGACCCATCATAGGCTATATTGAAAATAGAATAAAACAACATGATCCAAGTCCAAAGAAAAGAGGCATTTTCAAGTACCAAACAAAAACCTAGATAGGGTGTGAGATAAACTCAGTAGTACAACATCAACAATGTCTAATAAAATCTAGTCCATGAGTATAAAATGAAGTATTTTGTGGGTATAACAATATAAATGTGAATAAATATATGTAATTGAGTTTGGATCAGGTTTCTCAAGGACACCTGGTTGATCATACCTTATTTAACCTATGTCGAAATATCTATGAACATGAAATCATGTATATATAAGAATATATGCTACCATATATATATCTAGATATATACATGAACTAGCTAGGACCTGAGGATTAAGACTAGGGAATCCATATATAATGATAATAACAATAATACTATAAGTTTCTTTATTTAAATATGGATATAAGCCTAAGAATCTGACTATGGGATGTGGAGCACCATGCCCAAAAATCAAAATAATTTATGTGAACATCATGTCAAACATCATTCCATGTAATTCTCATAAGTATAATCCCAAATAGTACTCCTAGGAAATATGATAAGGAGATAGCCAATAAAAGGCTCATAAATAGTATCCCAAGTAGTACCCCTAGGCAATCTGATTGTGATGTGAATCTCCATGTCCAATGTCCAAATGGATGTGAAACACTGTGTCAAAAATCTTTGACCAAGTTGGTGTAAAAAATCATATACAACAACCCTAAATGATTCCTCTTTGTAGTAATCATTAATAAGTAATCTCACTCATCCTATGATCCCTTAACCAAGGCATTCTGTAAAGTGGAACCTCATATCGCTCAAGGCACGGTGTAATTCCATGTGACCTATGATCTCATCCAAAGTATTCCTACTTGGGAATCTATTGATCTCTCAATAAATAATAATTAATATATTGGTTTTTCACATTTAATAATTAACATAGGCCATGATAAGTCATTCATTCCACAATAAGTCATCGTGATTCATTTCATTATTTCAATTCATATAATTAGGCCATTTCATTTATAATATGTAAGATGGTGATGGGAAGTATCTATGCCACTACATTCTAATTCTTCATTTTTGTTGGTCTATCAAAATAATTAATTTTAAGATAAAATAATTATGGACCAAGGGGATTTACCTAACCCTTCTATTAATTCATTTCATTTAATTTATAAATTTTTATTACAATTGAAATGATTCAAGAATCATCTCTAATAATCCAATTATGGGCCAAGTGTATTACTGTATCACTAAAAATTCATTATGTTCCTTTAATTAATTCAACTATAATGTGGAAGGAAAAACTCCCCAAAGGGGTGGTTTAGTAGAATAGAAAAACAACATTCATTATAATAATTTCATTTAACACTCCTTAAGTAGTGGTTTGGGTTGAGGTCGTCAACCTCCAACCATGTAAGAGGGTTATAGTTCATAGTCTAAGCATTTAATTTAATAAAATTTAACTTTTAGAAAACAATAGATATAAATTATGGCGTCAGACACAATGGCACATGATATAAATGATGAGGCTTTGAGGGAAATTATATAGACCCCCTACCTTATTCTTAGGAAGATTCAAACATCCATTATCTGGCATTGATTGGATCTAGAATTAGATAAAATAAAATAATCATCAAATTCATGATAAATAGTTCATATTAACTCACAAATTTATTACCTAAAATGTGATAACAGAAACTCATAAAATATGTAAGAGGAGTCATAGACCCTCCGTTACACTTCCAATGCACCCGATGGCGCTTGAATTAAACCAAGAATGACAGAGAGACACCATAGAGAATGCGAGGGGCAAGAGGATATGTGAGAGGGTCCCTCCTAGACACAATAGAGTGGATAAGGGTGGAAATTCCTATAAAGGTTTTAGGGGAAAATTGTAAATTTTTCTTATTTTAATGAGGTCCATGGTTAGGACACATGATTGGGAAAACCATGATAAAACCGTACAGTTCTACAATCATAATGGAAAACCCCTCATACGGAAAGGCAGATGATTTGAAAAACAATGTGTAGCCCATGTGCTCACATCTAAAATTTTGTATAGAAAATACACATGTCCATGTGGCCCATTCGATATGGTTTAGTTAAGTCATGTGCCTATAAAATTGACCACAAGGTTAGGGGTGCGCGGTTTTCACTAACTGTGATAAAATTGTGCGCCTACCCTTAACATTCCAAAAAAAACATATTTTAAAGCATGATGCTTCCAAAACCCAACTGAAGTCCTAAAACACCTCTGGGGACTTAAACCACATCTAAAAAATCACATTTATGTGATCCAAATATGGAATTTACATTACGAGGATTAGTTTATGTTTATCCCTTCCACTAAATGAAAAGTAAAATTCTATTAGAATTTCAAACCAAGTACACAACATCGGACATTACTAACACCATATTAGGGATATCCTAATCTATGATCTACAACTAATGGTAGACTGAATGAAGATCAGTCATAGTGGACCATTGGATCTCCATAACTAATTGAATATATCATTAATCCTGGGTAAAAGATATAGGTTCTTTATTTTCACTTGATTCAGATTTATGTAGTCCATATGAAGCCGTAGAATATGGTCTACCTTCTTAGAAAACAACCTGGGAGTACCCCATGTATATTTTCTTGTTATGAGGAAACCCTTCACCTTCAGTTCCCCAAGATGAATCTCATGATCTCTCAACTCGGTTGGTATCATAATATAAAGAGGAATAAGTATCAGTTTCTCCATATGCTTGAGAACAATATCAAATAAAATTCATCTGTATGGATATGTTTTGAGAATTAATCTATGAAAAAACCCCGATAATGATCCATCGTAGGACTAATGATAGAAGGAGTCACAATTGTACCTACTATAAGATCCCATCCTTTTACATTCATCATGATCACTCTAATCTGACTCATGTTCAGACCCATTAAAACAATTCTAAGATCCCACTCACTAATCATTACAAACCTATCTCCTCTAGTTGGGGTAAAAAAATACACATCCCTATTAATAATCGATTTCATGTTAATAACCATTCAACTAGTCCATTCCAAAAATGAAATTGAAACTATTCATCTCTAATATCATGAATTCCAAGATCTTTTTATAGTTAACAATAAACATGAGACACTAAGGACGCTCTTGTAGGTAGTATATATATATTTCTAAAGGCATGTTAAGAGAGGGTAGATCATAAGATAACATAATGGGAAAATATAGGCCAAAAATAGCTTGATAAGTTATTAAATAAAGGGAAGAACTAGTATTAAATGGATTAGTAGAAACATTAGAGGTGATCAGGACCTTGCATTAGACGATCAATGGTCCCTCTCCACTATCAGATGGAATATGGTCTAATGCATAAACTTGTACTTCCTAATCTCTATGATCTTATACATGAAATGAATTAATTGCCAAAGTCATCATCTTCTAAGGGGTCCAAACCTTCTACTGAGGACCATGGCTAGATCCCAGGTTGTCTGTTCATGCCTATCTTGCACCCTTATATAAACCTATCATCAGAGATATAGAGTATTAATGACAGATATTTCCCATCTCTCCATACTATAAAACATTATATAAGGTTCTAGGAAGAACCTATAGTAATTTCTATCCTTCCCATAGGATAAACACTATGGAACGCTTCCTGATGAGGCTAAAGAATCAATACTCTACCCAACTTACACGTCGCCACCCCACTACACATCCTCGTTCTTCCTCTTCCTAATTTCAGATGTGAAACTCACTATGGTTGTAATAGGTACACCAACCTATGTATTAAAGTATAGAATAATACTAGCTTTATGATCCTCCTCTATACTATTCTCAATAGTCAAGTATTTATGCAAAACCTTTAGGTATTTTGTTAGATCAAATCTCCTAACTCATCATCTGATATCTGGGGGAAGAAAATCTTGGACTTCTTGTCCTTAAATTACTTATTTCTCACTATGAAAAAAGAAAAACAAAGTTGTTTGGTGAAATTAATGGAGTATGCAGACATTGGAATGTATCCCTATTAAATATCCATGAATTTCTAAGCATGATCCTTATTCAGCATGACAAAAAATAATTCCAAAAAGAATAGGTTCTTAAAGGCCTCCCATGAAATATCATCACATCTTCTTACTTTTCCCATGACACCCCACCATCTCATAGTGGGTCCAGGAAGCATAAATGTTACAAGATTGATCCATCAGTCCTAAAGTTTCTTTGCCATGTGGAATATTCCCTCAATGATATTTATCTAGACCTCAACATCACATGGTCCTACAATAACCTACAATGCTGGAAGATAATGGATCTATAATAAGTGGGTGTAGTCTACAATGCTCTTCTGTAACCCTCCACCATATGTAGGTACAGTCTAGAAGTCTCTAGGATGGAGTTACATTGAGGCCTGAATCCTTGGGGCAGGTATGGGATCATGCTTAGTTGAATCCTCCTGCATAGCTTGTGGTGGAATTGGAGCACGCATCCAAGATAGAGAATTCTAGAAAACATCACCAAGGGTTCTAGTCATATATCTCTAAGGTAGGATTTTCTAAAATTCCATAAAAAATTTAAAGCACCTGTAACAACCCACATAAATGGACAATCTAATTAGTTACAAGGAAAACAAAAGGAATTTCTATAGAAATACTTTTCCTTAAAGATAATCACACACAATTTATAACCCTTCAAGATCCACCCAAGTCTCTATCATAATCCTATATAGTTATATGTTAGTCACAATAATATATATTCAAAATATATCTACATGCTCATGTAAAACTAACTAATTCCAACATAGATATATCACAACTACAAAGAAAATATATATATCATAGTACAAGACACCAATCAAGGATTTTTATTAATGAAAACCCATGAATCATAAAATATTTATATATATGAAATTTAATCTTAAGTTCATGCGCATGATGCGTGCATGTTCTTGAATCCCATAAAAATGGTAACAATAATCCCATTATTGGTAACTCATTAGTACATTACACCTGAGATAGCTCGAAACATAGAAATTACCCTACCCAAGTTTCATAGAGCCAATACCATTTCTACCATAACCCCAAAATAAATAAATTAAATGAAACCTCTCTTTGATACCATTTTGTAACACCCCACCCTAGATTTCCAAAATATCACCTGATTAGTGATACTACAAGACCTCATGTGTGCCTCTCTGTATACAAGAGTCTATCAATTAGCGGTAATGTTCTAAGGGTAAAGTTGCATGACTACGAACTTGGTAATAATATCCATACACCATAACTGTAATACGTTATAAAAACTTGGAATATCATTCCAGAAGATAAATAAAACATAGTTCTTGAACAAATGAAACTCTTTTCAAACATGTAAAATGAACTAGAATTCCAATGCGGGAAGAAAAAATAGATAATATAAGTTAAATAAAATAAATAAATAAATATTGTGGAAATCCACCGGTGTCCCTAATGATACCACCACCAACACAGTACTCCTCAGCTCAACTATCTATCATGGGATCCTTTCCCTTACCTGGATCCCTAATCATGAAGTCTACACAGTCTTCAAGAATCTCATACTAGGTTTGAGTAATAAAACTCAGTAGTATACCACCAATTATTCCTTAACATGAGTTCATGGGTATAATAGTTGTATTCAATTATAAATTTAAATTCATAAGAAATAAATAATAATCATATGTTGAGTATTCATGTGATATATAAGATTCTAATCTTCTAAACTATACATGATTTGTATCATGATGGAAGGAGAGTCATGAAGGATGGTTGGAGTGATCAATATCTACCCACAAGGATAGTTAACATATCTCCCAATGTTCACAAGGCAATGAATATGATTAAAATAAAAGTTTTTTGTATCCTTCCTCCATCACAAGTCAGACGTTAAGACATAAAATCCAATAATGGTCATAGGTTAGGACTCATGGTCATCATATCCTACCTATTCCTTATATTTGTTCACAAGGCCATCATACTCCTGCTTCCACTACCTCGGCTCTAGACCTGAGGTCATTATGACCCTACACTGAGTTTATTGCACTCTCTCACTTCATTGGGAATGGATGACAAACTAAAATTTATAACCTACTTACTAGTTAGAAAAGTGGAAATATATGGTTGAACCATAGGGAGGCATAATTTTGTTCTTGGTGATCTAAAAAAACAATAAACTAAACAAAAACACACAAAAAAAACAAAATCAGTTGGAGGTTTTGAAGTGGAGTGAGTGAGAATCAGTGTGTGAGGAAGTGAAGGTGAACTGGTGAGTGAATGGAATTAGACAAGACAGCAAGAAATATTGTGCTGAAAACAACCAAAAGATGAGTAGGGGATGTCCACTAGACGATTTGAAATTGATTAGCCTCGTTCATGCACTGCAGTTTAAGGAATATGGATCTGACTTAAGGTAACTTTCCAGATTTTTCGTCTGGTCGGTTTGAGATGAAATAACCCTTACATTCCTTCAACGGTAAAAATCATTCCATCCAATGGAGATAAGAAGTTAGATGTCACTGAGCTCAAATTGTCAGTTGATTTCAGCATGTCTCTCTTATTTGAGCATGAATCACTTATCAGTGAGTTTCTCAGATGGAAACAGTTTTCATTAAGATTCAAACAAGATCGGTATTCACTTAACCTTGTTGTTTTGAAAATAAATCTGTTCCAAAAACAATGAGAGAGTCAATCCATAAAATGATGCAGTGCGTGAATCAGAGTAAAAAAATCTAACCAGCCAGCGTACCCACCCCTCCCCCCCCCCCCCACAAGGAGTTTATCCAAGCATGATGGTTGGATTTAGTGAAAAAATAGAATTAAAATCAATGAAGTTCATGTGGAAATGAGTTTTAGAAAAATAGATCATAAGGGAAATAAAGATGTTTGCCTCCCTACTTGATCTACTGAAAGCTCTAGTCCATGATGCTCGATGGTGGATGAAATGCTGGAGTTCGCTCAATGTCCCACCCTGGGAATCAAGGTATGAAATGTTGATCTGCTGCTCTGATGCCTCCAATATTCTCCCGATCAAAATGGTGAAGACTCCCAGGATCACCAGATCCTCTAGAGGGATGATTAGGAATAATGAAGTCACCACTGATAAGTGTTATCCAATCCCGCAGAATGCTTGATCTCTCAATTCCCAATCACCCCCTATCTGGATAGATGACTCCTTGTCCTGCCTGATGCTCCCCTTGTGATTGAATGATCGAGTGACCATGATGAATGTTGTTGAGCACATAATCAACGTCTCTAGAATATTGCCTGAGGTGTTCCCTGGTCTCCACGTGGAGCTTTCACAGTTCCATGTCTCCTGTGTTGGTCAATGGAGCAGTTGCTCCTAATTGAATAAGGGGGCATGCGCCAAGCCACAACCCTCCCTCTCACCTTTTGCAATGAACTCCATATTCCTCGCATTTTTTCCATGAACAAATTCTTTTATCCATGCTTCTACCTGTAAGAACCCATTTTTTGCTACGAAAGACTTTGGAATATTCTTGATGATATTCCAGAGCAGCACCTTCGGACGGTGCGCTATTCCAAGCCCCGGAGTGGTAGGAATTAAATTTTCAGTGCGTTCACACTGGAAACGCAAAATAAATGCAATAACTCCAAAAAAGTGCACTAGATCAGGGATACGAGTGTACGGATGGGTCTGGAATGGGTTTTTTACCCTAGGAACGACATAAAACTTGTCGGCACAGGATGTTTGGACCCCTCGCACGCTTTCGGAACGTAGAATGGATAAATTAAATAATTAATTTATTCATTTAATGGTGAAACTAAAGTATCTCTTAAAAGGTGGCTCGGATTGGAAAACTGAGGGCACCGTTGAGTTCGGAGCATGTCTTTTACCCTAGGAGGGGTATAAGTTTCGTGGGCGCGGGCCGTTTGTGAAAAATGGCCCCAGGGGGCGTATTTGTAATTTGGCGCCCTCGGGAGTTGAGTTTTATAACTTTTGAACGGGGCCTTGGATTAAAATTATGAGACCTCCTTTGCACTCGGAGCGTGGTTTTTAGCCTCGGGGAGGCTTAACCCCGACCCCGCCGAAATTTTGGGTTTGGGGCTGTCGGGCGGGCGTTTAAGTGATTTGTACTTAAACACCCCCACTCCCCTTCTTCTTCTTCTTTTTCTTCTTCTTCTTCTTCCTCAAACCCTCCCCTCTCCTTCACCTTCAGAGAGGAAGATCCGGCGAGGCAAACTCCGGCGAGGCGCAGCGGTTCCGACGGTCCGCACACGAAGCGTCGGGCTACGCCCTTCGAGGTAGGAGTTATTTTGTTTCCATATTCAAATTCCCGCACTATTTGAGCCCAATTTATACTGTTTAATTGATGTTTGATCATCGATCAAAGCCTGCAGATGTGTAGTATATGTTCTAAGGTTTCCGACCCTCTTCTCGGATCGAAAATCCGAGTCCCGGGGTGCCCGGGGCAGTCCCGGGAAGTTCCGGCCGAAATTCTGGTTTTCCGGTGGGTTTCCTTCTTCCGGTGAGTTCCAGCAGCGGAGGAAGGGGCTTTGGCGGTGATCGGCTGGCGGAAGCGCTCTTCGGTAGTGGCGGCTGGTGGTGGTGCTCTTCGGATGGCGGCGGCGCTCCTCAGCGCGGCGGCGCGGCGGCCGAGCTCGCCAGAACGGGGCGGCGACCCGGGGTCGCGGCGCGACCTCGGCGGACAGAGACCCGCGAACCGCGAGTCTCCGCGTGGGGGCAGCGAGACCGGCCGTCCGGGCAAGTCGTGGGTTGGCAGGCCACGGCTAGCTGGCCGCGGCAAAGTGAGTCGGGCCTGCGGCTGGGCCACGGGCCGGCTGTGGGCGGACCGGTCGGACTGGGCCGATCCGGCCCAAGGGGGGTCCCCCCCCCCCCCTCTTTAAAATTCCGACGTCTGTAGCTTTCGCTACGGACGTCCGTTTTGCGCGCCGTCTATGGCGGCGAGGACCTGACGCAGAGGCGGACCTTTTGAGATGGTTTTGGGAATTTTTAATTCCCGAAACAAGGGTCCGCGGAGGCGCGACGTGTCTTTAAGTGGACGAGCGTTTTTTCCGAGATCCTTGTTTTGGGCGGCGTGGACGCGTTCGACGTTCGATTTAAGCGCTGTCAGCAGAATTGGAACCCTGGCGTCAAGGCGGAGGTTTCCAGGGTGGTTCCGGGCGTTGAAGCTGGAGTTGAGGCGTGGGCCCACAGCCCGTCTTTTGAGCTGCGTGCAGCTTTTTGCGACTTTTTCATCGGGTGTCCGTTCGGGGCGAGTGAGCAGTCATTTTTGGGTGTTTTTCTTAGGGGATTGCAATGGTGCAATCCACCCGCCCTAATTCGGCATGATGGTGTGGGGCCCACGAGGGTTGTTTGGGCTTTGACGGTGATTTTCAATCTATATCACCGGGCGACCGTTTTGGACAAGTGAATAGTCCATATTGTGTGCTTTTTTGAGAGGATCACAACGGTGCGATCCATTCGTTGAGTTTTGGGATCGGGATGTGGTTCCATGAAGCACCGCTCATGTGCGGTGCACCAGAATGTATCCTTTTCTCCGGATATCTGTTGCACTCAAGTGAGTAGTGCTTTTGACATGTTTTCCCGAGGGGATCGCAATGGTGCAATGCGCCCGACTGTTTTCGGGGCTGAGGCTCGGGGTCACGGGACATCGTTCGGGTGTGATATGGTGTTGGTGACTGATTTTATTAATATTTTCATGGTGCATAATTTGTGTGAAATATTAATGTTTTAATATTAAGTATAATATTTGAGCATTTTTAGAAGTAGTCCAATTGAGCCAGTTTAATGTTTTAATTATAAATGTCACTATACTGATCCAACTTGTGTGGTTCTTGTTTTGTAGGATTATCCTTTCAATATAAAACATTTCATTAGAAGGAACCATGATCCAATTCTGCCATTTGAAGGGTCATATGGTCCTCACAAACAAGACCAAAGAATCTGTGAACAAACTGGACCAGCCTTGAAGATTGATTTACTGGGCTCAATACAGAAGTCTAAAAACATTAACTCTCCACCATAATTCTGGGGACACTACATGTCATCTGGGATAAAAATTTCATGGCCCAAATCCAAGTATAAGGGGCCCAAATGAAGCTTTTAAGTCCAGCCCACCATTCTGTCCGAGAATTAAAATCAGTATACTATTCATGACATAGCTCATGATGTAAGCCTCAAATCGAGCTGATATTTTTCAGTGTGGAAGAGGAGATATAGGTGGCCGACTTTGTTGAATAAGTCATTCGGATTTGAAGGCATCTTCCTGTTCAAAAATTCATTCACATTTTGGCCATCGAAAAATCATGGATAGAAATGGACAGTTTACCTTTGTTTAATAAAACCGTCATAACTTTGGATCCACTTGTCCAAATGCCTCCATATTTTTACAGTAGTCGGAAAACTTTATTATCTACAACGTTGAAGAAGGATATATTTGGATATTTGACTGTCTGTATAGCCAAATTGTCTATTCAAGTAGAGGGACAGATTAGGAATGCAAACAGTCCACTCCTTGGGCTATAAATACTCTCCCCTTCTCTCCTTGAGAGGGGTTGGAATTTCAGAAGAGAGGAGATCATATTGGCACAACCAAAGCTTTTCCAAAGGCTTGGGAGGACCTTCCATACTTAAGTTTTCACTTGAGAGACCTTTTCTCCTCTCTTTGTTTTCACTTACTTTTGTGTTCTTCATTTTTGTAATTTTGTAAGTCCTTTATTTTGTAATTCTGTTTTAATGAAAGTTTCTTCTTCAATATCTCTTATTCTCCTCCACCTTCTGTAGTATAATATTCATGGTCTTAAAATTGTTTGAATCATTTTAAATTACAGTACCTTATCTTGCTTCCTCATTCAATCGAAATTCCATTTTTGATTCTCAAAATATTTCGTGTGTGTGTTCGGCACACTACTCTTATCTTGTCCCTTTCTTTTTCTTCTCTTTATAATTCATCACCATAAACATATATTACCAGATTAATAAACATCATAATGGCTGAGTAAATTTCTCATTGGGGTGAGTTTTAATTTAGGTATGTTAAGCGATTGAGAGCTTTTGCTCGATGAGTATTCGTTGAATTAACATTGTGTATGTTGGACTTAGCATGTCATGGATTAATGACTTGATTTGTTTAACGTGTGGTTTCCATGGATTATTGGAACCATAAATATACTACCATAAACAATATTTGATCAAGATTAGAACCCTAAGTTAATTTAAGGCTTGGATTAAATCCTTAACACTTAGGAATTCTAATCAACATCATCTTGTGACATGGGTGTTAATTTAAATGCAATATAAAGCAAAGCTCAAGGATATCACAAGCTTAACTAACCTAATGATGAACTCACCGCAATCTTTATCAACTTGTTAAATTAAACATCATTCATTAAACATTTCAATTAATCTCTGCAAACAAACCCCCCCAATCAAAATACAATCAACTAAAAACAATCGACTATTACGAAGTACCATCGCCGAGGATTCGACCCAAGTGCTGCTATACACATTAGCAGAGCACCGGAACTTTGATCGGTCGATAGGCAACAATCAGTCGTGCATTTCAAATGGCGCTGTTTCCAGGGATGGTGCTTTAAGTAGTCATTAGTTTCTGGTTATTGTAAAAAAAACCAAAAAAAATCAAAAATTTTGAAAAAAATTGAAAAAAAAAACAAAAAGAAATACTCGTCTTCCTCTTAAAAATCATAAACTGAAAAAAATACAAAAGAAAAATCATCTTCCTAATCCTTTATAAATCTCTCTGAATGCCCCGCAGCCTCCCAAACAATCCCTCAGATTTGTTTGACCCTGAAATTGATAGAACTCTTCGTCGACTTAGGAGGACCATTAGGGATAACCAAATCACCCAAGAACCAATCATTGCCCTACCAATTGAATTAGATATGGCCAATCCTAGGGAACAAACATTGAAAGAACTTTCTACCCCTGATATGAATTACCAACCTCTTGGTATTCAATATCCAAACATTGAAGTGGACTTCGAACTCAAATCGGGTTTGATTCATCTTCTCCCTCATTTTCACGAGCTAGCCGGTGAGGATCCACATCTTCACCTTAAAGAGTTCCAAGTAGTATGCTCTACCATGAAGCCTCAAGGGGTTTCTGAAGAACAAATCAAGCTTAGAGATTTCCCATTTTCTCTAGCGGATTCTGCCAAGTCTTGGCTCTACTACCTCCCACCTGGTTCCATAAACTCATGGGTTGACATGAAGAGACTTTTCCTTGAGAAGTTCTTTCCCGCTTCCCGAACAGCTTCTATCCGAAAGGAAATAAGCGGCATCCGTCAATTTCCTAATGAATCACTCCATGAGTATTGGGAGAGGTTCAAAAAGCTTATGGAAACTTTTCCACACCATCAAATCCCTGACCAACTCCTGATCCAATACTTCTATGAGGGGTTATTGGCTATGGAGCGAACTCTCATTAATGCCGCAAGTGGCGGTGCTCTTGTTGAAAAAACTCCTACAGCTGAACGAGAACTCATAAGCAACATGGCTGCAAACACGCAGCAATTCCATACTAGAGCACATGCTCAAGTGAAACAAGCCCAAGAGAATCAATCCATATAGCCCAACAAGATGACTGAGTGGATGAGTGAACTTACAGGTCTCGTGCGTCAACTAGCGGTGGCTACCAAAGCCCCAACCTCATATTCTCCACAGTCACTATTCCTTGGACCTATCAAGAATTGTGGAATCTGCAACTCTCCATCTCATCCGACTGACACATGTCCACAACTTCAAGATGATCCATCTGATTCATCTAGTCCAATGGAGCTCAATGCGGCATATGCTCGGTGAAACTTCAACCCTCAACAATCAGGTCAGTTTTTTAGAAACTTTAACCAACCCCACTCTGAGCCCTTATCTTCTACCTTTAACCCACCTCTGAGGTATGGTAATCCCATTTCTCATCCTCCTCAGTTCCCTAATCAAAATCCAAACCAGTTCCAATATGGTCAAAGTGGTGGTAACATCCATCAACCTTATCCTTTTGTTCCTCAACCCCAAAGGAACAATCCTCCTCCTGGATTCCACTATCCTAACAAGCCTTCCCAATTCCCCACCCAATACAATCGCTTTCCCAAGAACCAAAATCAAGGCCAACCCAATTTGGGACAAGCCTCTTCTTCTAAACAACCATGGGAAAGTTCTGTAGAGAATCTTGCTTCCTTCACCCGTTCTAGCCTCAAGAACATTGAAACCCAAATAGGTCAACTTGCATCCCACCTTAGCCAGCAACAACCATCCAATTCATACCAACTCCCAGCTCAACCATTACCCAACCCTAAGGGTAATGTAAGTACAATTGCACTTAGATCGGGAAAGCAAATTGCTATGCCCCATGCTGATTGCTCTACCTCCCCTTTCGATGTTGATCTAGAAAATAAAAAGAACAAAAAGCTGGAAAAGGAACTTGAATCCACTCCTTCACCTCCTTCCATTCCTCTAAGGAACCCAATTCCTTTTCCTCAAGCCATCTCCAAGCCTAAGAAGTCCTTTGAACCTGATCCTGAAATGCTTGACATGTTTAGACGTGTTGAAGTGAACATCCCCCTCTTAGATGCCATCAAACAAATCCCTAAGTATGCCAAGTTTCTTAAGGAATTGTGCACCCATAAGAGGCAACTTAGGAACATTGAAAATGTTTCAACCCAACAGTCCATTCCCATGAAGTGAAAACATCCAGGGACCTTCACGGTTCCATGTCAAATAGGGAGTTCCAACTTTGATGATGCACTCATAGACCTTGGAGCCTCAATAAATGTCATTCCCAAATCCATTTTCTCCAACCTTGGTCTAGGTCCCTTGCACCCAACGGGTGTTTTCATTCAATTAGCCAATCGAAGCACTGCCAGTCCTGAGGGGATAATTGAGGATGTTCTTGTTCGGGTCAATGATCTTATCTTCCCAGCTGATTTCTATGTCCTTGACATGGAAGGTGAGACGACTTCTTCTCGATCTCCCCTAATTCTAGGAAGACCATTCCTCATGACTGCGAGAACCAAGATTGATGTCCATTCAGGCATCTTATCCATGGAATTTGGTGACCAACTGGTCAAGTTCAACATTTTCCAAGCCATGCGATACCCATCTGAGGATCACTCTGAATTCTCAATCCATGCTTTTGAGGACACTTCTAAGATTCAATTGAACCCCAATCCACCATGTTCTTCATGTTCTAATGATAAAGGATCTTGTGAAATCTGCAACATGATTAACAAAGTCATAAATGGTGAATTTTATGTGGACCTCTCATTCATAGACTCCATCAATCTAAAGGAACTTGAAAACTCTCTTGAATCCCACATCAACTCTGATCTCTACTGCTCCACCTTGGACAGTGTTGAGGAAAATGATCCAAACCCATCTGGAATCCCTTCTCCTGATCCTAACTTGTCTATATCTCAAATCAAGGCTGAAACTGATCTAAAACCACTTCCTTCACACCTCAAGTATGCATTCCTTTTCCATGATCCCTCCTACCATGTCATTATATCTGCTTCACTTTCTGAAACTGAGGAGTCCCAACTTGTTCAAGTGTTAGAGGAAAACAAAAATGCCATAGGTTGGACCCTAGAGGATATTCCAGGAATCAACCCTTCCCTTTTCATGCATCACATCCATCTAGAGGAATCATCCAAACCAATTAGGCAACCTCAAAGAAGACTCAATCCACTCATACTTGAGGTAGTTAGGGAAGAGATTACCAAGCTTCTTCAAGCTGGTATTATCTACCCAATTTCTGATAGTGAATGGGTTAGTCCAATTCAAGTCATTCCTAAGAAGGGCAGGATAACAGTTGTCACAAATGAACATGGAGAAGTGGTCACAACTCGAGTGAAAAACAAATGGCGTGTGTGCATCGATTATCGCAAATTGAATGCTGAAACACGAAAAGATCACTACCCACTTCCTTTCCTTGACCAAATTCTTGAGAGATTGGCCGTAAAGTCACACTATTGCTTTCTTGATGGTTACACCGGCTACTTCCAAATTCCAATCGCACCTCAAGACCAAGAAAAGACCACATTCACTTGCCCCTTTGGAACCTATGCCTATAGGCGAATACCTTTTGGCCTTTGTAATGATCCTGCAACATTCCAGCGGTGTATGATGAGTATCTTTTCTGAATTCATTGAGAATTGCATGGAGTTCTTCATGGATGACTTTACCATTTATGGAGAGTCATTTTAATCTTGCTTACATTCACTCTCTTTGGTCCTTCAAAAGTGTGTCAAGTGCAACCTTGTGCTGAATTTTGAAAAATGTCACTTCATGGTTTCAAATGGGATTGTTCTAGGGCACATAATTTCTCAAGAGGGTATCCAAGTTGATCCAGCCAAAATTGAGGTGATCCAATCACTTCCTGAACCCAAATAAGTTCGAGACATTCAGTCCTTCCTTGTTCATGCAGGTTTCTATCAGCGATTCATTCAGAACTTCAGCAAGATTTCCCTCCCACTCACTCGTTTACTTCAAAATGATGTCACATTAAATTTTGATGAGGCTTGAAAGAGAGCCTTCATTGAACTCAAATCTTCTCTCACATCTGCTCCAATAATCCAACCCCCAGATTGGTCTTTACCATTTGAATTGATGTGTGATGCTTCTGATAGGGCCATTGGGGCTGTTCTTGGTCAAAGAAGAGAAAACATTCCTCATGTCATCTTTTATGCCTCAAAAACATTGGATGAAACTCAATCACACTACACTGTGACTAAAAAAGAACTTTTAGCTGTGGTTTTTGCCTTGGATAAATTCCGGCCCTATCTCTTAGGTGCCAAAATCATCATCTTCACAGACCACTCAGCATTAAAGTTCTTACTTAAGAAAAGTGATTCCAAACCAAGGCTAATAAGATGGATTTTAATGCTCCAAGAGTTTGACTTTGTGATAAAAGATAAACCTGGAAAAGAAAACCCTGTGGCTGACCACCTGAGTAGAATTTCTAATTCTTCTCATTCTGAAATAATTGATCCTGAATTTCCAACTGAACACCTCTCATCTCTCACTCCAAAGTTACCATGGTATGCCCCAATTGTCAATTACTTGGTTTCTGGTGTTTTCCCTAAATATTTTTCAAAAGAACAAAAAGAAAAGATGAAAAGTGATTCAAAGCATTATTTTTGGGAAGATAATAAACTTTGGAAAACTAGGTCTGACATGGTAATTAGGAGATGTGTTGATGAAACTGAACAATCCTCCATCTTGGAATTCTGCCACTCAATGCCTGGAGGTGGCCACTTTGGACCACAAAGGACTTCTCGAAAGGTCCTAGATTCTGGATTCTTTTGGCCTTCACTCTTCAAGGACTCACATGAGTTCTGTCAATCATGTCCCACTTGCCAAAAGTTTGGCCCAATTTCCAAAAGAAACGAAATGCCTCAAAAGCCATTAATCTTCTGTGAGCTTTTCGATGTTTGGGGCATCGATTTCATGGGACCTTTCCCCCTTCCAATGGATTATCCTACATTATCCTTGCTGTTGACTATGTTTCTAGGTGGGTCGAGGCCAAACCCACTAGGAAAGATGATGCTCAAACTGTGAGTGAGTTCCTAAAAACCCATATCTTCCATCGATTCATAACACCACGTGCTTTGATAAGTGACTTAGGAACTCATTTCTGTAATAGAACCATGGAGTAACTTTTGAAAAAGAATGGGGTTGTACATAAAACATCCACTGTATATCACCCTCAAACAAATGGAATGGCTGAACTTTCTAACAGAGAAGTGAAAAGAGTGCTTGAAAGAATTGTTAAGCCCACAAGAAAAGACTGGCCCGATAGACTTGGTGAAGCACTTTGGGCCTATCGAACAGCCTATAAGACACCCATTGGGATGTCTCCATTTAGGATAGTTTTTGTTAAAGCATATCATTTACCAGTTGAAATCCAACATAAGTCATTTTTGGCTGTCAAAACATGTAATTTTGATTGTGAAAAATCTGGTGAAGAAAGATTGTTACAGTTGACTGAATTAGAGGATCTTCGTCTCGATTCGTATGAGAACTCCATTCTCTACAAAGAAAAGGCAAAGTCACTCCATGACAAGCACATTATTAGAAAGGTATTTCATGAAGGTGAAAAGGTAATTCTCTTCAATTCTCGATTTCGACTTCACCCAGGTAAGCTCAATTCTCGTTGGGATGGACCTTTTATTATTACTAATGTTTACCCATTTGGTGCAGTGCAAGTCCAAGACCCTTCTTCAAAAAGAACATTCACGGTAAATGGACACCGGTTAAAGCATCACCATGAGAGGCCATTCACTTCAGGTTCCACATTGACTTCCATTGACCCACCACTAGATGGAAATGGCGACCCACCAAATCCAAACCAGGGGGCACCTATTTCCCTTTAACTCTCTCTCTCTCCTCAATCTCTCTTCCCTCTCTTCTTCTCTCTATTTCTTCTTCTTCCTCTCTCCCTCTCATTTTTTTACAACATTCTTCCACAACCTTTTTTCTATTTTTTCTTTTGTGTGGATGTGTCATTAAAAATAAATAAAAAAATTAAAAAAAATTAATTAAAAAAAATGAAAATTAACAAAAAAAAGGGGTGTCATAATTACTAATCATCCAATATTGAAATTTTATCCAACCATTTTGGGGAGTCAAAAGGCTTGTTTTAAACTCAAATATATTGAATTTTTATCTCAAACTTGGGTAAACAATTTTGTGTCAATAACAAACATTTTGAATGAACAATTTTTGGTGGAAAATGATTCTCCCCTACCGTGAGGAATAACATTAGCCTTCATGCCAAGGTCATATATGGCCATCTTTTTCATTGTGTGTCGTCACCACTGATTGTGAGTCTTGAGTTTGTGAACCTTCGAGCTGAATTTCCATCTTTTGTGTGCATTAATATGATAGAGGCATTTTCTAAGCCACATGAGAATCAGAATAGCCAAATAGCCTCCCGTTACCCTTACATTGATCCTACTTTTGAAAGCCCCTTTGAGCCTATGAAAACCTTTCTTTTGATAGCCACATTACAAGCCTAATACCTTGTCCCACCCAACATCTTCATGGATTTTCATTGTACAATTTATTGAAATTTAAGTGTGGGGGGAATGGACTTCATTTTTGGGCGTACTTTCATTGATTTCCAATGTGTCATCATATGCTTGAGGGCAAGAATCCATTCAAGTGTGGGGGAGAGGTTGTAATTATGTGAGCTTTGGGGTGTATATGTTTAATTTTCATTTGTACAAAAGTCATTGAAAAGTGTTCAAAAAAAATGAAAAAAAAATTATATTAAAAAAAATGAAAAAAAAGGAATGGGTTGTGTCTTGGGTGGGTCAAAAATCATTCATCATCAACCTTTGATCGTGTTATAACTACTAAAATTAGTTCCATGAGAAGATCAAACATGGGTTGGGAGATGACTGTGATACTTGTTTCAAGCACAACTTTCGAAAAAAAAAGAGCAAAAAGAGAAAAAAAAAAGAACACTTGAATCATCTTGTATTATGTCATTATTGGAAGTTTTCCATGTTGTACATATTCCATCATCTCACCCTATTCCATTTTCTATCTCCCTCACTTTTCATTCATCACACATTCATGCCCTTGTAAATATGTGTTTCTATTTCCTTTCAAATCAAATTTCAAAAAAAATGTGCATTGATTTTTCCATGTTGGTGTTTTTAACCCCTCTTTTCCTTTGGACATTATATACCTACCGTCCCATAGCCACTGAAAAACCCCTTAAAAGACCTCTTGATTATTGTACACATTAGATTTTGGAATGGAAGCTGAGAGCTCTTACAAACTCTTGATTTTCACTTTTTGTTGGTGAATGAGTGAACCTCCTAAAATACATTTTTATCATCTTGAGAGGAGTAAGTTTTGAGTGCCTACATTTTCCAATTCAAACCTTGAACATGAAAAAATTAATTGTTTCTGATGCATTATTGTGAACCAAATTTGTGATGGAATTCAATATGGATGAGTGAAATAGTCTAAACCTCCCCTGATTGGAGAAAACAAAATTTTAATATTTGTTGGTGAGTGAAAATGATTTTTTCATGTTTTTATATTTGTTGCACATGAGGACACGCACAAATATAAGTGTGTGGGAGTTGATGTTATTAATATTTTCATGAATTATTATATTCCCCCTTTACTTTTTTTATATGAAATGTGCATAATTTGTGTGAAATATTAATGTTTTAATATTAAGTATAATATTTGAGCATTTTTAGAAGTAGTCCAATTGAGTCAGTTTAATGTTTTAATTATAAATGTCACTATACTGATCCAAATTGTGTGTTTATTGTTTTGTAGGATTATCCTTTCAATATACAACATTTCATTAGAAGGAACCATGATCCAATTCTGCCATTTGAAGGGTCATATGGTCCTCACAAACAAGACCAAAGAATCTGTGAACAAACTGGACCAGCCTTGAAGATTGATTTACTGGGCTCAATACAGAAGTACAAAAACATTAACTCTCCACCATAATTCGGGGGACACAACATTTCATCTGGGATAAAAATTTCATGGCCCAAATCCAAGTACAAGTGGCCCAAATGAAGCTTTGAAGTCCAGCCCACCATTCTGTCCAAGAATTAACATTAGTATACTATTCATGACATATCTCATGATTTAAGCATCAAATAGAGCTGAGATTTTTCAGTAGGAAAGAGGAGGTATAGTTGGCCGACTTTGTGGAAGAAGTAATTCGGACTTGAAGGCATCTTCCTGTTCAAAAATCCATTCACATTTTGGCCATCGAAAAAGCATGGATAGAAATGGACAGTTTACCTTTGTTTAATACAACCTCCATAACTTTGGATACACTTGTCCAAATGCCTCCATATTTTGACAGTAGTCGGAAAACTTTATTATCTACAACTTTCAAGAAGGAGATAATTGGATATTCGGCTTTCGTAATAGACAAATTGGCGATGCAAGTGGAGGGACAGATTAGGAATGCAAACAGTCCACTCCTTGGGCTATAAATACTCTCCCCTTCTCTCCTTGAGAGGGGTTGGCATTTCAGAAGAGAGGAGATCATATTGGCACGACCAAAGCTTTTCCAAAGGCTTGGGAGGACCTTCCATACTCAAGTTTTCACTTGAGAGACCTTTCCTCCTCTCTTTGTTTTCACTTACTTTTGTGTTCTTCATTTTTGTAATTTTGTAAGTCCTTTATTTTGTAATTCTGTTTTAATGAAAGTTTTTCTTAAATATATCTTATTCTCCTCCACCTTCTGTAGTATAATATTCATGGTCTTAAAATAGTTTGAATCATTTTAAATTACATTACCTTATCTTTCTTCCTCATTCAATCGAAATTCCATTTTTGATTCTCAAAATATTTCGTGTGTGTGTTCGGCACACTACTCTTATCTTGTCCCTTTATTTTTCTTCTCTTTATAATTCATCACCATAAACATATATTACCAGATTAATAAACATCATAATGGCTGAGTAAATTTCTCATTGGGGTGAGTTTTAATTTAGGTATGTTAGGCGATTGAGAGCTTTTGCTCGATGAGTATTCGTTCAATTAACATTGTGTATGTTGGACTTAGCATGTCATGGATTAATGACTTGATTTGTTTAATGTGTGGTTTACATGGATTATTGGAACCATAAATATACTACCATAAACAATATTTGATCAATATTAGAACCCTAAGTTAATTTAAGGCTTGGATTAAAGCCTTAACACTTAGGAATTCTAATCAACATCATCTTGTGACATGGGTGTTAATTTAAATGAAATATAAAGCAAAGCTCAAGGATATCACAAGCTTAACTAACCTAATGATGAACTCACCCCAATCTTTATCAACTTGTTAAATTAAACATCATTCATTAAACATTTCAATTAAGCTCTGCAAACAAACCCCCCCAATCAAAATACAATCAACTAAAAACAATCGACTATTACGAAGTACCATCGCCGAGGATTCGACCCGAGTGCTGCTATACACATTAGCAGAGCACCGGAACTTTGATCGGTCGATAGGCGACAATCAGCTGTGCGTTTCAGTGACTTTTTTTCGGATATCCGTTTGAGGAGAGTAAGTAGTATAACTCACGTGTTTTACCGTGAGGATTACAACGGTGCGATCCGTTTGGTTGTGTGGAGCCTTATACGCGATCATATTAAATGTGGAAGCATGAAAGGTGCTCCGGTGGTGGTTCGTCCTACCATGTTTGTAGCAGACCCTTGGCGTGTGATCATGCATTCTTGGGAGATTGATATAAATGGTTCACAAGATGTGGTTGTCTGTGCCCCAGTTGTTGAGAAGGCAAGTTGGAAATGTTACGTCACGCCTCCGCGTTGACGTTGGGTGCCGTGTGCAGGATAGCCCTTGGGCTGAAGATGTGGTATACTCCGGGAGTATACGAGAGTGCTTGAAGGTACGTGTGGTTTGTACCTGAGACGTTTGTGCACTTGGTTGGGGTTGACTTGGGGCCACACGTCGTGTGGGCCCCATGTGTGTGCCATGTTCTGCTTTGCATACTTTGACCTCTCGCTGTGTAGAGGGTCCCTCAGTGCTCGTTTGCTTGACAGCAGGGTGGAGTTTTTCCCATGGCTCTGTGCTCGTTTGTTTGACCAGCAGGGTTGAGTGGTCTCCCCCTGGTTTCATCCTCGATGGATTGGCCGGTAGTGGTGCTAGTGACACCCAGTGATGGAACAGGCGCAGAACCTCTTTTGGGTGAGTTATTCTGGAGTTGGGTGGTTGTGCGATATCCACTACGTGTTCGGTTGGCTAGTGGTGTACCCTCCAGTAGAGATGTTTAGATCAGTTATGAGTTCTACCCTCCAGTGGGGCTGGGCAGTGGGTTACTCATCGACTCCTTCGGGTTTACCCTCCATCAGGGCTGGGCAGTGGGTTGCTCACTGACTTCTAGGGTTTACCCTCCAGCAGAGACTGGGTAGTGGGTCACCCGACACACTTTGGGTCTACCCTCCAGCAGATAATGGGCAGTGGGTCACCCGACGACCTCTTAGGGTCTACCCTCCAGCAGGGCTGGGCAGTGGGTCGCCCGTCGTCTAGTTCCAGGTTTACCCTCCAGCAAGGCTGGGCAGTGGGTCACCTGTCGACTAATTCCAGGTCTACCCTCCAGCAAGGCTGGGTAGTGGGTCGCCTTTCGACTTATTCCAGGTCTACCCTCTAGTGGGGCTGGGCAGTGGGTTGCCGGATGATGTGTTATGTTCTACCCTCCAGCAGGGTTGGGCAGTGGGTCACCCGATATCTGGTTATGAATTACCCTCCAGCAGGGTTGGGCAGTGGGACACTCGTTGATATTCCAGACTCATTCTTTTCTACTAGTCTAGTCTGTGGCTTTCCTCTGTGACCACCGGAGTGGGACCCTTGGTTGTACGGGTCGTTGATGGAATGGATTTGACTTTGAGGAGACCTCTCGACTGCAGGGCAGTGACGAGGTGTGGTTTGAATTTCCCTAGAATTCTCAAGTACGAGGGGCACTTTCCCCACCGAGATTCATTCTTGTGACGTGATCTAAAACCGTGCGGGCGAGTCAGTGCCGCCCAAAGCGGATAGTGTCAAGGTGCGGTGATTGAGCCCTTTGGCTTTCGGTTCGGGGAAAACGTGCGGGATGCTGGGCATCGATGATGGAGTTTACCTCTGGGACTGTTGGCTACTCTTTTTCTTGGGCTGAGCTACGGGATGAAGATCCCCTTACGATCTTGTTTGGGCATCTTGATTGAGCATATGTATCTTGTATATACCTTTTTCTGGTACCCACTTCTTGGGTTTGGTTACTCTCCTTCCAGGTGAGGCGAAGACACGCGGGGTATGCCGCGTGCTTTCCGTGTCTAGCTTCTCGTGGTTGGATGAGTCTACTCTCCTACTATAGGTAGCGAAGACTCGACGGGAAGTTTAACTTCTCACCATTTCCATCTCCTTGTGTTTGGACGAGTCTACCTTCTTTCCTCTTGTTGGGTTGATCTGGACTCTTCGTTGTTACTCTTACTGCACCCTCGGTTGTACTCCTTTACTTTCCATGTTCTCTCTACTGCTCACCCTTCGGTTCCTCCTTTGTTGCTCCCTCGAGCCTTCGGGGTATCCTACTGGGTATTTTTATACTCACCCCTTCTTGGGCTTTTCCCGCACTTGGTGTGCCCTTGCAGATGACGGACAGGTGGAGCGTGGCTTTAGTGGAGCATAGGAGCTTGGGAGCTTGGACCGCGTGTGGTGGTCGTGGTTGGATTCTAGGTGGGAGACTCGTCAGCTGTTCCTTTTGGTTTACCTGTTGCCGGGTTGTGGCACTTTTTGGTTGGGCGCGTGTTTTGCCCCTTTCCTTTTCAGCTTGTACCCTATACTATTTAGAGTTAGATGCACTTTTTTGGTTTATTTATAGAAGTTTCCCTTTACTTTTCTTTTTACTCTGCACTTTTTCTTTGAGTGTGCTGCGTGTGGGTGTGTACAGATGCTTAGGCAAAGGCCTGCCCGAGTTGTTGTGCCTTCGGCGCTGGTCGCCAGACCCTGGCCTATAGAGGCGGGCTTGGGGTAGTTTCGTCTCGAGCCCGGGTAAGGTCGGGTCATGACAAAGTGGTATCAGAGGTGGTTCATTCCTTGGGACGTTGTGCGGATGTCCCTAAAAGAGGAATTGATTGGGATATAGGGAAACAGTGTTAATGTGTCTCAAGAGCGGCTCTCAGGTCAGGGAGTCCAATGATGGTGTGGCGGCCGACGTATCCATTCACCAGGACCTTGATAGCCTTCTTGTCGACTCGGCATGCTGAGACACTTGTTGGAGGGAAATTTGTTTGTGCATCACATAGGACTGAGTATTTACTGTCCTTCTTGAGTCAGCTCCCCATCGTTGTTGTTGGTGGTATATACATATATGCTCATCTGACTGCGGCACTCCTTGATAATATTCAGGATGTCTCCGCGAATAAAGCCAGCCAGGATACCAGCTTTGGTTCATGACGACGACCCTGTGAGCTACGAGGCCACAGTCCAGGACCCATCATGCAAGCCCCTTTCTCCGGGTGGGCCGGTAGCAGCACCCCCACCTGTTGAGCAGCAGATAGTTTCAGCAGAGTAGGCTGAGCTTGAGCGCAGGTTGAGCGCGCTCCGTGAGTTCCAGCGGCAGAGACCACTGAGGTTCAGCGG
The DNA here is from genome assembly GCA_963277665.1 of Viscum album. NCBI lineage: Eukaryota > Viridiplantae > Streptophyta > Magnoliopsida > Santalales > Viscaceae > Viscum > Viscum album. The sequence goes on along the minus strand of OY728121.1, from coordinate 1,628,544,907 downwards.
TGAGCTAGACCCTCAGGCAGCAGAGGTTTGGATTGAGGCGGTGGTTAGCCTTTTTAGGCTTGTGCAGAAACCGGCAGATCAGAGAGTGGCTTTGGCAGCCACCCTTTTTCATGGAGCATCTTGGCGTTGTTGGAGTCTGGTGACTCAGTTTCTTGACGAGTCATCTCTTTCATGGGGCGACTTTCAGATGTGGTTCCATGAGGAGTTTTTTCCCTCCTACTTGTGCTCCGTTCGGATTCAGGAGCTCCTACAGTTTCAGCAGGGATGGATGATGGTGGCCGAGTACGCGGCTAGTTTCACAGACCGTACACGGTTTTACCCGAACTTGGTCCATGACGACAACTTCCGAGCGCGGAAGTTTGAGCAAGGTCTCCGCCAATAGATTCGTGTTGTCATAGTACCCTTGAGAATTTCCACATATTCTGGGGTGCTAGAGCAGGCGCTGGTGACAAAGGGATTCCTGTCACGTTTTATTTTTGGTGGTGGAAACAGGCACGTTGGAGCCGAGACGTCTGCCGCAGCTCACAGGCATCGGCAAGAAAGACCACGAGATAGGTGGATTTTTGACAACCGGACTCAGGGCCGTGGTCGTACACCACAGTGGCGCTGGAGGGCACCAGTGCATCCCGGAGAGAGTCGGTGCTATGCTTGTGACGGGCGAGGTCACTTAGCACGAGACTGCCCGACCCAAGTTGTTGAGAGCTTCGGGCAGGTAGCAGGCGCACCACCACGGCAGAGCCAGCGTCGTGATCAGAGTAGTGCCCAAGGGGGTGGTGCTAGAAGAAGAGCGGGAGGAGCTGGTAGTGGGGGATGACTTTACGAGGTCTACCCATCACCACTAGGCAGTCCACATCAGGCTTCGGGAGCTGACAGTTGGGACTGCGGACAGCTGTGAGCTTGGATGTCTATGATCCTGCAGAGCATGGGATGATGAGAGGTACCCCTTGCGACTCTTCTACTTCTTGCAGTAGAATTTTTAGGCTCTGCGTGTGAAAGGATTTTCTCCCTTCTCCTTGTTTGAGGTGTTACCAGGGTGACGCAGGGTGTCGGGTGTAACCCTGTGTTGGTAAGGAAAAAGGCGTGAGACCTTTTCCTTTAGTCGATGGTGTTGACTCCTTCGCTTCCGAGCGTGTAAGAGAGTCTTGGTTGAGAGACATCGACTGTGAAATCTTACGTGACCAGATATCCTTGGGTGCTCCACCATATGGATATTCTAAAGGAGGGAATCACCGGGCCTTGTTCCAGGTGCGGGCGGTGATTCCACTCGCGGCGTGTGACGTAGAGGTTTGACTGGGGAGGTGGGCTACCCCTGAGGGCCTTCGGGCCATTTGAGACCGTGCAAAGGGATGATGAGGTTCCCTACCGCCTTGCCCTAACCCCAAAGTCTGGAGTGGGTGCATGACATCGGCAAGGGCCGACCTCGCGTGAATGGATCAATCCTTTGGTCTGTGTGCGGTGACGCAGAGCTGTGCGTGGATTCTTCTCGGTATGGGAAATCCTGGTGTGGGCTTATTACCCTGTGTTGCTCCCTAGTTTTGCTTTTCGGGGACAAAAATCTTGAATGATTGAATGATGTAAGAACCCGGTTTTTGCTATGAAAGACTTTGGAATATTCTTGATGATATTCCAGAGCAGCACCTTCGGACGGCGTGCGATTCCGAGCCCCGGAGTGGCCGGAATTAAATTTTCAGTGCGTTCACACTGGAAACACTAAATAAATGCAATAACTCCTAAATGGTGCACCGGATCAGGGATCCGAGTGTACGGATGGGTCCGTAATGGGGTGTTTACACTAGGAACGACATAAAAATTGTCAGCGCGGGATGTTTGGACCCCTCGCCCGCTTTCGGAACGTGGAACGGATAAATTAAATAATTAATTTATTCGTTTAATGGTGAAACTCAAGTATCTCCTAAACGGTGGCTCGGATTGGAAAACCGAGGGCACCGTTGAGTTTGGAGTGTTTCGTTTACCTTAGGAAGGGTATCAGTTTCGCGGGCGCGGGCCGTTTGTGAAAAATGGCCCTAGGGGCGTTTTTGTAATTTGGCGCCCTCGGGCGTTTAGTTTTATAACTTTTGAATGGGGACTCGGATTAAAATTCCAAGACTGCCGTTGCGCTCAGAGCGTGGTTTTTAGCCTAGGGGAGGCTTAACCCCGACCCCGCTGAAATTTTGGTTTCGGGGCTGTCGGGCGGGCGTTTAAGTAATTTGTACTTAAACACCCCCACCCCCCCCCCCTTCTTCTTCTTCTTTTTCTTCTTCTTCTTCTTCCTAAAACCCTCCCCTCTCCTTTACCTCCGACGAGGCAGCTCCGGCGAGGCGCAGCGGTTCCGACAGTCCACACACGAAGCGTCGGGCTACGCCCTTCGAGGTAGGAGTTATTTTGTTTCCATATTCAAATTCACGCAATATTTGAGCCCAATTTATACTGTCGAATTGATGTCTGATCATCGATCGAATCCTGCATATGTGTATTATATGTTATAAGGTTTCTGATGCTCTTCTCGAATCGAAAATCCGAGTCCCGGGGTGCCCGGGGCAGTCCCGGGAAGTTCCGGCCGAAATTCTGGTTTTCCGACGGGTTTCCTTTTTCCGGTGAGTTCCAGCGACGGCGGAAGGGGCTTTGGCGGCGGTCGGCTGGCGGCGGTCGGCTGGCGGCGGCGCTCTTCGGCGGTGGCGGCTGGCGGTGGTTCTCTTCAGCTGGCGGCGGTGCTCCTCAGCGCGGCGGCGCGGCGGTCGAGCTCGCCGGAACGGGGCGGCGACCCGGGGTCGCGACGCGACCTCGACGGAGAGAGACCCGCGAACCGCGGGTCTCCGCGTGGGGGCAGCGAGACCGGCCGTCTGGGCCGGTCGGGTGTCGGTAGGCCGCGGCCAGCTGGCCGCGGTGAAGTTAGCCGGGCCGCGGGCCGGTCCGGCCCAAGGGGTTCCCCCCCCCCCTTTTAAATTCTGACGTCCGTAGCTTTCGCTACGGACGTCCGTTTTGCGCGCCGTCTACGGCGGCGCGGACCTGACGCAGAGGCGGACCTTTTGAGATGGTTTCGTGAATTTTTAATTCCCGAAACGAGGGGCCGCGGAGGCGCGATGTGTCTTTAAGTGGACGAGCGTTTTTTCCGAGATCCTTGTTTTGGGCGGCGCAGACGCATCCGACGTTCGATTTAAGCGCCATCAGCGGCATTGGAACCCTGGCGTCGAGGTGGAGGTTTCCAGGGTAGTTCTGGGCATTGAAGCCGGAGTTGAGGCGTGGGCCCCACAGACCGTCTTTTGAGCTGCGTGCAATTTTTAGCGACTTTTTCATCGGGTGTCCGTTTGGGGCGAGTGAGCAGTCGTTTTTGGGTGTTTTTCTGAGGGGATTGCAATGGTGCAATCCGCCCGCCCTAATTTGGCACGATGGTGCGGGGCCCACGAAGGTCGTTTGGGCGTCAACGGTGATTTTCCATCTATATCATCGGGCGATCGTTTTGGACAAGTGAATATTCCATCTTGTGTGCTTTTTCGAGAGGATCGCAACGGTGCGATCCGTTCATTGAGTTTCGGGACCGGGTTGCGGGTCCCATGAAGCACCGCTCGTGTGCGGTGCACCGGAACATATCCTTTTCTCCAGATGTCCGTTTCACTCAAGTGAGTAGTGTTTTTGACGTGTTTTCCAGAGGGGATCACAATGGTGCAATGCACCCGACTGTTTTCGGGGCCAAGGTTCGGGATCACGAGACGCCACTCGGGTGTGAGACGGTGTTGGTGACTTTTCCGTCGGATATCCGTTTGAGGCGAGTAAGTTGTCTAACTCGCGTGTTTTACTGTGAGGATTACAACGGTGCGATCAGTTTGGTTGTGTGGAGCCTTATACATGATCTTATTAAATGTGGGAGCATGAAAGGTGCTCTGGTGGCGGTTCGTCCTACCATGTTTGTAGCGGACCCTTGGCGTGTGATCGTGAATTCTTGGGAGAGTGATATAAATGGTTCAAAAGATGTGGTTGTCTGTGCCCCAGTTGTTGAGGCGGCAAGTTGGAAATGTTATGTCACGCCTTCGCGTTGACGTTGGGTGCCGTGTGCACGATAGCCCTTGGGCTGGAGACGTGGTATACTCCGGGAGTATACGAGAGCGCTTGGAGGTACGTGTGGTTTGTACCTGAGACGTTTGTGCACTTGGTTGGGGTTGACTTGGGTCCACACGTCGTGTGGGCCCCATGTGCGTGCCCTGTTCTGCTTTGCGTACTTTGACCTCTCGTTACGTAGAGGGTCCCTCAGTGCTCGTTTGCTCGACAGCAGGGTGGAGTTTTTCCCCTGGCTCTGTGCTCGTTTGTTTGACCAGCAGGGTTGAGTGGTCTCCCCCTGGTTTCGTCCTCGATGGATTGGCCGGTAGCGGTGCTAGTGACACCCAGTGATGGAACAGGCGCAGAACCTATTTTGGGTGAGTTGTTCTGGAGTTGGGTGGTTGCGCGATACCCACTACGTGTTCGGTTGGCCAGTGGTGTACCCTCCAGTAGAGATGGCTAGAACAGTTCGGAGTTCTACCCTCAAGCGGGGCTGGGCAGTGGGTTATTCATTGACTTCTTCGAGTTTACCCTCCAGCAGGGCTGGGCAGTGGGTTGCTCACTGACTTCTAGGGTTTACCCTCCAGCAGAGACTGTGCAGTGGGTCACCCGACACACTTTGGGTCTACCCTCCAGCAGAGACTAGGAAGTGGGTCACCCGACAACCTCTTAGGGTCTACCCTCCAGCAGGGCTGGGCAGTGGGTCGTTCGTTGTCTAGTTCCAGGTGTACCCTCCAGCAAGGCTGGGCAGTGGGTCGCTTGTCGACATATTCCAGGTCTACCCTCCAGCAAGGCGGGGCAGTGGGTCGCCTGTCGACTTATTCCAGGTCTACCCTCCAGCAAGGTTGGGCAGTGGGTCGCATGTCGACTTATTCCAGGTCTACCCTCCAGCAAGGCTGGGCAGTGGGTCGCCTCTCGACTTATTCCAGGTCTACCCTCCAGCGGGGTTGGGTAGTGGGTTGCCGGATGATGTGTTATGGTCTACCCTCCAGCTGGGCTGGGCAGTGGGTCACCCGATATCTGGTTATGAATTACCCTCCAGCAGGGCTGGGCAGTGGGACACCCGTTGATATTCCAGACTCAGTCCTTTCTGCTAGGCTAGTCTGTGGCTTTCCTCCATGACCACCGGAGCAGGACCCTTGGTTGTACGGGTCGTTGATGGAATGGCTTTGACTTTGAGGAGACCTCTTGACTGCAGGGCAGTGACGAGGTGTGGTTTGACTTTCCCTAGAATTCTCAAGTACGAGGGGCACTTTCCCTACCGAGACGCGTTCTTTGACGCGATCTAAAACCGTGTGGGCGAGTCAGTGCCGCCCAAAGCGGATAGTGTCAAGGTGCGGTGATTGAGCCCCTTGGCTTGCGGTTTCGGGGCAGACGTGCGGGATGCTGGGTATCGATGATGGAGTTTACCTCTGGAACTGTTGGCTACTCTTTTTCTTGGGCTGAGCTACGGGATGGAGATCCCCTTACGATCTTGTTTGGGCTTCTTGATTGAGCATATGTATCTTGTATATACCTTGTTCTGGTACCCACTTCTTGGGTTTGGTTACTCTCCTTCCAGGTGAGGCGAAGACACACGGGGTATGCCACGTGCTTTCCGTGTCTAGCTTCTCGTGGTTGGACGAGTCTACTCTCCTACTATAGGTAGCGAAGACTCGACGGGAAGTTCAACTTCTCACCGTTTCTAGCTCCTTGTGTTTGGACGAGTCTACCTTCTTTCCTCTTGTTGGGTTGAGCTGGACTCTTCACTGTTACTATTATTGCACCCTCGGTTGTACTCCTTTACTTTCCATGTTTGCTCTACTGCTCACCCTTTGCTACCTCCTTCATTGCTTCCTCGAGCCTTCGGGGTATCCTACTGAGTATTTTTATACTAACCCCTACTTGGGCTTTGCCCGCACTTGGTGTGCCCTTGCAGACGACGGACAGGTGGAGCGTGGCTTCAGTGGAGCGTAAGAGGTTGGGAGCTTGGACCGCGTGCGGTGGTCGTGGTCGGGTTCCAAGTGGGAGACTCATCAGCTGTTCCTTTTGGTTTACCTGTTGCCGGGTTGTGGCACTTTTTGGTTGGACGCGTGTTTTGCCCCTTTTCTTTTCAGCTTGTACCCTGTACTGTTTAGAGGTCGATGCACTCTTATGGTTTATTTATAGCAGTTGCCCTTTACTTTTCTTTTTACTCTGCACTTTTGCTTTGAGTGTGCTGCGTGTGAGTGTGTACAGGTGCTTAAGCAAAGGCCTCCCCGAGCTGTTATGCCTTCGGCGCTGGTCGTCAGTCCCTGGCATATGGAGGCGGGCTTTGGGTAGTTGTGGCTCGAGCCCGGGTAGGGTTGGGTCGTGACACTACCAGTAGCTCCGCCCGCACGAAACAACAGAAAACACAAAAAACACATGTGAGTCAAATAAATATAAAATGGAACTACGATATATTATATCACAACTTAAAATTAATGAAAACACTTATATATATATTTTATACTATCTAATATTATAATTACAAATATATTTTTAATGACTATTATATTTGTTATTATGATATACTAATATTATATATAATATTATATACAATTATTAATATAACTATAATTATTATTATATTGTATATGATATATAACAAATAATATATATATATGTTATAAGTTATAATAAAATAAAATAAAAATAAAAAAGAGAAAGTGAAGAAAAAGGGAGGGTTTTGTTCGTGCGGCGGAGGAGAGTGGCCCGGGTTCAGCAGGAAGGGGAGGTGAGGCCGCAGCAGTTCAGGGGTAGTGTGGCGGGATTCGCTCCGACGAGTTGGGAAAGTGTAAGACCGGTGCAGTAGATTAGGGTTTGATGCAGGGCTGTGCGAGTAGAGGGGAGAGGCTTCGGTGATGGATGCTGAAGGCAGCGGCGCTGCCTTGGAATCGGATGCAGTGGCGGTGCGGGGTCGTGGCGGAGCAGAGGAAGATGGTGTGGGGTCTCGGCACTGGGTGGGTGTTCCAGCATGGGGCAGATGGAGAGGCTGCAGCAAGGATAGAGGCGGCAAGGGCCTGCAGCGGCGCGGCCGTGGATCGGCTAGGGATCAGAACCGGACTGAAATTGGTTAAGGATTTTCGTTCGCTGCTGTGGAATTAATTTTTGTGCTGCTGTTTTGTGTTGCGGGTTTGGTATTTCATTGTTCCTTCGAAACTGTTCTGCCGAGATTTGTTCTACGGCGGTAATTGTTATTGAGGTGCTGCGTGGTTTTTCATTACTGTGAGTTGATTGTGTCTCTGTTATCCTTTTGGTTGAGTCTGTTGTTGAATATGTTTGATTTGTTGTGATGGTAGTGGAGGATGAAACGGGGCAGGGCATGGAACGGTGGCAAAATGAGAAGCAGTGGGACAGTGAAGAGATACGGTGGGACAGTGAGAGAGATGGCTGGGAAACAGTGATACCGGGATTGAAGGGATTTTGATTTTTTACGTTTTTTTAAAAAAATGCATCTCAAACCCGGCATCCCGGATGCCGACTTTGCATTTCCGGGGCAAGACGACATCCGGGATGCCGCCTTTCTCCTAAAAAAATCTTTTTTTTTTTGAAAATTTTTATTTTTTTTGTTTTGTTTTGTTTATATATATATATATATATATATATATATGTATAAACAAAACAAAAAATTTCAGCAGAAATTCTCTGCTATTAAAGATCCAGCGCTACAATCATTATAGCAGTCTGGATTCTGACAGAAACTCTTACCCAGACCTCCCTTTTATAAGAGGGTTTGCCCTGAAAATCATTCTGCATTTTCGATATGGGATTAAGGTTCTACCTTTACTGTACAGTACATTCTGCATTTCCGATGTGAGATTTTGTTACAAGTACGTGACTTTGAAATACAATAAAATATAAACTATAAGGCCAATATAAATGAAATTTTAAACATTGATTAAACATATAATAAATAGTTGAAAACAAAAATAATTTCCTCAAAAATGTTGATGAAAAATAATCTATAACCTTTCAAAACCGCCTACTTGAAACTTAAAAATGTTTCAAATACGTGAATTTGAAAGACTGTAAAATATAAACTATAAAATGAATATAATTGAAACATTAAACATTGATTAAACATATGATAAATAGTTGAAAACAAAAGAAATTTCCAAAAAAATGTTGATGGAAAGTAATTTATAAGCTTTCAAAACCGCATACTTGAAACTTAAAATTTTTCAAGTACGTGACTTTGAAAGACTATAAAATATAAACTCAGTCCAATATAAATGAAACTTAAAACATGGATTAAATATATAAAAAATAGTTGAAAACAAAAACAAATCATAAAAAATGATGATAAAAAATAATTTATAAGCTTTCAAAACCACTTATTTGAAACGTAAGAAGTTTCAAGTACGTGATTTTGAAAGCTTATAAAATATAAATTATATGACTAATATAAATGAAACTTAATACATGAATTAAACATAAAACAAATATTTGAAAATAAAAATAATTTCGTAAAAAATATTGATGAAATATATTTTATAAGCTTTCAAAACGACCAACATGAAACTTAAAAATGCTTCAAGCACGTGACTTTGAAGTCCTATAAAATATAAACTATAAGACCGATATAAATGAAACATAAAACACGGATTAAACATATAACAAATAGTCGAAAATAAAAAAAAAATCGTAAAAATGTTCATGAAAAATAATTTATAAGCTTTCAAAATCACCTACTTAAAACTTAAAATGATTAAAGTATGCGGTTTTGAAAGACTAACATATAAACTATAAGACCGATATAATTTAAAGTTAAAACATGGATTAAACATATAATAATTTATTTAACTATCAAATTAATATTATTAATAATTAATTATATAATAGTTAATTAGTAATATAATTATTCATTATAATTATTCATTAGTAATTATTAAAAATTATTATATAATAAATAAGTAGTTAATTAGTAATATATTTATTCATTATAATTTTTAATTATTAATTAGTAATTATTAATAATTAAATATGTCATAATTAATTATTTAATTAGTAATATTATCATTAATTATATAATAATTAATTAGTAATACAATTATTACATATATAATAAATATTTAGTTAATTAGAAATACAATTAATAATTATAACTAATTAATTAGTAATTAGTAATTATTAATTATTAATTAGTTAATTATTAATATAAATATTTATTATAATTATTCATTATAATTAGTAATTAGTAATTAATAATTATTAATAAGTAATTAGTAATTATTAATTAGTTAATTAGTAATATAAATATTAATTATAACTATTCATTAAATTATTAATTATTAATTATTACTCATTAATTATTACTTATATAATAAATAATTAGTTAATTATTAATATAACTATTAATTATATAATAATTAATTAGTTAAATAGTAATATAATTATAATCTTTCAAAGTCACGTACTTGAAACATTTTTAAGTTTCAAGTAGGCAGTTTTGAAAGCTTATAAATTATTTTTCATTAACATTTTTTGGAAATTGCTTTTGTTTTCAACTATTTCTTATATGTTTAATCAATGTTTAACGTTTCATTTATATTGGCCTTATAGTTTATGTTTTATGGTCTTTCAAAGTCACGTACTTGAAAAATTTTAAGTTTCAAGTATGTGGTTTTGAAAACTTATAAATTACTTTCCATCAACATTTTTTTTGGAAATTTCTTTTGTTTTCAACTATTTATTATATGTTTAATCAATGTTTAAAGTTTCAATTATATTCGTTTTATAGTTTATATTTTACAGTCTTTCAAATTCACGTATTTGAAACATTTTTAAGTTTCAAGTAGGTGGTTTTGAAAGGTTATAGATTATTTTTCATCAACATTTTTGAGGAAATTATTTTTGTTTTCAACTATTTATTATATGTTTAATCAATGCTTAAAATTTTATTTATATTGGCCTTATAGTTTATATTTTATTGTATTTCAAAGTCACGTACTTGTAACAGAATCCCACATCGGAAATGCAGAATGTACTGCGCAGTAAAGGTAGAACCTTAATCCCACATCGAAAATGCAGAATTATTTTCAGGGCAAGCCCTCTTATAATGAATAATTATAATAAATATTTATATTACTGATTAACTAATTAATCATTACCAATTACTAATTAATTAGTTATAATTATTAATTATATTTCTAATTAACTAAATATTTATTATATATGTAATAATTAAGTATTATATAATTGATAATTTTATTACTAATTAACTAATTAGTTATTATATAATTAATGATTAATAAACAGTAATTACCAAATTACAAATTATATACTAATTAATTAGTTATTTCGTAATATAAATATTAATTATATACTAATTAAATAGTTAATTAGTAATAGAATTATTAATTATATAATTTTTAATTAGGTAATTAGTAATTATTAATGTTTTATTATTATGTTCGTATGGTTATATAAATATATATAAATAAAACCTAATTTACCCCCTCCTGAGATTTCACTCTGACCAATAAGTAAAAATAGTATTTTGATTTCAGTACACATAAAACATGTAAACAATTATGTACAATCAATGCATATGTCTGTGGCGAGGAGATTCCGTCCCACTTGGTGGTCTGCGAATAGGACGTCCGCATTGAGTGCGCAGTGGAGTCTGATGACCTGGAGAAGGCTGATCCTCGGGCACTGAAACGTCGACTGTCGCATCCTCCATCTGTGTGTCAGTGGGAGGAGCTTTCAACTGCATCTCGTACTGCCATTCGGATCCTTCTCCCACTACGGTGGTAGAAGGACCTGCCTCCATCGCAGAGGGGAACGAAGCCTGTGATGGAGCTATACCCCAAGACGACGACGACTCTAGAATCCAAGGTTGTGAAGGATCTGGAACCCAAGATGGAGAGAACTGCGGATATCCTGTCAGGAAAGACGGATCCCATGCCACCTGAGGCACATCCTGAATAGGCTGATCCTGGACTACTAGAGGCCCGACCTCTGCCTGTGGAACAGGCGAGGCCTCACGTGAAGCACGACGCTGTCTACGTCGTCGTGGTCGTGGCTCCTCAGCACCAGCAGCAGCTGCAGGATGTTCCTCTGGGGCAGGAACCTCCTGTCTCCGAGCCAGACGCGTGAAGATGCTCCCGGAAAGTGCATGAAAAGATTCCCTCGCCTCCAGCGCTGTAGCATGGACGGCTGCCCGGCTAAAGACCCCCTCCTCCTCTTCATCACTCATGCGAACAAGCTGCTCTGTGTGACTTCCCTGTAAGTAGATTCAAATGGAATTAGAAAATAATTCAATAAACAAACTAATAGGAATTTATTAACTTACCATCCTCTCTATCTCTATGCCAGCTTGGGTAAGATACAGTATAGACTTCAGTCTATACCATGGCGCATAGTCAACCTGCTCTGAAAGAGAGAATCGATTTGTAAGAACACCCTGAATACGTAACTCTGCACGTCTGTGCCAGCAGTCAATAAAACTCGCATGTACTTGGGACCAGTCATCATCCTGCCTCCCTGTCAGCTTCATCCCATGAAGCTTGTCTGTCTGTCTAGATGGTAATGGAATCGGCTGAGTACGAAAAAATTGGCGCATGACCCTGTCAGGCTGCTGCCACTCAATAATATGAAAGTGAATGAGGGGCACTACAGCCATAGCATCCTCAAGCCCAACAGTGCAGTATGCTGGCAACTGGTCCATAATACTCCAGTATAGAAGCCATGAAATCTGAAATGACAAGTGATTTTGTCAAAAAAACACCGAACTAAAAACCAAAATTGATATTATTATTAAAAATGTTAGACAACGATAGATTGTATATACATACCTGATCAGGTAAGAGACAGTCCAACTTTAGCCGATATACGCCCAATTGCTGTCTCGGAACCACGTCAAAATTGTGTCGCTGACACCACCTGTAAAATACAACGATAATGACAAATAATGAGAAATTATAGTCAATAACTCATAGTAGAATCAAAAACCAATAGAAATGACTGATCATACCAGCGTCCACGCAGAGCGTCATGCAGCACCTCCATCTCGACCGGTGGAACAGCAAGGTCAGGGCGTAATGCCGGGATGCGCTCCCATGCCCACATCTGAATAAGGATGACGCATCCTCCAAGACCTGTACGGTCCCTATGGGATAGTCTGCATAATGATCTGTACGTGTATGCCAAGCAGGCTGATCCCCAACTGTACGTCCCAGCCCGATCAAAGTCCTCTAGTAGGGGTAGATACATCATATGCACGTGCATCCCCGAGTGATCACTACACATGGTCCCACCAATGTGTCGTAAGATATATGCACGAGCGTAACGCATGGCGGTCTTCTCATCATCATCACCTATAAATGTGGAATCTGTGACTCCAACCAACGCATAGATATGGACGATCCATCTGTAGCCCTACGGTCGGACAAAATATCAATGCCTAACAAGCGTTGAGCAAGGTCTGGCCAAGCTGCACGAGTGGGTCCAATAACGGGTCTCCCCTGGATAGGTAGACCGAGAAGCACTGCGACATCCTCGAGGGTGATTGTCATCTCTCCCTCAGGCAAGTGGAATGTGTGTGTCTCTGGTCTCCATCTCTCAACAAGGGCAGCAAGTAGGTAATGATCTACAAATGTGAAATCTGATACGACAAGGCCATAGAAGCTAGCACGGCGCACGTAAGGTCTAATGGCATGTGGAGGCTCCATGTGATGAAAATGGTGCGCTCGACGCACCTTCACAAATCGATCTGGATGACCCTCTAACACGGCCTGCGAAATATGGGTAGGCTGCTGAGTGAGTAGTATGGTATCATCCATCTGCATATAAACAAATAAAATGAGTCGTAAGTGTAAAATGTAAATATAACATTATGATGTTTTTAGAATTTATCTAAATGTATGTATTCAATATCTTATGCTAATTATTATGATACTATAAATTTGTTATAGAACAGTTTTCTAAAATATCCTACATGTTTATATTGGGGTTTAGGTTGGGGGGTTTAGGGTTAAATTTTTTAATATTAACGTCCAGGAAACATGTTAATGGGTTATCTGACATACACTTTTCAATATGGGTTAAGTGTTCCACTTTCGGAGTTTTGAAATAAATTCTATTATCTCATATTTAAAGTTATTTCCTGAAAGCATGAATATTAATATGAAATAAGTTATGTTATCTAAAATATTGAGTCTTAAATTTGGTTACACATATTTTGGGGAGCTTTATGATTAACTACTTACGGATTGGATTATGATAAACCATGTCAATTAGTAATGATATTTTTAGAATTTATCTAAATGTATGTATTCAATATCTTATGCTAATTATTATGATACTATAAATTTGTTATAGAACAGTTTGCTAAAATATCCTGCATGTTTAGATTGGGGTTTAGGTTGGGGGGTTTAGGGCTAAAATTTTTAATATTAACGTCCAAGAAACATGTTAATGGGTTATCTGACATACACTTTTCAATATGGGTTAAGTGTTTTGCTTTAGGAGTTTTGAAATAAATTCTATTATCTCATATTTAAAGTTATTTCTTGAAAGCATGAATATTAATATGAAATAAGTTATGTTATCTAAAATATTGAGTCTTGAATTTGGTTACACATATTTTGGGGGAGCTTTATGATTAACTACTTATGGATTGGATTATGATAAACCATGTCAATTAGTAATGATGTTTTTAGAATTTATCTAAATGTATGTATTCAATATCTTATGATAATTATTATGATACTATAAATTTGTTATAGAACAGTTTGCTAAAATATCCTGCATGTTTAGATTGGGGTTTAGGTTGGGGGGTTTAGGGTTAAATTTTTTAATATTAACGTCCAGGAAACATGTTAATGGGTTATCTGACATACAATTTTCAATATGGGTTAAGTGTTCCGCTTTCGAAGTTTTGAAATAAATTCTATTATCTCATATTTAAAGTTATTTCTTGAAAGCATGAATATTAATATGAAAACTTATCTCAGATGTTTGGGGTTTAGAAAACTGAGGAATAAAGAAGAGATAACAATATTTAGTTTACAATATGGGAATGTCACAATGAAGACAATACATCATTATGAATGAGACTGTGAAGTCGACCCAACAACGTTAGGGCATCGCTTCCGGTTATGACCTTCTTTATGACATATTGTGCATCGCAAACTCTGTCCTTGTTCTTGAGGCCAGTCCATCTCATTACGCATCCTACTCGCCTTTGGTCTCCCACGAGGACGTAACCGATTCATGTCAGGTATCACTATCGGCTGACCTTCAGGCATTGGGAAATAACAATACTCCCCAATAGGTGTCCATGGTGCAGCATAACAGTTGGCAATGATATCCATCCGGTACACTGGATCAACATATGCTTCCCATGAGATGTTCACAGAGGCACATGCTGCTATGGCGTGTGTACATGGAAACCATAAGGCCTGAAATTTTCCACATTGGCATTGCCTTGTTTCCAGTAATACCACCATTTTTTCACCGACACGATTTGTGATGGGGTCTGAACGCTCTTGAACTTCAAATCGGGAGTCTTCTCTTCGAAAGAGACAGACGTGATAACCAGAAGCTTCTTCAATATTTTTTTCAATCTCTCGTTGAAAGTGTCTTCCATATCTTAGCCCTTGATGTATTCCGTCTGATGCTAGTTTTTGTCTATCCACAAAGTACTTCACGCATCGATATAATGTCTCCTGAACTAAGGCGGTTATAGGTAGCTTGCGAAGTCCTTTGAAGATACCATTGATGCACTCCACAATGTTTTTCGTCATGTGTCCGTACCTCTTTCCCCCGTCGTATGCCAATGTCCATTTCTCTTTTGGAATCCGCATCATATAATCATAAACTTCTTGATTAGCCTGACGAATTTGTTCAAAACGTTCTTCAAATCATCGTTGGTCCGACTCATATGCTACAAAACGTAGATGATATTTCACATAAATTGATTTTATATTTATATTGAAACAGTAAAACAGAACGAATAAAATATGTACCAAGCCTCGTGATTGCATTCTTCATCAGTTTGTTGTGGAATTTTTTATGCACATTGCTAGCAATGTGTCTAATGCAGAACCGATGATGTGCATTTGGGTATCTCCATGTATCAGGATCTGCATTGATTGCCTCATTAATTTCTCGATGGTGATCAGATATCAAACAAACTCCCTGAATGTTGGTGAAATGGTTGCTGATACATGCCAGAAACCAACTCCATGATTCATAGTTTTCTTTCTCTACAATGGCAAAGGCAAGCAGAAGAGGTGAACGGTTTCCATCTTGGGTTTCCGCAATCAACAATACGCCCTTGTATTTTCCATACAGAAATGTTCCATCAATCTGAATAAATTGTTTGCAAAAACAAAATGCGGAGATACAAGGAAGGAATGCCCAGGACAACCGATGAAATTGAACACGAGATGGATCAAGTAGATTATCAGGAGACACATGTTCGTTTGTATCCAGATGGAAGAAAACTTGGTTATGATGCCTCAGTATGGCTATCAATTGCGGCAATACTCGATATGAGTCATCCCAATCACCATATACCTTCACAATTGCCTTCTGTTTCTCCATCCATGCCTTATTATAGGAAATCTTATAACCGAATGTTTGTAGAATCCTCTCTTGCACAAGGGATATTGGAACATCTTGGCATGTCCTAATCATCTCAAAAACAATAGATGACACAAATTCTGCATCTAATGAAGTATGATCTTGTGTGAGACTTGGCTGAATGCAAGTATGAGCCGCCTCAATCCTTGAGATTCTCCAACCTCTAAATGTAATGTCTGGAATAGCCCTTAAGCGAAATCTACAATCATCCCCATACTTCACGCACCGTATAACATATTTACTACGGCATGATTCGTGAACTACATAGTTGAAGTTTCTCTCAATATGAAATCTCTTTAATGTGCTTTTTAAGGCATCTTTACTGGGAAAATTCCTTCCAATATATAAGGTTTTGTCCACCTCACTAAACCTATCTGGTACAACTCCAGGGAACTCAGTTGTCGGTGTGAGAACAGTATTATCGAATTCAGGCACGTGTGTCATTGCTTCTGACCAAGATGAAAATAGCGGTGGATGATATATTGACCGAGGTTGATGTACAACAATTGCATTTCTCAAAATCTCCTCTCTATCTTCTGTTGGTCCCTCCTCATCAGCACTGTTGTCGCCATCTGATCCATCATTACGAAACTCCTCATCAGAAGTCGGATTGACATGTATATTCGGGAGATCATCTAGGTTGTCCTCTTCTGCTGCATCATTTGGAATAGGCTCAATGTCATGGGGTAGACTGTCTTCAACCACTCTTGTATTTCTACGTCTTTGTACAAGTGGACGTTGTTGTTGTACAGTAGCAACAACAACGTATAACTCCATCATGGTACCATATAACCGTTGAGAAAATAAATTAATTGCTTGGACCCACTGCGCATCAGCAACCAATGGACAACCTATATTATAGCATCCCGCCTTTTTATCACATAAACTTTCATTAAATTTTACAAAACCGAGGATCTTTAAGGTTTAGTGTCTTGGAAACCAGGAACATAATAAATGAAACAAAAAAAACATTCTTCTTAAACACTTGCAAGGCTTCTCCTCAAGTTCATCCTATGTTCATTACTGCATCTCATAACCTGGGAACATACATCAAAAGAAAGGATGAGCAAAAAGCCCAGTAAGGGAACAAGAGAAACATTTTATATGTGAACTTGAGATACTTCAATAAGGTCATGAAAAGAACTTTAAGGCATGAGAATGAAATCACGAGGCATATCATAATAAAAATAAATTTTCATAACTTGAAGATGTGGCTGCAACATTTAATATTGACAATCGTTTCGTTTCACTAAGGTCCATCCCCAAGGTGTCGTTAAAAATTACCAAGGTTATTCACCAAGGCGTCGTTAAAATGGTCATCTCTAGAGATTAAGTCTTTACCCAATGCATTGGAGCGCTATCAGGGCGCACCCTTAAATTTTCCTTTATTATCATGTCAGCCACATATATCATCATCAAACATTTCATAAATAACCCATATAGCATAAAATAAATGGGTTTCATTTCATAATCATAACGTGTTAAAAACTGCTTTAAAGACATGATCTTTACGTCACTTTAAACCCACGGAAGGGGAGAGCGGGTCTCATGTATGTAAATCCCAGAATTTAAAATAGAACATTTTGATATATGTGTGAATACCCCTGTAGAAATAAGAGCTTTGAGTATTCACTTTATAACATAAAATAATTTTTAGAAAAGAGAGAGAGGCACTTTGAGATGAAAATTCTGCAGCATAACGGCTATGTTACAAGATTTTAAAAACATTGAGAAGAGAGGGGACATGGGTCAAACATTCATAAATGACCCATCAAACAGTAGAGGGACAAAATATAAGGGATTTAAGAACATGGTAATGAAATTTGAAAATATACCATATGAAATGAAGAACATGAAAGGAAGGAAAAAAATAAGATTTCTCTTGTGAAAATTCGGCAGCCTAACGGCGTCACTTAAACTTCAACAAAATTGAATTGACAAGGTCAAATAGGGTCTCTCATCATATGAACATAAGAGTCCAGTATGATAGACATATAGATCATACCCCAACATAATAGAAAGGAACTTGAAATAATTGACATGAAAGTAGAACTTCAAAACGAGAAGGGTGAAGAACCACTTAAAAATTCGGCAGCCTAACGACGCCACTTAAAACTTCAAAATACTGAATTGAAAAGATCAAATGGGGTATCTAATCATATGATCATAAAAGATCAGTATGATAAATATAGAGATCATACCCCAACATAATTAAAATGAACTTGAAAGACTTGACATGAAAGTAGAACTTTGAAAAAGAGAAAGGTGAATGAATCCCTTGAAAATTCGGCAGCCTAACGGCGCCACTTAAACATTCTTAAAACGAAATGATGAGAGTAAGAGGGGGTATCTCATCATATGAAAATAAAAATGGCAGTAAGAGGAGTATAAAAGAACATCCTCCAACATAAGAACATGGAGCATAAAAGGATTGACATAAAAGAGATCACTTGAAAAGAAAGAGAGGGTTCGGATCCCTTACCTTAAAATGTAACTCTTAAACCTCAAAGGTTGGGACCTTGAGGGATTGGGGGCACCTTGGGAGGACTCCTTGGGAGGTAATGAGACCAGAAATTAGTTGGGAATCAGTGGGGAGTCGAATGGATGAGAGGAGGGCTTGGTATTTATAGGGAAAGTGAGGGGACAAGGCATTAATGGCCAAGGGACACCTCACTAGTGGTTTTGGCAAAACCATGGGCTTGCCCATGGTATTTTCCCATGGTATTGGCCACTTGGGACACCTAACACCTTATCTTACTATTCATAATTCGACCATATTGAATATATACTTAATACATCATTTAATGATGTCATTAAAAACCCGTAACTTAAAAACTATACTTTCACTAATCACCGAAAATTCAACTTTCTCAGAATAATCCCAAAATTTCACCTTAACCAAATATCAATGCTATGATTTCAAAAATGAACTCCATTTTATAAAAATAATTTTCTAAATATTTTTAATTTTATTTTTAAATAAATACACTATTCATCGAAAATTCATTTTTTTTCAGAAAAATCCCCAAAAATTACCATAACATAATATCGATGCTCTGAGTTCAAAAATAAAGTCATTTTTATAAAAATAATTTTCTAATTATTTTTAATTAAATTTTTAATTAAAAAACACTATTCATCCGAAAAAACTAATACTTGAATAATAATTTATGAAACCGTTATTTAACCATTTTATTGAATCACATTACTTAATCAAGGTGCCTAGATTATTTTAAAACTTTATTTAAGTGAGATTACTAATCCATTTGGTCATATTACTAATCCTAATCATAAAATCACTATTCATATTTTACTATTCATCAAAAATCATGTTGATCTTATTAGACTCTAAATTTCGTACTGAACATAATTGTAGAAGACCATTTTTTGAGAATCATTACACATTTTAAATTATTTAAGGTTTACACAAACATTTTTTTAAAATATCCTTTTGAAAATTCATCAAAAATATGCATACTATTTTTATCCAGTCATTTGAAAATTCATAAACTTCATCATAAGAAGAAGTCCCAATTTTTATTTAAAACAAGGATTACACAAGGCAATTACAGTCTCGTTACATAACCCCTTATAATACCAGCATAGGACCTAAGAGTAAGGTGTGCTAGGGTGATAGAATCTTGGGGCGGCTCGGTCAACATTGCCCGAGTAGTAATTTCTATCAGTTTGAACTTCTCGCGAAGGCGATTCCGTTCTAGCTTCACATGATGAAGTTTGGCTTGGGTTTGGTCCAGAGCAAAGGCCAATGGTGCTACCTCCTTCCCAAGCTCTGTTAGATGGGCTTCGATCGGTCCATGACTACTAGGTGAGGCCATCAAATCTTCTTTCTATAATAATTAACCAAGATTACTTATATTTAGAGACAATAATCAAAACATTTTGTTCACGGTGGTCATATTGACCGATGGTAATATAACACTCAAAAACCAATGGTATTATTTTAATTATAATCGTGTTTATCAAATAAAACATTTTTGTTGAGTATAAAAATAAAATAAAATAACACATGAAATCAGGAAACAAGATTTATTCAAAAATTTCGGGCTATTACAATCTTCCCCCCTTAAGAAATTGCGTCCTCGCAATTTTTTTTTAAAATTGGGTTTTGAAATTTCATTGAAAGTCCCACATCGGAAAAAGAGTCAGTAACACCATTACTTTAAAAGAAATAAAAGGAAGTACAAAGGCCACCCGAGTTTACTCATACTAGGATTCCATGTAGGAAACATGGACATGGAGGAGAAAAAAAAGGGTAACGTTCTAAAGGAGAGTGATAGAAAACATGATTAGGAGGAATTTAACCACCAGAAAATCCCAAAATTATGATGTGTGTAAGCGGTCTTTGATTACCCAGTAGGAAACGTAAACCAACAACGTTTTTGTTTTATGTTCCTTTTTATAACTTTGAGGAATTCATTTACAACATAGATCAAAAACATAAGGAAATATATCTACCTTCATGTAGAGTTTCATACTTTAATAAGTTTCTACCAAAACTAATCTTTTCTCCAAACGATGAGCATTCAAAACTACTTGGTCTCATCAAAACACAAGAATCATCTTCTAGAGAGTCACATAATCCACAAAAGATCAACTATCTATTTCTTCTATCTTTAAACATTATCCCAAAATTAGAAAGGGTAAGGTAAAACAACTCTTCAAAAAGAATCCCATAGGAATGGAAACTACTTTTAAATCTTCAAAGTTCCATGGTAATACCCAAGGTTCATCATAGACCATTCCATAAATAACAGTCCTTAAAATTCCTCAAAGTAAACCAAACTAAGATTGAAACCCAAATACAATAAGGACTTGATAACATAGTCTTCCAAAATAAATTTCATTGTTCATCTCCAAACAACATCAACCACTCCTAACATCTTATAAAAAAAGTAGCTAACCTAAACATATTTTACCCAAGATAGGTTAATCATTCCCGTAAGTAACCTAAATTACTATAAGTCCACCTTAAATTCATTGATTCTTCAAAATATAAGTCAACCTTACTCCTCAATGAAAATACCGTAGTAATCTATCAAATATGGTCCTCAAAATAGTGAACGTCTTCCAAAATAATAATCATCTTTTAATCCCCTAATCATCTCTGTCGTATTAATACGGCAATCGTAGCATTTACTATCACATTGGTTGTTGGGACATGTTCTTCCATTTCCAGCCATTAACTAAGAAAAGAAGCTATAGTTAGGGGCTTAAATAATTAGCCAATAATCATGAAAAGAAGCTTAATGCATCTAAGGATAACATGTAGAAGTAAAGTATACCCTAACTTGTGATCCCCTAGGTTCCCTTCTAGGTTATCCATGATCATATATTCTTATGTGAACCATTATTTTATTTTATCTTTGTTCCTTTAACAATGGTTCATACTAAGCTTATGAATTTACCAAAGCATATCCCCCGGGAGTGTCGTAACCAAGAGTGCAGCAAGGCCCGTTGTCGTGTACCAGTTCCCGTTTGAGTCTAGCTCAAAGCGGTGTTTTCAGGTTTTACCCCTATGTACATCTGTGCCAGAGCCACCTCTACCTGCTCGTATCCAGACAGGGATGTATTTGCTTGGAAACCCCTTACTCAATACTCACCAAAATACCAGGAAGACTTCCTATATTTAAATTCTTCTATAGGGTTTTCCTAAAGTTTTTATATCCTAATTTCCACAAATAACTAAACCATCCTTTGATACCAACTATAGCATCCCGCCTTTTTATCACATAAACTTTCATTACATTTTACAAAACCAAGGATCTTTAAGGTTTAGTGTCTTGGAAACTAGGAACATAATAAATGAAACAAAAAAAAACATTCTTCTTAAACACTTGCAAGGCTTCTCCTCAAGTTCATCCTATGTTCATTACTGCATCTCATAACCTAGGAACATACATAAAAATAAAGGATGAGCAAAAAGCCCAGTAAGGGAACAAGAGAAACATTTTATATGTGAACTTGAGATACTTCAATAAGGTCATGAAAAGAACTTTAAGGCATGAGAATGAAATCACGAGGCATATCATAATAAAAATAAATTTTCATAACTTGAAGATGTGGCTGCAACATTTAATATTGACAATCGTTTCATTTCACCAAGGTCCATCCCCAAGGTGTCGTTAAAAATTACCAAGGTTATTCACCAAGGCGTCGTTAAAATGGTCATCTCTAGAGATTAAGTCTTTACCCAATGCATTGGAGCGCTATCAGGGCGCACCCTTAAATTTGCCTTTATTATCATGTCAGCCACATATATCATCATCAAACATTTCATAAATAACCCATATAGCATAAAATAAATGGGTTTCATTTCATAATCATAACGTGTTAAAAACTGCTTTAAAGACATGATCTTTACGTCACTTTAAACCCACGGAAGGGGAGAGCGGGTCTCATGTATGTAAATCCCAGAATTTAAAATAGAACATTTTGATATATGTGTGAATACCCCTGTAGAAATAAGAGCTTTGAGTATTCACTTTATAACATAAAATAATTTTTAGAAAAGAGAGAGAGGAACTTTGAGATGAAAATTCTGCAGCATAACGGCTATGTTACAAGATTTTAAAAACATTGAGAAGAGAGGGGACATGGGTCAAACATTCATAAATGACCCATAAAACAGTAGAGGGACAAAATATAAGGGATTTAAGAACATGGTAATGAAATTTGAAAATATACCATATGAAATGAAGAACATGAAAGGAAGGAAAAAAACAAGATTTCTCTTGTGAAAATTCGGCAGCCTAACGGCGTCACTTAAACTTCAACAAAATTGAATTGACAAGGTCAAATAGGGTCTCTCATCATATGAACATAAGAGTCCAGTATGATAGACATATAGATCATACCCCAACATAATATAAAGGAACTTGAAAGAATTGACATGAAAGTAGAACTTCAAAACGAGAAGGGTGAAGAACCACTTAAAAATTCGGCAGCCTAACGACGCCACTTAAAATTTCAAAATACTAAATTGAAAAGATCAAATGGGGTCTCTCATCATATGATCATAAAAGATCAGTATGATAAATATAGAGATCATACCCCAACATAATTAAAATGAACTTGAAAGACTTGACATGAAAGTAGAACTTTGAAAAAGAGAAAGGTGAATGAATCCCTTGAAAATTCGGCAGCCTAACGGCGCCACTTAAACATTCTTAAAACGAAATGATGAGAGTAAGAGGGGGTATCTCATCATATGAAAATAAAAATGGCAGTAAGAGGAGTATAAAAGAAAATCCTCCAACATAAGAACATGGAGCATAAAAGGATTGACATAAAAGAGATCACTTGAAAAGAAAGAGAGGGTTCGGATCCCTTACCTTAAAATGTAACTCTTAAACCTCAAAGGTTGGGACCTTGAGGGATTGGGGGCACCTTGGGAGGACTACTTGGGAGGTAATGAGACCAGAAATTAGTTGGGAATGAGTGGGGAGTCGAATGGATGATAGGAGGGCTTGGTATTTATAGGGAAAGTGAGGGGACAAGGCATTAATGGCCAAGGGACACCTCACTAGTGGTTTTGGCAAAACCATGGGCTTGCCCATGGTATTTGCCCATGGTATTGGCCACTTGGGACACCTCACACCTTATCTTACTATTCATAATTCGACCATATTGAATATATACTTAATACATCATTTAATGATGTCATTAAAAACCCGTAACTTAAAAACTTTACTTTCACTATTCACCGAAAATTCAACTTTCTCAGAATAATCCCAAAATTTCACCTTAACCAAATATCAATGCTATGATTTCAAAAATGAACTCCATTTTATAAAAATAATTTTCTAAATATTTTTAATTTTATTTTTAAATAAATACACTATTCATAGAAAATTCATTTTTTTCAGAAAAATCCCCAAAAATTACCATAACATAATATCGATGCTCTGAGTTCAAAAATAAAGTCATTTTTATAAAAATAATTTTCTAATTATTTTTAATTAAATTTTTAATTAAAAAACACTATTCATCCGAAAAAACTAATACTTGAATAATAATTTATGAAACCGTTATTTAACCATTTTATTGAATCACATTACTTAATCAAGGTGCCTAGATTATTTTAAAACTTTATTTAAGTGAGATTACTAATCCATTTGGTCATATTACTAATCCTAATCATAAAATCACTATTCATATTTTACTATTCATCAAAAATCATGTTGATCTTATTAGACTCTAAATTTCGTACTGAACATAATTGTAGAAGACCATTTTTTGAGAATCATTACACATTTTAAATTATTTAAGGTTTACACAAACATTTTTTTAAAATATCCTTTTGAAAATTCATCAAAAATATGCATACTATTTTTATCCAGTTATTTGAAAATTCATAAACTTCATCATAAGAAGAAATCCCAATTTTTATTTAAAACAAGGATTACACAAGGCAATTACAGTCTCGTTACATAACCCCTTATAATACCAGCATAGGACCTAAGAGTAAGGTGTGCTAGGGTGATAGAATCTTGGGGCGGCTCGGTCAACATTGCCCGAGTAGTAATTTCTATCAGTTTGAACTTCTCGCGAAGGCGATTCCGTTCTAGCTTCACATGATGAAGTTCGGCTTGGGTTTGGTCCAGAGCAAAGGCCAATGGTGCTACCTCCTTCCCAAGCTCTGTTAGATGGGCTTCGATCGGTCCATGACTACTAGGTGAGGCCATCAAATCTTCTTTCTATAATAATTAACCAAGATTACTTATATTTAGAGACAATAATCAAAACATTTTGTTCACGGCGGTCATATTGACCGATGGTAATATAACACTCAAAAACCAATGGTATTATTTTAATTATAATCATTTTTATCAAATAAAACATTTTTGTTGAGTATAAAAATAAAATAAAATAACACATGAAATCAGGAAACAAGATTTATTCAAAAATTTCGGGCTGTTACATATATGCCACAGTTTTGTTGGAAATTGCAAATGTCTATAGCTCATAGACATTATCTTTTGATCGGGTCCCAGATTTAAGGAAACATGAATTCTCTCTTAAAGGTCACTTATGGTAACACAATGAACTGTACTAACCACCGTAATTGGTTGTGTACTGTAAGAAGCTCCTTGCTTAGTTTGAATAATCTCCCCATAACAGTACACACAGGCAAACATGACTCTCTACGTCAAAAATGTTTCTTTCATCAAAATTATGATAGTGTAACAAAATATTAACAATTATGTTTGACGATATGATGTTTATTATAATTTAATTTTATTGCGCCTTTCTATACCATAAACTAAGCTACTGATGTTTGACCATATGATATTTATTAGAATGTAATTTTAGAGCGCCTTTTTATTTAGTTTGTTTGTTCTTCTTCATTTCACTTTATATGTTCATTAGTATCGTTATCTAATCATTATATGAATTCATGTTTTAATCCTATGTTATTTATTAATTATTCTAAAATTAACTAATAATAACTAATTGTTAATTATTCTATTATTCTATAATTAACTAATAATAACTTTAATTTGTTAATTCTTATGTCCTTATTTGATTCTATAACATTATATTTATCATTTATCATTGATAAATATACTGATCATTAGTATCGTTAGCTAATCATTATATAAATCCATGTTTTAATCCTATGTTATTTTTTAATTATTCTAAAATTAACTAATAATAACTAATCGTTAATTATTCTATTATTTTATAATTAACTAATAATAACTTTAATTCGTTAATTCTTATGTCCTTATTTGATTATATAACATTATATTTATTATTTATCATTGATAAATATACTGATTTGATTTTTCTTGTCTTAGAAATTTTAGTAGTTTATAAAGAAAATATGAATCATCTTAAGCATATTCCCCGAGAGTGTCAAACCAGGATGCAGCAAGGCCCATTATCGTGCACCAGTTCCCGTTCGAGTCTAGCTCGAAGCGGTGTTTTCGGGTTTTACCCCTATGTACATCTGTGCCAGAGCCACATCCACTTGTTTGTATTCAGACAGGAATTTAATTGCATAGATAACCACATAATCTTTAAGCTACCAAAATTTCTAAATACTTAATCTTAAGTTAATCTATACTTAATCTATACTACCTAATAGTAATTATTTAAAACTATATATAACTAATTACAAAAACTAAATAACCAAATATTAATAACTACCTAAACTACTTAACAAATGAAAGATTTAAAACTAAAAAAAATTAAATTAAATAAATAAAATCATTAAATTAAATAAAGAAACATACATCTAAATGAAGCTTCGTAAAAACTCGCACAACAAAGGAATTTTTTAGAGAGAGAGAGAAATTCTGAGAGATGAAGTGAGGAGGAAGAGAGGAATGCAATGAGCAAGTGAGGAGAGGAGAGGGGGGGGGGTGGCCGCCCTTTTATAGGGAGTTCAGGCGAAGGCGGAATCACGAAAGCTGCCTTTCGCCTCTGCGTATGGCCAAAGGTGGCATCACGGAAGCTGCCTTTTGCCTTACCCTGAGGTGAAAGGCGGCCTCCCCCCGGCCGCCTTTTCCATGTCATCGATCCGGGCCAAAGGCGGCGTGGGGGAGCAAAGGCGGCATCTGCGATGCCGCCTTTGTAGCGTATTTTTAAAAAAAACTGACCTAGGCGGTTTTTTAGAATTTTTTTTAGAAAAACGTATTTAAAAAAAAATCTGGATTGAAGCATCGTGAATGATGTTCATGGTGAGACCAAACGGTGCCTCTAGTTTTTGTGGCACCGTGAGTGACCCATACCATTGCTGTGAGATAGTAAGGAGTGAAAACAGTGGCACCATACAAAAAATTAAATAAATAAATAATTTAATAAAACTAAAAATAGATTAATCAATTAATCAATTTAATTAAAAATAATATAATTAAAATCTAAATAAATAAAAAAAAGTTATATAATAAAATTAATTATGCTTTATTTAAAAGAATGAATTTATTTGTATTAATAATTATAAACAAATTAATGTAAATGAATTAAAACATCTAAAGCCACTCATTAATCAATTAATTAGTTAAAGTATTAATTAAAGAATTAATTAATGAGTGAAAATATGAATTGAATAAAATTAAGTTGTTATACTAATCAAATTATTTAATGAATTAAGTATTTAAATGTGTTATTTAATTACAAATTAAAAATAAAAAATAAATTAATTAAATTAATGAATTAATAACTAACAAGAATGAAAAATTGTAAAAATAAAATAATAAAAATAAGAGTCAAATTCACAAGAAATTATTTAATTTAAACATTATTTAAAATGAAAATAATGTACATTAAAACACATGATTTAAACCAAAATTGATTATTTTACAAATTAAGAACAAAATCAAAATAATTATCAATTATCTAATAAAAACAACATTTTGGTATAAAAAGTCAATAAAAAAATAAAAAGATGTGGCAAAGAGTGTGAAAACACTTCCACATCAAAATCCTCCACACTTAAAACTTTGTTTTTCCTCAAACAAGTACATTCTTTTGAACTTTAAAATAGCAAGATGATTTGTGAGTTTGAGCACAGAAAATGCATGATTAAACTTTAATACCCCATGGATCAGGACCAAATAGTAGGTCAGGATTTTCAAAGGTGTTCAAAAATAATGTCCTGCCTAGCTTCAAAAACCCACTAGATGTCAAAAGCATCACACATTCATACATTGTCAAGTATGTCATGCCTCCTAGATGTGTTCATTAACTTTACTACTTCAATTTCTAATTTATGTTCTGATTCAAGGAGTTTTGACAGGTTAGATGAATTGAAATTCAAAACATAACCAAGGGAACCTTCCATTCTCACCTTCCTCCTTGGTCCAAAATTAAAGTCCATTAATTTCATCACTTTATTAATTCCACTCAAATGAAAATTAACCAAGTCAATTGCTCCCTTCTTCATCTGGGTTCAAAATTCTCCTCATCTTAATGAGTTCATTTTTGACAAAGGCATTTTGTTTTACTTTTTCCTAGACATATTCCATATGCAGTGCACAGTGCATAGAACTTATTAAGATTGAAATTGGCTTAATTTATTCATAGAAACGCACTCAATGTACCTTGTCTCACCTACTCACTGTGGGATCCCATTTTCCCATTTTACTCCTATTACAAAGGACTTAATTGATAATCATTCGAGTTGACTCCCTAAAGTGATTAAATATTATTTAATAAAAATTTGAGTCCCCTAGGTTCCATTGAGAACATAAACTTACCCTAAGTCATGATCATCATCCCACGACACCTGTCTTGTCACACTCCCATCCTCAGTTCTTAAACAAAAAGGTTCATAGAGACAGGGAACAATTCCACTCAGCAATCACTCATGCTTAACAGTTTCTAACTAAGTGTCACTCTCAATATCCGGTGACTAGTTATCCATTAACAGTACATAATTGAAGAACTAGATAACCTCCAATGGCCATAAAGTGATGAAAAAATTTGATTTTTTTGAAATTTTGAACGATATTTGAAAAAAAATCAACATTTTTTTAAAGAAACTTAGGTTCAAGAAGGGGGAATTTGAAATAACACTAAAATGACCCCTCTACCCCACACTTAAAACCCAACATTTTCCCCAATGTTGAATTATAAGGTGGGAAATAGTATAGCTCAAGATTGATTGATAGTTCATCAGAAAAAGGATATAGAGGGGTAGTAATGAGGTTCAAAAATTTTCTTTGCCACACAAAAAGAGAAAGAAGAGAAAACTTCAAACAAATACATATAGAAGAACCCAACCCCACCAACCATCACCAACAACAAGTTTAATTCTATTCATAAACTTTTCATTCTTTGAATCATTATGAGAAGACAATAGATTTTATCAATGACATTTAATTAGTAGCATGATGAACCATAATGTGCAGCAGTAGCTCAAGGATAAGAAAAATTGTTGGTGTAGAAAGTTTCAAAATGCTTCTCAAAATACTTTTTAAACTAATTAGATATTATCAATCTAACACCCATCCAGGAAACACAGTACACTTTTTATAGGTCAGGGTGAAGTCCCCCACACTTAATTCATAGTGAAGACTAAACAGGTAATTAAAAGTGGAAAAGGGCATAAAAAACTTCCCTGAATTATTGGACCATTAACACTAACTTCCATAGACAGATCCTCATCAGTTACACTGGGTGGTTACTCCTCTTCATTAACCTATAAGTTCAAGTAAGTAAAATAATATTTCAGAATTTTATGTTCAATATAATTAACCCAAGTGAGTGAGTATAACGAAATGTTATCCATATCATGCAATGGAATGCTTCATTGGGTTTTCTTTTCCATGTTTCTGGCAGCAACCACTCTCTCTCTAAAACAACAACAGATCATGAGGGGCCATCAAGAAGTTAAGAGGTTAAACTAAAGAAAAAGTAGAAGGAGTTAACTTTATTAATGAACAAAAATAAATGTAAAATAACTAAGAAACCATGGGTTAGTTCCCATGAAACACTGATTTTATAGTCCTCAGTTAGACTTTCAACAACTCATTCTTCCAATAGAGATATGGCAGCCAATCCCTTTGGCTGCCCTTCAAGCATGTGATTTATCCTTTGAACATTGACAAAGAAAGGTCAATTATATACTCCAAATAGCTCTACATATCCATTAACCAAGACTCTAACAATGGTAAAGGGTCCTGACCACTTGGACTTCAACTTTCCTAGAAACAGTTTCAACCTAGAATTGAAAAGTAGGACCCTCTCACCTACCTTGAAATTCCTATTTTGAATGATTGATTCAGGAAAAGCCTTTGTTATCTCTTTGAAAATTTCAGACTTCTCATAGGACTCTCTTTGAATCTCCTCCAACTCACTCAGCTCTAATAGTATCCTCTCACCAGCAGACTTGAAATCAATGTCAAGAGCCCTCACTGCCCAATAAGATCTTTGTTGTAGCTCAACAGGTAGATAACATGTTTTCCCAAAGAATAGCCTATATGGTGATATCCCTATAGGAGTCTTATAAGTAGTTCTATAGTCCCAAAGGGCCTCATCCAACTACCTAGACCAGTCCTTTCTAGAGCTAGACACTATTTTTTCTAAAATATGTTTGAGCTCTCTGTTTGAAACTTCTTCTTGCCCACTAGACTGTGGGTGGTAAGGGGTGCTTGTCCAATGTGAGAACCCATACTTCTCCATCAAACCTTTGAACTTATAATTCTTGAATTGAGTCCCCTTATCGATGATAAATGATTAGGGCACCCCGAACCTATAAAAGATGTTTTTCTTGATGAATTTCACAACACTAGAAGCTGAATTGTCGGGCAAAGCTGTTACCTCAACCCACTTGGACATGTAGTCCACAGAAACCAAAATTTACTCGTTCCCATAAGAGGATGGGAAAGGTCCCATGATGTACAAGCCCCACACATCAAAGATTTCAACCTCCAGAATACCTTTTTGTGGTAGTTCCTGCCTTCTTCCAACATTACCCAACATTTGATATTTCTCACAACCAATAACCAGACTCCCAACATATTTAAACAATGTTGGCCA
Organism: Viscum album; assembly: GCA_963277665.1. Classification (NCBI taxonomy): domain Eukaryota; kingdom Viridiplantae; phylum Streptophyta; class Magnoliopsida; order Santalales; family Viscaceae; genus Viscum; species Viscum album. Next base: position 1,628,514,772 of record OY728121.1, on the reverse strand, counting down.
GTAGAAACCAGCCTGTAGGATATTTTGAGCAGTCCTTTATCCTCCATGGTTTCCACCCCAAGGTGATGAATGGCAGCTCTGAATTGTGGAAAAAATATCATCCTCAACCACACATCTTCTCAAAATCCCATCAGCACATATCCTAAAGAGAAGTGGGTCACCCCAAATATAATATTTCAGCTCAGATATAAACCTCTAACTCTAGTTGTATGAGAGATCCTTGGGCATGACTCCAGCTTCCAAAAAGTTTTCATAGTCTGTGAACTAAGTAGATTGATGTACATAGGTAGCAAACAATTGTTCATTAGGAAAATAAGTGTTGACCTCTCTTGGTTCCTTACTTGGGGTATTGGGAAATTGGGACAAGTGATCTGCAACTACATTCTTAGCCCATTTCTTATCCTTAATCACTAAATCAAACTCTTGTAACTACAAGGTCCACCTCATGGGTCTGGGTTTTGAGTCCTTTTTAGAGAGAAAGTACTTTAGGGATAAATTATATAAGAAAATTATTATCCTTGATCCTATCAAGTACTTCCATAACTTTTCCAAAGAATACATCACAATAGAAAACTTATTTTAAGTGGTAGAATAATTCTTCTGGGCATCATCTAGCAGCTTGCTTGCATGGTAAATAACATGAATTTTTCTATCCTTACTCTACCCTAACATAGCTCCTACTGCAAAGTCACTAGAATCACAAATCACCTCAAAGGGAAGCTTCCAGTAAGGATTAGTGATTACAGGTGAAGTAATAAACTTATCCTTGAGAAGATTAAATGCCTCTATACATTTCTCATCCAAGACAAAGGGTGTTTCCTTAACCAATAGGGAGAAAAAGTGTCTATTAATCACATAAAAGTCTTTAATGAACCTCTGGTAGAACCCCACATGGCCCAAAAAACTTTTTATTCTTTGACAATTTCAGGTGGGGGAAACTTTTGTATGACCTCAAATTTAGCATTATCAACCTCCAGCCCCTTTTTAGATTCTTTCTACCCCAATACTATGCCTTTAGTGGCCATGAATTGGCACTTTTCCCAATTTAAGACTAAATTGGTATCTTGTCACCTTTCTTACACTAGTTCCACATTTTTTAGATAGTTCTCAAAGTTATTTCCCACAATAGAAAAATCATCCATGAACACTTCAATTATCCTTTCAATTATGTCTGAAAAAATTTCCATCATGCACCTATAAAAAGTTGCAGGAGCATCGCACAAGCCAAAGGGAATCCGCTGGTAAGAAAATGTCCCAAATAGACAGGTGAAGGTGGTTTTCTCTTGGTCCTCAGGTGAAATAGCAATCTGGTTGTAACCAGAATAACCATAAAGAAAGTAGAATAATTCATTGCCTGCTAATCTCTCTAACATTTGATCCAAAAACATTATGGGAAATTAATCTTTTATTGTGGTAGCATTAAAATTTCTGAATTCTATACAGACTCTCCATTTATTCACTACTTTTGTCTATATTTTCTCATTCTTTTCATTAGTGACCATTTTCACTTCACTTTTTTTGGGTACCACCTATACAGGACTTACCCAGGGGCTATCAAAAAATGGGAAAAATTATTCTAGCATCATGAAACCTAATAACTTCTTCTCTCACAACTTCCTTCATGTTTGGGTTGAGTCTTCTTTGGTATTCTACTCTAGTATTACACTCAGGTTCCAGGGGAATTTTATGCATGTAGAAGGTTGGACTTATCCCCTTGATATCAGCAATCGACCAGCCTATGATGGTATTGTATTTCTTTAAAACACTAAGCAGATTTTTCTATTGAATCACATCCAGGTTGGATGAAATGATCACAGGAAGGGTGGAACTCTCTCTTAAAAAGGAATATTTGAGATGGGTAGTGAGGTTCTTGAGTTCAAGGGTGGGTGGTGACTTTCTTGAGTGAAGAAACTTGGGCCTGGGTGGCCCAAGGTCTTCATGCTGCCTCTTGAAGAAGGCAGTAAAGAAAGCTTCTTCCTTATCACTAGAGCTTCCAAAAAATCTCCTCAAACATAGACTCCTCTCTCGGGGTAAGAATGTGCTCCAAAATAAACTCATCTAGGTTCTCCAAAAATTCTCCCTCGTACTCATCAACAAATTCCCTATCCTTACTTGATCTAATACCAATTCCAACAACAATAGGGATTTCAGGTTCGCTATTGATTTCAGCTATCATTCTCAAAAACCCCTCTTCTTCCTTATCAACACTACTCTTATCAACTAACATCTCATATTTGGGGAAAATCGGGTGGGTGGGTTCTTTGATTTTCTTAAACACATTGAATTATTCTTTCTATTAACCCATATTTAAAATCAATTTCCTCTTAGAAACATCTATCATATCCCCCCTGTGGCTAGAAAGGGTCTACCGAGAATGATAAGAACCTCCTGGTCACACTCCATATCAAGGATAATAAATTCAGTAGGAAAAAAAGAGTTTTCTTACTCCCACTAACAGATCATCAACCCTACCCACTAGATGAGTAATGAGCCTATCAGCAAGTTGTAACACAACGGTGGTGGGTTGGGGAACTTCTAATCTCAGGTGCTAAAAAAGTGGCAGGGGGGTCAAATTGATAATAGCACCAAAATCACACAAACAATTGAACTTACAACCTCTATCCCCAAAGTTGAAAGGGATGACAAAGATTCTTATGTCTTGAAGCTTAGGAGGTATCCTATTCTGCAAGACTACACTGCACTCCTCTATTAAGCTATAGGTGGAAAATTATTCCAATGTATTTTTGTTTGAACATATTTTCTTGAGTGATTTTAGATATGACGGGCTTGAATCAAGGCTTCTGATAATGGGATATCAATGTTTAGCTTTTTAACCACTTTCAAAAATTTCAACAGTTCAGAATCATGAATTGTCTTCTTAATTCTTTGTGGGAAGGGGATTGTAGGGGAAACCTTCCTCACAATTGGGGGCATCACTATAGCTTCTTCTTCAAGAAATTTCTTACTATTGTTGTCTTTGTTTTTCATGCCATTTTCTTTGGGTTTTTGAGCTGGAACAGTAGGAACTTGTGGGATTCCAGGGGTTCTGTCCAGTTTTCCAGATTTAGGTTTTTTCAGATTTGGGTTTCCAGCTTCATCAAGTTTCTCATTTTTAGCATTTTGGGGTTGTTTTTTAGGATCTTGGTGATTTTGGAGACCACTTATGGTGATCATAGCCATTACATTATCCCAAGGATTGGCTTTAGTGGTGCCAGGAAAACTACCATTTTCTCTATTACTAGCATCCCTAGCCAACTGCCCCATTTGAATTTCCAAATTCATCATTCTCGCATCCATTTTGAACTTTATCATAATAATTTTTGGTCTTATGTTCATCAAACCTCCCTATCAACTGATGGAAAATGTCTCTCACCTCATCTTTTGAGTTGGATGACTCAGCCTTCGATTGGGGTTGGGGTTGGAATTGCTGCCTAGGAGGTTGCTAGAATCCAGGAGGGGCAGTAGGTCGGACGACTCCCTGCTCCCTCTATGAAAGGTTCAGATGGTTCCTATACCCCTGATTGTAGGTGTTGGAAAAAAGATCTTCCCTAGGCTACATCTAAGATCCATAGCTAGCAAAGATGACACTCTCATGAGGTTGGATAGGCATATCAACGTTTGGACAACAGGTTTGAGAATGGCCATACATGCCACAGTGGTGGCACTATTCTTTAAGGGTGTGATGTGGGTTCTCATTAAAGAACCCAGCAGCTTGGGCTTCATCTTGAGGAGCAGGGTCGGTTTCCTTTATCACAATGGTTCTCCTCCTAGAACATTTGTGCTGGGAGTCTTGAGCTAAGGTATTAAAGATTTGTTTGAGATCCCCAGCAGTCCTATCACTAAAGTCTCCTCTAAAAGATTGATCCACCAAGGTTTGCTGGTAAGGGGGGAGAGTATTGTAGAAGGTGTATATAAAAAATTTAGGTATAAATTGATGGTTTTTACACTGCCTAAAAAACCCTCTAAACCTATCCTAGGCTTCATTAAATAGTTCTCTTTCATCCTGAAGGAATCCAGTTATTTTGTGCCTAATTTCAGATGTTAGCCTCCTAGGATAAAATTTCATTGTGAAATCATTTTAAACATGATCCTAAGTGACAATGATTTATTCTTCTAACTGTTGAAACCAAGTCCTATAATTTACCTTAAGGCAGAAGGGAAACACTCTCTTTTTAAGATCTTCCTCAGTGAGGCCCCTAAGTGGTAGCAGTTGGACACTACAATAGAAGACTCTAATGAAGTCAAGAGAGTCTTCACTAGGCATTCCATTGAAGGTAGGTAGATGACTAAGCATGGAATTATTTATTTCATAATTTCTAAACCTAGTAGAGAGTATAATTCATGAAGGGTTACTGTAAATTGAAGTTAGAAAGAACTCTCCCAGACTATGCCTCACAACTATCTCATTTTCAGGTGGGATCATCATTCCAGGTTGGTTCAAATTCTCAGGAAGTGGATTGTTCAAGTTTCCATTTCTGTTATATTCCATTTTGATATTGTCTTTGTTCTTTTTCACTTCCTTGAGGTGCTTATCAATTTCAAGATTAACAGGTTCTAAGTATTCATACTTAGACCTGGTTTCCATGCAACAGGTTCACATTTTTTTTAATTTCAATTTTCCTTTTGCAGATTTTTTTAGTGATTTTTTTAGTTATTTTTTTGTAGTGATTTTTTTTATTTTTTTTATATGTGGATTTTTGTTTTGTTTTTTTTATATTGCACCTAGCCTCCCTGGAAATGGTGCCAAAATTTTCATGCTTGTGCGTCATTGGGAATGGGTGAAAAACTAAAATTTATAACCTACTTACTACTTAGAATAGTGGCAAGACAGGGTCGAACCACAGGGAAGAATAATGTTGTGCTTGGTGATCTAAAAAAATAAACTAAACAAAAACATACAAAAAAACAAACAAAATCACTTGGAGGTTGTAAAGTTTAGTGAGTGAGAATCAGTGTATGAGGAAGTGAATGTGAACTAGTGAGTGCACGGAATTAGACAAGACAACAAGAAATCTTGTAGTGAAAACAACCAAAAGATGAGTAGGGGAAGTCCACTGGCTAATTCAAAATTGCTTAGCCTCATTCATGCACTGAAATTTATGGAATATGGATCTGGATTAAGGTAATTGGATAGATTTTTCATCTGTTCAGTTTGCAATGAAATAACCCTTACAGTCCTTCAATTGTAAAAATCATCCCATCCAATGGAGATAAGAAGTCAGATGTCACTGAGCTCAAATTGTCAGTTGATTTCAGTGTGTCTATCTTATTTGAGCATGACTCACTTGTCAGTGAGTTCCTCAAATTGAAACAACTATCATTAAGATTAAAACAAGATTGGTTTTCACTTAACCTTGTTGTTTTGAATATATAAATCTGTTTCACAAAAAAAATGAGACAGACGATCCAGAAAATGATACATTGCGTGAATCAGAGAAAAAAAATCTAACCAGCAAGCTTACCCCCCCCCAAGGAGTTTAGTCGGACATAATGGTTGGATTTAGTGAAAAAATAGAATTAAAATCAATGAAGTTCATGTTGAAATGAGTTACAGAAAAACATATCATAAGGAAAATAAAGATGTTTGTCTCCCTACTTGATCTCGCGAAAGCTCTAGTCCCTCTTGCTCGATGGTGGATGCAATGCTTGAGTTCACTCAAACTCCCACCCTATGAATCGAGGTATGAAATGCTGATCTGCTTATCAGATGCCTCCAATCTGCTCCCAATCGAAATATTGAAGACTCTCAGGACCGTCGGATCCTCTAGAAGGATGATTAGGAAGAATGAAGTCTCTGTCGAGAAGTGTTTTCTAATCCTGGTGAATTCTTGATCTCTCAATGCCTGATCACCCCTGTCTGGATACATGATTCTCTGTCCCTCCTGCTGATCCCCCTGTGATTGAATGATCTAGTGCCCTTGATGAATGCTGGTGAGCCCGTAATCGAAGTCTCTGGAATCTCACCCGAGATGTTCCCTGGTCTCCATGTGGAGCTTTCACAGTTCCACGTCTCTCGTGCTAGTCACTAGAGCAGTTGCTCCTAACTGAATAATGGGGTGTGTGCCAAGCCACAACCCTCCCTCTCTCCCTTTGCAACTAACACCATATTCCTGGCATTTTTCCCACAAATAAATTCTTTTACCCTCGCTTCTACCAGTAGCTCCGCCTTCAAGAAACAACAGAAAACACAAAAAATGCACGTGAGTCAAATAAATATAAAATGAAACTACCATATATTATATCACAACTTAAAATTAATGAAAAAACTTGTACATATATTATACTATCTAATATTACTATTACTAATATATCTTTAATGAATATTATATTTATTATTAAGATATACTAATATTATATATAAGCTTATATACTACTATTAATATAACTATAATTATTATTATATTGTATATGATATATAACACATAATATATTTATATATATTATATGTTATAATAAAATAAAATGAAATAAAAGAGAGAAAATTGATGAAAAGGGGGGTTCTGTTCGTGCGGTGCAAGGGATGAGAGGGGTGTGGGTTCAGCCAGAAGGGGAGGAGAGGCCGTAGAAGATCAGGGGTAGTGTGGCGGGATTTTATCTGGAAAGATGGGCTGGTGGGAGATCAGTGTGGTGGATTAGGGTTCGATGTAGGGTTGTGCGGGCAGAGGGGAGCGGCTTCAATAAAGGATGTTGAAGGCAGTGGCGCGACCTAGGAATCAGATGTAGTGGCGGAGTGGGCTCGCGGTGGAGTAGAGGAAGATGGTGAGGGTTCTCAGCGTTGGGAAGTGGTGCTATGTGGGTGTTCCAGCAGGGGTGGATGGAGAGGTTGCGACGAGGATAGAGGTGTTGGGTCGGAAACAGATTGGTTTCAAATATAAACCCAGTTGCGACAACAAAAATTTGTGAGAATCACCAATGTAAACGAAGCGCCAAACCAAACAGCAGAATAACAAATGTGGACAAAAATTTTAACGTGAAAAAACCCCTCCTTTTGAAGGATTAAAAAACACGGGGAAACTCCGAGAAAATTCACTATGAATTAGAGAGTACAAAAATCCAAGTTAAACCCGAAACTTGAATCGAAAATACAGCATAAAAACCTGTGTGAAAAACCACACCCTGATATGCCTTCGTCACCTCTCTGATAATAGTTCGTGACAATACATCACCCTTCGGAGATCAAAATCGAACTTGTAGCGTCGTTGCAGCACCTCATTGAACAACCTGATTTTCCGCTTCTCACTACTGCCCATGCCCTAGAAAACAGTTACCCAAGTATCTGCTCTCCTTGGGTTTTCACGCACCACCAAATTGTCACTCCCTTGATTCGTTGCTTCCCCTTTAATAGGATCCCATATGCCACATATCTTGATTGAAAAGGAAATCTGAAAATATATCAACAAGATATCATGAGATATTACCTGAATTTCATGCTGGCAGATACACAGTGGAAGAATCTTGAATTTCCAAAAAAATATATCTTCAAATCTAAAAGATACATCATATCTAAAATAATGGAAACACCCATATGTGGGATCAACCCCAACAATCTCCCCCTTCAGCCCATCGAAGAAGGAGATCGCATCCAACAAACTCAGTTGGAAAGAAAACCAGTTGGTGTCACACCAACCGCCATCATCTGTAGAAAATATGACATCCCTATTTTTCATCTCTGACGGAAACCTGAAAGCTCCCCCTGCAAAAGAAATAAAAATGCCGAAATCTTCTTCATACTTATGTCTGCACCGCTAATACCAGAATCAATAATATCTGGCTCCCCCATAACTGTGATCACCACATAATCTGGAGCACCTGCAGGAATTACTTTCTCCCTCTAATTAACATCTTTCGAGTAGTCAAAAACACTCAGCGCATCACCTCGATCTTTGATTTCCATTCTTTCTTCAATAGTGTCACTCTCTGAAGAAAAAGAATTAGGTGTAAGATCTGAAACACCTGCAATGACATGCTTCGGCTTCCAAACCTTCTTCAACTTAGTCTAAGGTCTTCGACTCATGCACGACGATTGCCACTGCCACAAATCTGACAAAGTCCTCTTCACAACTGGATTCGTCACATCACCGCATGCCTTTACATCTGTCTTGTAAAGCATGTCATCCATTTTCCTGCGTGCATAAACCATCAAGCCTCTGGAAAAAGTCCATCTACCACTGCTAAACGAACTCATGAATCCATCAGTATCAAGAGAACTAGCAGATAACAAATTATGGCGAATACCTGGCACATGTAGCACATCCTTCAATATCAGTGTACAGCCTTCATTCATAGTGACACAAATATCACCAACACCAATGAAATCAGCAGAATCTCCATTTCCCATCTTCAATCTACCAAAGTCACCTTCTTCATATGAATAAAATAGTCCCTTCTTTGGTGAAATATGGTATGATGCTACTGAATCAACCACCCATTTGGTGTACAAATCTGACCTACGATAATCAATGCCAACTGAAAGTAAATCACACTCACCCTGAACAAGACTTACGCCAGTATCCTCAGAATCGGTGTCGTGCGCCTTCTTTTCCTTCTTAAGCTTTTTCAATTCATAGCAGTGTCTCTGCACATGACCCTCCTTATTGAAAAAGTAGAACTTAACCTTTCTTCTTGTCTTTGACCGACCTCTCTGACTACTGCGTCCATCTTCCATAGCCAGAGTACCACCATAACCTGAAGATTCACCATCATTGGTCTTTTGTTGAGTCTCGTTCATCAAAAATGATGAAATCACATCATCCAACTTCAGTGTATCCTTCCCGAACAACAATTTGGTGATGAGATTATCATATGAATCAGGAAACGAACCCAAAATAAGCAAAGCCTTGTCTTCTTATTCCATTTCAACAGGTACCGTGTTACCTTTATCATCAATCTTGACCGCCACCGAGGATAGCTCTGTCAAAAGTTTGGTGATCTCATCCAGATGGTTACCTAAATCTCCAATCTCTGGCATTCACAAACGATACAACCATTTCTTCAAATATAAAAGATTTGTGAGGGATTTTGATTTATACCTGATTTCAAGCTTCGCCCATATCTCCTCCGGATCTATCAGATTCATCACTTCCCGCAGTGTATTATCACCCAAATACATTTGAATCGTTCTTGTCGCCAACTCTCGCATATCCTGCCAATCATCATCACTCATCGTCTCTGGATTCTCTGATTTTTTCTTCAATACCTTTGCTGTCTTCTCACGGACCAAAATATTTTTAACTCTTTGCTGCCAAAGTGTAAAATCATTTGCCCGTTGAACAGTTCAATGTGATCATAAATCTTACGGCGTGAATCCCCCATATTAATCAGCAAGAAAACTAGGATAACCTCCTCTAATACCAGATATTGGGTCGGAAATAGATTGGTTTCAAATTTAAACCCAGTTGCGACAACAAAAATTTGTGAGAATCACCAATGTAAACGAAGCGCCAAACCAAACAGCAGAATAACAAATGTGGACAAAAATTTTAATGTGAAAAAACCCTACTTTAGAAGGATTAAAAACCACGGGGCAACTTTGAGAAAATTCACTATGAATCAGAGAATAAAAAAATCCAAGTTAAACCCAAAACATGAATCGCAAATACAGCATAAAAACATGTGCGAAAAACCACACCCTGATATTCCTTCGTCGCCTCTCTGATAATAGTCCGTGACAATACGTTACCCTTTGGAGATTAAAATCAAACTTGCAGCGTCATTGCAGCACCTCGTTGCACAACCTGATTTGTCGCTGCTCGCTGCTGCCCACGCCCTAGAAAACAGTTACCCAAGTATCTACTCTCCTTGGGTTTTCGCGCACCACCAAATTGTCACTCCCTTGATTCGTTGATTCCCCTTTAATAGGCTCCCATATACCACATATCTTGATTAAAAAGGAAATATGAAAATATCTCAAAAATATATCATGAGATATTACCGGAATCTCATGCTGGCAGATACACAGTGGAAGAATCTTCAATTTCCAAAAAAATATATCTTCAAATCTAAAAGATACATCATATCTAAAATAATGGAAACACCCATGTGTGGGATGAACCCCCAAAAAGATGCAGAATGGGCCTATGGTGACGGTTCAAAAGGCGGTGTGGCCATGGATTGGTTAGGGTTATAAGTAGACTGAAATTGGTTTGGGATTTTCGTTCACTGTTGTGGAATTAATTTGTTTGTTGCTGCTTTGTGTTGCTGGTTTGGTATTTCATTATTCCTTCAAAACCGTTCTGCTGAGATTTGTTCTGCTGCAGTAATTATTGTTGAGGTGCTGCTTGGTTTTGTATTGCTGTGAGTTTATTTTGTTTCTGCTATCATTTTGGTTGAGTCTGTTGTTGAATATGTTTCATTTTCTATGATGCTGGTGGAGGATTAAATGAGGGCAGGGGCGTGGAACAGTGGAAAAGGGTTGAAGCAGTGGGACAGTGAAGAGATGTGGTGGGACAGTGAGAGAGAAACGATGGCTAGGAAACAGTGAGACTATGATTGAAGCATCATGAATGATGATCAGGGTGAGACCGTAAGGAAATAGTGGATGGAGGTGGAACAGTGGTGGGACGTGCCACCATGATTTTGAAGTGGTGAGAAAGCAAGGTGAACCAAACGGTGCCTCTTGTTTTTGTGGCACCGTGCGTGACCCCACAGTTTTTGTGAGACAGTAAGTAGTGAAAACAGTGGCACCATGAATGGGTGCTATCAGAACACCTACAAAATAAACACAACAAAAAATTAAATAAATTAATAATTTAATAAAACTAAAAATAGATTAATTAGTTAATAAATTAAATTAAAAATAATATAATTAAAAACTAAATAAATAAAACAATGTTAAATAATATAATTAATTATGATTTATTTAAAATAATGAATTTATTTTTATTAAGAAATATAATCAAATTAATTTAAAACAAATTAAAACATTTAAAGTTTCTAATTAATCAATTAATTGGTTAAAGAATTAATTAGATAATTAATTAATGAATAAAAATATGAATTGAATAAAATTAATTTGTTAAACTAATTAAATTATTTAAAGAATTAAGAATTTAAGTGTGTTATTTATTTACAAATTAAAAAAAATAATTAATTAATTAAATTAATGAATTAATAACTAACAAGAATGAACAATTTTAAAAATAAAAGAATAAAAATAAGAGTCGAATTCACAAGAAATGATTTAATTTAATAATTATTTGAAATGAAAATATTGTACATTAAAACACATGATTTAAACCAAAATTGATTATTTTACAAATTAAGAACAAAATCAAAACAATTTTCAATTATCTAATAAAAAACAACATTTTGGTATAAAAAATTCAATAAAAATATAAAAAAAATGTGGCAAAGAGTGTGAAAACACTGCCACACCATTTATCTTTATCATCACCATCAACACACTCCATGTGAACTCTCCCTATAAAGGACAACCATATCAAAATGGTTTACCTATTCTTAATACCAATAGCAATACCTCAAATGGTATGACAACACACATAACATGGTAAAAAATATATTATAAAAACATAAAATTTTATCATGGAAATCAGTAGAAACATACCATTACATGTGGACAATATCAAATGTGGTTTAAAAAGATTCATAATCTTACACATGGAATCAAGCATCATATATGGGTCCCATGGGTAACACATGCACACACATCTGATCACTATAATGAATAGTCAATCAAGATATGCCAACACAAGTATTAATAAGATTATGCAGGGACCTAATTAGTATAGAACTTATTATCTTAATTTTTAAAATGATATTCTCTGGAACCCATTAAAGAGAAATAACTGATTCACACACACTCGCAAACCAGAAGGATCCCACAAAATAAGAACCCCTAGAATTGATAAAAATTCAATCACATTTGGGCTTCTATCCTGAGTCACAAGAAGATTCTAATTCTATGTGATTGAATCTGCAATAATATACGTCTCATGATCTATCGACTTCACTAGATTTATGATTGATCATTAGAAAGCCGCTAACTCATTAGATCATTCATTAATATATAAATGATCTAAGAATCCAATGATAGATGAAATTAGAATAGATAGACCCATACATGATATTCTAGTTCTAGGATTCTTATCTGGGGAATAAATTTATATCTAGATGAAACCCAAATAACATATGTTTATGGATCACTTACCTTAATTCCCTGATAAAAAACTTTCTTGGATCCACCGAAATTGAGCTCAGAAGGGAAGAAAAATATTGAGGAGAGCTTATGAAGTCTTTGGGTTAGAGATGGATAGAATTAGGAAGAAGAATGAGAAAATTCATATGGGTTATAACAATGTATGAGGAGTTACAACACTTTAATTCATGTGTATATTTTTTTCACACAGTTATACAATCCATGTTCCAACCAAGTGAGGTTCACTACCACTCCAGGGAACCCATATTGATTTGTATCATGGTTTGTAAAATTGTTCCCAAACCATGATATTTCCCCTGTAATGAGTTTCATGGTTTCTAAGGAGAGTTATCATATTTTTATAATACTATATTCCCTAATTTTTCTCCTCACAAAGTGCCTCTACAACAAGACATACGGTTTCATGGAGAATCATTATTTTTTGGGAAAATTATTCTATAACAGTTCTTCCATTAAATTTCCATGAAAGATATCCTAAATAAAACTTCAAACTCTTGGATCATATCCCAAAAATTTCATACTTATACATCACATGAATAAAGGCTTAATTTAACTCATAATACACCTAAAAACTCAGTGTACATTATAGTGTGTGTTCTTTGAGTCTGATAAAATGATAAAATAGTTTTTCATGTGGGATTTATTATCTAATTGATTTCTTAAACTCTTGAATATTTCTATGTGAATTGGATTAAGGTTTTTTTTATTTTATGGTCTATATTTCTATATTTTTGTATTTTCATTTTAAAACTTATTCTTTTTTAACTATGACTTGGTGATTGTTAGTTCTTATTCATTATTCTTGAATTTATCCTTGATATGGGTTCCTCTTGAGTGGTGTTTGAATTAAATTTAACAAATTAGCTAATGATAGAATAAATAATTTTCGTTTTTTTAGTAGAATGAGATATTTCCCCAAAGGAAAAGTCTCTTTTATTGAATAAAAGATAAATTAAAAAAGTATTAACAATGATTTTTTACAAAAGTAATGTTGCAAAAAAGATAACATCTCCTCAGGAAGATAATTGCACTATATCAACTTCGGAGAATTAACCCCTTTATTAGAAAGCCTATCAGCTATGTGATTTGTATATTGGTAGGTATGTGTATTGATATAATTCAGGGATGAAATATCATCCATACCGTTGCTCCATCTGGAAGTCAACTTCCTTGAAAATGAATTTTACTACTTCAAATTGCTTTAACCATGGTGGTTAAGTCACATTAAATCTATAAATTGAGGTATCCATGTTGTTTTTCAATATCCACTGCATTAATAATACTAATAATTTCAGCATTAAGAAACATGGTGAAACCACAAGGGCCAAAGAGACATCCCATGGTTTACCCATGATGATTTCTAAAAATCACACCATAACCAGAAGAACCAAGATTTCCCCTTGAAGAACCATTCATATTGCATTTGATCCAACCTAGAAATGGTGGTATCCATATGACTTCCTAGGTTCCACAAGGAGGGTAATTAATATGTAAAATACTAATATTCTTAAGAATAATAATATCATGAATTGATTTATCACAATATCTTTTTTGGGGATCATTATCTTGATTATCAGCAATAAAAACATGATCCAATGTCAAATTTAGATTTAAGGTAGTGAATTCATGAATCCATTTATTCTTACTAGTCCATATAATGTGAATAACCACCAAAATGGCCATAATAAATAGGTTGATCAGCTGTTGTGAAAGTGGAAAATTATGGCATGCAATTAGGTGATCCCATATATGGTTTGATCTTGGAAAGGTAACTTCAAATAAATCTGCAATAACATTACATAGGTTTCAACTAATAGCATAGCCCAAGGAAATATGATCAACTTCATCCATATGCTGGAAACATAAATCACATCTATAATGTAGTCTAATTCCAACACCCTGAAAAAAAAAACAGCATTGAAAAGTTTTTAATAAATAACTCTCCTTTCCAAAGACAATCTGGAAAGAATAATAATTTTTTTCCCAAAGACTTAGCCCAAATTATGGTATTCCTTTCCTAACCTCTCAATAGAATTCCTTTTAAGATATCCTCCCATTAGAAGCAGGATCCCATAAAATATTTTCATCTCCATTGATGAAATTATAATTCAAACCCACTTCCTTAATACCAGTAGGAAGAATATCCAATGAAATATCTAGTTTCATTTTAATCAAAACATTAGTGTCAAAATAAGTGTTAAGAGATCTAAGAGTACTAAAAAGAGGTGTACCTATCCAGTTATTAATCCAAAAAATCCTGGAAGATATAATATTGGAAATAAAATTTGAATTCACATAAATGGTGGAGAAATAATTCTTAAGGGAAGGTCAAATAGGATAATCCATACAATTTAAATTCTGATCTTTTAGCCTATTTAAAAATCATGTTCTTATAAAAGAGAGAGACTCTAAAATTCCTTTCAATGAATCCCAATGATTTTTGACTTTGAAAATAATTTTGGAAAAATTCACAATAATTGGTTTTCCCCAAAACTTAGGGACACCAAGATAATAGAAAGGAAACATTCCTTCCCTAATTCCAAACTCTCCAATAATAAAAACTTTTCTGGCTAGAGTTATATTTTTTCCCAAATAAACAAATGATTTATTCTGACTATCCGCCTACCATGAGGTTTTATCATAATGGAGGATATAATATTTTAGGTTCTTGATATTAATTTTTTCCCCTTGATTGAAATTAATAACATCATTAGTATATAATGAATGATTGGGAGCAGCAAGGCCTTTGGCCACACTAATGGGCTTGAATTTATTGTTATTAACCAAACTCAGTAGGATCCTACTTATGTAGTCTTCAGAAATTGAAAAAATAATGTCTAAAATAGGTTCACCATGACTGAAACCTCTGGTGAATGTGAATTCATCCTCAAGGTATCCATTGATAAGCACTGAAATATGTAATGAAATTAGATGAATTTTGATCCAATTGATAATGATGTCATCAAAACAAAAATTCCTTAACACCTAGAAAATGAAGCCCTGATCCAAAGTGTCATAGTATTTTTTTAACATCAAGTTTGAGAGTGATATTACCACCTCTAGTATATTTCATGAGAAGATTAATTCATTTGTAGGCATTGATGATACACTTATGAACAGTTCTTCCTTTGATGAAACCAAACCGAATCTGAGACATTGTCTTATTGAAAATGATGGAGATCCTGTTAGCAATAATTTTTCAAATAATTTAAAAATAGCATTGACAAGATCCATTATTCTGAATAAATGAATCTCATTCCCATTATCCACTTTGGGAATGATAATAATGAATTGATCATTTACTCCCTGTTTCAATTGAATACCATTGAAACAATGACTAACATGCCTACAAAAATCACCATTAATGGTATCCCAATAATTATGAAAAAAGGAATTTGTAAACCCATGTATATTTGGAGAGATTCCAAAATTTATTCCAAAAATAACTTCCCTAGTCTCAATATCAAGGGGATACCAGTATGTTTTAAAATTTTTGTATCGATAACCATTCTGGGAATAATACCATCAATTAGATTTTTAGTAATATTGGGTCCATAAAAGAGGTTTTTTATAAAAATACACAACATGGTCATCCAAAACCTCTCTCTTAACAAAAAACTCCCCATTATTGTTGAGAAGGGCTAGAGGTCTATTGAGCTTCCTGAAACTTTGCTAAGAGTTAAAAACTTAGTATTACAATCTCCTTACTTTAGATATTTAACTATAAAAACCTCTCTTTACATGAACTACTTGTAGTTTAAAAGAATATTATTATCATGTATAATCTTATTTTCTTTCTCAAGGCATACAGATAAATTTCCACTAGAATCACTTTCTTGAACTATATGAAGTATATATTTGAGATAAATAATATTTCTCCATATGTGGATAAATTTCTCTTAACTCTATATTTTTAATCACTTATTATAAACTTTAATCTTAAGAACACATGCCAAAGAATCCTCCTTATAGCTTAAGGAATTCCATATGTCTTGGAAAAATTGTTTACATTTCGGGTGTATTGTTAGGAATTACTAAATCTAAATGGAAAAGGAGGTTTAGTCACTTTGGTGAAAAGAATAATCATAATAGGATGATGATTTAAATTAAACCTAGCAAGAGTGAAACATGGAATGGAAGTAAAAACATACAGGGAAACATCATTAATGAAAGCCCTATCCAATCAACTAGAAGACTCTTTATTGAGATGATTTATGTGCTAGGTATATTTAGCACTAACCATATTGACATCACATAGACTGCTATTCTCAAAACAATATCTAAATTCTATGGTTCAAGTATAAGAATTGTCTAAGCCTAAACACTCATCTAGGTTGATAATAGAACTTAAATCTCCAAGAATAGTCCAAGAACGCCTCATTGTGATGCTAAGATTCTGAATATCCAGAAAAACATCTCAACATTCTTGATAACCATTTTAGTAATAAATAATAGAAAAAATTATGTCATTTCAAAACAAATATAACATATAGTGACCATATGATATGTATAACTTTTGATGGAGACTCCATCAAGTCTCAAATGATCAAAAACCCAAATCCTTTTAATATCACTACTGGATCGATTATAACTTAGAATTTGATATCCTAATTTTTCAAGAACATTAAACTTTCAGAAAAAATAATTTTTGGCTTAAAAATACCTAAAATATCATGATTTTGTTGATTGAGAAAGAGCCTAAGAGAATTAAAAGTCTCAGAGTTGGCCAAACGTTGGAAGTTCAAAAACATAATCTTCATTAAAACTTATGCTTGGAGCTAGATCCCCTTTTTTATTACCACCAGAGTGATTTTTCCTAGTTGATCTCCTTATTGTAGTAGCTTTTGTATCATCCTTACTTGGACTGACTATTTGTTCTTGACATGAGAAATTATTATTGTAGAAGCCCACTTCCTTAACTGTAGCAATGAGATTATTAACATCAATAAAAAGTTCTTTTGTAATTATTTCCAAGGTGGAAACTGAACTAGTAATATATGTTTTAAGGTTTCTTGCATTTTGTTCATCCATAACAAAATGACCATCTTATGTTTTAATTACAATAGGAGAAATTAGTTGAAATTATAACTTCTATATCATCTTTTAAGTTCATAGAATATTGGTAAGAAATAGTATTTTTCCATCCTGCACAAGAGAAGAAAAAGTGTGGCAGCTAGTTCAAAGGAAATCATCTTTTTTCCTTACATTGAGTATCAGGATTAGAGTCATGTATTTATCTACTAACCATTTTGAAATCCTTTTTAATTGTATCTTTATCAACATTGAGAACCATAATAGCAGGTATGATAACTCCAATGTAATTATCAACCTTCATTGGAAGACTCTATACATGAGGGAGAACAGTCTCGTTAAACTCCTTACTGTATGTTTTATGAGGTTTATCTTGAGCGGGTGAATCCATCTGGAGATTTTCATATTGATCAGGGGTCAAATTATGGATGCATTCACTTACAACTATGGAAACATGTTGTGGATTTGGTCAGGTATGATATAAGAAGGTTCTTTAGAATCCCTATAGTTGGAATTAATCCTATAACTTTTTTACTACGCATGGAATTCATTAGGGGTAGTGTCTAAATTATCTCTTTGTTTAACCAATGATTCTTTCCTTTAACTACTGCTGATCAAATCATAATCCAAAAGTGAATATCCAATAGTGTTGATGACATTAACTAGGGAGTCATGTGTGCCTCAAATTTTATCAATGCATTTTGAATCCATAAAAATATGAATATCCACCATGTTGGTGGGTTGATAAAGTATGTTACCATATTCAATAAGTATATGTGAAAGAAACCCACCTAGATGTGGATGAATCTTGGAGATTCCATCATTCATACGGTCCAGAAAATGTTAATAATGACTAGGAAATTTGAGGCTGATATTCCCTATAATTTCTATGTCTGAACCATCAACCAAGCTCACAAAGGCATTGGGTATTCTATAATCAATGTTCAAAATTGGTTGTGAAGAACATGATGTGATGATTCCATCAGGATGAGGGATTATAGAATATCCTTAACTTTTATAAGATTCATCATGGTGTCTATCCTAAAAGGAAGCAACAATATTCACAATATCATGAGAAATTTCAAGATGAATGCCCTCATCCCCAGCAATTATATCATTATTGATTTCTATAATACCATTAGAAGTAATAGGGGGAGATAAAATTATGGATGGTTTAGACAAAATAGTCTCTATTTACTATTAATCAATAAAGAGGGCCCAAGATTTCCCTTGACATTTTTTACATCATAGGTTATTTTTTTTCTTCACCCACTTCCAAGGTTCATACATTTTTGAAAAATCATTGTTTTCAGGGAAAAAAAATACCTTTATTTCTTATATTAACCTCATTACAAGAACAGGTGTCATAGTAGGGCTTCACATTCTTCTCTATAACTCTATAATTGGATATTTTGTTCCCAAAAATTATGAAGAATTCACAAAAAGGAAGGACATACTCATACTCAACCTTTACCTAAATCTTTTGGTCATTTTTGGAGAAATTAATAACAACTAGAAGCATTGTATCAAAGTCATAATCAATTAAAATTATGTCACACAATCCCATTTCTCTAGTAAGGGTTTGATGATCTATATTTAATGGAATTACAATTCAAGTAGCAAGGTCATTCAAGGTTTAAGGCGGCCAAAACACCCAATCAAACCATGTAATCTTACCCAGACTTGAGCCATTGAATTATTTTGGTTAAAAGGATAAAAATTAATGTTCCATTATTAGATCCTTCAAGTTACATGTTTCAAATGAAGATTACTTATTTTACATGCAGAGTCAAGATCACCTTTTCATCGTATAAGAATATAAAATAATCTTTTACCAATTGGGATCATCTTCCAATAAGAGCCTCACCAAAAATGTGTGATTAT
This sequence comes from Viscum album, assembly GCA_963277665.1. Taxonomy (NCBI): domain Eukaryota; kingdom Viridiplantae; phylum Streptophyta; class Magnoliopsida; order Santalales; family Viscaceae; genus Viscum; species Viscum album. Next base: position 1,628,495,682 of record OY728121.1, on the reverse strand, counting down.
AGGTTTGAACTCAACATTGGACCATGGTTTGTCATCCTTGGAGTATATATGAGACCCATGGATAGAAAATTTTCATAAATCAAGTTTTTTTTGAAGAGAAACCAGATATGTGGCTACCGAAAAACCACCATCCTCCAATATTTTTAAATTTAGAGGCCTAGGAAAACCATCAATGATTGAATCTGATCCGCAAAGCAGCACAAAAAAATACATTCTTCTTGATTTTAATTTACATGAAACCCATATAATAACATGGTTATGTGAAAATTTATTTTTAATTATATTGGTTTCATAAACCACATCCTTGGAGGAATTCTCCCATTCTAGGCGAAAATAAATCCATAATATGAAGAAAGATTAGTGAGATAAGTAATCATATCTTATGTTCACTAAGAATCTTGAGAAATTTTATAGGACATCTATCTTCACACCATGAGTCATATATCCCCTCATTTATCATTTTCATGTTTGTTAATATTAATTATAGATTTATATTCATTATTAAAATAATTAGTAATTTTTTTATTAAAAAGGAAAATATTTTAAATAAAAAAATTTATTATGAAGTTTTATTTAAAAGTTTAAATTCTAAATCTTAGAATTTGAATATCAAAAAATAATATCAATTTTTAAATCATCATATATAAATTTATGAAGGTTAAAAAAAATTATTTTTCAAAAAATATAGATTTTTTAGTGAACAGTGAAAAATATCGATTAATCTATAAAAATCCATTTGTTTTCAATAAATAAAGAAATATAAAATTCATATTTTTTTAAAATATGATTTAAATTAACATAATTAATCTTTTTTATATTTAATACACTTAAATTCATTTGAATCAACTTTATATTTTATTTTGGAATAAATTTATTTTTTGTTTTAAAAATATGCATTTTTCTAAAAACTATTTTAAAGTGCATAATGTTTCTCTATTTTACTTAATTAAAATAACACCAATTTAGGAATTATTTAAATGAAATTTATATATTATATATAAATAGATATTAATGTAAATTCATATAATGATTATTACTAGTCATATAGATAGTATAAAATCCTATTTTTCTTAAAAAATACACTCCATGAAAACCCATTTTTCATCGCTTATATAGGTCTAATTTTAAATAATATTTTTTCACATAAATGAATTGATTTTGGTAAAATTTATTCAATATTTTTAATTATCATAATTTATATTAGCAATTAAGTTCAACTTAATTTTTTAACCATTATAACACCCTAGGAATTTAAAATATAGAAATCGTTTTTGATAGCGTGTTTAGCATGAAACATCAAGTGTATAAGGGAATATAAAATCCTAATACTTTTGAAATATTTAACTTTAAATAAATTCAATCACTTTGATATCTTTTAATTTACGTAATGTTGGGTCTGAATGAAATGCAATACTCTATTAAAATATTATTATCTAAACATTTCCATCATAAGCTAGCCATTAAATTGGTGGGTATGAATTGTACTAACTAAATTATGAAAATTATATGGGTTAAAAATATATAAATTAAATAAAATTAACATCTATTTATTGGAGATAAAATTAGAACAATTTTAAATAAAAAGAAATGTTTTCTAAAAAATTGTATTTTTCTAAAAGACGATTAAGTCGCGCTTTGCGCACATAATTTTTAATTAATTTTTACCAATTTTAGAAAATTTATTCTAAAATATAAACTTCTTTTTGGAAATATAAATTTCAGAATTATCTTAGTATGATGATTTTGGGTTTTTTCTGAAAGGTTTAATTTTTTTAATGAATAGTGAAAAGTTCTGAATTTTAATTGAAAACCACCTTTTTGTTTACATTATATATAAAGATAAATTATATTTTAAATAGTTTTTAAAGTAAAAATAGATAATTTATAAATATATTATTCTAATTTAGGTAATTTTAATCATTTTCATATTTAATTTTGATATAAAAACTTTATAAACTTTTGAACATTTTCTTTTTGAAAGCTTGCTTTCTCATCATGTCTATGGGTTAATTTTATAGTATTTTTTCCACTTCATTGAATGGAATTTAGATAAATATATTTCATATTTGGAATAAATATAATTTATATTATCTTATTAGTTAATCTTAATCTTTTTACCATAATGAATAGTGAAAATAGTAAAAAATATTTTTCACAGTTAAGTTAAAAACTGATTTACCTGAGGATTAAAATAAAACAATAAGGGTTAAAAATACCTAACCACATGTCTAATATCTATTTTCAGACAATAATTATAAATTATCTTGTACAATTCTCTATAATAATCTTTTTTCCCTTTTGGCATGTGAAAAAAGTGGGTACACCTTTTTTCAAAAATTACAAGTCTGCAACTCACCTCACTTACAAAAGGCCACCCTCTATCATTTATTATTCACACCATCAAAACATTTTGTTTCATCCAATACCAGTACAAATAACTTCCCAAATTCTATACCCTCATCCTATAATTATTTTTTAGATATACATTCTATGAATACTTTAGGTATAATCCTAAAGAAGTGGTCTGAGAATCGGTAAAATTCCTAATTGTGTGTGTTTATTTTATTTCTTCTTCCACCTCCTTAAAATATTATTAATTTATACATATATGATAACAAAAAATTATACAATATAATTATATTTTATAAATATATTTTAATGACATATATCCATATCCTCTTCACTCAAATGTGAAATGATAACATCACTCGTGTGTATGGTGAACTACCACCTCACGAACCGATGTGACACGTTTTCCATCAGTATATATCAAGGTTGGGTATAATGATAGAAATAATGGGTATATATTATATTTATAACATAATTATACCACTATATTCACTATATAATATATTTATTTTTACATTCCATTTCATAGGGGATATGATAACATCACACGTTTGTACGACGGACTACCACCTTGCGAAGCGATGTGATTTGTTTTTCAATAATTCTTTACATGGAATGTAATAAGGATACATTTAAGGGATATATGTGATTTAAATGAAATAATTATGATATTAATGAAATATTTATCATTCTTCAAAGATAATATATCATTTTATTTTTTACACTAATAAGTGATAATGTCGTTTGTGTATGTGTGCACTACCACCTTTACAAAGCGATATGAATCTCTTTTCAACCCCACACCACATGGATGATATATATTAATATATTTAAATAAATAATATGTTATTTATGATATTATGATAATTCCATAAATATAAAATATTACTTACTTACTTTCTATGATGATCATTGAAAATTTGAAACATTTCCCATGCGTACGTACGACATACCATCTTCATGATCTTAAAGTGCTTAATTTTCCAAATTAATATTTCATGATTGGTATCAAAATTATTATTTATGTGTAAATATTATAATTATATTATTTTTATTTTTATTTATATGATGTAACTATATAATATAAACAAGAACTGGAAGATTCATGACAAAGAATGAATGTGAAAACAAGAAAATTAACACCAGAAACAATGAAATAATGAAATCTTATTAATAAATGTTTTATAAGATTTTATAAAAGGATCATATTTGATTTTATAAATATTAACATGGTTCTTATATAATATAATAATTTTTTTAAACTACTAAAAAACTGGTTAAATAATTTTCAACCAAAAGGAATTGTGAGGTAAAAGATTTTATCTCCATTTCCCTTCATTGAGGCATATTGTAATTTTATACACCTAAGTTCTTTTTTACAGTGTATATAACAATCTATTTAAAAGTAATATAATTATTCCATAATAATTCATGGTATTTTAAGTATCAAATTTGAATTATTTTTTCCAAGTGGATTTTACTTTAAAGTTGTCGTGTGGTAAATAATTTCATAACTCAATTTCTTTTCATTGGGTTATATTACTTATTTGTTGTATTTGATATTATAAAATTATGTGTTTAATTACTTATGATTATATTATGATATATTTTTACTTGTTTTATGTGTATTTATATTTGATACGCATGATATATTCAGTTATAATTTCTCACTTCAATGATAGGATCTTTGCAAAGGTTTATTTCACAATCTAATTTTAATCCGGATTGTTTATACTTGAATTTCCATTGAAGGAAATTATTTGATAATTTTTTAATAAACCATTTAATTTTTATTTAATATAGTTATTAATGAACTTTTTCAAGTAATATTAACTTTTTTTCACTCTTTAGTAGATAAAATTATAGAGAAATGTTTTTCATAAAATCTGGAATCATTTAACTCTTCAGCAGGAAATCATTTTTCTTCTAAAAACAAGTTTTCTAAAAAAAATTAATTTTTTTAACCATTATACAAATTATTTATTAAATAATTTTTTACCAATTTTTAATTTTTTATAAAAATTAAAGTAATATTTATGTAGTTTTCTAAATAAGTCCCATTTGGATTTTAATGAAAAATTAAAGAAATATTTATTTGAATGTACTAAGCATGTAAAGAATTACTTGATGTCATGACCACTCCATGTTGTAAAAATTAATTTATAAGTTTCAATGGTTATTTTATAAGAAAATTATTTTCAATTTTTTTTGGTAAATTTTATTTTTAAAAGGTTATATTTAAAATAAAAATGATATTTTCCCCAAGAATATATTTAATGATATTTTTAGTTTATTTCTATTCATCAATAAAAAAAACATTTTATTTAAATATAATCATCTGGGTATATGTTATATTGATATTATCCACATTAAATAGGATGGTTTATAATTATTATTATTGATTAGGGAAATTATTTACATTTCATATGCTAGTTTAAATACAAATATTTAAGTGCATTATGTTTCACCTCTTACACGTGAGGAATGAACTAGACTTAGTGACAGTCTTGTCCCGCTATATCCCCTCAATGCATTGGTATGTCTCATAAGAAAAACTAATTTTTTTTGTCGAGGCCTTACTAATTTATATACATGTTTTGGAAAAAGGCAACAAAGGTATAATATTTCTTGTAACAAGGCCTCAACGATATGGTTTAGAAGTCCAACATTATGAATTTGATTATTATAAATCTAGTTATTGATATCTCGTGTGATTATTTGATTAGTTATAATATCCATGGTTAAGTTTCAAGATCATATTATTATTTATATGGAATTATTTTAACATTATTTATTCTTACCATATTATGGTCAAGTTATTGATTAAATGTCATGTGTTTCAGGTATTTACCTTTCCATATAGATTATACATTTTTATTTATAGCTTATAATGTTCTCTTACCCTTACTAAGAAATTAATATCACTCATTTATTATGTTTTATTTTCCCTAGGATATAAATAAGTGTTTTATGATGGATATGCATGGATAAACCTATAGGAATATTGTAGTTATCAAAGAAAATACTTTTTGTATTTTATGATTTAAAATTTAATGTGAATTTTATGTATATATCTAGTTTTCCAAGACTAGTAAAGTATTCATTCCATATGTATATGATTCATTTTATCTTATTCCATGAAATGAAGTAGACAATCTCTATGGGATTTTGAGGTCGGGACGCTATAGTTGGTATTAGAGAAAGTTTAGTAGATACCTTGAGAACTAGATTTAGGAAAAATTGATTAGGAAATATAATCCTATGATAGAATTTTGGGATAAGTGTAGAATAACATACTAAAATTTTAGTGAGAAATATATTATATTGGAATTCCTAGAAATATATCTCTTTCAGGATACTATAAGTGGACAATGTTCTGGAAAAAAATGTACGTAGGGGCATAACACTGAAAAGGGAACATTGGTCTTGACCCGGTCATTTCCTAGTGCATGAAAATGAGCCTTACTACGTACCTTGTTTGACACTCCTAAGTAATATCCTTAGGATAATTCAAATTTTTTTACAAACCATTATAAAGGATTTGAAAATAAAGATATCCCCAAAGATACCATGTTAATGATTATGAGATTAGTTTTGCATAAAATTTTCAATTTATGTTAAGTATTTCCCTATTTTTGGGATTATACATTATGATTCATATTGATAAAATCTAATATAGTGTATTTAATCATTTAGAAATGTCACCTAGTACAAAGACTAGGAACTAAATCAATTCATGTAATCCAAAGAGTAAGAACGATCGTTTCATTGATGGGATTAAGCCAATCATTATAACAAAACAATTCTCCTAAACATTGTCATAAAATGAGGACATGGTATTAAGTGATAACAATATAGAGAAGGAATTATATAAGTATTATGAATTTGAAGTAAAGTAAGAAAATAAGAGGAATTTATAGGAAAAATATGGACAAAGGGAAGAAGGGAAATATGGATTTTCCCACATGTGATAATTGTGGAAAGAAACACCCTGGTACTTGCTTAAATAGAATAGACTTTTTATATAAGTGTGGAGATAAAGGACACCATGCTCCTGCACAAGAGCCTCAACCCAGTTGGTGAGGACTCAACAAGTGCATCCAAGAGACCCAAGTTCAAAACCGGGAAGAGATATAATTTTCAGGTACAGTATTAGGAACTGTAGTAGGCACTATAATAGGCACTGTAGTAGGAACTGTTCAACACTACAACAACTAGATATATTCTTCTTTTTGGGATTTTGGGCCATCGGTTTGGGTCTCAGGTCCATTAAGACCATCGGTCCACCCAAGGCCTTCAAGCCAATAAGGCTTTTGGTCCACCTCAAGGCCTTCAGTCCACCTCAAGGCCTTCAGGACACTTAAAATTGTACATAAATGATCAGAAAGACTCTACAAGGAGAAGACTTCATATAGAGATTCAGAGCAGCTGAATTCACCAGAAAAAAATCTAAGAGGATTTTTCAGAAATAGAGGTTATGGAGTTGCCATTGGGACCAACCTGTGCTTTCCCGGGAAGCCTAGCCGAACAAGCCATATGAAGCTGGAGAGCTGATATCATGATGAAGAAGCTAGGGAGGAGGATTTCCAAGTATAGTATATATATTTCCTAAGACCTATGAGTAATTTAATCTCTGTGTTTACAGGCCTTGTAAGGGTTCCCCATCATCCCTTTAAATGGGGGTTATCAAAAATCAATAAAAAGAAGGCCTTCAGGACATTTGGGCCAAGTACACCATGCTCGTGTTTTATATGGAAAGAAAATGGTTTTTAATGTTCAATGATTTAACTATAAGTAGATGGGGAAATATGAAAATGAATTCCCCAATAATCAAAGGAACATACATCAAAGGTAGTTAATGAATCATGGTCATGTTTATGTTATTACCATGGATTGAGTGGAATAATTAATTTTATTATGTTTGTATTTTCGAATTATTTCATCTGAGTATTTTATCAATGATATCCTGGTTATAAGAATTATGAAATATATAAGGATTGTACTATAGAACTTTTTCATTAAGGATTTTAATGAATATGTTGAACAAAACCGATGAACAGGAAAAATGATTCAGTTTCATGATGAACTTCTTGGAAACACATAATTGAAGTAAATATAACCCTTAATATGTTCATGATTTTGAGATAAAGTTGTTGGTAGAAAGATATTATTAATATGGATAATGTAAAATGGATAGTAGTGAATACCTTAGTACTGATTAATAATTTTTTTAACAAAATTATTTATGATTTTATTGATGGAATTAAGAGAATTTTTGGATTTAAGGAATATATCCAATAATCTATGATTTATTTAAAGAATAAGGAAGCATGAACCATTTCAATAAGGTGTTATATTAATTATGTATATTCACATGTTTCAAGAGAATACATGACTAAGGTATTCACATGTTTGGTATGTAATGATTAAGAGCTACTTCATTTGGTTTGGGGGATTAATGATAATTTCATTTTGGAAATTTAGTGACATTATTTCTAATGGTTTGGATATTAATTTTTTGGAAGGTTCATAAGGTTAACCATTTTTTTAATGATTTAAGTTGAAATTTGTATGTGGTTTTAGGTATTAATTTCTTACTTAACCATATAAAGATTTATTCATATTAGATAACATGTGCTAACTATTTCATTATAATAATAACTAGAGATTAAAGGAATGGATTATCATTATATTATGGAACTTATGATCTGTTCAAAGTGAATTTTAGTGCTTCAAGCATAAAAAAAATAATTTTTGGGATATTCATTTATTTGAGAAAGAGATGAATAAGAAATTGGAAAAATTATAACCGAAGTATGAAATTTTACTTATGAAATAGAAATGTATCAAGTAAACATATTTCCTTATATTCATATAAAGTAAAATAATTCCCCATCTCAATTAAAAGGGTATTGAAACAAAAATTTATTCTAATACCTTAATTTATGTTGAACTATTGGTATTTTAAATCATCATATATTTATGGTTTTGAGGTCCCTAACTTTATATTAATTATTTAATTTATTTTAATCAATTACATCTATCATTTTCTATTATTATTTATGCTTTTCTTCCATGTCTATATATTCACCTGCGACAAATGTTCTCCTACTTAGAAACCTAGTTATTTTTTATTCCATATGACCTTGGTATTTCCATTTTTATCATATCAAGATGACATTTTATTAACCCTTCTCATGATGCGAGATTTCACTAAATGTATTTTCAAATGAATAACCCTCAAGTACTAAGATCATGATTAAATTGTGAGGACATAATTTATTTAAGGGGATATAATGTAACACCATGAGATTTTGGAATATGAGCATCATATTTGATAGCATGTATGAAACACAACACCAATAATAGAAGGGAATATAACATACTTAAACATTATGATATTTTTTTAAAAAAAATTCAATCTCTTTGATATATTTAAATGCCCAAACACCCAGTTTCAAAGAAACACAATACCCTATTAAAATATTATTATTTAAACATTACTTTTATAACTGAGATGTTAAAATGAAAGGTATGAATACTGATAAAAAAATTATGAAAATTATATGGATTACACATTAATAAAACGAACAAATATAATGTCTATTTATTAGTGAAAAAATATAACAATTATAAATAAATATAAATGTTTTCTGAAAAAGGTATTTTTCTAAAAGATGGTTAAGTTACGCTATGCACACATAATTTATAATTAATTTTTACCACTTTTAGAAAATTTATTTGAAAAAATAAACTTAATTTTTTAAATCTACCTGTAAATATTACCTTAGGGTGAATTCTTTGGATTTTTTTGAAAAGATTCATTTCTTGATGAATATTGAAAAATACTGCATTTTAATTGAAAAATAATTTTTTAAAATTATTTATAAAGTTAAATTAAATATTAAATTGGATTTAAAGAATAATTAGTTCAATTATATATCTATTAATCTAATTTAGATCATCAGAATCATTTTCATAATGAATTTTTATTTAAAAACAATGTATACTTTTGAACATTTTCCCTTTGAAAACCTGATTTCTCATCGCGTCTGCGGGATTAATTTTAAATTATAATTTTCTAATTATTTGAATATAATTTTCAAAAAATAGATTCCATTTGCAGAATTATAATAATTTATATTTTCTAATATGTTAACCATAATTTTTTACTATATTTAATAGTAAAAATTATAAAAAAAATAAACTGCATTTAAGGTAAAAACTGATTTAATGGTGGTTAAACTAAAAATATAAGGGTTAAAATGACATAAAAACTTGTCTAAAATATATTTTTATTTCCATATTTATACATTACAGAGTATAAATATTTACAATACCCTATCGTGGACCCCTTTTTCATGAAAAAAACCTGGGTATTCTTTTTTCTTTTAAAAAAGTACAAGTGTGCCACTCACCTCACTTATAAAAGGCCACCACCACTCCTCTCATATTCACACATTAAAACCATTTTGGTTAAAAAATACCTATCCAAATAAATTTCCAACATACATCCCCTCTTACAATAATTCTTGTTTTTTCACAAATCTATTATAGTAATATTTTAGGTATAATCCTAAAGAGGTGGTCTGATAAGAGGTAAAGTTCCTTACTATGTGTTTTTCTTTTATTTCTTCTTAAACCTCAAAAAAATATTATTAATTTATGATTATATAATAACACTAGTAAAGAAAATTTATTTATATGTTATTATATTATGGTAATGTCTTATTTCGATTTCCTCTTCCCTCAAATGTGAAACAATAACGTCTCTCGTCTTTACTGTGGACCACCCCCACACAAACTTATGTGCCATGTTTTCCATCGACACCACTCTTAGTTGGGTATGATGATGGTTATAAAGTATATATATAATATTTATAAAATAATTATACCTCTAGAGTCTACATATCATATATAAATTTTTAATTTCCATTTTGTAGTGAATATGATTACATGTCTCGTGTGTATGGGTGACTACCGCTTCATATAACAATGTAATTCATTTTTCTCTAATTATTTACATGGAAGCTAATAAGGATAAATTTAATTAATATATTTTATATAAATTAAATAAATATTATATTCAATAAATATTTTATCTTTTTTAAAATATAATATATTATTTTATTTCATAGACTAAAAATTGATAACATCATTTGTGTATCTCTGGACTACCGTCTTTACGAAGCGATGTGAATCAATTTTCATAACCACACCACTTGAATGATATATATAAGTATATTTATAGAAATCTATATTATTTATTATATTATAATGATTATGTAAAGATAAAATATCAACTACCTCTTTTCCATAATGAGCATTGAAAAATGGAAACATTGCTCATGCATACATACGGCCTAGAGTCTCCATGATCATAACGTACTTAATTTATAAAAAAATATTTATTGATTGGACATAAAAGTGTAATTGATTTATAAATATAATATTTATTTCATTTTTTTTATTATAGTGATGATGGAAGTATATAATATTCATAAGAAATGTAACTTTCCTGAAAAAGCATGAATGAGAAAACAAGGTAATTAAAACCCAAAACAATGAAAATAATGAAAGATTATTAAATAATGGGTGATAAAATGTTATAAAAAGATAATATATGATATTATAAATATTAATATTATTCTTTTTTAATTTAATAAAAAGTTTTAAACCACTATACAGGAGGTTAAATCATGTTTAATGAAATGTAAGTGTGAGTTAATGGAATTCATCTCAATTTCCATTTATTAAGGCATAGTATAATGTTATTCCCCTAATTTATTTTATATAGAATATATAATACCCCTTTTTATTTTATTATAATTATTAATCAATACTTAATGATATTTTATTTTTAAATTTTAATTATTTTATCCAAGGGGATTTGACTTAAAAGTTACCAGGTGGTTGAGAATTGCATAACATGATTTCTTTTCATTGGGTAATATTAATTCTCCATTATAATTGAGATTCTATTATTATATATGTAATGAATTACGATTATCTTATAATATATTTCTATTAGTTTCATCTGGATTTAAATTTGATAAACATAATTGATTAATTGATTAATTCTAACTTCAATGTTATGATATTGGCAAGGGTTTATTTCACACTCTCATTTTAATTGGTATTATTTATACTTGAATTTCCATTAAAGGAAATTATTTTATAATTTTTTTAAAAACCCTTTAATTTTCTTCTCCTATGGTTATTAATGAAATTTTTCAAGTAATAGTACCATTTTTCACTCATTTTTACTTAAAATGATTGAGAGAATGATTTAATTAAATCTGACTTCATTTCTCTCTTCGGTCAAAAATCCTTCTTCTTTCAAAACCATGTTTTCTAAAAATATTATAATTTTTTTTAAATTTTAAAAATTATTTATTAAAGAAATTTTTAACAATTATGATTTTTTTTAAAAAATTATGAATATAATATTTTGGTCACTTTGAAAATGAGGACTATTTGGCTTATACTGAAAAATTAAAAGGAATATTTTTTTCATACTCCGCATATATGTAATTTATTATCATCAAGACAAATCCATGTTTCAAAAATTCTAAGTTTAAAAGGATATTTTTAAATATTATTTTTCAAAATGGATTCTAAATTATTAGCTTGAAAAGGGTGTTTTCGAAATGAAACTGGTATTTTCCTCAATAATGTTTTTAATAATATTTTTATAGTATTTTTTTCATGAAAAAAACAATTATTTTACGTATAATCATATGGGGATATGTTGCATTGATGAAATTAACTTTAATTTGGATGGTATATGATTATGTTTATTGATTGGGGAATGTATTTACATGTTGTATTCTAGTATAAATATGAAAATATATGTGCATTATGTTTCACCCCTTTCAGATGAGGAATGAATTGGACATAGTAAGTGATGGGATGGTCCTAATATAGGCCATCGATGCAATAGTATGTCTCATGAGAAAAAATACATTAGGTTTTACCTGAGGCCTTGCCCATTTATATAGATTTCTTATAATGAGTCCTCGATGAGATTAGATGTCTTGGCACAAGGCCTCGATGGTATTTTTTAGATGTTCAACATTATGAATTCTATCATTATGAATTCTTTTATTGATATCCCATGTGAATATTAGCTTAGTTAGAATATATATAGTTATGTTTCAAACTCATGTGACTATTTATATGGAATTATTTTATCATCATTTATTCATGACATATTATTCTCAATTTATTGATTAAATGACATGTGTTTCAGTTATTTACCTTGCCATATTGATTATTCCTTATTTATTCATAGATTCCTTTGAATTCTTACCCCTATTGATCATTTGATATCACCCATTTATTATGTTTTATTTTCCCTAGGATATAATAAATCTTTTTTTGTTGTTATGATGGTATATTCTAAGGGGAATAATGGTGTTCTCAAGGAAAATACTTTGTGAATTTTATTATTTAAAATGTATTGTGAATTTCAAGTATGTATCTCATTTTCCAAGACTTCCAAATTATTCATTCCTTTAGGATGTGATTCCTTGTATCTTATTTAAATTTAAAAAATTAGACACAAACTTCAAGATACTGGGGCAAGGCACTACAACCATATTGAATAGTGAAAAGAGTAAAAATATTTTACCACGGTTATGGTAAAATGGAATTACTAGGGGTCAAAAAAATATATGGGATAAATTAACCTAAAACTTGTCTAAAATATATATTATGGACATATTTATAACTTATCATGTCTAAGGCTTGATAATAGTCTATTTTGGATCCTTGTGTCATGTGAAAAATATGAGTACACATATTTCTTTTCACAAATTACAAGTGTTCCACTCACCTCACATAAAAAGGCCACCCACTCTACTCACTATTAGAACCATAAAATCCATTTGAATCATCAAATAACTACCAAATAACTTTCTTAATTCCCTACCCACTATCTATATATATTATTTTTTCATAAATCTGTCCAAATAATGATTGTGGTTCTTATCTAAGGAGGTTGTCCAAAGAAGATGTATCATCCTTAATCGATCATCTTTATTTTATTTCTTATTACAACTCCTTTAAATATTATTAAATTATTATTACATTATAACATCAAAATATCCCATATACAGATATGTTATTATATTAATTTTATAACCTAAATCCATCTCCTTCTCCATCGAATGGGATACAAAATCAATATTCATATGTATGGAGAACTACTGCCTCATAAAATGATGTCATTTTTTTTCCATAATCACTTATGATTGATTGTTATAGTGATTTTTTTAAAATAAATAAATTATATTTTTAAAATATTTATAATTATGGAGTTATTAAATCACATTTACCTTTTTTATTTTCATTTTATAGGGGATATAATAATATTGCTCGTGTATATAGCAGACGATCGCCTCGTGAAGTGATGTGATTCATTTTTCACTAATGGATGGTAATGAGGATAATGTTAATGAATATATGTGATAAAAATGACATAAGTATTACATTAATTACATATATATAATTTTAAATAGATAATATATCATTTTATTTCTGACAATGAAAAATGATAACATCGTTCATGCGTATGTGTGAATTACCTCCTCCACAAAATGATGTGATTATTTTTTCAAGACCACAACACATTAATGATATATATAAGAATATTTAATAAAATAATAATATATTTATGATAGTATTATCTCTCTATAAACATAAAATTTTACTTACCTTCTTTCTATAATGATCTTTGAAAAAATGGAAATGTTACTCATACATATGTACGTCTTACCATCTCCATGAATATAAGATAGTTAATTTTTCATAAACATCCTTAATAATTGGTTTTAAATGTATAATTTATGTATAAAAATTATAATTATGTCATTATTATTCTTTGTATATGTTTAAATAATGACATATTTGATAATAGTCAACCGAGAAAATTCATTTTTGAAATATAAGCCGAAAACTGTCAAAATGTAAGAAGTAAACTTAATTAAATAATTAATTTTGTAAGAAAGTAAATAAGTGAAATAAATGTAATATTATAGTTTAAAAAGGTTATAATGAAAGTAAATAATTAACATAATTTTATTATTCAATAATATAAAGACACACATGACAATTCAGACTCAAGTTAAGGGACGTCGTCTCAATTTCCTTTCATTGAGGAATATTTTAATGTTATCTAACTATATTCTTTCATGAGGTATATATACAGCCCATTAAAAATTTTATATCAAGAATTAATCTATTATAATTATATTTAATTTTTTAATATTTATTATTTCAGGGGGCTTATGATTCAAACGTTTCAAAAGTTTTAAGGAACTTTTCATTAAATAATCCTCTTTTAACATTTTCCACAAAAATCTATTTATCTTCAATGAAAATGTTTTTAAAATGATTCAATAAGTGTAATTATATATACATGAGAGTTTTATAAAGGAAATTTTTTTCTATCATTCATGGTTTTTTTAAAAATGGAATCTTTGTATGAAATGTTTGACATTCATTAGAAATGACAAAAGGAATGTTCTATTTTAACATATACGATAACAACAATATTTCCCACCACTATAAACATTATTTGAAGTTTTTATTCCTTTAAAATATATCATTTTTTTCATAAAATAATAACTTATTTCCCTTTTTTGAGTATGTTGGTATTAAAAATGGGTTTCTAATGAAAATGGTATTTTAGTATTTAAAATGGTTTTTCAAAAGAAATGGGAATTTTGATATCGGAAAGTGATAGCTATATGAGTTTAAAAGAGTTTTTAAAATTTTTTATGATGAAAAAGTGAAATCATAAAAACAAGTTATTCATGATATGAATCTTGATAATTATACTAGAAATAGGTGAGCGCGATACAACTTATATGATGGATGCGCCCAGATAGCATCGTGTGAGCCCGATATAGCTTATATGATGGGTGTAATCAGATAGCACTCGGTGATACCAATATATCTTATTTGATGGGTGCACCCAGATAGCAATCCAATGCATTGGGTATTGTTCCTTGTCATTAGAGGCAATACGGAGGGAGTCACTAGAGGGTTTCTCTAATGGATTTAACTGGGCTCTAGTTATTTCTGATATGAGTTTAAAATAGGTTGTGAATGTGATGCTCTATGTTTCCAAAAAGGGTTTTTATTTTATTTGAATTGGTTTTAATGATTTTCTCTCAGTCAATTTTTTTTTGTTTTTTTATATGAAAATGGTTTATTGTATTTTTCTTAAACAACTTTATGATATAGGTAAACATTTCATGTGTTTTCAATTTTTTTCTTGAATAATGAAATTATTCTCTTTTATGTACCTTACTAATATTTTTCTACTCATCCCATATTTTAAAATGTTTTTATAAGTTTTTAATGATGGGTAAGGGAAAGTAAGCATTCAAGTTAAAATTCTTGAATATTTTTCATGAAAAAAATCATGTTTTATTTTAAAAAATTTATATTATGGAAAAATGGATACTAGTCAGAACTATCTGCTTTGTCTATATATGGTTTTGTAATGTAATAGTTATAACCAAATTCTCAAAAAATATAAATCTATTAATATCCTTAAATGTAATAGAATGAATTCTTGACTTAAAACACAAGATTAGGAAATTTTCAAGGAGGGGTCCTTATATTAAAATTATCTTTCTACAAAATAAAAGTGGGGTTTTGGTTTTTAAAGTTGATTTCAAAAAGAATTTTCGAATTATACACTTCTATTTAGAACTACAAGGACCATATTACCTCTTTAATAGAATTACTTTTAATAACATTTAATTGGAAGTTTTTTGAGGCATTTTTAGGAGATAATTATAGTTTAATTGAAATTTATAGTTGGCACTGTCATAATGTCATTCCAAATGAGATAAAACCAAATAGAATCCCCTGTTTTTTAGTGAATTTATTATGTATTTGATTGAATGGAGTTTCAAATTTTTAGGTGTGTGGAGGTGGGATGTGGTCATGTTTTTGTGATGAGTTTATTATAATTAATTCTTAATTTATTTTACCTTAACTCACATCTCTATAAATTTATAGGGATCTTAGAAATATTATTGAGGGATGGGAGATGGTTTTTATATAGTACTTATGAGGAAAACAAGATCTATTATGGTATTGGATTCCATAGGTGTGTTCCACTTGTGAGGATATGTGAGAGCATTCGATTAGTTATAAACATAATAATTCATTGATAGTGTGACACATGGTTCCATTATGAGTGCATATAGGGTTACATAATATGTTTTTTTGGAATCAACCATGATGATCTATTCTTTATAGTTCCTCAGATACTATATTGGTTTCATTTTTGTGAAGCTTTATTACTATTTTTTTCTTCACCGAAATTATTCCATTGACTTCGCTTTTGTTCTATGTTGTCACATCCTCTATTTCATAGTACCATCCTTATGGTGTAGCCTAGTTTTTATGTATTATAGATTCATCTTATTTATTTGGATTATTCTCTTCTTATTGAGGTTATGAAATTGGATTTAAAATGTTTTTTGGATATTTTTAAAATCCTACCAGAGTATTAGAAATGAATTTGATAAAATATTATGGTTTATTTTTCCCATAAAAAGAGGAAAATTATACTTTCTAATATTGTATTTCAATCTAGTGTTTATAGTCTGTTTTGGGAAAAGTAAATTCTTATACTCTCAAGTTATTTCATCTTGAGCTATTATATTCTCACACCCTAATTATACCATATATCATTAGTAGAGAAATTTTTTTGTAGGTTCATGTTTGGTTCTTGATAAGTCAAAGTGTTAGATGATTTTGAGGATGTATGGTGACTTCAGAGTTCACATAGATCCTTTATCTGGTTTTATGTTTTTTTATTAGTTTTGTAGATGTGTCGGGTATATCGGTCTTATAATTTTTTTTCTTGTATTTCTTCTATTGTAGTTGTATATTTTATTTTTTATTGTTTATTAATTATAACTAAGTGTTTTTTTAATTTTTTTATTTCTATATTTCATTATTATTCTCTTCATGAACCTCTGATACATGGAGTGGTCAGTCCATGTATCCAAGAGGAATCTCTTTATCTGTATTGTTTATTGGGAGAAATCATTCCTAAGTGATCAAGTTTCATGACTTCTTACTTATTGCATTCCTAGGGTTATCAGGATCACACCATGGGTATGTTGTGGATTTTTTTAGATCTTGGTCCTAGTGTGATCCATGGTTGGTTATAAAATGGTATCAAAACCAAGGATTTTTAAAAATCTAGGTTATTCTAGTACCCTATTCTATTTGAGGTTTCCAGTATATTTGATATAGAACTATCAAACTCAAGAGGTATGAGTGTGGAGAGTCTTGCAAGCTCTTATGTATTCTGAGCCACATGGTTCCATGGGATTTTTGGTTTCGATTATTGATTTTTGAGTTCTATTTGTTTATTAATGGATTTTTATAATGGAGGGATTTAGACTATATTAATGTCTTAGAGATATTTTATAAGTTTTGAGTGTGAAAAGTAAGTAAGAAAAAGGGTACACGGCAAGACCACACAATCAAGAAAATCTTACAGAATATATGAAATTGGTTTTTTTCATCCAGTGGAAGTTGTACAGTTAGCACATGGTTTGAAAAGGCATGCGTCCAAACCATACAAAATCACTAGCCCTTTGAAACTGTTTTGTTAGCTCTAGTTGGTCCAAAAAAATTTAGTGTTGTAAGTGTACTATATTTGAAAAAAAATATATGAGATTTTTATGATATGTTGATGAATATTTGTTTGAAAATAATAGTATTTTGAAATGGATACTTTGTTTTTAAGGGATAAATGTTATTTTTGGAACATAGAACGGGTTTTTTATAAAATAGAATGAGAATAACCTATGGTTGATGACCTGTGAATGTTTCAAACAAATGATTTTATTGGTTTTAAAATTATTTTATGTTGGAAATTAAATTTATTTTTAAATTATTTTTCACATGGAGTTTTGAGACTTTAAAACTCAAACAATATGTTTTCAAGTGATTTAGAAAAATAATTTTAAAATTATTCATATGGGTATTGATTAATTATATTATATTATTTACTGAATCAAGAGTTTTTTGGGTATGATTTGAGTTTGAATTTGTTTTATTGATTTTTGAATTTTTATTTATAATTTTGGGTATTCATCCTAGAATAGATCCAATAAATAATAATGGAATTAGTATTATCGTTTCAGTCATTAGATTTACCCAAAATCATAGTATATTATGGGTGATTGATTTTTCTTAGTGTTTTATTATATTTTTG
This sequence comes from Viscum album, assembly GCA_963277665.1. Lineage (NCBI taxonomy): Eukaryota > Viridiplantae > Streptophyta > Magnoliopsida > Santalales > Viscaceae > Viscum > Viscum album. The sequence continues at coordinate 1,628,477,075 of OY728121.1, read as the reverse complement.
GGGTGACTTGGTTCCAATAGAGGCCTTGTAATGGTTATAGAATTTTGAAGAGTAGTTTTTGTCTTTGTTAAATCCTGATGTTTTGAGAGTGATGATTTTTCTAGTTTTGGTTTACTAACTGATCTTGGATTAGTGGAAGGTGGTCATTCTGGATCAATTCCTAGTTTTAAAACTATTGGAATTATTTAGGACTAAATTTAATTATAGTTTTATTCCTTAGGAGTCTCTATTGAAGATGTTGATGGATATCATGATCCTTTAATAGGGTCAACCGAAAGTGATGGAGTATATTTAACCCTGTAATGAGTGGTTCCATATTCACCCAAGATTTTATCGAGTGATTTCTTGAAGTCTCTCTTTTTTGTGAATATTACAAATTTTTATATCTATTCTAGAGTTCTTACTTCTATAATAACCTCATTTAAGTGTTACATGGACTAAGATATCATAGAAGACATATTTTCATAGGGAAACCCATGAAGGGTGGTATCCCTATCTCTTTTTTAGAATTGGAGAGGATTATCCATCTAATGAGGAGTTGAAGATAAAGGAAACTATTTTGGGTGAGTCCACTTCATTAGTTTCTACTTCCTCAAGGTAGGATAAATCTATAATATTCTTCCAATATGGTTTGTTATGGGATATCAAGCACACCTTCTTTGATGTTACAAAGATATTTCTCTAGAGTGGTCAATTAGTACACATCTAGAAGTTCATTAAATGAAATAATTACTTGGGGACAAAATCCCTTTCGACCATATAATCAAGATGATGGTTAAAATTTGAATTTTGAGGTATGTTATTCATTATCATTCCCATTATGTTCTATTTTTTCCTTTATCAATGTTGGTTTTGATATCTTTCATGTATATCATATTTATTGGTGTTTTGTTCTATTTTCGAAATTCAGTTCTTTTTTTATGAATTAATGATTTTCTCCTAGTATGGTATTATTAATTGATCCTTTTTTGTTAGAACATTATGTGTTTTTTCACGGTTCCTTGGATAATCCACAATACTAGTGAATTCATAAATGGTGAGGGGACCAACTATGGGTCTCTATTCAATGTTAACCTCGGGGAATTCAGGTGTTATTTTTATATTGGGGAAAGATTTAATGGTGAAAAATCAATTGATTTTTTTTGGAATTTTTAAATCTTGTTTGAGGGGTATTTAATCTTTTGATTAGATTTTTTATCAATTTCCCTTCTCTTTGTATCTTAGTAGATTTCTAGGAGAAGAAAGTATCATGTTGGAAAGAACTATCACACCTCATCCTTTGATTTCATTATTATTTTATCTATTTTTTACAATGTATATTCCTTGAGTAATAGGTTGAATTTCTTTGAAATTTTGATGTTTTTTAGTTTTAGTATAGGGTACATGGTTGGGAACATTGTTATTATTAACCATGTGGTTATCCCATACATATGTTCCCTATAACACACATTTTTTTGGATATGGTTTATTATAAACTGTTTGGTTTACCTTTATATAGGTATTTCCTAGTATATGACTTATGTATGGTGAGGAGAAATAGTTAGGAAACTATTTAATAACCTTCACTTATTAATATAATGGATTTTCATAGTTAGTTCATGGTTTTCCAAACCATGTATCAAAACTATAAAGTAATTCTATTTGTTAAAAAAACTATGATTTTTATATTATACCTCTATCATTTTTTAATCGACAAACCCTTAACTTTCCAATATATCATGAACCACTAGTTAAGGCTCACTCTTTGTGGGTTTCACTATCCACCTGTTTGTGATTTGGGGTTGTCTTATTTGAGTTTTGGTGGTTTATTCTTGGTTAATCACATTTTTTTTCTATTTTCTCCCATACCACCTTACTTCACTCTCTTCTATCTTATTTTTATTCTATTTTATGAAACCTATAGTTGTCTATTTGAGGCGATTTGTTTTGATTCTTGATGATAGTGATTGTGGATAGTGTCTCAGGTTATCCACTTCCCATATTCCTAGGTTTCATTCAATCCATTCCCCATTTGAGGTAGGTGGTTTCATGAATTTTTATTTTATTTGCACACCAGCTATGATTGAGTTTTCCATTGAATTTTGTTTAGTTTTTGGAAATGTTTATGGGGATTTTTAAATATATTTTCAAATTATATGATCCACAATTTGGTTTTGATGAAAAGTGTCTGTCTTAGGGGTTCGATAAAATGCCCAAATGGGTTTTCTAGGGGAATTTGGTTATCCAGCTATTTTTTTAAACTCCTACATATTTATATGTAATTTATATTATAAAATTTATTACAAAATTATATTTTAAAATTATTTAGGGTTTTGAAAAGTTTTTTATTGAAAAACTTATGCTTTGCTAAGTATATCGTGGGGATTGTGTGGTCTTATTCATTATTCATTGATGTGTTCATTATATGTGTTCAAAAAGAGTTATAATTCATTTCAAATTATCTTTCTTCAAATTAAAATAATAGGTTTAGTTTTCAATGTGGCTTTCAAATCGTGTATTCAAAATAGAATATTTTAATTGGATATCTATAAGGCCCATTTTTTCACTTTTTAATGGAATTATTTTTAAATGAAATTGAAATAGATTTTGAAAATATAAAAAAAAATTAAATGAAAGGATCAGTTGGAACCTTTAAATTTAATATCCTTGTTATTTTCACCCCAATTAAATCCCCTATATGTTTTTTCATTTGTGATTGATCTGATTTAAAATGGTTTGAAATTGGTAGGTGTATGGAGGTTGTACATGGTTATGCGAGTGAGATGAGTTGATTATGATTATCCCTTGATTTATGTTACATCACCTCCTATCACTATATCATTATGGGGATCCTAGGAATATTAGTGAGGGATGGAAGATAGTTTCTATCAAGTCCTGATGAGTAAGACAACATACATTGCGATATTGGAGGCCATAGATATATGCCATCGATGAGGGATTATTATAGTAGTTGGTTGGTTATAAAATTAAGAATGCATCAATAGTCCTAAAAATAGTTACAAACCTAGTATGTTTAGGTTCAATTAATGAGATATTTGGGAATAAAAAATGATTATCTATAATTTATGGTTCCATGAACACTATATTTTGTTTCATTTTGGTGATACTTTGACTCTATTATTTATTCTAACTTGATATTTTCCATTGGATTTACATTTGTGCTATGATGTTACTTTTTCTATTTTATTGCACCTTGATTATGTCATTATCTAGTTCTTAAGTATTATGGTTTCTTTTGTTTTTTTATTTAATTACCCTCCCATTGGGATTTGGAAAGGGTTTTTAAAAATAGTATTATAACTTCTAAAAATCTTTTTGGGGTTTTGGGAATGAATTTAATAAAAGGTTATGATTGTTTTTTCCATAAAATGAGAAAAACCGTACTTTAAAATATTATATTTCTAACAAAAATATATGGAATATTTGTGAAAAATTAAATGTGTGGACTATATATTTATTGTTTATCATGTTGTTATATTCTCACACCCTACTTATGACACTCAGAATTGACTGACCCGAGTTTGTTTTACAAGTACAACTTTTGTTTATGGTTACTTAAGGAATAATATGGTTTTGAGTATGGATAATGACCTTAAAGGTCACATATAGAATTTTTCATGTATTTTATGTTTTATCTTGTTTTATATATATGTAAACCTTGTCATCCTTCGAAATTCTTGGTCTTTTATTTTCTTCACAAAAATTTTATTTTTTATTCAATTTTTCTTTCTTTTCTTTGTTACATTTCCATTGTTATTTTTTTTATTATTGTGATTCAAATGGATCTATGACACATGGAGTGTCCATGTTGAGATTTGTGGTTGAAGCATTGTGTCTCTCTTGTTTATTGGCTGATATCATTCCAAATAATTCTTGGATGATGACCTGGTACTAGTTTCCAACATGGGGGAATTGAAATCATGCCTCAGGTATGTCGTAGGATAGTTTGGGTTCCCAGTTTATGGGTGGCCCATAATTGATTCATTCCATCAGAATACCAATTAATTTATTATATTAGAAAATTCATTATGTAAAGGGTTGTGAATTCCCATTAATTTTTTTTGAATATAATAGTTTTATCTAAATATATCTTGGAGTTAGAGAGATTATGAAGAGTATAATAGAAATTTTTGGTTCAACCAAAGTTAAAATTATGTGTTTTTTATTTAATTCCAAAATTTTTTACTATAGTTATTTTACCCAACTTTTGAAAAAACCTAGAATATAATTTTGAAATTAGTTCAAAATAAAATTATTGCTTCTATCCAACCAACCTTCATTTAAAAAAAATAATTCTCAATTAAAAAAGATATATTTTAGTGTTATATGGTTAGTTTATACCATAAATAACTCTCTAAATAAATGATTCCTAAAACAATTTTTTAATGCACTGAAATAACTAATCATGGATCTTATTTCTAACAATTATTTTCATTCCATTGAAGTTTTTGAGAATAATAATCCACCACATGATTATCCTACAAAAGAATACTACCAAGACCCACTAAATTGGTAATAAAAAATATCTTTAACTCCAAAACTACTAATTTATGAACCAATAATAGGTGTGGTGGAAAACCTAATGCTGAATTATTGTAAAATTTATTCGCATTTTTCAAATATAAAAAATATTTTCACTCCTCATTGTCAACACCATCATATGTGTAGTTGTCCAGGATATCACCTTAAAAAATAATGGTAGTATCCAATAATTATAAAAAATTAAATACATAAAAGACATTGGTAGGTACATTATATGAAATTAAAACCACTAATTTTTTAGTATCTAATGAAAAGTCATCCAATAATGTCACATGATGAATGAATTTAAACTCACCTATCCCAAAGAAGAATTCTGAAGTCTTTTCATATAATTTTTATCCTCATAATATCTTTAATATGATCTATATATTATCTCCATGCCCTTAATGAGATCCTTAATATATAAGGATATCAAAAATAAGACCCATCATAAAAGATCAAGAGAATAAATGCAATAGATTTTTGATCAAGGGAATGAAAGGAGTTGAAACTTTCCACATTTTAATTGATTTAAAAATTTGAATATCTTATTTTACATGCAACATCGATCTAGAAACATGATTTTTTTTCTTAAGATAAAATATTATAACAAAATATAAAAATTAATGTATTACGAGAATTAAATATGAAATTTTATTATAAAAATTAATAGAAGAAAAAAACAATAAGTAAATAAAAATATCACAATACCGAAATCTTTATCCTTAGGTTTTTCCTTATAGATCAACCCACTGATTATAAATATGGAAAGAAGGTAAAACATTAGTAATATAATACAATTTTTTTTGGGGAAATAAATGAATAAAATAAATGAATTTTAGTGAAACAAGAAAGAATATTTATAGGTTTGTAATGCGGCTATTATATATATGGTCATTTTATATATAGATGTTGGATATTTAGTCATTGGTTATATGGTCATTGGATATGTTGTCTCTTGGTATATATTTATTCATTAGGAATTTTGAGTATTTTATAATTAGAAGTAAATAATGTGTTATTCATAACATAATTGACATTTAATTGAAATAAAATAAATATTTTTAGAATAAAAATAAAGATATTAATAAATTTTATAAAAATATGTAATATTTTAAAGAAGACAATTTCTTGGTATATATTGAATTTTAGATTAAATTAATTGCATTTGAGTATAATTTCAGTAAAATGGATTGAAACCATTCAAGTAATGATTAGTAAAATAAGAAAATAATTCTGAATTTTTATGGAATAAGAATTTAATGATTCATCGTCAATGAAAAATGTTTTCATTGAAAACATATTTTTGTTCAATATTATTTTTAATTTAAAATTTAAATTCTAATATTTGAATTATTAAATTTAATGAAACATATTATATATATATATAAATTAATAAACATTCATTGATTTTTAATTGGTTATAAATAAGATAAAATAATTTGTTATTTAAAAATATACTTTTCTAAAATTTATTATTTATTATTCACTCTACATGTTGATTTTATCAAACTATATGTATCATTATTTAAGGTTTATTTTATTAAAAATTAATGTTTACATGTATAAAAATATATTATCCATCATGTTATGATTATTAATTGATATGAAATAAGAATAAGAACCCCTAATGTTCAAAAAAAAATTCAATAAAAAATAGTATTTTCTATGTATTTTGTTATTTCATTTTAAGGAAAAAAATTTCAAATTTAATGTGACACCCCTAACCCACACTAAAAGGTATGCTTCAAAAAAACATGATCCACATATCTTCTTTGAAACCAAGTATCATAACCCAAGATAAACATATCATCATTTTACATCATTTAAATTAATTAAATATTACATCTTACAAATAATATAACAATATCAAGAACCAAATGTTTAGTTTCTTTGAGGAATATATACATAAGAAACATAATATATAATATTTTTTTAACATTTATCAATAATAAAACTACACTACACCACCTTTAAGACATCTTATAGGTTATAATATTCTTTATAATATTGAGAATGGTAACACTAGACAAGGGTGAGAAGAAACACTCAGTAAGGGAAAAATTATCATTGATTCATAATGGTTAGACTATAAACAAGTGTTCAATAAAAGATTTGTGAGAAATATTTTATTAAAATATCATGGGATGAAAATTGGTAATCATATTAACTATCTGATCATTAAGGATCTTCATATAGAAACATAAGTCTAAAAAAAGTTAATCAAGGAAGCATAACAATTTTAACATTGCTTATAATCATATAATAATAATATTAAATAATGAGATTATAACATAATAAAGATTAATTTCATATAAATATAGAGAAAATAATAGGAAATAATAACATTGGAGGAAAACCGAATATGTTAATTCTTTATTGTGTTAGAAAACGTATGATGCCCATACATTCTGTTGTGAAAATACCCATGATTCCCACACATTAAGTAATGAGAAAACCCATGATTATCATGTATTATTTTTTTTAAAAACCCCATGTTTTACATGATTTATTGAATCATGAGATATAAAACATAAAGAATGCATTGGAAGGTTATAAAGGAACTAAACCAAAAACATCCATACACATGTGTTCCATATGATATCAATAATTGATCATATCATGAAAAACCATGGAAATAAAATGTGTTTCAAATAATTTCTAAATTGTATCTCATAACATGATATCAAAATTAGATAAGTTGATAAAAAATTTTAAATCACAAAAAATGAGTATTTAGTTATGTAATTTAGAGGGTGGTTCACCAAACATAACTCCATGGGAGATGGATCGTTAAAGTTTAAAGAGAAAGCTGGAAGTAAAATGTAAAAGACTCTTTAAAAACACTTCTCAATATTATCATAAAGGGAAGAAGTTTTGTGTTACTTTTGAAAATATCATTTTGGGAATCAGAAATAAACACATTTTAAACCATTATTTAATAAGAAATATCAACTATAAATCCTGAGAAATGCAGTATGTTTTTATAAAGGGGATATAATGTGTTTAATGACCAAAAATTTTAAAAATTAGATTCCCTTTTGGATGAATAAATGCATTATTATGTAATGTAGTCATACAAAACACATGCAAAACTTTGGTTATTTTGGACCATTATAAAGTGTATCCTAGTATATTTAAATGATTGTTAAGGATTATAACCATTATTAATATATTATTTCTATAATGACCATTAAAATTAGTATATATTTTGGGTTATAATATTATATAATTGACATAGAATGATGAATTGATGGTCTCATCCAGTAAGATCATACCCAATGAATCCCATTTATCAAAGATTACATGGGAGATATATTCACTGTGCTTTTCCCTTGACAAATTCAAATACATGATTCAATAACTTAAACATGACTGAAACCAGTTACATGAGAAGTTCAAGAATATCAAGATCACTATCCAAACAATTTTTGTCGAACCACCACAATAAAGTACCATCATCACATGCCCTACCCTTATGGCATACACTACTCTAATAAGGGGTTATGTATCTAGATCTCAGTCGTATGAATTTGAATATTTTATTTTTTTAAAAAATATATATTTATCTCTTATCATTATTACTTTATATATAAAAATGATTACAAAAAGAGGTTGACAAAAAAATATTTTCATATCAAGAAATATAACCAGTATTTTTGGGTAATATATATTTTTGAGTACTACATGATTTTTGATAAATTTAATACCTTATTAAATAAATTTTATTTTTCTAAAATATTATTATTAAATAATATATGTTTTAATAAAAATGATAATATAATTGAATGAAATACAATGTAATTTTTATAAGGGTCTGAATGTTGTCAGTGTTATAAAAACTTTGATTTTCTAGTAAATAATGATTTTCTTAAAGTGTTAATATGAATATTTAGGAAAATAGTTTCCTAAGATATATATTATTTTTATAATAATCACATCAAAATAAGTCAATGGTAAACTTTTTCATAATTTTTTGAAACAATCAAATCTTTAGGATAAAATTAAAAACAGTATAAATATAGGGTATGTATCATGACATCATAATATCCCAAAAGTGATGTAATAAATACTATAAACTATATCAAAGATCGAAAATATGTTTACCAGTTAAAATAATTTATTTTACGTTAATTGATTAATTTTAGTAAACAATAATAAACCCTCCAAAACATATATTATATTTTTAGGTTTTAAAATAAATTCTTCTTGAACATAACTTACTTTCACATCATGAATGGAAATATTTTATTGAGTTAAATTATTATCAAAATAAAATATTTAAAAACTCTCTCTGTTGGTTGAAAAAATTCACAAAAACTATGGGGTGGTTTGTGGTTTTTTATTATTTTATCACTTAGAGACCAAAACCTATGTTTAGAAATTAATAAAAAATCTCCACACATTTTCCATAAACACACACCCAACCTCCCATTTATCTTAACTCAAACCCCATTGAGTACAAAATTACTCTCTATATCCCTCTATATATTCCTCCCAAGGTGTTCCTAATATCTTAATAAGCTCATATCATGTAACGACCCGAACATTCATGAATTAAATTCTATTTCTTTTATTTAATTAAATGTATTATGGATATAGAAAACACATGCACTTTTTTTATTTTATCCAATAAGGTTTAAATGAATGTTATGTATCATTACCGTTGATAATATAGATGTTGAACAGTGATCACATGACTATTAAAAATATATGGTTTTAACAAATCCATTTGACAAAGAAAAAGGTGGTGATGGCCTCATCCAGTAGACTCGGGTAGTACAAAGCTCATTTTTCGGAACTCAGGAAGGAGGTAGCATCACTGGACTTTGCTCTTGACCAATACCAAGCTGAGATTCAACAAGTTAAGCATGAATGAAATCACCTTAGAGAGAAATACATGTTAATATAGATTACCACTTGAGAAATATTATCTAAGCCTCCCCAAGAGTCTATCACTATCGCACACCTTACCCTTAAGTATTATCCGGGTATTATAAGGGGTTAAGAAATATGGTATTAGTTACTTATCATGTAATCCATTTTATAAATAAAATTATAATTCCTCCAATTCCTTTATTAGAATATTTTTTCTTAAAAATATAATGAATTAGATAAATTGATTTTTTAGGTAAAATGGTACTTTTCATAAATATATAAATTATTATATTAAAAAATTTATTAATAATGTTATTATAATTGTGTTATAAGAAAACTCCTTTTAATTATAAATTATGGTTATATTTATTACTTATTGTTTTTACTCTATAAATGATTAAGTATTCAGTTTGATAAGTATTATATTTTTATACGATAAAACTGAAATTGTATTTTAAATTAAATAATTTATTTCAATGAATTAATGAATTTTAGGAATAAATAATATATTAATAAAATATTATTATCATATAATTTTTATTAAATCTAAAGGATTATATAATTTTTATGAAGTCAAATGTAACTTTTATTAAGGTTAAAAAACTGCCATTTTTTCAAAACTCATCAATTTTCAATAAAGGTCAATTTTTATTTTAAAAGTGAACATTTATATTTTTAGGAAATTATTTAGATAAAATGAATATTATCATTGTAATTAGGATGTAAAAATTATCCAATGGTGAGTTTTTCATAATTTTCTGAGATAATCAAATTTTTGGGTAAAAATTAAATACCATATAAATATATAATGTGATTTTTGACATCATAATGACCCAATAGTGATGTAATAAAATACTATAAAAGGTATATTCGTCCAATATATGTTTTAACATTAAAATAATATGATTTTAGATTTTTTAATTAATTTTATAATTCCTTAGTGGACCCTCCATGACTTATAAAATAATTTAACATTTCAAAATAATTTCCCTGAGAGTGTGACTCACCTCCTGTACTGACCTGCAAATTCTCATCGGATTGAGAGTAAAATGAGTCATTACTTGGCCTTAAGCGAAATCCCTAAGATTCCAAAGCTGGCAATAAATGCTGAAGGGTTTCAAATATAAGTGGGGGACAATTTACCCTTTAAATAACAAACCAATAAACCAACAAACCATCACCAAACCATTTACTAAATGATGCATGAAAAAAAGAAAGAAAACTAAACAACTTCATATATCTCAAAACCACATCAAAGTGTGATGAAATAGAAGACCAAAAAGTATCAAATTACATAGTGGATAAACAACCAAAGACTCTCAAGAGGCTACAAGACTCCATGCTCCACAAGATCCAAGATCCTCAATCATAGAACAGCCTAAGTATCACGACGTAGTGCTAAAAATATGGGAAACGTTACATTTTCCCCTTGTCCTAGAAGATGGAATCTACAAAAAGCACCAATGTTCCAAAACCAGGGTGAGTATAAAACTTAGTAGGTTTCCCCAATGAATTTCCTACTTACTCTACTAGGATAGAAAAGTTAGCCACATTTATATAAAACAGTTTATATAAAACAGTTTACCAAAATGTTTTATTACCAAATATAAACAAGTTCAAAAAAAACTATTTACATCCAAGTGAAAAAAAACTAAATGAAACCAATTTACAGAAAGTTATTTTTTCATAAAAATAACTAATCAAAGCTTAAAACCAATTCTTCTTATCATTTGGAATACCAGTTTCATAGTTCACAACACTCCCACACATGCATGCTTCATTTGACAGATACATACTCAAGAGCGGTCTCTTATCCCATTACCTTATGTCCCAATAAAACACACCCCTGATCCCTAGTCACATCCCTTGTACCCAAATGGTAATCATCCCTTTTTAAGGTCTCTTTAATAAGGAATTCACACCAACACCATTTATACCAAATACATCCATTACCAGAATAAACAACTTCAATAAAACTGAACTTTTATTAAAAAGCAAAGCACAACCAATTTAAAAGCGACATTTCATTTCAATAAAACTTTCCCATTTATTGAAAACATCAAATACAATTCATGTTCTAGCTATCCAGAGAAATCCCCTTTTTTTAAATCCATATTTTAAAACCAAGAACAAAAGAACTTTAATCAAACACCCAATTTTCTAGATTTCCCAAATCTTCACTCAAGATGGTTTCCAATAAGGGTTCAATCAAGAAATTCATAATAAATTCAACAGAAAACATTAAATTTGAATGAATTAAATCATTTCTACAAATTATATTCGAGAAAGAAGCCTCCTACCTTGAAGGTTTTGATGAAATCCCCAACGAACAAAGAATGCGCAAGAAAATTGGGTCGATTCTCCAAGAACCTGCCTTAGATATCTTATCCTAAAAAATCAAGACCAAATCTTATCATATTTTGAATCCACACACCTGGATATAAGCATAATGTACGTTGATATAAGAAACCAAGAGATGATTATGAGTATATCTAAGTAGATCTAAGAAACTGATCAAGAACGAAGAAGAATGATCTCATACCTCATGAATTTGGATTTGATTCACTAAGGGAAGCCTTCGGATTGCTTTCAGACCAATGGGAGAACCTTATCTGGGCTTATGAGAAGAAAAATACAAAGTTAGGATAGATTGGGTCAAAAACAAGGGAGTTATGGAAAAAAAAGTGAGATCCTATTTTTAAGGATTTCATTTTAACTCCTCACACGGTTTGACCACACGGTTAGGAAAACTGTGCGGTAGCCACATCCCACACGGCTACCCCTTACATAATATCCCAAACCATGCTCCATCCATACTAGAGACACTACCTTAAGAGTACTACTGTTCATGGTTTGGACACACTGTTAGGAAAACCATGTGTCGCCCGTACGACATCAATTCCCCCCCCAAAACACTTCCAAACTTCTCCCAACTACCCCATACATCACCCTTACACTTTATAACCAAAAAAACATCAATTAAGGGTTACATACTACAAACTAGGGGTACTAAATTCTCGCCACCATTGTTTTTTCTTTCCTCAGTAACTAGGAAAACCTCACTGATCTGAAAGAGTTATGGTCATTTCTCTTTCATCTCCTTCTCGCGTTCTCAAGTCTCTTCCTGAATCTGACCATGCTGCGCTAAAACCTTTACTAGAACGACTCTTTTCGTCATGAAATAATTTCTCTTGACTATCCACAATTTGTACCAGGATATGTATCAATGAAGCATCTAGCCCTATGTCAACATGATCCCATCTGATCACATGGTCAATATCAGGCTGATACTTTTTCAACTAAGATACATGGAACACATTATTCATAGAACTCAACTGTGGTGGTAATTCCAACCGATATGCCAGCTCTCCAACCTATTCTAGTATCTATAAAGGGACAATATATCAAGGATATAACTTGCTCAATTTTCCTAAAACGATGATGTCCAAGCCTCAGAGATATCTGCAAGAAGACATGAACACCCACAGTGAACGATAATGGTCTTCAAAAGTGATCTGAATAATATTTCTGACGACTCTGAGTCATCTCCAACTTCTTTATAATCAATTGGATCATCTTTATTGTTTATTGTGCAAGGCCTGTCCCAACTAGTGAAGTCTCACTTGTTTCCACCCAGTATAGTGGAGAACGAAAAAGACACCCATACAATGCTTCAAAGGGAGCCATATGTATCGATGCCTGATAGCTATTATTGTATGAGAACTCCACCAATGGTATATGATCCTCCCATGAGCCACCAAAATCCATTAAACAATCCCACAACATTTATTCCAATGTTTTTATCATCCGCTCAGACTTCCCATCTGTCTGAGGATGATATGTCGTGCTCATAGTAAACTGAGTCCCAAGGACTTACTGTAAGGATTTCAAAAAATGAGACATAAACCTAGGATCTATTTCTGAGACTATTGACACTGGTATGCCATGCCTCTTTAGTAATTCTTAGATATATATATTTGATATATTTTTCACTCTATGAGTTTCATAAATTGGAATGAAATTGGCCTACTTTGTAAGCTGATCCACTATCTCCCACATGGCATCGTGTTTCTGAACCATTCTTGGAAGATCTCTAACCAAATACATCACTATATAATCCCATTTCCACATAGGGATTGGTAAATATTGCAACATACCTCAATGTCTCTAATTATCTGCTTTAATCTGCTAACAAGTTAAGCAATGTGAGATGAACTCGACCAATTTCTTTTTCATGTCTCTACCAAAACTATGTCTTCAAAGACTTATACATCTTATATGTACCTGGATGTATATCCCATCTTGAATGGTTGTAAGCATGAAAGAGTTGTTCCTGAAAATCCATAAGTACAACCATCCAATCTCTAAAGCACAAAATTGACCTCCCATTAAGTTTCCAACCCCCAATGGTCTCCCCACCAATGAGTTTTAAACTCCTTACCCAAAATTATGCATCATAATTTTGTTCCTCTTTGACCATATATACCAAATCAAAAATAATATTAGTTGAAAATAAAACCACAAAATAACCTTGGTCTTCACATTCCACATGCATGTCAGCTAGGACCAACATCAACTGCCATTCATCTGAAGCTTCTTTCTCTAACTGTGTAACAACCCGAGATTTTATGAGAATTATTCTTTTTAATTTCATTGATGTATTGTGTTGTACACTACACCAAAAGGAGCTTGCACTACACGCAACCCTGACTTGTCTTGCATTACACACAATCACGACCTTCCTCGATAGCGTGTGGTGTACGCAATACCGAGTTTCACAAAACAATGATATATTATTATAATATTATTATGAACTTGTCATTATAAATAGTATTAACTAAATTTTTAATTTTATAACATTATTATTCATCTTACATATTTTCTAAAACATGGTATGTGAACAAAATAATTTTTTCGGGTAAAATAAGTATTTTTCAAAAAATACAGTTTTTCCGCCTTTTGATAGCGCACCCACTTTAAATATAGTTTTTGAAAAGTTTATAAGTTAAATTTGAAAAAATAAAATTCATATTTGGAATAAGGATATAAAAATTTACTTTGGATAAAATTTTCATATTATTCTGATAACTTTCATATTTTAATGAATAGTAAAAACACGCTATATTTTAATTAAAAAAACTTTTTTCATCATAATAATTTATATGGTTAAATTATAATATTGAATGGTTTTAAATTATAAATAGAATATATTTTTACCATTTAATATAATTTATGTCATTATAATTTATTTTACATTAAATTCATAGGTAAAATCATATCAATCTTTTGCAATGTTTTAACTTTTAAAACTCGTTTTCTTAACAACGGGATTAATTTTAAATTAATTTCTGAAAATTCTGCGATTTGAATTTTGAAAAATGGATTCCATATTTGGAATCAGTAGATCCAAATTATGTTAATAAGATACTTTTTATTTTTAGTCTTTATGAATAGTAACTACGGTAAATTTTATTTACCATAGTTAAAGGTAAATCGGGTAATTAAGGGTAAATATAATATTATAAAATTACCCTAACACTTGTCCTAATATAATTGGATGATTATATTTTACTGTAAATCATACTTGGGTCGAAATGGAATCTAATGGAACCCACTTGTATTTGATTAAGACCTTTTATTTAGTTTATTTAAAGGAAAGTGAAATGTCTCACTCAAACTTTAATAATTAGATTATTTTTAATATATAGCTATATAGAATATAAATTCGATTATAAATACTCATTTGAAAGATAAAATGTTTTTATTTATCATGGTAATTTATTTTTAATTTTTAATAAATATTTTATTACCTTAAAATCTTATACATTAATGATGTAGAAATTATTTATTTAGTAAAAAATCAATAATATAGTTTTTATTAAAATAATAATACCTATCAAAAGGACTGGAAACTTGAATAAACCTTATTGGTCGAGTATATCTATACCCTAATCATCCAAGGGTCTATTTTTGGACCATTTGGAGGCTTATAAAACTGATTAGGACATTTATATTATATTATTTTAAATGATGTCAAAGATGTCACCTTCATAATTTAATAAATATATCAATTTAAATGTTGTGATTTTAAAATGATAATTTCGAGTAAAAATATTATTATGAAAGTTATTATATTTATCTTCATCATAAGATTTTATTTTTAATTTTTATGCAACTAATAAGTATATTAAATGATTATAAAAAAATGATGTAGTAATTGTTTTATTAAGAGAAATATCAAATAAATGGTTTTATAAATATTAAAATAAACATTGTATGAACTAATTAATGTTCTCCACAAATTTTATAAATGAATATTTCATGTTATAAATCTATTAAATATTTTGGTTCGAATATATCCTCCATGTGGATTTTATTTAAATTCAAGTAAATGAATAGTGTCAAAATTAACACTATTGTTATTTTATAAAAATAACATATTATTAAATTGTTTAAAAATAAAAAAAATATTTAAAAATTATAAATTAAAATTTATTTCATAAATTACCCAATTATGGATAATTCAAAACACATAAGTAATTATTTATAACAATTTAAAATTTAGAATATTATTACCACACATAAGATTAAATAAATTAAATAAGGATAAATCAAATTGATAAGGTTTAAAATAAATTCCCAACATGTATAAATTTTATTGGATGATGATATTACAAACCTATCTCATCTAATATTCGGATTTAAGTCATTTTTGGAGGTTTTAAGTGGGGTTTGAATTTATTATAAATTAATATTTCTTATGTTTCCAAAGGTGCCCCTCTCCTCCATTATAAAAGGACACCTCCTCCCTCTCCTATTCATAACACTATGATCCTTAAAGCTATGAAAAAACCTGACCATTTATCTTATTCACTTCCCTTGAAACATTTTTGAGGTTCTGGTCTTCTCAAAAGACCAACTCTTGTCCCTTAAGAGGAAGCTTAAAAGAGGTGCGTCGAAGAAGAGGTAATCTCTTCCACCAATTCTTTCAAGTTTCTTTCTTCTTAAACTTCTTCTTCTTTAGTTGTTTCATTATAAAGTAATAACATCAGTATCAATTATATACTTATATTTAATTATAAATATTAAAAAAACTCATTTCACCTTCTATCCATCCTATGAAAAACGAAATCACAGCGCGTGCGTACGTATGAAATATTCTCTCCACGCTGTGGTGTAATCTGTTTTTCCACCACCACCTTACATGGATGGGTATAATGGTGTAAAGAATAACTATATATATGGTTATTATAACATTATAATAATTATGAGATATTATATAATCCACTCTAATTCCATTCAAAAATTATGGGAACAATATCATCGCTTGTGCGTACGTACGGATTACCATCTCCACAACGCGATGAGATTCATTCTCCAAGTTAACAATTCATGAATGACTATAAAGTATATATATATTAAATAATCATGAAATATATGAAATATTAATGATACTGGAATTATGTATATGTTATTTACTTACTTCCATTCAATTTAATAGGGAAACGAAAACAACGTTCATGCGTACGTACGGACTACCGTCTCCATGAACGGTGTATTTCTTTCCATTTATCGATCTATTATAAATATGTATATTCTGAATATATATTATATATAAATCATTTTTTAAATTATTTAAGTATTTAATAATGATCTAATTAATCATATGAATAATTACAAGTAAAAACACGGATGATAAATGAAACGATTTTACCCAAAACGCTACTTTAACATGAATTTACAAAAGAACGGGTAATATAAAGTCATAAGTGAACCATATATGATATCATAAAAATGAATATGATTTTTTAATAATTCAATGACATTATTTAAATGATAATACAGGAGGTTTGGATACATATGAAGCATATCAAACATAAGGTAAGGGATAACTATTCCAATCTCGTTCTTATCTGAGATTGTTTATTCGTAAGTATTTACTGGGGTTATATTTTTCATCCATGTCCATTAATTTTTTTTCATAAAGTGTATAATATTCTTAAATGTATGTTTAAATTCATGTTTACCCCTATTTGACTTTTACATTGTGTTATAGAAAGAATCTTTCTTTTGTTTACCATATGAGGAACTTTTTGACTTTTTTGGCAAAAGTATGAGGAGAATGTTTTTTTAACTTATACGACATGAACAGGTTTTTACGGTTTCATAACACCTAATTTTCATGAAGCTTCCTCTACAAGTTTTCATGGTTATTTTCAATAAAATCCTTTTCTTTTAAAATTTTGTGGCATTTTGTGAAAAGAAAATGATTTTGTTGAATAAAGGATATTTTCCTAAAGAATTCATTTCAAGTGTTTTATCAGAACTAGTTTCCATCTAAGATGACATTATTTAGCATGTTTATGTTTTAAGTATAATATATCTATTATTTACATGGTGAGACTTTTCTTATGATGAAATTATATCCATTTCTTTTATATGGATTATGTTATGATGAGATGATGTTTATGAAACCCATTTTATTCTTTGGGTTATGATGAATGATTTATGTTTATTTTGGTGCACAAGTAAGAATGATTTCATTATGAGATGGGTGGGACCTATATCTCCCTCCAATGCATTGGGTAAATATTTATATCTCATGAGATAGACATGGATGGAATGGTAAGTTAATCTGGTTCAGTGATACAGGACTGGAACGAGGAGTGAACTCGATTCAGAAAGGGACTTTGTCCCCTAAGATGGTCTTGGCAGCAATGCCTTGGCTACTATGGAAATCATATCATGTGCTTAATGGTTTGCCACAATTACATGTTTTATTCTCATTCTACTTTATCATTATTGATGTTCCTTTATGATATATGTGTTACGTACATCCAAGATTTATGTCTTTTCTCAAGATTTTTATGTTTAGATTTTATGTTCAAGTTTTTGAATTCAAATGTTTATAGATTGTTTTATGTTCTCTATGTTTACCCTTACTGAGAATTTGAGCTCACCCTTTTTATGTTTTCTTTTCCCCAGGATATAAAGAAAGGTTTTAGGTAATAAAAAAAGGGGAAGATCTTTATGGGATATGTTGAAGATATTTCACCATGATTAGAAGATTATTTTTTTTCTTCTGAGTTTCCAAAGACACTAAACTATTACGATCCTTATGTGTTTGTTTTTTATGTATTAAGTATTCCGCAAAAGTAATATAATGTCAATGTACTCCAAGTTTGGGGTCTCTATAGTTGGTATTATAGTCGAAGGAGGTATTAATGGATCTAATCCTTGGGAACTCTCACATGTGAGCATTGGACAAAGCATGGCTCTCCGCCCAAGGGCTTCATGAGGAAATGACTGCCACTGGGGATGGTGGTGTGTCCCACCCAGGGGGTGTATCCACCCATGGAGTCCACTAATAGGTATCAATTATAGTCCACTAGAAGTAATTCTAGACCGCTACAGTTGGTATCAGAGGTAGAGGATGTAGGAATGAATCCATTCCTTGGGAACTCTCACATGTGAGCGTTGGACGAAGCATGGATCTCCGCCCAAGGGCTTCATGAGGAAATGGCTGCCACTGGGGATGGTGGTGTGTTCTGCCCAGGGGGTGTATCCACCCATGGAGTGCCCTGATAGGTATAAATTATAGTCCCCTAGAAGTAATTCCAGACCACTATAGTTGGTATCAGAGGAAAGGTTTAATTAACCTTTGGAAACTAGGATCTGAAAACTTTAGTGAGATCCCTAGAAGATATTTCTAAGGTATGTATAGGGATGTCCCTAAGGTTACATATAAGTATTGGTTATAGTCCTATAATTACAGTAATGATATTAGAATTTAACCTAATATGTTATATATTGAAGGTACTCCCCCCTTAATTATGATTTTTTCCTCTCACATAATTCTTTTTGGGTTTTAGAAAATGGCTAGAAACAGGAAGATTCACAATAATGGAGGATTTGATGGAAAATGGAATGATATTCTTCATGAGAAACCAAATGAAATTGGATCTAGAAGTCCACATATTGTTATTATGCCTAATCATCAATCTCATAATATGATCAATAATCTCAACTTTGGTAAGTTTCCCGACTCAGCTAATAAGAGAAATATGGAGTTTCATGATGATCTTAGGGGAAAGAAAGCTCAATTTACCTCATGTAAATCATATGGGAAGAAGAATCTTGGAGAAAGTTTCAAAGGAACAGGAAGATGCTTTGGGTGTGGAAAAGAAGGACACAAAGCCATTAATTGTAAAGGAAAAGGTTCAGTTAACACCATGGACAAGGATAATGGTATTGTTAAGACATCAACAAAGGTTAAATGTTTTAAATGTGGATTATACAGGCATTATGCAAACCAATTCTCTAAGGGAAAATCTCATGAAGAGAATCAGCATGGTCGTATGGGTAGTATTTATGTTGATGATGATGAAGAGACTACAAATGATATCTGAGATGAACGAATTGTTGAATCTCGGTCAATGGTTTAGTAAGGTAGTGTAATGATTGTATGTTTATGAGGAGTTATGTTGTATAGGTAATTTAATGGTACTATGGAATAAAGAAACATCTAAGGATTGATACACTATTTCTTTTCTTAATGTATTTGAAAGTATATGTTGAATGGTACCGGTAACCATGAATGGTCATTCAGATATTTTTGGAAAGAAGATGATATGCACATAATGAAAGGATAAAGAGATAATGAAATGTTTTATATTATTAATGATATCATGATTGATATAAGGACAAAGTGATATCATGGTTTGAGGATATAGAACTTTTGGGATTTTGGTATGTGGAAAGAGTTAACTTATGACAGCATTCATGTTTTCACTAAGGTTCAATGGGTATTCATTTTTTTCAAGAGAATACATGATTAAGGTATTCACATGTTTGGAATGTGACCAACAAGATATATCGTATGATATATTGGGGATAAATGATGGTTTTCACATGCTCGGTAGATGAAATTTCTAGTAATTGTTTTCTTTATACTACGAGCTTGGATAAAAGTATTTTAGATAAGCCTAAAGATTGGAATGGAATATGTTGGACATAAGTTAGTATTTTTTAAGGATAGAACTCTTTTCAATATTATTTCTGTAATGTTATAATAGTGTAGTTTTAGAAAAAGGACAACCCACAGGACGAGCGACAACCCCTCGCGTCGGACAAGGTTGCGGGAATTGAACCCCCAACTGAAGTGCAACTGGCATTTATCACCTACCACTGGCCTACAGGAAGTCCTTGGTTAGTAGAAACTAGTTTTATTTTATTAAAAGGTATGATATATGAAGCATAAGTCCATTTTTGGAACCATATACGATTAATCTCACCATAATATGGACTTATGTATATAACTTTTGCTAACCATATGTTTGAAACAGATGGAATGACCTATCATTCTATTGCATGATCTGCTAAAACTTCACGGAAGACAAATTCAACTTTATTTCTTTAAGAGATGATGTGGACATTGTTCAAGGCACAAACAACAGTGAGATTATACCAAAATCAAGTAAGTATTTCTTTTAATTCAAAAATTCTTCAACATTAGGGAAATGTTCGTGAAAACCAAAAATGTTGTCCTAGTGCTCTCATATATGATGAATCAGATTGTACCTTAGATCATAACAAATTTATGGCTTTGTGACTGTTGGATTTTTCATAGCCATGTCCTCTACCACTCTCCATCAGAACTTGATGGTTAGATTTCTCTTCCATATCCATATTTTCACCTATGTTATCCTATGTGGAAACCCAGTGATTAGTTAATTTGGGTAACCATTACATTTCATAATTTAGTTTTTAAAGTTAAGTTTTGGTATTCCTTTTTTACTATATGGGTTTCTATGAAAGAAACTCTCAAGTAATAAACCATTTATAACCCTGACGAATTTCGAGGGCGAAATTCATTTTAAGGGGGGTAGAATGTTAGAACCCAAGATTTTATGAGAATTATTATTTTTAATTTTATTGATGCCTTATGTTGTACACTACACCAAAAGGAGCTTTCACTACACGTAACCCTGACTTGGCTTGCATTACACGCAATCGCGACCTTCCTCAATAGCGTGTGTTGTATGCAATAGCGGGTTTCACTAAACAACGATATATTATTATAATATTATTATGAACTATCCATTATGAATAGTATTAACTACATTTTGAATTTTATAACATTATTATTCATCTTACATATTTTCTAAAACATGGTATGTGAACAAAATAAATTTTTCGGGTAAAATAAGTATTTTTCAAAAAATTCAGTTTTGCCGCCTTTTGATGACGCACCCACTTTAAATCTAGTTTTTGAAAAGTTTATAAGTTAAATTTGACAAAATAAAATTCTTATTTGGAATCAAGATATAAAAATTTACTTTGGATAAATTTTTCATATTATTCTGATAACTTTCATATTTTAATGAATAATAAAAACACGCTATATTTTAATTAAAACAAATTTTTTCATCGTAATAATTTTATGGTTAAATTATAATATTTAATGGTTTTAAAGTATAAATAGAATATATTTTTACCATTTAATATAATTTATTTCATTATCATTTATTTTACATTGAATTCATAGGTAAAATCATTTCAATATTTTGCAATTTTTTAACTTTTAAAACTCATTTTCTTAACAATGGGATTAATTTTAAATTAATTTCTGCAAATTCTGTGATTTGACTTTTCAAAAATCGATTCCATATTTAGAAACAGTAGGTAAAAATTATGTTAATAAGCTACTTTTTATTTTTAGTCATTATAAATAGTAACTACGGTAAATTTTATTTACCATAGTTAAAGGTAAATCAGGTAATTAAGGGTAAATATAATATTATAAAATTACCCTAACACTTGTCCTAATATAATTGGATTGTTATATTTTACCCTAAATCATACTTGGGTCGAAATGGAATCTAATGGAACCCACTTGTATTTGATTAAGACCTTTTATTTAGTTTATTTAAAGGAAAGTGAAATGTCTCACTCAAACTTTAATAATTAGATTATTTTTAATATATAGTTATATAGAATATAAATTAGATTATAACTACTAATTTTAAAGATAAATTTTTTTTCTTTATCATGGTAATTAATTTTTAATTTTCAATAAATATTTTATTACCTTAAAATATTATACATTAATGATGTAGAAATTATTTAATTAGTGAAAAATCGATAATATAGTTTTTATTAAAATAATAATACCTATAAAAAGGACCATAAACTTGAAAAAACTTTATTGGTAGAGTATATATTTACCCTAATCATCCAAGGGTCAATGTTTGGACCATTTGGAGCCTTATAAAACCGATTAGGACATTTATATTATTTTATTTTAAATGATGTCAAAGATGTCACCTTCATAATTTAATAAATATATCAATTTAAATGTTGTGATTTGAAGATGATAATTTCGAGTAAAAATATTATTATGAAAGGTATTATATTTATCTTCATCATAGGATTTTATTTTTAATTTTTATGCAACTAATATGTATATTAAATGATTATACAAAAATGATGTAGTAATTGTTTTATTAAGATAAATATCAAATAAATGGTTTTATAAATATTAAAATAAACATTATATGAAATAATTAATGTTCTCCACAAATTTTATAGATGAATATGACATGTTAATAATCTATTAAAATTTTTTTTTCAAATATATCCTCTGTGTGGATTTTATTTAAATTCAAGTAAATGAATAGTGTCAAAATTAACACTATTGTTATTTTATAAAAATAACATATTATTAAATTGTTTAAAAATAAAATAAATATTTAAAAATTATAAATTAAAATTTATGTCATAAATTACCTGATTATGGATAATTCAAAACACATAAGTAATTATTTATACCAATTTAATATTTAGAATATTATTACCAAAAATAATATTAAATAAATTAAATAAGGATAAATCAAATTGATAAGGTTTAAAATAAATTCCCAACATGTCCAAATTTTATTGGCTGATGATATTAAAACCCTATATCATTTCATATTCAGATTTAAGTCATTTTTGGTGGTTTTTAAGTGGGGTTTGAATTTATTATAAATTAATATTTCTTATGTTTCCAAAGGTGCCCCTCTCCTCCCTTATAAAAGGGCTCCTCCTCCCTATCCTCTTCACAACACTTTGAGCCTTCAAGATCAACCAAACCCTGACCATTTATCTTATCCAATTCCCTAGAAACATTCTGGAGGTTTTGGTCTTCTCAAAAGACCAACAATAGTCCCTTAAGAGGAAGCTTAAAAGAGGTGTGTCGAAGAAGAGGTAATCTCTTCCACCGATTCTTTCAAGTTTCTTTCTTCTTCAACTTCTTCTTATTTAGTTGTTTCATTATAAAGTAATGACATCAGTATTAATGATATACTGATATGTAATTATAAATATGAAAAAAACCCATTTCACCTTCTATCCATCATATGGAAAATGAAATCACTGCGCGTGCGTACGTACGTAATACCGTCTCCACGCCGTGGTGTAATCTGTTTTTCCACCACAACCTTACATGGATGGGTATAATGGTGTAAAGAATAACTATATATATGGTTATTATAACATGATACTAATTCTTAGATATAATATCATCTACTCTAATTCCATTCAATAATTATGGGAACGATATCATCACTTGTGCGTACGTATAGATTACCGTCTCCACGACGCGATGCGATTCATTCTCCAAGTTAACCATTCATTAATGATTATAAAGTATATATATATTAAATAATCATGAAATATATGACATATTAATGATACTGTACTTATTTATATTTTATTTACTTACTTCCATTCAATTTAATAAGGAAACGAAAACAGCGTTCATGCGTACGTACGGTCTATCGTCTCCATGAATGATGTATTTATTTCCATTTATAGATCTATTATAAATATGTATATTATGAATATATATTATATATAAATCATGTTTTACATTCTGTAAGTAATTAATAATGATCTAAGTAATCATATGAATAATTACAAGTCAAAACATGGACGATAAATGAAACGATTTTTCCCAAAACGCTACTTTAACATGAATTTACAAAAGAATGGGTAATATAAAGTCATAAGTGAACAATATATGATATCATAACAATGAGTATGATTCTATAATAATTAAATGACATTATTTAAATAATTATACATTAGTTTTGGATACATACGAATCATATCAGACATAAGGTAAGGGATAACTATTCCAATCTCATTCTTATCTGAGATTGTTTATTCGTAAGTATTTACTGGGGTTATATTTTTCATCCATGTCCATTAAAATGTTTTTCATAAAGTGTTTAATATTATTCAATGTATGTTTAAATTCATGTTTACCCCTATTTGACTTTTACATTGTGTTATGGAAAGAATCTTTCATTTGTTTACTATACGAGGAACTTTTTGACTTTTTCGGCAAAAATACGAGGAGAATGTTTTTTAACTTATACGACATGAACGGATTTTTACGGTTTCATAATGCCTAATTTTCATGAATATTACTCTATAGTTTTTCATGGTTATTTTCAATAAAATCCTTTTTCTTTTAAAATTGTGTGGCATTTTGTGAAAAGAAAATGATTTTGTTGAAGAAATGATATTTTCCTCAACAATTCATTTCAAGTGTTTTATCAAAACTAGTTTCCATCTATGATGAAATTATTTAGCATGTTTATGTTTCAAGTATAATGTCTCTATTATTTATATGGTGTTATTTTTATTATGATGAAATTATATCCATTTCTTTTATATGGATTATGTTATGATGGGATGATGTTTATGAAACCTATTTTATTCTTTGGGTTATGATGAATGATTTATGTTTATTTTGTGGAACTGTAGACCCAAGAAAACGCATCCCCAAAATTTTCCAAATGCTTCTATACACTATCCAAGATTGTATAAATTTTCTCAAGCTCCGATTTGGTAGGTCGCAGGGCCCGAACGGAGTTATGGATTAGGAGTTATGGACATTTGAAGTTGGGATGTAAAACTAGTTCGCGAAGCCCATTCACGAAGCCCCCTCCGCGGTCGCGGAATGCCGCCGCGAATAAAGGAGGAGGGACGCTCCGTGAACTCATTTGACGTTTGCGACATGCTGCGAGGAGCGCCACCAAAAATAAATGAGGCGGGAAGCTCCGCGAACCTATTCGAAATTCGTGACGCACCGCGAAGACCCGCTGCGAAGCACAGGAAGCAGGATGCTCCGCGAACGAATTTGACATTCGCAAACCCGCCGCGAAGCGAAGGAGGCGGGACGCTCCGCAAACCCATTTGACATTCACGAGTACACCATGCAGCCACGAAGCCCCTATTCGCGCCGTGTGAGCTCTGCTTCATGGGGCCTCTTGCCTATAAATACCTAGCTCGCCCCCCTTCTCCAGGACAACCATGGTCACTTCGCCCCTTGGGCGGCCGATCTCCTGGTCCATGGAGCTCTGCTTTGCGGCTCCGTGAGGCCATGATCCGCGAGCAGCTTCCTTCTTGTTACTGCTCCGCGAGTCCATGCTCCGCAAGCATCTTCCTTTGCATTACTGCTCTGTGAGACTTTGCTCCGCTAGCCGCCCTTGCTCCGCAAGAGGCCCATGCTGCTCGAGATCCCTCTGCTCCGCGAGACCTTTTCTCCATGAAGCTACTTCGTGAAGACCTATCCTTCATGAGGCTCCTACCTTCGCACCCATCGGTCTATACCCCAGGGGCTGCGCCCCCGCACCCCCGCTCGGGGTCAGTGCTGGGCTGTGGTCCCGGCCTTCCGGGCCGGTCCCTTCACTACCGTCACAGACCCCCATGAAAAATGGAGAGTCTTACCCTAAACTTTTCGGGCCGAGATGTCGGGATTTTCCATTGCACCCTTATGCGCACCCACCTTCCACATATGGAACACCATGATTTGAGATACTCCTCCACAGAACATGAAACACCTTGAGTCGATATATTCCTCTTGGTTTCATTCCCATGTCGTGAGTTGAGGTTTTCATCATAAATTCCCCGAGTACCTTGAGTCGAACAATTCCTTAGGCAACTCCTCCAAACCCAATCACTTGGCTCCTATGCTAGGTTGAACCAAAAAGGGCCTCCCTTTCATAAGTCCCAACACCAACCATTTCTAGGCACCTTATGCATATAGTCCTATCTACATGACTTTAAACTGTAGTAATCCCTATATGATCAATATAGGATGCCTGTTGCTCCAAATAAGAGATGCCTTGTGCTCCCCGCATGAGATGCCAATAGTCCTATCTACAAGACTATAAACTGTAGTACACCCTATGTACCAAACATAGGATGCCTTTTTCTCCAAATAAGATATTCCTTGTGCTCCAAGCATGAGATGCCAATAGTCCTATCTACAAGACTATAAAATGTAGTTCATGCTATGTTCCAAACATAGGATGCCACTTTCTCCAAATAAGAGATGCCTTGTGATCTAAGCATGAGATGACAATAGTCCTATCTACAAGACTATAAACTATAGTACACCCTATGTGCCAATCATAGGATGCCTATTGCACTAAACAAGAGATGCCTTATGTTCCAAGCATAACACGCCTAATTCCATGATTATAGTGGCATGATTCCAACGCCCCTTGGCATTATCCCACTTGTGCACTAGCGCATAGGTGAAGGCCTCAATCCACCAGTGGGTTTGGATTCCCTCATGGTCAGACATGAGGAAGACATTACGGGAAGCTTCCTAGCATAAGCCCCATTCACCATTGCCGCTCCATAGCGGCACCCGGGCAGCTTCCTTGCATAAGACCCATTCACCAGTGCCGCTCCATAGCAGCACCCGGGCAGCTTCCTAGCATAAGACCCATTCACCAGTGTCGCTCCATAGCGGCACCCGGGCAGCTACCTAACGTAAGTCCCATTCACCAGTGCCGCTCTATAGTGGCACCCAGGAAGCTTCCTAGCATAAGCCCCATTCACCGGTGCCTCTCCATAGAGGCACCCAGGAAGCTTCCTTGCGTAAGCCCCATTCACCATTGCCACTCCTTAGCGGCACCCAGGAAGCTTCCTTGCGTAAGCCCCATTCACCATTTCCGCTCCATAGTGGCACCTAGGTAGCTTCCTCGCATAAGCCCCATCCACTATTGTGATCCTATACAGTGGTAAGCCGTTGACATCCTTATCTAGCGGTAAGCTGTTGTGATCCTATCCAGTGGTAAGCCGTTGTGACCCAATCCAGCGGTAAGCCATTGCAACCCCATTCAGTGGCAAGCCGTTGACATCCTTATCCAGTGGTAAGACATTGCAACCCCATTCAACGACAGTCTGTTGACATCCTCATCCAGCGGTAAGCCGTTGCGACCCAATTTAGTGGTAATCCGTTCACATCCTTATCTAGTGGTAATCCGTTATGACCCAATCTAGCGGTAAGCGGTTGAAACCCCCAATCGGAGGTAAGACATCATCAAAAGAACTATGTGGACTTTGATTCCCTGCCATAGGGACATGTAGGAAGCCTCTTCAAGGCTGAAGCCCGAAACTATCATCATACTTTTCCTCAAGCCTTCATCCTGGTGTAAGTCCCGACACCATGGGCCACTTAACGCATAAGCCCCTCTTCGCTTCCCACAGACACACCCTTCGCGATGTGATCATCATGTCTTTTCTGCCTCTTGTTTCTCACACCGAGCATGACTCACGTGGTCTTAGAGTAAGAATTGACTATGACACCCACCCTCGTCCAGCATGACTTTAAACTGTATGCCCTCATCCAGCATGACGTTAAATTGTATGCCCTCATCCAGCATGACGTTAAACTGTATGCCCTCGTCTAGCATGACGTTAAACTATATGCCCTCATCCAACATGACGTTAAATTGTATGCCCTTGTCCAGCATGATGTTAAACTGTACACCCCCATCCATCATGATGTTAAACTGCACACTTGAACTACGAGGACTTTGATCCATGTCAAGGCATGGTACGTAGAAAGCCTCCCTGAGGTTCAAGCCCCGTCATCCATCAGACCAAGGTCCTTCTTCACGTCGGTTCTCCGACACTCACATTCATATCCGAACTACGTGGAATTTGATCCATGTCAAGGCATGGTACGTAGGAAGCCTCCCTGAGGTCCAAGCCCAACAATCATTGGTTCCGACCGTCTCTGTGTTGGTGTGCCAAGCCCCCATTTTCACCTGAACTACATGGTCTTTGATCTATGTCAAGGCATGGTACATAGGAAGACTTCCTGAGGTTCAAGACCACCATCCACCCAGGCTAAGGTCCTTTTTCACGTCGGTTCTCCGACACACCCCGTCCCACATGACGTTAAACCGCATCCTAATCTATAGGTAAGCCATTGTGACCCTGCCACCCAGTTGTTCCGACATCCCTTCATGTCATTTCAACAGCCCCTTTTCAACCTGAACTACGAGGACTTTGATCCATGTCAAGGCATGGTACGTAGGAAACCTCATGAGGTTCAAGCCCAACACCCATTGGACCAAGGTCCTTCTTCACGTCGGTTCACCGACATCTATTATGAACTATGGATTCTTTGATCCATGTCAAGGCATGGTACGTAGAAAGCCTCCATAAGGTTCAAGCCCACCACTATTCATCTGTACCAAGGTCCATCTTCACGTCAGTTCATCGGCACCCCATCCCGAACTACAAGGACTTTGATCCATGTCAAGGCATGGTACATAGGAAACCTTATGAGGTTCAAGCCCAACACCCATTGGACCAAGGTACTTCTTCACGTCGGTTCATCGGCGTCCATTATGAACTACAGAGTCTTTGATCCATGTCAAGGCATGGTACGTAGGAAGCCTCCCTGAGGTTTAAGCCCACCACCATTCATCTGGACCAAGGTCCATCTTCACGTTGGTTCACCAGCTCCCCATCCCAAACTACATGGCCTTTGATCCATGTCAAGGCATGGTACGTAGGAAGCCTTCACAAGGTTCAAGACCATCACTTGGTCGTTCCGACCCCCTTCACATCGGTTCACCCCCATCCCGCATGACATTAAACTGTATCCATCTGAACTACGTGACCTTTGATCCATGTCAAGTCATGGTACGTAGGAAGCATCACGAGGTTCAAGCCCATCACCCATCAGACCCAGGGCCATCTTCACGTCAGTTTGATAATGACACCATCCTGAACTACGTGGTCTTTGATTCCCTTCCATGGGGATACATAGAAAGCCTCCATGAGGCTCAAGCCCAGCACCTATCCACGCATCCATTCTCACGGGCCGCCTCCTCATGTGTCCCATCATCCCACCGAACTACGCGGACTTTGATTCCCTGCCACAGGGATACGTAGGAAGTATCTTTGAGGCTCAAGCCTAACTTCACTGTCCCCCTTGTGATAGTCCCATTTCATTCCCCCTCTACTTCATTCAACTCTCCATCATCCATCCCGATTCTCACCCGGGCCGCCACATCCCGGTGGGATCATGCCATCCACCTCCTCACTGCTCCTAGAAGTGCTTTGGCCACTATCCATGCGTAAGCCTCAACATGTCTCCGGGTCGGTTTCCTCTGTGTACACCCCGATTCATCACCCCTACGAACTCTATGGGTTTTGATCCCTGTCCTCTACATAGGGTATGTAGGAAAACTCCAAGAGGTCCAATACCAGCCAATGGTAATCCATGGTGTCCCCCATCCTAGGTTGCAGCCTCTTTGATCCGCCCTCAGTGGTGTTTAGATCAACCATTACAGTGTGACATCTCCCCTCCATGGGGTGCACCGTCTTGGATCCGTCCTCATTGGGCGTGCTGATCCATCCATCTTCCAGGTGTTCCCTCCTTGGGATGTACCAATCTGATCCGTATCCATGGGATGTTCTGATCACCCTTAAACCATCTCCACAAGATGTTAAAATCGTGGCCTACCTCGTGATAAACATGAGATGCTTGAGGAAAACCTCGGATGACATGCCTTTGGCGTAACCGTCTCTTCTATACGTTAATATTGTAGCATACCATGTGTTAAACACGGAAAGCTGAGGAAAACCTCAGATACATGCCTATGGAATATGATTCCCCGCATTCGACATGGGGTGCCTTAGGTTATGCACCCTTGAGAATCCCTCTTATGATGAAGAATATAGGTTTTCCAATGTCCATGCACCCATAGATTCCCCGAAATGCCTGATGTTGTCGTCTACTCCAACTGAAAGTTTCTACCCTGTCAAGACCCCATGGAATGTATTGACGGAAGTAGTGTAATTAACCGGCGTCCATGAAGATATGGCACCAGGAATGATATTCACAAACAACGTATTAAATCTATAAGGGAGACGCAGACTAGGTGACAAGTTCTGAGGAGGAATCCATAGAAGGAAGAACCGACATCCCATCATACCGTTTCGATCAAGGAGTAGAAGTCCCTAAATAAGGAGCGGATGCCACCCGCCTTTGGAAAGCGGGAATGTGGGGTAACAAAATACTCGCGCCTGTCGCGCCCAAGCGGATAGATGCGCACGCCCCGACGAAAGTGTCAGAAATAGGAACAAGTAAGAATGATTTCATTATGAGATGGGTGGGACCTATATATCCCTCCAATGCATTGGGTAAATATTTATATCTCATGAGATAGACATGGATGGAACGGTTAGTTAATCCGATTCATTGATACAGGACTGGAACGAGGTGTGAACTCAATTCAGAAAGGGACTTTGTCCACTAAGATGGTCTTGGCAGCAATGCCTTGGCTACTATGGAAATAATATCATGTGCTTAATGGTTTTCCACAATTACATTTTTTATTCTCATGTTATTTTATCATGATTGATGTTCCTTTATGATATATGTGTTATGTACTTCCACGATTTATGTCTTTGCTCAAGATTTTGATGTTTAGATTTTATGTTCAAGTTTTTGAATTCAAATGTTTATGGATTGTTTTATGTTCTCTATGTTTACACTTACTGAGCATTTGAGCTCACCCTTTTTATGTTTTCTTTCCCCAGGATATAAAGAAAGGTTTTAGGTAAGAAAAAAAGGGGAAGATCTTTATGGGAGATGTTGAATATCTTTCACCATGATTAGAAGATTTTTTTTTCGAGTTTCCAAAGGCAATAAACTATTACGGTTCTTGTGTGTTTGTTTTTGTTATGTATTAAGTATTCTGAAAAAGTAATGTCATGTCCATGTATGTCAAGTTTGGGGTCTCTATAAACTGGGCATATGACTTTCTACTTAATGCATTAGCCATAGAATTCCCTTTTCCCAGTGTATACATCAAATCATATTCAAAAATTTAGAGATACTCCATCTATCTCCTTTTCTTCTTATTCAAGCCTCACTGTGATAAAATGCATTTCAAGATTTTGTAGTCTATGAACATAGTAAATTTATCACCAAAGAGATAATGTCTCCATGTTTTCAAATCATGGACGACTCCAGCTAACTCCAAATCATGTGTTGGGTAATTCTTATTATGAACCATAAATTTCATTAAACCATAAGCAACCACATGGTCTCCTTGCATGAGAACACCTCCCAACCCCAATCCCAAAGCATCACAGTACATGACATACCCCTATCTAGATTCTTGAAAAATCAAGATAGGTGTTGATGTAATCCAAACATTCAGATCCTGAAAAGACTTCTAGCATTCTTCTGTTCATTGGAATATAGCATTTTTCCATGTTAGAGCTTTCATTGGTGAAGCTAGTCATGAGAAATCATGAACAAAGCATCGGTAGTAACTAGATAGACAAAGAAAACTTCATATCTCAATGACATTCTTCAGTGGTTTCCATGAGATAACAACTTCTATCTTTTTAGGATCAACAAAAATGCCTTTTTCAGAAATTACATGACCACAAAAATGTACTTCTTCTATACAAAAATCACACTTTGATAATTTGGAATAAAAATAGTGATCTATCAAGATTTGTAACACTATTTCCAGGTGTTCCTCATGGTCATACCTTGTCTTTGAATACACCAATATGTCCTCTACAAAGACCCCAACAAATGAGTCTAGATATCACTGAAATATTTGATTCATCAAAGACATAAAGACTGCTGGTGCATTCGTTAGACCTAAAGACATGACTATTTATTCATAGTGGACATATCTGCTTCTGAAACTATCTTTGGAATATCTTCCTTCCAAACTCACAATTGGTGAAATCCTGATCACAGGTCAATCTTGAAGAACCACTTAGCTCACCTTAATCGATCTAATAGATAATCAATGTGAGGAATTGGATATCTATTATTTATCTTAACTTGGTTGATCTTACGATAATCAACACACAACCGAAGAGTTTCATCTTCCTTATTCACAAACAAAACTGGTGTTTCCCATGGAGATGTACTTGGTCAAATGAAACCATTGATTTCCAACACCTATAACTACACTTTCAATTCTTGTAACTCTGTTAGTTCCATAATACACAATGGAAGGGGAATAGGACTGGCCACAGAAGGAGATCAATCGTAAACTCCAATTCCGTTATTGGTGGTAACCCTGTGAAGTTCTCAAGAAATACATCTAGAAATTGATCCACAATTTCTGGAAAAATATTTTCCTCAATCTCTTTCATTGATACCAAAGTCAACACTATCAACTGGTAAGAGTTTGTTCCCATTGTCGGTGCTAACAATCTCTTTTCACCATCTTTTTACCGTCCTCTCTGCTCTGAAGAGATATTTGATGCCATCCTCAGTCATGAAACTAATTGTTCTCCTATAATATTTGATGTGATCCTTGAACATTGTCAACCAATCCATACCCAGGATTACATCATAGACATCCATGTACAACATCGAGAATTCCCATTTCATCTTAGCTCCATCAATAGTTATATCACATGCTCTACACAGAATGGTTCGACATTCTCTTTCCCCAAGATGAGTTTGGAGTTTTAACCTAGAAGGAATCATTTCCAACAGTAAACATAGAAAATAAATAGCACAAGAAGCAATGAAAGAATGTGATGCACCAACATCGAAGAGCACTTATAGAAGGGTAGAATTCAAAAGAATTGTACCTCTCACCATAGATAGTCTAGCCTGATCATCGACAATCATCTGCTCAGCTCCATACAATTGCTTCATTGCTTCACTGTTCTCCTTTTTCCATGTTGAGATTGTAACGACCCAAACCCGGATCCACATAACAGGCTCCCCATACCCAGTTCTCCACATGAACTCAAGTGAATTTCCCCAAACACCAGAGGCTGCCGACTAGCAGCGAGGTCCTAGGTGACTTAGTGGGGAAACTATGCCCTCATTTGGTAAAGTATGCAATGGAAGGAAAATAACATAACAATAGAAAAAGCAATAAACAGCACATGAAAACTGAAACTAAACATCAGAAGCAATGTATAATATAATAATGATGCAGCATGACACATGTGTCTATGGAAAGCAGTAAACAAAACAATGTGCTGAAATACAACTGAAACCCAAGTAGCAAAAGTAAACACTAACTCCAGCAGCATCGTGAACGTAAGCTCGGTCCCATGCTCTCCAGCTCTAACCAGCAATCAAGCACCTGAGTTAGAAGGGCCACAATCCCTATCCACACCTGCAACCATATAATCTGTTTGTGCCAAAAAGCAGGACCCAAATAGGGTGTGAGACTAATCCCAGTAGGAAACCACTACAAGATTTGTACCCTACTGTCAGTGAGTAATATAGAAAAAGTAAAGGAAAATAAGTACAGTAATGGACTAGGATTACACCATTAAATAATCCTACCAATTACCATTCACATTCATTTTATTAAAAAACCAGGGAAGAACTAGAAAATCATTATATTCCAAGGTAAGCAAGTAACACAACAGGTATCTCAAAAGACTACCGAAACACAAGCAGTACAAACCCCAAGCTTGTTCTTTGGCTTGGTGGAATCATCACAACCAACCATCAAAATTCACACTGACCATATGGGTGGCTCAAAATAGAAGACCCCTATAGTCCAGTAATCAAACAAGGCACATACACTCTGGGAATCTCTCACGTAAATTCCCCTATGGTCTTGCAATGATAGCTACAAACTCTCTGAGGAGGAACTTACGTCTAATTCCTACTGTGGTCCCGATGTGTGGGTAAAATAAGAACACTCTTGGGAATCACAAATTCCTATTCCCATAGGTCCTGCATATGAAACTAAAACCAACAGACCCTCTAGGGAAGCACTTAATCATCTATTCCCTCTTTGATCTCCCGCACTAGGTTCTCACATCCCTGAGCAGTCCAGTCATGCGTAATTGACTGTCAGCAGCCCTAAGTAAGTTCAACAACTACTTGGATAATATCTACCATGCATCAAAAGAATTTAAACAATAGGAAACACATGCAATCAGTGATAACAAGTAAACTAACAATTGCAATAGGGTTTGCCTCACAGGCAAACGGTGCCAACGGCGATAAATAACCAAACAGGGAGAGACAACCATGGGGTGATCCTCAAACATGAAACTGAGCATATATTAGCAACAATTAATCATAAACTAATAATAAATCTAGGGAAAACAAACAATAAGATCAAAATCCTAAACTCGGAATACCCAATACATGGGTATCCGACACTTTTGCAACAAAAACTCAAAGAACTTCAATGTAGGGAAAAACCAAACTACCTTGATCCTCGAAGATCGATATACTTGAATCTTGGCCCATGAATCGGCCTAGAATGGAGTAGATCTGCAAAAAAATCTAAAAAATTCAACCTCAGATAACTCACACGAGAGAAATAATCAGGAAACGAGGCCAAAGAAGAACCAAGAACTCACTGCTGTGATTATTTTGCAATCAATGAAGTTTAATTCGGACGACCGGTGACAGATCGGTGGCTCGGATAAGAATCGGCCTCCTCGGACACTCTGGATGAAATTAGGCGGAGAAGAAGACATTTATGAGCATTAGGCGTGACCCCAGTTCGATTAATGAAATAAAAAAGAAAGTACACGGCGTGTACTTTCAGAGTAAACGACATGTACTAGGACCTTCCATACTCTTCCAAAATCGGCCTCCATGTCACCCCTACACACAATGTGTGTGGCCCGGGCACAGCCATCACACGGATTCGAGCGGGAAAAGAGTACACGGCGTGTACTCAGAAAGTACACGGCGTGTACTTCAAAAATTTCCAGAAACTTTATTTTTCCCAAAAACCCCAGAAAAAGGAAAAACATACCTCAAACAAAGATCCAGGTTCTTAAAAACTTCCCCCCTTAAAGAAATTCATCCCGGAATTTCCCTAACGAGGCATAGAAGAAGGAACCTCGAACAACTCTGGCCACTGCGATCACATATCAGCCTCTCTCTCCTAAGTCTCATCCTGTATACAGTCGTGCTGCTATAGCACCCATACCAGAGGAACAAACCATCCACAGAGTACCTTTTCACTATGATCAACAATATTTATAGGATGATCCTCGAAATATGCATCCTGCTCCAGCTCAACCTCCTCGGGTTAAAAAACACGAGACAGGTCTGGGAAATACCTTCGAAGCTGAGAAACATGAAAGATGTCATGCATGGACTGGTACCTCTGAGGTAACCGCAACCTGTAAGCCACCAGCTCCACTCTCTCCAGAACCTCAAATGGACCGATGTATCTAAGTGAAAGCTTTCCCTACCTCCTAATCCTCTTATGTCCCAACCTCGGGGTAACGCACAGGAAAACCTGATCTCCGTCCTTGAACTCCAAAGGTCATCTCCGCTGATCAGCATAAGACTTCTAACGAGACTGTGTTGTAGCCATCCTCTTCCGAATCAACTCTATCTGTTCTGAGGTCTCCTGAACAAGACGAAGTCCTAGAAAAGCTGCCTCTCCTGCATCTAGCCAGCATAAAGGTGATCGACATGGCCTACCGTACAAAGCCTCGTAAGGCGCCATCTGAATAGTTTCTTGAAAACTATTGTTGTAGGCGAACTCCACCATAGGGATATGCTTCTCCCAAGTACTGCCAAAGTATAGAATGCAAGCTCAGAGCATATCCTCAAGCACCTGAATTGTATTCTTAGATTGGCCATCAGTCTGGGGATAGTAAGCTGTACTCAGAAGCACTTGTGTACCCAGAGACCTCTGTAGCCCCTGCCAGAAGTGTGAAGTAAAACGTGCATCCCTGTATGAAACAATAGAGTGTGTAACTCCATGCAGACATACAATCTCTCAGATGTACAACCGTCCCATCTCATCAACACTGAAAGTCTCCTTGATCGGCAAGAATTGGGAAAACTTCGTGAGCATGTCCACTATAAGCCAAACTGCATCATTTCCTTGAGGTGATCTTGGTAAACCTGTCACGAAGTCTATTGCGACATCATTCCATTTCCACTCAGGAATGGGTAACTGCTGCAAAAGCCCTACTGGTCGCTGATGCTCTTCCTTCACCTGCTGATAGGTGGAACACTGCATAAAAAAACCAGCCACATCCTTCTTCATACCTGGCCACCAATACTGACGACGTAAGTCTCGGTACATTTTGGTGACACCAGGATGAACTGACCAAGCTGAATCATGAAACTCCTACATCAGCTCCTCACGTATGTCCTCTGAAACCCATACGCGGTCATGAAAACCTAGCACCTCATCATTGCCCACTTTCCACCCCAGAGTAGGGTCTCCATCTGACACACCCTCCCGTAGGACTAGGACTTCTGGGTCTGATAGATTCCTCATTCGAACTCGATCAAAAAGGGTTGAGGAAACTGATACAGAAGAAAGAACTGTCTGTCCCTGTCTGTCATGCACCTCCAAATGCATCTCAGAGAACAGAGCCATAAACTTCCACTCACTGCTAGCCTCCTGAACTGCCTGCATCTGAGTCCTCCTGCTCAGTGTGTTAGCCACAGAATTGCCTTTCCCAAGCGTATAAGCATGATCGAAGTCGAAAGAATTTAGGTAATCGAACCACCTCCGTTGTCTTAGATTCAAGTCACGCTGTATGAAGATATACTTGAGGCTCTTGTGGTCAGTATATACCTCAAAATGCTCTCCCATAAGATAGTGTCTCCAACAATGCAAGGCTTGAACAACTGCAGCCAACTTCAGGTCATGCGTAGGATAATTATTCTCATGTGGCCTCAACTGCCAAGATCCGTGCGCAACAACATGATCTTCCTATATAAGAATTGCCCCAAGACCGATGCTAGATGCATCACAGAAAACTGTATAACTCTTACCCACTAGAATCGGTGCTAAAGTCAATCTCCCCTTCAGCTCATGGAAGGTTGAGTCGCAAGCTTCTGACCAAACGTACTTCACACCCTTCTTAGTCAAGCCCATCAATAGCACTACTAATCATGAGAAGTCATGTATAAACCGCTTGTAGTAACCAGCCTGTCCCAAGAAACTACGTACCTTGAATACATTCTTCGGCTGCTCCTAGGTAACTACTACTCTCACCTTCTCTTGGTCTACTGATACTCCTGTCTCTGAGATGAAATGGCCTAGGAAGTGAATCTCGTCCATCCAGAAGTGTCACTTTGAGATCTTAGCATATAACTGATGCTCTCTTAGTGTACTCAATACGATCTCAAGATGGGTACCATGGTCCTGTCGAGTGTAAGAGTACAACAATATATCTTCCACAAAGATAACGACGAAAGAGTCCAAGTAAGGATGGAAAACTCTGTTCATCAGCGCCATGAAAACTGCTGGCATGTTCGTGAGACCAAACGGCATAACCAGATACTCATACAGACCATACCTACTTCGAAAAGCTGTGAGAGGTTTATCAGATGGTCTGACCCGCAACTGATGATAGCCGGATCTTATTTCGATTTTCGAGAACACCTTGGCTCCTCGAAGCTGATCAGAAAGATCATCAATCCTCAGAAATGGATATCGGTTCTTGACCTTCAACTGGTTCAGCTTCCGATAGTCCACACAAAGTCGTAAGGTACCATCCGCCTTCTTCACAAACAACACAGGCGAACCCCAAGGGGAAGTACTGGGTTGGATAAAAACCTTCGCCTGCAACTCCTCCAACTACTTCTTGAGTTCTTGAAACTCAGGCATAGCCATTATATAAGGAGGTATGGATACTGATGATGCTCTTTTCACAAGATCAATAGAGAAGTCTACCTCAAGTTCTGGAGTCAAACCTAAAAATTCTTCTGGAAAGACATCCGGAAAACGGTCAACTACCGGAGGGAAGTC
Organism: Viscum album; assembly: GCA_963277665.1. Taxonomy (NCBI): domain Eukaryota; kingdom Viridiplantae; phylum Streptophyta; class Magnoliopsida; order Santalales; family Viscaceae; genus Viscum; species Viscum album. The sequence goes on along the minus strand of OY728121.1, from coordinate 1,628,438,610 downwards.
CATCTGAGAATTCCCCTGATCATCCAGATGTAAACTAGCAATCTGGGCTGTAAAACTGCCTAACCCATGATGCTATGGTCCAGATCTACTTGCCTGGACATCCGATTCGCCCTTGTGAAGAAAGGACCCACCCTCTGGTGACGTGAAACTCACCCTAAGGCGATAACAATCAACAACAGCTTGAAAAGGAACTAGATAGTCCATTCCAAGAATGACATCATAACCCGTCATCTCAAGGACATAAAGATCCCACAATAAGTGACACCCACCAACCTCAAGGGGGAACTCCTTGCACTAACACACACTAGTAGTTCTATGTCCCAAAGGAGTGTCTAGTGCCAAAGTATCCTCAGAAGTAAAGACAGCAAGTCTAAGGCTCTCCACAGTGTGCACAAAAATAAAGCTATGAGAAGCTCCAGTATCGAAAAGTGCAGAAGATAAAAATGAGGCTACTAAGATCATACCTCGAACTTTGGAAGGTCCAGGATCCTTCTCCTGATGGATCTACTCTACCGCAAACGTATGGCCAATACCGCGGCCCTGTGTAGCAGCCTGATATCCCTGAGCTGATCCTCCCTGAGCCTGACCACCGCGTCCACGACCTCTACTCTGGCCTGAATGACCTGAAGAACTCCATCCCCCAGTATACTATGGAACTGGTAATCCTACTCCTGTACGAGGAGTAGAAACTAATCCTCCTTCACTAGCTACTGAAAGAATAACCCTGTAAAAATGTTGCAGATGACCCATCTTGCCGTAAGCTCGGCACTCCACTGGATCTCTTGGGCACTGAGGCTTCTTATGCCTGCTATTTCCACACTGATAGCACAACACCTGGTTGTCAAATGGAAGATCTCGTCTTCCAGAAGAATTACCTTGCTTCCTCGAGTCACCTCGAGTAGACTCTCGGTGGTGTTTCCTGCTTTAAGTATGCAATGAATCAGTCTTGGATGCTAAACCGCCCTGGTCAACAGCTCCAGTCTCCCTCATATTCTATTCGGTGATCAGTTCCTGGTTGACTATTAGGGTAATATAAATCAACTGGAAGATGTTCACCTGCGATCTGATCTTTGGTTTGAGGCCTTCCTCAAACTTCCTTGCCAAAAACAGCTCGTCATTTCCTAGAACAGGAGCGAAATGCTGTAACTCAGTGAAACTGGAGGAATACTCCATAACCGAAAGAGTACCCTGCTTCAGGTTCATGAACTCTCTAGCTCTGTCGGCCCTCAGTGTCATCGGATAGAAGTAGTCATAGAACGTACACTGGAACTCGTCCCAAGCCATAGTCTATTGGTGCCCTGCCTACGAGACCACATCCCACAACCTCTTGGCAGAATCTCGCAGCATGTAAGTCACGAGCTTAACCCTTCTATCTGGGGGTGTCTGCAAATGCTCAAAGATGGAAATCATGGTTTCTAGACATGAATTTGTAGCCTAAGGTCCTCCATCCCCTGTGAAGGTGGGAGGATGCTGCTGTTGGAAGACTCGCATCAGCTCTTCCATAGACGGGGTAGGATGCTGAGCTCCCAGGAAGGTCTGCGTGAACCTCATGAAACCTTCTCTAAACTGAGTGTTGGCACTAGTGTCTGGAATCACTGCAGGCACCATGTCCGGAATGATTGGAGTAACTACTGGTAGTCCCTGGTCTGCCATATCAGGCGTACGGTCACCGCCTGGTTCCTGGCATGCAACGGGAGGACGTCTTGGTGCCATGACCCTGAAAGGTCAAAATCACACCTCAGATTTAGGATTAACAAGGACAGAAAACACAAGATTAAAAAATGGGAACATGATATTGAAACACTTAAGTTTGCAAAACAAGACTACACGACGTGTATTTAAACTACACGACGTGTCTGCTAAGCCTTCCACATGGGCGTGTAACTCTTCCACCACTGGTCGTGTAACATCCCAGTCTACACGGCGTGTTGTCCCAAAAACACAATGTGTACTCGAACTCCACTCCCCTGCCCGAGTCTCTTTACATGGCTAACCTACACAGTCCTTCTAATTCTAAACTACACGACATGTTCACTAAGGACACGGCGTGTACTAGACAGGTTTCGAAGACCCGTGTAGCGGTTACACGACCGACTACATGGCTGACCCCTACACGGTGTGTTCCGAACAAACACGGCATGTATAAGAATAGATAACACCGACCCGTGTTGTTAGTAACATGGCCGGGTACCCAAAAGGAAACTACACGGAGTGTTCGTATAGAACACGACGTGTAATATGCAAGTTTCCCCGGCCGTGTTGTTAGTGACACGGCCGGGTACACGGTTGACTACTCCACGGCGTGTACTTATGGTACACGACATGTCCCTGAAGACTTTCCGACACCCCATGTCTCTGTTCACACAGTTAGTAACACGGTTTAAAAACTACACGGCGTGTATTTATAAATTACACGCCCTGTATTCTGGGTTTTTCCAGGCAGTAGCTCAGAAACTGCACCGAATGCCAGAAACACTGAAAAACAAACATCTATGTGCCAAATTCCGATCCGTGGGGGCCCATAATCCCCGCGAATCAAAGCTTAGCATCATAAAAATTCATATATCAAGTAAAAAAAAGTATGTCTGTCACAACAACTATCACAACAACATGCATAATTTATCACGACATCTATCACAATAGTATGAAATTCTAATGCACCCTATATGGCATGGTAAAATGCATGACATGTGATTTCTTACCCAGTGCCTATATGATGCATGAGATGGTACAACCTCATCTGATCGGGTTGCAACAAAATAGAACCACAATCATATAAACTGTAACAACACAAAACATGTGAATCACCCAACGGTGAAATATAATAAACTGTAACACTTTCAAAGACTGAAAATTTCAATTACGAGGTAATATAGCTTTTCCCTGTACACAGGTTAATTACTCTCTGACAAAGTTAAGTAATAACTACCCATTTCTTCCTATCCCTATCTATTGTCGCAAAACAATAAGGAAATATAAAAGAAGAAAACCTCCTCTGATACCACTTTGTAACAACCCGAAACTGGAGCCACATAACTGGTGCCCCGTACTCGGTTCACCACATGACCTCAAGTGCGTTTCTACAAATTCCAGAGGCTACCGACTAGCAGTGAGGGCCTAGGCGAGTCAGTGGGGAAACTATGCCCTCATTTGGTTAAGTATGCAGTGAAAGGAAAATAACATAACAATAGCGGAAGCAATAAACAGCACATGACAAATGAAACTAAAAAGCGAAAGAAATGTATAATATAATAATGATGCAACATGACACATGTGTCTATGGAAAGTAGTAAACAAAACAACGTGCTGAAATACAACTGAAACCCAAGTAGAAAAAGTAAAACAGTAACTCCAGCAGCATCACGAGCATAAGCTCGGTCCCATGCTATCCAGCTCTAACCAGTAATCAAGCACCTGAGGTAGAAGGGCCGCAATCCCTATCCACACCTGCAACCATATAATCTGTTTGGGCTGAAAAGCAGGACCCAAACAGTGTGTGAGACTAATCCCAGTTGGCAACCACCACAAGATTTGTTCCCTACTGTCAGTGAGTAATATAGAAAAAGTAAAGGAAAATAAGTATAGTAATGGACTAGGAGTACACCAGTAAATAATCCTACCAATTACCATTCTCATTCATTTCATTAAGCAACCAGGTAAGAACTAGCAAAGCATTCTATTCCAAGGTAAGCAAGTAACACAACAGGTATCTCAAAAGACTACCGAAACACAAGCAGTACAGAACCCAAGATTGTTCTTTGTCTTGGTGGACTCATCACAACCAACCATAAAAATTCACACTGACCCTCTGGGTGGCTCAAACTAGTATATACCTATAGTCCAGTAATCAAACAAGGCACATACACTATGGGAATCTCTCACATAAATTACCTTATGGTCTTGCAACGATAGATACAGACTCTCTGAGGAAGAACTTACATCTAATTCCTCTTATGGTCTTGATGCATGGGTAAACTAAGAACACTCTTAGGAAGCACAAAGTCCTATTCCCGTAGGTTCTGCATACGAAACTAAAACCAACAGACCCTCTTGGGAAGCACTTAATCTTCTATTCCCTATTTGATCTCCCGCACCAGGTTCTCACAGCCCTGAGCAGTCCAGTCATGCGTAATCGACTGTCAGCAGCCCTAAGTAAGTTCTATAACAGATTGGCTAATAGCTACCATGCATTATTAGCATTTAAACAATAGGAAACACATGCAATCAGTGATAACAAGTAAACTAACAATTGCAATAGGGTTTGCCTCACAGGAAAATGGTGCCAACGGTGATAAACAACCAAACAGGGAGAGACACCCATGGGGTGATCCTCAAACATTCAACCTAGAATATATTAGTAACAATTAATCATAATCTAACAAGCAATCTAGGGAAAAAACAATAAGATCAAAATCCTAAACCCGGAATACCTGATACATGGGTATCCGATACTTTTGCAACCAAAACTCAAAGAACTTCAACGTAGGGCAACAAACCACCTACCTTGATCCTCGAAGATCGATATACTTGAACCTTGGCCCGTGAATCGGCCTAGAACGGAGTATATCTGCAAAAATGTCTAAAATGTTCAACCTCAGATAACTCACACAAGAGAAAGAATCAGGAAATGAGGCCAAAGAAGCACCAAGAACTCACCGCTGCGATTCTTCTGCAATCGAAGGAGTTTGATTCGGACGACCGGTGACGGATCAGTGGCTCGGAGAAAAATCGGCCTCCTCGGATGCTCTGGATGGAATTAGGCAGAGAAAAAGACGTTTATGAGAATTAGGCATGACCCTGGTCCGATTAATGAAATAAAAAAGAAAGTACATGGCGTGTACTTTCAGATTACACGGTGTGTACTGGGTCCTTCCGTACTCCACCAAAATCAGCCTCCACGTCACCCCTACACACCGTGTGTGTGGCCCGGGCACAACCATCACATGGCTTTGTGCAAGAAAAGAGTACACGATGTGTACTCAGAAAGTACATGGCGTGTACTTCAAAAATTTCTAGAAACTTTATTTTTCCCAAAAACCCCATAAAAAGAAAAAACATACCTAAAACGAAGATCCGAGTTCATACAGAGATTGCCTGGGATGAGAAGTCATGGTATTCCTAGAATCAACATGGCCAGATCTTCTCTACTGCCAAGACTAATTCTTCTTTCTTTTCCCTATCAAAGCATACGATGCTTGGAACACATGAGAAGTGTCTCAAGCACCTGACTTTGGAGAACTATGAAAATAGCACTGAAGATGTCCCATATTGTTGAAATTATGAAATTATATAGATTTTTTTGTACACTCTCACTTTATTTGGTCAAGTGAACCACATTAAAAACAACTTGCGTTGCTCTTGGGTTATAGAGGAAGGTTCACTGATCCAGCTGTCTGATTCTGATTTCCAGTTTCACCTTGGAAATAGGTGTCTATTTTCCACTTTCACCCAGTGGTTGAGTTCCCACCATTCTATTTGGGTACTATAATACCTCCTCTCATTGATCCCGAGATATCATGTTCATCCATAGTATTTATGTTCACTATCTCTATATAATCCTTAATATAGATCACTGCAATCATCGATTGAATCTCTTGTCACAGCCCCGATTCTAAGATGTGTGCCTTCAAGGATTCACTTGCTTCAACTTCTGGTGAAAATGAACTAAATTAATGAACTTAGCCAGATACTCTGTGATAGTGAGACTCTCTTGTTTCAGGATAAAAAAGTCCATTGTTTTCTTGATCTTGAACGTGTGAGGATGGAATTGTATATTGAACAATTCCTCAAAATTCTCTCATGTAAGTCCTTCATCCAATTTAGCCTACCCTGATAACTCCCACCTACTGGAATGAAAAATCATCGAGTATATACATTTCTAGCTTGACCTTTAGGTACACTAGTGTGTCGATGAAATCAAAGATATGATTCATCCTACTAAGCCACACCTGCGCCTTCTCGAGTTCACCATCACCCCAAAATTTAGGTGGATTCTGATTCATGAACTGGATGGTATGATCCACAAGCCTTGGTTCATTTCTTCAGTTCCCTATATCCACAGCTTGAAAATCTTGTACAATACTCTGAACCAGCTCTTGGTTCACTCATATTTCATGTGCATCCACATTTTCCGTAGCTTCTTTGGGTTTGTTTCAATGATGCCTACTGGGTGCCATTTTCTAAACCAACAAAAAACTCTTTCAATCTCACTCACTATAAACCGATGGCTTAGCATTTAAAATTATATCACATCAACTATCACAACATTGTTTTCCAAAACAACCTTTTTCCATGTTCAAACATTTTTGAAAACATTAAACATGCTTTTTGAAAATTAAACCATTTTTAAAATACTATAATCATTCCCTTTTTCGAAATATTTAATTTGAAAATAGTTTCATAATTGTTCAAAAATCAACACTTTTTCACAACATGAATCATTCCTCAAAATGATGTATGCACTCCTAGTGGGAATTCATTCCTCAAAAATGCATGTTATTATTGTCTCATTGGCTAAACACATGAAAATGAGACTTCCATCATTATAGAAGTGTCTCCAAAACACTTATATACCCAACTCCCTAGTAACATGAATTTCATCATAAAAGGGTTAGCTACGTCCTTTTATTCTATACAAGTCAAGTTCCAAAAATACTACTCTTATCTAAGATCTCAGCCCAAAGAATAGACAAGAAGAAATTTCAACTCTGAGACCAAGAACACTGATGACCACTTCTTAGACATGGAATAAATAAGTTTATAACATTTTTACCTCAAAGGAAGTACCAAACTAAAACCATTTGTAATGACCCGAAAATTCTCATTGGATTGAGAGTACAAAGAGTCATTACTTGTCCTTAAGAGACATCCCTGAGACGCCAAAGGCTGGAAATAAATGCCAAAGGGTTTAAAATAAAAGTGGGGGATGATTTACCATTTAAGTAATAAACTAATAGTCCAACAGACCATCACCAAACCATTCACTAAATGATGCATGAACAAAAGAAAGACAACTATACAACTTCATGTATCTCAAAACCACATCAAAGTGTTCCACAATAGAAGAGAAACAAGTATCAAATTACATAGCGTATAAATAACCAAAGACTCTCAAGATACCACAATACTACATTCTCCACAATATGCAATCTCCATAATCACCGAATAGCCTAAGTATCATGAGGTAGTGCTAAAAATGTGGGAAACGTTACCTTTTCCCCTATACTGGAAGATAGCATCTGCAAAAGCACCAAAGTGCCAATATAGGGGTGAGTATAAAACTTAGTAGGTTTTTTACAATTACTTCCTTACTCACACTAATAGGACATAAAATTTAGTCAAATTTATATAAAATAGTTTATATAAAAAAATTTACCAAAATAGTTTATACCCAAATATAAACAAGTTCAAAAAACCCATTTACAACCAAGTGAAAACAAAACTAAATGAAACCAATTTCCATCAAGTTATTTTACAAGAAAAATAACTAATCAAATCATAAAATAAATTCTTCTTATCATTTTGAATACCCATTCCATAGTTCACAACATATCCACACATGCATGATTTGTTTTAAAGTTCCATACTCATGAATACTCTCCTGTCCAATTACCTTGTGTCCCAATGAAACATGCCCTCGATCCAGGTTCACATCACTACAAACCATGTGATGCCCGTACAACATCAATTTTTCTCCCAAAAAACTTCCAAAGTTCTCCCAACTCTCCCATCCATCACCCTTACATGTTATAACCATAAAAAGAATCAAGTAAGGGTTACATATGAGAAAATGGGGATACTACATCTCCACATAAGCAAGCCTAATATTTTAATATTTTTGGAACATAGCCTTAAAAAATATTTTATACTACTCCCTTTGGTAGAAACCATGGGAAAAAACTATGGGATGGTTTGTGGTTTTGAATATTTTTATGTGTAGTGTCCAAAACCTAAATAATAAATAAGGGTCTCTTCTTTACTATATAAACCCACCCAATCTCCCATTCTTCATAACTCAAACCATTTGGAGCTCATCCACACTCTACTATCCACTCCTTAGAGTCCTTCCAAGGTTCTCCCAAGCTCCCAAGAATCCTCTCCCATGCCTTTGGTATCACACTTCCAAGTAAGGGAGCCTAACATTCCTATCCTATTATCAAATTCAAGCATCTTATTTGAAAGTAGTTCTTGTAATTTCAAATGGTTATAATGTCATTATTTTATAATCATTCTATTTTTTTCCAATTTTATTTTATTTTATTTTAATGAGGTATTATTTATCCTCCCTCAATTTGATCCATACCTAAGACATTACTATGCTGAAATTTCATAAGGGATCTTCCTCCCACCTATTTTATCAAACATTATTTTAATTTGTGTCTTTTAATCTCCTTTATTACTATGTTGGGATATGTTATTAAAAATCCTAATTACTACTAATTTAATTTTTAAATTATTATATCCCCTTTCACTCTCATTTATTCCTATTATGAACCCTTATGTGCACCCGTTACCATTCTGAATTTTCATAAGGGACTCCTTCCATTCTCATTTTTATCCAAGTTCCTTTATATTGTTATACCCTTTTATTTTCAATTAAAAATGTTGGGGTATGATTTATAAACTCCCATATACTTCCCTCCTTATGTTTTAATTATGAGATACCACTTTATTTCTCATTAATTCCTTCTTGTACACCTGTTACCATGCCAAAATTCCGTAAGGGGTTTCTCTCTTCTTATTTCCATTCAAGTATTTCTCCGAAAATATGCATCTTCATTCCATTTTATATGTTTTTATATTATGTTCCATGATCCCCTTACTGTATATTTCATGTATAAATTATGATAAATCCATTTCTCTCTCATCAACCCAACCTATGAATTTCTATATGATGGCGTTATGCTGCTGAAATTACACAGAGATTTTCTAAGCCAAAATCATCATGTAGTGAATACAATACTCATTTCTCTATCAAGGGTATTCACCTTTATGCACATATAAATATTGAATATTACTTACATATATGTATTCCACATTCCTTAATCGTGAAGTAACTTAAGATGTTTAATGATTCCATGTTATATGATCCATGTGGCACACATATTCCTAAAATGAAAATTTTCTAAATGGTATGCCCTGATATCACTCCAATGCATTGGGTAATGTTTAGTATCATGATATTCCATGTGCAATGCGGGTTTAATCATGGTAATTCATGTGAAATGAGGTTTTACTCATGCTAATTCATGTGTAATGAGGGTTTACCAATGCTAATTCAAGTGTAATGATGGTGTACTCATGTTAATCCATGTGCAATGGTCCGTTGCACATGCTAATATCATGTTGTATGTTGTTGCCACATTTCCATGTTATGATAATCATCCTATATCATGCCTTTATGTTCATGTTTCTCTTGTGATCCATTGATATTCCTATTGCCTAAAATGTGTTGTATTCTTCATGTTATGCCTTGTTTACTCCCTTACTGGGATTTATAGCTCAACCCTTTCTTGTGTACATCCTCAGGTTATCCCATGCAATTTTACGTATGAAGGAACACAATAGACATTAAGGGGATAATGGAACATAATATCCCAACATATGAAATGGAATTTAGATGCATAATATGGGAGAAATACTTGAATGGAAATAATAAGAGAGAAATACCTTATGGAATTTCGTCATGGTAACGAGTGTAAACGAAAGGCATTAATGAGAGAGAAAGTGTTATCTCATCATTCAAACATAAGTAGAGAAGTATGGGGGAGGAGAGAAATCATACTCCAACATTAGAAATTGGAAATAAAATGGTATAACAACATGAAGAAACTTGGATAAAAATGATAAAGGAAGGAATCCCTTATAGAATATCAGCATAGTAACATATTAGGTAATGTTCCAAATAAGGGAGGATAAATGACCATTGGGATCAAACTTCCATGTAAGGGATCCCCACTTTCCTCCCATCTTTTCAAATTCAGGCATGTTATTTGAAAGTAGTTCTTATAATTTTTAATGGTTATAATGTAATTATTTTATAATCATTCTATTAATATAAATTTGATGTTATTTGAATGAGGGATTATTTATCCTCTTTCATTTTGACCCTTACCTAAGTTGTTACTATACTGAAATTTTGTAAGGGATCTTCCACCCTCCTCTTTTGTCAAGCATTCTTTTCATGTTTGTATCATCCTTACTTCCCAGAGTGAAAGGGGATATCTTCATTTATACATAAACTATGAAGTAAGTAGGATATTTAATAACATATCCCATAATAGGAATAAAATATATTAAAATATATAATAAGAAAATAATTCTTCATAAAAGAGGATGGTGGAAGAACCCTTACTAAATTTCGAAATAGTAACTGGTGTGCATAAAAAATTATAGGTGGATTGATGAGAGTGAAAGGAATGTATCATCATCTATATATAAAATGGAGAGTATGGGGGTAGTGTGACATCATAACAAAACATATAAATAGAGAACTTAAGAATCATAATGTAAAAGAGTAGCTTGAATTGAATTGAGAAGAGTGAGATCCCTTACTTGGATGTGTGGTCCCAAAGACTTGGGAGAGTCTTGAGAGAGGCTTCTTAGGATCATGGGATGCCTTGGGAGGACTATGGAGAGTGGAGGGAAGATTAGGGATGTGATCCATAAATTTTGAGTGAAGAGAAAAGGGAGCTTGGGAGGGTTTATATAGGAAATGAGAGGGGAATTTTTTAATATTTCATAAACATAGGTTTTGGAAACTATATAATTAAATATTAAAAATAGAAAACATTCCCATGGTTTTTTCCCATGTTATTTTTTAAATTAGTGTGGAAAAAATTATTTTATAAGTCCAAGGGCTGAACATATTAAAATACAAAGATTTATTATGTTGAGGTAAGTCACACTCTCAAGGAAATCATTTTAAATTGTTAAAATATTTTATAAATCTTGGACGGTCCACTGAGGAATTATAAAATTAATAAAAAAATTTAAAATCACAATATTTTAATGGTAAAACATATATTGGTCAAATTTATCTTTTACAGTATTTTATTACATCCCTATTGGGTCAATATAGTGTCAAAAAATAAATTATATATTTATACGGTATTTAATTTTTACCCAAAAAAATCAAATGTCTCAAAAAATTATGAAAAATTCACTGTTAGATGATTTTGATGTTCTGAATCCAAAAAAAATATTCATTTTATCTAAATAATTTTCTAAATATGTGAATTTTTCCTTTTAAAATAAAAACCGACATTTATTGAAAATTCATAGTTTTGACAAAAACAGTTTTCAAAAAATAATAGAAATTACAATTGTATTCATAAATATTATATTATCATTTATATTTAATAAAAAGTAATTTAGTGAAAATAATTTATTAAAATGTTATTTAATTCAAAAACCCATTAATTCATAAAAATATTTTTCTTAATTGAATTTGAATATTAACTAAAAATATTCTTTGTGATTTAAAAACAATTTACAAAGTAACAATAATAAAATGAATGTATATTATATATTATATATATATAAAAATTCACATAATAATAATTTTGGTATCTTGTTACATATCCATTTATTACACTAGCATATACCCTAAGAGTATGGTGTGGGATGGTGGGGCTTTATTGGGGGCATTTGATGAACATGGTTTGGGTTGTTATCTAGATGAGCTTAAAATTATCCCATAAATGATTTCTCTCATGATTAATTTTTTGGATCTCGGATTGGGATTAGTCTAGGGAAAATCCATGAAATTCTATCTCCCTTAAAATATCCAATAAATCGGCTTCAGAGAGAATGATCCTACTAGTCGAGGTGATCACTTCCTTTGTCTGTGTCAAAAGGTTTTGTTAACACCCTATATTTATACTAGTCATGTGATCACTATTCAGAAGCTATATTATCAATGGTAATGATACTTATATATTATTTAAACCCAATAATAATAATAAATAAATAAAATTGCGCATGCATTTTCAATAAGACATTAAAAGAAATGAATTTTATTTATAAAAGATCGGGTTGTTACAACATTCTCCCCTTCAGAAAATTTCCCTTGAAATTTCCTTTTCCCACACTAAAAAAGATGAGGGTAACTCTACATCATCGCTTCCTCAGGTTCCCACATTTCTTCTTCAAACTTTTGGTTCTCCACAATACATTAACGAGTGACATTATCTTATTTCATATAACTTGTTCCCTATGATCTAAGATCTTCACCAGCTTCTCATCATAGGATAGGTCATTATCCAATGGTACAACCTCTAGATTGAGTATATGTGATGGGTCATGTATGTACTTCATCAATAGTGATACATGGAATACATCATATAATTGAGATAGGTTCGGTGGAAGTTCAAGTCGATAGGCCACTACTCAGATGTGATCAAGGATCCCAAAAGGAATGATGTACCTTGGAGTAAGCTTTCCCTTCTTCCAAAATCTCACAACTCTCATCCATAGTGATATGCATAGGAATACCATGTCTCCAACATCAAACTCTAGGTCTCATCGATGGTAGTCAGCATAGCACTATTGTTGACTCTAAGCAAATTTGATGTATTGCTGGATAGTCTTAACCTTCTCCACCGTTTCATCAACCATTTATGGACCTAGAAGTTTTTTCTCCCCAACTTCATCCCAACATTCTGGTGTTCTACACCTCTTCCCATAAATGGCTTCATAAAGATCCATTTGTATGCTTGAGTGGAAACTGTTGTTCTAAGAGAACTCAAGCAGTGGAAGATGTTGATCCCATCCTCCTTTGAAGTCCATTGAGCATGATCTCAACATGTCCTCAAGTGTTTGGATAGTATGCTCAGATTGGACATCATTTTGAGGATGATAAGTCATATTGAAGTTCATATCAGTATTGAAATAATGTTGGAGACTCCTCCAGAATATAGAGGTGATTATTCAATGTAAATTGGATACAATAGACAGTGGTACACCATGTAGCCTTACCACTTCTCTGATGTATATTCATGACAGTTGATCCAATGAGAAATCTTATCGAATTTTAATGAAGTGTGCAGTCTTTGTAAGACGATCCACAATAACCCAGATTTTATTGTTTCCTTTATATGTTCTCAAAAGTTCGTTGACAAAGTCCATAGTGATGTTCTCCCATTTCCACGTTGGTATGGTTAATGGTTGCATCATCCCCTTAGAATTCTACCTCTCAGCCTTCACTTTCTGACATACCGGGCACTTTGATGTATATTCAAAGATCTCTTTCTTCATGTTATCCTACCAATAAAGCTCTTGAATATCCCAATACATCTTTTTGTTTCCTGGATGAATAGAGAAATTCGAACTATGTGAACCATCCAAAAGTTCTTCCTTTAACTTTGGATTTTAAGGAACACATATTATTGACCAAAAACTCATAATTACTTCTTTATTAACATTAAACTCTAAGGATTTTCCTATTCTAATAGTTTAAACTTTATTCTAAATTCCTACATCATCTTTTGGAGCATCCTTGAACCTTTATAAAGAGATGGTTGAGAAATAATTTGTGAAAGGATTGATGATGTTCCCTTCTTTATGATTCCCATGTCCATCTTCATTAAATCTAAGATGATTGGATCCGTTTCAATTCTCATCAATAATATAATCACTAGGTCCTTTCTACATAGAGCATCTTCCACCTTGTTCTCTTTCCCAGGGTGGTAATGGATTGATAAGTCATAGTCTTTGATCATCTCTAACAATTTTCATTGGTCCATATTCAACTCTTTCTGTGTGAATATATATTTGAGACTTTTTTGATCTGTATATATTTCACACTTCCCCCCAAATAGATAATGCTGTCTGATTTTTAATGCAAATATCACTGCCACCAACTCTAGATTATGCATGGGATAGTTATTCTCTTGAATTTTTAAATACCATGGGGTATAGTCAATGACTTTGCCTTTTTGCCTCAAATTCCATCAAAGGGAGACTTATAGAATTTTCAAAAAGATCATTCCCACAAACATCAACATATAATACAACACGTATATAATATTTTCTCTAATCATTTAATATCATTTCTGTTGGGGACTCAATTTTCTTAGAAAACATAAAATATATACTAATATGACATGAATTGAAATACATTACGACATACACTACATTGAAGTAGTCGTTACATGTAATTCATTCATCATTATACATCTTAGCATATGACTTCCCATGCTCCCTTGATCATGGAGATTGTTGATGCTCATCATGCTTCTTATCCCTTTCAATAGAGAATTGTCTTGGGTAATTACCAACTTCTCCACATTTATAGCATAGAACTATGTAATATTCCTTAGATGGAACTCTTTTTCCATCCAAAACATTATCCATTATTTCCTGGAAATTCTATACATTGTGCCCTTAATTTCCACAATTGAAACATCTCCTAGTCCCTTTGTGACATTTCCCTTGGTGTCACTTTCTACAATTTTTGCCCAAAGGAAATTGGGTATTCTTCCTCTTATCAACTTTATCATATAAACTTTCATGAGATGAAATCTTCCTCTTCATTTATTTCCTTGAATATTCAATAAAGTTCCAATTGTTAATCGTGATTTTTGATAGCTGGTATGTCATAATCACGATAAGTCCTACTTGATCTCCCATTTGATTGGGAATCTCATTGGGACATTCATCATGTTGACCTTCGCAATAGTTGTTAGCCATATTCCTCATATTACCAGCTATTAGATATAATAAAAGGAAAATTAGGGATGAGTATATTAAACATTTTAACACATAAATGGGAATCCAATTATATTAAAGATATAAATTATAAATTACATTTACCTCCTTAACTTATAAATTTATATGCCTCAATCTATGTTATCCATGATCTATCTCCTAATGTATATTCTTATGGGATTTTTTTCTCCCTTGATAATGGTTCATACTAAGCATATTAATTTACCAAAGAATATCCCTAGGGAGTTGATAGAGCACTGTCGTGGGCGCCCTCAAATGATTAGTGTGATTTTGGGGTACTTAGGTGCAGCAGAGTGGCTGACCAAGGTCGTCTCTCAAAGGAGGAAGTGAATTAAAACAACTTTTCAGAGGTATTCTAGAAACAAAATAAAAGGGAATAAAAACACTACTTGAAAGTATGGGGGTGTTTGTTTATAGTTTATAAATCTAGAAGAAGTTTTCTGGAAGAAGATTACATTTTTTTTTGTTTTTAATTTTGAAATGAAGTTTCGATTAGAATGACACAACAAGAAGATGTTTTTTTAGAAATATATTTAAAAGGCATAATCGATCTAAGTCTACCTCTTCACTTTATTATTAATCATTATAATTTAAATTAACATTCACTTAATTATGATCCCTTAATTTGTTAAATCACGAACCCTACGAGAATTAACTTTACCACGAAGATTGAAGTGAATTTAACCTTAGGCTAACTTCGGAACATGCAATCGCAGCACCCTGCTTTGATTGATGTTCTAAGATTAGCTTATGGTCAGTGATAAATTAAGGCACATATCCACTCTGGAAAAGAGGATGAATTGTGTTTAGGGATTATATTTGAACTCTACAAATTTATCCCGTGTGGTCTTGTATTACCGATTAAGATCGCGCTCTCACAATTTACACAAAATCCCGACCTCGCGTGTTTTTGTGTACATTGTTAAATTTCTTGATTAGTTTCTTACAATTTAAAAACACAATTCATGGATCATATTAAGTGAATTACAGTATCTCATTGATTCAAAATAATTAAATTAAGAGGGTAGAAGATAGATCGATTACTAAAAGACTACTCTTCCATGGGTGGCGTAATCATCGTAGAAGCGTTTTGCATGTGCAAAGGTTTAAAATGGGTATAACCCAATAACGCTTCTACTCAAGAATTCCAGCAAAATTAGGAAGATTAAGAGAAGAATAAATTTAAACAAAACATAAGAAAAGAGAATAAATAAAAGAAGAACAAAGAAGTTTATTACATAAACAAAATCATTACAACATGAAGGAGAAGAAGAAGGCTTCGTCGAAGGGATCCTTGCTTCAAGAGCTACCCTTATTGAAATGGTTGGATAATTGGAGTGTATCCACTTCTCCTCTGCCATAAACTTCCAAATTCACGTCCCAACCCCTCCAAATGAGAAAAACTCCAATTTATAGAGGGGAGGGGAGGAGAGGTTACAAGTGGTTTCAAGTGTGAATGTGGAAATTCGGCCAAATATTTTATTCCAACTTGCACCGCCCATTTGACCACAAACACGCGTGAATTGGCCGGCCTTCCAGAAGGATCAAATGTGAGGATATGTGTCTTCTATCTCCTCTCAAAATTTGGGCTCAATACAGGCCCATATGAAGGAGTTATGGCCGAAATACAGAAGCTTCTACATTCTGGCGAGCCCAGCCCAACTTTGACTTCATGGACCAATTTCAACAACCAACTGAACTCTTTAGCTCTAGTGTCCTGAATAAAAGTTGTAGATAATTAAGTTAGGAACGCTGTTACAAAATTTCAATTTCAAATAATAAATATAAAAATATTTATATTTGAAATACTACAGTGAACTATAAAGGTTAAAACTGGAATTTTCATCAAATATTCAAATGAACGATCTAATCCCAAATATTTTATAAATAAACATATTTAACACAATGTGAGGAAATTATATCATTTATTATCAATAAAATATTCAATAAAATAGTGTTTTATCAACTCCCCCACACTTAACCTTTTGCACACCTGGGCAAAACCTCATATCAAGTAAACATCAATATCAAATCAAAACCAATTTAAAAACACATATCCTTAAGATCAATCAATTTCACACCAAGAATAAAAAGATATAATGCCTCATAAAAAACCTTATTTCAAGTTCTCCATTTATATCATTCAATATATTTCCACTTTATTTATCCGCCCATGCACAAAACACTTACCTCGCTTGAATTTTCTCTCATCACTCAAATATCAATTTTTTTGTAATGTATTTCTCATCCAAACTCATAAAAGGGTCACCATAGGCTTGATAGATTCCTACATCACTACCCGATGTGAGTCAAGGACATATTTTTATCATGAGGACTTTTCAGGGTTGTTATGTGGCTTTCGGTTGGTAGGATTAAGATGTGAAAAACTCTGAGGCTGAATGAGGAGGGCTTGACTCTTTTGAAGCAAAATTGCATTAATCTAATTTTCACTTAAATATGGTCTTCTCTTCAATCCCCATAGTATCAATTCAGATACATCATCATGAAAGGTCATGAAAGGTTTACACCATTCATTATTTTAGCATAAAAAATGTCAATCTTCTCAAACATGATTTTCTTGAAAGCTCCAGATGGGTACAACTTTCCACCTCAATTAGAAGCTCCAGAAAAGGCACAACTTCACTTGTCATGAAAGCTCCAGAAAAGGCACAACTTTCAATATAATGACTTTCTTTAGTAGTAAACACATCTCTTCAGAATTTAATTTTCCACCCAAAGTATCACAGAATGTGGTGGAAAAACCCAAGACAACTTCCCCCACACTTAAGCTCAACTAGATTATGCAATTTCACTTCAAGAGTTGGTTGGATAGGGAAAATTGGCTTGTAATGTGGCTTAACGTAACAGGATGTGCATGGATTCTAAGGGCTACAAGGATTAAATATTCAAGGTAGGCCATTATAAAAAAGGATTCTTTGAAATAGGGGCTTTAATACCAAACAAATGCCTCAATCATTTAAACATATGTACCTCAAACCCTCAAGTTTTGACAGGAATAGATCAAATTTTGGTTAAATCAAGCATGGTTTGGTTCTCTCAAGAAGTGAGTTGAATATAAAGAATATGAAAATAATGGTTTAGAAGCCTCACAGGAAAGTGATTTCAAATATAAAGACAGTGATATTGGCATGGGATTCAAAATTCAGCGTACTTTTCATGAAATTACTAAATATTTGAACTTGAAACAAAGTCATTTCAGCATTCATTTAAGCTTAGTTTCAAGTGGTAAATTGTTTCACTTATTGATATGGATTTAAAAATGGTTATGAGAATCATTTTAGCTCAAAATGTTTCAAAAAACACAAAAAATTGTAAAATAAACACACACAATTTGAAAAACACGCAATTTTTTTTGGTTTTTTTAAACAGGAAAACAATTGAAATTACTAAACTAAAAGGTTCCCTCCCCCACACTTAAAATATTGCATTGTCCTCAATGTGAACCCGTGAGATGATATATGCACATGAAATGCAGAATTTTTAAATAAGACAAATAATATAAAAGTGAAAGGGTTAGGAACAGCCTGATGTGATCAAGTGATGATGGGGTCATGCAGTGTGATAAAATCCACTGCATCAGTAGGATGTCCCTCAATGTATCTCTTCAAACATTGCCCATTGACTGTAAAGATCCTTCTAGTATCCTCTTGTGTGATCTCCACTGCACCATAAGGAAAAACATTAGACACAATATAAGGACCTAACCATCTGGAACGCAACTTACCAGACATCAACTTCAGTCGTGAACTATAGAGAAGGACTTTCTCTCCAACATGAAACTCCCTTTGTTGGATCATTTTGTCATGAGCTGCTTTTGATCTTTCCTTGTAGAGCCTTGAGTTCTCATATGATGACAGTCGAATCTCCTCAAGCTCTTGAATTTGCAACTTCCTTTGAATTCCAGCTTGGGCCAAATCCATGTTACATTTCTTTATAGCCCAATATGCCTGATGCTCGACTTCCACGGGGAGATGACACGCTTTCCAAAAAACAATCCGAAATGGGGACATACCAATGGGGGTCTTGTATGCTGTCCTATAAGCCCACAATGCATCATCCAAGCACTTGCTCCAATCCTTCCTATTTGGCTGCACGGTTTTCTCCAAGATTTGTTTCAACTCATGATTTGAAACCTCAGCCTGGCCATTTGTTTGGGGGTGGTATGGTGTTGATGTTTTGTGTGTCACCCCATACTTTCGAAGGAGGGAAGAAAAATTCCTATTGCAAAAGTGTGTACCTTGGTCACTGATGATGGAATTTGGTACTCCAAACCTGCAGAAAATTTGAGCCTTGACAAAATCCACTACAACATGAGAATCGTCAGTCCTGGTGGCCTTGGCCTCCACCCATTTACTCACATAATCAACAGCAACCAAAATATACAAAAATACAAATGAACTAGGAAAAGGACCCATAAAGTCGATGCCCCATACATCAAAAATCTCACAAAATAGTATGGGTTGTTGAGGCATCTCATGTCTCCTAGAAATGTTCCCAGTGTGTTGGCAACGAGAGCATGACTTACAAAACAAATTGGCATCATGGAACAAGCTAGTCCAATATAATCTAGAGTCTAAAACCTTCCTAGCTGTCCGTTGGGGTCCAAAGTGTCCACCAAAAGCAAGTGTATGACAGAAATGCAAAACAGACTCAAACTCATGATCGGGAACACACCTCCTAATGACTTGGTCACTACACATGCGCCAGAGGTACGAATCATCCCACACATAATACCTAGACTCACTTTTTAATTTTTGGACTTGATGCTTCTTCAAATTTACTGGGATTTCAGAGCCAACAATGTAATTAACTAAATCAGCATACCAAGGATGCTTACCTGAGATGGTATAGAAATGCTCATCGGGGAAAGTGTCCCGAAGTGGTACCTGGTCCAAGGTGTCACCCTCTAGTGTGTGAGTAAGCCTACTCATGTGGTCTGCCACCAAATTCTCTGACCCCTTCTTGTCCTTTATCTCAAGGTCAAACTCTTGAAGAAGGAGCATCCAACGGATAAGTCGTGGCTTTGCATATGGCTTCTTTAGGAGGTACCTCAAAGCTGCATGGTCAGAAAAAAAAACTACTTTAGAGCCCAATAAATATGAACGGAATTTATCTAAAGCAAATATGACAGCAAGAAACTCCTTTTCTGTGGTAGTGTAGTTTGATTGGGCTGAATCTAGTGTCCTCGATGCATAGGCGATCACATGTGAACGTCCTTCCACCCTCTGAGATAAGACAGCTCCAACCACGAAGTTGGAGGCGTCACACATAAGCTCAAAAGGAATCTCCCACCGTGGGGGCTGTATGATAGGTGGAGTGGTCAGACGTTGTTTTAGCTCATCAAATGAATTCATGCAAGAAACATCAAACACAAAATCAGAATCCTTTTGAAGTAATCTTGACATAGGAAGATCAATCTTACTAAAATCTTTGATGAAGCGCTGATAAAATCCTGCATGCCCTAGGAAAGATCTAACATCACGCAAAAATGAAGGATATGGTAAGGATGAAATAATGTCTATCTTAGATCTATCAACCTCTATCCCATGTTTGGACACTACATTCCCTAAGACAATGCCATGATCTACCATGAAATGACACTTTTCAAAGTTCAGGACCAGATTCTTCTCAATACAACGATTCAACACCTTTCCCAAACTCTTTAGACATTCATAAAATGAGGATCCATACACTGTAAAATCATCCATAAATACCTCCATGCAGGTCTCAATAAAATCAGAAAAAATACTCACCATGCATCTCTGGAAGGTACCTGGGGCGTTGCAAAGTCCAAATGGCATCCTTCTGTAGGCAAAGGTACCGAATGGGCAGGTGAATGTCGTCTTCTCCTGGTCCTCCGGAGCTATAGGAACCTGAAAATATCCAGAAAATCCATCCAAGAAACAATAGTGTGTCTTCCCAGCTAGTCTCTCAAGCATCTGATCAATAAATGGGAGGGGGAAATGGTCCTTGCGAGTGGACTGATTTAGTTTCCTATAATCAATACACACACGCCAACTATTTTGCACCCTCATTGGAACTAACTCATCTTTCTCATTTTTAACAACAGTAACACCACTTTTCTTAGGCACAACCTGAATAGGACTTACCCACTGTGAATCTGAAATGGGAAATATTATACCTGCCTCGAGCAATTTCTCAACTTCCTTTTTAACAACTTCCAGGAGGGTGGGATTGAGTCTCCTTTGTGGTTGTCTCACCGGTTTAGCCCCATCCTCCAAGAGAATCCTATGCATGCAAATGGAGGGGCTAATACCTGATATGTCAGCCAAGGTCCACCCAATCGCCCTGATGTTCTCCCTCAAAATATTCAAAAGCTTTTCTTCATGTTCAAAAGGGAGATTTTTAGCAATGATAACAGGTAATCTCTCACCACTCAACAAGTATGGGTATTTCAGATTTGGTGGCAATGGCTTGAGTTCTAATGAAGGAGGGTGTAGTATGGATGGAGACATTGAAGGAACTGAAATATGTGCACAAAGAGCATCAGTATCAGAATATACATCATCAAAATCATAGAATAAAGCCTCAAATCCATCAGCATACTCAACAGCCATTTCATAATCAGAGTGAACATGATCAAAATCAGAATATGAATCCACATCAAAATCAAATCCAAGATAGGATTGTGTATCAGAAACATGTGCGGAAGTGCTCTTAGACATCAAACTCAAACCAATACTCATAATCTCCCTAAGCATAGGACAATCAAATTCTATGGAGTTTTTATTTGGTGGTTCAAAATGGGAGATAACAAAAGCAGAATGGTCCTCAGAGGGGTACTTCATGGAATCCATAACATTAAATATCACAACTTCATCCCCAAATTCCATGGAAAGTGTACCCTCATTGACATTTATGATAGTTTTTGCAGTTTTGAGGAAGGGCCTACCTAAGATAATGGGGGAATGAGAACTTACCTGATCATCCTCTATGTTAAGAACATAGAAATCTGCTGGAAAGATCATGTCTCTTACCCGGACAAGTACATCCTCAAGGACTCCTGCTGGATATGGCGTAGCTCTATTCGCCAATTGCACCACTACTCTTGTTGGCTTCAACTCACCAACCTGCAAGGAAGAGAATACAGAGTGAGGCATCACATTTATGGAAGCACCTAAATCACAAAGTGCATCAGAAAAGTGCAACTCCCCTATGGTGCATGGGATGGTGAATGTCCCTGGATCCTTGCACTTTGTTGGCATTGCTAGAGTTGGTGAAATGAGTGCTGAGACATTACTTCCAAGGTTTATCCTCTCATTTCCCTTGATCCCTCTTCGATTGGTGCAGAGTTCTTTTAAGAATTTGGCATACCTTTGGATTTGTTTAATGGCTTCAAGTAGAGGAATGTTGATCTCCACACGCTTGAATGTGTCCAAAACCTCCTTTTTCATTGCTTCTTCAGCCATCTTCTTGGTTTGAACAACCCTGTTTGGAAAAGGAAGGGGTTTTGGAGGAACATCATCAATCTTTTTCTTACCTTTATCTTTCTCCTTGGATTGCTCATCAGTTGGTATTGAATGCGGCTTCTCTGAAGTTGAGGTGAATCCCGGTGGAATGGTAGGTGCAGATGTATCATTCATTTGCTTCCCATTTCTCAATGTGATGGCACTAACATTCCCCTTTGGATTTGGAGTGGGTTGGGAAGGTAGATTTCCAGAATTTTTACTCACAAGTTCATGGAGGGCGGTGGCAATCTGGATCATTTGAGTCTTCAACTCCCTCAGCTCCGAACTTTGACTCTTCAGCTCATTCTGTTGATTAAGAACAATTTGCTTCAAAAGATCGTCAGTATTAGAATCTACCTTTGGTGGATGATTCCCTTGTTGCTGACTTGTTGATGTTTGAGCTTCAAATCTCCTTTGGGGTTGTTGGAAACCCTGCTGGTAAGGCGGAGGCTGCTGGAAGTTTTGTTGAAAGGGTGGCCTTTGTTGTTGTCCAGAGCCATACCTCATGTCCGACTGATCTTTCCACCCTTGGTTGTATGTTGGATCAAACTTCTTTTGGGGATATGGTTGTTGTTGTTGCTGCTGAAATGGTCTCCCAGGGAACACTGCTGCACAATCTTCTGTTTCTTGGAGTTGTGGGCAACAGTCAGTTGGGTGGCTTGTCTCAGCGCAAATACCACAAGGCCTTGAAGGAGGGGGTAAAGATGTCTTTTCTGCCAAAGCAATTTGCCTCACCATAGTGGTCAATTCTTCCAACTTAGTATCAATCAAATGACTTTAAATAGAAGAAGGACTTACCTGATGTACTCCCCTGACATGTGGTGTACCTCTATCACCAAATTGTTGGGAGTTTTGGGCCATCTTGTCGATCAACGCACGTGCAGATACTGGTGTCTTGTCCACCAATGCTCCTCCAGCCGCAACATCTACCATGATTCTCTCCATAGGTGTGAGTCCTTCATAGAAGTACTGAATGAGGAGTTGCTCACTGATTTGGTGATGTGGGCAGCTTGCACACAACTTCTTGAATCTCTCCCAGTACTCATACATTGACTCCCCTTGGGCTTGATTGATCCCCGATATCTCCTTTAGAATGGATGTTGTCCTTGATGCTGGAAAAAATATTTGCAAGAAAAGACGTTTCAAATCATTCCAACATGTTACATCTTCAGGTTGCAAATAATACATCCAATCTTTTGCAGCTCCATCAAGTGAGAATGATAATTCTCTTAATTTAATTTGATCTTCAGAAACATTTCTTGGTTTTAAAGTTGAGAAAACCACATTAAATTCTTTCAAATGTTTATTGGGATCCTCACCAGAGAGGCCATGAAACTTTGGAAGTAAGTGAATTAACCCCGATTTTAGTTCAAAGTCCGATTCGAGATTTGGGTATGCAATACAATTTGGTTGATAGTTAATATCAGGTGCAGCCAATTCTTGAATGGTTCTATTAAGTTAATTTCCATTGTTTTCAGCCATTGGTTCCTCTTTTATGTTTGAATTTGAATAGCTTCCAATTTCAATGTTTCCAGAAGAGAGGAATTCACCAACTGGTTGAATATTGAAACTTCCCGTAGATTGAGAATGTCTGATTCGTGCCCTAAGGCTACGTTCAATATCAGGGTCAAGATCTAAGAGATCTTCGGGATTAGTTTGTGTCATAGATCAAATAAAAAATGAAAAGAAAGAAAGTGGACCATAGTAAAATAAAAATGAGAAGTTTGAGTTGATGGTCCAAAAATAAGTAGAAGAAAATAAAAGAAGAAGAAGAAAAATCAGATTGGGTAAAGAAGGAAGAAAGAAGAGAGGAAGAGAATAAAATGTAAAATAAAATAAATACCTCTAATTGGTTCAAATAATTACTTGCCTCCCCGGCAACGGCGCCAATTTGATAGAGCGCTGTCGTGGGCGCCCTCAAATGATTAGTGTGATTTTGGGGTACTTAGGTGCAGCAGAGTGGCTGACCAAGGTCGTCTCTCAAAGGAGGAAGTGAATTAAAACAACTTTTCAGAGGTATTCTAGAAACAAAATAAAAGGGAATAAAAACACTACTTGAAAGTATGGGGGTGGTTTTTTATAGTTTATAAATCTAGAAGAAGTTTGCTGGAAGAAGATTGCATTTTTTTTTGTTTTTAATTTTGAAATGAAGTTTCGATTAGAATGACACAACAAGAAGATGTTTTTTTAGAAATCTATTTAAAAGGCGTAATCGATCTAACTCTACCTCTTAACTTTATTATTAATCATTATCATTTAAATTAACATTCACTTAATTATGATCCCTTAATTTGTTAAATCACGAACCCTACGAGAATTAACTTTACCACGAAGATTGAAGTGAATTTAACCTTAGGCTAACTTCAGAACATGCAATCGCAGCACCCTGCTTTGATTGATGTTATAAGATTAGATTATGGTCAGTGGTAAATTAAGGCACATATCCACTCTGTAAATGAGGATGAATTTTGTTTAGGGATTATATTTTAACTCTACAAATTTATCCCGTGTGGTCTTGTATTACCGATTAAGATCGCACTCTCACAATTTACACAAAATCCCGACCTCGTGTGTTTTTGTGTACATTGTTCAATTGCTTGCTTAGTTTATTACAATTTAAAAACACAATTCATGGATCATATTAAGTGAATTAAAGTATCTCATTTATTCAAAATAATTAAATGAAGAGGGTAGAATATAGATCGATTACTAAAAGACTACTCTTCCATGGGTGGCGTAATCATCGTAGAAGCGTTTTGCATGTGCAAAGGTTTAAAATGGGTATAACCCAATAACGCTTCTACTCAAGAATTCCAGCACAATTAGGAAGATTAAGAGAATAAGAAATTTAAACAAAACAGAAGAAAAGAGAAGAAATAAAAGAATAACAAAGAAGTTTATTATATAAACAAAATCATTACAACATGAAGGAGAAGAAGAAGGCTTCGTCGAAGGGATCCTTGCTTCAAGAGCTACCCTTATTGAAATGGTTGGATAATTGGAGTGGATCCACTTCTCCTCTGCCCTCAACTTCCCACTGCACGTCCCAACCCCTCCAAATGATAAAAAATTCAATTTATAGAGGGGAGGGGAGGAGAGGTTACAAGTGGTTTCAAGTGTGAATGTGGAAATTCGGCCAAATATTTTATGACAACTTTCACCGCCAATTTGACCACCAAAACGCGTGAATTGGCCGGCCTTCTAGAAGGCTCAAATGTGAGGATATTTGTCTTCTATCTCCTCTCCAAATTTGGGCTCAATAAAGGCCCATATGAAGGACTTATGGCCGAAATACAGAAGCTTCTCCATTCTGGCGAGCCCAGCCCAACTTTGACTTCATGACCCAATTTCAACAACCAAATGAACTCTTTAGCTCTAGTGTACTGAATAAAAGTTGTAGATAATTAAGTTAGGAACAATGTTACAAAATTTCAATTTCAAATAATAATTATAAAAATATTTATATTCGAAATACTACAGTGAACTATAAAGGGTAAAACTGGAATTTTCATCAAATATTCAAATGAACGATCTAATCCCAAATATTTTATAAATAAACATATTTAACACAATGTGAGGAAATTATATCATTTATTATCAATAAAATATTCAATAAAATAGTGTTTTATCAGGAGTATCAAACCAAGAATGAAACAAGGCTCATTTTCATGCACCTATTCCTATTTGAGTCTAGCTCAAAGTGGTGTTTTCAAGTTTTACCCCCAGATTCGTCTGTGCCAGAGCCACCTCTACTTGTTCATATCTAGATAGGCATGTATTTTTAATCCTAAAAATAAACTTATAATAAAATAAATAATATATATGATTTACATTTTATTAATTTAATTAAATATAATTAAATAATAATTATGATATATGGAAATCAAATTAATAGAATAATTAATTCATTTATCAAAATAAATGACAATTTTTCCTAAAAACTATATCTTCACTATTCAAAAAAATAATATTTTTTTAAAAATACCTAATTATTACCCTACGTTAAAATTGGTATGATTAGTCCAAAAATTGAGTTTATTTATAAAATAAATTTTATATATGTTCTATAAAATTATTATAATAAAAAAATAAAAAACATTTTTAATGAAAACATATTTGAAAAGACAAATGCATGAGTAAACTCTCATTTCACATGAATTAGAATGAGTAAATACTCATTGCACATGAATTATCATTACTAAACCTCATTACACATGGCTTATCATGATTCTAGAAATTACTGAATGCATTGGAGTGCTATTATGTTGCACCCTTTACAAATATTTCATTTCATGCATAAGTGTGCCACATAGATCATATAACATGGAATCATTCAACATCTTAAGTTACTCCACAATTAAGGAATGTGGAATAAATACATGTAAGTACCATTCAATATATATATGTTCATAAAGGTGAATACCCTTAATATAAAAATGGGTATGGTATTTACTATATGATGATTTTGTCTTGGAAAATTGTGGTGTAATTTTGGCAGCATAACATCATCATTTGGGAATTCATAAGTTGGGTTAATGATATTGAAAGGGTTATATCATCATTTATACAAGAAATATACAATAATGGTGTCATGAAAAATAATATCCTAACATATTAAATTGAATTTAGATGCATATTTTGGGAGAAATACTTGAATAGAAATAAGAAAATTGAAATCCCTTAGGGAATTTTGGCGTAGCAACGGGTCTACACGGAAGGAATTAATGAGAGAGAAAGTGGTATATCATAAATAAAACATAAAGAGGGAAGTGTGGTGGAGGTTAAAAAAAAAACCCCAATATTTGTAATTTAAATTAAAATGGTATTACAAAATAAAGAAACATGGATAAAAATGAGAAAGGAAGGAATCCCTTACAAAAAATCGGCATGGAAATGGGTGCACATACGGGTTCATAAGAGGAATAAATGAGAGTGAAAGGGGATTTAATAATTTATAAATAAAATTTAAAGTAATTAGGATATTTAATAACATATCACAATATAGTAATAAAAGAGATAAAAATGCATAACCTGAAAAGAATGCTTGATAAAAGAGGAGGGTGGAAGATCCTTTACCGACTTTCGGCATAGTAGTGGCTTAGGTAAGGGTTAAAATGAGTGAGTATAAATAATAACTCATTCAAATAACATCAAATGGACAGTAATATATTGATTATAAAAGAATTACAATATAATCATTTGAAATTACAAGAACTACTTTCAAATAAGATGCTTGAAAGAGGAGAGGAAAGTGAGGATCCCTTACTTGGAAGTGTGATCCAAAAGGCTTGGTAGATGATTCTTGGGAGCTCAGGGGAACCTTGAGAGGACTCTAGAAATTATGGGGCAGAGGTTGATCAAGCTAAAAATGGTTTTATTGAAGAGTAATGGGATATTGGGTGGGTTTATATAGGAAAGGAGAGTGAATTCTTTTTTATTTTGGTTTTGGACACTACACATTAAAAAAATTCAAAACCACAAACCATCTGATGGTATTTTTCCATGTTTTCTACAAAAGGTGAGTGGTATAAAATATTTTATAAGGAAAGGGACCAAACATAATAAAATATTAGTCTTGCTTATGTGGAGCTGAGTCACACTCTCATGGAAATCATTTTAAAATGTTGAAATGTTTTATAAGTCTTGGAGGATCCACTAAGGCATTATAAAATTAATCAAACAAATCTAAAATCACAATATTTTAAAGGTAAGACATATATTTTCAAAATATAACTTTTATAGTATTTTATTACATCACTATTGGGTCATTATGATTTCATAAACACATTATATATTTATTTGGTATTTAATTTTTACCCAAAAATTCGACTGTCTAAGAAAATTATGAAAAATTCACCATTGGATAATTTTGACATCCTAATTCAAAAAATAATATTTATTTTATATAAATAATTTCTAAATATCTGATTTTCTCTTTTAAAATATAGATGTATATTTATTGAAAATTGAATGGTTTAGAAAAAAATAGTTTTTAAACCTTAATAAAAATTACATTTGACTTCATAGAAATTATGTACTTAATTATTATTCATAAATGTAATTTGATAATAATATTTTTCTAAAATATTAATTATTTCAAAAATTCATCAATTCATCAAAATAAATTCTTTAAATAAAAATTCAATTTTTTATCGTATAAAAATATAATTCTTATCAAACTGAATACTTAATCATTTATAAAATAAAAAAAATAAGGAATAAATATAATCATAATTTATAATTAAAAGGAGTTTTATTATAAAACTATTATAAAAACATTTTTGATAAAAACTTAGCTTGTCACGACCCGACCCAACGGGGCTCGAGCCGCGACTCCCCAAGCCCGCCTCTAATAGGCCAGGGGCTGGCAACCAGTGCCGAGTAGGCTATCACACACATGGGAGGCATTAGCCTAAGGTACCTGTACACACACACCCACACAAACCTCCATGAAACAGTGTAGAGATATGTAAAACTGAAAAAAATGCATGCATACACTATCCCACAACCAGAGTACAGCAGTAGTACAAAGGGAAAAACAAGGCCCACCAAAAGTAAACTACAAAAGCGCGTCAAACCTGCTCTGAAGAAGGGGAACGCTGCCACAAACACCACTGGAAAGCTCCCTTGGCACTGCACTGACAAACACCCCGGTCAGTCTCGCTCACTCAGCTCTTCCTGCTCTGGGTCCTCTTGGGACTCCATCAAAAGGCTTGTGGTCTACACAAGACACAAACATGTGCGGGGAAAGCCCGTGCAGGGGTGAGTATAAACATACTCAGTAGGAACCCCAAAACCCAAAACCAAAGAGAGCAACTGAAAGGCATCAGTCCGCTCATCCCAGCCAGAGGGAACCCAGACAAGAGAGAAAATCCATCTCGTGACCATCCTCAGCTAAACACAACTAGTCAGCTCAGTTCAGGTGTATGCCCATACATACACCTTGAACAATCCAGATATACATAGATCACGCCACAAAGCCACAAGAGGTACCGACCTCATCACCAAAAACTGTCCACAACCAGGAGAGTACACCACACGATCACTGTCATTGCAGATGACACTCATCCAAGAGATACACTCCATCGGGTTTCTCAGAAACCTCTCAGACGCTCACCCGAGAGATCACGCTCGTCGAATAGCATCACTGAGGAAACCTCCCTGAAACAATAGAACCACCAAACTCCTCAGATAGGGGATCACTCCTAGGGTCCTCTAGGGGATACCAGAACCCACTCCGGTATACGACGCTCACAGATAGGGGATCACTCCCAGGGTCCGCTGGGGGATACCACGACCCGATCTGGCATACGTAGTTCTCACAGATAGGGGATCACACCCAGGATCCGTTGGGGGATACCACAACCCGATCTGGCGCTCGACAGAAGCTCCACACTTAGATATAGGATCATCGTCCATATAAAGATGGTCACGACGATACCGGAACCCTATCTGGTATAACTTGCGATGTAGGGGAACGAACCGACAATTCTGCAACCCTATCGAAACCACGCGCTGAGTAGGGGATCGCATAACCAACGATACTGCAACCCTACTAACACCAAGCGCTGAGTAGGGTATCGTATAACCAACGATACCGCAACCCTATTATAAACTTCATGCTGAGTAGGGGATCGTATACCCGACGATGCCACAACCCTACTGGGAAAGACCCACTGCGTAGGGGATCATATTCCCGATGATGCCACAAACCCTACGGGGTTAACCTGCTAGATAGGGGATCGCCGCCCGTGAATAAGCAGTCACAGCGATACCAAGAACCCGATCTAGGGTAAAGGTGCTAGAGGATCCACTCCGAGCCCACCAGAGGGATTCCACAACTCTAACAGTTAAACATCCCATCAAGAGGATCACAAACCCCTACGAGGGTTGAGATGTCGCGCGAACCCTCGTAGGAACGAACCAAGGGAGAACCCTCAACCACTTCTGGTTCAAACGTCGCTAACCTGAGAGACCCACCACAACGCCACACTGTGCACCTCCTAGGCCAAAACCGAGGCCACCATCGCGTTCCACACGGAAAAACACGCAAGATAGGCTGTTTACTCGCCCGAAACGGATCACTGGTGAAAAGGGAACTATTCACCATAGCTAGCTCATGTGGGGCCCACACAACGATCCCAAAACCCATCGAACGGATCACACCACGACGATCGCCTCAAAAAAACAAGCAGAATCGACTACTCGCTCGTCCGAAACGGACACTCGGTGAAAAAGGCACTATTCACCGAATCTCAACTCGGGTGGGGCCCATTCCTGGATTCTGAAACTCATCTAACGGATCGCACCATTGCGATCCTCTCGGAAAAACACATAGGATCGACTATTCATCCGCCAAAATCAGACTCCTGGGGCAAAAGCTGTGTTTCTCCACAAACGCCAAAACCCGGCCTCGTGGGGCCCGCACCCCGTTCTCAGTCCCAACACTCGGAAACCATCTTAAAAAGTCCGTCGTACCATTAGGGTCTCAACGCCACTGACGGCATGTCAATCGGACGCTCCAGGTAGAAGTTACAATGGCCCGAAGTCGTAAAATAATAAAATAATATTATTTTATTCGACATTTATAGCTCCCGGGCCACTATCCCGAATCTTTAAACCCTAGAACCCACTCTGGAGGGTTCTCCTCATCGTCAGGGTCGCGTTGCCGCAAACAGCGCGCGAATTCGGCTCTCGGATTGCAAGATACGGGGGTTTAAAGACCCCTGTACGGTAAAAGAGGCTGGACCGGACTGGACCGGCAGCCGCTGCCGGCCCGCCCTGGCCGGCTGCCCTCCGCCGCGCCGGTGCCGCATCAACGGATCTTCCACGGACCGCCGGGGGCACCCCGGTGGTCCGTTTTGCGATCCGAAGGCCTCTACATGACCCTCGGGACCCGATCTACACTGCTACGACTTCAATTTGCAGAAAAACGCAGCAAAAACGGGATCAGGGGTTAAAACTCAAATCCGCCTACCTCGCGGGCGAAACGCCGACGTTCTGCCTTAGATCCACGCTCTAGATCTTCCGTTGCACGCTCCTGGAATGTTCTCTGTCGAATTCCGAGCTCGTGGACGCTTCGTTGGGTCGATTCGGTGGAGCGGCGGCGAAGAACGGTGAAGAACGTCGAGAGGAACGATAAAGGGGGGGGGGGGGACGCTGATATTTATATCAGCCACCCGCCGACGCCAAACCCGCCTCAGACCCGACGCCCGATGAGAACAAAGGTAAGGTCACCCCTAGGGTAAACGCACCATTCTAAACGCAACGGTGGACTCATATTTTTCATCCGAGACTCCGATCAGAAGTTATTCGAGTCGACGCTCGCATACTAACTTCACCACTTATTTACAAAAACGCCCCTGGCGGCGTTTCTTACCGCAGGCCCGCGCCCACAAATTTTACACCCCGCCTAGGGTAAACGGAACGTTCCGGATGCAACCATGCCATCAGATTCTCGTTTTGAGTTACCATTTAGGAGATATCTTACCCCCTCCACGTGCATAGTATAAAAATACTTAATATTTTTATAAAATTACTTCCGGGCAAACCGGACCTCGGAATCGCACGTCGTCTTCGCGCCTAGATCTGGAATTATTCGTAGAAATATTCCAAAGTATTACAGGGCCAAAAACCTGAGTCGCTACATCCTCCCCCCCTTAGAACTTTTCATCCCCGAAAAGTCCTAAGCACAAGGAAAGCGACTGGACTCTCAACTGGGTCTCACACACCAGCGTGCTCACCAGCAAACACCCATGCCCAAACGTATAAGTCAGAGGGACTCATCTACCACACCTCAATACTATTTGCTTTGGGTGGTACTGACTCTCCCGCATGGTTTTAATTGCGTCACAAAAACGCGTCTCGGTGGGGGAAGGATCCCTCTTCCTCACGCATTCGAAGCACGCCGAACAACACCCACACAGGGTCTTACCAATGCCCTGAAAAAAACTCGAGCAAGCAACAAAAAGGAGGGTACCACTAAACAGTGTTTATCAAACTACTACAGAAAGTAGAAAAGACACAAGGTGTACCTCTATCCATCCGCGGTGCCTCTGGGTCAACTACCTCCAGGGCATGCAGCTGTCCTCGCCCTCGACCACTAGCTCCCTGAGCTTGGTGTGGACCTCCTGGGGGTGGGGGTGGTGGCAACTGATACCGTCTACCACCTCCTCCTGTTGCACCCGTTCCGCTGCCCGGCGGACCTCCTTGCTCAAGACGCTGCCTCTGCCAAGGAGGTCCATCAATCGGATCCCTCTCAGCAGCACATCGGGTCGGACAATCTCTAGCAAGATGTCCCCGACTGTCGCAAGCGTAACACCGCCTCTCCTATGGCTGACCAAAACTGGCCTACGAGCCCTGTGAGCCATGAGCCTCATATCCACCATCCTGGGGTCGCCTCCTGAAACGTCGACCATGTCCTGACCCCTAAGTCTGTCATCGGCTACCAGATGCCGACGTCTCATCCCTAATGTGCCCAGCACTAACAGGGGGAAACTGCTCAGCCAGAAAACTCTCCACCACCAAAGCTCACTCCAGCACTCCTGCATAGGTGGGCCGACACAAAGAAACCACATCTGCCCGAATGTCCCTGCGTAAGCCCTGATCGAAGGTCCGAGCCCTAAAGAACGGGTCTCGAACCATATCCAGGGAGTAGCGCGACAGGTCTGTAAACCTTGCTGAGTACTCCGACACTATCATACTCTCCTATCAAAGCTGCAGAAGCTCCTGGATCCGCACTAACCTCAGCGTCACCAGATAGAACTCCTCCCTGAAGAGCCGCTCAATCTCTACCCATGTGAGCATCTCCTCATCATGGGACTGCCTCACTAAACTCCACCATCGCCCGAAAAAACCATGCAGAAGGCTCGCCGCTAGGGCCACCATCTGATCTGGAGGTGTCCTCACTAGGCGGAAACTCGGGTGACTGCCTCAAGCCAGTCCTCAGCTGGCTGGGGGTCTGGATCACCCCGGAACCTCAGAGGTCGCTGCTTCTGGAACTCGTGCAGCACACTCAGCCTGCGCGTAACCTCGTCCTGCATTTCCAGCACAACCAGCTGCTCGAATTGTGGTGGCTCAACTGGCAGACCACCTGGAGGTGCAACCTCAGAACCTGCGCCCTGCTCCATAGCCTCTACACGGGGCGGGTCAGCTGCACAATCCTACTGCGGAACCCTCGCTGGCTGTCATCGTGGAGGCATCTGAAATACATTCAAGACGCACCACTGTCAAAGAGTATATCTAGAGATCTGACTCAATAAGGACAAGGAAAACCCAAAAACCCAGTCCTATATGATGCATGTACCATTATGTCCCTACGAACAGTGTATGAATGTCCTGAGTCGAAAGGCAGGTTATCAGAGTCCTGGTGTATGGATACGTCGGTCGCCGCACCAACACTGGAGTGTCTAGCCTGAAAGCCGAACTCAAAACATCCTAACACTTCCGATATGCAACCCAAACCAAACTCCCGCTAGACAAGCTACACTCTGAGATCCCAAAGGTGGAACCTCCTCTGATACCACTCTGTCACGACCCGACCCAACAGGGCTCGAGCCGCGACTCCCCATGCCCGCCTCAAATAGGCCAGGGGCTGGCGACCAGCGCCGAGTAGGCTATCACACACATGGGAGACATTAGCCTAAGGTACCTGTACACACACACCCACACACACCTCCATGCAACAGTGCAGAGATATGTAAAACTGAAAAAACAATGCATGCATACACTATCCCACAACCAGAGTACAACAGAAGTACAAAGGGAAAAACAAGGCCCACCAAAATTAAACTACAAAAGTGCGTCCAACCTTCTCTGAAGAAGGGTAACGCTGCCACAAACACCACTGGAAAGCTCCCTCGGTACTGCACCGGAAAACACCCCGGTCAGTCTCGCTCACTCAGCTCTGCCTGCTCCGGGTCCTCCTGGTACTCTATCAAAAGGCCTGTGGTCTGCACAAGACACAAACATGTGCAGGCAACGCCCGTGCAGGGGTGAGTATAAACATACTCAGTAGGCACTCCAAAACCCAAAACCAAAGAGAGCAACTGAAAGGAATCAGTCCGCTCATCCCAGCCAGAGGGAACCCAGATGAGAGAGAAACTCCATCTTGTGACCATCCTCGGCTAAACACAACTAGTCAGCTCAGCTCAGGTGTGTGCCCATACATACAACTTGAACAATCCAGATATACATAGCTCACGCCACAAAGCCACAAGAGGTACCGACCTCATCACCAACAACTGTCCACAACCAGGAGAGTACACTACATGATCACTGTCATCACAGATGTCACTCATCCGCGAGATACACTCCATCGGGTTTCCCACAAACCTCTCAGACGCTCACCCGAGAGATCACGCTCGTCGGATAGCATCACTGAGGAAAACTCCCTGAAACAACAGAACCCCCAAACTCCTCGAATAGGGGATCGCTCCTAGGGTCCTCTAGGGGATTCCAGAACCCACTCCGGTATACGAAGCTCACAGATAGGGGATCACTCCCAGGGTCTGTTGGGGGATACCACGACCCGATCTGGCATACGTAGTTCTCACAGATAAGGGATCACACCCAGGATCCGCTGGGGGATACCACAACCCGATCTGGCTCTCGACAGAAGCTCCACACTCAGATAGTGGATCATCATCCATATAAAGATGGTCACGATGATACCGGAACCCTATCTGGTATAACTCGCGATGTAAGGGATTGAACTGATGATGTCGCAACCCTACCGAAACCACGCGCTGAGTAGGGGATCGCATAACCAATGATACCACAACCCTACCGACACCAAGCGCTGAGTAGGGGATCGTATAACCAACGATACCGCAACCCTACTATAAACTTCATGCTGAGTAGGGGATCGTATACCCGACGATGCCAAAACCCTACTGGGAAAGACCCACTGCGTAGGGGATCATATTCCCGATGATGCCACAAACCCTACGGGGTTAACCTGCTAGATAGGGGATCGCCGCCCGTGAATAAGCGGTCACATCGATACTAAGAACCCGATCTAGGGTAAAGGTGCTAGAGGATCCACTCCGGGCCCACCGGAGGGATGCCGCAACTCTAACAGTTAAACATCCCATCGAGAGGATCACAAACCCCTACGAGGGTTGTGATGTCGCGCGAACCCTCGTAGGAACGAACCAAGGGAGAACCCTCAACCACTGCTGGTTCAAACGTCGCTAACCCGAGCGACCCACCACAACGCCACAGTGCACACCTCCTAGGCCAAAACCGAGGCCATCATCGCGTTTCACACGGAAAAACATGCAGGATAGGCTGTTTACTCACACGAAACGAAGCATCGGTGAAAAAGGTACTATTCACCGTAGCTAGCTCATGCGGGGCCCACACAACGATCCCAAAACCCATCGAGCGGATCACACCAGAGTGATCCCCTCGAAAAAACAAGCAGAATCGACTACTCGCTCGTCCGAAACGGACACCCGGTGAAAAAGGCACTATTCACCGAAGCCCAGCTCGGGTGGGGCCCACGCCGGGATTCCGAAACTCATCGAATGGATCACACCATTGCGATCCTCTCGGAAAAACACATAGGATCAACTATTCATCTGCCAAAATTAGACTCCTGGTGCAAAAGCTGCGTTTCTCCGCAAACGCCAAAACCCGGCCTCGTGGGGCCCGCACCCCGTTCTCAGTCCCAACACCCGGAAACCATCTCAAAAAGTCCATCGTACCATCAGGGTCTCAACGCCACTGACAGCACGTCAATCAGACGCTCCAGGTAGAAGTTACAACGGCCCGAAGTCGTAAAATAATAAAATAATATTATTTTATTCGACATTTCTAGCTCCCGGGCTACGATCCCAAACCTTTAAACCTCCGAACCCACACCGGAGGGTTCGACTCGTCGTCAGGGTCACGTCGCCACAAATGGCACGCGAATCCGGGTCCTGGATTGCAAGATACGGGGGTTTAAAGACCCCCGTACGGTAAAAGAGGCCGGACCGGACTGGATCGGCCGGTCCGGCCGGCCTGGACCGGCAGCCGCCGCCGGCCCACCCTGGCCGGCGGCCCTCCGCCGCACGCCGTCGCGCTGGGCGGCCGGCAGCCGCAGCTCCGCCGCGGGCCGCCGGGCTCCGCCGACGCTGCCGCTGCCGCGCCGGTGCCGCACAGGCGGATCTTCCGCGGACCGCCGGGGGCACCCCGATGGTCCGTTTTGCGATCCGGAGGCGTCTACACGTTCCTCAGGACCTGATCTACACTGCTACGGCTTCAATTTGCAGAAAAACGCAGCAAAAACGAGATCGGGGGTTAAAACTCAAATCTGCCTACCTCGCGGGCGAAACGCCGACGTTCTGCCTTAGATCCGCGCCTCAGAGCTTCCGCTGCACGCTCCTGGAACGTTCGTCGTCGAATTCAAAGCTCGTGGGAACTTCTTTGGCTCAATTCGACTGAGAGGCGGCAAAGAACGACAAAGAACGTCGAGAGGAACGATAAGGGGGGGGGGGGGGGGCGCTGGTATTTATATCAGCCGCCCGCCGGCGCCAAACCCGCCTCGGACCCGACGCCCGATGCGAACAAAAGTAAGGTCACCCCTAGGGTAAACACACCATTCTGAATGCAACGGCGGACTCAGATATTCTATCCGAGACTCCTATCAGAAGTTATTCGAGCCGACGCTCGCACACTGACTTCGCCACTTATTTACAAAAACGCCTCTGGTGGCGTTTCTTACCGCAGGCCCGCGCCCGCAAAGTTTACACCCCGCCTAGGGTAAACGGAACGTTCCAGATCCAACCGTGCCATCATATTCCCATTCTGAGCTACCGTTTAGGAGATATCTCACCCCCGCCATGTGCATAGTATAAAAATACTTAATATTTTTATAAAATTAATTCCGGGCACACCGGACCTCGGAATCGCACGCCATCTTCACGCCTAGATCTGGAATTATTCGTAGAAATATTCCAAAGTCTGACAGGGCCAAAAACCCGAGTTGCTACATAGCTTAATATAATAATTTATATATTTTTAAAATTATTGTTTTACCGGAATAATAAATTAATCTAATTCATTATATTTTTTAGAAAAACTATTCTCATAAAGGAATTGATGGAATGAGTGGTATTACACAATAAGTAACTAATTCCTTGTCACATAACCCCTTATAACACCCACATAACACCTAAGGATAAGGTGTGTGATGGTGAGAAACTCTTGGGGAGGCTCAAATAACATCACCTGTGTGGTAATATCTATTAACTTGAACTTCTCTTGTAGGTGATTCCGTTCAAGCTTAACGTGTTGAAGCTCAGCTTGGTCTTGGTCAAGAGAAAATTTCAATGAATCTACCTCTTTCTGGAGCTCCAAAAAATGAGCTTTGTATGGCCTGAGTCTACTAAATGAGGTCATCACCTCCTTTTTCTATGTCAAAAGGATTTTTGAAAACCATATATTTGTACAAGTCATGTGATCACTATTCAATGGCTATATTATCAATATTAATGATACTTAATAGTCATTTAAATCCAATTGGATAAAATTTAAAAAAAGTTCAGGTGTTTTCTATATCCATAAGAAATTTAATTAAATAAAAGTAATGGAATTTTATTTTTTTAATGATTTGGTTGTTACAAAATTCCCCCTTTCAGAAATTTCGCCCGAGAAATTTCCATTTCCCACACTAAAATAGATATGGGTAACTCTACCTCATGACTTCCTCCGGTTCCCACATTGCTTATTCAAACTTGCGGTTTCTCCACAACACTTTGATGAGGGGCATCTTCCTATTTTGTAGAATGTTTTTCTCTATGATATATGATCTTCATCATCTTCTCTTCATAGGATAGGTCATTCTCCAAAGGTACCACCTCTGGATTGAGTACATTTTATGGTTCAGGTATGTACTTCTTCAAGAGTGACACATTTAATACATCATGTACTTGAGATATGTTCGGTGGGAGTTATATTCGATAGGCTACTACTCCGATCCGATCAAGGATCTAAAAAGGGCCCATGTACCTTAGAATAAGATTTCCCTTATTCCAAAATCTCACAACCCACTTCTATAGTGATATGCTAAGGAATAGCATGTCTCCAACATCAATGTATAGGTCTCGTCAATGATTTTTAGCATAGCTCTTTTTTCGACTCTGAGCAGCTTTAATGTGTTGTTGGATGGTCTTAACCTTCTCCACCATTTATTCAACTATTTATGGACCAATGAGTTTTATCTCCCTAACTTCATCCCAACATTCCAGTGTTCTATACATCTTCCTATAAAGGGATTCATAAGGATCCATTTGGATTATTGAGTAGAAACTGTTGTTGTAAGAGAACTCAACCATAGAAAGATGTTGATCTCATCCTATTTTTAAGTCCATTGAGTGTGCGCTCAACATGTCCTCAAGTGTTTGGATAGTCCAATCATATTATCCATAATTTTTAGGATGATAAGTCATACTGAAGATCATCTCAGTATTCATATCATTTTGGAGATTGTTCGAGAACTTAGACATGAATCTCGAATCTCGATTGGATACAATCGATAGTGGTAAACCATGCTTCCTTATAACTTTTCTGGTGTATATCCATTCCATTTGATCTAATGAAAAATCATATTGAATTTCAATGAAGTGTGAAGACTTTATAAGATGATCCATAAAAACCTAGATAGAATTGTTTCCTATATATGTCTTTGAAAGTCCGGTGACAAAGTCCATGGTGATGTTTTCCCATTTCCATGTTGGTATGGGTAATGGTTTCATCATACCCTTATACTTCTTCCTCTCAGCCTTCACTTACTGACATATCAGGCACTTTGAAGTATATTTAGAGATCACCTTCTTCATGTTATCCTACCAATAATTCTCTCGGAGATCCTGATACATCTTTCTGTTTCTAGGGTGAATGGAGAAATTCAAACTATGTGCATCATCCAAAATTTCTTTCTTTAACTCTCGATTTTATGGAACACGTAGTTTTGAACCAAATCTCACAATTCATTATTCATTAAAATTAAACTCTGAGGATTTCAATTTTTTGATAATTTCCACTTTATTCTAAAATATGACTGCATATTTTTTAGCATCCTTCAACCGGTCTAAAAGTGACGGTTGAGCAAACATTTTTGAAAGGATTGATGATGTTCCCTTATTTATGAATCCCATGTACATCTTCATCAAATATAAGAAGATTGGATCCTTTAAAATTATGATAAATGAAATACTCACTGGGTCCTTTCTACATAGATCATCCACCACCATGTTCACATTCCCAGGGTGGTAATGAAGTGAGCAGTCATAGTCTTTGATTTTCTCTAACCATCTTCATTGGCTCATATTCGACTCTTTTTGTGTGAATATATAATTTAGGATATTTTGATCTGTATATATTTCACACTTCCCCCAAAATAGGTAATGTCTCCAAATTTTCAAAGTGAATATTACTGTAGCCAACTCCAGATCATGTGTTTGATAGTTTTGCTCTTGAACATTCAATTGTCTTGAAGCATAGGCAATGCCTTTTTCATTTTTCATCAATACACATACCAATCCCTTCTTTGAAGCATCACTGAATACAAGAGAAACATGAACATAAAGGCATGATATAGCATGATTATCCAAACATG
Organism: Viscum album; assembly: GCA_963277665.1. Taxonomy (NCBI): domain Eukaryota; kingdom Viridiplantae; phylum Streptophyta; class Magnoliopsida; order Santalales; family Viscaceae; genus Viscum; species Viscum album. Next base: position 1,628,398,785 of record OY728121.1, on the reverse strand, counting down.
GAAATGTGGAAACAACATACAACATGATATTATCATGATCTAAGGCTCATTGCATGTGGATTAGCATGAGTAAACCCTCATTGCACATGAATTAGCATGAGAAAACCGTCATTGCACATGAATAGGTGTTAGTAAACCCTCATTACACATAAATTATCATGATTAAACCCTCATTTCACATGGTGTATCATGATACTAAACATTACCCAATTCATTGTAGCTCTATCAGGGCACACCCCTTATAAACATTTCATTTCATGCATAAGTGTGCCACATGGATCATATAACATGGAATAATTCAACATAATAAGTTATTGCACAATTGGGGAATGTAGAATACATACATGTAAGTACCATAAAATATTTATATGTTCATAATGTTAGATACCTTTGATGGATAAATGGGTATGGAATTCACTACATGATGATTTTGGCTTGGAAAACCACGGTGCAATTTCGGCAGCATAACATCATCATATGGAAATTCATAAGTTGGGTTGATGAGAGAGAAATTGGTATCTAATAATTTAAACATGGAATTGATAGTAATGGGATCAGGGAAAATAATATACCAATATATGAAATTGAATTTATATGCATAATATGGGACAAATTCTTTAATGGAAATAAGAAGAGAGAAATCCCTTATGGAATTTCGACATGGTAACGGGTGTACACAGAAGAAATTAATGATAGATAAAGTGGTATATCATCATTAAACAATAAGGAGGGAAGTATAGGGGAGGTTATAAATCAAACCCTAATATTTCTCATTTAAAATAAAATGTTCTAACAACATGAAGAAACTAGGATAAAAATGAGAAAGGTAGGAATCCCTTACGAAAACTCGGCATGGTAACAGGTGCACATAAGGGTTAATAAGAGGGATAAATGAGTGTCAAAGGGGATCTAATCATTTATAAATAAAATGGGAAGTAGGTAGTATATTTAATAACACAAAAAAATATAGTAATAAAAGAAATTAAAAGTCATAACTTGAAAATAATGCTTGATAAAAGACTAGGGTGGAGGATCCCTTACGGAATTTCGGCCTAGTAACAGGTGTGCATAAAGGATCATAGGGGGTATTGATGAGATTGAAAGGAAGATACCATAATATATATATAAAATGGACAGTATGGGGGTCGTGGAACATCATAACCCAACAGATAAATATGGTACTTAAGAAGCATAATAAAAGGGAGTAGCTTGAATGGAAATGAGAAAAGAGAAATCCCTTACTGAATTTTGGCATAGAAACGACTTAAGAATATGTCCTAATGGGGGAGTATAAATTATAAATCATTGATATAACATAAAATTGATAGTGGGTAAATGATTATAAAATGATTACAATAAAACCAATTGAAATTAAAAAGACTAATTTCAAACTAGGTTCATGAATTGAAATGAAGAGAGGAAGGAGAGGATCCCTTACTTGGATTTGTGATCCCAAAGGCTTGGGAGATGCTTCTTGGGAGCCTGGGGACACCTTGAGTGGACTCTAGGGAGTGGAGAGAAGAGTTTGGATGATATCCAAATGGTTTTAGTGAATAGTAATGGGATATTGGGTGCGTTGATATAGGAAAGGAGAGGGAATTCTTTATTATTTAGGTTTTGGACACTACACTCTAAAAATTTCAAAACAAAAAACCAACCCATGATTTATTCCCATTGTTTCATACAAAGGGGAGTGGTATACAATATTTTATAAGGAAATGGTCCGAAAATATTAAAATATTAGGCTTTCATATGTGGAGGTGAGTCACACTCTCAAGGAAATCATTTTAAAATATTAAAATACTTTATTAGTCTTGGTGGGTCCACTAAAGCATTATAAAATTAATCAAACAAATATAAAATTTTAATATATTGAAGTTAAAAAATATATTGTATTAATATAACTTTTATATTATTTTATTACATCACTATTGGGTCATTATAATTTTATAAAACACATTATATATTTATACGTTATTTAATTTTTACCCAAAATTTCGACTCTCTTAGAAAATGAGTAAACCCTCATTTATTGTGTATTATCATTATACTAAACATTACCCAATGTATTGGAGCGCTATCAGGGCACACCCTTCATAATCATTTCTTTTTAATGTATAACTATGCCACATGGATCATATAACATGGGATCATTAAACATAATAATTTATTACAAAATTAAGTAATTTTGAATATATACATTTATGTACCATTAAATATGTATATGTTCATAAAGGTGAATAACCTTAACAGAGAAATGGTTATGGTATTCACTACACAATGATTTTGGCTTGGAAAATCATGGTGCAATTTCAGCAGCATAACGACATCATATTTTAATTCATAAATTGGGTTGATGAGAGATAAAGGGTTATATAATAATTTATACATGAAATATATAGTAATTGGATCATGTAAAATAATATACCAATATATGAAATGGAATTTAGATGCATAATATGGGAGAAATACTTGAATGGAAATAAGAAGAGAGAAATCCCTTTTGAAATTTTAGCTTGGTAACAAGTGTACATGGAAGGCATTAATGACAGATAAAGTTTTATTTCATCATTAAAACATAATTTAGGAAGTATAGTGGAGGTTATACATCATACACCCAACTTTTTAAATTGAAAATAAAATGGTATAACAGTATTAAGAAATGTGGATAAAAATGAGAAAGGAAGGAATGTGAAAATACCTTACAGAAATTCTACATGGTAATGGGTGTATATAAGGGTCTATAAAAGGGATAAATGAGGGTGAAATGGGATATAATAATTAATAAATCAATTGGGATATAATAAGGATATTTAATAACATATACCAACATATTAATGAAAGAAATTAAAAGACATAACATGAAAAGAATTATTGATTAAAGAGGGGGTGGAAGATCCCTTACTTGGGTGTGTGACTTGAAATGTTTGGATAGGGGATTCTTGAGATCTTGGGGGAACCTTGGGTGTACTCTAGGGAGTATGGGGAAGAGGTTGTTTGATCACCAAATGGTTTGAGTTAAGAGTAATGGGACATTGGGTGTGTTTATATAGGAAAGGAGAGGAAATTCTTTATTATTTAGGTTTTGGACACTACAGATTAAAATATTCAAAACCACAAACCATCCTATGGGTTTTTCAAATGGTTTCTGAAAAAATTGAGTGGTATAATATATTTTATAATGAAAAGGGATGAAAATTTTAAAATATTAGGCTAGATATGTGGAGGTGATTCACACTCTCAAGGAAATCATTTTAAAATGTTAAAATATTTTATAAGTCTTGTAGGGTCCACTAAGTCATTATAAAATTAATAAAACAAATATAAAATCACATTATTTTAAAGGTAAAACATATATTGGATGAATTCAACTTTTATAGTATTTTATTACATCACTATTGGGTCATTATGATGTCATAAAACACATTATATATTTAGAAGGTATTTAATTTTTACACAAAAATTTTCTTGTCTTAGAAAATTATGAAAAATTCACCGTATGATAATTTCGACATCCTGATTCCAAAAAAATATATTCATTTTATCTAATTTTTTTTATAAATGTTTTAATTTTAACTTTTAAAATAAAAAACTTCATTTATTGAAAATTGATTGGTTTTGACAATAACAGCTTCCAAATCTTCATAAAAGTAACATTTCACTTCATAAAAATAATATGATCATTTATATTTAATAACAATTATAAAATAATAATACTTTTTTAAAATTTTATTTATTCCAAAAATTCATTAATTAATCAAAATAAATTCTTTAATTAAAAATTCAATTTCAGTTTTATCATATAAAAATATAATTCTTATCAAAATGAATACTTAATAATTTATAGAGTAAAAACAATAAGGAATAAATATAATCATAATTTATAATTAGATGGGTTGTTATTATAAAACTATTATAATAACATTATTATTAAAACCTTAGTTTAATATAATAATTTATATATTTCTAAAAAAGTTTCATTTTACCCAAAAAATAAATTTATCTAATTCATTATATTTTTAAGAAAAACTGTTCTCATAAAGGAATCGATGGAATAAGACTTTTATTTATAAAAATTTATTGCATGATAAGTAACTAATTACTTATTACATGAACCCTTATAACACCTACATAAGACCTTAGGATAAGGTGTGCGATGGTGACAGTCTCTTGGTGCATCTCGGATAACATCACCCAGGTGGTAATCTCTATTAACATGAACTTCTACCATAGGTGATTCTATTCCAAATTAATGTGTTGAATCTTGGATTGTTCTTGGTCAAGAGAAAAGACTATTGATGCTACCTCCTTTCTGAGCTCTGAAAAATGAGCTTCATACAGCCTGAGCCTACTATATGAGTCCATCCTCTCCTTTTTCTGTGTCAAAAGGATTCTTTTTAAAAATATTAAATTTATATTAGTCTTATGACCACTATTTTATGTCTATATTATCAATGGTAATGCTACTTAATGGTCATTTAATCCCAACAATAAAAAAAACAGTGCATCTATTTTCTATAAAACATTAAAAGAAAGGGAATTTTTATTCATAAATGATTGGGTCGTTACAACATTCCCCCCTTAAGAAATATCATCCAAAAAATTTTATTTTCCCCCAATAAAACAGATGAGTGTAACTTTTCCTCATCACTTCCTCCAGTTCCAACATTGCTTCTTCAAACTTTTGGTTTCTCCACAACACTTTGAAGAGGTCTATTGCCTTATTTCGTAGAAATTTTTCTCCACGATCTGAGGTCTTCATAGGGTTCTCTTCATAGGAGAGGTAATTCTCTAAAGGTACCACCTCTAGATTGAGTACATTCGAGGGGTCAGATATGTACTTCCTCAAGAGTGATACATGGAATAAATCATGTACTTGAGACAGGTTTGGTGGGAGTGCTAGTCGATAAGCCACTGCTCTAATGCAATCAAGGATCTCAAAAGGTCCGATGTACCTTGGATTAAGATTTACCTTCTTCCAAAATATCATAACTCTTTTGCATGGCGATATGTGGAGGAAAACCATATCTCCAACATCAAAATCTAGTTCTCATCAATGATTGTCAACATAGATCTTTTTTCGACTCTGAGAAAATTTGATGTGTTGTGGGATGACCTTATCCTTCTCCACCATTTCTTCGACCATTTTTGGACCAAGAATTATTTTATCCCCAACTTTATCCCAATATGTTGGGGTTCTGCACCTCTTCCCATAAAGGGCTTCAAATGGATCTTTTTGGATTCTTGAGTGAAAACTATTGTTGTAAGAGAACTCAACTAGAGGAAGATATTGATCCCATCCTCCTTTGATGTCCATTGAGCATGTTCTCAACATGTCCTCAAGTGTTTGGATAGTCCGCTCATATTGGCCATTAGTTTGAGGAAGATAAGACATAATTAAGTTCATCTTAGTACTCAGAGCGTGTTGGAGACTCTTCTAAAACATAGGGTGACTCTTGGATCTTGATCGGATACAATCGATAGTGGTAAACTGTGAAGACTTACTACTTATCTGATGTGTATTTGTTCTAGTTGATCCGATGATAAATCCTATAAAATTTAAATGAATAGTATAGTATTTATAATATGATCCACAACAACCTAGATAGCATTGTTTCCTTTGGATTTCTTCATAAGTCCAGTGACAAAGTCAATGGTGATGTTTTCCCATTTCCATGTTGGTATGGGTAACGATTGCATAATCCCCTTAGAATTATGCCTCTCGGCCTTGAATTACCGACACACCTGGCACATTGATGTCTACTCAATGATATCCTTCTTCATTTCATTCCACCAATAATTATATTGGATATCTTGATACATCTTTGTGTTTCTAGGGAAAATGTAGAAATTCAAACTATGTGCATCATCCAAAAGTTCTTTCTTTAACTCTTGATTTGATTGAACACACAGTCCTTACTGAAATCTCACAATTCGTTCTTCATTAACATTGAACTCTAAGGATTTATCTTTTTTAGTATTTTCCACTTTCTTTTTAATCCCCACGTCATCCTTTTTATCTTCCTTTAAACTTTCTAGAAGAGACGGTTGAGCAATCATTTTTAGAAGGATTGATGATGTTCCCTTCTTTATGATTCCCTTTATTACAGAAACATGCACATAATAGAACCAAGAAGATCAAGATACCTATTGTATTTGGGGATTAGGAACATTACATGATAACTTAATACTCAAAATACAACATCTTTATTAAAAACTTATTTAACTTGACCATAACATTCCTTCATACATAGCATTGCATGGGATAACCTGAGGACATACATAAGAAAAGGGTGATCTATAAAGCCCAGTAAGGGAGTAAAAAATGCATAACATGGAGAATAAAATATATTTTAGGAAATATTCATATCAATTGATCATAATAAAAATATTAACATAAAGTCATGATATATAATGATTATCATAACATGGAAATGTGGCAACAACATACAACATGATATTAGCATGAGACAATGCTCATTTCACATGTATTATCATGAGTAAACCATCATTTCACATGAATATGCATGATGAAACCCTAATTTCACATATATTATCATGATTAAGCCCTCATTTCACATTTTTTATCATGATACTAAACATTACCCAATACAATGGAGCGCTATCAGGGCACACCCTTTATAAACATTTCATTTCATGCATAACTATGCCACATAGATCATATAAAATGGAATCATTCAAAATCATAAGTTATTCCATGATTAAGGAATGTGGAATACATAAATTTAAGTACCATTTATTATTTATATTTTCATAAATATGAATACCCTTGATAGAGAAATTGGTGTGGTATTCACTACATGATGATATTGTCTTGGAAAATCGCGGTGCAATTTCGGCATCATAACGCCGTCATATGGAAATTCATAAGTTGGGTTGATGAGAGATAAAGGATTATTTCATAATTTAAACATGAAATATATAGTAAGGGGATCATGGAACATAATATATTAGCATATGAAATGGAATTTAGATGCATAATATGGAAGAAATGCTTAAATGGAAATAAGAAGAGATAAATCCCTAATGGAATTTCGACATTGTAACTGGTGTACACGAAAGGAATTAATGGGAAAGAAAGTAGTATCACATCATTATAACATAATTATGGATGTATGTGTCATGTTATAAATCTGACCCCAACATTTTTAATTGAAAATAAAATGTTATAACAACATTAATAACTTGGATAAAAATGAGAAAGGAAGGAATCCCTTATGAAAACTCAACATGGTAATAGGTGCACATAAAGGTTCATAAGAGGTATAAATGAGAGTGAAAGGGGATATTGTCATTTATAAATGAAATCTTAAGTATTTAGGATATTTAATAATATATTCTAACAAACTAATAAAAAAATTAAAATACATAACATGAAAATAATGCTTGATAAAATAGGAAGGTGGAAGATCCCTTATAGAATTTTGGCCTAGTAACGAGTGTGCTTAAAGGATCATAGGGGGGATTTATGAGAGTGAAAGGAAGCTATAATAATATTTATATAAAATGTAAAGTATTGTTTCATGGAACATCATAACCCAAAATATAAATATGTAACTTAATAATCATAATAAAAAATATTATCTTGAATGGAAATGAGAAAAGAGAAATCCCTTTTGGAATTTCGGCATAGTAACCGCTTAGGAATGTATCCTAATGGGGGAGTATAAATGATCCCTAATTGAGATAACATAAAATTGAAAGTATGGAATTTATTATAAAATTATTAAAATATAACCAATTGAAATTAAAAATATTAATTTCAAACATGGTTCTTGAATTGAAATGAAGAGAGGAAGGAGAGGATCCCTTACTTGGATGTGTGATCCCAAAGGCTTAGGAGAGGCTTCTTGGGAGCTTGGGGCAACATTGGGAGGACTCTAAAAAATGGATAGAAGAGTTTGAATGATATCCAAATTTTTTAAGTGAAGAGTAATGGGAGATTATGTGGGTTTCCATAGGAAAGTAGAGGTAATCCATTATTATTTAGGTTTTGGACACTACACACTAAAACATTCAAAACCACAGATCGTCCCATGGTTTTTCCCATGTTTTCTACCAAATGGGAGTGGTATACAATATTTTATAAGTCCAAGGGATGAAAATATTAAAATATTAGGTTTTCTTATGTGGAGGTGAGTCACACTCTCAAGGAAATCATTTTAAAATGTTAAAATATTTTATAATTCTGGGTGGGTCCACTAAGGCATTAAAATATTAATAAAAAAAATCTAAAATGATGAATAAAATTACCATTATTTTATTTAATTAAATGTATAATGGATATAGAAGACATATTTTTTTATTTTATCCAATTTAATTTAAATGACCATTAAGTATCATTACCATTGATAATATAGTCATTGAATAGTGATCACATGACTAGTATAAATATAAGGTTTTAACAAATCTTTTCAACAAAGACAAAGGAGGTGATGGCCTTATCCAGTAGACTCAAGTCATATGAATCTCATTTGTCGGAGCATAGGAAGGAGGTATCATCACCGGGCTTTGCTCTTGACCAGGCCTAGGATGAGATTCAACATGTTAAGATTTAATGGAATCACTTATGGGAGAAGTTCATGTTAATAGAGATTACCACCTGGGTGATGTTATCTGAGTCATCCCAAGAGTCTGTCAGCATCACAAACCATAACCTTAGGTCTTATGCAGGTGTTATAAGGGGTTATGTAAGAATTTATTAGTTACTTATTGTGTAATCCCTTTTATAAATAAAATTAGTATTCTATCATTTCCTTTATGAGAATAGTTTTTCTTAAACATATTATGAATTATATAAATTGATTTTTTGGGTAAAAAGGTACTTTTAGGAAATATAGAAATTATTTTATTGAACTATGTTTTTATTAAAATTTTTACTATAATAGTGTTATAAAAACACTATTTTTAATTATAAATGATGACTATATTTATTCCTTATTGTTTTTACTCTATAATTGATTAGGTATTCAGTTTGATAAGAATTGTATTTTTATATAATAAAATAGAAATTGTATATTTAATTAAAGAATTTAATTTGATGAAATAATGAATTTTTTAAATAATTTATATTTTCATAAAATATTATTATCAAATTACTTTTATAAATAATAAATGAGTATATAATTTTTATTAAGTCAGATGTAATTTTTATTAAGGTTTAAAAACTGTTATATTTTTTAAACCCCATCATTTTTCATTAAATATTGGTTTATTTTTTAAAAGTGAAAATTCACATATTTAGAAAATTATTTAGATAAAATAAATATTATTTTTTGAATCAAGTCATTGAAATTATCCAACGGTGTATTTTTCATAATTTTCTGAGATAGTCGAAGTTTTCGGTAAAAATTAAATATAGAATAAATATATTATGTGCATTATGACATCATAAGGATGAAATAGTGATGTAAAAAAATACTATAAAATGTATATTCGGACAATATATGTTTTTATTTAAAAATAATATGATTTTATATTTGTTTGATTAATTTTATAATGCCTTAATGGACCCTCCGAGACTTATAAAATATTTTAACATTTCAAAATGATTTCCTTGAGAGTGTGACTCACCACCACATAAGAAATCCCGATATTTAAATTTTTTCCTCCCGTGGACTTATAAAGTATTTTATAACAATTCCATTTGGAATATTCCATGGTAAAAAACCATGGTATGGTTTGGGGTTTTGATTAGTTTAATGTGTAGTGTCCAAAACTAAAATAATAAAGAATTCCCTCTCTTTTCCTATAAAAACCCACCCAATATCTCATTTATCTTCACTCAAACCATTTGTATCTCAATAAAACTCTATAACATACTCCCTATAGTCCTCCCAAGTTTCCCAAATGCTTTAAATAATCCTTTCCCAAGCCTTTGGGATCACACTTCCAAGTAAGGGATCCTCACTTTCCTATCCTCTCAAATTCAAACATCTTATTTGAAAGTAGTTATTATAATTTCAAATGGTTATAATGTAATTATTTTATAATCATTATATTAATTTCCATTTGATGTTATTTTAATGAGGTATTATTTATCCCCCCTCACTTTGACTTTTACCTAAGCTGTTACTATGCCAAAATTTCATAAGGGATCTTCCACACTCCTCGTTTACCAAGAATTTTTTTCATGTTATGTCTTTTAATTTATTTTAATATTATGTTGGTATATGATATAAAATATCATCCATATTTCCAATTTTATGTATAAATCATGATATCCCCTTTAATTCTCATTTATCCCTCTTATGCACCCTTATGTACCCTCATTACCATGCCGAATGTTCATAAGGGATTCTTTCTTTTCTCATTTTTTCCAAGTTTCATTATGTTGTTATAACCTTTTATTTTAAATTAAAAATGTAAATGTATGATTTATCACCTCCCATTTACTTACATCCTTATGTTTTAATTATGAGATACCCCTTTATCTATCATTAATTTCTTCCGTGTACACCTGTTACAATACCGAAATTTTGTAAAAGATTTCTCTCTTCTTATTTTCATTCATGTATTTCTCCTATATTATACATCTAAATTCCATTTCATATGTTGGTATATTATATTACATTATGAAATTACTCTCTATTTCATGTATAAATAATGATATTCCCCATTCTCTCTCATCAATCCAGCATATTAATTTTTATATAAAGATGTTAGGTAGTCAAAAATACACTGCGATTTTCCAAGCCATAATCATCGTGTAGTGAATACCATACCCATTTATCTATCAAGGGTATTCAAATTTATGATCATATACATATTTAATGGTATGTACATGTATTTATTCCACATTACCAAATTTTGGAATAACTTATGATGTTAAATTATTCTATGTTATATGATCCATGTGGCACACTTATGCATGAAATTAAATGTTTATAAAGGGGGTTCCCTGATAGCGCTCCACATAAGAAAGCCTGATATTTTAATATGTTTGGGCCTTGGCCTTATAAAATAATTTTTTTCACTCCAATTTGGAAAAACCATGGTAATATCCCATGGGATGGTTTGTGGTTTTGAATATTTAATTATATAGTTTCTAAAACCTAAGTTTGTGAAATATTAAAGAATTCCCCTCCCATTCCTTATATAAACCCACCCAATATACCACTTATATTCACTAAAAATCCTTGAATAACGTCCCTACTCTTAGCTCCTCTCCCTAGGGTCCTCTTAAGTCACCTATAATCTCCCAAGATTCCTCTCCCAAGCCTTTGGGATCACACTTCCAAGTAAGGGATCCTCACTTTCCTCTCCTCCTTTCAAATTCAAGCATCTTATTTGAAAGTAGTTCTTGTAATTTAGAATTATTAAAATGTAATTATTTTATAATAAATTCCCAAATGTCAATTTTATGGTATCTCAATGAGGGATCATTTATCCTCCATCATTTTCACCCATACCTAAGCAGTTACTATGCTGAAATTCCGTAAGGTATTTCACTCTTCTCATTTCCCTTCAAGCTACTCTTTTTCATTATGCTTCTTAAGTTTCATATTTATATGTTCGGTTATGATATTACATACCCCCAATATTATCTATTTTATTTATATATTATATTATCTTCCTTTAACTCTCATCAATCCCCCCTATGATCATTTAAGCACACCTGTTACTCTGCTGAAATTCTGTAAGGGTTCCTCACTTTCCTCTCCTCCTTTCAAATTCAAGCATCTTATTTGAAAGTAGTTCTAGTAATTTAAAATGGTTATAATGTAATTATTTTATAATTTATTACCTATAATACATTTAATTTTATCTCAATTGGTGATCATTTATCCTCCCCCATTTGGACCCATACCTAAGCTTTTACTATGCTGAAATTCTGTAACGGGTTTTACTCTTCTCATTTCCATTCAAGCTACTCTTTCACATTATGTTTCTTAAGTTCCATGTTTATATTTTGTGTTATGATGTTATAAAAAACCTATAATATCCATTTTATGTATATATGATGATATATTCCTTTCACTCTCATCAAGCCCCCCTATGATCCTTTAAGCACACCTGTTACTATGCTGAAATTCTATAAGGGATCCTCACTTTCCTCTCCTCCTTTTGAATTCAAGAATATTTTTTGAAAGTTATTCTTGTAATTTAAAAAGGTTATAATTTCATTATTTTATAATAAATTCCAAACTTTAAATTTTATTTTATCTCAATGAGGGATCATTTATCCTCCCCATTTGTATCCATACTTAAGTCATTACTATTTCTGTAAGGGATTTCACTCTTCTCATTTCCATTCAAGCTACTCTTTTACATTATGCTCCTTAAGTTCCATATTTATATGTTGGGTTATGATGTTCCCTAAACCATATAATTTCAATTTTATGTATATATGATTATATATTCCTTTCAATCTCCTCAATACCCCCTATAATCCTTTAATCACACCCATTACTATGCTGAAATTCTGTTAGGGATCCTCACTTTCCTTCTTTTCTCATTTTTCTCCAAGTTTCTTTATATTATTATACCATTTTATTTTCAATTAAAAATGTTGTGGTATGATTTTTCACCTCCCCCATACTTACATACTTATTTTTTAATGATGATAGACCTCATTATCTCACATTAATGCCTTCCGTGTACACCTATTACCATGCCAAAATTTCATAAGGGATTTCTCTCATCTTATTTCTATTCAAGCATTTCTTCTATATTATGTATCTAAATTCCATTTAATATTATGGTATATTATTTTACATGATACCCTTATTATCTATTTCATGTATAAATTACAAGATACCCATTTCTCTCTCATCAACCCAATTTATGAATTTCCATTTGATGTTGTTATGCTGTCGAAATTACATTGCAATTTTCCTAGCCAAAATCAATGGGTAGTGAATAACATACCCATTTCTCTATTAAGGGTATTCAAATTTATTCACATATACATATTTAATGGTACTTGCATGTATATATTCCACATTTCTTAATCATGGAATAACTTATGATGTTGAATGATTCCTTGTTATATGATCCATGTGGTACACTTATACATGCAAATGAAATGATTATGAAGGGTGAGCCTTGATAGTGATCCAAGACATTGGGTAATGTTTAATATCATGATACTCCATGTGAAATGAGATTTTACTCATGATAATTCTGTCATGACCTGTCCTCGGGGCCCGTGCCGTGACTACCCCAAGCTCGCCTTCCATAGGCCAGGGGCTGGCGACTAGCACCAAGGCGTAAATCCCAGTAAAAAGGGAAGGCATTGCCTTTGTAAATTAAACAATCACACAGAGTACAAGCGGAAGAAGTAAATACCAAGTAAAAATTGAGTACAACAGTAAGTGCGGAAAGTATAAAGGGGATGGAAATACAAGCCCAACTGTAAAGTACAACTCGAAAGGGAAAACAACAACTGAAAAGTAAAGCTGCTACGCCGAGCTGTCCACTGGAAATCCCACCTGAAGGGTGGGTACAGATAGCTCCTCTGCTCCTCGGGTCCCGTCGTCCGCTCCGAGTATGTCCCGCCCAGTGGTCCACCTCCGGGTACCGCCTCATCGTCACGTCCACCTCTGGGTACCGTCTCGTCGTGAGGTCCTCCTCCGGGTACCATCTCGTCGTATAGTCCACCTCCAGGTACCGTCCAGTCCTCGAACACTCGGCCTCTGTCAGCACTGCCCATCGTCTGCAACCAACACAACGAGGTGCGGGCATAGCCCGTGCAGGGGTGAGTATAACGATACTCAGTAGGGACCCCGAGACCCTCAAGGTCTCACTAAAACCAACAAGGATAACCACATAGAAGATCTCAACAGATAACCTCTTCTTAGGTATATGCCCATACATATACCTAAGTTATCAAGTAACCCATCTCAATCATGAGGAAACACAAGGATTGTGAAATCAACGGATAACTACTACCCAGGTATATGCCCATACATATACCTAAGTTATCAAGTGACCCATCTCAATCATGAGGTAAACACAAAGGTCAAAAGTCTCAGCTCAAACCAGGATTTTCATTATCGAAACCGTAACTGCTGAAGAGCTCCGTCTCTGGAGTGTACAGTGGTCCTGTCACGACTCCGAGGTACTGCTCACTAACCCAGGACTACTGAAGAACTCCACCCATCGAGTACTGCGCGCCAGCTGCTACAACCAAGCGCTCCCATGTGCCGCTACAACCAAGCGCACCTCTGTCGTGGGTCTGCCGCTACAACCAAGCGCTCCCATGTGCCGCTACAACCAAGCGCACCTCTGACATGGGTCTGCCGCTACAACCAAGCGCTCCCATGTGCCGCTACAACCAAGCGCACCTCTATTGTGGGTCTTCCGCTACAACCAAGCGCTCCCATGTGCCGCTACAACCAAGCGCACCTCTGTAACACACCAAGTCGTTCGATCAGTAGTCGTCGGGTCTCAGCCAGCTACACGGTCTCTGTACTCCGCACGCTCGTCAATGGGAGGGTCCGCTCCACGAGCTATAGGTCGATACTGCAAGTATCTCAAAGTCCCACGAAGAAGTATCTCAAAGGACCGCCTCGTCATAGGGGTCTCAACGCAACAGACGGCGCGTCAATCGGACGCCCGGTCTGTGAGTTATTAGCCTTTTCGTCCCAGGGGCCCGGTTGGTTTCGTGTGCGAACCAACCCGGCCGTATCTCAACTGCACCCCAAACTCTCATAGGGTATACTCATAGGGACCGTTTCTCAACAAGATCACCAACGCCGCTGATGGTTCGTCAAACGGACGTTCTGTCAAAAAGAAATCAGCTTTTCCGTTCCAGGGGCCCAGTTGGATTTGGTGCGATCCAACCCGGCCACTATCCATCTGCATCCAAAACTCGGGCAGAGGATTCCAAAAGTTCCGTATCGTCAACAGGAACTCAACGCAACAGACGGCGCGTCAATCGGACGCCTGGTCTGGAAGTTATTGGCTTTTCCGTCTCACACCCACCCTGGGACACTTCCCAGGAGGTCACCCATCCTGATCACTACTCTAGGCCAAACACGCTTAACTATGATGTTTTAACCACGTAGCCTCCCAAAAAGGAAGATGTACCTTGAGTATAGTATACCGAAACGACCGTCTCGATCCAAGGATCGCGTTGCCGCTGACGGCGAGTCGTTTGGAGGCCCGTAACCCAAGATATGGGCGAAAAACCGAAACTCGTCCGAAACCGGGGGGGTCTGGGCCCGAACCGACCCCGCCCGACCCCCCCTGGTCCAACCCGAACCAGGTCGGCCCGAACCGGGTCGACCCGACCCGGCCCGACCCCCCCTGGTCCAACCCGAACCAGGTCGGCCCGAACCGGGTCGGCCCGAACCGGGTCGACCCGGCCCGGCCGGCTGGACCCGGCCCGGCCGGCGGCGCGACACGACCGACGGTGCGGCCAGCGCGGCGGCGCAGCCCGGCGCGGAGGCGCGGCCTGGGCGCCGCACGTGCGCCGCACGCGGGGGTAAACTCCCCCCGGGTTTTGTGGATCTCGGCCGGCCTTAGGCCGGCCGTTTTCCTTTCACACGCGAGACCCACGGGTCCCGCCTCCTAAGCAAACCGGCGGCCGGCGGGCACAGCCGGCCGCCTTCCACCCTTCCGCCGCGGCCCGATGGCCGCGGCTCTTCTGATCTCCGGCGGCCGGCGAGGCCGGCCGCCTCTGGCTGCTCCGCCGCGGCCGAGCCGGTCGCGGCTCTTCATTAACCGCCGGCAGCCGGTTTTCCGGCTGCCCTTTGCAGCTCTGCCGCGGCTCAAGCCGCGACCCTTGTTCGATTGGCACGGCGCGACGGCGCCGCGCCCCTCCGCCGTGGCCCGACTCCGGCCGCGGTCTCTTCGACTACCTTCGACGCGACGCGACAGTGTTGCGTTCTTTAAATCTTTCCACGGCGCGGCGCGACGGCGCCGCGCGTATCTTCCGCATTAAACCCTATGAACCCGCATGGTGCGACGGCACCACGCCCTTCCGAACCATTCCACAAAAAAATCAACACGAAGTAAAAGAGGAGGATCGGCCGGTTTTGTACGGTCCGAACTCCTCACGTTATAAGGATAGCAATCGGCCTTTAACGAATAATAAACTTTCACAATCTTTTTAGATTAAATAAAAAGATTTGAAAATCAAGGCCCGACAAATATAAACAATCAAGTTCAAAGAAAGATCCACATAACTTTAAAAAAAATTTACCACGAAGAATTTTCAAGTCGAAATTCTCGAACAAATATAAACAATTGAAACAAACCCCTACCTCGGTTCAAGTGCGGAGCACGTCAACAAACCGCGGAAGACAAGCGTCGCGGAGGTCGGGCATTGCGGTAATCGTTCGTCGATTCCGTTGACGTAGAGGTACGTCCGAAGAGGTACGTCGTTGGTGAATCTTCGTAAGCCGACGAAGAAAGTCCGAGGAGGAAGCGGTGTTCCCTTTTGTTTACATGGAAGGCGTCGTCGATCTTCGGAAACAATCCGGCTAGGAAGAAGAGAGAAGCGGCGTTCTTGAGTGTTCTTCGTGTTCTTCGTCAAAGTTGAGGATGATAGAGAGAGATTCTCAAATCCTCTCAAGTGGAAAAAGAAACCAACCCCAAAATGATAAAATAAGATTAAGCTTATTTTATTACACAACCTCCCTCTTAGAATTTCAAAGGTTTGAAATTTAAAACATCTCACCTCAATTAATTATTCCAAGTGTCAAACATTAATTAAAGTGAGTTAAAGGGTAGTTTTAAAAAGAGGAGGTGAAGAGTTAGGGTTCGTGTGGGCCCCACCACACTTAATCCTCTCAAGGGAGGTTAAGTGGATGTGGGTCCCACCCCTAACTCCCTTTGGGAGGAGTTAACCAACAAGTTAAAAATAAAATGTGTTTCCACATTTTATTTAACTTTATTTTAAAAACCCAAAAACTAACTCTCAAGCCGCAATAAACGCAACCTCGGAAAAGGTCTCCTTAAGCGAATATCGGCGTTGCGAGTTCATCGGTGCCTTCGGAATTCGATTCCGGGCAACGGTTCAAAAGATAGAAATTCTCGCTCGCTCGTTCACTGAACGTACCCGAGCCAAACTTCGGAAATTAATTCCGGGCACACCGGGCCTCGGAATTAGGCGCCGTCAGAAACTACGTTCTTGTAAAATTATAAAGAAAATTAAGAAAAAAAATTTCCTTGAAATTTATGGGTCTTTACAAATTCATTTTAAATGAGGGTTTACACATTCTAATTCATGTTCAATGAGGTTTTACTCAAGTTAATCCATGTGTGATGAGCCTTGGCTCATGTAAAATCATATTTTATGTTTTTTCCACATTTCCATGTTATGATAATCATGATATATCATGCCTTTATGTTAATGTATCACTTATGCTCCATTGATATGCTTATTTCCTAACTTTTATTTTATTATTCATGTTATTCCTTGTTTACTCCCTTATTCGGCTTTATAGCTCACCTTTTTCTTATGTATGTCCTCAGGTTATCCCATGAAATTCTAAGTACGAAGGAATGTTGTGGTCATTTAAAAGAAGTTTTCAATAATGATGTTGTATTTTATGTCTTAATTTGTCATGTAATGTTCCAAATCCACAAATACACAAGAACTATCTATCTTCTAGGTTTTATTAGGTAAAATTTTATGTAATAAATCATGTTTAAGTGTGTAATAAAAATCAGGGTCGTTATAGTTGGTATCAAATGATAGGTTTAGTTATTTTTGGGATTATGATTAGAAAAATCTAGTGAAAACCTTAGGAATAAGACTAAGTATAATAAAAACATACTTAATTTTTTTTGAGTATAGAGTAAGTGGTTTATCAATAAAATTCATCCATGTCTAGATATGAACAAGTAGAGGTGGCTCTAGCACATATGTATCTAAGGGTAAAACCCGAAAACACCATGTTGACCTAGAATCAAATAGAAACTAGTGCACGACGATGGACCTTATTGCACTCTTGGTTCGACACTCCCGGGGGGTATGCTTTGGAAAATTTATAAGCTTAGTATAAACCATTATTAAGGAAGTATGAAAAAACCCATAAGAATATATGTAAGGAAGTAGATCATGGCTAACTTATAATGAATCCTATAAATTCATAAGTTAAGGAGATAAATATAATTTATAAGTTATCCCTTTAATGTCATTACATCACTAATTAATGTTTAATAGTTTAAAAATACTCCTCCTTAATATTTTTCCCATTATTCAAGACAATTAATGGAAATAGGAAGAACTGAGTTAATGTTAAAATTGCAAGGACTCAATTTATTAAATGGGGTAATAATTTAATCACCCGAGCTTATAAAAAGTTGTGTTTGATAGCCAATGCAATACAAAACGCTAAACTTAAAAAAATAATTATTATTTAAATATGGTCATTTTAACCTTTACATTAAATTTTAATATATTATTTGTATGATCTAATTTATGAAATATATATTCCATAAATATATTAATAAATTAATATTTATTATTCAATAAAATTTTGGTAATGTCTTTATATTTTTCAAAATATATTTTCATTAAAAATGATTTTTATTATAATTATTTTCTAGAACATATATTAAATTTATTTGATAAATAAACTCTATTTTTTTCTCATCATATCAAAATTAACTTTTCGTAATAATTTTGTATTTTTTTGGAAAATATAGATTTTTTGTGAATAGTGAAAATAATGATTTTACATAAAATTATAATTTCTTTTAATAAATGAATTAATTTTATTTCAAGGTATTATAATTTTATTTAATTTTATTTAATTAAATTAATTACATGTAAATCAAATTTATACTTAATTTTATTATAAGTTTATTTTTATGATTAAAAATTCATTTTTCTGAAAACTGGTTGAAAATGCATAACGTATCTCCATTTTTAATTAATTAAAATAACCCCTAATGATAAATGAACTAAATGAATTATTTATATTATATTATATTATATATATATATATATTTATTAATTCAAAATAATAAAATTAATATTAGTAGTTATAGAGTTAAAGTGAGCCCATATTTTCCTTAAAAATGTATTTTTTGGAAAAAAAATTCCATAATACCGTATAGATATATAACTACTAGAGAAGGTGAATTGACCCATAAACTTGCACTTAATATAACCAAGGAATTAAAAAATGAATAAATACATTATGTATAAATGATTAGATCCCCCTTCCATAGTGATATACAGAGTGTACAAAAGGGTTCATGTATTGTTTTGGGGTTATAAAAACATCTTTATTGAAAGCTTCTTTTATATGACCACAACATTCCTTCATAATTAACACTGCATGAGATAACCTGAGGATGTACACAAGAAATGTGTGATCTATAAATCCTAATAAGGGAGTAAAAAAGGAATAAAATTAATAATATAATATATGTTAGGCAATAGGCATATCAATGGATCATAAGAGAAACAAGAACATAAAGTCATAATATAGCATGATTATCATAACACGGAAATGTGGAAACAATGTACAACATGATATTATCATGATACAAGGAAAATTTCACATTTATTAGAATTATTAAACCCTAATTTCACAAGAATTATCATGAGTAAACCCTCATTTCACATGTATCAGCATAAGTAAACCCTCATTGCACATGAAGTAGCATGAGTAAACCCTCATTGCACATGGATTAGCATGATTAAACCATAATTAAACATGAATAATCATGATTAAACCCTCATTTAACATGAATTATAATGATTAAACCCTCATTTCACATCTCTTATCATGATACTAAAAATTACCCAATGCATTGGAGCACTATCAGGGTGCACCCTTTAAAAACATTTAATTTCATGCATAAGTGTGCCACATGGATCATATAACATGGAATAATTCAAAATAATAAGTTATTACATGGTTAAGGAATGTGGAATACATAAATTTACATACCATTAAATATTTATATGTGTAAAAATTTTAATATCCTTTATAGATAAATGGGTATGGTATTTACTACATGATGATTTTGTCTTGGAAAATCGCGGTGCAATTTTAGTAGTATAACATCATCATATGGAAATTCATAAGTTGGGTTTATAAGAGAGAAAAGTGTATATAATCATTTATACATGAAATATACAGTAAGGGTTTCCTGGAACATAATATCCCAACATTTGAAATGGAATTTCGATGCATAATATGGGAGAAATACTTGAATGGAAATAAGAAGAGAGAAATCCATTATGAAATTTCGGCATGGTAACAGGTGTACACAGAAGGTATTAATGAGAGATAAAGTGGTATCTCGTCATTAAAAAATAATGAGGGAAGTTTGGGGGATTTTATAAATCATACCCCCAACATTTTAATTAAAAATAAAAGGTTATAACAACATTAAGAAACATAGATAAAAATGAGAAAGGAAGGAATGTGATGATACCTTACGGAAATTCGGCATGGTAATGGGTGTAAATAAGGGTTAATAACAGGGATAAATGAGATTTAAAGGGGATATAATCATTCATAAACCAATTGGGCAGTCAGGAGGATATTTAATAATATATCCCAACATAGTAATGAAAGAAATTAAAATACAAAACGTGAAAAGAATTCTTGATAAAAGAGGAGGGTGGAAGATCCCTTACTTGAGTGTGTGACTCAAAAAGCATTAATAGGGGATTATTGAGAGCATGGGGTGACTTTGGAGGATTCTATAGAGTGTATGGAAGAGTAGGGATGTGCTATGAGGATTTTTACTGAAGGGAAGTTGGATCTTGGCTGGGTTTATAAAGGAAATGAGAGAGAATTCATTATTATTTAGGTTTTGAACACTACACACTAAAATATTCAAAACCAAAAACCATACCATGGGTTTTTACCATATTTTATACCAAAGGGTAGTGGAATACAATTTTTTATAAGGATAAGGTCCAAAAATATTAAAATATTAGGCTTGCTTTTGTGGAGGTGAGTCACACTCTCAAGGAAATCATTTTAAAATTTTAAAATATTTTATAAGTCTTGGAGGGTACACTAAGAAATTATAAAATTATTAAAAAATATATAAAATTACATTATTTTAATGTAAAAACATATATTGGTTGGATATCAATTTTTTAATATTTTATTACATCATTATTGGGTCATTATGATGTCATAAAACACAATATATATTTATACAGTATTTAATTTTTACCCAAAAATTTGATTGTCTCCGAAAATTATGAAAAACTCACCATTGGATAATTTCAACATTATGGTTCCAAAAATAATATTCATTTTATCTAAATAATTTTCTAAATATGTGAATTTTTACTTTTAAAATGAAAACTGACATTTATTGAAAATTCACGGTTTTGATAAAAACAGTTTCAAACCTTAATAAAAATTACATTTTTAATCATAAAAATTATATGATAATTTATATTTATTAAAAATTAATTTAGTAATAATATTTTTTAAAAATATTATTTAATTCAAAAATCCATTAATTCATCAATATAGATTTTTAAATTGAATTTTAATGTTAACTAAAATTACTATATGTGGTTTAAAACCCATTTACAAAGTAACAATAATAAAATTAATGTATATTATTTATTCTATAAAAAACAATAATGCGCAAAATAATAATTCTAGGGTATTGTTACATATCCCTTCATTACACTAGAATATTCCCTAAGAGTATGGTGTGCGATGGTGGGGCTTTCTTGGGGTCATTCTGTGAATATGGTTTGGGTTGTGATCTTGATGATCTTGAACTTCTCCTGTAAATGGTTATGCTCATGTTTATGTTGTTGGATCCTAGATTGGTCTTGGTCTTGGAAAAATCCCATAAATGAAATCTCCCTTGAAAGATCCGAAAAATGGGCTCCAAAGGGAATGATCCTATTGGTTGAGGTCATCACTTCCTTTTTTTGTGTCAAAAGGTTTTGTTAAAACCTTATATTTATACTAGTCATGTTATCACTGCTCAACGGTTATATTATCATTGGTAATGATACTTTATGGTTATTTAAACCCAATAAAAAGTGCATGCATTTTCTATATCCATAATACATTAAAACAAAGGGAATTTTATTCATAAATGATCGGGTTGTTACAAAATTCCCCCTTAAGAAATTTTCCCTATGAAATTTCCTTTTCCCACAATAAAATAGAAGAGGGTAACTTTACCTCATCACTTACTCTTGTTCCCACGTTTCTTCTTGGAACTTTTCGTTTCTCCACAACACTTTGATGAAGGGAATTATATTATTTGATAGAATTTTTCTCTATGATCTATGGTCTAAACCAGCTTC
This sequence comes from Viscum album, assembly GCA_963277665.1. Taxonomy (NCBI): domain Eukaryota; kingdom Viridiplantae; phylum Streptophyta; class Magnoliopsida; order Santalales; family Viscaceae; genus Viscum; species Viscum album. The sequence continues at coordinate 1,628,376,554 of OY728121.1, read as the reverse complement.
TCTTCATAGGAGATTTCATTCTTTAATGTTACCACCTTTGGATTGAGTACATTCATTGGGTCGGGTATGTATGTCCTCAAGAGTGATACATGGAATACATCATGTACTTGAGATAGGTTTGGTGGGAGTTCTAGTCAATAATCCACTGCTCTAATGCGATCAAGGATCTCAAAATGTTTGATGTACCTTGGACTAATATTTCCCTTCTTCCCAAATCTCATAACTCTCTTCCATGGTGATATGCAGTGGAAAACCATACCTCCAACGTCAAAATATAGGTCTCATTGATGATTATCATCATAGATCATTTTTCAACTCTAAGCAGCTTTGATGTGCTGCTGGATAGTCTTAATCTTCTCCTCTATTTCTTTGACCACTTCTAGGACTATAAGTTTTTACTCCCCAACATCATCCCAACATGCCACTGTTCTACACCTCTACCCATAAAGGGCTTCATAAGGATCCATTTGGATGCTTGTGTGGAAACTATTGTTGTAAGATAACTCAACCATAGGAATATGTTGATCCCATCCACCTTTGAGGCACATTGAGAATTCTCTCAACATATAATCAAGTGTTTGGATAGTCTGCTCATATTGGCCATTAGTTTGAGGAGGATAAGCCATACTGAAGTTCAAATCAGTATTTAGAGCGTGTTTTAGAATCTTCCAAAACATAGAGGTGAATATTGGATCTTGATCAAATATAATCGATAGTGGCACACCATACAGCTTTACCACTTCCCTAATGTATATCTAGGCCAGTTGATCTAATTAGAAATCACATTGAATTACAATGAAGTGTTCAGTATTTTTAAGACAATCCACAATAACCCAGATAGAATTGTTTCCTTTGGATGTCTTCAGAAGTCCGGTGAAAAAGTCCATGGTGACATTTTCCCATTTCCATTTTGGTATGGGTAATGGTTGCATCATCCCCATAGAATTCTGACTCTCATCCTTCACTTTCTCACAATCCAAGAACTTTGATGTAAACTCTACGATATCTTTCTTTGTGTTATCAAACCAATAATTCTCTCGAATATCTCGATACATTTGTGTTTCTTGGGTGAATGGAGAAATTCAAACTATGTGCATCATCCAAAATTTATTTATTTAACTCCATATTTGATGGAACACATAGTCTTGACCCAATTCTCAGAATTCCTTCTTCATTAACATTGAACTAAGAGGATTTTCCTTTTCTGATAGTTTCCACTTTATTCTAAGTTCCCACATCATCCTTTTGAGCTTCTTTTAGCCTTTCCTAAAGATACAGTTGAGCAATCATTGGTGAAAGGATTGATAATGTTCCATTCTTTATGATTCCTATGTCCATTTTCATCAAATCTAATAAGATTGGATCCTTTTCAATTCTCATCAATGATAGAATCATTGGGTCCTTTATACTTAGAGAATCTTCCACCTTGTTCTCCTTCCCAGGGTGGTAATATATTGAGAATTCATAGTCTTTGATGAGCTCTAACCATCTTTGTTGGTGTATATTCAACACATTATATGTGAATATATACTTGAGGATTTTTTAATCTGTATATATTTCACACTTCTCCCCAAAGAGGTAATATCACCAAATTTTCAAAGAGAAGATTACTGTAGCCAACTCCAAATCATGTGTTGGATAGTTCTTCTCATGAAGTTTCAATTTCCTTGAATTATAGGAAATAAATTTTTCATTTTTCATCAACACATATCTCGGTCTCTTCTTCTAAGAATCCCTAAATTCCACAAAAAGTTCTCCACTTGTGGGTATTGTGATCACGAGCATAGTGATAAACCTCCTTCTCAACTCCTTAAATCTCTCTTCACATTCATCATTCAATGAAAAGTTTAATCCATTCCATGTTATCTTGGTAAGAGGGTTTTACAATCATGACAAATTTCTCACAAATCGACGATAATATCTAGCTAATCCAAGGAATCTATAAAATATCTGTCACAGATGTTGGCCTCATCCATCCCTCAATTTCATTTTTCTTAGAGGGATCCACAGATATCCCATTTCTTGTGATGATATGACCCAAAAATGAGACATCCTTCAATAAGAACTCACACTTGATGTACTTTTCATAGAGATTCTCCTTTCGCAAGGTCTCTAGTATAGTGTTTAGATGCGCCTCATGCTCCTCCTTTGTTTTGGAGTATATTAGAATATCATTTATAAAGACCACTACAAATATTTCAAGGTAATATCTAAAGAATCTATTCGTCAATTCCATTATGATTGTTGGAGAAGTAGTGAGTCTGAAAGGAATTACTATGAATTCATAGTGCCCATACCTTGTATGAAAAGTAGTCTTGGGGATATCCTACTTCTTCACCCTTACATTGTAATATCTCGACCATAGATCCACCTTGGATAAGTATTTTTATCCACATATCAGATCAAACAATTCATCAATTCATGGTAGAGGATACTCTTTCTTTATCGTGATTTTGTTGAGCTCACAATAATCAATGTAAAGGCGCATTGACCCATCCTTCTTCTTGACAAAGAGGATTGGTGCACCCCATGATGAAGCACTTGGGCGTATAAACCCTTTATCCAGATTCTCCACTAGTTATTTATTTTGATCCTCAAGCTCCATAACAGTTATTCTATATAGAGTCTTGGATATTGGAAATGCCCTAGGTATAAGAACAATCTAGAATTCAACATCTCTTATATGAGGAAGACCAGGAAATTCCTCTAGAAACACATCATCGAATTCTCTCACAATAGGAAAGTCTTCGAGGATGGTTCCTTCCTTAGACTCAATCATCTGAGTAAGATACATGTGCTCATAGGGATCCACAATTGAGATGATGGTGGTAAAGAATATTCATCTTCCTCCTTGAACTTGTACAGAACTAGGGGTCGATTCTCAATATAGAGAGTTATTTCCCTCTCATGGGAATTTATGTTGGCTCTATGTAGGGAAATCCAATCCATGATAAGAATTGCATCAAATTCCACTCGAGGGAGTATGAAGTGGTTCGTTAGGAAGTTCAATCCAAAAAATTTGACAGGGGAGGTGTTATATTCATGGGATGCAATAATTTCCCAATTTTCTGTTGTCACTAACATATCAACTTCCATGATTTTTGGTGGTGTTTGGACTGTTCTATTAAACTTTAGGAATATAAAAGCATGTGCAGAACTATGTATAATGACCCTACCTTTCACTTTTTGATTTTTTTTTATACTCATTTACTGTATCCATAACAAACTTTTGGAAGATAATTATTAAACACATAAAGGAGAATCCAATGAAAAAAGGGATAACTTATAAATTTCATTAGTTTCCTTAACTTATAAATTTACAGGATTCAATATAAGTTATCCATGATCTACTTCCCAATATATATTCTTAGGGGAATTTATTTATTCCCTTAACAATGGTTCTTACTAAGATTATGTATTTACCAAAGCGTATCCCCTGGGAGTGTCGAACCAAGAGTGCAGTAGAGCCCATTGTTGTGCACTAGTTCATGTTTGAGTCTAGCTCAAAGTGGTGTTTTCAGGTTTTACCCCTAGATAAATTTGTTCCAGAGCCACCTCTACTTGTTCGTATCTAGACAGGGATGTACTTTCTTGATAAACCACAAAATCTATACTCACCAAAATTTAGGGATGTTTTTCTAATACTTAGTCTTATCCCTAAGAATTTCACTAGGGTTTTCTAATACTAATCCCAAAAATAACTAAACATCTATTTGATACTAATTATAACAACCCTTCTGTTTATTACACACTTAAACATGATTTATTACATAAAATTCCACTTAATACAACCCAGAAGATCGATAGGTTTAGTGTATTTGGGTCTTAAAAACATTACATGAAAACATAAGACATAAAATATAACATCATTATTGAAAAATCCTTTTACATGACCAAAAAATCATTTTTTACATAGCATTGCATGGGATAACCTGAGGATATACATAATAAAATGGTGAGCTATAAAGCCCAATAAGGGAGTAAACAAGGAAAAACATGAAGAATACTATACATGTTAGGAAACAAGAATATCAATGGTGTATAAGAGAAAAATGAACATAAAGGCATGATATAACATTATTATCATAACATGGAAATGTGTCAACAATATACAACATGATATTAGTATGAGCCAAGGCTCATTGCACATGGATTAGCATGAGTAAACCCTCATTGCACATGTATTAGCATGAGTAAACCCACATTTCACATGAATAAGAATAATTAAACCCTCATTTCACATGAATTATAAGGATTAAACCCTAATTTCACATGGTGTCTCATGATACTAAACATTACCCAATGCATTGGGGCACTATCAGGGTGCACCCTTTATAAACATTTCATTTCATGCATAAGTGTGCCACATGGATCATATAACATACAATCATTCAACCTCATAAGTTATTCCACGATTAGGTAATGTTTAATAAATAAATTTATGTACCATTAAATAATTATATGTACCTAAAGGTGAATACCTTTGATGAATAAATGGTTATGGAATTCACTACACAATGATTTTGACTTGGAAAATCGCGGTGCAATTTTGGCAGCATAACGTGGTCATATGGAAAATTAGAAGTTGAGTTAATGAGAGATAAAGGGGTATATAATAATTTATACATGAAATATATAGTAATTGGATCATGGAAAATAATATCACAACCTATTAAATTGAATTTAGATGCATAATATTGGATAAATACTTGAATGGAAATAAGAATAGAGAAATCCTTTACTGAATTTTGGCATGCTAACAGGTGTACATAGAAGGTATTAATGAGAGATAAAGGGGTATATCATCATTAAAAAATAATAAGGGAGTTATGGGGGAGGTGATAAATCATATCCTAACATTTTTAATTTAAAATAAAAGGGTATAACAATATAATTAAACTTGGATAAAATGAGAAAGAAAGGAATCCCTTATGAAAATTTGGCATGGTAATGAGAGTACATTAGGGTTCATAAGAGGCATAACTGAGAGTGAAAGGGGTTGTCATGGTTTATAAATAAAATTGAAATTTTGTGTGATATTTAATAATATATCCCAACATAGGAATAAAGTAAATTAAAAGACATAACTTGAAAAGAATTCTTGGTAAAAGAGGAGGGTGGAAGATCCCTTAAGAAATTTTTGCATAGTAATGGCTTTAGTAAGGGTCAAGATGAGGGGGGATAAATAAATCCTTATTAAAATAACATAAAATGGACATTAATATAATTATTATAAAATAATTACATTATAACCATTCGAAATTACAAGAACTCCTTTCAAATAAGATGCCTGAATTTGAAAGGAGGAGAGGAAAGTGAGGATCCTTTACTTGGAAGTGTGATCCTAAAGACATGGGAGAGGCTTATTGGGACATTTGGGGAGCCTTGGTAGGACTCTAGGGAGTATGGAGAAGAGGTTTTTTGAGTTCAAAATGGTTTTACCAACCACGAATGAGAAATTTGGTGGGATTCTATAGGAAAGGAGAGGGAATTCTTTATTATTTAGGTTTTGGACACTGCACATTAAACTAATCAAAACCACAAACCATCCCATGATTTTCCCATGGTTTCTATCAAAGGGGAGTGGTATACAATATTTTATAATCCAAAGGGCCTAAAAAAATTAAAATATTAGGCTTGTTTATGTGGAGCTGAGTCACACTCTCAAGGAAATTATTTTAAAATGTTAAAATATTTTATAAATCTTGGAGGTTCCACTAAGGAATTATAAAACTAATCAAACAATTCTAAAATCACGTAATTTTAATGGAAAAACATATATTGGATGAATTTTCATTTTATAGTATTTTATTACAACACTATGTGGTCATTATGATGTCATAAAACACATTATATATTTATATGGTATTTAATTTTTACCCAAGAAATCAATTGTCTCAAAAATTATGAAAAATTCACTGTTGGATAATTTAGACATCTTGATTCCAAAAATATTTTTTATTTTATCAAAATAATTTTCTAAATATGTGAATTTTTACTTTTAAAATAAAAATTGAAATCTATTTAAAATTGAAGGGTTTTGAAAAAAAAATAGTTTTCAACCTTAATGAAAATTACATTATTTCAAAAAAATTATATGATCATTTATATTTAATAAAACTTATATGATATTATTATTATATTAAAATATAATTTATTAAAAAAAATTAATTAATTCATCAAATTAAATTCATTAATTAAAAATACAACTTTAGTTTTATCATATAAAAATATAATTCTTATCAAACTGAATACTGAATAATTTATAGAGTAAAAACAATATAATCATCATTTATAATAAAAATGAGTTTTTTTATAACACTATTTGTGACACCCCAAGCTTTTATAGTACACTTCTCTTTAAATAATACAGTAGCGTATGTTGTACGCAACTTCGAGTTCTAACACACACCATAACCAATCAAACTAGCCATTATGAATAGTAATACCCAATTTTTGAAATTTTATACATTTTATATTTCAAAATGGACATCATTTTTGGATTCAGAATATCAAAATTATCTTAGGGTGAAGTTTGGGTATTTTTCTGAAAACTTTCAATTTTTGATGAATAGTGAAAATCACTAAATTTTAATTAAAAACAATTTTTTAATTGAAATAATTAATAGTGATAAATTATTAATTTCGTTTGTTTTAAAGTATATTTAGAATATATTTTTACCATTTAATACAATTTTGGTCATTGGACTTAATTTCACATTTAAACATGATATAAACAAGTGTCAATCTTTTGATAGTTATTATTTCATAAAAACACGCTTTTTGTTTTGACAGCGGCAATTAATTTTAAATTAATTTCTGCCACTTCTGTGTTTTGAATTTAGAAAAATGGATTACATATTTAGAATCAGGAGGTAAAAATTGTGTAAATAGGTAACTTTTATTTCTAGACATTTTGAATAATTACTTCGGTAAATATTTTATTTACCATGGTTAAAGGGTAAATCCGGTAAATAAGGGTAAAAAATAATATCATAATAATAATAAATTACCCTAAAACGTGTCCTAACCCTATTTTTTGATACATTTTAGACCATGGGCTTCTTTTAGTTGATTTTGGGACTCCATGGATCCACTTGTAAGTGATAATGACACTTTATATTAATTAAGTTAAAGTAAATACAAAAATGACATAAGCATATATCTTTTAGAAAAACAATTTTTACACAGGGTTATATATGTTATATTTTTTACTATAAATATTCATTATAAATTTAAAAATATTTCCTACATAATGGTATTTTATTTATAATTTTTATACCTTTAATAATTAAAGTTATTTATGACACAATAATGATGAAATATTTTCCTTATTAATGAAAGAATCAAATAATTAGTATTATAAATGTTACAATAAATATAATTTGAATGTTTTGATGCCAAAAAATAATTTTATTAGTTCATATGACATGTTAGTATTTCTTAAATGAATTTTTTTCGAATTAATAAAGTTGTTAATACTTTAACAAAAATAAATTATTAAATATTGTTAAAATTGATATAAATGAGTTTTTAAAACAAATATTATATTATTAATTGATATTCTATTCTTAAAAATATGAGTTTCAGACAAAGGACTTATATAATTATAGGTGTATCATTAATGGACCACTTGGGGGTCGCTTGGAAGTATATAGTAAGTTTATTAACCATATAATATAAAAATACAAAGTGACATGGTAAATGTCAAACTATTTAACTAAGAGTTAAATATAAATTATAAGGTTAATATAGTGACCCAAATCTGTCTAAAATATATTGGATGAAAGTATTTAGACCCATACCAAACTTATACTTTTAATAATCCACTTTTTTGCCATTAGAAACCGAATATGAATTTATTATAAAATAATACTTTAAGTTTTTCTAAAAGATCCCCTCCCCCCTTATAAAAGGACAAAACTTCTAACCAATTATTCATACCTTCAAAGCCTTTTGGTTCAGACAAACTCTACCCAAATACCCTCTAAAAGATCCTCCATTAATCCTAGAGGCCTTACCTTAGTCATAAATCCATCATAAGGATCCCTTTTGATCAAATCAAAAGGAAGAGCCCGAAGAAGAGGTAATGTTTTCACCACCCTTTTTCAAGTTCCTTTCTTCTTCAACTTCTTATTTCTTTGTTGTTTCCATTATAAAATAATAAATCCAGTATATTATATATACTGTGATGTTATTATAAATATCGTACAACCATATTCAATATTATATCCATCCTTTAAATGACAAGTCACCATACGTGCGTACGTACGACCTACCATCTCCACGTCGTGGTGTAATTGTTATTTAATACATTATTATTTGGATGGGTATAATAATGATGTGTAATTCATGTAAATAATAAATATAACATGATAATGATTCTGTATATATTATATACCATCCAATTATATTTTATTTTAATATCAAAATAATGATATTGTCGCTCGTGCGTACGTACGGACTACAGTCTCAATGAACGCGATGAGATTCATTCCCCATCCTATCCGTTTAAGTATAATTATCATTTGATGATTAAAAATAATGTTTAAGGACTTGATATCATTAGGTATTTGAATAAGATACAACCTACCCATGACAAACATGGCTTATGTAACAAAAAATATAAAAGAAAACGAGTAAGTTAACACCAGAAACGACGACAATACTAAGATATTATTAACAAAGAAATGTTAAAAGATAATATAAGATACCATATTAATGTATATGATCCTTTTATAATTAAATAAAAATTATTTTACCATTATACAGGAGTATAACCTACCCTCTACCAAGGAAAAATTACAAAGTAAGGGGTTTCTTATCTCACTTTTAATTCCGTGAGATTTCCATTGTTCACCACTTATTTATTACATGTGGTGTGTGTACTGCCCATGATTGTATTCATTGTGTAATATAATTTAATTTATGGATATCTGCATCATCATTTTATGATACTTCTTTCTTGGGGTGTAAGTTTCACAATTTACCAAATCGATAAGGGAATTTGAAATTTCAATTTCCACTCATTCAGCTTTACGCATAATTCATTGATTATTTTACTACAAGATTGTGTGTGGAATAACTATTCATTTGCTTATGTCAGAATTTACACTCCCCTTTATGTGGATATACTTTTTATACACATAATCACTCCATTGATAAATTCTTAAGTCATTGATATGAGCTTGATAAGAGTAATTTTAACTCAATATCCATTTATTGAGTTAAACATCTAATTTATTGGTGTTGTTTTTACAAGAATATATGAATTTCCTTTGATTGTTTTACAATTAATATCCAATCATATTGAGTGTATTTATATTTTTCACACATAATTATGTCGTTGATTTATCCCTAACCTAAGGATATGGTCTTTATGAGAGATTTCATCTCAATTTACATTCCATTGAGACTTCTTTGTTGTTGTAAACCAATTCACTTTTATGTGGTGTATATACTGTACTTTGACATAGTATATCATGAATCCCTTTATTCTCGTGATATTATAAAGTTTTTATTACCTAAATTATTTTTATTCAATTGTCTCTCTTTTGGTTAGTAACTCTAACTAAAATATCATTTTTAAATGTTTTAAAGATTTATTATTCTAAATCTTTCTCATTAATGTCCATGTTTTAAAAATGTTTTTAAGGATTTATTTATATAGATGTTAATGTTTTAAAATTTAAATTCCTTTTAAAAGTTTCTAAGTGGTATGGGACACTTTGATTCAAAAATATATTTTAAATGGATTCTTGAAAAATAGTGTGACTTTTAAATGTTTTCAAGAAAAAGAAGGATATTTCTCTCAAATAGTTTTAAGGATTATTTTCATCTATGTCAATATCCTTCATTATTCTCGATTGAGGTTAATCTCTTAAAATACAATCTCCCATATTTTATTGATTGAGTTATGTTTGACTGTGGATGTGCAATTTTTATAGCATTCATGGTTTGTGGATAAAGTATTAACATTTTGTATGCTAGTTTTAAGACAAATGTTTATGTTATGTTTAAAACTTTTCATATGATTAATGCATTGGACTTAGTAAGTGACGGGTGGAGCCTAATATAGCTCCTCGATGCATCGGTAGGTCTCATGAGACAAACTAGTGTCTTGGAACAAGGCCTTGACAAAATCTTATTTATAGTCTTGGCACGAGGCCTTGACTATGTGGTTATGATAGTCTGGAATTATGCATTCCATCATTATGAAAGTGGTTATTGATATTGCATGTGGTTATCTGAATAGTAGAATATCAATGTGAATAAGAAAATGGCATTATTTCATTTTATCTTTTCCATATTATGCTGAAGTTAAAGTTTAAAAGGATTTTGTTTTAGTTATACAATGCCTTAAATGTTTATGCTTATTTATGAAAGTTTCTGCTATATTATTATCCTTACTGAGTATCTGAGCTCACCCCTTTCAATGTTTTATTTTTCCCAGGATGTGAAGAAGTATTTTATTAATGACCTGCAGGGAAGTATGAAGGGATATGAAGACAAGATGTTGTTGTAGTTTTTTTCACTTTATGATGTAATGTAATACTTATGAATATATGTAGTGATTACAAGTCTACTAAACTAATCGGTCTTTCGAGACTTGATCTTTTGTGATCATGCCAATGTTATGTAATAATGCACCGACTTTGGGTAACTAGGGTCGGGGCGTTATAGTTGGTATTAGAGGAAGTTTAGTACAAAACTTGGAAACTATATTTAGATAAACATTGATTAGAGCACATAGCCATAAGATAGACTTTGAGGATTAATATAGAAGAACTTCCTAGAATTTTGGTATTGTATAGATTTTGTGAGTTTTCCAAGCAATACATCCATGTCTGGATACAAGCAGGTAGAGGTGGATCTGGCACAGATGTACCTAGGGGTAAAACCTGAAAACACCGCTTTGAGCTAGACTCGAACGGGAACTGGTGCACGACAACGGGCCTTACTGCACTCTTGGTTACGACACTCCCATAGGATATGCTTAGGATAATTTACATTTTCTTTACAAACCAATTTGAAGTATTTTAATACAAGATGAGAATAAATGACCTTGGTTAATCCTAAGGGGTTTCAAATTTAGAATATGGTGTCATGATATTCTCTAAATGATTTTATGACTACTGTTACTCACATAATTCTTTCTGGTTTTAGTCAATGGCTGGAGTCTAAGGAAGTCATAGTAACTTTGAGAATGATGTAAAAGGTGGGAACGGTGGTGGAAATGGGCAACAAAATGGAATGTTTATAGGCATAAAAGATATCGTGTTCATACCAAATCAGTTTTCCCAGAATATTATCAACAAGATATATATTAACCAACTCCTGGACTCAACAAAGAAGAGAAAGGTGATGAATGATAAGAGCTCCAGCAGTGGAGACTATAGAGAAAAGAATCCTAAATTTCCATCATGTAGGAAATGTGGAAGGGGACACCCAGGAAAGTGTCTCAATGGAACAAAGAAATTATTTACGTGCGGGAAAGAAGGACATAAAGTGAATAATTGTCGAGGAAAAATGAAGAGTACTATGGAAGAAAATAAAAATGGTCCCAAGAATCCATTTACAGTAATTTTCCATAAATGTAGGGGACCTGGCCATTACCCTAGTGAATGCCCTATTCTATAGGATATTTTCTTGGTCAAAGAAGAAGATATGTGGAAATAAATGGTTGGATAAATGTTTAAAAGTATTAGTGCTCCTTGTTGATGGGATTACTTTGGAATAATTTTCTCTTGTATTTGTAACCCCGTAGTTTTCCATGTGAGAACGATATTTGAGGAAGTCTTATCTTTTCCCTTGTGAATATAGTTATAAATAACCATTTGGTTTTATATGATCATTGAGTTTGATAAAATTACAAGTTATTATATTTTGGGATGAAAATGAAAGGTATGAGATAACATTTCTCGTTCAAATTATGTTATGGTTATTTTGAGGAATTTATCTCATTTTGGTAATGTTATAAAATATAGTTTTTGAGAACGGAAAACACGCAGACCGTGTGACAACCCATCACGTCGGACAAATCTGTGGGAATCGAACCCACAACAAAAGTGCGATTGGGATTTATCGCCTACCACTAGAATATATGAAGTCCCTGGTTAGTGTGACTAATTATTTTTAGTTAAATGATTTTATTGATCAATAATAAGTTGATTTAGGATCTTAAGTCTTATCAAATAAATACCCTTAGTATAGGAAAATGATTTGGTGATTAAGTGATAAATGTTATTTTGGAAGATGTTCACTTTGTTAGGAACACTATATGCCCAAGGAAAATAGAATACTATGGGATTTCATTTGTGGATTAATGGTGGATTTTTATCTATGTTTTTATTGTGGATTTCTAGTGATTTGGGTTATTTATTGAAATGATTAACCAATAATTGAGAAGATGTGATTAAGTTAATTACTTTTAAGTAAGTGACTTTAAGAGTAGTTGATATCATTTGGAGATACCATTTAATGTGGAATACTACATAACAAAATTATTCTATGTTTTGGGTTTTAATATTATTTTGGATTATGTTAAAGGATTTTAAGGACAATTGTTTTTTGAATGCTATTTATTTAACTTTGGGTTATTGTTGGTTTAATTTTAGAAATTAAGATTAGTGTTTCTTTCTCTAATGGAATAACCTTTTGGGGGATCATAAGATCTTATAATAACTGTTTTGGTTTTGATTAATCTCTAAATCCAATGTAAATATATAGTTTATCCTTCATGGATCATGTGATTCTATAAGAAGTTTATTCTAGCTCTTCTAGTGTGACCAAGTCTTCTTGAATAATCATCGTTTAAAAAAATGTGTTAGTGGTGGAAATTTATTAAAGAATGAAACTATACTTAAAAAGTAAGTATATATCTTTATTTTCTTAGTCAATCTCATAAATTAATTCCTCATCTTTATGTAATGTAACTTAAAAAAATGTTGTCCGTATACTTTTCCTACTGGGAAACTAATGACTGTTTGTACCATCATAAGTTTGTGGTTTTCTTGTCGTTAACTTTATCCTGGTCATATTTTCTATCCCTCTCCATCAGAACTTAACACTTAGTTTATCATCCATATCCATGTTTTTCTACATGGAATCCTAGTATAGGTTATCTCGGGTGACCTTTGTACTTCTCTTTCTTTCTTTTAAAGTGATAGCCTTATTGACTATTTTTTCCGATGTGGGACTTTCCATTATATTCCCAAGCCCAATTTTAAAAATTGTTAGGATGCAATTTATTTAAGGAGGGGAGAATGTGAAACCCCAAGATTCCATGGTACGCTTCTCTTTGAATAATACATAAGTGTGTGTTGTACGCAACTTCGAGTTCTAACACACACCACAACCAATCAAACTAACCGTTATGAATAGTAATACTGAATTTTTGAAATTTTTTACATTTTATCTTTCAAAATGGACATCATTTTTGGATTTGGAATATCGAATTTATCTTAGGGTGAATTTTTGGTATTTTTCTGAAAACTTTCAATTTTTGATGAATAGTGAAAATCACTAAATTTTAATTAAAAAAATCTTTTTTAATTGAAATAATTAATAGTAATAAATTATGAATTTGAGTGGTTTTAAAGTATATTTAGAATATATTTTTACCATTTAATACAATTTTGGTTTTTGGATGTAATTTCACATTTAAACCGGACATAAACAAGTGTCAATTTTTTGATATTTATTATTTCTTAAAAACACGCTTTTGTTTTGACAGCGGGAATTAATTTTAAATTAATTTCATCCACTTCTGTGTTTTGAATTTAGAAAAATGGATTCTATATTTATAATCAGGAGGTCCAAATTTTTTAAATAGGAAACTTTTATTTCTAGACATTTTGAATAATTACTTCGGTAAATATTTTATTTACCATGGTTAAAGGGTAAATCTGGTAAATAAGAGTAAAAAATAATATTATAATTATAATAAATTACCCTAAATGTATCCTAACCCTATTTTTTGATAAATGTACGACCATGGACAACTTTGGGTCGATTTTGGGACCTCATTTATATACTTGTAAGTGATAATGACACTTTATATTAATTAAGTTAAAGTAAATACCAAAATGACAAAATCATATATCTTTTAGAAAAATAATTTTTACATAGGGTTATATATGTTATCTTTTCGACTATAAATATTCATTATAAATATAAAAATATTTCCTACATAATGGTATTTTATTTATAATTTTTATACTTTGAATAATTAAATTTATTTATGACACAATAATGATGCAATATTTTCCTTATTAATTAATGAATAAAATAACTACTATTATAAATGTTAAAATAAATATAATTTGAAAGTTTTAATGCCATAAAATAATTTTATTAGTTAATATGACATGTTATTATTTCTTGAATTATTTTTTTTCGAATTAATAAAGTTTTTAATACTTAAAAAAAATCAATTATTAAATATTGTCAAAATTGACATAAATGAGTTTTTTTTAAAATATTATATAATTAATTGATATTATATTCCTAAAAAACTAAGGTTCGGCCAAAGTACTTTTATAATTATAGGTGTATCATTAATGGACCACTTTGGGGTCTCTTGGAAGTATGTAGTAAGTTTATTAACCATATAATATAAAAATATAAAGTGACATGGTAAATCTCAAACTATTTAACTAAGAGTTAAATATAAATGATAAGGTTAATATAGTGACCCAAACCTGTCTAAAATATAATGGATGAAAGGATTTTGACCCATACCAACCTTATACTTTTAATAATACACTTTGGAGCTATTAGAAACCGAATATTAATTTATTATAAAATAATACTTTAAGTTTTTCTTAAAGAGCCCCTCCTCCCCCTTATAAAAGGACACCACTTATAACCAATTATTCATACCTTCAAAGCCTTTTTGTTTGGAAAAACTCAGACAAAATACCCTCTAAAATATCCTAACTTAATCCTAGAGTCCTTCCTTTATTCATTAATCCAACCTAAGGATCCCTTTTGATCAAATCAAAAGGAATAACCCGAAGAAGAGGTAATGTTTTCACCACCCTTTTCCAAGTTCCTTTCTTATTCAACTTATTCTTTATTTGTTGTTTCCAATATAAAATAATAACTCTAGTATATTATATATAATGTTATGTTATTATAAATATGGTACAACCATATTCAATATTCTATCCATCCTTTGAATGACATGTCACCATACGTGCGTACGTACAACCTACCATCTCCACGTCGTGGTGTAATTGTTGTTCAATACATTATTATTTGGATGGGTATAATAATGTTGTGTAATTCATGTAAATAATAAATATAACATGATAATTATTCTTTATATATTATATACCATCCAATTATATATTATTTTAATATCAAAAGAATGATATTGTCGCTCGTGCGTACGTACGGACTACCGTCTCCACAAACGCGATGAGATTCATTCCACATCGTATCCATTCAAGTATAATTCTCATTTTATGATTAAAAATAATGTTTAAGTACTTTATATCATTAGGTATATGAATAAGATACAACCTACCCATGACAAATAGGGCTTATGTAACAAAACATATAAAATAAAATGAGTAAGTTAACACCCGAAACGACGACAATACTAAGATATTATTAACAAAGCAATGTTAAAAGATAATATATGATATCATATTAATGTATATGATACTTTTATAATTAAATAACAATTATTTCACCATTATACAGGAGGATAACATACCCTCTACCAAGAAAAAATTACAAAGTAAGGGGTTTCTTATCTCACTTTTAATTCCATGAGATTTCCATTGTTCACCACTTATTTATTGCATGTGGTGTGTGTACTGACTATGATTGTATTAATTGTGTAATATACATTAATTTATGGATATCTACATAATCATTTTATGATAATTCTTTCCTGGGGTGTAATTTTCATAATTTACCAAATCGATAAGGGAATTTGAAATTTCAATTTCCACTCATTCGGATTTACGCATAATTCATTGATTATTTTACTATAAGATTGTGTGTGGAATCACTATTCATTTGCTTATGTCATAATTTCCACTCCCCTTTATGTGGATATACTTTTGATACACATAATCACTTTATTGATAAATTCTCAAGTCATCGATATGAGCTTGATAAGAGTAATTTTAACCCAATCTCTATTTATTGAGTTAAACATCTAATTCATTGATGTTGTTTTTACAAGAATATGTGTGAATGCCATTTGATTGTTTTAAACTGAATATCCAATCATATTGAGTGTATTTGAATTTT
This sequence comes from Viscum album, assembly GCA_963277665.1. Taxonomy (NCBI): domain Eukaryota; kingdom Viridiplantae; phylum Streptophyta; class Magnoliopsida; order Santalales; family Viscaceae; genus Viscum; species Viscum album. The sequence goes on along the minus strand of OY728121.1, from coordinate 1,628,360,285 downwards.
TCACACATAATTATGTCGTTGATTTATCCTTAACCTACAGATACAGTCTTTATGAGATATTTCATCTCAATTTACATTCCTTTGAGACTTATTTGTTGTTGTACACCAATTCACTTTTATATGGTGTATATAATGTACTTTGACATAGTATATCATGAATCTATTTATTCTCTTGATATTATAAAGTTTTGATTATATCAATTATTTTTATTCATGTGTCTCTCTTTAGGTTAGGAACTCTAACTAAAATATCATTTTTAAATGTTTTAAAGATTTATTATTCTAAATATTTCTCATTAATGTCCATGTTTTAAAAATGTTTTTAAGGATTTATTTATATGGACATTAATGTTTTAAAATTAAAATTTCTTTTAAAAGTTTCGAAGTGGTATTGGACACTTTTATTTAAAAATCTATTTTAAATGGATTCTTGAAAAATAGTGTGACTTTTAAATGTTCTCAAGAAAAGAGGGGGTATTTCTCTTAAATAGTTTTGATGATTATTTTCATCTATGTCAATATCCTTCATTATTCTGGATTGAGGTTAATCTGTTACATTAAAATATTCCATATTGCATTGAATGAGTTATGTTTGACTGTGGATGTGATATTTTTATACCATTCATGGTTTTTGGATAAAGTATTGACATTTCTTATGCTAGTTTTATTAAGAATGTTTATGTAATGTTTCAAACTTTTCATATGAGGAATGCATTGGACTTAGTAAGTGATGGGTGGAGTCCGCTATAGCTCCTCGATGCATCGGTAGTTCTCATGAGACAAACTAGTGTCTTGGCACAAGGACTTGACAAAATATTATTTGTAGTCTTGGTACAAGGCCTTGACTATGTGGTTATGATATTCTGGCATTATGAATTCCATCATTATGAAAGTGGTTATTGATATTGCATGTGGTTATTTGACCAGTAGAACATCCATGTGAATAAGTAAATGGACTTATTTAATTTTATATTTTCCATATTATGTTGAAGTTAAAATTTAAAAGGCAATTGTTTTAGTTATACATTGCATTAAATGTTTATGATTATTTATAAAAGTTTCCGCTATATTGTTATCCTTACTGAGCATCTGAGATCACCCCTTTCAATGTTTTATTTTTTCTAGGATGTGAAGAAGTATTTTATGAATGACCTGAAGGGATAGTATGAGGGGATATAAAGACAAGATGTTGTTGTAGTTTTTTTCACTTTATGATGTAATGTAATACTTATGAATATATCTAGTGATTCCAAGTCTACTAAACTAATCGGTCTTTCAAGACTTGATCTTTTGTGATCATGCCAATGTTATGTAATAATGCACCGACTCTGGGTAACTGGGGTCGAGGCATTACACTATTATTATAACCTTATTAATAAAACCATAGTTTAATATGATAATTTATATATTTATAAAATGTACCATTTAACACGAAAAATCAATTTATCAAAATTATTATTTTTTAAGAAAGACTATTCTCATATAGGAATTGATGGAATAAGACTTATATTATTAAAAGGTATTATATAATAAATAACTAATACCTTTTTATATAACCCCTTATAACACCCAAATAAGACCTAAGGGTATGTTTTGTGATGGTGGGGCTTTTATGGGGTCGTTCGGTGAACATGGTTTGGTCTGTGAACTCAATGAGCTTGAACTTCTCCTGCAAATAGTTTTACTCATGCTTAAGTTGTTAGATCTTAGCTTGGGATTGGTCTAGGGAAAATCCCATAAGTTATATCTCCCTCATAATCTCTAATAAATGGGCTTCATAGGGTATGAAACTACTGGTTGAGGTTATCACTTCCTGTCTCTCTGTCAAAAGGATTTGTTAAAGCCTTTTATTTATACCAGTTATGTGATCATTGTTCAATAACTATATTATCGATGAAAATGACACTTAATGTTCATTTAAACCCAATAAATAAATAAATAAAAGAGTTCATTGGTTTTCTATATCCATAATACATTAAAAGAAAGGGAATTTTGTTCATAAATGATCAGGTCATTACAACATTCCCCCCTTAAGCAATTTCGCCCTCTAAATTTACTTTTCCCACACTAAAATAGACGAGGGTAACTCTGCCTCATCACTTCCTATGGCTTTGTATTTTTTATCAATGTCCACCATTGATCAGTATCATCCTCCATATGATAAGCATCCAAAAGAACATTCTCTTGTTTATAACATTTAATAATGGGGAAGATCTTATCAATGGAGTTGACCCATTGTTCGGCGACTGAGGGATCAGATGATCCATTAAAAGTAAGAGGCCTTTGTTGCATGAAGCTCTCGATCGCAGATTGTTCATTCTTGGGGGGGGGGGTGGATGTTCCCCTTGACCAATGTTTCTATTCAAAACTTGAGTTAACTAAGAGTGTATCATGACAAATTTTGTGATTATTACTCTCAACAAATTGGGAATCTCATTATAATAGTCACCACATTGATCATTTCATCAGTTCTTAGCCCGAGTCCTCCTATTACCGGCCATTGTCTAGAATAAAAGGAAAGTTAGGGGTAAGTATTTTAAACTATTAAACACATAAAGTATAATCCAATGAAAAAAGGTAAAACTTATAAATTAATTTATTTCCATAACTTATGAATTTATAGGCTTCAATCTATGTTATCATTGATCTATTTCCTAATGTATATTATTATAGTATTTTTTTGTGCTCCCTTAATAATGGTTCATACTAATATTATAAATTTACTAAATCATATCACCCAGGAGTATCAGACCAAGAGTGAATCAAGGCCCATTTTCATTCACCAGTTCTCATTCAAGTCTAACTCAAAGAGGTGTTTTCGGGTTTTACCCCTAGATAAATTTCTACCAGAGCCACCCCTACTTGTTCATATCCACACAGGTATACATTTTCTTGATAAACCACTTACTATATAATTTCCAAATTTTAGGTATTGTTTTCTTATAATCAGTCTTATCCATAAGGATTTCATTGGAGTTTTATAACTCTATTCCCAAAAATAACTAAACCTATCCTATGATACCAACTATAACAACCCTGCTATTTATTACACACACAAACATGATTTATTACAAAATCATGAACTTTATAAAACTATGAAGATGTATAGGTATAGTTTCTTGGGAAATTAGGAACATTGCACGACAACTTAATACATAAAATACAACATCTTTATTGAAAACTTCTTTTACATGACCATAACATCTATTCATACTCATCATTTCATGATATAGCCTGAGGAAATACCTAAGAAAAGTGTGATATATAAATCCCAGTAAAGGATTAAATAAGTAATAACATAAAGAATAAAATACGTGTGTGGAAATAGGCACATCAATGGAGCACAAGAGAAACATGAACATAAAGTCATGATATAGCAGGATTATCATAACATGGAAATATAGAAACACCATACAACATGATATTAGCATGAGACAAGGCTCATTGCACATGGATTATCATGATTAAACCCTAATTTCACATGAATTATCATGATTAATCCCTAATTTGACATGGCTAATCATGATACTAAATATTACCCAATGCATTGGATTTCTATCAGTGTGTACCCTTTATAAACATTTCATTTCATGCATAAGTGTGTCACATGGATCATATAACGTGGAATCATTCAACATCATAAGTTATCACAACATTATGGAATGTGTAATAAATAAATTTAATTACCTTTAAATATGTATATGTGAATAAATTTGAATAACATTTATAGAGAAATGGGTATGGTATTCACTACATGATGATTTTGGCTTGGAAAATCACGGTGCAATTTCGGCAGAATAACATCGTCATATGGAAATTCATATGTTGGGTGTATGAGAGAGAAAGGGGTATCTAATAATTTATACATGAAATAGAAATTAATGGGATAATATAACATAATATCCCAACCTATGAAATTGAATTTAGATGAAAAATATTGTATAATTTCTTGAATTGAACTAAGAAAAAAAATCCTTTACGGAATTTCGGCATGGTAACAGGTGTACACGAAAGGCATTAATGAGAGAGAAAGGGTTATCTAATCATTCAAACATAAATAGGGCAGTATTGGGGAGGTTAAAATATCATACTCCAAAATTTTTAATTGAAAATAAAATGGTATAACAACATAAAGAAACTTAGATAAAAATGGGAAATGAAGGAATCCCTTACGAAAATTCAGCTTTGTAACAAGAGTACATAAGGGTTCATAAGATGGATAAATGAGAGTGAAATGGGTTTTCATGATATATAAATAAAATTTTCAGTGGGAATGATATTTAATAACATATCCCAACATAGTAATAAAAGTAATTAAAATACATAATATGAAAAGAAGGCTTGGTAAAAGTGGACGGTGGAAGATCCCTTACAAAATTTTGGCATAGTAAAAACTTAAGTAAGGGTAAAAATGAGGGATGATAAATAATACCTCATTAAAATAATTGAAAATAGAAATTAATATAATGGTTAAAAAATTAATCACATTATAACCATTTGAAATTACAAGAATTATTTTTGAATAAGATGCTTGAATTTGAAAGGAGGAGAGGAATGTGGGGATCCCTTACTTAGAAGTGTGATCCCAAAGGCTTGGTAGAGGCTTCTTAGGGCCTTGGGGGAACTTTGGGAGGACTCTAGGGAGTATGTGGAATATTTTTCTCAAGCTTAAAATGGTTTTAGTGAAGATTAATGGGATATTGGGTGGTTTTATATAGGAAAGGTGAGGGAATCCTTTATTATCTAGGTTTTGGAAACTCCACATTTAACTAATCAAAAACACAAACCATACCATGTTTTTTACCCATGGTTTCTACCAAAGGGTATTTTTATACAATATTTTATAATCCTAAGGTCCGAAAAATTAAAATATTAGGCTTGTTTATGTGGAGGTGAGTTACACTCTCAATTAAATCATTTTAAAATGTTAAAATATTTTATAAGTCTTAGAGGGTCTACTAAGGCATTATAAAATTAATCAAACAAATCTAAAATAAATTAATTTTAATGAAAAAAATATATTGGCCGAATAACCCTTTTATATTATTTTATTTCATCAATATATGGTCGTTATGAGGTCATGAAACACATTATATATTTATTCGGTATTTAATTTTTACCCAAAAATTTGACTGTCTCAGAAAATTATGAAAAAATAACTGTTGGATAATTTTGACATCCTGATTCCAAAAATATTTTTTTTATTTTATATAAATTTTTTTATAAATATTTTAATTTTTACTTTTAAAATAAAAACCGACATTTATTGAAAATTGCCGGGTTTTGAAAAAAAACATTTTTTAAACCATTATAAAAATTACATTTGATTTCATAAAAATTATATGATAATTTTTATTTAATAAAAATTATATGATAATAATATTTTATTAAAATATAATTTATTCCAAAAATTAATTAGTTCATCAAAATAAATTCATTAATAAAAAATACAATTTTAGTTTTATCGTATAAAAAAATAATTCTTATCAAACTGAATACAGAATCATTTATAGAGTAAAAACAATATAATAATAATTTATAATTAAAATTAGTGTTCTTATAACACTATTATAATAATATTATTAATAAAACCTTATTTTAATATAATAAATTATATATTTCTAAAAAGTACCATTTTACCAGAAAAATCAATTTATCAAATTTATCATTTTTAAGAAGGAATATTCTCATAAAGAAATTGATGAAATAAGACTTTTATTTATAAAAGGTATTTCACAATATATAACCAATACCTTGTTATATAACCCCTTATAACACCTTTATAATACCTAAGGGTAAGGTGTGTGATGGTGGGGCTTTCATGGGGTCATTTGGTGAACATGGTTTGGTCTGTGATCTCGATGAGCTTGAACTTCTACCGTAAATAGTTTCGCTCATGCTTAATTTGATGGATCTCAACATGGGCTTGGTCTTGGGAAAATCCCCAAAGTTCTATCTCCCTCGGAGGCTCTGATAAATGGGCATCATAGGGTACGAACCTACTGGTTGAGGCTATCACTTCCTTTGTCTCTGTCAAAAGGATTTATTAAAGCATTATATATATATATATATATATATATATATCAGTTTTGTGATCAATATTCAATGGATATATTATCAACGATAATGATACATAATATTAATTTAAACCCAATAAATAAAAAAATAGTGCATGTGTTTTCTATATCCATAAGAAATTAAAATAAAGGGAATTTTATTCATAAATTATCGGGTCATTACAACATTCCCCCTTTAGAAATTTCACCCTCAAAATTTCCTTTTCCAGCATTAAAATAGATGAGGGTAACTCTACCTCATCACTTACTCAGGATTCATATTTTTGATCAAATTACACCATTTATCAGCTTCACCCTCTATATGATAAGAATCTAGAAGAACTTTCTCTTGTTTGGAACATTGAAGGATTTAGAAGATCTTTTCAATGGAGTTGATCCATTGTTTGACAATTGAGGGATCAGATGATCCATTGAAAGTATGAGGCCTTTGTCTCATTAAGATCTCTATTGTGGATTGTTCTTTCATAGGAGGGGTTGGATGTTCCAATTTACCCATGTTTCGATTCAAAACATGAGTTAACAGAGAGAGTATAATGAAAAATTTTGTGATACCTACTCCCATTAGATTAGGAATCCCATTAGAACATTCACCACATTGATCTTCACATCAGTTATTATCCTGAGTCCTCCTATTACCAGCCATTGGATAGAATAAAAGGAAAGTTAGGGGTAAGTATTTTAAACTATTAAACACATAAAGGGGAATCCAATTAAAAAAATAGAAATTTATAAATTAAATTTATTTTCATAACTTATGAATTTATAGGCTTTAATCAATGTTATCATTGATCTATTTCCTAACATATATTCTTATAATATTTTTTTCTCTCTTAATAATGGTTCATACTAAGATTATGAATTTACCAAAGAATATCACCCGGGAGTGTCAAACCAATAGTGTAGCAATGCCTATTTTCATGCATCGGTTCCCATTAGAGTCTAGCTCAAAGTGGTGTTTTAGGGTTTTACCCCTAGATACATCTATGTCATAGCCACCTCTACTTGTTCATATTCAGACAAGTATGTATTTGATTTATAAACCACTTACTATATAATCAAAAAAATTTATTGATTATTTTCTTATTCTCAGTCTTATCCCTAATGATTTCACTAGAGTTTCATTACCTTAATCCCAAAAATAACTAAATATATCCTCTAGTACCGACTATAACAACCCTAATCTTTATTACACACTTAAACATGATTTATTACATAAAAATGAACTTAATAAAACATTTAATATTTAGAGTTATAGTTTCTTGAGAAATTAGGAACATTACATGACAACATAATACATAAAATACAATATCTTTATTGAATACTTTGTTTACATGACCACAACATTCCTTCGTACTTAGCATTACATGGGATAACCTGAGGACATACATAAAAAAAGGTGATATATAAATCCCAGTGAAGGAGTAAACAAGGAACAAAAAGAATAATATAATACATTTTAGGAAATAGGCATATCAATGTATCACAAAAGAAACATGAACATAAATTCATGATATAGCATGATTATCATAACATCAAAATGTGGCAACTACATACAACCTAATATTAGCATGAGCCAAGGATCATTGCACATGGATTAGCATGATTAAACACTAATTTCATGTGAATTATCATTATTAAACACTCATTTCACAAGGTATATCATGATACTAAACATTACCCAATGCATTGGAGCGCAATCAGGGTGCACCCATTATAAACATTTCATTTCATGCATAAGTGTGCCACATAGATCATATAACATGGAATCATTCAACATAATGAGTTATCCCACTATTAGGGAATGTGGAATAAATACATGAAAGTACAATTAAATATATATATTTTCATAAATTTGAATACCCTTGATAAAAAAATTGGTATGTTATTCACTACACGATGATTTTGGATTGGATAATCACGATGCAATTTTGGCATCATAACTTCATCATATGGAAATTCATAAGTTGGGTTGATGAGATAGAAATGGGTATATCATTGTTTATAAATGAAATATATAGTAAGTGGATAATGTAAGATAATATCACAACATATTAAATGGAATTTAGATACATAATATGGGATAAATTCTTGAATAGAACTAAGAAGAGAGAAATCCTTCGTGGAATTTCAACATGGTAATTGGTGTACACGGAAGGCATTAATGAGAGAGAAAGGGGTATCTCATCATTCAAACATAAGGAGGGAAGTATTGGAGAGGTGAAAAATTATACCCCAATATTTTTAATTGAAAATAAAATGGTATAACAACATAATGAAACTTGGATAAAAATAGGAAAGGAATGAATCCCTTATGAAAATCCGGCATAGTAACGAGAGTACATAAGGGTTCATAAGAGGGATAAATGAGAGTGAAAGTGGTTCTCATGATTTATACCTAAAATGGTAAGTTTTTATGATATTTAATAAAATATCCCAACATAGTAATAAAATAAATTAAAAGACATAACATGAAAATAACACTTGGTAAAAGAGGAGGGTGGAAGATCCCTTATGAACTTTTGGCATAGTAACTGCTTAGGTAAGGGTCAAAATAAGGGAGGATAAATAATAACTCATTAAAATAACATAAAATGGACGGTAATATAATTATTATTAAATAATTAAATTATAACCATTCTGAATTGCAATAACTAATTTCAAATAAGATGCTTGAATTTGAAAGGAGTAGTGGAAAGTGAGGATCCCTTACTTTGATGTGTGATCTAAAAGGCTTGGAAGAGGCATGAGAGAGGATTATTAGGATATTGGTAATCCTTGGGAGGATTATATAAAGATTAGGGAAGATTATTGTTGTGTTCCAAGTATTTTTAGTGAAGATAAGTTTAATATTGGGTGATTTTATATAGGAAATGAGAGGAGAATTCTTTAATATTTCACAAACATAGGTTTTTGAATCTATATAATTAAATATTCAAAACCACAAACCTTGAAATGGTTTTTTTCCATGGTTTTTTCTAAGGTTTATATGAGAATATTATTTTATAAGGACAAGGGCCCAACATATTAAAATATTATGCTTTCTTATGTGGAGGTGAGTCACACTCTCAAGGAAACAATTTTAAAATGTTAAAATATTTTATAAGTCTTGGAGGGTCCACTAAGGCATTATAAGATTATTAAAAAAATATAAAATCACATTATTTTAATTTTAAAACATATATTGGCCTAATATCGCTTTTATAGTATTTTATTACATCACAATTGGATCATTATGATGTCATAAAACTCATTATATATTTATACGGTATTTAATTTTTACCCAAAAAATTCACTATCTTAGAAAATTATGAAAAATTCACCATTAGATAATTTCAATGTCTTGAATCCAAAAATAATATTCATTTTATATAAATAATTTTCAAAATATGTGAATTTTATCTTTTAAAATAAAAACCTATATTTGTTGAAAATTCACAAGTTTGACAAAAATAGTTTTCAAACCTTAATAAAAATTTCAATTGTATTCATTAAAAATATTGGATCATTTATATTTAATAAAAATTAATTTAGTAGTAATATTTTAAAAAAATATTATTTAATTCAAAAATCTATTAATTCATCAAAATAGATTTCTTAATTGAATTTGAATATTAACTAAAAAACTATTTGTGCTTTAAAAACCATTTACAAAGTACCAATAATAAAATGAATGTGTATTAATTATTCTATAAAAAATAATACACATAATAATAATGCTAGGGTATTGTTACATATACCTTTATTACACCATCATATTCCCTAAGAGTATGGTGTGCGGTGGTGGGGATTTCTTGGGGTCGTTTGGTGAACATGGTTTGGGTCATGATCTTAATGAGTTTGAACTTCTCCTATAAACGGTTTTTCTCATGATTAAGTTGTCGGATATCGGATTGGGATGGGTCTAGGTAAAAGTCCAAAAATTATATCTCCCTTGAAATATCTGATAAATGGGCTTCAAAAGGAACAATCCAATTGGTCTAGGCCATCACTTCATTTTTCTGTGTCAATTTTTTTTGTTAAAACCCTATATTTATAGTAGTAATGTGATCACTGTTAAATGGATTGTAAGAACCCATACCTTCTTTCCAGTTATGTTTTTCCTTTTTTTGGAGTTTTTTAGAAAAGAGGAGTTTCTGGAAAATTTTTAAGTTCACGCCGTGTACTTTATGAGTACATGTCGTGTAATTTGATGCCACTCGAGGTCGTGTGCTGGCCGTGTCATGACCATACACACGGCCATGTAGGGGTTATGTGGAGGCCACCTAAAGCGGAGTATGGAAAAGGTGAGTACACACCGTGTACTTCAAAATTACACGCCGTGTAATTATTTTTTTCATTAAATGGACCGGGGTCGCGTCTTAACCCCAGAATTGTCTTCTTCTCTATCTTCTTCAACCAAGAGCATCCCGTATAGCTGCGAATCTCCTCTGAGCCCCCGAGCCTCCGTCTGTTCTCTGAATCGACTACCGTCGATTGCGTTGGAACCACAACGGTAAGCTCTTTATTCTCCTAGATCATTATTTTCCAATTCCTCCTCTTTCTCAAGATATCATAGGTTTAACTTTTTATACATTTCCATATATCTACGATGTTCTAAGGAGATTCAAGCTTCAAGGTTCAAGTATATCGATCTCCTAATGTCGAGGTAGGTGGTTTGTGCCTTTTTGTTTGAAGTATTTTAGTATTTGTGAAAATTCCACCAATACCCATGAATGGGGTATTGCGTGTTTCCTATTTTGCCTTTTTTGTTTTCCTTCCTTGTTTATATGCCTGAGTATAGGTTATTGTCTATAAATAGGGTAATTTTATTGTGCTTTGGATGCATTTTCCATGCATGTTTTTCTTGTTTATGGCCGCTTGGTCTAGTTTTTCCTATTAGGTTTTTTCTAGTTCCATGCCTAGTTTGTAGGATGGTATGACTGTTCTTCCATGCTGAGATGCTATATATGATAGCCAAGTATTTCTTGAGGATACTTTGGCTGTTACGCGATGCGATACTTACTGATTTTACACAGGGCTGTGAAAACCTAGTGTAGTAGACCATATGTAGAATGGACGTAAGGGCTTCTCTAGAGTGTCTTTAATTTTACGATGAGAGACCAAAGGGGGAATTCAAATTGAGTTTTCCTCAGAGTGTTTTTAGTTCCTCGACACGGGCCACAGGGGGAATGATATGTTGAGTGCTTCCCCGGAGCACTTTTAGCACGATACGAGACTATCGGGGTAATCGACGATGAGTGCTTCCCCAGAGAGTCTATTCTTTAGCTGAACTAGATGGGTGAGACATTGTGTGCCTCCCAGAGGGTTTCTAGTACTTGTTTGTTGAACCATAGGGGTTAGGCTGTGAGAACTACCCCGAGGTTACCTGTTTGTTCTACTTGCTTGAGTGGCTGCTTCCCTGTTTGTAATTATGTGCTAGAAACTGTGGATTGTTTGCTACTGAGTACTTTCCTGTTTACTGTTTTCTGTACTTTTACTTTCCATATATTCAGTAAATATTAGGAACATATCATTGGGTGGTTTCTTACTGGGAACTTGTCTCACACCATGTTTGGGCCATGCTTTTGGGCACAAACAGATTATATTGTTGCAGGTATGGATAAGGGAAAGCGTCCTTCTACTTCAGGTTATTGATGGCACTGGAGCTGGAGAGCATGGGACCAAACCAAGGCTTGCGATGCTCAGGAGTTGCTCATATGTTTTTCTTTATTACATTGGTTTAGTACTATATTTAGCATTGTGAATTGTTTGGCTATTTTCCTAAACATAGATGTATCATGCATCATTTACATATATTTCTGCTTCAGTTGTTTATTTATCAGTCTTCCGCTGTTATTGTTGTTGGATATTTACTGCTTCCACTATTGTATGTGTTATTACTTCCATTGTGTACTCTACCAATGAGGGCATAGTTTCCCTACTATCACACCCAAGGCCCTCACTGTTAGTCGTCAGCCTCTGGCGTTCAGGGTAATGCGCTTGAGGCAATGTGACCAATCGGGTATGGGGCGCCTCTGGGTGGCTTCCAGAACCGGGACGTTACAAAGTGGTATCAGAGGATTTATTTTCTCTTAACTTTCTATTTGGAGCCTATATCTAGGGATAAGATGGAATAGGTACTTGGTAATGAGTTGTGCCTGGGAGTAGCTAACCCGTGTACAGGGAAAATCCATACTACCTCATTTATTTCAATTTTATTTGGTTTGAAAATTTTATAGTTGATTTGATTTCACCGTTGGGTGATTCACTTGCTTTTTGTTGTTACCATTTTTGTTATTGTGGTTCTATTTCTGTCGCAACCCGATGATATGAGGGTATTTCATCTCATTCATCATATAGGCACTTGTTAGAAATCACATGCCATGAATTCTTGCCATGCCATCTAGGATGAATTAGCGATTGCATGTTGTTGTGATAGACGTTGTGTAGATTATGCGGGCTGTTGTGATAGATACTTTGATAAAATCTCTATTGTTTGATAAATAATTGGTTTGTATAGTTCTTTGCTTAGGTGGATGCCAAACTTTGGTTCTTGAGGTGTTATGGGCCCTTATGGACTGGAATTTGGTGGATCATTGCTTGTTTTCCTTGTTATAACTTCTATAAGATGCCAAGCTTTGACTCGCGGGGAGTATGGGCCCTCACAGATCGAAATTTGGAACCTTAACTTTTGTTTTCCGTGTTTTCTGGGCTCCAGAGAAGTTTCTGAGGCTATTGTCCTGAAAAACCCAGAATACACGTCGTGTACTTTATGAATACACGTCGTGTAGTTTTTAACCATGTCATTGACTGTGCGAGCAGGGACACATGGTTGTGAAAAAACTTGTAGGGACACGATGTGTACTAGTTTATCATGTCATGTAGTATAAAATAGGTACCCCAGCCATGTCACGAACAACATGGGTCATGTTATCTTTTCATATACACGCCGTGTCAAAATCTTACATGCCGTGTAGTCTGATCTAGGTACCTGGTCGTGTCACGAACAACACGGGTCGGTGTTACCCTTTCTCGTACACGCTGTGTCTGTCTGTAACACACCATGTAGTGTCAGCCATGTGTCAGGTCGTGTCTCTAACAACACGGTCCAGGTAAGGTATGTTTAGTACATGCCGTGTCTAACTTGAACACACCGTGTAGTTTTGTCTTATAGGATCCGTGTGACTTAACTTTGTAGAAGGACTTAGGCAGGGAAGAGGATTCAAGTACACATAATGTTTTAGGACAACACGCCGTGTATTTGGGGTGTTACATGACTAGTTTGGGTAGTAGTACACACCCATGTGAATGACTTAAGGGAACACACCATGTAGGGAAATAACACGCTGTGTAGTCATGTTTTGCATAACTCGAATGCCTTCTTTCCTTGTTCCTTCTTGTGCCTTCCGCTTATAGGTGAATATCTTCAGGCTGACTTCCATCGCTTTCATCATCAACCAGGAATGGATTACAGAGTGAAATATGAGATATTCTGGAGCTGAGAGCTAGGGCGGATCCACTTCTAGAGTTAGTGCTTTACTAGCAGACATCAGGAAGCGCTGTAGGGAGTCTATACGCGGTGATCTGAGGAAGCAAGACACATCTTCAAGTAGCCAGGTGGTATGCTACCAGTGTGGAAGGGATGGTCATATGAGGATGCAGTGCCTGAGAGACCCAGTGGAGTGTCGATCATGTGGAAAGATGGTTCACCTTCAGCGCTTCTATCAGGTTTTCTCACCAATAGCTGGCGACAGGGGTTCATCCATAACTCCTTGTTCAGGAGCAGTGCCACCAGTTTCTCACCAGTCTAGGAACTGGAGTTCTTCAGGCCATTCAAGATGAGGTGGAGGTTGTGGCCTGGGTGGTTAGTCGCCGGTATATCAGTGACAGCAGGGTGGATCATCTTAGAGCGGTCAGGTAGGGCCACAGGGTCATGGTACAGGTCGGGATTTTGCAGTGGAGCTGACCCAGCAGGAGCAGGATCCCAGACCCTCTACAGTTCAAGGTGCGATCTTAGTAGCCTCAATTTAATCTTCTGATCTTTTTGATATAGTGGATTCCCATATATTTATTTGTGTTTCTGTTGTGGAGATCGTTGGGCTCTGCATATTTTCCTCTACCGATACTTTGACTCTAGACACACTGTTGGGAACTAGAGCGGTTAGTGTACGTTAGTGCAGAGAGTTCCCCCTTGTGGTTGTAGGGTGTCACTTATTATGGGACCTCTATGTCCTAGAGATGAAAAGCTATGATTTCATTCTTGGAATGGACTAGCTAGTTCCCTTCCAGGCATTCGTCGACTGTTATTGCCGTAGAGTGAGTTTCATATCACCAGAGGGTGTATTATTTCTTCATAAGGGCGAGTGGGATGTCCAGGCGAGTAGAGTAGGACCCAAGCATCATGGGCTAGGTGGAGTTACAGCTCAGATTTCTAGTCTATATCTGGATGACCAGGGGACTTTACAGTTAGACTTTCCTCCAATGGTGGATCGTTTTAGATATTTCTTTCCAGATGACTTTTTGGGTTTACCTCCGGAGCATGAGGTAGACTTATCGATTGAGCTCGTGCTAGAAGCGGCACCAGTGTCCATTCCTCCTTATAGGATGGTGACACCTAAGCTACAGGAGCTGAGGAAGCTGTTGGAGGAGTTACAAGCAAAGGGTTTCATCTGACCCAATACTTCTCCTTGGGGTTTTAATTTCATGTTTGCGAAGAAGGCAGATGGTACCCTCAGGCTTTGTGTGGACTATCAGAAGTTGAACCAGTTGATAGTCAAGAACCGATATCCCTTGCCTAGGATTGATGACCTCTTTGATCAGCTTTGAGGATCCGAGTGTTCTTAAAGTTCTATTTGAGGTCCAGTTATCATCAGTTTCACGTTAGAACATCATATATACCTCTTAAAGTTTTCAAGAGCATCTTTGTTCTATACGAGTATATGGTTATGTTGTTCGGTCTCACGAACGCACCTGCAGTTTTCATGGCACTGATGAACTGAGTGTTCCATCCATACTTGGATTCCTTCATGCTGGTTTTCATGGAAAACATCTTGGTGTACTCTCACACTCGACACGACCATGATACCCATCTTGAGATTGTTTTGATTACCCTGAGAGAGCATCAGTTATATGATAAGCTCTCAAAATTCTACTTTTGGATGGATCATATTCACTTCTTAGGTCATGTTATCTCAGAGACATGAGTACCAGTAGACCCAAAGAAAGTGAGAGAAGTAGTTTCTTGGGAGCAACCAAAGAACGTATTTGAGGTACGGAGTTTTCTAGGGCTGGATGGATAATACAGACGCTTCATACAGGACTTTTCACGCTTAGTAGCACCACTGATAGGTCTGACCAAGAAGGGTGTGAAGTTATTATAGTAAGATTCTTGTGAGTCAGCCTTTCAGGATCTGAAAGGGAGGTTGACTTCAGCACCGATACTAGTCTTTCCAGATCCAGGCAAGAGCTACACTATTTATTGTGATGCTTCAGGTATCAGTCTAGGAGCTATGCTTATGCGGGGAGATGGATTCATCGCATACGGGTCTCGGTAGTTGAGGCCACATGAGAAGAACTACCTGATGTATGATCTTGAGTTTGTAGTTGTTGTTCATTCCATACGCTGTTGGAGACATTATCTTCTGGGAGAGAACTGTGTGGTTTTCACTAACCACAAGATTCTCAAGTACATCTTCACTCAGCGTGATCTAAATATGAGACAACGTAGGTGGGTCGAGTATCTTTAGTCCTTTGAATTTGAGCTTTCCTATATGTTGGGAAAGGGAAATGCAATGTCTGATACGTTGAGTAGGAGGACTCAGATACAGGCAGTTCAGGAGGCTAGCAGTGAGTGGAAGATTATGGATCTGTTCTTTGAGATGCATTTGGAGGTACACAAAAGACAGGGACATATTTTTCTATCTTTAGTAGCTATTACCTCTACACTTCTTTATCATGTACGAATGAGGCAGCTATCAGATTCTAGAGGCCTAGTCCTATAGGAAAGCGTGTCAGGAGAGGACCCTATTCCTGGATGGACAGTAGGCGAGGATGAGATCTTGCGTTTCAAGGGACGTGTATGGGTGCCAGTAGACATACACGAGGATCTAATGCGGGACTTTCATTCCTCAGTTTGGGCAGTTCATCCTGGTGTCACAAAGATGTATCGTGATCTACACCATTAGTATTGGTGGCCAGGTATGAAGAGAGATGTTGCTGGTTCTGTCATGAGATTTTCTACTTGTCAGCAGGTGAAGGCAGAACATTAGCGACCAGCAGGTCTTTTACAGCAGCTACTCATTCTGGAGTGAAAGTGGAACGACGTCGCGATGGACTTCGTGACTGGTTTTCTGAGATCACCTCGAGGGAATGATGTTGTTTATGTTATCATTGATAGGCTCATGAAGGTTTCTCACTTCTTTCCAATCAAAAAGACCTTCAGTGTTGATGAGCTGGGATGGTTGTACATCCGAGAGATTGTACGTCTTCATGGAGTTCCACACTCCATTGTTTCAAACAGAGATGCACATTTTACTTCTCGAGTCTGGCAGGGGCTACAGAAATCTTTGGGTATGTAGGTGCTTCTAAGTACAGCCTACCATCCCCAGACAGATGGCCAGTCCAACCATATGATTCAGGTGCTTGAGGATATGTTCCGAGCTTGCATTCTAGACTTTGGAGGTTCTTGGGAGAAGCATGTTCCTCTTCTGGAGTTTGCCTACAATAATATTTTTCATGCAACTATTCAGATGACTCCTTATTAGGCTTTGTATGGTAGGCCATGCCAATCACCCTTATGTTGGCTGGAGGCAGGAGAGGAATCTTTTCTGGGACCTCGTCTTGTTCAAGAGACCACTGAGCAGATAGAGTTGATTCGGAAAAGGATGGATACTGCACAGTCTCATTATAAGTCTTATGTTGATCAGTGGAGACGACCTCTGGTGTTCGAGGTTGGGGATCAGGTTTTCCTGTGTGTCGCACCGAGGTTGGGACAGAATAGGATTTGGATATAGGGTAAGCTTTCACCACGGTACGTCGCACCATTTGAGGTGTTGGAGAGAGTTGGGCTGGTTGCCTATCGGTTGCAATTAACTCAGAGGTACCAGGCTATGCATGACGTCTTCCACATTTCTTAGCTCTGACGTTACTTTTTAGACTCGTCTCATGTCTTTCAACCTGAGGAGGTTGATCTCGAAGCATATGCATCGTTTGAGGAGCACCCTATCCGGATTGTCGATCGTAGTATGAAGGTTCTCCGTGGATGGTTTGTTCCTCTGGTACGGGTGTTATGGCACCACGGGCGAGTACATGATGAGACTTGGGAGAGGGAGGATGATGTGCAATCGCAGTGGCCGGAGCTATTCAGGGTTTCTTCCTCTACGCCTCATTAGGGAAATTCAGGGATGAATTTCTTTAAGGGGGAATTTTGTAAGAACCCGGACCTTCTTTTCAGGTACTTTTTTCCTTTTTCTGGAGTTTTTGAGAAAATATGAGTTTTTGGAAAATTTTGAAGTACACGTCATGTACTTTATGAGTACACGCCGTGTACTTTGATACCGATCGAGGCCGTGTGCTGGCCGTGTTAGGACCATGCACATGTCCATGTAGGGATGAGGTGGAGGCCGCCTAAAGTGGAGTACGGAAAAGGCGAGTACACACCGTGTATATTGTTTTTTTCATTAAATGGACTGGGGTTGCATCTTAACCCCAGAACTATATTCTTCTCTAGCTTCTTTGACCGAGGGCGTCCCATACAGTCGTGAATCTCCTCTGAGATCCCGAGCCTCTGTCTGTTCTCCAAATCAATCGTCGTCGATTGTGTTGGAACCACAACGGTAAGCTCTTCCCTCTCCTAGAACATTGTTTTCCAATTCCTCCTCTTTCTCAAGTTATCGTAGGTTGAAAATTTTATACATTTTCATAGATCTATGACGTTCTAAGGAGATTCAATCTTTGAGGTTCTAGTATATCGATCTTCTAATGTCAAGATAGGTGGTTTGTGCCTTTCTATAGGAAGTCTTTGAGTATTTGTGAAAATTCCACCAATACCTGTGAACAAGGTATTGCGTGTTTCCTATTTTGCCCTTGTTGTTTTCCTAATTTTCTTATATGCCTGAGTAGAGGTTATTGTCTGTGAATAGGGTAATTTTACTGTTATTTGGATTCTTTTCCCATGCTTGTTTTTGCTGTTTATGACTGTTTGGTCTAGTTTTTCCTGTTAGGCTTTTGCTAGTTCCATGCCTAGTTTTTAGGATGGTATGATTATTCTTCCATGTTGATATGTTGTAGATGATAGCCAAGTAGTTATTAAGGTTACTTTGTCCGTTACGCGATTCGATACTTGCTGATTTTACACAGGGCTGTGAGAACCTATTTTTGTAGACCACAAGGAGAATGGACGTAAGGGATTCTCCAAAGTGTCTTTAATTTTACGATGCAAGACTAAAGGGGGAATTGATGTTGAGTGCTTCCTTAGAGTGTCTGTATTTCCTCGAAATGAGACACATGAGGAATGAGACATTGAGTGCTTCCCCAGGGAACCTTTATCACGATATGATACTATAAGGGGAATCAATGGTGAGTGCTTCCCCAGAGAGTCTATTATTTAGCTGAACTAGAGGGGTGAGACTATGTGTGCCTCCTAGAGGGTTGCTAGTACTTGTTGGTAAAACCATAGGGGTTAGGCTATGAGAACTAACCAAAGGTTACCTGTTTGTTCCACTTGATTGAGTGGCTGCTTCCTTATTCATAATTATATGCTAGAAACTGTGGATTTTTTGCTACTGAGTACTTTCCTATTTACTGTTTTTTGTACTTTTACCTGCCATATATTCACTAACTGTTAGGCACAGATATTTGGGTGGTTACCTATTGGGACCTTGTCTCACACCCTATTTGGGTCATGCTTTTGGGCCCAAACAGATTATATTGTTGTGGGTATGGATAAGGGTAAGTTCCCTTCTACTTCAGGTTCTTGATGGCACTGGAGCTGGAGATCATGGGACCAAGCCGAGGCTTGCGATGCTGAGGAGTTGCTCATCTGTTTTTCTTTTGTACTTTGGTTTAGTACTGTATTCATCATTGTGACTTGTTTGTCTATTTTCTTAGACATAGATGTATCATGCATCATTAACATATATTTATGCTTTAGTTGTTTATTTATCAATCTTCTACTGTTATTGTTGTTGGATATTTACTGCTTCTGATGTTGTATGTGTTGTTACTTCTGCTGTGTACTCTTCCAATGAGGGAATAGTTTCCCCACAATCACACCCATGGCCCTCTCTGCTAGTCTGCAGCCTCTGGCATTTGGGGAAATATGCTTGAGGCCATGTGACCAACCGGGTATGGGGTGCCTCTGGGTGGATTTTGGAATCATGACGTTACATGGATATATTTTCAATTTTAATGGTACTTAATGGTTATTTAAACCCAATAATAATAATAATAAATAAATAAAGGATAGCATGTGTTTTCAATAATACATTAAAAGAAATGGAATTTTATTCATAAAAGATCAGGTCATTACAACATTCCCCCCTTAAGAAATTTCACCATTGAAATTTCATTTTCCCACACTAAAACAAATGAGGGTAACTCTTCCTCATCAATTCCTTCAGTTCCCATGTTTCTTCATCAAACTTGTGGTTTCTCCACAACACTTTGACGAGGTGCAATGTCTTATTTTGTAGATCTTTTTCTCTACGATCTAAGATCTTAACTGACTTCTCTTCACAGGAGAGTTCATTCTATAATGGTACCACCTCTGGATTGAGTACATGGGATGGGTTAGGTATGTATATATTCAAGAGTGATACATGGAATACATCATGTACTTGAGATAGGTTTGGTGGGAGTGTTAGTCGATAGGCCACTGCTCTAATGCAAGAAAGGATCTCAAAAGGGTCGATGTACCTTGGACTAAGCTTTCCATTATTCCAAAATCTTATAAATCTATTCCATGGTGATATGTGGAGTAATACCATGTCTCCAACATTAAACTATAGGTCTCATTGAAGATTATCAGAATAGCTCTTTTGTCGACTCTGAGTAGCCTTAATGGGTTGTTGTATGGTCTTAACATTCTCCATAATTTCTTCGACCATTTCTGTACTTAGAGTTTTTTGCTCCCCAACATCATCCCAACATGCCTGTGTTCTTCACCTCTTCCTATAAAGGGATTTATAAGGAGCCATTTGGAAGTTTGAGTGGAAGTTATTGATGTAAGAGAACTCAAATAGAGGAAGATATTGATCACATCTTCCCGTGAAGTCCATTGAGAATGATCTCAACATGAACTCAAGTGTTTGGATAGTCTACTCAGATAGGCCATCTATTTGAGGATGATAAGCCATACTGAAGTTCAGATCAATATTCAGAGCATGTTATAGACTCTTCCAGAACTTAGAGGTGAATCTTAGATCTCAATCAAATAAAATCGATAATGTGAACCCAATACAACCTTACCCCTTCTCTGATGTATATTTGTGCTAGTTTATCTAATGAGAAATCATCTCGAATTTCAATTAAGTGTATAATATTTATAAGATGATCCACAACAACCCAGATAGCATTGTTTCCTTTGGATGTATTCAGAAGCCCAGTGACATTTGCATGGGGATTTTTCCTCATTTCTACGTTGGTATGGGTAATGGTTGCATCATCCCCTTAGACTATTTACTCTCACCTTCACTTACTGACATACCAGGCACCTTGATTTATATTCATAGATCCCCTTATTCATTAACATTGAACTTTGAGGATTTCCCTTTTCTGATAGCTTCCACTTTCTTCTAAATTACCACATCATCCTTTTGAGCATCCTTTAACCTTTCCAAAATAGAAAGTTGAGCAATCATTTGTGAAAGGATTGATGATTTTCCCTTTTTATGATTCCCATGTCCATCTTCATCAAATATATGAATATTGGGTCCTTTTCCATTCTCATTAATGATAAAATCATTGTGTCCTATTTACTTAGAGCATCTTCCACCTAGTTCACTTTCTCAGGGTGGTAATGGTTTGAGAAGTTGTAATCCTTAATGAGATCTAACCATATTCATTGGTGAAGATTCAAATCTTTCTATGTGAATATATTCTTGAGTCTTTTGTGATCATTATATATTTCACACTTCTCCCCAAAGAGATGATGTCTCTTGATTTTTAACGCAAATATCACTACCACCAACTCCAGATCATGTGTTAGATATTTCTGCTCATGAAAATTAAATTTACTTGAAGCATAGGAAATGACTTTTTCATTTTGCATCAACACACATCCCAGGATCTTCTTAGAATCATCACAGAATACCACAAAAATTTCTCTACTTGTGGGTAGTGTGAGCATAGGTTCAGTGATAATCCTCATTTTCAACTCCTTGAATCACTCTTCACATTCATCATTCCAATAAAAATTGACTCCCTTCAGAGTTAGATTGATAATAGAGGTTGAAAATCATGATAAATTTCTCAAAAATCAGTGATAATATCCAGATAACCCAAGGAAGCTATGGATATCCATCACAGATGTTGGCCTCGACCATCCCTCAATTGAAATTGTCTTAGAGGTATCCATAGATATACCATTTCTTTTATAAAGCCCAGTAAGGGAGTAAAAAGGCATAATATTATGAATAAAAAACATTTTAGGAAATATGAAAATCAATGGATCACAAGAGAAACATGAACATGAAGGGATGATAGAGCATGATTATCATAACATGGAAATATGGCAACAACATACAACATGATATGAGCATGAGATAAGACTCATTTCGCATGGATTAGCATGAGTAAACCCTCATTGCACAAGAATTAGCATAATTAAACACTCATTTCACATGAATTAGAATGATTAAACCCTCATTGAAAATGGTGTATCATGATACCAAACATTTCTTAATGAATTGGAGCGCTATCAGGGAGAACCATTTATAAACATCTCATTTCATGCATAAGTGTGTCACATGGATCATATAACATGGAATCATTCAACATTATAAGTTATTACATGATTAAGTAATGTCGAATACATAAATTTAAGTAACATTAAATATGTATATTTGCATAAATGTGAATACACTTGATAGCGAAATGGGTATGGTATTCACTACATGATGATTTTGGCCTGGAAAATCATGGTGCAATTTCAACAGCATAACGTCGTCATATGGGAATTCATAAGTTGGGTTGATGAGAGAGAAAGGGGTATATCATCATTTTTACATGAAATAGATAGTATGGGGCTCCTGGAAAATAAAATCCCCACATATGAAATGGAATTTAGATTCATAATATGGGATAAATACTTGAATGGAAATAAGAAGAGAGAAATCCCTTACGGAATTTCGGCATGGTAACGGGTGTACACAGAAGGTTTTAATGAGAGAGAATGGAGTCTCTCATCATCAAAATATAATGATGGAAGTATGGGGTGGGTGAGAAATCATAACCCATCAATTGGAATTGAAAATAAAAGGTTATAACAACATAAAGAAACTTGGACAAAAATGAGAAAGGAAAGAATCCCTTATGAAAATTCGGCATGGTAACGGGTGTACATAAGGGTTCATGAAAGGGATAAATGAGACTGAAATGGGATAAAATCATTTATAAATAAAATTGGAAGTAATTATGATACTTAATAACATATACAAACATATTAATAAAAGAAATTAAAATACATAACCTGAAAATAATGCTTGATAAAAGAGGACGGTGGAAGATCCCTTATGGAATAGTAACAGGTGTACTTAAAGGGTCATAGGGGGGATTGATGAGATTGAAAGGAAGATATAATCATATATAAATGAAATGGACAGTATGGGGGTCCTAAAAAATCATAAACCAACATATAAATATGTAACTTATGAATCAAAATGTAAAAGAGTAGCTTGAATAGAAATGAGAAAAGTAAAATCCCTTACAGAATTTTTCCATAGTAACGGCTTAGGTAAGGGTCCAAATGGGGGAGGATAAATTATCCCTCAATGAAATAAAATCAATTGGATTGTAATTTAATGATTAAAATTTAATTTAAATACAATAAATTTAAATTAAAATAACTAATCTCAAATAAGGTGCTTGAATTAAAAGTGGAGGTGAGTCACACTCTCAAAGAAATCATTTCAAAATGTTAAAATATTTTATATGTTTTTGAGGGTTTACTAAGGCATTATAAAATTAAAAAAACAAATCTAAAATCAAATTATTTTAAAGGTAAAACATATATTGTACAAATATACCTTTTATATTATTTTATTACATCACTATTGGGTCATTATGATGTCATAAAACACATTATATATAGATTCTAAAACCTACGGTTGTAAAATATTAAAGAATTACTCTCTCATTTCCTATATAAACCTACCCAATATCTCACTTATCTTCACTAAAAATCCTTTTAGAACATCCTTACTATACTATAATCCCTATATAATCCTCCCAAGGCATCCCAAGCTCCTAAAAAGCCTCTCTCAAGCCTCTCCCAAGTCTTTCGGATCACACATTCAAGTAAGGGATTCCTTACTTTCTCATTTTTATCCATGATTCTTCATGTTGGTATACCATTTTATTTTCAATTACTAATGTTGGGGTATGATTTATCACCTCCACCATACTACCCACCTTATTTTTGAATGATGAGATACAAATTTCTCTCTCATTAATGCCTTCTGTATACACCTGTTACAATGTCAAAATTCTATAATGGATTTCTCTCTTATTATTTCCATTAAAATATTTCTCCCATATTATGCATCTAAATTCAATTTAATATGTTGGGATATTATGTTCCATGATCTCCTTATTATATAATTCATGAATAAATTATTATAGACTCATTTCTCTCTCATCAACCCAACTTATGAATTTCCATATGATGACATTATTTGCCGAAATTGCACTATGATTTTCCAAGCCAAAATCATCATGTAGTGAATATCAGACTCATTTATCTATAAAGGGTATTCACCTTTATTCACATATAAATATTGAATGGTACATAAATTTATATATTACACATTACTTAATTTTGGAATAACTTATTATATTGAATGATTCCATGTTATATAATACATGTGTCACACTTATGCATGAAATGAAATGTTTAGAAAGGGTGTGCCCTAATATCCCTCCAATGCATTGGGTAATGTTTAGTATCTTGATATTCCATGTGAAATGAGGGTTTACTAATGATAATACATGTGCAATGAGTATTTAATAGTTCAAGAAAATGGTCCTTTCTAAACACTCTCCCTCATTGCACATGGCATATCATGATACTAAATATTACTCAATGCATTGAAGCGCTACCAGGATGCACCCTTTATAAACATTTCATTTCATATATAAGTGTGCCACATGGATCATATAACATGGAATCATTCAACATCATAAGTTATTACACAATTAAGGAATGTGGAATACATACAATTAAGTACCATTCAATAGGTTTATGTGCATAAAGGTTAATACCCTTGATAGAGAAATGGGTATGGTATTCACTACATGATGATTTTGGCTTGGAAAATCACGGGGCAATTTCGGTAGCATAACGTCGTCATATGGAAATTCATAAGTTGGGTTTATGAGAGATAAATGGTTCTATAATCATTTATATATGAAATATAAATTAATGGGATCATGTAACATAATATCCCAACATATGAAATGGAATTTTGATGCATAATATGAGAGAAATACTTAAATGGAAATAAGAAGAGAGAAATCCCTTACGAAATTTTGGCATGGTAATGGGTGTACACATAAGGCATTAATGATAAAGAAAGTGGTATCTTGTCATTTAAACATAAGGATGAAATTATGGGGGAGGTTATAAATCATACCCCATAAATTTTTAATTGAGAATAAAATGCTATAACAACACGAAGAAACATGGATAAAAATGAGAAATGAAGGAATCCCTTACAGAATTTTGGCATTGTAATGGCTTAGGTAAGAGTCCAAATAGGGGAGGATAAATGATCCATCATTTAAATAACATTAATTTAACAGTAAGGTAATGATTACAAATGAATTTCAATACATTAAATTGGAAATAAAATAACTAATCTAAAAGAAGGTGCTTGAATTCAAAGGGGAGGAGAGGAATCCCATACGGAATAGTAATAGGTCTACTTAAAAGTTCATAGGGGGCTTCATGAGAGTGAAGGAACCTCTCATTATCTATAAATAAAATGGATTGTATGGGGTTCTTATAACATCATAACCCAAAATATAAATATAAAACTTAATAATAATAATGTAAAAGAGTAGCTTTACTGGAAATGAGAAGAGTGAAATCCCTTACTACGATGTGTGATTACAAAGGATTATGAGAAGCTTGAGAGAGGCTCCTTAGGATATTGGGATGCCTTGGGAGGATTTTAAAGATATGAGTGTCGATTAGGGACATGCCAAAAGGATTTTTAGTGAAGATAAGTGGGTGCTTGGGTAGGTTTATATAGGAAATGATAGGGGAATTCTTTAATATTTCACAAACTTTGGTTTTCGAATCTATATAATTAAATATTCAAAACCAAAAACCTTCCCATGGATTTTTCCCATGGTTTCTGCCAAAGTAGAGTGGAAAAAATTATTTTATAAGGCTGGGGGCCGAACATATTAAAATATTTGGCTTTCTTATGTGAAGGTGAGTCACACTCTTAAGGAAATCATTTTAAAATGTTAAAATATATTATAAGTCTTGGAGGGTCCACTAAGGAATTATAAAATTAATCAAACAAATCTAAAATCACATTATTTTAATGGTAAAACATATATTAGAAGAATAAATCTTTTATATTATTTTATTACATCACTATTGGGTCATTATGATGTCATAAAACACATTATAAATTTATACGATATTTAATTTTTACCCAAAAATTCAACAGTCTCAAAAAATTATGAAAAATTCACTGTTAGATAATTTCGACATCCTAAATCCAAAAAAGAAAATTCATTTAATCTAAATAATTTTTTAAATATGTGAAATTTTAATTTTAAATTGAAAACTGATATTTATTGAAAATTTAAAGGATTGACAAAAACAGTTTTCAAAAATTACAATTGTATTCATAAAAATTATACAATCATTTATATTTAATAAAAATTAATTTAGTAATAATATTTCATTAAAATTTTAATTAATTCAAAAATCTATTAATTCATCAAAATAGATTTCTTAATTAAATTTTAATATTAACTAAAAATACTATTTGTGCTTTAAAAACCATTTATAAAGTAACAATAATAAAATGAATGTATATTCTTTATTCTATACAAAAATAATAATGCAAATAATCATAATGATGGGGTCTTGTTACATATCCCTTTATTACATGATCATATGCCCTATGGTGTGTGATGGTGGGTCTTTCTTGGGGTTGTTCAATGAACATGGTTTGGTTCGTGATCTTGATGAGTTTGAACTTCTCCTTTAAACATTTTCACTCATTCTTAAGATGTTGGAAATGTGGAAACAACATACAACATGATATTATCAAGACCCAAGGCTCATTGCACATGGATTAGCATGAGTAAACCCTCATTGCACCTAAATTAGCATGAGTAAACCCTCATTGGGATAAATGTGATTGAAAGGGGATCTCATCATTTATACATCAAATGGATAGTAAGAATGATATTTAATAACATATATAAACATAGTAATAAAAGAAATTAAAATACATAACATGAAAATAATGCCTGATAAAAGAGGAGGGTGGAAGATCCCTTACTTGGATGTGGGATCCCAAAGGCTAGGGAGAGGCTTTAGAGATGCTTCTTGGGATCTTGGGGCACCTTTAGATGACTCTAGGGAGTATGGGGTAGAGGGTGGTTGAGCTCTAAATGTTTTTAGGGAATATTTATGTGAGATTGGGTGGTTTTATATAGGAAATGGGAGAGAATTCTTTATTATTTAGGTTTTGGACACAACGCATTAAAATATTCCAACCCACAAAACATCCCATGGTTTTTCCCATGGTTTCTACCAAAGGGGAGTGGTATATAATATTTTATAAGGCCAAGGTCCGAACATATTAAAATATTAGGCTTGATTATGTGGAGTTGAGTCACACTCTCAAGAAAATGAATTTAAAATCATAAAATATATTATATATTTTTAAGGATTCACTAATGATTTATAAAATAAGTAAATAAAATATAAAATTACATTATTTTAATTGAAAATTTTGGTCGAGAATACCCATTATAGTATTTATTACATCATTTTTGGGTCATTATGATGTCATAAAATAGGTATTTAGTTTATATGGTATTTAATTTTTACCCAAACATTCAATTGTCTAAGAAAATTATGAAAAGATAACCATTGGATAATTTTGATGTCCTAATTACAAAAATAATATTCATTTTATCTTAATAATTTTCTAAATATGTGAATTTTCACTTTTAAAATTAAAACCGACATTTGTTGAAAATTCATGAGTTTTGACAAAACCAGTTTTCAAACCTTAATAAAAATTAAATTTGACTTCATAAAAATTATATACTCATTTATTATTAAAAAATTTATTTTTAAAATAATAATTTATTAAAATATTAATTATTTCAAAAATTAATTAATTACTTAAAATAAATTCTTAAAAAATAAATTTTCTATTTAATCGTATATAAAATATGACTATTATCAAACTGATTACTTAATAATTTACAAATAAGGAAATGATATAATCATCATTTATAAGAATTGTTTTTTATAATATTATTAATAAAAACCTTAGTTTAAAATAATGATGTATATATTTCTCAAAAGTACCATTTTTACTCGAAGAATCAATTTATCTAATTCATCATCATTTTTTAAGAAAGACTATTCTCATAAAGGAATTGATGGAATATAAATTTTATTTATAAAACCAGTATTACAAAATAAGTAACTAATACCTTCTTACATAAACCCTTATAACACCTACATAATACATAAGGGTAATGTTTGGGATGGTGACAGACTCTTGAGGTGTCTCGGATAACATGGTCTGGGTCGTGATGTCGATGAGCATCAACTTCTCCCGTAAAGGGTTTCTCTCATGATTAAGTTGTTGGACCTCATTTGTTGGACCTCAGCTTGGGAGAGGCTTCTTGGGAGCTTGGGTGTGCCTTGGGAGGCCTCTAAGAAGTATGGGTTAGAGGTAGGTCATGCTCCAAATGGTTTTATTGAAGAGGAATCAAATATTTAGTGGGTTTATATAGGAAAAAAGTGGGAATTCTTTATTATTTAGGTTTTGGACACTACACATTAAACTAATCAAAACCTAAAACTATACCATAGTTTTTTCCCACAGTTTCTGACAAAGAGGAGTGGTATACAATATTTTATAAGGCCATGGGTTAAAAAAATAAAAATATTAGGCTTTCTTATTTGGAGATGAGTCAAGCTCTCAAGGAAATCATTTAAAATGTTAAAATATTTTATAAGCCTTGTAGGGTCCACTAAGACGCTATAAAATTAATCAAAAAAATCACATTATTTTAATGGTAAAACATATATTGGCCGAATATCCCTTTTATAGTATTTTATTACATAACTATTTGGTCTTTATGAAGTCATAAAACACATTATATATTTCTTTGGTAGTTAATTTTTACCCAAAAATTCGACTATATCAGAAAATTATGAAAAATTCACCGTTGGATAATTTTGAAGTCCTTATTTAAAAAATAACTTTTATTTTATCTAAATAATTTTCTAAATATGTGAATTTTCATTTTTAAAATTAAAACCGAAATTTATTGAAAATTGATGGGTTTTGAAAAAACAAACAGTTTTTAAACCTTAATAAAAATTACATTTGATTTCATAAAAATTATATGATCATTTAAATTTAATAAAAATTATATAATAAAAATATTTTATTAAAATATTATTTATTCCAAAAAAACATTAATTCATCAAAATAAATTCTGTAATTAAAAATACAATTTCAGTTTTATCATATAAAAATATAATTCTTATCAAACTCAATACTTAATCATTTATAACATAAAAACAATATAATAATAATTTATAATTAAAATGAGTGTTCTTATAACACTATTATAATAACATTATTAATAAAAACTTAGTTTAATATAATCATTTATATGTTTCTAAAAAGTACCATTTTACCCAAAAGAATCATTTTATCAAATATATCATTTTTTAAGAAAGACTATTTTCATAAAGGAATTGATGGAATAAGAATTTTATTTGTAAAAATTATTACACAATAAGTAAAACATAATTTGTTATATAACCCCTTATATCACCCACATAATACCTAAGGTTAAGGTTTTTGATGGTGGGGATTTCATGGGGCCATTCAGTGAATACCCTTAATCACGGTGTAATTTCAGAAGCATAACGTCATCATATGGAAATTCATAAATTTGGTTGATGAGAGATAAAGGGGTCTCTCATAATTTATACATGAAATATATAGAAATTTTATTATTTAAAATAATATACCAACATGTGAAATTGAATTTAGATGCATAATATGGGAGAAATACATGAATAGAAATAAGAAGAGAGAATTCCCTTACAGAATTTCGACATGGTAACAAGTGTCACAGAAGGCACTAATGAGAGAGAAATTCTTATCTCATCATTAAAAAATAAGTAGGGAAGTATGTGGGAGGTGTAAAATCATACCCCAGCATATTTCATTGAAATTAAAAGGTTATTACAACATAAAGAAACTTAGATAAGAATGAGAAAGGAAGGAATCCCTTATGAAAATTCAGCATGGTAACAGGTGTACATAAGGGTTCATAAGAGGGATAAATGATATTGAAAGCATCTCTCATAATATATAAATCAAATGTAAGTAATGAGGATATTTAGTAACATATCACAACATAGTAATAAAATAAATTAAAATATATAACATCAAAATAATGCTTGATAAAAGAGGAGGGTGGAAGATCCCTTACGGAATTTCGGCATAATGGGTGTGCTTAAAGGATCATAACAGGGATTGATGAGAGTGAAAGGAAGATCTAAAAATATATACATCAAATAGAAATTATGGGGGTCATGGAACATCATAACCCAACATATAAATATGGAGTTTAAGATGCATAATGTAAAAGAGTAGCATGAATGGAAATGAGAAGAGTGAAATCCCTTACGGAATTTCGGCATAGTAACGGCTTACGTAATGGTCCAAATGAGGGAGGATAAATGATACCTAATTCACATAACATAAAATTTACATTAATAAAGTGATTAAAAAATAATTACAATACAACCAATATAATCTAAATAGGCTAATTTTAAACAAGTTACTTGAATTGAAAGGATGAGAGGAAGGAGAGGATCCCTTATAGAAATTCAGCATGGTAACGGGAGTACATAAGGGTTCATAAAAGGGATAAATTAGAGATAAAGTGGATCTCATAATTTATAGATAAAATGGGAATTAATAAGTATATTAAATAAAATATCCCAACAAAGGAATAAAATAAATTAAGGGAAAACTTCTTTACTTGAGTGTGTGCCTTCCGTGTACACCCATTACCATGATATGTCCTACTTGAGCTCCCATTTATAAATAAGATTAAAAGGGGCTCTCAATTAATTTATTTTTTAATTAAATAATATTTTAATAAAATATTATTACTAAATTACTTTTATGATTATATAATTTTTATAAAGTCAATTGTAATTTTCAAAAACTGTTTCTGTCAAAACCAGTCAATTTTAAATAAATAACGGTTTTCATATTAAAAGTAAAAATTAACATATTTATTAAATTATTTATATAAAATTAATATTATTTTTTAATCAGTATGTATAAATTATCCAATGGTTAATTTTTCATAATTTTCTAAGACAATCAAATTTTTGGGTAAAAATTAAATATCATATAAATATATAATGTGTTTTATGACATCATAATGACCCAATAGTAATGATATAAAATACTATAAAATTAATATTCAGATAATATATGTTTTAACTTTAAAATAATGTGATTTTATATTTTTTTTATTAATTATATAATGCCTTAGTGGGCCCTCCGAGACTTATAAAATATTTTAACATTTTAAAATGATTTCCTTGAGAGTGTGACTCACCTCTACATAAGTAAGACTAACATTTTAATATTTTCAGAACTTTGACTTATAAAATATTGTATACCACTACCCTTATGAATAAACCATGGTAAAAACCATGGGATGGTTTGAGATTTTGAATATTTTAGCGTGTGGTGTCCAAAACCTAAATAATAAAGAATTCTCTCTCCTTTCCTATATAAACCCACCCAATCTCTCATTAATCTTCATTAAATCCATTTGTATATCATCCAAGCTCTAATATACACTACATAGAGTCCTCCCAAGGTTCCCCCAAGCTTCCAAGAAGCCTCTCCCAAGACTATTAAATCACTCTTCCAAGTAAGGGATCCTCACTTTCCTCTCCTCTTTTCAAATTCTAGAATCTTATTTGAAAGTAGTTCATGTAATTTAGAATGGTTATAATGTTATTATTTTAAAATAATTCTATTAATTTCGATTTGATGTTATTTTAATGAGGTATTAGTTATCCTCTATCATTTTTACCCATACCTAATTCGTTACTATGCTGAAATTTTGTAAGGGATCTTCCACCCTCCTCTTTTATCAAGAAATATTTTCATGATATGTCTTTTAATATCTTGTATTAAAATGTTGGGATATGTTTTTAAATATCCTAATTACTATCCATTTTATTTATACATTATGATACCCCCTTTAATTCACATTCATTCCTCTTATGAACCCTTATGTGCACCTCTTACCATGCCGAATTTTTGTAAGGGATTCCTTCCTTTCTCATTTTTATCCAAGTTTCTTTATGTTGTTATACCCTTTTATTTTCAATTAATAATGTTGTGTTATGATTTATCACATCCCCCATACATCTATACTTATTTCTTAATCATGATATACCACTTTATCTCCCATTAATGTCTTTTGTGTACACTCGTTACCATGTTGAAATTCTGTAAGGGATTCTCTCTTGTTATTTCCATTCAAGTATTTATCCAAAAATATGCATATAAATTCCATTTAATATGTTGGTATATTATGTTACAAGATCATATTATTTTATATTTCATGTGTAAATTATGAGATACCCCTTTATATCTCATCAACAAAGTTTTGAATTTCATATGACGACGTTATGCTATCGAAATTACACCGTGATTTTCCAAGCCAAAATCATAATGTAGTGAATACCATACACATTTATATATAAAGGGAATTCACCTTTATTCACATATACATATTTAATGGTGGTTAAATTTATTTATTCCACATTATTTAATCATGGAATAACTTATTATGTTGAATTATTCCATGTTATATGATCCATGTGGTACACTAATGCATGAAATGAAATGTTTGTAAAGGGTGTGCCCTGATAGCACTCCAATGTATTGGGTAATGTTTAGTATCATGATATGACATTCCAAATGAGGGTTTACTCATGATTATTCATGTTAAATGAGGGTTTAATAATGCTAATTCATGTGTAATGAGGACTTACTCATTTTAATTCATGTGTAATGAGGGTTTACCCATTCTAATCTATGTGCAATAAAGCTTGGATCATGCAAATATAATGTTGTATGTTGTTGCCACATTTCCATGTTATGATAATAATGTTATATCATGACTTTATTTTCATGTTTCTTGTGTTCTCCATTGATATTCCTATTTCCTAGCATGTATTTTATTCTTCATGTTATGCCTTGTTTACTCCCTTACTGGGCTTTATAGCTCACTATTTTCTTATGTATGTCCTCAGGTTATCCCATGCATGATAAGTATGAAGAAATATTATGGTCATGTAAAAGGATTTTTAAATAAATATGTTTTATTTTATGTCTTGTGTTTTCATGTAATGTTCCTAATATCCAGAGACACTAGACCTCTCGATCTTCTGGGTTGTATGACTTCAAATGTAATTTTTATTAAGGTTTGATAACTGTTTTTGTCAAAACCAATCAATTTTCAATAAATGACAATTTTTCTTTTAAAAGTAAAAATTCAAATATTTAGAAAATTATTTACATAAAATTAATATTATTTTATTAATTAGGATGTCAAAATTATCCAATGGTGAATTTTTCATAATTTTCTGACACAATCGATTTTTTGGGTAGAAATTAAATACCTTATAAATAAAATATGGGTTTTATGACATCATAATGAACCCAATAGTGATTTAATAAAATAAAATAAAATGTATATTTGGACAATATATGTTTTAATATTAAAATAATTTGATTTTACATTTGTTTTATTAATTTTAAAATGTATTAGTGGACCTTCCAAGACTTATAAAATATTTTAACATTTTAAAATTATTTTCTTGAGAGTTTGACTCACCTCCACATAAGAAAGACTAAAATTTTTATATGTTCTAACCTTGTCCTTATAAAATAATGTTTTCTACTACACTTTGTCAAAAACCATGGTCAAACCCATTGGGAAGGTTTGTGGTTTTGAATATTTAATTATACAAATTCCAAAACCAAAGTTTGTAAAATTTTAAATAATTTCCCTATCATTTATTATATAAACTCACCGAAGATTACACTTCTATTCACTCAAAATACTTGGAGAATATCCTTACTCTTTCATACTCTCTCTATTATCCTCCTAAGGCGCCCCAATCTCTCAATAATTCCCTATTCAAGGTCTTGAAGTCACACACTCAAGTAAGGGTGAAGAAGGAGGATATCCCCAAGACTTCTTTTCGTACAAGGTATGGGCACTATGAATTCATAGTAATGCCTTTCAGACATACTAATACTCTAGAAATATTCATTTAATTGACTAATATATTCTTATATATTACCTAAAAAGTTTTTTGTAGTCATCATAGACGATATTCTAATATACTCCAAAACCAAGGAGGAGCATGATGAGCTTCTAAGCATTGTACTAGAGACCCTGTGAAAGGAGAAGCTCTATGAAAAGTAAAAAAAGTGTGAGTTCTGGCTTAAGGAAGTATCATTATTGGGTCATATAATCACAAGAAATGGGATATATATGGATACATCTAAGACAAAAGCAATCAAGGGATGGTTGAGGCCAACATCTGTGATGGAAATCTGTAGCTTCCTTGGGTTACCTGGATATGATCACTGATTTGTAATAAATTTCTCACAATTATCAAACCCTATTACCAATCTAACTCAGAAGTTAGTCAAGTTTTCTTGTATTGATTAATGTGAAGATAGCTTCAAGGATTTGAAAAAGAAGGTTTATCACTATGCCTATGCTCACACTACCCATAAGTGCAAAACTTTTTGTGGTATTAGGTGATGCTTCAAAGAAGGGTATAGGCTATGTGTTGATGAAAACTGACAAATTCATTTCCTATGCTTCATTTAAATTGAAATTTCATGAGAAAAACTATCCAAAACATGATCTTAAGTTCGCTACAGTGATCTTCTCTTTGAAAAATTGGTGACATTACCTCTTTTGGAAGAAGTTTGAAATATATATGGATCAAAAAAACCCTAAAGTGTATATTCACATAGAAAGAGTCGAATATGTGGCAATGAAGATGGTATTAGAGGATAGATTTAGTTAATTTTTGGATTAGGATTAGATAACCCTAGTGAAAGCCTTAAGGATAAGAATAATTATAATAAAAACATCCCTAAATTTTGGTGTGTATAGAGTATGTAGTTTATCAAGAAATTATATCCCCATATAGATACGAACAAGTAGAGGTGAATCTTACACAGATGTATCTAGGGGTAAAACCTGAAAACACCACATTGAGCTAGACTCTTATGGGAACTCATACATGACAATGGGCCTTACTGCACTCTTGGTTCGATACTCCTGGTGGATATGCTTTGGTAAATTCATAAGCATAGTAGGAACCATTATTAAGAGAAAAAATCCCATAAGAATATACGTTAAGAAATAGATTGTGGATAGCATAGATTGAATCCAAGAAATTTATAAGATAATAAAATAAATATAATTTATAAGTTATCATATTTTGTCATTGGATTCACCTTTATGTGTAATTATTTAAAATTAATCATCTCTAATTATATATTAGAGAGAGTAGAACCAGAATTGAAAAGTTAAAGGTAGGGTTATCATCCATGGTTCTATGCATTCTTTTATATCCCAAAAGTTTAGTAAAACAATCCAAACACCACAAAAAATCATGTAAGTAGAGATGTCAATGATAACATCTTATGGGGAAATTATTACATCCCATGAATATAACTCCTCCCCTATCACAATTTTTGGATTGAACTTCATAGTGAAACTCATCATACTCCCTTTGATGGAATTTGATAGAATTCTTGGAATGGATTGGAATTCCCTATATAGAGCCAACAAAAATTTCCACAAGAGTGAAATCACTCTCCATGTGGGGAATCTACCCCTGATTCTATACAAGTGAAAGGATGAGGATGAATCTTCTTTAAGACCATCATCTAAAGCATGAATATTACTGCCCTATGAGTACACGTATCTTGATCAGGTGATCGAGTTTAAGAAAGGAACCATCCTTGATAACATTCCTATTATGAGGGAATTAACTGATGGGTTTCCTGAGGAATTTCCTGGTCTTCCTCTTATAAGAGATGTTGAATTCTTCATTGATCATATACCTGGGGAATTTACAATATCAAAGAATCTATATAGAATAGTTGTTTTGGAGATTAAGGATCTTAAGAAACAATTACAGTAGAATCTAGATAAAGTTTTTATACGCCAAAGTGCTTCACCATGGGGTACACTAGTTCTCTTCATCAAGAACAAGGATGGTTCAATGCACCTTTGCATTGATTATCATGAGCTCAAAAAAATCACAATAATGAACAAGTATCCTATGCCATGAATTGATGACTTATTCTATTAACTATGTGGAGAACAATACTTCTCCCAGGTGGATCTACGATTAGGATATTACCATATAAGGGTGAAGAATGATTATATCCCCAAAATTTATTTTCGTACATGGTACGGGCTCTATGAATTCATAGTTTTGCCTTTCGGACTCACTAATGCTCCAGAAATCTTCATGTACATGATTAATAAAGTCTTTATATATTACCTCAACTAATATGTGGTAGTCTTTATAGATGATATTCTAATATACTCCAAAACCAATTAGGACCATGAGGATCATCTATGAATAATACTAGAGACCTTGTGAAAGGAGAAGATCTATGAAAAGTATAAAAAGTGTGAGTTCTGGTTGATGGAAGTCTCATTCATGGGAAATTTAATCACAAGAAATGGTAAATATGTGGATCCCTCTAAGAAAAATGAAATTGAGGGATGGTTGAGGCCCAAATCTCTGACAGATATTCGTAGCTTCCTTAGGTTATCTGGATATTATCCCCAATTTGTGATAAATTTATCGTGATTGTCAAACCCTCTTACCAAGCCAAATTAGAAGGGAGTCAAGTTTTCTTGGAATGGTGAAAGTAAAGAGAGCTTAAAGGAGTTGAAAAGAAGGGTTATCACTTCACCTGTGCTCATACTATCCACAAGTGGAGAACTTTTCATGGTATTTAGTGATGCTTCAAAGAAGGGCATGGGCTTTGTGTTGGTGCAAAATGAAAAATTCATTGCCAATGCTTCAAGAGTATATCAACATTCCACACCTTACCCTTAGGTATTATGTGGGTGTTATAAGGGGTTATGTAATAAGGTATTAGTTACTTATTATGTAATCCCTTTTATAAATAAAATTCTTATTCCATAAATTCCTTTATGAGAATCATTTTTCCTAAAAATATTATGAATTAGATAAATTGATTTTTTGAGTAAAATGGTAATTTTCATAATTATATAAATTTTTATATTAAACTAAGTTTTTATTCATAATTTTATTATAATTTTCTTATAATAAAAATCCTTTTAATTATAAGTGATTGTTATATTTATTCCTTATTGTTTTTACTCTATAAATGATTGAGTATTCAGTTTGATAAGATTTATATTTTTATACGATAAAAATGAAATTGTATTTTTGAGTAAAGAATTTATTTTGATGAATTAATTTATTTTCGAAACACATAATATTTTAATAAAATATTATTATTATATATTTTTTATTAAATATAAATGATCATATAATTTTTATAAATTCAAATGTAACTATTATTAAGGTTTGGAAACTGTTTTTATTAAAACCTGTCAATTTTCAATAAATGTAGGTTTTTATTTTAAAAGTTAAAATTAACATATTTTGAAAATTATTTAGATAAAATTAATATTATTTTTGGAATCATGACCTCAAAATTTTCCAAAGGTGAATTTTTCATGATTTTTTGGAGACAATTGTATTTTTGGGTAAAAATTAAATATTGTATATATATAATTTGATTTATGACATCATAATGACCCAATAGTGATGTAATAAAATACTATAGAATTTATATTCATCCAATATATGTTTTAAATTTAAAATAATGTGATTTTATATTATTTTTTATTAATTTTATAATGCCTTAGTGGACCCTCCAAGACTTATAAAATATTTTAACATTTTAAAATGATTTCCTTGAGAGTGTAACTCTTCTAAACATAAACAAGACTAATATTTTAATATGTTCGGCCTGTTTACTTATAAAATATTTTATACCACTCCCCTTTGGATGAAACCATGGGAAAACCATGGGATGGTTTGTGGTTTTGAATAATTTAATTATAGTGTCTAAAACCTAAATAATAAATAATTCCCTATCCTTTCCTATATAAACTCACCCAATATCCCATTACTCTTTACTAAAATAATTTAGAGCTCAACCAAAATATTCCCCATACTCCCTATAGTCCTCCCAAGGTTCCCCTTGTCTCCAAATAAGCCTCTCCCAAGTTTTTGGGATC
This sequence comes from Viscum album, assembly GCA_963277665.1. Taxonomy (NCBI): domain Eukaryota; kingdom Viridiplantae; phylum Streptophyta; class Magnoliopsida; order Santalales; family Viscaceae; genus Viscum; species Viscum album. The sequence goes on along the minus strand of OY728121.1, from coordinate 1,628,322,348 downwards.
ACACACTCAAGTAAAGGATCTTCCACCAGCATCTTTTATCAAGATTTCTATTCATGTTTTGTATTTTAATTTCCTTTATTACTTTGTTGGTATATGTTACTAAATATCCTCATTCATTCCAATTTTATGTATAAATTATGAGATCCCATTTCACCCTCATTTATCCCTCTTATGTACCCTTATGTACAGTCGTTACCAAGCGAAATATTCGTAAGGGGATCCTCTCCTTCCTCTCTTCCTTTCAATTCAAGAACCTTGTTTGGAATTAACCTTTTTAATTTCAATTGGTTTTATTTAAATTATTTTGTAATCACTTCACTACTGTAAATTTTATTTTATTTGAATGAGGGACCATTTGTCCTCCCTATTTTGAACCATTACCAAAGTTGTTACTATGCTGAAATTCTACAAGGGATTTCTCTCTTCTCATTTCCATTCAAGAACCTCTTTTATATTATGCTTCTTAAGTTCCATATTTATATGTTGTTTTATGATATTACACAACCCCCAAAATATCCATTTGATGTATATATGATGATATCTTCCTTTCCCTCTCATCATCCCCCACTATGATCCTTTAAGCACACCCATTACTATGCCGAAATTCCATAAGGGATCTTCACTTTCCTCTCCTCCTTTCAAATTCAAGCATCTTATTCGAATGTATTTCTTTAAATTTAAAATGGTTATAATGTCATTATTTTATAATAATTATATTACTATATATTTTATGTTATTTTAATGAGGGATTATTAATCATCCTTCATTTTAACCCTTACCTAAGTCATTACTATGCCAAAATTTCGTAAGGGAACTTCAACCCTCCTCTTTTACCAAGCATTCTTTTCATGTTATATCTTTTAATTTATTTTATTAATATATAGGTATATGTTATCAAATATCATACCTACTTTAGATTTTATTTATAAATCATTATTTCTCCTTTCGATCTCATTTATCTCTCTTATGAACCCTTATGTACTATCGTTACCATGCCGAATTTTTGTAAGGGATTCCTTCCTTTCTCATTTTTATCCAAGTTTTTTTGTATTGTAATACCATTTTTATTTCAATTAAAAAATTTGGGGTATAATTTTTCAACTCCCCATACTACCATCCTTATGTTTTAATGATGAGATACCACTTTCTCTCTCATTAATTCATTCCGTGTAAACTTGTGACCATGCCAAAATTCTGTAAGGGGTTTTTATATTCTTATTTTCATTCAAGTATTTATCCCATATTATGCATCTAAATTGCATTTAATATGTTGTGATATTGTGTTCCATGATCCCCTTACTATCTATTTAATGTATAAATGATTATATACCCTTTCTCTCTCATCAACTCAACTTATGAATTTCAATATGACAATGTTATGCTGCTGAAATTGCACTGTGATTTTCTAAGCTAAAATTATCGTGTAGTGAACACCATACCCATTTATTTATCAAGAGTATTCACTTTTATGAAAATTTACATATTTAATGGTACTTTCATATATGTATTCCACATTCCTTAATCTATGAATAAATTATTATTTTGAATGACGCCATGTTATATGATCCATGTGGGACACTTATGCATGAAATTAAATGTTTATAAAGGGTGTTCCCTGATAGCGCTCCAATGCATTGGGTAATATTTAGTATCATGATAAACCATGTGAAATGAAGGTTTACTCATGATAATCCATGTGCAATTAGGGTTTACTCATGATAATTCATGTGCAATGAGCGTTTTCTCATGCTAATCCATGTGCAATGAGCCTTGGATCATGCTAATATGATGTTGTATATTGTTTCCACATTTCCATGTTATGACAATCATGCAATATCGTGCATTTATGTTCATGTTTCTATTATTCTCCATTGATATTCCTATTTACTAACATGTATTGTATTCTTCATGTTATTCCTTGTTTAATCCCTTAATGGGATTTATAGATCACCTTTTTATTATGTATGTCCTTAGATTATCCCTTGCAATGCGAAGTACAAAGGAATGTTTTGGTCATGTAAAAGAAGTTTAAAATAAAGATGTTTTATTTTATGCCTTAATTTGTCATGTAATTTTTCTAATCCCCAAAGAAACTAGACCTCTCGATTATCTGTATTGTATTAAGTGAATGTTTATGTAATAAATCGTGTTTAAATGTGTAATAAAGAGTAGGGTTGTATGTCCACACATAAAACTTCTTTTACATGACCACAACATTATTTCATACTTAGCATTTCATGGGATTACATGAGGACATACATAAGAAAATGGTGATCTATAAAGCCCAGTAAGGGAGTAAAAAAGGCATAACATGAAGAAAACAATAAATGTTAAGTAATAGGCATATCAATGGAGTATAAGAGAAACATGAACCTAAAGGCATGATATAGCATGATTATCCATCTTAGAATAGGGATTTTTATTGTCCTTTGATCATGGAGATTGTTGATGCTCATAATGCTTCTTAACCCTTGTAATAGAGCATTGTATTAGGTAATTCATGAATTCTCCACATTTATAGCATTGAAATATATTTTAGGCCTTAGATGGAACTTAGTTTCTATTCATCACATTTTCCATCTTGGTGCAATAATTGGAAACTTTATGCCCTTCTTTTCCATACATAAAATATCTCTCATCCTATTGTTACATTTTCCATGGTTCCTCTTTACACACTTTTTGCATGAAGGAAATTGAGACTTCTTTCTCTTATCAACTTTATTAGATGAACTTTCATGATATGTAATCTTCCTCTTCCTCTTCCTTGATTTACTTGGGAATTCAACATAGTTCCAATTTTTAATCGTGATTTTTGATAGCTGGTTTGGCATAATCATGATATGTCCTACTTGAGCTCCCATTTTAATGGGAATCTCGTTGGGACATTCATCACCTTTCCCTTCACATTAGTTTTTATCTATATTCCTTATATTACCGGCCATTGGATAGGATAAAAATAAAATTAGGGATGATTTTATTAAAAATTTTAACACATAAAGGGGAATCCAATGAAATTAAAGAGATAACTTATAAATTACATTTATCTCCTTAACATATATATTTCTAGACTTCAATATTTTTTATCCATGATCTATCTACTAATGTATATTCTTATAGGCATTTTTTATTTCCTTAATAATGGTTAATACTAAGCTTATGAATTTAAAAAATCATATCCCCTGGGAGTGTTGAACCAAGAGTACAGTAAGTCCTGTTGTTGTGCACCTGTTCCTATTCGAGTCCAGCTCAAAGCTATGTTTTCAGGTTTTACCCCTAGATACATTTGTTCCAGAGCCACCTCTACTTTTTTATATCCATACAGGGATGTATTTTTTTTGTAGAAACCACTTACTCTATACTCACCAAAATTTAGGGATGTTTTTCTTATACTTAGTCATATCCCTAAGGATTTCACTAGGGTTTTCTAATCCTAATCCCAAAAATAAATAAATTTATCCTCTAATACTAACTGTAACAACCCAGATAGCATTGTTTTCTTTGGATGTCTTTGGATGTCTGGTGAAAAATTCCATGGGGTTGTTCTCTCATTTCCATGTTGGTATGTGTAATTGTTTAAAAATAATCATCCTTAATTCAATATTGGATAGAGTATAACTAGAATTAAAAAGTGAAAGGAGGGGGTATTTCCATGGTTCTATGCATTCCTTTATATCCCAAAATTTTAGTAGAAAAATCCAAACACCACCACAAATCATGGAATTAGAGATCTCTTTGAGAATGAGAAATGGGTAAATTATTGTATCCCATTAATATAAATCCTCCCCTATCACAATTTGTGGATTGAACTTCCCATAAAACCCCATCATACTCCCACTGGTGGAATTTGATACAATTCTTGGCATGGATTGGATTTACCTATATAGAGCCCACATAAATTTTTGTGAGATGAAAATCAATCTCCATATGGAGAATCGACCCCTGATTCTGTACAAGTGAAAGGAGGAGAATAAATCTTCTTTAGCACCATCATCTCAAGCATGGATATTACTAAACTATGAGCATGCGTATCTTTCTTAGATGATTGAGTATAAGGAAGGAACAATCTTCAAAGACATGCCTATTGTGAGGGAATTCGCTTATGTGTTTATCAAGGAATTTCCTGGTCTTCCTCCTAGAAGAGATATTGAATTCTCGATTGATTATATACCTAGTGCGTTGCTAATATACAAGAATTTGTATAGAATGGTTGTTGTAGAGCTTGAGGATTTAAAGAAACAACTATAGGTGAATCTAGATAAAGGGTTTATATGACCAAGTGCTTCACCATTGGGTGAACCAATCCTCTTTTTCCATAATAATGATGGTTCAATGCGCTTATTCATTGATTATCATGAGCACAAAAAAACATGATAGAGAACGAGTATATTTTTCCATGAATTGATTTCTTGTTCAATCAGCTAGGTGGAGCAGAATACTTCTCTAAAGTGGATCAGCAGTTGGGATATTACCAAGTAAGGGTGAAGAAGGAGGATATTGCCAATATTTCTTTTCTTACAAGGTATGGGAACTATGAATTCAATGTAATGCCTTTCGGACTCACCAATGCTCCAACAATATTCATGGACTTGATGAATAGATTCATTAGAGATTAACTCGACAAATTTGGGTAGTCTTTATAGATTAAATTATAATATACACAAAAACTAAGGAGGATCATGAGGAGAATCTAATCACTATATTAGAGACCTTATTAAAGGATAAGCTCTATGAAAAGTATAGAGAGTGTGAGTTCTAGTTGAAGGAAGTATCGTTAATGGGGAATATCGTCACAAGGAATGGGATTTCTATGGTCCCTCCAAGACAAATGAAATTTATGGATGGATGAGGCCAACATCTATGATGGATATCTATAGATTCCTTGTTTTAGCTAGATATTATCCCTGATTTGTGAGAAATATCTCATGATTTTCAAACCTTCATACCAAGCTAACTTGGAAGGGAGTCAAGTTTTCTTGGAATGATGAATGTGAATAGAGCTTCAAGGAGTTGAAAAAGAGGTTTATCATTTCACCAGTGCTCACACTACCTACAATTAGAGAACTTTTCTTGGTATTCAGTGATGCTTCTAATAAGGGCATGGGCTGTGGGTTAAGGAAAAGTGAAAATTCATTGCCAATAATTCAAGAAAATTGAAATTTTATGAGCAGAACTCTCCAACACATGACCTGGAGTTGGGTGTAGTGATCTTCCGTTTGAAAATTTGGGGACAATACCTCTTTAGTGAGAAGTATGAAATATATATGGATCACAAAAGCCTCATGTATATATTCCCACAGAAAGAGTTGAATATGCACCAATGAAGATGACTAGATCTGATCAAAGACTATGAATTTTCAATCTATTACCACCCTGGGAAAGCGAACAAGGTGGTGGATGCTCTAATTAGAAAGGACCCAGTGATTATATCATTGATGATAATTGAAAAGGATCCAATCTTCTTATATTTGATGAAGATGGACACGGGAATCATAAATAAAGGACCATCATCAATACTTTCACAAATGATTGCTAAACTGTCTCTTTTGGAAAGGTTAAAGGATGCTAAAAAAGATGATGTGGAAATTTAGAAGAAATAAAAAACAATAAAAAAGGAAATCATGTGATTTCAATGTTAATGAAGAAGGAATTATTATATTTATGTCAAGACTATGTGTTCCATCAAATCCAGAGTTAAATAAAAAACTTTTTGATGATGAACATAGTTTTAATTTTTTCATTAACCCCAAAAACACAAAGATTAATCAGGATCTATGTGAGTATTATTGGTGGGATAACATGAAGAAGGAGATTGTTGAGTATACATCAAATTTCCTGGTATGTCAGTAAGTAATGTATAAGAGGAAGAAGTATGAGGGGATGATGCAGCCATTACCCATACCAACATGGAAATGGGAGGACATCACCATGGACTTTGTCATCGTACTTCTGAATACATCCAAAGAAAACAATGCTATCTGGGTTATTGTGGATCATCTTATAAAGACTGCACAATTCATTGAAATTTGTGAGGATTTATCATGGGGTTAACTGGAATGAATATACATCAATGAAGTGGTAAGGATGCATGGTGTACGACTATCGATTGTATCTGATAGAGACCCAAGATTCACTTCTAAGTTCTGAAAAGAGTCTCCAACATGCTTTGAATACTGATATGAACTTCAGTATGACTTATCATCCTCAAACTTCTGGCTAATCTGAGCGGACTATCCAAACACTTGATGAAATGTTGAGAGCGTGCTAAATGGACTTCAAAGGAGTATGGAATCAATGTCTTCCTCTAGTTGGATTTTCTTAAAACAATAGTTTACACTCAAGCATCCAAATTTATCCTTATGAATCCCTTTGTGGGAAGAGGTACAGAACACTGGCATGTTGGGATGAAGTTTTGGAGTGAAATATTGTAGCTCCATAAATTGTCAAAGAAATGTTGGAGAGGGTTAATACCATTAACCAGTACATTAAATCTACTCAGAGTTGACCAAAGAGCTATGCTGGAAATTGTCAAAAAGACCTAGAGTTTGATGTTAGAGACATGGTATTCCTCTACATATCATTGTAGAAGAGAGTAATGAGATTTTAGGAGGGAAATATTATTACAAGGTACATCGGCCCATTTGAGATCCTTGATTATAATGGAGGAGTGGCCTATTGACTAGCACTCACACTGAACCTATCTCAAGAAATATTGAGATGATGTACCTCATCAAAGTGTTTTGAAGAAACCACATGTTTGAAGAATAAATCTGGGAATCGGAGAAAGTGATGAGGAAAAGTTACCCTCATATATTTTAGAGTGGAAAAATAAAATTTTTAGGGTGAAATTTCTTAAGGGGGGGTGTTTGTAATGACCCGAGCATTCATGAATAAAATTCCCTTTCATTTATTTAATTAAATGTGGTATGGAAATAGAAAACATATACAATTTTTTTATTTTATCCAATTGGATTTAAATTACCATTAAGTTTCATTACCATTAATAATATAGCAGTTGAATAATGATCACATGACTAGTACAAATATATAGTTTTAACAAATCCTTTCTACACAGACAAAGGAGGTGATGGCTCCATCCAGCAGACTCAGGTTGTACAAAGCTCATTTGCCAGATCTAAAGAAGGAGGTAGTGTCACTGTTCTTTCCTCTTGACCGAGCCTAATATGAGATTCAACACATTGTACTTCAATGGAATCATCTATGGTATAAGTACAAGTTAATAGATATTACCACCCAAGCGATGTTATCCGAGCCGCTCCAAGAGTCTGTCACCATCGCACACCTTACCCTTAGGTCTTATGTGGGTGTTATGAGAGGTAATGTAGCAAGGTATTAGTTACTTATTGTGTAATATATTTTATAAATAAAATTTTTATTCCATCAATTCATTTCTGAGAATAGTTTTTCTTAAAAATATAATTAGATAAATTGATTTTTTAGGTAAAATGGTACTTTTCAGAATTATATAAATTATTATATTAAACTATGTTTTTATTAATAATTTTATTATAATATTGTTATAAGAACACTAATTTTAATGATAAATTATTATTATATTTATTCCTTATTGTTTTTACTCTATAAATGATTAAGTATTCAGTTTAACAAGAAGTATATTTTTATACGACAAAACACAAATTTTATTTTTAGTTAAAGAAATTATTCTGATGAATTAATGAATTTTTTAAATAATTAATATTTTAATAAAATATTATTATCAAACTAATTTTATGAATATTAAATGAGTATATAATTTTTATGAAGTCAAATGTAATTTTTATTAAGGTTTAAAAACTATTTTTTTCAAAACCCGCCAATTTTAAATAAACGTCATTTTTTATTTTAAAAGTGAAAATTAAAATATTTAGAAAATTATTTAGATAAAATTATTATTATTTTTAGGTTCAGGATGTAAAAATTATCCAATTATGAATTTTTCAAAATTTTCAGAGACAATCTAATTTTTAGGTAAAATTAAATATTTTATAAAGTATATAATGTGATTTTTTACATCATAATGACACAATAGTGATGTAATAAAATACTATAAAAGTTATATTTGGACAATATTTTTTTTACCTTTAAAATATTATGATTTTATATTTGTTTGATTAATTTTATAATTTATTAGCGGACCCTCTAAGACTTATAAAATATTTTAACATTTTGAAATGATTTCCTTAAGAGTGTGACTCATATCCACATAAGAAAGACAAATATTATAATTTTTTTGTCCCTTAGACTTATAAAATATTTTATAAAACTCCCCTTTGGTATACTCCATGGGGAAAAACCATGGGATGGTTTTTGGTTTTGATTAGTTTCATGTGTACTGTCCAAAACCTAAATAATAAATAATCCCCCCCTTCTTTCCTATAAAAATCCATCCAATATCCCATTCCTCTTCACTAAAACCATTTTTATCTTGACCAACCTTTGAACCATACTCCCTAGAGTCCTCCAAATTCACCCCAAACCTCCCAATAAGCCTCTACCAGGCCTTTGGGATCACACCTCCAGGTAAGGGATCCTCAGTTTCCTCTACTCCTTTCAAATTCAAGCATCTTATTCAAAATCAGTTCATGTAATTTCCAATGGTTATAATGTAATTATTTTATAATCATTCTATTACTTTCCATTTTATGTTATTTGAATTACGGATTATTTATCCTTCATCATTTTAAACCTTACCTAAGTTGTTACTATGCCAAAATTTTTCAAGGGATCTTCCACCCTACTCTTTTACCAAGCATTCTTTTCATGTTATGTATTTTATTTTATTTTATCACTATATTGGGATATGTTATTAAATATCATCCCTACTTTTTATTTGATTTATAAATCATGATATCCCCTTTCACTCTCATTTATTCCTCTTGTTAACCGTTATGTACTCTCATTACCATGCCGAATTTTTGACAAAGACAAAGGAGAGGATGGCCTCATCCAATAGACTTAGGCCATATGAAGCTCATTTTTCGGAGCTTTTAAAGGAGGTAGAATCACTAGAATTAACACTTTACCAATTATAAGTTGATATTCAACACATTAAGATTCAACTGAATCACCTATGGGTGAAGTTCAAGTTAAAAGAGATTACCACCCAGGCGATGCTATCTGAGCCGCCCCAAAAGTCTATCACCATCGCACAACTTACCCTTAGGTATAATGTGGGTGTTATAATGGGTTATGTAATAATAAATTATTTAATTATTGTGTAATCCCTTTTTATAAATAAAATTTCTATTTCATCAATTCTTTTATGATAATAGTCTTTCTTAAAATAATGATAAATTTGATAAATTGATTTTTTGGGTAAATTGGTACTTTTTAGAAATAAATAAATTATTATATTAAACTATGGTTTAATTAAAAATGTTATTAAAATAGTTTTATAAAAATACTCCTTTTAATTATAAATGATTATTATATTTAGTCCTCATTGTTTTACTCTATAAATGATTATGTATTCAGTATGATAAGAATTTTATTTTTATACGATAAAACTGAAATTGTATTTTTAATTAAAGAATTTTTTTTTGATAAATTAATGAATTTTTGGAATAAATAATATTTTAATAAAATATTATAATTATATAATTCTTATTAACTATAAATGACTGTATAATTTTTTTAATTCAAATGTAATATTTATTAAGGTTTGAAAACTGTTTTTTTCAAAACCAGCCAATTTTCAAAAAATGATGGTTTTTATTCTAAATGTAAAAATTAAAATATTTAGAAAATTATTTAGAAAAAATGAATATTATTTTTGGACCCCGGATGTTTAATCTTTCCAATGGTTAATTTTTCATAATTTTCTGAGACAGTTGATTTTTGGGTAAAAATTAATGACAATATAAATAAAATATGTGTTTTATGACAACATAATGACCCCAAAATGATGTAATAAATACTATAATTGGTATTATCCTCAAAATATATGTTTTCAAATTAAAATAATGTGATTTTATATTTTTATTACTTATTTTATAAATCCTTAGTGAATCCTCTAAATTTTATAATATATTTTATGATTTTAAATTTATTTCCTTGAGGGTGTGACTCACCTCCACAAAAGAAAGGATGATATTTTAATATTTTATGTCATTGGACTTATAAAATAATTTTTTCCACTCCACATTGGAAAAAATTATGTGAAAAAACCTTGGGATGGTTTGTGTTTTTGAATATTTAATTATATATATTCCAAAACCTAAGTTTGTGAAATATAAAAGTATTCCCCTCTAATTTCCGATATAAACCAACCCAAGATTCCACTTCTATTCACTCAAAATCCTTGGATAACATCCCTACTCTGCCCGCATCTCTCTATAATCCAACCAAGGCACCATAAGCTCTCAATAATCCCCTCTTCAAGCTCTTGAAGTCACACACTAAAGTAAGGGATTTATTCCTTTCTCATTTTTATCCAAGTTTATTTATGTTGTAATAACCATTTAATATCAATTAAAAAGATTTGGGTATGATTTATCACCTCTACCATACCTCCCTCTTTATTTTTTTATGATGAGATATAACTTTCTCTCTTATTACTACCTTCCGTGTACACCTGTTACCATGCCGAAATTCCATAAGGGGTTTCTCTCTTCTTATTTAAATTCAAGTATTTCTCCCATATTATGCAAATAAATTCCATTTCATATGTTGGGATATTATGTTCCATGATCTTATTACTGTCTATTTCATTTATAAATGATGATATACCCCTTTATCTCTCATCAACCCAACTTATGAATTTCCATATGATGACATTATGCTGCCGAAATTGCACCACAATTTTCCAAGCCAAAATCATCATGTAGTGAATACCATACCTATTTCTCTATCAAGGATATTCACCTCTATAAAGATATACTATTTGAACGTAACTTATATGTATTTATTCCACATTCCTTAATCGTGTAATAACTTATTATTTTGAATGATTCCATGTTATATGATTCATGTGGCACACTTATGCATGAAATCAAAATGTTTATGAAGGGTGCGCCCTGATAGCGCTCTATTGCAATGGGTAATGTTAAGTATCATGATATGACATATGAAATGAGGGTTTACTCATTATAATCCATTTCCAATGAGTATTTACTCATGATAATTCATTTACAATGAGGGTTTACTCATGCTAGTCCATGTGCAATGAGCCTTGGATCATGCTAATATCATGTTGTATGTTGTTGCCAAATTTACATGTTATGATATTCATGATATATCATGCCTTTATGTTCATGTTTATATTATGCTCCATTTATATTCCTATTTCCTAACATGTATTTTATTCTTCATGTTATGCCTTATTTACTACCTTACTAGGATTTATATCTCACCCTTTTCTTATGTATGTCCTCAGGTTATCCCATGAAATGCTAAGTACGAAGGAATGTTGTGGTCATGTAAAATAACTTTTCAATAAAGATGTTGAATTTATGTATTTTGTTTTCATGTATTGTTCCTAATCCCTAAAGAATTTATACCTCTCAATCCTCAGAGTTTTCTTAAGTGGAAGTTTATGTAATAAATCATGTTTATGTGTGTAATAAAGAGTAGGGTTGTTATAGTTGGTATCAAAGGATAGGTTTAGTTATTTTTGGAATTAGTATTATAAAACCCTAGTGAAAGCCTTAAGGATAAGACTATGTAAAAGTAAAACATCCCTAAATTTTGGTTGTATATATTATGTGGTTTATTAATAAAATACATATATTTCTGGATACGAACAAGTAGAGGGGGATCTGTGACAGAAGTATCTAGGGGTAAAATCCAAAAACACCTATTTGAGCTAGACTCGAATGGGAAATGGTGCACAAAAACGGGCCTTGTTTCACTCTTTGTTCGACACTCCTAGGGGATATGATTTGGAAAATTCATAATAATAGTATGAACCATTATTAAGGGAACAAAAAAAATCCTAAAAGAATATATGTTAGGAAATAGATCATGGATAACTTTGATTGAATCCTAGAAATTCATAAGTTAAGAAAATAAATATAATTTATAAGTTATCCTATTTTTTCCTTGGATTCCACTTTATGTGTATTTGTATAAAAATAATCATCCTTGATTATATATTGGATAGAGTATAACCAGAATCAAAAAGTGAATGGTTGGGTTATCACCCATGGTTTTACATATTTCTTTATATCCCAAAAGTGTAGAAAAATCCAAAAACCACCACAAATTATAGAAGTAGAGATGTCTGTGAGAATGAAAAATGGGGAAATTATTTCATCCCATGAATATAAACCCTCCTCTTTCACAATTTGTAGATTGAACTTCTCATCGAACCTTGTCATACTCTCTCTGGTTTAATTTGATATAATTCTTCGCATGGATTGGATTTACCTATATAGAGCCAAAATAAATTGTTGTGAGAGGGAAATCACTCTCCATATAGAGAATCCCCTCACGGTTCTTTAAAATTGTAAGGATAAGGATGAATAATATTTATCATCATCATCTCAAGAATGGATATTACTACCCTATGAGCATACATATCTTTCTCAGATGATTGAGTCTAAGGAAGGAACCATTCTCAAGGACATGCCTATTTTGAGGGAATTCTCTGATGTGTTTCCTAGGGAATTATCACGTCTTCCTCCTAGAAGAGATGTTTAATTATCGATTGATATTATACCTAGGGAATTTCCAATATCCAAGACTCCATATAGAATGGTTGTTGTGTATATTGAGGAGCTAAAGAAATTACTATAGGAGAATCTAGATAAATGGTTTATATGCCCAAGTTCTTCACTATGGGGTGTACCAGACCTCTTCGTTATGAATAAGGATGGGTCAATGAGCCTTTTAATTGATTATCATGAGCCCAAAAAAATCACGATAAAGAACAAGCATCCTTTTCCACAAATTTATGACTTTTTCAATCAGATACGTGGAGCGTAATACTTCTCCAAGGTGGATATGCAATCGTGATATTACCAAGTAAGTGTGAAGAAGGAGGATTTCCCCAAGACTGATTTTTGTACAAGATAGGGGCACTATGAATTCATAGTAATGCCTTTCAGACTCACTAATTCTCCAGGAATATTCATGGACTTGATTAATATAGTATTTAGAGATTAACTTGAAAAAAAATTGTAAGTCTTTATAAATGATATTCTAATATACTCTAATACCAAGGAGGAGAATAAAGAGAATATAAGAAATATAATAAAGACATTTTAAAATGATAATATCTATGAAAAGTTTATAAAGTGTGAGTTCTAGTTTAAGGAAGTCTCATTATTGAGTCATATCATCACAAGCAATGGGATATCTGTGGATCCCTCCAAGACAAATACAATTGAGGGATGGTTGAGCTCAAAATCTATGATGGATATCCATAGCTTCCCTAGGATAGCTGGATATTATTGCTGATTTGTGATAATTTTTTCATGATTTTCAAACCCTCTTACCAAGCTAAATCGGAAGGGAGTCAAGTTTTCTTGGAATGATGAATGCAAAGAGAGCTTCAAGGAGTGAAAATGAGGCTTATCACTATGCATGTGATCAAAATATTCATAAGGGGAGAACCTTTCAATTTATTTAGTGATGCTTCGAAGAATGTTCTAGGTTTTTTGTTGATTCAAAATGAAAAATTCAATGCTTATGATTCAAGGAAATTGAAAGTTCATGAGAAGAACTATCCAACACATGATCTGGAGTTGGATACAATGATCTTCACTTTGAAAATATGGCTGCATTACTGCTTTGGGGAGAAGTGTGAAATATATATGGATCAAAAAAGCCTCAATTATATATTCATACAGAAAGAGTGGAATATACACCAATGAAGATAGTTAGAGATGATCAAAGACTATTACCATTCAATCCATTTCCATATTGGGAAGGAAAACAAGGTGGTGAATTCTCTAAGTAGAAAGGACTTAGAGATTCTATCATTAATGAGAAATGAAAAGGAAACACTATTATTATATTTAATGAAGATGGACAAGGGACTCATAAATAAGGGAACATCATCAATACTTTCACAAATGATTGCTCAACTTTCTCTTTTGGAAATGTTAAAGGATGTTAAAAAGGATTATGTGAGAATTCAGTAGAAAGTGGGAACTATCATAAAATAGAAATCCAATGAGTTCAATGTTTATGAAGATGGAATTGTGAGATTTGGGTCATGAATAGGTGTTCCATAAAATTCAGAGTTAAAGAATGAACTTTTGAAAGATGCACATAGTTTGAATTTCTCCATTCACACAGGAAACACAGAAATGTGTTAGGATCTCCGAGATCATTATTGGTGGGATAAAATGAAGATTGAAATCAATGAGTATACATCAATGTGCCTAGTATTTCAACAAGTTAATGATGATAGGCATAAGCCTAAGGGGATGATGCAACCATTACCCATATCAACATGGAAATAAGAAAACATCACCATGGACTTTGTCACTGGACTTCTGAAGATATCCAAAGGAAAAAATGCTATCTGGGTTTTTGTGGATCCTCTTACAAATAATTCAGACTTCATTGAAATTAGAGAGGATTTATCATTGGATAAAATGGAATGAATATACATTAGAGAAGTGGTAAGGATGCATGGTGTACCACTATCGATTGTATCTAATCGAGATCCAAGATTCACCTCTATGTTTTGGAAGAGTCTCTAACACACTTTGAATACTGATATGAACTTCAGTATGGATTATCATCCTCAAACTAATGGACAATATGAGTAGACTATCCAAACACTGAATTACATGTTGAGAGCATGCTCAATCAACTTCAAAGGAGGATGGGATCAACATCTTCCTCTAGTTTAGTTCTCTTACAATAACAGTTTCCACTCAAGTATCCAAATGTTTCCTTTTGAACCCCTTTATGAGAAGAGGTGAAGAACACTGTACTTTCAAGATGAAGTTGGGTAGAAAAAACTTCTAGGTCTATAAATGGTCATAATAAATGGTGGATATGGTTAAGACCATTCAGCAGCACATCAAAGTTTCTAAGAGTTGAAAAAATATATATGCAGACTATCATCGATGAGACCTAGAGTTTGATGTTAGAGTTATGGTTTTCTTCCATATATCACCATGGAAAAGAGTTATGAGATTTGGGAATAAGTTAAATATTAGTCCAAGGTACATAAGCCCTTTTGAGATCCTTGATCGCACTGGAGCAGTGGCATATCGACTAGCACTCCCACTAAACCACTCTCAAGTACATGATGTATTCCAAGTATCACTCTTGAGGAAGTATGTACCAGACCCATCACATGTACTCAATCTAGAGGTGGTACCATTGGAGAATGAACTCTCTTGTGAAGAGAAGTCAGTGAAGATATTAGATCGTAGAGAAAAACTTCTATGAAATAAGATGATGTCCCTCATCAAGGTGTCGTGGAGAAACAACAATTTTGAAGAAGCAACATGGGAACCAGAGGAAGTGATGAGGAAGAGTTACCCTCATCTATTTTACTACGGGGAAAGGAAATTTTGAGGGTGAAATTTCTTAGGGGGGGAATGTTGTAATGACTTGGTCATTTATGAATAAAAATTACCTTTCTTTTAATGTCTTATATAAAACACATACACTCTTTTTTTCATTTTTGGAATTAAATGACCATTAAGTATCATTACCAATGATAATATAACCATTGAATAATGATTAAATTACTGATATAAATTTATGTTTTTTAAAAAGAATCCATTCGACATAAATAAAGGATAGGATGGCCTCATGTGGTAGACTCGGGCCATATAAATCTCATTTTTCAGAGATTGGAAAGGATGTAGTGTCATTGGGATTCACTCTTGACCAAGCCCCATATGAGATTCAACATGTTAATATTGAATGGAATTTCCTAGGGAAGAACTTCAAGTTAATAGAGATTACCACCCGAGCGATGTTACCCGAGTCGCCCCAAGTGTTTGTCACCATCACACACCATACACTAAGGTCTTATGCGGGTTTTATAAGGGGTTATGTAATAAACAATTAGTTACTTATTTTGTAATCGATTTTTATAAATAAAATTTTTATTCCATCAATTCCTTTATAATAATATTCTTTCTTAAAAAATGATGAATTTGATAAAGTGATTTTTCGAGTAAAAATGGTACTTTTGAGAAATATATACATTATTATGTAAAAATAAGTATTTTATTAATAACATTATAAAAATAATTCTTATAAATTATTATTATATCAGTTCCTTATCAGTAAAATATTATGTAATCAATTTTATAAGAGTTACATTTTTATACAATAAAATAGAGAATGTATTTTTAAAGAATTTATTTTACAGAATTTTTGAATTTTTTAAACAATTAATATTTTAATAAAATATTACTATAAAATTAATTTTATGAATAATAAAGGAGTATATAATTTTTATGAAGTCAGATGTAAATTTTATTAAGGTTTGAGAACTGTTTTTGTCGAAACCAGTGAATTTTAAATAAATATCAGTTTCCATTTTAAAAGTTAAAATTCACATAGTTATGAAATTATTTAGATAAAATGAATACTATTTTTTTAATCAGGATGTTGAAATTATCTAACGGTGAATTTTTTATAATTTTATGAGACAGTTGAATTTTTAGATAAAATTAAATATCGTATAAATATATAATGTGTTTCATGACATCATAATGACCCAATAGTGATGTAATAAAATTATATAAAATGGGTATTCATCCAATATATTTTTTAACTTTAAAATAATGTGATTTTATATTTGTTTTATTAATTTTATAATTCTTTAGTGGACCCTCCAAGACTTATAAAATATTTTAACATTTTAAAATGATTTCCTTGAGAGTCTGACTCACCTCTACAAAATCAAGCCAAATAATTTAATATGTTAGTCCCTTTTCCTTATAAAATATTTTATACCACTCCCTTTTGGTTGGAACCATAGGAAAAATACAAGTTATGGTTTTTGGTTTGGAATATTTTAATGTGTAGTGTCCAAAACCCAAATAATATTGAATTCCCTCACCATTCCTATATAAACCCACCCAATCTCCCATTACTCTTCAATAAAACCATTTGTATCCTGAAAAAAATCTTCCACATACTCCCTAGAGTCCTACCAAGTTTCCCCCAAGCTCTTAAGAAGCCCCTATTCAAGCTCTTGAAGTCACACACTCAAGTAAGGGATCCTCACTTTCCTCTCTTGCTTTCAAATTCAAGCATCTTATTCGAAAGTAGTTCTTGTAATTTAGAATGGTTATAAAGTAATTATTTTATAATAATTCTAGTACTGTACATTTTATGTTATTTTAGTGAGGTATTATTTATCCTCCCTCATTTTTAACCTTACTTAAGTCGTTACTATACCCAAATTTCGTAAGGGATCTTCCACCCTCCTCTTTTATCAAACATTCTTTTAATGTTATGCCTTTTAATATATTTTATTCATATGTTGGGATATGTTATTAAATATCCTAATTATTTTCCATTTTATGTATAAATGGATATATCCTATATCACTCTCATTTATTCCACTTATGAACCCTTATGTGCTCCTGTTACCATGCCAAATTTTCGTAAGGGATTCCTTACTTTCTCATTTTTATCCAAGTTTCTTTATGTTGTAATACCCTTTTAATTTCAATTAAAAATGTTGGGTAATAATTAATAACATGACCCATAATTTAATACTTATGTTTTAATTATGATATACCACTTTCTCTATCATTAATGCCTTTCATGTACACTTGTTACCATGCTGAAATTCTTTAAGGGTTTTATCTCTTCTTATTTCCATTCAATTATTTCTACCATATTATGCATCTAAATCCCATTTCATATGTTGGGATATTATGTTCTATGACCCCCTTACTATATATTTCATGTATAAATTATTATATACCCCTTTATCTCTCATCAACCCAACTTATTAATTTCCATATGATGCTATTATCCTCCCAAAATTGTACCGCGATTTTCCAATCCAAAATCATTGTGTAGTGAATACCATACCCATTTCTCTATCAAGGGTATTGACATTTATGCACATATAAATATTTAATGGTACTTAAATATTTGTATTACACATTACTTAATCATTTAATAACTTATGATGTTGAATGATTCCATGTTATATGATCCCTGTGGCACACTTATGCATGAAATGTAATGTTTATAAAGGGCGTGCCATGATAGCAGTCTAATGAATTGGTTAGTGTTTAGTATCATGATATTCCATGTGAAATGAGGGTTTAATCATGCTAATCCATGTGAAATAATTTTTTACTCGGGATAATCCATGTGCAATGATGGTTTACTCAGGAAAATCCATATGCAATGTGCCTTGGTTTATGCTAATATCATGTTTCATGTTCTCGCCACATTTCCATGTTATGATAATCATGCTATATCATGCCTTTATGTAAATGTTTCTCTTATTCTCTATTGATCTACCTATTTCCTAACATGTATTTTATTCTTCATGTTATTCCTTGTCTACTCCCTTTATGGGCTTTATATCTCACCCATTTCTTATGTATTTCCTCAAGTTATCCCATGCAATGCTACGTAAGAAGGAATGAGTTGGTCATGTAAATGAATTTTTTAATAAAGATATTGTATTTTATGTTTTAATTTGTTATGTAATGTTCCTAATTTCCCGAGACATTAGACCTCTCAATACTTGGAGTTGTATTAAGTTCAATTTTATCTAATAAATCATGTTTAAGTGTGTAATAAAAATAGTAGGGTTGTTATAGTTGGTATCAGAGGACAGGTTAGTTATTTTTTGGATTATGATTATAAAACCCTAGTGAAATCCTTAGGGATAAGACTATGTTTTAGAAACTAATCCCTATTTTTTGAGTATATAGTAAGTGTTTTATCAATAAAATACATCCCTGTCTAGATATGAACAAGTAGAGGTGGCTCTCTCATAGATGTAGCTAGGGGTAAAACCCGAAAACACTACTTTGAGCTAGACTCAAATGGTAACTAGTTCACGATAACGGGCCTTGCTGCACTCCAAGTTTGACACTCCTAGGGGATATTCTTTGGTAAATTCATAATCTTGGTTTGATCCATTATCAAGGGAATAAAAAAAATTCTCCCAATAATATATGTGATGAAGTAGATCATGGATAACTTAGATAGAAACTTACAAATTCATAAGTTAAGGAGAAAATTTTAATTTATATGTTATCTTTTTTTGTCATTGGATTCCCCTCATTTGTTAATAGTTTAAGATACTCATCCCTATGTCTATATTGTATAGAGTAGAACAAGAATAAAAAAGTTAAAGGTTGGGTTATCTTCCATGGTTCTACGCATTCTTTTATACCATGAAGGTTTATTAGAACAATCCAAACACCAACACAAATCATGGAAGTAGAGATGTCGGTGAGAATAAAAAATAGGGCACTTTTTTCATTCCATGAATATAACTCCTCCTCTATCATAATTTTTTTTATTGAACTTCCCAGAGAACCTTGTCATACTCTCTCTGGTGGAATTTGATGAAATTTTTGGCATGGATTGGCTTTCCCTATATAGAGCCAACAAAAATTTCCATGATAGAGAAATCACTCTCTATATGGTTAATTGACCCCCTGATTCTATACAAGTGCAAGCATAAGGATGAATATTATTTAGCACCATCATCTCAAGCATGGATATTACTTCCCTATGGGTACATGTGTCTTACTCAGATGATTAAGTCTAAGGAAAGGACCATCCTCAAAGACATGCCTATTGTGAGGGAATTCAGTGATGTGTTTTCCATGGAATTTCCTGGTCTTCCTCCTAGAAGAGATGTTGAATTATCGATTGATCTTATACCTGGGGAGTTGCAAATATCCAAGAATCCATGCTGAATGGATTTTGTGGAGCTTGATGATCTAAAGAAAAACTACAGGAGAATCTTGATAAAGGGTTTATATACCCAAGTGCTTCACCATGGAGTTCTCTAGTCCTATTTGTCAAGAATAAGGATAGGTCAATGCACCTTTTCATTTATTATCATGAGATCAACAAAATCACGATAAATAACAAGTATCCTTTTTCCATGAATTGATGACTTTTTCGATCTGCTATGTGGAGCACAATACTTATTCAAGATGGATATTTGGTCAGGATATTACCAAGTAAGGGTGAAGAAGGAGGATATCCCCAAGACTTCATTTTGTACAAGGAATGGGCACTATGAATTCATAGTAATGCCTTTGGAACTCACTAATGCTCTAGAAATCCTCCTGTACTTGATGAATAGAGTCTTTAGAGATTACCTCAACAAATTTGTGGTATTTTTTATAGATGATATTCTAATATACTCCAAAACCAAGGAGGATCATGAGGAGAATCTAAGAACAATAATAGAGACATTGAGAAAGTATAAGCTCTATGAAAAGTACAGCAAGTGAGAGTTCTTATTGAAGGAAGTTTCATTATTAGGTCATATCATCAAAATCAATAAGATATATGTAGATCCCTCCAAGACAAATGCATTTGAGGGATGGTTGAGTTCAACATCTATGATGGATATCAATAGATTCATTTGGTTAGCTGGATATTATCACCAATTTTTGAGAAATTTCTCGTGATTGTAAAACCATCATACCAAGCTAACTCAGAAGGGAGTCAAGTTTTCTTGGAATGATGAATGAAAAGATAGATTTTGGGAGTTGAAAAGTAGGCTTATCACTATGCTCATGCTCACACTACCCATAAGAGGATAACATTTTTTTGGTATTTAGTGATGCTTCAAAGAAGGTCATGGGTTGTGTGTTGATGAAAAATGACAAATTCATTACCTATGTTTCAAGGAGATTGAAAGTTCATGAGCAGAACTATCCAACATGTGATCTGGATGTAGTAATCTTTTCCTTGACAATTTTGTGACATTATCTCTTTCAGGAGAAGTGTGAATTATATATGGATCAAAAAATCCTGAAGTATATATTCACATAGAAAGAGTTGAATATGTGACAATGAATATGGTTGGATCTAATCAAATACTATGACTGCTTAATCCATTACCACCTTGGGAAAGTGAACAAGTTGGAGGATGCTCTAAGTAGAAAGGACCCAGTGATTCTATCATTGATGATAATTGAGGATCAAATCTTCTTAGATTTTATGAAGATAGACATGGGAATCATAAAGAAGGGAACATCATCAATCCTTTCACAAATTATTTCTCAACCATCTCTTTTAGAAAGGTTAAAGGATGTTCAAAAAGATGATGTGGTAATTCAGAAGAAAGTGGAAACTATCAAAAAAGGGAAATCCTTAGAGTTCCATGTTAAGGAAGAATGAATTGTGAGATTTGTGTTAAGACTATGTGTTTCATCAAATTCAGAGTAAAATAAATAAATTTTGGATGATGCTCATAGTTTGAATTTTTCCATTCACCCAGGACACAACAATATGTATCGAGATCTCTGAGAGCATTATTGTTGGGATAACATGAATAAGGATATTTCTGAGTATACATCAAAGTTCCTAGTGTGTTAGAAAGTGAAATCTGAGAGGAAGTAGTCTAAGGTGATGATGCAACCATTTCCCATACCAACATAGAAATGGGAGAACATCATCATGGAATTTCTCACCATACTTTCAAAGACTTCCAAAGGAAACAATGCTATCTAGGTTGTTGTGGATCGTCTTACAGAGACTGAACACTTCATTGAAATTTGGGATGATATATCATTTGATCAATAAGCATGGATATAAATCAGGGAATTGGTAAGGCTCCATGGTGTACCACTATCGATTGTATCCAATTGAGATCCAAGATTCACCTATGAGTTCTGGAAGAGTCTCCAACATGCTCTGAATACTGATTTAATCTTCAATAAGGATTATGACCATGAAACTAATATCCAATCTCATCAAACTATAAAAACACTTGAGGACATGTTGATATTATACTCAATGAACTTCAAAGGAGTATGGGATCAATATCTACCACTGATTGAGTTCTCTTACAACAACAATTTCCACTCAAGCATCCAAATGGCTCCTTATGCAGTCCTTTATGAGAAGAGGTTTATAACACATACATGTTGGGATGAGGTTGGGGATAAAAAACTTATAGTTCTAGAAATGGTCGAAGAAATGGTGTAGATGGTTATGGCCATCCAGTAGCACATCAAAGCTACTCAGAGTTTACAAAAATGTTATGACGATAATCATCGACGAGACCTAGAGTTTGATGTTAGAGACATGGTATTCCTCTACATATCATTTTGGAAGAGATTTATGAGATTTGGGGAGAAGGGAAAGCTTTTTACAAGGTACATCGGCCCTTTTGAGATCCTTGATTTTATTGGAGTAGTGGCTTATTGTCTAGAACTCCCACCAAACATGTCTCCAATACATTATGTATCCCATGTATCACTCTTGAGGAGGTACATACCTGACCCATCACATGTACTCAATCCATATGTTGTACCATTGTATAATTACCTCTCCTATGAAGAGAAGCTAGTGATAATCTTAGATCATAGGGAAAATTTCTACTAAATATGAAGATGTCCATCGTTAAAGTGTTGTGAAGAAGCCACAATTTTGAAAAAGTAACATGGGAACCAAAGGAAGTGATGAGGCAGAGTTACCCTCATATATTTTAGTGTGGGAAAAGAAAATTTCGTGGGTGAAATTTCTTAAGGGGGGAATTTTTTAACGAACCAATCATTTATGAATAAAATTAAATTTCTTTTAATGTCTTATGGATCAAGAAAATTAATGCACTCTTCTTTTTTCTATTTATTGGGTTTAAATGACCATTAATTATTATTACTGTTGATAATATATCCATTGTACAATGATCACATGACTGATACAAATATAATTTTTTTTAAAAGGAATCATTTTGACACATATAAAGGAAAGGATTTCCTCATCCAGTAGACTTGGAGTGTACAAAACTCATTTATAAAAGCTCAGAAAGAAGGTATCATCATTGGGCTTCACTCTTGACCAAGCCCAAGATGATATTCAACATGTAAATCTTGAACTGAATTGCTTACGGGATAATTTCAAGTTAATAGAGATTACCACCCAGGAGATCTTATCCAATCCTCCCCAAGAGTTTGTCACCATTGCATACCTTACCCTTAGGACTTATGAGGGTTTATAAGGGGTTATGTAATAATTCATTAGTCACTTATTGTATAATCCATTTTATAAATAAAATTCTTATTCCATCAATTCCTTTATAAAAATGGTCTTTCAAAAAATGATGAATTTGATAAATTTATTTTTCAAGTAAAAATTGTAATTTTGAGAAATATATACATTATCATATTAAACTAAGGTTTTTATTAATAATATTATAAAAAATTCTTATAAATGATTATTTTATTAGTTCCTTATATGTGTATTATTAGGTAATCAGTTTGATAAGAGTTATGTTCTTTTTATATGATAAAACATAAAGTGTATTTTAAAATAATTTATTTTAAGGAATTAAAGAATTTTTGAAATAACTAATATTTTAATAAAATTTTATTATAAAATTATTTTTAGGAATAATAAATGATTATATAACTATTATGAAGTCAAATGTAATTTTTATCAAGGTTTGAAAATTGTTTCTATCAAAGCCTATGAATTTTCAATAAATATAGGTTTTAATTTTAAAAGTCAAAATTCACATATTTAGAAAATTATTTAGATAAAATGAATATTATTTTTGGAATCATTATGTTGAAATTATCCAATGGTGAATTTTTCATAATTTTATGAGAGAGTCAATTTTTTTGGGTAAAAATTAAATACCGAACAAATATATAATGTATTTTATGACATCATAATGACCTAATAGTGATGTAATAAAATACTATAAAAGGTATATTTAGAAAATATATGCTTTAAATTTAACATGTTTTTATTTTCGAATTGTTTTATTAAATTTATAATGCCTTAGTGGACCCTCCAAGATTTATATAATATTTTATCATTTTAAAATGATTTCCTTGAGAGTGTGACTCACCTCCATATAAGCAAGCATAATATTTTTATATGTTCCGCCCTTGGCCTTATAAAATATTTTATATCACCCCCCTTTATTATAAAACATGGTAAAACCCATGGTATGGTTTTTGGTTTTGAATATTTTAGTGTGTAGTGTCCAAAACCTAAATAATAAAGAATTATCTCTCCTTTTCTATATAAAACCACACAATCTAACATTCATATTCACTCAAACCATTTGGAACTCGACCAAACTATTCCCCATAGTCCCTATAGTCCTCTCAAGGCACCCCCAAGATCCCAGGAATCATCTCCCAATCCTTTGGGATCACACTTCTAAGTAATAGATCCTCTTCTTCCTCTCTTCCTTTCAATTCAAGAACCTTGTTTGAAATCAGAATTTTTAATTTCAATTAGTTGTATATTCCTTCTTTTTTAATCACTTACATACTATCTATTTGATTTTATGTTAAGTTGGGATCATTTATCCTCTCCTAGTTTTACCCATACCTAATATGTTACTATGTCAAAATTCCTTAAGGGATTTCACTCTTCTCATTTCCATTCATGCTACTCTTTTACATTATGCTTCTTAATTTCCATATTTATATGATGTTTTATTGTGTTACATGACCCCCATACTTTCAATTTTATGTATATATGATCATATATTCATTTAACTCTCATAAATTTCCTCTATGATCTTTTAAGAACACTCGTTACTATGCCGAAATTCTGTAAGGGATCTTCAACCCTCCTATTTTATCAAGCATTATTTTCATGTTAAGTATTTTAATTTATTTTATTACTATTTTTGGATATATTATTAAATATCCTCCTTAATTCTCATTTTATGTGTAAATGATGATACCATCTTTCACTCTCATTTATCCCTCTTATGAACCCTTGTGTACACTCATTACCATGCCGAATTTCCATAAGGGGTTCCTTCCTTCCTAATTTTTATCCAAGTTTTTTCATGTTGTTATACCCTTTTATTTTTAATTTAAAATGTCTGGGTATGATTTGGAACCTCCCCTGTACTTCCCTCCTTATTTTCTAATGATGAGATACCACTTTCTATCTCATTAATTCCTTCTGTGTACACCTGTTACCATGCCAAAATTCTATAAGGGATTTCTCTCTTCTTATTTCCATTCAAGTATTTTTGCCATATTATGCATGTAAATCCCATTTCATATGTTGGGATATTATGTTCCATAATCCCCTTACTATATATTTTATTTATAAATGATTATATACCCATTTTGCTCTCATCAATCCAACTTATGTATTTTTATATGAGGAAGTTATACTACCGAGATTGCACCATGATTTTCCATGTCAAAATCATCACGTAGTGAATACCATACCCATTTCCCTATCAGTGGTATTCACCTTTATGAACATATACATATTTAATGGTAATTAAATGTATGTATTCAACATTCCTTAATCGTGGAATAAATTATGAGGTTGAATGATTCCCTGTTATATGATCCATGTGGCACACTTATACATGAAATAAAATGTTTATAAAAGGTGCACCCTGATAGCACTCCAATGCATTGGTTAATGTTTAGTATCATGATATGCCATGTGGAATGATGGTTTAATCATTATAATTCATGTGAAATTATGGTTTAGTAATGCTAATTCATTTGTAATGAGGGTTTACTCATACTAATCCTTGTGTAATGATCATTGGCTCATGCTAATATCATGTTGTATGTTGTTTCCATATTTCCATGTTAAGATAATAATAATATATCATTCCTTTATGTTCATGTTTCTCTTTTTCACCATTGATATTACTATTTCCTAACATGTATTTTATTCTTCATGTTTTTTCTTGTTTACTCCCTTACTAGGCTTTATAGCTCAACCATTTCTTATGTATGTCTTCAGGTTATCCCATGCAGTGTTAAGTATGAAGGAATGAGTTGGTCATGTCAAATAAGTTTTAAATAAAGTTGATTTATTTCATGTTTTAAGTTGTTATGTAATGTTCCTAATTTAAAAATACACTATACCTCTTGATCCACATAGTTGATTTAAGTTCAACTTTATTTAATAAAGTATGTTTAAGTGTGTAATAAAGATCAAGGTTGTTATAGTTGTAACGACCTGAACATTTATGAATAAAATTCCCTTTCTTTTAATATCTTATGGATATAGAAAACACATGAACTTTTTTTATTGGATTTAAATGACTATTAAGTATCCTTACTATTGATAACATATTCATTTAATAGTGATCACATGGCTAGTATAAATATAGGGTTTTAACTAATCCTTTTGACAAAGAAAAAGGAAGTAATGGCCTCAACCAGTAGGATCGCACCCTATAAAACCCATTTATCAGAGCTTCTGAAAAAGATGGAATTTTTGAGATTTTTCATAAACCAAGAGCAAGATAAGATCCAACAACATAATCATGAGAGAAACCATTTACCGGGCAATTTCAAGCTCATTGAGATCATAGACCAAACCAGGTTTGTTGAATGGCCCCATGAAAGCCCCACCATCGCACACCTTACCCTTAGGTCTTATGCAGGTGTTATAAGGGGTTATGAAACAAGGTATTAATCACTTATTTTTTAATCCCTTTTATAAATATAATTCTAATTCCATCAACTACTTTATTAGAATAGTCTTTCTTAAAAAATGATAAATTTTATAAATTGATTTTTCAGGTAAAATGGTACTTTTTAGAAATATATAAATTATTATATTAAACTAAGGTTTTTTTAATAATTTTATTATAATAGTGTCAAAAGAAAATTAATTTTAATTATAAATTGTTGTGACACCCCAAGCTTCCATGGTACGCTTCCCTTTGAATAATACAGTAGCGTGTATTGTACGCAACTTCGAGTTCTAACACACACCACAACCAATCAAACTAGTCGTTATGAATAGTAATACCAACTTTTTAAAATTTTATACATTTTACCTTTCAAAATTGACTTATTTTTTGGATTCTTAATATCAAAATTATCTTAGGGTGAATTTTTGGAATTTTTTTGAAAACTTTCAATTTTTGATGAATAGTGAAAATCACTAAATTTTAATTAAAATTTTTTTTTAATAGAAATAATTAATAGTGATAAATTATGAATTTGAGTGGTTTTAAAGTATATTTAGAATATTTTTTTTCATTTAATACAATTTTGTTCATTGGAAATAATTTCACATTTAAACCGGACATAGACAAGTATCAATCTTTTGATAGTTATTATTTCTTAAAAACACGGTTTTTGTTTTGATAGTGGGAATTAATTTTAAATTAGTTTATACCACTTATATGTTTTGAATTTAAAAAAAATTATTACTTATTTAGAATCATCAGGTCCAAATTGTGTAAATAGGTAACTTTTATTTCTAGACATTTTGAATAATTACTTCGGTAAATATTTTATTTACCATGGTTAAAGGGTAAATCTGGTAAAAAAGGGTACAAAAATAATATTACAATAATACTAAATTAACCTAAAACGTATCCTAACCCTATTGGTTGATACATTTACGAACATGGGAATATCTGGGTAGATTTTGGGACCCCATAGATCTACTTTTAAGTGATAATGACACTTTATATTAATTAAGTTAAAGTAAATTCAAAAATAACATAAGCATATATCTTTTAGAAAAATAATTTTTACATAGGGTTATATATGTTATATTTTCGACTATAAATATTAATTAGAAATATAAAAATATTTCTTAAATAATGGTATTTTATTTATAATTTTTAGACATTGAATAATTAAATTTATTTATGACACAATAATGATGCAATATTTTCCTTATTAATGAAAGAATCAAATAATTAGTATTATAAATGTTAAAATAAATATAATTTTTAAGTTTTTATGCCATAAAATAATTTTATTAGTTAATTTGACATGTTAGTATTGCATAAATTAATTTTTTTCTAATTAATAAAGTTGTTAAGACTTTAAAAAAATCAATTATTAAATATTGTCAAAATTGACATAAATGAGTTTTTAAAACAAATATTATATTATTAATTGATATTCTATTCCTAAAAATCTAATTTTCGGAAAAAGGACTTATATAATTATAGGTGTATCTTTAATGGACCACTTGGGGGTTTCTTGGAAGTATATAGTAAGTTTATTAACCATATTATATAAAAATACAAAGTGACATGGTAAATGTCAAACTATTTAACTAAGAGTTAAATATAAATGATAAGGTTCATATAGTGAACCAAAAATGTCTAAAATCTATTGGATGAAAATATTTCGACCCATAAAAACATTATAATTTGAATAATACACTTTGGAGCCATTATAAACCGAATATTAATTTATTATAAAATAATACTTTAAGTTTTTTTTAAAGAGCCCCTCCTCCCCCTTATAAAATGGCACCACTTCTAACCAATTATTCATACATTAAAAGCCTTTCTTTCGTACAAAATCTTCCCAAATACCCCCTAAAATATCCTCCCTTAATCTTAGAGGCCTTACTTTATTCAGAAATCCAACCTAAAGATCCCTTTTGATCAAATCAAAATGAAGAACCTGAAGAAGAGGTAATGTTTTCACCACCCTTTTTCAAGTTCCTTTCTTCTTAAACTTCTTCTTTCTTTGTTGTTTCCATTCTAAAATAATTACTCCAACATATTCTATATACTGTGATGTTATTATAAATATGGTAAAACCATATTCAGTATTCTATCCATCCTTTGAATGACATGTCACCATACGTGCGTACGAACGGCCTACCATCTCCACGTCGTGGTGTAATTGTTATTCAATACATTATTATTTGGATGAGTATAATAATGATGTTTAATTCATGTAAATAATAAATATAACATGATAATTATTCTTTATATATTATATAAAATCCAATTATATATTATTTTAGTATCAAAAGAATGATATTGTCACTCCTGCGTACGTACGGACTACCGTCTCCACGAACGTGATGAGATTCATTCCTCATCGTATCCATTCAAGTATAATTATCATTTGATGATTAAAAATAATGTTTCAGGACTTTATATCATTCGTTATATGAATAAGATACAACCTAATCATAAAAAACACGACTTATGTAACAAAACATATAAAAGAAAATGAGTAAGTTAACACCCGAAACGACGATAATACTAAGATATTATTAACAAAGTAATGTTAAAAGATCATATATGATATAATATTAATGTATATGATCCTTTTATAATTCAATAAAAATTATTTCACCATTATACAGGAGGATAACCGACCCTCTACCAAGGAAAAAGTACAAAGTAATGGGTTTCTTATCTCACTTTTAATTCCGTGAGATTTCCATTGTTCACCACTTATTTATTGCATGTGGTGTGTGTACTGACCATTATTGTCTTAATTGTGTAATATACTTTAATTTATGGATATATACATCATCATTTTATGATCCTTATTTAATGGTGTGTAAGTTTCATAAGTTACCAAATCGATAAGGGAATTTGAAATTTCAATTTCCACTCATTCAACTTTACGCATAATTCATTGATTATTTTACTACAAGATTATGTGTGGAATCAATATTCATTTTATTATGTCATAATTTCCACTCCCCTTTATGTGGATATACTTTTGATACACATAATCACCCCATTGATAAATTCTCAAGTCATCGATATGAGCTGGATAAGAGTAATTTTAACTCAATCTCTATTTATTGAGTTAAACATCTAATTCATTGGTGTTGTTTTTACAATAATATGTGTGAATGTCCTTTGATTGTTTTACACTGAATATCCAATCATATTTAGTGTATTTATATTTGTCACACATAATTATGCCATTGATTTATCCTTAACCTAAGGATACGGTCTTTATGAGATATTTCATCTCAATTTACATTCTCTTGAGACTTATTTGTTGTTGTACACCAATTCACTTTTATATGGTGTATATAATGTACTTTGACATAGTATATCATGAATCCCTTTATTCTCATGATATTATAAAGTTTTTATAACCTCAATTATTTGTATTCAAGTGTCTCTCTTTTGGTTAGGAACTCTAACTAAAATATCATTTTTAAATGTTTTAAAGATTTATTATTCTAAATATTTCTCATTAATGTCCATGTTTTAAAAATGTTTTTAAGAATTTATTTATATGGACATTAATATTTTAAAATTAAAATTATTTTTAAAAGTTTCTAAGTGGTATGGGACACTTTGATTCAAAAATCTATTTTAAATGGATTCTTGAAAAATAGTGTGACTTTTAATTGTTTTCAAGAAAAAGGGGGATATTTCTCTCAAATAGTTTTGATGATTATTTTCATTTATGTCAATATCCTTCATTATTCTCTATTGAGGTCAATATATTACAATACAATCTTCCATATTGTATTGAATGAGTTATGTTTGACTGTGGATGTGCTATTTTTATACCATTCATGATTTGTGGATAAAGTATTGACATTTCGTATGCTAGTTTTAATACGAATGTTTATGTTATGTTTCAAACTTTTCATATGAGGAATGCATTAGACTTATTAAGTGATGGGTGGAGCCCGTTATAGCTCATCGATGCATCGGTAGGTCTCATGAGAAAAACTAGTGTCTTGTCACAAGGCCTTGACAAAATCTTATTTGTAGTCTTAGCATGAGGCCTTGACTATGTGGTTATGATAGTCTGGAATTATGCATTCCATCATTATGAAAGTGGTTATTAATATTTCATGTGGTTATTTGACTAGTATAATATCCATGTGAATAAGTAAATGTAATTATTTCATTTTATCTTTTCCATATTATGCTGAAGTTCAAGTTTAAAAGGATTTTGATTTAGTTATACATTGACTTAAATGTTTATTCTTATTTATGAGAGTTTTCTATATATTGTTATCCTTACTGAGCATCTAAGCTCACCCCTTTCAATGTTTTATTTTTCCCAGGATGTGAGGAAGTATTTCATGAATTCCCTGTAGGGATATTATGAGGGGATATGAAGAGAAGATATTGTTGTAGTTTTTTTCACTATATGATGTAATTTAAGAATTGTGAATATATCTAGTGATTCCAAGGCTACTAAACTAATCGAACTTTCGAGACTTGATATTTTGTGATCATGCCAATGTTATGTAATAATGCACTGACTCTGGGTAACTGGGGTCAGGGAGTTACAGTTGGTATCATAGGAAGTTTATTACAAACCTTGGAAACTAGATTTAGATAAACTCTTATTAGAGCGCATAGCCCTAAGATAGACTTTGAAGATTAGTATAGAAGAACTTCCGAGAATTTTGGTATTGTATAGATTTTGTGAGTTTTCCAAAAAATAAATCCCTGTCTAGATACGAGTAGGTAGAGGTGGCTCTGGCACAGATGTACCTAGGGGTAAAACCTAAAAACACCGCTTTGAGCAAGACTGGAACGGGAACCAGTGCACGACAACGGGCCTTGCTGCACTCTTGGTTACGACACTCTCAGGGGACATGCTTAGGATAATTTAAATTTTCTTTAGAAACCAATTTAAATTATTTTAATATAAGATGATAATAAATGACCTTGGTTAATCCTAATGTGTTTCAAATTGAGAATATGGTGTTACGATATTCTCTAAATGATTTTATGACTACTGTTACTCACATAATGCTTTCTGGTTTTAGTCAATGGCTGGAGTCCAAGGAAGTCATAGTAACTTTGAGAATGATGTACAAGGTGGGAACAATGGTGGAAATGAGCAAAAAAATGGAATGTTGATAGGCGTAAAAGATATTGTGTTCATACCAAATCAGTTTTCCCAAAATATGATCAACAACATATATATTAACCAACTCCCGGACTCAACAAAGAAGAGAAAGGTGATGAATGATAAGAGCTCCTGCAGTGGAGACCATAGAGAAAAGAATCCTAAACTTCCATCATGTAGGAAATGTGGAAGGAGACACCCAGGAAAGTGTCTCAACAGAACAAAGAAATTCTTTACGTGGGGGAAAGAAGGACATAAATTGAAGAATTGTCGAGGAAAAATGAAGAGTACTATGGAAGAAAATAAAAATGGTCTCAAGAATCCATTTACAGTAATTTGCCAAAAATTTAGGGGACCTAGACATTACCCGAGTGAATTACCTATTCTATAGGATATTTTCTTGGTCAAAGAATAAGCTATGTGGAAATAAATGGTTGGAGAAATATTTAAAATTATCAGTGCACCTTATTGATGGGATTACTTTGGAATAATTTTCTCTTGTATTTGTAACCCCGTAGTTTACCATGTGAGAATGATATTTTAGGTATTCTTATCTTTTCCCTTGTGGATATAGTTATAAATAACCATTTGGTTTTAAATGATCATTGGGTTTGAGGCAATTACAAGTTATTATATTTTAGGATAAAAATGCAAGGTATGAGATAACATTTACGGTTAAAATTATGTAATGGTTATTTTGAGGAATTTATCTCATTTTGTTAATGTTATAAAATATATTTTTTGAGAAAGGAAAACACACAGACCATGTGACAACACGTCGTATCGGACAAAGCTATGGGAATCGAACCCACAACCAAAGTGTGATTGTGATTTATTTCCTACCACAAGACTACGTGAATTCCCGGGTTAGTGTGACTAATTATTGTTAGTTAAATGATTTTATTGATCAATAATAATTTGATTTAGGATCTTAAGTCTTATCAAATGAATACCCTTAGTATAGGAAAATGATTTGGTGATTAAGTGATAAATGTTATTTTGGAAGATGTTCACTTTGTTGGGAACACTTTATGCCCAAGGAAAATAGAATACTATGGGATTTAATTTGAGGATTAATGGTGGATTTTTATCTATGTTTTTATTGTGGATTTATAGTGATTTGGTTTATTTATGGAAATGATTAACCAATAATGGAGAATATGTGATTAGGTTAATTACTTTTAAGTAAGTGACTTTAATTGTAGTTGATGTCATTTGGAGATACCATTTAACGTGGAAGACTACATAACCAAATTCTTCTATTTTTTGGGTTTAAATATTATTTTGGATTATATTGAAGGATTTTAAGGACAATTGTTTATTGAATGATATTTATTTAACTTTGTTGTATTTTTGGTTTAATTTTATAAATTAAGATTAGTGTTTCTTTCTCTAATGGAATAACCTTTTGGGGGATCATCAGATCTTATACTAACCATTTTGGGTTTTATTAATCTCTAAAGACATGGTAAATATATAGTTTATCCTTCATGGATCATGTGATTCTATAAGAAGTTTATTCTAGCTCTTCTAGTGTGACCAAGTCTTCTTGAATAATCATCGTTTAAAAAAAATGAGTTAGTGGTGGAAATTTATTAAAGAATGAAACTCTACTTAAAAAGTAAGTATATATCTTTATTTTCTTAGTCAATATCATAAATTAATTCCTCATGTTTATGTAATGTAACTTAAAAAAATGTTGTCTGTATACTTTTCCTACTGGGAAACTAATGACCATTTGTCCAAACACAAGTTTGTGGTTTTATTGTTGTTAAATTTCTCCTGATCATGTTTTCTATCCCTCTCCATCAGAACTTGACACTTATTCTATCATCCATATCCAGGTTTTTCTACATGTAATCCTAGTATAGGTTATCTCGGGTGAACATTGTACTTCTCTTTCTTTCTTTTAAAGTGATAGTTTTATTGACTCTTTTTCTGATGTGGGACTTTCCATTATATTCCCAATCCCAATTTTAAAAATTGTGAGGACATAATTTATTTAAGGAGGGGAGAATGTGACACCCCAAGCTTCCATGGTATGCTTCTCTTTGAATAATACAGTAGCGTGTGTTGTACGCAACTTCGAGTTCTAACACACACCACAACCAATCAAACTAGCCGTTATGAATAAGAATACCCAATTTTTAAAATTTTATACATTTTATCTTTCAAAATGGACTTCATTTTTGGATTCAGAATATCGAAATTATCTTAGGGTGAATTTTTTGTATTTTTCTGAAAATTTTCAATTTTTGATGAATAGTGAAAATCACTAAATTTAAATTAAAAACAACCTTTTTTAATCAAAATAATTATTAGTGATAAATTATGAATTTGAGTGGTTTTAAAGTATATTTATAATATATTTTTACCATTTAATACAATTTTGGTCATTGGACGTAATTTCACATTTAAACCGGACATAAACAAGTGTCAATCTTTTGATAGTTATTATTTCATAAAAACACGCTTTTTGTTTTGACAGCGGGAATTGATTTTAAATTAATTTCTGCCACTTCTGTGTTTTGAATTTAGAAAAATGGATTACATATTTAGAATCAGGAGTTCCAAATTGTGTAAATAGTTAACTTTTATTTCTATACATTTTGAATACTTACTTCGGTAAATATTTTATTTACCATGGTTAAAGGGTAAATCTGGTAAATAAGGGTAAAAAATAAGATTATAATAACAATTAATTACCCTAAAACATGTCCTAACCCTATTGGTTAATACATTTACAAATTTTTTCATCTTTGGGTCGATTTTGGGACCCCATGGATCCACTTGTAAGTGATAATGATACTTTATATTAATTAAGTTAAAGTAAATACAAAAATGACATAAGCATATATCTTTTAGCAAAAAAAAATTACATATTGTTATATATGTTATATTTTTTACTATAAATATTCATTAGAAATATATAATTATTTCCTAAATAATTTTATTTTATTTATAATTTTTAGACATTTAATAATTAAATTTATTTATGACACAATAATGATGCAATATTTTCCTTATTAATGAAAGAATCAAATAATTAGTATTATAAATTTTAAAATAAATATAATTTGAAAGTTTTGATGCCATACACGAATTTTATTAGTTAATATGACATTTTAGTATTTCTTAAATGAATTTGGTTTGAATTAATAAAGTTATTAAGACTTTAAAAAAAAATCAATTATTAAATATTGTCAAAATTGACATAAATGAGTTTTTGAAACAAATATTATATTATTAATTGATATTCTATTCATAAAAATCTAAGGTTCATAAAAAGGACTTATATAATTATAGGTGTATCATTAATGGACCACTTGGGGGTATTTTTGAAGTATATATTAAGTTTATTAACCATATAATATAAAAATACAAAGTGACATGGTAAATGTCAAACTATTTAACTAAGAGTTAAATATAAATGATAAGGTTAATATAGTGACCCAAACCCATCTAAAATATATTGGATGAAATTATTTAGACCCATACCCACCTTATACTTTTAATTATCCACTTTGGAGCCATTAGAAACCGAATATGAATTTATTATAAAATAATAGTTTAATTTTTTCTTAAAGAGCCCCTCCTCCCCCTTATAAAAGGACACCACTTCTAACCAATTATTCATACCTTCAAAGCCTTTTGGTTCGGCCAAACTCAACCCAAATACCCTCTAAAATATCCTCCCTTAATCCTAGAGTCCTTTATTTAGTCATAAATCCAACCTAAGGATCCCTTTTGATCAAATAAAAAGGAAGAACCCGAAGAAGAGGTAATGTTTTCACCACCCTTTTTCAAGTTCCTTTCTTATTCAACTTTTTCTTTCTTTTTTGTTTCCATTATAAAATAATAAATCTAGTATATTCTATATACTGTGATGTTATTATAAATATGGTAAAACCATATTCATTATTCTATCCATCCTTTGAATGACATGTCACCATACGTGCGTACGTACGGCCTACCATCTTCACGTCGTGGTGTAATTGTTATTCAATACATTATTATTTGGATGGGTATAATAATGATGTGTAATTCATGTAAATAATAAATATAACATTATAATGATTCTGTATATATTATGTACCATCCAATTATATATTATTTTAATATCAAAATAATGATATTGTCGCTCGTGCATACGTACGGATTGCCGTCTCCACTAACGCGATGAGATTCATTCCCCATCGTATCCATTCAAGTCTAATTCTCATTTTATGATTAAAAATAATGTTTAAGAACTTGATATAATTCTGTATATTAATAATATACAACCTACCCATAACAGACATCACTTCTGTAACAAAACATATAAAATAAAACGAGTAAGTTAACACCCGAAACGACGATAATACTAAGATATTATTAACAAAGCAATATTAAAAGATCATATATGATATCATATTAATGTATAAGATCCTTGTATAATTCAATAACAATTATTTCACCATTATATATGAGGCTAACCCACCTTCGTCCAAGGAAAAAGTACAAATTAAGGGGTTTCTTATCTCACTTTTAATTCCGTGAGATTTATATTATTCACCACTTATTTATTGTATGTGGTGTGTGTACTGCCCATGATTGTATTCATCATGTAATATAATTTAATTTATTGATATCTACATCATCATTGTATGATCCTTATTTCATGGGGTGTAAGTTTCATAAGTTACAAAATCGATAAGGGAATTTGAAATTTCAATTTCCACTCATTCGGCTTTACACATAATTCATTGATTATTTTACTACAAGATTATGTGTGGAATCACTATTCATTTTCTTATTTCATAATTTCCACTCCCCTTTATGTGGATATACTTTTGATACACATAATCACTCCATTGATAAATTCTCAAGTCATCGATATGAGCTTGATAAGAGTGATTTTAACTCAATCTCCATTTATTGAGTTAAACATCTGATTCATTGGTGTTGTTTTTACAAGAATATGTGTGAATGTATTTTGATTGTTTTACACTGAATATCCAATAATATTGAGTGTATTTATATTTTTCACACATAATTATGTCATTGATTTATCCTTAACCTAATGATACAGTCTTTATGAGATATTTCATCTCAATTTACATTACATTGAGACTTCTTTGTTATTGTACACCAATTCACTTTTATATAGTGTATATAATGTACTTTGACATAGTATATCATGAATCCCTTTATTCTCATGATATTATAAAGTTTTTATTACCTCAATTATTTGTATTCAATTGTCTCTCTTTTGGTTAGAAACTCTAACTAAAATATCATTTTTAAATGTTTTAAAGATTTATTATTCTAAATCATTCTCATTAATGACCATGTTTTAAAAATGTTTTTAGGGATTTATTTATATGGAAATTAATGTTTTAAAATTAAAATTCCTTTTAAAACTTTCGAAGTGTTATGGGACACTTTGATTCAAAAATATATTTTAAATGGATTCTTGAAAAATAATGTGACTTTTAAATGTTTTCAAGAAAAGGGGGATATTTCTCTCAAATAGTTTTGATGATTATTTTCATCTATGTAAATATCCTTCATTATTCTTGATTGAGGTTAATCAGTTACAATAAAATCTTCCATATTATATATAATGAGTTTTGTTTGACTGTAGATGGGCTATTTTTATACCATTCATGGTTTGTGGATAAAGTATTTACATTTCGTATGCTATTTTTAATACAAATGTTTATGTTATGTTTCAAAATTTTCATATGAGGAATGCATTGGACTTACTAAGTGACGGGTGGAGCCTGCTATAGCTCCTTGATGCATCGGTAGGTCTCATGAGACAAACTAGTGTCTTGACATAAGGCCTTGACAAAATCTTATTTGTAGTCTTGGCACGAGGCCTTAACTATGTGGTTATGATAGTATGGCATTATGCATTCCATCATTATGAAAGTGGTTATTGATATTGAATGTGGTTATTCGGCTAGTAGAATATCGATGTGAATAAGTAAATGGAATTATTTCATTTTATCTTTGCCATATTATGCTGAAGTTCAAGTTTAAAAGGCTTTTGTTTTAGTTATACATTGCCTTAAATGTTTATGCTTATTTATGAAAGTTTCCACTATATTGTTATCCTTACTGAGCATCTGAGCTCACCCCTTTCATTGTTTTATTTTTCCCAGGATGTGAAGAAGTATTTTATGAATGACCTGCAGGGATAGTATGAGGGGATATGAAGACAAGATGTTTTTGTAGTTTTTTTCACTTTATGATGTAATGTAAGACTCATGAATATATCTAGTGATTTTAAGGCTATTAAAATAATCGGTCTTTCGAGACTTGATATTTTGTGATCATGCCAATTTTATTTAATAATTCATCAACTCTAGGTAATTTGGTTTGGGGCGTTACAATTATGATTATATTTTTTACTCAATAAATAATTAAGTATTCAGTTTAACAAGAATTATACTTTTTTATGATAAAACTAAAATGGTATTTTTAATTAAAGAATATATTTTGATGAATTAATGATTTTTTAAAATAAATAATATTTTAATAAAATATTATTATTATATAATTTTTATTAAATATAAATGATCATATATGTTTTATGAAATCAAATGTAATTTTTATTATGGTTTAAAAACTGTTTTTTTTTAAAACCCATCAATTTTTAATAAATATCAGTTTTTATTTTAAATGTGAAAATTCACATATTCAGAAAATTATTTAGATAAAATAAAAACTATTTTTGGAATCACGACATCAAAATTATCTAATGGTGAATTTTTTATAATTTTCTAAGATAGTCGAAGTTTTGGATAAAAATTAAATACTGAATAAATATATAATGTGTTATATGACATCATAATAACACAATAGTGATGTAATAAAATACTATAAAAGGGATATTAGGCCAATATTTTTTTTACCATTAAAATAATATGATTTTATATTTTTTTGATTAATTTTATAAGGCCTTAGTGGACCCTACAAGACTTATAAAATATTTTAATATTTTAAAATGGTTTCCTTGAGAGTGTGACTCACCTCCACATAAGCAACCCTAATATTTTAATTTGTTTGGAACTTCAACTCATAAAATATTGTATACCACTCCCCTTTAACAGAATATATGGGCAAAATCTATGTGATGGTTTGTGGTTTTTATTAGTTTAATATGTAGTGTCCAAAAACTAAATAATAAAGAATTCCCTCTCCTTTCCTATATAAACCCACCCAATACCCCATTATTCTTCACTAAAACTATTTTTATCTTGAACAACCTCTACCAAATACTCCCTATAGTCCTCCCAAGGTTCACCCAAGCTCCCAAGAAGCCTCTCTCAAGCCTTTGGGATCACACTTCCAAGTAAGGGATCCTAACTTTCCTATCCTCCTTTCAAATTGAAGCGTCTTATTCGAAAGTAGTAATTGTAATTTTGAATTGTTATAACTTAATTATTTTATAATATTTAT
Source organism: Viscum album (assembly GCA_963277665.1). Classification (NCBI taxonomy): domain Eukaryota; kingdom Viridiplantae; phylum Streptophyta; class Magnoliopsida; order Santalales; family Viscaceae; genus Viscum; species Viscum album. Next base: position 1,628,283,220 of record OY728121.1, on the reverse strand, counting down.
ATTATTGTATATTTTATGTTATTTTAATGAGGTATTATTTATCCTCCCTCATTTTTACCCTTACCTAAGTCGTTACTTTTCCAAAATTTCATAAGGGATCTTCCACCCTCCTCTTTTACCAAGCATTATTTTCATGTTATGTATTTTAATTTATTTTATTAATATGTTATGATATGTTATTAAATATCATAACTACCTCCCATTTTATTTATAAATATTGATAACCCCTTTCACTCTCATTTATACCTCTTATGAACCCTTATGTACTCTTGTTACCATGCCGAAGTTTTCTAATGGATTCTTTCCTTTCTCATTTTTATCTAAGTTTCTTTAAGTAGTTATACCATTTTATTCTCAATGAAAAAAAATTGGGTATGATTTTTCACCTCCCCCATACTTACCTACTTTTTTTAATGATTATAGACCCCTTTCTCTTTCATTAATCCCTCCCATGTACACCTGTTACCATGCCGAAGTTTTGTAAGAGTTATTCCATTTCTCCTCTTTCTTCAAGTTTCTCTATTATGTTACACCATCTATTTCCAAATAACTTATGTTGGGACATGTATTTATATGACCACCTTACTTTCCATTTCATGTATATATTATGATATACCCCTTTCTCTCTCATCAACAATTTTTATGAATTTTTATGTCGCGTCATTAGGCTGCTGAAATTGTACGACAATTTTCTAAGCCAAAATCATCGTGTAGTGAATACCATACCCATTTCTATATCAAGGGTATTCAACTTTATGCACATATACATATTTAATGGTACTTAAATGTATTTATTCCAAATTCCTTAATTGTGTAATAACTTATGATGTTTAATTATTCCATGTTATATGATCCATGTGTCCCACTTATGCATGAAATGAAATGTTTATAAAGGTTGTGCCCTTATAGTGTTCCAATGAATTGGGTAATGTTTAGTATCATGATACACCATGTGAAATGATGATTTTATCATGATAATTATTGTTCAATGAGGGTTTAATCATGCTAATTCATGTGAAATTAGGGTTTACTCATACTAATCCATGTGTAATGAGCCTTGGCTCATGATAATATCATGTTGTACTTCATTTCCACATTTCCATGTTATGATAATAATGTTATATCATGCCTTTATGTTCATGTTTCTCTTATGCTCCATTTATATTCCTATTTCCTAAAATTTATTTTATTCTTCATTTAATTCCTTGTTTAATCCATTATTGTGATTTATTGATCACCCTTTTCTTATGTTTGTCCTCAGGTTATCCCGTGCAATTTTAAGTGTGGAGGAATGTTGTGGTAATGTAAAAGAAGTTTTCAATAAGGATGTTGTATTTTTTGACTTATGTTGTCATGTAATGTTCATAATCCCCAATTACACTAGACCTATTGATCTTCTGGGTTGTATTAAGTGCAATTTTATTTAATAAAGTATGTGTAAATTTGTAATAAAGACCAGGGTTGTTATATTTGGTATTAGATGATAGGTTTAGTTATTTTTGGGATTAGGATTAGAAAACCCTATTGAAAGTCTTAGGGATAAGTCTAAGTATAAGAAAATTATCCCTAAATTTTAGTGAGTAGAGATTAAGTGGTTTATCAAGAAAATAAATCTATTCCTGGATACAGACAAGTAGAGGTGGCTCTGGTATAGATGTATCTTGGGGTAAAACCTAAAAACACTACTTTGAGCTAGACTCGAACAGGAACTAGTGCACAAAAATGGGTCTTACTGCACTCTTGGTTTGAAACTCCTAGGGTATATGATTTGGTAAATTCATAATCATAGTATGATCCATTATTAAGGGAATAAAAAATCCCATAAGAATATTCATTGGGAAATAGATTATGGATAACTTAGACTAACGTCTATAAATTCATAAGTTAAGGAAATCAATGTAATTTATAAGTTATACCTTTTTGTCATTGGATTCCCCTTATGTGTTTAATAGTTTAAAATAATTACCCCTAACTTTACTTTCATTCTATCAAATGGATGGTAATATGTGGAATCAGGCTAACAACTGGTGTGATGGGCAATGTGATGAATGTCCTAATGAGATTCCCAAACAAATAGGAACTCAAGTAGGACATAACATGATTATGCCGAACTAGATATAAAAAAATTATTAACAATTGGTACTTTTTTGAATACCCAAGGACATCAATGAATAAGAATATGATATCTAATGAAAGTCCATCTGATAAAGGTGATAAGGGAAAGAACACCCAATTTCTTTCGCGCAACAACTGTGGAAAGAGGAACCAAGGGAAATGTCACAAAGAGACTATGAGATGTTTTATGTGTGGAAAGAAAGGGCACAAAGTATCCAATTTACATGAAAGGATGGATAATTTTATAGATGGAAACAAAGTTCCATATAATTCATCTTACACAGTTCTATGATATAAATGTGGAGAAGTCGGGCATTACCCAAGGAAATGCTCTACTGCAAGGGCTAAGAAGCATGATGAGCAACAACAATTTCCATGATCAAGGGAGCACGGGAAGTCCTATTATAAAATGGATAATGATTAATGAATTAAATTTAACCACTACTTAAAATTAGTGTATGTCTTAATGTATTTAAATTCATGTCCTATTAGTATATCTTTTGTGTTTTCTAAGAACATTGAGTCCCCAACATAAATGATATTAAATCATTAGGGAAAATTTTCTATAAGTGTTTTATCACATGTTGAAGTTTGTGGGAATGTTCTTCTTGAAAATTTTATAAGTCTCCCTTTGATGGAATTTCATTCAAAAAAAGAAAATTCATTGTCTATGCCACAAGGCAGTTGAAAATTCACGAGCAAAACTATCCCACGTGTGATCTGGATTTGGAGGCAGTGATCTTTGCATTAAAAATTAGGTGGAATTATCTCTTTGGGGAGAAGTGTGAAATATATATGGATACCATATATCTCAAATATTTATTCACACATAAAGAGTTGAATATTAACCAATGAAGATGGTTATATATTATTGAATACAATGACTACTCAATCCATTACCACCATAGAAAAGCAAACAAGGTGGCAGATTCTCTGTGTAGAAAGGACCCGGAAATTATATCATTGATGAAAATTGAAAAGGATCCAATATTCTTATATTTAATTAACATAAAGAAGAGAATCATAAAATAAGGTAACATCATCAATCCTTTCACAAATTATTTCTCAACCGTCTCTTTTGGAAAGGTTAAAGGATGAAAAAAAAAGATGATGTGGGAATGTAGAGGAAAGTGGAAACTATCAGAAAAGGGAAATCCTAGGAGTTAAATGTTAATTAAAAAGGAATTGTGAGATTTTGGTCAAGACTATGTGTTCCATCAAATTTGGAGTTAAAGAAATAACTTTTGGATGATGCACATAGTTCAAATTTCTCCATTCACCCAGGAAACACAAATATGTATTGATATCTCTGAGAGCATTGTCGGTGGGATATCATGAATAAGAAGATCGTTAAATATAAATCAAAGTTCCAAGTATGTCAAAAATTGAATGATGAGAGGTAGAAGTCTAAGGTGATGATGCAACCATTACCCATACCAATATGGAAATGGGAGAACATCGCCATGGAATTTTTCACCGCACTTCCAAAGACATCCAAAGGAAACAATGATATCTGGGTTGTTGTGGATCATCTTATAAAGACTACACACTTAATTGCAATTTGGGAGGATTTTTCATTGGGTCTACTATCATTAATATACATCAGAGAAGTGGTAAGGCTTCATGGTGTACCACTATCAATTATATCTGATCGAGATTCAAGATTCACCTTTATGTTCTGGAAGAGTCACCAACATGCTCGGAATACTTGATCTAAACTACAGTATGGATTATCGCCATCAAATTGATGGCCAATATGAGCAGACTATCCAAACACTTGAGGACATGTTTAGAACATGCTCAATGGACTTCAAAGGAGGATGAGATCAATATCTTGCTCTGGTTGAGTTCTCTTACAACAACAATTTCTACTCAAGAATCCAAATGGCTCCTTATGAATCCCTTTATGGGAAGATGTGTAGAACACCGACATGTTGGGATGAAGTTTGGGAGTGAAAAATTTTAGGTACAGAAATGGTTGAAGAAATGGTGGAGAAGGTTAAGGCCATCCAGTAGCACATTAAAGATTCTCAAAGTCAACAAAAGATCTATGCTGACAATTGTCGATGAGAACTAGATTTTGATGTTGGAGATATGGTTTTCCTCCACAAATCAACATGGAATAGATTTATGAGATTTGGGAATAAGGGAAAGCTTAGTCCAAAGTACATCAGCCCTTTTGAGATCCTTGATCACATTGGAGCTGTGGATTATCGACTAGCACTCCCATCAAACCTATCTCAAGTACATGATGTATTCCATGTATTACTCTTGAGGAAGTACATACCTAACCCATTGTGTGTACTCAATCCATATGTGGTACCATTGGAGAATGACCTCTCTTATAAAGAGAATCCGGTGAAGATCTTATATCATAGAAAAAAAATCTACTAAATAAGACAATTCCTTTCGTCAAAGTGTTGTGGAGAAACCATAAGTTTGAAGAAGCAATGTGGGAACCAGAGGAAGTGATGAGGCAGAGTTACCCTCCTCTGTTTTAGTGCGGGAAAAGTAAATTTCTAGGTATAAATTTCTTAATGGGGGAATTTTATAATGACCCAAACAATTATGAATAAAATTCCCTTTCTTTTAATGTCTTATTAATATAAAAAATACATGCACTCTTTTATCTATTGGGTTTAAATGACCGTTAAGTATCTTTACCATTGATAATATAGTCATTGAACAGTGATCACCTGACTAGTATAAATATAGGGTTTTAACAAATCCTTTTGATAGAGGCAAAGGAAGTGATGTCCTTGACCAGTAGGATCATTCCCCTCAAAGTTCATTTATCAGATAGTTTTAGGGAGATATAAATTATGGTATTTTACCTAGACCAATCCCAAGTTGATATCCAACAACTAAAGCATGAGTGAAACCATTTATGGGAGAAGTTCAAGCTCATCGAGATCACAGCCCAAACCATGTTCACCAAACGGCCCCAAGAAAGCCCCACCATTGCACACCATACTCTTAGGGAATATGATATTGTAATTAAAGGATATGTAAAACGACCCTAACATTATGATTATGTGCATTATTTTCTTATAGAATAATGAATATACATTCATTTTATTATTATCACTTTGTAAATGATTTTTCAAAGCACAATAGTATTTTCACTTAAATATTCAAATTCAATTTAAAAATATATTTTGAAGAATTAATTTATTTTGGAATTAAATAATATTTTAATAAAATATTATTACTAAATTAGTTTTATGATTTTATAATTTTTATAAAGTCAATTGTAATTTTTGAAAACAGTTTCTCACCAAACCCATCAATTTTCAATAAATGACAGTTTTTTATAAAAGTGAAAATTCACATATTTAGAAAATTATTCATATAAAATTAATATTATTTTTGGAATGAGGACATCGAAATTATCCAATAGTTAATTTTTCATAATTTTATGAGATAATCGAATTTTTTGGTAAAAACTAAATACTGTATAAATATATAATGTGTTTTATGATATCATAATGACCAAATAGAAATGTAATAAAATACTATAAACGGTTTATTTGGCTAATATATTTTTTAACTTTAAAATAATGTAATTTTATATTTTTTTGATTAATTTTATAATTCCTTAGTGGACCCTCCAAAACTTATAAAATATTTTAACATTTTAAAATGTTGTCCTTAAGAGTGTGACTAACCTCCACATAAGAAGGCCTAATATTTTAATATTTTAGGACCTTTTCCTTATAAAATATTTGATACCCTTCCCCTTGGGCAGAAACCATGTCCAAAAACCATGGTATGGATTGTGGTTTTGAATATTTTAGTGTGTAGTGTCCAAAACCTAAATAATAATGAATTCTCTCTCCTTTCCTAAATAAACCCACCCAATATCCCATTACTCTTCATTAAAACCATTTTAAGCTTATATAAAATCTTCTCTAGACTCCCTAGAGTCCTCCTTATGTTCTCCAAAGCTCCCAATAAGCCTCTATAAAGCCTTTGGAATCACATATCCAAGTAAGGGATCCTCACATTCATCTCCTCCTTTCAAATTCAAGCATCTTATTTGAAAGTATTTCTTGTAATTTAGAATGGTTATAAAGTCATTATTTTATAATAATTATATTACTATCCATTTTATGTTATTTTAATGAGGTGTTATTTATCCTTCCTAATTTTTACCCTTACCTAAGCCGTTATTATGCCAAAATTTCGTAAGGGATCTTCCACTCTCCTCTTTTATCAAGCATTATTTTCATGTTATGTATTTTAATCTCTTTTATTACTATTTTGGTATATGCTATTAAATATCCTAAATAATTACCATTTGATTTATATATTATTATATCCCCTTCAACTCTCATTTATTCCTCTTATGAACCCTTATGTGCACTCGTTACCATACCGAATTTTCGTAAGGGATTCCCTCTTTTCTCATTTTTAACCAAGTTTTATTATGTAGTAAAATCCTTTAACATTAAATTAAAAATGTTGTAGTATAATTTATCATCTCTCCCATACTTTCCTCCTTATGTTTTAATGATGAGAAACCACTTTCTCTCTCATTAATGTCTTCCATGTACATCTATTACCATACCGAAATTCCGTAAGGGATTTCTCTCTTCTTATTTTCATTCAAGTATTTATCCAAAAATATGCATCTAAATTCCATTTCATATGTTGGTATATTATGATCCACGGTTAACTTACTTTATATTTCATGTATAAATGATAATAGACCCCTTTCTCTCTCATCAACGCAACTTATGAATTTCCATATGATGATGTTATGCTGCCAAAATTACACCGTGATTTTCCAAGCCAAAATCATCATGTAGTGAATACCATACACATTTCTCTATCAAGGGTATTCACCTTTATACACATATACATATTTAATGGTACTTACATTTATATATTCCACCTTACTTAATCTTTTAATAACTTAATATGTTGAATGATTTCATGTTATATGATCTGTGTGGCACACTTATGCATGAAATGAAATATTTGTAGGGTGTGCCCTAATAGCACTCCAATGCATTGGATAATTTTTAGTATCATGATACGCCATGTGAAATTAGGGTTTACTCATGATAATTAATGTGAAACTTGGGTTTAATCATGTTTTTTCATGTGTAATTAGGGTTTTCTCATGTTAATTCATGTGCAATGAGGGTTTACTCAAGTTAATCCATGTGCAATGAGCCTTGGCTCATGATAATATCATGTTGTATATTATTGCCACATTTCCATGTTATTATAATCATGCTATTTCATTCCTTTATGTTCATTTTTATCTTATGATCCATTGATATTCTTATTGCCTAACATGTATTGTATTCTTCATGTTATGTCTTGTTTACTCCCTTACTAGGATTTTTAGCCCACCCTTTTCTTATGTATATCCTCAGGTTATCCCATACAATGATAAGTATGAAGTAATGTTGTGGTCATGTAAAAGAATTATTCAATAACGATGTTGTATTTCATGTCTTAGGTTGTCATTTAATGTTCCTAATCCCCAAAGACACTAGACCTATCGATCTTCTGGGTTGTATTAAGAGAATGGTTTTGTAATAAATCATGTTTAAGTGTTTAATAAAGGCCAGGGTTGTTATAATTGGTATTAGAGGATAGGTTTAGTTATTTTTGGGATTAGGATTATAAAACCCTAGTTAATTACATAGGAATAAGACTAAGTATATGTTAAACATCCCTAAAATTTGGTTTGTATAGAGTAAGTGGTTTATCAAGGAAATACATCCCTGTCTGGATACGAACAAGTAGATGTAGCTCCGGCACAGATGTATCTAGTGGTAACACCCGAAAACACCACTTTGAGCTAGACTTGAATGAGAAATGGTGCACTACAACAAGCCTTGCTTCACTCTTAGTTTGACACTCTTGAGGGATATGATTTGGTAAATTCATAATCTTAGTAAAAACTATTATTAAGGTAATAAAAAGAAAAGAAAAAAATCCCATAAGAATATATTCTTGGAAATAGATCATGGATAACTTAGATTGAAGCCTAGAAATTCATAAGGAAATAAAAGAAATTTATAAGTTATCCCTTTTGTTATTGGATTCCCCTTTATGTGTTTAATAGTTTAAAATCATTATCCCTAATTTTACTTTTATTCTATCCAATGGCTGGTAATATGAGTAATATGGATAACAACCAATGCGAAGGGAAATGTGATGAATGTCCCAACGAGATTCCCAATCAAATGGGAGCTCAAGTAGGACATATCGTGATTATGCCAAACCAGCTAGAAAAAATCACGATTAACAATTGGCACATTTTTTAATGCCTAAGGAAATTAATGAAGAGTAAGGTTATATCTCACAATAGTTCATCTAATAAAGGTGATAAGGGAAAGAAGTCCCAATTTCTTTTGTGTGGTAAGTGTGAAAAGAGGAACCAAGGAAAATGTCACAAAGGGACTAGGAGATATTTTATGTGTGGAAAGAAATGGAAAAAAGTAGATAATTATCACACCAAGATGGATAATTTGATAAAGGGAAACAAAGTTCCATCAAAGGCATCAAAAACAGTTCTATTCTATAAATGTGGAGAAGTTGGGAATTACCCAAGAAAATTCTCTATTACAAGGGCTAGGAAGCATGATGAGCATCAACAATATCCAAGATCAAGGGAGCATGAAAATTCCTATTCAAAGATAGATAATAATGAATGAATTACATGTAACCACTACTTTAAAGTTGTATTGTATTTCAATTCATGTCTTATTAATAATATCTTGTATGAACATCGAGTTTTCCCCTTGAAATAACATTAGGGAAAACTTCTATAAGTGTTGTATCACATGTTGAAGTTTATGGGAATGTTCTTATTGAAAATATTATAAGTCTCCCTTTGATGAAATTTAAGGAAAAATGAAAAATTTATTTCCTACAGGTCAATGTAGTTGAAAATTCATGAGCAAAACTTTCCCACGCATGATCTGTAGTAGGAAGTTGTGATCCTCACTTTGAAAATTTGGCGACATTACCTCTTTGGGAAAAAGTGTGAAATATATATGGATAAAAAAATCCTAAATTATATATTCACATAGGAAGAGTTGAATATGATCCAACCAATATGGTTAGAGATTATCAAAGACTATGATTTCTCAGTCCATTACCACCCTGGGAAAGCAAACCTAGTGGCAGATTCTCTAAATAGAAAGGACCCATCGATTCTATCATTGATGAGAATTGAAAAGGATTCAATCTTCTAATATTTGGTGAATATGTACATGGGAATCATAGATAAGGTAACATCATCAATCCTTTAACAAATGAATTCTCAACTGTCTCTTTTGGAAAAGCTAAAGTGTAGAGACCCAATCTTGGAATACATGGACATTACAATTCTTTTGCGGAATAATTTATACATGAAACAAATAGACACCTGAAGACTGTATTAGTTTAGTGTCTTTGGAAACTCAAAACATAATCTTCTATATTTATGAAAGATCTTCAACATATCCCATAAATATCTTCCCCTTTTTTTCTACATAAAACCTTTCTTTATATCCTGGGGAAAATAAAACATACAAAGGGTGATCTCAAATGCTCAGTAAGAGTAAACATGGAAAATGTAAAACAAACCATAAAAATTTGAACATATAAACATGAACATAAAGTTTAAACATCAAAATCTTGATTCATGAAATAAATCATGGCATTATGTAAGGCATGGATCCTAAAGGAACATTAACCATGATAGAATAGCATTGGAATAAAACATATAATTGTGGAAACTAATAAGCACATAATATGACTTCAATAGTATCCAAGGCATTGCTGCCAAGACCATCATAGTGGACATAGTCCATTACTAAACTAGGTTTACTTGTCATTCCAGACATGTATTACTGAACCTGATTTACTTGTCATTCCAGCCCTACATTACTGAACCAGGTTTACATTCCATTCCACTCATGTATATCTCATGGGATATAAATCTTTACCCGATGCATTAGAGGGATATATAGGTCTTACCCATATTATAATGAAATCATTCTTACCTGTTCCAAAAAACATAAATCATTCATCATAGCCTAACCCAGGAAATAAAATGGGATTCTTAAACATCATCTCATCATAATGTAATAAATATAAGATAAATAGAATTCATAAAAAAATTCATCATAAACACAATGAAATAAAAATGATAGAAACATAACCCTATGTCATCTGAGAAAGAAAACAATTTTGATTAAACACTTGAACTTATTTCTTGAGGAAAATATCCATTCTTCTTCAAAAACATTTTATTTTCTCAAAATTTCGTGCAATTTTAAAAGAAAATAATTTTTTGAAAATAAACATGAAATAGTGTATAGGAAGCTTTATGTAAATAAGGCATCATGAGACTATAAAAATCCATTCATTCCATATAAGTTAAACAAAAACATTCTCCTCGTAATTTTGTTGAAAAGGTCAAAAAAATACCTCGTATGGTAAACAAAATAAATATTCCTTCCATACCATGTAGTAAAAGTCAAAAATGGGTAAAAATTACTTTAAATATACATGGAATAATATTAAACATTTTATAAAAACAATTTTAGAAAACATGGACATGGATGATAAATATAACTATTGTAAATACTTACGTATAAGCGGTCTCTGATAAAATGAGATTGCAAAATTATCCCTTACCTTAGGTATGATTTCATCTAAATGTGTCTGAAACTCCTGTATAGTGGGTTTAAACATATTATTAACTTTTAAAATAATTATAAAAATATTTATGATATCATATAGGATTCACTTACAACTTTATATTACCCGTTCATTTCTCAATTCCATGTTCAAAACAACATTTTAGGTAATAATCGTTTTATTTATCATACGTGTTTTGAATTGTTATTCTTGATATTATTACTTATATAATGAAATAATTATTTCCATAATGTAAAAAATTATTTATATATCATCTATATTCAGTATATAAATATATATATAATAGGTAGATAAATAAAATGGAATACACCGTTCATAGAGACGGTAGGTCGTACGTACACATGAACATTGTTTTGGTTTCTTTATTGAATTTAACGGAAGTAAGTAAATGATATATAAATATATATATTTAAATAAATACAGTATCATTATTATGCCATATATTTCATGATTATTTATTATATATACTTTATAATCATTCTTGAATTTTTAACATGGATAATGAATCTCATCGCGTAGTGGAGACGGTAAGTCGTACATACACACGAGCGACAATATTGTTCCCATAATTATTGAATGGTATTGAAGTGGATGGTGTATAATATATCATAATTGGTATCATGTTATAATAATCATATATATTTATTATTTCCACCATTACACTCATCCAAGTAAGGTGGTGGTGAAAAACATATTACACTACAGTGTAGAGAGGGTAAGTTGTACGTACGCACGCGTGGTGATTTTGTTTTTTGTAGGACAGATAGAAGGTTAAATAGTGTTGTTTAATATTTATAATAATATATCATTATATTATTGATAATAATTTTATTACTTTATAATGAAACAACTAAGGAATAGGAATTAGAAGAAGAAATAAATTTGAAAGAATCAGTAGAAGAGATTACCTCTTCCTCGACGTGCCTCCTTTAAATTTACTCTTAGGGCACTAGAGTTGGACTTTTGAGAAGAAAAAAACCTCTAGAATGTAACTAGGGAAGTTTAGAAGACAAATGGGTAGGTTTTTTCCGACCTTGAAGGATCAAAATAGATTGAAGAGGAGAGGGAGGAGGTTCCCTTTTATAAGAGATGAGGGGGCACTTTAGGAAACTCTCAAAATATTAATTTATTATAAATTTAATTTAGATTAAAAATGGTCCAAAAATTATTTAATTCTAAGATAAGATGATTTTGGTTTTAATACCCAACATCCAATAAATTTTATACAAGTTTTTCATATTTTTGTATCCTTATGTTTTTGTTTTAACCCTTATTTTACCATTTTTAATCTTACAGTGATATCATGTTATTTACACATTGTGGGTTAATGTAATTATCATATCATGTCAAACGACCCTAAAATAGTTATTTATGAAATTTTTGGACTTATATTAACCATTTTACTGAATATTATATTTTTAGTAATTTAATATCATTTAATAAACTATTTTATGTTTTAAGTTATGAATTATGTAAATTTTGGACACTATTCATACTTGAATTTTTTTAAAAATTCATAAAAATATAATTCCGTAAAACCAAAGGAATTAAATCATCCCTAATATGTAAATTTCATCCATAAAATTAATGGATGGCATCAAAATATTCAAATAAAATTTATTTTTATATTTATAAAATCATTTATTTGAATCTTTCATTAATGAGGTAATCACTACATCATAATTGTGTCAAAAATAAATATATTTATCTAATGTATAAAAATTATAAATAAAATACCATGATGTTTAAAATCTTTTTAGATTTAAAATTATTATATATAGTCATATATATCAGTTTTATAACCCTATATTTAAATATATTTAGTAAAAGATAAATGTTTAAGTTATAATTATCTTTACTTTAAATTAATTCTTATAAAATTTCATTTTCAAATCCAAGTGAATCCATGGGGTCCCCAAATCGACCCAAGGATGTCCATGGTTGGAAATATCTCATCCAATGGTATTAGGAATTTTTTTAAGATAGTTTAATATTATTATAATATTATTTTTTTACCCTTATTTACCATATTTACCCTTTTTACCATGGTAAATAAAATAATTACTGAATTTACTATTCATATGGTCTAAAAATAAAAGGTGCCTATTTACACAATTTGAAAATTATGATTTAAAATATGAAATATTTTTTTCCAAATTCAAAACACAGAAGTTGCAGTAATTAATTTAAAATTAATTCACATTGTTAAAACCAAAAAGTGGGTTTTTAAAAAGTAATAACTATCAAAATATTGACATATGTTAATGTCCAATTTAAAAGTGAAATTACTTAAAATGACCAATATTATATTAAATGATAATAATATAATCTAATGACGGTTTAAAACCAATTAAAATTATAATCTAACTATATAAATTAATTAGATGAAAAGGCAGTTTTGAATTAAAATGCAGTATTTTTCACTATTCATTAAAATTTGAATTTTATCAAAAAATACCAAAAATTCAACAAAAGTAAATTTTTATGTCCCTCTTCCAAATAAGAAGTTTATTTTTTCATATTTAACTTATAAAAGTGTCAAAATCTAGATTTACAATGGGTGCGCCATCAAATGGCAGTAAAACTGTATTTTTTGAAAAATACTTATTTTATCTGAAAAATTGATTTTATTCTCATATCATGTTCTAGAAAATGTGTAAGATGAATTCTAATGTTATATAAAATTAAAAAAAATTAATACTAATCATAATGGCTATTTTATATCCCATTAAATAATTATATTTTAATAATGTATCATTGTTTAGTGAAACGTGGTATCGCGTATAACTCAAGCTATAGAGTAAGGTCTATCTTGTGTGTAACGTAAGCCAAGTCAGTGTTTCATGTAGTTAAATATTCCATTGGTGTTGCATATAACATAATCCAAACTTAGCTCATTTATACATTTAACAAAAACTATACTCAGTATTGTGTGAAATGAATTCTATCAAAAGAAAATGAAATTGTGTGAAAAACAAGCCAAGAATAGTGTTGCATATACTGAAAGCTAATATGGTGTTGCATATAGCGAAAGATAATATTTTTGTATCATAAAAAACAATACATCAAAGAATTTATAAGAATTTATCTTATAAAATATTGGGGTGTTACATTCTACCCCCCATAAAATGAATTTCACCCTTGAAATTCATCAGGGTTATAAATGGTTTTCGCCTTGAAAGTTTCTTTAATGAAAATCCACATCATAAAAAGGAATACTAAAACATAATTTTAAAAAGTAAAGTTAGTAATATAATGGTTACCCAAAGTAACTCATCACTGGGTTTCCGTATAGGATAATATAGGTGGTAAGTGAAAACATGCATATGGAAGAGAAATATAACCATCAAGTTCTAATGGATAGTGATAGGGAATAAGGTTGGGAGAAAGTTAGCTACAAGAAATCCATAAATATATGATGATTTAAAGGATCATCTGATTCATTTAATAAGAAATTACTTGGATAACATTTTTTGTTTTCAAGATACTTTTTCTAAATTTGAATATTTTTGCATGAGAATAAATACTTACTTTATTTTGGTATAATATCACCTTTGTTTGTGCCTTGAATAATTTCCAATTTATCTCTTATTTAAATAAATGAAGTCGAATTTTTAATTCTTGAAGTGTTAGCAGATCATGCGATAGAATGATAGCTCTTTCCATCTGTCTCTATCACAAAATGGTTATCACAAGTGTCAAATATACATAAGTCCATCTATGGTGTGATTAATCATAAATGATTCCAAAAATGGACTAATACTTAATCTATCATATCATTTAATAAAATAAAACTAATTTATACTAACTATGGATTTCATATAGGCTAGTTGTAGGCAATAAAGGCCTGTCACACTTCAGTTGTGGATTTTATTCCCACAACATTTTCTGATGCAATGGGTTATTGCCCATCCTGCAGGTTTTACTTTTTCTAAAACTATACTGTTATAACACTCGAGGAAAAAAAATTAGCCTTAAAAAAACTATCTGATATCCAACTTAATCCATTCCAACCTTTAGGCTTATCCAAAATACTTCTCACAATACAAAAACAAAAAATTACCAGAAAGGTCATATAACAAGATGTGAATACCATTATTTGTCCCCTATATATCATAAGATATATTTTATTGGTCACATTCCAAACATTTGAATGGATTCATCATATATTATCTTGATTCATGGTAGTAACCTAAATTACTATATATCCTTATTGAAAACATGCAGTTTTCCTTATTCCAAAACTTATTAGATATATACCTTAAGTCCCAAAAAGTTGTATACTTCATCCATGATATCATAACCCTCTTGTCAATAACTCCATAATTATTTCCCAAGAAACTTGCATCATCCAACATATCTTGATCCAAAAATAATTATCTCAGAATCATTCTCATATTAAGGGTTATCCTTCCCTTAATCATTTTTTTCTTATGAATATCACCTTTTCATTAAATCGCTTTTCTTATCCATTATAACTATTCAACATACTCTTGAAAATCCTTAGCGAAAAACATAAACTGATAATTCTTATATAATTCACCATTCGTTATTCGTGGATTCAAATACATATATAATTCAACCCTTCCACTTTAATGGTAGGCATGAAATAAGTCATTCCTTGTCATAGAAGTAGATTATTATGTCTAGGCATTGAGTTGGGTAATTCCCATGTTTTCCATATATGAGACATTGAACTCCATAACAATTCATCACTCTATGACCCTTTTCCCATAGAGATAACATCTTCCCCTCAATTTGAGGTATTCCTCAAGGTTCTTATTCCCCTCTTATTGACATTTAGGAAGGTGAATCTTCCTTCCTCAGAGCTTCAAAAAGTCCATCTTCCTCTTATTTTATGTGTTAGTAATTTCACCAAATATCACATTGTTAATCATATGTCATGATAGTTGAGTTTTCATAATTACAATATCTTTCTCTCCTATCATTATTTAATTTGTTTTCTCATAATCACTATATTTTCCATCAGACTCAATGTTAATCCAATTATTTCTGGTGTCCTCCATTAACTAAAACCAAAAGGCACGTGGTGATAAATACGTCTCATAGAAGAAAAAACATAATCAAGGGGGAGTAAATTCAATCACTAACATCTTAGGTTTAATCCTAGGTTATTAATGATCATTACCATAATTCTATGAGTGTAATTTATATTTATACTTACCCTAAGGGACATCCCTAGACATACCGTAGAAATATCTCTAGGTATCTCACTAAGTTTTTCACATCCTATTTTCCAAAGGTTAACTAAAACTTCGATATGATACCAACTGTAGAGACTCAAGCTTGTAGAACATGGACATTACATTTATTTTTTGAAATAATTAATACATAAAACAAATAAACACCCAAAAACTATATTAGTTTATTGTCTTTGAAAACTCGGAACATAATCTTCTAACTTTTTGAATGATCTTAAATATATCCCATAAAGATTTTTACCTTTTTCACTACCTAAATCCTTTCTTTAGATCCCAGGGAAAAGAAAACATAGAAAGGGTGAGATCAAATGCTCAGTAAGGGTAAACATGAAGAATATAAAAAAACCATAAACATTTGAACATAAAAACATGAAAATAAAGTTTAAAAATCAAAATCATGAGTCATGGAATAAATCTTGGCAGTACGTAAGGCATGGATCACAAAGGAACATTAACCATGATAGAATAGCATTGGAATAAAACATATAATTTCAGAAAACTAATAATAACATAATATGATTTCCATAGTATCTAAGGCATTACTTCCACTACCATTATAGTTGACATAGTCCATTACCAAACCAAGTTTACTTTCCATTCTAGCCATGTATTACCGAACCGGATTTACTTGTCGTTCCAGCACTGCATTATAGAACCAAATTTACTTGTCATTCCATTCATGTCTATCTCATGGGATATAAATATTTACACAATGCATTAGAGGGAGATATAAGTTTTACCCATATCATAATGAAATCATTCTTACATGCTCTACAAAACATACATCATTCATCATAGCATAACCCATGAAATAAAATGGGATTCTTAAACATCATTTCATCATAACATAATCCATATAAGATACATATAATTCATAAAAATAATTCCATCATAAACACAATCAAATCAAAATGATAGAATCATAACCCTATGTCATCTGAGAAAGAAAATAATTTTGATAAAACACTTGAACTTAGTTCTTGAGGAAAATATCCTTTCTTCTTAAAAAACATTTTCTTTTCTCAAAATGCCATGAAATTTTAAAAGAAAATAATTTAGTTGAAAATAAACTTGAAATAGTGTATAGGTAGCTTTGTGGAAATAAGGCATCGTGAAACCATAAAAATCCATTCATGTTGTATAAGTTAAACAAAAATATTCTCCTCGTACTTTTGCTAGAAACATCAAAAAAAGCACCTCGTATGGTAAAAAAAAGAATGATTCCTTCCATACCATGTAGTAAAAGTCAAAAATGGGTAAAAATGACTTTAAACATATATGGAAGAATAGTAAACATTTTTTAAAACATTTTTATAAAATATGAACATGGATGATAAATATAATCTCATTAAATACATATGTATAAGCAATCTCGGATAAAATGAGATTGCAAAATTATCCCTTACCTTAGGTCTAATTTCGTCCATATGTGTCCAAAACTCCAATATAGTAGGTTTAAACATATTATTAACTTGTGACATAACTATAATAAAATTGATGATATCATATAGGATTCACTTATGACTTTATATTACCCATTCATTTGTCAATTCCATGTACAAAACAACATTTTGGATAATAATCGTTTTATTTATCGTACGTGTTTTGAATTGTTATTCTTGATATTATTACTTATATCATGATTTAATTATTTCCAGAATGTAAAACATGATTTATATATCATATATATTCAGTATATATATATATATATAATATATAGATAAATGAAATGGAATACACTGTTCATAGAGACGGTAGGTCATACGTACACATGAACGCTATTTTCATTTCCTTATTGAATTAAATGGAAGTAAGTAAATGATATAAATATATATATATAAATTAATTAAGTATCATTATTATTTCATACATTTCATGATTATTTATTATATATACTTTATAATCATTCTTAAATTGTTAACATGGAGAATGAATCTCATCGCGTTGTGGAGACGGTAAGCCGTACATACGCGAGAGTGACGATATTGTTCCCACAATTGTTGAATGGTATTGAAGTTTATGGAGTATAATATATCATAATCAGTATCATTTTATAATAATAATATATAGTTATTATTTCCACCATTATATCCATCCAAGTAAGGTGGTGGTGAAAAAAATATTACACCATGGTGTGGAGACGGTAAGTCGTACGTACGCACACGCGGTGATTTGGTTTTTTGTAGGATTGATAAAAGGTTAAATAGTGTTGTTTCATATTTATAATAATGTATCATTATATGAGTGATAATTATGTTATTACTTTATAATGAAATAACTAAAAAAGAGGAAGTAGAAGAAGATATTAATTTGAAAGAATCAGTAGAAGAGATTACCTCTTCCTCAACGTGCCTCCTTTAAATTTCCTCTTAGGGCACTAGAGTTGGACTTTTGAGAACACCAAAACCTCTATAACGTAACTAGGGAAGTTTATAAGATAAATTGGTAGGGTTTGGATGATCTTTAAGGATCAATATGGAGTGAAGAGGAGAGGTATGAGGTGACCTTTTATTAGAGATAAGGGGGAACTTTAGGAAACTCTCAAAATATTAATTTATTATAACTTCAATTTCAATTAAAAATGGTCCAAAACATATTTAATTAGAATATAAGATTATTTTGGATATAATACCTATCATATAATAATTTTTAGACAAGTTTTTAATATTATTTTATCCTTATCTTTTTTGTTTAACCCTTATTTTACCCTTTTTAATCTTGTTGTGATATCATGTTATTTACACATTGTGGGTTAACATAATTACCATATAATTTCAAAATACCCACAAAAAATTATTTATGAACTTTTGGACTTATATTAAATATTTTGAACAATATTAGATTTTTAGGAATTTAATATCATTTAATAAACTATTTTATGTTTTAAGTTATGAATTATGTCAATTTTGGACACTATTCATACTTGATTTTTTAAACAAAAATCATAACAACCTGATTCCTTCGAACCAAAGGCATTAAATCATCCCTAATATGTCAATTTAATCCCTAAAATTTGATTATGGCATCAAAATTTTCAAATTATATTTATTTTAATATTTATAAATTCATTTATTTGAATCTTTCATTAATGAGGTAATCACTACATCATAATTGTGTCATAAATAAACATATTTATCTAATGTCTAAAAATTATAAATAAAATAAAATGATGTAGGAAATAATTTTATATTTCTAATTCATATCTATATACATATAGATCAGTTATATAACCCTATATTTAAATTGATTTAGTAAAATTTATATGTTTAAGTTATAATTATCTTCACTTTAAATTAATTCTTATAAAATGTCATTTTCACATCCAAGTGAATCCATGGGGTCCAAAAATCCATCCAAGGATTCCCATGGTCGGAAATATCTCATCCAATTGGATTAATACATGTGTTATGGTAGTTTAATATTATTATAATATTATTTTGTTTACCCTTATTTACCAGATTTACCCTTTTAACCATGGTAAATAAAATAATTTTTGAAGTTACTATTCATATTGTCTATAAATAAAAGGTACCTATTTACAAAATTTTGAATTTATAATTCCAAATATGGAATATTTTTTTAAAAATTCAAAACACAGAATTTTCATTAATTAATTTAAATCTAATTCCTGTTGTCAAAACCAAAAATTTGGATTTTAAAAAGTAATAACTATCAAAAGATTGAGATGTGTTTTTGTCAAATTTAAAAGTGTAATTACTTACAATGACCAAAATTTGATTAAATGATAAAAATATAATCTAATTACACTTTAAAACCAATTAAAATTACATTATAATTATATAAATAAATTAGATGAAAATGCAGTTTTGAATTAAAATGCAATATGTTTTACTATTCATTAAAATTTGAATTTTATCATAAAAATACCAAAAAATAAACAAAAGTAAATTTTTATGTCCTTATTAAAAATAATAAGTTTATTGTTTTTCAAATTTAACTTATTTAAGTGTCAAAACTAGATTTAAAATGGGTGTGCCATCAAAAGGTTGTAAAACTGCATTTTTTAAAAAAAACTTCTTTTATCCAAAAAATTAATTTTGTTTGCATATAATGATCTATAAAATGTGTAATATGAATTATAATATTATATAAAAGTTAAAATTTGGGTAATAATATTCATAACGGCTAGTTTATATCCAATTAAATAATAATATTTTAATTATATATCATTGTTTAGTGAAACTCGGTATCACGTACAATGCAAGCTATTAAGGAAGGTCACTTTTGTGTGTAATGAAATACAATTTAGTGTTTCGTGTAGTGAAATATTACTTTGGTGTTTCATATAACATAATCCAAACTTAGTTAATTTATACATTGAACAAAATTTATACTCAGTGCTGCGTGAAATGAATTCTATCAAAAGAACTTGAAATTGTGTGCAACACAAGCTAAGAATAGTGTTGTTTATAATAAAAGCTAATAAGGTGTTGTGTATAGTGCAAGATATTCTTTGTGTAGCATAAAACACAATACATTAAAGAAGATAAAAGAATATATCTTATAAAATCTTAGTGTGTTAAATAAAGAAAACTCAAAAGGATGATATAAGAATTCAGAAGAAAGTAGAAACTATTAGAAAATGGAAATCCTTAGAGTTAAATGTTAATGAATAAGTAATTGTGAGATTTGGATCAAGGATATGTGTTCTATCAAATCTGGCATTAAAGAATGAACTTTTGGATGATGCGCATAGTTCAAATTTCCCTATTCACCCAGGAAACACAAAGATGTATCAAGATCACTGAGAGCATTATTGGTGGGATAATATGAATAATATGATTGTTGAGTATACATTAAAGTTCATGGTATATCATCATGTGAAGGCTGAGAGGTATAAGTCTAAGGGTATGATGTAACCATTACTCATACCAACATGGAAATTGGAAAACAGCACCATGGACTTTGTCACCAGACTTCCGAAGATATCCAAAAGAAACAATACTATCTAGGTTTTTGTGGATTGTATTACAAAGACTTCACACTTCATTCCAATTCAGGAATATTTTTCTCACTGGATAAGCTAGAATGAATATTCATTAGATAAGTGGTAAGGATGCATGGTGTACAACTATTTATTGTATCCAATCAAGATCCAAGATTCCCCTCTAAGTTCTCGAAGAGTCTCCAACACACTGAATACAGAGAAAAACTTTTGTATGGATTATCATCCTCAAAATGATGGTCAATCTGAATAGACTATCCAGACACTTGAGGACATGTTATGATCTTGCTCAATGGACTTCAAAGGTCGATGGGACCAACATCTTTCTTTGGTGGAGTTCTCTTACAAAAACAGTTTCCACTCAAACATCCAAATGGATCCTTATGAAGCCCTTTATGGGAAGAGGTACAGAACAATGACATGTTGGTATAAAGTTAGGGAGCGAAAACTTCTAGGTACATAATTGGTCGAATAAATGGTGGAGAAGGTTAAGACCATCCCACAGTACATCAAATATTCTCAGAGTTGACAAAAGAGATATGTTCACAATCATCGACAAGACCTAGGGTTTGATGTTGGAGACATGGTATTCCTCCGCATATCACCATGGATGAGAGTTATGAGATTTGGGAAGAAGGGAAAGCTTATTTCAAGGAACATTGGCCCTTTTGAGATCCTTGATCACATCAGAGTAATGGCCTATCAACTAGCATTCCCACCAAACCCCTCTCAAGTAAATGATGTATTCAATTTATCACTCTTGAGGAAGTACATACCTGACCCATCTCATGTACTCAATCCAAAGGTGGTACCATTGGAGAATGACCTCTCCTATGAAAATAATTTGGTAAAGATCATAGATCATATATATAATGTTCTAGGAAATAGGATTATTCCCCTCTTAAAAGTGTTTTGGAGAAACAATAAGTTTCAAGAATCAATGTGGGAACCATAAGAAGTGATGAGGCAAAGTTACCCACATTTGTTTTTGTGTGGTAAAACAAAATTTTGTTGATGAAATTTATGAAGGGGGGAATGTTGTAAGGACCCAAACATTTATGAATAAAATTCCATTTCTTTTAATGTCTTAGTGATATAGAAAACACATGAATTCATTATTTTATTATTATTGGGTTTAAATGACTGATAAGTATCATTACTACTGATAATATAGCCATTAAATAGTGATCGCATGAATAGTAAAAATATAAGGATTTAACAAATCCTTTCAACATAGACAAATGAGGTGATGGCCTCATCCAGTAGAATCGGGTCATACAAAGCTCATTTTTCAGAGCTGGGGAAAGATGTAGCATCACCGGGATTTTATCTTGACCAATCCCAAGCTAAGATTCAATACATTAAGCTTGAATGGAATCACCTACGGGAGAAGAACAAGTTAATAGAGATTACCATCTGGGCGATGTTATCTGAGCCTCCCAAGAGTTTGTCACTATTGCACACATTACCCTTAGGACTTTTGTAGGTGTTATAAGGGGCCATGTAACAAGGTATTAGTTACTTATTGTGTAATACCTTTTATAAATAAAATTCTTTTTCAATCAATTCTTTTATAAGGATAGTTTTTCCTAAAAATATAAGGAATTAGATAAATTTATTTTTTGGGTAAAATAGTACTTTTTAGAAATATATAAATTATTATATTAAACTGAGGTCTTATTAATAATGTTATTATAATAGTGTTATAAGAACAGTCCTTTTAATTATAAGTGATGATTATATTTATTCCTTATTTTTTTAATCTATAAGTATTTAGTTTGATAAGAATTATATTTTTATACGATAAAACTGAAATTGTAAATTTTTTAATTAAAGAATATACGAATTAATGGATTTTTTTAATAAATAATATTTTAATAAAATATTATTATCAAATAATTTTTATTAAATATAAATTATCATATAATTTTTATGAAGTCAAAGGTAACTTTTATTAAGGTTTGGAAACTACTTTTGCAAAACCCGTCAATCTTCAATAAAGGATGGTTTTTATTTTAAAAGTGAAAATTAATATATTTTGAAAATTATTTAGATAAAATGAATCTTATTTTTGGAATCAGGATTTTGAAATTATCTAATCGTGAATTTTTCATAATTTTCTGAGACATTCAAATTTTTGGGTAAAAATTCAATACCATATAAATATATAATGTGTTTTAGGAAATCATAATGACCCAATAGGGTTGTAATAAAATAAAATAAAATAGATATTAATCTAATATATGTTTTACCTTTAAAATAATGTGATTTTATATTGGTTTGATTAATTTTATAATGCCTTAGTGCACCCTCCAAGACTTATACAATATTTCAAACATTTTAAAATGATTTTCTTTAGAGTGTAACTCACCTACACATATGCAATCATAATATTTTAATATTTCAGGACCTTGGACTTATAAAATATTTTACACCACTCCCATTTGGAAAACACCAGGGGAAAAACCATGGGATGGTTTTTGTTTTTGAATATTTTAGTGTGTAGTGTCCAAAACCTAAATAATAAAGAATTCCCCCTCATTTCCTATATAAACTCACCCAATCTCCCATTCCTCTTCACTCAACCCATTTGTAGCTCATCCAAACTCTTGTATACACTCCCTAGAGTCCTCACTTGCCTCACCTCCTTTCAAATTCAAGAATCTTATTTGAAAGTAGTTCTTGTAATTTCGAATGGTTATTATGTCATTATTTTATAATTATTCTATTAATGACCATTTTATGTTATTTTAAAGAGGGATTATTTATCCTCCCTCATTTTTACCCTTACCTAATCCATTACTATGCCTAAATTTCGTAAGGGATCTTCCACCCTCCTATTTTATCAAGCATTATTTTCATGTTATGTCTTTTAATTTCTTTTTTCCCTATGATGGGATATGTTAGTAAATATCCTCCTTACTTCCCATTTTATTTTAAAATTATGAGATTCCCTTTCACTCTCATTTATCCCTCTTATGAACCCTTATGTACACCAGTTAATATGATGAATACTAAGCTAAACTTCAATACGTCTTAGCATCCTCAAACTGATGGACTATCTAAGAATACTATCCAAACACTTGAGGGAATGTTGAGAAAAATATAAATGGACATAAAATGAGGATGATATCAACATCTTCCTTTGGTTGAGTTCTCTTATAGCAACAGTTTCCACTCAAGAATCCAAATGGATCCTTATAAATCCCTTTATGGGAAGAGGTGTATAGCACTGGTATGTTGGGATGAATTTGGGGAGTGAAAACTAATTGGTCCAGAAATGGTCTAAGAAATGGTGGAGAAGATTAAGACCATCCAGTAGCACATTAATTTTTATTAGATTCGACAAAAGAGTTATGCTGACATTCATCGATGAGACCTAGACTTTGATGTTGGAGACATGGTATTCCTCTACATATCACCATGGAAGAGATTTATGAGATTTGGAAAGAAAGGAAGGATTATCCCAAGGTACATTGGCACTTTTGAGATCCTTGATCATATCGAAGTAGTGTTCTATCGACTATCACTCACACCAAACATGTCTCAAGTACATGATGTATTCCATGTATCACTCTTAAGGAAGTACATAACTAACTCATCGCATATACTCAATCCAGAGGTGGTACCATTGGAGAGTGACCTATCGTATTAAGAGAAGTCAGTTAAGATCTTAGGTCATAGAGAAAAATGTTCTACAAAGTGAGACAATTACACTCGTCAAAGTGTTGTGTAGAAACCACAAGTTTGAAGAAGCAATGTGGGAACCAAATGAACTAATGAAACAGAGTTACCCTCATCTGTTTTAGTGTGGGAAAAGGAAATTTTGAGGGTGAAATTTCTGAAGGTGGGAATGTTGTAACAACCCGATCATTTATGAATAAGATTACCTTTCTATTAACTTCTTATGGATATAGAAACCACATGCACTTTTTTTATTTTATCCAATTGGATTTAAATGAACGTTAAGCATAATTACTGTTGATAATGATGAAAGAATTACATGTAACCACTACTTCAAAGTATTCTATGTCGTAATGCATTTCAATTAATGTCCTATTAGTATATCTTTTATGTTTTTAAGAACATTGATTCCCTAGCATAAATGATATTAAATAATTATGTAAAACTACTATAAGTGTTGTATCACATGTTGAAGTTTGTAGGAATGTTATTCTTGAAAATATTATAAGTCTCACTTTGATGAAATTTAAGGAAAAATGACAAATTCATTTCCTACCCCTCAAGAAAGTTGAAAATTCATGAGAAAAACTATCCCACACATCATCTAGAGTTGGAAACTATGATCTTTGCTTTGTAAATTTGGATACATTACCTCTTTGAGGAAAACTGTGAAATTTATATGGATCACAAAATCCTCAAGTATATATTCACATATTAAGGGTTGAATATGTACCAATGAATATGGTCAGATTGGATCAAAGACTATGACTTCCCAATACATTACCACCCTGGGAAAGTGAACAAGGTGGCATATATTCTAAGTAGAAAGGACCTAACGATTCTGTCATTAATGAGAATTGAAAAGGATCTAATCTTCTAAAATTTGATGAAGATGGACATGGGAATAATAAATAATGGAACATCATAAATCCTTTCACAAATTAATGTTCAACCATATCTTTTGGAAAGGTTAAATGATTCTCAAAAGGATAATGCCAGAATTCAAAAAAAATTGAAAACTATTAGAAAAGAGAAATCATCAGAGTTCAATGTTAATGAAGAAGAAATTATGAGATTTGGGTTAAGACTATGTGTTCTATCAAATCCGACGTTAAATAAATAAATTTTGGATGATTCACTTAGTTTGAATTTCTACATTCACCCCAGAAACATAAATATGTATCGAGATTTCCGAGAGAATTATTGGTGGGATAACGTGAAGACACTAGTGCAGAAAACGTTATTTACGTCACCATTTTTTACGTCGGTTATATATAACCGACATGATAATCTGTGAAACGTGGTTTTTTACGTCGGTTATTTAATAACAGACATAAAAAATGCGTTGAGTAGCTTTTTAACATTGGTTATTTTAATAACCGACGTTACAAATCGCGCGTGTTTGGTTTTTACGTCGGTTATTTTATAACCGACGTAAAAAACCAAAGCGTGGGGGTTTTTTACGTCAGTTATTTTATAACCGACGTAAAAAACCAAAGCGCGGGGGGTTTTTTACGTTGGTTATTTTATAACTGACATAAAAAACCAAAGAGTGGGGGGTTTTTTACATCGGTTATTTTATAACCGATGTAAAAAACGAGATATCTGCGAGTTTTTTACGTCGGTTATAAAATAACCGACGTAAAAAACCAAAGCGCGGGGGGTTTTTTACGTCGGCTTTCAAATAACCGACGTTATAAATTTTAAAAATATTTTATAACTTCGGTTATATAATAACCGACGTTATAAAACATTTAAAAAATTAAAGCCCCGTAGACTGTCATTTACGTTTTTTCGATCGACAGTCCGCCAGCTCGTCTCTCTCGCACTGTAAACCCTAATCATCTTGTCGATCGACTTGTGTTAAACTCATTTTGGCTTCATCGTTTATCATCTTTAGTCTCCTAGGATCTATCATATCAACTCGCAACACTCAAGTAAGCATTCCACAAATTTATTTCGTTCTTTTTTTCCCGGATAGTCTATATTTATGTTTTGCGATTTTTTTGTTTAAACTAGGTTAGATTCTTCCATTTCGAACCCTATTACATCTTTTTGAATATCATTGGCACCGGACATTCGTTTTTATCTTGAGTTTCTTGTTTTTGTATTTCTTTATAAAACACATTTTTATATATTACCTTGCATTTAATGACTCAAAATCCTCCTATGTTGGAAACATATTTGGGGTTATTTATTGAAGGACTATGGCGCGATTAAGGAAATATTTGGAATATTTCCTGATTTGACTGGTTTGAATTTCCTTATCAAAAAGAAATTTAAGGTATGGTTGATTAATCCATTCCTTTTATCCTATATTTCATTTAACGCTCAGGTTCATATAACAATTTTGTAGTTGGATAACCAATAATGTTTATGTGATTAGAGAATTAAAAGAAATTATCATCATATATAGTGAATCATCCTTGTTGAGTGTCTTATCATAGAATAGGAATCAATCATCCATATTGAAGATGTCGTTTTTTTAGAAAACAAAAACCATTAATGTAAACCATTTATCATTCATTAATTGAACTAAAATAAATATTTACACATGAGTTATAATGGAACATAATAAATTAAATATTTATCATTCACCCTCATAGAGTCTAATAAATCTATTATAAACCATTTGTTTTCTTTAATGGAAACAAATTCACTTTTACCCACTTTGTATTTTTAGAATACACTAAACTTCCTTATAATTTCACCCTTCTGGGAAGTATTAAACATCATTATATCCCTTTAAAAAATCTAGATGTCACAGAAATATCGTGCATCCATTTTGTCTTATAGGACTCTACAATAGATAAGTATACCATTTTTTATATTATTAGTTATGATAAACTCTATCATAACATCATTAATATATGTTTATAAAAATGGTAATATCACAATTATCATGATTTTAGTTGAGAATAATGATAATGTTTTTTATTAATGATAATATATACATGGGTAATTTTATAAAAAGAATGTGAACTTGAATAATGAATGTTACTTATATGTATTTCACAAGATTTTTTGATTTTATCTCACAAAACTAATTGATGATCGAATACAACAAATAATTTCACCACCAACCAAAGTGAAACCAGTGTATTGTTCTATTTTATAAATTCAGGATTCAATCAATGAGATTGTGATTTATTTATTTTTTAGAGTTTCTAAATCAAGATACTAGATTCTATTTCAAATGGGTATTTGTTTGTTTTTTGATGTTTCACGATTTTATTTGATGTAGGTTTTTCTTTTTCATGGATTACTTCATAAAGTGGTCTCGGTTCATTTGATTTTGTGTTTCCTTTGACACCATCCCCCCTCAATGACTATGATCTCTCATTGCCAGTTTTTCTCTAATTGTTCTCTCATACACCTTTTGGATTTGATGGTTGATTACAAACATATTTATTCAAATATTTAAGCTGGATTATATGCATTTTTTAGGATTATATTTCTATTTTATTCCACTTTATTTATTATTCTATCCAATACTAAGACCCTTTCTAGTAAGAAAAATTTCATAAGAAATACGATTGGACTCTTCATCATATTTTATGAAATGTTTTTAATAATGTCACGTTTTTAAAAAAATATGTTATATCAAAGATGTGGAAACGAGTGGTGTCTGGGGGGTGTCCAAGGGGGTGGGTGGGTGTGAGTGGTTGTCCATGGGGGTGGGGCCTATCCAGAGAGTTTTGGGGGTTGTCTGAGGGGGTGGGGGGCTGTCCAGAGTGTTGGGGGGTGTCCAGGGGGGTGTTGAAGGGGTAGGGGTGGGGGTGGTGTCCAGGAGGGGTGGGGGGTGCTGTCTAGAGGGGTGGGGGGATGTCCGGAGGGTTGGGGGGTGTCCAGGGGTGGTCCAAGGGGGTGGGTGGGTGTGGGGGGCTTTCCAAGGGGGTGGGGGCCTCTCCAGAGGGTTTTGGGGGTTGTCTGGGGGGTGGGGGGTGATTCTCAAGTTTACTCCATTTTCTCCAATTTTCTATCAACTATGTAGGCGGCATGGTTTTCTTTGATTCAATGAAATTTAAAACTGTTATATATAACTATATTTTGTTTTAAAAATAATATTAAAGCATATTTTCTTAAATACCCATAGATTTGTTTTATATATTAAATTGTTTTACATTAAAATTATGATTTTTTTCATATAAACATATATTTGTCTTATCTTAAAAATATATATTTTTTGTTGATATTTGTAACGACCCAAAATTTCATTAATGGAAAATCCCTCTTGATCCAGTTAAATGTTTCTTTATGTTTTTATAAGATGTCAACTTTTTAGTTTTACTTTAAGATTTGTGACCGTTACTTTTATAGCCGTTGAACAGTGATCATCTGGGTAGTTTAAATATAAGGCTTTAACGAACCAATTTTCTACTCAGACAAAGGAAGCGATGGCCTCATCCAGTAGAATTGCCCCTTACGAAGCCCATTTGTCGGAGCTCGGTAAAGAGGTGGCGTCTTTGGGCTTTTCCCTTGACCAAGCCCAAGCTGAGCTTCATCAAGTCAAGCTCGAACGTGATCGTCTACGGGAAAAATGGAAGTTGATAGAGATTACCACTCGAGCGATGTTATCCGAGCAGCCCCAAGAGTCTGTCACCATCGCGCACCTTACCCTTAGGTCTTATGCGGCTATTTTAAGGGGTTATGTAACAAATAAGTAGCACCATGTTCATGTACATTATTTTTGTATATAATAATGAATATAATTTCTAGTCATTTTTGATGCATTGTAATTAGTTTTTAAAGTACAAATGATGTTTTTAGTTATTATTTAATTAAGAATTATATTTTATTAAATTAAAGGATTTTTGAATTAAATAATATTTTAATAAAATATTATTATTAATATTAAATTAATTTTTATTAAATATAAATGATCTTATAATTTTATGAATGCAATTAAAATTTTTATTAAGGTTTGAAATCCATTTCTGTCAAAACCCGTGAATTTTTTATAAATGTCGGTTTTTATTTTAAAAGTTAAAATTCACATATTTAGAAAATTATTTAGATAAAATAAATATTATTTTTGGAATCAGGACGTCGAAATTATCCAACGGTGAATTTTTCATAATTTTCTGAGACAGTCAAATTTTTGGGTAAAAAGTAAATACCATTTAAATATATAATGTGTTTTATGACATCATAATGACCCAATGGTGATGTAATAAAATACCATAATCCTTATGTTCGGCCAATATGTGTTTTATCATTAAAATAATGAGGTTTTGGGTTTGGTTGACTCACTTTTCAAAGCACTAATGGAGCCCTCAAGACTTATTCAACACTTTGCCTTTTTAAATTAATTTCCATGGGAGTGTGACTCACCTCCACATAAGCAACCCTAATTTTTTTAATAAGTTCGGACCTTGGCCTTGTAAAATATTGTTTTCCACTTTCCTTTTCCAGAAACCATGGGCAAATACCATGGGATGGTTTGTGGTTTGGATTATTTTAATATAAGGGGTCCCAAACCTAAATAATAAAGAATTCTCTCACCTTTCCTATATAAACCCACCCAAGCTCCCACTTCCTCCTCACTCAAAGCCCTTTAAGTTCGTCCAACCTCTGCCCTACTCTCTCTAGAATCCTCCCAAGGTGCCTCAAGCTCCCAAGAAGCCTCTCACAAGCCTCTCTCTAGGCTTTGGAAGCACACTTCCAAGTAAGGGTTTTTTCTTCCTTTCTCATTTTTGTCAATTTTCTTTAAGTTGTATTGCCCTTTTAATTTCATTTATGAATGTTGGGGTATGGTTTCTCACATCTCCCATACTGCCCTCTTATTGTTTGAATGATGGGAGACCCCTTTATCTCTCATTAAATGCCTTCCATGTACACCCGTTACTATGCCGAAATTCCGAAAGGAACTTCTCTCTCTTCTTTTACATTCAAGCAATACTTTTGTATCATGAATCTAAATTCCATTTCTATTGTTGGGACATGTATATATATGATATCCTTACTGTCCATTACATGTAAATATGATTAGGAACCCTTTTCTCTCTCATCAACATTTTTTTATGAATTCTTATGTCACGCCGTTACGCTGCCGAAATCGCACCGATTTTCTAAGCCAATGTCTTTGTGTAGTGAATACCATGCCCATTTCTCCATCAAGGGTATTCACCTTTATGCACATTTACTTATTGATTATAAAGTTTCATGTATGAATTCCACATTCCTTTATCGTGGAAGAAATGATTATGTTTTATGAATCCATGTTTTATGATCCATGTGACACACTTATGCATGAAATGAAATGTTTAAGAAGGGTGCGCCCTGATAGCGCTCCAATGCATTGGGTAAAGTATAGTATCATGATACTTCATGTGCAATGAGTGTTGACTCATGCTAATTCAAGTGCAACGAGGTTTTACTCGTGCTTCAAGTGCAATGATGGTTTACTCATGCTCCATGTGCAATGAGCCTTGGCTCATGCTAATTCAATGTTAAGTGTTGTTGCCACATTTCCATGTTATGATTATCATGCTTTATCATGCCTTTATGTTCATGTTTCTCTTATGCTCTATTGATATGCCTATTGCCTAACATGTATTTTACTCCTCATTTTATTCATTGTGTACTCCCTTACTGGGCTTTATAGATCACCCTTTTCTTATGCATGTCCTCAGGTTATCCCATGCAATGCTAAGTACGAAGGAATGTAGTGGTCATGTAAAGGAAGTTTTCAATAAGGATGTTGTATTTCATGTTTAAAGTTTTTATGTAATGACCCTAAGCCCCAAAGACACTAAACCTCTCGATCTTCTTTGTTGTATCAAGTGAAGTTTTATGTAATAAAGCATGTTTAAGTTGTAATAAAAAGCAGGGTTGTCATAGTTGGTATCAGAGGATAGGTTTAGTTATTTTTGGGATTAGGAAACCCTAGTAAAGCCTTAGATACAAGACTAAGCATAATAAAAACATCCCTAAGTTTTGGTAAATACAAAGTAAGTGTTTTATCAAACAAATACATCCCTGTCTGGATACGAGCAGGTAGAGGCGGCTCTGGCACAGATGTATCCTAGGGGTAAAACCCGAAAACACCGCTTTGAGCTAGACTCGAACGGGAACTGGTGCACGACAACGGGCCTTGCTGCACTCTTGGTTACGACACTCCCGGGGGATATGTTTTGATAAATTCACAATCTTAGTATGAACCCTTATTAAGGGAAAAATGCCCCTAAGAATATATGTTAGAAGGAAGATCATGAAAAGCCTGGATTGAATCCTATAGACTCATGAGTTGAAGAGATTAAAGTTTATTTATAAGTCATCAACTTTTGTCTTTGGATTACCCTTTATGTGTTACCCCTAACTTTCCTTTTATTCCAGCCAATGGCCGGTAATAGGAGAACTCGGGCTAACAACCGTTGTGAAGATCAGTGTGATGATTGTACTTATGAGATGCCCAATCCAATGGGAGCGGGAATCGCGAACTTTGTCACGCTTCTCTCTCAGCTAACTCAAGTTTTGAATAGAAACACTGGTCAAGAGGAACGTTCAACCCCCCCTAAGAAAGAACAAGTCGCTATTGAAAGATTCATGAGACAAAGTACTCCTACTTTTAGTGGATCATCCGATCCCACGATTGCTGAACAATGGATCAACTCCATTGAAAAGATATTCTCCATCCTCCAATGCTCTAAAAAAGAGAAGGTTCTCCTGGCGGCTTATCGTATGGAGGGTGAAGCTGATCAATGGTGGACGTTGATCAAAAATACGAAGCCTGAGGAGGAGATCAAGGCTTTGGAATGGAAGGTATTCCGGAAGATGTTTTTCGATAAATATTTTCCACGCACCCTCCGTCTTAAGATGGAAAGGGACTTCCTTTCCCTCAAGCAGAAAGATGAGGAATCTGTGGGAGCGTACGAGGCAAACTTCACAAGGCTTTCACGATACGCTTCCGGCTTTGTCGTTACCCCCGAATGCAAGGTTGACCGCTTCTTTGGTGGGCTGAAGCCTAGCTTGCGGAAAGCTTTAGCGATCCGTGACTTCGACAGATATGAGGAAATTGTCCGATGTGCCCTCAAGGTTGAAATGGAGATCGGAGAATCACAGGGGTATCATGGGGACAAGAAGCGGAAGGTGGACTTCAATGCTGGTGGTCCGATGGATAAATCCAACGACGCTAAGAAATTCCAGCACCCCACTTGCCAAAAGTGTGGAAAGAAGCACCCTGGAAATTGCCTTAGGGGGACAAGAAAATGCTTCAAATGTGGAAGAGAAGGGCACCTGGCTGTTAACTGTCAGCAAGAAGGACCCGCGGCTGCGACGGAGGGGAGGAACGCTCCGTTCGAACCTCAACGCGTTGTTCAATGCTTCAAATGCAAAGAACCGGGTCATTTTGCGAATCATTGCCCTAATCCAAGGGTTATCGGAGGCAATCAACAACCTCCAAGACAGCAAGGAAGAGCTTTTGCCATCACTTCTGCCGAAGTGAACCCCGACAACGAAGTGGTGACAGGTACGCTAGTTATTCATTCAAGAATAGCGAACGTACTTTTTGATTCAGGTTCTACACATTCTTTTATATCTCAAAAGTTTAGTAGAATAATCCCTGCACCACCACAAATCATGGAAGTAAAGATGTCGGTGAGTACGGCAAATGGGGCAATCATTGCATCCCATGAGTATAAGTCCTCCCCTGTTATAATCTGTGGATTGAATTTCCCAGCGAACCTCGTCATACTCCCTTTGGTGGAATTTGATGTAATTCTTGGCATGGATTGGCTTTCCTTATATAGAGCCAACATAAATTGTCGGGAGAGGTAAATCACACTCCATATGGAGAATCGACCCCCGATTCTTTACAAGTGTCAGGAGGAAGATGAATCTCCTTTAGCTCCATCATCTCAAGCATGGATATTACTACCATATGAGCACACATATCTGGCTCAGATGATTGAGTCCAAGGAAGAAACCACCCTTGAAGAAATGCCTATTGTGAGGGAATTCGCTGAAGTATTTCCCGAGGAACTTCCTGGTCTTCCTCCAAGAAGAGATGTTGAGTTCTCAATTGAACTTATACCTGGGGCGCTACCAATATCCAAGACTCCATATAGAATGGCTGTGGTTGAGCTTGAAGAACTGAAGAAACAACTACAGGAGAATCTGGATAAAGGGTTTATACGCCCAAGTGCATCACCATGGGGTGCACCAGTCCTCTTCGTCAAGAAGAAGGATGGGTCAATGCGGCTTTGCATCGATTATCGTGAACTTAACAAAATCACAATAAAGAACAAGTATCCTCTCCCAAGAATCGATGACTTGTTTGATCAGCTGCGTGGAGCACAATACTTCTCCAAGGTCGACTTGCGGTCGGGATATTATCAAGTAAGGGTGAAGAAGGAAGATATCCCCAAGACTTCTTTTCGTACAAGGTACGGGCACTATGAATTCATAGTAATGCCTTTTGGACTCACCAATGCTCCAACAATATTCATGGACTTGATGAATAGAGTCTTTAGATATTACCTAGATAAATTTGTGGTAGTCTTTATAGATGATATTCTAATATACTCCAAAACCAAGGAGGACCATGAGGAGCATTTAAGAACTGTACTGGAGACTTTGCGCAAGGAGAAGCTTTATGCCAAGTACAGCAAGTGTGAGTTCTGGTTGAAGGAGGTCTCATTCTTGGGCCATATCATTACAAGCAATGTGATATCTGTAGACCCCTCCAAAACAGATGCAATTGAGGGATGGCCGAGGCCAACATCGGTAACTGATATCCGTAGCTTCTTGGGGTTAGCTGGATATTATCGATGATTTGTGAGAAACTTCTCACGATTGTCCAACCCTCTTACCAAGATAACTCGAAAGGGAGTAAAGTTTGCTTGGAGTGATGAATGCGAAGAAAGCTTCAAGGAGTTGAAAAGGAGGCTTATCACTGCACCTGTGCTCACTTTACCCACAAGTGGGGAGCTTTTTGTGGTATTCAGTGATGCTTCGAAGAAGGGCTTAGGATGTGTGCTGATGCAGAATGATAAAGTGATATCCTATGCCTCAAGACAGTTGAAAATCCATGAGCGAAACTATCCAACGCATGATCTGGAGTTGGCGGCGGTGATCTTTGCCTTGAAAATCTGGCGGCATTATCTCTATGGAGAGAAATGTGAGATATATACTGACCACAAGAGTCTTAAATATATATTCACACAGAAAGAGCTTAATATGCGCCAGAGAAGATGGATAGAGCTCATAAAGGATTATGACTGTTCAATACATCACCACCCTGGGAAGGCGAACAAGGTAGCGGATGCCCTAAGTAGAAAGGATCCAGCAATTCTATCAATGATGAGAATTGAGAAGGATCCAATCTTCTTAGACTTGATGAAGATGGACGTGGGAATCATAAAGAAGGGAACATCATCAATCCTTTCACAAATGATTGCTCAACCATCTCTTTTGGAAAGGTTAAAGGATGCTCAAAAGGATGATGCGAGAATCCAAGAAAAAGTGGAAGCTATCAAAAAGGGAAAATCCTCAGAGTTTAATGTTAATGAAGAAGGAACTGTGCGGTTTGGGAAAAGACTATGTGTCCCATCAAGTTCGGAGCTGAATAAGGAACTTTTGGATGATGCACATAGTTCAAATTTCTCTATTCACCCAGGGAGCACAAAGATGTATCGAGATCTCCGAGAAAACTTTTGGTGGGATAATATGAAGAAGGAGATCGCCGAATATACATCAAAGTGCCTGGTGTGTCAGCAAGTGAAGGCAGAGAGGCAGAAGTCTAAGGGGATGATGCAACCATTGCCCATACCAGAATGGAAATGGGAGAACATCACCATGGACTTCGTCACTGGACTTCCAAGGACATCCAAAAGCAACAATGCAATCTGGGTTATTGTGGATCGTCTTACAAAGACTGCACACTTCATTGCTATTCGAGAGGATTTCTCTTTGGATCAACTGGCACGGATATATATCAGGGAAGTGGTACGGTTGCATGGAGTACCACTATCTATTGTGTTGGACCGAGATCCAAGATTTACCTCTAAGTTTTGGAAGAGTCTTCAACATGCTCTGAATACTGAACTGAACTTCAGTATGGCCTATCATCCTCAAACTGATGGCCAATCCGAGCGGACTATCCAAACACTTGAGGATATGTTGAGAGCGTGCTCAATAGACTTTAAAGGAGGATGGGATCAACATATTCCTCTAGTTGAGTTCTCTTATAATAATAGTTTCCACTCGAGCATCCAAATGGCACCATATGAAGCCCTATATGGGAAAAGGTACAGAACACCGGCATGTTGGGATGAGGTCGGTGAACGTAAGCTGCTTGGACCAGAAATGGTCGAAGAAATGGTAGAGAAGGTGAAAACCATTCAGCAGCATATCAAGGCAGCCCAAAGTCGACAAAAGAGTTATGCAGATAATCGTCGACGAGACCTTGAGTTTAGAGTCGGAGACATGGTGTTTTTACACATATCTCCGTGGAAGAAGGTCATGAGGTTTGGAAAGAAAGGGAAGTTAAGTCCAAGGTACATCGGCCCCTTCGAGATTCTTGATCGTGTTGGGGATGTGGCCTATCGACTAGCACTTCCACCTACTATGGACAAGGTGCATGATGTCTTCCATGTATCCCTCTTAAGGAAGTACATACCAGACCCTTCACATGTACTCTCTTCCGAGGTGGTACAATTAGAAGACGATCTTTCTTATGAGGAGCAACCAGTGAAGATCTTAGATCGTAGAGAAAAAGTTCTACGAAATAAGACAATGCCCCTCGTCAAGGTGTTGTGGAGAAACCAAAAGTTTGAAGAAGAAACTTGGGAGTCGGAGGATATGATGAAGCTAAGTTACCCACATTTGTTTTAGTGTGGGAAAAGGAAAATTTCGAGGGCGAAATTTCTTAAGGGGGGAATGTTGTAACGACCCAAAATTTCATTAATGGAAAATCCCTCTTGATCCAGTTAAATGTTTCTTTATGTTTTTATAAGATGTCAACTTTTTAGTTTTACTTTAAGATTTGTGACCGTTACTTTTATAGCCGTTGAACAATGATCATCTGGGTAGTTTAAATATAAGGCTTTAACGAACCAATTTTCTACTCAGACAAAGGAAGCGATGGCCTCATCCAGTAGAATTGCCCCTTACGAAGCCCATTTGTCAGAGCTCGGTAAAGAGGTGGCGTCTTTGGGCTTTGCCCTTGACCAAGCCCAAGCTGAGCTTCATCAAGTCAAGCTCGAACGTGATCGTCTACGGGAAAAATGGAAGTTGATAGAGATTACCACTCGAGCGATGTTATCCGAGCAGCCCCAAGAGTCTGTCACCATCGCGCACCTTACCCTTAGGTCTTATGCGGCTATTTTAAGGGGTTATGTAACAAATAAGTAGCACCATGTTCATGTACATTATTTTTGTATATAATAATGAATATAATTTCTAGTCATTTTTGATGCATTGTAATTAGTTTTTAAAGTACAAATGATGTTTTTAGTTATTATTTAATTAAGAATTATATTTTATTAAATTAAAGGATTTTTGAATTAAATAATATTTTAATAAAATATTATTATTATTATTAAATTAATTTTTATTAAATATAAATGATCTTATAATTTTATGAATGCAAATAAAATTTTTATTAAGGTTTGAAAGCCATTTCTGTCAAAACCCGTGAATTTTTTATAAATGTCGGTTTTTATTTTAAAAGTGAAAATTCACATATTTAGAAAATTATTTAGATAAAATAAATATTATTTTTGGAATCAGGACGTCGAAATTATCCAACGGTGAATTTTTCATAATTTTCTGAGACAGCCAAATTTTTGGGTAAAAAGTAAATAACATTTAAATATATAATGTGTTTTATGACATCATAATGACCCAATGGTGATGTAATAAAATACCATAATCCTTATGTTCAGCCAATATGTGTTTTATCATTAAAATAATGAGGTTTTGGGTTTGTTTGACTCACTTTTCAAAGCATTAATGGAGCCCTCAAGACTTATTCAACACTCTGCCTTTTTAAATTAATTTCCATGGGAGTGTGACTCACCTCCACATAAGCAACCCTAATTTTTTTAATAAGTTCGGACCTTGGCCTTGTAAAATATTGTTTTCCACTTTCCTTTTCCAGAAACCATGGGCAAATACCATGGGATGGTTTGTGGTTTGGATTATTTTAATATAAGGGGTCCCAAACCTAAATAATAAAGAATTCTCTCACCTTTCCTATATAAACCCACCCAAGCTCCCACTTCCTCCTCACTCAAATCCCTTGAAGTTCGTCCAACCTCTGTCCTACTCTCTCTAGAATCCTCCCAAGGTGCCCCAAGCTCCCAAGAAGCCTCTCACAAGCCTCTCTCTAGTCTTTGGAAGCACACTTCCAAGTAAGGGTTTTTTCTTCCTTTCTCATTTTTGTCAATTTTCTTTAAGTTGTATTGCCCTTTTAATTTCATTTATGAATGTTGGGGTATGGTTTCGCACATCTCCCATACTGCCCTCTTATTTTTTGAATGATGGGAGACCCCTTTATCTCTCATTAAATGCCTTCCATGTACACCCGTTACTATGCCGAAATTCCGAAAGGAACTTCTCTCTCTTCTTTTACATTCAAGCAATACTTTTGTATCATGAATCTAAATTCCATTTCTATTGTTGTGACATGTATATATATGATCTCCTTACTGTCCATTACATGTAAATATGATGAGGAACCCTTTTCTCTCTCATCAACATTTTTTTATGAATTCTTATGTCACGCCGTTACGCTGCCGAAATCGCACCGATTTTCTAAGCCAATGTCTTTGTGTAGTGAATACCATGCCCATTTCTCCATCAAGGGTATTCACCTTTATGCACATTTACTTATTGATTATAAAGTTTCATGTATGAATTCCACATTCCTTTATCGTGGAAGAAATGATTATGTTTTATGAATCCATGTTTTATGATCCATGTGGCACACTTATGCATGAAATGAAATGTTTAAGAAGGGTGCGCCCTGATAGCGCTCCAATGCATTGGGTAAAGTATAGTATCATGATACGTCATGTGCAATGAGTGTTGACTCATGCTAATTCAAGTGCAACGAGGGTTTACTCGTGCTTCAAGTGTAATGAGGGTTTACTCATGCTCCATGTGCAATGAGCCTTGGCTCATGCTAATTCAATGTTAAGTGTTGTTGCCACATTTCCATGTTATGATTATCATGCTTTATCATGCCTTTATGTTCATGTTTCTCTTATGCTATATTGATATGCCTAGTGCCTAACATGTATTTTACTCCTCATGTTATTCATTGTGTACTCCCTTACTGGGCTTTATAGCTCACCCTTTTCTTATGCATGTCCTCAGGTTATCCCATGAAATGCTAAGTACGAAGGAATGTAGTGGTCATGTAAAGGAAGTTTTCAATAAGGATGTTGTATTTCATGTTTAAAGTTTTTATGTAATGACCCTAAGCCCCAAAGACACTAAACCTCTCGATCTTCTTTGTTGTATCAAGTGAAGTTTTATATAATAAAGCATGTTTAAGTTGTAATAAAAAGCAGGGTTGTCATAATATTTTTTATAGGTAATAATGAGTCGAAGTTGGATTATGTCACATTGAATGAGCAATGAATTTGAGGAAGGTGTTGATGCCTTTTTGGAATTTGCAAAATGAAATGTTCCAAGTAGTGACATTTTTTTCTGTCTATGCCTGAAATGTTTGAATATGAAGAAGTTGAAAAGTAGAGAGATAAAAGATCATCTGATTTGTCATGGTTTTAATCCGAGTTACAACCCTTGGATTTGGCATGGTGAAACTGGACAGAATGTCATTGATGATGATGATTCACAAGATGGTAACTCCGATGGAATTGAAGAAATGATTCGCGATATTGTAGCAGAACAAATTGAGATAGAACCGACAGTTTTACGTCTATATGGTGATGCTGAAAAACCATTATATCCTGGTTGTACAGATTTTACGGTTTTTTCGGCGGTGTTAAGATTGATTAACCTGAAGGCGAAACATGGATGGAGTGACAAAATTTTTACAGAGCTGCTATAATTGATGAAAGACATTCTTCCAAAAGATAACGATCTTCCAGATTCACATTACAAAGCCAAGAAAATATTATGCCCGATGGGATTGGGATACAAGAAAACACATGCCTGTATGAATGACTGCATTATATATAGGAAGGAATATGAATTTCTGTCAGAGTGTCCTAAATGTGGGACATCACGGTATAAGGTGAAAGAAAAATCACAGGCTGGTGTAGAGATTACAAAGCTCCCTTCAAAGGTATTTTGGTATCTTCGTATAATTAATCATTTCAAACATTTATCTACTAATTCACGTGATGCAAAAAGGTTGAGATGGCATGCTGAAGAGCGGGTATGTGATGGAAAAATACTTCATCCATCTGATTATCCACAATGGAAGAAAATTGATGTGCAGTATTCTACATTTGGAAATGAAATTAGAAATCTCAGACTAGGGTTGTGCATAGATGGAATGAATCCATACCTAACCCTCAGTAACACACATAGTTCATGGCCTGTTTTATTGGTAATTTACAACCTCTCTCCTGAAGTTTGTATGAAGTGAAAATATGTCATGTTGAGTATAATGATCTCTGGTCCAAAGCAACCTGGTAATGATATTGATTTTTACTTGTCACCGTTGATTTATGATTTGAAACTGTTATGGGCTGATGGTATTAGGGTGTATGATTCTTATAAAATGGAATATTTTCAACTACATGCAGTACTTCTGTTCACTATAAATGGCTTCCCAGCGTATGGAAATTTTTCTGGATATAGTGTTAAAGGGCATAAAGCATGTCCAATTTGCGAACAACAGACGTCATATTGTCAATTGCATCATGGGAGGAAAATAGTGTACATGGGTCATCGAAAGTTTTTTTCCTATGGAACACCCTTATAGAAGACTAAAAAAGGAATTCAATGGCTCACAAGAATTTGATACTGCTCCAAAACCTTTATCCCTGATCTGTATTTTGAGAGGGTGAAAAACCTTGATGTGACATTGGGAAAGACACAGAAATATGGTAATGATAGACATATTTGGAAGAAAATGTCAATTTTTTTTAGCTACCGTATTGGAGGTATCATGAAGTTAAACATAATATTGATGTCATTCATGTGGAGAAGAATATTTGTGATTCTTTGATTGGAACATTGTTAGATATTAAATGAAAGACTAAAGATGGGTTGAATGCAAGATTAGACTTACTATCAATGGGAATGCGTTTGGAGTTAGCTCCCACTCCTAAAGGAAGACGAACATTTCTTCCCCCGACTTCTCATACATTATCGAAGAGGGAGAAAATTAGCTTCTGTCAGTGTCTTCATGATACCAAAGTGCCTCAAGGTTATTCTTCTAATGTAAAAAATTTTGTATCATTGAAGGACTTGAAGTTGATAGGTATGAAATCACATGATTGTCACGTCATGATGCAACAAATTCTACCAGTTTCATTGCGTGGAATATTTCCCATTCGTGTTAGAAAGACTATAATGAAGTTGTGTTATTTTTTAAATTCAATTTGTAACAAGGCTATTGATGTGAATGATTTGAACATTTTAGAAAAGGATGCAATTTTTATACTTCATCAATTGGAAATGTATTTTCCTCCAAATTTTTTTGATATAATGGTGCATTTAATGATTCATCTGGTTCTAGAAAAAAAGCTTTGTGGACCTGTATATCTTCATTGGATGTATCCTTTTGAAAGGTATATGAAAATATTAAAGGGGTATGTTAAAAATCTATATCAACCTGAAGCCTCCATTATTGAAAAGTATATTTTTGAGGAGGTAGAAGAGTTTTGTATGAGCTACTTGGATGCGGTGAAACACATAGGTTTTCCTCCATCTCGCCATGAACGAGTTAATAATGAGGGAAAGGGGATTCGCGGCTTGAAAGTCAAATCATTGTCAGCTGAACAGATGAAGAAGTTAGAATCATACATCTTGAATAACATAGCTGATGCTCAACCGTATATCACATTTCATATTAATGAGTTGAAACAATGTCTTCCAAAGAAGAAAGAAATGTGGATTTTGAATGAGCACAACAAAACTTTTTTTGTCATGGATTAAAAAGACTTTGCTTGGTAGATCAGATGTATCAGAGACATTAACATGGATAGTGCATGGTCCATGTTTAAATGTGATAACATGGTCCGGTTATGACATTAATGGTTATACATTTCATACAAAAGCTCAGGACAACATAAGTGTAGTTCAGAATAGTGGTGTATTGGTGTTTGCAGAAGCAATTCATTTTTCGAGTGCTAAGGAAAAAAACCCAATTTCTGCATCAAGTGCATATTATGGAGTGATTGAAGACATATGGGAGGTTGATTACTTTAAAATTAAAGTTCCCGTTTTTAACTGTAAATGGTTTAACGGTAACAACAGTGTCAGACACGATGAATTTGGAATGACACTTGTTAATCTGAATAGATTGGAAGACACAAATGATTCTTTTATAATGGAAACACATGAAAAACAAATTTTCTATGTAGTAGATCAATCAGATATGCAGTGGGATGTTGTTTTATAAGGGAAAAAACAATATGTTGGTGAGGATGAAGTTGATGAATATGCTGATTTATGTGAGATCCCTACTTCCATGGAAAGATTAACAGAACATAATGATGATCATGTTGAATACATAGTTTGTGCCATAAGGAACGATCACAACGAAGGAATTTGGGAAAACAATACATTTGTACATTCCTAAAATTATAGGTAACATATGTTTATTTCTTGTTTACATTTATTTTTTCCATAAATGTTAGATATTGTAAGTTTTTTATTTATTAAAACATGTTTTAAAAAAAATAAGTATATGTTTTTGTTTGTTTTAAGTTTGTTTAGTCTAATTTATCATTTTTATAACCATTACATGAATTATATATCTATTATTTTTGTTCACTGAAAATTACTTTACCATGTTTACCATGTTTACCAGGTTTACCATTTTTACCATGTTTATCATCTTGACCATCTTGACCATCTTGACCATCTTTACCATCTTTACCATTGTTTAACATGCTTACCATATTACCAATGTTTACTGTTATGTAACTTTGTACACTTTTCTATTTTCTGATTACAGTAGTATTAAAATATTTGAATTTTTATATTTGTGAACTGACATTTGTTTTTTTTTATGTGAAGGATAATGAAAGATTATTCAGATGATCAACCACATGATTCTGGAGAGGAGCATATTGTTGGTCATACCTCTGGGGATGAACATTCACATACTCCTATTACGACAAAGAGTTCAACGGTTGGTAAACGTGGGTGCACACGTTTACCAAAATTATCACTTGCCCATACGCAGGATTAGAGGATAGTCGTTGAGTTTGATGATGATGATATTACTAGAGGTCCGAATGCAAAAGATTTTAAGAGTTCTGTAGCAACTCAGGCTAAGAGAAAAGTAAGCATTTTGTATGATGATTGGAAAAGTGTGGATAAAGAGATTATCTCTCAGTTGTGGGAGACGATTTTGGTAAGATCTTTTGTCATTGTTTGACTATTCTTTTAATGTTTCTAGTATATATAATATGTTTAACCTCTTCTTTATCAGATGACATTTGATATTCCTGACACTGGAGGAGTCAGGAAGAAATGCTTATCGTTGGCTGCCAGGAGATGGAGGGATTTCAAATCAACCCTCTCATCTGATTTCATTTATGGTCATAGGAGTCATGACAATCCATGTCGTATATATCCTTTTATAGATGAAGACACATGGAGATAGTTTTTTGAAAGTAGAAGAAAATAGTCATTTCTGGTAAGGGAAATGTAAAATTTTATAAACTTTCTTATATAAATGATTTTATTAATGTTTTGTTAATGATTTATTATTCTTAAATTACAGAAAACAAGGAAATATCATCAGGAGATACAATATATGTAACGCCCCGACCCCAGCTACCCAGAGTCGGTGCATTACTTCGTAACATTGGCATGATCACAAAGGATCAAGTCTCGAAAGACCGATTAGTTTAGTAGCCTTGGAAACACTAGATACATTCATAAGTCTTTCATTACATCAAAAAGTGAAAAACTACAATAACAAAGTCTCCATAGTCCACACTCATATCCTCTTCCGACTATCCCTGCAGGTCATTCATAAAATACTTCTTCACATCCTGGAAAATATTAAAACATTGAAAGGGGTGAGCTCAGATGCTCAGTAAGGATAACAATAATGCGGAAGCTTTCATAAATAAACATTAACATTTAAGGCAATGTATAACTAAAACAAAAGCCTTTTAAACATGAACTTCAACATAATATGGCAAAAGTAAAATGAGATAATGCCATTTACTTCTTCACATGGATATTCTACTGGTCGAATAATCACATGCAATATCAATAACCACTTTCATAATGATGGAATGCATAATGCCAGACTATCATAACCACATAGCCAAGGCCTCGTGCCAAGACTACAAATAAGATTTTGTCAAGGCCTTGTGCCAAGACACTAGTTTGTCTCATGAGACCTGCCGATGCATCGAGGAGCTATAGCGGGCTCCACCCGTCACTTATTAAGTCCAATGCATTCCTCATATGAATAGGTTTAAACATATCATAAACCATAACATAATCATATCACATAAAACATGCATAAAGGAAACATAACATTTCCACATTTCAATCACAAGATATCAATACAACACATTGATATAGTAAAAATTCTTTCAAAACCATTTTCAATACCAAAATAAAAGAATGTTAAAACTTTGTATTTATTTTTCATTAAAAAAAAGTGATGGATTGTAAAGGAAGCAGAAACTCAAATAATGGTCACGGCGGCGGAGAAGTCATTGTCGCCGCATAAGTACGGAAAGAAAAACATTCCCTTTTTTCGTTTAGCAAAACGCTTCGTATAAAAAGATTCCTTTTGTACAAACGTAAAAGTCAAAGGGGTTTATACACCGTATAAATGAAAATTGTGTATAAAACCAAATATGCCTCAATGAAAGGAGATTGAGACGAAGTACTTTAAAAGATAATTTTTAAATAAAATATATCTATTATGTGTATTCACTATAGGTACACATAAATAATGTAAAAATACAAGATAGGACATAATAATATCATGACATAATTTGAAAGTAGGAGATTAACCCAAAGAATGGAAGTTGGGTTAAGAAGTTCCCTTACCTTGTGTCCGACTTGACTCAACCGTTCTTTAA
Source organism: Viscum album (assembly GCA_963277665.1). NCBI lineage: Eukaryota > Viridiplantae > Streptophyta > Magnoliopsida > Santalales > Viscaceae > Viscum > Viscum album. The sequence goes on along the minus strand of OY728121.1, from coordinate 1,628,238,353 downwards.
CCTCCTGAATAATAAACTAGAGTTAATATCTACCTTATTAAGAACCATTTTCAATTTCATTATCCTTTTTATATCACTTATTACAATGTTATGAACATTATGTAATTATTTAAGTTAATAACGGTCGTTTTGTCGATCTTTGGTACATGAGTCAACAATAAACTTCTTATAATTATAAGTTGTTCATGTGGTGAAATATCCATTATATCCAGAATTATATTAATGATGTAGATATCATATATATCATATATATACAGTATATACATTCATTTATAATATTACGTAACATTTAGAGGTAAGAAATGAAATGCACCGTTCATGGAGACGGTAAGCCGTACGTACGCATGAACGCTACTTTCATTTCAATTTCATATTTAATGGAATGAAATCATAATGATATAAATGTATAATATAATTCCAGTATAATATAGTGTATAATACCATTTACTCCATCCTTTATACATCCCACACATGGCATTAACGATTCAAATCACTTTGAGGGGGCGGTAGTCCGCACTTCCTAAAATGAAATTATCGCGTTTTACCCATAATGGAAATCATAAAGTATGCCATAAATGAGAAATACAGAAGCATAAGTAAAACAAAAACATATTATATATCATATATAAAAATAGTGACATCTTAATGGCCACCTTTGGAGGTGTTATATGAGTGTTGAACAATCATCGTTTCGTGAGGCAGAAATTCGCCATCCACAGAAACCGTATGTTCTTTAACCATTAGATGTAGGTGTGTGTAAGTGTAGCTCGAATCCTTCTTATAACAACATCCTAGTATATTTAGGATACTGGTGTTGTTACAAAAGAAATGAATAAAAAGAGTTTAGGGGGTTGGAGAAGAAAAATAAAACAAAACAACATTAGAAAAGACATTACCTCAAAATCGGGTAACTCTTTTTGATTTGAGCTAAAGGCTTCCTTGGGAAGAGTTCTGCCCAAAGTGAGGTTTCTAGGAGTAAGGAAGGAATGTTGGGAGAGTATTTGGGCAGAGGTTGGCCGAGCCAAATGGCTTGATGGTGTGAATAAGGTGGGAGAGGTGGGGGCCTTTTATAAGTGGAGAGGAGGGGCACTTTTGGAAAGTAATGAAATGTTACATTATTTCAAAATGCTTTTCGGATTCTAAAGGTCCCACATCTATATAATTCGAGGCTAAGGTGATAAGGTTTCGAAATATCTTCATCCAATAGGCTTTGGACAAGTGTAAGCCTCGGATTTTGCATTATCTTCTCATTTTATTTAAATCGTCAAATAATGATGTCATCGCTGCATCATTATTATGTCATAAATACTTTAATTTATTTAATGTCTAAAAATTATAAAACAAATACTATGATGTAGGAAATCTTTTTAGCTTTCCAATGACTATTTATAATCAAAATTTGGACTTGTATAACCCCAATTAAAAATTGTTTTAGTAGAACAATTTATGTTAGTGTCATTTTCACTTTAACATTAAATAAAAAGTAATTTATGTTATTTCCCAACAAAAGTGGATCCATGGGGTCCCCAAGTTAGGCCATGGCTTGTCTTGGTCGGCCATGACTCAACCAATGAGGTTGGGACATGTGTCTAGGTCATTTCATATTATTAATGTATTATTTATACCTTAAACTACACTAATTACCACTAATCGCGATTAAGAACTTAAAAGTTACTATTCACCAAAAAATTATTTTGATCTCATTGAACCACATTTTACTTCTTAATGACAACCATGTATGTCGGATTTTTGAAAATCAAATCACAGAAGTTGTAATATTTCATTTAAACGAAAAATCAGTTATTTAACTACCACTTAGTGGTTTCACTATTCATCAAAAATTGAAGTTTTTCAGAATAAGGCCAAAATTTCACCCTAAGCTATAATTGATATTCCGAATTCAAAAATGATGTCTATTTTACAAAATTCCAAACATATAAGTTGTATTAATTAATTTCATAATTAATTCCCGCTGTTACAACAAATAGCGTGTTTTTAAGAAACAATTTATATCAAAAGTTTGGCAATTGTTTATGTCCAATTTCAATGTTAAATTAATTCTAATGACCACCATTGGATAAAATGGTAAAAATATTTTCTAATTATACCTTAAAACCACTAAATAGTATAATTTATCTGTATAAATTATTTTGATTAAAAAAGTTGTTTTTATGTATTTTTCACTATTCATAAAAAATTAGAAGTTCTCAGAAAAATACCAAAAATTCAACATAGGCTAATTTCGATATTACGAATACAAAAATGAAGTCCATTTTGAAATATAAAATTTCTATAATTTTAAAAAGTGGTTATTACTATTCATAACGGCTATTTTGATTAGTTGCGGTGTGTTAGAACTCGAACTTGCGTACAATGCAAGCTATTGCATTATTGAATGAGAAGCGTATCGTGGAAGCTCGGGGTGTTACATTCTCCCCTCCTTCAATAAATTGCGTCCTCGCAATTTGAAATTTTTCTTTGATAATAAAAGGCTGAAAATAGAAAATACCTTTGTGGAAAACCCACATCGGAAATAAGGTTAATAAATATATAACATTAAAAGAAAGCAGGATAAGTACAAAGGTCACCCGATATAGCCCATTCTAGGATTCTATGAAAATATGGATATGGAGGAGAAACAAACCATCAAGGTCTGATGGAGAGTTATAGAAAACAGGATTAGGAGAATGTTTAACCACAAGAAAATCACAAACTTGTGATTGGTTAAACGGTCATTGAATCCCCAGTTGGAAAAGTTAACCGACAACATTTTTGTTTTAAGTTACCTTTTATAATGTTGAGGAATTTATTTATGAGATTTACTAAGAACGTAGGGGAATATACATACTTGTTATGTATACTTTCATTCGTTAATAAATTTTTACCACAAACCCAACTTTTACTCCAAATGGTAACGGAACTCAAAAATATTCTATTTATCCTAATTGTATAAGGTTCCAAATGTTAACACATACCATTTAGATTAGTAAAACGATTTTGTAATAACCAGGGACTTCCTGTAGGCTAGTGGTAGGAAATAAAGGCTTGTCGCACTATGGTTGTGGGTTCGATTCCTGCAGCTGTGTCCGACGCGACGGGTTATTCCCCACCCTGCAGGTTGTCCTTTTTCTAAAAATATAGTATTATAGTATTCCAGAAATAATCTTCAGAAAAGTTTTAACCTTAAACAATACTATTCAAAGTTCAACTTAATCCATCCCAACATTTATAGTTATCCAAAATACCTCTGTCCAAACTTTCTCTAAAAGGTCTCTTAATTCCAAAATCAATTGTAACATCAGATTCCCCAAACAAAGAAAAGTTTCTCTTATTGTCACATACTAAAAATATGATTACCTTAATCATATTAAAACCTTACTGAAACCAACAAGTACTGCAGTACAATCCTTATATAGATCACATTATTCTAATAACCAGAATATAATCCATGAGTCCGAAAGCATCAATACATTAGTTATTCTGCTTCAACTGTAGTAATAGCATAAGATTGTCCTTGATCCCTTGGCCTTTTCTGAGGTAAGATTCCTTGACGCTTAGGACATTCATTTGCGTAATGACCCATTTCTCTACAATTGTAGCATTCAACTTTGACAGCCTCTTTCTTTCCCTTGCAATCACGTGCCTGGTGACCTTTTTCTCCACATTTATAACAGACTTCCATTCCTTTTAGGCAAGTACCAGGGTGATTCTTCCCACAATTATCACATAATGGAAAATCCTTCTTTCCCTTTTTCCCTTTATCTGTCTCTTGTTCCACCGTTCTCTTCTTCTCTTGCTTTACTTTGTTGTCATAAGACTTAGAGAATTCCTTTTCTGTCTTGATAGCACATGAGACTATATCTTCGTATGATGAGAAGGATTGTGATACTAAAGCTCGACGGAGAAATGGTTTTAACCCATCAAAGAAACGATCAATCTTACTCCTTGGGTTACGTATATAATCGGCAGCATGCCTCGCTAACCTTGTAAAGTTAGCCTCATACTTTGCGACATTCTCATCCTCCTTCTGCCTCAGACTCAGAAATTGCCTTTCCATATCTGCTCGATGGTCACGAGGAAAGTATTTTTCTAAGAAAAGCTCTTTGAACTCCCTCCATTCCATATTCGATACGTCATCATCTTCCTTTGTGTTTTGAATCAGTGACCACCACTGATCGGCATCTCCAGTGAGGCGGTAAACTGCCATGACAACCTTCTCCCTTTCACTACTCCCCAAGGCATGGAATATTTTCTCTAAGGAATTTATCCATTGCTCAGCTACTGTAGGATTTGTACTCCCATTGAAGGTTGGCGGTTGTTGCCTCATGAAACGGTCTAGCATTGATCCTCCACGTTGCGAATCAGGGTGCTCCATACGAGTAAGGTTGTTATTCATAACCTGCGTGAGTTGTCCCAGTATGGTAATAAGTTGATCAGCACCAGTTGTATCTCCAGGTCCACAATAATTATCTTGAGCAGGAGGGCAATCCCTACACGGAGTTCGTGCATTGATACAGTTTCCATTCCTTCTACTAGGCGCCATTTCTAAACAATGGCATAATCCAGATTAGTTTATGAATCAAAATACATAATTCCATACTTGTATAATACTTAACATAAATTGAACTATTTATGGATATAATCCATAATCATAAAAAGAAATGTTTCCTTTGAGGAAGTATGTACTCATAAACCTTACATAATGGTTTGTAAAGAAAATGAGAATTATCCTAAGCATATCCCCCGGGAGTGTCATAACCAAGAGTGCAGCAAGGCCCGTTGTCGTGCACCAGTTCCCGTTTGAGTCTAGCTCAAAGCGGTGTTTTCGGGTTTTACCCCTAGGTACATCTGTGCCAGAGCCACCTCTACCTGCTCGTATCCAGACAGGGATGTATTGCTCGGAAAACTCACAACATCTCTACAATACTAAAATTCTAGGAAGTTCTTCTATACTAATCCTCAAAGTCTATCTTTGGGCTATGTGCTCTAATCAGAGTTTATCTAAATCTAGCTTCCAAGGTTAGTACTAAACTGCCTCTGATACCAACTGTAACGCCCCGACCCCAGCTACCCAGAGTCGGTGCATTACTTCGTAACATTGGCATGATCACAAAGGATCAAGTCTCGAAAGACCGATTAGTTTAGTAGCCTTGGAAACACTAGATACATTCATAAGTCTTTCATTACATCAAAAAGTGAAAAACTACAATAACAAAGTCTCCATAGTCCACACTCATATCCTCTTCCGACTATCCCTGCAGGTCATTCATAAAATACTTCTTCACATCCTGGAAAATATTAAAACATTGAAAGGGGTGAGCTCAGATGCTCAGTAAGGATAACAATAATGCGGAAGCTTTCATAAATAAACATTAACATTTAAGGCAATGTATAACTAAAACAAAAGCCTTTTAAACATGAACTTCAACATAATATGGCAAAAGTAAAATGAGATAATGCCATTTACTTCTTCACATGGATATTCTACTGGTCGAATAATCACATGCAATATCAATAACCACTTTCATAATGATGGAATGCATAATGCCAGACTATCATAACCACATAGCCAAGGCCTCGTGCCAAGACTACAAATAAGATTTTGTCAAGGCCTTTTGCCAAGACACTAGTTTGTCTCATGAGACCTGCCGATGCATCGAGGAGCTATAGCGGGCTCCACCCGTCACTTATTAAGTCCAATGCATTCCTCATATGAATAGGTTTAAACATATCATAAACCATAACATAATCATATCACATAAAACATGCATAAAGGAAACATAACATTTCCACATTTCAATCACAAGATATCAATACAACACATTGATATAGTAAAAATTCTTTCAAAACCATTTTCAATACCAAAATAAAAGAATGTTAAAACTTTGTATTTATTTTTCATTAAAAAAAAGTGATGGATTGTAAAGGAAGCAGAAACTCAAATAATGGTCACGGCGGCGGAGAAGTCATTGTCGCCGCATAAGTACGGAAAGAAAAACATTCCCTTTTTTCGTTTAGCAAAACGCTTCGTATAAAAAGATTCCTTTTGTACAAACGTAAAAGTCAAAGGGGTTTATACACCGTATAAATGAAAATTGTGTATAAAACCAAATATGCCTCAATGAAAGGAGATTGAGACGAAGTACTTTAAAAGATAATTTTTAAATAAAATATATCTATTATGTGTATTCACTATAGGTACACATAAATAATGTAAAAATACAAGATAGGACATAATAATATCATGACATAATTTGAAAGTAGGAGATTAACCCAAAGAATGGAAGTTGGGTTAAGAAGTTCCCTTACCTTGTGTCCGACTTGACTCAACCGTTCTTTAACCTCCTGAATAATAAACTAGAGTTAATATCTACCTTATTAAGAACCATTTTCAATTTCATTATCCTTTTTATATCACTTATTACAATGTTATGAACATTATGTAATTATTTAAGTTAATAACGGTCGTTTTGTCGATCTTTGGTACATGAGTCAACAATAAACTTCTTATAATTATAAGTTGTTCATGTGGTGAAATATCCATTATATCCAGAATTATATTAATGATGTAGATATCATATATATCATATATATACAGTATATACATTCATTTATAATATTACGTAACATTTAGAGGTAAGAAATGAAATGCACCGTTCATGGAGACGGTAAGCCGTACGTACGCATGAACGCTACTTTCATTTCAATTTCATATTTAATGGAATGAAATCATAATGATATAAATGTATAATATAATTCCAGTATAATATAGTGTATAATACCATTTACTCCATCCTTTATACATCCCACACATGGCATTAACGATTCAAATCACTTTGAGGGGGCGGTAGTCCGCACTTCCTAAAATGAAATTATCGCGTTTTACCCATAATGGAAATCATAAAGTATGCCATAAATGAGAAATACAGAAGCATAAGTAAAACAAAAACATATTATATATCATATATAAAAATAGTGACATCTTAATGGCCACCTTTGGAGGTGTTATATGAGTGTTGAACAATCATCGTTTCGTGAGGCAGAAATTCGCCATCCACAGAAACCGTATGTTCTTTAACCATTAGATGTAGGTGTGTGTAAGTGTAGCTCGAATCCTTCTTATAACAACATCCTAGTATATTGAGGATACTGGTGTTGTTACAAAAGAAATGAATAAAAAGAGTTTAGGGGGTTGGAGAAGAAAAATAAAACAAAACAACATTAGAAAAGACATTACCTCAAAATCGGGTAACTCTTTTTGATTTGAGCTAAAGGCTTCCTTGGGAAGAGTTCTGCCCAAAGTGAGGTTTCTAGGAGTAAGGAAGGAATGTTGGGAGAGTATTTGGGCAGAGTTTGGCCGAGCCAAATGGCTTGATGGTGTGAATAAGGTGGGAGAGGTGGGGGCCTTTTATAAGTGGAGAGGAGGGGCACTTTTGGAAAGTAATGAAATGTTACATTATTTCAAAATGCTTTTCGGATTCTAAAGGTCCCACATCTATATAATTCGAGGCTAAGGTGATAAGGTTTCGAAATATCTTCATCCAATAGGCTTTGGACAAGTGTAAGCCTCGGATTTTGCATTATCTTCTCATTTTATTTAAATCGTCAAATAATGATGTCATCGCTGCATCATTATTATGTCATAAATACTTTAATTTATTTAATGTCTAAAAATTATAAAACAAATACTATGATGTAGGAAATCTTTTTAGCTTTCCAATGACTATTTATAATCAAAATTTGGACTTGTATAACCCCAATTAAAAATTGTTTTAGTAGAACAATTTATGTTAGTGTCATTTTCACTTTAACATTAAATAAAAAGTAATTTATGTTATTTCCCAACAAAAGTGGATCCATGGGGTCCCCAAGTTAGGCCATGGCTTGTCTTGGTCGGCCATGACTCAACCAATGAGGTTGGGACATGTGTCTAGGTCATTTCATATTATTAATGTATTATTTATACCTTAAACTACACTAATTACCACTAATCGCGATTAAGAACTTAAAAGTTACTATTCACCAAAAAATTATTTTGATCTCATTGAACCACATTTTACTTCTTAATGACAAACATGTATGTCGGATTTTTGAAAATCAAATCACAGAAGTTGTAATATTTCATTTAAACGAAAAATCAGTTATTTAACTACCACTTAGTGGTTTCACTATTCATCAAAAATTGAAGTTTTTCAGAATAAGGCCAAAATTTCACCCTAAGCTATAATTGATATTCCGAATTCAAAAATGATGTCTATTTTACAAAATTCCAAACATATAAGTTGTATTAATTAATTTCATAATTAATTCCCGCTGTTACAACAAATAGCGTGTTTTTAAGAAACAATTTATATCAAAAGTTTGGCAATTGTTTATGTCCAATTTCAATGTTAAATTAATTCTAATGACCACCATTGGATAAAATGGTAAAAATATTTTCTAATTATACCTTAAAACCACTAAATAGTATAATTTATCTGTATAAATTATTTTGATTAAAAAAGTTGTTTTTATGTATTTTTCACTATTCATAAAAAATTAGAAGTTCTCAGAAAAATACCAAAAATTCAACATAGGCTAATTTCGATATTACGAATACAAAAATGAAGTCCATTTTGAAATATAAAATTTCTATAATTTTAAAAAGTGGTTATTACTATTCATAACGGCTATTTTGATTAGTTGCGGTGTGTTAGAACTCGAACTTGCGTACAATGAAAGCTATTGCATTATTGAATGAGAAGCGTATCGTGGAAGCTCGGGGTGTTACAATATAAAAATGTATACCCTCATTGTTTATCTCAGGGAGGGTATGCATTATTGGAAGAAAAAATGATGGCGGAAAAATTTCAACAACTAAGAGCTGAGTCTTCAAGCTCTGGAGAGGTGGCCCCTCCATCCCCTCCATCTAGACATGAAAAATGGAAGAGAGCTCGGAAGGGAAAAAAGGGCAATATCTTTCGGAAGAATCGAGAATCGTAGCTGAGAGGATTGTAAGATATCTATTTTATTTATTTAATTTAACTATTTTCTTCATATAATTTCAATCATTACAGAAATGTTCAATTAATTAATACAGGACTCTCTTGAGGAGCAGAGTTCAGAGGGGACATTTACAGCTACTGGGAGGGAAGATATTTTATTTGCAGCATTGGGAAGGCCCAAACATCCTGGTCGTGTAAGAGGATATCCGGCAGGTGTATCGGTAAGAAAAGTGTTTCCATGTTCTTCAACTTCTAACATTGAGGGGGTTTATAAAAAAAATAGAATCCTTAGAGGATGAAGGTCATAATATTAATGCGACGATGGAGGACAAGATTAGAGATTCGGTGCAGTCTATGTTTGCAGAAATGCAAAGACAATTTTAGACTGCAGCTCCCACTCCTCCACCTCCCCCTGCAGACCCCATTATTTATCCTCCACCTCCGCCAGTAGCTCTCACTCCCCCACCTCAGCCTGTGGACCCCATTTTTTATCCTATGCCTCCGCCGCAGCTTCCTACTTATTGCGAGTTGTATGTTGATGATTCTCAACATCATATAGTAGCATATGGGTTGATATATTGTATAGGAGATACAGTTCATCATCAACAATTAGAGGTAGAGAATCAGAGGGTCATTGTACAGGATATTATAGATATATCAGCTAGGGTACCAATACCTACAGATGAGGTGGCGACAGTTGGACAGAGTATCGGCCATTTTTTAATTTGGTCATCCAGACTTCTTCGAATCATTACCATAGAGGTATGAATGTTATATCTTTTATTTTATTTTTTATTAAATTTGTTTTATCATTTGAAAACTAATAAATTTTTCAATTTTTTTTATAGGAATACTTCAAAGGTAAAGAAATATTGTATAGACAACAACAAATACAAATGGCTATGACATCAGATACAGATTCAAATGGTCATGACAGATTTTCAAGATATTCACATTTTTTTTCGGGTTATTATGAGTTTCCAATGGAAGCTCATGTTTTTGGACGTGAAATAAGAGTGGGGATTATAAAAACTGATATCATGGAGCTTGTTACTGGAGATAAGTTGGGCATCAACGTGGTGCAAATTTTTTCCATGTAAGTCTTAACACCTTTTCCCTGCGTTATATTTATTAAAAATGTATACTTATGTGTGTTTTTTATTAGGTATATTTATAAAATTTTTGAGAGGAATGAGCTGACAGAAGTATATGGATTCATGGACCCGCAATTGATTTCCCCTGAAGCATATTCATTGAATGAGGAACAAAGAATGGTTTATATTTCTGAAAGATTTGAAAGAATATAATCACACAATGTTGGATGATGCCTTTTTGTGAGAGGTATGAAACACATTTCTCTCAAAGAGTTAATTATCTTTTAACATAAAAAACCACTAACGTCAAATTTCCTTTTATCAGTGATCATTGGATGTTAGGGGTTTTTTTCCCAAGGGAGAAAGCCCTTTATTGGATATGCTCTGTCCATGGTGATGTGCAGGAAAGTTTTAAGAATATATTGGAAAAGTAAGTTTCAATATCTCAATAGTTTTATATATTATATTGAATTTTAAATTTACCCCATTCGTATTATTTTCTAACAGTGCATGGGCCTACTTTTGAAAAAACACAAAGAAAAGAGGTGCAAAGATCAAATATGTAAATGCGAAGGTAAATATCCATTTATAATTTGTACTTTTTGATTTATTACATAAAAATAATATATTGAATTTACACTCATTCAAACAGAATTATCATGAACAACAAGGCCTCATCGAATGCGGATATTATATGTTAAGATTTATGTATGAAATAATAACAACTGGGACAAATGTGAACTTTGACCTAGTATGATTTCCTCTTAAACTTTTCCATAATATTTAAATTTAATTTATTCATTATACACGTTAACTACTTTCTTTTTCATTTGTATCTTTTTTATGACCCTAAACCCTATACTGCTGAAGACATCAAACACTTCCAAGTGGAGTGGTCAAATTATTTTACAAGTTTGATTGACTTTTAGTTGTTTGTAATGTAAAATTTAATTTTGAATATTGTTGTTGTAATTGTGTATTTGGTAGTTTTTTAGGTTGGATTTAGTTTTTTTTTGAAGTTGACAGTGTAAGTTTTGAATGTTATATAAGTGAATGTTTATTTTTTCTCTGCTTCTTATTTTGGTTTACTTATGATGGTTTTTCTGGTATGGATTTGGGTCTATGGGGGAGGGGTTCCAAGGGTGTGGGGGTGTGTTCAGTGGGGTTAGGGGGTGTCCAGCGGTCTGGGAGGGTTGTCCGGTGGGGTGGGGGGATAGTCCAGGGGGGTGACAGGGCTGTCCAGGGGTGTGGGAAGGCGGTCCAGGGGTGGGGGGGTATACATGAGGGTGGGGGGGTTGTCCAGGGGTGTGGTGGGGGCTGTTAAGTGGGGTGAGGGGGTGCTATTCAGGCGGGTGGGGGTTGTCGAGGGGTGTTTGGGGCTGTCCGGGGGTCGGGGGCAGTCCAGGAGTGTGGTGGGGGCTCCAATGGGGTTGGGGAGGGCTGTCCAAGGGGTATACATGAGGGTGGGAGCTCCAATGGGGTGGGGGAGGGCTGTCCAGGGGGTATACATGAGGGTGTGGGCTCCAACGGGGTGGGGGAGGGCTTTCCCTGGGGTATACATGAGGGTGGGGGCTGTCTAGGGGGTATGTTTTATATGTTATCAATGCACATGCTTAATTTTGATCTACTTCAGTTTTTGTGGTACAATTTCTTGATTTGTTTTCTGGTTGATTCTGGTGGAGTGCAGATGACTGCATTCAATTTTTTAAAAAAAATTGGGTTTATCACGTCAGTTATTTAATAACCGACGTGATAAAAGGCTTGGGAAATGGTTTATCACATCGGTTATTTAATAACCGATGTTATAAAAGGCCTGGGAAATGGTTTATCACGTCGGTTATTTAATAACCGACGTGATAAAAGGCCTGGAAAATGTTTTACCACATCGGTTATTTAATAACCGACGTGATAAACCACCTCCCCCGGTTTATCATTTCGGTTATTTAATAACCGACGTGATAAACCCCCCTCCCCCCGGTTTATCACGGTAGTTATATAATAACCGACGTGATAAACCCCCCTCCCCCCGGTTTATCACGTCGGTTGTTTAATAACTGACGTGATAACCCCCCCCCCCCCCCCCCCGTTGGTTTATCACGTCGGTTCTTTAATAACCGACGTGATAAACCCCCCTCCCCCCATTTTATCACGGCGGTTCTATAATAACCGACGTGATAAACCCCCCTCCCCCGGTTTATCACGTCGGTTATTAAAAAACCGACGTAATAAATCCTCCACCCCCCGGTTTATCACATCGGTTGTTTAATAACCGACGTGATAACCCCCCCCCCCATTTATCACGAAGGTTCTATAATAACCAACCTGATAAACCCCCCACCCCCTGGTTTATCAGGTCGGTTCTTTAATAACCGACGTGATAGACTATTTCCTCGTACTTTTATCATGTCGGTTTTTTAATAACCGACGTGATAAACCATTTCCAGGACTTTTATCATGTCGGTTGTTAAATAACCGACGTGATAAACCCTTCCCGTTTTATTTATCACGTCGGTTCTAAAATAACCAACGTCATAAACATCACGATTTTATGTTTTTGGCATTGGTTTTTAAATAACCGATGTCAAAATTGTTATTTATAACGTCGCCCGTATTAACGTCGGCTAGAAACCGACGTAAAAAATGAAAAATAACCGACATAAAAAATGTTTTCTACACTAGTGAGAATGGGATCATTGAGTATACATCAAAGTTCCTTGTATGTAAACAAGTGAAGACTGAGAGGCAGAAGATTAAGGGGATGATGCAACCATTACCCATACCAACATGGAAATGGGAAAACATCACCATGGACTTCTTCACTAGACTTCCAAATATATCCAAAGGAAACAATGTTATCTGGGTTGTTGTAGATTGTCTTACAAAGACTGCACACTTCATTGTAATTTGGGAGGATTTCTCATTGGATCAACTAGCATGAATATACATCATAGAATTGGTAAGACTGCATAGTGTACCACTATCGATTGTATCCAATTGAGATCCAATATTCACCTTAATATTCTAGAAGAGTCTCCAACATGCTCTGAATACTGATCTGAACATCAGTATGGTTTATCATCCTCAAACTAAAGTCCAATATGAACAGACTATCCAGACACTTGAGTACATGTTGAGAGATTTCTCAATAGACTTCAAAGGTGGATGGGACCAACATCTTACTTTGATGGAGTTCTCTTACAACAACAACTTCCACTCAAGAATCCAAATGGCTCTTTATGAAGCCCTTTATGGGAAGAGGTGTCGAACACCAGAATGTTGGGATGAAGCTGGGGAGGGAAACCTTCTTGGTCTATAAATGGTCAAAGAAATGGTGGAGAAAGTTAAGACCATCCAGAAGCACATAAAAGCTACTCAGAGTTGATAAAAGAGCTATGTTGATAATCATCAATGAGACCTAGGGTTTGATGTTGGAGATGTGGTATTCCTCTACATATCACCATGTAAGGGATTTATGAGATTTGGGAAGAAGGGAAAACATAGTCCAGGGAACATCACCCATTTTGATATCTTTGATCGCATTAAAGAAGTGACCTATTGACTAAAACTCCCACTGAATCTGTCTCAAGTGCATGATGTATTTCATGTATCACTCTTGAGGATGTACAAACCTAATCCATCACATGTACTCAATCCAGATGTGGTGCCATTGGAGAATGACCTCTCCTATGAAGAGAAGCCGGTGAAGATCTTAGATCATATAGAAAAAGTTCTAAAAAATAAGATGATTTCCCTCATAAAGGTGTTATGGAGAAACCACAAGTTTGAAGAAGCAATGTGGGAACTAGAGAAAGTGATGAGGTAGAGTTACCCTCATTTGTTTTAGTGTGGGAAAAGGAAAATTTGTGGGCGAAGTTTCTTAAGGGGGGAATGTTGTAATGACCTGGTCATTTATGAAAAAAAATTCCTTTCTTTTAATGTCTTATAGAAAACACATGCACTATTTTTTTATTATTGTTGGGATTAAATGACCGTTAAGTATCATTACCATTGATAATATATCTTTTGAATAGTGATCACATGACTGATATAAATTTAAGGTTTTTAAAAGGATTCCTTTTGATATAGACAAAGGATAGAATGGATTCATTCAGTAGACTCGGGCCATACAAAGCTAATTTTTCGGAGCTCATAAAGGAGGTAGTGTCACTAAGATTAGCTCTTAACCAAGACCAAGCCGAGCTTCAACATGTTAATCTTGAATGGAATCTCTTATGGGAGAAGTTCAAGTTAATAGTGACAACCACCTGGGTGATGTTATCCAAGCGGCCCCAAGAGTCTCTCACCATTGCATACCTTACCCGAAGGCCTTATGTGGGTGTTATAAGGGGTTATGTAATAATACATTAGTTACTTATTATATAGTCCCTTTTTATAAATAAGAGTCTTATTCCATCAATTCCTTTATGAGAATAGTTTTTTTTAAATATAATGAATTAGATAAATTGATTTTTTGGGTAAAATGGTACTTTTTTATAAATATATAAATTATTATATTAAACTGGGGTTTTAAAAATAATAATATTATTATAGTGTTAAAATAACACTCCTTTTAATTATAAGTGATGATTATATTTATTCCTTATTTTTTTACTCTATAAATGATTAAGTATTAAGTTTGATAAGAATTATATTTTTATAAAATAAAGCAGAAATTTCATTTTTAATTAAATAATTAATTTGATGAATTAATGAATTTTTAGAATAAATAATATTTTAATAAAATATTATTATTATTATATATTTATTAAATATAAATGGTTATATAATTTTTATGAAGTCAAATCTAACTTTTATTAATATTTGGAAACAATTTTTGTCAAAACCCATCAATTTTCAATAAATGAAGGTTTTAATTTTAAAAGTAAAAATTCACATATTTATAAAATTATTTAGATAAAATTAATATTATTTTTTTAATCAGGACGTCAAAATTATCCAACACTAAATTTTTTACAATTTTCTAAGGCAATCAAACTTTTGGGTAAAAATTAAATACCGTATAAATATATAATGTGTTTTATGACATCATAATAACCCAATAGTGATATAATAAAATACACTAAAATTAATATTCAGAAAATATATGTTTTACATTTAAAATAATGTGATTTCATATTTTATTTGATTAATTTTATAATTCCTTAGTGGACCCTCTAAGACTTATAAAATATTTTAACATTTTAAAATGATTTCCTTGAGAGTGTGATCACCTCCACATAAGCATGCCTAATATTTTAATATGTTTGTACCTTGTCCTTATAAAATATTATATACCACTCCCCTTTGGTAGAAACCATGGGCAAAAAACATTGTATGGTTTTTGGTTTTGAGTATTTTAATGTGTGGTGTCCTAAACCTAAATAATAAAGAATTCCCTCTCCTTTCCTATATAAACCCACCCAATCTCTCATTCCTCTTCACTAAAACCATCTGAAGCTCTACCGCCCTCTGATCCATACTCCCTAGAGTCCTCCAAAGGTTCCTCAGAGCTCCCAAGAAGCCTTTCTCAAGCCTTTGGGATTTAATATCCAAGTAAGGGATCGCACTCTTCTCATTTCCATTCAAGATACTCTTTTACATTATGCATCTTAAGTTCCATAATTATATGTTGTTTTATTATGTTACATGACCCCCATAATATCCATTTGATATATATATGATGATATATTCCTTTCACTCTCATAAATATCCCCAATAATCCTTTAATCACACCCATTACTATGCCGAAATTCCGTAAGGGATTTTCCACCCTCCTCTTTTATTAAGCAGTCTTTTAATGTTATATCTTTTAATTTCTTTTATTCCTGTGTTGGGATATATTATTAAATATCCTACATTAATTAATACTTAGAATTTCATGGTATAACCTGAGGACATACATAAGAAAAGGGTGATCTATAAATCCCATTAAGGTATTAAACAAGTCATAACAACAAGAATACAATACATGTTAGGCAATAGGCATATCAATGGAGCATAAGAGAAACGTGAACATAAATGTGGTAACAATATACAACATGATATCAACATGAAAAAAGGCTCATTTTTCATGGATTATAATGATTAAACCATTATTTCACTTGGCTTATCATGATACTAAACATTACCCAATGTATTGGAGTGCTATCAGGGCGCACCCTTCATAAACATTTCAATCTCACGCATAAGTGTGCCACATTGATTATATAACATGGAATAATTCAACATCATAAGTTATTCCACAATCAAGTAATGTGGAATAAATACATGTATTTACCATTAAATAATTATATGTGCATAAAGTTAAATACCATTGATAAATAAATGGGTATGGTACTCACTACATGATGATTTTGGCTTGAAAAATCACGGTGCAATTTCAACAGCATAACGATGTCATATGGAAATTCATAAATTGGGTTGATGATAGTGAAAGGGGTCCCTAATAATTTATACATGAAATTGACATTAAGTTAATCATGTATCACAATATCCCAACATATGAAATGGAATTTATATACATAATATATAAGAAATGCTTGAATAGAAATAAGAAGAGATAAATCCCTTATGGAGTTTTGGCATGGTAACAGGTGTACATGGAAGGCATTAATGAGAGATAAAGGGGTAAATCATCATTGAAACACAATTAATGAAGTATGGGGAGGTGTGAAATCATACCCCAACATTTTTAATTTAATTTAAAAGGTTATTACAACATAAAGAAACTTGGATAAAAATGAGAAGGGAAGGAATCTCTTACTTGAGTGTGTGACTTCAAGAGCTTGAAGAGGGGATTTTTGAGAGCTTGGGCTCCTTTTTTGGATTATAGAGAGATTATGGAAGATTATTTGCGTGTTACAATTATTATTAGTGAAGATAAGTGGGATATTGGGTGATTTTATATAGAAAATAAGAGGGGAATTCTTTAATATTTAACAAACTTTGGTTTTTGAATCTATATAATTAAATATTCAAAACCACAAACCTTACCATGGACTTTTCCCATGGTTTTTTCCAAAGTGGAGTGTAAAAAATTATTTTATAATTCCAATTTCCTAACATATTAAAATATTATCCTGGTTTATGTGGAGGTGAGTCACACTCTCAAGGAAATGAATTTAAAATCATAAAATATATTATACACTTTGGAGGATTCACTAAGTCATTATAAAATAAGTAAAATAAATATAAAATCAAATTATTTTAATGTAAAAACATCTATTGGTCCTATAATACCCATTATAGTATTTATTTCATCATTTTGGGGTCATTATGATGTCATAAAACACATATTTTACTTATACGGTATTTAATTATCACCCAAAAATTCAACTATCTCAGACAATTATGGAAAAATAACCCTTGGATAATTTAGACACCCTGATTTCAAAATTAATATTAATTTCATATAAATAATTTTCTAAATATTTGAATTTTTACTTTGAAAAGAAAACTAACATTTATGGAAAATTTATTAGTTTTGACAAAAACAGTTTTCAAACCTTAATAAAAATCACAGTTGAATTCATAAAAATTATATAATCATTTATATTTAATAAGAATTATATAATTATAATATTTTATTAAAATTTTATTTATTCCAAAAATTCATTAATTCATCAAAATAAATTCTTTAATTAAAAATAAAATTTCAGTTTTATCGTATAAAAATATAATTCTTATCAAACGGAATACTTAATAATTTATAGAGTAAAAAAATAATTAATAAATATAATCATAATTTATAATTAAAATTAGTGTTATTATAAAAATATTATAATAAAATTATTAATAAAACCATATTTTAATATAAAAATTTATATATTTCTAAAAAGTACAATTTTACCTAAAAAATCAATTTATAATTTTTTTTAAGAAAAACTATTCTCATAAAGGAATTGATGGAATAATAATTTTATTTATATAAAGGGATTACACAATAAGTAACTAATGCCTTATTACATAACCCCTTATAACACCCTCATAAGACCTAAGGGTAAGGTGTGTGATGGAGACAGACTCTTGGGGCGGCTCAGATAACATTGATCAGGTGGTAAACTCTATTAACTTAGACTTATCCCATAGGTGATTCCTTTCAAGAATAACATGTTGAAGCTTGGTTTGGGCTTGGTCAAGAGAAAATCTCGGTGACACTACCTCCTTTCTTAGCATTGAAAATAAGCTTTTTATGGCCCGAGTCTACTGGATAAGGCCATCCTCCCCTTTGTCTATGTCGAAAGGATTCTTTTAAAAACCATAAATTTATATCAGTCATGTGATCACTGTTTAATGGCTATATTATCAGTGGTAATGATACTTAATAGTTATTTAAACCAAAAAATAATATTATTATTATTAATAAAATAGTGCATGTGTTTTCAATTAGATGTTAAAAGAAAGGGAATTTTATTTATAAAGTATCGGGTCGTTACAACATTCCCCCGTTAAGAAATTTTTCCCTCGAAATTTCTTTTTAACATACTAAAATAGAAGAGGGTAACTCTGCCTCATCACTTCCTCTGGTTCCCACATTTCTTCTTCAAACTTGTGGTTTCTACCTAATACTTTGATTAGGTGAATTGTCTTATTTTGTATAACTTTTCCCCTACAATCTAAGATCTTCACTGGATTCTATTCATAGGAGAGGTCATTATCTGATGGTAATACCTCTGGATTGAGTACATGTGATGGTTTAGGTATGTATTTCCTCAAGAGTGATACATGGAATATATCATGTACTTGAGACAGGTTTGGTGGGAGTGCTAGTCTATAGGACACTACTCCAATGCAATCAAGGATCTCAAAAGGGCTGAAGTACCTTGGACTAAGCTTTCCCTTCTTCCCAAATCTCATAACTCTCTTCCATGGTGATATGCAGAGGAAGACCATATATCTAACATCAAACTCTAGGTCTCATTAATGATTGTCGGCATAGATCTTCTTTCGACTCTGAGAATCTTTAACGTACTGTTGTATGGTCTTAACCATCTCCACTATTTCTTTGACCATTTCTAGACCTATAAGTTTTCACTCCCTAACCTCATCCCAACATGTTGGTGTTCTACACCACTTCCCATAAAGGGATTTATAATGATCCATTTGGATGATTGAGTGGAAACTATTGTTGTAAGAGAACTCAACCAAGGAAAGATATTGTTCCCATATGTATTTGAAGTCCATTTATAATTCTCTCAACATTTCCTCAAGTGTTTGAATAGTCTACTCATATTAGCCATCAGTTTGAGGGTGATAAGTAATATTGAAGTTCAGCTCAATATTTAGAGTGTGTTGGAGACTCCTCTAGAACGTATAGGTGAATCTTGGATCTCAATCAGATATAATAAATTGTGGTAAACCATGAATCCTTACCACTTATCTGATGTATATTCATGTCAGTTGATCCAATGAGAAATTCTCCCAAATTTCAATGAAGTGTTTAGTCTTTCTAAGATGATCCAAAAAACCCAGATAGCATTGTTTTTTCGGATATATTCAGAAATCCGGTCACAATGTCCATGGTTATGTACTCCCATTTCCATATTGGTATGGGTAATGGTTTCATCATCCCCTTAGACTTCTACATCTCAAACTTCACTTTATGACATACCTAGAACTTTGATTTATACTCAGTAATATCATTCTTCATGTTAACCCACCAATAACACTCTTAGAGATCTCGATACATCTTTGTGTTTCCTAGGTGAATGGAGAAATTCGAACTATATGAATAATCCAAAAATTATTTCTTTAACTCCATATTTGATGAAACACATATTCTTGACCAAAATCTCACAACTCCTTCATTAACATTGAACTATAAATATTTCCCTTTTCTGATAGTTTCCACTTTCTTCTGAATTCCTGCATCGTCATTTTGAGCATCCTTTAACCTTTCCAAAGGAGACGGTTGAGCAATCATTTGTAAAAGGATTTTTGATGTTCCCTTATTTATGATTCTCATTCCCATATTCTTTAAATTTAAGAGGATTGGATCCTTTTAAATTTTCATCAATGAAAGAATCATCGGGCCCTTTATACTTAGATAATCGGCCACCTTGTTCTCTTTACCAATGTGGTAATGGATTGAGAAGTCATAGTCTTTGATCAGCTGTAACCATATTTGTTGGTGAATTTTCAACTCTTTATGTGTGAATATATACTTCAGGATTTTTTGATCCATATATATTTCACACTTCTCCACAAAGAGGTCATGTATCCAAATTTTCAAAGAGAAGATTAATCCATCCAACTCCTGATCATGTGTTGGATAGCTCTAATCATGAACTTTAAATTTCCTTGAAGCATAGGTAATGACTTTTTCATTTTTCATCAACACACAGCACAAGCCCTTCTTCAAAGCATCACTGAATACTATGAAAAGTTCTCTACTTGGGGGTATTGTGAGAATGGGCATAGTGATAGGCCTCCTTTTCAAATCCTTGAATCTCTCTTCGTATTCATCATTCCAAGAAAAATTTAATCCCTTTCGATTTATCTTGGTAATAGGGTTTGAAAATCATGATAAATTTCTCACAATTTGGTGATAATATCCATCTAACCCAAGGAATCTATGGATATCCATTACAGATGTTGACCTCAGTCATATCTCAATTGCATTTTTCTTTTAAATTGTCATCAATGATAGAATTTTCAGGTCCTTTCTAATTAGATCATCAACCACCTTGTTCTCTTTTCCAGGGTGGTAATGGATTGATCAGTCATAGTATTTCATCAGATCTAACCATCTTCGTTGGAGTATATTCAACTATTTATGTTTGAATATATACTTGAGGATTTTGTGATCCGTATATATTTCACACTTCTCCCCAAAGAGGTAATGTCTCCAAATTTTCAATGCTAATATTACTACAACCAACTCCTGATCTTGTTTTGGGTAGTTCTGCTCATGAAATTTCAATTTCTTTAAGGCATAGGAAATGACTTTTTCATTTTTCATCAACACACAGCCCAAGCCCTTCTTCGAATCATCACTGAATACCATGAAAATATCTCTACTTGTGGGTAGTGTGAGCACATGCATAGTGATAAGCCTCCTTTTAAACTCCTTGAAGCTCTCTTCACATTCGTCATTCCAAGAAAGCATTAATCCCTTATGAGTTATCTTGGTAAGAGGGTTTGAAAATCATGAGAAATTTCTCACAAATCGGCGATAATATCCAGCTAACCCAAAGAAGCTATGGATATCCCTCAAAGATTTTAGCATCATTCATCCCTCAATTTCATTTGTCTTTTATAGAACCACAGATGTCCCATATGGTGAATCAACCCCCGATTCTGTACAAGTGCAAGGAGGAGGATGAATATTTTTTAGCTTCATCATCTCAATCATGGATATTACTATCCTATGAGCATGCATATCTTGCTCAAATGATTGAGTCGAAGGAAGGAATCTTCCTCAAAGACATGCCTATTGTGAGAGAATTCATTGAGGTATTTCATGAGGAATTATCTGGTCTTCCTCCTAGAAGAGATATTGAATTATCAATTGATCTTATAACTAAGGTGTTTCCAATATCCTAGAATCCATATGGAATGGATATTTAGGTGCTTGAGGAGCTAAAGAAACAACTATAGGAGAATCTAGAAAGAGGGTTTATACACCCATGTGCTTTACCATGGGGTGCACCATTCCTCTTCATCAAGAAGAAGGATGGTTCAGTGTGCATTTGCATTGATTATTGTGAGCTAAACAAAATCAAAATAAAGAACAAGTATCCTTTTCCACAAATTTATGACTAGTTCAATAATCTACATGAATCATAATACTTCTCCACATTGGATCTACGGTCGTGATATTACCAAGTATGGGTGAAGAAGGAAAATATCCCGAAGACTGCTTTTTGTACAAGGTACAAGCACTATGAATTCATAGCAATGCCTTTCAGACTCACTAATAATCTAGAAATATTTATAGAATTGATGAATAGAGTCTTTAGATATTACCTTGAAATATTTATGGTAGTCTTTATAGAATATATTCTAATATACTCCAAAATGAAAGAGGAGTATGAGGAATATCGAAGAACTGTACTAGAGACCTTGAGAAAGGATAATCTATATGAAATGTACAAAAATTGTGAGTTCTGTTTGAAGGAAGTCTCATTCTTGGTTCATATCATAACAAGAAATGGGATATCTTTGGATCCCTCCAAGACAAATGAAAGTGAGGGATGACCGAGTCCAAAATCTATGACGGATATCCTTATCTTTCTTAGGCTACCTGGTTATTATCATTGATTTGTGAGAAATTTATAACAATTGTCAAACTCTCTTACCAAGCTTACACGGAAGGTAGTCGCATTTTCTTAGAATTATGAATGTGAAGAGAGCATCATGGAGTTGAAAAAAAGGATTATAACTGCACCCTTTCTCACACTACCCACAAGTTGAGAACTTTTTGTGGTATTCAGTGATGCTTCAAAGAAGGGCCTAGGTTGTTTTTTAATGTAAAATGAAAAATTCATTTCCTATACCTCAAGGAAATTGAATTTCATGAGCATAACTATCCAACACATGATCTGGAGTTGGCTGCAATGATATTCGGTATGAAAATTTGGTGACATTACCTCTTTGGGGAGAAGTTTGAAATATATATGGTTCAAAAAATCATCAAGTACATATTCACACAGAAAGATTTTAATATGCACCAATGAATATGGTGAGATCTGATCAAAGACTATGACTGCTCAATCAATTACAACCCTGGGAAAGAGAACAAGGTGGAGGATGCTCTAATTAGAAAGGACCCAACGATTCTATCATTGATGATAATTAAAAAGGATCCAATATTCTTATATTTGATGAAGATAAGGATGTAAATCATAAATAAGGGAACATCATCAATCCTTTCACAAATTATTTCTCAAACTTCTCTTTTGGAAAGGTTAATGGATTCTCAAAAGGATGGTGTGAGAATTTAGAAGAAATTGGAAACTACCATAAAAGGGAAATCCTCAGAGTTCAATGTTAATGAAGAAGGAATTGTTAGATCTAGATCAAGACTATGTATTCCATGAAATCCATAGTTAAAGAAATAACTTTTTGATTATTCACATAGTTCTAATTTCTCCATTCACCCAGGAAACACAAAGATGTATCGAGATCTCCAAGAGAATTATTGTTGGGATAACAAGAAGAAGGATATCGTTGAGTATACATCCAAGTTCCAGGTATGTCAGCAAGTGAAGGCTAAGAAGAAGAAGTCTAATGAGATGATGAAACCATTACCTATACCAACATGGAAATGTGAGAACATCATCATGGACATTATCACCAAACTTTTGAAAATATCAAAAGGATACAATGCTATCTAGGTTGTTGTGGATCATCTTATAAAGACTGCACACTTAATTTCAATTTAATGGGATTTCTCATTGGATCAATTAGCACAAATATACATCAGAGAATTGGTAAGGCTGCCTGGTGTACCACTATTTATTGTATCTGATCGAGATCCAATATTCACCTCTATGTTCTGGAAGAGTATCCAACAAACTCTGAATGATGAGCTGAACTTCAGTACGGATTATCACCCTCAAAATAATGGTCAATCTTAGTGGAATAACCAAACACTTGAGGACATGTTGAGAGCATTCTCAATGGACTTCAATGTAGGATGAGATCAATATATTTATCTGGTTGATTTCTATTACAACAACAGTTTCCACTCAATAATCTAAAGGTCTCTTTATAAATCCCTTTATAGGAAGTGGTTTAGAACACCAACGTGATGGGATGAAGTTGGGGAGAGAAAGCTTATAGGTCCTGAAATGGTCTAAGAAATGGTGTAGAAGGTTAAGACCATCCAGTAGCACATTAAAGATTCTCAAAGTCTACAAAAGAGCAATGATGATAACTATCGAAGAGACCTAGAGTTTGATGTTAGAGACATAATATTCCTCCATATATCACCATGGAAGAGAGTTCTGAGATTTGGGAAGAATTGAAAGCTTAGTCCAGGGTACATCAGCCCTTTAGAGATCCTTGATCACATTGGATCAATGGACTACCAATTATAACTCCCACCGAACCTCTCTCAAGTACATGATGTATTCCATGTATCACTCTTGAGGAAGTACATATCTGACCAATCGCATGTACTCAATCCAGATGTGGTACCTTTCAAGAATGACGTCTCCTGTGAAGAGAAGATAGTGAAGATTTTAGATTGTAGGGAAAATTTTCTACAAAATAAGAAAATGCCTCTCATCAAAGTGTTGTGGAGAAACCACAAGTTTGAAGAAGAAATGTGAGAATTAGAGGAAAGATGAGGTAGAGTCACCCTCAACTATTTTAGTGTGGAAAAAGGAAATTTCGAGGGTGAAATTTCTTAATGGGGGAATTTTGTAATGACCTGATCATTTATAAATAAAATTCCCTTTCTTTTAATGTCTTATTGAAAACACATGTGCTATTTTTTATTTTTTTTATTTTTCTTATTGGTTTTAAATAACAATTATGTATCATTACAATTGATAATATTGTCATTGAACAATGATCACATTACTGATATAAATTTAAGGTTTTTAAAAGAATCCTTTCGATACAGACAATGGAGAGGATGGCCTCATCTAGTAAGCTTGGGCCATACGAAGCTCATTTTTTGGAGCTCAAAAAAGGAGGTAGCATCAATGATATTTTCTCTTGACCAAGCCCAAGAAAATATTCAACAAGTTAATCTTTAACTAAATCACCTACGGGATAAGTACAAGTTAATAGAGATTACCACCTGGGTGATGTTATCCGAACTACCCCAAGAGTATGTCACTATCGTATACCTTACCCTTAGGTATTATTTAGGTGTTATAATGGGTTATGTAATAATTAATTAGTTACTTATTGTGTAATACCTTTTTATAAATAAAATTCGTATACCATCAATTTCTTTATGAGAATATCTTTTCTTAAAAAAATGATAAATGTGATAAATTGATTTTTTTGGGTAAAATGGTACTTTTTAGAAATATATAAATTATTATATTAAACTATGGTTTTATAATTAATTTTATTATAATAGTTTTATAAGAGCACTCCTCTTTAATATAAATTATTATTATATTTATTTTTTGTTGTTTTTACAGTACAAATGATTAAGTATTCAGTTTGATAAGAATTATATTTTTATACGACAAAACTAAAATTGTATTTTTAATTAAAGAATTTATTTTTATGAATTCATTAATGTTTGGAATAAATAATATTTTAATAAAATATTATAAATAAATAATTCTTATTAAATAAATATTTTCATTTCATTTTTTGGAATTCAAATGTAATTTTTATGAAGGTTTGAAAACTGATTTTATCAAAACCAGCCAATTTTCAATAAATGACAGTTTATCTTTTAAAAGTAAAAATTCACATATTTAGAAAATTATTTAGATAAAATTAGTATTATTTTTGTAATCAGGACTTCGAAATTATCCAACAGTGTGTTTTTTAAAATTTTCTGAGACAATCGAATTTTATGGTAAAAATTAAATACCGTATACATAAAATATGTGTTTTATGACATCATAATGAGCCCAAAATGATGTAATAAATACTATAATGGGTATTCTAGGGCCAATATATGTTTTTAAATTAAAATAATGTGATTTTATATTTGTTTTAATTATTTTATAAAGCCTTAGTGAATCCTCCGAAATGTATAATATATTTTATGATTTTAAATTCATTTCCTTGAAAGTGTGACTCACATATGCATAATAAAGGATAATATTTTAATATTTTAGTACATTTTAATTATAAAATAATACTTTATAATCCAATTTTTCAAAAACCATGGGAAGGTTTGTGGTTTTGAATATTTAATTATATAGATACCAAAACCTAAGTTTGTGAAATATTAAAGAATTCCCCTCTCATTTCCTATATAAAACAACCCAAGACTCCACTTATATTCACTAAAAATCCTTATAGAACGTCACTAATCTTACATATTCTCTATATAATCCTCCCAAGTAGCCCCAAGATCTCAATAATCCATTCTTCAAGCTCTTGAAGTCACACACTCAAGTAAGGGATTCTTTCTTTCTCATTTTTATCCAAGTTTATTTATGTTGAAATACCCATTTACTTTAAATTAAAAATGTTGGTTTATGATTTATAACATCCCCCATACATCACTAATTATGTTTTAATTATTAGATACCACTTTCTACCTCATTAATGCTTTCTGTGGGCACTCGTTACCATGCCGAAATTCCGTAAGGTATTTCTCTCTTCTTATTTCCATTCAAGTATTTCTCTCATATTATGCATCTAAATTCAATTTCATATGTTGTTATATTATGTTACATGATAACCTTACTATCTATTTCGTGTATAAATTATTATATACCCCTTTCTCTCTCAAAAAATTAACTTATGAATTTCCATATGACGATGTTATGCTACCGAAATTGCACCGTGATTTTCCAAGCCAAAATCATCATGTAGTGAATACCATACCCATTTCTCTATCAAGGGTAATCACCTTTATGTAAATATAAATATTTAATGGTACTTAAATTTATGTATTCCAAATTCCTTAATCGCAGAATAACTTATGATGTTAAATGATTCCATCTTATATGATCCATGTGTCACAGATATGCATTAAATAAAATGATTATGAAGGGTGCACCCTGATAGCACTTCAATGAATTGGGTAATGTTTATTATTATGATAAACCATGTCTGATGAGGGTTTACTCTTGTTAATACATGTTAAATGAGGGTTTACTCATGATAATACATGTGCAATAAGGTTTTACTTATGGTAATTCATGTGCAATGAGGGTTTACTCATGCTAATCCATTGAAGTTTACCTCATACGCTCCCGGGGGATACGATTTGGTAAATTCATAAGACTAGTTTAAACCATTATTAATGGAATAAAAAAATCCCCTAAGAATATATCTTGGGAATTAGATCATGTATAACTTATATTTAAGCCTATAAATTCATAAGTTAAATAAATCAATGTAATTTATAAGTTATCCCTTTTTTTCATTAGATTTCCCTTATGTGTTTAATATTTTAAAATACTTTCCCATAAATTTCCTTTTATTCTAGAAAATATCCAGTAATATGTGTAATCGGTCTAGAAATCGGTGCTATGGGAAATGTGATGAATTTACCAATGAGATTCACAGTCAAATAGGTGCTCAAGTAGGACATATTGTGATAATACCAAAACATCTATCAAAAATCACAATTAACAATTGGTTCTTTTTTGAATTCCCAAGGACATCAAGGAAGAAGATGATGAAATATCATGAAATTCCATCTGATAAAGGTAATAAGGTAAATAATACCCAATTTCCTTCGTGCAACAAGTGTGGAAAGAGGAACTAAGGGAAATATCACAAAGGGACTAGGAAATGTTTTAAGTGTGGAAAGGAAGGGAACCAAAAAATCCAATTTCCATGAAAGAATTGATAATGTGATGGATGGAAAAAAAGTTCCATATAAGTTATCTTACATAGTTATATTTCATAAATGTGGAGAAGTTGGGAATTATCCCAGACGATGCTCTATTGCAAGTGATGAGAAGCATGATAAGCATCAACAATGTCCATGATCAAGGGAGCATGAAATGTCCTATGATAAGATGAATAATGATGAATGAGTTATATGTAGACACTAATTCAAAGTATTTTATTTCATAATTTATTTCAATTAAGGTCCTATTATTATATCTTTTATGTTTTATAAGAACATTTATTCCCCACCAGAAATGATATTAAATCATTGGGGAAAACTTGTATAAGTGTTATATTACATGTTTAAGTTTGTGGGAACATTCTTCTGGAAAATATGATAAGTCTCTCTTTGATGTAATTTGAGTAAAATGAAAAATCCATTGCCTATTCCTCAAGGTAGTTGAAAATTCAAGAGAAAAACTATCCCACACATTATCTGGAGTTGGCTACAATAATCTTCTCTTTGAAAATTTGGTGACATTACCTCTTTGGGGAGAAGTGTGAAATATAGACGGATCACAAAATTCTAAAGTGTATATTCACAGAGATATATTTGAATATGTGCCAATGAAGATGGTTAGAGCTGATCAAATACTTTGAATTCTCAATCCAATACCACCATGGGAGAGAAAAAAAGGTGGTGGATTCTCTAAGTAGAAATGACCAAGTGATTCTATCATTGATGAGAATTTAAAAGGATAAAATATTCTTAGATTTAATGAATATGGGAACTAGAATCATAAATAATGGAACATCATCAATAATTTCATAAAATACTTCTCAATCATCTCTTTTAGAATGGTTAAAGGATGCTCAAAAGGATGATTTGGGAATTTGGAAGAAAGTGGAAACTATCAAAAAATGGAAATCCTCATAGTTCAATTTTAATGAAGAATGAGATCACTGAATATACATCAAATATCTTGGAATTTCTACAAGTGAAGGCTGAGATTATAACATTGGGTTGTTAAGGAATGTGGAATACATAACAACTTAAAACATGAAATACAACATCTTTGTTTCAAACTTCTTTAACATGACCAACACATTTTTTCATACTTAACACTACATGGGATAACCTGAGGACATACATAAGAAAGGGGTGAGAAATAAATCCCATTAAGTGATTAAACAAGTCATAACATGGAGAATACAATACAAGTTAGGCAATACGTATATCAATGGAGAATAAGAGAAACATGAACATAAAGGCTGATATATCATGATTACCATAACATGGAAATGTGGAAATCACATACAAAATGATATTATCATCTTACAAGGCTCATTGCACATGTAATATCATGAGTAACCCCTCATTTCACAAGAATTATCTTGAGTAAACCATCATTGCACATGAATCAGCATGAGTAAACCCTCATTGCATATGAATTAGCATGAGTAAACCCTCATTGTACATAAATTAGAATGAGTAAACCCTCATTGCACATGAATAATCATGATTAAAACCTCATTGAACATTAATTATCATGAGTAAACCCTCATTTCTCATGGAATATCATGATACTAAACATTACCCAATGCATTGGAGTGCTATTAGGGTTCACCCTTTACTAACATTTCATTTCATGCATAAGTGTGCCACATGGATCATATAACATAGAAACATTCAGCATCATAAGTTATTCCATGATTAAGGAATGTGGAATACATAAATTTAAGTACCATTAAATATTTATATGTTTATAAAGGTGACTACCCATGATAGAGAAATGGGTATGGTATTCACTACACGATGATTTTTTCTTGGAAAATCGTGGTGTAATTTCGGCAGTATAACATCGTCATATAGAAATTCATAAGTTCAGATGATGAGAAAGAAAGGTGTATATAATCATTTATAAATTAAATATATAGTAAGGGGATCATGGAACATAATATTCTAACATATTAAATGGAATTTAGATGCATATTTTGGTATAAATACTTGAATGGAAATAAGAAGAGAGAAATCCATTATGGAATTTTGACATGGTAACGGGTGTTCACGAAAGGCATTAATGAGAGAGAAAGTGGTATCTCATTATTGAAACATAAGGAGGGAAGTATTTTGGAGGTGATAAATAATACCCCCAACATTTTTAATTGAAATTAAAAGGGTATTATATCATAATGAAACTTGGATAAAAATGAGAAAGAAAGGAATCCCTTACAAAAATTTGGCATGGTAATGAGAGTACATAAGGGTACAAAAGAGGGATAAATGAGATTGAAAGGGGTTATCATGATTTATAAAACAAATGGGTATTAGGGATGATATTTAATAACATATACCAACATAGGAATAAAAAAAATTAAAAAACATAACATGAAAATAATGCTTGGTAAAAGAAGAGGGTGAAAGATCCCTTATGAAATTTTAGCATAGTAAGGGCTTAGGTAAGGGTCAAAATGAGAGAGGATAAATAATTAATCATTAAAATAACATCAAATGGATATTAATTGAATGATTATAAAATAATTACATTATAACCATTTGATAGTACAAGAACTACTTTAGAATAAGATGCTTGAATTTGAAACGAGGAGAGGAAAGTGAGGATCCCTTACTTGCAAGTGTGGTCTCAAAGGCTTGGGAGAGGCTTCTTAGGAGCTTGGGGGAACCTCTGGAGAACTCTAGGGAGTATGGGGTAGAGTATGGTCAATCTCTAAATGGTTTGAGTAAAGAGGAATGGGATATTGGGTGGGTTTATATAGGAAAGGAGAGGGAATTATTTATTATTTAGGTTTCAGACACTACATATTAAACTAATCAAAACTACAAACCATCCCATGGTTTTTTCCAATGGTTTATACCAAAGGGGGTGGTATACAATATTTTATAAGTCCATGGGCCAAAAAAAATTCAAATATTTGGCTTGATTATGTGGAGGTGAGTCACACTCTCAAGGAAATAATTTTAAAGCATTTCTTCCATATTATGCATCTAAATTCCTTTGGCTCAGAGTTGGTGTGGTAAGGGGTGGAGACTTATAGCTTTGACTGCACAAGTGAGGTTCTGTCTTCGACTCAACTTGGTTAAGGTTCTTGAGAGATCTCAGCTAGGCGTAGGCTCTTGCAAGGTTCAGGATTCGTCAACCCTGTCATGTTGGGACGACGAAGTCTCAGGTGAGGTCTTGGCATGGCTTCTTGGTTCGGCATCGGCCTCGGAGTGGTGCGGAGGGGGGAGGGTTTCTTGGTTCTACTTCCAACGTTCATGCGGGTCTTCTACAGGTTTGATTTTGGTGATTTTTGGGGTCTATTTTGAATGTTTTGGTTTGGTGGATCTGTTGGAATGGTGGATCTATTGAAATGGTGTGCGGCGACTGGTTTGATTTTGTTACTCCTTGGGTTATCTTGGATATGGATTTGATTATTCTTCTTGTGTGATTTCT
The DNA here is from genome assembly GCA_963277665.1 of Viscum album. NCBI lineage: Eukaryota > Viridiplantae > Streptophyta > Magnoliopsida > Santalales > Viscaceae > Viscum > Viscum album. The sequence continues at coordinate 1,628,207,387 of OY728121.1, read as the reverse complement.
CAAAGGAATCAATATTATTGGGATGATATCCGGTTCAAGGGTGCATTTTTGGTGGCCTGCGTTATGAGGTTTGAAGAGTCATTGCAACTTTTCTATTTCAAAGAATTTCTCCAGATGGGGTTCAGAGCAGCGGTTTTCTCCTGGTTTTTGCTTTCGAATTTGGATTTCTAAGAGGGTATGGATTTTCCATTAGTTTTTTGCCCATGCAATCATGTATGGGACTACTTTCTGTGAAGCACTGAGTAGGAGGAAACTGATCTATGTTTATGATGTTGGGTAGGAGCTATTCTGTGGAAGTGAATGCATTGTTTTCACTTAAATTATGTATCATGGTTTATTGAGTGTCTTAAGTCATTGAAGTCCTGTATTTTTTTCACTTTTTTCCTCAAAAGTGACTGAATAATAAAAAAATAATTTTTCAGTAAGTCATGTTATATGATCCATGTGGCACACTTATGCATGAAATTAAATGTTTATAAAAGGTGTTCCCTAATAGCCCTATAATGCATTGGGTAATGTTTAGTATCATGATACGCCATGTGCAATGAGGGTTTACTCATGTTAATACACGTGTAATAATAGTTTACTCATGCTAATTGATGTGAAATGAGGGTTTACTCATGTTAATCCATGTGCAATGAGTCCTGGATCATGCTAATATCATGTTGTATATTGTTTCCACTTTTCCATGTTATGATAATCATGCTATATCATTCCTTTTTGTTCATGTTTATATTATTCTCCATTGATATGAATATTTCCTAACATGTATTGTGTTATTCATGTTATGATTTGTTTACTCCCTTACTGTGCTTTATATCTCACCCTTTACTTATGTATTTCCTTGAGAGTGGTGTAGATCAGTCAATCTACAGCCCTCAGAAGTATCCTGGACTCACGACACCTCTATCCTCATGTAGTAACTTCAAATTGGATTGAATCTCCCTTATGGATCCCGAGACTGAGGATGGTCACATGCGGAGGAAGCCAACATGTCCCTCCAGCATTCAGTTTGCTTGAAACCCATGTCGGTGACCCGTGACAACCTTAAGCATCGTCTTACTTGTGGATTTGTCCAACCGATTATCCCTTTCAGAAAAAGTGAGTCAGATTTGAGAAATGAGGACAAACCAAAGGTGTTTGAGGTATTTTTTTCCCGATTTAGGTTTCTAGCTATTCTAGATTAGTTATAATTAGGGCAATATTTTATTAGGAAGTGGAGACTCTTATTGAGTAAGCCCATCGTTCACACGGATATGGGTTTTGATTACTTTTTGGGTGTTTGGTTAACTATGTATAAGACCATGTTGCACTGAGAGAGGGAGAAGGGAGGAGACTCTTATGAACCTGTCCACATTGCCTTGTAAACCTCTATCCAGATTTGTCCCAGCTATTGGGAAGAACTGACCTAAGAATTCTGAAACTTCTGGTGTTCATACTGTAAGGTAGATTTTATTAAACATCTTCTAAGTGTTTAAAACAGCTTCATAATTTATTATTCTTGCACACAAAATTGTTTCATCCACTTATTATTATGGTAGTATGATTGTTCTTATGTAATTATCATGGTAAGGGGATGTTGTTTCTTTTTTCTCTTGTATTTATAAATTTTTTTCCAATTTTTTCAGTAGTCTTTAACTCACACTACTATGCAATTCATTTAACTCTTTCAAGAAAATGTTGAAAACGCCTTCAAAGTAGGTGGAATTCTGCCTTGCGTAATATGAAAATAGTTTGTTCTTATTTCATTAAAATTTCTTACAATTGACTTGCAGTATTAATCTTTCCTCTTTGTTTTGAAAATATTGTTTTACCTGCTATGAAGTAGTGGAGTCTCCAACATAGTGAGTGGATGCTGTTTTTATAAAACTGTTTTTGTATTTTCAAATTGTTTCTAAATTTATAAGTATTATTTAACCATTTATCTCTATGAAATTGTTTATAATGTTGAATCATCATGATAATAAATTTTATTTTGTGAAATATGTTCATGAATTTTGTTCAATCCATATATTATATGCTAAATGGTTTTAACCTTTTTACGGTGTTTCTTAATTGTTCAAAACATTTTTTAGTATAAGAAGTATAAATTTTTCATGAATTCGTCTCTTTCGAACATTTCCTAAGAATTTGATTTATTTTTAATATATAATTGTGAAATTATGTGTTTATTTTGTGAAAAATATTCTCAAACAGTTCAACCAATTAATGTGTTTTTTTGTACTTATTAATGTTTACTTCATGACTGTTAAGTAATTCTTAATATATAACAGGTGTACATAAAAGGCATTAATTAGAGAGAAAGAGGTCTCTAATCATTAAAAAATAATGAGGGTAGTATGGGGGAGGTTCAAAATCATACCCCAACATTTTTAATTGAAAATAAAATGGTATAACAGCCTAAAGAAACTTGGATAGAAATGAAAAAGGAGGGAAAGTAAGAGAAACTTGAACATAAATAATTCTTTCTCCTTTCTTATATAAACCCACCCAATATTCCATTACTCTTCACTCAAACCATTTTTATCTTGACCAACCTCTTCCACATACTCCCTAGAGTCCTACAAAGGTTCCCCAAGCTCCCAAGAAGCCTCTCTCAAGCCTTTGGGATCACACATCCAAGTAAGGGATCTTCCACCCTCCTCTTTTATCAAGCATTCTTTTCATGTTATGTATTTTAATTTATTTTATTCTTATGTTGGGATATGTTATTAAATATCCTGATTACTAAAAAATTTATGTATAAATTATGATATCCCCTTTTACTCTCATTTACTCATCTTATGAACCCTTATGTGCACCCATTACCATGCCAAATTTTCGTAAGGGATTCCTCTCCTCCCCTTTGAATTCAAGCACCATTTTTTAGAGTAGTTATTTGATTTAAATTTATTGTATTGAAATTAATTTTTAATTATTACCTTACTATACAATTTATGTTATTTAAATGAGGTATCATTTATACTCCCCCATTTGGACTCCTACCTAAGATGTTACTATGCCAAAATTCCACAAGGGGTCCTCGCATTCCTTACTTTTTCATTTTTATCCAAGTTTCTTCATGTTTTTATACCCTTTTATTTTAAATTAAAAATATTGGGGTGTAATTTATAACCTCCCCCATACTTACCTCCTTATTTTTAATGATTATATACCACTTTCTCTCTCATTAATGCCTTCCGTGTACACCTGTTAGCTTGTTGAAATTATGTAAGGTATTTCTCTCTTATTATTTCCATTCAAGTATTTCTCCCATGTTATGCATCTAAATTCAATTTAATATGTTGGGATATTATGATAAATGATCCCATTACTATCTATTTCATGTATAAATTATTATATATCCCTTTCTCTATCATCAAACCCACTTATGAATTTCCATATAACAATGTTATGCTGCCGAAATTGCACCGCGATTTTCCAAACCAAAATCATCATGTAGTGAACACCATACCCACTTCTCTATCAAGAGTATTAAATTTTATACACATATAATTATTTAATGGTACTTACATGTATGTATTATACATTCATTAATCATGTAAATACATATGTTGTTGAATGATTCCATGTTATATGATCCATGTGACACACATATACATGAAATAAAATGTTTACAAAGGGTGTGTCCAGATAGTGTTCTAATGCATTGGGTAATGTTTAGTATCATGATACACCATGTTCAATAAGGGTTTTCTCATGATAATATATGTGCAATGTGGGTTTACTCATTATAATTCATGTGTACTGAGGGTTGACTCATGTTAATCTATGTGCAATGAGGGTTTACTCATGCTAATCCATGTGAAATGAGCCTTGGCTCATACTAATATCATGTTGTATGTTGTTTCTACATTTCCTTGTTAATTATGATAATAATGTTATATCATGCCTTTATATTCATGTTTATATTATGATCCATTGATATTCCAATTTCCTAACATATATTGTTTTCTTCATTTATGCCTTGTTTACTCCCTTACTGGGCTTTATAGCTCACTCCTTTCTTATGTATGTCCTCAGGTTGTCCCATGAAATGTTAAGTACAATGAAATGAGTTGGTAATGTAAAATTAGTTTGAGATAAATATGTTTTATTTCATGTTTAATTTTGTTATGTAATGTTCCTAATTTCTCAAGACATAGACCTCTCGATCCTCTGAGTTTTTTTAAGTTCAAGTTTATGTAAATAAGAAGAGATAATGGGTGTACATAGAAATTATCTAGCTCAATAAGGATGTATTTTATTTATCTATTATTATGAAATAGTAATATAAATAGGGAAAAAGATAAACATTAACATAAAGGCATTATATAGCATGATTATCATAACATGAAAATGTGGAAACAACATTCAACATGATATTAGCATGAGCCAAGGCTCATCACACCAAGATTAGCATGAGTAAACCATCATTTCACATGAATTAGCATGAGTAAACCCTCATTTCACATGAATTGGCATGATTAAACCCTCATTTCACATGGATTATCATGATACTAAACATTACCCAATGCATTGGAGCGCTATCAGGTAACACCCTTCATAATCTTTTCATTTTCATGTGTAAGTGTGCCACATGGATCATATAACATGGAATCATTCAACATAATAAGTTATTCCAAGATTGAGGAATGTGGAATAAATACATGTAAGTACCATTAAATATATATATATATGTGCATAAATTTGAATACCCTTGATAGATAAAATGATATGGTATTCACTACATGATTATTTTGGCTTGGAAAAGCACAGTGTAATTTCAACAGCGTAATGGTGTCAAATGGAAATTCATAAATTGGTTTTATGAGAGATAAAGGGGTATATCATAATTTATACATGAAATATAAACTAAGGTGATCATGAAACATAATATCCCATCATATTAAATATAATTTAGATACATAATATAGAATAAATTCTTGAATGTAAATTAGAAGAGATAAATCCCTTACAGAATTTTGGCATGGTAACGGGTGTACCCGGAAGGAATTATTGAGAGAGAAAGGGGTTTATCATAATTAAAAAATAATTAGGTAAGTATGGGGGAGGTGAGAAATCATAACCCAACATTTTTAATTGAAAATAATGGTGTATAAAAATATAAATAAACTAGGATAAAAATGAGAAATAAAGGCAAGTGAGGATACCTTACAGAATTGCAGCATAGTAATAGGTGTTCTTAAAGGATCATAGGGGGGCTTCATGAGAGTGAAATAAAGTTATAATAATATATACATAAAATGGAAAGTATGGGGGTCATGTAACATCATAATAAAACATATAAATATAGATCTTAAGAAGCATAATGTAAAAGAGTATCTTGAATGGAAATGAGAAGAGTGAAATCTCTTACGGAATTTTGGCATAGTAACGGCTTAGGTATGGGTCTAAATGGGGGAGGATAAATGATCCCACATTGAGATAACATAAAATGGACAGTATGTAATTGATTATTAAATAATTACATTATAACCATTCGATGTTACAAGAACTACATTCAAAAAATATGATTGAATTTGGAAGGAGTAGAGGAAATTGATGATCCCTTACAGAATTTCAGCATAGTAACGGGTGCGCTTAAAATATCATAGGGGTTATTGATGAGAGTGAAAGGAATATATCATAATATATATATAAAATGGACATTTTGGTGGTCATGGAACATCATAACACAACATATAAATATGGAACATAAGAAGCATATTGTAAAAGAGTAGCTTGAATGAAAATGAGATGAGTGAAATCCCTTATGGAATTTCAGCATAGTAACGGCTTAGGTATGGATCCAATTGGGGTAGGATAAATGATAAAACATTGAGATAATAAAAAATTTATAGTAGGTAATATATTATAAAATAATTACATTATAACCATCCAAATCACAAGAACTACTTTCAAATAAGATGCTTGAATTTGAAAGGAAGAGAGGAAAGTGAGGATCCCTTACATGGAAGTTTGATCCCAAATCCTTGTGAGAGGGTTCTTGGAAGCTTGGGGGTGAATTTTGAGGACTCTAGGGAGTAATGGGAAGAGTTTTTTTGAGCTTCAAATGGTTTTAGTGAAGAGAAATTTGAGATTGGGTGGGTTTATATAGGAAAGGAGAGGGAATTTTTTATTGTTTAGGTTTTGGAGACTACACATTAAACTAATAAAAACCACAAACCATACCAAAGTTTTTTACCTTGGTTTCTAAAAAAGGGGAGTGGTATTCAATATTTTATAAGTCAAAGGGCTGAAAAAATATAATATTAGGATTTCTTATGTGAAGGTGAGTCACACTCTCAAGAAAATCATTTTAAAATGTTAAAATATTTTATAAGTCTTGGAGAGTCCATTAAGGCATTATAAAATTAATAAAACAAATATAAAATCACAATATTTTAAAGTTAAAATATATATTGTCTGAATATTAATTTTATATTATTTTATTAAATAACTATTGGGTCATTATGATGTCATAAAATACATTATATATTTATTCGGTATTTAATTTTTACCAAAAAATTTGATTGTCTTGGAAAATTATGAAAAATTCACTGTTGGATAATTTTGACAACCGGATTCCAAAAATAATATTTATTTTATCTAAATAATTGTATATATTTTTTAATTTTCACTTTTAATATAAAAACTAACATTTATTGAAAATTGAAGGGTTTTGAAAAAAATAGTTTTAAACCTTAATAAAAATTAAATTTGACTTTATAAAAATTATATACTCATTTATTATTCATAAAAGTGATTTGATAATAATATTTTATTAAAATAATAATTTTATCAAAAAATAATTAATTCATCAAAATATATTATTTAATTAAAAATACAATTTTTGTTTTACCGTATAAAAATATAATTCTTATTAAACATAATACTTAATCATTTATAGAGTAAAAACAATAAGGAATAAATATAATCATAATTTATAATTAAAAGGAGTGTTCTTATAACACTATTATAATAACATTATTAATAAATACTTAGTTTAATATAATAATTTTTATATTTATGAAATGTATCATTTTACTTGACAAATCAATTTATTTAATTAATTATATTTTTAAGAAAAACTATTCTCATAAAGGAATTTATGGAATAAGAATTTTATTTATAAAAGGTATTACATAATAAGTAACTAATACCTTGTTACATAATCCCTTATAACACCCACATAAGACCTAAGGGTAAGGTGTACGACGGTGACAGACTCTTAGGGCATCTTAGATAACATCGCCCAGGTAGTAATATCTATTAACTTGAACTTCTCCTGCAGGCAATTTCGTTCAAGCTTAACATGTTGAAGCTTATCTTGGGGTTGGTCAAGAGAAATTCCCAGTGACACTACCTCCTTCCTAAGCTTCTAAAAATGATCTTTTTATAGCCCGAGTCTACTAGATGAGGCCATCACCTCCATTTTCTGTATTGAAATGATTTGTTAAAACCTTATATTTGTACTAGTCATGTGATTACTATTGAACAACTATATTATAAACGGTAATAATACTTAACGGTCATTTAAATCCAATTGGATAAAGTAAAATAAATTGAATGTGTTTTCTATATCCATAAGACATTTAATTAAATAAAATAAAGGGAATTTTATTCATGAATTTCTGGGTCGTTACAACCTTCCCCCTTAACAAATTTTGACCTTGAAATTTTCTTTTCCCACTCTAAAATAGATGAGGGTAAATTTTCCTAATCACTTCCTCTTATTCCCATGTTACTTCTTCATCATTCAAAGATAAGGAGGAAAAAATTGGGGACATGTGAAATCATACCCCAACATTTTTAATTGAAAATTAAAGGGTATAACAACATAAAGAAATTTGGATAAAAATGAGAAAGGAAGGAATCCCTCACATAATTTCAGCATAGTAATGGGTGTGCTTAAATTATCTTAGGGTGGATATATGGGATTTAAAAGAATATCTCATCATCTATACATCAAATGGATAGTATGGGGGTCATGGAAACTATGCCAAAATTTTGTAAGGGGTCTTCCACCCTCCTCTTTTATCAAGCATTATTTTAATGTTATGCCTTTTAATCTCTTTTATTCCTATGTTGGAATATGTTATTAAATATCCTACTTACTTACCATTTGATTTATAAATGATGAGATCCCATTTCACTCTCATTTATCCCTCTTATGAACCCATGTGTGCACTTGTTACCATACTTAATTTTCGTAAGAGATTCCTTCCAAAGTTATTTTTTTATTAGAAAACACTTTTATGGAAAAAAGTGAGAAACTGCATGTTCAACAAGGGACAATACTATAGCAGATATTGGAGTTATTGAAAACCAGCTTAAAACTACTAGAAGCAACCTCCTGAAATAATTTCCAAGACAATCTTGATACCTTTATATCTGGTTCAGTTTTGAAAGTCTCTTCAAATTGAGAAGCTAGATTGTCGCACGCTTGCAAGAACTCTTCCACTAATATCTTCTTCTTGTTGAAAACTCTGTTTATAATTAAATGTTGTTTATCAATCCAATCTCCCAGCTCCCTGGCAACCTCAACTTGAATTGGTCTCCCATTAATCCTTTCTACGTCCTCTTTAGAAGCATGAATGATCAAAACCTTCTCCAACATCTCTTCCTCAGAGTGCATAAGAAGGTCCCATGATTTCTCCATGGTCACAGCATCAGAAACCTGTTGTGGATCTACTGAGATTGTTAAAGGAGATTCAATAATTTCATCCCCCTGACCTGATAGCCCCTGCTGTCCCTCCTTGGGGGAAAGAGAAGCTTCAACGGAACCACCTCCCCCGCTTGTCGATGCACCTCCCCTTGATGGCCCCCCACCATCCCGACTTCAGCTCCTTGAGGAGCTGCCAATGCTATAGAGCTACCTTCTTCCCTAAAGGAATTTTTGGCTTGCTCATGGGACTCGGTGTCTCCCACCAACTGGACCTCCTTATCTTCCACTTTCCAGGTCTCATGAACCTTGGAAATTCTATCTTTTTTATTCGATCAATTCTCCATCATCTTCGTAAGATGTGAATAGTCTTTACACCCCTTTGATTTCGGCTTCCTGGAAATAATGCATTTCCCCGGGTCCCTATTCTCTTTGTTCCCTTTCTTCTTTCTTAGATTGTGCACGGATGAAAAATCCACACCTAAAACATTCTCATCCCTGATTTTCCCATCCCCATCAGATTCGGTTTCAGATGGACAAATAGAGTTTCCATCACTCCCTCCCTCATTACTCAAGCTGTCAAAACGGTTTCTCAAATTGAGACCTTCCAAGGCCTTCCTCATTTCCTGTCCAGGATCCTCCTACATACTTACACCATCTGGTGTCTGTTCCCTCTTCCGGGAATCTAGATACTTCTTCTTTCTAGACTAAGGGGTCACTCTCTTTGAGATATTACTACTCCTTTCTCTCACAACCATGGCGTAGGTGTAAGTATTAGAGGCCACATTGCCCTTAGCCTTTGGAACATCAACACCAAGAGACTCAACTAGAGGTTGGGGATCGACCTTGTCTTTATTCGAATTAGCTACAGTCATTGCACAAGTTATTTCATCCCCTGGTATTGAAGAGTCCCTAGAAGTACTCACCAGATCTCTTTTCAGCCTGTTGAAAATTCCAAAAAACACTTGGTTCAAGAGGTACAACCCTCTCTATTTTTTTCTTCTCTAACCCTCCCGAACCCGACTTGCCATCTTCCTTTCTTGTGACTTGACCCAGGCCTTCACATCCATCACCAGATCCTTCACCAAACAGAACCAGATGCATGCTATCATCCCCAGATGCCTGCACCTCCAAAGTCGTTCCCTGATACCACATCCTTTGCCTATAGCCCGTCGAGACATGTCCCAACTTCTTGCATGAGAGGCAGTAATCACACCAAGAATCAAAGAAAACACGTTGCTTATATCTTAATTCTTCACCCATGTCAATCCAAAAGGACTAAACTGGAGCCTTCGATACATCCACTTCCACACACACCCTCAGAGAAATTGGATGGAACATAACCCTAGTTCTACTATCAGTACAGAGAAATCAACCCACCAGATTACCAATAATATGAAGAATTGGGGATTTTGTCAAGGGAGAGGGAGTTCTGGAAATCTAACCCAAATCGCCAGCGTGGAAGAGTCGTGTTTCATGTGATGTTCATATGACCATTTGAAGAGAAAAAATTGAGCACCATCGTAGGTTCGGGGAGCACTCAACCAGGCAAGAACCATGTATTATTCTGAGGTGAACCTTATCATAACATGTCTGGAGTCGAGGAGACCAACCATAGCCCACTCCTACAAACCCCATGATTTGAAGTTGTATCGATCGAAGAAATCCATCGATGGTCAGCGCCTGTTGAAACGAGCTATCAGGGTGAAGTGCAGTAGAGAAAATGCCTCTGTAAATTCAGAAGTTGAGGGTTTAATCATGCTAATTCATGTGAAATGAGGGTTACTCATGCTAATCTATGTGAAATGAGCCTTATATCATACTAATATCATGTTTTATGTTGTTTCCACATTTCCATGTTATGATAATCATGCTATATCATGCCTTTATGTTCATGTTTATCTTGTGCTCCATTGATATGCCTATTTCCTATCATGTATTGTATTCTTCAAGTTATGCCTTGTTTACTCCCTCACTGGGCTTTATATCTCACCCTTTTCTTATGTATGTCCTCAGTTTATCCCATGAAATGCTATGTATAAAGGAATATTGTTGTCATGTAAAAGAAATTTTCAATAAAGATTTATGTCTTAAGTTGTCATGTAATGTTCCTAATCCCCAAAGACACTAGACCTCTCGATATTCTAGGTTGTATTAAATGAAAGTTTATATAATAAATCATTTTTTAGTATGTAATAAAGATCAGGGTTGTTATAGTTGGTATCAGAGGATAGTTTTAGTTATTATTGGGATTAGGATTAGAAAACCCTAGTGAAATCCTTAAGGATAAGACTATGTATAATAAAAACTTCCCTAAATTTTGGTGAGTATATATTAAGTGGTTTATGAAGAAAATATATCCATGTATAGACATGAACAAGTAAAAGTGTCTATGGAACAGATGTATCTAGGGGTAAAACATGAAAACACCGCTTTGATCTAGACTCAAACAGGAACTGGTGCACGAAAATGGGCCTTGCTGCACTCTTGGTTCGATACTCCTGGGGGATATGCTTTGGTAAATTCATAATATTAGTATGAACCAATATTAAGGGAATAAAAAAATTTCCCCTAAGAATATATGTTAGGAAGTAGATCATGGATAACATATATTGAAGCCTAGAAATTTATAAGTTAATGAGATAAATGTAATTTATAAGTTAATCCTTTTTTCATTGGATTCCCCTTTATGTGTTAAACTATTTAAGATACTCATCCCTATTTTTTCTTTTATTCTAGCAATGGTCAGTAATACTAGGAATATGGCTAACAACTGATGTGAAGGTAAATGTGATGAATTTCCCAATGAGATTCCCAATCAAATGGGAGCTCAAGTAGGACATGTCATGATTATGACAAACCAGCTATCAAAAATCATGATTAACAATTGTCACTTTTTTTAATACCCATGTAAATCAAGAAACAAGAAGGAGAAATCCCATGAAAGTTCATCTAATAAAGGTGAGAAGGGAATGAAGTCCCAATTTCCTTCGTGCAGCAAGTGTGGAAAGAGGCACCAAGGGAATTGTCACAAAGGAACTAGAAGATATTTTGTGTGTGGAAAGGAAGGGCACAAAGTATCCAATTTCCATAGTAAAATGAATAATGTGATGAATGGAAACAAAGTTCCATATAAGGAATCAAATACAGTTTTATGTCTTAAATGTGGAGAAGTTGGGCATTATCCAAGATAATTATCTATTGCAAGGGTTGAGAATCATGATGAGAATCAATAATCTCCATCATAAAGGGGGCACAAAAATTCTTATACTAGTATGGGTAACTAAGAATGAATTGCATGAAACCACTACTTCAAATTAGTTTATGTCGTAATGTATTTCAATTCATGTTCTATTAGTATATCTTTTATGTTTTTTAAGAACATTGATTCCTCAGAAGAAAAGTTATTAAATTATTAGTGAAAACTTCTATAATTGTTGTATCACATGTTAAAGTTTGTGGGAATGTTATTATTGAAAATATAATAAGCCTCCCTTTGATGAAATTTGAGGAAAAATTATAGTCATTTCCTATGCCTCAAGGTAGTTTAAAATTCATGAGCAAAACTATCCCATGCATGATCTGGAGTTGGCAGCTGTGATCTTCACTTTGAAAATTTAGTGATATTGCCTCTTTGGGGGAAAGTGTGAAAAATATACAGATCAGAAAATCCTAAAGTATATATTCACATAGAAATAGTTAAATATGCATTAAAGAAGATGGTTAGAGATGATCAAAGACTATAACTTTTCAATCCATTACCACCTTGGGAAAGAGAACAAGGTGGCGGATGCTCTAAGTAGAAACCCAGCGATTCTATCATTGATGAGAATTGAAAAGGATCCAATATTCTTATATTTGATGAAAATGTATAGGTGAATCATAAATATGGTAGCATCATCAATACTTTTATAAATTACTTCTCAACCATCTCTTTTTAAGAGGGTGAAGGATGCTCAAATGTAACTTTTATTAAGATTTGGAAACTGTTTTTGTCCAAACCCCTCAATTTTCAATAAATGATAGTTTTTATTTTAAAAGTGAAAATTCACATATTTATAAAATTATTCAGATAAAATTAATATTATTTTTGGAATCAAGACATCAAATTTATCCAACGGTTAATTTTTCATAATTTTCTGAGACAATCAAATTTTTGGGTAAAAATTAAATACCGTAAAAATATATAATGTGTTTTATGACATCATAATGACCCAATAGTGATGTAATAAAATACTATAAAAGGTATATTCAGAAAATATATGTTTTACCTTTAAAATAATTTGATTTTATATTTTTTTTTATTAATTTTATAATGCCTTAGCAGACCCTCCAAGACTTAAAAAATATTTTAACATTTTAAAATGATTTCCTTGAAAGTGTAACCCACCTCCACATAAGAAAGACTAATATTTGTTATATTTTTAGAACATGGACTTATAAAATATTTTATACCACTTCTATTTGATAGAAACCATAGTCAAAAACCATGGGATGGTTTGTGGTTTTGAATATTTTAGTGTGTAGTGTCCAAAACCTATATAATAAAGAATTCCTTATCCTTTCCTATATAAACCCACCCAATATATCATTAATCTTCACTAAAACCATTTTTATCTTATTAAAACTCTTATATACACTCCCTATAGTCCTAATAAGGTGCCCCCAAGCTTTTAAGAAGCCTCTCCCAAGCATTTGGCATCACACTTCCAAGTAAGGGATCCTCACTTTCCACTCCTCCTTTCAAATTCAAGCATCTTATTCAAAAGCAGTTCTTGTAAATTTGAATGGTTATAATTCCATTATTTTATAATTTTTCTATTACTATCAATTTTATGTTATTTTAATTAGTTTTTATTTATCCTCTCCCATTTTTACCCTTACCTAAGCCGTTACTATGCCGAAATTTCGTAAGGGATCTTCCACCCTCCTCTTTTATCAAGCATTATTTTCATGTTATGTATTTTAATTTAATTTTTTCCTATGTTGGGATATTTTATTAAATATCCTACTTACTTACCATATGTTTAAATGATGAGATCCCCTTTAACTCTCATTTATCCCTCTTATGAACTCTTATGTACACCCGTTACTATACTGAAATTCTGTAAGGGATTCTTTCCTTTCTCATTTTTATCCAAGTTTCTTTATGTTGTAATACCCTTTTTATTTAATTTAAAAATGTTGTGGTATGATTTATAACCTCCCTCATACTTCCCTCATTATGTTTTAATGATGATATACTACTTTCTATCTCATTAGTACCTTATGTGTACCCCCGTTACCATACTGAAATTCTCTATGGGATTTCTCTCTTCTTATTTCCATTCAAGTATTTCTCTCATATTATGCATCTAAATTCCATTTCATATGATGGGATATTATGTTAGATGATCCCATTACTTTCTATTTCATGTATAAATGATGATATACCCATTTCTCTCTCATCAACCCAACTTATGAATTCCCATATGACGATGTTATGCTGCCGAAATTGCACCACGATTTTTCAAGACAAAATAATTGTGTAGTGAATACCATACCCATTTCTCTATCAAGAGTATTCACCTTTATGAACATATACTTATTGAATGGTACATAAATTTATTTACTCCACACTCCCTAACCATGGACTAACTTATGTTGTTGAACGATCCATGTGGCACAATTATGCATGAAATGAAATGTTTATGAAGGGTGCGCCCTGATAGCGCTCACTACCGCAAATATGGTCTTTATTAGCACTAAAAAAAGAATTAACAACTCTAGAAAAGCATTGTTAATCGATTAAAAGATAAATTGGGTCCCTTTTATCATCTCTCATAAAAGCGATGATAAAGGTCCCTTTTATCGGTGTTCAATAAAAGCTCTGATAAAATGGTCTTTTATCAACACTTTTTTTAGCACTGATAAATGACCCCTTTTATCAGTGCTTTTTTTAACATTGATAAAATTAAAAAAAATTAAAAATAAAATAAAATGCTTGGGGAGCTTTTAACATATCTTGACCCCCCCCCCCTTTTATCAACGCTAGGCGGACCCCCCCCCCCCCCCACTCTCATGTGTGCTACACTTATCCGTGCATCCCACACTTGCCCGCGCACCCCTACGTTTACCCAAACTCGAACCTGAGACCTCCCCCCTTGCGTGCCTTCACATTTATCACTAATCTATTTAGTTTTTTTCTCTATTTAATGATATATCTATTTATTTATATATATATATATAATTATATATATTCATATATTAATATAGATTCATATTAATATAAATATATTTAGTTATATTAATACATATATATTTATTCATATATTAATATATATATATATATATATATATTTATTCATATATTAATATTTATTTATATTTATTTATATACATATAGTTATATTTATTCGTATATTAATATAGATTCATATTAATATAAATATATTTAGTTATTCTAATACATATATATTTCTTCATATGTTAGTATATATATATATATAGTTATATTTATTCATATACTAATTTAGATTCATATTAATATAAATATATTTAGTTATATTAATACATATATATTTATTCATATATTATTATATATATATTTATTCATATATTAATATATATATATATAGTTATAGTTATAGTTTTTTATCCATATATTTATTTGTATATTAATATATATTTATAAAATTAGTTTTAAATACATTTATAAAATATGTTTTTTTATGTGTGTTTATAAATAAATAAATACATACATACATACATATATACAACACACATACACATAGACACACACATACACACATATATTTACGAATAAATACATATATATGTGTATTTGAAAAGCCATAGAATGTTAAAATGACCATAACTTCTAATCTAGAAGTACGTTTCAACTCCACAACTAGTCAAATCGAAGAAAATAAAATAATATTCGATATGATATGTGGTAAAGGCCTAGAGGACATCCAGATCAAAAGTTATATCAGTTGGAATGTTAAAAAAATCGGGGTATCCCAACTAAAAACTTAGTTTTTGAGCCCTTATGGGCCTTTTGGGCCTCGAAAAATGTAACAGAAGGTTGCCTTCAAACAATAGCACATAGAGATCATCGCAAGCTTTGATTTGATATTTTTTAGAGCTGAAACAGACACACAGATCCAAAGTTATGGTCGTTTGAGGTTTGAGTTCCATTTTCAACTTATTTTAGATCTTTTATTATTTTCTTGGATTTTTTATGTCTTTAAATAGTTATTAAATGATTATTAATTGATGATAATTAGAAAATTATTAATTAATAATATTTTTAAAATATTTTAAATCCATTCTCACTAAATTTCTTATATATTAAATGTAATAGTCTATTTGTACGTATCTAAAAGATATTTCAAAAATATATATTATATTTATATCAATATAAATATACCTATATAACAATATATTATTTTTCTTGATTTTTTTTAAATATAAACTTTATCAGTGCTAGGAAAAAGTGCTGATAAATCCCCCCTTTATTATCACTACTAAAAAAGTGCTGATAAAGGGGTCCCCTTTAACAGCACTGATAAAGGGGGGGCCTTTATCATCGCTAAAAAAGTACTGATAAAGGGTTACTTTTAATAGTATTTTTTAGTGCTATTAAAAGTTCCCTTTATCAGTGCTTTTTTAGCGCTGATAAAGGGTGGCACTACGGAAACCCAGTTTTGTGGTAGTGGCTTCAATGCATTGGGTGATGTTCAGTATCATGATACGCCATGTGAAATGAGGGTTTATCATGCTAATTAATGTGAAATGAGGGTTTACTCATGATAATTCATGTGCAATGAAGGTTTACTCATGATAATTAATGTTCAATGAGGGTTTACTCATGCTAATCCATGTACAATGAGCCTTGATCATGTTAATATCATGATTTATGTTTTTGCCACATTTTTATGTTATGATAACCTTACTATATCATGCCTTTATATTCATGTTATGACTTCTTTAGTATCCTTTATGAGCTCTAATTGTTGCGTAACAATTATAGGTGTCTCTGGAATAGATGTATCTAGTGGTAAAACCCGAAAACACTACTTTGAGCTAGTCTCAAACAGGAACTAGTACAAGACAATGAGCCTTTCTGCACTCTTGGTTTGACACTCCTGGGGGATATAATTTAGTAAATTCATAAGCTTAGTACGAACTATTATTAAGGGAGAAAAAAATCCCATCAGAATATATGTTAGAAGATAGATCATGGATAATATAGATTGAAGCCTATAAATTTATAATTTAATGAGATAAATGTAATTTAAAATTTATCCCTTTAAGGTCATTGGATTCCCCTTTATGTGTTAAAATGTTTAATATACTCATCCCTAATTTTCCTTTCATTCTATCCAATGGCCGGTAATATGAGGAATATAGCTAACTACTGATGTGAAGGGAAATGTGATGAATGTCCCAATGATATTTCGAGTCAAATGGGAGCTCAAGTAGGATATATCATGATTATGCCAAACCAGCAATCAAAAATCATGATTAAAAATTGGAAATTTGTTGAGTGCCCAAGGAAATCAAGTAAGAGGAAGATGACATCTCCTGAAAGTCCATCTGATAAAGTTGATAAGGGTAAAAAGGCCTAATTTCCTTCATGCAACAATTATGGAAAGAGGCACCCAAAGGAAATGTCACAAAGGTAATAGGAGATGTTTTAAGTGTAGAAAGGAAGGGAACAAAGTATAAAATTACCATGAAAGAATTAATAATGTGATGGATGGTAAAAAATTTCCATCTAAGGAATCTTACATAGTTCTATGCTATAAATGTAGAAAATTCAGACATTACCCAAGAAAATTCTCTATTGCAAGGGCTGAGAAGCATGATGATCATCAACAATATCCATGAACATGGGAGCACGAGAATTCCTATGCTAATATGGATAATGATGAATTAATTACATATAACCATTACTTCAAAGTAGTGTATGTCATAATATATTTCAATTCATGGCCTATTAGTATATCTTTTATGTTTTTTAATAACATTAATTCCCCAGAAAAAATGATAATAAATAATTAAGAAAAACTTATATAAGTGTTTTACCACATGTTGATATTTGTGGGAGTTTTATTCTTGAAAATATAATAAGTCTCCCTTTGATGAAATTTGATGGAAAATGAAAAATTCATTTCCTACGCCTCAAGGAAGTTGAAAATTCATGAGAAAAACTATCCCACACATGATCTGGAGTTGTGAGTTGTGATCTTCTCTTTGAAAATTTGTTGATATTACCTCTTTGGGGAGAAGTGTGAAATATATACGGATCACAAAAGTCTCAAATATATATTCATAGAGAAAGAGATGAATATGTACCAACAAAAATATTTACAGCTCTTCAACGATTATAACTACTCAATCCATTACCACCCAGGTAAAGGGAACAAGGCGGCAGATACTCTAAGTAGAAAAGACTCAACAATTCTATAATTGATTAGAATTTAAAAGGATCCAATATTCTTAGATTTGATGAAGATGGAAATGGGAATCATAAATAAGGGAACGTCATCAATCCTTTCACAAATTATTGCTCAACCATCTATTTTGGAAATTTTAAAGGATACTCAAAAAGATGATGTGGGAATTCAGAAGAAATTGGAAACTATCATAAAATTTAAATCATTAGTGTTCAATGTTAATGAAAAAAGAATTGTGAGATTTTGTTCAATACTATGTGTTCTATTAAATATGGAGTTAAATAAATAACTTTTGGATGATTCACATAGTTCAAATTTCTCTATTCACCCTAGAAACACAAAGATGTATTGAGATCTGTGAGAGCATTATCGGTGGAATAACATGAAGAAGGAAATCACTGAGTATGCATCAAAGTTCTTGGTATGTCAGTTAGTGAAGGATACTTGGAAGAAATCTAAGGGGATGATGCAACCATTACCCATACCAACATGGAAATGGGAGAACATAACCATGGACATTGTCACTAAACTTCCGAAGATATAAAAAGGAAACAATGCTATCTATGTTGTTCTGGATTGTCTTACAAAGACTACACGGTTCATTGCAATTCGGAAGGATTTATCATTGGATCAACTAGAATGAATATACATCAGAGAAGTGGTAAGGATTCATGGAGTACCACTATCAATTGTATTTGATCGAGATCCAATATTCACCACTATGTTCTAGAAGAGTCTCCAACATGCTCTCAATATTGAGCTGAACTTCAGTACGGCTTACCATCCTCAAATTGATGGTCAATCTAAGAGTACTATCCAAACACTTGATGACATGTTGATCGCATGATCAATGGACTTAAAAGGAGGATGGGATCAAAATATTACTCTGGTTTAGTTCTCTTATAATCAAAATATCCACTCAAGTATCCAAATGGCTCCTTATGAGGCCATTTATAGGAAGAGGTGCAAAACACTGGCATGTTGGGATGATGTTGGGGAGAAAAAACTTCTTAGGTCCATAAATGGTCGAAGAAATGGTGGAGAATGTTAAGATCATTCAGAAGCACATTAAAGTTTCTCAGAGTTGGCAAAAGAACTATACTGATAATCATCAATGAGGCCTATAGTTTGATGTTGGAGACATGGTATTATTATTCATATCACTATGGAAGAGAGTTATGAGATTTGGGAATAAGGAAAATCTTAGTTTGTGTTACATCATCCCTTTTGAGATCCTTGATCATATCGGAGCAGTGGCCTATCGACTAGTACTCCTATCAAACCTATCTCAAGTACATGATGTATTCCATGTATCACTTTTGAGGAAGTACATACCTGACCCATAACATGTACTCAATCCAGAGGTGGTACCATTAGAGAATGAAATATCCTATGAATAAAAGTCTATGAAGATCTTAGATCATAGGGAAAATGTTTTATGAAATAAGACAATTCCCCTCGTCAAAGTGTTTTGGAGAAACCATAAGTTTAAAGAAGAAAAGTGGGAATCGGAGGAAGTGAAGAAGCAAAGTTACCCTCATCAGTTTTAGAGTGGGAAAAGAAAATTTCAAGGGTAAAATTTCTTAAGGGGAGAATGTTGTAACGACCCAAACATTCATGAATAAAATTCCCTTTCTTTTATTTAATTAAATGTATTATGGATATCGATAACACATCCACTTTTTTTATTTTATCTAATTGGATTTAAATTACCATTAAGCATCATTACCATTGATAATATGGTTTTTGAATAGTTTTAACATGACTAGTACAAATATAAGGTTTTAATAAATCCTTTCGACATAGACAAAAGAGGCTATGGCCTCATCCAGTAGACTCAGACCTTACGTAGTTCATTTTTCAGAGCTCGAGAAGGAGGTAGCATCACTAGGCGTTACTCATGACTAAGCCCAATCTCAGATTTAACATGTTAATCTTGAACGGAATCACCAATGGGATAAGTACAAGTTAATAGAGATTAGCACCTGAACAATGTTATTAAAGCCACCCCAAGAGTCTGTCACCATCGCACACCTTACCCTTAGGTCTTATGAAGGTGTTATAAGGGGTTATGTAACAAGTTATTAGTGATTTATTGTGTAATCCCATTTATAAATAAAATTCTTATTCCATTAATTCTGTTATGAGAATATGTTTTCTTAAAAATATAATGAATTAGATAAATTGATTTTTTGGGTAAAATGTTACTTTTCAGAAATATATAAATTGTTATATTAAACTATTTTTTTATTAATAATGTTAATATAATAGTGTTATAATAACACACCTTTTAATTATAAATTATTATTATATTTTTTGTTTATTTTTTTTACTCTATAAATGATTAAGTATTCAGTTTAATAAGAATTATATTTTTATACGATAAAATAGTAACTGTATTTTTAGTTAAAGAATTTATTTTGATGAATTAATGAATTTTTTAAATAATTAATATTTTAATAAAATATTATTACCAAATTAATTTTATGAATAATAAATGAGAATATGATTTTTATATAGTCAAATGTAATTTTTATTAAGGTTTAAAATCTATTTTTTCAAAACCCATCAATTTTTAATAATTGTCAGTTTTTATTTTAAAAGTGAAAATTTACCTATTTATAAAATTACTTAGATAAAATAAATATTATTTTTGGAATCAGGACTTCGAAATTATCCAATGGTTAATTTTTCATAATTTTCTGAGACATTCAAATTTTTGGGTAAAAATTAAATACTGAATAAATCTACAATGTGTTTTATGACATCATAATGACTCAATAGTGATGTAATAAAATACTATAAAAGTGATATTAAGATAATATATGTTTTATATTTAAAATATTTTGTTTTTACATTTGTTTTATTAATTTTATAATGCCTTAGTAGACCCTCCAAGACTTATAAAATATTTTAATATTTTAAAATAATTTCCTTGAGAGTGTGACTCACCTCCACATAGGCAAGCCTAATATTTTAATTTTTTTAGACATTTTAATTATAAAATATTATATACCAATCCCCTTTGGTAGAAATCATGGTCAAAAACCATGGTATTGTTTGTGGTTTTGATTAGTTTAATTTGTAGTGTCCAAAACCTAAATAATAAAGAGTTCTCTCTCCTTTCCTTTATAAATCCACCCAATATCACATTAATCTTCACTAAAATAATTTTTAGATCTTCCACACTATTCTATATACTCTATAAATTCCTCCCAAGATTCTCAAAGCTCCCAAAAATCCTCTCCCAAGCCTTTTGGATCACACATCCAAGTAAGGGATCCTCTCCTTCCTCTCTTCATTTCAATTCAAGAACCTTGTTTGAAATTAGTATTTTTAATTTCAATTGGTTATATTTACATCCTTTTATAATCAATTACCTACTTAACAATTTATTTTATTTCAATTATTGGTCATTTATCCTCCCTCATTTGGACCCATACCTAAGTCGTTACTACGCGAAAATTCCGTAAGGGATTTCACTCTTCTCATTTTCATTCAAGCTACTCTTTTACATTATACTTCTTAAATTCCATATTTATATCTCAGGTTGTGATATTAAATCACCCTAATATTTTCCATTTGATTTATATATTGTGATATCTTCCTTTCACTCTCATCAATCCCCCCTATGATCCTTTAAGCACACCTGTTACTATGCTGAAATTCCGTAAGGGATCTTCCACCCTCCTCTTTAATCAAGAATTCTTTTCATGTTATGTCTTTTAATTTATTTTATTCATATGTTGGGATATATTATTAAATATCCTAATCACTTCCCATTTTATGTATAAATTATGAGATCCCCTTTCACTCTCATTTATTCCTCTTATAAACCCTTATGTGCACCCGTTACTATGCCAAATATTCGTAAGAGAATCCTCTCCTCCCATTTGAATTCAAGCACCATCTTTGAGAGTAGTTTTTTTAATTTCAATTTATTGTATTGAAATTAATTTGTAATCATTAACTTACTATCCAATTTATTTTATTTCAATGAGGGATCATTTATTATCCCCCATTTGGACCCTTACCTAAGTCGTTACTATACCGAAATTCTCTAAGGGATCTTCCACTCCCAATTTTTATCAAGCACTCCGTTTGTGATATGTCTTTTAATTTAATTTTACATATGTTAGGATATATTAATACATTAATACCTTAATATCCATTTTATTTATAAATAATTATATCTTCTTTTTACTCTCATTAATTCATCCATGATCCTTTTTTATACATCTGTTACCATGCCCAAAATTTCATAAGGGTTCCTTCCTTTATCAATTTTTTTCCAAGTTTACTTATATTGTTACACCATTTTATTTTAAATTACAATTGATGGGGTATATTTTAAAACCTCCCTAATACTTACCTAATTATTTTCTAATGATGAGATAGTGCTTTCTATCTCATTAATGCCTTCCGTGTACACCCATTACCATGCCAAAATTCCATAAGATACTTCTCTCTCCTTTTTTCCATTCAAGTATTTATCCCATATTATGCATATAAATTCCATTTAATATGTTGGGATATTATGTTACATGATCCCCTTACTGTCTATTTCATGTATAAATTATTAGAGATCATTTTATCTCTCATCAACCCAGCTTATGTATTTCTATATGACGACGAATTACACCATGATTTTCCAAGCCAAAATCATCATATAGTGAATACCATACCCATTTCTATATCAAGGGTATTCACCTTTATGAACATATACATATTGAATGGTACTTAAATATATATATTCTAAATTCTTTAATCGTGTAATAACTTATTATGTCGAATGATTCCATGTTATATGATCCATGTGGCACACTTATGCATGAAATGAAATGTTTTGGGATGATGCAACCATTTGTGAAAGGATTGATGATGTTCCCTTCTTTATGATTTCCATGTCCATCTTCATCAAATATAAGAATATTAGATCCTTTAGTATGCTTTGAATGATTAAATTTCCACCATTAATCTGTCCATTTGGTTCTCAATACCTTTTATAGTATTTTATTACATCATTATTGGGTCATTATGATGTCATAAAACACGTTATATATTTATACGGTATTTAATTTTTACTCAAAAATTTTATTTTCTTATAAAATTATGAAAAAATCACTATTGTATAATTTCAATGTCCTAATTTCAAAAATAATATTCATTTTTTCCAAAAAAATATCTAAATATGTATCTAGGGGTAAAACCCAAAAATACTATTTTGAGCTAGACTCAAACAGGAACTGGTGCATGAAAATTGGCCTTGATGCACTCTTGGTTTGACACTCTCGGGGGATATTCTTTGGTAAATTCATAAGCTTAGTATAGATCATTATTAAGGGAACAAAAAAAATTCCCATAAGAATATACATTAGGATATAGATCATGGATAAAAAGATTGATGTTTAGAAATTTATATGTTAAGGAGATAAATGTAATTTAAAGTTATCCCTTTAATGTCACTGGATTCACCTTTATGTGTTAAAACTTTTAAGATACTCATCCCTAATTTTCCTTTTATCCTATCCAATGGTCAGTAATATGAGGAATATGGATAAAAACTGATGTGAAGGGCAATGTGATGAATGTCCCAATGAGATTCCCATTCAAATGGGAGCTCAAGTAGGACATATCGTGATTATGCCAAACCAGTTGTCAAAAATCATGATTAAAAATTGGAACTTTTTTGAATTCCCAAGTAAATCAAGGAAGAAGAAGAGGAAGACGGCATCTCACGAAAGTTCATCTAATAATGGTGATAAGGGAAAGAAGTCCCAATTTCCTTCATAAAGAAAGTGTGGAAAAAGGCACAAATGAAAATTTCACAAAGGGACTGGGAGATGTTTTATGTGTGGAAACGAAGGGTAAAAATTATCCAATTATCACGCCAAGATGTAAAATTTGATGAATGGAAAAAAATTTCCATCTAAGTCATCAAATATAGTTCTATTCTATAAATGTGGGGAAGATAGGAATTAACCATGACAATGCTCTATTACATGGGATGAGAAGCATAATGAGGATCAACAATCATCATGATTAAAAGAATAAGAGAATTCATATGCTAATATGGATAATCATAAATGAATTACACATAACCACTACTTAAAAGTATTGTATTTCGTAACATATTTTAATTCATGTCCAATTATTATATCTTTTATGTTTTCTAAGAACATTGAGTCCCCACTGGAAATGATATTAAATCACTAGAGGAAAACTTCCATAAGTGTTGTATCACATGTCAAAGTTTTTGGGAATGTTCTTCTTGAAAATATTATAAGTATCACTTTTTTGGAATTTGGGAAAAATGAAAATTTCATTTCCTACATCTCAAGGAAGTTGAAAGTCTATGAACAAAACTATACCACGCATGATCTGGAGTTAGCAGTTGTGATCTTTATGTTGAAAATTTGGAGACATTACCTTTTTAGGGAGAAGTGTGAAATATATACTGATCACAAAATCCTCAAGTATATATTCACATAGAAAGAGATGAATATGTGCCGATGAATATGGTTGGATCTCATCAAGGATTATGATTTCTTAATCCATTACCACCTTGGTAAAGCCGTTGAAATCCATTTTTTCATTTTCTAAAAAGCCGGTTTATGGGTAACCGGTAACCATACAAACCAGGAACCAACATCATCAACGGCGGTCATGGAACCCGCAAACCAGAGACCAAATCACAACATCATCAAAGGCAGTCATGGAACCCGCATACCAAAGACAAATCCACAACATTAGCATAATTAAAAATTCAAAATACAAAAAAAAACCATCACCACACAATGATCGATGAGACACAATCAGCGAGCCTCCTCAAGCCGCGTCCCTGAAATCGCCGCAACATCAACCTTCTGAATCTCTGATGAGATCCCACCATCCCTCACCGCCGTAGTCGTAACCTCGAAACCCTTGAGAAAAACATCTAGAGGCGTCGCCATCATGCCCTCCCCACCAAAGAGGAACTAGATCACCAATGACAGAATCCAGAATGTCGTCATCACATCCACAGCATCACTACAAAAAACATAGATCGCAGGAAAAAAAAGTAAATACTGATAGGCGGCAACAGCATGCCTTTGAAAATCACAATACACTAAAACACGAGAAGATTCAGAGTTCATCTCCTCAAGACTAATAGGAAGAACCATAAACGTTCCCATGAATATCACGAGCAGATCCAAGAAGCCAAACAAGGATTCACCATGAATTAGAACAAACCGCAAAAGAAACACCATCGCCTTAAAAACCCCATCTTTCAAACCTGATAAACCACAAAGAAGAACATGAAACCTAATCTTGAGAGAAAGAGCCACCATCCATCCTCTCAGAACTGGATCAACATCCTCTTTCACAGAAACCAAATCATCCGTCCACCGCACGAAAAACCACCGATTGAGGCACCATCCGAGATATCCAGTGTTGCACAGCAGCCAGAAGAAAGAAACAGAGGAGGGGAAAGGGACAGAGGAAATTAAGAGCATCATCGCTGCGGAGAGACGGTGGAAACCCTAGGGAAGGGAATGGAAGCGAGACAGAGCAGCGCCCTTTACGGGCCCATTTTCCCCTCTGGTTCCACCCTGGTAAAGTGAACAGGGTGGTAAATGCTCTAAGTTGAAAGGTACCAAAAATTATATCATTGATGATAATTGAAAAGGATGAAATATTATTATATTTGATGAATATGGATATAAGAATCATAATGAATGGAACATCATCAATCCTTTCACAAATTATTACCCTGCTGTCTCTTTTGGAAAGTTTAAAGGATGATCAAAAGGATGATGTGGGAATCCAGAAGAAAGTGGAAACTGTAAGAAAAGGAAAATCCTAAGAGTTCAATATTAATGAAGAAGTAATTGTGAGATTTGGGTCAAGACTATGTGTTCCGTCAAATTCAGAATTAAAGAAAGAACTTTTAGATTATGCACATAGTTCAAATTTCTCCATTCACCCAGGAAACAAAAAGATGTATCAGGATATTCA
Source organism: Viscum album (assembly GCA_963277665.1). Taxonomy (NCBI): domain Eukaryota; kingdom Viridiplantae; phylum Streptophyta; class Magnoliopsida; order Santalales; family Viscaceae; genus Viscum; species Viscum album. Next base: position 1,628,181,299 of record OY728121.1, on the reverse strand, counting down.
AGAGCTTTATTGGTGGGATAAAATGAAGATAGAGATAGAAAAATATAAATTAAAGTTCCTATTATATCAAAAATTTAAGGCTAAGTGGTGGAAGTATAACCATACCAACTTGGAAATGGGAGAAGTGAAATGTCATCATTTAGTTTTTGGACACTTCACACTAAAATATTCAAAACCACAAACCATCATAGGGTTTTTGACCATCGTTTCTTCCAAAGGGGAGTGTTATAAAATATTTTATAATTCCAATGGCCGAACATATTAAATTATTAGGCTTTTTTATCTGGTGGTGAGTCACACTCTCAAGTAAATCATTTTAAAATGTTAAAATATTTTATAACTCTTGGAGGGTCTGCTGACGCATTATAAAATTAATCAAACAAATATAAAATAACATTATTTTAAAGCTAAAATATATATTAGCATAATATACAATTTATAGTATTTTATTACATCACTATTGGTTCATTATGATGTATAAAACACATTATATATTTATACGATATTTAATTTTTACCAAAAAAATTGATTGTCTCAAAAAATTATGAAAAATTCACCATTGGAAATTTTCTAAGTCCTAATTCCAAAAATAATATTCATTTTATCTAAATATTTTTTAAATATGTGAATTTTAAATTATAAAATAAAAACCATCATTTATTGAAAATTGACAGGTTTTGAAAAAAATAGTTTTCAAACCTTAATAAAAATTACACTTGACTTCATAAAAATTATATGATCATTTATATTTAATAAAAACAATATTATAATAATATTTTATTAAAATATTATTTATTACAAAAATTCATTTATTCTTCAAAATAAATTCTTTAATTAAAAATAAAATTTCAGTTTTATCATATAAAAATATAATTCTTACAAACTGAATACTTAATAATTTATAGAGTAAAAACAACAAAAAATAAATATAATCATCGCTTATAATTAAAAGAAGTGTTCTTATAACACGATTATAATAACATTATTAATAAAAACATAGTTTAATATAATAATTTAGATATTTATAAAAAGTAAAATTTTACCTAAAAATTTAATTTATCTAATTCAATATATTTTTAAGAAAAAAAATTCTCATAAATGAATTCATGGAATTTTATTCATAAATGTTCTGGGTTGCACTTAACACAACCCAAAAGATCGATAGGTATAGTGTATTTGGGTATTCGGAACATTACATGACATATTAATACATAAAATACAACATCTTTATTGAAAACTCATTTGACATGACTAAAACATTCCTTTGTACTTAGCATTGCACGGGATAACCTGAGGAAATACATAAGAAAAGGTTGAGCTATAAAGCCTAGTAAGTAAATAAATAATAACATGAAAAATACAATATATGTTAGGAAATAGGTATATAAATGGATCACAAGAGAAACATGAACATAAATTCATGATATATCATGATTATCATAACATAGAAATGTGGAAACAACATACAACATGATATTAGCATGAGTCAAGGCTCATTGCACATGAATTACCATGAGTAACCCCTAATTGCACATGAATTAGCAATATTAAACCTAATTTCACATGTATTAGAATTATTAAACCCTCATTTCACATGGAGTATCATGATACTGAACATTACCCAATGCATTGGAGTGCTATCAGGGCGCACCCTTTATAATCATTTCATTTTCATTGTAAGTGTACCACATAAATCATATAACATGGAATCATTAAAAATCATAAGTTATTCAAAGATTAATGAATGTGGAATACATACATGTAAGTACCATTCAATATGTATATGTTCATAAATGTGAATAACCTTGATAGATAATTTAGTATGGTATTCACTACATGATGATTTTGGCTTGGAAAATCGTGGTCCAATTTTAGCAGCATAACGCCGTCATATGAAAATTCATAATTTGGGTTGATGGGAGAGAAAGGGGTTTATCATCATTTATACATGAAATATACAATAAGGGGATCATGGAACATAATAAAACAGCATATTAAATGGAATTTAGATTCATAATATGAGAGAAATACTTGAATGGAAATAAGAAGAGAGAAATCCCTTACGGTATGGTAATGAGTGTACACAGAAGGAATTAATGAGTGAGAAAGTGGTATCTCATCATTAAAAAATAAGGAGGAAATTACGGGGGGGTGATAAATAATACCCCAACATTTTTAATTGAAAATAAAAGGGTATAACAACATGAAGAAACTTGGATAAAAATGAGAAAGGAAGGAATACAAGGATCCCTTACGAAATTCTAGCATAGTAACGGGTGTACTTAAAGGATCATAGGGGGGATTAATGGGAGTGAAAGGAAGAACCCATAATATATACATAAAATGGAAAGTATGTGGGTCTTGGATCATCAGAAACCAACATATAAATATGGAACTTATGAAGCATAATGTAAAAGAGTAGATTGAATGGAAATAAGAAGAGTAAAATCCTTTACAGAATTTCGGCATAGTAACGGCTTAAGTATGTGTCCAAATGGGGGATTATAAATGATATCTCATTAAAATAAATTAAAATGGACAGTATCTAATTGTTTATAAAATTATTACAATAAAAACAATTGAAATTAAAAATTCTAATTTCAAACAAGGTTCTTGAATTGAAAGGATGAGAGGAAGGAGAGGATCCCTTACTTGGATGTGTGGTCACAAAGACTTGGGAGAGGCTTGAGAGAGACTTATTATGATATTGGGATGCCTTGGAAGGATTCTATAGATTATGGGGTAGAGGTTGGTCAAGATTAAAATCGTTTTAGTGAAGAGGAATGTGAGACTGGGTGGGTTTATATAGGAAAGAAGAGGAAATTCTTTATTATTTAGGTTTTGGACAATACACACTAAAATATTCAAAACCATGAACCATCTCATTGTTTTTATACATGGTTTCTTCCAAATGGGAATGGTATACAATATTTTAGAAGTCCAAGGGCTGAACATATTAAAATATTAGGCTTTCTTATATGGAGGTGAGTCACAATCTCAAGGAAATCATTTTAAAATGTTAAAATATTTTATAAGTCTTGGAGGATCCACTAAGGCATTATAAAATTAAACAAACAAATATAAAATAATAATATTTTAAATTTAAAACTAATATTTGAGTAATATACATTTTATATTATTTTATTACATCACTATTGGGTCATTATTATGTCATAAAACACATTATATATTTATTCGGTATTTAATTTTTACCCAAAAATTTGATTGTCTCGGAAAATTATGAAAAATTAACCATTGCCTAATTTCAATGTCCTGATTCCAAAAATAATATTTATTTTATCTAAATAATTTTATAAATATGTAAATTTTTACTTTTAAAATAAAAACTGATATTTATTGAAAATTGACGGGTTTTGAAAATAATCAGTATTTAAAAACTTAATAAAAATTACATTTAACTTCATAAAAATTACATAATAATTTATATTTAATAAAATTAATTTAATAAAAATATTTTATTATAATATTATTTATTTCAAAAATCCATTAATTCATTAAAAATATATTTCTTAATTGAATTTGAATATTAATCAAAAATACTATTTATGCTTTATCGTATCAAAATATAATTTTTTTAAACTAATTAATTAAAAAATTATAAAGTAAAAACAATAATAAATAAATATATTGATAATTTAAATGAAAATTAAATATAAGTATTCATACTATTATAGTTACTTTTATTCTCTCTCTTTTTGTCAAAGTATTTTTTACCGTTAATTGTCCTATTTTCCTATTATCGTGATTATTAATATTTACAACAGTTAGTAATAATATTATTCAAATATTAAGTTGAAATTATTAGATAATATTAATTATGATGATTCAAAATATGGAATACATTTCATCAATATGAATTTAATTTAATATAAAATCCACAGGTGTTACAGAAAACAGTTTTATGAAAATTACATTTTTAAAGAAAACATGAGTTCACTTTAACTCTAAAACTACTAATATTAATTTTTTCATTTTCAATTAATAAATATAGATATATTATATTAAAATTTTATTTCTTTCATTTATCATTATTGGTTATTTTAATTAATTAAAATGGGTATACATTATGTATTTTAAACCAGTTTTCAAAAAAATGCATTTTTAATCCTAAAAATAAACTTATAATAAAATTCAGTCAAAATATGATTTACATATAATTAATAATTAAATAATAATTATGATAACTTGAAATAAAATTAATTTTATTATATTTTCTAGAAAATAATTATAATAAATAAATAAAAATAATTTTTAATGAAAACATATTTTTTAAAACAAAAAGACATTACCAAAATTTTATTGAATAATTAACTTGGGGTAATAATTTGTATAAATAAATGGGTATGGTATTCACTACATGATTTTTTCTTGAAAAACCATGGTGAAATTTTGGCAGCATAACGTCATCATATGAAAATTCATAATTTGGGTTGATGAGATAGAAAGGGGTCTCTCATCATTTATACATGAAATAGACAGTAAGGGGATCATGGAACATAATATACCAACTTATGAAATGGAATTTAGATGAATAATATGGGATAAATACTTGAATGTAAATTAGGAGAGAGAAGTCCCTTATGGAATTTCGGCATGGTAACAGGTGTACACGGAAGGCATTAATGAGAGATAAAGTGATATATCATCATTCAAACATAAGGAGGGCAGTATGAGGGAGGTGAAAAATCATACCCCAACACTTGTAATTGAAATAAAAAGTGTATTACAGCATAAATAAAAAGTTATAAGAAATAATATTATAAAGAAGGTAACATCATCAATCCTTTCACAAAATTTCAAATACGAACAAGTAGAGGTGGAAACCCGAAGACACCACTTTGAGCTAGACTCGAACATGAACTATTTCACGACAATGGGTCATGAAACACTCTTGGTTCGACACTCCTTAGGGATATGATTCCTCATATTCATAAGAATTTTATGAATCATTATTAAGGGAGAAAGAAAAAATCCTATTAGAATATACGTTAGGAAATAGATTATGGGTAACTTGGGTCGAAGCCTAGAAATTCATAAGTAAAAGAAATAAATTTAATTTATAATTTATCCATTTTTTTTATTATATTCCCCTTTGTTTGTTTAATAATTTAAAATACTTACCCCGAATTTTCCTTTTATTCTATCCAATGGTCGGTAATAGAAGGAATCAGGTTAACAACTTATGCGAAGGGCAATGTGATTATTGCCTCAATGAGATTCTCTTTAAGATAAGAGCTCAAGTAGTACATATCATGATTTTTTCAAACCAACTATCAAAAATTATGATTAATAATTGGAAATTTTTTGAATGCCCAAGTAAATCAAGGAATAGGAAGATGACATCTCAAGAAAGTTCATCTAATAAAGGTGATAAGGGAAAGAAGTCCCAATTTCCTTCATGAAGCATGTGTGGAAAGAGGCACCAAGGAAAATGTCACAAAGGGACTAAGATATGTTTTATGTGTGTAAAGGAAGGGAAAAATTAGCTAAATTCCATGCCAAAATGGATAATGTGATGAATGGAAACAAATTTCCCTCTAAGGCATCAAATATAGTTCTATGCTACAAATGTGGGGAAGTCAAGCATTATCCAAGAAAATGCACTATTTAAATGGATAAGAAGCATGATGAGCATCAAAATCATAAATCCTTTCACAAATCTAGAGTTAATTCATTTGATTTTATCTCAATGAGGGATCATTTGATGTTATCTTTGATCTCCAAATGGTTTGAGTGAAGAGGAATGGGAGATTAGGTGGGTTTATATAGGAAATGAAAGAGAATTATTTATTATTTAGGTTTTGGACACTACACACTAAAATATTCAAAACCAAAAACCATACCATGGGTTTTCCCATGTTTTCTGACAAAGTAGAGTGGTATAAAATATTTTATAAGGCCAAGGGCCGAAGATATTAAAATATTAGGCTTGTTTATGTGGAGGTGAGCCACACTCTCAATGAAATAATTTTAAAATGATAAATATTTTATAATTCTTGGAGGGTCCAATAAGGAATTATAAAATTAATCAAAAAAATATAAAAGTGAATATTCTTTATAGAGAAATGGGTATGGTATTCACTACCTGATGATTTTGTCTTGGAAAATTGTGGTGCAATTTCGGCAGCATAATGGCGTCATATAGAAATTCATAAGTTGGGTTTATGAGAGAGAAACGGGTATGACATAATTTATACATGAAATATGCAGTAATGGTATCATGTAACATAATATCCCAATATATGAAATGGAATTTAGATGTATAATATGGAAGAAATATTTTTATGGAAATAAGAAGAAAGAAATCTCTTACGGAATTTTGGCATGGTAATGGGTGTACACAGAAGGTATTAATGAGAGAGAAAGTGATATATTATCATTAAAAATAAGGAGGGAAGTTTGGGGGAGGTGATTAATCATACCCTTGAATTTTTAATTGAAAATATAAGGGTATATCAACATGAATAAACTCGGATAAAAATGAAAAAGGAAGGAATCCCTTACGAAAATTCGACATGGTAACGAGTGTACATAAGGGTTCATAAGAGGGATAAATTAGAGTGAAAGTGGATATAATAGTTTATACATAAAATTTAAATTAATTATTATGTTTAATAACATATCACTATATAATAATAAAATAAATTAAAAGACATAACATGAAAAGAATGCTTGATAAAAGAGGAGGGTGGAAGATCCCTTACGAAATTTTGGCATAGAAACGACTTAGGTAAGGGTCAAAATGAGGAAGGATAAATAATAACTCATTAAAATAACATCAATTGGATATTAATAGAATTATTTTAAAATAATGACATTATAACCATGCAAAATTACAAGAACTACATTCAAATAAGATGTTTGAATTTGAAAAGAGGAGAGGAAAGTGGAGATCCCTTACTTGGAACAGTGATCCAAAAGGATTGTAATAGGATTCTTGGGATATTGGGGGAACCTTTAGAGGATTCTAGGGAGTGGATATCAGAGTTTTTATGAGCTTAAAATGGTTTTATTGAAGATTAATGGGATATCAGGTGCGTTTATATAGGAAAATAGAGGGAATTCTTTATTATTTAAGTTTTGGAAACTACATGGTAAAATATTAAAAACCACAAACCATCCCATGGTTTCTAAAAAAGGGTAGTGGTATGAAATATTTTATATTTACAAGGTCTGAACATATTAAAATATTAAGCTTTCTTATGTGGATGAGAGTCACACTCTCAAGGAAATCATTTTAAAATGTTAAAATATTTTGTATGTTTTGGAGGGTCCACTAAGGAATTATAAAATTAACAAAACAAATATGAAATCACATTATTTTAAAGTTAAAACATATATTGTCCGAATATAACTTTTATAGTGTTTTATTACATCACTATTTGGTCATTATGGTGTCATAAAACACATTATATATTTATATAGTATTTAATTTTTACCCAAAAATCTGATTGTCTCAAAAATTATGAAAAATTCCCCATTGGATAATTTTGACATACTGATTCCAAAAATAATATTCATTTTATCTAAATAATTTTCTAAATATTTGAATTTTCACTTTCAATATAAAACCCGTCATTTTTTGAAAATTGATGGGTTTTGACAGAAATAGTTTTCAAAAAATACAATTGATTTCATAAAAATTATACAATCATAAAAGTAATTTAGTAATAATATTTTATTAAAATATTATTTAATTTGAAAATAAATTAATTAATAAAAATATATTTATTAATTTAAAATGAATATTTAACTGAAAATACTATTTTTCTTTAAAAAATCATTAACAAAGTAGCAATAATAAAATGAAAGTATATTCGTTGTTCTATACAAAAATAATGTGCATAATCATATTGCTTGGGTCTTGTTACATATCCCTTTATTACACCAGAATATTCCCTAAGATGATGGTGTGTGATGCTGGGGATTTCTCAGGGTTGTTCCAAACAAGTATGTATTTGAGGGTGTGACTCACCTCCAAATGACGACGTTATGCTGCCGAAATTGCACTGCAATTTTCAAAGCCAAAATCAATGTGCAATGAATACCATACCCATTTCTCTATCAAGGGTACTAGAATTTATGAACATATATATATTTAATGGTACTAACATGTATGTATTTAACATTACTTAACCATGGAATAACTTATGATGTTGAATGATTCCATGTTATATGATCCATGTGGCATGCTTATTCATGAAATGAAATGTTTTAAAAGGGTGCACCCTAATAGCACTCCAATGCATTGGGTAATGTTTAGTATCATGATATTCCATGTGAAATGAGGGTTTACTCATGATAATCCTTGTGCAATGAGGGTATACTCATGATAATTCATGTGCAATGAGGGTTTACTCATGCTAATCCATGTGCAATGAGCCTTAGCTCATGCTAATATCATGTTGTATGTTGTTGCCACATTTCCATGTTATGATAATCATGTTATATCATGACTTTATGTTAATGATTATATTTTTATACTTTTATATGCCTATTTCCTAACATGGAACAAAATATCCCAAGATATGAAATGGAATTTAGATGAATAATTTAGAATAAATTCTTGAATGGAAATGAGAAGAGAGAAATCTCTTAGAGAATTTTGGCATGGTAATGGGTGTACACAAGAGGAATTAATGGGAGTGGAAAGGGGAATATCATCATTAAAACATAATAAGGGAAGTATGAGGGAGGTTTTAAAACATACCACATCATTTTTAATTTAATATTAAAAGGTGAAACAATATAAGGAAACTTGGACAAAAATTGAGAAAGGAAAGAACCCTTACGAAAGTTCAACCTGGTAATGGGGGTAAATAAAGGATCGTGGATGGATTAATGAGAGAGAAAGGGGTATTTAATCAATTATACATGAAATAGATAGTACGGGGATAATAGAAAAAAAATATCCCCCCATATGAAATGGAATTTAGATTCATAATATGGGAGAAATACTTGAATGGAAATAAGAATAGAGAAATCCCTTAAGGAAATTTGGCATGGTAATGGGTGTACACAGAAGTAATTAATGAGAGATAAAGTGGTATATCATCATTAAAACATAAATAAGGAAGTATGTGTGAGGTGATAAATCATAAATTGATATTTTTAATTGAAAAGAAAAGGATATAACAACATGAAGAAACTTGGATAAAAATGAGAAAGGAAGGAATCCCTTGGATGTGTGATCTCAAAGATTTGGGAGAGGTTTGAGAGAGTATTATTAGGAGATAGGGACACATTTTGAGGATTATAGAGAGAGGAGGTAAGATACTGGACATGATCCAAGTATTTTTAGTGAAGATAAGGGAGATCTTGGGTGGGATTTTATAGGAAATGAGAGGATAATTCTTTAATATTTCACTAACTTAGGTTTTGGGATCTATATAATTAAATATTCAAAACCAAAAACCTTAACATGGTTTTTTCCCATGGTAATTTCCAAAGTGGAATGGAAAACATTATTTTATAAGGCCAAGGTCTAAACATATTAAAATATTTGTCTTTCTTATATGAAGTTGAGTGACACTCTTAAGGAAATCATCTTAAAATGTTAAAATATTTTGTCTTGGAGGGTCCACTAAGGAATTATAAAATTAATAAAATAAATATAAAATCACAATATTTTAATGGTATAAGATATATTTTCTTAATATACTTTTTATAGTATTTTATTACATCACTATTGGGTCATTATGATGTCATAAAACACATTATATATTTATACGTTATTTAATTTTTACCCAAAAATTTGACCATCACAGAAAATTATGAAAAATTCAACGTTAGATAATTTTGACATATGGAATCCAAAAAAAAATATTCATTTTATCTAAATAATTTTATAAATATGTTAATTTTTACTTTTAAAATGAAAACTGATAATTATTGAAAATTCACGGGTTTGAAAAAAACAGTGCTCTAACCTTAATAAAAATTACAATTGAATTAATAACTATTATAAGATGATTTATATTTAATTAAAAGTAATTTAGTAATAATATTTTTTTAAAGTATTATTTAATTAAAAAATTGATTAATTTATCCAAATATATTTTTTAATTGAATTAGAATATTAACTAAAAATATTTTTTGTGCTTTAAAAACCATTTAAAAAGTAATAATAATAAAATAAATGTATATTATTTATTCTATAAAAAGATAATTAACATAATAATAATACTAGGGTATTGTTACATATCCATTTATTACACCAGTATATACCCTCAGAGTATGGTGTGCGATGGTGGGGTTTTCTTGGGGTCGTTCAGTGAGCATGGTTTGGGATGTGATCTCGATGAGCTTGAACTTCACTCGTAAACAGTTTTTATCATGCTTAAGTTGCTGGATATAGGCTTGGGATTAGTCTTGGGAAATTCCTAAAAATGCTATCTCCCTTGAAAGATCTGATAAATGGGCTTCAAAGGGAACGATCCTACTGGTCAAGGCCATCACTTCCTTTATTTGTGCCAAAAGGTTTTGTTAAAACCCTATATTTATACTAGTCATGTGATCGTTGTTCAATATCTATATTATCAATGGTAATGATACTTAATAGTTATTTAAACCCAATAAAAAAGTTCACATGTTTTCTATATCCATAAGATATTAAAAGAAAGGGAATTTTATTCATAAATGATCAGGTCATTACAACATTCCACCCAAAAGAAATTTCGCCCTCAAAATTTTCTTTTCCTACACTAAAACATATGAGGGTAACTTTACCTCATCACTTTCTCTGGTTCCCACATTGATTCTTCAAACATGTGGTTTCTCCATAGAACTTCGATGAGGGGCATTTTCTTATTTCGTAGAACTTTTTCTCTACAATCTATGATCTTCACCGGATTCTATTCATAGGAGAGGCCATTCTCCAATGGTACCACCTCTGGATCGAGTACATGAAATGGGTTAGGTATCTACTTCCTCAAGAGTGATACATGGAATACATCATGTACTTGAGACAGGTTTGGTGGGAGTGCTAGTCAATAGGCCACTGCTCTGATGTGATCAAGGATCTCAAAAAGGATGATGTACCTTGGACTAAGATGTACCTTCTTCCCAAATATCATAACTCTCTTCCATGGTGATATGCGGAAGAATACCATGTCTCTAACATTAAACTCTATCTCTCATCAACAATTATCATCATAGCTCTTTTGTTGAATCTGAGAAGCTTTAATGTGTTGTTGGATGGTCTTAACCTTCTCCGCTATTTCTTTGACCATTTCTGGACCTGAAATTTTTCAATCCCCAACTTCATCCCAACATGTCAGTTTTATTCACCTCTTCCCATAAAGGGATTCATTAGGGTCCATTTAGATGCTTGAGTTGATACTGTTGTTGTAAGAGAACTCAACCAGAGGAAGATGTTGATCCCATACTCCATTAAAGTCCATTGGGCATGCTCTCAAAAAATTTCTCAAGTGTTTGGATAGTCTACTAAGATTGGACATCAGTTTGAGGATGATAAATCATACTAAAGTTTAGATCAGTATTTAGAGTGTGTTGGAAACTCTTCCCGAACGTAAATGTGAATCATGGATCTCGATTAGATATAATCGATAGTGGTACTCTATGAAACCTTACCACTTCTCTAATGTATATTTGTGCCAGTTGATCCAATGAGAAATCCACTCAAATTCCAATTAAGTGTGTAGCCTTTGTAAGATGATCCACAATAACCCAAATAGCATTGTTTCTTTTGGATGTCTTCAGAAGTCTGGTAACAAAGTCCATGGTGATGTTATCAAATTTCCATATTGGTATGGGTAATGTTTGCATCATCCCCTTAGACTTCTACCTCTCATCCTTAACTTGATGACATACCAGGAACTTTGATGTATACTCAGCAATATCCTTCTTCATGTTATCCCACCAATAATTCCCTTAGAGATCTAGATACATATTTATGTTTCATAGGTGAATAGAGAAATTCGAACTATGTGAATCATCCAAAAGTTCTTTCTTTAACTCTAGATTTGATAGAACACATAGTCTTGATCCAAATATCACAATTCCTTCTTTGTTAACATTGAACTCTAAGGATTTACCTTTTCTAATAGTTTCCACTTTCTTCTGAATTCAAATATCATCCTTTTGAGCATCCTTTAATCTTTTCAAAAGAGGTGGTTGAGCAATAATTTGTGAAAGGATTGATGATTTTCCATTTCTTATGATTCTCATGTCCATCTTCATCAAATCTAGGAATATTGGATCCTTTTTCAATTCTCATCAATGATAGAATCGATGGGTCCTTTCTACTTAGATAATCTACCACCTTTTTTGCTTTCCTAGGGTGGTAATGGATTGATTATTCATAGTTTTTTATCAGCTCTAACCATCTTCATTGGTTCATATTCAACTCTCTCTATATGAATATATACTTGAGGATTTTTTGACATATATTTATTTCAAACTTCTTCTCAAAGAGGTAATGTCGCTAAATTTTCAAAGTGAAGATTACTACAGCCAACTCCAGATCATGTGTTGGATAGTTCTTCTTATGAACTTTCAATTTCCTTAAAGCATAGGAAATTACTTTGTCATTTTTCATGAACACACAACCTAGGCCCCTCTTTGAAGCATCACTGAATACCATGAAAATTTCTCCACTTGTGGGTAGTGTGATCACAAGTGCATGGATAATCCTCCTTTTCAACTTCTTGAATCTCTCTTCACATTCATCATTCCATGAAAACTTGACTTCATTCTGAGTTATCGTGGAAAGAGGGTTTGAAAATCATGAGAATTTTCTCATAAATTAGTAATAATATCTAGCTAACCCAAGGAATTTATGGATATCCATCATAGATTTTGGCATCATCCATCCCTAAATTGCATTTGTCTTGGAGGGATTCATAGATATCCCATTGATTATGATGATTTGACACAAGAATTTGACTTCCTTAAACCAGAACTCACACTTTGTATACTTTTCATAGAGCTTCTCCTTTCACAAGGTCTCTGGTACAGTGCTTAGATGCTCCTCATGCTCCACCTTGGTATTGGAGTATATTTGAATATCATCTATAAAGACTACCAAACATTTGTGGAGGAGATCCATAAAGACTCTATTCATCAATTCTAGGAATATTTCTGGAGTATTAGTGAGTTTTAAAGGAATTACTATGAATTCATAGTGCTCGTACCTTGTATGAAAAGCAGTCTTGGGGATAGCCTCATTCTTCACCCTTACTTGGTAATAAATGGATTGCAGATCTACCTTGGAGAAGTATTGTAAAACACATATCTGATCAAAGAATTCATCAATTCTTGGTAAAGGATACTTGTTATTTTTCATTATTTTGTTGACCTCATGATAATCAATGCAAAGTCACATTGACCCATACTTCTTCTTGATGAAGAGGACTGGTGCACCCTATGGTGAAGCACTTGGGTATATAAACCCTTTATCTAGATTCTCCTATTGTTGTTTCTTTAGCTTCTCAATCACTACAATATCTATTCTATATAGAGTCTTGGATATTGGAAACACCCTAAGTATAAGATCAATCGAGAATTCAACATCTCTTCTAAGAGGAAAACTAGGAAATTCCTCGAGAAACACATTAGTGAATTACCTCACAATAGGAATTTCTTCAAGGATGGTTCCTTCCTTAAACTAAATCATCTGAGCAATATATTCATGCTCATAAGGAAGTAATATCCATGCTTGAGATGATGGTGCTAAATAAGATTCATCCTCTTCCTTGCACTTGTACAGAATTGGGGGTCGATTCTCCATATGGAGAGCGATTTCCCTCTCATGGAAATTTAGGTAGGATATATATAGGGAAATCCAATCCATTCTAATAATTTCATCAAATTACACTAGAGGGAGTATGATGAGGTTCACTGATAAGTTAAATCCACTAATTGTGACAAGGGAGGAGTAATATTCATGGGATTCAATAATTTCCCCATTTTTTGTTCTCACCGATATCTCTACTTCCATGATTTATGGTTGAGTTTGGATTGTTCAACTAAACTTTCAAGATATAAAAGAATGCGTAGAACTAGAATAAAAAAGTACATTCTCTATTATTGAACGAATAAATAGGGTAACTATCACCACTTAATTTTTAGGATTCAATTCAGTAGTAGTAATGGAAAAATCTCACCCTTACTTCCTTGGAGGTTATTGGTTGCCTCTAAAAACCCTTGTCTCAGGGAACTAGTTCACAAAGTGCCTTGGTTATTTGTAATTGTAGCAATAAACAATTTTTTGAGGGTTGAATGGGGAATTACTCTCCACTATCGCAGTAGCAGGTTTTTATTTTCGTCAATTAATGGGAAGGTTCCCTTCTCTTCCAAATATAAATCATTTCCTCATCCCCTTCAAACAATTCTTAGGGTGATTCTTTCCGCTCCTTTGAAAAGTGGGGTGTTGTAATTTCTTAGCACTGTTGGATCTATCCATCAGACTGCCAGAATTAAAGTACACTTTCCTCTTCTTATCCCCATGATACCACTGAGATTCACCAATCTCCATTTTGACTTTTAGGGCACATCAGACAATTTCCTCATATCTAACAAAGTCATGTATCTATAGGGCTTTCCATATGATAAGTTTTATCCCACCAAATAAGCTGTCAACCTTGAATTCGGGGGTAATGAAAAAGCCAGAAGTGTATCGTTCAAGCCTTTTGAAGTTTTCCACATATGCTATGATGGATTCGTTGTCTTTTTTCTTGAGGGAAAAGAAGTCCTTTTCCATCTTAATTTGAAGGGTGTGAGGGAAATATTTATCTAAAATCATTTTCTAGAAATACTTCCATTCCAACGCCTTGATCTCTTCCTCAAGATTCATATTTTTTATCAATGTCCACCATTGATTATTTTCACCCTTCATATGATAAGAATCTAGAAGAACCCTCTCTTGTTTAGAACATTGAAGGATAAAGAAGATATTCTCAATGGAGTTGATCCATTGTTCAGAGATTGAGGGATCAGATGATCCATTGAAATTAGGAGGTCTTTGCCTCATGAAGCTCTCAATGGTGGATTGTTCTTTATTAGGGGGGTGAAAGTTCCTATTAACCCGTGTTTCTATTCAAAACTTTAGTTAAATGAGAGATTATCGTGGCAAAGTTCGTGATTCCCACTCCCATCGGATTAGGCATCTCATTAGAACATTCATCATATAGATCTTCACATCGGTTGTTAGCCTGAGTCCTCCTATTACTGGCCATTGGATAGAATAAAAGGAAAGTTAGGGGTAAGTATTTTAAACTATTAAACACATACAGTGAATCCAATTACAAAAAAGTATAACTTATAAATTACATTTATTTCCCTAACTTATGAATTTATAGGCTTAAATCTATGTTATCCATGATCTACTTCCCAACATATATTCTTAGGGGCATTTTTTTATTCCCTTAAATAATGGTTCATATTAATCTTATGAATTTACCAAAGAATTACCCCTAGGAGTTTCAAACCAAGAGTGTAGCAAGGCCCATTTTCGTGCACTAGTTCCCATTCGAGTTTAGCTCAAAGCAGTGTTTTTAGGTTTTACCACTAGATATATCTGTTCTAGATCCACCTATACTTATTTGAGAGGCCTAATGTATTTGGGGATTAAGAACATTACATGACAACATGAAACATGAAATACAAAATCTTTATTGAAAACACATTTTACATGACCCCCATATTCCTTTATACTTATCACTATATGGGATAACCTGAGGACATACATAAGAAAGGGGTGAGAAATAAATCCTAGTAAGTGAGTAAACAAGGCATAAAATGAAGAATAAAATAAATGTTATGAAATAGGCATATTAATTTATAACAAGATAAATATGAACATAAATGCATGATATAGCATGATTATCATAAATGGAAATGTGGCAATAATATACAACATGATATTAGCATGAGCCAAGGCTCATTGCACATGGATTAGCATGAGTAATCCCCCATTACACATGAATTATCATGATTAAACCCTAATTGAACATGAATTAGCACTATTAAACTCTCATTTCACATGTAATATCATGATACTAAACATTACCCAATACATTGGAGCACTATCAGTGCACACCCTTTATAAACATTTCATTTCATGCATAAGTGTGCCACATGAATCTTATAACATGGAATCATTTAACATCATAAGTTATTCCATGATTAATTAATGTGTAATAAATAATTTTAAGTATCATTCAATATGTATATGTCTATAAAGTTGAATACCCTTGATAGATAAACAGGTATGGTATTCATTACATGATGATTTTGGCTTGGAAAATCGCAGTGTAATTTTGGCAGCATAGCGTCGTCATATGGAAATTCATAAGTTGAATTGTTGAGATAGAAAGGGGTATATCATCATTTATACATGAAATATAAAATAATGGGATCATGAAACATAATATCCCAACATATTAAATGTAATTTAGATGTATATTTTGGGAGAAATATTTGAATGGAAATAAGAAGAGAGAAATCTCTTACAGAATTTCAGCATTGTAACGGGTGTACAGGGAAGGAATTAATGAGAAATAAAGTGGTATCTCGTTATTAAAATATAATTAGGGCAGTATGGGGGAGGTTAGAAATCATACCCCCAACATTTTTAATTGAATGTAAAAGGGTATTACAATATGATGAAGTTTGGATAAAAATGAGAAAGGAGGGAATCCCTTACAAAAATTCGGCATGGTAATGAGAGTACATAAGGGTTCATAAGAGGGATAAATGGGAGTGAAATGGGATCCCATGATTTATACATAAAATTTTAAATAGTTATGACATTTAATAACATATCCAAATATAGTAATAAAATAAATTGAAATACATAACATGAAAAGAATGTTTGCTAAAAGAGGAGTGTGGAAGATCCCTTACGAAATTTTGGCATAGTAAAGGCTTAGGTAAGGTTCAAAATGAGGGGGGATAAATAATAAATCATTAAAATAACATAAAATGGATAGTAATAGAATGATTATAAAATAATGAAATTATAACCATTCGAAATTACAAGAACTACTTTCGAATGAGATGCTTGAATTTGAAAGGAGGAGAGGAAAGTGAGGATCCCTTACTTGGAAGTGTGATCCCAAAGTCTTGGGAGAGGCTTCTTGGGAGCATGGGGGATACTTTTAAGGAATATATGTAGTATGGGGAATAGTTTTTTAAAGATATAAATGGTTTTAGTGAAGATTAATGAGATATTGGGTGGGTATATATAGGAAAAGAGAGGGAATTCTTTATTATTTAGGTTTTGGACACAACACATTAAACTAATCAAAACTAGAAACCATCCCATAGTTTTTTCCCATGGTTTGTTCCAAAAGGGAGTGGTATACAATATTTTATAAGTAAAAGAGCCTAAAAATTAAAATATAAGGTTTTCTTATGTGGAGGTGAGTCACACTCTCAAGGAAATCATTTTATAATTTTGAAATATATTATAACTCTTTAAGGGTCCACTGAGGCATTATAAAATTAGTCAAAATACTATAAAATCACAATATGTTAAAGTTAAAACATATATTTTCATAATATCCCTTTTATATTAATTTATTACATCACTATTGGGTCATTATGATGTCTTAAAAACACATTATATATTTATTTGGTATTTAATTTTTACCAAAAAATGGACTTGTCTCCGAAAATTATGAAAAAATCACCATTGGATAATTTCAACATCATAATTCAAAAAATAATATTTATTTTATCTAAATAATTTTCTAAATAGGTGAATTTTCACTTTTAATATCAAAAATAATAATTATTGAAAATTGATGGGTTTTGAAAAAAAAAGTTTTTAAACCTTAATAAAAATTACATTTGACTTCATAAAAATTATATACTCATTTATTGTTCATAAAATTAATTTTAAAATAATATTTTACTAAAGTATTAATTATTTAAAAAATCTATTAATTCATAAAAATAAATTCTTTAATTAAAAATAAAATTTTTGTTTTATCGTATAAAAATATAATTATTATCCAACTAAATACTTAATCATTTATAGAGTAAAAAAAATAATGAATAAATATAATAATCACTTATAATTAAAATGTAGTTTTCTTATAAAACTATAATAATAAAATTATTAATAAAACCTTAGTTTTATATAATAATTTATATATTTCTAAAAAGTATCATTTTACCTGAAAAATCAATTTATCTAATTCATTATATTTTTAAGAAAAACTGTTCTAATAAAGGAAATTATGGAATAAAACTTTTATTTATAAAAATGGATTACATAATAAGTAACTAATTTCTTATTACATAACCTCTTATGACACCCTCATAAGACCTTAGGGTAAGGTGTGCAATGGTGACATACTCTTTGGGTGGCTCGGATAACATCGTCTGGGTGGTAATCTATATTAACTTGAACTTCTCTCATATGAGATTTCATTAAAACATAACGAATTGATGCTCAGATTGGACTTGGTCAAGAGAAAAGCCCATTGATTCTACCTCCTTTCCCAGCTCCGAAAAATAAACTTCGTACAACCCGAGTCTACTGGATGAGGTCATCCTCTCATTTGTTTGTGTCTAAAGAATTCTTTTTTAAAACATTAAATTTATATCAGTCATGTGATCACTATTTAATGGCTATATTATCAATGGTAATGATACTTAACAGTCATTTAATCAAAAAAATAATAATAAAATAGTGCATGTGTTTTCTATAAGACATTAAAATAAAGGGAATTTTTATTCATAAATGATCGTTTTGTTACAACATTCCCCCCTTAAGAAATTTCACCCTTAAAATTTCCTTTTCCCACACTAAAATAGATGAGGGTAACTCTGCCTCATCACTTCCTCTAGTTTCCATGTTGCTTCTTCAAACTTGTGGTTTCTCCACAACACCTTGATGTGGGACATCATCTTATTTCATAAAACTTTTTTTCTACGATCTAATATCTTCACCATCTTCTCTTCATAGGAGACTTCATTCTCCAATGGTACCACCTATGGATTGAGTACATGAAGTGGGTTAGGTATGTACTTCCTCAAGAGTGATACATGGAATATATTATGTACTTGAGATAGGTTCGGTGGGAGTTCTAGTCGAAAAGTCACTACTCCAATGCGATCAAGGATCTCAAAAGTGCCGATGTACCTTGGACTAATCTTTCCCTTCTTCCCAAATCTCATAAACCTCTTCCAAGATGATATGTGGAGGAATACCATGTCTCTAACATCAAACTCTAGGTCTCATCAATGATTATCATCATATCTCTTATATCAACTCTGAGAAGCTTTAATGTGTTTCTAGGTGGTCTTAACCTTCTCCACCATTTATTTGAAAAATTTTGGACATAGAATTTTTCACTCCCTAACTTCATCCAAACATACTAGTGTTATGCACCTCTTCCCATAAAGGGATTCATAAGGATCCATTTAGATGATTGAGTGGAAACTGTTGTTTTAAGAGAACTCCAACAAATAAATATATTGGTCTCATCCACATATGAAGTCCATTGAGAAAGCTTTAAACATGTCCTCAAGTGTCTAGATAGTCTGTTCATATCGTCCATCAGTTTGAGGATGATAAGTTGTACTGAAATTCCGCTCAGTATTCAGATCATGTTATAGACTCTTCTAGAACTTAGAGGTGAATCTTAGATCTCGATCGGATACAATCGACAGGGGTACACCATGCAACCTTACCACTTATCTAATGTATATTCATGCCAGTTGATCCAATGAGAAATCCTCCCAAATTGAAATGAATTGTGCAGTCTTTGTAAGATGATCCACAATAACCGAAATCGCACTATTTCTTTTAGATGTCTTTGTAAATTTTATGACAAAGTCTATGGTGTTGTTTTCCCATTACCATGTTGGTATGGGTAATGGTTGCATCATTCCCTTAGACTTCTTCCTCTCAATCATCACTTGCTGACATACTAGGCACTTTGATGTATACTCAGTGATCTCCTTATTATTGTTATCCCACCAATAATGCTCTTAGAGATCTTGATACATATTTTTGTTTCTAGGGTGAATAGAGAATTTTGAACTATATGCATCATCCAAAAGTTCTTTTTTTTTACTCCGTATTTGATGAAACACATAGTCTTGAACCAAATCTCACAATTCCTTATTCATTAACATTTAACTGCAAGGATTTACCTTTTCTAATAGTTTCCACTTTCACCTGAATTCCCAAATCATTTTTTTGAGCATCATTTAACCATTCCAAAAGAGGCGGTTGAGAAATCATTTGTTAAAGGATTGATGATGTTCCCTTATTTATGATTCTCATGTCCATCTTCATCAAATCTAAGAAGATTGGATCCTTTTAAATTCCCATCAATGATAGAATCATTGGGTCCTTTGGGTGGTAATGGAGTGAGCAGTCATAATCTTTGATCAGATGTAACCATATTCATTGGCACATATTCAATTATTTCTATGTGAATAAATATTTGAGGCTTTTTTGATCTGTGTATATTTCACACTTTTCCCCAAAGGGGTAATTTCGACAAATTTTAAAAGTGAAGATCACATCTTCTAACTCCAGATCATCCGTATTATAGTTTTGCTCATGAATTTTCAACTACCTTGAGGCGTATGAAATGAATTTTTCATTTTTTCTCAAACTTCATCAAAGGGAGACTTATAATATTTTCAAGAAGAACATTCCTACAAACTTCAACATGTGATATAACACTTATAGATGTTTTCCCTAATGATTTAATATCATTTTGGTTGGGCGATCAATGTTCTTAAACTACATAAAAGATATACTAATAGGAAATGAATTTAAATACATTACGAAATACACTACTTTGAAGTAGTGGTTGCATGTAATTTATTCATCATTATCCATCTTAGCATTAGAATTTTTTTGTTCCCTTGATCATGGAGATTGTTTATGATCATCATGTTTCTCAGACCTTGAAATAGAGAATTTTCTTGGAAAATTCCCAACTTCTCCACATTTATGATATAGAACTGTATTTGATTCCTTATATGGAACATTGTTTCCATTCATCACATTATCCATTTTGGTGAAAAAATTGGCTACTTTGTGCCCTTCCTTTCCACACATAAAACATATCCTAGTCCCTTTGTGATATTTCCCTCGGTTCATCTTTCCACACTTGCTGGATGAAGGAAATTGATACTTCTTTCCTTTATCACCTTTATTAGATGAACTTTCATGAGATGTATCATTCCTCTTTCTTGATTTCCTTAGGCATTCAAAAAAGTACCAATTGTTAATCATGATTTTTGATAGCTGGATTGGAATAATAATGATATGTCCTTCTTGAACTCCCATTTGATTAGGAATCTCATTGGTACATTCATCACATTTCCCTTAGCATCATTTGTTATCCATATTTCTCATATTACTGACCATTGGCTAGAATAAAAGGAAAATTAGGGATGAGTATCTTAAATAGTTTAACACATAAAGAAGGGAACATGAATTAGAATGAGTAAACCCTAATTGAAAATGTATTTTCATGAGTAAAACCTTATTTCACATGGTGTATCATGATACAAAATATTACCCAATTCATTGGAGTGCTATCAGGGTGCACCCTTTGTAAACATTTCATTTTATGCATAAGTGTGCCACATGGATCATATAACATGGAATCATTCAAAATAATAATTTATTAAATGATTAATGAATGTGGGATGCATAAATTTATTACCATTAAATATTTATATGTGAATAAAGTTTAATAACCTTGATAGATAAATGGGTATGGTATTCACTACATGATGATTTTGGCTTGGAAAATCGCGATGCAATTTCGACAACATAATGTCGTCATATGGAAATTCATAAGTTGGGTTGATGAGAGAGAAAGGGGTATATCATAATTTATACATGAAATAGACAGTAAGTGGATCATGGAACATAATATCCCAACATATTAAATGGAATTTAGATGCATAATATGGGATAAATACTTGAATGAAAATAAGAAGAGAGAAATCCCTTATAGAATTTCAACATGGTAATAGGAATACAGAGAAAGCATTAATGAGAGAGAAAGTGGTATATAATTATTAAAACATAAGGATTGAAGTATTGGGGAGGTTTAAAATCATACATTAACATTTTTAGTTGAAAATAAAAGGGTATAACAACATGAAGAAACATGGATAAAAATGAGAAAGGAATCCCTTACTTGGATGTGTGATCCCAAAGACTTGGGAGAGGCATGAGAGAGGATTATTAGGATCTTGGGAAACCTTGGGAGGATTAAAGAGAGAGTAGGTATGATTAGGGATGTTCTAAAAGTATTTTAATTGATGAGAAGTGGGAGCTTGGGTGAGTTTATATATGAAATGAGAGGGGAATTCTTTAATATTTCACAAATGTAGGTTTTGGAATCTATATAATTAAATATTCAAAACCACAAACCATAAAATGGTTTTTGCCCATGGTTTTTCAAAATTGGACTATAAAACAATATTTTATAATTCCAAGGGCCGAACATATTAAAATATTAGGCTTTATTATGTGGAGGTGAGTCACACTCTCAAGGAAATCATTTTAAAATATTAAAATATTTTACAAGTCATGGAGGGTCCACTAAGGCATTATAAAATTAATAAAAATAATCTAAAATCACATTATTTTAATGGTAAAACATATATTGGTTTAATATAACTTTTTTATTATTTTATTACATCACTATTGGGTCATTATGATGTCATAAAACACATTATATATTTATACAGTATTAAATTTTTACACAAAAATTCGACTGTCTCAGAAAATTATGAAAAATTCACCGTTAAATAATTTAAACATCCTGAATCCAAAAATAATATTCATTTTATTCAAATAATTTTCTAAATATGGGAATTTTTACTTTTAAAATGAAAACTGATATTTATTGAAAATTCACAGGTTTGACAAAAATAGTTTTCAAACCTTAATAAAAATTATAATTGTATTCATAAAAATTATATGATAATTTATATTTAATAAAAAGTAATTTTGTAATAATGTTTTAGTAAAATATTATTTAATTCAAAAATCTATTAATTCATCAAAATATATTTTTTAATTGAATTTTAATATTAACTAAAAATAATATTTTTGCTTTAAAAACCTTTTAAAAAGTAACAATAATAAAATGAATTTATATTCTTTATTATATACCAAAAATAATGCACATAATCATAATTCTATAGTATTGTTACATATACCTTTATTACACCAGCATATTCCCTAAGAGTATGGTGTCTGATGGTGGGAATTTCTTGGGGCCGTTTGGTGAACAAGGTTTGGGTCGTGATCTCAATGAGCTTGAAATTCTCTCATAAATGGTTTCACTCATGCTTATGTTGTTTGATCTAGGCTAGGGAATGGTCTAGAAAAAATATAAGAAATGCTATCTCCCTAAAAATATCTGATAAATGGGCTTCAAAGGGAATGATCCTACACGTTGAGGCCATCACTTTCTTTTTCTGTGTCAAACGGTTTTGTTAAAACCATATATTTATACTAGTCATGTGATCACTGTTCAACGGCTATATTATCAAAAGTAATGATACTTAACGGTTATTTAAACCAAATAATAATAATAAATAATTAAAAGAGTTCACATGTTTTCAATAAAATATTAAAAGAAGGGGAAATTTATTCATAAAAGATTGGGTCGTTACAACATTCCCACCTTAAGAAATTTCACCCTCAAAATTTCCTTTTCCCACACTAAAATGGACGAGGGTAGCTCTGCCTCATCACATCCTCCAGTTCCCACATTGCTTCTTAAAACTTTTGGTTTCTCCACAATAATTTAATAAGGGGCATTGTCTTATTTCGTATAACTTTTTCTCTACAATATAAGATCTTCACCGAATTCTCTTCAAAAGAGAGGTCATTCTCGAATGGTACCACCTCTCGATTGAGTACATGCGATGGGATAGGTATGTACTTCCTCAAGAGTGATACATGGAATACATCATGTACTTGAGATAGGTTTAGTGGGACATCTAGTCGATAAGCCACTACTCTGATGTGATCAAAGATCTCAAAAGGGATGATGTACCTTGGAATAATATTTCCCTTCTTCCCAAATATCATAACTCTCTTCCATGGTGATATGCAGAAGAATACCATGTCTCCAACATTAAACTATAGGTCTCATCAACGATTATCAGCATAGCTCTTTTGTTGAATCTGAGCAGCTTTAATGTATTATTGGTCGGTCTTAACCTTCTCCGCCATTTCTTCAACCATTTCTGGACCTAGAAGTTTTTGCTCCCCAACTTCATCCCAGCATGCCAGTGTTCTGTACCTCTTCCCATAAAGGGCTTCATAAGGATCCATTTGGATACTTGTGTGGAAATTGTTATTGTAAGAGAACTCAACTAGAGGAATATGTTTATATCATCCTCTTTTGAAGTCCATTGAGCATGCTCTCAACATTCCCTCAAGTGTTTGGATAGTCCACTTAGATTGACCATCAGTTTGAGGATGATAAGTCATACTGAAGTTTAACTCAATATTCAGAGCATGTTGGAGACTCTTCCATAACATAGAGGTGAATCATGGATCTTGATCGGATACAATTGATAGTGGTACACCATGCATCCTTAACACTTCTCTGATGTATATCTGTGCTAGTTGATCAAATGATAAATCCTTTAAAATTGCAATGAATTGTGTAGTTTTTGTAAGACGATCCACAATAACCCAGATAGTATTGTTTCCTTTGGATGACTTTGAAAGTCTGGTAAAAAATTCCATGGTGGTGTTTTCCTATTTCCATGTTGGTATGGGTAATGGTTGCATCATCCCCTTAGACTTCTGCCTCTCAACCTTCACTTTCTGACATACCAGGAACTTTGATGTATACTCAGTGATCTCTTTATTCATGTTATCCCAACAATAATGATCTTAGAGATCTCGATAAATATTTTTGTTTCTTGGGTGAATAAAGAAATTCAAACTATGTGAATCATCCAAAAGTTTTTTCTTTAACTCCAAATTTTATGGAACACATAGTCTTGACCCAAATCTCAAAATTCCTTCTTTATTGAAATGGAACTCTGAGGATTTCCTTTTTATGATCGTTTCCACTTTCTTCTGAATTCCCACACCATCCTTTTAAAATTCCTTTAACCTTTATAAAAGAGACGGTTGATCAATTATTTATGAAAGGATTGATGATGTTCCCTTATTTATGATTCACATGTCCATCTTCATCAAATAAAAGAATAATAGATCCTTTTTAATTCTCATCAATGATAGAATCCCTGGGTCCTTTCTACTTAGAGAATCTGCCACCTGGTTCTCTTTCCTAGGGTGGTAATGGATTGAGCCTTCATAGTCTTGGATCAGCTCTAACCATCTTCGTTGACGCATATTTAACTCTTTCTGTGTGAATATATACTTGAGACTTTTGTGATTCGTATATATTTCACACTTCTCCTCAAAGAGGTAATGTCGCCAAATTTTCAAAGTGAAGATTACAGAAGCCAACTCCAGATCATTTTTTGGATAGTATTGCTCATGAACTTTCAATTACATTGAATAATAGGTAATGAATTTGTCATTTTTCATCAACACGCATCCCAAGCCCTTCTTTGAAGCATCACTGAATACAATGAAAATTTCTCCACTTATGGGTAGTGTGAGCACGAGCTTAGTGATAAGCCTCTTTTTTAACTCATTGAATCTCTCTTCTCATTCATCATTCCAATCAAACTTGACTCCCTTACGAATTATCTTGGTAAGAGTGTTTGACAATTGTGAGAAGTTTCTCACAAATTAGCAATAATATCCATCTAACCCAAGGAAGGTACAAATACCCATCACAGATGTTGTCCTCAGCCATCCCTCAATTGCATTTTTCTTGGAGGGATCCACATATATACCATTTCTTGTGATGATATTCCCCAAGAATGATACTTCCTTCGACCAGAACTCGCATTTTTTATACTTTTCATAGAGCTTCTCCTTTCACAAGATCTTTAGTATAGTTCTTAGATGCTCCTCATTCTCATCCTTAGTTTTGGAGTATATTAAAATATCATCTATAAAGACTACCACAAATTTTTCGAGGTAATCTCTAAATACTCTATTCATCATGTCTAGGAAGATTTCTGGAGAATTAGTGAGTTTGAAAGGAATTACTATGAATTCATAATACCTAAACCTTGTATGAAAAGTAGTCTTGGGGATATCCTCCTTCTTCACCCTTACTTGGTAATATCCCGACCGCAAATCCACCTTAGAGAAGTATTTTGTTGCACATAGCTAATCAAACAAATCATCAATTCATGGTAGAGGATACTTGTTCTTTATCGTGATTTTTTTGAGCTCATGATAATCAATGAAAAGTAACATTGACCCATCCTTCTTCTTGACGAAGAGGACTGGTGTGCCCCATGGTGAAGCACTTGGGCTTATAAAGCCTTGATCCATATTCTCCTGTAGTTGTTTCTTTAGATCCTCAATCTCCACAACAGCCATTATATACAGAGTCTTGGATATTGGAAATGCCCTAGGTATAAGATCAATCAATAATTCAACATATCTTCTAGGTATAAGACTAGGAAATTCCTCAGGAAACACATAATTGAATTCTCTCACAACATGCATGTCTTCAAGGATGGTTCCTTCCTTAGACTCAATCATCTGAGTAAGATATGGTTTCTCATAGGGCCGTAATATCCACACTTGAGATAATGGTTCTAAAGAAGATTTATCCTCCTCCTTGTACTAGTACAAAATAAAGGGTTGATTCTCCATATGTTGAGTGATTTCCCTCTCATTTAAATTTATGTTGGCTCTATATAGGTAGAGCCAATACATGTCAAGAATTGCATCAAATTCCACTAGAGGGAGTATGATGAGGTTCTCCGGGAAGTTTAATCCACAAATTTTGATAGGGAAGTAGTTATATTCATGGGATGCGATAATTTCTTCATTTTCCCTTCTCACTGACATCTATACTTCAATGATTTGTGGTGGTGTTCAGATTGTTCTACTAAAGTTTTTGGATATAAAAGAATGCATAGAACCAGAATCAAAAAGCACGTTCACTATTTTTGAATGAATAACTAGCGTAACTATTACCACTTCATTGTCGGGATTCCTTCCGGTGGTAGTGATGGAAAAAGTTTTTAATTTCTAACTTGGATTTTATTGGTTGCCTCTGAAAACCCTTGGCTTAGGGCACTGGTTTGAAAAGTTCCCTGGTTCTTTGTAGTTGTAGAAATGAACAATGCGTTGAGGGTCAAACAAAGCATTCCTCTCCTCTGTTACAGAAGTGGGTTTTTTTTGCCAGCAATTAATGGTCAGGTTCCCTTCTCTTCCACACCTAAAGCATTTCCTCACCCCCTTCAGGAAATTTCTGTGGTGCTTCTTTTTGCACCTTTGTCAGGTGGGGTGTTGGAATTTCTTAGCACTGTTGGATTTATCCATCAATCCACCAGAATTAAAGTCCACTTTCCACTTCTTATCCCTATGATACCCCTGAGATTTTCCGATATTCATTTCTACTTTGAGGGCACATCAGAAAATTTCCTCATAGCTATCAAAGTCACAGATCGCTAGGGATTTCCATAGGCTAGTTTTTAACCCACCAAAGAAGTGGTAAACCTTGCATTAGGGAGTAACGACAAAGCTGGAGGCATATCATGCAAGCCTTGTAAATTTTTCCCCGTACACTCTGATGGATTAATCGTTTTTTTTTCTTGAGTTCAAGGAAGTCCCTATCCATATTAAGTCAGAGGGTGTAAGGAAAATATTTATCGAAAAACATTTTTCAAAAATCCTTTCATTCCAATGCCTCAATCTCTTCCTCAGGCTTCATATTTTTGATCAATTTCTACTTTGGATTTGCTTCACCCTCCATATGATAAGCAGCTAGAAAAACCTTCACTTTTTCAGAACATTAAAGGATGGAGAATATCTTCTCAATGGAGTTGATCCATTTTTCGGTGATTGAGGGATCAGATGATCCATTGAAAGTATGAGGCTTTTGTCTCATTAATATCTTGATTGTGGCTTGTTCTTTCTTGGGGGGGTGAACGTTTCTCTTGACCCATGTTTCTATTGAAAAATTAAGTTAACTGAGATAATATTGTGACAAAGTTTGTGATTCTCACTCCCATCAGATTGGGCATCTCATTAGAATAGTCATCACATTGATCTTCGCATCGGTTGTTAGCTCGAGTCCTCCTATTACTATCCATTGGATAGACTAAAAGTAAAGTTAGGGGTAATTATTTTAAACTATTAAACACATAAGGGGAATCCAATGAAAAAAGGGAAAACTTATAAATTACATTGATTTCTTTAACTTATTAATTTATAGGCTTCAATATATGTTATCCATGATCTACTTTCCAAGATATATTCTTAGGGGAATTTTTTTATTCCCTTAATAATGGTTCATACTAAGCTTATTAATTTACCCAAGCATATTCCTTGAGAGTGTCGAACCAATAGTACAGCAAGGCTCGTTATCGTGCACCAGTTCTCATTTGAGTCTAGCTCAAAGCGGTATTTTTGGGTTTTAACCTTAGATACATTTGTACCATAACCACCTATAATTATTTGTATCCAGACAAGGATGTATTTTATTGATAATAAAAGAATCCCTAAATTTTTGTGAGTGGAGAGTAAGTGGTTTATCAAGAAAATACATCCCTGTCTGGATACGACCAAGTAGAGGTGGATCTGGCACAGATTTATCTTAGGGTAAGACCCAAAAATACCTCTTTGATCTAGACTCGAACAGGAACTAGGGCGTGACAACGGGCCTTGCGGCACTCTTGGTTCGACACTCCTAGGGGATATGATTTGGTAAATTCATAATCTTTGTACAAACTATTATTAAGGGAACAAAAAAATCCCATAAGAATATATGTTATGAAATAGTTCATGGATAACCTAGATTGAAACTTATTGTATCATAAGTTAGGATATACTACACAATTTTATCCTTCTATATCCAATGTTTTCTTTTTTACATTCTCATTAGCTAAGTATTTAAACCCTCTAATTATATTTTCTTTTTCTTAGTTAAAACATGGAAGGAGGAAGATCACAGACAACTCTTCTCTCTCTTCCTGAAGAACTACTTGGAGAGATTATCCTGAAGTCATGCTCAGATGACTTTGAAACTTTTTCAAATATCAAAGTTATAAGCAAAAAACTTTATGAGGAATCCAATACCTCTAGAATCACATGATTATTTCAAGGATCAGGCACCATCTATTGGAGAATCCTGCACTCTCAACTTTGTTACCAAGATAAGTGTGGGAAGTACCATCAAGGTCTTTTCAAATTCTTCTCTTTATTTCAAAATTATGAAGCACTAAATGATTTTCTAGATGCTAGAAAAGAGGGAGACCTCTATGTAGCCTATATGTATCAAATTATAGATTTCTATCTTTGGGGAAACACCAAAATTGATATACCAAAACCCAATTTTTAGATATTTGAAGATGAATCATTAAGATTTTTTATAAGAAACAAGTTCAAGAAGATATTTCAAAATTATATTTAATAAATACCTTTTTAATGACTTAGCAGTGCTTCCATAGGTATAGTCTAAGACACTTGAGGTGTTTTTGGGTAAAGGAAGTAGATGATTTTGGAAATATCCTAAGGTACCATTGTGACATATGAACCCTTTCTACTTAAATGAAATGCTAATAGGAAAGACTGAAGACCTCATTGAAGAGATGAAGGAGAAGTACCCTCACCTGTTTTCACCTTAGTATGTAAAATTAAATTTCAGGGGTGAAATTTCTTAATGGGGGAGAATGTAATGACCCAAACTTTTGAATAATATTTTGTTTCCTGAAAATGTGTGTTTTACTATGTCCCATTAATTAAAACTATATAAGTATAAACGGAAATGTAACTATCAGTTTTTGAATATTATGTTACCATTAGTCAATTATGACTGAAGATCAATATGATTTTTGAAAATAATAATAATTTTATATAACACCTCATGCTTCCATGGTACGCTTCCCTTTGAATAATGCAATAACATGTGTTGTACGCAACATCGAGTTCTAACACACCACAACCAATCAAACTAGCCGTTATGAATAGTAATACCCACTTTTTGAAATTTATAAATTTTATTTTTCAAAATGGACTTCATTTTTGGATTCAGAATATCGAAGTTAGCCTAGGGTGAATTTTTTGTATTTCTCGGAAAAACTTCATTTTTTGATGAATAGTGAAACAACTAAGTGGTAGTTAAAAAAACTGAATTTTTCATAAAAAATAATTTTACCGCTTTTGTGAGTTGAATTTAAAAAATCTTAGAGACATGGTTGATATCAGTAAGTAAAATTTGGTTCAATGAGATGAAAATAATTTATGTTGAATAGTAACTTTTTACTTTTATTTACCACGGTTAAAAGTAAATAGGGTAATTAAAGGTAAAAATGATATTATTTTTACCCTAACACAAGTACTAATTATATTGGAAAAGTGTATCTAGACCAAAAACAACATTAGGAATAAAATATTATCATTTAGGTCCAGTTGGATTAGATTAGGACATTTATTATTATTTAATTCAAAGAAGAGTTAAAAGAGTTAAAATCAAAGTTTAATAACTAAAACATTTTTAATATAGGGTTATACATAAGATAAATTCGATTGTAAATATTCATTAGAAAGATAAAAATATTTCTTACATAATGGTATTTTATTTATAATTTTTAGACATTAAATAATTTAATTTATTTATGACATAATGGTGATGCAGTAATTACCTAATTAATGAAATTTTAAAATAATTGATATTATAAATATCAAAATAAATGTAATTTCAGACTTTTTATAAATTCAAATAATTTTATAGGTTAATATTACATATTATTATTGGTTATATGAATATTTTTAGAAGTGATAATGCTGTTATAAATTTATCAAAAACAAAATACCCAATAGTGTCAAAATTGACATAAAAGAGTTTTTAAAAAAACTATTATATTATAAATTGATATTAAATTCCTAAAAATATAATGTTCGGAAAAAATACTTGTATCATGATATTTTTATTATTAATGGACCACTTGGGGGTATCTTGGATGTATATAGTACGTTTATTAACTATATAATATAAAAATACAAAGTGACATGGTAAATGTCAAAATAATTAACTAAGAGTTAAAACTAAAAGATAAGGTTAATATATAAACCCAAACCTATCTAAAACCTATTGGTTGAGTGGTTTTTGACCCATCCCCAACTTAAAATTTAAATAATCCACTTTTTAGCCATTAGAAACCAAATATTAATTTATTATAAAATAATATTTCTAGATTTTCCAAAGGTGCCCCTCACCCCTCTTATAAAAGGGCACTCTCCCTTATCACTAATTCACACATTGAAAGCCTTTTGTTTCAGAAAACCTCTACCCAAATACTCTATAAACGTCCCTAAATTCAACCTAGAGGCCTTAGTTTGATCATAAATCCAACCTAAGGATCCCATTTGATCAAATCAAAAGGAAGAACCCGGAGAAGAGGTAATGTTTTCACCACTCTTTTTTCAAGTTCCTTTCTTCTTCAACTTCTTATTTCTTTGTTATTACCATTCTAAAATAATAACTCCAATATCTTATATATACTTTGATGTTATTATAAATATGGTACAACCATATTCAGTATTCTATCCATCCTTTGAATGACATGTCACCATACGTGCGTACATACGGCTTACCATCTCCACGTCGTGGTGTAATTGTTATTCAATAAATTATTTTTTGGATGGGTATAATAATGATGTGTAATTCATGTAAATAATAAATATAACATGATAAAGATTCTATATATATGATATAACATCCAATTATATATTATTTTAATATTAAAAGGATGATATTGTCGCTCGTGCGTACGTACGGACTACCGTCTCCACGATCGTGATGAGATTCATTCCCCATCGTATCCATTCAAGAATAATTCTCATTTAATGATTAAAAATAATTTTTAAGGACTTTATATCATTCTGGATATGAATAATATACAACCTATCCATAACAAACATGGCTTACGTAACAAAACATATAAAATAAAACGAGTAAGTTAACACCCAAAACAACGATAATACAAAGATATTGTTAACAAATAAATGTTAAAAGATCATATATGACATCATATTAATGTATATGATTCTTGTATAATTTAATAACAATTATTTTACCATTATACAGGAGGTTAACCTACCCTCAACCAAGGAAAATCACAAGGTAAGGGTTTATTTCGCAATCTCTTCATTATTCGAGGTTGTTTATATGTAATAATATACTAGGACTTCTTTATCATCCACATCCATGTTTCTTAAAAATGTATTTCAAAACATTTTCACTATTTACTAGAATACGGGTTAAATTCATTTATACCCTTGTTTGAATTTTTATAAGAGGTTTATAAAGGAATCTTTTCGTCGTTTTCTAAACAAGGTCCTTTTTAACCTTTTTGACAGAATTAAGGTAAGAATGTTTTTTTAACTTATACGGCGGGTGCGGTTATTTTCTGCCGTTATAAAATCATCGAAGCTTACCTTACAATCTTATAAGAAAATTTTCAAAGTAAATGTTTTATTTTACAATTATGTGACTTTTAAATGATTTCAAAAAATAGATATTTCTCTCAAATCGTTTTGATTTCATCTATGTCAATATCCTTTGATGGATTTTAAGATTATTTGTAGATGATTTATTGTGATACAAAACTTCCATATTGTATTGAAGGTTTTTGTGATATGTTTGACTGTGAATGTTTTATTTTTATACCATTCATGGTTTATGGAGAAAGTATTGACATTTAGTATGCTAGTTTTAATACGAATATTTATGTTATGTTTAAACCTGTTCATATGAGGAATGCATTGGACTTAATAAGTGATGAGTGGAGCCCACTATAGCTCCTCGATGCATTGGTAGGTCTCATGAGACAAACTAGTGTCTTGGAACAAGGCCTTGACAAAATTTTATTTTTAGTCTTGGCACAAGGCCTTGACTATGTGGTTATGATAGTCTAGCATTATGCATTCCATCATTATGAAAGTAGTTATTGATATTTCATGTGATTATTTGACTAGTAGAATATCCATGTGAATAAGTAAATGGAATTATTTCATTTTATCTTTTCCATATTATGCTGAAGTTCAAGTTTGAAAGTATTTTGTTTTAGTTATACATTTCCTTACATGTTTATGCTTATTTATGAAAGTTTCCGCTATATTGTTATCCTTACTGGGCATTTGAGATCACCCTTTTTTATGTTTTATTTTTCCCAGGATGTGAAGAAGTATTTTATGAATAACCTTTAGGGATAGTATAAGGGGATAATATTGTGGACTATGGAGACTATATTGTTGTAGTTTTCATTTTATGATGTAATGTAAACT
This sequence comes from Viscum album, assembly GCA_963277665.1. Lineage (NCBI taxonomy): Eukaryota > Viridiplantae > Streptophyta > Magnoliopsida > Santalales > Viscaceae > Viscum > Viscum album. The sequence continues at coordinate 1,628,147,905 of OY728121.1, read as the reverse complement.
TTATGAATGTATCTAGTTATTCCAAGGCTACTAAACTAATCGGTCTTTCGAGACTTGATATTTCTTGTGATCATTCCAATTTTATGTAATAATGCACCGACTCTGGGTAACTGGGGTCGGGGCGTTACAGTTGGTATTAGAGGAAGTTTAGTACAAACCTTGGAAGCTAGATTTAGATAAACTCTGATTAGATCACATAGACCTAAGATGGACTTTGAGGATTAGTATAAAAGAACTTCCTAGAATTTTGGTATTGTAGAGATTTTGTGAGTTTTCTGAGAAATACATCCCTGTCTGGATATGAGTAGGTAGAGGCGGATCTGGCACATATGTACCTAGGGGTAAAATCCAAAAACACCGCTTTGAGCTAGACTCGAACGGGAACTGGTGCACGACAACGGGCCTTGCTGCACTCTTGGTTATGACACTCGTGGGGGGTATGCTTAGGATAACTCTCATTTTCTTTAAAAACCATTATGAAGGGTTTATGAGTATATACTTCCTCAAAGAAAACATTTTTATGATTATGGATTATATCCATAAATAGTTCAATTTATGTTAAGTGTTTTACAAGTATGGAATTATGTATTTTGATTCATAAACTGATCTAGTTTATGAAATTGTTTAGAAATTGTTCTTAGTGGAAGAAATGGAAACCGTATCATGCACGCACTTCGTGTAAGGATTTCCCTCCTGCTCAAGATAATTATAGTGGAGCTGGTGATACAACTGGTGCTGATCATCTTATCACCATATTGGGAAAACTCACTCAGGTTATGAATAATAACCTTACCCATATGGAGAACCCTGATCCGCATCATGGAGGATCAATGTTATATCACTTCATGAGGCAAAAACCACCAACATTCAATGGGAGTACAAATCCCTTAGTAGATAAGCAATGGATAAATTCTCTAGATAAAATATTTTAGGCTTTGGGGAGTAGTGAAAGGGAAAAAGGTATCATGGCAGTTTACCGCCTCACTGGAGATGCTGATCAATGGTGGTCATTGATTCAAAACACCAAGGAAGATGATGAAGTATCAAATATAGAATGGAGGGAGTTCAAAGATCTGTTTTTAGAAAAATACTTTCCTCGTGACCATCGAGCAGATATGGAAAGGCAATTTCTGAGTTTAAGACAAAAGGAGGATGAGAATGTCGCAAAGTATGAGGCAAACTTTACAAGGTTAGCAGGTATACTGGAGATTATATACATAACCCAAGAAGTAAGATTGATCGTTTCTTTGATGGGTTAAAACCATTTCTCCGTCGAGCATTAGTCTCACAATGCTTCTCGTCATATGAAGACATTGTCTCATGTGCTATCAAGACAGAAAAAGAATTCTCTAAGTATTATGAATTTAAAGTAAATCAAGAGAAGAAGAGATCTGCTAATCAATCTGGGAATGGAAATAAGGGGAAGAAGGGAAAATTTTAATATCCATCCTGCAGTAAATGTGAGAAGAAACACTCTAGTACTTGCTAGAAGGGAATGGGAGTCTGTTACAAGTGTAGTGAAAAAGGCCACCAAGCTCGTGATTGCAAGGGGAAGAAGGAAACTACCGATGTCCAATGTTACAATTGCAAGGATATGGGACATTATACAAATTAATGTCCTAAGAATCAGGGGAACTTACCTCAGAAAAGGCCAAGGGATCAAGGCCAAGCTTATGCTATCACTACTGATGAGGTAGAAGCTTCGAAAGACGTAGTGGTTGGTAATTTAATGGTTTCCTCAAGTTTAGAAAATGCATTATTTGATTCTGGATCTTCACATTGTTTCATATCTTCCCAGTTTTCTAAGAAAATTAGATATTTCCCATTTGATTTAACAAAGGAGTTGTCTGTTAAAAGTCCTAAAGGAAGTATCATTGCAACAAATTTTTTTGAATCAGTCCCCATTAGAGCACATAGATTTTCTTTATCCGCTGATCTCATCGTCATACCTATGATTGAGTTTGATATAATCCTCGGTATGGATTGGCTTTCAGACCATGATGCGAAGATTTATTGTAAGAATAAGGAGGTTACAATTTTTGATGATGATGATGAGGAACACCTTATCTTTAGAGCAGAATCGTCACCACCTAATTATTATCTAGATCCACCCCCAGTAGCTCAACTAAATTCAATTATTGGGGAGGAAGAGAATGAAATGATTGTGGGTGAGGAAAGGAATGATCAAATAGAGGATGTACCTATTGTGAAAGAATATGTGGATGTGTTTCCGGAAGATTTACCTGGACATCCTCCAGAATGAGAAGTTGAGTTTTCTATTGATTTAATTCCTAGATCAAGGCCTATATCAAAGACCCCTTATAGGATGGCCACTGTGGAATTAGTTTAACTAAAGAAACAACTAGAGGAATGGAGTAATAAGTGATTTATTCACCCTAGTGTTTCTCCATGGGGATATCATGTCCTTTTTGTTAAGAAGAAAGATGGATGTATGAGGTTATGTATCGACTACAGGGAAATCAATGTTATAACAATAAAGAACAAGTATCCCCTACCTCGCATTGATGATTTATTTGACCAACTGCATGGATCTCAATAATTTTCAAAGATTGAACTTCGGTTTGGATGTCATCAATTGTGTGTGAAGAAGGAAGACGTTCTGAAGACAACATTTCGAACCAGGTACAGGCATTACGAGTTTACAGTAATGCCTTTTGGGCTGACTAATGTGCCCTCTGTATTCATGGATCTAATAAATAAAGTTTTCAAGGAATATCTAGATGAATTTGTGATGGTATTTATTGATGATATCTTGGTATACTCCAAAAGCTACGAAGATCATGAAAATCACTTGTGCATTATCCTGAAGACTCTGAGAAGAGATGAATTATATGGGAAGTTTAGCAAGTGTGAATTCTAGATTTAGGATATTTCTTTTCTTGGCCATATTGTCTCCAAAGATGGAATCTTTGTTGATCCTTCTAAGACCAAGTCAATCCAATAATGGCCAGCATCGATGAGTATAACTGAGGTACGTAGTTTTATTGGTTTAGCAGTTTATTATCGACGTTTCGTCTAGAATTTTGCCTGATTGGCTAACCCATTAATGAAGCTCACACGTAAAGGGGTTAAATTTGTTTGGACAAAAGAGAGTGAAGAATGTTTTTAAGAAATGAAGAGAAGATTAGTCAATGATCCTATATTGACTCTACCATCGGGGAATGATGGGTTCGTTATTTATAGTGATGCATCGAAGAAAGAACTTGGTTGTGTCCTTATGTAGAATGATAGAGTTATTGCCTATTCATCAAGACAGTTGAAAATTCATGAGAAAAACTATCCTACTCATGATCTCGAGTTAGCTGCTGTGATATTTTCTTTGAAGATATGGAGACACTACCTCTATGGTGAAAATGTGAGATTTATATTGATCACAAGAGTTTGAAGTATATTTTCTCACAAAAAGAACTCAACATGAGGCAAAGGATATGGCTTGAATTACTCAAGGATTATGATTTCACGATACACTACCACCCGGGGAAGGCAAACAAGGTGGAAGATGCTTTGAGCAGAAAAGATCATGGAGTTTTGAACAATATGAGAATTGAAAGGGATCCAATTTTCATGGATCTAGTGAAGATTGACATGGGAATAACCATGGAAGGTGAAACATCAATGATTTTTCAAATGGTTGCCAAACCATCTTTACTAGAAAGAATTAAGAGTTCTCAGACTGATGATGAAGAATTTCAAAAGAAGATTAAAGATATGAATGATGGGAGATTGAGAGACTTTGTGTATAAAGATGGAATTTTGAAATTTGGGAAGAGACTTTGTGTTCCCGAAATACCTGATCTAAAAAGGGAATTGCTGGACGATGCTCATAGTTCAAATTTCTCTATACACCCTGGGAGAACCAAAATGTATAGAGATTTGAAGGAACATGGTGCGACAACTTGAAGAGAGAGATTGCTAATTTTGTGTCAAGATGTATGGTTTGTCAACAAGTGAAAGCTGGAAGGCAACAGCTTGGTGGTGTATTGAAACCTCTTCCCATGCCTGAGTGGAAATTGGATAATATTACGATGGGCTTCTTCATGGGGCTACCAAAGACTCCTAGAAGGAACGATGCAATATGAGTCATTATTGGTCGTCTTACCAAGTCAGCACATTTTCTTGCTATAAGGGAAGATTTACCACTTGAATGGCTAGAAAGACTATATATTAATGAAGTTGTGAGACTTCATGAAGTACCCCTATCAATTGTTTCTAATCGTGATCCCCATTTTACTTCAAGATTCTGGAAGAGTCTTCAGAAGGCCTTGGATACTGAACTTCATTTGAGCACTGCCTACCACCCTCAAACAGATGGACAATCAGAACGAACTATTAAAACCTTAGAAGACATGTTGAGATCCTTATCATGTGACTTTCATGGTATGTGGGATCAATATTTACCTCTGGTAGAATTTTCCTATAACAATAGCTTCCATTCGAGTATTCAGATGGCACCATATGAAGCGTTATATGGAAAGAGATGTTGCACACCAACCTGTTGGGATGACGTTGGTGAAAGAAAACTCGTAGGTCCAGAACTGGTGGAGGAAATGACAGAAAAGGTGAAGGTAATCCAAAACCACATCAAAGCAGCTCAAAGTAGGTAGAAGAGCTATGATGATAACCGAAGGAAGGATTTGGAATTTCAGGTAGGAGATCATTTTTTCTTGAAGGTATCTCCATGGAAGGGAATTATATGTTTCAGTAAGAAGGGTAAATTGAGTTTCAGGTACATTGGAACTTTTGAAATTCTAGAACGAATTGGGGTTGTAGCTTACCGTATGGCAATGCCGCCAAGTCTCTCCAAAGTTCATGATGTGTTCCACGTATCACTGTTGAGGAAATACATGCCTGACCCAACGCATGTACTCACTTACGAGGAATTAGAACTGGAACCTGATCTATCTTATTACGAAGAGCCCATCAGGATTCTTGATATCAGGGAACAAGTGCTGAGAAACCAGATGACTTTTCTGGTAAAAGTTCTATGGGGAAACCATAAGATGGAAGAGGCAACGTGGGAACCCGAGGAACTTATGATGAAGAATCACCTGAGTCTTTTTATACAGTAATTTTATAAAAATTTTGAGGACGAAATTATTTGAAGGAGGGGAGAATATAACACCCCAAACTTCCATGGTACGCTTCCCTTTGAATAATGCAATAGCATGTGTTGTACGCAACATTGAGTTCTAACACACCACAACCAATCAAACTAGCCGTTATGAATAGTAATACCAACTTTTTGAAATTTATAAATTTTATTTTTCAAAATGGACTGCATTTTTGGATTCGGAATATCAAAATTATCCTAGGGTTAATTTTTGGTATTTTTCTGAAAAACTTCATTTTTTGATGAATAGTGAAACCACTAAGTGGTAGTTAAAAAAACTGAATTTTTCATAAAATATAATTTTACCGCTTCTGTGAGTTGAATTTCAAAAATCTGAGAAACAAAGTTGATATCAGTAAGTAAAATGTGGTTCAATGAGATGAAAATAATTTTTGGTGAATAGTAACTTTTTACTTTTATTTACCACAGTTAAAAGTAAATAGGGTAATTAAAGGTAAAAATGATATTATTTTTACCCTAACACATGTCCTAATTCTATTTTAAAAGTGTATCTCGACCAAAAACAACCTTAGGAATAAAATATTATCATTTAGGTCCATTTGGATTAGATTAGGACATTTATTATTATTTAATTTAAAGAAGAGTTAAAAGAGTTAAAATCAAAGTTTAATAACTAAAACATTTTTAATATAGGGTTATACATAAGATAAATTCGATTGTAAATATTAATTAGAAAGATAAAACGTTTTCCTACATAATGGTATTTCATTTTTTAATTTTTAGACATTAAATAATTTAATTTATTTATGACACAATGGTGATGCAGTAATTACCTAATTAATGAAATATTAAAATAATTGATATTATAAATATCAAAATAAATGTAATTTCAGAATTTTTATAAATTAAACTAATTTTATAGGTTAATATGACATATTATTATTGGTTATATGAATCTTGTTTGAAGTGATAATGCTATTATAAATTTATCAAAAACAAAATACAAATTGTGTCAAAATTGACATAAAAGAGTTTTTAAAACAAATATTATATTATTAATTGATATTCAATTCCTAAAAATATAAGGTTCATCCAAGAGACTTATATAATGATTGTTGTATCATTAATGGACCACTTGGGGGTCGCTTGGATGTATATAGTAAGTTTATTAACTATATAATATAAAAATACAAAGTGACATGGTAAATGTCAAACTAATTAACTAAAAGTTAAAACTAAAAGATAAGGTTAATATAGTAACCCAAACCTGTCTAAAACCTATTGGTTGAGTGGTTTTTTACCCATCCCCACATTAAAATTTAAATAATCCACTTTGGAGCCATTATAAACCGAATATGAATTTATTATAAAATAATATTTCTAGCTTTTCCAAAGGTGCCCCTCACCCCTCTTATAAAAGGGCACTCCACCTTCTCACTAATTCACACATTAAAATCCTTTTGGTTTGGCCAACCTCTACCCAAATACTCTCTCAAATTCCCTCAATTCAACTTAGAGGGCTTAGTATGATCAGAAATCCAACCTAAGGATCCCTTTTGATCAAATCAAAAGGAAGAACATGAAGAAGAGGTAATGTTTTCACCACTCTTTTTTCAAGTTCCTTTCTTCTTAAAATTCTTCTTTCTTTGTTATTACCATTATAAAATAATAACTCCAATATCTTATATATACTGTGATGTTATTATAAATATGGTACAACCATATTCATTATTCTATCTATCCTTTGAATGACATGTCATCATACGTGCATACGTACGGCTTACCGTCGCCACGTCGTGGTGTAATTGTTATTCAATAAATTATTATTTGGATGGGTATAATAATAATGTGTAATTCATTTAAATAATAAATATAACATGATAATGATTCTATATATATGATATAACATCCAATTATATATTATTTTAATATCAGAAGGATGATATTGTCACTCGTGCGTACGTACGGACTACCGTCTCCATGATCGTGATGAGATTCATTCCCCATCATATCCATTCAAGACTAATTCTCATTTAATGATTAAAAATAATGTTTAAGGACTTGATATCATTCTGGATATGAATAATATACAACCTATCCATAACAAACACGACTTACGTAACAAAGCATATAAAAGAAAACGAGTAAGTTAACACCCAAAACAACGATAATACAAAGATATTATTAACAAATCAATGTTAAAAGATCATATATGACATCATATTAATGTATATGATTCTTGTATAATTTAATAACAATTATTTTACCATTATACAGGAGTTTAACCTACCCTCAACCAAGGAAAATTACAAGGTAAGGGTTTATTTTTCAATCTCTTCATTATCCGAGGTTGTTTATATGTAATAATCTACTAGGACTTTTTTATCATCCACATCCATGTTTCTTAAAAATGTATTTCAAAACATTTTCACTATTTACTAGAATACGGGTTAAATTCATTTATACCCTTTTTTGACTTTTTATAAGAGGTTTATAAAGGAATCTTTTCGTCGTTTTCCAAACAAGGTCTTTTTTAACCTTTTCGACAGAATTAAGGTAAGAATGTTTTTTTTAACTTATACGACGGGTGCGGTTATTTTCTGCCGTTATAAAATCCTCGATTCTTAACTTACAAGCTTATAAGAAAATTTTCAAAGTAAATGTTTTATTTTATAATTATGTGACTTTTAAATGATTTTAAAAAAGAGATATTTCTCTCAAATAGTTTTGATTTCATCTATGTCAACATCCTTTGATGGATTTTAAGCTTATTTGTAGTTGATTTATTGTGATACAAAACTTCCATATTGTATTGAATTTTTTGTGATATGTTTGACTGTGGATGTGTTATTTTTATACCATTCATGGTTTATGGAGAAAGTATTGACATTTTGTATGCTAGTTTTAATACGAATATTTATGTTATGTTTAAACCTTTTTCATATGAGGAATTCATTGGACTTAATAAGTGACAGGTGGAGACCACTATAGCTCCTTGATGCATCGGTAGTTTTCATGAGACAAACTAGTGTCTTGGCACAAGGCCTTGAAAAAATCTTATTTGTAGTCTTGTCACAAGGCCTTGACTACGTGGTTATGATAGTCTGGAATTATGCATTCCATCATTATGAAAGTGGTTATTGATATTTAATGTGATTATTCGACTAGCAGAATATCCATGTGAATAAGTAAATGGAATTATTTCATTTTATCTTTGCCATATTATGCTGCAGTTCAAGTTTGAAAGGCTTTTTGTTTAGTTATACATTGCCTTACATGTTTATGCTTATTTATGAAAGTTTCTGCTATATTGTTATCCTTACTGGGCATTTGAGCTCACCCCTTTTTATGTTTTATTTTTCCCAGGATGTGAAGAAATATTTTATGAATGACCTGCAGGGATAGTATGAGGGGATAAGAGTGTGGACTATAGAGACTATATTGTTGTAGTTTTAATTTTATGATGTAATGTAAACTTTATGAATGTATCTAGTTATTCCAATACTACTAAATAAATCGGTCTTTAGAGACTTGATCTTTCTTGTGATCATGCCAATGTTATGTAATAATGCACCGACTCTGGGTAACTGGGGTCGGGGCGTTACATTTTAACATTACAATTATTGTTTATAAATAGAAATAACAATGGAAAAATTAATATAAAAAGAAGAGTAGATGGAATATACCTGCAGAATTGTTCCATATGAAGCCCATTTATCAGATCTCGGGAAGGAGGTAGTGTCACTGGGCTTCGCTCTGGACCAAGACCAATTTGAGCTTCAATATGTAAAGCTTCAAAAAAATCACCTACGGTAGAATTTCTATCTCATCTAGATCATGACCCAAACCATGTTTACTGAATGGCCCCATGAAAGCCCCACCATCGCACACCTTACACTTAGGGAGTATGCTGGTGTAATAAAGGGATATGTATCAAGACCCTATAATTATGATTATGTACATTATTTTTTATAGAATAATTAATATACTTTCATTCTATTAATATTACTTTGTATATGATTTTTAAAGCATAAATAATATTTTTGGTTCATATTCAAATTCAATTAAGAAATCTATTTTGATGAATTAATTTATTTCTGAAATGAATAATATTATAATAGAATATTATTACTAAGTTACTTTTATTTAATATAAATGATCATATAATTTTTATGAAGTCAAATATACTTTTTATTAAGGCTTGAAAGCTATTTTGTCAAAAACCCATCAATTTTCATTAGATATAGGTTTTTATTTTAAAAGTTGGAATTCACATATTTATAAAATTATTTAGATAAAATGAATATTATTTTTTGAATCAGGATGTCTAAATTATCCAATGGTTATTTTTTCGTAATTTTCTGAGACAATTAAATTTTTGGGTAAAAATTAAATACCGTATAAATATATAATGTGTTTTATGACATCATAATGACCCAATAGTGATGTAATAAAATACTATAAAAGTTATATTCGCCAAATATATGTTTTACCTTTAAAATAATGTAATTTTATATTTATTTGATTTATTTTATAATGCCTTAGTGGACCCTCCAAGACTTATAAAATATTTTAACATTTTAAAATGATTTCCTTGAGAGTGTGACTAACCTCCACATATGCAAGCCTAATATTTTAATATGTTCAGCCCTTGACCTTATAAAATATTTTATACCACTCCCTTTTGAAGAAACCATGGCCAAAAACCATGGGATTGTTTGTGGTTTTGAGTATTTTAATGTGTAGTGTCCAAAACTTAAATAATAAATAATTCTCTCTCCTTTCCTATATAAACCCACACAATCTCCCATTATTCTTCACTAAAACCATTTTTATCTTTACCACCCTCTAACCCATAATCTATAGAGTCCTCCCAAGGCACCCTCAAGGTCCCAATAATCCTCTCCCAAGCCTTTGGGATCACACATCCAAGTAAGGGATCTCACACTTCTCATTTCCATTCAAGCTACTCTTTTACATTATGCTTCTTAACATCCATATTTATATGTTGGGTTATGATGTTCCATGACCCCCATACTATCCATTTTATATATATATGATTATATATTCATTTCACTTTCATCAATCCCCCCTATAATTCTTTAAGCACGCCCGTTACTATGCTGAAATTTCATAAGGGATCTTCCACCCTCCTCTTTTATCATTAATTATTTTCATGTTAAATATTTTAATTTCTTTTAATCATATGTTGAGATATGTTATTAAATATCCTACATACTTCCCCTTTAATTTATAAATGATTATATCCCCTTTCATTCACATTTATCCCTCTTATGAACCCTTATGTGCACCCATTACCATGCGGAATATTCGTAAGGAATTCCTTCCTTTATCATTTCTATCCAAGTTTCTTTATATTGTAATACCCATTTAATTTCAATTAAAAATATTGGGTTATGATTTCTCACCTCCCCTATACATCCCTCCTTATGTTTTAATTATTATATACCACTTTCTCTCTCATTAATTCCTTCTATGTACACCTGTTACCATGTAAAAATTCCATAAGGGATTTCTCTCTTCTTATTTCCATTCAACTATTTCTCCCATATTATGCATCTAAATTCCATTTAAAATGTTGGGATATTATGTTCCATTATCCCATTATTTTCAATTTCATGTATAAATTATGAGAGACTCATTTCTCTCTCATCAACCCAACATATGAATTTCCATATGACGAAATTATGTTGCCGAAATTGCACTATGATTTTCCAAACCAAAACTCATCGTGTAGTGAATATCATACTCATTTATATATCAAGTTTATTCACCTTAATTCACATATACATATTTAATGTTACTTACATGTTTGTATTCTACATTCCTTAATCGTGGAATAACTTGTTATGTTGAATAATTCCATGTTATATGATCCATGTGGCACACTTATGCATGAAATGAAATGTTTATAAAGGGAGCACCCTGATAGTGCTTCAATGCATTGGGTAATGTTTTTTAACATGATACGCCATGTAAAATAAGGGTTTACTCATGATAATTCATGTGTGATGAGGTTTTACTCATGCTAATTCATGTTCCATTAGGTTTTACTCATGCTAATCCATGTGCAATGAGCCTTGGTTCATGTTAATATCATGTTGTATGTTGTTACTACATTTCCATATTATGATAATCATGCTATATCATGCCTTATTTTTCATGTTTCTCTTATGCTCTATTGATATGTCTATTTCGTAACATGTGGAAGATCCCTTACAAAATTTTGGCAAAGTAATGGCTTAGGTAAGGGTCAAACTGAGGGAGGATAAATAACCCCTCATTCAAATAACATAAAATGGACAGTAATAGAATGATTATAAAATAATGATATTATAACAATTAAAAATTACAAGAACTACTTTCAAATAAGATACTTGAATTTTAAAGGAGGAGAGGAAGGTGAGAATCCCTTACTTGGAAGTGTGATCCCAAAGGCTTGGGAGAGGCTTATTGGGAGCTTGGGGTGCCTTGGGAGGACTCTAGGGAGTATGGGGCAGAGGTTGGTTGAGCTCCAAATGGTTTGAGTTAAGAATAATGGGAGATTGGGTGGGTTTATATAGGAAATTAGAGGGAATTATTTATTGTTTAGATTTTGGACACTACACATTAAACTAATCAAAACCACAAACCATCTCATGGTTTTTTCCCATGGTTTCTACCAAAGGGGATTGGTATACAATATTTTATAAGGCCAAGGGACAAACAAATTACCCAAATACACTATGCCTTTTGATCTTTTTTATTGTGTTATGTGTATCTTTATGAAAAAGATCATGAAATAAAGTGCAATAAAATATGGGTAATCATAATTAGTATCATATAAATGTATATTTATTTTTAGTAATTAGGATTAGAAGACCTTAGTGAAAACCTTAGGTATAAGTCTATACATAGGAAAAATTTCATAAATTTTGGTAATATATAGAGATAGTGGTTTTAAAGTAATAAAATCTATATCTAGATACTACATTTGTATGTGTCTCTGGCACAGTTAAACCTAGGGATAATAACTCCAAAATAGTGAATTGGGTATTAACTCGATCATCACCTATTACAAGACAAAGATCCCTTGTTGCACACCTACATCGACACTCCTAGGGGATATGATTTAGTAAATTTACAAGCTCTTTAAAAACCATTATGAAGGGAATAAGAAAATGACTATAAATTTTTTTTAGGAAATAGTCCATAGATAACTTATATTAAAACCAATAAATTTATAGGTGAGGGAATATATGTCATATATGATTTATCCCTTCGATAATAATATTTTACCTTTTATGTGTTTAATATTTTAAAAAACATTGTCCCTAATTTTATTTTATTCAGGTCAATGGCTTCAAATATGATATCCCATGTAAAAAAACTAGTGTGATGGGAAATGTGATGGCCACCCAAATGAGTTTCAAATCCAATGGGAGCAGGAGTTGAGAACTTCATGAAAATACATACTCAATTAACTCATGTTTTGAATAGAAACTTGAATCAGGGGGAAAACCCACATCCCCCTAAAAATAATAAAGTTTCAACTGAGGCCATTATGTTATAAAGGCCTCTGCCTTTTAGTGGATCATCAAATACCTTAATCATGGAATAATGGATCAAATCTGTTTAAAAATTATTCTCTATCCTTCAATGTAATGAGAAAGAGAATGTGTTGCTGGATTTTTATCGAATAGTGTGATAAGTTGATCAATAGTGGACATTGATCATTAATATAAAGACTGAGGAAGAGATCAAAGTTATACAGTAGAGTGAATTTTGGGAAAAATTGATAAATATTTTACTCATACTCTTTGACTTAAAATGGAGAGTGAGTTCCTTGGACTCAAGAAATATGAGGATAGATCACTTGAGGAATACAAGGAAAACATAAAAATACATGAACAATAAGCCTTCAGAATTTTCATTGATCCAGAAAGTAATGTTGAACACTTCCATAGTGGGATAATTCTGAATCTACAAAAATATTTAGTGAATCAAGACTTTTATAACTATGAGGAAATTGTATGATGTTCCCTAAAAGTCGAATTGGAGTTCACCGAATCTCAAGGGTATCATGGGTTTATAGATAGGAAATGAAGAATGAATTATAATTTTGGTAAAGTGATGGATAAATATCATGGTGGTAAGAATTTACAATATTCCACTGTCAAAAGTGTGGGAAAAGGCATCCCAAAAATTTCCTGAAGATGGGAAGGAAATGCTTTAATTGAGGGGGGAACCTATCTTGTGAATTTAGATGGTAGAAACCCACCAATGTGATCAAATAAAGGAACGATCCAGTCAACCTTCGGCATATTATCCAATTCTACAACATCAAGGATAAAGGACACTATGGAAACTAATGCACGGAGACAAGGGTTAATGAAGATAACTGATGAAAACAACATCCAAGGCCTAGAGAGCAATGATGATCGTATTCCATCACAATTGCTGGGGTGGATCTAAATAATGGAGTGGTGATAGATAAACTAGTTATACATTAAATGATAGAGAAATTAATATTTGATTTTAGTTCTACACATTCTTTTATATCATTGATATTTAGTATAACTATTCAAACACCACCTCAAAACATGGAAGTCAAGTTATCGGTGAAAATGGAAAAGTGGGAAATTATTGTATCCCATGTATATAACTTCTCCCCTATCAATATTTGTGGGATGAATTTACTAATAAACCTTGTTATACCCTCTATAGAGGTTTCATGTTATTCTAGGTATCGATTGGTGTTCCTTATATAGTGATAAAATAAATTGTTAGGATAAGTAAATTACCTTATGTATTATGAATTTCCCTATAATTATATACAAGTTTTTGGACAATGAATATTCACCTTTGGAATCATCATCTCAAGCATGGATATTTTTATATTATGAGTAGTGTATCTATATCAAATGATTGAGACTAAGGAAATGATCATCCTTGATGACATGCCCATTGTAAGATAATTCTCTAATATGTTTCCTGAAGAAATTCATTGTAATTATCATAGCTGATAAGTTGAGTTCTCAATCAAACATATACCCATATCTTTCCAATATAAAAGACTCTTTATATAATTTCTCTTGTTGAACATAAAGAGTTAAAGAAGCAACTATAATAGAATATGGATAAATGGTATATATGCCAAGTGATTCCCCATAGGGTGTGTTGGTCCTCTTCATCAAGATGAAGGATGGGTCAATGTGCCAATGCATTGATTATAGTGAGATCAACAAGATCATGATAAAAAAAGTATCCACTATCATGGATTGATGACTTATTCAATCAACTATGTGGATATCTATACTTATCTAAGGTGGATCTCCAATCAGGATATTATAATATAAAGGTGAATAAGGTGGATATCCCCAAGACTACTTTTCATATAAGGTATTGGCACTACAAGTTCATAGTGAATCCATTTGGACTCACTAATGCATCAGATGTCTTCATAGACTTAATGAATTGAGTCATTAGGGATTACCTCATCCAATTTGTGGTAGTCCTTATAAACAACATTCTTATCTACTCCAAAAGCAAGGAGAAACCGGAGGATCATATAGATGTTATATTAAAGAAATTATAGAATGAAAATTTAAATGAAAAGTATAGTAAATGCGAGTTTTGGATGGATCATGTAACATTCATGGGGAACGTTATCATCAGCAAAGGGATATATGTTGATCCTTTGAAAAAAAATGAAAATGAAGGTTGTCCCATAATAACATCTATGATAGAGAACCCTAGTTCCCTTTGATTAGATGGGTATTATCATTGATTTGTGAGAAACTTCTCATGATTTCCATACCCACTAACCAAGATAACTTGGAAGGGAGTGAAGTTTGTTTGGGATGATTAATGCGAGGAGAGAATTAAATATTATATAAGATGCTAATCACTATACCTATGCTCACATTACCCATCAGTGGGAAAGGATTTTTGATCTATAATGATGCTTCCAGAAAGGTCTTAGGTTGTGTAATCATGAAAAATGAAAATGTAAAATCCTATGCCTCCCTACAATTAATGATCCATGAGAAGAATCACCCAACCCTTGATCTGGAATTGGTTGCAATGATCTTCAAATTGAAGATTTAGAAACATTATCTCTACTGGGTGAAGTGTGACTTATATATATGGATCGTAAAATCCTCAAGTATATATTCATAAAAAGGATATCAATATGTTCCAATTAGGGTAGTAAGAGATGTTCAAGGATTATGATTATTCACTTTATTATTATCCTGAGAAGGAGAACAAAGTGGAAGATATTTTGAGTAAAAGTGATCCTAAAACCCTATCCATGATGAGGATTGAAAGGGATCCTATCTTCTTGGACATGAAAAGGATGAACATGTGAATCATAAAATGTACATCATTTACCATGCATAAATAAGTTCTAAACCATCTATTCTTGAGAGGGTTAAGGAGACCAAAAAATGAAGATAAGGAGCTACAGAGGAAGGTAGCTGGTATTCAAGAGTTCAATTTTGCTAAAGATGGAGTTATAAGGTTTGGAACCCATATATGTGTCCCGTCAAAATTATAATTTAAAATGGGACTTCTGGATGGTGTGTGTAGCTCATCCTTCACTATTCATCCTAAAAGCACAAAGATGTATAGAGATTTGAAGAAATACTTCTTTAGGGATAACATGAAGTGGGAGATCACAAATTTTGTATCTTGATGCTTGGTATACCAACAAGTCGAGTCTAAATGATAGAAGTGTAAGGGTATGATGAAACCATTTCTCATATCAATATGAAAAAAGAGAAAACATCAGCATGGATTTCATCCTAGGAATCCCCTGGACATATAATAAAAATAACACCATCTAGGTGGTAACATATTGCCTTACAAATTTAGTACATTTCATCCATATCAAGGAAGATTTCTCTCTTGAACAACATGTTGTGATATATATAAAGGAAGTGGTAAGACTATATAGAGTACCACTATCCATTATATTTGATCGAGTTATGAGGTTTACCTCAAGGTTTTGGGTAAACCTTCCACAAGCATTGGATACATAGTTGAGTTTTAGTACTTTTTATCACCTTATGATGGATGGTGAGTCTGAGACAACCATTTATACTCTAGAGGATATGCTGAGATTATGTTCAATTAATTTACAAGGATATTGGGATCATCACCTTCCTCTAGTGGAGATCTCATATAAGAGCAGTTTCTATTCTAGCATTCAAATATAACCTTATAAGGTTTTGTTTGGGAAGTGGTGTCAGACTCCCATAGGTTGGGATAAAGTTGGAGAGAGAAAGCGATCGGACCTGATCTTATCCAAGATGTGACAGATAAGATTCAAACTACTAAGTGTCATATGAAATTAGTGCAAAGTCGATAGAAAAGCAATGAAAACAATTGTCAATGTGACCTAGAGTTTGAGATTAGAGAAAAGATGTTCCTTCATATATCACTATGGAAGAAATGTATGAGATTTGAGAAGAAGTGAAAGCTTAGTCCTAGAACATTGGCTCACTTGAGATCCTTGAACACGGCACAGTTGTGTCCTTTCAACCAACACTCCCTCCTAACCTATCTTAAGTACATGATATGTTTCATATATCCCTCTTGAGGAATTATATACATGATTGATGTGGAGTTTTCTCGTTGTGTTTACCACCTCATTTCTTGTATTAATTATGTATTTTAATGTCTAAGTTAGTCAATTAATGGTTATTTATAGCTTTATGGTTTGTTTTTAGTGGATTTAGTAAATCAATGTTATTTATGATAATTATTTTTGTTTGTTTGTTTAATTTATCCATTGTTCATTCTTTGAGTTATTAATTAAATTCATTTTGAATATTCTTTTTAATAACAATTCTTCTTTTAATGATTATTTTTTGTGTTTTGTGAATTTAATATTTTAAGTCCTTGTTAATGCTAATTAATTAATCTTTTATTATTTTATCTTTTTTATTATTTTGAATTATTTTTAAATCTTTTGATTTTAAATATTTAAATGTTTAGTTAATTAATTAAATAATTAACTGCCGAAACATGACTTTAATTTTTAATATTTTATTTACTCATTTTAACGTCTTTAATTCTCAACAATCTGTATTTTTTAATGTTCTGCAACTATACGATTGACTCTGCTATCGGCATGGTACTATCGTAAGGGATTTTTTTTACACTCTGTTTGGTAAGATTTTAGTAAAATAAAAGAAATGATTTGATTGTCTATAAAAGAAAAGAAAAGAAAAGAAAAGAAAAGATTGTGATTTATCTTCTAATGTTTGAATCAATAGCTTAGTAAAAAAAATGATTTGGATTTATCTTCATTATATTTGATGAATCATTTTAAAATAAAAGAAAATAAATTATTTTATGATACATGTAGAAAATAAAGATAAAATTAGAATTTTAAAATATTAATAACTTTCCTCCATCATTTAATTTCAAATTATCCCAATTTTGAAATGATTTAAAAACAATAAACCAATAGAAATCTATTTTTCTCCATTTATCCTTTTATCATTTCTCCTCTTAAAACACTAAACATCATAAATTTAGTTCGCCCAATAATATCATTTATTTTGTCACCATATCATCGGGGATCCGCGGTACCGACTTGATGTCGACCTATGATCTAGAACTGGCCAGGCCAGAAATTGGGGGTTCGAGTCCCCATCATTCATCGAACGAAACCAGATCGATGTCCAGGAATCTGACGGTTCGTGAACCCGCCAGTAGAACAACCTCGAGATTTTATTCTATGGCCGTTGAGTAAAATCACTGAAGATGCAATCCGAGGAGCTCGATCTTGGGGTTCAAAGAATTGATGAAGAACTGATATGAAGCCCCATAGAAATCCAGAGAATACTTGCATATTTGAAGCTTGAAGAATAAGATCTTGTCAAGAGTCGCAGCCACTGATCGGAGAACTCTGAGGTCGAGCGTTGAAATCGAGCCTTGTTTGATGAATTGGATACCTAAAACGGTCGAAGGAGATCTCAACAGAGTTACTCGAACATAGATTATTCATGAAGAATATAGGGTTTCATTCACGTCACTATTGGAAGATGGCCCTGGGCTCGTTTAATATGAGGTCGATGCCTTGCCCAAAATAGAATCTAATGGGAACTCTGTCCTGAGCTTGAAGAAGGAACGCGTTGGAGGTAGCTGAACCTGTATCGAAGGGGTTGAAGGAGATTTCATCACTGTATCAAGCTGAACGGGCGGTCAATTGAGCTCAAACATTGTGTGAAATTGTTTTTTCAAGGTTAGAGAATTAGGTGAAGATGGTTTCGAAGCTGGTTTGTCAACGATTGCTAGTGGTTGATGAAACTGTGTTGTGCTCTTACGATTTGACGATAAATCACGGAAAACTGGATGATGTCAACATACAAGAGGGTGGTTTCTGGGATGATCAACGAGAATCAGTTGATGATTTTCACTGTAAATTGAGGTTGAGGAAAACCAGAATTTGTTGGCGGCCAAACTGGTAATACTCGAGATTGAATCCGAAGGGGACGTTGATCGCTGGATTTTGTTGTTGCAGTTTAATAGTGAATATTGTTTAATCGGGACTTCATTGGTTCCGAATTCTCTAGATTCAAGGTCTAGTTCTCAGGCGCACCAGGTTTTTGGTTGGTTGTTTATGTGAACCTAAAGCCACAAGTGCCTATTTTGTTGGACACCAGTGCCGGGATGAGGCAATATTAGCACTAGTATTGAGTTGAAGACTCAGGTTCGTCTGTGTTGAAGCCAAGTTATGCTGTATTTAAAGCCACAGACCCAATTTACTTGTTCAAAGCTAGATAGGTCATCTAGATCAATGACAATTGATGTTTATTTTGATTGTATTCATGAAGTCAGTATTTGATGGTGTGCCTCGATCAAGTATATTTTTTAGGAGAAGTTCGTGACAGATGGTACTTTCATGTACTTTTTATGAGCCACATCTGGAGAAATTAAAGTATTGAATTTAGGTTGTTCTTCGGGATGGTTTCTGGAAACGTAGGATTGTCCAATCTGATAGAAGGGTAAACATTCTGTCACGTGTAGGTGACAATGACTAGTCGAATGTTTCCATGTGGAGGCTCTTGAGGAGAATATTATTGCAAAAGATAGTGACACTGTCTTTGATGCTGGTTTTTGCACGCAACATAAATGAAGAAATTTGGATCTGGATGAAAGGGACTGCACAGAGAGAGCATTGACACACACATCCAGAGGACTGAAGGCACTAAATCTAGATCTTTTGGGGAGATATGAGAGAAGAATATCTTTCCAAAATCATGAGCCAAAGCTTCATCGCAATAGGAAATTTAATACATATCAAAAGGAGATAAAGAGAAGATCTTCTATCTCATCTCATTATTTTCTTATAACACTCATATTTTGATGTGCTTATACATTGCCCTTGAATTCTTTGAACATTCTTGGTGTGTAATTGCTGAGGTAATTTTAGTGAGCATCATTTGATTCAACTATTCGTTCTATGTTTTCTTCTCTAGTTTTGCAACTCATTCTTCTTGGGTGTCACACTTTCAATTTAGTTCATGTTTTTACTTGATGTAACTAGAGGTGAAGAGTGACTTTAGGAAAAATTGAGCACTTTTTTCTATGGTTTCAAATTGAGAGATTGAGACGTAGAACTACTTGGATGAGTTTTCATAAATGGATTAGAATTCATTTTGTTTTTGACAATCTTGTTTTCACATTATGTTGATTTCATTATTTCAATAACTTCATCACTTCATCAAATATAGTCAACCAATTCTCTTAATTAATGTTTTAGCATGCTCCAGTTTGTTAACGTTGATTAGAACTAACCTTTCTAACACTTCTTCCTCTCCTATTTTTTCCATTATCACAACCTGACATAATAATTTTTCACTATTGTTAGTCCCTGTTTTTTTTGTAGATTAGGTCAAAATAAGCCCTAGGATCATTCTTCACCTCCTTCCCTATGGTTCGACTCTACTCACCACTATGATAAAGAGTTGGAAAATGTACATGACAATGTAATAGCAGTGACGACCTCTAGTCCATTCAAATTTCAGCGTTGTTGTCGGGGAAAGCATGCACTGAGTGTCTAGGGATAAAAAAATAAGAAAATAAACCATATTAAACAAAAAAATCGAAAAAGGAATAAAATTACTCTATTTTGTTTCCTCATGGATAAATATTTCTTGAAAATTATGCTTGAAATTGATGAATTGGAGGATGACGGTTTAACACTTTTTACGAGGTTACTCCATGTACTAGTTTTTTTAATATAAAAACAATTTGAAAAGTGGTTTATGAGTATGTTCAATGGATTAATTCTCAGGATGTTTTCTTAGAGAAAAATTTTGAACTCATTGACCATATGACAAACACTCATAGGCATTTGATTATTTCACTTTCCCGAGACAAACTAGAAAATATTGAAATTATTGAAGCGACATTAAGAGAGTATGGTCACTCTAATGAAATTCTTAAGTTTCATTCTGATTTCTTTAATGTTGAGGAATCACTCACACAACCTGTGGTGAAAAATGATGTTTGTGGATTTCTATTTTTGGAGTTTGTTTTGATGGAAGTTGAGATGGTTTTCATTGATAATTTTTCAAACACTCCATTGCTTGTCAAATTTGACACTAGGGAAGTTGGTTATATTGTTTCAACTGATAATTACATGGGCAGGGAAACTCTTGTGATTGATAATGGTTTTAACTCTTCTTAGAATGCCTTCGAGAACTCTCTTCTTGATTCTTCCCAAAAAATCAGCACCTTACAACATTGTTTTTGAAGGTTGCGGGCGCAGTGGAAGCGCGGTTGGGACGCCACTCAACTTTAATTTTTTACCATGATCAATGATTATTTCCGGATCAATACGATGATGAACGCCAGTCTCTACGAAATAGAATCAAAGATTTAGATAAAGAAGAAAGAGGCCTGAAACCTTTAGAGATGATCTTACACATCATGTATATAATTAATTTAATTTAATTCATGAAGAAAAGAATATCTAGATCTTCGGCATTTTTTTCATTGATTATGATGATCGTCCGGAATGACCCTTTAGGATAATCTTGTTACGCTTGCGAGGATCCAAACTAGAATCCCTCTAGCAGTGATCCACACGTGCTCTGATGAGCTCTGGTTGACACCACTTGTTCTCTGGGTATTAGCGCGGCGAAACGAGTGTATTGTGTCAGTCGTTCTTAATTGCTTGTTTTTTGGCCTTGAAGAACGTCTCTTGTTCTTGAGAGGGGCAGAAAGAGGATTCGAGAGAGAAATTGTTTAGCTCAACAAATCTCAATTCGTCGGTCATGCGGTTCGGTACATGGCACAATAAATGTATGTGTCTATTTATGGACATGAGGCTTCAGTTATAATATTTAATTGCATAACAACAATTAAATACATTCATAACCTTAGAGAAAACTCATGCTATTAATAATAATACCCCGTCATTATTTATGGTGCGCCAACTTGTGTAAAACTGAATTATAAATGAAATTCCACATCACAAAATAATAGAAGCATTATTTTAATTTGTGCCAACTTGTTAAATAATTATTTATCATCTTGTAAATAATTATTTTACTACCGGGCCAACCTTGGTCTGATCAAACTCCACTTCCATTTATTGAACACCCAAATAAATAAATAAATAATTTATTCTCTTAAATAAATATTTTATTTACAAACTAGTAAATAAATATTTATTAAATGTTCAATAAAATAAATAAATATATTTTACCCATAATCCGGTGAATAAATATTTATTTAATTTATGAAATCATTTTATCTTAGAATAAAATTATTCCACTATATTGAGAATAATATTTATTAATTAAATTCAAATAGAATTTAACCAATACCACCAGAAACACAGTGTGTAACCCTTTAGGATTCTTTCTCGTTGGCATTAGGTGAGCTTGCCTAAAGTCCAAGAGTAATGTCCAGCAATGGGTCAAGGAAGGCAAGTGAAAGAACTTAAAGTCACAAAAACGACATCCACATATGAATGCTCACTATGTAATATAATCTCTGTGTCT
This sequence comes from Viscum album, assembly GCA_963277665.1. Taxonomy (NCBI): domain Eukaryota; kingdom Viridiplantae; phylum Streptophyta; class Magnoliopsida; order Santalales; family Viscaceae; genus Viscum; species Viscum album. The sequence continues at coordinate 1,628,125,783 of OY728121.1, read as the reverse complement.
CAATATCTCATCAAGCAGGTTTCATGATAGTGTCAACAACATTTGTGTTTGATATGTCGTTTTTTGACTACCTAAAATAAACTCGTCGTTACACCATGACCATGGAATTTCATGCAACGGTTCTTTTTCAATCAAATGACTGAGATATCAACTTTCATAAATGGAAAGGGACAAATCCTTCCTCGACTTATCCATTAATAACATGTCACTCATGACGCACCCAACGTACCCTACTTTCCGCCAACTGTTTGTGTAATGGTTTTTGTCAGTAAATCAAAGTGTGCAAGTTGTAACACGTATTAATGATAATCTTAAAGTCTAAAGATCATTACAAACACTCGTAGATAAAAATGTATGATGACACCAAAACATGCGGAATTCCTACTGGCGGGTCTGTTATCATAATCTCCTGTCTTGGAGATTACCAAGTGCGAACTTAATGAAAGAAAGTCTCATCTGCTTATGAGTACTCACTCCTGACGGTCTGCATGGTATGTGTCTCATAAGAGTATGTCATCCAACCATAGAGCTATATTTATGAATATTGTTATAGTATTTCAAGGTTGTCGTCATAGCAGGGAACTTCCATGACCTTATCAACACAACAAATACTCTAGGACATTATTACATCATAGTTATGCAGAACAACGAACAATATGTAATAAGATGTTTAATATTTAAATACATTAAATATCCATGTAATCAAAGTACAACCAGTTGGTTCTAGGACACAAACTTTTACAAACTCCCACTTGGACTAGAGCCAACAGCCTACGACTTTCAGTCCGCTAGACCTCACATGGTGATCATGTTTCTACTGAGTCAAGGCTTTAGTCAAGCGGTCTACCACATTATCTTCCGTGGAAATACTGCTCACTGCAACTTCACCTATATGAGAAAAATCCTTCAAGAGATGATACTTCCTAAGTATGTGCTTCGTCCGTTGATGTGACCTTGACTCTTTTGCGAGTTCCACCGCTGCAGTATTATCACAGTACAATGTGATGTGATCTTTACTGCTAGGTATCACATCTTGCTCCTAGACGAAGCTTCGCATCCAACTGCTTATTTAGCTTCCTTAGAATTTGTGATATACTCATACTCTTCTTTAGAATCTGCAACCACACTCTGCTTTGATCTCTTTCAGCTCACTACACCTCCATTCAAAGTGAATATGTATCCCGTTTGCAACTTCATGTTATCTTGATCAGTCTGGAAACTAGCATCTGCATATCCTCTGATGACTAGTCCCTCATCTCCTCCATTAACTAGGAACATATCCTTAGTACATCTCAGATACTTTAGGATAGTCTTGACTGCCATCCAATGGCGGTCACCTGGGTTAGCTTGATATCTGCTTACCGCACTCAATGCATATGCGACATCTGACCTAGTACATAGCATGACATATATGACTGACCCAATCACTGATGTGTATGGATTTCTTACCATTATCATTCTTTCCTCATGTGTCTGAGGAAACATTTTCTTGGAAAGATGAATGCCATGTGATGCTAGCAATAATCCCCTGTTGGATTGTTCCATACTGAATCTCTTCAGTATCTTATCAATGTATGTACTTTGACTTAGGCCCAACAATCTCTTGGATCTATCACGATGGATCTTGATCCCTAGAATATATGCTTCCTCACCCAAGTCTTTCATGGAGAAGCATTGATTCAACCATGCCTTAACAGACTGTAAGACTGATATCTCGTTTCCAATAAGTAATATGTCATGAACATATACCATTAGGAAAAGAACTACACTCCCACTAAAACGTTTGTAGACACAAGGATCACATTCGTTCTTGATAAAACCAAATTTCGTTATGGCTTCATCAAAACAAATGTTTCATGACGTAGATGCTTTCTTTAATCTATAAATTGGTTTCTGCAACTTGCATACTTTATTGGCATCCATTGGAGTCATAAATCCTTCAGGTTGTGTCATGTAGACATCTTCCTGAAGGTTCCTGTTAAGGAAGTCTATTTTGACTTTCATTTTCCAAATCTCATAGTCATGGTAAGTGGAAATGGCCAATAGAATTCTGATGTATTTCAACATTGCGACTGGTGAAAATGTTTCATCGTAGTCAATGCCTTGACGCTGTTTGAACCCTTTTGCAACCAGTCGTTCCTTATAGGTACTAACTTGTACTTCCATGTCCAGTTTCTTCTTAAATACCAATTGTCAACCAACATACTTTACATCAACTGGAGGATCTACCAAAATCCATGCTTGGTTTTGGTACATGGAATCCATTTCATAATTCATGGATTCTTGCCACTTGGTAACATCAGTTCCACTTAATGATTCCTTGTAGGTTAGAGGATCATTATTATAAACTAATAACAAGTCACCATCCTCTATAACTAGAAAACCGTACCGTTTCGATTCTCTAACCTCTCTTGTACTCATATGTAGTTCTTGTGTCTCTGGAACAGTTCTTTCTTCCATGAGGCATTGTGGAATCTGCTCCTGTACCAACTCTTGTGTACCTTGAGCCTCAACTTCATTGAAGTCTATCTCGCTCCCACTATCTATTTTGGATATGTGCTCCCTCTCAAGGAATATGGTGTGTATTTCCACTATAAAGTTTTTGTCTGAGGCATTGTATAGGTAATATCCCCTTGTTTCCTTTTGGTATCCTATAAAGGTACAATTTGTGCCTCGAGGTGCAAGTTTGTTACTTGAAGTGACCTTAACAAACACATCACTTCCCCACACATGTAAATTCGATTACCTGACTTTCTTTCCACTCCAGAACTCATATGGAATACCATTTATCGATTTGGTTGGTACTTGGTTTAGTATGTGTGTCGCTGTTTGTAATGCATATCCTCAAAAGGATAATAGAAGACTCACATGACTCATCATTGATCTCACCATGTCCAACAGGGTGCAGTTCCTCCTTTCACTCACACTATTCCACTGTGGTGTGTAAGGAGGAGTGAGTTGGGATAGGATCACAAACTCCCATAAGTAATCAATGAAGTCTTGATTAAGATATTCTCTACCTCGATCTGAGCGGAGTTTCTTAATCTTCTTACCAAGATGGTTCTCAAATTCATTCTTATATTCTTTGAACTTATCAAAATAATCTGACTTATACCTCATTAAGTAGATATATCCATATCTTCTAAAATCATCAGTAAAAGTTATGAAGTATGAGTACCCTCCCCTTGCTTCAACTGGAAATGTTCCACAAACATAGGTATGAACCAATTAAAGAAGTTCTTTAGCCCTTTCACCTTTCCCACTAAATGGGGATTTGGTCATTTTTCCTTGTAAACATGCATGGCATATACCAAGTGGTTTTAGTTCAAAAGAATCTAAATATCCATCTTGATGTAACCTTGTCAAGTGTTTCTCGTTTACATGACCTAGCCGGTGATGCCAAATTTGGGTGTGGTATGAGTCATGTGAAGTATCTTTGTTATTGATTCTCATTACTTGGTTTGTGTAATCCAACACGTAAAGACTGTTGTACAAATGTGCCCTACCAAAAAAATGCTATCTTTGTAAAAGAAGCAACATTCATTTCCAAACATGAAAACAAAACCATATGTATCTAATCTGGATACAGAAATAATTTTTTTAGTAACAGAGGACACATAATGACAAACCTTCAACACCAAGATCATCCCAGTTGACAACGTGAGGTGGTAGTCCCTGAAAACTACAACAGCAAGTCTGACTCCGTTGGCTGCTCGCAGATCTACCTCCTCTCGGTCAATCTTCCTGAATCTACTTGGTTCCTATATTTGGATACATATGTGAGCACCATAAGCTGTATCTAATACCCAATTTATAGAAACAAATAGACTGCATTCGATAAAAAATGCACCTGAATCTTCGCCTTCCTTCTTAGGCTAGGTGGAGTTCTTCTTCCAGTGGCTTTTCTTGCCACATGCGAAACAAACAACCTCCTGTTCCCTTGCCTCCACTTTGATCTTCCTTTTCTTGGAAGTCCGTGAAGAAGCATTGGGATTAAATCTCTTCGCATTCCCTTTCCTCTTATTCACCATAAGGACAAAAGGATTTTCACGCTTTATATCTTTTTCCACTTGGAGAATGAGGATAAGAAGATCAAATAGATACTTCTCAATGCTTTTCATGTTAAAATTAACAAAAAAGCTGGAGAAGCTCTGAGGGAGTGATGCGAGAATGATATTGGTGCCCAATTCTTCTGGGATTTTAAACCCTAGAACCTCCAGGCACTCAATGTAGCCAATGATATTGAATACATGAGGTCTATCTAGGCCAACCTCTCCATGTTTACTCTGAAAGAGTGTCTTGGAGTTATCAAACCTTTCCTATCTTTCTCTCTCCTAGTAAGACCATAGAGGTGCTCGAGCATGTTATATGCATCCATTTTTTCATGAGACGTCATGAGATCACTAGACATTGATGATAACATCAAACATTGAACATAGACCGCGTCGTTCATATGTTTCTCATATACCAGGAAATCCTCATCACTCGCCTCTTTGGTAGGCAGATCAGGTAATGCTGACTCCGACACGTAAGACTTCTGTTCATGGCGTAGGATAACCCAAAGGCGTCTAAACCATTCCTGGAAGTTACTACCGATGAGGATGTTGTCTTTATCTAGAATTTATTGTAGGGATAGTGTGGTTGATTAGCTTTTCATTTTTTTATTCTACAATTAAAAGAGCAGATCATTAGTACTTTCTTGATTACATTTTTATGATAAATAATAAATTAAGCCTCCCACTATTTTATCAAATCCCAGTGGCCCTCACCATTGAACTTGGAGTGACCAGTTTCCATGACATTCTAGTGGAAATGATCCATATTCTCCTTTACATAACCCCCAAAAGGGTTGGTCAAGCTATTTGAAGGTATTTAGGTAGGTATGACTTTTCCAACTACAGGCTTGCATCTCCTTGATCTGTTGAGTGGACTCCCCAATCCTGAAATCCCGACTTTGGATTTCCTCAACTCTTGCCTCCAATATTACACCAAGTATAAAAAGGGATACTCCTCTTGATGTAATATGAGTAAGTCAAACCGAAACATTTCATAAGGGCTTCTTGTATAAAAGTAAGTATCCCAACAAGGGTTGGTTAAACACATAGTTTTATTGAGTTTTTCCCTTAATCAAGTAACAAAAGGCTTGGTCTGACTTAATATATTATTTGAGGGATTTTTATCTCTTATGCATGAATCTCTTATTATCATTATCACATGCTTGTTAATATTAAGTGGAACTTACTTAAGTGATTAACCATATCTTGATAATATTTACGCATAAGCCTTGTTTATTTTAGTTCCATATTGCATGTTTGTTTAATTCATTAATTATGTGACAGTGAAAACACTTCTATAATGATAAACCATGCATCTGACAGAAATAAAATAAATCAAAGGGCATGATCATGAGCTTTTCTAATGGTTAGTTTATCTAGCGTTTGATAAACTAAACCTGACCTATGGGAGAAACACCTTGAACTTATTGGGTTCATGTTTACAACTTTCAACATGACCACCTCTGTATCTCCTGGGATTAATTTCATCTCAGCTCCAACTTAAACTGACTCCACTATTACATATGCTTTTTTTTAACTTGCATGTAGGTGATGAGTAAAAGGGGTTTTACATAAAAGAAACCTTGGGCACGCAGGCCCTACAAATTAATGAGGAGAAGGATTGCAGGCTAACAAATTTAATTTAAATAAATAAATTAAAATAAACCATCCACATACAAAGGTCTTGGTTTAGCTCATGATCATCCATACATGAAATGATATTTACACATAAATAAAACTGACATTCAATTCTTTAATTATTATTGTTTAAGATAAACCCCGCTCGAATCAATTAATTATCTTTAATTAATCAATTCTTTTATCTTAAACCCTTTTCTGAATTTCTTTGAGATTCTCATCCATCATAATTTTAAACAAATAAATTCATTTAAAATTATCTTTCTACGTAACTTGTACCTTGTAGGCAACCCGGTGAATTCCCATTCATAACTACCTAATGAGTAGAAATGAACATTACACATATGTTAAATTAAACACATATATATAACAACTATCATGTGTTGTGCCTTAGATTTACGCCCACACTATGGTACATGTATCAAGGGTTTGTATAATATAATAATAAATTTTAATAAATCTACATAATTTGGATGAGTACACGTCGTGTAGTTCCGACTACACGACGTTTACTATTTTTCACTATCCATATGAAGTACATGCCCGAGGACATGGAGTGTAGATGTACTTTAGAAATCTTCAAAGTACACGACGTGTTCAGTGGGCCACATGCTGTGTAGTATCCATGTTACACAGTTTCCAGCTGGGCAAGCCATGCATGGGGTGCATGGTCCAACCCAAACCCAAAGGGACTACACAGCGTGTAATCTGAAAACTGCATGCCACCTATTCCTGGTCAACACATGGAGTCATTTAAGACTTATAATGACTCTAATACATGACTTGGTTTGGTGGACCATTCTGATGCATTGTATTTTGACTACACGACATGCACTACTGAATACACGCTGTGTGTTCTGGTGTTGTACGGAAAGGAAGCTTTGGTACCTTAGGATGAGATCCTTTATTTTATTTTAACCAAAATTAAAAGAAAAGATCATTTCTGTAAGTTGAATGAGAAATTAAAGAGGAGGAACACATTTTGAGATTCATATTTGCAGAACTATTAACTTGAATTGAAACAACCAAATTATTAAATGAATAAATCATCAACGAAATATTTAAATAATTATAAACTATGATGTAACTTCTCTAATACCACTTCTAGGTTCTGGGCGCAGTGAAATCGCAGTTGGTACACCACCCAAATTTGATTTTTACCATGATCAATGATTATTCCAGGACCAATACAACGATGAACGCTAGTCTCCACAAAATAGAATCAATTATTCTAATCCATTTAGTTAACTAAAATTTTCATTTTCCCTCTACAAATACATGCTTTGTGTCTATATTTTCCACAACCAAAATAGTTTCTCATACCTATAATACATTTCCTTGAGTGACTATTTCCACATTCTAGATATATAGGAAACTAAATCTTCTTTCCTCCTTGGTCTCCACTTCCAAAAATCTTAGCAAACTCTATCCTTATCTTATATGGGGAGTTTGAGAGTTAGTTAAAGTTCATGTTGTTAATATTGTTTCATGATAAATAACTAGGAATAATAACAATATCCTTTACTCCAGTAATCACCCCATTAAGATTATTATAGTAAAATTGTCTATCACATTCAATGTTAACCCATTTCCTTCTGGTTCCCACATTGAATAAAACCAAAAAGCATTGTGTGAGAAGTGATAATCATAATGTATAACCACATAATCATGAAAAATCACTTATAGGATATCCAAATCATGATGTATTATTTTAAATCTATGAAACCTTAATCTTAACCAAGGTCATCCATGATAATAATATACTTAAAGTATTCATGACGGTTCGTAAATAGCCCCCAAGTGTCAAACCAAACATGAATAAAGTCCCATTTTCATGCATTAGGCGATGACTGTGTCTAGCTAAATGCACCAATTTATGAGTTATTACTCCTAGAAACCTTTTTTCAAGAGCCACATCCACTTGTAGTATCCAGACAAGGATGTAATTTTTTAGAAACCACTTTCTCTATCCTTTACCAAAATTCTAAGACATCTCTGTATACTTTGACTCATCCGTAGACTTATCCTTATAGATTTCCCTAGAAATATCTTTAAAAAAATCTCTAGGGTTATCAATAAAGTTTTATCATCTTAGTTTCCATAGGTTATCTAGTTCTTTCTTATGATACCAACTATAGTGAATCAGGCTTCTCATACATATATATTATATCTTTTTTGATTCATATTCAATATAATACACAAACCCATGATTGAGGGCCATAATAGTTTAATATCTTTTTATACAGGGTAAACAATATTCTAATTTGGTGAAAGATCATCAACATATATCATATATTTCTTACCCATTAGTAATCTTTACAAATATACCCTACTTAAAAACATTGTTCATAACTTGGGGAAAAGAAAACATTAGATAAGGTGAGCTCATATACTCAGTAAGGGTAAACAGGGGAGATACATAAGAATAATATAAACATAAGGGTATGTGAACATGAGTATGACATTTGAAAACCATATCCTATGTAAAAAATATCATAGTCATGAGTCATGAAAAATTATTGGTAGTTTAAAAGGCATGAATCATAAGGAAATAAGAGAACATGAGCCCTGAGAACATAATAATAACATAAGAAATTGAATTTTGGAAAACACACATGTATAGAAAAATCATTTCCATAGTATTAAGGGCTCAATTAAAACTCTATCATAGTGGAATGTGTTCACTCCACAAACCACCATAGTAGTCAAGGTTTTCTCCCAAGACCATAATAGTAGAAAAAGTACCTTACTAAATTAGGTTCACTCCCCATTCCAATAATGTATATCTAATGAGATATATATCTGTATCTAATGAATTGGAGAGAGATATAGGTCCCACCTATCAAATAATTAAAATCATACATATGTGTTCCATAGGATCATAAAAAATTAATCATATTATGACCAATGAAATTAAATGGGATTCATAAATATTTCATCATATCATAACCTATAGATAAGATACAATTTTTTTAATAATTTCATCATTTCATTATTGCATAACCCAAGGAGAAAGAAGTATGTTTAATAATAATTTTATCATGGTATAAACCGTGGAAGATAAAATGGTTTCATAAATTCATTTTCATCATAAAACATTAAAATAAATAATAATAATGGTATCCTAGGTTCATATCCCTAGTAAAGAAAAAATTACATCAAGGGATGTCATTTAGATGAAGAATGATTTTGAAGGATAAATCACTAGGAACATTTCTTGAGGAAGAAAAATTTCCCCTGAAAATCACATTTTAAAATTTATAATTAATAAAATATTTTATAAATCATTTTATTTTAAAATAAAAATATATAACTTATAAATGAATATTTAAAAATCATTTAAAACATTTCTTAATAAAAATATCATTTCTGTTAAAAAAACTTTTTAAACAATTTTTTTTTGAAAATAATTTTATTTTAAAATAAAATTGGAAAAATATAAAGTTAGATTCAAATAATATAATGGTCATGATAGTAGAACTTTTTTTTATTCCGTACACATTTAAAAAAGGATTCCTTTTACATTTTTGGTAAAACCCAAACATGAATTTTATAGAAAAAACATATAGATTCCTTTCAAAAAAACATTTTAGAAATGTAAAGGATGTGTAAAAATTACTTGCATAAGTCATTTAAATAATGTTAAAATCATATTCGAACACATTTTTAGGAAACATGGTTTTAGATGAAAAAAGTTTTTTGACTGAAGAGAGAAATAAAAATGATTTTTCTTAAAAATTTTATTTTGAACTCCTATGTTCATAAAGAGAGAAAAATGAATTGAATACATTTATTACCATGAAATAACTAGAGGAGAATAAGAATCATGAGTTTTTTTATCAATGGATCATTATATTTCATCATCAGAAATATAATTATAAATAATCCTGATAAACGATGTGATTGTAACATAACATCATTACCACTTTGGTAACATTGAATTATGAGACCCATGAAGTAATTAAATTAAATTAACCTTATAATATCATGATAATAAATAATTACATGATATTACATGTCAAAGGGGTTGTATAAACACCTCATAAAAGAATATTGGTGCATGAAATATCATATGTCTTAATAAAAGCAAATTGAGAGAAAAAATCCCCTACTGCTTTGGTAAATTTCCAACCATAAACCCCATGGAAGAGAGATAATGGAATGGATATGTAAATACCTATAATTTTAGGTTTAATAATCACAAAATAAATTCATGGAGATTATATAAAACATATATAATAAATAGGTGGTGAATAAGACATGTGTTACACAGAAGTAAAAGTGAGACAAAAATCACTTAACTCTTTAGTAATGATTTGAATCGTAAGACCCGATAAATAATAACATAAAATAAAAAATTTAATTTCATTAAAATATGTATATTAATGATATAAAATTTCAAAGGGAAATTATATAAACCATACAAAATAAATGATTGGGGAATTTTCATATATCTCCCAGAAAGAAAGGAGAGACTAGAAACCCCTTACCATAAGTCTTGACTTCTTCATACATGTTAGAAACTAATGTATAATAAATATTATTTTATAATAAATATATTATATAACCATAATTATATATATTATTCTATATTCAATTTAATTATGACCATTTATTACCCATTAATTACAAATTCCTTGTTAAAATCATGTTTTGGGTAATAACCGCTTTGTTTTTCATAAATATTTTGATTTTTTTATTTTCATTCCTATTATATTTATCATGGTTAAATAATATATAAAATAATAATGATTAAATAATTATCATATTTATAAATAAAATATACTTTTAATACCAATCATGAAAGGTGGTTTTGAGAAATGAAGTATATTACGATAATGGAGACGATAGGTCGTACGTATGCATGAGTAACATTTTCATTTTTCAATGATCATTATAGAAAGGAGGTAAGTAATATTTTATATCTTAATAATGATCATAAGATCATATTATATATATATATATATCATCCATGTGGTGTGGTGATGAAAATAGAGTTACATTGTTTTGTGAAGGTGGTAGTCCATAAGTACATGAACAACATTTTTATTTTTCAGTGAGTGAAGAGGTAAAAAAGAAAATGATATATATCTTTAAAAAATGATAATAATTTCAAAAATATAAATTTATTTTCATTTATATCACATATATTCATTAAAATTTTCCTTATTATATTTCATTTAAAGTGTTAGTGAAAAACGAATCACATTTCATGAGGCGATAGTCCACAATACACACGAGCGACATTATAATATCCCATATGGAATGGAATGTAAAAAGTTATATATCATATAATGACCAAATAGGCATAAATATGTTATAAATATATACTTTATATCCTTTATCATACCCATCCATGAGAGGTGGTAATGGAAAAATGAATAATATCTGTTCATGAGGTAGTAGTCTATCGTGTACAAGAATGATGATTTCCTAACCCTTTTGATGGAATTGGGGGTGGTTTTAGGCTATAAAATTAACATAAAAACATTTATGTATACATAATATACTGATTTTATTATATCATAATTTTTTAATAATAATTAAAGTAGGTGGAGGAATAAATAAAATAAAAATTCCCGTTGAAGAATGTTACCTCTCCTCTTGGATAAACCACCTTAGGTTAGCACATAGAGCCTTCCAGGGTTAGATTTATGATAAAAATAAGGATTATAGGATGATATTATGGAAGTTATGAATTGATTTAGATAGGTATTGTATGAACCAAAATGTTTTTAAGGTGTGAATAATAGAGGATAGGGGATGAACTTTTATTAGTGAGGTAAGTGTTACACTTACAATTTTTTGAAAAGAAAAAGGTGTACCTAGTTTTTTCACAAGAAAAAAAGGATCCAAAGTGAAGTATTATCAGGACTTTTTAAATTAAACAGTCAGAATATGTCCATAAAATATAATTTATATAACCTTTAGATCATTTTAACCTAAATTTTTTTAGTTTAACCCTCAATAAACCCATTTTTACCATTACCATGATAGTTCTTTTCCTGTTTTCACTATTTATTTTGGTCAAAAAATCCTTGTCCCAAATATGAATTCATTTTACAAAATTCAGTTTTATAAGTGGAAAATTTTAATTTAAAATTAATCATGCAGGCGGGATGAGAAAGTGAGTTTTCAAAGAGAATTTTTTTAAAATATTACAAGGATTTTATATAAAAATTCAATATTAAAATGATTCCCATAAACTAAATTAGATTAATAGATATATGATTGAACTAATTTTAATTTAATAAAAATTTTAAATATAATTTTACTTTATAAACAATTTTAATGAAAAGACAGTTTACAATTAAAATTTATTTTTTACTATTCATCAAAAAAATTATTCTTTTTTAGAAAATTTTCAAAAAATTACGCTAATATAATTCTGAAATTATTAATTAAAAAATTAATTTTTTTCCCATTATTTTTTTAAATGTATTAATAATTAATTTTAAAATAATTTCCAAAAAATGTGACAAAACTACATTTTAGAAAAATACAGTTTTTAAGTGTAAAATTGGATTCATTCTTATATCTTTTCTATAAAACACATAATATGTATGTTAAATAGTTGACTAAAAATATACTATTTAAAATTAATTAAAATAAACTAAAAAACTGGACTATTTAATTTATTTATGTAAATTGAGTTTGTTTTCATAAAAATAGTTTTATTAGAAAAATATTTCCTTTATTTTAAAATAGTTATTATTTTAATTTTTAATTAATTGGTTACCAAAGAATTAATTTTATATAAACATTTAAACCATATATTTTCATAATTTTTTAATCCTATTTGTACCCAACATTTCATGGGATATTTTTTAGCTATCATATAATAATATTTTTAATAACATGTCATGTCTTATTTAAACTCAGTGTTGCGTGTAACACAATCTAAAATCAGTGTTACGTGTAATGAAAAATATCAAAAATATTAAATTAATTTGAAAACAATATTTCAAAAAATCTCAAGGTGTTACAAATCATGTTACTTCTCTTTTATAATATCTTTTTATACCTTTAAATCACCTATTATGTTTCCTCATCATATTCATTCCCCTATAGAGATTTTAAGCTCACCCTTTCCATTCTTGTATTCCCCAAGTTATCTCATGTAGTTTTAGGATATCAAATGGATTTTTGGAGCTTATAATGGGGAATAAAATAAATAAGTTTGATTTTAGACTCACATTGATGTATTATGATCTTAGTCTTCCAGAGACATTGGGTTTCATGGTCTTTGGTGTTAAATTAATACATGTTTATGTCAAAATTCATGTAATAATATGTGTAAAAGTCTTGGGTCACTATAGTTGGTATCAGAGAAAAGGTTTAGTTAACCATCAGAAGATAGGATAAAAAACATTAGTGATAACCCAAGCAACAGGTCTAAGGATAATTCTTTGTACAGGAAAATATCTAGGAATTTTAGTAAAGTTTAGAGTGAGTGGTTTCCATGTAATTACATCCTTATCTAGATACTATAAGTGGATGTTGATCTAGAATATTTGTACCTTGTGGTAATAACTCTGAAATTCATGCATTGATCTAAATGAAATCATCACTTGGTGCATGAAAATAGTCCTTATTTCTTACGTAGTTTAACAATCCTGTGGATTTTATTTGGAAATACACATACTTTTTATAAACCATCATGCAGGAATTTAATAGATGATAATCATGGATGACCTAGGTTAAACCTAAAGTGTGTTAGGTTGATAATTATAAGGTTTATCATAAGTTTAAAGGAATAAGTACACCTTTTAAGGTTTTATGTTATGGAAGTCTAAGATGATTAAGAGTATTTTGGGAGTCATTTATGGTAATATATACCTTGGGTTTAGAATGGGGTTTAGAAAAAAAATTAATTTTCGAAATAATGCCTTATATTATATGGACATCAGTTTTAAGGTATTGGTAACCTTTTGGATTTATCCTATCTTTGATGTTAAGGTAATAATATTCAATTAAGATAATTTGATGTTATGGGAAAACTAATCTATATAGAAAACTATAGTTATTACAAATTAATTTGATGATTAATGTTATTTTTAGTATTTTCATCATTTTTTTGAGAATTTATAGGAATTATAATTTAAGTAAAAGTAAAATCTATATGTTTGGTGACAAATCATCGTGTCCTATAAGGTTGTAGGGATTGAACCCACAACTGAAGGGTGATAAGGGTAGAGCCCTTGCCACTAGCCTACGTAATGTAATGGTTAGTTTGAAATTGTTTTGAATTTAATTATTTTGTGGATAATTTTTAATTTTATTTTGGGAAACATATTAAAAGATGAAATATTTCTTGATTTTATGATTTTGATGTGATTAAAGATATTTTTGGAAACATTTTATTTCATTAAGATATATATAATCTTTAGGATTAACGTAAAATATTATTTAATATGAATGATATTATATTTTTGGAGATGTAAGTTGAAGGGAATGAGATAAACATTGAGGTTAAAAACTTTATTAATGTTGAGGTTAGTGAGGTTATTTGGGATATAGGGTTATTTATCTATATAATGGTCTATGTGAAACCTTTTGTTTTATTGTTTAATTTTGAAGATTAATATATTCATATTAATTTTTGGTATTATATTATATTCTGATAAAAATTTATTATGTTGGATAATTTCTAAAGATAGGATGAATACCATTATTTTTTTGAGTCATTTAATCTGTTAGAAGTTAATTTTATTGATTTAGGTGAAAAAAATCATCTTGAATACTCATAATTTTGGTGAAATAGACAATATTATGGTGAAAAATTATTAAAGTATGAAATTAAAATCTTCAAGTAAGTATGTTTCATTATGTTCTTAATGTAGGTGGTAAAAGGATATCTCAGCTTTGAGAAAAGGATCTTGAAATAAAAATGTTATTCATTCTCGATAAATCGATGGTCACTTCTCTCTTAAAATATTATAGCAACATATCCAAAATGTCCCTTATTTCAAAATACATGTTTTAATTTCACACCCGTGTTATCCTATGTGGAAACCTATATATGGGATTACCTTCATATTCCTCTTTTAGTCTTTTTAAGAGAAAGTTTTTTTAACCCTTTTTATAATGTTTGTTTCTCAGAAAGGAAATTTTGAATGTCAAACCCTTTATTACCAAGCTCAATTTCAAATTTTTAGAACTCAAGTTTTTCAATGGGGTATATTGTAACACCCAAATATTTTAAAATAAGATTATATTCGATAGCGTATTCAACACACAACAATGAGTTTAAAAAAACCATGATATAATATTAAAATATTATTATATAAACATGAATGATTTAACTTAGACTTTAAATTGGAGGATATTAATAGTATTATATACTTAATGAAATATACATAAAATTACTATATAAATTTATAAATAATTAAATAGTACTCAACTTTTAAAAAAGATATTTTATTCTACAAAAAATATGTTTCCATCAAAAATGATTTTCATTTCTTTTTGTGAGAAAATAATATAATTAATTTATATAAAATTTATAAATTTTATTATATAAAATTAAAATCATTTTTGAAATCACCATATCAAAATTTACATGGGGGGAAATTTTTTTATTTTTTAGAAAATACTAATTTTTTAGTGAATAGTAAAAAATACCGATTTTCGTAGTACAATCATTTATTTTTAAAAAAATAAGTAATTTAAATGTACAATTTTTTAATATAATTTTATTTAAATGTAAAATAATTATTCTTTATTTACATAAAATTCAATTAATTACATTTAAATCATCTTTATACTGGATTTTAGTATAAATTTATTCTTATGCTTAAAATGCATTTTTTTGAAATCTATTTTAAAGTGCATAATGTTTCTCCATTTTAATTAATTAAAATAAAAAATAATTATGAATGATTTAAATTAAATGTATATATTATATATCTATATACATTAATTTAAATTTATTTAATTATCATTACATGTCATAAAGTTATTATAATATCATCTTATGCTTGAAAAATACATTTCATTAAAAAACACCTTTTCTACATGTATGGGGTTTTAATTTAAAATAAAACTCTGAAAATTAGGTAAATTTAATTTTATAAAATCGATTCAATATTTTGAATCATTATAATTAATATTATATATTTATTTTAACTTATTTTTTTGGTCATAACAAATAGTTAAAATAGTAAAAAATTGTTACCATGTAAACAAATTAAAAGGGTAAAAGCGAGTAACCATATAAGAAAAGAGATAAAATGTTTAAGAAATGTTTCTTTTGAATGGTTAATGTTTGGATCACTCATAACTATCTTCCAATACTTTATCTTCAAATTTTAGAGCCACTTGTTATAACATACCATTAGTCTCTTTTAGGTTTTCTGACCCATTGATTTGAGTATCCTTTGATTGGATATATTCATAGTTTGTTTTTGTTGTTTTTCAAAGTTTTTTTTAAAGTTTATAGTCATATTAATGGTTTTTACATGGTTAAACTAACCATGCATCCAAACCATGGAACCTTTTCAAGTTTCCCATAAGGGGTCACACAATTTTTTCATGGTTAAACTTACCATGCATCCAAACTATGAAACCTTTTTTTGAAGCCCAGAAGGACTCACATAGTTGGAACACAATTATACTAACTATATAGACTAACCATACAGCTCTTCTGGAGGTTCTGTTTGGGAAAAATGATTTGGTGAATATTTATTACTACTAAAAGTGAACCCTAACTCAAGAAACCATGTGGATGGTTTTTAATGCCCAAAAATATGTAATTAAAATCCCCAAACGCCCCTAATTAAACCTAATATTCTCCCACTAAAATATAATTTAATATTTTTGATTTTCGGAACCCTATATAGATTTTTATTTCCCAAACTTATCTCTTGGTGGATCAAATCACCAATCAAATCATTTATCCTAATTCAATGAGTTCTTTTCTTTTTTGTCTTCGATCTCACTTCTTATTTTTATTACTTCATCATAGAGGTTTTGATGGCCTTGTGTTTCATTATTTCATGGATGGTTGATGTGGAATTTTGAATCTATGTTCTCTTCTCATGTTAATTTGAATCTCTCTTCCTAGATCTGGTGATCACCATTGAAGGTGACACATCATAGATTCACTACTGTTGGTTTTTGAATATTCCAAGTAGGTGTCTTTTATGATTTTACTTTTTTTAATTCATTATTGCTTGAAAATTTATAGAAATGTTCTTCCTTTCTAAACATGTTCTATTATAATTTATCTTGAATTATCTTTGTGAAATCCTCTTTTATCCTCTTTAAAATAAATTAAACATGGAATGGGTTCCTTCTCATGGTTTAATAAATGGGTGAATTGTACATTGATTTTAATTAACTTTCAATGATTTTTTCAATGTTAACTTATGGAAAGTGGGGGATTAGGCTCAATTATGATTTTTGATGTGAAATTCCTTTATTTGAAAAGAATTAATTGAACTATTTTATATTTCATAAATAGTATCAAATTATTGATTTTTTTAAATGATTAAGAACCCTTTTTGAATGTTTTAACCTTTTTTAAATGGGAGTTTTTGATATCTCGACCCAGGTGCCACACACCGCTACCCCAAGCCGGTCGATCACATGAACTCAAGCAAACCTCTTCATATGATATAGGTTTCCGACTAGCAGTGAGGGTCAAATATATTACATGGGGAGACTATACCTTCTTTATCAAAGAAACACAATAGAAAAAACAAATAAACAATAGCCAACTGAATAAACAAACTAAATTCCATAACCAAAACAGACCAATATGAAATGATGAACCAAAATAGAAAAAATTTCCATAACTAAATAATAGATATGTCATTCCAAGTAAGTGTCATGTGTCAAAATGAAAACCCAAAATAAAGACACTAAAAACTCCCCCAAGCGGGTCCCTAAACCAAGTCTAGTTCCCTCATACATGCTCTGTCCCAACACAGCCATCTAACATAGGGATCTTTCCCTTATCCTATCCTAAAAACATTAATTCTATTAGGGTACCGATCAGGTAGCCCATGTAGGGTGTGAGAAAAAATTAGTAGGCCACCCCCAATAGAGTGTAAAATAATATCCAGTCAATAACAGTGTATGATGTTATATAAAGAATAAAGTGAAATTCATAAATTAAATAATTATCAAATTTAATTATCCTTAATTAAGAACATAATTTCCCATGTCCACGAAGATACCCAACCCATCAATACCAGCTTCGGTCCATGCCGTAATCTGAACCATATCATAGAAGGATTCAAAATTCAGTATCACATGGTTTTCAATTATCAATTTAATTTAAATCCATATAATGGATAATTGGAACCATAGTCCAATGCTAATGTTTTGGGGATAGAAAACCTTGTCTAGGACCTCGTGGGTATTTTAAGCATCAATCTATGTACATCAAACCATTTATAAAACAATATCATGTGGGATTTTGAAGCATCAACATGTGTCCCACACTCATTTATCAAACAATCACACATGGGATTTTGAAGCATCAGTCTATATCCCACACTCATTTATAAAAATCATATGTTTGGGTCTAGAACGCCATGTTTAGGACCCCTAGGGTATTTAAAGAATCATACCATGTACTATAACCCATTTATCAATCAATCCCACATATCACATATATCAAATTTTACAAGGATAATCACCATTAAACCTCTCATAAAAATTTCACATCATGGTATACCATTTCATTTAATAAAAAAATCATGTTTTATCACTTTAATCACATGGAATAATATGAAAAAAACATTATTAAACCATTTATCAGTATTTTATCATTTAATCCATTAACCCATTATGGTTAATCAAAACATAAATTGATTCCTATAATTAATCAATTCCATAATTCAAATTTATCAATCAAATAAACAATCTCATTAATTCACCAATTTAATAATCCCAATATCCCATCAATTTCAAAATCACATCATTCAATTAATTAATTAGTCAATTAATTAATCAATATCAAGATGTTATTTACAAACATAGAAATTGATATTTTACAATTCCATATAAAAAATATAATCAAGAAAATGATATTTTTAATTTAGACCACCTACCTCAAGATCGTTGACAAATGCTCACCAACGAGAATACCTGAATTGAAAATGAAAATTCAATTGCACAATGAAGAATGAGATCTAGATCCAAAACCTAGATCAAATATAAAAAGTATCAGATCCATGGAAACCTAAATTAAAAAAATTACCAATAGGGGAAATCATCCCTAAAAAAGATGAGAGAAAGATGGGTGGGAGGGAGGAATCCAATCAAGATGGGAATCACTTATCGGGATAGGATCATATTTTTCAATTCGGTCATTGATTAATTAATAATAGAGTTCATAAGGCCTTAGAATCTATCTAAAAGCCTCCAAAATTATAGGAATTTGTATTAAGTCAAATATAGGAAAAAGAGGGTGAGAAACAGGGGGTTTGATAATTTTATATTTTTTTAAGAATAATTAAAACTGCATGCTCGGTTTCCTAGGCATGGGTGCATGGTTTACCTAATCATGTGCCTAACCGTAAAAATCCACTCAGAGGTTACAAAATTACTATTATGAGGGATCAATGTTTGAAAAACTGTGATCCAACCATGAAATCCCCCTTAGCTTGGGGTTGCATGGTTTTTTGGGGTAGGGCACACAGTTTGGGAAAACCGTGCAACAACTGTGCACTGCCCAAAACCCCTAAAAAATCACAAAATTTACCCAAAATATAACCAATTTAAACCCAAAATAAGATATACCAGAAATAAGGTAAAATATTACCTAAAAATGAGCTTAATATATCTCTAGAAAAAGGTCAGAATCTTATAATATCCCCACCATATAACAGCTCACCCTCGAGCTAAACTTTTATTCATCTCTAAGATTTCGAGGAAAAAAGATTAGTCCACTGAGCTCAATATATCTTATTCTCTCCACCATGTTTCCTCATGAACATGCTCATGTTTCCACAATACTTGAAATATTGGCATAGTATTTCCCTGTAACACTTTCTTAATGTGGCCAACACAATCATCAGATTCTCCTCAAAGGAGCACTCATCTCAAGATCAACATCATCAATGTCGATCACATGAAAAAGGTCGAGGTGATACTACTGAAGCCATGACACATGAAATACATCATGCATTGAACCATACCTCTATGGAAGAGAATAAAGGTATTCCACTAGCCTAATTCTCTCTACAACCTCAAATGTTCCAAAAAACTTGGTTCACACCTTACCCTGTCTCAAAATCCTACGGTGACCCAATCTAGGTGACACCTGAAGGGACACACTATCTCCCCCTATAAACTCAAGGGGTCATCAAAATCTATCAACATATTAATTCTTCCTACTCCAAGCCATAACCATATATTTTCATGTCAGCTAAACCTAATTCAACGTATAGTACACAAGACTCAGTCCCAGTAACTCTGACTCACCATCCTCCATATAGCATAGAGGTGATCTGAATGTCCTACCATAAATGGCCTCATATGGTTCCATCAAAAGATTTTCTTGATAATTTTTGTTATAGGGAAATTCCAAAAGTTCTAGTTGCTTCTCCCAAGGCCCACCAAAGTTTATAATACATGATCTAATAATATCCTTAAAAACTTGAATAGTATGTTCCAACATCCCATATGTATGTGGGTGGAATGCCATAATTAGAATAAACTTTGTACCAAGAGACTGATAAAAGACCTACCATATGCGTGAAGTAAAACACAAGTCCTAGTCTAAAACTATACTCCATGGAACCCTGTGTAGATGGACTATCTTCCGAACATACAAATCATATAACTAAACCACTGAGAAATTCTCCCATATAGGCATGAAATGTTCTAATTTTTTAATAGGTCCACAACCACCCAAATATAACCATTCTTCAAAGGAATACTTGGGAGACTCACTATAAAGTCCATGGTAATATCGTATAAATTCCATTCATGAATAGGAAATGGATGTAGTAAACCACCAGGTCATTGATTCTTAGACTTCACCTGTTGAAAGGTGTAACGTTATGTCATGAACCCTACAATCTACTTTTTCATTCTCTACCACAAAATACTATTGACGTAGGTTATAATGAATTTTGGTCACACTTGGATGCACTACCCACTTCAAGTCATGAAATTCACATATTATATCCTCTCGCATACAGGTATCCACAAACATCTGGTTCCTAACATAGATGATATCATCCTCATATATATACTAGTATGAAGGTTACTCCCCATCTTCAAGGCTTTCCCTCAAGTCCAAACATTATGAATCTTGATATTGCCTCTCCCTGATTTGAATCAAAAGCATGGAATCCACTAAAACTGATACAAGGGTCATCTTCTCCTAGACCTCTTGAACCACAACCTCCATATCATCACAAAAATGAATCATCTTCCACTCATATCTTGACTGATGAACAACCTAAGTCTACATCTTTCTATTCAAAGAGTCGAGAACACTGTTTTCATTCCCAGGCATATATTCTAGCTCAAAATCAAATGACTATATATACTCAACCTAGATCCTCTACCAGATATTCAAATTTCATTGAAAAAATATATACTTTAAGCTCTTGTGATTAGTATAAAAATTATAATTTTCACCCAAGAGATAATACTGCCAACACTTCAAAGAATAAACATCTATAGCTAACTCGCGGTTGTGCATATGGTAGTTACTTTCATACAACCTCAAATTCCATGACCTAAATGCCAAAAAATAAACCCCCATACATCAAAACTACTCCAATACCAACCCTAGATGTGTCACAAAACACTATATACTCCTCCGTTGGCTTGAGTAGGATCAAGATTTATTTGGTAGTCAAATGCTTCTTTAACTTCTATAAAGAATTATCAAATGCTCCAGAACATTCAATATTAACTAACTTCTTGGTAAATAATTAAAGAGGATCTACCAAGAAGGAAAAGTCTTAGATAAACCTCTAATAATAGACTGCTAATCCTAAAAAACTACATATATCGAAAAAATTATTGGGCTGATCCCAAGAAAAAACTGCTTGAAAATTATTTGGATCCACTAACAAACTATATTTTAAGATGACGTGACTCAAGAAATTCACATAATCAATCCAGAATTGGCACTTAGATAGATTAACATATAGCTGATTCTCTCTTAGAAAAATTATAATGATTTCAAGGTTTTGGGAATTATCTTCACGAGTCATGAGTATAGAAAGATGTCATCCAAAAATACTGCCACAAATTGATCTAGGTACAAGAAGAAGATTATCTTCATATAGTCTATAAACACTGCCAGTGTGTTTGTTATCCCGAAAAACATCAAAAATTACTCATAAGGGCCATATGTACTTCTAAAAGAAGTTTGAGGTATATGAGAAGGTAGGACTCTCATCTAATGATACCTTAATCTCAATTCGATCTTGGATAAAAAACAAGATCATATCAATAGGTCAAATAGATCATCAATACATGGAAGAGGATACCAATTTTTCACAGTCATCAGGTTCAAATTCTGGTAATCAACACATAAGAACAAGTTCCCAATAGCCTTCTTTGAAAATAATACTGGAGAAACCCAAAGAAACATACTCATATGGATAAACCCCGTATCCATCAACTCTTCCCGTTGAGTCTTAAACTCTTGAATCTCTTTTGGTACCATTATGTAAGGTGTAATTAAAACCAGCTCTACTCTAGGATTGATATCAATAATAAATTCCACATCTATGTTAGGTGGAATCCATTAGAAGTCCTCAAAAAATACATCTAGGAATAGTTCTAATATAGGTGGGAAGACATCATGATTCACACCTTCATCATCCAGTAACAAACTAGAAGCATTGGTGGTGGGATCCCTCAGTTTTTTATGAACTATCCATACATGGGCTGATTGGATATACCACTCTCCAGGATGAACATAATTTTTACCCTCAGGAGATGTAAATGTCACTCTCTAGTAGTAAAAATCTACAAAGGCTTAGTATTATACTAACCAATCCATAACCAAAATCAATTCAAAGCTTGACATATCCATAATGTAAAGATATTATAGGAAATAATACTCCCCAAACTCGAGAGAACACCCTTTTCACAAATAGATATATCTCAACCATACTCCTAAAGGTGTATAGATCTTCATAACCCCCAAAACTCCAATTTCAGAATTAAAACATTCAATATTTGTGCATATACAAAATAGAGGCACCAGTATCATATAAAGCACTAAAAATCATAAAATATACAAGAATAGTAGATCTAAATATCGATGGTCCAACCTCATTATCCATGAGTGTAGGATGAATGAAATGCAACTGTCCTACCCCTCTTACTTGTGACATAGTATGAGTCTACTGAAATGCACAAATCTACTGATACATGCTCTCTTTCCCAGAAGCACCACGTCCACTACCTCGATCACCACAACCATTAGAACTACAACTGCTAGACTAGTATGGTGTAGAATACCCCCTTTCCATATGATGGTTTTGTCTAGTCACTCAATCACTACCCATTTATCATGAGTTCCTATAAAACTATTTTAGATGTCCCATCCTATTGTAAGCATGACACTATACTGGTGGCTGGGGAAAATTACTACAAAAGTAACCCAACCTACCACACTACTGGAAGATCAATCAGGTAAGGTCCTAAGTAACTGATACTTTCCCCTGGCCACTCTAATTGCTATCTCCTCGATTTACATTATCAATGCGATGGTTCTTGATTTTAGAAGATGTTCCTCCTAGTCATTCAGAAGATACCACCCACATCCCAAAGGAATCCTCCTTTAGGTTCCCCTTAGATATAAGAGCCTAATTTATCTATTATAATAATTTATTCAGCCTAAATATGTTCACATGGGACTTTAATTTCACTTTTATGTTTATACTGAAACTGTTTTTTTGAAGAAGCTTCATCCCCTTCCAATGCTGGAGCAAATCACTAAAACTCCTTAAAGCATCTAGCATAGTCCATCATGGACATTATCCCCTGATTTACCCTCATAATCTATGATTCCCTCTCATGTCTCAGTTTCTCTAGATAAAAGTTCTCTAGGAAGTTCTCTTGAAAGCCCTTCCATACCATATTCTTCAACTGTCCATCCTAAGTCTAGATGTCCCACCAATTCTTTTCTTGACCATATAACATATAAGATTCCAGTTTGACTCTCTTCTCAGTAAGAGTCTCCAAGTGGTCAAGTATTTTCTGGAAAGACTCATTCCAAAACTCATCTTCCTCAGGTCCAACCTCTCAAGTGAAATTCAGAGGGTTCTACAACTAAAACTCCAATGTAAATTCTGAAATACTTTTCACAACTCACCCTTGGTCTCTTTCTATAAACTGCATAAACTGATCAAACATCACTTGGAACTACTCTCCAACTAACTCACCAAGAACTATTAGATCTTGAGGTTTTTCTATTGGAGTCACATTTCCATCCATGTCCTCCTGTCATCCTACCAAAAATTATCATCATGGTGGCATGAATCCAAAATTCTAAACACACATCTTAGGACACATAACAAAACATTTACACATTTAACAATAGGGATTCACATAAATCCATAAAAATTCATTCCCCTTTCCCACCACATAGTAAAAATCGAGGCACTATCACTACCCTTAACCATCCTATATATAGTTCATAGTTAATAAAGGTTAAACACATATCATATTTCATTTTATCATTGGAAACCTATTTTCCACATTTTTCACCACATTAAAATTTTCAATTCATATTTTAATCATTTTTAGTTCAAATTTAAAGAAGAATGAAAATAAATTTCATATGTTATACTCATCCTAAATCTTTATTTTCTTGTGCATGCCAAAAATGATTCATGTCACAGTAATTCATGAGTGCCTAGAAAGATTCATTCTTACATAACTCTCATTCCACACCGATCCACGAGTCAAATCTCAAAAAATCATAGAAAAAATAATCACATCACTCAAAAATATCATCACTCTAGGATGAATAATGTCCAACTATAACAATAGACATCCATAATAAAAACCCAACCCTTGGTACTTGGATTTTACTCACATACATGGGTTAGCTACTCCCATGCACGAGATCTTAACTAAGGCCCGAATCATCCTAATCTCCCATCTTCCTTTAAAAAATATTTTTACAAAATAAAAAAAGAAAACTCCTTTGATACCACTTTGGGATTTCCTGACCTAGGTTCCACACACTGGTTCCCTAATCCAGTTGGTCACATGACCTGAAAAATGGATTACCGTATTCCATAGGCTACTGAATAGTAGTGAGGGTCAAATATTTAAAATGGAGATACTATAAACTCTTTATCAAATAATAAAAAGAATAAAAACAAATAAAAAATATCCAACTTAATAACCCAACTACCTTCCATAACCAGAACAAATTGGTATCACTTAATGAACCATAAATAAAAATAATATCCATAAATAAATGGTAGATATGTCATGACAAGTAAGTCTCATGTGTTAAAATGAAATAAAAAAATAAATACATTAAAAACTCCCCCAAGAGGTTCCTAACACCATGTTTGGTTCCCTCATCCAGGTTCCATCCCAACCCATCGATCTAACATAGAGATATTTCCATTATCCCATCTTTAAAACATGAATTCCATTCAGGTACCAATCATGAAGAACAAATAGAGTGTGAATAAAACTCATTAGGCCACCACCAATGGAGTCTAAAACAATATATTGTCAATAAAAATGTTTTTAGTTGTATAAAGAATAAATTACGTTGCATAAAGTAAATAGTTATCACATTTCATTATCCTTTAATTAACCACATAATTTCTTAGGTTAACGAAAACCACCAACCCATCAATACCCGCTTCATCTCATACTGGACTTTGAACCACATCACATAGGGATTAAAGATTCATTATGAAATGATTTTTCATTATACATTTAATTTAAATTCATATCACATCTAATTGGAACCATAGTCCAATGGCATTTTTTTGGGCTTAGAACACCATGGATAGGACCCCATAGTATTTGGTGCATCTATCCATGTACCACAACATATTTATCAAAAAATCATATGTGGGATTTTGAAGAATTAGTCCTTGTCCCACAATCATTAATCAAACAATCATACATGGTATTTTGAAGCATCAGTTTGTATCCCACACATAACTGTCAAAATCATATGTTTAGGTCTATAACGCCATTTCCTGGAACCAATGAGTATTTGAAGCATCAGTCTGTGTACCAAAACATATTTAATAACCAATCAAACATATCAAATATATCAAAAATATCATATATAAAAGGTTAATCACCATTAACCCTCTCATCAACATTAAAAATCTTGGTATACCATTTCACTTAATCAAATAAACATGGTTTATCACTTTAATCACATGGAATAATTTGAACGAATCATTATTAAACCATTTTTCAATATTTAATCATTTAATCTACTAACCCCTTATGGTTAAGATAAACATCCATTTATTCCCATAATTAATTAATTCTATAATTCATATTTATCCATCAAATAAACATTTCCATTAATTCACCAATTCTATAATCCCAATATCCAATCAATTTCATAATCATATCATCCCTTTAATTAATTAATCATTTAATTAATCCTAATCAAGATTTGATTTCTAAAAAATTTAAATTTCTATTTCAAAATTCCATAGACACTATTATAATCAAAACTATGGGATTTTCAATTTAGAAAACCTACCTCAAGATCGTTGACAAACTCCCACCAATGGAAATCTCTAAATTGAAGCAGAACACTCAATTGAACAATGAATAATGATATCTATATCCAAAACCTAGATCCAAGATCAAAGAGATCAGGTCCATGAAAAAATATATCTAAACCATCACCAATGGACAAAATCAACCCTTCAAAAGATGAGATAAAGATTTGAGAGATGGGGGAAGGCAATCAGGATGAGAATCTATTACCCGGAGAGGTGTAGATTCTCCAATCTGATATTTGATTTAGCAATAATAGAGTGAAGAAGGCCTTGTAATCCATCCATAATCCTCAAAAATCATAAGAAATAGAATTATGTTGAATATGGGTGAATGAGTATGAGATCTAGGGGGTTTATGAATTTAAAAAAATTGGAATAATTACACCCACGTGCTTGGTTTCCTTGGTAGGGGCACATGATTTTCTATAACCGTGAACCTAACCATGAACCTCCTCATAGGGGTCACACAATTACTACTAAGTGGGAACATGGTTTGAAAAATTTTGTTCTAACTATTAAATCTCTCTCTGTCTGGGGTTGTATGGTTTTTCAGGGTAGAGAACACTTTTTGGGAAAACTATGCCCCAACTATTCACTTCCCAAAACCCCTCCAAGAATATTGAAATTTACACAAAATCCCCCAAAAGTAAAATCCAAAAAAGATATACTAAATGGAATGTAAAAGAGTACCTAGAAATGAGATTGATACATCTCTAGAAATATTCTAGGATCTTATAGTGTTCATGGGTTATTTAAAATGAGTTATTTATTCACATGGAACTAGGGTTTAAACCCATGTTTTGAAATGAACATAATACCTCTAAAATTGTGGAAGTTTCTTGATTGAATTTGGTATATTTTGAATTAAATAGTTTTTAATAGTCTTTTTAGAATTATTATAGTTATTATTTGTGAAATGAAATAGTTATGATGACCCTTTTGAATGTATAATTGTATAAAATGTTTTGAATTGAATTGATGATGTCTGACAACCTAGTTAGAACTTTATGAGTATACTCTATTGTAATAATACTTTAATATAACACGATTAATTATTATAATTCCCATTTATAGGTGTTGAAAAAGGTATTATTTACTTTTAGGGAGTTTAGGGGTGAGCGTGATATTTGATTTGAGGGCATGAGCACATGATTAATATTGATAAGGATCCTCGTGTAATGCTCATAACTTGATTATCTAACTCACCTCTTTTGACTAGTTATGGGAATATAGATAATTAGATGAGATGAACTAGATATATTCCTCCCTAGAATACTCTAACCCTTTCTACTGGATCTGTTGAGAACATGAAAGGTTTGGGATATGGACGCATGACTAGGAAGGAGGGTCTGCATGGAATTAGTTTACTTGAGACCCATGAGACTATATGTAAGGCCAAAAACTATTCATGATTATTTTTTATTATTTACTCTATGGTGGAATCAATATCATACCTAGGTTGTACCCATTACATTCATATACATGTTACTCTATACATGACAATGTTCATTGTCACTATATGGTTCCGGAGTTTCCTTGCTTGATTGATCTGTTTATTGATATGATGAAACTTGAATCTATTATATTTAATGTTGTACAGATCTTGATACTAGATGCATGTTATTAAATTTCATAACTAATAATGATCTATCTCATATAATGGGTTTCAAATATTTTCATGAAAATGTTTAATTTTCAAATGATTAAATTTATTGTTTTGATAAATGTTTTTAAATGTTTAATCCTTTATTTTCAAACCATTCTTTATACTCTATTTATTGTGTTCCTATTTTAGAATATTTTAATTACCTTACAAAGTAAATACATAGAATATTTTTTGGAATCCTACCAGGCTATATAGATCAAACAATTCTTGTACCATTTGGGGATTGTAGACCATTTATTATTATAGAAGGTGCTCATGTGATCGTCAACTTATTTTGTTCCTTCGGGTTTAGTTGATTGAGGATTGGTGACATAAGAAATGGAGGGTGGGAATGGACCGCCAGGAGATTTGTTTTTGGTAACTTTTATATATCATTTTTCATGATATTGTTATATTAATGTTTGTATTTAATGATGCTTCCACAGTGTAATCTATTTATTATAATCTTTTGTGAGTGAAATCATTCCCAATCATTATTTATTGATGACCAAGTGCTTGTCACCAGCCTGTGGAGATTGGAAACTCTATTTAGGTTAGTGGAAAATCAGTTGGATATCGGTGTGGATGGTACTCCATGTTGGTTTGTTAAATATTCCATCATAGGTGATCTTTCATTGAAAGGAATCATTTCTCCTTGAAATACTTTTTTTATTTAGGGTGAGTCATAGCAGAAATAGGAGTAAGAATGTGTTGGTAATAAAGAGGTAATTCTTGAGTGGGTTATTGGCCACCACCTCCTAATAATGATACTTGAGTTACTAGGGATGTGGGGGTATTGAGTATTTATTTTAAGTAATTGGTTTCTGGATGAAAAATGAGATTTATATTACCAATGAGACTGTCTTTAATTTTGGGAATCTATTACGAGTTTTGGATTCAGAATAGAAGGATAAAATAGTCACACTACGTCTTCATGGTTTTCTAAACTAAGAGGAATCGATTTGACTAATCTAGAAATCCATCATAGAATAGCTGTGAGGTTTTTTTGTGGTTTACCAAACTATATAACCAAGCCATGCATAATTTTAACCTGGTTATAAACTTGACGCCTTATCCATTTTCTTCTAAGTGACCACAATTTTACCAAGGTTGGTTAGGAGGGTTATGGATGTGGTATGTTTCATGCCCTTATGTGGTTTTTTAGCTTTAATCCCTTATTTATGATTTTAAGTACCTTTAAAAAACCAAATTATGGCTTGAAATAAGTTTTTGTTGAGTTCAATGAGAATTTTTTTCAATTACCAGAAACTGAGTTTTATAAAATGGTGGGTTTGGAAAACTAATTTTCAAAGAAACTTTGATTATTGGTTAAATAAACATTTTTAATAACAAATTAGGTTGGTAATGGGTTTGAAATATAAATGGTTTTGGAAATTGGAAAATGGGATTAATTTTTTGAAACTATAGAAGAATTTCCATGAGATGGTAAAGAATTTCTAAAAAACAATGATGGATTTATAAACCAATTTATCATTTTGAATGAAAATAGTAATGTATTATAAATGGTGAAATATTTTTTGTTTTTAAATCAATATTTATTTGATAAGGTGGGTTTTTGATTTTTAAAATCTTATAGCTTGATTGTATTCTATTTTGGGTTTTTTTATTCCTAATATAATGAGCCTATGTTTACTGTTGACAAAAAATGTACCCTAGTAATTATTCTATAAAAGATATAATGGTCATTCATCGATCTAATTTTTGGAGTGGTACAATGAATTTTCAACATTTGGTTTCTCTTTTCGTTGACCTTATCCACTCTCCAAATCAAGTGGTAGAGCCAGATAATTATAGCCTTTAAACCCCATACTTTACTTTTGGATTGTTATCCACCTTTTTATAAAGGTGAATAAATTTATCCCGAGGTAGTAAAGTGAATTGAAAAAGTTTATTATACTATTGATTCTCTCAAAGATTATGATTCTATGAATGTCAGGTATATTAACTCCTTATTTGAGGGACCTATCCAGGAGTGGTGGGAAGTTCTGATTACCTGTCATCTACATGAAAGAATATCTTGTTAATTACTCAATTTTCTCTTTATTATTAATCAATATCATTAGAAATTGAATAAGGAGAAGTTACTAAGTTCTAGGGTTTTGGTAAATATGATCTATCGGTTATGGAGTACACCAAGAAATTATCATGTTTGATATGTTTATTACCTGATCTTGTTGGTAATGAATTTATCAAGGATATCTATTTTAGAAAATTTATTCACTCATACCTTTTAACTTCCATGACTGAATCCTAGTTGATCTCTTATTAGGATAATCTCAATAGGTATTTTTCAGCTTAAGATGAGCTGGTTAAATGACATAGAGAGAAGAATTCCTCATCCATGGTTGAAGAAGGGTAGTATTCTTTAGGAAAGAATAGTAACATCATGTAATTCAAGTGTAGATCACCTGGTCATCCTAATAGATTGTGTTCAAAATCTCAGAGAAATTTTCTTCTTGGGTTACCTTAATAGATTCCATAAGTTGGGAGACTAAAAAGGGATGTTTCAATTATAGATCTTCACCTCATGACTATGGGTTAGCAGATGCTTCATGATAATAAGGCTCTAACAATTTTCCTTGGAGGGAATATTTTTAAGAAATGGGAGGAGTTTTGAATTTCTAGATGTGTTTTATGTTGATACATCATTTTATTTATGACATTAGAGTGGAAACCACTTGAGTTTTTCCTTCTTGTGTCTTTCATATTTTTTCGGAATCCATTTGATTTTGGGATCTTGGTGGCTTGTTTAAAATCTATGTGGATGTTCTCTTTTGACATTGATTGTAATAATGTAATTTTTTTTGTGACCTCTATACATTATTGATGTGAACTATTGAATGTCTAGACTTATTTTGGTATAAATTTATATCATCAATGTTCATTGTGATCCAGGTGATGGAGTGGAATATTTTGACGAGAATCCTTGAGATGTTTGGGGATTTTCGTTCCATGGTATTCTCTTTTTTTCCTTAATGGTTTGAGATAAATTTTGATATATTGAATTATATCCCTTATGAGAGTGTATTTTCCTATTGTGCACTAAATTTTATGTTTTTTCTCTTTATTATTAGACTTATATAGACCTTGACAATGTCCTAGGGTGACTAGGATGATGTGATTCCTTGATGTACTAAACACCTAGAGGTGTTGGAGTGAAATTTGATGAGCTCATCAAGGGGTGAGGCTATTTATGGGAATCTAAGGTTACCATTGATTACTTAACCATGGAATAAATCCTTATCATATATTTTCCTTTCTTGTGGATGTTAGAATATAGATGGACCCTAAGAGTGTTGTTTCTTATAGAAATAATTAGTTCTTTGGATGTTCTATTACTTCATGATTTTCAATGTTTTCTATTAGATGATATACTTAGAGAGTGATTAAAGTATCTTCTTTGGATAGAAGGGATTTTCTTTTCTCACATTACACCTTTTTGGTGAATCTTTAAATAGTGGGGATACCAATGCTAAGTCTCTAGTATTCCTCCTATTAGGAAGATTATGATGAAATTGGTGTGTTTATCTTGGAGTTATTAGTGTGTTATAGGCCTTTGGGTGAGTCTCTATTTGGGACTGAGGACCATCCACCTCATAAGATGAGAAAGGGAGTTCTTATTATGTAATTTTGTTATATTTTTTGGAATTGAAGATTTTTGGGGATATGAATTACTATGTATGGGAGTTTATAACATCCAATTAATTTATTTTAGGTGTTTTGAAGCATTTATTTGAGTATACTTTGATTGGATATCTTCATGGGTTATTTTTAGTGTTTTTCATAGTTTTTTGAAGGTTTCTAGTCCTTTTCATTGTTTTTTCATAGTTAAACTAACCATGAAACCAAAAAAATGAAACATTTTATATTTTCTAGAAGGGTCCACATAGTTTGTGCATGATTAAACTAACCGTATATCCAAACCATAAAACCTTTTCCAGTATCTGAGGAGTTACAAAGTTGACACACAATTAAACTAACTTCATAGCCTATCCATGCAGCTCTTCCAATGGATCTATTTGGGGTTCAAGTTTAGGAACACAATTAGTACTAACCATGTGACCATACTCAAGAAATGGTATTGATGGTTTTCAATTCCCCAAAAAATGTAATTAAAACCCTGAAAACCCATAATTAAATGTAAACTTCTCCCACTCAAACATATTACAATCCTTTGGATTTTTGGAGCCATATAGAGGTGTCTTGGATCTACCAGCCTCATATATTGGTGAATTGAAGTTCCAATCAAAGAAATGAATCTATTTAGGTGAGTTCATTTCTTATTGGTATTTAATATCTTTACTTCTTTTGATTCCTTATTCTTAGAGGTTTTTATGACCTTATCTTTTTTTCCATGGATGGTTGATGTGGAAATATTAATCTAGGATATCTTTTCACTTCAATCAGGATCTCTCTTCATTGATCTGGTGATTGACATCGAAAATGAAACTTCTTAGATTTTTTTCATTAGATTATGAATATTCTAAGTATGTGTTTATATAATTTTCCTTCATTTTTTAATTAATTTTTATTGAGAATTTATAGATATGTGATTCCTTACAACACATGTTCTATAATAATTGATCATGAATTGTATTAGGAAATTTTATTTGATCATATTTTAAATAACTTAAACATGTAATGGGTTCCTTCTTATGGTTTTATAAATCGGTGAATTCTATTTTTATTTTAATTACCCTTCAAAAAGTTTTTCAAGGTTACGTTGTGGAAAGTGAGGGATTAGGCCTGGTTTTGAAAGTGAAATGCCTTAATTTTAATGAAATGATTTGAACTATTTGATTTTTCTTAAATAGTTTCAAATGATTTAATTTTTTAAATGACCAATAACCCTCTTGGAATTATTCTACATTTGTTTGAAATGAGAAATCTTGGGTTGTTTGAAATGAGTGATTTATTCACATGGAATGAGGGTGTAAAACTAGGGTTTTAAATAAACATAAGCCTTTTTAAATAGTGAAACTTCCTTGAATTCATTTTTTCTATTTTGAAATAAATGATTATTTTAAATTCCTATTTGGAATTATAATGATGATGATTTGTGAAATGAAGTTTTTGTGATTACCCTTTTGAAAATTGAATTGTATAAAAGGTTTTAAACTGAATTGATGGGGTTTGAAAACCTGGTTGGCACTTTATGATGATCTTATCTTGTGATAAACCATTAAGGTAACATGATATGTTCTTAAAAATCCCATTGATTGGTGTTTAAAAAAGGTATTATTTACTTTGAGGTATTTTAGGGGTGATAATGAGATGTGATTTGAGGGCATGATCCCATGATTGATATTGATAAGGATCTCCTTGTGATCCTTGTAACATGATAATTTCACTCACCAATTTTGAATAGTCATGGTAACCTGGATTTTTAGATGGAATGGATATTATATATGATTAAATATAGGTATCACACATCATCTAGTGGATCAATAGAGAACATGAAAGGTTTAAGATATGGACATGCATCCAGGAAAGTAGGTGTGCATGGAACTGGTTTTGTTGAGATCTGTGAGACTAGATGTAATAATTGAGAATAGTAATGATAATTTTTTATTAGAGAGTGTATGGTGGATAAAATATGATACCTAGGTTTTAAACATGACATACATATACATGTTACTCCATACATGACAATTTTTGTTGTCACTAATTGGAACAATAATTTCCTTTCTTGATTGATCTGTTTATTGATATGATGAAACTTGACTCTATTGTATTAAATATTGTATGGATATTTATATCAAGTGATTATTATTAGATTTATTTAATAATTAAGATCTTTATTTTGTAATGGGTTTTAAATATTTTCAAGAAAAATTTTATTTTTCAAATGATGAAATTTCACATTTTACATATTTTGTTTGATAAATGATTTTTAAATTTTTAAACATCTATTTTAAAACCATGTCAGGTACTCTCTTTATCATATTCCTCTTTTAGAATATTTTAATTAACTTATAAATTAAATTCATAGAATATTTGGTGTAATCCTACTGGGCTTTATATCTCACACCTTTCATACACTATTTCATGTTTACAACCCTCTTATTATTATATTAGGTGCTCATGTGATCATCAAATTATTTTGTACCTTTGGGTTTAGTTGACCAAGGATAGGTGACCTGAGAAATGGAGGGTGGTCATGGAATACCAAGATATGGGTTTTTGGAATCTTTGTATTAGTTTTAGTATTCTATATTCTTGTTCATGATTTGATTATATTGATGTATGTTTCTAATGATGTTTCTATAGTGTACTTTGTTTATTGTAATAATTTTTGGGAGAAATAATTACCAATGGTTATTTCTTAATGACCAGGTGCTTTTTTACAGTACATGAAGATCATGAACACTCTTAGGGATAGAAGATAATAGTATTTGATATTAGTTTGGATGGAACTTTGGGTCGGTTTATTACTCTTTTCTTGATATTGAATTCCCCTTATTGAATAATTTTGTTTAAATATAGGAATGTTACTCCTCATCACTTATAAAAGGTAACCCCCACTACTATCCTTTATACACTTACAAAACCCATTGGTTTAGAAAATAACTTCCTAATTATATTTATTTTCCCCTTCTAATATCCTATAAGTTTTAGTTTGATTAGAAATCCAATATTAAGAGTATTTAGGTGTAAACCTAAAGAGTTGGTTCGAAGAAGAGATATCATTTTTAACCGAGCATCCTTTATTTATTTCACATTCCTCCTATATTAAATCTTAATAAATCATATAGATATAATAAAATCAATATATAAAATATACAATGATTTTATTATATTAATTTCATAACCTAAATTCATTTTCACTTCTGTCAAATGAGAAAAACCATCATTCATGAGTATGACAGACTACCACCTCACAAAATGATGTAATTAGTTTTCTATTATCACCTCTAATGATTGATAATGATCATATATTTAATGTTTAGATATGATATTCATGATATAGTAATCATTCAATAAAAGTAATATATCAAATAATTTCATACTTTTCTATCCAATAAAAAATGATAACATCATTTATGTGTATGGAGGACTACCACTTTAAGAAGTAATCTGATTATTATTTTTATTTTATTATCACATGGATTGTATATGTAAGTGAATTTAAAGAAATAATATGATATTTATGATACTTTTATCATTATATAAGGATAAAATAACAATTATTTTCTTTCCATTATGATGGTTGAAAAATGGAAACATTACACATTTGTACATACGACCTACCATCACCAGGGTTGTAACGAAGTTCATTTTTCATAACCATATTTCATGAATGTTATTAAAAGTATAATTGATTTATAAAAATTATAATTATGTCATTATTATTATTTCCGAGATTATAGAACAATAAACACTTTTACCACGGTCAATACATTGATTCCATTTTGAAATTATGAACTAAGCGTCCTTAAAACACCTTATGTGGACATAAATGATTATGTAATTAAAAAAATAATTAAAATAAATTAATAAAATGGTTTAGTATTAGAGATTAAACGAAAAAAATATTTTTAATTAAAAAATAATTTATATAATTTTATTTTTCAATATATAAAATAAATAAATGATAATTTATGGACTTGAGGTAAGGGTTTCTATCTCAAAACATTCTTCTTTAAGAAAAAGTTATTTTATACACCTAATTTATTTTATAAAATGTATATAATGAACTTTAAAAAATATATCATTAATCCTAAATATTTTATTGTATTTTATGTTAGAATTCACTTACTTCATTCTTGGGGGGTTATGATTCAAAAATTATCAAAGAGATAAGGGTTTTTTCTTCTATCTCAGTTTAATCGGGATTGTTTGTGATTCATTTTATATTGAAGAAAATAATTTTACCATTGTCTAATAAACCAAATTAATTTTATTTTCCCTTGTATATTTATGAATTTTTCTTGTAATAGTACCATTTTACTCTCTTAATTTATTAAAATTATTGAGAAAATGTTCTTAAGAAAATATAACTTCAATTATCACTTCGGTCAAAAATAATTTTCCTCCCAAATCCATGTTTTCTAATAATATTTTAAAGAATATATTTAATATTTTCCAATTATTTATTAGTGGAATTTTAAACCATGTTTTACTTTTAAAATAATGATTTAAAAGTAATCTTTCTATCATTTTCTAAATGAGGCTTCATTTGACTTTTTGTACAAAATGTGAAAGGAATTTATTTTTTACTTGTAAAGAATGTATAAAATTTCATTCCATAATAGACATTATTTAAATTAATATTAATTTATATGTTACCAATGAAATTTTCAAATAAAAGGATTTACACAATATTTATTTAAATTTCATTGAAGGTGATTTTCAAAGTGGGAAGGTTATTTTCTATAATAAGGGTTTTTATTTATTTTTAAATTATTTCTATTCATCAAATAAAACAGTCTTTAATGTTATGAAATGATTATAAAATCAATATATATGTCTGTTACATATATACCTTTCTCACTCTCACTTACTTTTATGGGGCAATTCACTACTTATTTTCATTTCTCAAATTCCTTCATTATAAAATTTATTTTGATTGTGATATGTGGAAAGATTATGCAACCAAATTTCTATCCATGGTTAATTATTATTTTATTAATTATGATATATTTCATTATGTGGAACACATATTCATGTAAAATAAATGAATGTAATTTTTGGGCCTCAAAATATATATCCCTCTAATACATTGGGTAATGTTTTAGTCTCATGAAACATCATTTATGAGATTAGGGAGTGAACCTAATCAATCATGGGGATCTTTATACCACATGATGTGGTCTCAATGGTTATCTTTGACTTATGTTTATGTCATGTTTTATATTATTGAAACTTTCCTATGTTTCCATGATCTTATGATACCATGATATTTAGGTTATTCTCCCATTTGATTACTCATGTGTCTTCTCTTCTATAATATCTTGTTATAACTTCGACTCATATGTCATTTTTACTTATCATGTGTATTACCTTAATAGGATTCTTAGGTCACACATTTCTCTCATATATACCCAAGGCCATCCCATGAAGTTTAAGATCTGAAATGGATTTTAGGATCCCATTATAGATAATGAAAGGAATATTTTTTTTTAGTCTCACACTAATGTACTATGAACGTAGTCTTCCAAATAAACTAGGACTCATGATATTTAGGTTGTAATTAGAGGATGTTTATGTTGAAAATCATGTAATATTATGTGTAAAAGGCTTGGGTCATTATATTTGGTGCTATTAAGCACATACATTACATTACATGATTGGTACTAGATGTAAAATATTATATGTTACCAAGATTAATTAAAAAAATTATACATCTCTAATATCTGAAGTATCATTTCAGGTTTATAGATTTAGAGAATTAGGGCACAATATAAATATATAAATTCCATATTATTTGTATCAAATGGATAATTCTACCATTATATAAATTGGTAAATAATTCATTATAAGTATTTAATATACCCTAGAAAGTATTTCACACCTGATATTCTTTAATTTTTTTTTACCTATATAACTTTTCTCAATAACCTAGGTAAATGTTAAACATAAGAAGATGTGAGATCAAAAGCTCAATAAGGGAAACATGCAACTGAAATAATATAGGAATAAGCATAACATAAATATTATGCTCTAAATAAATAAAAAACATGAATTCATAATAATCTTGATACAGGTAGCATGTTATATATGTGATAACAAAATAAAAACATGTATATCAATAATAATGATCTCATACTAATGGAATGAATAATTCTAGACATCAAAAACCTATTATGAAGGACTTGTTCCATGAAACTTTACATGACGTCAAGACTTAAATGAATAAATATTGCTGTAAAGGATATATACCAATGCAATATTCTATTATGGGAAGAGGAATACACTAAAACATATCTTATTTTTTCTCATGAGATCTGTATATGCATCATTGGGATATATAATATCAGGACCCAACCATTACTTATTTAAATCCATTGCATTAACCATAATATAAAATCAATAAACAATAAATAATCAAACATTTAAATAGTCATCCATATTGAAATAACAATATACAAAATCATAATACATTTCTCCATGTCAATAAATTGGGTAACCTAATTGTAACCTATATGGAAGAAGAACGTGGATGGATAAAAAATACATAGAAAATATGCCAATGATAATCCATATTGGAATACCAAAATATTTTTCCATGTTAACAACATAATATCATATTTTCTTGGTGAACATCATCCAATATGGGTCATGTAAAATGTGATGTTCAAACTATATAGAGAAATTGGTATACAACTAAGACAATAATCGAATAACATAATCATAATCCATTTAGAGAAATAAAGTGAATGGTTTCAATATAATTTATCCCAATAATTGAGAAATATTTTTTAAAGGGTTAATATATCATGTAATGTAATCCCCAAAAAATTATAAGGGAATACCACAAAATACAATCAAATGGTATAATGTACCCAACATATATGAACTAAGATAAAAGAATGATCATAACTCAATGAAAGAAAATTCAGTTACCAAAAATACACATTACTGGGGAAACAAATGAGTCCCTAGACATTTGAATAAATTAATATGACTTGGATAATTTAAAAAAAAATACAAGATAAAGAACATTCATTTGATATTAAATCAATATAATACCATACAAAAGGAACATAGTTTTATGTCTCAATGAATGTGAATTGAGATAAATAAAATCCTTAAAACTTCAAAACTTTTGAATCAAAACCCTATGAAAGGGAGGTATTTTAATTAAACATAAAATACCATGATTAAAAGATAATTCAAAATATTATATATCAATTGGCAGTATACACACCTTGAAAATTAAAATAGGTTCTCAAATATAAGAAACCGACCTTAAACATTACATAATCTAGTAAATTCTTTTATAATTAACTTTCTTAAATTCCCAAAGATCTTTTCAGTTTAGAGTTTTAGAGAATTAAGAAATAATTAATACATAAAAACACACAAGAATACAAAGTGGTTAATAAAAAAATAGTATCCATTTCTTCCATGATATATAAGTTTTTATTAAAACATGAAATATTTTCATGAAAAGTATTCACAACATTCATCCTGGTTTCTTCTTTTCACTTATCCATTCTTAAACCATATGAAAAACATTTTAAAACATGGGATGAGCATAAAAGATCAGTAAGTGGCATAAAAGAAGTAAATAAACAATTAGTTCATGAATACTTATAAATATATGAAATCATTTTCACAAAAACATACTTCTCACCCATAATGTATCATATACTTTGTTAAAACAAGCGATTTCCTTAAAACATAGAAAACATAAATAAAATCATAAGGTAACTTGGGGAATTAATTACTTAATATTTTAACCCTATAGGCTACCATATGATTTTTAACCATCATGACTAACTTGCAATTTAACCATCACGACTACATTATGATGTAACCCTCATGACTACCTTATGGTGTAAACACTTGGAGTAACCTTACGGCCGACCTCTAACATAAACATAAACAATGTATTGGAGTGATATATAGGCCCCAAAATTTATCATAAATGATTCCTAATATCTATAAAATATTCATAAAAAAATAATACTTTCTTTATAAAAACATTCCTTTTGAATTTTGTAAAAATATAAATTTAAAATAGGATTTTTAAAGGAAAGTTCCTTGCCTCAGGTTCGTCTTACTTAAAAAAACTTAAAACATACAGTATAATGGTTTAAAGAGTGTTATTAATTTATTATGAAACTATAATAATCTTTATAATACCTTATATGACCATATTATAACAAATTTCCATCCATTTATTAATAATATTTTGTTATTTCCGTTGTTTCGGGTGTGTTCTTTCCATGGTTTCCACAGTTGGTTAATTATGGATTTTCTTGTTGAATCTAAGAGAAGCTAAAGAAGTGGAAATAAATGATATTAATATATATATGTAATTTTAAATTATACCATATATCTTTTTCTAATATTAGGATGATTCATTATATAAAATATTAAGGAAAATGATTTAATTTATTTTGTCGGTTTTTATGACCATCATGAACTTCTAGCATTTTGATTTTATAACATGTTTATATAATGGTTAAAGAACATTATATAACTTATAATATGTATAATAAAATCTTATTTAACTATAATAATTGTTTTATGACTTTCCTTAAAGGTGGTGATGAAAAATTATAGTGTATCATCCATGATGGAGGGAAATAAACTCATCATAAACAATGTTCTCATTTTTAGAATAAAAGGGAGAGGCGAAAGAGTTTGGTGATGAATTATTTCATCAGAATGATAAAATTACAGTATATATAAGATATTTCAGTTTTCATTCCACTTGTATAAGGGTAGGTGTATATATAATAAGAAAATAAAATAAAAATGAAAGAGTATTTACCTCTTGAATTCTTCTCCTTGAGAACCTCCTTAAAGAATTTGGTTTTGGCCTTTTGGTGACACCAATAGGCATTGGACGTGGAGAAGAGTCTTGGGCAGAGATTTGGGAAGAAATTAAACAATATACAAAGCTTTTAGGTGTGAGGAGAAGATGTGGTGAGGGGTGGTTTTTATAGTGGAGGAGAGGGGTGTTTTCTCATTATTTTATTCATTAGTTTATTATTTTGCATCAAGACTATGAAAAGTTTAAGAATTATCACTAAATATATTTAAATAATTAATTTGAGTTAGATATTATGGGCATAAATCAACCATACATCATATATTAATCAACAATTCATGTATTTAGCTCGTATTGTAAATTACCGTATTTTACTATTCACAAAAAACATCAAGTATATTAGAAAAATACCAAAAAATTACCCTAACCATTTTTAAACATGTAAAATTTAAAAATGAACTCTATTTTATGAAAATAATTTTCTAAATATGATAAATTTAATTTTTAATTAAAATTATAATTTATTTGAAAAATACCAATTTTAAAATTATAACCGATTTTATGACATTTTGAAAAATTAACTAAGGTCTTATAAAATTATCTCATAATCATAAGACATAAAAATAATAATTTTTGATTTTTTAGATAATATATTATATTTTAAATCATTATATTGATTATAAAATTTTAATTAATTTTTTATGAATAAAAAATACCAACATTTAATTTATTATTTTAAAAAAATTAATTTACTTACAAAATGATATAAATATATCATATTTTTGTTAGTAAGATACCTAAATTTTGTTTATATCTTCATAGGTGTGGTTACTATTTTGTTAATATAGATTCCTTAATTTTTGTAAATACCACTTATATAATAATAAATTTATATTGAGTTTAACTGTTTAAGTACATAATGAAAATAAATTATTTTATAAGTAACGAGGTTGTTACATTCTACACCTTTTATAAATTATATCCTCGTAATTTTTATTCACATATTAAACAAGTGAGGGTACCTTTTCCTCATAAAATTTTCATATTCCCATGTCACTTCATCAAACATACTGTTTGTCTACAAAACCTTAACATGGTGAATCACCTTGTTCCAGAATACATTCTCTCTACGATCAAGAATATGAATATAATTTTCCTTATAATAAAAGTTGTCTTATAGTTGAACTAATTCTGGGCTCAAAACATGAGATGAATTTGGAACATACTTTCTCAACATTGAAACATGATAAACATTGTGTACCTGAGATACACTTAGAGGAAAAGTCACTCGATAAGAAACTAGTCCAAATTTCTCTCAAATTTCAAAAGGTCCAATGAACTGTGGACTTATATTTCATTTATTACCAAAAAAATAAATATTTTACAAGGAGGTATTTTAAAGAAAACATGAACACAGACCTTGAAAGAAAGGTATTTTATCATATTATCTATATAACTTTTCTTCCACCTCTGAGCTATCCTCATGTGTTGCTAGATCATCTAAAATTTATAAGACACTTCCTCTACTAATTATGGTATGATCAACTACCTTTCCCTGATCTCATCCCAAAATGATAGAGGTCAACACCG
Source organism: Viscum album (assembly GCA_963277665.1). Taxonomy (NCBI): domain Eukaryota; kingdom Viridiplantae; phylum Streptophyta; class Magnoliopsida; order Santalales; family Viscaceae; genus Viscum; species Viscum album. Next base: position 1,628,083,678 of record OY728121.1, on the reverse strand, counting down.
AATTCTATATAATTCCTCGAAAGGTGACATCTGTAAACTTAAATGAAAACAATAATTATAACAAAAATCATCTAATTAAATATGTTGATCCCAACTTCCCTAGTAGTCTATTGAACTAGCTTAAATCATATCCTCCAATGTATTCATTTTTCTCTCGGTCTGTCCATCAGATTGAGAATGAAAGGATGTTTAAAAATTTAATTCAGTTACCAAATACTTCATAAGGCCTTTCCCAAAGTTAGAAGTGAACCTGAGATTAAGGTCAGATAAAATGGAGAGAGTAACTCCATATAACCTAACAATATATTTGTGGTATAGTTGATAAAGTTGATGTAGATAAAGAGTATATTGAATAAGAAGAAAATGTAAAGATTTAGTTTTCCATTCAATAATAACCCAAATTTCATTGTTACCTTGAGAAGATATTTTTTATTCCCACCACAAAGTCCATGGATATATTTTTCCATTTTTACTTTGGAACTGAAAAAAGATGAAAAACCCCCTTTAGTAGTTGTCACTCTATTTTAAACTATTGAAAAGTCAAAAATTTCAATATAAAATCATTAATATCTCTTTTTCATTTCATCCCACTAATAATACTCCCGAAGGTCTTTGTACATCTTAGTGATTCAAGGATGAACTAAAAATGGATAACTATGAGCTTCACTTAATAACTCTTTCTTCAACTGTGAATTACAAGGCACAAATAATGTCTTTCCAAATCTCAAAACACATTCTTTATCAATGTTAAATTCTAGAAACTTACATTCCTTAACCAATTATACCTTTTTATGTAACTCATGATATTCTTTATGAACTTGATTAATTCTCTCTAATAGAGACAACTGCACTGACACTTGAAACAAAATAGAGGAATTTCCTATACCGACAACCTCTAAGACAAAATTCATCAAATCATTAAGCAAGGGGTCATATTATAAACATAACATGGTTAATGTAGCATGATGTTTTTGACTAAAGGAATATTCCACTTTGTTTTATTTTCTATAATTATAACTGTAACACCCCAAGATTCCACGATACAATTCTCTTTGAATAATACAGTAGCATGTATTGTACGCAACTTCGAGATTCTAACACACCGCGACCAATCAAAGTAGCTGTTATGAATAGTAATACCCACTTTTTGAAATTTTATAAATTTTATCTCTCAAAATGGACTTCATTTTTGGATTTTGAATATCAAAATTACCCTAGGGTGAAATTTTGGTACTTTTCGGATAACTTTTATATTTTGATGAATTGTGAAAATTACTAAATTTTAATTAAAAACAACTTTTTTAATCGAAATAATTAATAGTGATAAATTATGAATTTGTGTGGTTTTAAAGTATATTTAGAATATATTTTTACCATTTAATACAATTTTGTTCATCGGACATAATTTCACAATTAAATCGGACATAAACAAGTGTCAATACTTTGATAGTTATTATCTCTTAAAAACACGTTTTTTGTTTTAACAACAAGAATTAATTATAAATTAATTTCTGCCACTTATGTGTTTTGAATTTATAAAAATGGATTCCATATTTAGAATCAGGATGTCCAAATTGTGTAAATATGTTACATTTATTTTTATACATTTTGAATAATTACTTCGGTAAATATTTTATTTACCATGGTTAAAGGGTAAATCCGGTAAATAAGGGTAAAAAATAATATTATAATAATAATAAATTACAATAAAATGTGTTATAACCTTATTGGTTGATACATGTCCGACCATGGGCATATTTGAGTCGATTTTGGGACCACATGGAGCCACTTGTAGGTGATAAGGACACTTTATATTAATTAAGTTAAAGTAAATACAAAAATGACATAAACATATATATTTTAGAAAAATAATTTTTACATAGGGTTATATATGTTATATTTTAGACTATAAATATTCATTAGAAATATAAAAATATTTCCTACATAATGGTATTTTATTTATAATTTTTAGACATTTAATAATTAAATTTATTTTTGACACAATAATGATGCAATATTTTCCTTATTAATGAAAGAATCAATTAATTGGTATTATAAAAGTTAAAATAAATATAATTTGAAAGTTTTGATGCCAAAAACAAATTTTATTGGTTAATATTACATGTTATGACTTCTTAAATGAATTTTATTCTAATTAATAAAGTTTTTAAGACTTTAACAAAAATCAATTATTGAATAGTGTCAAAATTGCCATAAATGAGTTTTTAAAACAAATATTATATTATTAATTGATATTCTATTCCTAAAAATATAATGTTCAAAAAAAGGACTTATATAATGATAGTTGTATCATTAATGGACCACTTGGGGGTCTTTGATGTATATAGTATGTTTATTAACTATATAATATAAAAATACAAAGTGACATGGAAAATGTCAAACTAATTAACTAAGAGTTAAAACTAAAAGATATGGTTAATATATTGACCCAAACCTGTCTAAAATCTATTGGTTGAAATTATTCCGTCCCATACCTACCTTAGACTTTGAATAATCCACTTTGGATCCATTAGAAACTGAATATGTATTTATTATAAAATAATACTTTAAGTTTTTCCTAAAGAGCCCCTCCTCCCCCTTATAAAAGGACACCACTTCTAACCAATTATTCACACCTTCAAAACCTTTTGGTTCGGCCAAAACGCACCAAATTATTCTCTCAACTTCCCTCACTTCATCCTATAGGACTTAGTTTGATCATAAAGCCAACCTAAAGAGCCCTTTTGATCAAATAAAAAAGAAGAACTCGAAGAAGAGGTAATGATTTCACCACCTTTTTTCAAGTTCCTTTCTTTTTGAACTTCTTCTTTCTTTGTTTTTTTCTTTCTAAAATAATAACTCCAGTATTTTCTATATACTGTGATGTTATTATAAATATGGTACAACCGTATTCAGTATTATATCCATCCTATTAATGACATGTCACCATACGTGCGTACGTACGGCTTACTGTCTCTATGTCGTGGTGTAATTGTTATTCAAAAACAATATTATTTGGATGGGTATGATAATGATATGTAATTGATATAAATAATAAATATAACATGATAATTATTCTTTATATATGATATATCATCCAATTATATATTATTTTAATATCAAAAGAATGATATTGTCGCTCGTGCGTACGTACGGACTACCGTCTCCACGAATGCGATGAGATTCATTCCCCATCGTATCCATGCAATTATAATTCTCATTTGATGATTAAAAATAATTTTTAAGGACTTGATATCATTATGGATATGAATAATATACAACCTATCCATAACAAACTTGGATTATGTAACAAAATATATAAAAGAAAATGAGTAAGTTAACACCCGAAACGATGATAATACTAAGATATTATTAACAAATCAATGTTAAAAGATCATATATGATATCATATTAATGTATATGATTCTTCTATAATTTAATAACAATTATTTCACCATTATATAGGAGGTTAACCTACCCTCAACCAAGGAAAAGTACAAGGTAAGGGTTTATTTCACAGTCTCTTCATTATCCGAGGTTGTTTATACGTAATTATCCACGGGGACCTCTTCATCATCCACATCCATGTTTCCTAAAAATGTATTTCAAATCATTATTACTATTTTATATACTATGGGTTAAATTCATTTATACCCTTTTTGACTTTTTATAAGATTTTTATAAAGGAATATTTCCGCCGCTTTCCAAACAAGGTCCTTTTTAACCTTTTTGACAAAATTAAGGTAAGAATGTCCTTTTAAACTTATACAGTAGGTGAAGCTATTTTATACCATTATAAAATCATCGAATATTCCATTACAAGATTATAATAATATTTTCAAAGAAAATGTTTTATTTTATAAATATATGACTCTTAAATAATTTCAAAATAGAAAGAGATATTTATCTAAAAAGAGTTTTGATTTCATCTATGTCAACATCCTTTGATGGATTTTAAGTTTATTTGGAGTTGATTTATTATGATAAAAAACATCCATATTGTATTGAAGGTTTTGTGATATGTTTGACTGTGGATGTGATATTTTTATACATTCATGATTTATGGTTAAATTATTGACATTTCGTATGCTAGTTTTAATACGAATGTTTACGATATGTTTAAAACTTTTCATATGAGGAATGTATTGGAATTAGTAAGTGACGGGTGGATCCCGCTATAGCTCCTCGATGCATCGGTAGGTCTCATTAGACAACTAGACGTGGAATTTTATGAGTACCTTTCCCAATTTGATTTATGGTTTTGACCGAGACCTTAATCATTTTTTAGATGTCTTGGCCGAGACCTTGACAAAATGTTTCAGAATGTCTGACATTATACATTCCCTCATTATGGAAATAATATTGATGGTTCATGTGGTCATTCAACTAGTAGAATACCCATGATTATGTTTTATTATGGAATTATTTACTCAGCTCATATTATTGCCATAAAAGTATTCATGTTTATTATTGGTAAAGGCATTTTGTTTCAATTATTTACCATGATTAATATTTATGTCATTTTCCGCTGTATTACTTACCCTTACTGAGCGTTTGCACTCACCCCTTTTCTTATGTTTCATTTTCCCAGGATATGAAGAAGTTATTTATGAGTTACCTATAGGCATAATCTAGGAGGCTTGGATGTTTCTAATGAAATATATTTGTGTTGTATTTCTCTTCAAGATGTAAAGTTGAACTTATGTATGAATCTTGTTTCCAATAATACTGAACTGATCGGTCTTTAAATACATGATTTACTTGTGATCATTTCAATGTTATGTAATAATGCACCGACTCTAGGTAACTAGGGTCATCGTATTACAGTTGGTATCAGAGGAAGTTTAGTACAAACCTTGGAAACTAGATTTCGATAAACTCTGATTAGAGCACATAGACCTAAGATAGACTTTGAGGATTAATATAGAAGAACTTCCTATAATTTTGGTACTGTAGAGATTTTGTGAGTTTTTCAAGAAATACATCCCTGTCTGGGTACGAGAAGGTAGAGGCGGCTCTGGCACAAATGTACCTAGGGGTAAAACCTGAAAATACCGCTTTGAGCTAGACTCGAACGGGAACTAGTGCATGACAACGGGCCTTGCTGCACTCTTGGTTACGATACTCCCGAGGGATATGCTTAGGATAATTCTCAGTTTCTTTAAAAACCATTAAGAAGGGTTTATGAGTATATAATTCCTCAAAGAATTTTTTTTATGATTATGGATTATATCCATAAACTTTTCAATTTATGTTAAGTGTTTTGCAAGTTTGGATTTATGTGTTGCGATTCATAAACTAATCTACTGTATTCCATTGTTTAGAAATGGTGCCTAGTGGAAGAAATGGAAACCGTATCAATGCACGCACTCCATGTAGGGATTTCCCTCCTGATCAAGATAATTATAGTGGAGCTGGTGATGCAACTGGTGCTGATCAGCTAATCACCACACTAGGAAAACTCACTCAGGTTATGAATAATAACTTTACCCTTATGGAGCACCCTGATCCACAGTGTGGAGGATTAATGTTAGATCGCTTCATGAGGAAACAACCACCAACATTTAATGGGAGTAAAAATCCCTTAGTAGCTGAGCAATGGATAAATTCTTTAGAGAAAATATTCCATGCCTTGGGGAGTAGAGAAAGGGAAAAAGTTATCATGGAAGTTTACCGCCTCACTAGAGATGCTGATCAATGGTGGTTATTGATTCAAAACATGAAGGAATATTATGAAGTATCAAATATGGAATAGAGGGAGTTCAAAGATCTAGTTTTATAAAAATACTTTCCTCGTGATCATCGAGCAGATATGGAAAGACAATTTCTGAGTCTGAGACAAAAGGAGGATGAGAATGTCGCGAAGTATGAGGCTTACTTTACAAGGTTAGAAAGGTATGCTGCAGATTATATACATAACCTAAGAAGTAATATTTATCATTTCTTTTATGGGTTAAAACCATTTCTCCATCGAGTGTTGGTCTCACAATCCTTCTCGTCATACGAAGATATTGTCTCATGTGCTATCAAAACAGAAAAAAGAATTATCTAAGTCTTATGAATTTAAATCAAAGCAAGAGAAGAAGAGATATGCTGAACACTTTGGGAAAGGAAATAAGGAAATATGTAAGAAGGGAAGAATTGAATTTCCACATTGTGATAATTGAAGAAGGAAGAACCCTGGTGCCTGTCTAAAAGAAAAAAGAGTATGCTACAAGTGTAGACAGAAAGTCCATCTAGCTGGTGATTGTAAAGGAAAGAAAGACACTACCAATTTTCAATGCTACAATCGTAGGGAGATGGGACATTTTGAAAATAAATGTCCTAAGTGTCATGGAAACTTACCTCAGAAAAGGCCAAGGGATCAAGAAAAATAATATGAAATCACTACTGCTGAGGTTGAATCCCCAAAAGACGTGGTGGCAGGTAATTTAATAGTTTCCTCAAGTTTAGAAAATGCTTTATTTGATTTTGGATAATTGCATTGTTTCATATCTTCCCAGTTTGATTAGAAAATTATATATTTACAATTTGATTTAACTGGGGAGTTGTTAGTTAAAACTACTAAGGGAAGTATCATGGCTACAAAGTTCTGTGGATCCGTTCCCATAAGGGCATATAAATGTTCTTTATCTACAGATCTCATCGTCATACCCATGAATGAATTTGATATAATCCTCAGTATGGATTAGATTTCAGACCATGATGTGATAATTTATTGTAAGAAGAAGGAGGTTACGATTTTTGATGATGATGATAAAGAACACCTTATCTTTAGACAAGAATCTTCACCACCTGATTATTATCTAGATCCACCCCCAGTAGCTCAACTAAATTCAATTATCAGGGAGGAAGAGAATGAAATAACTATGGGTGAGGAAAGGAATTTTCAAATAGAGTATTTACCTATTGTGAGAGAATATGTTGATGTGTTTCTGGAAGATTTACCTAGACATCCTCCAGAACGAGAAATTGAGTTTTCCATTGATTTAATTCCTGGTTCAAGGCCTATATCTAAGACCCCTTATAGAATGGCCACTATGGAATTAGTTAAACTAAATAAAAAACTAGAGGAATTGAGTAATAAGGGATTTATTCACCCTAGTGTTTCTCCATGGGGATCCCCTGCCCTTTTTGTTAAGAAGAAAGATGGATTTATGAGGTTATGTATCGACTACAGGGAAATCAATGCTATAACAATAAAGAACAAGTATCCCCTACCTCCGATTGATGATTTATTTGATCAACTGCATGGAGCTCAATAATTTTCAATGATTGACCTTCAATATGGATACCATCAGTTGTGTGTGAAGAAGGAAGAAATTCCGAAGAGAGAATTTCGTACCAGGGATGGGCATTACGAGTTTACAGTAATTACTTTTGGATTGACTAATGCACCCTCTGTATTCATGGATCTAATGAATAGAGTTTTAAAGGAATATCTCGATTATTTTGTGGTGTTATTTATTGATGATGTCTTGGTATAATCTAAAAACTATGAGGATCATGAAAATTACTTGCGCATTATCCTGAAGACTCTTAGAAGACATGAATTATATGTGATGTTTAGAAAGTGTGAATTCTAGCTTCAGGAGATTTCTTTTCTTGGCCATATTGTCTCTAAGGATGGAATATCTGTTGATCATTCAAAGACAAGAGCAATCCATGAATGGCCAGCACTGACGAGTATAACCGAGGTACGCAGTTTTATTGTCTTAGCAGGTTATTATCGGCGTTTCGTCCAGAACTTTGCCTGATTGGATAACCCATTAATGAAGCTCACACATAAAGGGGTTAAATTTGTTTGCACAAAAGAGTGTGAAGAATGTTTTGAAGAACTGAAGAGAAGATTATTCAATGATCCTATTTTGACTCTACCATCAGGAAATGACAGGTTTGTTATTTATAGTGATGCATCGAAGAAAGGACTTGGTTGTGTCCTTATGCATAATGATAAAGTTATTGCTTATGCATCACGACAGCTGAAAATTCCTGAGCAAAACTATCCAACTCATGATCTTGAGTTAGCTATTGTAATCTTTGCTCTGATTAGAGACACTATCTCTATGGTGAAAAATGTGAGATTTATACTGATCACAAGAGTTTGAAGTATATTTTCTCACAGAAATAACTCAACATGAGGAAAAGGAGATGGATTGAACTACTCAAGGATTATGATTGTATGATACACTACCACCCGAGGAAGGCAAATAATGTGGCAGATTCTTTGAGAAGAAAGTATCATGTATTTTTGAACATGATGAGAATTGAAAGGGATCCTATTTTCATGGATCTAATGAAGATGGATATGGGAATCACCGTGGAAGGTGAAACATCAAAACTTTTTCAAATGGTTGCCAAACCATCTTGACTAGAAAGAATAAAGAGTTCTCACACCGGTGATGGAGAGTTTCAAAAGAAGATTAAAGCTGTGAATGGTGGGAGATTGAGAGACTTTGTGTATGAAGATGGAATTTTGAAATTTGGGAAGAGACTTTGTGTTCCCGATATACCTGATCTAAAAAGAGAATTGTTGGACGATTCTCATAGTTCCAATTTCTCTATACACCCTGGGAGCACCAAAATGCATATAGATTTGAAGGAACATTTTCAGTGGGACAACATGAAGAGGGAGATTTCTGATTTTGTGTCAAGATGTATGGTTTGTCAACAAGTGAAAGCTGGAAGGAAACAGCCTGGAGGAGTCATGAAACCTCTTCCCGTACCTAAGTGGAAATGGGATAATATTATGATGGAATTTGTCATGGGGCTACCAAAGACTCCTAGAAGGAACGATGCAATATGGGTCATTGTTGATTGTCTTACCACATTAGCACATTTTCTTACTATAAGATAAGATTTACCACTCAAACGTCTCGCAAGACTATATATCAATGAAGTTGTGAGACTTCATGGAGTACCCCTATCGATTGTTTCTGATCGTGATCCCCATTTTACTTCAGGATTCTGTAAAATTATTCAAAAGGCCTTGGATACTGAACTTCGTTTGAGCACTTCCCACCACCCTCAAATTGATGGACAATCAGAACATACTATTAAAACCTTAGAAGACATGTTGAGATCCTGCTCACTTGACTTTCATGGTATATGGGATCAATATTTACCTCTGGTAGAATTTTCCTATAACAATAGCTTCCATTCGAGTATTCTGATGGAACCATATGAAGCGTTATATGGAAAGAGATGTCACACACCAACCTGTTGGGATGATGTTGGTGAAAGAAAACTCGTAGGCCCAGAATTGGTGGAGGAAACAATGGAAAAGGTGAAGGTAATCCAAAACCACAGTAAAGCAGCTCAAAGTAGGCATAAGATCTATGCCAATAACTGAAGGAAGGATTTGAAATTTTGGGAAGGAGATCATGTTTTCTTAATGGTATATCCATGGAAGGGAGTTATACGTTTTGGTAAGAAAGGTAAATTGAGTCCCAGGTACATCAGACTATTTGAAATTCTAGAATGAATTGGGGCTGTAGCTTACCGTTTGGAAATGCCTCCAAGTCTCTCCAAAGTTCACGATGTGTTCCACACATGACTATTGAGAAAATACATGACTGACCCAACACAAGTACTCACCTATGAGGAAGTATAACTGGAACCCGATCTATCTTATTTTGAAGATCCTATCAAGATTCTTGATACAATATAGGAAGTTCTGAGAAACCGGACGACTCGTCTGGTAAAAGTTCTATGGAGGAACCATAAGATGGAAGAGGCAACATGGGTACCCGAGGAACTTTTGATGAAGAAACACCCTGAGACTTTTCATGGGGTAGTATTCTAGAAATTTTGAGGACGGAATTATTTGAAGGAGGGGAGAATGTAACACCCCAAGCTTCCATGGTACGATTCTATTTGAATAATACAATAGCATGTATTGTACGCAACATCGAGATTCTAACACACCGCGACCAATCAAAGTAGCTGTTTTGAATAGTAATACCCACTTTTTGAAATTTTATAAATTTTATCTCTAAAAATGGACGTCATTTTTGGATTTTTAATATCAAAATCACCCTAGGGTGAAATTTTGGTACTTTTCGGATAACTTTTATATTTTGATGAATAGTGAAAATTACTAAATTTTAATTAAAAACAACTTTTTTAATCGAAATAATTAATAGTGATAAATTATGAATTTTTGTGGTTTTAAAGTATATTTAGAATATATTTTTACAATTTAATACAATTTTGTTCATCGGACATAATTTCATAATTAAATCGGACATAAACAAGTGTCAATCTTTTGATAGTTATTATCTCTTAAAAACACGTTTTTTGTTTTAACAACAGGAATTAATTATAAATTAATTTCTTCCACTTATGTGTTTTGAATTTAGAAAAATGGATTCCATATTTAGAATTAGGATGTCCAAATTGTGTAAATATGTTACTTTTATTTTTAGACATTTTGAATAATTACTTCGGTAAATATTTTATTTACCATGGTTAAAGGGTAAATCCGGTAAATAAGGGTAAAACATAATATTATAATAATAATAAATTACCCTAAAATGTATTCTAACCTTATTGGTTGATACATGTCCGAAAATGGGAATATTTGGGTCTATTTTGGGACCACATCGAGCCACTTGTAGGTTATAAGGACACTTTATATTAATTAAGTTAAAGTAAATACAAAAATGACATAAGCATATATATTTTAGAAAAATAATTTTTAAATAGGGTTATATAAGTTATATTTTCGACTATAAATATGCCTTAGAAATATAAAAATATTTCCTAAATAATGGTATTTTATTTATAATTTTTAGACATTTAATAGTTAAATTTATTTTTGACACAATAATGATGCAATATTTTCCTTATTAATGAAAGAATCAATTAATTGGTATTATAAAAGTTAAAATAAATATAATTTGAAAATTTTGATGGAATCCAAAAATTTTATTAGTTAATATTACATGTTATTATTTCTTAAATGAATTTTATTCTAATTAATAAAGTTGTTAAGACTTTAACAAAAATCAATTATTGAATAGTGTCAAAATTGACATAAATGAGTTTTTAAAACAAATATTATATTATTAATTGATATTCTATTCATAAAAATCTAATGTTCGGACAAATGACTTATATAATGATAGGTGTATCATTAATGGACCACTTGGGGGTCTCTTGGATGTATATAGTATGTTTATTAACTATATAATATAAAAATATAAAGTGACATGGAAACTGTCAAACTAATTAACTAAGAGTTAAAACTAAAAGATATGGTTAATATATTGACCCAAACCTGTCTAAAATCTATTGTTTGAAATTATTTCGTCCCATAACCACCTTATACTTTTAATAATCCACTTTGGATCCATTAGAAACTGAATATGGATTTATTATAAAATAATACTTTAAGTTTTTCCTAAAGAGCCCCTCCTCCCCCTTATAAAAGAACACCACTTCTAACCAATTATTCACACCTTCAAATCCTTTTGGTTCAGACAAACCCTGCCCAATTATTCTCTAAACATCCCTCACTTCATCCTATAGGACTTAGTTTGATCATAAATCCAACCAAAAGAGCCCTTTTGTTCAAATAAAAAAGAAGAACCCGAAGAAGAGGTAATGATTTCACCACCTTTTTTCAAGTTCCTTTCTTCTTCAACTTCTTCTTTCTTTGTTGTTTTCTTTCTAAAATAATAACTCTAGTATTTTCTATATACTGTGATGTTATTATAAATATGGTACAACCATATTCAGTATTCCATCCATCCTTTGAATGACATGTCACCATACGTGCGTACGTACGGCTTACCGTCTCCATGTCGTGGTGTAATTGTTATTAAAAAAAATATTATTTGGATGGGTATGATAATGATATTTAATTGATGTAAATAATAAATATAACATGATAATGATTCTTTATATATGATATATCATTCAATTATATATTATTTTAATATCAAAAGAATGATTTTGTCGCTCGTGCGTACGTACGGACTACCGTCTCCACGAATGCGATGAGATTCATTCCCCACCATATCCATGCAATTATAATTCTCATTTGATGATTAAATTTTTTTTAAGGACTTGATATCATTATGGATATGAATAATATACAACCTATCCATAACAAACATGGATTATGTAACAAAATATATAAAAGAAAACGAGTAAGTTAACACCCGAAACGATGATAATACTAAGATATTATTAACAAATCAATGTTAAAAGATCATATATGATATCATATTAATGTTTATGATTCTTGTATAATTTATAATAATTATTTCACCATTATACAGGAGTTTAACCTACCCTCAACCAAGTAAAAGTACAAGGTAAGGTTTTATTTCACAATCTCTTCATTATCTGAGGTTGTTTATACGTAATTATCCATGGGGACCTCTTTATCATCCACATCCATGTTTCCTAAAAATGTATTTAAAATCATTATTACTATTTTATAGACTATGGGTTAAATTCATTTATACCCTTGTTGACTTTTTATAAGATTTTTATAAAGGAATCTTTCCACCGCTTTCCAAACAAGGTCCTTTTTAACCTTTTTGACAAAATTAAGGTAAGAATGTCCTTTTTAACTTATTCGGCAGGTGCATCTATTTTATACCATTATAAACTCATCGAAGATTTCCGTACAAGATTATAATAATATTTTCAAAGAAAATGTTTTATTTTATAAATATATGGCTCTTAAATAATTTAAAAATAGAAAGAGATATATCTCTAAAAAGAGTTTTGATTTCATCTATGTCAACATCCTTTGATAGATTTTAAGTTTATTTGGAGTTGATTTATTATGATACAAAACATCCATATTGTATTGAAGGTTTTGTGATATGTTTGACTGTGGATGTGATATTTTTATACATTCATGATTTATGGTTAAAGTATTGACATTTCATATGCTATTTTTAATACAAATGTTTATGATATGTTTAAACCTTTTCATATGAGGAATGTATTGGAATTAGTAAGTGACGGGTGGAGCCCGCTATAGCTCCTCGATGCATCGGTAGGTCTCATTAGACAACTAGACGTGGAATTTTCTGAGGCCCTTTCCCAATTTGATTTATGGTTTTGACCGAGACCATAATCATTTTTTAGATGTCTTGGCTGAGGCCTTGACAAAATGTTTCAGAATGTCCGACATTATACATTACCTCATTATGGAAATAATATTGATGGTTCATGTGGTCATTCGACTAGTAGAATACCCATGATTATGTTTTATTATGGAATTATTTACTCAGCTCATATTCTTTCCATAAAAGTATTCATGTTTATTATTGGTAAAGGCATTTGGTTTCAATTATTTACCATGATTAATATTTATGTCATTTTCTGCTGTATTGCTTACCCTTACTGAGCGTTTGCGCTCACCCCTTTTCTTATGTTTCATTTTCCTTGGATATGAAGAAGTTAGTTATGAGTTACCTGTAGGCATAATCTAGGAGGCTTGGATGTTTCTAATGAAATTTATTTGTGTTGTATTTCTCTTCAAGCTGTAAAGTTGAACTTATGTATTAATCTTGTTTCCAATAATACTGAACTGATCGGTCTTTCAAGACATGTTTCCTTGTGATCATGCCAATGTTATGTAATAATTCATTGACTCTAGGTAACTAGGGTCAGTTCATTACAGTTGGTATCAAAGGAAGTTTAGTATAAAACTTGGAAACTAGATTTAGATAAACTCTGATTAGAGCACATAGCCCTAAGATAGACTTTGAGGATTAATATAGAATAACTTCCTAGAATTTTGGCATTGTAGAGATTTTGTGAGTTTTCCAAGAAATACATCCCTGTATGGGTACGAGCAGGTAGAGGCGGCTCTGGCACAAATGTACCTAGGGGTAAAACCTGAAAATACCGCTTTGAGCTAGACTCGAACGGGAACTGGTGCACGACAACGGGCCTTGCTGCACTCTTGGTTACGACACTCCCGGGGGATATGCTTAGGATAATTCTCATTTTCTTTAAAAACCATTATGAAGGGTTTATGAGTGTATACTTCCTCAAAGAATTTTTTTTATGATTATGGATTATATCCATAAACTTTTCAATTTATGTTAAGTGTTTTACAAGTTTGGATTTATGTGTTGCGATTCATAAACTAATCTAGTGTATGCCATTGTTTTGAAATGGTGCCTAGTGGAAGAAATGGAAACCGTATCAATGCACGCACTCCATGTAGGGATTTCCCCCCTGATCAAGATAATTATAGTGGAGCTGGTGATGCAACTGGTGCTGATCAGCTAATCACCATACTAGGACAACTCACTCAGGTTATGAATAATAACTTTACCCTTATGGATCACCCTGATCCACAGTGTGGAGGATTAATGTTTGATCACTTCATGAGGAAACAACCACCAACATTCAATGGGAGTACAAATCCCTTAGTAGCTGAGCAATGGATAAATTCTTTAGAGAAAATATTCCATGCCTTGGGGAGTAGAGAAAGGGAAAAAGTTATCATGGTAGTTTACCGCCTCACTGGAGATGCTGATAAATGGTGGTCATTGATTCAAAACACGAAGGAAGATGATGAAGTATCAAATATGGAATGGAGGGAGTTAAAAGATCTAGTTTTATAAAAATACTTTCCTCGTGATCATCGAGCAGATATGGAAAGACAATTTCTGAGTCTGAGACAAAAGGAGGATGAGAATGTCGCGAAGTATGAGGCTAACATTACAAGGTTAGAAAGGTATGCTGCAAATTATATACGTAACTTAAGAAGTAATATTTATCGTTTATTTTATGGGTTAAAACCATTTCTCCGTCGAGCATTGGTCTCACAATCCTTCTCGTCATACGAATATTTTTTCTCATGTGCTATCAAAACAGAAAAATAATTCTCTAAGTCTTATGAATTTAAATCAAATAAAGAGAAGAAGAGATTTGCTGAACACTTTGGGAAAGGAAATAAGGAAATATGGAAGAAGGGAAGAATTGAATTTCCACCTTGTGATAATTGATGAAGGAAGCACCCTGGTGCCTGTCTAAAAGGAAAAAGAGTATGCTACAAGTGTAGAAAGAAAGGACATCTAGCTGGTGATTGTAAAGGAAAGAAAGACGCTACCAATGTTCAATGCTACAATCGCAGGGAGATGGGACATTATGAAAATGAATGTCCTAAGTGTCAGGGAAACTTACCTCAGAAAAGGCTAAGGGATCAAGAACAAGAATATGAAATCACTACTGCTGAGGTTGAAGCCCCAAAAGACGTGGTGGAAGGTAATTTAATAGTTTCCTCAAGTTTAGAAAATGCTTTATTTGATTTTGGATAATTGAATTGTTTCATATCTTCCCAGTTTGATAATAAAATTAGATATTTCCAATTTTATTTAACAAGGGAGTTGTCAGTTAAAACTCCTAATGGAAGTATCATGGCTACAAAGTTCTGTGGATCCGTTCCCATTAGGGAATATAAATGTTCTTTATCTACAGATATCATTATCATACCCATGACTGAATTTGATATAATCCTCAGTATGGATTGTATTTCAGACCATGATGTGAAAATTTATTGTAAGAAGAAGGAGGTTACGATTTTTGACGATGATGATAAAGAACACCTTATCTTTAGAGTAGAATCTTCACCACATGATTATTATCTAGATCCACCCCTAGTAGCTCAACTAAATTCAATTATCAGAGTGGAATAGAATGAAATAACTGTGGGTGAGGAAAGGAATTTTCAAATAGAGGATTTACCTATTGTGAGAGAATATGTTGATGTGTTTCTAGAAGATTTACTTGGACATCCTCCAGAATGAGAAATTGAGTTTTCCATTGATTTAATTCCTGGTTCAAGGCCTATATCTAAGACCCCTTATAGAATGGCCACTATGGAATTAGTTGAACTAAAGAAAAAACTAGAGGAATTGAGTAATAAGGGATTTATTCACCCTAGTGTTTCTCCATGGGGAGCCCCTGCCCTTTTTTTAAGAATAAAGATGGATCTATGAGGTTATGTATCGACTACAGGGAAATCAATGCTATAACAATAAAGAAAAAGTATCCCCTACCTCCGATTGATGATTTATTTGATCAACTTCATGGAGCTCTATACTTTTCAAAGATTGACCTTTGATATAGATACCATCAGTTGTGTGTGAAGAAGGAAGAAATTTCGAAGACAGAATTTCGAACCAGGGATGGGCATTACGAGATTACAGTAATTCCTTTGGATTGACTAATGCACCCTCTATATTAATGGATCTAATGAATATAGTTTTAAAGGAATAACTCAATGATTTTGTGGTGGTATTTATTGATGATATCTTGGTATACTCTAAAAACTACGAGGATCATGAAAATTACTTGTGCATTATCCTGAAGACTCTTAGAATACATGAATTATATGCGATGTTTAGAAAGTGTGAATTCTGGCTTCAGGAGATTTCTTTTCTTGGCCATATTGTCTCTAAGGATGGAATCTCTGTTGATCCTTCTAAGATAAGATCAATCCAAGAATGGACATCACTGACGATTATAACCGAGGTATGCAGTTTTATTGTCTTAGCAAGTTATTATCGGTGTTTCATCCAAAACTTTGCCTGATTGGATAACCCATTAATGAAGCTCACACATAAAGGGGTTAAATTTGTTTGCACAAAAGAGTGTGAAGAATGTTTTGAAGAACTGAAGAGAAGATTAGTCAATGATCCTATTTTGACTCTACCATCAGGAAATGACAGGTTTGTTATTTATAGTGATGCATCGAAGAAAGTACGTCGTTGTGTCCTTATGAAGAATGATAAAGTTATTGCTTATGCATCACGACAACTGAAAATTCATGAGCAAAACTATCCAACTCATGATATTGAGTTAGCTGTTGTAATCTTTTCTCTGAATATTTAGAGACACTATCTCTATGGTGAAAAATGTGATATTTATACTGATCACAAGAGTTTGACGTATATTTTCTCATAGAAATAACTCAACATGAGGAAAAGGAGATGGCTTGAACTACTCAAGGTTTATGATTGTATGATACACTACCACCCGGGGAAGGAAAATAATGTGGCAGATGCTTTGAGAAGAAAGGATCATGGATTTTTGAACATGATGTGAATTGAAAGGGATCCTATTTTCATGGATCTAATGAAGATGGATATGGGAATCACCATGGAAGGTGAAACATCAATAATTTTTCAAATGGTTGCCAAACCATCTTGACTAGAAAGAATAAAGAGTTCTCACACCGGTGATGGAGAGTTTCAAAAGAAGATTAAAGCTATGAATGATGGGAGATTGAGAGACTTTGTGTATGAAGATGGAATTTTGAAATTTGGGAAGAGACTTTGTGTTCCCGATATACCTGATCTAAAAAGGGAATTTTTGGACGATTCTCATAGTTCCAATTTCTCTATACACCCCGAGAGCACCAAAATGCATATAGATTTGAAGGAACATTTTTGGTGGGAAAACATGAAGAAAGAGATTGATGATTTTGTGTCAAGATGTATGGTTTGTCAACAAGTGAAAGATGGAAGGCAAAAGCCTGGAGGAGTCATGCAACCTCTTCCCGTACATAAGTGGAAATGGGATAATATTACGATGGACTTCGTTATGGGGCTACCAAAGACCCATAGAAGGAACGATGCAATATGGGTCATTGTTGATTGTCTTACCACGTCAGTACATTTTCTTACTATAAGATAAGATTTACCACTCGAACGTCTTGCAATACTATATATCAATGAAGTTGTGAGACTTCATGGAGTACCCCTATCGATTGTTTCTGATCGTGATCCCCATTTTACTTCATGATTCTGGAAAATTATTCAAAAGGCCTTGGATACTGAACTTCGTTTGAGCACTGCCCACCACCCTCAAATTGATGGACAATCAAAACGTACTATTAAAACCTTAGAAGACATGTTGAGATCCTGCTCACTTGACTTTCAGGGTATATGGGATCAATATTTACCTCTGGTAGACTTTTCCTATAATAATAGCTTCCATTCGAGTATTATAATGGAACCATATGAAGCGTTATATGGAAAGAGATGTCACACACCAACCTGTTGGGATGCTGTTGGTGAAAGAAAACTCGTAGGCCCATAATTGGTGGAGGAAACAATGGAAAAGGTGAAGGTAATCCAAAACCACATCAAAGCAGCTCAAAGCAGGCATAAGAGCTATGCCAATAACCGAAGGAATGATTTGGAATTTCGGGAAGGAGATCATGTTTTCTTAATGGTATATCCATGGAAGGGAGTTATACATTTCAGTAAGAAAGGTAAATTGAGTCCCAGGTACATCAGACTATTTGAAATTCTAGAATGAATTGGGGCTGTAGCTTACCGTTTGGAAATTCCTCCAAGTCTCTCCAAAGTTCACGATGTGTTCCACACATCACTATTGAGAAAATACCTGACTGACCCAACACATGTACTCACCTATGAGGAAGTAGAACTGGAACCCGATCTATCTTATTGCGAAGAGCCTATCAAGATTCTTGATACAAGATAGGAAGTTATGAGAAACCGGATGACTTGTCTGTTAAAAGTTCTATGGAGGAACCATAAGATGGAAGAGGCAACATGGGTACCCAAGGAACTTTTGATTAAGAACCATCCAAGTCTTTTCATGTGGTAGTATTATAGAAATTTTGAGGACGAAATTATTTGAAGGAGGGGAGAATGTAACACCCCAAGCTTCCATGGTATGATTCTCTTTGAATAATACAATAGCATTTATTGTACGCAACTTCGAGATTCTAACACACTACGACTAATCAAAGTAGCCGTTATGAATAGTAATACCCACTTTTTGAAATTTTATAAATTTTATCTCTCAAAATGGACTTCATTTTTGGATTTGGAATATCTAAATTATCATAGGGTGAAATTTTGGTACTTTTTAGATAACTTTTATATTTTGATGAATAGTGAAAATTACTAAATTTTAGTTAAATTTTTTTTTTTAATCAAAATAATTAATAGTGAAAAATTATGAATTTGAGTAGTTTTAAAGTATATTTAGAATATATTTTTACCATTTAATAAAATTTTGATAATTGGACATAATTTCACAATTAAACCGGACATAAACAAGTGTCAATATTTTGATAGTTATTATCTCTTAAAAACACGTTTTTTGTTTTAACAACAGGAATTAATTATAAATTAATTTCTGCCACTTCTGTGTTTTGAATTTAGACAAATGGATTCCATATTTGGAATCAGGATTTTCAAATTGTGTAAATAGGTAACTTTTATTTTTAGACATTTTGAATAATTACTTCAGCATATATTTTATTTACCATGGTTAAAGGGTAAATCCAGTAAATAAGGGTAAAAAATAATATTATAATAATAATAAAATACCCTAAAACAAGTCATAACCTTATTGGTTGATACATGTACGACCATGGGCATATTTGGGTTGATTTTAGGACCACATGGAGCCAATTGTAGGTGATAAGGGCACTTTATATCAATTAAGTTAAAGTAAATACCAAAATGACATAAGCATATATCTTTTAGAAAAACAATTTTCACATAGGGTTATATATGTTATATTTTAAACTATAAATATTCATTAGAAATATAAAAATATTTCCTACATAATGGTATTTTATTTATAATTTTTATACATTTAATAATTAAATTTATTTTTGACACAATAATGATGCAGTATTTTCCTTATTAATGAAAGAATCAAATAATTGGTATTATAAAAGTTAAAATATATATAATTTGAAAGTTTTGATGCCATAAAAAATTTTTATTGGTTAATATTACATGTTATTATTGCTTAAATTAATTTTATTCAAATTAATAAAGTTTTTAATACTTTAACAAAAATCAGTTATTGAATAGTGTCAAAATTGACATAAATGAGTTTTTAAAACAAATATTATTTTATTAATTGATATTTTATTCCTAAAAATCTAATGTTCGGAAAAATGACTTATATCATGATATTTTTATCATTAATGGACCACTTGGGGGTCTATTGTCTGTATATATTATGTTTATTAACTATATAATATAAAAATACAAAGTGACATGGGAAATGTCAAACTAATTAAATAAGAGTTCAAACTAAATGATAATGTTAATATAATGACCCAAACCTGTCTAAAATATATTGGTTGAAAGGGTTTATACCCATACCCACCTTATACTTTTAATAATACACTTTGGAGCCATTAGAAACTGAATATGGATTTATTATAAAATAATACTTTAAGTTTTTCCTAAAGAGCCCCTCCCCCCCCTTATAAAAGGACACAACTTATAACCAATTCTTCACACCTTAAAATCATTTTGGTTCGGCCAAAAACTGACCAATTATTCTCTAAACTTCCCTCACTTCATCCTAGAGGACTTAGTTTGATCAGAAATCTGGTCTAAAGAGCCCTTTTGATCAAATAAAAAGGAAGAACCCGAAGAAGAGGTAATGATTTCACCACCCTTTTTCAAGTTCCTTTCTTCTTCAACTTATTATTTCTTTGTTGTTTTCTTTATAAAATAATAACTCCATTATCTTATATATACTGTGATGTTATTATAAATATGGTACAACCATATTCAGTATTCTATCCATCTGTTGAATGACATGTCACCATACGTGCGTACGTACGGCTTACCGTCTCCACGTTGTGGTGTAATTATTATTCAAAAACAATATTATTTGGATGGGTATGATAATGATATTTAATTGATGTAAATAATAAATATAACATGATAATTATTCTTTATATATGATATATCATCCAATTATATATTATTTTAATATCAAAAGAATGATATTGTCGCTCGTGCATACGTACGGACTACCGTCTCCACGAACGCGATGAGATTCATTCCCCATCGTATCCATGCAATTATAATTTTCATTTTATGATTAAAAATAATGTTTAATGACTTTAAATAATTATGGATATGAATAAAATACAAACTAGCCATAACAAACACAAATTATGTAATAAAATATATAAAAGAAAATGAGTAAGTTAACACCCGAAACGATGATAATACTAAGATATTATTAACAAATCAATGTTAAAAGATCATATATGATTTCATATTAATGTATATATTATTCTTGTATAATTTAATAACAATTATTTCACCATTATATATGAGGTTAAACTACCCTCAACCAAGGAAAATTACAAGTTAAGAGTTTATTTCACAATCTCTTCATTATCCGAGGTTGTTTATACGTAATTATCTACGAGGACCTCTTTATCATCCACATCCATGCTTCTTAAAAATTTATTTCAAATAATTATTACTATTTTATACACTGTGGGTTAAAGTCATTTATAACCTTGTTGACTTTTTATAAGATTTTTATAAAGGAATCTTTCTGTCGCTTTCCAAACAAGGTCCTTTTTAACCTTTTCGACAAAATTAAGGTAAGAATGTCCTTTTTAACTTATACGGAGGGTGAGGCTATTTTCTACCATTATAAACTCGTCAAATCTTCACTTAAAATATTATAAGAATATTTTCATAGAAAATGTTTTATTTTATAATTATATGACTCTTAAATTATTTCAAAATAGAAAGTGATATTTCTCTAAAAAGAGTTTTGATTTAATCTATGTCAACATCCTTTGATGGATTTTAAGTTTATTTGGAGTAGATTTATTATGATACAAAACATCCATATTGTATTGAAGGTTTTGTGATATGTTTGACTATGGATGTGCTATTTTTATACCATTAATGGTTTATGGTTAAAGTATTGACATTTTTTATGATAGTTTTAATACGAATGTTTATGATATGTTTAAACCTTTTCATATGAGGAATTTATTGGACTTAGTAAGTGATGGGTGGAGTCCGCTATAGATCCTCGATGCATCGGTAGGTCTCATGAGACAACTAGATGTGGAATTGGAGGAGGCCCTTTCCCAATTTGATTTATCGTTTTGGTCGTGGCCTTAATCATTTTTTAGATGTCTTGGACGAGGCCTTGACAAAATGTTTCAGAATGCACGACATTATACATTCCCTCATTATGGAAATAATATTGATGGTTCATGTGGTCATTCGACTAGTATAATACCCATGATTTTGTTTTATTATGGAATTATTTACTAAGCTCATATTATTTCCATAAAAGTATTCATGTTTATTATTGGTAAAGGCATGTGGTTTCAATTATTTACCATGATTAATATTTATGTCATTTTCTACTATATTACTTACCCTTACTGAGCGTTTGAGCTCACCCCTTTTCTTATGTTTCATTTTCCCAGGATATGAAGAAGTTAGTTAGGAGTGACCTGTTGGCATAATCTAAGAGGCTTGGATGTTTCTAATGAAATATATTTGTGTTGTATTTCTCTTCAAGCTATAAAGTTGAACTTATGTATGAATATTGTTTCCAATAATACTAAACTGCTCGGTCTTTCGAGACATGATTTCCTTATGATCATGCCAATGTTATGTAATAAGGCACCGACTCTGGGTAACTAGGGTCAGGGAATTACACTAACTGAATGTGAAATCATAATCTTTTATCAGTTCTATACTTCTTCTCCACCTCATTTTCAATTCATTTTGAGTAAATATATACTTCAAACTTTTATGATTTATATACATTTCAAATTTAGATTTGTATAAATGATGCATAGAAATTTTAAAATTGAAAACTACAACTGATAATTCCCAATAACATGTGGGGTAATTTAACTCATGAGGTTTCAATTGTGATAAAGCATAAGAAATTATCACATCATTCTGGATTAGAACTCAAATAAGTTCTTTCAATGAAGTATCATTGTAATGAAAAATTCACCATTTCTGGAAGGCAATTCCAAAACTAGAGAATTCACCAATCTCCTCTTCAGTTCCAGAAAAAAACATCACATTCTTCTATCCCAATAAATTTAATCCCTTTTCTTGTTAACTTAGTTAGTGGGATGGATAACTTTTCAAAGATTTTAACAAACTATGAGTAATAGACTCATAATACAAGAAAACTACAAATCTCAATAACATTTGTATGTATTGTCCATTCATCAACCACTTTTATTTTGGAGGGATTAACTATTATGCCATCCTTATTTACAATGTTCCTTATGAAAGAGATATATTGCAACCAAAAGTCACATTTTCTAAATTTTTTGTTTTACTTATTTTCTTTAAGAGTTTATAGGAAAATCCTTAGATGCATTTCATGATCCTTTTAAATTTTTATAAAACACCAGAATATCATCAATAAAAACAAAAAAAAACCTATCCAAATATTCATGGAAGATTATATTCATAAGATCCATAAATACATAAGGTTCGTTTTTCAAACCAAATGGAATAACAAAAAATTCATAATTCCCATATCTAGTATGGACAACTATTTTTGGAATGTCATCCTCTTTCACCTTCAACTGATGGTACCCAAATATCAAGTCAATCTTGAAAAAATACTGATCTCATTGGATATGGTCAAATAAGTCATTGATATGAGGAAGTGAATAATTATTCTTAATAGTAATGTTATTAAAATCTCTCTAATAAAATTAAAGAATCATGGAACCATATTTCCTTTTAACAAACAAAATAGGAGCACCCCATGGTGAAGTGAGAGGAAGAATGAAACCTTTATCAAGAAACTCATGAAACTTATTTTTTAAATTCTAGAAGTTCCAATTTAGAAATTTGAAAAGGGGGATTAAAAGTTGGATTGGCATTAGGAACTAAGTTAATGGTAAATTAAACTTCCCAATCACTTATAACACTAGGAAACTAATCAGAGAAAACATCCAAGTATTCATTTACCACTATCACATCATTAATCTGAACACTACCCTTGTTTTCAAAAATATGTGCAAGATAAATTTCATTTCAATATTTTAACAATTTCCTAGCTTCCTAAAATGTTATCAATGGTATGGTTTCATTCTTATATAAAAACTATAAATATTTCTGAAAAACCTTTCTGTCTCTACAATCAATCTTATCCTGGTAAACAAATATCCAATCTATATCCATAATAACATCAAATGCTACTAAGGGTAAAAAAATAAGTTTTTTGGATAATTTAATTCCATTTAAAAAAATAGGAATATTCTTATATTTCCTTTTTACCTTAATACTTCCCTGGTTTTTTTACCATATATTCTAATTTAATTTATTAAAGTGAAATTTACAATTTTTGAAAAAATTATTCATAAATAAAGGAATGTGTAGACCCAATATCAGACAAAAAAATAGAAGAAAAAAATGAGTAGGAAAACAATGTACTTGATACCACTTAATTGGTTGTTCCGATATCTACTGAATTAGTCTCAAAATATTTCATTACACATTTGTTCTTATAGTCTAGATATTTCCCATCATCCTGATCATTATTTGGGTAGGTATTTTCATAATGAACCATCTCACCACACTTGAAACACTTTATATTTTTATTATTAGAATTAAAAATACCATTACTAAGATCCATTTCATTTCAATATTGGGACATATGTGAAACATTAACACTGCATAAAAACATTCCAGATCTATTAAGGAATTCCCCATGATTATTTTTTCTACACTTCCCACAAACTGGAAACTAGATTTTCTTACCTTTTGATTTATTTTATTAACTATTACCCATTTATTTCCATCTGCACCTCTTCTTCTACTTGTTTTCAAAGTATACACGATCATGAAAAAACTACATTTATACCCTCTCAACACATAGAACAAGTTTATAAGACTTTTGATTTCATGGGAGGCCAAATCCCTTTGACACCTCGACTTAAATATTGAGTAAAAATGATTGATTTTACTATTAATATCCCAAATAAGATTTGGAGCGTATCTTTCCAATATGGTGAAGTTTTATTTATATATGGACACTAAATATTTCTCTTTTTGTTTCAATTAAACTAATTTCTTTTCCACCCTTAGTTGAACCACCTTAGGAAAATATTTTTCAAGGAAAATATTATTAAATTAATCGCATTTCATGGGATTAATCTCATCGCTACCTCTAATATTCTTGACTATTGAGCACCACTGGTTAGCTTTACCTTGAAAATGGTAAATATAAATACTAAAATTTTGATTATCTGAACACCCCATGACATGGAATATTTTTTCAAGGACTTTGATCCACCCTATAACCAACCTTGGGTCAAAAGATCCACTGAAAGTAGGATAATGTTTCCTCATAAAAGATTCCAATATCGTTATGTTTCTTTGTGGTAGCTCTGGGTGTTATCTTTCATGGATTCCACCACTATTTATATCTAATTTCAATCGATCCATCACTATCAAAAACTACTTAGTTACAATTACCACCATTTCAGGTTGTATATTCAGAAATATATCATCCTCTCGGTGCCTCCCTATTTCATCTTACTTGTTTTTCTATATAAAACCATTCTAAGGAGACATATATTAGATGAAGAAACATGATAATATTCAAATTATATATAATTTAAAATTAACCATAGATTAAAAAAATTATGGTATTATATTAACATGATCATAAACCCTATATTTATCTAAACCATTATCTAATATCAACTATAAGGACCCACCCTTAAACATCCCATAAAATAGATTTTTTTAGAATTTTATTTCTTACATTACCAAAGATATTTTCAGTTTAGAGTTTCAAAGAATTAGGGTATAGTTAATACTTAAAAAACCAAAATAATACAAATTGGTTACTAATAAATCAATATCTATTTCTTCCATAATAAAAAAGTTTTTATTAAAACATGAAATATTTTCATGAAAATTCTTCACAACATTCATCTTGGATTCTTCTTTTCTATTACCCATCCTGAAACCCTATGAAAAACATTTTCAAACTTGAGATGAGCACAAAATATTAATAAGTAACATAAAAAGAATGATATAAAAAGTTATTCCATGAATACTTATAAACATATTAAATCATTTTCACAAATACATACTTCTCACCCATAATGTAACATATACTTAGTTTGTAAAAAAAAGCGATTTCCATAAAACATAGAAAACATAAATAAAACCATAAAGGTAACTTGGGGATTTAATTAATTAATATTGTAACCCTCATGGATACCATATTATTTGTAACCCTCACAACTACCTTACATTGTAACCATCATGAATAGATTACGATGTAACCCTTATAGCTACCTTATGTGTAACCATCACAGTTACACATCGAGTAACCATACATTCGACCTCCAACATAAACATACCCAATGAATTGGATGGAGATATAGGTCCTAATATTCATAATAAAAAATCCCCAATAACCATAACATAATCACAAAATAAGAATAATTTCATCATAAAAACTTTCCTTTTTAATTTTTTAAAAATTGAAATTTAGAATATGATTTTTAAAGAAAAGTCTTTTACCTTAGGTTGGTCTTACATCCAACGAGTTATAAATCTTGTATAATGGTTTTAAGAGTTTTATTAATTTATTATATAACTATAATAATGTTTATAATAACTTATATAAATAAATTACAACAAATTTCTATCAATTTAATAAAAATATTTTTTTATTTCCATTGTTTCGGGTGTGTTATTTTCACTGTTTCTATGGTCGGTTAGTTTTGGGTTTTCTTTTCGAATGGAAGAAAAACTAAAGAAGTTAAAATAGAAGATATTAATATGTTTAAATAATTTTAAATGATACCAGATATCATTTCTAATGATATTTAGATGATTCATTAGATAAACTAATAATGAAAATGATTTAATTTATTTTGGTCGTTTTTATGACCAACACAAACTTATATCATTTTATTTAATATAATGCTTATATAATGGTTTTAGAAAATTATATAAAATATAAAATTTATAATAAAATATGATTTAACCATAATAATGGTTTTAAAAATATCATTGAAGGAGTTAATGAAAAATGAGAGTGTATCGTCAATGATGGTGGAAAATCGACACATCACAGATGATGTTCTCATTTTTAGAATAAAAGGGAGAGGAGAAGAAGTTTGATGATGCATTTTTCCATCAGCATGATAAAATTAAAGTATATATAAGATAATATAGTTTTCATGACACTTTTATATGGGGAGGTGAAGAGATAATAAGAAAATAAAATAAAATAAAATAAAATAAAATAAAATAAAATAAAAATGATAGAGGATTTTACCTCTAGAATTCTTCTCCTTGAGGACCTATTTAAGGCACTTAGTTTTTCCTTTTTGGTGAGACCAGTAGGTATTGGATATGGGGAAAATTCTTGGTAAGGTATTTGGGTAGAAATTAAATAAGCTACAATGATTTGAGATCTGAGGAGAAGAGGTGGTGATGGGTGGTTTTTATAGTGGAGGAGAGTGGGTTTTCTCATTATTTTATTCATTAGTTTATTATTTTGGATCAAGACTATGAATAGTTTTAGAATTATAACAAAATATATTAAAATAATAAAGGGGATTTTATGATTATGAGTTTACATCATCCATACATCTTCTATGCCTCAATAATTCATGTATTTTGCTTATATCATAAATTACTGTATTTAACTATTCACAAAATTCAACTATTTTAGAAAAATCCAAAAAATTCACCCTAACCATTTTTTGATGTGTAGAATTAAAAAATTAAATCAATTTTATCAAAATAATTTTATATATATGATAAATTTAATTATTAATTAAAATCATAATTTATTCAAAAAATACAATTTTTAAAATTATAATCGATTTTATGAAACTTTGAAAAATTAATTAATGTATCATAAAATTATATTTTAAACATACAAAATTAAAATATCAATTTATTAATATATTTTATGAAAATAAATTTCTTGTAAATAATTATATTACTTATAATATTGTAATAACATTTTTATGACTTACAAAATACCAACACTTAATTTATTATTTTTAAAACATTTATTTACTTATACCATGATATAAATATACCATATTTTCATTCATAAGATACCTAAAATTTATTTATAATCTTATAGGAGAGGTTACCATTACATTAATTTAGATTCAGTTTTTTTAAATACCAATTATTTCATTATACATTTATAAATAATTTAACGGTTTAATTATATAATGAATAAAAATTATTTTATATGTACTTGGGCTGTTAGATTAAATAAAATACTTATCTCAATGAAGGAAAATTCAGATTAAAACCTAAAAATCTTGTCCTAAATTCCATGAATGTAGATTAACCTTCAATACCACCAACATATATATCTTAATAATTTAATTCATAACCTTACATATATACATTTTTATTCATACTCTTCATAAATAGTTTTTCTTGACTTCAATTCTTCTGATTTTACACACCGAGTGTTTATAGTTTTGATTATTTATACTAGTTTCGTAATAGATATGTTTTAGTTTATTATTAATTAAAAATTTATCATTACTAGATTTTATAAGATATATGAATAGACAATCCAATATATGTTATAAAATTATAATTTCCCTTCATGTCTGTTTTGGTTCTAACCCATGATAATAAAATCGACGATGATCATGTTTTTGTGATTCTTACTAAATGAAAGGTGTTTTCTTAATTAATTTATTAAATGTTAATATAACCTTAAAAGAACAAAAAAATCATTATATATTCATTTATATCACATAAAAACACTAAATAATTTCTCAGTCATTCATGACCTAAATTCATAGAATTATTAAATTAAGTGGTTAAAAAGCTCCAAATAGGATCATACCCTGATTTAAAAAATGATTATGAGGTGATTTAGTAATAATATAATTATAAAAGAAGCATAATGATCTTACTTTGTGAATATTAGTGTAATATATAATAATTATATGGATGTATCAGAATAATTAATGGATATGAAAACATTACATAATTCAAATAAAATAAGACACTCTTAGCACGTATACTTTAAACAATTAAATTAACGATGATCATTTTTAGTTAATATAATTAATAGTTTATTAAAATTTTTAAACCAAAAACTTAATTATATAAAAAAATAATATTTAACCTCTAATACCATCCTTATATTAAACCTTTTTAGGTGGTAAAGGAAGGAAAACATGTTATGCCATGGAGGTAGTAGTCCTCACCATAAACGAATGATGGTTTTGTTTTTCTTAATAGATGAGGTATAAGAATAAATAATTATAATAAATTTAATATAGTAACATTGAAATATATTAATGATACTAATATCAAAATATTGGTATGGTTAGAATAAATTTTGTGAGAATAAAATTATTAATAAAAACTATATAGTTGATAATACTCACATCGGGGAATCAAAGTTTCCTTAGAGGTATCTTTGAACTCGTAGGTCTTAGGATAAATATGGGTGATTAGGGTAATATGTTAATGGGATAGGGTTACAATGATAGAAATATTTTCAAGTTTAAAGGGGGAATTTTAAGGTAATTTATATCTTAAATTAATGAAGATTTTTCCCTTTTTTAAGCGAAGGAAAGAGTAATTTTGGGAAAACCTTTACATTTATCAATAATATATTAACACTATTCAAGGTTAGATAGATCAAAAGTGGATAATTTTTTTGGGTAAACATGTACCATTCAATATAAATCTAAAAAATTCATTTATAGGCACATTTTTTAAAACATTTAGGCCCTTTATACTATGGTAAACTGAATTTACCCCTTTTACTTTTTCCTTGGTGAATAATTACTGACCTTTGTAATTAATTTGAATAAAAAATTAATATTAAACATTTTAAATAATTCAATACTTGTGATTTAAAATTTTAAAATCATTGTATCAAATATAATTTCTAAAGGTGTGAAAATATAATTTTAAAATAAATACACTTAATCGTGTAAAAATATTTTTTAGAAAAATAAATTTTTAAGATTTATATTTATATAATATAAAATAATAATTGTTACTAATTTTAATCACATAAATTCATTTATAATGAATTAAATAAAAGGTATGAGGCTTCCATATAAATCAAAAACCTAACCACACCTTTAATATACCTGATTTAAATAGAATATTAAAAATAATTTTTATATTTAAAGAACATTATAAATATATATTAATATGTTTTCCATAGGTTTTCTAATTTCAAAAAATATTTCAAAATAAATAATTTTATTCCAATAATTCATATTTTTTTAAAATATGATTTTAAATCTTATAGGTTATGATTACATTGTGATAAAATCCTAGAAACTATAATTTTCCTAAATCCCACATTTTTCAACTATAAATCCATCTTTTTAGAAAAATGCCCAAAACTAACACTATGTAAATTTTGATATGAGGAATTAAAAAATAAATATATTTTTTATTTATTTGAAATTATAAAACTTAATAAATTAAATATTTAATTAAAATACTAGAATATAATAAAAAATATTTTCATCATAAAATGACATTTTATAATATTAACTAATATTGTTCTTATTTCATGTTATTTACAAAATAAATTTTGGTTATAAAAATATTAATATATAACTTAATATATCATTAATATTATATTTCTATAAATATGACTGTGTATTTCAAAAGAGTAATTTTTCTTGAAAAACACTTTTTAAAATAGTAAATGATCTCATTAGTCATTTTAGGTAAACAAATTTATTTTCATTTTTATGAAAAATAGTATTTATCTTCATTATACATATATTTCATAAAGTGGTTACTTCTCTTAATTCCATCAAATTAAACAGCAAGGTTTTAATGATTGTACTTAAAGTTTTTTATTTTATATAAATATAATGTAGTTTTTTTAGGTTTGGGGTTGTGTGTGGATCAAGCTATCGAATAAAGTAGCATAATTAGTGGTAATAATATTAAATAATATTGGGGTGTTGTAAGTATAATATTAATCCTCTAGATCATTGGGTTATACTTTCATTAGAAATCTTGTATAATGTTATTCCAATATTGAAGAGTTCATATAAAATGGACCTTATTAAATTGATATATTTAAAGAAGAAACTATAAGAGAATATAGAAAATGGTTTATACACACCATTGATTCACCATGGTAGAATACATAATATTTGTTAAGAATAAGGATGAATCAATGAATATTTGCATTGATTATCATGAACCTAACAAGATTATGATCAAGGACATGTATCCTCTATTTCATATTGATAAAATATTTGATAAATTATATTGAGATCAATACTTATCAATTATTATCCATTAATCTATATATAATTATTTAAGTATAGAAATGGGGGGATACACCTAGGTAAAGAATCTATAAATGATATAGAAACTATTAATTCATTGTGATTCCTTTCATATATACAAATAAACATGTTATATTTATTTATATGATTAACAGAGACTTCATAGATTAAAATAATTTATTTTTATTAGTATTTATAGATGATATTTTCCTATATTATAAGGCAAATGAAGAGCATTATGATTATTTTTGGATTTTTTGAATGACTATGATAATAAAGAAATTTTATTCCAAATTTAAAATTCTTGATTTATATATATAGAAATTATCATTCTTGGGTCATGTGATCACAAGAGTGGGTATATATGTTTCTCATTAAAAGATAGAGGTTACAGAATAATATAATAGACCAAACAATTTTTAAAAAATCATAATTTTCATATATTATATATAAACTATCATTTTTTAGGAAATTTCTCACAATTATCAAATCTGCTATCCATGTTAACTTAAATGGAAGTAAAGTTACTATAAAAAAAATAATGGAAGATAGTTTCAAAAAGGTTAAGAGGAGGTTTTTCAATACAACTATACTCACACTAATCTGCAGTGGTGAAGGGTTTGTTATATACAACGATGCATCAAAGAAGGTATTGGGGTGTAACCTTATAAAAAATGACATGGTTGAAACTTATGGCTTACATAATTTAAAATTCTCTAAGAAAAATTAATGAATTAATGATTTAGATATTGAAGGTGTAATATATATGTTATTGAGGTAGAGGAATTATCTACAGGGAATAAAAGGTTGATATATATAATAATGACTTAATATTAATATATATTCACACATAAGAAGTTAAATATGTGCCAAAAGAGATGGTTGGGGTTTATCAAAAACCATGACTACTGATTACATTAACACATTGGGAAGGATAACAAAGTGGATAATGCTTTGAGAAGGAGAAATCATACTACCTCGTTGATGTTATGGATTGAAGATGGGAAGGGTCAGAATCCTTTATTACCCAAATGACTACTCAAATATCCATTTATGTTATGATTGCGGATACATAGAAGGAGGATATGGAACTATATAATTAGTAAAGAAATTCTACAGATCACAACCTTAATTATAATTGAATTACTAGATATAAGAAATAGATACATGTACCTTCAATACTAGAAATATTAAAGGATATTTTTGATGATTCACATATCTCATAATTCTCCATTTATCCATGAAGAATTTTTTTTAAGGAGGTATTAAGTAGATATTATACAATGATAACAGGATAAGGGAGATCATAAAGTATATATCTTGATTATTTATATTCAAACAAGTACAAGCTAGACTATATAATTATAAGGGTAGAATGTATGAATTACCAATACCTATATGAAAAAGGGATATTATCACCTTGGATTTCATCATAGGACTTCCCAAGACTTATAAAATCCATAATTTCATTTCAGTTATGGTTGATCAATTTTAATGGTCAGAACATTTAATTTATAATTGAGTTGATTTATCACCAAACCTAGTCTCTAAGATATATATAGTGGATGTTTTATAGATACATTGAGTAACAATATCAATTGTGTCTGATCAATATTTGATGTTTACCTAGAAGTTTTAGAGGAGTCTTAAACAATAATTATCTATATATCTATGATTTAATATAAATTTTAATATTCAAATTTATGGTTACTCTAAAAAGACCATTCAAATTCATTAAAATATTCTAATATCACTCCTGATGGAATTAAAAGGTTTTGTGATCAACATTTTCAATTGTAAGGGTTCATATACAATTATAATTTACAATCATGCATTAAAATGGAACCATATGAGACCCTATATCAGAGGATGTGAATAACTCGAACATAATGGTATAATATAATATAATGAAATCTTTTGTGACTATATATTTCTTAATAAGTGTTAGATAAGACTCAAACCATTCAACATCGCATTGAAACATAAAATTTTTAGTATAAGAGTTATGGTAATAATAATCTGTGAGATTTGTAGTCTTAGGTTAGAGATAAGGTACTACTTCACATTTAACTATGAAAGATATTTATTAGAACCTAAATAATGAAATATTGGTCCCTAAAGAAATCACCCCCTTTTAGATTATTGATCGTATTGGGAATATAGTTATTCACCCAATATATCCACAAAACCTTTCTCTAGGGAATAAAATGGTCCATGTATCAATTAAAAGGTAGTTCATACAAAATCAATCACATATACTAAACATAGAAGCTATACAATTGAAACATAATATCTCTTATGAGTAATAGTGGGTAGATAAATTTGATCACAAAAATAAAGTGGTGTGAAGTAAGATAACTGACCTTATCAAATTTCTTTAGTGAATTCAGAAATTTTATGGAGAAGCATTAGAATTTAAATATGTAATGTGAAAAAATACCTACAAATTTTTTCCTATGAGTAATGAAATTTGTGTGAATTTGTTTAAAGGAGGTTAGATAGAACAACTCACATTTTAATTCCCTTAATGCTTTGAATATGTTTTTTCACATGAAACACTGAACTATAATTAACTACTATATTTTTTATTATGATAAAATATTATTATATAAGATAAAAACTAACACATTGAAATATGAAAGATCATTATGAAAATTAAAATTAAAATAAAACCAATTGTAAATAAAATGTCCATGAACATGAAATAATCATCCTAAGGGGTTTCCATGAAGATCATACCACCAAATAAAAATTTGGAAGGAAGGAAAATAATTT
This sequence comes from Viscum album, assembly GCA_963277665.1. Taxonomy (NCBI): domain Eukaryota; kingdom Viridiplantae; phylum Streptophyta; class Magnoliopsida; order Santalales; family Viscaceae; genus Viscum; species Viscum album. Next base: position 1,628,049,819 of record OY728121.1, on the reverse strand, counting down.
GAAATATAATTAAAAAATTGGGAGAGAAATAAATGAAAAGGATGAATTAATTTTATTGAATCATGTAATGTTATATATATAAGAATTTAATATGACCACTATGTATATAGCCATTGGATATATGGCCTGTTGATTTATGGCCATTGAATATATTATTGTTTCATATTTTGTCATTTAGTATATATATATATCCAATAAGTATATTGATTATGTTATAGTTTGAAGTAAATAATATGTTACACATAATATAGTTAATGTTTACTTGATATAAAATAAATAATTTTTTAATAAAATAAATAGATATTAATTCTTAAATGAAAATATATTTGACTTTAAAGAGTTTATTTAATGTTACATAATTTATTTTAGATTAAATTTATTTATTTTAAAGAATCAATTTAACATTATAGTTTTAAAAATTTAAAGGAATGGCTGGTAAAATAAGTAAAAAATTAATGGGTTATGGTTAATATGAATTCAATAATTTATGATAAAAAATCTGATTTAAAATATATTTTTTTATTTTATATTATATGATTTTATTTTAAAGTGAAATTTCACATATTTGATGTAACGCCCCGACCCCAGTTACCCAGAGTCGGTGCATTATTACATAACATTGGCATGATCAAAAGAAAGATCAAATCTCGAAAGACCGATTGGTTTAGTAGACTTGGAAACACTAGATATATTCAAAAGTTTTACATTACATCATAAAATGAAAAACTAATACAACAACATAATGTTTCCACTTTCCACACTATTATCCCCTCATAATATCCCTGCAGGTCATTCATAACTTACTTCTTCACATCCTGGGGAAAATAAACATAGAAAAGGGGTGAGCTCAAATGCCCAGTAAGGATAACAATATAGCGGAAACTTTCATAAATAAGAATAAACATTTAAGGCAATGTATAACTAAAACAAAAGCCTTTCAAACATGAACTTTCAACATGGTATGGCATAAATAAAAAGAAATAATTCCATTTACTTATTCACATGGATATTCTACTAATCGAATAATCACATGCAAAAATCAATAACCACTTTCATAATGTTGGAATGCATAATGCTGAACTTTAATTTCTTTGTCAAGGCCTCATCCCAAGACCTTGGGGCTAACTGTAACCGAAACCCAACCCGGAGTTCCTCTAATAACCGGACACCAACCCGGAGTGCCTCTAATAACCGGACACCAACCCGGAGTGCCTCTAATAACCGGACACCAACCCGGAGTGCCTCTAATAACTGGAGACCAAACTGGAGGGCTTACTTTTACCAGCCCCTAACCTGGAGGGCTTACTTTTACCAGTCCCCAACCTGGAGGGCTTACTTTAACCAGTCCCCAACCTGGAACATACTTGTCCAACACATTCATATGAAGTAAAGGTTGAAATATAACATAAAAATTCTTATTGGAACTAGCATACGAAATGTCAATACTTTACTCATAAACCATGAATGCTATATAAATGACACATCTACAGTCAAACATATCACAAAACTTCATTACAATATGGAAGTTTTATATCATAATAAATCAACTTCAAATAATCTTAAAATCCATCAAAGGATGTTGACATAGATGAAAATGTTTTTTTAAAAATTATTGAGAGAAATATCCCTTTTTCATGAAAACATTTTAATGTTACGCAATTTAGAAAGTAAGGAATTTAAATACATTTTTGAATCAAAGTGTCCCATACCACTTTGAAACTTTTGAATGGAATTAACACTTTTAAAACATTCATTTTCATATAAATAAATCCTTACAAACCATTTTGAAAACATGGACATAAATGAGAATGATTTAGAAGAATAAATATTTAAAACATTTAAAATGATGTTTTAGTAAAAGTTCCCTTAGAAATAATCCCTTTGAAAACTCTTTTATGAAATATGGACATGGATAGTAAATATGTCCCTGTAGATACTTACGTAAAGACAACCTAGGATATTAAAGAGATTATGAAGTAAACCCTTACCAATTTGGTAACTTATGAAAAATACAACCCATGAAAGAGGTATCATACAATGAAAATGTAAATACACATAAGGTAAAGTGTATTACACAAAGAATACAATTATGGGAAGTACATACACCACACAAAAGATAATAGTGAAAATATGGCATGAATCTCACAGAAATAAAGTGTGAGATGAAAACCCCTTACCACGTTAATCAACTGAGTCGTATGGATAAAAGTTAATAACCACAAAATTATTTACAGAATAACATGAATATAAAGATAATCATGATAATATATATCAAATGCCAGTACACAATACACCACTTTCAATAATTTAGTGGCGAATAAAGGAAATCTCACGGAATTGAATGTGAGATAAGAAAATCCCTTACCTTGTACTTTTACTTGGATGGGGTAGGTTAACCTCCTGTATAATGGTGAAATAATTGTTATTAAATTATACAAGAATCATATATATATATATATGATATCATATATGATCTTTTAACATTGATTTGTTAATAATATCTTAGAATTATCGTCGTTTCGGGTGTTAACGTACTCGTTTTCTTTTATATGTTTTGTTATATAAGACATGTTTGTAATGGATAGGTTGTATATTATTCATATCCAGAATGATATCAAGTCCTTAAAAATAATTTTTAAATCATCAAATGATAATTATACTTGAATGGATACGATGGAGAATGAATCTCATCGCTTTCGTGGAGACGGTAGTCCGTACGTACGCACGAGCGACAATATCATTCTTTTGATATTAAAATAATATATAAATGGATGGTATATCATATATACAGAATCATTAACATGTTATATTTATTATTTACATGAGTTACACATCATTATTATACCCATCCAAATAATAATATATTGAATAACAATTACACCACGACGTGGAGACGGTAAGCCGTATGTACGCACGTATGGTGAAATGTTATTCAAAGGGTGGATAGAATACTGAATATGGTTGTACCATATTTATAATAACATCACAGTATATGTAAGATACTGGAGTTATTATTTTAAAATGGTAAGAACAAAGAAAGAAGAAGTGGAAGAAGAAAGGAACTTGAAAAGGGGTGGTGAAAACATTACCTCTTCTTCGGGTTCTTCCTTTTGATTTGATCAAAAGGGCTCCTTAGGTCGGCTTTCTGATCAAACTAAGGCCTCTAGGTTGTAGTGAGGGATGTTGGGAGAGTATTTGGGTAGAGTTTGGCCGAACCAAAAGGCTTTGAAGGTGTGAATAAATGAGAAGGAGGAGTGTCCTTTTATAAGAGGGGTGAGGGGCACCTTTGGAAAAGCTAGAAATATTAATTTATAATAAATTAATATTCGGTTTCTAATGGCTCCAAAGTTGATTATTCAAAGGTTAAGGTGGGGATAGGTCGCAAACCACTCAACCAATAGAATTTAGACAGGTTTGGGTACTTATATTAACCTTATCTTTAAGTATTAACTCTAAGTTAATTAGTTTCACTTTTACAATGTCTCTTTGTATTTTTATACAATATGGTTAATAAACTTACTATATACATCCAAGCGACCCCCAAGTGGTCCATTAATGATGAACCTATCATTATATAAGTCTCTTGGCCGAACCTTAGATTTTTAGGAATTTAATATCAATTAATAATATAATATTTGTTTTAAGAACTCTTTTATGTCAATTTTGACACTATTCAATAGTTGATTTTTGTGAAACTCATAACAGATTGATTACTTCGAAAAAATTAAATTAACTCAATACTAATATATCATATTATCCTAGAAAATTAGTTTAATTCATTAAAAGTTTCATATTAAATTTATTTGGGTATTTATAATATCAATTATTTTAATTTTTTACTATTATAGTAATTACTTCATCATCATTGTGTCATAAATAAAATAAATTATTTAATGTCAAAAAATTATAAATAAAATATCATTATGTAGGAAATCTTTTTATATTTCTAATTAATATTTATAATCTAAAATTAAACATATATAACCCTATGTAACAATTGTCTTTCTAAAAGATATATGCTTGTGTCATTTTTGTATTCATTTTAACTTAATTAAAATAAAGTGTCATTATCACTTACAAGTGGATCCATGGGGTCCCCAAATCGACCAAAAGATGCCCATGGTCGACCATGTATCAACAAATAGGGTTAAGACACGTTTTAGGGTAATTTAGTATTATTATAATATTATTTTTTAACCCTTATTTACCGGATTTACCCTTAACCATGGTAAATAAAATATTTACCGCAGTAATTATTCAAAATGTCTAAAAATAAAAGTTACCTATTTACACAATTTGAACATCTTGATTCCAAATATGGAATCCATTTTCCTAAATTCAAAACACAGAAGTGGCAGAAATTAATTTAAAATTAATTCCCGCTGTCAAAACAAAAAGCGTGTTTTTAAGAGATAATAACTATCAAAAGATTGACACTTGTTTATGTTCGGTTTAATTGTAAAATTATGTCCAATGACCAACATTATATTAAATGGTAAAAATATATTCTAAATATACTTTAAAACCACTCAAATTCATAATTTATCACTATTAATTATTTTGATTAAAAAAGTTGTTTTTAATTAAAATTTAGTAATTTTCACTATTCATCAAAATATGAAAGTTATCCGAAATGTACCAAAATTTAACCTTAGGCTAAATTCGATATTCCGAATCCAAAAATGAAGTCAATTTTGAAATATAAAATATATATAATTTCGAAAATTAGGTATTACTATTCATAACGGCTAGTTTGATTGGTTGTGGTGTGTGTTAAAACTCAAGGTTGCGTACAACACACGCTACTGTATTATTCAAAGAAAACGTACCGTGGAAGCTTGGGATGTTTCATTTTAAATTTTTGATGTCCCCATTTAGTCAAAAAGTTTAAAATATTGTATTTAAAAAGGGTTCACTATTAAAAGTTGATAAAAGTGCAATACTGAAAATGAATTTGTTCTTGCATTATGTCTAAGATACTCATAATATGGAAAAATTATAAGGATTATATAAAGCTTAAAATTTATTTAATAGTATTCATAACCTATTTTGAATGGATTTTTGGTAAGTCATTGTGCAAGTGAACTCGGTGTTGCGTGTAGTGCAAGTTATTGAATTATTTTGAAGAAATAACACATTATGAATTCTTGGGGTGTTACATTCTCCCCTCCTTCAATAAATTGCGTCCTCGCAATTTGAAATTGTTCTTCGAAAATAAAAGGTTGAAAGTAGAAAATATATTTGTGGGAAAACCCACATTGGAAATTGGGTTACTAAAATTTAGTCTTAATATGAGGAAAAGAGAAATCAAAGGGTCACCACCAAATTATGATCTCGATTAGGAGAACATTGGTGGCAATTAGAGACATATAATTTGAGGAAAAACGTAAATATTTATAGGTAGTGATTGAGGTCATCAATCAAAAACAAGTGTAAAATTGAGGTCCTTATATTCATCAATCTATGATGATTTGAAATACCATCGGTTCAACAAAACATAGTGTATTAGGATAACACATTTTTGACGTTTCAAAATATCTTAGTTGAAATCCCACATCGAAAAATGAATTAATGAGGCCTCTATTTAAAATAAAGAGTAGAAAGTATGAAGATTACCGAAAATAACACATACTAGGGTTCCATGTAGGAAAATATGGATATGGAAGAAAAATCTAACCATCAATTATCTGATGGAGAGTGGTAGAGAACATGGCTATGAAAAGGCCAACAATCCCAAAGCCATAAATTAGTGATGATTTAAGGTACCATCTAGGAAAACATTTTTGATCTAAGTTGCTTTTATTAATGTTGAGGAATTTATTTATGAGATTGGCTAAGATCATAAGGAGATATACTTACTTTATAATTAGAGTTTTATCCATTAATAAATTTCTACCACAAACTCATCTTTCACTCTAAAAGATAATAGAATGTAATAAAATTCTATTTACACTATTCGTACAGGGGTTCCAAAATAAACGAATTTATAATTCATCTACATGATATTTTAATAAAAACTACATTATTTAATCTAGGACATCTCATGGGCCAGTGGTAGGTGATACACCCTTGTCGCCCTTTGGTTGCGGGTTCAAGTCTCACAGCCTTGCCGGACGCGACGGGTTGCCGCCCGACCTCCGGGTTGTTTTTTTGGCAATCCAAAATAATCCAAACTAGAACTATCCAAAATAATTCTGTCCAAACTCACAGTCCAACATTTATAAGGAAGGTAAACATAATGTAGATACTTTTTACCCCGTAAAAGAATATCAACACCTTCATCATGTATTCTTTTAATATACTGAAACATCCTGAATTACCATATTCCTTATTGATTACATTCATGCTCCCTTATTCCATATAGAATTATGGATATTAATCCAAAAATGTTTTAAACCCCAACAATGATGGAATATGCAAATCATTAATCAGTTCCAAGGTAGTCAAGAATATCCAATTTAATTTATCCAAAACAATCATGTATTATTCCAAAATCACTACCTCAGTATCAGAACTATATTATGATTTATCTTTCTCTCAACCATATATTTTCCAAAAATTTATCCTGCTATTGAGTCACTTTTATTTGTTCCACACAATCTCAATTCCTTAATGAAATAGTACTGCAGTACAATCCTTATATACTCCATAATTATTATAACAAGTACATTGTTGATACAACACTCAATTGACATAATCAACATAAGAACTCTAATCATTCCTCTTCATCTGTGGTAGTATCATAACTTGATTATTATCCAATAGCATCATTTGTAGCATAGTCTGATGACTTGGACATAGGTTCGCGTAGTGTCCAAACTCATTGAAAATGAAGCATTGTAAATTTGAAACCATTTTCTTACCCTTGCAGTCACGTACTTTGTGCCCTTTTCCTCCACACTTATAACAAACTCCCATTCCTTTCAGGCAAGTTACAGGGTGTTTCTTTCCACAATTACCACATATGGGAAAATTCTTCTTTTCCCTCTTCCCTTTATCCATCTTTCTCTCTTCTATCCTTTTCTTCTCTTGCTTCCCTTCAAAGCCATAGGACTCAGTAAACTCTTTACTTATCTTATCAACACATGATATTATTTCTTCATATGATGATAATAAATGGGAGACTATTTCTCTTATCAATTCTAGCTTAAGACCATGAAAGATATGATCCTTCCTTCTCTTTGGATCATGTGCATTTCTGGAGTTCTCATTCCTTCTACTGGGCGCCATTTCTAAACAATGGCATAAACTAGATCAGTTTATGAATCAAAATACATAATCCCATACTTATAAAACACATAACATAAATTGAAATATTTATGGATATAATCCATAATCATAAAAATGTTTCCTTTGAGGATGTATATACTCATAAAACCTTCATAATGGTTTGTAAAGAAAATGAGAATTATCCTAAGCATATCCCCCGGGAGTGTCGTAACCAAGAGTGAAGCAAGGCCCGTTGTCGTGCACCAGTTCCTGTTCGAGTCTAGCTCAAAGCGGTGTTTTCGGGTTTTACCCCTAGGTACATATGTGCCAGAGACGCCTCTACCTGCTCGTATCCAGACAGGGATGTATTGCTCGGAAAACTCACAAAATCTCTACAATACCAAAATTCTAGGAAGTTCTTCTACACTAATCCTCAAAGTTCATCTTAGGTCTATGTGATCTAATCAGAGTTTATCTAAATCTAGCTTCCAAGGTTTGTACTAAACTTCCTCTGATACCAACTGTAACGCCCCGACCCCAGTTACCCAGAGTCGGAGCATTATTACATAACATTGGCATGATCACAAGAAAGATCAAATCTCGAAAGACCGATTGGTTTAGTAGCCTTGGAAACACTAGATATATTCATAAGTTTTACATTACATCATAAAATGAAAAACTAATACAACAACATAATGTTTCCACTGTCCACACTATTATCCCCTCATAATATCCCTGCAGGTCATTCATAACTTACTTCTTCACATCCTGGGGAAAATAAACATAGAAAAGGGGTGAGCTCAAATGCCCAGTAAGGATAACAATATAGCGGAAACTTTCATAAATAAGAATAAACATTTAAGGCAATGTATAACTAAAACAAAAGCCTTTCAAACATGAACTTTCAACATGGTATGGCATAAATAAAAAGAAATAATTCCATTTACTTATTCACATGGATATTCTACTAATCGAATAATCACATGAAAAAATCAATAACCACTTTCATAATATTGGAATGCATAATGCTGAACTTTAATTTCTTTGTCAAGGCCTCATCCCAAGACCTTGGGGCTAACTGTAACCGGAACCCAACCCGGAGTTCCTCTAATAACCGGACACCAACCCGGAGTGCCTCTAATAACCGGACACCAACCCGGAGTGCCTCTAATAACCGGACACCAACCCGGAGTGCCTCTAATAACCAGAGACCAAACCGGAGGGCTTACTTTTACCAGTCCCTAACCTGGAGGGCTTACTTTTACCAGCCCCCAACCTGGAGGGCTTACTTTAACCAGTCCCCAACCTGGAACATACTTGTCCAACACATTCATATGAAGTAAAGGTTGAAATATAACATAAACATTCTTATTGGAACTAGCATACGAAATGTCAATACTTTACTCATAAACCATGAATGCTATATAAATGACACATATACAGTCAAACATATCACAAAACTTCATTACAATATGGAAGTTTTATATCATAATAAATCAACTTCAAATAATCTTAAAATCCATCAAAGGATGTTGACATAGATGAAAATGTTTTTTTAAAAATTATTGAGAGAAATATCCCTTTTTCATGAAAACATTTTAATGTTACGCAATTTAGAAAGTAAGGAATTTAAATAAATTTTTGAATCAAAGTGTCCCATACCACTTTGAAACTTTTGAATGGAATTAACACTTTTAAAACATTCATTTTCATATAAATAAATCCTTACAAACCATTTTGAAAACATGGACATAAATGAGAATGATTTAGAAGAATAAATATTTAAAACATTTAAAATGATGTTTTAGTAAAATTTCCCTTAGAAATAATCCCTTTGAAAACTCTTTTATGAAATATGGACATGGATAGTAAATATGTCCCTGTAGATACTTACGTAAAGACAACCTCGGATATTAAAGAGATTGTGAAGTAAACCCTTATCAATTTGGTAACTTATGAAACATACAACCCATGAAAGAGGTATCATACAATGAAAATGTAAATACACATAAGGTAAAGTGTATTACACAAAGAATACAATTATGGGCAGTACATACACCACACAAAAGATAATAGTGGAAATATGGCATGAATCTCACAGAAATAAAGTGTGAGATGAAAACCCCTTACCACGTTAATCAATTGAGTCGTATGGATAAAAGTTAATAACCACCAAATTATTTACAGAATAACATGAATATAAAGATAATCATGATAATATATATCAAATGCCAGTACACCATACACCACTTTCAATAATTTAGTGGCGAATAAAGGAAATCTCACGGAATCGAATGTGAGATAAGAAAATCCCTTACCTTGTACTTTTCCTTGGATGGGGTAGGTTAACATCCTGTATAATGGTGAAATAATTGTTATTAAATTATACAAGAATCATATATATATATGATATCATATATGATCTTTTAACATTGATTTGTTAATAATATCTTAGAATTATCGTCGTTTCGGGTGTTAACGTACTCGTTTTCTTTTATATGTTTTGTTATATAAGACATGTTTGTAATGGATAGGTTGTATATTATTCATATCCAGAATGATATAAAGTCCTTAAACATCATTTTAAATCATCAAATGATAATTATACTTGAATGGATACGATGGAGAATGAATCTCATCGCGTTCGTGGAGACGGTAGTCCGTACGTACGCACGAGCGACAATATCATTCTTTTGATATTAAAATAATATATAAATGGATGGTATATCATATATACAGAATCATTAACATGTTATATTTATTATTTACATAAGTTACACATCATTATTATACCCATCCAAATAATAATATATTGAATAACAATTACACCACGACGTGGAGACGGTAAGCCGTACGTACGCACGTATGGTGAAATGTTATTCAAATGGTGGATAGAATACTGAATATGGTTGTAACATATTTATAATAACATCACAGTATATGTAAGATACTGGAGTTATTATTTTAGAATGGTAAGAACAAAGAAAGAAGATGTGGAAGAAGAAAGGAACTTGAAAAGGGGTGGTGAAAACATTACCTCTTCTTCGGGTTCTTCCTTTTGATTTGATCAAAAGGGCTCCTTAGGTGGGCTTTCTGATCAAACTAAGGCCTCTAGGTTGTAGTGAGGGATGTTGGGAGAGTATTTGGGCAGAGTTTGGCCGAACCAAAAGGCTTTGAAGGTGTGAAGAAATGAGAAGGAGGAGTGTCCTTTTATAAGAGGGGTGTGGGGCACCTTTGGAAAAGCTAGAAATATTAATTTATAATAAATTCATATTCGGTTTATAATGGCTCCAAAGTTGATTATTCAAAGTTTAAGGTGGGGATAGGTCGAAAACCACTCAACCAATAGAATTTAGACAGGTTTGGGTACTTATATTAACCTTATCTTTAAGTATTAACTCTAAGTTAATTAGTTTCACTCTTACAATGTCTCTTTGTATTTTTATATAATATGGTTAATAAACTTACTATATACATCCAAGAGACCCCCAAGTGGTCCATTAATGATGAACCTATCATGATATAAGTCTCTTGGCCGAACCTTAGATTTTTAGGAATTTAATATCAATTAATAATATAATATTTGTTTTAAGAACTATTTTATGTCAATTTTGACACTATTCAATAGTTGATTTTTGTGAAACTCATAACAGATTGATTACTTCGAACAAAGTAAATTAACTCAATCCTAATATATCATATTATCCTATAAAATTATTTTAATTCATTAAAAGTTTCATATTATATTTATTTGGGTAATTATAATATCAATGATTTTAATTTTTCACTATTATAGTAATTACTGCATCATCATTGTGTCATAAATAAAATAAATTATTTAATGTATAAAAATTATAAATAAAATATCATTATGTAGTAAATCTTTTTATCTTTCTAATTAATATTTATAATCTAAAATCCAACATATATAACCCTGTGTAACAATTATTTTTCTAAAAGATATATGCTTGTGTCATTTTTGTATTCATTTTAACTTAATTAAAATAAAGTGTCATTATCACTTACAAGTGGATCCATGTGGTCCCCAAATCGACCCAAAGATGCCCATGGTCGACCATGTATCAAAAAATAGGGTTAAGACACGTTTTAGGGTAATTTAGTATTATTATAATATTATTTTTTAACCCTTATTTACCGGATTTACCCTTAACCATGGTAAATAAAATATTTACCGCAGTAATTATTCAAAATGTCTAAAAATAAAAGTTACCTATTTACACAATTTGAACATCCTGATTCGAAATATGGAATCCATTTTCCTAAATTCAAAACACAGAAGTGGCAGAAATTAATTTAAAATTAATTCCCACTGTCAAAACAAAAAGCGTGTTTTTAAGAGATAATAACTATCAAAAGATTGACACTTGTTTATGTTCGGTTTAATTGTAAAATTATGTCCAATGACCAACATTATATTAAATGGTAAAAATATATTCTAAATATACTTTAAAACCACTCAAATTCATAATTTATCACTATTAATTATTTTGATTAAAAAAGTTGTTTTTAATTAAAATTTAGTAATTTTCACTATTCATCAAAATATGAAAGTTATCCGAAATGTACCAAAATTTCACCTTAGGCTAAATTCGATATTCCGAATACAAAAATGAAGTCCATTTTGAAATATAAAATATATATAATTTCAAAAATTAGGTATTACTATTCATAACGGCTAGTTTGATTGGTTGTGGTGTGTGTTAAAACTCAAGGTTGCGTACAACACACACTACTGTATTATTCAAAGAAAACGTACCGTGGAAGCTTGGGATGTTTCATTTTAAATTTTTGATGTCCCCATTTAGTCAAAAAGTTTAATTCACTATTAAAAGTTGATAAAAGTGCAATACTGAAAATTAATTTGTTCTTGCATTATGTCTAAGATACTCATAATATGGAAAAATTATAAGGATTATATAAAGTTTAAAATTTATTTAATACTATTCATAACCTCTTTTGAATGCATTTTTGGTAAGTAATTGTGCAAGTGAACTCGGTGTTGCGTGTAGTGCAAGTTATTGAATTATTTTGAAGAAATAACACATTATGAATTCTTGGGGTGTTACATTTGAATTTGGAAATTTAATGAAATTTAGTATTTATATATAGAAAAAAATAAATAAACATTCATTTTTTATTAAATGGTTAGAAATAATATAAAACCATTTAATCATTAAAAAGAAACTATTCTAGAAAAATATCATTATAAATTGTGAAATTTGATTTTAAAGAAGAAAATATATTAATAACTAGGGTTTAATTTATGAAAAATTAATTTTTATAGGTATAAAAAATATGAGATCACACATGTGATGACCGGTAATTTATATGAAATGAGAATAAAAATACTTGATATTTTAAATGCAATTTTTAATAAAAACACTGTTGTATATAATTGTTATTTTCATTTTAAAAATATATTTACCATATTTATAAATTTAATATGATTAAATAGAGTAAAAATATTTACTCAGAATTTCAACATTTATTATGAGGAGTCGTGTTATATTTTTAGTCTCAAAATAATTACCATGGAAAATTAGTGAATGGGGTTAAAGAGAAAAAAATTGGTAAAATGATATAACCCCCATTTTTTATGATAAAACTAATATTAAAATATTATACAATAACTTTTTTAGGTGTGCGTTTCTATATTACAATTATCACCAATATTTCTTTAGAAAAATAACCTATCTCCCATGAAACCATATTTATCCTTAATATAATAAAAGTTTCCCAATAAATGAACCTCATTTCCCCAATAAAAGGAACACTACTACACTAATTCTAAAACACACATATCATTAAATTTTCTATTTATTACACACCTAAATTTCCTCTCTTAAATTCTTCTTAAATTTTCTGGTAGTTATTTTTCCCATAGAGGAAAAAATTCATCATTAAAAAGGATCTCTTTATAAGATTACGTGAATTCATCAATGAAATTTTAAAGTAATTCTATATTATTTTCTATTACATAATCATTTACACTAATTAAAATCTAATTAAATACACTAAAGAAATATTATTTTCATTATTATTCATAAATAAAAATTATATTTTAATAATATTACTCTATAACCTTACACATTCATTAATATAACATATTTTTATTTTGGTCGGTTCAACCAACTACATGATAATCATTATACTATCTGAAAAACTGACATTATTAATGATTATAGAAACCAAAAGGACAAAAATAAATGATATTAATTTTAAATTGTTTTTATTATTATGATTCTATAATGGTAAATTTAGATGAATGATTAGTGTCAAGAAATTCATTATTATCGGTAAAATTAATCAAACCACATGTCTTAAGAATTCTATTTTTATGAACCATACCAATATCATCCATTAGATGAATATGGGACTATATAAAAAATTTTAGAAAAATTATTCCACTACATAGACATATCTTGGAATAATGAACATGTTATTAATGTATTTGGATCAATGTAAACATACAAAAAACTTTTATTGAGCAACAAAAATTACTAACATCTAATGATTAAAATAAACAATTACTTAATAATATGTGTGTAATGGATTATTATAATTGAATATTATAAATATTAATTAATGGTAACATGGTTATTAAATAATTTACTAAGATGGATATGTTTATTATATATGGGGTTTTAGTGTGTTCATTGAATTTGGGAGTTTATATTAGGGTTTCAATTTTGAATTATTATTCATTGAGATTTGTTTCGTAATCACCACTTATTTTAATTTATTTGGTGTACATACTAACCTATGTAAGTATTTTATCTTAATTTTCAAGTAATAATTTATATTTACATATTATTTTTTTGTAAAATATTATGAACCAAACGTTTTCAAAGTCATAAGGGCTTATTTTCCAATATTACATTGAAATAAATTTTTTCCCAAATTTACAATAGAAAAATTTATATGATAACTATATATAAAAAATATATATTTTATTATCATGTTTTTATATATTTTTACATGTTTTGTAACATTTTCTGAACTCATTTTTTCATATTTCACATGAAATGATGCTTTTAACGTGAATTGAACTTATTACTTCTATTTATCCAAAAATAATTTTTTTAATGTATATGTTTTCATATTGTTTTTTGAGGTATTTATTCATTCCAATATGATTTATTAAGTTCATTTCTATTAACATTGACGTTTTTACAAAAGTGTCAATCTAATCATTAAAATCACTACTTTATCTGTTTACACATAGTTATTTTCTCCCACCCTTTTCATTATTTTTCATTACAATGTACCCTTTATATGTTTTCATGGTTCATAAATATATTTTTTATTTACAGTATAATTCATTTTATAAAACCACTAAATTATAAATTATGTCCTTATAAAATAAAATTAATCCAATTTGTAAAGAATATTTATTCTTAATTTCTAAATAATTTGATAATGTTATTCTAAGTCGTTTTTCATATATTTCAATGTTATTTAATATTTATTATATTTCGTTAGGAGTATGTTTTTATGAAATCATTAAAATTTATTCTTGAAAAATTTATTTATTATTTTAGATTTTTTATGTCACCTATTTCCTTCTCACATGATATTTTTACTTGGATTGATTTATGAATGTGATCATGTTCATGTAGAAAAAAATATATGGTTTATAATTATGTGATGATTTGATCTCATATAGCCCTCTAATGTATTAGGTAAATCATTATATCTCATGATATATTATATTATGGGAAATGGGTTGTTAGTCTTGTCCATTATATTATTTTATGTATGTGGTTATCCTAGCCTATAATGATATGCATATCCTTTTAGTTGAACTAGACATAAGTAATGATTTTATATGTGTATGATATATTCCATTTTTATATTTCCATGGATCATGATTATTGTCTATTATATAAAAATGTATATGATACATTCCTAAGTTATTCCAAAAACCATATGTTATATTCATGTTCTGGATTCCTGATTTAGTAGGTATGATTTATTTATGTTGTATTAAAATAACTTTACTATTTTCTCAAACCCACATGTTCATATTATGCTCACTTATGATCCATGACTGATATCTCACATGATTTACCACTTATTAAGTGTCTTAACTCACCCTTTAGTATGTTTAGATTCCCTATATTACAAATTAGTGTGTAAAATATGATTTATATAGTAGGGGTTCAAGTATGATTAAAATATGGATAAATGTTCAATTTTTTTTCATATAATTCATTTATATAACTAATATCCATGGGAAATAAATATATAGGTTCTGGAGAGTGATTAATTAAGAAATGAAATAGATTTTAATGTAAAATGATGTAATATATATATATATATATATGTTATGGTTGGTTAATCTCAACAGTAGGTTAATGATTTAATATAAATTTAATGATTAGGTATTCAAATTAATCATACTCACTTTATATAATAAACTTTTTATTTTTTTTCTATTATCACCCAGATTTAGTGGTAATGAGAATATATATCAATATTTAAAATTTATTTATCCCCTATTTTTTTAAGAAAAAAAATCACGAGTCAAGGGTAATTGAAAATTATTCTCATTATTAATTGAATTAACTTATAGTATTCAATTCACACCTAAATACTCATATCAAATTTCATAAAAAAAGAGTATAATAACACAAAAAAGAAATTTTAGGACCAATAAATAACTTTTCACAAGACCTACAATATGAATTTTTAATTTCTTAATATTGAAATGGTTTATAAGATTTGGTGTAATTGAGATCAGTTCCACTCTATAAAATATCATAATGTAGAACCTCGCCAAAAATTTATAGGGAAAACCTAAGATATATTTAGGAAAAATACTAGTAAATAGGAATAATGTAGGAGGTAATAACTTCCATTCACCATCCCAAAATACTATGAGCATCAGACCCACAATTTTTATAATGATTTTTCGAACTTATAATTGATATGGCCCAACTTTTCATTCATCATATTCATACTCTCTCATAGTAGTATATTGAATACTAGCTAGAGAAGATAAATAAACACAACATTAATAACATTTTATATGATCTTATGGAATGATTAACTCATTCTTAATAAAAAATATGTCCAAGGTATTTTTATTAAGGGTAATGAAATATCATATATGAAAATAAGTTCACACCAAAAAAACACAAGCTAAATATTTATTACTAATCCATAATCACTTTTCTAAAGGAGTCCTTATAAGATTTCAAGATGAATCGACTCTCGATATAAGAAGTTGAACCCGTTTCTTAGAAAAATAATAATGACAAGATTATATAATATACAAAACACATGTGAATGTATAATTTAATATATAATTTCTTATCACTATGGATGGATATACATTAGCCTAATATTTAGATCTCTCACCAGAAAATTCCCTACCTATAACATCTAGATTGAATAGTTTTTATAGTTACTTCTAAAAATGATATCAAACTGACTGTTAAATTTATAAACCACTCTAGATTCCTTGAATAGATCTTCTTACAAGTGGTCAAATCCCTCTATATGACTATGAAATAATATAGGTATGATATTATTGAGGCTATTATGGTAACTTTACATCATTCTCATAAGGTTTTATCTAGTAAAATCACTAGATATAACCACACTAGACTTATAAGTTTTAATGATTCACCCTAGAGGTGAAATATGAATTTGTGTGTCCTAGAAACCCACATTGATAACATTAAAATGATGTTCTCTCATAGTCAAGAGGTAAAGGAGGTATTCCACCATTACTAACATAATTATCCTCTTACTAGTATTGATTATATTGACATGAAGATATACTACCCATGTTTCAATCAAGAGGTAAGCCGCAAGTCCTTGGGCTATACATGTGACCCATCCAATTTGAAATAATTTTCTTCATGACCTATGATATGGTGGAATGGTTGAATAGAAAAATATATTCTATAAATCGGTCTTTTAACTCCATCTCAAAGTTCCAAGATTTATATTACTCATCCCCAATCAAGTAATTAGAAATAAAGAGATAGGTGATCATGGAAATGTACTATAATTCTATCATGTCCTCTTTATTAATTCCCATAAATCTCCAATACATAATTTATAAAATATTATCAAGGTAGTATTATTAATAAAAAAATAAAAAAAATCATTTATATATCAACTCCTCTTACTTCTTGAATATTACCATAAAAACCCACCATCAATGAGAACATCCATTAAATATAAAAGTTTCCGATCAAATCACAGGATACTAAACACGTTTGATGATTATGGGGATATAATAAATAAAATAATTCTATTATTACACTTCCTAGGCGTGATATCACCTAGAAATTTTGGGGTGATGAAGTAGGAAGTATAACATAACATCAGTAACAATGTATTTTCATCACTAAAATTCCATCCGAACATTATCTAGTTGCTGAACCATCAAATCAAAAACATGAAAATAAATGATTAGCATAAAAGATGGTGAATTCCCATCAACCCCTTCCTTCATGAATGGAGGTAAGTAACAAGAATTCAAAATATACATTTATTTTTAGAAAAAAATTCAAACAAATAACCAAAGATAAACATGTACATTTAAAATCATGAATAAAAATTGGTCATCTATAAATTTACCATACTAAATTTTAATTTCATTAACCACATACATATATAATTTAAATATTAAAAAATAGTTTTCAAAATCAGAATTTCAAACATAAGTATAATTATATAGTTAACAATGATAAAAAAAGTACATACTCAAATAAAAAACAATAATATTTATATCTATCTAATGGTAACTAATAATTAATTAATAAAACATAATTTTTATTAGTTTTAATGGTTCAATTAATTAAAATTTTCATATGTTAAAAAAATCTATGAAATCACACATAATGAAAAAATGGGATACTTTCCTATAAGTGCATACAAAATGTAATGACCTTGACTTTTTAATTAAATTTTTATGAAATTTAATAATGAATATAGTTGGAAACATTAATTTTTGGTTCTATAGAGGGAACCAATATTCATTTTTTAATTTTATCATTGAATTTTATGTCTTGTTATGAAATTATTTGTGTTTTAGTGTGTGACTTGATGATCGATAGGAGGTTTAGGGGTTCAGGTAACTCAATCGGTTGAACCACTTGAAATACTAGGATTGAATATTTCACTAGGTACCTGGTTGGGGATCACTTGGTATCCAATAATCTTGAAAAAGAAGATGGAATTTGGGGGTGCCACTGGTTACCTAGTTTCACAATACCAGGTACTCAGTAGACATGTTCGGAATTTTTCATTAGAAAGGGTCTTTTTGGTTTTATTAACTCAATTATTTTATCCCCTTTACCACTTAGATTGAACCTCATTCATTAATACTATATGGGGAGCTCCCATATGGATCTATTTTAGTATAATTGTAACTATAATCTTATTACATGATTTAATGTGAAATATTGGGGCTTTATATAGGAAAATCAAAGGTAAATAACTCTGATCCCACTCTTTTATTCCCTATTCTCTATTATCCCTATATATTAAATTCTTTATTATTTCCATATAGTGTGTGGGTATATTGATTAAGGTATTATCTATATTAACTATGATACCCATTTTCATACTTGTGTTCAGTTTTATTTGGGTTAGAGAATAGAAAAGTGGGTGAAATTTAATGACTTTATCACTACTATTATGATGTTTCATTATATATATATTTATACAATTCACTATTTTTTAGATTTATTATTTATTTTCAGGTATAATTAAGTTAGGTTTTTCAAAAAATTAATAGTTAGGATTATTATAGTGATGTTATTCATAATTTTTTTTCTAGGTTTCTGTTTAGTTTTCAATATGATGACTTTGATTACATGGAAAATTGATTAGAAAAATTATGCAATGTGATTTGATGAGTTTTAAGGGATTTTATTATGTTAACCATGTATAATGGACGACTCATCAAAAAAATTTCATTTATATGTGGTTCCCACCCATATGGAATTTCATTACTCTTTACTTTCAATTCATCTACCACTATTGTTTTTGAGATTGAAAATATAATACTTTATTGATTTATATTGTGTTATTATAGGGTTTACATGAGTAATTTGATAAGTCACATAGTAAACTTATCTATATCAACCAACTTGGACATGGGGTTTATGGAAAAAATATATATTTTACTAAAAAACTCTATTTTTGTTAAAAAATAATAATTCATTAAATATATTTAGTTTGAAAATATATCATGTCATAGATTGGTTATCTATTAACATCACCTCCCATAATTAACAAATTTAATAAATATGGGTTGTTAGAAAATTTATCCTCCTATCAATAAATGCCCAAACTGAAGTAATTATGTCATAATTAATATTAATAGTTTATAAAATGTTAATGAGTCATAAGAGGTTTCATGGTTCTTATGTGAAGTAAAAGAAAATAATACCTTGTCCCTAGGTACCTCAATTTACCTAGTGGGAGTCCCAACCATTATTAATTCAAAATATAACTATAATATCATAACTTAAATTCAAAAAATAATTAAGTGATTTCCTTTATCTTTGTTTAAACTAAACTTTTTTTGGAAAGTTAAACATCCATTTAATCATCAATGTTTCCCACACTAGACCCTTTTATCCCTTCAATGGATTCAAAAATTCCCATAATGACTTAATATTAGAATTATGGAATTTTTGTATCTAAACAAATATTGTGTCTTTAATAAATATATTGTGACCGGATTTAGTAAAAGAATTCATTGTTATACCATTTAACATTTACCATCAATTCATGGTTATTTATTCACATGTTAACTCAATGTATTTATAAGGAAATTATCAAAGCATAACCATGTTTAAGAATTTTAATAGATTGAGAATCATTGATTACGATATTTTTATGGAAATAAATGATTTACTTCATAAAACCTATTGGTACTATTTAACTGGGTTTCCAAACAAAAATAATAATAATTTATTATTCAATTAAATATTTTTATTCAATATATAGTGATGAATTTGGTGTTTATATCATGTTAGGCCTCCAATTTATTATTTAATTCAATAAAAAAAATTTATTTTCAATATTTTTATTTCTATGAACCTAAAATTTAGGTTTCTAAGTTTTGTGAAATTTTTATCTTATAAATGAAAAAAGGGTTAGTTTAAATTTTTTAAATAACAGTGATTCAAATTTAATTAATGATTATTTTACATAATTAATTTTATATGTATAAAAATATTTTCTTTGAATGAAACTATAATTTAAAATTCATTTCTTACATAACCATTTTGTCTTGTTTCCCACCAAGGTTATATTACTATAGAAAAGTGTTGGTTATGTCCAAAATTTTATTTCATTCCTAGTTATAACTATTTTACAACTGTATCTAACCATGTTGTTCTTAGTTCCTTATTTTTCTAAAAAATGATGAATCTTGGATTGATTCCATGTTTGAAATATGTTTTACTGGATGTCCATATACTTGATTATTCCTTATGATATAGTTATATTGTAATCTAATACAATTTATATAATTATTATGTGAAACTTTCATAATATACATGTTTTTTCATTAATAAATAATGTATGTCGTTTCAATATTGTATTGATCATGTCTATTTTTTTTTTCTATAATGGACATTATAAATGTCATAAGGGAATTGTTATCTGGTTATGAAAACTACTTATTATGATTATATTTTTGTGTTTTATGTCATGTCATTTTTAATATAAATACCCAAAATAATCTCAAATAAAGGAAGAACTATATTAATGGTGTATGATTATATCATGTAATAAAAAAGGTTTCATGTATACCAGTTTTTTATGGATTGGTTGATGGAATAGTGCATGCTACTACATATTATCATGACCATGTTGTGTTGTATGCTATGTGAATTGAAATATTAATAATTTAAATGATTTATAATAAAGGTATAATATTTTTTAAGGAGTATAATTATATCATTCAAAATAAAAGGTTCAAATTTAGAATTCTTTTTGATGGAAAAGTTGATGGAATAGGATAGAACCATGGCGCCCTAATGTTATTATACCCCTTTCCCTACACCTAAAAGGGATAGTTAACTTGGCTATCTTGACTATATTATACTCTTTTCTTTTTCTACCAGAAAGGAATATGTATAACACCTTGAATTTTGTAAAAATTATTTGTAAGCCACCCTGAATTAAATTTATTTTTCATCTCAGATTCTGAGAACTAATCTCAAAGAATATATGACAGATATGGAACCTTATGGTATAGTAAGCTATGCATTAAAAATAATTATGTTTTTTGTTATGTTTTTATTCCATTGATGTCCTATAAAATTAAAAAATAATTTTTTTGGGTATATTAATGTAAATGTATAGGATGATCTAAAGATTCACCTTGGTATATTCCATTTATATTGGAACCTTGGTGGTTACCAATAGAGTAGTATTCACTCACAACCTATAAGTGAAATCTAGAAGAAATATATATTTATACTCTATCATGTAGGATCCTACATGTATTAAAATATGTATAGATAATCTATTTTCACTATTCTTGTTCATTATCAATATAATTTTAGTTCGCTCAATGATGGAGCTAGTGACTATAGGATGTGTAAGCATAACCAAGAATATTTGAGGCCCATGTTGTACTGTTTAATTTAATCTGATTATGAATTATTGATGTATGGAATTTATTTCACTAATGTATTAATTATAAATTTTAAATAATATATTATTGGTATATTTCTCCCCAACCATACTTCATGATCTGAGACCATATTCACCATCCCTGGTGATCAAGGAGGGCTCCTGGGGTCATATCATTGCCTGATCAGGGTACCATTAAATTGATTCAGACTATGTTCATTAAAAATGTGTACCGAATAATATAACTGATACTATTTTTAATTTATATTTTTCACTATGGTTAAGATTAATCTTATACCAGAGATAGGATAGCCTAGATGTGAAAAGTAAACCATATAGTGACATTGTAAACCTCTTTATGGTGAAATATCAAGTTAGCTGATATGTCCATGCAGTTTGAAAGAGAAAACAAGTGTATATTAGGTATCAATTTTATTATAGAAATTGTTTATATGTAAGAATCTATGATTTTATTTGGGGATTGATCAGAAGATAAATTCCCTAGTGGTTTATACATCATAAGTATATGTCATTAGGTATGCACATTTGGGAAGAAAAACATTTCATGTCAATGCCTATATTTTTTATAATATAATGGGAATCAACTATAGGTTTCTATTAACTAAAAAATTAATAGTATATATATTTATCATATTTTATTATATATATATATATACATGATGAAAATGTTAAGATAAATATAGAATTGGTTCTTTCGATTGAGATTATCATATTCATTTATATTAATTACTATTATTTTTTTCAATGATCACTACTAAGCATGCTTATGATATTCTATAAATTATTAAAATCATTAAATAATTTCTCTTATAATTTCTTTCCAAGGGAAATTTTATTTATTTGAGACCATTTTTTAATTAATTCATTGATATATGTCTACTATACAAGTCATTAGTACTTGAAAGAGAATGGATTTACTTATTTTTGATATACTGATAAGTTATTTATACACTAAGACTAAATAATGATTAAAACCTTCCTTATTTATTTTTTACATGTAGTTATAATTATATTCATTATTTATTATCAAATAATTCTTCTATTAACTATATTTTTCCATACTAAGTACTCTGATTAATTTGAGTATGACACTGTTTTGAGATTTGTTTATAGTAAGATGTACGTATACACTAAAATGAAAAAAAAAACAAAACAAAAAATTCATTATGGTATTTTTAATAGGATAATAATGTGAAACTACTGATATTTTTTTGATAAGTGCTAAAAAAATTGGTTTCATAATATAATTTTTTTATATATAGAATGAAAGTGAGAAATTATAAAAAAATTAAAAAAAATTCATTAAAAATAAGTCTCTAAGAGTTATTTTTTCATGGATGGTGTTACATAAAATGAGTTATGAAATTTATTTTAAAATGTAAATTTAATTTTTATTCCATTAAGTGGATAGTTTTGATTGATTGAAATAGTTAAAAAATAGAGATTAGAAGATCCTAGGTAAGATATATGGTTGGGATAACAATTATATAACAATTCATTTTAGAATTATAATCATAGAAATTCATAGATATCTATAATTTCTAGGAATTTCATGTCATGACCCATCCTAGTGGGGCCCATGCCGCGACTCCCCAAACCCACCTCTAGTAGGACAGGGGCTGGTGACTAGAACCGAGTCGGCATATCACTAACATGGGAGGCATTGCCTATGTACATGTACACACACACACACACATCTCCAAGACCTGAAATGATGAAATGTAAAAATCACTATGAAACAAATGCATGCATACCACTATACCAACCAACAGAGTACTTTAGGAAGTAAAGTGTAGTAAAGTAAACTAGGCTAGAATACATTCTCACCAAAAGAAAGTTTCTGCAAACTACAAAGTCCAACTTGTAAAAAATAGGTACTAGGATTTCTATTTTGAAGCCACTAGAACACCTCAGTCTTCCTGAGCTCACAAAGCTCTGTCCGGTCCTAGTCTATCAAAAGGTCACTTGTCTGCAAAATACACAACACGTACGAGAAAATCCCATGCATGGGTGAGTATAAAAATACTCAGTAGGACACCCTGAAACCATAAAAAAAAAGAAAAGATATATCCAAATCTAAAAAGTATATTTCTACAACACATATAACAAGGATATCAAGATATACTCAATCCAAGAAATATAGTCTAGAGGTAAGTCACAACTACCACATACCAATACTAGGGATTTAGTCTAAAGATTCCACAAGCACTCATCTAGGAGAACATGATCCTGAGTATGATAGCTCTGATGACATATGAGTGAGAGGTATTTTTTGTCACGAACCATCATGAGGGAGATACACTAATAGATCTGAAGAGAGATATTATACATAGATGAGGATCACAACCAAGGCCATGGGGTGATACCAAAAATTCCATATGGTTTAACCTATTAAGTATAGGATCAATAATTAGTGAATTTGGTCACGTCAATACTAAGGAATCTACCTAGGGAATGAATAATGAATAGAGGATCCTACTTCGGGCCTCTGAGAGGGGATTCCAACAACTCTATCCAGGAATTACTGCTAAAGGGATCATACTCCTATGAGTAGTAAATGATACACATCAAACATCGGAGAAATTATCAAGGACACAAATCCGAACAAAACTTGTCTAAGAAATTGTGTACAAGAGATTCAAGCCATGTAGAAAGGGATACATGACATGTAGTAGGTTTTCACAATGTGTTCCTTGACCCTAGGTACTACTCGTATATAACAACCTGTGTCATTTAGAACATGTCATGTAGAATATTAGTACACACTATGTAGAAGGGTCAAACGTCATGTACTTACATCTATGATTCACCCATGTATTCCGGCCGGGTGCTAGTATATGGTGGACACCTGTGTCTGCCTACCCATGTACCGGTACACAGGGTAACCCGTGTAACTAGTCTGGTCCAAGACATGTGGTGGGGTACATTCCATGTAGGCAACCTGTTTACTCCACCCCATGTCTATGTATATTTTGAGATACACTTTGAGTCTCTGAGAAGGGATTACATTCCATGTGATAGGGCCACACATCGTGTGGTGTTTAACTCTCTCCTGAACCATATCTACCACTAAGTGGGGCCCACATGCTGTGTAACCCCGAGTTACACGCCATATTGATCATTATTTTCTAGAAACTATCATTCCTCCACCATGTTCCTAGTTTGATAATATTATTTAATTTTAGTGATCATATCACATCAAAACCACAAATCCAACTTTGCCTCATCATCACAAGAATGAATCTGTGAGTTTCGAGCCTTCAACCAACTCCAAAATCCGATTTCGATCACCCGCACATAAATTTCCTGAAGAAATATATCTTCTGAATCACTTTGATTCATCCTTCTCTATTTCCATTTCACCTCTATTAGGTTGTCCCAATGCCATATCATCAATTTCGGATTGTTGTACCAAGAAATGAATGTGAAACAATCAATTGTTCATTATCCATGAAGAATTAATAATTTGTAGAACATATGAGTTAGAATAAATACGCACAAAGAAACTATCCCAAGGAACTTTCCTATATCATTGTTCATTTAGGTCTCACTCTGTTCCCATAAGAACGATCAAAAAATCAAAAAATAAAACATCCCCACAAATCCTTAGGTGAAGACCATCCTGCAAGAACAATCGAATCGTGGATCAACATGTTTGTTGGTTGGTCTGCGTTCATCATTGAATCTAATAATGGGGAAAATAAATCAAAAAAAAAATGAACTACATTAGGGTTGGATCATTCATTAATGAGTATTTATCATCGCATCACCTCTATTGGCATGATGCATCAATAATAGTTTCAGTCGATCTCTGATCCAAACATCATCATCATTTGACATCAAGAGAGTTCTCTAGGGTTATCTCTAGATCCTCCAAGGATTTTCAAGGTTATGAGAATAAAACTAGATCCCTACATAAAGACTTAATTAAAAGAATAAGTGTCGCTGCATCACTATGTAAATGAAACAGAGAAATAAAACAATTCTTCAATTTAACTTATTTTTTTTAAAACACTCAAAACTACTTTTCACAGTCAACCCACATCGGTCGAGGTTAAGCCACACTTAGGGAAATTATTCTACTATGAATGAAATAGTTCCCTCATATTTATGATCCGGTCACCCATTAATAATTTATTTTACCTTTTCCGGAAAACTGCTTGCATGTGCTATTTAATATATTTAATATTTTTCAAGAAATTATTTCAGGAACACTGGGGTTCAGAATCTATCTTCATATTAGTTTTTGGTCTCGAATTAATTACATATAATATTTAAAAATAATAGATGGAAAATATGGGACATTAAGTTCTCCCCACCTTGGAGATTAATGTCCCAAAAATCAAAAAACAAAGGCTATACAAAATGATGTGGGTACTGTGTAAGAATCCAAGCCTCCTGCTATGATGTTATCTCCTAGAGATTCATGTTCTTCCACCAGACACACACTAAAGGAATTTCTCACCCACTAAGTATCCTCTCCTACCAAGCCTTGATCTCCACTTGGTAATCAGTAAAAGTCAATCAATCCTCAATGTACATCTCTCCCAAGTCGATGACTTGTGATAGATCATGCACTGACCTCATCAACTATGACACATGGAAGATATCATATACCCGGTCTAGCTACAGGAGTAGAAATAAGTGGTATTCCACCTCTCTAACTCTACAAAATATTTGAAAATGGCTGATAAACTTCAGAGATAACTTGCTGACTTAGAAAAATATCTATAATTTACATCTATTTGAAACTCGAAGGAACACATAGATTCCTTACTTGAATTATAAATGCCTCAGATGCCTATCAACATAATATTTATGATGACTTTGTGCAATCTTTATCCAGTCCTGGATGATCTACACCTTCTCAGTATTAGTTGAGTCCTACTATGGTCCCATTATTTCTAACTATACTAGGTTAGAGCAACAATGTAGGGACTGGCTGGGTTCCCCGTACAAAGCCTTGAATGGTGCCATACCAATGGTGGAATGGTAGATATTGTTGTACATAATATCCACCAAAGATAGTTGATCCTCCCAACTATGATCGAAGTCCAACATGAAATCCCACAACATGTCCTCCAGGACCTGAATGGTCTGCTCCATCTATCTGTATGACTGGGGTGAAATGCTTTTCTCAAGTGCAACGGAGTCCCAAATTCCTCCTGCAATCCCTCCCGCAATTGGGATGTAAAAATATAATCACTATCATAAAATATCATTAATGATAATCTATGGAATTGAACTATCTACTGAACATAGTGGCATCCCATTTTATCGACTGATATCTACTCCCAGATATCTAGGTAGTGGCACGACTTTGTGATTCAGTCAAGAATCACCCAGATGGAATCATTCCCCCTAGACTTATGTGGTAAACCTATCATGAAGTCCATTTATATCCCATCCAACTTCTATTACATCACCTCAAGGGGTTAAGCTAAACCCACTAGAACCTGGTTCTCATCCTTCACCTGTTGGCATGTAAGGGATCGATAAATGATCTCTACCACTGCCTTATTTATCTTTGTCCACCAAAATCTACATCAGATGTCATAGTGCATCTTCACTACTCTAAGATATACCACCAAAAGGTACATATGAAACTCCCATAGAACCTCCTACTAAAACACCACTGGTATAACGATGCATCTTATGAAATGGATGACGTGCTCCCCACCATGTGAATATCTATTAGGCGCATTTTCTGTACACATCTGAGAATATAGGGTCTCACAATCAGATCCCTATGTTGTGCCTCCATGACTTGCTGTAAGAGTAGAGGGGTGACATCCATCAATTGGAGATAATTTGATCCATCTACATCCACAAAGGATAACTGCAACGAGACCAAATGCTCCAATGGATCGTTCGAAAACTAAGAACTAGATCGCCTGATAAGAGCCTATACCACCACATTCCCCTTCCTAGGAGTATATAAAATCTCAAAGTCATAGTCTTGGGGAAGATATGGCCATCACCTGTATCTCATGTTTAGATAATTTTAGTAGAAGATTTACTTGAGACTCTTGTGATTAGAGTAGATGATATATCACTCACCCATTAGGTAGTGTTGCAACATATTCCATGCGAAGACTACCACTACCAACTCATGATCATGGGTCACATAGTTCTAATCATGTGGAATCAACTAGAGTGAACCATAGACAATCACCACTTGCCTCTACATCAGGACACAACCTTTTATGGTCCCAGATGCATCATAGAACACTACGTACTCGACACCCTCCTTTGGTAATCTCAATATTGGAGTGCTCGTCAAACTCTGACTCACCTGCTAGAAATCCTACCGACACTTCTCTATCCTTATAAAATGCTTCCCTTTTTAATTCAAAACTATCATTAATGCAGATACCATAGATAAATCATGTATGAATATCTGGTAATAGCCGACTTGGACAAGGAAGATCCACACCTCCTTCACACTCCTAGGTGGATCCCATGTTAACACCGCCTCCACCTTGGATGGGTTCACTGCCACTCCGTCCGCTAAGATAACATGTCCTAGAAAGTGGACCACATGAATACATAATTGGAACTTCAAGAGTTTCCTATAAAGCTAGTGCTCTTAGAGCACTTCCAAAACCATCTTTAAGTTCCTCACATGCTCTTACTTAGATGCCGAGTACACAAGGATGTCATTGATGTAGACTACCATGAACCTATCTAAGTAAGGCTAGAAGATTTGGTTCTTGAGTCCCATGAACACTATTGGGGTATTCGTCATGCCAAATGGAATATCCAAGTACACATAGTGGCTGTAGAATCATCTAAAATCCGTCTTCGATATATCCTTGTCTCATACTCACAACTGGTGATATCCTGATCTAAGGTCAAACTTTGAGAACCATCATACCCCTCTCAACCGATCTAAGAGTTCATCGATCCTTTTTAGTGGATACTTGTTCTTCATGGTCACCAAGATCAATCATCAGTAGTCTACACACAACCTCAATCCCCCGTATGCCTTTTTGGCAAACAAAATTGGGTCCACCTAGGGTGAAACACTGAGTCTCACGAATCCATTACTCTTCAAGTCCTAAAATTGCACCCTCATCTCATGAAGATCTATGGGATCCATCTGATATGATGGTACTAATATCAGTGCTGTTTCCGGGTGTAAGTTGATGCAGAAGTCTATCTTCTAGTGAGGAGGTAATTCTGGAACATATTTAAGAAATACATCCTTGTGCTCTACCACTAATATTGGGAACAGGAAACTCATAAAATCTACTACACCGAGGGTTATTCTAGCCTAATCATAAGTATTTGGATACACCATCCTATGAATTAGTCCATCATGTGCTTCCTAGGTTTTCCTTTCACCAATAAAGGAAAACCTTATTCCATCATTGCAGACACATGCCACCCTTCTCCTTAAACATTCAATCTGGGCATGAAATGTGGATAATTATTCCATACCAAGAATGAAATTGTAAGGCCTCAACTCTTCCAATAAGAGATTCCAACCAAAACCCTTTCCTCCAAGGTTCAATTCACACTATTAGCATAGATGTGTGATCACTGAGTCTTCTCTATTGGGTGTCTCCAAGAATAAGGGTTGAGTCAACGGTTCAAACAAAATATCTAGGCCTCAAACAAGATATGTGAAAAAAAAGGAATGAATATAACCTATGTTTATCTATATTAAAACTAAATTAGAAAAGATATATATCATACCTCAAGTCATTCCCAGAGCCCCTAGTTCATATGTCTCAACCACATGCAGTTGTCCCTACCGCTGTCCTCCAGCTCCCTGAGCTTGGCGTACACCTCCTGGGGGTGGTGGTGGTAATTAGTCGAAACATTGACAACTTCTTGATACTCTCCCATATCCTCTACCACATCAACCAACATGTAGATCTACCTACTCTTATCATTGTATTTTCCTCGGTGATCCACCCACTATTTCCCTATCAGCGGTATGTCAGGTTGGACAATATCGAGTGAGATGTACCCTACCATCACATGAATTATACCACCTCTCCCTAGACTGACTGGACCCACCATATGAGCCGAGAACTACAGATCCTTTATCTTGGTATCTCCTCTTGAAACGTCTCCCACATCCAGATACCTAAGACAGATGTCAGCTTTTTACTACCGAGGTCTTGGAACCTGCCTGCCTACTAATGATTGTCTTTGGCTGCATCTTCTCATCCAAGAATCTTTTGACAAACAAGGCTCACTCAAGAACCCTATTATTCATACAAATTCATAGAGGGGTAATACTAGATCATAATTTTCTACACATACCTCTCTTAAAGGTATGATTGCAGAAGTACTGATCTCTAACCATATCAACTGAGTACCTGAAAAGGTTGGTGAACCTTGATGACTAGTTAGCCACCATCATGATAACCTTATGGAGATAAAGAAGCTCTTGTATATTCATATATGTCAGCCTAACTAGTAGAACTCCTCTCTAAATATATGCTCGAAATATATTCATAGAAGAGTCACCTGGTCGTGAGTTTCCATGGTTGAACTACACCATAGCCCTACTGATCCATGTAGAAGGCTCATTGCCAGGAAAACCATATGATCCACCGATGTCCTAATAGATGGAAAACTCTGGTCACTACCTCAAGACAGTTCTTAGCCACCTGAGGGTCGGGCTCACCTTGGAACCTGAGGGGTCACTGTCTCAGAAAATCATGGAGCACACTCAACCTATGCTACTTATCTTACGGTATAGTGGGTACCACGTGCTACTCCACAGGTGGCAGTATGGTTGGTGCACCACCTAGAATGGCATCTAGGGAACTGGTCCCTGTATTGAAGCCTCATCACTGAGGGGGTCATCATCACGATTGATCTACTAAATCCTAGCTGGTATGCATCTCAGGGGAATACTGTAAGAAAAAAAGATGTACCACTGTCAATGAGTATATTTGGAGAGATGACTCAAGAAGGAAATGGAACCACAATCCATTCCTATATGATGCGTGAACATTTATTTTCCATGAAACTAGTGTTCTCATGCACCTAGTTGAAAATAAGGTTGTCAGAGTCCTGGGGTTTGGATATGTTAGCTGCACTCACGAACACTAAATTACCTTTCTTGAAAGATGAACTCAAAACACTTAACACTATTTCCCAAAACCAATCTCACAGACTCCTAGTCTTAAGGTAGAACCGACCACCTCTGATACCAATCTATCATGAACTGTCCTAGTGGGGATCATGTTGTTAATCCCCAAGCCCGCCTCCAATAGGCCCGAGTCTGGTGACTAGCACTGAGTAGGCATATCACTAACCTAGGAGGAATTTCCTACGTACATGTATGCACACACACATCTCCAAGACCACAAATACTAAAATGTAAAAACAACTAACAAACAAATTCATGAATACCACTATCCCAACTAATAGAGTATTACAAGAAGTAAATTGAATTAAAGTAAAATGGTCTAGAATAAAATCCCACCAAAAGAAAGATTCTATAAACTAAAATGTTTAACATATAAATAAAATAGGTACTGTGACTACTACTCGAAACTATAGAAACACGTTAGACTACCTAAACTCACAAAGATATGTCTGGTACTGATGCGTCAAAAGGTTTTCCGTTTGTACAAGAAAAAAGATGTGCATGCAAAGGACATGCAAGGGTGAGTGTAACAATACTTAGTAGGACACCCAAAAACACAAATAAATACATAAAGGAAAGATGCAGCCATCTCTACATATCATATATCTACAACACATATAACAAGGATATCCAGATATACTCAATCCAAGACATAATGTATGGAGGTAAGTCAAAACTACCACATACAAATACTAGAGATTCAGTATAAATATTACACAGGTACTCATTCTAGAGAACATAATCCTATGTCTAATAGCACTGATGATGTCCACCCAAGAAATACTATTCATCAGGAACCATCATGAGAGAGATACACTGATAGATCTAAAGAGTGATACAATACATAGATGGGGATCAAAACTAGGGCCATGGGGTGATACCAACAACTCCATCTGGATTAACCTTCTAAGTAGAGGATAGATTCCTGGTGATGTTGGTCATGTAAATACGAAGGACTCTACCTGGGGAATGAAGAATGAATAAAGGATCCTTCTCCAGGCCTCTCGAAGGGGATTTCAAGAACTCTATCCATAGATCCCTACTAAATGGATAATACTATTATGTTTAGGAAACAATACACATCAAACTTCAGGGAAACGATCAAGGGAAAAAACCATAATGAAAATTTTACATGAAATGGTGGACAAGATATTCAATAAATGTAGAAAGGGATACACAATGTGTTGTAGGGAAACACATCATGTTCCTTGACCTTGGGTACTGCTCATGTACAACAACCCATGTCGTTTAGAACATGTTGTGTAGAAGATGGGTACACGCCTTGTAGAAGGGTCACATGTTGTGTCCCTCCATCCAAGGTCCACTTTTGTACTCTAGCCTGGTTCCAATACATGGTGTTAACCCATGCCCACTTACCCATGTACCAGTACACGGGGTAACCCATGTAACCAGTCTAGGCCAATCCATGTGGTGGGATACACACTATATAAGAAACCATTTTACTCAACCCCATGTTCATTTATCTCATAAGATACACTTAGAGTCTCTGGAAAGGGCCTACATGACCTATGATAGGTTCACACACCATGTGGTCTTTAACTAACTCCTGAAACCAAGCCGTCACTGAGTGTGGGAATGCGTTGTGTAACCCCATGTTACATGCTGCACTGATTGCGATTTTCTAGAAACTATCATTCCTCCTCTGTGCACCTTAGCTGATTATCCAATATTGTTTATGTGATTCCTTCACATCAAAACTAAAAATACAAGGTCACCTCATCATCACATGAATGAATTGGTGTGTTTCGGGCCTTTAATCGACTCTAAAATCCGATTCCGATCACCCACACATAAATTTACCAAAGAACAATATTTCTTGAATAGATTTGATTAATATTTCTCTATATCCTTCAAACCTCTGTTAGTTTTTCCCAATTCTATATCATCAATTTTGGATCATTGTGCTGAGAAAAGAAGGCACAATGATCAATCATTCATAATCCACAAAGAATGAAGAACACACATAACATACGGGGGAGAAGAAATATGCACAAGAGAACAAAACCAAGGAACATAAATTGGACATTTTTCATTTTGTTCTTGATCCATTACCTTAATAATGATCAACAAATCAAACAATAAAACAACCCCATAAACCGGGAATTAAATCCCATCCCGTAAGAACGATCTAATCATGGATCAACCTATTTTTTGGTTGGTACGCATCTATCTTTGAATCTAATAATGGGTAAAATAAATAAAAAACACTCCCTACCTCAAGGTTGGATCATTAACTAAATAGGATCAATCGTCGCATTGCCGCGGTTGGTGAGCTTTGTCAAAAATAGTGTTCGTCGATCTCTGATCCATGTTCCGTCATCATTTGCTGTCAAGAGAGTTCTCTAGGGTTATCTCTTGATACTCTAGGGAATTATAGGGTTATTAACATAACCTTGGATACCTTCCTAAAGGCTTAATTAAAAGAAGAAGCATCGCTACATCGATGAAATAGAGCAATAAAATAAATCTTCAATATATTTTATTTATTTAAAAACACCCAAAACCACTTTTCCCAGGCATCCCATGCCGACTGAGGTTAAGAAGCACCTAGGGTAAATTTGCTATTCTGAATGCAACGATGCCCTCAGATTTATGATTCAAAGACTCATTTAGAAGTTATTCAACTTTCTTAGGAAAAATGCATGTACATACTATTTATTATATTTAATATTTTTCATAAATTTTTTCCTGGCACACTGGGCCTTGGAATCACATATAATCTCAAATTATGGTCTCGAATTAATTACATATAATATTAAAAAATAATATAAAAAAATCTGGGACATTATATTTTAGGTTTTGTGTGATTTGGAAAATAGTTTTGAAAATTATTTTTTAATGAACTAATAATTAAATATATTTTTTATGAATATAGGATTCTTGGAAGATAAAATATGGCCATTATCTTTTTATGGTGTTTTCATATAATATTTTTAATATTATGAATTTAGGATGCTTGTGGATATGTGCATATTGATGTTAATGCTAAGGGAATTACATGAGAACATGAGGTTATATATGGGAATAATCTGAGTAGTTTTGATGTTTTAGAGAAACTATATATCACAAGTTAAGAAATGATTTTAATTTTTATGGATGAAAAATTTAGTGGTGTGGTGTTTTTAATGACCCTAGAATTAGTAATCACCTTTTAAGAAAATTTATTAATAAAATTATTAGGAAATTTGAATTTTTCAATATACATATTGGAATGTTTTTCATTATTGGAATCTGATTATGGAATTTAAAGTCACAGGAATAAATAATCTAGGTTTTTTGGAGTGTGTTTAGTTTTTACTGGAGGTTATATGTTTTGGGTAGCATCATAGATTGTAACACATTCTTTACAAGGACTATAGTTGGCACCAGGTACCCAGTGGGAGCACATTGTCTACCTGGTGGGTTTGACAGAAATAGGGGAACCTTGGGGTTCCACTGAGTACCTGATATGGGGTATACCTCATCTCCCCATTTCCCTTCCTCCTTCTGACCTCGACCTCTAGTTGGCATCTTTCCACCATTTCTATTCCTCCTATTCGTGGAATCTTTCCCTTGACTTCTCTATTCTAGGGTTTATTGGGGGTTCCTTGGAGGGGGAGGCTGGAACTCTAATATCTAGCCCGGTCTCCCCCGTTTCCCTTCCTCCTTATGGCCTCAGCCTCTGTTGGTGTTTTTTCTAGGTGGTGGGTTTCATCTATTTCTATTTTTGGTGTGTTTTTTTCTTGGAAATAGCTTTATCGGAAGGGACTGGAAGCTCAATCGTGATTTTGACTATATGTTGAAACCCTATCCATATTCAACCATTTCCCTAGCCATGATATCGTACAATGATTTATTAATTGGTTCACTATTATGGTTTTTTCAGAGGCTTTAGGATATGTAGGTCATTTGGTCATAAGTACTCCAAGAGGTGTGTCTTATAATGGCCTCAATCTATGATGTAGTGATCTTCATTGGTGGTTACTATTTGTGGTGTTTGGTGAGTCTTCCTATCTACTGGTGATGTCTTCACCAATTCGGGATATGGTTCTAGTGGTTGTTTCACTGTTGAAGCCTTGCCCAAACCTTTCTCTACTCTGGCTTCATGCCCCATTCTCTACTATCATCATTGTATAGATAAATTGGTTGTAAGAAAGCTTTGGGATGTGCGTTTTTTCATCCTTGGTGTACCAAAAGGCATCCCCAGTTCTTCTCCCGTGCTGTGGAGGATCTCGGTTGATGGTGCTATTTTTTTCATATGGTTTTGGATGGAATGTATGAACTTCTGAAAAGATTTTTGGTTTGTTCTTTTTTGGTGTTCTTCAAGATTTTCTCTAGCAAGTGTTTTTTTGGTTTAGCAA
This sequence comes from Viscum album, assembly GCA_963277665.1. NCBI lineage: Eukaryota > Viridiplantae > Streptophyta > Magnoliopsida > Santalales > Viscaceae > Viscum > Viscum album. Next base: position 1,628,014,476 of record OY728121.1, on the reverse strand, counting down.
TGTCGTTGATGTTTTTGGGGTGAAAACAAGGAATTACGGTGGATGGTTATAGTGGTGTTCTGGAGGTGATGTTTATGGTTAGGACTGGTGTGCAGTGGTTCATCATTCAAGGCTATCATGAAAGTGGTTGTTTTGGCGTTGATGGTGTTTTTTCAGGCATCATAAATTTTTGGAGTAGGTGGTGGTCATCAGAGAAGAGTCTGGTAGTGTCGAGGCATGGAGGATGAAGTACTTGATGATGTGATGGAGACAATGATGGTGATTAGAAGAAGTCATACTGATGGCGGTGATGTGAGTAGTCCTCATTGGTTGGTATCCTAGATAGAGTATGGCACGTGGCTCACCTTATCTTGAGGCTTTTGGTTTCTTTTTGGTTATGAATTTGGATTTTCCTCAGTGGTGGCTTTGAAATCCGAAGGGGGGGGGGGGTTGAATTCTGAAATGGGAAGGATATTTAGTAGTAATTATTTTTTGGGTTTATTTTGAATTTTGATTGTGGAAGAAACCATCACTCTATAAGGACCATCTCCAAATGAGGATACATAGTAGAAAAATTTCTCCAGATCATTCCATTTGGATTTGGATAACAAGAGGGTGTGGATTTTCTATCGGTACGAGACCCATGCAACGCTACACGAGACAACTAGCCAAGCGGTCATGCGAAGGTGGAGGATTGACATAATGATATAGCCACTAGGGAGGGTCAATTCCTAGTATTCTTGACTAAGGATTACATCTTGTATGTTTTAATTGGTTGAAATTGTTCATGTTTACACTTACCCTTTAAAAGTTTTATTTGAAAATACAAAAAAATATTGGGTTTTCCACTGAGTACCTAATATACCTAACATATTTTTTCATTATAAATAGTATTTTTTTTTTAATTTTACCTCAATAATTTAATCCCCCTTAACCCATCCTTAAACCCTTATTCATTCTAGCCCTATGGGTACCTCTTTAAGGCACTCCTTAGGTCTCCATAATCCTTTCATCTCCTCAGTTGATTCAGAGTGAAATCATATGGATTATTACTATACAATCTATGATAAACCACTCTTAGACCTATATTCCCTTATTAATCATTTATCATACCTTTCTCATGGTTTTCTTTATATTACAAAATTTATAAGGTGTTTATTGATTTTTAATTTCACCAAATTCCTTGTGTAATCCATTCTAATTCTTGGGTTTCTTCTTGTTTGTGTTAGATAATTATTTAGTCGGTGATTTATAATTTCTTTCTCACCACCATGATAATGTTTCATTGTCTAGTAATTTCATTAAGTACTTCCTGACTAGGGATTCATATTTTTTTCTCATTCGGTATAATTAACTTATGGGTATTTTTAATCAATTAACAGTTAGAATGATTGTAATGATGTTCTTTTTATGTTGTTTTCTATTTTTTTGTTTATTTTTAAATATGGAAATTTTAGTTACATAGGTAATTGGTTGGAAATAATTATTTAATAATATTTTGTTATTTTTAGGGGAAATTATGATTTTTTTAGTGTAAAATGAATGAATTTTTACATTTATTCTATTTATAGGTGGTTCTAACACATGAGGAATTTCCATAGGATTTTCTTTAGATTATTATCCAATAATTATTTCAATATAATAAATATGATTATTTTTGGATTAAAAAAGAATGAATCCTGGGCTTCAATGTGTACTTTGATAAGGAACTTAATAAAAATTTCAATTGATACCCTAATGTTCTTGAGGTTGATGTCTAATATATTTGTTTAAATAAATAATTTTTATTTGGATTAAAATTTTAATTGACTAAATTTTTTTAATACTAAAATATATAATTAATTAGTTAGTTTAAATTTTAATGTCAAGTCCAATTATTCATAAGGGTTAAACATTTTAATGTGTAAATATTTATACACCCATCGACACATATTCAACCAAAAATAGTTAATCTACAATTAATATTCATTGTTTCGTAAACTATTAATGTGTAGTAAAGTATTTATTAGTTTCTACTATAAGTAAATGATATGACTACCATGTACCCTAGGTACTTTAAAGTACTTATTTTTCATTCCATCATAGTGTAATATATAATATGACTAGGAGAGTCTGATTTATATAGGTGAATATATAGGGAATTAGTTTTTCATGGTTTTCAAGTTAAATTTTTAGGGGAAGTTAGTCTTTCTTCCTATAATTGATGTTTCCCTCTTAAAAACCATACCCATTTAAAGGATTATAAATAATACCTAATTAATTAAGATATTAATTAAGGATTTTTTTCACTTAACATTGATTGTATATTTATTCAATCCATTTTGACCATATTTAGTCAAAATATAGTCTCTTGTATCATTTTTCATGTTCTATAAATGTGAGATCATTCATTACCACCATATAAATTAATTATTTATAGTCTAATGATCCATAAATAACATTATTTATGAATTAAAATCAATGTTGAAGTAATAATTTGGCTATTTCTATGGAATAAAATGTTTCAATTCATAAATAGAGTCTATTCTCTTTAACTGGGTTTCCAAAAAAACAAGGCATAAAGTCTTATGTAATTAATTTTTTTTATTATTTATAGAGGGATGATATTGGTATTTATTTCATGTTAAGTCTCCAATTTATAATATAATTACATAAAAACTACATATTTTATGAATGTTCCACTTTTTATGATAATAAAAGAGTGGATTTAAAGGTATATAAAATCAACCTCTTCTATATGAAAATATGATATGTACCAATAATTAATAAAAATCCCTTATCTTATTTGAATAATTTTTTTGTTAAATAATATTCCAAGTGTGAAATTATTTTTTTAATAAAACACTACATAAAAATTGTGTCTTAAAGAACCATAATTCTATGTTTCCCACCATGTCTAGATTAATATGTAAAACTATTTTTATATCCAATGATATATTTCTTAATTGGCTATTACTCATGTAAAATAGTAGATAACCATTTTGTAATTCATGTAATGTTTGGATAGAAAATAGTGAATAATGAATTTATTCCACCTTCTAAATTATGTTTGACTAAATTTCCATTCAATTGATTGTTCTTATGATATAGTTATCTTGGTCTTATATACACTTTGTATCATGATTCTGTAAACCTTTCATGATATGAATTTTATTTCATTTTTATATCAAGCATGTAGTTTCTACACTATATTGATCATGTTTATTTTTCTATTATAATGGAAATTATGGTTATTATAATGTAATTTTTATTTGATTATGATTAATATTAGTCATAATGAACATGTCGTGTTGTTTGTTATAAGATTTTCAATTTGATTACTATTGTTAATTTTTGAAAATGGTATTATTTTTTGAATGTAGTATCATTATATCATGTAACATAAAATGTGTCTAGAAAAACCTATTATTGATAGATAAATTAATGGAATGGGATGAGATCATGATTCACTAATGTTTCTATAACTTCCTAGACCCCTTAATGTGATGGTCAACTTGGCTATCATAACTTTATTATAAAAATTTCTATTTCACCTAAATGGTATTGGTGTGGTAAACTGACATTAGTTTTTGGTTCATCTTAGATTTTTAGAACTAGGGTGATAGTAGTTATAAATGGTATATACCGTTCCATAATCTGATGTTATAAATTAGGGAAAATTATGATCCATGTTATATTATATATCCCACCAATGTTTTGTAAATTATTTTGTTTAAATTATTTGATATTTTTATGTAAGTGAGTAGGTAGAGTTTATGTATGCACATAGTTATATTTTATACGTGTTGGGACATTAGTTTTTAACTACTCAGCTATTTATTCTTGTACCCTACATGGGTTATTCAGTAGGCATTTTGCTTCATAATTTGTCTTTTAGGAACCTGTATGAATTTTTTTCTAGAATTTTTTTCTTATTATACTTGGTTAATGTCAATATAAATTGAGTTCTAGTGGGTGATGAAAATAGACAATAGAGTTCATTTAGGCTTTTATACATGAGTTTCCAAAACATTTTTTTTATAATTTACTTTCAAAGGACTTTACATTCCCGATGTACAGAAATTATTTCATTCATGTTGTATTGGTTGTCTTTAATTTATCCCAATTTGGTAAATTGATCCACAACTACACTCTAAGACATATGGTACTATTTTATTACAAATACCGATTATGGATCACCCCTTGGGTACTATAGTTATATAATTATTATACTATTTGGGTCATTCGGGTCAATTTCATAATAAAATAAGTTCTTTCTCAAAATGCATTAGTCTCATGTGAGTAATTCTAAATTTTAAATAAAATTTAAATAAATCCCAAGAAACTATGAAACATTTATTCCACCATGATTATTTCTTCTATGCATATCAAAAGTGTAATTCCTATGTTTTTACAATCTAGTCTATTGGTTTTACCTAAACTAAAAACCCTAGACAATCCTCAATAATATTTTTAATGGAACATTCCAAAATCCAAGGTTTATATACAATCAAAACATGACCTTAGGAAGACTTCTAAAACACCAAAAGATTTTGTAGATTTCAAGGGATAAATAGGATTATGAGGGATATTATTATTTATATTTTATAGTTTTTATGGTTCATTATTATAGTCTGGTAAAAATATAGAATGAACGATCCATATATAGATCCTTCCCGAAATCAAAAACATATCCATGGAATCAGATCGATTAAAATAATACAGGGAGAAAAAAATTTGAATCCTAAAATATAGAATATAAAAGTACACTAATTATATATATAATATTGATCCAAGAAATAAAATATTCCCAACATATACAATACACTATACTAACACAACTATAACAAAACCCATAGATACAAATAATTGTTAACACAATTCATAATCGCTAAATCAATCCACCATAAATTTCAAAACGTTTATCATACAGTGAATATGCAAGAACTTATTTCCATCACAGTTGGGTAGTTTTCCTTTCCATGATTATAGAAAATAATATTAAGGTTCATTATCACAGTCACATGTAGGGTGTGAGTTTTTTTGTACCAAATAATAAATCAACACCTAGCCCCCACCCATCGGTCATAAGGCTAAGTGTATGAAGCAGTAACACAATGTAGTAAATAAAGTAAATTTAATTAAAATTATAATATCATTCTAAATATTCTAATTAAATAATTAAATCTACCATGGGTGTTTCTTTTATGGATATAAACAATTTATAAAGGGAAATAACCCTACCAACATTATACATAGCTTGAAATAAATGAACAAGTGGTTACATCCTCATTGGGTAATAAAAGTGGGTAAAGTAATTTCTATATTCCCTATTTAAGGGAAAAAGAAAAAAATATATTTAGGGGAAGGAAAAAATAAATCATATGGATTAAGAACATCCATATAAAAGAATAGGAAAAATATATAATTTTCATTAGGAAAATCTATATAGATCTTTGTTGGAAACTTTATCAAAGACCTAGGGAAACTATATGTAATCTAAATAAATATCCCTATGGTTCTTACATTTATAGAATATTAAATCATTAAATTAAAAATAGTAATAACAATAACCTAAATTAATAACAATATATTTCCATATTCACCATCATCAATGGTATATTATACCTATATAAGGGTTTTAGATGAATATTTTAATGTCTTCCACCTCTTTAACATATTTTAATAAAAAATATATAATATAGAATTCAATTATCATCATGTATTAATTAAATATTCATGAAAAAAAAGGTTTGAGATATATAATGGAAAATCAGTAACAAAAAATATCACTTTTGAATGGAGAATTAGGCACGATTCGACACCTTGTAAAGCGTTACCCCTAGACACATTTTATATTTAAGGTCTGAGAAAAATTTACAAAAAATTATAATTAGATTGATAAATATTTATTAAAAAATTATACAAAATAAAAATCCATTTTAGGTTGAATCTAAATCTACAACATACTTCTACAAACCATAACAATATAAGAATATAAAAGAGAAGTAGGGCCACATACATAAATTATACTATCTCAAATCCCAAAGGTGAGAGAAGGATAAATTACACCACCTTGATGGAATTAAAGATCATAGAGAATAATATATTCAATTATTTCCCATGATACCCCAAGTAAAAGTATAAATCATGAATACTAATGATGGTATTACTAAAGGTTCAACAGTGAAAGGCCCTAATGAAAAATTAGAGGAAAACAGGATGAACCTAGAGGGTAGGATCACATTAGAGAAAGAAAGGATTAAGTAAAGTGAAATTAGTGAAGATATAATTAGGTTACTAAAAATAAACCCAAAGGTAATTTCTTATTAAATTTTAGTTTTAGTGAAAAAATAATTTCGTTATAAGGTTTTATAAAAACCATTAATTGGGAACTACCAAAAATCCAGTGGGTGTCTATTGAAAAATTGAATTCCATTGGTTATTTGGTGTTAGAAAATTAGGTATATGGTTCCATTCATGCACCCATATATCCATTTACATTTTCTGAAAATCCATATTTTCCAATTATAAATCTACAAAACATAAAATTATATAAATTTTTAGTTAAATGAACAAAAATTAAAATATAATATTAACCTAAATGAAGACATTTGATAAATATTTCTCTAAAAATAAGAATATATAATTGAATTTCACTAAGAAATATATATTTAACAAACATATTTAATACACCCATATATAATTTCCTTCATGAATATATAATCATAGTTTTTTATGTTCCTGAATAGATATTTGTAGTTATATTTCCCCTTATATAAACATAACATTCACAATCACTTTTCCAAAAATAATATATTGATCATATTTATTTTATAAAAATATCTATCACTATAAAATTTTTTCATCATAAAAATATTTTTCATGGATTCATTATCAATAATAAAAATAAATTTTGGGGTATCATTGATTATACTAAAAATAATTCTTTGATCAACCTACTTTTATTAAAAATAATTAAATTATAAAACTGTATTTATCAATTTCTATTATACTCAATAAAATCATGATTTTATACTATATAAAGGAATAAAACTTATAATAAATGAAATGACTTCATATTATATTTAATGTATCATAAAAATTATATTTTTTTACTTCACAATGAAATATCTAATTTAAAAGAATGAAAACAATTCTACTTTACCCATCCTAGAAAATTTAATTTTTTTACAATATATAGTAGCTCAATGACTTTTTTAAGAATTCTAACCAAAATATATTAAATCCATTATAGAAATTCAAACCAATATTTATATTTTAGGATCAATAATAACTCATTTTATTTCCATAATCAAATTAATTTATAATTAATAATTACTCATAAGTGATCACATAACATTATTTTATGTAGAATTTATGTTCCTTCACATTATAAGAAATAAAATTACTTATTTAAAATGATATATTTTTTATATAAATTTATCCTTATTATCCCATACATTAATAAATAGAGATAAAGATTACATTGGATTATTATTTTACATTATAAAATATTTCATTCCATTGTTCCACACTATCTTATAAGAGGAGGATATTGTTGGAGGAAATTATTATTATATATTTTATATTAAACATATCATAGTTTTATACTAAAAATAACCTAAAATATTTTTTTACAATTTTTTATTTTATGTATATTTTGATGAACTATTTATTTATTTAATTTTTTTTTCTAATTATTCAATTTTTTAAATTATGGAGGTTTATCATGGTTTTAATAGAAATTAATTCAATTATGTCTAGAAATAATGTTGTCATAAACTTGGAAAGTATTTTATACTAATATTCTTGTTTGGAGATGTTTAGTTTACTCTTATGTATGCATTATATATTGAAGATATCATTTATGTAAGATGATTTTCACCCAAAAAATATTTTTAATCTTGAACATACCACTATAAAATATTTTTATATTTGATTTTTTTCATTATGTAATGATAAATTCATAGAACTACAATAATAAAGACTATTTATGTATTTGATTATGTATGTTAAACAATATAAGGATAATTATTATATAGTGTCAATCATTTTTTGAATACTATTATGAATGTTACATTTATACAAAATTTAATTATGAAATAGTGTATATAAATGATCAGTTAATCCTAGGTAGTTAGATAATAATTATATTTAATAAAAAAAACTAACAATTAAAAAATTTAAAAGGTAAACATGGGATAATATTTTTGGGAATAATTATAAAACTAATTTTTTAGAGATTTAATAATCATCAATTTTTTTCTTTTATAGGAATATATTATTGAAATTTTAAATAAAATATTTCCTTAGAAGTTAATATTTTTTCCTATTATATCACTAAAATATTATTTTAATTAATTTTTAGAGATTTACTAAGAACATTTTGTGATATTAATGGAGGTTTTTGATTATAATTTCTTAATGACAATTTCTTGAGATTTAAAATTTCAGATTTTGTAGTTTTTTTTAAACTGTTGAATTTCATTTTCAATAATGATTCATGTTTAAGAAAGATAATTATAAAGACACAATAAAAATATTTTAAAATATAAAAATTTGATTCATAAATATTATCCTAAATAATATTTCATTTCAATATAAGAGATTTTATATGATTTTATTGAAATATAATTGGATTTGTAAACATGAGTCTTCAGCTGCTTACACTCAACAATGTACATCCCTAGGTGATTCTTTAACTACCTACTATGGTATGGGTGATTCGTTGCAGGCTGAATCCATGGTGTTGCTCTATGTTCTGAAATTTTCTAGGTAGAGGAACATTTCCCTTAGAGTAGTGGAAACTAACTCCCTCATTATCTACAACTCCCTATCAGGTAAGAGCTCTACACTGTGGTCCATTGCATTTATCATGAGGAAATTGCTTAGTCTCATGGATCCCAACACCGACATTATCCAAACTTGGTGTAAGGGAAATAAGATTGCTGACTATCTTGACTCCTTGTCAACCCATGTGAAGAGTACCATTTTAACTATGGATATAGTCTTGATATCTACTGAGTGGCAGCATCTGGTTTCAAGGGATTCTCTCCGACTACACTATTTTAGACCACCATAGTCTTTTGTCCCCTTCGGCCTTTGGACCTTTGGAACCTTGGATCTTTTCTTGTGCTTGCTTTCTTTTGTACCTCATCTTTTATTAATAAAGAAATGATATTGATGATGATCATGTTATCAACCTCATTAAACCAACATTGGGTGTTCATAGAGAAGATTAATATATTTTCACACTATAATCAATATTTTCACACGAGATTAAGAATAATAATGTTTTAATTTAAAAATGGAATGAAATTTTATATGATCTATTCTAAGTCCTTAAAGATATTTATATAATAACTAATATAATATTTGGTATCAATGATCAAACCCTAATTATTATACTTGATAATTTTAAATATATGATACTATTCATATCAAATGGTAGATATTAAATAAAGAATGTCTATGATTATGACACAATATTTCAGTAGTGAAAACTATTAGTGTTGGGAGTATATGATGAATAACTATATCTTGAATTTGGTTTTGAAAGTTTTTATAAAAGTGATTATGTATAATTATATTCCTACTGGTGAAATTTAACTATAGTGTATTTATAAATAAGATGAAAATAATTTAATATCAAGATATAATAATGATATTAACATTTTTTGTTATTATGAATTTAGCAGAGTTTATCAAAATCCTACTATATATTAAATGAGTTAAATTAATAATATTATATATTAATGTATTGATAATGTTAGGGATATATGATACTCTTTTTAAATGTTGGAATTAAATATATTTAAACTGATTGGTGGTGAATATATTGAATATAGGAATAGAATAATCACTAATACAGTTAACAATGAAGATATTTCAGGAAGAAAAATTCATGAAATAATTAATATTTTGATGACATAATTGTTTATCATTCAATATAGGGTGGTGTGTATTCAACTATTAGAAAATGTAAACCTATCATGTAGCTAAAAATTGAAAATTTTTATTAGACCTTAAAGATGGTTGAAGATGATATTCATATTGAAACAAATGATCACAATCTCATTACAAATAAAATGGTTTTTCTTTGAGACACATCAAACATGTATGAAAAGAAAAAAATAGATTATTTCATAAATTATTTGGATCAAAGAAATAATAGTATTAATTTTTTTTATGAAAAATATTTTATGGATATAACATTTAACTTAATTTATTATAGGAGAATTAGTTTTATAAATCCTTAAAAATATAAAGAAGGATGATAGAAATTCAATGGAATTTATGTGTTATGACTGTATGAATCTAGGTTATATCATTTATAACATCCCTTTTATATAGGATAATAAAAATTCTGATATGAAATTTTAGAATAGGGATGATTGAAGGTGAAAATAAAAGTTGTATCTTATTTTGAAATGCTCTTCAGTAGGATTTCCATGACCTCAGACCGTGCCTCGGATGGTCATGATCAGGGACCCACATTCCCTCTTCTAAAAGTGGATCACTTGTCACAATTGGGGTAGATTGTGTCAACCTCTTGATTAGAACAAGATGATGAGATATCGAACCTTCCATCCATATACTTTTCAAAGATTTTGTTTCATAATCCCTATCTCCCTTAATAATTTAATACATGTTTTTAATCTTGTTAATGGATCCATATTTTGGTGGAAACTAATTAATTAGTTCACTGGATATCGTAGTAATGTAAAATAATTTTTTTGGAGAAGATGTTTTTTCCAATCATTTTTTGGTCTCTTGTGTACCTATAAATATATTCTATAGGAAGGTCTATGTGGGAATCATATGTTTCTTATAAGGAATATTAGGTTCATCACCCATGAAATCATGTTCTCGTTACATGAGGCTACAAACTCTATTCACATAAAGAATCTTAGAATCATTGCTATAGGAATCCTAGGCTCATAAATAAGGTAATTTCATGCTCTTACTATAAGGAAACTAAGGCTCAAAACCTAAGGTATCCATAGATTATCATTAGAGGTATCCTCTTACTCCCACAAAGGTAAACATAAGAACATCTCCAAAGGAATATTATACTCATTTTACAAGGAAACATGGATAATTTAATAGGGAATACCATGCTCATCACATGGGGATACATAGTCTTTCCACCTAAGGCACACTAGGATCTCCATATAGGGTTAGGTTTTTGATTCCATAGTCATGGTGTTTCCTATTCCTATCATTCATAACACCTAATATTGATCACACGAGGAAGTAATGCACTTATTATAAATAGTTAAGGGTGGGAAAAAGTTAATTTGTGAATAATAAGGATCCACATACACATATCATGTATAAGAAGAAAAATATTTTAAATTAAATAGGTATTCCCTATAGTTTATAGTCATGTGGAGAATTTTGTATGGTTTGATTGGGGGTTTCATATTCTCTAAGAATATGACCAGGCTTTAGAGATTCAATCTCCCTAGGAGGAGATGGGATAATAATAATACCGGGCTAGAAACTTAAAGAATCATCATATGCATACTGAGGGATAAAGGGAATAAAAACCCATGTAATTAAAGGTGTAAAATTTAAGGTCATATGACAACACCATACCATGTAGTTTAATGTCATGTGGTAAGGACACATGAATATTTTATAGAGAACCCACGAGGGGTGGTGTGGGGTTTATGATTTTTTATACCCAATGTGGATTTTGGATCACTAAGTGGACATATGGTTAGACCATTAAAGAACATAATCATGATGTGTATAGCTAAGAGGAGGTTCAAGATGCTATTTTAAAGATGTAAGGATACATGTGGGACATATGTGTATATTGTGATTCCTATATTAGGCTTGAAAGAAACATGAATGAATAATTCCAAAACCTTACTTTATGAAAGGGGAATTGGGGTAATAGTTCCTAAGATTATTGGAGAATGTGAAAGAGACTTCCACAACCAATGATTGATGAAAATTGTTTAGGCATGAATGTAAATATTTTTTCTTGTACATATATATATTACTTGAGTAATTCTATATCGTAATGTTTTGGGTCCCATGTACCCTCAATATTCACAAAACTATGTTTAGTGAAATAAGGAACTAAGTGAGCGACCATGATATGAAGTTCAAATAAGTTTGAAGTGTACAAAATCATAGATTTGTGTGAGACTTGGGAATTTAACATAGATGGTAGTTATGGGTAAAAAAGGTACGGGTTTGATGTAATTTTTTTATTAAATGATGCATAAATTTGTGAAAGACTTATTCCACTAGTGTGAACTACATTATTTAAGGAGGTCACTTGTGTGAATGATTCTGAAAAATAGTATAATTCATTAAAAAAGTTTTTCTAGGTATTTTTTTATAAAATTATCACCTATGAGAATTAATGACAATCTTTATAGTTGTGTACAATGTCAAAGTATATATTTTATGAGTTGATATTTTTGACATGGAAGAAAAAATGTTGGATCCCAAAAATGTTGAGCAGATGGTGTATTTATAGAAATCAAATAAGAGGTATGTGGGAGATAATATAAGTTTGGAATGTTTATGCATGTCCAAAGTTATTTTTCAATTTGACACTTTTTCACCCAACATTTTCTAAATATATAGAAAGTAAATATGCATAGTGACTTTTTTTGGACTCGCACAAATAAGAGTTACACAAAAATCTTGGAATTTTATTTATATATTTTTATTAGATACCTTTAATCATGGGTCCTTATCAGATGAATTTATTAGGGCTAATAAAACCCCCTCAGAATGGGAACTGATAGGAATGCTATGAATATAATTATAAGGAAAACATTGAATTTTAATGATTTTCCACTCTAATATGATGAAACATGGGTTAATGTATTTATTATAGTTATAGAGACCCCTCCCATGAGAGGAATATAATAATTTTATGAAAAATGATACATTTTTATCTTTTTTCATAACTCATATTTACTTTAATTTTTTATAATTCAAATATTCGGTTTTAAATCTACATGATCTTATATGAAGTAGTATCATGTTAAAATGATTTAGAGAGAAATGTTCTATGAGATATTCTTTCATAAACATCACTTCTAAAAATAACCATATAGGAATACAATTATGGTATATTTTCTTGATGAATAATGTTTCACAAATATTACAAGAAGAATTTTCCAAAAACTCATCCAATTACTACTCGAGTTGCTGAAGATGATTGGGCTCGAAGGATGGAGATGGATCAAAATCATAATAATGGATTTAGTGTCTAGATCCTTCTTGAACATGATGTTATTGGAGATATAATATTTATGGGATAAATATACTACCCCTTGTTTAAATATATGACATTTTTTTTCAATGATATGATATTTCCATAAAAAATTCCAAAATAAACTCCACAAATTATGGGTTCTAGAGATCATCATTCATTATTTTATGGAATATTGTTTTTGATGGGTATAAAATAAGGTATAAAAACCATTTGGTGGGTCATATGATCTAGAACCCAACTTGGAAAAATAGTGCAGAGAGACCAACCACAAATAAATCTCCACCATGGTACTCCATATTCTTCATGGAATGTCTCATGAAAGTCTATCAGATCTAGATAGAGGATTGGGAACTCCACATGGGGGGAACATGATGGAAGGAATCGACCCCATTGGATGGCCTGGGCAAAACTCTGCAAACCCAAATCAGAGGGTGGTATGGGGTTTAATAATCTTCCTCTCTTTAGTGACACACTTTTGGCCAAGCAAGGATGGCACCTTTTTGACCGACCCTCATCTCTTTGTGCGCTAGTTTTATGAGCTAAGTATTTTCCCGACACGGACTTTCATGCTTCCTCTCTTGGTCCTCACCCCAGCTTCCTCTGGAGAAGCATCTGGGGGAAAAAAAGCTCCTGGATAAAGGATTGGGTTGGAGAATTGGGATTGGCTCCTCTGTCAAAATTTGGTATGAACCCTATCTTGTTGATAAGGATGGTTTACGGGCTACATCCCCCACCCAACTAGGTCTGGAAGATTCCACTGTCAGCTGACTCCTTTCTGACTGGGGACAAGGGTGGTGTTTGGATAAGATCCTAGAATGGTTTAATGAAAGAGATCAAAGAATTATCCTCAGCATCCCCTGTGTACCTGACGCAGGCCCTGACCGTTGCTTCTGGATCAATGACAGTTCAGGCGTTTACACGGTGAGATCCGGCTACAGAATTGATCTTGGAATCCACCCAGTTGGCAGGGACGAGGGTCATTGGAAATCGATCTGGTCTTTCAATGTACCCAAAAAAATTCGTCATTTCTGGTGGCAGGTTTGTACGGGTACTCTCCCAATAATGAGCCTTCTCATTTTTCGACATATGGCCAACATCGCCTCTTGCCCTTTCTGCCCGAACACTCCTGAAACCCCTCTGAACACTATCATTCTCTGCCCGGGAGCTAAGGAAATCTAGAATCTATGGGACTCGGCTTCTTCTGCTTCGCTGGCATTGGCATCTGACCTTCCCGATCTTCTGACGCGTTGGTACTCCTCTCTATCCCCGGCTGATGTTGGTTCACTCTGCACTCTGGCCTGGATTATTTGAGTCTGGCGCAACTATGCTATTTTTTATCATGCCTACAGACCCCCGAAATTTTGGATTGATCGTGCTACCTCTTGGATTGAAGGTTGGGAAAGGCACAACGGATCTTCTATACTGAGTTCCCCCCCTCCTATTCCCTGGAATCCCCCACTAGAAGGGATTCTCAAGATCAATGTGGACACGTCGCTTCTAAAAGCTGGTCTTCTTTCCCTCAACCTCCTTGCCCGAAATCATCTGGGGAAAATCCTTGCTGCTAAGTATGAACCACATCATACATTCTAGGAACCGGTGGTCGCTGAAGCCAATGACATCCTTGCTGGTATGATTCTCACTATTGAATGTGGATGGGGCAACATCATCATTGAGTCTGACTGTCTTTCCGTTATCGACGCTATCAATCACAACGACGGCGGACTCCAGTCGTTTGGTTCCATTTTCAGGAGAATTATCTCACTCAGCCAACGTTTCTCATTGTGAACCTTCTCTTTTACCAAAAGAGAAGGGAACAACGCGGCCCATCAGCTAGCATCCTCAGGCCCTTTCGGCACTAAGCAGCTCTGGCTGGACAATTTCCCTTCTTGGCTTCATGCATGTACTTCTGCTGATCTTTATCATTAATGCTATATGCTTTTCAAAAAAAAAAGTTTGGGTATTAGAGTTCCATGTCCAACAGTTAAAAAAGTTAATACTAGTGAGGCTGATCCAGTGGTCAGTGAACACGAACACCTTCGGCTTGAAGCATGAAAAGGTAGAGATAAACCTCTATGAATTCTATAGGATTGGAGGTATCCCTATACATGGTGTTATTTTTGGTAAATTCATACTTATTTGGAAGATGTCTAACTATACAGAGAAACTTCCAATAATGGATAAAAGAAATTATATGGGTAATGAGTAGTCAAGTGGGAAGAAATACACACATTCAATCAAATAATCCTATAAGTACCTTGTTTAACTTATTTATCAAGTGGTTTTGATGATGAATGATAAGAAAATAAACACAATAAACTTGGATGAAACAATTTTAATGTCCTAATTTGTACTAACTTCTTCTAGAGCAGGGCTAGTACAAATAGTATAGTTTCATCTTGATGGATTGGGAACTAGAAATAAAGATATAAGTGTTATTAATAGTTTACTTTAGTGGTTGGTATCTTCCTATTAGGTATGTGAAAATGGTGGTTTAATCAAAAGCGTTACTTATCTCAAAGACCTTAGTAGATGTGAACTATATAAAACTTCCCACCATGATGCTAGATAATATTGAAAATAAGATAATAAACATCATGAAGATGAAGTTGTTTCTATAAATTTTGTGACAATTTTAAATTTTTAATGGGTGTTTTGTTTCATATTTCAAGGGGTATGAGTACCCAAATTCAATCACCCCCAAACACCAACTTCAATCCCTAACTAATGAAAATCATTAGGATACAACCTATACAGCTCGAAAAAAATGGAGTGATATCTAGAATTCAAGGGCTTAAATAGTTTATATTTTATCTATTCCCTATCAGGATGTAGAAAATTATAGATGATGACTAGGTAAATGTTGAACAAAGGTCATATATGATGGTCTTCTATAGAGTGGTACTAATAACACTTGTTTTTGGATGTGTTATATGTGAAACATATAACTCATATAAGGATTATTTCTAATCCCACTATCATAAATTACTTGCACAATGAGAATATATCATAATACACCATGAATGGAACTATATGGTTATACAATATATTTACTGTATGATAGTCTGCAATGAAAGTGGTACATGATCAAACTACTGAGAGTTGATGCACCATTTGGATTAATGAATTCCTACACCCATATGTAATGATAGTATAACTAGGGGACCTAATAAGGTTATTAGAAATCTAGGATAGTATTCTATAATATATTCATAGGTGACCGAGTAGGGGTTGTTCTAGAAAGGGGGGTGGGGAATATCCACAATAAAGGTGGGGGGGGGGGGTCCTGTAGAGGCTGTAGAAATATCTGTGGATTCATTGAGGGATTAAGCTATTTATCAATGTGAGGGCCCTTAAATGGTGAATTTGGATGAAGGAGGCTCCTAATAATGAAAAAAATTGTTATAAATTTTCATTTTAACAATTTGTTTTAAAATATTTCTTCACACACAACAGTTAACCAAAATAAATCATAGCATATTTTATTAAGATAAAATTTTAAGTTTTGAATATCACTGTTATAAATGTTATAATTGAATTTGAAAGTATAAATAATTGTAAATGAATTATGAAACGTATGAAGAAAAAAATTAATAGTCATTTTAAATACTAATGCATTTATAACATTGAGTTAGAATAGCTAAATAACTCATGAAATCATTTTTGGACTAAAAATACAATTTTTCAAAAAATTATACTTTTATATGCTACTAATTTTATTATATTATGGTTGAATAATTATTTAAATGAAATTTATTTATAATATTATGAATAAAATATGTTAATAACCACCCAAAAGATATTACCATACATTTAAAAAGAATAAAATTATTTTTATGCATAAAAACGTATTTTCCTAAAAATTACATTTTATGTTGTTATGTATTTTTTTAAGAATATAAATATATTGGGGTTAATTGATGATAACAAAAAATATTAAAATTAATAATATACAAAGACTATTTTAATTAAAAATTGATATGAAATTCGAGTAAAATGAGTTCATTTCTGAAAGAATACATTTTCCTATAAAAATATTTTTTCATTATATATTATATTTAATTCTTGAAATTAAGAATTTTAATTTCAAAAACCAAACATAATTTTTGAATTCATAATGAATTTATTATATTAGGATGATTTTTTAGTTTTTTTCTAGAAAATTGTATTTTTAGGTGGACAATTGAAAATACCATTTTCACAAATACTATACCTTTTGTGGCATCATTATGATGTTGAAATGAATTAAAAATACACAAAACCATTTTCTGCATCATATATGAATTAAATATGTAAAATTATTCACTTAAAATATATATTTTATCTTATAAAACCAACATTTTACATTTTTGAAGTCATGTAATATTTTTTTCAATAAAAACAGTTATTCATATATTATTTTAATTAAATATTCAAATGGTGAATTTTAGTATTAGAATTATTTTAAAGGAAAATAAATATTATTAATTTTTGTTATAACAAAATTAATTTTATGAAAATAAATAAAAATTATGATTTTATCCTGAACATAATTTTTTGAAAGAATTACACTTTTCTAAAAAACTGTTTTAATGCAATATGTTGACTAAAATTAAAATATATTTTTCACACCCATGAAGAATTGTTTTGGTAAAAATATTTTTATAATTGGAATCATAGAAACCAAGTTATCTAATAAGGGTATGTTTATTTTTTGTTATAAAAATATGTCACTAATGTTATAAAAAAAATTTCATTGTAAAAGTAAATATTGATAAAAGATAAAACTTTGGTAAAAACACTAAAATCACTAAATATGTATCTCCAAATGTGTGTTTGGAGGACTCATAACCCTCTATATATTTTTATACACTTTTGTATCCTCTTTCTTTGAATATTAATTGCCCTTTTATAATGTTAAAAAAATTCCACTCCCTTCACTTATAAAATGAGACTTCCACCACACTATTTACATGCCCCATAAAATTATAATTCCACTTGAACATATACCATATCAAATAACATTATATCCATATATCACTATTTTAATCCCCTTAATCCATGGAAAATCCATAAATCCTCTAATTATAAGAGGTCCTATAGAGAACCATTTTTTTTGCCTGATAAGACTTTGAAATATTTTTAAGAATATTTACAGAGATGGGTGCTGAGAAGACGTGAAATTATGAGGCCCAGTGTGCCATGAATTAATTTTATAAAAATTTTAAGTGTTTTTATATTACACACACATGGTTAAATAAAGAAAAGGAGATATATCTTAAACTATTGATTGGATCTGAAATCCAAGACCATGGTTGGGTCTGAAACACGGTGTTTCTCCTAGGTGAAACATAAAATAAGTTGGCGTAGGACTTTCAGACCCCTTGCTCGTTTACTGTGTGTTAAATAGATAAATTAAATTATTAACTTATTCATTTAATAGCTCAAACCCAAATTACTCATGGATGAGGTCTCAGATGAAAAATCTGAGACTACCAATGAGCTTAAAATGTTGGATTTACCTTAGACATGGTATAGCTTTTGCCGACATCAGGTGTTCGGCTTATGCGCCATAGTGGGAAATTAATTAAATAATTAAATGATTATTTATTTAATTATTTAATTAAAAATTATTTTTACCTAATGAGAGGTTATAAATTCTTTTTTTATAGGGGGTTGGACTCATAATTTAGTTTGGCTAACGATGGAAACTCCTCTCCTCTCCTCTACTCCCCATTGATGAAAAATGAGACTTCAGATCCAGGAGGATCAAAGTGCAATGAACGCAATAGAGCTCGACAAAAAAATTATCCATCGATTGATCCAGTCTCTAGATAGGACTTGTCTCTATCATTCTTATTCCTGGGATTAAACCTTGAGCATATTAATTTCCTACTAGTCAATCTATGCCCTTACACGACCCCATAAATTGAATTAATCTACTTTCATCAATTTATTAATTATTTATTTTGTTCTATATTCATCATTGTAACGATGATGAATCAAGGATAAAACAAAAAATATCCGAAATCATTTTTATGATTTTTTAATCATGATTTATTCTTCATTCTCCCTCTATTCATTTCCATCAAATATTGTGGTCAGTAGTTTGATAAAAACCCGATAATGAATCAACGTGAAATCGATCATTGAAACATAAAATTGTTTATGCCAACCCAGATTCGTGACCAATGGAGGTGAAATTTTGTTTTACAGAAGTTTGGAAACATTTCGGCTCTTGAGTTTTTATATTTAGTTTCGCGAGTTGGAGGAGCGATGCACGAGTGGAATTTCCTGAGAATACAGAATGATTACAAAGGGGCGAGGCCGAAGGGGTTCGGCTGGTGCGAGCTGGGCGAGGTGGCCAGCGACAAGGCAGGTCGAGGTGGAAGTCAACAACTCCCGGGGGTAGCAGTGCAGGAAGGCGGTGCGGCAGGGGGTCAAATGAAAGGTGGCCAGAGATGGTGTGGTGAGTGACCGACTATGGTGGCGACATATCCGATGGAAGAGGCAGCCACATGAAGGGGTGGCGGAGGTGGAGGTGGCCGTGTGAAGGGGTGGCTATTAGGGTTGAAGGAATAAAACCATGGATGAATAAGATTGGAGAGAAAAATTACAATGAGATGAAATAATAAAAAAATAATAATAAAAGCATAGAGGGAAAAGGGGTGTGTGACCCACCTACAACAAATGAGATTTGTGTGTGAAATCTCATAAGAGATTTGGTTAAAAAAAGGTAATAATAATAATATAATAATAATAATATTTTTGGTTGTCAAAACCATAATTCATCCAAAACTTATCTGTGTAACCTCAGTTTCCCGAACCATCAGTGGAAGTACAGACCTAACATCGAGATGGACATTTCAAGTCCGATATTAGAGGTTTTTTTGGGTTTTTGAATCCGGTACTCGAAATTCCCATGAAATAATAGATTTAACATTATTATTAAATATTCAACCCACCATAACTCTTGCCTGTGATGTCCGATTGAATTTCCGTTATTGACGATGTGATCCTATCATTAAGACAATAAATTGAAGTCTAATATTGAATATTAAATTTTGATTCATGGCTCGGTTCTACGAGACAAATAATAATTATATTATTATTATTGTAGCGGAATATTGCATCGGTCGTAACTCTTCCATTCAACATCAGATTGGCAAGCCATCAACAATGTCATGACCTTGACTTTGAGGCAGATGTTTCAGGACTAATTACACATGTTTAAACCAAATTTGAGTTGTGGACTTCATGAAGCTGGTTTGCAAACATTACGGTGGAATGAAAAATTTTCACCGGGTATCCGTTCTGGGCGAATGAGTAGTCGATCCCATGTTATGAGAGGATCGAAAAAGTGTGATCTATATAATTTGTTTCGGGACCAAGGTGTGGGCCCCATGTGACATCATTCAAGCACAATGTTTCAATATATGACTTTTCCATCGTATGTTCATTCATGGAGAATGAATAGTTGATCTTGTGCGTTTTTCTCCAAGGATCACAATAGTCGGATCCATTAGGTTACTTGATGCCATTTGAGGATCCCTTCTAGTAAAATTATATTTCCACCCTTTAGTTTAACAACGAGCAATGCACGCTCATCAGTGATGTGTCCTTAAAAACACATGTTTTCCACATTCTTTTTAATTAAATTTTATCAATTTAATTAATTATTTTAACAATTTTTAATAAATAATGGCTCTTTTGTATTTCTATTATTAATTTTAATATTTAATAAGTTTTTATAATTAATTGTGTAATTTATTCTTTAAAATAATTAATTTCTTTCTTACTTTAATTTAATAGTACAATTAATTTTTATTTAGTTTGGTATGTTTGTCTGCATATCTAATGATTTAATATTTATTATTCAATTAATTAGTTTTCTTTTACACATAAATTATTTACTATTAAACTAAAATTGCATGTATTAAAAATTAAATAATATAACCTAATTATTCGATGTATCTTAATAATTCATTAATTAAAATAAAATATTATAGACTTACTTCAATTATAAAGTCTTTTATTGAAAATTTCATTAATTAACAAAATGGTTTAATAATATTATAATTATCTTTCTACCTTAAATTTATTTAATCTGATACAATTACTATTATAAATAATTAAATTATATTTTATAATTGTTTTAATTTTATAATAACTTTTAATAGCTTAGTTTCATTCTTTAATTTTAGTTTAATTTGGTAACAATTTTAGTTTTATATTTTAAAGTTAATAATAATTTAACTTAAGTTAACTTGGTTTTAAAAGTTTACTTAAATTTATTAGTATCTATATTTTCATTTTTTTAATTATTTTTTAGTTTATATTAATTATTTTATTTAGTTTTATTTATGTTTCAACTTATTTAGTTTGTCTGTTTGTTTTGCAGTGTTACGGTGCCACATCAACTGTTTCCTATCACGGCGCCTCCACGCACCGCTTCCCTATTCTTTCATAGTCTCACCGCTTTACGGTGGAACTGTGTTAGTTCTTACCTTTACGGTATCACCATTTATTATCTTGACAGATTCACCATTCCATTACAGTTACTCAAACCTCACACACCGTTTTTCTTCTTTCTGCTACCGTAATCCCTACACAGTGCCACCACGCACCGTTTCCCTTCATTTTCTTCTATCCCACCACTTCTTCACTCCCACTATAATAATTCACTATCTCACTATTTCCAAATGGTCACACCATGTCTATTCACACACCATATTCCCTTGCACCATATCAAATCATGTGGCACCGCTTTATCTCCGTCTCGTAGAATGGTGTTGTGCCATATCCTCTTCCTCCTTTATTGTGTGACCATCCTTTTTCTATTTTATCCCCTCAGCACTGCAAACTCCACTACTTTTTCTCTTCCTTGAGAAATCGGAACTCTATCTCACTGCTCTCCTTTCTCAATCCATGATCCAATGAAACTGCACATTCACAAACACCAATTCTCCCTCTCATCAATTCACGATCACCACAAACACAAACAAAGAAACATATTACAAACTGAAATCCAAACCCAAATCACCATATCTGAAAAATAAAATCTAGTTTACCGATATTGAAGATAATTTGCGTCTAATATGAAATCTAGAGACCAACCTTCCGCCTTATTAAAGATGGATATTATGCCATTGTTGATGATACACTTACCCGAACTGAACCGAATCACCATCAGTTGAAGTAGAGGTGCTCCGCCTGCCGATTTGTCACCAGGATGGATTCATCTAGCCGAGGCCGGTTCGAAGGAGGCAGAACCAAAGTTTGAGGAGGGGAATCACTGCACTGTGGTGAGAACCTGAAGCCACCCAAGATTTGGAGTTGCATCGCACCTGTGGGGTCCGCTGATGTTGCCCGAGGAGGAGTTGAAGCCGGTGCCCAAGCCGTCACGTCTGCAGGAGTTTGAGTCGCGAATCCGCTATCCCGAAGAAGAAGCTGGACAAAAACCCTCCCCCTATTGCAATGATGAAATATGGGGGGGGGGAGATAAATATTTAAAAAAAAATTAAGTTAATTTAAAACTAAAAATAAATAAATAATAATAAAAGAAAATAAATTATGAAACTTATCAATAAGTTTAAAATATATATGTTTAAAACTAAAATATTAATTCTAACTTTTAAATTAAAATAAACTAATAAATTTATTTATTTACTTAAATTTATATTATAATGTAACTTTTTAATGAAATATTTATAATTATAATAATAATATTGATAAAATAGTAATAATTAATTTAATTTAATCTATTAAATCTTTAATTACTTATATAATTATGTGTTAAAATTATAATTTTTAATAATTCTTAACTTAATTAAAATAATTGATTTTTAATAAAATTATATTTAATCATAATAATATTAATTGAATAATTTTATAAATAATATAAAAGTAAATAATTTTCAACTTAAGATATTTTTTATTAACTTTAGTTAACTTTTTAACAAGAAATATAACATTGAATTAAAAAAATAACTATTTTTCTATCTTTTCTTTTTCATTTATTTTTCTGTTCTAAACTATGCAGGTTCTTTTAAGAGACTTAAAAATTTCCAGGTTCACGCAACTAACTCACTTAGAGTTAGTTACGTGAGAAAAGGCAGCACGACATGCTAGTCACAAAAAAATGCACTTGTGCGGTGCACTCGTGAAGGAAACTTAATGTCAGGGGAAGAAAAGCAGTGATGTGCAACAAATGATAGCAGGGTATTAAAATCAGTGTTGCAGCAGAATTCGTAGACGCTCATTAATTCCATGATCACATCATTTCGAGAGGGGATTCTTAGGAGCAACACTGGAGATGAGCTGGATTCTAAGGAGCCCGAAGGCAGAGGAGTGCTGGGGAATTTTACCTTCCCTCTGTCCATAATATTTGTACTCTTTTTTCGGATGTTTCTTACTTATTTTATCATGATGATCATAGGTTAATATTTTCATAGCTTTGGAATTCAATTCTTCTGGTTTATCTTTAGAACTTCTTCAATTACATTATATTTTTCAGAATCATCATCTATCGGTGAGGTTGAATTATGATTCTCTATTCGGTTGATTCACCTCTCAATTGATTTCAAAATTAATAATTCAATTTCAACTAGAGTGGTTGTTTTTGAATGCATGTTTCAGAAATTTTATGTCATTAACTTTGGAAATTTATGGAAATTTTATTTCCAAATTTAATCTTTTTCAAACTTCTTAGAAGTTTAGTTAAGTTTTGGTGTGGTGAACTCTAAAAATTAATCTTATGCCTGTTGAATTTCTTGGCGAGGGGGATTCTTCAGCATGTTTTTGAGGAGTGATATAATAAAATTTGTGAGGAAGTCAATTATTTTTACCAATAAATTAGATTTCCAGAGTGGATTTTGTTTATTTGAGATCCTTTATCTTTGCTTTTAAATTTTAGTTTGTTATAATACTTTAGTTTGATAGTACTTAGTATAAATTTTAGTTTCTTTGTAGAAAATCTTGTTTCCTCATCTTGCACCACTATGATAGTGTAGGTTTATAAATAATATTTTGAGGGACATGATGTCCTCCGACCTCATCAAAATTTGGCACCGTTGTTGGGGAAGGAACGTGTTCAGTGTTCTATGTTTTAGAAAAATAATAAAAAAATTAATTAAAAAAATAATAAAAAAATCAATAAAAAAACTGTAAAAAAAATTCCTGTGAACATTTTCTTCTTGTGTTGTATTTTTAAGTTCTGTTTAAATTTTTTGTGTAAATTTAATCTGATTTTTTTTAAATGGAATGTTCTGAAGGCTCAAACTACTGCACTTGACCTTACTGTGTTTGTTGTGGAGATTATGGGCACACTGCCTGGCAGTGTGTCTATAACCAACCACAAACTATTGATTACATTGAAGAAAATGAAAACTTTGAATCTAGTCCTAACACCCTAGATAAAATTGACCTAATTGATTATAAATTGGATGCTAGGGTAGAACTAATTAACAATTGGTTAACTAAAACCCATGAAATTCAACTTAGATATTCTCAAGAGGAAGATAAAAGAATGAAAAGATTAGAAAACATGCTTCTAAAATTATAAAAAAGGGTTAAATAAAAAGAAGAATTTGAAGAAAAATAAAAATAAAATGTTAATAAAAGATTTGAAAATAAAACTGAAGAAGACCGTGGCTATGAAACTAGGAAACAAAACATTCATTTTGAAAAATCTGATTCTGTGGAACTAAATCTAGAAATAACCAGCTCACTGAATCAAGAGAATAACATCGAATATCCCAAAATGAGTTTTAATGCTGTTGAGTTGGACAATTTTGAAGATGAATTGAAACAGATTAAAAATTAATACCCAGTTCTCTTCATAATTCCTACTTTGGAGAAAAATCACTGTTTTAGGAGTTTTGATAAGGAAGTCACTTGGGTAGAAGAGATTTTTGAGAATGAAAACTTTAATGTTATAAAATAATCACCCAACTTTTCTGAATTTGTGAATAATGAGTTTGAACATAATATTGGGAACACTTTGGAAGAGAACTTTAAGCTAGAAATCATAGAATCTCAAATCTTTGAACCTAAAATGATAACCACTCTTCCAAGTTTTGACCCTGTAAACCCAATAATTTCTAAATTTTTGTTTGATAATGAGAAAAAGGGAATAATATTTGAATAAAGTCTAAGTGATGAGTTTTCATTTCCCTATTCTCATGGTAATCACTTTTCTGAAACATTTTGCAATGAAATGGAAAGTAGTGATAACTAACTTTCAGAGACTTGCCTTAAATTGAACATTCTAGAAACTAAATTTTTTGAAACTGAATTGTACAATTCTTCTCCTGAAATTGAATTGCAACACTCAAATGACTTGGTTTTAGAAAGAAATCCTTTTGAACTTGAACTTGAGAGAGAGGTTGAAGACACACTAGATGATGGTTGAAAAATTGATTTGATAGAAGTATTAGATGTTCAATGTGAGTTAATAGATGATGATCTTTTGGAAGAAATTTACAACATTGTTAGACCTGAATCTATTTGTAAAAAAATAAATTCTCTTCCCTGACTTTCACTTACTTCCTCAACTGTGAAAGGTGCTGAGCCTTTTCATGATAATAATAGTATTACAGAGGGGGAATCAAACTTGTGTTCCATTGTCTATGTTTTAGTTAATCACTAAATTTAAATCCCTCTTGATCCTTCTAATAAGAACTCACCCATGAGCACTTTTGAAGTTGAATATGTTAATGATGAAGATGAGAGAGATGGCCACGAGAATAATGCCACACCCTATGAAGCACCTAGATTTGTTAGGTCCACAAGGCTGAGTACCCTGAGAGAGGGGTGAATCGGGTTATGACTAATTTAAAATTAAATCCCTTTCTGATCTTGTTTCTCTGTTAAGAAAAACACTTTTCTCTCTCTTTCCTGTTGCACAATATAAACAGAAAGTAAATCATGCACAGGACACATCAATTTTTACTTGGTTCACCGCTAAGGGCTATGTCCAAGGAGAATACGCCGACAAGTTTTCGGTAATACCAAATTCCACTAAACTTCACTAGCTATGGATTACAAGGTTCGAGCACAGTCACTCTGTCCCAGGATCACTGCCTTTACAAGGTTTAGGGTCATCTTACTGTTTTCCCAAGGGTCACTCCCTATTTCTCTCTCTCTAGCTCACTGTCGGTGGAGAGGATTACCTTCTTCCTCTTCCTTTTCTCACTGCTCTGGAAAGGATCCACTCACAGTTTATAGACTTGTAAGTCTCTTAATTATCTATAATTAATACATCCTCTATTGTATGTGGATGCTCTTTTGAAGTCCAACTTTCTCCTATAGATGAATATCTCTTTGCACCGAAGGTATCTGGAAAACTTCCAGCTTCCACGCAGCCCCGAAACACTATTGGAAAATCAACCTTACTTGGAATGAAGGTCTAACCCGATGCACAAGTCTCAACATGAAAGTCACAACTGGCGCACAATTCCACCTCATACACTTACACAACATAAGCTTCTTCAATTCCAAACTTGTGCGACACACTTCCCTTTAATCCCAAACCAATATTGGTGCGCAACAAACAATAATCTCCCTTCTTCAAATCTGGTGTGCAAGTCCCACTTGCACGACACACCACCACTTGCGCGACTACCACACCTGTATGAAGGGAGCTCTGATTTTTCTAAGTGTTGAACTCCGTTGAAAATGATGAGGGGTGGTCCTATATTTATAAGCATTTGGTCACCCTGCGCAGCAGCGCGTAAGTCACACCTCTACGCTCAAGTCTCGGTACACAGGTCTCTTCCCTTGCAAGTCACTTGCATGACCAAACCAAATACCTACACGATACTATTTACTTTGCCATATTTTGATCTTCTAATCTTGAAAAACAATAGGCGCGCAAGTTTCCAATCCTTCTAGGCACCAGCACGCAAGTCCTTTCTCGGTACGCAAGTCACCTGTGCGACCAACCCAATACCTATGCGAAAAACTTTTCTTTGCCATATTTTGACCTTATGATCCTAAAAAATATTAGGAATGCAAGTTTCCTCTCTTTCAAGTATAGGGCGCGCAAGTCTCTTTGCCAAAACCACTTTTCTCCTTTTATCGATTTTTGGGCCCAAAATTTGGAAAACACTAGAAAACGCCACCACCATGTATCTATTCTTTTTATACCACCTCCAGATCATCCATTCCTTTTTTGACATTCTTGGATTAAACATGGATCGTTGACCACATATCTTGAACTCGACATTCCTCCATGAAATCCCCTTTGTCAACAAATTTGTATGCCATGGTTTGCTTTATCAACAATCACAATATAATTGTCCACTTTTTCAACAAACACAATCACCTCAAAAATGATTCAATGATGCCTTGATGGATTTTTTGCCAACAAGATCTATGTTGTCCCTTCATGTGTATTCAAATCTTGAAATGTATGAACTTATTCTGGAAGTGGACAACATTATGCCCACAACTGTTAAAGGGTGTTACTTAGGGGTTATTTTTGGTTTTAAGAATTCAGTTATTGATGTGTTGAGTCTTGTTTCCCAAAAATCTCATCTTTCTATTAAAAATAATTGGTCTAAACACATGTGGTGGTTCCTATTAAGGAAACCACATCCACCTAGTGACTACAATTAGTTGCTAGGTGAGTCTAGCTAGGGACTATAAATCTAGCTCTGCATGGGAGGCAACCAATGGTCTTTGTTGTGTTAATAAATAAAAAAAATTTGTAATTAAATAAAGTTTAACTGAAGACTTTAAATTTAGTACTTCATGGGTGTCAACCCATTCTCCTTTGTTTTAATTTTTTGTAATATTTTGTGCTGAATAAAGTGATGATGTGTTTCCTTCTATGTTCTTTATCTCTGGTGGTTTTTGGTCTTGGTTTTCATGCTTTGTATTTTTAGGATGCTGCTGCTATCATCTAAGGAGTGGAATTTACATGATCATTTCTGGACAATAATATAGTCATGGAAGTACTTTAACATTCTACATTTATTTCTGCTCTTGTTTTTTGCTAATAAAAATTCTGTTTCTATTAGAAAATTCTGCTATATGTGTACTAAAAATTCTATTGCATAACTTGAACTGTATAAAAAATCTACTAGATGTATTTAATATAAAAAATTCTACTCTATATTTTTTGTCTCTAAAATAAATTCTACTTACTTAAAAAATTCTTTTGCATATTTTTTTCCACTAAAAAATCTTTTTTTATTAAAAAATCCGCATGTGACTATTGCTATGAACTGAAATTAATTGTTTAAAACCCATTCAATGTAGGAAATTTAGTGTGTGTGTGGTAAGGGGGGCTACATGTTTGCTGGTATTTGTGTTTTTCATTTGAACTGATTACTCTATAGGGTGTTTAGAATGCATCTTTCTTCTACATTGAACATCCATTTGAATCATACTTTGTTAAAATGCTTACACCCAATTAATTGTGCACCCACACCTTATATGTTTATTTTGAGCTATATTGAAAATCTTTTTCACTAGAAATAAATGTTAATGGGTGTAATTTTCAACGAACCTACTATTAATTTATTCATTGTGGCGAAAAATATTTTTGAACTTTAATGTGACCTTTATATATGTCCTTAATATACTTAACTGAAATTCTGTTTTGAACTTTAATTGTCAAATTGTTATTCTCCCATTTAGAGGTCATCTTTGGGGAAAAATTTGGGTTTTAAGTGTGGGGGAGGGGGTCAATTATTGACTGTGCATAACCATGCTTAATTGAAACCATATCAAATTCCCACTGCAACTCAAAATTTCTTGTAAAAATGGTTATTTTTTTTTTCAAAATTATTTCTTAATTTTAGGCTGTAATCTATTCTTAAAAGAGTCTTGCCTTAGGACAAGTACCTTTATGGTAGTTAAGATTTGTTTTGAGTATGAAATTAATGTGGTTGGATGATTGCTGAGTGGTCTTGCTTAGTGATTTAATGGAAATCTAGTTTACAGTCTATTTTGGAGAGTGATTTGGGTTACTTTTTATTGGAATTATGATCATAACTCTTGGAATTGGAAACTTGATTTTGATCATAGGTGACTCATTTTTTCTTTTATTAATTAAATTAATTACCTTAACGAGCCAATGTAAATGGTTTTTATATTAATCTTTTGACACTGTAGTAGTTTGGGCATCTAGGATCCCACAGTGAGTCTCTGAGACCTTAGATGCTGGGTGCGTTTCTGTTTACTATAATCCCTCTATACACTTTGAATAAGTGCATTACACAGTTCTTATCACATGATACATGGCTTGGGAAAAATAAAAAAAGTGTTTAGGGTCAAAAATGACTTCATTAATGTGAGGGGAATGATGAATGTTGAATGAGGAAGGGGTCAATTGGTTTATATGGGAGTCATTTAGGTTGTATCGTTGAGGTGATTCACAAAAAAAAATTATTTAATTTTGGAACCGAGGTGAAAAAGTCAAAATTTTAAGTTCCTACTATTAAGTTCTGAATTCCACATAAATTTAATCTCTTGTCACTCTTGAGATTAGAACTTAAGCCTGGATTGAAGTTAGTCACTAAACATTATCACATATGAGGCATGGAATCTTCATTACTTGATGATTCATAGTTTTCAAGACTACCAGTGAGAATTTTTTCTAGGAAAGATTCACATGAGCAATTTATTTTCTAAGCCTA
Organism: Viscum album; assembly: GCA_963277665.1. NCBI lineage: Eukaryota > Viridiplantae > Streptophyta > Magnoliopsida > Santalales > Viscaceae > Viscum > Viscum album. Next base: position 1,627,984,644 of record OY728121.1, on the reverse strand, counting down.
ATGAAAGCCTTGAAGTCCTCTGTTCAATGTTTTGGACATGTTACATTTTGAGAAATTCAATAAAAACATTTTTCTATTTCTCAACGATAATAAAACATGAGATTGTTTAAGGAAAAAAAATTATTAAGTGTGGGGGAATTTGATGTGGCCTTAAAAACACATGTTTTTACACATTCTTTTTAGTTAACTTTTATAAATTTAATTATTTATTTTAACACTTTTTAATAAATAATGGCTCTTTTGTATTTTTATTATTAATTTTAATATTTAATCAGTTTTTATTATTAATTGTGTAATTTAAGATTTAAAATAATTAATTTATTTCTCACTTTAATTTAATAGTACAATTACTTTTTATTTAGTTTGGTATCTTTGTCTACATGTCTAATGATTTAACATTTATTATTCAATTAATTAGTTTTCTTTCAAATATAAATTATTAACTCTTAATCTAAAATTGTATGTATTAAAAATTAAATAATATGACCTAATTATTATATGTATTTTAACAATTAATTAATTAAAATAAAATATTATAGACTTACTTCAATTATTAAGTCTTTTATTTAAAATTTCATTAATTAACAAACTGGTTTAATAAAATAATAATTATCAGTCTACCTTAAATTTATTTAATCTGATACAGTTACTATTATAAATAATTAAATGTTGTTTTATAATTGTTTTAATTTTATATTAACTTTTAATATATTAGTTTCATTCTTTAATTTTAGTTTAATTTGGTAACAATTTTAGTTATATATTTTAAAGTTAATAATAATTTAACTTAAGTTAATTTGGTTTTAAAAGTTTACTTAAATTTATCAGTATCTTTATTTTCATTTGCTTTAATTAATTTTTTGTTTATATTAATTATTTTATTCAATTTTATTTATGTTTCATCTTATTTAGGTTTCCTATTTGTTTTCCAGTGTTATGGTTCCACAACAACAGTTTCCTGTCATGGTGCCTCCACACACCGCTTCCCCATTCTTTCACGGTCTCACCACTTTACGGTGGCACCATGTCAATTCTTACTTTTATGGTCTCATTGTTTCCTAGCTTCACAAATTCACCATTCCATTACAGTTCCTCAAACCTCACACATCATTTTTCTTCTTTCTGCTACCATAATCCCTACACGGTGCCACCACACACCATTTCCCTTCCTTTTCTTCTATCCCACCACTTCTTCACTCCCACTGTAATATTTCACTGTCTCACCGTTTCCAAATGGTCACACCGTGTCTCTGGGCACACCTTATTCCCTTGCACCTTATCAAATCTTGTGGCACCACTTTATCTCCATCCCACAGAATGGTGTTGCGCCGTATCCTCTTCCTCCATCATTGTGTGTCTATCCTTCTGCTGTTTCATCCCCTTAGCACTGCAAACTCCACTACTGTTTCTCATCCTTGAGAAATCAGAACTCTATCTCACTGGTCTCCTTTCTCAATGCATGATCCAATGAAACCCTACATTCACAAACATAAATTCTTCTTCTCATCAATTCACGATCACCACAAACACAAACAAAGAAACATATTACAAACTCAAATACAAACCTAAATAACTATATCTGAAACATAAAATCCAGTTTGCTGATGTTGAAGATTATTTGAGTCTAATCTGATATCTGGAAACTGATCTTATGCCTGCTCAAAGATGGAGATTCTTCTATTGTTGATGATACCCTTATCTGAACTGAACCGAATAACCATCGGTTGAAGTAGTGGTACTCTGCCTGCCGATTTGTCACCAGGATGGATACATCTGGTCGAGGCCGGTTCAAAGGAGGCGGAACCAAGGTTCGAGGAGGATAATCACCGCACTATAGTGAGAACCCGAATCCACCTGAGATTTGGAGTTTCACCGCACCTATGTGGTCCATTGATGCCACCTGAGGAGGAGTTGAAGCCAGTGCCCGAGCCATCGCGTCTGCCGGAACTTGAGCCGTGAATCCACCATCACGGAGAAGAAGATGGATGAAAACCCTCCCCTTGTTGCAGCGATGAAATCTGGGGGGGGGGAGAAGATACACATTTTAAAAAATTAAGTTAATTTAAAACCAACAATAAATAAATAATAATAAAAGAAAATAAATTATGAAACTTATTAATAAGTTTAAAATATATATGTTTAAAACTAAAATATTAATTCTAATTTTTAAATTAAAATAAACTAATAAATTTATTTATTTACTTAAATTTATATTATAATTTAACTTTTTAATAAAATATTTATAATTATAATAACAAGATTAACAAAATAGTAATAATTAATATAATTTAATATATTAAATCTTTAATTACTTAATTAGTTATGTGTTAAAATTATAATTTTTAATAATTATTAACTTAATAAAATTAATTTATATTTAATAAACTTATGTTTAATCATAATAATAATAATTGAATAATTTTATATATAATATAAAATTAAATAATTATCAACTTAAGATATTTTTTATTAACTTTAAGTAACTTTTTAACAAGAAATATAACATTGAATTTAAAAAATAACTATTTTTCTATCTTTTCATTTTCATTTATTTTTATGTTCTAAACTATGTAGGTTCTTTCAAGAGATGTGAAAATCTCTAGGTTCATGCAACTAACTCACCCGAAGTTAGTTATGTGAGAAAAGGTAGCACGACGTGCTAGTCATGAATAAACGCACGTGTGCGGTGCACTCGTGAAGGAAACCTAATGTTGGTGGAAGGAAAGCGGTGATGTGCAGTAGATGATAGTAAGGTATTAAAAGAAGAGTTACAGTAGAATTTTTAGATGCTAATTCATTCCCAGATCACATTATTTTGAGAGGGGATTCCCAGGAGAAACACTAGAGAGGAGATGGAGGCTAAGGAGCCCGAAGGCAGAGCAGTGCTATGGGATTTTACCTTCACTTTGTCCATAATATTTGTACTCTTTCTTTCAGATGTTTATCACTTCTTTTATCAATATGATCATAGGTTAATATTTTCTTAGGTTTGGAATTCAATTATGCTAGTTTATCTTTAGAACTTCTTCAATTACTTTATATTTTTCAGAATCATCATCTATTGGTGAGATTGAATTATGATTCTCTATTCAGTTGATTCACCTATCAATTGATTCCAAAATTAATAATTCAATTTTGACTGGTGAGGTTGTTTTTGAATGACTCTTTCAGAACATTAATTTCATTAACTTTGAAAATTTACTGCGACTTTATTTGAAAATTTAATCTTTTTAAAACTTCTTAGCAGTTCGGTTAAGTTTTCGTTTGGAAAACTCTAAAACTTAATATTCTACCTATTTAATTTCTTGGCAAGGGGGATTATTCAGCATGTTTTTGAGGAGTGATTCAATAAAAGTTGTGAAGAAGTCAATTATTTTAACCAGTAGATTAGATTTCCAGAGTGAATTTCGTTGATTTGAGCTCCTTTGTCTTTTCTTTTAAATGTTAGTTTGTTATAATACTTTAGTTTGACGGTACTTAGTATAAATTTTAGTTTCTTTGTATAAAATCTTGTTTCCTCACCCTATTTCCATTTCATCATATAAATAAAAAAATATAAAAAGTAAGAAGATTTTTTCCCCAATTCTGACAATAATGGGGGTTTAAAATTCAAAAACCTTAGAATTCACTCACCTTCCTTCTTTTTGGATCGACACTGCACCACTATGCTAGTGTAGGTTTATAAATAGTATTTTGAGGGTCGTGACGACCTCCGACCACATTAATCAGTCTTTTTTCTAGAGATGTCATGTACTCTGGGAGTACAATGGCATGACTAAGGGTACTTGATTTTCATTTTAGTACTCGAGTATGGATAGGTACACGACTGTACGAAGAGGTGGGGACACACAACATGTGGGCCCCATATTCACCTTGTACTACTTTACTAATTATCTATCTCTCACATATACTTCTCTTGGACTTAGACTTTGGTATTTGAGTAGCCTATCCTGAGTATTTTTCTAAGTAGAATGAGATGGTGCCCACCATAGCTGCATTTGAGATAGGATGTGAGATGTTCCGTGTGTGACGCCTATCCAGGGAAGCATTTGATGACTGCATCAGAATTTTTCCAAGACGTATCATCCAGAAAGGATTATTTAAGCACCTCGATACCCTTCCCATAGGTACCGTCCATCAAGGATGATATGAGTTTCTCGATGATTTTCTAAGACGTATCATCCTATGGGGATGATTAAAGTCTCTCGATGCCTTTTCGAGAGGTACCATCCAGAGAGGATGATCTGAGTTTATCAATGATTTTTCAAGATTTATCATCTAGTGGGGATGATCAGAGTCCCTTGATGCCTTTATGATACTTACCATCCAGCGGGGATGATCTGATTTCCTTAATGCATTTCTAAGATGTACTGTCCAACAGGGATGATCAGTGTTCCTTAGTGGTTTTCTGAGAGGCACCATCCAACAGGGATGGCCAGTGATCCCCAGGGATTTCTAAGAGGTACCAACCAGTAGGGATGATCAGTGAAGTTCTAGGATGACCCTCCCATTAGGCCGCTTAGTGTAGTCCTCAAAAAGATATCGGGATGACCTAGAGTGTATTACCCGAGGAGATACCAGGCTGACCCAAAGTGTAGTTTCAGAGGAGATATCGGGAAGACCTTCCCACTAGGCTAGGTAGCACAGTCACCAATGGTTCTGAGAAGACCCTAGACTATGTAACATAGTGGAAATGTATGTTTAAACTTACCTAAGGACCCACAAAGAAGAGGGGAACTTTCCCCACTGAGACGCTTCCTTGGGACATGAACTAAAACCGTTCAGGAGAGTCAGTGCCACCCAAAGCAGATAGTATCGTGGTGCGGTGATTTGGGCCCCTTTGACTAGGGATTTCTAGGTAGATGTGATGAGGTGTTGGGAATTACAAATGGTTTTACTTGGAACTATTGGCTACACAATTTCTTGGGATGAGATATGAGATGGAGATCCCCTTGCTCCCTCATTTGGGTTTTTTTGACTGAGCGTGCACACACACACACACATAAATATCCTATTTCCAGTGCCCACTCATTTGGTTTTGGCTACTCCCCTTCTATGAGTGGCGAAGATTTTTGGGGTATTCCACGCGCTTTCCATGTCTAGATTCTTATGGTCGGATGAGTATACTCTCCTACTATGGGAAGTGAAGATTAGACGGGGTGATCATCTCTTCACTGTTTCGAGCTCATTGTGTTTGGATGAGTTTACTTTCACTCTCTTATTGAGTTGAGATATACTATTTCTATTCACTATTATTGTACCTTGTTATCTCTTATTGATCCCCTCTTCAGTACCTCTCTTGTTGTCCCCTTGAGCCTTTGAGGAATCCTACTAAGTATTCTTATACTCACTCCTTCTTGGGCTTTTACCGCATTTCGTGTGCCCTTGCAGATGATGAACAAGTTGATCGTGATATCAGAGGAGATTAGGGATACAAGATGCTTGGACCGCATGCGGTGAGCATAGCTTGGGATTCAGGAGTAGGTATCTCGTAGTTATTTTACTTTTTCACCTATTGTCGGGCGGGTTGTGGAACTTTTCTAGTTGGATGTGTATTTTTCCCTTTTCCTTTCAACTTAACTTTTCTTGTATTTTTACTATTTATAGGTTGATGCATTTAAGTTTGGTTTCCCTTTTATAGCAGTGTTGTATCTTTCTTTCTTTTCCTATGCACTTTTTCATTGATTTGGATGCATGTGTGTGTATAGTTTCTTAGGAAAAGGACTTCCTTAGTTTGTTGTGCCTACAACGCTAGTCGCCAACCCCTAGCCAATGGAGGTGGGCTTGGGGTAGTTGAAGATCGAGCCCCGGTATCGGTCAGGTAGTGAAAAAGTGGTATCCGAGGGGTTTCAATCCTTGGGGCGTTGTTTGGGAATTTCCCTAAAAAAGTATTGGTTGGGTTTATGGAAACAATGTCGAAGTGTCTTGAGAGCGGCTCTCAGGCCAGGGAGTCCAATGATGGTATGAGCGACCAATGTATCCATTCACTAGGACCCTGATTACCCACTTATAGACTCGGCACCCTAAGAAACTTTTTGCAGGGAATAATGGTACATGAATCATATAGGATTTAGTCTTTAACTGTCCCTCTTGAGACAGATCTCCACTCATATTTATGTATATATATATTCTCATCTGACCGCGGTACTCCTTGATAACATTCAATATGTATCCATTACGATATCCATATCTGATATTAGCTATGGTTCGTGAAGATGATCATGTGAGCGGCGTGACCTCAGTTCAGGATCCATCTGGTGACCCCTTTCCTCCATGTGGGTAGGTAACAGTACCCCAACCTACTAGGCTGCAGATAACCCCATCAGATCAGGCTGAGGATGTGCATAGGCTGAGTGCACTTTGTGAGTTCCAACACTAGAGATCGTTGAGGTTCTTCCATGAGTCAGACCCTCAAGCAACATAGGTTTTGTTAGAGTCAGTGGACTACCTCTTCAGACTTGTGCAGACATCGGCAGATTAGATTGTGGCTTTGGTAGCCAGCCCTTTCCATGGAGCAGTAAGTTATTGGTGGATCTTGGTTACTCAAATACAAAATGAGTTGGAACTATCGTGGGATGACTTATAGAATATATTTCGTGAAGAGTTATACACATCCTTCTTGTGATGCGTTTGACATAAAGAGCTTCTCCGGTTACAGTAGGGATGGATGGCAGTGACTGAGTATGCGACTAGGTTAAAAGAACCTACGCACTACTCTCTGGATATGATCTATAACAGTTAATTTCAAGCACAAATGTTCAAGAAGGGACTCTACAGATATATTTTTGATATAATTGTACCCTTGTACATCCCCACCTATGTTGGGGTGCTGGTTCATGCATTGGTGACAAAGAGATTTTTGTCAGAAGAACACCATACACCTAGTTGTGGCAATGAGTGCAAAAGAGCTGAGACGTCTGCTGCAGCTAGAAGACGCCAGACGATAAGATCTCAATGTAAGATATATTCTCATGATTGGTCTCATCCATGTAGTCATATAGGTCCCAAAAAGCACAAAGGAAGCATGGTGGAAGAGACCCTCTGACCTGTACACTCAAGTCACAGTTGTGTAGTAGATTCCCTTAGCGGGAGGTGTGGGAAATCCCAGACTCACCAAGTACGAGAAGTTTTTGAGAAGTTAACTTCCCTTCATCTGACCCTGGTGGAGAAGGGGGATACAAATTTTCTTCATTCAATAGGGCTGACTCCTTATCTTCTCAAGCATCTAAGAGAGTCTCAGTTGTGATTCATCGACTATGAAGTCTTGTGTGACCAGATATACTTAAGTGTTTCACCATATGGATATTCTGAGGGAAGGAATCATGAGACCCTGTTCCAGTGACAAAATATTATTCCAGTTGTGACATGGGATGTAAAGGTTCTTCTAAGGAGGTAAACTATCACCCCAAGTTCTATTAGGTCATTTGAGACTGTGCAAGGAGATGGCGAGGTTGCATACTTCCTTGCCTTACCCCAAATAGTTGGAGTGGGTACACGAAATCTTACACGTGTCTCAACTGAGGAGATACGTGTTTATTCTTACACATGTCATCAAATGGAGGAATCCTTATGAGGGTGGGCCATCCCTTTGGTCCATATTCTTTGGAAGCACTGAAATGTATAGGTTTCCCTGGGAGCAGGAGAGCTAAGTGCAGGCTCAGTATACCGAGTTGTTTCCCTATTTTTTATTTTTGGTAACGAAAATCTTGAAGGAGGAAATAATGTAGAGACCCGGTTTTTTTTCCTGGTAATACTTTTAAATATTTCTAGGAATATTTCCAGAGCTGGACGCTGAGACAATGTGAAATTCCAAGGCCCGATGTTCCCAGAAATAATTTTATAAAAACATTAAGTGTTTTTTTATTACACACGCATGGTTAAATAATGAAAAGGGTATATCTCATAAATATTTGATCATATTAGAAATATGAGACAAAATTTGGGTCTAAAACATAGTGTTTCCCCTAGGCGCAACATAAAATAAGTCATCACGGGATGTTCAGACCCCTCGCTCATTTGTAGTGTGATAAATGGATGAATTAAATTATTAATTTATTCATTTAATAGATAAAATCCAAATAACTCATGGAAGATGGCTCAGATGAGAAATCTAAGACCACTGATGAGCTCAGAACATATAATTTACCCTAGACATGGTATAAATTTTGTTGGCATCAGGTGTTCGGCTTATGCGCTATCGTGGGAAAATAATTAAATAATTAATTATTTAATTATTTGATTAAAAATTATTTTAACCTAATGAGAGGTTATAAATTCTTTTTTTAGAGGGGGTTGGACTCATAATTCCATTTGGATGATGATGGTAAATTCTATCCTCTCCTCTCCTCCCCATTGACGAACGACTAGACTTTAGATCCAAGTGGATCGAAGTGAAACCAACACAATAGATCTGAAAAAACACATTCTCCATTGATCAGTCCAATCTCCTGGTAGGACTCATCTCTAGTATTATTATGAAATGTATTAAACTTTGAGCATATTGACTTCCTTCTTGTAAATTTGCGCCCTTATACGGCCCCATAAATTGAATTAAACTACTTTCATCAATTTATTTATTATTTCTTTTGTTCTCTGTTCATCATTGTAACGGTGATGAATCGTGGATAACCCAAACAATAGATGAAATAATTTTTATGATTTGTTAATGATTCTTTTTTATTCATTATCCCTCCATTAATCACCATCATTTATTATGGTCTGTGGTTTGATAAATACCCTATAATGAATCAACATAAAACCAATCATTGAAACCTTGTATTGTTTATGCCGACAAGGATTCATGACCAATGGAGGTGAAATTTTTTACTGGAGTTTGGAAATGTATCGGCTCTAGTGTTTTCATATTTAGTTTAGAAAGTCATAGGATCAACACACGAGTATCATTTCCTGAGCATATAGAATGATGAAAAAGGTGCGAGGCTGAAGGGGTTTGAATGGCGTGAGTTGGGAGAGGTGGAAAGTGATAGGGCAGGACGAGGTAGATGTAGACGGATCCCAGGGGAGATGGCGTGCTAGAGGGTCAAGTGAAAGGTGGCTAGAGATAGAGAGGAAAGTGACCGGCTATGGAAGCGACAGATCCGACAGAAGAGGCGACCGTGTGAAGGGCTGGCGGAGGTAGGGGCAGTCGCGTGAAGGGATGGTTGTTAGGGTTGAAGGAATAAAACCATAAATGAATAAGATTGGAGAGAGAAATTAAAATGATATGAAATAATAATATAAAATAATAATAAAACCATGGAGGGAAAAGGGGCATGTGACCCACCTACACCAAATGAGATTTGTGCATGAAATCTCATAAGAGATTTAGTTAAAAAAAGGTAATAATAATAATAATATTATTTTTGGTTGTCAAAACCATAATTCATCCGTAACTTATCCGTGAAACTGTGATTTCATGAACCGTTAGTGGAAGTGAAACCCTGACATCGAGACAGACATTTCGAGTCTAATATTGGATGTTTTTTTTCAGGTTCTTAAATTAGGTACCCAAAATACTCATCAAATAACAGATTTAGTATTATTATCAAATATTTGACCCGCCATAACTCCAGCGTGCAATGTGTGATTGAATTTCTGTAAGTGGAGATGTGATACTATCATTAAGATGGTCTATTGAAGTCAAATTTTGAATATTAAATTCTGATTCAAGGATCAGGTCCGTGAGACACACAATTGTTATATTATTATTATTATTGCAGAATTTTTCATCAGTTGTAACTCTCCCATATGACATCAGATTGGTGAGCCGTTAGTGGTTTCATGACCCTGAATTCAAGGAAGACATTTCAGGATTAATTGCATGTGCTTAAACCAATGTTGATGTGCAGACCCCATGAAGCCAGTTCACACATATTACAGTGGAATGTAAAATTTTCACTGGGTATCCATTCTGGGTGAACGAGTACTCGATTCCATGTATTTTTCTGAGAGGAACGAAATGGAATGATCCATATTATTTGATTTGGGACCAAGGTGTGGGACCCCTTTGAATTAATTCAAGTGAAATGCGGTGATATATAAATTTTAAATCATATGTTTGTTCAGGGTGAATTAATAGTTGATCTTGTGTGTTTTTCTCCAAGGATCACAATAGTGTGATCCGATTAGTTACTTGGTGCCATTAGAGGTGGCATACCAATAAAATTAAATTTTCACCTTTCCATTTAACAATGAGAAATGTGTGATCATCAATATTTTGGCTAGAGATTTCATGTACTTTGGGAGTACACTGGAACAATTTGGTGTACTTGATTTGCAGTTTAGTACTCAAGTATAGATAGGTACACGACCAGGCGAAGAGGTGGGGCCACATGATGTGTGGGACCCACACACACCGTGTACTACTTTACAAATTCTCTATCTCCCGTATCTTCTTCTTTTGGTGTCATACTTTGGAATTTGAGTAGCCTATACTGAGTGTTTTTCTATCTATAATGCGATGGTGCCCTCCATAGTGTCTTATGAGATATGATGCAGGATGTTCTGGGTGTGACACCTATCCAGGGATGAATACTATGACTGTAGTGTCTTTTTTCCAAGACGTATCATCCAGCGGGGATGATTAGAGTCCCTCAATGCATTTCTGGGAGGTACCATCTAGTGAGGATGGTCCGAGTATCTCGATTCTTTTTGAGACGTATCATCTAGTGGGGATGATCAGAGTACCTCGATGCCTTTTTAAGAGGTACCATCTAGCGAGGATGATCCAAATTTCTTGATGATTTTCCTAGTTGTATCATCCAACAGGGATGATTAGAGTCCCTAGATGCCTTTCTGATACATACCATCCAGTGGGGATGATTAGAGTTCTTTGATGCCTTTCTGAGACGTACCATCCAGTAGGGATGATCAGTATTCTTCAGTGCTTTTCTGAGAGGTACAATCCAGTAGGGATAACCAGTGATCCTCAGTGCGTTCTTAGAGGTACCATCTAGTAGGGATGATCAGTTCTGTTTTGGGCTGACCCTCCCACCAGGAAGGGTAGTGTAGTCCCCGAGGAGATACCAGGATGACCCAGAGTATAGTCCCCAAGGAGATACTAGTTTGAACCAAAGTTTATTCCCTGAGGAGATATCAGGCTAACCCTCCTTCCAGGCTGGGTAGCAGAGTACCTGAGGGTTTAGAGAAAAAACTCGATCATGCGGCACAATGTAAAGGTATGGTTCGACTTACCTAAGGACCCACAAGGAATAGAGACACTTTCCCCACTGATACGCGTCCTTGTGACATGACCTAAACCCATGAGGGCGATTCAGTGCCACCCAAAGAGGATAGTATTAAGGTGTGGTGATTTGGGACCCTTTGACTTGGTCTTCCTAGGAAGATGTGATGAGGTGTTGGGAATTGTAGATGGTTTTACTTGGAACTATTAGCTACTCACTTTCTTGGGCTGAGCTGTGAGATGGAGATCCCTTTACTCCCTCATTTGGGTTTCTTTGACTCATCACATATATATATATATATATATATATATATATGTCCTTTTTCCAGTTCCCACTCCTTGGGTTTGGGCTACTCCCCTTCCAGGAGAGGCAAAGATGCACGAGGTATGCCATGTGCTTTCCATGTCTAGCTTCTTGTTGTTGGATGAGTCTACTCTCCTACTACAGTTAGCGAAGATTCGATGGGGGGTGTTCATCTCTTCACCATTTAAATCTCCTTGTGTTTGGATGAGTCTACTTTCACTCTCTTGTTAGGTTGATCTGTACTATTTCCGTTCACTCTTGTTGTACCTTGTTCTCTCTTACTGATCCCCTCTTCAATACCTCTCTTGTTTCTCCCTCGAGCCTTCAGGGCATCCTAATGAGTATTCTTATACTCACCCCTACTTGGGATTTTCTTGCATTTGGTGTTCCCTTGAAGATGACATACAAGTTGATCATGATATTAGAGGATCTTAGGGATACGAGATTCTTATACCACATGCAGTGGTCGTAGCTTGGGATTCAGGAGTGGACATCTCCCAGTTGTTTTACATTTTCACCTGTCGTCAGGTTATGGAACTTTTCTAGTTGGGTGTGTATTTTTTCCTTTTCTTTTTAGCTTTACTTTTCTTTTACTTTTACTGTTTATAGGTCAATTCATTTATGCTTGATTTTCCTTTTATAATAGTGTTGTATCTTTCTTTATTTTCCTCCATAATTTTGCATTGAATTGGTTGTGTGTGTGTAAAGTTTCTTAGGTAAAGGCCTCACCTAATTTATGTACCTTTGGTGCTAGTTTCTAGAACCTGGACTATGGTGGCGGGCTTGGGGTAGTTGCAGCTTGAGCCCCGGTATGGGTCGGGTCGTCACAACCCCCCTAAGAGAATGTTCAATTTGTCAACATGAGAACTAATCACTTATAAATTTTTTTTCATTCATCCACCTCATAGAAATATATTTTACCCATAATAATATAATGAAATTTGTATTGTTAATATAAAAATATTTTATTATGTTAATGATATAAAATATATATACATTCCACTATTAGGAATTTAATAACATTATTCGTACGTACGTAAAGACTACTACCTCCATGAAGCAACATATTTTTTTCAACACCACCTTACATGGATGTTTATAAAATGGTATTAAATAAAATAATATGATTTTTAAAACTTGAATAATATTATGAAAATTTTATTGGCTTATTTATTCCTTCCAATCTCTTTAAAAAAATACATCTCTAGTGTATACATACTAACTATCGCTTCCATGAGAAACATGTACCGTTTTTTATCCCCACCTTACATGGCTAGTTATAAAACATTTATGATGAATATATGTGATATCAAGGAGACATATGAATCTCTTAAATGTGGTTATGAATATATGACACAAAATATGATGATTTTTAAAAAGGCTTACAATGATATCAATAGATTACTTGAAATAAGTTCACCATGTATACTGTTCTCATAAACCATGCCCATGGTTTCCATCAAATGAATATAGAGATAAATAAATAATTGAAACAAAATGATTTAAATATATTTTATAGTAATTTTAGGATAAATAATTTATCTAATAATGAACTCAATATATCCATTATGAAACATGTACTGATCAATCATAATTACAACATCTGATAATGAAAATAAGAGACAACTAACTATGATTGTATAATAAATGATTATAAAAAAAGAGTAAAAGGGATATGAAATTAATAAGGTTATAAATATATATAAATATAAATATAAATATATATATATATTATTATATAAGAAGATAAATCTCTTTCATTGGAATTGAGAGTGAATGTAAGGGTTTCATCTAAAATTTTATTCTTCGAGACATGTTTTGTTTTATGCACATATTTTTGTTTATATGGTGTATATAATACCTCTTTAAATTATTATATCATGATTATATATTTGCTCATGGTATTTAATATTTTTTTTATATTTTAGGATATTTTGAATCATATCTATAAAATTATTAAGGCTTTTTCATCCCACTTATTATTTTAAGTCATTTTCCCAATAAACCAATTATTTTATTTTATGGTGTATATACTACCCATGTAAGTATTTTTAATAAACATATCAGTAAATTAAATGGATTCAAAAATAAATAATATTATTTTCCATTCACATGGTTTTAATTTTATAGGTAGTGATGTTTCAAGGGTTCTATTCCATTCTCACTTCAAAATCGAGATTGTTATGTATTAATTTCTATTTATGAAAAAATTATATGAACTTTATCTCTAAAATAAAAAATATTTTATTTTTCAATATTTATCATTATATTTTTATATGTCCTCTAAAAATATAATTTCCCTAGTTAAATAATTTACTTGGTATTTTTTTGGTAATTAAAACTGGACACACCTCTTCTTATCAGCTGAGAATTTTCCTCCTCAATGATCATATTCAAAGGAAGATTTTATGGAATCCATTATCTATAAATAAATAATCTATTAAGGCCACCTTATACTATTATGAAATTATATTTAATATTTTGAAATACATATTTCAATTTTTTCTACATGGGTAGTTTTTGCTAAAAGTGTGAAAAGAACCACATTTTATCATTTTATGAGTGAACATTTTATTTTATTACCACCATTATTTTTGAAAATCTCTTTTAAATTTTTTTTAAACAAAATTAAAGTTAAATTATTTTATAATGATTTTTAAAGTAAAAGGAAACATATTTATATTTTTTAAAAATAAAGGATTGATTCTTATAAATTAATTACTAATTTTTAAATTCATTTTATAGATTTTTTTGAAAAATTTTTAATGTTTTTTTCTTATAGAATAATGATTTTAAAAATAATATTATTTTATTAAAATTTTCAACTAAAAATATATTTTTCATTCTAAATATTAATATTTAAAATTTTTTAGGATGCTAAATGTATTTAATTTTAACAAATACATTTTTAAATAGTTTTTAATAATTTTAATAATAAAAATTTATTTTTTTATTTTTTTATTAATTAAATTTAAAATATAGTTTTAATATATGTCAAAATGGTTTGGAATTACTTATGCTACACTTGGGATATGTTATTATGTAACCATCCTCCATCATTCTTTTTATGGATTAATATTACACTGTTCTTAGGATGTTTTCAAGAAACCCTTTTCTTTCCCATGTATCAATTAAGCTATTATGAAATGATGACCATTTTTTAACATCTTGTGTCTCAATTATTTATGGTTTTAATGATATTTATTGGTGGGATCCTATAAGACCCTTCGATGAATTGTTCAAATTTTTTCATCATGGTGAGATAATAATGAGTTTACATTTTCTATCTAAGTGATAAGATGATAAATTAATATTCTCCATCTAAGTTGAATGATGAAACATTAAAATTTTCAGTCTATGTAAGATTATGAAACATCAATTTTTTCTATATATATGATATAATGATCCATTAAATTTCTCAATATATGTTATATGATGTAACATTAATGTTTTTAAATCTCAGTGAAATGATGATGAGTTTATGATTTCCATATTAGTAAGGTGATAACATGTGAACATGGTTGGGTTTTATCATAATGTGATAATTTTTTATGCATATGTTAATTCCGTAAATCATATTTTTTGAATATTTATCATGATATGGTGATTCATCACTTATTTTTTTGCAAATACTTATGCCAATATTTTTACTTTTAATGTTCTATGTTTATTTTGGTATGATTTTATAATGTTATTATATGGCCCCAACCTTAAAAAATACATAATCTTGAGTTTTAGTGAAGAATTTAATTTATTTCACATTGAGGATCTTTTTAGTTTTATATTTTTAGAGAATTAGGCCATAAATATTATATAACAACTAAAATATTATAAATTAAACACTTCTACTCATTAACTATTTTTTCACAAAATAATTTTTTCTAAAACAAAACATGAATTATTTTTATTGATAAAAATATTCACAAAATTCATATCGACTTCCTACTTTATCATACTCATCCTTATATCCTATGAAAAACATTTTGAAACTTGGGATGGACACAAAAATCCCAATAAAGGATATAAAATAAGGAAAGAAACCTTTTTTCTAGAAATACTTTAAACCCATGAAAACATTTTCACAAAGATATACTTTTCAACCATAAAACATAATCTCCTTAGCTTACATCATGAAATCATGAGATATCTATAGAAAAAATAAATAATAAAGGTAACTTGAAGAATAAATTCCATATAACTATTATAGTATATTTCATGGCTACATAGGGAGTAACCTTCATGGTTACATTTGGAATACCCACTATAGTATATTACCTTAATCTCTTTGGAGAAACCCTACCGGTTAACTTCTTCTCATTTCCCAATGCATTAGAGAGATATCATATAATCACCCACCTTATATTTATCATAGAAACACCCATACTCACAAAAAAATCCAAATAACCATTACATAATCATAACACATACAAAACATAAAGTAAAAATAACATTTCTACATTGAAATCACATTTCCTTTTTGCGAATCCAGACACTCATAATGAAAAAACATTGTTTTAAATTAAAATTGTAAACATGTAAAGGAAGCATAAAATCATTAAACTAAAATTAAATCTCGAAATTTAGTTCATGACATATATGTTAAAAAAATTATTTATCTTTTGTAAAAATAGTTAAAAGAGTAACTTTAAAATTGATTTTTAAAAGAAAGTCCCTTACCTTGTGTCCGAATCAACACGCACAATATTTATCTTCCATAATAATAATATTTTGTTAATTATTTACTTGAATTATATCCTTTTCAAGTTTATTATTCCTTTTATAACTCTTAATATCAATATATAATAAATATATAATTATTAAAGTTTATGTCAGACTTTTTTTATGATACTTAGTATTTATGTTCAAAATGAAATTGGTAAGTTAAATACAGTCAAAGAGGTCATTATTCCATAATATATAGAATAATATTCATGAAATAATAATATCTACTATACATAAATAATAATTTTAAATCCATCCATTACATAAGGATATGAAAAATTAACTACGTTACGATCATGGAGACGGTAAACCATACATACACATGAGTAACGTTTCCATTTTTAGATGGTCGTTATGGAAAGAAGATAATTATAATTTTATCTTTACATAATGATAATAATATTATTAAATCATATTAATAATTTAAATATACTTATATATATATATAATACAAGTGATGTGGTGAATAAAAATGAATCGCATCGCTTCTTGGAGGCGATAGTTCACACATATTCATGAACGACATTATAATTTTTATGTGCATGGAAAGTAAGAACATAATTAATATTTTATTATATTATAATTATAAATATGTAATTTATATCATATATAATCATTAATTCTATAATTATAACCATTATTGAGATATGGTAATGAAAAATGAACTATATCAGTTCGCGAGGTGGTAGTCCGTCGTACACACGAACGACAAGTTCATTTCCCATTTAATGAAATTAGAGATGGATTTAGGTGATGATATTAACATAATAACATATAATTATATTGAGGATAATGGATTTATTATTTCATCATGATTGGATAATATTTTAAGTAATATTAAGAAGAAACAAAATAGAAACACTTAACTAAAAACACACCCTCTTCTTCGGACGATCACCTTTGATTAACACCTTAAAACCTCTAAGGAGAGTGTTATTCCTAAAATAAGGCCTATAGAATGTGAGGAGGTATTATATTAAAGGATATATGTACATATTTTCGAAACAAAATAGGTTTTTAGGTGTAATGAATAGAGAAGAATGTGTTCCCTTTTATAGGATAGGGGAGGGGCACTGTTGGAATTCCTCAAAGTGTTAAATTATTATAAATTAATTTTCTATTTAAAATGGATCAATTGTTTTTTATTTAAAATATAGTATAATAATGAGTCTAAATACATTCATAAAATAAACATAGAAAAGTTTTTATTATTTTTAATTCCTTATCTTTTTAACCTTTATTTTATCTTTTTAACACTTACCATGTAATTATGTAATTAACACTTGAAGGGTTAATATAATTACGAAAACATGAAAAACAACCAAAAAAATTATTAATTTATGAAATTTATGGTCTTATAACAATTAATTTTATGAATTTTATATTTTTAGATTTTTTATATCATTTATTAAAATATTATATATTTTAAGATATCAATTATACCAATTTTGACACCATTCATTACTTAATTGTTTAAAAATATTATAACAACTTGATATGATCTTAAAAAATCTATTAAATCATTGCTAACAAGTAAAAGTACTCCATAAAATTCCAGGATTAAATAAATTATATAAATTATATATTTTTTTAATATTTTTAATATCATTTATTGGATTCTTCCATTAATGAAGCAATTACTGCATCATCATCGTGTCACCCTTTAATTTAATTATTTATTTCCTAAAAATTATAAATAAATTACCATGATGTATATAATTACTTTATATTTAAAAATAATATTTATTTTCAATTATATCACCTATATAAATCCATATTAAAAATATTTTACTTGTTAATAACTTGAGTGATACAAAATTGTCTTTTCATTGAATAAAATAATATAAATTTCTTAATGTCATTAAAGTGGCTTCCAAAGGTTATATTTTGTCCCAAGGATTATTTTAGGTAAAAAAAACTCATCAAATGAAATTATTATAGGTTTTAGGGTAATTTAAAATATTTTCATTACCCTTAATTTCCTAATTTACCCTTAACCATGGTAATAAAAATAATTACTAATGTAACTATTCATACATTTTAATTTTTTTTGATCCTATTAGATAATAAATATAAAAAATATTAAAATTATTTATGTAAAATTCTCAAAATTCTAGAAATATAAGTGGATAAAATTAATTTAAAATTAATCCTATTGAAGGATCGAGAAAATAGGTTTTTAAAGTAAAAACATTCAAAAGGTCATAAAGTTTTTATATCCAATTTCAATGTGAAATTGATTCCAATGAACTAAATTCGATTAAAAAAAATAAAAAAATGATTTAATTTTTCTTTAAAACTAACTAAAAATATAGTTTGAATATATAAATGTATTTAATAAAAAAGAATCTTTGAACTAATATTTGTAATATTCATTATTCATCAAAATTTAAATGTTCTCATAAAATCACCAAAAAATAAACCAAAGAAATTTTTGATAATTTTATTATAAATAAGAAGTTTATTTTGTAAAATAGAAATTATAAAAATGACAAAAATTAGATTTAAAATGGGTTATCCATCAAAAGGTGGTATAAATTCTTTTTTTTTGAAAAAAATACTATTTTTATGCATAAAATTGATTTTTTTCATATATCTTGTCTTGAAAACATATAAGATGAATGTTAAACAATCAGTTAAATATTATATATATATATATATATATTATTAATATAATACATTAATTATGATTTTTTAATTTGTTGGTATAAAACACACTTTTGCATATTTTAAAAGTTTTTCAGAAATAAATTTCCTTTTATTAAAAAGAGGTTTAACATTTATTTATAATTAATTGGTAAAATAATTATATATACATGTTTAAACCATAGTTTAATAATTTAGTCAATATTGTTCATTTCCACCATTATAACAACTAGTTTAATTATAAAATTTAAATAACAGTATTTATTTGTTCATTTGAGTTTCACATGGCGTATCATGTACGCTATTGAACATAGAGTTTATTTCATAAAAAACTCAGGATGTTACATTCTCTCACACTTTAATAAATTTCCTCCTCTTAATTTGAACTCAGGATCAAAAACTAGGGGTTTTACTTTTCTAAATATCTTCTTTTAAATCACACACCAGAAGAAAGGTAAATGAAACTTACACTATAAAAGAAAGAAAGGGAAGTACGATGGTCCCCTAAGATAACACATACTAGGGTTTCATGTAAGAAAACATGTATATAGAAGAAAAAAACTAACTTTCAAGTCCCCATAGAGAGTGATAGAAAACATAATCAAGAGAAAGTTAGGAATCCCAAAACCATATGTCATTTATGGGTTAAAAGGTAATTTATTTCTTAGTAAGAAAAGTAAATAGATAATGTTTTTGTTTCATAATCCTTTTCATAATGTTGAGGAATTATTTCACTACTTGGACTAAGAATATAAGGAAATATACTTACATGACAAGTAGAGTTTCATCCTTTAATAGAATTATTTAACTTCAATGGTCATCTTATACCTCTCATTTGTATCCAATCCCATAACTACCTCAAAATATTTATTCAGGAAGTATTTTATATATTAAATTTTTTCATTTCATTTCCATATGATTAAATAAAATTATTCTAAAAAGAAATAATAATATACCTTGATCATGGTTTCCACCTGTTTTTATCATCATTTTGTTCATGTGGATAGAAGGTGGATGCATTGCAATAATGATTTATAGATTCTTAAAAATCACTTTCTTCATTTATCCAAATACTCCTTGTAAAAATTGGTTCATTTGGGTGTTTGAAGAAAAATAGTTTTGTAAAATAATCTTGTATGACATATAATTTAAAAAAATCAGATAAGACTTGATTTTATAAAACATTCAGACTGATTTTATTTTGAAAGATTCAATAAAGGGTCCTTTTAAAATATCATAAGTATGTTATCAAAGATTATAAGTTAAAATAAAATATAAATAGGTTTCCCAAGGGTCTCATTCTTCAGCAGTTTTAAAAAAAAAATCATAATATGATTTGTAATCTTGTGATAAGGTAAAATATCTAAATATTCCCTGATAATATTTATCTTTTTTTGAGAGTATGAGAATACTGGAAAAATAGGTTTCGATTAAAAATAACCCATGAACCATGGTGGTATCGAGGTATATAGGAGGTGTTTGATATTTCGTAAAACGTTTTTCAAGAGAGTTGTATGCTAGAAAAAGTTTTAGAATCATCCTAATAAGACTATTCAATAATTATTGAAATCAAGTCATCAGGAAGGGATAAGAATTTTGTTTTAGATCCTACTCCTTCCATTTGTAATTGAATTTACTCAACCTGAAAAAGTTATAGATCAAGGATTTATCTAAAATAATATACATATAAACTCACCCTATGTTTAACCAAGACTCATAATCCCTAAAGTTGTCTAAAACATTCCTTGGATACCAACTATATGGAACTGACCTTAAACAATAAATAACCTTGAGTTTTATTCAAGAATTTAATTTCATTCACATTGAGGACATTTTTTGGTTTATATTTTAAGATAATTCAGACAATACTATTATATAACAACTCGAATATTAAAATGTTGACACTTCTACTCACTACGCATTTTTTCAAAAAATAAAACTTGAAAAAGCATGAATTATTTTTATTGATAAAAATATTCATAACATTCATCTTGAATTCCTCCTTTCTCTTACCCATCCTTATAACCTATGAAAAACATTTTAAAACATGTTATGAGAACAAAAATATCAGTAAGGGACATAAAATAAGGAATGAAACCTTTTTCCCATGAATAATTTAAACCCATGAAAACATTTTCACAAAGATATAATTTTCACCCATAAAACATAAGATATTAATCTTACCTCATTAAATAATATGATCTCCATATAAAAAAATAAATCATAAAGGCAACTTCTGGAATCAATTTCATATCACTCTTATAATATAATTCATGCCTATATAGAGAGTAACCTTAATGGTCACATTTGAAATACCCACCATAGTATATTCCCTTAATCTACTTGGAGAAACCCTACCAGTTAACTCCATCTCATTACCAAATGAATAAGGGAGCTATAATAGGATCACCCATACTCAGGTTATCATGGAATCATCCATACTCCTAAACAATTCCCAATAAACATAACATAATCATACATATAAAATAACTATAATGAAAAATGACATTTCCAAATTGAAATCACATTTCATTTTTAGTAATCCCCACAATCATAAATGAAAAAAATTAATTTAAAAATAAAATTATAAACTTGTAACGTAATAAAAAAAATATTAAAGTGACATGAAATTAAGATTTTTTTTCATGACGTATATTTAAAAAAAAATTCTTTTGAATTTTGTAAAAATAATTGAAATAGTAACTTTAAAAGTGGGTTTTAAAAGAAAGTCCCTTATCTTGAGTCCGACTAGTCATATAAAATATTTATCTTCCTAAATAATAAAAATTTGTTAATTATTAACTTTATTTATATCCTTTTTCAAGTTTATTATTCCTTTTATATCACTTAATATCATGTTATAACAATTACTTAATTATTGAAGTTCACATCGAACATTTTGATGATATTCAGTATTTGAGTCCAAAATGAAATTAGTAAGTTAAATACGGTAAAAGAGTTCATTAGTACATAATATCTAGAATAATATTCCTGAAATAATAATCTATTTTATACATAAATTATAGTTTTAAATCCATCCATTCCATATGGACATGAAAATTTAACTATGTTACATTCATAGAGACAGTAATCCGTACAAAAGCATGAGTAACGTTTCCATTTTTCAATGATCATTATGGAAAGAAGGTAATTATTATTTTATCTTTCAAGAATTATCATAATATTTTTATAACATTATTAATCATTTAAATATACTTATATATATCATAAAATTGACTTGGTTAATTAAAATGAATCACATCCATTCGTGGAGCTGATAGTTCACACGTACACACGAATGACATTATCATTTTTATTTGAATAGAAAGTAAGAATTTAGTTTAAATATTATTATCTTATTATGACAAATATTTCATCAATATCATATATAAACATTAGTTCCATTATTATAACCAGTATTTAGATACAATAATAAAAAATGAACTATATCAGTTTGTGAGGTGGTAGTCCACCGTACACACCAAAAAAATTTCATTTCCTATTTGATGAAATTGGAGATGGATTTATGTGATGATATTAACCTAATAAAATCTAATTATATAGAGGATATTATTGTTATTATTTCATCATGGTTGAATAATATTTTAAGGAATATGAAGAAAGAACAAAATAGAAATAGTTAATTAAAAGCGATAGCTCTTCTTTGAACTATCACCTTTTATTAATACCTTAACATCTATAAGGAGTGTTTTATAACTAAAATAATCTCTATAATATGAGGAATAATTCTTAGAAAGGATTTGGGAATATATTTTTCATAACCAAAGAGGTTTTTAGGTGTTAATAATAGAGAATAATGAGTTCCCATTAATGGGATAGGGGAGACGTACTCTTGGAATTTTCTCAATGTATTAAATAAATATAAATTATTTTTCTATAAAAAATGGGTTAAAATTGATTTATTTTGAATATAGTATTATAATGTGTTGAAATAAATTCATCCAATGAAAATTTTACAAGTTTTTATTATTTTTTTAATCCATATCATTTTCGTTTAACCCTTATTTTACCCTTTTAACTCTTACCATGTTATTATGTAATTACACTTCGAGGGTTAATATGCTTACCATAACATGCCACAAGACAGAAAAATGATAAATTTATGATAATTTAGGACTTATCCCAATTAATTTTCTTACTTTTATATTTTTAATATTTTTATATCATTTATTGAAATATTATATATTTTAAGATATCCATTATGTCAATTTTGACACTATTCCTTACTTGACTTTTAAAAATATAATAACAAATTTATATCTTCAAAAAAACCATATTAAATCATCCATAAAATGTAGAATCCCTAAATAATTTTTTATGACATAAATTATATCAAATTATATTTATTTTAATATTTTTAATATCATTTATTTGATTCCTCCATTAACGAAGCAATTACTTCATCATCATTGTGTCACCATTTAATTAAATTATTTTTACCTAAAAATTATAAATAAATTACCATGATATATATAATTATTTTATATATCAAAATAATATTTATATTTTAACATATCACCTATATAACTCCACATGAAAAATATTTTACTTGTTAAAAATAAGAGAGTGACAAAATTGTATTTTCTTTGAATAAAATAATATAAATGTCTTTAAGTAATCCATGTGGCTTACAAAGATTATATTTAGATCCAAGTATGATTTTAGGTAAATAACACTCATCCAATGAAATTAGTATAGGTGTTATGGTAATTTATAATATTATCGTTACCCTTAATTACCCAATTTACCCTTAACCGTGGTAATAAAAATATTACTAAAGTTACTATTCATATATTTAAAAAATTATGTTGATCCTATTAGATACTAAATATCATATATATTAGAACTATTTATTTCTATTTTTCAAAATTTAAAACACATAAGTGAATAAAATTAATTTATAATTAATCATATTGATGGATCGAGAAAACGAGTTTTTAAGGTAAAAACATTCAAAAGCTCACAATGTTTTTATATCCAATTTTAATGTGAAATTGATTCCAATGGACTAAATTGGATTAAAATATAAAAAATGATTTAATTATACTTTAAAACTAATTAAAAACATAATTTAACTATATAAATAAATTTAACAAAAAGACGCTTTGAAGTAATATTTGTAATATTCATTATTAATCAAAATATCAATGTTCTTAGAAAATTACCAAAAATTGAATGAAAGTAAATTTTCATACTATGATTCTGAATAAGAATTTTATTTTTTAAAATTTAATTTATAAAAGTGAAAAAAACTATATTAAAAATGGATTTTCTATCAAAAGTTGTTAAAATGATTTTTTTAAAAAATACTCCTTTTATGTATAAAATTGAATTTGTTCTTATATAATGTATAAAAAATATATATTTTTAATATTAAAAATTTAATTATATATATATATATATATTCATTCATAAAATCCATAGTGTGATTTATTAATTTATTGGTATAAAACACACTTGTTCATATTTAAATAGTTTTTCAGAAATAAATTTCCATTAATTTTTAAAAAAGGTTTTACAATAATTTTTATTTAATTGGTCAAAGAATTATATATACATTTGTAAACCATATTTTTATTATTAATTTAATATTTTTCATTCTCACTATTCTAATAACTTGTTTAATGGTAACATTTAAATAACAATATTTATTTTTTCATTTAAGTTCGATGTGGAATATCATGCATGCTATTGAACATAGTGATTATTTCTTAAAAAATTCAGGATATTATAGTTATGTTAATATAACTTGAATATGATCACATACAAACATGATTATATTATTCTAACTTATGATTATAAATTTTTATCTCTTATGTTTTCCCTTACTAAGAATTTGAGCTCACCCATTTCTTATGTTTCCATTACCAGTGATATGAAGTTGATTATATCACAAGAGATGTCTATAAGGGGATCTACTATGGTTAGATTATGGTAAAATGTTAATTATATGTTTCTTATGTTGTTAGTCTTAAAAAATAATGAACCTTTGGATTCTTAGGTTTGTGTGAGGTTATTTTGAGATGTAATGTTAATGTGAAATATTTGAAAGATAGCATGGTTTATATCACTTTCTATGAATTCCAGTTTGTAATTTTTTTAGAACGAGACCCTAGATTGAATGTATGACAAATCTTAATTGGTATCCAAGTAAGGTTTTGTTAAATAAATGATATTATTTTAGTGATATTTGAGTATTTTTATGAGATAAATTTATTTAAAACCCTAGGGAAATGTATAAGTTTTGGAAAGCATCCTATTGTTTTGGTAAAGTTTTTTGCGTGTGTTTTCAAAGGACTAAAATAACAATCTATATATAAATTATAGGATACTAGATTTAACATGGATATAAAAATCAATAATAATCCAAAAAATTATGGTTGAATATTTTCAAAATATTCTCTTAGTGTACGACAAAGAGGCCTAACTATCCACTCGATTTAAAACTCATTGTGGATATTCTTTGGTGGATCAAAAATTCTTTAAAAGTAATTATACATGATTAGAATATATTTAGGTTAGATAATGTAGTAGAAATTGTTACACCCCACGTTTTTAAAAATAAATTTAAATACATGATTTTTTAATTATATATTTATAATTATCCTTTAAATATAATTTTTCCACTTCTATGATTTGAATTTCATAAAATGGTCATCTACAGTTGTGATCAGTAAGTTATTTAGAGTTTGATCGAACCATCTTGTTTTTTTGGTGATTAGTAATATACCATTATGAATATTAATATGACCCTAATGAATAGTAAATTGTATTATTATTTTATTTTCTTAAGGCTTTAAGATAATGATATCTTGGTTACTTTTTCAATGTGATATAAAAGTAGTTATAGTTTTAAAATTGTTAATTTTTGAATAACGTATGATTTTATTTAAAAATAAAATTAATCATATTTAAAAAATTATTTTAAAAAAATTTAGTTCATTTTTTAATTATATACATTGAAAAACGGTTAGGGTGAGTTTTTGGGATTTTTCTGAAATTCTTGAATTTTCGATGAATAGTGAAATACAATAAAATACTTTATATTTAAATTATCAGTTAAAGGAACTATTTATGACATCATGGATGATTTAAGACCATTTTTTTAACTCACATGAACTTATTACTATTTTAGTTAATAGTAATCAAGACTATTCGTAGTCTTGAGAAAAAATAATAAAATAATGATTAAAATAATGTAAAACTCCCCATCTCCTCCACTATAAATACCACCCACTCACCCTTCTTCATCCCACACCTCTCATACCTTGATAATTTTATAATTTCTACCCAGTAATCCTACCAATACCATCCCCCACGTCTAAGACCTTCTGGTGTCATCAAAAGGCCAAAATCAAAGGCCTTAAGGAGGATCTCAAGGTGAAGAGATCAAGAGGTAAGAATTATCTTCATTTTTCATGAATTTTATTTTCAATTACTTTCTTTTCTTATACTCTATTCCCCTTAACTTATCCAAGAGGTATTAAATATATAGAATCATATATATTCTATATTTTATCATGTTCATGTAAAATATTTACCATCTTTCTTCCTTTCCTCTACCTCTTATTCTAAAAATAAAAACACCACCCATGATGTGCCGATTTACCAAAATCGTGGACGATGCGTTTCCAATTTCCATTAATTTTTTCAATTATGATCCTAAAAAATTTTAATGTTTGAAATATAATTTAAGGTGTATTATTGAACCTATTTTATGTTCTGTAATTTAATTCCATTCATGACATTAAATTATATAATGAAAGAAGTTCGTGATTATCGAGGAACCAAAAAAAATGATCTAAGCAAACATCATTAACATTTTATCTAATGATCCATCATCATATGTGATAAAAAATGATTTATGGTATCATTATATATTCTGTATACATGTTAATACATTTTCATTAAACTTCTGAAATTTCATTTCTATACGACAAGAAAATCAAATACAAACCGGCCATGGAAATCATGTAAAGAACGCACCCAAAGCAATGGAAGGAACAAAACAATAACAATTAAAGGGTGAAATGATGTTATGAAATGTTCATATAAGGTGTTATAAACATGAATATGTTTCTTTATGATATTAATAAAACTCTTTTAACAATTATACAGGTGGTTTAAACACATTTTATGTAGTAAGAACCCAAGGTAAGATAATTTTTAACCAAATTTCCATTCTTTGGGTTAACGTTATACTTAAATATTTATGTGGTATTGAAATTTTTGGTGTGATGAATTTTGATTATATTATGTTTAATTATCTTTATTTAAATTGTACATACATATTCAATCCACTATATTAAGTCTCACTTCAATTATATGATATTTGTAAGGGACTTTTCTTTTAAAATCCTCTTTTAAAATTATGGTTTATGAAATTCAAACACAATGTTTTTATGAAATTATTCATATTTAATGATTGTGTTATAGTTCTTGAAAATTATTTATGACGAAGGGTGAGACCTATATATCCCTTAAATTTATTGGGTATGTGTAAGTAGGAGGTCAGCCTTATGGTTACTCCAATTTTAGCTGTGATGGTTACACAATAAGGTATCCGTGAGGGTTACATTGGAAGGTAGCCATGAGAGTTACAAATTATAAGGTATAAAATAGGGTTACAAGATTATATAAGTAATTACCCAATACAACTTTATGTTTATATTTACGTTCTATTTTTTTGGAAATATCATGGAAATCACAAGTTTCACAAAACAAGTTTATATCAGTGACAATTATGTCTTTTTGAAAATGATTTCATACGTTACACATATTCATAGACTAATGATTTCTTTATGTCTTTTTATATCCCTTATTGAGATTTTATGTTCATACCAAGTTTTTATATGTTTTTTCATAGGTTATAAATATGTGTAATACAAATAAGGAATCCATGTTTAATGTAATGAAGATGTATTAAAGAAATCATGTTTTATTTGAAAAGGTATATATTTTGGAAGAAATGATTACTATTTTTTTATTATATACCCTCTGTATTAATGTGTAATGTTATAAATTTATTATGTCACAATTCTCTACAGCTATAAACTTGAAAATATACTCAGTGTGAAAGGAAGTGAGTTCTTGACTAAATTCAAGATTATGTAATATAATAAGGCTAGGTCCTTATAGTTCGTATCAGAGGGAGGTTGAGATAACTTTAGGGGTTAGGATGATTTTAATAGAATACCATAAATGATTTTTTTTACTTTATGGTTAATTTTAGATGATATAGAATTTAAATATTACAATGTTTCTTCGAATAAGATATGTTTTTCTGAATAGTTATCCATAGAAGAAACATGAAAGCTGAATAGAAGAGGCACTGACAGAATGATATCCATTTGAATTTGTAGCCTAGAATGGTAGGGATTGGAACCAAGCAGTTTGTGATAGTTACAGATCAGCTAACGCAGGAAATAAATGGTTTTGGAATCCATGCGAGAGAAAAACAAGAGGTGCCATAACAAAACATGATGATAATGGAACATTTTATAAGAAAACAACCTTCTGTATTTAGTGTATCTTCAGACCCATTAACGGATGAAGGATGGATTAAATCCCTTGAAAAGATATTTGATGTTATGGGATGTTTAGATAATAAAAGGGTAAGTCTTTCAATTTATTATTTTGAAGGTGAAGCTGATTAGTGGTGTTCAATGGTTAAAAATATCAGGGATAGATAGGAGATTTATGCCTTAGAGTGGGATGAATTTAAAAGTCATTTCCTTGAAAAATATTTTCCTAAGGTGGTATGACTTTGGATGGAGAAGCAATTCATTGAATTGAAGAAAATGGAGGAATATTAAGTTGTTGTTTATGAAGAAAACTTTACCCGACTGGAAAGGTATTCTCCAAATATTATTATAGATCTTGAGAGAAAAATAAACTTATTTTACTTAGAATTAAATCCAAAGTATCAAAGGTCATTGGCATCCCATGAATTGAAAAGTTATGAAAAACATGTATGATGTAATGAGAGGGTAAAGATTGAGTTTTCTGATGATCACATGAACTTTGTTAATAAGGAGAAGAAGAGGTCCAAATGGTAATATATGGGTAAGAATCAACCGAAGAAATTTGATAGTAAGAAATTCCAGTTTCGAATTTGTGAAAACTGTGGAAAAAAACCCTAGGGAATGCCTTAAAAAAACTAGGTAGTGTTTTTGATGTGATAAGTTTGGACATATTTCCTGATATTGTAATGGAAATTATTCTAAGAATAATCCTGATAAGAAAACTGTTAAGTGTTTTAAATGTGGTGGGATGGGTCCTTATGAAAATGCCTTCCCAAAGAGATATCCAAATGATATAAATAATCTATACTATAAGTAAAAAAGTGTGGTGAGATCCTTTGTGACTATGTTAGCAGACATAGGGCCATCCAATGAAGTTGTATTAGGTACCTTGTGTGTTTACTCATATTTTTCTAATGTTTTGTTTGATATAGGGTCTAAACATTCCTTTATTTTTGAGGAATTTTATGGTAAATTGGAAACATCACCTTAACAAATTAGACTTTAACATATTGTTAAAACACAAGGGGGAAATATTATAACAAATATGAATTTGAAAAATATTTCTATTTTGATTTGTGGAAATACTTTACCTACAAACCTTGTTGTTTTTTCCTTAGTATATTTAGATATCATTTTAGGAATGTATTGGATTTCTTTTTATCATGATAAGATTTACTGTTGAGATAAAGAAGTTTTTTTTTTCAGAAAGAGTTTCAGTTTTTATACAAGAACGAACCCATACAATTGATAACATATTAGGAAGATGAGAAACTGTTTAAAGATGAAAATGAAAGTTATCTTGATCATATTTTTAAAAACAAGGGAACTTTTCATATTATTGATGTGTGAGTGGTAACTGAATACCTTTATGTTTTTTCTAATGATTTACCTGTGTCATACCTAACCAGGAAGTCGAATTCACAATTTAATTAGTTCTTGATTCTAAGACTATTTCAAAACACCCATATCGTATGGCTCAAATGGAATATATTGAATTAAAAAAATTAGTTGTAGGAGTTACTTGATAAAGGCTTTATTCATCCTTTCACTTCACTATAGAGTGATCTTATTTTGTTTGTTTAAAAGAAATATGGTTCCATGAGACTTTTAATTGATTATAGAGCCTTGAATAACATCACTATTAAAAAAAGTATCCTTTTACTGACATCTATGAATTGTTTGATCTGCTCTAGGGAGCTCCGTACTTTTCCAAGATTAATTGAGATACAGATACCATCAGATGAAGGTGAAGGATGAAGACATACTAAAAACAAATTTTCATACAAGATATGGGCATTATGAATTTTTTGTTACACCATTTGGATTAACTAATGAACCTGCTGTATTCATGAATCTTATGAATATAATATTTCATGAGTTTTTCGATAGGGTTGTGGTTTTGTTTATTGATGACATTCTGGTATTTTCTAAGAGTAAAGATGAGCTTGAAAAATATATAAGGGTAGTTTTAAAAACCTTAACAAAAATTTAATTATATGGAAAATTCAGAAATTGTGATTTTTGGTTGCAACATATTTCTTTTCTTGGACACATTATAAATAATAATTTAATAACAGTTGATCCAGCCAAAACAAAGTGGTAAATGAATGGACAAGACCTAAAAATGTTACAGAGATTCATAGTTTTCTTGGATTATCAGGTTATTACTAATAGTTTGTTAAAAACATTGCATGTTTATCTAGCCTGATAACTAAGTTAACATGAAAAGGAGTTAAATATATTTGGACAAAAGAATGTGATGTTTTTTTAGGAATTTTAGAAGAGATTGTTGAATACTCTATTTTTTGCTCTGCCTTCCCAAAATAGTAGTTTTTTTATCTACAATGATGCTTAATTAAAAGGACTTGGTTGTTTTTTGATGAATAATTATTAGGTATTGCTTATTCTTTAAGAAAACTAAAACCTCATTAGTTAAATTATCCCACAAATGATTTGGAATTGATAGTTATAGTTTTTTTCTTTGAAAATTTGGAGGCATCATTTAAACATAGCCAAATGTCAAATATATGTTGACCATAAAGGTCTAAAGTATATATTCACTTATAAGGAATTAAAAAAGAGGTAGATAATATGGATATAATTGATAAAATATTGTGATTTCACAATCAATTAAAATCCAAGAAAAGAAAAAAAGTGGCATATTACTTGAGTCGAAAACATCACACATCACTAACCATGCTATGTTTGGAACATGATCCCTTGATTAATTATTTGATGAATTTTGGCATAGAATTTGTTGGTATAGGAAATATCTCTATTTTTTTTAGGTTTCAGTGTAGTCATATTTATCTGACCCAATTAATCAAGCATATAAGGAAGATCATGAGCTACAAAAAAGGTAAAATTTGTTAAAATGGGTATGTTTTGATAATTTAACCTTGATAAATATTGTATTTTAGGATTTGGTAAAAGGTTGTGTGTGCCTTGTGATTCCCAGTTTAAGAAATAATTGTTGTGTGAAGCTCATAATTATCTATTTTCAGTTAATCTTGGATTTACTAAGAATTATAGAGACCTTCAAGAGTATTACTGGTGAAATGGAATGAAAAGGGATATTGATACTTTTACTGTGAAATATTTGATATGTCAACAGGTTAAAACTGAGTGGTAGTTACTGAAGGGGATGCTTTATCCTTTTCCAGTGCCAGAGTGGAAATGGGATAATATACATGGACATTGTTGTGGGACTACCAAATAAATTTCGAGGTAACAATGAAATATGGGTTATTGTTGACCGACTGACGAATTCTACATATTTCTCCCCATTGGAGATATAATGTATTTGTATCATATTTCTCGATTGTAACTCAAAGATATTGTTAGGTTACATGGAGTGCCTTTTTCCATTGTATCTGACTGGGATCCCAGGTTCACTTCTAACTTTTGGAAGGGCCTTTAGAAGTTGTTGGGAACAAAATTAAAATTCAATATATCTTTTCATCCACAATCAGATGGCCAGTCAGAATGAATGATTCAGATGTTGGAGAATATTCTTCAAGCATGTTCAATAGACTACTAGGGAAGTTGGGATCAACATCTTTCTTTAGTTTAGTTCTCTTATAATAATAGTTTTGAATATAGTATATAGATGACACCTTTTAAGGCACTGTATGGGAAGCATTATCGAACTCCATATTTTTGGGATGAAGTCAGGGAAAGGAAGTTGATGGGACAAGAATTAATAGTGGAAGTGGCTGAGAAAGTGAGGATGATCTAGCAACACATTAGGACAGCTCAGAGCAGGCAAAAAAGATATGCAGACAACATGAGGAAAGACTTCTCTTTTAAGGTAGGTGATAATGGTTTTTAAATAATCTCACCATGGAAAAGTGATATACTTTTTGGTAAGAAAGTAAAGATAAGTCCATGGTTCATTAGACCTTATGAAATCCTATAGAAAGTTAGACCACTCATCTACAGAGTAAGTTTTCATCCAATTTTATCTTAGGTACACAAGGATTTTCAGGTTTTGATGTTGAGAAAGTATGTGCCAGATTCATCTCATGTCTTGAGCCCATAAGCTGTTCAGATGGGAGAGAATATTTCTTATGAAGAAAAACCAGTTCATATTCTTGATCTAAAAGAATAGGTATTGAAGAATAAGGTAATCTACTAGGTAAGGGTTTTTTTGGAGAAACCACATGGTAGAAGAAGCAACATGAGTGTTTGAAAATGATATGAGGGAAAGGTACCCTCATTTGTTTAATAAGTAAATAAAATTGTGAGGATGGAATTTCCAAATGGAAGGGATAATGTAACACCCAAAGGTTTTAAAAATAAATTGAAATACATGAAACTTTGTTTTAAGTAGATATTTATAACTAGTATTTAAATATAATTTTTCTACTCCTGTGTTTTGAATTTCAAAAAACGGTCATCTACGATTGTGATCATTAAGTTATTTGGAGTATTATAGAACCAACTTGATTTTTCAATTAATAGTCACATAACCTTATAAATAGTAACATGAATAGTAATATGAACATAATGAATAGTAAATTGTATTATTATTTTATTTTCTTAAGGATTTAAGATAATTACATCTTGGTTAATTTTTCAATGTGATATAAAAGAAGTTATTGTTTATAAATTGTTAGTTTTTCAATAAAGTATGATTTTATTTAAAAATTAAATTAATCATATTTAAAAAATTATTTTTAAAAAATTGAGATCTTTTTTTAATTCTAAACTTTGAAAAATGGTTAGGGTGAATTTTTTGGATTTTTCTTAAATTCATGAAATTTCGATGAATAGTGAAATACGAAAAAATATTGTATCATAAAAATTATCAGTTATATACACTATTTATGACATCATGGATGATGTAAGACCACTTGGTTAGAAATCACATGAAATTACTACTATTTGGGTTCACATTAATCAATAATATTCATATTATTGAGCAAAAATATTAAAATAATGATTAAAATAATGTAAAACTCCCCCTCTCCTCCACTATAAATACCACCCACTCCCCCATCTTCCTAGAACAACTCTAAATCCTTGAGACTTTCCTATGTTCTGCCCAATACTCCTAAAAAGACCCTTATTCATGTCCAAGAACTTCTTGTCTCACAAAAAGGAAAAAACCAAAGGCCTTAAGGAGGATCTCATGGAGAAGAGATCAAGAGGTAAGAGTCCTCTTCCTTTTTCATGTGTTTTCTTTTGAATTATTTTCTTTTCTTATAATATCTTCACCTAACCATATCCGGGAGGTATGAAATCTCTATCTATATGTTATCATGTTCATGTAAAAGATTCTATATCTTTCTTCCTCTCCTCTACATGCTATTCTAAAAATAAAGTCACCATCCGCGATGTGCCGATTTACCAAAATCGTAGATGACGTGTTTCTAATTTCTATTAATTCCTTCCAATAGGATCATAAAACCATTTTAATGTTTGAAAAATAATTTAAGGTGTATTATTTAACCAATTTTATATTCTATAATGAACTTCCTTTAATGAAATTAAATTATATAATGAATGAATTTCCTGATTATCGAAGAACTGCAAAAAATTATCTAAACAAACATCATTAATGTTTTATCTAATTATCCATCATCATATATGTTAAAAAAATGATTTATGGTATAATTATATATTTTTTAAACAAATTAATTCCATTTCATTCCACTTATGGAATTTTATTTCCATACGACAAGAAAATCAAGTACAAATCGGCCATGGAAATCATGTAAAGAACACCCCCAAAGCAATAGAAGGAACAAAATACTAACAATTAAAGGGTGAAATGATGTTGTGAAATGTCCATATAAGGTGTTATAAACATGAATATTTTTCTTTAATATATCAATAACACTATTTTAACCATTATAAAGGAGTTTTATACACATTTTATGTAAGACGAACCCAAGGTAAGATAATTCTTAACCTAATTTCCATTCTTTGGGTTAACGTTCTACTTAATTATTTATGTGGTATTGAAATTGTTTATGTGATGATTTTTTTATATTATGTTGAATTATTTGTATTTATAGTGTATATACATATTCCATCTACTCCATTAAGTATCACTTCAATTATATGATATTTGTAAGGGACTTCTCTTTTAAAATATTCTTTTAAAATTCTCTTTTTTGAAATTCAAAAGTAATGTTTTTATACAATTATTCATGTTGTATGATTGTGTTATGGTTATTTGGAATTTTTATGATGAATTTTTGGACCTATATATCCTTTCAATTCATTGATTATGTGTAAGTTGGAGGTTTTTCGTATGGTTACTCCAAGTGTAACTGTGATGGTTACACAATAAGGTAGTCTGATGGTTACATTGTAAGGTAGTTATGAGGGTTACAATTTATAAGGTTACTGAGAGGGTTACAAGATTATTTAAGTAATTCACCAAGATAACTTTATGGTTATATTTATGTTCTATATGTTTTGTGTAAATATCATGGAAATCACAAGTTTCCCAAAGAAAGTTTATGTGGGTGTCAATTACGTCTTTTTGAAAATGATTTCATACATTACAAGAATTCATAGACTAATGTGTTATTTACTTATTTTTATATCTCTTATTGATCTTTTTGTGATTATCCCAAGTTTTTAAACGTTTTGAAAGGTTATAATGAGGTTTAAGAAAAATAATGAATCCAAGTTTAATGTTATGAAGATTTATCAAAGAAACCATGTTTTATTTGAAAAGATTTATATTTTGGAAGAAATAATTACTATTTTTTGTTATATCCTCTCTGTATTACTGTGGAATGTTATGAATGTATTATGTCCCAATTCTCTAAAGATCTAAACTTTAAAATATCCTCAATGTGAAATGAAGTTAGTTCCTTAATAAATTCAATATTATGTAATGTATTAAGTCTAGGTCTTTATAGAAATATTACGATGAAAATCTAGATTAAACAGATGGAGTTATAGGTTGATCAAAATATCAAATTGGTGAATGTAAAGTATAATAGGTCAAAATTAAGGTACCATTATTGGAGACACATTGGGATATAGTTTTAATTTTCAAATTAATATTTATTGTGATTTTATTGGATATTGTCATAACCGTTTGGTTTTAGTATTTGGTTGGAAACGGTATCTTGAAGATGAAGCTGTGAAATGATTATCCTTAGAAACCCCTACAAACATATTTGTAATAATATTTAGTCAAAAAAAATTATATAATGGACAATATTACTAAATTCCTATTATATAGAAAGTGATGAGTATTCTAGTAACTAATATTGTGAGGTCAATATTTTAGTAGAAAATATTTCTTTAGTTTTATATGGATCTCAAAACTTATTTAATTAGTGAAAAATAATTAATATTACAAGGAAGTAATATATTTAAAGGGGGTGAGGGAATGTAATTCCTAATGATTTCATTATATTTTTTTTATTATTATTTTTTGAATGCATTATTTTACATGTTTCACCTAACAAAAAATAAGTGTAATATATTTTATTACGATAACATTTTAAATATAAAAAGAAAACATTATGAATGTAGTTGTTGAATTAGAAGGTATAATAACAATATATTGAGGCAAGAGTTAGAATAAAAATTATGAACCCTAAAAAATTTATTAATGAATTTTTTTTACAAGGTAAGATTGAGGTGAAAAGTGCTTGCACCAATAAATTAATTAGATATTATTAAAAAATATTGGAAAAGAATGAGTTCCTCCACATATTTCTTTTATTCCATTCCACCACAAGGTTGACCACTGTTTCTATTTATGAAAAAAAGTACCTAAAAACTAGAAAATTTTATCAATTTAGTAGATCAAATCTTCATCAATTCTTCTCCATAAACTTATAATTCCTTTAAAACCTTTTTAAATCATTATTTAGAGAGAAAAAAAAACATCCTGAGTTATGGTAGTTGTATCTATGACCAAAACTTTTCCGTAAAAATTTAGAAATGAATCCCTTCAACAAGTTGCATAAATCATGAGTAGAAGAAGGTTGAATCACCTTTTAGTCAGGAAATCCTAGTATAAGATATCATTAATAAAATCCTCCAAAAGAAGAAAATGGAATGTAATCAGAATGTAACTCCTTCACATCATTCAGATGATAGTAAATTGATAGATTTCAAACCAAGTAGATTCCTAGATAATTTTAGATGATCAAACATTTCCAAATACTTGTGATATCTTCTCAACATACCGAATCTATTATAAATTATAAAATTAGGTGGTAGATAGACCAGCTTTCCAAAAATAAAATAATATTCTTACAACAAAAATATACCCACTAAAAATAATACCAAATAAGTGGTATATTGAGGAATAAGAATTGAAATAGAAATCACCACAACTAGTTTTTGATAGAGAAAAATATTCCTAAGAGAGTTGTAAGTTATAAAAATTATTTTTATGATAAAATTATGATTCAATACACTAAAACATGCACTC
Source organism: Viscum album (assembly GCA_963277665.1). Classification (NCBI taxonomy): domain Eukaryota; kingdom Viridiplantae; phylum Streptophyta; class Magnoliopsida; order Santalales; family Viscaceae; genus Viscum; species Viscum album. Next base: position 1,627,947,829 of record OY728121.1, on the reverse strand, counting down.
TCAATTGTTTATAAATTTTTCCATATTTAACAACTTATTTTGGTATCTATTATAAGCCAGTGTGTTATGTTCCCCAAACCAAGTATATACCTATTCCTTAAGAACTCCCTTCAAAACACATGTACATATATTAATATTTTTAATATATTTGATATCATCCTCACTGGAGAATGAAATAATATTCTCAACAACCACATGATATGGGGGAATATCTATTTTTACATTTAATGAGGAACCTAATGATCGAGTATTGTTTTCACTCTCAAGAATGGAATACTATATAAATATATGGGTGGTTAGAAAATGTGAATTAATGAAGACATCTGAGTAAACCATTGTTTTTTCATTTCCTAGAACATCTATTAAAGTATGCATCCTCAATTTGACAATATTCCTCACAATAATCATGTATAGATTCACTAGAGTAAGAGTAGAAATCATGGTCCTCCTCTTGCATGGGTTGAACAAATCCTATGGTATCAAGAGCATATTTATCTGTCCTGTAAAGATCTTCATTATACATATTCACATTCTATGAATCATGAATAGAATCCACAAATGAATAGATAATTTCTAGAGAGATAAGAGACTTAAAAGGGCCATACAAATCCTTATTGACATCCTTATATCAATAATATCACAAGGGGGTCCAGAGGAAGCTAGATTCCTCCACTTATAATTTCCTTTTTCAACCCATATTTATTTTATTTGGAGTAAGGGGGAATTAAAGGTATTTCCTATTTCCATATCCCAACAACATGTGTCAAATTTTAAGGCATTTAGAGTGATAAACTAGTTTATTTTCAAAGATAAACTCCTATAAAAATTCATAGTAACCATTTTGGATCCAAATGAGAGGTGTAATAGGTGGAGATAAATTGATATCTTCATATAATATAGTGAAGGAATGTAGTGTGAGTTTTTGGATAAGAATTATAATTTTACAAGTTTACTAATTAATCTTGCAATCGAATAGATGGAATCTTATTAGAATAAATAACATAAAAAAATATGGAATCTTAACCTGGTAAGATTGATGGGAGTCTCAAAATTAGTGTTGAAGTCCATGGACCATTTCAATTCATTCATGGAGAAACCACTGAAAGACCACACAGCTCTCATCCATAGACAATAATTTTTTTAAATGAGAAATAGAAAATAAAATCTGAAGAGTTATGTAGAAAAACATGAATTCCAATAAATTAGAAGGTATAAATAGAAGTAAATGAATTATGAAATCTATTTTGAATGAAAAATAAATTCCATTTTTAATACTAATGCATTTATAAAATTCAATTAGTATATTTCAATAACAATTGAAATCATTTTATTTGTAAAAATATATTGTATAAAACCTTACCCTTTATAAACTATGAATATTATAGTAATATTATTAAGTAATGATTTATTGTATTTTATAGTTAATATATAAAATAAAATAAGTTGACATCTATCCAATAGTTATTAATTAGAATTCAATAATAATAAAATCATTTTTAGGTTTAAAATGACTTTTCTTAAATATTTACTTTTTAGAAATTATGTATTTCATTAAAAAAGTATATATATTATTGTTAAATGATTATTAAACATATAATTTAAATAAATAAAATATTAATACTATTTTGATTAAAAATTTATCATAAATTGTAGTAAAAATAGTTAATATTTGAACAAAGTTGCTTTACTACAATATTTTCATTATTTTTTATATTTCCTTTTAAAATTTAAAATCCTAATTTTTTTTAAAATATTGCACAATGAAGTTCATTTTTAATTAATCATGATAATATTTCCTTAGGATGATTTTTTTGGATTTTTCCTAGAATCATTGAATTTTATGTGAAAATTTTAAAATATCAGTTTTACAAATACAATAAATTTCTAACACCAATAAGATATAAAAATGACATATAAATTGATAAAAAATTTTACTAATCAAAAAATTCTTTAATAGGTTAAATTATAAATTTAAAATTTTATTCTTTGTTTATAAGATCTAAACTTTTTTGGGAGTTATATAATATTTTATTTCAATAAAAAATGTTATTGGTCATCTAATTTAATTTAAAATTCACATGGTGAATATTGTATTTGGGTTTCTTTAAAGGCTATATAACTATTTTATATCCATATAATTATTATTCCAATTAATTTTAAATAAATAATCAACAATGATGATTTTATCTGAAATAAAAATTTTATATTTAAACATAATATTTTTCTAAAAAACAGTTTTATGCATTATGTTCACTGATATTAAAATAAATTTCTCTCATCATAGAAAATTTTATTTTTTAAAATTATTTTTAAATTTTGAAATATAATTTTAAAATTATCTTTTAAGGTTAAAATTATTTTTATTTATAGAAATATGTTACTGAGGGTAAACAAATCAACCATGGTAAACATAAATATTGGTAGAAGTTATACCATACGAGAAAAATCATAAAATCACTCAAAAATTATCTTAAAATAAATTTTCAAAATGAGGGTAGAACAAAACTCACCATCTATCCATTATTTTACTCTTTTGGAGACACAATATTTGGATAGTGACATATCCTTTTATATTATTTCCAAAATATAACTCCCTTCACTTATAAAAATATGACTTCAATCATCCCATTTTATACCTTAAAAAATTTTAAATCCACTCAAATAGCTATAATTTTTACTTCTAAAATATCCCAATACATATTTTGAATGTTTTTTTATACAAGTAAAATCCCTAAATCCTCCATTTACAAGAGGTCCTCCAAGAGACATTTCAAATTATCAACATGAGTGATAATCATATCTTAATTTTTTTACTTGAATTTATACTATAATTATTTTAAAAAATTCTAACATAATAACAATAATATTTTTAATATAATAAAATATTATTATATCAATTTTATAACAATAATCTACCCTTTCCCCTTAGAAAAATGAGAATATCATTCACACGTATGTGAACACTACAACCTCCTCAAATCAATGATTTGTTTTCATAAATTAATTATGTTGATGGTTATAAAAATGGTAATTATTGAATAAATAGTTATTTTTTACAGTTTTATTCTTATTAAAACATACATATATTTCAAAAACCCTCCCATTTATGGAAAATGAAAAAGTTATCCATGTTTATGTGTAGACTATGACCTCCATGAGGGGCATGATCCGTTTTTCATCATTTCCTTACATGGATAATGATAAAACATATAATATGAATATATATGATATCAATGAGTTATATATATATATATATATTTATATATCATGAATATGGTTTTGAATTCATGACACAAAATCTTATAATCATTATGAAAAAATTCATTGATATCGGTAGATTACCTTAAACAAGGTCATCAAGTATCTTTTTGTCACAAGATATGACCATGGTTTCCGTAAAAAAACACGGGGATAAATAAATATTTGAGTCACCATTATTTAAATATATTTTTGAATATGATGATGTTGAAAATGGAATATAATAATGGGGTTCTTCATCACTATTATGAATCATGTGAGAAATGATCCGAATTTGAACTCTAATAATGAAAATAAGCAGTAACTAACTAATGAATGTATAATCAATGATTATAAAAAGGATAAAATGGGTTATATATATATGAATAAGTTTCCTAAATTAGTTATTATGATATTTATATTTATTATATTGTAAATTAAATCACATTCATGGAAATTGAGAGTTCAGGTAAGGCATTCATCTCAAATTTCATTATTTTAGAAATATTTTATATTATCCCCATATTTTTGTTTATATGATGTATATAATACATCATTAAAGTATTTTAGAATTATTACCTATTTTTTAATGGTATTTAAGGTTTAATTTAAGGTTTTATTTCTTAAGATATTTTGAATCACATGTCAAAAATAACATAAGGCTTTTCTTGTATCGTTTTATTTATTTGAGGCATATGTCATATTCATAACTTAATTTATTTTATAATGTATATAATACCCATGTTTTTATTTTGAAAATACTCATCATGAAATTAAAATTAATAATATATCCATATTATGATATATCTTTTATGGTTTTGTTTATTTTAAAGGAAACAAATATGTAATTGTTTTTTTTAAATCCCATATTCAAATAGAGAATATTATGAATGAATTTCGATCTGTAGAAACATTGTGTGAAATTTATATATATATATACATCCATTTTATTATACTATGTTTTTCATTATAGTTTTATATGTCCTCCCATAATTTCATTTCCATTATAAACAATTTACACCACTTGATGTTTATAATTGAAACCGGCCTCACCTCTTATTTTCAATCTAGAATTTTTCCTCCACATTATCCATATTCATTTAATGTTTTTATGGATATCTCTATATATTATTCAAAAATTTATTAAGGTTATTTTATATTATTATAAATATCATTAAAATATTTTGAAATAAAATTTTTATCATATTCCACATGATTTGTTTTTGTTAAAAGTGTGAAAAGAACCTCTTTTTAGAATTTTCCACGTGAAAAAATATATTTTGACCATTGTTATTTTAAAATATTACTTTTAATTTTTTAAAATGTTTTTTTCAAATTTATTCTTAATTATTAATGATTTCATTGGGAAAGGAAATATTTTTATATTTTTTAAAATTAAAAGTTTTATTTTTGAAAAGGAATTCATTATTTTTAATAGGATTTTAAAGGAATATATTTTTTAATATGTCTTTGGAAATTTTATTTATTCTTAGAGAAAAATATTTAAGTAATATTTCTTTTATAAAATTTTTCATTTAAAACCCCATTTTTATTCAATAGTAAAATGTTTTTAAAAATTTATCAAGCACATAGTATTTTATTTTTAAGAAATTTTTTAAGGAGTTTTCAAGAATTTTAAAAAGGATTATTATTGTTTTTATTTTAATTGGATTTATCAAATAACATTAAAATTATTATTTCCCATATTTGTAAAAATCCTTTAACATTACTTATGTTACAAAAGGTATACTTCATTATGATACCAACCACTTTTTGATCCATGGATATATTATAATGATAATGTTTTACAAAAGTTTTCTTAAAACTTGTTCCTTTCCCATGTATTAATTAAGCTATTATTAAATTATGAATGTTTTTATGATATTATGGATTAATTATGTATTATATTATTGATATTTATTGGGTTCCTATATCTACATCCAATTGTTTAGTTAAAATATTCCATCTCGATGAGATGATGAGAAGTTTATGGTTTCTATTTAAGTGAGATGTTGACACACTAAATATTTTCATCTAAGTGAGATAATAAAAAATTGATTATTTTTATCTATATGAGATGATGAGAAATTAATTTTTTTCCATAAAACTATGATAATGGAAAATTATTATTTTCATGTAAGAGAGATATGACACATTAATGTTTTCCATCTTGGTGAGATGATGATTAATTTATATTTTATACCTTAGTGAGATAATTACAGATGAGTATGGTTGGATTTTCTCACCATGCGATGATTTTTTATTCTTATTTTTATGCTATAAATATTATTTTTTTAGAATTATAATGACATGATTACTGAAATAACAATATTTTAAATGATTATTTTGATATTTAACATATTTTTAGGAAAATTAAATGATTAAGATGTCTGATATTTAATTATTTTGGTATTTTATGATAGGATATAAAGATTTAATGAAAAAGAACATATGGGCAGGAAATTAATAATGAAAAATATATCACGTGATGGGTGACAAGTGAAAGACATATTCCAATGTTTTAAATGGAAGAACTGAGTGGAAATAGAGAGAATTCAATTGAAAAAAAACCAATTTACATCATGAATTTCATTTAAGACCTGATACTCAGAGGAAAAAAGGATGTGAATACAAGACATGATAAAAAATAATCACTATAGAGCATGACATCACGTATCTTGATATGATAGATATAGTCACACCATGAAACTCCTATAAAATCATCCAAATTGGTTTCCAAAGTGTGAATTATATCATGAGAAGTACGAACCCAAAAAACTCACTCCGTGAAATCAATATTCATGAAATAAAATACTCGGACATGACCAAAATGTTACAAGTTTTATGGGATTAATAGATTTTTTTTTGTTACACGGGGACCTCCATAAAACCTTAGGTTTAACCAAGAAGAAATAAATTACTAAGTTTATGTAATCCTTAGCATTATATATATTTAAAAATTAAGAACCTAGAGGGATTAAAAAAGTATTGGATTAGTGGGGGAAAGATATGGATAATAGAATACCACTACACTACTTCTCCAATTTTAATTTCCTTCTTTTGTTTTCTTTAATTCCATTTATGAATTCCCCTATAGCAAAAAATTGACTAACCCATGCATGGAGGGTTGTTTATTTTGAGTGATTAGGAAAGGGAAGTTTGTACTTTGTTGCAATTCTTGAGTTTTTATGCTAAAATCGAATAAATAACATTTTTTTATTATTCTTTTTGGATAAAATTTATTAGTTATAGTTTTAAATTTTGAATGTTGTTATATTTACTTTTGATTCCATTAATTTTATTTTCCTTGGTCAATGATCCATTTATCTATCCACAAAATTGAATTTTATATACAGAGGAATAGATTAGGTTTAGGTGGTAAGTTTATGATGATCATCAGCACGTGTGTAGAATTTTATGTTGAAACTATTGGTTTATTAGAGAATAAAAATTACCAGGTTATGGATTTACCAAATTTATCAAGAGGACCCAGTGAAATTCCTAAAAAGGGAAGGTATAAATAATGTTTTAGATATGTATATTCTCTCTATAACCATCTGGATAAGGGAGAGAGAAGAATTGGTATATTAATCTCCCTCTTACGAGTTAGTAGAAGGAAATTTTATAAAATTTGTTTACTAGGATAACATTGCATTACATATAGTCATGACCAACAAGAAAAAAATTTATCATAAATAGTTTAATATAAATCATCTAACACTCTTGTTAAATTCTATATTTTAGTAACCAATTTATCAAAATTAAAAATCAAAATCAAACCAATTTCTAAAAATCACCATCAAGTGATAACCCATTTTTTGTGCACTCTTCTTCTAAAGGAAACCACTGAATAACCAACTATACCATAACAAGGTAAGAAAAATATATTTTTCCATACCCTGCAATAGGTGTGAATCAAAATCAGAACCATTTCTAAGTATGTAGTGCCTCAAAAAGCACAAAAAAATTAGAACAAATTAACCTTTAATATCCCAAAGTTCAATGGTCTTATTAATTGATTTTAAACCAAAAATTGAATGATCACTAACCAAAATTAGGAATATTAATTTTCAAAAATACTTTGAACATATAACTCTTTCATGTGACACTCTAAGTGTTCACTAAAAACATGATGAGATTTCTTTAAATCCCAATGAAACCCTTATGAGTATCTATGCACCCCAATTTACCAATATTCAAAACCAATTAACTATTTCTAATGTACAAAATTATTTTTAACTGGGTCTTAATTTGATCCTTATGCTCCAAAAATTTCAGGGTCTTACTGGAGAAGGCCCAAATCAGAATATTCAAGAATTTGGCTATGTATTCTGAAGCTTTATGATGATAGGATCACCTAAAGACCAATTTCAGTGGAGGGAATTCCCTATCACACTCGAAAGGGAAGCCAAGGAATGATTGTACAATCTAAAAATAGTGGATTTCAGTGATTGGGAAGATATTAAAAGATTATTTAAGTAGATATTATTCCCCACAAATAAGAGTATGGAAACCAAGAAGGGTATTTATGTTATACATCAATCAATTGGAGAGACACTTTAGGAGTACTTGGAATTCTTTAAGAATTTTTTTATTATTACCACACCAAGAAAAGGAGGAGTACCACTTCATTGTGTTCTTCCAAAAAGGGATAATCTAAAATGAATAAATTCTACTATACACATGGGATATAGGATCCCTCATAAAAAAATATCCAATAAAGGCTGGAGGTATGATTGAGAATATTGTGAAAAAGTAGCAACAATTTGGAATGAGAGGTCTAAGAACCATTGAAATCCATGGAGTACAACCATATGATTCATCTACTTTAATTGAAACCATGGTATAAGACCTGAAAAATTTAGTGTAAATTTTTTTTTGTGATGTGAACAAGTTGACAAAAACCATTATCTCAGGTATGTGGTATATGTGAATCACCTACTTATTTTACTGAGAAATTTTATAAGGTATAAGGTAAATAATGTTGTGAAATAGACATTATACTAAGGAAATTCCAAAAGAATCTACTGTATCAACCCTAGGCCAAAACAAGATATATATTCTAACTAACCAAACTAGACGCCCTTTTCAGAATCGCATCCAAAATGAACCCCCTTCCCACATAAAAAATACCAAAACCCATAGAATTTATAAAACCCTATAATATATCGTATTAGTAGAAATCCTTTCAAATGCCTCCATTCTAAAAAATATATGAAAATCCATCAATAACTTCAAAGGAGTACCAAAATTTGATTAGATATAAAAAAGATGAAAAAAATGGAAAAAGATCTAACAAACCAACTCGGAACATTTTTGGATATTCTTGCAAAAAACCCTAGAAAACTACTAGCACAAATAGTTATGAATCCCAAAGTTAATTTTAATGTGATTACAACATGAAGTGGGAAAAAGGATATAGAAAATTGAAAATATTAAGGGTGAGGATTTTGAGAAACATTTTGAGTATCAACCCATATATCCAAAATAATTTACAAGAATAGTAAAGGAACAAGAACTTGTTTTAGAAAGGAAAGACCTTAAACACCCCTACAAAAACGGGAAAATAAAGATATTCAAGAATAGTTTCCTTCTTGATTAATTGATTTAAGGATGATAAAATAATATTTCAATTAGAAATTAAATAAACCATCCCGATGGTTGAAATAAATATCCTATTACTAGAAGAAATGAAAAAAATATACAAATATAAAAAATATCTCATGGATTTGTTCATGAAGAGATAATGTATTGATGGAAATGATTAAATAAACTTATAGATAAGAATAATAGAAGTTATAAAACTATTGATAACACCAAAATGTTAAGATCTAGGGAAACTACCTATTCACAACACTATTGGATCATTACATTTTACTGATGCATTATGTCATCTAGGTGGTTCAATAAATGTTATACCACACTTAGTGTTTTCATACTTATATATCGAATAATTAAGGCCTACCCAGGAGGTTGTAAAATTATAAAATATATCAATAGTATTCATATCTGGAGTTATAGATGAAGTGATCATAAGAGTAAGAGGACTCATTTTTTCAGTGAACTTCTATGTTCTCACTACAGAAGAATACATAGCACCGGGACACTCTCCCATTATTCTGGGGAGAAACTTATTAAAAAAAGTGCCACGAACCGAATATGGACACTATAAAAACCAGCACCAAACCTGACCATGAATAGGACCTAAGGTAATTCCTTATCCCCACAGGCTAGAACAAGTTCTCGGGTATCATATATTTTAGTTTGGGAATAATTTACCCAAATATGGAAGCATAAAACATCAAAACCAAATGGTAAACCGAAACTGAAAAATTCATACTAAACGAGGTTTATACAAAATCCAGAACAAAATAAATGGGTTTAAATAAATTATAATAGGTCTAAACATAAATAAAAACATCATAAAAGCATCCACAAAGACTCCACATGACAAGGGGGTTATCACCCCCAAGCCGTCTCCAAAACACGACACCTTAGGAGGGGACTAACAACCCCCGCCACCTTCACCTGAGGCTTTTCCCTTACCTATTTCAAACATAAATGAGAATAATTACACCCAAGGGGTGTAAGTAGGATGTGATCCTAAGACCAATATAATACCACCCAAATATTCCAAAGATTATTCAATACAAGGGAAAAAATCACAGAGTTTTAATATGTAATGAGAAGTAGTGACAAATTCCAAGAAATGAAACTTTCAATTATAAATAGTTTTCAAAATAAAACTTTTAGAATGTTAAAATTTTTTAATAAGACATGATATGTGCTATAATATACTTCCAAACACACCCTAATACAAGGTTAAATACCACAAATCCAATGAGCACCAAAACTGAGAACACCCCTTGGCACTAGATAATCTCAGGCCCTATGTACCTCATACCTCGATGTAAAATATCCATATAAAAATACATTCTCATAAACTATCCACTAGTTGGTAACATAATCATAACCTAGTGGTACCCATTCGCCATCAATATAGTTTTTTTAGTGTTGTTTCTATTCATTTTTCTTAGTGAAACAGGGACAAAACCCATCCGGATCACTAGAATGCAAGTACATATCCACCCTCCTAGATACCCATGCTTCCCCCTTTGTTCTCAAACCATTATCTCATGATAAAAAAAATCCATTATCACATAAACAAATAATTTATGGTCCTAATATATTCAAACACTATCTACAAAAGTTTTTCATGACTTGTACCACTCAATAAAACCAATAGAATTTCAATAAAATCACTTCACAAAACATAATAATGTTTTGAACACAAAATCCCTTAAAACACCAACTTTGAACACCATGTTAATACCCATATTCATCAAAACATAATTTTTAGCACCCAAAGCATTTCCATAAACCCATTACATTATTTATAAAAAAACCCCATTGACATGACATAAAATAAACTTGTAAAACACCCAATTTTACACAAAATTGGTACCAAATTTACCAAAATCCATTTAAAATCCTACTTTTCACACTATTTTCACGCTTATAAGTCACCAAAACAAAAATGTTAGCCTAATAAATTTCAATTAAACCAAAAAATTCGTTATAGTGCAGCCCCATATGAACCAATAAGTGATATATTTGTAAAACCTCCATTTTCACCCAAACATGGAACTTAAGGTTCATATGCTTCACAAAAACCATTAAAACAAATTTTTACAGCAAAAAAAAAAGAATATAAACATTAAAAAAAAATGATTTTATGCCCTAATACATTTCAGTGAAATCCACTAAATAGTTATAGGGTATCCCCAAATGAACCAACAAAATATTTTTATGAGAAAAACCCCAATTTCACATAAAAATGGAACTTAAACATCATTTTCTTTACAAATAGCACTAAAACCAATTTTTTTACCAATAATAAAATTATATAAAAATTAAAATATTATTAACATATCTAGATAAGTCCCAAGTATTACATACACATATAATCACCTACCAAAATTGTTAAAACTTTGATTCCTTTGTGTGAAAATTCAATCGCACCACTACTGCAACTCAAGGAAGGTAGATCAAGCCTAAAATCAAAATATTGGACCAAGAAAACCCAAAGTTGAAACCTAGGTTCAAAATCCTACCCTATGGTTATTTGGGAATTCAAGGAAAGTGGAATTAAAACCAAAGTAAGATGGAAGGATTGATAGAGAAATCACTTACCTTGAAGAACCTTGATGTTTCCCCACCAAAAACCCCATCAAATATGGGTTATATGGGAGCTTGAGAGAGCTTGGAGAACATCCCATTTATTTTGGGGTATAATGGGGTGGATTAAGTTTATTTTTGGGAGGAAAAAATTGGAATTAAAAAAAAATTAATGTGCCGGACACCCTTCACGGTTTAGTAATACATGCAGCCTATTCTGGCCACCCAAAAAGTGTTATTTTGCCTCAAATTCAAAGGGGTTACAAGGGGAAAACCAAGGGGGAAATATAGGCCAATGATAGGGGAGAAAAATTTCCAAAAAATCACTCTATTTACCCCAAAACTCATCCAACTCATGGGTACAAACCACCTCAAAAACTTACCCCACAAGTGGTGCCAATAGGAGTGCCACTAAACCAACTCCAAAACACCATAAACTTATACCATACCGTTGACATAAGAGGAGGAAAAGTATCATAAAATACCCCCAAGACTAAGTTCATAGATCCAGTATGCAAGAGGCATCAAAACATTAACCCCAAAACACTCAGAAACCAAGAGAAGTCTAAGAACCAAAAGTGAACTTCGAACAAGGCATGTAATTGAAAATCCTAGTGTTACAATTCTACCCACCATAAAACTTTATGCCCCTGGAAATCCATAACATCACTAGATGTAAAAACAAATCCCAAATGATAAACCAAGACATACTCCCTTTCCAAGATTTCCCCTACCCACAAAAGGAAAAACACCTCTAGTTGATCAAACAAAGGAAGAGAATAATATCACTAACCAAAACATACCCCACTTACCTAAAATGATTAAAAATATTCAAACTAAATCCCAAAACAGAACACCTCAAACAATACCAGAGGCTTCACAATCAATCAACCTAAAATGAAAAAAAACCTGAATAATTCTACCATAACCTTACTTAAACAAAATCATTGGGCGTGCTCCAATCCCACATTTTCCTAAGTAAGAAATCAGTTTCTAGATAGCCTCGAATGAGACTAACTCCAAAAAATAAAACACCAAGGAGAAAACTGAGTCACTTATATGGGGTGAACTAAATAGAAATCCCCCCACAAGGGACAACTTAATTTTAGAGGAAAAATTAGGACACCAATTGGGGGAGGCCTGAACGGTCTCCCCAGTATAAGGGGTAAACTAAAATTAGACTTTTTCCAAGAGAACATACATAAAACTCATAGTGGGTCTCCCCACTATAAGAAACAACCATCTTAACTGACCATCTAAGAAGGTACAAAAAGTCCCTAAAATTTAAAGATTTGGGATGGATGCATGATTAGTTTGCAGAGTTTGGGAAGCCATGCAATAACTATAAAAATCATTCTTTCAACATGGATTCCTAGAACATAGTCACTACTTATCATGAAAAAAGTGTGTGATCAACCTGTCTAGAAAAATCTGAAACCATTCTCCAAAAACCCCATGTAAACCAAAGGGGTAAGGAATAAAATTGGGAGATAACATGGACACAAGGTCCTCAAACCACTTTCCATTGAACGGGAAAAACAAAAGGGAGATGAAGACACCAAATATTTAAACTATCCCCATCTCCTATACTAAGGATAGGACTTTGTAATAGGGTTTGAACAATCCTGGGAATTCCCCTAACTATGTGCCAACTTTACTCCGAGACCTATGGCTGGAGCTCATATGATTGAAGCATCTTCGGCCTCACAATTAGTTTTTGGAAACCCCCAAATAGAACTTCTTCTTCTAGAGCTACAAACAACTACACCACAATCTCCAATGGGTTTACCAAGACATGTCACACTCAAAACTCACTTTTCCCTAACTCGACATTTCACTAAAATAAGGGCTTAGAATATGTACACGCACCACACCTTGTTTCTTTGGATGAGAAAAAATAGAAGGAAAGGACACACACAATCATATTCCTCTAAAACAGAGGATTTTAAAGCTTTTCCAAGGGAGACATACACCCAACATAAAAAATACTCTTGTAGGATTTCACGACCTTCACCTTTATAGTCAAATGATCACACGACATCACTAGGCGTCATCGAACATGACCATTGTAAATGATAGGATCAATACATGGAAAGGGAACTTATGTTAAGTCCTAAAACAACAAAAAATTACAGAAAGTGGCCATAAAAGCCTCTCATGATCATATTTTCCACACTAGTGGTTTAATATAAACCCCTACTTTGAAGAGACTACAAAGGACCCAGAGGCCATCTTAGACACCATTCTACACTGACAACCCTGAATTTCATTAAACTTCGACGACTCAAGAAAACTAAGAAACTAAGGTCTCTTACAACCTTCCATGAGCACTATCTCGGTACAAGGGGATCCACATAACTGAAAAAGAAGAGGGGTAAACTCAATCTCCAAAGCTCAAGAAGAAAGTCCTTATATTGATCAACTGGAGTATCATCTAATAGTGAATCACCATGGGCCACACATGAATAATACATTAACTCTTTATAGGGGAATACCCTATTCAAGAAGAAAACCCAAGGAACCAACAAATATAGTCATTTGGTCACACCATACCAAAAAACTAAACCTAACACATGAGAGGAGACACTAAATTGGCCTCCCAAACTTTTACTCCAAAGATACGACTAACCAATGTTTCATTCTAACTTATCGGCAAACCACCAACCCAAAACATCGTTTAAAAAAGAGGGGTTCTTGAACTCGAAACACCCCACAATAACAATCCTTAAAACACATAATCCATACCTCCCAACCACACATTATCAAAACCCAACACTTTTCTTCAAAAGAATTCTTAAAAAAACAGTGCTGGTGGGTTGCACATTTAATAATGGTATCTTATGAGCCTCACACATGCATGTTTACATGCCAAAACCAGGCACCCACCTCATATCCATCCTAAAACTCATCCAGTAGTGCCATTAACCATCCATATTCCCATATAAACACATGCATGTGGTCACTCTTGAGAACACCAAAGATCAAAACCAAACCTTTCCTATTTTCAAAATCAAATACTTTTTAACCACACTTTCCCTTTCTCAAAACCACTAACGATAAAATCAAAACCCAATTTAAATCTTACAAACCAATTTAGAAAAAGAACACATAATTCAATAAAAATTGACTTTAATTTCCTTCAAAACCATTTCAAAATATTTCAACCCATTTCAAAATAGTTCTAATTTTATAAAAAACACCATATCATAAATCTCCATTTAATTAAGAAAACAACTATTATCATTTAAAAACAAGGTTCTAAAATTTCTTAAAAATTTTCAAATAATAAGTAGTTACCTAATTAAAATCCATATTAATCCCCCACACAAAAATTCTAGAACACTTAATTCAATTAAAAACACTTTTACATGGTTTATAAAATTCTACTGAAAACACATTTTCAAACCCCACTTTAACATAATTCATACTTTCAAAAGAGGTGTAAACACATAATTTACCCATTCTAAATAATTTTAATATTTCATTTCTATACATCCAATAATAAAATTATTTTCAATTTACTATAAAACCACTTCACAAAAATTCACAATCCTAAAAATAAATTCATTTTTTTCATTAAAAACCATGTTTCCAAGATTCCAAAACAAAGAGACACAAGAAAATGTGAGTGGAAAATTAGTGTCGATGGGTGACTCAGACATTTGGTTGGTGGCCATATTCCAATCACTTCACTTTCATAGAGAGTGTTTTTAGGAAATATCCTTGGCACCACATGGCTTTCTAGTCCCTGTGACCTCACTGAGACCATTGACACCACTCTCTTTTAATTTCCCCCAATCATCAATGAACCATGAGAAATAATGAACATAGATAAAACCCAACATCCCACGGAAACATGAATCCCATCATGAGGTGTGCTATCCAGGCACACTACCCATAACCAAAATTCCAAGTCACAACAATCCTAACTATAGACTATCCCAACTCTTCCCCAAATAACATGACCCAAAGAGTGAACCTCCTTTGATACCATTTTGTCCCAAACAAAATATGGCCTCCATAAAAAATGATGCCAAAACTGATCCTTGAAAAGTCCTAAAGGGTGTTACATATAAACATGGGCTATAAAAAGTGCCTAGGTATCATTTTTTTGTTTGGGAACAATTTACCTGAATATGGAAGCATAAAACATCGAAACCAAATGATAAACTGAATCTAAAAATTTCATACCAAACGAGGTTTATAAAAAATCCAAAACTGAATAAATGTTTTTAAATAAAGTTAAAGAGGTCCAAAACTAAATAAAAATAGCATAAAATCATCCACAAATACTCCAAACGACTAGGGGGTCATCACCCCTGAGCCGTCTCGACAACACCGCACCATAGGTGGGGACTAACAACCCGAACCGCCTTTAGCTAAGGATTTCCATTACCTATGTCAAACATAACCAAGAATAATTACAAAAAGGGGTTTATGTATGGTTTAACCTATTAAAAATTGGATACCACCCAAATATTCCAAATAGTATGCAATAAAAGGTGAAAAATCATGTAGTTTTAATATGTAAGTAAAAGCGAGGATAAATTCCAAGAAATGCAACTTTCAATTGTAAAAATTTTTCAAAATAAAACTTTCATAATGTTAATTTTTTTTAATAAGACATGTTATATACTGTATTGTACAGCCAAAAACAACCTAATACAAGGGTAAATACCAAAAATCAAGTGATCACCAAAACCAGGAACACCCCTAGGCACTAGATAGTCTCGGGCCCTATGTACCTCATCCCTCAGTGTAAAATATCTATAGAAAAATCTGTTCTCATGCCCAATACACTAGTAGGGAACATACCCAAAACCTAGTGGTACACAATCATCATAAATATAATTTTTTTAGTGTTGTAATTATCCATTTTTCTCAGTGAAACAGGGACAATACCCATCCGAATCACTAGCGTATTAGTACATATCTGCCCTCCTGGATACCCTGACTTCCCTCTTTGTGATCAAACCATTATATCATGATAAAAAAAGCCATTATCACATAAACACATAAGTTCTGGTCATAATAAATTAAAATAGTATATACACATGTTTTTTCACCACTGGCACCACTCGATAAAACCAATAGAGTATCAATAAAATCACTTCACAAAACATAACAATGTTTTGCACAAAAAATACCTTAAAAACCCCACTTTGTACACCATGTGCATACCCATATTCATCAAAAAAAAAATATTCAAAACCCAAATATCTTTCATATACCCATTACATGATTTATAAATCAACCCCATTATCATGACATAAAATAGACTTGTATAACAATCAATTTAACATAAAATTTGTACTCAATTTACAAAAATCCCTTTAAAATCCCACATTGAACACTATGTTTACACTTATAAGTCACCAAAACAAAAATTTCAGCCAAATACCTTTCAATTAAACAAAACAATCAGTTATAGGGTAGCATCATATGAACCAAGAAGTGATATCTCTGTAAAACCTCTATTTTCACACAAACATGGCACTTAAGGTTCATATGCTTTGAAAAATACATTAATTTTTTTACAGAAACAACTAAAAGATATTAACATTCAAAACATGATTTTCATCCCTAATAAATTTCAATAAAATCAACTAAGTAGTCATAGGGAAGCCTCAAATGAACCAGTAAAATATTTCTATGAACCCCCCCCCCCCCAATTTCACATAAAAATGGAACTTAAACTTCATTTTCTTTACAAATAACACTAAAACCAATTTTTTTTCACAAATAATAAAATGAGATAAACATGAAAATATTACAAAAGAATAAAGATAAGTCAAAAGGATTGCATACACATGGAATCACCTACCAAAATTATTAAAACCTTGAATCCTTTGTGTGAAAATTCAATAGCACCACCGTCGCACCTCAAGGAAGGTATATCGAGCCTAAAATCAAAATATTGGACCAAGAAAACCCAAAGTTAAACCCTAGGTTCGAAAATCTACCCTATTTTCATTTGTTAAATCAAGGAAAGAGAAAATAAAACCAAAGGAATATGGACTGAACAATGGGGGAATCAGTTACCTTGAAGAACCTTGAAGTTTTCCCATTAGAAACCCCATCAAAGATTGGTTCCATGGGATATTGAAGGGGCTTGGATACCTCCCATGGATTATGGGGTAGAATTGGGGAAGAATGGTGTGTTTTAGGTTTATTTATAGTTGGAAAAATGGGAATTACAATTATATTTTTAATGTGTAGGACACCCCGCATGGTTTGGTTGCACGATTTAGTAAACCATGCGGCCACACCGTGCGACCTGTTTTGGCCACCCAAAAAGTGTTGTTTTGCCTCTGATTCCAAGGGGGTACAAGTGGATAACCATGGGGGAAAAGATAGGCCAAGGATTGGGGAGAAAAATTCCTGAAAAAAACCACTCTCATCTCCCCAAAACTAATAGAAATCATGGGTAAAAACCACCTCAACAACTTACCCCACAAGTGGTGCCACTAGGAGTGCCACTAAACCAACTCCAAAACACCACAAACTGATACCATAACATTGATAGAAGAGGTGGAAAATTACTATACATAAACCCAAGAATAATTTCATAGATCAAGGAAGAAAGATTCATAAAAAATTTAAACTCGTAACACCTGGAAACCAAGAGAATACTAAGAACCAAAAGAGAACTTCAAACAAAGCATGGAATTGGAAATCCATATACAACAAAAAGAGAAGAACATAATCAATGTCCATGAAATAAAACTCAAAATAAATCTTATATATATTATTATACACTTAAATATACTTGATTTAAAGAGGCATCCATCAAGTATTAATTCACTTAATGATATTTCTCATCAATAAGGTACATAATTGATTGAACATTCATCTATTCTTTTAAGATCCTTATCATTATGAGAGTATTTGTTGTGTAAAGATACCAATTCCCAAAAAATAAAATATTCAAACCTTAAGTTATAATAAGAGGTTACTTTTGGTCTTTTATATGATTTAATAAAAGACATGGACATGATATAAGAGATTAAATCCATATAAATAAGAATCATCAACTCATTATTATCCCTTGAACAAACCCCATATCAGGAGTTGAAACAAAGTTCAAGTAATTTATAATTTGTTTACCTTATGGATTGAGAGAGAATACCAATGATAATTTACTATAATATTTCTGAGAACCATGAAAAAACTCAATCTAACCTTCTCAAAAAAATTTTTCAAGACAAAGGATGGAGTTTAGTAGATATACCCAGAATCAACCCTAAAGTTTTTCCCTCATAGATTCTTTTTAGATGGTGTTTACCAACTAGTTAGAAAACCCATTAGAATACATAATCCTATAATCATGGATCTTTTCCTGAAATAGATTTAAAATTTTTATTGGATAACATTATTTAACCAATATATGGTTCACATTGGTTTATCCCCATTAATGTTTCCCAAAGAAAGTTGTTCTAACCATTTTCAAGAATGAGAAAAATGAACTAATACCCATTGAAGTGAAGAAATGTTAAAGGATGTGCATGGATTAAAAAAAGATAAATAATTTTACTTTAAAATATCATTTTCCCATTTGATTCATCTATCAAATTATATAATTATTAGAAAGGAAAAAACATTAATATTATTTTGGATGGGTTTTCAGGATACTTGTATGTACCGATTGCACCTGAATACCTAGAGGATAAGATCTTCACCTATATTTTTATAAATTTTATATATATAGATGATGTAGTTTGGGATATGAAATTCCTTGGGTACAATTCAAATGTTCATGGTATGTATTTTCTCAGATCTGATTGAAGACATCCTAGAGGTATTTCTCAACGATTTCCCTATATTTGGTAATTCATTTGACCATTTCTTATGGAATTTAGTAAAGGTTTTTAAAATGTGTACTGATTAAAATATTATTTTAAAAATTGAAAAATTTCATTTCATGGAAGAAACAGGATGCCTGTAAGGGAAAATAATTTTAGATAAAGGAATTGAAGTACATAAGTCAAAAGTTGAAGTAATTAATTTCATTCTATATCGTACTTGTTTAAAACATGTTAGATACTTTTTTAGACATGAATGATTTTATATAATACTTTATAGAGATTTTATTAAGATTTATCTCCCAAACATTGGATTACTATTAACATAAGTTGAGTTTAATGTTGATGATGTGTGAAGGAAAACATTTGATGACTTAATGAAATGGTTGATCACACCACCAATAATGTAACCACCCATCTTGGACCATGATTTTGAGTTAGTCTATGATGAATCACACTAAGAAATAGGATCCTAACTCTCACAAATAATTAATATAAAACCTCAATTCATAGACTATGTATCAATTAAATTGAATAATACATATATTAACTACATTACTATAAAAAATGAGTTTCTTGCAGTCATTTTTTCACTATGTAAATTTATATCTTACCCAATAGGAAGTAAATATTTTTTTTTATCTTGTAGATCTTATGTATCTAATAAAAAAAGGATGATTCTATGACATGACTGGTAATATTAATTCTTTTTTATAGGAATTGCACCTAAAAATTAATGTTAAAAAGGGAACCAGAAATCAAGTGTCTAGTCATCTCAAAAGAATACCACACACTATTAAAGTACAAGTTCCATTTCAGAGTCAACTCAATGATCTACTGGCTTGTGGAAAACATTACATAACAAAAGGTAAAGCACTATGGTATGCCAAAGTTATTAATTATTTAGTAATATTTTAGGTAGTATATCTTCTAAAATTTCATTAGAAAAGAAATATTAAATTTTAATATAGATTTTATATTTGAGAATACCCCTTCCTTTAGAAGAAATGCAAAGATCATGTAATTAGAAGATGTTTACTGAAAAGGGATGTTGAACCGATTTTTGAATTTATTTTATACATTATCTTATCGAGGAAATTATGGAACCTATAGGACAATAAGAAAAGTTTTATATTTATAAATATACTTTCCAACATTATTTAATGATTATTATGGTTTTTTTAAAAATTTAAAATTCTAATATTTAGGTAATATTTCATAAAGAAAGAGAATGCCTAAAAAAACAATTACATTTTTTGAAATTTTTTAGTTATGGTACATAAAATTCATGGAACTATTCACAATTTATGTTGGTAGTTTTTTTATTTTACTTGATACAGATTATGTTTCAAAATGGGTGGAAGAAAAATCCACCTGGATTGATGAAGCTATAATTGTTTATTATTTTTTAGGTATAACATATTTTTTTAGGTTTAGTGTACCATAAGAAATTA
The DNA here is from genome assembly GCA_963277665.1 of Viscum album. Lineage (NCBI taxonomy): Eukaryota > Viridiplantae > Streptophyta > Magnoliopsida > Santalales > Viscaceae > Viscum > Viscum album. Next base: position 1,627,927,158 of record OY728121.1, on the reverse strand, counting down.
TCAACAACCAAGAAATTAATTTTTATAACTAGTATATGGTTGAATTAATTAATAAGATTTAGGTACATCATAAAACATCATAACTATACCATCCAAAAACAAATGGTCATGAAAAAGCATCTAAAAGAGAAATAAAAGGAATTTTGAAAAAGGTAGTTTAAAATAATAAGAATGATTGAAACCAAATATTAGATGATACATTATGGGATTATAGAACCATAAATAAGAAACTCATAGGTAAGATTCATTATAGATTTTTTATGTAAAGAGATTCTACATCCCAAAGGAATTGGAATAGAAAACCTACTATGTATTAAAAGAGATAAATATAGACCTTGAAAAATATGTAAAAAAGAGAATATTCTAGTTGGAGGATATAATGGAAATAAATAAGGAATATTTTGGAAATTCATGGATCTAAAAGAAAGAAAAAGGATTCCCCATGAACAGATAATTCAAACAAGAACCTTCAACTACGGAGATTAATTGTTATTATAAAAATACAGACTTAAACTATTTCTTGGTAAACATAATTCCATATGGGAATGTCCTTTTACTATTATTCATGTATAACCCTTTAGTGTTATAAAAATTGTAAAGGAAGGAAGATATAACTCATTAATTGTATGTGATTAAAGGCCGAAGAAGTACCATGGGACCATACCTAAATAATCAGTGGAGAAGATTATGCTTATTTATCCTAATTACCAATGAATACCTAATAAGTTGTACATTTCCTTTCTATTTGATTAAATGTGGTATTCTCATTTAAAAAATTTATAAATAAATAAATAATTTAAATGATTTATTTACATTGAATCAATTAAATGTGGGGGAGGGAATTTTATAATTTTGGTTTCATTAAATGTTTTCATTTTTTTTGTTGATCCAACGACCTTAAAGAAAATATCTTTTAGGAGGAAACCCATGTTATCTACCTTAATCGACTCTTACCCTTTGTCCTATTTGAACATTATTGACCACACCTACAATATATGTTTATTTTTATTTTTTTAGGACCATCAATATATCACAATGTGAAAGAAGAATAATTTGAGGAAAATTTTAATGAATAATTCATGTCAAGAAAATGATTCATGTTATAATTGGAATTCATGATGTGTAAGTGATACAACACTATAGTAGAGAAAAGAAAATCAATTCCTTGAAATATATTAACATTTTGAAAATTTTGTATAATATAAATGAAGGAACATGACCTATAAAACCTGATTGAAGTATCATTTTTAATGTTATATTTTATTTACATTAATAATCATTTTAAATCCCTATTTTTTGTTTGAAATTATATTTTTGATATTTAAAAGAAATTTTAATTTCTATAGTTAGCTTTATTTATTTACATGATTGGTCTAGGAGACATGAATTTATTAAAAATAACATGATGCCATGTTTTAGACTTAAATGATGATGAGACTAAATAAGTAAAATGTGGAGCTGACTAATTAGAGTAAAGCATAAATATTTAATTAATTTAAGGTTCTAGGCGCAACAAAAGCCTATGATGGGTCATTCCCAACATTAAATTTTGTCTTGGTCAATGATCAATCATTGAATTACATGATGATAAACATCATGATCAATGAAATTTAATCAATAAAATAGACAATGGATAGAACACTAGTTTAACACTAATATTTTTTTATAAAATATTTTCTTTAAATACTTTTAATTATTCAATAGCTTTTTTTGCACATAATGGCAATTTTAAATGAACCGCGAGACTCCATTAGTATAAAATGACCATTATAACCTAGATTTTAGGTTAGGGGGAATAAATATTACTAATTTATTTAAAATTTTGGTGAATTCATTAGATACTAATTATTTATGAAAAATATAAATCAACTGTATATTTATATTTTGTATGAACAAATTGAGTGAATTTGTATTAGTAAATGATATTAATGAAATATATATTTTATATACTTAAAACAATATTTTTGATATTTATCAAATATATATTTTTGTTATAGGGTATGAATAAATCCTAATTGATGTATAAAAACCTATATTTTTCCAAAGGGTAATTTTATTCCTTTTAATATAGAACCATTTTTAAATTTAGATTTTGAAATATTAATAATTTTTATGTGAAAAAATAAGCATTTTTTGGAAGCATGATATTAAAATTTACTTTGGATGAATTTTTGATATATTTCTTATAACTTTCAAGTTTTGTTGAATAGTAAAAATACATTAGATTTTAATTGAAAACAACTTTAATTCATCAAAATAATTTGTATGGATAAATTATATAATTTAATGGGTTTAAATTTAAAATATAATATATTTTTATTGGTTAATATAATTTAGTTCATTGGTAATAATTTTGTAATGAATTCAGATGTAAAAACATTTCAATCTTTTACAATGTTTTAACTTTTAAAACTCGTTCACTCTTTCTGACAACGAGATTAATTTTGAATTTATTAATGAAACTTATATGTTTATAATTTTGAAAAATAGATTCCATATTTTTAATCAGAAGGTCTAGATTATGTAAATATATTCATTTTATTTTTGGGAATTATGAATAGTAACTTTGGTAATTTTTATTAGTTTTGTAAAAGAGTTAATCTGGTAATTAAGGGTAAAAATAATATTATAAAAATACCCTGAAATTGGTACTAAGATCATTAGATGAGTTATTATTCAACATAAATCATCTTTGGGTCTAAATATTATCGTTTGGAAGACACTTGGATGAGATTATGACATTTAATTTATTTTATTTAATGAAAAGTTAAATATGTCTCACTCAAATTTTAAAAATATAAGGTCATACTTAAAATAAATTTGATTTTTAATACAAATTTTAAATATAAATTTGTTTTCTTTATTATGGTAATTCATTTGTATTTTTTAGGAAATAAATAATTACCTTATAGGTTTATATATTGAGGATGCATACATTATTTAATTGATGAAAATTAAATAAACTAATTATTATTATAATTATAATAACAATTAAAAGACCAAAATACTTTAAAAAATATTATTGGATGGGTATATCTCGAACCAAAATTACCCCAGGGTCTAGTTATTGACCATTTAGAGCCATATGAGAATGATTATGAGACTTATAATATTTTATTTAAAATGATGTTAAAGTTTTGAAATTCATGTTTTAATTAATAAAATAATTTTAATGTAGGATTTTAACAAAGTTATATTATATTATAATTATTATTTTGAAATATTGAAGATTTATCTTTGGAATATTTTTTTTAATTTTTATTCAACAAATAAGAAAATTATATAATTACACAAAACTATTGTAGTAATTATTTTATTAAGGGCAATATCAAATAAATATTATTAAAAATATGAAAATATATATGATTTTAACTAATTAATATGTCCACTGAATTTGATAGATTAAATTGACCTCTTATCAGTATAATAAAATAGTTGGTTCTAAGTTAACTTGTCATCATAATATTTTTAAAAATCAATGAATTGAATAGTGTCAAAATTGTCACTATTGATTATTTTTTCAAAATAATATTTTATTAAATGATTTCAATGTCATAAAACTTTTTAAAAAATATTTAATAATTATTATATGGTCTAAAATGTTATAAGGTATTTATTTATGGTCTAAGTGACATAAAATAATTAAATATTGTATCCTTTTAAAATTAAAACATTTGTTACCAAAGTTAACAATTAAATAGATTAACTAAGTGTTATTTAAAATGATAAGTTTCAAATTGATAGAAAAATATTTCTAAAATTTATTGTTTAATGATATTATAATCCTATATCATATAATATTTGAAATTGATATATTTTGGAGGTTTCTTATATGGTTTGATTTTATTATAAATTTATATTTTTGGGAGTTTCTAAAAGTGTCCCTCACCTCAATTATAAAAGGGCTCCTCCTTCCACATTTATTCAAAACTCATTGAGTATTAAAGCTCCACTATCCCCTGAAATTTTACATTAATAAATTTTATAGTAACATTTTAGGGTTTTTTTCTTCTTCAAAGACCAACTCTAGTGCTTTAAGAGGATATTTAGAGGGAGAACATCGAAGAAGAGGTAATCTCCTCTACCAATTATTTTAAATTTTATTCTTATTCTACTTCCTATTCATAAGTTATTTCATTAAAAAGTAATAAATCCAGTATCAATTCTATACTAATATGTAATTATTATTATGAAACAACCATATTCTATCTTCTATACATCTTATGAAAAATGAAATCACCACACCCACGTACGTAAAACTTACCATCTCCACATCGTGGTGTAATCTGTTTTCACCAATACATTTCTTGGATGGGTATAATGATGGTAATAATAAATATGTATGACAATTATAACATTATATTTATTCTTAAATATTATAAAACATTCACTTTAATACCATTCAACAATTATGGGAATAATATTGTCACTCGTGCGTATGTACGGCCTACCATCTCCATGATGCGATGCGATTCATTATTCAAGATATTCATTAAAGAATGATTATATAAATGAATTTAATGAATAAATTTGATATATATTATACTAATATAATTTTTTAAATGATATAACTATAACCTAATAATTGGAATAAGAAATTATCAGACAAAACATGCATAATAAAATAATGAAGTTAATACTCGATGGGAGAGTAATAATGTTACTAAGAAACAGATGATAATATGATCATATATGATATCATAAAATTGAATATTATTCTAGAATAAACCATTTTAATTATTTAAATTATTATACAGGATGTCTGGATACATAATAATGATATCAGAACTAAGATAAGTGATAATTTTGTAATCTCATTATTATTTGAGATTGTTTATACGTAAGTATTTATTGGGTTATATTTATCATTGATGTCCATGATTCCTAAATATGCAATAAAAATATTATTTATATCCTTCTAAAATTGATTAAAGTAAATTTTTCCCATTGGTTAAATTTTATTAAAGTCTATTAAATGAATCTTTTGTAGTTTTCGGTACGAGGTACTTTTTGACTTTGTGAAAAAAATATGAGAATAATTTTTTGAACTTATATGTAAGAAAGAATTTAAAAATTTTCATAATACCTTATTTACCTGAATGTTCCTTTACATTATTTAAATTTTATTTTCAATTAAATTATTTTATTTTAAAATTTAATGGAATTTTGAGAAAAGAAAGTGTTTTTGAAGAAGAAAGGATATTTTCCTCAAAAACTAATATCAGGTGTTTAATAAAAGTTATTTTCCATCTAAGATAAAATTATTTAACAGGGTTATGATTCATGTATACTATCCATGTTATTCATATGGTTTTATTATGTTAATGGTTGAATGATATTTATAAAATCCATTTTTTATATATATTATGTTATAATGGAATAATGTTTAATAAAACCATTTAATTCCTTGGGTTATGCTTTGTTGGATTTATTTTTTGTAACACCTAAGAAATATTTAATTATTATAGGGGTGAGACCTATATCTCCCTCTAATTAATTTGGTAAATATTTATATCTCATGAGATAGACATATCTGGAATTGGAAATGAAATCGGTTTCGTAACACAAGTCTAGAATAAGGAGTGAAATCGATTTAGTAATGCACTTTGTACATTATTATGGTCTTGGAAACGATTATTGACTAATATGAGATTATTTTCTCTTCTTATGTGTATGAAAAAAATTACTTATCTTATGTTATGACTTCTGGGAAAATTTCCATTGATTCTTTATGATTTTTTTATTTATCCAATGACATGATATCATGATATTTTATATACTGGATATTATTTTCAAATGTTATGTTATTATGTCCTTTGATTATGATATGATTGATATCTCCCTTGTTTACCCTTACTGAGCTTCTAATCTCACCCTTTATTATGTTTCTTTATCTTAGTTTGTGAAGAAGTGTATTAAGTAAGATTTTTCAGAAATGGTTCTAATTATGAAGGAATGAGCGAGAGATAATGTTGATATCTTATGAACCAGTTGATTATATTTCCCAGTTTCTAAATACACTAAACCTATACTATCATGGAGTGGTTTTGTTATATTTTTTAATAAATATTATTCAATTATGATGTAATATCTATGTATGTAATGTATGGGCTATGATTTTTGGTATTAGAGTGAAGATATAGTTAACCTTTTGTAACTAGGATAAGAAAACCTTAGTAAGAACCCTAAGGATATGTTTATGTATAGGTTATGATCACAGTGTTTTAGTAATAATCATGAATAATCTAGGATAAAACCTAAAGTATCCTAAATTGAAATTTTATTCTATATTATGAGGTTTTCCCATTATGATTAGTGTTGATCATGTTATGATTCTTTGTTTTAGTCAATGACTAGAACCTGGAGGGACTACGCTAATGCTGAATGCGAAGGGCAATGAAATGATTTTATTACTAAGAAACCGAATGTTATGGGAGTTGGAATGAAACATCTTGTAGCTATGCTCACAAAAATTTCTCAAGATATGAAACATGTAAGATTTAAAAAAGATAAAAGGATAGGAAAATGTTCTATTGAATCCGTTATGAGGAAACATTCACCATTATTCAGTAGGTCTTCTGATCTATTAGGGGATGAATAGCAGATCAGTTCCATTGAAAAAATATTTTTAATTCTCCAATTTTCAGAACATGGTAATGTCATCTTGGTAGTGTATCATTTGGAAGGTTAAATTGATCAATTGTGTAATCTTATCAATAATACGAGGAAAATAGATTAAATTGACTCTTTGGGATGGGATTAGTTCAAGAACTTATTTTTGAATAAGTAGTTTCCTTGTATTCTTCTCACAAAGATAGATAAAGAGTTCCTTGAGCTTAAGAAAAAAGAAGCTGAATCCTTTGGTACCTATGAAGAAAATTTTATAAGACTTGTAATGTACGATTTTGGAATTGTTATCCTACTCAAGATTAAAATTTATCGTTTCTTTAGTGTCTTAAAACCAAGTCTCTGAATGAAATTATTCATAAGGGACTTAAATAGCTATGGTGAAATAATTCAATGTTATCTCAAGGTTGAGATGGATATTGTAGCAACCCATCAGTCCTATGGTTTTGATAAGAAGATAAAAATAGAATCCATAGGAAAAGATAAAGGCCACACTAAAAAAAATATGAGTTTCCCCTTATTCTCAATGTGTGGAAAGAAACATGGAGGAAATTGTCTTAAAGGGACTAGAAAATGTTTTAAGTATGGGAAAGAATTTCAACGGGTAATTGAAGGCTGAAGTGATAGGAAGAAGATGTTTAATGCTACGAATGAATAAAAGGATATAGAATTGCACCTCTACACTTCAATGTTATGAGTGCAAGGAAATAGGTCATTATTCCAATCAATGCCCTAATCCAAGTGTTATTGATGATGATCAATGTCATAAAACTCTTAAGGATAAAGAAAAAGGAAAGTCAAATGCGATCACTATCAAAAACGTTGAGTGTGGTAATGAAGTGGTGAAAGGTATACATACCATCCACTATAAAGTAACAAATGATTTATTTGATTCTGGATCCACCCAATCTTTTATTTCTGAATAATTTTCTATGGGTATCTCTGTATTACCTTAACAATTAGACTTTTATTTAGCTATGAAAACTTCTAATGGCACAATGGTCACATGAATAGTTTATAATTTTTCTATGGTTGTATTTTGTGGGAAATTTCTTATTGAAAATATTTTGATCCTTCATATAGTTGAATTTTATGTGATTCTTAGCATGGATTGAATTTATCTATATGGATCTCATATCAATTTACAAGAAAGGGAAGTAAAATTTCATATTCTGGATCAATCTATGATCATCTATGGATGAAAGGATAAATATGACCTTCCTATAGAAATTTATTCCATATTATCGGTATTGATTCCTATATATTATGATTATCCTTATCAAATGGCTAGGGATAAACTCAACCTTAAGAATATTTCTATTGTATGTGAATTTGTTGATGTATTTCTAGAATAATTTATAGGTATTCCACTGAATCATGAAGTTGTGTTTTCAATAGAACTCATACCAGGTTCTATGATTATTTCAAAGACACCTTATAGAATGGAACCAATTTCGTTGCTAGAATTAAATAAGAAACTCCAAGAGAATGTTTAAAAGGGATTCATACACCCTAGTTCATCACCTAGGGTAGAACCTGCTCAGTTTGTTAATAAGAATAATGGATCCAGAGACTCTATGTTTATTATCGAGAACATAACAATATCACTATGAAGAAAAAATATCCAATTTCTTACATTGATTACTTATTTGACCAAATATATAGAGCTCAATACTTTTCCAAGATTGATCTTCATTCAGGATATCATCAATTAAGAGTCAAGAAGGAGGATATACCAAAGATGTAATTCCTTACAAGGTATGGACACATTGAATTCATAGTGATACCTTTTGGCCATACTAATTCCCCCAATATCTTCATGGAGATAATTAATAGAGTCTTTAGAGACAATATTTATCAGTTTCTGGAAGTATTTATAAATGATATTATTATCTATTCGAAGATAAGGGAAGACCATGAAGATCCCTTGATAATTTTAATAAATACCCTAAGAAAGGAGAGGATTTATGAAAAATTTACCAAGTTTGAATTTTGGATTCTGAAAGTTTAATTTTTGGGTCACATAACTTAATAAGAAGGGATATCTGTGGATAAAAAAACAGAAGTTATTGAAAGTTTTTTGAGACCAACAAAAGTAACTAAGATCTAAAGTTTTCTTGGTTTTACTGGATATTATCATAATTTTGTGAAATATTTTTCACAATTATCTAATTAACTCACCATGTTTACTCGAAAAGGAGTTATGTTCATGTGGAAGGAGGAATGTGAAGATAATTTCAAATAGATAAGAAGAAGGTTAGCCAGTGCACCTAGTCTCACACTGTCTTGTAGTGGAAAAAGGGTTTTTATCTATACTGAAGCATCCAAGATGGGGATGGGATTTTTTCTCATGAAAATCTATATTGTGACAGAATATTCCTCACTAAAATTAAAAATACATGAGAAAAATTTCCCAACTCATGATTTTGAGTTAGACGTGGTAATCTTTTCACTAAAATATGGAGGAATTATCTTTATGGTGAAAGGTGTGATATTTATACTGATCATAAAATTTTAATGTATATTTTCACACAAAATTATCTAAATATGTGTAAAAAATATGGTTGGAGTTGATTATAGATTTTAAATTCTCAATATATTACCACCCTAGGAAGGAGAACAAACTGGTTGATGCTTTGAGTCGAAAGGAACAAGCTAGAATATTAATGAATAGGATCACAAAAGATCCAATATTTATGGATTTTCAAAGGATGGGTATTGAAATTTTAAATTAAGGGGAAAATATTATCATTCTCAAATGAATGTTCAACCATCTATACAAGTTAAGATTACGGAGGAACATATAGAAGATGTAGAGATACAAAAGAAGGTGGTGAATGTTCTTGAATTCGACATTGATTGTGATGGAATAATAAGGTTTAAGAATCGGTTTTGTTTTCCTACCATACCATAATTAAAGGATTTATTTTAAGAGGCTCATAGCTCTTCAATATCTATTCATCCTAGAAGCAAAAAGATGTATGAGGACCTGAAATAGTATTTCTAGTGGGATGACATGAAAAAAGATGTTGTCGAATATGTCTCTTGGTTCATGGTTTGTCCGAATGTTAAGGCTAAGAGAAAGAATTCTAAGGAGATGTTACAACCATTACCCATAAAAAAATGGAAATGGGAAAACATCACTATGAACTTTGTCCTCAAACTTACCAAAAAATATAAAGGCCATAATACAATATGACTTATAGATGATTGCCTTATTAAGTAGACACACAACATTTCTATTAGATAGGATTTTTATATTGAGAAGATTTCCAGGATATATGTAAAGGAATTGGTAGGATTGCATGGAGTACCAATTTCCATTATATCTGATTGGGATCTGAGGTTTACCTCAAAGTTCTGGAAAAGTCTTCAGTGGGATCTGGATATATAGTTATGTTTTAGCACTGCTTATCATCCTCAGATAGACAGTCATTCTAGGAGGACAATTCAAACTCTATAGGGCATGTTGAGAGCTTGCTCCATGGATTGAAAAGGTGGTTAGGATCAACACCTACCTTTGGTGAAGTTTTATTAGAATAATAGATTTCACTCTAGTATTATGATGGATTTTTATGAAGAACTATATGGAAAGAATTGCAGAACTCAAACTTGATGGGAGAAAGATAGGGAAATAAATCTATTTGGGCCTGATCATGTTAATGAAATGGAAGAAAAGGTGATATTTATTCAACAATACATAAGAGTAGCACATAGTCAAAAATAAAAAATTTATGCTAAAAACCAAAAAAAGGCCTATAGTTTAAAGTGTGTGACAAGGTGTTTCTATGAATAACTCTCTATAAGAGAGTAATTAGATTTAGAAAGAAGGGAAAGATGAACACTTGGTATATTAGTCCTTTTTAAATCCTAAATCATGCTGGGAAAGAATCTTACCGATTGGCGCTTCTACTAAATCTATCTTGAGTTCATGATGTGGTCCATGTATCTATATTGAGAAAGTACATACCTGGTACTTCAAATTTAATAAACTCAGAAGTTGTACTGTAGGATTAATATCATTCTTATAAAGAACAACCAATAGAGATTCTGGATCATGGAAAAAATTTCTACGAAACAAGACCACACATTTGGTTAATGTTTTATGGAGGAACCACTAACTTGATGAAGCTACATAAGAACTTGAGGATGTGACGAGGTAGAGGTATCCCCATCTGTTTGTATCCATGTGACAAAATTTGAGGGAAAAATTTAGTTTAAGTGGGGTGGGATATAACACCTGGTTGTTTTTAAGAAAATCTTTCCTTAAATAATTTTAATTCTCTAATTGCTTTCATTGCAAGTAATCGCGAGTTTAAAAGAACCACATGACTCCCTTAGTAAAAAATGAATATAATAACCTATCTATTAGGTTAACTAGGATAAATATAACTAAATTATGAAAATTTATGTTGAATTCATTGGCTACCAATTATTAATGAAAAATATAAAGCAATTAGATATTTGCAAATTTTTATGAATTAATTTTGTGAATTACTATCAATAAATTAAATAAATGATATATATTTTTTATATACTTAACAAAAATATTTTTTATATTCATCTGATAGATATTTTTGTCATAGGTTATGAATAAACCCTATTTTATGTATAAAAACCTATATTTTTGAAATGGGTAATTTTTTGCGGTTTAATGTTGAACCCTTTTTAAATTTAGATTTTGAAAAATTAATAATTTTTATAAAAAAAATAAAATTTTTATTTATAAGAAGTATATAAAAATTAAATTGGATAAATCAATGATATTTTTCTGATAACTTTCAAGTTTTGATGAATAGTAAAAATATAGTTAATTTAAATTGAAAACATTTTTTTCCTCAAAATAATTTATATGGTTAAAATTATATTATTTAATGGTTTTAAAGTATAAATATAATATATTTTTATCAGTTAATATAATTTAGTCCATTGGAATTAATTTTACATCGAATTCAAATTTAAAAACATTTCAATCTTTCGTAATGTTTTTTCTTTTAAAACCCATACGCTCATTCTAAAAATGAGATTAATTTTAAATTAATTACTATAAATTTTGAGTTTTTAATTTTTAAAAATGGATTAAATATTTGTAATTTGTATGTAAAAATTTATGTAAATATATTTCTGTTATTTTTGGGCATTATGAATAGTAATTTTGGTAATTTTTATTAATATAGGAAAAGGGTGAATTTGGTTATTATAGATAAATATAATATTTTAAAATTACCCTAAAACTTGTCCTAATAACATTGGATGAGTTTTTTTTGACATAAATCATCCTTGTGTTGAAATAGTATCATTTTTAAGACACTAGGACGAGATTAAGATATTTAATTTAATTTATTTAAAGTAAATTTAAATATGTATCACTCAAATTTTCATAAATAAATAATTTTTAATATAAGGTAATACAGAAGAAAAACTCAATTATAATTAATCATTTGAAATATAAAATATTTTACTTCATCATGAAAATTTATTTGTAATTTTTTGGAAATAAATAATTACCTTATAGGTTTATATATTGATGATGCAAAAATTATTTAATTGATGAAAAATAAATAAACTAATTTTTATTAAAATAATAATAACCATTAAAAGACACAAAAAATTGAAAAAATATTATTTTTTTGAGTATATCTCAACGATAATCATCAAAGGCTCTTGTTATTGACTATTTGGAGACATATAAGAATGATTACAACAATTATAATATTTTATTTAATGTGATGTTATAGTTTTCACAATCATGTTTTAATTAATATAAAATTTTTAGTGTAATATTTTACAGAATATATATTATATGATAAGAATTATAATAAAATATATAGGATTTATCATTGTCATAATATTTTATTTTTAATTCTTATTCAATAAATATTCATATTAAATAATTACAACAAATTGTTGTAGTAATTATTTTATTAAGGGAAATATCAAATAAATATTATTAAAAATACTAAAATAAATATAATTTTGACTAATTAATATATAAAATTAATTATCTAGATGACCTAGGCCTCTTAAAAATATAATAAAATAGTTTTTCCAATGTTATATTTTTATCAAAATATTCTTAAAAATCAATGAATTGAATAGTTTCAAAATTGACAATATTGATTTTTTATCAAAATAATGTATTATTAAATTATTTAAAAATAATATAACATTTTAAAAAATATATAATAATTATTATATGGTCTAAAAATGTTCGAAGTTATTTATTTATGGTCTAATTTATGTCAAATAAGTAAATATTACACCCTTTTAATATTGAAATATTTTTTACCCTAGTTAAAAATTAAACAGAATAACTAAGTGTTAATTAAAATAATAAGGTTTAAATTGACATAAAAAATTATTGAAAAATTATTTTTTAATGATATTGAAACCCATATCATGTCATCTTTAAAATTGGGAAATTTTGGTGGTTTCTCTATGTGGTTTGATTTTATTATAAATTAATATTTTTTGGAGTTTCCAAAGTTCCCGTCACCTCAATTACAAAAGGGAACCTCATCCCCCATTTATTCAAAATAAATTGAACCTTAAAGCTCATGTATCCCATGAAAAATTTAATTATAAAATTTTATAGTAACATTATAGAGGTTATTATCTTTTTCAAAGACCAGATCTAGTGCTTTAAGAGGAGATTTAGAGGCATCACATCAAAGAAGAGGTAATATGCTCTACCGATTCTTTCAAAAATTATTTGTTATTATAATTAATATTAATAATTTTATTCATTATAAAGTTATGAATCCAGTAACACTTATATATTTATATATTTTTATTATTATGAAACAACCATATTCCACCTTCTATCCATCTTACAAAAAATAAAATCACCACGCATGCATACATACAACTTACAATCTCCACACCGTGGTGTAATATGTTTTTCACCACCACCATAATTTTATGGGTATAATGATGTAAATAATAACTATATATGATTACTATAACATTATATTAATTATTAAATACTATACATGATCCACTTCAATACCATCTAACATGATAATGATATCATCGCTCATGCATATGTACGACCTACCATCTGCACAATGCGATGCGATTCATTATACAAGATATTTATTAAATAATGGTTATATAAATGAATTGAATGAATAAATATGAAATATATTATAGTAATATAATTTTATAAATTATATAACTATAACCTAATTATGGGAACAAGAACTTATTCGACAAAACACGTGTAATAAAATAAATATGTCAATACCTGGTTGACACATAATAATGGTAATAACAAACAGATGATAATATAATCATATATGATATCATAAAAATAGATATGATTCTGTAATAAGACAATCAAATTATTGATATTATTATACAATAGGTTCGAATACATACAAAGGATATCATACCTAAGTTAAGGGATTATTTTGTACTCTCATTATTATATATGATTGTTTATATGTAAGTATTTGCTGGGGTATATTTATCATCCACATCCATGTTTAAAAAATACATATTAAAAAATATTCTTTATATAATTCTATAATTGTTTAAAGTCAATTTTACCCATTGACGAAATTTTATTAAAGGGTATTAATGGAATATTTTGTCATTTTCGAAATGAGGTACTTTTTGACGTTCCAACAAAAGTATGAGAAGAATGTTTTTTAACTTATATAGAATGAACGGTTTTTTTACATTTTCAGAATAACTTATTTCCCTGAATCATCCTTTAAAATATTTCAATATTATTTTCAACCAAATTCATTTCTTTTATAATTTTATGGTGTTTTGAGAGAGGAATACCTTTTTGAATAAGAAAAGATATTTTTCTTAAGAATTAACTTCAAGTGTTATATCAAAATTATTTTCCATCTAAGATGGAATTATTTAATAGGGTTATGGTTCAAGTATAATATCCCTATTATTACTATTGTATTATTATGTTTATGGTATAATTATATTTATGAAATATATTTGTTTTATATGGATTATGTTATGATAGAATGATGTTTAAGAAACCCATTTTATTTCCTGGGTTATGCTACGACGAATGATTTATGTTTTTGTGGAACATGTTATAATGATTTCATTATGAGATGGGTAGGACCTATATCTTCCTCCAATGAATTAGGTAAAGATTTATATCTTATGAAATTAGCATTGATGAAACGAGAAATGATGTTGGTTCAGTAACACAGGGCTAGAATGAGGAGTGAAAACAGTTTAGTAATGAAATTTGTCTTTAATGATGGTCTTGACAATGAGACTTGACTAATATGAAATTAAATTCTATCATTATTTTTATGCCAAAAAATTTCTTGTCTTATGTGATGACTTCTGGGAAAATGTTCATTTATTCTTTATGATCTTCTATGATTTATCCCATGACATGATATCATGATAGTTTATATGCAGGATAAGTTTTTCAAATTTTATGTTGTAATATACTATGTTTATGATATGATTGTTATCACCCTTTTTTACCCTTACTAAGCATATAAACTCAGCTTTTCAAATGTTTCTTTTCACCAGGATGTGAAGAAAAGTATTAAGTAATATTTGTCAAAAGGAGGTCTAGTTATGAATGAATAAGTGGGAGACAATGTAGATGTCTTATGAATCACTTTTTTATGTTTTCCAGTTTAGAAAGACATTAAAACTATATGGTCCTAGCATGATTTTTTAATATTATGCAATAAATATTATTCAATTTTGAATTAATATCTATGTATGTAAATAATGGGCCGTTATAACTAGATCCAAGAACATGATCATCACATATTATTTATAATTAATTTAATCAATTAAAGAATTAGATCATGAGAATTAATTCATCATTGATATATTTGACAACCGATTTATTTTGTACCATTTTTTTTGTAGTAATAAAGAAAGGATTCCCTCTAATGGGGATCTACACTTTTCTAAAAATCCCTAAAGATCACCATAGGAATCTCTGGGTGATTGAAAAGTAGATATTATCTCTTGTGTTATTCACCTTCAATTTCCTTGAAAAAAACTTACAAATTATTCTATTTGACCACTCATGAATTGAGAGTGGGAGGTGGAAGAATATAGTTCTCTTTTATTGGGAGCATTCTTAGAGAAGGGATATCTCTAGGGCTTCAACTGTATTATCTAAATTCATTTTGCACAACAAAACAAATGAATTGTATCTATGATAAAATTATATAATTAGGTTTATATACCACTAGGGTTAGAAATAAATAATTTTATAAGTTCCATTTATTATTTATTTAATTCCTTGTAAAACCCCATGGCTAAAATAATAATAATAATATTATTTATCAACATTCTCTTAAGTTGATAATTAAACAAAATATTATTTAATCAAATTATATTTAATATATATAATTTCTGACTAGACCATTAACTTAGTTTTCCATTCCTTCACAATATATATCAAGCCTTGAATATTGAAAATTTATTTAATAAATAAATTTCACTGCATTATTCACCAATAAATAAATAAATATAATATTCACTAAATGGAAAATAAATATCTATTAAATATTTTTCATACATAACATTCACTAAAATAACTGGTGAGAGAATATAGTTGATTAAGAAAAAATGAATAATTATCAAACCACATGCATGAATGGTATTAATTCAACTTGTTAAAGAATAAATAATAATGTATTATTTAATTTATATTCTGGATACACTTAGTTTATGACCCTCTAAGAATCTTTCTTTGTGGAATTATTTGAAGAATACTAAGGTCCATGGTTAGCATCTAGACACACACAAAGTCTCCCCTATAGAAATAATTTAATTTCATAACGAAAAAATACCTCATAAAGATGCTCACTATATAATATAATCCCTTTATCAAAATATATCTAATCAACCAGTTTTCAGGTTGGTGTAATCCACCTATGTGGTTAATGTATCTTTATTTAAATTTATAGAAATTTAACTAATGTATATAACACCATGGACATAGATTTATTTTGGCTATATGATTTCCAAAAAGGGGTTGAGATATCAACTTTTATTAAAGAACCAATGGGACAAGTAATTTATCACATTACCCAATAATGAAATATTACTCATGAAAAAACCAACATATCCTAACTCAGTAAAAACATACGTCATAACAATTTTATTTAACACATTAATATATATAGATTTTAATATTAATTAATAATAATCTTAAAGTCTAAGGATCAGTAGAAACATCCATAGATAGGAACATCCCATGACACATATAAATTGGATTTCCTAATGGTGGGTTTCATTCTCGTAATATAAAATAATGGATATTACTAAGGGAGTACACCATGATAAGGTGACTCAAAGTCCTAGGAGTCTCCACCCCAGATATCCTATACCATTTGTGTCCCTTAAATTATTTTATCTGGCTATATAACATATGTTTAAGAACATTATCATGAAACTTCTAGTTTCTCATCATAACAAGGAACTGCTATGACCTTTTAGTGAAACTACTACTCTTTGGAAATTACCACATACAGTGTTACACAAAAGAAATATAATTATATAATAAGAAGTTTATAAATATTCAGGATTATGAATACAAGTTATTATAAAGTACACATAAGTTGGTTCTAGGTAACCAACTCCAATAGACTCCCACTTGCACTAGAGAAAAATTCTAACAACCTTCATTCATCTCTCTCTCACATGATACCCATTCTTTTGCTGATATAGGCCTTTAGTCAAGGGTTACACCATGTTTTCCTCCATTGGAACTCTTCTTACTAAAAATTCACCCACTTAATAAAAATCCATCAATAGGTGATACTTCTGAAGTATGTTCTATGTTCATTGGTGTGACCATGGATCTTTTTTAATAGCCACCATTTCATTATTATCACAATATAATGTGATAGGATCTTTATTTCTAGGTACCCCATCAATATCTTGGAAAAAGATCTATATCCAAATAGATTATATGGATACATCAGTAGCCTCTATATACTCGGACTCCACTAAAAATTTAGTAACAACTGGCTTTTTTGAACTCTTCTGGCTCACAACTCCTCCATTAAAACAAACAACATATACTGATAGTGACTTCAGATCAGTCATATATGTTTAAAAACTAGCATTAATATAAACCCAAATGAACATCTTCTCACCTCCCCCATATGCTAGAAACATATCCTTTGATCTTATTAGATACTTTAAGATAGCCATAACAGTATACCAATTATGTTCTCCTTGATCTTCTTGATATCTTCATACCATATTCAATTAATAGGAAAAATCAATTATAGTACTTAACCTGGCATACATGATTGATCCTATCACTGAAGCTTATGGGACCCTACTCATTTTATCTTTCTCCTATTGCATATAAGGATACATTTTCTTAGAAAGATGTATACTAGGTCACACTTGAACCAATTTCATCTTGGATTGTTCCATACTAAATATATTTAGTATCTGTTCAATGAATGTACTTTTACTTAGTCCATACAACCTCTTGGATCTATCATGAATGATATTGATCCCTAAAATGTGGGATACTTCACCTATGTCCTTCTTGGAGAAACAATTTTTTAACGAGTCCTTAGCAAATAGTAAGACTGGTATGTCATTTATAATAAGTAATATTTAATCAAAATATTCTACAAGGATATTGACTACATTTTCACTAAACCTCTTGTAAACATAAGGCTCACATTCATTCTTAATAAAACCAGATTCTTTTATAGCTTCATCAAATCAAATTTTCCATGTCTTGGATGCTTGCTTTAATCCATAAATGGATATCTTTAACTTTATTTTTTTAGCATCACCCAAAGTCACAAAACCTTCTGATTATGTTATATAGATGTATTCCTAAAGGTTCCCATTAAGGAAATCAGTTTTGACATCAATCTTACAAATTTCATAGTCATGTTAAGATACTATAGAAAGTATAATTCTAATGAATTTAAATATGGAAAATGGTTAAAAGGTTTCATTGTTGTCAATTCCTTGATGTTTTTAAAACCTTTATCCACTAGCCTTTATTTATAGGTATTCACTTTACCTTCCATTTCCAGTTTTCTCTTGAATACCCATTTTCACCCTACATTCATTACATTAAATGGTGCTTCAACTAGAATAAAAAATTAGTTATTATAAATTTAATCCATTTAAAAATTCATTTCTTATTACCATATAGAAACTTCTATGCTGTATAGTACCTCTTTCTATGGGAGTGGTTCATCATTATTATCCAATAATGGCTCACCATCTTCGGTGACTAGAAATACATATCTCTATCATTCGCTTTCCTCTCTTTTGATCTAATTTATTAATTGTGTTTCATGAACTAATTATTCCATGGGGGCCTATGGAATATGTTCATTCACTAAATATTGTTTATATTGAGAATCAAATTTATAAAATTAAACCTTGTTCCCAATATCCTTTTTTGGATATGCTCCCTCTCAAGAAACATGGATTTTCTGGTTACTGTTACTTTCTTAACTAAGTAGATGAATATGTATTATCCCTTTGTTTCCATAGGATACACTATAACAATACACTTTTTCCCCTAGGTTTATAGTTTTTTCCTTAAAATGACTTCAAAAACACCTCTCAACCCTATACACATGTATGTGAAAAAAAGAGATAATTTCCACTCCATAAATCTAAGGGAATTTATTTTCTACTTTAGTCAGTTTAATATATATGATGTAGTTTGTAATGAATAGATTAAAAAGGATAATTTAATATCTTCATGACTTGTTATTGACTATATCATTTCTAACCAGGTATTTTTCATCCTTTCACAAACACCATTCCACTGTGGTGTGTAAGGTGGAGCGAGTTAAAACATAATCCCAAAATCTTGTGGAAATCCAATGAACTCTTGGTTAAGATATTCCCCATCTCAGATTGATCAATTATTCATTAACTTATTTATAGGTTTATTATATAATTTATTCTTAATTTCTTTGAATTTATCAAAGGATTCAAACTGATACATCATTAAGTAGACATATCCATATCTACTCAATTCATAAGTAATAGTTATGAAGCAAGAATATCCACCTCTACCCTCTAATGGAAATATTTCACAGAAATCAATGTGTATCAATCGTATAATATCTATGGACCTTTCACCATGTCTACCAAATGGAGATGTGGTAATTTTTCCTTGTAAAAAACATGTTTTCTTTCAATTGGCTTTAGCTCAAAAGAGTCTAAATGACCATCTTGACAGAGCTTTGTTAAACACTTCTTGTTTACATGACCAAGGTGGTGATTCCACTGTTGGGTACTGTATGAGCCAGGTGACTATTATTTTTTATCTATTAAAAATACTTATTTCACATAATTTAATAAAAAAATTCCATTTTGTAAATATTACATACCATAACATATGTTTTCTTTATAAAATAAACAACTTATATTTAAAAACTTGAAAATAAAACCATATTCATCTAAGAATGAAACATAAATTTTGTTCTTGGTAACAGTTTGTACATAATTAAAGTACCTTAAAACTAATATCATTACTATTTTCAATGAAAGGTGGTAGTCAACAATGTCGAGAGTACTAACCTCAAACCATTGGCATATCTCAAATCCACCTCTCCTTTAGAAATAACACATATTCTACTTGGTTTTCGCATTTGTATATAGATGTGATCACCATGAGATATATCTAATACCCAATGTGTATACATTGAAAGATTACAGTCAATAAAAAACATACATTTAGCTTACCCTTTATTCTGGTTATAGTTATTCTTCCTGTGTTCTTTCTTGACACATAAAAAACATACTACCTCCTTTTCCTTTTCCTTCCTCTAGATCTTCCTCTTCTTGGAAGGACAATGCTCATGATATTTGGACTTTTTATGAGTCTCATGACCCTTTTCCTTTCTTTTCCTTTTCTCATTCTCTATTAGGATAATGGTTTTTTCATTCCCCATGCCATTATCTACTTGTAGAATAAAATTAAGAAGTTCCAAAAGACTTTTCTCATTATTGATCATATTCTAATTAGTAATAGAATTTGAGAAGGTCTTGGGTAGTGAGGAAAGTATGAGATCTGTACAAAAATCATCTGGGAATTTAATCCCTAAGATATCCATGCATTTAGTAAAGATAATAATCTTAACCACAAAAGTCCTAGATAGTGAAGACTCTCCAATAATAGTTATGAAAAAATCATTGGAGATCTTGTATATCTCTTGTCCCTCCTTCTCTTGATAGAGATATTGAAGGTGAGACACCACTCTATATGCATCCATGTCCTCATGTTGCTTCAAAATATCATTGGTCATGGATGATAGCATAAAAAATTTAACATCTGTGGCATAATTAAGATGTTTCTCATAGAGAGACAACACATTCTAACTATCCTTATTACTAGGCGCACCAGGAATATGTTGTTCCAAAAAATACAATTTCTTTTCTTGGTGAATGATAATACATAAGCGCCTTTCCCACTATTGGAAACATATGAAATTGAGAATTTTATCCTTATCAAGTATGGATTGTAATGATAAGTAATAATTTATATTATTATTTTTCCATAAATAATATGAGAATAATGTTAGTACATTATCTGATAAAATTTAGACAAATAAATAAACATTATATTTATTAATCTACCGCTATATTATGAAAACCCAATAGCCCTCACCCTTGTCTTTGGAATATACTATTTATATGAAATTATAGTGTAAAGTATTCATATTACCCTTATCGTCACCCCAAATTTGGTAGGTCAAGAAATTTAAATTAATTTAAGTAGGCATTCCAAATGAAAACTATAGTAACTCATAGTTCCATTATCTATTGAATGGACTCAGAAATCTTGAAATCCTTAAATTGGATTTATTCAACCCTTGAATCTTAGTTACACCATGTAATGTATTGTAAGTCAACCCTTTATCTTGACTAAGTTAGGTCAAACCAATACATCATGTTAGAATTCCCTGATAATTGAAAGCATCCCAAATTTGGATGGTCACGCACCTTGAACTATGATTTGATTTTAAATGAAGTAGTGTAATTCTATACCAACTTAATATATATAATTGGGGGATTTTATCTTTTCTATGTTAATTGAAAATTATTATCTTTATTATATTCTTGTTAATATTAAGTATATTTAATTAAGTGATTGACCATGCATTAGATAATATTTATGAATAATATAATTTATTTTTGTTATATCTTGCATGATTGTTAATTCATTAATTCATGTGACCGCGAAAAAACATCCATAATAAAATAACCATGAAAATTGATATAAATAAAATAATAAAGTTCTATGATCATGATATTTTTATAATTGTTATTTTATCTAGGGGATGATAGACTTACCTTTGACTTAAGGTAAAAACCACTTGAACCAATTAAGGTTCTTGTTGTAGCTTTCCACCTTTCAACCTATATATCTCTCTTGGATTGGTTTCACCTCATTTCTAAACTTAAACTACCTCCACTAGCTTCAGAGCTCCATCCATTACATATTATTTTACTCACACATAGGTGAGGGGAAGGGGTTTTCATAAAAGAAAACTTTGGGGATGCATACCCTTATATAATGAGATAAGAGATAAAATGCATTCCAAAAATATAATTTGATAATAAATTAAATTAAACCAATCACATAAAATTGTATTGGTCTAAGCTCATGATCATCCATTTCCATGCAACAAATTACATATTTAATAAAATTATAATTCAATTATAATTGTTCTTAGTTAAGATTAATCATGCTCAAATCAATTAATTATCTTTATTAATTAATAAATTAGTTTATATTAATTATCATCTGAATTTACTTGGGATTATCATCCATAATAATTTTAAACAAATTAAATAAATTTATTTAAAATGAACTTTGAACATAAATGTACCTAGGATGAAACACCTTGAATACTAGTCCAAATCTACCCAAAATTTATTATACTCATATACTGTTTACTCTTAGGAAATATGGAATACAATATTTATCATGTACTTTCATGATATGTACAATCAAATTAATGATTACACAGATTATATGTTTTTTCTATCATGTGTTATGATTTAATCCACATAGGGTAATAACTGTTATATGAATCAAACATGACATGAAAATATGAACAATACACAGAAATTAAATAAATAAATATATATTAAAACCCATCACATGGTAGTTTTGATCTACCAAATGATCCCACACAAAAAGATGATGATAAATTTTACATAGTTCAATGAATTAATTTTTATTTTATGCAATTTTGTACATGTACATGTTGTGTACTAGATAGCTACAAAACATGAAATTTTATCACAATCTATTTAAGGCACTTTCCTGGGGACTCAGTGTGTAAACCATTCCAAATAAAAATTTGGTGTTCACAACATGTACATGGGATATATATCATGTGGTCTCTAAGTTACAGGGTCACCTACCATGTAGGCCATGTAAGAAAATACATGGATCATATGTGAATAAAGGACTACACACCGTGTATGTGGGCTAAAAAACATGTACTTTAGCTGACTGTGGGCCAAGATAGACTAATAAAGACACGATGTATAATTAAATACACCAAATGTAATAAATGAACATGCCTTGAATTAATTTCAAATTACTTTTTGGGGGTATTAAACACTAGTACATGGTGTGTACATCTTGGTTACACAGATTGTACTCTTGTTTTATCTATCCAGATTCATCGACACCTACTGATGAGAACTTCAATATTATTTCATTCATAAAATTATTCATTTTCATTATATTTATGAAAAATGATAGAGGAAGAAGAATGTATCATGATTTGGATTTAAGAACGATTAATCTGTAATTATAAAATAAAGGATAAATGTGAAAATCAATCAAATATTTTCAAATAATAATAAATAATTATCTAACCTCCATCTAATAACACATAAAGGATCCATGAATAGAGGAAGAATATGATGGTTCATTCCTGATTTTTTTTATGATTGATGATCAATATGATATTTACACAATGATAAATTCTATGATCTGTATAATTGAAATAAATAAAATAGAGAATGGATAAAATGATAGAAAAAAGCACAAGATCATCACATATTATTTATAATTAATTTAATAAATTAAATATTTCCTTGTGAAAATTATTTCTTCATTGATGGATATGAAAATAGACCAACATTGTACGATCATTATGTTGAAAGAATCAAGATTAGATTCCCTCTATCAGTGATCCAAACGTGTTCCAAAAATCTCCAAATGTCATTTTATGAATATCTAGGTGGTAGCACAAAAGATCCAATCGATTTAGTCATTTTACTTTTATCAATTAAAAAATAGCTTCCAAAGTATTATATTTGATATATATTTACATGAGAGTGAGAGGTGGAGGATGATCACTCTCATTTCTGGGGATCATTCTTGGATAAGGGAGCTCTCAAGTGCTTCGTGATGATTCCCTGAATTCGTTGGGCACAAAAAAATGAATTGTCTCTCATGGGAAAATAATATAATTGGGTTTATATTTTACTAGGGTTAGAAATAAATAATTTAATAATTTACCTTTATCATTTATTTAATCCATTGTGGAACCCCATGTCTAAAATAACAATAATTTTATTATTTATCAACAAGTGATTAACTTTCTAATTAAATAAAATATTATTTAATCAAATAATATTCATTATATATTATTTATCACTGGACCGTTAAACTCAGTCCACCATTCCTCGACATTATTTAGCAGGCCTTGAATAATAACTATTTATTTGATAAATAAATATCCCTTCATTGTTCTATAAAAAATAAATAAATATTATATAACTAAATAACATATAAATATTTATTAAATATTTTGCTCACATAATATTTTCTCGAATAAATGGTTAAAAAAATATAAGATCAAGAAAACATGAATAAATAATAAACTATGTGAGGGAATAATATATCTTCAACTTGGTAAATAATAAATTATAATATATTATCTAACTGGTATTCTAGATACACTTAGTGTGTGACACTCTTGGACTCTTTCCCAGGGGAATTAGGTAAATCAACCAAAATTCCAAGGTTAGAATCTAGAAACACAATAAGGAAAACATATAGAAATATGTTAATGATACAATGACATAGTACCTCACATAGATGATCATTGTGTAATATAATTCCTTTATTACGATATCTCTAATAAAGTAGGTTGCATGCTAGTGGTATCAACCTATGTGCTCAATGACTCTTTCTCTGAATTCTTGAAAATAAAACATGACTATAGAACACAACAATCATGGATTTATTTTGGCTATATAACTTAAATTAAGGTTATAATATATCAACTTATTTTAAATAATATAAGGGAAAATCATTTATCACATTATTTATTAATGTAATATTACTCATGATGTAACCAACGTATCCAACCTTTCCGTGATCATAGGTTATCACATTTTTCATCAATACATCAATATATGTGACTTATAATATTCAATAATAATAATATTAGAGTTTAATGATCAATAAACACGTCCAAAAATTGGAACATCTAATGACATATATAAATATCGATTTTCTACACTTGGGTCTTGTTCTCAAAATATCCTACACTAGATATTACCAAGGGTATAAACCATGGGGAAGTGCCTCAAAGTTCATTGAGTCTCTACCCATGATAGCATGTATAATTTGTGTCCCTAAAATTATTTCATCCAAAAATAGAGTATATATGTAATAATACTATCATGGCACTTATGGTTTATCATCATAGAGGGGAACTACTATCAACTTTTAGTGTAACAACCACTCTTAGGATAGTATCACGTAATATGTTATGCAAACAAACTATTATGATGTGATTTCATTTTTATTAATATTCGGAACTACAAATACATATTGTCATAAAGTATACACAAGTTGGTTCTATTGAACCAACTCTAACATTAATGACTCATGATTTTAGGGAATTAAGTGATTTAAGTAAATGAAATTTCCCAACCATTTTCATACCTTTTATTTCTAAAATATATGTGGATTGATATTTTATTATTTAATTCCAAGAAAGATTGTAAAAAATTCAAATGTTACATTCCCTATAGGATTTCTAGACCACATAATTCCTATTTATATCTTGACCATGTTTTTTGAGTGATCTTGGGGATTTCCACCTAATAAAACACTCATTGTAACTTTTCAAAGCTATTACTATACAAATAAAATTTATTATTATTGAGGAAATTTTAATTGTTAAGAAATTATCCTTGGACCCTCTGTAACATCAATATGTATTTATAATATATATTAAATTAATTAAATCACTAGGAATGATCCACATTAAAATACACTTATATCCATTCCTACGTTGATCTATTTATATTTCATAATATTTTAATGTTTAAGTTTGGGGGATGCGTTAAGTATTTGCAGAAAGGATACATTACATTTTATGGAAAAAGTGTGTGGGTTCTGTTGTGGGTATTGAGATAGGATCATATTATATCCAATTATAATTATCCTTTTCCTTTATTGATATATATATATAAAATAAAGAAATTGGTCCTGCTTTGGGAAAATAAAAAATCACCATTGGTAGACTGATGATATTTTGATCGTATGTGGGTATGTGGTGGATGTGATATCTTTCCCATGCATAACCTTAATATATATATATATATATAAGTTTTATAAGTTTAAATTATTTTAGTATACTTACATTGATCATAACCAAACATTGAATTCTGGGGAGAGGGAGTTTTCATTTCAGAGAGAATATTTTAATTGAAGATTATATTAGTAATCATTCAGCATGAATTAGAGAAAGCCCACCCTTTTAAGCCTTAATATTTTGAGCATAATTCCCAACCAAACTTAAGATTCAGAGTCATCTAAAACTAACATCATTTTTCTGATGATTTTATGTCAATTATTGTCTTTACAATGCAGATAATGTAGATCCTTTGCAATAATATGGAATAAAAGCATGTACTCATGATAAAATCATAACTGTACCTAATTTTGTACCATGATTGATGAGATAAAAAATAAATTATGAGTTAAAACATGATTTGGTATTTTTGATTATAATTAATTATGATATATGAATGAATAAAAGTATAAGATCCCCTATTTTTCAATGGGAATGAGTAAAATACTGGGATTGAATCATCTCTTTAGATAGGATTGAAGTTGAATCAATGTTTTATGTGAAACTCAAAAGGTTTATCCCCCATTTATAATCATTTTATTTAATTTATTGTTAATTTGAAAATTGGTAACATGTTGTTCCTATATTATTTATTTCTAAATTTCATGCCTGAGGAAAAGAAAGTTATAAGTGTGGGGGAATTGAAAAAACTATATTATTCATGACTATTTTGAAAATGAAAATATTTTTAGGCACTTTAATTGACTAAAAATTATAGTATTTAACAATTTTTTTGTTTCATGTAATGATAAAATTATTTACTAAAAATAACTAAAAATATGTAGAATTTAATAATCCAAATATATCCCTTGATCAAAAAAAAGGGAACGCCCAAGTACCTAGTTTAAAACAAAAAAATCGAGCTTAAATAGAGTGAAATAATCTAGAAAAAACAAATAAAAATTGTGAATTTTATTCACAACATGAAACTCAATGAAATATAGAATGTGAAGAAAATAGTTGAAGAAATATAATCTCTTCGGATCATGAAAACATGTTTCAAGGAATGGCACATATGGTCACACTACAAAACTCCCAGAAACCAACCAAAGAGTTTTTTCAAAGAATGAAACATTCCATAAATTGTTAGGCCCCAAAAAACTCACATCATAAAATTACAATTCTTGATGTAAAATTATCAGAAAGAACCAAAATAAGGCATGCTCCATGGAATTAATGTAAGAATACATTATTTTTGATATTGGTAAATCTGAGAAACCAAAATTTTAACTAGGAAGAAAGTAGTTTTTTCATTTAATGCATCCTGAGTGTTAGCTATCTCTATAAATAGAGCGTTTCAGGGGTTGAAATTGGATTGGATTTGTGAGTGGAAGATCTGAATGATGTACTGACGTAAAGATGGTTCTCCTATTTTATTTTATTTTATTTATTTTCATTCATTCCTATGAAAAATTCTCCCTCCCTCATCATCTATACTACCCCATCCATGAAGGATTAGTTTTTTTGAGTAATTAGAAAAGGGAAATAAATACATTATTATGATATATGAGTTTGTATGCTTAAATTGAATAAAAAAACTCATTTCTTTTTTTTTGTTTTAATTATTTATTTTTGATTTTAAATTCTAAATGTTGTTGTGTTAGGTTTTGATTCCATCAATATTAATTTCCTTGGTCGCTGATCCATTTCCCCCTCTTCCCAATTATTTTTTATATATGGTGGAAAAAACATGGGTTGGGTGGTGAGTGCTCAACAATATTCAGAACATGTGTGGAATTGTATGTTGGAACTATTAGTTTATAGAGTAACACCAATTATCTTTTTAGGTGTAATATCTCTGTATTTCCATGTAAATCATTGGAATATATCTAGTAATATTTTTAGTTTTAGGAACTAAGGCAAGATGTGTTTCTATTAACTGGTGATCTAGGTATTGATATTATAAAAATATTAAATATATTAATATCACCCACACCTAGTTTTATAGAAATAGTGGAATAAATCCTAAACCAAGACTCAGATGTTAAATCTAATATCACCATTTATTTCGAAACATGGCTTTCACCTTAGGCATGACGTAATATTTTTTTACAATCAAGTGTTTGTTAAAACATTGCCACTGAAAGAAATACTAAAATAAATTAATTTAATTAATTATTTTATTACATTTTAATGCCTCAAACTACACTCCTATATGAATATATATTTATCAAAAATACCTTGGTTTATTCACATATCCCTATAGATTTAGAGAAGAGCCAGTGGAGGTGATTTCATGGATGATCGTCATTAGATCATGCTTCGGTGACCAGAGTGTGAATAAAACTTGTGGATCACATCAACAATAATGTCTTGATACTGTTCTTCAACAATGATCAAACAAATATCAGGGTGAAACATTTGGTTTATTTGGATTTATCTAATTTTTATATACCGTGTCTAACATTGATCAATTTCACTAATAAGAATATATTCGTGCATTGATGGTTGATTTATTTTAGGGTTTATTTGATTATTGTTGGTTAATTCATTTATCATTTTATTGAAAACTGATTGAAACAAAAATGCATAATGGTTGAGGTTTATTAAACTACTTTGTTTCTAGTATTTCTCATATTTTCCTTCATATATTCATCTTGGGTAATATCTTTGGCATGTGGTTTGACAAATACCTGGTATTCGATCATAGCTTGACCATTATTACATGAAAAAGGTCAATACTGAGTGCGCAGTTTGAAATCGAGGAGTTGATCAGGGTATGATGATGGTGGTGGATGATCTTAGGTGGATCAAATTGATCTTACGATTCTCATTCTTCCCGGTTTGATGCGCAATTATGGAACATGTGACGTTGATGGTTCTGGAATGGTTTAGATGGTCATAATCAGATATCTGAAGATTGTAAGGCTAAAAAAATGAGATATGAAATACATGAGTGATATTGGAGGCATATCATAGGCCATGACATAATGAGAGTATGTGTGAAGGAAGAATAGGTTTCTACAAATCCGATATTACATGGTGTGTAATCAGAATATACACACTATGTGGGAACCCCGACTGGGACTATAGTGTTTTCATAGAAAATTCAATATCACATGCCATGTGACATGTTTCACATGCCATGTGACTCTATTTTATCTTCCTGAAATATTATTTAAGATTACATGGGAATATAAATGTCATGTCACATGGGCATGGGTATAATACATTGGAACAGATCGATACTTTGTGATTTTCTTGCACATAGGCAAGTCCATAGTATAAGGGCATGAACCGAAGTATAAGGGCACAACCAAGTGCACATATGCTTAGGCTTACAGAACATTGAGTTCTCTCTCGACCACCACATGTCATGTTCCCATCAAGGAAATTACATGTATATGGTGGATTAAAATCAATGTGAGACATCAAAACATGGGCATGCACTGGAGAGGAAAACATGTCATATACTAGTATTACACGCCATATAATTTCCGTAGGGATGTATAAGGCATTTATTCTATATACCATAGACTAATTTCTATAGGGCGAGTTCCTTCGATCCATACCCTAAGGTTATAGTGTGGTATTATGTCCTGAGTGTAGGATTGGGATCCCCTTTATGGGATTTTTCCCTGCCAAAGTTACTGTAGTCCCTCTGTGAGGCCCAAGGTGGGATCCTCTTTCTTCATCAACACTAAGTGGGGTCTTAGTATTCGACATGAGAAACATACACGAGGTTCTATCCCCTTCTTAGATGGTTATTCCAGATTAGGTTGTTCGTATACCTCATAGAATTGGGTATGATCCCCCATCTATGTGTCGATCTCTTCTGACTTATAACATGTAATTCATCATGGAAATACCTAATGAGCATGGCATATTATATGAACACCATTAGTGCTATTTGAAACACAATGTGAGTTCTCTTGGGGTAGTGTTTCTACAAACTATCGAGCATAATATTAGGTCGGTGATGTAGTTGTGACCATACCTTGAGACTTAGTGTCTACCATGAGAATATCTAGATGTTTTAATATATGTAACATATTTTGATTGAAACACCCCTATGATGAGATGACTCGTATCTTGATGTTTATGGCTGGTTATTTTTGGGTGTCCTATTGGACATTGTTATACTCACCCCTATATAGGCTCTACCTTCTCATATAATTTCTTTTATAGAGGAAAGGTCATTCAATAGGGTTCTTAATGGACCACGATCAGAAAGATCTTAAACTGGGATAGATATTTCATGGTTTGTACTAGGTGTTACTCTTGACCGCAATCCCTTCACTCTAGCAGGTTTGACTTCTTTCCAGTTTTGGTGTTATTTTATTTTTCACTTTATTATTTATAGTATTGTTATTATACTCTAATTATGGGTTCTAGATATATTCATACATTGGTATAATATGTACTTTAATTTCCACATTTTATGGGTTTGGATATGTGTGCATGTATACCGGTACATTAAGATAAGACCTCCCATGTGAGTGTTATACCTACTCAGCTCTGGTCACCAGCCGCTAGCCTTTTAGAGGCTGTCTTGGGGTAGACACACTCAGCTTACCACTAGCTAGGAGGGCCCTAGTGAGATGGATTTCAATAGAGTGTTAACAGAGTGTTTCATCCTAGTAGCATAGTTTGGAGTTTTTTTATAGAAATGATATTGGTATGGGTTTTATGGAAATATTATTAAGTGTTTTGAGTTTATATTTCCGGATAGTGACTCTAATATTGGTTTGGTGAAAAATGTATCCATACACCAGGACACTGACTACCTACTTCCTAACTAGGTACATGCAGGAATTGGTTACAAAGAAAACGTTGGTATAGGAAACATATATAAATGGGTTTTGGTTTCTATTTCCTTCTTGAGTCATATCCCTAGATATACTCATTGACCATTGTATATCATGTCCATTCTAGGATGAATCCACAAAAATTTCTTGCTAGGACTCAGTAGTAGGATCACGAGGTCGATCCTCATTGCAATGAGGCTTTGACATAGGGTGCAATTCAAGAGGTGGTACCGCCAAGTGGTTTTCTATCCATACATATCGCCATCAAGTAATAGATTTTAATAGTCCTATGAGTGGTTGGGGTTCACTAGATGAGAACATGTCATGAGTTTCAACATCATTAATGCCTCATTTTTTAGGGTGAGCCAGATCCCTAGGTATCTAAGGACTGGATCGAGGTAGTTACATGAGTATTTTTCCTCGGGTAGAGAGAATCCTTTATGGATCTTCAGGGGGATGGTAGATCTTAGTGGTTCTATCATAAAATGAGGAAAATATTCCATAGGAA
The DNA here is from genome assembly GCA_963277665.1 of Viscum album. Taxonomy (NCBI): domain Eukaryota; kingdom Viridiplantae; phylum Streptophyta; class Magnoliopsida; order Santalales; family Viscaceae; genus Viscum; species Viscum album. The sequence goes on along the minus strand of OY728121.1, from coordinate 1,627,895,638 downwards.
AAGTTTGAGCACTTTTCTAGGGAGGAATTGTCTCTAGCTATTTTGTGGGATGTGCACACAAATGAGATTGTATAGATTATACTAGGTAGAATTATTGTTACTGAGTATTCATCGAGGTTAAATAACCTCTTGGAATACTTTATGGATAAGGTATATGATTAGTTCTTTTAGGCTCAATCTTTTATGAAAGGCCTATATAGATACATTCAGGACAATGTGATACCTATATGAATTGCTACCTATGATGGGGTGATTGTTGAGTCAATTGTTTTCCTTATAAATTTTCCATTCCTTTATGTTTTGTAAATCACAAACACATTTTCTTAAGTAAAATTATATTTCTCTAGGAAAATTTCTCATAATTAAAATTTTCTTTGTCTCAAAATGTTTTTGTCTCTACATATTTTTTCCAATACCTTATATAATTTTTTCCTAACTAAACCTAACTATATTTTATTTAAGTAAAAAATCAGATCCTTATCTCTTACTCAGAACCTTACAATTCCATAGAATCTATTTTTTTGAAATCAGACTCCAATTTCTTCTAAAATTACTCTTATTTAGACTGAAATGAGACTCTAATTTATAATGAAATTAAACTCCAATTTCTCCAGAAATCAAACTTTTATTTATTCTAAAATAAAACTTTGATTTCTTATGAAATCAAACTCTGATTTCTCCTAAAATTAGACTCAGATTTCTTCTGAAATCATACTTCTATTTCTTCAAAAATCTGACTCTAATTTCTCTTTAAATCAGACCATGATTTCTCCTGAAATCTGACTATGATTTCTCAGGAAATCAGACTCTGATTTCTTCCGAAACCAAACATTGATTTCTTAAAAAATAAAACTCAGATTTCATTTAAAATTAGAATATGATTCCGTATTATTTGATAATACAATGTACATGACTCAAGTCGTGGACCAATATATTGGATCTAGGACATAGGGGAAATGGGTCTGGTGGAGTCCTCCAGAGGCTGGACTGAAATTAAATAAATATGGTTCTTGTATCTAGGGTGAGATGCGAGGTAGAGGGGTGGTTTGGGATTCAAGAGGCAGTGTGATCCTATATTTCATAATGCATTATTGGATTGGATATTATATGCAGGTGGAGGATAACTCTATTCTTATAGGCATCACAATTTTAGGCAGAGGGATATTTTAATTTCGTAAGTGGAGACTGACTCTATGATCATTCATGATGTCGTCCATGAAAAAGGTAACATACCCTGGTCAATAACCTATATTATTAGAAAATGAAAAGTCCTCCTTGACAGAAGCACTAGTGTCACCCACACATGGAGAGAGGGGATTAAGGTGGTGGATCACTTGGCCTCTCTAGAATCTCTTGGTGTTCTAGTCACGTGTCTGTCTAATGTTTCTCAATTTAAGCTTGAGGGGGTAAACCAGATTCCGGGCGATTCCCTCAGCCTTCACTATTTTTGACCACCTTAGACTTGGACTCTTCCCCCTTTGTATTCTCGTTTTGAATAAAAATAGTAATGTTGATGATGATGAGAATATGATTGTCAATATTTATAGATTCTGATTTTCACTATCTTAAGAATCTGATTAAATGATTTTCTTATAGTTACTAAACTTCCTTAATATAACCTTTCATTTTATCGTATCCTAAATGTGATATTATTTCTTATGCATAGTAATTTTTTTACTAAAATTGATGTCACCCAATCTTTTTTAAATTAACCATTGCCTAAGAGCCATGTGTATAGGTCCCCTTGAAATTTAAGGAAAATATGACTGTTGGAGGAGGAAGTCAACCATTGGAATCCATGCTTATAAATACCCATCCATTTCAATGATCGCAAAATAATCGTTTGAGTTGAACTCTTTAATTTTGTGATACTCTGTGAGAGATCTGCTGAAACCTTCCTCATGTGAATGTTGTGAACAACTTGTTCAAGTGGAGAACATCTTGTTCTACCCACCTAGTGAGAATCTGATTATTGTTATTATCAATCGAGGGCTTCTAGGGATAAGAAGACAGAGGTTCCAATCACCTTAGTGTGATACATGATAGATAAGGTGCATATCATCCAAGAGCAGATGAAAATTTCATAGAACCATCGTAAGTCCTATATAGACTGACAAAAGATCCCTTTAGAGTTTGAGGAGGGAGACATTGTGTTCGTGAAGGTACCACCTTGACATGGATAACATAGATTAAGCTGACATAACAAGTAATATTTTAGAATCATTTCACCATTACATATACTATGTAGATTCAGCTAGGTGGTATAATTCTTGGATCTAATTCCATAGTTAGACATAGAATATGACATCTTCCACATGTCACAGTTGAGGAGGTACATACAAAATATATTGTTTTTTTATTTACTGGGGTGAGCAGTACATCAAGGATGGAGATACATTTGTAGAGTACCTAGTGGTGATCAGGGATTGGTAGGATAATATCCTTATAGGGTGAGATATTCCCTCAGCGCATGTGCGATGGAAACACGAGAATATTCAATAGAGAACACGAGAGAGGGAGACCCACGTTCAAGCATTACCCACACCTTTTTGAGTAGTCATTTTTCTCTTTTTAAGGTAAAAATCCCTATCATAGGGAGAATATAAAATATATATTTTTTCCATGAAATTTTTTGGAATATATATAGTAGTATTTTTGGATCCAGGCGCTAAGAAGACATGTGATTACATGGACTAGTGAACCGGATATTGATATTGTAAAAATATTAAAAATATTAATATCACACTGAAGTAGTTTTACTAAAATCATGTAGTAACTCCAAAATGGAGTTTCATATTAGAAACATGTGACTAATATTGGGTCTAGAATGTGGAAATTTCCCTAGGTGTGATATAATATTTTTTAGCATTCAGAATTTGTTAAAAAAGGTTTAGGGGAGAAAATAATAAAATAAATTACATTAACTAATTATTTTATAACATTTTAATGAAATGGACTAGACTCCTGTATTAATATACGTTTATAAAATATTCTTATGGTTATTTTCATAGAAATAGTGATGGATAGTGGAGCAGGTGGAGAATATTTCATGGAATATCATCCTCAAATTTTCTTTGGTGAAACAAAAACCAACAAAACTAGTGGATATCATCCATGAAAATGGATGAGGGACATTATTTCTCAAAAAATGATCCAATATAAAGTTATGATGCTTTGTTTATATGTATTCACCCAGTTTTTATATCCCATATTGAAAATAGATCAATTAAAATGATAATAATTGATTTGTGTATTGACAATAGTCTTATTTTATGGTTTATTTGGTTAATGTTGGTTAACCCATTCATCATTATAATGGAAATGGATTGATTCCATCTCAAAAAATATCCAATGTTCATTTATCTATTGTGTTTCATGGATTTATCCCACATTCTATTGCACATTCATCATGGGATATTTCTTTGGCCTGATGTTCGATGAATACCCATTATTCATTTTTTGTGCGAGCATTTTTGAGAATAATGGATCATTTCAATGGGTGCGGTTAAAAATTTAGTATATGATCAAGGAATACTGATGAAAGAAGATGATAAAAATTAGATAGGATTTATTTGGTGCTTCATGTTCTTCCCTATTTTTCGCATGATGAAGGTAAAAATGATGATGATGGTTACCGATTAGTTTGGACTGTTAGAATTAAATCTATGGTGATAGAAATTATCGACATGATGAAATCCTCAATCCCTAGTGAGATTTACAGTGGATCCCAAGGTAAAAGAATCATTGGAATATTCTTGAAGGAACTAGAGGATTATAAAAAAAACATGTTACCCATCATGTAATTTGAAGATACACCCCATGTGGGACCCCTGGTTATGGAACTATGGTTTCCAAAGAAAAATAAATATCACATGCCATGTGAAACATGTCACACAAAACCTGACTTGAAGCTAGTGTTTCAGCATGTACACTGAGAGTATACTGGAATGAACATGTCCAGGAACACGAGTTTGGGTTGAGTACACAAGAATTTCATGATACTTAGACACAACCCAAAACATTGGAACAACCACTATACATGGGCATGACCTGCAGTACACATGCATAGACTAAAATATATGAACATTGACAAGTGTACATGGGAATAACCTAGAGACACTATGAGTGCCAACCTAACCTCTACATGTTGTGTAACCTATAAGGACATGTCGTGTATATGGAGGTTTGTTTTCTATTTGAGAAAGAAAAAACATGGCTATACCTTGGGGAAGAAAGACATGTCATGTTCTACTTATACAAACCATTTAATTTCCCTATTATGGTATGAGGTATTTATTATCTTTATCATGGTCTAGTTTCATTAGCAAAAATTACCTCAATCGATTCCCTCAGGGTATAGTGTGGTATTACGTCATGAGTATAGGATTATGATCCCCTCAAAGGGATTTTTTAAGATAGAGTTACTATAATTCCAAATTGAGGAACAAGATTGGATCCTCAATGATCTTCTACCCTTAGTGGAGTTCTAGTAATTGATGTGACCAACATAAATGGGAGTCGATATCCAACATAGTGAGTTATTCTTGATTAGGTTGATGGTATAGCCCATGGACTTGGGTGTGACCCCCCATAGGTGTATTGATATCTACTAACATACAGTGTATAATTCCTCATAGAAACACTTGATGAGAAAAAAACCTCATATTAGGGCCATTAATGTTATCAGACTCATGGAGTGAGTTCTTCCATGTGTTCATTTCTACGAACTCTTGAGAAGAATACTAGGATAGTAATGGGGTTGTGATATTACCTTGAGATTTAGTGTCTACCATGAGTATATAAGGATGTTTTACTTTATGTATCATATTTTGATTCACATATCCCTATGATTAGCTGACTACTATCTTTATTATCATTTTTGGTTATTTTGGGATGTCCTGTTAGGTATTGTTATGCTCACCCCTATATAGTCTCTTCACACAGATGTCATGTGTTATGTAGATGATAGGACATTTGACATGGTTATTGGTAGACTAAGAGTAGATGGAGCTTAGAATGAGCTAGAAAGACCATGGTTCATACCAAGTGCCACTTTTATACTTTTTTATCATCACTCTAGATGGTTGGACTTTTTTTTACAATTTTTGTGGGATTGTATTTGTCCCTTATGTTTTCTAGTATTTTTTTATATTATGATCATAAGATTTAGATGTATGAACACATTGGTATTAGTTATACTTTACTTTTATCATTTTATAGGTTTGGATTTATGTATGTGTGTGTGTTTGTGTGTGTGTACATGTATCTTAGGCTAAGGCCTTTTATGTGTATGTTATGCCTACTCATCGCTTGTCACCCGCCCTGACCTTCTGGAGATAAGCCTTGGGTAGACACACTCATCTTAACACTAGGTAGGAGTGAAACAATGGGATAGTTTATAACATTTGGGATTTCCCTAATTAATCAAGAGGACCCTCTGAAACACCACACACAAAAAGAGGATAGTAGACCAAAATGAATTTTCTAATAGGGATATTCTCTCCATAAACATATTTCCAAGTGGTAGAGAGGAATCAGTAGATGAATCTCTCTTTTACTAGTTTGTAGAAGAATAATTGGTAAAAATTTGAAACTGGGATAACATTTAATTTTTCCTATCCAAGAATGACATGATATCCTATTCTCATGAATTATTTAAAATCAATCATTTAACCTACTTTCCAAATTATAATTTTTACAAACCAATTTCTCAAAAATAACAATAAAAATAAAATTAGTTTTCCCAAAATCAATAAAAAATGACACCATGTTTTATGGGCACTCCTCTTCCAAAGACAACCCAAGGGTATCCATTATATTATACCTAGGTAGAAAAATATATTTCCACACCCCATGATATGTTTTAATCAAATAATTGTGTCTAATATTATTCTTAAATATTCATTGATTTACTTTTGATGATATATATTTATTTGGATATTATTTTCTAATGTTAAATTCATGGAACTCGATAATGCTATCAGATAGACATGCATATATTATGCTCATATATAACCATCAAGTATTTTCCCTTATGTTTACCTTACTAGGAATCTAATCTCACCCCTTTCTAATGATTGAATTCCATTGGATATGAAGATGACTATATCATAGAATTTTTGTAGATAGGGATCTAGTATTGTGTGATTGTTGAAAAAAATTCACAATAATATTCTTACATTTCTAATTCAGAAAGATACTAAGACTTTACTATCTAAGGTTTTTGTGAGATTATTGTGAGATGTAACTTTAATGTGATATATATATATATATAAAACTTAGTTTGGACTATTTCACTTCTTGTCAAATTTAGTTTGTAAAAAAATACCTTTTTAGCACCAAACCTGGGAGTGTAGATCTGAGGAATCTCAACCATGAGGAAGTAGTACTATGAGCATGGTGAAGATTATTGAATTGATAAAATTACTATTAGATTAGATCCATGGAAGATCCTAGTCCAAACCATGGAGGTTTATAACCACACTATCTTTCTAGAGGTCTAGGTGATTATGGATCAATTTTTATAATACTGCACCCATCAATGTATGTGAGGAGTAATTCAAAGGGATAAAATATACCTCTTTGGTCTTGGAAATTATAAGGATATATTTTTGGGCCACTTAGTTAGAGATTATGGCATTTATTAATGATACTGAGAAGTTGATTTACTCTTTATGCTAGATAAACATCATTACTGATTAGTTCAGAGTGCATACAGACTTATAAATTCTTGTGTAAAGAGACATGGACTATCAGAGAGGTGACACCAGAGTTTGACGATCTAGACTCCTAGGGAGGAAACACTAATCAGGTTTTCTATAAGGAAGGCCAGGTGACTCCAATCATTGATGAATTAAGTGACCCCACATTAGATAAATAGGTAAAATCATATATCTTATAAAAACAAAATTATTGTTGGGTCTTAGGCATTACTATCTTTATTTATATGATATGTATTAGACTCGAACAATAAGGAAGAATGGGATGTATCTAAGGAACCTATGGAGAATCGTCTATAGTGACTGAGACTTAATATACATAGATATTAAATCATTATTGATGAATATTCATTACATTACACAAACACATGCCTGAGGACTATAATAGATTAGTGACTCCAGAAACATGGAATCACATACACTATTATATAAGTGATCTATGTTTTATCCCACTACATTCTTCCCAACTAGAACCCTTTATATATATATCATATGTAATACCTATCTTCATAAACTTTGGAAGGGAAACATAAAAAGGTTGAGATCAGTTACAACGTAAGGGTAAAAAAGGGAGAAACATAAGAATAAAATGAATATAAGGGTATAAGAACATGACCATAACATTGGAAAACCATACTCAGCATATCAAAGAGCATAAAATTGAGTCATAGGATAAATATTGACACTTCATAAGACATGAATCATATGATAATAAAAGAACATGATCCAAGAGAGAATAACATTGATATAAGACATGGAATTCTTGGAATAAACATAGGCATAGAAAATCAATTCCATATTATCCAATGATCACTACCAAGACCATCATACTAGAAAATGAAATTTACTAAACTGGGTTCACTCCTCATTCCAAACTTATATTAATGAACCTGGTTCACTACCAATTTTATCCCTATCATACTAAACTAGGTTCAATCCTTATTCTAGCCCAGCCTTACTGAACTAAGTTCCACCCCATTTTAGTCCTATATATCTCATGAGATACAAATATTTACCCAATTCATTGGAGGGATATATAGGTCCCACCCATCACATAATAAAAACAATATTTATGTGTTCCACAAGGTCACTAAAATTCATTATATCATAACACATGAAATGAAATGGGTATTATTAACAATTCATCATATCATAACCTATAGAAAATATATAGGTTTCATAATCATTTAATCATATAATAAATTAGAAGAATAGGAAGGTTTCATAATTATTTTGATATGGTATAACCCGTGGAAGATAAATGGGTTTCAAAAACATAATTCCATCAAAACATAATCCATTAAAAGAAAGAATATGAGTGGTATACTTGGATCATATACCCAATTAGGAACAGGTAAAACCAATGAATTTCATATTATATAGAAAACAATTCATAATGATCATTTAAAACATTTCTTAATGAAAATATCCTTTCCTCTTTAAAAAACACTTTTTAAAAGATAAAAAAATTTTAATTTTGTTTTTCAAAATAACCGTGAAAAAATATGAAGGAAGCTTCAAAGTAAATATTGGTCACGATGTTAGAAAATTGTCTTCATGTCATACATATTAATATGAATATTCATTTCACATTTTCTATAAAATCCAAGAGATAATTGTTTAGAAAATGATACGAATATTACTTTTACATTTTCTATAAAAGCTAGGAGAGCATTGTTTAGAAAATGACATGAACATTACATTCAATTTTTTTTCATAAAAATTAAAACATGCGTAAAGATTTATTTTTTAGAAATCATAAGGGAGTAATTAAAAAAATTTAAAACATTTTCAGATGAAATTGTTTTGGAAGAAAACAAATGACTGATCAAAGAGAGAAATAAAGTCAGATTCTATGGAAATAATTTTATTTATAATATTAAGTACCAAAGAGTAGAAATATGAGAACATTACATGATAATATCATGAAAAAAATATAGGATAATACAATTAATGAAAATTATTTAGAGTTAGATCATGATATTTTAACATTGTAGGCTTAATCATAATAAATACTAATAAATGATGGGATTTTAACATAACATCTTTACCACTTTGGTTATATTGAATCATAATTACCGTGTACGAATAACATAAAATGATACCTAAAATATAAATATTTTGAATAATTTCATGATATTACATGTCAATGGGGCTGTATATACACCATGATAAATAATATAAGTGCATAATATAATGTACATCTCAAAGAAGGAAAATTGAGACAAAAATCCCTCACCTTATGTTTTAACTTCTGTTTTATTTGTTCAAAAAACATATATAATAAATAAAATTTTTATATACATATAATAAATAACCATATTAATATATAACATACCATATATGATCTTATTATGAAATTTTATTACCCATTTATTACAGATTTCATGTTAAAGTTACATCTTGGGTAATAATCGCTTTCTTATTCATATAAGCTTTGTTTTTTTATAATTTTGGTCATATTACATTGATCATAATTACATCATATCCATGATGATAAAAATGATATAAATATCATATAAATTTAATATATATGTATTTATATTAATCCATAAAATTTCGTGGTAGGAAATGAAATACACTGTTCAGGGAGACAATAGGCCATATGTACGCATGAATATTGTTTCTCATTTTCTTATTGATATGAAAGAAAAATAAAATAAAATATATATTATAATTAAAAAATAATAATTATTTTATATATATCAAAAAATTTAATTAAATAAATCCATAATTCATTCCACATAAATTGTTGATGAATCACATTACTTCGTGAGCCGGCAGCCCATTGTACATAGGAATGGCATTATCATATTCCCAAAAAATGGAATGCAAGATGGTATGTGTGATATAAAAATTATAGAATTATAATAAAATAATAAATATCATATTTATTATATATAAATAAAAAATCCATCATTATGACCATACATAATAGGTTGTGATGAAAAACCAAATGACATCGGTTCAGGAGGCGGTAGTCCGTTGTATATACGAAAAATGATTTCATAACCCATTTGAGGGAAGTGGATATGGTTGTAGGTAATGAACAAAACATAAATATATATTAATATATGAAATATACTAAGGTTATTATATAATAATTATATAATAGTAATTTAGGTGGGGGGATGTAATAAATAATACAAAAATTCTCATTGTTGAATGTTACTTCTTCTTCAAGCATCCTCTTTAGTTTTTCACTAAAAGCCTTCCTATGATGGATTTATGACCAAAATAATTCATCTAAGACGAAAAGGGTAATTTAGTAAGTTATTTGGGTAGATAGTGTTATAAAAAATAGGTGATAAGGTGTGAAGAATAAAGGATATGGGGTACCCTTTTATAAGTGGGGAGAGACACTCTTGGTATTTTTGAAAAAATTGAGTGCTCCCATGTTTTATATATGAAAAAGGGAAAATATTTGACTATTATAGAAAATTATTGGTTTCATGGTTGGTATATGTCCATAAAATATTTTTTATACACGTTCAAAAGTTATTTTTACCCTTATTGTTTTACTTTAACCCTTGATAAACAAATTTTTACCTTAATTGCGGTAATTAATTTTTCCTGCATTTACTATTCATTTTGGCCAAAAATTAAGTTGTAATTATTAGGAATTATAAATTATTCTAATTAAAAATATGGAATCCATTTTTTATAATTCAATTAATAGAAGTGTAAGAATTTAATTTAATATTAATCCCATAGATGCGGTGAGAAACTTATTTTTTTAAAGAGAAAATGTTCAAATGTTAACAATGCTTCTATATCTAAATTCAATATTAAAATAATTATAATGAAATAAATTTGATTAATTAGTATAAAACTAATATAATGTTACTATAATACTATTTAAAAACATCAATTAATATAATAAATTATTTAAACAAAAAGATGGTTATACAATTCATCAAAAAAAAAAATAAAACTTATCTGAAAAATCCCAAAAATTCACCCGAAGATAATTTTGAAATATTTACTTGAAAAATGAATTTTATTTTATTAATTTATATAATATATGTTTGGAAGGGTAATTTTATTATTATTTACAAAAATTCGTAAAAAACATTTTTCTTTGAAAAAATAGTATATTTGAAACATTTAAAAACTTTACAAAAATTATGTATTTTATTATAGATATTTTTTATTTATATAAAAGAATTATAATTATTATTTTAAAAGTATTTATTACTATTCATATAACTAAGAATAATGTCTTGGTTATAATAGTCAAGTTTATGTAACTATATTAATAATATATCATGGGTTTTTTCAAAGTCAGTGTTGCATGTAACATAAGATAGCTGGTGTTGTGTGTAGAAAAAACATAACATAGTGCTGCAGGAAATATAGGTCATAAAATAAATTTAACTTATTTAAAAATAAATAAATTTATAAAAACTAAGGGTGTTACATTATACCCCCTTAAAACAAATTTATCACTTGAAATTCATAACTCTTTTAGAAAAAAATGAGGATAATTCTTCCTCACTATATAATAAAGTCCCCATGAAGCTTCCTAAAAAATAGTGGTTTCTCCAAAAAACATTGACCAAGTGAGTGGTCTTATTTTTTAGAAGTTTTTCTATAATATCTAGCATCTCAACTATTTGTTCCTCATAAGAAATATCTTTCTCCAGTAGTTTGACATTTGATTTTAGTATATGTGAAGGGTCTAGTATATAATTCCTTAGTAAAGATACATGTAACACATCATTAACTTGAGAGAGTTTTAGTGGTAGCACCAATCGATAGGATACTATATCGATATGATTAACAAGTTCAAAGGTATCGATATACCTAGGTATTAGTTTACCTTTCTTACTAAATATAAAAACCTTATTCCATGGAAAAATTCATAGAAACAACTTACCACTAAATTAAAATTATAGAGTATGCCAGTGATTAACAACATAGCTTTTCTACCAACTCTAACCAACCATGATGTGTAGCTGAATTACTTTAACCTTCTCTAGTATTTCTTTAGCTATCTCACATCCCAATATATTATTTCTCTAACTTCAATCCAGAATATTGGATCTCTACATTTCTTTCTTTCTAGGGATTCATATTGATCCATATGAATTATTGAGTAAAATATATTGTTGTAAAAAAGCTAAACTAGAGGAAGGTGTTGATCTCAACCACCTTTGAAATCCCAAGAACATGATCTCAATATATAATCAACAGTTTTAATTGTTCATTCAAGCTAACCATTCAAAGGATGATACCCAGTGCTAAAACTCAACTCCATATCAAGAGATTACTGATAACTTCACAAAAAATAGTGAGGTAAGCCTCGTATCCTAATTAGATATAAAGGAATGTGGTAATCCACACAACTTTAAAACTTAATTTATTTCATAAAATTTTTATCTTGACATAATTATTCTCTAATAGTGATGAAGTGCGATAACTTAGTATATTGATCAAATACAACCCATATATCATTAAACCCATTAGAATTTTTTGGGATTCCAAGGACAAAATACATAGTGTGTTCTCCCATTTCCATTATGGTATAGGTAATGGCTGAAATATCCCCTTATAATTTTATCTTTCATCCTTAACTTTCCAAAATACTAGGGAAAACAATATAAACTCTATAATATCCCTCTTCATTCCATCCCACCAGAAATATTCTTTAAAATATTTATGAATATTCATACTTCTAGGATGAATAGATAATGGAGAACTATGATCTTTCTCTAACAACACCTTTAAATATAGTTTGGAAGTAATTCACACATGGTTCTTGAATCATATCATTCCATCATGATCAAAGTTAAACACATGAAAATTTATAACCTTCTTTTGTAGTTCTATTTATTCCTTCTGCACCTCTTTAATCTTCACTTGGATAAATAGTTGAAAATTCAATTGATAAAGAAAATTTTTTCTCTATCCCCTAAGATTATAAGATCCATTATTTAAAAATACAAAAATATTGGGTCATTGGTGATCCTCATCATGGATAAGATAACATGATCCTTTCTAATCAAATCATCATCCACTTTGTTATATTTAGTATGGTGGTAATGTATTGAGAGTTCATAATATTTAATCATCCCAAACCATATTATTTGGAACATGTTAAATTAATTGTGTGAATATATACTTTAAAAATTTGTGATCAGTAAATATATCACAGTTTTTCTATAAAGATAAATCACCCATATCTTTAATGAAAAAATCACCACAGCTAACACCAAATCACGAATTCAGTAAATTTACTCATGAATCTTCATTTTTCATGAGGCATAATCTATATACATGTAATTATTAATAAGATCATATCCCAATCCATTATTGTATGAATCAATATTGATTATAAACCCATATACACTATAGGGTAATGAAAGCACAGTTGTGATAAATAACCTTCTCTTCAATTCCTTGAAATTTTCCTCACATTCATCTATCCATATAAAATTATATCAATTTAAAATAACTTGTTCAGAGGATTAGATAGTCCTGAGAAATTCCACATAATGCATTGATTATATCCATCTAAACCAAGAAAACTATATATCTTTGTTACCTTGGTTGGTCTAGACCAACATTCAATAGTCTCCATTTTTTATGAATCTACTGATATACCCTCTTTTGAGATTATATGACAAATTATGAAACCTTATTCATAAAAATATAACAAATTTTAAAATTTTATATATTTTATCCTTCCTTGGGGTCTTTAGTACGATTATCAAGTTTTCTTCATGCTCTTCCCTTTTATTTTAATACACAAGAATATCCTCTATAAAGACAAAAACAAATTGATCAAGGAAATCTATAAAGACTCTATTTATTAAATACATTAAGTTATCATGTGAATTAGTAATACTGAATGGAATCACTATATATTCATAGTGTCTATACCTTATATGATATGTCGTCTTGGGTATATCCTCCTTCTCGAACCTCAATTTTTGATATCCATAATGAAGATAAATCTTGGAAATGTATTTAGCTCCACATAGTTGATTGAATAGGTCATCAATATGGGGTGGATTATACACTTTATCAATTTTGATCTTGGTCATCTCCTGATAATCAATGCAGAGTCGCATTGATCTATATTTATTTTTAACAAAAATAATAGGTGAACCGCAAGGTGACACACTTGGATGAATGAATCTCTTTTCTTGGAGTTTCTTATTCAATTCTTACAACTCAATTGGGGTAATTCTATATGTAGTATTTAAAATTTGTGTGTGACTAGGTATGAGTTCTATTGAGAACTCAACTTCATGTTTTGGTGAAGGACTAGGTAAATCCTCTATAAAGGTATCAAAAAACTGCAAAATAATAGTCATATCATCTATTTCAATGTCTGCCTCAACCATTTGATATAAACACCCCTACTGAATGGGAATTAAGATCCAAAAAATGGACATAGTTTCAATTATAATTTTATACTTATCTTCACATTGATAGACAATCATAAGTTGGTTTAAAATATAAAATTCTATATCCCTTCATCAAAATTTATGTGGTATTTATTCAAAGAAAGAAAATACATAACTAAGATGACATCAAATTTCACTAGAGGAAGAATGAAAATATTTTTAGGAAACACATTCTTACAAATGTAAATAGGAGAGGAATCATATAATTGAGATGAGATCATCATAACTTTATGGGTTTTCAATATTAATTCAACATCTAATGATTTGGGTAGAATATTTATACCCTTAAAAAATTATTTAGATATGAAAGAATGGGTAAATCCATAGTAAAAATAATCATTATAAGTTATAGAGTGGATGATAATTGTACCTTTAAACACCTTGTTATTTCACCCATCATTATAAACAACGATCACATGATATTTCCCATTGTTCCTCGGCTTAAGAGATTATTTATGCTGGTCATCATTATTAACCATAAAGTATGTGAATTGGTTATCATACTTTACATTCTCCTTACACATGAGGAAATTAAGTGTGAGAGGTTCATTCTATGTAGCTTTATCTCAATTCGTATCATTATCTAACTTCATACCATCACTTCAACAATTAATTTCATAATAACCATCCCTTACACACTTGAAACATTTACTATTCCCCAATATGTAATATCCTCTATGTTTATTCCCTCACTTTGAGTATAAAGGAAAGATCATATTCATATCTCCGTGGTTCTTAGGTTTTACCTTTTAATCCATCTTCATTTTCTTGCAAAAACCATGAGAGTGATACATAACTCCAACCTAAATTTCCACCTTGATATTATATTAAAAGATATCTTCATAACTACTAAAGTATATTATTGATATTTCCCATTGGATATTGGGTTTTAACCCACTAAATAATTTATCAAACATATATTAAGGTTTTTTGATAATAACATAATCATACCTTGTGAGTATTTTTAAATTTTTCTCATTGTATGAACATATTCATGATCTTTTTTATTAAGATCTAGGAACTCCTTATCTATCTACATAAAAATAATATGAGGAAATTACTTATTAAATAATAATTTCTTGAACCCATAATAATCCATGGAGTCAATTTCATCATATTTCCTCATATTCGTGATAATATTCCACTGTTGATATACTTCACCTTCCTAATGGTAGACATCCAAAAATTACTTTTTCATATTCTGAACACTAGAGAAAAAAATATTATAAGTGGTACTTGTCCATTATTCCAAAACTATTTTATTAGAATACCCACTAAATGAATGTGTGAATTTCCTAATGAAGGACTCAATATAATGTTGTTCCCTCCTTTGTCTGTTTGGAAATACAACTTGATTCGTAGCTTGATAAATTTGTGTGATCATAGAGAATTTTTTTTATTCCATCTCCCATAACATTTGGATAATCAGGAATGAAATCATTTCATTATCCATTGTACATAGTATTAACATGGTTTTTTTGGGTTCCATCCATTGACTAAAAAAAAGAATAGTGTAATAAACAATAATCATAATGGGGAACCATATAATCTTGAATAGTAAATTATAGGATATCTAAATCATGAAACATTATTCTTTAATATATGACACCATAACTTTATCCTAGGTTATTCATAGTCATATTATATTTAAATACTTAATGATGTTATATAAAGAGTTTGAGAATTTACAAAGTATATCCCCCATGAGTGTCAAACCAGGTGTGAAAAAAGACATGTTTTCATGCACCAGGTGACTATCAGGTCCATCTCAATGCACCCTTTTTAGAGTAATTACCCCTAGGTACCTATTTTATAGAGCCACATCCACTTGTATTATCCAAAAAGGGATTTAAATTCTTAGAAACCACTCACTCTATCCTTTAACAATATTCCATGATATTTTACCATAATTTGACTCATAATTGTACTTATCCTTAGACATGTCCTTCATGATCTCACTAAGGATTTCTCATCCTATATTCCAAAGGATAACTAAACCTATCCTCTAATACCGACTATAGTGACCCAGGATTAACATACATAGATATTAGAATATTTTTTATTAATATTCATTAAATGACACTAAAACATGCCTGAGGACTATAATATTTTAGTTCCTTTGGAAACATGGAAACATTAAAACTGGTCCATAAGTGAGAAACATCATCTCCCACCACATTCTTCATAAATAGTACTATCTTTATATAGATGATACAGAATACATATATTCATAATATGGGGAAAGGAAACATAAGAAAGGGTGAGATCAATGGTTAGTAAGGGTAAAAATGGGAGATATATAAGCATAACATGAGCATATAGGTATGGGAACATGATAATAACATTTGAAAACAAAGACTTAAATATCAAGGAGCATAAAAATGAGTCATGGAATAAAGAATGGCAGTCCATAATATATAGATATTAAGATAATAAAATAACCTGAGGAAAGAGAGACTAAAATTGTAATAATCCATGGAATTTGTGGCATATGCACAATCATTGAAAATAATTTCCATACTATCCAAGGATCACTTCCAAGACCATCATAGTGGAAAAAATCCATTAATGAAATGGGTTCACTCATCATTCCGGACCCATGATACTAAACTGGGTTTACTCTCCATTCCACCCCTATTTTACTTAACTTGGTTCACTCCCCATTCTAGTCCTGTATATATGATGATATATAAGTCCTTACCCAATGAATTAGAGAGAGATATAAGTACCACCCATTAAATAATGAAAACCATATTTATTTGTTATGCAATATTATAAAAATTAATCATATCAAAATCCATGAAATGAAATCGGTATAATAAAAATTTCCTCATATAATAACCTATGGAAAATATACAGGTTTCATAATCATTTAATCATAAAATAAACTATGAAAAAAGCAGGTTTCATATGCATTTCATCATGGTATAACCTATGAAATAGAAAAAAGTCTCATAAAAATCATTCCATAAAAAGATAAATTGTTCATATAAATAATATTAATGGTATCTTTGGATCATATCCCCAATAAGGAATAGGAAACACCAATTAATTTCATCGTAGAAGGAAAATAATATTGATAGATCATTTAAAACATTTTTTGAGGAAAATATTATTTCCAATTTGAAAAATATTTTTAAAACATAAAACTTTCCAAAATCATTCATTTGAAAATAACCTTGAAGAATGATAAACGAAGCATCAAATAAATGATTGTTTATGATGTCAAAAAAATCCATTCATGTTGTACATGTTAAAATGAACATTTCTTTCACATTTTTGGTAAAATAGAAACATGAATTATTTAGGAAATGACATGAAGATCAATTATTATTTTTTTTGAATTTAAATATGGGTAAAAATTTATTTAAAAAAAAATAAGTTATTAATAAAACATATTTGAAAATATATTTAGGAAACATGGTTTTGTATAAAAATAGATTACAGTCTGAAGAGAGAAATAAAGTGTGATTTTATTAAAAAACATTTTATAATAATATTAAGTACAAAAGAGTGGAAAAATGGTACCATTACATGATTATATCATGAAAAAACAAAGGATAATAAAATTGTATATAATTTTTAAGAGTTATATCACGAGGTTTCAACATTGGAGACTAAATCATATACAATCCTGATAAATGATGAGATTATAACATTAAATCTTTACCACTTTGGTAACATTGAATCATAATCCTCATGAAATAATTACATAAAATTAAACATAAAATATCATTATATTAAATTTCATAGGGTTTGTATATAAACCTTGTGAAATAATATAGGTTTATAACATAACACATGTCTCAAAGAAGGAAAATTGAGAAAAAATACCTTACCAAAAGCTTTGATTTCCAAATTACTCATTAAAACCTATTACGAATTAAATATAAGTTTTTATAATTTTTTTTTCAGAACCATATTCATATATATCATACAATATATAATCTTATTGTGACATTTTTTTTACATTTTTATTAATGATTTCATGTTAATGATACGTCTCGGGTAATAACTGCTTTGTTTTTTTATATATTTTGATCAGTTATAATTTTGGTCTCTTTAATTTGATTATAGTTCCATCATATCCAAAATTTTAAAATAATATAAATATAATATAAGTTATGTATATATTTATTTATAGTAATCCATTATATTTAGTGATAAGAAATGAAATACACCATTCATGGAGACGGTAGGTCGTACGTACACATATATTCTATTTTAATTTTCTTTTTTAGGTTGAATGAAAGAAATATAAATGATATATTATTATTAAATAATTTTTATTATTTGATTTATATCACAAATTTTTATTAACTACATCCATAATACACTCTATATAAAGCACAAATGAATCACATCACTTTGTAAGGAAGTAGTCTATCATACATAAAAATGATGTTATTGTATTCCCAAAAAATTGAAAGCATGATGTAATGTGTGATAGAAAAACTAAAGAATTATAATAAAAAAATAAATATCATGAATATCATATATAAATAATAAATCCCAAATTATGACTAGCCTTTGTAGGTGAGAATGTAAAAATGAAAGAAATCAGTTCATGTGGCGGTAGTCAGTTGTACACAGAAATGATGATTTCATAACCCATTTAGTGGAGGTATATATTATTGTTAGTAATGTTGTTAAATTTTATAAATATCATTATATATAAGAAAATAATGAAATTATATAGGCATAATATAATTATTATTTAAGGGGGTGGAGGAAGAAATTTAAAAAATGGTCATTGATTAATATTACCTCTTATTTGGGTACCCCCTTAGGTTAGCACTAAAATCCTTACTAGTATGGACATATGATAAAAATAAGGATTATAGAATGATTTTAGGGAAGTTGTTAAGTTTTTTTGTTAGGAATTGGCTAATCCAAAGAGGTTTTAAGGTGTGGATAAGTTATAAGAGGGTCTGCCCTTTTATAAGTGTGGGAGAGTATAGTCATGGTATTTTTGAAAATAATTGAGTAATACCTAGTTTCTCACATGTAATTGGGGTATAAAATGATACATTATCTATCCATAGAGTTTTTATGGTAAAAACTCCATCTCTATGTGATAGGAGGACTAGTCCCACCATGCGAGCACCAAAAAATTAAAAATAATAACCTATAGAACATACACCTCATTGTGGTACCTTGTATTTTTTATAGCATTATATAAAAAATTAACTTTATACACCCATTTGTGGATGTAGGTTGTGAGGAAATCAAGACCATTAGGATACCACCATGTGTCACATATAATAACTTTGTTAGAAAAAATAAAACACGATAAGTTATCATTAATACATTAAATTAAATTGTGAGAAATATTTATAAAACATGACAACATGGAATACTAAATTTAATTAAATTGTAGTGAAAATAAATCCACTTGAGATCATGTATTAAATATACATCATGATAGTATGCCCATTTGTCACTAGAGTTAGTGTCACAAAGTGTAAAAAAATTTATTAGTTTGGGGAATTTTCTCAAATAGTATAAGGATATAAATGAAATCACTAGTTAGTGGTGATATCATATATATTACATCATTAGTCATAGGAAAACCACATAATTAGTAGAAAGGACCTCATAATTATTTAGTTTAACCTAACGAGACACTTGGTTTCCCATGATATTTAACAAATATGTAATGAATCTATTTTTCCTTATAACACTTTGGAATATTTTAAAGAATATTTTTAGAGTCAGGTATAGAGTTAACACCATATTTTGTGTCCTCGAGAGCCTTGGTTTTGATATAATAAAAATATTAAATATATAATATCATGCACTTATAATTTTTAGAAATAATGGAATATCCCCTGAATGGTTTTTAAGATATGAAATCAGTGACTACCATTAAATATAGAATAAGGGTCTTAACCTAGGCATGAACTAACCTTTGTGAATATCAGGTGTTTGGTTTAATAGTATTCATTTATGGAATAATAAATAAATGAATAAATTGATTATTATATTGTTTATTAATTTGTTTTGACCTAATTAAATCTCATTTAAACTAGGTTTTTGAAAAATATTAGGTTTTTTAGAATAACCCTATAGATTTATAGGACCTTGGATGAATTCATTGACGAATGAGAACAATATCATGGATTGATGATCAATATTATAAGGAGTTCATTTTCATTAGTGGAGTTATTTTACCTCACCAACTACAATGAAATTTTTTTTATTCATCAATGATTGATCCAATAATGAGTTAGTATGTTTTTTTAGTTTAATCCCCATGTTAGATTATACAAATCAAATATGAATTAATTATTTCATAATTTAATTCATGTATCAATATTTGATTTGTAGTTGATAATCACCCTTCAGAATTAGTAATTAATTGGTTCTTTATTATCCTACTAAATTCAAGTTTTCTCCATAAATATATTGATAACAACCAAAAAAATATCTAACATCCATTTAATCACTTTTTTGTTATGTGGTTTTCTCCCTTAATTCTTCAAATGATCATCACAATATTTTTTTGACTGGTAGATCGAAAATGAATGGAAATCAATCATTTTGAAATCAATATTTGTCATAACAGATCACTTTTTGGATTAGAATCAAGATCAAAGGAATGCTAATGGTTTGATGATTATGGTGGAGAAATTGGGATTTGGATCGAGAGTCTTAATTTCATGGTTAGGAATTTTTGCGATGTGGTTTGACATGATGCATTATTGAATGGGTGGGTGGATAGAATCCATTAATAAGTGATAGCTCAAGTTAATTCAACCATAAATATTTGTTCTATAGGTGTTATTTTATAAATATCCATAGGTGAAATCAGTGTGGATGAGACATGTGAAAGCAACTAAATATTTTAAGAAAACTAAAATACACAGAATGTAATTCGGATGAACACATGTTGTGTGGAACCCTTTGTGTGACAATAATGGATTACACATAGATAAAATTATCACATTAAATATGACATATCACATGTAATGTATCCCTTGATCTATATAATAAAATATACCATTGGGGTATATGGGCATGGACCGAAGGAAACGAGCATGGGTACAGACTCAGGCATGGTTGAACTAGCCAAGACATGTCTTGTATTTCCTATATAAGAAGCATACTCCTCTCATTGTTGGTTGAATACCCTATTCTTTTTCTATATTAATGAGTTTCATTAGGTTACATTTACATGGTCTATACCTATAAGGGTATAGTGAGGTATCTCATCCTTAAGATGAGTAATCCCATCTAGGTGTAGAACTAGATAGAGTCAAGTATCCCTCTATGAGACCTGAGGTGTGATCCTCTATCTTTCATCCCTAGGTTTGTTCTTGTATCCTGTTAGTCACTTCCAAGGAATGTGATCACCATCCTAGTGGAATACTCTGAGTATGGTTAGGTATCCCCCATTGTCCCTATGCGTGGTCCCTTATCTATGTATTTCCATCTCTTGAGTTCTGAAAAATACTTCTTCATGTCAAGGTCCAATGGTCATGGCATCCCAGATGCGAGTCATCTGTATTAGCAAGACCTGAGAAGTGTGTTCTCTCATAAGAGTGTTATCTTGAAGCCTAAAAAATCCTAGGTTGGTTGTATGGTTGTAACCTTAATTTGAGACATTGTGTCTATCTCGAGTATATGTAGGTTGATGTTGTCCTTTCTTATGAGATAAATATCTTTGATACTTTATGTTTGGTGATTTTTATATTTCTTTATAGGTATGTTTATACCCATAATTTCATAGGATTTTCCCACATGTGTCATGTCTTATGAAGACAACAAACCCTTTGAAGGAGATCTATGAGGACCAGTAACAGGTGGAGCATATCTGTGTTGTAAATTTCAGTATCAGTTCCATGAGTAACATATTGATATTTTCTCCTTGATTATAACCAGTTAGAATATTTTATAGTTTTGGTTGGGATTATATTTTTCCCTTTACTTTCCCATACTCGTGGTATACTCTAATTTGGAATTTATTTATATTCATGCATCTTGGTATCAGTTGTTCCATTCCTTTCCAAAATATATTCATGTTTGGACAAGTATGTTTGTGTAAACATACATTAGGTTATATCTTCCCAATTTATTGATATGAATAAAATTTAATGACCATGATTTATTTCGATGAATTTATTTATAATATTATTTTTATTATTTTCAGAGTTTGGTACTATGATGACGTGAGATTCTGAGGCCCGATGATCCCAAAAGTAATTTTGGAAATATATTAAATATATTATATATCTCGCATACATAATTTTCTAGAAAAAATAGAATAAATCTTGAATGGAGGATTATATTTGAAATATGATTCCAGCAGTGAATTTAGAGCATTGGTTTTACCCTAGGCACGACATAACCTTGGAGGGAGTCAAATTTTCATATTGGGTATCGTTGATCAAAAATGTTAAATTAAATTAATTGATTAAAATAATTTATTTAAATAAATTTATAGGTCCTAAAATTATCCCATAAATATATGACTATGAGGAAATATTAGTGTTAGATACATAACCCTAGATCCATTGGAGAGATAATTGGAGGATCATTCTTGGGGAAACAACAACAGGATAATTGATCATTGATAGATGTGAAACATTAGTCGAGGGTCTCACCCATGAAAATAAAGTATATTTTCATCAACGATTGATCCATCTTGAGGTAGGATGTTGTTTTATTTGGATTTATCCCCATTTGATTTATACTATGATGAACATAAATCAATCAACTAAAGAATTGATTCATGAATTGTGCGTATTGAAAGTAGGAGTTATATATATTTTAGGATTGGGGATGTTTATTATCAATTATTTTATATATCTTCATTCATCATCTAATGACAACAAATCAAGTCCAAAACAGACATTGGATGATTTTTTTCCACATGTTTTATTATTGTGCATTTCTTACTCCGTTCATCATACACCCATTACAAGAAATTCATTTGGAATATGGTAGGATGAATACTAGGTATTTTATTGTTTCTTGACTATTATTCAATGAAATGAATCAATATCATGGGTAAATATATATGAGAGGCAATGATTGTGGGGAATGACAATGATGGATGATCAATCAGTTCATATATTGGGATACATGTTCTTCACTTATACGACATGTGATGATAGTGTGGATCGATAGATGATTTTTGAGCAGATAAAGGCATTATTTCCTATGATCAATTGAAGATGAGGCTTGTCCAGACCATATCCATGATTTTGAGGTGAGAGCGGTAGTGAAACAAGTGGTGATAGAAACATGGGAGTATGTAGAGGAGGAACCTTGGGTTCTGTGAAATCCCATGTTACATGATATATAATCCAGAATTACATGCCATAAGGGATGCCATGATCAGTGAATAGAATTAATGCCCGTAGATAAGGATCACACACCGTGTAGTCCCTACCACACATTGTGTGACCCTATCTAGCCATCTCGGCATGTATAGGGTGTACACGCCTAGGAAGTCATGTGGTGTTACACATCGTGTGGGCCATGCCACATGCTATGTACACCCTGGAAGGAAGCTTAGCACGTACAGGTGGTACACTCTTAGGTGACTGTGTAGCTACATGAAATGTGTGGCAGGACACATTCTATAACACCCAGTTATTTTTTATAAAATATTTCCCTTTAAATAATTCGATTTCTTGAATAGCTTGTGTTGCACGCAATATCGAGTTTAAACGAACAACAATATACAATTAAAATATTAACATGACTATTATAACCTAGTCTATGAATTGGTGGGTATGAATAGTAATATCCATATTATGAAATATATTTATTAATTCTTTGTAAAAACAATTGATTTTTTGTAAATTCATTTTATTCTTTAAAAATAATTTTTAATCAAAAGAGACTTTAATTTATTTTTAAAGGAAAAAAATATAAGTATTTTCTTGGAAATTTTAGAAAATTAATTTCATGAAATGAACTTAATTTTTGAAATCATCATATCAAAATAAATCTATGGTAAAATTTTGATAATATTCTGAAAAATTTAAATTTTTGGTGAATAGTAAAAATAATAATGTTTTTTTAACATGTTATATTCTTCGATATCATCAAAACATAAATATGATATTAATATTATTAAAATTATGTGAAGAATCATTTATGATAATATAATACAAATATAAGACAGAAATAATCCAGAAAATATAAATTATAATTATTTCATGATTAATATAATAGTTATTTTCAATGTCAACGCTATGTCTGCGTAGCATTGAAAAAGAAAAATTCTGTGCCACATAGATATTAATTTAGAGTTAAAAATAATTTTCAGGAATTTAATATTAAATATAATTCAGGAATTTTTATTATTAATAATAGTTTTTAATTTTTTACTTATATAACCCGAATCTTATCCAAATGATTCTCTAATGCTTGCACAAGGCTAGAAAAGTCAAAATATAAAATTAAATACAATTTATTGACATGGATTAGGGTAAATATACATAATTAATTAATATAAATTAATATAATTAGACTAATTAATTTATTTTTTATAATAATATTTTTTTTGAAAAAATTTATATATGAAATAATTTCCTTTTATTCTTATGAAACACTGATGTAGTTCTTGTGCAAGTAGAAGAATAATCAATAAAATCATTTTAATTAATATTATAAGATACATTGAATGACGAATATTAAAAAAAACATATTGTAAGAGTTATTTTATTCCATAATCATCAATTATTCAAATTTAGGACTTTTGGATCCACTTGGTTGATATTAATCCCCTTATAGTATTTTATTTAAAAGAAAGAAAAACTTCTCACACTGTTGTTTTTAATTGATAATTTTTTTAATATGTGTTATTCCCAAATAAATTTTCATAAATAAATATTATTTATAAATATAATATACTTGCATTATTTATGGAATTTTATTTTAAAAATTTAGGGAATAAATTAATAGCTTAAATTTTTATACAACGATGATGCATTAACTATTAAATTAATGGAAAAATCAAATAAATGATATTAAAAATATTAAAAAAATACAATTTAAGACAATTAATATGATAAATAAATTATATATATAACTATAAAATGTACAAAAAATAATATGTTTTTTAATTTGACTCTTTTTTTGATGTTTTTAAAGTCATAGTAATGGATAGTATCAAATTTGACAATAATGATATTTCATTAATATTAAATTTTATCAAATTATTTAAAAATAATAAAAATATAAAAAATATTAAATTTGGAAAAGGTGATAATATATGGTCTAAAATATATACCCATATACATTTATAGGCCATTTGTAATCATTTTACTCTATAATTTTCTTATTATATTTTAATATTTTAAGGAATTCCAAAAGCACCCGTCACTATAATTATAAATGGACCCCCTTAAATCACTTCATTTCACCACCTTCAACCTTATATCTCAACCATAATCTACCAAATTATCTTCTAAAATTACCTAGACACATTATAGAGGTACTGGTCTCACCAAAAGACCAATTCCAAGTTCCTTAAGGTGTCCTTCAATGTGGTTATATTCAATAGGTAACATTCTTAAACCATATCTCTTAATTTCTTCTCTTCTTAGACCTTATACTAACCTCATTAACCCTTAAAATCATAATAAATATAGTATCATGTATATAATATAATGTTATATTTCTAATATAATATTTTCTATCCACCACTTTTTATCATCTCCTCTTATGTAAAGAAACAAACCATTGTCAAAATTATGGTAATTGACAATCTCTATGGATAATGAGTTTTTATTTTCTATTACCAAAATTATGGATGGTCATAAAATAATGATTATATTTAAATAATATTTTAATAAGAATATTATAACTTATTTTAGGTTATGGATAAAATATATATACATAATATTAAGTAAAACAGTATTAGTTTAGGGTGGTCGCATATAATAAGTTTAAGTGAGCCTTTAAGGGTTTTGTTATGTTCTAATGCGTTTAATGCTTCTAGTTGTACTTGATGGTTTCACACTTTTTCCAAAAAGTGTTTTAATAAAAAATTAACTTAGTAGTTGTATTAATCATCATAATGATATAAAACATTTATATATTAAACAAGTTAATATTTTTTAACTACATGAATACCATTTAATTTCATTTATAGAGTCTTATTTCTATTTTATAATAAATTACTTAATTATAAACCAGTGAACCGATTATAAAACCGTGAATGAAACACTCTCAGAATGATGAAATTGAACCTTATAACTCATCAAAATAGTCATAAAAGAAATTCATAAAATTAAAATAAATAACATGCTTTTGTAATAGTTTCTTAATTAATAAATTAATGAATATAATTTGATTCTCTTTGAAATTAAGTTAATGTACAAACTATATTCGGACCTCAGGTAAGGGATATCTTTGAATAACCATATTACCTTTGGGTTATTCTTTCTCTCTATTTTCCTTAACATATAAACTAATAATTATTATATACTTCTTATATATTATTTTTTTATGTACCAAACATATTAAAGTATCTTAATTCATCTTTATATTATGGGGATTTACATGTTTTATTGGGAACCCTTCTCAATTCCTTTTGATTTCAAAACCAGATTTAACAGAACTTCCCTTTTTCTTACCCATTATCAAATAAACTATATAAACTATTTTAAGCCTCTAATATTATTCCAAAATCACTCAAATTATCTTGAAAACCCACTTTAGTTAATTTATGGTTTTATGGAAATAATTATTCCTTTATCCTCTTTGAATCCTCATTATTCTTTTCCGTAAAACCGTGCTTAAGTGGAACATTCCAAAACTCACTTGGCCACCATTTTCATGTTTTCACTTATGTTGGACGTAATTATTCATGATACATTAATATATTTCTTTATTAATGGATAATAATGATTTAAATCCCATACATTAGGGATAACATTATGATACACCCTTTGGTTATGCGTTATAACATAATTACGAATCCCATTTCCTTCCATGGGTACACTTATGTTTATTTATAATGTTTGATTATTTTAATGGCACAAATATTGATGAATAATTTGTGACGGGTTAACCTAAAAAGAACTCTATTTAATTGGATAATTTTTTCCCATGAGATGTTATGCATTGTATTTTAGTGTAAACCTAATCCCTTAGGGGTCTTTGTCCACCATGCGATATATTCTGGGAAATTATACTTAACTCATGTTTATGTCAAGTTATATATTTATAGCACTTTACTATGTTTTCATGATTCCATGTTCTATATGTTTTAATTTCATATTTTTATTTCTTATCTATGCCTTTTAGGTCATCCTGCTATACCTTCAAACTCATGATCTATGCTTCATTCCCATGTTTATTCAATTACTAAGCTTTTAGCCCACCCCGTTTTTCTATGTATTACATAGGTTATCTTATACAGTTGTAGGAGATCAATGGGAGTTAGGAGATAATTTGATATTAACAAAAATATATTTTATTATACATTAATTATTTCCATTTATCTACCTATTTTTCCATTGAAACTAGACTTTTTGATCCTTGGTTCGTATTTTACATCTAATTATGGTTAAAAACATGTAATAATGTGTGTAAAAATCTTGGGATATTTATAGTTTTTATAATATATTTGTCTATTTTATTATGATATTAGGAATATAAAACATTAGTAAGAACCCTAATGATATTTATATCACCATTTATAAACTATATTGAAACCTAGGGAATCCCAAGGTATGATATACTTTTAATTTATATTTTATCATTTTGTGTTCATAGTTTCCTTCTTATATGATCATTAGCTAATTACCCTCAAATGTTTTTACCTTAGATTGTTAAACAAAATATTTAGGGATAAATTTCATATTGTTATAATAATGTAACACCTCAATATTTTTATTTAATATTTATCGTTAAATAATTTGATTTTTTACACTAGTTGCTGTTGTATGCAACACTGATTTTAGACAAACCAAAATATATTATTAAAATATTAAAACTACCTTTATTACATAAATTTTTAATTCTAGGGTATGAATAAGAATAAAAATATTATGAAATATATTTATTAATTCTTAGTAAATAAACACATAATATTTTGTAGTAATTTTATTCTTCAAATAATGTTTTAATCAAAAAGTGACTTTTATTACTTTCTATTGAAAAAATAAATATATTTAATTTTTAAAACTTTATAAATGTATTTCATAAAATGAAATTATATTTTGAAATCAAAATAATAAAACTATTCTATGGTGAAATTTTGATAAATTTTTGAAA
Source organism: Viscum album (assembly GCA_963277665.1). NCBI lineage: Eukaryota > Viridiplantae > Streptophyta > Magnoliopsida > Santalales > Viscaceae > Viscum > Viscum album. The sequence continues at coordinate 1,627,867,263 of OY728121.1, read as the reverse complement.
ATGTTAAATTTTTAGTTAATAATAAAAAATACAGTTTTTAAAACAAGGTATCTTTTATGATATCGTATAAACATAATTATGAAATAAAAATTTATTGAAATTATGTAGTGAATAATTTATTATAATATATTACAAATATAATAATAAAAAATATATATCATAAAAACTATAAATTATTTCATGATAAATATAAAAATCATTTTCAGTGTCGATGGTGTGCCTGCACAGCATTGAAAAAGTCAAATTTGGTCCCTTATAGAAATCAATTTATAGAAAAAAAATCTTTTGATGAATTTATTATTGAAAATAATTCCTTTATTATTTATCAAACTAATATTATCAATGTTTTTACTTATATAAAACGAGTCTTGTCCAAATGATTTTGTAATACTTGTGTAAGGATAGAAAAATCAAATTAACCAATTAAATATATTTTCATGACATGGATAAGAGTAAATATACATAATTAAAGAATATAAAAGACTATATTTAGTGTAAATGAATTATTTTTTTGGTAGTAATTTATTTTCAGTTTTTATATATGTAATAATTACCTTTAATTCTTATGCTACAATGACATAGTGCTTGTATAAGAAGAAAAAAAATCAATAAAATGATTTTAATAAAAATTATAAGAAACATTAAACGACCCAATAATTTGGATAAATAATATTTTATGAGAATTTTTATACAATAAAAATCCATGGATCTAATTTAGGACATTTTGGATCCACTTGGTTGATAATAAATCGCTTATTGTATTTTATTTGAAATTAAGTCAAATATGCCACACTATTTTTTTAATAAGTGTAAAATTTTTAACATGTGTTATTGTAGAAGATATGTTACACCATAAATATTATTTTTAAATATATAAAAATTTATCTTTTTTAATTTTTTTTAAATTTTATGGAATAAATAAATACCTTGAATGATTTCACAACGACGATAAAATAAATATTAAATTAATGGAGAAATCAAATAAATGATATTAAAAATATGAAAATAAATATAATTTGAGATAATTTAGATCATACATGAATAACATGATTAATATTAAATTTAATGTATATAATAAAATAATTGGTTTGAATTTGAATATTTTTTGATGTTTTTAAAGTCATAGTAATGAATAACATAAAATTTGACAAAAATGATATTTTGTGAAAATAATATATTATTAAATTATTTTAAAATCATAAAATATTAAATAAGGAAAAAAAAGGATATGATATGGTCTAAAATATAACACCTTATATATTTAGATTATATTTTAATCATTTTTATCTAGAATAGGTCTATTATATTTTAATATTTTAAGGAATCCCAAATCGTCCCCTCACATTTTTTATAAAATGACAACCCTTAATTCACTTAATTTCACCACCCTGAGACTTCTATGTCGACCATCCTCTAAAACATTATCTTATCCACTTCAATATCCACATTCTTTAGTTTTTGGTCTAACTAATATACCAATTCCATGTTTCTTAAGGATTCCGTCAAGGAGGTGATATTCAAGAGGTAATATTCTTAAACCACCTCTCTTAATTTGTTTTATTATTCTAAATTATACTAACCTCATTAATCCATTAAATTATAATGAATATAGTATAATTTATATATTTTAATTTTATATTTATAATGTAATATTTTCTATCCATCCCTTTTTCAAATCTCCACTTATTTAAATAAAGGAATCTATTGGGAAAATTATGGAGACTAATCGTCTCTGTGGATAATGAGTTTAGTTTTTCTATTACCACCATCATGGATATTCATACAATTATTATTATGGGGAAATAATATTTTAATAAGTATAGAATAATTTTTTCAAGTTCTATAATTAATATATAGACATAATATTAAGTAAAAAAACTAGTTCGTGATTGATGGAAAACAAGTCAAAATAAATTAAACATTTATTATAGATGTTTTATCAAATGGAACATCCTTATGTTAGAAAAAATGATATATGGATCAATTATAACAATTTTAATTGCATTAAGGCCATTTTATTTAACTTTTGGAGTTTTATTTCCATATAAAATGAAAATCTCTAATTATACATCGGTGAACTAACTATAAAACCATGTGACAAAAAATCCCAGAATTAGGAAATTCAAACTTATTACTCATTGAAATGATCATAAATGAAATTAATAAAATTATAATAAATAAAATATATATGCAAAATGTAATGAGTTAATTAATGAATTAATATAATTTTATTATCCAGGACATTAAGTGAAATTGGGGAATGTATTCGGATATAAGGTAAGGGATCTTTCTAAACCTCTATATTAACTTTTTGTGGTTCTTTCTCTCCATTTTCACCAATTTATCACTTAATTATTTTAATATACTTCTAATATGTTATTATTATATTTACCAAACATATGTTTGTATCTCAATTCATCTTTCTTTGATGGCTATTCACTTGTTTTATAAGGTTTCAATCTCAATTTCACTCAATAAGAAAACTAGATTAAAGGGAACTTCTCTTTTTATTACCCATTATCAATAAAACTCCATTAACTATTCTAGGAATATAATATTTTCCTAAAATAACTCAATTTATCTTGAAAAAATGTTTTAGTTCATTTACAGTTTAATGGAAATAATTATTCATTTATCCTCTTTAAAGACTCTTTCTTATTTTAAATTAAACCACACTTAAGTGGAACATTAGTAAAGTTATATAACCACTATTTTTAATGATTTATATTTAGTTGAACTTAATTATTTCTGATTTATTATTATATTTATTTATTAATTACAAATAATTATTTGAATACCATATTTCATGGATACCATTGTGATACGTCCTTTGGTTATGCATTATTACATGATTATGAAACCCATTTCTTTCCATGGGTACTCTTATGTTTATTTATTATGTTTTACTCTTCATATGGAACACATATTCATGAACATGTTAGGATGGATTCACCTACATAACGCTCTAATGAATTGAGTAATTTTTTAGTCTCATGAGATGTTATTTAAGGCATTAGGGAGTAAACCTAATCCATTATTGGACTTTGAACACCATGTGATATAGTCTTGGAAATTAGTACTAATTCTTATTTATGTCACGTTATAGGTTTCTTCTACTTTACAATGTTTCCATGATTCCATATTCAATATATTATCCTTCCATGTGTTTATTCATGTTCCATGAATTTTATGTTATCCTGCTAGTCCTTATAACTCATGTGCTGTGTATCATTCCCAAGTTTAATATCTTACTAGGACTTTTTGATCACCCTCTTGGTATATGTATTCCCCCAGTTATCCTATAAAGTTTTATGAACTCAAAGAGAGTTACGATCTCATTAAGGATATTAAAAAAGATGTTTTATTCTAGTTTGATGATTCCTATATCGATCCTTGGTTACTATTTCATAGTTAATTATTCTTAAAATCATTTTATAATATTTGTAAAAGGCTTGGGTCACTTTACATGCCATGAACTCAGACACAAACACATGAATGAGTTATGATACATGGGTAGAACCTGATGTTGAAAGGACACATAGTGTTCTTCCAGTATATGCCATATACTTCCTCAAATATAGATTGGGGACCTTTTCCTCTTAATCATGGGAAAGAAATTTATCATACATTCCCATGATCTATTTCTATGAGGGTTTAGTTATTAGCCATGTCTAATTCATATTATGGTGATCCCCTCTACAAAAATTTAGTATTGGATAGAGTTGTTAGATTCCCTCCATGAGGCTTGAAGTGAGATCATCTATCATCAACATTTCCCTTGGCAGGGTTCATGGTATCATCATGACCAACACTACATGGGTGAAAATCCCGTACATAGTGGTTTAATCCATATTTGGTTTTTGGTATACCCCATGGTCTTGGGTGTGATCCCCATATGTTTATTGATCACTTCAGAATTCCATGGTGTTCTTCATATGGAGAGACCCAATGAGCATGACATCTCAAATATATGACATCAGTGTTATCATACTTGTGGAGTGTGTTCAACATGATGAGTGTTATTTAGAATATTTTAATAGTAACCCTAAGATGGATTTATGGTTGTGAACTTACCTTGAGACTATGGTTCTACTTTGAGTATATCTGGATGTTCATGTTATATGTGCCATTTAAATATCACTGTGAGGATCTGAAAACTACTCTTGATACTTTATGCTTAGTGATTTTTGGGTGTCCTACTGGGTATTGTTATACTCACCCCTCCATGGGATTTTACCGAATGTGTTATTTCTTATATAGATGACCAACTGTTTGATGGAGTCCTATATGGACCAAGACCATATGGGGAATAGTGATCCATATTGACTGAGGTGTGTTCCTATGGTTTCATTTATAGAAGTCGTATCCTACTTTATAGTGTGGACTTGTTTCAGCTTCTTTGGTAGGATTTCATTTGTATGTTGTCTCTCAGTACCTTTTTTCTTACTATGATGATGGGATTATTAATGTACGCATACTTGGTTATCATTCATTTTACATTTCCGCATAGTATGGGATTGGGTATGTGTGTGTGTGTGTACAAATACATAAGCCTAAATACTCCCATGTGTGTGATGTACATACTCAATTACGATCTCTATCCCATATCCTATTGGAGGTAGTCTTGGTGTAGTCATGGTTTGGCCACCGTTGGGATGGTTCATGACAGATTGGTATCAGATGTGTTAGTTCTACCTTTTGACTAAATTATGTTAGATTGGTTTGGGCAAATATTGTTATGTGTTTCAAGTTCAGATCTCATGATAGGGATTCCAGTTTTGGTGTGGTAGCTGGAATATCCATTCACTGGGACTCTCAAAACCTATGTTTTGACTTAGAATATATAGGCACTAGTTTCAAGGAAAAAATTGGTACATGCATCATATATGAATTGGTTGTGGTTTCCATTTCCAACATAAGTCATATCTCTAGATATAATTGTTTATTGTAGTAAATCATATATCTTTAATGATTCATCGATGATTTTTTTTAAATATGATTCAATATAAACATCATGAGGACTATCCCCATAGTGATGACTCTTTATTACAATGAAATATTCAGGAGGTATTTCTTCTAGGTGGTGAACCAGTATTCCCACAACCCATCGAGCAACATATGGTACCAGTAGTATGAGAGGATAAGGTGCATAGGCTAAGTGTAGCTCATGATATTTCTAAATAGAAACCTCTCAGTTTATGAGGATATCCCAACCCCAGGCTGCTGAGGACAAACATGAGGTGGTGCATGAGTCTTCTGTCTTTTCCAAACACCTTTTGATCAGATGGTGATCCTGTAAGTGAGCCTTATTTGTGGATCGTCAATATGATGGTGGGGTATAGTGATCCAGACGTATGATGAGTCCACACTTTCATGGTAAATGTTTGATAAACTTTTCATAATGGAGTTTTCAACTACTAAATTGATGGATTTTCACTTCCATGAGATTCTACAGTTTTAGCTGGTCAGTACGACTATAGATGATTATTCATCAAGGTTCACTATCCATTCATGAAACTTGAAGGATATGGTGTGTAATAAAAAGCTTTGAGATCTGACCTTTGAATAATTATTCTACATAGTCATCTGATATAACATGATACCTATATAAATTTTTACTTATGCAATGATAATGAAGAATTATTTGGTATTTGAGAGTTTCTTGGTCGAGAAGACGTAAAATGTCAGTGCCAGTAGTGGGCACATAGGAGCAGAGACTTTGGTGAAAGGGAGATGATGATAGATATATGCACCTAGACATGTGAGACATTTAGGAGGTGATACCATTATAGAGAGTCTCTGGGTCAGGGCTCATAGGATGGATCTATTCATCCTAAAGAGAGGCCATGCTACTCTTTTGATGGTCGGGGACATCTTGCATGATATTGTCCAACCCGACATGTAGCTAATAGAGAGATAGTGGAGTGGACATTTAAGAAGAGGCAACACTTGGAGAAGGTGGGTCCCTAGGGTGGTGGATGAATAAATGGATAAAAGAGAGTATATAGAGGTTGTAGAAATTTTTACTTGTTACCAACACCACCCCCAGGTGGTCCATGCCATGCTTAGGGAGATAGGGGACACATGCAAGGGCAGCTATAAGTGGTCGAGTGATATAACATAGAGGATCCACGGATGATATAAGGTATGATATTTGTATTATCTAATTTATCTCTAGTATTTATAGATACATGTGTGAGCCTCTCCTTTCTTTCCACTTAATTCGTTTGATACATAATGATTTTGGTGGAGCCTTTGACTCAACCTTTGTGCATGGAGACTCCTAATGAAGGTAAATCAGTAATCACACACTTTTTCTGATATTGTCACCCGAATCTCTGAGGAAAGAGAATATTTTGGGATATAATTAGATTTGTTATGAGTCCTTAAGAAACTATATTAGGTATTTATTTGCTATCTATAGTTCATGCCCAAGTAGACTATTTCAGGTGGAGGCTGTTCTATGTTTTCAGGGATGGGATGAGGTTTTACATTGTGGGTGAAAATAAAACCCAATATTAGTAGTATAGACTCATGAATAAGAGGGTATAGAATATTACAAACCATTTTTCTAGGATATCCCTTATTGAAATGGATTCTATGAGTTTCTAGTTTCCTATATTAGTGGTGGAGTATGAGGACTTCTTTCTTAAGGATGTTCCAAGATCAACTATCCACTAAGAGAGAGACTTATATATTAATATACACCCCAAGAGGGACCCAATATCTACACCAACATACCATATGTCTACCATAGAGTTTCATGAGATGAGGGAGCAGTTGGAGGACTTGTATAGGAAAAGAATTATTAGAACCAAAGTATCACACTGGGTAGCCACTGTGTTTTCCGAAAAAGAGGACATGAGTTTGAGGTTGTGTGTGGAGTAATGTTTCCAAAACTAGGAGACAGTGAAGAAAAAGTATCCACTTTTGAGGAAAAATTAACACTTTGATTAATTTAGAGGGGAATAATGGTTCTCAAATATTGACCTCAGATCTGGCTATCACTAGCTGTGAGTAAGGGATGGGGATATACTGAATATAGAATTTTGATGTTTTTACTATCACTATGAGTAATTGGAGATGTCATTTGGAAATACCTAGGAATATTCATGGGAATAATGAACCATATATTTTATCCTTTATTGTAACAATTTAAGGTAGTCTTCATTGTTGATATCATAGTGTACAAGCATCTGAGGAGGGTCACATTAGATACTTGAGGTTGGTTCTGGAGGTAATATGAGTGCATCAAATTTAAGGAATTCTCTCAAAGTACTAGTTCAGAATTTATATTCTCCACTTTTTAGGACATTTTAATCCAATAGATGGTGTAAAAATGGACTTGGTAATGGTTAAGAAAGTGTTAGCGTAGGAGCCACACAAGAGCAGGATTGAGGTGTCGTGCTTCAATGGGAGGGTGGGAAACAATCAAACATTTGTACATGATTTCTCCAAGAAATCATCTTCCAATACATATTTAATATGAAAAGTGAAATATTTTGTGTGCCCAGAGTGTTTCCATCTGTTTTTATTAGAGTTGAGGGGAATATTGACGATTGATACCAAATTGAGATTACTAGAGGATGGTTTTGAGTACATAGTGCTATATAATTCATTAGAAATAGTGCTTGGTTTTATTTTGAGGTAGAGGTACGGAGTGATTTCCTATGGTGAATTTTATTTGAGACCACATGAGAATAACTATGTTACCCACTATCATGATTTAGTAGAGGTAGTCTTCGCACTAGATATGTAGCGACACAACCAAATGGGAAAGTGGTTTATCATCTATTCAAACCATAAGAGTCACAAGTATATTTTCTCTCAATAGGATATTTACATGAGTTAAATGTGATGGTTTGAGTTTATTTGGGATTATGATTTTGAGATTTTCAATATTCTAGGGAAGGGAAATGTGGTGGAAGATACTCTCATCATGAGATCTTGTTCATATATTCTAATCAAGGTGTCGACGTAGTTAGCCTTGTTATAGTTTATCCATTGTGGAAGGGGATTGAGCATCTTACCTAAAGTTGATCGTAGTTACCCCTCAAATTGTATAGTGAGTCAGGGAGGAAAATCTTGTGGATACCGACTTTGAAACCCTACATACTAATATATCCATTAGACATGCTCTTGATAGATTTTTTATGGTGGGGAGAATGTCATTATTTTCAGCGGATGGAATATGGTACCTATTGTGTTGAGAGAGGAGGTGATGATGGAGATTCATAATTCACCATTAGGGGTACATATATATGTGTAGAAGATGTAATATGACATTAGATAGTAGTTTTGGTTGTTAGTGATAAATAATGAAATTTTAGAGTTTTCCTCTCGATTCCTCACATGTCTGCAAGGGAAGGATGAGAACTAGGTTCTTTTGGGTTTAGCTCAACAAAATGAGGTTCTAGAGTGGAAGTGGGATGGGATAACTATGAACATAATGAAGAGGTTACCATTTACATCTAGGGGACTTAATTATATCTGGGTGATCATAGAACGACACATCATGTCATGTGACTTCCTAGATATTTGAGATCAGAGTTCAGTATAGAGCATGGGATATCTTTATGTGTAGGATATATTTTGACCACCTAGAGTTCCCTAAATGATCATTTATGACCATGATGCTCTCATCACATCTTGATTATGTAAGGGATTATAGGAGTGCTTTGGGACTCAATTGAATTTGAGGACACTGTTTCACCCCCAGATTGATTTCTAAACTGAGTGGACCATTCAGGTCTTGGTGGACATAGTGTGGTATTTTATGACAGAATTTTGATATAGCTGGGAGAATCACCTACATTTTTGGAGTTTTCATAAAATAATAAATACTATTCCACCATCATTATGGAACCATTTAAGGCCTTATATGGGTAAAAATTTAGATAAACACTTTTTTGGATTGACCTAGGAGGGACAACACTTATGGGCCCAGTGTTGGTCTGAACCATGATATAGAATGTGAATATCATCAAATAGTGGATGAGGAGTACATTGATCTATATTAAGTACTATGTCGATTAATGATGAAAGCATTTGGAGTTCGAGGTGGGATTCCATGTGTTCCTAAGGGTCTCACCATGACATGGGTGATAGTGATTTCTCTAAGGGAAAAAGATATATATAAGATTAATTATCCCATTCCAAAAAAAAATAGATATTTAAAGGTGTATCAACCACTATAGGTAGACCGAATACACAATTTCTTTCATGTGTTGCAGTTGATGAGGTAGGTTCATGACCTATCACATGCTATCTTTTAGGGCGAGTTCGACATCTAGGATGTAGATACTTTTACATAGTACTTGATAAAAATTAGGGATTGGAAGGAGAGGATCTTCTATGGGTGAGTGATGCCTTTTGTGTGTATCTAGTGTTATCATGATAATTTTTAGGAGAGCACCTAGGAGCACGAGACCCAGATGAATTTTTAGTACCCATATCTCTTTGTGTAGGATTTTTTTAGCTTTCAGCGATGTAAATCCCTAATGTAGGAAGAATGTAATGACTATAACTTTTCCAATTTATTACTTTATAATATTTTATGGATTTTTTAGAGCTAGACTCTAAGAAGGTGTGAGATTTTAAGGCCTCGTGAGCCCAAAATTAATTTTTGAATTATAATAAATATTTGAAATATCACATGTGTGCAATTTTCCTAAAAATTGGGAAATACTGAATGAAGGATCATTTAAAAAATATATTTCCACCATCGTGTTCAATATGTGGGTTTACCCCAGGCATAACATAACCTTTGAGTATGTCAGATGTTTGGTTTGGGGGAAATCGTGGGGGATGCTTAAATAAATTAATCTATTAAATTAAATTAAATTATTTAATTAAATTTCCATGACCTTATTTTTTCCTATAAATATACAACTATGAGGAAAGATAAGGGTTAGCTAAATAACCTTGGAGAAATTAGAGAGAGCATTGGAGGATCATTCTTGGTTGAATATTAACCAGATTGTGTATCATCGATCAATTTGAAATTAGATTTGATGATATCACCAACGATAATGACATGGATTCATTCTTCATCATATATCAATCCATCTTGAGGTAGTATGTTTGATTTATTGGATTTATCCATATTTGATTTCTCCTATGATTAACATGAATCAATCAACTAATGAATTGATTCAGGCTTGTGTTTATTGTGGGTATGAGTTATATTTATCTTAGATTGGAGATTTTTATTGTTGATTATTTTACATCTCTTCATTTTTTTCCAATTAAAATGAATCAAGTCCATCATGAATTTTGGACAAGGTATTTTCCTCATGTTTATGTTTTGTGAATTTATTCACTCATTCTTCACATGTTCATCATGGGGAGTTTATTTGGCCCAATGTTTGACTAATACATGGTATTTGATTCTTCTGTGATTGTTCTTTGGTGTAATGAATCAATACCGTGGTTATGGATTCTACTGACGATTCCTTTATAGATAATGATGATGATGTTTGAGCGATAGGTTCATATTTTAGGATAACTATTCTTCAATTTTATAGAGTACAATGATGGAGTGGAATGATGGATGATTTCTGAGAAGACATAGGCATGATTTTGATCAATAAAGTGACAGTGAGGTCAATTGGACCAGATCCTCAATCTTGGGATAAGATCAAAGGAAAAACCCAAGGAAAAAACAACATGGGAATATGTGGAGGGAATATGGGTTATGTGAAATCCTGGGTTACACAGTGTGTAATGCATAATTAAATTCCATGTGGGACCCCATGAGTAGTGGAAAGGGTTTACATGTAGAGTCAAGGATCCCAGGCCATGGGTCCATACCACATGCCTTATAACCATAGATGGTTAGCTCAGAGTGTATAGGGTGTACACACCCATGAAACCAAGTGGAATCACATTCTATATACACCTTGGAAGGTGTCTTGTCTTGTACATGTGTAAACACCCATGAGACCATGTGGATCCACATGACATGTGTTAGGCCACACACCATGCACTCGGACACATACATAGTCATGGGCCATAATACACGAGTAGAACACAGTGTTGAAGGCACATGCCTTGTACTTCTAGTACACATCATGCACTTATTTGAAGATGACTTGGAGCCCTTATCCTATTCATCATAAAAAAGTTACATTAGTTTACATTCAATTAATCTATTTAGATAAGGTTTTATTATGGAGTCACATCCTTTTTATAGGATATTGATACCCTCTGAGGATGTTTAGTCTTGGATAGAGTTATTAGAATCCCTCAACGAGCACAAGAATGAGACCCATTATCATTATACATTCCAAATGTGGGATTCTTGGTATCTTCATAACTAAAACTACATGGGATTCAATCCCCAACATAGTAGGTTAATCCAAATTTGGATGTTGGTACACCCCATGGACTTGGGTGTGATCACCATATGTGTTTCAGTCCCTTCATACTTCCAACATGTACTTCTTATAGCAAGAACCGATGATAATGACATCCCTGATATACTCCATTAGTGCTATCTAACTTGAGAAGTTTGTTCTACTATATGAGTGTTATATTGAACATTTATGAATGAATACTAGTGTGGATTTATTATTGTGACCTTACCTTAATACTGTTTGTCTACTATTAGTATATCTAGATTTTATTGTTATATGTGTCATTGAAATATCAATGTGATGATATGACTACCATTATTGATGCTTCATTATTAGTGATTTTATTATTTCTTAATAGGTATTGATATAATCACCCCTTTATAAGTTTTTCCACATGTGTCGTGTCTTATTAAGATGAACAACCTTTTGAAGGAGTCCAAGAGGGACCAGTACTAGGAATAACTTAATGATCCAGATAGCATGAGGTGTGTTTTAGTGGATTCATTTACAAAATTCTTCTTTTGCTTCATAGGTTTTACTTGTTTTAGTTTCTTTGGTGTGATTGTATTGGTCAATTTCTATTCAGTACATTGTTATCTTACTATGATGGTGGGATTCTATATGTATGCATTCATGGTTCTTGGTTTTTTTACATTTCATTATTAAATGGGATCATAGATGTGTAAATGTGTAAAAGTATATTATAATAAGGCCTCCCATGTGTGTGATATACCTACTCAGCATCGGTCCCCAGCCCTTGGCATATTATAGGAGGGTTTGGGGTAGTTTTCATTCGAGCCTCGTTGGGCTGGGTCGTGACATAATTGATTCTTTTCATTAGACTATGGAATATTGGAGGCTGTAATGGGGTGTTATGCTTGATTTTTCACTAACCATGCAGGACCTGGTAGGTAAGGTCATGGAAGAGTAGTATTAGAGGTGAGTTCTCTTAGGACTTGTTCTTGGAGATAATACATTTGTGAGGTTTGGCTTGGGAACTAGGGAAATAGTGTTAATGTGTCTCTTGTTTGGATATAAAGCCATGGAACCTAATGTTGGTACAGAATCCAATGCATCCATTCAGCAAGGCTCTGATAATCTTATTATTTATTTAGTAAAAGTAGACACTTCTAGAAAGGAAAAAATAATTACATCCATTAAATAGAAATGAGTTGTTGTTTTCATGTCTTTCTTGAGTCATATTCCTAGATATACTCTTTGATCGTTGTGTTTAATGAATTTATAGGATGATTCAATTAAAAATTTAAGTTGGTGGTAAATATAAATACCTTTATGATGATCTAATTGGTGATGAGGCTTTATTTGAAGTGAGTAAATAAGATTTGGTACCTTATGGTGTATTTTTAGTCTTACATCCACTACTAGAGCAACTAGCTTCCCTAAGAGTGACATTAAATAATGTGTGTTAGATGAGAACAATTAAGGAATTCTGTAGATAGTAAATCCATGGCTTTGGGATAATCTTGAACCCTAGGTAATATAGGAATATCTCTATGAAGTTGGGTGATATTCCCACCTTTTGAGGACCCCTTCTAATCAAATAGTGGTCCTGGTGGAAATTCTCCTCCATGGATCCACGAAGTGAAGGTAGATATTAGTCACTTAGACACATGATTAAGTGAATCTCACTTGGATTGAGTTTTAGTTTCTTTTTAAAGAGGTGTTTTACCCATTTATGTTTCAATCATTAAATATAATGGAGCTTCTAGATCTCCAATAGGGCAGTATCTCGATTGTGGAGTATTCTTCGAGGTTCACTATACTATCACAGTATTACATGGGCATGGTTCATGAGGTGTAATTCCAAGAATGAACCATAAATCAAGGAATTCATCAATATATCCTAGATAGAGAGGTATATATCAATATCCATTACTATTCTATAGTACTGGAGTGTTCCTTTGCTATGGAGAGCTTTCTAGCTGGGAATCCACTAGTAGTTGGTTTTGGAAGTGGGAACCTAAGAGCCGAGACATTGGAAGCTGGTAGTGGATGAAAAAAATTAGATATCGAAGCATATTATGGGTTTTTAAAGATAATATAATGATATAGGGTATTTTTTTAGGGATCAAAAGATGGTTTCAGTTAGCCGGGGGAGAGGAAATGCCACTCCTTTTATGGGTGAAGTCATATCACTAATGATTATTTGACCCACTGAGCACAAAAAATGGAGATTTTTTATGGAACACATTGGTAGAGACAATACCTCAAGTAGGGAGGTCGTCATAGTGGAATATGTGGTAGAGGGCCTAGGAGAGTAGTGAGGGGTGTATGATGATTTGATCTGTTTCCACCACCACTCCCAGGTTGTCCATGCCAGGCTCAAGGAGCTGGTGGTCAAGGATGAGGCCTGCTATTGGTAGTTTATTCTTAAGACCCTGATGTTCCAAGTATTATTTGAGGAATGATTTTCATATAATATAAATTATCTACAATGTTGATAAACATGGGTGTGAGACAATATTTTCTTCCAATATCCCTTATTCAAGACCTAGAGATTCTAGTGAATCCTTTGACTCGACCCTAGCATTTAGAGACTCTTATCAAGGATATTTCCCGAGAACATACCTATACAGATAATTTGACCTAACTATTGGAGGATAGATTTTCCTATGGGATATTTTTATAACAAATATTAACCAATACAACTTAATTACAGGCATAGTCTATATCTCTATAGTTCATGGACAAATGTACTATTTTAGATAGAGGATGTGGCGTATCAAAGTTGATGGGTTGAGGTTTTCCATCACTCATTAGAAGGAAGTCTAGGTAGAGTAAAATGGACTCATACATAAGAGTGTATAGATGATTAGTAATTAGTTTTATAGTATTTATCTTGGAGAAGTGTGTGTTATGATCTATCACCTTTATGCATTAGAGGATGAGTATTGGTAAGTCTTCCCTAAGAATGTTTCAGTCTTACCTCCACAAAAAGTTATTTAATTTTTCATATACCTACACCCAGAAAAATCCTTGATATATTCACTATCATATAATATAGATCTTTTATACCTTCAAGATATGAAGGTCAAGTTGGAGGAATTGCATAGGATGATATTTTTTAGACCCAGTGTGTCCCCTAGGAATCCCTAGTGTTGTTCTCCATGAAGGAGGATGAGAGGCCGAGGATATGTGTTGACTACCTTATACTAAATTAAGTGTAAAAAAAGAATAATTATCCACTATTGATAATCTATGAGGTCTTTGACTAGATGAATAAAGTAATGTGGTTCTCCAATATTGAACTCTAGTTAGGCTATCACCTACTTAGACATCGAGATGACGATATACCAAAGATTGAATTCTGATATCTCAATGGCCACTATGAGTACATGGTGATATTTTTTAGCATGAGTAAATCCCTAAAAGTGTTCATAGGGATTATGAAGTAGAGATCTTATCCCTTCTCAGATAGGTTCATTTTAGTCTTCATTGATTTCATCCTTGGGTACTCGATATTAAATGAGGAGCATCTAGGATATTTGAGATTGATCCTAGGCATTCTCTGAGATCACCATCTCTATAGAATTATATAAAAGTGTATTTTCTATATTGGAGAATTCAAATTTTTAGGACATGTAATCTCTGAAGAGGTATTGGTAGTGGACCGAACAATTGTTGAAGTTTTGACAGCTTAGGTGTCACTCAAGAACATGAATGAGGTTAAGAGATTCCTCTGGATGGTAAGATATTATCATTGATTCATGACTGATTTCTATAGTATTTTGGATCCCTAGACTTATTTGACATGAAAGGGGAAATATTTCATGTATAAATATATTTGCTAATAGGCTTTTACAATTTGTGTAAAAGGATAATGATCACCCCCATCTTGAGACTAGTAGGGGTGGTTGGTGAGAAAGTGGTTTTCAATTATTCCTCAAGAACTTCAATTAAAAGTTTTATAATGAAGATTCGGGTGGTGATTGGGTATGGATATTAGATTTGATACCCCAGGACCAGAAATATACAACCCATGATCTCAATCTAGTAAAAGTGGTCTTCACCTAAAGAAATAGTGAAAATACCTTATGGATGAATGATTTATCGTCTGTTGTAACCAAAAGTAACTCAAGTATATATTTTGATATAAATATATTAACATGAGGAAGTTATAATGGATAGAGTTCCTATAGGATTATGAATTTTAGATATTTTATTCTCTCGAAAAGGGTAACGAGGTGGAAAATGATCAAAAGAATAAATTTTGTTCACATTCGTTGAGTAAGGATTCAAATTAGTTGACATTATTAAAATTTTACTTAGTGTATGAGGACATTAAATCTTAGATATAGTTGATGGTTGATACCCTCTTCTTCCCTAGTGAGTATTGGAGGATTATCTTAGAGATATTTATTATGAGACTTTTCATAGATAGATATCCACTGTCCATGCTTCTAATTGATTTTTGGTAGGTAGGGAGCACAATAGCCTTTTCTATTGATGAATCATGGTAACAAAAACATTATGAGAGTACTTATTAATAGAGTTTAATACCCCACCTTATCATTACATCATGGAGTGGTGAATATGTACCAGTATCTTCCAAGTTATCTCTCGAGGCTAGGAATGAAGAAATGTACAACTGATTTTATCTATTAATGGCTCACTTTATAATAGGTGAAGGATGACCACCAAGTTTCAGCAGGTTTGTCTCAAACTCTTGAGGTGTAATAGTGGAAGTGGGAAGATATCTACATGGACTTCATGAAAGTAATTCCATGA
Source organism: Viscum album (assembly GCA_963277665.1). Lineage (NCBI taxonomy): Eukaryota > Viridiplantae > Streptophyta > Magnoliopsida > Santalales > Viscaceae > Viscum > Viscum album. Next base: position 1,627,851,157 of record OY728121.1, on the reverse strand, counting down.
ATTTATAGATTTAATGACGTTATTTTGGTGATCATAGGCCTACTCACCAAGCAGGTCCAATTCTAAGCCTTCTGAGACAAGAGTTCAGTATATATCTTGGTATGTCTTTACATGTATGAGTTAATCTGACTTCCTGGTCTTCCCTTGAAAATAATATTTGAAAATGATGCTCACTTCACCACAAAATTATTAAGAGTATTATTGATGTTATTTGGGAAATAGTTTCATTTTAGCATTAAATTTCACCCCAAGATAGATAGTCATCCAATGAAGACCATTTAGGTTCTCGAGGATATGCTTTAGGCTTATAGTTTACACATTATCCATATTAGGGAGGATCAACTACCCTTGTTGGATTTTCTTTTTAACAATAGATATTAATCTTCCATCGGTATGAAACCATTCATGGCCTTGTATGAGAGACCACGTTTTCCACCTTTGTGCTAGAATGATATGAGGGAGTCATAACACATGGGCATGAAGTTGGTGTGAGTGATGAAAAAAAAGGTTCATGTCATCCAGGAGAATATGAGGATTTTTCAAAGCTATAAAAAATCTTATATGGCCATATGACAGTGGCCTTGGGTGTTCAATGAGGGAGTCCGTGTTTTCTTGAAGGCCTCACCTTTGCATGGATTAGAAAGATTTTCATGGGGAATAAAATCATCTCTTAGATTAATTGACCCTTTCTAGATTCTTGTATGTTTTGGTGAGGTGGTTTACCACTTATATCTACCATCGTAGTTTGAATGAGTATATGATGTGTTCCACATGTCATAGTTGTGGAGGTATTTCCATGTCCAATTGCATGTTATTGAATGGAGAGAACTCAACATAGATGAATGAACTATCTTATCAGAGTTCCCAATTGAGATCAAGGATCATTAAGAGATGATCCTTCCTGGGAAAGATATTCCCTTAGTTTGTGTCTGATGGTAGCACATGAAATTTTAGGAGAGAACATGGGAACATGAAAACTAGATGAGACCTCAGTTTCCTCAAATGTTTGGTTATTTTTTTATTTTTGGGATGTAAATAGTTGAGGTAGGGAGAATTTAAATACACTATATTGTTTTACATATATCACTTCAGAATATTTTAAGGAATATTTGTAGAGTCACGAATGGATTGAGTGCCGAATTACAGGGCATAGGGACCCTCAGGGTTGATAAAATAAAAATATTATATATATATATTATATTACATGTGCATATTATTTAACAAATATTATAATATATCTTTAATAGTGTTTCAAATATGAAATATAATTCAACCATAAAATCATAAAATTTGGGTGTTTTTTAGCATGATATAACCATTTTGTGCATCAGGTGTTTGGTTTAATAAAAGTCAAAAGAAGAATAAATAAATAAATAATTGTTTATTTAATGGAAATGAGATAATCCACTCTTATTTAAACTTAATTAAGTCCGAATACATTGTTTAAACACATTACCCTAGTGATTTGAGAGGAAATTAATTGAAGGCATTAATTAATGATAATGAGATATTTTATTGAAAATCAGTTTTCCTTTGATTTCATTTTATACAATGGAGTTCTTGGATATCTCCGATGAAAATGAAATGGAAACCATTCTTCATTTATTATTGATCAAATATTTAGGTAAGATATTTGTTTCTATTTTTTAATCACCATATTTTATTATCTTATATTAAACATTGATTAATTCCATAGTAAAATAATTCATAGATCTATTTTTGTAATTTTGGATGATAATTTCACTTCATAATTTGGAATTAATTTTCTCTTCTTTATTATCACACATTCAATTTTTTCTCTATTAATAGATTTATGGAAACTGGAATAATGTTCAAAATCCATTTCTTGATTTTTGTTTTATTTTGTTCTTGAATTCGCTTGTTATTTGAACAATTATCATCAATATTTTGTTTAACCGATGTTTCAAAAATACCAAACAATTTATCATTTCACAATCTATATTTTCCATAATAGATAATTTCTATAGGATTGTATTTGTATTATATTTTATGATCATGTTGTGATTTTGATGATGGAGAAATTGGGAGTTAGATCGGGAGTATTAATTTCAAAGTTTTTCATTACAATAATGTGGTGCGATATAAACCATTCCCTAATGGATGGGTGGTATGAATCTATCAACTAGTTATGGATAGAGCTCGATCAACTATAGATCCATGTTCTGTGATCATGATTTGTAGTGGATAAACATGTGTATGGATTTCAGGTGAGATACAAGAAAAAACATGAGATTTTATGAAAAAAAGAAGTAAAAGACATTTATTTTAGGGGAACACATGTTGTGTGGACCCCTTTAGTAGACTTCTAGGTTTTCATGAAAAGGGAAAAATATCACACTTACCGTGATCCTTCACTAGACATGTAACCCATGACCGGTGACTCAGATTGTAGCATAGAGGTACATGAAAAGGAGCAGGAGTACATGGGTATGTGAATAAACTCAGTGTTTTCCATCCTAGCTGGAAATCAATATCTATTTCCAATTCATGTATTGTACACCTCCAAAAGAAAGTTTAATCCACCATTCTATTCAAATCTAGATGAGTCTTAGTAGGGTATATTTCATTGTCCCATCTATATGAGGGTAAAGTGAGGTATCCTATCTTGGGAATAGGATGAGTGATCCACTATACATGTAATTCTAGATATATTCTTGTATCCCTCCATGTGTCCTAGTGTGAAATATTCTATCATTCTCCCCATAGTTGGGTTAGGTATCACATTATAGTCTTCCAGGTCTTTTGATCCCTAACTGAGTGTCACACTACAGGTAAGGTTAGGTATCTCCCATGGTTGCAATCTATGACCCCTACCTATGTATCAAGATCTTATTAGTTCCATATTGTACTTATTCATGGGAATTCCTAATAGGAATGGCCTCTTGGATGAGAACCATCAGTGATATAAAGACCCAAGGAAAAAAATATATCAAATGAGTGTTACTATGATGCCTTGAAAAAATCATAGGATGTTAGTATGGTTATGAACTTACTTTGAGACTTGGTTTCCATATTTATTATTTCTTTGTTAATTTTATATATTATTATGAGATGAATCTTTGATGCTTTATGTATAGTCATTTTAGGGTTCTCTACTAAGTATCTTTATACCCTCCCCTATATAGGATATTCAACATGTTCTATTTATTATGAAAATGATGGAACTTTTGTTGGAGATATTGGAGTATTAGATGTAGTTGGAGCATTTTTGGGCCAGGAGGACCATAGTCCATTCCAACAGTTGAATATTGGGAGATTTACCCTTCTTTGTAGCTTGATAGAATATTTTACAGCTTTTGGATGGTCTTTTATTTGGAATTTTTATTTCTCTTATGTCATACTATAATGTGGTATTTAGTTTTATGAATGAATCTTGGTATTAGTTATTTCTTTCCTTTCTTATTTATATTGTTTTGGAGATGTGTGGGTGAGTATTGTACAGTAGGATAAGGTCCATTACGTGTGTGATATGTCAGTCCAATGCTTAAAGCCATCCCCTAGACTATTAAAGGTGGGATTGGGGTTTCATGATTGGTTTTCTGATAGCCATAAATTTCCCAGTGGGTAGGGTTGTGATAGAATTTAAATAAACCATTATTAAACATGGATATTTATCATGAAATTAAAAAACTATTTTCAGTTCCCATAAATAAATCCATTTTCCAACCACCAACATCCCAAAGGAAATTAAAATTTGAATTTCATATAAATCTATCCAAAAATCGTACATAATACACCTTTATAGATTTTTAAAAACTGTATTTTAATGGGAAACACAAAAGGATCAATTTACAGTGGGTAAAAATGAAACCATATACCTAAATCCCTTAAAAATGAATGGATAGAATCCATTTAAATTATGAAATAGGGATGCCTAAAGGTGATAAAAAAACTAAAAATAAAAAACACTAGCAATAAATTTTGAGTAATGTAAACCCTAGTCCACCATGGATTCAAGGTATAGATATATACATGATTATAAGAATAAAGGGGTTAATAGACAAATAATAAATCATATAACAAGGAGACCCCTTGAAGGGAAATTCATAAAAACCCATTAAAATTTTCCCTAGAAGAGTTGAGGAGTATATATCAAGTGTAAGAGGAATATAATGGTCCAGTGTATGTAAAATAGAGGGGTTAGGGTATTTAATATTGGTATTGGAATTTATAAAATTTTCAATTTTAAATTCATGGGAAGGTTGTATGGTTTGGATTTAGTTTTCCCAAATCAGGATCCAACCATGTGTGTGGAACTATACAAAACTGGGAAGATTTACAGTCTAGATTCATAGTTATACAAACCATTTTCTAACTAGGTAAATCAACACTATTAAAAACTTCAGGTTTTCATGGTTGGATGGAAAATTATTACTAACCGTGATCCAACCATGGAAAAACACTATTTTAAAAATTTTCAAAGTATTTTAACAAAAAGGAATAGAAATTAAGGCCAAAGATATAAATTAAATAACAATAAAAATTTCACTAGATAATGAAACCATGAGTGTGAAAATTCTTTCCATAATATCACTTTCTATCCCTTGAAAGTCTCTCAGTCAATGCACTATGCTAGAACACTAGATAAATCCAGAACCAAATCACATACCCTAAATTAAAAACATATGGTGTGGGAATTAATCACTATTCTAATTATCTTATTATATTAAAAGGATATTAAAATTTATGACCTCCATCCCATTCATAAGAAAATAATGAACTAAATGGCTCTAAAAAATAAAATGAATGAGAACTAGGGCACAAAAAACTCAACTAGCCACATAAACCAAACCATATCTAATATATTATAATATAACCATTAAAATTATATTATTAATATTAAAATATATATTATTCAATATAACCAATGGAAGAGAAGTTACCATAAAATAAATTTCTTAAAATCCAAAAATTTGAAACAAAAAATTATGTCTTAAGAAATAAATCATGTTACTATTAAAATGTTATGGCATAATTCATATTGAAACCTTCTTAAAAAACATTTCATATTTAAAAAAATAACCAACCCAATAATAATAACTCACTTAAAAAGGGGTTGAAGCATGATGACCACAACTATCATTCATCATTTTTCTGAAAAATTAAAATGATTTAACAGTACATAATACGGTATTAAATCAAAGAATCATGAAACAGTTTGGGAATTAAAATTTATAATTAAAACCTAACAAAAAAAGAGAAACATAAAGTAAATGATATTTATTCAAGAAGAACCCTCCCTTTTAAAAAATAACCACATAATTTAGGAGTTATGGAAATAATTAACAAAAATGAATTTTTAATAATGAAGAAATTAAATAATAAATAAAAAATAGACCATTAAGCCATAGAACCTTAACGGTGTCTTAACAACAACCCATTTGAAAACATAGGATAGATGTCCTAATAATTCTAGAATCATTAATAAACCCTTTATTAAATCATCCAAAATGCGTGGGGTCCAACAACTATTTAGTCTTTTTCTTACTCTAAAATTGAAATACCACACACATTATTTGGTAAGTACAAGGAAATTTGATGATAATATTATTTTTGAAATTGAATCAATTTAAAATATTTATATATCATTAAGTAAATAATATTAAAAAAATAAATATTCACATTTAAATGTAAATAATTCTCAACCCCAGAAAATATACATCATATAAATAAAAATTATAAAACCATAGAATTTGATTCAAATTCCTTCATGGGATTGAAAAATTGTCTTCAAATAAGAGTCTTCTGATTTTGAAATCCGGTTGGGAATAACCTATAAAACATCCCTCAATATCATAGAATTATATATTCTAATAATGAATATAATGTACCTGACCCAGAATCCACTAAGCTGTTGCCTTGATCCTGGTCTCCACAAGACCTCAAGTGGACCTCCTCGTACGTTAGAGGTTACTGAATAGTAGTAAAGGTCTAATAGACCATTTGAGGAGACTATACCCTCTTTACCAGAGTAATCCACATTAAATAACATATAAAAATAAAGGAAATAATAATTAATTATCCAAAAAAATGAATTACCAAACATTTACAAAATAGGTTACAAATCATGTCCAAACGATTAGTATGTCATGTCGTGCTAACAGTGAAAAAGTGAAGAAAACTCAAAACAAAGATAAATAGTTAAATCCCCAAAACAGGTCCTAACTCCAAGTCCGGATCCTCATCCATGGACATCTTAAGTCAACTCAACTCCCAATCATATGGGATTTCCCCTTTTCTAGATATGTGACCATTATATCTGCTCGGGTACGTAATGGTGGCCTGAGTATGGTGTGAATACATCTAAGTATCTAGTCTAAATAGACAATGCCTAAAAATACTAGATAAAATAAAAGGTAAAAAAAATACTCATGTTCCAATATTTATTAATATTTACATTAACCATTTTTATCAGTTAATCCATGGGTTATAAATGTACATCATTTAAACTATGAAATAAGATGATCAATTACTAAGGATAAGGGAGTAAGTAAAGCTCCCCATCTCACTAGGGATAACCATTTCACAATCAATTACATCAAACTTACCTTAGAGTGTCATTCCAGGTAGTTTCATCCAATGAAACCATTAGGGGCCTAGATCCTCAGTCAAACTACCTAACATATGCATTCTAGGGGATGGGTTTAGAGCCTCATTCCAACCTGACCTATGGGAGGAGCCTCAGTCTATTATCCCACACACTACAAATCCATGTGCACATGATTATGTATCCATTTACCACATAAACTGCATCACAAACTATACATAATCAATAGACATAACATTAAAATTTAATGACTATTTAACTTGTGAATTAACATTAAGCCTTAACCCACCATCACCATCACCATTTACATTTTACAGCCCATTTAACCAATTTTCCTTTCTAATAACTTAACTTATTAAGTATATTCACAATTACCATAATTTGTCTAATTTTACATATTTATCACTTTACATATGTTAGCTCATTTAACACATTCATCAATTCAAAATAATTTAAAATTTTCAATATGTTCACAATTCCACATGCATTAACCCACTCATGCATTTCAATTAAAATTCATTAGTCATTTAGCACAATCAAAATATTTTCTTTAACCCTTTTAATAAAAATCCCAAAATTACCTTATGACATTATCCAAGTATACCAACAACTATCAATATTACCTTTTCAAAGAAACTAACCAATCAATAAGGTCACAGAGGGATTTAATTTATCACAAGTCATTTCGATGCTTAAAATCACAATTTTCCATGTTTAGAAATGTTGGTACGCCTCATGGGTTTCCCCAAATTGTTCTAGTGAACCTCAATTCACCTCATAGGGATCATGAGGGGTTAAATTCATCCATTTTCCAACTATTTAAGAAAATTTATTCTAGGTAACCAAATGTACAACAAGAGATAACCATTTACAAAACTACACATGAAAAAAATAAACTTCAATTCTATGGGATATAGCCTGTAAACCATATACCTAAATTTCGATGATCAAAGAACCCATAACATTGACCTTTGAATTGTATTAAAACATCCTTTTAAGTCCCAATCAAAGATCCACTAGAAAAAAACTGTTTTAGGTATTCATAAGAATAATACTGAAACCACAAGACATAACTTGGAAATGTGAAAAAAGAGGAGTGTTAGACATAACTGGAGCTTTGATCCATAACCAACAGAGCTCAAAATGTACTAAGATTGAAAGAGATAAATCCTTTAGAAGATTTTGGGTTTTTAGTTCATCACTAGGACAAGAAGAATAATAATGGGGGAAAAATCAACCAAACACTTAAAATACTATGGGGTGAAATAGTAATTTCTCACTTTTTATTGGGCGCACGGTTTAGCAACATGGTTATTCAAACCATGTTCCAACCTTGAAATGAAATCTGTCCAAGAGGTTTCCAAGTCACATGATTACATGGGGATCCCAAGAGGTTCGAAAAATACATTCCAACCATGAGAAATGATTATCTCCAAGAACACACAGCTCCCCCCTTGCATGATTGGATTAACCGTGAACCCATCCTCCTAGCTTGCACAGTTTGGGGGCATTGTTATCCTTAACCATGAACAAACAGTGAAACATGCACTAGATTTTCATTTTACCCCTTTACATCAGGTCCTTAACCCCTAAGACACCCCTAAGACTCCTAGTACATTTAGTAAATAATTTTTTATCCCATTTTAAGAGATTTAAAACTAAATTTAAATAGGATAATACCTCTAGGAAGTTTAGGATCTCACAAACACACCACATTATAATGGCTCATCTTATAGCTGCACATCCAAGTATCATAGAGCTTCTAAAGAAAATAGATTGGTCAGTTGAGCCCTCATATCTGACTCCCTCTCCCATGTTTCTTTCTAAACATTACTATGGTTCCAAAAAACACAAACCAAAGGAATAGTATTTCCCTACAACACTTTGTCACTTAAATCCACAACAGGAACCAGATTCTACACAAAGGATGAATCAGTCTAAAGCTCAACATACCCAACATCAATCATGTGGGATGGGTTAGGTTGATACAATAAAATATTTGACACCTGAAAAATTTCATCCATACGACTATACCATTGTTGAATATACCATCGATACACAATCGGTCTGATCCTACCCACAATCTCAAATGGTCCCAGATACATGGGTGCTAACTTACCTTGTTTTTGAATATGATAGTGACCCAACCATGGTGACACCCAAAGAAATACATGATCACCCACCAAAAACTCAAGTGGTCTATGACGCTAATCCTCATTTTATTTTTTTTCTACTCTGAGATGTAGCCATCCGATTTTGGATCAAATTAACTTTCTTTGAAGTATCTTGCATGAGACCCGATTCCAAAAACACTGATTCCCAGATTTCTATCCAACATAATGGAGACCTAAAAAACCATCTATAGAGCACCTCATATGGTGACATCTAAATCATCACATAATAACTATTTGATTTGGAAAACTAAATAAGAGGAAATCTATTTTCCAATGATCAACTAAAATATAGTATACAAGATCTTAAAATGTCCTCTAGTACCTAAATAGTATCCTCTAACAGCCCGTCTGCCCGCGGGTGGAAAGCCATACTGAAAAAAACCTGGGTACCAAGTGCCTTCTGCAATCCATACTATAAGTGTGAATTAAAACATGGATCACGATACAAAACTATCATTCTTGTCACCCCACACAACTATACTACATCCCAAACATATAAATCACCCAAACGATCAGTGGTGAAAGTCTCTCGAATTAGTAATAAATGTGCCACCTTAGTAAACTGATCCAGATTACCAAGATCATGTCATAATTCTAAGTCATCCACAGAAGACCCACCATAAAATCCATCATCACATCATCGCATTTTCATTCCGAAATGGAAAAAATAAAAAAACCACCTGATCACTAATTCCAAACCATTACTGGATGACATGTATAACATAATTTCATGAAATCCACAAACTATTTATTAATCCCTCGACACCAATTATGTCTATGAAGATCATGATACATATTTTTAAAACTAAGAAGCACTTTCCACTTTGATTCATGAAACTCACACATAATCTCTCCCACATACATGTATGAATGAAAATAAAACCATGAACATAGAAAATCTCATCATCAACAATAGTCCAACTAGAAGGTGGATCCCAACCTTCAAGGATTTCCAGGAAAGAAAAACACTCAAGTTCCTCATTTTCCCTTTCCATGATCTGTCTCAGATGCTTGGACTCAACTACCATGTATAAAGGGTCATCTTACCTTTACCATCCTGTAACTCTAGATGCATCTCATAAAAAAATTCCATCATACAACACTCAGATCTCGATTCTTGAACTTCCTAATTTTGAGTCTTTAGAAATAATGCATCTGCAATGATATTTCCCTTTCCTAGGGTGTATAATAACTCACAAAATATTATTATTTTTATTTTATTTTCAAATCAATTTTAAAGGAAAAGTTAGAAACTAACAAATCCAGCAAAACAACCAAAAAAATAGCATGGGGAACCCCAAGAAAAATACAAGCTCTACCTCTCCCCAGAAACAACATCATGTTAAGACCCTCTACCAAAGCATGAGAACTTAGCAAATTTTCCCATAGAAAGATGCACGGGAATAGAACCGATGACCAGGACATACCCTCTTAGTCTTCCACTCCAAGGGCCATGCAGAAGTGGCGACCTCATGCTCTAAACTACATCTAAAGAAGAACCATGTAAAATGCTAGAATTAGAACACCCAAATTCACCTTGAGTCACACTAACTGATAATTAAATACTCATTTTCAAAAACATTAAAGAAAAGTGAGAAACCAAGAATTATCCAGAAAAGGGTAAAGCATAATTATTGGGAAAATTTAATTATTCCATAATCAATATCCTTAAACAACTTCTAGGACATAGTGGTTACCTGAATGAGAAGCTCTTCACTTATCAGGTCTTCAAATGTAGAAGTTATTTTATCAAAAACATGTATATACTCCTTGATCATGATCATACCCTTATTGACACCCCAACTAGAATCATGTCATGTTAGTCAACCCAAGAATATTTCTCCTCATTTAGATTAACTTCAATAGATCAACCCATCATATTTGTCACTTGCTCTTGATAAGCATTGTGAAACTGCACCTGCTTTGTCACCTCATCCTCCGAATATAGAATCAACTCCAAGGATATTTTAGGTTTACTATGTTATTTTAGTTGACACATGGCCTTGTTGTCCTTCTTCTTGTCCATTTTTTTGCTGACTGAGTCTTCAATGTAGGTGGAAAGGGGGAGTAGTACTTCCTACCCTTCCTCCTCCTGTTATTTATGTTACTCCTTGGACTAGTTTCTCCAGAAAAAATAATCTTACTGGATTCAATGAACTCCTACACACGATCCACATTTTTATGTTATGGGTTTTCTTGGTCAGAGTTCAAACCTTCCATAGTAAGGCCATCAAAGATATTTCTCACCTGAACGGATAACTGGTTCCCTTAATAAAAATCCCTTGTATTTCCAATTGATTTATAGCCATCCACATCCAGTGAAGACCCCTGAATTCCCTTTTACTGGGCCCCATTGCCCCTGACCACCTCCACACAAGAAGAACCACCAAAATCCTCTTCAAAACCTACCACTTGGGTCATGGAGATAGCACAAACTTCTTTTCTAACATCACTTTGAGCAGCCTTAACCTATTCAAGTTTCTCATCACTTGGATGGGTAGCCTCCATAGAAGGTCCCATTCCCTTCCTCAAGCCAAAACTACCTGATCCAAATACTTTAGTAGAGATATCCTCTTGAAAATACACCTTCTTCTTGATAGTATCCTTACTCCCCATCACCTAGTTTTTTATGTGAACCACGTATTGCTGGACCGAGCCTTCTGCAGCTCTGGATGCTTCGGCCACATCCATTTCAGCAGAAACTCCCTCTCCCCAACTATATGATCCCAAACCACCTTTCCCCCATTGTTATTACACTCCAACCAGAAATCCTTATACTAGACCAAATCAGCATCCTCCCACACACTAAGGCTATTTTAATCCTCCAAGCCCCACCTCCACCTGCTAAATACTTCATCCTGGGGAACTGCAACCTTCCTCCCTGATTTAGACCCATGAAGTATAAGAACCCGACCTTATTACATACATAATCTTTAATTTATTCAAGAAAACACATCCTATTACATTGAGGATCTTTTCAAGTTTAGAGATTTAGATAATTTGGAAATAATACATTCATAGGAATACACATTGTTACATAGTGGATACAATAAAAACAGTTTCTATTTTTTTTCAAAATTAAAAACAATAAAACTTAAAACATGATTCCTTGACAATTATTCAACATTTAACATGGATTTATTCTTTGTCTTACACATACAATAACCTATGAAAACTCATTTTAAACTTTTTATGAGCACAAAAACTCAATAAGGGATATAAAAAGAAGGAAATATCACATTAGTCCATTAATAATCGTAACGTATGAAAGCATTTTAAAAAGACATACTTGTCACCCATATATACTTAATTTGTGTAACATGATATTTACACAAGATCCACACAAAAAATAAGAACATAAATAACCATAAAGGTATCTTGGGGCATTAATTACATAATATTGTAACCCTCATGGCTACCTTATAATTTGTAACCCTCATGACTACCTTACAACTTGTGTAACCATCGCAGTTACAAATGGAGTAACCAGAAGTCTGAACTCAATATTACACATAACCAATGCATTATGGGTAAATATATGTCACAAAATTTATCATAAACAATTCCTAAGATCTAAAACATAATCACACAACATGAATATTAGCATAAAAAAATTTCTTTTGAATTTTTTAAAACAAAATTTTAAAAGACGGTTTTAAAAGAAAAGCCCCTTATAAATATCGTATAATTGAAGTGAGACTTAATAGAGTGAATGGAATATATATATACTCTTTAAATATACACAATTAAACATAGTATATTCATAATTCATAACAAAAACTATTTAATACCACATAAATAATTAAGAATAATTTTACCCCAAAGGATGGAAATCGGGTTAAGAATTCCCTTACCTCAGGCTTGTCTTACTTAAAACTTGTTTAAAATTCTTGAAAATTGGTTAGAAGAGTTTTATTAGTGTTTTAAAAATAAATTTTCATGTTTATAAAATATTATATGGTCATTTCATAACCTCATTTCTCCCTTTAATTGTTAGTATTTTTCTCCTTGCACTGTTTTGGGTGAGTTCAATACATGATTTTCATGATCGGTTCATGATGGATGTTCTTATCGATTGGAAGTGAAACTCTAGAATTGGAATGTAGTAGTATTTACATATTCCAAGTACCATAAATTATACCATTTATCATTTTGAATTCTAACATGAGGTTGATTCATAAGTTAAAACATTAATGATGCTCATTTAGATCATTTTAGTGGTTCTTTGATAATAATGACCTCATTTTGTTTTATAAATTAAAACCACGTGTACCAAAGAATTCCAGAACCATGGATGGAAAATAATACATATATTATAAACTAGTTAAACTAAAAAAATGGTTTCATGAACATACTTGAAGGATTTAAATAAAAATGAAATCACATCATCCATGATGTTTGTAATTCGACACATCATGGAAAATGTCTTTAATTCCTTGAATAAGTGGGAGAGGAGCAGAATAATGATGATGAATTTTCCATGAACATGATAAAATCCAGAATATAAATGATTATATATCTTTCATACCTCTTGGATAATAGGGGGTGAGGAACGAAGAATATGGAATCTTGTAATAAAGGATAACTTGATAAATTTTTCATGAAAATTCAGCAGCCTAACGACGTCTTTTAAAATTTCATAAAAATAGTTTGATGAGAGAAAGGGGATATATCATCACTCTAACATAAAAAAGAAAGTAAGGGGGGATATGTAATGAAATATCCCAACATAATCCAAAGTTAATGGAATAAAATAACCTAAAATGGAAGTTAACAAAGAAAAGAAACGAGGATGTTTACCTCTTGATCTCTTCTCCTTGAGATCCATCTTAAGGGCTTTGGTTTTGGTCTTTTGGTGAGACCAGAAGCTCTAGGACGTGGGGAAGATACTTGAGAGGATTATTAGGCATAAATTAGGAATTAATTAAGGATTGAGAGGTGTGGGAAGAAAATGGGAGTAAGGGTGGTATTTATAGTGAAGGACAGGGGGTATTTTTCTTCATTTTAATAATTATTATAATATTTTTGCCCAAGATTATGAATTATATTAGTTAATGTGACCTAAAATAGTAATAATGACATGTGAGTTCGAACCAAGTGGCGTTTCATCACTTATTATGTCATAAATAGTGTATTTTACTGATAAATTGATTATACGGTATTTTATCGTATTTCACTATTCATCGAAAATTCAAGAATTTCCAAAAAATCACAAAAATTTACGCTAACATTTTTCAACGCGTGGAATTAAAAAATGAAGTCCATTTTTTGAAAATAATTTTTTTAAATATTATTAATTTAATTTTTAAATAAAAGCATACTTAATTCAAAAATTAACAATTCTAATTCTATAACTACTTCTATATCACAATGAAAAATTAACCAAGATGTTATTATCTTAAAGCTTTAAGAATATAAAATAATAATAAAATTTACTATTCATTAGGGTCATATTACTATTCATACTACTATTCATAAGGGTATGTTAATATTCACAGAAAAAACAAGTTGGTTTCATTAAATTCCAAATAACTTACTAAACACAATTGTAGATGATAGTTTCTTGAAATTTAAAACATAGAAGTGGAAAAATTATGTTAAAAGGTGAGTTATAAATGTCTACTTAAATCAAAGTTCCATGAATTTATATTTATTTTTAGAAAAACTTGGGGTTTTATATTATCTCCTCCTTCTAGAAATTGTGTCCTAGAAATTTTATTTACTTATTAAAAAACTGAGGGTACTTTTCCCTCATAGCTTTTTCAGACTCCCATGTTACTTATTCAACCATGTGGTTTCTCCAAAAAATATTTACCTGGTGAATTACCTTATTCTACAAAACCTTTTCCCATCGATCAAGAATCTAAACTGGTTTCTCTTCACAAGAAAGGTTCTTTTCCAGCTGAACTACTTCTGGGCTCAAGACATGTGATGAATCTAACACATATTTTCTCAACATTGAAACATGAAAAACATTATGTACCTGAGACAAACTCGGAGGAAAATATATGCAGTAAGCAACTGTTCCAACTTTCTCTAAAATTTCAAAAGGACCTATGAACCATGTAATTAGCTTCCCTTTCTTACCGAAACACATCACACTTTTCCAAGGTGATATTTTAAGGATAACATGGTCACCTACCTCAAAAGAGAAGTCTTTCCTTCTGTTATCTTCATAACGTTTCTGCCTGCTCTGAGCTGTCCTCATGTGCTGCTGGATCATCTTCACTTTCTCAGCCACTTCTTCTACTAATTGGGGCCTCATAAACTTTCTTTCACCAACTTCATCCCAAAATGCTGGAGTCTAACACCAATTTCCATATAAATCCTCAAAAGGAGCCATCTGAATACTGGAATGAAAACTGTCATTATATGAATACTCAACTAAAGAAATATGTTGATCCCAACTTCCCTGGAAGTCCATTGAACAAGCTCGAAGCATATATTCCAATGTCTAAATCATTCATTCTGACTGCCCATAAGATTGAGGATGAAAAGTTATACTAAAATTTAATCTTGTGGCCAACAACTTCTGAAGTCCCTTCCAAAAGTTAGAAGTGAACCTAGGATCCCAATCAGATATAATAGAAAGGGGAACTCTATGTAACCTGAAAATCTTCTTGAGGCATAGTCTAGAAAGTTGATCCAATGAAATTGTATCTCGAATAGAAAGAAAATGTGTAGACTTTGTCAGCCGATCAATAATAACCCAAATCGCCTTATTATCTCAATAAGTATTTGGTAGTCCCAGCATAAAGTCCATGGATACATTCTCCCACTTCCACTCTGGAAGTGGAAATGGTTGAAGAATCCCCTTTGGTAGCTGCCGCTCTACTTTAACCTGTTTACATGTCAAACATTTCATTATAAAATCAGAAATATATCTTTTCATTCCATCCCACCAATAATACTCTCGAAGGTCTCTGTACATCTTAGTACTTCCATGATGAATTGGAAAAGGAGAAATATGAGATTCACACAACAAATCATTCTTAAACTGACAGTCACTAGGCACACACAACCTTTTTCCAAATATCAAAACACAAACTTTATCAAGATTAAATTCTCGAAACTTACCCATTTTAACTAATTCTACCTTTTTCTGTAGCTCACAGTCTTCTTTCTACACTTGCTTAATTCTACTTGACAATGAAGAATACACTAAAACCTAAAACAAAATAGACTCATTTTCTACACCAACAAATTCTATGATAAAATTCCTCAAATCATTAATCAAGGGATCATGTTCCAAATGTATCATGGTTAATGATGCATGATATTTCCGACTCAAGGAATCTACCAATTTGTTTTCTTTTCTAGGATGGTAATTGATTGTGCAATCATAATATTTTATTAGTTCAAGACATCTTCTCTACCTCATGTTTAATTCCTTCTGAGTAAATATATACTTCAGACTTTTATGGTCAGTATATATTTGAAATTTGGCTCTATATAAATGATGCCTCCAAATTTTCAAAGCAAAAACCACAGTTGCCAATTCCAAATCATGTGTGGGATAATTTAACTTATGCGGTTTAAGTTGTATCAAAGAATAGGAAATTAATTGATCATTATGCATCAAAACACAACCAAGTCACTTCAAATAAGAATAAATTTAGATGAAAGACTCATCATTCCGGGAAGGTATGGACAAAACTAGAGCATTCACAAATCTCTTCTTTAGTTCCTGAAAACAAACATCACATTCTTATGTACAAATAAATTTAACCCCTTTCCATGTAAACTTAGTTATCAGGCCAGATAACCGTGCAATGTTCTTAACAAACCATCGATAATAACCTATTAACCCAAGAAAAATTCAAATCTCTGTAACATTTTTGGGTCTTGGCCATTCATCAACTACTTTTATTTTGGAAGGATGAACTGCTATTCCATCCTTATTTACAATGTGCCCAAGAAAAGAATTATATTGCAACCAAATATCACACTTGTTTAATTTTCAATACAGTTTCTTTTCTTTTAAGGTTTTTAAAACAACCCTTAGATTTTTTCCATGATCCTCCTTATTTTTAGGAAAGATGAGAATGTCATAAATAAACACAACCACAAACTTATCCAAGAACTCATGAAATACTCTATTTATAATATTCATGAATACAACAAGTGCATTAGTTAATCCAAACGTCATAACTGAAGGACCCCGAGACACCCTGAGAGGGGAGGGGTGAATCAAGGTGACAAATTTTTCTTTTAATGTGATGGATCTTGTTCTCACGTTTGTAAGAACTTGCTGAAACTATATGATGAATATGATCAGAAAGCAAACATTCAAATGCATAGAGAAGACATATCACTTTTTACTTGGTTCACCACTAAGGGCTACGTCCAAGGAGCATACGTCGACAGGTTGTCGGTCGTACCTAATTTCACTAAACTTCATTAGATGTGGATTACAAAGGTTCAAGAATAGTCACTCTATCCCAGACTCACTACCTTTACAAAATGTTCATGGACAACTCACAACGTCCCTCGGGTCACTCTTGTTGACTCCCCCTGGCTCACTGCCCTTAGTGTAGTCACACTCAGTTTATAGACATGAAGGTCTCTTCATCCTTGCAAGAGAATGTATCCTATGTTTTGTGTACATTCTCTGTTGAAGTCCAACTTTCACTCATAGACTAATCTCAGTTTCCACCAAAGATATCAGGAAATCTTCCAGCTTTTGTGTAGCTCCAAAAAGGAGCGACGTAATCCAACCTCTCCTAGCGCGCTTCTCAAAGACCAGCGTACAAGTTTCAAGAATGGCGCAAAAGTCACTTGTGCGGTATAAATTCGGCGCGTATGTGACACCAACCGACTTACGCAACACTGCCTATTTCAACTCCAAACTTGCGCGACACTGCACCTTTAACTCCCAAACTGCCTTGGTTGCGCAGCCAACAACCGGCGTGCAACCTATACCTGCACGACCCAAATACCACTTGTGCAACTCAACTACTTGCGCGATGAGAGCTCAAAAAATATCTATGTCTCGAACTTCATTAAAAATGAGGTGGGGTGGTCCTCTATTTATAGGCAAACTTGACGCCCTGCGCGGTGGTGCGCAAATGTCCTCTTGGCGCGCAGCTCCAACCGTGATAGCCTCTGTCACGCAACTCACTTGAGTGACCCAACCAATACTTACGCGACCTAATTTAATTTTCCATATTTTGATGTTATAATCACTATGAAAAAAAGGAGTGCAAGTTTCCAAACCTCCAAGGCATCGGTGCACAAGTCCTTTCTCAGCACGCAGGTTACTTGCGCGACCATCCCAAAACAAGCACGACCCTTATCCCTTTTCCATTTTTCCATGTTCTGATCTTGAAAAAAAATGGCGCGCAAGTTTCCTCTCCTTAAAGTACATGGCATGCAAGTCTCTTTGCCAAAATTTTTATTCTATATTTGTCGATTTTCAGGCCCAAAAATTTGGCAAACACTAGGAAATGGCGCCACCTTCAATACTGTTGTCTGGTTGAACTGTATGATCACATTGTTGGTACACATTATGAAATTCCACTGAAGATTGACAATAAAAAAAACCATACTTCAATTCATGCATAGAGGACCATGGTTTCAACAATAACAAAAAATTCTTAATGCCCATATCTAGTACGAAAGGCTGTTTATGGGATTTCATCATTTTTCACCTTTAGCTGATGGTATATAGATCCCAAGTCAATCTTGGAAGTGTATTGAGCTCTCTAGAGATAATCAAACAAACCATCGATATGTGGCAAAGGAAACTTGTTTTTAACAGTGATATTATTCAAAGATCAATAATCAATGCAAAGTCTCATGGAACCATATTTCTTTTTAACAAACAAAACATGATCCCCCCATGGTGATGTGCTAGGAAGAATGAATCCTTTATCAAGAAAATCCTGTAACTAATTTTTCAATTCAGGAAGTCTTATTTGAGCCATACAATATTGGGATTTTGAAATTAGCTTATCATTAATAACTAATTCAATTGTGAATTCGACTTCTCAATCAGGTAGGACACCAGATAACTCATTAGAAAAAACATCAAGGTATTCATTTATCACTGGAACATCATTAATCTGAACAGTTCTGTTGTTTTCCACAATATGAGCAAGATAACTTTAATTTCCATATTTCAATAGTTTCTCATCTTCCTGATATGTTATAAATTGTATAGGTTCATTATTATATACAAACTGAAACTATTTCTAAAAAACAACTTCTGTAGATCTACAGTAAATCTTAGCATGATGAACAGAATTCCAATCCATTCCCCAAATCACATCAAAGTCAACTAAGGGTAAAACAACAAGTTTTGCAGGTAAAGTCTTTCCACAGATCACAATAGAAATATTCTTATAATTCCTATTTTCTATAATATTTCTCCCTGGTGTTTTAACAACAAGTTCAGGTCACATTTGTTGAGGAGATATTTCCAATTTAACAGAAAATTTCTCAGAGATGAAAGAATGTGTAGAGCCTGTATCTAACAAAACTTTAAAAAAAATTTGAGTGAAGAAACAAATTACCTGATACAACTTCATTGGATATCCTGACATCTACTGACATAGTCACAAAGTATCTCACTACACCTTTCTTCTTGTAGTCTAGCTTCTTTGGATCATTCAGATCTCTCTTTGGGCAGGCATTTGCATAATGACCCATCTCACCACATTTAAAACACTTTACTGTCTACTTGATAAGATTAGTCTTAGGATCATTTTAATTTCAATCTAGGGCCATATGTCCAAACTTACCACATTTAAAACACTTTCTAGTTTTTCTAAGACATTCTCCAAGGTGGTTCTTGTCATACTTTTTACAAACTGGAAACTGTATTTTCTTACCATTAGATTTATTTGGTTGATTCTTACCCATTGTATGCCACCTGGGCCTATTCTTATCTTTATTTTCAAAATACACATTCTCATCATAAAACTTTATCTCTACACTCTCAGCACATATGAAAAGTTTCTCATAACTTTTCAATTCATGGGAGGCTAACTCCCTTCGATACCTTGGCTGTAGTCCTGAGTAAAACTCATTGATTTTGATATCAAGATCCAGAATAAGTTTTGGAGCATACCTTGCCAGTCGGGTAAAGTTCTCTTTATACACAACCAGTGAATCTTCTTATTTTTGTTTCAATTCAAGGAATTTTTTCTCTATCCTAATTCTCACCACCTTAGGAAAATATTTTTTAAGGAAATGACTTTGAAATTAATATCACTCTAATGCATCAAAATCCTCTCTATCCCTGATATTCATTAACATTGACCACCACTGATCAACGTCACCTTAAAAATTCTAAATGGAAAGACATAACTTTTTATTTTTTGAACATCCCATAACATTGAATATATTTTAAAGGGATTTAATCCATCCTTCAGCCGCTACTAGGTCAGAAGATCCATTGAAAGTAGGAGGGTGTTGTCTCATAAAATGTTCCACTATTGTCATGTTCCATTGCGGTACCTCTGGTTGTTCTCTTGCATGGATTCCACCGCCATTTATTTCTTTCTTTAGAAGATCCATTAATGTAACAAACTACTCGGTTCCAATCCCTACCATTCTAGGATGTAGATCTAAAAGGATGTCATTCTATTAGTGCCTCTCCTCTTCATCATCCCTATTCCTTCTACGAACAACCATTCAGAACAAACATATCTTAGATGAAGCAACATGGTAATATTTAAATTATATAACATTTCAAATTAATAATAGATAAAAAAATCATTTACGGTATTCTTTTAACATCATCCTAACCCCTAAAGTTATCTAAACCATCCTCTGATACAAACTATAAGAACCCAACATTATTACATACATAATATTAAATTTAGTCAAGAAAACACTTCCTCTTACATTGAGGATCTTTTCATGTTTAGAGCTTCAGATAATTGGGACATTATACATTCAGAGCAATGCACATTGTTACAGAGTGGATACCATAAAAACAGTTTCTATTTTTTTCAAAATTAAAAGCATTAAAACTTAAAACATGATTCCTTGTAATTTCTTCAACATTTAACATGGATTCCTTCTTTTTCTTACACATCCAATAACCTATGAAAAATCATTTTAAACTTTGGATGATCAAAATAACTTAGTAAGGGATATAGAAAGAAGGAAAGATCACATTAGTCCATGAATACTCGTAATGTATGAAAGCATTTTCAAAAGACATGATTGTCACCCATATATACTTACTTTGTGTAACATGAGATTTACAAAATACCCACCCAAAAACTTATAACATAAAAATAATAATAAAGTTATATTGGGGAATTACTTACATAATATTGCAACCCTCACGACTACCTTATAATTTGTAACCCTCACAACTACATTACAATTTGTGTAACCATCGCAATTACACATGGATTAACCATAAGGCCAACCTCCAACATACACATAACCAATGAATTAGAGGGAAATACAGGCCACAAACTTCATAATAAACAATTCATAATATCCAAAACATAATCATACAACATAAATATTAGCATAAAAACATTTCTTTTTAATTTTGTAAAACAGAATTTTAAAAGAGGATTTTAATAGAAAAGTCCCTTATAAATATCATATAATTGAAGTGAGACTTAATAAAGTATATGGAATATGTATATAATCTTTATATATAAATAATTAAACATAGTAAAATTAAAATTCATAACACAATCAATTTAATACCACATAAATAATGAAAAATAAGGTTAACCCAAAGGATGGAAATCGGGTTAAGAATTCCCTGACCTCAGGCTTCAATTACTTAAAATTTCTTTAAAAATCATGTATATTGGTTAAAAGAGTGTTATTATTATTTTTCAGAAACATTTTCATGTTTATACCATTTTATATGGTCATTTTATAACCTCATTTCACCCTTTAATTGTTAGTATTTTTCTCCTTGCACTATTTTGGGTGAGTTCATTACATGATTTTCATGATCGGTTCATGATGGATGTTCTTGTCAATTGGAAGTGAAACTACATAATTGGAATGTAGTAGTATTTACATATTTCAAATACCATAAATGAAACCATTTATCATTTTGAATTCTTATATGAGGATGATTCACAAGTTAAATCATTAATGATGTTCATTTAGATCATTTTAGTGGTTCTTTGACAATAATAACCTCATTTTGTTTTATAAATTAAATCCACATGTAAAAAACAATTACAAGACCATGGATGAAAAATAATACATATATTATAACCTTATTAAACCATAATTTTTTCCCATGACCATACTTTAAGGATTTAAAGAAAAATGAAATCACATTGTCCACGATGTCGGTAATTCGACATATCATGAACAATGTTTTTAATTCCTTGAATAAGTGGGATAAAAACATAAGAATGATGATGAATTTTCCATGAACATGATAAAATAAATAATATACATGATTTTTGAGATTTAATTCCTCTTGAATAATAAAGTATGAGGAATGGAGAAGAAGGAATCATGAAATAAAATAAAACTTGAAACTTTTCTTCACGAGAATTTAGCAGCCTAACGAAGTATCTTAAAATTTCATTAAAATAGTTTGATGAGAGAAATGGGATATCTCATCACTCTTACATAATATGGACATTAAGGGGGGATATGAAATGAAATATCCCAACATAATCCATAGGTATAGGAAGAGAATAACATAAAATGGATGAAAATAAAGAAAATAAAAGAGGATGTTTACCTCTTGATCTCTTCTCATTGATATCCTTGATAAGGGATTTGGTTTTGGACTTTTGGTGAGACCAGCAGCTCTAGGACGTGGGTAAGAGCCTTGGGAGGTGTATTGGGTAGAACATAGGCATGTATCAAGGCTTTAGGGGTGTGGGAAGAAGAGGGGAGTGAGGGTGGTATTTATAGTGGAGGAGAGGGGGTATTTTCCATTATTTAAATCATTATTATAATATTTTTGCCTAGGATTATGAATAGTCTTAGTTAATGTGACATAAAATAGTAATAATGGTATGTGAGTTTGAACCAATTGGCCTTGCATAACTTATGATGTCATAAAGAGTGTATTTTACTGATAATTTGATTATACAGTATTTTATCTTATTTCACTATTCATAAAAAAATCATGTATTTCAGAAAAATCCCAAAAATTTAGCCTAACCATTTTTCAACATGCAGAATTCAAAAATTATGTCCATTTTTTGAAAATAATTTTCTAAATATTATTAATTTAATTTTTAAATAAAATCATACTGAATTCAAAAATTAACAATTCTAATTCTATAACTACTTCTATATCACAATGAAAAATTAACCAAGATGTTATTATCTTAAAGACTGAAGAAAATAAAATAATAATAAAATTTACTATTCATTTGGGTCATATTACTATTCATAAGGGTATGTTACTATTCACACAAAAAAATAAGTTGGTTTTATCAGACTCCAAATAACTTACTAAACACAATTGTAGATGATAGTTTCTTGAAATTCAAAACATAAAAGTAGAAAAATTATGTTAAAAGGCTAGTTATAAATATCTACTTAAAATAAAGTTCCATGAATTTCTATTTATTTTTAGAAAAACATGGGGTGTTACATGAAGAATTTCAACTGACATATTACGAACACCTCTATGATGGAACTCCTCCACAGGCCGCGATGACTGATATTCTTTACCTCTACCTTCATCAGTTTCAATCTATTTCGAAACAGCTTCCACAAAAACCTCTAGAGCTTTACCCTTCTTGCTATCATCCTTACTTTCTATAATCTGGGTTCCTTGACAATGAACATCCTTTGAATGGCATTGGAGATCCTTACTGCAAACCACTGAAGCATGACCCAAATGGCAACATGAAGAACATAAGTCTGTCTAGTTATCGTAGATGACCCATTGCCTGCACCAGAATCCATCTCCAATCGTAATCCATACATAATCAAAAGATGATCGAGGCACGTCTAATTCCGCACAAACTTTTGGATTAACATGGTGACAAACTACCTTAGTGCGACTATCCGAGCACAAAAATATACCGAAGAGATTACCTAACAAGATAATAACAGAGGGATTCTGGAATGGTAAAGGAAGGTCAGAGAAACTTACCCAAACCTCAATAGACGGTGAATCACGATTGATATGAAATTAGAAGGACTAATGGAAGAGGATAAATCTGAACCCGTTGAAGCTACATGGAGCACTCAACCAGTCCTTGATGAGGTCTGCTTCTGATTCAAATAGAATCATGATGTGGTGAATGTAAAGAAATCCAACTGTCACCCTTTCACGGAGATCCCATGTGATGAAGATAAACTTATCAAACACATCAACCGAAGGTATCCTCAACTTAAAGCGAGAAACCAAATTGAGGTTCAAAAGGGCAGAGGTTTCTAAGAATTCATAGGTCGAGGTCTGAAGACTAGGGATGCCATCAATGAGGTCTAGAACTTTAGGGCTTAATGAGGATTTCCGGAATGATAGATGGAAATTTGGTTTGGAGAAGGTATGAAATGTGGGCCCTGCTCTCCTGATGAGCAACGAAGCTCCCTCCCCCACTGAGGGGGGAGTGAATGGTGCTAGAGCCTCCATTGTCACCGAGGAAAGGAGAACATCTTAGGGTTCTCCCATTCACCCTTCAGGGTGTATAATGACTCATAGTAAAAGGATTGAATATAATCAACCCATATTCTCTTCTAAATATTTAAATCAAAGTGAGATAATATATACTGAAGGATTTTCTAATCAGTAAAAAATGTAACATTTTCTCTTATCAAGTAATTCCAAAAACAATTTAAATCATTAACCATTATGGCCAACTTGAGATCATGCGTAGGGTAATTTAGTTTATGAGGCCTCAAATTCAGAGAACCATACATGAAAACCATATCCTTCTACATCAACACTACCGTAAGACCGACAATGGATGAATCAAAAAACAAGGCATACTCTATATCCGACTCATTAAGAATAAAAAATGGTTTGGTAGTCATCTAATTATTTAACACCTAGAAGGCATTCTCACATGTCTCAAACCATTATAACTGGATTCAAATTTTGGTTAATCCCAAAAGTGGAACATCCAAATGGGAGAAGTATTTCATTAAACTTTGGTAATAGTTTTCTAAGCTCCAAAAACATCAGATATCAGAGACATTCTTAGGCTGATCCTAACATAAAACAACTTTCACTTTATCTAGATCTATTAGAACTCCTTCATCGAAGATAATATGACCCATGAATTGTACCCTGTTAGTCCAGAAATGGAATTTGTATATCCTAGTGTATAAACTATGATCTCCTAGTATACTCTGGACGGTGTCAAGATGTTTGGAATGATTTTCATTAATCTTTTAGTACACTAAGATGTAATAAAAAAATTTCAACTATGAATAGATCCATGAAAGTATGAAATATTTGGATCATTAGGTCCATAAACACTATCGGCACATTGGTCAACCTGAACAATGTCACAAAAAATGTATAAAACCCTTTCCTTATCTTAAAGGTAGTCTGTAGTGTATCAAAAGGCATCACCCTTAGCTAATGATACCCCGATCTCAGATCAATCATAGAGAACACTAAAGCACCTCTAATTTAGAAAAAATTATAATTGATTCAAGGAAGAGGGTATTATTTCTTAACCTTAATCTGATTCATCTTCCTATAATTGCTAAAAAACTACAAGGACCCATATGCCTTCTTGTAAAATATTATTAGAGATCCCCATAGTGATATACTTGGATTACTAAATCTATTTTTCTTTAGTTCCACCAATTGAGTTTTTTTTCATGAATTTCTTCCAATTCCATTCTATATGGGGGAATATAAATTGGTTCTACCGCTAGCTGCAACTCTATTGTGAACTCCACATCCCTCTAGGGTGGAAGCCCTGATAAATCTTCAAGAAATCCATCCCCAAACTGATCCTACATCATAGGAAATATAGACTACTCTACTCCACTATCATCATGCATAAGAAAAGACACTTGGACTGTGGGTTCACCCAACTGCTGATAAACTGTCCATGCATGACCATCTTGAATATCCCATTCTCATTAGTGAACACAGGAACCTCCTTCCATGGATGTAAATTTCACCCTCTGATGGTACCAGTCTATATGGTCCTGGTACGATACATTCTAATCCATTCTCAAAATTATCTCAAAACTAGATATGAAGCACAAAAATGTCCCACAAAAAACAGTACCCACCAACCTCAAGATAACACCCTTTACACTGCTTAATATATTCATCTTTCACCCCAAATGGTTTATCAATCAGCATGAACCCACACACATGTTCCACCCCTAGTCCCAACACACTGAAAAAATATAAATATATATAATAATGATAGGTATTTGTATCAAAAAGAGCACTAGAAAGTGTGGAAGCTACTAGAATCGAACCTCAAACTATTGATGGCCCAAACATCACCATCTCCAGTTATAGACTAAATTTCATGAAAATGGAATGTTCCTCTACCTTGATCTTCGATATTAGTTCTTGGTACTGCACTACCCTGATGATATGGTCACTATAATCTATGTGTATCTAATCCATTTTCCCAATAAATACGACATGTAGAGCTCTAACTACCTGCATGCTATGGGAAAAATGATCCCCTATTTGTACTCTTCATCGGCCTCAATCCTCCACCCATACACATTTTTTCAGGGGTTCCTACAAAACCTATGAACATTACCTAACCTTCCACATGATTAACACTCAACTGGTGGTCGGGGAAACTTAATGTGAATTTACCTGATTGGTGGAACTGATAGAAAAAAACTTGATCACTATCATGAGACACTGATTCCATTTTCTGAATACTCTATCCACCACATCCCCAGTGTAAACTCTCAAAGAGACATTTCCTTCTATCAAAAACTGCACCACCCAATCACCCAACTAAAACTATTTATCAACAACATGAATCCTCCTTAATATTCCCTTATAAAATAAGGGCCCAACCTTCCACCCATAAAAACCTCTTCAAACAGAATATATTCACATGATACTTAATCTAATGTATAATACCATCCTAGAAACATATTTCTATAGGTACCTCATCCCCTACCAATGCTGAGGTGAAGCATTTAAATTTATTTAAGTGGCCAACAAAGTCCATCATGGACATGGATCCTTGGGTCAACCTCATAAAATCCACACCCATCTCTTGCCTCAAGCTCCCCATATAGAAATGTTCTAGAAACTTTTTTTTGGAAATCCTTCCACATCACACCATCATCCAGATGGGTATGAACATGAACATCCCACTAAAATGTTTCTTAACCCGGAAACATGTAAGTATCTAACTTGAAAATATTATCACGAGGAGTCTCTAAGTGATCAAGAATTTTATGAATAGACTATATAAAATACATGAATGCATCCAGTCTTCCCTAACCAGTATAATTCAGAGGGTGTTTCAACTAAAAATCATTTGTCAACTAAAATATATTAGGAACAACCCACCTTGGGTCCCTCTCCATAATCTACTTCAAATAATATAATTTGTTATGGGATTACTCCTCTCCCCTACTACCCAGGAGAACTATGTTTTCTTTCTCCACTTATGGAGGTGAATTATTAGAGATGTCCTCTTATCACCCAACTAGCACATGAAATTGTAGTGACATTTATCTATAATTATAAACACAAATCATATGACACTTAACATAATAAATCCATATTTTTCACAAAATAGGTCTCTATACTATCCATAAATACCCATTACATATAGGTTATCAAAAAGTATATTTTCAATCTTCTTTCACTACATTTAACCCTCCCTATCATGGGTTATAGACAACATAAGTTAAAGCAACATACATAGTAACTTGTCTTTCATTATAATCCTGTTTGAAGCTATTAAAACACTTAAAATATAAATCCTTTCTCTTATAATAATTTCCCATTTGATAACTTGTTACAATTTTTTTTTGAATCATTTAAAACCATTTATTAAAAACAATTACATAACCACTATTTAACATTATTTCCATTACCCAATTGTATAAACTTTAATATAAATGAATTTCTTTATATTTTTTAGTAAAATTAAATGCATTTTATCCCTCATGTCCACACATCTTCCCCTTGTGTTCCTACCATGATGCTTGTCACATATTTTACTACGTGCCTAATATGATTCTTGAATGTGCATACTCATTCCATTGCATCCAATAGAAAAATATCACAAAATTGTCACATAACACAACAAATGAATCACCCAATGCTGAAATATCATTTAACCATAAAACACACACAAAGAGCAAAAATATTACAATTGGAACATGAGTTTTCCCCCATACATGGGTTATCTAATGCCAATAACGAGCTCATTTCCAAGCCCCAACACATCCTAATCTCCCATATTCCATTCCTAAATAATAAAACCACAAAAAACCCTCCTATAACACTTTAAAATATCCCTGAAACAGAATCCACTAAGCCAGGGCCCCGAGCTGGATCGCCACATGACCTTAAGAACACCTCCCCATATGCTTGAGGTTTCTGAATTGTAGCGAGGGTCTAAAGACCATGTGGGGAGACTATATGATCTTTTACATAGTAATCCAAAATAGATAAAATATGAAGTAAACAAAATTATAAGCAATCAACCAGAAACATACATTACCGGCCGTTTCCGAAATATGGCACAAAACATATCCAAATGATAAATATGTCTTGTAATGATAACATTACAGAATGTGATCAAACCTAAATGTAAATATAAATACCCAAATATGAAAAATGGGACCTGAATCTAATTTAGGATCCTCATCCATGCACATCTCAGGCCCACTCAACTACTCAGAATAGAGCCTTTTCTATTTTCTTGACCTGCAACCATGAAATTTTCTTAGGTACCCAATCGAGACCCTGGTAGGGTGTGAGTACAACTCAATACTCCACCACCAATGGTGTCTAAAAAATATACAGTATAATTATAAATTACCTAAAAATACTAGAGAAATGAATAGGTAACAAAAGAATATTAATGTGTCAATAGTTAAAAATATTTACATTAACCATTTTCACCTTTTCACTATGTTTTTGGAATGCACATCATTTACAATACGACCTAAGATGGTCAATTACTAAGCATAAGTGAGTAAGTACAGTTCCCTCTCTCACTAGGGAAACCCATTTCATAATCAATTACATCACACTTTACTTAAAGCCTCAGTCTAGGTAGTTCCATCCAATTCAACCATTAAGGTCCTAGATCCTTAGTTGGAATCCCTAACTCATGCATTATAGGGGTGGGGTTTAGAGCCTCAGTCCAACCCAACCCATGGGTGGAGCCTCAATCCATTATCCCATACACCACTAAGCCATGTTCACATGCCTATGTATCCATTTACCACATAAAACACATAAAAACTATACATAATCAATACACATAACATTCAAATTGTATAACTATTCAACATGTGAATTAAAAACTTTCCTTAACCCATTAACACCATTACCATTTACATTGCATAGCCAATTTAACCCATTTTCACTTCTCATGCCTTAACCTATTAAGTATATTCCCAATTACTATACTTTGTCCTATTTAACATAATCATTAATTTTTATACGTTATCCCATTGAACACATTCATAAATTTTCAAGAATTTACCATTTTAAACATGTTCACCATTCCATATACATTAACCCACTCATACATTTCTAGTGAAATTTATAATTCATTTAGAACAATCAGATTATTCCTCTCACCCATTTCATAATAAGATAAAAAATACCTTATGACAATATATAATTATACCAACAACTATCAATATTTATTTCTCAATATTACTAACCTATAAATATGTTCATTAGGGAGATATAATTTATCCATAATTATTTTAATGCTTAACATCACAATTTTTGATGTTCACAAACGTTGGATCACCCCATGGGTGGAACCAAATCGGTCTAGTAAACCCCAATTCATCCCATAGTGATCATGAGGGGTTCAATTCATCCATTAACAAACCATTTTTCCAAATATATCCAAGGGAACTGAACTCACAATAAGATAAAACCATTTACACAACTATACAAGCAAAAATATACTTCTAGACTATGGGATATGACTTGTAGACCACCTACCTCGATTCTGAAGATGAATACACCCTTAACCTCATCCTTTGAATTGGATTCAAACACCATTTGAAGTAACAAACTACCATCCACTGGGGAAAATGGTTTTAGGGATTCAGAAGAGGATAAAAAAACTACAATCCCAAATCTAGAAAAGTGAACAAAGAGGAGTATTTGACTTAACCAGATCTTCAATCCACAACTAACGGTGCTCCGAACATCCTATAATTGAACGAGATTAATCCATGGGACGACTTGTGGTTTTAGGTTCGTCACTAGGGCTTGATGAGGAAAAATGAGGAAGAAAATCATGTGAAACACTTAAAACTCCGAGGGGGAAATGACAATTTATCACTTTTTAATATAGAGCATGGTTTGGATGAATGGTTTTCCAGACCATGGGACAATTATTCTCCATCCTCTATCCAAGAGTTTTCTAAGTCTAAAGGATACTTAGGGATCCTATAGAGTTTGAAAAACATTGTGCCAACCATGTAGAATGTCTATCTAAGATCACATGGCCTGACCTCCCCCTTTTCATGGTTTGTTTAACCATGAACCCCTCTTCCTGGCCAGCATGTTTTGGAAGAATGCTTACCCCTAACCATGTTTCAATAATTAATAATTTACTAAATGGCCATTTACCCCCATTATTTTGGGTCCCAAACCCCCTATAAACCCCCGATCCTCCTCGTACATTTAGTAAACATTTCATTATCCCATTTAAGCGATTTAAATCAAAATTTAAACAGTTATATACATCCATGAATTATGATATCTTACAATGAGGCACTAAAATACATATATATCCAAAATATAAATTTTAGTTTATATTGTGCCATCACAATAAGATAATTTATATATGAAACATTGGAAAAAACTTACAAATAATATTGTTTTTAAACAACATGTTAAAATGAAAATTCAATTCAATAAATAATTCCATCAAATCTAGTAAATCATTTCATATAAAAATAATATGAAAACCAACAAAATAATATTTTATAATCAAATAGGTCATTACACACTAAGAAATTAAATTATTTTATAAAACTACACTAAACCCCCATTTTATTCATGAATTAATACATATCCTTTGAACAGACCTCAAATAAATTTAATCCAAGTTATATCATGAATATTTACAACACAATGGAGGAAAAAATTTAAAAAAACCCCAAAATCAACACATCCCATGAATAATTCCAAACAAAATCACATTTCTACTAAAGGAAAATCCGAAACCAAAAATACTTCAAAAATCAATTAATGAGTTTATTTTTTTAATGTTTTCTAGAAACAAAAACATATCAAAATAACCATTATAATATGTAAACATATAAAATATAGACACCAAGGTACTTATTTTTTAAGACAATGAATACTTACGACATAAAAAATTTTATTTAAACACTAATGGATACCCCTAAAATGTTTTATTTCACTTTTAAATCCACATGATAGAAACAATCATCCTAAAACCAACCATATAAAGTACAAGTTTCTCATTTGGGAATTTTTATCCAACAAGGTGTAAGAGGTACAATTTCAATGAAACATTTCATGTGAATTGTAGTTTAATATACCTAAGTTGAATAAAACAAGGTGCATTAAAATATAACTCAAAATCAAGAAAACTAAATCATGGATTTCAAAAATATATCAACCCCATTTATAACCAATAGGATATAAATTCATGATATCCTTTAAATAAATTTTATAGATTTAAATATCTAGAACATTTATTACACGTTGAATAATATTTTGTAAAGATTCATAACTCTTCAATCCATAATAAAAAAGGGGAATCCAATAGTTATTTAAACAAATAAAGGATTAAGATACAAGATAAAACCAATAAAATCAGTTATTTATGAAAATCAGATGACTTAGTTAAATATAATTATAAACATTAACTCATATAATGACCCGATAATCTATTTCCAATTATGTTTCCTCAAATATAATTCATTTAATTGTTGTTATGAAACTTATTTAGTGAGGAATAAATTTATATATGTCATGATTTATCATAAAATCTTCCATTAAAGACTAAACAACCACCATAAAAAATCAGTTCAATAACCAATCCTCATTACATATAAATTTTCCATTATAATACTTTCTCAAAATTTATATTAAATTATAAAAAAATTTATGTAAGAAAATTTATATTTAAAATATATATATGTTTATAGTACTCAATAATAGAAAAACCTATTTTTCAATAAAAACATTTGTCTAATTGGTCTAATAAGATCTATTATAAAACACTCCATTTAAACGATACAAAAAAATCCCATTAAACACTTTTCATTAGTTCAAATTTATGAATAACATGTCTATATGTAATTAAAAATAATTAAAATAGTTTAGATAAATAAAAATTGAATGAACAATAAATAATACAAAACACAAACTCATAAAAATACCCCCTTTCATGAAATAATCCATATCCATTTTAATTATAAATAAAACAATTAAAAATTAAATAATATAATTATCATTATTATAAACACTAAAAAAGTATAAATTTAATATAAAACATAAAAAAACAATTAATAAGAGAGGAAAAATAAAACCACATCCAGACTAGATGCCTATCTAGGGTGCATAGTCTATATCCTGTACATCCTACTGAAAAATGATGGGAAAAATTAATCATAGAAAAATATGTTACTCATATAATTCATTTGTAACTAAATAATGGATACATTGAGTATTCTCCCAAAACTCATTCATACAAATTACCTAATCCCTGAAAGTCTTATCTCTTGTGTACTAAACTCAAAAAATATTGAAAACAAAAATCTAAGGACTTTGATATCATGTTTTCATAAACCAACTAGGACCACCACAATCCTAGAACTAATGATTTTCCTTGGAAAGGGTTAAAGGGAGTTCAAAATATCCCCAGTCTAGAAACTTGTTCCTGGGCATCAAGATCACTCTCTGGGAATAGTTGTACTAAATTAAACTACCATGAAGGTTTGAAATTATTACCAAAAAATACATCTCTATAACTTTAAAAGTATTGTATTCAAGTAAATAAAACCAAGAAGCAATAATTAATATTTTAATAGAAAAAATCAAAATGAAACACTATCCACTATCACTACTAAAAAAGTATACACACAAATCATAACTAAAATAAATAATAAGACTAGATATAAAAATAATATCATATGGAAAGGTGAATTGGTTATACAATAATAAAAAATCAAAAAAATAATGAATTAAATTCCCACTACTCATCTCCATTTTACGTAAAGGATCATCTCACCATGTCACCTCTATAGATTGAATTAAGATGAACCTTGAAATCAAATCCTCTAGGTGGTTAGAACATTTTTCCTATAGTTTAAGAAAATTGGATACACCAATTAGATTATATAGGGTGTGAGAAAATTGACCCCTGTAAGATCCCACAAAGTGTTCCATATACAGATTTTTTTCTAGAAAATTCAATCTATTCTATTTTGGAGTTAATAGATGAATACTATTT
Source organism: Viscum album (assembly GCA_963277665.1). NCBI lineage: Eukaryota > Viridiplantae > Streptophyta > Magnoliopsida > Santalales > Viscaceae > Viscum > Viscum album. The sequence continues at coordinate 1,627,817,855 of OY728121.1, read as the reverse complement.
AAGGAATTTTTTTTAAAGAAAATAATAATATTTCATTATAATTGAATTAAATTAAGTTAATTATTAACCCATTAGAGAAAATTTCAATAATTTAAATCATGGGAGTAAAACCTAAGGTTACTGAGGCTAAGGTTACTTATTTGAAAAACTTCATTATTTTGGCATATTCCCTCAACTATCAGATGGATAAAAATTACCTCATTTGTTATTGGTAGTAATATATATGTACATACATATATTATATATTTATTTTAAGTAAAATCAAAAGGGTAAAAGTTCTATATACTAATATAAGATATCCTACACAAGCATCTAACTTCTGATGTTGTTGAATGAATACAAATAAACCATCATAGAACATTTTATTTATCATGAAATTAATAAGGAGTATTAAGTTCACATATAAAATAGGCCTTTTCAATTTTAAAATATAAAAATTATAATTAATAAGTGTGTTTGATATAAATAGACCTATAAATCATACATATTAAACATTAATAACATTAATAATATTTTATTTTAAAGTAAAATCATCAAAGATTCAACTATTAAATTGTGAAAATGAATTGACCAACCCTAAAACCATTAAAACCATCATGAATAGATAAAATACACATAATTTATGGAAGAGGGATCTACAATGGTGAGAAAAAACATAAAATTCACAAGCACAATCCATAAATTAAGAAACAATCTGGGTTTTCTTTGATCCAGGGAAGAGATAAATCAATGATTAAAATAAAAAATTGCTACTTGGAGGTGAAGGAATCCATTAAAAAGGAGTCTCCTTGAAGAACCATTTAAGAAAACACACAAACACTTGAACTAGAAGAGGGTAGGAGTGAAGAAATGGAATGAGAGGGAGATAAATATAATGTGGAGGATAAATAAAGGGGTTATGGAATTTAATTCAATTCATTCAACTTTATTAATTTTATAATTTTAATGTTCTGGGAAGGATAAACAATCTGGCCACACAGTTTTCAAAACTATGTACCATCCAAGAAGGTGGAACTAGAATGACATAGTTACATTTAAGGTTTAATAGAATGGTTATTAAAACTATGGCACCAAAGTAAAAATATTTATTGAGAAAAAATTATATGGTTTTCATGGTTTACTACAAAACGAGTACTTATCATAAAGAAACCTTAGAAAACCCACTTTTCCAATTTTTTTAATGATTTTGAATGAAAATTACTTGGAATGAAAATTTTGGAAAAAATATTATTCATACATTTTTTAAATTATAGTAACATAATGGGTGTGATATCTCTCCATTTATGGAATCATGGATGTTCCATATTTTTAAGGAAGCAGTGTCTAACTAAAATCTTTTAATTTCATCTATCAGATGGTCAGATGTGGTTAACCATTAGATAACTATTGATGATCCAGATGGTCAACCAATAAAATGGGATGTGTATATAGATAACAGGATTATATTTTAGAATTATTCTCTTACTACATTTTTGGGAATAACTTTCATTATAGTCTCAACCATATAGAAATTGTTTTCAATGATATCACCATGAGAATTGTGCATGCTAGAGGGTAACGTTTACTTTATTTGAGACTATTAGGGTGGGATCATATGAGATTAATGGTGTGATTTGTAATGAGTAAAATTATAGTATTTTATATATGGTGTTTACAATATTACATTTTCATTTGATATTATATATCACATTAACAAAGATCTAATACTTTATTTTTTATTGAGACACTCAATAGATAAATTATTTTTACATTACATTATAAAATATGAATTAAAACTTATAATTTTACTAATAAAATTATAATTTATTCTATTATGTCCTTAAAATCATTCAATGTACACTTCTATGTACCATAGAGATAATGAACCAAATAAAAGGGTGAGCTCAAATGCTCCATAAGGTAATGTGTATAATGTAATCTATGATAAAATAACATTGGAATGAATAATATAAAAGTAATAAATATAAAAAATGTTTTCCATATAACTAATATCTGAAATATGAATGTATCCATTGATGAATAATAAACAATAATAATAAAATGTATTCCAATAAATTATTTCATAGTTATAGAATTCATAATTTCAACCATCATAATCTCACCAACATGTTCTCATGGTAATAAATCATAAATAAATTAGCAATGAATTTCCTAAATAACCAAGATAGTTTATTTCACGATACCTATAATTTCATCAAGGGGCTATCTAATATCATTCCCCACACATCACTTACCAAATATAAGGAATTCATCATATGAAAAACATGGATATTAATAAAAAAAATAATCAACATTCCTTTGTAATAGATAATAATATATATTAGAAAACTAGCATAAAATGTGAATATTTACCAACTCAATAAATTACAAAAAATGATCATAATACATCCTAAGAAATAATTACTGGTATTAATGAAGTATAAGAGAAATTAGATATTTTTTTATAGATGAGAAATAAATTTATAAATATATTAGGTATTTTCTTTGAAAACAAGAAAAAATATACTTCACTTTTATTAACAATTAAAAAATTAAGAACAATGGGATTAAGATTTTATTCAAAAATCATTGAAATGGGTTATTTAATCCTTTTACCAATTTTTTTCATTATTGTGGTAATAATTAGTCATACAGTAAATGTTAACAAATAATCATTTCCTTCTTTTGTATAAAAATTCAAAACTGAATTTTCTAGAGAAAATTAAAAAAATTACTTTAAAAATTTTCTATGAAAATCCAATGTTAACTAATATGGAATTTAATTTATGTATTAAAATAAAAATAATTGAAAAAAATTAAGAATACAGATATGGAGGGAAAATAATCCTAAGATATAAGGTTTATTTTTATTATAATCATTTTTGTTGATATATGTGACATAGATAGGATAAGAAGAAAAAATAATTAAAAAATATAAAAAAATTATAGTAGAATAAAATATATATGGGGTTTGGGAGTAATAAACATAATATCCCCTCATTGGAAATTGAACTATAAATACTCATAATTAAAAATGGGATTTTAACATAAACACTTCCTCAGTGTTCTTCTAAGTTGAATATACTCAAACCTCTAATATAGTAAATTAAAACTTGTTAAAAAATACATATAAGAAACATATTTAAATTTATCATACAATTTACTATTTAAATATAATTTATTATTACCAATTTATTAATAACTGTTTTTTGAGTTGGTTGTTTTTGTTTTAACTGCTTTGTTTTCCATACTTATTTTGATTTGAATGTTCTGGTCCTTAAACCTTATTCTTGGTTATAGAATATTAATAATTTTAATAATATAATATAAATTTAGTTATTATATAAACACTATTAGAACTTTTGAGGTAATTTAGTTCTATAAAATTAAATGAATCACTTCATGGAGGTATTTTTCTACACATTTTACAAGAGATTGTTTCATTTGTTAATGGATAAAAAGAAAGAAATTTATATAATAATTTAGCTTTAAAGAATCATAATTATATCATAAATATCATATATAATCATTAAATAAATCTTTATTATTATCCATATTTGTTGGAGATGAAAAATTAAATATGTTTTTTAAAGGAAGTAGTAGTACGCACATACTTACAATAAATAACTTCATTCTCTATTATATAGATGGGAAGTAGAAAATGCTTATTCTATAAACATAAATAAGTTTATATAAATTTATTTTATATATTATATAATATTAGTATATAATAATATATTCTTAATATTTATATGTTGAAATAAACAAGAATGACCCCTATTAATAAAATTACCTCTTCTTTGGGTATCCACTATTGGATTACACCTTTATCCTTCTCTTTAGTGTCAACTATCTAAAAAATTTATTCATTATAATAATACTATAGTTCTGACAATATTTACTCATTGAAAAGTATATGTGTTAAATTCAACATGTATTTAATTATAATTGAAGCATGGAAGACTTCATATACTTTATAAATTTTTGGTGGCTTAACTAATCAGTAAGACACAACTCCAATTCACTCAAGAATATCAAAAGGCCTAATATACCAAGGGATTAACATCTACTTTTTAATAAAATTTTATTACACCCTTAATTGGATTCACCTTAAATAATACCTGATCCATTACTTGAAATTCCATATTCTCTCTCTAATTAGTAACTTTTCACTTTGAAATACTATGAGATTCATTGATATGATTTTGAATAGTCCACACATTCATAGTTGTTTCCTAAACATGTTTTGGGCCTAATTTATTAATTTAACCAACCACATCCAAATAATTATAATTAAATCATATATTTTCGAATAATTAATTATATTATTATATATATATTATTCAATGGAATCAATTATTTTATGAGAATTCAAGTAGTGAAAAATATTTATCTCACATACCTTGAAATTCAAGAGAGAATGATCTCAGAATGTATTTTAATATCTATATTTTCCTTTTCGAAAACCCATCATATTGACGATGATTAGTGGTTCTAAAATTTATCCAACAATTAAGAGCATATTTAATACTCAAAAAATAGAATGTGAACAGAGGGTTCTAGTTAGATACAATTGATATAGGTGCACTGTGACATCTAAAAACATCATAAATATGGATCCATGTATATAAAAACAAATTCTTTAATCAGATAATAATAATTATTTTAATACTATGAATTTAATTATATTAAATTCTCACGGTTATTTTAGTTTAGAGTCATAGCTAAATTGGGAGCACACTTACATATCAAACCACTGTAATACAAAGTGGAAACATCCACTAAATTCAAATTTTTTATACAAAACATGATTCTTAAATTTAAACACTTATTTCATTAAAAACTAATTCATTTATTTAAATATAAATTCCTATATTATAAATATAGACCATGATATAGTTTCATAGTGATCTTTAAGCCCTATCAGATACATTTGAAAGTGTGGGATGATAAAAAATTCACAGGTGGAATACAAAATGTATGAGAATCATTATTCTATTTTGAAAATCATGAAATTGCATAGAAAACACCATTATAATAATTAACCTTGAGATCAAATTGATCTTTAATGTACTAAATAAATAAACTTCACATATCAATGATTTTAATTAAATGATTCATAAAAAATCCAAAAATAAAATTTATAATCCTGAGGGTTTCTTTTAAAAATAAGTACTTATAGAAACATTTTTTTGGGAAACACACTTTTCAACCTTAAAGAGGGAACACACATTAATTAAAAAAAATATCATTAAAATTACTTATAAAATCATAATATTTCAATGAAACATCATTTAAAGGCATAAAAAGTGGTATAGTAACCCTGGGACATCATATTCATATCAATATTTCTATCACTCTAACAAACACTCTTAAAAATGGAATAATATTCTAGGTAAATTCTATTATATAATCCATGGGGAAGAAAAACATTACCCAATGAATTGAAGATCTATATTGATCTCACCCATCATTATCCAAAATGACCAAGCACCACAAAGAAAATAAAACACATAAATATTTCATTTATAACATAAAATACCCAAAAAATATACTATTTAAAAAGTATGAAAAATAACTTTCGAGATTCCTATAAAAATAAGGATAAAAATGATTTTTCATTGAAAAACCATAAAAAAATTCCATGAAAAAAGGTGAATAATATATTTTTTTAAAAACCATGAAAACATTTAGATAAATATTAGTAAATAATAATGGTATTTAAATCAAGAAATTTCATTTCTTTAATGTATTTAGAAATAGTTTTTTCATAATTTTTATAAACTAACACATATATAAAACGTAAAAAATATACCTTTTTGAACTAATGTAAGAAATATAAATGAATATATTTAATGACTTCAAAAAAATCAATTGTGTATAATAATAAATTTCTTATAACATTTTAGGAAATATTATAATGCAGTAAATGTTTTAGAAAGAAAACTATGAAACATTTTAAATAATTTTTTTGATTAAATTCCATTACCTCAAGTATAACCCGTCATATATGTTATTTATATCTTATATAATAAACAAATATTAACTATTTACTTGTGTGAGAAATAATTTTCATGTTTATTTTCTTCTTTTAAATCATTTATTAACATATATTATATTGTTAATTAACTAATTTCATGTCAGATGTTTTGAGGAAATTTGGTGCATAATCCCAACAAAACCTTGGTACTATGGTAAATGGGGTAATTAACCCATAAAAACTAGAATATAAATCATCAAATAGTTAAAAATTTTACATATTAAATTATATTTTAAAAGTATTCATGAAAATCATAAATAAAAAATGAATCGCATCGCTTCTTAGAAGTAGTAGTCCACACTTTTTCATGAGTGATGTTTTAATTTTCCAACAGATAGAAGTGTATCAAAGTAAGTAATTTATTATTATTCCTAAATCATAATTATGTTATGAATATAAATATATGTATATATATATTAAATTATAATAAAAACCAACCATGTGATTCTGTAATGAGAATTAAAACACATCATTTCATAGAGGTTGTAGTCCACATATATGCACAAGAAATGATTTTATTTACAATATGACAGAAAAGGAGATGAAAAAATGACACCATAAATTTTAGGTAATTTACCATTTTATTATGTATTTTTATGTTATATAATACTTGGTTTGAGTTTAAAGAGTCTATGGATAGTTTTCTAATTTTATAAAAGTGTTTTTAGTGGTTCATGATTTGAAAATATTTAAGAGAAACCATGCACTATATCCATGAAAACATGAAACATGGTCTTGAAAGTCACTAGGTATGTTCATATTTGGTGCATGGTTTTTATAAACCATTTTAATTCCAAGGAGTAAATGTGCGATTGGGATCCTTTGGATAGTTTCATGTTCATTGTTTGCATACGATTTTCCAATTTTTTTAGCACAACCATGTGGCCCTCTAATTAATGGACAGTGGCAATACATGGTTGGAAAATAGTTTTCCAAACAATGTGAAAAAACCATGAATATCTATAGTTTAGAGATAGTATAAAACACATGGGTGGATCATAGTTTACAAAACCTTGTACCCTTCCCATGAGACGTGCATTAAATTAATCAAAAATTAATGTTTAAAAGGTATTAAGGCCTTGGAACTCTAAGTTTTCTTCAATTATTACTAAAACTCAAACTCATCTCCTTCCCTATGAGACCTTAGTGATCTCCATTGAAGCAGAATTATTTTTTGATGAATCAATGTGAATTAGATCACCCAAATCAACATTAAGTCTCTATTTCCTTACATTATCATTAGGTATTTTTATATTTACTCACATAGATTCTTAGATATATTCTATTATAAATAGATCTATGATATATGTTGTGTTTCTATTAGAACATAATTGGATATTTTAGAGTAAATTTTTCTTGATTCAGAAATTAGAATATTCTTTTAGTTATTCTTAATTTGCATTGTCTGTTGAGAAGTAGGTGTATTATCTCTTTAATTTACATATTCTATAACTTGAGTAGTTAGTTTTTAAAATTTTTATTTCTTGGATTTGAAAAGGGAACATTGAATTAATTATTGAAAGAAAGTCATTTTTGATTTATTAACTCCAAACATGGAACTTGGACGATGGTTTGAAAACCCATTTGATTTATAATTTTAAATCAGGGATTTAAAATTATAGATTTCATATAATGTAAGAAATATGTCCCCTAAAATTTTTTAAAGGGAAGTAATTTTTTATTTACAATGAAATTATATGGAATATAGTTTGGGAAAACATGGTTAGTGTGTGTTTATTTGAATTGGACAAGACCTTGAGTAAGGGGCATGTGATATAAAGAAACCTATATATTATTCACCTCATGTCTACTTCATGAATTGATGAGAAACCACCCAAGAGACAGAAATTATCACCTTCCCATGTGTGTGTATGATAGAAAGAAAATCATGGATAACTATTCAAAGTGGAATTAAATAATTAAAAAATTGATTTAGATAAATTATTTTACATTAATCTATATTTTTTTGATGGATTTTTTTGTTCTCAATTTCAAATATTTTAAAATGAATAAATATTTTATAAACCTTTTTTGGATGTGAAATAAGTTTTAAATTATGAGATAACGTGTTCCTTTACTAGTTCTATGAGTTGGGATGTTTTTTGGGGAAACCATAATGAGTTTTATACTTACCACATTCTTGGGGACTTGGTGTATTTACATAATTTTTTTATCATGACAACATAAAGGTAATGGTTTCATACTTCTCTAGTGGTGAATCATGATGATTCTTCCTCAGTTCTATTTTGGGAAAATAGAATTGTCTCATTGTATCTTTGTATTGATCCCACTAGGGTGTTACTACATTTCATATATTGACCCACGATTCTCATAATAAATAATATATTTTTAGATGAATATTGAATACATTACACAAACACACACCTAAGGCCCGTAATAGTTTAGTGTCTTCAGAGACTTGGTACACAATTTTCAAATTTGGTGAAAGATATTCAGAATCTCCCATAAATAGCTTCCCCTTTAGTACTATTCAAAATTGAACCCTAATTAAAACCCATTCTCCATAACCTGGAGAAAGGAAATATAATAAAGTGTGAGCTCACATGCCCAATAAGGGTAAAAAAGGGAGATACCTAAGCATAACATGAACAAAAGGGTAGATAACATGAACATAAAATTTGAAAAAATTACCCATCATATCAAAGATTATAATAATTTGTCATGAAATAAATATTGGAAGTTCTTAATACTTCAATCATAATTGAATAAAATAAAACGAGCCATGAGAGCATAATATTGGAATAAATCATAGGTTTGTGGAATACACATTAGTTTATAACATAACAAAAATTTATAATTAGAGAAATATTCACTCATTAAGTTAAGGAAATGAAATAATGCGCTCACATAAACATATGGACATGAAAACAGGTCCACATATAATATTATGGAAATAAAAGATAGGTTCACACATAACAATTTGAACATGTAATAAGGTTAATGAATAGAATTTTGAACATGTAATTAGGTTCATGCATAACATTATAGACATGTAATCAGGTTAAAACATAACATATATTATCATGAATTATCCATATTTATCCAATGCTTTAGAGTGAGATATAGGTATCATCCGTTATATAATGTAAATATTACATATGTGTTCAACAAGATCCTAGAAAATTCTTCATATCATTACCAATGATATAAAATGGGTTTTAAAAAAATTTAATCATATCATAATTTATTGAAAATAAATAAGTCTAATAATCGTTTCATCATTTCATCATATCATAACCCAGGGAAAAAGAAGTGGATTTCATAAGAATTTCCTAACGATGTAACCTGTGGAAGAGAAATGAGTATCCTAAAATCATTCCATTATAAAAAAGATTATATAAAAATAATAATGGTATACTTGGTTTATATCCTCATAATATCATAAGTTACATAAAGTTATTTCATCTTCGATGGAGAATGATTTTGAAGGGTCACATGGAACATTTGTTGAATAAAATAGCATTTCATTGAAAAATAAATTTTAAAAATAAAAATTAATAATTTTTTGTTAAAATTATTTTGTTTGAAAATAAAATTGAAAAATTATAAATGAATCATAAAATTTAATAATTTTTATGAAAGAGAGAACTTTTATTTCCATCTCATACACATTAAAACTAATATTCCTTTCACATTTTTAGTAAAATACAAACAAGCCTTATTTGGATAATGATATAAAGATTCCTTTATTTTTTTTAAATGTAAAACATTGGTAAAAATTCCAAAACAATCATCTTAATAATGTTAAAAAAATTTATTTTTTAGAGATCATGGTTTTTGAAGAAAAATGGTATTTGTTTGAAGAGAGAAATAAAAAACATTTTCTCTAAAAAACTATTTATCAATAATTTTATGTACCAAAGAGTGAAAATTGGAAATATTACCTTAAAATATCATCAATAACTATTGGATAATAAAAATAATTATAATTATTGATAGGTAGATCATAATATTTAAACATTTGAAATTTAATCATATAAAATCGCGATAAATGATGAGATTGTTATATAAATCCATTACCACTTTGGTAACTTTTGAAACATATTCCCCATAAAAGATAAATCCTAAAATGGGTATTTAATATCAATAATTTTTAGTATAATCATTATTAAATAAATTCATGGGAAGTATATACACCACAAAAAATAAATTGGTGGTGAATATGGTATATATCTCATTGAAGTAAAAACTGGGACAAAAATCACATACCTTAAGTCTTGAATTCTTTTATACTCATTAGAACACCCTTCTTAATAGAAGTTTTTTATAAATAATTTATATCACCACAAATATATATATATATATATATATTACACATGACAATTTATTACCCCTTCATTACCAATTACTTGTTCAAGTCATCTTTCGAGTAATAACCACATTTTCTTTGCTAGATGTTTTAATTTTTTATTTTATGGCCTCCTTCTTTGATCATGGTTCCATCATCTAAATAATAATAATAATATAAATATAATATATATTCAGTATATATGTATTTATATTAATGCATAAAATATAGATATAGAAAATGAAATACACTGTTCATGGAGATGGTAGACCGTACGTACACATGAACATTTTTTCCATTTTTTAGAAATATTGAAAGAATTTAAATAATATATTACGATTCTAGAATAATTTTTATGTCATGTATATCACATATTTTACTTAAACACATCCTTATTACCTTCCATGTAAAGCGTGAATGAATCACAACGCTTTGTGAGGTGGTAGTCCGCCATACACACGAGCGACGTTATTTTATCCCCACAGAATGGAAAGTACGAATTTATATGTGATATGGTAACTAAATAAGTATAATAATATCATAAATATCGTATAAAATCATTTTATCCATCATTATAACAATCTATGGGAGGTGGTAATGGAAAAATTAATGACATCATCTTGTGAGGTGATAGTCCTCGGTACAAAAGAATGATGATTTCGTAACCCATTAGATGGAATTTTTGATGATTTTAGGTCATTCAATTAAAATAAAAAATATCAGTACATAAAAAGTACTAAAGTTATTATATCACACTACGGGAAAACCGTTATTTGTTACAAGATTTATTCTCGTCGCAAATAGTCCTTTTAAGAGGTTATTTGGGACGGGTTGAGCAACCCGTTGCAAATAACCAATTATTTACGATGGGAATAGGCGCTCTGTCGCAAAAACTTTCACGTGGATTGGCGCGGTTTGCACACCAAACCTCCCGAAAAGGTTATTTGGGACGGGTAGGCACCACCCATCACAAATGCTGGGAGGCGGTAAGACCTAGTTGTGATGGGGGATCCCCCGTCGTAACTATTTTGACCCCGAAGGGTATTTGCGACGGGACCCATTGCAAATACCCGGTGGTGGTAACAAGCTATTTGCGACGAGATGTTGTCTCATCGCAAATAGTGTGTTGGTAGGTTAGTTTTTGCGACGGGACCCGTCGCAAAAAACCTTTTAACCTCCGATCATATTTAATGCGTCCAAATGTATTTGTGCCGGGACCCATCACAAAAAAGTACAATTAGTGACGAGATTCCTGTTGCAAATACCATCGTCGCAACCCATCGAACCTATATATACCCTTCCATTTTTTCTTCTCTCCTGAATTCCTTCTTCCTCTGCTTTTGTAAACTCTAATTTTAGAGTGAAATTTTTTGAAAGTTAGTTTTTTTTACATAGAAGATGTGAAGCCATCTAAAATTATAAGAGATCAAGTTTCAAGGTATTTATGTTTTATTTAATTTAGTATTTATTTCATTTATTTATATTAATTTTAATTATTGTTGATTTGTTGTAATTAAGTTAGATTTAAATTTTTTTGTCATCAATATTTATTTGTAATAATAAAATTGAATTATCAGTAATAATTATTAGTAATTAGTAATAATTAATAATTATTTACAATAATTAGTAATGTATACAAATAATTAGCGGTAATTAGTAATTAGCAGTTGCATTTTGCAGTAATTAATAGTAACAAACTCTAATTAGAAATAATTAGAAATAAATAGTAATAATTAAAAAATAGTAATAAATATTAACAATTAATAATAAATAGTACTAATTAGTAATAATTAGTAATAAATACTAATAAATACTAATAAATACTAATAAATACTAATAAATAGTAATAAATAGTAATAAATGCTAATAAATACTAATAAATTGTAATAAATAGTAATAAATACTAATAATTAGTAATAAATACTAATAATTTGTAATAAATACTAATAATTAGTAATAAATAATAATTAATAGTAATAAATACTAATGAATAGTAATACATTCTAATAAATAGTAATAAATACTAATAAATAGTAATAAATACTAATAAATAGTAATAAATATTAATAAATAGTAAAAAATACAAATAAATAGTAATAAATACTAATAAATAGTAATAAATACTAATAAATACTAATAAATAGTAATAAATAGTAATCAATACTAATAAATAGTAATGAATAGTAATCAATGCAGATCCGGGCTTCAACGGCTCTCTCAGATCGTCTCTCGGCTTTCAGCGGAGCTTGGAGGTGGGGTTCAACTTGGTGTTCTTCCTTGGTCTCGCCTAAATCAGCGGTGACTTCTTTGGTTGGGGCCATGACGGGATGGTTCGGGATGTTGTCTCTGCTTCGGCGGACGGTTATCGGGATTTAGGGTTTTTACCCATGTGTTCTCTACATCTTTTGGGCGTCCTCGGCGTAGCTGTGGTGTTGGAGTGGGCTTCGGTGCGACTTGCTGTTAAAGGGTGATGGTCGTTGTAGATCTGGCTTTGACGGATCTTGATGTGCGGAGATGCTTCAGTGTGGCGTGGTGATGTGGTGGCGGCAGAGACTTTGGAATGATTTATTTTTTCTTGGGTTTTTTGCATAAGATTTGGATTTGGATCAGACTCTGGTTTTGTAATGGGTTATGTCCCACTGGGCTCTCGAGCCACTGTATTTTGAGTCCTTGTGCCAAACCTACGGGTTTGCTATGGGCTTTCGGGTCCCTCTTTTCCCTTAAAAGGGTTTGTCTTTTCTTTTCTTTTTAATAAAGGGGTTCACCCCCAACTTTCTTAGTATATACTAATAAATAGAAATAAAGAGTAATAAATTGTAATAAATAGAAATAAATAGTAATAAATACTAATAAATAGTAATAAATACTAATAAATAGTAATAAATACTAGTAAATAGTAATAAATAGTAATAAAGAGTAATAAATAGTAATAAATAGTAATAATTAGTAATAAATAGTAATAAATAGTAATAAATAGTAATAAATAGTAATAAATAGAAATAAATAGTAATAAATAGTAATAAATAGTAATAAATAATAATAAATAGTAATAAATAGTAATAAATAGTAATAAATAGTAATAAATAGTAATAAATAGTAATAAATAGTAATAAATAGTATTAATTAGTAATAATAAGTAATAATAAATAATAAATAGTAATAATTAGTAATAAATAGTAATAAATTGTAATAAATAGTAATAATTAGTAATAATTAGTAATAATTAGTAATAATTAGAAATAATTAATAATAATTAGTAATAACGACTAATACTTAGTAATAATAAGTAATAGTTAGTAATAATTAGCAATAATTAGTAATAATTAGTAATAATTAGTTATAATTAGTAATAATTACTAATAATTAGTAATAATTACTAATAATTAGTAATAATTACATATAATTAGAAATAATTACTAATAATTAGTAATAATTAGTAGTAATTAGTAATAATTAGTAGTAATTAGTAATAATTAGTAATAATTAGTAATATTTAGTAATAAATATAAATAAATAGTAATAAATACAAATAAATAGTAATAAATACTAATAATTTGTAATGATTAGTAATAAATACTAATAATTAGTAATAATTAGTAATAATTAGTAATAAATAGTAATAATTAGTAATAAATAGTAATAAATAGTAATAAGTACTAATAAATAGTAATAAATACTAATAAATAGTAATAAATCGGAATAAATATTAATAAATATTAATAAATAATAAAAAATAGTAATAAATACTAATAATTAGTAATTAATAGTAATAATTAGTAATAAATTGTAATAAATAGTAATAAGTAGTTATAAATAGTAGTAAATAGTAATAAATAGTAATAAATAGTAATAAATACTAATAAATACTAATAAATACTAATAAAAACTAACAAATACTAATAAATAGATATAAATAGTAATAAATAGTAATAAATACGAAAAATTATTCATAAATACTAAAAATTGTTAATAAATAGAAATAAATAGTAAAAAATATTAATAAATACCAATAAATACTATTAAATACTAATAAATACTAATAAATACTAATAAATAGTAATAAATACTAATAAATAGTAATAAATACTAATAAATAGTAATATGTAGTAATAATTAGTTTTAATTAGTAATAATTAGTGATAATTAGTAATAATTAGTTGTTGTAATTATTTATCTTCTTTTTTGGATAGTGTTTTTCTAATTTCAAATTACTCAAAAATAGTAATGATTTTATATTTGTAGAAAAATATGGAAAAAAGAAGTCGAAAATAGTCATTATTAGATGACCGCACTTGGATAAATTAGCCCAGAAATCAAAATGGTTCTGGTTTAAATCCTGTATATATTAAGGTCGTTGAAGCTTTCTTATCATTTTCATCATAAAAACTAGAATTTGTTTCAGAAGTCACAATTAAGTGTCATTGAAAAAATGTTCTCTGAGAGCATTTGAAACATTTGAGAAGGTTGGAGGACATCTCTTGCGGTTTGGTTTTCAACCATATAATGTTTTTTGGTAACAAAACAGTGAACCAGTTCCAAATAAGATACTAATAACATGATTATGGAACCATCATCGTTTAAAAATTTAGTACATGATATTGTAGGTCCATTTGTTCAATAAATTGAAACTTAGGATGTTATTGATTTAACTCCTGAGTTGATACCATCTGAATTTTATGAGTTGTTGAGGTCTGATGAGGATGCATTATATCCTGGTTGCAAGATAAGAAAATTAGAAGCGTTTGAAAAATTTATGGCTATTAAATTAGATAATGCAATGTCAAACAACTGTTTTGATTAGATATTTTATTTGGTTAAAACCTAGTCGCCTGAAGGAAATGTGTTTCCTATAAATTACAATGAGAGAAAGAGGCTGGTTCGTAATCTGGGGATTTATTATTGGAATATTCATGCATGTACAAATGATTGCATCTTATATTCTAGTGAAAATGAGTCATTGGATAGTTGTACCACATGTGGACAATCGAGGTATAAATAAGCTCAACTGGGGAATTCTGGATCAATTTCTATGAAACAGTTGAGATATTTCCTCCTTACAACCAGGTTTCAGCATTTGTTTTTGTCTTAGAACACAACGTCGATGATGTCATAGCACAAAACCAAGATTTCAATCGATAAAATCTTAAATCATCCATTTGACGGTGATTCATGGAAACATTTTGACCGACTGCATCTGTATTTTGATTTAGAAGCCCAAAACATGTGATTGTGTCTTTTTACTGACAATTTCTATCCATTTGGTTCTTATGGTAGTCAGTATTCATGTTGCCCTGTCTTTATAACTCCATATAATTTACCTCCATAGATGTTGATGAAGGATCCCTATATCTTTTTGACCTTATTAATGCCAGGACATCCAAAAAATAATATTGATATTTATTTGAAACCACTGACTGATGAGTTAAATTCATTATGCAGTAATGGTGTTAGTACATATGATGTTGTTGCGAAAAAAAATTTCATATTAAAAGCTGCATTGATGTGAATGATTAGTGACTTCCCATCATATGGAATATTATGTGGCTGGAGTACACATGGTCCGAAATCATGTCCTTATTGTATAAAAGACAACAAAGTCTTTACGCTCATCACTAGAATGTTTTTTTTTGCTATTTTGACTATCATAAAAGATTTCTTCGAACCAATAATCCTTTTCGGAGAAACAAATATCATTTTATAAAAGGCACAATTGAAAGGGATGAACCTCAAAAAAATGATTTCAGGTATAGAGTTAAAATCAGTTTTATTTTCATTAACTCCCATCACATTTGGGCAAACTATAAGACCCCATCCTTAAACATTACTTATTCTTGAGTTATTTCAAGAATACACATTGAGGATATTTTCAGGTTTAGAGTTTTAGAGAATTAGGACATAACTATTACATCTCAAAAAAATTACAAAGTGGACACTTATACTAAGATTCCATTTTTTTCATAAAATAAAAACTCTTAAAAAAATATGTCTACTTCCATGTTTTAGACATCATGGCTTTCCTAGATCCTATCCTTGACCCTAATCTACTTTATGTCCTATGAAAAACATTTCAAAAACATGGGATGAGAATAAAAAGCTCAGTAAGGAATACAAAAAGAAGGAAACTATTAGTTTTTCAAAACAACAAGTAAACCATGAATACTTTAACATAAGTAATACTTTTCACCTTTATGAAGTAGTAAATACTCTTCACTGAATAACAGATCACTACTTACCCTTTTGTAACCAAAATATTACCCATATAAAGAACACATAACATATAAAGGTAACTTGGAACATAAATGTAATTAAATGGAATAACCATATGATCGACTTCCACACATTTCACTAAATGTATTAGCCATACGACCGACTTCCATACCCAATACATTGGAGGTTATAACGTAACCACCCATCCAGGTATTCAGGGCACCACCCGTCACATGGTTTATCACGTAACCACCCGTCAAATGTACAAGTACCATTATAACACATAATATATTTCAAATATAAACATTTCAATAATAACATTTCATTTTCAATCACAAGAAGTATTTTCAAGATTTTGAAATAATCAATACATTTTCATAAACCATTCATAAAGAGATTTTTGAATCAAAGTGTCCCATACCACTTTGAAGCTTTTAAATGAATTATAATTTTAAAACATTAATGTCCATATAAATAAATCCTAAAGCCCATTTTGAAAACATGGAAATTAAGGATAAATATTTAGAATAATAAATCTTTAAATCATTTAAAATGATATTTTAGTTAATGAGTTTTTCTAACAAAAAGAGAGACGCTTGAATACAAATAATTGAGGTATAAAATTTAATAGGAACATTATAATATCATGAGAATAAAGGGATTCATGATATAATATGTCAAAGGACTGTATATAAACCACATAATATTGAATTGGTGCATAACAACAATGATGTCTCAATGGAAATGTAAATTGAGATGAAATCCCTTATAAAGATGGTATCCTTAAATTAAGGATAAATAAATCACATAATTATGTGTGACAAATATAAATACACCCAATATAAGTGGATATTAATTTTAAAACAATCAGAGGTCATTCACATGTATTTATATCATGAAATAATCAATAAGTAGAGGTTTAACCCAAAGAATTGAAATTGGGTTTAGAAGTTACCTTACAAAAATTCGACACCCTAACAGATTCACTTTAAAATTATAAAAATGAGTTGATGAGAGAGAAAATGGTATCTCATCAATTGGACATAAAATTTACATCAATAAGGATATATAATAACATATCCCAACATAATAAGATTTAAACTAAAAGACATAACAAAATAAGTCTTTTAAAAAGAAGAGGGTGAAAGGTTCCTTTACCGATTTGGTAACTTAAGAAACATAAATCATATGAAGGAAGGACCATAAAGAATTGATGTAAATACCCATAAATGAAAGTATATTACACAAATAGTGGAATAATGGGTAGTATATACACCACTAAAAGGTGATATTTACAAATATAGCATGAATCTCACGGGAATAAAAAGTGAGATAAAAACCCATTACCTCATTGTAATAAATCGATTCGTATGACCAAAAGATAATAAGCGCCAAATGAATCACAAAATACCATGAATATAAATATAATCATGATAATATATATCAAATTTCAGTACACAATACACCACATGAAATAAATAACTGGAGAACAATGGAAATCTCAAGTAATTAAAAGTGAGATAAGAAATCCCTTTCGAAGATTCGGCAGCCTAACGACACCACTTAAAACTTCCAAAAATGGATTGATGAGATAAAATAGGGACTCTCATAATAAGAAAATAAAAATTACAGTAAGTTGAATATAAAATAACATCCCCTAACATAATAAATATGATCTTAAAAGAAATGACATAAAAGAGAGTACTTAAAAAGAAAGAGAGAGGTAGGATCCCTTACCTTGAGTCCGACTTGTCTTGTTCGTTTCTTTATATTACTGAATAATAAATTTTGGTAAATTTATAATTGATTAAGGAATTACTTTAAATTTTATTATTAAATTCGTATCACATATTTTCATGTTATAATAATTAGATTATTATGTTAGTTCATATCAGACGTTTTGGACGATGTTCAGTACATGAGTAAAAAATGAACTTGTTTGAAAAGAATTGTCCATGTAGTTATAATTATATCATCTCTAGAATAGTATTGATGATTTAAATATCATATATATCTATTATATTTTCATTTTATACTATTCCATAACATTTAGAGATAAAAAATGAAATGCACCGTTCATGGAGACGGTAGGCCGTACGCACGCATGAACGATACATTCATTTCTTTGTCATATTAATGGAATTAAAACTAAATAAGAGATACATATATATTATAATTAAAGTATAATATATTTTTTATATAGGTTACATATGTTCATTAATTTCATTCTTTATACATTCCATGTATTTCATGAACGAGTCACATCACTTGAGGGGGCGGTAGTCCACACTTCCTCAAATGAAATTATCGCAATTACACGACATTAAAAGCATAATGATGTGATTTAAACATAAAATACAGAATCATATAGAAAAAATAAATACCATATATATCATATATAAATATAGTTACATCTTAATGGCCACCATGAAAGGTGTTAAAATAATATTGAACAATCATCGTTTCGTGAGGCAGTAATTCGCCATCCACAGAAATAGTGTGTTCTTTAACCATTAGAGGGGGTGTGTGTGAGTGTAGGTAGAATCCTTATCATAAAAAAATCCTAGTATTTTGAGTATACTATTGTTATTATGGGATAAAATAATAATAAGATAGGGGTGACTGAAGAAGGAAAATAAAATGAGGAAACTCGAGAAAAGACATTACATCTAAATCGGGTAACTCTTTTCGATTTGAGCCAAAGGGTTCCTTGGGAAGACTTATGCCCAAAGTGAGTCTTCTAGGAGTAATAGAGGGATGTGGAGAGATAATATGTGCTGAGGTTAGATGATCCAAGGGATTTAAAGGTGTGGGTAAGGGGGTAGAGGTGGGGGCCTTTTATAAGATGGAGGAGGGTTACTTTTGGAAAGTCTTGAAATGTTACATTATTATAAAATGGTTTTAGGATTTAAAAGGTACCAAAATGATATATTTAGAGTATAAGGAGATTAGGGTTAGAAATAAACACATTAAATAGGCTTTTTACAACTGTAATTATTATATTTTACCTTATCTTTTCATTTTATATAAATCAATCATTAATGAGGTAATCACTGCATCATCATGGCGTCATAAATAAATTTATTTATTTAATGTTTAAAAATTATAAAAAACTACCATTATGTAGTAAATATTTTTAGCTTTCTAATGAATATTTATAGTCTAAGAGATAATTTATGTAAACAAAATATTTTTTTTTTACTTAGGATATACAAACCTTTGTTATATTTCTCTTCTTTTGTAAAAATAATGTCATAAATGTCACTATCACACCCATGTGACTCCATGGGCCCTAAGGTTTGGTATAAAACTTCTCATGGTCATACATGACTCAAAAAATTGGATTTGGACACAATTTGGGGTCATTTTATATTATTGTGATATTATTTTATTACCCTTAACTACCCGATTACTAATTAATCATGATAATTAAAGATAATTACCGTCGTTACTATTCATAATGTCCAAAAAACAAGAGTATTAATTACATAATTTGGATCTTTTGATTACAAAAATGGAATCCATTTTACCAAATTCCAAACACATAAATTTCAGTAATTAATTTAAAAATAATTCTCGTTGTCCCAACCAAAGACGGGTTTTTAAGAAGTAAAATTTATCAAAATATTTACTTGTTTTTACATCCAATTGAAAGGTTAAATGACTTCTAATGAAAAAAATTGTATTAAATGATTAAAAAATAATTAAATTACCCTTTAAAACAAATTAAAAAGAACCATATAACTATATAATTAAATTAGATGAAAAGGTAGTTTTGAAGTAAAATGCAGTATTTTTCACTATTCATTAAAATGAACATTTGTCAGAAAAATACCAAAAATTTATCCAAAGTAAAATATATATTTCAAATTGAAAAATTATGTCCATTTTACCAAATTTAAAACATATAAGTTTCATTAATTAATTTTATAATTAATTCCCACTGTCAAACAAATAGCGTGTTTTTATGAAACAATATCTATCAAAATATTGACACTTGTTTATGTCCAATTTTAAAGTGAAATTAATTACAATGACCACCATAGGATTAAATGGTAAAAATATATTTCAAATAAACTTTAAACCCAATTAAAAATATAATCTAACCATATAAATAAATTATATTAAAAGGAGGTTTTGAAATAAAATACAGCATTTTCACTATTCATTAAAAAATGAACTTTATCGGAAAAATTACAAAAATTTAGATAATGTAAATTTTGATGTCACTATTCTAAAGAAGGATTTTATTTTGTTAAATATAACATATAAAATTTACAAAAATTAGTTTTCAAAAGTGTTCTCCATCAAAAGGCGATTAATCGACCTTTTAAAGAATATTAGAATATTTATTCATAAAATTGGATTCATTTTAATTTTAAGCCACTATCATTTATTTCATAATTGTTAAAATATTTAACAAACATATATAATAATTTTGTAGTTTGTTCTGTTCATTCCCGCCATTACAACGACTAGGCGTTAACTACTATTTAAAATAATATTATTATATTATTAGTGTGCAATGTAAGAATTCAAAGAAACTCATTATTGCATATTGGGTATGCCATAGAACATAGAATTCACTTTAAAGTAATATTAACATTTTATTCACAAATATTAATAAATATGAAAATGTCATATTCTTTATTTACCTGGGATGTTACAACCTTCCCCCCTTTTGGGAATTGCATCCGCGCAATTTTAAAATTGGGCTCGAAAACTTCATCGAAAGCCCCACATCAGAAAATGAGTCAATAAAACTATCACTTTAAAAGAAATAAAGAGAAGTATAAAGGTCACCCAAGACAAAAGATACTAGGATTCCATGAAAACATGGATATAGAGGAGAAAAAAACCACCATGTTCTGATGGAGAGTGATATAAAACATGTCTAGGAGAATGTTAACCACTAGAAAATCACAATTTTGTGATCGGTTAAACGGTATTTGATTCCCCAGTAGGAAAAGTTAACAGATTTTTTTTTTGTTTTAAGTTACTTTTCATTGAGGAATTTATTTATGGGCTTAACTAAAACATAAGTAAACATACTTCATTTTCATGTAGACTTTCATCTCTTACTTGATTTCTAACACAAACTCATATTTTCTCCAAAAGATGAGTATTTAGGATGACATGTTCAAATTAAGAGCGCTATAATCAACTTCTAGAGAATCAACTAACCCACAATAGAGAAATATATATTTTCCATGTCTTTAGACCTTAACCGAAACCAAAATGGTTAGTAAAATATCAAATAATCCCCAAAAAGGATAATCTTTTACAAAAAGAAAAACTACGCTTAATATCCCAAATTTGTCCAATAAAACACAAAGTTCATCAAAGACCATTCAATAAACAGCTATCTATAAAATTCTTCAAGGTAATCCAAACTAATATTGAAACCCAAATCCTTGAAGGATTTAATCACATAGTCTTCCAAGGTAAATCTTGACATTTGTGTCCAAATAACATCAGTTACCCTTAATGTATCATACTGAAAAGTAATTAACCTAATCACACATCCTTCATGATAGGTTAATAATTTCCATAGACAACCCAAAATCAACTTATTCATGATTCAAAAGATCATCAAAATAAAAATAATTAGTCATTCTAACCAGGGACTTCACATAGTCTAGTGGTAGGTGATAAATCCCAGTCACACTTTGGTTGTGGGTTCAATTCCCACAGCTTCGTCTGAAGTGACGGGTTGTCACATGGTCTATGTGTTGTCCTTTTTCCAAAACTATATAATTCTTAAAAAATTCCCCAAAAAGAGATAAAATCTTCAAAAATAACCATAACATAATTTAACATCAAGTTTATCTCATGATTTACATTTTCCGTCATAACATATAGTAACTCATAATTACCTCAAAAGTAAGGATCATATAAACCCTAATGGTTACCTTCATAATTATTACCTGAACTTCCACATTGAGTTGGTTCTCTCATACATGATGTATTAGAGAACTCACCAAGGTTCAAGTGGTTAATCATGACTCTTGATTGCTGGTTGAGAAGAACCACAAGAGTGATCATTGCATATCCCATATCATTCAGTTGTTCTTTCAGAAAACTGTCATAGTTTTCTTCACATCCACTGTTACTTTGGTGCCTGGTAGATCCATCCATTTACTAAAACCAAAAAGTTCAGTGTGAGTATATCATTATAATCATCATATAATATCTTATGAGGAGAGTAAATACTAAGATATAATTATTCATGTTATCTTAAACTAATTCACTTTATCTAAAACTATGACCCTTTCTGAAATCCTAACCACTATGGTAATGTAACTTATGCTTAAAGAATACCCTAACCTCTAAAGTTATCTAAACCGACCATTGATACCAACTATAAGACACCAGCCTTAAACATTAATTTTTCTTGAGTTATTTCAAGAGTAAAAATTGAGGATATTTTCAGGTTTAGAGTTTTATAGAATTAGAACATAACTATTATATCTCAAAAAAATTACAAAGTGGACACTTCTACCCAGTTTCCATTTTTTTTCATAAAATAAAAACTCTTAAAAAGAAAGATGTCTAGTTCCATGTTTTAGACAACATGCCTTTCCTTGATCCCATCCTTGACCCTATTCCACTTTATGTACTGTGAAAAATATTTCAAAAACATGGGATGAGAATAAAAATCTCAGTAAGTAATACACAAAGAGGGAAACTATTAGCTTTTCAAAACAACAAGTAAACCGTGAATATATTAACATAAGTAATACTTTTCACCTTTATGAAGTAGTAAATACTCTTCACTGAATAAAAGATCGCAACTTACCCTTTTGTAACTGAAATATTACCCATATAAAGAACACATAACATATAATGTTAACTTGGAACATAAACATACTTAAATGGAATCAACATATGCTCTACTTCCACACATGTCACTAAATTGAATAGTCATACGGCCAACTTCCATACCCAATGCATTGGAGGTTATAACGTAACCACCCGTCCTGGTATTCACTGCACCACCTGTCATACGGTTTATCATGTAACCACCCGTCAAATGTCCATGTACCATTATAAAACATAAAATATTTCAAATATAGAAATTTCACTAATAAAATTTCATTTTTAATCACAAGAAGTAATTTCAAGATATTGAAATAATCAATCCATTTTCTAAACCATTTAAAAAGATCTTTTTGAATCAAAGTGTCCCATACCACTTTGAAGATTTTAAATGAATTATCATTTAAAAACATTAATGTCCAAATAAATAAATCCTAAAACCTATTTTTAAAACATATAAATTAAGGATAAATATTTAGAAGAATAAATATTTAATACATTTAAAATGATATTTTAGTTAAAGACTTTTTCTAACAAAAATAGAGATGGTTGAATAAAAATAATTGAAGAATAACATTTAATCAGTACTTTATAATATCATGAGATTAATGGGATTCATGATATAATTTGTCAAAGGACATTATATACACTGTATAATAGTTAATTGGTGCATAACAACAATGAAGTCTCAATGGAAATGTAATTTGAGATGAAATACCTTATAAAGATGGTATCCTTAAATTAAAGATAAATAAATCACATAATTATGTGTGAAAAATATAAGTACACCCAATATAAGTGGATGTTAAGTGTAAAATAATCAGAGGTAATCCACACATATTCACAGCATTACATAATCAAGAAGTAGAGGTTTAACCCAAAGAATTGAAATTGGGTTAAGAAGTTCCCATACAAAAATTCGACAGCCGAATGGTGTCACTTTAAAATTCAGAAAATGAGTTGATAAGAGAGAAAATGGTATCTCATCACTTGGAAAATTTATTTACATCAATAAGGATATAGAATATCATGTCCGAAAATAATAATATGTAAAATAAAAGACATAACAAAACAAGTCTTTTAAAAAGAAGAGGGTGAAAGGTTCCCTTACCGATTTGGTAACTTACGAAAAATACATCATATGAAAGAAGGACCATAAAGTGTTGATTTAAATACCCATAAATTAAAATATATTACATTAATAGTATAGTCATTAGATACAACAATCAAAGGCTATAGTGATAAATATAGCATGAATCTCACGGGAATAAAAAGTGAGATAAAACCCCTTACCTCATTGTAATAAATCGAGTCGTATGAACAAAAGATAACAATAACCAAATTAATCACAGAATACCATGAATATAAATAGAATGATGATAATATATATCAAATGGAATTACAAAATACACCACATTAAATAAATAAGTGGCGAACAATGGTAATCTCATGTAATTAAAAGTGAGATAAGAAATCCCTTACGAAAATTCGGCAGCCTAACGATGCCACTTAAAACTTCCAAAAATGGATTGATGAGATCAAATTGGATCTCTAATAATAAGAACATAAAACATAAAGTAATATTAATATAAAAGAACATCCCCTAACATAATAAATATGAACTTAAAATAAATGACATAAAAGAGAGTACTTAAAAATAAAGAGAGAGGTAGGATCCCTTACCTCGAGTCCAACTTTTCTGGTTCATTTCTTTATATTCCTGAATAATAAATTTTGGTCAATTTATAATTTCTTAAGGAATTAATTTAAATTTTATCATTCAATTAATATATCATATTATCATGATATAATAATTATATTATTATGTTAGTTCATATCAGACGTTTTCGTCGATGTTCATTACATGAGTAAAAAATGAACTTGTTTGAAAAGAATTGTCTATGTAGTTATAAGTAAATCATATTAAGAATAGTATTAACTATTTAAATATCATATATATCCAGTATTTTTTCATTTTATACTATTCCATAACATTTTGAGATAAAAAATGAAATGCACTGTTCATGGAGACGGTAGGCCGTACGTACGCATGAACACTACTTTCTTTTCCTTGTCATATTAATGGAATTAAAACTAAATGAGATAGATATATATTATAATTCCAGAATAATATATATGTTATATAGGTCACATAAGTTCATTAATTTCAATATTTATAGATTCCATTTATTCCCTGAATGAGTCACATCACTTGAGGGGGCAGTAGTCCACACTTCCTCAAATGAAATTATCGCAATTACACGACATGAAAAGAATAATGATATGATTTAAACATAAAATATAGAGGCATATAGAAAACATAAATACCATATATATCATATATAAATATAGTGACATATTAATGGCCACCATGATAGGTGTTAATATAAGATTGAACAATCATCGTTTCGTGAGGCAGTAATTCACCATCCACAGAAACAGTATGTCCTTTAACCATTAGACGGGGGTGTGTGTGAGTGTAGGTAGAGTCCTTATCATAAAAAAATCCTATTATATTTAGTATACTTGTGTTATTATGGGATAAAATAATAAAAAGATAGTGGTGAGTGAAGAAGGTTAATAAAAGGAAGAAACTCAAGAGAAGACATTACCTCTAAATCGGGTAACTCTTTTTGATTTGATCCAAAGGCTTCCTTGGGAATACTTATGCCCAAAGTTAGTCTTCTAAGAGTAATATAGGGATGCATAGAGGTAATATTAGTATATTTTGGATGAGCCAAGGGCTTGAGAGGTTTGGGTAAGGGGGTTGAGGTGGGGGCCTTTTATAAGAGGGGGGAGGGTCACTTTTGGAAAGTCTTGAAATGTTACTTTATTATAAAATGGTTTTCTTGTTTTAAAGGCCCCAAAATGATATATTTCTAGGATAAGGTGATAAGTGTTCTAAATGCACCCATCAAATAGGTTTTTTACAATTTTATGTCTTATATTTTACCTTATATTTTCATTTTATTTAAATCGTTCATTAATGTGGTAATCACTACATCATCATGGTTTCATAAATAATTTTTTTTATTTAATGTGTAAAAATTATAAAAAAATACCATGATGTAGAAAATTTTTTTTTCTTTAAAATGACTATTTATAGTCTAAGATATCAATTATGTAAACAAAATTAATTTTTTTTACTTATGATATACAAACCTTTATTATATTTCTTCTCTTTTTTAAAAATAATGTTATAAATGTCACTATCACACCCTTGTGACTTCATGGGCCCTAAAGTTTGGTATAAAGATTATCATAGTCAGACATGACTCAAAAAATATTATTTGGACACATTTTGGTGTCATTTTATATTATTATGATATTATTTTATTACCCTTAACTACCTGATTACTAATTAATCACGATAACTAAAGATAATTACCATCGTTACTATTCACAATATCCAAAACCAAAAGAGTCTTAATTACATAATTTAGAACTTCTGATAACAAATATGGAATCCATTTTACCAAATTCCAAAAACAGAAATTGTAGTAATTAATTTAAAAATAATTCACGTTGTCACAACCAAAGACGGGTTTTTTAGAAGCAAAATTTATCAAAAGATTGACTTGTTTTTACATCCAATTGAAAAGTGAAATTACTTCCAATGAAAAAAATTATATTAAATTATAAAAATATAATTAAATTACACTTTAAAACCAATTAAATGGACTATCTAAATATATAATTATATTAGATGAAAAAGCAGTTTTGAAGTAAAATGCAGTATTTTTTACTATTCATTAAAAATTAACATTTGTCAGAAAAATAAAAAAAAATTATCCAAAGTAAATTTGATATTCCAAAATAATAAATGATGTCCATTTTACCAAATTAAAAACATAGAAGTTGATTTAATTAATTTTATAATTAATTCCCATAGTCAAAACAAATAGCGTGTTTTTATGAAATAATATCTATCAAAAGATTGACATATGTTTATGTCCAAATTCAAAGTGAAATTAATTTCAACGAACACCATTGGACTAAATGGTAGAAATATATTTCAACTAAACATTAAACCCAATTAAAAAGATAATCTAACCATATAAATAAATTATATTAAAAGGATGTTTTGAAATAAAATATAGCATTTTCACTATTAATTAAAAAATGAACTTTATCGAAAAAATAACCAAAATTTAAAGAAAGTAAATTTTGTTGTCCTGAGTATAAAGAAGGATTTTCTCTTTTCAAATATAACATATATAATTGACAAAAATTAGTTTTAAAAAGGGTTCTCCATCAAAAGGTGGTTAATCGACCTTTTAAAGAATATTAGAATATTTATTCTTAAAATTGGATTCATTTGCATTTTAAGCCTCTATAATTTATTGGATAATTTTTAAAATATTTAAAAAATATATATAATCATTTTTTAGTTAGTTCTATTCATTCTTTCCATTACAACAGCTAGACATTAACTACCATTTAAAATAATATTATTATATTATTATTGTGCAATGTAATATTTCAAAGAAACTCATTGTTACGTATTGGGTACGCCATCGAACATAACATTACCTTTAAAGTAATATTAACATTTTGTTCAAAAATATTAATAAATATGAAAATGTCATATTCTTTATTTACCTGGGATGTTATAACAACAGTAAACCAACATAAAATTCATGGGTTTGGGAAAGAGCATAATTGGATAAAATGAAAGATTTTTTGGGATACTTCATATTGGTCTGATTTTTTGGTCTTCCACATGTTGGATGTCATGCATATCAAGAAGAACTATTTTCATAATTTATTTCATACATTTTTTGTTACACTAGGTAAGAAAAAATATAATGTAAAGGCACAATTAGATCTTTCCCAAATTTGCAGATGACCGAATGTTGAACTGTTTCAAAATGTCAGATCACAGAGGTTAATTAAACCAAAAGCAGCTTATATACTTCCCAAAGAGAGTCACTTATTATTTTGTCAGTGGATTGCAGATTTGAGACATCCAGATGGCTATGCTTCCAATTTGGGCAGATGTGTTAAGAATGATCATATTTCTAGATTAAAAAGTCATGATTTCCATGTTATAATGGAAAAACATAATCAGATTAGATTCAAAGGTTTTTTAAATTCTAAGATTTGGGATTAGTTAAAAGACATATAATATTTTTTTAGAGACATTTGTGCGACAACAATATACTATTATGCACTAAGTAAACTGGAAGAAGATGTTGTTTCCATTATATGTAAACTGGAAAAAATATTCTCAATAGCTTTCTTTGACTCAATTGACCATCTGATATTACATTTACCACATGAGTCTAAATGTGGAGGTCCGGTACAGTTTCGATGGATATAACCATTTTAGAGAATCATGTAGGAATTAAAGAAAAAAGTACGTGGCCAAGCCTCAGTTGCAATCACAATTGTAGAATCTTATTTGTAATAGGAAATTTCTATTTTATTCTCTCATTATTTTGAATCTAAATATCAAGAAAAATAAAACTACATGGGATGGAATAAGAATAATGCTGATGATTAAATAGAAAATCAATTTTCAGTTATTAATCATCCAAAGCTTTGATTCAATAAAGTTCATGAACGATGGATTTCAGATGATGAACATCACAGAACTCATATATATGTTTTTCTTAACCGTGAAGAAATGACATCATTAGTTCTGTGAGTGATTATATCTCTTGTTATATAATTTATGTTACCGTAAGTAAACAAATTTTATTTGTAGGTTATATGATAATCTTATCAAGAAACAACTTCCACAAATTACAGCAGCTTCTCTTGAAGAATGCTGGGAAATTTTTTTCTCAATGGTTTCAAAAATCAGTAACATAAATTATTGATGGTTTAATATATCAATTCAGTTTATTATGTATTATATAGATAATTTTTTACAAATTTGCAGGTGTCTCATCATGCTGATAAAATTGATAAGCGACTGTGTATATTGAGTAACCCACCATCCAAAATGGTTAAATCTTATAATAAATATATGGTGAATGGTTTTTTATTTCTTACACGCACATATGTGGAATTAGAAAACAATGAAAAGTGGAGATTTCTTGAGAGGATCACATCATAGAGAAACTGAAGTTGAATTTTACATCATGATGGATGGAGTTATTGAATTGTGTTATCTAGTGAAAAATTACATAACAATGTTTAAATGTTAGTGGTTGGATACTAAGAAAGGCCTGCATGTTCATACGATTTATGGAATCGTCGATATTAAATATAAAAGTCTTCTTTCAGTAAATGAACCATTTTTATTGGCTCAATAGGAACATAAAATATATTATGTAAAGTAATGTGCTACTTCAAGATACCTGAGTGATTGGTGGAGCATAATAAAAATGAAATCTCATGAAAATCAGTTTAATCAAACTGAATGTGGTTTCGATGAAGTACAAGGAATTGAATTTTTTCAAGAGACTACTCAGAATCCATCTTTTTTCACAAAGAAACATGAATATCGATGATGACACCCCACAATTAAGGGTTGATGGTGACGATGATGTTAATGATGTTACAAATGAATTTGAAATGGAAATATATGATGAAACTGAAACTCAAATGGATATTGATGACGCCGATTATGAATATGAAGACATTGACATCATCAGATATGAAGATGATGATGATGGTGAACAATGACATATTTAAATGATGGTTATAATTATAACTGATATATATCTTTATGTAATAGTTATTTTCAACTATCTGCTACAATAATCATTTTTGGATTTTAGATGGAATCAGATCTATTTTGTGAGTTGGAGGAGGCTGAGCAACCATTGGATGAGGAGGATTTGGGATCATCTGACCCTTTGCCTATGGGTAGTTCAAGGGGTATGCGGAGGGGGCATGGTCTTGCATGATAGATGATTCTTAACCCAATACCCGAGTGGCTTCCGCATCATGGATTCGATCCACGCATGCAGAGGTATTCTAACTTGTGTATTTTAGTTATCTTTCATTAATTTATTTATATACTAATTGTTTGATTATTTTTTCATTTTTCACAGTTTTGTTCATGTAGATATTGGACAGGGGATCCCTATCTTGTGCAACTATATTTCTCAGCCATGGATCACATGGGAACGGATTCCTGTTGATATATAGCTTGGAATGATCAATCATTGGCTGGTACATAAATAAATAATATTTATTTAGAAATTTATTTCATTAATAACTTGATATTATATTTTATTTATAGGTTTTATGGTATCCCATTGATGATAGAATGTGTGGTGCTATCCATGAGATATGGGAGGTGTCTATGCATGAGAGAATCCGTCAGTTTTTTCACAATTTGAGAAGGAAAACCATTAAGAAAGCAGAAGTGACAGTATTTGATGAGTCTTATAGATCCCACTAACTAGAGTACATTTCATCTCACACTTGGGATGTATTATGTTCACACTAGTTGAGTGGTGTATTTTAAAAGAGATCTTTATTTAGCTGACAGAACTGGGGGAGATAGGAGGTGACACATTGAGCTGGTAGCCATACATTCAGTACACATAGAGAGCATCTGGTAAGTATCTTTTAAATATATTTTATACATAATTAAATATAAAAAGTTTATTTAATATTAATATAGGTATTCGAGCATCCCGATATTATGGAGTACGACGTTTATCGGAGGATGTAAATTGATCTAGCCACTAGAGAGTTTAGAGGTGATTTCTAGTTTGAGATTGTGGTTTGTATTATTTATTTTCTTGTTTGAAAATTATTTGCATATAATATTTTCACTATTTTAATTTAAAATTGAAATTGAATGATTCATATGAGGCCATGAACTCTCAGACATGGGCTACGAGTCAGACCAAGATGGCTGATCAGACTAGTGCCCACCATTTCGATGAGACGACATGGATGCAGGTGACCCAACATTCCTTCGAGAAGTTCCGAGTAGTTGGTATCGACTCTCATTTGACTTCTGGTACTTATTATGGTACTACTACGATGTTGGCATCCTGCTCGAGAGGAAATCATGAAGAGGTATCATCTTCTAGCTTACAGTATCAAGAGCAGTTGTGAGCTCAAAATGAACTTATAGAGAGTTTGCAGAAGCAGCAAAAATAAATGTGTCAGCAGTAGCAACAACATGAGAGGGACATGCGTCAATGAGAACAACAACAACAAAAGCAGCATGAGGAGGACATGTGTCGTTGACTATTGTAGCAGCACGAGAAGAGGGAATACATGCGGCGTCTGACTTGTAGTTTAGGGATGGAGTTTCCTCCAACATCTGCTCTAGCTTCTCCAGTTCCTCCAGAAGACTATCCCCCAGTGATTTTTATGTTCTGTTAAAAACATTTGAATTGGACATTTTTTGTAATATGAACTATTTACAGTTTTTGTCTTTTATATTGGTGCGAATATTTCATATGTTTTTAATATTTTAATATTTTATTATTTATTATTAGTATTATATTTTTAATGTTTGTTTATTTTACTATTAATAATAATAATATTTTGTGAATTTGTTATATTTTTTTTGAATATTGGGAATTTTAATATTTTTAATATTATTTTTATTATTTTAATAATATTTTTTTTTTCATTAATCACAATTTTTTTTTTTACTAAGTATTTAAAAATATTTATAATTTTAATATTTTTTATTTTTTTATTTTAATAATATTTATATTATTTTTTCATTAATATGAATTATATTATATTTATTAATTGTATTGAGTATTTGCGATGGGTGCCCGTCAATAATATATTATATTATATATATATATTTAAAAGTTTTTTCGATGGTTTTCTTTACCTTCGCAATAACTTTGTTGCGATAGGCCCATCGCAAAAGATTTATAACATATAAGCAATTTACTGTGGGATGCCGACCCATCACAAATACTTTTTGTGATGGGACATACACTAAAGGTTCGTGTATATATAATGTATTTAATTGGAGATCTATTTTTGATGAGACCACTTCTTGTCTCAAGTAGTGTTTTTTGCGACGGGCCCATCACAAAAAAAATAGTTGTGACACCGTTTTTCTGCAATGATCTATTTGCGATGGGACCTCGTCAAAAAAGAGTTTTTTGATGGGATCACATCGCAAATAGGCCATCAAAAATATCCAAAATTCCAAGAGTGTAATCTTGTATTAATAATAATTTAAGGAGGTGGAGGAAAACAAAATAAAAATGATTATTGCAGAATGTTAATTCATCTTCGGGTAACCTTTTTAGGTTTGCAAAGACATCCATCCTATTGTAGATTTATGACCAATTTTAGGATTATAGGATGGGATTAGAGAATTTTTAAAATTATTTTTTTATCTATTGGATGAACTAAATGGTCATTAAAGTGTGAAGAGGAGAGGCGAACAATGGCCTTTTATAAGTGAGGTGAGTAACATAATGTAATTTTTGAATAGAAAAAATCATACCCACTTTTTTAACCTGAAACTAGGGTAAAAAATTGATTATTATAAATAAATAAAAATTATACTCTCGAAATATTTCCAGAAAATAGTTTTTAGACAAGTTATTTGGTCATTTTAACCCATATCTGGTGAACCCATTTTTTTCTTAATCGCGGTAAAATATTTTTATTGTCCCCACTATTAATTTTTTTTAAAAATTAAGTATAAAAAATTAGATAATATGAATAAATATTATTTGAAATATGGAATCAATTTTTCAAAATTAAATTCATATAAGTGGGAAAATTAAATTTAAATCCCAAAGAATTGACGAAAAAGTGGGTTTTCAAGGAGAAAATGTTCAAAAGATTATAAAGATTTTATATCAAAATTTAACATAATAATTATTAAAATTAACTAAATTAGATTGATGAATTTATAATTTAACCAATTTTAA
Organism: Viscum album; assembly: GCA_963277665.1. Classification (NCBI taxonomy): domain Eukaryota; kingdom Viridiplantae; phylum Streptophyta; class Magnoliopsida; order Santalales; family Viscaceae; genus Viscum; species Viscum album. Next base: position 1,627,784,671 of record OY728121.1, on the reverse strand, counting down.
TTTAAAAACAATTTAAAATATAATTTAACTTTATAAATAGTTTAAACAAAAAAGAAAATTTTCAATAAAAAACCAGTATCCTATCATAATTCATAAAAAAATTAAACTTTTCAAAAAAATTTATAAAATGAACCATAATATAATTCTTACATGATGAATAAAAAAATGAACTTTATTTTCTCAATTAAATTTTCTTAATTTTTCAAAAATTATTTTTAATAATAAGTGCCCAAATAGTAGAAAAAAGTGCTTTATAGAAAAATACTTTTTCAAAGCGTAAAATTGGATTTATTATTATATCTTGCATAATAAAACCATATGATGAATTTTAATAATTTTATTTAATATATAATTTATAAATTTAAATAAAAATACTTTATCAATTTTTTTAGTTTAATTTATCTTGTTTAAATTAATTTTTTTTCATAAAAATAGTTTTTCAAAAAAAAATTAATTTATTATCAAATGATTTTTATTTTAATTTATAATGAATTTATCAATAAAGAATTTATTTTATATATCTAGGTAATCAATATATATTAATAATTTATTAAATCCTATTCATACATGTCTTTCCAATGACTGGGAGATAACTATCATTTTAAATAATTATATTTTAATAGTATATCATATATTATTTAAACTCAGTGTTGCATGTAATGAATGATTATCTCAATTTTACATGTAAATCAATATAATATCAGTTTGTATGTATAATTAAATATATCAAAAAGATTAAACTTATTTGAAAAATATATATTTTACAAAATTTTGGGTGTTACATTCTACTCCCTTTAAAATTAATTTTCCCTCAAAATTAATCACTTTTTACCAATAAATAAAGATAATTCTTCTTTGTCACACCTTTAGGTTCCCACATATATTTTTTAATCTAGTGGTTTCACCACAAAATATTTAATATGTATATGTTCTTTGTTTCATTGAACCTTCTATATTCGAACTAGAATCTCTACAATTGTTCCTCATAAGGACTCTCATGCTATACTAGAATGGCATAAAAGTTTGTTACATGTGAAGGGTTAGTAATATAGTGACTTAATAGAGATACATGGAACACATCATGAACTTGACAGAGTTTTGATGGAAAATATAGGTTATAATCTATAGTCCTAATATGATCAAGAATTTCAAAGGGTCCATTATACCTAAGGTAAACCCTCCCTTCATTATTCCATATTGAAATTCATAGAAAGGACATATCACCAACTTAACATTCTTTATCACATCACTGATTATCTACTTAAAATTTTTATAAACTTCCTCATATGTGTTTCTTAATGGATCTAACACTATATTAAATCTTATTTGCTTGATAAAGTCCCAATATCTTACTTTATTCAACTACATTCCAATACATTGGAGTTCTACACTTATTTCCATAAAGGTATTTATGATGGCCCATTTCAATACTCAAGTTAAAGCTATTGTTTGTAAGGAAACTATACTTGAATAAGGAGTTGATCCCAACCACCTTTTAAATCTATAAAATAATATCTCAGCATATCCTATAGGGTTTTAATTGTTCATAATGACAGATTATATGTCTAATGATGATGCTCAATGTTGAAACTAAACTCTGTATGAAGAGATTGCTAAAGACATCACCAAAAATTTAAGTAATTTTTTTCTTGATCAAATAGAATTGGATATGGTACCCCATGAAACATTACCAACTCCATAATATATATTATAGAAGGGTATTTAGAGAAAAATATTCTCTAGTAGTAATGAAGTGTGTTGACTTTTTAAGGTGATCATATATAAACAATAATTACTTCAACATTGAAGATAAGATAGTCCTTATTGGTTACCATTAAATTTAATCATATGTACCAAACATATAAATCCATTACTCAAATGATTTTCTAACTAAAAAAAATACAAAACCAATGGGTCATATTGTAATTAATGTCTATGAAAATATACTTAATCATGATAAAATCCCATCACATAAAGCCTCAAAATGGGTGTCGATGAGTTTGAAAATATGATCAACTAAAGATCATAAAACCATAATGGTATCCATAACTCTTAAGTTAATATTACATAGAGACATATACTCTTCCAAATGTTAATCCACCCTTAATTCCTTTTATAAGATCTTATTTTATACAAAAAAAAATTCATTGGAATCTTCGGTTTATCTTTATATCGATAGAATATTAAATGTGATTTTATTATTTTAGAATACATGTAGAGGAATACAATTATATAAATATTAATAAATGATGAACAAAAATATTTTCATAGGGGTCATTCATACAAAATCAAAAATGAAATTTATAACTTATAATGGGAGGATATGTGTTCCCTAATTATCATAATTAGCTTCTTCCGATATGATTGCAAAATCTTTCTTTCTTTTTTTCATTTTTCTTTGGAGATTTTGTGGATTATTATCCACATTATTCCTTTTATTGGGTAATTGATTCAAATATAAAACAAACTCCTAGGAATTTAAACACTAGATTGTGGGTGGTTAATTTTTTTGAGCCCTATCTCTATTCATTTCATTGACTATCCTCTTCACATTACTTAAGCATTCTTTTTTTTTTCAATGGACATGCTTCCCACCATTGAAATAAATTATTGTTATTTTTAGGTACTCACCTAAGTGATTCCTCCCATGTTTTTTGAATGCATGAGGTTGAAAAAATTTATTCCCTCTATGTTACATATCATTTTAATTTACCTAAAACTCTATCTACATTTTCTTTTCACCAAAACCAATAGGGTTTTCATCTTCTTTTCAACTTTTAGTGCTCATTAAATGATTTATTCATAGAATACAAAGTCCATTATGGATAATTCAATTTATATATTTGGTGTTAACCCACTAATTAATCAGTCAATCATACTTTTAGGATAAATAATAATACCCCAAAAGTACTTCATAGGTCTTGTAAAATATTACTCATAGATACCAATAGATATATCATACTTATTCTTAAGCTCAAGTAATTATTTCTCTATTCTTGTATAATGAATATAAAGAATGTACTTGTTGAAAAATAATATTTTGAATGTATCCCACTTCATGGAGAAAATTTATACTCATTTCCTCATATTCTTATTAAGAGTCCACCATTGATCAGCCTTTCCTTCCAAATTGTAGACAACCAAAATAACATTTTCATTCTATAAAAAATGGATAATGGAAAATATATTTTTAGTGTTACTGATTCATTGGTCAGAAAATACATGATTAATAGATCCATTAATAGAAGTTGGGTGTTTCCTCTTGAATAAATAAAATAAATTTTTTCCATCCTTTGATCATTTTGACGTTTAGTGGGAGTCATTGATTGAGAATGTTGTGTGAGTATAAAAATGAGGTTTTGATTTTTATCTCCCATAACATTTTGTTTCTCAGGTGGGAAATCATTTAACTTTATATTTTATTTAACATTTACATTATACCTTTGGGTTCTATCTATTAACTAAATCAAAAAAATAATACTTTGAGAAACTATAATCATAGGGGAAAACCACATAATCTTAAAAAAATCACTTATAGGATTTCTAAATCATGACACCTTATTTTTAATATATGAAACCTTAGTATTATACTCTGTCATTAAGATTCATTATCTATTTAGATACTTCATGATGTTTTGTAAAGATTTTTTGAATTTCCAAAGAACATTATCTAAGAGTGTCAAACTAGGTGTGCAGCATGGACCATTTTAATGCACCATGTGATGATCAAGTCCAAATCATTATACCATTTTCCGATTTATTTCCCCTTGGTTCCTCCAGGCCAGATCCATATCCACTAGTATTATCCAAAATTGGATTTAATTTCTTTTAAAACACATGATATATCCTTTAAAAATATTCCATGATAATTTCATATACTTTGACTCATCATTAGACATAGCATTAGAGACATCCCTAGACATATAATTATAAATATCCCTAATAAATCTTACTAAATATTTCTCATACTAGTTTTAAAATAATAACCTAACCATTCCTCTAATACCAACTATAGTGAACCTAGCTTCTCATACATATATATTACAGCTTTATAGATGAATATTAAATACATTTCATAAAAACATGCCTGTAGACCATAATTTTTTAGTTTATATTGATACTAGGAACATAATCAAATAATTTTTCTTAAATATCTTCAACATCTACCATAATGATCTTTCACTTTAATAATATTCACAAACATACCATACTTAAAACATTTCTTCACAACTTGGGGAAATGAAACATAAGAAAGGGTGATCTTAGATGCCCAATTAGGGTAAAAGAGGTATATACCAAATAATAACATGAATATAAATGTATGATAACATGTGTATAACTTTTGAAATCTATTCCCTACACATTAAATATCATAATATTGATTTATGGCATAAATATTAGAAGTTTTCAAGACCTAAATCATAAGGGAGTCATAAAACATGATCTATTAGAGCATAAAATTGGTATACAACATAGTTTTTCTGAATAAAAATAATCTTATAACATTGTGAAAATATATAAATAGAGTAAGGTTCACTCATTAAGTGACGGACATGAAATCAGTCCCTTACAAATATTTAAGCACATCCAATCAGTTACACACATAATATTTTGGACATGAATGATAGTTTCACACATAACACATTAAAAATGTAATTTAGTTCATGAATAACATTGTGAAAATGTATTAAAGTTCATGAATAACATTGTGAACATGTAATCAGGTTCAAAAATAACATATTTACTCATGAGTAATCTATATTTACCAAATACATTGGAAGAAGATATTGGTCTCACCCGTCACATAATGGAAATGAAACGCATGTGTGCCACTTGATCATGAAAAAACATCATTTCCTAATCCATGATATTAAATGCGTTTTATAAAAATTTTATCATATCAAAACTTGTTGAAAAGATATAGGTTTTTTAATCATTTCATCATTTCATCATAGAAAAACCTTTGAAAAAAGATGCGGGATTCAATAGAATATCCCGATGGTGTAACTCGTGGAAGATAAATGTGTTTCATAAAAATATACTCAAGATAAAACATTAATATAAATTATAATAATGGTATCATTGGTTCATATACATAGTAAAAATGAAGTTACATCAAAGGATATCATCTTATATGTATAATGATCTTGAATGATAATTTGGAGCATTTCTTGGGGAATATATCTTTTCATGGAAAATTACATTTTAAAACTAAAATCATGGAAAAAATTGAATTTTTTTCAATAAAAATAACCTTCAAATCATAAAAAGTAATATTTAATGAAAATAATGGTCATGATGGTGGAAAAATAAATTCATACCATACACAGTAAAACAAATTTTCCTTTTAAATTTTCGGTAAAATCCAAATAGGAATTGTTTGTAAAATGAAATTATAATTCCTTTCATTTTTTTTGTAAAAAGTAAAACATGGGATAGAATTAATTTTAAAAATAATTTTAATAATGTTAAATATATTTTATAAAACATGTTTTTGAAAGGAAAGGAGACTTCGACTGTAGAAAAATATAATGATGATTTTTCTTAGAAATAGTTTATATATTATTTTAATAAAAATGAGTGAAAAAATGGTACCATTACATGAAAATTTCATAAATTACTATAGTATAATAAAATTTATAATAATTATTGAGAGTTATATCATAATATTTCAACATTGGAGGCTTAGTCATAAATAATACAGATAAACGATGAGATTGTAACATAAATCTGTTACCACTTTCATAACATTTAAAACATAATCCCCATGAAAGAGAGATACTAAAATGGATATGTAATACCTATAATTTTCAATATAAGTATCATAAAATTAATAATGGGTACTATATACACCACATAAAATAAATAGGAAGTGAATATAGATGTGTCTCATAGATGTAAAAAGTGAGATATAAATGTTTTACCTCGTGTCTCGAAATCCTTCTTACACATTCATACCTCATGTATAATAAATATAAGTTTATTATCCATATATGATAAAACCATAAACATATATATATATGTATATATATACTATACCATATATTATTTACCTATGATAATTTATTATATGTTTATTCCCAAATCCCTATTAAAATCACATTTTGGGTAACAGCAACTTTGATTTTTACATATGTTATTATTTGTTATTTCTAGTCCTCTTAATTTTATAATGGTTCCAAAATATCCAAAATAATAATAATGATATAAATATAATATATATTCATTTTATATAATTATAGTAATTTATAAATGTTAGAGATAGAAAATGAAATACTCTCTTCATGGAGATGGTATTCCATACTTACACATGAATGTTGTTTCTATTTTCTTTACAGATTGAAAGAAATAAAGGTAAATAATATAATCCTATCTTCAATGAAGGATTTTAACCTAATTTATAATAATAATAACCATATTATTCACTTATTTAATAATATTATTCATTTATATTAACTTTTATACACTTCTATTTTAATTATTTACTACACATATATTTGTTAGTTATTGTTTATTTCCATGATTTTATGTTTGTAATTTTAATTTTTTTGTGTAATTCTAAAAAAAATGATATAAATACTAATTAATTGATATCATGTTCATAATCACCATGAAATTCAATGTTCTAGAATAGAATATCCGTAATGGGTTATGATGTTCCAGGTTCATTCCATGGGTGTTTCAGGTTTGATTCCTCATGAAAAAATCCACGAAGTTATTATCATAGCAATTTTAATGAATAAAACATGGTATATTTATAATTAAAAAATATTAATATTATAATTAGAAAACCAAAAAGAATATTTTTTCCTTGATTAATACAATATATTAATTTTATTATTGTCTTGATACTTATTCATGTTATCGATGGTGATTTTCCCAAAAGGCTTTATTAATTGCCTTTTGTCGATACTAATTTGGAATTTATAAATATGAAACAACAATAAAAAAATATACTATGAAATTTTATAGTATTTGTGAGTCCAAAGTTCTAACTCATAGATACAACATTTTATAATATTTAACTCAGTAGGAAAGATGCGCAATTAGGATGAAATAAATCTAATACATCTTGGATTGTGAGAAATAATTATGATGAATGTGAATAATATAATACAAACATGAAAAAGGGTATAGGTAGTTATAAATATAGGATCATTATGTAAGAGATATAAAATAATGTAATAGGAAAATATAATATTTTTTGGACTGGTTTAGGAAATATGATATGGCTAACAATTATAGAGCATGAGATTATGTATAAAAACAATCATTATTTTAATTCCAAAATTAAATACCTTATTACATTCGATAAACCTTAAATAAACTTTATATAGAACAAAATAAGATAACCTCTCATGCTATCCAGGATAGGGAGCATAAAATAATTAAATACAAATCAATAGAAAACATTTATTAGACTTGGTCAACCCTACCAATGTAGCACCTCCCAATATGGTCTAATTCTACATCATAAAGTAAGGTCTAAACCTTCATATGTATAGGAATTGAAAACCCCAAGGATCAAACATCCCCATAAAAATATCTCCAATATATTCCCCGAATGAATGACATTAAAAACACTAAAATTCCTCTAAAAATTTCATTGGATACATTTTTGTAATTCATTTTTTATTAAATAATTCATGACATGAACTTAGTATCACAAAATGAACTTAGACCCCTAATTTTGAACTACTTTATTTTAGGTATTTATCCTATTATAATAACTTATCCATATATATTAAAAAAATTAAATATCCTAAAATCATTTAAATTATATTTACGATGTGATCAAAAACTCATAAAAATTATAGCACCATTATCTATATTATTTGTCCATGTTGGATTTTTTTGCCCATTGTTGGTTCCATCCTCCTCTTTTTCGAAGAGGTAAGGTTGAGGTAGGAGTGGTTGGAAGAATTAGTTGGTTTCCAAACCCCATAAAAGCATATAGAGGAGAGAAGTAGTGGGTGGGGGAAACATCCAATAAAATGGTATCTCCCCTAGCTATCTTAGCATGAACAAAGTAAATAGAAGGATCATATCCCATTAGTTTTGGGTATTTTTAGAATATTTACCCACATAATAAATATATATATTTATGAGGGTTTCATTTTATAATAGTGGGGGATTTTTTACACACTTTTATCAATACATAAATCCTTTTATTATCCCATGGTTTTTACCCCTTTCTTTTTGGGGGTTTTACTACATTACTTTTTGTGTTCATTTTTTCCACAATTTTAACAATTTATTTTATCTTGATATAATCACTACTCTAGGGGTCCAATCATTTATGGTCCCAATAAGTGGTATCAAAGATAGTTTCCATCCTAATTCTAGTCAGTATTTTTGGATACAGTTTTATACTAACAAAATGTCCAGATGGTGGTGAAATAGGAGATTGAAAAGTTCAACAGTAATAATTTTTATTTATAGAAAATGAAGATGTAGGTAGTGCTATGGAATAATAATTTCTTATAAATGATTGACTAAAGATCAGAATATGCGACGATGGAGTGTGGTTGTACGATCCCTAACATTTCTAGAGATTTCCATAGATCATTTATAGGTATTAATTTTCCTTTTCTTAAGTATTTATTTTTTCCTAGGGGGATTTTTTTTGAGTGAAATTGGAGATGTTTGGAAGTATGGCGGGCTATACACGGTTGGTGCATAGTTTTCCCAATTTTTTCCCATCATAGAAAACCATTCAAACCCAAAAATAGTGTATTTTCAATGATGGTGTATAGTTTTTCAAACCATGCACTCTCTTAGGATTAACCATGTGACACCCCGAGGGGAGGCACATGTTTAGGGCACACGGTTATAGGAAATCATGCACACCTCATAAGAAACCATGTGTTCATAAATTTAATCCCCAAAAAATTAGTTTTAAAATCCTAAACCCATGTTATTAATCCATAATCACACATATTCATACATAAATTCATTCATATGAATTTTAGAGGCTTTAAAATGTATTCCAAGTCTTTACAACCTCCGTTCATCATGAATTGGGGATCCATTGATGGATCTTGACCTATCTCGATAAAATATTCTTGTCCAATATGGTTTTTAATATGTCCCATTTTTCTCTCATCATTTGATGATATTTTTTCCTTGGTTATTAATGGATATATAACTTTGTTTTTGGGGTCTTGATTTATCGGAATTGGATTAGGTTTTGGATCTAGATGTTGTTCTTAATCGTGATTTTGGTTGATCTGATTCAATTGTGTTTTTCTATTGGCATGCATTCATCACCAATTTCAAGGTAGGTGGTCTAAATTCAATTACCATAGTCTTGAATTAAAATTTAGTGTATTTTTTAAGAAATTTTAATTAAAAAAATATGAAATTTATTCACGAATGTAGTAAATTAATTGATTAATTAAATTATCGAATCACGGAATTGATTTAATGTAATTTCCATGAAATTATGAATTAGATTAAAATAAAGACAATTTAAATTAGTTAAAGTGGATTAATTAATTGGTGAATTAATTAATAGAAAATATTGTGATTATGAAATTATAGGAATTAGATTAATTAATTGGTTAATTAATTAATATAATGTGATGATTTTGGAATTTGTGAGAAATTAGGGTTGTTTGATTGGTCAATTAATGTGTTTAGGAATTATTTTATAATCGAAACTAAGGTATGTTTGGATTAACCATTAAGGGATAATGATTAATATAATTAAATAATTATTAATGGTTTAATAGTTATTTTCTATATTATACAATGCGAATTAATGTGGTGAACCTTTATGGTTGATGAATTGAAATAGTATATATTGGCGTGGATGTTTAATAATAAGGTTAAAGATGATTAACCATAAAGAATGTGATTAATGTGTTATATGAGTTTTTTGATATATATGATATATGTGTGTGGGATAGGAATTATGGCTTTAAATACCCATATGTGATAAATTAGGGTGGGATAGGGGATGAGGATTCAAATACTCATTTGTGATTTTGAGTGTGGATAGGGACCGAGGCTCCAAATACCCATGTGATGTTGACGTGTGGGATAAGGAAAAAGGCTCAAAATTCCCATGATGGGTTAGATATGATGTTCTATGACCAAGATATTGGCATTGGGTTATGGTTCCAATTGGCCATGATATGAATTGATATGATGAATGGTAACCATAGAAATTTGATATGTGATATACCCTAAGGATAGTTTAAAATTCGACATAGGCCAAAGAAAGTATTGAGAATTCATGTTTTCTTGGGAACCTGAGGGTTTATGTGGTTAGTTAAAGAATATTCAAATTAAATAAATACTTTATGAATTGTAATTTATTCCGTATATAACTACATGTACTATTATTGAATGGATATAATTTTATACATTGTTGGTGGTGGCCTAATGAGTTGTACTAACACCCTAATCAGGCTTCTTGATTCGTACTAAAATAAAAATCAGTTTTTAAGGGTAGGATAAGGTAAAATTACCTATATTAGAGGGATGAGTCGTGATGAGGACTGGATGAGGGAACAATACACGGTGTTGGGACCCACATGGGAGTGTATGCGACTTTATTTATTTTGGTTTTTTCATATAGACACCTAACAATGTTTATAATGACATATATATAGATTATTTTTGGATATTTTATTTTCTATTTAGTCATCATGTGATATTGTTTATGTTTTGTTATTAGTTATGTCATTTGGTTATTATTCGTTATTTTCACTGTTATGCTATTTTGATAGAGAGGCTATAGTCTCCCCATGATCAATATTAGATCCTCACTGCTAGTCGGAAGCCTCTGGTATATGGGGAGGCATGCATTAGGTCATGTAGCTGACCAGCTTGTGGCACAAATGTGTGGCTCTCAAGTCGGGATGTTATAAAGTGGAATCAATGACCATTTTATTCTTTTATTGTGTCTTACTATTTTAGAAAGGTAGATATGGTAATAGTATGAGTCATGGGTTGGTTATGAACTCATTAATGGTAATATATAACATATGTTCAGGGGGAATACTAGGTACCTAGGGTGGTATTGTTGTTATTTTATGTGATTTTATGGTTGGATGTTATTTCACCACAAGTTATGCACTTGTTGTGTGATGAGATTATTGACTTTTATATTTTTTAAGACATTTTACTAGTGTCCCAGTATAGAATGTGAGTTTAGAATAAATGAATCATTATCAGAACATATGATAATTATGATATGAATCATGTTAGGCACATAAAGAAAAAGAAGATTTTGGGTAATTTTTTGAAGTTAAGATTCTTTTACATGATTGTGTAATTGAAATTAAAATGTTTCTTGGTGTGAATTTGAATGTTATAAATTGATGAAAAATGATAATAATAGAGTTTTTAATGAGAAACAGAAAAATGTTAATGAGTTTACCCTTTTTTCACCATGAACTAGATGTAGGGTGGTTGAGGGTAGTGATTGTGCCTCAGTTTTGATTGTGTAGTGAAAAAATAGAGAACGGTTGTTATTTATTTTTTTGAATCCCTATTGTTAACTATGTTAATGTTTTAAAATATTTTCAAATATGTCTGTTTTGAATTATAGAGATATTCCTCCATAATGATGTTTGTTTATTGAATGAAAGGAGGACATAGTTGGCAAGGTGCCGCAAGTGGTGGAACCATAGACACTAATAGTGCTAGGAGATGGTGTTAGAAAGATGTTATGAGAGAAAATTTATCACTTCATGAAGTTTTTGGAGAGAGAATTATTGTGGGATGTGAAGAGTATCTATGATTGGAAATGGGAGTTTTAGTTGTATAACCCTCTTACATTCAATGAAGAGGGTGGAACTAAGGTAGGTGTGTTCTAGATTGAGTCTATACAGAATATAATTGACCACATAGAAACTACTGCTAAGAAGCGATTCAAGTTGGATGTATATATTTTATGAAGATCAACTAAGTGCTAGTGGGATATTCAAGATCCAACTATAAAAGAAGATGGTATGTTACAAAAGTAATTTTTGGAGAAGTTCCTAGATCACTTTTTTCCATAAACAATGAGAGAAGATATGGAAGTTGAGTTATTTACTTTGAATAAGGGGTTCATGTCTGTTATTGACTATAATATTCATTTTATTAACATGTGATGTTTTCATTAAGTGCTGGTTGGGGATGAGACAACCCTGGAAATGATATTCCAGGATAGGCTTAAATGTGATATTGAGTCCCAATTTAATATCTTTCATCTAAAAAAGTTTTCCGAATTGGTGGATTAGGTCCTCATATATGAGGAAACCCAAAGGAGACTTCCAATGGAGGACATGTGGTTTTTTCTAGATGAAAAAGAGGTACATATTCTAAGGATATAAAGTGTCACTATGAGAATGTTTCCTAGATCATTGGAATGAAGATTGGACATGGGGAAGGATCAGATACCCAGGATCTTACCTGAGTTATTTTTCTCCAGTGAGGATGGTTAGGTAACTTTCATAGGAATTATTCTTGACGACTGGTAGATTGGAAAGATTATAGAAGGATGAGACATCTACAAAGGTCCTGCAAGAACCATGATACATGGGTAATGATAGAGCAGCTAAGAAAAATCAAAGTGTGGGAGGAGATATTCTACACCATATCAGAGTTCTAGTTAGAGTTCTACTGGTCGTGGAGGTAGAGGTAGTGGACAAGGCACTTCTAGGAATGAGTGCCCATGTCAGCATAGTGGTGCAGCTTAGGGGACCTAGACTATTTCATAGGGTAGAGGGGTATTATAGTTACATGCATTTTAACTGACACTAGTTGATAGTGAGGCATCATCATCAACAGTTTCAGGTTCTATTCATATAGCTTATATTATTTCAAATTTCTTAATTGATACTAGTGACTATGATTATTTTATATCATCACAAATTATGAATGGTTCAGGACTTGATGGGGATTTCATGAGTCTGATTATGATGATCAATACACAATTGGGGGTACAGTCGAGTGACATCTGTTTATGAAAGGGGTGTTCTGTCAAGGTTGGAGAGTATCACTTTCTTGAGGATATATACATTATGGATATCTCAGGATTTGACCAAATTATTGGCATGGATTGGTTAGTAGGGTACCGATCCCACATATATTGTTACCATAGGAATGTAGATTTTATATCTCATGAGGGTGAAAATTATATTCACTATGGATAGTTGTATATCTAGGAGGGTCTTGTAGGTCCATTTCATCAGAAACTGGGGTAGATCACCACCCAATATTCTAGACTATTACTAGATAATAGGGGTGTAGAGAATGATATCATTCCACCCATAGTCTCTATGTTCTAGGGTGTGTTTCATGAGTACTTTTCAAGGATTCATCCTATGATAGATGTGGAATTTATGACTGAGATCTTGTCAGTGGCTAAGTTAGTTTTTATTCCACCTTAAATAATGGAACCAATAGTGCTTCAAGAGATTAATACTCAATTGGAATAGTGGATCGATAAGGGGTTTATCCATACAAGTACATTGCTTGGGGTTCTCTAGTTTTTTTTCTAAGAAGGATGAAGAGAATCCATGCCTATGTGTTCATTATTAGAAGTTGAATTTGTTGATAGTAACGAAACTATATCCTATTTCCCATAATGATTATATATTTGAAATGTCGAGGAGTGATAGTTTCTGTCACGAACCAACCCAGGTCAACCCTGAACCGGTCACCCGAGCCGATCCGCGACATGACCCGAGAGGCGTTCCCGATCCTCCCGGGCTGGCGACAAGCACCAAGGCATCAACAGTGAGCAAGTGGGAACGATTTCGCCCAGTAAAAATAAATAATTAGAGCAGCAGAAAATAAACAGAGTAAAGTAACTAACAAGAACAAAAGAAAATAAAACTAACCGAAAGAGACAACCACTATCTCCGTGTGACCTCGCGGGTCACTCTCCAACTCACGACCAAACGTCACCCAAGGCGAACGCACCCAAGTTGTAACCTGCACAAACACTAAAAACAGAAAAGCACTATAGGCGTGAGTATTAAAACTCAGTAGGCTAGACCGATATCTATTCCCAATGCACTACCTTTAAAAGAAGAATTTACCAATTACAGGTTTGAACTAAATATACAAAATATTGGTTTTCACACACACGCACACTTTAATTTCTAAAACAAGTATCAGTCCATTGCCCTTTATAATTTTAAAACAAGTTTGATGTTTGAACGGAATAGGCATATTTCTTTTCAAATCATTTTCTGCGAACCATTTATAAATACAAACTTCAGTTATTAGCCAAAAAAAAACCACACATAATACACAACACACACCAAGGGCAATGGAAAAAGGGGTACACGGGGGTCTGTGATCGAACTAGACCTCTCAACCGTCCACCATATATAAAAAGAACACTAAAAGAAACATGGGTCGAACCTAGGAGATCGTGAACAATCCAGAACGTACTATACATCTGACTCATCCTGAAGGCATGCCCTAACTCGATGACGTCATAACGCCCTAACGCTCGGCATAGCCCTGCATGGCCTAACCGAGGGGCCCAATCCCCATAGCAGCAATAACTCAGTATTCCCCTGCTATGGGGCCACTAGCCAGTGCGTAATCTAAACTAGTGCAGCAATCGTTCTCAGAAAATTCACTCAATATGCCAGGTTCCCATGTCATCACAAGCAATAAAAAGGGGGTGCGTCACAATGTAAAACAATCAGTCACGATGCAAAAACATCACATAAAGCTCACAAAAACAACTCACACCAAATATCACCCCCGAGTGGGTTTTCCAAAATAATCTATTTTTATTAAAGTGCCAAACGGGCCTTTGCCAATTTTAAAGTAAAACTTCATTTCTCAAAAAGCTCAAAACACTAGTTCAGAAGAAGTCATTTATCTTTAAATCTAGAAGTACATTTGAAATTTCGTGAATTATGTTTTAAGGCCAAACATGCATTCTTTCAAAACTGGGTGTCCGCCCGTCAAGAAAATATTTCAAGAGACGTGTATAAAATAAACGGCTCTTTTTTACATTGAACAATCATTTAAAAATTTATTATCTTATATTATTTATCATTCATTAAAATTAATAAAACGACAAGCAATTAATAAATTCTCAATTTAAAAGTAAGTGCAGTGGGGGACCTACCTCAAGACCAAGGCGTGACGACGACGCAAGCTCAGAAACCAGGCATGACGACGGCGCTCACGTGGAAACAAGCGCGACGACGGCGCTCACTCGGAAGCAGGCGAGACGACGACGCTCACTCGGAGACAGGCGCGACGTCGACGCAACCTCCGAAACAAACCGCGGTGATGGCGCTCACTCAGAAACACCCCGCGCGGGTCCTAGAAAGTCAAACCGACCCAAAAACATTTAATTAATAAAAATTCTAATTCAAACAGGGTATATATATATATATCGAATAAAAAAAATATCAAAAGGAGCATCAAATAAAAGGGTATACCCATCGGGGGGCTGAGACAAGATACGGGCCGCCGGAGGGCGTCGCGCCGGAACAGCGGAAGGCGTGCAGCTGGACGCAGTCCGACCAGGGGTTGCGGCAAGGGCCTCCGGACAGCCGCGATGCGAGGCAGCCGATGGGAAGGGTTTGCGACCAGTCGGAGAGCACGCGACGGGTCGAAAGGCACACGACAGGAGGGTACGAGCTGGTCGGGGTTGAGCGACGGCTGAGAAGAGGTCTCGCTAGTCAGAGACGACGGTCGAAGGGTGCAGGGTAGCCCAAGGCGGACAGCGGCTGGAGAGGACACAAAAGGAGGGCCGCGGTGATCAGAAGTGGAGGGTTGCTGGCTGCCGATTGGCTGGAGCAGGGAGGTCCAAGGAGGGCAGGTCGTCGGCGGGCTGCTCTAACGCAGAAAGGGGACGGGTAGTGGGTGAGCAGGACGCATAAGCAGGGGGTTGCAGAGGGCGCACAATGGGGCCACTGGCGGAGCGGGCAGGCTGCAAGCACGGAGGCCGGACAAGAGGGATGGCAGGCTGCTGGCACGCGGCTGGGGCGAGGTGTGGCTGGCGATGCGGACTAAGAGTGAGCCGGATAGGGAGCCGAGGTGGGTGGGTGTCGCATACAAGAATCCAGGAGCTAGATCACGATCTGCAGGAGGGATAGCAGGCAGGAGGTGAGCAGGGAGGACGATGTGCAGCACCAGGAGTAGGAGAGGGTGTCGGGTCGCATGCCCGGATGCTGTGCGGCAGAAGCAGGAGACGCCCGCGGACAAGGGTGGTTGGGCGCTGCAGAGGTGCGGTGGAGAGGTTTTGGCAGAGGTGCTGCGGATCGGGCGAGCCGAGGGTGCCGCGGCTGTCATGAGAGGGAGCAGGATGCAGGTGGGGAGAAGAGAAGAGAAAAAAAAGAAGAAGAATAGAGGCAGGGGAGCCGGCTGCAGGAGAAGTTCAGCAGGGAGCGGGTCGCGCGGGAGAAGAAGAGGGGAAATAGTGGAGCGGGGGGACACCCGCGTGGAAATAACAAAGGAGAAAAAAGAAGAATAAATAAGAAGAAAGAAGAAGAAAAAAAAAGTAAAAGTAAACAATGATAAATAATAATAATAATTTGACTAATAATAGTAATAATCTTATTAAGAATAATCATAATAATCTTAATAATAATCTTAATAATAACAATATTATAAATTATTGTTATTATTATTATTGAACATCTTATGAAACTATTTCAAATTTAATTTATTCATTTAAATTTTATTATTTATTTAATCGGTTGAGCAACCGGGCACTCACCAGGTCTGAACACATGATCGGACGGAATGCGTGGTGACCGCGCACCACCCCGGACCGAATGCGCAGCGACCGCTAGCAGTGCGGTGACTGCGCAATGGCCCGAAACCCACCGAAAACTTCAACGCTTCAACGAAAATACAAACTTGCACCCGCCGCAACTCTGCCCAAAGTCGCAGGACCAAGAAAATAGTTAAAACATGAGCATCCGTGGTCGGGGTGTGACAATTCTCCCCACCACAGTCACTTTCTGCCCCCAGAAAGTCACCAAGACAACAGTTGACACAACATAATTTCATTCCTAGACAAAAATCATAGAGAACCGAGAGCTTCGGGGTGACCATTCCCAACAAACGTCACACCCGAACAATTCAAGAAAAACCACCACCCGAGATTGAGGGGAGAACATAAGAGGGTTCTCCCCACCACAAGAATTTACTAATACAGAAACCATTGAAACCTGAACAAACAACCCCTGAGTGGTGGGCAATACGGGAACTCCCAAACCAAACTCATTCATTTTTCCCACATGTACTGAACAACACACCTGAGACTTGATAAAAAGCTTGTCACGGAACAATCCATCAACTTGAGGATGAGAAATTAACTCAACACCTCCCATCAACTTTACAAAACGAACATTACCCTATTGAACACAGCTAGGACCAACTCAAAGACAGAACATGTCCATTTATTCATGGGCTCACACCATTCAAAGAGACCAAACAACTTAAAAACCACACTGAGAGCAGATAAGACCGCTTGGATTGTGGGAGAATGCACTCCTCATGCCACCACAACAAGGATAAGATTACGACAGTGATGAGAATAGAAGAAGGAAACTTTGGATATTTCCCCATTCCGAAGCCGAAGACATTATCTGGACCGAGGTTCCACACACCCTCAGCAATTCCTGACTGCGCGCGAGCTTCACCCCGAGACCTGTGGTTGGGGCCCTGATGGCTGAAGCATCTCCTGCCTCGCAGTCAGGCATTTTCATCCCCTGGTTTCTAACTCCTTCTGTTCGGTGATTCCAACAACCACGATGGTCGTACATTTTCAAAGGTATGTAACAGGATGACTTAGAATGTCCGGGCAGGCCATACTGGTGGCGCACAAGAGAGCGGTCCGACGAACTAGGAGCCGGTACTGACGATGATAGTTTCTTGGGGACAGGTTCCACCGGCCCGCACTCTTTTCCAGATTAGGAACCTTCGTGGAAGCTGACTACCGTTAATCACACCCAAAACTCTAATGACAATGAGACATTTCATCTTTAATAACCCAGAACTGAACCCTAAAACAACTCTAGGGTGGTACGAACCTTAACTACCCTGGGAGTTCCCAACAACCTGAAGACACACTATCTTTCAGAACTATACAACTACCTCTAATAGACTTCGACTACCTCGATAAGCAAGAAACACACAAAAGGAACTGAGAACTGAGAATAACTTATTGACAACTTTGGGAGGCTTTCTGGGCGGCATACTCATGACTATCACGAAAAACACCATCGAAACCGGCATCAAGCCAAAACTCAATCAAATCAACAACACAAGTTAATGGAAATAGGCCCATAATCCAAACATATACAACACAAGGAGAAATCACTTTTTGAAAACCGTTATTTCTTTAAAATTTTCAAAACTCACCTATGGCACTTTATGAACCGTCGCACGTGCATTCATTCAATCCCGCTCACATCATCTGTAAACAAGTGCCCCCGCGCACTTTCCATACCCACGCACGTGTGATCCTCCATAAGGAGTGCCAAGGATCAAACACTTCTTTTACTTACCAAATCCAAACACATACCAAGTTTTTTTTCCAAACCGATACACCTTCTCTTTAAAAACCCACTATAGTAATTTCAAAAACAATTTGGAAGAAACACTTTTCCAAAAAAAAACAATTTCACTTTTAACGCACACTCAAATCAACTGAGACTAAAACAAAAAAGTAGTAATAACCCACTGGAATGAGAAACTAGTGCATATGTCTGACCCAGCGACATGGTGGTGAGCCATGCCCCAGGTAAAGCATAGCACTAAGAGGACCTTGAGCCGGACACTTGGACTCCACATGGGTCACCACCCCATGTGAGTCCGCAAAGTGAACTGATTCGCCTCCATTTTCATCCCTCAATCCAAATCAACCAAAGAAAAAAAAAGACTCAAATCCCGGACTAACCCTGGTAACTCAGGTCTTGTCACAAGTGGTGGTGATCAGGCACCGACCCGTAACCTACCTCCTGAGCTCCGACAGTCCTAATCTCCTTCTACCAGACATCCCAAAATAACAAAGGGCGCTCTGAAAAGTGAGGTCCCCTAAGGGCCGACCTCCTCTGATACCATTTTGTCACGAACCAACCCAGGTCAACCCTGAACCGGTCACCCGATCCGATCCGCGACATGACCCGAGAGGCATTCCCGATCCTCCCGGGCTGGCGACAAGCACCAAGGCATCAACAGTGAGCAAGTGGGAACGATTTCGCCCAGTAAAAATAAATAATTAGAGCAGCAGAAAATAAACAGAGTAAAGTAACTAACAAGAACAAAAGAAAATAAAACTAACCGAAAGAGACAACCACTATCTCCGTGTGACCTCGCGGGTCACTCTCCAACTCACGACCAAACGTCACCCAAGGCGAACGCACCCAAGTTGTAACCTGCACAAACACTAAAAACAGAAAAGCACTATAGGCGTGAGTATTAAAACTCAGTAGGCTAGCCCGATATCTATTCCCAATGCACTACCTTTAAAAGAAGAATGTACCAATTACAGGTTTGAACTAAATATACAAAATATTGGTTTTCACACACACGCACACTTTAATTTCTAAAACAAGTATCAGTCCATTGCCCTTTATAATTTTAAAACAAGTTTGATGTTTGAACGGAATAGGCATATTTCTTTTCAAATCATTTTCTGCGAACCATTTAGAAATACAAACTTCAGTTATTAGCCAAAAAAAAACCACACATAATACACAACACACACCAAGGGCAATGGAAAAAGGGGTACACGGGGGTCTGCGATCGAACTAGACCTCTCAACCGTCCACCATATATAAAAAGAACACTAAAAGAAACATGGGTCGAACCTAGGAGATCGTGAACAATCCAGAACGTACTATACATCTGACTCATCCTGAAGGCATGCCCTAACTCGATGACGTCATAACGCCCTAACGCTCGGCATAGCCCTGCATGGCCTAACCGAGGGGCCCAATCCCCATAGCAGCAATAACTCAGTATTCCCCTGCTATGGGGCCACTAGCCAGTGCGTAATCTAAACTAGTGCAGCAATCGTTCTCAGAAAATTCACTCAATATGCCAGGTTCCCATGTCATCACAAGCAATAAAAAGGGGGTGCGTCACAATGTAAAACAATCAGTCACGATGCAAAAACATCACATAAAGCTCACAAAAACAACTCACACCAAATATCACCCCCGAGTGGGTTTTCCAAAATAATCTATTTTTATTAAAGTGCCAAACGGGCCTTTGCCAATTTTAAAGTAAAACTTCATTTCTCAAAAAGCTCAAAACACTAGTTCAGAAGAAGTCATTTATCTTTAAATCTAGAAGTACATTTGAAATTTCGTGAATTATGTTTTAAGGCCAAACATGCATTCTTTCAAAACTGGGTGTCCGCCCGTCAAGAAAATATTTCAAGAGACGTGTATAAAATAAACGGCTCTTTTTTACATTGAACAATCATTTAAAAATTTATTATCTTATATTATTTATCATTCATTAAAATTAATAAAACGACAAGCAATTAATAAATTCTCAATTTAAAAGTAAGTGCAGTGGGGGACCTACCTCAAGACCAAGGCGTGACGACGACGCAAGCTCAGAAACCAGGCATGACGACGGCGCTCACGTGGAAACAAGCGCGACGACGGCGCTCACTCGGAAGCAGGCGAGACGACGACGCTCACTCGGAGACAGGCGCGACGTCGACGCAACCTCCGAAACAAACCGCGGTGATGGCGCTCACTCAGAAACACCCCGCGCGGGTCCTAGAAAGTCAAACCGACCCAAAAACATTTAATTAATAAAAATTCTAATTCAAACAGGGTATATATATATATATCGAATAAAAAAAATATCAAAAGGAGCATCAAATAAAAGGGTATACCCATCGGGGGGCTGAGACAAGATACGGGCCGCCGGAGGGCGTCGCGCCGGAACAGCGGAAGGCGTGCAGCTGGACGCAGTCCGACCAGGGGTTGCGGCAAGGGCCTCCGGACAGCCGCGATGCGAGGCAGCCGATGGGAAGGGTTTGCGACCAGTCGGAGAGCACGCGACGGGTCGAAAGGCACACGACAGGAGGGTACGAGCTGGTCGGGGTTGAGCGACGGCTGAGAAGAGGTCTCGCTAGTCAGAGACGACGGTCGAAGGGTGCAGGGTAGCCCAAGGCGGACAGCGGCTGGAGAGGACACAAAAGGAGGACCGCGGTGATCAGAAGTGGAGGGTTGCTGGCTGCCGATTGGCTGGAGCAGGGAGGTCCAAGGAGGGCAGGTCGTCGGCGGGCTGCTCTAACGCAGAAAGGGGACGGGTAGTGGGTGAGCAGGACGCATAAGCAGGGGGTTGCAGAGGGCGCACAATGGGGCCACTGGCGGAGCGGGCAGGCTGCAAGCACGGAGGCCGGACAAGAGGGATGGCAGGCTGCTGGCACGCGGCTGGGGCGAGGTGTGGCTGGCGATGCGGACTAAGAGTGAGCCTGATAGGGAGCCGAGGTGGGTGGGTGTCGCATACAAGAATCCAGGAGCTAGATCACGATCTGCAGGAGGGATAGCAGGCAGGAGGTGAGCAGGGAGGACGATGTGTAGCACCAGGAGTAGGAGAGGGTGTCGGGTCGCATGCCCGGCTGCTGTGCGGCAGAAGCAGGAGACGCCCGCGGACAAGGGTGGTTGGGCGCTGCAGAGGTGCGGTGGAGAGGTTTTGGCAGAGGTGCTGCGGATCGGGCGAGCCGAGGGTGCCGCGGCTGTCATGAGAGGGAGCAGGATGCAGGTGGGGAGAAGAGAAGAGAAAAAAAAGAAGAAGAATAGAGGCAGGGGAGCCGGCTGCAGGAGAAGTTCAGCAGGGAGCGGGTCGCGCGGGAGAAGAAGAGGGGAAATAGTGGAGCGGGGGGACACCCGCGTGGAAATAACAAAGGAGAAAAAAGAATAATAAATAAGAAGAAAGAAGAAGAAAAAAAAAGTAAAAGTAAACAATGATAAATAATAATAATAATTTGACTAATAATAGTAATAATCTTATTAAGAATAATCATAATAATCTTAATAATAATCTTAATAATAACAATATTATAAATTATTGTTATTATTATTATTGAACATCTTATGAAACTATTTCAAATTTAATTTATTCATTTAAATTTTATTATTTATTTAATCGGTTGAGCAACCGGGCACTCACCAGGTCTGAACACATGATCGGACGGAATGCGTGGTGACCGCGCACCACCCCGGACCGAATGCGCAGCGACCGCTAGCAGTGCGGTGACTGCGCACTGGCCCGAAACCCACCGAAAACTTCAACGCTTCAACGAAAATACAAACTTGCACCCGCCGCAACTCTGCCCAAAGTCGCAGGACCAAGAAAATAGTTAAAACATGAGCATCCGTGGTCGGGGTGTGACAGTTTCTTCCTGAAGATCAAATTTAGATTTACGTATCATTAATTGAGAGTTTGAAATTTTGATATACCGTGGACTAATTTTAGAAGCTGGTATGGCCTATGTTAGTTCGTTAGGTGTTCATTCAGGATGAAGAATGCACTAGTAATGTTTATGGACTTGATGAACTGAATCTTCCCTTAGTATCTAGACCATTTTGTTATTGTTTTTGTGGATGAAATCATGGTGTGAACCAAGACTCATGAAGTTCATTCCCAACATCTTGACATCATATAGAGTATACTCAGAGAGAATATTCTATATTCCAAGCTATCTATCTGTCAGTTTTTGATTGATCAGGTACACTTATTGGGTCACATTATCTCTCAGGAAGGTGTGTCAGTGGACCCAAAGAAGGTGCAGACAATGTTATCTTGGGAGTATCACAAGAATGATTTTAAAAAATGCATTTTCCCAGATTAGAGGGTTATTATGAGAGGTTAATCCAAGAATTTTCACATTTGTAATTTCCACTTATGGTCCCAACCAAAAAGAGGATAAAGTTTGAATTGTTTGGAGCTTATGATAATGACTTACAAGAGTCTACTAAGTGCTTGAAAATGACACTAATAATTGAGGCTAAATGAATAGAATTAACCTGCACATGATTTTTGGATGGATGTAGTAGTTTATGATTTGAAGCGTTGGTGGAATTGTATTTTGGGAGAAAATATCACTATGTATACTGATCAAAATAGATTAAATTATATATTTTCACAAAGATATTTGAATCTATGATTGTGGAGGATGGTTGAGTATATATATTCATTTGAATTTAAAAAATCATATATTCCCAAGAAGGGAAAGTGTGTTACTGACACTTTAAGTTTGAAAAATCAGACTCAGGTGATTCTGGAATCTAGTTCTAAGTGGAAAATGTTTAACATATTGGATGGGATACTTGTTGTTCTTGAGGGTTAGGAAAAGATGAATATCATATCAGTTTTTTTTGTGGAGTCTATACTTATGAGATGGATGATGGAGTGGATGTTTGAGGATCAATAGTGTTTTTATTTGATTGAAATCCTGGATTGTGGGGAATCAACTTCATATTTGAGCATAAATGAGGGTGTGATCATTTATGTTAATAATTTTGTATTTATGTTTGCAAGCATGTGGGAAGAGATGATGTGTGAATTTCATGCCTCAAAGTGGGTGGTGCATCCAGGTTTGAAATAAATGTATTGTAGCCTATGTAGATAAAATTGGTTGTTGGGTATGAAAAAAAGATTGTAGGGTTAATGAAATGATGTTACACCGATTAACAGGTGAAGGTTAAGAATCAATGACATGGAGGTTTACTACAACCCTTTCTAATTATAAAATGGAAGTGAGACAAAGTTACTATTGACTTTGTAGTGGGTATACTAAGGAAGCCTCAGAAGAATGATGATCTTTGGGTAGTTGTGGAATGATTGATGAAATTAGATCATTTAATTTCTATACTAGAAACTTTCATAGTGGATTAGTAGGGAGTTATTCATGTTTGAGAGATTTTCCATCTACATGGGATGCCATAGAGGATTGTTTCAAAATGTGACTCATATTTTACTTCACACTTATGGAATGGATTACTAAAGGAACTTGATGCACATGTTTTACTGAGTACAACATTCCACCCATAGATTGATGGTAATTCATATCATAGTATACAAAAACTATGGGATATGTTATGAATGTGTGTTCTTGACTTAGGTGGGTCTTAGGGGAATAAATTTATTTTAATTAAGTTCTATTATAACAAAAATTATCAAGAAACTATATAGATGGAACCATATGAAGTTCTTTGTGGTAGGTCATGCAGATCACCTCTATGCTGAATGGAGGTAGCTGAGTCAAAGATGTTGGGACTGAGTCTCACGTAGGAGACATCGAAGCAAGCTCAACTAATTCAGAATCATATGTCTATGAATTAAAGTAAACTGAAGATGTATGATGATAGATTCCGATAAACCCTATATTTTTAAGAGTGCAATCATGTATTCCTTCAGGTGGCACCTAGATTGGGTCACTATAGGATTTTTAGGTAGGGAAAGTTGGCTCCTAGGTTTGTAGGACCATTTGATGTTGTGGAGAGAATCAGGATCTTGTCATACCAATTGGATCTTCCATAGAGGTACAATTCTTTGAATGAAGTTTTTCATGTGTCACATCTTCAGCAGTATCACCTGGACCCTTCTCATTTCTTGGATGTGTATGATGTTGAGATTGAGATAGATATACCTACTGAGTATTATTTTATACATATGTTGGATGATAGTGAGAAAGTGTTGCATGGGAAAACCATGATGATAGTTCATATATTATGGTAACATGGTTTTGTGTTGGAGTAAATATGGGATAGATAGGCAGATATGAGGGCTTAGTGGCCCAATCATTTGACTTAGAATCCTATAGATTCTTTGGAGTACAACTTGAGGAGGAGATGTTGTTGAATGAATACAAATAAACCATCGTAGAACATTTTATTTATCATGAAATTAATAAGGAGTATTCAGTTCACATATAAAATAGGCCTTTTCAATTTTAAAATATAAAAATTATAATTAATAAGTGTGTTTGATATAAATAGACCTATAAATCATACATATTAAACATTAATAACATTAATAATATTTTATTTTAAAGTAAAATCATCAAAGATTCAACTATTAAATTGTGAAAATGAATTGACCAACCCTAAACCCTTTAAAACCATCAGGAATAGATAAAATACACCTAATTTATGGAAGAGGGATCTACAATGGTGAGAAAAAACATAAAATTCACAAGTACAATCCATAAATTAAGAAACAATCCGGTTTTTCTTTGATCCAGGGAAGAGATAAATCAATGATTAGAATAAAAAATTGCTACTTGGAGGTGAAGGAATCCATTAAAAAGGAGTCTCCTTGAAGAACCATTTAAGAAAACACACAAACACTTGAACTAGAAGAGGGTAGGAGTGAAGAAATGGAATGAGAGGGAGATAAATATAATGTGGAGGATAAATAAAAGGGTTATGGAATTTAATTCAATTCATTCAACTTTATTAATTTTATAATTTTAATGTTCTGGGAAGGATAAACAATCTGGCCACACAGTTTTCAAAACTATGTACCATCCAAGAAGGTGTAACTAGAATGACATAGTTACATGTAAGTTTTAATAGAATGGTTATTAAAACTATGGCACCAAATTAAAAATATTTATTGAGAAAAAATTATATGGTTTTCATGGTTTACTACAAAACGAGTAATTATCATGAAGAAACCTTAGAAAACCCACTTTTCTAATTTTTTAATGATTTTGAATGAAAATTACTTGGAATGAAAATTTTGGAAAAAATATTATTCATACATTTTTTAAATTATAGTAACATAATGGGTGTGATATCTCTCCATTTATGGAATCATGGATGTTCCATATTTTTAAGGAAGCAGTGTCTAACTAAAATCTTTTAATTTCATCTATCAGATGGTCAGATGTGGTTAACCATTAGATAACTATTGATGATCCAGATGGTCAACCAATAAAATGGGATGTGGATATAAATAAAAGGATTATATTTTAGAATTATTATCTTACTACATTTTTGGGAATAACTTTCATTATAGTCTCAACCATATAGAAATTGTTTTCAATGATATCACCATGAGAATTGTGCATGCTAGAGGGAAACGTTTACCTTATTGGGGACTATTAGGGTGGGATCATATGAGATTAATGGTGTTATTTGTAATGAGTAAAATTATAGTATTTTATATATGGTGTTTACAATATTACATTTTCATTTGATATTATATATCACATTAACAAAGATCTAATACTTTATTTTTTATTGAGACACTCAATACATAAATTATTTTTACATTACATTATAAAATATGAATTAAAACTTATAATTTTACTAATAAAATTTTAATTTATTCTATTATGTCCTTAAAATCATTCAATGTACACTTCTATGTACCATAGAGATAATGAACCAAATAAAAGGGTGAGCTCAAATGCTCCATAAGGTAATGTGTACAATGTAATCTATGATAAAATAACATTGGAATGAATAATATAAAAGTAATAAATATAAAAAATGTTTTCCATTTAACTAATTTCTGAAATATGAATGTATCCATTGATGAATAATAAACAATAATAATAAAATGTATTCCAATAAATTATTTCATAGTTATAGAATTCATAATTTCAACCATCATAATCTCACCAACATGTTCTCATGGTAATAAATCATAAATAAATTAGCAAGGAATTTCCTAAATAACCAAGATAGTTTATTTCATGATACCTATAATTTCATCAAGCGGCTATCTAATATCATTCCCCACTCATCACTTACCAAATATAAGGAATTCATCATATGAAAAACATGGATATTAATAAAAAAAATAATCAACATTCCTTTGTAATAGATAATAATATATATTAGAAAACTAGCATAAAATGTGAATATTTCCCAACGCAATAAATTACACAAAATGATCATAATACATCCTAAGAAATAATCACTGGTATTAATGAAGTATAAGAGAAATTAGATATTTTTTTATAGATGAGAAATACATTTATAAATATATTAGGTATTTTCTTTGAAAACAAGAAAAAATATCCTTCACTTTTATTAACAATTAAAAAATTAAGAACAATGGGATTAAGATTTTATTCAAAAATCATTGAAATGGGTTATTTAATCCTTATACTAATTTTTTTCATTATTGTGGTAATAATTAGTCATACAGTAAGTGTTAACAAATAATCATTTCCTTCTTTTGTATAAAAATTCAAAACTGAATTTTCTAGAGAAAATTAAAAAAATTACTTTAAAAATTTTCTATGAAAATCCAATGTTAACTAATATGGAATTTAATTTATGTATTAAAATAAAAATAATTGAAAAAAATTAAGAATATAGATATGGAGGGAAAATAATGCTAAGATATAAGGTTTATTTTTATTATAATCATTTTTTTGTTGATATATGTGACATAGATAGGATAAAAAGAAAAAATAATTAAAAAATATAAAAAAATTATAGTAGATTAAAATATATATGTGGTTTGGGAGTAATAAACATAATATCCCCTCATTGGAAATTGAAATATAAATACTCATAATTAAAAATGGGATCTTAACATAAACACTTACTCAGTGTTCTTCTAAGTTGAATATACTCAAAACTCTAATATAGTAAATCAAAACTTGTTAAAAAATACATATAAGAAACATATTTAAATTTATCTTACAATTTACTATTTAAATATAATTTATTATTACCAATTTATTAATAACTATTTTTTGAGTTGGTTGTTTTTGTTTTAACTGCTTTGTTTTCCATACTTATTTTGATTTGATGGTTCTGGTCCTTAAACCTTATTCTTGGTTATAGAATATTAATAATTTTAATAATATAATATAAATTTAGTTATTATATAAACACTATTAGAACTGTTGAGGTAATTTAGTTCTATAAAATTAAATGAATCACTTCATGGAGGTATTTTTCTACACATTTTACAAGAGATTGTTTCATTTGTTAATGGATAAAAAGAAAGAAATTTATATAATAATTTAGCTTTAAAGAATCATAATTATATCATAAATATCATATATAATCAGTAAATAAATCTTTATTATTATCTATATTTGTTGGAGATGAAAAATTAAATATGTTTTTTAAAGGAAGTAGTAGTACGCACATACTTAAAATAAATAATTTCATTCTCTATTATATAGATGGGAAGTAGAAAATGCTTATTCTATAAACATAAATAAGTTTATATAAATTTATTTTATATATTATATAATATTAGTATATAATAATATATTCTTAATATTTATATGTTGAAATAAACAAGAATGACCCCTATTAATAAAATTACCTCTTCTTTGGGTATCCACTATTTGATTACACCTTTATCCTTCTCTTTAGTGTCAACTATCTAAAAAATTTATTCATTATAATAATACTATATTTCTGACAATATTTACTCTTTGAAAAGTATATGTGTTAAATTCAACATGTATTTAATTAGAATTGAAACATGGAAGACTTCATATACTTTATAGATTTTTGGTGGCTTAACTAATCAGTAAGACACAACTCCAATTCACTCAAGAATATCAAAAGGCCTAATATACCAAGGGATTAACATCTACTTTTTAATAAAATTTTATTACACCCTTAATTGGATTCACCTTAAATAATACATGATCCATTACTTGAAATTCTATATTCTCTCTCTAATTAGTAACTTTTCACTTTGAAATACTATGAGATTCTTTGATATGATTTTGAATAGTCCACACATTCATAGTTTTTTCCTCAACATGTTTTGGGCCATATTTATTAATTTAACCAACCACATCCAAATAATTATAATTAAATCATATATTTTAAAATAATTAATTATATTATTATATATATATTATTCAATGTAATCAATTATTTTATGAGAATTCAAGTTGTGAAAAATATTTATCCCACATACCTTGAAATTCAAGAGAGAATGATCTCAAAATGTATTTTAATATCTATATTTTCCTTTTAGAAAACCCATCATATTGACGATGATTAGAGGTTCTAAAATTTATCCAACAATTGAGAGCATCTTTAATACTCAAAAAATAGAATGTGAACAGAGGGTTCTAGTTAGATACAATTGATATAGGTGCACTGTGACATCTAAAAACATCATAAATATGGATCCAAGTATATAAAAACAAATTCTTTAATCAGATAATAATAATTTTTTTAATACTAAGAATTTAATTATATTAAATTCTCACGGTTATTTTAGTTTTGAGTCATAGCTAAATTGGGAGCACACTTACATATCAAACCACTGTAATACAAAGTGGAAAAATCCACTAAATTCAAATTTTTTATACAAAACATGATTCTTAAATTTAAACACTTATTTCATTAAAAACTAATTCATTTATTTAAATATAAATTCCTATATTATAAATATAGACCATGATATAGTTTCATAGTGATCTTTAAGACCTATCAGATACATTTTAAAGTGTGGGATGATAAAAAAATCACAGGTGGAATACAAAATGTATGAGAATCATTATTCTATTTTGAAAATCTTGAAATTGCATAGAAAACACCATTATAATAATTAACCTTGAGATAAAATTGATCTTTAATGTACTAAATAAATAAACTTCACATATCAATGATTTTAATTAAATGATTCATAAAAAATCCAAAAATAAAATTTATAATCCTGAGGGTTTCTTTTAAAAATAAGTACTTATAGAAACATTTTTTTGGGAAACACACTTTTCAACCTTAAAGAGAAAACACACATTAATTTAAAAAAAATATCATTAAAATTACTTATAAAATCATAATATTTCAATGAAACATCATTTAAAGGCATAAAAAGTGGTATAGTAACCCTGGGACATCATATTCATATCAATATTTCTATCACTCTAACAAACACTCTTAAAAATGGAATAATATTCTAGGTAAATTCTATTATATAATCCATGGGGAAGAAAAACATTACCCAATGAATTGAAGATCTATATTGATCTCACCCATCATTATCCAAAATGACCAAGGACCACAAAGAAAATAAAACACATAAATATTTCATTTAAAACATAAAATACCCAAAAAATATAATATTTAAAAAGCATGAAAAATCACTTTCGAGCTTCCTATAAAAATAAGGATAAAAATGATTTTTCATTGAAAAACCATAAAAATATTCCATGAAAAAAGGTAAATAATATATATTTTTTAAAACCATGAAAACATTTAGATAAATATTAGTAAATAATAATGGTATTTAATTCAAGAAATTTCATTTCTTTAATGTTTTTAGAAATAGTTTTTTCATACTTTTTATAAACTAACACATATATAAAACGTAAAAAATATACCTTTTTGAACTAATGTAATAAATATAAATGAATATATTTAATGTCTTTAAAAAAATCAATTGTGTATAATAATAAATTTCTTATAACATTTTAGGAAATATTATAATGCAGTAAATGTTTTAGAAATAAATCTTTGAAACATTTTAAATAATTTTTTTGATTAAATTCCATTACCTCAAGTCTAACTCGTCATATATGTTATTTATATATTATATAATAAACAAATATTAACTATTTACTTGTGTGAGAAATAATTTTCATGTTATTTTCTTCTTTTAAATCATTTATTAACATATATTATATTGTTAATTAACTAATTTCATGTCAGATGTTTTGAGGAAATTTGGTGCATAATCCCAACAAAACCTTGGTACTATGGTAAATGGGGTAATTAACCCATAAAAACTAGAATATAAATCATAAAATAGTTAAAAATTTTACATATTAAATTATATTTTAAAAGTATTCATGAAAATCATAAATAAAAAACGAATCGCATCGCTTCTTAGAAGTACTAGTCCACACTTATTCATGAGTGATGTTTTAATTTTCCAACAGATAGAAGTGTATCAAGGTAAGTAATTTATTATTATTCCTAAATCATAATTATGTTATGAATATAAATATATGTATATATATATATTAAATTATAATAAAAACCAACCATGTAAAGCTGTAATGAGAAGTAAAACACATCATTTCATAGAGGTGGTAGTCCACATGTATGCATAAGAAATGATTTCATTTACAATATGACAGAAAAGGAGTTGAAAAAATGACACCATAAATTTTAGGTAATTTACCATTTTATTATGTATTTTTATGTTATATAATACTTGGTTTGAGTTTAAAGAGTCTATGGATAGTTTTCTAATTTTGTAAAAGTGTTTTTAGTGGTTCATGATTTGAAAATATTTAAGAGAAACCATGCACTATATCCATGAAAACATGAAACATGGTCTTGAAAGTCACTAGGTATGTTCATATTTGGTGCATGGTTTTTATAAACCATTTTAATTCCAAGGATTAACTGTGCGATTGGGATCCTTTGGATAGTTTCATGTTCATTGTTTGCATATGATTTTCCAATTTTTTTAGCACAACCATGTGGCCCTCTAATTAATGGATAGTGGCAATACATGGTTGGAAAATAGTTTTCCAAACAATGTAAAAAAACCATGAATCTCTATAGTTTAGAGATAGTATAAAACACATGGGTGGATCATAGTTTACAAAACCTTGTACCCTTCCCATGAGATGTGCATTAAATTAATCAAAAATTAATGTTTAAAAGGTATTAAGGCCTTGGAACTCTAAGTTTTCTTCAATTATTACTAAAACTCAAACTCA
Organism: Viscum album; assembly: GCA_963277665.1. Classification (NCBI taxonomy): domain Eukaryota; kingdom Viridiplantae; phylum Streptophyta; class Magnoliopsida; order Santalales; family Viscaceae; genus Viscum; species Viscum album. The sequence goes on along the minus strand of OY728121.1, from coordinate 1,627,753,038 downwards.
TCTCCTTCCCTATGAGACCTTAGTGATCTCCATTGAAGCAGAAATATTTTTTGATGAATCAATGTGAATTAGATCACCCAAATCAACATTAAGTCTCTATTTCCTTACATTATCATTAGGTATTTTTATATTTACTCACATAGAATATTAGATCTATTCTATTATAAATAGATCTATGATCTATGTTGTGTTTCTATTAGAACATAATTGGATATTTAAGAGTAAATTTTTCTTGATTCAGAAATTAGAATATTATTTTAGTTATTCTTAATTTGCATTGTCTGTTGAGAAGTAGGTGTATTATCTCTTTAATTTACATATTCTATAACTTGAATAGTTAGTTTTTACAATTTTTATTTATTGGATTTGAAAAGGGAACATTGAATTAATTATTGAAAGAAAGTCATTTTTGATTTATTAACTCCAAACATGGAACTTGGACGATGGTTTGAAAACCCATTTGATTTATAATTTTAAATCAGGGATTTAAAATTATAGATTTCATATAATGTAAGAAATATGTCCCCTAAATTTTTTTAAAGGGAAGTAATTTTTTATTTACAATGAAATTATATGGAATATAGTTTTGGAAAACATGGTTAGTGTGTGTTTATTTGAATTGGACAAGACCTTGAGAAGGGGAATGTGATATAAAGAAACCTATATATTATTCACCTCATGCCTACTTCATGAATTGATGGGAAACCACCCAAGAGACAGAAATTATCACTTTTCCCATGTGTGTGTATGATAGAAATAAAATCATGGATAACTATTCAAAGTGGAATTAAATAATTAAAAAATTTATTTAGATAAATTATTTTACATTAATCTATATTTTTTTGATGGATTTTTTTGTTCTCAATTTCAAATATTTTAAAATGAATAAATATTTTATAAACCTTTTTTGGATGTGAAATAAGTTTTAAATTATGAGATAATGTGTTCCTTTACTAGTTCTATGAGTTGGGATGTTTTTTGGGGAAAGCATAATGAGTTTTATACTTACCACATTCATGGGGACTTGGTGTATTTATATAATTTGTTTATCATGACATCATAAAGGTAATGGTTTCATACTTCTCTAGTGGTGAATCATGATGATTCTTCCTCAGTTCTGTTTTGGGAAAATAGAATTGTCTCTTTGTATCTTTTTATTGATGCCACCAGGGTGTTACTACATTTCATATATTGACCCAGGATTATCATAATAAATAATATATTTTTAGATGAATATTGAATACATTACACAAACACACACCTAAGGCCCGTAATAGTTTAGTTTCTTCAGAGACTTGGTACACAATTTTCAAATTTGGTGAAAGATATTCAGAATCTCCCATAAATAGCTTCCCCTTTAGTACTATTCAAAATTGAACCCTAATTAAAACCCATTATCCATAACCTGGAGAAAGGAAACATAATAAAGTGTGATCTCACATGCCCAATAAGCGTAAAAAAGGGAGATACCTAAGCATAACATGAACAAAAGGGTATGAGAACATGAACATAAAATTTGAAAAAATTACCCATCATATCAATGATTATAATAATTTGTCATGAAATAAACATTGGAAGTTCCTAATACATCAATCATAATTGAATAAAATAAAACGATCCATGAGAGCATAATATTGGAATAAATCATAGGTTTGTGGCATACACATTAGTTTATAACATAACAAAAATTTATAATTAGAGAAATATTCACTCATTAAGTTAAGGAAATGAAATAATGCGCTCACATAAACATATGGACATGAAAACAGGTCCACATATAATATTATGGAAATGAAAGATAGGTTCACACATAACAATTTGAACATGTAATAAGGTTAATGAATAGAATTTTGAACATGTAATTAGGTTCATGCATAACATTATAGACATGTAATCAGGTTAAAACATAACATATATTATCATTAATTATCCATATTTATCCAATGCATTAGAGTGAGATATAGGTCTCATCCGTCATATAATGAAAATATTATATATGTGTTCAACAAGATCCTAGAAAATTCATCATATCATTACCAATGATATGAAACGGGTTTTAAAAAAATTTAATCATATCATAATTTATTGAAAATAAATAAGTCTAATAATCATTTCATCATTTCATCATATCATAACCCAGGGAAAAAGAAGTGGATTTCTTAAGAATTTCCTAACGATGTAACCTGTGGAAGAGAAATGAGTATCCTAAAATCATTCCATTATAAAAAAGATTATATAAAAATAAGAATGGTATACTTGGTTTATATCCTCATAATATCATAAGTTACATAAAATGATTTCATCTTCGATGGAGAATGATTTTGAAGGGTCACATGGAACATTTGTTGAATAAAATAGAATTTCATTGAAAAATAAATTTTAAAACTAAAAATTAATAATTTTTTGTTAAAATTATTTTGTTTGAAAATAAACATGAAAAATTATAAATGAATCTTAAAATTTAATAATTTTTATGAAAGAGAGAACTTTTATTTTCATCTCATACACATTAAAACTAATATTCCTTTCACATTTTTAGTAAAATCCAAACAAGCCTTATTTGGATAATGATATAAAGATTCCTTTATTTTTTTTGTTAAATGTAAAACATGGGTAAAAATTCAAAAACAATCATCTTAATAATGTTAAAAAATTTATTTTTTAGAGATCATGGTTTTTGAAGAAAAATGGTATTTGTTTGAAGAGAGAAATAAAAAACATTTTCTCTAAAAAACTATTTATCAATAATTTTATGTACCAAAGAGTGAAAATTGGAAATATTACCTTAAAATATCATCAATAACTATTGGATAATAAAAATAATTAGAATTATTGAGAGGTAGATCATAATATTTAAACATTTGAAATTTAATCGTATAAAATCGCGATAAATGAGGAGATTGTTATATAAATCCATTACCACTTTGGTAACTTTTGAAACATATTCCCCATAGAAGATAAATCCTAAAATGGGTATTTAATATCAATAATTTTTAGTATAATCATTATTAAATAAATTCATGGGAAGTATATACACCACAAATAATAAATTGGTGGTGAATATGGTATATATCTCATTGAAGTAAAAACTGGGACAAAAATCACAGACCTTAAGTCTTGAATTCTTTTATACTCATTAGAACACCCTTCTTAATAGAATTTTTTTATAAATAATTTATATCACCACAAATATATATATATATATATATATTACACATGACAATTTATTACCCCTTCATTACCAATTCCTTGTTCAAGTCATCTTTCGAGTAATAACCACATTTTCTTTGCTAGATGTTTTAATTTTTTATTTTAGGTCCTCCTTCTTTGATCATGGTTCCATCATCTAAATAATAATAATAATATAAATATAATATATATTCAGTATATATGTATTTATATTAATGCATAAAATATAGATATAGAAAATGAAATACACTGTTCATGGAGATGGTAGGCCGTACGTACACATAAACATTTTTTCCATTTTTTAGAAATATTGAAAGAATTTAAATAATATATTACGATTCTAGAATAATTTTTATGTCATGTATATCACATATTTTACTTAAACACATCCTTATTACCTTCCATGTAAAGCGTGAATGAATCACAACGCTTTGTGAGGTGGTAGTCCGCCATACACACGAGCGACGTTATTTTATCCCCACAAAATGGAAAGTACGAATTTATGTGTGATATGGTAATTAAATAAGTATAATAATATCATAAATATCGTATAAAATCATTTTATCCATCATTATAACAATCTATGGGAGGTGGTAATGGAAAAATTAATGACATCATCTTGTGAGGTGATAGTCCTCGGTACAAAAGAATGATGATTTCCTAACCCATTAGATGGAAGTTTTGATGATTTTAGGTCATTCAATTAAAATAAAAAATATCAGTACATAAAAAGTACTAAAGTTATTATATCACACTACGGGAAAACCGTTATTTGTTACATGATTTATTCTCGTCGCAAATAGTCCTTTTAAGAGGTTATTTGGGACGGGTTGACCAACCCGTTGCAAATAACCAATTATTTATGATGGGAATAGGCGCTCTGTCGCAAAAACTTTCACGTGGATTGGCGCGGTTTGCGCACCAAACCTCCCGAAAAGGTTATTTGCGACGGGTAGGCACCGCCCATCACAAATGATGGGAGGCGGTAAGACCTAGTTGTGATGGGGGATCCCCCGTCGTAAATATTTTGACCCCGTAGGGTATTTGTGACGGGCCCCATTGCAAATACTCGGTGGTGGTAACAAGCTATTTGCGACGAGATGTTGTCTCATCGCAAATAGTGTGTCGGTAGGTTACTTTTTGCGACGGGACCCGTCGCAAAAAACCTTTTAACCTCCAATCATAATTAATGCGTCCAAATGTATTTGTGCCGGGACCCATCACAAAAAAAGTACAATTAGTGACGAGATTCCTATTGCAAATACCATCGTCGCAACCCATCGAACCTATATATACCCCTCCATTTTTTCTTCTCTCCTGAATTCCTTCTTCCTCTACTTTTGTAAACTCTAATTTTAGAGTGAAATTTTTTGAGAGTTAGTTTTTTTTACAAAGAAGATGTGAAGCCATCTAAAATTACAAGAGATCAAGTTTCAAGGTATTTATGTTTTATTTAATTTAGTATTTATTTCATTTATTTATATTAATTTTAATTATTGTTGATTTGTTGTAATTAAGTTAGATTTAAATTTTTTTGTCATCAATATTTATTTGTAATAATAAAATTGAATTATCAGTAATAATTATTAGTAATTAGTAATAATTAATAATTATTAACAATAATTAGTAATGTATACAAATAATTAGCGGTAATTAGTAATTAGTAGTTGCATTTTGCAGTAATTAATAGTAACAAACTCTAATTAGAAATAATTAGAAATAAATAGTAATAATTAAAAAATAGTAATAAATATTAACAATTAATAATAAATAGTATTAATTAGTAATAATTAGTAATAAATACTAATAAATACTAATAAATAGTAATAAATAGTAATAAATACTAATAAATACTAATAAATTGTAATAAATAGTAATAAATACTAATAATTAGTAATAAATACTAATAATTAGTAATAAATAATAATTAATAGTAATAAATACTAATGAATAGTAATACATTCTAATAAATAGTAATAAATACTAATAAATAGTAATAAATACTAATAAATAGTAATAAATATTAATAAATAGTAAAAAATACAAATAAATAGTAATAAATACTAATAAATAGTAATAAATACTAATAAATACTAATAAATAGTAATAAATAGTAATCAATACTAATAAATAGTAATGAATAGTAATCAATGCAGATCCGGGCTTCAACGGCTCTCTCAGATCGTCTCTCGGCTTTCAGCGGAGCTTGGAGGTGGGGTTCAACTTGGTGTTATTCCTTGGTCTCGCCTAAATCAGCGGTGACTTCTTTGGTTGGGGCCATGACAGGATGGTTCGGGATGTTGTCTCTGCTTCGGCGGACGATTCTCGGGATTTAGGGTTTTTACCCATGTGTTCTCTACATCTTTTGGGCGTCCTCGGCGTAGCGTGGTGTTGGAGTGGGCTTCGGTGCGGCTTGCTGTTAAAGGGTGATGGTCGTTGTAGACCTGGCTTTGACAGATCTTGATGTGCGGAGATGCTTCAGTGCGGCGTGGTGATGTGGTGGTGGCGGAGACTTTGGAATGATTTATTTTTTCTTGGGGTTTTTGCATAAGATTTCGATTTGGATCAGACTCTGGTTTTGTAATGGGTTATGTCCCACTAGGCTCTCGAGCCACTGTATTTTGAGTCCTTGTGCCAAACCTACGGGTTTGCTATGGGCTTTCGGGTCCCTCTTTTCCCTTAAAAGGGTTTGTCTTTTCTTTTCTTTTTAATAAAGGGGTTCACCCCCAACTTTATTAGTATATACTAATAAATAGAAATAAAGAGTAATAAATTGTAATAAACAGAAATAAATAGTAATAAATACTAATAAATAGTAATAAATACTAGTAAATAGTAATAAATAGTAATAAATAGTAATAAAGAGTAATAAATAGTAATAAATAGTAATAATTAGTAATAAATAGTAATAAATAGTAATAAATAGTAATAAATAGTAATAAATAGTAATAAATAGTAATAAATAGAAATAAATAGTAATAAATTGTAATAAATAGTAATAAATAATAATAAATAGTAATAAATAGTAATAAATAGTAATAAATAGTAATAATTAGTAATAATTCGTAATAATTATAAATAATTACTAATAAATAGTAATAAATAGTATTAATTAGTAATAATTAGTAATAATAAATAATAAATAGTAATAATTAGTAATAAATAGTAATAAAATGTAATAAATAGTAATAAATAGTAATAATTAGTAATAATTAGAAATAATTAATAATAATTAGTAATAACGACTAATACTTAGTAATAATAAGTAATAGTTAGTAATAATTAGTAATAATTAGTAATAATTAGTAATAATTAGTAATAATTAGTAATAATTAGTAATAATTAGTAATAATTAGTAATAATTAGTAATAATTACATATAATTAGTAATAATTACTAATAATTAGTAATAATTAGTAGTAATTAGTAATAATTAGTAGTAATTAGTAACAATTAGTAATAATTAGTAATATATAGTAATAAATACAAATAAATAGTAATAAATACAAATAAATAGTAATAAATACTAATAATTAGTAATGATTAGTAATAAATACTAATAAATAGTAATAATTAGTAATAATTAGTAATAAATAGTAATAATTAGTAATAAATAGTAATAAATAGTAATAAGTACTAATAAATAGTAATAAATACTAATAAATAGTAATAAATAGGAATAAATATTAATAAATATTAATAAATAATAAAAAATAGTAATAAATACTAATAATTAGTAATTAATAGTAATAATTAGTAATAAATTTTAATAAGTAGTAATAAGTAGTAATAAATAGTAATAAATAGTAATAAATACTAATAAATACTAATAAATACTAATAAATACTAATAAAAACTAACAAATACTAATAAATAGATATAAATAGTAATAAATAGTAATAAATACGAAAAATTATTCATAAATACTAAAAATTGTTAATAAATAGAAATAAATAGTAAAAAATATTAATAAATACCAATAAATACTATTAAATACTAAAAAATACTAAAAAATACTAATAAATACTAATAAATAGTAATAAATACTAATAAATAGTAATAAATACTAATAAATAGTAATAAGTAGTAATAATTAGTTTTAATTAGTAATAATTAGTGATAATTAGTAATAATTAGTTGTTGTAATTATTTATCTTCTTTTTTGGATAGTGTTTTTCTAATTTCAAATTACTCAAAAATAGTAATGATTTTATATTTGTAGAAAAATATGGAACAAGGAAGTCGAAAACAGTCATTATTAGATGACCACACTTGGATAAATTACCACAGAAATCAAAATGGTTCTGGTTTAAATCCTGTATATATTGAGGGAGTTGAAGCTATCTTATCATTTGCATCATAAAAACTAGAATTTTTTTCAGAAGTCACAATTAAGTGTCATTGAAAAAATGTGCTCTGAGAGCATTTGACACATTTGAGAAGGTTGGAGGACATCTCTTGCGGTTTGGTTTGCAACCATATAATGTTTTTTGGTAACAAAACAGTGAACCAGTTCCAAAGTAGATACTAATAACATGATTCTGGAACCATCATGGTTTAAAAATTTAGTACATGATATTGTAGGTCCATTTGTTCAATAAATTGAAACTTAGGATGTTATTGATTTAACTCCTGAGTTGATACCATCTGAATTTTATGAGTTTTTGAGGTCTGCTGAGGATGCATTATATCCTGGTTGCAAGATAAGAAAATTAGAAGAGTTTGAAAAATTTATGGATATTAAATTAGATAATGCAATGTCAAACAACTGTTTTGATTAGCTATTTTCTTTGGTTAAAACCCAGTCACCTTAAGGAAATGTGTTTCCTATAAATTACAATGAGAGAAAGAGGCTGGTTCGTAATCTGGGGATTTAGTATTGGAATATTCATGCTTGTACAAATGATTGCATCTTATATTCTAGTGAAAATGAGTCATTGGATAGTTGTCCCACATGTGGACAATCGAGGTATAAAGAAGCTCAACTGGGGAATTCTGGATCAATTTCTATGAAACAGTTGAGATATTTCCTCCTTACAACCAGGTTTCAGCATTTGTTTTTGTCTTAGAACACAACGTCAATGATGTCATAGCACAAAACCAATATTTCAATCGATAAAATCCTAAATCATCCATTTGACGGTGATTCATGGAAACATTTTGACCGACTGCATCTGTATTTTGATTTAGAAGCCCAAAACGTGTGATTGTGTCTTTTTACTGACAATTTTTATCCATTTTGTTCTTATGGTAGTCAGTATTCATGTTGCCCTGTCTTTATAACTCCGTATAATTTACCTCCATGGATGTTGATGAAGGATCCCTATATCTTTTTGACCTTATTAATGCTAGGAAATCCAAAAAATAATATTGATATTTATTTGAAACCACTGACTGATGAGTTAAATTCATTATGGAGTAATGGTGTTAGTACATATGATGTTGTTGCGAAAAAAAAATTCATATTAAAAGCTTCATTGATGTGAATGATTAGTGACTTCCCAGTATATGGAATATTATATGGCAGGAGTACACATGGTCCGAAATCTTGTCCTTATTGTATAAAAGACAACAAAGTCTTTATGCTCATCACTAGATTTTTTTTTCTATTTTGACTGTCATAAAAGATTTCTTCGAACCAATCATCCTTTTCGGAGAAACAAATATCATTTTAGAAAAGGAACAATTGAAAGGGATGAACCTCAAAAAAATTATTTCAGGTATAGAGTTAAAATCAGTTGTATTTTCATTAACTGCCATCACATTTGGGCAAACTATAAGACCCCATCCTTAAACATTACTTATTCTTGAGTTATTTCAAGAATACACATTGAGGATATTTTCAGGTTTAGAGTTTTAGAGAATTAAGACATAACTATTACATCTCAAAAAAATTAAAAAGTGGACACTTCTACAAAGATTCCATTTTTATCATAAAATAAAAACTCTTAAAAAAAATATGTCTACTTCCATGTTTTAGACATCATGGCTTTCCTTGATCCCATCCTTGACCCTAATCTACTTTATGTCCTATGAAAAAACATTTCAAAAACATGGGATGAGAATAAAAATCTCAGTAAGGAATACAAAAAGAAGGAAACTATTATTTTTTCAGAACAAAAAGTAAACCATGAATACTTTAACATAAGTAATACTTTTCACCTTTATGAAGTAGTAAATACTCTTCACTGAATAATAGATCACTACTTACCCTTTTGTAACCAAAAGATTACCCATATAAAGAAAAAATAACATATAAAGTTAACTTGGAACATAAATGTAATTAAATGGAATAACCATATGATCGACTTCCACGCATTTCACTAAATGTATTAGCCATACGACCGACTTCCATACCCAATACATTGGAGGTTATAACGTAACCACCCATCCAGGTATTCAGGGAACCACCCGTCACATGGTTTATCACGTAACCACCCGTCAAATGTAAAAGTACCATTATAACACATAATATATTTCAAATATAAACATTTCAATAATAACATTTCATTTTCAATCACAAGAAGTATTTTCATGATTTTGAAACAATCAATCCATTTTCATAAACCATTCAAAAAGATATTTTTGAATCAAAGTGTCCCATACCACTTTGAAGCTTTTAAATGAATTATCATTTTAAAACATTAATGTCCATATAAATAAATCCTAATACCCATTTTGAAAACATGGAAATTAAGGAGAAATATTTAGAATAATAAATCTTTAAATCATTTAAAATGATATTTTAGTTAATGAGTTTTTCTAACAAAAAGAGAGACGCTTGAATACAAATAATTGAGGTATAAAATTTAATAGGAACATTATAATATCATGAGAATAAAGGGATTCATGATATAATATGTCAAAGTACTGTATATAAACCACATAATAGTGAATTGGTGCATAACAACAATGATGTCTCAATGGAAATGTAAATTGAGATGAAATCCCTTATAAAGATGGTATCCTTAAATTAAGGATAAATAAATCACATAATTATGTGTGACAAATATAAATACACCCAATATAAGTGGATATTAATTTTAAAACAATCAGAGGTCTTTCACATGTATTCATATCATGAAATAATCAATAAGTAGAGGTTTAACCCAAAGAATTGAAATTGGGTTTAGAAGTTACCTTACAAAAATTCGACAGCCTAACAGATTCACTTTAAAATTATAAAAATGAGTTGATGAGAGAGAAAATGGTATCTCATCACGTGGACATAAAATTTACATCAATAAGGATATATAATAACATATCCCAAAATAATAATATTTAAACTAAAAGACATAACAAAAAAAGTCTTTTAAAAAGAAGAGGGTGAAAGGTTCCTTTACCGATTTGGTAACTTAAGAAACATACATCATATGAAGGAAGGACCATAAATTATTGATGTAAATACCCATTAATGAAAGTATATTACACAAATAGTGGAATCATGGGCAGTACATACACCACTCAAAGGTGATATTGACAAATATAGCATGAATCTCGCGGGAATAAAAAGTGAGATAAAAACCCATTACCTCATTGTAATAAATTGATTCGTATGACCAAAAGATAATAAGCACAAAATGAATCACAAAGTACCATGAATATAAATATAATCATGATAATATATATCAAATTTCAGTACACAATACACCACATGAAATAAATAACTGGAGAACAATGGAAATCTCAAGTAATTAAAATTGAGATAAGAAATCCCTTACGAAGATTCGACAGCCTAACGACACCACTTAAAACTTCCAAAAATGGATTAATGAGATAAAATAGGGTCTCTCATAATACGAAAATAAAAATTACAGTAAGTTGAATATAAAATAACATCCCCTAAAATAAGAAATATGATCTTAAAATAAATGACATAAAAGAGAGTACTAAAAAAGAAAGAGAGAGGTAGGATCCCTTACCTTGAGTCCGACTTGTCTTGTTCGTTTCTTTATATTCTTGAATAATAAATTTTGGTAAATTTATAATTGATTAAGGAATTCCTTTAAATTTTATTATTAAATTCGTATCACATATTGTCATGTTATAATAATTAGATTATTATGTTAGTTCATATCAGACGTTTTGGACGATGTTCGGTACATGAGTCAAAAATGAACTTGTTTGAAAAGAATTGTCCATGTAGTTATAATTACATCATCTCTAGAATAGTATTAATGATTTAAATATCATATATATCTATTATATTTTCATTTTATACTATTCCATAACATTTAGAGATAGAAAATGAAATGCACCATTCATGGAGACGGTAGGCCGTACGCACGCATGAACAATACTTTCATTTCTTTGTCATATTAATGGAATTAAAACTATATAAGAGATAAATATATATTATAATTAAAGTATAATATATTTTTTATATAGGTTAAATATTTTCATTAATTTCATTCTTTATACATTCCATGTATTTCATGAACGAGTCACATCACTTGAGGGGGCGGTAGTCCACACTTCCTCAAATGAAATTATCGCAATTACACGACATGAAAATCATAATGATGTGATTTAAACATAAAATACAGAATAATATAGAAAAAATAAATACCATATATATCATATATAAATATAGTTACATCTTAATGGCCACCATGAAAGGTGTTAAAATAAGATTGACCAATCATCGTTTCGTGAGGCAGTAATTCGCCATCCACAGAAATAGTATGTTTTTTAACCATTAGAGGGGGTGTGTGTGAGTGTAGGTAGAATACTTATCATAAAAAAATCCTAGTATTTTGAGTATACTATTGTTATTATGGCATAAAATAATAATAAGAGATGGGTGACTGAAGAAGGAAAATAAAATGAGGAAACTCGAGAAAAGACATTACATCTAAATCGGGTAACTCTTTTCGATTTGAGCCAAAGGGTTCCTTGGGAAGACTTCTGCCCAAAGTGAGTCTTCTAGGAGTAATAGAGGGATGTGGAGAGATAATATGTGCTGAGGTTAGATGATCCAAGGGATTTAGAGGTGTGGGTAAGGGGTTAGAGGTGGGGGCCTTTTATAAGATGGAGGAGGGTCACTTTTGGAAAGTCTTGAAATGTTACGTTATTATAAAATGGTTTTATGATTTAAAAGGTACCAAAATGATATATTTCTAGTATAAGGAGATTAGGGTTAGAAATAATCCCATTAAATAGACTTTTTACAACTGTAATTATTAGATTTTACCTTATCTTTTCATTTTATATAAATCGTTCATTAATGAGGTAATCACTACATCATCATGGTGTCATAAATAAATTTATTTATTTAATGTTTAAAAATTATAAAAAAAATACCATTATGTAGTAAATATTTTTAGCTTTCTAATGAATATTTATAGTCTAAGAGATAATTTATGTAAACAAAATTAATTTTTTTTACTTAGGATATACAAACCTTTGTTATATTTCTCTTCTTTTGTAAAAATAATGTCATAAATGTCACTATCACACCCATGTGACTCCATGGGCCCTAAGGTTTGGTATAAAACTTCTCATGGTCATACATGACTCAAAAAAGTGTATTTGGACACATTTTGGGGTCATTGTATATTATTATGATATTATTTTATTACCCTTAACTACCCGATTACTAATTAATCACGATAATTAAAGATAATTACCGTTGTTACTATTCATAATGTCCAAAAAACAAAAGAGTATTAATTACATAATTTGGATCTTTTGATTACAAATATGGAATCCATTTTACCAAATTCCAAACACATAAATTTCAGTAATTAATTTAAAAATAATTCTCGTTGTCCCAACCAAAGATGGGTTTTTAAGAAGTAAAATTTATCAAAATATTTACTTGTTTTTACATCCAATTGAAAAGTTAAATTGCTTCTAATGAAAAAAATTGTATTAAATGATTAAAAAATAATTAAATTACCCTTTAAAACAAATTAAAAAGAACCATATAACTATATAATTAAATTATATGAAAAGGTAGTTTTGAAGTAAAATGCAGTATTTTTCACTATTCATTAAAATGAACATTTGTCAGAAAAATACAAAAAATTTATCCAAAGTAAATTATATATTTCAAATTGAAAAATGATGTCCATTTTACCAAATTTAAAACATATAAGTTTCGTTAATTAATTTTATAATTAATTCCCGCTGACAAAACAAATAGCGTGTTTTTATGAAACAATATCTATGAAAATATTGACAGTTGTTTATGTCCAATTTTAAAGTGAAATTAATTACAATGACCACCATTGTATTAAATGGTAAAAATATATTTCAAATAAACTTTAAACCCAATTAAAAATATAATCTAACCATATAAATAAATTATATTAAAAGGAGGTTTTGAAATAAAATACAGCATTTTCACTATTCATTAAAAAATGAACTTTATCGGAAAAATTACAAAAATTTAGACAATGTAAATTTTGATGTCACTATTCTAAAGAAGGATTTTATTTTGTTAAATATAACATATAAAATTTACAAAAATTAATTTTCAAAAGTGTTCTCCATCAAAAGGCGATTAATCAGCATTTTAAAGAATATTAGAATATTTATTCATAAAATTGGATTCATTTTAATTTTAAGCCTCTATCATTTATTTCATAATTGTTAAAATATTTAACAAACATATATAATAATTTTTTAGTTTGTTCTGTTCATTCCCTCCATTACAACAGTTTGACATTAACTACTATTTAAAATAATATTATTATATTATTAGAGTGCAATGTAAGAATTCAAAGAAACTCATTATTGCATATTGGGTATGCCATAGAACATAGAATTCACTTTAAAGTAATATTAACACTTTATTCACAAATATTAATAAATATTAAAATGTCATATTCTTTATTTACCTGGGATGTTACAACCTTCCCCCCTTTTGGGAATTTCATCCTCGAAATTTTAAAATTGGGCTCGAAAACTTCATCAAAATCCCCACATCAGAAAATGAGTCAATAAAACTATCACTTTAAAAGAAAGAAAGAGAAGTATAAAGGTCACCCGAGACAAAATATACTAGGATTCCATGAAAAAATGGATATAGAGGAGAAAAAAACCATCATGTTCTGATGGAGAGTGATAGAAAACATGTCTAGGAGAATGTTAACCACTAGAAAATCACAATTTTGTGATCGGTTAAACGGTATTTGATTCCCCAGTAGGAAAAGTTAACAGAATTTTTTTTTGTTTTAAGTTACTTTTCATTGAGGAATTTATTTATGGGCTTAACTAAAACATAAGTAAACATACTTCATTTTCATGTAGACTTTCATCTCTTACTAGATTTCTAACACAAACTCATATTTTCTCCAAAAGATGAGTATTTAGGATGACATGTTCAAATTAAGAGCGCTATAATCAACTTCTAGAGAATCAACTAACCCACAAAAGAGAACTATATATTTTCCATGTCTTTAGACCTTAACCGGAACCAAAATGGTTAGTAAAATATCAAATAATCCCTAAAAAGGATAATCTTTTACAAAAAGAAAAACTACGCTTAATCTCCAAAAATTTTCCAACAAAACACAAAGTTCATCAAAGACCATTCAATAAACAGCTATCCATAAAATTCTTCAAGGTAATCCAAACTAAGATTGAAACCCAAATCCTTGAAGGATTTAATCACACAGTCTTCCAAGGTAAATCTTGACATTTGTCTCCAAATAACATCAGTTACCCTTAAAGTATCATACTGAAAAGTAATTAACCTAATCACACATCCTTCATGATAGGTTAATAATTTCCATAGACAACCCAAAATCAACTTATTCATGATTCACAATATCATCAAAATAAAAATAATTAGTCATACTAACCAGGGACTTCACATAGTCTAGTGGTAGGTGATAAATCCCAGTCGCACTTTGGTTGTGGGTTCAATTCCCACAGCTTCGTCTGAAGTGACGGGTTATCACATGGTCTATGTGTTGTCCTTTTTCCAAAACTATATAATTCTTAAAAAATTCCCCAAAAAGAGATAAAATCTTCAAAAATAACCATAACATAATTTAACCTCAAGTTTATCTCATGCTTTTCATTTTCCATCATAACATATAGTAACTCATAATTACCTCAAAAGTAAGGATCATATAAACCCTAATGGTTACCTTTATAATTATTACCTGAACTTCCACATTGAGTTGGTTCTCTCATACATGATGTATTAGAGAACTCACCAAGGTTCAAGTGGTTAATCATGACTCTTGATTGTTGGTTGAGAAGAACCACAAGAGTTCTCATTGCATATCCCATATCATTCAGTTGTTCTTTCAGAAAACTGTCATAGTTTTCTTCACATCCACTGTTACTTTGGTGCCTGCTAGATCCATCCATTTACTAAAACCAAAAAGTTCAGTGTGAGTATATCATTAGAATCATTATATAATATCTTATGAGGAGAGTAAATACTAAGATATAATTATTCATGTTATCTTAAACTAATTCACTTTATCTAAAACTATGACCCTTTCTGAAATCCTAACCACTATGGTAATGTAACTTATGCATAAAGAATACCCTAACCTCTAAAGCTATCTAAACCGTCCATTGATACCAACTATAAGACACCAGCCTTAAATATTAATTTTTCTTGAGTTATTTCAAGAGTACACATTGAGGATCTTTTCAGGTTTAGAGTTTTATAGAATTAGTACATAACTATTATATCTCAAAAAAATTACAAAGTGGACACTTCTACTCAGTTTCCATTTTTTTTCATAAAATAAAAACTCTTAAAAAGAAAGATGTCTAGTTCCATGTTTTAGACAACACGCCTTTCCTTGATCCCATCCTTGACCCTATTCCACTTTATGTACTGTGAAAAACATTTCAAAAACATGGGATGAGAATAAAAATCTCATTAAGGAATACACAAAGAGGGAAACTATTAGCTTTTCAAAACAACAAGTAAACCATGAATATATTAACATAAGTAATACTTTTCACCTTTATGAAGTAGTAAATACTCTTCACTGAATAAAAGATCACTACTTACCCTTTTGTAAATGAATTATTACCCATTTAAAGAACAAATAACATATAAAGTTAACTTGGAAAATAAACATACATAAATGGAATCAACATATGCTCTACTTCCACACATGTCACTAAATTGAATAGTCATACGGACAACTTCCATACCCAATGCATTGGTGGTTATAACGTAACCACCCGTCCTGGTATTCACAACACCACCTGTCATACGGTTTATCATGTAACCACCCGTCAAATGTCCATGTACCATTATAAAACATAAAATATTTCAAATATAGACATTTCAATAATAAAATTTCATTTTTAATCACAAGAAGTAATTTCAAGATATTGAAATAATCAATCCATTTTCTAAACCATTTAAAAAGATCTTTTTGAATCAAAGTGTCCCATACCACTTTGAAACTTTTAAATGAATTATAATTTAAAAACATTAATGTCCAAATAAATAAATCCTAAAACCTATTTTTAAAACATATAAATTAAGGATAAATATTTAGAAGAATAAATATTTAATACATTTAAAATGATATTTTAGTTAAAGACTTTTTCTAACAAAAATAGCGATTCTTGAATAAAAATAATTGAAGAATAACGTTTAATCAGTACTTTATAATATCATGAGATTAATGGGATTCATGATATAATTTGTCAAAGGACATTATATACACCGTATAATAGTGAATTGGTGCATAACAACAATGAATTATCAATGGAAATTTAATTTGAGATGAAATACCTTATAAAGATGGTATCCTTAAATTAAGGATAAATAAATCACATAATTATGTGTGAAAAATATAAGTACACCCAATATAAGTGGATGTTAAGTGTAAAATAATCAGAGGTAATCCACACATATTTAGAGCATTACATAATGAAGAAGTAGAGGTTTAACCCAAAGAATTGAAATTGGGTTAAGAAGTTCCCATACAAAAATTCGACAGCCTAATGGTGTCACTTTAAAATTCAGAAAATGAGTTGATAAGAGAGAAAATGGTATCTCACCACTTGGAAAATTTATTTACATAAATAAGGATATATAAGAGCATATCCTAAAATAATAAGATGTAAAATAAAAGACATAACAAAACAAGTCTTTTAAAAAGAAGAGGGTGAAAGGTTCCCTTACCGATTTGGCAACTTACGAAAAATACATCATATGAAAGAAGGACCATAAAGTGTTGATTTAAATACCCATAAATTAAATTATTTTAAATAAATAGTATAGTCATTAGATACAACAATCAAATTCTATAGTGAAAAATATAGCATGAATCTCACGGGAATAAAAAGTGAGAAAAAAACCCCTTACCTCATTGTAATAAATCGAGTCGTATGAACAAAAGATAATAATAACCAAATGAATCACAGAATACCATGAATATAAATAGAATCATGATAATATATATCAAATGTAAGTACAAAGTACACCACATTAAATAAATATGTGGCGAACAATGGTAATCTCATGTAATTAAAAGTGAGATAAGAAATCCCTTACGAAAATTCGGCAGCCTAACGACGCCACTTAAAACTTCCAAAAATGGATTGATGAGATCAAATTGGATCTCTAATAATAAGAAAATAAAATGTAAAGTAAATTAATATAAAATAACATCCCCTAACATAATAAAGAGGAGCCTAAAATAAATGACATAAAAGAGAGTACTTAAAAATAAAGAGTGAGGTAGGATCCCTTACCTCGAGTCCAACTTTTCTGGTTCGTTTCTTTATATTCCTAAATAATAAATTTTGGTCAATTTATAATTTCTTAAGGAATTAATTTAAATTTTATCATTCAATTCATATAACATATTATCATGTTATAATAATTATATTATTATGTTAGTTCATATCAGACGTTTTCGTCGATGTTCGGCACATGAGTAAAAAATGAACATGTTTGAAAAGAATTGTCTATGTAGTTATAAGTAAATCATCTGAAGAATAGTATTAACTATTTAAATATCATATATATCCAGTTTTTTTTCATTTTATAATATTCCATAACATTTGGAGATAAAAAATGAAATGCACTGTTCATGGAGACGGTAGGCCGTACGTACGCATGAACACTACTTTCATTTCCTTGTCAAATTAATGGAATTAAAACTAAATGAGAGAGATATATATTATAATTCCAGCATAATATATATGTTATATAGGTCACATAAGTTCATTAATTTCAATATTTATAGATTCCATTTATTTCCTGAACGAGTCACATCACTTGAGGGGGCAGTAGTCCACACTTCCTCAAATGAAATTATCACAATTACACGACATGAAAAGAATAATGATATGATTTAAACATAAAATATAGAGGCATATAGAAAAAATAAATACCATATATATCATATATAAATATAGTGACATATTAATGGCCACCATGATAGGTGTTAATATAAGATTGAACAATCATCATTTCGTGAGGCAGTAATTCACCATCCACAGAAACAATATGTCCTTTAACCATTAGACGGGGGTGTGTGTGAGTGTAGGTAGAGTCCTTATCATAAAAAAATCCTAGTATATTTAGTATACTTGTGTTATTATGGGATAAAATAATAAAAATATAGTGGTGAGTGAAGAAGGTAAATAAAAGGAAGAAACTCAAGAGAAGACATTACCTCTAAATCGGGTAACTCTTTTTGATTTGAGCCAAAGGCTTCCTTGGGAATACTTATGCCCAAAGTTAGGATTCTAAGAGTAATATAGGGATGCATATAGGTAATATTAGTATAGTTTGGATGAGCCAAGGGCTTGAGAGGTTTGGGTAAGGGGGTAGAGGTGGGGGCCTTTTATAAGAGGGGGGGGGGGGTCACTTTTGGAAAGTCTTGAAATGTTACTTTATTATAAAATGGTTTTCTTGTTTTAAAGGTCCCAAAATGATATATTTCTAGGATAAGGTGATAAGTGTTCTAAATTCACCCATCCAATAGGTTTTTGACAATTTTAAGTCTTATATTTAACTTATATTTTCATTTTATTTAAATCGTTCATTAATGAGGTAATCACTACATCATCATGGTTTCATAAATAATTTTTTTTATTTAATGTGTAAAAATTATAAAAAAAATACCATTATGTAGGAATTTTTTTTTCTTTAAAATGACTATTTATAGTCTAAGATATCAATTATGTAAACAAAATAAATTTTTTTTACTTATGATATACAAAACTTTATTATATTTCTTCTCTTTTTTAAAAATATTGTCATAAATGTCACTATCACACCCTTGTGACTTCATGGGTCCTAAAGTTTGGTATAAAGATTCTCATAGTCAGACATGACTCAAAAAAGATTATTTGGACACATTTCGGTGTCATTTTATATTATTATGATATTATTTTATTACCCTTAACTACCTGATTACTAATTAATCACGATAACTAAAGATAATTACCATCATTACTATTCATAATATCCAAAACCAAAAGAGTCTTAATTACATAATTTGGAACTTCTGATAACAAATATGGAATCCATTTTACCAAATTCCAAAAACAGAAATTGTAGTAATTAATTTGAAAATAATTCCCGTTGTCACAACCAAAGACGGGTTTTTTAGAAGTAAAATTTATCAAAAAATTTACTTGTTTTTACATCCAATTTAAAAGAGAAATTACTTCCAATGAAAAAAATTATATTAAATTATAAAAATATAATTAAATTACACTTTAAAACCAATTAAACGGACTATCTAACTATATAATTATATTATATGAAAAAGCAGTTTTGAAGTAAAATGCAGTATTTGTCACTATTCATTAAAAATTAACATTTGTCAGAAAAATAACAAAAATTTATCCAAAGTAAATTTGATATTCCAAAATAATAAATGATGTCCATTTTACCAAATTAAAAACATAGAAGTTGATTTAATTAATTTTATAATTAATTCCCACAGTCAAAACAAATAGCGTGTTTTTATGAAATAATATCTATCAAAAGATTGACATATGTTTATGTCCAATTTCAAAGTGAAATTAATTCCAACGAACACCATTGGACTAAATGGTAGAAATATATTTCAACTAAAAATTAAACCCAATTAAAAATATAATCTAACTATATAATTAAATTATATTAAAAGGAGGTTTTGAAATAAAATACAGCATTTTCACTATTAATTAAAAAATGAACTTTATTGAAAAAATAACCAAAATTTACAGAAAGTAAATTTTGTTGTCTTGAGTATAAAGAAGGATTTTATCTTTTCAAATATAACATATCTAATTGAAAAAAATTAGTTTTAAAAAGGTTTATCCATCAAAAGGTGGTTAATCGACCTTTTAAAGAATATTAGAATATTTATTCTTAAAATTGGATTCATTTGCATTTTAAGCCTCTATAATTTATTGGGTAATTTTTAAAATATTTAACAAATATATATAATCATTTTTTAGTTAGTTCTATTCATTATTTCCATTATAATAGCTAGACATTAACTACCATTTAAAATAATATTATTATATTATTAGTGTGCAATGTAAGATTTCAAAGAAACTCATTGTTACGTATTGGGTACGCCATCGAACACAACATTCCCTTTAAAGTAATATTAACAATTTGTTCAAAAATATTAATAAATATGAAAATTTCATATTCATTATTTACCTGGGATGTTATAACAACAGTAAACCAACATAAAATTCATGGGTTTGGGAAAGAGCATAATTGGATAAAATGAAAGATTTTTTGGGATACTTCTTATTGGTCTGATTTTTTGGTCTTCCACATGTTGGATGTCATGAATATCAAGAAGAACTATTTTCATAATTTATTTCATAAATTTTTGGTTACTCTAGGTAAGAACAAATATAATGTAAAGGCACAATTAGATCTTTCCCAAATTTGCAGATGACCGAAAGTTGAACTATTTCAAAATGTCAGATCACAGAGGTTAATTAAACCAAAAGCAGCTTATATACTTCCCAAAGAGAGTCGCTTATTATTTTGTCAGTGGATTGCAGATTTGAGACATCCAGATGGCTATGCTTCCAATTTGGGCAGATGTGTTAAGAATGATCATATTTGCAGATTAAAAAGTCATTATTTCCATGTTATAATGGAAAAACATACTCAGATTATATTCAGAGGTTTTTTGAATTCTAAGATTTGGGATTAGTTAAAATACATATAATATTTTTTTAGAGACATTTGTGCGACAACAATATACTATGATGCACTAAGTAAACTGGAAGAAGATGTTGTTTCCATTATATGTAAACTGGAAAAAATATTCTCACTAGCTTTCTTTGACTCAATTGACCATCTGATATTACATTTCCCACATGAGTCTAAATGTGGAGGTCCGGTACAGTTTCGATGGATATAACCATTTGAGAGAATCATGTAGGAATTAAAGAAAAAAGTATGTGGCCAAGCCTAAGTTGAAATCACAATTGCAGAATCTTATTTGTAATAGGAAATTTCTATTTTATTCTCTCATTATTTTGAATCTAAATATCACTCAAAATAAAACTACATGGGATAGAATAAGAAGAATGCTGATGATGAAATAGAAAATCAATTATCAGTTTTTAATCATCCGAAGCTTTGATTCAATAAAGTTCATGAACGATGGATTTCAGATGATGAACATCACAGAACTCATATATATGTTTTGCTTAACTGTGAAGAAATGAAATCATTAGTACTGTGAGTGATTATATCTCTTATTATATAATTTATGTTACCGTAAGTAAACAAATTTTATTTGTAGGTTATATGATAATCATATCAAGAAACAACTTCCACAAATTTCAGCAGCTTCTCTTGAAGAATGCCGGGAAATTTTTTTTCTCAATGGTTTCAAAAAATAGTAACATAAATTATTGATGGTTTAATATATAAATTCAGTTTATTATGTATTATATAGATAATTTTTTACAAATTTGTAGGTGTCTCATCATGCTGATAAAATTGATAAGCGACTGTGTATATTGAGTAACCCACCATCAAAAATGGTTAAATCTTATAATAAATATATGGTGAATGGTTTTTTATTTCTTACACGTGCATATGTGGAATTAGAAAACAATGAAAAGTGGAGATTTCTTGAGAGGATCACATCATAGAGAAACTGAAGTTGAATTTTACATCATGCTGGATGGAGTTATTGAATTGTGTTATCTAGTGAGAAATTACATAACAATGTTTAAATGTTAGTGGTTGGATACTAAGACAGGCCTGCATGTTCATACGATTTATGGAATCGTCGATATTAAATATAAAAGTCTTCTTGCAGTAAATGAACCATTTTTAATGGCTCAATAGGAACATAAAATATATTATGTAATGTAATGTGCTACTTCAAGATACCCGAGTGATTGGTGAAGCATAATAAAAATGAAATCTCATGAAAATCAGTTTAATCAAACTGAATGTGGTTTCGATGAAGTACAAGGAATTGAATTTTTTTCAAGAGACTACTCAGAATCCATCTTTTTCACAAAGAAACATGAATATCGATGATGACACCCCACAATTAAGGGTTGATGGTGACGATGATGTTAATGATGTTACAAATGAATTTGAAATGGAAATATATGATGAAACTGAAACTCAAATGGATATTGATGACGCCGATTATGAATATGAAGACATTGACATCATCAGATATGAAGATGATGATGATGGTGAACAATGACACATTTAAATGATGGTTATAATTATAACTGATATATATCTTTATGTAATAGTTATTTTCAACTATCTGCTAACAATAATCATTTTTAGATTTTAGATGGAATCCGATCTATTTTGTGAGTTGGAGGAGGCTGAGCAACCTTTGGATGAGGAGGATTTGGGATCATCTGACCCTCTGCCTACGGGTATTTCAAGGGGTATGTGGAGGGGGCGTGGTCTTGCATGATAGATGATTCTTAACCCTATACCCGAGTGGCGTCCACATCATGGATTCAATCCACGCATGCAGAGGTATTCTAACTTGTGTATTTTAGTTATCTTTCATTAATTTATTTATATACTAATTGTTTGATTATTTGTTTGTTTTTCACAGTTTTGTGCATGTAGCTATTGGACAGGGGAGCCCTATCTTGCGCAACTATATTTCTCAGCCATGTATCACATGGGAACAGATTCCTGTTGATATATAGCTTGTAATGTTCAATCATCGGCTGGTACATAAATAAATAATATTTATTTAGAAATTTATTTCATTAATAACTTGATATTATATTTTATTTGTAGGTTTTATGGTATCCCATTGATGATAGAATGTGTGGTGCTATCCATGAGATATGGGAGGTGTCTATGCATGAGAGACTCCGTCAGTTTTTTCACAATTTGAGAAGGAAAATCATTAAGAAAGCAGAAGTGACAGTATTTGATGAGTCTTGTAGAGACCACTGACTAGAGTACATTTCATCTCACACTTGGGATGGATTATGTTCACACTGGTTGAGTGGTGTATTTTAAAAGATATCTTTATTTAGCTGACAGAACTGGGGGAGATAGGAGGTGACACATTGAGCTGGTAGCCATACATTCAGTACACATAGAGAGCATCTGGTAAGTATCTTTTAAAAATATTTTATACATAATTAAATATAAAAATTTTATTTTATATTCATATAGGCATTCGAGCATCCCGATATTATGGAGTACGACATTTATTGGAGGATGTACATTGATCTAGCCACTAGAGAGTTTAGAGGTGATTGCTAGTTTGAGATTATGGTTTGTATTATTTATTTTCTTGTTTGAAAATTAATTGCATATAATATTTTCACTATTTTAATTTAAAATTGAAATTGAAAGAGTCATATGAGGCCATGAACTCTCATACATGGGCTACGAGTCAGGCCAAGATGGCTGATCAGACTAGTGCCCACCATTTCGATGAGACGACATGGATGCAGGTGACCCAACATGCCTTCGAGAAGTTCCGAGTAGTTGGTATCGACTCTCATTTGACTTCTGGGACTTATTATGGTACTACTACGATGTTGGCATCCAGCTCGAGAGGAACTCATGAAGAGGTATCATCTTCTAGCTTACAGTATCAAGAGCAGTTGTGAGCTCAAAATGAACTTATAGAGAGTTTGCAGAAGCAGCAAAAAGAAATGTGTCAGCAGTAGCAGCAACATGAGGAGGACATGCGTCAATGACAACAACAACCACAAAATCAGCATGAGGAGGACATGTGTCGTTGACTGTTGTAGCAGCACGATAAGAGGGAATACATGCGGCGTCTGCCTTGTAGTTTAGGGATGGAGTTTCCTCCAACATCTGCTCTAGCTTCTCCAGTTCCTCCAGAAGACTATCCCCCCGTGATTTTTATGTTCTGTTAAAAACATTTGAATTGGACATTTTTTGTAATATGAACTATTTACAGTTTTTGTCTTTTATATTGGTGCGAATATTTCATATTTTTTTAATATTTTATTATTTTATTATTTATTATTAGTATTATATTTTTAATGTTTTTTTATTTTACTATTAATAATAATAATATTTTGTGAATTTGTTATATTTTTTTTTGAATATTGGGAATTTTAATATTTTTAATATTTTTTTATTATTTTAATAATATTAATTTTTTTCATTAATCACAATTTTTTTATTTTTTCATTTTACTAAGTATTTAAAAATATTTATAATATTTATATTTTTTATTTTTTTATTTTAATAATATTTATATTATTTTTTCATTAATCTGAATTATATTATATTTATTAATTGTATTGAGTATTTGCGATGGGGGCCCGTCACTAATATATTATATTATATATATATATATTTAAAAGTTTTTTCGATGGTTTTCTTTACCTTTGCAATAACTTTGTTGCGACAGGCCCGTCACAAAAGATTTATAACATATAAGCAATTTACTGTGGGATGCCGACCCATCACAAATACTTTTTGTGATGGGACATCCACTAAAGGTTCGTGTATATATAATGTATTTAATTGGAGATCTATTTTCGATGAGACCACTTCTTGTCTCAAGTAGTGTTTTTTGCGACGGGCCCATCACAAAAAAAATAGTTGTGACACCGTTTTTCTGGAATGATCTATTTGCGATGGGACCCCATCAAAAAAGAGTTTTTTTGATGGAATCACATTGCAAATAGACCATCAAAAATATCTGAAATTCCAAGAGTGTAATCTTGTATTAATAATAATTTAAGGAGGTGGAGGAAAACAAAATAAAAATGATTATTGCAGAACGTAAATTCATCTTCGGGTAAAAGTTTTAGGTTTGCAAAAACATCCATCCTATTGTAGATTTATGACCAATTTTAGGATTATAGGATGGGATTAGAGAATTTTTAAAATAATTTTTTTATCTATTGGATGAACTAAATGGTCATTAAAGTGTGAAGAAGAGAGGCGAACAATGGCCTTTTATAAGTGAGGTGAGTAACAGAATGTAATTTTTGAACAGAAAAAATCATACCCACTTTTTTAACCTGAAACTAGGGTAAAAAATTGATTATTATCAAGAAATAAAAATTATACTCTCGAAATATTTCCAGAAAATAGTTTTTAGACAAGTTATTAGGTCATTTTAACACATATCTGGTGAACCCATTTTTTTCTTAATCGTGGTAAAATATTTTTATTGTCCTCACGATTAATTTTTTTAAAAAATTAAGTATAACATATTAGATAATATGAATAAATATTATTTGAAATATGGAATCAATTTTTCAAAATTAAATTCATATAAGTGGGAAAATTAAATTTAAATCCCAGAGAATTGACGAAAAAGTGGGTTTTTAAAGAGAAAATGTTCAAAAGATTATAAAGATTTTATATCAAAATTTAACATAATAATTATTCAAATTAACTAAATTAGATTGATGAATTTATAATTTAACCAATTTTAATTTAAAAACAATTTAAAATATAATTTAACTTTATAAATAGTTTAAACAAAAAAGAAAATTTTCAATAAAAAACCAGTATCCTATCATAATTCATAAAAAAATTAAACTTTTCAAAAAAATTTATAAAATGCACCATAATATAATTCTTACATGATGAATAAAAAAATGAACTTTATTTTCTTAATTAAATTTTCTTAATTTTTCAAAAATTATTTTTAAGAATAAGTGCCCAAATAGTTGAAAAAAGTGCTTTATAGAAAAATACTTTTTCAAAGCATAAAATTGGATTTATTATTATATCTTGCATAATAAAACCATATGATGAATTTTAATACTTTTATTTAATATATAATATATAAATTTAAATAAAAATACTTTATCAATTTTTTAGTTTAATTTATCTAGTTTAAATTAATTTTTTTTTCATAAAAATAGTTTTTCAAAAAAAAATTCATTTATTATCAAATGGTTTTTATTTTCATTTATAATGAATTTACCACTAAAGAATTAATTTTATATATCTAGGTAATCAATATATATTAATAATTTATTAAATCCTATTCATACATGTCTTTCCAATGACTGAGAGATAACTATCATTTTAAATAATTATATTTTAATAGTATGTCATATATTATTTAAACTCAGTGTTGCATGTAATGAATGATTATCTCAATTTTACATGTAAATCAATATAATATCAGTTTTTATGTATAATTAAATATATCAAAAAGATTAAACTTATTTGAAAAATATATATTTTACAAAATTTGGGGTGTTACATTCTACTCCCTTTAAAATTAATTTTCCCTCAAAATTAATCACTTTTTACCAATAAATAAAGATGATTCTTCTTTGTCACACCTTTAGGTTCCCACATATATTTTTTAATCTAGTGGTTTCACCAAAAAATATTTAATATGTATATGGTCGTTGTTTCATGGAACCTTCTATATTCGAACTAGAATCTCTACAATTGTTCCTCATAAGGACTCTCATGCTATAATGGAATGGCCTAAAAGTTTGTTACATGTGAAGGGTTAGGAATATAGTAACTTAATAGAGATACATGGAACACATCATGAACTTGACAGAGTTTCGATGGAAAATCTAGGTTATAATCTATAGTCCTAATACGATCAAGAATTTCAAAGGGTCCATTATACCTAAGGTAAACCCTCCCTTCATTATTCCATATTGAAATTCATAGAAAGGAAATATCACCAACTTAACATTCTTTATCACATCACTGATTATCTACTTAACATTTTTATAAACTTCCTCATATGTGTTTCTTAATGGATCTAACACTATATTAAATCTTATTTTCATGATAAAGTCCCAATATCTTACTTTATTCAACTACATTCCAATACATTGGAGTTCTACACTTATTTCCATAAAGGTATTTATGATGGCCCATTTCAATACTCAAGTTAAAGCTATTTTTTGTAAGGAAACTATACTTGAATAAGGAGTTGATCCCAACCACCTTTGAAATCTATAAAATAATATCTCAGCATATCCTATAGGGTTTTAATTGTTCATACCGACAGATTATATGTCTAATGATGATGCTCAATGTTGAAACTAAACTCTGTATGAAGAGATTGCTAAAGACATCACCAAAAATTTACGTAATTTTTTTCTTGATCAAATAAAATTGGATATGGTACCCCATGAAACATTACCAACTCCATAATATATATTATAGAAGGGTATCTAGAGAAAAATATTCTCTAGTAGTAATGAAGTGTGTTGAATTTTTAAGGTGATCATATATAAACAATAATTACTTAAACATTTAAGATAAGATAGTCCTTATTGGTTACCATTAAATTTAATCATATGTACCAAACATATAAATCCATTACTCAAATTATTATTTTTCACTAAAAAAAATACAAAACCAATGGGTCATATTGTAATTAATGTCTATGAAAATATACTTAATCATGATAAAATCCCATCATATAAAGCCTCAAAATGGGTGTCGATGAGTTTGAAAATATGATCAACTAAAGCTCATAAAACCATAATGGTATCCATAACTCTTAAGTTAATATTACATAGAGACATATACTCTTCCAAATGTTAATCCACCCTTAATTCCATTTATAAGATCTTATTTTATAAAAAAAATTTCATTGGAATCTTCGGTTTATCTTTATATCGATAGAATATTAAATGTGATTTTATTATTTTAGAATACATGTAGAGGAATAAAATAATATAAATATTAATAAATGATGAACAAAAATATTTTCATAGGGGTCATTCATACAAAATCAAACATGAAATTTATAACTTATAATGGGAGGATATGTGTTCCCTAATTATCATAATTAACTTCTTCCAGTACGATTGCAAAAGATTTCTTTATTTTTTTTATTTTTCTTTGGAGATTTTGTGGATTATTATCCACATTATTCCTTTTATTGGGTAATTGATTCAAATATAAAACAAACTCCTAGGAATTTAAACACTAGATTGTGGGTGGTTTATTTTTTTGATCCCTATCTCTATTCATTTCATTGACTATCCTCTTCACATTACTTCAACATTCTTTTTTTTTCAATGGACATGCTTCCCACAATTGAAATAAATTATTGTTATTTTTAGGTACTCACCTAAGTGATTCTTCCCATGTTTTTTGAATGCATGAGGTTGAAAAAATTTATTCCCTCTATGTTACATATCATTTTAATTTCCCTAAAACTCCATCTACATTTTCTTTTCACCAAAACCAAGAGGGTTTTCATCTTCTTTTCAACTTTTAGTGCTCATTAAATGATTTATTCATAGAATAAAAAGTCCATTATGGATAATTAAATTTATATATTTGGTGTTAACCCACTAATTAATCAGTCAATCATACTTTTAGGATAAATAATAATACCCCAAAAGTACTTCATAGGTCTTGTAAAATATTACTCATAGATACCAATAGATATATCATACTTATTCTTAAGCTCAAGTAATTATTTCTCTATTCTTGTATAATGAATATAAAGAATGTACTTGTTGAAAAATAATATTTTGAATGAATCCCACTTCATGGAGTAAATTTATACTCATTTCCTCATATTCTTATTAAGAGTCCACCATTGATCAGCCTTTCCTTCCAAATTGTAGACAACCAAAATAACATTTTCATTCTATAAAAAATGGATAATGGAAAATATATTTTTAGTGTTACTGATTCATTGGTCAAAAAATACATGATTAATAGATCCATTAATAGAAGTTTGGTGTTGCCTCTTGAATAAATAAAATAAATTTTTTCCATCCTTTGATCATTTTGACGTTTAGTGGGAGTCATAGATTGAGAATGTTGTGTGAGTATAACAATGAGGTTTTGATTTTTATCTCCCATAAAATTTTGTTTCTCAGGTGGGAAATCATTTAAATTTATATTTCATTTAACATTTACATTATACCTTTGGGTTCTATCTATTAACTAAATCAAAAAATAATACTTTGAGAAACTCTAATCATAGGGGAAAACCACATAATCTTAAAAAAATCACTTATAGGATTTCTAAATCATGACACCTTATTTTTAATATATGAAACCTTAGTATTATACTCTTTCATTAATATTCATCATCTATTTAGATACTTCATGATGTTTTGTATAGATTTTTTGAATTTCCAAAGAAAATTCTCTGAGGGTGTCAAACTAGGTGTGCAGCATGGCCCATTTTAATGCACCATGTGATGATCAAGTCCAAATCATTATACCATTTTCCGATTTATTTCCCCTTGGTTCCTCCAGGCCAGATCCATATCCACTAGTATTATCCAAAATTGGATTTAATTTCTTTTAAACCACATGATATATCCTTTAAAAATATTCCATGATAATTTCCTATACTTTAAATCATCATTAGACATAACATTAGAGACATCCCTAGACATATAATTATAAATATCCAAAATAAATCTTACTAAATATTTCTCATACTAGTTTTAAAATAATAACCTAACCATTTCTCTAATACCAACTATAGTGAACCTAGCTTCTCATACATATATATTACATCTTTATAGATGAATATTAAATACATTTCATAAAAACATGCCTGAAGACCATAATTTTTTAGTTTATATTGATACTAGGAACATAATCAAATAATTTTTTTAAATATCTTCAACATCTCCCATAATGATCTTTAACTTTAATAATATTCACAAACATACCATACTTAAGACATTTCTTCACAACTTTGGGAAATGAAACATAAGAAAGGGTGATCTTAGATGCCCAATTATGGTAAAAGGGGTATATAACAAATAATAACATGAATATAAATGTATGATAACATGTGTATAACTTTTTAAATCCATTCCCTACACATTAAAGATCATAATATTGATTTATGGCATAAATATTAGAAGTTTTTAAGACCTAAATCATAAGGGAGTCATAAAACATGATCTATTAGAGCATAAAATTGGTATACAACATAGTTTTTCTGAATAAAAATAATCTCTTAACATTGTGAAAATATATAAATAGATTAAGGTTCACTCATTAAGTGACGGACATGAAATCAGTCCCTTACAGATATTTATGCACATCCAATCAGTTACACACATAATATTTTGGACATGAATGATAGTTTCACACATAACACATTAAAAATTTAATTTAGTTCATACATGTCATTGTGAAAATGTATTCAAGTTCATGAATAACATTTTGAACATGTAATCAGGTTCAAAAATAACATATTTACTCATGAGTTATCTATATTTACCAAATACATTGGAAGAAGATATTGGTCTCACCCGTCACATAATGGAAATGAAACGCATGTGCGCCACTTGATCATGAAAAAACATAATTTCCTAATCCATGATATGAAATGGGTTTTATAAAAATTTTATCATATCAAAACATGTTGAAAAGATATAGGCTTTATAATCATTTCATCATTTCATCATAGAAAAACCTTTGAAAAAAGA
Source organism: Viscum album (assembly GCA_963277665.1). Lineage (NCBI taxonomy): Eukaryota > Viridiplantae > Streptophyta > Magnoliopsida > Santalales > Viscaceae > Viscum > Viscum album. The sequence continues at coordinate 1,627,722,025 of OY728121.1, read as the reverse complement.
TGCGGGTTTCAATAGAATGTCCCGATGGTGTAACTCGTGGAAGATAAATGTGTTTCATAAAAATATACTCAAGATAAAACATTAATATAAATTATAATAATGGTATCATTGGTTCATATACATAGTAAAAATGAAGTTACATCAAAGGATATCATCTTATATGTATAATGATCTTGAATGATAATTTGGAGAATTTCTTGGGGAATATATCTTTTCATGGAAAATTACATTTTAAAACTAAAATCATGGAAAAAATTGAATTTTTTTTCAATAAAAATAACCTTGAAATCATAAAAAGGAATATTTAATGAAAATAATGGTCATGATGGTGGAAAAATACATTCATACCATACACAATAAAACAAATTTTCCTTTTACATTTTTGGTAAAATCCAAATAGGGATTGTTTGTAAAATGAAATTATAATTCCTTTCATTTTTTTGTAAAAAGTAAAACATGGGATAGAATTAATTTTAAAAATAATTTTAATAATGTTAAATATATTTTATAAAACATGGTTTTGAAAGGAAAGGAGATTTCGACTGTAGAAAAAGATAATGATGATTTTTCTTAAAAATAGTTTATATATTATTTTAATAAAAATGAGTGAAAAAATGGTACCATTACATGAAAATTTCATAAATTACTATAGTATAATAAAATTTATAATAATTATTGAGAGTTATATCATAATATTTCAACATTGGAGGCTTAGTCATAAATAATCCGGATAAACGATGAGATTGTAACATAAATCTGTTACCACTTTCATAACATTTAAAACATAATCCCCATGAAAGAGAGATACTAAAATGGATATGTAATACCTATAATTTTCAAGATAAGTATCATAAAATTAATAATGGGTACTATATACACCACATAAAATAAATAGGAAGTGAATATAGATGTGTCTCATAGAAGTAAAAAGTGAGATATAAATGTTTTACCTCGTGTCTCGAAATCCTTCGTACACATTCATACCTCATGTATAATAAATATAAGTTTATTATACATATATGATAAAACCATACACACATATATATGTATATATATACTATACCATATATTATTTACCTATGACCATTTATTATATGTTTATTCCCAAATCCCTATTAAAATCACATTTTGGGTAACAACAACTTTGATTTTCATATATGTTATTATTTTTTATTTCTAGTCCTCTTAATTTTATAATGGTTCCAAAATATCCAAAATAATAATAATGATATAAATATAATATATATTCATTATATATAATTATAGTAATTTATAAAAGTTAGAGATAGAAAATGAAATACTCTCTTCATGGAGATGGTATTCCATACTTACACATGAATGTTGTTTCTATTTTCTTTACAGATTGAAAGAAAGAAAGGTAAATAATATAATCCTATCTTCTATGAAGGAGTTTAACCTCATTTATAATAATAATAACCATATTATTCACTTATTTAATAATATTATTCATTTATATTAACTTTTATACACTTAAATTTTAATTATTTACTACACATATACTTGTTAGTTATTGTTTATTCCTATGATTTTATGTTTATAATTTTAATTTTTTTGTGTAATTCTAAAAACAACGATATAAATACTAATTAATTGATATAATGTTCATAATAACCATAAAATTCAATGTTCTAGAATAGAATTTCCATAATGGGTTATGATGTTCCAGGTTCATTCCATGGGTGTTTCAGGTTTGATTCCTCATGAAAAAATCCACGAAGTTATTATCATAGTAATTTTAATGAATAAAACATGGTATATTTATAATTAAAAAATATTAATATTATAATTAGAAAACAAAAAAGAGTATTTTTTCCTTGATTAATACAATATATTAATTTTATTATTGTCTTGATACTTATTCATGTTATCGATGGTGATTTTCCCAAAAGGCTTTATTAATTCCCTTTTGTCGATACTAATTTGGAATTTATAAATATGAAACAACAATAAAAAAATATACTATGAAATTTTATAGTATTTGTGAGTCCAAAGTTCTAACTCATAGATACAACATTTTATAATATTTAACTCAGTAGTAAAGATGCGCAATTAGGATGAAATAAATCTAATACATCTTGGATTGGGAGAAATAATTATGATGAATGTGAATAATATAATACAAACATGAAAAAGGGTATAGGTAGTTATAAATATAGGCTCATTATGTAAGAGATATAAAATAATTTAATAAGAAAATATAATATTTTTTGGACTGGTTTACGAAATATGATATGGCTAACAATTATAGAGCATGAGATTATGTATAAAAACAATCATTATTTTAATTCCAAAATTAAATACCTTATTACATTCGATCAACCTTAAATACACTTTATATAGAACTAAATAAGATAACCTCTCATTATATTCAGGATAGGGAGCATAAAATAATTAAATACAAATCAACAGAAAACATTTATTAGCCTTGTTCAACCCTACCAATGTAGCACCACCCAATATGGTCTAATTTTACATCATAAAGTAAGGTCTAAACCTTCATATGTATAGGAATTGAAAACCCCAAGGATCAAACATCCCCATAAAAATATCTCCAATATATTCCCCGAATGAATGACATTAAAAACACTAAAATTCCTCTAAAAATTTCATTGGATACATTTTTGTAATTCATTTTTTATTAAATAATTCATGACATGAACTTAGTATCACAACATGAACTTAGACCCCTAATTTTGAACTAATTGATTTTAGGTATTTATCCTATTATAATAACTTATCCATATATATTAAAAAATTACTTATCCTAAAATCATTTAAATTATATTTACGATGTGATCAAAAAATCATACAAATTATAGCACCATTATCTATATTATTTGTCCATGTTGGATTTTTTTGCCCATTGTTGGTTCCATCCTCCTCTTTTTCAAAGAGGTAAGGTTGAGGTAGGATTGGTTGGAAGAATTAGTTGGTTTCCAAACCCCATAAAAGCATATAGAGGAGAGATGTAGTGGGTGGGGGAAACATCCAATAAAATGGTATCTCCCCTAGCTATCTTAGCATAAACAAAGTAAATAGAAGGATCATATCCCATTAGTTTTGGGTATTTTTAGAATATTTACCCACATAATAAATATATGTATTTATGAGGGTTTCATTTTATAATAGTGGGGGATTTTTTACACACTTTTATCAATATAGAAATCCTTTTATTATCCCATGGTTTTTACCCCTTTCTTTTTGGGGGTTTTACTACATTACTTTTGGTGTTCATTTTTTCCACAATTTTAACAATTTATTTTATCTTGATATAATCACTACACTAGGGGTCCAATAATTTATGGTTCCAATAAGTGGTATCAAAGATAGTTTCCATCCTAATTCTAGTTAGTATTTTTGGATACAGTTTTATACTAACAAAATGTCTAGATGGTGGTGAAATAGGAGATTGAAAAGTTCAACAGTAATAATTTTTATTTATAGAAAATGAAGATTTAGGTAGTGCTATGGAATAATAATTTCTTATAAATGATTGACGAAGGATCAGAATATGTGACGATGGAGTGTGGTTGTACGATCCCTAACATTTCTAGAGATTTCCATAGATCATTTATAGGTATTAATTTTCCTTTTCTTAAGTATTTATTTTTTCCTAGGGGGATTTTTTTGAGTGAAATTGGAGATGTTTGGAAGGATGGAGGGCTATACACGGTTGGTGCACAGTTTTCCCAATTTTTTCCCATCATAGAAAACCATTCAAACCCAAAAATAGTGTATTTTCAATAATGGTGTATAGTTTTTCAAACCATGCACCCTCTTAGGATTAACCATGTGACACCCTGAGGGGAGGCACGTGTTTAGGGCACACAGTTATATGAAATCATGCACACCTCAAAAGAAACCATGTGTTCATAAATTTAATCCACAAAAAATTAGTTTTAAAATCCTACACCCATGTTATTAATCCATAATCACACATATTCATACATAAATTCATTCATATGAATTTTAGAGGCTTTAAAATGTATTCCAAGGCTTTACAACCTCCGTTCATCATGAATTGGGGATCCATTGATGGATCTTGACCTATCTCGATAAAATATTCTTGTCCAATATGGTTTTTAATATGTCCCATTTTTCTCTCATCATTTGATGATATTTTTTCCTTGGTTATTAATGGATATATAACTTTGTTTTTGGGGTCTTGATTTATCGGAATTGGATTAGGTTTTGGATCTAGATGTTGTTCTTAATCGTGATTTTGGTTGATCTGATTCAATTGTGTTTTTCTAGTGGCATGCATTCATCACCAATTTCAAGGTAGGTGGTCTAAATTCAATTACCATAGTCTTGAATTAAAATTTAGTGTATTTTTTATGAAATTTTAATTAAAAAAATATGAAATTTAATCACGAATGTAGTAAATTAATTGATTAATTAAATTATCGAATCACGGAATTGATTTAATGTAATTTCCATGAAATTATGAATTAGATTAAAATAAAGACAATTTAAATTAGTTAAAGTGGATTAATTAATTGGTGAATTAATTAATAGAAAATATTATGATTATGAAATTATAGGAATTAGATTAATTAATTGGTTAATTAATTAATATAATGTGATGATTTTGGAATTGGTGAGAAATTAGGGTTGTTTGATTGGTCAATTAATGTGTTTACGAATTAGTTTATAATCGAAACTAAGGTATGTTTGGATTAACCATTAAGGGATAATGATTAATATAATTAAATAATTATTAATGATTTAATAGTTATTTTCTATATTATACAATGCGAATTAATGTGGTGAACCTCTATGGTTGATGAATTGAAATAGTATATATTGGCGTGGATGTTTAATAATAAGGTTAAAGATGATTAACCATAAATAATGTGATTAATGTGTTATATGAGTTTTTTGATATATGTGATATATGTGTGTGGGATAGGAATTATGGCTTTAAATACCCATATGTGATAAATTAGGGTGGGATAGGGGATGAGGATTCAAATACTCATTTGTGATTTTGAGTGTGGATAGGGACCGAGGATCCAAATACCCATGTGATGTTGACGTGTGGGATAAGGAAAAAGGCTCAAAATTCCCATGATGGGTTAGATATGATGTTCTATGACCATGATATTGGCATTGGGTTATGGTTCCAATTGGCCATGATATGAATTGAGATGATGAATGGTAACCATAGAAATTTGATATGTGATATACCCTAAGGATAGTTTAAAATTCGACATAGGCCAAAGAAAGTATTGAGAATTCATGTTTTCTTGGGAACCCGAGGGTTTATGTGGTTAGTTAAAGAATATTGAAATGCAATAACTACTTTATGAATTGTAATTTATTCCATATATAACTACATGTACTATTATTGAATGGATATAATTTTATACAATATTGGTGGTGGCCTAATGAGTTGAACTAACACCCTAATCAGGCTTCTTGATTCGTACTAAAATAAAAATCAGTTTTTAAGGGTAGGATAAGGTAAAATTACCTATATTAGAGGGATGAGTCGTGATGAGGACTGGATGAGGGAACAATACACGATGTTGGGACCCACATGGGAGTGTATGCGACTTTATTTATTTTGGTTTTTTCATATAGACAGCTAAAAATATTTATAATGACATATATATAGTTTATTATTGGATATTTTATTTTCTATTTAGTCATCATGTGATACTGGTTATGTTTTGTTATTTGTTATGTCATTTGGTTATTATTTGTTATTTTCACTGTTATGCTATTTTTCTAAAGAGGCTATAGTCTCCCCATGATCAATATTAGATCCTCACTACTAGTCGGAAGCCTCTGGTATATGGGGAGGCATGCATTAGGTCATGTAGCTGACCAGCTTGTGGCACCAATGTGTGGCTCTCAAGTCGGGATGTTATAAAGTGGAATCAATGATAGTTTTATTCTTTTATTTTGTCTTACTATTTTAGAAAGGTAGATATGATAATAGGATGAGTCATGGGTTGGTTATGAACTCATTAATGGGAATATATAACCCATGTTCAGGGGGAATACTAGGTACCTAGGGTGGTATTGTTGTTATTTTATGTGATTTTATGGTTGGATGTTATTTCACCACAAGTGATGCACTTGTTGTGTGATGAGATTATTGATTTTTATATTTTTTAAGACATTTTACTAGTGTCCCAGTATAGAATGTGAGTTTAGAATAAATGAATCATTATCAGAACATATGATTATTATGATATGAATCATGTTAGGCACATAAAGAAAAAGAAGATTTTGGGTAATTTTTTGAAGTTCAGATTCTTTTACATGATTGTGTAATTGAAATGAAAATGTTTCTTGATGTGAATTTGAATGTTATAAATTGATGAAAAATGATAATAATAGTGTTTTTAATGAGAAACAGAAAAATGTTAATGAGTTTACCCTTTTTTCACCATGAACTAGATGTAGGGTGGTTAAGGGGAGTGATTGTGCCTCAGTTTTGATTGTGTAGTGAAAAAATAGAGAATGGTTGTTATTTTTTTAATCCCTATTGTTAACTATGTTAATGTTTTAAAATATTTTCAAATATGTCTGTTTTGAATTATAGAGATATTCCTCCATAATGATGTTTGTTTATTGAATGAAAGGAGGATATGGTTGGCAAGGTGCCGCAAGTGGTGGAACCATAGACACTAATAGTGCTGGGAGATGGTGTTAGAAAGATGTTATGAGAGAAAATTTATCACTTCATGATGTTTTTGGAGAGAGAATTATTGTGGGATGTGAAGAGTATGTATGATTGGAAATGGGAGTTTTAGTTGTAGAACCCTCTTACATTCAATGAAGAGGGTGGAACTGAGGTAGGTGTGTTCTAGATTGAGTCTATACAGAATATACATGACCACATAGAAACTACTGCTGAGAAGTGATTCAAGTTGGATGTATATATTTTATGAAGATCAACTAAGTGCTAGTGGGATATTCAAGATCCAACTATAAAAGAAGATGGTATGTTTTAGAAGTAATTTTTGGAGAAGTTCCTTGATCACTTTTGTCCATAAACAATGAGAGCAGATATGGAAGTTGAGTTATTGCCTTTGAATAAGGGGTTCATGTTTGTTATTGACTATACTAGTCATTTTATTAACATGTGATGTTTTCATTAAGTGCTGGTTGGGGATGAGACAACCATGGAAATGATATTCCAGGATAGGCATAAATATGATATTGAGTCCCAATTTAATATCTTTCATCTAAAAAAGTTTTCCGAATTGGTGGATTAGGTCCTCATATATGAGGAAACCCAAAGGAGACTTCCAATGGAGGACATGTGGTTTTTTCTAGATGAAAAAGAGTTACATATTCTAAGGATATAAAGTGTCACTATGAGAATGTTTCCTAGATCATTGGAATGAAGATTGGACATGGGGAAGGATCAGATACCCAGGATCTTACCTGAGTTATTTTTCTCCAGTGAGGATGGTTAGGTAACTTTCATAGGAATTATTCTTGACGACTGGTAGATTGAAAAGATTATAGAAGGATGAGACATCTACAAAGGTCCCTCAAGAACCATGATACATGGGTAATGATAGAGCAGATAAGAAAAATCAGAGTGTGGGAGGAGATATTCTACACCATATTATAGTTCTAGTTAGAGTTCTACTAGTCGTGGAGGTAGAGGTAGTGGATAAGGAACTTCTAGGAATGAGTTCCCATGTCAGCAGAGTGGTGCAGCTTAGGGGACCTAGACTATTTCATAGGGTAGAGGGGTATTATAGTTACATGCAGTTTAACTGACACTGGTTGATAGTGAGGCATCATCATCAACAGTTTCAGGTTCTATTCATATATCTTATATTATTTCAAATGTCTTAATTGATACTAGTGACTATGATTATTTTATATCTTCAAAAATTATGAATGGTTCAGGCCTTGATGGGGATTTCATGAGTCTGATTATGATGATCAATACACAATTGGGGGTACAGTCGAGTGACATCTGTTTTTGAAAGGGGTGTTCTGTCAAGGTTGCAGAGTATCATTTTCTTGAGGATATATACATTATGGATATGTCAGGATTTGACCAAATTATTGGTATGGATTGGTTAGTAGGGTACCGATCCCACATATATTGTTACCATAGGAATGTAGATTTTATTTCTCATGAGGGTGAAAATTATATTCACTATGGACAGTTGTATATCTAGGAGGGTCTTGTAGGTCCATTTCATCAGAAACTGGGGTAGATCACCACCCAATATTCTAGACTATTACTAGATAATAGGGGTGTAGAGCATGATATCATTACACCCATAGTATCTAGGTTCTATGGTGTGTTTCATGAGTACTTTTCAAGGATTCATCCTATGATAGATGTGGAATTTATGACTGAGATCTTGTCAGTGGCTAAGCTAGTTTTTATTCCACTTAAAAGAATGGAACCAATAGTGCTTCAAGAGATTAAGACTCAATTGGAATAGTGGATCGATAAGGTGTTTATCCATACAAGTACATTGCTTGGAGTTCTCTATTTTTTTTCTAAGAAGGATGAAGAGAATCCATGCCTATGTGTTCATTATTAGAAGTTGAATTTGTTGATAGTAACGAAACTGTATCCTATTTCACATAATGATTATATATTTGAAATGTCGAGGAGTGATAGTTTCTTCTTGAAGATCAAATTTATATTTGCGTATCATTAATTGAGAGTTTGATATTCTGATATACCGTGGACTAATTTTAGAAGCTGGTATGGCCTATGTTAGTTCGTTAGGTGTTCATTCAGGATGAAGAATGCACTAGTAATGTTTATGGACTTGATGAACTGAATCTTCCATTAGTATCTAGACCAGTTTGTTATTGTTTTTGTGGATGAAATCATGGTTTGAACCAAGACTCATGAAGTTCATTCCCAACATCTTGACATCATATAGAGTATACTCAGAGAGAATATTCTATATTCCAAGCTATCTATTTGTCAGTTTTTGATTGATCAGGTACACTTATTGGGTCACATTATCTCTCAGGAAGGTGTGTCAGTGGACCCAAAGAAGGTGCAGGCAATGTTATCTTGGGAGTATCACAAGAATGATTTTAAAAAATGAATTTTCCCAGATTAGAGGGTTATTATGAGAGGTTAATCCAAGAATTTTCACATTTGTAAGTGCCAATTATGGTCCCAACCAAAAAGAGGATAAAGTTTGAATTTTTTGGAGCTTGTGATAATGACTTACAAGAGTCTACTAAGTGCTTGAAAATGACACTAATAATGATCTTATCTAAGCGAGGTGAAGAGTACAAGATGTTTTATGATGCCTTTGGGATTGGTCTTAAAGATATATCAATGTAGGGAGATTGAGTTATGGAATATGGGTGTCAAATGTTGAGGCTAAATGAATAGAATTAACCTGCACATTATTTTTAGATGGATGTAGTAGTTTATGATTTGAAGCGTTGGTGGAATTGTATTTTGGGAGAAAATATCACTATGTATACTGATCAAAATAGATTAAATTATATATTTTCACAAAGATATTTGAATCTATGATTGTGGAGGATGGTTGAGTATATATATTCATTTGAATTTAAAAAATCATATATTCCCAAGAAGGGAAAGTGTGTTACTGACACTTTAAGTTGGAAAAATCAGACTCAGGTGGTTCTATAATCTAGTTCTAAGTGGAAAATGTTGAACATATTGGATGGGATACTTGTTGTTGTTCTTGAGGGTTAGGAAAAGATGAATATCATAAAAGTTTTTTTGTGGAGTCAATACTTATGAGATGGATGATGGAGTGGAAGTTTGAGGATCAATAGTGTTTTTATTTGATTGAAATCCTGGATTGTGGGGAATCAACTTCATATTTTTCATAAATGAGGGTGTGATCATTTATGTTAATAATTTTGTATTTATGTTTGCAAGCATGTGGGAAGAGATGATGTGTGAATTTCATGCCTCAATGTGGGTGGTGCATCCAGGTTTGAAATAAATGTATTGTAGCCTATGTTGATAAAATTGGTTGTTGGGTATGAAAAAAAAGATTGTAGGGTTAATGAAATGATGTTACACCGATTAACAGGTGAAGGTTAAGAATCAATGACATGGAGGTTTACTACAACCCTTTCCAATTATAGAATGGAAGTGAGACAAAGTTACTATTGACTTTGTATTGGGTATACTAATGAAGCCTCAGAAGAATGATGCTCTTTGGGTAGTTGTGGAATGATTGATGAAATTAGATCATTTCATTTCTATACTAGAGACTTTCTTAGTGGATTAGTAGGGAGTTATTCATGTTTGAGAGATTTTCCATCTACATGGGTTGCCATAGAGGATTGTTTCAAAATGTGAATCATATTTTACTTCACACTTATGGAATGGATTACTAAAGGAACTTGATGCATATGTTTTACTGAGTACAACATTCCACCCATAGATTGATGGTAATTCATATCATACTATACAAAAACTATGGGATATGTTATGAATGTGTGTTCTTGACTTAGGTGGGTCTTAGGGGAATAAATTTATTTTAATTAAGTTCTATTATAACAACAATTATCAAGAAACTATATAGATGGCACCATATGAAGTTCTTTGTGGTAGGTCATGCAGATCACCTCTATGCTGAAGGGAGGTAGCTGAGTCAAAGATGTTGGGACTGAGTCTCACGTAGGAGACATCTAAGCAAGGTCAACTAATTCAGAATCATATGTCTATGAATCAATGTAAACTAAAGATGTATGATGATAGATTCCGATAAACCCTATATTTTTAAGAGTTCAATCATGTATTCCTTCAGGTGGCACCTAGATTGGGTCACTATAGGATTTTTAGGTAGGGAAAGTTGGCTCCTAGGTTTGTAGGAACATTTGATGTTGTGGAGAGAATCAGGATATTGTCATACCAATTGGATCTTCCATAGAGGTACAAATCTTTGAATGAAGTTTTTCATGTGTCACATCTTCAGCAGTATCACCTGGACAATTCTCATTTCTTGGATGTGTATGATGTTGAGCTTGAGATAGATATACCTATTGAGTATTATTTTATACATATGTTGGATGATAGTGAGAAAGTGTTGCATGGTAAAACCATGATGATAGTTCATATATTATGGTAACATGGTTTTGTGTTGGAGTAAATATGGGATAGATAGGCAGATATGAGGGCTTAGTGGCCCAATCATTTGACTTAGAATCCTATAGATTCTTTGGCGTACAACTTGAGGAGGAGATTTTATAAGGAATGGAGATTATTTTATACTAACCTTTTGTGTAGATATATATATATATATATATATATTTATAGGTATCCATTATTCTTGTTTTTATTATATCTTGTTTGTGTTTTCCATTTGGGATTTTTTCTTTCAAATTTGATTATTTTGGAAGGAATATGTGTTGTGAATGGTTGGCGCATAGTTTTCCCAAATTGTGTACCCATCATAAAAAACCATGAAAACATAAAAAGAGGGGGATTATCATGGATATAGCATGATTTTTCAAAATATTCACCCTTTTGGGAGTAACTGTGTGACACCCCTAAGAGAGGTAAACAATTTCGGGAAACTGTACACCCTATACAAGAAAACGTGCATGCCTAAATTTTATCCTCTAAAAGTTAGTTTTAAAATACAAAATCCACCAGTATTAATCTCTAATAACCCGTAATCAGACCTAAACTCATTATTAGGAATTTTGGTGACTCATGGATGAATTCATAGGCATTCCAACCTCTTTATTTGGTAAATTGAAGATCTGGTGATGGATCTTCACCTCTCCCCGTAAGAGATTCTCATACTGTATGGTTTCAATATTCTATCTCATCCTTCTATCATTAATTTAAGAGATGTTTTACTCTATTTTTGGTGTATCTAGATCTAGATTTTTCAGATCTTGATTCATTGTTCATGGATCTTGATTTTAGATCTACATCACATTCTTCATCATGGTTGGGGTAGTTTTGCTTCAATTAGGGTTTTCTATTGGTGAACGTTCATCCCCAATTTCAAGGTAGGTTTTCAAAAACTAATTCCCATAATTTTCAATTATAATTTCATGTATATATCATGAAATGTAAACTAACATTATTAGAAATTGAATCTCGAATTGATTGAAATAATTGATTAATTAGTTTATGGAATCGATTTAATGTAATTGTCATGAGATGCTGAATTAGGTTAAATTAAATATAATTAGAATAAGTTGAATTAGAATAATTAATTTTTTAATTAATTAATGTAAACTATTTTTATAATGAAATTAGTGGAGTTAGATTAATTAATTGGTGAATTAATTAATAAAATGTTACTATTGTGGACTTTTTGAGAAATTGGGGTTGTGTGATTTTTGAATTAACATGTTTATGAATTAATTGATAATGAGGACTAAATGATGTTTGGATTTACCATTAAGGATTAATTATTATTATAATTAAATGATGATTAATGTACTAATAGTGATTTTTTCATATTATTCCTTGTTAATTAAAGTGATGGTCCTTTTTGGTTAATTAATTGAAATAATATATCATGATGTGGATTTTTAGCAAGAAGTTTAATTATGATTAACCATAATGAATACCATGAATGTGTTATATGTGATATTTTTATTTATGTGACATACGTGTGTGGGATAGGGACTAAGGCTACAAATACCTATATGTGATGGATGAGTGTGAGAGAAGGTCTGAGGACCTAAATTCTAATATGATATTGCATGTGTGGGATAGGGACTGATGATCCAAATTCCTATTTGATATTGAGATGTTGGATAGGTACATGGGCTCTAAATTCCTATGGTGTGTTAGACATGATGTAATACACCCATGAGATATTAATTGGACTATGGTTCCAATTATACATGATATGAATTGAGATGATAAATGGTAACCATGTAATTCTAATATGTGATATCCCTTGGGGTTAGTTCAGACTACGACATGGGCTGAAGAAGGTGTTAATGGTTTGGGTGTCCTTTGGAACCCGAATGATTATGTGGTTAATTAAAGAATATTGAAATGTGATAATAGTTTATTTTATGCATTGAACATTTTTACTTTATACAACTGCATACATTATTATTGATTGGATATTGTTTTATATGTCATTGGTGTTGGTATACTAAGTTGTACTCCCACCCTACTCAGGATTCCTAATCGGTAGCTAAATAGAAATCATGTTTGCAGGACAAGAAATGTCTAAGATTCCTATGTTTGATAGATGAGTCAGGGTGGAACATGGATGGTGGAACCAAAATTGTTTTCAAGAACTTCTTGGGTGTAATTAGTGTCTTCACTTATTTTTGGTTTTCCATATTGATAGATGAAACATATTTGGCATAACATATCTACTATATAGTTATGGATATTATTATACTGGTTTGGTTTTTTATTGGTTATATCATTTTATTATTATTATTTATTTCGGTTATTATGCTACTTTGATAATGTGGGAATAATATCCCAATTATTGATATTAGATCCTCACTGCTATTTAGAAGCCACTTGAATACGAGGAGGCACTCTTGAGGTTATATAACCAACCGGCTCGGGGCACCAATGTGTGGAACCTGGATCAGGATGTTACAATGGTTCTAGTGGGAGATTAAATCATGAATTTGGAGGAAATGTTGTGAGTACTTCTGGAGGTATACTATTTAGTGAAGCAATTATGACTCATAAAATTGGAAAACAACTTAATTATGCATGAATAATTGACTCCAACATAACATGGAACATGAAATATCAATGAGAATTGTGTGATCAGTAGGAAACCATCACATAATGACTTCTATAAATGGGAAATGGTCAAAAACTTAAGATCATTGGATTCGTTACTATCAAAATAAAGATTCATGATGGTATTTTTGGAACCATCCTAGTAGTATTCCATGTGATGGGATTGAAAAAACATACTGTCTTTAGGTAAATTTGAAGATATCAGATAAAAGAATAACTCTAAGAATGATGTTATTAGATCTGATAAGGGAAAGATTTTAGTGATGAAGGTATATAATATCTCAATGAACCTATATGTTCTTATGGGTGAAATTAACAAGGAGTCAGGTATAGTTTTTTCATCAACTATCATGACAGAAGCATTGAAAAAGACATGGAATCAAAATCTTGGCCATATTTTAGAATGAGGCCTAAAGATCCTTGTGGAAGATAAGTTCCTACATGTTCTTATGAATGAATCCTTACAATTTTATGATATTTTTTTTGAGAAATAAACATAGGTTAAAGTTTGTGATTTCAATAGAATAAATCAAATAGATATTATAGTTGATCCATTTTGACATTTTTAAAATCACTAATCAAATCCCTAGGAGGAGCAAGGTTATTTGTGTCATTAATTGATGATTTTTATAAGATATGTTGGGTGTAACCAATCAAGATGAAGGAATAAATTTTTTAAGTCACCGAAACATTCATAGAATATAAGGATATTTAATTTCAAAATAATGTCATGTTTTTAAAGACTAAAAATGGTAGAGAATATGCAAGTAAGGAGTTTGAAATTTTTTTTCAAGGAGAAGTTATGAAGAGACAGTTTATGATGGATTACACACATCAATAGAATGGAATGGTAGAGTGGATAAGTATAACCTCGTTCAATAAATTGAAGGAGATACTGAAGACTATAGGAATTTCAAAATCATTTTAGGAAGAAGCAGTGAATACCTCATGTTATGTGATTAATCGATCTCCTTCAATGGAGACCGATATTAAGACATCGATAGAGATATGGAATGGTAATCCCACTGTCTATTATTTTTTACAAACATTTATAAGTAAAGTACATTCATTTTTTAATGACCAAGAAATATTGAAGTTGGATTCAAGATCCATGAAATGTATCTTCTTGGTGTATGTTGATGGTGTGAAGGGGCATCGTTTGTGGGAATCCACTTCCAAAAAACTTATTCATAGCATAGATTTCATTTTTGAAGAAGACATAGAGAAAAAGGAAATTGATGTAGATATAGAGAATGTGAATACCTAAACTACAATAGTCAATGTGGAGGAAAATTCCAAGGTAGAACCAGTTTCCTCCAAGGAATTACCAAGGAAAATTGATCAAGTATTGGTTGAGTCTTGACCAAAATGGTTAAATTGGGACAAAAGGGAACCAGTAATGCAGTAATACTATGTCACATAGAGCAATGATTCATACATATTATTGACCAAGGATGAAGGTCCATATTATTTTGTGGAGGAGACCTAGAATCTAGTTTTATACTCTTGGATGGTGATGATATATGTTGGACTTGAAGACCTACACAATAATAATAAATGAGATCTTGTTCCATTACCCTATGGATAGAAGGATATCAACAAAAAATGGGTCATTAAGTTGAAGTATGGTAGAATGGATAAGGTGGAAAGATATACTGAAAGAATGGTAGTAAAATGATATTATCATAAGAAAGCTATTATTCTCAATTAAATATTTTCTCTAATTGTTATACAAATGACTTTTCAGACAATTCTGGTGATTTACGCTACACAAATTTTACATGTAGAGTATCTTGATGTGAAGAAATGTTTTCTCCATGGTGATCTTGTTGAGGATATCTATATAATCTATACAAAAGGATTTACAGAAGAAGGAAAATGGAACATGGATTTTAGGTTGAACAAATATCTGTGTGGTCAAAAGTAGATATCTAGGTGTTGGTACATTAGATTTGATTCATATATCATGATCCTAGGACACAAAATACTTCATTAATATCATTGTTTATATTTTAGGGGATTAGATAGTAATGGTTTCATCATTATTCTATTGTATTTGGTTGAAAAGTTGGTCATAGTACCCAATAAATATTAGCTCCTAGAGTGGAAGCACAAATTGAAAGGGAATTTGATAAGAATGAATTGAAACATGAAAAAAATATTAATGGGATGAAAATTTTTTGAGGTAGAAATAATGGAAATATTAGGATATCATAGGATAATTACTTATGGAATGTATTGAAATGATTCAACATGTAAGACTGTAAGAAAATCTGTAACCCTCTTAATTTCATGTTATCCTCTATGATGAGTCCTAGAAGTGAAGAAGAGTTTTTGAAGTAGTATTAAGTACCATATGAATTTTTAGTGGGGAGTATGATGATTTCTAAAATTTTTCATAGACCATACATTACACATGAAGTGAGAGTAGTTAGTTTATACATGGATAATCCAGGATCTGAGAATTAGAGCATAATGAAGTGGATCCTAAGATACATCAAGGACACCCTTGATTCCACATTATGTTATATAGGGACAAATTTTAGTATCATATGCTATGTTGATTCAGTTTTTTTGGTGATTCTAACCAGATTAAATTTATTATTGGTTATGTGTTTACTCTTATAGAAGGAGTTATGAGATGGATTTAAAAGTTACAATCAATTATTTCTTTATCCATGATATATGAGGAGTACAAAAATGATAAATAAGATTATAAGGAGGTTATTTTTATTAGAATGTTGTTTGAGGAGATTTATTATATAAATGATACAATTCCATTTATTTTTGGCAGTCATCGTGCCTTGAACATTTCAAGGAATCTATCTTTTCATTCTATAACAAAACAAACTTGGAGTAAAATATGTATTTTTATGAGATGTAGTGGAGAAATAAAGTGTGTAATTTCATAAAATTATCACTAAATAAAATGTGATAGATTTACAGATGAAGGTGACTGACTCTGATAAGCTTAAACATTGTAGATACTAGATCTCCTCACAGATACATGAGAAGCCTAGTTTGGCCGATAGAAAGGATGTGTGGAGATGTGTCAGTAGTTTTATACATGTTCAGTGTTACCCTCATATTTTTCAAAGGGGGTGTGTTGAGGTAGGATTGGTTAAAAGATTATTTTAGTGGCCAAACCCCAAAAAATCATCTAGTGTAGAGGACAAGGGGGTGGAGAAGTAGCATATAAAAGGGGATCTACCTCGATCGATCCTAGTATTAACTATAAAACCAATAGAATTATATCACGTTACTTTGGGGTATTTAGTGGTGATATTTTCCCAAATATTAAATAGATATATTTACATGGGTTTCCCCATTTTAATTGTGAGGGAGTGTGAACCAACTTTTACATATAGTGAAATCATTCTATTTTCCCCTGGTTTTTTACCCATTAATTTTGGGGGTTTTTATACAATACATATGGTTTCTATTTTATCAGATTTTTTCCACTTTTTATTCTTTATTTTATCGCTGCACCAGTGGGCCAATAATTTACGATCCAAAAAATGAATGCATGTGGCATGAGCCCATCCAATTGTGACCTAAATAAACTATTGTAATATTCTCCTCTATGTTTTACAAGTTATGCTACATGAACGAATGATTTCACAACAAGAAATACATATCATGAAACTCAACATATTTCTATAGAAACCATCCACGTGACCAATTAATGGATTTCAAAAAATTTGGAAAATTGTTGACACATATAAAACTAATTTTCACCACATAGCCAAAATTAGATTTATTTAGATAACATTTCACCTTTATGAATATAGCCAGTTGAGTTACCCTAATGTATCTTCCTTCATTGTATGCACTAGGATAGTGTGGCCCGAAATCATCCATTTTTTCCAATTTTATTATATGCATGGAACCTCTTGATCCATTTTAATGGTTTTAGCTATCATCCAATATGCTTGGAATCAACACGGGTAGAAATGGCCGTTCATATATTTGTATGTATGGTAGCAATACAACTTCAAACATCCATGTAATCTAGATGAAAATGTTGTGCTCGATGGAAGTATAAATAGAACATCATTAGTTTCCTGATGTGTTATATGATCGATGATACTGGTTGGGGGGGGGGGGGGTGGTGAAAGCCTTTTTTATAAAGTGGGTGATGTGAGTGTGGGAGGAAATTATTAATTTTTTTAATGGGGAATAGTTCTCTACTACCCCACATCCCACATCGATCTTCCTCTGATTTTAGAATAATCTAATCGAGTAGGATGTGGTATCTTCAACTTCAATATCCACCATGGTAGAGCCATATGAAATGGTCCCAACATGTGCCCACTACCTACACATATTGGGGGATCCTCTTCCTTGTTAAAATGTTTCCAACATGGAATTCCTGCTACTTGGTTATGCATGGTTGATGATTTTTCATTCTCTAATAGGTCAGTTTATTTTAATTTATATAGTTTATTTTCTCCATTTCTACTTTAAAACAAAGTTTTACATTAAATGACTCTAAATAATTTTTTTATTTTTTCTTAAATTTATTTCATATTATTAATACCCTAAAATAATATTAAATAATTAAATATTGGGAAAAAATTAAAAATTATTTTAAAAAAGTGAAATTAAATTTAATTTGTTTGCATAAAAAATGAGTTGTCAAATAATCCAACAATTATATTTCCCCAAGCATGTAATATTATCATATTATCAAATAATGTACATTTCAACAAAATTTAAACATAAATTGCAATAAAATTAAGAAAAATTCAATGTGGATTTAATTTTAAATCCATAAATACTTTTTTTCTAACCCTTATCTTTTAAAATTAACATGTCTATTTTTCATTTTACTCACCCTCTTTTGAAATGAAAATGATTCTTTTAACCTTGTTAATTTGTTTCAATTTATCATTAATGTACAATCTATTTTTTATCTACCTCACATGATATTTTTCTACTCACCACTTAAGGTAATAATTGAAATAGAATTATTCTCATACCTAAAGCCTTGTATCTTTCCATAAGCTTTTAGGGAATCTTTAATCTCCACACTTTAAATAAAAATATAAAAAATTATCATATTGAATTTGAATTAAGGATCAAATGAATCAGATTATTTAGGATATGTAGGTTATTTATGAACAAAAAATTAAATCTAAAAAAGTATTCCAAACAATTAATGTATATTTCATGATAATCAAATGTCAAACTCAATGAAATATCCTCTTAGAAAGTGTCACCCCCATTTCACAAGACTCAAATTTATGGTGATGAATAGTAATAAATCAATATGAATGGGACCAATCATGTTTTTTATATTTTTCTTCTTCTATTTTTCCTCTCTTTTTAAAAAAATGTATACTTGGGAAGAATCTCATATCCCTCACCCAAAACCACATTATCTCCTAATGATACTAATTGTAGTAGCTATAATCATACTATTGGCCAAGTAATGGTGATTTTTGTCCCACCTGATACAAAACCCATTATTTTTCATTTTTCCATTTTTTTTAAGATTTTTAAAAAATTAATATGATGATATCATAATAATGAACCTTTACCCAAAATCTCATAAAATCCCCAAACATACATATTCAATATGAATCATCCCCTTCCGCTAAAGACAACCCTTCACCTAAACATGTTTAATTTAATATCATGATAAATAAAAGAGTAGTGTAGTAAAGGATTAAAATAGGCTTGTACTGTGGCTATTTTTCTAACATGATCATTGATGGATTCTACGGTCTTATAGAATGATAAATTATAATGGTTAGGTCTCAAGGATAATATATTTTTAATAAAAACATCTCAATCATTTTAAAAGTGGATACTTTTTTTACATTAATAGATTTAATGATATGAAATACAAGTTTTACAAGAAACAATTCTCATGTTTATCATCGAATACTCTTATAAATGAATAAAAAAACATAGAACCCTATTAGGAATTAGAACATATGATTTTGTTAATAAATAATGAAAATTAATACTAAACAAATTTAATGAATATAAATTTCAGAAATTCAAATCATACATAATCTAAAAGGAATTTAATTTACATAAATAATATATTGAAAATCCATTTATAGGAATAATAAAAAACCATTGATATAGAGGAAAAATACATGGAAATTAGTCCAAATCTATAGTTATAGTTTTAATGGCTATATCCATGGTTTTCCACCATGAAAATATCCGTATTGATTGTGCCCCATGGAAATAGACCTATTTCCATGATTTAAAACCATGGATATAGTTATATTTCAATAGTTAAAAACCATGGATATGGCCCTTTTAAAATGTGTCTATATGCTATTAAAAAACATGACCAGCCTGATTTGAACCCTATATATCCACTATCAGAAAAAATACCACTTAACCACTACTCTATAGACTATTATTGGTTTATATATATATATATATATATTTTATAGACTATTTTAATATCCCTAAAAATGTGTAAAAAATTACCTTGTACCCTTGCAACAAGTAATTTTGCCCCCATGATTTTGTGGGGGACCTATAACTAATGTTTATAAGAAATTTGGATATAGGAGTTCTGTATAGCTACATTTTTTTTGAACTATGGATATAACCTATGAATAAATACTTATGGACATAGTTTTATCAAAATATGTCTATAGGCTGATCTATGGGCATGGTTTTTGGAAAGACATCGCTATAGGCGTGGACTATAGACAAATGTTTTTTTAGAAAAACCATGGATATATAGTTTTTTCTAGTATTTTATCAACATGTTAAAATAAATAATGATTCATTAAATCCATTCCCCAAGGTTAATATTTTCTAGTTCATCCACCATTTTAGTCATTCAACCTTAATGAAAAACATTTCTAAAACATGACAACATTCATATCATTTTTGACTTTTATCTCTTTGATCAGCATTAATGAAAATTAATCCATGTGGGGTAAAAAATTATATTTTAAAATTCAAAAATATATATGAAAATAATGAATGGGTGTTGTGAAAAATATTTATAATTAAAAATCTCAATCCCCTTTTCACTATAAACTACTTAAAATATATCATTCTTTTCTTTGTTATTATTCTTTCAATATGTACTAACAAAAGTAAACACGAAAATCAAAGAACAAGGTCCATTCCATATATCTCAAACACAATAAAGTAAATTGCAATAAATTATAAAATAAATTCTAAATATAAAACTAAAACTAATTTATTTCAATGAAATAAAAACTCAAGTCTAAAAAAGAAAATAATAACTCATGTTACCTCTTAGAAGTTCCTTGGTTATGGTTATTTAGATAGAAATTACCATCATTAGATAATTGTAATATTATTAAAATTTAGCCTACATAGATTTTACCAATTTTTACTTTGAATATCATTTAGGGTTGTTATACTCTACCCCATGCTTTAAATAATTTTTCTAATTTGGGTTGGGAAGAACTAAAATCTGTATAGCTTGAGTGAGTGGATAATTAGTTTATATATTTTCCATATTTGATAATAATCATCTTACATGGACAAAAATTTAAAAAAATTAATGAAATATTGTGTTTTGGTAACCTCAACCACTACCTATGTTATTTAATTATGTTTTTTTCAATAAATTTATATTTAAATCTCTCAATTTCAGTAGCTATATCTTCTTCATATTATAATTTTCACATATTTTAAAATATTTTTACAAGAATTTAGTAGCTCAAATATCATCCTATTAATCTTATTTTTCATATTGTTCAGATTATTACTCTTCCTCTTTATCCTTAGTTTTTGTGAAGGTTATATTCCTAATAATTTTAGATTCAAATTGATCTTAATAATTTGAATGAGTGGTTATCTCAGATCTAGATTACAGATCATATGTTTTTTTGATGTCCCTCTTGTTTCTTCTTAGAAGTGAACCTCCTCATTGGTCCTTTCCATTGACTCATAAGATTTACTAAATATTCTCTCTATGATATAAAAAGTTTTTTTTTGAATTATTGTTCCATGATTCATACGAAATGTTGATCTGGACATGGTCATGTTTTTGGAACCGATAATTGATGTTGATACTCTAATAATCAGAATTCAATTTTGTTTTTTTAAGTAATTCCATTTTTTATAAAAGATTCTATATTTGGATTACTATTTGGATATGTGGATTCATTTTGAAATTAAAATTATTCAAGAAAACAACAATTCCAAAACACATAGAATAAATAAAATAGAATCATATTCAAAAATTAGAAAAAATAAAAATATGTGAAAATACTTTTTCTAAAATATCAAATTAAAATGTTCCCTATGTATTTTCCCTAAAAACAGTTCAAAAAATTGATTATGTAGGAGGAAATGTTAATTTCACCAGCTCAACAGCAATTTAAAATTTTTAAAAACTACACTACAAGCACCAAATCTACTATATTGTAATATATTATTTTTAGGTCCCGAGTTTGAACCCACAATGAAAAGGTCATATAATTTTAACTCAATAGTAATGACCTAAGTTTACGAAAAAATAAATATAAAACTACATATATTTGAAGAAATAATGATTATGAATGTGGAAAAGACAATAAAAACATTAAAAAGGTGTTATGAATTTATAAATCAAGGTTCGTGAAGTAAGAGGTATAAAATAATGGAATTTTAAAACACGATGTTGTCAAAATAAGGTATAAGTGGATCCTTCGGTATCGGTAAAGACTCTTTGTACTAAAAAAATTCGGGTTCTCAAGGTCAAGAAATATTGGTTTTTAAGAGGATAGGTGGATTTAAACACTGTTTAAATAAATTATATAATCAATCCATGGGTCATGTTAGATATTACATACTAGTTATCACATTTATAGAAGAACATCCTCACTCATACACAATATTCATGCAATATTACATGAAGAAGAGATATAGAACATGAGATGATGTATAAACCCAACTGTGAATTATAATTATTGAATAAAAAATCATATTAGATTAAAACCCCCTTAACAAAAATTTCTATGGATGAAGAAGACTATTAATCTCGTGATAACCATGAGAGGAGAATAAAATAATTGTATAAAAATATATTGAAAGAATGCACTACCCTTGGATGAGCCTCCTTGTGTAGCTTCACCTAGTTGAGTCCAGTAACCCCTCATAATGAAGTGGTTGAACCCTCATATTTATATGCCTTAGAAACCTAAGGATCATCCCTCCACTTCCACATATCTCCAATGTATCAGTATGAATAAACACATTTAAATCCCTTATAATTATGCCTCAAATCATAGTGGATACTTATTTTTAAATATCTTTTGATTGTAAAATTCATTATTTTAACTTAGTATTGCAGAACTAACTCAGAACCTTCATTTTAAAACAATTTTATATGCATGGTTCGTGACTAGATATAATTATATCATGGCGAAAAATTCTCCTTAAATCTTTTTAAAATTCGTATCATTATCTTTTCATGACATTCATTATCTTCTTAAAATGATGAAAAACTCATCCAAATTGCAATGCCTCTATCATCGTTCCTCATTCTAGCATTTGGAATGAACAATTGTTCATGGCGTGACCTTTATATTATGAAAATAATAATCAATATACAAAAAAATGTAGTATGAAACCTTTAGGAATGGAAGTAATGTTTTTCCATAATCTTTCAAACTATTCAAACATACACAACCAGTTTTCACACTTATGAATACAACATTACCCGTGCATATTGTTGATTTAAAATATATTCACCTAACAAGATGATTTTCCCTAGACTAGATAACTTCATTATACAAACAAATAAAGTGTGACACAAACTCATACATATTTTTCCGGGTTCCTACATGAATAGAACCTCCCAAGACTTAGTAGTGGTTTTGTGTGCTCTCATCCAAATTACATGTCCTCAATAAGGGAATAAATGGTTGGTACTACATTTTTAAGTGTTGAAAAATCTGGAATTGTAGCACAATGGAGTATTAGTGATAAGGATTAGCTCAGTGTCCACAAAAATGGCCATTTAGTGGTGGACCAATTTTGTATATAGTCTATGTGATTGGTGTAGGATATGGGAGAATTTTGTGTAAAGTGAGTGACATAGGTGTGGGTAGAAAAAAACTATTTTGTTAATAATGAAAAATTCCCCCACTACCCTATTTACCACATCAATGTTCCTCCATTGTTAGTATCAATTTACAAATCACGATGTAGCATTATCCACTCAAATTTCTACTATGGTTCCAACCCATGGTTCAATTTTTTTCAACATGTGTTGCCTAGATGTATCTTTTGTTATCACATGTCATGTTCTCCTCGAAACATGTAGTTGATGATTGTATATTCACAACTAGATGTATTGATCCCATGTGGTGTAACAAATATACATCTTTTTTTTTATCTTTAAAAATAAATTTTAACCTTTACAAAAAATCACATTATAATTAAAACATTTTATTATTTGTCTTGAATTTTATTTCATATTATTAATACCCACTAATATAAAAAAATTACTATTTGTAAAATAATTATCCGCAAGGTTGAAAAATTAAAGAAATTAAATTACAAATGTATATATAAAATATAATATATTTGATGGTGAAGTTAGTATGGAATCATTCAAGTAGGCTGTTAAACCGACCCAAACAATAGTGTGTTATAAAAATGGATGAGTAAGAGTAAAGAGTTATATAATAATAATATAAATTTATCATAATAATAATGATGTTAATATAACATAATTGAAAAATATAATGAAATTTAAGAAAAATATAGATGAGAAAGTGAATGAAAATAATGAAGAATAAATTTTTTCCTACTTCGATAAAATTACTCACTATCATGAAGACTTCCCTCAGAATGAAGGGATTAGACCACCTTCTTGTGAATAGTGGATTAAAATTATATGAAAGGACTCAAGGATAGAAAAAATTGTCAAGGATTCAAGAGACATATGATGTAGGGGAGTGGTTTTAAATGGTTAAAATAGATCTCTATTTATAAGAAAAAATGAGGGGAATTTCTTCAAAAAATTAAGTTAGGTGAAGGGTTCGATGAAACCACATTGAAATTAGAAAAAAATATGTGAGAAAATTAAGGTATGAAAATTATTAATGAATACCACACTTAAAAAATGGCATATAGAATGTATTAATGTAATATTAGTCAAATAAAATTTTATCCATGATAATTCAACTGTTTTTACCCCTTTTTATCTTGTTTAATTTTTTTATAATAGTAATTATTTTTTACTAAAAATATAAGATAAAACATATTAAGTAATTTATAGATGTGAATTATAAATTTTTAAACCATTTATTATCTTTCAATTCCAAAATATGAGAAATTTTACTTTTAATTTAAATAATAATATATATTGAAATTTTTTTTATTAAAAATGAAATTTTAAACATTAAGCATTATTAATATTATATCCCATAAACAAGTAATTCAATAAGTCTTAATATAAATTTTCATATTTATATATAAATTAAATTTTATTCATTTTTTAAAAATAAATAATTTAATTTATTAAGTTAAAAATATACAAAACTTTAAAAACAATTCTCTGAAAATAACTCTTTTACCTTTACCATAAGAATTATATTTTAACATGGTAACTTGTTCTTATATCTAAATATGAAATTAAAATTATTAAATAATTTGAACCAGATGATTTGAAATATGAAATCTGTTTTATTAGATTTATTTTTTATAATTGATTAAAATTTATTTTTATATATGAGCACATAACACATAAAAATATTTTTTAGAAATAATATATCTTTAAGCATAAAATGAATTCACTATCATTATTTTACATTTAATAAACATTATATAAATTCTAATTTGTTATATTATTAATAATTTTATTTAAAATCAGTCTTTATTAGTGATTAATTTAATTTATATGGATAAAAAACCTCCCATATAGAAAAAAATGATTAATTGAAAAATCTCTTCATTTACTATTAAATGATTTTTTTATCCTTTCTAACTAATTGATAATAAATATTTGAATGATTATTGAATTTTTTATAATAATTTTTTTTTCATTTCATATAATATTCCAAAAATTAGTATTTAGATCTTGAATAAAAACATATAATATATAACAGAAATATTTTTTTAAAAAAAAATTGTTTAAATTTGAATAATTAAATAAATATTTATTATTGTTAATGAATAATTTTTAATTAATTTTTTGATTAATTTAATATAATTATAAATACCATCCATTAAAATCATTCTTTGAAAGTAATAAGTTTAATAAAAATTCATAATTTATCAAAAAAATTATTTGAAAATAAAAGATATTTTAATAAATGAATTTCTATCTTTTAAATCTATTACTATAAAATTATTTTCTTTCAAATAAATTATAAGGAATTAAAATGAGTATTTTTGAAATATAATTTAAAATTATGTATATTAACAATATACCTATAATTCTAATCTAGTAACATGTTTACTAGTATTATACCAAACTATTATATACACTTTTATAAAAACTATATTACCCCATTATGTCCTATAAATTCATTCCATTCAATCCTATTATATCACAATTTTCCTTCCAATATATTTCATTTTGGGTTTTATATTATTATTTATACTTTCATGATGTTTCTTATTTTTGTAGGTTTATTTCTACTAATGGTGATTCACAAGGG
The DNA here is from genome assembly GCA_963277665.1 of Viscum album. Lineage (NCBI taxonomy): Eukaryota > Viridiplantae > Streptophyta > Magnoliopsida > Santalales > Viscaceae > Viscum > Viscum album. Next base: position 1,627,695,700 of record OY728121.1, on the reverse strand, counting down.
TAAAGAAGATCCAAGAGATTTCTTAATTTTAATGATATTATTCTTATCTATTTATTTTCCCCATTTAATTAATGTACTTTTAAGAGATTTAATCACCCATGGAATAAAATAATTCATGGTATATAATACGTAGTTTCAGGTAATTTTATTATAATGTTCCATTATGAATGAATAAATGGTTTTTAGATTGATTAATGTATTAAAAGACTTATTTACTAAACAATTATAATTCTTTTGAAATGATATAAAAAAATATTTTAAAATCATAGAAATACTGTTTAAATAAAGAAAATGGATCCTAAAACCTAGGGTGTTATACACACGGAGATGGGGGTGAATCAGTTGGAATCAATTTTCAGGAGTTATTTAAACTTTTACCCCTTTTAATATTTGAAAACATACACCAATTAAGACAAATAGATATACTTAATAATTCCCAACACACAACACCACATGAAAAGTAGTAAATAAATAAGACAATATCACATGATTTTTTACAAGGTTTTATCAGAATGTGGGAATTCACACCATTCTATATTTGAGTTGGGTTTGATAAAAAATATCCACTATAATAATCAAGGTATTACAATAGGATACCTCCTATAAATGATTTATTATCTGTGAATAGTTTTATAGTCTCCCAAATGGTTTTTTTATATTATACCCCACCGGTTTATATGTGGTACTCCCAAAACACTACTGAATAAGATCATATTATCTACCCCTAATGGTGATACATCACAACAGTACGATCTTTTTGCTTAATCAAATTATTCAAAAAATAGTGAAAAATATACAACAGTTTTTACATGTATGTTTATCCAAACAACCAAATATCTTGAACATATGTATTGTTTTCATTTTCCACCTTGCTTAATTCAATATTATTTGAGGCTTCAAGGATGTTTGGTTTCAAAAAATCCTCAATCATAAAGATTCTTGAAATAATTATTAAAAAATATAAATGGGTCTTGTTAGTCTCTCCATAAAATCTACAATTCCTATTCTTTTTCTTATATGGATTATATAATACTTTTCCCCAAAATTTTAGCTACATTTTCTCTTCAACTCATTAACACTATTCCCCATCAAACAAATCCCACTTCACTAAGGAATTATATAAACCATATTCAAAAACTCAATAAGATTAGGTTGTAGATATTTATATATTCTTCCACCATCACATGTTATTTATTCTATATTAGTCCAGCTAAAAAATCATTTTATTTTCATTAGTAGATACTTACATAAAGTTTTTTATCCTATGTTCCAAGATGTAGCCACTTTCTCTTTGATAATATTAACTTCCAATATTAATTCCTCTTCAATAACATATACAATGGATTTATTGAAACTATATATCATATTAATGAAATCTTCAAACTACCCCTTTCCATGATACACTGCATTAAGAATGATGTACTTCAATAGATTCATTAATTGGTCTCTTAATCATCACCCAAAACATATTATTTTCCAACATTAACATTGAAAACAAATACAATCATTATAACCATTGGTCTCTTTATCAAGTCTTAAATGATATAAAAACATGGGTATTATCCCAACAATAATCCATTATGATTATCTCATCTCTATCAATGATGTATGACCAAATTGATATTTTTAATATATAAGGTTTCTTAATTTTTTGTAGATAATGAATATTCTATATAAAGTAATGAATATTAATAGAACTACTTTATCATTAATTAATTTATAATGAAAAAATGGGATATAATATGACAACATCACCCAAGGGTATATGTATTATCATTTTATACTTGATTGACGTTTTTTATATTGGGTTGTGATGATACTATTATGAGTAGGATAACTTATATAGCAATGCGGCTAATAACCCATTTTTTATGTTGTTGAAATCATATTAATATTTAACCCCATAAAGTAAACTACAAGTATCATTATATATCTATCATTGGTGTTACATAATGAATAATTTGACAGGGATCCTTCAAATTGAAGCAATCAAATAGGTTCCCTACTTGGGAGGATTTGTACACATGTACCTATATAGATTAATTTGATATGTTTTCATAAAAAAAGTATGTCAGTAAGATATTTATCAAGTAATTGGACCTAAAAAAATAAGATAGGATGTGTACACTCATATTAAAGGCTATAAAATCAAGGCCTTCAATTGAGTTTCAACTCACCGAGTTCTTTTCCATTCAAAGAAAATTATGTGTGATGTAATTATATAATATTTATTCAGCTCCATAGTTGAAAAATATCTATTAGTTATATAGGATTTCCATTACTCATGTCTCCATCTTAATCTTAATGTCAATTATAATGGAACTCATCTAATGGGATTGTAGTAGATTATATAACACCAAACCTACACTATAATTTGGGTAGTTATGATTTTTTATCAGGTTAAACTCTTGGTTTATTATAATAAATTAGATTGATTATCATTAAAAACATTAAAAAATTCACTTGGGGTTACATATAAGATAATTCTATTCAGGATACTTTGGGCTAATGTGATTAATATATGTATTAAAATGTTTATATTTATAATAATAACAAATAAAATTTGTGTTTTTCATATTTTAAATATTTGTACAAATAGTTTTTATTTAATTTAATAATTAATGTGAAATTATAAAATGAATAATAATTTATTAAAATTATTAATAAATATACATAATGAAATGAAAAAACCCAAATGGGATTTAATCATGGTATTGTAGTAATAGGTTTCAAAGGCACATTACAGATGGAAAATTCATTGGATGACTTACCCGTAGAATTTTATATTGAAATTAACACTCATAACACTAAATATTTTTGATAAAACCCATCTAGAAACATAAAAAATGATAAAAAAATAAAATTAATAAAACAATTATAAAAAGTCATGGAATATTTAGATAAATCTTGAATTATCAAATTCAGGTCTACTATAGTATCCATGACCCTGATTATTCTCATTATCTTTTAGAGAATGGATTTGTATTCCCATGATATTCTCTCTCTCACTATCACCACCATTAACTATTAGGGTTTCTTCTTAAAGCCCACTCAAGATAGTGATGACAGTAAAAATGAGCATTAGACTTATTCTACTCTCCCTTCCTTAATTATTTGCTCATGTCACTACTTCAATGGTGTTATGTTTTTCATTATTTTAAAATTATTTATCTCTTTGAACATTTATTCCATTCATTATTCTTATTAATTTAGTTGGTCATGATTTTTTTCCTTTCTCAGTTTTGGGTCTTATTGATAAAAAATAAACTAATTTTATTTCCTGTATTTGTTCCAAAGTTAATGACAAGGCCTCATAGGTGGTTATTGTAATGAGTGTTTGATATGACTCTTTCAGCAGACACTCCATATCTTAGGGGTGACCCTTCCAAAAAAATTAAAACTATTCAATCTATCTTAGAATTATGGTCTTCAGATGCTTTAATGAGACCATATTTTTTTAATATGGCACATGTAAGGGTCATTGGGGGTTTGATTTAATGTCCTAAGTGAAATTTAGTCTAGTATTTCTAATATAATTTTTGGGTAGCTATTAGGATAGGGTTTTAAGGTTTGTTTCCTTATTAGATATAATATATTTTTTCCTCTAGTGGAATATTTTAGTGGTTTTGATGTTATATGTTGGTTTTGTGGTGTATAGTGTCTATATACATTTCATAATTGACCATTCCTCTAGTTCTAAGTTTGGAAAATAGTTATTTGTGGTAATGGTAGTATCTTGGATTTTATGTGGTGGTTATTTTGGTGGTCCTCTATCTAGTGTAGCGTGATGTACATCAATATTGGTTAAAAATGTGGAATTTTGACTACTAGGAGATTAGTGATGCTTGTGATGGAAGAAAATGACCATATGACCTTGATGGAATAGCTATATCAGTGGAGTTTCTCCCCATCTATCATGATCCGAGGTCTATTAGACACCCATTGATACAAAATTTTCCATGTGTTCCCCACATGATCCAAGTGATTCTTTTGATGGTTTTTCGTTCAATGGTCCATCCAAGTGCACTCCATGGATTCCCAGTGGCGTAAATTATCTATTTGTATTAGATTTAATGCATTTTTTGAATTTAGATTCACAAATTGGTATGCATCATGTTACCACTCAACCAAAACGCCTTTTCAAATAATAATAAGAGTATTTAGATAATATTCACAAATAATTATAATAACCAACACATAGGTGGGATCCATTTTCTATATAAATGATTTTAATGAATCTAAAGGAATACTTTGGGATATGGGATGATAAGAATAGTAGAGAACATATTGGATATAGAAAATTATATAAACCTCTCGAGTGAGGAAAACTATAAAACTATAAGCACCACGTTTTATTTTTCACAATCGAATTAATTTTAACACCCCATATCCGTGATATTCATTGAATGTGGTAATTTAAATAAACTTGAAAGAATAAAAAGACATAATAATAAAATTAGGTGGAATAAATATCATCTAATTATCATTTAAAGTGGTAAATAAACTCTAAAAGAGTCTTACACCCATGAATTGAGAAAAATGAGATAAGCTTTATGAGATTCACATTATCCACATCTCTTGATGAATATCTATGTCAAGAGAAAATATTTTATTATAATTTATATGTCATGAATTTTATCACACAAAAAATATATTTAATTTGGATATCTATGATGCGTAGCTTGATAATTCCATTAGTTTATGATTATGAATGGGATTAGTGATCATTTTTAGCTTTACAAAGTCCCCTTTGGGTCACACATAAGACAATGATAATTGGTATTCCTTAGGTTAATGTTATTATTCAATGTAATATAACTTCTATGTTTGTAATAAAAACAAAAAGGAATTATGATATATTCATTTTAAATATTTAATCAAATAGTATTTTTTAATTAAATAATTAATGCAGTGTTATATGATAAATATTTTTTATTTATATTATTAATATATAAATATTAAGAAATGATAAATGTGGATACAAATAATAATATATCATTTTAATCTTACTAAAATCAATGCAGATAAAAAAATTATTATATTATGTAATTTAATTAATGTCTTTAGCATTACATGTGTTATAGAAGTTTATAAATTAACTGTATAATATACATAATATGAATTAAGTTTTTATATGGTATGTAAGTGATCCATATAGAGTATGAAAAATATATACGGTTGAATTGATATGAATATAATCATATATGGTATGTAAGTGATACATATAATTTTAACAGTAAGGATTAATATAAAATACTTCAATTAAAAATCAAGTTCTAAGATATATTACAATAATAATCACATTCATAAAGGCATATATTAAATAAATATATGTATTTTTCTTAGTTGATCATCAATAATTTATCATTTTTTAGTGAAGTATAAAAAATAGTCTTAATGTGAATGTCTGGTGAAAATTTAGTGTCATTGTACTATGTATATTCATAATTAAAAATGTGAAATATATTTTTCACTCAAAAATATTTGAGTTGTATTTAGTAAAATCACTATTATATATTTACCATATTATAGAAGGTTTAAATGAATAGATTAACTGAGTTAATATGTGTAGAAATATTGATCTTTCCCCAATAAATTTTAAATAGAAAGGGTAATGATTTTAGTTATTGTATATTTAATAAAATACCATATTGAATAAAAAAATACATGATAAAAATGTAATGAATGAGATGAGATGAGTCAGTGAGATGGGAAAACATAACAATAATTATTTAATTTATTAACATTATAATTGGATAATTTTTATTGAACTTGAAGAGAAATTATATGTCCTATATCTACCCACACAATATGAAAAAAATAAGTTTTTCCCCACAAGACGGAAAATATTGTTAGAAAAAGTATCATAAGGAATCGTATGGCATAAGATCTCCTTTGTTATCAACCATGGATTACAATATTTAAAATCTACAAGAGTATATACAATTAAAATATCTGAGTGAATGGATTATGAGGTTTTAAAATAATTATATGTGTTAATATGGAGATTAATTTATCTGTCTTTGAATTTTGTGTATTAGATATTGGTTGTTTATCACATATTTATGTTAATGTGAAGATTCTTAAATAATGAAGAAAATTAATTAAGGAATAAATAGACCTATAAGTAGAGAATGTATTAATATTTATATATTTTTTCTATGTAAAAATAATATATATTTCTTCAAAGTTCATTTTTATTATTCCTATAATACTATTATAATATGGTAATAATTAATATGAATTTTACTTTTTTATATTTCCATGATATGGAGTGTTTTTTATTTTTAATAAATGAAAATTAGTGTTCTATTTGAATGAATGGATTTTTTGTGGTCTTGATTCAATATTTAATGTATTATATATATATATATATATTATATCTTGATAATCATATATATACTACAAATAATATAAAAGTAAACATTAATGATTTTAACTCTACATATCATTAGAAGTATTATCATGGACATATAAATAGGAATAAAATCCAATGAATCTATAATGATATATTAATGTATTCAAATTATTATGAATTATTTGATGTTTATGAATATTTTTATTAGGAAAAACAACCAAATCCCCTTTAAAGGTTAAAAATCAATTAGAACTCATATATATTGATGTATATCACCCAGAATGTAATATAGTTTAATATGTATTTAAGTAGTTTATTTAATTTATTGGAGAGTCTAAAATGTATGGGTATATGCATCCTATGAAAAAATATTATTAATACATTTGATTTTTCAATGTGATTAAAAATTATGGAAGAAATAAAATTATAAAAATTATAAAAAATTTGATCTGATCATTATGTAGAATATCTGAGTCAATAATATTATAACAATCTTAGAGATTATGGTAAATTATAAAAATCAACTCTAATGGGTACACCATAGTTAAATAGTGTATCTAAAAGGGTAAATTAAACTTTATTGGATAGAGTATAGTCTATTATGAGTTATCCAGGCATTCTAATTTTCTTTTAGGGTTATTCTCTTGAATATACTTCATTTACATTAAAATATTTTACATTAAAGTTTAATCAAAAGGGACCAAATTAAATTTGGACAATTAGGATTCTCAAATTTATTTTATAAAGATTTTGGGTTGTGAGGTGTAGTTAAATTGTATTACAACAGGTAATCATGAACCCAAATAAGATAAAAGTATATTTGTTAGTTCTTCCTGAGAGATTGTGGGTTATTATTTATTTAATACCTCAGGGAAAAAATTGTTTTGTCATTTACATTTTTTCCTTTTATGAGGATAAATTTTGTAAAATAATTTTCATGGGAAAATTAAACTTGATGAAATTCAAGACTAATAAGATGATTATATTACTATGATGGAAGTGTAGAAAATAAAAAGGGTTATAAAAAATAAATTATCTTTGGATACATAATAATTCATAAAGTCTTGTATATTTCTTAAATAAGTTATGGGATATTTATATATCATTTTTGATGAGGGGGATAGAACTATCATAGAATATGATCAAACACCAAACTAGGAGTCCATCATGATTTATAACCCTAAAAAATGGTAAAAATAAATGAAATATGAAATATAATTCATGTTTACTAATCAGGTTGGAAACCTATTAGATCTTCCTAAAGGTGTAAAAACCATTGGGTGAAGGTGGAGTTTTTTCAAGAATACTAACATGGATTTTATAGTATCCATATATGAATATGAATTTATAGATTTTTTAAAAATAATTCATGGTATTGACTATGATGTGACTTTTTCTCTAACAACTATGAGCTTATACATTAAAGTTATTTTATCCATTGAATCATATTAGGATTATTAAATATATCAAAATTATATTAAAAATACATTCCTTTATGGGAAATTAATTATGGATATATATGTTATTATTTACCATTGTTTTGAAGATCTATGTAATGATGGTTTGATTTATGAGATGTAATCATCCATTTATGGTTTAAAAAAAGATTATTACGGTTAGAATATTCATTTCTATAAATCTACCAATGAGACTGATGTATCAAAAATAAGGATGAATCTTATGTATATAAATGGGTTTTTGATAGCCAGGTTATATTTTTAGTATTTTATATAGATGACATACTTAAATTGGAAAGGATATTCAAATGTCACAATTAGTAAAAAATTGTTTGGGATAATTATTCTTAATAGTCATTCCAACTAAAGAAGTGCACATACTAAGTATAAATATTTATAGATATAAATCAATAATTTTTTTATCTTTGGTGAAATAAAATCAATGATAAACTATTACAAAAATTTAATATAGGGAACTTTAAAAAAGGTTCTTTATAAACACTTTTTTGTAAGAGTATTGAAATGAATAAATTTCCTTCATGATTTGAAGAAAAACATAGTACGAGTATGATTGTATATTCTTTAACTATTAGATCAGTTATGTGTAATATATTTTATATTGGTCCTCATATATATATTTTATTATGTTTGGAAAATAGACCCTGATCAAATCATAATGAGAGTTATTAGGTATCTATAAATAATATTCTTAAGTACTATAAAAGAAATAAGGTAATTATTTTTATTTGGTGGAGATGAAGAGGATATTTTAAAGAGTTACAGTGATGATAGTTTCCAAATAAATAAAGATAATGTTAGTTCTCAGTTGTGATTTTTTATTGAATAATGGTGTAGTAATTTAGAAAAGCTACATAAAATTTACAATTTTTTATTAAAAAAATAAGATTAATATATAAAAGAATCTTATTCATATAAAGAATATTTTTGAAAAAAAATTCAATATTAATCTACTGGTTATCCATAAAATCTTGCATCCAATTAAACTCTAATATGATTGACAAGACCCATCCTACATAGACCCAACATGGTTCGGATGTATTCCAATTTTTCCAGCCAAAACATTTCTCCATGTAACACCCATGAAATTTATTTTAGAATAATACTATGCTCGATATTTCTCTTAATACACAACAAAAATCTTTAAGTGAAATGTAATATTCTATAAAACATTATTAATTAAATGTTACCATTATATCATAGTTATTAAATTGGAGGTATGAACAGGAATAAACATGTTATGAAATATATGTATAAAGGTTTTATATAATATTAATTTATTGATTAATTTATAATAAATAATTACTCTATTTAATATAAGGCCATTTTATGCTTTATAATTATGTTTTTTTTCCAAAAAATGTTTTATTAAATTTTGTGCACCAAAATTAAAATTAACTTATACCAATTTCAAGAAAATTTATTTGATTAAATTAATATAATTATATTAATATATAATTAAATATTATATCTTCATCAATTTTTGTGATTTTTATATAATGATTTATTTTTAGTGAATAGTGAATAATACTAATTTTTGTATAACCATCATTTATTTTAATTAAATAATTTAATTTAAAAGACCCATTATTTTTTAAAATTTATATATTAAGTAATATATGTATCATTTAATTATATACTATCTAATTAGTTATATAATAATAATCATTAAGCTTTACTTTGGTAGAAACCCATTTTTAGGCTTAAAAACGCATTTTTCCTAAAAATGTTTTTTGTTGCATTTTATGCAGTTATATTAAAATGTAATTCAAAAACTTCTATAATTTCAATCATAAAAAATTTATTCCATATTTGGAATAATAAGGTTCATATTTTTTAAATTGAAAATTTTTATTTTTTGTTATTATGAAGAGTAACTATAGTAAATATTTTTCACCTCAGTAAGGGAAAAACTGGTAGAACTGGTAAAATGGGTAAAATAGATTTAAAATAAAAGGATAAGGGATATAAATCTACCCTAAAATTTCCTTCATTTAAATTTATATAATATTATCAACCTTAATCACATTATCTTTTATGTTTTTTAAATTGAAGGACCCCGGGACACCCTGAGAGGGGAGGGGTGAATCAGGGTGTCAACTTTTTCTTTTAAAGTTATGGATATTGTTCCCATGTTGGTAGGAAATTGTTAAACCTGTATGATGGATATGAACATAAAGCAATCATTCACATGCAGAGAGACGACACAACACTTTTTTCTTGGTTCACCACTAAGGGCTATGTCCAAGGAGTATACACTGACAGGTTGTCGGTCATACCAAATTACACTAAACTTCACTAGCTATGGATTACAAAGGTTTGGGCATAGTCACTCTGTCCTAGGCTCACTACCTTTACAAAAGGTTCAGGGAAAGCTCACAACATCCCTCGGGTAACTCCCATTGACTCCCCCTGGCTCACTGCCCTTGGTGAAGTCACACTCAGTTTATAGACATGAAGATCTCTTTATCATTGCAAGACAATGCATCCTCTGTTGTGTGTAGATGCTCTGTTGAAGTCCAACTTTCACTTGTAGACTGATCTCAGTTTTCACCGAAGATATCGTCCAATCTTCCAGCTTTCATGAAGCTCCAAAAAGACTGACATACTCCAACCTCTCTTGGCGCACTTCTCCAAGACCGGTTCACAAGTTTCAAGAATGGTGCACAAGTCACTTGCACGGTAAAAACTTCGGCACGTAGGTGACACCAACCCACTTGGATGACACTACCTCTTTCAACTCCAAACTTTCATAATGATGTGCCTTAAACTCCCAAACCGCCTTGGTCACGCAGCCAACAACCGGTGTGCAACCTCTACTTGCACCACCCAACTACCACTTGCGTGACTCAACAATTTGTGCGATTAGAACTTGAAAAATCTATAAGTCTTGAACTTCTTACTGAATGAGGAGGGGTGCTCCTCCATTTATAGGCATTCGGATACCCTACGCGGCGGAGCTCAAGTCTTCCCTCGGCACACAGGTTCAGGCACACAGCTCATCCATCCTAGCCTCTGCCGCGCTGTTCACTTGCATGACCACACCAATACTTGAACGACCCTCTTCCTTTGCCATATTTTGAAGTTATGATCATGAAGAACAATAGGTGGGAAAATTTCCAGACCTCCTAGGCACAGGTGCACAAGTCCCATCTCGGCGCGCATGTCACTTGTGCGACCAAACCAATACTTGTTAGACCCTTATCCCTTTGCCATTTTCCACATTATAATCTTGAAAAAATCTAGGCATGCAATTTTCCTCTCCTTCACGTACACGGCACACAAGACTCTTTGCTAAAATCACTTTTCTCTATTTGTCGATTTTCAGGACCAAAAATTTGGAAAACACTGGGAAATGGCGCCACATTCAGTACTGTTGTCTGCTTGAACTGTATGATCACGTTGCTGATACACATTATGAACTTCTACTGATTATTGTCAACAAACACAAACCATACTCCAATTCATGCATAGAAGACCATGGTTACAACAATCTCCCCCTTTGGGTTTGTTGGCAATCAGAAAATAAATTCAATAGATCTCCATCCATGTGCAAACCAAAAATGAATGAATCAACTTAGCAAACACTATAAGTCTACATGAGCAATGCTCTGTGTAGAAAACAAGAGAGGAAGCTTGAATTGGGTTCCAGTTTTGGAATTCTCAATGACGCCCAAGAAGCATTACATATGCATAATATGCCTGAACATGCCTGAATTTATTCCTTTCTCCCCCATTGACAATAAACCCAAAGACCTATAATTTTTTCATTGTTCAGATCAAACCATACTCCCCCTGGATAGTATCTCCCCCACAAACCTGCATCACATCCATAAATAGATAAAAATAGTTATCATAATCAGGGAGATGGGTATTGCGTAACCTCATTATGCACTAGGAGGTGGCTGAACACCGAGGTTCAACCGATGCTTCTCAAACACAACCTCTGACAGTGGCTTCGTCAGGATATCATCCACTTGTTCATCGGTTCCCACATGATCCATTCTAATAACCCCTTGTTCAAATTTTTCTTTGATAAAGAGATACCTGATTTCAATATTTTTCATATAAGAATGCTGAACATGATTCTTCATAAGATCAATTACACTCTTGTTATCACAGTAAATCACCATTGGTTTCTTTTCCTCATCATCAATATCTGTTAATTATTGCTTCAACCATAGCAGTTGAGTACATTCCTTTGTGGCAGATATATACTCAGCTTCAGAAGTACTAAGAGAAGTACTTTCTTGTTTCTTGCTCAACCAGCCAACACATTTCTGCCCAATATAGAAGGCTCCACCACTGGTGGAATTTCTATCTACTACATCACCTGCCCAATCAGTATCAGAAAACACTGATAATTCATTGTCCCCATCTACAGAAAAAGATAACCCAATGTTATGTGTACCTTGAATGCACCTCATGATTATTTTTACTACCACCATATGTTCCTCCATTGGATTACTCTGAAAGTGGGCCACAAGACATGTGGCAAAGACAATATCTAGTCGTGTCGCTTTTAGGTACAATAGGCTCCCAATGATCCTCTTGTACATGGTGGGGTCTATAGAGGTCCCATTCTCATGCTTTCCATGTTTAGGTCCAACTGCAATCAGAGTTGACATTGGTTTGGAGTCTTGCATATTAAACTTCTTCAGTAGCTCTCTTGCATAATTTTCCTGAGAAATGAAAATGTAATCCTTCTTTTGAATCACCTGTAGCCCCATGAAATATGTGATCTCCCCAATCATAGACATTTCAAATTCTGATTTCATATGATTGGAAAATTCATCCACTGAGTTCTTCCTGCTACCACCAAATATGATTTCATCAACGTAGACTATAACCATGAATTGATCTTTTGGAGAATTCTTCACATATAGATTGTGATCAAATCCTCCTCTTTTTAACTCCAGCTTCTTGAGATATGAGTCCAGGCGTGAATACCATGCTCGTGGTTCCTGTTTCAAACCATATAGGGCTTTCATCAGTTTGCAGACCTTTGTCTCATTAGTACCAAGAACAAAACCCACTGGTTGTTCAATGTAGACTTCTTATTCTATTACACCATTCAATAAAGTTATCTTCACATTCATTTGATATAATTTATATCCTCTTTGGAGTTCCATGGTAAGGAAAAGTCAGATTGACTCCAGTCTAGCCACTGGAGCAAAGGTTTCATTAACACCAACACCTTCAATCTGGGAATACCCCTTACATACCAGTTGAGACTTGTTTCTGATAACACTTCCGTGCTCATCAAACTTGTTCTTGAAGATCCATTTTGTACCAATAAAATTTTTACCTTTCGGTCTCTGGACATGATCCCATGTCTGATTCTTGTCAATCTGATCTAGCTCTTCATTCATTACCTTCACCCATGATTCATACTTTGCAGCTTCTACAAATGAGGATGACTCCAAAACTGATAGAAATGCAGATTGAGTGTTATTCCTCATCCTCCTTTTTTGTGTGGGTGCACTCCTGTCCCCAATTTTGTTAGATGAATCAATATCAGCTCTACGATTTCTCCTGTGTGGTTCAATTTCTTTTTATCCAGCCATAGTTTCCTCTTCAGATTCTTCTTCTGAGTCAACATCATGATGTGACTGCTGAGTGTTTTGTTTAGATCCCTCTATTTCTATATTTTTATTTTCTCCATGTTCACTTTCTTCCTCACTTTCGATCACGTTAGAATATGTTTTCCATGAAGAATTTGTGGATTTATCTTCAATATCATAACATCACTACTTAATAAAATCCTTCCTAATCGCTTTTTGAAACACTTGTAGGATTTTCTATTCATTGGATACCCAAGAAACATTCCTTCATCAGTATTGTCACCAAACTTCCCTTGATTTCCTTCTTTATTCCGAATGAAACATTTACTTCCGAAATCACAAAAGTATTTCAACGAAGGCTTCCTTCCATTCCACAATTCATATGGTGTCTTATTTTCTCCCATATAAATCCCTGTACATTTCTGAATGTGTACTTTAGCCTCAATAACTTCCTTCCAGTAATGGCGAGAGATAACACTCTCAATCAGCATAGTCCTGGCCATGTTGTTGACCTATCAATTCTGGCGCTCAAAAACTCCATTTTGATATAGAGTTCTCACAGCAGCTACCTCATGTTGTATTCCATGTTTTCTTAGGTAATTCTCAAACTCAATGGACGTGTATTCCCCTCTATTATCAGATCTCAAAACTTTGATTGTTCGTCCAGTATCATTCTTAATGATTCGCCGATACTTCTTCATGCAGTCAAGCACTTGTCGTTTCCTATGTATAACCATTACACATGCCATTCTGCTGTAATCATCTATGAAAAGGACAAAGTAAATTTCACCATGAGTTCTAGCAACATTTATCGGGCCACAAACATCTGTATGAATTAGATCAAGAATATGAGATTCCCTTTTCTTCTTTGGCCGATATGAACTGCCGACCAGCTTTCCACAAATGCAAGAATCAAAATATTTTTCACGCTCACACATAAGGGTAGGAAGGTCAATGACAATCTTCAATTTTGATATTTTCTCCATGTCTTGTTGATTGATGTGACCCAGTCTCCTATGCCAAAAATTGTTTTCTTCTTCAACAGTCATGTAGCAAACATTTTATTTACTATCAACCTGATATAGGTTGCCTTCTGTTCCGCATCCTTTCATAAGTGAATTTCCTGTCTTTCCCTTGAGAGTGAAACTTTTCTGATTAAAAGTAACAATAAGTCCTGAGTCACAGATTTGACTCACGCTGAGTATATTATGATGTAGTCCATATACGTAAAGGACTTTAGTCTTCTTTATCTCTCCATTAACTAATTCAGTAATTCAACTGCCTTTGATTTTCAGAGTTCCATCATTACCAAATCGAACTGTTCCATCAACCTTCCCTTTGATATTTGTTAACAGGACAATATTACCTATCATATGGGATGAAAAACCGATGTACAAAATTTATGTACTGTTGCTTTTTGTAGCTTTGAGGGACACCTCTGCAAGGTTGGATTTCTCAATTTTCTTCCTTTCTTTCCATGAGACATTCGAATGAGTATAGAGCACTGATGGAATTTCAATTATCTCATCTGTGTACATTGGTTCTTCATAGTTGAAGTCTTCTTCGAGAGAAGAAAACCTGTTTCAAAGAGCAAAACTATGTTGTCGACAAGATATAACTTGTCTTAAATTTCAGTATGAGGTGTCCATGTCCCTTCTATGCCTTCAATTAACAGTATTGTGACCAATGTTAGAGTAACAAAAACAGTATCCATAGAAACTATTTCTTCTATAAGATGTATGATATGAAGTCATACTCTTTTTTTGATGTCCCAGATCTTCCCTATTTAAGAATCTTTTTGCCTCTTTTCAATATGACATGGTATGGACCGGATAGCAACAAAACTGACACTTCATTAGAGGAAATGTATTCTCACTTGAATTCCTCCACATACTTTCTTCCTTGGGAGAATAGTTGGACTGCCTGTCATTTCTGAATGTTTGAGGATAATTCTATGTTCTCCTTTTAGGTTGGATTGAGGGTTTCTTTTTCAGCACTTTAGGAAATGTTTCAACATGTCCTGCTTTCATCTTGTCTTTCTTTTGGATCTCTTTACTTCCAGCAGTTGAAGTATCAGCTTCACAACCAATTCCACTCTTTCCTATGAAAGCGGGTCTTTGATCACTCAAAATTTTTCTAACCCCATCTGAACCACTCTTTTCTCTTTCTCATAATTCTGCATCTGAGAATCTTCCAAACTGTATTTTCATCTTTGATTCATTTGATATTGATTCAATCTCAAGTTTACTCCTGAGAGTAACAAATTCCTCCTCAATACCCTCAATATTCTTGGATTTTTCTTCTAGTATGGAGGTGAGGTCATTGATGACCTTTTCCTTCTCTTCAATTCTTAGCTTTAGATCCACTACATCATTATTGCTTTCATGACGTTTAGACTGTACGTTAAAAAATTATTCCAGTCATTCAGTTTCAGCTTCATGTTGATCAACATATTCAATTGATTCTTCTACCATTGACTTCCACTTATTACAACTTTTACATTTAATATTATGCTTGCTAATAGCATCCTTAAGTTGCAACTCGGGATCTACACTAGTTTTTAACTGATTTTCTCCAACACCATCATCATATTTTTCCATAGTGGCCATTATTGAAACATGTTTCTCAGTTTTAAATTCTAGTTATTCTTCATCACAGAATTCATTATCATCTTCTTCCTCTTCACAGAAAAAACACTTCTTCAGAACTTTCATTCTATATTTGAAGTCTCCTTTCTTGAAAAAACTTTTTTGAGGCTTCTCAAATTTTTCAGCATCGCTCTCATCATCATCGATCTTTCTTAAGCACCGAGAAGCAATGTGCCTAACTTTTCCATAATAAAAGTAAGATAGAGGTAACTTCCCTTTGAATTTCCTTTTTCCCTTACAGAACTTCTTAGAAATGAGAGAAAGAATTTATTTTTCCTCTTCTTCTTCACCACTACTATCTTTTGAGATTTTCGATTTCTCCATGGATTTGAATGACATTTATTTTCTTACTCATGTAGAAGAATCTTCTGGTTTGACCCTCATTTCATATGCCACCAAGCTTCTCAATAGATCATCCAATGAAAGTTTGGAAATATTTCTTTCCTCAAGGGCTGACACCTATACATTGTACAAGGGTGGTAGTCTTCTAAGTATTTTCTTCATAATGTCAATGTCTATGATTTCTTCTTGTAGGCCCCGAATTGCTCCAACCACTTCAGTAATTAGATTGAAGAAGGAGTATACATTCTCATCAGAATGCATCTTCAGATCATTGAACCTATTGTGTATCACTTGTAGTTTCACCCCCTTCACTTTTCTGTCTCATTCATAAATATTTTCAAGTTTATCCCACATGGACTTACCTGAGGTGAAACTCATAACTTTTAAGTAGATATGATTAGAAAGTGATGCGGTGAGAGAATTTTGTGCTTTAGTATCTGCATCAATAATTTTCTTATCTGTATCAGTCATATCCAGCCCTGTTAGATCATAAACATTATTACCTTGCATAGTAGAAAACAGAACATCCATTCCAAGGGATATTAGATGAGATCTCATTCTATTCTTCCAGATCTGTAAATTATTTCCATCGAATAGAGGGACTCCCCTGACATTAACTACATTCTCCATGATGAGAAAGGACAGATTCAACACCAGCAACCTTTACGCTCTGATACCACTTGAAGGACCCTGGGACACCCTGAGAGGGGAGGGGTGAATCAGGGTGTCAAATTTTTCTTTTAAATTTATGGATCTTGTTCCCACATTGGTAGGAACTTGTTAAACCTGTATGATGGATATGAACAGAAAGCAAGCATTCAAATTTAGAGAGACGACACAACACTTTTTACTTGGTTCAACACTAAGGGCTACGTACAAGGAGCATATGACGACAGGTTTTCGGTCATAAAAAATTCCACTAAACTTCACTAGCTGTGGATTACAAAGGTTTGGGCACATTCACACTGTCCTAGGATCACTAACTTTACAAAAGGATCAGGGAAATCTCACCACATCCCTCAGGTCACTCCCATTGACTCCCCCTAGCCCACTGCCCTTGGTGAAGTCACACTCAGTTTATAGACGTGGAGTTATCTTCATCATTTCAAGAGAATGCATCCTCTGTTGTGTGTAGATGCTCTGTTGAAATCCAACTTTCACTCATAGACTAATCTTAGTTTCCACCGAAGATATCGAGCAATCTTTCATCTTTCAGGCAGCTCCAAAAAGACTGGCTTACTGCAACCTCTCTGGGCGAACTTATCCAAGACCGGCGCACAAGTTTCAAGAATGGAGTGAAAGTCACTTGCATGGTACAAATTCGACACACAGGTGACACCAACCCACTTGTGTGACACCTTCTCTTTCAACTCCAAACTTGTGCGACGCTGCGCCTTTAACTCCCAAACCGCCTTGGTCGCGCAACCAACAACCGGCGCACATCCCCTACTTGCGCGACCCAAATACCACTTGCATGACTCAACCAATTGCATGAAGAGAGCTTGAAAAATCTCTAAGTCTTAAACTTCATACCAAATGAGGAGTGGTTCTCCTCTATTTATAGGCATTCAGATACCCTGCGCGGCGGTGCGCAAGTCTTCCCTCGGTGCACAAGTTCAGGCGCGCAGCTCATCCGCCCTAGCCTCTGTTGCGCTACTCACTTGCGTGACCACACCAATACTTACACGAACCTCTTTCTTTTGCCATATTTTGATGTTATGATCATGAAGAACAATAGGGTAGCAAGTTTCCAGACCTTCTAGGAACCGGCGCGCAAGTCCCTTCTTGGCGCGCAGGTCACTTGCATGACCCAACCAATACTTGTGCGACCCTTATCCCTTTTCCATTTTTCCACATTCTGATCTTGAAAAACTTTAGGCGTGCAAGTTCCCTCTCCTTCAAGTATACAGCGTGCAAGTCTCTTTTCTAAAATCACTTTTCTCCATTTGTCAATTTTCAGGCCCAAAAATTTGGCAAACACTAGGAAACGACACCACCTTCAATATTGTTGTCTGCTTGAACCGTATGATCACGTTTCTAATACACATTCTGAACTTCTACTGAGGATTGTCAGAAAAAAGAAACCATACTCTAAATCATTCATAGAAGAACATGGTTACAACATAAATTTCTTTCCACTTTCCTTTAATAATGAACATAATATTATTTTATGTAACAAATAAATAAAAAATGTCAATCTCCTTATTTTAACATCCATAATATTTTTACATAGGCATAAAAGGAGGTTATATTTAGTTATAAATTTTAATTTTAAATATAAATTAATATTTTTTATCTTGTTAGTTTATTTTTAATATTTAGTGCTAGAATAATTTCATTAAATTCCTACAAATTGTAGACATAATGCTTGTTTAACTAAAAGAAAAATAAAATAAATGAATGAAATTTTTTAAAATAATATTATATGGATTAATTTTTTATATATAAATTTTTTTTATACAAATATAACACATTAATTATGTTTTAAAATTTTATGTTTTTATTTTTTTTCTATCTTGATGTCTTTAAAGTCATACTATGTAAGTATCCCCAAAAATTAATTTAATGGCATATTTTTTTAAATAATATTTTATTAAATGATTTAAATTTAATAAAAATATTATATTTGGAAAACATAATGGTGTATGGTATATAATATAAACCATTTCCCACTTATTGGTCACTTTCTGTTTTATATTCGCTTTCTTGACCCCAGAAGATTAAAAAATGTTGATATCATGGTGATGATCAAGAGGGTTAACAGGGGATTAAAAATAAGAGATAATGGATAAAAAATTACCTAAACCTATTTAAATTATATTTTATGTGAGTATTAATACTAAAAACCATCCTAGATTCATAATATATCAACTTTTGTCCACATTAACATGAACAATAATTAATTATATTAATTTTTTTATGTAATTGTAAGTGTTTTCTTTCATTCCTTATACATGGAAACCGAACCAACTCTCTTCCACAAATGAACTTGAGCTAGTTATATTGACCTAAACATGGAAAAAATATTCTAAAAATCCTTATCAATGTTTTTATATGTGATATTATCTTCAAAATACCATCGCTAGTTCCCTTATGATGAAATCCAAAAGAGGTCTCTCAAATAAGATGTAATCATTTTAACTGATATATTTCATTTTACTTCTTCTTTTTTGTCATTAATTTATAGAATAAAGATTAAAATATAATAAAATAAGTATCTCCCATACAATAAGATGTTAATATATTTATCTCATAACCTTTTTCTACCACCTTTCCATCAAATAGGAAATTAAAGTATTGGTCATGTGTATGTGTGTATTACAGCCTCCACGTAATAATATTATTCATTTTCTATAACTATATTTATTGGTCTGTTATTATTATAGATGTAATGTTTATATATGATATTTATGAATTAATTATTCTTTTAAAATTTTAATATCTTATCAACTTTCTTACATTCTCATTCATTAAGAAACGAGAACTTCACTCATGTGTATGTTTAGACTACCACCCTCGTGAAGCGATGTGACTTAGTTTACATTTACACTTTACATGGATGATAATAAAGATAAATATAATGAATATATATATATAGACAATATTTATAATATAATAATAATTCTATAAAGTAGATTTATTATTTTCCTTTTTTTCCATCCATCCATTAAACAATGGAAACATTACTAGTGGATATGTAAAGACTACCGTCTACATGAAGTGATGTAATAAAATTTTCAAAACCACGTTATATGAATGGTTATAACAGTTTAAATAGTTATTAAATATTTTTCATATTAAATTATTAAAATTCTGAAAATTGTGGAACTATTATCAAAGAGCATGGACAAAAACTACCATATCGAAACACACATGAAAAAAAACAATTAACACATGAAATGATAACGATAAGGAAAGAATATAAAATAATGGGTGATAAGATGTTAAAATTATACCATTAATGGAAAAATATTTTTTAATATGGTTTTTGAATATATGTATAATAAATATATATTTAGTATACAGTAGTTCTGAACACATATGAAGAAATACGATGCTTAAAGTAACGGTTCTTTGGTTCAATATTATTTCATTGAGACCTGTTTGATATTACAAACCAATTTATTTGTATGAGGATTATAAAGTTTCCATTTTATATGTTTTATTATTAATATATTTGTATTATTTGTATTTAATGTTTCATTTTATACTATTTATTTCAAGGGTGTTATGATTCAATGTTACCAAAGCGGTAAGGAAATTTGTTACAACATATTTTATTTTTAATATTGTTTATTATAAATTTATATTGAATGAAATTATATGGATATTATCCTTTAAACCAAATATAAATTATTTTATACTATTTATTCATTTAATTTTTATGTAATATTACCATTTTCCTCTCTTTGGTACTAAAAATGATCAAGAAAATGTTTTTGACAGAAACAGACTTTATTTCCTCTTTGTTTATTGATCCTTTTCATCTACATCCATGATCTTAAAATTTTATTTTTAAGATTTTACTTAGAATTTAAATCTTATAAAAATTTATTTTTCATTAACTTTTTCTATACTTACAATGGATTAAAAATAATATTATTAATGAAGTGTTTTCTAAACATGCCATTTTTTATTTTTTTAAAAATGTGTGCAAAATATGTTATATTTTAACCTATATGGTATGAATTTTTTTTTCCATCATCATGACTGTCCTTTTCATTGAAGATTTCTTTGAAATTTTCCATGGTTATTTTCAAATAAACAAAGATTCTCTATATTTTTGGGAAATTTTTGTAAAAATATTATCAAAAGAAAATAGTATTTTTCTCATGTTTTGAAGGAATGATTTTAAATATATTTTGAATATATTTTTAATATATATAAACCTATATTAAAGGTTATTATACCTCACTAGGGATATGATTTTATTAGATTATCCACTTTATTTCTCTATATGAATTATGATGATAGTGATTTAAAGTTTATTCTATAAAACGTATTTTTTTCCATGGGTTAATTAATTAATGATAAAATCTTTATGAAACCAGTTTCCTTTCGATGGGTTTTTCTATGATAAAAGGATGTAAGGTATATAAAACCCATTTCATTTCAATGGGTTATGATATGATTCAGTGATGACTATTTTATTATATTATGAAAAATATATTCCTAGTTTAAATTATTTAATATGAGAGATCAGAATTATATATACCACTAATGCATTTGGAAAATATGGATATCTCATGAGATAATAAGCACTGTAATGGGGAGTGAACCCAATTCAGTAAGAGAATATGTCTATAATAATAGTATTATAAGGGAACCATGCCTATAGAAATAATGGAATGTGTAGTGAACCCAATACACTATGATCTTCTTAGTAGTGAACCTATATTATGGAAATGATTTTCTATTCTTTTTCATATTCTAGAAACATATATCTATGCTTATGATATGTTACTATGTGTAATTATTGATTATATGTTTCTTCACTCCTATGTATTATAATATTTTATTAACAAAACATTATTATGTGATTCATGATTAATTATCCTTGACTCATTTGACCTAACTTTCATAATTTATGATCATGTTCTCATACCCTTATGTTTATGTTCACTTACAATAATTTAATGATATCTCTTAGGTTTAACCTTATTGAACATATGATTTTACCATTTATTTTGTTTCCTTACACTTGGATATAAATAATATATTTAAGTTGGAATGTCTAAGAAGTATACTATATCAGAAGAAATTTGTGGGAGATGTTGAAGACCTTTAGTGTATTGAGTCTCTAAATACACTAAACCATTATAGTTATGGTGTGTGTATAATTTTGTAATGTATTGAGTATTCATATAAAATTATTCAATATTTATATATCAAATTCTTTGGTATCCTAAATCTAATAGGTCATAGGCTGGTAAAGATCATTAAGAAGTCCTATCATATATTTGGGAGGCCTTAGCCTATAAAACTATAAGAATATATAAATATTTAGGAAAAAATATATAATAATTATAAACCATATAAATATATAAGTCAAATATAGTATAAAATGTATTTTATAATGATATATATCCAAAAATTACTATAAAATACAACTTTAGTAACAAACTAAGTATAAATCCCAATATCTCATGATAAATAAAAACTATGAACCACTGATCCGGTGAATTCTATGTCATGATAATGCCGACACAAAAAATCATTGAAGAAAGACTCTATAATACTCTTTGCATAATATCCAAAACCACCATCAAATCGTGTTTCTTTTCAATTAATACAACATGTATTGGATTAATTCCCATGAAATTGTGAGTATAAAAATATCCAATATAATGAATTGAAAAGCACAAGAGAAAAAATAATAATGAATGTTCTCACAATAGAATAAATCTAATTTTTTAGTGGTTATAATTATCCAAAACAAAGAAATCCATTGATCAAAATATCCTAACTCCATTTATGTTTAATACTAAAAGGATCCTAAAGCACTCAGAGCATTACCAATGAAATAACCACAACCTAGTTTCTCAAAAAACAATATAATACACCTTTTATAGGACCATAAATACACCTCTTTATTGATAAATGATGGAACTGACACAAATGGATTACTAATACTCAAGTGGGAAGTGGTTTTTTAATTTATAAAATGAATGTAACCCAAATTTATAGTTAAAAAAATTTAGAATGGAATTTTGGGCAATTAATCACATAATAAAAAAACACAGTTACCACTATCAACATCCATATACGTCAAAACCCAATGATTAAAAAATAATGTATATATAAGTGATAAATAAGAAAAACAATATAGTCTAAAGCCAATAATGAGGCATAAAAAATATAAGAAATTACATGTAACCCAAAATTCACATTGATAGAAAAACAAACATGCTACTTATGTCATAAAAGTTGATTCTTATAAGTGTAAATCCTTAGAAAAATACTATGTAAAACCTATAAAATCATACTCCAGAATCCCACTAATACTAAAAAATAAATCTCCCCAAATTCCCTAGATTCTATGAAGGATTAGCTCCTAGGACACCTTTATCCAATATTTCTCCAAATACTTTACTAATATTAAGGTACATGAAATGAAATATACAATGTTTCATGTCAATAAATGAATCCATAGAGGGTGTGATCATATACATACTCAGTAGGGAACCACTAACATGCTTGAACTTAGTATTGAATAACCCGAAATATACATGAACATGTCTAAAAATTTATATACATATATAATAAAATAGATTAAGATGGTATAAAAATATATTTAATGGAAATAATAGTAGAAAAATTAGATATATATATATATATATTAAAAACTAAAAAAATAACTCCATATAATAGGAAGATTCATACCTATCATACTAGCTTCGATCCTCAACATTGAATTTTAGATGGGATTGGTAGGGAAACAATATCACCCATCATAGTCAACATATCCCAAAGGTAGTTAGGGAATAAACACATGATAGGGGATGAGAGTCACTTATACAAGAGTCAAGATATCCTTACACTCAATTATCCAATGGGATATGGGAAGGGGTATACTAGAGTTGGGATTCATAAACCATGCCCTTGTCATCCTCATTAAAAACCAACTTTCCTAACCAATTTATATAACAATAATAGATGTATCCATGCATATCCTAAAGAAATCATAAATATAGAAAATAACAATGATGTTCCAAATAAAAGTCAAACTTAACATTAATTAATCTCATAATAAAGAAAAGTATGAATGCTTCTATATTTTGAACTGGTTATCATATCAACATGGAATATTTTCTAGTTATATATAAAAATGGACTAAACCATGAATATTCTATATCATTTATTCTATAAAATGTATACACAATACAATTAAATCATGGTGAAAATAACTAAAACTAATAAGGGGTTTTTAAAAACTAAACACAAGCTAAGGAAAGATATAAATTATATGTTTTATTTCCTCCCTTCCAAACAAGGCACTAGGTTATTTAGGCCGCATATATGCCCTTAAAATAAATCATATATGCGATTATATATGAAACTAGTTAAAAAAAATTCTTAAATTTAATAACCAAAATATAGGTTAGATTATAGTATACTAGTTGTTTTAAAACATTTATTCCTAAATAAATTTCATTCAAGAATCATATTTTCAAATTTTAAATCCTTTTAAAAAAATAAACTATTTTAAATAGGAATATTAATTATCAATTAAACCATTATAAATTATAATTTATTAATTAAAAAATAACATTATTTAGTTATATACATTTTTAGTTGGTAAAAACCCTACCTATAAATATTTTTAAGTCAATGAAATTGAACCTAGTTATCTTTGAAAAAAAATTATTATTTAGAATAGATATGAGTTATACTTATCAAAAGTAAGAAGTATTTATTTAAACCCAACACACTAGATGATAAAATTTGTATAAATATGTGAAATGAATATGTTTTTAAAGAAAATATTCATTTAATTATTATTTGAAAGCATTATGATTTTTTAGGTTACTATCTTGTTTACGAAACCATGAATTAAAATATCAAAGCATGGTCATTCCCTTCTACTAAACATGAGTGACTATTACCTTTCAACATATGTAACTCTTAACAAGGGTTATGTTAGGAAAGTTTATTTATGAATCATTATGTCTATGGTGAAAGGATGTGAAACACTTTAAATGAAATAGTGAAGGTACATAGGAGTGATCCTAATAGTACATGGTTTATAATAAATTTTTAATGTCAAGGTCATAACATATTCAAAACTAGTAACCAATATGGTCATATAATGAACAAAACTATATAAGTAATACAACCCATTTATAATCTCATTACTTGTCGTGACATTTAAGTATTTGTAAGAAATAACTACAAGGATAAAAAAACTAAGGACGCTTCCAAAATACACGATGCATTATAACTACTGAAATAAAAAATGATTAATAAATTTTATTAAATTATTTAAGTATACCACTCAATTTAAACAAAATTTTATTCATAACTAAGACCTTATCTAATATTAGTTCTTTATAAAACCTTAAATCATTTGGTTATATAATGTTTTAGAGAGTTTTTATAACATCTCATGAAACTAAAAATAAATTATTTAACTTCATATAGTAAAATATATTGAAAAATACATTGTTTACTAATTTATAAATAGTGTTTTGAATTTATAAATGACTCTAGACAAATAAATGGAAAGAATGTCCCAGGAATAACCTATAAATTTTCTAAAGTGTTGAGAACTCACTACATTATTCATCAAAAATATTAACTATCCCATAATCCTCAAGGCATGCCCTGGAGAAAAAAACCCCTAAAACCCATTAGGATACATTCCATAAATAATAAATTCAAAATGAAATCCACTATAATAGTGAACCATGAAACCAAAATGGAATTATTATGGTATATCTCTATAAATCCATTCACGATCAAAACTTCCTAAATAACCAATAAAATCCAACCATTCCTAATGTAATCAATCCTTTAAAGTAATAAAACCCTAGAAAGAATTACATCATAATCTATCTATGTAGAAACATTGAAAATATTTATAAAATTACACATCGGTGCTTCATTGAGGAATGATTGGAGGAAGCCATATTATTTGAGTAAATTTCACTATAATACGATGAAATGAAAATTAGAGGTCTCAAACCAAGGTGAATGAAAAAGAGGAAGAAGAATAGGGTTGGAAGATATGATTTACATTGAAATTATAAAAATAATCTCATCTAAAACAACCTTGTATCAAAAAGAATGATGGAAATAAGGAGTCTTGAAGGATCCACATAAAGGGTTCCCAGCTTTCCAAAAATAAGTGTGGTAAACAAGCCTCAAAATGGGGTTAATAAGATATAATGTAAAATATAAAAATAATTCTTTTAAAAGGTGATGTTGACTTATGACTTTGAATTCATTCAAGAGGTCAAATAGGTACATGATTATATTTTACCCCCCTTCACTGCTCATCACCACCAGGTACCTAGTAACCCACAATGCAAACCCGTCACAACCAACAATATTAAGACTATAGGTGGTTATATAAACTATACACATTAACACATATACCTTTCATTTATCCTAAAACTATTCTTTGGAAACACTCAATAAATCATCCAAACTCCTAAAAGTTATAATCTAAATATTGAAATGATGAATGAATCCTAAATCAAAATAAAAAATTCAAAAAATTCCATATTTTCATTTAAAATTTATCTATTTTTGAAATTTAATATGTTCTATAGGGAGATTAACATTACCACTATACACATCATAAATTTTTTCATCATTGAATAGTTTAAATGCTTATAACTGTAAATATCCATCATCAATGCATGGTAAGGTGTCTAATTAACATCTAAAATGATGTACACATATTCTAGTATGGATCCCATAAAATATACAAAATCACCCATTATGATAGAATTTAATTAACATTATGCCATATTCTTAATTAACTCATCCATATTCATCCCAACCACTCATCCCTCATTTAATGATTGACTTCTGAGATCAACTCTAAACCAGAATAAAATAATATATTCTATCTTACACATTGTATATCAACCATAAAAACATAATTATTCATCCAAAACCATTATTATAGATTCAATCCATAATATCCCAAATCAATAGAAATTCTAATACCTAAAATAAATACTACACTAAATAGTAGGTTACATTTTAAAAACATATATATATTTCAAAAACAAAACATCAAGATCAATAAAATATATAACATAAAAACTCTAATTTTATCCCCACTATAAGGATTTTCCCAATTTTACCTATAAATATATCACCACAATGTTCTAATTTATTAAATATAGTAACTTAAAAAATTAATTCACCTGAAAAAAATTTCAATACAAAATTAAATATCATAATCATTTCCAAAACACTAAGTTTTTAAAACCCATTTAACTTTACAGATCATCTATGAGAAAATAAATTCATTATATTACTTTTTAAATGGTTATATTTTCTATAAACCCTTGATTTCTTAAAACAATTAAAATTTCAAAAAATTATTTACCAAAAACATCCTGTTAAGTATTATACTTGAAATATAACCATTTCATTGAAAAAATTAATTTTTATTTAAAGGAAATATATTTTAAAGTATTTTCCTATGAATTAAAATCATCCAAAGGTTCACTAAAAGTAATCATATCTTATAAATAAATTTAACATATTTAGATATGGTGTTAATAGAAATGTTATGACTAGAAAATAAAATTAATAATTCTATTAAAAAGATGTTTAAATAGAGAACAGGTTGCATCCTTGATACAGAAAAACTTTATAAAAGGTATATAATATAATCCAATACATGTAACAAATAATTCTAGAAATACTTTACTAATTTGAAAATATGTAGTGTTCTTGCAAATAAAATGTAAGCAAGAAGAATGTGTCATTATTAGGAATATAAATCATGTACTATTTTTATATTATATTACCAACAAGGAATAAATAATAAATTATAAAAAAAGTAATATGTGAATTCCATTAATTATTAAAATAAAAACTAAAAATGTATATAAGAAAGAACAATTCACTTTATTATATTAAATTTAACTAATAAACTTCATTAAAATTTGTTAAAAATATTAATTTATATAATATAAAATGTCCTAATAGACCACAAAACTATATGATGTGTACCAAATTAGAAAGTGGACCCCAATCAAAGCCTATAACATTCATCCCAAATTATCTTAAATTTAATTTTTTTGATACATTGAACAATACCTCAACCAAAACTATAGTTCATACACTACACACTCATACAACTCTAATAAAGAAACTTTCCATTATAGCCATGTTTTCCATACATGAATACAATGTACCCCCTATGTCTCTATATCCAATAAATTTTATAAAAAATGAAATCCTGAAAATAGATAACATCACAACATTAATCCAAAATATTTTTTCAATGAAACCATATTTATCACCCAAAACTATTCTAGACCAGGCCACGATAGAACCTTAGGATCATATTTCAAAATCTATTAGTTGGAATAAATATAATTGGATTAATAAAAACCAAGTGCAGGTGTTTCACCACATAGAAAATTAGAATATAATAATATCTATTATACTAAAAATATTACATGACCATTGTGGTCACCAGAAACCTAAAAAAACACAACTAGCATCAATAAATGAACATTTTATCTGGACCATAAGTAGAAAAACAAACAAAATTTCTATATATTGAAATTTTTCAAAAAAACATTCCAAAAATATAAAAAATATCGTAAAAAAATATGTGAAACAAACTATAACATCCCATTAATCGCATTCAAGAAATTCTATTCTCTTAATATATTTTCCTCATAAATTGGTTGCATGTTATGAATTCCATATATGGAGATAAATATTTAGGGAAAATGACCTATTTTTTGGATTTGTTTTTTTTGAATTAATGGAGTACTGGTATAAATGTGTTAAAGTATTCATGATTCTACTAATCTTGTAGACTGTAGGAGAAATAATATGACAACCCCACTTTTTTTTACAACTTAAACATAATTTATTACATAAAAGTTCACTTGATACAACAAAGAAGATAGAGAGGTTTAGTTTCTTTTGGGCTTAGGATCATTACATAAAAACATGAAACATGAAATACAACATCTTTATTGAAAACTTCCTTTACATGGCCACTATATTCCCTCATATTTAGCATTGTATGGGATAACCTGAGGACATGCATAAAAAAGGGCGAGCTATAAAGCCCAGTAAGGGAATACACATGGAAGAACATGAGGAGTACAATACATGTTAGAAATTAGGAATATCAATAGAGAACAGGAGAAACATGAGCATAAAGGCATGATAAAGCATGATAATCATAACATGGAAATGTGGCAACAACACTTAACATGGAATTAGCATGAGCCAAGAATCATTGCACATGGAGCATGAGTAAATCCGCATTGCACATAAAGCACGATTAAACCCTCGTTTCACTTGAATTATCATGAGTCAACACTCATTGCACATGACGTAACATGATACTATACTTTACCCAATGCATTGAAGCGCTATAAGGGTGAACCTTTCTTAAACATCTCATTTCATGCATAAGTGTGCCACATGGATCATAAAACATGGATTCATAAAACATAATCATTTATTCCATGACAAAGGAATGTGGAATTCATAGATGAAATATTATAATAAATAAGAAAATGTTCATAAAGGTAAATATGCTTGATGGATAAATGGGCATGGTATTCACTACACAATGGCATTGGCTTAGAAAATCTGTGCGATTTCGGCAGCGTAACGGCGTGACATAAGAATTCATAAAAATGGTTTATGAGAGGGAAAGGGGTTCCTCATCATATTCAAATGTAATGGAAAATAAGGAGGTCATATATATACATTTACCAATAATTTTAATGGAATTTAGATTCATGATACAAATGTATTGCTTGAATGTAAAAGAGGAGAGAGAAGTTCCTTTCGGAATTTTGGCATAGTAACAGGTGTACATGGGAGGCATTTAATGAGAGATAAAGGGGTCTCCCATAATTCAAAAATAAAGAGGGAAGTATTAGGGAGGTTTGAAACCATACCACAACATTCATAATTGAAATTAAAAGGGAAAAACAACTTAAAGAAAATTGGAAAAAAATGAGAAAGGAAGAAAAAACCCTTACCTGGAAATGTGCTTCCAAAGGCTTGAGAGAAGATTGAGAGAGGATTCTTGGGAGCTTGGGGAACCTTGGGATGATTTTACAGATAGTAGGGCCGAGTTTGGATGAACTTTAAAGGCTTTTAGTGAGCAGTAAGTGGAATCTTGGGTGGGATTATATAGGAATGGCGAGGGAATTCTTTATTATTTAGGTTTGTGACCCCTTATATTAAATTAATCCAAAACACAAACCATACCATGGTTTTTGGCCATGCTTTTTGGAAACGGAAGAGGAAAGAAATATTTTATAAGGCCAAAGTCCAAACTTCTCATAATAATATGGGTTTTTATGTGGAGGTGAGTCACACTCCCATGGAAAACAATTTAAAAAGACAAGGTGTTTAATAAGTCTTGAGGGGTCCATTAATGCTTTGAAAAGTAAGTCAAACAAACCCAAAATCACATTATTATAATGGTAAATCATATATTGTAAGAACATAAAGATTATAGTATTTTATTACATCACTATTGGGTCATTATGATGTCCTAAAGCACATTATATATTTAAACGGTATTTAATTTTTACCCAAAATTTTGACTGTCTCAGAAAATTATGAAAAATTCACCATTGGATAATTTTGACATCCTAATTCTAGAAATATCATTTAATTTATCTATGAAATTTTCCAAATATGTTAATTTTCACTTTTAAAATAAAAACTGACATTTATTGAAAATTCACGGGTTTTGACAGAAATGGCTTTCAAAACTTAATAAAAATTATAATTGCATTCATAAAATTATAAGATAATTTATATTTAATAAAAATTAATTTAATAATAATAATAATATTTTATTAAAATATTATTTAATTCAAAAATCCCTTAATTTAATAAAATAGAATTCTTAATTAAATAATAATTAAAAACAATATTTTTACTTTAAAAACTATTTACAGTGTATCAAAAATGACAAGGATGTATATTAATTATTATATACAAAAATAATATACATGAACATAGTACTTGCGATTAATTATATAACCCCTTAAAACAGCCGCGTAAGACCTAAGGGTAAGGTGTGCGATGGTGACAAACTCTTGGGGTGGCTCATATAACATCGCTCGAGTTGTAATCTCTATCATCTTCCACTTTTCCCGTAGATGGTCACATTCAAGCTTGACATGATGAAGTTCAGCTTGGGCTTGGTCAAGAGCGAAGCCCAAATACTCCACCTCTTTTTCAAGCTCTGACAAATGGGCTTCATATGGGGCAATTCTACTGGATGAGGCCATCGCTTCCTTTGTCTGAGTAAATTTGGATTTGTTAAAGCCCTACATTGATACTAATAATGTGATCACTGTTCAATGGCTATATTATCAACGGTCAAAATTCTTAACATAAAACCAAAGGAGTTGACATTTTATGTAAACATAAAGAGACATTTAATTATATCAAGAGGGATTTCCATTAATAAAACATTGGGTCGTTACAATATTCCCCCCTTAAGAAATTTCACCCTCAAAATTTTCTTTTTCCCACACTAAAAGAGATGTGGGTAACTCAGCTTCATCATTTCCTCCAATTCCCAAGTCGCTTCTTCAAAATTTTGGTTTCTCCATAACACCTTGACGAGGGGAATTTTCTTATTTTGTAGAACTTTGTCTCTACGATCTAAGATCTTCACTATATTCCCCTAACAAGAAAGGTCATCTTCCAATTGTACCACCTCAGAAGAGAGTACATGTGAAGGGTCCGGTATGTACTTCCTTAAGAGGGATACATGAAAGACATCATGTACTTTAGCCATGGTATGTGGAAGTGCTAGTCGATAGGCCACAGCCCCAACACGATCAAGAATCTCGAAGGGGCCGATGTACATTGGACTTAACTTCCCTTTCTTTCCAAACATCATGACCTTATTGCATTTAGATATGCATAAAAAAACCATGTCTCCAATTGTAAACTCAAGGTCTCATTGATGATTATCTGCGTGACTCTTTTGTTGACTCTGGGATGCCTTGATATGTTGCTGAATAGTTTTCACCTCCACCATTTCCTCAACCATTTCTGGTCCAATCAGCTTATGTTCACCGACCTCATCCTAACATGCCGTTGTTCTAAACCTTTTCCCATAAATGTATTTATATGGTGCCATTTGGATGCTCGAGTGGATACTGTTATTATAAGAGAACTCAACCAGAAGAAGATGTTGATCACATCCTCCTTTAATGTCAATTGAGCACACTCTCAACATGTCTTCAAGGGTTTGGATAGTCCGCTCAGATTGGCCATCAGTTTGAGGATGATAGGCCGTACTAAAGTTCAGTTCAGTATTCAGAGCTTATTGAAGACTCTTCCAATACTTAGAGGTGAATCTTGGATCTCGTTCAGACACAATAGATAGTGACACTTCATGAAGCCTTACCACTTCCCTGATATATATCCATGCCAGTTGATCCAAAAATAAATACTCCCGAATAGAAATGAAGTGTGCAGTCTTTGTAAGACGATCCACAACAACCCAGATTGAATTTTTGCCTTTGGATGTCCTTGGAAGTCCGGTGACAAAGTCCATGGTGATGTTCTCCCACTTCCATTCTGGTATGGGAATAGGATGCATCATCCTCTTCGACTTCTACCTCTCTTCCTTCACTTGCTGGCACACCAAGCACTTTGATGTATATTCAGTGATCTCCTTTTTTATATTATCCCACCAGAAGTTTTCTTAGAGATCTCGATACATCTTTGTGCTCCCTAGGTTAATAAAGACATTTGAACTATGTGCATCATCCAAAAGTTCTTTCTTCAGCTCCGGACATTATGGACCATGTAGTCTTTTCCCAAACCACACAATTCCTTCTTCATTAACATTAAACACCAAGGATTTCCCTTTTTCGATAGCTTCCACTTTTTCCTGAATTTCGACATCATCCTTTTGATCATCCTTTAACCTTTCCAAAAGAGACGGTTGAGAAATCATTTGTGAAAGGATTGATGATGTTCCCTTCTTTATGATTCCCATGTCCATATTCATAAAGTCTAAGAAGATTGGAGCCTTTTAAATTCTCTTCATTGATAGAATCAATGGGTCCTTTCTACTTGGGGCATCTGCCACCTTGTTCGCTTTCCAAGGGTGGTAATGTATTGATCAGTCATAATCCATGATGAGATATATCTATATTCTCTGGCACATATTAAGCTCTTTCTGTGTGAATAAATATTTAAGACTCTTGTGGTTAGTATATATCTCACATTTCTCCCCATAGAGATAATGCTGCCAGATTTTCAAGGCAAATATCACTGCCGCCAACTCCAGATCATGCGTTGGATAGTTTCTCTCATGGATTTTCAACTGCCTTGAGGCATAGGATATAACTTTATCATTTTTCATCATCACACAACCTAAGCCCTTCTTCAAAGCATCACTGAATACCACAAAAAGTTCCCCACTTGTGGGTAAAGTGAGCACGGGCGCAATGATAAGCCTCCTTTTCAACTCCTTGAATCTTTCTTCGCATTCATCACTCCAAGAAAACATTACTCCCTTTCGAGTTATCTTGGTTAGAGGGTTGGAAAATCGTGAGAAATTCCTCAAAAATCGTCAATAATATCCAGCTAACCCCAAGAAGCTATGGATATCCGTTATCGATGTTGGCCTCGGCCGTCCCTCAATTGCATCTGTTTTGGAGGGATCAACAGATATCCCATTACTTGTGATGATATAGCCTAAGAATGAGACCTCCTTCAACCAGAACTCATTCCTGCTGTACTTTACATAGAGCTTCTCCTTGCGCAAAGTCTCTAGTACATTTTTTAAATGCTCCTCAAGATCATCCTTGTTTTTGGAGTATATTAGAATATCATCTATAAAGACTACCACAAATTTGTTGAGGTAATCTCTAAAGAATCTATTCATTAAGTCCATGAAGATTGATAGATCATTGGTGAGTCCGAAAGGAATTACTATGAATTCATAGTGCCTGTATCTTGTGCGAAAAGCAGTCTTGGGGATATCTTCCTTCTTCACCCTTACTTGATAATATCCCGACCACAAGTCCACCTTGGAGAAGTATTGTGCTCCACGCAACTGATCGAACAAGTCATCAATTCATGAGAGAGGATACTTGTTCTTTATCGTGGTTTTGTTGAGCTCACGATAATCAATGCAAAGGCGCATTGACCCATCCTTCTTCTTGACGAAGAGGATTGGTGCACCCCATGGTGAAGCACTTGAGCGTATAAAACCTTTATCCAGATTCTCCTGTAGTTGTTTTTTCAACTCTTCAAGCTCTACAACAGCCATTATATATGGAGTCTTGGATATTGTAAATGCCCCGGGTATATGTTCAATTGAGAATTCAACATCTCTTCTAGGAGGAAGGCCAGACAGTTCCTAGGGAAACACTTCCGCGAATTCCCTCACAATAGGAATTTCTTAAAGGATGGTTTCTTCCTTGGACATAATCATCTGATCAAGATACGCATGCTCATAGGGCAGTAATATTAATTTTTGAGATGATGAAGCTAAAGTAGATTCATCTTCCTCCTTACACTTGTAAATAATCAGGGGTCGATTCTCCATATGGAGTGTGATTTCCCTCTCCCGACAATTTATGTTGGATCTATATAAGGAAAGCCAATCCATGCCAAGAATTTCATCAAATTCTACTAGAGGTAGTATGAGGAGGTTCGTCGGAAAATTCAATCCACATATTATAATAGGGGAGGACTTATATTCCTGGGATGCAATGATTGGCCCATTTTTCATACTCACCGACATCTTTACTTCCATGATTTGTGGTGGTGCTGGGATTGTTCTACTAAACTTTCGAGATATAAAATAATGCGTAGAACATGAATCAAAAAGTACGTTCTCTATTCTTGAATGAATAACTAGCATACCAATCACCACTTAGTTTTCGGGGTTCACTTCAGCATAAGTGATGGAAAAAGCTCTTCCTTGCTGCCATGGAGGTTGTTGGTTGCCTCCGAAAACCCTTGGATTAGGTCACTGATTTGAAAAATGACCCGGTTCTTTGCATTTGTTGAATTGAACAACGCGTTGAGGTTTGAACGGATAGTTCCTCTCCTCTGTTATAGCCGTGGGTCTTTATTTCCGACAGTTAATAGCTTGGTGCCCTTTTCTTCCACACCTGAAGCATTTCCTCATCCCCTTAAGGAAATTTCCAGTGTGCTTCTTTCTGCACTTTTGGCAAGTGGGATGCTGAATCTTCTTAACACTGTTGGATTTATCCATCGGGCAACCATTATTGAAGTCCACCGTATGCTTCTTTTCCCCATGATAACCCTGTGATTCCCCAAACTCCATTTCAACCTTGAGGGCACATCAGACAATTTTCTCATAGCTTTTGAAGACACGGATCACTAATGATTTCTGCACGCTAGGCTTCAGACCACCAAAGAAGCGGTCAACCTTGAATTCTGTGGTAATGAAAAAGCTGGAAGCGTATCGTGAAAGCCTTGTGAAGTTTTCCTCATACGCTACAACATATTATTTGTCTTTTTTCTTGAGGGAAAGGAAGTCCCTTTCCATATTAAGCCGGAGGGTGCGTGAAAAATATTTATCGAAAAAAATCTTCCAGAAATCCTTCTATTCCAATGCCTCGATATCCTCCTCAGGCATCATATTTTTTATCAACGTCCACCATTGATCAGCTTAACCCTCCATATGATAAGCTGCCAGGGGAACCTTCTCTCGTTCAGAACATTGAAGGATGGAGAAGATATTTTCAATGGAGTTGATCAATTGTTCAGTGATCGTGGGATCAGATGATCCACTAAAAGTAGGAGGCCTTTGTCTCATGAATCTCTCGACAACGACTTGTTATTTCTTAGGTGGGGTTGAACATTCCTCTTGAACCCTGTTTCTATACAAAACTTGAGTTAGATGAGGGATAAACACGACAAAATTCGCGATTCCTTCTCCCATTGGATTGGGAATCTCATTAGTACAATCATCACACTGATCTTCAGAACGGTTGTTAGCCCGAGTCCTCCTATTACCGTCCATTGGATGGAATAAAAGGAATGATAGGGGTAACACATAAAGGGTAATCCAAAGACAAAAGTTTATGACTTATAAATAAACTTTTATTTACTTAAATCATGATTCTATAGGCTTTAATCTAGGATTTTCATGATCTACTTTCTAACATATATTCTTAGGGGATTTTTTTTATTCTGTTTATAAGGGATCATACTAGAATTGTGAATTTATCCTAACATATCCCCCGGGGGTGTCATAACCAAGAGTATAGAAAGGCCCATTTTCATGCACTAGTTCCCGTCTGAGTCTAGCTCGAAGCGGTGTTTTTGGGTTTTACCCCTAGGATACATCTCTGCCAGAGCCGCCTCTACCTGCTCGTATCCAGAGAGGGATGTATTTTCTTGAGAAAACACTTACTTAGTACATAACAAAACATAGGGATGTTTTTGTTATACTTAGTCTTTCCTTTAAGGGTTTACTAGTGTTTTCTAATCCTAATCCCAAAAATAAATAAACCTATCCTCTGATACCAACTATGACAACCCCGCTTTTTATTACAACTTAAACATGATTTATTATATAAAACTTCACTTGATACAACAAAGAAGATTGAGAGGTTTAGTGTCTTTGGGGATTAGGATCATTACATAATAACATGAAACATGAAATACAACATCTTTATTGAAAACTTCCTTTACATGACAACTACATTCCCTCTTACTTATCATTGTATGGGATAACCTGAGGACATGCATAAAAAAATGGTGAGCTATAAATCCCAGTAAGAGAATACACATGGAATAACCTGAGGAGTACAATACATGTTATACATTAGGCATATCAATAGATCACAAGAGAAACATGAACATAAAGGCATGACAAAACATGATAATCATAACATGGAAATGTGGCTACAACACTTAACATGGAATTAGCATGAGCCAAGACTCATTTAACATAGAGCATGAGTAAATCCTCATTGCACATGAAGCATGAGTAAACCCTCATTGAAATTTAATTAGCATGAGTCAACACTCATTGGTCATTACGTATCATGATACTATACTTTACCTGTAACAGCCCGAGATTTTATGAAAAATATTCTTTTTAATTTCATTAATGTCTTGGGTTGTACGCTACACCAAAAGGATCTTGCACAACATGCATCCTTGACTTGCCTTGCATTACATGCAATCGCAACCTTCCTCGATAGCGTGTGTAGTACGCAATAACGAGTTTCACTAAACAACAATATGCTGTTAAAATATTATTAAAACTAGCCGTTATGAATAGTAATAACCACTTTTTTAAATTTTGTAAATTTCATTTTTCAAAATGGAATTCATTTTTGGATTCGTAATATCGAAATTAGATTAGGGTGAAATTTTGGTACTTTTCGGATAACTTTCATTTTCTGATGAATAGTGAAAATTACTAAATTTTAATTAAAAACAACCTTTTTAATAGAAATAATTAATAGTGATAAATTATTAATTTGAGTGGTTTTAAAATATATTTAGAATATATTTTTACAATTTAATACAATGTTGTTAATTGGATATAATTTCACATTTAAACCAGACATAAACAAGTGTCAATATTTTGATAGTTATTATCTCTTAAGAACACGCTATTTGTTTTGACGACGGGAATTAATTTTTAAATTAATTAATGCAACTGATATGTTTTGAATTTAGTAAGATAGACATCATTTTTGAGTTCATATTATCAAATATCTCTTAGGCCTATTTTTTGGTATTTTTCTGGAAACTTTATTTTTTTGATGAATAGTGAAACCACTAAGTGGTAGTTAAGAAAAATGAATTTTTTCATAAAACTTAATTTTACCGCTTATGTGAGTGGAATTTCAAAAATCCAAGAGACACGGTTGATTTCAGTAAGTAAAATTTGGTTCGATGAGATGAAAATAATTTTTCGTGAATAGTAACTTTTTACTTTTTTTACCACGGTTAAAAGTAAATAGGGTAATTAAGGGTAAAAATGATATTATTATTATTAGACTAACACATGTTTTAATTCTATTGGATAAGTGTAATTTGACCTAAAACAACCTTAGGAATAAAATATGACCATTTAGGCCCACTTGGATTAGATTAGAACATTTATTATTAATTTATTTAAAGAAGGGTTAAAATAGTTAAAATCAATGTTTAATAAGTAAATAATTTTTAATATAGGGTTATACATAAGATAAATTCGACTATAAATATTCATTATAAAGCTAAAAATATTTCCTACATAATTTTATTTTATTTGTAATTTTTAGACATTAAATATTTTAATGATGCAGTAATTATCTTATTAATGAAATATTGACATAATTGATGTTATAAATACCCAAATAAATGTAATTTCAGACTTTTTATGAAATAAACTAATTTTATAGGTTAATATGACATATTATAATTGATTTAATTTAATTTTTTCGAACTAATCATTCTGTTATGATTTTCACAGAAATCAATTACAAAATAGTGTCAAAATTGACATAAAATAGTTTTTAAAACAAATATTATATTATTAATTGTTATTTTATTCATAAAAATCTAATTTTCGGCCAAATGACTTAGATAAGGTTATATATATTAATAATAAACAACTTGGGGTTCTTTTTGCTTCTTATAGTAAGTTTATTAACCTTATAGTATAAGAACACAAGAAGACACGGTAAAAGTAAAATTATTTTACTTAATGTTAAATCTAAATGATAAGGATAAAATAGGAAACTAAACTTGTCTAAATTCTATTTGATGAGAGGATTTAGACCCATCCCCACCTTATATTCGAAATGAATCAATTTGGAATTATTTAAAACCGAATTTGACTTTATAATAAAATAATAGTTTTAGTTATTCCGAAGGTGCCCCTCTCCTCCCTTATAAAATGGAACCTCCTCCCTCTCCTCCTCACACCAATTTGAGCATTCAAGATCGGCCAAACCCTGCCAAAATCTCTTCTCCACTTCCCTAGTATCATCCTAGAGGTCCTGGTCTTCTTCAAAGACCATCGTTAGTTCTTTAAGTGGAGGTTAAGAAAAGGCGCGTCAAAAAGAGGTAATATATATTATCGATCTTTTACAATTTCTTTCTTCTTCAACTTCTTCTTATTTAGTTTTTTCATGAAAAAGTAATAACATAATTATTTATTATATACTGATATGTTATTATAAATATTAAACAACTCTAATTAACCTTCTATCCATCCTATGGAAAAAGGAAATCACCGCGCGTGCGTACATACGGAATATCGTCTCCACGCCGTGGTGTAATCTATTTTCCGCCACCACCATAATTGGATGGGTATAATGGTGTAATGAGTAACTATATATGATTATTATAATTTGATATTGATACTGAAATAGTATACATACACTTCAACACAATTTCACGATCATGAGAATGATATCATCGCTCGTGCGTACGTACGGACTACCGTCTCCACGACGCGATGAGATTCATTCTCCACATTAACCATTCATGAATGATTATAAAGTATATATAATGAATAATAATGAAATATATGACATATTAAATCTACTGGATTTATTTATATATATATATATATGTATGTCATCTAATTACTTCCATTCAAGACAATAAGGAAAGGAAAACAACATTCATGCGTACGTACGGACTACCGTCTCCATGAAAGATGTGTTTCATTTCATTTATATATCTATTATATATATATATACTGAATATATATGATATATAAATCATGTTTTATATTCTGGAAGTAAGTAAATAATTATATAAGTAATAATAATGTCAAGAACAACAAGTCCAAACACCTACGACAAATGAAACGATTTTACCCAAAACGCTTCCTGAACATGGAATTTACAAAAGAACGGGTAATATAAAGTCATAAGTGAACCATATAGGATATCATAACAATGAATATGATTCTGTAATAAGTTAATGACATTATTTAAATCATTATACAGGAGGTTCGGATACGTACAAAGCATATCATACATAAGGTAAGGGAAATATCACAATCTCATTTTTATCTGAGATTGTTTATACTTTGTTATTTACTGGGGTGTATTTTATCATCCACATCCATGTTTCCTCAATATGTAATATTATTTCCATCCACCTACACTTGTTGAAATCCAATTTTACCCTTCAGAGAGTTTTTAGTAAAAGATATGAAAGGAATCTTTTGTCGTTTTTCGTATGAGGTATTTTTGACTTTTCCGAAAAAAGTACGAGAAGAATGTTTTTTTAACTTATACGGCATGAATGTATTTTTAAAACATTATTTCCAAGAAGATTCCTTTACAAGTTTTCATGTTTATTTTTAATAAACTTCTTTTAGTTTAAAATTTTATGACATGTTAAGAAAATAATATGTTTTTTAAGTAGAAAGGATATTTTCCTGAAGAATGGAGTTCAAGTGTTTTATCAAAATTATTTTCCATATAAGATAATAAAGAGTTCTGTTTCTATCCCTATTATTACATTGATTTGATTATGTTGTGATGGAATTATTTTTATGAATTCCTTTATCTTATATTAATTGTTTTATGATGTCACGATGTTTAAGATTCCCATTTTTATTACATGGGTTATGCAATGATGTATGATTTAAGATTTTGTGGAACACATAAGAATGGTATCATTATGAGATGGGTGGGACCTATATCTCCCTACAATGCATTGGGTAAAGATTTTATATCTCATGATATAGACATGGCTGGAACGGTAGGTTATACCGGTTCAGTGAAACAGGACTGAAACGAGGAATGAACTCGGTTCAGAAATGGACTTTGTCCACTAAGATAGTCTTGACAATGAGTCTTGACTAAAAAGATATGATTCTCAATGATTATGTGTGTATGCCACAAAGTTTCATGTTTTATGTTATGATTATTGGGATTCCATTTCACTACAGTGATTTATCCCATGTTATGAAATTATGATCTCTTTTGCAAGTTGAGATTTTCAAAAGATATTTTCTTATGAATATGACGTGATTGGTATTTCTTTTGTTTACCCTTACTGTGCATTTGAGCTCACCCTTTTATGTTTTATTTTCCATAGGATATAAAGAAAGGATATAGGTAAAAAAAAGGAAGATCTTTATGGGAGATGTTGAAGATCTTTCACCACGATTAGAAGATTATTTTCTGAGTTTCCAAAGACACTAAACTATTACGATCCTTGTGTGTGTGTTTTTGTTATGTACTAAGTATTCCGCAAAAGTAATGTAATGTCCATGTACATCAAGATTCGGGTCTCTAATGTTGGTATCAGAGGGAGGTTTA
This sequence comes from Viscum album, assembly GCA_963277665.1. Classification (NCBI taxonomy): domain Eukaryota; kingdom Viridiplantae; phylum Streptophyta; class Magnoliopsida; order Santalales; family Viscaceae; genus Viscum; species Viscum album. The sequence goes on along the minus strand of OY728121.1, from coordinate 1,627,654,330 downwards.
ATCAACCTTTTGAAACTAGGATGAAAAAACGTTAGTGAGATCCCTAGAGATATTTCTAAGGGATGTCCCTATGGATAAGTATATGTATAGGATACAGTCCTAGAACTATGGTAACGATCATAGAATTTAACCTAAGATATTAGATATTGAGGATACTCCCCCTTTATTATGTTGTTTTCCCTAGCATGATTTTTGCCTCTCACACTATTCTTTTTGGGTTTTAGACGATGGCTGGAACCCGAAGGAACCGTGTTGATCAATGCAATGGAAAATGCAATGATTGTCCTCCTGAACAAACAAATGTTATGGGATATGGAGTGAAAAATATTATTGTTATACTTACACAAGTAATGAATCATTCTGGACTTCCAGATGAGCAGAGAAGTGAACAATATTCTATTGAGTCCTTCATGAGGCAACATCCACCTTCTTTCAGTGGGTCTTCTGATCCACTTGTTGCTGAACAATGGATCAGTACTACTGGAAAGATATTTTTAGTTCTTCAATGTTCTGAACATGATAAAGTCATCTTAGCAGTATATCATATGGAAGGTGAAGCTGATCAATTGTGGAATCTTATCAAGAATACAAGGCAAAGAGATGAAATTGAGTCCATGGATTGGGACGAGTTCAAGAACTTATTTTTCAATAGGTACTTCCCTCGTATTCTTCGGACAAATATGGAGAAGGAGTTTCTTGAACTAAAGAAAAAGAATGATGAATCTGTTGGTATATACGAAGCGAATTTTACAAGGCTTGCAAGGTATGCATCTGGATTTTTCATCCAACTTGAAAGTAAAGTTGATCGATTATTCAGTGGCTTAAAACCAAATCTTCGAAGGGCATTAGCTATAAGAGACTTCATTAGCTATGAAGAAATTGTACGTTGTGCTGTCAAGGTAGAAATAGAAGTTGGTGTTACTTATCCATCTCATAGTTTTGACAAGAAAAGAAATATGGAGTTCAAGGAGAAATCTCAGAATAATGGTGAAAAGAAGATGAATGTTTCCTTATGCTCAAAGTGTGGAAAGAAGCATGTTGGAGATTGTCTTAAAGGGACATGTAAATGTTTCAAATGTGGAAAGGAAGGTCATCGGTCATTTGAATGCCGCAATGATGGAAAGAAGATTCCTAATGATGCAAACAAAGGAAGGGATACACAGAATGAACCTACTACACTTCAATGCTTCAAGTGCATGGAAATGGGGCATTATGCTAATAAATTCCCTAATCCAAGGGTTAGTGATGATCGACGTGAGCAACCACTTAAGGCAAAGGACAAAGGGAAGTCACATGAAATCACCATTGGAGATGTTGAATATGACAATGATGTGATGGAATGATTAAGTGTTTATGTAATTGGATTCCAGAATAATGTTGTATATAGTATCGTGGAATATTGGAATATTTATGTTTTGGTCTACTATGGTTTTCAGTAATTTTATTGCATCGGTAACCATGAAAAGTGATTGAAATATTTTTGGAAAGAAGATGATATGCACATAATGAAGGGATAAAGAGAATCTAATATGTTTGATAGTATTCATGAGCTCATGATTGATATAAGGACTAAGTGATATCATGGTTTGAGGATATAGAATTTTGAGGATTTTGGTATGTGGAAAGTGTTAAATTTTAACTGCATTCATGTTTTAACTAAGGTCCAATGGATATTAATTCTTCAAGAGAATACATGATTAAGGTATTCAAATATTTGTAATTTGACCGCCAAGATATATCTTATGATATATGGGGGATAAATGATGGCATTCACGTGATCATTTTCTTTATAATATGAGATTGGACCAAAGTATTTTAGATAAGCCTAAAGATTGGAATGGATTATGTTGGACATAAGTTAGTATTGTTTAAGGATAAAACTTTTTTGATATTCTTGATGGGATGTTATAGTAATATAGCTTTAGAAAAAGGACAACCTGTAGGATGGGCGACAACCCATCGCGTCAGACAAGGCTGTGGGAATCGAACCCACAACCGAAGTGCGACTGGCCTTTATCGCCTACCACTGGCCTACAGGGAGTCCCTGTTTAGTAGAAACTAGTTTTATTATAATAAGCAGTATGATATATGAATTATATGTCCATTTTAGGAACCATATATGATTAATCTCACTATAGATGGACTTATGTATTTTTTGATAACTTTTCTAACCTTTTGTTTGAGACAGATGGAATGACCTATCATTATATCACATATTCTTCTAACAGATCACGAATGACAAATTCAACTTCATTTCTTTAATAGATGAAGTGGAAATTGTCCAAATAATGACAAACGGTGAGACTATACCAAAATCATGAAAGTATTTATTCTAATTCCAATTTCATCAACTTTAGGGAAATGATCTTGAAAACCAAAAATGTTGTCCTAGTGCTCTTATATCTGATGAATCAGATGGTACCTTAGATCGTCACAAATTTATGGCTTTGTGATTGATGGCTTTTCCATAGCCATGTTATCTACCACTCTCCATCAGAGCATGATGGTTAGATTTCTCTTCTATATCCATATTTTCACCTATGTGGAAACCCAGTGATTAGTTTATTTGGGTAACTGTTACGTTTCATACTTTTATTTTTAAAGATTGGTTTTGGTATTCCTTTTTACGATGTGGGTTTCTATTAAAGAAACTTTCAAATAGTAAACCATTTATAACCCCAACGAATTTCGAGGGAGAAATTCATTTTAAGGGGGGGGGGGGGTAGAATGTAGCAACCTGAGATTTTATGAAAAATATTCTTTTTAATTTCATTAATGTCTTGTGTTGTACGCTACACAAAAAGGAGCTTGCACAAAACACATCCTTGACTTGCCTTTCATTACACGCAATCACGACCTTCCTCGATAGCGTGTGTAGTACGCAATAACGAGTTTCACTAAACAACAATATGGTATTAAAATATTATTAAAACTAGTCGTTATGAATAGTAATAACCACTTTTTGAAATTTTGTAAATTTTATTTTTCAAAATGGAATTCATTTTTGGATTCGTAATATCGAAATTATATTAGGGTGAAATTTGGGTACTTTTCGGATAACTTTCATTTTTTGATGAATAGTGAAAATTACTAAATTTTAATTAAAAACAACCTTTTTAATAGAAATAATTAATAGTGATAAATTATTAATTTGATTGGTTTTAAAGTATATTTAGAATATATTTTTACAATTTAATACAATGTTGTTTATTGGATGTAATTTCACATTTAAACCAGACATAAACAAGTGTCAATCTTTTGATAGTTATTATCTCTTAAGAACACGATATTTGTTTTGACGACGGGAATTAATTTTTAAATTAATTAATGCAACTGATATCTTTTGAATTTAGTAAAATAGACATCATTTTTGAGTTCATAATATCATATATAGCTTAGGCCTAATTTTTGGCATTTTTCTGGAAACTTTCTTTTTTTGATGAATAGTGAAATCACTAAGTGGTAGTTAAGAAAAATGAATTTTTCATAAAACTTAATTTTACCGCTTTTGTGAGTGGAATTTCAAAAATCTGAGAGACACGGTTGATTTCAGTAAGTAAAATGTGGTTCAATGAGATGAAAATAATTTTTGGTGAATAGTAACTTTTTACTTTTTTTACCACGGTTAAAAGTAAATAGGGTAATTAAGGGTAAAAATGATATTATTATTACCCTAACACATGTCTTAATTCTATTGGATAAGTGTAATTCGACCGAAAACAACCTTAGGAATAAAATATGACCATTTAGGCCCACTTGGATTAGATTAGGACATTTATTATTAATTTATTTAAAGAATGGTTAAAATAGTTAAAATCAAAGTTTAATAAGTAAATCATTTTAATATAGGGTTATACATAAGATAAATTCAACTATAAATAGTCATTAGAAAGCTAAAAAGATTTCCTACATAATGGTATTTTATTTGTAATTTTTAGACATTAAATAATTTAATGATGCAGTAATTATCTTATTAATGAAATATTGACATAATTGATGTTATAAATACCCAAATAAATGTAATTTCATAATTTTTATGAAATAAACTAATTTTCTAGGTTAATATGACATATTGTTATTGATTTAATTTTCTTTTTAGAACTAATCATTCTGTTATGATTTTCACAAAAATCAATTACAAAATAGTGTCAAAATTGACATAAAATAGTTTTTAAAACAAATATTATATTATTAATTGTTATTTTATTCCTAAAAATCTAAGGTTCGGCCATATTACTTAGATATGGTTATATATATTGATAATATACAACTTGGGGTTCGTTTGGCTTCTTATAGTATGTTTATTAACCTTATAGTGTAAGAACACAATAAGACACGGTAAAAGTAAAATTATTTTACTTAATGTTAAATCTAAATGATAAGGTTATAATAGGAACCTAAACTTGTATAAATTATATTGTATGAGATTATTTCGACCCATCCCCACCTTATCTCCGAAATGAATCAATTTTGAGCTATTTAAAACCGAATTTGACTTTATAATAAAATAATAGTTTTAGTTATTCCAAAGCTGCCCCTCTCCTCCCTTATAAAAGGGCACCTCCTCCCTCTCCTCCTCAAACCAATTTGAGCATTCAAGCTCGGCCAAACCCTACCAAAATCTCTTCTCCACTTCCCTAGTATCATCCTAGAGGTCATGGTCTTCTTCAAAGACCATATTTAGTTATTTAAGTGGAGGTTCAGAAAAGGTGATTCAAAAAGAGGTAATATCCATTACCGATCTTTTTCAATTTCTTTCTTCTTCAAGTTCTTCTTCTTTAGTTGTTTCATGATAAAGTAATAACATAAGTATTTCTTATATACTGATTTGTTATTATAAATATGAAACAACTCTAATCAACCTTCTATCCATCCTACGGAAAAAGGAAATCACCGCGCATGCGTACGTACGGAATACCGTCTCCACGCCGTGGTGTAATCTAATTTCCGCCACCACCTTAATTTGATGGGTATAATGGTGTAATTAGTAAATATATATGAATATTATAAAGTTATATTGATACTGAAATAGTATACATACACTTCAACACAAGTTCACGATCATGAGAATGATATCATCGCTCGTGCGTACGTACGGACTACCGTCTCCACGACGCAATGAGATTCATTCTCCACATTAACCATTAATGAATGATTATAAAGTATATATAATGAATAATAATGAAATATATGAAATTTTAAATCTACTGGATTTATGTATATATATATATATGTATTTCATTTACTTACTTCCATTCAAGACAATAAGGAAAGGAAAACAACATTCATGCGTACGTACGGACTACCGTCTCCAAGAACGGTGTGTTTCATTTCATTTATCTATATTATATATATATATATAATGAATATATATGATATATAAATCATGTTTTATATTCTGGAAGTAAGTAAATCATGATATAAGTAATAATAATGTCAAGAACAACAAGTCCAAACACCTACGATAAATGAAACGATTTTACCCAAAACACTTCATTAACATTGAATTTTCAAAAGAACGGGTAATATAAAGTCATAAGTGAACCATATATGATATAATAACAATGAATATGATTATGTAATAAGTTAATGACATTATTTAAATCATTATACAGGAGTTTCGGATACGTACAAAGCATATCGGACATAAGGTAAGGGAAATATCACAATCTCATTTTTATCTGAGATTGTTTATACTTTGTTATTTACTGGGGTGTATTTTATCATCCACATCCATGTTTCCTCAATATGTAATATTATTTCCATCCACCTACACTTTTTTAAATCCAATTTTACCCTTCGGTGAGTTTTTAGTAAAAGATATGAAAGGAATCTTTTGACGTTTTTCGTACGAGGTACTTTTTGACTTTTCTGACAAAAGTACGAGAAGAATGTTTTTTTAACGTATACGACATGAATGTATTTTTAAAACATTATTTCCAAGAAGCTTCCTTTACAAGTTTTCATGTTTATTTTTAATAAACTTCTTTTAGTTTAAAATTGTATGACATGTTAAGAAAAGAAAATGTTTTTTAAGTAGAAAGGATATTTTCCTCAAGAATGGAGTTCAAGTGTTTTATCAAAATTATTTTCCATATAAGATAATAAAGGGTTCTATTTCTATCCCTATTATTACATTGATTTTATTATGTTGTAATGTAATTATTTTTATGAATTCCTTTATCTTATATGAGTTGTTTTATGATGTCACAATGTTTAAGATTCCCATTTTTATTACATGGGTTATGCAATGATGTATGATTTAAGATTTTGTGTCACACATAAGAATGGTATCATTATGAGATGGGTGGGACCTATATCTCCCTCCAATGAATTGGGTAAAGATTTTATATCTCTTGAGATAGACATGGCTGGAATGGTAGGTTATACCGGTTCAGTGAAACATGACTGAAACGAGCAATGAACTCGGTTCATAAATGGACTTTGTCCACTAAGATAGTCTTGGAAATGAGTCTTGACTAACAAGATATGATTCTATATGATTATGTGTGTATTCCACAAAGTTTCGTGTTTTATGTTATGATTATTGGGATTCCATTTCACTAAAATGATTTATCCCATGTTATGAAATTATGATCTCTTTTGCAGGTTAAGATTTCCAAAAGATATGTTCTTATGAATATGACGTGATTGATATTTATTTTGTTTACCCTTACTGAGAATTTCAGCTCACCCTTTTATGTTTTCTTTTCCCCAGGATATAAAGAAAGGTTTTAGGTAAAAGAAAGGAAGATCTTTATGGGACATGTTGAAGATCTTTCACCACGATTAGAAGATTATATTCTGAGTTTCCAAAGACACTAAACTATTACGATCCTTGTGTGTGTGTTTTTGTTATATAATAAGTATTCTTCAAAAGTAATGTAATGTCCATCTATGTCAAGATTCGGGTCTCTACATTACCCAATGCATTAGAGCACTATAAGGGCACACCCTTCTTAAACATTTCATTTCATTCATAAGTGTACCACATGGATCATAAAACATGGATTCATAAAACATAATCATTTATTCCAAAATAAAGGAATGTGAAATTAATACATGAAACATTATAATCAATAAGTAACTGTGCATAAAGTTGAATACCCTTGATGAAGAAATGGGCATGGTATTCACTACACAATGGCATTGGCTTAGAAAATCGGTGCGATTTTGGCAGCGTAACGGCGTGACATAAGAATTCATAAAAATGGTTGATGAGAGAGAAAGGGGTTACTCATCATATTTACATGTAATTTAAAATAATTAGGTCATATAGATACATGTCCCAAAAATTTTAATGGAATTTAGATTCATGATACAAAAGTATTTCTTGAATGTAAAAGAGGAGAGAGAAGTTCCTTTCGGAATTTCGGCACAATAACGGGTGTACATGGGAGGCATTTAATGAGAGAGAAAGGGGTATCACATCATTCAATCATAAATAGGGAATTATGAGGGAGGTGAGAAACCATACCCCAACATTCATAATTGAAATTAGAATGGCAAAACAACTTAAATAAAATTGGACAAAAATGAGAAAGGAAGAAAAAAACCCTTACTTGGAAGTGTGCTCTCAAAGGCTAGAGAGAAGCTTGAGAGAGGCTTATTGGGAGCTTGGGGAACCTTGGGAGGATTATAGAGAGATTAGGGCAGACGATGGATGAACTAAAAAGTCTTTTAGTGAGGATGAGGTGGAATCTTGGGTGGGTTTATATAGAAAAGGTGAGGGAATTATTTATTATTTAGGTTTGGGACCCCTTATATTAAATTAATCCAAACCACAAACCATCCCATGTTTTTTTGAAAAGGGAAGAGGGAAAAAATATTTTATAGGGCCAAAGTCTGAACTTCTTAAAATAATAGGGTTTCTTATGTGGAGGTGAGTTACACTCCCATGGAAAACAATTTAAAAAGACAAGGTGTTTAATAAGTCTTGAGGGGTCCATTAATGCTTTGAAAAGTAAGTCCAAAAAACCCAAAATCACATTATTTTAATGGTTAGACATATATTGGCAGAACATAAAGATTATAGTATTTTATTACATCACTATGGGGTCATTATGATGTCATAAAATACATTATATATTTAAACGGTATTTAATTTTTACCCAAAAATTTGACTGTCTCTGAAAATTATGAAAAATTCACCGTTGGATAATTTTGACATCCAGATTCCAGAAATAACATTTATTTTATCTAAATAATTTTCTAAATATGTTAATTTTCAATTTTAAAATAAAAACTGACATTTATAAAAAATTCACGGGTTTTGACAGAAATGGCTTTCAAACATTAATAAAAATTATAATTGCATTCATAAAATTATAAGATCATTTATATTTAAAAAACATAATTTAATAAAAATAAAAATAATATTTTATTAAAATATTATTTAATTCAAAAATACATTAATTTAATAAAATAGAGTTCTTAATTAAATAATAACTAAAAACACTATTTGTACTTTAAAAACTATTTACAATGTATCAAAAATGACAAGGAGGTATATTAATTATTATATTAAAAAATAATATACATGAACATAGTACTAGAGATTCATTACATAACCCCTTAAAACAGCCGTATAAGACCTAAGGGTAAGGTGTGCGATGGTGACAGACTCTTGGGGTGGCTCAGATAACCTCGCTTGAGTTGTAATCTCTATCAACTTCCACTTTTCCCGTAGATGGTCACGTTCGAGCTTAACGTGATTAATCTCAGATTGGTCTTGGTCAAGAGCGAAGCCCAAAGATGCCACCTCTTTTAAATGCTCTGATAAATGGGCTTCGTTTGGGGAAATTCTACTAGATGAGTCCATCACTTCCTTTGTTTGAGTAAATTTAGATTTGTTAAAGCCCTATATTTATACTAATCATGTGATCACTATTCAATAACTAAATTAGAAATGATCAAAATTCATAACATAAAACCAAAGGAGTTGACATTTTTATAAACATAAAAAGACATTTAACTAGATCAAGAGGGATTTACATTTATAAAACTTTGGGTCGTTACAAATCATCTATGTTTAAAGGGAGTAATCAAAAATTTAGTTATAAATGGAAGATTCCAAGAACCCGATGCACAAATGAATGGATTAAACAACATGAAAATAATACATGCCATGAAATGTTAAATATAGGTTTTTAATAAAATAGTGTTTGGTTTTTTATAATATCTAAGTACCAATGATTACACAACATGTAAAGGAATTACTTTCAAAGTAAATGTCCCGATTTTGAATTTTTTTGGTGCCTCTTGACTGAAATAATATTTCATTCCACTACATATCCTTTAAATCATGACCTAGAGCTCTTCTCCCTCTATTTTGGGAGTCTCTATTCAGTCTAAATTGATTTTTTCGATGATTTATCACCATTTCTACTGGTTTGTCTCTCTGGGTGTGTGAGCCATTGTGACTATTAATTTATTTGGTCATGGTAGCTCTGTGTCATTATGTTATTAGATCTGTTGACTTGTGGTAATTGTTTTTCTTATTTTCTTCAAGATCCATTTGTGATCTTCTTCCGGTGGCTATTAAATTTTTGGTTGTAATGAGGTGGGTTTGAATTCATGATATATGTGTTGATTCCTCTTAAAAGATGATAATTGTTGTAAATTGAATAAATTATAAGTTGTGTAGAATGGTTTTAGGTACCTCATTGTCATTTATAAATCCTTTTGTGGTGGGTCCCATTACAGAAATGCGTGACCCATGTTTTGATGTAGGTGGTTTTGTCTCTAGCCTATGTTGGTGAACTACATTGATCCTATTTTTGATAAATTGATTTATTACATTAATTAGAATAATTTAATAACTTGTTTTGTGTCTGTGGGACTAGGTTTTTATAAAATAGAGTTTTTCCTAAGTTTTTATAAAATGAAAAGGGGTTTCAAATCAATTTTAAATGATTTATGAAATGGTTTTCAAAACACTATTTTATGAAAATGGTTTGATGAATTTAGTTCGAAAATAAAGCCTATGGGAATACTTGGGTGTTTAGGTGTAACGTATAGTAATAATTATTATCCATCTATGGGTTGTTTTCTTATGGGTAATTCCTATACTCCTAAGACCTATTATTCTAGAAATTTGTTAGACCAGTTGGGAGGTTCAATTGCTGGGGTGTTACTATACTCTCTAGACTCTATGAATATGTATAGTGACTTGATTTTTATATTATTTTAAATGTTAGGGATGTTTTTTATCTATCAAAACCTAGTGTGATCCCCATCATGCTATTACCTATGCTTATTTGATGATTTCTGCTTATAATTTTTTCTTACACTATTTTGCCATACTTCTATAGACTTAATATGAGATATGATACATGATTTTATTTGTTTTTATTTGATATATCTGATGCGATATATGGATATTAAATGATTTAAAACTTATTTACTTACATTATTTGAAAATTTGAAAAAAATGAGAAATTAAAATAAATTCACATGTTTTTTTATAATAACTATTAATCTGTTATCATGAGTTATTTTTTGTAAAGTTGAGCATGTTTGGATTATTTTCCAAAGAATTGACTTGGAACACCTTGGTGATACCCTATTGATCCTATTAGATCAAACCATGTGTACCCCTTAGGTAGTGTGTATACATAGTTATTTCTTTGATATAGGGAAAGGAAAAGAACCATAGTGGGGAGGTGAGTTTTTCTATCAATTGAGTTGAGTAGTTAGTGGTGAAATGGTGGGAGTATTACCACACTATCACATGAAGTAGCTGATATTCCTACTTTGGTAGCCCTTTATGATTGGGATCATAGTTGGATATTTCTTATACTGTTGTGTTGATGGTTTTAGTTATGTAATGAATTAATCTTTTTAACTACTGTCTCTTATATATATATATATGTGACATGTTTTTACTTCAGGTTTGGAGAAATCATTCCCTATAGTTTTGTTTGATGCATTATTGCTAGTCACCAGCCCATGGGGATTGGGAAATCCCATTCTATATGTTGAAAATTCAGTTCTAGTACTAGTTTGAGAAGGTATTTGGGTTGGATTTTTCAATGTTTTGTATCAATGGAGTTTTGTCCTCAAGATTGCTTTTCTTGGGATTTCGGTAGAATGGATATTGGATTTTCCATATTTTATAGGTTTATTATAGTATATTCCTAGCATGTTCTTACCATTATGAGAATCATTACACTAAGGGATGTTGGAATTTGTGTCTCGTATTTTGAGTTATTGATGTTAAACTATGTATTTTACTTATGGGTTTCCCATTTTATTCTGATATTTTTCTATTTTATGATAACTTATTTGGTTTTAGAGTGCAATAGTATGCCTCTAGGATTTTTTATGTGAGTTCCATGTGAGGTTTCTTCTGATTCTACTAAGTTTAATCCTCCATTGGATTATAACATTGTTTAGGCTATCATTTGAGTAGTCCTTGTTGTTGAGCAGAATGTTGCACAAGATCAGAATGTAGTTGTTGAGGTACTAATATTAGCTGTATGATAAAGATATTGATCATGGGAGTTACTGCACGAGAACCTACAATACCTTAATGGTATGAATTAACCTCAAGATGCAGAGGATTATCTTGAAAATATTGATCATATCTTTGACATAATGAAAAATATTAGAGTATTAAGGTGAATTATACAACATTAAAACATGAGGGTCCTAAGAAGCGTTGGTGGGATTCTATTCTACAGGAGGGTAAGCAAGTGAGATTGGACTGGAAGGGTTTTAAGACTCTATTCTTCCATATGTTCTATCAAGAGTCACTAATGATGGAGATGTCTATGGAGTTATTCTCTTTTCAGTAGAGAGAGTGTTCAGTGTTGGCGTATATCAAATGGTTTGCTGATCTGGTTCATTTTTCACTAGAAGTTTTATGAAATGACCAGTTTAATGTTTAGAAGAACAATTAGGGTTTGAGAAAAAACATCAGATCATAAGTATTTATACAGAATATTTTGACCTATGAAAATATAGTGGATGAGGAAATTATGGAAGAGATGAATATGGTAGGATATTTTGGACATTCCACCCCTTATCTTCCACCTAGTGGAAGCATTAGTAGAACACTGGGGAAAAAGAGGAAGTGAAAGGATCATCGAATGTGTGGTGGAGCTGGTACTCAGTAGAATTCATCTTAGACATATCTAATTACAGTAAGGGGTGTGCCTCTAACTTTCTATAAGTGTCAAAATGTAGGACACAAACACAAACACAATGTTGTTGTCCTTCACATACAAATATTTTTAATAGTTGTGGACGTTATGGTCATCTGATACATTTCTTTCATGACATGTATACTCCTTGATATGGCTAGGGATCATCAAATCTATGGGATACAAAGACATAGTCATATTTTTAGATGTCTATAGGTTTCCAGCCACATGCCATAGGAGTGGAGCACCTTCACATAGTAGATGAGTTTTTGGTGGAGGTGGATATGGGTCCAGTAATAGTGAGAGGATCAATCTTTGTTTTATCCTCTATAGATTTTTTTTATTTGTTATTCACACCTCCTACTTGTTTATATCTAGATTATTTTTTGATATGATTAAAATTAAAATGGAAGTCATGAAATGTTTTATGGAGTTAGTGACACCTCTTGGGAAGAGGAAAGAGTAGGGGTATTGGTGTCTCTCTTGAATATTATCGATAGGTGATGTGAAGTTAGTCATGGATTTTATTATTCTCATTATATATTTTTTTGACATCATTATCATGGTGGATTTGGTTATTTCTCATCATAATGAGGTTGATTTTTATCATTGGCGTGTCTAATTTATGGTGACTGATGGGAGGTCACAGGTGTTTTAGGGAGAGTGGGATCTAGGGTCTTGTCATGTAGGACCTTCCTGCTATTAGCTTAAATGTTTTTTGTCCATTGTTTCAGTTGCACCTTATGAAGTTTCTTCTATTGTTGATATTCCTCATATTGTTTGTGATTTTACTAATTATTTCCTAGATAATTAATATGGGTTTCCTATATAATGGGAGATATAGTTTACTATTAACCCATTTCTAGGGAAACAACCGACATCAATATATTTTGGAGGTTATGATTCATGCCAATATCATGGATTTTGGTGGATATTGGGATGAATATATGGAAATGATTGAGTATTTTTATACTAAAATTTATCAGTCATCAATCAGAATGGTTCATTTTGAGGCTTTTTATGGTCTCCCATGCAGGTAACCTATTTTTTGGGAAGGGGTGGGTGAAGCTTATTTTGAGGGATTGAGTTTGGTTTAGGAGATGTCTATGAGGATTCATGATATACATTGGTATTGGGTTACGAAACAGAGTTGGACGAAATCTTATACGGATGAATAGTGTCTTCCTTTTGAGTTTTCCATATGTGAACAGGTTTTCTATAAGTTTTTCCTTGGTTGGGTCACCATAATCTTTGAAAACATGGAATGTTTGCTCTAATATATGTTGGACCATTTGATGTCACTGAGTGGATTGGGTGGGTTTCTTATTAATTGATTTGTTATCTTAGTTAATAGGAATTTATGAGGTTTTCCATGTATCACATCTTAGGAAATATTATCCTGACACCTCTCACATTATGAGTTTGGAAGAGATTATGTTACATCCCAATGTCTTTATTGTTGAGCATCCAATGGTGATCGTTGAATCTCAAGTGAAAGCCTTTCTTTGGAATTATATTCCACTGTTCAGAGTGTTGTGGTAGAATTAATTATATTCTCATGAGATATTGGATCATGATTAATTGACAAGGGAGTAGTGGCCTCACCTATTTACAAGACATCAGTCTTCAACTTTAATTCCCAGGGATGGAAAACCTCACAGTGGGGATTTTGTAACATCATGTTACCCACATACAAGTAATTCCTTTATCTTTACTTATTTTTACCTTTAATTTGGTTCATCTTATGACTTCCTTGTATGGAGATAAGTTTTTGGGTAAAATGACCTAATTTTATAGGATTCATGTTTTTATTGAATTAATGGATTTTTGGAATAAATGTGTTAGTGGATTTATAGAATTTTCCTTGAGTTTTGAGGTTATCCAAGTTGTTTAGGGTTTTTTTAAGAATCTGATGTTTTGTAGATTAAAAGAGAAATAATTACCATGTAATGGGAGTACATGATGTGTAGGTTTTTTAGGGAGGATTCCATGATCTGGTACACAATGTGAATGGATTAGACATTGGGTAAAGATTACACACCGTGTAATGTTAAAAGGTAGGTCTAAACAAATGGTGATGGGTTTCTCTGTGTATCCAAGTCTTGAGTATTAAAAAACCATGTAGTGAGATTATACGCCATGTAAATTTTGTGATCTTGGATTTCATGGTTCTATTTAGTTTAAATTTTATTTCATTCCTCCACATAAACTTTTTCTCTTGACCTAGATCCCTTCTTCGGTGATTTTGGGAGTCTCTGTTCAGTGTGGATTGTTTCCTTTGGTGAATGGTCACCATTGCGGTTGATTTAAATATATTTGGGTGAGTGAAAATTTCTAATTATTTGATTTTTTGGTTGTGGTAGTTCCTTTGTGTCGTCTTATCAGATATGTTGACCCATGGTGATATTTTTTCTTATTTACTTCTAGATCCATTGTGAAATCTTCTTCAGGAGTCCATTCCTTTAAATTTTCTGGTGTGATGGGTGTGTATTCTTAAGGTATGTTTCAATTACTATTATTTGATGATCCTTTTCAGAAATTGTATCTATTATATGTTTTTTAGATTGGTTATGTGGCCCTTGTTGACATTACTGAATCCTTTTTGTAGGGTTCCATTGGGATCGTCTGTGACCTAAGTTTTGAGGTATGTTGTACCATCTCTATCCTATATTAGTGAACTTCATTTCACCTAATTCTGATAAATTTTTTATTAATTGAAATGGAAATATTGACTTATTTTTTTCCTATATGGAATTGGGTTTTTATAAAATATAATTTCCCATAGGTTTGGTTAATGGAAAAGGCTTTTCAGAGAACTATGAAATGATTTGTTAAATGGGTTTCAAATAATGATTGGATGTAAATGGCTAGAAGAATTTATTTGGAAAATAGAGAACATGGTACATCCTAGTTACTTAGGTGAAAGTTATAGTAGTAGGTGTTCCACTATGGGGGGTTTTCATATGGTTATTTTTTCTACTCCCATAGGCCTATTGTTCTAGGGACTTGAAAGACCTATGGGACGTTCACTTGATGGGGCATTTTTCTACTCTATAGACTCAATGTACCTATCTTTTGGGAAGATGAATATGAAATTGGATATATTAGGTATGAGTTTCCCAACTATCCTAATCTAGTTTTATACTTGGAGTGTTATTACCTATCATTCATAGTTTATTAGGGCTTTTTCTTTTGGCTTGTATTATTTTTTTCCTTCCACAGAATTGATATGAGACATGAGACATGATTTTTTTTTGAATTGATATTTCTACTATGATATAGTGACATTAAATTGCATAAAAATAAATTACCAACATTGTTTAGAAATGTGTAAAAAAGGAAATTAATTTTTTTCCATGATATTATTATAAAAATTGGTAAACTATTATTATGTATTGTTTTATTTAAAGTTGAGAATTTTTGGATTATTTTTTAGAAACTATATATGAAAACCCTAGGCGATGCCCTACAGAGATTATTATCTCACTCCTTGCATACCCCTTTGGTAGTGTGTATACCTGGTTATGTATTTCGATGGAGGGAAATGGGAGGCACCATAATGAAGTGGTGAGGTTTTCTATCAGCTGAGTTATGGAGCTAGTGGTGAGATGGTGGGACTCTTCCCATGCTATCACATGTAATAGTTATATTTCTTATTTTGGTAGTCCTTTGTGGTTGGTGTTGTAATTGAATATTTTTTATAATATTTAGTTATTTGGTTGTAGTTATGTAATATATTTCACTTTTCTATTCTTTTCTATTTTGTATATATATATGTTCCATGTTGTTGATTTAGGTTGGAAAAAATGTTTCCCTATGGTTGTTGTTTGATGATCGGGTGCTATTCTCTTGCCCATGGATATTGGGAACTACCTTTGGATATAAGAAAAATGTATTTTGGGTACTAGATTGAGAGGTTATTTGGGTCAAGTTCATCACACAAAAAAATAACCCAAAATGAACATAAATGAAAAACCAAACATTTTTTAAGGACCAATAAATAGAGTCACATGAGTGGAAACCATGAGAAAAAAACTATGGAAATCCCTTATAAATCTACACCCAAATCCCATAAAGATTAAAAAATAAGTATCCTCCCATTATACAGACTCAAAGAGGATATATCTACTAATCCACCATACAAAAAATAGATCTATAAACACATCACCTCTATATATGTGACTACAATATAGTTTATAAAGATTCTTTTCTTACTAGGTGTTCTGGAAATGTGTGATCATGTACACACTCTATAGGTTACCACCAATGTTCTTCAACTTAGTAGTGAATAAACATGTGTATTTATGAACATTTCTATACACACACACATATATATAAAAAAAATTAGTAGGAAACACAAAATAGAATTAAAGTGTATATAAAAAACATTGGACATATTTATTAAAAATTATTTGAATTAACTCCCTTTATTAGGGGGATCAATAACTATCATACTTGATCAAGACTCACCTTGAAATATGAGATGAAATGGGTAGGAAAATAATGATACCAATCCTAGTAAACATATATTAAATAAATATAGTTCACATTACCATCATGGGGGGGATAATGGTGTATACCAGAATGAAGATAGTCTAGTGCTCATCCATTTTAGTAGACAGGGGTAGGGGAATACTAGATTTAGCATTTTTGTGATAGAATCATGTCATACACCAAAGTTTACAAACCATAATAAATAATTTTAGTAATATGAAATGATTTATATATACCTCTACTATAATTTTCATAAAAAAATTAAATGAAAATTATGCTTCAAATGTATGTCAAACATAATAATCATCAAATATAGAAACATGAAAATTAGATATGCTTCTTTATGATATAATATATATCATATAAACCAAGAATATTTTCATGGTTTATATATAAATTCTATAAAACATATGTATTCCAAGAATATTTTTATATTGAATTCCAGAAATATAAACACGATATAAATCATGCATGGAATAATTCTCTAATAATAATAAGGTTGTTTCAAAATCCAAAATAAAACTAAAACATGATTTATATTCTATGTATTAACTCCTAATTTTACAACATGAAACAAAGTTTTATATAAATGTCATATGTGTTCATTAGGAATAAATCATTCACTAAATTAGAAATTTAATTGGTCATAACCCATGCTTACTCATAATAACCAATATGGACAGTAGAATAAAATAAAATAATTGACATAAAATTTCATTTAAAAATTATGTTATTTCAAAACTAATATTTTCATCTTTGAAAAACATTTTTAATTTATTACAATTTCCATGGGAAATATAATTTAGATATTAAAAAAAATTTTGGTACTTCATTTCTTAAATAATAATATTCATTTGAGAAATATTTTTTGTAGTTGGTAAAAAATTGTTATTTAATTTTATTATGCCAATTAAATTACACACAGATATCCTCGAAAATAGTTTTTTATTTTTAAGGGAAAATATGTTATTTTTTCAAAATTAAGAAGTGGTTTTGTAATTTTAATTCACTATTTGATGTCATTTGAATTCATTATTAAAAAATTTATTATTTTTAGGAAATATTTTATTTAATTATTGTTTGGAAAAATTAATCTGGTATTTACCTTACACAAAATGTTCCTAGTTCTCATATCACAACTAATTCAAATACTAAATAGGGTTATGTTTGGTTCATTTAATTATAACACTCATTTTGGTTGTAGTTAAAGTAAGTGACCCTCTTTGGAAAACATAACAATGGTATTCATTAGTGTGAAAAAAGTAGATAAATGAGTTACCCAATAATAAATGTTAATTTAATAACATATTAAACACTAGAAACCTGTGAGGGAATAAAACAATAAACTATATTTAAGTAATACTATAGATGAAACATTTCATAACATGTCATAACATAGAAGTATTTGGAAAATAGAATAATTTAACATCTTAGTTTTTAAAGAGGTATGAGTCCTTTAAATATAATTATTAATCTCTATTTTTATATAAATAGAGGTTCCTAAAGAGATCATAGAGTCCTAATAAGACTTTAGGATTGTTGTTTGGTCCGGATTTCATGTTTTCAAAGAAAAATACTGAAGAGCATTGTTGGTGCACGGTTAGTTCTAACTATGTGGCTAAAACATCCATCCCAAAAAAGAGTGAAAATGTTTGTTAAATTGTTAAAAATATCCCCATTAACATGTGTAACCTATAATAAATTTAATAGTTAAAAAATTGTGTACACATTATTTTTCTATTCATGCACCTAGGTTCTTTTAGGCTAGGTTTATGAGATAGTTCCAAATGAACACTTTGTGAAAGGTTTTCCTAACTGGGCACATGAACCATGTGGTAGGTGGAACCTTGGATAGTAGGTGTGAATTTTTTTAATCATGTGACAAAACCATTCACTCTATTAAAACCCTAATAATTAATTTTTTATCCTTATTTTTCCAGTAAAACAAACCCTCCTTTCTCCTATCCTCATTTACATGCAGTAGTCCCACCATGGATATACTTTCTTCACCATCTAGGATTTAAGGTATCTACTTACTCCGAGCTATAAATAATTTTTTGTCAGATTTAATGGATAATATTAGTTCTATAAGACTCTATTAGTTTCTTTTATCTATTTACTTCATCATTTTTGGTGTGATATTCCTATGAGATAATATTCAATATTTTTAGGGTGTCTGTCAAGATTATCATTTTATCTCATTTTATCCCAAATAAAAGGCCAACATAGGACCAGTGAATATTGTTAAGAATAATGTGAGTGGTCTATGAATTCATCCTTATATCCTCATCATTTATAAATTGTTTTTTGTACCACATGAGGGATATTCCATGTGTTAATACTAAATTTCATAACTCCTTAAATAAATTATCTAGACTATGACCTATAACCCTCATTAGACTCAATATAATTCTTTGAGGCTTGTGACCTTAACTTGGATTACCCCATTGGGAGTGTCATATTATTTATCCCTATTTTTCATTTTTTGATTGACCAAGACACCACATAGGTGTGTTT
Organism: Viscum album; assembly: GCA_963277665.1. Lineage (NCBI taxonomy): Eukaryota > Viridiplantae > Streptophyta > Magnoliopsida > Santalales > Viscaceae > Viscum > Viscum album. Next base: position 1,627,635,173 of record OY728121.1, on the reverse strand, counting down.
GTTTAGACTCCTAAAAAGGGAGTTTATTAAATGATAATAAATGGATTAATATAATTATAATAGAGCGTGTATACTTAATTTTCCTTTAATAACTTGTGAGTAAGATGATTAATGAAATCAATTTATTTTTTAAATTGTATGGAGATTTAATTTCCCTATATTCAACTAAACTTTATAAACATTCTCTCATGACTAAACCACCTTAGGTTTTGGAGAGAATGAAAACTATTAGTGGAATCTAATGTTGAATTAAATGAATTGTAAATTGTTTTGAACCATCAAAGGACTGTTTTATAATGGGAAAATGAAATTGAATTATGAATTGGTATATATATATACTTGGACCTTGACACATGTTGATGAATTGATTAAAGTTATAAATATAAGGCCCCAATTGTAAATATAAATAATCTTGAATTAGATAATAATTCACATTGAGGATCTTTTCAGGTCCAAGATTTATATAATTAGGTCATGAATTATACATAACATCATGAATATTACAAGTAGACACTTCATATCACTATCCATTTTTCTAATATAACAAAAACAATTTAAAACAAAAAATGACATTGTTTTATGTTTTAACAACATATATTTTCCTTAATCCCATCCTTGACATTAATATTCTTTATGTCCTATAAAAAAACATTTCAAAACATGGGATGAGAATAAAATTCTTAGTAAGGGATACATAATGAAATAAAACTATTAGTATTTAAATTACATGAGAACCATGAATAATTTAATATAAATTAATACTTTTCACCTATAGGAAGTATTAAAAACACTTAAATGAATATATGATCATTTATTACCCTTTTTGTAACAAAAATATTTCCACAATCCCATATAATACAACATATAATATATAACGGTAACTTAGGACATAAGCATACTTAAATGGAAAAACCATACGGTTCACTTCAACACATATCACTAAATGGAATACCTATACGAACAAATTCCATACCCAATGCATTGTAGGATATAATGTAACCACCCGTCCTTGTTTTATCATGGAACCACCCATCATTTGGTTTATCATGTAACCACCCATCAAAAGTCCAAGTACCACAATATAATCATAACAGATAAAATATTGCAAATATCGACATTTCACTAATAACATTACATTTGTAATTACATGAAATCATTTCCAGATATTGAAATACCGAATCTATTTCAAAAACCATTATCAATAACAAATCACCAAAAAATTGAATAAGGGGTTTCTATTTTCCTTTTAAAAACATTAAGTCTTATAGAAGAATCCAAATGACGATTATAGTGGCGGAGAGGTCATCATCTCCACATATGTTAAAAATATTTCTTTTTTTTAAAAAACATTCATAGATATGATATTACCTTTCAATTAAATTAAATTTAAAAGGGTTTAATAATACATCGTATAAAATAAGGAGGTGTATATTATCAAAATATGCCTCAACGAAAGGAGATTGAGACGAAGTCCCTTACCTCGAGTCAGACTTGTCTCATATGTTACTTTCTCTTATTGAATAATAAACATAAGTTAATTTATACTTTATTAAGAACTTTTTTCAAGTTTATTATTTCTTTAATATCACTTATTACATTTATATAACAATTATTTAAATATTTTAGTTCATATCATACATTTTCCGATGTTCGGAACTTGAGTTAAAAATGAACATGTTATAATTACCAATTGTCCATGTGGTCAAAGGTAAATTATCTACAAAATTATATTCAAGATTTACATATCATATATTTCATACATATCTATAATATATGTATTTAGAATAGTCCATATCATTTGGATATAAGAAATGAAATGCTCCGTTCATGGAGACGGTAAGCCGTACGGACGCATGAGTGTTACTTTCAATTATTTTCATATGTAAAGGACTGAAAACTAAATGATAAAAAGGTATATTATAATTCCAGTATAATATAATATATAATTTCATTAATTCCATCCTCTATATTTTCTATGTATGTAATGAACGAGTCATATCACTATGAGGGGGCGGTAGTCCGCACTTCCTCAAATGAAATTATAATATTTATACAACATGAAAATCATAAAGGTATGTTTTAAATGAGAATTAGATAATAAAATATATAAAATAAATATCATATATATCATATATCACTAAAATTAAATTATAATGGCCACCATAATAGGTGGTAGGAGAATATTGAACAATCATCATTTTGTGAGGGAGTAATTCGCTGTCCACAGAAACTGTCTGTTCTATACCCATTAGACGGAGGTGTGTGTATGTGTAGTTATAATAAATCACATTAAAACAACCTATTATATATAATATATTTGTTTTGATATAAAATAATTGAATAAAAAGAGTTTATGGGGTTGGAGAAAGAAAATAAATGAACGAATCATGAGAGAAGAAATTACCTCAAATCTGGAAACTCCTTGTGATTTAATCTAAAAGGCCTTATTTAATTTCCTTTTTACCAAAGTAAGGATTTTAGAAGGAAGAGTGGGATGTTGGGAGATTATTTGGGCAGAGTTTTTACGATCCAAGGTGGATTGGGATGTGTGAGTAAGGGTTAGAGGTGCTGTCCGTTTATAAGAGGGAGAAGGGGCACTTTTGGAATGTTTGAAAATATTATTTTATTATTAATTTATTTTAGAATTATAATAACACCAAAGTGATATATTTAGAATATCATATTATTATGGTCATAAATAATATCATCCAATATATTTTATATGAGTTTAAGATATAAAATTAACCTTATCGTTTAGGTTTAATCCTGAGTAAACTAATTTATCTTTTACCATGTCTTCCTGTATATTTATAATATATGGTTACCATAGTTTCTATAAAATTCCAAGATACCCAAAAATGGATAATTAACAAAATTTATAACATCATATATGTATTTTTTCATAATATTATATTTTTAGGACTATTATATCATTTAATAAAATATTAATGATCTTTAAAACTCATTTATGTAAATATTTATACTATTAAAATCATGAATTTTATAAAAATCCATAATTACTTGAATCATTCAAAAAAACATCATTAATTGAGATAAAAAATGTCATAATAATATTTAAAATTCATTTATGGGAAAAAAGGTTAAAAAATAAATTGATTTTAATATTTATAATCTCATTTATTTAAATCATTCATTAATAAGGTAATAACTACATCACCATTGTGTCATAAATATATTTATTTATTTTATGTATAAAAATTAAAAATAAAATTCCATGATTTAGGAAATATTTTTATATTTATAACTAATATTTATATTAAAATATTTTCCTTATATTACCACATATTACAATTGTTTTATTAATAGATATATGTTTAGCTTATATTTTCTGTAACATTAAATTAAAACTAATTAAATATCATTTTCACACACAAGTGGCAACATGGGGTCATAAAATAGACCCAATAATGACCATGGTTTGAAATATCTCATAAAATAGTGTTAAGAAATGTTTTAGAGTAGTTTAATATTATTATAATATTATTTTTAACCCTTATTTACTATATTTACCCTTTAACCATGGTAAATAAAATATTTTCTCATGTTACTATTCATAATGTCTAAAAATAAAACTTAACTTTTTATAGAATTTTCACCTCCTGATTCCAAATATGGAATCCATTTTTCGAAATTCAAAACACATAAGTGGTAGAAATTTATTTAAAATTAATTCCCATTGTTAAAACCCAAAAAAATTGTTTTTAAGAAGTAAAAACTTCCAAAAGATTGACATGTGCTTATGTTCATTTTCAAAGTGAAATTTTTTAAAAATGAAAAAAATTAAATTAAATGATAAAAATATAATCTAATTAAACCTTAAAACCAATTAAAAGGAAAATCTAATCATATAAATAAATTAGATGAAAGGACTGTTCTGATATAAAATTCAGTATTTTTACTATTCATTAGAAAATGAACTTTATCTGAATAATACCAAATATTTACCCAAAGTAAATTTTTATGTCTCCCTAAATAAAAAATAAGTTCATTTTTTCAAATAGAACATATAAAAGTAACAAAAACTAGATTTAAAAAGGGTTCTCCATCAAAAGGTTGTAAATCAAACTTTTAAAGAATATTAAAGTATTTCATGCTTAAAATCGGATTCATTATTATTTTTAGCCTATAAATTTTATTAGATAAATGTAAAAACATTTAATAAACATGTTTACTGATAATATGGTTAGTTTTATTCATTTACACTAATAAAATGGCGAGGATATAACAACCACAATAATATTATATTATTATTTTTAAGTATATCTCAATGTTGCACACAACGAAAGATTTCGGAGAAACCCCTAATTGCCTATAGAGTACACTATCAAAAAAAGTATCCCCTTTAACTTAAAATTAATATATTATTAATAATTATTAATATAAATTAAAAATTATTATTTTATAAATACATGGGTTGTTACATCCTTCCCCTCTTTAGAAATAGTGTTCTCATAATTTTAAAATTGGACTTGGAAATTTCATAGAAAGTCCCACATCAGAAAAATGGTCAATAAAACTATCAGTTCAAAATAATTAAAGATAATTACAAAGGTCACTTGATATAACACATATGAGTATTCTATTTATGAAAACATGGATATCGAATAGTAATTAACTCTTATAGATTAATAGAGAGTGATGGAGAACTTGATCACAAAAAGTTATCCACCATAATACCATAAATTTATGGTTGGGTAATAGTCTGATGATAAAATAAAGTGGATAACATTTTTTCTTCAAGATCCTTTTCATAGAGTTAAATAATTATATTACTACCTAGACTAAGATCATAAGGAAATATACTTACTCGAAAAGTAGAGTTTCATCCTTTAATCAAATTTCTACCATAAACTCATCTTTTCTCTAAATGATGAGTATTCAAGATGACTTGGTCACATATAAAGCTCTGGAATCAACTTCTATATAATCACATAATCCAAAAAAAATAAAAAACATATTTCCCATGTCTGTAGAAATTAAGAAAAACAAAAATAGTTAGTATGAGAGAAGATAATATCCCAAAAAGATTATATTTCATAAAATGAAATACTACTCTTAATCTCTAAAATTCAATGAAAAATACCCAAATTTCAACAAATACCATTAAATAAACAACTTTCCTTAAAATTATTGAAATTAATCCAAACTAATATTGAAACCCAAAACTCAAAAGGATTTAATCACATAGTCTTACACAGTAAATATTAACATTTCTCTACAAGTAACATCGACTACTCTTAAATACTCATACAGAAATGTAATTACCCTAATCACATATTCTCAATGATAGGTTAACCATTTACATAAATAACCTAAATCACTATATTTCCATAATAAAAAGATATATTCTTCCAAAATAAAATTTCAACCATTACTCCACAAATGAGATCCCATATTATTCTATTTTCCTTAGGCGTATAGTGTTCCCAAAAGAGAGAATGTCTTCCAAAATAACCTTTATCACTTAATCACAAAATAATTTTATTATACTAAGTATATCCATTTGATAGAACAAAAGTTCCCAAAATCAACTTATTATCACTCCATAAAATCATTTAACTAACAAATAATAAGTCATACTAACCCGGGACTTCACGTAGTCCAGTGGAAGGTGAAAAATCTCAATCACGATTTTGGTTCTAGGTTCGATTCCCACATCTTTGTCTCATGTGATGGGTTTTTCACATGGTCTCTGTGTTGTATTTTTTAAAAAACTATATAATTATATAACATTCCTAAAAATGAGATAAATTCCTCAAAAATAACCGTAACATTTTTTAACCACAAATGTTATCTCGTACCTCACATTTTCATCCCAAAAGTAATGACTTGTAATTTCTTCAAATTCAAGGAACATATAATCCCAAATGGTTTTTTATAACTATGTCAAAAAAAATAATTATTCCTTGATTAAAATTTTAACATATCAAAATTCAGGGTTACACACACTAGAATTTTTTTTTCAAAGTAATCCTCCCATTAATACATTTAAATATATCATTATCCATAGATCCAACATAACTCTTAAATTCTTGAAATATAGACATATTAATTGTCGAAAATTATTCTTGATCCTTTATCCATGTTTTTCCATATTCTTATTTTATACTTATTTCCTACAAAAAAATTATTCACAATGTCCAAAGATTTTAGTTATGTCAAAACATGATCAAAGAAATAATCCATACATTTCATAGTTCATTTTCAGTTTCCTCATGTTTAATTGTAATGGTATTAGGAATTGATAAACATAAATTTTTATGATCCTATATATCCCACTCCGAAACCTTATTTTTAGGACATCTATTTGTATAATGACCATGGAAACCACATTTAAGGCAATTGATTGATCATTTGAAAAGAACTTCTTTAACTTTCCCCGAGTCAACTGGATGATTACTTTATCCCTAGATGGTTATTGATTTATGACCTTCATTACCACATATGAAACATATTACTGTCCCTTTGAATAATTTTCATAGGTGTTTCTTTCCACATCCTTGACGCATAGGTTTTTGAATATACTTACCTTCATGATTATTACCTGAACTTCCATTGGGATTCATTTCTTGCATATATGATGCCTTATAAAAATCCCTAAGGTTCAAGTGGCCAATCATGAATCTAGATAGTTGGTTAGGAATAAAAACCAATGTTCTCATTGCAGCTCCCATTTCATTTAGTTGCTCATTCACAAAACCACCATAGTTTCCTTTACAACCAGTGTTACTTTGGTTATTTGTATATCCAACAATTTACTAAAACATAAAATTTCTGTGTGAGTATATCGGTAAAATAATCATATAATATCTTATGAGGAGGGTAAACACTAAGATATAATTATTCATTTTATCTTAAACCCATTCAATTTATCTAAAATAAATATGACTCCTTCTAATAGGATAACTATTATGGTCATTTCCCTTATGTATAAATAACACCCTAACCACTAAATTTATCTAAACTGACCTCTGATACCAACTATAAGGCACCAACCTTAAACATTACATAATATTGAATTAAGTTAATAATTCACATTGATGATATTTTCCAGTTTAGAACTTTAGAGATTTAGGTCACGGCTTATACATAACATCATGAATATTACAAGTAGAAACTTTAACTCACTATCCATTTTTTTCATAAAAAAAACTCTTTAAAAACATGATATCATTTCATGTTTTAACAACATAACTTTTCCTTGATCCCTTCCTTGAATCTATTCTTCTTTATGTCCTTTGAAAAACATTTAAAAACATGGGATGAGCATAAAAAGATCAGTAATGGATAGATAAAGAAAGAAAACTATTATCCTTTAAATAACATGAAAACCATGAATAATTTATTATAATGTTACACCATTCACCTTTAAGAAGTAGTAAAAACACTTCACTGTATATAATCTCATTTATGACCCATTTTGTAACCAAAATATCACCAAAATCCCATAGAATGAAACATATAACTAGTAAAGGTAACTTGGGACATAAACATAAATAAATGGAATAACCATACACTATACATCCACATATATAACTAAATTTATTAGCCACATACCAAACTTAAATACCCAATGCATTGGAGTTTATAACATAACCAACCATCCTTGGTTTATCACGGAACCTCCCATCAAATGTCCAAGTACAATTATATAATCATAAGACATAATATATTTCAAATAATAACATTTAATTTTCAATAACAAGAAATAATTTCAAGATATTGAAATAATAAATCCATTTCAAAAACCATTTTCAATACCAAACCACCCAAAAATGGAATAATGGGTTTCTTTTTTCCTTTTAAAAACATTAAGGCTTATAGAGGAAGCCAAATAATGATTACGGTGACAGAGAGGTCATTGTCGCTGCATGTGTTAAAAACATTCCTTTTGTTGTTTAGTGAAACAAATAATAGATAAAAGATTCCATTTGAAGGAAATTAAAAGTCAATGGTTTTTCTTATACACTATATAAAATAAGGAGGTCTATATTATCAAAATATGCCTCAATTAAAGGATATTGAGATGAAGTCCCTTACCTCAAGTCCAACTGGTCTCGTATGTCCCTTTTTCTTCCTGAATAATAAACTTATATTAATTTATACTTGATTCATAAAATTTTTAAAGTTTATTATTCCTTCTATATCACTTATTACCTTACTATAACAATTAGTTAATTATTTGAGTTCATATCAGACATTTTTCTGATGTTGAGAACTTGAGTGAAAAATGAACATGTTATAATTAAAAATTGTCTTTGTGGTCAAAATTACATTTTCTACATGATTCACATATCATATATATCATATATATCCAGTATATATGTATTTATAATAGTCCATAGCATTTGGATATAAGAAATGAAATGCACCATTCATAGAGATAGTAAACCATAAGTACGCATGAGCGCTACTTTCATTTAATTTTCATATTTTAAGGAATGAAAAATAAATGATACATAGGTATATTTTAATTCCATTATAATATAATACATAGGTTCATTAACTCCATCCTTCATAAATTTTGTGTATGGCATGAATGAGTCATATCACTTTGAGGGGGCGGTAGTCCCTACTTCCTCAAATGAAATTATCATATTTATACCACCAGAAAAGTATAATGGTATGATATAAATGAGAATTAAGGAAGCATAGAGTTTAAAATAAATATAATATATAATTATAGTTCCATCATAATGGAAACCATAAGAGGTGGTAGGAGAATATATACCAATCATCGTTTCATGAGACAGCGGTTCACCGTCCACATAAATAGTATGTTTTTTACCCATTAGAGAGAGGTGTGTATAAGTGTAGTTAAAATAATTCTCATAAAAACAAACCTATTATATTCTATATAATATTTCTGTTATAAAATAATCTAAAAAAGAAATTTTAGGGGGTAGGAGAAGGAAAATAAATGAAAGAATCATGAGAGAAGACATTATCCCAAATCGGTAACTCCTTTTTATTTAAGGTAAAATTCCTTCTTTAATTGCCTTATTCCAAAAGTAAGGCTTATAGGAGGAATATATTGAATTTTAATGCTTATTTGGAAAGAGTTTGGATGATACAAGGGGGCTTGATAGGTGTGATTAAGGGTTAGAGGTGGTGTCCTTTTATAAGAGGGAGGAGGGGCACTTTAAGAATGTTTGAAAATATTATTTTATTATTAATTGATTTTTGAATTATAAAAGCACAAAAGTGATATATTTAAAATCTAAGATGAGTTGTGTCTAAATAATCTCATATAATGGATTTTAGACAATTTTAGGTCGTAAAATTAACCTTATCTTTTAGCTTTAACCCTTAGTAAACTAATTTATGTTTTTCAATGTCTTCCTGTATATTCATAATATATGGTCACCAAAGTTACTATAAAATGACTAGAGACCTAAAAATGGATAATTAATGAATCTTTTAACATAATATATTTCATTTGGATGAATAATAGATTTTTATGACTAAATCATTTTAAAAAACATTAATTGATATAAAAACCCATTTTTGTAAATTTATATACTATTCATATGATGGATTTTTTAAAAATCCCTAAAAACATAATTATTTCGAAAAAACATCATTAATTAAAATATAAAAAATCATAATATTCACTAATTTTTTTGTATGGAATAAAAAGTTTAAAAATAAATTTATTTTAATATTTATAATCGCATTTATTTAATTCTTACATTAATAAGGTAATCACTACATCACCATTGTGTCATAAATATATATTTTTATTTTATGTCTAAAAATTATAAATAAACTTCCATGATGTATGAAATATTTTTTCTTTATAATGACTATTTACAGTCAAATATATCATTTAGATGGCCCCATATAATGTTTTTTTAGTAAAAGATACATGTTTAGGTTATATTTTCCTTAACTTTAAACTAAAAGTAATTAAATGTCGTTTTAACACACAAGTGGATCCATGGAGTCATAAAATCGACCCATGGGATTAAATGGTCAGAAATATCTCATCCAATAGGGTTAGGACATGTTCTAGTGTAATTTAATATTATTATAACATTATTTTTTACCCTTATTTACCAGATTTACCCTTTAACCATGGTATATAAAATATTTACTGAAGTTACTATTCAAAAAGTCTAAAAATAAAAGTTAATTATTTAAAAAAGATGGACCTCCTGATTATAAATATTGAATCCATTTTTCCAAATTCAAAACACAAAAGTGGAAGAAATTAATCTAAAATTAATTCTCATTGTCAAAAGCAAAAAACGTGTTTTTATGAAGTAAAAACTACCAAATGATTGACATGTGTTTATATCCAATTTTAAAGAAAAATTACATAAAATGACCAAAATTGTATTAAATGATAAAAATATAATCTAATTACACTTTAAAATAATTTAAAAGTACAATATAATATTATAAATAAACTATATGAAAAGATAGTTTTGACATAAAATGCAGTATTTTTCACTATTCAATAAAAAATGAACTTTATCAAAAAATACCAAAAATTTACCCAAAGTAAATTTTTATATCCCACTTCTAAAGAAGAAGTTTATTTTGTCAAATTTAACATATAAAAGTGAAAAAACTATATTTAAATAGGGTTCACCATCAAAAGTTGGTAAATTTACCTTTTAAAAGAATATTAAAGTATTTCATGCTTAAAATCAGATTCATTCTTATTTTAAGCCTCTAAATTTTATTGGAAAAATGTGAAAACATTTAAAAAACATGTTTAATCCTAATATGGTTAGTTCTGTCCATTACCTCCAATATAGTGGCAAGGCATTAACTACCATAATAATATTATATTATTATTTTTCAGTATATCTTGACGTTGTGTGCAACGTAAGATTTCAGAGAAACTCATTATTGCGTCTAGAGTACACTATTGGAAAATGAGTCCCATTAAATGTATATTTAATATTGTATTCATAAGTATTAATATAAATTAATAGGTAATATTCTATAAATACATGATTCGTTATAATAAACACTTCTTTTTATCCTTTTTCAATGAAAATTGAAAATTTAATGATCTGGATAAAGAAATGAATTGTGATGAATCATAAACAATTATGGATATTTCTCATGGTATTTGTTTAATAATTAAATGAAACATGTATGCTTACTATTTTCATCAATGGGCGGTACTAGGGCCCCAATATATAATTCCAAAAAAGGAATCATAGGTTAAATGAAATTATATTATGCCATAGGTGATACTTAGGTTATGATGAAAAATGCCTTGGATGGACTCATAGGTTAAATGAAATTATTTTACGACATAGAAGATACATGGGTTATGATAGAAAATGAGTTTTATGGGCTCATAGTTTAAATGAAATTATTTTAATCCTGGCATGATATATGTGTTTTGATATATAATTCCTTGGATGGGATCATAGGTTAATTGAAATTATAGAAATCCTTGCACGATACTCGGGTTATAATATGGAATGAATTGGATGGGATCATAGGTCAAATAGAATTATATTATTCCCTATGTGATACTTAAGTTCTTATTTGGAATTCCTTAGATAGCCTCATAGGTCATTTGATAATATATTATTCTTGATTTCTATTTGTATTACCCTCGATTGCAAAATATTTAATGTCACGAAACATGTAAAAACTTATATGATAATCATCATATATGGATGTATTGGTTTATTATCAAGTCTCATGTTACCTGTGTTACACATGTATTCTTAGGGTCATAACCATGGGTCAAATTTATACTTTATTATTCTTATGTATAAGACATCTATCTTATTCCAAAGCTAGTAAAGTTGACCAGTTATTACATGAGGTGACTGAGCCTGACATAGTTTATATTTACATTACTACTTTTCTTTTGATATACGTACAAAATGAAAATTTTAAATTCGTATAATGAATTTTCATAAGATACTATTGGTGGTGTCCAAATGAGTTCTACTCACACCCTATTTGGGCTACCATTTGGTACATGGATAGATCCAGCAACTAGAGGTTATGACTTGGCCTCATAGTTCGTTGTTACTCTATCTTATGGGCAAGGAAATGGTATGGGTGTATTTTCTGAGCATGCACCCAAGATAAATTATATAGTTGGAGTATTTTATTTGTTTATTCTTTGTTCAATATTTCATTGTTGTGTGTATTACCTACTATATGTTGAATTAATTATAATTATAGAATCATATGTTCATGAATGGTTGGTTTTATTGAATATTTTCGGATATAAATTCCTTTATTGATTGATATAATTGTTGTCTTCCACTATTATATTCAGTAGTGATCTAGATGGTATTGTCTTCCCACTATACAATCATTAGACCCTCGATGCTACTCTAAAGCCTTTAGCATTTGAGGAGGAATCCATGAGGATATATGACCCAGCCTGTCAAGTTACTTATGAGTGACCCAATCCCAAAACATCACACCTGATAAGGCTATAAAAAACAAGGAATATTCCTAAATATAAGAAAATTTATATATAAAAAAATTAATCATGCCTAAAAAATTATATAAAAAAATTAATATATAAAACTCATTAAAAAAGAGGGTATTTCATAATTATGTACATCTTAATACCAATTTCATTATTGAACTATAAATCATCTGTTTAAATAATGGTTAAAAGATAAATTTCTACCATATTTTGAAACTAAAATTAAATTATTTCACTTTAAATATTAAAATAGCTTGAAAACAATATTAAAATATTAAAATAGTCAAGTTAATTTATCAAATTAATATGGAAAAATAGTTGTATAAATATCCCAATAATAACTAAAATATTCCCCAAAGACTTGGACTCCATGAATTATTCTTGAGAGATATTAAACATCCCACAATCCTCAAGGAACAATATGATGAAAACAAAAAATTCCTAAAATCCATTATTTGATATTCCATAAACATAAAATCCAAAATAAATATTCACTACAACTGGAAACAACTAAAACTAAATGAGAATATATAAAAATAACTATAAATATACATTTAGGATCATGGAAGGTCAAATCCCCATGAAAACCACCAATTCATAATCTAATCCTACCTCAAAAAATTGTAAAACCATAAAAATAATTACATTATAATAACTTTATATCAGAATAGTTATAAAATGTTTAAAATTACACACTAGGGATTAATTTATGTTAGAGAAGAGTAGAAACTTTTATTAGAGGTGATTTTAGTATGTAATCAAGAAGTCACAAATTATAATTATAAAAAAGGTGTAATAAAACAAATTTGAGTAAGAAGAGGGAAGTAAGAGATGAAAGGAGATTATTTTTCATGGATTTTGTTGAATAAAACCATCCAAAACACCCTTGTCTCAAGAATTATATAGAGGGTATGAATGATACTTTAAGGATTTAATGAAATGATTCTTTACTATCCTAGAAAAGTCTAGATTAAGGCCCTAAAAAGGAGTAATTAAAATTCCATGAAAAAGAAAAAAAATAAAAGAAAATCCTTAATAGTTAAATCCAACATAGGTATATGGAGTACCCTTTTTAAGGTCCACTAAGTACATAGTGGTCCTCCAAAAACACATAACATACTTCCCAAAAAATATAGGTAACTAGTATCCCACACTAGGATCTTTCAAAACCTACAAACATTGAACTATAATTAGTGCCACCACATAGCCACCCAAACCCACAAACATTCTATATAACCTCAATACATGATTAAGAAACAAAAAATATTATGTCTTAGAACATCAAAAGTTTAATTTGGATCCCATAATAATTAATGTCTCCTCAATTAGAGATAAAATTAAAAAAATCCCCTTATTATCATTATGAATTTCGTTAAATTTAACCCTTAATTACATCCATAAGAACATACATGTTACATTAGAGCACATAAATACTCAAAATATCTCATATATATTACTTATACATTATCCCTTAGTAATAAATATAATGGGGGACCTTCACCTCACTGATGAAAGAATGTATATCAAGAGTTTTTACTCACCCATATGGAGGACCCATGCCATGGAGTGTGTAGTATACATAAACTGATAATGTTAAATACATGATAAATGGATGAACCATTCCTCATCACTATAGGAGGATTTTTTGTTCAAATAAATACATTTAAGACCCATTACATTAAGATGGTATACTTCCAATAGTGTTAACAACCTCATGGAAACTCTAACCATATTCCCACAATGGTCATAATATCTATGAATCCATGGAACTCTAACTAATATAATCCTTGTAAATAAATGTCAAACGGGGAAGGGATGTGTAATGTCTTGTTATATAGGAGAATAGTTATATATCTAGCAACTAATTTTTCCAAACCTGACTCCCAAGTGAAATGATATGAAGAATACTGAAATATTTTTTGTACATGTGTGTCCTTGTATGGTATACGTCGAGGGAAATATTATTATAAACTTATACCACCCAATCCATGTGAAGTCAATATAAATAGTGTGACTTGTGAGGTTATGGATATGTATGGTTTCTCAGTCTTGGAAATATGTAATTTTGATAAATTCATATTTTCCTATCAAGCTTCACATAGTGTCTCCATTAAATATATAGTGTGTGGGTTTACACATACACATGGAATGTATTTATTATAAATTCCAATAATATTCCACCAATATACATGGTTTGTGTGAAGGGAGTACATGTCACGTGGGTCTAGCTCATTGAATTGGTGTGTATATGAATACACGACAAGGTATTAATTCTCAAGAAACATAGCATGTTGACCAATTTCACATTACTTGTGATATTTATAATAACATGGAACCCTATTAGCTTTACTTGAATATTACTTGGAATTTATCCTATTTGATTATGCAACACATAATCTGGAATTCCAACCTGGTGTGTATAGAGATTGATTAATCATGTCACTACCTCTACCTTTGGTCACACCACTAATTCCTTCTAGATTTGATTCCCAATGGGTTTTCATCATAGCCCACATGTGCTTTTTTCCTATCTATAGACTTTATATTTTTCTTTTTTTTATATTATGGACTAATTTTTGTCCATAATGTATTTGTGAAAAAAAATTAAATAATTATGGATGGGGGAATTGAATCAATGTCTAGTGGATGGGTCTGACCTCCATAGACCATATTCACACACATTCTCATCAAATAACATAGTAATCAAAAATCAAAATAATAATAATATGAGAGTTTAATTT
This sequence comes from Viscum album, assembly GCA_963277665.1. Taxonomy (NCBI): domain Eukaryota; kingdom Viridiplantae; phylum Streptophyta; class Magnoliopsida; order Santalales; family Viscaceae; genus Viscum; species Viscum album. The sequence continues at coordinate 1,627,619,987 of OY728121.1, read as the reverse complement.
TTTCATTATTAGATCAAAATAAAATTTATAAAAAGGTGAAATTAATAAAAATAAATTATCTATTTTTAGTATTATTATAAAATAAATAAATCCATGTTGAAAAACCATAAGAAAAGTATTTACCCAAAATAATAAAATTTAAAATAAAAATATTATTATTATTCAACAATGACTAAAAGAACCATTAATTGTTGACCATGGAAATTGTGATAATGGTAATAAATAAAAAAATTATAATTAAATTATATTTATCCAAATGAGAATAAATTATATATAAATTTTCTAAACATTAAAAAATATTCATAAACATGTGAATTCATAGGAAAATATATCCTTGTTTACTTAACATAAACAAATAATTAGTGATTATCCATTTTATTATTCAACCCCCCTTTAATATTACCATCAATAAATATTTAGAATATTTTATCTTATTTGAAGATATCCAATATATCAATAATTATATAGAAATAAATAAATTATACATCCAACATCATTGGTGAATAGTTTTTTTTGCTTTAGTGTTTCTGGATCAATACGAGTTTATTTCTATCACCACCATAATGTACATATAGAACACTAAGAACTATTCTTCATTTCTCTAAGAGAGAGATATTTATTATACAAGTTATTTTTTTTACAATATAAAATGAGAAATAGAAGAGATTGATTTCTCTCTAAGTTTTTTAATTATAGTATATAAAGACATAGAGGGAGGAAAATGATTTCATTCCATAATGGCCATTATTCCTTAATTGACAATATTTATGATTTACCCTCCTAAATTCACATTTTTCTTCTCACTAGAAAAATACTCTATTAAGAACTTTCATTCTCATATGTCTTTTCCACCAGTCCATCCCTGATTTATGTCACCATCTAAAAATAAAAAAATGATTTATTTTTATTTGGATAATTGTGTGAATTAAATAAAGGCCATTAATATTGGTCCTGGGGATAGAATCCTAAAAACATTATACCCCTAAAAGTCATCGAACCCATTTACAAACAAAAATATAGTGTCTAAATTTATATTCTAGACTTTTTTAGGGTTTATCTGTTATTTGAACATGCATGGACAAAAATAATACATTATATATTTTTTGAAGGCCCGTGATACAAAAATAAAATGAACTAGATTCGAGAATAGATTTATAAATATTTATAAAATATTCAAATTCATTATTATAATGATACATGAGTAACTAAAATAAAAATAATAGATATGTTTCATAAGATAAGGAATATAGGTCTCAATAGAGATCCAAAAATATTCTACACCAATTAAATCTATCCCAATAAATTAATAAAAGAGGAGATATTAAAATATTTCAAGTTCATAGAGAGGATAATATTTCAAATCCCTTATCAAATACCTTGAGGAAATAAAACCATGAAATACACAATGGATCCCTTGGTATTAGATATATGAGTGTTAGGATTTAGTGAAAGTGGGAGTTTTACAGGGTTTTTCCCCTCAAGTACACCAAGTGTTTTTGTATTATGGACATTTCATGTCATTTGAAATATATTAATGTAAATATATTATAATTAATTAATGTGTATTTCAAAATAAATCAGAAATTATATGATAAAAATCCCTAGAATATATATATTATCAAATTATCTAGGAATGATGACCCCGATATTATGTTGTGATGATATGTTAGAATCAGTATGAGTGAGATTACTTGTATATAGATACAAATAATCACTCATGGGAAATATGTTAATGAATATTCATATGGTTGGACCTACATAAATTACATGATAATGATTTTTATATATGTCTCATCGGTGTTACATAAGTGAACATGGGATATGGATCCTTCAAATTGAGGGTACCCAATAGGATCCATTCTTGGGGGGTTTTAATATATTGATAGCTATCCTGATTTAGTTTAGAAATTTTCTTTATACATGGTAATAGGGTATGATAATTATCATTCTAGAGGACTTGATTAACAAAAATTAGATATATCCTCTTATATCATGGTTTATCACATCATGGACCTCAATTTAGTTTTTACTATGTAAGATCATTTCTATAACATGAAAATTACAAGTGATTTAATTATATATTATTTAGTCATATTGACATTTATGAAAAATTGATAAGATATATGGTATAAAATTATCTATGTGTCATGCTTAATAATTATTTTATGGATAAGTAAATGTTACTAACAGCCATGTAGAGGATTAGATACCAATAAACCCCTTTATAATTTGGTTAGATAAGATGAATTGTAAGATAACACACTTAATTTATGATTATGAATGATATTAATCAACATTTTAACTTTATAATAGGACATTGGTATCACATATATGATAATTCTCCTCAAATATAATTTTTCATTTTTGAATAATGGACTTTTTGGTTGAGTGGGAACCCAAACGAGCATTCATTAGACACTAGTATATCCCAGCTTCATTATTTTGAAACCCCAAAAATTTAGAGGATAACAAAAATTAAAAAATTAGAAATTAATATTCCAAATTAGAAAAACAGTGTAATAAATAGGCCAAAAACAAACTGATTTAGGTGACCGAGGAACATGGTGTTTCATGTCTCAATCCCTGAACCTACTAAAGAACCTTGGATAATCCTCCCAGATTCAATCTTTTATTATCAAGTATAAGATCTTATAAACAAATCCACTATAACTGGAACGTCAAACACTAATAAAAACATCACTGTAAATGAATATTTACCAAAACATCACCATTATTGTGAATAACTATCATCATTAATACGTCATTGTTATCATCAAAGATAAAACACTAAAAAACTCAATTACCATGCCATCATGAAAACCATGAGCAAGAAAAATGGTTAAAATAGAAACACAATGACGAGACATTATTAAACCACCAAATACAAAATGGTAGTCGGGACCAAAAAACACCACCACCATCACCAGACCAATGAAAAATAGGGAAACCCAAAACCAGCACCATCGATGTATAACTAAAACAAAAAGGAACAAATGAAACCAACATGGGCAATTCTTACTATAAAACCAGAAAATGATCAACCAAAAAATCCCAAAACATCCCATGAAAACAAAAAAGCAAGACCAAAATGGGACCCAATGCTAGATCAGACTAAAAGAGAAGAGTTTAAATAAAACTAGGTCTTAACTAGTGAACCATGATGGAAAGGAACAAAACCAATAAAAAACTAAAGTTTAAAAAAACAAATATCTCGGTATCACCGTCATATAACCAATCTATCACTAATAACATAATTCTATAATAATAATGGGGTCTAGTATGAAGAAAAAAAGTGTAGAGAGAAGAAGATTGAGAACCCTAGATTTAAAGAAGAAACACCTTAAACCATGAAATATGAAACCATTCATGACCATCATTACATCCTAAGGTAAATTTAAAATCAATTAAGTATACCCCAATTGTATTTTTAAATGGATGTTTTTGTAAAAATAGAATACTTATTATGGAAAAAAAGTCCCAGAATTAAGAAAACCCCAAACAAAAGGAAGAATGAGAATTGATAGGGGAAACAATATAATATTCAAGGAAGAAATAAAACCACTGAGATAGAGAGATGATGTCCTAAATAAGTAGTATTTTTTCAAAATAGAATATGTATAATAGAAACCTTAGTAAAGGGAGTGGGAAATGTTGAGATAGAGAGAGTGGTAATAAAAGGGAGTGAGGCACCATCAGTGACATAATATAATTCTAAATATAATAATTTATGGTTAATATGACTAGTTTGTGTATTAAAATGTTTATATTTCTAAAAACAAAAATAATATATTGGTTTTATATATCTGAAATATTTTTTAATATAATAATCACTACTTTAAATAATTTATTTTAAAATATATTATAAGTAATTCATGACTTTTCTTATGAATACAAAAACCTAAAGAAATGAAAAATCCTAAATGGGATTTCATCTTAGTCTTGATTTAATGGGATTTCAAGGAATCGGACATAATGGAATTTTATAATCCCACAAAAATAGGTTATACAAGAACCTATTTTTCATGAATAAACTAATTTGGAGGATCCGTATTTCACTTGATAATGGGGTCTTGGACTTATGATTTTTAGAGGATATCTAATAATTTAAATTACATTTAACATATATTTATTGAAACTCCTTTTGTTTTAAATTTTTTTAAATCCTTAGAGGTTATTGAATATTACTATTTATATAAATACAAAGGAGGATATTTTTTTTGGAAATCATTCCTTTTTAAAAAATATATGGTTTTTTTTATAGTTTTCTAGATTACTTCTATTGAGAGTGTTCTATATTGTTCCCCATCTGAGAGGTTATATAGTGTTTTCCAATCCCTTTATCCATTATTTTCATAGAGTGACTTTAATAAATTATATATTAAGAGGAACCCACTAATAAATTGGTGATTATTATAATTAATAGATACCAAATAAGGCTTAAATTATATAATTTATTCTTTATCTAAATATTTTGAACAATTTTAAAAGTATTTTTATTTATTTAGTTTTTTTTATTTTGTTATTTTATAGCCTTGGTTTATATTTATTAATACTTACATTATGATTATAATGTTGATATAATTATTAATACCCTTTATGAACACTAACATATATATCAATAAATATAGGTACTGGACAGTAACAAATTCTTACTAAGATTTTCCCAAATCACTCCCATGAATCCCAATATATGATTTATTTCAAACCATATAACTAATACCATTTTGAAAAGAATAATTTTTTTCATAAGAAATAATTTTATAGAATAATTTATCATAAATTAATGTTACTATATGGAAAAAATTCAGTATATAGTTTTAAAATAAAAAAAATTATGGTTTCACTTGAAAATAGAAAACATCAATTTTCCCTGTAAATTACTTGAATCCTGATATATAATAATAAATATTCCAAAAAAATACTATGATAAAAGAATAACCCACCATGTATCATAATCTATCTCAGTGTTTAAAAATTAACATTCCTTCAATATCAGTATTATAACCCCAACAAATTCTTATGCATGTCAATCCCAATACTAACAACTATTACCTAACCCTTAAATAAATTTCCTGACACATTTTGGCCATTTATCCTATAGAAATTCATTTATTTTGTGAAAATGATATTCTTCATAATGTTTTTTTATATATCAAACCATATAAACTCATATATTAAATTTATATCAAAATTTAAGATAAAACTTAATTTTTTCATCTAAAACAAATCGCATTGTTTTCCAAAAATAAAAAAAGTTTCATAAATCAAATCTCACGATTTTGAAATATTATGATCTATGTTTTATATTATATACCATAAATTTCCATTTTTTATAAAAATAAAAACATCCACAACTTTATCTATTAAATTCCATTTAATTATTTGATAAAATATAAGTTAATAATTATTAATAAAAACTAGCACTTATAAATTAATAAATCTTTAAAAATGGGGAGTGAATAAGATCCACAGAATAAGATTTTTTTTCTTCATTATACCCTTAAGTTTTCAAACTAGTAATATTAATGATACATACCATCATGTCGTGCTATCAAATTTCCTCAATAAAATCCTATCAATAAACCATGATAGTAAAACCACTACTTAATAATGTTTTGAAGATGATTCATGAAATATTTGTATTGCTAATTCCAAGTGAGAATGTGAATATTTCAAATTTTCATGAACCAATTAAAATTATCATAAATATATATTTCTTCTTCTTTATTTATTTATTATTTTTATTTTATTGAACTTATTAACAAGACATAGTAGTTTTATTCATTAAGGTCATTAGATTTAAATAATATGGAGATACCGAAAAAGATAATCTTAGTATGTGGATAATATTATTTCATCAATTAGCTTTCATTTATTGATATGTGATTATTGTGATTTAAAATTGATTAATGATTAATTATAATTTATCAAATAATTTTTTGAAATTGATTTAAAAAAATTATTTAGAATTTCAATTTGAGAGAAATGAAATTTTTTAGATTTCGTAAAAACCTTGATCTTGGGATTTTTAAATAATGGGGTTTTATTTATGAAAAAATTGATTTGTTATTAAGTAACCGTTGGAATTTATATAAATATGAAAATATGTTTTTATATAAAAAATTATTTTTAATTTGAGATATGAGATTTTATTGTTTTACAAAGAATATAATTTGTAGAATAAAATTATTTTAAATGAAATAAGTAAATCTTGGATATTTGAAATGATGAGGAAGTTTCTAGAATTGTATTAAAGGGTTCAATAATGATTGATAATATTGAAACATAGATGGTTTTTAAATTTTGTATATTTTAATATGGATGAGGAAGGGTTGTTAATTAGGGAACATGTATAGATGGTGGATCATAGTGGGAGATTCTATAATCAAAGGAAAAAAGAAAACATAGATAGATGATATCATGGATTTATATTATTATCTTTATAAATAGTTATTCTATAAAATGACTTATTATTTTCCCATTGGTATTGGTTACATGGTTTTATAGAGATTATACATTAGAATAAAAATAATAAATTTAGTGAAATCATATCGAGTATTGTATTAATCTCCCTTTCTTATATATATATTTTTTATGTTTTGTGGATATTTTTTAGGATATTAGAAAGGGTAATTATACCTTTTTTATCAATGATGAATCATGTGTGTTATAGTCATTGGGATTAGTGTGTGATCAAATACCATTAAAGGATTTGTACTATATTTGATGCATTGGTGTCAATTAGTTACCGTAGTTCAATTTTGTAAATTAAGACTCTTAGTTTTTAATTTTAATTTTTTTGTTAATTTGTTTAATCTTATTATGTTTTAAAACTAAATTGTTTTTTAGGAAATTATAATTTTTCAATTCATATAGTTTTCACCTTCTTTGAAAGAAAAATCATCCATCAATTGTTTTGTGTTATCCCACGGTACTAGTTGTCTATATATGGTGACTAGGGATAGTACATGAGGCTATATTTTAACCTATATTTGGTTTTAGTTTTTAGTAATTCATTTGAAGTCATTACCTTAATTTTTCGATAATAACAACATCATTTTTTTGGGTTTCATTTCTTATAAATTTCATGATTTTTAGAATCATTTCTAATAAATCATGATTTTCCAAAAACCATTGTACAATGTTTAAAATATTTTTAACAATTTCATTACATCTTTCCTATAAATATAATTAACATGCATGGGATTTAAACCATCTATGAAAATCATTCCAAGTTATTGTATTCACTTGAACGGTTCATAAAATTTTCCACCAAGACATGTAATTATAGTCATAAGTCGTGTATTTATTTCAAATATCTCTAATATAACCATTATTCTCAATCAACGCCGAAAAAATATCCAATTTTTTTTAAAATATAAATTTTATAAAAATAACTACTTTCAAAAATTATAAAAACAATTATAGTGTTTTTAATGATTCATCTCCCCGTACCACACTTTATTTAAAATATATCCAAACATGAACTTATAATTAAAAACTTTGAAATTACTAAACCAAATTTAAAAAAATGTAAATCTTTTACATTATTTAATTTTATTCAAGATATAGATTTTAATTTACAAAATTTCTCATAACTACAAAATCAAGACGTAAATCATAGTTTTATAAAATACCATATAGTATAAAAATTTTAGCACACACCCTTTCTCTAGAAAACACATTAGTTAAAGAGTCAATAATTTAAAATGATAGTTTAAATCATTCAACAACTCAACAATTTAATTCAAATTACATATTATCATTCAATTATAATCAAGTTATCTTATTTCTATCTTATAAATATCAATTTAATTGAATTATAAGATTAAATTAGCATATTGAATATTGATTCTTACATCAAAAAAAATTAAAACAAATTATTTCCCTACATCATTTAAAAATTAAAAGTCTCTAACTCTCCAAACCATCATAATTCACACAAAGTGGGATTAAAATTAATTAATATATCTTAATCCAGAACCTATAAAATCTTCCCAATATATTTCTACTACTCCTAAAATAATCAACTTAATTTATCCAACAACAAATTTATAAATATGCCCAAAAAATAAAGATTACATAATAATATTCCATTTTCATTTAATATTATTACATTATAAAATGAAACTTATTATTAAAATAAATATATATAATTTTTTATAATTCTTTATGGAAATCTGAATATCTATGTAAATATTCACCATCTCAAAAAAAAACAATACCCTTACATTCCAATTAGTATGCCAAAAATTAATAATTTCACCAAAATTTATACAATCACAAGAGTGAATCTTAATTTATATAAGTTGTTCATTTTTATTTACTCAATATATTAATACCAAACCAGTTCCCCATACACATTTAATTGTAAAAAACCTTTCCAAAATATTGTTATGTCATATCATAATTAAACAACTAAACACCGTAGTCTGATTATCATTCACTACTTAAATAATTAATCACCCTATCTAAATTTAAAAACATAATACTATAAGTTAACATACAAATAAAAATTTAATTTTCAATTCCAAATTTATACATATTTATCTTAAAACAATTTATAAATCAATAAATTTGTGCAACAAACTTCTTTAAAAGAATTTAAAGTCATCTGAATCATTCTCATTCCTTCTAACAAATCAATAAGTCACAAATCCTTCATTTTTAAAATAGTATCCCCTGATAACAACTTATACATTAAATATTACATTTAAATATACATAATATCATAAAATACAATTTAGATGATGTTTTATGAGAACTCTCACCATGATTTCTTTGAAAAACATCATTCTAAATTTTTATCTTATCTTTTCTTATGAAAAGTGCATCTATGTACATATATAAGTCACATTAAGGAATGTTTCACATAATTTCAAAAAAATTAATTACAAAAATCTATATTATAATCCATTAACGAATTATTTAAAGTAAAAAACATTCATGATGCACAAATTAAATTATTTGGCACAAATAAATGAGTCTTATATGTGTTTTTATAAACTATACCATTATAAAAGACTTATTTAATAAAACAAGATTGTATAAAAAATATAATATCTAAAATTTTTTTAATTAGTTTTACTAAATTGATTCCTTTAAAATTGAAAAACATAAATTAGATAGTGGAAACACATTCAGATGAAATTTATAAGTTATTTTCATCCAATTTAAAGAAACAAATAATTTTTTTAAAACATTAAATATTAATAATATAAGAAGAACTTATATGTCCCAAATTTATTTTTAAATAGCTACCAAAATTATCAATAAATTTAAAAAAATATATTAAATTTCTTAAATCATAACATATTAATAATAGTGACATCACATATAAATTTTATAACACTCTCAAGGCTATTTTAGAGTAATTAAAATGGAAGCTTAAAATAATTTCTCACTACATATAAACAAGTAATTATCTTCTATATAATTTCGATTCCATAATTATTTTTCATTTGAAAAATATGATAGAAATAATTTTATTTCATATAAAAATTTAATATAAAAACATGTTGATCATAAAATGGAATTGAATTTTGGGTTATTATTAATAGAAAAATTACGAATAAACAACACATATTATCGTTGAAGATTCTTTGGACGGGTTTCATATATTTTGGAATATTCCAGTAGAGTCCTTGGTATTGGAATAAAAACTATTTCAAAAGAGTATAATTCAATTACATGGATTATATCATTAATTATAATAAACTATTTATAAAACAATGGAGTGAGAAATTAGAATTCACTAGAAACCACTACCAGAAAGAAAAAAAATTATTAATATTTTTTCATAGTGAATATTTTATAAATTCCCCATAAACCATGAAATTTTAATAATACAACTCCATAGAGATGTTAATGGTCCAAAAATACATATATGTAATCGTATACTAGAAATGGGTAGAAAAATGGATATATTCAACCTTATTTATTAGAGACTCTTTATTTTCTACTTCAGAGTTACTTTTATTTTATTAATTCCTTTTTCTAAGTAAGACCATGTTGTACCAACATGTGTATTACTTATGTCCAAAAATACCAGAGCACTAAAAAACCATTGAATATAACTCCTATATTAAATCCACTATCCTGTCGAGAAAATTACATTCTATATTTTTTACTTTGTTAACCATATATGGAATAATTTTTCTTATTCTTCATGTTGGTTTAATTTACAGGCATTATTTTATCTTCAATAGATGTATAATAGGGGTTCAAATCATTTTTACCCATTTACTTGAACATATTTCAAAATATATTTTGCATTATTGGGAAAACATATTCAACATTTTGTGTATATTCTAATAAAAATCTCACTTGAAGATATATAGTAAAAGGAATAACTATTATAGATTATTAATACTTAAATTAAATAAACTTTTTCAAGTCTCCGTCCATCTATATTAATGTAAGTCTGTATATAATAATATTTGATTTCATCTTCCCCCTTTTTTCTTATTTTCACTTTTGTTTCTCTTCAAGAGACTTTTTAATCTTTTCATGATCAGCACCCTTTAGGTTAAATTTATTTAGGTCTTCCCTAATTTTAGTCAATGTTTTGTGAGATTATTAATTTGATTAAACATTAATCCAATCATATTTATTCAATGTTTTAAATTACTTCTTCAACTTTGTATTTTTCTATAGATAAGACTCTAACTCGTATAAAATAATATACACCATGTTTGTATCTTCACTACCTTCCTCATCAATTATTGAGTGGGTTTCATGGTATTAAACAAGAGATATAAAGTTTGTAACCATTTTATGTGGATCATATATAGATCATATTGTAGATTAAATTTCTTCTTCTTTCTCTTTACTCATAAAATTTATTTTGTTTCTTTTAGGAATTTTTCTTCTCCTTGTCACCAATCATATTCACTGATTTATAGCCTTTTGCCCAGTTCTTCTTTTCATATCTTTTTTGATGGTCATCAAAATAAAATTCATTGATTTTATTCTCTGGATATTTTATTATAATTTATCCCAAAAAATTTCACACTCATTATTTTATAATATTATCCCCATTTGAAAAAATCACAATATCACTTTCAAACTATTTATTTTGGTTGAAACTAATTATATCGTCATTATAAATTGTTATATGAGTAACTAACTAATATTACCTTGATGAGGCTCACATGAACCATCATTATTGATTAGTACTATGAGTGTATCAATCATTATTTAATCACTTACCTATAAAAAATAGATCATTTATTCATTAAATTTATGAAAAAACCCACGAACCATAGTAAAAACATCCAAACATGAAAATTAATACTTTAATAGGTCTAATTTTATTCATTTATAGTGATCCAAAATTCTTTTTGATCATAGAAAACCTAATTCCTAAATATTATATTTTAATAAAATATTTATTAATTTCCTAAATGAATAATTTCTCTATCCTATATACATAAATTAGGATAATTTTTTTTACCACCAATTCATTTTCATTAGAAATTTTATTGAACACCTTGAATCATATATCATCAACTATCTAAATATGGAGTTAGTTAAAATATCATAATATTACCCAAAATGCATGTACATACTTATCATCATGAAATAATAATTAGACACATGAAATATAACTAGGTTAAGACCCTAAATCATGGATTCATTGTATCAAAATAAAACAAAATAGTGAAAATCACCCCAATCCTATTTTCAGTCCACTACACACTCTTAGAATAAACATCAATGATAAAAAAACCAATTTCATATGCCCCACTAAATGGTTAAATTATTGGGTATATCTCATAACTCATTCACTCAATCATCATCACATGTAATCATGGAATTCATATATGTTACCAAAACGAAAAGATAACAATATGGGTATTCATTTCAATAGTCTTGGATCAAAATTCATACAACTAATAATGCATAATAGAATACATTTTCTAAAATTACTTATCTAGTTTGTTATATAGCAGACCTAAAAGTTATTTAATGAATAAATTTTCATCAGTAATACTCTTAATTAAAAATATAAGGGTGGTGTTTATTGAGGCATAAAAAAAGGTATATATCACCAGGATTTCCAAAATATCCCCTGGATAAGGTTAAGAATAGAATTCCAAAATTTTACCTGATATATAAGTAACCTTAAACATACATTTTTAAATTTTTTATACTCATGAAGATTATAACACATTGTTATGGACAAGCACATGGGATTATAAATAAATTTATATTTATATTGAATAAAAATTATATCCATAGAATAAATTTTACAAAACATAAAAAACTATAGTTTAGTTCCCACAAATCATCCTTTTCTCCCACCCAACACCCTACATCACTTCACTATCCTTATTCCCCAATGTGTTTGTTCCAACCCCATTCCCAATTCCTACCCCTAAATTGTATCCACATTCCACATACCCCTCTATGATATAACTTGCCTTCTATTCACATCCACCTTTCACAGCCCTACTATACACCACCCATATCACCATACCTCCCCCTACACTGTGACCACATATCCTTTCCCATTACATGGTCCTTACTCCATATTGTGTGTAACTAACCATTAATGGAAAATACCACAACCTAAAATATTTCAATTTATTACAATTCCATCAACATTGTACCATAATTTTTTTAATAAATTTCCCTTATTCATGTAACCACCAGCATCATGATGACAAATACAAAGATTATCCCCTCATCACCCCCATCCACACCCCTTACTAAAACTTTAATCTAAGTTTCTTGTCATCAGATTAATAAAGTAAAAAAATTATTGTATGTACTATGATTAAATTTTTCTCATTATAAGGTTGTTTCTCTAGGTAGTGGTCAAATTAATCTCTCTCTTTATTCCCCCTCTCAATGTTGATTATCTTCAAAAATTGAGTTTCGATTGTCCTAAAATATAAACCATAGAATTTATTTTTTATAGAACTAGAAGGATTTATAATATACTATCATGTATTATGGGATTTTATTTTTTCACTTATACATTTTATGAAATCAAATATTGTGATATTAATTGCTTCCTTCATTATGTTTTTGGTTTTTATCTTATATGTGAAATAAGAGAATTTATCTTTTTTTTAGAAATAATTTGGATAATATATTCATTCAATAAATGGATTCATCTAATTTCATATGAAATATGAATTTATATTTTATAGATTAATACTTGGGAATATATAATTTCAAAAAAATCATTAATATATTTTTCTAGAGGTGTTATTGTATTTTCTTTCTTTGAGAGATTCTTTATGTTGCTTATCTAATGGTAGTAAAATGGGTTCTTATTAGTCTAGTTTTTTTAATTTTATTTATATGGACCATTAAGTATTCTTTAAAGGTATTGATATGATATTTCCAAAACCATACTATTAAATCTTATAAAATCCAACTTCCAATGAAAATAGGCCATAATGGGCCTAAACCTATAGTCATAGCCAGTTGAAACTAACCCTCAAATTTCTGATGAATATGTTTGGGCACATAGGAATATTCAAACATTATTATTCTCTTATAATAATCAATAAAACTTATATAACCATAAATAGAATAAATATATACTATTTTGAACCATTTCATATTATTTATATTCTATATTTTAGTCCAGAAATATCACACAATAGGGTTTTCGTTTTTAATATAATGATCAAATAACATTTCATATTACCAAGACCATACCCCAAATATCTAGTATCCTAATTACCCATTTTTAAATATTTACTTTCATAATGATATTTATCATAAAATATCTTTTAAAACATGCCGCATAAAAAATAACATCATTTATAAGTCTATTTTATTTCTAAAACTATTCCTTGATAATAGAATCCATTGGAAAATAATTTAATTATTATTTAACGAAATAATCTTATTATAAAAATATTTTCACTTAAATCTCTTGTATATGCATTTTATAATCACTCACACTCCATGTTTTCTTGTTTGGAACAATCCATTAAACATGGAATCTTATCAATATCTATAAAAACACACTCATAAAGTCAAAAAAATCATTTGAAATTCAAATAAAAACTCATACTATGGAATAATCTCAAATATCATGGAATTATATGCCATATCATTATCAATAAATTATCTTAATCAATATAAACAGTGTAATATTTCATTTTTAAGTGAACAGAATGGACAATAAGTTTGTTCATCATATGTTCCAATTTATTAAATATCCACTAATAATTAATTGGGAAAAACAAAAATTATTTATTAGGGACTATTTTTATGGGAAGGAGATGAATGAGAAACCTTGTTAAAAAAATGGTTTGACGGGAACTGGTTAATTTATCCACTTTATATTATGGATAATATGTCATGATTAAATAAGATCATATTGGGTTCACCATTTTTGTTTCAATGGAAAAACAATGACCGAGAAACCTCTCTAAACAAATCGTTTAATAAGAACTGGGTAATTTATCCTTTTTATATTGTAATGTAAATTCCATGATAAAATATGGCCATGTCTAGCTAACAATTACTGTTTCAAATAAAAATAGATGGTAGGGGTGAATTTAGTTTTTCCTGAAGGTTGACTGGGTGGGGATTTATTTTTTGAAGAATCATTGATTTCGGGCCAGTCTGGTCATTTTAGAAAGAAACTCCTAATGGTTCACACATTAATAACTAGGTACAAAACCTACATTCCGAAGTCAGGTGGCCATTTGGGGGTTTAGACCCAATTATACATAGGAAATCACATTGGTCAATAGGATTTGAGGTCAAGATCATCACACCATATTGGGGGGAATTATTTCTTACTCCGAGAATCTCTTTAGATTGAATATACATTGGGAAATCTCTTCTTAATCCTGATACAAGAATGGTAACCCTAAAAAATGATAATAGACTAAACACTTTTATTCCAAGGATAGGGGGATCTCAATATTGAATCCATCTGTATGTATTTGTGGTTCCTCATCCCTTTACCAATAATGAATAAATAATTATATATTGAATCTACATAATTGTGGATTTCATAATTTTCATCCATAAAGGGAGGAATTTAATATTTGAATAAGGGGACTAATCCATTATGAGGAATCCTATGCATTCTATTTGTTATAGGAATTAAAACTCATCTAGTTCCTTAAAATCGTGCAGTTTAATTTCATGTGGAAATTAAATATGTCTTCACACTTATACATCATATATTTAAGATCAAATCTCAAGGAGAAATATTATTTATCCTTGTTAATATATGAACGAGATTTGTCATAGTTTCATCATTCCCTTGGGACATTTTCTAAGGTAGAGTCTCTTATACGAGAGAAGTTTATAAAATTACACTCAACGAGGAATATATACTAAGATTGTACTGGGTGGTGGATATTTATGATGTGTATTATATGAATATTTCACCCCACTAATCCTCTATGATCTATGATCAATGTGAAAAAATAAGGGATTGTATGTAATCTACCTCAGTGCATGTGGATTTGGGGATTTTGTGATGGGACTACCCTTGGGATGTAGAAATTGAGATTGGGCCTCAGAGATGCATCCTACTTATCCTTGTTATGGCAGGAGTCAGAGTCATGATTGTTTTTTTGTATTCTCATTACACTAATGGATGAGGAAGGATAATCTAATCATGTGAGATATTGGCTCCCGATGGTACAATTGTTAGAGACATGATGAGACTTACACTTTAGTGGATTACCATTTGTGCTTAGGCCTTAGGTAGGTATCCTACTTATCCTAGTTATGGTAGGAATTAGAGTCATCATAGTTCAGATGATCCAAGTCTTAACACTAAGGATTACCTTATATATGATCAATTTCATATTATACTAATGATCATGTCTTATATACTAAGGTTTTCGTTGCCTTTGTAGAGTCTTGTGACATGAATGATATGATCATTGAAACTACCTAAGCCCACATGAACTATGATCAATGTGAGAAATAAGATGATGGAAAATAATCCAACTCATTTCTTATAGACATGACACATGTGAACTAGGAAAACCCTTTGGAGGTTATTATAGAGACCAATCCCTTGAGATCCATCCTACATATCCGGGTTATAACAGTAATATGAGTCATCATAGTATTTTTCATTGGGGAATACACACTCGAATTTCCTTTTATGATCGGGACTTACACACAAAGGATGGACAAGGTTACCAAGTTCTAGGATGAAAAATTGAATTAGATTTATTTTTTACCTAATATGTGGTGATTTTATACTAAAAATTCATTGATTGTATGGTTGACATGTCATAGTATGTATTCCTGACATGTCCAAAGACAACCACATGATCTAGATGAATTTTCCAAAGGACACCACATCACCTGGATTGTGTGTCTGAAGGCTATCACATGATAAAAATTGTCTTGTGTAGAAGACATCAATAAACCAAGATGGATGATCCTAGAAGCCATCACATGATCCCAGCTGACATGCATATACATAGTCTCATGATCCTGTTGACTTGCTTGGGTGCCGTCATGAAATCTAGTTAACACACATATAAGGTGTCATGATATTCAGTGCAATATTTCTGGATGGTGATGAATAATCTAGGTTGACATATTTGGAGGGCACTTTGAAAGCCAATTTACATATCTAGAGAACATCAAAAGTTATGGATGGGGGTTTAGATCATTTCATGATAGCCAGATGACATTAATTGGTGGTATCACGAGACTATGGTGACATGTACTAGTGCCTCTATATGAGTTGGGCGACATGTATGAAGGGTACTACAAGGTATGGATGATGATCCTGAAGGGTTTTATGAGACATGGGGGGAATTATTGAGGGGATCCATGTGAATTTATATTAAAATTTTCGGTGGACATCACATGATATAAATAGTATTCCAAATAAGCATTGCATGATTTGGGTGAGATGTCATAGTGATTTGGCATGCACTGTGTGGTTCATGCGGAAGTCGTG
Source organism: Viscum album (assembly GCA_963277665.1). Taxonomy (NCBI): domain Eukaryota; kingdom Viridiplantae; phylum Streptophyta; class Magnoliopsida; order Santalales; family Viscaceae; genus Viscum; species Viscum album. Next base: position 1,627,603,069 of record OY728121.1, on the reverse strand, counting down.
AGGATCAGGGTATGTTTTATTTGAATATGTATCTTATCTTTTATTCTATGTTCCACAAATTTGTTGTGTATTACTTAAATTTCTTAGATTTTATCTTGTTTAAAGTCTCAAATGTTTTAGAATATATGTGCAATGTTCTTCTTGTGACCTGCTATAAGTCCTTTAATTTATCTATGAGTGATAACATGAAGTGCCTATGCATGTTGCCTTATCTCTCTGGTTGTTCACATGATCTTACATGATGGAAAAATTCCCAGTTGTGAGATCAGCTGCTCTGAGAAATCCTCTCTGATTCCTGTGTGAGCTAGTTTGAGGTTCGAAGTATTCATCCAACCATTGATGGATACATTTTTTTATACTGGGCCAGGGGATTTATTAGCCTCTGAACACCATTTATTTTCTATTTATCATGAAACATATCACACAAATAATGTATAAGGTTAGTGGAGGGATTTAGTATCATGCGCCTTTTCAAGGTCTTCCTACGGGTCAATTTGGGGGGTGTCTCCTAGTTTTTAGCAACGGTGTGATCATCTTTTCAATTCCTCATTTAATTGATTTTTTCTAATTGATGGGATCATTCCAAATAATGAGGATATGCTAAGGTGATTTTATATTGGTAGATTGAAATTTATAATAACTTTTCCATGATTTGTAATTCTACTAAAAGGCCTTCGCTTGATCTTTGATGCCTTGTTCGGGATATTCCGCATGATAATGTTGTCTTGTCAAGAGGGATCTTCAAGATCCTACCGATGATTCACATGATTTTTATGACCCCAAAAGGATCCCAAATTTCCCTTATTTCCCTTATTTATTTTACAAGGACTTTTGGGATTTTGTTAGTTTTATATAATGTTTTCAAAGACAATCACTATCCCTATCATTGATGCATTGTGTTACCATTAAATGGTAATGTGGATATGAGCATGATTGTCACGACCCCCTCCCACCAAAGATGCCCCTCCTGAGCTGGAAATGGTGAAAGGGAGATAATGAACCCCGAGTCCCGCCTCCAGTAGGCCCTGGGGTGGCGACTAGCACCAAGGGTATGAGTTTTCACAAAATATGGGAGGCATTACCCTTTTATTATTATTTAAGATTGGGAGATAGGACAAGTCAACCACCAAAAAGGAAAAGAACATGTGTATAGAAATAAACCCACACCAATCCCACATGCATGTTTAAATAGTTCTGGAACAAGGTACAAGTACAAGAAAGCTCAAAAAGTACAATACCAAAAGAAACAAGTACAACAACTACAACAAATCCAATTGTCCTGACTAGTAGGGTCCCGCACGGCCCTGGTAGTCCTCCTGGAAACCTGAAAGTAAACGTAGGGTGAGAATACAGGTATACTCAGTAGGGAAGCCTAAAGCTCTCATGCACAAGTGGGGAGAAATCCTAATGTCCCATGAGAACAATAGAAGAAACCTAGCAAGGAGTTCTATCCACCCAACCTCACCAGCCACACTCACCAAAACACAATCACAACAAGTAGTAGTATATAAGAACAAGAGTATTGGGTACCCCACACCATTTTCCCCCACTAGCTAGCTGCACTTCCTAAAGAACGAACGTCCTGATGATACCACACTCTTCCCACCTGCACACACCTGGGCCTCACAACCACGTATCCCGCCCGCACACACCTAGTCCTCACAACCACGTATCCTAACCGCACACACCTGGGCCTCATCTTGAAGGTTCTTGGGAAATGGTAAAACCTACCCGAAGAGTCTTGGGCTAAACCACCCCAATCAAAACCTACCCAAAGAGTCATGGGTGTAAGGTCACCTCAAGCAATCACATCCTAGGGAAGAAGGAGCAGGAAGGAGCTAGTAACTAATGGGAAAACACCCTCTCCCATGAAATGGGAGTATTCGTCACTAAGTGATCAACATGGGTGGGGTGCGATAAAACACAAAGATACAGATATATATATATATACTAAACACTCATCCCAACCTATGGCTCCGAACAAAAAAAGAGCATGTGCCTCGGCACTGCTACTATGAAGCATGCATACAAAAAACAACCCCAACCCCATTTAGGTTTTCATGTTTCAATATAATTAGTTTATTAGTTCCTTAACTACTGGGAAACTATCCACAACCAACCACATCGATCATTCGTAAAACATATCCATGCCATCCACAAATCAAGTTAGAAAAACACAAGGAACACAACCAAGTCCTTATTATTAACCAACCAACCCCATTAACTATTATTCCCATTCCACTATCATGCCCCATCATTCATTAACTCTTCCACTTTTATTTATTAATCACAACCCATAGTTCGATCTTATTGAAACCTATCCCTGTAGCCCCACTTCCAACCACCATAACCACAACCACACTGTACATCATCATCCCTTGATACTATTCATCATACCCCCACTGCCCATCAATAACCCACAACCAAGACAACCGAAGCCCCACTACTCACCCGATCCACAACAACCCACAAAAACACCCCCCTTCACATAAATTAACCCCAAAAACACCAAAATGTTTATTATTTTATTTTAGTTCAACCGGGGTGATCACACAAGGGTTCTAGATTTTCATTTAATCATCCAACATTACGTGATTAACCAATTTCCACATTCCATGAAGTTTCCATCCATAAATGGTCTAGAAAGATAGGGCAACATTTAATTGCGCAAGAAAAGGCCCCCAATGACCGTGATTTTCAGTAGGCATAAGCCTATTCATTTCACAACATAATATCCTAGGATATAAATAAAAAGGTAACTGCATTCACAACTTCCCATCCCCAATATATAAGACATTTATTATCTTTATTAAAACGGTTCAAAAGTGTTTCACATAAACAATAGGACAACCACCCCGCATGATGCAAAAATTTATAGAGACGAAGGTAATATCCCTACCTCAACAGGTTCTGATGACAACGATCCCCCGAATCAACTTTAGAAGACGTCCGTCGGCGTCCGTCGCTCCTGGAAAAACCCAAAAAAACCTCCTCGGGTGGAATCTGGGAAGGAAAGGCTGAAAGGAATGCAAAAAAACCAAGCTTAGAAGTTCCGCCTCATCGTTACGAACCCGTGGCTACTGTCAAATCATAAATCGGAGCTCGGGCGAAGAAGTTATGGATGAAAGGAGCCTTCGAGTCTCTTGGGAGAGATCTGCTCGTGGGAATGGGGAGGAGAGGAGTGAGTTGAAAGGGAGGAGGGGAACCCTCCTTTTATAGGAAAGAAAAACAAAAGTACATGGCGTGTACTTTATGGTACACAGCGTGTACTCGGCCATTTCACACGGTCATCACGCGGCTTCCAACACGGCCTTCAATGCAGAATGCGGCCGTTAACAGGTCAACACCCGGTTTGATGGTAACACATATGCGGGGAGACACTACTACACGACATGTACTCATTTATTTCACATGGCAAGTACACAGCCTTCAACATGGGGTATACCCGGCGAGGTGGTACATGGCGTGTAGTCACACTACCCGGTGTGTACTTATAAAATTCTATAAAGTGTGGGAAAAGTCCATTTTACCCTCCAGAACACTTTGTGACCTTCTATTTGACAAAGGAATGGGACAGAGAGGTCCGGTCCATTACATCAGAGACCTCTTAAAACATTATCGTCCCCGAGAATTCAAAATCCATCCTAGAGGAACCCAACAAGATACCTCTTAGGGCCCTCGTTATAACAGGAACCCATCCAACAACCCTAACTATATGTGTTAGGAATTCCTTCTCCTATGTCGAGATATTATCCATTTTAGGCGGCACTGACTCACCTACACGGGTTTAATCGCATCCTCATTAATGCGTCTCGATTAAGAATTGGTTCTTCCCACTTTCATACATTAGGATTTTTCAACTTTCACTACCCCCAACACCGCACAGCCCACACACTGCCCGAACACGTGGTTTGGGGAAATTCCTTCTCCTATGTTGAGATATTATCCGCTTTAGGCGGCACTAAATCGCCCACACGGGTTCAATCTCATCCCCATTAATGCGTCTCGATTAAGGATAAGGTTTTTCCCTTTTTCCCACACATCCGAACATGCTACACACTTCCATAGAACAAGGAAACAAAAGGGTCTCATAATCGAAAAGCCAAGCATTCCTTATATCAAAGGTACAGAGTATAACATCAAAAACAAAGATCAAAAGAACAAAGCAAACACAAGTCAAAACAACTTCGGGTATTGAGCGTGCATCTAGGTCTCCCACTCCCAAGTTCTCTCCTCAAGGCCGCCATGCCTCCACAACACACGAACCAAGGGAATGGTTTGTCCACAGAGCACCTTCTCTTTATGATCCTCGGTTCTAACTGGTCATTCCTCGAAGGTCCTGTCATCTCCCATATCTAACTATCCCCAGTCAATAATGTGATAGTATTCGTGTAAGAACTGACGAAGTTGGGAGACTTGGAAGACGTCATGAACCTTCTCCAACTGAGGTGGTAGGGCCAGCTGATATGCCACCCCTCTGACTCTCCACAGCACCACGAAAGGTCCGATGAACCTAGGGGAGAGCTTACTCCCCTTCCAAAACCTCCTCTGCCCCTGTCGAGGGGAAACCTTCAAGAACACGTGATCTCCCACCTTGAACTCCAAGGACCTCCTCCGAAGATCGACATTAGACTTATGTCTGTCCTGATCCGCCTTCATCCTATCATGTACAAGCTGGACTTTCTCTGTGGTGCTCTGTACTACCTCTGTCCCAAGAGCACCTGTCTCACCAACCTATGCCCAGCAAATGGGTGAATGACATGGTCTTCTATAAAAAGCCTCAAACGGTGTCATGACAATAGTAGAGTGGAAGCTGTTGTTGTAAGAAAACTCTACTAAAGAAAAGTGTCATACACATGATCCTCCAAAATCCAGAACGTATGCTCCCAGCATGTCCTCCAACATCTGGATAGTCCGCTCTGTCTGCCCATCATTCTGTGGGTGGAAAGCAGTGCTAAGGAATAGCTGGGTGCCAAAAGCATGATGTAACCCCCTCCAGACTCATGAGGTAAACTGAGTATCTCGATATGAGACAATAGTCTTTAGAACTCCAGGAAAACACACCACCTCGTCTACGTACCTCTGTACTAAGGTACTCACCGGGCCCGAATATTTAATTACTAAGAAGTGAGATGATTTTGTCAGTCGATCCACCAATACCCAAATAACATCATAACTACCCTAAGCTCTGGGTAGTCCTGTGACTAAGTCCATCGATATGTCATCCCATTTCCACTCGGGGACATCTAAAGGATAAAAAAAACACTAGGAACACGGTGTTTATCCTTCACTTGCTAACACACCAGGAATTTAGCCATAAACTCTGCCACTGGACGTTTCACCTCGGGCTACCAAAACTGCTCCCTCAGGCCTTGGAACATTTTTAAAATCCCGGATGTACTACCAAGGCTGAGCTATGGAACTCATGGAGAACTCCCTCACGCATTGCCTCTAGAAAAAACATCCTTCTAGGGAAAATCATCCGATGTCGGCTATCTTCTGACCATCCTTCTGGATCGTTTCCCTGATCAAAATGATCCCGCATCACTTCCGCCTCGGAGACCCCCCACTGAGACTCTTCCACCTGCGGCGACAAGGATGACTGCACCGTCATATAAAAAAACAGCCTCTAACACCATCTACCCTTGCATCCAAGTGCAAGATAGCCAATTCTTCCATCACTTTCCATGTATCAGTGGATTCCCGAACCACTTCCTTATGCGACTTCCTACTTAGGGAATCAGCCACAATGTTGCCCTTACCTTTAGTGTAAGAGATCTTGAAGTCATAGTCTTGGAGAAACTCGACCCATCTCCGATGCCTCAAGTTCATGTCACATTGGGAGAAGATATAACGTAAGCTCTTGTGATCTGAGAAGACCACAATGCGCTCCCTAAAGAGGTAATGTCGCCACAACTTTAGTGAAAACACTACTGTTGCAAGCTCTAGGTCATGGGTGGCATAGTTACGCTCGTGAGGGCGCAACTGCCTAGAACCATAACAGATCACACCCTTCTTCTGCATCAGTATGAACCCCAAACCAAGGCCTGAAGAATCACAAAAAACCTCATATAACAACCCTTCCTCTGTCAACTGGAGTAAAAAATCACTGACCAACTTCTCCTTCAGGTAGTCGAAAGATTTATGGCACTGCTCGCTCTATAGGAAGACTTGGTTCTTCCTAGTAAAAGCTGTCAATGGAGCAGCAACTCGAGAGAAGTCCGAAACTAACCTCCGATAGAAACCTGCTAACCCCAGGAAACTACGAACTTCTGCCACACTCTTGGGTGCTTCCCAAGAAACAACTGCCTCTACCTTCAACGAGTCCACTGACAATCCATGATGAGACACCACGTGCCCAAGGAATTGTACTTCTTATGTCAAGAACTTACACTTCGAAAATTTACCATAAAGATGGTGGTGTCGAAGGACTTCCAAGACTGCCTTGAGATTCTCAACGTTCTCCTCCTCTGATCTGGAGTAGATCAGGATGTAATCGATAAACAAAATGACGAACCGGTCTAGAAACTCTTGGAAGACAGAGTTCATAAGTCCCATGAACACAGCTGGTGCATTCGTAACTCCAAATGGCATCACTACAATCTCGAAGTGCCCATACCTACACCTGAAAGTTATCTTCGAGATGTCACCATCCTTCACCCTAAGCTAATGATATCCCGATCGTAGATCAATATTAGAAAACCAACCTACTCCACTCAGCTGGTCGAAGAGATCATCTATCCTTGGGAGGGGGTAACAGTTCTTGACCGTTAGTTGGTTCAACCTTCGGTAGTTTATGCATAGCCTAAGACCACCATCTACATTCTTCAGGAACAAAACTGGAGCACCCCATGGCGATACACTGGGTCGAACAAAACCCTTCTCTATCAGATCGTCAATCTGAATCTGCAACCCCCGCAACTCTGAAGGTGCCATCCGATAAGGGTCCATCGAAATCGGACATGCACCAGGCTGTAAGTCTATCCCGAACTCAACATCACGTCGGTGGGGTAGATACACAACCTCCTCAGGAAAAATATTGAGGAACTTCCCAACAACCTTTGGGACATCCATCATCTCTGTATCAGCTGGAACCACTGATAACCCGCCCAACAGAGAAAGGAGAGGCTCCACACACCAGCTTCCCACCTGACAGCTCCTCTCACCAGCAAAAGCTAAACTCCGCCAGTCCATGCTGGAGAACAAAACTCTTCTCCAGAAGTAGTCGATAATGGAACTGATAGAAAACAACCAGTCGATGCCTAGGATGACATCATTTGGCTGCATCTGTAACAGAATAAGGTCCCCACTCGATCGATGTGGTCCCAACATCAGCCCACATCCCCAGCAAACACAAGATACGCTGGTCTGGCCTCCAACTGGTGTACTCATCACCAGTGGTACAGAAAGTCTCTCTATGTCTAGTCCCAAAGCATGGGCTAGACCAGGTGAAATAAAGGAGTGTAAATCTCCCGAATCAAAAAAAGCAGAAATGAGAGTGCTTAACAAACAAATCATACCTTATACCACCTCTGGTCCTGTTGGAGCTTCCAACTCTGCTGCGTGAAACTTTCCACACCTAGCTCCTCTGCCTCTCTAATTTCATCCACCTCCCCGACCATGCCCTGGTCGAGGTCCCTGAGGATCACCCTGAGGTCAGCCTCCTCCCGCATAATATGCTCTCAGGGGGAGCATGGTCATGCTGCTACTAGAAGGGCCTCACCGGAAATTGGTGCTGCTAAGGTGGGCGCTGAACCTGCCCACCTCCACCGTACTGATCTCAGGTCAGGCACTGACTGTAAATGTGCCCGAAACCTCCAAAAGAGAAACACATCAGTCCTGGGCTCGTGGAAAAGGGACGAGGACCTAAAGATCTGAACTGGAACTGATGGGGCCTGCTCCCCACTAGCCTGAACCTGGAAGGTTCCGTCACAGGAGACCTACTGGTGACTGCCTTCCCCTTCGACGAACCTGGCTGAATCCCCTTATGTGGTGCACCTCCCTGCGAGTGCATCCTCTCTACAACCTCTTCCTTATTCTGTACTACCATGTACGTTGGAAGGGTGAAGGGGGTGACAACATACTAGAGAGAAGGACAAAGCTCCTCCTCCAAATGTCTCTCCCGAGACTCCTCATCCGGAAAGAGATCTGGATAAAATCGTAGGAGATCCTTGAACTTGATCCCCAACTCTCGTACTGACATACTCCCCTGCTGCAGGGACAGTAACTCCTGCCACTTCTCCACCTTGATCTAGGAAGAAAGTAATTCCTCTCAGAATTCCTTCTCAAATTCAGCCCATGGATCCTTTGCCTCTATCCTCTCTCCGAGGAAGAGCATCCACCACTATCGTGCCGCACCTCTCAGCTGACTGACTGATAGGGGAACCCAGTACTCCATCGGAGCACGGATCAAGGTAAAAGCGATCATTGGCTCCTCAATACACCCCTCCGTCTCCATATCCGAATTAGTACCCTCGTACTTATTGAGGGGTTTCCATTGGAAAGAACGGAGAGTCTTCTGCCACTGGCTATCTTCGTCCTCTCGGTCAATCCTCAACTGATCAACCGCCTAAATCTACTGGGCCTTGGCCGTCTGAGTCACCCGGGGACGATGTTTAGGTGCCATAACTGTATGGTAAAAAATAATATCCTAATCCCAAGTAGTAAAGAAATTTCTCAAGTTTTTATTTTACACATTATTTAAATTTCTTTTCCAGAACGCCCAAATCAAGTAAAAAACAATCATGATGATGCATGTACCTTCCCTAGGTTCTCTACCCTTGGTCGTTCGAAAAGCTTAGAGTCCTTGCATTGGATCATGGGGGGGCCTAAAATCCCATGTCCTAGCCAGTCTTCTCTTTCCTATGTCACATACCAAGATTAACCAACAATGTTTCCCTACCATCCCATGCAATTCTCACTGTGCCTAACTCAAAACTACATCCTATCTCTCAACCATCACCTCTGATACCATTCTGTCACGACCCCCTCCCACCAACGATTCCCCTCTTGAGATGGCAATGGTGAAAGGGAGACAATGACCCCCGAGTCCTGCCTCTAGTAGGCCCCAGGGTGGCGACTAGCACCAAGGGTATGAGTTTTCACAAAATATGTGAGGCATTACCCTTTTTATTATTATTTAAGATTCTAAGATAGGAGAAGTCAACCACCAAAAAGGAAAAGAACATGTGAATAGAAATAAACCCAAACCAATCCCACATGCATGTTTAAATAGTTCTGGAACAAGGTTAAAGTTCAAGAAAGCTCAAAAAGTACAATACCAAAAGAAACACGTATAGAAACTACAACAACTCCAACTGTCCAGACTAGTAGGGTCCCGCACAGCCCTGGTAGTCCTCCTGGAAACCTGAAAGTAAACGTAGGGTGAGAGAACAAGTATAATCAGTAGGAAGACTAATTCTCTCGTGCACATGTTGGGATACATCCTAATGTCCTGTGAGAACAATATAAAAAACCTAGCAAGGAGTTTTATCCACCCAAAATCACCAGCCACACTCACCAAAACACAATAACAACATGTAGTATTATATAAAAAGAAGAGTATTGGGTACCCCACACCATTTTCCCCCACTAGCTAGCTGCTCTTAATAACGTCGAACGTCCTGACTCTACCACACTCTTCCCGCCCGCACACACATGGGACTCGCACCCATGTATCCCGCCCGTACACACCTAGGCCTCACAACCACGTATCCCACCTTCACACACCTGGGCCTCACAACCACCTATCCCGCCCGCACACACCTGGGCCTCACAACCACATATCCTGCCTGCACACACCTGGGCCTCATCCTGAAGGTTCTTGAGAAATGGCAAAACCTGCCTGAAGAGTCTTGGGATAAACCACCCCAATCTAAACCTACTTGAAGAGTCTTGGGTGTAAGGTCGCCTCAAGACATCACAACCTAGGGAAGAAGGAGCAGGAAGGAACTAGTAACTAAGTGGAAAACACCCTCTCCCATGAAATGGGAGTGTTCGACACTAAGTTCTCAACATGGGTGGGGTGAGATAAAACATAGATATACAGATATATATATATATATATATATACCAAACACTCAGCCCAACATGTGGCTCCTAACAGAAAACTGAGCACGTGCCTCGACACTGCTACTACGAAGCTTTCATACAACAAACAACCCCAACCCCATTTAGGTTTTCATGTTTCAATAAAATCAGTTTATTAGTTCCTTAACTACTGGGAAACTATCCACAACCAACCACATAGATCATTCGTAAAACATATCCCTATCATCAAAAGATCAAGTTATGAAAACACAAGCAACACAACCAAGTCCTTCTTATTAACCAACCAACCCCATTAACTATTATTCCCATTCCACTATCATGCCCCACCATTCATTAACTCTTCCACTTTTATTTATTAATCACAACCCATAGTTCATTAATATTCAAACCTATCCCTGCAGCCCCGCTGCCAACCACCATAACCACAACCACACCGTACATCATCATCCCTTGATACCGTTCATCGTAGCCCCGCTGCCCGTCACTAACCCACAACCAATTCAACTGAAGCCCCACTACTCACCCGATCCACAACAACCCACAAGACACCCCCTTCACATAAATTAACCCCAACAACACCCACATGTTTACTATTTCAGTTTAGTTCAACCGGGGTGATCACACAAGGGTTCCAAATTTTCAGTTAATCAGCCAACTTTATGTGATTAACCAATTTCCAAATTCCCTGAAGTTTCCATCCATAAACGGTCTAGAAAGATAGGGCAGAATTTAATAGCACAAGAAAAGTCCCCCAACGACCATGATTTTTAGTAGGCATAAGCCTATTCAATTCACAACATAATATCACAGGATATAAATAAAAAGGTAACTGCATTCACAACTTCCCATCCCTATTATATAATCCATTTATTATCTTTATTAAACAGGTTCAAAATTGTTTCACGTAAACAAGAGGAAACCCACCCTACATGATGCAAAAAATTAGAGAGACGAAGGTAAGATCCCTACCTTAACAGGTTCTGATCACAACGCTCTCCCGGATCAACTTTATAAGATGTCCGTCGACGTCCGTCGCTCCTGGAAAAACCCAGAAAAAACTCCTCGGTTGGAATATGGTAAGGAAAGGGCGAAAGGAAATAAAAAACCAAGATTAGAAGTTAATACTCTTCGTTACGATCCCGTGGCCGTTGACGGATCATAAATTGGAGCTCAGACGAAGAAGTTATGTATGAAAGGAAGCTTTAAGTCTTTTTGGAGTGCTCTGGTCGAGGGAATGGGGAGGAGATTAGTGAGTTGAAAAGGAAGAGGGGACCCCTCCTTTTATAGGTAAGAAAAACAAAAGTACACAGTTTGTACTTTATGGTACATGGCGTGTACTCGGCCATTTCACACGGTCATCACGCGACTTCTAACATAGCCTCAAACGCGGCACGCAGCCGTTGACTAGTCAACACTTTGTTTGATGGTAACACATACGCTGGGAGACACTACATGGCGTATAGTATTGACTACACGGAGTGTACTCATTTATTTCACATGGCAAGGACACGACCTTCAACACGGGGTATACCCGGAGAGGGGGTACACGACGTGTACTCACACTACACGACGTGTACTTAAAAAATTCTGGAAAGTGTGGAAAAAGTCCATTTGACCCTCTAGAACACTCCGTGGCCTTCTTTTTCACAAAGTAATGGGCCAGAGAGGTCCGGGCCATTAGAATGATGTTCATGGAAAAATGATTCCTCTAATTTTTCGGGCTTAAAGGGAACTGTGAGACTACCTATACATATCCGAATCTTTTTTCAAGATAGTGGTGAATTTCTAGTGGGATCTTGCATGACTATGCAAACATATCACTAGGGTTTCCACGATGTTGGTTGGGAAACATGGGTGTTTCATGTGATCTTTGAAACCCCAATAGGTTCCCACCTTTCCCCTTTTTATTTTCTTTTTTATTCTATAAACAATAGGAGTCTCGCTTTGTTGTATGAGTGTTTTCAGATACAATAACCCTACATTTTGATGAAGCGTCATGTGACATTTTATGATAATAAGGGGATCCCAATGTTTGGATACTTTTCTTCTATTTCCCATTCATTTTTATATGTTTTCCATGAATCAAATAGTGGAAAATGTAAATGAATAGGGGTTTTTTTTCAAGATATCTCCATGTGATCAGTGATTTCCTAGGATGAAATTACAAGAATAAGGAGGCTTTGTCAAAGGGGTTTCACAGGACATTCCTTGGTCTATGTGTTGCACTTGACCATTTTCATGAACTTATGATGGTCATGTGAGCACATGTATTTTTGAGTTTCACAAGATCCATGCGATCATGGAAACCTTCTTCTTCCATTACATTGAGGAAAAAATAATAATCATATCCAAGTGTTTATTAATTTTTGATTTTATAGATCCTCATTCGGAGGGTATTAACAAATACCCCCCCTCAAGAGTGACATTTATGGGGAGAAGGGTTCAGTTTTGAGGAAAGTAAATTCCCACAGGAGACTTTGGAACTATCATCATTCAGTTTCTTGGGTTAAATTTGATACATCAGGTGATGATTGGTATTCTGTGGAATTCCCTATAAATAGGGGAGTGGGGAAGGATTAATTCACTGACAACTCATCTCTATAGAGCTCTGGTTCCCAACTCCCATCACGTGACCTCATCGCGAGACCTTCCTATAAGAACCCATCACGAGACCTTCCCACAAGAATTAATCGTAAGACATCATCGTGGTCCCATTTTTTGAGAACCACTTTGAAAAGTATCATTTTCAAATAATCCCACTCGAATCAATATATAGACTTATCATTGATAATTGTTTGAAATTTTTCCATTGGGATAATATTGTATTGATGGTTTTATAGGATTTTTTATCTTGTTTGAAAAATCTGTTAACTATTATTTGGATAACATGATCATGTTAAGGCCATATAACTACAAGTATTTTGAGGGGTTAATTTAATGTTTAATGCCTTGAAGGTTTATGAAAAATGTGAGGTCATGAAGAGTTAGGGGAATCCCTAGTCCTTTTATTTTGATTCATGAATTCCATAATGATTCATGTATTGCATATGATGCTTCCGATTTATTCATTTTGACAAGATTTTATTTTATATATCGGACATAGATACTTAATTTTCTTTATGTGGCTTATAAAAAACATAAATGTTCATCTGGTATGGCTAATTAAAGGGACATGATTTCGAGAAACATGAATGATAACCCTCTATATTTCATGAATTCTGATAACAGGATTTTGAAAATGTTTCTCCCACTCTATCTTTAAAATTATCATTTATCACACTAGCATCCTATATACCGGTATTGCTAGATAGATGAAGTTTTAATTATTATTTTGTAATTTAATATAAAGTCTTTTTGGGTGTAAAATTTTATTGAATGTATTCATATAGAAATTTTTCAGGATGGTCGGCTAGCTACAGATCAATCCCAGGGATTGTCTTATATGTTGGAAAACACTCCCTTGGTTTTAGAGGGTTTTAATTTCACTCATCCTCCCATTTATCAGATCTACTTAATTATATTCGTCTCTTATCTGAATAAAACATGAAGCCTATGGTGGTTGAAATGAGATCTCAATCCTGGTGGTAACATTTCTAATGAATTGTACTAGCCATTAGGGGTTATGAAAATGTATTTAGAGTTCATTGACTAGTTATATGTTGTCCATGTAAATAAATAAGTATGAATATCCTAATTCTTTATCTATCACAGTACTGATATTCTTAAAGAACTATTTAGTCAATGGTTTCTTGGAACAATCTCATTTCATTTATCCCATGGAAAGGTGGGAATTAGCCTATGAGATATCTACCAACTGGTTAGGATACCCTCTCTTGGAGAGATGGACAATGTGTTCCTTCATTCCATAGATGTCTAGGATGATCCTTTGAAAACTACATTCTTGGATTAGGAAATTATCATCATTATGAAAGAAATTTTGTGAAATGAGCTGGATATGAGTTTATTTTTATCTTTCAGGGACATGATCACCATTTTTCTTTATCACAGTAGAGCCTAACCAACTACTATACACACCCATAGGTGGCCTTCCTGAAAATTTTGTGATAGTATAGGCTGGTATTTTTCCATTTTTGAAGACAAGGATCTTACAATATGGGGATATCCAGTGAAGTGAGATATCTCTCTAATACTTAGGCTAGTGGGCTTCTGGGACATGTTCTTAAATGGAAGGATTTTCCCAGTTGGGGATGCATGTTCATGAATTTGGGATAGTAATTTGGTAATGGAAGCACAACTAGTAGAGGGACGACACCTTAATCTCACAGTGCCAAAACATACACTACTTTAACTACTCATGGGAAACATTCATCAAAGAAGAACCCCCTATAGGATTAGTGGCCCATTTTAGTTTTAATTTGGCTGGATAGGGGAAAATTTACATTTCTTTCAATAGTATAATTCCAAAAGGAACTATGATGCCTTATCTTGTCCAAGGGTTTTGAATATATATGGGGTTGGGGATCTGTCTCTTAGATTTTTCAAGGTTACCAGTGTGTTGATTCAATCAGATATAATTGATTTCACCCCTTACCCCACAATTTTTGGGTAGATCATTTATAATGGCAATGTCTATCTCGATGAAAGGTCATACAGGATCACGCTTTGGGATGGGGTTTTTTCATGCATGATAGATGAGCTAATCATCTACAATCCATATACGCCTTATTAGATTTGTTTTCAGTTCAGATGCACTAAAAGGGGACACCCAGTTCCTTTGGGTAGTGTGTGAGGAGTCCAACACCCCAGGATCATCTTCTAATTTGGCATGATGTTTGTTCATGGATATAATGATATTGATTTCATCTTTTCATCTTCTAATGATCATGCCTTTTTTACTCGATATTATGCCTAGGATTTGGTATCACCTATAAGGGTGGTGTGATATATGACTAGTTTGTCATGTGAACATTCCATTTGCTTTACTAACCACTATGTCCATGGAAATTGTGGAGTTGATTAAATAATTGAGTGATATTTCAAAGAATATCCCTAATCCTAGCGATGACCATCCCAATCGTGGGACCAAATCTGTTAATGAAATTAGCCATTTAAAATATGTGATGGGTGGTGCCTCTGTTTAGTGGAGGATATATAGAGTATTCTATTATCTTTCCTTTCAAGATCAACTAGCTATTACTCCTTTTATCATGATCATCCCATCAGTTAAAAAAGCTTAGACATTGTTCATGCTGATCTAGTAGCATATTCATGACTTGATTACAATGTCTACTTTGGAAAAAGATCATGACCAAATAGAAAAAACATCATCAACTATTTAACAACATTGGAGTGGATGGTTTCTAGAAAAAATCACTATAAAAAATTAGGATAAAAATTATTCTAACTTGGAAATTTTTTTCCAACAATGAGAGGGGATCACATGTTCTTGAAGATGAGGTTCCCATTTCTAGATAGATAAAGGGGGAGTTGGAGGCACTTGAACATATTCAGTTGTTTATATATACACTGTAAGCCCGAATGGATTACTAAACCATGAAAATATGGAGATATGAATAAATCATAGATCTCCTGTGGTGTGACCTTTCAACATCCTAATCCTCAGTGGAAACAACTCAAAAGAGAGTCGATGAGATAACTACTTTGGTCAATATTCCTAGTCCTCGGGAAGAAGCATAAGACGTAGGGTGAGTGGAAATTCAGTGTTTAATTAACGCTTCTCACCAAAACAATTCTGGCTTGGACAACTCTGTCAATAAAATTTCATTATAGTTAAAACATTGATCTGCATTCTATTTTTGATGATATTCTTGGAGAGACTCCAAAATTTGGATATTCTTTATATTTCATGCTACTAATGATTGGGTTTTCTGATTGTCAATGTTGTTGTCCATTTTGGTTTAATTCATGATGTGTATGACTTTATATTGAACCAATGTTATATGAATTTCAAGTGATACCCATCCTTCCCAAAATATCAAGGTAACCTGGATTCATGGATATAGATATTTAAATCAAAATGGATTCTTCTCGAGAGGTTCTCATGAATGATATCGAACATTAGATTAATTACTGATATTTTTTTTCCAGTTATCTTGATATTACCTATTTATAAATTGTAAGATTAGGTAGAATATATGTCCTGGAGGGAGAGTGCTTCATCTTTTTTTTAATTCAATAGGCTTGGTGAGCATAGCTTGATATTTTCAAGGCCATATGGTGATCCTTACAAGTCTTTCCATTATTGTAGATTAAATGATTGTTATATTGAATATTATGGTCTTTTATATTAGGCCTTTTATCGATATAGTTTAGATACTTCTAAATCATACTTTATATCTTGGAAGTTTAGGGTATTTTAGCTCATAACTTCTACCACTATAGTTTTGGGTCTTTTATCTCATACCTTCTATCACTATAGTTTACAGTCTTTTAACGTGGTACTTTTATCTCCATAGATTAATATATTTTAGGTCATACCTTAGGATGTGATTCAGATTAATTCATTACTTATGGGACTTGATCGACGATCATAGAATATTTTTCACACATGCTTGGAATCACCCAAAACACCCTGGGGTGTTGAGTTCCTCCATGGTGTTGCCGAGGATTTGGAGGATCAGAGCTGATTTTCTCAATGGAGTAAATACCTCTGATTTAGAGGTCATATCCCTTTTTTGTTAGTTGTATTGTAAAAAATTGGTGTATCCACTCTTTCCGAAGGGCCATGGATGATATATGGGGGTAATATCATTTAATTGTGAAATACAATGGATTTTATATCTACCTGAATAGTTAAAGTATGAGTGATATAATTCACAATCCAATAGTTTTATTCTAGGTATATGGGATGGTATAGACACGTCGGGGTGACCCGTAACACCATGAGGTGCCAAATTCCACCATGGTGTTTCAAGGGCTCACATGGATTGAAGATCATTTCTTGCAAGGAGGAGATGAATTTAGATGGTAGGTAAATTACCTTATCTATCAATATCATAGTCAAGAAAAGATGATCTTTACTCCTTTTTGAGGGACATGAAAGAATCTTGAAGATTTAAATGTCCATATGATGAGGTTGGGCATGGAGGAAATCTATCGAGGCACGACTCTGATGACCTAGGACAGTTCATCTCGTAATTGTAAAGCCCGAGCCCTACACCCTGTGGTTTCGAATCAAGAGGTGTGGACCATCAAATTTTTGATAATGGAGTGTCACATTCCTAATTTGGGAAAGGTTATAAAAAATGGTGAAATAACATCAAGGATTTTGAATATTCTAAAATAGTTTGGTATTGAGATTCTAAATCCTGGTCCAATGTTATTGGGTTAGGAGGATGATATGGGACAATCACACAAGGAATGGACCAAAACACACTCAGGTGATGATTTCTACCTTAGTGATGTCAGATCTCACAAGTATTCGAAATCCCATTTTGCAGAGTGAAAAATTTGGTTGATGACCATAGGTGCATATGAAAGATACATAAGCATACATGCATTGTTAAGAAACGGGTCCCTTGAAGATGGGAATACTCTTACAATGTCCATGGATTGTTTACTGTGATCCATGTCACACAAATCAAGATGTGTGATATGTGGAAATTGTAATATCTATGCAGGCTTCAAGAATCCTAAAAGGTGTATGATTTACTAGAGAACATATCCTCGCGGTGAGTAGATATGAAAATTCATTACTCTAGCTTTATCCTAAAATTGGGGGTCCAATGAGAATATATTATATTTTACATAGGTCAACAGAGGATTCCTTATAAGAAATAGGCCTTATTTATTTGTTCCCAAATTTTATTCCTATACATTGGAGATGAAGAGTTTAGAGATTGAAGACTTGAATTTTTCTCATGATGCCCTTTACGGGTTTACAATCTGAAAAATTTCTCTTTATCTAGTAGTTTAATGTCATGTGATTTGGACCATTATAAGCTAGAGTTTAATTTTGTATAATTTTGACTAGAGTTCAAGAAGATTTAGGACATGACATACATTGACCTAACATGGTGATGATACAAAAGTACCTAATTAGGATAACGAGGGTCAAGAGTACCCCATCATCCTTCTGAGTGGGAGATAAAAATATTATAAATCATGGATCATGGTTATTAGGTCATAATTAATGATATGAGATAGTCATACCTAGAATGGACTAGAATACACTGAGGTGTTGAGTTCTACCGTGATGATGTCAGGGCTCACAAGGATCAGAAATCCATTTTTGTAGAGTGACACATTTGGTTGACAGACATAAGTTTATATTCATCATCCATAGGCAATCATTCATTTTTAAACAAAGGGTCCCTTGAAGCAATGTATCTTTTTTCTAATGGCCATGAAATACTTGATCCAACATGAGGTGATTGAGACCTGATGTGTGATTTATGGATTTAGGTGCTTAAAAGACGGAAGAATCAACCCATACTATGGCTGATCCAGGTAAGGCACTTATGTTCCATTGAGAAGGGAAGATAGTGGGAAATGTACTGATTTTTTAAATGTCATATAGTGGGGATATATTGGTTGTAATGTTTTAATGTTGTGTGATAAGGATGTTTTCTTTGCATTTTAATGTCATGTGGTAAGGGCATTTTATTCCTTTGACTTTAACGTCATGTGGTAAGAATGTGGGAATCAATGTGAAAAATTGTGCGTGATGTATTATGTGAAAAATAAAGGAGTACACATATATGACTTGTATTTAAGAAAAATAGGCTTGTATGAATCGATCCCTTTGTAGTTGGGGTTAATTTTTTATATTTTTATTGTTGGAAATAGGATTTCATAACCGGGCATCACTATGTATCCTTTGAAAACAGGAATCATGCCACACATAATATTTGAAATGGAAAATATCTACACAAGTACGAACCATATGCATAGGTTGGAATTATTTCCATTGATTGTTGTAACCCAGCCCATGATTGGAGATTTTAATGTCACTATATATCCTATGCTAATAGAAATCAATCCACACATATTTCTTGAGGGACTGTGCAATTTAACATCATTTTCCAAGGATGTTGGATTCCTTATGTGAAAAGTGGTATTGTGTCCATAACCGTGGATGGAAATATAAGAGTTACTACATATCCTTTGGTTATAGGAATCAACCCATATGTAGTTTGTAAGGAAGTACATTCCTATAAAGGTATTTTCTATACGTAGAGAGGTGGAATTTTTAAAATTGTTGTGACTAGACCGAGGATTGAAGATCTGGGAATCAGTAAATATCTTGTGATGTTAAGAATCAAGTCACACATAGTTATTAAATGATGGTTTTCTCGGAGAACAACACCAAAAGTAGAGATCTTCTCATGAAAGGTCCATTGGAATGTGCTGATTTTTGTTATTCAAGGGGCATCAACCGTATAGTTTTAATGACATGTGTCTTGGAATCATTGTATTCTTTTTAAGGTCTTTCATTCAGGAACACGATAATTCTATGATGAGCTATTATTCCTTGTTTTTCTGAATAATCCCTTAATGTAGTTCCCAAGATATCGTGCACTGTGCTCTGTGTGAGAAACAAGGAATGGAAAGGGTTTATCTCACCCTTTATAGGATATTAAGGATAAGATAGTGTAATTTTTCATCATGTGGTGTCTAGACCACAAAATAGGATTGATGTATCCCTATATATCTCATCAAAAGGATAATAAAGAATTAAAATGTTCTAAAAAACATGTGTAGTTTAATGTAATGTGGAAATGACATCCATTGTGTAGTTTAACATCTTGTGGTAGGGAATTAGGTCACCCTATATGAATAAAAATGGATTTAATAGATCTGTGTAGTTTGACATCATACAATAATGACATTTTTTGGTAGTTTAACATCATGTGGTAAGGATGAGGATCAACCAACATGAAAGTAAAATAATATTACCGCTAGGACTAATACTATAGGTTCAGGCATCACTGCATATCCTATGATATTAGGAATCAAGAAACACGTAGTTCTTGAATGAATAGATTCCCTATGTGGAGCTAACTCTCACATAGGGATGGGGAAATTTCATCCTTCACATAAATATGGCGTGTATATGGTGATTCACTAGTGAGATGGTGGTTCCCATGAATTTTAACATCATGAGGTGAGGAAATGATCCAAATATTTTAATTTCTTGTGGTTAATACATGAGATTTTGTTCAGTTTAAAGGCTTACTAACCGAACATGAGATTTTGTACATTTTAATGTATTGTTATGAGAATAAATATATATAGTTTGTTGTTTTGTGGTCAGGATGTGGGATACCGTGTATTATAATATTTTGTTTCTAGGAATTTATTCTTGATAATATCTATGCCAACTATTTCATGAGAAACCTTACAATATTGGGGGGTTTGACATGAACCCCATCTATTCTAGCTTGTGAGTAAGCTCCATTGTGATAAACCATATGTTTGATGTAAGGCCCTTCCCATTGAGGTTCTTACTTTGGAGGAATATTCCTAGTTATCATTAGGGTTCTGTGAACTAACACTAGTTCTCCATGGAGGAATGAATGGAGGCAAACCATATTATTAGTGGCTTGTAAGATCTTATTGTAATTGGAATCAAGGTTGTGCAAGGTACACAACCTATTCTCATCGATCCACTCCTATGAATCCAGCCGAATTTGTAGTTTCTCATCATCTAAGAGTTTTCCAAAAATTGATATTCAAATTGAAGGAATATAGACATATATTGGTAACACTATAATTTCCCCATACACTAATGAGTATGGAGTTGATTATGTATCAGTATGTGTGGTGGTATGTGTAACAACCCGAGATTTTATGCAAAATATTCCTTTTAATTTCATTAATGTCTTGTGTTGTACGCTACACCAAAAGGAGCTTGCACAACATGCATCCTTGACTTTCCTTGCATTACATGCAATCACGACCTTCCTCAATAGCGTGTGTAGTACGCAATAACGTGTTTCACTAAACAACAATATGCTATTAAAATATTATTAAAACTAGCCGTTATGAATAGTAATAACCACTTTTTGAAATTTTTTAAATTTTATTTTTCAAAATGGAATTCATTTTTGGATTCTTAATATCGAAATTAGATTAGGGTGAAATTTTGGTACTTTTCGGATAACTTTCATTTTCTGATGAATAGTGAAAATTACTAAATTTTAATTAAAAACAACATTTTTAATTGAAATAATTAATAGCGATAAATTATTAATTTGAGTCGTTTTAAAGTATATTTAGAATATATTTTTACAATTTAATACAATGTTGTTCATTGGATGTAATTTCACATTTAAACCAGACATAAACAGTTGTCAATCTTTTGATAGTTATTATCTCTTAAGAACACAATATGTGTTTTGACGACGAGAATTAATTTTTAAATTAATTAATGAAACTTATATGTTTTGAATTTAGTAAAATAGACATCATTTTTGAGTTCATAATATCAAATATAGCTTAGGCCTAATCTTTGGTATTTTTCTGGAAACTTTCTTTTTTTGATGAATAGTGAAACCACTAAGTGGTAGTTAAGAAAAATGAATTTTTCATAAAACTTAATTTTACCACTTCTGTGAGTGGAATTTCAAAAATCTGAGAGACACGGTTGATTTCAGTAAGTAAAATGTGGTTCAATGAGATGAAAATTATTTTTGGTGAATAGTAACTTTTTACTTTTTTTACCACGGTTAAAAGTAAATAGGGTAATTAAGGGTAAAAATGATATTATTATTACCCTAACACATGTCATAATTCTATTGGATAAGTGTAATTCGACCGAAAACAACCTTAGGAATAAAATATGACCATTTAGGCCCACTTGGATTAGATTAGGACATTTATTATTAATTTATTTAAAGAAGGGTTAAAATAGTTAAAATCAATGTTTAATAAGTAAATAATTTTCAATATAGGTTTATACATAAGATAAATTCGACTATAAATAGTCATTAGAAATCTAAAAAGATTTCCTACATAATCGTATTTTATTTGTAAATTTTAGACATTAAATAATTTAATGATGCAGTAATTATCTTATTAATGAAATATTGACATAATTGATGTTATAAATACCCAAATAAATGTAATTTCAGACTTTTTATGAAATAAACTAATTTTAAAGGTTAATATGACATATTCTTATTGATTTTATTTACTTTTTTCGAACTAATCATTCTGTTATGATTTTCACAAAAATCAATTACAAAATAGTGTCAAAATTGACATAAAATAGTTTTTAAAACAAATATTATATTATTAATTGTTATTTTATTCCTAAAAATCTAAGGTTCTGCCAAATGACTTAGATAAGGTTATATATATTAATAATAAACAACTTGGGGTTAGTTTGTCTTCTTATAGTAAGTTTATTATCCTTATAGTATAAGAACACAAGAAGACACGGTAAAAGTAAAATTATTTTACTTAATGTTAAATCTAAATGATAAGGTTAAAATAGGAACCTAAACTTGTATAAATTCTATTGGATGAGATTATTTCGACCCATCCACACCTTATCTTATAAATAAATCAATTTTGAGCTATTTAATACCGAATTTGACTTTATAATAAAATAATAGTTTTTGTTATTCCAAAGGTGCCCCTCTCCTCCCTTATAAAAGGGTACCTCCTCCCTCTCCTCCTCACACCAATTTGAGCATTCAAGCTTGGCCAGCCCCTGCCAAAATCTATTCTCCACTTCCATAGTATCATCCTAGAGGTCCTGGTCTTCTTCAAATACCATCCTTAGTTCTTTATGTGGAGGTTAAGAAAAGGCTCGTCAAAAAGAGGTAATATCCATTACCGATCTTTTTCAATTTCTTTCTTCTCCAACTTCTTCTTCTTTAGTTGTTTCATGATAAAGTAATAACATCAGTATTTCTTATATAATGATATGTTATTATAAATATGAAACAACTCTAATTAACCTTCTATCCATCCTACGGAAAAAGGAAATCACCGCGCGTGCGTACGTACGGAATACCGTCTCCACGCCGTGGTGTAATCTATTTTCCGCCACCACCTTAATTGGATGGGTATAATGGTGTAATGAGTAACTATATATGATTATTATAAAGTGATATTGATACTGAAATAGTATAAATACACTTCAACACAAGTTCACGATCATGAGAATGATATCATCGCTCGTGCGTACGTACGGACTACCGTCTCCACGACGCGATGAGATTCATTCTCCACATTAACCATTCATGAATGATTATAAAGTATATAAAATGAATAATAATGAAATATATGACATGTTAAATCTACTGGATTTATGTATATATATATGTATGTCATCTACTTACTTCCATTTAAGACAATAAGGAAAGGAAAACAACGTTCATGCGTACGTACGGACTACCGTCTCTGTGAACGGTGTGTTTCATTTCATTTATCTATCTATTATATATATATACTGAATATATATGATATATAAATCATTTTTTATATTCTGGAAGTAAGTAAATCATGATATAAGTAATAATAATGTCAAGAACAACAAGTCCAAACACCTACGATAAATGAAACGATTTTACCCAAAACGCTTATTTAACATGGAATTTACAAAAGAACGGGTAATATAAAGTCATAAGTAAACCATATATGATATCATAACAATGAATATGATTCTGTAATAAGTTAATGACAATATTTAAATCATTATACAGGAGGTTTGGATACGTACAAATCATATCGGACATAAGGTAAGGGAAATATCACAATCTCATTTTTATCCGAGATTGTTTATACTTTTTTATTTACTTAAGTTTATTTTATCATCCACATCCATGTTTCCTCAATATGTAATATTATTTCCATCCACATACACTTGTTTAAATCCAATTTTACCCTTCAGCGAGTTTTTAGTAAAAGATATGAAAGGAATCTTTTCTCGTTTTTCATACGAGGTACTTTTTGACTTTTCCGAAAAAAGTACGAGAAGAATGTTTTTTTAACTTATACGGCATGCATGTATTTTTAAAACATTTTTTCCAAGAAGCTTCCTTTAAAAGTTTTCATGTTTATTTTTAATAAACTTCTTTTAGTTTAAAATTGTATGACATGTTAAGAAAAGAAAATGTTTTTTAAGTAGAATGGATATTTTCCTCAAGAATGGAGTTCAAGTGTTTTATCAAAATTATTTTCCATCTAAGATAATAAAGGGTTCTGTTTCTATCCCTATTATTCCATTTATTTGATTATGTTGTGATGGAATTATTTTTATGAATTCCTTTATCTTATATGAATTGTTTTATGATTTCACGATGTTTACGATTCCCATTTTTATTACATGGGTTATGCAATGATGTATGATTTAAGATTTTGTGGCACACATAAGAATGGTATCATTATGAGATGGGTGGGACCTATATATCCCTCCAATGCATTGGGTAAAGATTTTATATCTCCTAAGATAGACATGGCTGGAATGGTAGGTTATACCGGTTCAGTGAAATAAGACTGAAACGAGGAATGAACTCGGTTCAGAAATGGACTTTGTCCACTAAGATAGTCTTGGAAATGAGTCTTGACTAACAAGATATGATTCTCTATGATTATGTGTGTATGACACAAAGTTTCATGTTTTATGTTATGATTATTGGGATTCCATTTCACTACAATGATTTATCCCATGTTATGAAATTATGATCTCTTTTGCCGGTTAAGATTTCCAAAAGATATGTTCTTATGAATATGACGTGATTGATATTTTTTTTTACCCTTACTGAGCATTTGACCTCACCCTTTTATGTTTTCTTTTCCCCAGGATATAAATAATGGTTTTAGGTAAAAAAAAGGAAGATCTTTATGGGAGATGTTGAAGATCTTTCACCACGATTAGAAGATTATATTCCGAGTTTCCAAAGACACTAAACTATTATGATCCTTGTGTGTGTGTTTTTGTTATGTACTAAGTATTACGCAAAAGTAATGTAATGTCCATGTACGTCAAGATTCGGGTCTCTACAGTTGGTATCAGAGGAATGGTTTAGTGAACCTTTGGAAACTAGGATGCGAAAACATTAGTGAGGTCCCTAGAGATATTTCTAAGGTATGTCTAAGGATGTCACTAAGGATAAGTATACGTAAAGGATACAGTCCTAGCACTACGGTAATGATCATAGAATTTAATCTAAGATGTTAGATATTGAGGATACTCCCCCTTTATTATATTGTTTTCCCTAGCATGAATTTTTCCTCTCACACTATTCTTTTTGGGTTTTAGATGATGGCTGGAACCCGAAGGAACCATGTTGATCAATGCAATGGACACTGAAATGATTGTTCTCTTGAACAAAAAAATGTTATGGGATATGGAGTGAAAAATCTTATTGATATACTTACACAAGCTATGAATCATTCTGGACTTCCAGATGAGCATAGAAGGGAACAATATTTTATTGATTCCTTCATGAGGCAACATCCACCTTCTTTCAGTGGGTCTTCTGATCCACTTGTTGCTGAACAATGGATCAGTATTACTGAAAAGATATTTTCAGTTCTTCAATGTTCTGAACATGATAAAGTCATCTTAACAGTATATCGTTTGGAAGGTGAAGCTGATCAATGGTGGAATCTTATCAAGAATATGAGGCAAAGAGATGAAATTGAGTCCATGGATTGGGACGAGTTCAAGAACTTATTTTTCAATAAATACTTCCCTCGTATTCTTCGAACAAAGATGGAGAAGGAGTTTCTTGAACTAAAGCAAAAGGATGATGATTCTGTTGGTATATACGAAGCGAATTTTACAAGGCTTGCAAGGTATGCATCTGGATTTATCATCCAACCTGAAAGTAAAGTTGATCGATTCTTTAGTGGCTTAAAACCAAATCTTTGAAGGTCATTAGCTATAAGAGACTTCAGTAGCTATGAAGAAATTGTATGTTGTGCTATCAAGGTAGAAATGGAAGTTGGTGTTACTTATCCATCTCATAGTTTTGACAAGAAACGAAAGATGGAGTTTAAGGAGAAATCTCAGAATAATGGTGAAAATAAGATGAATGTTTCCTTATGCTCAAAGTGTGGAAAGAAGCATGGTGGAGATTTTCTTAAAGGGACAAGTAAATGTTTCCAATGTAGAAAGGAAGGTCATCGGGCATTTGAATGCCGCAATGATGGGAAGAAGATTCCAAATAATGCGAACAAAGAAAGGGATACACAGAATGAACCTACTACACTTCAATGCTTCAAGTGCAAGGAAATGGGGCATTATGCTAATAAATGCCCTAATCCAAGGGTTAGTGACGATCGGCGTGAGCATCCACTTAAGGAAAAGGACAAAGGGAAGTCACATGCGATCACCATTGGCGATGTTGAATATGACAACGATGTGATGGAATGATTAAGTGTTTATGTAATGGGATTCCAGAATAATGTTGTATATAGTATCGTAGGATATTGGAATATTTATGTTTTGGTATATTGTGGTTTTCAGTAATTTTATGGCATCGGTAACCATGAAAAGTGATTGAAATATTTTTAGAAAGCAGATGATATGAACATAATGAAGGGATAAAGAGAATATAATATGTTTGATAGTATTCATGAGCTCATGATTGATATAAGGACTAAGTGATTTCATGGTTTGAGGATATATAATTTTGAGGATTTTGGTATGTGGAAAGTGTTAACTTTTAACTGCATTCATGTTTTCACTAAGGTTCAATGGATATTAATTCTTCAAGATAATACATGATTAAGGTATTCACATATTTGTAATTTGACCAACAAGATATAACTTATGATATATGGGGGATAAATGATGACATTCACGTGATCATTTTCTTTATACTATGAGCTTCGACCGAAGTATTTTAGATAAGACAAAATATTGGAATGGATTATGTTGGACATAAGTTAGTATTGTTTAAGGATAAAACTTTTTTGATATTGTTGATGGGATGTTATAGTAATATAGAATTACAAAAATGACAACTTGCAGGACGGGCGACAACCCATCACGTCGGACAAGGCTGTGGGAATCGAACCCACAACCAAAGTGCGACTGGCCTTTATCACCTACAACTGGCCTACAGGAAGTCCCTGTTTAGTAGAAACTAGTTTTATTATATTAAGCAGTATGATATATGAAGTATAAGTCCATTTTAGGAACCATATATGATTAATCTCACTATAGATGGACTTATGTATTTGTTGATAACTTTTCTAACCTTTTTTTTGAGACAGATGGAATGACCCATCATTCTATCACATGATCTGCTAACACATCACAAATGACAAATCCAACTTCATTTCTTTAAGAGATGAAGTGGAAATTGTCCAAATAATTACAAACAGTGAGACTATACCAAAATCATGAAAGTATTTCTTCTAATTCTAACTTCAGCAACTTTAGGGAAATGATCTTGAAAACCAAAAATGTTGTCCTAGTGCTCTTATATCTGATGAATCAGATGGTACCTTAGATCGTCACAAATTTATGGCTTTGTGATTACTGGATTTTCCATATCCATGTTCTCTACCACACTCAATCAGAACATGATGGTTAGATTTTTCTTCCATATCCATATTTTCACCTATGTGGAAACCCAGTGATTAGTTTATTTGGGTAACTGTTAGGTTTCATACTTTTTTTTAAAGATTGGTTTTGGTATTCCTTTTTACGATGTGGGTTTATATTAAAGAAACTTTTGAATAGTAAACCATTTATAACCCCGACGAATTTCGAGGGCGAAATTCATTTTAAGGGGGGTAGAATGTAACAGCCCGAGATTTTATGAAAAATATTCTTTTTAATTTCATTAATGTCTTCTGTTGTACGCTACACCAAAAGGAGCTTTCACAACACACATTCTTGACTTGCCTTTCATTACATGCAGCCGCGACCTTCCTCGATAGCGTGTGTAGTACGCAATAACGAGTTTCACTAAACAACAATATGCTATTAAAATATTATTAAAACTAGCCGTTATGAATAGTAATAACCACTTTTTAAAATTTTGTAAATTTTATTTTTCAAAATGGAATTAACTTTTGGATTCATAATATCGAAATTAGATTAGGGTGAAATTTTGGTACTTTTCGGATAACTTTCATTTTCTGATGAATAGTGAAAATTACTAAATTTTAATTAAAAACAACCTTTTTAATCGAAATAATTAATAGTGATAAATTATTAATTTGAGTGATTTTAAAGTATATTTAGAATATATTTTTACAATTTAATACAATGTTGTTAATTGGATGTAATTTCACATTTAAACCAGACATAAACAAGTGTCAATAGTTTGATAGTTATTATCTCTTAAGAACATGCTATTTGTTTTGACGACGGGAATTAATTTTCAAATTAATTAATGCAACTGATATGTTTTGAATTTAGTAAAATAGACATCATTTTTGAGTTCATAATATCAAATATAGCTTAGGCATAATTTTTTGTATTTTTCTGGAAACTTTCTTTTTTTGATGAATAGTGAAACCACTACGTGCTAGTTAAGAAAAATGAATTTTTCATAAAACTTAATTTTAACGCTTCTGTGAGTGGAATTTCAAAAATCTGAGAGACACGGTTGATTTAAGTAAGTAAAATGTGGTTCAATGAGATGAAAATAATTTTTGGTGAATAGTAACTTTTTACTTTTTTTACCACGGTTAAAAGTAAATAGGGTAATTAAGGGAAAAAATGATATTATTATTACCCTAACACATGTCCTAATTCTATTGGATAAGTTTAATTCGACTGAAAAAAACCTTAGTAATAAAATATGACCATTTAGGCCCACTTGGATTAGATTAGTACATTTATTATTAATTTATTTAAAGAAGGGTTAAAATAGTTAAAATCAAAGTTTAATAAGTAAATAATTTTTAATATAAGGTTATACATAAGATAAATTCTACCATAAATAGTCATTAGAAGGCTAAAAATATTTCCTACATAATGGTATTTTATTTGTAATTTTTAGACATTAAATAATTTAATGATGCAGTAATTATCTTATTAATGAAATATTGACATAATTGATGTTATAAATACCCAAATAAATGTAATTTCAGACTTTTTATGAAATCAACTAATTTTCTAGGTTAATATGACATATTATTATTGATTTAATTTACTTTTTTCGAACTAATCATTCTATTATGATTTTTACAAAAATCAATTACAAGATATTGTCAAAATTGACATAAAATAGTTTTTAAAACAAATATTATATTATTAATTGTTATTTTATTCCTAAAAATATAAGGTTCTTAAAAATGACTTATATAAGGTTATATATATTAATAATAAACAACTTGGGGTTCTTGGGCTTCTTATAGTAAGTTTATTAACCTTATAGTATAAGAACACAAGAAGACACGGTAAAAGTAAAATTATTTTACTTAATGTTAAATGTAAATGATAAGGTTAAAATAGGAACCTAAACTTGTCTAAATTCTATTGGATGAGAGGATTTCGACCCATCCCCACCTTATCTTCTAAATGAATCAATTTGGAGCTATTTAAAACCGAATTTGACTTTATAATAAAATAATATTTTTTGTTATTCCAAAGGTGCCCCTCTCCTCCCTTATAAAAGGGAACCTCCTCCCTCTCCTCCTCACACCAATTTGAGCATTAAAGCTCGGCCAAACCCTGACAAAATCTATTATCTACTTCCCTAGTATCATCCTAGAGGTCCTGGTCTTCTTCAAAGACCATCCTTAGTTCTTTAAGTAGAGGTTAAGAAAAGGCGCGTCAAAAAGAGGTAATATCCATTACCGATCTTTTTCAATTTCTTTCTTCTTCAACTTATTCTTCTTTAGTTGTTTCATGATAAAGTAATAACATCAGTATTTCTTATATACTTATATGTTATTATAAATATGAAACAACTCTAATTAACCTTCTATCCATCCTACAGAAAAAGGAAATCACCGCGCGTGCGTACGTACAGAATACCGTCTCTACGCCGTGGTGTAATCTATTTTCCACCACCACCATAATTGGATGGGTATAATGGTGTAATGAGTAACTATATATGATTATTATAAAGTGATATTGATACTGAAATAGTAAACATACACTTCAACACAAGTTCCCGATCATGAGAACAATATCATCGCTCGTGCGTACATACGGACTACCGTCTCCACGACGCGATGAGATTCATTCTCCACATTAACCATTAATGAATGATTATAAAGTATATATAATGAATAATAATGAAATATATGACATGTTAAATTTACTGTATTTATGTATATATATATTTGTATGTCATCTAATTACTTCCACTCAAGACAATAAGGAAAGGAAAACAACGTTCATGCGTATGTACGGACTACAGTCTCCATGAACGGTGTGTTTCATTTCATTTATCTATCTATTATATATATATATACTTAATATATATGATATATAAATCATGTTTTATATTCTAGAATTAAGTAAATCATGATATAAGTAATAAGAATTTCAAGAACAACAAGTCCAAACACCAACGATAAATGAAACGATTTTACCCAAAACACTTCTTTAACATGGAATTTACAAAAGAACAAGTAATATAAAGTCATAAGTGAACCATATATGATATCATAACAATGAATATGATTCTTTAATAAGTTAATGACATTATTTAAATCATTATATATGAGGTTCGGATACGTACAAAGTATATCGAACATAAGGTAAGGGAAATATCACAATCTCATTTTTATCCAAGATTGTTTATACTTTGTTATTTACTGGGGTGTATTTTCTCATCCACATCCATGTTTCCTCAATATGTAATATTATTTCCATCCACCTACACTTGTTTAAATCCAATTTTACCCTTCAGTGAGTTTTTAGTAAAAGATATGAAAGGAATCTTTTGTCGTTTTTCGTACGAGGTACTTTTTGACTTTTCCAACAAAAGTACGAGAAGAATGTTTTTTTAACTTATACGGCATGAATGTATTTTTAAAAAATTATTTCCAAGAATATTACTTTACAAGTTTTCATGTTTATTTTTAATAAACTTATTTTAGTATAAAATTGTATGACATGTTAAGAAAAGAAAATGTTTTTTAAGTAGAAATGATATTTTCCTCAAGAATGGAGTTCAAGTGTTTTATCAAAATTATTTTCCATATAAGATAATAAAGGGTTATGTTTATATCCCTATTATTACATTGATTTGATTATGTTTTGATGGAATTATTTTTATGAATTCCTTTATCTTATATGAATTGTTTTATGATGTCACGATGTTTAAGATTCCCATTTTTATTACATGGGTTATGCAATGATGTATGATTTAAGATTTTGTGGCACACATAAGAATGGTATAATTATGAGATGGGTGGGACCTATATCTCCCTCCAATGCATTGGGTACAGATTTTATATCTCATGAGATAGACATGGCTGGAACGGTAGGTTATACCGGTTCAGTGAAACATGACTGAAATGAGGAATGCCCTCAGTTCAAAAATAGACTTTGTCCATTAAGATAGTCTTGGAAATGAGTCTTGACTAGCAAGATAAGATTCTCTATGATTATGTGTATATGCCACAAAGTTTCATGTGTTATGTTATGATTATTGGGATTCTATTTCACTACAATGATTTATCCCATGTCTTGAAATTATGATCTCTTTTGCAGGTTTAGATTTCCAAAAGATATGTTCTTATGAATATGACGTGATTGATATTTCTTTTGTTTACCCTTACTGAGCATTTGAGCTCACCCTTTTATGTTTTCTTTTCCCCAGGATATAAAGAATGGTTTTAGGTAAAAAAAAGGAAGATCTTTATGGGGGATTTTGAAGATCTTTGTAGAGACCCGTATCCTGACGTACATTGACATTTCATTACATTTTCGGAATACTTAGTACATAACAAAAACACACACACAAGGATCGTAATAGTTTAGTGTCTTTGGAAACTCGGAATAAAATCTTCTAATCATGGTGAAAGATCTTCAACATCTCCCATAAAGATCTTCCTTTTTTTTTACCTAAAACCTTTCTTTATATCCTGGGGAAAAGAAAACATAAAAGGGTGAGCTCAAATGCTCAGTAAGGGTAAACAAAAGAAATATCAATAACATCGTATTCATAAGAACATAACATTTTGGAAATCATAACCTGCAAAAGAGAGCATAATTTCATAACATGGGATAAATCATGGTAGTGAAATGTAATCACAATAATCATAACTTAAAACATGAAACTTTGTGGCATTCACACATATTCATAGAGAATCATTTCTTGTTAGTCAAGACTCATTTCCAAGACTATCTTAGTGGACAAAGTCTCTTTCTGAATCGAGTAACCCTCGTTTCAGTCCTGTTTCACTGAACCGGTATAACCTACCATTCCAGCCATGTCTATCTCATAAGATATAAAATCTTTACCCAATTCATTGGAGGGAGATATAGGTCCCACCCATCTTATAATGAATCCTTTCTTATGTGTTCCACATAATCATAAACCATACATCATAGCGTAACCCATGTAATAAAAATGGAATTCTTAAAAAAAATGACATCATAAAACAATTAATATAAGATAAAGGAATTCATAAAAATATTTCCATCACAACATAATCAAATCCATGTAATAATAGGGATAAAAACATAACCCTTTATTATCTTAGATGGAAAATAATTTTGATAAAACACTTGAACTCCTTTCTTGAGGAAAATATCCTTTCTACTTTAAAATCACTTTTCCTTTCTTAACATGTCATAAAATTATAAACTAAAAGAAGTTGATTAAAAATAAACTTGAAAACTTGTAAAGGAAGCTTCTTGGAAGTAATGTTTTAAAAATCCATTCATGCCGTATAAGTTAAAAAAAACATTCTTCGTACTTTTGTCGGAAAAGTCAAAAAGTACCTCATATGACAAAAGATTCCTTTCATAAATATTACTAAAAACTCACCGAAGGGTAAAAAAATGGATTTAAACAATTTTAGGTGGATGGAAACAATATTACATATTGAGGGAACATGGATGTGGATGATAAAATACACCCCAGTAATTACCAAAGTAAATACAATCTCGGATAAAAGTGAGATTGTGATATTTCCCTTACCTTAGGTCCGATTTGCTTTGTACATGTCCGAAGCTCCTGTATAATGGTTTAAATAATGTTATTGACTTATTCCAGAATCATACATATTGATATGATATCATATATGGTCATATTCTTAGCTTCTTGTTAGTAATATTTCATTGTTACTTGTTACTCGGGTCTTTATTTCCCTTTTGTTCTTATGCGTGTTTTGCCGAATAAATCCTTATTCTTATTTTAAGGTTATAGATACCCTATATCCAGAATGGTATTAGTGTAACATATATCATATTTATTCATTCAATTCATTTATATAATTACTATGTAATGATGATCATGTAGAACGAGTCGCATCACATCGTGGAGACGGTATTCCGTACGTACGCACGAGTGATGATATCGTTCCTATGATCGTGGAATTGTATTGGAGTATATATATATTATTTCAGTATCAATATTAATTTATAATAATCATAAATAGTTACTCATTACACCATTATACCCATCCTTTTAAGGTGGTGGTGGAAAATAGATTACACCACGGCGTGGAGACGGTATTCCGTACGTACGCACGCGCGGTGATTTCATTTTTCCGTAGGATGGATAGAAGGTGAATTAGGGTTTTTTCATATTTATAATAACATATAAGTATGTAAGTAATACTGATGTTATTACTTTATCATGAAACAACTAAAGAAGAAGAAGTTGAAGAAGAAAGAAATTGAAAAGATCGGTAATGGATATTACCTCTTCTTTGGAACGCTTCTTTGAATCCTCCACTTAGGGAACTAATATTGGTCTTTGAAGAAGACCAGGACCTCTAGGATTATTCTAGGGAAGTGGAGAAGAGATTTTGGCAGGGGTTGGCCGAGCTTGAGTGCTCAAATTGGTGTGAGGAGGAGGGGGAGGAGGTACCCTTTTATAAGGGAGGAGAGGGCCACCTTAGGAATATCTCAAAATATTATTTTACATTAAAGTCAAAATCAGTTTATAATGGTTCCAAAGGGTCTTATTTCTAAGCTAAAGTGGGGATGGGTCGAAATCCTATCATCCAATAGGATTTAGACAAGTTTAGGGTATTATTTTAACCTTATCAATTAGATTTAACTCTAAGTTAAATAATTTAACTTTTACCGTGTCTTTTTGTTTTCGTTCACTATATGGTTAATACACTTACTATAACATGCCAAAAGAACCCCAAATTGTTTATTATTAATATATATATCCTTATCTAAGTTATTCGGCAGAACCTTAGATTTTTAGGAATAAAATAACAATTAATAATATAATATTTGATTTAAAAACTATTTTGTCTCAATTTTGACACTATTTGATATATGATTTTTGTGAAAGTCATAACAGAATTATATGTTCGAACCAAGTTGATTAAATCAACACTAATATATCATAGTAACCTAGAAAATTAGTGTATTTCATAAAAAGTCTCAAATTACATTCATTTGAGCATTTATATCATCAATTATGTTAATATTTCCTTAAAAGGGTAATTACTGCATCATCGTTGTGTCATAAATAAATTAATTTATTTAAAGTCTAAAATTTATAAATAAAATATCATTATGTAGGAAATCTTTTTATCTTTCTAATGAATATTTATAGTCGAATTTAGCTTATGTATAACCCCATATTAAAAATGTTTTAGTTATTAAACTTTGATTTTAACTATTTTAACTATTCATTAAATAAAATAATATTAAATGTCATAATCTAATCCAAGTGGACCTAAATGGTCATATTATATTCATAAGGTTTTTTTGGTCGAATTACACTTATCCAATAGAATTAGGACATGTGTTAGGGTAATAGTAATATCATATTTACCCTTAGTTACCCTATTTACTATTAACCGTGGTAAAAAAAAGTAAAAAGTTACTATTCACCAAAAATTATTTTCATCTCATTGAACCAAATTTTAGTCCTTGATATTAACCGTGTCTGTTGGATTTTCGAAATTCCATTCACAGAAGCGGTAAAATTAAGTTTTATGCAAAATTCAGTTTTTAACCTACCACTTAGTGGTTTCACTATTCATCAAAAATTGAAAGTTTTCAGAAAAATACCAAAATTTCATCCTAAGCTATATTTAATATTCCGAATTCAAAAATGAAGTCTATTTTACCAAATTCATAACATAGAAGTTGCATTAATTAATTTTATAATTAAATCCCGCTGTTAAAACAAATAGCGTGTTTTTAAGAAACAATATCTACCAAAAGATTGACACTTGATTATGTCTGGTTTAAATGTGAAATTACATCCAATGACCAACATTGTATTAAATTGTAAAAATATATTCTAAATATACTTTTAAACCACTCAATTTAATGATTTATCACTATTAATTATTTCGATTAAAAAAAAGTTTTTTTTAATTATAATTTAGTAATTTTCACTATTCATCAGAATATGAAAGTTATCCGAAAAGTACCAAAATTTCACCTTAGGCTAAATTCGATACTCCGAATCCATAAATGAAGTCCATTTTGAAAAATAAATTTTACAAAATTTCAAAAAGTGGTTATTACTATTCACAACAGCTAGTTTTAATAATTAACATATCGTTGTTTAGTGAAACTTGGTGTTGCGTACAACACACGCTATCGAGGAAGGTCGCAATTGCGTGTAATGGAAGGCAAGTCAAGGATGTGTGTTGTGCAAGCTCCTTTTGGTGTAGCGTACAACACAAGACATAAATAAAATTAAAAGGAAGATTTTTCATAAAATCTCGGGTTGTTACATTCTACCCCCCTTAAAATGAATTTCGCCCTCGAAATTTGTCGGGGTTATAAATGGTTTACTATTCGAAAGTTTCTTTAATAGAATCCAACATCGTAAAAAAAATACCAAAACCTGGCTTTAAAAACTAAAGTATGAAATGTAACGATTACACAAATAAACTAATCACTGGGTTTCCACATAGGTGGAAATATGGATATGGAAAAGAAATCTAACCATCATGTTCTGATGGAGAGTGGTAGAGAACATGGATATGGAAAAGCCAGTAATCACAAATCCATAAATTTGTGATGATCTAAGGTACCATCTGATTCATCAGGTATAAGATCACTAGGACAACATTTTTGGTTTTCAAGATCATTTCCCTAAAGTTGAAAATTTGAATTAGAATAAATACTTTCTTTATTTTGGTACAATATCACTGTTGTTCATGCCTTGAACAATTTCCACTTCATCTCTTAAATAAATGAAGTTGAATTTGTTATTCGTGAAGTGTTAGCAGATCATGTGATAGAATGACGGGTCATTCCATCTGTCTTAAACAAAAGGTTAGAAAAAATTATATACATAAGTCGATATATAGTGAGATTAATCACATATGGTTCCTAAAATGGACTTATACTTCATATATCATACTGCTTAATATAATAAAACTAGTTTCTACTAAACAGGGACTTCCTGTAGGCCAGTGGTAGGCGATAAAGGCCAGTCGCACTTCGGTTGTGGGTTCGATTCCCACATCCTTGTCCGACGCGATGGGCTGTCGCCCGTCCTGCAGGTTTTCCTTTTTCTAAAACTATAATACTATAACATCCCATCAATAATATCGAAAAAAACTTCTATCCTTAAACAATACTAACTTATGTCCAACATAATCCATTCCAATCTTTAGGATTATCCATAATACCGCTCTCATAACATAGTGAAAACGATTACCAGAGATTTAACACCATCGTCGATCCCCATATATCATAAGATATGTTTTGTTGGTCACATTCCAAACATTCAAAGTCCTTAATAATGTATTCTCTTGAATACCCATTGAACCATAGTGAAAACTTGAATGCAGTTAAAAGTTAACACTTTTCACATACCAAAATCCTCAAAATTCTATATACTCAAACCATGATATCACTTAGTCCTTATATCAATCATGAGCTCATGAATACTATCAAACATTTAATTTTCTCCTTATCCCTTCATTATGCGCATATCATCTACATTCCAAAAATATTTGAATAACCTTTCATGGATACTGGTAACATTAATCATACACTTTCAAAACACAAGGAAAGACAACAGTGTAACAATCCATAGATGTCTCTTTATTCCATAGTAGCATGAGATTACTTATACAAAATTACACATGATAAACATGTAATCATTCCACTACATTCTTAAACCATTGACCGAGCTTCAAAAATTCTTTCATCTCACATATCATTTGTAGTCTCTTCATCATCATCCACATAAATACTACCCATATGACCATACTGATTCTCTTCATGAGTCTTTCCCTTAGGGAATTTGTTTGCATAATGCCCATACATTCCACATTTAAAACACTTAACCATTTTTGATGTCATAGAAATACCATTATCCTCATCCATGGTGTTAACCGACCCTTTTCCTTTGCACTTACTTGCTTTGTGTCCTTCGTTTCCACACCCAAATCATCTTCCAGTTCCCTTGAAACATTCTCCTTGATGCCTCTTCCCACATGATTTACATAGGGGAAATTGAACTTTCTTTCCTCTATGATCATCCTGAAACTCCATCTTTCTCTTATTAGACGAGTCAGGAAACTTACAAAATTTTACTTTATTGATCATATTATGAGATTGCTGATTAGGCATAATAATAATGTTTGGACCTCCAAATCCCATTTCATTTGGTTTCTCATGAAGAATATCATTCCATTGTCCATCATATCCTTCATTATCGTGAATCATCTTGTTTCCAGCCATTTTCTAAAACCCAAAAGAATAGTGTGAGGGGAAAAAATCATAATAAAAGGGTGAGTAACTTCAATATCTAACTTATTTGGTTTAATATAATATCGTTACCATAGTTCTAGGACTATATCCTATACGTATACTTATCCTTAGAGACATACCTAAACATACCTTAGAAATATCTCTAGGGATCTCACTAACATTTTCGCGTCCTAGTTTCCAAAGGTTGACTAAACCTTTCCTCTGATACCAACTGTAGAGACCCGTATCCTGACGTACATTGACATTTCATTACATTTGCGGAATACTTAGTACATAACAAAAACACACACACAAGGATCGTAATAGTTTAGTGTCTTTGGAAACTCGGAATAAAATCTTCTAATCGTGGTGAAAGATCTTCAACATCTCCCATAAAGATCTTCCTTTTTTTTTTACCTAAAACCTTTCTTTATATCCTGGGGA
This sequence comes from Viscum album, assembly GCA_963277665.1. Taxonomy (NCBI): domain Eukaryota; kingdom Viridiplantae; phylum Streptophyta; class Magnoliopsida; order Santalales; family Viscaceae; genus Viscum; species Viscum album. Next base: position 1,627,564,857 of record OY728121.1, on the reverse strand, counting down.
AAAGAAATAATAAAAGGGTGAGCTCAAATGCTCAGTAAGGGTAAACAAAAGAAATATCAATCACATCGTATTCATAAGAACATAACATTTTGGAAATCATAACCTGCAAAAGAGAGCATAATTTCAAAACATGGGATAAATCATGGTAGTGAAATGTAATCACAATAATCATAACTTAAAACATGAAACTTTGTGGCATTCACACATATTCATAGAGAATCATTTCTTGTTAGTCAAGAATCATTGCCAAGACTATCTTAGTGGACAAAGTCCCTTTCTGAATCGAGTAACCCTCGTTTCAGTCCTGTTTCACTGAACCGGTATAACCTACCGTTCCAGCCATGTCTATCTCATGAGATATAAAATCTTTACCCAATGCATTGGAGGGAGATATAGGTCCCACCCATCTTATAATGAATCCTTTCTTATGTGTGCCACATAATCATAAACCATACATCATAGCGTAACCCATGTAATAAAAATGGAATTCTTAAAAAACATGACATCATAAAACAATTCATATAAGATAAAGGAATTCATAAAAATATTTCCATCACAACATAATCAAATCCATGTAATAATAGGGATAAAAACAGAACCCTTTATTATCTTAGATGGAAAATAATTTTGATAAAACACTTGAACTCCATTCTTAAGGAAAATATCCTTTCTACTTTAAAATCACTTTTCCTTTATTAACATGTCATAAAATTATAAACTAAAAGAAGTTGATTAAAAATAAACTTGAAAACTTGTAAAGGAAGCTTCTTGGAAATAATGTTTTAAAAATCCATTCATGTCGTATAAGTTAAAAAAAACATTCTTCGTACTTTTGTCGGAAAAGTAAAAAAGTACCTCATATGAAAAAAGATTCCTTTCATAGATATTACTAAAAACTCACCGAAGGGTAAAAAAATGGATTTAAACAATTGTAGGTGGATGGAAACAATATTACATATTGAGGGAACATGGATGTGGATGATAAAATACACCCCAGTAATTACCAAAGTAAATACAATCTCGGATAAAAGTGAGATTGTGATATTTCTCTTACCTTAGGTCCGATTTGCTTTGTACGTGTCCGAAGCTCCTATATAATGGTTTAAATAATGTTATTGACTTATTCCAGAATCATACATATTGATATGATATCATATATGGTCATATTCTTAGCTTCTTGTTAGTAATATTTCATTGTTACTTGTTACTCGGGTCTTTATTGCCCTTTTGTTCTTATGCGTGTTTTGCCGAATAAATCCTTATTCTTATTTTAAGGTTATAGATAACTTATATCCAGAATGGTATTATTGTAACATATATAATATTTATTCATTAAATTCATTTATATAATTACTATGTAATGATGATCATGTAGAACGAGTCGCATCACATCGTGGAGACGGTATTCCGTACGTACGCACGAGTGATTATATCATTCCTATGATCGTGGAATTGTATTGGAGTATATATATATTATTTTAGTATCAATATTACTTTATAATAATCATAAATAGTTACTCATTACACCATTATACCCATCCTTGTAAGGTGGTGGTGGAAAATAGATTACACCACGGCGTGGAGACGGTATTCCGTACATACGCACGCGCGGTGATTTCATTTTTCCGTAGGATGGATAGAAGGTGAATTTGGGTTTTTTCATATTTATAATGACATATCAGTATGTAAGTAATACTGATGTTATTACTTTATCATGAAACAACTAAAGAAGAAGAAGTTGAAGAAGAAAGAAATTGAAAAGATTGGTAATGGATATTACCTCTTCTTTGGAACGCTTCTTTGAATCCTCCACTTAGGGAACTAATATTGGTCTTTGAAGAAGACCAGGACCTCTAGGATTATTCTAGGGAAGTGGAGAAGAGATTTTGGCATGGGTTGGCCGAGCTTGAGTGCTCAAATTGGTGTGAGGAGGAGGGGGAGGAGGTACCCTTTTATAAGGGAGGAGAGGGGCACCTTAGGAATATCTCAAAATATTATTTTACATTAAAGTCAAAATCAGTTTATAATGGTTCCAAAGGGACTTATTTCGAAGCTAAAGTTGGGATGGGTCGAAATCCTATCATCCAATAGGATTTAGACAAGTTTAGGGTATTATTTTAACCTTATAAATTAGATTTAACTCTAAGTTAAATAATTTAACTTTTACCGTGTCTTTTTGTTTTCTTTCACTATATGGTTAATAAACTTACTATAACATGCCAAACGAACCCCAAATTGTTTATTATTAATATATATATCCTTATATAAGTCATTTGGCCTAACCTTATATTTTTAGGAACAAAATAACAATTAATAATATAATATTTGATTTAAAAACTATTTTGTCTCAATTTTGACACTATTTGATATATGATTTTTGTGAAAGTCATAACAGAATTATATGTTCGAAAAAAGTTGATTAAATCAACACTAATATATCATAGTAACCTATAAAATTAGTGGATTTCATAAAAAGTCTCAAATTACATTCATTTGAGCATTTATAACATCAATTATGTTTTTATTTTTTTAAAAGGGTAATTACTGCATCATCGTTGTGTCATAAATAAATAAATTTATTTAAAGTCTAAAATTTATAAATAAAATATCATTATGTATGAAATCTTTTTATCTTTCTAATGAATATTTATAGTCGAATTTATCTTATGTATAACCCCATATTAAAAATGTTTTAGTTATTAAACTTCGATTTTAACTATTTTAACTATTCATTAAATAAAATATTATTAAATGTCATAATCTAATCCAAGTGGACCTAAATGGTCATATTATATTCATAATGTTGTTTTTGGTCGAATTAAACTTATCCAATAGAATTAGGACATGTGTTAGGGTAATAGTAATATCATATTTACCCTTAGTTACCCTATTTACTATTAACCGTGGTAAAAAAAAGTAAAAAGTTACTATTCACCAAAAATTATTTTCATCTCATTGAACCACATTTTAGTCCTTTATATTAACCGTGTCTGTCGGATTTTTGAAATTCCATTCACAGAAGTGGTAAAATTAAGTTTTATGCAAAATTCAGTTTCTAACCTACCACTTAGTGGTTTCACTATTCATCAAATATTGAAAGTTTTCAGAAAAATACCAAAATTTCATCCTAAGATATATTTCATATTCCGAATTCAAAAATGAAGTCTATTTTACCAAATTCATAACATAGAAGTTGCATTAATTAATTTTATAATTAAATCCCGCTGTTAAAACAAATAACGTGTTTTTAAGAAACAATATCTACCAAAAGATTGACACTTGATTATGTATGGTTTAAATGTGAAATTACATCCAATGACCAACATTGTATTAAATTGTAAAAATATATTCTAAATATACTTTAAAACCACTCAATTTAATGATTTATCACTATTAATTATTTCGATTAAAAAAAAGTTGTTTTTAATTATAATTTAGTAATTTTCACTATTCATCAGAATATGAAAGTTATCCGAAAAGTACCAAAATTTCACCTTAGGCTAAATTCGATACTCCGAATCCATAAATGAAGTCCATTTTGAAAAATAAAATTTACAAAATTTCAAAAAGTGGTTATTACTATCCACAACAGCTAGTTTTAATGATTAACATATCGTTGTTTAGCGAAACTTGGTGTTGCGTACAACACACGCTATCGAGGAAGGTCGTGATTGCGTGTAATGGAAGGCAAGTCAAGAATGTGTGTTGTGCAAGCTCCTTTTGGTGTAGCGTACAACACAAGACATAAATAAAATTAAAAGGAACATTTTTCATAAAATCTCGGGCTGTTACAATCTTTCACCACGATTAGAAGATTATATTCCGAGTTTCCAAAGACACTAAACTATTACGATACTTGTGTGTGTGTTTTTGTTATGTACTAAGTATTCCGCAAAAGTAATCTAATGTCCATGTACGTCAGGATTTGGGTCTCTACAGTATGATTGGACCATAATACATGGAGGATGTTGTATGACCAATAATTCTTTTTTTGTTCACTATATTATGAATTATATTTCATAGTGTCTTATTAAAGGCTTTTATCTATCTATTTTCCACTTCATGATATTGATATGTGTGATTTGACTTGATATTGTACTCTAGTTGTATTTTCTTCAACTCTGTAGAATATAAGTTGGTATTTTTGTCTGTCAATATCATGTGAGGGACTCCAAAACTGGTGATGATATGGGATATGAGAAGTTGATGAAATTCTTCATCCTAGCTTCATAGAGGGGTATTTTCGTCATTCAATTTAGAAAATAAGTTGGTATTAGTATGGATATAACTAAATTTCTTAGCTGTATCAGGGGGATATGGCCCCACAACAACCATTCCTCAAATTAAAAATGACTAGAAATATTTAGCCGTATTTAGAAATTTTGGGAATTCATGGATTGAGTTTGAATGGATATAGAATTTATGAAATCTCTGGGTGAATTAAAAAAAGTCCCATATCATGGTTTTCTAGTAGTAAACCACATAATTTTGTGGGAGGGCCTGGTTCCATACTGATGAATGTCGTAGGATCATGCATGGAATTCTCCCATGACAGAGTGAATCTCAATGTATACTATAAATCTGAGGAGGTCTCTATGAAAACCACTCTTTTAGATGACTTTTTGATCATTTGGGTCATCCTATTGGGTAATTTTCATTGTAAGGAACCAAATATGTTCTCATATAGCTCAATCCACTGGGAGAGCCCCATTTCATAGATAACCTATTATGTTCTCCATCAATCCATGGGGGGGGGTATTAGTTCATCATGCTCTGGGTTAGTGTGAAACTTATTGATTTATTCCATATCAAAGATGATTATCAATAAGACCATTCATTGGTACATGATACATTAGGTTTCTTCATCTTAATCAGGGACATCCGAAACTATGGTTGTATTAGACGACATGTCCGCATGAGAATTCGGTGATCGGGGAACATGATGTAATGTGGGATCAAAAGGTAATTATTCCATAAATCCACTAATGTGGCCTGTGAGAAGGGTTAATTAAACCTTTGTAATTTAATATTCACCATTGATCTTCTTTATCACAATTTTTTAACCCCCTTTGATATACATATAGGCTATCTAAATCTATAAGGATTGTTCTATTCCAAATATAAGGGATTGGTATTCATTCTCATTATTCATCTAAACCTCGAATAGTTTGAAAGAGTTGTGGTCAAATAATTTTTTTAGAAAGAAAAATAAAATACCTATTCCAAACCAATTGAGAATTGTATTTTCCATCATTTTTTATTATAAGAATATAGGAGGTTCCATCAAAGTACATCTCCAATGATCAGGGAGTTTCATGGGAAAAGAAGACCTCCTCATTTAAGAGATCAGTGTCTACTAGTGGATTTTCTTGTATGGGATGTGATGTGGGGAAATCAGCCCGGGCTTACCCTTTCACCAATTTATGTGATACGAACTGCATGTCGTATTGCTGCAGAATGACCACCCATTTAGCCAGGTGACTAGTCAACATTGGATGGATAAGGATATACTTGAGTATATCAATGCAATAGAGTATATGGAATTCATGCTAATACATGCAATGCATCTTCCTTTTCAATATAATGATGAATGAAATGTAGTTCTTATCGACATTAGAGTATCATGTCTCAGTTCCTTGAACTTTTTGGTTGAGGTAGTAAATACTATTATTTCTCCAGGAATCATTTGTATGTATGAAGAGAGTTCCCAGTGAGTTTTCCATGGAGTCCACATACAAGATGAGTGTCTTCTATTCCAGCAGAGGCATCAAAACTGATGGGTGAAGTAGATACAACATGATACTTATGAAGTGTTATTGTTACTCATATTCCCATTGGTAGGTGATTACCTTCATCAGTATCTAGGTTAATAGTAGAGATTTGGTTGTCAAGTTGGATATTAAATAATGAATGTAGGTGAGGTTACCATTGATCACCCTTAGTTATTTGAATTTTATGTGGGGTAATGTTAAAAATATTAAACTATTCCTTTTTTAGGTCAACCTCGATGCCCTAGTGGTGTGCCATAAAGAAAATGAATTTAACTAATGTAATTCTAAAATATTATTTCAACAAATTTATTTTCAGATTTCACGGTCATAGCTTTTCAATGACTATTTGGAGATCCGTGAAGTGATCACATTATTATTGGGATTTGAAAACTGAATCATTGATATAAAATTGATCCATACCTCCTAAGAATGGATTAATTTTATAATTCATGTAATTATTATAATTGGAACTAGCATTATTTAAGACAAATATCATGAATTGATAGAAAAATATCCCCTAGGCTCTATAAAGTTAGTGTCTTCTTCATTGACAATGGTCATCTTTATTTGAGTTTACCCTGAGTACCCATCCATGATGGCAAGGTCTACGAAGCTAGAAGTTGAATCAATCAAGAGTTATGTGATCCAAAATGGGAATTCATCATTTAAAAATTATTGATTAAACTATCTAAAATCGATGCAGACACTAATATTCCCATTCTTTTTCACGACATAGATGATATTGGAAAGCCATCTTGGGTATTTAACTTCTCGAATGAAGTTGGATTTGATAAATTTCTCAACTTCTACCTATAAATTGGTCACATGAGAGGTGTGAATCCTCTTCTATGTATTCCTAAAGTCCTAATTTTCTTCAGGTAAGCCAAGATGGTGTGTAGACACATCTGGATTTAGTCTGAGAATTTTTGTATAGTTACAAGAGAAAACATATCAATGTTTACTTAGAAATGAGATGTGAATCTATTTATCATAAAGGGGAATGAAGGAACTAATCAATATAGGTCATGGGTCCTCTTATACTGCCATATTTAACTATCTGATATCATCTATTGTGGTGGAGACAAAATCATCGAGTGAGGGAGGGGCATTCTTGAGGTCAGTATCCTCTTCTTCTATCTTTGAGTCTATGGAGACCATTTCAGATGAAGTTAAAAATACGGGGGATTCTCTATCACTGTCAAGGTGAGAGAGGATAGGGGAAGGGGAATTATCTTCCACTATTTCATGAGTCATTATAGAGATATGTAAAAGTTGATCGTCTTTTATAAAAAAGTTGGTGATATAAGGGTCTTGGTCATCTGGGATTAGGTCTATTACCTCAACCATATTTATTGGGATCGAATAGTCATTGTCGATCATACACTAGGGATTTTCAGGGGTATTCCCAAAGATTTTGGGCACTGAGACCAGTATATCATCATCCAACATTGGATATTTTAAATCCATTTTATAGAAACATTCTCTAGCATATGTGGATTCTCAAATCTCAAAGGGGGAACTATTACCATGAAGTATGCTGAACTTTCTAAAGTTGTGGTATTTTCAACACTGGTGGAATGTTGAAGGTACCACCAGGTGGATATAGAGAATGGTAATTGCATGATGTATATTATATGTGGTGTCTTTCTAGATAACCATAAAAAATTATATAGGTGGGATCACAAACTAATATTTGAGCTTGATATTCCTGATAGGTATTTTATCACACTTATCAAACCATTGAATGGTCATGTTTATAGTAGATAAGTCCCAAATACTATATCACAAACATTTTAGGGTATGAACCAATATAAGGTTGATACAATAACCTTTATCAACCAAATAAATTCAGAAATATACATTATTGAACCTTTTAGAAACTTATTGGGGAATTATGTGCCCTTGGATGACCTCATCCTCATCCTGGTGAGTGGACAAGGTGGAACCAGGGAATTTTGGTTGAATGGTATCCACTCGATAAGCCTCAGCTGTAGAGACTTTGTCAAAAACTCATACAGTCTCTAGAGGGCTTCAAAAAGTTGTTCCCTATGATATTTTGAATGATGGAGTGCATCATGGATTGAGATCATATTTGGGAAAACCTATAGCTATTTTAGAATTAAATAATTTTGTGCCAGAGGTCATCAATTCTTGAGGTGGGGTTTCTCTTTAATATGTGGCTTAGGAGTTAAGGCATTTGAGGTGGATGGGACTGGGTCATATTTCAAGGTTGAGGGGGGCATCTAAAACGAATGGTGTAGGTTTCACAATACTTCCCTGTTGTTTGGTATAATCAGATAATCTCACCCCCCCAATAGGCAATCATGTACGGAAATTGAGAATGGATGAAACCTAAAGGGTTCTAGGAAACCTCCATGCCTCTTTTTGTCCTGTTGGAGTTCTTATCCATAGGTATCGGATGCATATATGACTTCTGTGGGTACATGAATAAAATATTGGTTTGTCCCATTCCTTACTTGTCCCATGTATCCTTTTTGATTATTTATATGGCCTCTCGTTCCATGTTTATGTGTGAGAAACCCATATTCTGAGGAATATTCATCATTAGAGAAGGGGCCTTCTAATTTTATCACTTTTATAGAACCAAATATGATCCCTTCATCCGATGAGATTTTCATTTGGTGGGGAGGTTCCTGTGCTTCAAATTTTGTGGGGAAGAAACCAACAAGTGTCAGAGCATACATTGGAGCAGAATATGAATACTCCTCTTTTTCTTATTCTTGCTTATGATGGTCATTCCAACCTTTGGGAGGAAAATCTGATGTAACCTAATTGGGTGGTTGAGCTATTTTGGGTCTACATAGCTATGCTCTTAGAATTACATGAGGTCGGTCAACTATTTTTAAGCCATCCAATTGTTAAACTCTCAGACCTACCTTGCTGGAACTTTCATTCAATCAGACTCTTCTTCTGACTGGGAAATAGTTATACAAGACAATTTCTATAAGAAGTTATCTAGAACCACCTATATGGAATTGACCATTCCATGTAGTAGTTTGGATGATTTGTGAGGTTGAGATAATAAAGCATCTTAGGTTGTGGTATCTTGAGTAGGTTATTGTACATGATTTATATGAATTAACTGGGGAATTGTTCATTTTAGAAGGAGTATGGTTTATTTATCCACTCCTCAAATATTTAGAGACCTCGATTTTTCTAAGCCTCTTGATTTGGAGGATTATGTGATTTCTACAACTGGATAGGAAGTGTTTGGTGGATCAAGACCATCCCTAGTTATTGGATGGGCAATGGTGCTATCCTAAGAGTGAAAACCATAGATTAGTCCTTGCCTATACTTTTCCCATATTTTTAGGATAAGAGTTGATATTTGGATCGGTTTCTCTAAATGCATCTTCCATACATTGGGCCATTTTGGTGATCTAAAAAAATTATCCTAGACACTTTATTGATATTATATGTGTCTACGAATCATTATATATATTTTCAGCATGGAGTTATTGAAATTTATCTTATGAGATAGGGATACTGAGTGAATAGTTTAAACTAGTCCACCTGGATATGAATTCAGACACCCTTTCATTTTCATGTTTCTTGTAGTTTTTCTGGTCGACGATTTCCATATTCCCTAGTGTAGTGCGGAATTGGTAAAGTAATTGAAGATGATGTTATTTACATAAATCAATTTATCCTATAGGAATATTTTTGTACCAAACAAAGGCTATCCCTATCGAAGTATGTACAAAATAGCTCATCATAGTTTCCTCTTGTAGATCTTGAGGGAGAATCATTATCCCACGTCAAGATAAAAAGTGTGTGAGATGTTGTTCATGGTTTCCCGCACCATAAAAGGTAGATAAGGTGTGATTTCCAAAATTTGATGGAGTAGAAGTGTGATCCACCCATTCAGGATATGGATTCTCCTTAGGCTGTACAGATTCACACCACCCTTCCATGGATTTCATTAGAGTAGCTTGGGACACAATTACATAAAGAATCTCTAGGGAAACTAATGTTTGAGCAGTGTCCCATCTATGTGGAGAGGATGGGGTAGGATGAGGTGTCCTCGCCTTTATCTCCCATTGATTCTCGATTCATCCTAAGACTGAATGATCACCCTAGTGAGGGAGAGGTTTTCTCCACAACTGAGGGATGTTAGGATCATTTTTGACTTCCCCATTAATGTAGACTAGTTTCTTAGATACAGATTCACCTTGTCACTTAGAAACTTCCCTCACTAGGGGATCAACTCTTATAGGATGATTAATATTTTCCTCATCCTGAAGGGAATACCTAATGGGAATATTTATTCTACGTAGCTCCCCATTGAGCTGATTGAGGGTTCGTATTTAATTCTTATGTTGTGAAAACTGTTCCTCCAAGTAAGGAACATTAAATTTTAGGGGTAAGGAATGGGATGTAACCACTCAATTTCCCTTTTCATTGGTAGTGTTCTAATAGAGAGATGGAAAAACGATATTTTGAGGTGTCGGGTTTTGGAGACTCCTTTGGTTTTAGGATCACAAAGACTCGGTTGGTTCATCTAGATCACCCTCCTCTCACGGCAGGTTTTTCACGTTGTGTCCCTATTCATTTTTGACTTGATAATCAATATTTTATTTGTTGATAGTAACACCATTATCATTAGAATATTAGAAAATGGTTGCTATCACATTACTTTTAGCACAATAGGATGATTCTACACTACCTGTATTAGGGTAATTCCTTGAACCCCTATCCATATTGGGTTGTTTTAGATTTCATACCTGATAGGATCTAATTAACTTCACTGCACACTCAATATATCACAACCTATGAGTATTGACCTTGAGGGAGTTTCTGGTTATGATTACTAAATGTGCCTAGAATAGAAATGGTTTTTCTTGTAGTGGGAGGAACCAATGGGGTGTTGACTGTCAATATATAATTCCCAACATGGAGATGACTGATTCTATCTATGGGGACAATGGTGTTAAATCTTCCCCCGTATCTATGGGTTGGGTGTTATTTGGGGCCAAAATTTTCATTGATTAATCCTTTTTTCAGATCTGATGTTTCTAGTCAAGGATTTGAGGATTTAGAAGATGGTCACTGAGATATAAATACCACAATCTGAGAGGCATGGTGTTGAAATGGAATCATCATTAATTTCCACATGACCCACTCAAGGGATGATGTAAATGGTTATGGATATTGAGATATAAATAACATCAGCCTAGTGGGTTGGGCTTTGTGTGCAGGTATTGAGGATATGTTCTAAAAGCTCTTAGTAATTGATGATCCAAGAGGTCGAGGTTGTGGTATATTTTCTCCCCGACCCAGTGAGCTGGGTTTTCTCTTGGATGACTGTTATGGCATATGATACTATGGACTTTTTGATTTGGTGCAGTTGGGATCACTTTGGAGATGGGTGTAATGGAAGACCATGAAGGGAGTCAGTTTCTATAGGATTCCATCGGGTAGATTTCAACCTTGTATTTTGAATTAGAAATGAATTCCATTTACTTTGTGGGGACTGGTTCAAAGACTTATTGGCTATCATATCCCCCCTTATTTATTTTCTAGAATTGTCAGATCAGGGGAATTCTGTGGTAGTGACCAAATAACACGCGTGTTACACAATCTTATGATATATCTAGAGGAAATGACAATACAAGATTCCATATCTAAAGGGTTATAATTTTCTAGGGACACAGTGAAGTTAAATACTCCATATTTCTCCCATACTTGGACACACACATCTTTAAATTCTATGAAAATTAGTCGATGAGGTTTTGATGCAAAAATGAGACAAATAATGCTTATGATTTTGTCATGCTCATCCACTCCTAGGTTACAAGACATGGAAAAGGCAACCATATCCAGCTGACAATAGAGTGTATTGGTGATCTAATGGTGATAATAATATTTCTTAATAGGTGAGATGTCTATCCTTCAATAATAGATTAATAAGACACATATTTTGGAATAGATAATGCATTCACCCCTTTTCAAGATTATTGAAGACCTCATATTTAGAAGTAGAGAGGTGTTAGAACATGGTGGGGAGGATGTTATTGGTTAAATCGCTCCGTATATATATGTAATCTCCATCATCATTTGACTTACTTTCCTCTATCTGATCATACCACAAAATATGCTTATTGGGGTCACCTGCTAACTAGAGTGGAGTTCTACTAGAAGTTCATGGGGAGCTATATGCGGTTGTCTACAATATATCAAGAACCTATCTATATGAAGGATCCTGATTATTGAACACCTATTTACATAATGCTTTCCTTTAAAGGGTAGGATTTATTTGTCTGTGAGAGATATCATCATGGGGAGGTTGACCATAATGAATGTTAGGAGTAGGGACCATATGATCCATCTCCACACAACCATGCGGAGAACTATCATGGTAATGATCATATTCCACTTCATCTAAAGAGTGGACTATTCTTTGGGGTAATGATAATGTGTCATAGATAACCTCAAGGACATTATCATTGAGCCGATTATGAATATGAGCTTCATTCTGTGTCAAGATCTCAATATGTCGACCTAGATTCTGTAATTGTGCAGGGATATGAGCTTGTTGTATGACAGTTGTGAGACCTGGTTTATAACCATATAGTGCTACTAGATTATGATCCCACCACTAATAACTTAAATGATTATGAAAATGGAAATCCTTATTATTGAAAGGATCATAAACCTAACCCAAAGCATGTACCATTCACAATTGGTGAGCCCTAGATAAAATGATACTATGAGCTAAATCCCATGCCTTTTAAATATGCCACTGGACTTTTTTGGTAGAGACATGAGCCATCCCCAAGGAATGTACATCCCTCACATAGTGTGAATCAGTTGGAATAGAAATATGAGCCTACTACAAATATGCAATCCCTGCTATAATATTCCGACAGACCTCCAGAATTGTAATAGGGATATGAGCCTCAACCTGTATTTCCATAGAAGGATATTGGTGTAGTTATTCATTAGTGGAAGTAGGAATATGTTCATGGATTGTAACATCCCAGGTAAATAAATAATATTACATTCTAATGTTTATCAATATTTGTGAATAAAATGTTAATACTACATTAAAGGGAATGCTATGCCCGATGTCGTACCCAATACGCAACAACAAGTCTTTTCTAAATCTTACGTTGCACACTAATAATATAATAATATTATAATAGTTAACGCCTATCCTTTGTAATGGAGGGAATGAATAGAACTGACTATAAATTGATTATATATGTTTGTCAAATATTTTTACTTTTTACAATAAATGTTAGAGGATTAAAAATGCGAATGAATCCAATTTTAATCGTAAACATTCTAATATTCTTTAAAGGGTCAATTAACCGCCTTTTGATGGAGAACCTCTTTTAAATCCACCTTTTGAAAATTTAATGTGTTATATTTGACAAAATAAAATTCTTCTTTATAATCGGGACATCAAAATTTACTTTGTGTAAATTTTTGGTATTTTTCCGATAAAGTTCATTTTTTAATGAATAGTGAAAAATGTTGTATTTTAATTCAAAACCTATTTTTAATATAATTTATTTATATGATAAGATTATCTTTTGAATTGGTTTTAAAGTGAAATTAGAATATAGTTTTATCGTTTAATCCAATAGTGGTCATTGGAATTAATTTTACTTTGAAATTGGACTTAAACTAGTGTCAATCTTTTGATATATATTGTTTCATAAAAACACGCTATTTGTTCTAACAACGAGAATTAATTATTAAATTAACTAATGTAAATTATATTTTTTGAATTTTTTAAAGTAGACATCATTTTTGAATTCGGAATACCAAATATTTCTTAGGGTGAATTTTGGGAATTTTTCTGAAAAACTTGAATTTTTGATGAATAGTGAAACCACTAAGTGGTACTTAAAAAACTGATTTTTCGTTTAAATGAAATTTTACCACCTCTGTGTTTTAAATTTCAAAAATACGACATAGATGGTTTTCATTAGGAAGTAAAATTTTGTTCAATGGCATTAAAATAATTTTTTGGTGAATAGTAACTTTTATGTTTTTAATCGGGATTAGAGGTAATTAGTGTAATTGAAGGTAAACATAATATTTTAATATTATGAAATGACCTTGACACTGGTCCTAACCCTATTGGATGAGTAATGGCCGACCCAGACAACCCATGAGTTGATTTTTTGGGACCCCATGGAGCCACTTGGGTAAGATAATGACATTAATGCCTTTTATTGAAAGTAAAAGTAAAAATGACACAAACATGTATTGTTTTACTAAAACAATTTTTAAATGGGGTTATAAAAGTCAGATTTTTTACTATAAATAGTCATTTGGAATCTAAAAAGATTTCCTACATCGTATTAGTGTTTCTATAATTTTTAGACATTAAATAAATTAAATTATTTATGACATCATGATGATGCAGCGATTACCTCATTTTTTAATGATTTAAATAAAATGAAACGATAATGTAAAATCTAAGACCTACACATGTCATAAGAATATTGGATGGGTGGATTTCGAACTATTATCACCTTATCCTCGAAATAAATTAATGTGGGACCTTTAAAATCCGAAACACATTTGAAAATAAAGTAACATTTTATACCTTTCCAAGAGTACCCCTCCTCTCCTCTTATAAAAGGTCCCCACCTCTACCTCCTTACCCACACCTCTAAAGCCTTTGGATCGGCCAATATCTGATCATTTTGTCTCTCCAAATACCTCTACTCATCTTATAAGCCTCACAATTGGCATAATTCTCTTCATGAAACCTTCTTGTTTCAAACAAAGAGGAGTTACCTGATTTTAAGGTAATGTCTTCAGTTGTGTTCTTTTGTTTTATTTTTCTTCTCCAACCCCCTAAACGCTTTTTATTCATTTATTTTGTTACAAATCCAGTATATTAAATATACTGGGTTGTTTTTATAATAAGGATTCAAGCTAAACATACACACACCTACATCTAATGTTTAAATAACATACTGTTTCTGTGGATGGTGAATTTCTACCTCACGAAATGATGATTGTTCAATATTCTTTTAACAACTTCAAAGGTGGCAATTAAGATTTAACTATATTTATATATGATATATAATATGTTAATGTTTTTCTTCAGATTTTGTTTTTTTCATTTATGGCGTACCTTTATGGTTTCCATTATGGGTAAACACGATATCTTCATTTTAGGAAGTGCAGACTACCACCCCCTCAAAGTGATTTGATTAGTTAATACCATATGTGGTAGGTATAAAGGATATATTTAATTATATTATATATTATACCATACTGGAATTATAATACTATTATGTATAATTATGTTTTAATTCCATTAAATATGAAATAGAAATGGATGTAGCGTTCATGCGTACGCACGACTTACCGTCTACATGAACGATGCATTTCATTTCTTACCTCTAAATGTTATGTAATATTATAAATGCATGTATATAATGGATATATATTATATATATGATATCTACATAATTAATATAATTCTGGATATAATGGATATTTTACCCCATGAACAAACATGTAATTATAATGAGTTTATTTTTTACTCAAGTAGCAATGATCGACAAAACGACCATTATTAACTTAAATAATTACGTAGTGTTCATAACACGGTAATAAGTGATATAAAAGGAATAATGAACTTGAAAAAGGTTCTTAAGAAAGTATAAATTAAATCAAGTTTATTATTCAGAAGGTTAAAGAATGATCGTGTCGAGTCGTACCCGAGGTAAGGGATCCTACCCTCTCTTTCTTTTTAAGTATACTATTTTATGTCATTACTTTTAAGCTCATCTTTCTACTGATTGGGATGTTATTTTATATTAAAATTACTATACTTTTTTAGGTTCATATTATGAGACACCCTATTTTCTCTCATAGATCCATTTTGGAAGTTTTGAGTGGTGTCGTTAGGCTGCCGAATTTTCTTAAGAGATCCAACCTCTCTCTTTATTTTTATGTACTCCTCTTTATGTCACTTCTTTTAAGCTCCTCTTTTTTATGTTGGGGGATGTTATTTTATATTCCTCCTTATGTAAATTTTATTTTAATATTATGAGATACCCTATTTGATCTCATCAATCCATTTTTGGATGTTTTATGTGGCGCCGTTAGGCTGCCGAGTTTTCGTAAGGGATTTTTCATCTCACTTTTATTTCCGTGAGGTTTATGCTACATTTTCCACCATTTCCTTTTAGTGGTATATGTACTGCCAATTATTCTACTCTTTGTGTAATATACATTCATTTATGTGTATTTACATCAATGTCGTATTTTACTTCTTTCATGGGGTGTATGTTTTGAATGATACCCAAGTCGGTAAGGGAACCTTTCAAACTCCTCTTTTTAAAAGACTTCTTTTGTTGGGTCTTTTCATTTACATATTGTAATGTTGGGATATGTTCTTCTATATCCTTATTGATGTAAATTTTATGTCCAAGTTATGAGATACCCTTTTAATCTCTTATCAACTAATTTTTTGATGTTGGAAGTGACACCGTTAGGCTGTAGAATTTTTACCAAGGTAACTTCTTAACCCAATTTCGATTTCTTTGGGTTTAACATGTAGTTATTGAATAGGTCATCCTTTGAATATGTGTTAATGAACGTTTATTTTTTTACACTTAATATCCACATATATTGGGTGTATTTATATTTTTCACACATAATTATGAGATTGATTTATCCTTAATTTAAGGATACCTTCTTTATAATGGATTTCATCTCATTTTACATTTATATTGAGACTTCATTGTTGTTATGCACCAGTTAACTCTTATATGGCATATATACTATCCTTTGGAATATTATATCATGAATACCTTTATTCTCATGATATTATAATGTTCTGATTAAATTTTATTCCTCAATTATTGTATTCAAGTGTCTCTCATTTTGTTAAAAACCCTTTAACTAAAATATCGTTTTAAATGTTATAATGATTTATTCTTATAAATATTTCTCATTAATATACATGTTTTCAAAATGGTTTTAAGGATTTATTTATATGGATATTAATGGTTTAAAATGTTAAATGCTTCAAAGTGGTATGGTACACTTTGATTCCAAAAAATCTCTTTATTAAATGTTTTAAATGGTTTTGAAAATGGTTTTTAGAATGGATTCATTATTTTAATATCTTAAAATGTTATATTGTTATTACGATGTGGGAATGTTATCTTTAATTTATTCTTAAGTTATGTACTATGATTATTTTATGGTTCTTGGGCATTGTTTATGAAGATGGGTGGTTCTGTGATAAACTAAGGGCGGGTGAGCCCGATATAGCTCTCCAATTCATTGGGTAACGCGAAGGAGTTAAACGTTAAGGTTTCTCCGAAGATATTTAAGGAATATACTGTGATGGGTATTCCAAACGTAACCAAGAGGGTTACTCCCTACGTAAGAATGTTATGAATGCCTCAAGTTACCTTTATGTCTTATGACTTCTATGATTTATTTAATGAGGTATCTTAAAGTGATTATGTTTTATGAGTAAAGTATGATTTCATACATGGACTAATATTTTCATTTCATACTTTTACATCCCTTATTTAGCTTTTTATTCTCATCCCAAGTGTTTGAAATGTTTTTCACAGGTCAAGGGAAAGTTACATGATGTGATGATATGGTCAAGGAATTTTCATGAAGGAATGCATGTTTTGTTTTAAATATGTTTCCATCATTAGGAAAAAATGAATACAATATTTTATGTAACCACTTTGTTTAAATGTGGAATGTAATGCATGATTTATAATCTAATTCTCTAAAACTCTAAACCTAAAAAGATCCTATATATGAATTATTCATTTAATTCAATAATAAGTAATGTTTAAGGCCGGGTCCTTATAGTTGGTATCAATGGTCGGTTTAGATAACTTTAGAGGTTAGAGTGTTGTTTAAGAAAATGTGAAAAGTTGTGTATAACCACAATGGTTAGTATATTAGATGGAGTCATTGTTTTGTTTGAAAGTTAGAATGATTTTGATATAACTTGGATAAGTATATCTTGGTGTTTATCTTCCTCTTTATTATATGATGATTTTACTGATATACTCACAATGTCCTTTTTGGTTTTAGTAAATGGATGGATCTAGCAGGCACCAAAGTGACAAAGGGTTTGAAGGAAACTGTGGTGGTTCTCTAATTAAGAGACTGGATGAAATGTGGCATTCCATGAGAAATCTAGTGGTTATTCTAAACCAACTACCAGGAGTCGTGATCAACCACTTGAACCTTTGGTGAGTTCTCTAATGCATTATGTACGAGAGAACCAACTTGACATGGAAGTCCAGGTAATAATTATAAACGTAACCATTAGGGTTTATATGATCCTTACTTTTGAGGTAATTATGGGTTACTATACGTTAAGATGGAATATGAACGACATGAGATAAACTTGAGGTTAAATTATTTTATGGTTATTTTTGAATATTTTTTCTCGTTTTGGGGAATGTTTTAATAATTATATAGTTTTGGAAAAAGGACAACACACAGACTGTGTGACAACCCGTTGCGTCGGACAAAGCTGCGGGAATTGAACCCGCAACCAAAGTGCGACTGGTATTTATCGCCTACCACTAGACTACGTGAAGTCCCTGGTTAGTTTGACTAATTTTTTTTAGTTATATGATTTTATGAATCAAGAGTAAGTTGATTTTGGGTTATCTATGGAAATTATTAACCTAACATGGAGGATATGTGATTAGGTTAATTACTTTTCAGTATGAGACTTTAAGATCAACTGATGTTATTTGGAGATAAATGTTAATTTGTACCTTGGGAGACTATGTGATTAAATCCTTCAAATATTTGGGTTTCAATATTATTTGGGTTTACTTTGAAGAATTTTATGGATAGATGTTTGTTGAATGATCTTTGTTGAACTTTGGGTTTTGTTTGAAATTTTTGGATATTAGGAGTAGTTTTTCTTTTTTGTAAAACAAATATCCTTTTTGGGTATTATCTAATCTCGTACTAAAATTTTTGGTTTGGTTTTGGTTGATATCTAAAGACATGGGAAATATATAGTTCTATTTTTTGGATTAGGTGATTCTCAAGAAGTTGATTATAGTACTCTTAATGCGAACAAGTCTTCCTAAATACTCGTCATTTGGGGAAAGTATGAGTTTGTGTAAGAAATCTAGTAAATGTTGAAATTCAACCTGAAAGGTAAGTATGTTTCCTTAAGATCAAAAATAAATTCCTTAATGAAAAGTAACATAAAACAAAAATGTTTTCTATTAACTTTTCCTACTGGAGAATCGAATACCGTTTAACCCACCAAAAGTTTGTGATTTTGTTGTGGTTAACTTTCTCCTAGATATGTTTACTATCACTCTCTATCAGAACATGACCCTTTGTTTTTTTCCTCTATATCCATATTTTCATACTTGGAATCCTAGTATGGGTTAACTCGGGTGACCTTTGTACTTCTCTCCTATTCTTTTAATGTGATAGTTTTACCGACTCTTGATCCGATGTGGGACTTTCAATGAAGTTTCCAAGCCCAATTTTGAAATTGCGAGGATGAAATTACCAAAAGGGGGAAAGGATGTAACATCCCAGGTAAATAAATAATATTAAATTCTAATTTTTATCAATATTTGTGAATAAAATATTAATGCTACTTTAAAGGGAATGCTATGCTCGATGGAGTACCCAATACTCAACAACGAGTTTCTCTGAAATCTTACATTGCACACTAATAATATAATAATATTATAATAGTTAACGCATAGCCTTTGTAATGGAGGGAATGAATATAATTGACTAAAAAATTATTATATATGTTTGTCAAATATTTTTACTTTTTACAATAAATGTTAGAGGATTAAAAATGCGAATGAATCCAATTTTAAGCGTAAACATTCTAATATTTTTTAAAGGGTCGATTAACCGCCTTTTGATGGTGAACCTCTTTTAAATCCACCTTTTGAAAATTTAATGTGTTATATTTGACAAAATAAAATTCTTCTTTAGAATCAGGACATCAAAATTTACTTTGTGTAAATTTTTGGTATTTTTCCCATAAAGTGCATTTTTAATGAATAGTGAAAAATGTTGTATTTTAATTCAAAACCTCTTTTTAATCTAATTTATTTATATTGTTAGATTATATTTTGAATTGGTTTTAATGTGAAATTAGAACATATTTTTACCATTTAATCCAATATTGGTCATTGAAATTAATTTCACTTTGAAATTGGACTTAAACTAGTGTCAATATTTTGATATATGTTGTTTCATAAAATCACGGTATTTTTTCTGACAGCGTGAATTAATTTTTAAATTAATTAATGTAACTTATATGTTTTGAATTTTTTAAAATAGAAATCATTTTTGAATTTGGAATATCAAATATATCATAGTGTGAAGTTTTGGTATTTTTCTGAAAAACTTGAATTTTTGATGAATAGTGAAACCACTAAGTGGTACTTAAAAACGGATTTTTCGTTTAAATGAAATTTTACCACCTCTGTGTTTTGAATTTAAAAAATCATACATACATGATTTTCATTAGGAAGTAAAATGTGGTTCAATGGGATTAAAATATTTTTTTTGGTGAATAGCAACTTTTAAGTTTTTAATCGCGATTAGAGGTAATTAGTGTAATTTAAGGTAAAAATAATGTTTTAATATTATGAACTGACCATGAAACTTATCCTAACCCTATTGTATGAGTTAGGGAAAACCAAGAAAACCCATGGGTCGATTGTTTGGGACCCCATGGAGCCACTTGGGTAAGATAATGACAGTAATGACTTTTATTTAAAGTAAAAGTAAAAATGACACAAACATGTATTGTTTTACTAAAACAATTTTTACATGGGGTTATACAAGTCCTATTTTTTACTATAAATATTAATTGGAAATATAAAAGGATTTCCAACATCATAGTAGTCTTTTTATAATTTTTATACATTAAATAAATTAAATTATTTATGACATCATGATGATCCAGCGATTACCTCATTATTTAACGATTTAAATAAAATGAAAATATAATGTAAAATCTAAGACCTACACATGTCATTAACCTATTGTATGGGTGTATTTCGAACTATTATCACCTTAACCTCGAAATACATCAATGTGGGACCTTTAAAATCCGAAACACATATGAAAATAAAGTAACATTTTATACCTTTCCAAGAGTGCCCCTCCTATCCTCTGATAAATGGCCCCCGCCTCTACCTCCTTACCCACAACTCTAAAGACATTAGATCGTCCAATATCTGATCATTTTATCTCTCCACATTCATCTCCTCATCCTAGAATCCTTACCGTTGGCATAATTCTCTTCATGAAACCCTTTTGGTTCAAGGTAAGAGGAGTTACCCAATTTTAAGGTAATGTCTTCAGTTGTGTTCTTTTGTTTTATTTTTCTTATGAAACCCCTAAAATCTTTTTATTAATTTATTTTGTAACAAATGTATTATATTAAATATACTATGTTGTTTTTATAAGAAGTATTAGATCTAAACTTACACACACCTACATCTAATGGTTAAAGAATATACTGTTTCTGTGGATGGTGAATTTCTGCCTCATGAAACGGTGATTGTTCAATATTCTTTTAGCACCTTCAAAGGTGGCCATTAAGTTGAAAATATATTTATATATGATATAAAATATGTTTATTTTTTACTTAATCTTCTGTATTTTTCATTTATGGCATACCTTTATGGTTTCCATTATGGGTAAACGCGATATCTTCATTTTCGGAAGTGCAGACTACCGCCCCCTCAAAGTGATTTGATTCATTAATACCATATGTGGTACATATAAAGGATATATTTAATGATATTATATATGATACCATACAATAATTATAATACTATTATGTATAATTATGTTTTAATTCCATTAAATATGAAATATAAATGGAAGTAGCATTCATGCGTACGTACGACTTACCGTCTCCATGAACAGTGTATTTCATTTCTTATCTCTAAATGTTATGTAATATTATAAATGCATATATATAATGGATATATATTATATATATTATATCTTCATAATAAATATAATTCTGTATATAATGGATATTTTACCCCATGAACAAACATGTAATTATAAAGAGTTTATTTTTGACTCAAGTAGCAATGATTGAAAAAACGACAATTATTAACTTTACATAGTGTTCATAACATGGTAATAAGTGATATAAAAGGAATAATTTACTTGAAAAAGGTTCTTAAGAAAGTATAAATTAACTCAAGTTTATTATTCAGGAGGTTAAAGAACGATCGAGTCAAGTCGGACCCGAGGTAAGGGATCCTACCCCTCTCTTTCTTTTTAAGTATACTCTTTTATGTCATTCCTTTTAAGCTCATCATTCTAATTATTGGGATGTTATTTTATATTACTCTTACTGTACTTTTTTATGTTCATATGATGATACACCCTTTTTTATCTCATCAATCTATTTTAGAAGTTTTTAGTGGCACCGTTAGGCTCCGAATTTTCGTAAAAGATCCAACCTCTCTCTTTCTTTTTAAGTACTCTCCTTTATGTCACTTCTTTTATGCTCATCTTTGTTATGTTGGGGGATGTTATTTTATATTCCTCTTTCTGTAAATTTTTTGTTAATATTATGAGAGACCCTATTTGATCTCATCAATCCATTTTTGTAAGTTTTATGTGGTGCCGTTAGGATGCCGAGTTTTCGTGAGGGATTTTTCATCTCACTGTTATTCCCGTGAGATTTATGTTACATTTTCCACCATTTCCTTTTAGTGGTATATGTAATTCCCATTATTCTAATCTTTGTGTAATATAATTTCGTTTATGAGTATTTACATCAATTTTGTATTTTCCTTCTTTCATGGGGTGTATGTTTGAAAAGATACCCAAGTCGGTAAGGGAACCTTTCACCCTCCTCTTTTTAAAAGACTTCTTTTGTTGGGTCTTTTAATTTACATATTTTAATAGTGGGATATGTTCTTCTATACCCTTATTGATGTAAATTATATGTGCAATTGATGAGATACCCTTTTAATCTCTTATCAACTCATTTTCTGAAGTTGGAAGTGTCGTCGTTTGGCTGTCGAATTTTTACCAAGGGAACTTCTTAACCCAATTTAGATTTCTTTGGGTTCAACATGTAGTTATTGAATATGTAATAATTTTAATATGTTTGAATGACCTTTTATTGTTTTAAACTAAATATCCACTTATATTGGGTGTATTTATATTTTTCACACTTAATTATGAGATTTATTTATCGTTAATTTAAGGCTACCTTCTTTATAATGGATTTCATATCATTTTACATTTATATTGAGGCTTCATTGTTGTTATACACCAGTTCACTCTTATATGGTGTATATACTGTCCTTTGGAAAATTATATCATGAAAAAATTTATTCTCATGATATTATAAAGTTCTAATTAAATCTTATTCCTCAATTATTGTATTCAAGTGTCTCTCATTTTGTTAAAAACCCTTTAACTAAAATATCATTTTAAATGTTTTAATGATTTATTCTTATAAATATTTCTCATTAATATCCAGGTTTTCAAAATGGTTTTAAGTATTTTTTTATATAGATATTAATGGTTTAAAATGTTAAAAGCTTCAAAGTGGTATGGGACACTTTGATTCTAAAAAATATCTTTATTAAATGTTTTAAATGGTTTTTAAAATGGTTTTTAGAATGGATTAATTATTTCAATATCTTAAAATGTTATATTGTTATTACGATGTGGGAATTATATCTTTCATTTATTCTTAAGTTATGTGCTATGATTATGTTATGGTTCTTGGGAATTTCTTATGAAGACGGGTGGTTCCGTGATAAACTAAGGGCGGGTGAGCCCGATATGGCTCTCCAATGCATTGGGTAACGCGAAGGAGTTAAACGTTACGGTTTCTCCGAAGAGATTTAGGGAATATACTATGATGGATATTCCAAACGTAACCAAGAGTGTTATTCCCTACGTAAGAATGATATGAATACCTCAAGTTAACTTTATGTCTTATGATTTCTATGATTTATTTCCCAAGGTATGTTAAAGTGATTATGTTTTATGAGTAAATTATGATTTTATACATGGACTAATGTTTTGATTTTGTAATTTTACATCATTATAGAGCTTTTTATGCTCATCCCACGTTTTTGAAATGTTTTTCACAGGTCAAGGGAAAGGTACATGATGTGATGATAGGGTCAAGGAAGTGTCATGAAGGAATCCATGTTTTGTTTTAAATATGTTTCCGTCGATGGGAAAAAATGAATACTATATTTTATATAACCACTTTGTTTATATGTGGAATGTAATGCATGATTTATGATCTAATTCTCTAAATCTCTAAACCTGAAAGAATCCTCTATGTGAATTATTCATTTAATTCAATAATAAGTAATGTTTAAGGCCGGGTCCTTATAGTTGGTATCAAAGGTCGGTTTAGATACCTTTAGAGGTTATAGTGTTGTTTAAGAAAACGTGACAAGTTGTGTATAACCACAATGGTTAGTATATTAGATGGAGTCATTGTTTTTTTGAAAGTTAGAATGAGTTTGAGATAACTTTGATAAGTATATCTTGGTTTTTATCTTCCTCTTTATTATATGATGATTTTACTGATATACTCACACTGAACTTTCTGGTTTTAGTAAATGGATGGATCTACCAGGAACCAAAGTGACAAGGGGTTTGAAGGAAACTGTGGTGGTTCTCTGATTAAGAGACCAGATGAAATGGGGCATTCAATGAGAAATCTTGTGGTTATTCTAAACAAACTATCAGGAGTCATGATCAACCACTTGAACCTTGGTGAGTTCTCTAATGAATTATGTACGAGAGAACTAACTCAACATGGAAGTTCAGGTAATAATTATAAAGGTAACCATTAGGGTTTATATGATCCTTACTTTTGAGGTAATTATGGGTTACTATACGTTATGATGGAATATGACGACATGAGATAAACTTGAGGTTAAATTATGTTATTGTTATTTTTGAAGATTTTATCTCGTTTTAGGGAATGTTTTAAGAATTACATAGTTTTGGAAAAAGGAAAAAACACAGACCGTGTGACAACCCAACGTGTCGGACAAAGCTGTGGGAATCGAACCCGCAACCAAAGAGCGACTGGTATTTATCGCCTACCACTAGACTACGTGAAGTCCCTGGTTAGTTTGACTAATTTTTTAGTTAGATGATTTTATGAATCAAGAGTAAGTTGATTTTGGGTTATCTATGGAAATTATTAACCTATCATGGAGGATATGTGATTAGGTTAATTACTTTTCAGTATGAGACTTTAAGAGCAACTGTTGTTATTTGGAGATAAATTTTAATTTTTACCCTGGGAGACTATGTGATTAAATCCTTCATATATTTGGGTTTCAATCTTAGTTGGGTTTACTTTGAATAATTTTATGTATAGATGTTTATTGAATGGTCTTTTTTGAACATTGGGTTTTCCATGGCAGATTTTGGATATTAGGAGTAGTTTTTCTTTTTTGTAAAAAAAATATCCTTTTTGGGTATTATCTGATCTCGTACTAAACTTTTTGGGTTGGTTTTGGTTGATATCTAAAGACATGGGAAATATATATTTCTCTTTTTTGGATTAGGTGATTCCATAGAAGTTTATTATAGTACTCTTAATGCGAACACGTCTTCCTAAATACTCATCATTTGGGGAGAGTATGGGTTTGTGTAAGAAATCTAGTAAATGTTGAAAGTCAACATGACAAGTAAGTATGTTTCCTTAAGATAAAAAAGAATTTCCTCAATGAAAAGTAACTTAAAACAAAAATGTTGTCTATTAAATTTTCCTACTGGGGAATTGAATACCGTTTAACCCACCACAAGTTTGTGATTTTCTTGTGGTTAACTTTCTCCTAAACATGTTTACTATCACTCTCTATCAGAACATGAACCTTTGTTTTTTCCTCCATATCCATATTTTCAAACTTGGAATCCTAGTATGGGTTAACTCGGGTGACCTTTGTACATCTCTCCCATTCTTTTAATGTGATAGTTTTACAGACACTTGATCCGATGTGGGACTTTCAATAAAGTTTCCATGACCAATTTTGAAATGGTGAGGACGCAATTTCCAAAAGCGGGGAAGGATGTAACATCCCAGGTAAATAAATAATATTACATTTTAATGTTTATCAATATTTGTGAATAAAATGTTAATACTACTTTAAAGGGAATGCTATGCTCGATGGCGTACCCAATACGCAACAACGAGTTTCTTTGAAATCTTATGTTGCACACTAATAATATAATAATATTATAATAGTTAACGCCTAGCCTTTGTAATGGAGGGAATGAACAGAACTGACTAAAAAATTATTATATATGTTTGTCAAATATTTTTACTTTTTACAATAAATGTTAGAGGATTAAAAATGCGAATGAATCCAATTTTAAGCGTAAACATTCTAATATTCTTTAAAGGGTCGATTAACCCCCTTTTGATGGCGAACCTCATTTAAATCCACTTTTTGACAAT
Source organism: Viscum album (assembly GCA_963277665.1). Classification (NCBI taxonomy): domain Eukaryota; kingdom Viridiplantae; phylum Streptophyta; class Magnoliopsida; order Santalales; family Viscaceae; genus Viscum; species Viscum album. The sequence continues at coordinate 1,627,538,616 of OY728121.1, read as the reverse complement.
TTTATGTGTTATATTTGACAAAATAAAATTCTTCTTTATAATCGAGACATCAAAATTTACTTGGTGTAAATATTTGGTATTTTTCCGATAAAGTTCATTTTTTAATGAATAGTGAAAAATGTTGTATTTTAATTCAAAACCTCTTTTTAATCTATTTTTTTATATTATTAGATTACCTTTTGAATTGGTTTTAAAGTGAAATTAGAATATATTTTTACCATTTAATCCAATAGTGGTCATTGGAATTAATTTTCACTTTGAAATTGGACTTAAACTAGTGTCAATCTTTTGATATATATTTTTTCATAAAAACACGTTATTTGTTCTGACAGCAGGAATTAATTATTAAATTAATTAATGTAACTTATATGTTTTGAATTTTTTAAAATAGACATCATTTTTGAATTCAGAATATCAAATATAGCTTAGGGTGAATTTTTTTGTGTTTTTCTGAAAAACTTGAATTTTTGATGAATAGTGAAACCCCTAAGTGGTACTTAAAAAACTGATTTTTTGTTTAAATAAAATTTTACCACCTCTGTGTTTTGATTTTCAAAAATCCGACATACATGGTTTTCATTAGGAAGTAAAATGTGGTTCAATGGGATTAAAATATTTTTTTTGGTAAATAGTAACTTTTATGTTTTTAATCGCGATTAGAGGTAATTAGTGTAATTTAAGTTAAAAATAATGTTTTAATATTATGAAATGACATTTACACTTGTCCTAAACCTATTGGATTAGTCATGGCCGACCAATACAACCCGTGGGTTGATTTTTTGGGACCCCATGGAGCCACTTGTGTAAGATAATGACATTAATGCCATTTATTTAAAGTAAAAGTAAAAATGACACAAACATGTATTGTTTTACTAAAATAATTTTTACATGAGGTTATACAAGTCAGATTTTTTAATATAAATAGTAATTGGAAAGCTAAAAATATTTCCTACATCATAGTAGTTTTTTTATAATTTTTAGACATTAAATAAATTAAATTATTTATGACATCATGATGATGCAGCGATTACCTCATTATTTAAAGATTTAAATAAAATGAAAGGATAATGTAAAATCTCGGACCAAAACATGTAAGAAACCTATTTGATGGTGGATTTCGAACTATTATCTCCTTATACCCGAAATAAATCAATGTTGGACCTTTAAAATCCGAAAACACATTTGAAAATAAAGTAACATTGTATACCGTTCCAAGAGTGCCCCTCCTCTCCTCTTATAAAAGGCCCCCAACTCTACCTCCTTACCCAAACCTCTAAAGCCTTTGGCTCGGCCAATATATGATCCTTTTGTCTCTCCACATCCCTCTCATAATCCTAGAAGCATCACCATTGTCATAATTCTCTTCATGAAACCCTTTTGGTTCTAACCAAGAGGAGTTACCCGATTTTAAGGTAATGTCTTCAGTTGTGTTCTTTTGTTTTATTTTTCTTCTCCAACCCCCTAAACTATTTTTATTCATTTATTTTGTAACAAATCCAGTATATTCAATATTTTAGGATGTTTTTATAAGAATTATTAGAGATACAATTACACACACCTTCATCGAATGGTTAAAGAACATACTGTTTCATTGGATGGTGAATTTTTGCCTCACGAAACGATAATTGTTCAATATTCTTTTAACACCTTAAAAGGTGGCCATTAAGATGTCACTATATTTATATATGATATATAATTTGTTTATTTTTTCCTTGATATTCTGTATTTTTCATTTATGGCATACCTTTATGGTTTCCCTTATGGGTAAATGCGATATCTTCATTTTAGGAAGTGCGGACTACCGCCCCCTCAAAGTGATTTGCTTTGTTAATACCATATGTGGTATGTATAAAGGATAGATTTAATGATATTATATATGATACCATACTTTAATTATAATAATATTATGTATCATTATGTTTTAATTCCATTAAATATGAAATAGAAATGGAAGTAGCATTCATGCATACGTATGGCTTACCGTCTCTATGAACGGTGCATTTCATTTCTTATCTCTAAATGTTCTGTAATATTATAAATGCATGTATATAATGGATATATATGATATATATGATATCTAAATAATTAATATAATTCTGGATATAATGGATATTTTACCCCATGAACAAACTTGTAATTATAAAGAGTTTATTTTTGACTCAAGTAGCAATGATCGACAAAACGACCATTATTAACTTACATAATTACATAGTGTTCATAACATGGTAATAAGTGATATAAAAGGAATAATGAACTTGAAAAAGGTTCTTAAGCAAGTATAAATTAAATCAAGTTTTTATTCAGGAGGTTAAATAATGATTGTGTCAAGTCAGACCTGAGGTAAGGGATCCTACCCCTCTCTTTCTTTTTAAGTATACTCTTTTATGTAACTCCTTTTAAGCTCATATTTCTAATGATTGGGATGTTCTTTTATATTAATCTTAATGTACTTTTTTAGGTTCATATGATGAGACTCCATATTTTCTCTCATCAATCCATTTTGGATGTTTTAAGTGGCACCGTTAGGCTGCTGGATTTTCATAAGAGATCCAACCTCTCTCTTTCTTTTTAAGTACTCTCCTTTTTGTCACTTCTTTTAAGATCTTATTTGTTATGTTGGGGGATGTTATTTTATATTCCTCCAGATAAAAATTTTATTTTTATATGATGAGAGACCCTATTTGATCTCATCAATCCATTTTGGGAAGGTTTATGTGGTGTCGTTAGGCTACCGAGTTTTCGTAAGGGATTTTTCATCTCACTTTTATTCCCGTGAGATTTATGCTACATTTTCCACCATTTCCTTTTAGTGATATATGTACTTCCAATTATTATAATATTTTTTTAATATAATTTCTTTTATGAGTATTTACATTAATGTTGTATTTTCCTTCTTTCATGGGGTGTATGTTTCGAAAGATACCCAAGTCGGTAAGGGAACCTTTCACCCTCCTCTTTTTAAAAGACTTATTTTGTTGGGTCTTTTAATTTACATATTGTAATTTTGGGATATGTTCTTATATATCCTTATTGATGTAAATTTTATTTCCAAGTGGTGAGATACCCTTTTAATCTCTTATCAACACATTTTCTGAAGTTGGAAGTGACGCCGTTAGGCTGTCGAATTTTTACCAAGGGAACTGCTTAACCCAATTATGATTTCTTTGGGTTCAACATGTAGTTATTGAATATGTCATCATTTGAATATGTGTGAATAAACTTTTATTGTTTTACACTAAATATACACTTATATTGGGTGTATTTATATTTTTCATACTTAATTATGAGATTTATTTATCCTTAATTTAAGGATACCTTCTTTATAATGGATTTCATCTCATTTAACATTTATATTGAGACTTCATTATAGTTATACACCAGTTCACTCTTATATGGTTTATATACTGTCATTTGGAAAATTATATCATGAAAAAATTTATTCTCATGATATTATAAAGTTCTGATTAAATCTTATTCCTCAATTATTGTATTCAAGTGTCTCTCATTTTGTTAAAAACCCTTTAACTAAAATATCGTTTTAAATGTTTTAATGATTTATTCTTATAAATATTTCTCATTAATATACATGTTTTCAAAATGGTTTTAAGTATTTATTTATATAGATATTAATGGTTTAAAATGTTAAAAGCTTCAAAGTGGTATGGGACACTTTGATTCCAAAAAATATCTTTATTAAATGTTTTAAATGGTTTTGAAAATGGTTTTTAGAATGGATTAATTATTTCAATATCTTAAAATGTTATATTGTTATTAAGATGTGGAAATGATATATTTCATTTATTATTATGTTATGTGCTATGATTATGTTATGGTTCTTGGGCATTTCTTATGAAGACGGGTGGTTCTGTGATAAACTAAGGGCGGTTGAGCCCGATATAGCTCTCCAATGCATTGGGTAACGCGAAGGAGTTAAACGTTAAGGTTTCTCCGAAGAGATTTAGGGAATATACTATGATGGATATTCCAAACATAACCAAGAGTGTTATTCCCTACGTAAGAATGTTATGAATACCTCAAGTTACCTTTATGTCTTATGATTTCTATGATTTATTTGATGAGGTATGTTAAAGTGATTATGTTTTATGAGTAAAGTATGATTTCATACATGGACTAATGTTTTAATTTCATACTTTTACATCCCTTATTGATATTTTTATGCTCATCCCATGTTTTTGAAATGTTTTTCAAAGGTCAAGGGAAAGGTACATGATGTGATGATAGGGTCAAGGAAGTGTAATGAAGGAATCCATTATTTGTTTTAAATATGTTTCCGGTGATGGGAAAAAATGAATACTATCTTTTATGTAACCACTTTTTTTTAAATATGGAATGTAATGCATGATTTATGATATAATTCTCTAAAACTCTAAACCTGAAAAGATTCTCTATGTGAATTATTAATTTAATTCAATAATAATTAATGTTTATGTCTGTGTCCTTATATGGATTACATGATCTATTGGAATATTGTAGGAAGATTCACAGACAAGTATATGATAATGTCCTGAGGCATGTTCCATTCTCACTTGGTGAGCCCCATCCAAAACCAGGATATAAGACTGATCTCGTGCCTTTGGATTATGCCACTAGTCTTCATCAACATGAATATGAACCTATCCTCATGAATGTGACCCTATCACTTGTTAAGACCTATCCAAAATGGGGATATAATCCCAAAACTAATCATTTGTAATATTCCAATGGGATTATTTGATAGTCATGTACCCCTATCCCAAAGAATGTGCCACTCTCATCAGGTGAGCCCTAGTTTGAATGGGAATATGAGGCCAGTTCGATTCCTAAACCATTACCAAAATATGCCGATAATCCTCATGGAAATGTGAAATAATGTGTGCTTTCTCTATAGAAACCACTTGTTCACTATCAATAGTGTGTTGATTTTCCATACCCATAGGGATATGAATATGTTCTTATCCTTATATTTGTACCAATGCCGAAATATTATGATGAAGTTCTTAATATATTTCTAAGATGTAATGGAACTTTAGAAAACTGTGTGCATGGATATAAGCATGTACATTTTCCATATCCACAATATTATGGAATATATATTTTATTGAATCAGGTATATGATCCCACTTTCTTCCTCCTTGTACTATCATAATAATATGATGTAATTCATCCATGGAGGTAGGGATATGAGCCTCCCCCATTATTGTTGTAAGAATATACCCACATAAAAATTATGTGTAATAAGGGATATTATATTTCTTGATGGTTTCTGGTGTAATATTCTAGAAAAATTCATCCGTGGGATTTGGGATATTATCCTACTCATGGTTATCCAGAACCTTCCTTTCCAGAGCTGTCTTCCTTATTTCCTATGCATGGTTATTTGGTGTGGCGGCATGTTGGGTGGAACCCTTAGTGTGATATCGATGGGTACCAGTGGGACGGTGTTGGAAACGATATTTGATATTAGACCAACTAAAAATACCTTCAACCAAAAGTGATCCATATTTGACTCCCTTGTTCACCTTCATTATATGATGAAGGAGTTGATTGTCACACTCTGTGGATAACCTCCTGATGTATTTGTTTGTGGAAACGAGAGACATTATATTAGATCCATATTTACTTAGATGATGTGAAAACATCGGTTTTCATACATGGAGACCCTCATAGACAACATCAAGGATTGTTATTATTCCACATCAATGGAATTTCGGTACCATTGTGTTCACCACCTAACGTTGAAGCTTTAAGTTCGGTGAGATGATTTTTTGACCAATGGAGGTTAAATCCATAGATGATCTTCCGGAATGATCCTTAGATGAAGACATTTTATTTTATAGGGTTTCTATTGATGATAACTATATCTAAATTTATAAAAAATTAAAGAATAAGTTCAATAATATGTGCAATATTGTAGGCATGATGCGTGCTTCATCAAATATACATGGATAAGTCAATTTTATTTTTTATTCTCGATTCATCCATTTTACTCATGTGCAATTTCCAAATAAAGGATGGAATTATTTAATGGGAACCCTGATTTTAGAGGAACAACTGTATGATTTATGTCAAGATTGTGATCTTTTTCTAATATACCAAAAAAGTTTCCGGACACATCACAAGCCGAACATCCTATTATTTGAGAGTTTTAAATCAGTCTCATTACCTGTATAGAATACACAAATATGAAATGGAATAATGCTTAATTAATCAATCATAATTTTATTTGATAGATTCATTTTAGGTTCACCATTTTTGTTTTTATAGAAAAGAGATGAATGTAAACCTGCATTGAATTTTTTTTGAGTAAAAATGGGGAGTTTATCATTTTTATATTAAAAAGGAGATTTTAGGATTAAAAAAGTTCAGGTTGGGTTAAATATTTTTTGTTTTGACAAAAATGAGATGACTGGAAACCCAAGTTAATTAAAATGGTTTGATGAGAACTATGAATTTTATCCTTTTTATATTAATAAGTCGATACCCTGATTAAATAAGTTCCAATGAGGTTCACCATTTTTGTTTCAAGAGAAAAGATATGTTCGAGGTGAATTTGGTTTTCCTGATAGTTGATTTTGGGGGCCTCATTTCAGGAATAATCATTGATATCATGTCACCATTATCATTCTTAATGGAAAATATTAATAATTTCCACATCCAATAACTGGGTAGAGACCTGATTTCCAAAGGAAGTTGGTCATTTGGGGTTCCAGACACAAAAATTCTTATGAACTCACAATGGTTGAGAGGATATATGGTCATGATCATCACCCCCTTTTGAGGGGAATTATTTCCTACTATAGGAATCTATTATAGATTTAATATATGTTCACAAATCTCTTCCTAATACTGCTATGAGGTTAGTTACCCAAAAATATGATCATAGTTTGACCACATTTTTTCATAGGGGAAGGGGAAATCATTTATTAATCTATATGTATGTATTTGAGGTTCTTCATATGTTTCCCAATAATATATAGATTCTTATATACTGAAACCACATGACCAGTAACAACATAATTTTCCACCTTTTAGGGAGGTAGTTAATAATCTAAAGAGGGTATTGATCCATTAGGAGGTATCCAATGCATCCTATGTATGGTAAGAATAAAAACCCACATTTTTTATTAAACCCATGGAGTTCAACATCATGTGGAATGAAAATGATTTTATTCACATAGGGACCTAATATTTGTGCTCAAATCTTGAGGAAACATATTACATATCCTTGTTATATCAGGAATCATAGTTTTCATAGATTGATCACACCCTTGGGTCTAGCACCATGGTATATTCCCTTATATGGGAGATGTCTATATCATGCCACTCATCGGAGATTGCATACTGAGATTTCCCTAGGTAGTTTAGATTCATGATTTGAATGAATTGAATTTTCACCTCCCTAGACCCACATGATCCATATCAGGTGTGAGAAATAAGAGATGATTGTGAATCAGCCTCACTGCATGTGGATGTGGGGTTTATGTGCAGGGATTACCCTTGGGATGTCGATATAGAGCCATGAACTCAGAGATTCAACCTACATATCTTGTTTATGAATGGAATCAGAGTCATTATAGTTTTATTGGATTATTAAGTCCACTGATTGATGATAAATAATGATCAACTCATTTGAGATATTGGGTCATGATTGTTGGAATTATAGAGACATGGAAGGACATACACCGAAGTGGATCCACATTTGAGATTGTGCCTTAGGAAGGCAACCTAAGTATCCTGGTCATGGAAGGAATTAGAGTCATTTTATTTCAGTTTATCAGGTATTACACATTGAGTTTTTCCTTATATGTAGAAAATATCATATTATACCGATGATCGAGGTTTATAAACTATGGTTTCCCTTTCCTTTATAGAGACTTATGAAGTGAATGATATGATCAATGAAACTGCATAAGCCCAGATGATCTAAGCGTGAAATGAGAAAAAAGGAAAGAAAAATAATAAATATTATTTATTTTATATGTGAGACTTATGAACTGAGACAACCCTTTGGAGGTTAATTTAGTGATTGAGCCTTAGTTAGGTATCATACATATCCTTATTGCAGCAAGAATAAAATTCATCATAGTTCTTTTGATCAGGTATTACACAGTAATGTTTCCCATCTAATCAGGAATTATACACTATGGGTGGACATGGTTACTATGTATTGGGATGCCTGATCAACCTGGCCTACTTTCATTCCTAACAAGTGGTGTTTCTCTACTCGAAAAGCCGTTATTTTTGACATTACATGTTGGAGGATGTCATATTGACATGTCCAAATACAATCAAATTGACCAAGTAGAATTTTCTGTTGGACATCCCATATACTATATGGAATGTTTAATGTCTATTCAATGATCATGGATGGATTTTCCAAAGGAAAACATGAGACTTGATTGGTTTATCATAGAATCCATTCCATGATCCCAACTAAAATTCTTAGAGGGAATGGAATGACCCATCTGTTTTTACCTTGTGTCATCAAAAAATCTATTTGACACACTTCGAGGACATCAAGAGAGTCAATATTACATGTTTTGATGGTGATATATGATCCATGAAGACAAGTATGGAGGGTTCTATGAAATCCATATGACATGTATGGAGGAAATAGTGAGTTCATTCTTGTGTGTCCAAAGAACATCATGAGAGCAAATTTACATGGCTTAGTGCTATAATGATACTCAATTAACCTATAATAGAGACAAAATACGAGTCAGGTGACATATATGAAGGAAGACCCATGGTTTGGATGGAGATCCCAGAGGGTTTCACAAGTCTTGTGTGGCATAGCTGAGGGGCACCATGTGACTTTCTCTTGACATGTTATAGGGAAATTTCATTATCTAAATAGTGTACCAAGGGAACAACACAGGGACTGGGTGACATGTCTTATTGTTGTCACATTCCCTGAGTGGTTCATGTGAATTACACGAGGATCAACATATGTGTTCATCACACGATTCTCTCATCTTTTATTTTTTCTTCCAATCATTTATTGTATATACCTAAGATTTTTTTTTTCTTGTTTTAAGACTAGAGTGTTTTGTCATTTATGTGGGATTTCATTCACTTGAACCACCACAAGTTAGTTACATGATCTATGAGTGATAACACAATGTTACTATGCACATTTCATGATCGCTCTGGTTGTTCACCAAATTTTACCTAATGGAAAACATCCCAGTTGCAAGTTCAACCACTTCGAGAAAGACACTCTAATTCATGGGTCTACTTCTGTGAGTTTCCAAGGATTCATTCATCTATTTAGAACAATATTTTTTGATGCTAGGGTGGGAGATTTATAGGCTTCAACACTTGTTATTCCTCACATTGTGATACACATTTCACACAAAACCAAACCTGACTTAGTGTAGGAATTTGGATCCATGCATCTTTACAAGGTCTTACTATAGGTCATTTTGGGGGCATCACCTAATTTTTAGCAACCATGATACCATCCCATAAATTCTTACTTTTTTTGGATTATTTCTAATTGAAGGGGTCTTGAATAATCATGCAGACATACTGAGGGTCATTCATATTATCAAGAATATATTTCTAATTTATTTTTCTAAATTAGGATGTGTGATGAAATTAATTTTCATGTTCTTTGATGATTTATCATATTCTATGATATTACGATGGATTATCAAGGGGAATTTTTAAGATCGTGTCGCTGTTTTACATGAGTTTTATAACTGCAAGAGGCTCTCAACATTTCCCCTTACATTCTTTCCCATTTTACTCGAACTTGTGGGGTTTCAAGATTATTCTTGAGTGTTGTGAAATACATCCACTTTACCCATTGATGATGTGTCTCATGACTAATAAAAGGGTTTTTAGAGATGCGCGGTCACTTCATAGCGAAACCATTTTTCTTTTTTTAGGCAAATAGGGGAGAGAGACAACTTGGTCAGGTCCAAATCCTTTCACATGAAGGTGGTGACATACCAACGAGCTCTTGCGTGACTAGGAAGACATGTTACTAGGGCTTCCATGGTGTCTTTCTATTTATACAGCTACATCTTGTGAGTATTATGACTGAACGAGGCTCCCACATTTCCCCTTTTAATTTCCATTTTTTATTCTACAAAAGTGTATATTATTGTGAGGTTCCATGAGTGTTGTCAGAGACAATCACTCTACCATTCAGTGATGTGTCACATGAAATTTGACAACCACAATGATTCTCCCACCTTTTAGATATTTTCCACCTATTTATCAATTATTTTTGGATGTTTTTTCCAATATCTACTAGTGTAAAAGTCATGTGACATGAGAAAACATTATCTAGATATCGCGGTGTGCCTAGTGATTGCCATGGTTGACTTCTCAAGAACAAAGAGGCCTTTTCAAAGGGATTTCAGGGGATCTTATAAGGGTTATTCATTACACACGACCATTGACATGACCTTTGAAAGGTTATGCGATCACATGTCTTCTAGGGGTTCACATGATTCACATAATTATGCACACTTTATTATTCCTTTTCATTGTGTGTAAAATAATAAACATATTCTATTATTTATTCATCTGTCATTTTGAAGATTCTCATTTGGTGGGAATCAAAAATGAAATTTTAATAAACATATACCATTTACCATTTTATCCATATCAAAATAGACCATACACATAAAACAAATTAGTAACATTCAAAAATTCATGTCATGTACCCTAAATATGTTCCCATGATGAATGAGAATAAGAATACTATAATTTGTATCCAGAAGTTGAATCTTTTAAATACAAACCAAACCACATTAGAATAATCCTGATAGGATATTTTCCTTGGTAACATTAGTTTATGATATAAAAAAATTGATCAATAATATTTTAAAGTTATTTCCCAATTCCAAAACCTTTCCATTATCCACCTATATATTTTCCATGAAAAAAACTTTTCTTGATACCACTTTATAATATTCTTGACCGAATACCTAACCCAGTTTCTGAGTCAACTACCATAGGAAATTAGGAAATCATTCACCCCAAATCCATATATTAAAAGGTTCAAAAAAATTTAAAGGGTTTAAACCAATCAATGAGAGAATATCCCATAAATGAATAAATTATAAAACTAAGAAAAAAATAAGTAAAAAATGGTTCCCAAGTTAAATCCCTCTAACAACATAATCTCATGCTACACTTCATGATGTCGTAATGACATATTTGATTAATAAAATAATCATATAATGAGTATATAATAGGAAGATCTCCCTCCAATAGATCATAATAATATTAATCAAAATAATTATAAAAAGGATTTCATGGATGAATATTCTAAAATTTTAGTTATTATCTATGTTAGTGAAAGAATTGTGGTTACAGTGATCATTTTTATATCCATATTCCAATCTCATGAAATTGGTGTAAATTTTTTGATAAAACTATAAGAACTTCGTGTGTATCAATTTGAATATATAGGATACGAGTATGATCACTCAATGGGAACCACCCAGAGACCCTAAACTTAATTTTTGATTTCAATGTGAATACATGTACTCATTTCATTCAACCAACTGCAACAACATTATTCAATGAAACCTAAAACAACCTATCATCATATATCCTCTGTTAATAATAATCAACCATATATGTTTCTTGTGGGTATGTTTCCTGACCACAAATGTTGTAGAAAATTTTGAAACAAACCTATTTTGAAAAATTCTATATAGTATTATTAAATAATAGAATTTTCATGATGTTTCACTATTCCATGGATAATAATAAATATTGTCATAGTAAACACAATAAAGGTCCCATGATGATAAGACACTAAGAGTGAATAATATATTTCAATACCTTATATTAGTGTGTCATTGAGAACCTTATACATAGATCATCATGTATGGTCATATATCGTGAACCCTCTATGGATATCACAATCATAGACTAATAATGTAAGGTTTAATGTTGTGATGCATCTCTAAAAATATCATACATAGACCAAAATATATTTAGGATGATATGTATCAATGAATTTATGTATATAAAATATATAAATTAAAACAATGCATAATATACCATAATTACATACCAAATAACTAAAATAATATATTAATAAAAACATTGGAAATTCATATCTATATATTCTAAAAACAAAACCTAAATTAAAAAAACTACCGCAACTACTAGTTTATGAAAAATATGAAATATTTTCTAACTTTCCCCTAGACATCAATTATATACCCAACACATAACATTGGTTTAACACCATAGTGAATAATAAATTTATATAAATAAGTTAATAATTGTAATAATTGATTATGTGAAAAACTTTTAGCACTAGTCACAATTTCATACATAACTTTCTCCACAACTGTTTTGAATTTTCATCCAATTAAGAGATGATCTCTATTTTCCTAAGACACTCACCTATGTAGTGACTGATCAAAGACTGGCCTTTGTGGGAAATGGAGTATTGTTCTTATTTGTTTTTCAATCCACACTAGGATGATCATTGAATTAACAATAAAGTGATCTTATTGTATTATATTACCCCAATATTTAAGATTGCATCATTTCCTTGTTATGAAAATGGAGTTTAGTTTGTGTTTATTGTTAATGAATACTAGGATTATTGGGGAATTTCAAGGAAAGTGATATTATTTTATAATATGTATATAATATTGAAGGTGGCATAATTTTTGAGTGATTGCTAATTTTTAGGCTCAAAATCAGGAAGAAGAGGCCAGAATCATGAATGGTGTTTTTTTGGGATTGAAACATCATAAATATTTTAAAGTAATGGGATTCACAAAAACTAGGTTCCAAAATGGTATAGATTCCCGAAAATGTGGTGAAAGTCAAAAAAGCACCATGAATGGAATAATGGCTTGTCTGTTATCTTCAATACTACACAAAGCATTATAAGAAGGTTGAATTTCACTAGGGCTTTGTGAGTGAAAGAGCTTTGTGAATAAGTTTTTGGATCTTCATGAAAAATTTACTAGAGGCATGGGAGAATCATGAGGGGCTATGCCAATAAATACGAGGATACCCCCACTACCTCACAAATGAAAATTATTATAGAAAATTATGAATTTCATTGATTTCAAGATGTATAAGATCTTCGAGAATCTAGTTTTCTGTGTGAGGTTGAGAATAAAAAAAAGACTAGCTATGTCTTGAATGATGCCAATGATTTTTAGAAATGGGTGTTTTATAATAATTGTGTATTTAGTGAGGATTCCCTAAGATCCAAAAAGGGAGTTTATTCTGCCAAGGCATTTTCTTTGTGAAGGTAGTGAGATTCACGAAGGAGAATTGTGAACGGTGGTGTTGAACATTTATTTTAGGTGAACAACTACTTAAAGAGCATTAACTCAAGACATTGATGCATGAAAATTCTTGTTCTAGTCAGGGAGAAACATTCAAATTTCAATCAACTCATGTGACCTTCAAATTTATAAAATGAGTTATAATTCTCTTAATGTAGTGATTTGGGGGTGTCACTGTAAGTGTTTTGAGGGAGGCAGAACGATATCCCTATAATCTTATAAAGGTATTATTCTTGGGAAAAGTAACTTAGTCTTAAATTATATATTACATAACTAGAGAATATTAGTGGATTTTTATATGACCTACTCATTTTTTATCTAATATCCTTGTATTGGGCCATTAGTGGATAACCAAGTAAAATTGATGTGTTATCTCATTGATTGTCATCGTTTTATTTCTACACATTTACATCAGACATGTTTACCAAGTTACTATGAATATGGGAACAATATCTATCACTTTTGAAGAAAAATTTGATTCCCTGATTCACCCTTCCCTCTCAGAATGTTCCATGGTTCTACATGTAGGTTCAACGTTAGTGAATTGGATAATTCCCACTATTCGTAACATACCCAGTCATAACATATATCCATCTTATAAGATTCACCAAATATAAATATAATCAAATTACATTAAATAAATAAAAAAAAGGAAAACCAAGGAAGGAAAAAATGAATAAATAACATAATTATCATCACATGATTATATATCCCACTTACCTTGTGTATGTGGTACCATTAGTTAATCCCTCTCAACCCATTAAATTTATTCATTATCATGTGTATAAAAAACCTACATACAACATGTTATAACATCAAACATAGCATAATCTAATAAAAAATCCAATATATCATAATAATATCCTATAAAAATAACCAATATATATTAATGTACAAAACATCATCATTCTATATAATATAAAAAAATCAATTAATATATTAAATTATTTTTGAAATAACTACTCATGGATATAATAAAAAATAACCTTGTTAAACCATTAAAAAATCATTCATACAAAGGTGGAATATATAATTAATTTATCATAAAATTCATGGTTTATTTCATAATTTATTTGAATATTTGAAGTTCCCATTCCGATCCCATTTTAGATAAATTCCCACAATTATCCTAGGTGATTTAATCACGATATGTTATATAGACTAAATGTTCATAACATAGTGATTTTATTGGTCCTCATAGATTATATAAATTTTTAAAATTTCAAACACTTAGGTTACCTATTTTGTTCCCCTAGGTTTATTCCAATACCTCGCTAATATAATAAACCAACAAATAGATGAAAAATATTAAACAATTATGCCCCCTACCTAACCTGAAAATTATTTCATTAATGGTTAATTTTTTCAGTTGAATAAATTTTACATGTTAGAACTGATGAACTTATAAAAAACCTAATAAATTATTTATAAACTCTAAAATAGTTAAAGATAATAAATTCCAAACAAAACCATCAGTATAAATTATATCATAAATATAAACTAATTTCTCTAAATGGATTTCTGATGTAGCATCGAATTAATCAAGAATAATAGATAATGACGATTATAGTGGATAAGAAAATGGGGAGAACCCCACCCTCACTTACTACCATGCGAATATCCCCTTCCCCTTTAAAAGAAACTTTAGAGTGATGTTACCATTTAACCCTCCCCATAAAAAATTTACCAATACAACATTTGGTTCATATTTATCTCAAAAATTTCCTTGTAGAAAATGTATTATATTTATTCACTTCCTATCCCACTAGAATCCTGGTTTCATTCCACCTTATACCTTCTATCCTTATTTAAATTATAATAAATAATTTTTGTATTTTTTTAATTAATCTTTCTAAATTAATTTACCAATTTTTCCACACATAAACCCACCAATAATTTTTTTAAAAATATACAATATCATCATCTCGATGTAATATCACATTTTGAATCTGACATTGATTTTCTCAAAATAAAAAATAAAAAATATTGGTATCAAATAAACAAAAAATATAGTATGTTTCATTATAAATTTAAATTCACATAATATCATATGAATTTATTCAATCTTAAATTTATAAATTTCACATGATTTAATTTTAAAAATGTTTGAAATTACTCATGTGACATTGATATGGATCTAAATAATGGGTTATTAAAGAAAATATTTAAATATTTAAATAAAATGATGAATTATTAATATATAAAATCGGTAGTATTTTAAAATTTTAAATTTTCAAGAAAAATATTAGTATAAAGATTTGTATCCCAGAAATAATTGTTTTAGTGGTATTGTTATAATTTTTGGATAAATAAATTTTCTTAAATATATTTACCCTTAAATTATAAAAATGATCTTATAATATATAACTTAATTTCTTATTAGAGATAATATATAATCAAAATAAAAGGATAGAAAAATTATTTTATATATTTTTCCTCAAGAATATTGTTTTATGGATTGCAGTATGTTTTTAATATTGTTTTATTACCTAAAATTGTACATTATAAAATAGTATTGGACCATGTGATTCATTAGATATTATTTGGATATCAATAGGGATAGTAATAAATAAGAATCCTAAAAAACAAACTTATTTGTATGGATTCTCATAGAAAATAAAAAACTCACTAGTTTACATAGAACTAATGATATGGTTGTCACTATAAGTGAAATGAAATTTAGTGATGGTTTTTTAGGTGGTTCCTTTAACTAATAAAAAATATTAATATTTGACAATATATTTTTTGTAAATATCTTATTAATGTTTTGTAATGATCATTAAGTAGTGATTTATGTATAAAACACTAATAAATATATTAATTCATGATAGTATTTAAAAAATACCACAAAATAAATCTAAATACTCTTGGATGCCTCTCTCTTTCCCCTCCCACCACCCTTGTCATGATCCTCCCCTTTGGTTTAATTAATTATTTTCCCCCTATAAACCCGTTTCAATATCCACATAACTATCATCAGTATCCATATTCATCACTCTATCAAACTTATTTTCTGAAATTAATTTAAAAAATACATTTACAAACATATCCCTTCTCATCACTATCCCTCAACTAATTATAAAATTCTAGTTGCACTACCCCTAATCATCATTATGTCTCCCTCACTATCTTCCAATTAAGATTATTTTATATCCCTCTAATTCAAAATTTTTTGACTCTCCATCACTTTTTCAACCCTTATATTCACCTTAATATGTCCACAGTGATATTAGTATAATCGTCGCATCACTGCACAACTCCCCATCATCCATAATATTTGGCCATAAAGTAATCTATCCTGAATTACAAACATTTTATAATGTTTATTTCATTTTTATTTTATCACTTGTTAAAATTTATTAATTTTTCTTCTTGATTAATTGTTTTAATGAAATCAAAATTCATATTTAGGATATATGAATCAACATTATCCCAAGGAAAAAAAATAAAATTATGGGAACATTAAGGTTCAAACTAATCAAAAAATAGAATCATTAAAACACCCAAAACCATTACCATTTTAAAAAACAAATTTCACAACATATCATATGGGTGAGAATGAACTATGTGTTTTTGTTATGATTTGAATTTATCATACAAGAAATAATTTTTTTTATTAAACCTATACATTCATAAATTGAATATAAAATATATATTTTTATAATTCTTTGTGTTATTAAATATAATCAATAAACGAAATATTCCATTATAAGATATATACTGTTTCATTCGTAATACAATATTAAGTGATTAAAATTTTAACATATAATTGAGGTGGTTATCAAAAATTTCCTTTAGCATTAAAAAAATATGGTTTAAATATTAAATAACGAAATATTTAACACATAATTCATAAACCATACTATTTATTAAACCAATGTTATTTTTTCTTTAAAAATGGATTTTAAAGTAAAAAATTTCACTTATATTAATCCTTTTAATTCTCTATATAAATTAAAATTATATACATCTATTTTTTTTAAAAAAATATGAATATCATTATTTTTACGCTCCATATGCACGACATCAGAATTATTAAATGAATCCTTAATTTTTTGTTAAATTTAAATAAATTAAAAAAAATATAATAGAAATTTCATTTTATATAATTTTTTTATATAATATAAATCAGTAATAGGTTTGAAAATTATGGAAAATCATAGAAGTAAATGTCTACCTAAAATTAAATTAGTTAAAATTTTTATTTCTTTTAAATTATTAACTTATAATATATATTTTTATGGTTAATAATGATTAGAATATAAAGTAATAATTTTTTTAGTTTTTTTAAATAAAAATAAATTGAATTTTTGAATATTACTAAAACCATTCCCTAAAGTATGATGTTTTAATACCCAATTTTTTTAAAAGAGACTTCTCAAAAACGTTTGAGTGTTTTGGCTGAATAAGATTAATAAACCATAAGAGTTGGATATATCTTTCCATTGTATTTTTTTCAATGAATGCTAATTTTAAGGTATTTGGAGACTATGACAACATAATAAATCACTCTATGTTAATAAGATAAGGTGAAAGAGAGATGATGGTGAGATGCTTCTTGGAATGAGATATTTGAAATATCCCAATTTTTTGGTTAGTAGTTTCAAAGAGATTTTATAGTAAAATATTTTTTTTCCCAACAGATATTAATAGAATAATATTATAGCCATATATATTTTTATAAAAAAAATATTGTTGAAAGAATTTTACTTGAACTTTATCCATTGATGGTTAATTTTATATATAGTTTCAGAAGATCATGCCATGGTCAGTCAAACCATGTTCATGGTAAAGAAATATGAAAGTGTCTTTGAATATATAAATAGAATAAAATTAAGGCAATATATATTTATTTATTAGTATATAATTAAACATTGGTGATTAATTGGGGAAACCTCATCATGTTCAAGAAAAACTAATTTTTTGGTTTAAAGGTTTATATCATTATTTAAAACATAATGGACTATCCAATTTTTAAAAACATAAAGCTAATCATATAGGGTATAATTTGATATTTTTGGTAAATTTTTATTACTATTTAATTGTTTTACATTTTTAACATATTATATAATATATTTTAATATTTTATCCCATCTTTGAGGTTTAAATAATCTTGAAAAAAATTATTCTAAGAATAGATATATGACATGGGGAATATAGAGGATCAAAGAATTGTATAGAGGATATTTTTGAACACATATGGAAACCTAATTTTTGATTGAAGATATAATGATAAAAAGTTGAATAAAATTTGTTAATAATGTTAAAAAGTGGAAGAGAAATACTATTAATGATTTGGTGTATTTTTTTTATTGATTTTTAATAATGATATCTTGTATTACTTTGTTAATTATTATTTTATTTAGAATGATATGAGTGTAGAGAGAGGCATGTAAAGTGATCCTTAAACCTGATGGGGAAACAAATAAAACATTTTAATCACAATACTGTATTTGTGATATTTGGGCCAACAGCACATATATATGTGTGTTTTCATTTTATATAGCTCATTTGGTAAACCAAGTAAAATACATAGGTTTATCTTATTTATATTTCATTATATAGTTTTTTTCTTTCTACAAAAACATAAAAAATTAATTATTCCCTCAAAAAAGGGAATATTATCCAATAAAAGGAATTTATAGAATGAATGTTCACCAAAATTCACCCTTCCATCATCTAAGGGTGTGTGTAACCTTGGTTGAAACAAGTGGCATCAAATTTAAAAGTTTTTTTCATAGTGGATATATCAATTAAATAGATATAGATCAAGAATTATATTAACATGGAGTATACAATTAATTATAAAGGAGTACTAATCTTTGGTATATTTAACATTAAAATTGGGATTAAATGGATGTGATCACAAGTATGATATCTTGGATTCTATGTATTTGTCACATATATACATGAAATCCAAATTAGTGACATGGAGGAGATATTCTTGATTGAGACAAAAATATATTTTTATATATAGATGAAAAGGAAAAAAATGATTTAATTAGATATATTTCAAAGGACATATTCATACAAAGGTATTTATTTTTATATCATCTTATGTTATAAGATATAAACAATATCATATTTACGAAGGGGATTTAATTGTATTTTATTTTAAACATCAAATTTTTATAAAAAATTATATACTTAAGGATGTACTCAAATAAAGGAATTATAAAATTATTAAATCAAAACATTCATGTAATTGGATCAATTATTTGAATAAATATTTATGATTTGGTAATTGGAAAATAAATATTGATAAGACTTCTACCTTTTTGTAACAAAATGGTTTTGATAGTTGATGAATGATGTTTAAATTATGCATCACTTTATGAATTACATAGGAGCATTATGGATTTTATGATGAGAGTGTACTCAAATTTTATGTCATGACATTAAAATAAAGATATTACTTTCATGGAAATGGATAATCTAGAATTAAAACATTTATTAGTAAATTAATACATGAGTGATAAGTACTATAATTGGTTGCAGGAAATTTGAAAATAAGTAAAGGTAGTTTTCAAGGTAAACTTTCATCAACATTTATTAATTATGGAATATTTGTCACATTACATAGGAGTAGATAAAATGATAAAAATAATAAGTGAGGATATTTATTTATCATAAAAAATGAAAAAAAAGTTTTCTTATGAAGTGAATTATAAATCTATACTTTATAATCAAATCTAAAGAAAACCTCTTTGGTAAATCTATGTGAGAAATGATATTGATATTGGTGAGTACATATATTTAAATTAGGATAATGAACTGATGTCTTATTTTAAACTCGTATTGATTAAAATAGTGGATAAAGTAAAAAATAATATTAAAAATGAAAGATCCCATAATTTTTTTAATATAATATTATATCTTGAAGGATCTCTTGGGAATATAGAATCTCAAAGAAATAAGAACATGAATATAAGATATTTACTAAAAGACTCTGGTTAATGTATTTATGATTTGGATGTTTTAATAATAATAGTTGGAAAAGTATATGAGTATAATATTTTTAAATAATAAATTTAGACAATTTTTCTAATTCAAAAAAAATTGAAATAGAAGATAACATGATTGGTTGTATTAATGAATATGAGGAAGAATAAAGAAAATAATTTATTCATTTAAAGAATAAGTGGTCAGTCTAATATAAAAGTTTATATTTGTATCAAAACATGAATATCTTATAGAAAAGTTTAAATTTAGTTAAAGAAACCCAATATAAACGTTACATAAATAGTAGAATAATCTTTGGATTTAAATAATACAAATCAATAAAACAACACAACTCTTGGAAATAAATGTTTAGTGTGTTAAATATTACAAACATTAACAAATTATTTTACAACACCTGAAAAATATTACCCATAATCATGATCCTATATAACCTTTTATACATATCACATGACATAACCATTTTTATAACATGGGGGATAAAATAATAATATAGGGGTGAGATATGATACTTAGTTAGGAAAAACTATATCATAATGTGTTTGATAAAAAACACAATGGAGAACATGATTAAAAAATCAATATATTAATAAAATATCATAAGTCCATAGGTAATAATCTTAAGAAATTATAGAGAAACATAAGATCCTAATATGATCAATAATAATGCATAAAAAGTAATGAAATCATTCGAAATACATAAAAATAATCATAAAATCTATGATAATTATATAAAAGTGTGTGATACTTAAAAAATAAGCCATATCCATGATGTAATAAAATATAATTAAATTGGAAATCATAATGGAAATATGGAATAACATGATACAAAATTTGAAATTTTGGAAAACCCATATTAATATTAAAACCATTATTAGAAAACACATTATTCCATTACCTACATGAATAAATATATAATATCCATGAATAAAAATGTGAGCAACCGATTATTCTAATTCATATGTTAATTAACTCATTATGTCCATGCCAAACTATAAAATGAGATATAAACATAAAACAAATAATTGCAGGGTTATATATGAAACCGAATATCATCGTCAATACATATATGTTCCACTTAAAATAAATTATCATAATATCTTATTGAACTCCTTCAAAAATAATGGATTTCATAAAATTTTCAAACACATCACATTACATGAACTTTATAAATAATAAGATATCAAAAATATCATGTTCCAAAAGGAATCACAAAAAAATATATATATAGGGTGATCAAAATATCACATCATGATAGATTAACCATGGAGAAAATAGAAATGATAATAAAAAAGTTTTTACAATACCGTTTAAGACATGTTACTAAAGATAAAGTTAAAAATACATTCAAAAACATTTTTAAGAAGGTTAAGAGAATAGTTTTAAAAATCATATAATAAAAAGTTCAAAATAATAGATCTATGAAGAGGAAAAAAATCAAGATAATAAATATGAAGTGGTAAATAGTGAAGGGAAATGCCTTTATTTATTTTTTTGGGTCATTTTAAAGAAAAAAACATACATGAAATGATGAAACACATTCCATTAATAAAAAATTAAATGAAAAATTTGAAGAATATAAAAAAAATGGACTTTAAGAAATAAAAGACTCTCTATAAAAAAAGTATTGTAAGATATCTTGTTCGTACATATTTAAAATTTCATAACGAATTTCAATTTTCATGTATTAGATTGATTAAATTTTTATTCAAGACTCAGAACATAATTTTAAGAGTTATAATTACTCAGGGAAATGTTTTTGGAAGAGTAATTAAGATTTTAATGTATCTATACTATATGGGTGATCCTAATTAGCCTTTTTCTGTGTTTCGGGGGGGGGGGGTGGAGTTTTCTGGCTAGGGTGTATGGATTGGTATATAGGTATTTTTAGAAACTGTGTGACACCTTAATGCCTAGGGTGTTTTTAGTTTGTTTTGAACTGATAATGAGTAAGTTGTATTGTTAGATTATGGTTTGGGGTAATGAAATTTTCAATATAATGTATTCATTGATGGGGATACGTTAATGGGGGTATGTGTTATAGGATCCCATGTGTGGTGAGTTTTATTCCTAGGTTTACGTTAATGGTTTGGGTTTTAAATTCATAACCTATACCTTTCGTAGACACCATGTATTGTGATTTTACATTGATGGGGTATGTGTTCTAAGATTCCATTTGTTTTATTCATTATAAATGAACTAAAAACATCCTAATAACAACCCAAGGGAAACCCATGTGTGTTTACGTCGATGGGTTATGTGTTTTAAATGAACTGAAAACTCCCCGATCATTACCCAAGGCAACCCATATGTGTTCTAAATGAACTAAAAACACCCTAATCATAATGTAATTTAATCACCCTGAGCATAACCCAATATAAACACTCTGAACATATGGCTACCCTTGGGCATCCCATGTGTGTTTTTAGTTTATTTTGAACTAATCATGATCGATATTCCCATAATAATTATTTCCATGGTTTACGTTGATGGGGTATGTGTTCTAAGAGCCCATATGTGGTGAGTTTTATTCATTTATTTACATTAAAGGTTTTGGTTTTAAATTCATACCTTATACCTTCCATAGATATCATCTAATACAATTGGTGTTTATAAGAGTTAACTTATAGATTCCTATATGGGGTGTTCCATTTCTTAAAAATAGTAAAGTGGTGTTTAAAGGGTATATTTAGGGGGTTATAAGCATATATTGTTTATTGTTTTTGGTCAGATTAGCATAAGGTTACACAGATACTTGTTAGGTCATGGGAATTAAATTTTTATAATATTTTTAAAGGATGAATTAGAATGTTTTCATTTTCTAAGCCTTTATGAATGAAATAAGAGGTCTTATAAATGGTTTAAACCATGTCCATTTGGTCTTGAACTTCATTGGGGTTTCAAAGGTGGAATATGTATTTAAAGTGGGTTTTTATAACGTGGGGGTGTTGAACTAGAAGTTATTTTATAAAAATGGGTTTTGGGGTGAATTTAAAATGATGATTTGAAATGGTTTCATTATCACCCATCTGGAAAAATTACTTGATGGACCTTTTAATGTTATTTTAAAAAATAGTGTCTTTTTACATTTTTTTAATGTTTTTAATGTTCAGTATGTTAAAATTTAGTGTTTGAGGACTATGTGAAGGATTGAGTGATGTACCAATACTTCGATCCCCACTCTTATATTGTGTGTTTCCATATGTCTAATAAGTAATTCCACATCAAATGTTTTGAGAGATGGAAATGACACTCTGAAGGTGTGGTTCTGTATGTCTAACATGGTAATCCACATAAATGGTTTAAATAATTTTACATTAAGCTCTAAAGGTTTGGTAACCCATGTTTAGAATGGATCTACACATCTGAGGTTTAGAGAGTTAGAGAGCCAGATTTAATCTTTATGGTTTCACGAGTGAGATGATAGATGAAATTTTCTTTCCTTTATTTAAAGTATGTTTCAACCTATATTTTCTGACTTTTATGAACATCATAGGTCAGTACATATTTGGGTGGATAAAGTGTCACCTTATAACCCAATAAAAAATTAGTTACCAGATAAATAATTGTTTCTTTTGGGATGTATAATAATTTATACACTATATTATCCCCACAATTTATCTATATACACTGTTTTTATGACTGATATTTTCATTTGACACCATTGGTGGTGGCTTACTGAGTAGTACTCAATTCTTATTCAAGTATCCACTACACATTGGAACTTGATAAGCTCTCACATGTTTATTCCAAAAATATGTTTGGGTCGAGGATATGTTTACTTTTTCATGACCGGGTATTATAGCTCATATGGTATCATGAGACTGGATGAGGTTTGGCCCAAATATATAGTATATCCATTTTTAAGATTATTTATTTTAAAATATATTTTTGTGTAACTATCCAAGTGGGTGGTCAAATTTATGGGTTATATGGTTTTTAGGACATTAACAAATGTAAATTTATATTATTTACTAATCAGTTAATTTATTCTTCATGCATAATGTGATATATATGACTCTTAGTTAGTTATATTATTATACACATTGATATGGGGGTATAGTCTACACATAGAACTAATGTTGACCCACTGCTGCTATTCGCTAGCCTCTGGTGCATGAGGAGGATTTCTTGAGGTCATTTGGGGAACCAAATCATTGGATCATAGGATTGGATGTTAAAAACATAGACATGGATGATATGATTCATTGATAAGAATGTGAGTTATTATTTCAAACATTATACTTTAATTCGGGATTTTTTTTAAAGAAGTGATTATTGATTATGAGAATTCATCTCCCTATATAATAAGAGGATATATAATATAAAATATGGAAATTTAAGGATTAATGAAATATTGAAATGTATATTCAACTAATAAATACTATAACCCAATGAATAAAAAATTAATTCGATGAAACCTTTACAGAATTGGTAATGAAAGAATAAGAACTTATTGAAAAGATGATCATGAAATTTACATTAAAATATCATAACATGGAAGATACTTCCATATGTGAAATTAATTGGTTAGTTAATAAAAAATATAAATTAAATTAAGGACAACGATATCAAACATGCCCCATAGTGTCGATAATAAGTTAAAGAAACTCTTACTTTTACTCTGGATTCCAAAAGAAGTTCTTAAACCTACTCACTTCTTGAATTATCTCCATTAAAAAATGGATTATTCCCTTGAGGGGTGTCAAGTAGTGAATATCTTAACCAATTTAAGGTGGATAAAAGGCTTCACGAAATTTTTTACTAGACTTTGATTCGAACTAATGGGGTTTTTGTGTGAGGGAAAGTGAGGAGAGGAGAGTCCTTTTCATATGTGAAAAGGGGTGTTATTTTTGTAAATACCGAATAATTTTCAATAATTTGAAGTAAATTTCATGGGAGATGGATCAAAAATTGATATATAATAGTTATGGGTAGATAAAAGGTCAATAAATAATTCAAATAATCAATTAATGTTTTTAATGTAAGGTCATTTATCTCTTAGGTTACTCATTCTTTCTATTTTGGTTTCCAGCATAGTAACTAGTTTTTACCTAGGTAATTTATCCATTATTGATAAAAAGTACATAGTTATTTTTAAAAAAATTGTACCTAAAAATTTCAAATTCTAAATCCATTTAATAATATTAAATTTCTAAAAGTGATAAATATAAATTTAAAAATAATAAATGTATAATGTATTAAAAAAAAAATTTAAATAAAATATAACTTTTTTTAATTATCAAATATGGGTAAATAAATTACGAAGAACAATTTTAAAATTTTAAATTCACTTATGAAATATATATTGGGTCTTAAAAAACGTTTAATTAATTATTAATTCATAATTATACTCTAATAATTTCATAAAATTCATGTTATCTGGAAAAATTGAATTATTCACTATTAACCAAAAAATCATTATTTTTTTAAAAATCTAATAAATTCATATTATGATAATATTTTCATGATAAAACAAAAAAAAAGATGAATTTTCGAAATTTACATCCAAATATTATTAAAAAATTAACATATATAAGGAAAAATGAGTTTATAGGAAAATGAATTTTAGTGTACAAACTATTCATCATTTCTTATAAATTACTAATTAATCTTGTGTTAATCCATTATTATTATAATTAAATATTATTATTTAAACCATGTAATTTTAGATAAAATATAGTACTAGTTTTTTAGTGACACCAGTTCAGTTGATATTTAATGTGGCCTTTATTTTGGATTGTTCTTATATATATATATTGTAATTTTATTACAAGTGTTTAAACATTCTAATACTAAAAATACCTTAAAATAGAAGAGGTCTTTTTTATTTAGTTTTTTTTTGTGGATAAAACTATTAATTAATTTATTTACTTAGGGAGAAATATTTCACTAAAACATTATTCATTTCATTGTACCCCCATCCCACAAAAACTAATATTAGCATTCATGTTTTATTACATGTAAAAAAATATTTGTGGTTAATTTTCTCTCATCACATCCCCAATTTCCAATTTCTCCCCCTAAAAAATATTATTCCACCACAAAACACTGACTGGATTGGTGTTCTTTATTCTCATAACTTTTCTTCTCAATATATGATTTTCAAGGATGATTATTTATATAAAAGGTCATGTTAAAATTGTATTGTTTTTGAGCTCAGTACAAGTGATGGATATGGTATATAATTACTCAAAAGATATACATGTAACACACTGTGAACATTAGAAACGTGTTGAGGTAGTGTAAAGCTATAGCTTATGATCCTAACATGATTGAGTATCTCTAAGGGATTGATGTATCTAGGGATTAGATTATCTTTATTCCTAATCATCATAACACACTTCTATGAACTTCTGGAAACATGACTTATACCAATTGTTTCAAAACGTTGGTAAAGGCCTTGAAAAGAATTGGTATAAACTATACCAATGGTTTCTCAAAAAGTTGGTTAGTTTTCTATCAGGATAGACATATACCGACAATTATAGTATAACTATTGGTATATGTATCTGAAATGCATATTATACCAACAGTTTCAGCTACCCGTCTGTATAACTTTGTTCCAATGGTTGATAACTATTGAAAATTAATTAATTTCAGATCTATTCAAACGGTTATGAAACTTTTTGAATAATCCATTACCAATGGTTTACATAAAAATATTGGGAAATTCTTATTACAAGCTCTATAAAAATGGTTTACTAATAATTGTTATATAGTTTTACATACCATTTTATGTAAACCGTTTGTATAAAGTTACTTTTTCTTACATATACCAACAATTTACACCCATTGGTATAGCCTTGCTGCAATTGCCGCAACAGGCCTGCCGGCCCCCCACCCTCTGTAATACCCTGTGAACCTGCAATTATAATCATGTATATGTAAGAATGAATATAGAATTTTGAATTTAATGTAATTAACTATTCAATTCAGAACCCAATTACCATATTCCATAAAGAATTTAGAATTGAATACATATAGAATGAATTATGTACTGAATTAAGAATTATGAATGAATAGCACATAAAAAATGAATTATGAGTTACATATAGAATTTATAATTATGTACAATGTATTCAATTTAGAATTCCACACATAAATAATTTAATTATGTATAACACATACATAATATGGCATACAAAATTGAATTCAGAATACGAAACACATAATATGAATTAATGACTAATATTGAATATATAATAGAATATAACTAATATGGAATAGATAATATGACTAACATGGAATAAAAAATATGGAATATATAATACAAATTCGGAATTAACTTCATAGGCATGGGTGATTTTATATGAAATTAGTGTGATTGATGATTGACTAATAATTTTCACATGTAATTAGATATGAAAATGGATAAATTCCTATAAAAATATCGATTTCTAGGGGGGGATGTCTAGGGGGTGGGGCTATCCAAGGGGGTTGGGGTGTTTGGTGGGGGGCGGGGGGGCTATCTAGGGTGTGGGGGCTGTCCAAGGGGGTGGGGGTGTCCAGGGGGGGGGGGTGGTCTAGGAAGTGGGGTGCGGTCTCGGGGGATGCTAGGGGGGCAGTCGAATGGGGTGGGGGATATTTAAGGGGGTAGGGTGTGTAGGATGTGGGGGGTTTCTATGGGGTGGAGGGTTTTTTATTGTGGGGGTGTCTAGGAGGTGGGGGTGTCTAGGATGAGGGGGAGTCCTGGGGGTGGGTGGGGGATTTCCAGGCGGGTGGGGGTGTCTAGGGGGTGGGGGTGTCTAGGGGGTGGGGTGTCTAATGGGGGGGGGGGGGGGGTCTAGGGGGTGGCGTCCAGGTTGATGGGGGGGGGTGTCTAGGGGGTGGGGGAATCTAGGGGGTTGGGGATATCCAAGGGAGTGGGGGTGTATCGAGGTGGGGGGGGGGATATCCAGGGGAGGGAGGTGTCTGGGGGGGCTATCCAGGGGGAGGGTGGTGACCTGGGGGGGGGGGGGGGCTATCCAGTGGGTGGGTGGTGTCCGGGGGGGGGGGGGTCCATGTGGGTGGTGGTGTCCTGGGTGGTGGGAGGTTTCCAAGGGGGTGGGGGTGTCCAAGGTTGTGGGGGGGGGGGGGGTTGTCCAGGGTGGTGAGGGGTTGTCCAATGGGGTGGGGGTGTCCAAGGGAGGGGTGAATCAGTAACACACTTATTCAGTCATAAAAAATCATCAAGTTTAGTTTTATTATTTACAGATAAATAAATAAAGATAATGTGACCTACCTAATCACACATATATTCAGGCACAACAAATCATCAAACATCAAATCCCAGTAATATCCCTAAAAAATGTAAGAGGTAAATCTGTCCGTCATCACTATCACCATCATCATTAGCCTCATCCCCATCCCCATTTTTGTCCCCATCATCATGTCCTCCCCCCTCAATGCACTCCTCCTCGCCCTCATACTCCGACTAGGCCTCCTTCTCATCCTCCTCCTCACCCTCCTTCTATGCCTCAGGCTCCTCTTCTTCCTCCTCTTCCACCTCGGCCTCCTACTCTGCCGCGACCTCCTCCTCCCCATCGTCATAACCATGAATGACATCATCTCTTCCACCAATATAACTTCCACCTAGTTCACCATATATTAAGTCCATCAATGACATATATTCATCATAATATCTTTGGGCCTCTGGTGGATGTTTTGGACGTAAAAAGTCTACCAGTTTCATAAATGCATCATTTTCCCTAAAAGATGGTTCTTCCATATCTGCAGACCTTTTTCAGCATGTTATGCTTGTGCCTTAACTTGTTAAAAGTTGGTGGCACAATAACTCATACCTGAAGTGTGAAAATACCTTGTCGAGACTATACTCTTCCCAGGTTGGTAGCATACTCTGCCAGGGTGTTCATCTACCAACCACTGGCGAAAGTGATCCTTTGGCCCAAAATTGTCATGTTCATGGGAATAAAGGGCCTTTAAAGAATCCTATTTCAAATATAAATAGATTATTAAGTTACAAAATAGATATTAAAATTTGAAATAAATAAAATAAAACTTAAAATCTCCATCTGAGTTGGTTCGTTTACCACACTTCTATATTGTTTCTTTCCACTCCAGCAGATCTATTTTGCTCATGGAACACGTCCTTCACTATTCAATGTTTTCCTCTATAATTTAAATGAATGTAGGAAACCACAATTAAAAATAGGTTACCAATAATTTATTTCAAAACTAAAATTATATGAAAACTTTATCAATAAAATAAATTATAGAGGAAACAATAGAAAGTGGAAGTCATAAAAAAATTAGAAACAATTTTAATACCTACTTCCTCTTAGGATCTGACTTCGTAATACATCCCAATGTGATGTGGTATTTTTTATCATCAATGTTTTTTCTTTATTACAAAATTTTCCGAAATAAAATTCATTAATACAAAAGATAGTATTAATGCAAAAAATGAAATATTTCATACAATTACCACAAATGTGATTAATACCTTAAAGTGGATAGTTGTCCAATGAGTAATCATCTATCGTTACTAATCTTTTGGACAATCATCCATGAAAATTACCACCTATAACTCTAATCCAAATCTAGTACACTAGAAAATATAAAAATTATTCGTATAGGCTATCTAAAGCTCACCTAAATCTTTTAGACGTGCTAGTCATGCACCCTCACTATGCATGAAATTAAACAGAAGATGACACCAAAATATAAATTCATATAAATAAAAAAATAATATATTTCGTTAAATATATCTGATTTTCTTACACATATATGTGACCAAGAGTTATCCTAGACTTCTTTTGGAAACTGTCTTCATTTGAGCTGGCTGACGGGAATGATGTCAGAGTATTTGGAAAGGGTCACCAAAAAACTCCAACATTACTGCCCTATTTTTTCAATTATTTGATTATCTTCATTATAGTCCACTATCAACTATGTGTTGTAGTTACACAATATACACATTCATGTATACCCCCACCCCCGCTAAGTATTAGTAGATTTATATCTCATGAAAGAAAAAAAATATCTTATCAAAACATGTTATAATGAAAATAAATAATGGTATAAAAATTTGGTTGGGTTTTATAAATATACATACACTAGTTCGATCAATTCGATCCTATGGATCCATAGAAACTGAAAGAACACCCTGCATAGGTGGAGTGGATCCCTGTGTATGCTCCTCAGGGATAGACTGTGGTAGAACAAGAGTTGAAAAAGATGGAATATAGAAGGTCGGAGAGAAGGAAGTAGAATTAAAAGAAGATGGAACAGATGGATGGCCAAATGTTAGATGGGGAGTGGGAATCAACATAGGAAATTGTAAATATGGGTGAGGAGACTCAGATGTAAAGGGTGGTGAAAACATGGGAGGCCTATATATCACATGTTTCCCTAATGACACATCATTATTATAATGTGGGATAGATTGTATGGTAGTGGGAGGGGTGGGGTCTAATCGGGTACACTGACCAGATTGCCTAGCTCTCTTACCCCCTCTCATACCACCGGTCTGAGTACTGGGACCACTACTAGGATTCTCATCAAAAAATTGTCTCCCAAGAGGTGGATCTTGAAAAAAATGGTTAAAACAATATTTATCACATGAAATTATATATTATATAAATATATATATTTGATATAAAATACTCACAATAGGCACTAGTGGTGGAACACCCATCTCAGCCATTCGGCGATTGTTTTCCATCATCTTTTTTTATCTCCTCCCTTCAATTGGTTTCATTTCCTGCATTTGAAAACAAATATATAAGTAATTAGAAAAGGATAACAAATGTGTAACCCAAAAAACAAAATATTTGAGAGGGAATAAGGGGATTCATGGGTAATTTAACTATCCATTATTTTAGGTGAGCTTGAATGGATATATAATGAATTCAGTAAATCATTGAATATGTAATAAAGAAATTTAATTTTGAGTATGATGGTTATTTACTAAGTGTCACCAGTCTATTAAAATCATGTAACATTGATTCTAAGGCTTTATTTAACTCAATAACCAAGAGAGAGAGAATATTGAATTATGCCTCTAGAAAATTCAGCAAGGTATATATTATGAATGATTAATCCCTTATCACAGGTAGATGATGAAAGTTTCTATACATGTTTTGTAGAAGAATACAAACCAACATGTTTATTATCTACTGAACTGTTAATGGGATGTCTTAGAGTAATAATAATTTTATACATGGTGAATAAAGAATTTAAATATTCACCATGCTAGAAATGTTGGTTTCGTAGGTTTGAATACAGTTCAATTAAATATTAGAAAATGAAATTAATATAAAATTGCAACCAATGAACATTGAAGATTCATTTTAAGGTCAATCCAGATAAAAAATATTTTAATCAATATTAAATCAATTTGAATAGTACCAACCATAACTACCCATGTTGAGATAAAACATAAGAATTGAGAACATGGATATATGAGTCTATATATTTCCCACCCCTACGTGAGGTTCAGAGTCAACTCTCAAAATTGAGCTATTGGAGTCATCAAAAGTAAAAAATGGATCAATTCTAATGGCAGCAGGGATGGTCTCAATTCCATCCTCACCGTCATAAAAATATGTTATATAACTACTTCAATAATGACACCAAATTCAGATAAAAGATGGCATTTGACATAAAAACTTTGTTTCACAATGATTCCAATATATATGGTTCATCAGTAAAAAGAGTTTGAGTCAAATCAATTACTAGAAATCCACAATCATAGGTATATTTTCCATGCCTCTTCATAAAATCAAACCATTGGAATTTCATCATCTTGACTCGTTCATCTATTTAATAATCCAATATTATTATTTTTTCAATGACACATTAATTACATACATTTTTAAATTGCGGTCTATAATCTGAGGTGCAGGCATAACCGTCTGTTGTGGAGGTAACTATAACACCTTTATGTTGTGTTCTCATGTTCTTTTCTCATTTAGTAATAATAAATCTGTACCGATTGAAAAAAATTGTTTTACAGTCACAAACCATGGTATTAAGACCAAAATTAAAATATCTTATTTCCTCAGAGACAAAGTTAGTAGGAAAACTCAATACCTGAAATATAAATAAATATTTAACTTAATTAAATATTAATTTAATTAATTTAAACTGTAATTTTTTTACCTTCAATTTTAAACAATCAAAAATCTATTTACTATGAAAAGTTTATCTCATTATCAAAGATAAGGAACGATGATTTCTATTTATCAATTTATTATGTTCCTTGTAGATAAAATAGGAATAGTTTAACATATATGTAAGATATTGATATTCAATTTACTTAACTAATGTAGTCATTTAACAAATCACAGTTGAGAAAAACTATGCGATGTGCCATCTCCCACTCTTCAAGGATTAATGTCATTAATGTATATGCTCTTGGAATTCCTCCTATTTGAGGAAGTGATAGAAAATGGGTTCAATTTTCTCATAATATTCTTCTTTATTTCTCATTGGTTTGTTCATTCTTGTAGTAAGATCAGACAAATACATTGAGTAGAAATCCATAAATTCTTGATCCAAGTAAACGTTCACGATAGAACCTTTAGGATGATTCCAGTTTCAGACATAAGAATTTAATGTGTACATATTTTATTCAGTTGGATACATCCAACTAAAAGAAATAGGTCATCTGAGAATTATATCTGTTTAAATATGAACAGTTAGATGCAGCATGCATGTGAAAAATAATGGAGGAAATATTTTCTCAAACTCATACAAAATTAATGGGGCATCTGCCAACATTTTATATATGAACAACTTGGACAACTTCATAGAAAAAAGACCACTAAACAAATGAAAAAATAGAATAAAATCCACCCTTACATTATTGGACAAAAGATAATGGATTGATATTAAAATCAACTCATGAAGAAGGACATGATAATAATGAGTCTTCAAATATTTTAAATTCAACTCTCTTATTTTGACCTTTGTAGATATGTTTCTTGAATATCCATCAGGAACATTAATAGTCTCTAGTACTTCCATAATTTTTTTTGTAGGTGTCATCAAAAAATAAGTACATGGAACTTTCCATTTATTTTCACTAATATGCACATGATGCAATTATAGTCTAATTCCCCAATCCCCCAAGTCACACCAAGATCGTAAATCATCTTTTTTTATTTCCCTTATCATTTAGAAGAATCACAAGAAATAGTTCACATATATTCTTGTCAATGTGGATTACTTCTACGAAATTATGTAACAAATTGGTCGACCAATAAGGAAAATCAAATAAGATACTCCTCTTCTTCAAATTGTAATAGGTTTCAGTGGAAACATTATTTATCTTTCAAGATTTCATTTGATCCTTCCTGAATGAAAAACTGAAATCTTTAAATTCATTAAGCACATCAGTTCCAGACATATTCTAAGGTGGAACGTCAGTCTTTATGGTATTATCAAATCTTCAATGATTATTTCAATATAGATGGTCAACCAGAAAGAATCGTCGATGTCCCATAAAACTAACACTACAACGATGTATCATATTCTAGATCATGTATTATTCATACAAATAAGATGTGATTGTTTTCCCTTCGTTCTCCATCCAGACATCATTTCATATTTATGAAAAATCATTGATCATCCACATTAGCGCAACACGTATCTGAAATATGTCTTTCGAAAATGCATCGTATGTGTGAAACCCCACATATCAAAGAATTTTCAACTCTTTTATTAAAGGTTTCATGTATATGTATATATCATTTCTAGGAACAGAAGGGATAGACCTAAGTACACTCATGAAAGTGAACGTTTTTTTTCATACACAACCATGAGTTATGGATATAAATGTGTATAAAAACAAGCCATGTGTTGTGTGAAGTAACCATCTGTCCAAATAGATTAAAACAATCACATGAATGCTCTAGCCTCATATTATAAATGTTAGGTAAAAAATCAGTATATCAAGCACCAAATATCAACCGTGATAATACATCTGCAGGGTGAACCAAGTCATCATTAGTCTTCTTTCTCTTGATATCATTCCATCACATTTTTATTGATATTTCATCAAACATAAAATGATTTTGGAGTCTGGGGATCAATTGAAAGTGCCACATTACTTTTTGTGGCACATGGGATGGTGTTTCATTAGATTTTGGTTTCTAGTGAGATGTTCCACATTTTATAAAATCACTTCATTTAACAGTTTCCTCCTAGAATAAACTGTGATTTTTTGAGAAAACCTGAATTTTGTTTCTTGAAAATCCATGTTTTTCAACTAACTTCCATGCCATAGAGTAGTTTGAGGGAATATAAACATCATCTAGAAGTAATTCCTTCATAAAGGTAAGAATGGAATCACTGGAAGTATTAAAAATCCCATACATAGTTTTCCCCTGAAATAATCAAATTAAAAGTTCTTGCTTTTTCATTTTACCACATTATTGATATACTAGATCTGTGGCATCATCATTCAATTTTCACACAATTAAAACGTAATCATATTCACTGGACACATCATGTGTACTCCTATCAAAGTCTTCTTGGGTCACAATCATTTCTTTTTTATAATTAAAAATAAATAGAAACCAGTCATATAACAATTCTCTAATCCAGTCCTCTCATTTGGATCATCATCATTTTGAGATTTCATTTTCTCCACATTTTGATTCCACACATAGTAGTTTGATTGAAAAACATAATTTGTTATGTGGTAGTGGACTTCTTCAGGTCTCAACCAAGGACTTCCAACACAACTGTAACACGGTAGTGTATGTGACCACTATCTAAAGCATTCTGAAATGAAAAATCTAAAAAGATCTCCAAATTGTTTTAGAAATATCTTGAGAACTGATTGGTTTCATACATCTGACTTTAATCCATTCTGTAAATAATAATTTATAAGTCATTTCTTCAAAATCAATTCAATAAACATGAGATATTAAATTTTAGAGTCTGATTTTCAATGTTTGTTCATGAAATCATGTTTCATGCGAGTTTCATGGAATCTCACGTAAACCCTAGACCATATAAGGTATTATAATAAATATTTTATGTTCATTTAATAGTATATAAAACTCAATGAACATCCCACCCCACCCCACCCCACCCCACCTAGATAGCCCACCCCCACTGAGGATAGCCCACACCCCCACCTCCCTAGAAAACCCACACCCCCACACCTCCTAGACAACCCACCCCATCCCCTAAAAACCCACAACCTCACCCCTCCCAACCTACACACCCCTCCCCACCTGGACAACCCCCCCACCCCACCTGGAAAACCCACCCCCAAATGGATATCCCACACCCCCATAACAACCTACAACCTACACACCCACTCCCCACCTACACAACCCCCCACCTAGAGAACCCACCCCACCCCACATAGACATCCCCCTCCCTAGACAACCCCCCCAACCCCACCTAGGTAGCCCACCCTCCCCCTTGGATAGCGCACACCCCCTACCAACCTGAAAACCCCCTCTCCAACTACACAACACTAACCACCCCCACCCCACCTGGACAGCCCCCCCACCTCACCTAGACAGCCCACACCCCCTCCCAACCTCCAACCTACACAACCCCCTCCCCACATGCACAACCCCCACCCCACCTAGAAACCCCACCACCTAGACAACCCACACCCCCACATCTCCCTATACATCCTTCCCCATTTTCATATAATCATGATTCCTAATTAGTTCATGTAATTTAAATTAAATGGATAGAAATAATTATATATTTATTCACTTTTACCATCACAAGGTTATCAAAATAATCAAGGTGAACCATTACCATCATGAACCATATTTTTATGATTAACTTTAATACTGTAATCAATTAAAATTCCATAATATTGATAAATGAATCCCAAAATGTTAAAATACATCCATTTCACCAATTGAATTTATTTACATCATCAGAGAATATCCCAAAATCTGATCAACATATTCTTTACTCAAATAAAATTGTTTTTTGTGTGGTTATAATTCTACTAACAAGTTATATAGGAAACCCATATAAAACTCATTATATACACTTTATACAACTAAAACCTATGTCATTATAAAATTTAGTCACACATAATAATATAAATTTAATGTGAATCCTACATTCCACATATGATGAATGTACATAATCCTCTTTCCTATATGATCCAAGTTCCAAAACCACCAACCGCACGAACCTCTCATTTAGGTCAAATCAAAACAGAAAACAAAAAATAGATGCATAACATTAAAACTAAGGAAATAATTACAAATTTTAAGTGTATAATAAAACAATTGCTTGATTGAAGATGAATATATCAGGTGGAAGGAGTTTCGTAGCCTAAGGTAAAGAGAGTCCTTCAAAAGTGCTTCAGTTTAGGGCTGCAATCGCATGAATGGAGACTAGATATATTCTGTATTTGGGGAAAAATATTTCCAACGTTTTCAAAAACTACTGGTAAATATTTTCTTTATCAACAGTTTTAAGAAACTATTGGTATATATTAGAAAACGATAGGCTATCCCAACAGTTTTGTAAAACTATTGTGATAGGTTGTTTCTAAAATTATTATACCAAAATTTTGAACAAACCATTGTTATAGTCCTCCTATACCAATTTATTTATAAAACCATTGTTATACAACTATTGGTAAAGCCCTTGTTTCTACCAATGATGGAGAAATTATAAGGAACACCGTATTAACCACAGAAAACTATATATTACATCAACTATCATTATTATAACTCTTATATAAACTTGGGTCCACATTCATATATCAATGAATAGATTTAACCTTCTCCATTATTTCTTGGGAATCGTCAGGACCAATCAGATTCCTCTCTCTAAATTAATCCTAGTATGTTATATTCCAACATCTCTTACCATAATGAGGCTTGTGCTATCCCATCTGAATACTAGATATAGAAAATAATTATATATGAGAACTATTTTAAGGGAGTTTTTTATTCCAACATCCATTGAAATCCATTTAATGAGATCTCAACATATCTAATAGTGTTCGAATTATCCCCTCACACTAACCATCTATATGAGGATGATAAGTAGTGTTAAAACTATGATTTTTTATTCATTCATAATACATATATAGAACCTCTAGGTAATCCACAAATCTCAATTAGTCATAATGGATAGTGGTACTGCATGAATCTTTTCCCTTAACCTTATGTTTATCTTGGAATGTTGGTTGAGAGAGAAATGTTTTTTATGGAAACCAAAAGAACTGACTTTGTAAGGTGATCAACTATAACCCATATAGAATTATTGACATCATATTTTTTTGGGAGTCCTACATAAAATTCTATGATTATTTTCCCCATATCCATACTAGTTTTGTAAATGGTTGCAACATATCCTTATAATTTTTTCATTCATCCGTAACATTATAGGAGATCAAGCATCGAGATACATATTTTTAAATTTCTATATTTATGTTATCCCACTATAAGTTTTGTTTTATATCTCTACATATCATTTTACTTACATGATGAATAAAAAAGTTTGATCTATATAAACCATCCAAAATATTATTCTTCATTTATATTTTTTTATAATACATATATCTGGGTTACAAACCATATAACTCAATATTTATCATAGTTTTACTCTAGAATATTTTCTAACATCTTTTATAGATCTACATCATTTATATTGGATTATTTGATCATTATGTTAAAGTAATTTTTATAAATAAATTGGGAAAGATATTATTTTTCTCCTCTCATTTTGAATTCAAGATTCATGATTTATAATTCATTGAGTATTGGGTCTTTTTAATCCTCAGTACAGAAAGAGTATAACAATATTTCCTTATTAAAGCATCATCAACCTTATTTTCCAACCCTAGGTTGTTATTTACTAACAAGTCGTAATTTTTTACCAATTCCAACCATATAATTTTGTATTATTTATTTAATTATGAATGAATATATATGTTAATCTCTTGTGATTACTATATATGTCACACTTTTATCTATGAAGAAAATTTCATCCAATATTTAAAACAAGGATCACTGTTTTCTATTTCTAAATCATTATTCAGGTAGTTTTTTAATATGATATTTTATTTATCATTAAGAATAATCAATTAGTTTTTCTTTTTTCATGAGAATACATCCCAAGACCGTTTTCAAGGAGACACTGTAAATTACAGAAACATCCCCACTGCAAGGTAATATTATTATAGGAAGAATGACCAACCAATTATTTAGTCCCTTGAAACTATATTTTAATTATTATATAAAAAATAACTTCACTCCATTCAATTATAACATTATTAGAGG
The DNA here is from genome assembly GCA_963277665.1 of Viscum album. Taxonomy (NCBI): domain Eukaryota; kingdom Viridiplantae; phylum Streptophyta; class Magnoliopsida; order Santalales; family Viscaceae; genus Viscum; species Viscum album. The sequence goes on along the minus strand of OY728121.1, from coordinate 1,627,500,140 downwards.
ATTTTATATCTAGAATAAATTACGCATAATTCATTGGTAATATACTACGAACCAATGAAAACTACAGATCATGATTATAGTGTCCAGTATGGGTCATTTATAATGAATTCTATCATTTATGGATCTACTAATATTCACTTTATTATGATTAAATTACTTTATAATGATACTTTCTGTAGCCAGAATTCAATCTTTCTAAATGTGAAATACAGTTTCAATTTTTTCAACTCCATTAATAGAATTCTCAAATAATATTTACGCTATTTACTACTAATTGAATATATAAGAATATCATTGTTTCTGACATATTTCACACCAACACTATTTTTAGTCCAATGTAGAACTTTTTTCTATAGGCAGGTAGTCACTAGATTTTGACATGTGAAATCTAAGAAAATTATTTGGTAGAGTGGATGGTTTTTTCAGCGCACCACACCATTTTTTACAGGATTATTGACAACTCCATGACTATATTATAGATTTAAGATATATTTTTGAATTCCTCCCATATCCAAATGTTGGACACGTTACCCATGTTCAAATTATTTGATTGAAACCATGTTGATATGTGAGAAAAATCTATATGTTTTATGTTTTCTATATTTATATTATAAGTTTATGATGCTTTTGTTAAAATCTAATCATATGTGTTCCTTGGATTTTATCATCATCCAAGGAGGTATTTGGTGTTTTTGAGTTGGTATTGATCTTTATTGGGTTATAATACATATCCTATGGGGATAGGAATGAAAAATCATGTAGTTTGACTGAATTTATAAGTGAAAAATTAAATTGGGGTCGCTTTTCAAAGTGACATCCTATATATCCTGATAAGAATATGAATCAAATACCATGTAGTTCCATATTAATATATTTTTATGTTGAAATGGATGAATAAAAAAAGGATTGAGTGGACAATATTCCTCGAGTCTTATATAATATGTTTCACTTGGGATATCTTCCTTTGAATGAATGTATGATAGGGAAATTCATTACTTTTATAAAGAAGAAATATGGTTGGGGAATATACCTGAAATGAAGGCCTTAAATGGAGGAACTTTTATTTTTTTATGGAATGATCATTTCTAATATCTAATCCCACATGAGTCATGAGCAGTGTGGTAAACAAAAGATAATATAATACTAGTTACATAACATGATAGTGCACCATTAGATTTGGTAGGGGTATTACCCATTAATATGTTCCCATGGATATTTGTATGTCGTAAAAGGTATAGTAATAAGAGATAACATGAGGCTTATTCATGGTATTCCCTAGGATATATTCCTTAGATGGTGGATCAGGTGAGGGTATGTTTTAGGACATACCCAAAAGAGGATGCGCATAAATGGGAACCAATAAAATTATATTGAATCAATTTATATTAATGAATCATCAAGGAATATACTTAATAGGATGTCCGAACATGACTACCAAGAGGATTATATCGACCTGAGGTAAAGATAATATCAAATTATGGTAAATTTTTTGGGATTACACATAGGTAAAACATGAATGTAACTCACATGGTCAATGACTCTAGTGATGTGAATAAGGATTGAGGCATACAACTAGTAGGATGTCCAATTAGGAAAAATCGATGAGGAGAATATGAGTTTAGAATCATTGTTAATTTTAAATCCAAATGGAGGAATCTTAACTAAATTCATATAAGTGAATCCACATAGAGAGATATATACATTGGTAAATATGATAATAAATCTAAAAATAGGAATCTTGAATTGAAGAAATATGAAAACTGAATAGAGGAAACATGAATTAAGTAGTTTGAAGGAATGGTTGGGGATTACACCTAGGGTGGCCATAAATTATAAACAATAGAAGTATATTGATGTAAGGTGAATGTGAGGGGATTATGAATTAGTGTTTCCCTGAAGTAACTAAGCATTTTTTGAAACCCAGGGGAAGGTAGGGAGAGCCATGTGCTTATATATTGGAGGATCCACTTATATAATTCAACCAGGAATGTTGGTGATGGTATCATAGGGTACCAAGAGGAGTACCTTGAATTTATGTGAAAATGGTATGGATGGGTTCCCATGAATGAGAACAATGTGAATTTGTTTTTATCCCTAGTGAGAGATAGTAATGGAATTTATAACTAGGGAGGGATAGTGAAGATTGTTATACCTAGGGAGGGATAGTTAAGATGATTTTCACTAGTAAGGGATAAAAATTGTTTTTAGTAAAATTCTGGGATTAGAAAAGGTTTTTTCACTCCAATGTATCACAATGTATGGCTGGTTGAATGGGTTTTATTCAATCCAATAGATTCTTTGATTAAGAAACAACCTATAAAAGTCTTTCTCTATTAATGGGTCATCCATGAGGGTTGCCAATGTGGTTGCACTTTTAGGTTTCTACTCAACCAGGTGGCATCGTGCTGAGGTGGTGTCTCACATAGGTGGATACTCAACCTAGTGAAAACATTCACTAAGGGTGGCTCACATAGGTTGTAGCTCACCCTAGTTGCGTATCAAGAATAATAGAGTGATGAGAGCTCCAACCTCTTAGTCATTCATCCAAGAACGTGGCGAAATATAAATAATCAGAGGTAAGGGTGTTTATTTATAGAACTTAGTAAGGAAAAGGGAGAGAAGTGGATTCACAATAGAGAATGTTCATGTAGGTGACCTATGAAATATAGCCTAGATGGAAAGAGGATTCCGGGGTGAGGAAGGCTGATTGAACAGATGAGACTAGAAAAATAGACGTGTGTGAAGGGGATATATATTTCTTCCGGACAGTGAACATCCATATATTTTCATACATAAATTAATTTAAGATCCATGAATAGTCAAATTGAATATATAAAAGTGAATTAATCCCATATTTATGGAGTATACAACCAAAAAAGTTAATTTTTGATTCTAAAAAGTGACCAGAAGACCCTAAAAACGGGGTTTTAACTCCAACACCAATTTTGTAAGTATTGATGAAATCCATTTCCTACTATTGGAGGTATTTTCTCATTATCACATCACTAGAATAGGTGATGTTTATGTGGAATCATAATCAATTATTGTGTGAGAAGTCTTACGGAACAAGTAAAACCCATTTTATTCCTCTTTGGGGATAGAGATAATTCTGTACTCAAACTCAACCACTATTGTTAAAGTGGTGATCACATCATTAATGTCATATAAAAGTAAATGGAATGAATGTTTCAATGAAAAAAAAATTACCCCATATAATTGAAATTATTTACAATCAAATGTAACTGATTCTAATGTAAATTTAGGTCACTTTAACATATTCCAAAATCATCTCGTAGGATTTGGAGTTATCTCACTAGTGGAAGGATGCTTTCCAAAAGGAGGATGTTAACTCAAGGAATTTGGGTGTCACCAATAGGATAATATTGAATAATGTTGTTTTGGTCTCCAACAGAATTAATATCACGTCAATCCATAGATATCTTGAGTTAGGAGAGGTCCAAATTATAAAATAGAGAATAGAGATAAAAGAATGTTGATTTGTGGATGGATCCAAGTTAGGAGATCTATATATCACTACATATTTCATGAGAAGAAAAATTCAATCCACACATAGCTTGTATCAAGGGGATATTATATAGATCATGTTCATTTATAGATTGAAACAATTTCTAATATATGATCATTAATGAAGAACTCTATGATGAAAGATAAAACATAGATCTAACTCATACATCTGGGAGGGTAAATTTTAATTTTCCATGGAATCATGGATTAGGATCAAAGAATTGGTGAGGATATTACATAGATATTATTAATTTGCTAAATGGGGGGGATAGTTTAGGTCACTATAAGAAATTTATGTTCTTTTATAATAGAAAACATGTTGGGTATTTTAGATTCATATAATAAGGATTCGATATTATCAAATGTGTCAGGGGAATAATTACATGCCCAAATATTTTCATAGGCCAATGGAAATAGCTATCATATATGAATTATTATTAGGTATGAAATTTGGTCCCTATTGGATGTTTTAAATTTTGATTTTCACCCTAAATTTTTTCTAATTCATTGATAGAGAGGATTATTGGGAATAAATATAGATTCATTTCTACAAACCCTTTATGGGTTTTTACCTAAAAATATTTATTCATTTTCCATTTCTTTTAACACTTAATATGTTGTGTAATCCAGATATGATACAAAACTAGATATTGGATACTCATCATTTTCCATAGTTTCCGCTGCATGTTTTTAAACTGGAGAGTGTTGTGTCTCTATTTATTTTAATTTTAATTTCCTTTAGGTAGGAATATTGTGTTTCTATATTTTAAAGTCATATATTATTAACTATAATGAAGGGGTAAACACAGAGACACAAACAAGGTAAAATATAATGTGAATGTAGCTCCTGACATCATATATGTTGTTAGACTCATGAAATAATGCATGTAGTTTATGGTCATAGTTATTAGAGTGGAAAATGATGATATTATTTATGTCTAACAAGACTGAAAAAATGAATGGTGTAGTCTATATAGAAATATCAAAGACTAAACTAATGTGAATGAGTTATCAATGCAATCATAGATTACCCCATAATGAATGAGTGAATTTAGTTTATATTTTTTAAGATCATACTAATGTTTTATGTGGGACAAGGTCATGTTGTAAGGACCATGTTTCCCATAATAGTATCCAAAAAGTGTACCTCAACATAGGATTTGGGGTCTCTATGGGAGAGGCACAATTGAGTATGAAAGTGTCACAAGAATATGATGTCATAATAATTATTTTAATGTGATGATGGTGAAAAAATGTGTATCATAGAGGGTATTTGAAACCACTTCAATAATTGGGTTGTATAATATATAAATAATAATCTATTAATGTATGAATCAATTGGAAATATATACTGATAAGAGTATAATTACCATTATTAATGGTGAAAAACTAATTCCACCCTTAGTCAATTATGAATACTAGGAATTACTAGTTGTACAAGACTAAATACAGGTATTGCGCACGTGGTTCCGGTTGAGGTTTACTTCTTGACAAAAACACCCCTTAGGGGATACTTGATAGTATTAGTGGAATTTTTTTATTCACCATAAAATCCTAGAGGGGTCCCTCAGATTAATCAATCACTATTAAAAATAATACTATAAAATTGGGAACATATAATATTTATCAAATCATGGTAGATGGATTCAAATGGAAGTATATCAAATCAAGTAATTAGTTTTTATTAGATTAGAAATTAGAAAAATGAGTCCATTTCCTAGAAAACATGGTTATTCAGGAAGGGTTTGAGAAAACTGAAGGTTAAGCTACCATGTATTTATAACATTCAATATGAAATGAGATGCAACATGTGATTCTTTATTATGTAGTCACTTAATTGGAAAATTTACTAAATGTAAACGTGTAGTCTTTACATTTGTGAAAATTTACATATGGCATAGATTAAGTCCACTTGAAAGGGGAAAGGGAGATATACTATAAAATTCTCCTAGACTGGGGAGTCCAGTGATCACATCTATTATTTTTCTAATGGTGCTCATTTAGCGCTATGAGATTTTTCCTTTTTTAGACTCTATTTTTTTCCAAAATTATAAAATATAATTTATTAGTGAGGGAATAATTAAATTATTATCTCGATTACCATTACTATTATTCAATCATACAATCCATTTTAACACTTGTTATTTTTAGTTTAATATCATTAAATGAGGAGCGTGAAGGTCTATTTATTGAGGTCATATAACTTTTATTTATTTTTTTAGGTTTAAGGTTTCACATCATGTACTAAGAATGTGGGATAACATCTATAGGTAGAGAAAATTAAAACCCTACTTGAATTGAGCACCCAATGTTAATATATATTATCCTATGAGATAACACATAGTTTAAGGTCATATTACATAGTCCAAAAGATTATGGTTAGGATTAGGATAGGGAATCATGGAATCAATACTTATCCCATGGTTTGAAAATCAAACTATACAATGTTCTTAAGTAAAACATCCACTTCAAATATCACACACATATATAAGGAGAGGGGGGAATTTTTATGTTATATTGTAGTTGTTCCTAGTAAAAATAATCTAGGATTCACTATATAACACATTATATTAGCATTGATCTATGGGTAGTTTATATTGAAGGGGTATTTATAAATATATATCTTGTATGTAATAAAATGGGGAATGATAGTGATTTTTTGGGTAGACCATGACATTATGGTCTTCTTTTATAGACATAACCATTTATTCATGATAAAATAAAAAGACCTCTATATAGATGGATATTTTACATTAGGGGGGATTTAATATTTCATCCTAGTATGATATTGAAACATAGTAAATATACCTATATAGTACCGAGGATAAATGATTCAGGTTTCAATAGAAATAGACTATTTAACCCTATTTTTTATTTACAAATAGGGATCGTATTCTAGGATCCATTACAACGATTTATCTCTCATGTATATAATGTTTTAGATAGAATGTACCATGTTTCATTTAATTTAATGTATTTATTTAAGCACCCATCTGTTCTAAAATTTATGGTTATGTAATTAGGACCAATTGTTATGAATTTTAAAATCATGCAACTAGGATGAGTGAAATATAGTAAAAAATAATAATACTAGGACATTGTAAACTAAAAAAATATTATGGGAAGTATCTTTTGTGAAACCTTACGTAGAAAGGATAAGTGTGAATATAGGGGAAATTCACATCTTTTCACAATCATGAGGATAAATTAGGATATTTTATGGGGTTATACTTAGATTCAAATCATATGTAAATAAGGTATATCTGATGAAATCGACTAATCTAAGAATTTTTTCAGACATACAAGGTGTACCATAGTGTTATATAGTTTTTGGTACTATAATATGAACTAGAACTGTATATTTTAACATCATTAGGGGGGGGGACACAGGCTATATAGATTAATGTAATGAAGTAATGATATCGATGTTATATTATTTGTCATCAAGTGAAAATGATGATGGTGTAAAGGGGTATGTGAGGATCAGGCTTCTTGAATATAAGAAATATACGGTCTCATATCAATAAAAGGTTATCAGTGCACCCAAGGATAATATGTGGGAAACCAAATTAATAAAAGTGAATAGTGTATAATGGGGAATTCTTATATATTTTCTATAGTGTAGAGTTTTTTGTGGGAAGACTCACAATGAATGGGATAATCCAAAAATAGATAAAATACCCTTGAAATTGGGTTCACTGTTTTGATGAAAGTTTCAAAAACAATGAAATTGATTCCAAGGGATCCCCATGTAGATCTAACTAAAATTTTGGGTGGGATGAATTGGTTATGTCTTTATATTGAGTCGTGGGTTGAGTAACCTAACATGACTAAGGAAGATGAAGAGTAAGACCATTTTTCATGTTCTTTAATGAGATAATAGGTGAGATACATTTAATTTTAAGGCTATTTCACGGATCTGGATATCATGAAAAGAAGTTATTCTATTAAAATAAGGACTTTGTAATATGTTTAAAGTCATACATGATGGAGGAAATGTGTTATTTATTTTAGCATCATACAACTAGGATGATATGTTGAGTATTTTAATTTTGATGTAATGAGGACTTGGTATTGTGAATTTTAGAGTCTTATAATAAGGATTTATCATTGTTTTTTTGTGGATTAGAATCACATATTATGTTTAAGAATATTTTATTGACGTTGAGTTCATAAAATGACTAAATGTGAATAGGTGAATTTTTAAAAACCTAGACAATGTGAGTGTACTTTACATTTTTTTTATTTTAAGAATAGTTATTGGGCCTAGAATATAATATCTAAGAATCTCTATGTATCCCGAATAAATGGGGATCAATCCACACATGTTTCTTTTCAATCCAAGTCCCCATATAGATATTACCCACAAAGGGATCAAAATAAGAATAAACATCATTTTCATTTGTTTTAGACCAATATAGTATCTAGGAATAGCATGAGTATTATAGAAACCGATATGACCCATGATCCATAGAATGAGGGATATCTACATTGACTTTAACCCATTTATTTTAGATGATACCGAGTGGGTATCATTATATATATTGGTCTCACACATAGTGGGTGTGGTCATTTTTAGTTTCTGGTCATAGAGAATAATCACCTCCAAACATTTTAAGGTTGTGTAGGATGAACCATGGATGAAATTTATTTTAACATCAAGAAGCTAGAGATTTTTTAGGTGTACTTTATCATCATGTAACCAATATTGAGTTCCCTTTCCATGAATAAAATATATAACAATCACACAATTCAGAGTTAATCTCCAAGTCCTCTAAGCTCCAATGAGTCATGCTTAACATCTGAAATAATATACAATTTAGAAAATTATATGAACCACATGGGATTTCCTAAAAATGAACATGTTGAGGGATTTTTAATTCAATTTAATAAATAATATATACATAGATTTTTATATCATATATGGACATGATTGAGTGTTATGAAAATTCATAGTTAGGATTGGGATGTGAGATCGAGGCAACACAATGTTTCCCATAAACTAGGAATCATGACAAACCTAGTTCTCACTAATGGTCACTATGAGTGCTTTTTTATTAGAAATGAATAGAGTAATTTTATTTTATTTATAGATCACACTCATTTATAGAGAATTTCTAATTCAATGAGGTAGTATCATTTTATGATAAGGAAATAATCTTACTATGGAATAGGTATCCATGCTAGGATGAGGTAAGGAATCCATTTCATGTTGTTATTCTGTAAATGGAAAATAAAAGTGATTTGGAAAACCAGATCACTATAAACCTTCTATGTGGATCTAATTCATTTTTAAAATAGATCATTGGTCCTATAGGATAAAAATATTTTCAGCAGTGTAATTTGATGAGAAAAGGTAAAATGTTCTTTATGTCTCAAAACATACATCCCAAAAAAGAATAGTTCAATTAAAAGTCTTGCGTTAGGGAAAACTACTACCGAAAAGTAAATTATTCAAAGTGATTCATAGGGATATGTTTTATGCTATTTTAGGCATTGAGTAATGGACTAATAAACTTCAATTTAACAACTCACAGTATGGAAATTAGGACATTCAGTTTAAATTTATAAAATTTGGACTATGATGTCTTACTATTTTATACAATGAGGCAAGTACATGTGTAATGTAGTTTATAATTATGTGGTGAGGATGTTTTCTATAAAATAACTCATCAAAAGAGAGTACTTTTTATTAGGGTAATAATAAATCTCATGCATGTCACATGAGTCTTGTGAATTTAATTCTCTATTAGGACATAATCTTCCATCTTTAGGAGATAAAATTTAAGATGAGTCATTATTCAACCCCATTTCCAAAAAGATAGTGGTGGGAAAAATAATTGTTACTATCTTTCATAACCACCTCCTTAGGTATATTATTCTTCAAAAGCTTGATAATTACATCCAAGACTCACTATATAATGTATCTAGCATCATTATTAGGCTTAAAGGAATAGACATTGTTGTGTTTGTCACTTAGGGATAGGTGAGCCCAATGCTTTGATACAATTTGTGTGTTCTACTTAGTAGATTCACATGGTTGAAGTGGATACATAGTTTTAAAAGGATAAAATATACCCTTCTCTATATACTTATTCATCCAATACTTGCAGGAATAAAACCTCTTGATTGTATGACCTAAAAATCAATGATAGGGTTAGTAATTGGAATAGTCTCTCAAATTTTACACTTTAGGTTTCAATCCCCTGATCCTTGAGAGATCAACCAAATTATTTTCCATGTCTAAGGAGAAATAACTGAGAACATAATCTATTTTTAGGTAATATACCTTTATTCAAATATATCTAAAATATGGATAGAAATATTTCATTACTTGTGCACCACATATGCCTATATTATTAAGGTAACAAGGTAAGATATGATTTCATTGAGGTGGTGTCTCAATCATAAAATATTTAGGGGAATATGTTAAAGATACTATTGATTGTAAATTCACATTATGATAGGATGAAAAACATAAATCCCCCCCATCCCAGTCGATTGGGGTGAGATGGAATGATGTATGAAATTCAATAGGTGAGGTGGTGAAAATTTTAAAAATGACCCCAGCCATATGGGATGGGGTATTTCATTATAAGGAGGACCTCTATAAAGGGATCCCTATATTTCACTTTGGGTAAAATCCATGAATAATAATAAAAATTAATTCCATGTGATCCCCATTTTCCTTTTCCAAATGAGCAATTAGTTCATTGGAGAATATTTCCTAGTTAACCACAAGGGGATAACCATTAGAAGAATTGTTGACACCATATCATTTCTCATGGGGAGGATGGGTGGGTAATTATGGGAATTATGAGTAACCAATAGTATGATGATAACATCATTATAGGTGGTCTTAGTATCACTACGATTATCTATTCCAATTTTAGTTGTATATAGTGGGAGAACATATTTCACATCAGCTGAATTTATAGTTGTGAACAGAACCCAAACAAGAAGGAACTCGTAGAAAATATGTGAAAATTCATCAAACCTAGTTGATAACATATTGATTGAAACAATGGAAAATAATTTTCCACTTCAAAGGAGTATCCCACTTGGTGTTTTGGTTCCTATTTGCTCGTTTGGTGAGTCAATTCTGATTGTAATGATTGAAGGGAAAGTTCTTATTGAACCATTTCATGGGAGGCTTCCCATTATACCAATTAGAGGTATGGTTCCCATTAGACCATTTAGTGTATGGTTTCAAGTATAATTTTTCTTCTTCTTTAGGGAGAATAATTAAAACACATTCTTTATGTTCCATGGAATTATCCAGTTAAATTAAACCCTCATAGATTAATCATTTTTGTAGATCACTGATGAATAAGAATTCATAAATCATGTAAACTAGAATATAATGATATGGGAATAATTATGGATGATCATCCCACCTAAGTTCATCAATATTCTTGATTACTAGAATAATGATCATGTTTTCTTCCATAGTAAAGGTAATGTACCATAGAACTTGGTAATTATCAAAGGAATAAATTTTGTACATACTATTTTCAAGGCCACATCACCACATAAATTTCAACTTGAGGATGATATTTTCTTCTTTAGATATCACTATGATCTATATAAATAATGGTGTTTTATGGTACTAGACTTCCACAGTTCTGTTAATTTCATCCTATGTTGATTTTTATATACAAAATACCCTTAGAAACTATTGGGGTACTTTGCTATTATCATGGTTGAAAACTCATCCTATAGATTTTTGACACATTTAAATAGTAACTATTCTAGGGGATGTTTTTTAATGGATTATGAGAAAACTTTCCATATTGAAATTAAATATATTAATTTATAGTTCTATTGCAACTTTCAGTTAGAGAGGTCATGCATTGTTTTTTCCTCAATGTAGAGATTAATTGGAAGAGGAATTTGTGATGCATAAGTTACCAATTTTAAATAGACCTAGATTTAAGGTTATAGTACCATGAAAAGGTGATCCTATCCATAGTCTAAACAAAGTATATGATATTGAAAAACTATTATTGTTTTTGGTTTTCCACCATCTAACCATACTGGGAAGAAAAATGGATGAGGTTCTGTATAGGATCTAACATTCCATTTAAGGTTGAGAAATATAAGCTCCAAAAGATGGTAGAGGGGGAGTCAAATCAAACCACTAGGTATATAACATTACCTTATGTTTTACAACAGATTTACTACCTTTAAGAGAATACATATTGTAAATTATGGAATCCCAAAAATCTTGGGATATCCTTTTTTGAGTTAACCTCAGATAATTTTATTAAAATGGTAGTTGAAAACATCCTAATGGTGGGAACACTAGGTAATTAATCAAATATATAGTAAAATGACGCAATTAATGTGATCTTAATTAAATTGGGTGGATATATTCTTCCACTATGGGTCGTGTATCCTTATTACATTGAATAGGTTCAGTTGAAGGAGGGATGAAATCTTTAATATGAAAACCATAATAAAAGGATTTTGTTCCCATGAAAAACTCAACAATGATTCACCATGGTTGGGTGATGGGTGGGTTGCAAATGTGGATACACCTTTTAAGTTTTCATCAGTGCTAAATTACTATCTATGAATACCTACATATTCCAACTCTATGTCAGATTATTCAATAGTATCATAGTTTGAATCATTATTTTGACCAAAGGTGATGAAATTTCATAATGTGAAACATTTTGGAGGAATCATAGATTCCCTTAGGGGAGGAATATCTATCATCTGGCTATGTTCCTGCCCAATAGACTACATTAGAGATGAATTAAATGTTAATAAGGATAAAATTTTCTCCAAGACTATGGTATGGGTTTATCCATAGGATTACTCTCTCAACAAGGCTTTGTTTACAGTGATTTGAAGCTTTTTTCTTGTAGTGATTTAGAATTATCTCTGAGATATTATTGAAATATGTCGATGGGGCTCATAGGTGTTGGTAGTGGCCATGATATTCCCTATTTCTTCAAAATATTATTGTATAATTTGGGTCACACATTGGAAATAGTTACAGTGGTGGGTAGGGACCCTCCTAGACATCTCCTAGGTGGTATCCTTGATGTGGTGGATGTCCTCCTCCTCATACCCTGGATAGGGAAGGAATGTGTCACCATGCTATGAGTATTTCTTCTCAAAATGAGTGTATGATAAAATAAGAATAAAATTACACATAACCTATCATTGATATGATGGCATGCAAGGATTCATCCAACAGAGAGATTCAAAATCTTCTTTTAGTGTTGGGATGGAGATGTTGTAAGGATTATTCTATAGTAGGGCATTCACTATCTAACGCTAGAGGTGCTGGGTTTTTTAAATTTTATGTTGAGGTCATGAGACCATTATCTCAAGAATAGTAGAGGATTATTTTCCACATAAAAGATAGGTTTTTAATGAACTTTTGTGTCCTACAGGTGTAACCATATTTTCTAGTAATATATGAATTCATTGGTGAATTATGTGATGTGATTTATATTTTAGGTATTCCAGAAGGTCATAAAATTGAAATAAAAATAAGAATCCCATCAATACAACATCGAAAATTGGATTTCATTATTGATCGATCTATTTCATATTTTAAGGCTTCATGTTGGGTTTACCATTGTTTAATATAATAAACAAAAAATATGGCACAAAATATGGGAAACACATGCAATAAATACATTTTCGATGCATCAAAAATTATTGTGTTTGATCTATCAATATCTTTCATATTTGAAGGATTCATATTGAGTTTTCCATTTTTTGTGCAGAATATGAAAACAAAATGGCCCAATATGTGGGATACTCAGTTTTTTGGGTTAATCGATAATTCAAATCATATTCAACATTTTTTCCAAAGGATTCCATGCCTGTACTAATTTTTATTCAATGTAGAACTTCTTTCCTACGACAAGAGATCGATAGGATGTTACCAACGAAGTCTTAAAAAATGTGTTGGTTGCGAGTATGGGAGTTCAGGCTCACCACACCATTTTTATGGGGACTAATACATACATTTAGACACTCATATATATATATATATAATAAGTCTTTGTCATTTATTCCCAAATCATTGTGCGGGATTGGTTACCCATGTGCCAAAAAAATGATACAATCCAAGTGTTTAGGTCAACACCTCATTGTATTATAAGTTTCTCATCATTATCTTATTAGTTCATGACATTTTAGTCTAAAGTAGAAAAGATGGACCCTCTAGAATTTATCACCACTTGAGTATATGGTTTGGTATTTTGGAGTTGGTATTTGACCTCATAGAAGTTTCCAAAGTATGTTGTGGTATTGGTAAAAAAACCACATAGTTTTTTTGAATGAAAAACGGAAATAAAATTGGGTTCAAACCTCAATGAAGAAAACTATGTATCTTTATAGGAATTGGAATAAATAATGATTCTGTATTGTATTAAAAAATATTTATATCAAAAATGGTTTGAAAAAATTGGATTTTGTGGGCTAACTAATTAAGGGTGACCTAAGATGATTCAATAAGGATATAGACCTTTTATGGAATGTAACCCAGAGAAACATGTTTCTTTTAGACGGAAAACATATGGTTAAGGAATAAATTTTAAACACATGTCTGCAATTGAGGAACACTCATTATACAGATTGTAAGATCACTAAAAATATCTAATCCCATATGATTTATTCTCAGTTTGAGAAAGAAGTGAATGTAAAAGATCTATCACCTCACATGAAAGATTTACCATTAGAGTTAAAGGGGTGATTATGCATTGGTTTCCTCAGTATACTCAACCTAGTAGATAGACAATGTTAGGGTATGATTTGGGAATTACACTAAGGAGGAGCCTCATTCATGTGAGTGAAGAGGAGTTTATCAACTCATGGTATATTAAGGAACCATCAGGTCTTACACCTAGGAGGATGCATGTACATGATAACGAATAGGATTATACCAACTCATGGAAAATACAATATGGAATGATAGTAAATGTATGAGGGTTACACACAATATTTTTCTGAATATACATAAACAAGTTAGTGACCAAGAAGGTGTTAAGACAGATTGGGTTTTACACCTATTAGGAGGCCCAATTATTATTGATCTAAGAGGAGAATCATATTTTAGACTCATGATGCATCTTAAATATAAAAGGAGGGTTCTAAACTAAATTCATATATAGGAATATATGTGGATATATCTATACACATGTAAAAATGATAATAAACACACAAGGAGTAATATCATATTGAGGAAATATGTTAAAACTAAAATGAGAAATTTTAGATTATGGCATTTAAAGGCATGGTTTGAGCTTACACCTAAGTGGATTCTCACACTGGATAACCAAGAAGTGTTTATAGACTTAAAGTTAATGTGTGGGGATTATACCAAAGTTTTTCCTTAAATTACCTAAGAATATTATGTAATCTAGGTAAAGTTAGGGATATCTAGGTGATCATAACATTGAGGGATCCCTTATATGGTTCAAACATGTAGCTGGGATGGGAGAAGGTATCTTTGATTATCGAGATGAGTATCTTGACTCTTTGTGAGTATAGTATGGATGAGTCCCATGAATTAGACCTATATGAATTGGTTATTGTCCATAGTGAGGTTTAAAGATATTTTTTCTCCCTAATGAGGGATATTGAGGATTCTTAGACCAAGTGAGGACTAGTAAATATTCATAGCACTATTTAGTGGTAGAAAATGTTTTTATCCCTAGTGAGGGATTAACTATTGTTTTTTTCACCCTAATTCACCCCATTGTAGAATTAGAAGAATGGGATTGATTCACCCTGTTGAGGAATCTTGGGAGAAGTTGGACCCCATTGAAGGATCTGCCTAGTTATGGGTCACATAACTTTGTCACCCAGGTGGTGGTTCACCAAGCTAGTGGCTCTCCCAAGTGGTGGATCAACCTTGTGGCAGATTTCTAAATTATTTTATTTCCTAGGTGATAGATATCTTAGAAGGAATATCACACAAGTGTTGGATCTCCCTAATAGTATCTCAATGAGGTTATTTTTTACCTAGGTGGCGTCTTCTCTTACTAGAGTCATTCCCAGGTGGCAGCTCTCCCAGGTGGTGGATCGATTTGGCGGTGGATCACCATAGTGGTGGATCACCTTGGATGAGACTTTTTTAGGTGGCCTCTCTCCCAGGTGGTTTATCACCCTGGTTGAAGCTCACCCAGGTGGCATATCAACAAGGTGTTGTATCATGAATAGGTAGGGAAATGATATCTAATATATCTCATTTTTCCATCCACACATGTGTCTATCTCTAAAATAGTATAGTTGGGAGGGACAATTTATAGATCCTGAAAAGTATGTAGGTGAGTATGAGCTTCAAAAGAAAAGTGATTCATGTTGGTGACCAAGGTGTGG
Source organism: Viscum album (assembly GCA_963277665.1). Classification (NCBI taxonomy): domain Eukaryota; kingdom Viridiplantae; phylum Streptophyta; class Magnoliopsida; order Santalales; family Viscaceae; genus Viscum; species Viscum album. Next base: position 1,627,484,267 of record OY728121.1, on the reverse strand, counting down.
AATAATATGCATCCATAATATAATTGGGTGAGTTATGTTGAGTGAATAGAGGATACTTGGGCGAAGGGGACTTAAATTTCTTCCCAACATTGAACATCGATATCTTTTTATCTTCAGTTTTTTTTATCTCAGTTACTAGTCAAATTGATTCTTAAAAATAGATATATTCTATTTTATTTTCTATATATACCCTTTGAAAAATATTTATTGTAAACAAAAGTTTGTATAAGACCCTTGTTGACCTCACCTGTTTTGATAATCTCAATCATGTATTCATATGTGTTGAAAATCCCAATTATGTTTTCATTCTCTATGATATTTTTAAGTATCATTGATCTATACTTTAATTCTTTCAAATCTGTGATCAAACCAATAATAATTTTTAAAATAGTCTTTGGAATATGTTAATCCTCATTTATCCATGTTCATACAAGTTATAAATTGATTCTAACACAATCGGATGTGTTCTGCATAAAACAGATAAGTAATCTGCCTATAGCTACTGATAAAGAGCTACCGGTACCGAGTCTACTAATAGACTTAGTCTACCGACAGAAAGAGTCACCGATATACTTAACATAGAGCTACCGATGTACTTATAAATGTAAGCTACTGACTTACAGACAGCTACCGATACAAACATAGAGCTACAGGTGTAAGTATAAATAGCTACCGATGGAATAAGAGTCACCGATGGACGAGCTACTGACAGACTCACAGCTACCGATACCGACGCATGGAGCTACTGACGCATGGAGCTACCGACGCATGGAGCTACCGATGCATAGAGCTACCGACGCATGGAGCTACCGATAAACAAAGTCACCGATACAAGCATATACCAACCGACGCATAGAGACACTGATGGAGTCAAAGCAACTAATGACATTGAGCTACCGATGTCCAAGCTACCGATGCTGATTACCTACCGATCACTCGACTCACTGTTTGAATTTCTTTATTTATCTTTATTTAATCTATCCAACGATCATATCATGTACATTTTAATGATTTGTCAAATATCTGATAAAGGTTGTCGGATGTCAGGGACCCGTACCTCGTACCTGCAGAAAGGAAATCTTTTCTGTCTCCTGTTGCCCGTGAGATAAATACGAGAAGACTACGCTGCCCAACAGGGAGAGTGTGGTGGATGGAATATACCAGAAACACAAGAACGAGAAGAATCAATAAGCTCATAGATAATCCAGCATACTCGAGAAGTGTTCTGTGCATATAAGAAGAACACTGAAGAACTTCAACCACTACATTTTCACTGTCTGTGAACCTGGAGCATACGACACTCTGTTTCTCAAACAGAAACGAGAAGAGGACTCAGACTCACTTCTGATCGAATCCAAAGGAGTCCAGAGCTACACTGAAATCACCAGAACCATTTCTAAACTCTACATCTCTTGTTCTGTGATTTATTATTATACTTTTCGAGCAGTGTGTGTTATCTTCTGTATCTAACACATACACTGTCTCCTGCACTTAAACTGGAGGATTTGTAAATCCTTACCAAATTCTTGCATTCCTTCTTTCCCACGAATAACAGTGGTAGAGGTCGTGTGTGACCTGGACAGCTGGTTGATGTTGTACTGTTTCCCACGAATAACAGTGGTAGAGGTCTTGGACCTGGACATTTGTAAACTGTTGAACCCCGATCCAGGGTGTGGATCATTTTTATATAAACTTTTGAGAGGACTATGTCTCGGCTTGAGACTGAACCTCTTGGTTACATTTGTTGTGCCATCTCTTTCAAAGTTTTATTCCGCTGCTAATCACTTTTAAACCAATACTGTTTTTAAAGTTACTTTGATAATTAAATTAGCAAGTGTTTATGTTAAGTGTAGATTAGTAAGTTAGTTTCAAAAGATAATCACACACTCCTGTGTTGATTAATTGGGAATTAATCAATCCCTTGAGAATCAAACAGAACCTCTACTTTAATATAAATTCACTACAGTTTAATTTATTATTTTATTTGGGGGTCTTTAAGACAGTGTTTTTAAATATATAAATTTTAATTGGTACTCAATTCACCCCCCCTCTTGAGTAAACCACTCCGACCAACACTTGGTATCAGCGGATCGAAAATACTCTCTAAAAGTACTCTGCTTTTGAACTGTGATTTTAGTTGTATTTTAAAGTTCTTAAAATTTCTGTTATATCTAAATTTTTATCTCTTTAAAATTTTCTCATCATGGACAATAGACTTGAGGGTGCTGCTACTAACCGGACACCTTTCTTTAATGGAAATAATTATGCTCAGTGGAAACTGAAAATGAAAATTCATCTAGAAAGCATAGGTTTTGATATTTGGACTGCTATTGAATCAGAATACAAAATTCCCACTACTGCTAGATCTACTTGGGATGAACCTATAAAGACTGCTTACAATAACAACTGTAAAGCTATGAATGCCTTGTACTGTGCTCTAGGAGATGAAGAGTTTAATAAAATTTCTTCTTGTAAAACTGCATATGAAATTTGGGATACCTTAGCTGTTTCTCATGAAGGAACAACGAATGTTAAAGAAATGAGATTGAACACTTATACTATCAAGTATGATAATTTTAAAATGAAGCCTGACGAAACCATTTCTGACATGTATCTCAGGTTCAATGAAATTGTCAATAGAATGATCTCGCTGGGAAAGGATGTCTCATCGAAGGAACAAATTATGAGAATTTTGAGATGTCTACCTGATAGATGGAGAGGCACATTTGTCTCAGTCAGAGAATCATGTGACATTGCTGCTCTACCTGTCAAGGAACTAATTGGAAAGCTGATGATGTATGAAGAAGAGCTTAAAGTGAATAAAGAGGAAGAAAATGAACCTCCAAGAAAGTCTGTCGCTTTCAAATCTTCAACTTAAAAGAATAAGGACAAAGAAAATCATCAAGCTGTAGTTGAAAGTTCAAGTTGTGAAGACAGTGAAAGTGATTCTGACAGTGATGCTAAGATGGCTCACATTGCTATAAGATTTAAGAAATTTTATAGGAAAAATAAGCTCTTCAGAAAAACAAATTATAAGGGTAAGTATGATCACCAAGGTAAATGGAAAATGGATTGGAAGAAGAATGACAAATCAGATGATGTTGTCTGCTATGAGTGCAAGAGAAAAGGACACATTAAAGCCGACTGTCCAAAGCTGAAGTATAAAAAGAAATATGAATATAAGGACAATAAGTTTAAGAAAGCCATGAAGGCTACTTGGAGTGCTTCTGAGGATAGCTCTACTGAATCTGAAAGCTCTGAAACTGAAAACAAAAATAAGGCAAACATGTGCTTTATGACAAACACTTCTCAGGTAACTGCTGAAACTTCTGCTTTAAATTATTATTACTCTGGAGATAATGCAGAATATGACTCTGATTCTGGAACAATGTCTAAAAATGAATTGTTTGAGTACTGTGATATGCTGGAAGAGACATGTAATGAACTTAAGGATAAATACAAGTCATTAAAGAAACAACATGCTCTCACCACTACAGTTAAAACCGAACTCACTATTGAAAAAGAGAAAAATGCTCAACTGTTAAAAGAAAACACTGAACTGAAACTATCTAATGAGAAACTCAAGAAAGACTTAGAGAAGTTCACCAATGGAAAAAATACACTAACACAGATGCTAGGAAAGCAAATAGCACCTAAATATACTACTGGTATAGGATACCAACCCGGACAAAGGAAAATTGCCAAAACTAGATTCATTTCTAAATCTGGACAGAATGAAGGTAATTCTGGAACATCATATGCTTCAACCAGTTATATACATAGCTATGGATCTAATAAAGTTTATCTTTCAAAGCATGTCAATTCTACAAATTATATGAGACCCATTAGACAAATATGGGTACCTAAAGTGTTATTGGCTAACCTATCTGGACCCAAGAAAATCTGGGTACCAAAGTCATTTCCTGTTTAAATCTGTTTTGTAGGAGACCTTCTTGAAGAGCTGTCACAAGAAGATAAGGTATTTAGATAGTGGGTGCTCAAGGCACATGACTGAAGATTATTCTTGTTTCAAGAGTTTAATAAAAGTTGATGGAGGTCATGTCACCTTTGGTGACAACTCTAAAGGAAAAATCATCGGCCTAGGCCAGATTGGTAACATTGATTCAATTTTGATTTCTAAATTTTTATTTGTTGATGGCCTTAAATACAATTTATTAAGTATTTCTCAGTTATGTGATGATGGTTTTCATGTTAAATTTGAAAATGATTCTTGCAAAGTTTTTAATTCTAAGAATGTTTTGATATTTTCTGCCTTAAGAAATGAAAATGTTTATGTTGTTAATCTGAATTCTTTAGCTAAGCATAATATTACTTGTTTGAATGCTTTTCATAAAGAATCTTGGCTATGGCACAGATGATTGGGACATTGCAACATTCACTCACTTAGAAAACTCTCTAGAAAAAACCTAGTTAGAAACCTACCTAAATTAGAATTCCCAAATGATAGAGTGTGTAACCCCTGTCAAAAGGGAAAACAACATAAAGTTTCTTTTAAATCAAAGAAAGAAGTTTCGACTTCTCAAACACTTGAATTGGTTCACATGGATTTGTTTGGACCATCAAGAGTTTCTAGTTTAAAAGGGAAGCACTATGTTTATGTTTTTGTGGATGATTTTTCTAGATATACTTGGGTATATTTTCTAGCTCACAAAAGTGAAGCCTGTTCTTCTTTTGTTAAATACTCTAAATCTGTAGAGAACCTTAGTGGACTTAAGATTAAAACTTTGAGGAGTGATCATGGTCGTGAGTTTGAAAATCAAGATTTTGAATCATATTGCTCACACAATGGCTATACTGATAACTTTTCTGCCCCTAGAACACCCCAACAGAATGGTGTAGTAGAAAGAAGAAACTGAACCCTTCAATAAATTGCTAGAAACATGCTTAATGAATATGACCTGCCTATTTATTTTTGGGTTGAAGCTGTTAATACAGCTTGCTATGTTATTAATAGAGTCTTAATCAAACCTGTTCTTAAGAAAACCCCTTATGAATTGTGGAACAATAGAAAGCCTAAGGTTAATTACCTTAATGTTTTTGGTTGCAAATTATTTATTCTGAATACTAAAGATAATATGGATAAGTTTGCTTCCAAAAGTGATGAAGGAATTTTTCTGGGTTACTCTATTTCAAGTAAAGCCTATAGAGTATTCAATAAGAAAACCAAATGTGTGGAAGAATCTGTTCACATCAAATTCAATGAAACTGATCCACATGAGCCTAAAACCTCTCTTGAGAATCTTTAAGAAGATTTATCTATTCCGGACCTTAATGATAAATCTAAAGAACCTGTTATAAAAGCATCCAGTTCTGGACTTTCTCCAGAATCTGCTTCTGTTGAACCCGAACCTATAGATGAACCTGAAATTTCTAGTCCAACCTTTACCAGATCAACGAGGATTCAAAAGAATCATCCTTTAGAAGCTGTTGTTGGTAATCTTGATAGAGGAACACAAACTAGAGCTTCTCTAAGAAACCAGGTTGAACATCAAGCTTTTCTTTCACAGCTAGAACCCAAAAATATCAATGATGCTATCAATGATGAATTCTGGGTAATAGCTATGCAGGAAGAATTAAATCAGTTTGAAAGAAACAAAGTCTGGGAATTAGTTGACAGACCTAAGGACACTTTGACAATAGGCACAAAATGGGTTTTTAGAAATAAAGTAGATGAATCTGGAAATATAGTTAGAAACAAAGCTAGACTAGATGCACAAGGATATAGTCAAGGAGAAGGTATAGACTATGAGGAAACTTTTGCACCTGTAGCTAGACTAGAAGCCATTAGGATCTTACTTGCATATGATGCACATCTGGATTTCAAGTTATATCAAATGGATGGGAAAAGTGCATTTCTAAATGGTTTTATAATTGAAGATGTTTTTGTAGAACAACCACCTGGATTTACTAACCCCCATTTTCCAAATCAAGTTTTTAAACTTTCTAAAGATTTGTATGGTTTAAAACAAGCTCCAAGAGCTTGGTATGATAGACTTAGCAATTTCCTTATTTCAAAAGGTTTTACTAAAGGGATTGATGATCCAACTCTTTTCATTAAAAGAATTTCTAAAGATGTTTTAGTTGTACAAATATATGTTGATGATATTATTTTTGGATCTTCTAAACACTCTTTATGTATTTATTTTTCAAAAAGTATGCAAAATGAATTTGAAATAAGCTTAATGGGAGAACTTAAGTACTTTCTTGGATTTCAAGTATTTCAAAATGAAAATGGTATTCTTTTGAATCAAAGTAAATATAAAAAGAATCTTTTAAAACGTTTTGGTCTGGATAGTATCAAGGAAAGTGAAACTCCTATGAGTACTACCTGTAAATTGGACGCAGATGAAACTGGGAAACCAGTTGATATTATGTTTAGTGTGTGTATGTGTGATAGATTTCAAGCTAATCCAAAAGAATCTCATTTGCTTACTGTTAAAAGAATTTTTAAATATCTCAAACACATGATTAACTTAGGTTTGTTTTACCCAAAAGGACAATCCTTTGAGTTAATGAGTTATTCAGATGCTGACTTTGCTGGTTGTAAGTTAGATAGAAAAAGCACATCAGGAACATGTCATTTGCTTGGAAAATCTTTAGTTTCTTGGTGTAGTAAGAAACAGAACTCAGTTGCATTATCTACTGCCGAAGCAGAATATATAGCTGCTGGTAGTTGCTGTGCACAAATTCTGTGGATGAAACACACTCTTTTGGACTATGGATATGTTTTTAAACATGTTTCAATCAAATGTGATAACACCAGTGAAATAAACATCTCTAAGAATCCTTTATCTCACTCTCGAACCAAACACAGAGATGTAAGACACCATTTACTAAGAGATCACTATCAAAAAGGTGATATTTCTCTTGAATTTATTGGCACTGAACATCAATTGGCTGATATTTTCACTAAACCTTTAAGTTCGGATAGGCTAAGTTACATAAGACACGAATTGGGAATGTTTAATCACAACCAATGTGAAATCCTCACCGATGTGAAATTCTCACCGATGTGAAATTCTCACCGATGTGAAATTCTCACCGATGTGAAAATTCTCACCGATGTTGAAATTCTCACCGATGTGAAATTCTCACCGATGTGAAAATCCTCACCGATGTTGAAATTCTCACCGATGCTATATTTTAAAACTTCTGTCTTCCTCCAAGAATACGAATCGCTTTATTTTATTTATCTTACTCTATTTTAGTCGTTTATTTGGAATTCCTAAATGATAAAACTAAGTCTAAGCCACTTCCTACCTCACCGAGCTTAAAATATCTCACCTTCGAACCTTAGCTCCCAAATCGACCATGAACCCTAAACCCGCGATGGCAAAAACTAATCTTCCTACCGTCAGAGATGAAAGTGTAGAACCAAAAGTTAAGAAGCAGAAGACACAGCATAAAGCCAGTGTTAGTGAAGTCAGAACTAGATCAGGAAAGCGACCAGTGAATACTCACTTGCAGAATAGAGACATAGTAATCGAGAAGGAACTGTGCGTGGAATGGATACTGCCTAGAAAATCGTTAGTACTCGAGATTCTGGAGGACCAGAAATGGGTGGATTGTTTCTCGAATAACAATGTCCCATACTACTCGAAGTTGGTAAAACAGTTCTACGAGTTTGTAAGCTTCGAGAAGTCTGAAAATGAGAATCGGGTAAGCTCTTTTTTAAATGGAAAAGAGATGTCTTTTTCTTCAGTAGAGTGGGATGAGTGTTTAAAAGTACCACATGAAGGTGTCTCTGGGTACATATCAAGAGTAATTCCACCTAGTAGTGACATCTTTGATTATGAAACCGCCTTAAAAGAGCTGACCGGTAATGGGAATCAAAGGCAAGTGGTTGCTGCTGAAATGGATGGAGAGAGTCGACTGATCTTCAAGTTTGTTCAGCATGTGTTAATACTAAGGCGAGGAGATTTTGAAAATATGAGATATCAAGATATCTATCTTCTTCATCTGCTAAGACATGGTGTAAAAAACAATCTGTGCAGATTGTTAATTATTCAAATGGAAGACATGATTAGACCAAAGTCAAAGACTAATGCTTTATTCTTTGCCAAGCTGATTTCAGTAATGATAAAAGTGAAAGGAATAGCTGAGACTCAGGATGAGACAGTTGTAGTCAGGAACAATTTCTGCATCACCTCGACTGTTTGTAAGTACATGAAAATTAACTGGAACCCATGGAAGGGAGAATGGGTCAGTGATGATCAGAAGATATATGATAGGTTTAATCCTGTGGATCATCCCTCAAGACCAAAGGATGAGAGAGATCCGAGTCTGAGACCTGATGAAGAGGAACCTGTTTATAGTAATGAAACAGAAGAAGAAGAAGAAACTCCCATGGATGTTAGAGGAGATCCAGACTTGCCCCCAAGTCCTGTTGAAGAATTGGTTTATTCTAGGAAAGGAAAGGTAGAGGAAATTTTGTCTACTTATGAGGGAGACCAGTCTGTGCCTCACCAAGAAGAAGAGGAAAAGGAAAATGTATCTGAATCGTATGTTTCTGGTAGTTTAAGTATGAGTCCTTTGATTGGAAGCTCAGCTATGCCGACTGCTGAAGTAGAAAGAGATACAGAAGAAGCTGTACCTGTATCAGAAGATCTTCTAGATGTTGCACCGATGGAACTTGTAGTAGAAGATTCTGATGAAGAGAATCCAGCATTGAATGCTGTTGTGACACATGAGAATGCACCCATTGAGGGGGAGCATCAATATGTTCTTGGAAATGTTACAGTAGCTGTTGAGCTTGGAGACTGGGTAGAAGACCCAGGGTTTATAGTCTGTGGATTGGATTATCCGGATTCTGATAATGAGATGTCTGTGAATAGACCGAAGACCAATTATGATTTTGCTTTTGAGTTGTTGCCCGATAATGTGGTCAGATTTCAGGATCTGAATAAGCTGAAAGAGGACCTCAAATCCAGTTTTGTTGAAGAAGTGAAGTTAATGGAAACCTCCCTTTCATCCTCAATTCAATCAATAATGACTGATTCTGTAGTCAGTTTGGCCTCAGTAAAGGGATCTGCTGCAGTTGTCCCTAATAATTTTGTCTCTAAATCTGATCTTGAATCCATGAAGAATGAGCTGAAAGAATCATTCAGTGTATCAGTTGCTGAGATGAAGCAAAGCTTTGATGAAGAAATGAAAATGTTAGAGAAATCCTTCGAGCTCTCTCTGGCTTGTAATTTATCTTCTTTTGTGTCTGAGCTTATGGAAGAAGTGAAAGAGTGCCAGACTCAGTCTTCTAGAATAGAAGTAGATCTTGAAGCCTTACAGAAGTCTGTTACTGCTTTAGACTCTTATATGAGCTCCAAGTCTCAAGCTGACAAGGACCTAGCTTATGTGAAGAATGTAGTAAGACAGTTTGTCTCGGTGTTTGAAAGTTTCAAAACCTCAGTGAAGGATCACGTTCAATTACAAGACTCTCAAGTTCAAAGCCTAATCAGTGGTTTGTCTAAGAGTTTCAAAGAAACTGTTTCCTTGTCTCTTGGCCCTCTCACATCCAAACTATTAGTTGACCTGAATCTAGTTCGAGCAATGATGAAGGAGGAGATTGGTTCTATTTCAACCAGTGGCTCTGTGGACTCATCAGAGTTGAGCCGAGTGGTGCTTTCTACAAGAGATTCTGCTAGAGAAATAATGAAGATTGGTCAAGATTATATGAGAGAATCCTCTGCCTCTCAGGAATCCATAAAGAGAAAAGTGGACTACTACTTCACCAGAATTTTCACCAAGCATCAACTCGAACACCACTTCAAGCTGATGTTGGAAAACATGAAGCTACCTCCAGTCACTCAAGCTTTTAGAGAACAAGTGAGCAAACTAAGACAATTGACTCCTGCCTTGTAGAAATTCATGGAGAACAAAGATGATTTCATCTCTGCTATAGAAAGAGGAGGAGGAATTATTATGGATTTTAGAAATCTGTTGCTGCCTTTCTTGAATGTTGATGCCAGACCAGTCATCGTACCTCCTGCTTTGCCTGCTTCTGCCTCACCTGTTTCCACGGTCCAGCTGACTCCTGCTCAAGCTATTCGAAGCCTCACACCAGTAATCACCCAATGATCTTCAACCTACAGGCCTGACTCTGTGTCAGTGGCCCAACCTCCTTTGATCATTTCTGGCATTCCAAAACCTTCACCTGCATCCTCACCACCCGAACCTTCTTCTGATTCCAAAGGAAAATCTCACGTTGAAGCTGTGGATTGATCCAGTGGCCATGATTTTTGATAGGAATTCATTTGTATTCTGTTTCCGTACATTCTTACTGCTCTAATACAGAGGAACTCTTTTTTACTTCTCATGTTTTATTTGTCTCCTATATCTGCTTTCCCACTTTTTGATTATCACAAAGGGGGAGAACAATAAGCGAAAAACGAGAGAATGAGAAATATTTTCAATGGAGAAAAATAAGGAATAGGGGGAGACACAAATAATCTTTTTTTTTCAATTTTATCTCTGATATTATTGTGTTTCTTTTTACCTTCGGTACCTTATGATTGTTACCTCTGATAACTTATGTCTATATCATACTATTTCTACTATCTCTGATGTTGTTTTCTCTGAGAAAATTGAATTCAATATTATACTCTTTACTATTATATTTTCACTATGTTAAATGCCCATATCATAAATTGTGATTATCAAAAAGGGGGAGATTGTTGACCTCACCTGTTTTGATAATCTCAATCATGTATTCATATGTGTTGAAAATCCCAATTATGTTTTCATTCTCTATGATATTTTTAAGTATCATTGATCTATACTTTAATTATTTCATATCTGTGATCAAACCAATAATAATTTCTAAAATAGTCTTTGGAATATGTTAATCCTCATTTATCCATGTTCATACAAGTTATAAATTGATTCTAACATAGTCGGATGTGTTCTGCATAAAACAGATAAGTAATCTACCTATAGCTACTGATAAAGAGCTATCGGTACCCAGTCTACCGATAGACTTAGTCTACCGACAGACAGAGTCACCGATATACTTAACACAGAGCTACCGATGTACTTATAAATGTAAGCTACTGACTTACAGACAGCTACCGATACAAACATAGAGCTACTGGTGTAAGTATAAATAGCTACCGATGGAATAAGAGTCACCGATGGACGAGCTACTGACAGACTCACAACTACCGATACCGACGCACGGAGCTACCGACGCATGGAGCTACCGACGCATGGAGCTACCGACGCATGGAGCTACCGATGCATAGAGATACCGATAAACAAATTCACCGATACAAGCATATACCAACCGACGCATAGAGCCACCGATGGAGTCAAAGCAACTAATGACATTGAGCTACCGATGTCCAAGCTACTGATGCTGATTACCTATCGATCACTCGACTCACTGTTTGAATTTCTTTATTTATCTTTATTTAATCTATCCAACGGTCATATCATGTACATTTTAATGATTTGTCAAATATCTGATAAAGGTCGTCAGATGTCAGGGACCCGTACCTCGTACCTGCATAAAGGAAATCTTTTCTATCTCCTGTTGCCCGTGATATAAATACGAGAAGACTACGCTGCCCAACAGGGAGAGTGTGGTGGATGGAATATACCAGAAACACAAGAACGAGAAGAATCAAGAAGCTCATAGACAATCAAGCATACTCGAGAAGTGTTCTGTGCATATAAGAAGAACACTGAAGAACTTCAACCACTACATTTTCACTGTCTGTGAACCTGGAGCATACGACACTCTGTTTCTCAAACAGAAACAAGAAGAGGACTCAGACTCACTTCTAATCGAATCCAAAGGAGTCCAGAGCTACACTGAAATCACCAGAACCATTTTTAAACTCTACGTCTCTTGTTCTGTGATTTATTATTATACTTTTCGAGAAGTGTGTGTTATCTGATGTATCTAACACATACACTGTCTCCTGCACTTAAACTGGAGGATTTGTAAATCCTTACCAAATTATTGCATTCCTTCTTTCCCACGAATAACAGTGGTAGAGGTCGTGTGTGACCTGGACAGCTGGTTGCTGTTGTATTTTTTCCCACGAATAACATTGGTAGAGGTCTTGGACCTGGACAGTTGTAAACTGTTGAACCCCGATCCAGGGTGTGGATCATTTTTATATAAACTTTTGAGAGGACTAAGTCTCGGCTTGAGACTGAACCTCTTGGTTACATTTGTTATTCCATCTCTTTCAAAGTTTTATTCCGCTGCTAATCACTTTAAAACCAATACTATTTTTAAAGTTACTTTGATAATTAAATTAGCAAGTGTTTATGTTAAGTGTAGATTAGTAAGTTAGTTTCAAAAGATAATCACACACTTCTGTGTTGATTAACTGGGAATTAATCAATCCCTTGAGAATCTAACAGAACCTCTACTTTAATATAAATTCACTATAGTTTAATTTATTATTTTATTTGGGGGTCTTTAAGACAGTGTTTTTAAAAACAGAAATTTTAATTGGTACTCAATTCACCCCCCCTCTTGAGTAAACCACTCCGACCAACAACCCTAAAAATGGGGTTTTGACTCCAGCACCCTTTTTTAGTATTTTGTAAAATTTGTGGCCTGATCATGGATGTTTTTTCTCACCACTACATCACAAAATCAGAATATTTTCTGAGGAATCCTAGTACTTTAGTTTGTAAGAAGTCTTTTGACCCATGTAAATACCATTATCATTATATTTGGGTATGGAAACCATTTTCTACTCAAACTCATCTTGGGATTCCAATATGAGAATCACATATTGAATTCTATAGTAAAGAGCATGACATGAATTTTTTTATACTAATAATCATATATAAAGACAATTTTTTTATTAATGTAGTCTCTAGAAACGTTATTCATTATATCTATGAATACAACAAGAAAATTTATAAGACCAATAGAAATAACTATAATCTCATAGTTTTCATACCACATATAGAAAACTGTCTTGGAGATATATTCTCCTAAAAACCATAAATGATGATATCTAGATTCAAGTTCATTATTCCAAAAGTATAAATATCCTATAATATGATCAAATATATCATCAATATAGTATATATGATACTTTTTATTGATCATTATTTTATTAAGATCATGATAATAATCTCAAATAAAAATCAATCCATCTTCTTAATAAATATGATTCGTGCACTCCATTGGAAAGCATTTGGGTATATATAACCCATACCAAGATTCAATTTTTGTTTCTTATTTATATCATGTATTCTTTATAGCCTATAGTTTTGGGGAATTGATTCACTATATTTTGAAACTTATTACATAAAAGTGTATTATGTGGGATGATCATTATCTTGGACCTTCTTCCCTTTTGTTGTGTAATTTATCCTTATATGTTTTGTTCAAAAATAATAGTCTTGGTGTCATGCTTTAAAAAACAAAAAACATTTATACGATCCCTTGGGGAAATGACATGGTTTATTTCTCCCACATTTAGTACATATAGGAAATTTATTTTTATTACCACCATTTTTCTTATCAATGGTTCCTTCATGATACAACACACTCCTTTATTTTCCCCAAAATAATGAGTGGTTACTCTTTTTGTGTCTACCAAAAGAGAATATATAAAAATCACTTTATAACTACTAAATTTCCCTATGGATAACTCACTTAGAAAAGTAGGATTGAGTATAGAAAAAAATGATCAATTTTTATCCCATTATCAGATATGAAACTGAATCTAACTTGAGAGTCTTGTGAAAAGTACCTCAACTGATCCAATAGATCCACCATCTTTTCAATTCAATTACAATAAATACACCTCTATTTGTTTAAAATGATTCTGAAGGAAAATATATTGATAAATATATTCTTGAATTGTTCACATTAAATATTGTCTAATTCATGTATTTCCATGGAATTCTTAATTAGAATCCACCAGAGGTCAACATAATATTCTAGATAATAGATGGCCAAAACGACCATCTCATGTTTTGAGAATAGGAAAAGTGAAAATATGTTTTCTGTTAAGTTTATGGTGCATGTTTACCAATAATACCATGATATAATTTTTCTCATTCCTTAATTATTTTGGGAGCTCAACATGATTTGGGTTGTCTCCCATAACTTGAGACAATTGGTTGAGAATTAAACTGAATTTTTTCATCCATCCTTAATCTCAGTATGTTCCAATTTAGAAAAACCCCCACATTTCCTATTTCACATATTTTAACACTATTATTTTAGGTTCCCATCATTTTTATGAATAAATAAAAATTGGGAATTATTACACTTAAATTAATAAATGTACATATATTAAAACATTAAATTTAGTAGGGGGATTTCAAAAATTATGTGAAAACATTAGCCTATGAATCTATAGGTTTCAATCTAGGTTTTCCATGGTCATTTTACTATTAGGTTATCTAATATAATTGTTTAAAATAATACCTAAATTCTTTTTTATGTCTTGTAAAGATAATTTTATTAACTAAATCATATCCCCTAGGACTTTCGAACCATCTTTTGAGTTTTGCCTCATTATTATACTCTAGGTGATGATCGAGTCAACACCGAATCATCCCTTTTAGGGTTCATTACCACTAAGTACATATGTTCTAGAACTAACATTAAATAATGATATATAGAGATGGATATATTTCATTCTATATTTAGGCTTATCCATTAATCTTATCACTAAGGCTTTCACTAAATTTCTGTAAAAATATCTCATAAATAAATAAACTAATATCTAAAATAACTAAAACCTCATATAATACCATCTAATGTAACTCGTGATAAACCTAATATAAAAAATATAATAATCCTAGGATTTAAAAAATATTACTCCCAATAGTCTCACAGCCTATGGATCCATGGTTTTAAAGTCTTGAAGATTTGATACATAAACATCTTATTTAATAACAATTAAAAAATATAATCCATAATAATGCTCTTGTAGACCCTATTATACATCTTACATGATATAATAACCCTCATAATATGGAGGACCATAAAATAATAAATGGGTGAGCTCAGAAAATTAGTTAGGTAAAAACATACTGTAATGTTTTAGTTCATAAACATGAAATTCAACATGAAGAAGTTAACAATATCTTAATAAAATATTAGAAGTATATATATATAATAATAATAAAACATAATATGGAAACATAATATCAAAATCAATAATTAAGTAAGTGTAAAAAAGGTATCACCTAGTTCAAAATATATACTAACAATCATAAAACCCATGATAATGTCTTAGAATTGTGAAATATGTTAAAAATAAGGAATAGTCCTAGAAATATGGTTTTTCATGAAAATGGAAAGAATAATATAAATATGGAATATATCTATTACCAAAATTGAATGTGTAATAACCATATGTATATTAAAACCATTGTGAGAAAACCCGTTATGCTTATGCCTATGTGAACAATCTTATTATGCTCACACTTGAAAATGTGTGAAAACCCATTATTCCCATACAAGTCTGACCAAAATATCTATGTCTATGCATGAATATGAAATAAAATATAAAATTAAACAAATTAATTAAATTATGATATATTTCCTCATCCATAACCATTAATAGATATGTGTGTGCCACTTTAAATCAATTATTGTTATATCATATAGAAATTATGGAAAAGAATGGATTTCATAAAATTTTAAAAAACATCACATAACATAAACTTAAGAAATAATAGGATATCAAAAATTTATTATTCAAAAAGTAATCATAACATTATAAAATATATAGTGTGATAAAAATATCACATCTTGAGAGATACACCTTAGAGAAAAATAGAAAAAATAATAATTTTTTAACAAAAAATTTTAACCTTGTTTTAAAAGATGAAGAGAAAATTACATTAAGAAACATCATTATGAAATGAATTATTTAATTTTTTTAATCTATTATAAATATTTTAAAAAAAATATAATTTAAAACAAAAAAAATTAATAAAATAAATATACAGTGGAAAATAATGAAGGTAAATGACTATATTTATATTTTCAGGTTGTTTTAAATAAAAAACCACATAATAGAAATGTTGAATGAATTTCATTTAATCAATCATAGAAATAAATGATATTAATAATACAAAAGACAAAACGTACTTGTATTTAATTTTAAAAAAATACTTTCTATAGTAAAAACATAAACATGTAAGAGAATATTCATTAGTACGAACGAGAGAAATTATTACCAATGTTATAATGTCATTTTGGAAAATGATTTATCAAAGAAGTGGTTGTGGATCATGAGATGTAATTTACTTAGAAAATAATAGAGAATAACTTACAAAATATGGTAATTTTTTTATCAATGAAATATTTAAAATTATATTGCAGTAATAAATACTGTGACGAAATGAATAAGAAATTTAGTTGTCAAAGAACTAAAAAATTAGTCACAAAATAATCAAAGTTGGTTGATAGGAAGATCATGAAATGGCCATAGAAATACTATATAATTCAATATATCTTCATATGTGAAGGATATTGGATAGTAATACAACATATAAAAGATTTTATGCAACAAAATATCAAATAAACTTAAACTATTACTCTTGATTCCAAAGGAAGTGCTTCAACCTCCATACTTATTGAATTTTCCACTCTGAAAAATGGTTTAATCTTATGAGGTATGGTATTTATAGAATAACATATTCTTTTTAAATTGCGTAATATATTTTTGTATACGTTTTGGTAGAGTCTGGCCTGAACCAAGGGGGTTTTTTGTGAGTGGAAATGTGGAGAGGAGAGACCCTTTTATATGTGAAAAGGGGTGGAATTTTTTAAATACCCAATGATTTTTACTAATAGGAAGTAACTATCAAGGAAATAGCTCCATAATTACGAAATAATAGAGAGGAAAAAATATATGGTTGTCCCACACCTCATACAGAAAATTAAAAACATGTTTTTAACATGTTGGTCTATTTACCTCTTAAGTTACTCATTTTTTCCATTTTGATTTTCACCAGAGGAACTAGATTTTACCTAGTCAATTTATCCCTTATATCTAAGAATAAAATAATCCTTTTTATATAACATATACCCAATAGTTTCAGATTTTAAATCAACATATGAAGATAAATTTATAAAAGTTATAAAAATTAATTTTAAATTAATAAATTTTTGATATATTAAAAATAATTATTGAAAGAAATTATTTATATTAATAAATATTTGATATGGTTTTATAAATTAAAACTTAATTTGAAAAAAATTTAAATTCATTTTTAAAATTCATATTTTATCTTATAAAAGTGCTTCATTAATTTTTAATTCATACATATATACTAATAGAGTTATAAATGCCATGTTAATTATAAAAATGATATTTTCCATAATTCACCTAAAAATAAATCATTTTAGAAAAACCAAGAAATTTATTTTATGTAAATATTTACTTGATGAATCCAAAAATTAAGTTAATGTTTTCAAATAATAATCCTACAAATAATAGAAAAATTAAAAAAAGTAAAAAACTATTTTTATACAAAAAATTGACGTATTACAATTTAATTTCCCTATAAATTATCGATTATTATATTGTTAATACTTTATTCATATAAAATATATGAAAGAAGAACTATATTTAAAAAAAACATTATTAGTTTTTTTGTATCACTGGTTGAATTAAAATTTAACATGAACATTATTTGTTGAACTTATATATATTTAATAATTTAGTCATAACTTTTTATTCTTGAAAATTATAAGGATATCATAAAAATTTAACGTGAACATTGGTTGTGGTCTAGAGTGGACATGGTCATGGAAGATAACATTACAAGGATCAAGAAATGAATCATAATAATATAGGTTCAATGAATAATATGAATTAAAATATATTGGGAGACTCTTATATTAAATCATAGAGTACTTTAGAAAATATAGAAAACTAGTGTATGAATTATAGGATATCTGGGAAGAATTTTATATTAATAACGTAAAATTTTTATGGATAATGTGGTCACATATTGGAATATATCAAATAATAGAGGTATTTTATGATAAATTGGAGCCTACATTATTTGAATTTGATATGAAATATGAATTGATTGTTAATTAAATGAATAAATAGGTAGATAAAATTGATAAAAATTGGAAATAGAAACTATTGGAGAGACTACATGGATACAATATCGTTAGAACAAAGTTCGTGTTTAAGAAAAACATTATTAGCCTAGTAAATTAATTAAAAAATATTGAATTGTATATAAATATTATTCTTAAATAAAAATTATGGGTGTATAAGAAAAATTCACACTAGTGGAAAGGATTGAATCAATTCGATTATTCTAGGTTGTGGAAATTTAATATTGATTCAAAGTCTACCAAATAGTATTTTAGATTGAATTATTTAATAGTGTGATAATAGATTCATTAATAAAATAGGTGGATTTTTATTTCCTAGTGATAACAGCAAGGTATTCCATATTAATAAATTTATTTATAGTATGAATAAATCATAGTGAACATAGCATTCTTGAGTATACAAAAAATTGGTAAAAAATAAAATTAAAAGTTGTTTTGTTAAAAAAAATTATATTTAAAAAATATATATTGAAAAAAATATAGAAAATCATATAATTGAATGATGTAATATTTGGAAAATCAGGTTTTAATCATTTGAGTAATTTACAATATTTATGAGATCATATATTAAGATGTTAATTATTAGATAAATCACTTCGTTTATTTGAATTGAATTAAATGAATGAAGTGAGTATACATTTATCACGTAGGTGATGTATCCAAATGATATATTAAATAATTTTACAATTCATAATTGTATTTTAGTTGCAACTATATTATGGTTGGAACTGAAATTGGAAGGAATGAAAATTGAAAGTCAATATATCTAACATTATTCTGAATAATGTTTGGAATTTTGTTTAAAATACAGAAACAAGATCTACTATAGTATATGAAAAAACATATGTGGATCATTTTTAATGTAATACAATATAATAACATCTCATAGAATTCAAAAGAATAATGATCTATGATAAAGTCACTCTTTATTAAATCTTATTATGTAAATCAATTAATAAAAAAGAGTTCGTTTCATATAGAGATAATGATTTGGTTTGCAGTGTTTTTATCGTAAAATCCAAAAGTAGTAGATATTTTTTTACATTGGAAATAGATGTATTTATTTTTTTAGAATGAAAAAAGGTTTTTATTATCTAATAACTACTGAATCAGAGTAAATTTAAACTAAAAAATAATATATTCAATCGATTTGGATAAGAAAATGGTTATTTGATCTTTTTAATGAAGTGTAAATTACTATCATGATTTTATATGAAAATGAAAGTACAATTTTTATTATAAAAACACAATATAAAATTCATGAAAAATGAATTTTGAGATTAGGTATCACATCACTAAGGAGAAAGGGAAATGAGAAACTACCATTGTAGATTATATTGGTATATATGAGAATGTGGTTGATCTTTTCACAAGACCACTGATGATAATATAATTTGAGAAGGGTTTATTGAATTGTTGATTTTAACCACCTCCCTCAAAATAACAAGGTTGGGAAAATACCTTATCCCCATATAATTTAAATTTTATAATGGTTTTTTATGTTTTAATATTTAATAATAAAACCCTTTGGGTTTATTATAAATGGGTGATATTTGTAGAATAAATATTTGGGGAGATATGATCAAGATGGAGTAGAAGTTTTGGTATGTGATACACATTCACATGGAGTGTAAAACATTAATATATCTTATATGGTAACACGTTTCATTATTTTTTAAAAAAAATAACTAGTTGATTTTTTTGGGAAAATATTTTAAATAATAAGTTTAATAATATTATCATTATAAATCATGATGGTTTTGGAATGAATAGTGGGTATTATTTTAAATCATTCTAATAAAACTAAGGATAACTAAGTACTAGATAGTGTTAGGAAGAAAAATAGTACCAATGGTTGTGGTATGGTGTAGTACCTCAAGAGGGAAATTATTTCGGTTAACATAACCAGTATAATGAACTAGTAGAATTTGTATGTGAGATTTTATTTGGGTATCAAGAAATAGTGGAAATTAATTACAATTTATATGAGAAATGTGAATGTGATTAAATAACTGGTTAGTTCAATATGAGGACCTCCATGTCATGGTCTATGGGGATCTATATATTCCATTACATACAAAGGTGAAAATCATGCTAATAAATTAGATAGTTTATAAACACCATGATGTGGTGGTGATTTCTTCATATAAGAAATTACCCTATGAAAAATTGAGAGTCACATTTAGGTCATGGTTCATTCATTATAACAATTTTGAGAATCCCTCAATGGATATATTTGACTGAGGTTCAACAATGGTAACCTCATACCATGGTACATGAAAATTTATCTATTATTTCATGTATAAGTGTATTAAAATGAATTATATATATTGTTTGGTTCATTTGAAGATGGATATATCCTAAGCCTCACAATATTCTTAAATGAAAAAATGATTGGGATATTAAATGATTTTTAAATGAGGATTCAAACTGAAAAATATCTATCATATTGAATGAGTGTGTCACCCACTATTAATTTTTTAGGAGTTTCATTAATTATAATTATATAAAAAATACACATAACTCTATGATTATAAAAACATATGATTATGTGAATAAAGAATATAGATAATTTAATGAGAAAATAGTACTGAACTCTTAAAGAGATAACTTCTATGTATCAAAGAGGAGAGTCTAAAAATATATAAGATACATCCATATGTTTTAAAGGAAAAGAATAATATTTCATGTGATAAAAATATACTATAAATGTAATATGAGAAGTGGTGATAATCATTAATAACTACTTACCCTTTTAAATTAACATATCATTTGGGAAATTCTAGAGTAAAGTCAGGTGATCCCATTGAAAATTAGGACCTGATTAATTTAAGGAAAACAAGGTTGACACGTACACTACACCAATATAAATTATATTTTGAATACATATTCATAATGGATTTTGAGGACCCTTGAATAAATCTATTACAGGCACACAGATTGAGCTATGTGAGACAATAATTTCCAGTGGGAAGCTAAATACTATGTGATGCAATATAAATACCCCTAGGGTGATTTTGGACAACATGGTGGGATATTATGTAAGCATAGTGTGAGTATATTCATGAATTGAGATTAAATATATGGTACAAATTAATTCCTTTCAATTATATCCATAAAAATATATAGTGGAATAATCATTGATTTGGGTGACTAATCTTTCATTGAATGGGGTAAGATTTCATAAAAGTTGTCAAACCCAGTAAAAAATAGCATTGTACTATTTCATTATTTATTATATTATATTTTTATGTTTTGGACACAAAATATGCGTGGAAGATGATCTTCACTAATAATAGTTTTTATTTAAATGTGAAAGAAATCGTAAAATGGATCACTGATTCGTCCACCCCTATCGGTGATCTCACTAGACATGAGAATTATAAGTTTCATCATAGTTTACAAGGTTTACTCTAGAATATATAATTGAAAATGAAGTGTTAATTTTTCCATATTATAAGAAACACAATAGTTTCAACTAAAATAATTAAGAAAACAAATAAGAAAAAATTTAATAAGGAATTTGATGAAGAGAGAGAAGACACAAAAAATTTAATGCAATCCAAGTACTGTTAATTTTGACAATACCAATAATAATAATATTTTGAAGAAAAAAGTTTAGATAGTGAATTGGATTAATCTAAAAGATTGGTTGAAACCATATATTATCATGTTACTTATTACTTAAATAATATTCTAGGTGAATTTTTCACTCATATTTTTTAGTTTATTCAAGATCTATATAATTAAAATACACTACTAGTCAATGATACAAAAGCAATGAAATTTGTTTATCTTCAAATTTTTAAAAGTCAAATTCTATCTGAAAAGAAAATTAAATCCAACGATGAATCTATATAGTTAAGAATTAAAAGAGATATTCAATTTTTGTAGACTCATTGAAATTTAATATTGATGATAAAGAAGAAGATAATATCCATGAATTAGAAGAAAATCAATAAAGTGGAAAGAAAAATTAATTAATATAAAATAATAAATATTAGTAAATAATGGTATGTATTCCATCAATAAAAAGTGTGTTGAAAAAATGGTAAAACTAAAAAAAATATAATCTAAACAAGCTACAAGTTTTCACACTATTGAGAAGAAATATACTGACACACATGATTAGGAATGGAGACTTATCCAAAAAAGGGATCATGATAGTTGAAGAAAGAGGTTAATATTTAATTCACAAGAATTGATATCGGTATATTAGATTAAGGTAACACATAAATGAATTTTTTTCATGTAATAATGTTTTTTTAATTTCTTGAACAAAATTAAAATCACATTCTATGAAAATTTAGTTAGTGAAAAGTACTGATAAATCCACTAATGATTCAAGGGTTGATGAGAAAAAATAGAATAAAATATTCTCCACTAAAAGAGTATAAAATATTTTTTATTCTAATAAAAAATGGTAAATGATAACACACTATAATTAATGATAAGTAATGAGACAAAAAGTATATTCCAAGTGTTGTATGAAGTTTGGGAATAAGGCTATTAGTTATTGAAATAATTTTCCCAATTTGAAAAGTTTAAAGAAGGCCTGGATTAAGGAAAAGAATATATAAAATTAATATAAGAAATTTTATATATAAGAAAATATATGGAATAATAATAATATGTTTTAAAAAATATATTTAATTTTCTTGATCATTATTGTGAATATTGTAATAAAAGTGGAAATAGTTATGATATGTGATATTAAAGGGCATCTAAACATGTATCAAAAGAAATAATGGGAAGAATAAAGAATAATAGAATAAATATCATAAAAAAGAAAGACATTTAATGGATGTAAATAAAAGAAAAGAGTTGATAAAACTAAACCCAATAAGTTATAAATGAAAAGTGAAAATTCTTTTCATTAGTGTAGGAATTATTCTTTTATGGAAGAAGAAACCACATAATATATCACTTCAAACATGCATTAGAATTTTTTGGAAATCGCATAATGTAAAAGTAATAATGATTAATAAATTTAAAAGAGGGATAAGTGGATTAATTTATTGATTGATGAAATCCCTAGTGAAGAATTTTAGATACTACATAAAAGGGGTAATCAAAATTGTAATTATTGAAACTTTTATAAATGAAATTTCCATTTTTAATGAATAAATACCATATCAAGTAATCTAGTTTTTTAAAACATTTATTACTTTTTTTTATTTTGGAATGTTACATGGCCTGTCAAATTTAAAATAAAATTAATCCTCATAAACATTGATAATATTTCCCCCAATAAATTAATATTAATACTGGTATATTCAAGGTTATGATAAAGTATATTTGACATAGGGAAATGATGTGATGACCTCGACCATAAGGATCATACTATATGAATCCCATTTATCAGAGAATCCAAGGTAGATAATATCATTGGGCTCTACCCTTTACCAATACTAATTTAAGATTCAAGAACTAAAGCATGAACAATATCATTTATGATATAAGTTTAAGCTCATCAAGATCATAGACCAAATCATTTACACTAAACAACCCCAATAAAATATCCTCATCACACACCTAACCCTTAGGGAACACACTAGTGTAATAAAATACTATTTATTTATACCTAACAATATGAATTTTCATATTTTATTTATAATAAAAAAATGTGTATGTTTATTCCAATTTTATACTACACTTTTAAATGATTAAATAATGAGTTTGATAAATTATATATTTTATATTCAATGAAACACAAATTGGATTTTTAGGAAATATATAGTTTCATCAAGATGCAATTTTTAATGTATTTTTTAAATTTTTTGAATAAATGATATTTTATTAAAATATTATTATTAAATATAAATGATAATATAATTTTAAAAACTTCAAAAAATATCAAAGGGTCAAATAAATATTATTGTAAAAAACTGGTATTTTTCAATAAATGTGGATTTTTGATATAGAATTGTAAATTTTAATATCAAGGGAATTATCTATATAAAATAATTTTTTTGAATTCATCATGTCGAAATTATCCAATTGTAATGTTTTCATAATTTTTTGGAGAAAACTAAATATTTATGTCAAAATTAAATATGGTACAATTATATGGTGTAAATTATAAAATCATAATGAGTCAATGTGATATAATATATTCCATTAAAAAAATACACACCCAAATATATATTTTCTATTAAAATAATGTTTTTTGTGGTTATTTGATAAATTTTATAACCCATTATCAAATTATTTAAAATATAAATTTTATTTTATGATTTTAAAATCCATTATTTATAAACATGACTGGCATATACAACAAAAACATTGTTATTTTAGTTAATTGGGCTCTAAGACTTATATAATAATGAAAATCACTTTTATTTGGATGAAATAATGGGTGAAAACCATGGGAAGAATTTCTATTTTGATTAATTTATCATATAGATTCTGAAACCTATGTCAAAAAATTAATAACAAACTCTCCTCTCTCTTTTTTCTAGATAAAACCACATAAACTCCCATCAATATTAACTCATAAACTTTATATAATTATGTTACTCATTCTTTTCCTCTCTATATCCCTCCGAAGTACCCCTAAGATCTTAATAATCTCCTCCCAATCATTTTGTGAATCCCTCACTAGGTAAGGGATCCTCTCTATATCTTCTTTTTTCAATGACCATATTTATGTTATGGATATTAATTTCATATTTTTCTATTGGGATATATTATTACTCATACATCCTACTGTTCTTATTATATCCCATTGATGATATACTTCTTTCACTCTCATTAATACCTTTTATGAATCTTTTTGTTCCACAATTATTCTACAGAATTTATCATATTATTTTTCAATGCCAATAATTTGTATAGTGAATACCCACACCATTTATTCTCAATGATATTCAACTAGATATACCTATAAAAAATTTATTGGGTAATTACATTAATTTAACCCATAATACTTAATCATGGTATTAAATAATATGAAATATGATCCTATTTTAAATGATCATTGTTTCACACTTATGCATGTACATAATATGAATGTGACACACGAGATAGAAATTATATATCCCTCTAATGAATTGAGTAATGTTTTTATACCATGTTATTCCATCTATTTCATACACGATGTTATCCGAATCACACTATGTTATGGTCTCTTGGTGTTTATCCTTTACATATGTTATGATGACATTTATAATTATGTTCCCACATTCCTATTTTTCCATCATGTTACAATGTTATATCATGCCACATTGTTTAATATTATGATCCTCAACCCTCTTATGCTACCTTTGTAACACCCCAATCTTCCACGGTACACTTCTCTTTGAATAATACAGTAGCGTGAGTTATACGCAACACTGAGTTCAAGTACACCACGACTTACCAAACTAGCCGTTCAAAAGGGGTTATGAATATTATTAACTGAATTTTAAATATTATATTATCCACATAATTTTAATCCATATTATGGGTTTCTAACACATGATTTATGAAAAAAATCATTTTTTCCAGATAAAAGAAGTATTTTTCAAAAAATGAAATTTTACCACCTTTTAATGGAGAAGCCTTTTTAAAACAAATATTTGAAACTTTTATATATTCAATTTGACAAAATTAAATTCTTTTTTAGAATCGGGACATAATAGTTTAGTATCAATAATGTTTTGGTGTCTTTCTGATAACTTTCATATTTGTGTGAATAGTGAAAAATATATTATTTTAACTGAAAACAACTTTTTTAATCAAAATAATTTATATTGTTAAATTAAACATTTTAATGGTTTGGAAGTATAAATAGATTATATTTTTACTATTTAATCTAATGATGGTCATTTTATGTAATTTCACTTCGAAATTGGACATAAACAAATGTCAAACTTTTGATAGTTATTATTTCTTAAAAGTACGCCTTTTGGTTTCGAAAGCGGGAATCAATTTTAAATTAATAAATGAAACTTTTATGCTCTTAATTTGGTAAAATAGACTTCATTTTTGGATTCGGAATAACTAAATTAGCCTAGGGTGAAATTTTGGTACTTTTCATATAACTTTTATATTTTGATGAATAGTAAAAATTACTAAATTTTAATTAAAAACCACTTTTTTAATCGAAATAATTAATAGTGATAAATTATGAATTTGAGTGGTTTTAAATTATATTTAAAATATATTTTTTATCATGTAATACAATGTGGGTCATTGAACATAATTTCACATTTAAACCAGACATAAACAAGTGCCAATCATTTGATAGTTATTATTTCTTAAAAACATGCTCCTGTTTTAACAACGGGAATTAATTTTAAAATAATTTCCGCCACTTCTGTGTATTGAATTTGGAAAAATGGATTCCATATATGGAATCAGGATGTCCAAATTTTGTAAATAGGTAACTTTTATTTTGAGACATTTTGAATAATTACTTCGGTAAATATTTTATTTACCATGGTTCAAGGGTAAATCCGGTAAATAAGGGTAAATAAATAATATTATACTAATATTAAATTACCCTAAAACGTGTCTTAACCCTATTGGTTGATACATGGCCGACCATGGGCATCTTTGAGTCGATTTTTGGACCCCATTGATCCACTTGTAAGTGATAATGACACTTTATTTTAATTAAGTTAAAATGAATACAAAAAATGACACAAGCATATATCGTTTAGAAAAACAATTGTTACATAGGGTTATATATGTTAGATTTTAGACTATAAATATTAATTAGAAATATAAAAATATTTCCTACATAATTATATATTATTTATAATTTTTAGACATTAAATAATTTAGTTTATTTATGACACAATGATGATGTAGTAATTACGATAATAGTGAAAAATTAAACTAACTGATATTATAAATACCCAAATAAATATAATTTGATTATTTTAATGAATTAAAATAATTTTCTAGGATAATATGACATATTAGGATTTATTTAAGGTAATTTTTTTGAAGTAATAATTCTGTTATGAGTTTCACAAAAATCAACTTTTGAATAGTGTGAAAATTGACATTAAAGAGTTTTTAAAAAAAATATTATATTATTAATTGATATTAAATTCCTAAAAATATAAGGTTCGGCCAAGAGACTTATATCATGATAGGTGTATTATTAATGGACCACTTGGGGGTCTCTTGGATGTATATAGTATGTTTATTAACTATATAATATAAAAATACAAAGAGACATTGTAAAAGTGAAACTAACTAACTAAGAGTTAATACTTAAAGATAAGGTTAATATAATGACCCAAACCTGCCTAAATTATATTGGTTGAGTGGATTTAGACCTATACCCACCTTAAAATTTAAATAATAAACTTTGGAGCCATTAGAAACCGAATATGTATTTATTATAAATTAATATTTCTAGCTTTTCCAAAGGTGCCCCTCACCCCTCTTATAAAAGGGCACTCCCCCTTCTCATTAATTCACACCTTTAAAGCCTTTAGGTTTGGCCAAACCCTACCCAATTACTCTCTCAACATACCTCAATACAACCTAGATGCCTTAGTTTGATCATAAATCCAACCTAAGGATCCCTTGTGATCAAATCAAAAGGAAGAACCCGAAGAAGAGGTACTGTTTTCACCACCCTTTTTCAAATTCATTTCTTGTTCAAATTCTTCTATATTTGTTTTTCCAATTCTAAATTAATGAATCAAGTATCTCATATATACTGTAATATTATTATAAATATGGTACATCCTTATTCATTATTCTATCCATCCTTTGAATAACATGTCACCATATGTGCGTACGTACGGCTTACCGTCTCCACGTTGTGGTGTAATTGTTATTCAATAAATTATTAATTGGATGGGTATAATAATGATGTGTAACTCATTAAAATAATTAATATAACATGATAATTATTCTTTATATATGATATAACATCCAATTATATATTATTTTAATATAAAAAAATGATATTGTCGCTCATGCGTACGTACGAATTACTGTCTCCACGAACGCGATGAGATTCATTCTCCATCGTATCCATTCAAGTATAATTATCATTTTATTATTTAAAAATAATGTTTAGGGACTTGATATAATTCTGGATACTAATAAGATACAATCTATCAATGAGAAACATGTCTTTCGTAACAAAACATATAAAAGAAAATGCGTAAGTTAACACCCGAAACGACGATAATTCTAAGATATTATTAACAAAGAAATGTTAAAAGATCATATATGATATCATATTAATGAAAATGATTCTTGTATAATTAAATAAAAATTATTTCACCATTATAAAGGATGTTAACCTACCGTCGACCAAGGAAAAAGTACAAAGTAAGTGGTTTCTTATCTCACTCTTAATTTCGTGAGAATTCCATTGTTCACCACTTATTTATTAAATGTGGTATATGTGTACTGACCATGTTTGTATTCAATGTGTAATATACTTTAATTCATGTATATTTACATCATCATTGTATGATCCTTCTTTCTTGGGTGCATGTTTCATAAGTTACCAAATCGATAAGAGAATTTGAAATTTCAATTTCCACTCATTTGGCTTTACGCATATTTCATTGATTATATTACTCCAAGATTATGTGTGGAATCACTATTCATTTGATTATGTCATAATTTCCACTCCCTTTCATGTGGATATACTATTGATACACAGAATCACTCCATTGATAATTTCTCAGGTAATCGATATGAATTTGATAAGAGTAATTTTAACTCATTCTCCATTTGTTGAGTTAAACATCCAATTCATTGGTGTTGTTTTTACAAGATTATGTGTGAATGTCATTTTATTTTTTTACACTAAATATCCAATTATATTTAGTGTATTTATATTTGTCACACATAACTATGTCGTTGATTTATCGTTAATCTAAGGATACGGCCTTTATGAGAGATTTCATCTCAATTTACATTACATTGAGACTTCTTTCTTGTTTTACAACAAATCACTTTTATGTGGTGTATATAATGTACTTTGACATAGTATATCATGAATTCCATTATTCGCATGATATTATAATGTTTTTATTACCTCAATTATTTGTATTCAAGTTTCTCTCTTTTGGTTAGAAACTCTAACTAAAATACCATTTTTAAATGTTTTAAAGACTTATTCTTCTAAATCTTGCTCATTAATGTCCATGTTGTAAAAATGGGTTTAAGGTTTTCTTTATATGGACATTAATGTTTTAAAATTAAAACTCCTTTTAAAAAAGTTTCAAAGTGGTATGGGACACTTTGATTCAAAAATCTATTTTTAAAATGGCTTCTTGACAAATAGTGTGACTTTTAAATGATTTCAAGAAAAAGGGGGATATTTCTCTCAAATAGTTTTGATGATTATTTTCATCTATGTCAACATCCTTCATTATTCTTGATTATGGTTAAAGTGATACAATACAATCTTCCATATTTTATCGAATGAGTTATGTTTGACTATAGATGTGCTATTTTTATACCATTCATGGTTTGTGGTTAAAGTATTGATATTTCGTATGATAGTTTTAATATGAATGTTTATGTTATGTTTAAACCTGTTCATATGGGGAATGCATTGGACTTAATAAGTGACGGGTGGAGCCCGATATAGCTCCTCGATGCATCGGTAGGTCTCATGAGACAAACTACTTTCTTTGCACAAGGCCTTGGAAAAATCTTATTTGTAGTCCTGGCACGAGGCCTTGGATATGTGGTTATGATAGTCTGGAATTATGAATTCTATCATTATGAAAGTGGTTATTGATATTGCATGTGATTATTTGATTAGTAGAATATCCATGTGGATAAGTAAATGGAATTATTTCATTTTATTTTTTCCATACTATGTTGAAGTTCAAGTTTAAAAGGCTTTTGTTTTAATTATAAATTGCCTTAAGTGTTTATGCTTATCTATGAAAGATTCTTCTATAATGTTATCCTTACTGAGCATCTGAGCTCACCCCTTTCAATGTTTTATTTTTCCCAGGATTATGAAGAAGTAATTTATGAAAGACCTGTAGGGATAGTATGAGGGGATATAAAGACAAGATGTTTTTTTATGATGTAATGTAAAACTTTATGATTGTATCTAGTGTTTCCAAGGCTAGTAAACTAATCGGTCTTTAGATACTTGATCTTTCTTATGATCATGCCAATGTTATGTAATAATGCACCGACTTTGGGTAACTGGGGTTGGGGCCTTACAGTTGGTATCATAGGAAGTTTAGTACAAATCTTGGAAGCTAGATTTAGATAAACTCTGATTAGAGCACGTAGACCTAAGATGAAATTTGAGGATTAGTATAGAAGAACTTCCTAGAATTTTGGTATTGTAGAGATTTTGTGCGTTTTCTGAGCAATAAATCCCTGTCTGGATACGAGCAGGTAGAGGTGGCTCTGGAACAGACGTACCTAGGGGTAAAACCTGAAAACACTACTTTGAGATAGACTCGAACGGGAACTGGTGCACGACAACGGGCCTTGCTGCACTCTTGGTTACGACACTCTCAGGGGATATGCTTAGGATAATTTACATTTTCTTTACTAAACGATTTGAAGTATTAAATATATAAGATGAGATTAAATGACCTTGGTTAATCCAAATGTGTTTCAAATTGAGAATATGGTGACACGTTAATCTCTAAATTATTTTATGACTACTGTTACTCATACAATGCTTTCTGGTTTTAGTCAATGGCTGGATTCCAAGGAAGTCATAGTGACTTTGAGAATGGTGTACAAGGTGGGAACAGTGGTGGCAATGATCAACAAAATGGAATGTTGATAGGAATAAAATATATCATCTTTATGCCAAATCAATTTTCCAAAAATATGATCAATAATATAAATATTAACCAATTCCCAGACTCAAAAAAGAAGAGAAAGGCGATGAATGATAAGAGCTCCAACAGTGGAGACCATGGAGAAAGGAATCCTCAATTTCCATCATGCAAGAAATGTGGTAGGAGACACCCGGGAAAGTGTTTTAATGGGACCAAGAAATGCTTTACGTGTGGGAAGGAAGGACATAAAGTGAAGAATTGCCGAAGAAAAATGAAGAGTACTATGGAAGAAGATAAAAATGGTCCCAAGAGTCCATTTACAGTGATTTTTCATAAATGTAGGGGACCTGGCCATTACCCAAGTGAATTACCTATTCTATAGGATATTCTCTTGGTCAAAGAAGAAGCTATGTGGAAATAAATGGTTGGAGAAATGTTTAAAAAATTTTAGTGCTCCTTGTTGATGGGTTTACTTTGGAATAATTTTCTCTTGTATTTGTAACCCTGCAGTTTGCCATGTGAGAATGATATTTGAGGAAGAATTATCTCTTCTCTTGTGGATATAGCTATAAATAACAATTTGGTTTTATATGATCATTGGGTTTGAGACAATTATACGTTATTATAATTTGGGATGAAAATGCAAGGTATGAGATAAGATTTGTGGTTAAATTATGTTATGGTTATTTTCAGGAATTTATCTCATTTTGGTAATGTTATAAAACATAGTTTTTGAAAAGGACAACACGCATACCGCGTGACATCCCGCCGCGTCAGAAAAAGCTGTGGGAATCGAACCCACAACAAAGTTCGATTGGGATTTATCGCCTACCACTGGACTACGTGAAGTCCTTGGATAGTGTGACTAATAATTTTTAGTTAAATGATTTTATTGATCAATAATAAGTTGATTTGGGTTCTTATGTCTTATCAAATGAATACCCTTGGTATAGGAAAATTATTTGGTGATTAAGTGATAAATGTTATTTTGGAAGATGTTCACTTTTTTGGGAACACTATATGCCCAAGGAAAAGAGAATACTATGGGGTTTCATTTGTGGAGTAATGGTAGATTTTTATCTATGTTTTTGGTGGATTTATAGTGATTTGGGTTATTTATGGAAATGATTAGATTAATTACTTTTAAGTATGTGACTTTAAGACTAATTAATGTCATTTGGAGATAAAATTTAACGTGGAAGAATACATTCTTATAGGTTTTGAGTTTCAATATTAGTTTGGATTATATTGAAGGATTTTAGGGACAATTTATTATTGAATGGTATTTATTTAACATTGGGGTATTGTTGGTTTAATTTTGGAAATTAAGATTAGTGTTTATTTGTCTCAAGGAATATCCTTTTGGGGGATCATTAGATCTTGTACTAACCATTTTGGTTTTGATTAATATCTAAAGACAATGTAAATATATAGTTCATCCTGCATGGATCATGTGATTCTATAGAAGTTTATTCTAGATCTTCTAGTGTGACCAAGTCTTCTTGAATACTCATCGTTTAAAAAAATGAGTTAGTGGTGGAAATTTATTAAAGAATGAAACTCTACTTAAAATGTAAGTATATATCTTTTTATTCTTAGTCAATATCATAAATTAATTCCTCATCCTTATGTAATGTAACTTAAAACAAAAAAAATGTTGTCCGTTTACTTTCCTACTTGGAGACTAATGGTCATTTGTCCCAACACTAGTGTGTGGTTTTCTTATTGTTAACATTCTCTTTATCATGATTTCTATCCCTCTCCATCAGAACATGACACTTAGTTTATCATCCATGTCCATGTTTTCCTACATGGAATCCGAGTATGGGTTATCATGATTGACCTTTATACCTCTATTTCTTTTTTTAAAGTGATAGTTTTATTGACTCTTTTTCCGATGTGGGACTTTCCATTATATTCTCAGGCAAAATTAGTTAAAATTGTGAGGGCGAAATTTATTGAATGAGGGGGGAATGTAACACCCCAATCTTCCACAGTACACTTCTCTTTGATTAATACAATATCGTGTGTTGTAAGCAACATTGAGTTCAAGTAAACCACGACTTACCAAACTAGACGTTCAAAAAAGGTTATGAATAGTATTAACTGAATTTTAAATATTATATTATCCATATAATTTTAATCCATATTATGAGTTTCTAAGACCTGATTTATGAACAAATTCATTTTTTTCAGATAAAAGAAGTATTTTTCAAAAAATGAAATTTTACCGCCTTTTAATGGTGAAGCCTTTTTAAAAACAATATTTGAAACTTTTATATATTCAATTTGACAAAATTAAATTCTTCTTTAGAATCGGGACATATGAATTTAGTATCAGTAATGTTTTGGTGTCTTTCTGATAACTTTCATAT
The DNA here is from genome assembly GCA_963277665.1 of Viscum album. NCBI lineage: Eukaryota > Viridiplantae > Streptophyta > Magnoliopsida > Santalales > Viscaceae > Viscum > Viscum album. The sequence continues at coordinate 1,627,451,073 of OY728121.1, read as the reverse complement.
TTGTGTGAATAGTGAAAAATACTATATTTTAACTGAAAACAACTTTTTTAATCAAAATAATTTATATTGTTAAAGTAAACATTTTAATGGTTTGGAAGTATAAATATATTATATTTTTACTATTTAATCTAATGATGGTCATTTTATGTAATTTCACTTCGAAAATGGACATAAACAAATGTCAAACTTTTGATAGTTATTATTTCTTAAAAACACGCCTTTTGGTTTTGAAAGCGGGAATCAATTTTAAATTAATAAATGCAACTTTTATGTTTTTAATTTGGTAAAATAGACTTCATTTTTGGATTCGGAATAACTAAATTAGCCTAGGGTGAAATTTTGGTACTTTTCGGATAACATTTATATTTTTATGAATAGTAAAAATTACTAAATTTTAATTAAAAATAACTTTTTTAATTGAAATAATTAATAGTGATAAATTATGAATTTGAGTGGTTTTAAATTATATTTAAAATATATTTTTTATCATGTAATACAATGTGGGTCATTGAACATAATTTTACATTTAAACCAGACATAAACAAGTGCCAATCTTTTGAGACTTTTAATGAATTAAAATAATTTTATAGGATAATATCACATATTAGGATTTACTTAATTTACTTTTTTCAAAGAAATAATTTTTTTATGAGTTTCACAAAAATCAACTTTTGAATAGTGTTAAAATTGACATAAAAGAGTTTTTAAAACAAATATTATATTATTAATTGATATTTAATTCCTAAAAATCTACGTTTCGGCCAAGAGACTTATATCATGATAGGTGTATCATTAATGGACCACTTGGGGGTCTATTGGATGTATATAGTATGTTTATTAACTATATAATATAAAAATACAAAGAGACATTGTAAAAGTGAGACTAATTAACTAAGAGTTAATACTTAAAGATAAGGTTAATATAATGACCCAAACCTGTCTAAATTCTATTGGTTGAGTGGATTTAGACCTATCCCCACCTTAACCTTTAAATAATAAACTTTGGAGCCATTAGAAACCGAATACGAATTTATTATAAATTAATATTTCTAGCTTTTCCAAAGGTGCCCCGCACCCCACTTATAAAAGGGCACTTCCCCTTCTCAATACGTCACACCTTCAAAGCCTTTAGGTTCGGTCAACCCCTACCCAATTACTCTCCCAACTTACCTAACTACAACCTAGAGGCCTTAGTTTGATCAGAAATCCAACCTAAGGAGCCCTTGTGATCAAATCAAAAGAAAGAACCCAAAGAAGAGGTAATGTTTTCACCACCCTTTTTCAAATTCATTTCTTCTTCAACTTCTTCTTTCTTTGTTTTTACCATTATAAATTAATGAATCCAGTATCTCATATATACTATAATATTATTATAAATATGGTACAACCATATTCAGTTTTCTATCCATCCTTTGAATAATATGTCACCATACGTGCGTACGTACGGCTTACCGTCTCCACGTCGTGGTGTAATTGTTATTCAATAAATTATTAATTGGATGGGTATAATAATGATGTGTAACTCATGTAAATAATAAATATAGCATGATAATTATTCTGTATATATGATATAACATCCAATTATATATTATTTTAATATCAAAAAATGATATTGTCGCTCGTGCGTACGTACGGATTACCATCTCCACGAACGCGATGAGATTCATTCTCCATCGTATCCATTAAAGTATAATTATCATTTTATTATTTAAAAATAATGTTTATGGACTTGATATAATTATGGATATGAATAAGATACAACCTATCAATGAAAAACAGGGCTTACATAACAAAACATATAAAATAAAACGAGTAAGTTAACACCCAAAACGATGATAATTCTAAGATATTATTAACAAATCAATGTTAAAAGATAATATATGATATCATATTAATGTAAATTATTATTGTATAATTCAATAACAATTATTTAACCATAATAAAGGAGATTAACCTACCTTCGACCAAGGAAAAAGTACAAAGTAAGTGGTTTCTTATCTCACTCTTAATTTCGTGAGAATTCCACTGTTCACCACTTATTTATTACATGTGGTATATGTGTACTGCCCATGTTTTTATTCATTGTGTAATATAATTTAATTAATGTATATTTACATCATCATTGTATGATACTTCTTTCTTGGGTGCATGTTTCATAAGTTACCAAATCGATAAGGGAATTTGAAATTTCAATTTCCACTGATTTGGCTTTACGCATATTTCATTGATTATATTACTCCAAGATTATGTGTGGAATCACTATTCATTTGATTATGTCATAATTTCCACTCCCTTCCTGTGGATATACTATTGATACACATAATCACTCCATTGATAATTTCTCAAGTCATCGATATGAATTTGATAAGAGTAATTTAAACTCATTCTCCATTTGTTGAGTTAAACATCCAATTCATTGGTGTTGTTTTTACAATATTATGTGTGAATGTCCTTTTATTGTTTTACACTAAATATCCAATCATATTTATTTTGTTTATATTTTTCAAAAATAACTATGTCGTTGATTTATCCTTAATCTGAGGATACGACCTTTATGAGAGATTTCATCTCAATTTACATTCCATTGAGGCTTCTTTCTTGTTTTACACCAAATCACTTTTATGTGGTGCATATAATGTACTTTGACATAGTATATCATGAATTCCTTTATTCTCATGATATTACAATGTTTTTATTAGCTCAATTATTTGTATTCAAGTGTCTCTCTTTTGGTTAGAAACTCTAACTAAAATACCATTTTTAAATGTTTTAAAGACTTATTCTTCTATATCTTGCTCATTAATGTACATGTTTTAAAAATGGTTTTAAGGATTTATTTATATGGACATTAAAGTTTTAAAATTAAAACTCCTTTTAAAAAAGTTTCAATGTTTTATGGGACACTATAATTAAAAAATCTATTTTTAAAATGGCTTCTTGAAAAATAGTGTGACTTTTAAATGATTTCAAGAAAAAAGGGGGATATTTCTCTCAAATAGTTTTGATGATTATTTTCATCTATGTCAACATCCTTCATTATTCTTGATTGTGGTTAATGTGATACAATAAAATCTTCCATATTGTATCGAATGAGTTATGTTTGACTGTGGATGTGCTATTTTTATACCATTCATGGTTTGTGGTTAAAGTATTGACATTTAATATAATAGCTTTAATACGAATGTTTATATTATGTTTAAACCTGTTCATATGGGGAATGCATTGGACTTAATAAGTGACGGGTGGAGCCCGATATAGCTCCTAGATACATCGGTAGGTCTCATGAGACAAACTAGTGTCTTGGCACAAGGCCTTGGAAAAATATTATTTGTAGTCTTGGCATGAGGCCTTGGATATGTTGTTATGATAGTATGGAATTATGTATTCCATCATTATGATAGTGGTTATTGATATTGCATGTGATTATTCGATTAGTAGAATATCCATGTGAATAAGTAATTGGAATTATTTCATTTTATTTTTTCCATACTATATTGAAGTTCAAGTTTAAAAGGCTTTTGTTTTAATTATAAATTTCCTTTAGTGTTTATGATTATCTATGAAAGCTTCTACTATAATGTTATCCTTACTGAGAATATGAGATCACCCCTTTCAATGTTTTATTTTCCCCAGGATTATGAATAAGTAATTTATGAATGACCTGCAGGGATAGTATGAGGGGATATGAAGACAATATGTTTTTTTTTATGATGTAATGTAAAACATTATGATTGTATCTAGTGTTTCCAAGGCTACTAAACTAATCGATATTTTGAGACTTGATCTTTCTTGTGATCATGCCAATGTTATGTAATAATGCACCGACTCTGGGTAACTGGGGTTGGGGTGTTACAGTTGATATTAGAGGAAGTTTAGTACAATCCATAGAAGCTAGATTTAGATAAACTCTGATTAGAGAACGTAGACCTAAGATGAACTTTGAAGATTAGTATAGAAAAACTTCCTAGAATTTTGGTATTGTAGAGATTTTGTGATTTTTTCGAGCAATACATCCCTGTCTGGATACGAGTAGGTAGAGGCAGCTCTGGCACAGATGTACCTAGGGGTAAAACCCGAAAACACCGCTTTGAGCTAGACTCGAACGGGAACTGGTGCACGACAAAGGGCCTTGCTGCACTCTTGGTTACGACACTCCCAGGGAATATGCTTAGGATAATTTACATTTTCTTTACAAACCAATTTGAAGTATTAAATATATAAGATGAGAGTAAATGACCTTGGTTAATCATAATGTGTTTCAAATTGAGAATATGGTGACATGTTAATCTCTAAATGATTTTATGACTACTGTTACTCACACAATGCTTTCTCGTTTTAGACAATTTATGGATTCCAAGGATGTCATAGTGACTTTGAGAAGGATGTACAAGGTGGGAACGGTGGCGGAAATGAGAAACAAAATGGACTGTTGATAGGCGTAAAAGATATCGTCTTTATTCCAAATCAATTTTCCAAAAATATGATCAAAAATATAAATATTAACCAATTCCCAGACTCAAAAAAGAAGAGAAAGGTGATGAATGATAAGAGCTCCAGTAGTGGAGACCATGGAGAAAGGAATCCTCAATTTCCATCATGTAAGAAATATGGTAGGAGACACACGGGAAAGTGTCTTAATGGGACCAAGAAATGCTTTACGTGTGGGAAGGAAGGACATAAAGTGAAGAATTGCCAAAGAAAAATGAAGAGTACTATAGAAGAAGATAAAAATGGTCCCAAGAGTCCATTTACAGTCATTTGCCATAAATGTAGGGGACCTGGCCATTACCCAAGTGAATTCCCTATTCTATAGGATATTTTCTTGGTTAAAGATGCTAGGTGGAAATAAATGGTTTGAGAAATGTTTAAAAAGATTTAGTGCTCCTTGTTGATGGGTTTACTTTGGAATAATTTTCTCTTGTATTTGTAAACCTGCAGTTTTCCATGTGAGAATGATATTTGAGGAAGAATTATCTCTTCTCTTGTGGATATAGCTATAAATAACAATTTGGTTTTATAAGATCATTGGGTTTGAGACAATTATACGTTATTATAATTTGGGATGAAAATGAAAGGTATGAGATAAGATTTGTGGTTAAATTATGTTATGGTTATTTTGAGGAATTTATCTCATTTTGGTAATGTTATAAAACATTGTTTTTGAATAGGACAACACGCAGACCACGTGACATCTCGTCGCGTCGGACAAAGCTGTGGGAATCGAACCCACAACCAAAGTGCGATTGGGATTTATCACCTACCACTGGACTACGTGAAGTCCCTGGATAGTGTGACTAATAATTTTTAGTTAAATGATTTTATTGATCAATAATAAGTTGATTTGGCTTCTTATGTCTTATCAAATGAATACCCTTGGTATAGGAAAATGATTTGGTGATTAAGTGATAAATGCTATTTTGGAAGATGTTCGCTTTTTTGGGAACACTATATGCCCAAGGAAAATAGAATACTATGGGGTTTCATTTGTGGAGTAATGGTAGATTTTTATCTACGTTTTTTGTGGATTTATAGTGATTTGGGTTATTTATGGAAATGATTAGGTTAATTACTTTAAAGTATGTGACTTTAAGAGTAATTAATGTCATTTGGAGATACAATTTAACGTGGAAGACTACATTCTTATAGGTTTTGAGTTTCAATATTAGTTTGGATTATATTGAAGGATTATAAGGACAATTGATTATTGAATGGTATTTATTTAACTTTGGGGTATTGTTGGTTTAATTTTGGAAATTAAGATTAGTGTTTATTTCTCTCAAGGAATATCCTTTTGGGGGATCATTAGATCTTGTACTAACCATTTTGGTTCTGATTAATCTCTAAAGACAATGTAAATATATAGTTCATCCTGTATGGATCATGTGATTCTATAGAAGTTTATTCTAGCTCTTCTAGTGTGACCAAGTCTTCTTGAATACTCATCATTTAAAAAAAATGAGTTAGTGGTGGAAATTTATTAAATAATGAAACTCTACTTAAAATGTAAGTATATATCTTTATATTCTTAGTCAATATCAAAAATGAATTCCTCAACCTTATGAAATGTAACTTAAAACAAAAAAAATGTTGTCCATTTACTTTCCTACTTGGAGACTAATGGTCGTTTGTCCCAACACAAGTGTGTGGTTTTATTATTGTTAAATTTCTCCTGATCATGATTTCTATCCCTCTCCATCAGAACTTGACACTTAGTTTATCATCCATATCCATGTTTTCCTACATGGAATCCGAGTATGGGTTATCGTGATTGACCTTTTTACCTCTCTTTCTTTCTTTTAAAGTGGTAGTTTTATTGACTCTTTTTACGATGTGGGACTTTCCATTATATTCTCAGGCCCAATTTTCTAAAATTGAAAGTACACAATTTATTGAAGGAGGGGGGAATGTAACACCCCAATCTTCCACGATACACTTCTCTTTGAATAATACAATAGCGTGTGTTGTACGCAACACTGAGTTCAAGTACACCACGACTTACCAAACTAGCCGTTCAAAAGAGGTTATGAATAGTATTAACTGAATTTTAAATATTATATTATCCTTATAATTTTAATCAATATTATGAGTTTATAAGACATGATTTATGAAGAAATTCATTTTTTTTCAGATAAAAGAAGTATTTTTCAAAAACTGAAATTTTACCGCCTTTTAATGGCGAAGCCTTTTTAAAACAAATATTTGAAACTTTTATATATTAAATTTGACAAAATGAAATTCTTATTTAGAATCGGGACATAAGAATTTAGTATCAATAATGTTTTGGTGTCTTTCTGATAACTTTCATATTTGTGTGAATAGTGAAAAATACTATATTTTAACTGAAAACAACTTTTTTAATCAAAATAATTTATATTGTTAAATTAAACATTTTAATGGTTTGGAAGTATAAATAGGTTATATTTTTAATATTTAATCTAATTATGGTCATTTTATGTAATTTCACATTGAAATTGGACCTAAACAAATGTCAAACTTTTGATAGTTATTATTTTTTAAAAATACGCCTTTTGGTTTCAAAAGTGGTAATCAATTTTAAATTAATAAATGAAACTTTTATGTTTTGAATTTGGTAAAATTGGATTCATTTTTGGATTCGGAATAACGAAATTATCCTAGGGTGAAATTTCGGTACTTTTCGGATAACTTTTATATTTTGATGAATAGTAAAAATTTCAAAATTTTAATTAAAAACAAATTTTTTAATCAAAAAACTTAATAGTGATAAATTATGAATTTGGGTGTTTTTAAATTATATTTAAAATATATTTTTTATTATGTAATACAATGTGGGTCATTGAACATAATTTCACATTTAAACCAGACATAAACAAGTGCCAATCTTTTGATAGTTATTATTTTCTTAAAAACACGCTTTTTGTTTTAACAACGGGAATTAATTTTAAATAAATTTCTACCAATTCTGTGTATTGAATTTGGAAAAATTTATTCCATATATGGAATAATGATGTCCAAATTTTAAAAATAGGTAACTTTTATTTTGATACATTTTGAATAATTACTTCGGTAAATATTTTATTTACCATGGTTCAAGGGTAAATCCAGTAAATAAGGGTAAATAAATAATATTATAATAATATTAAATTACCCTAAAACGTGTCTTAACCCTATTGGGTGATACATGGCCGACCATGGGCATCTTTGGGTCGATTTTGGGACCCCATTGATCAACTTGTAAGTGATAATGACACTTTATTTTAATTAAGTTAAAATGAATAAAAAAATGACACAAGCATATATCTTTTAGAAAACAAATTGTTACGCAAGGTTATATATTTTATATTTTAGACTATAAATATTAATTAGAAAGATAATTCCATATCCTACATAATGATATTTTATTTATAATTTTTAAACATTAAATAATTTAGATTATTTATGACACAATGATGATGCAGTAATTACTATAATAGTGAAAACTTAAACTAATTGATATTATAAATACCCAAATAAATATAATTTGAGACTTTTAATGAATTAAAATAATTTTATATGATAATATGACATATTATAATTTATTTAAATGGATTTTTTTAAGTAATAATTCTGTTATGAGTTTCACAAAAATAAACTTTTGAATAGTGTCAAAATTGACATAAAAGAGTTTTTAAAACAAATATTATATTACTAATTGATATTAAATTCCTAAAAATCTAAGGTTAGTCCAAGAGACTTATATAATTATAGGTGTATCATTAATGGACCACTTGGGGGTCTCTGGGACGTATATAGTATGTTTATTAACTATATAATATAAAAATACAAAGAGACATTGTAAAAGTGAAACTAATTAACTAAGAGTTAATACTTAAATATAAGGTTAATATAATGACCCAAACCTGTCTAAATTATATTGGTTGAGTGGATTTAGACCAATACCCACCTTAACATTTAAATAATCAACTTTGGAGCCATTAGAAACCGAATATGAATTTATTATAAATTAATATTTCTAGCTTTTCCAAAGGTGCCCCTCACCCATCTGATAAAAGGGAACTCCCCCTTCTCATTACTTCACACCATCAAAGCCTTTAGGTTCGCCCAACCCCTTACCAATTACTCTCTCAAAATACCTCACTACAACCTAGAGGCCTTAGTTTTATCATAAATCCAACCTATGGAGCCCTTGTGATCAAATCAAAAGGAAGAACCCGAAGAAGAGGTAATGTTTTCACCACCCTTTTTCAAATTCATTTCTTCTTAAACATCTTCTTTATTTTTTTTCCCATTATAAATTAATGAATCCAGTATCTAATATATAATTTAATATTATTATAAATATGTTACAACCATATTCATTATTCTATCCATCCTTTGAATAACATGTCACCATACGTGCGTACGTACGGCTTACCGTCTCCACATCGTGGTGTAATTGTTATTCAATAAATTATTAATTGGATGGGTATAGTAATGATGTGTAACTCATGTAAATAATAAATATAACATGATAATTAATCTTTATATATGATATAAAATCCAATTATATGTTATTTTAATATCAAAAAATGATATTGTCGCTCAAGCGTACGTACGGATTACCGTCTCCACGAACGCGATGAGATTCATTCTCCATCATATCCATTCAAGTATAATTATCATTTGATTATTTAAAAATAATGTTAAGGACTTTATATAATTCTGGATATGAATAAGATACAACCTATCAATGACAAACATGGCTTACGTAACAAAACATATAAAATAATACGAGTAAGTTAACACCCGAAATGATGATAATTCTAATATATTATTAACAAATCAATGTTAAAAGATCATATATGATATCATATTAATGTAAATGATTCTTGTATAATTAAATAACAATTATTTCACCATTATACAGGAGGTTAACCTACCGTCGACCAAGGAAAAATTACAGAGAAAGTGGTTTCTTATCTCACTCTTAATTTTGTGAGAATTCCATTGTTCACCACTTATTTATTACATGTGGTATATGTGTACTGCCAATGTTTATATTCATTGTGTAATATACTTTAAATCATTTATATTTACATCATAATTGTATGATCCTTCTTTCTTGGGTGCATGTTTCATAAGTTTCCAAATCGATAAGGGAATTTAAAATTTCAATTTCCACTCATTTGGCTTTACCCATATTTCATTGATTATATTACTCCAAGATTATGTGTGGAATCACTATTCATTTGATTATGTCATAATTTCCAATCCCCTTCCTATGGATATACTATTGATACACATAATCACTCCATTGATAATTTCTCAAGTCATCGATATGAATTTGATAAGAGTAATTTAAACTCATTCTCCATTTGTTGAGTTAAACATCCAATTCATTGGTGTTGTTTTTACAATATTATGTGTGAATGTCCTTTTATTGTTTTACACTAAATATCCAATCATATTTATTTTGTTTATATTTTTCAAAAATAACTATGTCGTTGATTTATCCTTAATCTGAGGATACGACCTTTATGAGAGATTTCATCTCAATTTACATTCCATTGAGGCTTCTTTCTTGTTTTACACCAAATCACTTTTATGTGGTGCATATAATGTACTTTGACATAGTATATCATGAATTCCTTTATTCTCATGATATTACAATGTTTTTATTAGCTCAATTATTTGTATTCAAGTGTCTCTCTTTTGGTTAGAAACTCTAACTAAAATACCATTTTTAAATGTTTTAAAGACTTATTCTTCTATATCTTGCTCATTAATGTACATGTTTTAAAAATGGTTTTAAGGATTTATTTATATGGACATTAAAGTTTTAAAATTAAAACTCCTTTTAAAAAAGTTTCAATGTTTTATGGGACACTATAATTAAAAAATCTATTTTTAAAATGGCTTCTTGAAAAATAGTGTGACTTTTAAATGATTTCAAGAAAAAAGGGGGATATTTCTCTCAAATAGTTTTGATGATTATTTTCATCTATGTCAACATCCTTCATTATTCTTGATTGTGGTTAATGTGATACAATAAAATCTTCCATATTGTATCGAATGAGTTATGTTTGACTGTGGATGTGCTATTTTTATACCATTCATGGTTTGTGGTTAAAGTATTGACATTTAATATAATAGCTTTAATACGAATGTTTATATTATGTTTAAACCTGTTCATATGGGGAATGCATTGGACTTAATAAGTGACGGGTGGAGCCCGATATAGCTCCTAGATACATCGGTAGGTCTCATGAGACAAACTAGTGTCTTGGCACAAGGCCTTGGAAAAATATTATTTGTAGTCTTGGCATGAGGCCTTGGATATGTTGTTATGATAGTATGGCATTATGTATTCCATCATTATGATAGTGGTTATTGATATTGCATGTGATTATTCGATTAGTAGAATATCCATGTGAATAAGTAATTGGAATTATTTCATTTTATTTTTTCCATACTATATTGAAGTTCAAGTTTAAAAGGCTTTTGTTTTAATTATAAATTTCCTTTAGTGTTTATGATTATCTATGAAAGCTTCTACTATAATGTTATCCTTACTGAGAATATGAGATCACCCCTTTCAATGTTTTATTTTCCCCAGGATTATGAATAAGTAATTTATGAATGACCTGCAGGGATAGTATGAGGGGATATGAAGACAATATGTTTTTTTTATGATGTAATGTAAAACATTATGATTGTATCTAGTGTTTCCAAGGCTACTAAACTAATCGATCTTTTGAGACTTGATCTTTCTTGTGATCATGCCAATGTTATGTAATAATGTACCGACTCTGGGTAACTGGGGTTGGGGTGTTACAGTTGATATTAGAGGAAGTTTAGTACAATCCATGGAAGCTAGATTTAGATAAACTCTGATTAGAGAACGTAGACCTAAGATGAACTTTGAAGATTAGTATAGAAAAACTTCCTAGAATTTTGGTATTGTAGAGATTTTGTGATTTTTTCGAGCAATACATCCCTGTCTGGATACGAGTAGGTAGAGGCAGCTCTGGCACAGATGTACCTAGGGGTAAAACCCGAAAACACCGCTTTGAGCTAGACTCGAACGGGAACTGGTGCACGACAAAGGGCCTTGCTGCACTCTTGGTTACGACACTCCCAGGGAATATGCTTAGGATAATTTACATTTTCTTTACAAACCGATTTGAAGTATTAAATATATAAGATGAGAGTAAATGACCTTGGTTAATCATAATGTGTTTCAAATTGAGAATATGGTGACATGTTAATCTCTAAATGATTTTATGACTACTGTTACTCACACAATGCTTTCTCGTTTTAGACAATTTATGGATTCCAAGGATGTCATAGTGACTTTGAGAAGGATGTACAAGGTGGGAACGGTGGCGGAAATGAGAAACAAAATGGACTGTTGATAGGCGTAAAAGATATCGTCTTTATTCCAAATCAATTTTCCAAAAATATGATCAAAAATATAAATATTAACCAATTCCCAGACTCAAAAAAGAAGAGAAAGGTGATGAATGATAAGAGCTCCAGTAGTGGAGACCATGGAGAAAGGAATCCTCAATTTCCATCATGTAAGAAATATGGTAGGAGACACACGGGAAAGTGTCTTAATGGGACCAAGAAATGCTTTACGTGTGGGAAGGAAGGACATAAAGTGAAGAATTGCAAAAGAAAAATGAAGAGTACTATAGAAGAAGATAAAAATGGTCCCAAGAGTCCATTTACAGTCATTTGCCATAAATGTAGGGGACCTGGCCATTACCCAAGTGAATGCCCTATTCTATAGGATATTTTCTTGGTTAAAGAAGCTAGGTGGAAATAAATGGTTTGAGAAATGTTTAAAAAGTTTTAGTGCTCCTTGTTGATGGGTTTACTTTGGAATAATTTTCTCTTGTATTTGTAAACCTGCAGTTTTCCATGTGAGAATGATATTTGAGGAAGAATTATCTCTTCTCTTGTGGATATAGCTATAAATAACAATTTGGTTTTATAAGATCATTGGGTTTGAGACAATTATACGTTATTATAATTTGGGATGAAAATGAAAGGTATGAGATAAGATTTGTGGTTAAATTATGTTATGGTTATTTTGAGGAATTTATCTCATTTTGGTAATGTTATAAAACATTGTTTTTGAATAGGACAACACGCAGACCACGTGACATCCCGTCGCGTCGGACAAAGCTGTGGGAATCGAACCCACAACCAAAGTGCGATTGGGATTTATCACCTACCACTGGACTACGTGAAGTCCCTGGATAGTGTGACTAATAATTTTTAGTTAAATGATTTTATTGATCAATAATAAGTTGATTTGGCTTCTTATGTCTTATCAAATGAATACCCTTGGTATAGGAAAATGATTTGGTGATTAAGTGATAAATGTTATTTTGGAAGATGTTCGCTTTTTTGGGAACACTATATGCCCAAGGAAAATAGAATACTATGGGGTTTCATTTGTGGAGTAATGGTAGATTTTTATCTACGTTTTTTGTGGATTTATAGTGATTTGGGTTATTTATGGAAATGATTAGGTTAATTACTTTAAAGTATGTGACTTTAAGAGTAATTAATGTCATTTGGAGATACAATTTAACGTGGAAGACTACATTCTTATAGGTTTTGAGTTTCAATATTAGTTTGGATTATATTGAAGGATTATAAGGACAATTGATTATTGAATGGTATTTATTTAACTTTGGGGTATTGTTGGTTTAATTTTGGAAATTAAGATTAGTGTTTATTTCTCTCAAGGAATATCCTTTTGGGGGATCATTAGATCTTGTACTAACCATTTTGGTTCTGATTAATCTCTAAAGACAATGTAAATATATAGTTCATCCTGTATGGATCATGTGATTCTATAGAAGTTTATTCTAGCTCTTCTAGTGTGACCAAGTCTTCTTGAATACACATCATTTAAAAAAAATGAGTTAGTGGTGGAAATTTATTAAATAATGAAACACTACTTAAAATGTAAGTATATATCTTTATATTCTTAGTCAATATCAAAAATGAATTCCTCAACCTTATGAAATGTAACTTAAAACAAAAAAAATGTTGTCCATTTACTTTCCTACTTGGAGACTAATGGTCGTTTGTCCCAACACAAGTGTGTGGTTTTATTATTGTTAAATTTCTCCTGATCATGATTTCTATCCCTCTCCATCAGAACTTGACACTTAGTTTATCATCCATATCCATGTTTTCCTACATGGAATCCGAGTATGGGTTATCATGATTGACCTTTTTACCTCTCTTTCTTTCTTTTAAAGTGGTAGTTTTATTGACTCTTTTTACGATGTGGGACTTTCCATTATATTCTCAGGCCCAATTTTCTAAAATTGAAAGTACACAATTTATTGAAGGAGGGGGGAATGTAACACCCCAATCTTCCACGATACACTTCTCTTTGAATAATACAATAGCGTGTGTTGTACGCAACACTGAGTTCAAGTACACCACGACTTACCAAACTAGCCGTTCAAAAGAGGTTATGAATAGTATTAACTGAATTTTAAATATTATATTATCCTTATAATTTTAATCAATATTATGAGTTTATAAGACATGATTTATGAAGAAATTCATTTTTTTTCAGATAAAAGAAGTATTTTTCAAAAACTGAAATTTTACCGCCTTTTAATGGCGAAGCCTTTTTAAAACAAATATTTGAATCTTTTATATATTAAATTTTACAAAATGAAATTCTTATTTAGAATCGGGACATAAGAATTTAGTATCAATAATGTTTTGGTGTCTTTCTGATAACTTTCATATTTGTGTGAATAGTGAAAAATACTATATTTTAACTGAAAACAACTTTTTTAATCAAAATAATTTATATTGTTAAATTAAACATTTTAATGGTTTGGAAGTATAAATAGGTTATATTTTTAATATTTAATCTAATTATGGTCATTTTATGTAATTTCACATTGAAATTGGACCTAAACAAATGTCAAACTTTTGATAGTTATTATTTTTTAAAAATACGCCTTTTGGTTTCAAAAGTGGTAATCAATTTTAAATTAATAAATGAAACTTTTATGTTTTGAATTTGGTAAAATTGGATTCATTTTTGGATTCGGAATAACTAAATTATCCTAGGGTGAAATTTCGGTACTTTTCGGATAACTTTTATATTTTGATGAATAGTAAAAATATCTAAATTTTAATTAAAAACAAATTTTTTAATCAAAAAACTTAATAGTGATAAATTATGAATTTGAGTGTTTTTAAATTATATTTAAAATATATTTTTTATTATGTAATACAATGTGGGTCATTGAACACAATTTCACATTTAAACCAGACATAAACAAGTGCCAATCTTTTGATAGTTATTATTTCTTAAAAACACACTTTTTGTTTTAACAACGGGAATTAATTTTAAATAAATTTCTACCAATTCTGTGTATTGAATTTGGAAAAATTTATTCCATATATGGAATCATGATGTCCAAATTTTAAAAATAGGTAACTTTTATTTTGATACATTTTGAATAATTACTTCGGTAAATATTTTATTTACCATGGTTCAAGGGTAAATCCAGTAAATAAGGGTAAATAAATAATATTATAATAATATTAAATTACCCTAAAACGTGTCTTAACCCTATTGGGTGATACATGGCCGACCATGGGCATCTTTGGGTCGATTTTGGGACCCCATTGATCAACTTGTAAGTGATAATGACACTTTATTTTAATTAAGTTAAAATGAATAAAAAAATGACACAAGCATATATCTTTTAGAAAACAAATTGTTACACATGGTTATATATTTTAGATTTTAGACTATAAATATTCATTAGAAAGATAATTCCATATCCTACATAATGATATTTTATTTATAATTTTTAAACATTAAATAATTTAGATTATTTATGACACAATGATGATGCAGTAATTACTATAATAGTGAAAACTTAAACTAATTGATATTATAAATACCCAAATAAATATAATTTGAGACTTTTAATGAATTAAAATAATTTTATATGATAATATGACATATTATAATTTATTTAAATGGATTTTTTTAAGTAATAATTCTGTTATGAGTTTCACAAAAATAAACTTTTGAATAGTGTCAAAATTGACATAAAAGAGTTTTTAAAACAAATATTATATTACTAATTGATATTAAATTCCTAAAAATCTAAGGTTCGTCCAAGAGACTTATATAATTATAGGTGTATCATTAATGGACCACTTGGGGGTCTCTGGGACGTATATAGTATGTTTATTAACTATATAATATAAAAATACAAAGAGACATTGTAAAAGTGAAACTAATTAACTAAGAGTTAATACTTAAATATAAGGTTAATATAATGACCCAAACCTGTCTAAATTATATTGGTTGAGTGGATTTAGACCAATACCCACCTTAACATTTAAATAATCAACTTTGGAGCCATTAGAAACCGAATATGAATTTATTATAAATTAATATTTCTAGCTTTTCCAAAGGTGCCCCTCACCCATCTGATAAAAGGGAACTCCCCCTTCTCATTACTTCACACCATCAAAGCCTTTAGGTTCGCCCAACCCCTTACCAATTACTCTCTCAAAATACCTCAATACAACCTAGAGGCCTTAGTTTTATCATAAATCCAACCTATGGAGCCCTTGTGATCAAATCAAAAGGAAGAACCCGAAGAAGAGGTAATGTTTTCACCACCCTTTTTCAAATTCATTTCTTCTTCAACATCTTCTTTATTTTTTTCCCATTATAAATTAATGAATCCAGTATCTAATATATAATTTAATATTATTATAAATATGTTACAACCATAGTCATTATTCTATCCATCCTTTGAATAACATGTCACCATACGTGCGTACGTACGGCTTACCGTCTCCACGTCGTGGTGTAATTGTTATTCAATAAATTATTAATTGGATGGGTATAGTAATGATGTGTAACTCATGTAAATAATAAATATAACATGATAATTAATCTTTATATATGATATAAAATCCAATTATATATTATTTTAATATCAAAAAATGATATTGTCGCTCAAGCGTACGTACGGATTACCGTCTCCACGAACGCGATGAGATTCATTCTCCATCATATCCATTCAAGTATAATTATCATTTGATTATTTAAAAATAATGTTAAGGACTTTATATAATTCTGGATATGAATAAGATACAACCTATCAATGACAAACATGGCTTACGTAACAAAACATATAAAATAATACGAGTAAGTTAACACCCGAAATGATGATAATTCTAATATATTATTAACAAATCAATGTTAAAAGATCATATATGATATCATATTAATGTAAATGATTCTTGTATAATTAAATAACAATTATTTCACCATTATACAGGAGGTTAACCTACCGTCGACCAAGGAAAAAGTACAGAGAAAGTGGTTTCTTATCTCACTCTTAATTTTGTGAGAATTCCATTGTTCACCACTTATTTATTACATGTGGTATATGTGTACTGCCAATGTTTATATTCATTGTGTAATATACTTTAAATCATTTATATTTACATCATAATTGTATGATCTTTCTTTCTTGGGTGCATGTTTCATAAGTTTCCAAATCGATAAGGGAATTTAAAATTTCAATTTCCACTCATTTGGCTTTACCCATATTTCATTGATTATATTACTCCAAGATTATGTGTGGAATCACTATTCATTTGATTATGTCATAATTTCCAATCCCCTTCCTATGGATATACTATTGATACACATAATCACTCCATTGATAATTTCTCAAGTCATCGATATGAATTTGATAAGAGTAATTTTAACTCATTCTCCATTTGTTGAGTTAAACATCCAATTCATTGGTGTTGTTTTTACAAGATTATGTGTGAATGTCCTTTTATTGATTTACACTAAATATCCAATCATATTTAGTGTATTTATATTTGTCACACATAACTATGTCGTTGATTTATCCATAATCTAAGGATACGGCCTTTATGAGATATTTCATCTCAATTTACATTCCATTGAGACTTCTTTCTTGTTTTACACCAAATCACTTTTATGTGGTGTATATAATGTACTTTGACATAGTATATCATGAATTCCTTTATTATCATGATATTACAATGTTTTTATTACCTCAATTATTTTCATTCATGTGTCTCTCTTTTGGTTAGAAACTCTAACTAAAATACCATTTTTAAATGTTTTAAAGACTTATTCTTCTAAATCTTGCTCATTAATGTCCATGTTTTAAAAATGGTTTTAAGGATTTATTTATATGGACATTAAAGTTTTAAAATTAACTCCATTTAAAAAAGTTTAAAAGTGGTATGGGACACTTTGATTCAAAAATCTATTTTTAAAATGGCTTCTTGACAAATAGTGTGACTTTTAAATGATTTCAAGAAAAAGGGGGATATTTCTCTCAAAGAGTTTTAATAATTATTTTCATCTATGTCAACATCCTTCATTATTATTGATTATGATTAATGTGATACAATAAAATCTTCCATATTGTATCGAATGAGTTATGTTTGACTGTGGATGTACTATTTTTATACCATTCATCGTTTGTGGCTAAAGTATTGACATTTCGTATGCTAGTTTTAATACGAATGTTTATGTTATGTTTAAACCTACTAATATGGGGAATGCATTGGACTTAATAAGTGACGGGTGGATCCTGATATAGATCCTCGATGCATCGGTAGGTCTCATGAGACAAACTAGTGTCTTGGCACAAGGCCCTGGGAAAATCTTATTTGTAGTCTTGGCACGAGGCCTTGGATATGTGGTTATGATAGTCTTGCATTATGAATTCCATCATTATGAAAGTGGTTATTGATATTGCATGTGATTATTCGATTAGTAGAATATCCATGTGAATAAGTTAATGTAATTATTTCATTGTATTTTTTCCATACTATGTTGAAGTTAAAGTTTAAAAGGATTTTGTTTTAATTATAAACTACCTTAAGTGTTTATGCTTATCTATGAAAGCTTCTTCTATAATGTTATCCTTACTGAACATCTGAGCTCACCCCTTTCAATGTTTTATTTTTCCCAGGATTATGAAGAAGTAATTTATGAATGACCTGCAGGGATAGTATGATGGGATATGAAGACAAGATGTTTTTTTATGATGTAATGTAAAACATTATGATTGTATATAGTGTTTCCAATGCTACTAAACTAATCGGTCTTTCGAGACTTGATCTTTATTGTGATCATGCCAATGTTATGTAATAATGCACCGACTCTGGGTAACTGGGGTCGGGGAGTTACAACCTTGATATTCCTCTTGTATATCATTTTCATATTTTACTTATGTTATTTTTTATAATTCCCTTAATGGGATTTATATATCATCATTTTATTAAATATTTCCCTAGGTTATCCCATGCAGTTTTAGTAGATCCATAAAAAATAAGGGAATGTTTTAGAATTTTTAATGAATGATGTAGTATTTATTTTTTAAATTTGTATGTCGTGTACCTAATTTCCCAAATAAACACGGCCTCATGATCTTATAAGGTTGTTCTAAGTGAATATTTTTTGGGATAAATCATTGAATAAGAAGTATTAAAATATAAATTTTCATAGTTAGAATCAGAAGAAAGTCTATTTTTTTAGGATTATGATTATAAAATTATAGAGAAAGATTTAGGGATAATAATAAAAAATACAGTAAAACATACTTAAATTTTTGTAATTTATGGAGTAAGTCTCTTCCAAAAAATACATCCATATCAGAATAAAACAATTTTATTTGGATATGACATAGAGGTACCAAGGTGTAATAACCCAGAAAAGGGTGAAATTAACCTAGAATTGATCATCACCTGGTGCATGATAACGATCCTTGATACACAACATGTTTTTCACTATAAGGGGGTATTAATTGGTAGAATTACAATATCCTTATATACCCTTATTTAGGTAAAATATTCCCATAAGATGTTATGTTAAGAAATATATAATGGATAACTTAGATTGAATCTTATAAATTATTAGGTTAAATAATATATTTCAATTATGATTTATACCATCAATTTTCATATTTCCCTATTTTTTCTAATCTTTTACTATTAGTCATACATTATTTCCCCATTATTTTTAGTCAATGGATATTAATAGGAGAAATACAGGGAATAATCAATTAGAGGGAAATGCGATGAAAATACAAATGATGTTCTCAACCTGATGGAAGAAATAATCATAACCATCGAGATAATAAATTGTTAGTTAACATAGTTTTTGTACTAAAAAATGATTCAAGAGGACAGAACAAATCCCCCTAAGAGAAAGTTTTTTTTGAGAATGTTTTACAAAAAAGGACCCTAAATTTCTATTGATATTCTGATCCATTAATCATTATGAAATTGATAGACACCCCTAAATATATATTATGCATACATAAATTCTCTAATAAAGAGAATTTCATGTTATCTATTTATCATATAGATGGAAGACAATAAAATTTGGCCATTGGTCAAAAAGACAAAGAAAGATTTAGAGATCAGATCAATGTAGTAGAAGTAATTCTAGAAATTTTTTTTAGAAAACCAATTTCCCCACACTCTATAACTTAAAATGGAGGGGACTATCCTTACCCACAAGTAAAAGGATGAAAAATCCCTCATCTTGTTTGAGGAAAACTTCAAAAATAATTTCCTAACACACCTTTGGACTTTTAATTACCTCTTAATGTAAATTTGACTACTCATTTCATGTTCTAAATCTGAGTCCATGAAGAGCCTTATCCATTTAGAACATTGATTACTATTAGGAAATTTTCTGATGTTATATTAATGATAAATTGGAGATCAGTGAGTCTCAAGGTTATCTTGTGAATAAGAAGTGAAAAAATGTTTAATTCTGGTTGTATAATGTATTAATATAATAGTGGAAATAAATTCTAACATCCCAATTTTCAAAAGTGTGGTAAGAAACATAATGGTAATTTCTTAAGAGGGATGATTAAATGATTTAGGAAGGGGAAGGAAGGTCACCAAGATAATGATTGAATATCAGAGAAACTTGACCTTGTGATGGAAGAAAGGAATGATCTGTTTAAATATAATCCATTTTTTGAATATTCCAGCATCACCGAAAAATGGAATTCTAGGAATCAATTCCTTAAGAAAAGGGTTGTGTAAAATAACCGATGAAAACAAAACATAGGACCAAGATAACAAGGGAGATATTATTACATCACAACTACTGAGGTGGATCCTGATAATGGAGTAGTGATAGGTATTGTAGTTATTCATTCAGTAATTTTGAATTTACATTTTGATTATGGTTCTATATATTCTGTCATATAATACAATTTTATAATAACTCTTTAATAACTTCCTCAAAATATGGAAATTTAGTTTTCAGTGAAGACAACCAATGTGTCAGTTATTTCATCCAAATAATATATCTAATCCCCTATCCAAATTTGTTGGATGAATTTCCTTGAAAATCATATGATACTACCTTTAGTATAATTCAATGATATTGAAGGAATGGATTGGATTTCCTTGCATAGATCCAACATAAATTTTGGATATAATTAAATCACCCTCTGAATTGAAAGTAACCCTTCATTTTTATACAAGTTCAAGGAGGAGGCTAAATCTTTGATTTTACCGACACCTCAGGAGTAGATATAATTTCTTTGTGATCAAGTGTATCTAGATTAAATTATCAGTACTGGTGAAAATATATTCCATTATCTCATGCCCATTCTAACGAAATTTTCTAATGTTTTTCCAAAATAATTCTACAGTCATACTCTTACATAGGAGGTTGAGTTCTCTATCAACATCATGCCAATATTTTTACTGAAATCCAGTTGTCTCAATTAAATTTCATTTATTTAAACTGAATAGATGAAGAAATAAATATAAGATAATATCAATGAAAGGTTTTTACACCCATCCACTTCACCATGGGGTAAACATGTCCTTTTCATTAATAATAAGGATGGGTCAATGAACCAATATATTTATTATCATGATCTCAACAAGATCACGATAAAGAAAAGGTATCATATTCCATGAATAAGAGAATGCTTCTATCTGTTATAAGGATCCAAATACGTATCCAAGAAGGATCTGCATCCGGGATATTAACAAGTAAAGGTGACGAATTAGGGTACCCCCAAAACTAATTTTCAATCACGGTATGGGTACTATGAGTTAGTAGTGATTTTATTTGGACTCACTAATTATACAAAAATATTTATGAACATGATGAATAGAGTATTTAAGGACCACCTAAAAAATTATTTTATTCTTTATTGATGATATTCTTATCAACTCCAAATGAAATGAGGAACTTGTGGAGAATTTAAATAATACACTAAAGACCTTATAGAAGGAAAAATTATATGAAAATTATTTTAAATGTGTTTTTTAGTATGATGAAGTTTGTTTTTAGGTGAAATTTATCACTAGTAAAGGGATATCATGGGATCCATAAATATAGAGGTAATCAACAGATAACATATATCAATATTTGAGACAGAAATAAATAGATTCCTCGGATTTTCTAGGTACTATCATTGACTTGTGAGAAACCTCTCATGATTTTCAAACCTAATAACCATGAATACATTGAAGGGAATGTAGATTTTCTATATTGAAAAATATTATGAATGGTTTAAAGATAAAAATAAAAGTCTTATCACTACTCATCTGCTCACATTACCCACCAGTGGGGAAGGATTCGTGATCTACACTGACTTATCCAAAAAAGAGGTGGGTTGTATACTCATGCAAGTTGAAAATGTAATTGATTATTTATACAGTCAATTAATAATCTATAAAAATAAAAAATCAATTGATGATCTATAATTGGTAGCAGTGATCATTGAACTGAATATTTTATGGCATTATATCCACAATGAAAAGTGTGACATATATATAGACCATAAAATCCTCCAGTATGTATTCATAAAAATGTTATCAATATTCACCAAAGAAAATTGATAAATATTATCAATAATTATAACTATTTAATCCATTACCATCAGGAGAAAGAAAATAAAGTGGAAGATTATCTATGTAGAATGGATCCCATAACCCTATACATGATGAGGAATAAAAGGAATCCAATCATATTGGACCTGAAAAGTATGGATTTGGGAATTATAAGAGGATAATTATCATATATTTCTCGAATAACTACTCGAATATTTATTCTTGAGAGGATCAAGGAGGCTAAAAAAGGTTATGATTTTATATATAATGAGGTAGTTAATATTCTATAGTTGAAAATTATTAAATAAAAATTTATACGGTTTTTGAACCAGGTATGTGTCCCCAAAAAACTGGATCAAAAGAGTGATTATCTGGAAGATGCTCGTACTCTATTAATCCATGAAGCACTAATATGAATAGAAATTTGAAGTAAAACATCTGGTTGGATAACATGAAGGGGGATATTTTTTATCTAAAACATTAGTATTCCAACAAGATAATGCTAATAAAAATAATTCTAATGGTATGATGCAACCATTTCACATAATTGTATGGAAATGGGAAAAAATAACCATGTATTTTGTTTTAGGAATCCCGAGAACACCTAATAAAAATAATTCCATATCGGTGGAAGTAAATAACCTTACCAAGTCAATTTATTTCATAGATATCAATGAATAGTTCTCTCTTGACCAACTCACCAATATATAAATATGTGTGGGGATTGAATACATGCATTCCAACTCTCTATTATATCTAAACGAGACATGATAATTTACTAGAGGTATTATAGAAGAATCTAGAAATTATTATATACATAACTAATACTTTTAATTTATTATCAAACTCACATGGAAAATATTCTAAAATAACCATTAAAACTTTGGAGGATATGTTGAAATTGTGTTTAATGGATTTCCAAGGATGTTGGGACCAATACCTTCACTATTGGAGTCCTAATATAACTATAGTTTCTATTCTAGAATTCAAATTGAACCTTATAAGACACTATATAGGAAGAAGGGTGAAACTATGACATGTGGGGATGAATTTGGGGAGCATAATCTAATGGTACATGATATTAGTAAAGAGATGATAAGGAATATTCAAACAATAATTTTTTCTAAGAAATAAGAAAAAATTCAACATAAATTTTATAGAGACAATCATTGATGAGACATAGAGTTTGAGGATGGAGATAAATTTTTTACTTTATATATCATCATGGAATAAATTCCTAAATTTTGGGAAAAGTTGTATTCTTAGTCCTTGATACATTATCCCCTTTGATGTGTTTAATTTTGTGTGAGTAGTCGCCTATCTAATTTCACTTCCACCTAACATATCTAATGTAAATGAAGTGTTCCATGTATCCTTAGTAATGAAGTACATACTAGACCCCTTTCATGTACTGAATCTATAGGTGGTTGTTTTGGAGAAATAACTTTTAAATAAGGAGAACTGAGAGATGATCTTAGATCGTAGATAAAAGGTTCTACAAAATAAGACAAATCACTTTCTCAAAGTTCTATAATAGATCCAAATGTGTGAGGAAGCAACATAAGAATTGGAAGAGGTGATAAAACATAGTTAACATAACCTATTTTATTGTATGAAATGAAAATTTCAAGGTAAATGTTTTTTATAGGTTGAATGATTGAATTAGATAAACATTAATAAATTAAAATTTCTTTTTGAATGAATAAATTCCTTATCATTGAATTTAGTTAATGAAAAAACATGTACAAATTTTGTTAATTTGGACTATTACTTGTTAAAAATAATTTAAAATACCATTAAGAATCATAAACATTTATTATATAGTCATTTTATAGAGAAAATTAGGATTATTATATTATTATTAATGTAAATTCCATCTGACATAGACAAAAGAAGTGATGGCCTCATCCAACATGATCATATCTTATGAATCCCATTTTCATTGATTCTAAGGGTGATAGAATCACTAGAAGTTTACCTTGACCAATCAAAAGATAAGATACAAAAAATAAAGTAAAATTGAAACTGGTTAGGAGATAATTTCATGATCATCAAGATCAAATCCTAGACAATATATACCTTACCACATGAATAAAACCTCACAAAAACACAACTTACCTTTAGGGCATTCGCTGGTGTAATAAATGGATTTTTATCTAGACCCTTATAGTATGGATTCATATATATTATTTTTAAAAAATAAATTATTATATTTATACATTTCTAATGTTACAATTTTTAATTAATACATAAAAATTTTGAAAAAAATTAGTATTTTATACGATGAAACACAATTTGGTTTTTTAGGAAATATATAGTTTCAATAAAGTTACTATTTTTAAGGAATTTACAAATTTTTTAAATAAATTAAATTTTGATAAAATATAATTATTAAATGATTTTTATTAAATATAAATGATTATATAAACTTATGATTTCAAAAACAATATAATGGTCAGAAAACATATGTTGTGAATAAAATATGTATTTTTCAATAAATTTAAATTTTTGTTGTAAAATTGAAAATTAGCAAACATAGAGAATTTTTCTGAAAGAATAAATATTATTTTTTAAATAATATTATTGAAATTGACCAATGGTTATTTTTTTCATAATTTTAGAAGAAAATTGAATATTCGCATCCAAATTAAATATGATAGAAATATATAGGTTGAATTAAGACATAATAATGAACCAAAAGTTATGTAATATACTCCTAAAGATTGATCCAAAACCAAATAAACATTTTCTATTTAAAATAATTTATTTTTATTATTTCATAAATTTTATAAAACATTAATGAATCCTCTAAGACCTATTTTATATTTAATGATTTTAATGTCAATTATTTATAAACTGTACTCACTTCCATAACATCAAGGGTATTATTGTAATGTGAGTGGTTATTATAATTATAAAATAATTAAAAATATTATTATTTTTTTAGAAACCATGGTCAATAACCATATAAATGTGTATTTTATTTATTACATTATCATATAGAGTGAAAAACCTATGTTTGGAAATTTATATAGAACACTCTTCTTTTTTTATATAAACCCACCCAAACTCCAATTTTACATCACCAAAATTGATTTGAGCATGAAATTAATATTATTTTACCTATCTAGATACCTCTAATTTTTCCCTAAAGATATTAATAAGCTCTTTCAATGCTTTTAAATGAGTCTTCTCAATGTAAGGGATCCTCTCCATATCCACTTTAGTCAAGCACCTTATTTCTATTCTACCTTTTAATTTCCAACCTCTCATGTTGGGATATGATCTTAAAAATACATCATACCTCAATTATTATTTATAGTTGATGATATACCCCTTTTACTCTCATTAATATCTTAAATTAATATTTATGTACCCCCATTATGCAGCAGAAATTATCTTATGATTCTTCCATGCCAATCATCAGCATTATTAATACACATCCCATTTCATCTCATTATTATTCACATATATGTACCCATCCTTAATTAATTTGGTGAATACATTTATTTAACCAACATTATTTTATCATGGTATTAAATGTGATAATATATGATCTTATTTTAAATTATCTATGTGGAACACATATGGATTTACATAACATTAAAGTGATGGGTGGTCGCAGAATATATTTCCCTCCAATGCATTTGGTATTATTTTTATCTCATGTGATTATATGTACGGTTCCTGGGATGTTATAACAATAAATCTATGTTATGGTTTCTTATCATTTATCCTTGACCTATGCATATAATTTCATGTTTTCTATTATTGCCACATTCTTATGTGGCCTCTATTTTATCATGTTATATCATGTATCATTTTTCTAGATTATAATTATCACCCATCTTATGTTACTTTGATATGCCTACTAGATCAAATGTACTAATTTAACTTTTTCTATGATTTTTTAATTCCCTTACTAGACATTATATCTTACATGTTCTCTTATTTACATCCGCAGATCATCCCATGCTGTTGTATAAGATCCATGGAAAATACGGTCATGTTTCTATGTTTAAAATTAATTATTTTGTATTTATTCTAAATTTGGTTATATCATATATATTATTTTCCAAATAAAATAGACCACATTATCTTATGGTTTTTTATTAATTATATAATTACAAAATAAATCATTATATTTAATGTAATAAAATATTAGTTCCTAAAAAATGATACTGAATATGTGTGTAAATGGTATAGGTAGGATGGAAAAATTTCTATTAATTACATGCTATGGTTTCTTGGGAAAGAAAAATTGGAGGAAAAATTATGTAAATAATTAATTAATATTTACATAAAAAAGGCTGAGGTAAAGTCAGAGCCCTCGCATAAATGAAAGGATGATCATTTTTCAAATTAATGTTTAAATATTTGGCCATCCTAGCAGGAATTATATAAAATGATGAAAGAGGAAAAAATTAGATGATGCAATTATCTAGACAAAGTAATATAGAAGCTATGAAGGATAAGAGACACATACTACATATATAGGTATGATATAAGAACTTATAACAAGGAATAAGAATATTTCCCCAAATTCTAATGTTAGAAGAAATAATGGATCTTCTGTAAGAGGAAAATCTCATCCTTTCTGCACTCATTAAAGAGAAATTAAATCCACAACATATTCTCCTATGTGTTTTGTTTATTATAATATTATTTTAATTAATGGATATTAATTTAGGAGGAGATGTATAATTTTTATAATCATGGTATCATAAGAAATAAGAGAGCATCACAGTTTCCTATTGACAGAAATCAACGATGATAAAGGGGTGAGTTCTTACCTTGACGAGGAGCCACAATGGAGAGAGGAAAATTTAAAAAATATTTTTTTTATGAATTTGAAATTTTAACAACCCATAAGAGAAGTTGAGGTGAGGGTTTCAAATCACCCATTTTTTCCTTTCATTTATAATGTGAAATTTTGTTTTAGTGGGTTCCGTTTAATGAAAAAGATTAATTTATTCGAAATTTATCTATAATACACTTGAATAATTTTGATATATTTTTTGAATATGTATAGAGGATATAAAATAATTTATAAATCAGTGTTTTTATCCCCTATAAAAAATTACTCAATGTGAAATCACATGTTGAAAAAATTTATAAACATGTTTTATGTCAAAGTTATTTACAATTAGTCTCTATAATGGGTTATCCAACATACAGTTATAGTTCACTAACTAAAGGCTTATGGAAAATAACTATGTGGTATCACCCTCCACTTAGATAATTTTGGTTTTGACTTTTATGGAAATATTAATGAGAAGTTACTTTTTCGAAACATGAAAATAAGATGAGAAGAGTATAAGGCACCGACCTTAAACCTTACATAATATTGAATTAAATGAATAATTCACATTGAGGATCTTTTCCGGTTTATAGTTTTAGAGAATTATGTCATAACTATTACATCTAAAAAGATTACATAGTATACACTTCTAATAAGTTTCCATAAATTAAAAAACACTTAAAAAGAAACATGTCTAGTTCCATGTTTTAGATAGAATGTCTTTCCTTGATCCCATCCTTGACCCTATTCATCTTTACGTCCTGTGGAAAAAAGTTCAAAAACATGGGATGAGCATAAAAATCCAAGTAAAGGATACAAAAAGAAGTAAAACTATTAGTTTTTCAAAAACAACAAGTAAACCATGAGTTCTTTACCAAATTAATACTTTTCACCATTATGAAGTGGTAAAAACTCTTCACTGAATAAAAGAACATTACTTACCATTTTGTAACCAAAATATTACCATAAAACCCATATAAAGAACACATAACATATAAAGGTAACTTGGGACATAAACATACTTAAATGGAATAACCATACGGTCGACTTCCACACATACATAATGGAATATCCATACGGCCAACTTCCATACCCAATGCATTGGAGGTTATAACGTAACCACCCATCCTGGTATTCACGACACCAACTGTCATATGGTTTATCACGTAACCACCCATAAAATGTCAAAGTACCATCATCACACATAAAATATTGAAAATATAAACATTTCTATAACAACATTTCATTTTCAATCACAATAAGTAATTCCAAGATATTGAATTAATCAATCCATTTTCAAAACCATTTAAAAAAGATTTTTGAATCAAAGTTTCCCATACCACTTTGAATATTTTAATGGAATTCTAATTTTAAAACATTAATTTCCATATAAATAAATACTGAAAACCTTTTTGAAAACATGGACATTAAAGATAAATATTTAGAATAAAGAATCTTTAAAATATTTAAAACGATATTTTTGTTTAAGAGTTTTTAACAAAATGAGAGACTCTTGAATACAAATAATTGCGGAATAACATTTAATCCGAGATTTATAATATCATGAGAATAAAGGGATTAATGATGTAATATGTCAAAGGACAGTATACACACCATATAAGTGTGAATTGGTGCATAACAACAATGATGTCTCAATGGAAATGTAAATTGAGATGAAATCCATTATAATGATGTTATCCTTGAATTAAGGATAAATATATCACATAATTATGTGTGAGAAATATAAATACACCCAATATAAGTGGATATTAAGTGTGAAACAATCATATTTCATTCACACATAATCTTGTAAAAACAAAACCAATGACATAGATATTTAACTCAATGAAATGAGATTGGGTTATTATATTCCATACAAGTTCGTAAGAATTTATCAATGAGATGATTATGTATATAAATAGTATATCTACACAAAGGTTTGTGGAATTTACAACGTAGATATTCCACACATAATCTTTGAATAATAAAATCAAGAAGAAGAGGTTTAACCCAATGAATTGAAAGTGGGTTAAGAAGTTCCCTTATAGAAATCCGAAAGCCTAACAACGTCACTTTAAAATTCAGAAAATGAGTTGATGATAGAGAAAATGGTATCTGATCACATGGAAATAAAATTTACACAAATAAGGATATAGAAGAACATATCCCAACATAATATTATGTGAATCAAAAGATATAACAAAATAAGTCTTTTAAAAAGAGGAGGGTGAAAGGTCCCCTTACCGAGTTGGGTAACTTTCGAAACGTACACCCCATGGAAGAAGGGTCATACAATGAAGATTTAAATACCCATAAATGAAATTATATTACCCAAAGAGTATAATAATGGGAAGTAAATACACTACTCAAAGGAAATAGTGGCAAACGAAGCATAAATGTCACGGGAATAAAAGTGAGATGAAAAATCCCTTACAAAAACTCGGCAGCCTAACGATGCCACTTAAAACATCCAAAGATGGATTGATGAGATAAAATAGGGTCTCACATAATATTAAAATTAAATTTACAGAAATAGGAATATATAATAACATCCCCCATCATAACAAAGAGGATCTTAAAATAAGTGACATAAAGGAGAGTACTTAAAAAGAAAGAGAGAGGTTAGATGTCTTAAGAAAATTTGGCAGCCTAACAGCGCCACTCAAAATTTCCAAAATGGATTGATGATAGAAAATAGGGTCTCTCTTAATATGAACATAAAAATTAATGTATGAGTAATATAAAATAACATCCCAATAATAAGAAATATGATCTTAAAAGGAATGACATAAAACAATGTACTTAAAAAGAAAGAGAGGGGTAGGATCCCCTACCTCGGGTCCGACTTGACTCGATTGTTCTTTAATGTCCTGAATAATAAACATGAGTTAATATATACTTTATTAAGAAAATATTTCAAGTTAATTATTCCATTTATATCACTTATTTCCATGTTATAAACATTATGTAATCATTTAAGGGAATAATGTTTGTTTTGTCGATATTTGGTTCTTAAGTCGAAAGTGGACTTCTTACAAATACATGTTGTTCGTGTGGTCAAAGTTTCATTACATCCAGAATGATAGTCATGATTTGGATATAATATATATAATATATATCCATAATATACATGTATTTATAATATTACATAATCATTTAGAGGTATGAAATGAAATGCACCGTTCATGGAGACGGTAAGCCGTACGTACGCATGAACGCTACTTTCATTTCTATGTCATATTAATGGAATTAAAACTAAATGAGAGATATATATATATTATAATTCAAGTATAATATATATGTTATATAGGTCACATATTTTCATTAATTTTATTCTTTATACATTCAATGTATTGCATGAACGAGTCACATCACTTGAGGGGGCGGTAGTCCACACTTTCTCGTATGAAATTATCGCATTTGGACAAGATGAAAAGCATAATGGAATGATTTAAATATAAAATTTAGAAGCATATAGAAAACATAAATACCATATAAATCATATATAATATATAGTGACATCATAATGGCCACCATGAAAGGTGTTAAGAGGAGATTGAACAATCATCGTTTCGTGAGGCAGAAATTCACCATCCAGAGAAATAATATGTTCTTTAACCATTAGACGAAGGTGTGTGTAAGTGTAGCTCTAATACTTCACATAAAAAAATATAAGTATATTTAAGATACTTGTGTTGTTAAAAAAGAAAAGAATAAATATAGTTTAGGGGTTTGGAGAAGCAAAATAAAACAGAAGAACACAAGGGAAGACATTACCTTTAAATCGGGTAACTCTTTTTTATTTGAGCTCAAAGGCTTCCTTGGAAAGGATTATTCACAATGGTGAGGCTTCAGTGATGAATAGGGGGATGTGTAGAGATTAAATGGTCAGGTTTTGGCTGAGCCAAATGCTTTAGAGGTGTGTGTAAGGTGGTAGAGGTGGGGGCCTTTTATAAGAGGAGAGGAGGGGCACTCTTGGAAAGATATAAAATATTACTTTATTATATAATTCTTTTTGGCTTTTAAAAGTCCCAAAAGGATATATTTAGAGTCTAAGGTGATAAGGTTTCTAAATACACCCATACAATAGGTTTTTGACAAATTTAGGTCTTAGATTTTACATTATCTTTTCATTTTATTTAAATCGTTAAATAATGAGGTAATCGCTGCATCATCATGGTGTGATAAATAATTTAATTTATTTGGTGGCTAAAAATTATAAAAAATTATCCTGATGTAGGAAATATTTTTATATTTCTAATGAATATTTGTATTCAAAAATATGACTTGTATAACACCATGTAAAAAGTGTTTTAGTAAAACAACACATGTTTGTGACATTTTAATTTTAACATTAAATAAAAAGGTATTAATGTCATTTTCCAACCAAAGTGGCTCCATGGGGTCCCCAAGTTGACCCATGTATTGTATTGGTCCAACATGACACATAAAATGAGGGTAGGACATGTGTCTAGGTCATTTCATATTACTAAAACATTATTTTCACATTAAATTACACTAATTACCTCTAATTGCGATTAATAAACATAAAAGTTACTATTCACCAAAAACTTATTTTAATCCCATTGAACCACATTTTAAATATTAATTAAAACCATGTATGTTGGATTTTTTAAATTCAAATCATAAAAGTGTTAAAGTTTCATTTAAACAAAAAATCAGTTTCTTTAACTACCACTTAGTGGTTTCACTATTCATCAAAAATTGATGTTTTTCAGAAAGTTACCAAAAATTCACCCTAGGCTATATTTGATATTCCGAATTCAAAAATAATTTATATTTTACAAAATTCAAAACATATAAGTTACATTAATCAATTTAATAATTAATTCCCACTGTCAGAGCAAATAGCGTGTTTTTATGAAACAATAAGTATCAAAAGATTGACACTAGTTTAAGTCCAATTTAAAGATGAAATTATTTCCAAAAACCAATATTGGATTAAATGGTAAAAATATATTCTAATTTCACATTGAAACCAATTCAAAATATAATTTAATCAAATAAATAAATTAGATTAAAAAGAGGTTTTGAATTAAAATACAACATTTTTCACTATTCATTAAAAATTGTAAATAATCGGAAAAATACCAAAAATTTACACAAAGTAAATTTTGATGTCCCGATTCTAAAGAATAATTTTATTTTGTCAAATATAACACATAAAATTTTCAAAAAGTGGATTTAAAAGAGGTTCGTCATCAAAAGGCGGTTAATCATCCTTTTAAATAATATTAGAATGTTTACGCTTAAAATTGGATTCATTCACATTTTTAATCCTCTAAAATTTATTGTAAAAAGTAAACATATTTGAAAAACATATATAATAATTTCTTAGTTAGTTCTGTTCATTCTCGCCATTAAAACGGTTAGGCATTAACTACAATTTTAAATAATATTATTTTATTATTAGAGTGCAACGTAAGATTCCCAAGAAACTCATTGTTGCGTATTGGGTACGCCATCGAGCATAGCGTCCCATTTAAATTTATATTAATATTTTATTTACAGATATGGATAAATGTGAAAATGTCATATTCTTTATTTACCTAGGGTGGTACATCCTTCCCCCCTTTTGGGAATTGCGTCCTCGCAATTTTAAAATTGGGCTTGGAAACTTCATTAAAAATCCAACATCGGAACAGGATTTAATAAAACAATCACTTTAAAATAAAGAAAGAGAAGTACAAAGGTCAGCCGAGTTAACCCATACTAGGATTCCAAGTATGAAAATATGGACATAGAGGAAAAAACAAAGGGTCATGTTCTGATGGAGAGTGATAGTAAACATGTCTAGGAGAAAGTTAACCATAAGAAAATCACAAACTTGTGATGGGTTAAACGGTATTTGATTCCCCAGTAGGAAAAATTAATAGACAAATTTTTTGGTTTTAAGTTACTCTTCATTGAGGAATTTATTTTTTGAGCTTAACTAAATCATAATGAAACATACTTACTAGTCACATAGACTTTCAACTTTTACTAGAGTCCTTAATCAAACTCATATTTTCTCCAAAAGACGAGTATTTAGGAGGACTTGTTCGCATTAAGTGTACTATAATCAACTTCTTGAGAATCACCTAATCCACAAAAGAGAAATATATATTTCCCATGTCTTTATACCAAATCCAAAACAAAAATTGTTAGTATGAGATCAGATAATCCACAAAAGTATAATCCTTTATAAAAAGAAAATCTATTCTTAATCTCCGAAATTTGTCCAAAAAAACCAAAGTTCAACGAAGACCATTCGATAAACAATTGTCCATAAAATTCTTCAAAGTAAACCAAACTAAGATTGAAAACCAAATATTTGAATGTTTTAATCACATAGTCTTCCATGGTACAAATTAACTTTTATCTCCAAATAACATCAGTTTCTCTTAAATTATAATATTGAAAAGTAATTAACCTAATCACATATCCTCGATGATAGTTTAATAATTTCCATAGATAACCCAAAATAAACTTACTCTTGATTCCTAAAATCATCTAACTAAAAATAATTAGTCAAACTAACCAGGGACTTCATGTAGTCCAGTGGTAGGTGATAAATACCAGTCACACTTTGGTTGTGGGTTTGATTCCCACAGCTTTGTCTGACGCGACGGGTTGTCACACGGTCTGCATGTTGTCCTTTTTCCAAACAATATAATTCTCAAATCATTCCACAAAAAGAGATAAAATCATCAAAAATAACCATAACATAATTTAACCTCAATTTTACCTCAGGCCTTTCACTTTCCAACATAACATATAGTAACCCATAATTACCTCAAAAGTAAGGATCATATAAACCCAAATAGTTCTTTATAACTATGTCTAAAAAAGAACATATAAGTATTTTTCTTGAATAAAATTTTCATATATCAAACAACAGGGTTACACATACTATAAAAAGTCTTCTAATGTAACCCCATCATCAAAAGAGACTTAATACTCTTAATAATTTCACCATAACTCTTGAAGCCCTTATATGTTGACTTCTTACTCATTCAACATTCTTCATGATCCATTAACCATTCCTTTCCAACTTATTCTGAAATACTTCTTTCCTAAAAACAAAATCATGAATCATATCCTAAGATTCCAAAATAGGAAAACAAAAGTTAATAAATTATCGATACCTTTGATTGGTCATTGTCAGTTTCTTCATCCTCAATCGGAATGGCATTAGGTTTTAGTAAATGCATATTTGTACGATCTTGGTGGTCCAATTACCGAAACTTCTTCATTGGACATGTGCTTTCATAATGACCATGCACACCACATTTAAAACATTCCATTGATCCCTCAGAATGTACATCGTTCCCTTTCCTCGAGTCAACTGGATGCTTCCTTTTTCCATAGAAGGTTCTTGATTTATTAACTTCATTTCCACATATATAGTATATTTCTGTACCTTTGAAACATTTTCCTAGGTGTTTCTTTCCACATCTTTGACACATAGGTTTTTGAACACACTTACCTTTACGATTATTACCTGTAGTTCTGTAGGGATTTGTTTCTCGCATATATGATGCCTTATAGAAATCACCAAGGTTTAAGTGGTCAATAATGACTCCAGATATTTGGTTGAGGATAAAAACAAGAGTTCTCATTGCAGATCCCATATCATTCAGTTGCTCACTTAGAAAACTGTCATAGTTTCCTTCACATCCACTGTTACTTTGGTGCCTGCTAGATCCAGCCATTTACTAAAACCAAAAAAGGTCAGTGTGAGTGTATCAAAAAAACCATCATGTACTAATGAGGATGATAAACACTAAGATATACTTACTCATTCACTTTATCTAAAACTAGGACTCTTTCTGAAATCCTAACCATTATGGTAATGTCACTTATGCTTAAGAAATACCCTAACCTCTAAAGTTATCTAAACCGACCTCTGATACCAACTATAAGTCCCCGACCTTAAACCTTACTTAATATTGAATTAAATGAATAATTCAAATTGAGGATCTTTTCAGGTTTAGAGTTTTAGAGAATTAGGTCATAACTATTACATCTCAAAAGATTACATAGTAGACACTTCTACTATGTTTCCATAAAATAAAAAAACACTTAAAAAGAAAAATGTCTAGTTCCATGTTTTAGATAGAATGTCTTTCCTTGATCCCATCCTTGACCCTATTCATCTTTAAGTCTTGTGGAAAACATTTCAAAAAGTTCGGATGAGCATAAAATCCCAGTAAAGGATACACAAATAAGGAAAACTATTAGTTTTTCAAAAACAACAAGTAAACTATGAGTACTTTAACAAAGTAATACTTTTCACCTTTATGAAGTGGTAAAAACTCTTCACTGAATAAAAGATAATTACTTACCCTTTTATAACCAAAAGATTACCATAAAACCCATATAAAGAACACATAACATATAAAGGTAACTTGGGACATAAACATACATAAATGGAATAACCATACGGTCGACTTCCACACATACTTAATGGAATATCCATATGGACGACTTCCATACCCAATGCATTGGAGGTTATAACGTAACCACCTATCCTGGTATTCACGACACCACCCGTCTTATGGTTTATCACGTAACCACCCGTAAAATGTCCAAGTACCATCATTACACATAAAATATTTAAAATATAAACATTTCAATAAAAACATTTAATTTTCAATCACAATAAGTAATTCCAAGATATTGAATTAATCCATCCATTTTCAAAACCATTAAAAATAGATTTTTGAATCAAAGTGTCCCATACCACTTTGAAGCTTTTAATGGAATAATAATTTTAAAACATTAATGTCCATATAAATAAATACTGAAAACCATTTTGAAAACATGGACATTAGAAATAAAAATTTTGAATAATGAATCTTTAAAACATTTATAATGATATTTTTGTTAAAGAGTTTTTAACAAAATGAAAGACTCTTAAATAAAAATAATTGTGGAATAACATTTAATTTGAGATTTATAATATCATTTGAATAAAGGTATTCATGATATAATATGTCAAAGGACAGTATACACACCATATAAGAGTGAATTGGTTCATAACAACAATGAAGTCTCAATAGAAATGTAAATTGAGATGAAATCCATTATAAAGATGGTATCCTTGAATTATTGATAAATCTATCACATAATTATGTGTGAGAAATATAAATACACCCAATATAAGTGGATATTAAGTGTGAAACAATCAGATTTCATTCA
The DNA here is from genome assembly GCA_963277665.1 of Viscum album. NCBI lineage: Eukaryota > Viridiplantae > Streptophyta > Magnoliopsida > Santalales > Viscaceae > Viscum > Viscum album. The sequence continues at coordinate 1,627,414,655 of OY728121.1, read as the reverse complement.
CACATAATCTTGGAAAAACAAAACCAATGACATAGAAATTTAACTCAATGAAATGAGATTGGGTTATTATTTCCCATACAAGTTCGTAAGAATTTATCAATGAGATAATTATGTGTATAAATATTATATATACACAAATGTTTTTGGAAATTACAACATAAAGATTCCACAAATAATCTTGGCATAATAAAATCAAGAAGTAGTGGTCTAACCCAAAGAATTGAAAGTGGGTTAAGAAGTTCCCTTATAGAAATCTGACAGCCTAACGACGTCACATTAAAATTCAGAAAATGTGTTGATGAGAGAGAAAATGGTATCTCATCACTTGGAAATAAAATTTACATAAATAAGGATATAGAAGAATATATCCCAACATAATATTATGTGAATTAAAAGACATAACAAAATAAGTCTTTTAAAAAGAGGAGGTGAAAGGTCCCCTTACCGAGTTGGGTAACTTTCGAAACGTACACCCCATGGAAGAAGGGTCATAAAATGAAGATGTAAATACCCATAAATGAAATTATATTACACAAAGAGTATAATAATGGGCAGTACATACTCCACTCAATGGAAGTAGTGGCAAACATAGCGTAAATTTCACAGGAATAAAAGTGAGAAGAAAAATCCCTTACAAAAACTCGGCAGCCTAACAGCGCCACATAAAACTTCCAAAGATGTATTGATGAGATCAAATAGGGTCTCTCATCATATTAAAATAAAATTTACAGAAAGAGGAATATAAAATAACATCCTCCATCATAACAAAGAGGAGCTTAAAATAAGTGACATAAAGGAGAGTACTTAAAAAAAGAGAGAGGTTAGATCCCTTATGAAAATTCGGCAGCCTAACGGCGCCACTCAAAACATACAAAATGGATTGATGAGATAAAATAGGGTCTCTCATCATATGAACATAAAAATTACAGTAGGTGTAATATAAAATAACATCCCAATCATAAGAAAGATGAGCTTAAAAGGAATGACAGAAAACAGTGTACTTAAAAAGAAAGAGGGGTAGGATCCATTACCTCAGGTCCGACTTGACTCGATCGTTCTTTAACATCCTGAATAATAAAATTGAGTTAATTTCTAATTTCTTAAGAAAATTTTTAAAGTTCATTATTCCTTTTATATCACTTATTTACATGTTATAAACATTATGTAATCATTTATGTTAATAATGTTTTTTTGTCAATATTTGGTTCTTAAGTCGAAAGTGGACTTCTTACAATTACATGTTGTTCATGTGGTCAAAGTTTCACTATATAGAGATTGATATTCATGATTTGGATATAATATATATCATATATATCCAGAATATACGTTTATTTATAATTTTACATAATCATTTAGAGGTAAGAAATTAAATGCACCGTTTAGGGAGATGGTAAGCCGTACATACGCATGAATGCTACTTTCATTTCTATGTCATATTAATGGAATTAAAACTAAATGAGAGAGATATATATTATAATTACAGTATAATATATATGTTATATAGTTCACATATGTTCATTAATTTCATTCTTTATACATTCCATGTATTGCATGATCGAGTCACATCACTTGATGGGGCGGTAGTCCACACTTCCTCGTATGAAATTATCGCATTTGCACAACATGAAAAGCGTAAAGGCATGATTTAAATATAAAATTTAGAAGCAAATAGAAAACATAAATACCATATAAATCATATATAAAATATATTGACATCATAATGGCCACCATGAAAGATGTTAAGAGGAGATTGAACAATCATCTTTTTGTGAGGAAGAAATTCTCCATCCATTGAAACAGTATGTTCTTTAACCATTAGACGAAGATGTGTGTAAGTGTAGCTCGAATATTTCACATAATAACATCCTAGTATATTTAAGATACTGGTTTTGGTACAAAATAAAGTAATAAAAAGAGTTTATGGGTTTGTAGAAGCAAAATAAAACAAAAGAACAGAAGGGAAGACATTACCTTTAAATTGGGTAACTCTTTTTTATTTGAGGTCAAAGGCTTCCGTGGAAAGGATTCTGCCAAAAGGTGAGGCTTAAATGATGAATATAGGGATGTGGAGAGATGAAATGGGCAGGGGTTGGCCGAGCCAAGGGATTTAAATTTGTGTGTAAGGTGGTAGAGTTGGGGGCCTTTTATAAGAGGAGAGGAGGGGCACTCTTGGAAAGTTATAAAATATTACTTTATTATATAATGATTTTCGGATTTTAAAGGTCTCAAAAGGATACATTTCTAGGATAAGGTTATAAAGATTCTAAATCCACCCATAAAATAGGTTTGTGACAAGTTTAGGTCTTAGATTTTACATTATCTTTTCATTTTATTTAAATCGTTAAATAATGAGGTAATCGCTACATCATCATGGTGTCATAAATAATTTAATTTATTTAGTGTCTAAAAATTATAAAAAAATATCATGATGTAGGAAATATTTTTAACTTACAAATTAATATTTATAGTCAAAAATATTACTTGTATAACCCCATGTAAAAATTGTTTTAGTAAAACAACACATGTTTCTGACATTTTAATTTTAACATTAAATAAAATGGTATTAATGTCATTTTCCAACCAAAGTGGCTCCATGGGGTCCCCAAGTTGACCCATGGATTTTCGTGGTCGGCCATGACACATAAAATTAAGTTAGAACATGTGTTTAGGTCATTTCATATTATTAAAACATTATTTTTACCTTAGATTACAATAATTACCTCTAATCGCGATTAATAAACTTAAAAGTTACTATTCACCAAAAAATTATTTTAATCCCATTGAACCAAATTTTACTTCTCAATGAAAACCATTTATGTAAGATTTTTTAAATTCAAATCACAGATGTGGTAAAGTTTCATTTAAACGAAAAATCAGTTTCTTTAATTACCACTTAGTGGTTTCATTATTCATCAAAAATTGAAGTTTTTCAAAAAATTACCAAACATTAACCCTAGTCTATATTTGATAATCCGAATTCAAAAATGTTGTATATTTTAAAAAATTCAAAACATATAAGTTACATTAATTAATTTAATAATTAATTCCCGCTGTCATAGCAAATAGCGTGCTTTTATGAAACAATAATTATCAAAAGATTGACACTAGTTTAAGTCCAATTTCAAGATGAAATTAATTTCAATGAACACTATTGGATTAAATGGTAAAAATATATTCTAATTTAACTTTGAAACCAATTCAACAAATAATCTAATCATATAAATAAATTATATTAAAAAGAGGTTTTGAATTAAAATACAACATTTTTCACTATTCATTAAAAAATGAACATTATCGGAAAAATACCAAAAATTTACTCAAAGTAAATTTTGATGTCCCAATTCTAAAGAAGAATTTTATTTTGTCAAATATAACACATAAAATTGTCAAAAAATGGATTTAAAAGAGGTTCGTCATCAAAAGGCGGTTAATCGGCCTTTTAAAGAATATTAGAATGATTACACTTAAAATTGGATTCATTCGCATTTTTAATCCTCTAACATTTATTGTAAAAAGTAAAAATATTTGACAAACATATATAATCATTTTATAATTAGTTCTGTTCATTCCTTCCGTTACAACTTCTAGGCGTTAACTACAATTTAAAATAATATTATTTTATTATTAGAGTGCAACGTAAGATTCCAAAGAAACGCGTTGTTGCGTATTGGGTACGCCATCGAGCATAGAGTCCCCTTAAAAGTTATATTAATATTTTATTCACAAATATGGATAAATGTAAAAATGTCATATTCTTTATTTACCTGGGGTTTTACAAAGAGCTTCTCTTAAATTCAACAATTTTAGTTTTTTGTCAATAATGGGGATAGGAATATTATGTAAATAAATTAAAAGGTTATTTAAAAAAAATTAAAATGATTAGATTGAAGTACCCAAATGAATTTGTGATGATGATGTTTTATTTTTCTTCAATGTTTCTATGGGAAAAAAATTCAATGTTTGATGATGATAAGTGAGTATCTAACATTCTAAATAGAGAAGTATGTTTCTTTGTGAACATAAAAAACAACCAATTATTGAGATGATCTTATGTTTGAATCCATGATAAGTTTTAAAATACAATAAGAATATTAATGAAATTTTTTTCCATACTTGTGTTTCTAAGGATGAAAATTTTTGGTTGATTAAAAAAAATAAAAATACTTGTATGATGTGGTATTTTTTGATATGGTAGTTGTAGGGTCAAAATTGTGTATATATATTCTCAATTACAAGGGGGTGTGTGAATTATATGTTTAAAAATATTCATTTATTACCTTATGGAAAACTATGTTTAACATTGTTAAATAAGGAAAATTATCAAATCCTATTTTATTTATATGAAAAAAACATGATTAGGGTCCGGAAATATAAATCCAAAAATGAAACTTAAGAAAAATTATCTTAAATGAAAATTCTACCTTAAAGCTTATAGAATGTTATGTACAAGAAAGTATAAGAAAATTATACTTTCATCCTTTATCAAAATACAGCGGAAATAAAAGATGAAACAAAAACAAGTAACAAGTAAGAAATATTTTAACCTAGAGAGAAAGGTATCCCAAAACCTTGTATAAAGGTCCCTTGATTTATAATTTCAAGAAACTCTATATTACCCAAACTAGGGTAAGCCCTCATTAGAAATATCGGAATCTTTTTTGCTATCCCTAAAAGCCCTTGAACATTAAGGTAGTTGTCACCTCTGTCTTCTTATCCCTAAAAGCCCTCGATTACAGTCAGAAACAATTGGAGTCACACGAAGCAAGATGAACAAGGTGTTCATATCTGAACAAGATGTTCATGAGACACACAAGTCATGAGAGTACTTCTACCTCTAGAAATCACTTCAAATCATGTAATCTCTAGATTAATCAATGGATGATGAGCTCATCAAAATGAGAATCTATTTACAGGAAAAACTTCAATAGTTAGCTCCCTCCTCCAATGGTCATATTTTTCATTGAATTTCATAGGGACCAGTACATGTGTCACTCAACCAACAGTTGTTTGGAAGAAAATTATACAACATAGTTTCATACTTATACAAGCATGTGTAAGGAAAATAGATTATCTTAACCAAATCTTAATATCTAGAGTCTAAGGATAAAAGAGAATTCATAGTCTAAACATATAAATAAAAATATTCTATAAAAATTAATATTCAGATTCGGTTTTATGAAGAATTAAAAATATGAGTTCTATAGATTCTAGAGTCTAAATTCCAATGAATTTGGAGTCTGAATTCTAAGGGATTCAGAGTCTGAATTCTGAGGAATTTGGAGTAAGAATTATGAGGAATTAAGAGCTTGAAGTTTGAGGAATTCTGTGTCCAAATTTTTGGAAATTCAGTGTCATAATTTTGAGGAATTAGGAATCTGAATTTTAGAGAATTCAAAGTTTGAATTCTGATGAATTAAAAATCCAAAGATCAGAAAATTCAGAGTCTTAATTTTATAGAATTTAGAGTCAGAATTATAGAGAATTTGGGGACTGAATTTCAGAGAATTTAGTGTCTAAAATTTAGTAAATTTTTAGTCTTAATTTCATAGATTTTACAGTATGAATTTCAGAAAATTTAGAGTTTGAGTTTCAGAGAATTTGGAACCGTATTTTTAGAAAATTCGGAGTCTAAATTTTAGAGAATTTGGAGTCTAAAAACAGAAGACTCTATATCCAAGGAACTATAATATTCCAAGGTTTTAGATAATAATCAGAATATTGGACATTGTAATAAAATGATTTTTGTTTTGAAATATTATAAAATGAGGAAATTAAAACAAATGTAATGAAAAAAATTTCCTTAGAGAAGGGAAACTTTCCTAAGAAAATAATCCTTAGAGAATGATAACTTGTCTTAAGAAAATATTTTTGTGATTTTCATAACATAGAGGAATGGAAAATTTATAAAGAAAAACTTATTTACTAAATTTTATTATATACTCAAATTATAAAAAATGAGTTTCCAACCTTCTATAGTGATAAGAGGAAGTGTTTTACACCACGAGGAAGTGCCCAAACTCAACCACATATATCATGTGGGGTGGTGGAAGAGAAGAGAACATGGGAAAGTCAGCACTAACATGAGGAAAAAAGAGCACCTAGAATGGTGTGGTTCCAAGTATAAGTGAAAGACTAGTGGTTCTAATATGGTTAGGTACCAAAAGAGGTAAACTATTGGAATTATCATACTAAATATGTTTAAATAGTGTAATTTTTAATCTATATATGATGTGGGACATAAGAAATCATATGGATTTTTTTACAATTTAAAAAATAATAATGGAACAAATAAATATTCAAGGTAGTATGACATAATAATCTCTATGTTTTGGTCCACCCCTTGGTTCCATGGAATGAATATGACCATATCATGGTCAATTTATAGTGTCTATCTTGCGATGTTGAAGTTTCTAGTTATTATTCCTAGGAAAAATGAAATTGATGATATGTTTTTTGATGTTTGAAACAAATATATACACACCATGGTACATACCATAAATTAATTAGTAGTTTTGAAACAAGAATATTATTAACACTGTAGTGTGGGGGTGATAATTTCATGTGAGAATATCTCCTATAAGAAATAGAATGAAACATTTATGTAATAATCTATTCTTGGTGACCGTTTTGAGAACCCCCTGAGATAGAAGTTATTTGAGGTTCAATAAACTGATCCCAACACTATGTTATATATTTTATTTTTGTATGGTTTAAATATATGTGGATTAAAATGAATTAAATGTATTTTTTTAGAGATATTAATGATGTATATTGTGATGAATCTAATGGAAGATATAAATGAAAAATTGACTGATATATAAAATGATATTTAAATAAGGACTAAAAATGTAAAAATATCCCCCAATTTTAATGAGAGGATCACCTTACACTTATATGTCAAGAGTTTTCATAATTCAAATTTGGAAAAAATATCTATGACCATATGAATAGAAAAATAATCGGGAATATGAAATAACAAAGAAAATTTATTGATAAGAAAATACTTAATTCATAAGGATAGATTATTTATGTGTCAAATAAGAGAATGTTATTCCTTCCAGGAGAGATCCTTCTGAATTGAATATGGAGAAGAAGGCATATGATACAGTTGTACATAAAAGTTTCCTAAGAATTGGTGAGATGTAGGAACCTTTTCTTACCCTATGATATTATCATATCATTTAGAGTATTCATGAGTAAGGCTAGGTGATCCTAATGAATATCTAGATACAAGGACATGATGGTGAATAAGGATTAAAAAAAATATAAGACCAGGATATAAGAGCATTCAGACACATATTCATGATGTTTTCAGAGGGTCCTTTAAGAACCCATTCTAGTTTTGAGGAATCGATTATGTGAGACAACAAAGGGTACAAGGAGGCTAAATACTATATGGTAAATTATAAATTTGTTTGTTTTGATGCTGAACTGCATGGTAGGATATCATATAAGTATGGGGTGAGTTTATTTATGGAGTGTGATACAATACATTGAAAAAGGCAATTCCTCCACATTGTCACCACTTTCATATATAACAGAAATATATTTTTTGGGGTGACTAACTAATCACAAAAAAAGAGTATAATTTCCATCAATGGTATAAACCTTGTAACAAATGAATGTTTAATATGAATTTATTTTATTATTTATTTAAGTAAGTAATAGAGACACCAAAAGATTTTATCAATATATTATTTAGCTAGATATGATTATTAATATTTAAAATAAATCATAAAGGGAAACATTTATTCACCCCATCTTCCCCTCAATGATCTAACCGAACATGGGAACTACAAAGAGAATGATGGAAATAAATTTCTACTTAAAATAGGTAAATTTTTTATGTTTAATTTATTATAAATTTAATAATTATCTTGGAGATATTATAGGGATCTAATTTATTAAATAACGAAGGAATAATTTTGGATTTTTTTTTGAATTTTCAATAGGACAAATATATAAAAAATTGAAAAATCATGTCATAGTGGAAGATTTTTTAATTATTTTTGATTTATAATATATATCACAGTAATTTTTAAATATTCTAGATGAAATTTTTTATGAATCAAAATTTTGGTCCTTGGTAATCATGTCATGAATGGATGTATCACATTATGGTATTGGTAAATTTTTTAATGAATAAGTTGTAAGACTCTAGACTTTGAAATTTCATAATAAATCATATCATGATGACAGGTAATGGTGCAAGAGAGATATTTGTGAGTAACTACCTAAAATTGGATGTTTAGAATTATTGAATAATGATAAATTTTATTTTGAAGAGACTCATTCCTAAAATATTAAGACACTAAGGGGAGAATAGGAGAACCACGTCATAAAAATAAGATATTATTATGGGAAATGATATGCTAAGGCATTTAATTAAATATTTAACCGAAGAATATGGTATTTAGAGTCCAGAAAATATATTTTTGTGAGTTAAAAAATTCCTATAGTAAAAAATATAAAAACATATTTCATTGTAGAAATAACCTAAAAAGGGGAGAAAGATATTCCATACCATATATTTTAAAGTTAATAATTGAATTAGAAGGCCATGTTGTGGAAAATAATATAACTTTTGTGGTTCAGAGGATTACAAAATGATTTGAAAATTTGGTTACAATCAATTTTTGTAATTATAGAGATATTCCAGTGGTATTTAATTCAATATTTGGGGTCGTTTTTAATACTCAATAATGGGTATTTAATGTTAAGTAATTTTAAAATGTCTTAAAAGATATTAAACTATATTAGAAAAATTAAAGAATCTATAAGAATAAATATATAATTAAAGAAATATTAGAAATGGAATTGAGAGAATGTAAATTACATATGGATTAATTTAGTATAAATCTATCTGTATAAAGAAAAATTTATGATTTAGAGACAATAAGTGGTGTACATGTTGTTCATAATGAAATGGAGGAGAAGAGAAACACCAATACTAATATATTATATTTTTCACATTGATATTTCCCTAATGAAAATAAGAATAAGATAAACACCATTATTAATGAGCATGATTTATTGGAAGACATGTGGCTACCCTCACACTGGGACTTTTATAGCACATTTTTTCTTGTATTTTTTATTCCCAATATGTAGTGAATGATTGAGTTGAAACAATTTGATACTCAGAGGAAACCATGTGAGATCATGGTGTGTACGTGTACCAGTGCATGAATTACTTATAGTTAGAGGAAACCATGTGGTAAGCTTTCGTGATGAGTTTGTTTCCTAGAATATCTATTATAAATGGTTGGATCTTGGTTTACCAAATTTTGTAGGTTTCAAAGTTAATGTAGTGGGTGGTAAAAGATTGAAACATGACTTGATAAACAATCTAGTGAATCTGTGAAGCCTTCCAAACTTTACAAATAAGAGATTTTACCTTTTTATCCCCCTTTATTTTTAAACCCTAATAAACTGATTCTCTCCCAGTCAACACCCACACCCTGTCATGACCCATCCTCGGGGCCCATACTGTGACTACCCCAATCCCGGCTTCCATAGGACAGGGGCTGGCGACTAGCACCAAGGCGTAAATTCCGGTAAAGGGAAGGTATTGCCTTTGTAAAGTAAACAAGCACCACATAGTAAGAAAGCGGAAAAAGTAAACACTAAGTAAAAACTGGTACAACAGTAAGTGCAGAAAAGTAAGTGGCCCAGTATACAAACCCAAACTGAAAGAAAAGTACATCTTGAAAGGGAAAATAGCAACTGAAAATTAAAAGCCGCTACGTCGAGCGTCCACTGGGAATCCCACCTGAAGGGTGGGTACAGATAGCTCCACGGCTCCTCGGGTCCCGCCGTCCGCTCCGAGTATGTCCCGCCCAGTGGTCCACCTCCAGGTACCGTCCTGCTCCACAAGCCCCCACCAAGATCAGCGATGTCCATCGTCTGCAACCAACACAACGTAGTGCGGGCATAGCCCGTGCATGGGTGAGTATAAGGTACTCAGTAGGGACCCCGAGACCCCCGAAGGCCTCCCAAAATCCACAAGGATAAACCACAAAAGAAAGATACAATCACGAAGTAACAATCAACACTGCTTAGGTATATGCCCATACATATACCTAAGTCATCAATTCCAGTACGCTCCAACCTCCGAGCCCAAGTAAAACCCAGTCCACACAGGAAAGTATACGTATTCCACACAGGAAAGAAAAATGTAATCCACAGAGGATAGCACAACACAATCCACACAGGAAAGAAAACAGGATTCAGCTCACACATGTATACTTTTTCGAAGACGATAGAGATGATCACTGATCCATCTAAGTCATCGGACCCACAAAGTATTGATAGGTACTAACCCCCGCAAAGACCCACACAGGATCGGTAGGAAACTAACCCCCGCAAAGACCCACACAGGATCAGACCCACACAAGATCTATAGGCGCTGGCTCACACAGAACCGCTGAGCACTGACCCACACAGGATCGGACCCACACAGGATCGGTAGAACTGATCCACATAGGATCACTGAGTGATGTAGTCATCGCCGTTGAATCCACTGAGGATCTCTATACAGTCGTCGTCGCAGTCACAGTAGCAGTCGCAGTCATAGTAGCAGTCGCAGCCAGCACTAGGGTTCCCGCACACAACAAGCTCGTTCGGGAGGTTCCGCTCCACGAGCTGAGAGGCTGATACTTCAACTGACACATAGTCCAGAGTTTATGTATCCAAAAGTTCTGTATCGTCAACAGGAAATCAATGTCACAGACGGCGCGTCGATCGGACGCTCGGTCTGAGAGTTATTGGCTTTTTCGTCCCAGGGGCCCGGTTGGTCTTTAAGGAAAAACCAACCCAACCATACTCCACCTACGTCCAAACCTTGGGAGGAGTATGCCAAAAGCTCCTTCTCACTTAGAGGAATTCAACGAAGTTGACGGTACGTCGATCGGACGTCTGAAGCTCAAGATATGAGTGTTTCCGCTCCGAGGGCCCGGTTGGTTTCGTGTACGAACCAACCCAGCCAAACTCAAAGTATTCCTAAACCTTGAGTGCGATATACCGAAACGACCATCTCATTCCAAGGATCACTACGCAACTGATGGTGCGTCGATCAGAGGTCCGTAGCCCAAGATATGGGCATTTGACCGAGAGTAGTCCGAAAATAGGGGGTCTGGGTCCGGCCTGGCCCGACCCAGTACCTCCTGGGTCGGCTGAAACGGGTCGACCCGGCCCGGTCGGCGACCCGGCCCGACGACCCGGCCCGGCCCGGAAGCCCGGCCTAGCCGGCGACGCGGCCAGCGCAGCCAGCACGCCGCGCGAGCGCGCCCAAGGGAGGGGATACGCCCCTCCTTTAAATCAAAACGGTGGCCCCCTTTAAGGGGCCGCACCAGGTGTACAACCTGAGGGTGTAACCCCCGGCTTTTCCCCTTTAATGGCCGACCAGCACAGGGCCGACCAATTTCTCGCCGCGGGACCCCGCGGTCCCGCGCCTTCCGGTGTCGGCGGCCGGAGTTCTGGCCGCCTTCTTCGAATTCCCCGATGGGTGGTTTTTCCGGCCACTACTTCCAGGATGGCTGCACATCCGTCCGGCATGGCGTGATGGTGTCGTACCCTTCCGCCGCGGTCCGGCTCCAGCTGCGGCCTTGTTCGCAATCCTCAGCGCAGCGCGACAGCGTCGCGTTTCTTCGTCGTGGCCCACATCGTTCACGTCTCCTTTCGCTCAAGCGTGGTGCAACGATGCATTACCGTCTTCGATAATCAAAACGAAGAATAGCAAAGGGGGGAGGGGTATTGGCCGTGTTTGTGTAGACCGATCCCCTCCCGTTATATCGATAGCAGTTTTCCGAAACGTAAAACGTTTAACCTTCACAATTTTTAATTTAAATAAAAATTGGAACATGGCCATCAAATTTATCTTTCATATTCGAAGGAAAGAATCACCAACATAAAATAGTCGAACCCCTACCTCGGTTCAGGAATGGTGCACGTCAATCGAGCCACAGAAGACAAGCGTTGCGGAGGTCGGGCATCGCGAGAAACGATCGTCGATTCCGTTGTCGTCGAGGTGCGTTCGAAGAGGAAACATCATTGGACGAGGACATCACATTCTTCGGCGGATATGTTCTTCGTTGAAGAACGATGTTCTTCATCGGAGTCCGAGGTGTTCTTCACGTTCTTCATCGAGGTTGAAGAAGAAGAAGACTTCACGCTTCCCAAATCTCTCAATGTGGAAAAAACTCTAAAAATAATAAAATAAGACCAAGTCTTAATTTTATTAACACAACTTAACCATTTGAAATTCAAGAGTTTGAAATTAAGTAACTAACCTTATTAATTATAACAAGTTGTCAAAAAAAATTAATGAAAGTGAGTTAATGGGGAGTTAGGAAGGTGAGGGGTTAAGTAGTTTAAAGGGGTAAGGTGAAATTTTGGGGCTTGTGTGGGCCCCACCCTTTCAATTATCCACACATGGGAAGTTGGGTGGATGTGGGCCCCACCACCAACTTCCCATGGGAGAAATTAACCACCTTGATATAAAATAAAATTGATCCATCAATTTTATTTACTTCTTAATTAAACCCCATTAATTAACTTCTTCTCCCGCACAAATGCAACTACGGTAAATGTTACCTTAAGTGATTACCGGCGTTGCGAGTTCATCGGTGCCATCGGATTTCAATTCCGATCACCGGTTCAAATGATTGGAAATCCTGCTCATTCGTTCACTGAACGTACCGGAGCCAAACTTCGGAAATTGATTCCGGGCAATCCGGGCCTCGGAATCAAGTGCTGTCAGAAACCGCGTTCTTGTAAAATTCCAAAGAAAATTAAGAAAAAAATTTTCCATGAAATTTACAGGTCTTTACATTACTCCCACCTCAGGGATTTACGTCCCCGTAAAGATACATCAAAACTAGGGAAACAAATGAGGGTACTGAGCATGCATCTGAGCCTCCCACTCCCAAGTGCTCTCCTGGAGGTTCTCGTGCTGCCATCTGATGCGCACTAGAGGAATTGACCATCCACGTAGGACCCACTCCTGTCGATCCTCGATCTCAACTGGAACCTCCGTAAATGTCACCCCATCGTCAACGTCAAGCTCCCCATGGTCAATGATGTGTGTCGGGTCGTGGATGTATCTCCTCAGCTGAGATACGTGGAAGACGTCATGCACCCGGTGCAACTGAGGTGGTAGAACCAGACGATAGGCCACCTCTCCAATCCTGCTGAGGACCTGGAACGGTCCGATGAAGCATGGAGACAACTTTCCTCCTCAGCCAAATCTCCGTAATCCACGTCGAGGTGAGACACACAAAAAGACGTGGTCGCCATCCTCGAACTCTAGTGGCCTCTGCCTCCTGTCAGCATAAGACTTCTGCCGGCTCTGAGCTGTCCTCATCCGCTCCTAGATAACTTGGACCTTCTCTGTCGTGGCCTGGACCATCTCCAGTCCCACAAGTGCTGACTCCCCAGGGTTTTTCCAGCACAAAGGAGATCTACAAGGTCGGCCGTACAACACCTCGTATGGTGCCATCCTGATGGTGGAGTGGTAGCAGTTGTTGTACGCGAACTCCACCAAGGGTAGGTGGTCCTCCCAGCTGCGACCAAAGTCGAGGACACATGCGCGGAGCATGTCCTCGAGAGTCTGAATGGTCCTCTCCGTCTGACCATCCGTCTGAGGGTGAAAGGCTATGCTCAGACGTAGCTGCGTCCCAAACACCTCCTATAACCCCTTCCAAAGACGGGAGGTAAAGCGAGCATCTCGATCGGAGAAGATAGATGATGGAACACCGTGAAGCCGTACAATCTCCTGAACGTAGAGTCATCCCATGCTCTCCACTGAGCCCTTCTCTCTGATGGGTAATAAGTGATCTGACTTGGTGAGTCGGTCGACAATCAACCAAATTGAGTCATGACCTCTGGAAGTGCATGGAAGTCCAGTCACGAAGTCCATAGATATCCCGTCCCACTTCCACTCCGGGACCTCCAAGGGCTGTACCAAGCCTGCTGGTACCTGATGATCTGCCTTCACCTGCTGGCAGGTGAGGCATCGAGAAACGAACTCTGCCACAACCTTCTTCATGCCCAGCCACCAGTGCTGTCATCTGAGATCCTGATACATCTTTTCCACTCCGAGATGTACTGCCAAGGGAGATGTGTGAAACTCTCTCAGCACCTCCTCCCGTAAAGCAACTGGTACCAAGGTACGTCATCTAAAAAAAGATGTCGTGCTCTTCTCCAAAGGAGAAACTATCAGGTTCCTGTCCTGAGGATATCTGTGCACGCTGCGTCTCACAGTCGGTGTCCCCATGCTGTGCCAAATTGACCTGATGTAGTAGAGGAGGAGTGACTATGAGAGACTGAAGGAAGGCTGCTCCATCTCTATCCATGAAGGATATCTGCAAAGAGGCTAGCTGCTCTGTCGCCTCCTCAAGTAGCTGAATGCCCGTCCTCCTGCTGAGGGCATCGACTACCACGTTCCCCTTCCCAGGAGTATAGACTATCTCAAAGTCATAGTCCTGGAGGAACTCAAGCCATTGTCACTATCTCAGATTCAGATCCTTCTGAGAGAAGATGTATCCGAGACTCTGATGGTCAGAAAAGACTGTAAAACACTCGCCCATCAGATAGTGTCGCCATGTCTTCAGAGCGAAGACCACTGCTGCTAACTCCAGGTCAAGGGTAGCATAGTTCTGCTCATGCGGCCTCAACTGACGTGATCCATTGGTGATCACTGCCCGCTCCTGCATCAGGAAACAACTGAGTCCGGTCCCTGATGCATCGTAGTAGACTACGTACCCTACTCCCTCCTCAGGCAACCTCTAGATAGGTGCGCTGGTCAATCTCTGTCTCAGCTCCTGGAAGCTCTGCTGACATCTGTCTGACCACACGAAGGGTTTCCCATTCTTCTTCAAAGCTGAGAGTGGTGCCGAAACTCTGGAGAAGTCTAGCACGAATCTCCAGTAGTATCCAGCTAGTCCCAAGAAACTCCGCACCTTCGTCACGCTCCTGGTTGGCTCCCAAGCTAGCACTACCTCGATCTTTGCAGGATCCACTGCAACTCCCACCTCAGAAATGACGTGTCACAAGAAGTGGACCTCACGTATCCACAACTGATGCTTTGAGAGATTTTCATAATGCTGGTGCTCTCGGAGTGTGTCTAATACAACCCGTAAGTGGTAGGCGTGCTCCTCCTCAGTCGTCGAGTAAATCAAAATGTTGTCGATGAAGACCACGACAAATCAATCAAGGTATGCCTGAAAGATCCTGTTCATGAGGGCCATGAACACTGCTAGAGCATTGGTTACGCTGAAGGGCATAAAAAAGAACCCATAGTGGCCATACCGACACCTGAAGGTCGTCTTCTTCACATCCTCGTCTCGAACTCTGAGCTGGTGATAGCCTGACCTGAGGTCTATCTTTGAGAACCACCGTGCTCCCTTGAGATGATCGAAGAGGTCATAAATCCTTGGTAGCGGATACTTGTTCCTCACTTTCACCTGGTTCAGGCGACAATAGTCGACACAAAGTCGCAAGCTCCCGTCCACCTTCTTGGTGAACAAAATCGGGGAAGCCCAGGGTGAAACACTGGTTCAGATGAACCCCTTGCCCTGCAAGTCCTCCAACTATACCCGTAGCTCTCGAAGCTCGGCGAGGGCCATCCCATTTGCTGGAGTCGATATCGGGGCTATCCCAGGGTACAGGTCAATATAAAAGTCTACCTCTCTACGAGGAGGTAGCCCTGGAACGTTGTCGGGAATGACGTCTGCATACTGATCCACCACTATAGGAAAACCAGGACTCTACACGTCAACTGCTCCTAGGATGAGGCTAGCCAACTGATGAGTAATGGGATGTCGTCTCCTCCGTGGAAGTCCATCCTATGCTGTAAAGGCTCCCTTATCGCCGGTGAAGGTGAACCTATTCCCGTCGGTGCGTACACATCGCACCTTGCGCCTAAAACAGTCAATCTATGTGTGGACCGTAGATAACCAATCCATTCCCAAGATGACGTCGTAAGGCCTCGACGTCGCTACAAGAAGATCCCAGCCGAAGCTCTCGCCTCCTAGAGTAGGCTCACACTGCCGACACCAGTGCGTAATCGTCGAGTCTTCTCCCGTAGGAGTCTCTAGTCGTAAGGATCAAGCCAACAACTCTGTCGGAATTTCCGAGCACCGAATAAGGGCAGTGGATATGAAAGAGTGACTCGCTCATGTGTCTATAAGTACTGCAGCAAGGGTGGAATAGACATAGATAGTACCTAGAATCATCTCGGGCGCTCCGTGGTCGTAGGCCTATGCTGCCTCTAGCTGTGCGTGTCTCTGCCCGCCAGCTTCCTGTGGTCGGGGTGGACCTCCTGGTGGTGGTGGTGGTAAAGCCTCTAAGCGTCTCCCACCACCTGCTACTCGGCCAGCTCCTCTGCCTCGTCCGCCTCCTCCCTGCATATCGCCACGGTCGACCCACTGCCTCTGCCTCGGTGGTCCCTCAATCATCTGATGCTCCTCGGCACGGCGTGTCGGGCAGTCACGAGCCATGTGGCCCTGTCCGCCGCATGAGTAGCACTGTCTGCCTCTCGATAGACTGGCTCCACGCTGTGTGCCCTGCACTGCTGAGCCAGTGTCCTGGGGTCGTCTGCCTGAGGGTCTGGTCAGCCTGGACCCATGAGTCATCCATCGACTGCCTTCTGCAGAAGACTCTGCTATGTGCCACCCTACGGTGGGTCTCGGTGCTGGTGTAGTCTCAGAAAGAAAGCTCTCGATCAAAAGGGCTCGCTCCAGTTCTCCTGTCTGAGTCAGAATGCTGAGGGAGATCAGCGATGCCCTGATCTCGTGTCTCAATCCATTCTAAAAAGTTTGGTCCTGGAAGAATGGGTCCCATACCATGTCGGTCAAGTAGCGTGAGAGATCGGTAAATCTCGCCGAGTACTGGGCGACCATCATGCTGCCCTGCCGTAGCTGAAGAAGCTCCTGAATGCGCACCGCACGGAGGGTGGCTGGGACAAACTCTGAGTGGAAGAGGCTCTCAAAGTCTATCCAGAGTAGAGATGCCTCATCGTGCACCTGGAGCATCAAGCTCCACCATCGGCCCGCATCTGTGTGCAGTAGGCTCGCCGCGAGGATCACCATGAGGTTTGCTGGTGTCCTCACTAACCAAAACACATGTACCACTTCATCCAGCCAGTCCTCGGCCGCCTGGGGGTCTGTCTCCCCACGGAACCTGGGTGGTCACTGGCGCTGGAACTCAAGCAGTGCACCGAGGCGACGTGCATCATCAGCGGCTGGTGTTGGAAGTATCAGTGGCTCGGTGGGTAAAGCTACCGCTGGTGCCACTGCTGAAAAAGGGCCCTGCACCGAGGCCTCGTCGCTCGGTGGGCTGTCGTCACGCTCGACTCTCGGAACCCTAGCTAGATTCCATTGTGGGGCTATCCTGAAAAGGAAACAGGTGAACCATGGTTAGAATAGTATACCTGGTGAGCTGATACAAAGTAATCACAAAGAAAAATTGAAACACACATGCAATCAATGTTTTCGTGCATTAAGTCGGAAATCAGAAGTCAGGGTCCTGGTGTACGGATACGTCGCCCGCCGCACCAACACTGGACTCCCTGGACTGATAACCACACCCAATACACTAAACACTATTGCTTCACATAGTAGAAAGATCAGAGCTCCGAGTTCTGTGGTAGAACCGAACTCCTATGATACCAATTTGTCACGACCCGTCCTCGGGGCCCGTGCCATGACTACCCCAAGCCCGCCTTCCATAGGCCAGGGGCTGGCGACTAGCACCAAGGCGTAAATTACGGTAAAGGGAAGGAATTTCCTTTGTAAATTAAACACGCACCACAGAGTAAGCAAGTGGAAAAAGTAAACACTAAGTAAAAACGGGTACAACAGTAAGTGCGGAAAATTAAGTGGGCCAGTATACAAACCCAAACTGAAAGTAAAGTACAACTCAAAAGGGAAAACAACAACTGAAAAGTAAAATCCGCCATGCCGAGCTGTCCACTGGGAATCCCACCTAAAGGGTGGGTACAGATAGCTCCACTGTTCCTCGGGTCCCGTTGTCCGCTCTGAGTATGTCCCGCCCAGTGGTCCACCTCCAGGTACCGTCCTGCTCCACAAGCCCCCACCACGATCAGCGCTTTCCGTCGTCTGCAACCAACACAACATAGTGCGGGCATAGCCTATGCAGGGGTGAGTATAAGCTACTCAGTAGGGACCCCGAGACCCCCGAAGGTCTCCCAAAATCCACAAGGATAAAGCACAAAAGAACGATACAATCACAAAGTGACAATCGACACTGCTTAGGTATATTCCCATACATATAACTAAGTCATCAATTCCAGTACGCTCCAACCTCCGAGCCCAAGTACAACCCAGTCCACACATGAAAGTATATGTATTCCACACGGGAAAGAAAAACGTAATCCACACATGATAGCACAACACAATCCACACAGGAAAGAAAACAGGATTAATCTCAAACTGGTATACTTCTTCAAAGACGATAGAGATGATCACTGATCCATCTAAGTCGTCGGACCCACAAAGGATCGATAGGTACTAACCCCCGCAAAGACCCACACAAGATCGGTAGGAAACTAACCCCCACAAAGACCCACACAGGATCGGACCCACACAGGATCTGTAGGTGCTGGATCACACAGAACCGCTGAGTGCTGACCCACACAGGATCGGACCCACACAGGATCCGTAGCACTGATCCACATAGGATCATTGAGTTCTGTAGTCGTCGTTGTCGAATCCACTGAGGATCTCTGTACAGTCGTCGTCGCAGTCACAGTAGCAGTTGCAGTCACAATAGCAGTCGCAGCCAGTACTGGGGTTCCCGTACACAACAAGCTCGTTCGGGAGGGTCTGATCCACGAGCGAAGAGGCTGATCCTTCAACTGACACATAGTCCATAGGTGATGTATCTAAAAGTTCTGTATCGTCAATAGGAACTCAACGTCGTAGACGACGCGTCGATCGGACGCCCGGTCTGAGAGTTATTGGCTTTTTCGTCCAAGGGGCCCGGTTGGTTATTAAGGCTAAACAACCCGACCATACTCCACCTGCGTCCAAACCTCGGGTGGAGTATTCCAAAATATCCTTCTCACTTAGAGGAATTCAACGAAGTCAACGGTACGTTGATCGGACATCCAATGCTCAAGATATGAGCGTTTCCGCTTCGAGGGCCCGGTTGGTTTCGTGTACGAACCAACCCAGCCAAACTCAAAGTATTCTGAAACCATGGGTGCGATATACCGAAACGGCCGTCTCGTTCCAAGGATCGCTATGCAACTGATGATGCGTCGATCAGAGGTCCGTAGCACAAGATATGTGCATTTGACCGAAAGTAGTCTGAAAATAGGGGGTCTGGGTCCGGCCCGACCCGACCCAGTACCCCCTGGGTCGGCCGAACTGGGTCGACCCGGCCCGGTCGTCGACCCGACCCGACAACCCGGCCCGGCCCGGAAGCTCGGCCCGGCCAGCGGCGCGGCCAGCGCGCCGCGCGAGCGTGCCCAAGAGAGGGGCTACGCCCCTCCATTAAATCAAAACGGCGGCCCCATTTAAGAGGTCGCGCCAGGTGTGCAACCCGGGGGTGTCACCCCCTGGCTTTTCCCCTGTAACGGCCGGCCAGTTTCTCGCCACGGGACCCCGCGGTCCCACGCCTTCCGGCCGCCTTCTTCGAATTCTCTGGTGGTTGGTTTTTTCGGCCGCTACTTCCAGGATGGCTGCACATCCGTCCGGCATGGCGTGACTGTGTCGTGCCCTTTCGCCGTGGTCTAGCTCCGGCCGCGGCCTTGTTCTCAATCCTTGGTGCAGCGCGACGGCGTCGCATTTCTTCGTCGTGGCCCGCATCGTTCACGTCTCCTTTCGCTCAAGCGCGGTGCAACGATGCATTACCGTCTTCGCTAATAAAAACGAAGAATAGCAAAGGGGGGAGGGGTATCAGTTGTGTTTGTGCAGACCGATCCCCTCCCGTTATATCGATAGAAGTTGACCGAAACGTAAAACGTTTAACCTTCACAATTTTTAATTTAAATAAAAATTGTAACATGTCCGTCAGATTTATCTTTCATATTCGAAGGAAAGAAACACCAACTTAAAATAGTCAAACCCCTACCTTGGTTCAGGAACGGTGCACGTCAATCGAGCCGTGGAAGACGAGCGTCGCGGAGGTCGGGTGTCGCGGGAAACGATCGTCGATTCCGTTGTCGTCGAGGTGCATTCGAAGAGGAAATGTCGTTGGAAGAAGACATTGCGTTATTCGGCGGAGATGTTCTTCGTTGAAGAACGATGTTCTTCGTCAAAGTCTGAGGTGTTCTTCACGTTCTTCGTCGAGGTTGAAGAAGAAGAAGAATTCACGCTTCCCAAACCTCTCAATGTGGCAAAAACTCTAACAATAATAAAATAAGACCAAGTCTTAATTTTATTAACACAACTTAACCATTTGAAATTCAAGAGTTTGAAATTAAGTAACTCACCTTATTAATTATAACAAGTTGTCAAAAAAAATTAATGAAAGTGAGTTAATGGGGAGTTAGGAAGGTGAGGGGTTAAGAAGTTTAAAGGGGGAAGGTGAAAGGTTGGGGCTCATGTGGCCCCACCCTTTAAATTATCCACACATGGGAAGTTGGGTGGATGTGTGCCCCACCACCAACTTCCCATGGGAGAAATTAACCACCTTGATATAAAATAAAATTGATCCAACAATTTTATTTACTTCTTAATTAAACCCCATTAATTAACTTCTTCTCCCACACAAACGCAACTACGGTAAAGGTTACCTTAAGAGATTACCGGCGTTGTGAGTTAATCGGTGCCTTCAGATTTCAATTCCGAGCACCGGTTCAAAAGATAGGAAATCCCACTCGTTCGTTCACTGAACGTACCTGTGCCAAACTTCGGAAATTGATTCCGGGAACTCCGGGACTCGTAATCAAGTGCCTTCAGAAACCGCGTTCTTGTAATATTCCAAAGAAAATTAAGAAAAAATTTCCCTTGAATTTTACGTGTCTTTACACACCCTATATGGACCTTATATTACCCTTAAACAATATTATAGGGTGAATGAAAGGGGTTTCTTCTTGATTTAATGTTAGTTACAGAAGTTTTGGTTCCAATATTATCTATTTCTTCCTTACTCATTTTTTATTATTGTTTTTCTTCTCATAATAATGTTTAATTCTTTCTTGAATGGATTCTAGGTTGAGGGTTTGACACTGTTCCTTATGATTTTTCATTTTTAGGGTGAGAAGCATGTCTTATGACTTTTATACACCCCATATTTGATATCTCAGGTCATTTTTCTTTGATTTGAGGTGGGTTTCCCCTTTAATTTAGACATGAAATTCTAGAAAAATAATTTCTTGTTTGTTTACCCTACGATTTTAATATAATGTTGTAGCCTTAGGACAATTTAATGTTTATTAAAAAAATTAATTTTTTTGTAGGATTTTCATTGAAACTGATGTTTTATTTCTGTTTTTTATGATTAATAAATTTTTTTATTATCCATACATACCAAATCCTTAATGAAATGCGTGAATTCAATTTATAAATGAATTAAAAATTTAAAAAAATTATTTTGTTTACCAATGGGTACCTATATGTTTTCATGTTCCTTTAAATGGTTTTTTTGGTTCTTTAGGAAGGAATTTTATGATTTGGTTTTTAAAAGATGATAATGAGTCTAAAATCACACATTTATAAGAGTTTTTATTTATTAAAAACACATCCTTAGAAAAAAAATAAGGGGATATTATCACGAAGGGTGCTCATGATCTATTTTTGTTAATAGTTCATACTTTGTACAGTGGGAGATTATTAGTCTAGGATCTGTTGAATCATTGGGAGGGGTGGAGGGTTAATTAGATATATCTTTTTTTGAGTAATTCTATTTTAACCTATCATATTAAAACTATTAATGTTCATAATTAACTCAATGGTTTCTCACACCCTCACTCTATTGTGAATTAATAAATAAAGTGTGTATCAAAAAGGTATTTATAAGGTTTTTATAAAATTCCTACTGATTTCCACATGGGTTATTACCCCCAACAAGGATTCCCCACTATAATAATATTACAATTGAAATAGTCTCATGTTTCTATAGGATTGTGACTAGTTATAACCCAAAATCACCTTATCTTCGTTAATTAGATATACTCACTAGTCCTAAGACTCTTCTTCAATTTGTTATACCCCCAGTTACAAGGGCCTCCTCTTTCTATATAGATCATATAAAAAAATTTATCATTTTTCATTACATTTATATTTCTCCATGTTATTATAGGACCAATATTTCTTATTTTCCCCCGTGAGAATATAAAAAACAATGATGGTCTCAAGAATCATTAAAGATACGGTGTGATTGGGATTTTCCTAAGCTTTCTTGAACACTCAGATCTATCACCTTCAGGGCCTCAACTGCCCTTATTCTCTCCATGATACTGGATGTACCAAACTCTCATAAATCACTTCACAAAAAGTACATGAGTTCTCAATTATTTCAATATTCACTTGTTTCTATTTTTATTTCACAAACTATATATATATATAATAAAAAAATATTTTAATTGAATATTTAATTTCCATTGATATTTGGAAATTCCGGAATATTCATCAGGTGTGATATTATTCCATTTAACAAAGTAAATGAATTTTCCAATTTATTCCTAATTTAATTTTCATTAAAATATTATTTTAAACCTCTTAAAGACTTAATATTTATTCATTCACATAAAATTTTAATATCTATGTTTTTAATAATTCCTCAAATATAACTTCTTCAAAATCATTTGATGTCTATATGCGTATGAGCACATGTATCTATGCCACATAGACCTTATTATATTAATAATTTCGATTTATGAAAATCTCACGTACAGAATAAGTATATAATCCCTTATTTTTTTCTTAAACACCTAGTTATTCCCTTACATGGATTTAATTTGTCAACCTATTTCACATTGAATACATAGTAGTATATAACAACATTATTTTCTATAGTTACATAGAAGTATCTGGCTACATTATTCCCTTTAGCTATATAGCTGCGTTTTATTACATAAATTCACCTATATCAATAGATTTTCTTATGTAGTAGCATTTTCTTATACTGATTCACCTATGTGTAGAAACAATTATGCTACAAATTCCTTATGTGAACCTATAGAGTTACAAACTTCACTCAAACTGACTCATGTCTTCCTCAGATAACTTCAAGACCTTATTAATCACTTCAATTATCCTCAAAAATATTATTTACCATGCTACTTTATGTTTCAAGACTTTTCTTTAATCTTTCTTATAATCATCATAATAATCATCATAATTTCATTTCTAAATTTTCATAAACTTATCTAATCAATTAATTCAAGCTGTATTCTCTTGAATCTATTTCCTTATATCATGGAAGTACCTAAATCATCTTATGGACTAACATGAATTTTTTTTTCAATCATGGAATCCAATGCCGTGAAAGGAATTCATAATAATACTTTATTAATCATCATTACTACAATAAAAAAATATTGAAACTATTGAAAATAATTGCGATACTCACTTGGAAATTAAAATATATCACTATGAATTTATTGGAAATATAATATTTCCTCAATGTCAATATGTTTACTGGTGTGAATTATTTTGTCTCGATCTTATTTTAAATTAAATTAAGTTATCAGTTTATGATTATTATAATTTCTCTTTTTTCATATCAGTATATTCTGATCCTCTTATCTCTTTAATAGATCTAGGATAATGATGACACCACATATTTCACTTCGAATAGACCCTTTAGTTGGCCTAAGCATAGTATACATGTTCTATCCCAGTATAATAAACATGTTTGATACATCCATGGTTTTCTATGTAGTCCAAACACTACCTTTCATGTGATTTTATGCTTAGAATATTCAAAATTCTCGAATAGGTTTTACATACATTTTACCTTCACACATATAAAAAACCATTAAAATAGTTTTCTTAAAATCCATATAAATTTTACTTTTTCTATGGTTTTAATAGCCAACACTCCCCCATAATAAGTTCATTATAACAAATTCTTGTATGTTTGGTCTTCACACCATTAAATTCAGTTTTCAAAAGATGTCCAGAAAATCCGTGTTTTGAAGATAGCCCCTTATATTTTCTCCCCATAAAAGGATTAAATATTGTCACTCATTATAGAAACTTTTTTTAGTATAACTCTTTCGGAATCTCATATTCATTATTGTATAGTGTTTACATATCTCACATTATTATTTAATTCCATGAATGTTAGTTCGAAACCCAACAAATATTAGCAAAGAATGAGAGACCATTTTGAGTATTAGATACAACATTCCTGATGAGAGATTCCTCTAAAATAGGGCCATTATTTTCATCTAATAACAAAATGGGAATATTTATTTAAAATATTATACTAATTTTCAGTCACATCCTTTTGATTGTGCTCTTTTTTTACTTGAACTATATCTCATTATAGAAATAGAATTTTCCACATCATTCCGTTGGATATTTATGATCCCAATTATATATAACTTCCCATCATTTTTCATTTCAACTTCTGAGTCCACATTATTTCCTTTACCCTTAGCACGTTTTCAACTTATTTTTATTTTTTTATCCAATTCCAATTAATTTGGTGAAAATACGTGGGACTCTTTATAAACATTTTCAGTCATCTCATAAACATTACATTAGTTACTAATATTTTATTTTGAAATATATTCCCCACCATGGAATTTTGAACCACTCCTTTAAAAATTTTTATGCAAACCTCATCCATCTGATCATGAAAAATACATCAAATACATATTTTTTTTCAATAATATGGAAAAAAATTAATTAGGAAGATATGGTAAATACATAGTCTGTGGTTTTCTCCTTTGTTATTTTCCCCATAATCACATAGAAACCCCCTAGATTCAATCCACTTTATTGGTAAAGACATATTGAACAAAAAAAATAGGATTTGTGTCCATTTTTTCTATAACATAATTAAACCGTTGAAAATTTGATTTTTTAAATTGGTTGTATATCTACAATGATTTGTGTTATTGATTTCCATTTTCAAAATACACCACACTTTTATTATGGTATTGTTCCCACCATGGAATATTCTTCACTTCCTTGGATAAATAATATTGCCTCTTAGTTTTCTTGGAATATGTTTCCTTATGTTTTGTTTTTACATCTATACTTATTGTTTAAACATGTATGTTTTAAATGTTATTTTGTGTATATATACCTTTTTCTTGTGAACTCTTATTCTCATCGGTCTAATAAGATTCCCCATTTACCAAAATCTTTAAAAATATGTATTATGTATACTTTTTCAACTCATGATATACTATGATACATATGGATTGTATCTAACATAGTTATTATTCCTTTAAAGCTAGTTATTCCCAGAGATATATGATCATAATTTCTTATATATCTTTAAAATTATTTTACTTATTCATTGAATCAGGGAATCTCACATCATTTTTAAACATACTCTTCTTCTCAAAATCCAACTTTTTTTTCTTTTTCAAGCGTCTTCTTCTCATTCTATAGGTATTTTATATATCCCATGTATAGTTCAAATTTTTATTTTATCTCCCACACAAGTTTTTTCCTTTAATCTCTGTAATTATCAATACATGATGTATCAAATCCATTCTCAACATGGTCAAATAGAGTGACTTCAATTTATGGTTCTCAAGAGGTGTTATATTTTTATTTTTTTAGGATAAAGTTTATTTTTTTATTAAACCAATTATTCACCCATTATTTTATCTTCTCATCATACAAATTTCATTCATATTCATAAACCTACTTATTTTGGAAATATTTTACAATATATCCATCATTATTACAGTTATAAAGTCTTGGTATATTATTTCCTTTTCCCTTAACTAATATTTTTCATAGAAGAGTGACAAGATGGTTGAATAATTGTTCATCCTTGATATCTATTTCTTTAGGTTCTTTTGTCTCTTATTATCTAATATTTAAATTTATCATGGTTTTAAGATCAATTTCATCTTTTTTAAATCTTTTCTAAATATGGTACCATTACCATATCATAATCTATTATTATGTTTTGTATATAATTAGTTATTAAATCATATATTTCGTATATGGTTGATGTTTTTTTGAATCAAACCAATCTGGAAAATTACTCATTAGTTTTTTTGACAATGATGGAATCTAATTTATTCTCACCAAACCCCTAATTATTTCCCACAATCACATTTACTTGGTAAAAATATACTTTCATATCTTTATAATCATAAATTTAAATGTTTTTTTTACTATCTCCTCTAAATATGAATTACGACTTCCATGAATGTGAAATTACCATCATAGATACTTCTCTATTTTCCTTAGATATTCTTAATAGTATGGAGACCCATTAAATTATTATAAAATTTATCTAATAGAAACATCATGATGGAATTTTTGAGCCTCTCCATATAAATTAATATTCATCTTTTCTAATTATTCCAAAGTCACACCATCATAAATGGGTTCCAATACAAATTTTATAGAATCTCTCACTACTAGGCCAAGTGATCAGAGGTAGGGTAGCATTATATTTATAACAACCCATACTTTACATTCATTGTTATTACTTCATAATTGAATCATACTTATTACAACATATAACAAAACTATGAAAGGACCGTATATGTATAGTGTCTTTAGAAACTGTGAAACATAAACAACTGGTTCATAAATCATCTATGTTGTATCCCATTTGTTTCATCATATCTAGAGTAAGTTTTGGAATATTCTATATAATAACCTTATTCCAGAATAGGGGAAAAGAAAACATAAAAAAGGGTGATCTCAAATGCTCAGTAAGGGTAACCAAAAAAATTTCAATCATATCATATTCTTAAGAACATAACATTTTGAAAATCTTATCCTGTAAAAGAGATCATAATATCATGACATGGGATCAATAATATAGTGAAATGTAATCCAAATAATCATAACATAAAACATGAAACTTTTTGGAATACACACATAATCATATAGAATCATTTCTTATTAGTCAAGACTCATTTCCAAGACAATCTTAGCGGACAAAGTCCATTTCTGAACCGTGTTCACTCCTCGTTTTAGTCCTGTTTCACTGAATCATATTAACCTGCCATTCCAGCCATGTCTATCTCATGAGATATAAATCTTTACCCAATTCACTGGTGGGAGATATAGGTCCCACCCATCTCATAATGATACCATTCTTATGTGTGCCACAGAATCATAAATCATACATCATAGCATAACCCATGTAATAAAAATAGGATTCTTAAACATCATGCCATCATAACGTAATCCATATAAGATAAATAGACATCATAAAAATAATTCCATCATAACATAATCAAATCAATGTAAAAATAGGGATATAAACAGAGCCCTATATTATCTTAGATGGAAAATAATTTTGATAAAACAGTTGAACTTCATTCTTGAGGAAAATATCCTTTCTACTTAAATTTTTTTCCTTTATTAACATGTCATAATATTTTAAAATAAAATAATTTGATTAAAAATAAATATGAAAACTTGTAAAGTAAGCTTCATGGATATAATTTTCTAAAAATCCATTCAGGCTGTATAAGTTAAAAAACATTCTTCTCGTACTTTGGCTGGAAAAGTCAAAAAGTACCTCGACAAAAGATTCCTTTCATTTATTTTACTAAAAAATCACTAATGGGTAAAATTTGATTTAGAAAATTTTAGTAGGATATAAATAATATTACATATTGAGGAAACATGGATTTGGATGATAAATACACCCATGTAAATACCAAAGTATAAACAATCTCGGATAAAAATGAGACTGTGAGATTTTCCCTTACCTTAGGTATGATTTTCTTCGTACGTGTCCAAAACTCCTGTATAATGATTTAAATATTGTTATTGACTTATTAAAGAATCTCAATCATTGTTATGATATCATATATGGTCATATTCTTAGCTTTGTATTAGTAATATTTCATTGCTACTTATTATTCGGGTGTTTATTGCCTTTTGTTCTTATGCTTGTTTTGTCGAATAAATTCTTATTCTTATTTTTAGGATATAGAAACTTCGTTTCCAGTATGGTATTAGTGTAATATATATCATATTTATTCATTAAATTCATTTATATAATCATTATTCAATGATGATCATGTAGAACGAGTCGCATCACATCGTGGAGATGATATTCTGTACGTACGCACGAGCAATGATATTGTTACCATGATCGTGGAATTGTATTGGAGTGTAAGTATAATATTTCAAAATCAATATCATTTTACAATAATAATATATAGTTATTATTTACACCATTATACACATCCAAGTAAGGTGGTGGTGTAAAACTGATTACACCACGGCGTGGAGACGGTATTTCGTACGTACGCACGCGCGATGATTTCATTTTCCGTAGGATGGATAAAAGGTGAAATAGTATTGTTTCATATTTATAATAACATATAATTATATGAGTGATACTGATGTTATTTCTTAATAATGAAACAACTAATGAAGAAGAAGTAGAAGAAGGAATAAATTTGAAAGAATCGGTAACAGATATTACCTCTTTTTCGACACGCCTCTTTGAAACCTCATCTTAGGGCACTAAAATTGGTCTTTGTAGAAGACCAGGAGCTCTAGAATATTATTAGGTAAGTGTAGAGAAATTGGAAGGTGTTGGACATGCTTGAAGGCTCAATGTGGTGTGAGGAGGAGAGGGAGGAGGTTCCCTTTTATAAGGGAGGAGAGGGGCACTTTAGAAAAAACATAAAATATTATTTTATTATAAAGTCATATTCAGTTTTTAATAGCTCCAAATTAATTTATTTCAAATAAAAGTTTGGGATGGGTAGAACGCCTCTCAACCAATAGATTTTAGATATGTTTAGGTTACAATTTTAACCTTATAATTTAGATTTAACTTTAAGTTAAATAATTTAACTTTTACCGTGTCTTCTTGATTTCATACACTATATGGTTAATAAACATACTAAAACAAGACAAACGAAACCCAACTGGTTCATTATTAAAATATATAACCTTATCTAAGTCATTTTTCCGAAACATAGATTTTTAAGAATAAAATAACAATTAATAATATAATATTTGTTTTAAAAACTATTTTATGTCAATTTTCACACTATTTGGTAATTGATTTTTTTGAAAATAATAACAGAATTATTAGTTCGAATTTTTTTTATTGAATCATTAATAATATGTCATATTAACTTATAAAATTAGTGTAATTCATGAAATGTTTCAAATTACATTTATTTGGGTATTTATAATATAAATTATGTAAATATTTCGTTAAGAAGGTAATTACTGCATCATCATTGTGTCATAAATAAATTACATTATTTAAAGTCTAAAAATTATAAATAAAATATAATTATGTGGGAAATTTCATTATATTTCTAATGAATATTTATAGTCGAATTTATATTATTTATAACCCTATATTAAAAAACTTTTAGTTATTAACCTTTGATTTTAACTATTTTAACCTTTCTTTAAATAAAATAATATTAAATAACCTAATCTAATCTAGGTGGACCTAAATGGTCATATTTTATTCATAAGGTTGTTTTAGGTCTAATTAAACTTATCCAATAGAATTAGGACACGTGTTAGGGTAATAACAATACCAATTTTACCCTTAATTACCCTATTTACTTTTAACCGGGGTAAATAAAAGTAAAAAGTTACTATTCAAAAAAAATTATTTTTATCTTATTGAAACACATTTTACTCCTTGATGTTAACCGTGTCTCTCATAGTTTCGAAATTCCACTCACAGAAGTGGTAAAATTATGTTTTATGTAAATTTTCAAACTCTCCTAGGAGGTGGGTAAAAGACGGTGAAAAGTTCAATACAATTTTTATATATCTAAAATTATTATAAAATGACTCCAATAAATTACATTGAACTTATGTTGGTAATATGTATCAATTTTTACCTAAAATAAATTTAAATAAAATAAATAATTATTTAAATAAAAAGTTGGTTTTTAAATAGTAACCCAGTGTTTTCACTATTCATCAAAAAATTGAAAGTTTTCAGAAAAATTCCAAAAATTCACCCTAGGCTAATTTCGATATTCTAAATCCAAAAATTAAGTGAATTTTGAAAGATAAAATTTATAAAATTTCAAAAAGTGGGACTTACTATTCATAACAGCAAATTTTAATAATATTTTAATAGCATATCGTTGTTTAGTGAAACTCAGTATTGCGTACAACGCAAGCTATCGAGGAAGGTCGCGATTGCATATAAAGAAAACCAATCTAGTGTTGTGTGTAGTGAAATATTCCTTTGATGATGTACATAACATAAGAACAAAATTTTTCTCATAAAAATCTCAGGTGTAACATTCTACCCCCCTTAAAATGAATTTCACCCTCGAAATTCGTCACTTTGTAACAAAAAGATGAGGATACCTCTCCCTCATCATATCGTCAAGCTCCCATGTATCTTATTCTAATTTGTGGTTCCTCCATAAAACATTCACCAACCGAGTGGTCTTGTTCCATATAACTTTTTCACTACGATCCAGAATCTCTATCGGCTGTTCTTCATAAGAAAGATCTTGCTCCAGCGGTACAACTTCTGAGCTGAGTACATGTGAAGGATTGGGTATGTACTTTCTCAGGAGAGATACATGTAATACATCGTCAACTTGAGAGAGATTCGGTGGAAGCGGAAATCGGTAAGCTACCTTCCCAACATGATCCAGTATTTCGCAAGGACCGATATACCTAGGGCTTAGCATTCCGTTATTTCCAAATCTCGTTACTCTCTTCCAAA
Source organism: Viscum album (assembly GCA_963277665.1). NCBI lineage: Eukaryota > Viridiplantae > Streptophyta > Magnoliopsida > Santalales > Viscaceae > Viscum > Viscum album. The sequence continues at coordinate 1,627,383,845 of OY728121.1, read as the reverse complement.
GAGATATTCGTAAGAACAATTTATCACCCACTTCAAACTCTATGTATTTTCTTCAGTTATTGGCATAACTTTTTTTGTCGACTCTGAGCTGCTCTTATGTGTTGTTGGATAGATCAGACCTTTTCTGCCATCTCATCAACAAGATCAGGTCCTAATAGCTTTCTTTCCCCAACTTCATCCCATCAAGTTAGAGTCCTGCATTTTGTTACATAGAGAGCTTCATAAGGATCCATCTGAATACTGGAGTGAAAGCAATTTTAATAAGAAAATTACACCAAAGGTAAGTATTGATCCAAAACTCCTCTGAAATCCATAGATCAAGCACTCAACATAAATTCTAGAGTTTAAATTGTCCTCTTAGACTGACCGTCTATATGAGGATGATAAGCAGTGCTGAAACTTAACTCTGTATCTAAATTATACTGAACACTTCGCCAAAACATCGAGGTAAACCTCAGATCCCGATCAGATATAATGGAAAGTGGTTCTCCTTTTAATCTTACCACTTCGTTCACATATATCCTGGAAAGCTGATCAAGAGAGAAATCCTCTCTAATAGTAATGAAGTGTGCTGACTTTGTAAGACGATCAACTATGACCCAGATAGCATTATTGCCTTTGGATGTTTTAGGAAGTCCGGTGACAAAGTCCATAGTAATTTTTTCCCATTTCCATTCGGGTGTGGGTAATGGTTGTAACATCCCCTTAGAATTTTGTCTCTAAACTTTAACAAGTTTACAAACCACGCATCGAGAGACATATTCAGCAACATCTCTTTTCATGCCATCCCACCAAAAGTACTATTTCAAATCCCTATACATCTTCGTGATTCCAGGATGAATAGAGAATGAATAACTATGAGCCTCATCCAGCAAATCCTTCTTTAATTCTAGGATGGGAGGAACACAAACCCAGTTCCTGAACCTTATTATATCATCACAATCAAAGTGATATTCAGGAACATTTCTCACCTTCTTTTGTAACTCTACATCTTCTTTTTGTGCCTATTTAATCTTCACATGTAGAGATGGTTGAACATTCATTAGAGAAAAATAAGATTTTTCCCTTCCATTATAATTCCAAGATCCATCCTTTGTAAATCCATAAATATTGGATCTTTTGTGATCCTCATCATGGATAAGCTACATGGTCTTATCTACTTAATGCATCTGCCATCTTGTTTGCTATCCCAGGGTGATAATGAATTGAGAAGTCGTAATCCTTAATCAGCTCCAACCATCTTCTTGGGAACATATTCATCTCCTTTTGTGTGAAAATATACTTTAAACTTTTATGATCAGTATAAATATCACACCTTTCTCCATAAAGATAATGCCTCCAAATCTTTAATGAAAAGATTACTGCAACTAACTCCAAATCACGAGTAGGGTAATTTTTCTCATGGATTTTCAACTGTCGTGAAGCAGAAGCTATCACCATATCGTTTTTCATGAGAGCACACCCCAATCCCTTCTTGGATGCATCACTGTAGAACACAAACCTTTCTCCACTACAAGGCAGTGTGAGCACAGGTTCACTGGATAAACTTATTTTTAACTCCTTGAAATTCTCTTCACATTCTTCTGTCCAAACAAACTTAACTCCTTTCCGAGTCAATTTGGTGAGTGGGTTAGATAATCGTGAAAAATCGTTCACAAAATGTTGATAATATCTAGCCAAACCAAGAAAACATCGGATCTTAGTTACAGTTGTTGGTCTCAACCATCTTCCAATAACCTATGTTTTTTCTAGATCCATATATATCCCCTCTTTTGAGATTATGTGACCCAAAAATGAAACTTTTTGAAGCCAAAATTCACACTTGGTAAATTTGTCATAAATCTTCTCCTTTCTCAGGGTCTTTAATACAATTGCCAAGTGATCTTCATGTTCTTCCTTACTCTTTGAATAGACAAGAATATCATCTATTAAAACTACCACAAATTGATCAAGATAGTCTCTAAATAATAAATTTATTAGGTCCATGAAGATAGTAAGGGAACTAGTAAGACCAAATGGCATCACTATAAATTCATCGTGTCCATACCTTGTATGGAAAGCCGTATTTGGTATATCCTCCCTTTTGTCCCTTAATTGATGATACCCTGAACGAAGATCAATCTTGGAAAAGTATTGAGCTCCGTGTAGTTGGTCAAATAAGTCATCAATGTGTGGGAGAGGATATTTGTTCTTGATAGTAATCTTTTTAAGTTCTCGATAATCAATGCAGAGTCTCATTGATCCATCTTTCCTCTTAACAAACAGAACATGTGCTCCCCAAGGTGATGCACTATGGTGTATGAATACCTTATCAATATTCTCTTGGAGTCACTTCTTCAATTCCTGCAACTCAATTGGGGCCATTCTATAAGGTGTCTTTGATATAGGCACAACACCCGGTATGAGTTCTATTGAAAACTCAACTTCATGATTTGGTAGAAGACCTGGAAATTCCTTTGAAAAGAAATCATTAAACTCCCGTAAAATGGGAATATTCTTAATCGTGAGTTTCTCTCCAACCATTTGAGATAAATAACCTTCATTTAGTGGAATCAAGACCCATAAGATGGAAGAAATTTCCACCAGAAGGTTATGTTCATCCTTACATTGATAGACGATCATAGATTGATCTGGAATATGAAATGTGACTTCCATTATTTGGAAATTGATATGATATCCATATAAAGAATGCGAATCTATGATAATAATCACATCAAATTCCACTATAGGAAGGATCAAAAGATTTGTAGGAAGAAATTACCCAAAAACATCAATCAGAGAAGAATTATAAACTTTTGATGAGAATGTTGTGCCATTAGGGGTTGTTACAGGTAACTCAACATCTAATTGTTGAGTTAATATGATGATTCCCTTAGAAAATTCTTCATAAATAAAAGAGTGGGTGGATCCATAATCAAATAAAACATTTTCTACTTTAGAGTGGATGGTAAGTGTACCTTTCACCACTTCATTATCGTACTCCACATCGCCGATAGAAATTTCTTGTGAATTTCCTTTGTCTTTAGGCTTAAGAGTTTGTTGACATAGATCATCATCAACAACCCTTGGATTAGGGAACTGATTTGAATAATGCCTCATTTCCTTGCACTTATAGCATTTAGGTGTAGGAGATGCACTCTATGTAGCCTTTTCTTTGTTCACATCACTATACATATTCTTCCCATCATTGAATTATTCAAATTCTTGAAGACATTCTTTCCCACATTTGAAACATTTACTTTTCCCTTTAAGAAAACTCCCTCCACGTTTCTTTCCACACTTTGAGCATAAGGGAAAACTCATATTATTTTCAATGTTCTCTTTAGATTTCCCTTTTAATTCCATTTTCATCTTCTTATCAAAACCATATGATTGATGGGTTACTCCAATCTCCATCTTAACCTTGAGAGCACATCGAACGATTTACTCGTATATATTGAAGTCCTTATTGCTAAGGCCCTTATAAGACTTGGTTTTAAGCCACTAAAGAATCGATCAATCTTACTCTCAGGATGGATAATAATCCCAGAAGCGTACCTTGAAAGTCTTGTAAAATTTTCTCTGTAGGTACCAACAGATTCATCATCCTTTTGCTTCAGTTCAAGAAACTCCTTCTCCATCTTTGTTCGAAGAATACGAGGGAAGTACTTATTGAAAAAAAAGTTCTTGAACTCTTCCCATTACATGGACTCAATTTCATCTCTTTGCCTCATATTATTGATATGATTCTACCATTGATCAACATCACCTTCCAAATGATACACTGCTAAGATGAATTTGTCATGTTCAGAACATTGAAGAACTGAAAATATCTTTTAAGTAGTACTGATCCATTGTTCAGCAACTAATGGATCAATAGACCCGCTGAATGAGGGTGGACTCTACCTCATGAAGGATTCAACAGAATTTTGATCCTTCCATTGCTCATTTGGAAGTCCTGCATGATTCATAGCTTGATAAAGTTGTGTGAGCATGGCTATAAGATTTTTCATTCCAGCTCCCATAATGTTTGGTTGCTCAGGGGGGACAATCATTGCTTTGCCCGTCGCATTACTCATTAACACGGTTCCTTCAGGTTCCAGCCATTGACTAAAACCAAGAAGAATAGTGTGAGCATCACTAATTATAATAGGAAAACCACATAATGAAGAATAAAATATCACACTCAAGTTCTTATCTTAGGTTATTCATGGCCATTTCTAAAACACTAAGATTTTGTCCTATGATTAGACATATCCTTAGGGTTCTTACTAAGGCTTTCACATCCTAGTTTCCAAAGGTTGACTATACTTTTCCTCTGATACCAACTATAATGAACCATACTTTACATTCATTATTATTAATTCATAATTGAATAATACTTATTACAACATATAACAAAACCATGAAAAAATCGTATAGCTATAGTTTCTTTAGAAAGTGGGAAACATAAACAACTAGTTCATCAATCATCTATGTTGTCTCCCAATTATTTCATCATATCTAGAGTCCCTTTTGGAATATTCTACTTAATACCCTTCTTCCAGACCTGGGGAAAATAAAACATACAAAAGGGTGAGATCAAATGCTCATTAAGGGTAAACAAAAGAAATATCAATCATATCATATTCTTAAGAACATAACATTTTGAAAATCTTATCCTGCAAAAGAGATCATAATATCATGAAATGGGATCAATCATAATAGTGAAATTTAGTCCAAATAATCATATCTTAAAACATGAAACTCTGTTTCATACACAAATAATCATAGAGAATCATTTCTTATTAGTCAAGACTCATTTCCAAGACTATCTTTGCGGACAATGTCCATTTCTGAACCAAGTTCACTCTTCGTTTCAGTCCTGTTTCACTAAACCTGTTTAACCTTCCGTTCCAGCCATGTCTATCTCATGAGATATAAATATTTACCCAATGCATTGGAGGTATATATAGGTCGCACCCATCTCATAATTATACCATTCTTATGTGTGCCACAAGATCATAAATCATACATCATTGCATAACCCATGTAATAAAAATGGGATTCTTAAACATCATGCCATCATAACATAATCCATATAAGATAAAAAGACATCATAAAAATAATTCCATCATAACATAATCAAATTAATGTAAAAATAGGGATATAAACAGAACCCTATATTATCTTAGATGGAAAATAATTTTGATAAGACACTTGAACTTCATTCTTGAGGAAAATATCCTTTCTACTTCAATTTTTTTTTCCATTCTTAACATGTCATAAAATTTTAAACTAAAATATGTTTATTAAAAATAAACTTGAAAAAATTTAAATTAAGCTCCATGGAAATAAGGTTCTAAAAATCCATTCAGCCCGTATAAGTTAAAAAAACATTCATCTCGTACTTTGGCTGGAAAAGTCAAAAAGTACCTCGAAAAAAGTTTCCTTTCATTTCATTTACTAAAAACTCACCAATGGGTAAAATTGGATTTAAAAAGTTGTAGGAGGATAGAAATAATATTACATATTGAGGAAACAAAGAAGTGGATGATAAATACACCCCAGTAAATACCAAATTATAAAAAATCTCGGATAAAAATGAGATTGTGAGATTTTCCCTTACCTTAGGTCTGATTTGCTTCGTACGTATCAGAACCTCCTGTATAATGATTTAAATAATGATATTTACTTATTCCATAATCATATTCATTGTTATGATATCATATATGTTCATATTCTTAGCTTCGTATTAGTAATATTTCATTGCTACTTGTTATTAGGGTGTTTATTGCTTTTTGTTCTTATGCGTGTTTTGTCGAATAAATTATTATTCATTTTTTTAGGTTATAGAAACCTCATTTACGGAATGGTATTAGTGTAATATATATCATATTTATTCATTCAATTAATTTATTTAATCATTATGCAAATAAGATCATGTAGAACGAGTCGTCATCACATCGTGGAGACGGTATTCCGTACGTACGAACGAGCGATGATATCATTACCATGATCATGGAATTGTATTAGAGTGTATGTATTCTATTTCAAAATAAATATAACTTTAAAATAATCATATATAGTTATTCTATACACCATTATACCCATCCAAGTAAGGTGGTGGTGGAAAACAGATTATACCACGGCGTGGAGATGGTATTCTGTACGTACGCACGCGCGATGATTTCATTTTCCGTAGGATGGATAGAAGGTGAAATAGTGTTGTTTCATATTTATAATAACATATTAGTATATGAGTGATACTGATTTTATTACTTAATAATGAAACAACTAAATAAGAATAATTAGAAGAAGAAATAAATTTGAAAGAATCGGTAACGAATATTTCGTCTTCTTCGACACGCCTCTTTAAAACATCCTATAAGGGCACTAAAATTAGTCATTGAAGAAAACCAGGACCTCTAGAATATTACTAGGGAAGTGTAGAAGAGAAATTGGTATGGTTTTTCCGAGCTTGAAGGCTCAATGTGTTGTGAGGAGGAGAGGGAGGAGGTTCCCTTTTATAAGGGAGGAGAGGGGCACTTTAGGAAAAACTTAAAATATTATTTTATTATAATGTCATATTCAGTTCTTAATAGCTCCAAATTGATTTATTTCGAAGCTAAGGTGGGGATGGGTCGAAATCCTCTCAACCAATAGATTTTAGACAAGTTTAGGTTATTATTTTAACCTTGTCACTTAGATTTAACTTTAAGTTAAATAATTTTACTTTTTCCGTGTCTTCTTGTTTTCTTACACTATATGGTTAATAAACTTACTATAACAAGACAAACGAACCACAAGTGGTTAATTATTAATATTAATAACCTTATCTAAGTCATTTTTCAAATCCTATGATTTTTAAGAATAAAATAACAATTAATAATATAATATTTGTTTTAAAAACTATTTTTTGTCAATTTTGACACTATTTGGTAATTGATTTTTGTGAAAATCATAACAACATTATTAGCTCGAACAAAGTTAAATAAATAAATAATAATATGTTATATTAACCTATAAAATTAGTTTAATTCATGAAATGTTTCAAAATAAATTTATTTGGGTATTTATAATATAAATTATGTTACATTTTCCTTAATAAGGTAATTCCTGCATCATCGTTGTGTCATAAATAAATTAAATTATTTAAAGTCTAACAATTATAAATTATATAACATTATGTAGGAAATATTTTTATATTTCTAATAAATATTTATAGTCAAATTTATCTTATTTATAACGCTATATTAAAAATATTTTCGTTATTAACCATTGATTTTAACCATTTTAACTCTTCTTTAAATAAAATAATATTAAATATCCTAATCTAATACAAGTGGACCTAAATGGTAATATTTTATTCCTAAGGTTGTTTTTGGTTGAATTAAACTTATCTAATAGAATTAGGACATGTGTTAGGGTAATAAAAATACCTTTTTTACCCTTAATTACAATATTTACTTTTAACCGTGGTAAATACAAGTAAAAAAGTTACTATTCACCAAAAATTATTTATATCTTATTGAACCACATTTTACTCCTTGATGTTAACTGTGTCTCTCAGATTTTCGAAATTCCACTCAAAGAAGCGGTAAAATTAAGTTTTATGTAAATTTTCAAACTCTCATAGGAGGTGGGTAAAACACGGTGAAAAGTTCAATAAAATTTTTATATATCTAAAATTATTATAAAATGACTCCAATGAATTACATTGAACTTATATTGGTAATATATATCAATTTTGACCAAAAATAAATTTAAATAAAATAAATAATTATTTAAATAAAAAGTCGTGTTTTAAATAGTAACCTAGTGTTTTCACTATTCATTAAAAAATGGAAGTTTTCAGAAAAATAAAAAAAAATTCACCCTAGGATAATTTTGATATTCTGAATCCAAAAATTAATTCCATTTTGAAAAATCAAATTTTTAAAATTTCAAAAAGTGGGTATTACTATTCATAATGGCTAGTTTTAATAATATTTTAGTAGCATATCGTTGTTTAGTGAAACTCGGTATTGCGTACAACGCAAGCTATCGAGAAAGGTCGCGATTGTGTGTAAAGCAAGCCAAGCTAGTGTTGTGTGTAGTGAAAGATTCATTTGATGATTTATATAACATAAAAACAAAATATTTCTCATAAAAATATCGGGTGTTACAATATTCCTCCATCTATGATAATTATTCCCATTAGATGGGAAAAAATCAACTATTTATAAATTTAAGTTTCACTATATCTCATTATAAACTTCTAGATATTCTGAGGGAACAAAATCTAAAATGAATTGTCAATCCAAAATCCATTTCTTCGCTAACATGGGTAGGAGTGAATCAATGCTATATTTTATTTATATGGTATTCATTTTAAAATCAACCTCTTGAACCTAATCAAGTTATTAATCCAGTCAATTTTTTATCAAATACTCAACTTAATTTTTAAAAATAAACAACATTAGTATCACACCATATTTAAAAGTTTCATATGAATGTAATAATACTTGAATTTTGGTTATTATCCAAACATGGATTCTCCACTATAACATTGTTATCAATTTAAATGATCTACTGAGTCTATGGGAGAATTTTTTATGACATATCCCCCCAATAACTTTCTCTTCCTCAACATGTTATAGTACCCAAACACATGAATCATTAGAACCTAGTTATACCCCCTACACAAGTAACATCATCCTTCACATAATTTATTGATCATGAAACAAAAAATTTACTCATTTTTTAGATGAGTCATTTTTCATGAGCCTGTAGGAACCTTCTCGATCATGTACACCCAATAAAACGTTAGCATAATTACTATTCTTGAGAATCCATCATGATATAGTTCAATATTGATTTATTATCATCATTAAACTCTCATGTTTATTTGCATCAATGACAAATAAATTCATCAATAATTCTTCTCCCAATGATATTGGATGTATCAGACCCTCAGAAATATCTTCTCACTATCTATGTGAGTCATCAATTCATTCCCTCTTCACTTTTATTTATTCTTATTTAGAAAACATTATATATTTATAATCACATAAATATATTACATGAATATTTTATTTCAATACATGTTTTTAAACTCCATAATCTTCGGAAGGCTTGATCTTTATTCTTATAAATTAGTCAACAAATTTCACAATTTATTATGTATTTGAATTAACAATGAATTATTTGTCTAGTCTAAAAAAATAATCGTTCTTTACTCGTTGACCTAATATTTTGATATCTTCATAAAAAATATTTCCTCAAATAATTATTCTTCAAAATAATCTACAGTCTCGTCACGGATATCCTCACACATATCTTTTAGATAAAACTTCATATTTTTGGACTTTTGGATTCTGAAAATCATTCCAAGTACATAATGATATAATCACATACATTGCTCTCAAACATATATGTGATTCTAAAAAATTCCTTGATTTCACCAACATGTTTCATATGGATTATGAATCATTATTCTTCCATGATATTTACTTCAAAAACGAATATGTATTTAGCTACATTTTCCACTTCATCTATGTAGATGAATTCACTTTTTTAGATTCACCTACATCACTTTATTTTCCTATATGGTATAATTATCTTAAATATATTGACCTATGTCACTATATTTTACAAAATAGAAGCAGAAAATTACATAGATTCACATACATTGATAATTAGTTATGAAGAAAAATATCTTATGTGAATATAAAAACTTTAATAATTCACTTGTAATGACTCATCATGTCCTTATATAACATATAGGACATTTAAATAACTTCAATAATCCTAAAAAATATGGTAGAGTGTAATCCTTCCTCAATAGGAACTTTTGTTTGATCATTTTTAAGACCATTATAAGAATAATTATAATTTTATTTCCACATTATCTTAAAAATCTCCAATAGATTTCTTCATGTTTGTTGGTATAAATTATTCCCATAAGTTCTTATATAATATCATAGTGGTAGTTTCTAATGTGGGGTGATTGGGAATTATCAATGGTTGTGACCTTGGCTAGTTTAGGATCCTAGTTCAAGGATGTTTTCGAGTTGGTTCCAAACAAAATAATATCATATCCTTGGATCTTATAAGGTAATAGGTTATTAAAACACCATTTTGATTTGAGGGGTTATTAAATAAAATTTATTGGAATGTGGGAACATGTGGTAGGTGTGGGGAGAGAATCTTGATCTCTTTCGCATACAGAGCCTTAATTTACTATGGGAAGTTGTGTTGGGAGTCTTATTTTTTTAGCATTATATATTTATTTATAGAATTTGTTTCTTATATTTATGTTTTAAAAAAAATTATATATTCAATGTGGATTTTTAAAGGTATTTTATATTATGGGTGATGGAAATGAGATTTAAAATAGTGGTATAAGTGGAGTTAATAGGGTTTGGAAAAACTTTTGCAGCCTGTGTACATGGTTTGATATAACTATAATTGTAAATTTCACAACTGAATCATGGTCTAGCAATCCATGTAGTTGGGTCATTAATAGCCACCACTTCCTATTATTTAAAGTTTTAGGTTGTATTGTATGTTGATATTTTCTAGTGATATTTATGAGATTTTTGAAAAAAAAGGTTGGAATAATTTTAAATGATGATGGATAGTTTTCAACATAATAATTTGTTTTTCAAAAAGTTTTTAAAGATGATTTATCCTATGGAAACATAAATAATTATTTTTAAAGTGTAAGAAAATGTTTTTTTAAGATTTTAATAGTGATTTCGTGATAAAAGTAATATTTTTATGTTTAAAGTGATTCTTTGAAATTTTATAATAGGTTTCCATAATGTAAATTAAAAGAAAATTTGTTTTTAGAAGCGGTTAAATGATTTAATAATGAATTTTTAAAAAATTTGAAATGATTTTAATGAATGATTTTATATTTTTAAATAACCAAGACATATTTTTTTAAAAAAATAATTTCAGAATAAGTATTTTAAATTTTATTTAATTGGTTTTTATATAGTTTTATGGATTATTGTTTGATATTGATATTTACTATCAGTTGGTTTTGTCTGTGTATAGTTTTTTTATTAGGTTTGTGATTTTCTTGTTATTTATATTCTAACCCCATGAAATCTCCATGGATTCTGAATGTAGATTTTTGGGTGGCTCTATACAAGTTAATCCTTCAGTCAATTAGCCTAGGGATTCCCTTTTAGATTTTTAGAAGTTGAATCCTTCTCTTTCTTATAGTCAGTTTGAACCACAAGTAGTATACAAATTATGAAAAAACTGACCTTAGTAGCCTTGAGTTTGTTGATATTTTATTACAATGGAATACATATAAGAGATAAAATCTCCATTGAATGATCAATTTAGTTATATTTAAGAACTATATATTTACATTTTTTTTCTTGTATTTGTAATTAAACATACAACCTAAAAAGTAAAATAAAATTCTTCCTTGAAACTTATTAAAATATTTAATCATTGTAACCTATTAAAAAAAAGGGTGAGCTCAAATGCCCATTAATGGTTACGTACAATAAAAACATGAATCAATTATAGGTTAATAATAATCAATAAGGCATAATCAATAAGGGAATGTAAATAATTTAATTCAAATTCTATTTAATCAACAAACATTTAATGAAAATGAATCCTGAAGATTTTTTTGTAGTTAAAATCCCAAGGAAAAGAATAACTGAATATTTTCAGATGAAAATGCTTAATTATTGGACATCATGTGTCTGGAACATGAAGAAATACCTTCAATACCTTTTATATGACAGTTTAATTCTATGGGTAGAATCCCTTTTTATTTTTATTGAAAAAAATATCAAAGGGTTTGTTGCCAACTGATTTGTCTCATGAGACCTATCGATGCAACAAGGGGATATATATTTTTGGTCTGCACCTGTTACTATAATTTCAATTCATTATTCATACATTAAGGTGTTGAATCAACACATTACAGACGATGTTTTCATTTTTAAAATAAAAGTAGATAAGAATATATTTGATAATTTATATTTCATTAGAAAACTAAAATTCCATTATATATATCATACCAGAGTTACCATGTCCTTTTTCATTAGGGTGTTTAGGAGATGATAAGAAAAAAAAATAAAATAAAAGAGAAATAAGGAGGATTTTACCTTTCAAATATCATCTCCCTAGGAACCTACTTATGACACTTGGATTTGGAATTTTGGTAAGACAAGAAGTTATTGGATGTTAGGAAGAGGATTATGACATTATTTTGGCATAAATAAGACAAGATTAATGGATTATAATTTTTGAGGAGAAGTGGTGGTGAGGGTTGGTATTTATAGTGGATGAGAGGGGTGGTTTTTTGATTATTTTTTTTTTATTATTTGGGTCATAACAATAAACAATGTTTATTATTATGACCATGTAAAGTAAATAGAGAATGTGATTTGTAAATAATTTGTTCTTGCCTCATCTATACATCATCCAAGAATCAATAATTCATTTATTTACTTATATATTTAAATATCATAAGTTGCGATATTAAACTATTCACCAAAATTCAAATGCTTCAGAAAAATCCCAAAAAATATCCCTAACCATTTTATGATGTATAGATTTTAAAAAATGGACTCCATTTTATGAAAATAATTTTATAAATATGAAAAATTAAAATTTTAATTAAAATAATCATTTATTGAAAAAAGATGGATTTTAATATTATAACTTAATTTATGACAATTTTAAAAATTAATTATGGTCTCCTAAAATTGTATTTTAAATATAAGATAAAAATTATGAATTTAAAAATATATGTTACAAAATTAAATTTTCTTTTAAATGATTATATTAGTTATAAATTTATAATTAAACATTTATGCTTCACAAAAACTCTAACACTTAATTTATCATTTTTAAAACATTTATTTACTTATTTCATGATATAAATGTATTATATTTTAATTTATGAGATAATCACATTTTATTTATATTTTAATTGGTCAGTTTATTATTCAAATGTCCATATTAGTATTCTTAATATTAATATTAATGTTCCAAAAATCATGTTTGTATTTAATAGTATATGATGATTCATTTAATCTTGGTGTTTCATGTAACATAAGATAAAAAATTAATTGAATTTATTTAAGATGATACATGTTATAATGTCTTAGGGTGATATATTATTTTCTCCTTTGAAATTTTCATCCAAGGATTGTATTAGGAATATTTATTTCTGAAAAGAAGTGGCTGGTTCTTCTTTATATCATCCCCAGGTTCCAACACTACTTCTTCCATTTTACAATTTCTCTAAAGAACTTTTACCAGTCGGGTCATCTAATTTCTCTGTAATTTATCTCTAGTGTAAATATTTTTGATAGTATCTTCATAATAAGACAAATCAGGTCGTAGTTCTATTTATTCATAGGTATGTACATGTGTCAGTTTTGGAATATACTTACTTAAAAATGATATGTGGGACACATCGTGAACTTTTGAGAGACACGATTGTATTACTTACCAGTATTCTACAACTCTAATACTTTCTAGATTTTCAAATGGTCAAATGTACGTGGGGGTAAATTTCCATTTCTTATCGATCCTTATAACACCATTCCTTAGTGATACTTTCCTAATGCTGATATCCTAAATGAAATTCCAATCCTTTTCTCTCATTTTCAGCATAACACTTGTTCCTAATTGTAGATACATTAATATGAGCCAAAATATTTATTACCTTTGTAAATTTATATTCAATATTTTTTGGGACTATAAATTTCTTCTCACTAAATTCATCCCAAAAATATGGATCATAACATATCTTTCCATATAATGCTTCATATGGTGCCATTAGAATAATATAAAAGAAACTATTATTTTACGAAAACATCCCCAAATGTAAATACTAATCCCACATACATTGTAAGTCAAGTGATAATGATCTCAACATGTTTAACATTGTTTGAATAGTACAATCAATCTATTCATCTATTTGAGGGTGATAACCAGTACTAAAATGAAGCTCAACATCCATATACTTCTAATGAATCCTCAAGAATTTTTATGGAAATATGGATCTTCATTACATAAAATTGATATAGCTAAACCTTGAATTATTACATCATAATTTGTATAGAGTATTTATAAGTTCTCAAGAGGTAAATCTTCTCTTATTGAATAAATTTTTTTGATTTAGTAAGATAGACAACAATGACCCATATCACATCATTCCTTTTTTGGGTCCTCGATAGTCCTATGAAAAATTTCATTGCAATATCATCCCACTTCCACATATGAATAAGTAGATGCTTCAGGAATTATTTAGGATTCCATCTCTTAGCCTTCACCTATTGAAAAAATAGGCAACTTGACAAATAATTTACAATTTTCCACACCACATTATCCCACAAAAAATGTTCCTTCATATTTCTATATATCTTGTTACTAGTGGGGTGTATAGAAAAGTTTTTTCTATGCAAATTTTCTATTGATTCCTTTTTATCTTAGGTATTTATAGAACACATATAATTTAAAAAAATTTATAATTAAATCCTTATAAAAAAGTTCATCCAATTTTTCTTCCTTAATGGATTCAATTTTTTTAGAAACTCAAATTATTAGATTAAGAGATTTTTACCTTCTCTAATAAATATGGTTTTGAAGTCATTTAGAAAAATATAGATGTTTCTCCTTCCTTAACAAATCCCATATAAATATTTACTAAATCCTTGAATATATAATATTTCTGAATCTTAATTTTGTTCATTACTTCATAATCTATCATACTCAATGCATCAACTACTATATTTTATTTTCCTGGGTGGTAGTGTATTAAGAAATCATAATCTTTAAATAACTCTATCCATCATCTTTACCTTATGTTGAGTTCCTTCTATATAAATATGTATTCCAATCTCTTGTGATCATTATATGTCTCACATATTTGCCCATAAATATAGAATCTCTATCAATAAAAGAAATGATTACGACTGATAACTCAGGATAATGAGTGGGATACGTTTTTTCATGATACATGTACTACGTTAATGAATCTGTAATAAATTTAGAATTTTATATATGGAAAATAAATATTCCTTTGTTTGATGAATCAATATATATCCAAAATCCATTATTTCTAGATGTTAATGTAAAAAACATAGATCATTAACTAATCATCTCTTCAATTATTACAAAATTTATACACATTCTTTTATCTATAATAACGTAACACCTTTACATGTGATCCGGGTTAACTAGTTAGAAAACATGTAATTTTATTGAATGAAATGTTGATAGTAACCTGCTAAACCAATGAAACTATATACCTAATTTATGTTCATTATCATAGGAAATTCTTGGATTGACTTTATCATTACAATATCAACTGAGATTCCATCCATAGAGATAATATGACCTATAAAATTAATTGCTTGGATCCATAATTCACACTTTCTAAATTAACTATATAACTATTTCTTCCTGAGTGTCTCAATAATGATTCTAAAATGATTAACATAGTCTTTATATAGTTAACAATACACCAGAATATAATCAATGAATAATGAAATAATCTTTAATATATTCATTGAATAATTTATTCATTAGATACATAAAAAATAGGACACATTAGTTAATCAAAATGGAATTAATGTAAAGTTTTAATGTCCATACCTTGACTTGAAAGAATTCATTGTAATATATTCATACATAACATGAAATTGATGATGTCTATAATGAAGGTCAATCTTTAAAAAATATTAAGCTCTGTGAAGATGATCAAATAAACCCTCAATTTATGGTAGATGATACTTCTTCTTTATTGTAATGGAATTAATTTCTCTATATTCAATACATGACATCACACATTTATCTTTCTTCTTATCATTGTGATAAAGGTCTCACTATGGGGAAAACACCAGGGAGAATAAATCCTTTATTACTCAAATCCTTTAGTTATTTCATTATCTACAATAATTTCATAGTGGAAATTATTTAATAATACTTTGATATTTTTTATACATAAATCATTAAATAAATGGTAAATTCAACCTCATCCTGTTGGGAGTGTCTATAAAATTCATTAGGAAGTACATCAATGTATTCATATAAAATTGGTATATACTCAATTTTAAGATTAATTATCTTATTCCTTGTTATTGTTTTATCTAAATCACTAATAAATTTATTCAATAGATGTACTCTAGGTGGATCTAGATAAGAATCAGATGAATAATTTTTTTATATAAATATGAGGAATTCAACCACTTCCTCACAAATTTTCATTTCCTTATTCTTATAATAAATTTTTTCATAACATTTCTATAGACAATCCATACATAGTATTATATAAAAATAAAAAATGTGTATGATGATAAGCTTATAAAATAAATAACATTTAAGTATCATAATGGGGATATCTCGACACATCTTTATTTCAATGAGACATACCTTAGGAGTTTTGAATAACAACACCCCTATTGAATCAAAAGGGAAATATCTATATTTATTGAAAATTGGGAATATAAAAAAGAGTGTAATTATTCAAAATTAATTAAATAATTGGATGAATTTAAAGATAGTATTAATATACCTTCCACAACATCATTGGGTACTTTTACTTTAGCTATAGTGATCACAAAATCTTGGTCTTCACCCCTTGGCCACTTCTGTTGTTGATTACCTTGATTCTTGGACATTAGTTTGAATAAGGATCCATTTCATTAATATTAAAGTATTTTTCATCATTTATTTTTTTTATTAAACTTGCATTTTTTATCTTGATAACCATATTCTCTACACCTATAAAATTTTATATGACTTTTAAGAATTTATTTGGATCATTATTTACAAAATTTTCGTATAATATAAATTTATTTGTTCCCATATTATTCTTCGAAGATTTTACTTTTTAATGGTTGTTATAAGGTCACATATTCTCATGATTTCACATGAACATATAGTATCTAGAAAATTACTCACCTATTTTTATGGAACATAATACTTATTCATCATATGATGATAATTATTGGTAATACAATTCCATTAAATGACTTTTCTTAATACAATAAATAAATTATGAATATTTTTTTATGAATCAATTATGTAATCTATAGCATACCCAGCTATTCATAAGAAGGTAGCCTCATTATTTGAAATATTATCTTTTTCCTTATTATTTAATCTAAGGTACTTTCCCTCCCTTTCGGTTTATTGGTCATGATGGAAATATTTTTCAATGAAGTTTTATTTAAATGTTCTCTATTCCCTATATTCTATTTCATATTACTCCCTAGTATTCTAGATCAATGAACACTATTTATCCCCATTATCCTTGAGGTAATATACCACTAATACTACCTTTTCCCTTTCATCACATCCCAATTCCAATAAATATCTTTTCAAAGAACTTGATCCATTGCTTAGCTACCACTATATTAGCAGTACCACTAAAATACAGGGGCATATGCTACATGAAATGGTCTAATAAAGGTTTAGTTTGGTTTTGCATCATAACCTAATTAAGTTTTCCTAATATGTTTCTAATATTCTCACCTCTAATACCAATTGTGTTGACATACTCAGTGGGTAAATCCCTACATTTTATGTAGGTATTTATTCTCATTCTTCCATTACACTCCATCATTAAATAATGGAAAATAATATATTAGATCATAATTCTCATGATTATTTGGAAAAAAATTAAATATAAGGAATTATTATAAATCTCATGTTTTTTTGACATCTAGTTCCCAAGGTCTCTACTAAACATTTTATGATACCAAATGTGACAACACTGACCCCAGTAGCCTAGACTCTATGGTTATTTTATTATAATGGAATATATACAAAATAAAACATCAAAAATATCAACCAGTTTAGTGGTCCTTAAGAACTAGATACATACACGGTTCCCTTATTATATTGGAAATTGAACATATAAAATAAAAAAATAAAAATAAAATGCTTCCTTAACACTTATTAAATGATTTCATCTTCATATCCTGGAGAATTAAAAAATTAATATGGTGAGATGAAAAGCTTAGTAAGGGGTACACACATCAGAAAAAATAATCAATAATAAGTTAAGAATAATCATTAATGAAAAATCAATATATAAAGGTAAATAAATAAACAAAAATTTCATTTAGTCAATAAAATAAGAATGAAAATGCGTATATAGATTTTTTATAGTGAAAAGTACATAGATAGTAATAAACAAACAATAAATTAAGGAAATGATTATTTTTTGGAATTCTTGTAAATGGAACATGAACTACTACTATAAAGACCTTTCAATGGAAATTTTAATTCTGTGGGTAGAAACAGTCTGATTATTCTTAAAAATAAATGTGAAGGGTTTTTATCTAACTGATTTATCTCATTAAACCTGTCGTTTCATCGAGGGGCCATATAATGATGGATCCCTCCCATTAGTGTATTTCCAAGGAATTATTAAGACACAGATTTAATTCTTATAAAAATATGACTTATCAAAATATCAGTATTGATTAGTTGATAAATATTTATCAATATTTTTCAATAAAACCACATTCAAAGTAAACATCATTTGTAAAAATGGTATATGTCTTAGAAAATAATCAAATAAATTATTCAAGAAATATGAATATTTAAGGATTAATAAAGGATTTATAAACAAAAATAAAATGGTAAATATATACCCCATGGAAAATAAAATAAGAGCATAACATCAGAAAGATGCCTCAATGAAAGAAAATTGAGATAATGTCCCATACAAAGACCATACCATTATTCAATTGAATGGACATTTTGTATTCACTATAAACCCACATAAAACAAGTTTAAATACAATATAATATTATCAAATGTAATTTTACATATAAACATATCATGAAATAATCAATGAAATAGAAGTGTAACCCAATGAATTAAAAATTAGTTTTGAAATCCTTTACCACTTGTAATAAGTTGAATTGTATGCCCCATAAAATTAATGACAATAAAATGAAACATATAATAGCATGAATATGAGTAAATTCATGATATGGTATATTAAATGGTATTATATACACCACACACAAAAAATAAGGGTTTAATATATAATATATCTTACAGGAGTAAAAGTTAGACAAGAAAAACCCATACATTATGTCCAAAAGTGTTTTGAACTTGTATTTAATCTCCTAGATAATCAATTCAGATTCATTAATTTATTAAATAAAAACTTAATAGACATATATTTTATTTATTTTAATTTTATAAATTTCATTTATATTAATTATAATTATTTTTAATGTTTAATTTCATTAGTTCAGAAGAATTTGTTTTAATGGTTTTGTAGTTGGTTCGATTGTGTATAATTTTTGGGTTTCTTTTCAATTGGAAGGAAAAAAATAAATGGGAAATTATTTAGTATTAATGACCTTATATAAATTTAAATGTTCTTTTATATCAATTGGTTATTTAGTATGTGGATGATTAATTAGATAAAACGTTGATGAAAATGTTTTAATTTATTTTTGTTGTTTTTGAAACCATCATGAAATTGTATAATTTTATTTAATATTATTATTATATATTTTTATAGATCATGATATAACATAGAATATTCCTATTAAAAATTTATTTTACCATAATAATGGGTTTATTACTAGACTTGAAGGAGGTAATTGAAAATGATGAATTGTCGTCCATGAAGGTGGTGAATCAGCGCATCACAGTCAAATGTTTCCAATTTAAAAATAAAAGGAGAAGAGAGGATATTTGCGGATAGATATTCCAGTATAATATTAATATTATAGTATATATATTATAATGGAGTTAACATGCCTCTTTTATATGTTATATGAGGAGAGGATAATAAAATAATAGAAATTAAAAAGGGAAAGAAGGAGGATTTTACATCTAGCATATCATCTACATCTGAACCTCCTTAAGACACTTGGATTTATTATTTTGGTAAGAACATAAGGTGTTGGATTTGGGGAAAATTATTGGGAAGGTATTTGCGTATAATTTATTAAATATTAATGTCTTATAAGGTTTCAGGAGAAGGGTTGGTGCGTGGTGGTATTTATAGTGTGGGAGAGGATTGTTTTTTAATTATTTTATTCATTTGTTTATTATTTTGGATCAAGACTATCATAAATGATGGTTGTTGTGAATAAATAAGTATATAGGGTATTTTAATTATAATTATTGGGTGATTATATCATTTATACGTCATAAAAGATTCTATAGTTCATTTATTTACTAATCATGTTAAATACTATAAATTACTATATATAACTATTCACAAAAATTCAAATACTTCTAAAAAATTTGGATAATACAACATAACCATTTTTGTAATTTTAGTTTTAAAAAATGAATTCTATTTTTAAAAAATATTTTTCTAAATACATGATATATAATTTTAAATTAAAATCACCATTTATTAAAAAAATATTGATTTTAATTTTATAAATGATTTCACAACACATTTAGAAATTAATTATGGCCTCATAAAATTATCTTATAATTATAATAAAACAAAAATATTTATTTATGAATATATTTTATGAGAATAAATTTTATTTTAAATCAATATATTAATTATAAAATTGTAAATAAACATGTACATTTCATAAGAATACAAAAAATTAATTTAACATTTTTAAAATAATTTTTTTTCATGATATAAATATATCATATTTTCAATTTTTAGATACCTAATTTTTCTTATAAATATAATAGGTGTGTTTATTATTCTAATTGACACATTACCATTCCTATCAGTCACATCACTATTCCTGAACTCATGTTAATTTTTAATAGTATATCATAATTCATTTAAGCCCGGTGTTTTATGCAATGTAAGATATCAAATAAATTTAATTTATTTAAGAGGATACATTGTTTAAAATATTTGGGTATTATAAGAATGGTTGTGGAACATCAAGAGGATTAATTGCCTTCTTGTGCTTCTTGAGTATCTAAATGTCATGTTCCCTACTTTTATACTCGAAGGTCTTGGGTAGAGGTGGTGGAAGACTATAATTTTGACTGATCCATGAGAGTATATCTACTAGGATTTTTTAAAATCATTATTCATATAGTAGTATTTATCAATGGTCATAATTATGGAGAAGTATATGGACTTAACTATCACCAATAGGGTGATCAATAGGTGTTAGAGTGCATTCATCATTTCATTGACCTAATTTCTTACCATTAAAAGTTTTTTGTTGATAATTATATGAAGGAATAATATTTTAAAAAGAAAACATCATCCTAATAATAAATATAGGGTGATGGAGTTTTTCAAAACCTATTATATGGATGTATTGATATGGGATGTTCAGTTTGAGGAAGTCTTAGAAGGAGTGCTTGTGATGAATTTTTCTTCTTCTGTTCGTAGGAATAGTGAAGGGAGCTCCAGAAATGGAACATGGTTGAATCATGAGAATGAGAAGGTAGGTTGTAGAATCAAAATGAATTATAATATATCTTGATCATATATTTATGGGGGAATGATACTATTGTTCGTTCAGTGTGGAACATTAGGTCATAAGTATCCTTTATATTAGAATGCTCCTATGACTAACCATTCTTCATTATTCTTTGGTTATCATCAATTTTTCTGTAATTAATTTCATCAAAAAAGGAGTGGAGAAATATATACTCCATCAAAAGACTCCCCAACTCAATTTTTAGAGTTAATTTTGGAACAATGTCCTGTTTGAGGTATTCTTCAATCTCTATTTTAATTTATCCTTCTATGTTGTATTTTGATCCTCTTCTTATGGAAATTTTTAGAACTACCATGGTGACCACTTTTTTGTTTTTCTCCATTGTATCCATATTTTATTTTCCTCAACCAATTCTCCATTAAGAAGAGTTGTTGAATGGTTAGTCTCCATTATCTTTATTATCATGGTTTAAAGTATTTCAGATTTCCTTTCTTGATTGTGTTGAGTTCTTAGATAAAACTCAACATATGTATTCATATAAATATGTTTGATTAATGGATATGATTTTTATGGTTATTTAGTTGATAAATTGAGTTTGGGAATTCGAAGTGGTTCATTTGGTTGGTGTCCTATGTTTTATCCCATTGGTGGTCACAATGTTTTTTGATTATTAGAATTGAGTCTTGTTGAAGAGTTGAATCTTTTCATTTTTTGGTCACTTGAATATACTGAAGATTTATTGGGGACAAAAACATTATTTTTGGGAGTATTATCACAGACCGACATTCATTTTCCAATTTATTTAATTAATCCGTTATTTTTGGGATTTTCCCATAATTTTCTTGGGTTTCAAAGATAAAAATTGATTTTTGAGAAGTTTTTTCTTCATTTTCACTATTAGTATGCATGGTTTATGGGAAACCATGATGATACACTTATAGAGGGACCTTTTCCAATTCACTTTGTTCTTTCATGGTTTATTATACATGGGTAGTTCAATATTAACAAAAAAAGGGATGTGTGTATTTTCTTAGTCTGTAGGGGTAATACTTCAAATCTTGCACATGGTTAGAGAAAAATGTGTTTCAATTATGTGAGTCGTCTATATATTTTAGTAGTGTTACAACATGGAAATTCTAAAAGGTTAATTTTGTTTATTTGATACCATGTTTGAAAAAAAACAACAATCATAGAAATTAATATAACATCTCAAGAATTTATTGTATATTTAATATTTCAATTAATTTTAATATATTTTATTGCTTTCAATGACATAATACTGAGTTATCTTTCTTCTTATGCAAAAATAACATCCATTGATGAAATTCTTTACACAAAATACAGTGTTTTACCGAAGAAAAATATTTTATTAAAACATTATTATTTAGAATAACATGATATAAAATTTCCTATAAAGTAAATGTTATGGTTATTATGAAATAAATTATGATAAAATAGTGTTTATAAAACTATCAAATGAATTCATAGGTTTCTAATTAGTTTGAAATGAATATAAAAACCAATTTAATACAAATGAAAATTGTTATTCTTACAAAGATGTTTCATCATAATAAATTGAAATAATTACTATTATTGAATGATATTAATGATATATATATATTATATATATTCAATAATTTTCTTTATATATTCACCTAATAGATTTTATAAGCATAAGATAAGTACAATCCCAATTTTTACGCATAGACACAAATTTGTTTCTAATGGCAGTTTTATCCCTTTATAATTGAGAAAATATTTTAGAAAATACTTTTTGGATATTTTATAAATTTTATATTTAAAATAAAAATCATTTGTGAAATAATAATTTCAAAATTAGATTAGGGTGAGTTTTTGGTATTTATCCATGTAGATTCATTTTTTGATAAATTGTGAAAAATAAAAAATTTAAATAAAAAACTATTTTTTCTTATAAATAATTTAGAGTATTAAATTTTATTTTAAATTCTATTTAAAGGTTAATTTGTTAAATTATTAATAAATTAATATAATTTAGGTAATTTTAATCAATTTAAAATTAATATTGGATATAAAAATATTTTAACCTTTCAAAAATTTTACTATAAAACCCCGCTTTATCATCCCATCTACATGATTAATCTTAAATTAATTTCTGCAACATCGTTGATTTGAATAATGAAAATGGAGTTTATATTTCGAATCATATTAATTTATAATGTTTAGTATCTTCAAATAAAATTTTTACTAAAATGAATAGTGATTGTAATTAAAACTAATTATATTGAGAAAGGTAAAATTAAATGTAACGAGTAAGAAACCCTTAAACATTAGGAAAACATTGACTTATAAACATGTAAAAAATAAATTTTATTGAGAAATTTATACCATATAATTTATTTTATTTAATTTTTATAATTATTTTATCCACTTTAATTGGTAAAAAAATTGGTGTAATTCCCTCTTTCAAAAATATTCAAGAATAACACTCCTCCCCCGCAATAAAATGGAACTTACCCTCCAACTTATTCAAACCTATAAATATCTTTGAGTCATCCAACACATGAAAAAATAGAATTCCAAAACCCCTAAACTAATACAATAATCCCCAATTTTGTTAGAAATAACACCAACAAAGTCTTTGGTATAATCCAAAAGGAGTTACACAAATAAGAGGTATTTATCTTCCATGATCACGTTTGTTTAATTCACTTCTCCACCCCTTAAATTATTTTTATATCATTAATATATAATAAAATCACTATATTAAATATAATTATATGATTTTATTCTTATATTTCAAACTAAAATCTCTCATAAATCCATCGAATAAGATAGTTATTAATCATTTGTTTGTATGACAGACTACCGCCTCACGAGCCGATGTCACTCATTCTTCCATTTACCACATTAAATGGTTAGAATAATGATATATTTATAGTTTATATATAATATAAATGATATATATTATTTAATTATTCTTTTTTAATTCTTATATAACTCTTAACTTCTTTCTTTCTATTATTTGGTAATATCATATCATCGTTTGCGGATACATGGACTACAACCTTCTCAAAGTGACATGATTCATTCACGCTATACATAGAATTTATAAACGAGTATTTTAATTAAAATAAGTGATATTTATGATGAAATTTAAATACAAGATTTATAATATACATATATACTATTTAATTATCATCCATTTAAATAAGACATAAAAAATGGAAGTAGAGTTTATGCGTACGTACGACCTACTATCTCCATAAACAGTGCATTCCATTTATTATCACCAAAAATTAAAGATTATTAGAAATAAATATATACATAATATATATTATATTTAATTCATTATTTAAACCCTTGATATTATGAAATCATGATCGGAATAAGAAAAAATAACATGTCAGATCATACTAGAAAAACTATGCAGGTAACACCCAAATAGTGAAAATGGTGAAAGATTATTCAGAAAAGGTAATAATATACTATATAAAGATTATATATGATATTATAAATATTTATATAGTTCTGTTAAATGTTATGGACTTTATTAAAGAAATTATACCTATGGTTATAGGATGTTCACCCAAAAGAAACTTTTCTGTAACAAACTTCCTCTCAATTTCTATTCTTTGAGGCATACATTATCATTTGGCACCTAATTTATTATATAAGGTGTAAAAAATGCCACATTGACATGTAATGTCATTGAAAAATTAATTATTAATGGTATTCTTAGTTTTAGTTTTTAATATTTTATCTAATGGAATTTGAACATAATGTTTCCAAGTTATAGAGAAATTATATAACTCAATTCATTTTCATTAAGTTGTATTACTTACTCATTATCATTAATATTCTTCGACTGTATGTTTAAAAAAATTTATTATATATTGGTTTATTTACACTTATTATATTAGGATTTACATTTGTGAAACATAATCAAATCTTTTGTTAATTCTCACCTGAACGTTATGATCATTTTAAGGGTTTATTTCACAATCTCATTAAAATAAAGATTTCCTATTCTTGAAATTACATTAAAGAAATTTATATGAAAATTTTTAAATAAACAATTTCATTTTATTCTCATCTCGTAATTCCTGACCTTTTTCAGTATTTAGTACCATTTTTTAAATCTTTTGTACTTAAAATGTTTTGGAAAATGTTTTCAAGATACGAAGACTTCATTGCTCTCTTTAGTAAAAGAAGATGTTTTATTTTAAAAAAAACATTTTTCTATTTAAAAAAAACGCATTTAACCATTTAAAAACAATTTATTAAATAAATTTTTAGCATTTTTTCTTTCACAAAATTTTAGAAGGAATGTTATTATCTCTTTATGAACAAGACACTTTTCAAACCTTTTAGCTTTCAAAAGGAATGTTCTTTTTTAACCTATACATTATGTGAATGATTAACTTCTATTATTTCTTGGAAGCTTCCATTGAAATTCTAAAAAGTTAATTTTTAATGAAAATGTTTTTATAATTTATTATCAACAAAAATTATTAAATATTTTTTTTTCAAAATTAAAATATTATTTTTCTTCAGGAATGTTTTTAGAAGATATTTTTATAGTACATCTATTAATAAATGAAATAAACCATATATTTATATGTCACTTAAGTTATTCTATATTGAAAACAATCTTATAATTCATTCATATTTTTTTGATTGATTTGGGTAAGTATAATATTGAAATTCACTTCATTGATTATCTTTGTAGTCCCCATGAAATATTCAATTTCCCGTGATGAATGAACATTAAATTTCCCGTAAATATCGGTATCATGTATCATAGATGTTATTATTGCCTAAACCATATATCATTTTTAAATATATTGTTTACATGGAAAGTTATTTGATATTTGGGGAAATATTTATAAATATGTGTTTTTTGATCCAAACGAATATTTTATAAGGAAAATTTTCTAGGAATTAAATTTGTTATTCTATATATGCGGAATGATTTGGCGTGGTGTGAAATGGGTTGGGCCTAGTTATTGATTTCCCCTCGATGCATCAGTAATCTCATGGGATGAGTCAGTTGGCTAGACTTAGTGGGGTTTTCACTCAAAATGTTATAAACCATCTTGTGAAAGGTCTTATTTGTAATCGTATCATGTACCTAGGAAACATGGAATCCAATAATTAAGCATTTACATCATTTTGATTCAGTTAATTTTATCCATGATATTTTCACTATGAGAAATTATATGGATGAATTTCATTCTTAGGTTAAGATTAAATGGAATGGTTTTTTTATTTACCTTTCCATAAATATTTTTCCTTATCAAGTGATTTTAAATGGAATGTGTGTTCAGTTATTTACCTTTAATTATTGATTATTATCCTTAATTCATTTCTTTTTCTGCTATACTTAAATCTTTACTATGTATTTGAGTTCATTCATATTTTGTTTCCTTTATCCATGAATCTTAGAAGTATAGTATGAAAGATATGAAATGATATTTTAAGGGGGAATATATTTATCCTTGAATGAAATTTTTGTTGTTGTAATTAGTGTATTCATTTATAATAAAATACTTGTTTATGTATCTACATTACCATTACTACTTAACAAATTGGTCCTTGGGGATTCATTTCCTTTTAATCATGCTAATATTATGGTAGTATTAATTGGATATAGGAATTCTAGGATCAGAGAGCTACATGTACATCCATTTCATAGTATTGGTACACCGTTTTCTAAATCCATACATAAAAACTATTCAGGTTCCTTGGTGACCCCAATGGGAATCACACAGTTAAAACATAGATTGGTAAACCGTACAACGAAGTCGTGCATCCAAACCAAAATTTTAAAATGTGTTAATTTAATATTTTATTCCCCAATGTTTTTAACACCTAATTTACCATTACTCTACCACTTTATTCCTACTCCATGTACACACCTCCCCCATTTTCACCCCTTATATGGTAAATCCTAAGGGTTTCTAAATAATTTGAGTTATGTAATTCATGGTTAGGTTCCTTTATCTTTTTTGGAAAAATACATATAGATCATGCTTTCTAGTTGATTTTGTTTACTAACAATGTTATACAATATTGACATAGTATAATTTTGAATGGATATGAAGTGTTATAATGAATGTCCCAAATGATTAGGTGGATTGTGAATTTATGAAATGATGATGTAGAGAATAAATGTAAAAATAGATTATGTAATGCACAAATGTCTGAAATGATCATGTAATTGGATCACACTATCAAATGATCATGTAAAGGGATTACACTATCAAATGGTTTTCAATAGATCATGAATAGATCATAATTATAGAAAAGATAATGGAATGGAGTTATGTAAAGAACAAAATGATTTTCATGGGATCTCATGGAGAGATATTGTGAAGCACCTAAAGACATCACATGATTGTCAAAGGATCTCATAGAGAGATAATGCAGAGTACATAAAATAAAAAATGATGGTAATGATGTAGATATCTTATGGTCTTTTGAATAATTAAAAATCATGATTTCTATGTGATCAGAAAAAATCATGTTGATTTTCATTTGATCTCATGATTGGATTAAGAGACCCACTCAAATACAATGATGATGATCACTTTATGTTCCTGGGACATGCGGTAAGAGATCTTGTAGAGTGCATATGGTTGATTTCTAAGGTGGTGTATTGAATTTATAATCATTATTTTTGGAGTTAAGGTAATGTATTTATTTTTATAAATACCCATATTAACCTATCATTATGAATGTGAGAAGTTTTTATTAATTTATTTAATCAAAAAAATTATATCACATGATCTGTTAAAGGATCTTGCGAAATGGTCATGTGAAGGAGCACCATGATGATGTAGATAATTTCATATTATTAGTAGAAGCTATTGCGTGTGAATAATGTGACCCTTGTAATCAGAAGGTATATCTTTAAATGGATTCAGAGGAAGATATCTCATAAAGGAATGTATGCACTGTCATAGTCAGAACTATTGATATAACACAATCCACATGATCTGTTAAAGTTGTGGAGGAGGAATCACATGATGCATGTGATCTATAGAAGGTATTTTGGGGGGTATATCATGATCTATATGATCTATAGATCGTACCGTTGATGAGTCTGGCGGCGAGATATTATAAAGGGGTCCCAGAAAGGGGTTTTGTTCTGGGTCACATGATCTATAAAAAAAGTATTGTGCAATGTTGGTTTTCATCGCATTCATGGATCAAGAGTATAAAGAAAAACACAATTGTGATTAAACTCTGGACTAATTATTATGAGATTATACTAGAGAATTCGTGAGTTCACTTCAACATAGAGTAATCAGTGATATTTATAATTATAGTTTTTTTGAACTATGTGGGACAGTGATTCCACTCTAAACGTTGTATTAGTAGTGGGATTTAGTAGATTTTTTACTTCAATATATTATAGTAGTATGATCCTTGTACATATCCCAGTGAGGGTGAAAAAGTAGAATTATTGTGTCTTGTTAATGTCTTGATTCTCATTCATTTTATTCAATGAGAAGGATAAAGAAAGAATTTTTTTAACAATGGGACAATTCTAGATAATTTTTTTTAATTTGTCATACCCTGTTTCACCCCCCTTAGGTAATTTTACCTAGTTGGGAGAACATTGATATTATAGTAAAGGGATAAATTTTGAGTTTCTATCTCAATAGTAGTGATGGATTTTTTCCATCACAACATGATTACAATATTTGATGGAAAAATTTTCAGATATAGAAGAACCGTATGTAGAACTACTATAAATCATTCGGTATGTATGTTTTTAAAGATGTAATGTATGATTTTTTGTAGTGAATATATTGGAGCATTATCATATATAGATTTAAGGGAGTCATATATTGAAATTAGAGGAATTAATGCCCTAGGTGGATTCTTATCTGATGTGATATATGTGGAAGTGATGTCTTTTAAATCACTAAATACCAGTTGGAAATGTTATTAAATATAAATGAAGGTGATTAAAAAGAATGATAATATAAATTTCAGATTCTGTGGAAAAAATATATAGACCTGGTGAATCACAACAATGAGACTCTTAACCCATTATTCTTTCGAGATGAATGTTGTAGTAGAAGATATGTGAGGTCTTAAAGACATTTTAGAAGATTTTAATAACTTCAAGAACAACATAAGAAGAATTCCAAAATGGTTAAATAAGAAAGTATATATTTTAGAAGATAAAGATATTGATGATTTTATATTGGATAGTTTAAATAGTACTATTTTCACATACGAGATGATGAATAATTATAATGAGCGTATAGAAAAATAGATTTCTAAGTGGTGGAGTTCAAGTCCACGAAAAATATCACTATAGAATATAGTCAGAGAGATGATTTTTTGAGGATTTTATGTGATTCCTTTCCTCAAATATTCAATGGGGAAAATGAAAGTTGAAATTAAAACATCATGTCATAGGTTTTTAATATGAATGGAAGTAAATCTTAAATAATATTTTATGAAAAATCAATAATAAGATTATGAGGATAATGATTAACTCTCATGAGAAGTCTTCTTCTAGTGTGAAAGTTATTAAAAAATTTAAAAATTATTCATAAAAATAATATTCTATCAAAGGAAAATGATTGCTCAAAATAATCCAAATAAGAAGAGATGAAAGACTACAAGGATAATGATGAAAATTTTATAGCCATACCCATGGAATATTCCCAAAAAAGGAAAGTAATCAATAATGATGAAGAGTAATTTGAATTTAGATTTGATGTTCATGTTCAATTAGAATCTTCTCTCGAGGAGATATATGTTTAGATGGCCAAAATAAAGAATGCAAAAAAGGGTTTTATGGATTCAAACATTATATGTAGTTATAAGAAAAAAATATTGATATAAAGGTAGAAATTGAAAAGAACAGACTAGAAATATAGGAATCTTAGAATAAGTCATTGAATTCTATCTCATGGTCAAATAACATAGAAAGGTTATCAATATCCTGACTAACACAATGAATAATGTGTCAAATGGATGATGAAATTGATGAGTAAGTTGTTATCCTATGATACAATATAAAATATCAATAAAAACACTTAGAGAATATTATTAAATCAGGAAATAATGTTACAAAAGTGATAAAAAGATTTAAATTTGAGTAAAGTGATCTGGAAAATAGTCTAAGGAATATTACCTGAAGAAAATAAAACATCATAAGGACACAACTGGTATTATAATTGATCTCATATAGAAACTAGTAATGGTTGATGTTAGAACAGAATCTCCCATTCTATAGTTGATGATTGATTTTGGTATGAATAAAAATTATAAGTGTTTAATATCCTAAAAGATAATTATCGGGTCATTAATGATGTAAAAAAATACACCACTTATTTGGTGTTATGTCTATGAATAGATGGGACTTTATCAAAATGAATTCTACATAGAAAAGAGTTATCGATGAGCACAAGATAAATTGAGGAATCCAAATAAAGTTTTGTAATACATGACTTCCTTTTATTTTCAATGTTTTTTTGTGCGGAGGATTCAAACACATGGTCAGATATAGATCATCAATAAATAAGATGAATGTTCTAAAATATGTTCAATATAGATTCAAGTAGTATGTATCATTAAATTAGATGAGGATGAAAAATAATCTTGAATATTTTCATGATGATTTTGAACCATCAGTCTTTCAGGAATATCATGAATATCAGTCAACATCATCTATAATGTAAAATATATTGATTAGAGATAAAATGGTTTAATAATATCTGGTTTCAAATATTTCAATCAAATAATTAGTTCACATTTGAATATAGATCATTGATTGTGGATGTACCTATCATATGATATGGAACAAATACCTAGTAACAAATATCATGTTTTATTTGGAATTTGTTGTTTATTTTTTAATGATAAATGTCTGAAGAATAGTGATTAAAAAATTTATATTTGGATAAAATACATGAACTGTGATGACGTTTTGGTTTTTGAAGGACTTGATTTTTTTTTACTATGTTTCATTAAACTGTGTTACTTGGTACACACTATAATATTTACCAAGAAGTTATGTATTATCATTTTAAAAAAGGTACATTTTTATTATGGAAGGGCACTGATGTGAATCTCTAACATGTCAGTGGGGAAGAAGACATGTTCCTCCTATCCAAGGGATAAGAGAATAGGTTGTTAAATAAAATTCTTTGTTATATGAGATAAGAAAACCATAGAAAATTTAGATAAATGTGATGCTATGAAATCTCACATTACGTTATCACATAATCTTACTCACACATGTGATGATTTATAATAAGTTAGTATCATGTGAAATACATATATTGTAAAAGATTAATGTTCTATGAGAGTGATTTAATTTTTTCACATTGATGTGCGTGGGACTATTTCACTAATATCTATTGATGGGAATATATATTATGTTATTTTAATTTATTATTTTAGTAGGATGTAATGTGTTTCAATTAACACCCATAATTATGATTTTTCTAGTTGTATAACACATTATCAGGGAGAATTTGAAAATATTCTAGGTCAAGAAATTCAGAATATTCAAACTAAAAATTGAACAGGGTTAATGAAAATTAATTTTTAATATTATCATCAGAATAATGGGATAAAGTTCCATGTTTCAAAAAAAATAACTCTATAGTAGAATATAGTGGTTTAAAGAAGAAAATAGATTCTAAAAAACATGACTAGAATTATGATTATATTGAAAGAACATCCAGAAAAGTTCTATAAATATGTATTGTAGAAATCAGTATAAATTTCTATCTAAGACTTATTGTGTGAAAATGAATATTTGACTCTATACAAGCTATGGTATGGAAATAAACAGAAATATAAGTTACATTGAATATATGGAAGTAAGTGATTCATTAACAATAAGAAAAATTATAGGATGGTTTAATCTCATGGATATGAGGGGATACTTCTTGGTTAACTGGGAAAACAATTCATATAAATGCTTCAATAAGACACTGGGAAAATTCATTTAGAAACATTATGTTTTTATAAAGTAAAATAATAACAATATTCATCTAATTTTGGAATAGTTTTAGGTGGATAGTGATGAAGATATGAGAATATTTGGAGGAATGCAAGTTCCTGAGGCATAAATGTAATAAGAGTCAAATTATGAGAAGAAAAAAACTATTTAAAAACTAAAGAGCTCAGTCAAAATTTATAAGAATAATATTATCTGGGATTAGAGGACACAAGTACAGATAAGAAGGCTGAAGACCCTACTATAAGATTATTTTTTTATCATACATAGATACAAAGAGATTTGAATAATCATTATGATATGACAATTAGATTTATGTGACGAGTGAAGGGCTTAAACCAAATAAAAAAATCTTATGTGGGATATGGTTTCAATGCTAACAAACAAGAATTTCCTTTGGACCAAAGGCATTTTCCAAAAAAATATTATTAAAAAAAAATAATTTTTTACAAATCCAGACTTTTCTGAAATGGATACTTCTAGATTAATGGTATTGATGTTGAGAAAATAGCTTCATCTGTTTCGAGGCTAGTAACAATTTAATTATTATTTTTCCCTTGTAGTGAAATGGAAATTGATATTTTCAAGATTTATGAGTAGTAAAAATTTATTATAGGGGTTATCGAAGAAGAATTATATATTTAACATCCATATGGTTTCCTCATCTGTGAATATGAGAAAAAAAAATTCAGTTAAGTAAGGCTCTGTATGGGTTGAAGTAGGCACCATAGCATGGTTCTCAAATCTTGATAAATCTCTAATGAATATCAGTGTTTAGCGTGGTAGAGTTGATTATAATATTTGTATAAATAATGAGAGTAATCAAAGGGTGACAGTTCTAGTTTATGTTTATTATATAGTCTATGGTGTATTTAATTAATAGTTGTGAAAATAGTTTCTATATTTTATGAAATGCTTGTTCAAAATTTCAATGATTGGAGAGTATCATTTTTATGTGGCTTATATGTAATGAAATGAATACATGGAACATTTATTTCTATATAAATATATACTAATAAGACTCTGAGATGATTTGGAATGAATTATTTCAAAGATAATTATACTCTCGTGGCTACCCAGATGAAGCTTTCCTGAGATAATGAAGGAAAAGAAATCAATATCACTGAATACGGTTAGATTTTTAGGAGCATGTTTTAGGTAACTACATAACGACCTGATATTTATTTTTTTCATATCTCATGAAGAATGGTATAAACCCCCAAGATAGCCACTTAATTGAAGTAAAAATAATACTTTTATATATCAAAATAATAGTGGATTTAGGATTAAAGTATAATGAAAATTTTGACCAAGAATTAATGGGTTTTAATGATATATATTGGGCTACTTTAGTAGATGATAGAAAGTCAACATCCAATGGCCTATTTTATCTTAGAGGATTTTTTTAGTTAATGGATAAGAAATAATCCTGATTTAACTTCATTGAGAACCACATATATTGAATATATTGTGGATACTCATTTGTGAACTCAGTTATTATGTATGAAACAGCAGCTTGAAGACAAGGGATTTAAAGTGAAGTATCTGATCAGAATACATTGGGATAACTAAAGTGATATAAATATTATAAATAATCATATGCATCACTCATACAAAATTTACATTAAAAAAAGATGTTATTTTATTAATGGGAAGGTGGATTATGGGATTGTGAATTGGATTATATGCCTATAGAACTATAGGCATCCAATTTTCTGATGAAGTCCTTGTATAAAGAATAATTTTAAGGAAATATATTAGATCTTGTAGTTTATTTGAATCAAAAAACTTGAACAATGTATATATGGGACCACCTATCCCTGAGGTATGGTGTTTTTTTCCCCTATGTGCTCATATCTGTTCTTTTTTTTAAAGACCACAAAGGTGTTACATCGGGGTTAATTGAAAAATATGAATAATCATTCTTAATCATGATAGGGGAGAAGCTAGTTATAAGATAAGTCAAATAGGGGAATTTCTAAATTTAATGATGCTAAATCTGGTCTATTAACAAATAAGTATAAAGATAAGGTGTTGACTTTGTGTTCAAGAAAAAATATGTTGATATGTGTAGTTAATATTTGATTGTGGAGACTAAATTTTTTATATATTTTGATATTGATAATGTCTCTATGAGGATGTTCAAGAATAAAGTGATTCATCATTGAAAATATCATGTCACTCTTATTTATCATGATAATATTGATTCATGTGGGATTAGAGTGTGTGTTAAGGTAATACTTTAACATTATCATGTTTTGTATAAAGAGAATGGTCTCACATGTATATGACATGCCAATAAGATGGATCTTCATGTCTTGAAGTGTTTTCAACCAACCCAATAGAGGATATGTATAGAAAAGATCCCACTAGATGGTGATATTGGGTGATTTTTTTATTACTAAGTTTTTTGATTGTTCATAAAGTCCGATTTTAAAAGGTAGAGTGAAGAGTTGGAATAAATGTTCCTAAGGATCAAGGGGGACATGAATTTATTAACTGATCACGCTGAGAGAAAATGTCATAAATGATCACATGGAGGGAATATATGAGAATTTATCATGAAAAGGGATCATGTGGTTGGATGATGTTTTAATAAATCTTGCATGACACATGGACATAAAATATATCATGTGAATTATTCTTGTGAGGAACTACATTATTTAAAGAGGATATCAGGGAGAGATCATGAGAAGCACCGGAAGACATCAACTGATTATCAGTGGATTTCAAAAAGAGATCAAACAATGCACCAGAAATAAAAGTTTCTGGAAATTATGTTGATATGTCATGATTGTTTGAAATCATATGAACCAAATAACTAAAATGGTATCGTGTGATGATTTTTTATTTTCATTTGATCACATAATTGGATCACAAGATACACACAAATAAAATTTTGGTGATCACATGAATTGTATTTGGCATGTGAAATGAGTTCGTGAGGAGAATGTATGGTTGATTTATATAGTGGAGGAACAGAAAGATAACGACACTTTATAGAGATATAGGGATGTATTTGTGCATATAAATACCCCATAACCCATACCAAATAAGACAACAAGTTTTTTGTAAAGTGATTTGATATGAAGAAAAATTATTTCTCCAAATCATTTGAAGGATCATATGAATGGGTCTTGTGAAGGTGTACAACAATGATAAAAAGTATTTCAAATTATCATTAAAAGGTCTTACACATGAATTACACAGTCAATCTAATTAGAACGAATATCATGCGATGGAGTCTCATGAAGGGATGTATGTTCTAAGAATATGAGGACCTATTGATATCATGTGATCAACATGATATTTTGAAGGAATGATGTATAAATATGTGATCTAAATGATATATAGAAGGTCTCATGGAGGAATCACAAAATCCAAATGATTTTAATAATGTCTCATGAAGGACTATTTTAAAGGATTCTTGTTTTGAGATATCGTTAAAGGGTCTCTCATATGGATTTTTCATAGGGGTCACACACTATAAGAAGAAAATTATTACGCAAAGGTGTTTCCATCTCTCTGATGAAACAAGATTATAATGACACACATAATTTGGATTAATTGTGAAACTAATTGTCAAAAGATTTTACTAGAGGAGTAGTGAGTTCACTTTAGCAAAGAGAGAGAAAGGTAGAGAGTGGCGAGGTTTTATATTTTAAATGGTTGTAAACTTAGAGGGATGGTGAGTCCGATCATAACAATGTGTTGGTTGTGAGGTTTTTTCGATTTATCACATTGGTAAATTATTACGGTATTCTCCTTGGACATATCTTAGTGAGGGTGAACCATGTCAAATTTTCATGTCCTTATCTTGTGTTAATTCTAATTAATTTTTTTATACTAAAAGGGGAGGGAATTAAGTATTTTTAATAGGGAAAACAGATCTAGAGACACTGTTCTTTTAATCGTTCATACCCTGATACACCCCCTTCTGTCATGGTATTTTCCCTAGTTTGGATAAAAATATTATATTTCTTTGTTATGTGTTCTTTATTCTTGTTTTTTATTCATAACATATTGTGTTCTCTCTTGTTCGAACCCTCAGGTGAGAGTTTGAACACGTGCCTTACGAGTCTTCATGTTCGTGGTTTGTGGTTTATCTTTTATTATGTATCCAATCTATATTTGATGTTTTAGATTGTTCTTTATTAACTTGATGGAGGTTTACCTTTGTATTTATCCTTTAAAATCTAAAACCATACTTTATTATTTTTTGATTTTTTGTATCAAGTGATAGTCTTATGTGTGTTTGAGGGTTATTAAAAATTGTTGATTTTTTTTTTCTATATTTTCATCAAAAGAAAATGGTACTTCCTTGTTTTTAATATTTATAAATCTATTCTCATAGCCTTTCAAACCAAATAATTATTGAAATTATTGAATGAGATTTTTGAATGAATACTGATATTAAAATCATTATTTGGTTTCAAATGGGTACTTAACAGTTTTCTAGAACCATTAAAGGGGGGTTTTGGTTTTTTATGAAGGAATATTGTGACTTGGTTTTTAAATGATGTTAATGATGCCCAGTTGGCCTTTTTGAATTTGAATTTTTTTGGTTAAGACACATCCATGTGACATTACCATCTTTCTTGGAAGATATCAGAGGAATGAAATTTTCCTACATAGGTTACACATTTATTGTATCATAATTGTTAAAAAATGTTTTTTTTTATGAAAAAGGATCTGGAGGGAGAGGTTCTGTTTATTGTTTATACATTATATTATTGGAGATATTTATGTGTTTATATTTTTATGATTTTTTTATTGTTTATTTCATCACCACTATTTTTACATAATGGGAACTAATAGTGTCTAATTAAACTTCCATAAAATTCTTAAACACTAGTTTATGATTATGTTCAGACTAGTGTCCCTTAGTATGGATACACCCTAATATGGGAGTTTTACCCTTAGTTATGCTAGGTAGGGTACAACGTAGTGTTATGACAATTATATATCATCAAGAACACTGATATAATGGATAATGTTGAGTATATTATGGAATTTCTCTATAGATAATTGGTATTATGACGATATTTGGAATTTTATTATCTTATACTAGTTATTATTTATTAATTTTGTAGTGGCTGACTATGTGATTCATTTCCATTGCACTTATCTTACCTTTATTCATATTATTATAATTATTATTATAGTGATTCCTTGATATCATTTTAATCTATTAGTTTTATGAGGAAATATTTTTATTTAAAATGTGTTATGATAAATTATTTTTAACCCATTCACTTACCTTTTTTATGAATATCCATTGAAATGAAATTTTTTGAAAACACCAATTCTTATAAATAAAATTTCAAAGAACATCACTTCTAAAATTCTTAAAACCTAACATTTTAAATTAGTCTATTTAAAAAAATGAGGGGAAATTTTATATTATACACTTTTAAAAATACATGAGAAAACCATATTTTTATAAATTGTATTTTGATATATTAAGAAATATATATTTTATTTAAAGGTAACACATGTGGGTTGGTTTTTATTTGCAATACCTTATAATTTTCATACACACATCTATTTATATTTTATTTTTAGTTTCATGTTCCTATTCATCTTTTTTTCTCTTGTAATGAAATCATGGTTATGAGTTTCAATGGTGACTCATGGAGTCACACATATATTAGTTTGGGTTTTGAAATTATTTTACATTATTTTTTATCATCCAAGTTGAAAAAATGTGTATCATATCCCTATTTTTGTTGCTCATTGTATTTTGAGATTCATAACTTTTTATTTTATTCCACCATATATGGTTATATTTTATTTAAATAATTGACAACTGATTTGGAATTGATGACCAATTCTAGTACATGTCATGATAGAATGTCTATAAAAATTACAATATGTAAAAAACATATATTTATGGGGTGAAAATAATTCCCAATAGATATTTTCTAATGCTCAAATACTTGATTCCATCATTGGTTAATTGGGAGTACATCATGGGTATATTGTGGGCCAGCTCAGGTGGCCAGTTTAGAGGAAACTATAAGTTTGTTTATGATAAAATATCTCATGTTTTTTATTTTATCCCTTTTAAATTTTAAAAAAAGTTCTAAAACACCATTATAGAGAAGAATTAATACATAATCATTCAATGATTCTAGTGGCGTGTGGATATCTTTAGAGGAAATAACCTATTGGTTATTAGTAATGGGGATCTATCAAACATGGTGTTATAAAATATTAAAACATGTGCAATAATATATGAAAGATTTAGGTTTTTCGTTTTTTATATTATGGATTACAATCTAAATTAATATAGGTATTGGTTTTTATGTTTTATTCCACTGTCTATAGGGAAAAATATTACCCACTAAAGTCATCAATGGTATGAAAGCATTCAATGGTAATAAATCAATATAAAGATCAAAACTAAAAACTGGTTTTGGGTGTTTTCTAGAACCCTGGTAATGGTTGTAAAACTATTTTTTGGCCTTCGTGGTTTCATCAATATACAGTGGTTATACAATCATGAAATCATTTTATATTAAGTTTTTCATATAAAATGACATTGTTTGAAAGAAAACAACACAATTTTTTTAATTATAAAACTTGGTGTCATTTTTTATGTCATCATGAAATAGTTAAACCACTATTAGCCATTTTTAGAGACACTATAGTAACCAACCATATGACAGTGAATATTATCATGTCATGATACATGGTGAAACCAAAAAAATAAAATAGAATATTAAAATTAATTTTTGCGTGGATCCTTAAAATTTTCCTCTATCTATTTTTTTTTAAAATTCCACCACATATTAGCTGTAATCAATGGTCTTCAGAGAACATTACAAAAAAATTTCAAAAAACATTATCAATGTAGGAACAAATAGACCACACTAAATCAACATGAATTTAGAACACTTCAAAAATTAATTATTCTGATAATCAAAATTTGTTAAATATCATGTTAAATAATTTATTTATTTTTTTATTTATGAAATTCATATTTAAATATTTATATATATATAATATTAATATAATAAAAAAAAATTTATTTTTTTAAATAGTCTAAATGGAATTTTATATATTATTATGAAATTCATATAAGTTCAAAATTCATGTAATGAAAGCATAAGATTTTGTTTTATATGACCTTAATGTGACTTTTTATGAAGTTATGATATTGAATTTAGAGGATAATTATATTTTACATATTTTAGGTTTTTGATTTTTGATGGAATTAAGCTCATTGTTAAGTAAATAATGTAACACCCCGAGCTTCCATGATACGCTTCTCATTCAATAATGCAATAGCTTGCATTGTACGCAACTTCGAGTTCTAACAAACCGCAACTAATCAAAGTAGCCGTTATGAATAGTAATAACCACTTTTTAAAATTATAGAAATTTTATATTTCAAAATGGACTTCATTTTTGAATTCGTAATATCGAAATTATCCTAAGTTGAATTTTTTGTAACTTTCTGAGAACTTCCAATTTTTTATGAATAATGAAAAATACTTAAAACAAATTTTTTAATCAAAATAATTTATTGTGATAAATTATACTATTTAGTGGTTTTAAAGTATAATTAGAATATATTTTTACCATTTTATCCAATGGTGGTCATTAGAATTAATTTAACATTGAAATTGGACATAAACAATTGCCAATCTTTTGATATAAATTGTTTCTTAAAAACACCCTATTTGTTTCGACAGCGGGAATTAAAATATAAAATTAATTAATGCAACTTATATATTTGGAATTTTGTAAAATAGAAATCATTTTTGAATTTGGAATATCAATTATAGCTTAGGGTGAAATTTTGGCATTGTTCTAAAAAACATCAATTTTTGATGAATAGTGAAACCACTAAGTGGTAGTTAAATAACTGATTTTTCGTTTAAATGAAATATTACCACTTCTGTGATTTGATTTTCAAAAATCCGACATACATGGTTGTCATTAAGAAGTAAAATGTGGTTCAATGAGATTAAAATAATTTTTTGGTGAATAGTAACTTTTAAGTTCTTAATCGTGATTAGAGGAAATTAGTGTAGTTTAAGGTAAAAACAATGTTTTAACAATATGATATGACCTTGAAACTTGTCCTACTCCTATTGGATGAGTCATGTCCGACCAAGGAAACCCATGGGTCAACTTGGGGACCCCATGGAGCCACTTTGGTTGGAAAATGACATTAATATATATTTATTTAATGTTAAAATTAAATTGACACAAACATGAGTTGTTTTACTAAAATAGTTTTTAAGTGGGGTTATACAAGTCATATTTTTGACTATAAATAGTAATTGGAAAGCTAAAACGATTTCCTACATCATAGTATTTTTTTAATAATTTTTAGACATTAAATAAATTAAATTATTTACGACATAATTATGATGCAGCGATGACCTCATTATTTAACGATTTAAATAAAATGAGAAGATAATGTTAATTCCAAGGCATACACTTGTCCAAAGCCTATTGGATGAGGCGATTTCGAACCCTTATCACCTTATCCTCAAATTATACAAGTGTGGGACCTTTATAATCCGAAAAGAATTGTGTAATAAAGTAACATTTCAATCTTTCCAAAAGAGCCCCTCCTCTCCACTTATAAAAGGCCCCCACCTCTCCCACCTTATTCACACCTTCAAGCCATTTGGCTCTGCCAACCTATGCCCAAATACTCTCCCAACTTCCCCCTCTTACTCATAGAATCCTCACTTTGGGCATAACTCTTCTCAAGGAAGCCTTTGGCTCAAATCAAAAAGAGTTACCCGATTTTGAGGTAATGTCTTCTCTAATGTTGTTTTGTTTTATTTTTCTTCTCCAACCCCCTAAACTCTCTTTATTAATTTCTTTTGTAACAACACCAGTATCCTAAATATACTAGGATGTTTTTATAAGAATTATTCGAGCTACACTTACACACACCTACATCTAATTGTTAAAGAACATACAGTTTCTGTGGATGGCGAATTTCTGCCTCACGAAACGATGATTGTTCAACACTCATATAACACCTTAAAAGGTGGCCATTAAGATGTTACTATATTTATATATGATATATAATGTGTTTATGTTTTACTTATGCTTCCGTATTTTTCATTTATGGCATACTTTATGATTTCCATTATGGGTAAAACACGATAATTTCATTTTAGAAAGTGCGGACTACCACCCCCTCAAAGTGATTTGAATCGTTAATGCCATATGTGGGATGTATAAAGGATGGATTAAATGGTATTATACACTATATTATACTGTAATTATATTATAAATTTATATCATTATGATTCTGTTCCATTAAATACGAAATAGAAATGAAATTAGCGTTCATGCGTACGTACCGCTTACCGTCTCCATGAACGGTGCATTTCATTTCTTACCTCTAAATGTTACGTGACATTATGAATGAATGTATATACTGGATATATATAATATATATGATATCTACATCATGAATATAATTCTGGATATAATGGATATTTCACCACATGAACAACTTGAAATTATAGGAAGTTTATTTTTGACTCAAGTACCAAAGATCGACAAAACGACCGTTATTAACTTAAATAATTACATAATGTTCATAACATGGTAATAAGGGATATAAAAGGAATAATGAACATGAAAAAGGTTCTTAAGTAAATAGGAATTAACTCTATTTTATTATTCAGGAGGTTAAAGAATGGTCGAGTCAGGACAGGACGCAAGGTAAGGGAACTTCTTAACCCAATTTCTATTCTTTGGGTTAATCTCCTACTTTCAAATAATGTCATGATATTATTATGTACTATCTTGTATTTTTAAATTATTTATGTGTACTTATAGTGAATACACATAATAGACCTAGTTTATAAAAAAATGATCTTTTTAAGGACTTCGTCTCAATCCCCTTTCAATGAGGCATATTTGGTTTTATACACAACTTTCTTTTATACGGTGTATAAACCCCTTTGACTTTTACGTTTATTTAAAAGGAATCTTTTTTATACGAAGAGTTTTTCTAAACGAAAAAAGGGAAGGTTTTTCTTTCCGTACTTATGCGGCGACAACGACTTCTCCTCCGCTATGACC
This sequence comes from Viscum album, assembly GCA_963277665.1. Taxonomy (NCBI): domain Eukaryota; kingdom Viridiplantae; phylum Streptophyta; class Magnoliopsida; order Santalales; family Viscaceae; genus Viscum; species Viscum album. Next base: position 1,627,341,455 of record OY728121.1, on the reverse strand, counting down.
ATTATTTGAGTTTCGGCTTCCTCTACAAGCCATCATTTTTTTAATGAAAAATAAATACAAAGTTTTAACATTCTTTTATTTTGGTATTGAAAATGGTTTTGAAAGTGTTTTTATTATATCAATGCGTTGTATTGATATCTTGTGATTGAAATGTGGAAATTTTATGTTTCCTTTATGCATGCTTTATGTGATACAATTATGTTATGGTTTATGATATGTTTAAACCTATTCATATGAGGAATGTATTGGACTTAATAAGTGACGGGTGGAGCCCACTATAGCTCCTCGATGCATCGGCAGGTCTAATGAGACAACTAGACGTGGAATTTTCCGAGTCTCTTTCCCAATTTGATTTATGGTTTTGGCCGAGGCCTTAATCATTTTAGACGTCTTGGCCGAGGCCTTGACAAAATGTTTCAGAATGTCCGGAATTATACATTCCCTCATTATGAAAGTGGTTATTGATATTGCATGTGATTATTCGACCAGTAGAATATCCATGTGAAGAAGTGAATGGCATTATCTCATTTTACTTTTGCCATATTATACTGAAGTTCAAGTTCAATAAGGATTTTGTTTTAGTTATACATTGCCTTAAATGTTAATGTTTATTTATGAAAGCTTCCGCTATATTGTTAACCTTACTGAGCATCTGAGCTCACCCATTTCAATGTATTAATATTTTCCAGGATGTGAAGAAGTATTTTATGAATGACCGACAGGGATAATCCGAAGAGGATAGAAGTGTGGACTATGGAGACTATGTTATTATAGTTTTTCACTTTGTGATGTAATGTAACATTTATGAATGTATCTAGTGTTTCCAAGGCTACTAAACTAATCGATCTTTCGAGACTTGATCTTTTTTGATCATGCCAATGTTACGAAGTAATGCACCGACTCTGGGTAGCTGGGGTCGAGGTGTTACAGTTGGTATCAGAGGCAGTTTAGTACTAACCTTGGAAGCTAGATTTAGATAAACTCTGATTAAAGCACATACCCCAAAGATAGACTTTGAGAATTAGTATAGAAGAACTTCTTTGAATTTTGTTATTGTAGAGATTTTGTGAGTTTTCCGAGCAATACATCCCTGTCTGGATACGAGCAGGTAGAGGCGGCTCTGGCACAGATGTACCTAGGGCTAAAACCTGAAAAAACCGCTTTGAGCTAGACTCGAACGGGAACTGGTGCACGACAATGGGCCTTGATGCACTCTTGGTTACGACACTCCCGGGGGATATGCTTAGGATAATTCTCATTTTCTTTACAAACCACTATGAATGGTTATGAGTATATACTTCCTCAAATAAAACCTTTTTATGATTATGGATTATATCCATAAATAGTTCAATTTATGTTAAGTATTTAACAAGTATGGAATTATGTATTTTGATTCATAAACTAATCTAGTTTATGCCATTGTTTAGAAATGGTGCCAAGTGGAAGTAATGGAAACCGTATCAATGCACGTACTCCGTGTAGGGATTTCCCTCCTTCTCTAGATAATTAATGTGGATTTGGAGATACAACTGGTGCTAATCAACTTATTACCATACTGGGACAACTCACTCAAGTTATGAATAATAACCTTACTCGTATGGATCACCCTGACCCACAACGTGGAGGATCAATGTTAGACCGCTTCATGAGGCAACAACCACCAACATTTAATGGGGGTACAAATCCGTTAGTAGCTGAGAAATGGATAAACTCCTTAGAGAAAATATTCCATGCCTTGGGGAGTAGCGAAAGGGGGAAGGTTGTCATGGCATTTTACCGCCTCACTAGAGATGCCGATCAGTGGTGGTCGCTGATTCAAAACACAAATGAAGATGATGAAGTATCGAATATGGAATGGAGGGAGTTCAATGAGCTTTTAATAGAAAAGTACTTTCCTCGTGACCATCGAGCAGATATGGAAAGGCAATTTCTGAGTCTGAGGCAGAAGGAGGATGAGAATGTCGCAAAGTATGAGGCTAACTTTACAAGGTTAGAGAGGCATGCTGCCAATTCTATACGTAACCCAAGGAGTAAGATTGATTGTTTCTTTGATGGGTTAAAACCATTTCTTCGTCGAGACTTAGTCTCACAAACCTTCTCGTTTTGCGAATATATTGTCTCGTGTGCTATCAAGATGGAAAAAGAATTCTCTAAGTCTCATGACTTTAAAGCAAAGAAAGAAAAGAAGAGAACGGTGGAACAAGAGACGGATAAAGGGAAAAAGGGAAAGAAGGATTTTACATTATGTGATAATTGTGGGAAGAATCACCCTGGTACTTGCCTAAAAGGAATGGGAGATTGTTATAAATATGAAGAAAAAGGTCACCAGGCTCGTGATTGCAAGGGAAAGAAAGAGGTTATCAATGTTGAATGCTATAATTGTAGGGAAATGGGGCATTATGCAAATGAATGTCCTAAACATCAGGGAAACTTACCTCAGAAAAGGCCAAGGGATCAAGGACAATCTTATGTTGTTACTACTGTTGAAGCGGAATAATTAATGTATTGGTTCTTTTGGACTCAAGGATTATATACTGGTTATAAGAATAATGTGATATATATAAGGATTGTACTACAGTACATGTTGTTTTCAGTAAGTTTTTAATATGATGAAGGTAATCGTATTTTTAGTATGTGACAATAAGAGAAACTTTACTTTGTTTGGGGAATCTGATAAATTGATTTTGGAATTAAGAGACCTTTTAGAGAAAGTCTGGACAGAGGTATTTTGGATAACTATAAAGGTTGGAGTGGATTAAGTTGATCTTTGGATAGTATTGTTTAAGGTTAAAAAATTTATGAAGATTATTTTTGGAATATTATAGTTTTAGGAAAAGGACAACCTGCAGGGTGGGGCATAACCCGTCGCGTCGGACAAAGCTGCAGGAATCGAACTCACAATCATAGTGTGACAGGCCTTTATTTCATACCACTAGCCTACAGGAAGTCCCTGGTTATTAAAAAATAATTTTACTAATCTAAATGGTATGTGTTAAAATTTGGAACCTTATCCAATTAGGATAAGTATAATATTTTAGAGTTCTTTTATCTTTTGAGTGAAATATGAGTTGAAGGTTGAAACTCTAATTTTCAAGAATAAATATATATATACCTATCTCTTATTCAATGAATGAATTAATTCTTAAACATTAGTAAAGGGATATTAAAACAAAAAATGTGTTATCCTAATACCTTATGTCTTGTTGAACTAATGATATTTTAAATCAACATAGATTGAAGGCTTTGAGGCCCTCAATTAGACAGTTGATTGTGATTGATGACCTCAATCACTCCCTACAAATATTTACGTTTTCCTCCAATTATATGTCTCTAATTGCCACCAATGTTCTCCTTATCGAGATCATAATTTGGTGGTGACTTTCTTATTTCCATTTCCCTCTTTTTAAGACTAAATTTTATTAACCTTATTTCCGATGTGGGATTTCCACAAAGGTATTTTCTCTTTTCCATCTTTTATTTTCAAAGAAAAATTTCAAATTGCGAGGACGCAATTTATTGAAGGAGGGGAGAATGTAACACCCCGAGCTTCCATGATACGCTTCTCATTCAATAATGCAATAGCTTGCATTGTACACAACTTCGAGTTCTAACACACCGAAACTAATCAAAGTAGCCGTTATGAATAGTAATAACCACTTTTTAAAATTATAGAAATTTTATATTTCAAAATGGACTTCATTTTTGAATTCGTAATATCGAAATTATCCTAAGTTGAATTTTTTGTAACTTTCTTAGAACTTCCAATTTTTTATGAATAGTGAAAAATACTTAAAACAAATTTTTTAATGAAAATAATTTATTGTGATCAATTATACTATTTAGTGGTTTTAATGTATAATTAGAATATATTTTTACCATTTTATCCAATGGTGGTCATTAGAATTAATTTAACATTGAAATTGGACATAAACAATTGCCAATCTTTTGATATAAATTATTTCTTAAAAACACGCTATTTGTTGTGACAGCGGGAATTAATTATAAAATTAATTAATGCAACTTATATGTTTGGAATTTTGTAAAATAGACAACATTTTTTAATTTGGAATATCAATTATAGCTTAGGGTGAAATTTTGGCATTGTTCTGAAAAACTTCAATTTTTGATGAATAGTGAAACCACTAAGTGGTAGTTAAATAACTGATTTTTCGTTTAAATGAAATATTACCACTTCTGTGATTTGATTTTCAAAAATCCGACATACACGGTTTTCATTAAGAAGTAAAATGTGGTTCAATGAGATTAAAATAATTTTTTGGTGAATAGTAACTTTTAAGTTCTTAATCGCGATTAGAGGTAATTAGGGTAGTTTAAGGTAAAAAGAATGTTTTAATAATATGATATGAGCTTGAAACATGTCCTGCTCTTATTGGATGAGTCATGGCCGACCAAGAAAACCCATGGGTCAACTTGGGGACCCCATGGAGCCAATTTTGTTGGAAAATGACATTAATATATATTTATTTAATGTTAAAATTAAATTAACACAAACAAGAGTTGTTTTACTAAAACAGTTTTTAGGTGGGGTTATACAAGTCATATTTTTGACTATAAATAGTCATTGGAAAGATAAAACTATTTCCTACATCATAGTATTTTTTTTATAATTTTTATACATTATATAAATTGAATTATTTATGACATAATTATGATGCAGTGATGACCTCATTATTTAACGATTTAAATAAAATGAGAAGATAATGTAAAATAAAAGGCATACTCTTGTCCAAAGCCTATTGGATGAGGATATTTAGAACCGTTATCACCTTAGCCTCGAATTATACAAGTTTGGGACCTTTAGAATCCGAAAAGAATTGTGTAATAATGTAACATTTCAATCTTTCCAAAAGAGCCCCTCCTCTCCACTTATAAAAGGCCCCCACCTATCCCACCTTATTCACACCGTCAAGCCATTTGGCTCGGACAAAATCTGCCCAAATAATCTCCCAACTTCCCCCTATTACTCCTAGAAGTCTCACTTTGGGCAGAACTCTTCTCAAGGAAGCCTTTGGCTCAAATCAAAAAGAGTTACCCGATTTTGAGGTAATGTCTTCTCTAATGTTGTTTTATTTTATTTTTCTTCTCCAACCCCCTAAACTATTTTTATTCTTTTCTTTTGTAACAACACCAGTATCCTAAATAAAATAGGATGTTTTTATAAGAAGTATTCGAGCTACACTTACACAAACCTACATCTAATGGTTAAAGAACATACGGTTTCTGTGGATGGCGAATTTCTGCCTCATGAAACGATGATTGTTCAACACTCATATGACACCTTAAAAGGTGTCCATTAAGATGTCACTATATTTATATATGATATATACTGTTTTTATGTTTTACTTATGCTTATGTATTTCTCATTTATGGCATACTTTATGATTTCCATTATGGGTAAAACGCGATAATTTCATTTTAGGAAGTGCGGACTACCGCCCCCTCAAAGTGATTTGAATCGTTAATGCCATATGTGGGATGTATAAAGGATGGATTAAATGGTATTACACACTATATTATACTGTAATTATATTATAAATTTATATCATTATGATTCCATTCCATTCAATACGAAATAGAAATGAAAGTAGCGTTCATGCGTACGTACGGCTTACCGTCTCCATGAACGGTGCATTTCATTTCTTACCTCTAAATGTTACGTGAAATTATGAATGAATGTATATACTGGATATATATCATATATATGATATCTACATCATGAATATAATTCTGGATATAATGGATATTTCACCACATGAACAACTTGAAATTATAGGAAGTTTATTTTTGACTCAAGTACCAAAGATCGACAAAACGACCGTTATTAACTTAAATAATTACATAATGTTAATAACATGGTAATAAGGGATATAAAAGGAATAATGAACATGAAAAAGTTTCTTAAGTAAATAGGAATTAACACTTTTTTATTATTCAGGAGGTTAAAGAACGGTCGAGTCAGGACAGGACGCAAGGTAAGGGAACTTCTTAACCCAATTTCTATTCTTTGGGTTAATCTCCTACTTTCAAATTATGTCATGATATTATTATGTCCTATCTTGTATTTTTACATTATTTATGTGTAATTATAGTTAATACACATAATATACCTACTTTATAAAAAAATGATCTTTTTTAAGGACTTCGTCTCAATCCCCTTTCATTGAGGCATATTTGGTTTTATACACAACTTTCTTTTATATGGTGTATAAACCCCTTAGACTTTTACGTTTATTCAAAAGGAATCTTTTTTATACGAAGATTTTTGCTAAATGACAAAAGGGAATGTTTTTCTTTCCGTACATATGCGGTGACAACGACTTCTCCGCCACCGTGACCATTATTTGAATTTCGGCTTCCTCTACAAGCCATCATTTTTTTAATGAAAAATAAATACAAAGTTTTAACTTTATTTTATTTTGGTATTGAAAATGGTTTTGAAATCGTTTTTATTATATCAATGTGTTGTATTGATATCTTGTGATTGAAATGTGAAAATTTTATGTTTCCTTTATGCTTGTTTTATGTGATACAATTATGTTATGGTTTATGATATGTTTAAACCTATTTATATGAGGAATGTATTGGACTTAATAAGTGACGGTTGGAGCCCGCTATAGCTCCTCGATGCATCGGTAGGTCTCATGAGACAACTAGACATGGAATTTTCCGAGGCTCTTTCCCAATTTGATTTATGGTTTTGGCTGAGGCCATAATCATTTTAGACGTCTTGGCCAAGGCCTTGACAAAATGTTTCAGAATGTCCGGCATTATACATTCCCTCATTATGAAATTGGTTATTGATATTTCATGTGATTATTCGACCAGTAGAATATCCATGTGAAGAAGTGAATGGCATTATCTAATTTTACTTTTGCCATATTATGCTAATGTTCAAGTTCAATAAGGCTTTTGTTTTAGTTATACATTGCCTTAAATGTTAATGTTTATTTATGAAAGCTTCCGCTATATTGTTAACCTTACTGAGCATCTGAGCTCACCCCTTTCAATGTTTTAATATTTTCCAAGATGTGAAGAATTATTTTATGAATGACCTGCAGGGATAATCCGAAGAGGATAGAAGTGTGGACTATGGAGACTATGTTATTATAGTTTTTCACTTTGTGATGTAATGTAACATTTATGAATGTATCTAGTGTTTCCAAGGCTACTAAACTAATCGGTCATTCGAGACTTGATCTTTTGTGATCTTGAAAATGTTACAAAGTAATGCACCGGCTTTGGGTAGCTGGGCTCGGGGCATTACAAATAATCATGGTTTGAGGTACTTTAGGTCAATATCCTCACTGGCATAGAGGCTTATTCCTTGTCTTCAAATGTGAGGGTAAACTACTTGTGGAATCATTCCTAATTTTATGTGGATTATTTTTTTATGTGATTATAAGACTATATGAAAGAATTCTATATACCTTATGAATGGTGTGAATTTAAATATGGGTAAATATATTTAGATTCTATATGTGGTTAGTGACACAAATTCTGAATTATGTAGGTGGAAACATATCAATATGTTTCAAACATATTAATTTTGTGGGAGGAATAGGGAATCAAAAATAAATACATAGAAAAAAGTGTACATATATGTATAACATATGATTTTAATATTTCGTGAGATTAAATAGTTACAAATTATATTCATATAAACCATTTTAAAATAAAGAAAATAAGAAAACCTCAAAAATATAATGTATGATATTTAATTCTAAGAAAATATGTTTCAATTACTTTATCATGTAATTGTATAGGTTCATTATAAATATATACACCCATTTAATACCTTTTCTATTTCATAGTTGGTATAGATAACTATAATAGTTAGGTAATATAGTCCTACTATGAGCATTGGGTCCTATTTGGATGGTAAACTCTATAAAATAAGATACTAGATGTATATTGTTATTCTTATTCTATATGAAGGATTTTGAGAGAGTTATTCACTTATCTATCCCAGAATCACATGTGATATGACTGGAATGATTTACTTCCTATCTAGTTAACAATTGATAGTAAGACTATAGTGGTTTCAAAACAAAGTAAAATATGGATCCTTACACACTAAATATAATTATATATGAGGTTTTCATTTTAGTGGGAGTACTTTCCTTAAAACTAATCAATGAATATATACAAAACATGATACTCACTTAAATATATGTATTGTTTTTGTAAATTATAGAATTCACCATTATAACATTTTGAGGTATCTTATATATATATATATATTATAAAATAATTTTATATTGGTATAAATTGATGATAATTTTTTTCATTGAGAATAATTTTAAAAATATAGATTTTAATTTTATAATAATGAATTTCCCTATTTATAACTCTCGGGGTATTGGATACTATTTGTGATTCACATATATGTTCCGACAAACAGAGACATTATAATAGAAGAAAATTGATGAATAGAAAATTAAATCCCCATATTTTAAATAGGGAATGATTTTTTGTATTAGTGATAAGTACTTAGGTTCTAATTATAACAAAGGTATTATTTTTGTAATTTGAAAAATGTTACCATGACACTTTTATAGATATTATTTTTATTTCTATATCTTATTTGGAAAAGTATGAATTTTTATTCATTATTAATAATATGTGTTATTATATATATATGAATACTATTTTTTTCTGTTATTAAGAATATTGTGAATTCTTTATAAATTATATAAATGTAAAATAAAATCTTTATAATTAAATACCACAAGGTTAATGCTTATTATAACATAACTTATCTTGGGTAACATCACCTTGGTAATTTTAATGAAAAATATATATAAAGACTCTATGGGGAAATGTGTGTTATGGGGACTTCGGTAAAAAAATTTAAATCTCGAATTACTGTTGTGATAGTGGAACTGATGTTTTCAGTGGATAATATAGTGTTATGGGTGTATTCTTCTCATGTTTTACAGAGTAATGTTTAATAATAGTTAATTTATTTAATTAGTTTTAAATATAGTTTTGTAAATAGTGGTCTACCATTATATTGTTCTATCATTATCTTACTGAATCATTATTCAAGTATTTTCACTAATATTTCTTTTAATCAAATGAGATCACATTCGTTACACTCACCTAGTTGTTCTAACTTGAATAAGGGATTATAATGATGCTTTATCTCATAATCTTACCTAACCTAGTTATTGGATAAATCTAATAACCCTTATACTAAACTATTGATAATAATCACATGTAGTGGATTGAGTCCAAGAATAATGTTTGTGAAATTATAAGGATGTAAACAACCAGTAATTATAATCATATATTTTACTAAAACTATATCTAATTAACAAATTAAATTCATCAAAATAAATTAATATGAGAAATTAAGCATCAATGAACAAGGTTCAATCTATAATGAATGGTTTGATTCTTTTTTTCATGGCCAATAATGGCCAAGTGTTCCATCATATTAGTTTTATAGAAATTAGAAATAAAAAAATAGAAAAAAACTAGTCAATCGAACAAATATGGTTCCAACCCACTTTTTTAGTGATCAATTCCCAATTTATAGTATAATGGTTAAATAATTTTCATTCACGTCAAAATTTAACTCATGTGAGTAGCACAAACTTCTCCTACTTCCCTATAAATAATATTGTATTTCAAACATTACCCATATCTATTGATATCCACCATGTATATATCTAGAGGTTTTCGATCAGCCCATGTGATCTTATCATGAAAATTATTGCTTCGCATAATCAAGTTATGCATGTATTAGGGAAGAATTTGAGCTGACACACATTACTGAGTTGAGGTGAAGTGAAAATAAAATGTTGCTCGATGTGACCATGGTATATAGGGTTTGAGTGATTCACTTTCTTTATTGGGCTTAGAATCAATGAATAGTGGGATTCAATATAGGTAGTATTGGGACAAAATTGATAATATTGGACACCACTACACAACACTAATGATGGTTCACTTGAAAATTTGCTTAAAAATCATATTTTTGAGGCTCAAAGGGAACATCCATTGGTACTTGGATGATTCAAGACCTATCAAGGTGTTGAGTCTATATATTTTAACACAATATATGAATATAAGAGGTTGATGAAAATTTAATTCATGATTTTAATTCGTTCACTATCAGGTTTAGTACCTAGAATGGAGCACAAATTAGTGTAGATATGGTGGCAATGTAGTCTAGAACATTGAGCCTCGACTACAAGAGGTGACGAATTTTGGAATTTCTGTCTTTTGGTTGTAGTTAGAGAGGATAGTGGTAGGGGTTTGAGTGTTGATAACTAGAGGGAAAGGTCTCAATTCATACAGTTATTGCATCAAACACATGAAATGTAGCTGTCTTCACAACGCCATATAATGTATTGGTAATAAACTATGCGTACCACAAGTTTGATCCTATATTTACAACAACATAAAATCCCAATAAACATGTTGTTAAATTCTTTAGTGATAATAAGTTTTATATTTACAATGGTTTATTGAGATCATTGTATCTTCATTTTATCTTGGTCGATCAGTTATATAACTTTAGTGTTGGATTCAGTATTTATGATCAAGACATTATTTGAATGATCTTCATAACATCATCCTCTATAATGGCCCGGACCTCTCCGACTATTTCCTTTGTCAAAGAGAAGGTCATGAAGTGTTATGGAGGGTAGAATGGACTTTTCCCACACTTTTCAGAATTTTTGTGACTACACGCCGTGTAGTGTGAGTACACGCCGTGTACAACCTTTCCGTGTATACCCCGTGTTGAAGCCGTGTCCTTGCCGCATGAAATAAATAAGAACACGCCGTGTAGCCCATCCTACACGCCGTGTAGTCTCTCCCCGCGTATGTGTTATCCTCAAACCGTGTGTTGACCAGTCAAAAGTCATGTGCCGTGTTGAAGCCGTGTCCTTGCCCCATGAAATAAATAAGTACCCACTATGTAGTCTATCCTACATTCCAGGTAGTTTCTCCCTGCATATGCGTTACCCTCAAACCGTGTGTTGACCAGTCAATGGTGGTGTGCCGCGTTGAATGCCGTGTTAGAAGCGGCATGTCGACCATGTGGAATGGTCGAGTACACGCCATGTACTAGGAATTACGCGTTGGGTACTTTATTTTTTCTCACTTATAAAAGGAGGGGGCCTCTCCTCCTTTTTAGATCATTCCTCTCCTCGCCATTCCTTCGAGTAGAGCCCTCCTGAGAGATTCCAAAGCTCCTTTCTTTGATAACTTCTTTGTCCGAGCTCCGATTTACGATCCGTCAGTGGCCACAAGATCGTAACGACGAGCCGAAACTTTTGAGCATAGATCTGTTGTTTTCCATTCAGCCTTTCCTTCTCAAATTCCACCCGAGGAGGTTTTTTCTGGGTTTTGACAGAAGCGACGGGCGCCAACGGACGTCTTCTAAAGTTGATCTGGGGGAGTGTTGTGATCAGAGCCTGTTGAGGTAGAGATTCTACCTTTGTCTCTCAAATTTGTGCATCATGAGGTTTGGGTGTCCTCTTTCTTTCACGAGACATAGTTGAACCAGTTTAATGAAGATAATAACTGGCTTAAAGAACAGGGATGGTAAATTTGTTATGTTTATCTTTTTTTATATTTTTTGTTATGTTTTGAATTTAATAGTCTTATGCCTACTAAAAATCACGGTCATTGGGGGCCTTTTATTTGTAATTAAATGTTTCCATTCCTTTCTAGACTATTTTGTGGATGGAAAATTTGTCGAATATGGAAATTGGTTAATCACGTAATTTTGGTTGTTTAAATGAATATCCAGAACCCTTGTGTGATCCCCCCAGTTGAACAAAATGGAATAATGAACATGTGGGTGTCGGTTTGGTTACGTGGTGTGTGAAGGGGGGGGGGTAAATCCTGGGTTATTACGAATATGATGGCTATCAGGGCTTCGGTAAATGATGTTAAAGGGGTAATGATGTTGCATGAGCCTTGTTTTCTGATACAGTTGTGGAGATGTGGTTATAGTGGCAGTAGGGCTGAAGTAATGGGTTGTGATGTTAAAAGGAAGTGGAAAGATGATAATTGAACTATGGGGAATGATAATGAATTAAACGCAGGAACAACCAATGGGTATTGATTGATGATAAAAAGTGTTGGTTTTCTGTTGCTTGTGTTCTATCTAACTTGATTAGTGGTTGGCAGGGTTTTTTTCTACAAAACGCTTGATCTGGTTTGATAATTGCCCAGTAGTTAAGGAACCAATAAACTAATACTGTTCAAACATGAAAACCTAAATGGGGTTGGGTTTGTTTTCTATATGCATGCTTCGTAGCAGCAGTGCCAAGGCACTTGCTCAGTTTCTATGTTTAGAAGCCATAGGTTGGGATGTGTGTTTGGTATACATATATGTATCTGTATCTTTTTGTATTGTCGCACCCCACCCATGTTGAGCACCTAGTGATGAACACTCCCATTTCATGGGAGAGGGTGTTTTCACATTAGTTACTAGATCCTTCCTTCTCTTTCTTCTATAGGCTATGATGTCTTCAGGCGACCTTACACCTAAGACTCTTCAGGTAGGTTTTGATTGGTGTGACATTATCCCAAGACTCTTCTGGCAGGTTTTCTATTCCAAATAATCTTTGTGATGAGGTCCAGGTGTGTTCGGGTGGGTATGTGATATGTGGTTTGTGAGGCCCAGGTGTGTGCGGGAGAGATATGTGGTTTGTGAGGCCCAGGTGCGAGCGGGCGTGATATGTGGTTTGTGATGCCCAGGTGTGTGCGGGTATGAAGAGTGTGGTAGCATCAAGACATTAACCATTAGGAAGAGAAGATAACTAGTGGGGGAAAATGGTGCGGGGTATCCAATACTCTTTTCATTATATATTACTACCTGTTGTTTTGTGTTTTTGGGGATCATGGCTGGTGAGGATGGGTGGATAGAATTCTTTGATAGGTTTTGGTTTCTTCTATTGTTCTAATAGGACATTAGGATGTCTCCACCCCTGTTCACGAGAGCTTTAGGCTTCCCTTATGAGTATACTTGTATGCTCACCCTACGTTTACTTTTTGGTTTCCAGGAGGACTACCAGGGCCGTGCGGGACCCTAATAGTCAGGACAGTTGGAGTTGTTGCAGTTGTTGTACTCTTGTTTCTTTTTGTATTGCACTTTTTAGTTTTCTTGTACTTGTACTTTGTTTCAGAATTGTTTAAACATGCATTTGGGATTGGTTTGGGTTCATTTTCATTTACTTGTTTATTTTTCTTTTTGTTCTTGAGTCATCCTATTTTCCCGATCTTAAATAATAAAAAGGGTAATGCCTCCCATATTTTTGAAAACTCTTACCCTTGGTTCTAGTCGCCACTCTAGGGCCTACTGGAGGCAGGACTCTGGGGGGGGGGGGGGGGGGGTAATTATCTCCCTTTCACCATTGCCAACTCAGAAGGTGAATCTTTGGTGGGAGGGAGTCGTGACATCCTCATGCATGGATTCCTTTACCGTGCTCTTTAATGTTCATGCATCCATATTTGAAACCCTTCTTGGTTCCTTGATAACATCTTGATGAGGGTTTGAATCCATTTTATTTTTTTCGAGCTCAACATTTTTCAAGGTGATATTTGGAGGGGAAACAAGATGTGCAGTTGAAAAAGAGGAGTTAAAGTCGAATTTAGGATGATGATCTAGGAGTCACAGTCGATCATGGGAGAAAATTTCTAGTATTCTCATTATGATTGGTTCTCTACCATAGTCAATCGAGGACTCAAGGAAGGTTAATATAATATGGTTTAATATTGGATATTATTATAGTAGATTGTATTTTTTTACTTTAAGGTGAAGTGGTATATTGGTCATTTATGTGGAGGTTGATTATGTTTCATGTAGTAATTCAACAAACCATGTTAGTAAATTTTACTTGATAGGTTGACCGAACATCTAGTGGTAACCCTTATGTGTGGAAGTTGATAAAGTGATATGTATATGAAACATATTGAGGTGTGTCATTGTAATTTTCATAGAAACTATTTTGAACTTATTGTGAGTGCACCATGCCACACCTTTATCCTTACATGAAAATTTTGTGACTGCCATAACATTTATATAGATTTGAAAATATTAGTATTACCCTAATTCAGGGTCAGTAAACCTTACCTAATTGGCACCATCAATTTTGTATCATTTTGAATATAGTATAACCCTTACATGGACTTCCATGTGAGAATAATGAAACCATGTTACCTACACATAATTGTAGTTCATTCCTTGAGGGTAGGTGAAAAAAGAAAATAAAATAATTCAATTCACAGATTTAAAAAAATTTAAGTCTATAATTGATAAAAAAGGATAATAAAAATCAAAATACTTTATCAATTATGTTCTATATTTTCAATTAAATATATGGATAAATTTGATTCAAAAAAATAATAAAACCTTTAATGAAAAATATAAAATCTATTATATTCTAGATTAAATTCCAAATTCTTTTTCATCACTTAAATAAATTAGTTATTCTCATTTTCATTTAGTCACCTGACACACATAAACCTATGAAAATGATATTAATACCAAATTTTTTGAATGGTTTTATGGTATTCAAAAAATTAATTATAAGAAAAAACTAGTAAAATAATTGGTTTTATCACTCCCCCAAACATAGAATATTTCACTTTAAATAAATGAAAATAATTATTTTTATTTTAATAGATATTTCCTTTAGAGACATAAGTACGAATATCAGAAAAAAAAATAATACAACAGATTCACACATTGTTTAATTTATAATGAATCCTCTAAAAATTAATCTCATTTCTTCACTTCAATTAAGTTCAATCTCTAGTTCCATGAGTAAAATTGATATATTAATGGGGAAGTAAAATGTTAACTAGTGGTGCTTCCATGTATCACTTTCTAAAAAGTTCTTTAATCTAGTGATCTAATTCCCACTTCCTTGATAGAACTCAAATGAAAATTTTATATATAATTTAAATATTTTTTTCTAGTTTAAATATTCCTCTCAACTGAATAAATTATTTTTTTTCACAATTATAAACATATTAATAATTTTCCCATCCATGATTTTCAATAAATTTATTAAATTTTAAAATGTAATTTATTACTCAAATAACCAGTGCCTAATGTTGTTGAAATAAATTGTGGGATCTAAATTTCTCATTTTACTCTAGTTTCAAGACACTTGTATAAATTTATTTTCTTTTAGATACCTATGGTGTTTTTCTTAACAAAATCCATGTTTCTTTAAATTATGTTCAAAATTCTAGTGTTCACATTTTATAATTTTTATGACATGAATATCATTTCACATACACTCATTTTATTATTTCTCAAACCATGTATTTAGGAAAAATGTATTCAAATTCACCCAAAAATAATATAACTCTCATAACATCAAAACTAATGAAATCCCTCTAATCTACCATGGTATTTTTCATTCTCAATACAATATTCGTCCCTCGTATTTTTATCTAAATAAACTCAAAAAAACTAAAAAAATATTATAGAAATTATGAATATATATATAAAAAATATTTGGAATCTTTGTTTAGTATATTTTAAGTCAAATACACATAAAAATATACAAGGAAAATATAAAAAGTATTCCTATCTTATGTTAATTTTCCCTCTCGTAACACTTATATGATAAAAAATTCTAATTAATTCTATCCCTCACTTATCAATGATTTTTTTTTAAATATTGAGTATCAAAACTAATATCAGGGAAAGAGACTACCATGTTTTTCTTTATACAATGGAGGAATGGAAGATCCTAGACTCCCCCATTGTAAATTTCTAAAAATCCCCATGAAATTTATTCAAGTGCTCATTCACCTTGAATGGATAATTTCATGCATCACCTTAGATCCAAAATGAACTAAATGGAAAATTATTAGTTTTTGGGTGTGGAACAGTCAATTTTGAATAATTTTTATAAAGCATGATATATATTTTGGAAGAGAACATCCATTCTTTGTCTCCAAAAACAAAATCTAATTCTTTATATAATACTTTTTAAATATATTTGTACTTTCACATATAAAATAAGGTCTTCTCGTGTGCCTCCCTTCTCACCTCATCAAGATACATCATATGTGTCATCCTATGAACATATTTTTAAAGATGTATTTCTTGAAGACAATGCATATTCATTCATTTAAACTCTGTTTTTTTGGGTGAGTTTCACTTTCTTCCCCAAAATATACTTTATCTCTCCATTAGACACCTCTTCTATCCCATTTTTATATTTTCAATAATAAATTGAGGTATTTTGGTGAACTTAATACATATTCATAAGTGCCTTCATGTTTTTCTTATAGGAGAGTATTGTTTGGTCACAAATTATTGGTTGAGGCACTCTACACCTACATAAATGATATTCAAATTTATATAACAATATGAAATCATCCGTTTGGGTTTATTTTAGTTTAATCCACTTAAGAAAATAATGAAGCGCTAAATGAATGTTAGAAAATACAAAGGAGATAGAAAATGTTCCCAATAAGACCAATCCACAAACATAAAATATTTCATATAAAATTATTTTTTTGGAATTATTTATATAAACTATGTTAGTCTTTAAAGATTTAGGGAAAAAATAAACTAGCTTCTAACACATTCATTAATTTCCATTGAATTGCAAAATGGACTCCACATATATATATATGGAATATAATGAAACTATTTAAACACTTCCTAGGGGATAATAATCATATTAACAACATCATACCAAATTTACACCCATATGGATCCTCTTAGACATAGAACATTGACATAGATATCAATTTAAATGATTGATTCTTAGTAAAGTATGGGAACCTTTAAAGTGACTAGAAAATTGACCAAATCAATGTACCAATCAACTTATACAACTTACAATAATTTTACACATGGGAAGGGGTTATCCATGTTTATTTCTATTAGTGGTTCAACCACAAAAATATGAGGCAATCTTCTTGTGTGTTATGAAACCTGATTTTTATATAATTTTTTGTTCTTTATCATGAGGTAAAACTCTTATAGTATAAACTTCCACAACAATAACCCCATTTATGTTTCAATATTCTTGAATAGAAACCTTGGTGTTGCATGATCAGAATAAATAGTTAATTTAACACATTATAGGTAAGACTAAAATTTATCTATGGTAACAATAATTGAAACAAAATTAATTTATAATTATTGGGTAGTTTATTTGGGTTGTTTCCAAGTTTTTTTAAGTTTTGGACATGAATTGTAGGTTCTCATTATCTTTCTAAAAAAGAATAGTCCTAATATGTTTGTTTAAGGTATCACAGAATACATTAAATGGTTCATTCTAGTTCGGTGTGAAGATCATTGGTGTTGTAGTTAGGGTACTTTGACCATATAAATTTCTATCCTACAAGAACCATAAAATAAAAAATCAATCTCCTTTTTTATTATGTGGTATAGGGATGAAGTAATCTTTATAAATATCTAACAAACATTCTATATAATTAAATATATCCTAGAAAATATCTAATGTGTCTCATGTTGGTGGGGTTAGGTATTGTAGAAATAATGAAAATTTTGGCTTTATCCACCTCAATCTAGTGTTTATAAGTTATGTGGAACAAATAATTTCCTTCCACGCCATTTCTCAAAGTTCAAAACCATTATTGTCTAAATTTATTTATTTTTAAATATTTTCATACGTTAAATATTGGTTTCAAACAAGTTCCATAAATATGAAATTCATGAAGGGATATATCCAAGAAGCCCTGAATCATGGATAAAAAAATTTCTTACCATGTAACATAGAAAGGTACCTAGGGAATTAAAATTTCCAAAGTTATTCCTTTGATATGAAAATATTCTGAATGGGCATGTGAATGTGGATATCCTTGTTATTTTGGTGCTATTGAAACCTAAAAAAACATCATTCAAGGAAATAGTTATTATTATTTTTAACTAGACTCACTAACATGTGGTTAATAAAAGGTGGATCAGGTTAGAAGGTGGTCATGTGATGACACCCTTCTCTCCCAGCCCTCCCCCTTCCGATCATGGCTTCACTAGGGTTTCATTTGGAAACCCTCTACTTTGGGGTCGCCAGTGCGTCTAACCACCATTTTTTCCATTCATCATCCTTTTATTCACCTCTTCTCACCTCCTCCATCTTTCTTACTTCATAGTGGCGTGTTTTTCTTGGCTTTTGTCTCACATGGTGGATCTGTTGGTTCCATCGAAGGCTATTGCTATGGAAGACTCTGGCTGCTTATACCCTGCTCTGACCTCATTTTCCACCATGCCTCTCCAGGCCAGATCATAAGCATTGGATTCACGGTGGTTTTGGGTAAAGAGGGTTGGCAGTCTTGGGTTTTTTATGCACTCCTTGGCTGGTTCTTTCTTCTCATTGGATTATGGTTTTAGCCCCGCCGTGATGCTTCTCTTCAGAGCTGTAGGCCGTTTAAATCTCTGCCCTGACCTCAAGCCCCTCCTCTCTTCTCTGAGTCAGATCAGGAGTGGCAGTCACATAGAGGTTTTAGGAGGTTGGATGTTACAGCCTACGGTGCTCTCAGTGCAGTTTGTTTTTCTCTGTTTCTTCTTCTATAGTGATAGTTATGTTTTCTCGGTGGCTATGATGATCTCCGACGGTCTCCGGTGATTGGTTTGGGTTAAGGAAGGTGACGATGGTGATGGAAGCTATGACGATGACTGTGGTTTTTCATGTGAAGATGGTATCTGTTTTTTTTATATTTATAGATTCGTTGATTTTATCTGGTGTGGTGTGATTGTCGATGAGGGTTAGCAATGACGGCGTGTGTTTTTCATTGATGGTAACTAGGTTTGGACGTTCTCTGGTGGTGGTTCTGGTGGGGAAGGATGACGACGATGATGATTTGGATTTCTTAAAGTTGATGGGAGATCGAGATGAAGAGATGGTTGTCGCGAGGCCTCGTGGTTCGGGCCCCTATGATGTTTTCTTTTTTTTGAATTTCATATTATGGCTCTGGTTTTTTGTTTGGCGCTGGAGTCAGTCAAATCAGGTGGGGTGATTTTGACATTTGTTGAAGTTTAGAAGTGGGTTTGATTTTGAAACACGAACCATGACAATGTTTTGTGTGTGGCAATTGTAGGGTTCACACTATGCCTTTAACAGTGTTTTTGAAAAATAAAAAAAATATATTTTGAGGGGTTAATAAAAAGAATGAGTAATTGGTCTTTTCAGGTCACATGATTTAATTTTTAGTAGCCATAATACTCTCCCACTATTTTTAATCATTATGCAAACCAACAAATTATTATAATTTTGTAAAATTTTGTGCCCAGGTTTTTTAGGGGAATTTTAATGGGACTCTCCCATTAGGATTTTAAGATTGGGTATATGATTTCAACTCCTAACATCCAGTCAATTTCATTTTTAACCACCACTATAAGGGTTAGGTTGATCCATCTTTTGGTCTATGTCATTGGTTTGTATTCACTTTCTCAAAAAAATACAATGTATATGGTTGGTAGGTATAATCCTTATGATGTCATGTTATAATATCACATGGATATAGATTATTGTTTAAAGAAATTAAAAAAATATATTCCCTTAATTAGGTTCCATTGTGTTTCAAATTATGATAAATAATTTATACTTTTTTTAGAAAATCATATTTTATATTATAGGGAAGATTTTCAAATCCATTTTAGGCATTTTTAGTAATGTTTTTATCATAGTATTCCCCATTTGTGAAACATTCACATGTAAGGTAAAATTATAAATGGTAGTTTTGAGTAAATAAATGATATAAGATTCATCAAAATAACTTTCATAATCATAGAGAACAATTTCAAAACCTAATTCATTTTAAAATAAGATTTATTTTTAAAATATTGTGATTTTAAAGATTATAATAATTTAATTATGTCATAAAAATATCAATTTATTATTTATAATAATAACTAAATTTAATTAATTTTAATGTACATATGGATTTCTCCTGATGGGGGGATTTATTTAAATCCAGAATATTAACTTTCATTTACTTATTTTAATATATCCTTGATGGTTTTACTTTACTAAAATTAATTATTTTTTTTATAAGTCATGATAAATGGACTACAATGATAATGGGATAAAGAGTTATAATGATATTTATTCAATGTTCACAATGTAAAACTCAAAGGGGTACAATTAACTTTTCATGCAAACGTGAACATCCACAATAACACTAATTGGGTAGACAATACTTTCATTATCCAATTTTATAACCACATTTGTGGAACTTAGTTCACTTATATATAGTGATTCATTAACAAAATAAGGTGTTACAAAAATTTATTCTCCAAAATAAAATATTGAATTTGCAAAAAAATATTTTTCATACAGTGAAACATATAATGAATGTACCTTGGTATAGGTATTTCTAAGGAATTTATTGGGTAATAACAAAGGTACCTTTCTTATTAAATTTTCATTTTTATTTACTTGTAATATCCTCTTCTCAGAGAATATTTCCTTGATAAACCTGTAATACCTTTTTTTTGCAAATGGCTTCCAAAAACGGTTTTTTAGCCTCTAAATTTATAAATATTTTTATGATATATTATTTTAATTTTTATTCTCTAGTTTTCATTGGTGTTTCTATAAATTTAGGTGATGTATGTTAATAATTTTTTATTTCTTCCTTCTTATCTTTTACCTTTTCTTTTTTTAGTGGGGGTGTATCCAAAAGTGATTTTTCTTATGGTTCTTTTTAAGGGATAACCTTTCTTGGTTTGTTGGGAAGTCGACTCCCATCGTTGGATTGGGATGGTTATAATTAATTATTTTCGAAAAATTTACCACCGCAAAATGAAATAGATCTAAAATTACCACTGGGTTTAAGAATTGAATGATTATAAATCTTACCAAAACATTTATTTTTCAAGTAATTTATGGAAGATAGAGATTTTATTAATCTTCCTTTAATATCCTTCAAATATGAACCGTGATTCTTGTTAGACTTAAAAAGGTATTTTAACAAGTCCTCCATTTGTGTTTCAATATATTTTATTGATTTATTTATTGTAAAAGGTTGATAATTATATCTCTAAAATGATGGTGAATGAAACTTATTCTAAAACCCCTACTAGATTTTTTTTTATCAGATGTAGTTGGTTTCATTAGAAAATTGAGTTTTTTAATACTATATAAATAATTGGTTTCTTGTCGGTTCCTACTCTCATTGTATTTAGTATATGAAATTTAATATTTGTTTCACATTTTTTTAGCCATCAGTTTAGTGCCCCAAGAGGTGAAAAAGTTGGGAAACCTAAGGATATAGTATATGTGTTATTCTAAACATTATTCAAAAACATTTCACAAGATAGGTTAGTTGTTCTATATTTTATTTATATAAAGTATATTGATAACTATTTAATTCATGTACTCTCCTTATGGGAGTTCTTCTGCATAATTATTGCTAATTTAAGGAAATCCTCTTGATTAAATATCTAATCCCATCTGTGGATTTTTTTATCAGTGCTCCTCTATTGGAAGCATCCAGAAGGTTTTGGTCAATGTACATAATTTCTTCATATAATAATAAAATGAAATGAAATTATTTATAGGTCTTGTTAGGAAATATCTCGTTATCTAATTTAATCTCTTAAAAAACTAATAAATAGTTTATCCATATTCTTGTTTGATTTAAAATATCTAATTATTTTGTTGGTCACTCCTTGTTATAGGGAAGTATATATATAGAAATTCACTATGACGTTTATCCCATGTGGATATCTATCTTGGTTGGAGGTTTTTTAGCCACACCTTAGTGACCCCTTCATTGAAGAATGAAAAGGCCATCCTACTAAAGTATTCATATAAAACTACATTAAGTTTGAATTTATAGAAAATATCAGTAAAATATATTATGTTTTAGTTCAGATCCTTTCCTTTCAAGCCATAAAACATGAGAAATAATTAGATCATTTTAGTTTTATGATTTCTGCAATCTTGGTTATTAGGTTATTAAATTCAATTATATACATTGATATTGGGTTCACATAATTTTCTCAAATTCATATTTAATAGGAAAAAAAATTTCTTCTATATTTCTACTACATATAGTGATATTAGTGTAATAATTAAATGTAGTGAATGATTTAGCCAATGAAATTATGAAAAAATCAATGTCCACTAACTCAGTAATTCTTAAATTCCTAATTCCTATGGACCTAGTTCATTTAGTCTCTGGATTAAATCCTATGAGGGTAGGTGAGATATATATATTAACATGTTGAATTAATTTTCAAGATAATAGAAACATAACACTCACCTCCCAAAAATGTAAATGGGTTGATGTGAAAATGTAATAATTCCCTCATAAAAAATATTTTTTACAGGAATTAATGTAGTGATAGTGGTATTTGGGTTTCCTTTAGAGAGGAGAGTTATATGGGTTTGTTCTTCTCTTGTTTTATAAGATTGGTGTTTGTAAAAATACTAAATTGATTTGATTAGTTTTAAATTTAATTTTTAAATAGTTTCATATTCTTATAGCATTCCCAAATTCTCTTATGGAATCAATATTCATTTATTTTCCCTAATATTTCTCTTAATAAAATAAAATATCATTGATTACACCCAAATAGTTGTTTAATCTTGAATAAGGGATTACAGTGATCACATATCCCCTAATATTTCATACCATATCTCTGATCTCTCTTATACCACCCCACTGCTCACTATCACATGAAGTGGAGTGATTTCATGTGGCATGTGTGTAAAATTGTGAGAAAGAAATAATAATTAATTAAAAACATAATTTAGAAGAAACCACAGACTGATTAATAATTAGATAAATAAATAGATATAAGAATGAGAAATTAATAATGAGAATAATATTACATATAGGTAATGAGGGAATTCTTATTGGATTGGATACTGATGACATACTATGTCATTATTAGAGTATGAAAACAATTATATTTTAAAACTAGAAAATAAAAAAACTCCAGCTAATCAAATAGTCATAGTCCTAACCAAACTTTTTAGTGAAAATTTCTCTATTTATAGAAAAATTATCATAAATTATTGGCATGCTTAAAAGTTTCCCAAAATATGTAGAACAAAATTCTATTTCTTCCCTAATTATTCTAGTATCTTCAATACAATCCCCAAATTCAACACCCAGGTTCCACTATTTTGATATCCTCTATCTACACAACAAGATTTTCTATATCTTCCAAGTAAGAATCATCTTTAAAATATTTCCTTACCATGATTATGATCCACAAATATTAATGAACAATATAAGATTATATGCATCATTGTGTTGGGGTGTAATAAAAATCAAGTGTTTTTTGATATGATAACATGAAGTAGAGTTTGAGTGACACACATTCTTCTTTGGACTTGAACTCTAAGAATAGTTTCCTCTAATATTGTTAGTCTTTATCTTGAATTAATTCTCTTTAACATCACTAAACCACAATATATATTGTTTAATTGATCATTTAGTTGAAATCCAATTTTTTTAAGGATTCATGATGGCATCCATTTGTATTTCGAATATATCCAACCAAACTAGGTAAAGAATATACTTATGCCAAAAAAATATTGGAATATATGAGGGTGATAAAAAGTAATAAAATGGTGTGGATTGGTTCACTACAATGGTTGATATCTTTCAAGGAGCTTGAGTGAGTGTGGATCTAGTTGTGATATTGTAAGAAACCATGAAATTTGGCTACAAGAGGTGGAGCCTTTTAGTGTCTTGATATTAGTGATATAGTTGGTGAGGAGTTTTGAGGGGATTTGAGTGATATTACTGGAGGTAAATGTCAAATTTTTTTAATTAATTTCATCACAAACCCACTATGTAATGTTTTTTATTCTCGTGGTCTTTATATTTTTAATGAAGTAGGCTCACCCCTGATTCGATCAAGAATAGGGAATAACATCAATAACAAAAAAAATTATTCTTTAGTGATTATTAGTTTCAGATTGATGGAAATTTTTTGAGGTCTTGGTATATTTAAGTTTACTTGAATGATTAGTTACATGACTTTATCATCATCTTTAATATCAGAGATTGAGTCTTCACACAATATCTCTTAAAATCATTATCCTCACACATGGATTCTTCAACTAATAACATAAAACTATATTATTATATAATTGAAACATAGTTCATTCACATGATCATAGATTGATTAGTGTTACAATTATTTTAATTTATATCGATCATGGCATACTACATTATGTTATATGCAGGGGAGACCTGATCCATTATTGAGGAAGAGGATGTGTAGTCGATTACCGGATGAAGAGTAGGGAGGTATAATCGATCTTGGAAGACAATTATGATCGACTTCCAGTCTTCTAGTAGTATATATACCATCTATGGTTCGGTATGAATTGAATATTGAGAAATTTTGGTCATCTATGATTGATAATTGTAATAGATTAACATTGATATCCTAAAGGTGAAGAGATTGGTTGGTCGACCATGTGAAGGCGTGTTATGTTTTTTTGATAGAAAGATGAGTTGTTTTATTGGTGACCATCACACAACATATTGATCATCCATGATGTAATAACCTTTCTATATATAATTTTTATGATGTGATACCCTCCTGTGTCATGTTTCTGTTTTCGACTATCTCTTTGTTGTCACTTTTGATAATTTTTATGTCTGTGTACCTTGTGTCGGTTCAATCATTACATGAAAATATTGTGAGTTAATTCACCTTTAGAAAACATTGAAAATATTGTTATTATCCTAATGTATTATAATTTTATGTGGTTTATTTGGTACTGTTTTCTAGGTTTAATATTATTATAGGTTGTATGGTTTCTTGATTTTATGAATTGTTTTATATAGAGATGGTGAATCTAATCCTTCATCTGGATCACGTTAATCTATTGAATATTTTTGTGGTAAGAAATAATTATGGTGGGGAGTATTAAAAATCCCATGTTTGATTTACCATTTTAGTTTTATCGGGTTTTCTACTCTTCTACCACGATTTTCTATTTTTGTATTATAAAAATTGATTTTTGAGCTATTTTACAATTAGTTTCATTGTCAATGTTCAAAGTTTATGGGAAACCAAGAAGAAACCCATATATATGGACCATTTTTAGTAATTTTTTTAAATGGTCTAGTATACATGGGTAGTGCATTATTCAAAATAAAATATTAATGAAACCTTTGTGGTCTCTTAGTGCCTAGGGATACTAGTGTAAGGCTTCTAAATGGTTAGAGGAAATTTTGTGACATGAATGTTAATCATCTATATAGATTAGTATATACATTAAACATGATTAGAACAAGGATTTTTAAAACCATAAAGAATAACTATTTTGGTTTACTGGTGACCTTAGTGGGAAGTACATAGTTATCACATAGTCTGGTAAACTGTATGTCCAAACCATGCATCCTACCCAAAATTTTAAAATGTTGGAACATACCATTTGATTATCCAATGATTTTTAAAAACAAATCTACCCCTTCCTTCCCACTCGAATTCCACATATTGTACATAAATCCCCTCCATTTTCACCCCATATCGTAGTGAATCCATGATTTTTCTTTACTATTTGAGGTTTTTTATTCAAATCTATGTTCCTTTCTCTTCTATTTATTTCATCTCTCGTATTTATTTTTTTAATTATATTTTTAACATTTTTTTCCTCTCTTAGTAAAATCCTAGGTTGAGGATTTGACATTTTTCTGTATGATTCATCATGTTTCAGATGTGTGTTACCAATTTTATCATTCATCCATCCATAGTAGATGTGTTTGATTGCTCATTTTTTATTTGATATAGGTTTCTTCTTATATTAATCCTTTAAATTTTGGAACCATAATTTTTTATGTGTAAAAAAATTTATTTTGATATTAAGTGATAGAAAAATGTTCATATGAGGATTTTTAAAAATAAAACTATGTTTTTTCTTGATTTTAAACAACAGTGAAGGATTCTTCATTATTTTTATGATTTAAAAACCTGTTTTCTTACCCTTTCACACTAAATACATGAAAAAATTATCCATTGACCATTATGAAATAATACTGATATTTAAAATCATTGTTTGGTTTCCAATGCATCTCTAAATTTTTTCCTTAACCTTTTATGAGTGTCCTTGTTTCTTTAGGTTTGTATCCTATGACTTGTTTTTTAAAGGGAGTTAATAAAGAATAGTTGGCCCTTGTGAATGAGGATTTTTTTGGTTAGAACAAAACCTTTGGAATTTCCCATTTTTCTTGGTTGATCTCAAATGAAAATATTTCTTGGGTAGTGGAAATTTATATTGTACCATAATTATTGATAAATAAGGGGTTATTTCTAAAAAGGGTGTTTGGGGGTGAGGTTTTGTTTGAAGTTCTTAAAATGTTTAATTTGAGATGTTTATGCATTGAAATTTAATTTTTTTGTTATTTATTATTTCATCACAACTATTTTTACATTATGGGAAATAATAATTTCTTTTGGAACTTCCAAAAAACTCATATATCATAATTTTATGATAAATATTTTAGAACAAATATGAACTATAATTGGAGTTTTCCCCTCTTCCATGCTAGTTAGGGTAGAGTTGAGGAACAAGGTAGTTGTATTTCATTCTTCATGCCGATACAATAGATATATTTTATTATATTATTTTATTTCTACTATGCTCATAGGTATTATCATGATATATAGTATTTGATTATCTTACATTTGTTATTATTCACTATTTTTGTTTTATAGACTATGTTATGCCTCAACATTTACATTATTTCCTTTTTGTTTCTATTATAGTTATAATTATTACAATAAAAACAATAATTATTAATATTATAGGGATTAATTCTTGTCATAATTTTACTCTATTCATTTTAAAATGAAAATATTATTTTTAAATTTCTTATGAAAAATTATTGGAAACTATTACAGTTCACTTTTTTATGAATATCTTTTAAAAACGTTTTTTTTCAAAAGACTACTTATTATACATTAAATTTTATGGACCATAATTTATAAAATTCTTGAAATACCATGTTTTAAATAGAAATTTTTATATTTAATAATGGGAAATTTACTATATATAACTTTTAAATCTATATGATAAAAATCTATGTCTATGAATTATTTTTTAAAATAGAAATAAATAGTTATTTTTTTTTGAATGGTAATACATAGAGATTGGATTGTTATTTTAATAAATAGTGATTTTCATAATCAAACCTTTATATATTTCCGTTTTAGGTTTACATTATTGTTTAGATTTTGGTTTCTCATGGAGAATTGATGATAATGAGGTTTGATGGTGACTCATAATGTCACACATAGATTGGTTTGGGATTTTTTATTTAAATTTTTATATTATCATCCTAGGATACAACAGTCATCTTAGATCCCACTTTTATTTATTTATTTCTTATATGACAAAATAATTCATCTATTATACTCTGTTTGGTTCTGTTTAATTTGTAAAATAAATTTTTGATTTGGTGTGGATGTCCAACGTCTTCATGAGACATGTTGTAATTTCTGAAAAAATTATGCTTTGTTATAAATCATATTAGGTGTGTGATATAATCCCATATATCCCTAATCAAATTCCTACGATCTATTTTATAGCCTGAGGTGATCAGTAATAATCGTTGGGTATGATGTGGTACGACTTGGTTGGTCCATTCAAGGTAAACTTTTACTTTGTTCTTGATAGAATCTCTCTTGATTTCCATTCACTCCAATTTTTTTGAAAAGGAGGTTCTAAAAAACCATTATAGAGAATTTTTATTCTTTAATAATTTAGTGATTATAGTTAATTTAGGTTACCACCTTTGGATTCAATAACAAATTAGTTATTAATAAGGAATCTCAATCAAACATACTTCAAATAACGATCATGACATTAACAATGAGGTATACATGTTTTATATAATTCTTATTTCATAGTTTTGATTCCACTATAAATATATCTAGGTATAGGTTTTTACATTTTATTATAATGTTTATTGTAATAAAACTTTCCCACTAAACCCATCAGTGGTATTAGAGCATTGGATGGTGATAAATTGATGAAATAAGAATCAAAACTAAAAACTGGTTTTGGATGTGTTCCAAAACCATGGTCTTGGTTGAGTTTTTTTATATTCTATGATGTTTTCCCCACAAAAGGGTGGTTATATAATCATTTCATCATTTAATATTAAATTATTTTATCGAAAATATAATGGTTTAAGTGAAAACACAATTTTCTCTACTTATAAAATTGGTTATTAATATTTAAGTCATCCTAAAATTGATAAACAAACCTTAGGTCATGGTCAAAGCCACCATGATGACTATATATATAAAGGTTTTTATTAACATGTCATGATACATGGTGAGACCATAAAACCAAAATATTATATACAAAAATATTATGTTAGGGATCATTCATGTTTTCCACCATCCAAAATATTTTTAAAAATTCCACCATATTGTAGTGGTAAGACGTGTTCCTTATAAAATATTATAAAAAATTCCCTTTTTTCAATTTAGGACCAAAGGGCCCATAATATATCAAAATAGATTTATAACACAGAAAAAATTATTTTGATATTTATTATTATCTAAATTTGTTCAATCTCATGTTAAGTAATTTATTGTTCTCATTTATATATGATATTATGGTTTAATATTTCATATATATTAATTATTTTCATACTAAATATATTATATTCAACATTTTAAATATTATAATTTTTTTATATATTATTATAAAATTCATATAATTGCTAAATTCTTGGTATGATAACATATGATTTTGTTTTATTTTACCTTGATGTTGATTTTTATGAATTTATGATCACAAATTTAAAGGTTAATTATAGTTTAAAACAATTAGATGTTAGACATATGATGCAATTAATTTTAGTATTAAAAAACTAATCATGCTTAGAGGGTCATTGGGACAGAATGGTCACTTACTTACGGGTATATTCATTATCAATAAAAGATGGTATGGCTACTTGTGGCTTCATGTATAATCTTATGGGGATTATTTATTTCATATTATTAGAAGACATTATATAGAAGGATTTTATATACCTTATGAATGGGTATAATTTAAATATGGTTAGATATATTTCTAATCTATACTGGTTTAGTGAAAAAAATACTAAATTACGTTCAAGGAAACATATTTATATGTTTTTGCCATATTAATTAGGTTGGAGGAATCAAGATTTAAAAATAATTCTATAGAATCCTGAATACATATATGTATAATAAGATATGTAAATATTTAAGGAGATGAAATTATTACAAATGATAAGAATATAATACAATTAGAAATAGTGAGACTAATAAATCACCTAAAATACAAATTGTGATATGTAACTAAAGAAATAACATTTCAAGACCTTTATCATATAATAATATATGTTTATGACAAATATTTGTGCCAATCTATAATCTTTTCTAAAAAATGAGTTAGGTAATCAAATCCTACTATGAGTATTGGGTCCTATTTACCTGGGAATACCTATAATATATGATACCAAAGTAATAATGTTATGTTTTTTCAATATGAAGGATTTATAAAAAGGGTTATCCATTCTACAATACAAGAAAAATATGTGATAGGATTGGTATGGTTGACTACCTACCTAGTTATGTGTTGATTGTAACACTAAATAGGTCATAAAACATTGTGAAATATTGATATTTTCCCACTAAAGGTATTTATGCATGAGGTAGTAACTCTAGTAGTAGTAAATTATTTGAAATACCTCAATGAAAATATAAATAACATGATAGTCATGTATATATATATCTTTGTTTTAAATTTTTAAATGAACTATTATTATCATTTTTGAAGAACCTTATATGTATGTATTATAAAATAAATCTAATTTCATATCTATATTTTAGAAGTGTTATCAATGAGAATAAATATAATCACATGGATGCGAATTTTATAAAAATTAATTTCTCTAATAGTAAATCATGTTTATTAAATACTGTGTGTGCATCACATATATATTCAGATAATCTAATACTACAAACTAAAAGAAAATTGATGTATAGAAAACTAAATCTCCATGTTGGGATTGGGGAAAGAATTATTGTATTTTTTGTATGATCTTATGATATAATTTTACTAAGTGCATTAGTTAAGAAATTTTAAAACTATTACTTTGTATCTTCAATAAAAATAAATTTTATTTCAATATATTATGTTTACAAGATGGAATATTCATTCATTACTAAGAATAGGTGTTATTATACATATATAAATAATTTTTTATAGTACTAAGAATATAGTCAATGTTATATATATAATTTAAATGGATAATACTATCTATAATATTCAATAAAATAATTTTTTTGTTTTATTATAACATAATATATCTTTATAAATTTTACATTGGGAAAATTAATGAGAAAAGAATGTACAGAGTGGATGATGAGAGGTGTGTCACATGGCCCTTAATAAACACTGTTTAAAACCTGAGTTAATGTAGTGATAGTGGGATTCATGTTTTCCCTATAGGGGAGAGTTGTATGGGTGTCTAATTATATTATTTTATAGTTTCAATTCTTGTAAAAATATTTAATGAGTTTAATTATTTTTAAATTAATTTTAGGAAACATGGGTTTAACCTTTGATTTTTTTATTATACTATTTTATCATTGTTCAAGTTGTTTCCCTATTATTTATTTTAAATAAATTTGATATCACTGGTAACCAATATAAATTTGTTTTATCTCTAATAATAGGTTAAAATAATCTTGTATTTCAGAATCAATCATAATCTAGTGATTAGATATCTTCAGTAACCCTCAGACTCACCAATTGATCACTATCAGATGCAGTAGAGTGAATACAAGTGTACTATCTATGAAATTATTAGAATAAGATAATGAAGTAACTAAAAT
The DNA here is from genome assembly GCA_963277665.1 of Viscum album. Lineage (NCBI taxonomy): Eukaryota > Viridiplantae > Streptophyta > Magnoliopsida > Santalales > Viscaceae > Viscum > Viscum album. The sequence continues at coordinate 1,627,310,617 of OY728121.1, read as the reverse complement.
AATATATTAGGTTATACTATGATTAATTAAGTAATTAAATACATCAATATAAATGACCAAGAGAAATTAAGCATTAAAAACTCAATTAACAGGGAATGGTGTAATTCTCCTTAGCATGACCACTAGTGGTATATTGTGCCATAATAAGAGTATTATAGAGATTATAAATAATATATATATATATAATCTTTTCCATAAAACCATTAGGCTATATATAAATTCTTTAATGAATAATTCCTAATTTATATTTGAATATTAATGATTTTTTACATGATTCAAAATATCACACATGTTAGTATCACCATCTTCTACATTTTCCACAAAAAATTATACTACGTTTGAAACCTTACTAAAATTAAACACTAATATTCCTCTCCTTTTATATTCACCCCACATATTTCTAGGGTATATGGCTCTTCCCGGATGGGTCCATCATGAAAATAATTCCTTCACATGATCAATCTCTTTGTGTGTTTGATTAGTTTACCAGATGATGCACTTTGCTATGTTGAGGTGTAGTGTAAATAAAATTTTGCTAAATTTTATCATGTAAATTAGAGTTTTAGGGGTGCATGTGTTGGATTTGTATTAGATTCTAAGAACATTGGTCTCTAATATAGGTAGTCTTAGTACAAATTTGATAATACTGTACATCACTACTCCACACAAAATATGGTTCACTAGATTATTTGTTCTAACACACTATTTTTTACTCTTCAAGAGAAAATCCATGGGTATTTGGAATCCTCTCAGCCTCTCTATATTTTGAATAATAATATTTGAATGTAATATGGGAATATATGAGTTTGAAAAAATGTTCTATCATGGTTTGAATTGGTTCACTACGTAGGTTGGGATTTGGCATGTAGTAAAAATGAGTGTGGATGTAGTGGTGATGTAGTACAGAACCTTGAGCCTTGACTGCAATAGGTAATGAATTTTGGTCCGTCAATCTTTTGGCTGCAGCTGGAGAGGATTTTTTAGGTATTTAAGTGTTGAGAACATGAGGACAAGGTCTTTGTTTATATAGGCATATCATTGAAAAAAATATAATGTAGTTATATTTATACCAACGACTAGTGTATTAGGAATTAATGAGGCATTACACTGGTTTGATACTGTATTGTAAAATAATTTAACACCTAGTAAATGAGTTCCCTAATTCATCAGTTATCATTAGTTTTATATAAATGGTGGTTCTTTGATCTTAGGTTATCTTCAATTCAGTTTGGTCTATCAGTTTCATGAAATCATTATTTGATTTTGTCTTTTTGATTGATACTTCATGCATAAAATCTTTGGAACATCATCCTCAAGCATTTATTCCCTAACTAAGCCCTTATAATTCTATGCTTAAATATTTGATCCCCATCTCAGTACCTTGATCATAACATGATGAGGGTTTTACACTTTAATTTATCATAGTCTCGTTTTACTTCAAGGTTCTAGGTGGAGGGTAAACTCGATGCGGTATTGATTAAAAGGATGTACAACTAATTTTGCGATGAATAGATGATATGTACGATCGATAATGGGTCCAATTACCATAAATTTCTAGTATTCGTCTTATGACAGGTTAACATCTATAATTTTTTGAGGATTAAAGGTAGGTTAAGGGTTATGGTTCATTATAGGTTTTTCTTATGATAGATTTAATTCGTTAAATTAAAGGTGAAGTGTTCAGTTGATAATCCATGTGGAGGTGTGTTATGTTTCATGCAGTAAGAAAAGATTCTACACTAGTTAATTTCACATGACAAGATGACCGAATATGTTTTGATAACCCTTATATGTGTCATTTAAATATTGTTATACCGATACATGAAAATATGATGCATTTCATTGTCTCTTACACAGTTCTTTTGATTACATTCATGTGAGAGTTCCTGGCCTCTCTTTTCTTCCTTATGTGAACTTTTTTGAGATCCAACACCTGTAATTTTTTCGAAAATATTTCTATTACCCAAAAACATGGTCAGTTACCCTTACATGAGTGGAATCCTTCATTTTTATCATTTTGAATACACTTATACCCTTAAAAGTCCTTATATGTGACCTTTATGAAACCACTTTACCAACATATAACATCAGTATCTTTTATTAGGGTAAGTGAAAAAATGAAAATAAAATTATTTAATAAATGGATTTATAAAAATTAATATTTTATTTGAAAAAAATAATGAAATTAAAATAGAAAAATATTATTAATTATGTTATAGAATTTAAAATAAATATATGGTTTTCAGTTAATTCTAAAAAACAATAAAATATATAAAAAATACAAATTCTATTAAATTTTGGATTAAATTCGAAATTATTTTTCATTACTAAAATCAATAAATTAATATCAGTTTCAATTGTTCACATGGAACACATCAATGTATAAAAATGTGATTAATACCCAAATTTTATATTGTTTTGTGAGTTTTTTAATAGAGTCTTATATTGGGAAAAGTTAAATATCATGTTTTTTCACTCCCCCAAAAATAGAATATTATACTCCTAGGAAATACAAATAATTATACATATTTGAATAGATATATCCTTCCAAACAAAAATATACATATCATAGAAAACAATATTCCTCAAATTTTAAAATTATCTTACATAACCTATGAATTAATCTCATTTCCATGATTTAAAGATGTTCATCTTACAATTATATGGTTGAAATAGAAATATCATTGTGGAATCAAAATTTTAACAAGTGGTGCTTTCAATTATTCCATTATACAAAGCTCTTTAATATAGATTTACAATTTACAGTTCCTTCATACAACTCAATTGAAATATTTATTTCATTTCCCCTTATTTACATGGGTTAAATATTCCCCTCACCTATACTAGTGAATTTTTGAAAATTGCGAATGTATTAATTTTTTTCCGAGCCATGATTAGGAAAAGAAATTATATAATTTTAAAATGGGGTCCATTAATCACAAACCCATTTCATAATTTCATAGATATTTATTATGGGATCCCAATTAATCATTTTAATCTAGTTATAAGGTACTTCTAACAATTTATTTTTAGTTTCCTCGATGCATTTTTTTAAAAAGGATAAGTTTCCTTCAATTATGTTAAAAATTTTAGTGTCCTCATGTTATAATTTTGATTCAATAAATATCATTTCAATCAAAATCTATTTACTAGTTCTAAGAGAAATTATCCATGAAAAATTTATCCAAATTCATTCATAATTTATTTTCTCTCTTGAAATTTTATAATTAATGAACTCCCACCACTATACCATGGTATTTTTCCTTGGAAGGAAAACATTCATGTCAAGTATTATTATCTAAGGAAACTCCGAAAAAATCTATAAACAAAATAATACTTAAATTGTTAATAGATATATAATAAAATATTTTTAATCTCTTGATTTATTTTATTTTAAGTCATAGAAACATAAAAATAGAAAAAGAAAAGGGTAATATGGGTTCATATCCAATGTTACATAACCCACTCCTACACACTTATCTCATAACTAATTAAAATTATTTCCATATTTCAATTAATGTGGAAAATTAATATTAATGAGTGAGTATCTAAAATATTATGTGAAAAAGAGAAAACATGTTAGTCCTTTATGCGATAGCGGTAGGGGGAAGTTTGCCTCCTCCATTGTATCTTTCAAAAAATACTCATGAAATGTATTCAAAAAGTTTTTATTCACATTTTATTCATAATTTGATTTTGAAATATTAATCTCAACTACACTGAATTGAAAATTTTAAGTTACTATATATGTACCGGTCAACTTGGAAAAATGTTTATCAGGCATGAGATTTATCCCAGAAGAGAAAAGTCATACATTATATTTGAACTAAAATTAATTTATCTAGTTGAGTCATTTATATATATATATTTTTACTTCTCCTTATATAATATGGTGTTCTTGTGTTCATACCCTCACAACTCTTCATTTTTAATCATCTCTAGGATCCTATAAAGGGTTATAAATAAATTATTGTCTAGCAGTGATTCATCATAGGTATTTCTAATCATGTATTTTTGTGTGGGCTTCACTATCCAATCTGGAATCCCCTTTATCTCTCTATTGAGAACATATTCATTCCCATTTTTCTATGGGTATTAGTAATTTCAGGTCCTTTTGTGCACTCCATACCTATTTATATAGGCTTTCATGTTCTTATTGTTAGATTATGTTCCTTGGTCCCCGATTATTACTTGAGGAAATTCAAATTTTTTTATTTTATAAATTTTATAACATCCAAAATAGTAATTACATATGGTTTCTTTTACATCAATCTTCATGAAAACATAATCCACTACTAAATGAATAGATGAAAATCCAAAGTATATATGAAATAGTATCATGAATACCAATCTACAAATAATAAATATTTATTATAAAATTAATGTCTGTTAGGGATTTCATGTATTTTGGAAACTCCACTAGTATGTTGATAGATTAGGCTTGATTTATATAATTTTATTCAATCTTAAAATAGCCATATCAAAAATAAACTAGCTTATAACACTTTCCTAAATATTATTTAAATTCCAAAAATGGACTCCACATAGAAGGGTATGGAATAATAAATCAAATATTTAATCACTTCTTCAGGGATAAACCTCTTGTTAACTTCATCACAAAAAATTTTCCATCAATATGGATCCTCTTATACATAAAAAATTTAATTAAAATATCAATTTTTAAGTTTGATGCTTATTTCATACGTGGAGAATTATATGTGACTTTAAAATTGAATATAAATACATTCTTGATCATTTAGACAAATTTTTACAGTTTCTCATTCAGGAAGGGGTCGTCCATGTTTATTTATGTAAGTGCTGCCACTATAGTAGTCTGTGTTAATCCACTCATGTGGTATGTAATGTGAACATCAAATAAATTCTTTTAAATTTTCTCTATGTGAAACTCGTATAGAAGAAACATCCACCTGACTAGCCTATTATATATTTTATATTTCTTGATAAAATACTATGGGTTTAAGGATTAGAATAAAGAATTACTTTACTTCCTAGTTGGTAAGGATAAAATTTATCTAAAGAAAAAATTGAAAACAAAAACACAGTTTCTACTATTTTATAGTTTATTTGTGGTAGTACAAGGGTTTTTGATGTGTTAGATATCACTTTGGGGTGCCCTTTGACATTATAGGGTAGCATAGTTCCAATAGCATTGTTAGAGGTTTCACTCAATATTTCAAATAGTCCATTCCAGTTAGGTAGGATGATTATTGGTGATGTGTTCCGGATCTCTTTGATATTTTCAAAATCCTTCATAAATGAATCATTATATAAAATTTCAATTCCCTTTTTTGTTATGTTATTTATAGGAAAATCAATCATGAAATAGTTTTTTATAATCCTTTTATAAAATCCTGTGTAGCCTATAAGATATGTAATGTGTCTCATAGAGGTGGGATGAGGATGTTTAGAAATAATTTAAACTTTATCCTTATCCACTTAAATCCCATATTTAGAAATAATGTGGTCAAACACATTTCCTTTCTATAACATGAAATTTCATTTCCCAATGATCAAAACCAATTTTTTCTAAATAGATATATTAAGAATATTTTCATAAATTCAAGTGAGTTTTCAAAACATGATACATAAATAGTAAAATCATCAAGGAATACCTCCAATAATCTCTTAATAATGTTTTAAAATATTATTTTCTTAAAATAATGAACGATACCTAGGTAATTGCAAAGTCCAAAGTGACTCATTTAATATGAAAATAAACTAAATGGGAATGTGAATATGGTACGTTCTTGGTCTTTTGAGGATATTGTATCTTGAAAATACCTAGAAAATATATAAGGGAAATATTGGTAAAACATACCAACTATTCTCTCCTATATTTGGTCAATAAAATGAATTGGAATGTTATCCTTTTAGGTCACATGTTTCAATTTCTGATAGCCAATAAAAACACTCAAACTATTTTGAATCCTTGGGGGAGATAACTTATTACTTCCACATTTTAAAATTTTGAATCCAGGTTTTTTGGAAAAAATTTAATGGGACTCACCTAATGGGTGTTTATAATGGGGTATATGATTTTAGTTCCTAACATCCACAAATTGTTTTTATAAACCTCCATGCGGGTCAGGATGTGCCTTCTTTTTATCTATATCATTAGTTTATATTCCCTTTCTAGAAAATTTATATGTATATATTTGGTAGTGATAATACTTAGGATGATACAAAAGGAAAATACTATGGATTTTGTACATTATTTCAAGATTTCATTAAAATAATTTCATAATTAGTTTCCAATTTTGTTAAATTATGACATAAAATTAATCATTTTATTTTTCAAATAAATATTTATTTTGAAGGGAGTTGTTTCATTTCTATTTTAGGTGTTTTTATAATGATGGGTTTAAATAAATATTCCCCTTTTAGGAAATATACACATGTATGGTAAAAATATATGTTTTTGTTTTGTGTAAAACATTGACATAACATTCTTCAAAATAACTATCCTAAGTATAGAGAACGGTTTCCAAACCAAATTTATTATCAATAAAAATTTAATTAAGAAAAACATGGGATTAAAAATATTTACACTATTTAACTATATTATAAAATAACATAGTTTATAATTCAAAAAAAACAATTAAATTAATTTTTTTATCATTAACAGAAATTGCTCTTCATGGAGGTTTTTCATTGAATCAAGGATATTAAAGTACATTGTCTTCTCTTGAAAATAAATTGAATGTTTCACTTCATTAAAATTTATTATTTTTATATAATTATTGAAAAATGGTCTATATAAGATAATGGGGTAATGAGTTATACCTCCATTTTATTCCTTAGTCATAATTTAAAAATCGTCAGGGTATAATGATCATTGAATTCTTTATAGAACAACAATAATAACTCTTATTGGTTATCCAATGATTTAGGTATCTTAATTTATTTACACTCTAGTGTATTTGATCTCTCCTATATATAGATAAGAATAAACCAAATATACCTTAATTTATGCTCTCAAATCAAATAGTTCTTTTGAAAAAATGAATTCTCATGTAGTGAAATGAATAGTGAATTTTCCATTTAGGATATGAATTTACTTAGTAGGAATTTTATAAAAAAATTGATTTTTTACCTCATTGATAGAAGATATAATATGGATTAATTTTCCTTTCATCTACTTAAACTCTAAATTATGACCATTTTTAAACAGCATAAGTTATTTTACTAGTTCCACTATTGAGGTTTCTTGATATTTCCATGTTTGATACCTTGAAGAAGGTTGATAATTTTATCTCTAAAATGGAGGTGGTTAGAATGTTTGTTTAAAACCCTATTGGAAAGGTGTCATCTGGGTTTTTTAGTTTCCATATCCTTATATAGTATTATAATACACAATAAATAATTGATTTCTTATCGGTTTCTACTGGTATTATATTTAGTACATGGAATCATACCATTATTTCACATATGGTATTCTATCAATGTAGTTCACTAATGAATGATAGTGTTGGAAGACCCAAGTGTGTAGTAGGTGTGGTATCCTAAAATATTCTCATAATGTATTATTTCATGAGAAATGTTATATCTTACATGTATTACCTATATAATGGATAATGATAAATATGAAATTCATATACTCCCTTTATGGTAGTTCTTTTTCTATATTACTTAGAATTTTTGTGAAATCCTCTCTATAAGAACTCTAACTTCATCAATGGATTTTTCAACTAGTCCTCCACTAGATGATTCATCTAGAAGGTTCAGTTCAATGTCTATTAAATCTTTTTAAAATAATATGAATATTTTTTTAACCGCTTGAATATATTTGAAAAATAATAAATAGTTTCTCCACATATTTTTTTTATTTCATATATATCCTTCCTTAATTTTTCACCCCATTATACAGGGAATAATTCTTGGGGGAATTCCCTGAGATGTTCATCCTAGGTGGAGATCTATCTAAGATGGTGTTTCTAAAATCCATGTCTTCGCAAAACCTTCAATGGAGAATAGAAAAACTTTCCTACTAAATTGTTATTATAAAAATCCTATAAGTTTTATTTTATAGAAATTATTACTAAATTCTATATGGTATTGGTTAGGATCCTCTCTTATCATTCCATGAAAATATGGAAAGAGTTAGATCATTTTAGTTGTATGATCCTTGTATTATTTCTTATTAGGTTATTATATTAGATTATTAATTTTGATGTTATGTTAGAATAATTATCTTGATTTTATATTTAATTGATAAATATTTTCATCCTGATTTTCACTATACATGGTTACTTTAGTGTAATGTGAAGATGAGTTGGGTGAGTTAGTCAATAGATTTATGGAAAACACTATGTCCACTAATTTTGTAATTATGAAATTCCCAATATGTTTTTGGAAGAGATTATTGAATCTATGGGCCAAATATAGTGAGGTGTGGTTTACTTGTAATATTCATGTGTTGAAATAATTTTCATCAAAATAGAAACAAAAAAAATATCTTGTCAAATGTTTTTCGTTTTGATGAGAAGCATGTCACAAGGATCTCTTAAAACAACATTTTGAACATTAAATAATTTAGTGATATTGGTACTTGGGTTGTCTCCAGATAGAATAGTGTTATGAATGTGTTCTTCTCTTATTTTATGGGTTTAGTGTGTGGGAAAATAGTGAATGGGTTGGATTAAATATAAATTCGATTTTTTAAATAGTGGTTTAATATTATATCATTCCATCATTCAAATATTTAATTGTTATTCATGTGTTTTCCCTTATCTTTCTGTTAATCAAAAAAAATATCATGACTAACCCCAACATGTTATTTCTACTTAAATAAGTGAATAAAGTGATCCTATATCCCCAAATAATGTCTATCATATCTCCAACATTATTTATAACAAACCACTAATCACTATTTCTTGCAATGGAGTAATTATAGGTGGAATGTGTGTGAATTTATGAGAAAGAGGGATGAATTAATTAGAATTAGAGTTCTGAATAAACCCTTTCCAGATTAAAAAAATAAATAATTTCAAAGAAATAGGAATGATAAATTAATTAAGTGAATAATTTAATCAATATGTAATGATGTAATTCTCATTTTTTAGATACTAAGGGCCAATTATGCCATCATTATAGTATTACAACAATTTTATATGAAAACGTCAAAATGAAGAAACTATATTTAATTTAGTAGTAATAGTTCCAACCCAATTTTTTAGTGTACATTTCCCTATATATAGAAATATGCTCATAGATTCCTTACACACATCAAAATTTTCCCACATATATAGCATGGAATTATTCATCTTTCCGAAGGATTCAAGTATCATAGAAACATTATACAAATTTAGTTACCATGTTACTCTTTTTTATAGACACAATGTACACAACTTAGTTATATAGATCAGCCATGGTTGGATCATATTAAATGTATTTCCATAAAGAGATCTATTTCCATATATATTCGTGAATAATCTAAGCTGATTCGCTTTATTGGATTGGCTTGTAGTAAAAATTGATTATTTTTTGGCATGATCACATGAATCAGAGTTTGAGTATTGAAAATTATAGATCATGCTTGGACTCTAAGAATAGACCACTCTATTACATGAAATATTTTTCTATACTTAATGGGCTTGAACGTCACTACACCACACTAGAGAATTTTTACCTGAGAACTTGGTTGAACATATAATTTTTAGGCTTCTAGTGGACATCCATGTGTATTTGAAAGTTGTCTATATTCACTGATAGTAAAATTTGTCTATCTGATTATAATATTGTAATATACAAGGTTGATGAAAAGTTCTAACATTGGGTGAATTGGTTCACTGCAGGGTTCTATATCTTTCATGGAGCTCGAGTGAGTGTGGATCTTGTTGTGATGTAGTAAGGAACCATGATCCTTGAACATAAGAGGTGATATGTTTTGGTATCTTTATTTTGGTTTTATAGTTAGTGTGGATCTTTTATGGGAAGTTTAGTGCTATGCCTGGAAGACATGTTCTTAGTTTTTGAAATCAATTCATCAAACACCTTGTGTTTAATGTTCTTAATAACCACATTCAGTGTATTGGGAATGAAGGATTCTCACCTATAATTTGATAATTATCATGGAAAAATATCTACACCCAAAAAATTCATTCTCTAGTGGTATTTAATATTGGATCAATGGTAGTTTTTTGAGTTCATGTTGTCTTCAATTTTTTATGATTGATTAGTTAAATTAATTTAACATCATCTTCAGTCTTGGATATCTTGTCTTCACATGATAGTTATTTAGAGAATTATACATGCACATGGATTCCTCAAGTCCCATAATTTATAGATTCCTCCATGCTACAGAACATAAAAAATCCAATTTCACTATTCTCGCAACCTACTAGGCCTTACGATGTAGCTAAATGATCATGTGAAAATGATTTTCTATAAAACGTTTTTAAGGGGAGATACTAAAATGGGTTTAATAAGTAGTCGTATATGACCATGGTGCATCTCCTAGATTCTTACTCTAGTAATTTTAGGAAAATAATAATGTATTTTATGGAATCCTATTTTTCACACTATTAGACCCCTATACATTCCCAATTTTCATTATGAGATAGGCAGTTGAGGTATTGTGGTTAACTCTATAACACATTATAAGGTTATACTTGTTTTTGTTGCAAAATTATAGTCCATAGATGCTGATTATTGATCGACAAACTCCAAACTTAAAAAATTTTCATTTTAGAAATTATATCATTACATTAGAATCAAAAGTTCAGGATACATTTTTTAATCCACATAGAAACATATTCCACTACTAATATAAAGAAGTAAATCTAAAAGATATAGTAAATTGATCCATGAAGTCCAATCCCAAAATATTAAATAATGTAAAAAAAATTAATGTTTTTTTGGGAATTTCTTTTCTTTTGGTAAATCCACTAGTAAGTGATAGTTTGGGAATTATTTATATAATTTTTGTGAATATTTAATAATTTGGGAACAAAATCAACCATCTTCCAATGCCTTCCTAATAGTTATTTGAGGTCAAAAATAACCCCAACATGCAAGTGTAGGAAAAAAATAAACTGAATAATTTAATCACTTAATGGGGGAAACACATACAAATTACTAATTAACTAAATATTCTCTATAAATAAAGATCCTCCCACACATAAAGCATTGGAATATATTTCAATTTGATAGTTTTATTATTAGTAAGTAAGGTGAACAATTCATATGACTTCAAAAGTGACCAATTAGTATACCATAGCACTTGGGTGGCTTTGTACAGTTTCTCAACCGTGAAGGAGTCATTTATGCTTTTTAGGTGGTGGTTATACCTTTTAAGTATGAGTTAATATGCCCATGTGGTCTACAACTATATTTTTATATTCATTATTGTCATAGATTTCATAGTCAAACACTTAATGCAGCAACATCCAACACACAAACCTCATTTGTGCTTCATCTTTCTTAATCAAACACCTATGTTAAGCATATTGATAATAAATAAATACATTACTTATTAATAGGTATTAAAAAATTTATCTAATGAAAAAATATAATAAACTCATTTTATTTTATTGTGTGGTTTATTTCGTTTGTTTTTATGGTCATTGAAGTGAAATCTATCACTTTTAGGTCCGCTTTAACTTTCTAGGACAACACACCTACCACATCCCTATTTGAGGCATCCTAAAATATTTTTAAGGGTTCATTAGAGTCATGATGGAAGATAATAGGCTCTATGGTTAAGATCTCAATAACCAAATAAAATTATATCCAACATGAATCTTCGAATACAAAGTCATTATACATATTGAGTATGTTATTTAGGGGAAAATAAATCATTCCAAAAATCCTCAGTAAAGATCTATTAGAGTTGAAATATCCTAGAATAATATAATGTGTCTCATAGTGGTAGGGTATGGTAGTATATATGTAATTTCAATTTTTACCTTGTCCACTTCAATCCCATATATTGAAAAAATTTGGAAAACCTTCCTTTCTCCACCATGAACCACCATTTATCAATGTTCAAAACCAATTTTTCATCAATGCATTTGTAATACTTTTTTATAAAAATTAATCATAGTTTTCAAAAAAAAAATTTCAAAAATAGTAAAATTCCATAGAATACCTCTAATAACAACTTAATAATATTTTAAAGGATTCTTACCTTGAAACAATTGAAGGCACTTGGGACATTGAAAATCTCAAATGGTATCCTATAGTAGATAAACTAACTAAATGGACATGTTAATGTTATCTTGACATAGTCTTAATATCCAGTTTGATCATGAAAATAAATAGAAACTGCATCCATAAAATAGTAGCAACCCTTCAAAATAATCCACTATAAAATCTGATTAATAAAGTGAATAGGGAATTTGTCCTTTAGGGTTAGATGGTTAAATTTTCACCAGTTAATACATACTCTTCATCTCTTCTAAATCATTGTAATCACTAAATCATTATTCTCATTTTATATAATTTCATATCTATTTATCATTAGGAAAAAATTAATAAGACACTTGCATTGGGATTATATAATCAGGTATATGATTCTATCTCTTAAAATCCTCTCAATTTATTTTTTAACAACCTTCATCAGGGTCAAGATGATCCTTCTTTGTAGTTGAGTCTCTAGTTTGGATTAACTTAATTGAATAATACTAGACATAAAGTTTTAGTGAAAATCCTCTGGATTTCGCATAAGTTCCATCCATTGGATTTAGAATTTCATTCTAGATTCCTAGATGTTAATCATCTTTTTTAGGTTCTAATTCATTTGAAATAATTTTATGGAAATATCTTTTTTATTTTATAAAAGCATATTTCATATTAAAATAGAGAAGATTCAATTATTTTATACTGGTTGTTATAGGGATAGTTTTTACTTGGTGTTCATGTTATTGGAAAAATGATCTTGTAAGGTAGAAGATTAATTTTTATGTTTTAGAAAACAACCCAAATAAATTTCATCAAAATAACATTCATCAGCACACAAAATAGTTTCCAATCCTAAAATTATTTTTAAAAATACACTCATTGGAAGAATATTGTGATTCAAAATATTCTTCTAATTAAATTCTGTCATAAAACATCTCAATTTATTTTTTATAATAGTAAATAAATTCCAAATATTTTAATATATACATTAATGTTTCCTTAATGGGCTATATTTTTTAATCAAGAATAAAAAATAACATTGTCTTCTCTCCAAAATCCATTGAAAGTGTTCAATTATTGGCATTTATTATTATTTTATATGTATTCTGAAATTGGCTAACTATTATAACAGGAGAATGAGGCTTACTTGTTTTCATCCATGCTCAATATGTAATAATCAGAGCGGTATAATATTAATTTCATGATTAATAAAAAATACATAAGAAATCCAATTGGGTAGGTAGTGGTTCATTTGGCTAATTATATAACCACACTGGTGGGGTTGAACTCTATTATATATTGTGAAAAAAAATTAATAACTAATTACATTAATAGATACCACAAAATTATACATTTCCTTTAAAAAAGTTAGTTCTCCTACAGTGAAGGGGATAGTTAATACACATGGGTCATGTAATTTCCTAGGTATTTTTGGGGTAACAAGGGAAAATACATTAATTCTTAAATTTATTTTTTTATTACCTTTAAATCCCCTCATTTTATGAAAAATTATATTATAAACCATCCATACAATAGTATTCAGAGGATGAATTCTAGAAAAAGGGTTGAAATGTCTATTTTTTTAAATCTATATGATCCCTTATTGTAATGATTCATTATTAGTTTTCTCATGTGTTTTTATCATTTTAGTGAATGGTGTTTCAAGATTATTTAATTCATCCATATTATATTTACCCATGTACCTGTTTAAGGGGGTGTTTCCATAAGTTCAACTTCACAAGGATATTTTTTAGTATAACTTCTTTAGGATTATTGGGTTTTATGGTTAATGCTTCAGATTGAGATAGTGATTCCTCATTATTTACCATCTCTTATACACTCTTTAATGAAATATAACATACATTAACTTTTTATTATGAATTTTCAGGGAAAACCGTTTACTAAAACCATGATTTTTCGTATAATTATTGGTTTGTATAATCCCAATGGCTTTCCAATTCATCACCATCAACTCAAAATCATGATTTCTACTAGACTTCACAAGTTTTTCCATAGGGCCCTCTATAAAGAGTTATTGGGAATTCGTTGTTTGATATATTATATAATATTTATAATTTTTCATTGAACTGGTATTAGATGCAATGTTTTTTGAAAACCCAGCATGATGGGAGGTCCCTAAGGATATTAGTTTCTAGATTTAAATTCAGTTTAATTATAGTTTATAAATCATTAATTTCATGTTAGTTGATAGTGGTAATATATTTGGTACATGGAATAATAAATTTCTTACACCTGAAGGAAACCATCGGTGTAGTGTGAAAAATGGGCGACCAAGTTGACCAACCTTGGGAGTGTAGTTAGTGAGGAATACAGAACTTTTTTTACAATTAATTATCTCAGAAGATATGATAGTCATTCCATATTATTTTCATATAATGTATAGTGATAAATGTTCAACTCATGTACTCCCTTAGAAATAGATGTTTTGATTAATTCTTGATAATTTTAGAAAATACACTCTTTCAACTATATGAATTCAATAAGAATTTTTTTGAATACTGATCCTCTAGAAGAATAATTTATATTTTTTTAGTTAATTTCCATTAATCCATAGAAAAATAACATAGGGAAATTATTCTTTTTATAGATTTGGTTTTGGGTATGATGTTTTTAATATATTCAATCCTTCCCAAAATCCAAAAGGAGTTTATCCACTTGTTTTCTGGATTTTATAAATCTAATTACCTAGTTAGACACTCCTTAATGTGGGGATATATTATTTGTGGTAGACCATGTGAAGTATATACTAGGAGGAGATATTTTTGAGATATAGGCTTCATAACCACTCAATAAGAAACCTTTTATGGGAAATTGGGAACATGTTCCCACTAAACATCTCTATTGAAACATCTGTATGTTTTAATTTAAAGAAAATAAATCCAAATTATATTATTATTTCATAATTATCTTGTCCTATTAAACCATTCTATATAGGTTTGAATTGCAACATTTCAATTTTAAACTCAAAATATTATTGGTTATTGGGATGTTGAATCAATTAATAATTTCGAAGATGGGAGCATATAATTCTCCCAAGGTCCACTCAAATTGAGTAATATTGTCTTAATTATTTTCACTACATACGGTTACTCTTGTGGAATAATTAGATGAGGAGGGGTATTTGATTAGTGGAATTGTAAAAAAATATATCACCACTTCTTCAACGAATCTTAAATTTATATGTTTTTCTATAAAATTTATTCAACCTCTGGATTAAAGAATGTGAGGTGAGAAGAACTAGACATGGCCATGTGTTGAAATTGTTTGAAACAAAATATAATCCCAAAACATTCATCCTAGACAATGACACCAGGTATATGAAAAGTGTGTCTTATAACCCATTGAAAAATATATATTTAACATAAACTACTCTAGTGATTTTATAACAAGTGTCATACCTACATATTATGGGGTTATTGGTGTGTTCTTGTCTTGTATTATGTGTTCTGTGACTATAAAAACATGGAATGCGTTTGATATTAAAATAAAATTAGAAATGGTTTTATAACCTTATATTATTCCCTCATTATCTAGTTGAACCATTATTCAAAATGCTCCCTTATTATTTGTCATAATAAAATGATATCTCACTTATAACCTCAACTAGTTGTTTTTTAATAAATAATTGAGTACAATGATCATGTATCCCCTATTATTTCCATGCATAGTGATATAATATCTCTAATTAACCTCAGACAAACCAAATACTATCTATCACATGCATTGGAGTAAGTCTATGTGGCATATTTGTACAATTCCAATAATGAGTGAAGAAGTAATTAAAATCTTAAAATAATAGAAACCTCTAACTCATTTTGAAATTGATGATATCTAGATGCATGATAAGGATGAGTAAAAGATTGATGAAAAGAACTCTGTCTTGAGGAAATAATGAAATTATCCTTCCCTCAACCTTAAATGGAATGGTGTTCCATCATCATAGTGAAATAATAATTATAAATTAAAACTATAAAATTAACGAGTTCTATTCAATTTGAAATTCAGGGTTCCATGCCACCTTTTTAGTGAATAGTTCTATATATTTAGTAGAATTATTATATATTATTGGTGAACTGTAAAATTTCTCCCATGTGAGTAGTATAAACTTCTTCTTCTATAGTGATTCTAGTATATTTGAATCATTTCTCAAATTCATCCCCTTGATTCCTATCCTTTGATAATCACAACATATACTACCAGAGGGTTCAGAACATCCCAGGTTGGATCATATAAAAAATATTCCCATCCCATGATCAAGCTCTTCATCATGATGAATTTGAGATTATGCACTTCTCTATGTCGGGGTGCAGTGGAAATAAATAATTTCTTAGTACGATCATGTAAACTAGATTTCAAGTGATGCACATGTCGGATTTGGACAAGAATCTATGAATAGTGGGACATAATATAAGTATGATTTTGTTGGAATTTATGGGCCCAAACACCACTACACAAAACTATAGATATATCACAAGATAATTTTATTTAACACAATATTTTCAAGGAATCTATAGGGAAACCATGTGTATTTTGAATATGCTCAGCCTTGAAAGGTGATAAACCGATATATTTGAACACTATAAGGGAATATGAAAGGATGAGGAAGATTAATTCCATGGTATAAATTGGTATGTTGTACTAGTTGAAATCAATCATGGAACCTGAGTGAGATTGGATATAGTGTTGATGATGTATGGAACATTGAGCGTTGGTTGTTATAGGTGAATCCTTCAAGTTTCTTGATCATAGGGTTATATTTTGAGAGGATATTGGGAGGGCTTTACATATTGAAAACTAGAGGAAAGGATCTCAATTCATTTAGTAATTGCATCAAACTCTTAGTGTGGAATGTTCATCATACCCATGGAAAGTGTATTGAGAAAGAAGATGGTCCATCTTTGGTTTAATCTAGTACATGGAACAACTTCGACCCCAATAAAACATGCTCATTAACTCTTCATTGATCAAACTATTTTAATCATTAGTTTTTCATTGTGGTTGTGGAATATTCAATTTTTCTTTTCCTACTAATTACATGACTTCAATCTCATAACAATTCTTGGGGATTGAGTCTTCATGAGAATACTCATTAGAATATTGGTATTGAGAATGGATTCCTCTACCAATATCTTTAATCATTGTGATTCTTTATCTAAACCTCAGTATGGTTCCCTTATAAAAAATTAATTGGGTTTCAATCCATTTAATATATATCAATATCATATTTCTTCATGCTTATTTATATAGGCTAAACTCGATGAAATGTAGTGGAATAGGAGGTGTAGTCGATTGGGAGATGAATAGCAAGGAGGTGATGTTTTTTATGGGATATAGTTGTGGTTTATTTACAATATAATTATTTTGGTAGCTTCTATGTCATATTTAGTCCTGGATTCATGAAATATTAAGATATTTTTATTGAACATGAGAATTTATTATGGTATATTTTTAAAAGCTTCAATTTAATTCTTTTTGTTGATTGATTGTGCAGTGGTGAATTTTGTTTTTTGGAAAGTATAACTATCATTTTGGTGACCTTCACAAGTATGATCAATAGACCATGTGTTGATTTACCATCAATTTGTAATGTTTATAAATTTTTACCCTTATAATGTATGTTAAGGAACATGTTTTTCACAAAGAATGTTCTTGTGACAACCTTTACATCAGTGTTTTTTCCCTATTTCTATCCTCAAGTGAACCTATTGTATGAGATTTTACTATTACACAACTTTGAAATTAATTTTGTTAACCTGATATAAGGTTATTAAATCTGAAATTATTAAAATCTAACCATTCATCATATCATTAATATGCTTACTCACTTATGTTTGCTTCTAGGTGAACTTTATGAAACCACATTACATACACACAGTAGAAGTCCTTTTCATGAAGGTAATATAAATAATAAAATAAAACAATTTAATGCATGTATTTATAAAAATTAAGACCAAAGTTGATAAAAATTAATATATTAAAAAAATTAATCATTCAGACAAATTTGTTTCAGATTTCAGAATAAATGCATGTCTTGCGATAAATTCCAAAAATTAATAAAACATTTAAAGAACAATATTTTGGAAATTAAATCCAGATTAAATTCATAATTATTTTTCATCTCTATAATCAAAAATTAAAACTAATTATAAATTTTTTTAAAAAAAATACACCAACATATGAAAATTTGATTAATACTTGAATTTTAAAATCGTTTGATTTGATTTTAATAGTGAATTATTGAAAACAATTAGTGAAATTTCTTATTTTATCACTCCATAAATACGGATTGTTGGAATCATTCATCTATGAAACATTTTACACGTGAAAAATTTATTTATTATAAAAAATTATTGAATAAAATTTAAGCATATAAGGTGAGAGGAATAGTGGGATATTGTAGCGAATACAAAGTGATGTATGTGTACAAATATGTAAACATGGAATTTTTTAGTATGGGTAATTTTTAGCCTTTACTAATGACTTTAATTATTATGGTTAAATTTTTCTTATGTGATAAAAGTTTGATAGCATTTAAAAATTAAATGAATTCAAAATTCATGTATAAAATAAACTCGGAAAAAATAATATGATTATCTGAATAGATCGTGATTGGGAATACTTGAGATAGAAATTTTCTAATCATATAAGAGATTTTGGATTTTATTCACAACTCACTCCTCCAAAAACACTGCAAAGGAATGGTGTTTTTGAGTGAAAAAATGACACAATATTGTACATTAATATATTATTTTTGAGTGTTTGTTACCTTATTATAATACTTTGGGAAAATTCTCAAGATATTGATATATTTATTATTAGAATAATTTTATCTAAATCTTTCATAAATGCATCATATGATTTACGGACATCAAATCATAGCAATTTATCTTTTATTTGGATTTAGTGTTGTGAAGAATATGTATGATGTGTTTATTATGATAAAAATGACTCTTAATTAAAAAAATTATAATTTATTGGTTATCCCTAAAAAAATATGATCTTATTTTTATAACCATACTAAAAAAACATGTTTATGAAACAATATAGTTCTTTTTCCTAAGAAGGATTAAACGAATTTTGGTGTTTGCGGGAGGAAGTTGAACTTGGAGAAGTTCAAGACCAAAAAACAATAAATGTTTTTTGGATAAAAATTATTTTAATTCTATAATGGTTTTTGGATGTATAACCAACTCCATCTAAAAATTACATTCCATGTCTATTAAGAGATCTAAGGGCCAGAGATATGTGGATATATCGTTTAAAATTGTGAAGATGAAATGTTCTTAGATGATGACCCAACTAACTACCACGAAACTTTTAAGATTTTTGGATTATATTAAATAAATATAGGTAATGAAATAAAAATATCAATTTTTTTACACTTAATAATTTTAGAACTTGGCTGATGCACTTGATGGGGTGAGACCCATAGGGTGTATGGGGTTTTTATAAGAAAACTAACATGGAAGGTAGAGTCCCAATGATGAATATCATATATATATATATATCAATGATCAATTCCATTCACATATTTCATACTATAAAATATTATTATGATTATCAAATATATCAAACAGATTTTAAAACTTCTTTTATTAATGGGAATTCAATCGAGGATGTGAATATGATACAACTTGAAGGTTTTTTAATGCCAAATGATAATGCTAATGTTGCAGGTTAAAGTGGTATATTTATGAATTAAATAAATATTCTCAAAGAGGGACCATAATATTTTATAATAAATTCATTGATTTTGTTAATTTCCTAGGATTTTAAATATATTTCATTTTAAATAAACTGGAAGTATTTAATAGTTTGTATTATATAAATCCCTCAGTCTATATGAAATGTGATATATTATACCCTTATAACATATCTATTGGATTAGTGGGAATGAATAGAATTAAAAATATTATTGAAAATATGTGCAAATGTTTTATATAACTTAATTTTAAAGATTAATTCAAATTAAATAAGTACTCTATTTTTAGTAACATTATTTTATACTTTAAAAATATATTTTATTCAAAAGTGGTTTTATTGAAATTTTTGTATGAATATTATAATTAATTAATACCAATTTTAGAAACCTAATTTTATAAAAAAAATATAATTTTTTATATCATAATATCAAAATTATCTTAAGGTGAGATTTTGGCATTTTTCTGAAAAGAATAATTTTTTCGAAAATATTAATTTTTTTTGATTTTATTAAAAACATCCTTTTCCATTAATTTATTTCAAAAGTATCAATTTTTTATAAATTTATTTTAAAATTTAATTATTTTTTATTAAATATAATATAATAAATTTCATTATAATTGAAATTTTTATTAATTTGGGAATAAAGACATTTCTATACAAAAAAATTCATTTTTTAAAGAAAACTATTGTTCGATACGTTCGACATTTTTTAATTAAAAGTAATTTATGAAACATATCAAAATTTAATTTTATAAAATTTAGACTGTGTTTTAAATATTAATTTTAATATTTTCCAATTGAACCACTTTACTTTTTTGTTTACAATGAATATTAAAAATTCTAAAAATTTGGTTACCTCTATTAAGGATAAAATGGGTTTATTGAGGGACTAAACTAAGATATATGGGTGAAATTTCTATATAAACATGTATAAATACTATTTTATAGATATATTTTGAACCAATATCATTTAATTTCGGGAAATTATTCATTTAGAAAAATATTTCATGAGTATCACTTTATAATATTTTATTATTTTGAAATACACTATATATGTCCTCTTCCTGTCTTATTAAAGGAAACCAACTCTCTTATCTTATAAAAACATAAATAAAATTTCATCTTATAAAATAAATACTAAATTAATTTCCTAATATCTCTACCCACATCCAAGATATTCCGGTTGGATCACAATACCATCCAGTCCAGGCTTAACTTGCAATCCAAATGAGGTTTCTCTATGAAGGGGTAAAACTCTTAACTGAGTACCATAAATTTTAATTCTTCTTCCACCATATATAAACCAATTTTATACATAATAAAATCCTTAAACTAGTATCATAAATATAAAATTACTTTATTATTATCACATAACAACCCTTTTCCACCTTCTTTGTGTGAAATGAGAAATAATAGTATTGCTCGTGGAGATGCGTGGATTGATACCACCATATAATAATATAATTTAATTTCCAATTCCGCCAATAATGGTTGATTTTCATGATTAATTTAATTTTTATACATGATATTTATTATAAAACTATTTTTATATAATTATAAAATATTATATATCATTCTACAATTTTTTAGAAAATGTAAACGATGTTCGTGCATATATAAAAACTACCATATCTATGAACTGTGTAATTAATCATTTTATATATAACATTTAATGATAGTTATAAATTTATAAATAATGAATTTATATTAAATTTATAGCCTTATTAAAAAATTTAAGATAATGAAACCATGTTCAATTAACATGGACAAGAATTCTTAAATTGAAAGCTTCATGAAATCTAAAATAGGTAACACACAGAAATGATGATTTTAATAAGTAATTTTTAATAAATGTGTGTTGAGATGATATAAGTTGATCATATATGATATTAAAATTATATAAATGATTCTAGTATATAATTATTACAAATTTATATATATTTTATAGGAGGATATATCACTTATGATGAAAACAAAACCTGATGTAAGGGTTTTATGTTACAATCACATTTTTTGGGGATTGTTAATGATTAAATTTAAGCTGATGAAATTATATTTTCTATCTATCAAAAAATTAATTAATTTTATTATACTATCTTTATTTATATATATAACAATTTTTCTTCCATTTTCCTATCTTAAGTACTAAAGAGACTAACAATATGTTTTTAATGAAAACTGACCTTATTTCCTTCTTCAGTCGAGGATCTTATAATCCAAGTTCATGTTTTCTTTAAAATGGTATCAAGAATTTTTTTACTTTTCACTAATGATATTTTGAATAGATTTTTACCTATGTTTTCCTTTATAATAATTTTTTTAAGGGAATATTCTTATCTATTTTCAAATGAGATACTTTTTTATTTTTATTGAAAATTTGAAAGTAATATTCATTTTTACATTTATTGCCTGATTTCATTTTCATTCCAAGATAAGAACTATTTTATTAGAATAATGCATTAAATTTTTCAAGGGTTATATTAAATAAAATTACTAAATATTTTGTAAAATTTTAGATTATGAATTATTTATTTTAAAATGAAAATGGTATTTTCCTCAAGAAATAATTCAAGTGATATTTTTAAAAAAATTCATATATGATAACATATTTTGATTTTACTCATGCTTCACTGTGGATATGATTTGACGATATCATTATTATTATTTATCTGGATGGTATATGGTAATAATGATATAATATTCAAAAAACCCATTTTATTATACTTGGATTATGTTTTGATGAATGTTTTTATGATCTTGTGGAATATATATGAATGGATTATGAACATGTGATGGGTGGGAACAGAATTATATATTCCTCTAATGAAATGGGTAATGAATAATGTTTCATGATCTCATACGGTACATAGAAGGATATCTCTAACACAAAGGATGGTGCATGGGAAGTTAGACCAAGGCCAAAAGAAGGTGTATGAGAGTTCATCCAAATCCCGATGTAGGTATAAAAGTGTTATGCCCAAAAATAAAATGGGAAGATTGTTATGGTATACAAATAAGTGTGAATTTACTTGAAAATAAATCACTTTATTGATAATATAAAGTGGCTGAGGTTGTGGTAATGATTTAATAGGGGTAAAAACACTGAATGGGGTGTATTGGGAATTAAATTTATTTTCATTAGTGCAGGATTGGTTGATATGACTACACAAATGGGTAGAAAATCTTATGAGATATGAGTGGGATAATTAATATTTTATTTATAAACCATTATGATGGATGTGAATAGATTATGATAATTGATGGATGATGTTAATCCAAAGGATTAAAATAATTAAAATAAATTTTCATTTTTGAGACATCAAATTAATTAATTTTTGTGATTACATAGTTTTCCCTAGGATTATTATTACTCAGCCTATGTTTCTTTAGTTAATGGTTAGAACCCAATGGAAATGGGTTAATATGGAATGTGATAGTAAATGAAATGATTGTCCTCTAGATAAAATTAATATGATGGGAGATGGAATTAAAAAACATATTTATATTCTTATGAAACATTCCCATATTATAAATCATACTGAATTTATAAATGAGAAAATGAGGGAACAATGTTTTTTGATTAATTAATGTTGAAACATCCAACTTTTTTTTGGTCTATTAGTGTACTAGTTATTGAGAAATGGATTAGTTCCTCTGAAAATATATTTCTTAATATCTAGTGTTTAGATTGTTAAAATGTTATTTTGGGTTTTCATCATTTTGAAGGAGAAGTAGATCAATCGAGGAATATTATTAAGAACCCGAGGAAAGTTGAAAAAATTGAAATTGAAAGTGGGTTCCATATACCAAACTTGTGTATATACATTGATTAACATTGTGTGAATTCAATTTAAAATATACATGTGTTTATATTACCATAATTGTATTGATACTTCATTTTCAATACATTTATGATAATTTCCATAAATTAATTACCATATCCAAAGGGTATATATGTTACTAGGATATAATTAGAACCATGAGATAACATGACATTAATGATAATTAAATGAATTATGGTCAAGAAACATCATACTTAATCGAAATAGTTTCTGGCAGACTATCAGGTTTTGGTATCTCATAACTCATATTAATTCATCCCATTAATATCGAACTTGGTGATATCTAATATTTTATATTATGAAGACATACCCACCAATAAAAACAACACATGTTTCATGTATGATTTTTTGTTCTTATCTTTGAACATGTGTGTTTCTCACATCACTTTATATCACTATCATTGTGTTTAATTTGATCATGTACTATTATGGAAGGAAATAATCATAATAATAATGTTGGGGTCAGGTATCACATGTCAGGTGCATCATTGGTAGTAGGGAATTGATTGAATGATCAAGATATAAATTTTCACTTATGAACTGAGGAAGTGATATCTCTATCCTAGTTGATCAAGATAGTAGTAACATCAAGAATTCGAGGTTCATGGTAGACGAAGGTAAATCCGTCTTGTTATATCAAAAAATAATAAATCAACAATTTATTTTGACACAATTTGTGCATCCCACTTTATGATATATCGAATGAAAAATAGATTATATTACACATTATGTCTTCATAGGATGGTTTTCATTACTATGTCTATTCCTTTTCCTTTTAGGGGCCTTGATGAGTTACCATAATCTTCTCTCAGTATGTGAATATTAGTCACTGCAATTGAGATATGGGACTAGAGGATCACACAAAATTTCATATGAAATATTATTCCATAGTCCAGTGAATAGGTATGTGCAACTGGGTGGGCCCCACCATGAGGTCTGAGAGTCTTCCATGTATTATCAATTTCCAACAATTAAATAAATTAACGGTTATTTAAGCATATAATAATTATCTGGAACATATTTATTAAAAGTAATTATAAATTTTTAAGTAAATACAATGAATAATATTATATGAATGAATATAATTTTAATATTCAATGATAATTTAATATTAGTGGAAATTTAATGTCACGTTCATTAATCAAGTTTATCACATAACATATCAAATTTATATTACAAGTATGTTATAAAATATAAATAATATTTATGATACATTTATTTCACATTAATTATTTTTTTAATTCTTATTTAGTGGATGTTAAATATATGGGGATGTTGGTCCCTAACCAGTTATTTTAGACATAAACTAGATAATCATATGAGGCTCTCTTTTCAGGCATGAAATTTAATTCCAATGGATTGAGAGCTTCTATATCCTCACACATAATAGAGAGAGAAATGCTATATTAGAATAAATGATCCAAGAACTACTTCACAGATCAAAGGAACCAGATTGATGTGATTATCATGAAATTGAAAAGATCATTGGATCTCCACACAAGCACACTATAATTAATTAATGACCTACAATTAGATTATTGAATCCTGTGTGGAATATATAGATGGGTTCATCTTGTAATCCTTTATACAACAATCACTGGTGAAGAGCTATAGTCAAACGTGCATCAAATCAAAATTTGTAAGTGTTATTTTTTTTTTAATTTTTTAGTTGAGATCCTTAGAACTCCACCAGGGCTTGGATAATCAGAGATGATGATGTTAAATTTCTTTGGTGATAAAATTTTTAATCTCATTGACGCTTTATCTTAGAAATGAATAGTAGTATCTTCAATTGGTATCAGAGGGATACTATGAATTTTTTTAGTCTAGAATAATTAATCTATATTAAATTAAGAATAGGGAATTAAATTGGTCTGAACAGAATAGGCCTCACATCAATATGATTCTGGATGTCCATGTTATGGCATTATTAATTTTTTATATGGATTAAAAATGATGTTGTAGCTGGTAAAATATTTAAGAAATGTATAAATGAATATATGTACATTTTTTAATTTTTTGGTTATCCATTTTCAATTATATTCTAATTAGAAAATTTTTCTTCTTGATGCTTCATTTCTTACAATGGACACTTTTTCAAAAACCACACATTTATTTTTGTTTCTTCCAATATAAGAAATATTTTTTTTAAATAATAACTTTTAGACAAGTTTTAATTAAAAAAATTAACGGGGGTGGGTTTGAATTCTATTGATGATGATAACAAGGAAACTCGATATTTGTTTTAAAAACCACAAATTTTTTTTTTCTCCTTAATGAGTTCCTAGAATATTTTATCAGTTTTAATTCTATGGAATATGAAAATGCCAACCCCACAGATCTTTTTCCACTCTCTGCTTGCCGCCCTCCTCCCATGATAGCAGGCATGACATCAACCTCCTCTATCATGCCCCGAGTGGCCAGCCTCCTAAGGCCGCTTCCTCCTTCCCTCTCTAATGAACAACAAAACTGCCATGTGTCCTGGCCCCATTGTCATGTAATCCACATCCATACGACCCCACGCTGCCTCACCTAGAACCCATCTTGGACTACCACCTCGTAATCAAGCATTGTCTATCAAGATAACGATCACTACCCCCTTATTGGACACCTCTGTTGAGGTTTACCACTACAAGACATCTGCACCCATCCGTCATGTAATTCCAAGCTATGGACCGAGTCATGGTCTCTGATGCTCCACCATTCCACCTAGACACGTCGAAACCCATTTAAAAACTATGTCTGTTGATGCTCATATCCTTCAATGTGTTTCCCTCTAACAAACCAATCATGATAGGTGAACTTCATTGGTACCTCATTCCCGAACAAGCCCCCTCCTCCTAAAGCCAGTGTGGCTGACCATCAAGATTCACATGGTAATCCCGTTTGAATCTTTACAACCATGGTATCATCCTTGATCTACCTCATGTGGGAAAAAAATGTAAGATTTAAAATAAATGGGTCAATGTGGGTCTTCCTGACCTAAAACATCCAAACGTGGGGTCTTCCAAACCCAATAAGGGCCCAACCAGGATCCTCCCTTCCCAGAATGGGCCTGTGGGGGTTTGGCTCAACCCGTAATGGGTATGTGTACAATTTATAGCCTTGGGATAATTTTAATTCAAGAGAAATTTTATTTATTATTTTATTTCTTTAAAATTAAAAAATTTAAAAAAATTATACTATTTAAATATTTAATTTAATTTCTTTACAAAATTAAATCAATTCATTAATTTAAGTTTTGGAAGAGAAATTATATTAATCTCTGGACTAAAAAAAATAAATTATTTTAATTTTATAATTATTTAAATTTATATTTAATTCCTCATCATAGAATTTATTACAATTTAGTTTTAACATTCATTTACTTTTCATACCTACTAGTCTTGAGAAATTGACTAAACATGTGTTTGTATGGAAAATTAAATTAATTACTCATTATGTGTGATGTTTTTAATATGTATTTTATTATTTTATGGTCTATATATTGTCTTATTTTTACAAAATATTTATAAGGTCATGAAAATCAAATTTATAGATTATATAATGTACATCCTGATACCCCCTCATCAATGTGTTAGTATACTTGTATTCTTTTATGATAACAATGTAAAATGTGGATCCTCTAATATTAGACCAAATCCAAAAGAGCAGTGGTAAAACTATATGGGGATGAGCTGCATCCCGATTCAATCTAAGACATTGGAATGATACCTCTAGTTCTTGGTTGATCTATCAATTTTGAATGGGTCAATTGTTTTTATATTCTCATGGAAGGTCTTGTGATTTATTTCCATGATGAATTTTTTATTATTTTATGCATTTTCATATTTGTGAGAACACATAAAATAATAAATAGAAAAAATTAATATAGTAATGATGAATGTATTTTAATTTAATGAGTGTTTAGTTTTTAGAGTTATGAAAAATATAAACACATTTAAAATAAAATGATTACATTCATCTAAAAAAATTAAACCCCTTAAGAAAATATTATGACCCAAATCACCTTATCTCCGTTTAATTTGAACAAAACCAGGTGAATGGGGTTATCATCATCCAATGTTAAGGGTGCCTCCCACTACTGGGGATTTATAATAATGGTGATGGGTTTACATAAATGAAGTTAGAAGTAAAGAAGTATCCAAAACAACATTTTGTTAACATTAGAGGAATACCTTATGTAAATCATGTAATTTTTTTTTTGAATATGGGAGATCACTCAAATAATCAAGGATTCATGAGTTAATGTAGTTGGACATTCAAAATACTACTTTGAACTCTTTTTGTTGTTGTGTAGTCAAAGCATGTTGACTATGAGAACATGTTTCAAGGATCCTCTCCCCTAGAATACTCTAGTGATAGAGTATTCTAAATCAACTAGTTAGGTCTATTATAATTTAATAAAATAGTTGGAGACATTTATTGATTAAATAATTAATTAATCAAAAATTACTCAATGGTAATTAAGATAAATTAAAAACTGTTTTTTATTGAAAATTTAAATCACAAATAGTAAAAACACATTATCACTATGATCAATGTTGGATAATAAAAATATCCTAACTAGCCATAACTTCCAGGAGTATTATAGGTGTATTCCCTTAGTATTATGAAATGATATGAATATTTATTTTTTGTTGTAATAACTTCCTATTGATTCTCCTTAGGGAGCTAGCCAGGTGTCTAAATACTGGTAAAAAATCATGTATATGATGTGTTAGGAGTACAATGTATCATGTTCTCATTTATTTCTAATCAACTATAGAAAATGCACAAAGATGAAGATTCGAACAATTGCAAACTCATCTCCAAGACAAATATATTGAGAAAGTATGTCAATAATAGTATGGGAAATCTATTTCACTATATAGGAATAGTATAGATAAATGGAATCAAGAATCACCTTTTTTATTCAATATTATAGGGTATATTGAGATACTTGAAGCCCTTGTGTTGAAACTAAACCAAGAACTAGAAATTGAACTCAATTTTTCCAATATAACACCGAGATTATCAAATTCTTGTTTTTAATTATAATATTAATAAAAAGAATAAATCACAAACAAACATTATGTATTTAGTTTTCCAACTAACATGGATATGAATATTTATAATTATTTTGTCTATATGGTGACAAAATAGGAGAAAGGGAAATGATAAAGCATCTAATTATAAATCATTATCAAAGACACCTAAGCACCATCCTTACAAAAAGTTAAATATATAGGGGGGATGAAATGAGAATGAGGATTCATAATTGAAATGTAGTAATAAAGGTCAATAGTAGATGAAATTGAGAGCTGGGAAGAAGAATAATGATGACACATCTACTTAATGAATACTTTTTATTGAATTTAATTTGTCATTATCTACAAGTTTGGTATTGGATGCGGCATCTCGATGAAACATTTTTATTCATATATAGAAACCATGTAGATCCGTGAATATTAAAAAAAATGAAGTGTATCTATGAGTTGTAAATGGTGTGTGTCTAGCATCCTTGGTAGTGGTAAAATATTACTTACCTCACTTAGTGGTTTGGTTATTTTATTGAATAATTGTTATTTTTTTCTTTCAGTAACCAGAAGCATAATCTTATTGTTAGTCTAGAAATTATTGGATTTTATTTTATGATTGGAAATAAATGTTGTCTCTTTTATAAGGATAATGTATGTTATCTAATGGTTCATCTTAACAATGGCTAACTCATACATGAACTCAAAAACAATTTAATGGAAATAAATTACAAAAGCTAGTGAATAAGAATTATACAACACCCACAGATGGAATGAAATTCACCTAATGTCATGTACCCTCCTCTACCATTTCTATAAGTTCGTATATGGAAGGCTTTCACCTCCTCCATTATAACTCAATTGGGTTGACCATAGTAGATTGTTCTTCATAGGTGGGGTCTTAGATATTTTCATTAGTGAATCATGGAGATTCATTACAGAATCTTGAATTTTAGACTTCTGTCCGAGGCGACACTCTCATCATCATCCAACTTCTCTTATCTTTCTTCCTTTTATGATTCGGATCCAATCACCTCTGATATCATGATGACTGTGCTTATGGTGACAATGGATTTGTCTGTTCTCTCATAGTTTAGGGTTGGTGGGTTTTCATTTATTTCACTTTATATATGATTCTATATTGATTAATATATTTTATTTGTGTCTCTCATTGTTGTAATATCAAGGGGATATATTATTTATGAAAGAGTCTATTTTGAGAATGTGAGGGGAATGAGGTTTGTGGATAGACTTGGTTTGGTGTGTCTGACTGAAAATTATCTTTTTTTGGATTTTTAATAAACCCGCTTTATGGGTAAGCGGTAACCAAAACAGCTCAATTCAAAATAAAAATTACAGGACCCGAGGAAACCTCGAGCCACGAAAACCCTCAACATTCAATCCCATCGCCATCCGCCATCACGCATTCTGGAGCACCTCATCTGCTGGACCGAAGTCCCCATCACGCTATTCACCATCATCACCAAAACCTCGAGCCGTGAGCCTGCACCACCTCGAGCACCACATCACAGGAGCACCGGTGATGGATCTGGCATTGATTTGGTAGATCTCGTAAATTTTATTATAGTTTAGTTTATAATTCTATGTGATTTCCTCTAGTTTTTCACTGATGTTTGGGTCTGTTATCTTATTTTTATTTCTCAGGTCATCCCAGTCATTGGTTCTAGTCTAGTTTTATTTGGTGTGGTATAAATATTTTAGGTACTACTAGGTGGGAGACCTTGAAAGATGGAGGGGTTTGTTGACACCCATAATCATCAATTTATTATATTTTGGATAGATGAGTTCCATACCTTTGACTTCTTGCATAGAGTAGATTATTTGGATTTTTTGCATTAGGTTATAAATCCATTGAGTTTCAAGCTTTGTTTTGGGAAGAAGGGTCGAATGATAGAATAGGTTTGGTGGCATATGTAATACACCCCTCCTCCCACATTCCAATTTTGATTGGATGGGTTCTCTACCATGTTGTGTTTCAAGAACAACACACCTTCTTAGAAGGGGGTAATTCACCACAGAAATACTCCTATGTTACATTGTTTGGTGGAGGGAGAGTCTATTACTGATGGTAGTTTGATTTTTTTTAAGATCATTCGAAACCATGTTAAACCTTCAGGTCTTGTTTCTTCATGTCATCAGTGCTAATGTCATGTTTGGGTTACCTATCCACATAGTATCAATAGGGGATTATTATTTTATGTTCAATAAAGGGGGATTTCCCCTCAACCTTTTAAAAAATATAACTCTCTCTAATGGAACTCTAGGCTTAGTCAAGTAAATTTGAAAAAATTATAGAAATTACATCAATAACAGTATTTAAAATCAACTGAGTAAAAAAACGTGGATGTATGTCACACCTATTTACAGTGAAAAATGACCAAAGAACACTTTATTAGGAAGGGAGTACGAGCCCATAAACTACAGTAATTGATTCATACTAATGTATGTGGTCCATTTCTAATAGAATAAATGGGTGTGTTTTCATACTTTATTAATTTTACTGAAGACTATAATAGGTATTACTATATCTACTAAATGAGGAATAAGTCAGATTCATTTCAGATGTTTAATGAATATCAGCACGAAGAAAACAACAAGATTTGTAATAGGATAAATGAACTTATCACAGACCAAAGAAAATACTATCTTAACCAAGATTACATTGATTACTTAATAGAGTGTGGGATAGTTTCTAATCACACTCCCTCAAATACACTAATGTGGAATTTTGTTAGTGAAAGGAGGAGTCAGACAATTCTAAACATGTTCATATCAATGATGAGACAAGAAATATTTCCTTTATCCTATTGGGGATACACTTTAAAAATAGTGGATTATACTCTAATCAACATAACAACTAAAGAAACATATGGAATTCCATATGGGGTTTGGTATGTAAAGAGACCCAATCTATCACAGTTACATGTATGGGGATGTGAGGATTTTGTAAACACCATGCCTTGTGAAAAAGTAGCATCCCAAAGCATGAAGTGAGTCGTTATTGTTCATCCTAATGAAACTAAAGGTTATTACCTATGTGACCCTTCTGATAAAAAAGTGATTGTGTAAAGATAGTTCATATTTCTTGAAATGAAATAAATTTCAAATGAAAATAGAAGGAACAATATTTAATTCAATGAAGTTGATCCTTTATAAGTACAAGATTAGGTATGAGAACAACATCCATAACAAATAGTGGGTGATATAAATGTTCTTGATAAAACATTACTGTGTAGGTAAACACTATAGGTTATAGAATCAGATCATTATAGTTTTCTTATCATCGATTCTGGTGAAACATTATTTCTTGAGGATGATAAAAATCTTACTTATATGGAAGTAGTATAAGGAAAAGATGTTTCTAAATGGAAATATACCATTTATTTTGGGATGGAATCCATGTATCAAAATAATTTTTTTTATTTTGGTAGACCCTCCAGCTAATGTAAAATCCATTGGGTTAAAATAGGTATTAAATATAAATATAGACATTAATGGTAAGCTAAATAACTATAAATAAAAACTAGTATCATAGGTTTTAAGTAATATTAAGGAATAAACTATGACAAAATACTCTCACCAGAAACAATTCTTAAATCCATAAAAATATTACTAGAAATAACATTCTTTCATGATTATTAAATTTGGAAAAATCATGTAAGAAATTATTTTCAAAATTGGAAGTTGGTTGAAGATTTTTAAATAACTCAACCTGAGGGGATTTTTAATTAAAATTATTCAAAGAAAGTGTTAAAGATTAAAAGATACATTTATGGTTTATAGAAGTAAAAAAATCATGGAATATTAATTTTGATGAGGCCATAAGAGAATTTGGTTTTATTAAAAATGAATGTTAATGTTTTTATAATATAATCTTATTGGGAATCTCATAATTTTCCATGTATTATATGGTGATGACGTATTAATCTTGTGAAATTATGGTCAGGTCATATAATTTGTAAACACTTAGTTAAATTAATCCATCTCTACGATATACTTATGTGAAGTATAATACTTTTGAGGGATTAATATCTATCAATATTGATCTGTGGGGTTACTTGGGATAAGTCAAAGTACTTATATTTACAACATAGTAAAAAAGTAAAGTATTTAACCATCCAAGAGATGGTTGCTGCCTATGCATCATGGTATCAATATCATTAAGTAAATTTTCCAATAAACATAGGAGGATATTAAAAGATTGAGTAGAATCCCATATACATCATCATTTGGATAAATCATATATGACATGATATATACCAAATTTGATGTTCATTTTCTTTAAGAATAGTGGGAGGATATCAAGCTACTCTAGGAGAGATGCATTCAGTAGCTCTCAAAACTATCAACAAGTACATGAGTCATACAAATTAAAATTTTATAGTGTATAGATTATTTGAGGAACTAGTAATGAGAGGATAAATTGATTCTAATTTTTAGATTGATCTTGATGATCTAAAATCGATGTCAGAGTACTCCTTCTTCCAAAATTGTTGTGTAGTTAACTACAAAAGATCGTGGAATCCTGTAGTCAGTGACTCTAAAGTATAATCTTATTATATAGAGGATTTTTATGTAGCTAAAGTGGTGGTATATAAACACAAATTTTTCTCATAAATTGGAGTTATGCATACCTATACAGACTCTGTTCTAGATTAATCCGATAAGAAAATGGTAGTGGAGTTTTCTATGTAGCCTAAGTCACACCATATGGAAAAGAATATAGTTTAGAAGATTTATATATTGATGGATTATTATCATAGAGGATAATTCATAATTTTAATGTTAGACACAACAGACAATATGGAATAATCTCTAACTAAATCCTTATCTTAGCTGAATCATGATTCTCATGTGAGAGCTACAGGATTGAGATGTTTTAGCAGCTATCTCTAGTGAATGTTAGGGTGTTAAATGTCAGTTTGCTACACCCAACATGTGTATATACATTTACTACCATTACATGAATTTATTTCAATATTCAAATGTGTCTATATTACTAGAATGATGTTGCTACATCTTTATCCATTATATTTATGTTAATGTCTGTAAATTAATTATTACATTAAATGGATATAGCAGTTTGTAGGCTATAATAAGATCATTGAGAAACAATGAAATAAATCATATATATATTTCCAATGGTCAAAATACATCATTATGAATGCATATAGTTTATGTTATACTATTAAGTTTGAGAGGAACATAATCATTGATATTTATACTTATGAAGTTCTAACATGGTGATATCTAATAGTAGAGATCATGAGGATGAGATTTCCAAAAGTATCACCACATGTTTTGGGTGTCATTTGTTTTTATTATCAATAAACAAGTGTATGGGTATCTTAACATGATATAATTATCAAATTTTTCCTCTTTATAAAGTAATTTTTTGAAAATAAAAAACCATGAAAATTATGTTTTTATGAGGTAGCTTGTGTTGGGTGTGTGATTAGTGATATGAAATTGGTTGAATTATCAAAATTAAATTTCTCACATCCAAATTAAGTGGATTATATCCTAGGCCTAGTTGATCAGGATGGTAGTACTTTCAATAAATTCCTGACCATAAAAGTCTAATGTGAATCTGTTTATTTAGATCAAAAAATAATAAATCAAGAATGGATGATGACACAAGTTGTGTTTTTTACTTTATGAGATATAAAATGATATCTAGATAAAATTGTGTGGAACATTTTCATTATATGGTTGTTGTTACTATAAGTATTCCTTGTATATTTAGGGGACTTAATGGGTTGTAAGACTCCTCTCTTAGTCTATGAATATTTTTCAATACTATTGAGATAAGGCCCTAGAGAGACACATGAAATTGGGTATTCATGATTCTTCAATATTCTATTTAATATTTATATAAAACATCATGGGTCCAGACATAGGGTCTGAGCGTTTTCCAAGTATTATTGTTCAATGATAAATAAATAAATTCATTTTTATTTGAAAATATCATAATTGTGTTGAATATATTTATTAAAAGTATTTACATATTTTTGAGTAAATACATAGAATAATTTTATATGAATGAATGTTATTTTAATATTTATAGTTCATTTAATATTAATAGGAATATTTATTTGAATTCATGAATCAGTTTTATCACAAAAAATATGTAAAATATAAAACAAGTAGGTAATAAAATGTAAATAATATTTATGAAATAGTAAACTGATCATAATTATTTATTTATTTCATATTTATTGGATGTTAAATATTTGAGGATGAAGAACCCAAATTTGGGTTTTCAGAAATATAATATATAATCAAACAAGGATATCATTTCTAGTAATCAAATTCATTCCAATGAATATAGGGATCATCTCTCCTCTTGAATCATAGAGAGAGAATGGTCGTATTTGAGTGAACAATCAAAGAATTCCTTTGTAGATGGAAGGAACGAGATCATGGTGATCACTGTGATGTAAAGAGATTATTTAAGCTCTGTGCCAACACCCAAAATTTAATTAATGATGTATGTGATGATTCTTGAAGAATGTGTGGATGATCTATAAAGGTTCATCTCTGGATCATTCATGAAAAAATCACAGGTGATAAGAAGCTATAAAAAACATCGAATCAAACGAGGTAATCATTTATTTATTTTTAACATGAATTATCCACATGATATCCTCATGCCTCTACTAAGGCTTAGATCACTGAAGACAATTAATTTATGTCACTTTAGTGAGGAAAATTTTAAAATACCATACCCACTAGCTCAGTTGTGCAACATATTACCTTTAATTGACTCTATAGGGAGGGCTATGTACTGAAGGATATTTTTAATAAGTACATTACTCATATTGTTCATATATAAAAGGAGAATGAATTAAATTAACTAAATCAAATGGATGATTAATCCATTTGTACATTTGTGGAAAATTGTACATGACTTATGAGGTTCACTTCATATATTATCATCCAAAATGAATGTCAATCTGATTGATTTTGCAGTGTCGTAAAACCAAGTCTCTAAATGGTGTTAGTCATAATGAACTTTTGTATCTATGAATAAATCATTAAATGTTCATCAAAGGTACAAATGGATATTATAGTTTTCCCTCAATCTCATGGTATTGATAAGAAAATAAATATTAAAATAAAAATAAATTCTAATAATAAAAATCATGGAAAGAAGAATATGTGATTTCATTTATACTCTAAGTTTAGAAGAAAATTATGATGAAATTATCTTAAGGGGACTAGTAAATTAGTTAAGTTCCATGAAAACAAATGAATATGTGAGTGGAAGACTTTAGATAATTATGTGAGTAGAGATAAATCACCACAAAATGCACGAACCACACTTCAATGTCTCAAATATAACGAGTATAGAAATTGGGAAACTAGTTCTAAAATCACATGTTTAATGGTGATGATTGATGTTAGAAAACTAATAATCTCTAAGAAAAATGGAAATATCATGTGATGCCTGTTACTGATGTCGGTTATGATAAGCAAGTAGTGAAAGGTACACTTAAAATCCAATCTATAATTGTTAATGTCTTATTTGATTTTGGATATACCCATTCTTTTATGTATGATGAATTTGATAAGAGTATCTCAAAAAAAAATAATTATATGTTGAATAATTATTAAAAAAATATTAAGGGTATAATGATCTCATCACAAGTCTATGATTCTTATCTAATTGATGTGTTTGGGAATGTTTTGCAGGTATTTTTTTTATTCTCCCTCTAGTTGAATTTGATGTAATTTTGGGCATGGATTAGTTTTCATAATATAAATATAATATCAACATCTAAGGATGGGATGTCACATTTGATATTCTAAATAGATTTATGACAACTAATCAATGTGAGGATAAATATTTACTTCTAACGGATATTTCATCTATCATATGGTATTTGATTCTAATTCAAAAAGGGGTATTTATCTGATATGGGTGGGTTTAAACTCAAGATTGATGGTGTGGAAATTGTACCAAAGTTTTTTGATGTCTTTTCAAAAGAGTTTCCTTGGATTCCTATAAAACATGAAGTTACCTTTTTAAATATTATTTTTAATTAGTGCTACGTATATTTTAAAGACTCCATATAGAATAGACTTGTTCGATTTATATTAATTAAATAAGAAACTCAAAGAGAATATTGAAAAGTGATTCATTTAGCCAACTATGTCTTCTTAGGGTGAACCTATTCTTCTTTTGGGGGAAATATGGATCAATTTTACTCCTCATTAATAATCGTTTACCTAAAGAGATCCCAATCAATAATAAGTATCCTCTCCCTTGTATTGATGATTTTTAATCAATTACATGGAGTTCAAACATTTTACAAGAATGATATTCAATATGGATACTTAAATTTATGTTCAAAGGTGAATACATACCAAATAAATCCTTCCAAATGATGTATAGAAAATAAAAATTTACTTGGATGATATTTTGTCATACTAATTCACACACTATATTAATATACATAATGAATATAGTGTTTATACTCTACCTTGATCAGTTTTTAGTAGTATTTGAAGAATATATCCTTATATATTTCAATAGTAAGTAAGGAAATTAAGATAACTTGATAATTTTATATAAGACCATAATGAAATAAAATCTATATGAATAATTTACAAATTGTTATCATTGGCTGTTGAATGTTTCATCTTTTGGCCATAAAATATCAGGAGATGGTATATCGGTGGATCCATAAAAGACAAAAGTCATAGAACATGGTATTAAACTAACCACACTAATCGAGATTTATAGTTTCCATGATTATTATGGATATTATAGAAAAATGTGAATAATTTCTCAAAACTATATAATTCACTCACTAAGTAAACTAAATAGAGGCCAAGTAACTTTAGATAGATGAAATTGAACAAATTTCAAAGAGATAATGAGAAAGATGATTACTGAACCTAATAACACACTACCCTGCATTGGAGAATGGTTTAGGATCTATTTTGATGCTTTAAATAAAGGTCTATGGTTTTTTCCCATGAAAAATGATATAGAGATAGAATATGCCTTATGACAATTGAATGTTCCCGAACAAAATTACTCTATATATGACCTAGAGTTAACAATTACAATCATTCGATTAATGTTATAAAAGAATTATTTTTACTGAGAAATGTGTCACATATATAGTTATCATAAAAACATAAATTATAAATTCACTCATAAATACTTGATTATAATCAAGATAATATGGTTGGAGTTGATTAAAAACTATGAATAATGAATAATTTGACAACTTGGGAAATAAAACAAGGTGGACGATGCTTTGAACCTAGAATGCGATTGTATCATATATATGGTGACGATCAAAATATATATAATATTTATGTATTTTAAATGGATAGACCCTAGAATAATGAAGTAAGGGTAAAAATATTATCTTCCTCAAATGAGTTTTCAACCATATTTCTAGTTGATGATTATAAAGGCACAAAAAAAAGATACGGGGATGTAAAATATGGTGAGAAATGTTATTTAAATTAACCTAAATTATAATTGAGTGAAAAGGTATAATAACTAGGTATGTCCCATCAATAAATTATTATAAGGATCTATTGGATGAATCTCGTAGTTTATCATTCTATATTCATCCTATAAGTACAAAGGTGTATACATATCTGTAAGAGTATTTCTAAAGGGATAACTTGAAAATAAATATTTTAGAGGTTGTATATCTTGATTATTATTTTTCTATAATGTAAAAAATAAGGGATATAAGTATAATGGGATGTTATAAATATCACCCATACCATAATGGAAATGGGAAAAAAATAACATAGATTTTGTCACCAATCCAAAATATCAAAAAGAGATGATGCAGTTTTATACACTTCATTACTATTATAGAATATTTATATCTTTAAAACCTTTTCTATATAAATATTAGAGATGTGGAATGTTTTAATGTAGTTACTAATTTTATAGTATCTAATTTTGATACCAGTTTTACCTCAGAGTTCTAAAGGGGTATTTAGAATGATATGGATATAATGTTGTGTTTCATTACTTTATATCATCCTTAGATTCATGATCAGTCTCATAGGACAATTAAAACCCGATAATATGTGTCGATACCTTTTTCTCTATATTTTAAATGGGGTTTGGATCAACACCTTCCTCTAGTTGTGTTTTCTTACAATAATATCTTTCTATTGAGCATTTAGATGGATCCTTCTAAATCCCTCTGTATAAATAAGTATATCAATAAAAAATGAGATAAAGTTATAAAATTAAATCATATGTTACCTTAGATATCTGAGGAAATCTCCTATAAATTTATATCCATTAAGAAACACAAAAATTCTGCTAAAATATAAAAGAAAAGTTATGCTGAATCAGTGAAATATGGAATTTGAGGTTTGGGAAAAGTAAACCAGTGAATTTCTTCATATAATAAGGTTACAAGATTCACAAAGAAGGGATATATGAGACCTAGTTATATTATCCCCATTTATATTCTTTATTTTGTAGGTTGGATATATTTTCTCTTGGTGCATCCACTAAACCTATCTTAAGTTCATGTGGGTCCATGTATATATCCGGAGTAGGTACATATACAATCCTTCACATGTATTGAAAATTTCATTTTAAGGGGTTATAATTTAACAAATAGATATTTTATATGTATTTACATAAAAGTAATCTTTAATTATTTGTTATATTTTTTTATACGCAACACAAAACCCAAACGAACCATGATAAAGTAAACATTTATAACATAGTCGTTGGATTAGCGTGTATGAATAGAAAAAAAAATACTCATTTAAAAATAAAATATATTTTCAATTTAAGTATTTCTGAATCCCCATTATCTTAATTTATTTTAAAATTTAATTAGTTTTTTATATAATATCCAATAAATCATATTATAATTGAAAATAAGCTTAATGTTTCTATAAAATCATTTTATACATAAAAATACATTTTTCTGGAAAACCTTTTTTTACATGTTTTGTATTTTTATTTTATGAGTAATTTATAAAACATAGAGATAGTGAAATTGATAAAATGGATTAAGTTTTATAAATAATTATATTCAAATTTGGAAATGATTAAACTTTTATTTTGGGGTATAATAATTTTAAAAAAAAACAAAAAATTGTTACCATGTATAAGGTTAAAATGGGTTTATTGGGGGTTAAACTAAGAGATAATGGAGATATTGTACTATAAACAATTATAAATCCTATTTTATAGCAATATATAAAAATAATATCTTATAATATTTTTATATGATTTTTTTATAATCATTTGTATTGATTCTGACATTATTATATTTTAATCTTTAAAAAACATCCAAGTATGTCATATCCCTCTCGTTTAAAAGAACCACGCTTATCCTATCGTATCCACACATCAAGATCCACTTATACTGGAAGATAAATAATAAAATAATTTACTAAAATATCTAACCCATGTCATACATGTTCTTTTTTTATCATTTTACCATCCATTCAAGGCTTAAGGTATCAAACAATGTAGGTTTCTCAATTAAGAGGTAAAACTATTATTTGAGTGCTTTCAATTTTATTCCTTATAACACCTAATAAAAATATTTTACATAATTACATGATTTATAAAGTATCATAAATATTCTATTATGTTATTAGGATGGAGGAACAACCTTTTTGCACCTCATTTCTGTCAAATGGTAAATAAATTTATTGATTATGCGTAAATGTGGACTACCATATCCATAGAGAAATATAATTAATTTTCCATCACCATAATTCAGGTTTAATTATTAGGATGGACTAAATTTCATTATATGATTGTTATTATATAATTATGTTTTTTAGTTATAATTTTTTTTATCTTTATTTATTTTCAGTAAAAAATGAATACAGTGTTCATGAGTACATATAGAATACCAAATCAATGAATGGTGTACTTCATTATTATATATCTACCTTTTATGTATGATTATAAATATGTATATAATGAATGTATATGATATTTATATCATTATTAACATTCTAGATATGTTGAGATTGTGATCCGAGTATAAGGACCAAAACTACCAAACCAAAAAATTCATGAAAAATGAAATAGTTAACACCCAAAAATGACGATTTTAATAAGTAATTATTAATAAATGTTTATTGAGATTATATAAGTGGATAATACATATTTTTATAAGAATTTATATAATTATTTTATATGATTATAATAAATTTAAATTTATCATATATGAGATTATAGTTCTTATGAAGAATGTCAAACTTAAGGTAGGGGTTTTATGTTGCAATCTCATTTTTATGAGTAATTTTAACGCTTAAATTTTTTATGATGAAATTATAATATATATATATATATTTAAATTATAATCATATTTATTATAAATTTTTTATTTATGGATATTACATGTTTATTTTTATTTTATTCACTTTGAGTAAAAAATAAATTGAAAAAATATTTTGAACAAAAACACCCTTTATCTCCCACTTCAATTGAGAAAACATTCTTCCATGTTTATATTTTCAATAAAATATTTTTACTATTAAACAGAGATTTTTGGAATTAATTTAATCAAATTTTGGGAATTATATGAAAAACTTAAATGGGAATATTCTAGTCTACTTCTAAATAAGGTACTTTTGACTTTTACTTAAAATATAAAAGGAATTTTCATTCACAACAATTAATTTTCCCACTATCATAACAACTATTTTTTAAAATATTACCAAAAAATTATACTTTTTTATTTTCAAAGAATATTTTTTCCATGATATTATATAAATTTTAATGTTTTATAAAATATATTAAAAAATAAAAACAATATTTTTCTCAGGAAATAGTTATGT
Source organism: Viscum album (assembly GCA_963277665.1). Taxonomy (NCBI): domain Eukaryota; kingdom Viridiplantae; phylum Streptophyta; class Magnoliopsida; order Santalales; family Viscaceae; genus Viscum; species Viscum album. The sequence goes on along the minus strand of OY728121.1, from coordinate 1,627,269,060 downwards.
TGTGTTTTGATGTACATTTAATTTATGATAACATCCATTGATGTTACTGATGCTTCACTGGAGTTGTGATTCTCTGAGAATATCCTTATTTTTCTCTTGATGGTTTATGGTTTTGTAGAAGAAATATTTATGAAACCAATTCATTTTCCATTGTTTATGTTATGATGATGGTTTTAATTAAATTGTCGCGTACTTTGGAATAAATTATGAATTTTTGATAGGATGAAATATAGTTACATATACATCCAAGGAATTATTTAAAAGTTAATGTTTTATGAGATCATTGGGTATATGGGAGGTTATCTCAAGCACAAAATAGGATAAAAGAGAGCTTATCCAAATAATAAAGTAGGTACACATTCTGTTATCCAATTCCTTACATGTAATGATTATCTTGGTTGGTATATTTGACATAATATTTCAATGATTATGATTTTGCAACCATTTATTCCTTTATTTTAGGAAATTAACATATTTAAGTGTTATTATGTAATGGATCATGTTCATTGATTCCTTTATGAATCATGTATCGTGATCTTACAATCTTTATAATATTAATTATTATTTTTTATATTATTTTTGGTGTATTGTTTTAAAATTTTAATCTAATGTTATAATAACCTTGTTATCATGTTTTTATTGAAAGTTCATTAATGTCTCCTTTTTTTACCCTTACTAATCATATGATCTTACTCTTTATTGTGTTTCAATTTCTGAAAGATATGAAGAAAATTTTAAATATGATATATTTAAGAAGGTTGTAGTAGTTAATAACTAATAGGGAGATGATGTGGATCTTTTATGTAAGATCTATTTATGTGTCTTGGTTTCCAAATACACTAAAGAATTGTAATTATTTTGTGGATCGTAATATTATGTAATGAATGTTTATATAATAATAATTCATATTTATGTATGAAAATTAAAGGTCTCTATATTTTATTTTAATCAAGAACATAGAAAATTCATTTCTATACAAGTTTTTCAGTGAGAGTGTTTCAGTATTTCTAATGTTGTGTGCAAATTACAAACTACATGTCAAAAATGTTGTCTCAATATTACATTATATAATTTTTTGGGGAATTTCTTCTATGATATATGTGGGTAAAATATGTTTGAAAATATATAGAGATATATGAAGTGAGTTTCTATTACTAATTCAAAACACATTCAATGGGTAGGTTTTAAAGGGATTTAGCATAGGGATCTCCAAAATGAGGGTTTTACAAGTGTTTCATGTAATTAAGCTTAGGAAAATTCAATATCCTTATGAAATGTTATATTGTATGAAAATGATTCATTATGTTTATTTAATGGGATATATCTTGTATTTAATGTTATGTATTCAACCCAATATCTCTTACTCCCTGATAAAAGAAATAATTACCAAACAACTCCTTGTTAGAGTTATTAGATTAATATTAATTATATCCTAAAGTACTTAAGAAGAAGTGTTGTTTTTATTGTAGTATATAGTGGTTAATATAATCTGATTTTAAAAGGTTACACGACTTCTTGTTCTAAAACCAAAAAGGATAATATGATATCTCAATTTTGTTTTGAGTTTTCCCTCAATAGTAGAGTCATTTGTTGGAATAGTAATAAATAAGCCACTATTGAAGGCATTACATCCAATGAAGAGTATATAACTGAATTATATGATCAAAACATTTCTTTTTTTATTAAATAGTTCATTATTGAACATTGGATTGTTTCTAGTATTTGTGAATAAATTTTATTTTATTGTGATAAAAATGGATGTATTTCTCTATATAAGGAACATCAACCTCACAAATGTTATAAATACAGCCTTTTCATGTAATGTCTCATCTATGGTATCATTGAGATGAGAGATTTGAATATAATTTGGATGGATATAAATGATAATATACAAGTCCATTTTCTTACCCATTTACGTATTATAATCATAAGAGTCATGTAAAATCATTGAGTATTAGATATATGATATATTTGATTAAATTGTTGTAAAATTTATTATTGTTTTATAATAAATTAAATATCTATTTTCTACTCATTCATGTGTGTCATATAAATTAAATAAGTGTGAAAATGATAATTTTAATTTAAATTATGACCTCCAATTGACCATAATCTATGTCCATCATGGATTATTACATTTTTGGTGATATGTAATGATTATCATGATTGTAATATTACATATAATAAATTTTAAACTAATGATATAATTAAAAGAAGTATGTTATCTTGACTAAACCATGGAGTTATATAATAAGGAATATCATATGATCGTTGATATACAATAGATTATATTCTTAATATGAAACCCCATTACCTATGGTTTAAAATATATTAACCTTGTGAACCATTATTAGTTGATACTATTATGATATCACCATTGGGGATAAGCTAATCAAGGGGAAGTTGGGTATTTTCATGATTTTGTTATAAGTTGAGGTTAACCAATATAGTATTTTTCCAATTATATGGAATATTGAAAAATTCATCCCATGTTTTAATTAGATAGAAAAAATTATTTTTCATGATTAATTTAGTGGCATTTGATGTTCTAAATTACTATGATGAATGTAATGTGATGTATTAATTCAATGGTTACTCTTTTTTATGATAATTACGAATGTATGAGATGGTTTATACAAGATTTAATTGTTCAATGTCTAATGGTCCCTGAATTTGTTATGAAAATGGATTATATAATAATGTATTTGATTAATATTGATTAATATTATAGAGGGACATGTTTATATAAAGATATGAGTGTGTTTTATTATGATCACAACATAACCCTTTGTAGCTTCAGCAAAAATGGTTTTTTATAGGGGATACTCAATTATTATTATTTTGAATTATAGTGTAACATAATGTGTTACAATTTTTTAATATTATTTTGGGGAAATTTTAACTTTTTGATGGTTTAGGAGATATTTTTAATTAGTTTAAAATTTTATTATCACCAATTTTTTTTAATAGTCAGTAGTAATCCTATGTTAACAATGTGACAGTGTTTCAGTTTTCACAAAGATGTTTTTCTTGGTTAGCACATGGTACATCTAACTATGCAACCTAACCATAGAGAGTCATGTGAGTGTCACATGGCCAGTACATGGTTCACCAAATTGTGTGGCCAACCAATGCAAAAAAAAGAATTTCTTAAAGAAAAATAATTTCTGTAAAAAATGTTTTTTTAATAGTAGTATTCAAACCCCACACCACTCCCATACATCTCACATACCTACAATAAGACCCTATTTTTGTGACCCATATTCCAGTGGAACCCCTTGAGTCCCCCCCTTTCACCATATGACCCAACATCCCAAGGAGGGGTGCCTCCTCCCCACTCCCTCTATCATTCACATGAGGCCGACACACCATGTAGGGGTTCCTCCTTTCTTTCTCAGATTTCAATTCATCAATCCTGTCATGACCACCACCCCTAAAATATCACCCCTTCTTGTCCAGAAATGAGAGGGGAGAGATGCTGATTTCTTAAGTCCAGTCTTTAGTTGTCCCCACGTTGGAAAATAACTTAAAGGGTATAATAAACATGCAATGGTGTAAATTCCCCTCTAGTATAATATCATCAAGACAATGAGAAGAAATATAAACAAATCAAAAACTAGAAATAAATATATATAATTTAAATCCATATTACAAGAATGGAATTCCATATTTTACTAAAACTTTTGAAAGAAAATACTAGTAAAAAAGTAAATTTTGAAGTGACTGTGATGACTAAATAGATCTTGCAAAACCACATTACATTAATATCCCACATGATCCCAAACAAAATCCTAGTAAACTAAAAAAATCTATATATACATGGGGTGAGATTAATAGTATACTTAGGAAGATCATCCTTAGAGCCTCTCAATATTAGGATTATGAAATCATGCCTAATCACAGTAACCAAAAGTGAAATTAATTAATTATCTAAATAGGTACACTAATTTCCTCACCTAACCATGGATAACTCCCACCAGGTATCTTATACTATATATTATATAACATATTAATGAAATATAAATGGTATCCCACACCTGATTCTCTAGTGGGTCTCCTCTCTACCACAATGTCCCACATCGAGAGCCATCTCCATCCAAAATAATCTTTCCTACAGACACATGATCTATGTATCACAACATGAATCTCGTGTTTCACATAATCACATAATATCTTATGAAATATCTATATAGTAAAAATGTATTTTTTTAGAGACACAAAAACCATTGGGATGTGTATCAAACATCGAGTATTATACCTCAATCCATCACAACACATACACAAAGTAAGGCTACTCAAGTCATCACATCCTATACACATCGTACCTATGATTATATTCGAGATACTGTATATGAGGATAAATGTTTGTGAAATAACCACAATTCATCACATCCCACTAAAAGTATATTGGATAAAAAAATTCCTTGAATACTGACACATATAACTAGTAAGAGAAGATAGTGGTGCAAGAGGGGGTAGTCATCGATACATACTTTCTCCTAGAAAATGGCTAGAATAACCACACAGAGTCCACTAAGTGTTACATTCCCTAATAAACATGGGTTGGTTAGTATATGAAGTAATAGAATATATAGGATATAATATATCTCAAAATTAGACTATTTGAATATCCTAGTCCTAAGGTCAATTGTAGATATTATCTCTCAGACACTTGGCTGTCACTATTATGGACTAGATATCATGTAAGGACTTTATGATTTTAGATAGCTATATTAAATTAATTTTTTTATATCATTTCCTTAAATTAATCAGTTCTTTATCAATTAATTTACCATTGTCATTTTTTCAACTAACATTATATTAATCAACAGATTCCAATTTATTCCCTCTAGGAATAATCCTATCTGAGTCTATGGACTCCCAATAGTAACATCACATTTTCATTCCAACAACACCAAACCCATGGATTTTGTGACACACTAGTTTTTAATTTTCCAATTGTATTTTGGCCTATATTTTTTATTTTTCTTTAATATTTATTTTGGTTGTTTATGATAGGAATTTGGAGTCTTGGGTTGTTTTTCCTCTATTTTATAGTTCTTAGTCATGATTTAGGGGAATTTGTGGGACCTCCGGTAGATAGGTCTCTTTCTAGTTCATTTTACTATTATATATTTCACATTACACGTGTATTTCATGATTGGGGTCAAACCATGTATCTATTATGTGTAATAATATGGTTAATTAGGTCTCTTTGGATGACAAAACATGTCTTGGTCATGGTTAGTCCAAACCGTGTAGTAATTTTGATCATGGTTCAACAATTTTCTGAAGAATAGAACTGTATGGTAGGAGAACAGTCTACCAAACCATGAAACCCAAAAATACTAGTGTCATTTGATTATAGTAAGGGATTTAATAATTGCACAATGTTTCTCAACATTTGTGACCAAACTGTGTGTAGTTCTCAATTATATTAAAATTGTGTTTTACCTTTTCCCCACATCAATTTTTCCCCAAAATAACAATTTATCCCCCTAATTTGGATTATTCTTCCAAGGGAGGCCTCTCCCCCTCTTCCCCATGCCTCCCATCCTACATCCATGGTGATTCCAAGTGGATTTATTCATGTTTTGGGGTAATTTCATCAAGTTTGGCCATTTTTTATTCATCATCTTCCTTCGTCTCCCATTTTTCTCTAGGTTCATATTTCCCCTTGGTTATATTAGTCTAGTGTTCTTGTTTCATGGGTTAAAAATTATGGGTTTCTTATTATTATGGTTCCTATTTAATTTTATTTCATTTTTAGAACATTGTGGAGTTATTCCAGGTTTCTATTGTCAATGAACTATAATTTTGAGGTTGGTTCACATTTTTTCATTGTCTTTAAAATCTAAGACACATTTATTTATTGATATCCGCACCATTTCCATTAATTATTGATTGGATCTTTTTAATATGGTTATTTTAAGTTAAATGTAGTTTTCACCCTTAAAATTGGATTTTTTGGAATTGTTTTATTATGCTTCTCATTCCAAGTGTTTAATAAAATTTCCGGTGTGAATTTGTGAGTGATTTGTGGTTTTAAAATTCATCATTCATCCTTGAATATTAATCCTACTTCCAAAATTGTGATATGGGTTTCTCAAATGGATTTTAATGTGGCTTTTTGGACTAATAAATTTTTGGGTTTGATCCATTTTAAAATGGTATTTCAACTAAAAAATGTATGAAACTCGATTGGCACATTCATGGAATGGATCTCATCTAAAAACTCTCATTGGGATGAAACTCTCTAGAAATAAATGTCTAAACTAAATGTAATGTCCTCACAATGGGACATTCCTTATGACATAATAGTTGTAAGTCATGGGGACCATCCCTTAAATTGATTTAGGTTTGATCCTTGGTTGTGTGGATTTTTTGATTCGTTGTGTTTATTATATATATATAATCTATTATTTGAATTTTCAAGTATGAACCCCACTTTAGTTATGACATGGGAACCTATAATATCTTGAATAATATCAAATAATGTTATCTACAGTAGTTTAGTTTTTACAATATTGTTAGTGGACCTTAGTAATTATTTAATATACAATGGTATTATGCCCCTTGGTTAGGCTATCTAGGGTATGACTGAGTGTGAGGGATTTTCATTACATCAGGTGTACCAAAATGATAAAATATGGAAATAATGTTCAATATTTTCTTTCTAGAATCTTGGAATTATCATGTCTCTCTAGAACTTATTTATCTATTAAAGATAATTTAGGATACACTGATGAGTTTATTTCCTTTGTCTTGTCTTCCATTTTCCCATTTTGTGTGGTTCTTATTTACGCTCAATTTTTATGGTGTATCCCTTTGGTGAAAGTGAAAAATTGGATTTTAAATGTTTCATGGGTTTTTTTAAATTTTTTTACAATATTCTCTCCTTTTAAAATAAAAGCATAATTCTTCCCATTCCCCCATTCTTCTAAAATACCAATCCTTCATATTTTGGAAAAGAATCCTATTCAAAATTAAAAGGGTATGTAGACTTTGATTTGCTATAAAAATAAATAAATTAAACCTTATTTTAATATATTATATTGTAAAATTAAAATAGATTAATATTTTCTTTAATGGAAACACAATTTGAAGAGATTATTTTAGAATTACTACTAAATTTTAATACACACATCTGTACATTAATTATTATTTTTACCTTTAGGTACAGGATCCATCTTGGTATCATTTTCCATGGGAGATATTGGGTATAGGATTAAAGAGTGGCCAATGGTTTAGGTGGATATTTTGATGTCGTCACGTATATTTTGGTTTTAATTTTTATAGGTTTTATTTTATCATGGTTTTATTTTTAGTGTATTTATTGATGTTGTTTTGTTTGTCTTGTTTATTTATATTGGGATTCCGTGTGTATTTTAAACTAATAAAAATTATTTATTTTTTAAAAAATCATTCCCTTTTTTCTCATTGAATCCTTTTGTTATTTTTTCTACCCAGGGGTGATTGAGATCACGCCTCAGAGATGTCATGGGCCATCTCATGTGACTATTTTGAGGTTTTACTAGGTTGTTTTGTGATAAAATATTATCATGTAATAGGTTCTTTAGAGGACCCAGATTTCTGAGTGACATTCATTATTCTGTTTTTCAATGTAGAAGGAGTAGACATTTAGGACATGGGGTGTTAGTATAAGAAAGTGTCTATCCAACACATTTATTGTCGAAACTTGGGTTTCCATGGGAATTTGGGAGATGAGTTTGGTCTTTTTATTTTAGTTACTACTATTTTCAGAGTATTTCATGGATTTGGATGATGATTTTTGGGTTATTTATCCTTTGTGGGTATTTTATGAGTTTTTTGTACTTGGGAAATCTAATGGGAGTTGGGCCAGTTGTTTTGGTGATCTCTCAGGGTAAGAAAATACATGTGGATCCAAGGAAATAGTATTTATAAACCTTATATGACAGTGGTGTGATTGGAATATGGTTTATATCCACATATAAAAGTATCCCATTGACAATAGACCCCCCATGAAATTTATTTTTCGGACTTTCTTAAATTTAGTTTTTTTTTTCAAATCCTCATATTAAATTATGTATCACGAATTTCAAATGGAGATTTTTTTATTTTTATAATATATAAATTGGGTTTTAAACTTTGTTTAATGAAATTTCATGAAAAATTAGTTTCTAATTCAAATAAATCTTTATAGAAAGGGTTTTAAAAAATGTTTTCATTCCTTATTGTCAATTTCAAATTTGATAGTGAGATATTTCAAATAGGTTTTTAGGGATTGTTTTATAATGAGAGGGATTTTTAATAGAAAGGGGTTGTATTTATTAATGTAAATTAAAGGATTTTGGTGGAACGAATTGGCATGATGTGTGGAGTTGAATTTTATTTTCAAAGTGGTGTTTATAAAGATTTTGGAAAAGATTTTGGGAAATTTTTAAGATCATTTCCTTTTCTGTTTTCTATTTAATTGTGATGAGTTTTTAATTATAGGTTTTTATTGTATTTTTCTAATTGTCATTTATTGTATTCCCCACCAAATATTAATGGACATTAGAGGTGTAGTTTTGGGTTGTTCACCATTAGTAGACCCTCCAGTTGATAAACCTAATGGCCTTCTCTACATATTTCAGATGTTGAACCCACCCATCTTTTATTTTCAATTCAATCCTTTGGAAAATTAATAGTAGCTGTGAAAATTAAAATAATATTTAATTCCATTAATTCTCATGAGTCTCTAAAGGTTAAATAATCTTCCTTTAAATTTGAGGATCTGAGTTGGGAGTGGATGAATTTTTTCATTAGGGCCAATACTCATGAGGACCTCTTCTTGTAATTCTTCATGGATTCATTAATCCGATGATATTTATCTAAAGTTATTAAAGTGGAGATGGTGATAGATATTTTATACCTTTGGAAATGTTATAGATCAGTGTTGGATTTCATCCATCATTTTGTGTATTTAATTATATATCTCCAAGATTCATATGAGGATGATTATAAAAAATCCATGAATTTTGATATTGTACTCCATCCTAATATTCAGTTGAGGGTGTTGGAGATCAGTCTAACATTATTTTCTAATCATGATGTATCCTATCATATTATATTCTCTAGAAGCAGTGAAGTGGACTCAAGATCTTTTTTCATATTCGTCTAGGAATAAGGACCTGGTGTGTCATCATTGTATTAATCTAAGTCAGAATAAGCCTTTGTGTCCATGTCCTCAATTGACATTTCATTTTTATTTTAATTTAGGTCACCTTTAGAAATACAATATGGTTGTTTCTCGAAAGAATAGTGGAGCCATATCCATTCCCTAGAATAATTGGGTAATTCAATCGTGTGAATGTGGTTTGGATAGAAGTTTTGTTTTAGGTTTTTTATAAATTTTTTTATTGTTGTGGTTGTGTCTTGTAATTTAGTATTTTTTTAAATGTAAAATGTTGTTGTGAATCATTTGAAAATTACTACTTTAATAGAAGTTTCTTTTGAGAAATTTTGGAATTCATCATCCACGTATGAAGTGTGTCTCATTGTGAATCAGGTTTATTTGGGTTCTTTATAAGATTTGTGAATGGTGGATCAGTCTTAGAGGTTTGATGTTTGATGGGTGGTGATAGTTTGTCACCCAATTATAATCCTAATATGGCGGGGAGTCTATCATTGGATCCCATGTGGATTGAAGTAATCCCCATGTTTCAATATTTTTCCTTTTATTGTTATCCTTTGAAGAGTTTTTATATGGTTAGCCATATCCTCTAATGTCATCTGGTCTTTATTTTCCATTCTCCTTTGTTAAATATTATACCCTTGGAGTAATCCTAGTGGTTTTTGTTGTGGTAATGTTATCGTATTATGGATTAGTATTTTAATCATTCTTTAATAGGTAGGTTGAGTTCATCAATTTGTTTTGTTTGGAAATGTAGGTTTTGTCCAAGATGTTCTCAATGTGTTCTTTAGTTTGAGTGGTCTAATTGTATAAGAGTGTGCAAATTTGTCGTTGAACCTGATAAAATAGAAATATTAAGGATTTATGTTGGCATAAATTATTATAGTGGGGAGGATTATTACACCCTAATTTTAATTTTTCATATTTTATTTTGGTATATATTTTTTACCTGAATTTTCTATAGTAGTTTTTGTGGTTTGAATAAAAATTTAATGTTTTGGGAAATTTCCCAATATTTCAAGTTTCTGTGCAAGGTTAAGGGAAATTGAGCAACCTCCTCTGGCTGGGTATCTTTCTAGTTCATTTTCCTCTTGCGTATTTTGTGTTTCATGAGTAAAACATGGGTTGGGTAAAACCATTTGAATACTAGGTGTAACTATGTGGGTCTTGTGGTGTCCTTGGATGAGGGTCCACGGTTTGAGCCTGGTTAGTCCAAAACCATGTGCCAAACATGGGCAAGGATCTTTAGTTTTTTATAGAACCAAACATCATGGTTTGCACACTATCACCCAAACAATGTTTCCAAATCATGTGGATTTCTTGTGAATCTAATAAAGGATACATTGTAGGTGAATGGTTTTCCAAATTGTGTGATGAAAATATGTGCGGTGGCTAGTTAAATTTTTAAAAAATTCTTTTTTTCTCTTCATTTTTTACCCCAAATCACTCAATCTTTCCATCATTCATCTCATGCGACCTAGGGAGGCATCTCCCCCTCTTTCCCACTACTCTCATACTCTTTTCATGGTTATTACAAGTGGATGTGTTCATGTTTTGGGGTGATTTATTCATGGAAATCCATTTATCCTTCTTCCACAACATTATTCTACAATTTTAATCATGGTTCCATGTATTTGTTTGTTCTATTAGTCTAGGGTTCATATTTGTTTGGTTTTAAATTAGGGGTTTTGTTTTGTTAAGGTTTCTCTTGTATTTTTATACTTATTTATACCTTTATGGAGTTCATCCAGGTTTTCACTATTAATTTTCCATGAGTTTGAGATAGTTTGCCATTTTAATCTATCGTTTAAATATAATTAATGTTTATTTTTTTGTTTTCCAACCTTTTTTAACATTAATTTGTGATATGAAATTTTTAAGAAGATTATTTTAAGTGAAATAAATATTTTTTACACATGAAATTAGAATTTTTAGATTTATTTAATTAATCTTCTCATGCCAAATGTTCAATAAAATTATCAATTGACATTTATGAGTGATTTGTGGATTCTAAATAAAGTTTTTTTAAATAAATGTGTTTTTGTTCCAAAATGGTGATTTGGGTTTCTCCAATGGATTTATATTTTGTTTTTGGATTTCTAAAATATAGTGTTTGATTACTTTGGAAATGGTTTTTATTCTAAAAGATGTATGATGCAAAATTTGAACATTCAGAAAATTGATCCCATTAAAAAACATTATTGGGGATGAATCTCTCACATTGGTGATTGATAAAGGGAATGGGAGGTCCTCAGCATCAGACATTCTTTTTGAATTGATGGATGGAATGAAAGAGGATAATCCCTTGGGGTGATTCAAGGGTTATGCTTAGTTGTATGGTTTGTGTGATGGATTAAGTTTATTATATATATATATGGCTGATTGATTGGATATTTAGGGCTCACCCATACTTTAGATATAACATGGAAACCAAGAATAGATATCATATTATTTGATAATGTTTAATATAGTATTTTAGTATAATAATTTGTTTAGTGACCCTTAGTTTTTGTTTTATCAACATTAGTATTATGCCCCAAATTAGGTCAAGTATGGTATAATTGAGTATGAGGGTTTTTTATTCTATCCATAAATCTATTGTGATAGATTAAGGAGATAATATTCTAGATTATCCCTTACAGCCCAAGTATTCCCATTTTTCTCTAGAACATACAATAGATAATTTAGTTTCCTAAACTGATTTTATTAACTGTGTGTTGTCTTCCATTTTCCCTCTTTTCATAATTATTTGTTCACTCTTTTTATAGAGTATCCATTTGATGAAAATGAATAATTTTTTTTTCTAAATGTTCTATGGAAAATGTTTTTTCATTTTTTTACACACTTTCCCCATAAAAATATCATTCTTCCCACTCTCCCCCACATGGAATAAAACACTAAGAACGCTTTTTGGAAAATAAATATGTTTCAAATGAAAAAGGGCATGATAAATTAGTTTTTTAAAAAATAAATGTACAAAAATATAATTTTATATATTTTATTTGAAATTTAAAATTTATGAATCTTTTATTTAAAGGAAATGATTTGGGAATAGATTATTTGGGAACACCTACTAAGTTTTAATATTACAAATATTATTTAATTCTAGTTTTTATCCTTTGATGCAGGTTCCTTATTCATCTCAATCCCCATGGGTGATGTCGGGTTTTGGATCAGAGAGTAACTCATGGGGTCTTATAGAGATTTAATGGTAATAATGTTTGGATTGGTTTTATTTCATCTTGGATGTTTTTTGTCTATTTAAATATATTGGATTGGTTTTATTATTTATTTATGTCCGGATACTCTTTTTATTTTTTTATACTCTGTTTATTTATTTTTTAAAAAAATTATTCCTTATTCATATCATTGAGGCACTTGGTTCTTGTCACAACCCTGGGGAAATTTAGAACATGAATTGGTGATGTCATGGGTTGGCTCAGGTGACCGGTTCGGGGTCAAACCGAGTTGGCCTATAAGAGGTTAATTCATTTACTAAACATAATTAACTTTATTCCATAATTCTAGGTACTTTATGAGAACTATCCTAAGTTACCACTAAGAAGAAACTTGCAACCAATCTCATCCAACCACCTTAGTAAGTGGGGAACATAATGGCAATAAAACAAGAAACCCAACCATTGGCTATTCGATATATTTATTATAAACAAGATTCCATATTTATCCAATAAATGGGTAATCCAGCCTCAACCCATCCCTTCATCTCTAATTTCATCCCCGAAACCCACATGCATGTCCCAATGCATCTCTCTATAAAAGGTTTCAACTGCTACCACATCATCCCCTGACCCAAATCATATCAACCATACCAATCTCATATCACGTTAGATAGTGAATATCACATCTAGAGAATAATACAAAAGTAGAAGGGAACAAACATATTGAATAGGGAAACTAGGCCCTTAAAAGAATAAATTTATCCTTTATATGAAAAATAGCTCTCATGGATCCCAACACAAGGAATTCAACCTATTTTTAAAAAATGGGCACCCTTGGACCCATGTATTATCTTTAAAAAAACTATGTTTTATTACATATTTAATTTATTAATTCATTATTCTTAGGTTCTAACTATAGCAATCAAAATGAATCATCTATAATAAGATATCACAACATGCATCCTATCATAAAACCAGTTTCATCAAACTATGAGAAGAACTAATAACAACTAACATTCCTCTTTATTATTATCCTTAAAAAAAATTAAAATGGTTCAGGTTCTTTAATTATTACATTAATATATAGAATATAATATTCAATTAAACATTCCCATTGAATGAATTTGATTATCCTGAAAATTAAATAAAACAATATATTAAAAAAATCCATTTTATAAAATTATTTATCCAACTAATCAATTTATTCATACTTTCATTACCATTTTTTATCAAGGAAAATATGATAATACCTATCATAAAAAACATGAAAAAATGAATATTATAGATATCAAACTGTCTTTTAATATAAGTGGAAAAATGTTATCATGGTATAATGCAACAACATCAATAAGATATCACTATCAAATTTCTTTATTATTTTGGTTAAAAAATTATTAGTTTAATTACATTTCCATTCAAATGGTTAAACAATGACAACCCTGTGATTACATAGAAAAAATTGGAGTATAAATGAATCCACTACATCGAAGGCATCAATATTCCTCACAAGGGAATGGACCAACATCACAGATCTTGATCACCCATCCCATAAGAGAAACATCCCTCCAAGAAAAGTTTTCCACAACCGTAAAAAAAACAACCAAGAAAAATCCATTGAAATAACAAACCGAATCCACCATCACTTGGAAAGAATAAAAGTTAGGATCCATATAAATTAATCCTAGGATAAAATAGTATAACATACCTTATATTACCATATATTAATGATGGAAGCCATGAATTAGTCCCCTTTAATGGGATACCAATCTCATAGAGAAGATGATTATATCTTCCTTTAGTTTTAGGAGGAAGAATCACGTATTTTGAGAGAGTAAAGGGGACTATAGGACATAAATCACACTAACTATGGAACATTTATGGTGTAAATAATCCATTTACATCGTAAATATTCCAAATTTTATTTTTTACTATAAAATATATTCCCCTACATAATATACCTCTTAAAACAATATCAGCATCAATAATTAAATATCAGACCCAAAGAGAAAGTGAAAGTGGTCATGCCATCAGTAACCTTCTGAGATATCGCTCTAGGATATCTCCATCATGGGAGATCAAATACCTTATTATAGGAATAATTAAACAACCTTGAAATAGAAACAACCAACTCTTAAACACTCTATCATGGGGGATTCTTCTCAAAAAAGAGTAAACCCACAATAATAAATATGATAAACCTCCTCATAACAAAAAATGGTCAATAACTACAATGAAAATTTCAATAACATAAGATCTAAATGATCGTACCACGATTCACTATTTCATTTTCACCCTTACACCGCTGTGCTAAACATATTTTGTATTAACAATTATAAAAATATTATCAAACTGAACTTCATTTTTGATTAAATAATTTAGTGTTTATCACTATTAAATAGGGAAATGATACTTGTTTTGAAAATTACAATGTAGGTGGAGGTGATTTGGAGGGCCTTTGATGAAGTGAAAGAAAACCGGGCCAAAATTGCATGGATCCATGGACATCTGTCCACTGTTTTGAATAGTAAACAAGATCAGTGACTCCAAATTTGCTGAAATTTTGTGGGCCAGTCAAACATTCAATATTATACATTTCATATTAAGGAACCCAATCCTGATTCGTCATGCATGGGGCCCATCCGAACTGATATGTCCAAGCCACCGAATTTTGACCAAGTCAAATGCGGTGTTCTGTATTTTATCAATATCTCGAGAATTAGTTCTCCAAATGGTTCCAAACGTTAGGTGGAGACAGTAAAGAGGTAGGTCTACAACGTTTATATTTTCTCCAAAGACAGATAATACTGTCTGTAGGCCTAAACACGTCATGAAAGTGGATTGATGAAATCTGTGTGCCCAAAACCACCTCCCACATTTCCTATAAAAGGGCACCTTGGGCTCCTCATTTGTAAGTTCGGCCAAGGAGTGAAGTGCTGCAAATTTTGATTCCTAGAAGATTCTCCTAATCACCTTGGAGGTTCTGGAGGCCCCTATCCTCATAGGGGGATCAACAATGAAGAAGGAGTTCCACCCGAGCTTCCTCCTCCTCCCGATGTCGAGCTAAAAGTTGGGTGTTCGTTGTGAGGGAGCTACACACATGTCAAGGGAGTTCCGATGCATACATTAGGTAATGGTTTGGAGTAATTTGGGTGTTTAAACATTTCATTCCATGTATCTTATTTTATTTCATATTTGAATGCTTGATTTGATACATGTGAGTGATATGCTATTAATTTCAAACCGATCGGTGTGAGGTTTTGGGTGTGTGACTTGTGTTGTTCCGATTGGAAATCATAAGAATCCTTTTCATACCCAAATTATTGAGATTTAAATATGCTTTGGAAGATATTATTCCATTCATAAGTACTGGACCTTGACAATACGATTGTTACGTCAAGGTTTGGTCCTTAAAGCATTGAAATAAAAGCTTAGGAATTAATCGGGATTCCAATTAACTCCAACCAAAGAATTACTCTAAACCCAAGATGAATCTCTATGAGCAATGAACTTGATATGTGTGTAGTGAAATCACATCGACCCATTTATCTCATATTTCTCAAAACCCACTTGGTCACTCATTTTTTTATGTTATTTCAACTAAGTCATTGTTTTAAACTGTTTTCAAAACCACCCCCTCTCTTAGTCATTTTTATTAAAAATACACACTCTAAACCTACCAACGCTCCTTGAGAGACGACCTAGGGTCTTCCCTAGACTATAAATCAACCTTAAAAATATAATCAATTTGACGTGTCATGACAGAACGGCCAAATTTTGGCGCCGTTGCCGGGGAGCGCTTTGGTTTTTTGTGCGTGTTTTTGATAATTTTTTTTTTGTAATTTTTGTGAATATTTGTTTGTTTTATGTTCAACATTTGAATTTTTCTTTGTGTTCTAATTTATTTATTGTGTAGGTTCTTTTTATGACGCGTTCTACTCTGGGAGACCTACAAACTTTCAAACCCGAACCGGAGAGGATCCTACATCAACGAAACCGAGACATACAAGACCACACTTTGATGGAGGAGACATAAAATCTTAAAATTCTTCTTGATCCTTCTTCTTCTAAAACCAAAGTTAAAACTGAACATAACTTGTATATCATGGCTGAAAATAATAGAACACTAAAAGAACTAACCTCACCTGATGTTGATATCCAACCCACTTACATTCAATTACAAGGCGAGGCACCCAATTTTGAACTAAAATCTGGTTTAATTCATTTATTACCAAGATTTCATGGACTGCCTGGAGAAGATCCACATAAGCATTTAAAAGAATTTCATATTGTGTGTTCAACATTAAAACCTGCTAATGTGGATGAAGAACAAGTAAAACTCAGGTCATTTCCATTTTCATTAGAAGACATGGCTAAAGATTGGTTGTATTATGTTAATTCACCTATTAGAGGTTGGGCGGACATGAAACGCCATTTTCTTGAAAAATACTTCCCAGCCTCTCGAACTGCAACAATAAGGAAAGAAATATGTGGTATAAGACAATCTCAAGGGGAAACATTACATGAATATTGGGAATGCTTTAAAATGTTATGTTCAATTTGCCCACACCACCAAATAAGTGATCAACTTTTAATTCAATATTTTTATGAAGGTTTGATTCCTATTGATCGAAATATGATTGATGTTGCTGCAGGTGGTGCATTGGTAGATAAGACCCCAATTGCTGCATGAACCCTCATTGAGAACATGGCACAGAACACTCAACAATTCGGTACATGGTCCAGTGTTCCCATTCGAGGTGTCCATGAGGTGCAAAGTACTAAGTTTGAGAAGAAGGTGGACACGAAGTTCGAAGAGGTAAGTACACTTCTACGACAACTAGCTCTCTTCCAAGGCAAATATCAATCTCCTACTCCCATCCATTGTGGAATCTTCTCTTCTGACACCCACTATTCTGACCAATGCCCCCAATTGAGAGAAACTTCTGAAAGTTGTGAGGTAATATTTCCAGGATTCCCCTTTAACCAACCCTTTAGGCAAGAACCATACTATCCATCCAACCAAGGTTGGAAGGACAACCAAGCCTATAGGCAAGGGGGGGTATTAAAACCAACCTCAACAGCAATGGAACCAACAAGGTCAGAGTAGTAATCCACCACCACCCAGAAATCCTCAACCACCCCAAAGGCCACTCCAACCACCCCCTCCAAAAACCGAGCCTATCCTAGAAGATATGATGAAACAAATGGCTGCCAATAATCTCCAATTCCAACAAACCACCCAAGCAGCCATACAAGTCCTCAAAACCCAATTAGGACAACTATCTAACTCAGTGGGTGAAATCCAAAGTCATGGGTCGGGTAAACTACCATCTCAACCATTAGTAAACCCTAGGGATAAAGGAAATGTTAGTGACATCACCCTTAGGAGTGGGACACAACTCAAAAGCCAAATGACCCCTCCATTAGAGTCCTCCCATCCAAAGGAAACCACCATCCCAACTGCTAAAAATGGTCCAAGAGATGAAAACCCTTTTCCTGAGAGAAGCCCTTCCAAAGGAAAGACTATGGTTGTTGATGAGCCACCTATCCCAACCATTTTTATTCCATTTACTCAAAGGGCTGTCCAACCTAGGAAACAAAAAGAAACCGAACTTGATAAAGAAATCTTGGAAACTTTCAAGAAAGTACAGGTTAACATTCCTTTGATTGATGCTGTGAAGAAAATTCCAAGATATGCTAAGTTTCTGAAGGAGATGTGTACACACCGAAGGAGGCTTCGTGGTGATGAGAAGGTGAGCCTAGGGAGGAATGTTTCAGAATTGATAGAGTCATCACTTCCTACCAAGTGCAATGATCCTGGGACATTCTCGATTCCATGCACCATAGGGGAGTATTCATGTTCCAACGCTATGCTTGATTTGGGTGCTTCTATTAATGTGATTCCTCACTCTATTTACTCTTCATTGCAGGTCGGTGAACTGAATCCCACTGGTATTGTTGTTCAGCTAGCAAATCGGAGTACGGCACACCCCTCTGGTGTGCTAGAGGATGTTCTTGTGAGGGTGCAAAATTTAATTTTTCCTGCTGATTTTTACGTGCTTAAAATGGAAGATGATAGGATGAATGGACATGCCCCAATTATATTGGGGAGACCTTTCTTGAAAACTGCCAAAACCATAATTAGTGTCCATAATGGTACATTATCTATGGAGTTTTGTGGTAATATTGTCCACTTCAATATCCTTGATTCCATGAAGCACCCCTCAGAAGAACACTCCTCTCTCTCTGTCAATTCAATTGATGTTCTCCCTTCCCCTGAAACAACTTATTTTCATTCACCTGATCCCCTTTCTGAGTTCTCTTCTTTGATTGAAATGTTAGGTAATGAATCATGCATTGATTGTTGTAGCGTTTTAGAGAAATGTCATGCATGTTTGTTAATTGATAATTTCTTGAACACAAAGGATCACATGACCATCGATGATACTGCTAAGCTTGTAAAAGCTCATTCCTAATCTGAGGATGTTACCATTGAGCAGTTAGATGAGATCAGTGACTTCTCACTTTCACACACACTTCTGTCAATCCAAAATCCCCCAAAATTGGAACTAAAACAACTGCCTCAAGATTTAAAATACTCATATCTTGAGAATGGAAACAAGTTTCCCGTCATCATTGCTAGTTCACTCCCTCCTGAGCATGAATTGCAACTGCTTGATCTTTTGAGGAAGTATAAACAAGAATTGGGATGGACACCTGCTGAAATTCTTGGCATTATCCCATCAATTTGTACACATCATATTTTATTAAATGATGAGGCTAAACCAGTGAGGCAGTCACAACGCCGACAAAACCCAAACCTACTTGATGTTGTTAAAAAATAAGTAACAAAATTGTTGTCTACTGGAATCATTTACCCTATCTCTGAGATCCAATGGGTCAGTCCTATTCAAGTAGTTCCTAAAAAAACTGGCCTTACTGTAGTTAAAAATGAAAAAAATGAATTGGTTCCAACTCGTGTGCAGAATAGTTGGTGTGTCTGTATAGACTATCGCCGACTAAACCAACACACTAGGAAGGACCATTTCCCATTTCGATTCATTGACCAGATGCTAGAGAGGTTAGTAGGGAAGTACCATTACTGTTTCCTTGATGGGTATTCTGGATACTTTCATATCCATATTGCCCCTGAGGATCAGGAAAAGACAACCTTTACTTGCCCCTTTGGTACATTTGCTTATAGAAGGATTCCATTTGGTCTGTGCAATGCTCCAGGTACTTTCCAACGATGTATGGTTAGTATTTTTTTGGATTACCTGGAGAATTGCATGGAGGTTTTTATGGATGATTTTACTATTTATGGATCCTCTTTTGATGAATGTTTAAGTAGTCTTGGTTCTGTCCTACGTCGCTGTATTGAAAAGAATCTCGTATTAAATTATGAGAAATTCTATTTCATGGTGCGACAAGGCATAGTTTTGGGACATGTCCTTTCTGGGGAAGGTATCCAAGTGGACAAATCAAAAGTAGATATCATTTTCTCCCTACCATTCCCTAAAAATGTTCGGGATGTGCGGTCTTTCCTGGGTCATGCTGGATCTTATCTTCGTTTCATTCGTGACTTTAGTAAAATTGCACTCCCCCTCTCCCGATTACTCCAAAAAGAAAAAGAATTTGATTTTGATAAAAAATGTGAGGAAGCATTCAATAAGTTAAAATGGAGTCTCACATCACCCCCAGTAATCCAACCACCTCGGTGGGATTTACCATTTGAGCTCATGTGTGACTCCTCTAACTATGCAGTTGGGGCAGTCTTGTCACAAAGGGTCGATCGAGCTCCACATGTCATTGCCTATGCCTCACGTACTTTGGACCCTGCCCAAGAAAACTACACCACCACTGAAAAAGAATTTCTTTCCATTGTGTTTGCCTTGGATAAATTCAGGCCATACCTTCTAGGGTCCAAAGTCGTTGTGTTCTCGGACCATGCAGCCCTCCGATATCTCTTAAAGAAACCAGAAGCCAAGCCACGTCTCATTCGCTGGATGCTCCTCCTTCAAGAATTTGATCTAGAAACTAGGGATAAAAAAGGAGCAGAGAATGTGGTTGTTAACCATATCAGTAGAATTCTCCCACCCTAAGACATTGACTCATCCCCCTGTATTCCGATAAATGAATTGTTTCCTGATGAGAAATTGTACCGAGTGCAAGATGTTATTCCTTGGTATGCTGAAATTGTAAATTATTTGGTAGCATCTTGCATTCCTGCTGATTTCACCAAAAACCAGGCCGACCGTCTAAAACATGAGTCTCGTTGGTACATTTGGGATGACCCCTACCTCTGGCACACATGTAGTGATCAAGTTATTAGGCGTTGTGTTCCCGATAGTGAGTTTCAATATGTCATTAGGTTCTGCCACACACTTTCTTGTGGGGGCCACTTTGGTCCCCAACGGACTGCTCGCAAGGTCTTAGATTCTGGTCTCTTTTGGCCCACATTGTTTAGGGATGCCCATGAATTCTGTAAATCTTGTCTTCGCTGTCAAAGAATGGGGAATGTCTCTAAAAGAAATGAGATTCCCCAACAACCCTTACTCTTCCATGACATTTTTGATGTTTGGGGCATTGACTTTATGGGACCATTCCCCAATTCATTTGGGAACCTTTACATTCTTCTGGCAGTGGATTATGTTTCAAAGTGGGTAGAGGCACGAGCCACGAGGACAGATGATTCCAAGACAGTTGTGGAATTTTTGAGAACCCATTTATTCTGTAGGTTTGGATTACCTAGGTTTATCATCAGTGATCATGGTTCTCATTTCTGCAATCGCACAATGCAATCTCTTTTGCGCAGGTACAGGGTTGGGCATTGAATGTCTACTGCTTATCACCCACAAACAAATGGTCAAGACGAAGTATCAAATAGAGAGGTAAAATAGATTCTTGAGAAAACGGTTCAGCCAAACAAAAAATACTGGAGTCTTAGACTCGATGATTCGTTATGGGCTTATCGTACTGCATTCAAAACTCCAATTGGCATGTCACCATATCGGCTAGTTTTTGGGAAGAGTTGTCACCTCCCTGTTGAGGTAGAGCACCAGGACTACTGGGCTATTAAACAATGCAATTCTAATCTTTCTGGTGCATGTATTCAAAGGAAGTTGCAGATTCAGGAGTTGGATGAAATGAGAAGAGATTCATATGAGAACTCCCAAATTTATAAAGAGCGAACCAAGGCTGCCCATGACCATCTCATCCTTCATTGTCAATTCCACATCGGGTAGAAGGTCCTCCTCTAAAATCCAAGGCTGAAGTTGCACCTTGGTAAGCTTCGTTCCCGTTGGTTTGGACCTTACATTGTTACTAATGTCTCTCCATTCGGTGTTGTCCAGGTTCAAAATGAAGACACCAAGAAAACCTTCACTGTCAATGGGCAGCAGCTGAAGCACTTCCATGAAGCCATTCTGGAGTCCCCAATGGAGGAACTCCATGTTCAAGAAGAGGTCTATGAATAACACTCACCAGGTTTTATCCTTCCTTCACACAGTCTCTTTTATTACAGTGAGGACACTACATTCTCTAGGTGTGGGGGGTGGATACATTCCTGGGTTAGTTAGGGTTTTTCACCATTTTCTCTTTTTGTTTTCTCTTTTTGGCCTTCTTTATGGTATTTTTATTTTTCCCCATCAACAATTTCGAAATTCCATGATGTGGCGACCATAAAGTGGGGAAAGTAAAAATACCATAACGAAGTATAAAAAGAATATTTGTATGAATTTAACATCAGGGAGTGATTTTTAGTGAATTGGTTTTCTGTCAATGATATAAAAGGTCGTATCTATGTGAAAACTTTGAGATGATTGATGCCCATTGTGTGAGTAGTTTTTGAGAAAACTGTGTCGCTAATATCTCAAAAAAAAATTTCACCAAACCACAAAGTGTGATTATTTCTTAATTAATATAAGGTAAATATATGTTGGGTTAATATTTTTCAGCTTTAAATGATATTTCCATACGTTCGTTCCTTATCCGATCTGTTTCATTACTGTACCAGATTGACCTATGCGTGTGTACCTAATGTCTGAATATTGTACGCCCTCAAAAAAAAATTATTCTGTCTTGGGCAGGTCAAAAACCACTCCTCCTCAACCTTTGATCTTATTATAACTATTGCAATTAGTGTCGTGAGGAGATCAAACAAGGGTTCAGAGATGAGTGTGAGATTTGTTCCAATTTCAACTTCAAAAAAAATAATTGAGGGGAGTGGTGAAATGTGCAAAATATGGGGATATCTAGGTCGGGAGCTTATGGTTTGACTTATGGGAATGCTTAAATGAGTGGGTCTTGAAATATGATTTCAAAGGATGCAGGACAGGTTCGGTGACAAAATCATTTAAGCTGAAAAATGTTAAAATAACATATATTTATTAGATAACAAGTGGAAAGAATAGCATGGAATGGTTTCCACACACAAACATGGAGAGTTAGTGTCATGGTTTACTTCTGAATTCCTTTCTCAATTGGGTATCATGAATCTTTTTGAATTTCTCTATGATATGATTTATGAGACATCTTTTTCTATTTTCACTAGGAAGAACTACTTGGTGTGGTTCGTGCAGTGATCACTTTACTTTAAATAAAATTCCCCCAAATGCTAAATCTTCATGATGTTGTAAATATATATATATATATGCATCAATGTATTTGGATATATGACTTTTCCCAGGAGTGCAAATGTTTAGGTGTGGGGGTGTGATCGTACCACGATTCACTGTTTCATTTTCACCCTTACACCGCTGTGCTTAACATATTTTGTATTAAAAATTATAAAAATATTATCAAATTGTACTTCATGTTTGATTAAATAATTTAGGGCTTATCACTATTAAATAGGGAAATGATACTTGTTTTGAAAATTACAATGTAGGTGGAGGTGATTTGGAGGGCCCTTGATGAAGTGAAAGAAAACTGGGCCAAAATTGCATGGATCCATGGACATCTGTCCACTGTTTTGAATAGTAAACAAAATCCGTGCATCCAAATGGGCTGAAATTTTGTGGCCCTGTCCAAAATTCAATATTCTACATTTCATATTAAACAACCCAATCTTGATTCGGCTTTAATGGGGCCCATCCGAACTGATCTGTCCAAGCCACCGAATTTGGATCAAGTCAAATGCGATGTTCTGTATTTTATCAATATCTCGAGCATTAGTTGTCCAAACGGTGCCAAACATTCAGTGGAGACAGTCCAGAGGTAGGGATTCAACTGTTCTATATTCTCCAAAGCGAGATAAGACTTTATGAAGGCCGAAACGCGTCCTGAAAGTGGATTGATGAAATCTGTTTTCCCAAAACCACCTCCCACATTTCCTATAAAAGGGCACCTTGGGCTCCTCATTTGTAAGTTCGGCCAAGGAGTGAAGTGCTGCCAATTTGGAGTCCTAGAAGAGTCTCCTAATCACCTTGGAGGTTCTGGAGTCCCCTATCCTCATAGTGGGATCAACAATGAAGAAGGAGTTCTACCCGAGCTTCCTCCTCCTCCCGATGTCGAGCTAAAAGTTGGGTGTTCGTTGTGAGGGAGCTACACACATGTCAAGGGAGTTCCGATGCATACATTAGCTACTGGTTTGGAGTAATTTGGGTGTTTAAACATTTCATTCCATGTATCTTATTTTATTTCAGATTTTAATTCTTGATTTGATACATGTGAGTGATATGCTCTTAATTTCAAACCGATCGGTGTGAGGTTTTGGGTGTGTGACTTGTGTTGTTCCGATTGGAAATCATAAGAATCCTTTTCATACCCAAATTATTGAGATTTCAATATGCTTTGAAAGATCTTATTCCATGCATAATTACTGGACCTTGACCATACGATTGTTACGTCAAGGTTTGGTCCTTAAAGCATTGAAATAAAAGCTTTGGAATTAATCGGGATTCCAATTAACTCCAACCAAAGAATTACTCTAAACCCAAGATGAATCTCTATGAGCAATGAACTTGATATGTGTGTAGTGAAATCACATCGACCCTTTTGTCTCATATTTCTCAAAACCCACTTGGTCACTCATTTTTTTAGGTTATTTCAACTAAGTCATTGTTTTAAACTGTTTTCAAAACCACCCCCTCTCTTAGTCATTTTTATTAAAAATACACACTCTAAACCTACCAACGCTCCTTGAGAGACGACCTAGGGTCTTCCCTAGACTAGAAATCAACCATAAAAATATAATCAATTTGACGTGTCACGACAGCACTGCCACTAAACATCAAATATATCAAGGTAATAAGAGTGTATCTATGACTCACATTCCTAGGTACTCTCTTCCATGTGATCATGCCACCACAAGGCATGAACCAAGTGAATATAATTCTTATTCAACACCTTCTCATGGATGTATTGGATCCCTAAAGGACACTCCTTGAATTTTTCATCATCATCAATATTGATATCTCTCAAATCAATGACTATAGAGTAATTATGAAGGTATGGATGGAGATGTGACACAAGAAAAACTTCATTTATAAGGATCATCTTTAGGGGAAGTGTTATCTTATATTCCATGAATACAACATGATAGAATACCTATAAAGTCCCAAAAATTATGGGAGAAAAAATACTACCATGAACAAAACAGTACTACCCATGATAATGATTCAACTCCAGAAACATGGGATTTCAAACATCAAACTATAGAGGTATCCTTCTACGATCAACATATCATATATAATGATATTTTATTTCCATCATCTATTAGTGAATTACCTGTACCATATAAGTCATATTATAAACTTCCTCCAACCCATAAAGCATTTCCTATCTGACCCCAGTCCATCATAATTGAGAACAATAAGGGTGGTCATACAAACCATTGAATGGTGTCATACCAATGGTGGACTTGAAAATATTATTGTAAGAGAACTCAACCATAGGTAGTTTCCTCACACATGAACCTCAAAAAATGAGACATAGGGCCATAGTATGTCATTAAGTGTTTTAATAGTCCTCTCTATTTGACCGTGTTTATATAGATGAAAAGTATTGTTAGGAATAAATGAATTAAAAAATCATGTTATAGAACACTTTACACCCTGGAGTTAAAATGGGGATCTCAATCACAAATGATCATCTAAGGAACTTTGTGGAGTCTCACCACCTCCTCCAAATTCTTCATCAACAAAACTTCGATTATGATCAACATCCTGGTTACCATGAAGTGGGTTGATTTTTTTAAATTATCCACTATTACCAATATATAACCCTGTTCTAGATCTATTGAAATAAATCATCCTCAAAATGCCTTTTCATGGAATCCTCATCTGGAAACATGATTGAATATTGTGATGAATTGTCCCAATGTGGGTCCCAAGATATATCACATTGTAAGTCATGTATCGAAGGATAATAAGCACTTGGTGAAGGGACACCATCATGGTTGAAGAAAGAAACTCTTCTCAGAAGTGGTCCTTGAGATTCTCCCATGAGATTGTTGACTCCTCATGATCCCTAGGGAATAAAAACCACCATTACCTCACTGAACGATGTAGCATCTACAAATCCAATGAAACCCAATGCTCTGTCCAATCACAGATTGAAATTAAGGATATATAAACCTCATCTAATCAGTATTATATTACTAAATAATGAATGGATACATATGAAAAATCAAGAATTAAAACTCCCAGAGTATCCTCCTCCATGTTTCATCATCATCGACCTCTACTCTGCAATGATCTACTGGAATATCCTATTAAACAATTCTAGTATGAACCTGATGAGGATGTCGTCCTAGAGCCATGCTTGTAAAAAAACAATCCATTATTGCTCCTAAACCTGTAATATGGAATAAATAACAATAATTAATAATTTTTTTATCATTTTTATGTTTTAAACTATCACAAGGTTTACAGATTTCAAACATATTCATAAAGAAGAATGATGCTTGATACATTCCAAATTCACTACCATGGAACCATAATCACATAATTTTGAAGGCTCATTAAACATAAAGGTCTTTGAATCATATCATAGGGGGTCCTAAATACCCATGTCTCATATTGTCTCCTATGTTTACATAAATTATTAAAATTAGATAAAACCATTTCCCTACCATCCCAGACAACCTCACATATACCTAACTCTATAATTCATCATATCGATCATCCAAAAGACCTAATATAACTCTATAACTACCCCTTCCCCTAAATAGTGCTCCATTTGGTCCAGTAATAAAAATATAGAGATGGAGGCTACCAGATTCTCTCATTTAGTAGGCCTTTGGTTAGAGATAAGAACTGATGTG
This sequence comes from Viscum album, assembly GCA_963277665.1. NCBI lineage: Eukaryota > Viridiplantae > Streptophyta > Magnoliopsida > Santalales > Viscaceae > Viscum > Viscum album. Next base: position 1,627,242,458 of record OY728121.1, on the reverse strand, counting down.
AAAATAAATATACAATGGGATCTATTACCCTATTAGAGAACATGTGTAAGAGAGAGAGAGATATAATATAAGTACACCAATATAGACATTCTCAGACATATATATTAAATAAATACCATATATATTAATTAAATTTCATATAAATCTAATAAAATTACAACAATATACAAGTACAAAATGGTAAACTCAATAGTAACCAAAATGATCAAATAGATAATACAAAACCAAAATCTAGTAATATCTATCTTTATCTCTAAAAAAGTACTAATTACCTCAAAATGTTTTATATATAAATGGGGTGAGAATAAAAATATACTAAGTTGGATCATCCATGGAGCCTCTTATGATATTATATAGAAAGAATGAAATAATGCAATGAACAATAGTGAAACTAAGTCATCACCTAAATAAGAATACCGTGTTCCTAGCCTCAATATTGCTAACTCCAACCAAGTATCACATATTAGTGATAGAATAATATATTAATGAAACATCATGAGTAAACCTCTACTAATTCCCCCTTATTTTATGCTATACCAAAAAACTACACATCATGTTCCATCTCTCTCTAAAATATTCCGCTCTAGAGTCATTTGGGATAAATATCACAATAGAAAACTCACGTATCACATCATAATATAATCTCATAAAACATCTCCATATACTAACTAGTCAATTTATGGGAGACACCAAAACTTTTATGTTGTGTATCATACATCTGGTATTATACCTCAATCCACCACAACCCATACACCTTGTAAGGTGCCTCTATTTATCACATCATTTACACAATATAACTATAATAATAATAATCCTATAAATACTATATTTAAAGATACATGTCTATGGAAGAACCATAATCCATCATAACCCTCTATAAAAAAATATGGGAAAACTAACAATTGTGCATACTAATACATATAACTACCAAGAGAATAGAGTGAGACCAGAGGGAGTAGTCATCAATCCATCCCCCCACTAGGATTTTGGGGAAAACACCCTTCAAGAGTTGACTAGGTGTTAGTATTCCTAACCAACATGGGTTATGTAGCACATAAAATCAAAAAATATATTAAATATTATATATATCACAACCACACTATTGGAATAACCTATTCCTAATCTCAATTGGACTTATTATCCCTCGGACACATAACTTCCAATTCCATGAACTAGTGATTCTATAATAACAAAACCATTTTAAATATCTACATTAAAGAAAATCCTTTTTGTCAATTAATGTTTTTGTTATTTCATTATCCATTAATTAACCCCTGTTAATATCCCAAATTACATTATATTAATCATTATTTTCATGTCCATGAACTTTATGAATAATTTTATCCAATTATATAATTTTACATGAGTAACTTATCGTCATTATTAAAGAAACACCAAACTCATGGGTTAATTCATTTATTAAACGTTTTCAACTTCATTACATAATTCCAAATATTCAGGGAAAACCATTATAAGCTACCATTAAGTGGAAAAATGCAATCAAGAACCTCCAAATGCATTAAGAAGTGGGAAAAAATTAAGGTAAAAACAAGAAACCCAACCATTAGCTATTAAATAGATTTATGATAAATAATCATACATGATTATCTTATCAATGGGTAAGAAAATATTCACGATGTTCTATCATATCAAATGTCATACTCAACACAAAAATACATATCCCTATGAATATCTGTATCACAGGTGTCCAATGTTTCCATATCATCTAGGACTCCCTCTCCAATATCACATATTACATCCTATGCTCATCCATCATAGGATCATATCTCACCCCAAATAAAATCTCACATCCATATAAAATCAAAAATGTAGTATGAAACAAATATATTCAATAGGAAAACAGGCCCCTTAAAATAATGAATTTAGCCTTCAAATAAAAATAGGCTCTTAGGGATTCCAACACAAAGCATTGGTCCTTTATATGAAAATAGGAAATCTTAGCATTGAAGATTAACATTATCAAAAAATTAGTTTTTATCTATAATCAATTTACTAATTCATTATTCATAGGTTATAATTATGAAAAACTATGAAATCAGTTATTAAAAGTTATCTCAACATGAATCCTAACATAAAATTAATTTCCTCTAAATGTTTGTAGAACCATAATCAATTAACATTCAATTTAATAATTTTATTCTACATGAATTAACATGCCTCATGTTCATTATCAATTCCATTAACACATGGAAGATCATAATTGATAAACATGTTCATTGTATCGGTTTTTTTACCATAAAATGAAAATATAAACTAAATTAAAAAAATTTCTCTTCATTAATGTCTTAATCTAATAAAACAATTTATTTCTAGCAATAAATTCATTACTTATTTCCATCAATAACAACATGATTGTATGTAGAATAAAAAACATTTTAAAAAATTTAGTATAGATAGAACACTATCTATTAAATCAATTGGGAAACAATTATCTTGGTATAAAACAACAAGATCGACGAGTTATTTCAATAAAATTTATTTATTAATGTAGTTAAAGAATTATTTGTTTAATTCCATTAAAATATAAATTGATAAACCATGTGAACCTTATGATTTAATGTAAATAAATTGGATAAGTAATGAATCTCTTACCTCAGAGGCCTCAATGTTCATAGAACGTGAATGGACTAACCTCATAATCCCAATCACCCCTCACCTATGATTTTTATCCCTCCAAGGACTCCATGCCACAACTAAACCAATAAGAAACAAAGAAAAAACCATTAAAACAAATAAAATAAAATACCATCTCCTAGAAAGAAGGTGTAGGAGGATCTAGAGTGAAAAACCACGAGATTAAATGGTATAAAGTACTTTGGATCGTCATTGATAGAAGATGGAATATTGGAATTGATCCCCTTGTAAGGTCTCCCAATCTACAAGAGAGGAACCTACTGGCTTATTGATGTTTTTTAAGAAATATCAATCAGGGTTGAGAGATGTGAGGGTACTAAATTTTATAATCCTCACTTCCCATGGGATATTTATAGTGAAAATCATCAATATACATCGTACATGTTCCTAATTTTATGTTTCACCAAAAAATGTATTGCCTCAACAATTTTGATAAACAAGTGATTTACATAATTAATCTCTTATTTACAATATAAACTCATTGGGCCACATAACACAATCCATATACCTCTTATGTTGTAAACCCCACTTTCTCTATAAATCTATACATACATCATAAGTTCTCCCTACTTCCATATTTTAGTATCCAGCAACCACAATACCACCACTAAGCCTCTTACTAGAATCATTGTCTTCAGAAACATGTAAAGGGTCAGACCACATGGATTAGGTCCCTTAGAAATCCATGAATTTTTAAGAGGAACCCCATGTAATCCCCCTCTGTAGTTTTAATCCTTCCTTTTCTCCGTGAACCAAATTTTCTATATTCTTTTTCTATACTGTAAACCATAGGGTTTCCATGACAGAAATTACATTTTGGATTTGTTCTAAAATTGTTATTTTGGGTGTGTAGGGTTTTTGGTGAATCCACTAACATGTTCATGTGTTTGTCACAAATGGTGACACATTATGGGTTGTAGAAACTCGATTCCTACAGCTATGAGTTTGGTTATTTTTGTGAATTTTTTAAAAAAATTCATTTCATTGTGTTTTTGATAATTTAAAATGGATTATTTATTAAATTAAATGTACGTATGATAGTTGTTATAATTTGTTTTAAATGATGAACATTTCTTTTCAAATATAATATTGGTGTTTCAACTAATTCAATGTTTTAATAAGGTATTCGGTGTGATGGGTGAATTTAGAAACATTTTTATGGTTTTTTGGAATAGAAACAGTGTTATAAATAGATAAATCCCTTATTTGGTTTTGTAAAAGTGGAAATTATATTTTAACAATTTTAAATGAAATTACTTCTACTTTGAAATTACTCCAATTATAATTTTTAAATAACTGATTTTAATGAAATATTTAGTGTAGTTTTTATAGAACAATAAATTATTCAACATTCAGGGGTATTATTCAAGAAGGTTTGTTTAAAACCTTAAAATTGATTCCATTTCATATGTGTGTATTGAACCCTCATGAATTAAATATAGCTAGTGTAGAGTTCATCCTCATGATGTTAGTGGGGGAGGGGGTAGTTAGGTAGCTTGTGTGATTTAGGACACAACACATGTCAAATGTTCGTCCAGTGTTTTAGTTAAGTCTAGGATCACTTCACCTTAGTAAATATTATATTTATAATGATTTTAGAGGATCCTAGTAAGGGCAATAATTTTGATTCATTCTATCCTCTATCTTGTCTAGACTATGAAACCTTGGTTGGTTAGATTTATCTATCTTCCCTATTCTCCTTGATATTATGGTTCCTTATACATTTTAATTTATTACTTATACACTTGGGTGTTTTATTGAATATTTCTTTTTTAAGAGTTTTAAAATTATTTATTTTATGAAAAATGTATTTAAAATTGATGCTTTATAAAGGATGAAAATTTTTAAATAAATTTTTCCTGGAGATGGTTTTTATATAATGAAATGAATTAAATGAATGTTATAAAATTATTTATGACATGATAATTGATTTTATGTAATCATTGATTAAAAAAATTATATTTTGATTTTATTTGAAAATATAATTTGGGTCTTATACACTTGATTATAAGATTTTCATATAGGATCAAACAATATTGGAACCTGGTACCATGTTATGTGGTCGAATCATGCGTGGATCAATATTCCTTTGGCCTTTTATTAATTATTTTTGATAGCAAAAGATTTTTAATGGACTCCATCCATTGTTTTATGTTAATTCGTGATATATATTTATTTATTTTTTATGATATCATATTTATTTGAATTTTAAGGATGTGTTATGTTTTGTTAATGCTTATGTTGAAATGTAATTTGTGGAAAATAAGAATATTTTCACAATATATTTTAATTTAAAGTATTGTTTTATGGGTTTTCTGATATTTTTAAATTTTTTATGATGTGATTTAGAATGGAACCCCACTCTATCATATTTTTTATAGCTCTCCACATCTCCATCTCCTAGGGTTTATAACATTCTTCTTAGATTGTACAGTTATCTTATTCTATCCTCTCACTCCTTCACCCCTCTTCTCTCTTCATGGGATCCTCCCTTTATTCTCTTTCTTTCTCTAGGTTTGGGATTCCTACATTCATGACATCAACCACAATCCATGACTATTCTATCAATTTAATCCTCCAAAAAATACTACATTTTGTGAAATGTTTGATGTTCTTCATATATGTTTGGGATGTTATGGTGGGTACAGTTAGATCTCCTTTATTAGTTTGAGGGAGGCATGTCTTTGGGTTCTTCAGTTCTCTCTATGGTCATGGTTTGTAACTAAAGTTGTTTCCTAATTCACCCTCTTCTCTTTCTTCGTAGATCTATTTCATTAGGAACCATTTTGGTGTGATCTTGTGTCTTTCATATGGGTTTTGGGATGTGTTGTGTGACCATTCAATAGTCCCCCTGGAGTCATGAACCACATTGTTTCTTCTTATTCCTTATTATTTTTCTCCTTGATTGTGTTATGAATACTTTATGTCTTTCAGTGGTCTTCTGATCGTGGTGGTATGGTTCTGGAAAGGAGTAAATTTAACCTTGGGTAGTCTATTTCCTATTGATGGTTGTTCTTTTGATGAATTGGTTGTTATTTTAGTTGGTAAATCTGAATTTTTTTTTGGGTGATTTTATGTTTTATCCTCAACAAATAAAACATCAATTAGAGATGGTGTTTATGTTCATTTAAAATATAGTTTTTATTTATAGGTTTTATTTATGATGGATTGAATAATTTTCAATTTTATTCAGTCTTTGGTGATTGTGACAATGGTTCAATGACATGTTGTTTCTGGGGTGATTTTTTAATTTCTTGGTTTTATTCACCATTTTTTAGGAAGATACGGTTTTAAGAAGGTACATTGGATTTCATACACTAGATGTAAATGGTTGTTCTGATGTTGATAATAGTGGATTGTTTTTTGATGATTTGGAAGATGATGCGACATAGAATGACATGTGTGTAGGAAAGCTCGATACCTTTAAGAGTTTAATCTTAAGGCACTTACTGTGGATTTTGTTTTGATTTTTCTAATTTCGAATCCTTTTGATTTGGGATTTGATTTGGGGTTTGTTTGTCTCCCTCTCAACCATAAATCATTTCATTTTAAAACAATATAATATATTTTGGAGGATGGTGTTATTTTATATTGATATTAATTTCAATTTTGAAAATGATTAAATGGTAAATGTTTTAATGGTTAAAATATAAAAATAAATAAATATGAATTCTTATTTAATATCTCAAATCCAATGGATAGTTTTCAATATATGTATTTATTTTAAATTATAAAAGTTATTTTTTAGAATGAAATTTTGTTCTAAATTTTGGGTTTAGTGTGGTTGGAAATAATATATATGTGTGTGTGTTTGTGTTGTTTGGTGTTTTATTTTTAATGGTTTTTTATGTTTTATAATTTCCTTAGTTGGTGTCAACATTGTGTAACTGGTTTAAGGATCATGGGATGGTTAAATTAAATCTCAATTGTAATTTAGATTATTCCCCCCGAAACCATTTTAGGAAAAATGAAAAGTATGTTTGTTGGGTTTGTCATCTATTCACATCATGAATCTACCCACACTCAGGACCGAGTGGTGTAGTTGATAATTTACATATGTATATTCTATATAATAGTCTTCTTTAATTTTATTGTATATTATTTACTTGGAGATCAAGATACCCTTGAATCTACCAACGTAATTGGAAGGATTGAGTATGTATTCAATTACCTTAAAACTAAAAAATATTCAAGGGTGATTATCACTACTGTTTTTCATCGAGGAACTATGTGAGTGTGATGGAAATACATGGTATCTTTATATTTTCAAGAAAATATAACTTTGAAATTATTCATGATTTTTTTTATCAATGTAACTATCTAATAGAGGTTATCATGATGGATTTTTTGGTGGAAAATGGTTAAGAAATTAATTATATTTCGAGTGGTTATTTTGATATGGTGGGTGTGACTAAGGTAGTTTCATTTATTGGGATTTCAAAGTGCATCTATATTGAGTATTATGAGCACGTTTTGGGGAACCATCGTATAAGAAGATGAGTAATAAATAAGAACCTCATGTGTGATTTTACTATAGAGAATCTAGGAATTCCAAGTCATCATGCATGAAATTTGTGATATTCTATCATTTGTGTGGTGTTTTCAATCATAATCAATGGTTTTTGAATATGTATTATCAATAAGGGTGATCTTAGGTGTAATATTTTTTAGGGTAGTTGTTGTTTTGGAGAATTTATTTTTATATTTATCAAGGGATTTCGGTATGAACTCTTATTTATTATGATGAATTGTGATTTTTCATGTTCCTTGTAGTTCCCTGTGTGTTTTATTGGGTTGAATTTTGTTAATTGGTCCTGATTATAATATATTCTTGAGAGTTTTATAATTTGATATCATTGGTTCTATTCTTGGTTAACTAGGACTATTGTGGCCTTGGGGTAGATGAGCACATGTTTTTGTTAGTTTATGTTCATTAAGTTTTTTGTGGGATGTTGTTTGGGGTTGGTGGTCATAGTTTACCAATCAATTATAGTGACCTGGGGTCAAGAGACTATGTTTATTCACTCTTGGGGATGTTTCATTGAGCTGAAAATGTATTTTTTAGTGGATATTGAGACTTATTTGAGTGATGTTATATTTTTAAGATATAGTTGGTCTTTATGGTTCATGCCACTTTTGGAATTTACAATTTCTTTCATAGGATGTTCTTATAGGTTTATGGAATTGTATGAGTTTTGGGTGAATTTTAATTTTGTTATCTTATGGATAACTCTTTGTCTAGTGATCTGTCTTCCTCTTGATCAACCATTTTTGTGGAATTCTTAAATGGTAGGGATACCCATGTTCGGTTTCTGCACTTCTTAGTATGTGTGATATTTTTTTGTGGTTTTGTATTTCTAAAAAATGTTTTGGTATTTTTGGGACATGTTTCTCTACATTATATTTTTGGTGTGTTTATGGTGTAATCCCAAAGGATCTCTATTAGTGGTTACTCTACCTACCCAACTTGCTGTTAGTGGTCTCATGGTAGCTTCCTTATATTATATTAAACTTTTACTAGTGAATTTCTAGGTGAATAGATTAGCATGGTGGTGATATTATAACATTCTATGATGATATTATTATATTTCTTTTTTTGATTTTATTTTGGGACCATATAAATTTTTGAGGTTTTAGGCTGGAATATATTTTTTTTTGATTTTTTTGGCATTGCATAATTTATGAATGGTTAGTAATAAAAATAAAATAATCATGATACGGTTTTGTGTTTTAAAAAATCAATTATTCAAATTTGTCGCATGGTTGGTATAATTGTGTGACCGAACCATATAATATCCAGTATGTTTTTCATGGTTTGAAAATGGTTTATCAAACCGTGTTGCTAGCCCATGTATGAAACCATCTTTTTTTAAATAAATAAATATGTTTAAAAAATTCCAACCCCTTTTTAAAAGGAGTATTCACACCCCACCCACCCCCTTATATCTCTCTCACATCCCTCCCCATATAACCCCATTTTTTTTATCCAAGGTCGAATGCGACCTTGACCGAATTCCTCCTCCCCTATCCAACCCCTCTCATGTCTCATAACCTAGCTACAAAAGGAGTAGTGCGTCACTATTATCCCTATAACATTTGTGAAAGGTTGAAAAAACAAAGGAGGAGTTCCTACTTCATTCCTCTAATTTAGAGTCACCAAAATGTCAATTTTCATGAAAATACCTTGTTAACACCCCTTATTTTTTTATAATATTCTTCCCCCTACACCTTAGTTTCTCTATTATTTTCCCTAACATGAACCCTAGGGTTGTGATAGATGAAATTAGGTTTTGGGGTTGTTCTAAATTTTTTATTTTGAGTGTTTAGTGTTTTCTAAGGAATCATTTTTCTTGTCTAGGTGTTCATCGTTGAATGAAAGGCATTTTCATTGGTGGAAGCTCGATTCCCTTAAATTTTAGGTAGGAAATTTAGTGGTTTTCCTTTATTTGGCATGTAATTGAAATATTGATAATTTAAAATGTGTGATTTTTTAAATTAAATTCATATGTGTTAGTTTTTAAAAATTATATAAATTATTAACATTTGTGATCACATTTTATAAGGTTTTTTCAAGTACATCCATGTTTTAATTTTTTTTGTGTGCCAAGTGATTTTAAAAATATTATAGTAGTTTTTTGGAAATAAAAATAATGTCCATAATATAATTTGGAATTTTTTAGGTCTGAAAAAGTGTAAATGGGTTTTTAATAGTTTTAAATGAAAATTGTTTATGTTTTGTAAAAACACTAAGTATGGTTTTAAATTAAATTATTTTAATTTAATATTTAATTTGGTTGTCAAGGAACTATAAAAGACTAGACATTCCAATTAATTTTTCATTAAGGCTTAATTGACACCTTTTAATAGTTTTTCACGTCATATGAGTGTATTGAAACTATTATCCCCTTGTATGACTTAATTTTGATTATTTCTTTGGGGTGGGAATATAGGTCAGAGAAACATGGAAAGAGGAGTGGTGAATTTTAATTTAAATTAATTCAAAATGGAAGAAAATATTTATTGTAAATTAAATAATTTTCAAAGAATAAAATAGAAAATATATTTATTAATAGATGATAAATTTAATCTAAGTTATAATGTTAAAATGAATGTACAATAATCATTAAAACAATCAATTCAAATCAATATAAGAATCTAAGTCGAGGATAAATGATGAAATGCAATAGGGTAAATAGAAATTAAACATAATTGATAATGAGTTTGTTAATATATCGATTCGAGCCTCTAAATTTCCACCACATAACTCTACAATTAAATAGAATAAATACATTGGTATTATTAGTGATTTATAAATCCATCCCCCATAGTTTTGGTTTGTGAGAACCATTTTGAGCTATACTGGTATCCAAGAAAACAAAACCACACTTTTTTAGAGTGAAAAACCCTATAGAAAAATGGGATGATAAGATAAAGGATTTATTTTTCAAACCCCATTAAAATTACACATACAAATATAAGGGATGGATGATTTTAATTTGGGATTAAAATTTTTTGATAAAGGTAGATATCATTCAAAATAATTAGAACAGATAATTATCTCTTTGGGATAATTTTAGTGAAGCTAAAAAATTTGCATCGATTCATTTGGAGGGAATTATTAGGACAAAGTTAATATTCGATGATACCATCGGAGTAACTTTATAATATCTAAGTGGATCAATAATATTCTAAAATTAATAAGTTGTAATGAAGCTAAATAATACCTCCACAATGTTTCCATTTAAAATAATAAATGTATTCTAGAGCTAGAAACTTCAAAACCAATAGTTACCTAGTATCATCCAATGGGTAGTCAATGGGATTCCCAGAACATGGAGATACTAGAAGACTTTCACTAGTTAGCCGGTACACCCCACCGACATGCCTATGGACTTCTTCTACAACTGAACACTACATTCTTCACCACCTTCCATCGAGTGGGTCTTCTGTGCACCTTCAGTTCTTCCACAATAAAACTGGATAGCCAGTGCACTGCAATAAATATCCAGTTCACTCTGAATAGGTCCATATTCATACAAGGCATCCACATACTTTAAATAGCTTTTAATATCCTCCAAATATGTTTCCATAATATTGAATCAGGATAGTATATATTTTTAAGGATTTAATAATAATTCAAAACATCATTAAGATTTATTTTAATTCCCTCAAATGGTAATCAAAATAAAAAATAAAACTTACTCAAAATAAATAGTTAGAACCATAGGTATGTGTTTGTGATCATAAAAACACTCTCATTGAGAGAGAGGTACAATAAGAAATTATTTATAATTTCCATTTGAATTATATGTAAAATTATGTAGTTTATCTATATGGTGTTTGACATGGGGATGTTTATTTCTTACACATTGTTTTCATCTTGGATAAATTATTTTCTCACCTCATATATCATGTTTTCATGGGAACCCTAGAAGATGATAGTGTTATAGATTTATTTAACACTATATGGAATTCATGTCACTGATGTCCCCTCTAGATTGAAATTGGTCTTATGGGGTGTCCTCCCGAACAATGATTCTACATTCTAGACTAAAATATTGTGTGATTTTGGTCACAACATATGCCGACAGTTGCTCTTGTGGTTTGTTAAAGTCTTGGATCACTTCCCATTAGTATCCAGTGTGTTACCCATGATATTAGTGGATTCTAGAAAGGGTATTACTCGAAATTCATTATATCTCCAACCTTTATTGGCCCAGGGCACCATTGTTGGTTTTGAAATCTATATTATATATACTCCATGATATTATTCTACCTTGATGATTTTCCTTTTTTACATTAAGGATTGGGTGTTTTAATATTTTTTACTTTTATGTTCTTTGAAATTATAGATTTCATAAAAAATAAATTTAAAATATTTCACTGATAAAGGTATAAATTCTTTATATAAAGGATTCATTATTATTTTTTATTTTAAAGAAAAGAATAAAATATTTTTTTAAAAAAATATTATGACTTGATATAGAATTTATATACTCATTCATTAGAAAAAATATTTTATAAATTTATTTAAAACTAGAACGGGTGAAATTTCATTTATTATAATTTTCTTAACCTACATGGTAGGATCTAATTGGGATTTGATTCTCTCACACCATACATACACCACTCAGTCTATGTAGTTCATTATTTTCCTTTCACATTGCTTTCCTCCATTCTTGGTTGATGCCATTTGGACTAGCATTGGCCGATATGTGTTTCATATTATTTTATTTTAAATTAATCAGTTGACTAGTTTTTATTTATTTTTCATTGTGGGTGGTTTTAAATTATATGGTGTTACAGATATTTAATGTGGGGGTTGTTTTGTGTGAGGGTGTTGAATGTGAGATGAGTGTTATTTCCATTATTATTTATTATTATTTTCTACTCATTTAGGGTTATGTCTAATTTCTTTTCTCTAGAATACTCTATTTAATAACTTTTATTTTTCATTACTTATAGAGAAGAGTTTTTTTTACATTATCGGTGATTATAACCCCAGATAAGTGAATTAGCATTGGTTATAAGACATCACCACTAAAAAGTCACTTACATTTGATAGGGAATATTATATAAAATAATTAAAAAGGTAAAATAATTATTTTTGTGAATTTTTTAATCCCCTCTATTTTTTTAAATAATACTTAAAATGAGCACTAAAAATATAATATATGGAAAAAGATTTGAAAAGTATATTTAGTGGTGGTTTCAATAACTGCCCCTAATGTACTAAAATTATTATTTTTAAACCTCATGCACTGTCCCCCACCCATATACTCTCCCTTTCCTCCACCAAATTCACAACCCTTCCACCTCTCCTCTCCGATGTTCATGAAAATCCCCTACCCCTAGCTCCTGCACCACACCCCCACTCCACCAACACAGATTGAACTTCCAATCTACGAATTCATGAAAATGAAATTGTACCGCTAATCTATAAATGTCTTATGTTATATATATATAAACAAATAAATTTAAATTTTATAATATATATATAAAAATTTAAATTCATAACCTATATATACATACATACATATATACACACACACATATATATACAGACATTAATGCATTAAAATTTATTTTATGAATTTATGTATTTATATTATAATTCATTTATTTGATATTAAATACATTTGTAGTACACATTTATATATAGAATACATTTATATTACACATTAATATATAAATTTAGGTATACATTTATATTATATATTAAATACATATATATGAACAAACAAAAATATGACATATATTTATAAATTATCTAATTATACATATAATATTTAGAATATATAAATATAAATATAAATGTACATATAATTTAATATTTATATTTATTTGTATGTAAAATTTTACACACACACACATACACACATATATATTAATCCATACATATTTTTACAATTCCATTTCTATGATGTACAGAAATATATATTTAATAAATTAATACAAAATACATATATGAATATATATATATATATATATCATTAAAATATAATATAAATATATATTTATTTATTTAAATTTATGGAAAAAACTATTTAAATAATATATTTTCATATATTTAAATAAATATATTTATATATGTGTGTATAAATGAATTTATATTATGTATAATAATTAGAAAATATTATTATATTTATAAACACATTTACGTAAACTATTTATATACGTAAAAACATAAATTAAAACATACATACACATAAACTACTATTTGGGGGATTACATGATTGGTAATGTCTCATTTAAATCCTACGTCAAACTCGAGTACAAATCTGGGCTGGGATGCAATTTTTTGTAATATAGAAATACGAAAACTCTTTAACAGTGCAAGTTCTGCAGTAGGTATAGTACCTAGGTGCTATAGCAATGGTATTATTCATCAGGAATGGGGTTCAAGTCCACGTAATTGGGAATTTACACCACAATGGCCTCTGGACCACACAATCATTAATACTATGGCCCAGAACAAAATAGAATGACATCACAACATAATGGAGGATGATGAAAGATTATCAATAGAGAGAAATCGATAGGTGGCCACATGGTGTGTGGTGTTTAGTGATGAAATGAATTGGTTTGATGATGTATCAATATTTATATACCACTATTAATTGATTCAACCCATCCCCACCCATTCAAAATTCTCTAAATGAGATGGTGAGTCTCTTGTTTGGATGCAACACCTTGTGGATAATAGAGAATTATGATGAGATCCATGATGATCTATGGGAAACATGTATGGTGCACTAGGGGTGCACCATGAGGATACTTTTTTATGTTTGGGGTTTAGTTCATCAATATGGGTTCCATAAGTATCTCTACGAGCATCATATGTAGTTCATAGATTGCTACAATTAAAAGAGAGGGTGAATTTAGTTTTAAAAAAGTAAAAGAAAATAAACCGAGTTTAAAAAAAATATTTATAAAATAATAAATAAATTAAAGCCTTTAGAAGATAAAATCAAATAATCGAAGATTAAAATCACAAAAATATAATTGAGGAGAAAAAAATTGGTTAAATAAAAAGTAGAGTGATTTTGTTAAGAAAATAATAAAATTTAAACATTAATAGACATATTAAATTATTTAATTAATGAAAAATTTAATTAAATAAATAATTAAAAAAAGTGGAATGTAAATGGGAAAAGATATTTGGTAAGGGATTTTAGAAATATTACCCATGTTACCCCAAGTTCTACCACCTCAACCCCTTGAAAATTTATTTTATTAGTCCCTATGTTTTTTTCTAACCAAGATACCAAAAAAACCTCTTTCTTTTTTATGTTATAATTAAAAAAACAAATAAAATAGACACATTATCCTTAATTTCAAAGATATAAACCCAAAAATTACAGTCTCATAAAAATTGAAATGGAATTTAATGAAAACATAATTCTATTAATTAAATAATAGAAAAAAATTAGGAGAAAGATGAGGAAGTGTGAGATTTATTAGGAGAAACCATATTGAAGCATTCTCTCAATTCACATAATGAAAATTATTAACAATATGAGAGAATTATAATTATAAAATAAAGTGATTAAGATATTAATTTTTCTCAAAATCTATAAGGAGAAAGAATATTTATAAATGAGATCACTTTGAGAGATATTTGGTGATCTATTCATATTGGCGTTGGATAATGATTGTCCATATATGTCTGCAAGGAAACCAATGTCTCTATTTAAAGAATTAAATTCCTTAGGTAATATTCTAGAATATTTTATGTTTATTTAAGTCAAAGAAATCCATGTTTATTTGTTTGGATAGAATAGTCATGGTAGTATGAAATTCTACATTAGGGTAGATAAAAATTTATATATGATTTCTAATGGAAATGAAAATGTTTAGTTAAGGAATAATCAACTTTCTTGACTTGGGTAAGGGGGACAAATAGTTACCTGAGAGTAAAAAAAATTTACGATCCACATAAAAGTAAAATAGAAATAAAAAATCTTGATCACAGGTAAGGAATAACTCACATATGGTAAATGAACAAATATTATATCTTTAATATTGGTAAAGAGAATGATATATAATGAAAAAATATATATGTAATGTTAAAGGAATTTTTTGAAATCCCACATAAATAAAATGAAGAAATTATAAAACTTATTAAAACATAAAGAATAAATTCAAAAAATAAATCACTTGAAATAATTAAATATAATTATATTGGATAATAATAAAAATGGGAGTAAATGATGAATAAATAAAAAACAACTAAAAAAACTTTTCAACTCTTTTTTATAAATTTATAAACATATAATTATCAAAAAAAATTTTTTTGAAAAATTTAATATTGGAATTATAAAAGAAATAAACTAATTAAAGTGTTAAAGAGATACTCCAACAATCTTCAAAATTTTTATATTTAAAAATCAAAATACTAATTTTTTAGATAATTTAATAGGATTATCTGCACTGAAACCACATCCACTTATTTGTATCTAGATATAAATGTTTTTATGGGAGTGTTATACTAACATAACCTTTCAAAAAATTTGATTTTATTGATTTTTTTATTAATTTTAAACCCATATTAAAAGAAAATAATTTTAAATAAAATATTAAAAAATGAAATCAACTCAAGCATTCCATGATAATAAAATAATTTAAAGAAAAAATTAAAAAAAGAAAAAAACTCTAATTTTGGAACTGTTAGGAAAATAAAATTTAAAAATACATTTTAAATTTCCATAAATCCAAAAATAGTATAATAATTTTAGATAGATATAGAGAGTAAAGTTTAAAGAATAATGAAAATAGGGAAAAATGAAAAAATAATAAAAGGAAATTTTCAAAATGGAAAATCTTAAAAGATATCCTTTAATCTTTTGAGAATGAAATAAAATATGTTAGAATAGATTTTAAAAAATAAATATAAAATATAAAATAAAAAAATATATAACCATATTCACATCAAGATTATGGTTGATATCCATATTTTATCTAAGAATGAAAGCGCTAGGCTCCCCCTCATTTTAAGAATAAATATTAAGATCAATGTTAGAAAGAGTTGATAAATCCTTCAATAGGTGATCCGTATATTTATTTATAATCTACAATAGGACATCTCAATATGTTTTGATGGAAAATCCCTACAATAAATCATTTAAAGGGGACTTTTAGTACCCTTATGTGCAGTTAATGTCAGCACATGATGATTTGGGATACTAACAAATTTAGGTCCATAAATTTTGGTATGTAAATATTTAGGGACCCAAACATTTTTATGTTTTTAGATAAACTAAATTAAAGATAATAAAATTAGGACTTCTCTATATATCATTATTTCAATTACACCCATATATATAATGACCATATTTATTATAATACTTACAATATTAATTTTGATAAATAACTTTTACCCAAGAAGTTATTTTTAATGAAATTATAATATATTTAAAAAATAAAAAACCATTATTATTTCCCTAAAGTAATTTATAAGGAAGAATCATAAAAAGTTATAGTTACTCTTGTGTGAGTTTTAAGAAGAGATTTTGAGACGCTATATTCTATTTTGGAGAACATCAATATTTGAATGATTTTTTAATATCCAAATAAAATCATCTTTTTCCTATAAAAATTGATTTTTTTTCAATTTAATATTTTCCTCATTAAGAACTCATTTATATTTATTTTAATGGTTTTTACTTTTTCAATTAAGTTCATGAAAAAAAATTTAAATTTCATTTTCATGTGAAGAAGAGATGCTCTAAGAAGATGATGAATTAGATAATGTAGAGGAATAAGGACAATAGAATATATCATCATCACCTACTTTTAGCTAAGACATGATGAATTCATTAATTAAGTTTTGAGTTTCATAAAATGACATTGATATTTGACAAGAACTATATGTTGATACATTCAGAGACTTCTTTATGTGATTCATTTATTTAGTCATTATATAAAAGGGATAATTTATCTTGATGTGGACAATTTTTGGATACTGAAGCATGTCACTTCCGGAACATCAACTTGATCAATATTTTTAGAACATCAGAAGGATGTATTATTTTTATTCATATTTGTAAAAATTTCCAATATTATTATAAACTATTTAATTTTAATTTTATTATATGAGTCACTTTCAGAATAATGGTTATTGTTCTCCTTAAAAAAATTATTATTTTAGTTTCCTTGACCTCCTAATATGAATTTTCAGCTTTTCTTTTCATGGATAACTTATATGTCATTAGTGAACCTATGAGTTCCTCAACCACTATATTGTTAACATATTTATATTCATGGATAACAGTGATTAGTTCCCAGCATCTTGGTATAACCCAAAGGAATTTCTTGACAAAAGTATTTATAGAAAGAGAGTCACCAATTTATTTTCATCCATTACATGTTTTATTAATTCTATTAAACAAAATAGTGATAAAATCATTTGGATGCATGTAGAAACTATCAAAGTATTTTCAAAACATTTAAAAATAGTAACCTTTTACTTTTTAATTTTCATCATGCATAACTTCTAAGAGTTCTGAAATTCAAGAGATGTTTTTCATGCAGAAATATAACTATGTTCATTTTGATCCAAAACAAAATTCATGTAATTAATAAAATTTTTATCTAATTCAGTAGAAAAATATCATCTGGGGAACATTTATCTTTTCTTTCAGTTGTAAAATTATATCCATATAAAGAGATATTATAAAAAAGATAGCCAATAGATCTAAGAGAAGTATCCATGTTTTTTTTCTAATAACCAAAATTGCTTCCAAAAAAAATGATGCATAACCTAATGATTATCCTTCAGGACCACAATGAGTGTTTTAAAAAACATTTTAAAAAGAAATTATTATTTAAATAACTAATTAAATATTTTGTTAATAAAAACATTGGAATAATTTGAATGTAAAATAATATCAAAATCCATTTGATACCAAATATGGTGAGAAGATATGTAAAATGGAAATTTCAGGGTGAATTGACGTATAAAATTAAAGGAATTCAATACAAGATTAAAAATATATTTATAAAAAAATAAATAAATAAAACATTTTATTTTTAAAAAAAAAAATAAAAGTATAAAATAATAACAATTTAATAAAATTGAATAATATAATGAAAAGATTAAAATGAAGAATGATTCAATTAAATGAATAAATATGATTAAGCATTAATTGATGGATTAAAATATTTTATAAAAGATAATTTGAAGGTGGTAAATAATTGAAAATGAGGAAAGTAAATAAGAAAATAAGTTTAGTATGAATGTTTAGTAATAGTACACAATGATACCCCTATGTCTACTACCTCAATCCCTTTGGGATTTAATATATTAGTCTCATGGATTTAATGGTGGCCATGTTACAAATAATATCCCTTGATTATTAGGTTTTAGAAAGAAATTGGATAAAATAGAAACTATCCCTTTAACAACAATGTTATAAAAAGTTAGCCCCTTTCCTTTTTAAAGTAAATAGAAGGAAAATAAGAGACAATTGATTTAATGGTAGTAATAACAAAATTAGATAAAAATCATTTGGAATAGGGGTATTACTTATAAGAAAGAATTTTTTGATTTGTCTCAATTCCAAAAAAATATATGATTAACATTATGACAAAATGAAAATTATAGAAGAGAGTTATTTAGATATTTTACTTTTTTTCACACATTAGAAAGAGGGAGTGAATTTCATAATTGGAGTACTTTGCATGAGGTTTTTTGATTGATTAACATTGGAATTGGAGATAGATTTTCATGATATGTTTCTAAGGCCAACAAGGTCTCTATTTAATGCCTTAAAATTCATTAGTAATGTTATGGATGCCTTCAGGGTTATTTAAGTAGAATACATCATTTTTTGATGTATTTTTATCATCATATTCAAGCCTTCTCAATCCCTTTAAAAGAAATAAAATCAATAAAATCATGGAAATAATTATGTAATTAAAATTAAAAATTGAAAAAATAATAATAAAAAATTATATAGGAGAAAGGCAAAGAGAGAAAAAATTATCTGTAATATAATAATTTAAATTTAAAACCAGTTTTATAATAAAGATTTATTTCAAAACACTCATTAGAAATTTAAAAACATTTCCCAAATAATAGGTTAATTATAACACAAAAAATCTTTTTAAGATTCAAAATATAATATTCAGTATTTGACATTCAAATTTCATTACATATTTAAATATTCCATAACATAATAATTTGAAGGTAATTTATTAATAAAATTTAAAAAAGTTTAAATAAGTTTGTTATATAACAAAATTATTTTTGATACATTAAAAATAAATTCATCAACTCAAAATAATAAATAATAAATATTTGAGTTTCATACTGTAAATATATGGGTGAATGAAGAAAAAATTTAATTGTCATATAAATGGGCTTAAAACATATTTTAAAAATTTAGAATAGATTATATATCATTAATTATAATTTTTATAAAAATTAATACAATTTAAACACAAGTTATTTTCATGCAGTTGGAGAAAATACAAAAATATAATGAAACTGATAAAATTAAAAAAAATTATGTATTCAAAACTACTTATATTTATGTTTTCATATATGTTTATATGTAAAATAAATAAACTAATCAATGTGTATAGGTAATGATAAATTTTCATAGTCTCCGTTATGGTAGAAGTCATTTTTTAAAGCATTACAATGGGTATCATAGCATATAGGGGTAAAAATATATTTTATATAACTCGAGTAAGTGTAGGAATTCACATACATAAATGTAAAACTAAATACAATGGGTTGGTTAAAGGTACGATAAAAAGTTCAAAAGGGAAGTTTGGAATTTTTTTATGATGTCTACAGATAATAACAATATTTTTTAATGGTAGAATAAACATTAGTGACATGATTCAGGGTACATAAGAGTTATTTAAGGGTGAAAAAAATTATAATACATGAATAAGGGTAAAAAAAATGAATAACTCATTTAATAGTAAATAATAAATCATATAGATTATGTAAGGGTAAGGAGTAAGATATTTAATGGTAAAGAATAATATATATACAGGTAAAGGTGGTTTATAAAATAGTACATAGGGTTAAAGAGAAATGTATAAAACATACATAAAGGCTGAAAAATAAATTTAGAAAATTAAATACTCAATAGAGAGATTTATAAATAATTATATAAAATATATATAATAATAAAAATTAATTAATAAAAAACGGCTATAGGAATAACTTTGCAATAAAATTAAATAAAATTATAAAATTATAATCAACCAAAATATGATGTTATGAATTATAATATATTGAAAATATCAGAAACATAAAATAATAAATGTGGTTAGGAGGCATACTAATAGGTCGGTCGGTACACATGGCACCACAACATTGTCATTGGTGTGGTGGGCTCCCAATTTTAGTTTCTTTGGGGCCAAAATAGTGTATTCCATACAAACCTAAAATACAGTAAAGTGTTGTGTTAAGAATGACTATAATGCCCCAACCTGAACCACCAAGTTAATGTTAAAATGGGACATGACCTCATGTGTGCCTCCCCATATGCAAGAGTCTTCCAACTTGCACTGAGGGTCCGATGTAAATCCGTGAGGAGACTGAACACTCAGTGTCATATCATTCGACCAATAATATAAATAATATATATATAATGAAATAAAATTATATGGTAGGAAATAATATCAAATTAAATACATGTCATAAAATAAATAAACATGATCCCATTATAGAAATCAAAACCAGTGTAATAAAAACTAGCTAGTAAATAATTAAAATTTGAAGAAATTGTCTGATGTGCATCTTAACATCACCTCCGAATCCAATCCCATGTCTCTTATGCCCGTTTTATTCACAAGATCAATTGTCATGAAATCTGTATGTACACCATGATTCATGTGGAAGGTATGAGTAAAAAACCCAAAAGGATACTACCAATGTGTACTTAATGTAGAATCACACACACACACATATATATATATGTATATAATAGTTCATGTAATGACATAAGTACATGATAAAATAAACAGAAAACCACACATAATTCAAGTCATTTTTCACTAACCAAGGTGTTTTAAACCTCAGACATACATGAATCTTTACGATGTTGGAAAGGATATCAAATTTATTCAATCGATTACTACCTTTATGGAAACACCACATATCCCACCTTGATGGTGGTCAATATTAGGAAGAATTCACTCCCCAACCTAATAGTGGTTGTTATCCTCAGATCATGGAATGTCCCACCTCACATGTTTTGATATAATTGTATAACACATCACCCCTAAATGGAATTCTCCAACTTCGACTAATAGCTAATAAATTTTTGACCCATGCATGGTATAATATCACGCAAATAAATATTTCTATGATATAACTCACACCATAAAATGATACATCATTCATAGAAATTATCACCTCATAACGCTCAGGCTCCATGGGGTCGTCTAACCAAAAAAAAGAAACCAGATCATATTGATACCTGAAACACAGTTCCACAAGATATGAAATACAAAAATAAATTTTCACTATAGCGAAGAATAGTAAAGAATATCATGAACAATTCCCAAGATTCCATAACAAGAATATGATCACAAATCAAGAATGGGTTTCAAGGGTTACTCACACAACTGCATGAAACATCATCAAGAAAAGTTATCAATAATAAACCATCATCATGAAAACATTGTATACAAGGTCTGATTTGGTATACAACTTCCTAAATCAAGTTATTGGTGGAGAACTCCAATATTATTCATGTATTGAAGACTAAACCTTGTACAAAACACATGGAGAATGACATCACATATCAATGATGACTATTCGTATTCCAGTTCAACATGAAATTGGTTTATAAATGAGGCTCAATAAAATTTCATGTAAATAAGGGTAGTTCTAGAATCACATACCATAAGGGTTACATTAACAAAACCAATTTCAAGGTATTTCGATGGAGATGTTTCCAAAACACTTTATTTTTTGTCAATTTAATAATGGATAAGTAATTCTTTATCGATTTTAGTGGATATCCTTGTCTTTTTTAAATGACTATCGATCTATCATAAATACATCAAAGTAAACGAGATTGAATATGATATTAAAAAAGAAAAATGTTTTATGGTTATCATCCAATAAATAAATACATAGAAACAACACCTGTTTTGAGAGTTATACCTCTAATAAAGAGGGTAATTGTCATTTACAAGTTGAATCCTACACTAATCTACTAAAGAATAAGCAATATATTATTTTCAATTATCAATCAAGCATTAAGACTATGATTAGTGAGGATATTAACAAGAACTTATTCAAAAAAAATTTGTCAACGGTTTTACTAAATTAGATCAAGAAACATTATTTGTCACTGATCTATGATGTGATAGAGAATTCATCATTGGATAATCAAATAAAACACACATTAACTATATATCCATACACATGTTGTAAGAAGGATGATTTATTAAGATAAAAATATTGAGAAAAGTCATCATTCTAGCATCCCCAAATCGTTCAAATATTAGAGAAGTAAGGGGAGAGGAATGGTAGAGTCTTGATTCACGGGAGCAAGTAAAAAATTTGTAATAGGGGCATGGTGTTTATAATTTGATGTAAAGTGGGGTCAAAATGTGTTAAATTGAAAACCAACATGGTGAATTAATTACACCCATAAACAGGGTGTACTAGTTGGTCAGTGTACCTGGAAGAATGTTCGGCATTATATGTCATCCACTAGCTAGCTGGTTGAGTCTTCATTTCCCTATAGACATATAGTAACTCCATCGGCTAGACGGTGGAGTCCCCCAACTGTCTTGTGATAGTTTTCATCAACCCTGATGGCAAAACCACTCTCAATGTTCTTTCCCCGGATTCGTGGTCCCTTTATCACTATAGAACTAACCTCTTTACCTCACATAAAAAATATGAAACAAAAGAGAAACAAGTGAGGATTTCACAAATATAATTCCATCTTAGAAAACATTTTGCAGAGCCTATGTTCATGGAAATGTTCCATGATTCAATCTGTTTAGCCATGGTAAATGTGAGCAAAATAATAGTTAGGAACTTCGATGCTTCATACCATAAAGAATTTGGGTCTTCAGCTTCATGGGAGATGGCCATTGATGTGTAATAAAATTGGTCAAATGGGTTTCTCTTATTCTTTGTGTGGAGGGATGAGGTTTGAACCACTAAAGTGTATTGGTGTTTCTGTATTTTTTTATTATAATACTCTCTATTTGATTTGTGTGTGTTTGTGTGTGTGTTAATGTCAATTTATTTAATGGGAAGTATTTTAACCAATGTGTGTTCTCTTTCCTTACATTGATCCTGTATTACAACACATGAAAAAATTTCCCATACATATGTTTTGATCTAACGACCGATCAGAACCAAAACAATCATCACACCAACTCACCAACAATCCTTTTTAAAATAATGTGTATATTTTAATATAGTTATATTCACATTTATGATTTGGAATTAAATGGATTATACACATTATGTGTGTTTTTATGTATTATAAATTTTAGATTTATATATATTTACATCTATATGAGTAAAAATAAAATTATTTAAAAATAAAAAAATATATTATAGAATTTATTTTATATACTTTATATTATATATTATATATTATATATTATATGTTATATATTATATTTTATATATTATATATTATATGTTACATATTATATATTATGTATTATATATTATATGTTACATATTATATATTATGTATTATATATTATATATTATATATTATATATTATAGTTTATATGTTATATATTATATGTTATATATTATATATTATATATTATATATTATATATTATATATTTCAAATATATATATTTTATAGAAAGTAAAATATATATTATAGAAAATATATATTTACATATATTTTTATATTTTATATTTATATATACAATATACATATATAAATATATATTTTATAAACAAAAAAATTATGTACCATACAAATATTTATATATATATACTATACAAATAAAATATATATTATATTATATAAATATATGTTATATTAAAATATATATTATACCAATTTATTATAAAAAAATAATACAAATATAATAGGTAAGTATATATTTTACAAATATATATATTATACCAGCATATATATTTATATATTATATATTTATATACTTATTTATTAATATATTAATACATGTATGATTAAAAAATAAAAATATATACATTATGAAATTACAAAAAATGTTCTGAAACTGGTCAATTAGAGATGTTATGGATTATGAGAACAATGATCATAGGTGAATAAAAGATGAGCGAATACTGGCACCGAATGATCGAGATGGTGAAGAAGAAATAAAACTACTAAATGAAAAGAGAATAGAAGAAGTGAGAAAAATATGCATGTTTATGGCTGGAAAAATCAACAACATCTATTATCACATCACTATATTTATGAAGTACATAGGACATGGTTCTGCTTTCCTGATTAATCTCTAGGAATCAAATCCAATAGTGGGAATTTCAAATGTTTTTCCATAAGAAGGGTTTTGGTCGGTAATGGAAATTATTCATTAATTATAACTTAAGACATCGTCATTAATGAAAATTTATTACACTCCTCATTGTATGACATAATTTTATGTAATCTAATAAAAATCATTACATAAAACCCTTATGAAAAAAATAAGTGTAGATAAATTAACATTATATCTTTCTATGCATCCTCATTAAAAACCATATCATGAAAACCAGTTGGAAAAACCCAATGAAGGGAAAAATATTTCAACATTACCAACTTCCCCTCATAATTTCATGCTAGTCTATTTAGTCTTTGAATCTGAATATTATATACCAATTTTTCTAATGTTGAATTTAGAAATAAATTTTTGAATAAATCTATGAGATTATCACAATTCCCTAGTTGATGGATATCAATCTCAGCATTCATTTTATGTTCTTGAGTGAAAACAAATTTTGGTGAGATATGATTTGTTCAGTCACATTTAATAAACAAACCAATCAACGGTTCTATAAATGTAGGATTAACTTCATATAATAGGGTGGGAATTTTTTTATTATCATCTAATCCATAGTTACTTATGGTATGATTATTATTCGATCTCATCCAAACACATCCTCGACCTTCTTCAAGAATAGAAATAAACTCATCGTGGTGGGAAGAATCCTAAGAATTTTTTTTTATAATACAAAGAAATATAAATTCTTACATATGTAAATAAATATCTAGTATAGTGATTTTCTTTACGTGGAATAGAAAATTATCCAGCATTAGTATAACCCACAAACATTGTTTTTGAACATTTGGAATATTATAACCCCTATCATTAGATCCTTGAAGGTATATTAAATATTTTTTGACACCATTCCAATGTCAATGAGTTGGAGATAAACTATACATTACCAATAAATTAATAGAAAATGAAATATTTTTACTTGTATTATTTATAAGGTATATCATTTCTCTAATATCAATTAGATGTGGTTCTTAAAAACCAATCAATTCTTCAATACCCTATGATGGATTAAAAGGATCACCCTATTAATCAAGATATTGTAAAATCATTGGTGTAAATATATTAATTCTCTGTAGGACATTACTTGTATATCATGATTGTTTTAAAAAATTAATCCATAAGATGTTCAATTTTTAAATGAAGGAATAATTTTTTCTTTCCAAATTCATTCATTCTAGATTCTTTATTAAAATATTCAACAACCATGTAAAGTTCATCATTAGTCTCAATAATATTCTATTCTTCATAATATACTACACTGATCAAAAATTTAGGTCTAATATTCTTAATAAATACAAATGCTAAAATTTTATCCTCTTTATAACCCTCCATCATCAAATATTTACTCAGATAATTATACCACATATTCCATGACTTCTTTAATCTGTATAACTGTTTCTCCATCTTATGTAAATAAATATCTCATGATCAAGGATATTTTTTCATAAATTTTTATTTTTTTGGTATTTAAATATAAATTTAAATATCAATATAACCATAAATATATGTAGGAACAACATCCATTTGGTATAAATCATGTTTCTCATGTAAAATAAATGTAATTAGATACCAAAAGGTTATTACATTCATTATAGAAAATTATATTTCATCATAATTAATCTTATGGTTTTTAAGATTCCATGGGAAACTAGTTTTACTTTACATCTCAGAAATTATTATTAGTATTATTTATTTTTCTCAAAAATAACCATTTATATCCAATAGGATTTATCCCTTTAGTGGTTCTCACAATAGGCCAAAAAAACTCACGTTCATCAAGTGAGTTGAGATCAAACTAGATTTCTACTTACCATTGATCAAAATATAGTATATCTTGGTATTCCTTTAGCTATGTTAGTGAAATTTATTGAAGGTTTCTCTTGATCATTATCATATACTTCTTATACATTAACATTCTCTTTGGGTTCATTTATATCTTCAACTAAAATAGGTTTTTTTGTATATTTTACTATTATTTTTATCTTTTTAACAAATTTTTATACCTTGCTTCAGGAGTGGATTGGAATCATTGTAAGTAATAATATCATTTTTCTTTTAGGTACATAAATTCTTAATGGTGCATTCATAGAGGATATATGTAAGTTTGTAACCCATTTCTAAACATTGAATACATTAGGAAATTGATTTGATAATTTTTTAAAATTAATGATATCTTTAACTTTATGTCCACTCATTTTGATATGAGAATCATGATGTAATCATGATTTCTTACTTCATGATATTTCTTTTTTAATTCAGTTGTTTTTATGATTTTAGTATTAGAAAAAAAATTCATCAAAATGAAAATCAAAAAATTTGGAAATGAATTTATCTCCTATCATAATATAAAGGTATGTAATGATCTTGTGAGACTCGAGATGAACATATATCCCCAGTATTCTTTGGGGTTCCATTTTTTTTCATTATAGAGGTGATACATGCACACAAACAAAAAAACCAAATATCCTTAAGTTTGAGCTATTTGGTTCATGGACACAGGCTAATCACGAAGGGGAATAATTATATATCTTTATGGCCTTATTTGAAGTAGTGTTCCTAGATGAAAATTTTCATTTCCCCATTCTAGACTAAATAATTTCGTTTTCATAAGTATTTTTCTAGATATAAGTTATAATTACATTATAAATTATTCATCTAGACCATTTTGGGTATGATCATGAGATACAAGATATTCATAACTTATTCCCTAGGACATTCAATAATTTTTAAAATCATGGGATAAATAATCACCAGCATTATCAATCCAAATATTATAGATTGAATAATATGGGAATTGTTCCCTTAACCTAGTTATTTGGGAAACTAATTTCACAAATTCAAGGTAGTGAGTGGATAATAAAAACACATGAGACCATCAATTATATGTATCAATAATTATCATAAAATATCTAAATGATACACTTGGAGGGTTAATTGGTCCTCTATATCCCCATAAATTCAATATAGTAACATCAAGGATTCATGCTAGATCTTCGATGGTGATTGTATTATAATTAACTTTCCTTGATAGAAATCATAGAACTAGGAATCTTAGGGGTTTAAAAATCTTTTTACCAACCACTTGATGACCATTTGTTCTTTTAATTATTCTCATAATCTCTATTGATAGAAGGAAACTCAAAAAATCCTAGAAACTATAAATTTTTCATGGTTGGTCAACTTATGGTTTAATATGTTTGATTCGATTGTACAATAATTAAAAAATTAAAATCCACTTGTATGTCTTGAATGATTTTCTTGAATCAATTTATGCTCATTATTAATTCTTGTTATATTTAAGAACTGAAAACCTTCATCATCCATAGTGTTGATGTGTTATCCATTTTCATGAATATCATTAAAACATAGTATATTTCATCGATTCCTAGGAGAAAACAATGATTTATTTATTATAATTATGGTACCACTAGGATGGAACATATTTTCACTTTAAGAGCCTAAGATTAATATCAAACTACCCATTGATGTACATATATGAGCACACCCCATTTTATGGGTGATAAAATATTTTTACATATTTAAGAATTGTGTGCTTCATGGTGATAAAGATGATGAAAATATCTTCACTATAGAAATTATTCCCAACAAATATATTTACATCATTAATTTATTTTTACTCACTAGAATAATTGTGATAATAACTTGTTTTCAAACTAGTCAATTGAAAGAGGTATGAATCATTAAAAAACCAATCATAGGTGAAACAAATAATGGTAAATAATGATGTTGAATGTTCGAGATAGTGATGGTTAAATAAAATGTTTTAATGATAACTGAACAAAATTAAAGATAAAGAACACATACTTGTGGCCAATAAAATGAGAAAAATATTCTACGAGGACAATATATATATATATAGTAAATATAAAAAGATATAACGATCAAGATTAATCTCTACGAATCAAATCCAATGGTGGAAATATCAAAAGTTTGTCCATATGAATTGTTTTTCTTGGTAATGAAATGTATTACATAACAATCACTTATTATATCCACATAATGAATGATTATTTATAATAAATATATATATTATATTATATGGGTATATATTACATATAAAAATATATATATTAAAATATTTCAGGGGATGGGGATTGCAATGTAAAAAAAGAAACTTATTCACCTACCAGTACCTAAAGAGACTGGACACTGATACCTCCCATGAGACCCCTAAAAGGTATGACCAATAGGTTACGCCCCTGAAAGAATATATATATATATAATAAAAATAATAATATATATTATATTATAAAAATATATGTTATATAAATATATATTATAATAATAAAAACATATCAATATTTATATATTATATATTTACATTTTTTTCTATTATGTATTTATATGCATAAGTTTAAAAAAATAAAAGTATATATATTATTAATATTTATATATATAAATATATATTATATAATATTATATTTTTATTTGTGTACAATTTAATTCATTTATATTATATTTTTTATACAAATATATATAATTTAACCAAAATTAAAAACACTTATATATATTCTCCTCGGTGTACATATGGTATTTTAATATACCATGTGTGTGTGTCATAGGAAATATATATTAAAATATTTATTTAAAATAATTATATATATTATCAAAAAAGTAAA
Organism: Viscum album; assembly: GCA_963277665.1. NCBI lineage: Eukaryota > Viridiplantae > Streptophyta > Magnoliopsida > Santalales > Viscaceae > Viscum > Viscum album. Next base: position 1,627,213,176 of record OY728121.1, on the reverse strand, counting down.
AAATATATATAAACTTAATATTTAGGTGTTAAAACTAATGATAATTTCAAAGATTAGTAGTGTGCAATTCCCTGGGTTTTTACTAAATGAGAGTTAACTCGATTTTTTAATTAACGAGTCTTGGGGCATTCATAGAGGTAAAATGATATTTTTACCCTATGTTAGGACCCTAGAAAAATTATTTAATGGAAATTTTGATTCGGTGGAGTAGTGTTTACCTTAGGTATGAGTCGACGTGGAATTCGAGCCAATTCATTGTCTAAAAAAATACTTTAGGTATAAATAGTTATTTTTAGTCGTTAATATATGTAATTGAGATAAATTGATCACATCTCCTAAAATGGATTTGAAATGAAAATTCAGATAAAAGAGTTCTTATTGAAGCATTATTTGTATTCTAAAGGCGGTATAACTATTGGTCGTCATAGACATGTTGAGGGTTGGGTTTAGGTGAAAGATTAAAATGTTTCTAAAATGAAAATGAAAATTATAATTTATTTATTCATTTTGGGGATAAATAAATCCTAAAACTAAATATTATATCTATTTGAACATATTTAACTCAATTCCATTGGTGAGTGGCATAATTCATGTTAATTGTGAATTAAAATAAAGAATCATTGGTAGTAAATGGAGAACTTCTTTTGGGATCAATAATCACAAACGTGGATGTATACTTCATCATAAACTGATCTAATTATTTTGGATAGGGTTTGTGATTTCATTTTTAATCTTTCCTTCATTCAATAAACTATGAAAATATTAATTTTAATATATTCATTTCTCACTAGTACATAATCATATTTTATCATCACAGAAAATGGGTTTTGTTAGTGATAAAAATTCACTGACATTCTATACATCCTTAAAATTAAGTATCATTTATTATTGCTAAAAAATTGCTAATAATGTCCCATTTTATCTACCAATGAGCCAGTACCCAAGTGTTATAGGCTCCTACTTGGAAACCAGAAGACCTAGGATCAAATCTGCGGAGGGTCAAATTTCAGGGTACTATAGCAATATTGTTGCAGGGCACTGTAGTAGTACTATAGTAGTGGAAAAACTGTAGAAGCAATGGCACTATAGCGGTATAGGCACTATATCAAGTACTGTAGCAGTAGTGGTAATGTAGTAGGTACTGTTGCAGCATGATACTATAGCAGTAAAGTTCACTATGGGGGCCTTTGGGAAAAATAATGGGCTTTCAAGCCTTGTATTCATGCCACTTGGACTTGGGCCTTAGGGCTATGTAATGGGTCTCCCTCTACCCATTATTAAAGAGGTATTTTCTTTAATATAATAAATTGTGGCTTTCAGCCCACCCTTTTAAAAAAAATTCCCATTTTATCAAAAAACAATTCAATGAAAAAGGGGTATTTTATCGATGTTTTTTGACACAAATATAGGTGGAATTTATCATTACTTTTTTTATCATTGATAAAGTGTTCTTTATCAAATATTATTTAGAGCTAAATAAGGGTGTATATTTCAATAGTAAATAATTCTAAAAAAACTAGAGGAAAATTGTTTCAATTATTTAGGTATTACCACTCATGCCCCATTATTAATTCTTTCCCCACTCATTTTTTAAATTATTTCCCGCATCCCCCATTCATGCTTATGTGCGATGACCCTAACCCCCCACACCGATTTTCAGTTTCCACACCTCCTCACAACCAAAATTATTTTGTCACTAATAAAGCGTGTTTTTATCAGTGCAACAAAAAACTGATAAAAATATAAAAATATTTTTTCAAATATTTTGGTATTCCCTCTTAAACCCCCTTATCGTCACTTCCCTTAATCCCACTTTCATTTCTCACCCTGACCCCTATCCTTCTCATGTATGATGCCACCCCACCATTTTCAGTTGCCATGCCTCCCCTCTTCAAGTGCTCGCTCACTCCCACACACCCATGGGCACTTGGAATTGAACATGGCACTTTCATGGGAAATGATAATCTCTTCACTATTACTCTCTTGTTTTATTATATATTTTATGATATATATTTATTTATTTATATTTACAAACATATTTTTTATCCACATATATAAATATATATTTATTAATTTATTTGTAAAAACATTTATATAATATATGTTCTTGTGTTTCTATGATTATATATATATAGGTACACATGTACTTATTTGTGTATATATATTATATATTTATTCTTATTTAAATATAATATATATTAATAATCATTTAAATATATTTTAATGTGTGTGTGTGTTCTTATTAATACACAAAAAAATGTATATAAATATTATTTTTACATTTTCATAAGTATATATATATATCCATACATTTTTATAATGTAAATAAAATGATTAACTATTTTTTTATGTAACATGGATAATAATTATTTACATATTATTTATGTCTTCAAAATTTTATTTTATATGTAAATAGGTTTAAATATTTATTGTTCAATTAAATTTTTTATATAAATATATAAAAATTTATATATATATATAAATAAATATACAATATAAAAAAATAAAAAAAAATTAACACCATAATACCCAAACGAAAGTAACATATTAGAATAAAATTTGCCTACGCAAATAAAAAAGATGAATTCATCTATTAGACGAAATGGGCGACATGGGGGACATGTGGGTGATGAAAGGGGTGTGTAGAAAGCTTTTACTTGTTATACATGGATGATTAATGGTTGTCAAGGAGTGTTGGTGTTGGTTGGGGGTAGTAGAGATGTGGTGAGTGGATGTTAAGGGTTGACCAGAGGGCCACAAGAAGTATATCGAGGGTGGTTGGTAGTGGTTGTGATGTGTTAGGAATGAATGGTGGTGGTTAAAAAGGCGGGGTCATGTGCTAGGGGGTTAATGTTGTATTGAAAAGATGATCTAATGAAGAATATAATAAGTTGGGAAAATACAATATGTTGTTTGTTTTAGTATTAGAGACCACTAATTGACAGTATTCAATATTATTCCGCTCTACAATTTGAAATTTATCGAAATTATTATAGTGATACCAAATAAAAACCCAGTTTTATAGGCATCTCATGTAATTCATGACAGATAAAAAACAAAGATTGATGCTCCCCTCATCTGAAAAATTTATATATTTTCACAAGTTTTTATTTGTCATCTCATGGAATCTAAAATGACACCTGGTTCAAAAGTTATGGTTGCTCTAAATCAAGTCATGTTTTCAAATTGTCATAAATGATTAATTGGGTTTTCAATTTTTTTTATCACCAAATTTATTCTTAAATGAGTATTACTGGATACTAATTAGAAATTTTTTAATTAATATTATTTTAAATTATTTTATAAAACAATTTTCAATCGATATATTATATATTAAGTGCATATACATATTTAGTATTATATAAATCATATTTGTTCATATTATATATAGATATATTTGAGAAAAAATAAAATAAAAAATTATATATATATATATATATTAATAAAAATATTTTTTAATTAACAGATAATTCTTAAATAACAAATATATATATATATTATTTTATTTGCGATAAAAATGAACTGACAAATATTTTTGGTGTCTTTTATCAAAGCCAAGAAAAAAACACTAACAAATCGCACCTTTTATTAGTACAAAGAAATACTAATAAAAGATTCCACTACAAGGGATTTGTGTATATTCAATACAAGCCTTTATCAGTAATCTCTAAAAGCATTGATAAAATCCACCTTTATCAACAGTTTTATCTTACACTGATAAATGTGACCTTTATTGGTGCAAAAAAAGAACAAATAAATGTTGTTTTTATCAACACTAGAAAAAAGATCTCATAAAGGATACCTTTTATCAGCACTAAAAAAACCACTGATAAAGGGGGTCTTTTATCAATTCATTTTTATCACTGATAAATGCTAGATTTCATAAAATATAGTATATATCATTAAAAATCATAAATTAATATATATATACATATATTGATATAAATATAATATATTTTATTAAATATGTTTTATATATGACTAAATATTCGTTTACACTTAACATATTATATATTTAGTGAAAAAATGTCTTAAAATAATTAACTAATAATACAAATTTATAATTTTCTAATTATTTATGACTAATAGTAATTTAATAAAAATTTGATGACATAAAAATCTAATAAATTAAACAATGATCTAAGATAAATTAAAAAAATACTTGAATTTCAAACTGACATTAGTTTTTATTCGGGTGTTCATTTGGTGTAAAATCCTGTTATGGTGTTCATTTATTTTTAAAACCCACTTTCTGATCATGATTTGGTTTGGTTTTGTTTGGGGTTCACTCGGGGGGGAATTTTTAAAACATTGGAATTTTATGGGTACTGCACGATTGGAATGGATTTTGCCAAAACTGTATGCCCTCTCAATCCAAACTATGAAAACCTAAGTAGTAGGGTTTTTTCACAATTGGGGCATAGATTTTCATACCATGAATCATATTTGGAGAAACTGTGTAAACCATTTAAAATATCCCCATGGCTAGGCCACATGGTTTGGTCTTACTATTGTGTATGCCTAGTTAACCATGTGTATATTTTTTTTAATTATTTTATATTTTTATTAAAAATTCCTGAACCCCCCTTTTAGGCCCCTGCTAGATCAAAATGGCCCATTATAGATTTCATCCATTCTTAGAGCTCACAATATGAGTTTTTGGCCACTCATATCCCTCCAAGTAGAAATTAAAAGCTTGAGGAAAGACCTTTGGTCCTCTCCAGATTAGTTTCCTCGCCCTAATATCTATCTTCTACGATATCTATTCTCATTACATGGGTTTTTTGGATCCTCATGTTGAATTGTGGTTCTAATACCCTCTTTTTTGGATTATAAACCTAGGTTATATCACTATTTCCCAGTTTATGTGATCATCATTCTTCATTGACAAATTCTGATTAGGTTTTTTTGGTTTGATAACCATTGTTCCCAAGGTAGATGATTCTATTATGATGACCAATTTTTATTTAACATCAATTGAATTATTTAATTTAAATTTTTTAATTAAATAAATATGATTTAATTAAATTATATTACATTCAATTAATTTTTTGGAAAAAATTAATTCGATTTAATTGAGGTTTTAGAACTAGATTTTTGGCATGAAATTAGAAAACACCCAATTCTGTTGAATTGGGGTGTGTTTATGGAAGTTGGTGAAATTTAACTTATTTAATTTAATTTGTGAAATTGATACAATTAAATTATGGAATGAAATTGATGATAAAATGATTTCATGGAAAATTATGAAAAATCATAATTCCATTGAATTGGGGGTTTATTGTAAAATTTGTGGAATTATTTACATAATTAAATTTGTGAATTAAATTTTTGAATGTGGATTATGTAATTGAATTTTGAATAGGTTTCAAATCTCTATTTATGAAAATGGATTAAAAATTGTTTTGATTGAAACCTTATGGGTTTATCTTGGTAAATGTCAGTTTTTATTAAAACCCCATTATGGGTTTTAAATAGAAAATTGGAATATTTTAAATGGATAATGGGATGGATTATATTTTAAGGTTGATTGAAATAAATTGATGATAATTTTTTTTTGAAATAGATCACTTGAAATCCTTAGGTACATAGTGATTTATTTAGGTGACACTTTATGATTTAAAATGTTCCAAGCATTTCCCATCCCTTAGGTGATGGTGATGAGTAATCATTAGTCTATGTTCAAAGGGAAATACATACATATTTCCATTTTACCTTGAGTGTGGAGTCCCAATAACCTGTAACAATAATGCATTCTTAGAAATTTGACCTTGGTGCTCACTTGTTTTTATTTCAAATAAATATATGACATTTTTGTAAACTTTTTTACATTCCTTCGGATTTATATAAACTATTATTTTTAAAAGTGTTTATTTAATCAATTTGTTAATATTTCATTGTTTTATAAATATTCCATCACAGGAAAAGTAAATCCATTTCCTAAAATATATCCATATTTTGAAGTGTAAATCAATAAATGATTTAAATATTATTTTTAAATTCAAAAAATTTTATTTAAAATTTAAATCACTTTATTAGGTTAATTTAACATTGTAATATATTGTGGAATCCACGGTTAGACCATACTAGGATTTTTATCTCACATCATACATGTGCCTTAGGGTGTTTGTATATTATCTCATTTAATGTTAGAGGAGGGGTAAAGCCCCACATGAATTTGGTTCTAGTTATTTATTTTCGGATGTGGTGTGTTTCACCCTTTTGGATTTGGGAAATTATTTCTATTTTCAAGTACATGGTTATAATAATTTGGGTTGATATTATTATTTTACTTCTGTTAAATATCTCCACAGAGAGTTTCTTTTGTATTCTTAATATCTTGATTATTTTAATTCTTCAATGATTGGGGAAAAATTGTTCCTACTTTAACTTTTTATGATGCCATATTATAGTTACTTACCCATGTTAATCGGGAATTCCCCTCTTTCTATTTCAGTATCGTCTGGGTTATCGGGTTACTAGGGCACCGTGGCTGGTTCATGATAATGTCAAATTAGAGGTCCAGGTTTATCTTCTTGTCTAGATACCCAAATTCATTTTGAAATATTTTCGTGGCATAGAAGGTAGTTTTGATAGAGTTCATGGCTATCACTCTCCACAAATAACCTAATGTTTCTAGGGGTGGTTACAAAATAATTTATTTCTAAGTATTTTCTATTCTTTTCCAAAATTTTGATTTGGATATATTGAAATCAAAAAAAAATTGTCTATTTACAGGGATTAATTTCCTTGTTTATCTGTTTGAGTGTCAATTTTATGTCTTAATTATTGTATATTAATGTTTTTTATCATCATGTCTCTGATAATATGTGATAATTGGATCATAGAAGTTGCTTTTTCTAACCCACATCAAGTAAATATTCTTGTGGACCTGAGTCTCCTATAGGAGATTGTGGGAACTATTGATGCTTTGGGACATGAACCACCTCAAGTTCACATTTATGCTCCAGTTTTGGAACATCAGAGGTACATTATCAAGATTTTTTCTCAAGAGTAACATCACCAAAAACTAGCTCTATTCAAAGTGTCAAATGATACTCAAGAGGATGGGGAACGACTAAGAATGATGGAGTTTGGTTTGGGTTATTGGACACACCCAATGAAATCAAGGTAAAGTGTTCCACCTTTGTCCTAGAAGGACCATGTAAGAGATGTTGGGACATTATTTTGAAGGAAAATAAACATTTGGGGTAAGAGTAGAAGGACATAAAGGTAATTTTCACAAACTAGTTCGATCTAGAGTTGATTTTTTGTCCAAGGCATTAATGTTTCTCAAACATGTGTAATCTGAAAAGACTGTGGAAAATTATAAAATCCATTTTATAGATCTTGTGTAGTTTTCACCTAAAATTTTATAAAATGATAAAATGAAGGCTATTAAGTTCAATTTGGGACTTCAAAATGATATTATTTATTACGTTTTATTAATGTTGTTGCTTTCTTATACGCATGTAATGGATAGAGCGTTGACGGTCGAGATGGACCTAGATAAAAAGTTGGAATTTTTGGGAGTTTCTTTATCTCATATGGAAAATTTGAGTTAATATTAGGGAAATAGGATGAATGATGATTATCATGGTGGTTCTTGATTTCAATTTAATTCAATACCTCCTATAGTTATTGGAAGAGATCCTGTAGTTTCTTACTTTTGTAGAATGTCAGGATATTCAAAGAGGGTTTTCATGGAGGCACCTTAGAAATGTGGCTCTTAAGGATGCTTAGGTCACTTTAATAGATTATTCTATGTTTATTTGACTCTATTTAATGAAAAAAATATTATGGGAACCTTATAATACTATGGGACAATAATATTCTTCACATTCAAAATGGTTCTATCCACAAGAATATTAACTAAAGATTGTTCAACAGTGGAATAGTCTTTAGTGGATGAAGATATGGGTCCAGTGACTATGAGAGGTACCATTACTAAAGCTTCATCATAAATGAATACTCAATTTCATACTGATGAAACTCATTCATTTATTTCAACCAGTATTTTTAATCATATTAGTCTTCATATAGATCTTTTATCTTGTTAAATGGATAACACTACACCCCTTGGTACGAAGAGATAGAAGGGTATCTATAGTACCTTCTGTGTTTTATCCCTATCAGATGATGAGTTTACATGGAAATTTCTAGTTCTCAACATAAAAACACTTGATGTCATTTTTGGGATAGATTGGATCATTTCCAAAAAATACCATAGTGATTGTTATCTTCAATGAGTATCCATTACAGTGCATTATGGGGTTTTAAAATGTAAAATCACAAGTAAGTAATGAATAATAGATATTTTTAAATATGACTATTAATGAATTAGATAGTGTTTTAGAGGCATAAAATGAAAAAAAATCCAATCTTAAGCATGAAATACACTAATATTTTTAAAAGATCGTTTTACTGCCTTTTTATGGAAAACCATTTTTAAATCTATCTTTTGACTATTTTATAAGGTATTTTTGTCAAAATAAACTTATTATTTATGATTGGGTCATCAAAATTAACTTTGTGTGAAATTTTGATATTTTTCCGATAAAGTTCATTTTTTAATGAATAGTGAAAAAATGTTGTATTTTAATTCAAAACCACTTTTTATTCTAATTTATTTATATGTTTATATTATCTTTTGAATATGTTTTAAAGTAAAATTAGAATATATTTTTACGATTTAATCAAATGGTGGTCATTGGAATCAATTTCACTTTGAAATTGGACTTAAACTCGTGTCAATCTTTTGATACTTATTGTCTCATAAAAACACGCTATTTGTCATGACAGCGGGAATTAGTTATTAAATTAATTAATGTGACTTATATGATTTGAATTTTTTAAAATAGACATAATTTTTGAATTCAGAATATCAAATATAGCTTAGGGTGAAGTTTTGGTATTTTTCTAAAAAACTTCAATTTTTGATGAATAGTGAAACCACTAAGGGGTAGTTAAAGAAACTGATTTTTCGTTTAAATGAAACTTTGTCACTTCTGTGATTTGATTTTCAAAAATCCAACATACATGTTTTTCATTAAGAAGTAAAATGTGGTTCAATGAGATTAAAATAATTTTTTGGTGAATAGTAACTCTTCAGTTCTTAATCGCGATTAGAGGTAATTAGTGTAGTTTAAGGTAAAAATAGTGTTTTAATAATATGAGATGAGCTTGACACATGTCCTACCCTCATTGGATGTTTCATGGACGACCAAGAAAATCCATGGGTCAACTTGGGGACCCCATGGAGCCACTTTGGTTGGGAAATGACATAAATAACTTTTTATTAAATGTTAAAGTAAAAATGACACAAACATGAGATGTTTTACTAAAACAATTTTTACATGGGGTTATACGAGTCCGATTTTTGACTATAAATATTTATTAGAAAGATAAAAATATTTCCTACATCATGATATTTTTTTATAATTTTTAGACATTAAATATATTAAATTATTTATGACATCATGATGATGCAGCGATTACCTCATTAATAAAGGATTTAAATAAAATGAAATTATAATGTAAAATATATGACCTACACATGTCCAAAACCTATTGTATGGGTGGATTTAGAACCCTTATCACCTTAACCCAGAATTATATCAATGTGGGACCTTTTGAATCCGAAAATCATTTTAAAATAATGTAACTTTTTTTTACTTTCCAAGAGTGCCCCTCCTCTCCTCTTATAAAAGGACCCCACCTCTACCTCCTTACCCACACTTCAAAGACTTTGGCTCGGCCAAAACCTACCCATTTTGTCTCTCCACATCCCTATATTACTCTTTCAAGCCACACTTTGGGTAGAAGTCTTCCCAAGGAAGACTTTGAGCTCAAACCAAAGGGAGTTACCTAATTTTAAGGTGATGTCTTCACTTGAGTCCTTTTGTTTTATTTTGCTTCTACAACCCCCTAAACTCTTTTTATTCATTTCTTTTGTAACATATATAGTATATTAAATATACTAGGATGTTTTTATAATAAGGATTCGAGCTAAACTTACACACACCTACATCTAATGGTTAATGAACATACTGTTTCCGTGGATGAAGAATTTCTGCCTCCCGAAATGATGATTGTTCAACATTATTTTAACACCTTCAAAGGTGGCCATTAAGATGACACTATATTTATATATGATATATAATATTTTTATGTTTTCCTTAAGATTCTGTATTTTTCATTTTGGGCATACCTTTATGGTTTCCATTATGGGTAAACACGATATCTTCATTTAAGGAAGTGCGGACTACCGCCCCCTCAAAGTGATGTGATTCATTAATTCCATATGTGGGATGTATAAAGGATGGATTTAAAGTTATTATATATGATTTTATACTGGAATTATAATATACCTCTATATAATTATTATTTCTTCCCATTAAATTATGATATAGAAATTAAAGTAGCGTTCATGTGTACGTACGGCTTACCGTCTCCATGAATGGTGCATTTCATTTCTTATCCCCAAATGTAATGTACTATTATAAGTACATATATATAATGGATATATATTATGTATGTTACATCTAAATGATTAATATAATTATGTAATTAAAATATACATACCTCTCATTTAGTTTTAATTCCATTAATATGACATAGAAATGAAAGTAGCGTTCATGCGTACGTACGGATTACCGTCTCCATGAACGGTGAATTTCATTTCAAACCTCTAAATGATTATGTGATATTATAAATACATGTATATGCTATATATATATGATATATATGATATCCAAATCAGGAATTTCATTCTGGATATAAATAACCTTTGACCACACGAACAACATGTAATTGTAAGAAGTCCACTTTTAACTTAAGAACCAAATATCGACAAAACAAACATTATTAACTTAAATGGTTACATATTGTTTATAACATGACAATAAGTTATATAAAAGGAATAATGAACTTGAAAAATGTTCTTAAGAAAATAGAAATTAACTCACGTTTATTATTCAGGACGTTAAAGAACGATTAAGTCAAGTCGGACCCGAGGTAAGGGACTTCGTCTCAATATCCTTTCATTGAGGCATATTTCATTTTATATACAACTTTATTTTATACGGTGTATAAAACCCTTTGACTTTTAATTTTATACAAAAGGAATCTTTTTCTATGAAGCGTTTTACAAAACAAAAAAAAGGAATGTTTCTTTTAACGTACGCGGTGACAACGACCTTTTCCGCCGACGCGAGTATTATTTGGTCTTTGGCTTCCTGAACAAGTCGTAATGTATTTTTTAAAATGAAATAAATACCATATACTCCTTCATGTATTTTGGTATTGAAAATGGTTTTTTATAATGGATTTGTTATGTCATTATATTTAAGTGATATATTTTCATCAAAGTGTGGAAATGTTTTCTTTCCATTATATTTGTTTTATGTCTTATGATTTTTATAATGGTACTTGGACATTTGATGGGTGGTTACGTGATAAACCATATGACGGGTGGTGCCGTGAATACCAGGATGGGTGGTTACATAATAACCTCCAATGCATTGGGTATGGAAGTCAACCGTATGACTATTCCATTAAGTATGTATGGAAGTTGGCCATATGGCTATTCCATTAAGTGATATGTGTGGAAGTCGACCGTATGGTTATTCCACTTAAGTATGTTTATGTCCCAAGTTACCTTTATATGTTATGTGATCTTTTTATGGGTTTTATGGTAATATTTTGGTTACAAAAGGGAAAGTAATGATCTTTTATTCAGTGAAGAGTTTTTACTACTTCATGAAGGTGAAGGTATTACTTTGATAAAGTATACATGGTTTACTTGATGTTTGAAGAACTAACAGTTTTTATTCTTTGTGTATCCCTTACTGAGCTTTTTATTCTCACCCCAAGTTTTTTTTGAAATGTTTTTCATAGGACTTAATGTGGAATAGGTTCAAGGATGAGATCAAGGGAATGTCATGCTATATAAAACATGGAACTAGACATGATTCTTTTAAGAGTTATTGTTATTCTATGGAAACTTAGTAGAAGTGTCTACTTTGTAACCTTTTGAGATGTAGAAGTTATGTCCTAATTCTCTAAAACTCTAATCCTGAAAAGATCCTCAATGTGAATTATTCATTTAATTCAATATTAAGAGATGTTTAAGGCTGGGGCCTTATAGTTGGTATCAAAGGTCAGTTTAGACAACTTTAGGAGTTAGAAAATTGTTAAATTATACGTTAATTTATGTTATGACTGAAATGATATAGCATTTAAAGACTACCATGTTGCTTCGCATAAGATATTTCTATGTTCAGAATGGTTTTTCGCAGAGGAAACAAAGTAGCTATATTGGGACGACATCAGGAGGAAGACAACCTTCCAAATCAGCAACCTGAGATGGTCGGAATCGGAACTGAATAGTTTGTTGCAGTGATAACACAATTGACTCAGGCTATAAATGGTGGTGGTATCCATGCACGAGATCAGCCAGATCAACCACAGAGGAACATGTCAATGGTGGAACATTTCATGAGGCAACATCCCCCATCATTCATTGGAGCATCTGACCTCGTTCAAGCTGAATGGTGGATTAAAGCACTGGAGAAGATTTAGTATGTCATGGGGTGTTCAGAAAATCAAAAAGTTAGTCTTGCTGTTTACTATTTTGAAGGTGAAGTTGATCAGTAGTGGTCGATGGTGAAAAATATTAGGGATAATGATGAGATTGAGGATATTCACTGGGACAAATTCAAATGTATGTTTCTTGAGAAATATTTTCCTAAGGTGGTTCGTCTTAGAATGGAAAAACAGTTCCTATAATTAAGGAAGGAGGATGATTCATTGGCTTCTTATGAAGCAAAGTTCACTCGATTGGCAAGGTATGCTCCAAACTTCATACAAGATCTTGATAGTAAAATAAAATGTTTTTACTCAGGGTTAAAGCTAAAGTATCGAAGGGCTTTAGCTTCCCGTGAGTTAAAAAGTTATGAAAAACATTTTCGATGTGCGGAGAAGGTGGAAATGGAGTTTGCCGATGATCATGTGTTCTATGAAAAACAATAGAATAAGAGGTCCAGTTGGCAGGCAAAGGGGAATAATTCATCAAAGAAGAAAGGAGGTAAGAAAACCAAATATCCATCCTGTGAGAAGTGTGGTAAAATGCATCCTGGAGAATGTTTATCCAAGTCTGGTAAGTGCTTTTGGTGTGGTAAGTCTGGTCATATTGCTCGTAACTGTAAGGAAGATGATCAAGAAGGCAATGAAAATCCAGCGGTAAGATGTTTTAAGTGTAATGAAATGGGTAATTATGCAAATGAGTATCTAACGAAGAACTAGACTGGGGGAAAGCAGCCAGACTACAAGCAGAAAGGGGTGGTGAAATCCTTTGCAACAACTTCAGCAGATGTTGGGCCATCGAATTAAGTAGTATCAGGTAAACTGTTTGTTTGTTCAGATTATGCCAATGTGTTGTTTGATTTAGGGACTACACACTCTTTAATTTCTGAGAAGTTTTCTAGTAAATTGGAAATTCCATCTCAAGATATGAATCCTAAACTTATGGTAAAAACACTCGGAGGGAACATTGAGACAAAAAGGAATTACAAGAACCTTCCTATCCTTGTGTGTGGAAAGAAACTATCCACAAACCTTATTGTTTTGCCTCTAGTATAGTTTTCTATTATTTTGGGCATGGATTGGCTTTCTGTTTATCATGCTAAGATTGACTACAGAGCTAAAATGGTTTCTTTTCAGAAGGATTTTCAGTTTGTGTACAAGAATGAACCCTTGATTTTGATAACATATCAGGAAGTTGAGAAACTAGTAAAAGATGGAAGTGAATGTTACCTTGCACATATTGTTGAAAATAAAGGAACTGTTCAGATTAATGATGTGCCAGTGGTAAATGAGTATCTTGATGTTTTTCCTGATGAGTTTCCTGGTATTATTCATGATCGGGAAGTTGAATTTACTGTTGACTTAGTTCCTTATTCTAAGCCAATTTCAAAACACCCTTATCGAATGGCTCAAGTTGAACTTTTAGAGTTAAAGAATCAATTGCAGGAGTTATTAGATAATGTTTTCATTCGACCTAGCACATCACCATGGGGTTCCCCTGTCTTGTTTGTTAAAAATAAAGATGGCTCAATGAGACTTTGCATTGATTATAGAGCCTTGAGTAATATTACTGTTAAGAACAAGTATCCTTTTCCTCATATCGATGATTTGTTTGATCAGCTCCAGGGAGCTCAGTATTTTTCGAAGATTGAATTGAGGTCGGGGCACCATCAGTTGAAAGTAAAAGAAGCAGACGTTCCAAAGACTGGGTTCCGTGCTAGATATGGCCATTATGAATTTGTAGTTATGCCTTTTGGGTTAACCAATGCACTGTCTGTATTCATGGACCTTATGAATATAATTTTTCATGAGTTCTTGGATAAGTTTTTAGTTGTTTTCATTGATGATATTTTGGTGTTTTCTAAAAGTAAAGAGGAGCATGAAAGTCATTTAAGGGTTATCCTGCAAACCATAAAAGAAAAAAACTATATGGAAAATTCAGAAAGTGTGAGTTTTGGATACAAAAAATTTCTTTCCTGGGTCACATTGTTTCAAAATATGGCATAACTGTTGATCCCGCTAAAACAAAAGTTGTTGAAGAATGGCCAAGACCCACAAATGTAACCGATATCCGTAGTTTTCTTGGTTTGGCAGGTTACTACCAAAGGTTTGTTGAATGTTTTTCACAGTTATCTAGTCCAATGACTAAGCTAACTTGTAAGGGTGTTAAGTTTATCTGAAAAAACAATGTGATGATTCTTTTCAGGAGTTGAAAAGAATATTGGTGAATGCTCCAGTTTTGGAACTTCCTTCCAGGAATGGTGAGTTTGTTATATACAGTGATGCTTTGTTTATGGGACTTGGCTGTGTCCTTATGCAGAATGATCAGGTAATTGCTTATGCTTCACGTCAGTTGAAAACTCATGAGGTAAATTACCCTACACATGATTTGGAATTAGCTGTTGTTTTTTTTGCTTTAAAAATTTGGAGGCACCATTTGTATGGAGTAAAGTGTGAAATATATATTGATCACAGAAGTTTAAAGTATATATTCACTCAAAAATAATTGAACATGAGACCGAGGAGATGGCTGGAATTAATAAAGGATTATTATTGTACAATTCACTACCATTCGGGAAAATCAAATAAAGTGGCTGATGCTTTGAGTCGAAAAAGTAATGCTTCATTAACCATGATACGTTTAGAACGAGATCCTTTGGTTTTTAATTTGATGAAATTTGGAATAGAAGTTGTTGGTGCAGGAAGTTATTTTGTTTTGTTTCAGGTATCAGTGAGATCATCCCTATCAGACAGAATTAAGCAAGCACAGAGGGAAGACAGTGAGTTGCAGAAAAAGGTAGAGCTGGTTAAAATGGGTAAGTTGCCTAAATTTAACATTGATAATGATTGTTTTTTGAGGTTTGGGAAGATATTATGTGTCCCTGGTGATTCACAGTTGACGAATTTGTTGTAGTGTGAGGCTCATAGTTCCCCATTTTCAGTTCATCCTGGCATTACTAAGATGTTCAGGGATATGCGGGAGTATTACTGGTGGGATGGAATGAAAAGAGATATTGCTGATTTTACTGTGAAGTGTTTGACTTGTCAGCAGGTTAAAGCAGTGTGGCAGTTACCGAATGGGATGCTTCAGCCTTTACCAGTGCCAGAGTGGAAATGGGAAAACATATCCATGGACTTTGTTGTGGGATTACCGAGGACATCTCGAGGTAATAATGCAATCTGGGTTATTATTGATCGCTTGACTAAGTCTGCTCATTTCCTTGCTATACGAGATACTTTTTCACTAGATGAACTTTCCCATTTGTATCTTAATGAGATAGTCAGGTTACATGGAGTTCCTCTCTCCATTGTGTCCGATCGTGATCCCAGGTTTACTTCTAACTTTTGGAAAGGCCTTCAGAAGTCGTTGGGTATTGAATTAAATTTTAGTACAGCTTTTCATCCGCAATCAGATTGGCAGTCAGAACGAAAAATTCAGACCTTAGAGGATATGCTACGAGCTTGTTAGATTGATTAACAGTGAATTTGGGACCAAAATCTTTCTTTGGTTGAGTTTTCTTATAATAACAGTTTTCATTCAAGTATACAAATGGCACCATTTGAGTCATTATATGGGAAGCGGTGTCGAACTCCAGCATTTTGGGATGAAGTGGGTGAAAGGAATCTGATGGGACCAAAATTGGTAGAAGATATGGCATAAAAAGTTCAGTTGATTAAGAAACACATGAGAACAGCTCAGAGCAGGCAGAAGAGTTATGCGTATATCCGGAGGAAGGATCTATCTTTCGAGGTAGGTGATCATGTTTTTCTCAAGGTTTATCCATGGAAAAGTGTGTTGCGATTTGGTAAGAAAGGATAGCTGAGTCCAAGGTTCATTGGACCATGTGAAATTCTAGAGAGATTTGGATCAGTTGAATACAGAGTGGCATTACCTCCGAGTTTATCTCAGGTACACAATGTTTTTCATGTTTCGATGCTGAGAAAGTATATGCCAGATCCATCTCATGTTTTGAGTCCAGAGGTAGTTCAGCTGGAAGAGAACCTATCTTATGAGGAAAAAACGGTCCAGAATCTTGACCATAGGGATCAGGTGTTATGGAATAAGGTGATTCATCAGGTAAAGGTTTTGTGAAAAAACCACACGATTGAAGAGGCAACATGGGAATCTGAAAATGCAATGAGGGATAAATACCCCCACTTATTCGATAAGTAAATAAATTGCGAGGACGGAATTTTCTAAAGGGGTGAAGGATGTAACATCCCAAGTAAGTAATTAATAATAAATATTTTTATCTATGCCTATTAATGAATTATATAGTATTTTAGAGGCTTAAAGTGAAAATAAATCCAATCTTAAGCATGAAATACACTAATATTTTTAAAAGATTGTTTTACTGCCTTTTTATGGAAAACCATTTTTAAATCTATATTTTGACAATTTTATAAGCTATTTTTGTCAAAATAAACTTATTCTTTATGATTGGGACATCAAAATTTACATTGTGTGAATTTTTGGTATTTTTCTGATAAAGTTAATATTTGTAATGAATAGTGAAAAAATGTTGTATTTTAATTCAAAACCTCTTTTTAATATAATTTATTTATATTATTAGATTATCTTTTGAATTGGTTTTAATGTGGAATTAGAATATATATTTTTACCATTTAATCCAATGGTGGTCATTGGAATCAATTTCACTTTTAAATTGGACTTAAACTAGTGTCAGTCTTTTGATACTTATTGTCTCATAAAAACACGCTATTTGTCAAGACAACGAGAATTAGTTATTAAATTAATTAATGTAAATTATATGATTTTAATTTTATAAAATAGAAATCATTTTTGAATTCAAAATATCAAATATAGCTTAGGGTGAAGTTTTGGTATGTTTCTGAAAAACATCAATTTTTGATGAATAGTGAAACCACTAAGTGGTAGTTAAAGAAACTGATTTTTCGTTTAAATGAAACTTTGTCACTTCTGTGATTTTATTTTCAAAAATAAGACATACATGGTTTTCATTAAGAAGTAAAATTTGGTTCAATGAGATTAAAATAATTTTTTGGTGAATAGTAACTTTTATGTTCTTAATCGCGGTTAGAGGTAATCAGTGTAGTTTAAGGTAAAAATAATGTTTTAATAATATTATATGAGATTGAAACATGTCCTACCCTCATTGGATGTGTCATGGAAGACCAAGAAAATCCATGGGTCAACTTGGGGACACCATGGAGGCACTTTGGTTGGGAAATGACATAAATAACTTTTTATTAAATGTTAAAGTAAAAATGACACAAACATGAGATGTTTTACTAAAACAATTTTTACATGAGGGTAATACAAGTCAGATTTTTGACTATAAATATTAATTAGAAATCGAAAAATATTTCCTACATCATGATATTTTTTTTATAATTTTTATACATCAAATATATTAAATTATTTATGACATCATGATGATGCAGCGATTACCTCATTAATAAAGGATTTAAATAAAATGAAATGATAATGTAACATCTATGACCTACACATGTCCAAAACCTATTGGATGGGTGGATTTCTAACCCTTATCACCTTAGCCTTGAATTATATAAATTTGGGACCTTTTTAATCCGAAACTCATTTTAAAATAAAGTAACTTTTCTTTACTTTCCAAGAGTTCCCCTCCTCTCCTCTTATAAAAGGCCCCCACCTCTACCTCCTTACCCACACTTCCAAAGCATTTGGCTCGGCCAAACCCTGCCCATTTTGTCTCTCCACATCCCTCTATTACTCCTTGAAGCCTCACATTGGTCAGAAGTCTTCCCAAGTAATCCTTTGAGCTCAAACCAAAGGGAGTTACCCGATTTTAAGGTAATGTATTCACTTGAGTCCTTTTGCTTTATTTTGCTTCTACAACCCCCTAAACTCTTTTTTTTCATTTATTTTGTAACAACTCCAGTATCTTCAATATACTAGGATGTTGTTATAATAAGGATTCTATCTACACTTACACACACCTGCATCTAATGGTTAAAGAACATACTGTTTCTGTGGATGGAGAATTTCTGCCTCCCGAAACGATGATTGTTCAACATTCTTTTAACACCTTCAAAGCTGGCCATTAAGGTGACACTATATTTATATATGATATATAATATATTTATGTTTTCCTTAAGCTTCTTTATTTTTAATTCTAATAATACCTTTATGGTTTCCATTATGGGTAAACGCGATATCTTCATTTAAGGAAGTGCGGACTACCGCCCCCTTAGAGTGATGTGATTCGTTAATTCCATATGTGGGACATATAAAGGATGGATTTAAAGTTATTATATATGATGTTATACTGGAATTATAATATACCTCTATATCATTTTATTTCTTCCCATTAAATTATGAGATAGAAATGAAAGTAGCGTTCATGCGTACGTACGACTTACTGTCTCCATGAACGGTGCATTTCATTTCTTATCCCAAAATGTAATGTACTATTATAAGTACATATATATAATGGATATATATGATGTATGTTACATCTAAATGATTAATATAATTATGGAATTAAAATATACATACCTCTCATTTATTTTTAATTCCATTAATATGACATAGAAATGAAAGTAGCGTTTATGCGTACGTACGACTTACCGTCTCCATGAACGGTGCATTTCATTTCTTACCTCTAAATGATTATGTGATATTATAAATACTTGTATATGCTATATATATATGATATATCTGATATACAAATCAGGAATGTCATTCTGGATATAAAGAACCTTTGACCACACGAATAACATGTAATTGTAAGAAGTCCACTTTCAACTTAAGAACCAAATATCGACAAAACAAACATTATTAACTTAAATGGTTACATAATGTTTATAACATGGAAATAAGTGATATAAAATGAATAATGAACTTGAAAAAGGTTATTAAGCAAATATAAATTTACTCAAGTTTATTATTCAGGACGTTAAAGAACGATCGAGTCAAGTCGGACCCGAGGTAAGGGACTTCGTCTCAATATCCTTTCATTGAGGCATATTTCGTTTTATATACAACTTTCTTTTATACGGTGTATAAACCCCTTTTACTTTTAAATTATACAAAAGTAATATTTTTCTACGAAGCATTTTACAAAATGAAAAAAAGGAATGTTTCTTTTAATGTATGCGGTGACAACGACCTTTTCCGCCGACGCGAGTATTATTTGGTCTTTGGCTTCCTGAACAAGCCGTAATGTTTTTTTTAAATGAAATATATACCATATACTCCTTCATGTATTTTGTTATTGAAAATGGTTTTTTATAATGTATTTGTTATGTCAATATATTTAAGTGATATATTGTCATCAAAGTGTGGAAATGTTTTCATTCCATTATATTTGGTTTATGTCTTTACGTGATAAACTATATGAAGGGTGGTACCGTGAATACCAGGACGGGTGGTTACGTTATAACCTCTAATGCATTGGGTATGGAAGTCCGCCGTATTGCTATTCCATTAAGTATGTATGGAAGTTTTCCGTATGGCTATTCCATTAAGTGATATGTGTGGAAGTCGACCGTATGGTTATTCCACTTAAGTATGTTTATGTCTCATGTTACCTTTATATGTTATGTGATCTTTTTATTGGTTTTATAGTAATCTTTTGGTTACAAAAGGGTAAGTAATGATCTTTTATTCAGTGAAGAGTTTTTACTACTTCATGAAGGTGAAGGTATTACTTTGATAAAGTATACATGGTTTACATGATGTTTGATGAACTAAGAGTTTTCATTCTTTGTGTATCCCTTACTGAGCTTTTTATGCTCACCCCAAGTTTTTTTTGAAATGTTTTTCACAGGACTTAATGTGGAATAGGGTCAATTATTTGATCAAGGGAAAGTCATGCTATATAAAACATGGAACTAGACATGCTTATTTTTAAGAGTTTTTTTATTCTATGGAAACTTAGTAGAAGTGTCTACTTTTTAACCTTTTGAGATGTAACAGTTATGTCCTAATTCTCTAAAACTCTAAACCTGAAAAGATCCTCAATGTGAATTATTCATTTTATTCAATATTAAGAGATTATTAAGGCTAGGGCCTTATAAAAAAATACTCTAAGGAGAATGGGATCCATGTTTGACAAATCCATCCTTCTTATTCAATGTTTATGAAGGTGATATATGTTTTTGTCATTGATCTGGTGTGACAATAAATGATTTGTGGTCTCCCTCTAGTTGTTGTCGTGTTTCCCAGTGTGTTTCCTCCTAGTTCTTTGGTTTTCAATTTTCCATTGACTTAATTCTGGGTACTAAACCAATTTCAATTCCTTTTTATCACATGGCACCAACTAAAATAAAAGAGATGAAGTATCAATTGGATAGTCTTCTTCAAAAAGGCTTTATATGCCTGATTGTGTCACCTTGGGGGAACTTATTCTATTTTCTAATAAATATAGTGGTTCACAATGCCTATTTGTTTATTATTGATAACTCAATCGAGTTATAATTATAAAAATTAATCTATTTCAATGGATTGATGTTCTATTTGATTAGTTGAAAGTGTAAAATTTGTTCTCAAATATTGATCATTGATATATTTACCATCAGTTGTGAATAAAAGAATCCGAAATTCAGAAAATCACCATTCAGAGCTGGTATGGCCATTATGAGTACATTTTCATACCCTTTGGTCTATCCAATGCTCCTTAATATTTTATGGATTTAATGAATTGGATTTTCCATGTGTATCTATATACATTCGTGGTTGTCTTTTTGGATGACATACTTGTTTACTCTATGAATGAGGAGGATCGTGAGAATCATCTAGAGTGTTTATAAGTCTTTTGAGAAATCACTTAATTTATGCCAATGCTTTTGAAATGTGATTTCTAGATCTGGGATTTTATGTTCTTAGGAAATGTGATGTCCGAACATGCTATTTCAGTTGATCATAAAATGGTGAATGTTTTGAAGAAATGGGATCAACTACAAATGTTTTTCAAGATTTAGATATTATGAGGCTCGGTTGGTTCTTAATGTTGTTTCATTAATGACTTCTCAATGTTGGATTCTAATATTATTTATCTAACTCAGAAGGGAGAAAAGTTTTCTTAGGATTAATATTTTCATAGGTATTTTTTTGAGATGACAAATATTTTGACTACTGCACCAGTGGGACTGTTCTTGAGGTTGGATATGGCTATGTGGTCTTCTGTGATGCATCAGGTCTAGGGTTGGTTTTTATTCTACTGCAAGGTGATCATTTTTTTTCATAGGGATCTCATTATCTTGGGCCACATGAGAGGAATTATCTGAACCATGACCTAAAATATACAGTTGTGATGCATGCACTTATGATTTGGAAGCATTAATTTTATATTGAATGGTTTACCAGATTTTTTGACGATAAGAGGTTGAGTTACATATTCTACAAAATATAATTGAATATCTACAAAATGCACTGGATAGAATACCTATAGTATTTCAATTTCAACATCACCAATACCTTAGAGAAATGGAATGTCATTGAAGATTCTTTGTGAAGAAAAAATTTGACCCATTCAGTAAAATAATCATTAAATGAGTGTAATTTGATGGATCAATTTGAACAACTGCACATTAGAGCCTTAGAATCAATGAATGAGGTTTCCATGGACAATGTCCAGTTGACATCTACTATTCATAAGAAGATTGATTAAGATCAATAGATTGATGATGAGTTCAATAGAATAGAGAAAATATTTATGGTGGGGAGACTATTCTTGATTGTTCATTCTCCACTGAGGAAATTATTCACTATCAAAAATGTTTCTTGGTAACACCTTCAGTATGTAATTCTATTATGGGATATTTTCATAGTTCCCATTAGGTAGTGCATCAAAGAAACTTGAAGATTTTTTATGACATGTGATGGAAATTTTGGTGGTCATGTATTAGATGAGGAACCTATTAGTTTGTGTTGGGAAAAAACCCCTCAAGGTGTCATTGAAGCATTTTTGAGGTGATTGTGTTTGTTGACAAAGTGGACATCTGAGTTGTGATTGTTGACAAAGCAAAACAATGACATACAAATTTGTTGACAAAGAGGATTTCATGGTGGAATGTCAAGTTCAAGAGCTGAGGTCAATGATCCATGTATGATTCAAGAATGTCGATAAAAGGAATGGATGATCTGGAGGCGTTACAAAAGAACAGATACAAGGTGGCACCGTTTTCCAGTGTTTGCCAAATTTTAGGGCCTGGAAATCGGGAAATGAAGAAAAGTGTTTTTGGCAAAAGGACTTGCGCGCCGAGGACTTGGAGTATAGGAAACTTGCGCACCATATGTTTTTCAAGATTAGAAGATCAAAATATGGCAAAGTAAAGAGGTTCGCGCAAGTTTGGGAGTTGGTCGCGCAAGTGTCTAAAATGACAGGGGACTTGCGCGCCAAAACTGGGTCACGCAGGTGACTTGCGTGCCGTCGCGCAGGGTGGTCAGATTGCCTATAAATACTGGACCACCCCTCCTCATTTTCAACGGAGTTCAACACTTTGAGAAATCAGAGCTCCCGTCGCGCATGTGTGGTGGTCGCGCAAGTGGTTAGTGTGGGTCGCGTAGGTGGAGTTGCGCGCCAGTAGTAGAAGTTGTGCGCCAGTGTTAGAACTTGCGCGCCAGTGTGGAGTTGCACGCCAATATTGGTTTGGGCATAAAAGGAAGTGAGTCACGCAAGTTTGAAGTTGAGGAAGCTTGTGTCGTGCAAGTGTCAGAGGAGGACTTGCGCGCCCGTTGTGACTTGTGCGCCGATACTTGCGCACCGAGGTAGACTTGCGCGCCAAGTAAGGTTTGTTCCCGCAGTGTTTTTCGGACTGCGTGGAAGCTGGAAGTTTGCCCGATACCTTCGGTGCAAAGAAATATTCATCTACGGGTGAAAGTTGTACTTCAACAGAGCATCTACACACAGAGGAAGATGCATTCATTCATGAAAATGAAGAGACCTACAGGTCTATAAACTGTGAGTGGATTCCTTCCAAGTGAAGTGAGCTTAGGAAGAGGAAGAAGGTGATTCTCTCCACCGGCAGTGAGCCCGAGAGAGAGAAACAGGGAGTGACCCTTGGGAAAGCAGTGAGCTGACCCTAAACGTGTAAAGGCAGTGAGCCTGGGCATAGAAGTGATCTAGCCTGAACATTGTAATCCACAGCTAGTGAAGTTTAGTGGAATTGGTATGACCAGCAACTTGTCGGCATATGCTCCTTGGACGTAGCCCTTTGCGGTGAACCAAGTAAAATTGATGTGTCCTGTGCATGCTTTACTTTCTGTTTACTTTGTGCAACAGGAATGAGAGAGAAGAGTGTTTTGATTAATAGCAAAACAGGATCAGAATGGGCGTTAATTTTTAATTAGTCATACCCGGATTCACCCCCCCCCCCCCTCTCCGGGTATTCATCCTTGTGGACCTAACAGTTTGTCTCTCATTGTTATACATCCTATAGGTTATGGATGAGCACCATAAACATTCTGGTTTGAATAAGGAATTTCTAGACCCTACCTTGAAGTGGGATGAAAACTATATGGATTTTTTGGTTGGGTTTACACATACCTAGTGAATGAAGAATGTCATAAGGGTTTTGAAAAATATATTGACTAAATCAAAAACACATTATATCATGACACAACCAATGTTGAAGAGTTAATAAATATCTACATGAAATAGATTTTTCATTTTCATAGAGTTCTATCTATTATCGTTTCTTATATGTATTCTCAGTTCACTTCATATTTTTGGACAGGCCTTCATGAGGCACTAGGATCTCATGTCCATTTTAATATTGTTGATCAACCATAGTCAGATGGTCAGAAAGAAAGAGCTATAAAAATTCTTCTGGATATACTTCCCAAATGTGTTAATGAATTTTGTAGGGATTGGGATGATCAATTTGGGATGGTTTAGTTTTCTTATAATAATAGTTACCACTATGAGATCAGAATGGATCCTTTTGAGGTCTTGTATGACCATCCTTGTAAATCTCTGTTGTACTGGTTTTAGAATGGTGAAAGTTAGTTAGTTAGATCTAGTTTGGTTCTAGATATGAAAAAGAAATTAAATCAATTTGATAGCTAATGATTATAGAGTAGAGACTATATATTTCTTATGATGATCATCACTATAGAACCTTGGAATTTTCTATTTCTGAACATGCATTTTTAAAAGTTTCACCTTGGTTGGGTCATCAACGACATTAGACGAAAGTGAATCTTGATCCACATTTTGTGAGACCTATTGAGGTTATTGAGTAGGTAGGGAAGGTTTCATATCATTTAGAACATACACTCTAGAAGATTTTGGTACATAACATGTTCCATTTTTCATAGAACTGCAATTATCTATCTCCTCCAACTCATATTTTATGTTGATGTGATGTTGAGGCTAAACCCAATTTATATGTGACTAAACAACCAGTCATAATAGTTGATTCTGAAGACAAGGTACATCATGGGAGTGTGACACTTTTGTTTCATATTCAATGGAATCAAAATTCTAAATTTAATGAGTTGTGGGAGAGGGAGGCACTTCTCTAAGAGTAGTGGCGTCATCTTTTCTTCATAGGAGCTTCATTATAGTTTTTCATAAGATATAATGTTTCTTTGGTAGGGATGTTGTAACTTACTATTTCTATTTTCAGGTATTCCTTAGCCCCTCTTTTTTATCATGCATTGGTTGGGTTTTGTTTGGGGTTTCCTCAGAGAGAAATTGTAAAAAAAATTAAATTTCTAGGCTAGTGGAAGTTTATAATATAGTATTCCCAAACTATGTGACCTATCAAACAAAATAGTACAAACCCAGGTAGTGGGGTTTTTCATGGTTTGTGCATTGTTTTTTAGATAGTGTTCCATCTTAGGAGTAACTGTGTAACCCATTTAAAATAAGCGCAAGTTTAGGACGTATTGTTTGATCTATCATTGTGGGCCTTCCCAGCAAATAGTGAGTATAGGTTTTTAATTAATTTAATTTTTGAATAAAAATCAATGAACCCCCCTTTAGACCCCCGATGGATAGGAAAGACCAATAAAATATTTTCACCATCCTTGGTTCCCCCCAAGAAGAGTTTTTGACTCCTCATATCCCTCTGAGAAGTGATTTCATGCATGAGGACCACCCTTCATTCTTCTCCTTATTAGTATCATCACCCCAAACTATATATATCCAGATCTATATTGTACCCCCTGAGAGTTATGTGGATACTCATGAGGAATGGTGGATCTAATACCATATGTTTTGGATTATAAACCTAGGTTTGATCCTTTTTTCCAGTTTCCATGATCATCATTCTTTAATGATGAATCCCGGTTAGGGTTTAGTGTTTCAAGATTTGTTGATCTTGAGGTAGGTGTTTCTGTTACAACTCCCAAATTATATTGACCCTAAATTTCTTAATTTAATTAAATTTTTTGAATTAAATTATATTTCTTGATTTCTATTATATTTCATCTGATTTATTTTTGGAAGAAACCAATTCCAATGAATTCGGTTTTTAAAAAGGGTGTTTGGAATGATTATAAAAACCCCCAATTCTATTGAATTGGGGTTTTTTAGGGAAATTGGGGAAATTTAAATTTTTTATTTAAATTTTAAAATTTTTTAAATTAAATTATTGAACATAATTGTGGAAATATGACTTTTTGGAAAATCATGAAAAATTCAAATTCCATTGAATTGGGGGTTTATTATAATATTTTTGGAATTTTGTGTAAAATTAAATTATTGAATTTAATTTGTGAATTTGGATGATGAAATTTAATTGTGAATTGGTTTCAACTAAATTTTTTTAAAATTGATTAAAAATGGTTTTGATATAATCTTTAGCATTTTATCGTGGTAAAAAAGCATGTTTTTTATTAACAACCTGTTATGGGTTTTAAAAGGAGATTTTGAATATTTGAAATGGAAAATGTGATAAAATAAATTTTCTAGTTTCTTGAAAAAAATTCTCATAATTGTTTTTGTACTAGGGACATGTAATCCTTATGTATTTAGTGAGTTATTTGGACCCCAGTTTATCATTTACAACATTATAAAATATAAATATAGCATGTCACATCTCTTATGTAACGGTGATGTGTTTTCTTCGGCCTTAGTTCAACGGGATTTATGTATATATTTTCACATCACCTTATGTGTGGAGTCCCTATGTCCTGAATCTATGGTTCCTTCTTATTCATATGACCATGTAACTCACTTATTTGTATTTCCAATGAATAAATGCCATTATTGAAAACTTTTTTACATTACCTAAAATTTATATAAACTATTTTATATGAAATTTTTTATTTAGGAAATTTTTGAGAAGTTCCATTATTTTATAAATATTCCATATAAATCAAATTAAAAACTTTTCTTAAAATATTTCCATCTTTTTAAGAGTAATGCATGAGCTGTTTTAATTAAGAGTTTAAAATACCAAACCTTATTTTTTTTATTAAAATACCATTATTTGATTAATTTAAAATTGAAATATGTTATGGAATATGTTGTGATACCCCACTAGTATTTTTATCTCACATATTACATGTTCCTTCAGGTGTCATTAGATTATCTCCATGAAGGTTCAACCATGGGTAAATCACCACTTAGAGGTCATTCTAGCTATTGATATGTGGACATGGTGAATTGCATCCTTTGGGGCTGGGGAAGTTTTTCCTATTTTCTGGTCCCTGGTTATTATAAATTGGGTTGTTATTCATTTTTTACTTTTGGTACATATCTCCCTATAAAGTTTCTTTTGTATTCATTCTCTCTTGATTATTTAACTTATGCATTTTTTGTTACAAAATTGTTCCCACTTTGATTTTGTATGACGCTATGTGGTAGTCGCTGACCCATGGGGATTGGGAACTCTCTTTGAATTATGTCAGGGTCCGCTCAGTTATCATGTTACTAGGGTACTCTAGTTGGTTCATGATATTTGGGATCTATCACATATTAAATCGAAGCCAGCAGTGAGATCTATATCATGTTGACCAATTATTATAGGTAACAACTTTTTTTCCGAAAAAATGACTATAAGTTTTGAGAAACATTTGTTTAGTGGGGAATCCCTAATTTATTCATATTTCATGGGATTTTAGATTCGTTTAAGGGGTTCATCTTTTACTTTTCAATTGATAATGAATTTATTCCCATGGATTAGATTCACATGGATAACATAGTTTTAATAATTTATCATTTTTCATATTTTACTTTTATTTATAATCAAATATATAAATATATACAAAAATTTAGATATAAAAAATCAATTTTATAAATATATATTTAAACATATTTACATAAAAAATGTATTTCTAAATATATAAATCATATAAAAATAAATATTTAATATTAATTTTATTTAAAATTAAATATTTTACATTTTATTTACCTTATTATAATGCATTAATATATATATAACTATACAAGTAATTCTTATATATTAATGCTTGTGTGTCAATAAAAGATATATATTAATATGTACATTCAAATATATAAAAATAAATAAATATTTTTAAATATTAGTTCATTTACGTGATAAATATAAATTTGTATATATCTTTGTAAATATGTGTGTCTCTATGTGTGTGTCAATATTTTATGAATACATCATATATAAATTTTTTTTGTTAATTTATAATTATAATTATCACTAAATACTGCGTATTAATGTATTTTTAGAAAATGTTTACAAATATATCATAAATATTTGTATCTACACATAAAATTATATCACTTGTGTAAAATTGTAAATTAGAGATCACCAATAGTTGTCATTAAAGGCCTATAGTAACCAAAAAATGGAAGACTCTTTTGGTCCATCATTATTGCCTATAGATATCTCTAATTGGTGGTTCCTATAGGCTAGATTATAGGTCCCTATAACAACCACCATTTGGTGGATGCTATAGGGGGCAGTATAGTGGTCGCTAATGGAAGACCCAACCATGCCTACAGTGACCGCTATTTGGAAGCTACTAAAGGGAACCCCAAACTGAAATATAGTGACCTTTATATAGAAGAATCTAAATATTTTCATTTTAAAAAAAAACATTACACCATAATTTAAAATACCACAAAAACTATGAAAATTCAAAAATTCAACAAATATATCCATGATATGTAAAATCACCGGCTCAATAATATATTTGTCCAATCATCTTCCAAGATCTACATGAATCATCAAATAAAACAAATTTTATAAAAAATTAAATAATTCATGCGGTAAAAAACCATCAAAAACAAATAATTAAAACGTAATTGAATATTCCAATTAAAATTTAGAACAATAGTTCGAGGAGATTAGTTTGAATATACAAATAGTTTCTACACATTTTTAAATTTCAAACATTATAGTTAGTCGTTCTAGGAAGGCCCCACATTCGATTGATGTTTCCTCTACTCACACATGTAACAAATGACAATAACATGATTTTACTATGATTTTAAATAATTCTTTTCTCAATTTTATGGATATGACCATTAAACACATGTTTTGGTATTTTGAAATAACAAAGTGAATTTCCGATAATCCCATGGAAACAACACCTTGGATTGACATTCTATCAAATAATCACACTCAAAATTAGATATATGGTTATTTTTTACCATTTTTATTTAATTCAAAGATCATTAAGTTTCGTTTGACCCCCAAACACATGTTTGGAAAGAGATTCAATCATTTAAAAACTGCATATTCAGTATTTTAGAATAGACCACATGTCTGATTGATGATTTATATGTTCATACAAGTCCCAAATAATAATAACATGGGTTTCCAAAGATTACCTATCTTTCAGATCTCTTTTTCTATGAATATGTCCACTACAGGTATGCATTGGTGTTTTAAAATAACAAAATAGTGTTTCGGGTCATCCCGTGAAAATGACATCTCAGATTTATTTTTCATATACTTAAGCATGTAAAAATTAATTGTATGATTATTTTGGTCTAATTTTATGGAATTTTACTATTGTTTTATTGGTTTTGACCAAAAAGTAACAGTTTTTAAAGGGCATTAAACCATTAAAAACTGCATGTTCGGTTTTTCTGGGTAAGATACATGTCTGATTGGGGTATTATAGTACCCCCAGATTGAGGTATGTAACCTTTTGTTATGTATTTTTATGTTTTTAAATTGATTAGGTACTGTTTTTAGTGTTTTAAAGGGTTTTGGGAAGGATTGGTAGATTTTTTAAGGGTTCTTCATTTGAGCACGATTAGTGGAAACTGTGCGGCCAGCTTAGGTAACCGTGCATAGTGAGGTAGAGCCAAAGAGGTGGGTGCATGGTATAAAACCTGTGCGGAAATTCTAGGTTAAAAGTTATACTCAAAATAGAGAGATTTATCCTGGTTACTACACATTTTGTCTAACCATATGAGGAAACCCTAAATGACACCCTTTAGATAGTAGGAGTCTCGCAGTTAGTGCACAGTTTGTGTAACGATGTGAGCTGACCAAGTGCGGCTTTAAAAATAGAGATTTAAAAAATACGAAAAATATATATTTACTTGAATGCAAAAATTTATCCTCCCCTCAAACCCAACATGTAATTTTTTATTATCAAGTGTTAGGAGGCCTCTCCCACTCAATTTTGTTGTGATTAGAAGGTATTTCAAGCTGCTGTAAAGGCAAGTCTCTTTTGAAAAGTCTCCTCTATTGGTTATTTCAACTTTTTCTTATATATAGTTCTATCGTTCTTGGTTTTATTGATCTAAATCCGTTTCATGTAGATCTATGTTTTATTTTTCCTAATATGGTGAGTTTTGGTCTTATTGATGTTAGGGAATGGGAACAAAGGTGATTTTGTGGATGTTTCATCAGCTTTCGGTGCGCGGTTCTGTAGTGGGTTGATTTCGTCAAACAATAAGGTAGGTGGATTCTCTCTTTACCTCTTTTGGATATAACATGTAGGATTAATTTAAAATTGAATGGTTTTTTCATAAAACTGAGTGTGATTTTGAGGTAATATGCTTGGTGGAAACCCATTTTGTGTTGATTTGGGGATTTAGTGGAAAATGGGTTATTGTTTGGGGATTTGTTGTTTGATTTTAAAATATTGATTTTAAAATAATTATATTGGTTGATTTATGTAAAATGGTTTATGATAGATGGGTTTCAATAAAAATTTAGTTTTTTTGGAATAAAAAATTGTTTAAGTGAGTTTTCAAAAGATGGGTGATTTATTATAGTGATTTTGAAGGTTTCAGGGATTATTGATTTTCTCAAGGTATTGTTCGGTTTGAAAATTGTTAATTTTTTTATTTTTGTGTTTTTGGTTAATACTATTGGATGGTTTATTGGATTAAGTGGTCATGAAAGGTTGTAAAACTATGGATAATGAGCATGAAGAACCACCATCAATGAAATGGAATGTGGGTGTGAAGTTCCACTATAAAAAGGGGATAAGGCTGGACGTGAAGTTCCACTATCAAGGTGTAACATAGAGCTCATTTTGAAAAGTGTGGGTATGGTTTTGGTAGGTTTTTGAACACGCACAATTACATTGGTTATGCCAATGTGAAATGTGTAACTACATTCTTGGTTTCATTCCTTATAATTTTCTGGATTTGGATCAATTTCATTGGGGTAAGGATATGTTTGTATTATTGTTAATTATTGAACTATTTTTATAGATTTATATAAAAAATTATATAATCATTCTAACTTGTTATATCCTAGTGGAATGTTTAGGAAATTTATTTGGGAAAAACTTGTTGATTATTATTACTCACCCCTGCTTTGGCTATTTGGTGATTTTTCATATGTTTTATTCTAAGACGCATGTAAAGCTAAATAATATCATTTTCTTATTAGTTCATTTTTATCATTGGGTGGCCTTATGGTTATTGGAGAATGGATCTTAGTGTATAGATATGGAGTTGTGTCATAGATTCTTTGTGTTCTATAGTTTATCTTCCACTTGGTAATTTGATTACATATTATTGTGGTTTTTTTGTATCAGTCCTTTGGTATTGTTGAATTGTGATTTTTTTTGATATTAATCATATTGTTTTTTGGTATTGGAATGTTTCGTTTGGAGATTTCATTAAAAATATAAAATCATCCACTGTTCATTCATGAATTCCTTGACATTTATTTCCAACCATTGCTTCCTTAGTAATGTATCCTATGTCCAAGTATCACATCTTATTCTAATCAGTCTAATGAGGAGGGGAGGATTTTATAAGTGGTATTAGTTTTTTTGGTCCTTAACCTTTATGTGAAATTAGTTTCTTCTGTCCTTTGACATCAGTTGTCGGTCTTGGAGTTTTCATTCTTTATTGGTTTATTAATCAAATTGGAATTTTATCAAGAAGTAGGATTGTTGGAACATGAAATGTATAGTATAAAAGGACATAGATAACTCTTTTATGATGAACTTCATGTTACCTGAGAGTTGGTTACATAATTTTTTTGGAGAAACTTATAGGAGCGTGATATCTTTATCATGGTTGTAGCCAATGATATGAACATGGAATACATAGTTGAAATTACATCCCACTATGATTTCATAATTTATTTGGAATAATTATTTATGTGCAGTATGAATTGTTAATTTTGGGAAAATCTTGAAATTGTTTTCGAACAAGCGGTTTGAAAAGCGAATGGGTTTTGTATTTTGAAAATGGTCAATTTTCAGGACATGGTGTATTTTTTTAAAATGGTTGAATATAGGAAATTCCGGCTTTTATAAATCACGATAATGATATATGTAATGTAATTGAACATTAAATTGTAATCCTTTAGTTGAAATGGAGATAGACTAATAGTGATTCTTATATGGATAGAAATGGTACTAGGTAGGATTCGTAGACAGACCATAGGACACTATAGAAAATGTGGTTTCACCTGAGCCCCAGGTGAAATAGTATCTAGTTCAAATCATAGTTTAATATTTCCATGATGTGGAAAGTTTGAATATAATTTATGACTCGGGGAATGTGGATCTCTTCATTCAGATCCAAAACCAGAATCCACCAATCATTTGGGGTGATTTGGAACTGGAATGGTTGGAGGTGTGGTTGAATATGATGAATCACATATTTGATTACCTAGGAATTCTATCATATATCAATCTTATTTTAGGTACATACATGTTAGAATATCTTTCATGGAAGTTGTAGGAGTTGGTGGTGCAAACTGGAAAGGACCAAGGTATGACATGGGAGGGTTTTTTGGAATTATTTAACAAAAAAATCTACTCTTACATGTTGAATGTTCAGCACACAATGGATTTCAACATATTGAAGTAAGAGAATATATTGGAGATAGAATATGAATCTCTTTTTAGGAACATTGTTTTGTTTTCACTATATGTGGAATCTAGTGAGTCCTTGAAGGCGCTAATTTTTTAATCGGAGTTAAGGCAGGAAAGTCATTGAAATATTACGGTGTTATTTTTAAGTGATTATATGAAAATGGTTAATAGATAATTAGTTTTAGAAAGGGAAATCATGGGGGATACCGGCTAGGGAAGCATGTTGGTTTATATAGAGAACATTTGGAACTCTAATGCGGTGATTAAGAGGAAGAGGGACACTTATTTCCAGGGTGGGAGTATGGCTCAGTATCTGATGGTAGGATTAGGGAATCTTCCTTCGAAGCCTCAAAGTAAGCCAAGATTTTTTCAATGTGGTTCTATAGGCCACACAATGTGGGATTGTAGAAAACATCATTGAGTATTTCACAAAATTAAGTATGTTGATAATATTAAATATTATTGTTGTATTGCTCTAAGATCGGGTGTTCGTGACACTCTTCAAGGGTCACAAGCATTTTATGCCTCGATGGGATGAGGGAAGAAAAATAATCTTTTTCAGTAGAGCTGATTTAGTCTCATTATTCTAGGAATACCATGATTCCTTAGTAGGGGAAGTTTTAGAACAATAATAAAGAGTGAAGTGCGGAGATTAAGTAGTTATTTGGAGTTGATATGGTTATGTTGGATGATCAGTCAGGACCATACACGATGTAGGGTATGATTATTTTTAATTATACCTTTATGAAATTATTGTTTGATATAGGTTCTTAATACTCTTTAATTTCCTCTCATGTTGTTTACAGTTGGGTTTCTATTTTGAAATGATGTCTTTTTTTAAAACATCAAACTCATTTCTGTAAAATAGAGTGTTGAGCCTTCTGGTGTACAACATTTAGCATAGTTATTGATAAGATTGATTGGATGTGAGACTTCTTAGTTATTAATAAGGATGTATATGATATAATCATAGGTATGGATTTTTTCATGATGTTTAAGGAGAAAATTGACTGTCATGCATGAACGGTTTGTTTTTCCAGGGGTGATGGGATCAAGATCTCTTTAGAAGATAGAAAAATGTGAAGGTGAGTGAAATAGGCTTGTTGGAACCAGCAGTTGGGATGATATTGTATCAATTAGTGGTATTGTCATTATAATCAATGATGTGTATTGTTAGAATTAGTTTTATGAAAATGGTTGATCAGTTTATGGATGTTTTTTCTAAATAATTCTCTGGGTTACCACTGATGAGAGAAGTGGATTTTACGATTGATCTACTTTTGTGGACCAATCATATATCACATCCTTCTTACAGTATGGAACCAAAAGAATTGAGGGAGTTGATATTGTAGTTGGAGGAGCTAGAAAATGAAGGGTTCATCCGGCCTAGCACATATTTGTTGGATGTATAATTTTATTTGTTAAAAAGGAAGATGGAAATATTTGGTAGTATACTGATTATTTTAAGATTAAACATGTCATGAAAAATAATGGTGATGAAACAGGTAAGACATTGATGGTTGGACTATGCCTTTTCTATGAGGCAACAGATAATATTATGTTGGTCATGAACAGAATGGTGACGAAAAAGAGTTGTCAGAAATCTTATGTCATCCATCATCAACGGTCTTTGTCATTCATGGTGGCTAATCATGTTTTCATGAGAATCTCTCAAAGGTTGGGGAATTTTTAGTTTGGAAAGAAGTGAATATAAATATATGGGTCCTTTTGAGATACTTGATCATTTTTGAGAGGTTCCTTATCAGTTTTGACCACCACCATAGTTCCGTACGATGCATAATGTGTTTCATGTTTACATGTACAAAAAGTATCAGTTGGATCATGACCATTAGATTCATTGGGATCATGTTGAGATAGATCCAGATGCTTCATTGGTGAATGTTTCAGTGTGGATTATAGATAGGCTAGAGAATGTATTGCATGGTAAATGCATCAGTGTAGTTTAGGTTTTGTGGCAACGTGGTCAGATTCCAGAAGAGACTTTGGAGCAGGAGAAAGAGATGGTCGAGAAATGTCTAGATCTCTTTCAACAAAGTATTGGTTCTATATTTTTTGAGGATTGAATGTCCATTTTTGGGGAGAATGTAGTACCCCAATTTTGAGGTATAAAACCATTTTATTTCCTTGTATTTTTATAAATTGGTTTTTTAATGTTTGGGAGAGTTTGTAAGGGTCAATACAATGTTTCAGTGCCTTTTAATGTGTTCACGGTTGAGTATTGTTAGCAGAAACCTTATGGCCATCCTAGGTAACCATGCATAGTGAGGTTGCGGTAAAGGGGTCCATGCACAGTCTTCAAACAAAGGTTCTAGTCCATATAAACTATGCTACTTGAGGTAGTGTAATTTCTTACAGTCTCCAAATGTTTTTTCTAACCATGTGAGGAAAACAATGCATGATACCCTTGAAACAGTAGTAGTCACATCGTTACCGCATGATTTTTCTAATTGTGTAAGCTAACCATGTGTATATTTAATGATAGGATTATTAAAAATGTGACTACTCAGGATTTAACATGAAGCACCCATTCCTCCTCCCACTTGAACCCAATTTGGTATTTCTTGTTCGCAATGGTTAGGAGGCATCACCTACTCATTTTGGAGGTGATTTAAAGGGTTTTATGGGTTTGGTAATGGTGATTCTCCTATAGTAAGTTTCTTGTCATGGTTGTTTTAGGGTTTTCCATATATATAGTTATCTCTCTCCCTTGGGTTTTAAGACCAAGAACCATCTCATGTAGATCTAGGGGTTTTGTTTCCTAAACGGTGAGTTTGGGGCTTTTTGATGTTAGGGAAAGGGATCTAACGTGACCTTGTGGATGTTTCCCCCGGTTTCATTGTTTGGTTAGGTGGTGTGTTGGTTTCCCCAAACCCTAAGGTTGATCTTCTAACTCTCAACTCCTTTTGGATAGAAATATAAGGATTAATTAAAAATTAAATGGTTTTTCCAGAAATTGATTATGATATTGATGTGTGATGTTTGGTTGAAACACATTTTTTGATGATTTGGGGATATTTGGGAATTGTTTTATTATTGAAAAATGGGCTTTGTTGTTTGATTTTAAAATTGTGATTTTAAAATATGTGTCTTGGTTGATTAATGGAAATTGGTTTATGAAATATTGTTTTCAAAAAATGATATATTGATAATTGGTTTCCATAGAAAATGGTTTAAAGGAGTTTCCAATAAATGGGTGATTAATTGTAGTGATTTTCCATGTTGTTGGGATTTTTGATGTGCTCAATGTATTGTTTGGTTTGAATATTTTTTATTTTCTATTTGTTGTGGTTTTTATAAATGATATTGGAATTTTTTTTCTAAAGTGTTTAATCACGTTTGGAAATAGAAGGATAGTGGTCGTGAAGAACCACTATCCACGAAATGAAATGTGGGAATGAAGTACCAATATAAAATGAGGACAAGGGTGGACATGATGTTCCACCATAAATGGAAAACACCTAGCTTGTGTGGAAAAGTGTGGGTATGGTTATGGTATGAATTTAGACACTCAGAATTACTTTGGTTATGCCAGTGTGAAATGGGCTATGAAATGTTTGGTTTCTTTCCTTGGAATTGTGTGGATTTGGATGAATTGCTCTGGGGTAACTATGTGTTTGTATTTTTATTAGTTGTTGAAATTTTTTAATGGGTTTATATAAATTGTTTTAAATAATTTTGGGGATATTTTCTATCCTAGTGGTATGTGTAGGGAAGTCGTTTGGGTAAAACCTAATAAGTATTATTACTCACCCTCTAATTTTTCATTTTAGTGCTTTTGAAAATGTTGTATTCTAAGATTTAGTTAAAGGTAAAGCATCTCATTTCCTTAGTGATTTATCATGATGATTGGGAAGTCTTGTGGCTCCAGGATCATAGAGCTTTTGTGGAGTTGTGGAGTTGTGTCATAGATTCTTTAGGTTTTGTGTTTAGTCTTCCTCTTGGTACTCTGATTATGGATTATTATGGTTTGGTTGTATTGGTATTTTTTTATTGTTGAATTGTGAATCATTTTTGACATGAATCATATAGTTATTTAGGTATTGGTACATTGTGTTGGGTGATTTCATTCAAAGGGGAAAATTTTCCCCCACTGTTTGTGAATCCCTCATAATGTATTTCCATCCTTTGGCACATTGGGGATGTCACCTAAGGCCGATTATCACTTGTGCCTCAAAAAAATCCAATGATGAGTGGTGGAATATTCCACGTAACATCTTCTTACACTCACCAAAAATAAAAATAAAATGGGTGTATTTTGATTTCCGGAAATTACATACTTATTTGTTATGTTTTTTAATGTTAAAAGCACACTTTGGTGTTTTAACGAAAAAAATGTATTTTGGGTCATATCTATAAAAAACACCTCATTTTGAAATTATATTTACTTGACCATTTCAAAATTTACAATGTGAATTTTTTGATTTCACATCATTCATAGTTCATTCAGTAGGTTTTGACCTCTAAACACTTTTTTTAAAGGAAATTAAATTGTTAGAAAATATATTCAGTAATTATGGGTATAGAAAATATTAGATAGAAATTTTTTCTTCTCATACATTCAAAAATAATAATAAAATAGTTGTCTTGTGATTTCATGTCATTATGAACCCATTTTCAATGGATCTGGCTATTAAATGCTTGTTTTGGAATTTTTACACAACATAAGTGTGTTTTAGGATATCCTAATAAAACAGGATCTTAGATTGATTTTCTATCTACTATATCATTTGATAATTAACTATAATGTATTTTTATTATTATTTCATAGTGTTCATAGGTCATGAGGTTGGTTTTAAACCTCAGACACATGTTTTAAAAGACTATAAAACACTTAAAACACACAAATTCAGTCATTCTAGATAGACCAAATGTTAGATTAACATTCATTCTACCCATATGTTTTTTAAATAATAATAACATGGGTTTCCTATGATTTTCCATCATTATATGATCATTTAATATTCATTTAATTGTTAAATTCATGTTTTGGAGTTACAAAAAAAAATCAAAAGTGTGTTTCAGGTTATCCTAGGAGAATGGAAACTCAGGTTTATGTTTTGTATTATATAAAATTTAAAAAGTCACTATACTATTGTTATTTTCTGATTTCACGCCATTATGGGGTTGTTTATTTTGTTTTGACCCTCAGACACACATTTTTAATGGTCATCAAACCATTAAAAATAGTGTTTTTAGTAATTTTGGATAGACCACGCATCCTTTTGATGTGATATCTTCTTATAGATGTCAAAAACAATATTATCATAGTTTTAATTTTATTTTACCTAATTCCATGCTCATTTTAATTTCATCTGACTATTAAACGCACATTTAGACATTTTAAAACAAAAAAAGTTCATTTCAGTCCATCCATTAAGGTAGGGCCTCTGATTTAAATTATACTAACTAAACCATTTCACAATTCATAGTATGTTTTTTTCATCTGATTTGATGGTATTTTAAGGTTGTTCAGTCTATTTATGCCCCCCTCCCCAAAATAAATTTTTAAAGGATGTTGAACCGTTACAATTTTCATATTTAGTCATTTCAGACAGACTAAAATTCCATT
Source organism: Viscum album (assembly GCA_963277665.1). Classification (NCBI taxonomy): domain Eukaryota; kingdom Viridiplantae; phylum Streptophyta; class Magnoliopsida; order Santalales; family Viscaceae; genus Viscum; species Viscum album. Next base: position 1,627,174,801 of record OY728121.1, on the reverse strand, counting down.
TGATGAGTCTTTTACTCATATAGACAAATAATAATAATAATACCACTATCATATGACTTCAAATAATCACAATCATATTTTTAATGGATTTAACCTTTAAATGAACATTTTAGTGTTTTCAAATAATAAAAGAGTGTTTTGGGTAGTACTAGGTAAACAATACTTATAATTGATATTATATCTATTTGGATGTTTTAAAATTCACTTTATGGTTTTTTTCATTAGATTTCATTGCATTCATAAGTTGTTCTATTGGTTTTGACCCTCCCAAACCGTGATTTTAAAGGCCATCAAACCATTAAACACCAAAAAAGATGTTGTTTAAAAAAAATAATACATATGAATGATGATTAGCATACTTTTAAACATTAAAAATAATAATGAAGTGGTTTTATTATAATTCAACATCATTGTGAGCATGATTGATATGTATTTAATTCTTAAAAGCACATTTTGATGTTTTAAAAAAACAAGAGTGTATTATGGGTCATCGTGAAAAAACAACACCAGTTATTAACCTTCCATTTACTCAAATATTTCACAATTCACTATATAGCTTTTTTTGTTTAATTTTACAGCATTTTTAGGGCATTTGATAGGGTTTAACCCCAAAATGCTTGTTTTTAAAGGGAATTAAATACTTAAAAATACAACATTTGGTAATTTCTAAATGACCTCATATCTGATTGATGTGTTTTAGGCTCTTATATGTAAAAAAAAATTATATGATTTTACTATGATTTAACATCATTCCTAGCCCATTTTCAATGGATTTGACTTTTAAATGAACATTTTAGTTTGTTAAAATAAATAAAGTGTGTTATCATTCATACTCAGAAGACAACACATAATATTGATGTTTCATATGATGAAAAATTTCAGAATTATACGTAAAATTGTTTTCATCTAATTTCATGGTATTTAGAGGTATCTAGGTTGGTTTTTACCCTAAAACGTATATTTTAAAAGAGTACAAACTGTTAGAAACTACTTATTCAGTCATTCCGGATATACTACATGTCCAATTGATTTCGTGACAACTCTAACGCATAAAAAATAATTATAATATGAATTTACTATTATTTCACATCATTTTAAAATATTTTTCTATGTATATAATCCTTAAACTCATTCCTGGGGTTTTAAACCAATAAAAGTTTATTTTGGTTCATCCCCGAAAAACAACATCTTGGATTTACGTTCGGTCTACCTAATAATTTCACTATTGACTATATGGTTGTTTTCATCTGATTTTATAGCATTTGGAGGTTATTCAGCTATTTTGAGCCCCCCACATACAATTTTCAAGTGTTTAAGACTATTAAAAATTTCATATTCAATCATTTTGGGCATATACCTCTTCCAATTGACATCAAATCACACATGTCACAAATAATAATAAGATAGGTTTATTTTGATTCGAAATCATATTGAGCTTATTTTCTATAGATTTAACTGTTAAACAAATGTTTTTTCATTTTAATGCAACATAAGTGTTTTTTGGGTCATACCAGCAAAGAAACACCTCAGGTTGATGTTTTTACTACTTAAATGTATCACAATTCCCTGTACAAAAATTGTTTTATATTTCAAGATATTCATAGGTCATGGAGTTAGATTTGATGTGAAGAAACAATTTTTTAAAAGGATTAAATCCTTCAAAATATAGATATTCGGTCATTCTAGACACACCCTATGTCATATTAATGTTTCATGGACTCATACAATTCAAAAATAATAATTAAATGAGTTTTCAATGATATCAACTCATTCTGAGGTTGTTTGTTATGGATCTGGTCGTTAAATGCATGTTTTTGTGTTTAATAAAAATTTTATTTGAAGTTATCCCATAAAAAAAACCTAAAATTAATTTTTTTCTACCCAACCATTTAAAAATTAAATATATTGTTATTTTTTTATTATTTTACAGCATTTGGAGGTCGTTGGGTTGTTTTTGACCCCCAGAAACATGTTTTCAAAGTGTTTCTAAGCCTTTAAAACTATTTATTTAGTTTTTTCAAGCATACTACAGGTCTTATTGAAAGAAAATATTTTCATACACATAAATAATAAAAAGATCACATCTTTATTGGGGATTTACATCATTTTTATGCTTTTTTATTGATTTGACAATTAAATACAAGTTTTAGTGTTTTAAAACAAGAAATGTTTATTTCTGGCCATCCCAAGGATATAACACATTGGATTAATTTTGTGTTATCAACCATTTAAAAATTCACTATATGGTTTTTTCAACTGATATCAGGAAATTAAGAGGTTTTTTGGTTGGTTTTTACCCCATACACGTGTTTGTAAAGGGAATTAATCCTTTAAAAGCGGCATATTTGGTCATTCTGGTGAAACAAAATGTATTAATTTCATGTCATATCCTTTTATAATTTATGAATAATAATAAGATGGGTTTACTATGATTTCACCTCTTTCCAAGGTCGTTTTCTATGGATATGACAATTAAAAAAATGTTTTGGAGTTTTAAAACATAAAATGTGCATTTTTAGTCATCTTAGGAAAATAAAACCTCAAATTGATATTTAATCTATTCAACCATTTTAAAATTAACTAAAAAGTTATTCTCTTCTATTTTAATGACATTAAAAAGTCGTTCGGTTGGTTTTTACCCCCTGACACACATTTTTAAAGGGAGTTAATGCTTTAAAAACCACATATTCAGTCATTTTAGGAATAAAGCAAGTTTGGTTAATGAAACCTCCACTTATAAACACCACAAATAATAATAATATAGCTTTCATATGACATTACCTAATTCTGAGCTTGTTCTCTGTATATATAACCATTAAATTCCCTTTTGGTGTTTTAAAATAACAAAAACGTATTTTAGGTCATCTTGAGAAAATAAAACATCATATTGGTGTTTCATTTGTTAAACCATTTCAAAATTTTCTTTATGGTTGGGTTTATATAATTTCATGACATATAGAGGTTTTTTGGTTTATTTTTACCCCCTGATGCACATTTATAAATGACAAAAGACCATTAAAACCACAAATTTGGTCATTCTGGGTACACTACATGTCTGATTGACTTTTTGTTTACCCTTACACATCAATAAAAATAATAATGTTTTTCTCTAGTATTTCACCTCATTTTGTGGCCATTTTCTATTGATTTGACCATTAAATGATCATTTTTATATTTTAAAACTATAAAAGTTTGTTTTTGGTCATTACACGAAAATGAAACATTTTATTTTTTTTCTGTTTTCACAACCATTTCTAGTGTCATCATCTAATTTCTTCTTTCTGATTTCATGTAATTTAGAGGTCTTTCATTTTGATTTTACCCTAGACACATGTTTTTAAAGTGTGTTAATCATTTTAAAAAAATCTAATTTAGTTATTATAATAATTCCTCAAGTAATATTGAAGGTTTTTATACACATACACATCAAAATTTATGCTAATATGGTTTTCCTATGATTAATATCATCTAAGGTCATTTTATATCGATCTGGTCATTGAATGCATGTGGAATTTATTTAAAATAATAAAACTTAATCTTATATCATCCAGGTCAAATGAAACATTATATTGACATTTTTATGCACAACCATTTCCAAAACTCGTTTTAAAATGTTTCTATCTGATTTCATGATATTTATAGTTTGTTCGGTTGGTCCCCTCGAAAATGTTTTTAAAGGGCATCAAACCTTTTAAATTTGTTTATTTAGTAATTTTGGGAACACCACATGTTTGATTGTTGTTCTATATAGTCGTAGATGTCCAAAATAATAATAAAAGTGTTTTCTTATGATTTTACCACATTATATGGTCATTCTCTATGAATCTGTCCAATAAACACATGTTTTTTTGTTTTAAAACAAAAAAAAGTGCATTTTTAGTCATCGTGGAAAAAATGACACATCATATCAAAATTACATCTACTCAAACATTTCAAAAATCATTGCACAATTTTTTTTTTCTAATTTCAGACTATTTAAAGGGTGCTCGGTTGGTTTTGACCCCCACTACAAAAGAAACTCTTATACCAATAAAAATTTATTGACAAATGATATATCTATTGGTAAAAATGAGAAATTCCAACAGATATTAAATTTTATTGGTATAGATTTTATGCACGAACAATTATTATTACCAAATATTATATCTTTTGATATTAATTGTTTAACACAAACAAATCTTTTACCAGCAAATGAATCTATTATTATTTATTTTTATTATCAATAATTTTTTTACAATTATAAAAATCTGTTGAAGTAAATTATCTAATAACATAAAATATTTTACCAAATATATATATATATATATATACACTGATATATATATATTTTTCAATAAATGTTATAAATAATAAATATTTTAATAAAATAATATAATCCAATGTTATTAATGACACATTATATGTTAGTGATAATATATATTTCTAATATAAAATTGATGATAAATGATTATAATTTTTGAAGATTTGAATAAGATCGAATTTAGTAAAAACTAAAAAAAGAAATTCATGTATATATAATTTCGTTTTATGTATATAATATTATTTTTTATTCAAAATATATATAAATTTAAAAATTTTATTATATATAAATTATATTTAAATTTATTATACATCATGATTTTTTTAAAATTATACAAATAATAAGACACTCTCTTTCCTAAATTAATAGTCTTGAAACACATTTTCAAATGTTAATTTAATTTTCTTATAAAAAATATGTTTATTATTATTATTTTATTTTATTTTTATGTTTTACATTTCATTCTACCTTCCACCCATTTGTCTCCCCTACCTATTTATGTTGCGCGCCCAGCCAGAATAACCCTAGTGTCTTTCCTCCGTCCTCCTCCAGCCATGGTTTATGCCTTTTCTACTTCCGATTTCCGACGTGGTATCCTCTAGTTAGCATTCCTTCTCCACTACTATCTTATTATTCTATTTTAATTGTTATTTCCTTCTATTCCTCATGGTGTGCATGACATGTCTGAAACCTGCTAGAGGGGGGTCCTTGGCTCCCATGCTACCTTCCCTTGATGGTGTTGTCCCTCCCTTTATCCTATGTCGGATTCCTTGATTTCCTAAAATTTCTCTATATCCAAAGGTTTTAGGTTTAAAAAATGGAGCTTTGACTCTGTCAATTACTCCATCGAAGTTCGCAACATTTTCTTTCGTTCATGACATATCAATGGTGGCTCATTTTGAATGGCGACATCCCTCAGATGGCGCCTTAAGCTAATTCATTAATAGAACAAGGGATCTTTAGAATCAATCTATAGTGAGTATACTTGATCCATGACACTTTCTAATATTTTCAAAGATGAATATGATATGGATTGTTCTTGAACCAGTATGCATATTTCCTTTGATAATTTCATATTCAATATTTTTTGTAGGTTGTTTGAGTTTTATATGAATCGAGATTCAGCTTCCTCATCCATATGGGTATGTCTCCCTGGTTTACCTCTCTCTTTTCAAAATACATCTATTCTTAGGATGATTTATCATTTCCACTCATGTCTATGTGGAGTAAGATGATTTAAAGGCCCATGTGGAGTATATTTAGATTGAAATTGATGGGTAGTATTGTTATTGGAATGATTTTTTCTAGGAATAATTGTTAGATTTTTGTGCATCTAGCCATCTCCTAGGTTATCTTATCGAGGAATATCACCACCCGATGAGTGATGATCTTCTTGGAGGTGTTGCTTTAATTTCTTCACCTACCCTTGTGGTTGCTATAAATATTTATTATTGAGGTTTTGACAATTCATCCTCAAAATCTAACCTAGTGTCAGAGAATGACTTGTATCATGCAAACTCTGTTGATGTCAATGTAAAATTTAGGAAAAATTATATCTCAATAAAGCATTGAGGGTAGTGGATAATATATTCAGGGGTTTGGATTTATATATTTTTATAGCCTTATAGTTTGAGAAAATATTAATTCCAAACATTCCATTACCCAGAAGAAAAATTTATATTTATCACTATTGAATCATGTTTTCCTGATTTTATATCATCACCAAATGCTTTTTTCTTTTGAAGGTAATGTGAGTTTATAAACATAAGTTGAACATGTGAACCTTTATCTGATGGATTGGGCCTCTTTAAAGTGTTCAATTTGATTCAAGATGTCCACAGTAGGGGCTTGTGAGCAACTCATACTAGATTCAAATAAAGAAATTGAGGGTTATTGGGTTTAAAATTGTGCTGCACTAATGTAGTCTCTCATATATAAACACTTTACTTATGTATTTCATTACTTAGTGTTGCAGTTTCTTTGCATGATTCATCAGTTTTTCTGTAAGTCCATTTTTTATTTTTTTGTCACTTGATTTTATTTATCTAAATGGATTTTTGTATTGTTTTCTTGGTGTAATGAATTATTATACAATCTAGAAATATTTATGAGCTTTCTCTTGGTGTTACTAATATTATTCGGTGGTGCCTATACACAAACACATAAACAAATGTATGCATAAACTTGCATAAATTTATAATGCTTTGAAGGATTTTATATATACATTTCTAAGAGGGATTTGGTTATATTATTAAAATATCCAATTATTTAGTTGATTCATATGATCTATGAAATTGTAGGTACGTCCCTTGTTGTTTCCCTTAACATTCAACCTAGCTAGGAGAACACATTTTCTTTCATAAAAAAAGAATGCCAATATTTGTCTTCAACCAATTTTACTCTCAACTTGATGACTAGATAAATCTATTTTAGTAAAACCATCATTACTTTCCTTTTGATTCATCATTACTTACATCCTTTTGTGTAAATTTAGAACATGAAAAACCTATATGTTATTAGCTTATCGATCCATAGTCTACTTATCCCCAATATTTAGGCTTTCAAGAAAATCCTTAACTTTAGGTGTGATATTAAAAGGATCAACTACCCATACCTTATCAATAATCATCTCATCCCAATGAGTGGTATTCACCACAACCTATGAATTCTACCGAATATCAATGGCCATGGAAAATTCATTTTGAGGTAGATTCAAAGTGGCCAAGATATGATTTATGCTCTCTAATAACTAGATACATAAAAATGGAATGTAAATAAATAACATATTCTCTAAAATAAAATTATCTAGGGTGAAATATTTTATGCCTAATATTCGGCGCAATAATTTCTTCTCATTCTTTCTCCTTTCTTGATATTGGCTTCATTGGAGTTTTGTTTAATGTTCTAGGAAGATTGATGCATTTCTACATTTATTTGATTTGGGTGTGATGATCTCTCTTCATGTAGTTTTTTAGTTTTTCATTGAGGGTACTCAAGGGTTCATGTTTTGTGAGGGAGGAAGTAACCTAAAGACTCACTATAGTGTGGGGAAAACATGATATTTTTTCATATTGGATGTGGGTTTTATGGGAATACACACATGAGTTCAAACTTTTATGGGCTCATCCCACCCTACCCTGCAGACCACGTTCCACACCTCTATCACGAGATGCTCTAAGATAAAACTTGAGAGTGGGTGGCTAAAATGTATATGCTATGGCTAAACTGGTTCCTATAAGAAGTTGGTTAAATATTTTCAGGGTGGTTGTATATTCCTCACCTTTATAAGAGATAATTTTCATTAATATTTGGATATTTTACTTCATTTTTAGAGTATCATGGGTTGGGTTGTAAATTGAAGGGTTTTAGGATGAGAAGAATAGTAGATTAAGAGGAATATGGCGAGATGAACAAGGTAACCATGTTACTTGTGGTCCTGTCCTATGAACCTAGTGGGATGCAGGTGGTGAAGTTGGTTCTCTTTGAACCACTGGGTACCTAAGGGTATTGTAATTTAACCTATTGGACACCAGTGAATATCCCAATAAAAAATAGTCCATTGTTCCTTTCAAACAGGTGAAGATCTCCATTTTCAAATTTCAAGTCTTTTGAATCCCTTCAATTTTTTCATGTAACTTCTATTATATATACTGATAGTTTTTTTATATGTTTATCAGTGTTAAAAATGTATTTTCACTTTCCAGATTTACTTCCCTCAAATGGTTGTGATTATGGATTAATTGGAAGCTTTTTATACATGGTCTATTGAGTCAGATTTTACCGGATAATGGATTAGAAACTTGGTGACCTTTATTTCTCCTTGATATGTGTGTTAATGTCATGTATACATGAAATCTCATTCAATTCCTTGATGGTGAAATTTCACCACTGCAACTTTAACTTTATTTAATAAATTGTTTAGCGGCATGGGGTGGAAAACCAACACAAGTCTCATATGGGTTTGATTAGTTTATAGAATTTTGAGTTATGAGTAACTCTTAATTTAAGTTAATGTCATTATAAATGTTTTTTGGTCACATGTTATCCAATTCATGTCTTATATAGTTTTCATTTTCTTAACATTTTTGAAGCCATCAGTTCTTCTAGACAATTTTCAATTATTGTGCTTAGTAGTTTTTTTATATCACACCTTATGGAAATTGTTTTGGTATTCTCTATATAGTCTTGTTGTGTTTATTATGGTTAATATTATGGTTATTGTGGTATTCGTTGTATTATTTTGTGGTTTCTATTTCCACTAGTAATATTATCCCCTTATTATGGTCATTGGATGATAGTTTTATATCTTTTCTTATTATTTTTATATCTTACATTTAAATTAAAACTATTTTCTAGTTATTTTTTTGTGTAATACGAGAAAGATTATTCATGTCTAATGCAGAGAGAGTAGAGAGATGTTCTACTTAAATCATATAAGGGTGGTCTATTACAGTTAAAGGATTGATATTGAAGTTGTGCATGTCTTGATCCACTGCAGTAGATAATAGCTCATATGATGTTTTGGGGATTCCAAGATAATGACGTTCAATTTTTTCCGGAAAAAAGATTATAGTTGAAGTTTCATTTAGTTCCATGTAAATTATCTCTTTGTTTGGACATGTTTATAGATGTTTGTAATATGTTTCTTGGAGTTTCTTGTCTTTTTATAATGCTTGAACATGTATTTAAATAATATTGGGATGTGATTTCTCAAATAATACTTTGGGTTTTTTGGTGTTTTATATAATAAAATTTTATAATTATTATATAATAAATATAATATATTATATATAATTATATTAATATATATAATAAAAATTTTTAAAAATAAATATTGGAATACCAATAGTTAGAGTATAATATAAAAATAAATATTAATTTTCAATACTGTTTATAATTGTTAATAATATTACTAACATATTTATATCCACATTTATTAGTTGTTAATCATTTTTACCTAAATATATATTATCTGTTTGTGTTATTATAATTACAAAAGAATCATTTTATCTATCACAATAAAATTTAGCAACAGAGTTTTTACCAACAGTTTAGTGACATGACAATATTTTTTGGTAAAATGTTTTACCAAAAAAATCACTTTTTCCAATAGATATACACTTGTTAGAAAAATATAATTAATTTTTAGTTCCCATAACACATGTTTTTAAAGGACACCAAACCTTTAAAAACTCCTTATTCAGTCATTCAAGGTAGACCACACACTCGATTAATGATTCTTATACTTTTACATGTCAAAAATAATTATGATATTGTTTTCCTATGATTTCACATCATTCTGAGGCCATTCCCAATGAATCTGACCATTAAACTCATATTTTAGTGTTTTAAAACATTAAAAGTGGGTTTTGGGTCATCCCATGAAGACAAAATAACATATTTATGTTCTATCTCCTAAAATATTTTACAAATCATTTTAACGTTTTTGTTTTATGAAATTAAAACATTCATATTTTTTCGCTGATCATGATGGTTACATGCACGTTTTGGTGTTTTATGATAGTAAAAGTGCATTTTCGGTCATCCTAAGAAAAGAACACCTCTAATGGACATTCCATCTATACAAGAATTTCAAAAATCACTCTATCATTGTTTTTGTATGACAACACATTAATATTGAATCATATATGGATGTTTTTATATGAAATTATGATGTATGACTCATTATTTTCATTCTTGTAAAATATTAGAAACATAAAACGCATTTTAAGTATACATCTATAATGAAAAATTAAATATTTAAATGGTGATTTTAATTACCTAATGCATGGGGTGAATACAATTCTAGATCACTAATGAAATAATCGTGATATCTAGTAATTGTATTTGGAGCCTAAAATATATATAAATATTATTATCTTAAGAATATCAATAAAAGTAAACATGAGTACAATTTATTTTATTTTTTACCTGTGACACCACTTGTGTACCATCAAAAGATTGTTGCAACATCACTTCACCTAAATGTGCTGAAATCTGTGAAAAAAATAAAAAATATATCACTTAGAAAACTTTTATAGTCTTCATTTATAATACCGGGGAAAATAAATATTTCAAACATGGAAGTTTCTCTATATAAGATGTTATAATTTGAAGAAATTTAGACAAAAACCACTAGGAATTGTAGGATAAATATGAAAATGACTGGGAATTTATAACCATTAAAATCTAAGAACCTGAAATTAAAAGGAAATATCCTTTAATGAATGTTAGTAATGGATAAATTAAATAACATACCCTTCAAGTACATGCCTACAATTAAAATTGATTAGAAAAGAACATAATATATACAATTGATGTGAATATTAATGATATGATTCCAGAGATTCCAACATCATCTGAAATATTATAGCTTAAATAATATTTTTATGACATAAATAAATAATCATCCACTTCATTGACCAGGTAAAAATAATATAAGAATAATATGATAAATAGAGTACATGTATATTAGTTAGTAAACTTATAACCTAAAGGTGAATTTTTTAATATAAGAATGTCATCCAATGGTTCATTATTTTTAATAAAAGGATCTAAAAATATATAAAATTGTGGAAAAATAAAAAACTATACCTGAAACATACCTAATTCAATATGAATAATATGGTTGGGATGTTAAGGTTAACTTTCATGGGTAAGTATCTTGGGTTGTTGGTTCTCCTGCAATAATGGGTGGATTGGAATTTTCTTCATAGTCATTAGAGGAACCTGAAATTAATAAAAAATAGATGTCAATAATTAATTAAATCAATTATTTGGGAAATAAGTTTGAAATAAATGATATATATATATATATATATATTATTTTTTAGAATATTATATAATGATTTGTTAATCACTATTCCGATTTCAGTATACTGACATAATGCATTTCCTTCACTGATTATATTTGAATTTATTTATTATGTAAAACAGTAATATCATAATAATCCACATATTCTATGGAAGAAATAAAAATTATTGAATGAAAAAAAAAATTACATTTCAATAATGTTTAGTTCCATATTATTTCAAAAATGATGGAAAATAAATATATAATGAGGTTATGTAAACCTAAAGATAATGAAGATAATAAATTCAAATTTTTTAATAAATATGACTAATATTTTAATAATTCAAGTGATAGAATATTATGATTAAAAATAATAAATGTATAACTCAAACTAGTATTGAGAATAAAAAACTATAATGATGTAAAATATTATAATGTTAATAAATATAACCAATGGATTTAAGTACTAAAAATGAATCAATGTAAATCATAATGGATTCCCATTTGGTTTTTTTATCATACAAGTTGATTCATCACAAAATTTATATCACAAAATTGTTATTAGAAACCATAAATATATGGGATGAAATGGAGTTAGGGGTTCAAGAAACATCCATATCCATCAAGTCAGTTGAACATGAATGATAAATTTGTTGATCGTGTTGTAATGATAAAAGATTTAAATCATTTTGAATAATAATTATTTAGTTAATTATAAAGGAGAATATTTTTTTTGTTACACTTCTCATTCAAAAATAAAATTTTGAAAAACATTACCATTTACAGTTATTAAATTGAACATGTCCATTAAATTTTCAAATAGCATATGCCTACATTGGAAAATAAAAAAATAAAAAAATAATAAATTTAGATAATAGTGTAAACATATTTTATAAAAATATTATCTATAAATTTAGTGAAAACATTATTATTGATAGAGTATCAAGTATAGACAGAAAACGCATAATATATAGTAAACTACTACAAATGAACCTAGAAAAATTCCAAAATTCCAAAATCAACTAACATAGCTGTGATTCTATAAAAAAACTCATTACTATCCATGCCATGAAAAAAAATTAAAGAACACATAAATTCTAATAAATTTATAGAAACACAATTAATTTTAATGGTGATATTTATTCAAATAGTGAAAATACGAGTCTATTGGATACTTAATTAAAGAGGTATGGGATAAAGAATAATAATTAAATAGGAGAGTTAATAAACATTAATTCACTTAAAATAACATGTATTTGTTTTTTTACAAATCCTTAATGGAATTATACATAAAATAATTCCAAATAAATGAAAAAGGCATATATTTATATAATAAAAATTGAGGGATGCATGTTTTCTGGACAATGAAAATAATGATGAAACATATAAATCAAACCTATTGAGGTGATAAAGTGTCAACACTCATTAATATTAAGGATTTTTGGAATCAAAGTAAATAATAAAAAATTGAAATTGAACCTAATAGGATGAGAAGAGGACTCACCTTTGGATTTAGGAAATGTTATAATAAACAAACATTGGGGTTCGGTTTAGTCTACAACTTATATACTTCCCCTCAGACCTTCTCCTCCAACTTCTCAAAGAACATCATTTCAAATAAGTCTCATTTAATTGACATTAAATCAACATATTGTTGTTGAAAAAATACATAAAAGATGAAGTGGGATATTTATTACCTCTTTTGTCTTGGGTGGGATCTCTTCATTGCTATATCTGAAGGGGTTTAACTTGTTGGGGGAAGCACTAGACTTCCCACCACATGTCCCAAAAGATCCATCATGGTTATAGCTAATAAAGTGAAACAAATATATTAAGAGTCCGGAAAATCATATTGAAGGAACTGATCAATCAATCACTTATTTGTGGAAATAAAAATTACCTCTTATTTTCATAAACAATTGTATTCCTTGAAAACATATTCATGGATTCATGTAGCTAGACAATGTTATTACATTCAATAAGTTCATCATATATCTGAATCAGATACTCGAAGTAGGAATATTTGATAGTAGTTGAAGGAATATTATAAGGCCACGACCTTAAACCTTACTTAATATTGAATTAAATGAATAATTCACATTAAGGATCTTTTCAGGTTTAGAGTTTTAGAGAATTAGGACATAACTATTACATCTCAAAAGATTACAAAGTAGACACTTCTACTAAGTTTCCATAAAATAAAAAATATTAAAAAGAAACATGTCTAGTTCCATGTTTTAGATAGCATGACATTACCTTGATCCCATCCTTGACCCAATTCCACATTAAGTCCTATGAAAAACCTTTCAAAAAAACATGGGGTGAGCATAAAAAGCTCAGCAAGGGATACACAAAGAATGAAAACTGTTAGTTTTTAAAACAACAAGTAAACCATGTATACTTTATCAATGTAATACCTTCACCTTTATGAAGTATTTAAAACTCTTCACTGAATAAAATATCATTACTTACAATTTTGTAACCAAAAGATTACCCTAAAACCCATATAAAGAACACATAACATATAAAGGTAACTTGGTACATAAACATACTTAAGTGGAATAACCATACGGTCGACTTCCACACATATCACTTAATGGAATAGCCATTCGGCCAACTTCCATACATACTTAATGGAATAGCCATACGGCCGACTTCCATACCCAATGCATTGGAGGTTATAACATAACCACCCATCCTGGTATTCATGACACCACCCATCACATGGTTTATCACGTAACCACACATACAATGTCCAAGTACCATCATTAAACATAAAATATTGAAAATATAAACATTTCAATAACAACATTTCATTTTCAATCACAATAAGTAATTCCAAGATATTGAATTAAGTAATCCATTTTCAAAAACCATTTAAAAGAGATTTTTGAATAAAAGTGTCCCAAAACACATTGAAGATTTTAATGGAATTATAATTTTAAAACATTAATGTACATATAAATAAATACTGAAAACCATTTTGAAAACATGGACATTAAAGATAAAGATTTAGAATAATGAATCTTTAAAACATTTAAAACGATATTTTGGTCAAAGAGTTTTTAACCAAATGAGAGACTCTTGAATATAAATAATTGATGAATAACATGTAATATGATCTTTATAATATCATGATAATAAATGGATTCAAGATATAATATGTCAAAGGACAGTATACACACCATATAAGAGTCAATTGGTGCATAACAACAATGAAGTCCCAATAGAAATGTAAATTGAGATGAAATCCATTATAAAGATGGTATCCTTAAATTAAGGATAAATATATCATATAATTATGTGTGAGAAATATAAACACACCCCATATAAGTGGATATTAAGTGAGAAACAATCATTGTAAATTCACATATAATCTTGAAAAAAACCAATGACATAGATATTTAACTCAATGAAATGATATTGAGTTATGATTTCCCATACAAGTTCGTATGAATTTATCAATGAGATGATTATGTGTAGAAATACTATATCGACAAAAAGGTTTGTGGAAATTACAAAAAAAGGATTCCAAACATAATCTTCGCATAATAAAATCAAGAAGTAGAGGTTTAACCCAAATAATTGAAAGTGGGTTAAGAAGTTCCCTTATAGAAATCCGATAGCCTAACGACGTCACTTTAAAATTAAGAAAATGAGTTGATGAGAGAGAAAATGGTATATCATCACATGGAAATAAAATTTACATAAATAAGGATATATAATAACATATCCCAACATAATATTATGTGAACTAAAAGACATAACAAAAGAAGTCTTTTAAAAATAGGAGGGTGAAAGGTCCCCTTACTGAGTTGGGTAACTTTCGAAACGTACACCCCATGGAAGAAGGGTCATAAAATGAAGATGTAAATACCCATAAATGAAATTATACTAAAAAAATTGTATAATAATGGGAAGTACATACACCACTCAATGGAAATTGTGGCAAACATAGCATAAATGTCACAAGAATAAAAGTGAGATGGAAAATCCCTTACGAAAACACGGCAGCCTAACAGCGCCACTTAAAACATCCGAAAATGGATTTATGAGATCCAATAGGGTCTCTCGTAATATGAAAATAAAAAGTGCAGTATGTGTAATATAAAATAACATCCCCAAACATAATAAATATGAGCTTAAAATAAATGACATAAAAGAGAGTACTTAAAAAGAAAGAGAGAGGTTGGATCCCTTACCTCGTGTCCGACATGACTCGATCGTTATTTAATATCCTGAATAATAAAATTTGGTCAGTTTATAATTGATTAAGGACCTACTTTAAATATTATTATTCAGTTCATATCACATATTATAATGTTATAATAATTGGTTAAAAAGTGAGTTCATATCAGACATTTTTTTCGATGATCAGTACATGAGTAAAAATTGAACTTGTTGGAAGAGAATTTTCCATGTAGTTATAGGTAAATCATATCCAGAATAGTATTTATGTTTTAAATATCATATATATCCAGTATATATACATTTTATACTATTCCATAGCATTTGGAGATAAATAATTTAAAGCAACGTTCATGGAGACGGTAGGTCGTTCGTACGCATGAACGCTACTTTCATTTTTTGTCATATTAATGGGATTAAAATAAAATGAGAGATATATATATTATAATTCCAGAATGATATCCATAATTTAGATGTAATATATTACATATATATCCATTATATATAAGTACTTATAATATTACATAACATTTGGAGATAAGAAATGAAATGTACCTTTCATGGAGATGGTAAGCCGTACGTACGCATGAACGCTACTTTCATTTCTTTTGTTTTTGTAATAAATAGAATGAAAAAATAATGATATAAAGGTATATTATAATTCCAGTAGGATAACATATGTAATACCACTAATTTAATCCTTTATACATCCCACATATGGCATTAACGAATCAAATCACTTTGAGGGGGCGGTAGTCCGCACTTCCTAAAATGAAGATATCGCGTTTCCCCATAATGGAAACCATAAAGGTATTCCATAAATGAAAAATAAAGAAGCTTAAGGAAAACATGAATATATTATATATCATATATAAATATAGTGACATCTTAATGGACACATTTTAAGGTGTTAAAATAATATTGAACAATCATCGTTTCGTGAGGCAGTAATTCGCCATCCCCAGAAACAGTATTTTCTTTAACCATTAGACGAAGGTGTGTGTAAGTTTAGCTAGATTAAATCACATAACAACATCCTAGTATATTGAAGATACTGGTTTTGTTACAAAATAAAATCATAAAAAGAGTTTAGGGGGTTGGAGAAGCAAAATAAAACAAAAGAACACAAGGGAAGACATTACCTTTAAATCGGGTAACTTCCTTTGATTTGAGATCAAAGGCTTCCTTGGAAAGGATTATTCCCAAAGTGAGTCTTCAATGATGAAGATAGGGATGTGGAGAGTTGAAATGGTCAGGGGTTGGCCGATCCAAAGGCTTGAGAGGTGTTTGTAAGGTGGTAGAGGTGGGGGCCTTTTATAAGGGGAGAGGAGGGGCACTCTTGGAAAGTTACAAAATGTTACTTTATTTTCAAATGATTATCCGATTTTAAAGGTCCCACATTGATTTATTTCGAGGATAAGGTGGTAAGGGTTCGAAATATACTCATTAAATAGGTCTTTGACAAGTTTAAGATATAGGTTTAACAATATCTTTTCATTTTATATAAATCCTTTATTAATGAGGTAATCGCTGCATCATGATGATGTCATAAATAATTTAAATTATTTAATGTCTAAAAATTATAAAAAAATTATCATGATATATGAAATCTTTTTATATTTCTAATGAATATTTATAGTAAAAAATATGACTTGTATAACACCATTTAAAAATTGTATTAGTGAAACATCTCATGCTTGTGACATTTTTATTTTAACTTTAAATAAAAAGTTATTTATGTCATTTTCCAACCAAAGTGGCTCCATGGGGTCCCCAAGTTGACCCATGTATTTTCTTTGTCGGATATGACACATCCAATGAGGGTAGGACATGTGTCTAGGTCATTTCATTTAATTAAAACATTATTTTTACCTTAAACTACACTAATTACCTCTAATCGCGATTAAAAACATAAAAGTTACTAATCACAAAAGAATTATTTTAATCCCATTGAACCACATTTTACATATTAATTACAACCATGTATGTTGGATTTTTTAAATTCAAAACACAGAGGTGCCAAAGTTTCTTTTAAATGAAAAATCAGTTTCTTTAACTACCACTTAGTGATTTCAATATTCATTAAAAATTGATGTTTTTCAGAAAAATACCAAAAATTCACCCTAAGCTATATTTGAAATTCCGAACTCAAAAATCATGTCTATTTTAAAAAATTAAAAACTTATAAGTTGAATTAATTAATTTCATAATTATTTCCCGCTGTCCAAACAAATTGCGTGTTTTTATGAAACAAAAAGTATCAAAAGATTGACACTAGTTCAAGTCCGATTTTAAAGTGAAATTAATTCCAACGACCACTATTGGATTAAATGGTAAAAATATATTCTAATTTCACTTTAAAAACAATTCAAAATATAATCTAATCATATAAATAAATTATATTAAAAGGAGTTTTTGAATTAAAATACAACATTTTTCACTATTCATTAAAAATGAACTTTATCGGAAAGATACCAAAAATTTACACAAAGTAAATTTTGATGTCCCGATTCTAAAGAAGAATTTTATTTTGTCTAATATAACACACAAAATTTTCCAAAAGTGGATTTAAAAGAGGTTCTCCATCAAAAGTTGGTTAATCATCCTTTTAAATAATATTAGAATGTTTACGCTTAAAATTGGATTGATTTTCATTTTTAATCCTCTAACATTTATTGTAAAGAGTAAAAATATTTGAAAAACATATATAATCATTTTGTAGTTAGTTATGTTCATTCCCTTCATTACAACAGCTAGGCATTAACTACCATTTAAAATAATATTATTTTATTATTAGAGTGCAACGTATGATTTCAAAGGAACTCGTTGTTGTGTATTGGGTAAGCCATCGAGCATAGAGTTCCCTTTAAATTAATATTGACATTTTATTCACAAATAGGGATAAATAATAAAATTTCATATTCTTTATTTACCTGGGGTGTTACAAATAGAGGGAAGGGAGGGGAAGGTGACAAGGAGATTGATTGAGGGAAAGGGGTAGAGGCTATCATGGGGGTCCATGAAAGGCAAGGTTCATCACATGGGGGGCTCGATAGGGTGGAGAGATGAGAAGGGGGATCAACGATGAGTATTGGTAGGGATTTGATGGGGGCAAGATGGGGGAGGGGGTGGGGGTGGGTCTCAACAACTAGAGGTAGGGAAGCATGAAAAAGCAAGATGTTGGGAGATAGGGTCTCAAAAAGGGAGTGTTGACTCTATGGGGGAGGGCTAGAATAATGTTGTGGGGGAGGGAAAATCCCTAGGGACTACCACATGGCAGTCTCCTAAATCTTCACTCCTCCAAAGCCCATACTTCTACTATTGTATGTGAAAATATAAAATAATATATTGAAACATATAAAAATATAAATATTTACTTATATATAAAATTTATATCTAAATATACTATATATAGATATATTATTAAATTTTATTTAAAAATAACTGTATAAATAATTTGGAATTAATTATTATCAATTTTATTTAAAAAAATATCTAATCATTTTTTTCCTTATAAAAATATAAGAATATATATATACATACATACAAATGTACATATGATGTTTATGTACACATATGTCTGTGTAATAATAAACGGATATATATATATATATATATATATATATATTCTAATATATGTAAATGAATGTTAATACATAATATATTTAAATAAATATAAGTATATATACGAATCACACACGCACAAAATCATATATTTAATAAATATATTTAAAAATGTTATATAATTATATATATATATATGAATAAAAAATATTTTTATAAATATATATAAATAAATAGAAATATATTAAAATAGACACAAAACAACATTTGGGAAGATGTAAAGGGGATTGAATCCCACAAGGGAGGTCACACGATTGAGTCTAGAAATGTGCATAGGTGAACAAGAACCTGGGCACTCAAAAATCATTGATAGGGGGTTCGATAGAGTAAAATCATTAATAATGAGTGGGGGTGCATGAGTGTGAACTTAATTTTTTTTAATTCTATCATTCTAACAAAACGTTGAAAAAGATCCTTTTATTACTTTTTTATTTAGTGATTTTATTTAGCATGGTCAATGGAAACCTCTATCTACACTTATTTAGCATTGGTAAATAGGGCCTTTATCAATTATTTTTTATATAGATAAAGGCAAGATTTAGCAGCTCTTTAGAAGACTATGATTTTTTTAGCTTTGTTAAAAGCTTATTTCTAACACCTTTAAAATAAAGATATATGTTAGTGTACATTTTTCAATGATAAAAAATGGTCAAAAGATTGATTTTACCATTGCATTTTTTAGCACCAATAAAATATACTCTTTATTATCAATTTTTGTTAATATTATACAAATTTCACCTTTCATGACAGCCATACAACACCTTTTTATAGTCATAGCTTGTTTATTGATAAGCAGAAATATAGACAACCATTAGAGGTTTCTATTGGGGTCTCCCAGATTAATGAGTATTAGTGACCACCATAGATAGATGACATGCCTTACCATATAGTGAATGTTATAGAAGTTCACTAATGTTTCCAGAAAATAAAATCTTTAGAGACCACCTAAGGCAGTCTCTATCTTGCAGAAATTATATTTTAATTTCACATATTTACAACCACTAAATAACATAAATAAAAATATCCTCCAAAGGAAAAAATTTCTTATGAAAAAAAGTGATCCAGAAATAACCAATATCCAAATTGATATTAATCATTCCACTCTTCAATCCCAATTAACCAACATAATATATAAAAAATAAAAAAATAAAAACAATACAAACTAATATATTTAACATTAATAAAAATATTCAGTTAATTTATTTATATAATAATAAACATTATTTTTATATTTTTATATACAAAGATAATGATATATATAGAAATGAGGGAAAACTATTTTGAAATATCTGACGACACTATTTATCAGTTAAGAAATGACAATTAAAATTTGAAAACCATTATTACCATGTACCGATCAATCTGATCCTTAGATTGATTCATGGTTGATTCCAATAGATCACATTTTATTTTAGTAATGTTCTCTATGATTAGAAAATAAATAAGATGTTTTTATCATTTTTTTACCACTTGATGAGATATATTTCATTTTAGTAAGGCATGAAAACTTTACCCAATATTTTCCATCATATCGAGTGAAACAAACATCTGATGAATGCGATGCATATTCCTACTCATCATAAATAACTTGAAGATAATTCTACCACAATTTTATGTCAATACAAGTGTGTTTTCATGTTATTGACCCATATTTTGTGAATTTTCTCAAAATTCCAAATCAGAGAGACAAATCCCTGATTTGACTATACTGATCGACTAAGGTATCCAATCCAAATGTTGATGATTATAATATATTTTAAATTACCTAAACATAATTTTACTAATATTTTATTCCAATAGAATATTTTCGGTCAATTTTTACCCATACACACATGATTTTCTCATTATTACAAAAATCGAAATAAATAAGAAAATGAACATCTAATTTCACTGGCCAATCTTAGAATCGAATTGACACACGGTTGATGACAATATATCACATATTATTTGAGGAATTTTCTCCTAGTTTTATAGATCAATATGAAATGGTCTTCTCATCTAGAACCTCTAATGGAAGATAGGTCATTTTAACACCATTAGACAATGTTACCCATAATTTTCCATCATACTGAGTGAAGGGAGAAGATGAAGTAAGTGTCATTGTTTACTACATTTCAAAAAATGATCATATATAATTATTTTCATTTCAATCTAAGTGTTTTTTATTACTATTGGACTCTTTTACATGACTTTTCAATTCGCCCCAAAATCTAAGTCACCAATTCCATTTTCAATCATATCGAACACTTCATGTACCTAATCCTAGTGCTTATGATTCCTACATATTATAAATGACATAAAGATAGTATTCTGTAGATTTAATGTTAATTATAGATTTTTTGGTTTGTTTTGACTCTTATACACATGTTATATCTGTTAGTACACATTTTTTAATATATATGTAAATGATATTTTTATTATAATAAGAAATCCATGCATCAGATTGATGTATGGTTGATTCAAATAGATAAAATATAATCCAATTAATTTTATCCTATACTTTCATTTCATTTAGATGCCGTTTACTCATTTTTACCCCCAAACAGAATATATTTCATTTTAATAACACTAGACAATGTTACACATCTTTTTTCATCATACTGAGTAAATCGAGCATTTGATGGATGCGTCATTGATTCATAAAAATTAAAAATGAATCAGTGATCATTCTCCCATGAAATCATGTCAGTACAAATATTTTTTCTGGGTATTGGAACCTTTTATATGATTTGGCAGTGAACACCAAATCTTAGTGGAAAACATCACTTTTAACCAAACCGAGAAATTCGGGTATCTGATCCCTGTGACATTTATTACTCTATTTTTTAAATTAATTTAAGAATGTTTCCCTAAGATTTCATTTCAATTAGATATCATTTTATAAATTTTCACTCCTACACATTTAATTTTCCCATTATAACAAAAAATATTATAAATGTGAAAATAAACAATTTCTTATAATGAAAAATCCATACATTAGATTGAAACACAATTAACTAAAACCTAAAAAATATAACTTTAGGAATATTCTACAATTTTTTCAAGTCAATAAAAAATTATTTTCTTTTTTTTTGACCCATTGATGGGAGATATGTAATACTGATTACAATAGAAAACATTATCTACCATTTTCTATCATACTGGGTGATACATGCATCTGATGGATATAGTGTTGATACTCATAGGTTAAAAAATAGTTCAATTATTATTCTACCATGATTTAATGTCAATACTAATTAATTTTATTATTATTGTCCCCTTTTACATGATTTTTTAATTAAGATCCAAATATTAGAGAAAAATTACACTTTGATCATACCGAGCAATTCTGTTATCTAATCGACACACAACAAATCTTTTATATTTTAAATGACATCCTTATTAAAATAATGATAACAAATGTGAAAATTAATTTTAATTTTATCGACCAGTCCAGATATATTATTTGATTTTTGTTTATTGAAATAGATAAAATATGATTTAATAAAAGTTATCACGTATTGTATTCTCAATTAGATGTCTTTTTTTAACCTGTAGGTTATTATTTCATTTTAATAAGGTTGGAATATTTTATCCATCATCTTCCAATATATCAAGTGATACAGTAATATGATTGATTTCTTTATGATTTACACAAATTAAAAATTTCATAGGATTATTCTCGCATGATTTCACTTCAATATAAGTTATTATTCTTAGTATTGGACACTTTTACATTATTTATCACATAAGCTCCAAATATTATAAAAAAAACATCACTTTTGGTCATACTTAGAAATTCAGGTATATGATCCTTGTTTTGATGATTCCTATTGATTTTTATATAATTAATGATAATTTTAATATGATTTAATTTTAACAAGTTATGATTTGTTTGGATTTTTCCCTTACACATGATTTTTCATTTATTACAAAAATGATAATTAATGTGAAAATGAACCCTTAATTGTACAAAAAAATATGGGCATCAGATTGACACACAGTTGATTCAAATAGAACACGTCAGGTTTGGGGTCTACTATCCTAGATTGTCATGGCAATCAATTTTTAGTTTCTTCTCTTTAACCCCTAACTAGAGATATGTTATTTTAATAACACTAGATAACGTTATATGTCATCTTCCATCCTATCAAGAAACACAATTATTTGATTATTGAAATATTTATTACTACAAATGAAAAAACATAATGACTATTATCCCTTTATTTCATGTCAATAATTTTTTTTTCTCTGTATTTTTCCCATTTATGTCATTTTCTACTTCTCTCCAAAATCTAGGTAGAAACGCCACTTTCAATCATATCGAAAAATCCAGGTATCCAATCCACATGCTCATTATTAATATAGATTTTAAATCACATAAATATAATTAAAAAAATATTTCTTGTTAATAATATCATTTTTAGTAATTTTTAACCCATACACACATGATTTTACAATTATTATGAAACTAGTAATAGATTTTATAAAGAATTATTAATTGTACCAACAAATATCATCCTCAGATTTATGCCTGATTAATTCCAATATATAAAATATGATTCTAGGAATGTTATCTTATCCTCACTTGTCAATAAGAAGTTGTTTACTCATTTTTAATACCCTGATGGGAGATATGTCATTTTAATAAAACTAGATAATGTTACCCATTATTTTCCATATTATAGGATTACATGAGAATAAAACGGCAATAGAAATGATTCCTATAGATCAAAATAATATCAGTTATCATTAATCATTGATTTAATTTCAATACATGTGTTTTCTTGGTATATTGACCATTTTTTAATTGATTTTTCACATAACTAGAAATCATAGGGATGATAACGAATTGTGATAGTATAAAGAATTTTGGGTATGTGATATACATGATAATGATTCCAATAGATTTTAAATGACTTATAAATCATGTACATAATATTTAATGTTAATTAGAGTTCTTTTCATCAGTATTAACCCTTAAAAACAATATTTTTCTGTTATTACAAACATGGTGATAAATATGAAAATGAGGATTTAATTTTAAAGACCAATAATAGCATTATATTGATGTGTGGTTAATTCCATTATATCACATATTATTCATGGTTTTTTATCAGATATTTATGAATCAACTAGAATTCATTTTCTTGTTTTTTCCACATGATAGGTGATTTGAAATTTTAAACACAAGATAATGTTAGCTGTTGTATTCTATCATATCAGAAAAATAATGTGTCTTAGTTAAGAAGGGTACTTAAATGTTGATTTGTTTATGTGATGAGGTTATGAAATATATTTTCTAGGAAATGAGGAATTGTTTGATGTGATGAATTAAATTAATGATCTGTATCCCTGAAGCCCTAGGATGAATCATGACATATGTTGTCATATTGTTATATTCACTGAGACCTCTACATTGGTGTTTTCTCATAGTGGGATGTTTTCATATATGTAGATTTATTTATGATCTTCCCTTAAGATAGATAACTACTTATTTTTAGTTTTTTCATTATCATGTTACTTATGAATGTATAACTACTTGATAACGGTGATACATTCAAAGAGTCATGTATGTATTTATATCATCTTGAGGGCACTAAATCATTTAATGTTGTATTTTTATGGAATACTACTTTGTTATATTATAGTTGGCTCCTCAAGAGTTGAAATTTAATATTTTTTAGATGAATTTTGATTGTGTTTGTTATATAATGGTTGTTATACAATTATAAATATTGATAAATATTTTGTTGATAGAAAGTGGGATTTTTATGTTGTAAAAAATGAAACAGGTTAAATGATTGAATTTTGGGATATGTTTTTTATTATTGAATATTATATTTTATTTATTCCATCCATTGATTCATAAGTATTTTTATTTCACATTAAAACATTAGTGTTCTACGGAGGTAACTGTTGAGTATTTTTATATGCTTACCCTTTGCAAATAAATTTTGATGACCATAAATTATTTAAATTTTTTAATATAAAATAAAAAGGATTATTACTATTAGGTTTTATAATTCATGTATAAAATATTAAAATTATATTGTAATAGATTGTATCCAATTATACAAAACTATTTAATTTTAATAACCACAATATTTGAACTTCAACATCTTAGAAGTGGAGAAATACCTCTCAGAAATGTTCCACAAACAAGTCTGATAAGTCCACCTATGTAGGAAACAAAGACCCCTATTTTAGGTGTTAACCAACCACATGAAACACTAAATCCAACTAATTATTGAATGTTTTTCTCTTCTAGTAGTCAATATCAATAGAGAAAACATAACCAGCTGAAAACCTATGGACTTTCCCTTAAAAATATTTTGTCCAACCACATACTTTCCATCATCATGCGAAGAATCAAGTATTGAATTTGTAAACTAAATTCCCAACCCCAACACACTATAATTTCAATTACCATAGAAAACACAATATTTCTATGAATCATTCCTGTATAGCTTAAATCACCCTTGGATAATTCTTAAGGATATGTAAAAAGAGTTTCCACCTATATAAAATATTATATATACATCTTGAAAAGATTCCAGATAAAAAATATTAGGAAAACTTCACAAAATTATCCTACATAAAAATAGTGGTGGCACCAATTTACTGATATCTAGACTGGGATGATTTCCAAACCTATGGTGTACCCCCAATAGGTCATGAAAAAGAAAACCAATTGGTTTTTATCTTGTGATTATTAGACAATTCCTCTTATAATAATTAATCTAAATATAATAGAGGATGATGCAAGATAGGATCCACTAGTGAATCCTCTAGTGGTCCCTTCTTTGGTAGAAGTTTTCATCCTCAGTATTAAGAATCTCAATCATGTGGGTGTTAGGAACCCAAGATGTGTTGTGGATCATGCCCTTGACATAACTAATAAGTATCCAACCATATTCTATGAAGGCAATGGAATCTAGGAATCTGAGTAGTGGCTTGATAAAATTGAGAGGATCTTTTAATTATTCAATAATATTGAAGAATGTAATAGGTTTTTTCAACATAAAAGATTGAGGGACTGGGAATGGGATAGTGAGAATCCATTGTGAAAGATAAGTTGTAGCATGAAATTACATATACATATTTCAAATAATTATTAAATTGGTTGTTTTACCCTGATATGTTATGTGTGAGGAACACCCAATAGTTTTTATCCATGTATCAGAGGGAGTGTGCCATTTTCGATTGTTATACCTATCTTTCTGAGCTAGTTCATCTAGAACTAGAACATGTCACTAATGAGTACAAAAATTATTAGAGGATTGATTTGGGACTATGGCCTGAAATTTTATAGATATTGATTATCATGTGCCTTTCAACCTTTTTGGATGTAGTTGAAAAACAAAATTTGGTTGAGTCAGACATATCTAGGAAGGATGGTTTGGGTGGAGCTTCAGTTTGTAAAGTTGTTATACATGGTGTGTCTTTTGAAAAGAAAAGGAAGGGCAAGGGTGGTCAGTTTTCATATAGACCATTTTTATGGGATTCTATAGGATAACAACTATTTTTCTCCTATCATTGTGGGAGTACTAATCATACAAAGATTATTTGTGTATAGGCACACAATACTTATCATCAATGTGGAAAAGTTATCCATGTTAAATGTTTTTTAAGAATATCTCAGGGAAGTAAGAAGGATACACTCTTACCAATGGTTCATGGGTTTGTATCAATTCTTCCAAGGGTTGTTGGTCTAATCATTAGGAAAAGTTTTATGTTCATGTCGTGACGAACAAGCATCAATATGTGATAGAGTATGCACTATAGGTATCTGATGTCAGTCTAGCTACAATTAGAGGTATACTATTTACTTAGTCTTTTATAGTGATAGATTTGATTGATATAGGTTATACTAATTTTTCATATCATCAATAATATTTTAAATTTTGGGATTATGTTCAGAATATATTTCATACTTATTGGGTCATTCCACACCTTTATAAAAGTGGCCTGATCATGGTTTTATGTTCCCCGCATATTGGATGATTATAGCTTACTATAATGTGGTATGGTAATATTTAATTCTTGATTTATAAATCATTGAATTGATAATAATACTAAATTATATGATTATAATTATGGCCATGATATACTATAATATCTTCTGAGAGTAGTTCTTCTCTTCTGATGGCTTCCGTCATGTTTTTTAGGGTGAGTAAGACTCTAGATCGGTAAGGGTTAGGCCTGCTATTTCTTATACTTGGTTAATCTTGTTCTAGTTGATATAGATGTTTCATGATTTATTTGTATCTTTTTTGGGTGGTTAACTTCTTCCATGGTGAGTTCATACCCTAATGTCTTTTTAGGTTATTTTTTTGGTTTACCTTCCCAGAGATAGGTCAGGTTTATAATAGACATGTTTATTGGTTCGACATCCATTTTAATTCCATCTTATTGAAAGTGAACAACTAAATTAGTGTAACATAAATCCCATCTTGAGGAACTAGAGGTTAAAGTATTTATTCATCCTAGCATGTCACCATGGTATTTTTCTATCTTCTTTACTAATAAGTCATATGGGAGCCTCATACATTGTATTGACTAAGAAAAGATAAATTGGGGGACTGTTAATAACACGTATCCTTTTCTATATATTTATGATCTATTTGACTAGTGTAGAGGGGTCTATTAGCTTTAAATGGTTTACCTTTAGTCAGGGGACCACTGGTTGTGATTTTGAGAAGATGATATACCCAATATAGTTTGTATGTGTTATTATGGGTATTTGGAGTTTCTGGTTAGGCAATTCGATCTTACTAACACTCTTGTGGTGTTAATGGATTTGATGAGCAATATCTTTAATCGTTTCTTGGAATATTTTATTGTTTTGTTCATTGATGATATTTTATTGAACAACAAAAAATGAGGATCATGGAGACTATTTTGATATCATTCTTCAGACATTGAAAGAATATCATATTTATGGTATGCTTTCCAATTGTATATTTGGATACAAGAATTTAAATTTCTTCAACCATTGAAATCGGAAAGGGGGATCTCATTAGATCATGAAAAGATAGCAGTTGTTATATCTTGAGATTAGTTAAGAAATGTGTTCAATATCAGAATATTATTGGGTTTGATTTGTTACTATAGGTAGTTTATTCAGGATTTCTCCAATATCACATCTTTGATGAAAACATTAACCCATAAGGATGAAAAGTTTGAATGAAATTAAAATTGTCTTATATATTTTGAGTTGAATTTCATATTATCAAAAGAAATAGTTTTGATTATTCTAGAACCAGGTTTTAGATATGATGTTTTTTATTATTCATCTTGTATTGTTTTTGGATGTGTCTCGATGCAGGGGAATCATGTGGTGGAATATGTATCAAACCAGTTACTCCCTCATAAGAGAACTACCTTACCCATGATCTTGATTTGGAATTAGTTATGCATGCACTAAAATCATGGAGTCACAATCTCTTTGGGAGGAGTTTAGAGTATATTATAATCATAAGAGCCCAAAATATATTTTTACTTTTAGGTGATATAAACTTGAAAGAGGGATTCTAGGTGGATAATATTTATACAATTTATTTTAATATTATGTACACTAATAGGAAATGGAATGTGGTTTGTAATGTAGTGATAAGTAAAATAAAATCACACATCATGAAGGAATCCATTGAATAGTGTTATATGATGGTTTTTTATTGATATGAGCTTGGGAGTGGAAGATGATGGTGGATATGTGTTCTTGGATTTGATCAAAGATGAATCACCATTTTATGAGCTGTTTTGGCTCATTTATGTTGTAGACACTGAGTGAAAATTTTTAGTAAAATAATTTTTTGTGGGGAGACCTCAGGTGAGTTGTATTGGTCTCCTAGTGGTTCATTATGCTTCCATAGAATGTTTTTTGCTCTGTTTCCCCTGAGGTTGGAGTTGATAGACAGTGGGAACTAGTCTTGTTGGTCCATCAACCCTTGGAACACCAAGATGAATTGTGAAATGAGACATCTATATTGGTGGATGGGGATGATATAGATGATTATATATATTGTGTTACATTTTCTTACATTGCATATAATCAAGGGAGAACCTCCGAGACTTATGGGTTTTTTGAAACACTGACCCCTTCCAATATGAGAGTGGGATGATATTTAATTGTATTTTTTCATTAGATTACCAATGACTCCTAGTGGGAAGGATGTAATTTGGGTGACCATTGATCGAATCATGAAATTGGTTGATTTATTACCAATCATGGAGATGAAAAAAGTGGAACAACTTGGGTACTTGTATGTCTGAGAGATTTTGAGACTTCATTGGGTTCCCTCGACAGTTTTATCTGATAGGGACTGAAGGTTCACATATAGATTTTGGAAGGTTTTTAAAGTGGCGATGAGTTCTTTGGTGAAATTGACAACAACATATCATCTTCATATGGATGAAAAAATAGAGAGGTATATTAAGGTTTATGAGGATATGCTCTAGGATTATGTTTTTTATTTTAGAGATCAAAAGAAAATAATTTGTCTCTGGTTGGATTTTCCAATAACAAAAGTTATAAAAAATCTATAAATATGGATGTCGTTGAAGATTTAAATGGGTTTCCATATAGATCTCCATTGTTCATGAAAGAGTTATGAGAGCATTAATTTTTTAGAATGAGTTTTGTTTAGGAGATTATAGAGATTGTTCAGCTGATTAAAGGGTGGATATCCCCAAAATGATCCAAAATTGCCTAGGGTTTGATAGGGGAGTTTATGGACTAAAATAAAATCAAAATTAGTTTCATGGACAACTAAAAACACAATCAAGAAGGATTTTGTTTGATTTAACCCCATTTCATATTGTGTATTCCACAAAACCCAAAAACATTGAAGAAAATTTTTCCTCATA
Organism: Viscum album; assembly: GCA_963277665.1. Classification (NCBI taxonomy): domain Eukaryota; kingdom Viridiplantae; phylum Streptophyta; class Magnoliopsida; order Santalales; family Viscaceae; genus Viscum; species Viscum album. The sequence goes on along the minus strand of OY728121.1, from coordinate 1,627,145,045 downwards.
TCAAAATACTATCTTTCATCATTTCATTATGTGAACAGATTTTAAATTATGAGTAAACCCCTCACTCCATGGATCAGATTCACAAAATCTGACTAGCGACCATTACATGATGTGTAACCCATTACATGACATATAAACACCCAAAAGATTTATCTTCACCCCGATTCTCCAAAAAACCCCCAAAAAAAAAGGAAACAGGAATCAATAGACAAATCATACTGGAAGGGAGTTAATGGGGTGTTAAACTGGGCCTTGGGATTTCCTCCCAAGGCATTTTTAGACGTAAATATTTACTACATGTCATTGTTGGAGGCTGGGGAGAGACCTTTCACTTCATCCTAGTTGATTGAACTATAAGTCATACCTCGTAATAAGAATTAACTCCATGGACCTAATGGTAATTCTATAAAGGGACCCCTGCCCAAGAATTTTTAGAGGTCCCATTGGTATGTTCACCGAGAATCCTTTTTGTTACCCCATCGGGCTCTCCTAATTTTGGCCACTTCAAATTGAGTATATATCACCTCTTATCTATTAATTTTTCTCCGTTCGTATATGGACATGGCCTCAAAACATTACACAATCTTTAATTAAATGAATAATTAACATTGATGATATTTTCAGGTATCGTGTTTTAGAGAATTAAGCCATAACTTTACATATCAACATGAAAATTACATGTATACACTACTACTTAGTATCCATTTTTTTATAAAATAAAAAAAACTCTTTAAAACAAACATGTCTAGTTCCATGTTTTAGATAACAAGACATTTCCATGATCCCATCCTGGACCCTATTCATCTATAAGTCATGTGGAAAATATTTCAAAAAATTAGGATGAGCATAAAATGATCAGTAAGGGTTATAAAATAAGGAATGTAACCATTAACCCATCAATAATAAAAAAATCTATGAAACCATACTTTTTAATCAAAACATACCTCATCAAACCATAAGATTTATGAATAACACATAGAAATTAGAAATAGTAAATGGAAATTGTACCATCCATATCAAACATACATTATAACATTCACAGCTACGTAGGGAGTAACATTTAGAATACCCATTATAGTATATTCCCTAAATCTATTAAGAGAATCATTCATGTTTACCATTGTCACGTTACCCAATGCATTGGAGAGCTATCTCAGGATCACCAACCCTAGGTTTATCATGGAACCACCCGTATACATAAACAATGACCAATAACCATAACATATTAATAATATTTAACACAATAATAAAGGAAAGACAACATTTCCACATTCCAATAATAATGTATCATATCACGATATTGAAATAATCAATTCTTTATCAAACCATTTTCAAAACCATTTTAATCATTTAATACTGAGACTCTTGGAACCAAACTGTCCCATACCACTTTGAAACATTTAAAGGAATTATAATTTTAATACATTAATTTTCATATAAATAAATCCTTAAAACCATTTTAAAAAAATGCACATTATTTACAAATATTTATAAGAATGAATATTTAAAACATTTAAAATGATATTTTATTTGAAGAGTTCCTAACCAAATGAGAGACTCTTGAATACAAATAATTGAGGAATAACATTAATAAAATCTTATAATATCATGAGAATAAATATATTCATGATATAATATGTTAAAGGGATTTATATACACCATATAAAAGTGAATTGGTGTAAAACAATAAATATGTTTCAATGGAATGTAAATTGATAAAAAGTCCATTGCAAATATATTATCCTTAGATTTAAAAAAAATTAATGAAATAATTATGTGTGATAAATAAGAATACACCCAATATAAGTGGATATTAATTGTAAAAAAATAAGAGTTCATTCACACATATTAATATCATGACATAATCAATATGTACATGTTTGACCCAAATAATTGAAATTGGTTAAAAAAAGTTCCCTCAAAAAATTCGATAGCCTAACGACGTCACATTAAAATTCCAAAAATGAGTTGATGAGAGAAAAAACAGTATCTCATCATTTGGACATAAAATTCACAGCAATAATTATATAAAATAACATATCCCAATATAAGAAGAGGTATATTAAAAGACATAAAAAATAAGTCTTTGACTAAAAGAGGAAGGTGAAAAGTTCCCTTATCGATTTGGTAACATACAAAACATACCCCCCATGAAAGAAAGATCAGAAAATGAAGTTGTAAATACACATAAATTATACTATATTACTCAAATAATACAATAATCAGAAGTAAATACACCACACAAAAATAAAATAGTTGAAAATATAGCATGAATCTTACAGGAATAAAAAGTGAGATGATAACCCCTTACAACATTGTATTCAATCGGGTCGTATGACCAAAAATTAATAACCACCAAATTAATCACAGAATAAAATGAATATAAATTGAATAATGATAATATATTTGAAATTTACGTAAAAAATACACCACATGCAATAAGTAAGTGGTGAACAATAGAAATCTCACGAAATTAAAAGTGAGATAACAAACCCCTTACTTCAAGTCCGACTTGACTCAATCATTCTTTAATATCCTGAATAATAATCTAATGTTAATTTAAAATTGATTAAACACCTTTTTAATGTTTGTTATTATTTTTATATCAATTATTACCTTTCTATAACAATTAGTTAATTATTTTAGTTCATATCGGACAATTTGTCAATGTTCGGAACATGTGTTAAAAATTAACTTGTTATAATTATAAATTGTCCATGTGGTCGAAATTACACTATATAAAAAATTATATTCATGATTTATATATCATGTATAACCATTTTATTTATGTATTTATAATATTACATAACATTTTGAGATAATAAATGAAATTCACCGTTCAAGGAGACGGTAGGTCGTACGTACCCATGAACACTACTTTAATTTCAATTTCATATTTAATGGAATGAAAAATTAATGATACCTAGGTATATTATAATAATAGTATAATATCATATGATATATATGTTACATAATTTCATTAAATCTATCATTTATATGTTCAATGTATGTCATGAACGAATCATATCACCTTGAGGGGGTGGTAGTCTGCACTTCCTCAAATGAAATTATCATATTTACACATATTGGAAATTATAATGGAATTTATGTAAATAAAAATTACAGAAGAATGGAGAAAACATAAAAACAATATATATATATCATATATAAATATAGCTCCATCATAATTTCCCCCCTGAGAGGGGGTAATAGAAGATTGAATAATAATCGTTTCGTGAGGCAGCAGTTCACCTTCCACAGAAACAGTATGTTTTTTACTTATTGGATAAAAGTGTCTGTAAGTGTAGTTAAAATACTTATCAAAACAACAAAATAGTATATTCAGGATACTGTGTTTATTATAAAATAAAGTAATAAAAAGAGTTTATGGGGTTGGAGAAGTAAATTAAAACAAAATAACTTAAAAGAAGACGTAGCCTTTAGATCTGCTATATCCCTTTGGTTTGAACCAAAAGATTTACTTGAATTACCTCCTATCTAGAGTAAGGTTTCTAAAAGGAGAGGGATGTAGTGAGATTAATTGGGAAGAGTTTGGAAGAGCCGAGGGTCATGATAAGTTTTATGAATGAGTTATGAGTGAGGGATTTTTATAGGGGGATCTTTAGGAAAGCATGAAAATATTATTTTATTATATAATTATTTTCAACTTCTAAAGGTCCAAAAGAAATTAAAGAAGAATATAATATCACTGATGTTTGAAATAAAATCATCCAACAAGAATTGGAAACTTTTATGATAATTTTTTAAACATTATAATCTTAATTATTTAAATCATTCATTAATGAGGTAAACACTACATCATTATTGTGTTATAAATATTTTTATTTATTTGATTTCAAAAAGTTATAAAAAAATATCATGATGTTGTAAATATTTTTATATTTAAAATTAATATTTATATTCTAAGAGGTAACATATATAAACCCATGCAAGAATTTATTTACTAAAGGATATATGTTTAAGTCATTTTATTCATTACATTAAATTAATTATAATAACGTGCCATTATCACTCCCAAGTGGCTCCATGGGGTCAAAAAATTGACCCAAGGATGCCCAAGGTCATATATTTATCAAAAAATTGGATTAGGACCCATTTTGGGGTTATTTAATATTATTATAATATTATGTTTTACCCTTATTTTCCAGATTTACCCTTTAACTAGGGTAAATAAAATATTTACTGAAGTAAATATTCATAATGTCTAAAAATAAATGATACCTATTTAGACAATTTAGATCTCATGATTCCAAATAAGGAATCCATTTTTCCAAATTCAAAACACTAAAGTGGTATAAATTAATTTAAAATTAATTCCTGCTGTCAAAACAAAAAATCATGTTTCTAAGAAATAATGACGATCAAAAGATTGACACTGATTTACGATCAATTTCAATGTGAAATTACTTCCAATGACAAAAATTAGATTAAATTGTAAAAATATAATATAATAACACATTAAAACCAATTAGAAAGATAATATTATCTTATAAATAAATTATATTAAATGGTAGTTTTGAATTAAAATACAGTATCTTTCACTATACATTAAAAATAAATTTTATTAGAAAAATACAAAAAATTTACTGAAAGTAAATTTGGATGTATTGATTATAAAAAGTAATTTTATTTTGTTAAATAGAACATATAAATGTGACCAAAATTAGATTTAAGGAGGGTTATCCATCAAAAGGTTGTAAATCGACCTTTTAATGAATATTAGAGTATTTATGCTAAAAATCAGATTCTTTCTTATTTTAAGGCTCTAAAATTTATTAGATAAATTTAATAACATTTATCAAACATGTAAATTCATATTTTAGGTAGTTTTGTATATTCCCACTAATACAATGGTTGGGTGTTAACTACCATTTAAAATAATATTATATTATTATTGTTCAGTATGACTCAGCATTGTGTGCAACATTAGATTTCAAAGAAAATCATTGTTGTGTATTGGGTACACCATTAAATAAAGAATACCTTTTAAAGTAAAATTAATATTTAATTAATATATTTTAATGAATATGAAAATGTTATATTCTTTATTTACCTGATATGTTACACTCTGTGTCCCTATGATCATGTTCATTTCAAAGAGTTTAACCTTTCAGATTCAGGGTAATACCACTCCCACTCCCACTCATCCTCATATTCTTCTTATTTTTCATATCCATTTCCCTTACATTTTTGGTTCACTTGGATACGGTTTCAGGAGACCATTTCACTAGATTGTGGTGAAATTATACTGCTTTATTGAGATATTCTGTGCATCTTATAGTTGATTGATAAGGGTATTATCATGAGGATGCTGTAGAAAAAATATGGAACCAAAATTTTTACAGTGGTAGGGGGAATCAATTGGTCTCTAGATAAATGAAATTTTTCCATGATATTTCTTTTTTTTTTTTGGTTCGTTGTGTGCTAAACATGGTGACCAGATTCTATTGGGGATGAATTCGGTTTGGGTTCAAATTCAGTATTTTTTCTAAAAGTACTATCCTTGGATTACTCCCCTCAATTACATGGGAATAGTTATTTGAATTTTACTATTTTATTCCATCTCTATTAAGATAAAAAAATCTTGCTTATCCTCTATTGGTTACATTTTCTTGAATACAAAAAAACAATAATTAATGTATTCCACAATATTTCAAAAGAGTAATGATAAAAAATCATGAATGACTATTAGATCAATCCAAAACTCACCATCATAAAGAGTTATGTAAATCAAATTGGTATGTGTGTGAAAATAAAATATTTATACAAATTGATTGAACTAAAATAAACATTGAAAACTTTAATTGTAAAAATACATCAGATACTTCTCAGTAAATAAGTAGGATACATTGAATATTTTAAAACAAAATTTATCACGGGGATTTGGAGAGTTCTATTTGTCTTAACAACTAATGTCATCATGTTCCATCATTAGATACATTAAAGTGAAATAAAAATATAAAAGTGGAAGATATTGGATTAACATACCCTCTAAGGTAGTTGATCTCCCATAAAGTGAACAATATACTTCTTATATAAGTGATTCATGTTCCTTTCACAACTCATAACCATTGAAAAATTCATCAAAATAAGTTCCCAACTCCACTTTCTCAAAATTCATCCATGTTCACAACTCATGGGTCACTATTAATGAATATATGAATCTTGAATTTTAAAAATCATTCTCAACACTCTCCTTTGTTCTCAATATTTTCCCTCATATTAGATGTTTACCACAAGAATAGTCAGTTGGCGCTCATCTTATTTTAAGAATACCATTGATAATGGATTTTGATTAAATTTTAGGTTTAATTATACCATTTTCTTAATTTTTGATACTAATTACCATAGTATAAATTCAATTATGTTAAGGATCAACTAAATGAATGAAATTAACAGACAATTGGAATCAAACTACATTCAATCAGATAGTGTGATTTTTATGTAGGCACAATCGATTAAGAAAAGGCATAGTCAATTGGATACAACATATAGATATCATGGTTGATTCAAAATAAACATGTGGTCTTTTGAACATCAAATAATCAAATAGATTTCATCCATTGTAAATAAATTCCAATAAAAAAATTAGTAAATTTGGTTGAACCTTATAGTCGATTGCATCTTCACTAACGGTCCCTTGAGGAGAGGAATGATTGATTTTGGAATTGTGAAATAGATTATAGAAAATTCAAATGAAATTCAAGTAATATTAGTAATAAATTCATAGGAAATCCATAATAAATTCCCAAAGTCATACCAAATTAATGGTAAAATAACACAAAATTACCATTAAAATTTTTTATCTCAGAACTAAAAATATAAAAATCCCAATTTATTAAATGTAGGATTTTTCCGGTTCTATCCAAAATAAAATAAAAAATTTAAAATAAAATTAAAAAAAATTAAAATGTAATTAAAATTTTACATATTTATTTTTTTACAATTAATTACAAAATTAATAAATTCACATTAAAATAATAATTAAGAGTTTTTTTAATAAATATACAAATTTCACCAAAGTAAATAAAAATCAATTATTTTTTAAAAGTTTTCCCTTAATTATTTTATAATTTCCATTGAATTTATGTTTATAAATTTGAAAGTATTTTCTCTCATCAAACCCCCATAATTACACAATTTCACGCCAAAGAAATACCACAATATCCATTTACAGACAATGTTATTTCATTTCTAAACATAGGTACTTAAACCATTGAAGAAATGAAATCATAGAATCATCCATGATTTGATGTACCATGCCTCTTCTATGAATATAATATGTATTTTTAACATCGATTTAAGAAAGCTTATGTGATATTAAATATAGTTGATATTATATACTCAAGATTTTAACAAGTGAAACCTTCTTAAATCCATCTCTCCAATGATTTCTTTCACAATGTTCCTCTTAAAAAATTCTTTATACTTTCTAAATGAAAATAAAATGTATCGTCTACCCGTTATTCATCAGTGTTTATAATTACCAAAATCTTTTATTTCGCATTTTGAATCAACACATTAATTTTTTCCCAGACATACTTGTGAAAAGAACTTATTGGATTATTTTAGTTGAACGAAGAACTAAACCATCCCAAGACATTGGGTATCCATCAAGACAAACATTAATAGTCTAGTAATATAAGAAACTCTTTTGTAGATAACTCTAATGTCATTCCAACTCATATTTTATGGATAAAACACATAAATATGTTCTTATATTGACATATAAATATTACTAGATCAGTTCACATATACTTATCTTACTCTAGTTTATTTGTGTTATATGATTGAATTTTAGGGAGGCTCCCAATGTTTCTAATAAATCACATTATTAGGTTATGTAGGTTTGATTTCATCAGTCTAGTTTCTTCATTCAATGATTTTGGTTCCACTAAGTTCTTTTTAATTTACAACACTTCTCTAATATCTAATGTAAATAGTTCCTTGAAAAATTATGGAAAATTTTACTTATTAGACTTCTAATTTAGAAAATTTTATTACCAATGGAATCCCTTCATACTTGTTTGGTTCTTTTAATTTGCAATATGATATTAAACCTTTTGTTTTTTCATCTAAAAACACTCTAAAAACATAAAAATAAAAAGAAAAATTATTTATATATAGTCTTTGAAAATAGTTTGGTCAAAAAACCATTTATTTAATTAAATCCAAATACTCTTTGAAACATGAAATCAAAATCATAAAAAGTGATTTATATCCCAATATACTTGTCCCTCTCTTATAAAATTATCTTAATGACAACTCCAATCAATATGGGCATGAATTTTTCAAGAAAATTATATATAAAATTTATTGGTATCTAGACAAGTGTGAAGGGAAATGAAATCCTGATGTTCCTTATTCAATTTAAGCATAAAGGAATTGTACATCTCCATGGGTTATTTCATAAATCCTTCAAAAAAATTATTTATAGTTTATAAATTAACATAATATAGTTTTTGTGATTTGAATACATTTATTTTTATGATGAAAACTGAAAATTTTATTAGTGACTATAAATGGTAATGTCTACATGGAATGATGATTATCGTGCACAAGATTAGTCCTAAAATATAATAGTAAAACATTATCTCCGACGTAAAAGATAATTTTCTAAATGACTATATCATGAAAAAATATTATCTTATCATTATATAGAAGTGAATTATCAAAACGAATTATCCTCAGATTCTTTAGTTCTCTTATTTTAAGATTCATTTTCTATAAATAATTTCCAAACTCTAAGTTAACTTCTTTCATTTCCCAGTAGGATTTCTGATGCAACATAACAAAAAAGTGAAAATTATTTCCACCAATAATTATGAAGAGTACATACCTAAGGGGTTTTTAAAGTAGTCATGTGTACACATGATTCATCTTATAGGTTCTTACACGTGCCTTTATGGTAGGGTTTCACTAACATCTCAAAAATATTTTTTCACATATCTATTAGATACCTCTACCTATCCATTTTTTATGGGTGTCATGAAGTTGAGGTCTTCTGGTGAACATTATATTTCTTTATGAGGGATCACATTTTATTTCTACAAATATATATTCCTTTATCACTGATTATGGCTCAAGGTACCCCAGAAAAAAAATATTCTAAAAACTCAATAACAACCATGGTATTCTATGATTGAGATTATTTTAATTTGAACAATTGGGAATCATAATAAAATACTAATAAAATGTAGTAAAATAAAAAAGATATTGGAAATGACCCTAAGAAAAATAATCACTATACATCAAATATTTCATAAGAATTAAAGGGTTATTGGGGAATTTTATATAATTTCTAAATCCCAGAAATAAGATGATAGATTGGAAATGTTTCCTAGAATTAATGTGAGTCCTTAAAAATTGAGAGTTGAAAAAAATATAAAGCCTTATTATTTTTTGTTTAAGTTCCAAAATATACTCTAAATGTATGTTTTTGATAGAATTTATGCACAAACATGATATATTCCTCAAGGATACATCTATTTATCATAGAGTTTTTACACATCTTATATATATAAGGATCTTATGAGACATAAAATTATGACTAAAAATTTAACATAATCATTTGATTCTTAATAAATAAGGTTTTACTTTTAGGTGAAAAAAATTTCACTATGACATCAAACTAGCGAACTTGGGCGACTTTGCACAACTTATCATCAGTGAAGGTATCCGCTAACGCTATCTCATTTGGTGATTCTACCATAGAAATATGAGGTAAAAAATTCTTGTGGTCTGCCACCATATTTCTATAGAAATTATTTTCCTTGAACTCCATGTAAAATTATTTTAATTAAAAAATACATATTACCAACAATTTCATTGCATTATACTTCCTGGTCAAACATTTGAGTGCAACATGGTCTGAAAAAATAGTTATATAAATTCCTTAAAAATAAGACAAAAACATCTTCAATGAAACATCTATTGAAAAAATATCATCCTATGTTACTGTATAATTGATCTAGGTTTTTTCTTGGGTTTTGAATATCCTTTTTTTACATAATAAATTTTTAATTATTTTTTGGTAATTTTATTTCAATAAATAATTCTTTTTCTAAAACATATGTGAAATAATGTTGATAAAATTTTGGGGATAATGTTATGTTATAATGTTTCAGAAAAATGATAAATTAAAAATTTTAGAAATCTAGAATATTTATTAAGAACATTATAACGTTAATTCAACAGTCTCTTTACAGATATCATCTTTTCCAAATATAATGAATATCTCAAGATCTAAGATAATGTGTTTAAAATGTAAATAAATTGTATGAATAAAATGTGGGAGTTAAAATATTATTCTAGGAACACTATTTTAATATGGACTCATATGAAGAAAATTTTCTAGATGGTGTTATGGTCAGAAAAGTGTTAAAATGATGAATTAAATGAATTTTGATCAATTATAAAGTATTAATCAAAATAAAATTGATATGGTGTATGAAGGATGAAATTCTATATGATAATTGTCTGTCAAACCTTTCTGGTTGATGGAACTCATATTAAAAAACTAAGGTAGATTGGAAACATTATTTGTTGAATAAATATGTTTTTCTTTCCAAATGATAAAAAATCAGACTATAATTTTGTTAGAAGTATATGGATCTTGATTTATAGAGTTTTTAGAAACAAATAAAAGTGATGAGTTAGAGAATTCCTAAATTCTTATTGTACCCAAATTATTTTTCTTGAAAAAACAATCTCCAGCCAATTTTTCTGATTGAATAATTCATATAATGTCTAGAATTTATGAAGAGTTTATTTTTTTATACTCTAAATAGAATGATAATAGATGTACAGCTTGGTCATTAGATGACCTATTTATAATAAGTTTGTAAATTTCCATCAGGAAATCAAAATGATGATCATCAGAAAAATAATTTTTAAGATATTTCAACGTTTTTTCTGAGCCTATATGGTTAAAAGAATTGAGAATAAATTCACTATGTATATTAAAATAAAAATTATGTATATTTAAAATGTCGAAGCCAAATATATTAATTTGAAGATTTTTTTCATGGAACCAATGTATTTAGAAGTTTCAAAAATGTAGTCAAGCATCATTGATGATTTTTTTTAGTAGTTCATACAAATGGGTCAAGAGAAATCAAAAGAGGCAAGCTGATTTTTTTTAATAGAAAATTTCAAATAAGTTTGTTAAATAAATTTATTTTCATAGGATGAGTAATTTTTAATGTCTAAAAGATACCAAGTGAGTTTCTTCATTGGATGGAAGATCATCAGACAGAACATCATAAATACATTCAAGATGTTATTAGATGAAATATTTCAAGAGTTATGATTTTTTTTATTATTGATAGTAAATATACCAAGACACCTATCAGTTGGATAAAACTTTCTTATGAAAAATATTGATTAAATATAATTTGATAAAGAAAAAATATAGAGATGTTCTAAAAAAACAAATTTGAATGAAAATATCCAAATAGTATTCCAGATATTCAATTTATTGATAAATATTTCTGATATACATTGTGATTTTTACAAATAATTCAAATTTATAAAATATTTTTTCAAGTGGTGTTTATTTTCTTCAATGTTCATGAAGTTTAAATAAATTCTGTAACTCCTGATTTTAAGAAAATATGAAGATAATTTATACTGAATTCATAAATTTTAACGAATATTTGATAATACTATGGAATAATTGATAAGGGATGAGAATATTTTATTGAAATTCAAATGTCCAAAAAAATTTAATTTTTTAAATATGAGTGAGAAGGAAAATGAAAATAGTTTCCTGCATTATATATTACAGGAGAACCTATAAATAGGTATAAAATGAACATCGGTACTTGAAAGAGTTGACGTATAATGAAAATATAGAATACTAAAAAAGTTGTATCAAAAGTAAATATCCAAGAAATTTTTCGTTCTGAATTAAACAATTCAAGATAGAGTTATCAGTTAGAAGATTGGAAAAAGATTCAGTACATAATTATGGACATAAAAAGATCAGATAGTGATTTTTAGTAGAGTTTTTGAAGAACATATTTTTTCAAATCAAGAACAATTTTTTTGTGTATCAAGAATAGTTTTGTGTTGTGTGGTATACAGATATTACCACATGATGGAACAACATATGGAATTTCCAGTCAAATAGAATATGAAAGAAATGTTTTTTCAGTCAAACATTTCTAAAGTAGTTTGAAAAGGCTTCATTAATTTTTATGCCTTTTTTTGTGAAAAAAATGTAAATGGAATGGAGTTAGTATATATCATAACTATTATGAGATATAGGTGTATAATTGGAGGGGAAACAAAAATATTAATTCATTTATTTAATATTAGTTAATTTCTATAGACCCACAGGAGTGGCCATATAACGGATGTAGGTCCTGAAAGTAAAACTGAACCGTATAAATCTTGTATGGCTTGTTTACTTTATTATCATTTCATTCTTGTAAGTTTGTTATAAAATTTTAAAATTAAATAACTCTAAAAGCTTATAGAGGTTATGTTTCTTAATGTATGATATTTTTACAAGGCCACCATTTATCCCCCCCCCCCCTTAGTGGTTCAACGATACTTATGAACATAAATTGGTATTAGATCCAAAGTTCCCCTATTGAATCCATATCCTAGAAAATATAAATTTTCTCAATAGCAGATGTGTTCATATATTTTATCTAAAAAAAATATCATGGATTTAAAAATATAATGAAATCATATCTTCTATATTGTGGATATGGAGTTATTTATTCAGTCACTATTGGGTTTCTACCCATCAAGAAAGATGATCCTAAGACTTATTCTGACAATAATTAAATAAATGTTGATTGTAAGTCTAGAAATTTTATTCTTATGAATTTTCTAGAAAATATTTTCATGATTAATATAGGCCTCAAAATATATAAGGAAATTTGGGAAAGTTTTGGAAGTATAATTTAGGGAAACACCAATGTTAAAGAGGAAAATTTACATATCTAGAAAGAAAGTATGAAGTTATAATAATGAGAGATGAAGAAATAGTTGACGAATAATTCACCATAGTAGATGAAGTTTTAAGAAACATTAGTTGATTTATAGATTTCTTGGATGATTCTATAATTTTCAATAAACTCATGAGAGAATTCACAAATAGTTTATACTCTAATATTTATACCTTAGAATATTATGATGATTTATATCTTAGTGAATTTTATAATTTTCCTGTTTCTTATGAGATGATGAAATATCCACCATTTAGAAATAAAATCAAGAATGAAATAGATTTTGAGGCTATGAGGATGTTGAAAATAAATGATGTTGATCATAAAAATGTTCAAATTAGTGATTCCGAAGATAAGGAAGACAATGAAATGAGTGAAAAAAATCATGTACCTTATCTAAAAATATTATTTAAGAGGTAATGTAACCCATATAGGTAGTCATACATTCAAAATTTTCTAGTGTTGAGTAATTATGAAATTTTATATGAATTTTCTCATGAATAAATTTGGTGAATATGTTTATATTTCCAAAGAAAAACCTCAATGAATTATTTTTATAAAATAATATATGGAAGATAAGTACACTGATGTTAAGAAAAAATTCATTGAAAATACTGAAATTTTATACGTCAGGTATTCAAATATAAATCTACTGAAAATATCATCATATGATGAAATTTTAGAAAATTTTATAAACTTTTTTGAAAATATTGAGGAAAGTAAAAATTCGTCAAACAATGATAAAGAATAATGATGTGAAGAAATATATATGGAGTATCAACTAAGATCTAGACATAAATATTGTCTTGATCAAAACACAAAATTCAAGAAAGATATCAGAATATTGAAAAAGGAAAGTGTAAAACAATTGAAAAAGTCAAGATGTTATTAGATAGTAATATGAATATATCCATGAGGTTGTTAACATCAATCATAGAGGTTCAAAATATGGAATGATAGTGGAAGATCATAGTAAGAAACTTGAATATAAGAGAGAACAAATTATTAAAACTCAATAAAAAATATTGATCATAGAAGTTCATTAATATGAATAATGTAAAATTTTAACAATGATTCAGTGGTAAAAACTAAAACATCTCATGCTATTTAGAAATATCATTAATCAAATTAGATGAAATATCCCCCTATCAATGTAAAATTACATCCACGTTTACTAACCATACCATTGAGAAGGAAAACAATGGTAAGTCATGGTTTAAGAATAGATTATTATTACTTCATAATTGAAGCATACTTATTACAACATATAACAAAACCACAATAGGACCATATAGGTATAGTGTCTTTAGAAACTGGGAAACATAAACAACGGGTTCATAAATCATCTACATTATCTCCCATTTATACCATCATATCTAGAATCCCTTTTGGCATATCCTACTTAATACCCTTATTCCTGACCAGGGGAAAATAAAACATTCAAAAAAGTGATCTCAAATTCTCAGTAAGGGTAAACAAAAGAAATATCAATCACATCATATTCATAAGAACTTATAATTTTGGAAATCTTAACCTGCAAAAGAGATCATATTTTAATAACATGGGATAAATAATATTAGTGAAATCTAATCCAAATAATCATAACATAAAACATGAAACTTTGTGGCATACACACATAATCATAGAGAATAATTTCGTAGTAGTCAAGACTCATTTCCAAGACTATCCTAGTAGACAAATTCTATTTCTGAAATGAGTTCACTCCTCGTTTCAGTCCTGTATCACTGAACTGGATTAACCTTCTATTCCATCCATGTCTATCTCATGAGATATAAATCATTAACCAATGAATTGGAGGGAGTTATAGGTCCCACCAATCTCATAATGAAACCATTCTTATGTGTGCCAAAAAAACAAAAATCATAGCATAACACATGTAATAAAAATGGGATTCTTAAACTTCATGCCATCATAACATAATACATGTAAGAAAAAAGGAATTAATAAAAATAATTCCTTTATAACATAATAAAATCAATGTAAAAATAGGTAAATAAACATAACCTTATTTTATCTTAGATGGAAAATAATTTTGATAAATCACTTGAACTTCATTCTTGAGGAAAATATCCTTTATACTTCAAAAACATTTTTCATTTCTTAACATTTCATACAATTTTAAACTAAAATAAGTTGATTAAAAATAAACATGAAAACTTGTAAAGGATGATTCATGGAAATAATGTTCTAAAAATCCATTCATGCCGAATAAGTTATAGAAAAACATTCTTCTCGTACTTTGCCCGGAAAAGTCAAAAAAGCACCTCGTACTAAAAACGACAAAATATTCCTTTCATATCTTTTACTAAAAACTCACCAAAAGGTAAAATTGGATTTAAAAAATTGAATTAGGATAGAAATAATATTACATATTAAGGAAACATGGATGTGGATGATAAATATTCCCTAGTAAATTCTAAAGTATAAACAATCTCGGATAAAAATGGGATTGCGAGATTTTCCCTTACCTTATGTCTGATTAGCTTCGTACATGTCCGAACCTCCTGTATTATAATTTAAATAATGTTATTGAATTATTCCAGAATCTTACTCATTGTTATTATATCATATATGGTTATATTCTTAGCTTCTTATTTGTAATATTTCATTGCTACTTGTTATTCGGATGTTTATTGCTTTTTGTTCATATGCGTGTTTTGTAGAATAAAATCTTATTATTCTTTTTATGTTATAGATATATTATTTTAATAATGGTATTAGTTTAATATATATCATATTTATTCATTAAATTCATTTATATAATCGTTGTGCATTGAAGATCATGTAGAACGAGTCACATCACATCGTGGAGACGGTAGGCCGTACATACACACGAGCGATGATGTCGTTCCCATGATCATGGAATTGTATTGAAGTGTATGTATACTATTTAAGAATCAATATCACATTAAAATAATAATATATAGTTATTATTTGCACCATTATACCCATCCAAGTATGGTGGTGGTGGAAAATAGATTACACCACAGCGTGGAGACAGTATTCCGTATGTACGCATGTGCGGTGATTTTGTTTTCCATAGGATGGATAGAAGGTGAAATAGAGTTGTTTCATATTTATAATAACATATAATTATATGAGTGATACTGCTTTGATTACTTCATAATGAAACAACTAAATAAGAATAAGTAGAAGAATAAATAAAGTTGAAAGAATCGGTAATGGACATTACCTCTTCTTTGAAGCGCCTCTTCTTAAACTTCTCTTAAGGCACTAAATATGGTCTATGAAGAGGACCAGAACCTCTAAGATGTTTCTAGGGAAGTGTAGAAGAGAAATTGGTAGGGTTTGTCCAAGAATTAAGGCTCAATGTGGTGTGAGGAGGAGATGGAGGAGGTGCCCTTATATAAGGGAGGAGAGGGGAACTTTAGGAAAAACTTAAAATATTATTTTATAATAAAGTCATATTCAGTTTTAAATAGATACAAATTGTTTTATTTAGAAGCTAAGGTGGGGATGGGTCTAAATCCTCTCAACCAATAGATTTTATACATGTTCTGGTTACTATTTTAACCTTATCATTTAGATTTAACTCTAAGTTAAATATTTTAACTTTTACTGTGTCTTCTAGTTTTTTTACACTATAAGGTTAGTAAACTTACTATATCAGGACAATCGAACCCCAAGTGATTTATTATTAATATATATAAAATTATATAAGTCATTTTACCTAACCTTAAATTTTTAAGAATATAATAACAATTAATAATATAATATTTCTTTTAAAAACTATTTTATGTCAATTTTGACACTATTTGGTAATTGATTTTTGTTAAAATCATAAAAGCATGATTAGTTAGAAAAAAGTTAATTAAATAAATAATAATATGCCATATTAACTTATAAAATTAGTTTAATTTTTGAAAAGTCTTAAATTACATTTATTTGGGTATTTATAATATCAATTATGTTAATATTTCCTTAATAAGGTAATTACTGCATCATCATTGTGTCATAAATAAAATAAATTATTTAAAGTCTAAAATTTTTAAATAAAATACCATTATGTAGGAAATATTTTTATATTTCTAATGAATATTTATAGTAAAATTTATCTTATTTATAACCCTATATTAAAAATGTTTTAGTTATTAAACATTGATTTTAACTATTTTAACGCTTCTTTGAATAAAATAATATTAAATGTTATAATCTTATACAGGTGGACCTAAATTGTCATATTTTATTCCTATGTTTGTTTTGGGTCGAATTAATATTATCCAATAGAATTAGGACATGTGTTAGGGTAATAATAATACCAGTTTTACCCTTAATTACCCTATTTAATTTTAACTGTGGTAAATAAAAGTAAAAAGTTACTATTCACCAAAAATTATTTTTATCTTATTGAACCACATTTTACTCCATGATATTAACCATGTCTCTCACGTTTTTGAAATTCCACACACAGAATCAGTAAAATTATGTTTTATGTAAATTTTCAAACTCTCCTAAGAGGTGTGTAAAAGACGGTGAAAAGTTCAATAAAATTTTTATATATCTAAAATTATTATAAATTGACTCCAATTAATTACATTGAACTTATATAAGTATTATGTATTAATTTTGACCTAAAATAAATTTAAATAAAATAAATAATTATTTAAATAAAAAGTCGGTTTTTAAATAGTAACCCAGTGTTTTCACTATTCATCAAAAATTGAAAGTTTTCAAAAAAATACAAAAAATTCAACCTAGGACAATTTTAGTATTCCGAATACAAAAATGAAGTCCATTTTGAAAGATCAAATTTATAAAATTTCAAAAAGTGGTTATTACTATTCATAACGGCTAGTTTTAATAATATTTTAATAGCATATTGTTGTTTAGTGAAACTCGGTATTGCATACAACGCAAGCTATCGTGGAAGGTCATGATTGCGTGTAAAGAATGGAAAGATAGTGTTGTGTGTAGTGAATGATTCCTTTGATGATGTATATACCATAAAAATAATTCTCATAAAAATCTCAGGTGTAACAGAAGTTACTAAAACTAAAACATCCTTAACCACTGTTATTGAAAATGTTATGGAAGATATTTTGAATAATTATAATGAGAATAACAATAGTGAATATGAACATGATAAAAATAATGAAACTGATGATTCATAAGAATCATTAAATGAGGAAGGTGAGACAAGGAGAAAAACTATAAAATTTTATACTCTACAAAAATAGGTGGAATTTGAGAGTATTTTTAGAAATCAAAAAACTTGTTTTAAGATAAGAAGAAACCAAGATTAAAAAATAAAACTCTATTTATCTCATAGATTATACCAAAAACTATTTTATAAGTAGTTTATCATTAAGAATGGGTTGTTGATATGAATGAAGAGTTACATTATAGTTTGAAAAATGAAACTTGGGAACTTTCTCTATAACTAGAAGTGAAGGAAGTTATCAATATAAATCAGTTATACAGAAACGAGCTGAATGAACATGGATATATGTCAAGAAAAAATGGTAAAATTGTCTCTAATGTATATTAATAGGTAGAATGTGTTTATTTTGAAAAAAAATCATTCATTATATGATTAAAAATGATCAAAATATTCTTATTTGGGGTTTCATATCATTTTTATAAAGTTTAACAGATTGATGTAAATCTAGGTTTCATAAATTATGATATTGTGAAAGAATATTACATTCAAAACCCTTCTAGATTCCTACATTATAATGATGGAACCAAAATTTTAAAATTGAAGAGAGACTTCTATGGGATAAAATAGGATCCAAATTCTTGGTAATCGAAACACTATTGTTTCGTAAAGAATTTGTATTTTTAAAAAGGGAAAGTTGAAAAAAAACTTATACGTAAAGGATATGGACTCAACTGCCCTCATTGTAATTGTTTATGTTCATGGTATGTTTTTTGTAGAGACTAGGAGAAATAATGTAATTTCTTTTGAATAAATTAATGAGAATTTTAAAATTTCAATTCTCAGTGAATTAAAATTATTTAAAGGTTTACAAGTCCAATATATGGAAATATGTTTTCCCCATATCAGGAAATGTATATTGGGGAATTGTTTCAAAAGTTTGGAATGACAGATTCCAAAGAATTTTCTAATCAAATATTATTGGGTATGAAGATGAGTAAATATGAAATTAGAAAACATGTAAATCCGAATTATTTTCATTAGTTGATAATATTTTTAATATCTAATATCTTCAAGGCCCAATAAGGCATACAAATTAACTGTGTGTGGACGATATTAGAGTGACATGAAATAATATCATATAGTTTTAGAAAAAAGTAGTTTTAAGGTATATTAATTGAAAAACATTACATGATTTGATGTATAATAAAATTAATGAAATAATAATTCATGGGTATAGATATGCTGATTGGATTACATATTGAAATTATATAAAATAAACTACCGGGGTATTTTTCATATGATAATTTTGTCTAAGAATACATAGTAAGAAATAGAGTTTAGTGACATTAGAAATAGTTAATTCGGAATATGTTGTCGCTACCTAGGCTTATACTCAAATGGTGTGGATAGATGTTGAGCAGGGGGATTTTAAAATTTACATTTCTACACCACTAAAGATATTGTTTTATAATCAAAGTTTCATTGATATTTCTAAAAATACTATTTAATATTAAACATCAAAACACATTCAAATAAAATATTACTTCATCAAATAGGATTGTTCAGGTGGATATGTTTTACAAGAATATATTACTAGAAAATATAAAATTGATAATGTCTTTATGAAATAAATTCAAAAATAAAGACTTGTGGAATTGAGTCTAAAAGTTCAAGTTAAAACACCTCTAAATAGTACATGAACATCATAATGATGTAACCCAAATTACTTTGGGTAATATATAAAATGGGGAAGACAACACATAACTTTATCCTAGAGGTGGGAGTGTAACATTAACCTAAAAATGGGAGAGTAAATATTTGTCTTACAGGGGAATAAAAATGTATTCCAAAGTTTTAAAAATATAAATATTCCATTATCAAAAAATTTGTGAGAAAAATAAAATAAAACAATAGAGGGAGAATGAATACTGAGAAAAAAATTGAAAAGGATTTATCTTAACATTGAGGAAAATTTTCTCATCACCAAGAAATGAAATTCTTTAAAAAACCTTATTTTCTCTACATGTGTGGTGTCAGGATACCTCTATTTTAAGAATGGTTGTGTTTTGGTAAAAGTAGAAAATTTTGAGTTGTGAAAAAGTTTGAGTGGTGAAAAATTATGAGTGTTAAAAGTTGTTAACAATTTTTTTCAACAAAGCCAAAGGGAAAGATTGAAGATCCTTTGTGAAGTTTTTATAACAAACTTTTTTATTTGATGAAAACTAACATTTTTAATGAAGGTTTTTTAAAATAAATCGGTTGAATGTTTTTTGTAAATTTTCTATTACAATGTTTCTAAATAAGGAGAATGTCAGAAAGTCAAACTTCTACAAGGTTTCCTTTATGAACATTATATCTTTAAATTAGACACTACTTTATTGATCTCAATATTTATGAAAATCATGAAAATATCATGATCTAGGATAATCTACAAAAACGTTTTACAGATTGTGATAAGAAAATAGGGAGATCAAATATAGTTCTAGACAGAGAATTTTCATATGGAATCTTGGGAACAAATTTTGATGATGGTATCAAACAAAGAGAAGTTTTCAAATGAAGTATTTTCTAGAGATTTTGAATCTCTAAAGTCCCAATTTAAGTCAAACTGGCCAGGTGTATAAAGAATAGAAATCCATAAAAACATTTATATATTATCCTCAACAGGCATAGGGACTCATATGAAACAAAAACATAAAAATATACATACATTTAAATGAATAAAAATTATAATTTTTTCTATAAGAAAATAATCTGACTAAAATTTTGTAATAAGTATATCCATATGGAGTTATTTAGTCTGTGGAAGAGAATAAAAGGAAATTTAAAGAGTAGTCCAGAATTCATGTCATACCAAATTCTATTTTAAATACAAATATGCTCATATAAAATTTTTCAATAGAAAAATTTAAAATATGTTTGGAATTTAAAAATAGTCATGTTTGTACAATAGAAATCACATTGTAAGAGATGCACAACTTGGTCATCAGATGAAATTTTTTGTATAATTTTTATACATTTTTATTATACAAACAAAATAATGATATTTATACAATTTATTTATTGAAATTTTCAACATTTTTATTAAGACTTTATGGTTACAATAACTGAGAATAAATTCATTATGTCAATGAAAATAAAAGTGTGAAAAATCTCCAAATATTGTAGCCATAATTTTTGAGACGAAGTGGTTTTCATCCAGCTTATGTATTAATAGTTTGAAAAAATTTACAAAACCATATTTAGTTAATCTTTTTCAACAGTTATTACAAATGGGTCAATATAAATAAATACATTTAATAATATTTTTTCAAATAGATAGTTTTTATGAATTTTGATGAATATATTATTTATCACATGCTAAGTGAAGTCCAATGTTTCATAGTTACCATGTGAGTCAGTTCCTTAGATAGAATGTCATTAGATAGAATGTCGAAAAAAAGCATTTATAATGTTAATAGATGAACTTTTCAAAAGAGTCATAGGTTTTTTAGAGCTGAGGTAAATTAACTATATAGATTCACTGATCGTTTGGAAGAATTATTCTTGTGATATATATCAGTTGAAGAGTAGGTAAAAAGGGAAACTTGAAAAGAAATTATGGAAAAATAATTTTATTTGAATGATTCCTTGAAGAATTATAGACATTCATTTTCCAAATTTTTTTTTTTTGAGATAAATTTTGAGGTTCAGAAACCTGTCAAATTCTGAAAATATTTTTTTATGTTTTTTGTGTTTTATAATTATTCCATTAAGATTGAAAAAATTCCTTAACATATTCAGTTAAGGAAATGTAAAAAGACGTGATAGATAATTATTAATGATCAATAATATTTTCTTATACTCCATGATTCAAGATAATAGATGATAAGCATCTCATGATATTTAAATTTACATAAAAATTGGATTTATGAATTTTAGTGAGTGGAAAATGAATGGAGTTTCCGGCCTTCCGTATTCTATAAGAACCTATAAATTGGGATGAAAAGTAAAAAGGTATTCTATAATGTTCACATATACCCAAAAGATAGAACAATATTTATTTTAATTTTACATGAGTTTCCAACCAATGATGAATTTCATGTTGAATAATTCTAGATAATGTATTCTGTCAAAAGATTATACAATTTTTTAGTTAAAAATTTGGAATAGAGATATATCAAAGGGATATTTTTAAAATATATTTTGTAAAGTATAGAGATTTTATAATTAGAAATAATTCATTTTCTATGTCTAGAATAGTTCAGTGATGATAAATGAATGGAAATTACTACAGACAATCACACGAGATAAAATTTTTTGATAGATATAATTAAATAGTCTACTTTTTCTCGATGATCTTTTCTGGAGCCTTTTGAAGACAATTCATAATTTTTGTTGTAGTTTATTTTTCTATGAAAAAATATCAAACTAACATGACTTTGTATAAATAACACCTATTGGTAGATATAAGGTTTCTAATGGTAGTTGAGATAAAAATTTGTAATCACTTATTTTATAATTATGAATTTCCATGGACCCATGGGAGTGGTCATGGGAAGGATGTAGGTTATCACACTGAGACTGAACCTTGTAAGTCTTACGTGCCTTGTTTACTTTCTTATTGTTGCACCATTGAGAGGTTGTTTTAAAAAATTATAAGGAATTACCTTTAAAATTTTATAGTGTTGATGTATCTTAATTTTGGAAATATGTAAAAGGCCACCACTGATTTAACCCCCCTTATCAATGGTTCAATGATCCTTTGGAACATCATGTATGAAAAGTGTATTCTATAACTTTTGAATTTAAATAAATTTCTTCAGACACAAAACACTAAATGATTTGTGTGAGGCAACAAATTATATCTTAAAGGGAAATTATAGTTGGGGGGAATATCACTTGAGTCATAGTTAGAAATTATTTTTCTGTTTTAAAAATCTCTCTGTGAGAATCATCAAAAAAAATTGTTTCCTTTTTTAGTAGGTTGGTTGAAGGATGTGAATATCTACTATTTTTTTTATAAAACTCCTATAAGACCCATAATATTAAAAAAAGAGATAATTATTCTCATAGTGTTAGGGTAATAAAGTGTTTAATTGATTTTATATTTTTCTTTATCTACTTCAGTTCCATATTTTGAAATTATGTGGCTAAAAATTTGAATTTTTACACTGTGAAATAGAATATTTCAATGTTGTAAACTATGCTTTTTTCAGTTCATTTCATTTATATATGTTCTATAAAATAAAGAAATGTCTCAATGATAGATCAATAAAAGTGTAAAATTATCAAAGCATACATTAATGAAGCTCTCAATTATTTCTAAAATGATACATTCTAGTAATCATTGAAAAGTACATGGATCATCTAATAATCTATATTCCACACATCAAAAAGAAAATATATTTAAAGGGATATGTGAATGTCATGTTTTCCTATAATTTTAGAGATATTAGGAACTAAAAATATCTATAAAATTCATTACAGAAATCATTGTGAGCCTATCGAAATAGAATCTCTAACATTTTTTCTAAAAAAAGGGGATTTGGAAATTTTCTTTTTTGTTACATGATTAATTTTTTTTATATTCAATTCAAACAATTTATATTTTCTAAATCTTAGTTTTAAATGAATTATTATTATCATTTTTTAGAGTGGTGAAAACAAGTTTCATGGATAAAATTTGAGTAAGACTCGCTAATTGGTTTTATAAGATTTTATTAACGTTTCAAACTCCTAAAGATGTCTAAACTTTTTTCTTACAAATTCCATCAAAGATGATTAATTTATTCTTTGGGGTGGTCCCATTGGTTTTGAGTCAATTTACAAAATAATTCAAATAACATAGGTTGTAGGGAAAATCCCCATAATATCACCTAATGACCATCCTATTGCACAAATGTTTTGTTTCAGAATGTAAAATAGTTAGTCTTCTTGAATGATACATAATGTTTTTAATTTTTTTTTTAAAATTTTCTCATTTCCTTTAAAGAAATATATTTAATGTTAAATGGATACAAATTAAATTCTCGTACCATGGGTTATCTAATGATATATTTTCTCTTTATTATCCATACCTATATCCTACATAGATAAGATATACATTTCACTGATAGTTTTGTATCTATCATGAAAATAATCCCCACAAAATTCTCCAAATTATTCATCACATGAAATAAATTACACATTTTGTAAATGTTAAAAAATAGTTTTAGAAAAACAATCAACCAATTATAGGGAATCAAATAATCTAATTTTTTCAAAGAACATTATATTTATTCATTAGAGTAATAAGTTATTTTGTAATTTTTATGTGTAAAAAATATTTTTCATCATGGATGTATTTTATTGAATAAAAGATACTAAATTTAACATTATCATCTCTAAAATTTCAAGATATTTTTGCTTCATTTGTATTTATTATTGTTTTAGATGTTTTAAGAAATATACTTCCCAACATTATGGGAGAATTAGTTTTACCCAATTTTTCTTCAATGTTAAAAATATAAAAATCATCTAGCAATAGAAATCTATTCACTATTATAGGAATGCCCCCTAGAACTCCAACTGAGTAGGTAGTTTTACGGTAATCAAGCTGCACAACCAAAAATTTCAGTTTGTTTTCTCTTATTTATATGTAAGAATAAACATAATAAATAGATGAAATAATTGATTCTATTAAATTAAATACTACGTTAAAAAAGTAATTACATCTATATTTCACATGATAGTGAATTTACAGGGGCATGATATCTCCCAGATATTATGGGTTATCAAGGGAAGATAAATTTTAAAATTAACTTACCCTATAATGTCCTTGATGATTCCTCTTCTAATTCACATATCTTTAAGAAAACATGTGTAACTTATTATTTGTGGGATGAATTCCCACAATGGGATATTGATCACCACTATTTCTAATTTCTCTATCACTTCATCTTTGAATACTTCTTCAAATGTTTTTTTGGGTTATTTAATTATTTCATGGAATGGAGGATAGAGTTAATTTAGGTATTCTTTTGGATTTTCCCCGGACATCTTCACTAGTGGTGTCTTGATGAGGATCTCCCATTTAGGTTCCTTCTCAAAGTAATATTCATCATGATCATTGGGATTTTAGATTACGGTTTTTTCTTATGATGGTTATTCTTCACTATGATCAATTCCTTTTAACACCTTAAATGAATCAAACTATAATTTACTATGGTGATAAGAATTGACTATGAAATGGGATTACCTGAACCATGGTTTACCTTATTGTACAAAGTTGATATGATATAACCAAACTGCCCCTTCATCTACCTTATTTATTAACTATGAGTTGTGAGGGTACATTATTGGTTGGTTTGAGACTCCAAAAGTTTTTTAAATATGTCAATTATGGATGGTTTTTTATCTTTATATTGTCAATATCTTGAAGAAGGTTCATATGAATTATTTTAAATTCTTGGGGTTAATTTTTTTTGATAACCTTGATGGAAGTGTGTCAAATTTTCCGTCTAGTTTCCAAAACCATACTAAACATTTGAATACTTATAAATCCTTATTTGTGTGTCAGTTACGTATTATACCTCTTATATTCTGTGGAATAATATATCGTTTTAACTTGTTGGTTGAAATTATTGTAGTTATATAATGAATTGAAATGTTAGATCTCTCCCAGAGGTATTTTTGGTGATACCTCATGAACTGTGTCCAATTCTAAACATCTCATATGATAGGTTATATTATTAATTTTATTTTCACATAAATGAATGCTATAAATTATTATCACATATACTACCGGTGTATAAGATCTAGTTCTGAATTTTATGGAGTATTGGGAAAGCATTTCAATCAATTATCTGTATTCAATATGTTACTTTACAATAATGGCTCCTCCAAAAAAAGCATCTAGTATGTTACGATCGTTATCCATCAATCATTGGTTGAAGAACATCATGAAATAGGGATACCCCAAGGGATGTTTTTGAAAAGATTATTTCAGTCACTTTAATATCTCCCTATACTCATAGAAAGTTTCCATACACAAATAATTGTCCCAATAAATTTTATTTCCTAGTTGAGCAGTCATCAAGGATGGAATTTTCTTTGTAGAAAATACATATAAATATCATCTAATATATTAACTTCTCAAGTATGTAAGTTGTATTTCCATTCATTAGTTTATCCTTATTGATATAAGGGATTGCAATTCCAAATTATTTGAACCTAGGATAATCCTCTAGGCATGAATCTATTGTAGACTTTTCAAATGCCTTTTGATTACAATTGGGATATTATTCTTTGAAACTAAGAGATTAATGTAATATATGTATCATTACAATTCTATATTCGTAGTATTTTTGGTTATTCAATTGTAATTGTGGGTTATTATTATTAAAATTTGGTTTTTAATTATATCTAAAATTCTTATTCAACAGAGCTATGTTTTCATCCACATTTTCAATACCAGTGGTAACTCTATTGAAGGAGGATAATAATTATGGAGAGTGAGACAATGTAATTATAAAAAATTCTCTCTACATTACATTGTTTTTCTAGGTTACTAATTCTTTCTAGAACTATCCTTTTAATAACTGTTTCCAAACCAAATATCTTATTGGAACTAGATATATTCATTAATAAGAATTGTTTTAAATTAAAGTTAATAATTAAAGGAGGAAACACAAGGTTAATATCAAGGAAACTAGGTTGATGAGTGTCCTACCATGAGGCTCCTATAAAAATAGATTTCAAAATATGAATTAATAAACTTGTATGCGGAATATGGTAGTATCTAGAGGGGAGAGTGTTTTAGGTGAACTTTTATTTTTTATTTTGGATCATTGTGTGCTAAAAATCATGACTATATTTGATTGAGGATGTAATTTATTTTTGTTTATATTTAGTATTTAAAACAAGTGATCTAACATTTTATTACTCTCCCCTCTTAGTTATGTATCATAATTCAATTTTACTATTACGTTCACTATCTAATAAGATTAAATCCAACTTATTAACCTCACTAGGATTTTTCATCTCAAATTAAAAAAATAATCTCTATTACCCATAATCATTCTTAGCCTGATTACCAGAAATCTATATTCACTTTTAGATCATAAAATTGATCCACATAAAATAGGTTGAACTAAATCTAATTGGATTGTGTTTGAGAATCCAATAATGAGAGAAATAGAACTGAAATGAAATGAAAAATGAAATCCCCTAATTTCTAATGAAATTAGAGACTTATAGGGAAAAAAATAAGATGTTATTAAACATTACAGAATATAATTACACATAAGTATTGGTATAGGTCTCTTGGGATCAACCAATAATATCCTAGTGTTCCATTAATGGATAGATTATAATAAAATCAAATGAAAAAAACCATATATTTTTCTCGATCGACTCTTCATTGTAGAAAATATCCCCTTGATTGAATAGTATTGTTTCTAAAGAAGTGGTTTTGGTACCTTTATTAGTTTAGTATTATTGAAAAATTACAAAAATCCAGCGCCCTGCTCCTCCTATAATTTTATCTATGTCCATAACTCAAGTTTCATGATTGATGAAGTTGGGAATCATGAATCATCCATCTCATTCTTGGTACTCTCTCGTGATCTCCATCTTCTTATTCAGCTCATATTATTTTCTTATGGATAGTTACTTGGATGTCATCATGATTTGAGAATTCCATAGAGAATGGATTTTAATTGATATTATATTGAATTATTACATTTTCTTTATTTATGATTTTAATCCCCATAGACAAAAATTTTCATTGTTTTGGATCAACTGGATGATAGAAAGTTCTGTTTGATTGGAATCCACCTCGGTACGGTCAGATGGAATAGTGGGTTATAAGGCATGGTCACAAAGTAAAATTTGTAGAAACATAGATTCTTCTTATGGATGGAACCCTCAATTAAAATTCAATAGGGGGTTTTTATTCATCGAATATTCATTCAGAATCACCCTATAGTTGATCTAGAAATTTTCATATTTTTTTTATCATAGTTGGTTAATCCTCATTATTGATTGGATGTTAAATTATGGTTGCTTTAGGAGAGGCATGATCAAAGGTGGAAATTCATGGATGGTTCTAGAAAATTAATATGAATTTCTTTGTAACAATATACAAAATTCTCAATGTCATAATAAATGATAGTAAAAAACATAAAAAATTTAATAAGTCATATTAAATGATAGTGAAATTTATAAGAAAATACCCATTACGTTTTTTAATCTTAAACTTAATACCATGAAAGTCTAAATTGGTTCAATTTAGGCTTTGTATTGTTCCTTACGAAATTTTATAATACAATTAAAATATCATTAAAATTCTTTTAAATAGTGTAACTAAAATTTTCCAAATAAATTAATAAATTTTAAATTAATTCAAAAATGAATGAAAACACCTAAAAAGTATATTTAATAAATTTATCAGTGAAGTAGACTAGTTCACTAAATAAATAATAATTAATGATTTTCCTAGGTTTTTTCATAATTAAGTGGTTAATTTTCATTGAAAATATGTTAATATTTTTTTATGTTCTGGTTCACATGAATTACATAATGGCAGCTGGTATTCATGACCTCATTTGTTTGTCACCTTATGGTATGTTACCCTACAAATTTAATTTTTTTTTTGGTGATTTTGGATGAAATTTTCTATCTATTATGGGTTATAATTTATTAATTTTGTGTGTCTTAGTTTTTAGTGTGTGTTAAGAGTGGACCACACCCCATGGATTTTGGTTTCAATGTCGTGAGGTCACCCAGTGAGTTTGGTGTTGGTTATACTATTATTGGTTGTAATATTTTTATTTTTTATTTTTATATATTTGGATCAAGATATAGGTACTTGAAAACTCATAAGAAGTAAATTTGATATTGGGATGGATTTATATATCCCCTGATAGAGGAAGGTTTTTTTGGAAGCACAATGTCCATTTATATTGATATGATTTAATTCTAATCTTCAATTCTTATTATTATTTTCTACATATTTCATCACATATGTGATCTCACCCATATATTGGTTCAATATTTTATTAACCTAACTTCCAAAATTGACAATATCTTCTTCTAATAAATTTAATGGTGGAACCCTTTTTGAATGAGTGTTGGTGGACCTATTTATTGTTTACTTAGTGGAATGAGTTGGTTTTTGAAGAGAAATTTTTTTTCTTTTTGAAAATAGATTTTAAAAAGATATTGACTTAAATGGGGATTTGAAAAGAAAATGTGTGATTTAATAAATGGGATTTGAAATGGAATTCTAAAATAGGAATAAGGTTTTTTATGAAGGAATTTTATGATATTTTGTCCCAGGTACTAGCATGAGTAAGATAAAATGTAGTTCCATTTAAAAATAATATATAGAAATGGAATTTTATTGGTTTTTAAAGAAAATACATAGATTACTGGATGTGTTTGTTTGTTATGTTTTTCCTCATGTGGGAAATTCCCTATTTTCTAAACTGTGAGTTATTTATATGATCACATTACTATGATTTCATTGTGTATTGACTATTTCATTTTAATGCGTGATTGTTCATGTTGGTCGATGAAATTTATTTCGATATCAATGTGGTGGGTTAGTCGGGTGGATGGAACAAACCTTATAGTTGTTTGAGATATATTTTTGTTGTGTTTTTGATGTATGATTAAGTCTAGAAAGAATATATCCCTTTATATTTGTTAATTAATGGTGTTACAGGATATGTAACCTATTTTTTGTTAAATTTTTCTGTCTAGCTACATACATGTGATTTGTAATATATGAAATTCTGGGTATAAGGATCTCAAATTTTGTGTAAGAACTAGGTTTTTCTATAAATGAAATTGGAATATTCTTGATGTTATTCTAGAGCAGTGCCTTCAGACGACGTGTGATTTTGAGCCCCGGTGTGGCCGGAATTAAATTTTCAGTGCGTTCATACTCAGCATGCAAAATAAATGGGATAACTCCTAATAGGTAATTCAAATCCTAAATATGAGAGTACAGATGGGTCTAAAATTAGGTGTTTACCCTAGGAAAGACATAGAAAATGTCAGCGTGGGAAATTTGGTCCCCTTTCCCGTTAACGTAACGTTAAACGGATAAATAAATTAATTAATTTATTCCTTTAATGTTTAAACTCAAGTATCTATTAAACGGTTTCTCAGATGGGAAAACTAAGGGCACCGTTGAGTCTGGAGTTTGCCGTTTACCCTAGGAGCAGTGTAATTTTTGCAGGCGGAGGCCTTCTTGTGGAAAATGCCTCCAGGGGAATTTTCGTAATTTAGTGGCTTCAGACGTTAAATTTTATAACTCTCGAACAGAGGCTCAGATTAAAATTCGGAGACCTCGGTTGTGCTCGGGAGGTGTTTTTTACCATAGGAGAGGATTAACCTTTTCCCCATCGAAGGATTCAGACGCAGGTCGATTTGGGGGTATAAATTAATTAATTTTTTAATTAATTTTATTTTCCTTTACATTAACCAAAATCCACGTCTCCTCCCTCCCCTTGTTCTCTGGCGAAAGCTCCTCCCAATATGAAGCTCAAGTCCTATCCTCCTCCTCCTTCCTCCAATGAAGGTGCTTGCGGCGACGGAGAGGCTCGACGAGCAGTGAAGCTTTGGGCTACGCCCTGTAAGGTAGGCGGTCATTGATTTCAGTTTTTATTTTTTGAACCCCTCTTTGAATCCCAATTTTATCATTGTTATTCTATCAATTTGTCGAGAGAGGGATAATTTTGAGTATATCTTTATCCCAGATTTCTAAAGAATATTTCCGCGCAAAAATATTCGTCCCGGGGTACCTAGGGTGGCCCCGGGAAGTTTTTTGGCCAAGAAAGGGGTTTTCTGGTGGTGGGTCTAGTGCTTCAGGCGGCGGCTCGGAGTGGCCGACGGTGGCGCTCCCTCAGTGGTCGGTCCAGGGCATCAGAGCAAGCGGCTGCAAGAGGTTTTGTGAGATTGTGGAGGTACCAAGTGAGCGGGGGTCGTCTTCATCGGTCGGCTGAGGCGGAGCGGTCGCGGGTGAGCTGGGGGCGACAGTGAGTGGGGACGGAGCAGGAGGACCGGCCGGTTGCGCGGGCCGGTTGACACGGAGGACCGAGGTCACGGCGCACGACCCCACGGGTGAACATAGACCCGCCCTCGGCGGGTCTTCACGCGGAAAGATGACCGGCCTTCAGCCGGTCAGAGGGTGGACCACAGGTCCACGGCCAGCCCGCGCGGCTGAGCCGCTGGCCGGTGCTGTGAACCGGGCTGGCCTACGTGGGATAGCCTCGATCGGGCGGACCAGGCTGGTCCAGCCCAAGGGGTTAATCCCCTCTGATTTCAGACACCTGTATATTCCAATACGGGTGTCCGTTTTACATACCATTTGTGGCAGTTCAAACCTCGACTCAAGGGGAGAATATGAGATGGTTTTGGGGGTTTTAACTCTTGAGATGGGGGGCCTCGGTTGATCAACGCGTACTTTAAGCACATTGGCATTTTTCTGGGGGTTCTTGTTTTGAGCGGTGCGGACACATGCGGTGTCTATTTTGAGCACCGTAAGCGGTGTTGTGACCCTAGAATAAAGATGAATATTTTCAAGGGGTTTTCAGGCATTGAAACCAGAGTTGAGACGTGGGCCCCATGACCCATCTTTTAAGCTGCGAGCAGCATTTAAGAACTTTCTCATCAGATGTCCGTTAGGGGCGTGCGAGTAGTCGTTTTTGGGTTTTTTTTAGGGCAATGCAATGGCGCAATCCGCCCAATTTAATTCCACAGAGTGGTGCAGGCCCCACGAGGGAGATTCTGGGAGTTAGCGGTGATTTCCATCTTCTTCACCAGGTGTCTGATTCGGACAAGTGGAAAGTCAAACTTGAATACTTTTTCGATAGGATCGCAACGGTGTGATCCATTCGTTGCTCTTCGAGACAGAAATACAGGTCCCACAAAGCACCGCTCATGTGCGTTACGGAGAAATACATATTTTTCTCTAGATATATGTTTCCCTTAAGTTAGAAGTCAATTTGATGTGTTTTATTGAGGGTATCGCAGTGGTGTGATGCGCCCGACTGTTTTCAGAACCGAAGCTCGGGACCACGGGATGTCGTTCAGGAGTAAAGCGGTGTTGGACAACTTTTTCATTGGATATCAATTTGATGTGATTATGTAGTCTATATCGCATGTTTTTATGTGAGGATTACAATGGGTTAATCAGTTCACGTGAGTGGAGCCTCTTACATGATCTTATTAAATGTGGAAATATGAAGGGTGCTCCGGTGGTAGTTCTTCTTTCTTTGTTTGGAAGTGATCACTTGGCGTGAGATCGCGTAGACTCATGTGTGAGTGAATTTGATGACTAAGGAGATATGTTTTTCCATTCTAGGGCCGTTGAGAAAGTAGGTTGGAAAAATCACATTTTTTCCTACGCATTGATGTTGGGTGTTGTGTGCATGATAGCCATCGGGCTAGAGATGTGGTATACTCTGGGAATATACGTGAATGCTTGGAGGTACATGTTGTAGATTGTACTTTAGAATGTTTGTGCTTGATTTGGAGATGATCCGGGGCCACCTATCGTGTGGCTCCCATGTGTGTGTCGTGGTTTACTTTACGTACCTTTGACCTCTAATGGCATAGAGTGCCCTCCTGTTCTCGATGGTTTCGACCAGCAGGGTAGAGTGGGTCCCCTAGTTCTATTCTCGATGGTTTGGCCGGCAGAGTTGTTTGGGTTACCCTATTTCTTCAACTATGAGGGGTTTCAGTATCACGTCCCTTTCACCGAACTACGGAATCATTTATGACTACGTGCATTTGTACAGTGTGGGTGTTTTCCAACTTTTTGGAGTGAGTTGTCTTGGTCCGCTTCGACGGTGACTCAGCGGATTGGAGCATGATCACCCAGAGAGGCCCATGGAGATCCTCATGTCCCTTCCTATACCTTGGTTGAGTTATTTGGGTATAGGGGTGACCAACACATTACACGGGCCCTGATCCTCTACCTAGGAGGTTGTTCCCAATAGGGTACGGAGCCCCCAGTGAGCCATGGGTGAAGACTCCCTAGCTGTGTATAGAGATCATATGTTCCTTCCGCAATCTTTTATGACATGATTACCACTACGTGTTTTGGTTACCAGTGGTGTACTATCCAAAAGTTATGTCCAGTGAAGTACCATCCTGTAGGGATGGCCAGTCATGTCCCATCCAGCAGGGATGGCCAGTGGGGTACCATTTAGAAATGATGGACAGAGGTGTTCCGGGTATCCCTCCAGCAGATTACCCTTTCATGGGGATGGTTAGTGGTAACCCGTCTACTTTGAGAAGACCTCTCGACTGTGTCATAGTGATGAGGTGTCACTTGAAGCTTCTCACAATAATCTCAAGTACGATGGGCACTTTCCCCACTGAGACACGTCCTTGTGACGTGAACTAAAACCTTGTGGGCGAGTCAGTGTTGTCCAAAGTGGATAGAGTCGACGTGCAGTGTTTTGAGCCCCTTGACTTGCAGTTTGGGGCAGACGCACGGATACTGGGCATCGACGGTGCTTACTTCTGGGACTATTGGCTACTCACTTTCTGGGGCTGAGCTACAAGATGGAGATCCCATTACGATCTTGTTCGGGTTTCTTGACAGAGCATATATATATATATGTATACTTTGTTCTAGTACCCACTTCTTGGGTTTTGGTTACTCTTTCCAGGTGAGGTGGAGACACGCGGCGTATGCCACGTGCTTTCCATGTCTAGCATCTCATGGTTGGACGAGTCTACTCTCCTGCAATAGGTAGCAAAGACTCGATGAGAAGTATATCTTCTCACTGTTTCTAGCTCCTTGTGTTTGGATGAGTCTACTTCCTTCCTCTTGTTGGGTTGAGTTGTACTCTTTACTACACTCTCTATTGTAATCCTTTACTTTTCCCTATTCGGTCTACTTATCACCTCTTCAGTAACTCCTTTTTCTCTCCCTCAAGCCTTCAGGTCATCCTACAAAGTATTTTTATACTCAAAACTACTTCGGCTTTGCCCACACTTGGTGTGCCCTTGTAGACGATGGACAGGTTGGTCATGACATCAGGATATCTTAGGAGTTCGGGAGGTCGGACCACGTGCGGTGGTCGTAGTTGTGTTCTAGGTGTGGGACTCTCCCACCTGTTTACTTTTGTTTACCTATTGCTGGGTTGTGTTACATTTCTGGTTGGGTACGTTATTTTCCATTTTTCTTTTGGTTTACCTTTAGCACTTTCTTTGTACTGTTTAAACTTCGATGCACTTTTGTGGTTGTTTATAGCAGTTAGTACTTTACTTTTCCTTTTACTATGCACTTATGCATTGAGTGGTTTGTGTGTGTGTGTACAGGTACTTAGGAAAAGGCCTCCCTGAGTTTTTTAGCCTTCGGCACTTGTCGCCAGCCCCTGGCCTAAAGAGGCGGGCTTGGGGTAGTTGCGGCTCGAGCCCGGGTAGGGTCGGGTCGTGACATAGTGGAATCAGAGGTGGTTCATTCCATGGGACTTTGGGCGGATGTCCCTAAAAAGGAATTGGTTGGGATTTAGGGAAACAATGTCAACATGTGTCGAGAGCAGCTGTCAGGCCAAGGAGTCCAGTGATGGTGCGGCACCCAAAATATCCATTCACCAGGACCCTGATAACTTGCTTATCGACTCACCTTGCTGAGACACCCATTGCAGGGGAAATTGGTTTGTGAATCATATAGGATTGAGTCTTTGACTATTCTTCTTGAGTCAAATCCCCATTGTTGTTACTGTTATATACATATATGCTCATCTGATCGTGGTACTCGTTGACAACATTCAAGATGTCTCTGCGAAGACAGCCATCCAGGATACCCGTTTTGGTTTGTGATGACGACCATGTGAGCTATGAGGCTTTAGTCCTGGACCCATCATGCAAGTCCCTTTCTCTGGGTGGGCTGGTAGCAGCAACCCATCCTAGTGAGTAGCAGAAAGCTTTAGTAGAGTAGACTGACCTTGAGTGCAGGTTGAGCGCGCTCCGTGAGTTCCAGCATCAGAGACCGATGAGGTTTAGTGGTGAGCCAGACCCTCAGGCAACAGAGTTTTGGCATGGTAAAGTGGTTTTCCTTTTTAGTCTTATGTAGACGCTGACAGATATTATAGTGTCTTTGGCCGGCAGCCTTTTCCACGGAGCATCTGGGCATTGGTGGAGTCTGGTGACTCAGTTTGATGACGAGTTGTCAGTTTCGGGGGTGAATTTCAGCTACTGTTTCATGAGGAGTTTGACCCCTCCTTCTTACGCTTTGTTTTAATATAAGAGCTCCTACAGTTTCATCCAGGAGGGATGATGGTGAATGAGTATGCAACTGGTATTGTAGACCACGCATGATTTTTCCCAGACTTGGTCCACAACGACAAATTTCGAGCGCAGATGTTTTAGCAGGGTCTCCGCGGAGAGATCTGTGTTGTCATAGTACCCTTGGGAATTCCCACTTATACCGGGGTGCTAGAGAAGGCGCTGGTGACAGAGAGCTTCCTGTCACGCTTTACAGTTGATAGTGGCAGTAGGCACGATGGAGACAAGATGTCTGCCGCAGCTAGCAGGCATCAGCAGATAGAACCTCAACACAGGCGGCCTTCCACCCACCGGTTTTGAAGACGTGGTCATCCACCATTGTGGCAGTGAAGTGCAGGACCTCGGCCGAGGAGAACCTTCTGTGAGTGGACTCTGGGCCATGTTTGTACACCACAGTGGCGTCAGAGGGCACCAGGGCAGCCCAGATAGCGCCAGTTTTATGCTTGCGATGGCCGAGGTCACTTGGCACGGGACTGCCTGACCAAGAACTCTGATAATATCGAGCAGGCTGAACGTGCACCACTATGGCAGAGGTAGCACCGTGATCGGAGTAGCACCCAAAGAGGTGGTGCTTGCAGAGGAGCGAGAGGAGCTGGAAGTGGAGGATGACCTTACGAGGTCTTCCCAACACCACCAGGTGGTCCACATCAGGCTCTGGGAGCAGACAGTTGGGACGACGGACATCCGTGGGATTTAGATGTCTATGAACCTGAAGAGCCTGAGGTGATAAAAGGTACGCTCTACAACTCTTCTACTTTTTTCAGTAGAAGTTTTAGAATCTATGTTTGAAATGATTTTCTCCCTACTCTTTACTTGAGGTGTTACCAGGGTGATGTGGGCCGTTGGTGTAACCATGTGTCAGTAGAGTAAAATATGTGGAACCTTTACTTTAGTTGATGGTGTCGACTCCTTCGCTCTCCGAGCATGTAAGAGAGTCTGGGTTGTGGGACATCGATAGTAAAATCTTGTCTGACCAGATATCCTTGGGTGTTTCACCATATGGATATTCTGAATTAGGGAATCACCGGGCTTTGTCCCAGGTCCAAACGGTGATTCTAGTTGCGGTGTGTGATGTAGGGGTTTGGTCGGGGAGGTGAGCTACCCCTGAGAGCCTTTGGGCCATTTGAGACCATGCGATGGGATGGCGTGGTTCACTACCGCCTTTCCCTAACCCCAAAGGCTTATTTGGGTGCATCGTGTCTCCCACATGACTCACCCGAGGAAAATTGTGTGTTCTATTATACACGTCATTGACAAGGGAAGACCTTGCGTGAACAGATCAAATCCTTTGGTCTGGGTGCGGTAACGCAGGACTGTGCAAGAGTTCTTCTGGGTCCGGGAGAGCCTGGTGTGGGCATAGTACCCTAAGTTGTTCCCTGGTTTTTCTTTTCATGGAAGAAAATATTTAACGATTGAATGATTTAGGAACTTTTTTTTCTATAAAAGACATTGGAATATTCTTGATGTTAATCCAGAGCAGCACCTTCAGACGGTGTGCGATTCCGAGCCGCGGTGTGGCTGGAATTAAATTTTCTGTGCGTTCACACTGGGCACACCAAATAAATGGGATAACTCCCAAATGGTAATTAGAATCCTAAATATGAGGGTACGTATGGGTCTGAAATGGTGTTTTTACCCTAGTAATGACATAGAACATGTCGGTGCGGGACAATGGGACCCCTCGCCCGTTAACGAAACGTTAAACGGATAAATAAAATAATTAATTTATTCGTTTAATGGTTAAACTGAATTATCTCATAAACGGTTTCTTGGATGGGAAAACCGAGGGCACCATTGAGTCTGGAGCATTCCTTTTACCCTAGGAGGGGTGTAATTTTCACAGGCGCGGGCCTTATGTGGAAAATACCGCCAGGGGTGTTTTCATGATTTTGTGGCATCAGATGTCAAATTTTAAAACTCTCGAACAGAGGCTCAAATTGAAATTATGAGACCTCTATTGTGCTTGATAGGTGGTTTTCACCCTAGGGGAGGCTGAACCTCGACCCTGTCGAGGGTTTCGGACCTGGTTCAATTTGAGGGTTTAAATTAATTAATTTTTTAATTAATTTTTTTTACATAAACCAAAATCCACCTCTCCTCCCTCCCCTTGTTCTCTGGCGGAAGCTCCTCCAAAGAGGAAGCTCAAGTCCTCTCCTCC
This sequence comes from Viscum album, assembly GCA_963277665.1. NCBI lineage: Eukaryota > Viridiplantae > Streptophyta > Magnoliopsida > Santalales > Viscaceae > Viscum > Viscum album. The sequence goes on along the minus strand of OY728121.1, from coordinate 1,627,107,487 downwards.
TCCTCCTTCCTCCAACCAAGGTTCTTACTGTGACGGTGAGGCTCGGCGAGCAGTGAAGCTTTGGGCTATGGCCTGTAAGGTAGGCCGTCATTGTTTTTAGTTTTTAATTTCGGAACCCCTCTTTGAATCCCATTTTTACCGTTGTTATGATATCAATTTGTCGACCGAGGGCTAATTTTCAGTATAGATCGATCCTGACTTTCTAAAGAATCTATTGGATCAAAAATCTGAGTCACGGGGTACCCAGGGTGGCCCCTAGATTTTTTCCAGCCAAGAATGGTGTTTTCCGGCGGCGGGTCCGGTGCTTCAGGCAGCGGCTCGGAGTGGCCGGTAGTGGCGCTCCCTCAGTGGTCAGTCCAGGGTGTCTGCACGAGTGGCTTTATGAGGTGTCGGGCGAGCGAGGAGGTGTCATGTGAGCGAGGGTTGGCATCAACGTTCGGCTGAGGTGGAGCGGCCGCAGGCAAGTGGGGGAGACGGCGAGCATGCGCGGAGCAGGAGGACTGGTCGGCTGCACCAGATGGTTGACGCAGAGGACCTAGGTCGCTGCGTGTGACCCCGCAGGGAAACAAAGACCCACCCTCGGCGGGTCTTCATGTGGTAAGAAGACCTGCCTTTAGCCGGTCTGAGGGTGTACCATGGGTCCACGGACGGCCCGTGCTGCTGAGCCACAAGCCGGCGCTGCGAACCGGGCCGACCGGCCCAGGCTGGCCCGGACCGGGCGAACCAGGCCGGTCCAGCCCAAGGGGTTCATCCCCTCTTATTTCAAACACCCATATCTTCCTCTATGTGTGTCCGTTTTACATACCATATGCGGAAGTGCGAACCTTGGATCGAGTCGGAGAATATGAATATGGTTTCATGGGATTTAACTCATGATATGGGGGCCTCGGTGGAGTGACGCGTACTTTAAGCAGATTGGCATTTTTTTCGGGGGTTCTTGATTTGAGTGGAGCGGACACATACGATGTCTGTTTTGAGCACCGTAAGTGGTGTTGTGACCCTATATTATAGAAGAAGATTTTCAAGGGGTTTTCAGGCATTGAAACCTGAGTTGAGATGTGGGCCCCATGGCTCATATTTTAAGATGTGAGTAGTTCTTAGTAAATTTCTCATCGGATGTCCATTTGGGGCATGTGAGTAGTTGTTTTTTGGGTGTTTTTTCAAGGGAATTGCAATGACGCAATCCACCAGCTTTAATTCCGCATGGTGGTATGGGACCCATGAGGGCTGTCCTGGGAGTTAGCAGCGATTTCTATCTTCTTCACCGGGTTTCTGATTCAGACATGTGGATAGTCAATCTTGTGTACTTTTTCAAGAGAATCGCAATGGTGTGATCCATTCATTCCGCTTCAGGACTGAAATGTGGGTCCCACAAAGCCTCGCTCATGTCCATTATGGTGAAATACATATTTTTCTATGGATATATGTTGCACTCAAGTGAGCATTCAATTTGAATTGTTTTCCTGAGGGGATCAAAGTGGTGTGATGCGACCGACTGTTTGCAGGACCGAGGCTCATGACCACGGGACGTCGTTCGAGTGTAAAGCGGTGTTGGATGACTTTTTCGTCGGATATCTATTTGTGGCGAGTAAGTAGTCCATCTAGCGTGTTTTTTCGCGAGGATTACAATGGGGTAATCAGTTCGTGTGAGCGGAGCCTATTACATGATCTTGTTAAATGTGGAAATATGAAGGGTTCTCTAGTGGCGGTTCTTCTTCCTGTGTTCGGAAGCGAACCCCTGGCGTGATATCGTGTTCACTCTCGTGTGGGTGAAGTTGATGTATAAAGAGATGTGGTTGGCCATGCTAGGTTCGTTGAGGAAGCAGGTTGGCAAAAGTACGTTTTCACCCTTTGTGTTGATGTTCAGTGTCATGTGCATTATAGCCTTCGGGCTAGAGATGTGGTATATTCTAGGAGTATACGAGAATTCATGGAGGTACATGTTGTAGTTTGTACCTGAGAACATTTGTAATTGGTTTGGAGATGAGCTGGGGCCACATGTCCTGTGGGCCCCATGCATGTGTCATGTTCTACATTAATTACCTTTGACCTCTTATGGAGTAGAGGGCCCTCCTGTTCTCGATGGTTTCGACCAGCATGATCGATTGGGTCCCCTAGTTCTGTTCTTGAAGGTTTGTCCAACAGAGTTGTTTGGGTTCCCATGTTTCTTCAGCTATGAGGGGTTTCAGTATCATGTCCCTTTCATCGAACTGCAACATCATTTACGAAAACGTGCGTTCATACAGTGTGGGTGTTTTCCCACATTCTAGAGTGAGTTGTCTCAGTCCGCATCAACGATGACTCACCAGATTGGATCATGATCTCCCCAAGAGTCCTGGGGAGATCCTCACGTCCCTTCGTGTACCCTGGTAGAGTTCTTTGGGTATAGGGGAGACCAAAAAATTACACGGGCCCCGATACTCTACCCAGGAGGTTGGTCCTAGTAGGGTACGGAGCCCCCAGTTAGCCCTGGGAGAAAACTCCCTAGTTGTGTATTGAGATCATATCTTCCTTCCATGATTTATCGTGACGTGTTTCCCACTATGTGTTCTGGTTACCAGTGGTGTACCATCTAGTAGGGATGCCTAGTGAGGTACCATCCAGAAGGGATGGCCAGTGGTGTACCATCCAGTAGGGAGGGCCAGTGGGTTACCATCCTATAGGGATAGACAGAGTGGTTCCAGGTCTCCCTCCAGGGGATTAGCCTTTCATAGGGTTGGGCAGTGGGAACCCCTCGACTTTGAGAAGACCTCTCTACTGTGTGACAATGATGAGGTGTGGCTTGATTCTTCGCCCATAACACTCATGTACGATGGGCACTTTCCCCACCGAGACACATCCTTTTGATGCGACCTAAAACCGTGTAGGTGAGTCAGTGCCGCCCAATGCGAATAGTGTCAAGGTTCGGTGATTTGAGCCCCATGACCTGCAGTTCGGGGAAGATGCACAGATACTAGGCATCGATGGTGTTTACTTCTGAGACTGTTGGCTACTCAATTTCTTGGGCTGAGCTACGGGACAAAGAAACCCTTACGATCTTGTTCGTGTTTCTTGACAGAGTTTATATATATGTATACCTTGTTCCAGTACCCACTTCTTGGGTTTTGGTTACTCTCCATCCAGGAGAGGAGGAGACACGTGGGGTATGCCACATGCTTTTCATTTCTAGCTTATCTTGGTTGGAAGAGTCTACTCTCCTGGTATAGGTAGGGAAGACTCGACAAGAAGTTCATCTTCTCACTGTTTCTGGCTCCTTGTGTTTGGATGAGTCTATATCGTTCCTCCTATTGGGCTGATTTGTACTCTTTACTGCACTCTTGGTTGTACTCCTTTACTTTTACATGTTTGATTACTTCTCACCTCTTCAGTATCTCCTTTGTTTATCCCTCAAGCCTTTGGGGGTATCCTACTGAGTATTTTTATACTCACCCCTGCTTGGGATTTGCCCGCACTTGGGGTGCCCTTGAAGATGACGGATAGGTTGGTCGTGAGTTCAGCGGAGCATAGGAGTTCGAGAGCTTAGACCGCATATGGTGGTTGTAGTCGGTTTCCTGGTGTGGGACTCTCCGAGATATTTAATTTTGTTTACCTGTTGCCAGGTTGTGGCACTTTTCTGGTTGGGAATGAGTTTTTTCCTTTTTCTTTCGGTTTACCTTCTGCTCTTGCTTTGTACTGTTTCGAGGTCAATGCACATTTGTGGTTGTTTATAGCAGTTAGTACATTACTTTTCCTTTTACTCTGCACTTCTGCATTGAGTGGGCTATGTGTGTGTGTACAGGTTCTCAGGAAAAGGCCTCCCCAATTTGTTTAGCCTTCGGTAATTGTCGCCAGCCCCTGGCCTATAGAGGCGGGCATGGGGTAGTTGCAGCTCGATCCGGGGTGGGGTTGGGTCGTGACATCTTGGCCCATCCATGAGTAATTTAGTGTTGGAAAGACCACCTTGGGTAGGATTGTATCTTAATTTAGAGTTAATTCTATGGTAACCAATACTAATAACGTGTGCCATGAGATGGATTGTGTGACCCACCTTGAGTGAGAATGGGAGGTTAGGGCTATGATATATGGAACTACTCTGACTGATATAATATGGTTATATATGAGATGTTTGGACACCATAAATTGAGAAGGTATTACCTAGGTATGTTATGTGTGTTACCTCGTGAGTGAGAAGGGATGAAAAGGATGCTTTCATGTGACTTCCCTTGAGTGAAAATGGATAACTTGAGACTTTAGGACACCCTACCTTGTAGCATTGAGTAGTTGGTAGGATTTGGATGACACTCTACCCTGTATATTCAAGGATGGGTAAGGTTTTGAAATTATGTGACTTGATTCCATAAAAAATTTTGTCGAACTAGGTATGTTTTGGTGTCATGTTTTCCTGGATAACACATGTAAACCAAACATGTATACTTTTATGTCTATTGTGTGATATGTTTTTAGGTGGTTGTTTTGAAAAAACAAAAATTCACTCCTCATATATGTATTTCATTCATTTCTACAAGATTTCAACATCAATCAGTATTGTTTTGGTATTGGGGATTTTTACTAGGTCAGTGGAGTCACCCCCCACCCACATACAAAATAAGGGTTTCGAAATATATGGGTATACTTACCAATATTTTATTATGGAATAGTAACTAATTTTATTTGGAGATATGGTATATGTATATAAGGTTAAAAGGGATGAAAATTTTATATGTTGATTATGTTAATTAGTCGAGAGGTCAGTTTACTCTTAGTTTTTTTAGCATGTACTATCCAGTGTACAATTTATTTTTATGATGATAATTATATATTTATCCTCTTCATCTACTATTTCTCTATTATATTTTAACTAATACTATAAATAGTTTTAATGATTTCCATTCCGGAATATGGGCCCTCTATTCTCTTTATTTTATGTCAAATGTATTTTGGGATGTACTTTTTATAGACGAGTCATGATGAATTTTTGGTATATTTTAGAATGACACTGAACTTTATTTTAGAGGGTAATGTTTTCTTGTAATGGATTTAGGCCCCCACCACTAGTTATCTATCACTTGTGTATATGGAGGACTTCCTGGGGCCATGTATCATTCCTTCCCATGTTTTTTAGGTGATATGGGTTTTGGTGTAATAGTAGTCACCCCTAAACCTCTTTTGATAATTGATGTGTGACTATATGGAGACCAATGATTTTTTTTATAATGCATGATGATCTGAGTGTTTTCCTTTTTACTAATGATATTTTAACCTTCATGGATTATTATTAGGATATATGGGAATAATTCATGGATTGAAACTATAATGAGAATTAATCCATTGTGTCCCTTTCAATTTTGGTTTTAGAGAATATCTAGATTATTCTTAACTTCATATAGTTAGTTTATTATATATGAGGTTGAGCATTATGTTATTTAACTTTCGTCTAGTTTCCCTTTACTACCTTTAATTGAATATAACTTGATGCATTTGGATCTCCCATTTTTTTCCTCCAGCTCACCTCTTATACCCAGAGTTTGATCAAACTTGTTACTTCGTGTGTCTGTTTTGGTTTCTAAGGTACACTACTAAGTATGTGTATGCATACATATGCATGGGTTGTGTGACCATACATTATGTTTATATGAAGTTGGTGAACATGTTGAAGTTGGTTTGGATAGATGTGGTGATGTCTTATCTTATTCAAAGCTAACACCTGGTGGTAGCCGTGGTAGATGTAGTGTTGGTAGAGATCAATGGTATCATAAGGTGAAAACAGTAGGTGACATTTATATTTGAAGCTATCTTGCTATGGGGAACTTCTAATTCCAATGGTTATATCAATTATGATATTTATTATTAGGAATATATTTTGACTGTTATTCTTTTTTATTATTACTATAGGTGATATATTTTTGGATTATTTCTTTTTTTTACATTCATTATATATACTTCAGTAATTTTTATTTATCCCACCAGAATTATTATATCTTATGTGAAGTAATTATATGTCTGTTTTTAGGATAATACATCCCATATTGTGATATTTAGATACTATTAGTATTCCCTATCACCTAGACAATTGCAAGATTATTTTGGGGGGAACTCTTATCTTATAGTGGACACGAGTGAAGCCTGGGTGGGTTAGGTAACATTAACGCCCTAGTAAAGAAATAAATTTTCCACTTTTTTATTCTTATAAAATTCATTCTTGAGGATACATAATTGTAAGACACATATGAAATATAATTTTTTAATCAATTAATAAAACAAAAATTTAAAATATTTACAACATCTGTTATTAATCAACGTATGTTTTTAATTTTCCAATACTTTTTTAAAAAATTTGACCTGAAAAATTATATTTCACATTTTTTGTTTGAATTACTAATGTGGAAATTGGTTTTCATGTCAATTAATTAAATAAAATATATAAAATATTTAGTTTTTTAATATTTATTATTGATATAATGCAGAACCCAATTCAGTTTTGTGGAGAATCGACAGTAACCATCCTAATATCAAATGATTAAATAAACATTTAACAATAAAAAAACTAAAATAATAATGAACATTCAATGAAAACATGATGATAATAAATATATTATATTATTTATTTTTGAAAAAATGTAATTATTATAACATAAATCATTAAAATTATTTTTCCTATATTTAAGGATCTCCGGAAAATCACATTGTTCAAAAAAATATCACTATCATTATAGAAATTGTTGCAATCATTTATCACATCACCAAAGTAATACACTATATTTCAATAATTGAAATTTAACTCTAATTTAGAATCTATTAAGGATTAATAGACTATTAATTGAAAATTTTTAAGAAAAATTTCATCATAATAATAGATTTGAAGATAGTTTGAGAGATGAATGTTTTATAAGGAAATGCTAAAGAATCATTATTGTAATAAAATTTTAGGTAGGATGATAAAAATTAAATTTTAGTGTGTGGAGGGATTGATTTATTGGATGTAAAGGAAACAATGGATTTCCATGATGTAAAAAAATAGAATTTTCATGTTTTTTAAACATTAGTCATTTCAATAATATACAATAAAAAATATTTTCCAAAATCTTTTAAAGGTGAATTATGGAAATAATCGAACTTATAAATACCCATGTTTTTTGTTTTTAACATAAATTTTTGAAATAATTCATGTTAAAAATATTCTAAAAAATATTTTTTCTGTCAATTATTGAAATATCCAATTTTAAAAGGCCAATGTATTAAAATATAGCATTAGTTGTTCAATAACCAACATTATAATTACTTTTCTACTAGTGGTTGTTCTAAACTAACATATTTTTTTTGATTAAATAGTGTATATTTTATGATATAATCATTAATAACAACCATTAAATATTAATTTAGTGGTGTTTTTGGATACTCACAACTAAAATATAGCGGATTTATTTATAATAAATAAATAATTAAGTTAGGTTAAAATCATTATTAATATAATATATCTGTGACACTTTTTAGCTTCCAAAAACTATGATATTATAAACAGTTGTTAACACCCCCTTATTTCTTTTAAAATAAATTATTTTATATATTTTTTAACAACCAAAATAAATAGTAAATGAAAATTTATCAACTATTTTGGAATAACCATAACAAATATATTCTCTAATTTAATTTATATGGGGTTTTGAATAATCCCTATAAATAAACACCAATAATGTTTTATTGTTAATATAGTGTTTCCCAATGAATTAATCACTAGAAATATAATTTGATCTTTTACTTATATAAGGATTCTTATGAAATTTTGATTTATAGACATATTTCAAAATGAGGAATAATTTTTTTTCTCTGTTGGATGAATCTCTCTTGATTTCTCTTATTTCTATTTTCATTGTGGAGGATGTTCTATCACACATTTTTTGGAGAATAGTTCCTATTAATGAATTTCGTGATTCCAGTGATTGTTGTATACCATTGGAGACATGAAACTATTGATTTTTGCAAAATGATATTCATCAAACACACTACCAGTGAATATCTATGTCATGGATGGGGAGGTATGATTATTTTATATTTGTATTATTTTATATTATTTATTCAACTATTGGTAAATATTTGAATGTTTTTGTGTTTATTCTTCAATTTTATATGGTCCTAACTATGTACCACATAACTCATCATAGATTCCATAGAGGTCCTCAATAGATTGTATTAATGAAACATTATAACAACTAAAGGGTCTTTTTTATGATATTACTCCTTCTAGTAGACCAAAAAACGTGCATATTGCTTATTTAATTACCATGAAGCCACATTTTAGGCCTTCAATAACCCCATTTGATGTGTTTAATCCATTATATTATGTGACTATAATAATAAATCATTGGTTGTTTCCACCACTGTCTTGAAAATATTAGAGGGTAACCCTTGTTTACTTTTCGTTGTAAAAAAATTATTTTATATATATTTATACGTATGACTAAATATGTTTTTCAAAAGGATATGAATAAAATGACAAGGGAAGTCAATATTAATAGAAATTATTTAACCTAATTTATTTAAATAATGTTTTCCCATTAAAATAATACATATCACTGTCTGCTGATATCTATAAAATTTTCGAAAATTATATTTCAGAGTTTGAAAATATTCAAGTGATTTTAATAATTTCAGACATGATGGAGGAAATGTAAATTTTCTAATTCTCATCCAATTTTCATTTTCAATTAAATATACTCATTTAAGGTTGGGTTTAAATGTTTAGTCTAGTTTTTTAGGTTGTATTTCATAAAAGAACATTGCAGATGCATTATAATTTATTAAGGTCATATATGTTACAAGAAAATGAAACAAAACACACCCCTGTATCGATATGAATTTTATTAAAATATATTAATAAAAAATTCACCCCATTATTATATAGGTCACCAGAGTTTAAATTATAGATCCCCCCCCCCAATTGGAGGGAGTTTTGGGCCATTTATGGCCGATAATGAAACTATTGAGACATGCGAGGATGCAGGTAGTGGTGTAGACCTTGGTATATGTTTTCATACTGTACGAAACATAAAAGATGAATTTGGGCTAGGATAATGGGGATTTGGACCATGTAATGGATTTTTATATAGAGTTATTATGATAAAGAATCATTGGATGTTGTATAAAATAACTTAAAACAAAATGATGTGGGTTGGCCTAAGTGAAATAGGATGAGATGAGGGAAGGGCACACAATACACAATGGGAAAGCATTGGAAGATCATGATGTGGTGGTGGTGTCTATGTTGTGGGTAGTTTGGTTTAATGGATTGTTCCTATAAGGTGGGGCCTGAATGGTCAGAGAATTTAGATCCTGAATTTTCTACAGGAACAATAGTTAGTGTCCATTAATTGATCATCTGGTGGTTGTTTATGGTAGTGGTGCCTAACATTGATCTAGTTATGAACTTTCATTAGGCATGAAAGTATCAAGAGGTAGATGATGAGTGGGACTATGGTTTTAAGTAGTTTTTAAATTTTCAATAAAATGGATTGGATTTTAGAAAAGGTCTTTGGTATGGGGAAGGGTTAAATTGACCCATCATTCATCCAACATAACCACATCATCGCTATTGTCAGCCATGAGCTGCAAACACTGGATGCGTGATAAGAAATGATGGAGGAATCTCTATGGGTACATATGGTTAGTGAATAAAGAAGAATATACCCTAATTTAAATATAACAAAAAAACAATTAATAATCGATAAATTATAAATATATATATATATAGCATTATATTATAAAATAATCTATAATTATAAATACTATATTTTATTTAACATATATGTATTTTTGTGTTTCGGTGTCCCATATAAATTATTGATAGAAATAAATTACATGGGTTATTATAATATATACATTAAATAAATAAGATATGATATTTTCTACCACATTCTAATTGAGACAAATTAATAGTTAATTTTACTCATTTTTTCACATAGATCTGGATGGTGATATTTTCTAGGTTGATGAATATCATTGAAAGGGAATTTTTAATATTTTAAAATAATATATATCAAAATTAAAAAAATTGTATCCATTGAAAATTTTCAATATATCCATTAACTGATTCTAAATATAGGATTACAATAATTCCCAATGTTTGGCTTATTGGAGGTCATAATATGTCTATATTTCTAAAAGTGGTTTTGAAAATTATTGACATTGTGGGAAGTCTGGAGACTTTTACAACAATTGAAAAGATAGAGGAGATTCCCATAAGACACATTATCTAGATTAAAAATATTTGTAAATTTTACAAATTTTTTTCAAAATGATATGAATGTTTGTTTATGTTATTCAATACGGAGAACAACAATACATATTTATAAAACATCTTAATCTGAGAAATTATTGGGAAGAATTTGATATGTTAATGTGATCTAATTAGTAATTTCATTGTGAAATTTATTATATTCATCATATAATTAAAATGTATAAGTTTTATGAAAATTACAATGGCTTGAGAGAGAATATTTTTGAACCTTGACATATCGATAACGTATGTTTATTTTTTAGAAAAATTTTCCCTCGATTTCAAGCTGGGATATTATCCGATGACATAATAGTGATTTCCAAAATATTGCTATTTTTTCAATACTATATGAGGGTTGTATAAACAGAGTAAGTTTTCAAATAAGTTGGATATTATCTCACAGTTTTATTTGTAACCATTAAAAGAAACCCAATTTAAAATTAAACTAGCATGATGTGACATTGATTAATTTGTGTGGTTATAAGGGACTAACCTATAGAGTTTTGTTCCTTGGGATATATATGGTTATGGGGATGAGTATTTTTTATGAAATTTCCATAGGCTTTTTGATATATGTATCTATATATGTAGATAAAAAATAGTAGAATGTTTTAATCATTGCATGGACTCGTGGACTTGGTTTACCAGGTAGTTATGTATACTGGTATACTAAAATTATCGAATATCCAGGTAGACTAAATAATATTGTTTACCTTCTATTTATGTATTCTTTAAACTAATTAATTATGTAGTCATATAATCCACTTTATTTTATATATAATCCCATTAAACCTTGATTAATTTTGATATAGACTCACTTATTCAATGATTATTATGATTTATAATGTATTTTATTTTTATGTCACTTTAGTGATGAGAGTACCATTAACTAACAATCCAAAAACCATAAGAAACATATCATATCTGAATAACCACATGCTATTTTTAGTTCCATGTAGGAATGAAGTTCAAAAAATTTGGTGACACTTTTTTGAAACTAAACTATGATGACATAAAATAGCTCAAGTCTCTGATCAAACACACAATGACTTAGAGTCTTATAATGAAAACCCCAACTCCAAATTAAAGATAGAAAAATTATTAATAGATGAAATAAAATAAATTATATTTAATAATAAACATTTAATGACAAGCGTAATGATAATTAATAAATCTTGGATCAAATGATTTTGAAGCAAAAAAAATCAATTTTATGATTAGTTTCATTATTATTGAAAATGGATCTATGAAAACACTAGGTCTTGGAATTCACTCCCAATGTTCTATAATTCACCAATCCATATGATTTTGAACTTCAGTTTATTCAGAAATTAGGTCATCTAATACTATATTTAACAATATCCTTTAAACACAATATATTGTCAATAAAAAATCTATGAACTAGTCTTACATTAAAAATAAATTCATCAATCCATGAAATAATTATCACACTCAATAAATTTATAGAATATATAGGTAAAATTTATTATTTCATATCCCACCATGTAATTTTTTTAAAAAATATGTAATCTTTTATACTCAATCACCCTTCATTTCATGCTTCAACAAAAAAAAAGATATCCCATCATACTATCCATAATAGAGATTCTACATCTAACCACAACCTTTATACTCCTAGATTATCCAACAAAGTCCTCATAGAACCAAATGATCTACTAAAAAAATTGTATACAATACGAAATTTTCAAACTGTGTTTACCATTTATAGAACCCCCCCCCCCCACCCCATGAATCTCGTATTATATCTCATTATATCCATCCTCATAAATTTGTTATACAAATCAATTACAAATATAATTAAAAAACAAGCTAGGTTCCCCATATCTCCCCAAATATTTTATAGAGAAAGTTCCACAAATATTGAAGATATGAGATACACTACATATTTATTCATTAATATTGTTGATATATTATTTTTTGTAGAATAAAAATATATCACACATGTCATATTTCACCACCTAACGTGCTCGTGGAACAAGGGAACTAACCACACAACATCTTTTACTAATCCCAGTGTAAGTGTCCACTAGCCACATCATAACCATCTTACTCATTAGTAAAAACCTCATATTTATTTTGTAGAGCCATTGATTAACTCCCCTTATGATATAATATAAAACTTATTGTACATTATGGGATATGTAATCTATTATACAATCTGATTTTTGTTTTCGGTGGATGGTTTATTTTGAGAACCAGAATTCAGATCGAGGTTTTGAGGTTTTAAATATATTTAGAAGGTTTTCTTAGAAATGGTTTGATGATTATATTGTGTTTCAAGGGTTTTTATGGGGTTCAATGTAGGTAAAGGTGCACACTACGGGAAAAAAGACTTTTTGCGACGGGAATAAATCATATCGTAAAAAGTCCGTCCAAATGGTTATTTGCGACGGGATTTCGTGTCCCGTCGCAAAAGGTTTGTTGAGGGTAGTGGGCCAAACCGCGCGAAGGGTATTTGCGACGGGGGGATCCCCCCGTGGCAAATACCTGGTGGCGGTTAAGAGCTTTTGGCGACGGGATGTCCTCCCGTCGCAAAAGGTGTATCGGCAGGGACTTTTTGTGACGGGTCCCGTCACAAAGAACTTTATAACCGTCGAAAGTAATTAATGTGGGCGTAGGTATTTGCGAAGGGTCCCGTGGAAAAATACACTATTTGCAACGAGTAACCCGTCACAAATAATCTAACCTATATATACCCTCATCCATTTTTCTTCTCATTTCACTCAATTCCTAGATCTTGTTTCTCTCTGAACTCTGATTTCAGAGGGAAAATTTTTCTAAGTTAAATTTTTTGGACACAAAGAAGTTGTGATGTCGTCTACATCAATAGCAAATCAATTTTAAAGGTATTTATGTTTTATTTCATTTTTTTATGTTAATTTTTATTATTATTGATTAGTTGTAATTAAATTAAATTTAAATTGTTTTGTCATGACTATTTATAAGTAGTAATAAATTGAAATTTTTAGTATTAATTTTTAATAATGAGTAGTAATTAGTAATTATTAACGATAATTAGTATTGTATATAATTAATTTGTAGTAATTAAAAATTATTAATAATAAATAATAATAAATATTATAATTAGTTTTAAAAATTAATAAATATTAATAAATAGTAATAAATATTAATAATTATTAATAAATAGTAATAATGATTAATAATGAGTAATAAATTGTAATAATTAGTAATAAATTGTAATAATTAGTAATAATGTGTAATAATTAGTAATAAATTGTAATAATTAGTAATAAATTGTAATAATTAGTAATAAATTATAATAATTAGTAATAAATTGTAAAAATTAGTAATAAATTGTAATAATTAGTAATAAATAGTAATAATTAGTAATAAATAGTAATAATTAGTAATAAATTGTAATAATTAGTAATAAATTGTAATAATTAGTAATAAATTTTAATAATAATTAATAAATTGTAATAATTAGTAATAAATTGTAATAACTAGTAATAAATTGTATTAATAAGAAATAAATTATATTTATTAGTAATAAATTGTATTAATTAGTAATAAATTTTAATAATTAGTAATAAATTTTAATAATTACTATTAAATTGTAATAATTAGTATTAAATTGTAATAATTAGTAATAAATTGTATTAATTAGTAATAAATTGTAATAAATTGTAATAAATTGTAATAAATTGTAAAAATTAGTAATAAATTAGTAGTAATTAGTAATAAATTGTAATAATTAGTAATAAGTTGTAATAAATTGTAATAAATAGTAAAAAATTGTAATAAATTGTAATAATAAGTAATAAATCGTAATAAATTGTAATAATTAGTAATAAATTGTAATAATCTGTAATAAACAGTAATAATTTGTAATAAATTGTAATAACTAGTAATAAAATGTAATAATTATTAATAAATTGTAAATATTAGAAATAAATTGTAATAATTAGTAATAATTAGTAAAAAATTGTAACAATTAGTAATAAATTGTAATAATTTGTTGTAAGTTGCAATGATTAGTAATAAATTATAATAATTAGTATTAAATTGTAATAATTAGTAATAAATTGTAATAATTAGTAATAAATTGTAATAATTAGTAATAAATTGTTATAATTAGTAATAAATTGTAATAATTAGTAATAAATTGTAATAATTAGTAATAAATTGTAATAATTAGTAATCAATTGTAATAATTAGTTATAAATTGTAAAAATTAGTAATAAATTGTAATAATTAGTAATAATTATAAATATATTGTTATAATTAGTAATAAATTGAAATAATAAGTAATAAATTACAATACTTAGTAATAAATTGTAATAATTAGTAATAAATTGTAATAATTAGTAATAAATTTTAATAATTAGTATTAAATTGTAATAATTAGTAATAAATTGTAATAATTATTAATAAATTGTATTAATTAGTAATAAATTTTATTAATTAGTAATAAATTGTATTAATTAGTAATAAATTGAATTAAATAATAATAAATTGTATTAATTAGTAATAAATTGTAATAATTAGTAATAAATTGTATTAATTAGTAATAAAAATGTATTAATTAGTAATAAATTATATTAATTAGTAATAAATTGTATTAACTAGAAATAAATTGTAGAAATTAGTAATAATTTGTAATAAATTGTAATAAATTGTAATAACTAGTAATAAATTGTAATAATTAGTAATAAATTGTAATAATTAGTAATAATTAGCAATATATTGTAATAATTTGTAATAAATTGTAATAATTAGTAATAATTAGTAATTATTAGCAATAATTTGTAATAATTAGTAATAATTAGTAATAATTAGTATTAAATTGTAATAATTAGTAATAAATTGTAACAATTAGGAATAAATACAAAATAATTAAGAATAATTAGGAATAGTTAGTAATAATTAGGGATAATTAGTAATAATTAGGAATAAATAGCAATAAATAGTAATAATTAGGAATAATTAGTAATAATTAGGAATAAATACTAATAATTAGGAATAATTAGAAATAATTAGTAATAATTAGCAATAACTAGAAATAAAAAGAAACAAATAGAAACAAATAACAATAAATAACAATAAAGTGCAATATATAACAATAAATTGCAATAAATTTCAAAAATTAGCAATAAACCGCAATAAATATAAATAAATAATAATAAATAGAAATAATTACCAATAATTAGAAATAATTAGAAATAATTAGCAATAATTAGAAATAATTATCAATAAAGATCAATAATTAGGAATATTTTGGAATAATTAGTAATAAATAAGAATAATTGATAATAATTAGGAATTAATGATAATAATTAGTAATAAATTGTAATAATTAGAAATAAATTCTAATAATTAGTAATAAATACTAATAATTACTCAAAATTACGAATAAATACTAATAATTAGGAATAATTTGAAATAATTAGAAATAAATAAGAATAAATAGTAATAATAGGAATAATTTGTAATAAATTGGAATAATTAGTAATAATCTGTAAAGATTAGTAATAATTAGTAATAATTAGAAATAATTAGTAATAGTTAGTAATAATTAGAAACAGTTAGTAATAAATAGTAATAGTTAGTAATAAATAGTAATAGTTAGTAATAAATATTAATAGTTAGCAATAATTAGTAATAGTTAGTATTAAAAAGGAATAATTATTAATAAATAGGAATAATTAGTTAGGAAAAATTAGGAATAGTTAAGAAAAAAATTTAATAAATTTTTATTAATTTTAAGAACTTGGAACAATTTCCAGTGGATTGAAGACACTCCTTCTGCTCGATAACTTTTCTCCTTTTAACTCTCACCGACTCAAAACACTTTAAAAAATGTGCTGCTAAATAGGCATATTCAATCTTGTATGCATGATATTGGATATGCATTCGTAGTATCACATTTTTTATATTTTTTTTAGGCGGTGATAGTTGGAAGAAGATGATTCATCGACGAAAAGGGGGCCCTTTTTTCGGAGGGCTCATTTAATTGCATCTTTCTCACACTCAAATCACAATGAAGAATCTCGTCGGAGGTACGCATATTCATTCTTGTGCTATGAGAATGAATATGCGTACCTCCGACCAGATTCATAATTGTGATTTGAGTGTGAGAAAGATGTAAGTAAATGAGTCGTCAGACAAAAGAGAAGTCGTCAATCTAGTGGAAATTTTATTAATAATTTATTGGGTTGGGGGACATCTCTTGTGGTTTGGTTTTCAACCAGATTTTTTTTGGTATCAAGACGGTGAACGTAGTTCCAGAGAAGATACTAATAACTTGATTCTAAATCCATCATAGTTCCAACATTTAGTATAAGATGTTGTAGGTCTGTTTCTTTAATAAACTGAAACTCATGATGATATCAATTTAACTGCTGAGTTGGAACCATCAGAATTTTATGAGTTGTTGAGGTCTGCTGGGGATGAATTATATCCTGGTTGCAAGATAAGCAAATTAGAAGCAGTTTCAAAATTTATGGCTATTAAATAAAATAATGAAATGTCAAAAAACTGTTTTGATCAGATATTTTCTTTGGTTAAAACACTCATACATGAAGGAAATGTGTTGCCTACAAATTAATATGAGAGCAAGAGGTTGGTACGTAATTTGGACCTTAGTTATCAGAAGATTCACGCATGTGAAAATTATTGCATCTTATATTCTGGTGAAAATGAGTCGTTGGATAGTTGTCCCATATGTGGAAAATCGGGGTATAAAGAAGCTCAACCAGGGAAGTCTGGATCGATTCCTGTAAAACATTTGACATATTTCTCCCTTAAACCCAGGCTACAATGTTTATTTATGTCTTGTTACACAGGGTCAGTGATGTCCTGGAACAAAACCAATATTTCAACCGGTAAAAGCTTGAATCATCTATCTGATGGTGATTCATGGAAACCTTTTGATCTTCTACATCCGTCTTTTCCTTTAGAAGCCCGAAAAATGAAATTGGGTCTTTCTACTGACAGTTCCTGTCAATTTCATAGTTATGGTAG
Organism: Viscum album; assembly: GCA_963277665.1. Lineage (NCBI taxonomy): Eukaryota > Viridiplantae > Streptophyta > Magnoliopsida > Santalales > Viscaceae > Viscum > Viscum album. Next base: position 1,627,090,233 of record OY728121.1, on the reverse strand, counting down.
TCAGTATTCATGTTGGCCTGTCTTTATAACTCTGTAAAATCTACATATATGGATGTTGATGAAGGAGCCCTATATCATTTTGAACTTATTAATCTCAGGACATCTAAAAAAGAATATTGATGTTTATTTGAAACCATTGATTGTTGAGTTAAATGCATTGTGGAGTAATGGTGTTAGTACATATGATATTGCTGCGAAACAAAATTTCACATTAAAATATTCATTGATGTGGATGATTAGTGACTTTCCGATATATGACATGTTATCTGGATGGAGTACACATGGTCTGAAATCATGTCCTTACTGTATGAAAGAGAAAAGTGCTTTTTTTCTCATCAATGGAAAAAACCTTGCTATGATGACTGCCATCGAAAATTTCTTCCAGCTGATCATCATTTTTGAAGGAAAAAATCTCATTTCAGAAAAGGCACAATTGAAAGGGATGAACCTCAAAAAATGATATCAGGTATAGAGTTAAAATCTATTTTATTTTCATTACATCCCATCACATTTGGGCCAACAATAAACCAATTGAAAATTTATGGTTTTGGGAAAGAACATAATTGGATAAAACGAATCAGTTTTTTTGATCTCCCATATTGGTCAGATTTTTTTTGGTCCACCACATGTTGGATTTCATGCATATTGAAAAGAACTATTTTGATAATTTATTTCATACGGTTTTAGATACACAAGGGAAGACGAAGGATACTATAAAATAATGATTAGATATTTCCAAAATTTTAAGGTGATCAGAACCTAACTATTAGAAAATGTAAGATCCCAGATGTTAATGAAGCCAAAATTAGCTTATACACTATCCAAAGAGGGTCACTTATTATTTTTTCAGTGGATTCAAAATTTGAGACTTCCAGATGTCTATGCTTCCAATTTGGGAAGATGTGTTAAGAATGGTCATATTACCAGATTAAAAAGTCATGATATTCATGTTATAATGGAAATACATATGCCGATTCGATTCATATGTTTGTTTAATTCTATGATTTGGGATTTGATAACACTAAAATCATATTTTTTTCGAGACATTTGTGCAGTGACAACATTCTACGATACGTTATGAAAAATGGAAGAAGATGTTGTTGTAATTATATGTAAACTAGAAAAAATTATTTCTCCTGCTTTCTTTGACTCAATGAAAAATCTTATATTACATTTTTCACATGAAGCTAAATGTGGGAGTCCAGTACAATTTTGATGGATGTACGCATTCGAGAGATGCATGCAGAAATTGAAGAAAAAATTACGTAACAAATCATTAGTTGAAGGCTCAATTTCTGAAGCTTATTTGCAAGAAGAAATTTATTTTTTATGATCACACTATTTTGAATCTGAATATCCCTCAAAAAACCACATGGGACAGAATGAGAGAAATGTTAATGATGAAATGGAAAATAAATTATCAGTTTTTAATCAGCCAAATCTTGGCTTTGATGGAGTTCAAGAACAATGGCTTTCAGAAGATGAACATCACAAAGCTCATACATATATTCTTCTCAACTGTGAAGAAATGAAAATATTTTGTACTATGAGTAATTCTATCAGTTATTTTATAATTTTTGTTACAGTATGTAAACTTATTTTATTTTTAGGTTATATGATAATAATATCAAGAAACAACTTCCACAAATTACAGTAGCTACTCTTGAAGAATGCAGACAAAAAAATTTCTCAATGGTTTCGAAAACTAGTAATATAAATCATTGATGGTTTAATATCAATTTTATTTATTATTTATTATATTAATAATTGTTTTAAAAAAATTAAGGTGTCTCAACATGCTGATAAAATTGATAAGAGACTGTGTATATTGAGTAACCCACCATCCAATATAGATAAATCTTATAATTCATATGTGGTGAATAGTTTTCGATTTCATACATGTTCATATGGGAAATCACAAAAAACAAGGAATAATGGATTTTTGTTGAGAGTATTTCATCATAGAGAAACTGAAGATGCCTTTTACAGCATTCTGGATGAAATTATTAAGCTATGTTATATTGGAAAAAATTAAATAATGATGTTTAAATGTCAGTGGTTGGATACTAATAGATTCTTGCGTGTTCATCTAACTCATGGAATCATCGATATTAAATATAAAAGTCTTCTTGATGTAAATGAACCATTTTTGCTGGCTCAACAAGAACGTCAAATTTATTACGCAATGTACTGTGCTACTTCAAGAGACCTAAGTAATTGGTGGAGCATAATAAAAATGAAATCTCAGGAAAATCAATTCACTCAAACTGAATGTGGTTCTAATGAAGTAGAAGGAATTAAAATTTTTTAAGAGACAACTCAAAATCCATCTTTTTCAAAAATAAATATGAATATCGATAATGAAACCCCACAATTAAGGGTCGATGGTGATTAAGATGTTAATTATGTTAAAAATCAATTTGAAATGTCAAGGGATGGTGAAAGTGAAACTCATATGGATATTGATGATGCCAAGGAGGAATATGAAGACATTGAAATCGTCAGATAAGAAGATGATGATGAAGGTGAACATTGATATAGATAAATGTTGGTTATGATCATAAATAATATATATATATATATATGATAGTTATTTCGAACTATCTTCTAACAACAATAATTTTTTGTTTCAGATGGATGTTGATCTATTTCGTGAGTTGCATGAGGCTGATCTACCTTTGGATGAGGGGGATGTGGGACCATCTGACCCTCAGCCTACTGGTGGTTCATGAGGTACGTGGTGGGGCATGGTCTTGTGTGACTGATGATTCTTGGCCCTATCCCTAAGCGATGACTATGTCTTGGCTTCGATCCACGCACATAGAGGTATGATAACCAGAATATTTTTGTTAGATTTTTCATTAATTTATTTATATATATACTAATTGTTTGATTATTTATTCTTTTTTCACATTTTTGCGCATGTAGCTATTGGACAGGGAGTTCAATCTTGCTCAATTATTTTTCTCATCCATAGATCACATGGGAACAGATTCCCGTTAATGTGCAGCTCGCCATGTACAATCATTGGCTGGTACGTAAATAAATAATATTTATTTTGACATTTATTTTATTAATAACTTGATATTATAAATTATTTCTAGGGTTTATGGTATCCCATTGAGGATATCATGCGTGACGATATCCATGCAGCATGGGAGGTGGCTATGCATGAGCGTTTGCGTTAGTTTTTGCACAATTTGAGAAAGAAAGCCATTAAGGAAGCAGGAGCGACAGTATTTGATGAGTCCTGTAGATCTCACTGACCAGAGTACATTTAATCTTAGGTTTGGGATGGATTATGTGCACACTGGTTGGGTGGTGGATTTTAGAGGAGGTCTTCATTGGGTTGAAAGAATCGAGGGAGACAGGAGGTGACGTATCGAGCTGGTAGTCATACATTCAGTATGTATAGAGAGCATCTGGTAAGTATATTTTTTAAAAAATTTATATAACTTTAAATATAGACATTTTATTTCATATTTCTTGTAGGTAATAGAGAATCCCGATATTACGGAGTTCGATGTTTATCAGAGGATGTATAGTGATCCAGCCACTAGAGAGATTAGAGGTGATGTCCAGCATCGGATTGTGGTCAGTATTATTTTTTCAGTTTGACAATAAACTGCATATAATATTTTCACATTTTTAATTTCAAATTGGAATTGAAGTAGTCATATGAGGCTACGACCACTCAGACACAGGATGAGGGTTAGGACAAGGTGACTGATCAGACCAGTGCACACCATTTCGATGAGGCGGCATAGATGTAGGCAACTCAGTATGTCTTTGAGAATGGCCGAGTAGTTGGTATCAGCTCTCATGTGACTCCTGGTACTTATTGTGGTATTGCTGCGATGTTGGTGTCCAGCTTGAGAGGAGCTCTTATAGAGGCATCATCTTCTAGCTCACAGTATCAGGAGCAGTTACGAGCTCAGAATGACATTATAGAGAGTTTGCATAAGTAGCAATAAGAGATGCATTAGCAGCAGTAGCAGTAGAAGCAGGAGCACGAGGAAGAGATGTGTCAATGGCAGTAGCAGCAATTGGAGAAAATGGAGTACATGCGTTGTCTGACTCGTAGTTTGGGTATGGAGTTACCTTCACCATCTTGTTCATCTCCTCCACCTCCTCCAGAAGGCGACCCCCCAGTGATTTTTTATATTAAAAAAATTTGAATTTAACATTTGATGTAATATGAACTATTTACAGTTTCTTTCTTTTATATTGGTGCAAATATTAGATAATTTAATTTGTAATATTTTATGAATTTTTTTTGGGAATATTGATAATTTCAATAATTTTAATAATTTTTATTATTTTAATAATATTAATATTATTATTACATTAATCATAATTTTATTAAATATATTTTATCTGTATTATATTTCTTAATGTTGGTTTATTTTATTGATAATAATAATCATAATAATATTTTATGATTTTTTAATATTTTTTTCTGAATATTGAGAATTTTAATATATTTTTATTTTAATTATTTTAATAATATTAATATTAATTTTTCAATAATCATAATTTTATTAAATTTATTTTTAAAAAAATTTATTTACTATTTGCAATGAGATCTGTTGTGATGGGTTCCCATCATAAATAGTCTAAATAGTTTTTTTTAAAAACTATTTGCGACAGGATTAGGGACCCGTCACAAAAAGTATTTGCGATGATCCCATCACAAATAGACTAAATAATTTTTTTTATAAAATTATTTGAGACGGGACTACGGGCCCATTTCAAATATTTGTTGTGAAGGGCCCATCACAAAAATGTTTATATATATATATTATATAATCGGAGACTTAATTGCGACGGGGAAGTAGCCCGTCACAAAAAATATTATTTGTGACGGGCCCGTGGCAAATAATATTTTTTGCGACACCGTTTTCTACGATGGGCTATTTGCGATAGGACCCCATCACAAAAACTTATTTGCTACGGGATCCCATCACAAATAGCTCGTTGAAAATATCTACAATTCTAGTGAACCTATATTGAAATTTTTTTACTATTGCACTACTACAGGGAGTACCACAGTTTGGTGTAGGGTGAAACACCTAATACCAAGGGTGTAATTCTTAGGCCATATGAGGTGCCTAAAGGGAACACCATTCAAAAACAAATAGTTTGAAATTACCTAGATTGGCATTTGTGTGACTATACGGGTGTCTGGGTAAGCCCGCTATTCTATAATACATGAGGCATGGGTGTTTTGATGGCTGTTTTTTCTAAGGGGTTCATGTGTCGATGTTATGGGAATGGAGAGAGAAATGCCCAAGTATGGGCATGGTGGTGGCTATTTAGGTTATCCTAGATCATGGGGACTGGTTCCTTCTTATTTGAAATGGTGATAAGGGAGGATCAATGAAGTGGCACAATCTCTCCCCCATTTAGTCTAAATTTATTATTTATTTTCTTTTTTTTGCCTATATTTTAAAACCCCTTTCCTGATTTTTCTTCTCCCTCGCACATGCATGGGTTTGATGACTTCCACCCTTCCTCCTTAGATCTCCTATGGGCTGTGGTGGTGTTTTCATAATGAATATTCTATTTTTTGTGGTTTGATACCTCTTCTTATTCCCATTGATCTTCTTCTTAGGTTTCCTTATTATTGGATTGACTCATATTTTGGTTCCATTGACAATTTCACTTAAGCATAGTTTTATTATCCATATATGATCGTTTTTTTGTTTTATGGATTGTGGAAGACCTAAGATGGTGATCACATATCATCACACACTATTTCAGTGAAGATACATAAATTTATAAATTTATACAGGTTTTTAGTATCAAATTACATTATTCTAGAGAATAAATGGGTCCATATGTTGTGGATTTTTTATGTATTAGGTTTTTTATTTTTTGGGACAAGACTACACCCCATTTCTTGTGGTTTTGGAAACTGGATATCACCAGATAAGTTTTAGGAAATTATTCTTAATGGCTTTAAATTGGATTTAATTACAAATAGATTATAAATTTTTCCAAATTAATTTAAAAATTATTTATAAATCATTTATAGTTATTTATTGGATGTGAATCTTGAGTTATGTGGTATGGAGTTGATACTAGCATTGATGATTCTTGGATAATATTGGGTGAGGGTTTTGTGCTATAATTAAATAGAATAAGTCCATGACTATTTTATGTGGTATCTTGAGAAATCACCTTTAGTTTGTGAATTTTATATTTATATTCATATGATATATTGTCTCACTACTGATATTGATTGACATTTTATTTAAAATAAATTGTCTCTTTAAAATAATAGCTCTATAATGATAAAAAAATCCATGGTCCACAGTAGACCCTTGTGCTCCAGCTGGAAGGGTCTGTTATTGATGAACAAGGAATTTATTATATGTGTATGTTTCATGAAAACAATAACCCAATTGGTGTTAATTAAATGAAAGAAACATAATTTATTGGCCTTTAGTGTAGGTTCTCTAGTGGCCTCTAGGTAGAGGTGAGTGATGAGTTGATATGAATGGCCTAGGGATTGGCCATGTAGAGAGTTGAGAGACATTATATCTATTGGTCTAATTTATTAAGGAAACAAGGGATATTTCTACTCTCTCTTGTATATGAGCACTGGGTGAGTATGATACGGGTTGGAATAATGGATAGGTTGTGTTTATAATCACCGACCAAGGATAAATTGAAAATGGAATGGTTATCTGTCCATTTCACTTATGTGACAATGATGTAGAATATCTTATGGGAAAAATGAGGTAGCCATGTGTGTATGATGAAATTGAGGGATACTAAACCCTTAATGTGATATGTGTTGACTCAAAATAATAGAATGAGATAATGGAACCAGGGTGGATTTCTGTGCAATAACATGACTTTGGGGACATCATGGATGTCCTATTGATTAGAGGACCCTATAGAGGGTTTATATGAAAATGAGTTACAAGGGTCGTGTGTGTCACCTTATAACCTGAATTGATGATGTGATATTTTTATGGTGGTGATAGTTATCAGTTTCATACATGAGAGGCTAACCTTACTTTAGTGATATGGGTTTATTCAGATGACTTACCCCATCATGATGTGTTATATGAGAGGGTTTGGGTGGGATTCACTACCCATCTAGATGTATTGAGATATATAGGATTCCTTGGATTTTTTCCTGTTATCCAGCCTTTGTATATGTTTTTATGTTATGGAATGGATAGACATGATTCCCCAATGTGATATGTGAGATATCCAAGAGGGACACACTTCCCCTGATGTGATATATGATAAGGATTTTAGGGACACATTTCCCCACAATTAGAAGTATATGTGAGATTAATTTTGAGGGACTCACTTCTCACTAAGTGATAAATATACTATAAGATATTGTGGAAGGGACACACTGAATATTTATAGAGGTAAAAAAGATATGATTTCATATGGACACACTACACCATGATGGATCTTAATATCATTGTATCCTTAAGACATTATCATATTATCCGGTGAGTGAGATTTAAACAACAAGATTTTCTAGGACCCGGGCCTAGGAATCGTCCATGATCCTGATATAAGTTTTCACAATAATGTGGAATTCTTATATTCAATTCAGTACAAGCTGAAGAAGGACTAGTTCAATACGGGGTGTCATGATAGAACTCGAGGATCGGTAATGATTATTCATTTACACTTATACAATTTATTAATTATTAATAGGAACAAATTTCATATATACACACTATATTACTAGTTCTGTATGTGACCATGATTTGGTTTTCCTCTTGAGTTTAACTCACACAAATCCTGGGATAACATGGAACTTGGGTACCTAATCTAACTTCACTAATCATATGTTAAAATTTTTAAGTGGACCAAAGTTGTAGAATGTGAATGATATCTTAGATAGAGTTTACATTTGATGAGGTATCAATCATGGATGTAAATGAACTTGTTATCATTTATTCATTTACTTATTTCTTATGCATGATCATCCTAGGGGGAAATCAGTTGTATGCTGGAATGACCATGAGTCTATATGAATGTAATATTCCGCATTACATTTGATATATCATTTTTTGTTGTATTTCATTTACATACTATGATGTTAATTATTGTGATTTTTAAGTTTTATTATTTATCTATTCATTTGAACTCTAGTATGAGGGTATAATATCACTATGGTAACACCATAGACCCTTGATTCTAGTCAAAAACCTCTTGAGTATTGGGAGGTTCACTTGAGGTGACATGGTGACCACCAGTCTAGACATTGTCTAGTGTTCTAGGGTGGGGTAACATTAAAAAGTGTTATCATAACTTTTGTGACTGATGTCACACGGTGAAAAAAAATTTGTATTTTTCATTACTATTTGGGGAGATGGTGTATAGGTGGTATATGAATGTGTTGGATCATGTTATTGACCTCATACTGGTGTGTTATGAACACCTATTATGTTTTAATTTATTAGTTACTATGGACATAGGCTCTCAATTATTTGTTTTAAATTTTATGGTTGTTGCATTTCTTCTAGTGTGATGCAATAGGATTTGGGATTTATTGTTTATTATGGTTTTTGGATCTTCTCCCTTTGTTAAAAATCTAGTGTTGATGAATCATATTTTGAATGCAATATTTTTGTGACATATTCCTACCATTTTTCAATTTATATCACTAATTATAAAGGGTTCACTTATTTAATGTTTCAACAACAATTTATACGGTGTCTTCCCATATAAATTTTTGTTGGAATTCTAATCTACTAAACCACAATAAATGTTTCTTATGACGATATTTCATGTAAAATATGTAGATGGACGCACCTTGATGACTATTGTATAGTCCCTCGGTGTATGGTATTTTTATTGAATATTAATAGTTAGATATAGGAATTATATTCCATAATAATATACCCCTTGTATCTAGTTTTAGTTTTTTGAGAGAATATGTTCTGATATTTTAAGTGTCAAAAATTACCTATATGGTGTTTTACAATATATGTTATTTCGGAATTCTATATAATAAATATTACTATTTATAGTATAATAAATATGTATCTTATTTGAGAAATACCATTATATATATTTATTCAATGATGAGATCGGGACTATCGAGGACGTTTTCATGTGTGTGGATGTTCGGTTTGAATCAGTGTCCAAATATGATTATGATATTACATGTGATTCATGATATGTACATGTGGGAACCCAAAATGGGTATATTTTAATGTGAGTTTTCATGTAATATATTAGATGGGATTAGGGATTTTCCATGTGAGGTGTGGTGGATAATAGACATAACAAATGGGATATGATGAACTACCTAGGGATTTTGAAAAGTTGTTAAGGATATTGGTGAGCCACATTTTTTGGATGAGATAATATTTGATATAATATGATAACCCAAGTGAGGGGTTAGATAGGGATTATGATCCCATTATATATAAAATCATGGGTATATTCTTTGGGTTATGAGATAGGTGCATAGAAGGTGCTACCAAGAATATGGTATGGGCATGGTGATTCCTTGAGCATTGTGGGAAAAGAGAATTTACTTCTATTACATTAGTATTGAAATGTGTTTCAAAGGGAATGATTGGTAGTATTCATATACTGGTTGAATAAATTTATGGTTTTCATAGATATAGTTAATCATGATTCATGTTGGATGGGTCTAGGATGGATTGACCATCGTTTGTTCTTATTTTTTAGAGATGTTCCTTGGAGTAATAAGTGGTCATCCCATATACTATATAATATATAAAATAATTTCATGATTTTGAAGGAGAGTATTAGGGTTTCCTCTAGTAGTATGTTAAATATTTGAAAATGGAACATTTTTAGCTGATTATGTGTATAAACCTATGTAATATGATATGAAAATCAATAGACCATGAGTTGGTTTTTGTGATCAGGTGGTACAAGAGTGTACACCTGTTGTTATTGGATGAGATCATGGTGGTTCATGATGGTTATGTATTGTTTCATTAAAATAGTCAATATTCACTAGATTTGAGTGATCCAAGGACTTATGTATTTAATGAGATGAAACTTGAATAATTTTCTGAGAGTTTTTATGAAATAGAAAACTTCACTCTATGGTGAGTGGTAATAGTGAATATCGACTTGGGTTTGGTGACATGGTTGACGTGAGTGTGTGACTTGAAAAGTATTTTTATGGGGTTCATGATGATATAATCTATCAATTTTGTGCATTGGGATAATTATTAGGGAATTCATATGGTTGAGAGTGCACCATTTCCTAGTTGAGTGTGTGACCTTTATTATGGATGAATTATTATGGATTCTAAGGATGACATTCCAATGAACTACGTAAAGGGGTGTGGTTGATGTTTTTTTTAGTGCATGGGTATGATTGGGATGGTAAAATCTAGTCATTATGTGTGTTAATGGATGGATAAAAGAACATGGATGAAATACCCTAAATTTATTGGAGTTTTGTGTTTGATGATGCTAATATGGGTAATGATAATGTAGTATATGGATATCAATGTCTAGATAGATCGATTATTATATAGTTCTTCAATGAATTATATATTTTTGGAATCAATGTGGCATTATATTGAGTATGATCATTAACATTAATATTATGTTGGTTATGATATGATCTAAGTGTGAGTTAGATCAATGGTGTACTAGTTATTAGGTGAGTGCATGATGAATGATTTTGTGGGTAGAGGAAAATCAACCTTGTAATTTCACTTATAGTTAGGTTTAGACATTTTTGTGGGTTTTGGGATGATCATGATATTCGTTTGGGATTAGATAGATCATACATAGGTGATAATGTTCTGCATCAATTGGCATTTCCATGAAAATATTGTAATATTCAGTTATGTGTTGTTCGATCGGTGTGTTTGTGTGTAATTGGGTGTGGTGAGTCTGAAATTTCAATTAGTGTGTCATTGGACACTAGTAAATGCGTATCAGCAAGAGATTCTGATGGTGAGAATAATTATAACATGGAATTAATCCTTGTGATCTACGGCTTATAGTGGGAAGAAACAAGATACAAATTATAAATTGATTGGTGAAAATGTGGTGTCTCAGGATATACAATCATGGATAAACTTCATCTCACACTTTTAGTAATAGTGGTGGGAAATTGGTATGGTTTTAGTGAATTGTTTTCCTCAAGTTGAAAGGTTTACATTGGATGTTCCTATAATGTTTTATGATATAATATGGCTAATTGAGCATGAATTAGTGACAAAAATAGGTTCCATTAATGATCTTAGAATAATAGGGGATGCCCTATGATGGACACTATTATAGTGAAAAGGTTTTAAAACCCTATATTCTTTCAAGGCTATGAAATCCAATATTAATTTGAAATTTCATTTTCTGTGGGAGGTTCCTTTTGAGAAATAGAGTTTAGATTAAGATTATGAGTCATGGAGCATCTTGAGTAGGTTTTCCAAGATATGGTTAAATTCCCATAGTCCCTTACCAGTTCTTATGTAGGTATCAGAGTTAAGATTGGTGGACACGACAGAGATAAATTTCTATAGGTGTAACACCATGGGGAGAACTATGAAAAAATGGACCCTATAGTAGAGGGTGGATCACCCAACATGATGGGCATGTCCCTGGGCTAGGTGGAATCCAAAGGGGTTCACCAATCAAAATTTTCTATTGAGAAACTCAATTGATGTGGGTTTTGGGTGACTGTGCTGGAACCTAGGAATCATCTTCACATCATAGAAACCAAGGAATGAGAATTTTATAGAATGTTTTGTCTGTGAGGTTTTTGAGTTACTATATTGGAAAAAATGATCATAAATCCTAGGAGTGTGTGTGGTGGTGGTTATTTTTGTCATCCTAGATCATGAGGCATAATATTAATTGCTGAAATGGATGGGTTTATGGAATAGTTAAGGTTGTTCCCCTCCATGTGGTATAATGTTTTTATGAAATTTCCCATTTTCCCTCATGATTTTTAGATCAAATTACACATATTTTCTTCTTTATAAAGATGTAAATAATCCTTCCTACTTACTCTCTTCCATCCATTGATCCCCATTGTTTTTGGGTGGGGTTTTGATGTTTCTTATTCATAATTTATAGGTGTGATCTTTCATGTTATTATTCGTTTATATTCCTCATGAATTTCCTTGTAATAAGGGACACATAAATAAGGATTTCTTTAAAAATTTCACAAGATCTTGATGGAATCATATCAATATGATTGTTTTTTGACTGTTCAACGGATAGAGGATGACCTGGAATGATGAACACACACTGTCACAGGTTGTTATGATGAAGGTTCATTATTATATGAATTTATTTATATTTTTAACTTAAATTAAGTTATTTTGGTTACTGAATCAATGTTGTAAGCTGAATATTTTTTATAGATTAGGGTTGGGTGCGTTTTAGGTGTATAATATACCTCATTGCTCATGGTTAAATAAGAGGATTTCTCCTGAAGAGTTATAGAAAATTATGCTTAATTATTTTCAATTAAATTAAATTATAAATTGATCAAAAATGATTAAAATAATTAAATAATTAAATGTAAATCAATTATAATTTTTTGTTGGGTGTTCATCTATAGTTAGTTTGTTAGTGTTTGAGATGATATTGGTCAATGCTTAGAAAATATCATGTGAGAATTTCTAGGATTAGATTAAAATAAATAACTCCATGATTGAGGTATGTGGTCCCTTAAACATTCCCCTTAAGTAATTAAATTTTATTTTTGTATGAATACGACATGTGGTATCAGGATGATGGGTGGTTGACCTTTTATTTAAATTTAACTATTCTTTAAAATTAAATCCATGGATGTGAAAAAGTGAAAAGGGCCATGGTGGAATCTTTTTCACTATATGGAAGCCTCAAACACCGATGTTCGAGACCTTGATTATAAGTTGGTTCCATATGACACTGGGACCCTGGGGGTTTGAATTGTATTAATTAACTTTTATGTAGTATACCTTAGTGAATGTTTTTTAATGACCTCTAGGTAGAGGTCAGAGATGAGTTGATAAGAACGTTATAATGATTTTCCATGTGGACCTTTTGATATGTTATAGTATTTGGGGGTAGTTGATTGAGGAATTGGTGACAATCCCTTTCCTTTAAGTATATGATCACCAAGTGACTATTCAATCAGTATAAATTATAGTTTGTATGATGTTTGGGGATAAATCATGGATGAAATTAAAAGGTAATGGGATTGATTCCCTCAACCTTGTGTGGCATTGATGTGAGATGGCTTATGTGTCCAATTAGGTATTAATAAGAGAATTTTGATGTTGAGGGATCCCATTCCATCTGAGTGATGGGGGTTGGAACAAAATACAATAACGGTATATTGTGACCCTGGTATGTTTTAATATTTTTTATCTTAATTGGGGGATCCATAGGGTTCACTAGGGATTAGAAGACCCTAGAGAATAGAAGTGTGGGGTTGGTAGTGATGATTATGGGTGTAACCATTGAACTAGAATTAATAATGTTATCCTTTTATGTTGGTGATGATGATTGGTTTTACACTTGACAGTCCAACCTCTTATTTTTGGGATTGGTATAAATAGATGGAGAACCTCATCAGGATACATTATATGAGAGGATTTGGATGGGATTAACTAATTAAAGGGATGTATTAGGATACATTGGACCCCATAGATATATTACATAGATCATTCCATCATGCATGATATTGTATAACGGAAAGAAGCTATAAAATTCTTATTATGTGAAATATGAGATGGAATAATGGGACACACTACCCCTAGATTGATATATGTGGTGGCATAAGGGACACACTACCCCTGATGGGATGTATACATGAGAATATCTAGGAGGGGTGAATTTCACCTTGAGTGATTAGTATAATATAATATTTCTAGGAGGTAATTAATACACCCTAATGAGATTTATACATGGGATGATCATAAATGGATCCACATCCCCTCATATTATCATTATACTAAGGGATGTCAGGGACATACTCCTAATTTGTATCCACTATTCTTCTATAGATCATGGTACAAATTTATTTCATAGCAATTGATCCATAGAATATGTAGTTATTCTGATATTTAGTTGGAATGATTTTGTGGAATTCTCAAAAGACAATTTGGGATTGGGTGAACTAGGTTTGGTCCAATCAATAGTGTCATATCAGAACACTAGAATCGATTGTGTTTTTTTTAATTTTTGATTCCATATTTTATTTTTTATTTAGATGATCATATCACATGAAAAAATGATATTTTAGTGATTATTTATTGGAAAATGTTGGTGGTTCCCTACTAAATTTTACTCACACACTACATGGATGGTTTTGGAACTTAGGTACTAGAGAGGGATTCACTAATCACTGGTTCGGGTTGGAGGAGGCCTATAGTTTCATGATTGATCATGATAGCATGAATGGTGTGGAGTATAGATGGGTATAACCTAGGGATGTATAGGAAATTCATATATTTTATTCTTTTAGTAATTTCATATATATAACCTAGTATTAAGTAAATTGCATACTCTCATAAATGTGGGTATATATGATTAATTGCTTCCATATTACATTATTATTGGGTGTTCATTTTTATTTTTTCTATATACTATAATGTTTTATACTTTGTGGCTTATCTTTATTTTTTTCTCTTATTTAACACTCTGATATGGGGTATATTTTCCCAATTGTAAAAATATATACCCCCTCTTCTAGTTGGTAACCCCATGAATTTGATGAGGCATTCTTAAGGACATGTGGACTTTGTGGATTTAGGAACTGTCAAGTAGTCAGGGGTTATATAATTTTAGATAAAACAATGGGGGACATGATGTAACTAATTATAACTTATAATTACATTGATACTATAGATCCTTATGTTGGATGTATACGACATCAAAGAATATGTTATAATGTATTATTTTTGTTCTTCTTTTTCATTCATGTAGGTTAATTATAGTGGTTATATGATTCCATTTTATTCAAACACACATATTAAAAAAATACACATCTATTTTATAATCCCAAACTAACATCATTCATGTATTTATTTCCAGTAAATAAGAAAATATTTAGAAACAAATCCCCGTGGTTCTCTTACAGTTCTTTCTTACAATATGGACCTTACTTTTATTTCCCTTACTGTAGTGCCAACCCAAATTACATCCTCCTTAACTCATTCCCCACTTTCTTCTCTTCGTCGGTTCTTTTTCATCAGGGTTGTTTCTACCTCTCATGGTGGTGTCTTCTTCTACTGGATCCATTCAAAGTTCTGACAATGTTTTTTTTACCATATTCAACTTTTTTTTTCTCATTTTATAAAAAATAAAATGTAATCCATTCATACTATTATAATATTAAAATCACTAGTAATTAGAAAAAAATTAATTGTGAAATTAAATTTTTAATAAAAAATTATTCATGGATTTATTAATATCAAATCACCCCACACATAAACAATTTCTTGTTCTAAAGGATAGATATCCATATCCTCACTATGAAAATCCATCACATTCAATATTTAAATCACATGGTCTATAAAATAAATCAATTTTCAATGAATAATAAACTTACAAGCATCAAATGAAGATATATTTTAAACTCCTTAACAGAAAAAAAGTATTAAACCATGTATTTTACTTTTCACCACATATTTATGATTACTTCAATTCAAATATTTCAAGGTATTATTAGTATTCAACCACCCTTGTGAACTTCCTTTCTAGAAAATCAATTCACTCATCACTCAGAGAACACGTTGACTAAGGTTATGCTCAATCATTGAGTATATGCATAATATTTATAGGATTTAATAGAATCTAAATCTCATTCTCATAAATAGAAAATTAACATAATCTTGAGGCCTTATATTAAGGTTTAAATGAATCTGAGGCTAATCTTATTTAATTAATTGATGTGAAAAATAAAAAGGCCCAAAAAGGAGCTTGAAAATTAATTATTTAGGAATGATATACAATATAAATCCAAATTAAAAACACCTATATAAAAATATGACTTCAAAATAAAAAAACCCAAAAAATAATTTTCCCCAACTCAAGGATAAAATATTGAGATAATTTGTATAGTGAAACATTTCCCCCTTTCAAAAAATAGTGCTTTTATTTTTATATTTATATATATTTTAGAGGGTACACAATAATGCGTGAAGAAATTCTATTTATGAACCTTTACCATAAAAAAACTGATAAATCCTCACATTGTTTACTTTTTCTATACATATCATCCCCTTAAACCTCATGAAACAATTTATTCCCCCAAATTTATTCCATTAAAAACCATGTAAAAATACCAATATTATGGTAGGTAAGATAAGTAGGATTATAATGTAGCCTCATATGAATATCATTCATGGTTTCTATGGTCTCAATAGTGATATTAAGTTTGATTTTTTCTATTAAAGTATTAAATAATCATTCTATAATTTTCAAAATGTGACTTTATTATTTTATAGATTTGAAAATATTTGAAATGAAGATTTAGTAGTCACATTTTCCTAGGCATCTCTCAGTAAATAAAAAACTATAAATAACAAGAAAAAATGATTTAGTACCCTTATATGATTGGGAAACATAATATTTTAAATCACTCATGAGATGAATATCAACAAAAAGTCAATAAAAAAATTTCGAGAAAATATTTTTTTGAGAAACTTGAAAAACATAAATAAACCAATATCCCAAAATCATTCTTCAAAAAATATATTTTCTCATTATTATATTTAATCAACCATCCCGGGTTTTAATTAATAAATTCCATCATAAATACATTTAAAACTAGGTCTCATTGTATTCCTA
Organism: Viscum album; assembly: GCA_963277665.1. Classification (NCBI taxonomy): domain Eukaryota; kingdom Viridiplantae; phylum Streptophyta; class Magnoliopsida; order Santalales; family Viscaceae; genus Viscum; species Viscum album. Next base: position 1,627,073,463 of record OY728121.1, on the reverse strand, counting down.
TGAATAACTTTCTTAACATAGATCAATTGTACAATAATAAATCAAAGTGTTGTTTGAAAATTCATTATCTAGAAAATGTTAAATGAATAGATTAAATTTTTTTTTAAAACAATACAATATTATGAATTGAATATATTTCTTTCATGTATCATGTTATCTTGTTCCTCACTTTATAATCATCATGGAATTAAAATATCAAAACCAATTAGTGAATGTATAAGATCTATTTCATTAAAAATAAAAAGGATATGGATTATTGAATTCTAAATCCTAAAAATATTCCTATTATAATTAATGAAATAAATAATATATTAAGAAAGATTTAAAGAATTTGGGTAAACTCCTATAAGTATTTTTATTAATTTATGAGGTAGAAATTACCTCAGTAGGTCATATAAAAGAATATTGAAAAGAAGTTACCTGATCTTGATCAATGAATGGTATATGTTGTGATTCTTAGAAATAGATGGATCTTAATTATTTCTCTAAATTAATATTTAATCTCCCATAAGATATCATCTTTTCCAATTCCATTAGACCAATCCACAAATAATTCATCAATCCTAAAAAAGGTCAATATATGGAATATATAGACTATTAAACCCTCTTTGAACTAATTTTACAATTTAGTTGTTCTAACATTCTCAATACCCACATTGAAAAAATATTTCCTATTATCGTTGGAAAAAAATCAATAATTTCACTAATCCATTTTCTCCTCATTTTCCTTAGTTTCTCCTTTTCATTTCTCATTCACAGAAGCCCCCTAATTCTTAGAATTAATGGTTGAAACATAATGCAGTTCAAATTTTTAATACCAATTCGTATACTCACTTTATCTATTAAAATTATTCATTTAATTGAATGAAAAAAAATAACTTTATCGATTCTATTTTTATATTACACATTAGTTTACACCTCTAACAAATTATTCATGGATGTTTCTATAAACATTGTTATTTATTAATATGACTATTAATTATCATAATTTTTTACTTAATGGTATTAAATAAACATCACAAATCCATTATTGATGGTAGTTTTAAAATAATTGGTTTAATGATTTATGTAGTTTAAATTATGGTAATATTATAATATTAAGTAGTGGTTTTATCATCCCTAAAAGTATTGTGTGGTGATTAGTTTAATTATATATATTTGATTTAATTAAATATTATTTAAACCATTATCAACTAATTTATGGCATTTTATAAGTATAAAACATAACATGTCAATGGTGTATATGTGGTTAATAGTGGTTTTAATCCCCATTAAATAATTAACATCAGTGTTTTTTAAATAGAGATGATTTAATTAACCTCTAAATAGTAGAAAATTTTTACATGAAATAGGCCACCTCTAAATACACTAATACATACAATCTAATATATATATATTTATATCAAAAATATATATGAAACATTAAATTTAATAGTTAAATAAAGAAAAAAATTACAACAACTATAAGAATTGTTTTATAAAACATTTTAAATAAAATAAATATTCAGTAAAATGTTGGACAAACATCATATTTAAATTTTTATAAAAAATATTAAACAAATCTATATGGGGATCTAAAATCAACTCTACCCCTCCAGGTCAGGTTAGCTACCCTTAGAAGATTCACACACTTGATGTTCATCTTGACTAAAAGCTTCAAGTGCATCTGATGTCTATGTTAAATAAAATTTTCAATGTATATTATTTTTAATTTCATATTTTTCATAAATAATAAATTTATAATAATTATAATAATAATATAAATATATTGAAATAAATGTAAAATATTTAGTACCACACATTATAAGAATCCAATTTTTAGAGGAATGCACCCAATTATATCCTGAAATAGTGTATCCACTGCACTTTCCATTGCTAAAAACTACTTATCCAGAGATATCTATCATGACTCTGGCTCCTGGATTGTATTCTAAATAATCCCAATTTTATTTTATGATTCAAATTTCTAAATATTGGTATTATTATTGGGGATTATAAGAGAAGTCATCATAGTAAATGAAGACGAGAACCCACCAAATAATCTTGAGGTGTAAGTTCCAATACCCAACTCTTACACATGAATGATCTTATTCATGCCCAAACCATTGGAAATACCCTCAATGTGTGGGGGGATGATGATGCCTATATTTTATTTTCATACAATGCCTATATATATTTTTAAAAAAATAGAACAAATTTTTACAACATATGAAACTGATATTAATTGTGATAAAAAATATCCCCAAATTATTATGCATAAAAGTTGTATGGATAAATAAAGAAATTCATCACATTATATTAATTATTATTTAAATATCACCAAATTATTATGCATAAAATTATTTCTATCTCGTGTTAAATTGAAATTATTATTTACTTCCTTAATAGATTTTACATAGTGGGAAGGTTTAGCTATAGAAATATAATAATGAACATTCCTTCATGAAAATCTTTTGTAGTTCCCTGCAAAATATAGAATCATCATACAATATTCTAAATAAGAATATTATTTTTCAAGTAATATATTTACAAAAACATACACTAAATGAGGTATTTTAAAATTCATAGATAGATGTTTAACTATTAACGAAAAATCCAAAATTAAATCAATTTTAGACATAGCCATCTGTTATCTTCACGTTAAACCATCTTGAAAACCTTAAAATTTTAACTTTATCAATATATAAATTTTAAACTAATAAATATAATAATTTATCATCATCATTTCATTAATTTATTCCAATTATGATTTCAAATAACCAAAATTTATTTTTTCACAATATAATATTGACACTTAATCGTTTCATCATTTAAAAACTTCTATATTATACCACCATCAAACTCTAAATTCCAAATTTTCAATTTTTAATTCACAGTCCTTAGCAACTCAATATTTATAAATGTTATATGTACAAAACCATAGATTAACATTATCCATCTATATAATTCCTTCAATCATAAAAATATAACATTGTAAAATTTTGAGGATTGGGAAATGGGAATGGTTTGAATGAATGAAAGTTATTTATTCTACTTATATAAAAATCCATTTATTTATATGTTAAATATAATAATAAATGAAATTTTAATTTTAGTTAATGTGAGGCGAAACTAATTTAATTCATTCTAATTTGGTGATTTTAAAAAAAAAAGGGTATATATGATTAGATATAGAAAATCATAACATCAAATAAAGAAATTCAACGCATTATTTTTTATAATGATATTCAATTTACAATTAATTTCATCAATTCATAACCTCACAGTTTTGAAAAAGTGAATTTTAATTAAGATATTTATCCTAATGTTTGTATTTGGTTCATTTATATAATTCCATTCAAAAATATTTTTCACATCAAACCATAACTCAGTTCGACCAACATCGTGATCCAACTTCTCCCACCTATTTCATCAAAGGATAAATATAATAACTATAAAAATTTAATCATTTCAAATGAATAAAATAATCACATCTATTAAATTAACTTTTTTATTTTCTCTTCTAGAAAATCTTAGAACTATTTGTCTGTGAATTCACCTGTTTCCCTCCACTAGAAGATATTTATTTAAGAATATTCCTCAAAATATTAATATTAATAAAAGATTTATTTTTTAAAATAAATTAATACAAATGTACTGTCATATTGTCACATACATTATGTGAATCAAATATATGCATACTGATAAATGACGTATATTGATCCTATGGTATCCATTAGAGTACCTACTTATTAATCTGATGAAGACTCAAGGATGTGTCATTAAACTCACACCATAGAAAATACTTAATGTTGTTCCCCTTTTTCCTAAAACATCTCAATTTCCATTGATGCACAATAATTTTGTATACCTAAAAATAAACAAGCACATATATATATTATATACGAAAATAAAAATAGGCTTAACTTTTATAGAAATATCAAATAAAATGAACTAAAAATATTGATTTAGACTTACATTATCTTACTTATCAAAAATATAATTCTTCCAGGATATAGAAATGTGCTTCGAATCAAGATACATGATGGGAAGGGACATCATATCACATGATAATTTTCCCAAGATCTAACCATATAACCTTCCAAAATCATTTATAGGAACCTGATACATATTAAATGGAACTAATAAATTAATTTATTTTAGAGTAAAAAACATCATATGTATTAATGTTATTTTATATCCTGGTATTGTTTTTTAATATAGTCAATAAATATATTCAACAATTAGATGAAGTTGAAATATTTTATTTATGATTTAAAAATTACATTCCAGTAATGGTCACCCTCTAATAACCCCATGATAGTAATTATGGTAGCATAAGCTTAGTTAATGGCCACTCCATAGCTACTCCATCTAATCCCCTTGACATCATTTATGTAGAAAGTGATACAATGGAACAACATGGAATACATTATTAGTATGGTAGAATGTTATATGACATTTATTATATAAATTTAGCATACTAAAATTACGGACTATACTTGATGATGGTTGGACTGTAAAAAATGGGTATAATACTATATGATTTCATGAAGACAAGTTTATATCTTTAAATCATGTTGTTTTTTAAATTCATATATCAGAAAAGGAAAAATAAAACATTATTCCATGAAATTTTTGAAAAAATAAATTAATTAAATCATGAAAAAAAGGAAAAATAAAAAAATTACCAGTTTATATACATCGGTATATATACATATATATTTATATCACTGGTTATCCTTTATGTAAGATAAAATTACATCATATGAAAAAAACAAATCTTAGTCATACATACCTTTAGAAATGAGTTTCATATCATTTTCTTCTAAATATCAGTGTTCTCCCATGTTTCCACATTAAATTTTAGGTTCTTGTTTTTCAAATCAACTAGCCATGTTCCCAATTTTGAAACAACTATTCCATCCGGTAAGAGATTAAAACCCAATAGATTTATACGATATGGAATGTTTTAATTATTCCCCTTTTTATTAGGTACATATGTTATTCTCCCTTGAATATTTATTAATATTTAGGAAAATAATATATTTCCCACATGATATATTGTAGATGGTCAAAAAAATTTCTCTTTTCTCTACTAAAATATTTTTTTTCAATAGACCTAATGTATTTTTAGAGGAAATTTTATCTTTTTAGAATACCTATCACACTCTTCCATGGAAATATTATTATAAATACTTGATTCTATAAAATTAAAACCAATTTTTTGACATTGATAATTATTATAGCTAATCTACATGTTTTAGGATGTTTTTATTTTATAATGGACTGTGTAGTAAACTTATAATGTTTAATAAACTAGTTAATGTCCCAAAACATATTAACAACAAAAATTTACCTAAACAGGAAATAAAAAACATATATTCCAAAAACATATACCTATATGTAACCATAAAAATTCTAGGAAGATAATTGTTTTATACAAATATCACTATTAGTATAACTTTATGTGAAATATGTATATATCCATGTAATATAGCTTCATGTAAGTACATTCATTTGTAAAGGGATTATTTAATATTTTTATCTATCAATTAGTGGATTTGTGTTGTAATGTTTAATTAAATTATCATATTTAAAAAAATTATTTTAGAATATTCAAACACTAAATAACATTTTAATGTTAAAAATATGTCAATTCAAGGAAATTCCAAAATACAGCTTACTTATATTATTAATTACTTCAAAAACTTTGTCATAATTATAATATTTACTAAATAAAAAATATAATATTTTTTCCAACTCTACATGAAATTATCTATATAAAAAACTAGATTAATACTGATCTCTAACATCATTTGAAATCAATTTTGGATGATTGATAACATCCCTGGTATGGTATAATTACATTATAATTGTTTTCATTATTTAAATAAATCATAGAACATATTGTTTTTCTTTTTAAATATAATATGAAATAACCATAAGTAGAACAGTCACACCTATTGAATGTTAAAAAAAAAGACTGACAATTATGTGTCCCATAATATTTGTATATAAATCAAAACAAAAAAACACACACAAATAAATATATATATATTCATGTGAAGGGGAATACTCTAATAGAGGTAATTGAAATGAGAAAATAATATATAGAATATAAGAGTTTAGATTATTGGAATTTTCCTAATACTCATAATGAATAAAAAATAAAGGGGAATATGTCATGATATGGTTGGAGGAGGAAAAGGTAGGAATGCATGTGACCCAAGAATAAGCAGAGGTAGGGACGGTTTATAAAATTAATGGAGGATGAGGAAATGGGGAAGCTTGTAACAGATAATGTTTAATAGGATTGGGAATTTGGAATATGATTAATGGATAGGAAGAAGGGAAGGGTGTGTGATACCATGAAATAAAGAGAGAGAGGATGATATGTCTATTTGATGGGGTTAGGAGGAGGAATGGGGGAAGCCTGTGTTAAATAGTGTTTAGTTAGTGGAGGTTCTTAAATAACCACCACATAATGAAATATTAATTGTTTTTTTTAATTAAAGACCACCAATATTTCATTAATAGTGATTATATTTAATAGATACTAATAAAGTGGAATTACATTGAAGAAGGCTCAGGTTGTTTAATTAGAATCAGTTTTATTAATATTCCTCTAATAAACTACCAAAAATTATGAATTATTTTGTAAGGTATCCCAATAATTATTGGTTTATTATTTCTCTCTATGGAATATTAAAAATAAATATCCACATTTAACATCAATCATGGACTACCCTATTACTAAAAATTGACTTCCAACTGTAAATAGTTTTTTCTATTCATCTATTTCATTTATATGGAAATATACCTAAATGTAACATTTATCATTGTTAACTAAAATATCCACAATAAAACCTCATTGAAATATCATCATTATGTCCTTTAATTGAAGAGAAAACTTATAGGGATTCATATCTTCCAATTTCAATATCTTCAATGTTTAATATGAATTTGTGGTCATACTCACAAATACATCACACAATTCCTTTCCAAACTTATAAGACATGATATTAATTAGAATTGAAAACTACCAAGATCTTGTTTCTTTTTTAACTGAATCCTTGAAATAATAGATGAACATTCTACAATGGGTCATATTATTATAATATCCTCTTGTTTTCACTTTTCAAAAACTTACTCTTTCAATAATTATTAATATCGAGGAATGTTAATTAATGATTATATAAAGGGAATATTAATATTAATTTTTTTAATTTTTTTAATATTACTCCCTTTAACTAATTTTATTCATTATTTATCCATTATTTATCCATTCTATCAAAGTTTGTAGAAATGTTTTGGGTGATTTTGATTCTTTTTAAATTCCTTATTAACATAAGTTTCCTTATTTTTACTCTATTCATACTATTTATTTTATTTTTTTCCTACTTATCTTGATTTTTTGTATTAATTTCACCACTTTAATTAATGTATTTTTCACTTATAATGTTGATTTCCTTCAATTAATTATATGTTTTTATTTTTTATCACATAGACACATTTCTAAGGACCTCTTTTTGATTATAATTTAATGTTATCTAGTTCTAAATTCAATATGTCTCATTGAATAATTTTGATCCAAATAATATTTTCTTAACTCATTGATAGAATCCCTATAATTTTTCATGAATGTTGTAAAAGTATCCTGAAATAAATTAATTTAACATTGAATTAATTTTACTTATTTTTATTATTGGAATATATATACCCTTTTCTATATTCCTTGGTTTGTTTTGGGTACCAACTGTAAAATTCGTTTAATGGATAAAATCAGTGAAATTCACATCTTTTCTTTTTGTACATTATATATTTTTCATATTTGACATAACTATAACAACAATAGTTGATATAAAATCGATTAAACCATTATTTTTTAACCATATAAGATTATTTTTGTTGTAATATTTCATCAATATTCAATTTAAAATTGTTTCTATATATGTTTTTAAAAAATAAAACTGACTTTTTTTAATTTTTTCGATAAAGATAAACTAGTGGAAACGTCTATGACCAAACTATCACCTTGAGATTTACTATTATAATATGTTTGTATTATTAATAATGTATCTTAAAAATTTTAGGGTTATTATCTTAATAAATATCAAAATTTATCCCATATAGCATAAAGCAATTTAGAACCATTTTTTCATAATATAGAATGTCAATCTAGAGATTCATTATTTTTATGGGGGAAATCTTGATAAGAAACATATTCTCGTATCATCTCATATAGTAATAAAATGTGTTAACAAGACTTTAGTTCATCCATATTCATTATTTCCTCTTAAAAACCTGAATAATATAAGCCTTACTTCATATCTAGAAACAATATTTAATTGTAAAGTATAATACAATTAATGAAACATACCAAGTGTGCAATAAAAAGATTATGTGGTTGATTGGTAAATATAATTTAATTCTCTGTCATTTAAATGATATTTGGATTGATCATAAAATGATTCATAGGAACTATATTCATAATATTACAATGTTTTACCCCTAAACATGATTGTAAATCATACTCTATCAATGTTATTCTCTAAAAATGTCCTCATTTCACAACATGATATTACCCTTTTTCTCTTAAAGTTTTTGGTTCATAAATATCATCTCTATCCTAAGATCGTATTCAAATTGACCTTTTCCATTTCCTTGAGTTATGAACTCATGCATCAATGATCTGAAGTAAAAATCACAGCAAGATAACATCAAGAATAATAAATAAAATATAATTTAAAAATATAAAATGGGTAGTAATAAACTTGTTCTAATCTATTAAACCAAGGATTAGACTAAGTTCTATAATATCATATTACAGTTCCAAGATTTTTTAACACCTTCAAGAATACATTTTTTCTAATGTTAAATCAGGTTTTTAAATTTATGTAACACTTCCTTAAAACTAAACTACAATGGTATAATATCGCTCAATACTAATGTCCAACCAACATAAATTTTTAATATTAATATGAGATTCCTATCTAGAGAGATAATATAAATTAATTATGAATTCATGAATTAAAAGACCTGTGTTAAAAAAATTAAATGTAAATAATAGTCACAATAATACTTAATAAATCATGGATCCTGAGAAATTTAATCATAAAATAAATATTTAGAGTAGTCTCATTATTTTTGAATTTAGATCTATGAAAACCCTTGGCCTTAGAATTAACTCTTTAACCACTAAAATCCCCCATCTACATTGTTGTATTCAATTATCTGGGGATTCAAACAATATTTCAACCTGGTATTTAAAATTATTCAATAGTCAATAAATAGTCTTAAATAAGTCATACATTAAAAATAAACTCATCAATCCACAAAATAATGACCATTCTTAAGGAAAAATAAATGGTATGAGAAATATATATTAATGTGTATCCAAACATGAACAATCCTAATAATAAGGTGATCATTAATACCCAATAATAAATTATTACACAACTCCTCACAAAGAAATTTAACCCCTCTTTCCATCCATGAGGGAGAATTTAAAACTATCCAAAACATTCATACTCCTCAGATCTCCTATAGTTATCCTCATGTTGTTTGATAATGTGTGAAAATTTTAATTCAATTTAATTACCTAGAATTAAAAAATTCCATACATTTATATAGAAATCCCCCATGAATAACCCATTGTATCATGTTATATTTATCACACTTAATATCCAACACAAATTACTAAAAATTTTGTAATTTGAAAGCAGTCCATGAGCCCCCATATTTCCCCCAAAATTATATTTCAAAAATACCTCAAATATATGATATGAAGGGATTAAATATCTATTATTGATTTATTCCTTCATTATATAAGAATATTATTCATGAACAATATAAATACATCATTCATATCCTTGTTTCTTTCCTATCAAGCACATGGTCCAATGGTACTAAAAACACTATAACACTTACCAATCCAATTATAAGTGTCCACTGGTTATGCCTCAACCATCTTTCTCTAATATGAAAAACATACAATATTTTAACTCATCACCACTAATTAAATCAATAGGTAATGTATCACTAGTGGCTAGGTCTGTCAGGATGCATCCCATAGGGTCCATGCCATTACATACCCCAAGCCCACCTCCCGAAGGCCATAGGGTGGTGACTAGTGCAGAAGGCGTCAACCTGAAAGCGGGAGGTATTTTTCTGAGTACCCATATGCACACACACGTCCAACCACATCCTGTAAATTGGAAGGGGAAAACAAGTATACTAAAACAATTATTGAGTACAAGTACAACTGAAAATAAGTGGTCCAAAATACAAACCCAACAACAGATAACTAAAAACGGAAGAGTACAAGTTAAAGTTGTGAACAAGCCGACTGCTGAGAATGCCACTTGATTGTAAGAGTAAGGTAGCTACTAGAATCTAAGGGATTATGCCCTCTCTGCCTAAACTCACTAGGCCCCACCTGGTCATTGGCCACCAAGTCCACCATCGAAATGCCCATAATCTTTTCAAGTCAAAACACGTGAATGTGAATCCCATGCATGGGTGACTAACATGGTTCTCAAAATTGGACCCCATTGCACTAAGGATAATTACCAAAAAGCAACCACAATGAAAATCCACCATGTGTGGCCGCAAATTCAGACCACAAATTAAGGAAAACAAGTATGGAAATATCACACCTAGTACAATCAAAATCATATGAATAAGGTTCATTGGATATAGTGGTGAAGTTTTTGTACTATTGAGGGACTCATCCCTGATAAATTGTTGCTCATCTGTCGGGCCACTAAAGATCCACATGGCTGTTGCTCATCTGTCGGGCCACTAAGGGCCCACATGGATCCTTCATGTCTGTCGGGAAACTAAAGATGCACATGGATGCTTCTCAATACATCAGTCATAAATCAACTTCCCTGAAGTCCCACATGGATAATTCAAAAGGCTATCTCATCGTAAGGGTTCCAACACAACAGACGATGTGTCGAACAGACGCCTAGTCTGTAAGATATGGGCATTTTTGTAAAAAGGTACAGGTTGGATTCGAGAGCATACCAACCTAGCTGTATTCCAACCTCCAAAAAAACTCCCATAGAGTATCTAAAAAGGACCTCCTCATCTCAAGGGTACTCATGCCACAGACGATGCATCAATCAGACCCTCGGTCTATGAGTTATTGATGTTTCATTGAAATGGGGGCCAGTTGGGTCTGCTTCGGTCCGACCCAGTCGGACTGAATTTTTCTGGGGTCCACCAACCTGACCTGGTTCTCATTCAGTATGGGGTGGGCCCATAGTTCTGGCCCACTAGGGGCGGTTCAGGCCCAATGGGGATAACTGGTTTGTTCGCCTCACCGGGATGTGGCCTGATGCCGCATCTAGCCTCCCGCTGCTCCGCCAGTCATCATGGGGCCCCTTCTCTTCCATCGTCAAACAACCATGGCCTATTGATGATGCGGCCTGCCAAGCTGGATGGAAGAAATTATCACATGCGATTGGATTCTGCATGTCGCTGGCTCACCAGGGGGCTTTTATGCAGGCCGCTCCTCCAGGAGTTTTCGAACGGAGCTGCCTCTCCACACCTCCATGGTCAGTCGCCCGTGGCCTCCTACCACCACGGCATGCCGATGGGTGCGCCACATCCATCTACCCATGGCTTCCACCGCAGGAAGATGTCTCCCACTAGAGTTTCTCCGGAGGTGATTTTCTCAATCCTCCTCTGCCTACGGGCCTCTCGGGTCATCGCCATCCCTTCCTTGGCTCACTACTATAAATACAGCTTTTATCAGCTCGAAAAAATGGTTTTTAACAGCGCTAGAAAATCTCTCTTAATGCCAGCGAAGATAAATGGGGGGTCCCCTTTATCAGCGCTAAAACAAACCTCTAATGAAAGTTAAAAAAATTAAAAATTTAAAAAATTTGAAAATATCCTGCCAATCGGGGGGATTTTATAGTGCTTAATCCCCCCTTTTATAGCACTTTTCCGCCCACTCCAGCACTCGCACGTACCCCTCCACCCTTTATCTACGCTAGCCCCAAATTCACCCATGTGCACACGTCCTTGCGTCCACCCGAATTTGATCTCGAGACCTCCCCCATGCGCGCCTGAAGCCTTTTCCACTCCCCTATATTGATTTGTTCCCCTATTAGTTATATATCTATATATATATATATATATATAGTTATATTTATTCATATTGTAATATATATTTATATTAATATATATATATATATACAGTTATATTAATATAAATATATAGTTATATTAACATATATATTTTTATAGTGATATTAATATATATTTATAGTTATATTAATATATATATATATATGTAGTTATATTAATATATATATATATATCTTAATATATTGGTATATAAGTATTCATATATTTTTATTTTAAATAAAATGGATATTATTTATTATTTATATAAAGATAATATATTTTTTATGTAAATATACTTTCTTATTTATATTAATAATTAAATTTTTATGTGTGAATATATAATAAATATGTATATATTGTTCTATATTTGATTATAAATAGTATTTCATTATAAAAAACGATAAAATTTCAAAGTCATAATATCAATATGAATGTTATACCTTGGAAAAAATTCAGTCCCCCCCCCCAAACCAATAATACCCCCTTAAATGAGGCTAAAAATCCACAAAATTCCAAAAAACCGGGGCACCCTGACTAAAAACTCATTTTTGGAGGCCTTTTTGTCCTTTTTTGACCTCGAAAAAACCATGACCGAGGTGCCTCCAAATCAAAATGGTGTAGAGCTCGTTGTAGGCTTCTATTTTATATGTGGTAGAGCTCAAGCGGAGTCCCGGATCAAAAGTTATGGATGTTTGAAGTTTGAGTTGCATTTTCAAAATATTTTGGATTTTTTAAATTTTTATTTATTTTTGTATTCTTCAAATTGTTATTAAATGACTATTACTCCATAATAATTAGAAAATTATTAAATAAATTTTTTTTTTTTATTTTTTGATGAGCCATTTTCACAAAATATCTTATATATTAAGTGTAACTATATATTTATACTTATATAAAATGTATTTAAAATTATATTTAAAAAATATATAGTATATTTATATAAATCTAACTCTATCTATATATTTAAATATTAATATAATTTGTTTAATAAATTTTTTTTGGAAGTAGACCCTTTATCAGTGCTTTTAAAAAAGTGACGATAAAGACCCCCTTTATCAACGCTACTTAAAAAAAGCACTGATAAAGGGGTACCCTTTTACAGCGCCAAAAAAAGCGCTGTTAATGGGGGTACCTTTATCAGCACATTATCGTTAGCGCTGATAAAGGGTGAAACTAGCCTTGCCCAGTTTTGTGGTAGTGGCCCCAAATTCCTCTTGTCATCAATTTGAGGATACGTCCATGAAGAACGCACGTGCGAAGGGACCCAAGACTTGTTCTCGTTGGCCTGCACCCCCCACAACAGAGGTTTAAAAAACGGGAAGGACTGTGGATTTCAATTCTACCAACAATAAAATTATTCACAAATAGAAACCTATGAACTAAAATCTCCCACAAAAACATGTGATCCACATTTTAACTTATTCATTGTTTAATATGAACTCATAATTTATAAAAATAATGGGGAATTCATAAAACCAAAATCAAACCCCAACCTCATTGACATTTCTTATCATGGCGCTTCATCCTCAAGGGTCTAAGAGGTCGATGAAATTCAAAATTCTTTGAGGCACGTCTACGTTGATGACATCCAGCTCGTGTTTTCCATTCTTTGTTGGGGAGGAAATTCCATCAGAGGTTAATTAGAGAAGCCTCACAGTTTAATCTTCTTTCCACCAACGTGTCAAACTATAAAAAAGAAAACTTGTCGCAACGTTTCTACTACGCTACGGTGTCATGTCATTATGGATCATTAAAGTATCATTATGTTGTGTGTTAATGAGACATTAATGAGTTCTTTTAATGTGTCTCATAATTGCAACACAACGTCGCCTGGTCATCGGTCATCATTGAGAAAAGAAATAAAAAAACTTTTAAAGTTATTTTATTATTTTTCAGAAAAAATCCAAAAATGAACTTTTCTGTTCAGTCCTTACCGACTAATGTTAAGTCCTTTCAAGATGAATCCAGGTGTTCTGAGTTCTTCAGTGCCCTCAGATTTTCTATCCAATCACCAGTTCAAAAGTTAGAAAAACTCACTTGCACATTTACTAAACGAACCATAAAAAAGGTTCAAAATTCCATCTCTGGATCAACGGGAATCAAAATCATCTGACATTAGAGTGTGTTGTCTAGAAATAATTCTATATAATTTAGAAAAAATTACATGGAAAATATTTCATATTACATCATACACGTATTAGGGATTTGTATCCCTCAAAGGCAAAAGAAGGGATAATCAAACCAATGGGGGTATTGGACACAAATTTGAGACTCCTCCTCCGATGTTCTCTTATAGAGGTTCTTATGATACCACCAAATATTAACTAGAGGAATTGACTATCCATGAAGGACCCTCTCTTTTCAATCCTCCATTTTCTCTGGGAACTCCACAAACATCACCCCCATCATTAATTTATACCTCGCCCCAATAAATGATGTGTGATGGATCATGCACGCACAACCTTAGCAATGACACGTGAAAATAATCGTGCACTTGGTGAATTTTTGGTGGATGATCTAGGCATTATTCCACCTCTCCAACACTTTTGAGAATATAGAAAGTTCCAATGATCCTCGTAGATAACTTTTTGCCCAATCAAATCTATGAAATTCCCATGAGGGTGAGACCCAATGGAAAACATGGTCTCCCTCCTTGAACTGCAAGGGTCTCCATATCCTATCAGCATAAAACTGTTTCCTTCTCTATGTAGTCATCATCCTCTCCGGGATGATCTGAACCTTCTCGGTGGTAGCCTGTATCAACTCTGAACCCATGAGTGCCGACTCCCCTAGGTTTGTCCAGCATAGGGTTGATCTACAAGGTCTCCTATACAAGTCCTCGAAATGTGCCATGCCAATGGTGGAGTGATAGTTTTTAGTTTATTAAAACTCCACCAGTGGTAGTTGGTTCTCCCAACTGTGACCAATATCTAGGACGCAAGAACAAATCATTTCCTCCATGGTCTATATGGTCCATTCGGTCTGACTATCCATCTATGTATGAAAATCTATGCTCAAACACAATTGAGTCCCCAACGCCTCCTGAAATCTCTTCCACAAACAAGATGTTAACACACATTGCATTCTGAGAGTATCATTAAGGGAAATCCATGGATCTTCACTATCTCTTGGATGCAAGGGTGTCACAATCCCCCTACAGATCCCTACTCTTAGATAAGTAGGAAGTGATATGACTTGGTGAGTCAGTAAATGATCACCCAGATAGAATAATGGACTCTGGATGTCTGTGGTAACCCCGTCACAAATCCAATCGATAT
The DNA here is from genome assembly GCA_963277665.1 of Viscum album. NCBI lineage: Eukaryota > Viridiplantae > Streptophyta > Magnoliopsida > Santalales > Viscaceae > Viscum > Viscum album. The sequence continues at coordinate 1,627,058,062 of OY728121.1, read as the reverse complement.
ACCATCCCATTCCAACTTCAATACCTCATGTGGCTGAGCCAAGACTACTATAACCTGATGGCCAGCCTTCACTTACTAACAGGTGAGGCATCGTGAGATGAACTCAGCCACTGATTTATTCATTCCTGGCTAGCAGTACTGACATCAAATGTCCCAGTATATCTTCACCACTCAAGGATGTACCACCAAAGGGGGTGTATGAAACTACCTCAACACCTCCTACTACAACATAACTGGTACTATGGTGTGCCCTCTAAAAATGATGACACACTCCCCACCAATAAAAAATCCATCAAAAGCTTGTCCTGAGCTTAACTGAGAACGTCGGGCCTTGCAGTCAACATTCTCCAGTTGTGCCTCCCTAAATCGCTGTAAGAGTGTGGGAGTAACAATCATCGACTAAAGGTAAGTGGCTCCATCATCATCCATGAAGGATATCTGCATCATGGCGAGTTTCTCTATCACGCCACTAAGCAGCTGCAAACCGGTGCTCCTGTTAAGAACTTCTACTAGCACATTCTCCTACCCAAGAGTATAGACTATATCAAAGTTATAGGCTGGTAGAAACTCTATCCATCACCGCTATCTCAAGTTCAGGTCCTTCGGGGAGAAGATATACCTAAGACTCGTGTGATCAAAGTAGACTATATTCCTCTATACCATCAAGTAGTGTCACCAAATCCTCGATGAAAATACCATTTCTACTAACTCCACGTCATGGGTTGCATAGTTATTCTCTAGATACCGCAACTGGCGCAAGCCATATTCAACCCATACTCACTTCTGCTACAGGACACAACCCAGTTGAAACTCAGATGCATTGTAGAAAACTACATGCCAACGCCCTCCTCAGGTGGTCTCAAGATGGTGGCCATGTTTGTATAGGCCTATTCTCCTACAAAATATACTGGCATCTCTTCTTCCAAACGAATGAATACCCCTTTTATATCAAAGCCGTCAAGGGTTCTACTACTCTGGAAAATTTGGGCATTAAACCTAGGTTGTACCCAGCCAACCCTAGGAAACTTTACACCTTAGTCACGTTCCTAGGTGGCTCTCAAGATGGCAATGCCTCTATCTTCACCGGGTCCATTGTAACTCCAGCCCCTTAGAAGACGTATCCCAGAAAGTGGGCCTCCCGTATCTATAAATATCACTTTGAGAGTTTATCATCAAGCTAGTGATATAAGAGTGTATCTTGGAATATCCAAAGGTTTGTAGCATGATCCTCCTTGAATGCAGAGTACAACAAAATTTCATTAATAAGTATCACCACGAAATGATTGAGGTAAGGTCATAAGATCTTGTTCATGAGTCCCATGAACATAGATGGGGCACTGATCACACTTAAAGGCATCACCATGAACTCATAGTATTTTTGACAACACCTAAAGACCATATTCGGTACATCCTCATCCTGTACACGAAGATGATGATAGCCTGATCTATGGTCAATCTTGGAGAACCACCTTGCTCACTTCAGTTTATCAAAGAGGTCATCAATACTCAATAGTGGATGCTTGATCTTCACAATCACCTGGATTTGGAATCAATAGTCCATGCATAACCTGAAACTCTTGTCTTCCTTCCTGGAAAACAATATTGGGGCTGCCCATGGTGAAATGCTGGGCCTCATGAATCCCCTCTCCTGCAAGTCCTCCAGCTGTATCCTCAATTGAAAAAGCTCCGTAGGAGCCATCTGATATACTGGTCTTGATATCAATGTCACCCTAGTGTACGGATCAATGTAGAAGTTTAACTCTCAATAGAGAGGGACACATGGAAAATATTCAAGGAAGATGTCCTTATACTCTACTATAAATAAGGTACATTGAGGCTCATTACACTCACTACCCTGAGGGTTGAACTATAAAATGAATAGGAACTGTATAGACCCTCTTCTACATGAGTCCATCAAGAACTGCATAGATTTACCCTCTACTAATAATGGTAAATCTGGTTCCATCTGTACAGATTAACCACAACCTTTTTCCTAATACAGTCAATCCTAGCATGAATGGGACTAGTCTATACCAAGAATGGCAACATAAGGCCTCGACGATACTACCATGAGATCCCAACCAATACTCTTTCCTCCAAGAGTCAGTTCACACTGTCGGAACTGGTGTGTTGTCAGTGGGTCTCCTACAGTAGGAGTCTCTAAATGTGAGGTTCAAGTAAACAGTATTAATTGGAACCCCTAGATATAAAAAAAGAATAAGTGGTAGAAAAAGGAAATCACAAGTACAAGTGTCTATCTATATTGTAGGTAAAGTATAAAGACATGAAACTTACATTGATTACTCCCTGGTGTCATGGGGTCATAGGCCTCAATAGTTTGAAACATTCTCCTCTTCTTCCCTACAACATTAATGGTTGTATAATCTAACATGAGATATCCCTTTTCATGAAAAGAATAGCAAGGCCTGCCTTCTGGAAACTAGCATGTTCCCTCCTATGAACCCTCTGGTTTCGCAACTTACATTGCGCACCTATAATCTATTGGTCTTTCTGATGCTGTATCTCATGTGATCGTTTCCCAAGATTCCCCTGACACACATTCAAACTATGTGCCTCATCAAAATGTTCCAAAAGAGTCATCCGTAACTTGGACTGGGAAGATTCATCCACCTAAACACCTGGAGGGGGGCTCCTAGATGATCAATGGGTGGTGGTAACACTGATATACCACATGGTGGGGCCATCTCTAGCATTGGTCCCTAAACAGAAACATCATCACTTGGCAGACTATCCTCCAGACCATGTATCAGGAACCAAACTGGCTGTCTACATGGAGGCTTCCTGAAATAGATCATGTTGGACCATGGTCAAGAGATTATACTTAGTGAGTTAACACTTATAAAAAATAACCTAAAGAGTCACTTATAAAACTAGTGTCTTCATGTTTAGATCCAAAACACATAATTCTTGGTCCTGGTGCATGGATACATCGGTCGCCACACCAACACTGGACTCCCCATATCTGAATGTTGTAGCCAAGACACTCAATATTGTTGCCCAAAAACAAAACAATAAACTCCCGTTCTTTTAGGTAGAATAAAAAACCTATGATACCACTTTGTTATAACCGACCCCCCAGGTCCCATTCCATGACATACCCCAAGCCCACCTCCCAAAGGCCCGGGGTTGGCGACTAGTGCTGAAAGCATCAACCTGTAAGTGGAAGGCAGTTTCCCGAGAAGCTGTATGCACACACATGCCCAATAACATCCCACAAACTAGAAGTGGAAAACAAGTATACTGAAGAAAGTAAAGAGTACAAGTAAAACTAAAAATAAGTGGGCCATAATACAAACCCAAAAAAAGACAACTAAAAACTGAATAGTAAATGTAAAAGTTCTAAACAAGCTAGCTTATGAGAACCCCAACTGATGGTAAGATTAGGGTAGCTACTAGAAAATGTGGGAGTAGGCCCTGTCTGTCTAAACTCATTGGGCCCCACCTGGACCTCAGCCACCAAGTCCACCATCACAATTTCTGTCCTCTGAATTGGATTCAATATGTTTGGGTGAAGCCCACACAGTGGTGAGTAACATAGTACTCAAAAGGGGACCCCAGTCCAGTACGATGAAAAACCAAAAATAAACCACAATGAAAAGCCACCAAGTATGTCCATGAAGTAAGACAAAAAAGTAAGACCACAATGTCTAGGAATATCACAACAGATACTACCTAATGTATAGGAAGAACGTTCATCAGCTATAGTGATGAACGTTTCACACTATTGAGGGACACATCCTTGATTAATCTCTGATCATCTTTTGGGCCACGAAGGATCCACATGGCTATTGTTTGTCTTCTGGGCCACTAAGGATCCATTAGGCTGATGCTCATCTATCAGGTCACTAATGATCCACATGGCTGCACTCTTCTTCCAGGCCAGTAAGGATCCGCATGCCTACTACTTGTCTGCAAATCCCCTAAGGATCCATATAGATCATTCTTAAGCCATTTTTCATATCTCAACATCCATGAAGTCCCGCATATAATAACCCAATTTACCATTTCATCTTAAGGGTTCCAACACAATAGATATCGTGTTGAACAGATGCATGGTCTGTAAGATATGGGCATTTTAGTAAAAAGGGACTAGTTGGGTTTGAGTCCGATCCAACTCAGCCATATTACAACCCCCACTAAAAAACTAATAGAGTATCTCAGAAAGACCGCCTCATCGCAAGGGTCCTCATTACATTGATGGTGTGTCAATTAGACACCCAATTTGCAAGTAATTGATATTTTTGTGAAACGGGGGCTGTTTGGGTTTTGGTCTGCTCTGACCCGGTCAGACTAACCCGAACAGGGTCCGGTCTGGTAGGGGTCTGGCCCAGCCAGCCCATTTGGCATGTAGGTCTGAAATGGTAGCACAGGTTTTGCCCAAGGGGGAAGCCCGCGCCCACCCGGTCTGCCTGGCCAAGAAATGACTGAATGTCGCATATTTCCTCCGACTACCCCACGAGTTGCTGTGGGGCCCCTTCTCTGCCGCGGTCAAATGAAAACTGCCTAGTGATGATGTGGCTGGAAATGATGGTTGTCTGAAATTCTCACATGTGGCTGAATTTTGTGTGTCGCTGGATCTCCCAAGCTGCCCGAATGCAGGCAGCTCTTCGACCCAATGTCATTCAGCGCTGTGTCTCCACTCTATCGTGGCCAACCGGTTGCGGCCTCCTACCGTCATGGCATGGTGAAGGGTGTGCCACCTCCCTCCACCCGTGACCCCATCTCCAGCACCTACGTGTCGGCGGTTCCTTCTGTGGGCCACCATAGGTTCTCCAACGGTCCTTTTCTCGATCCACCTGCACCTACGAGCCTCTTGGGTCGCGGATGTCCCTTCCATGGCCCCAAATTCTTCTTGTCAACGATTTTAGGATACGTCCAAAAAATTTTCATGTGTGGAGGGACCTGAGCCATGTTCATATCGGTATAATCCCTCTGTGTTAGAGTTTTAAAACAGAGGAAGGTCTGTGGATTTTAATTCTACCAAAACCAAAATTAATCTTGAACAGAAAACCTATGAATCGCACCCTCATACCAAAACACATGATCTGTGGATTAACCAGTTCATGGGTTAATCCATATTCATCTTTTAAAAAATGAATGTTGAATTAAAAAAACCAAAATCAAATCCCCAACCTCATTGATGTTCATTTCCATCACACTTCATCCTCAAGGGTCTAAGAGGTCAATGGCATTATTCCTTCTTCGATGTACGTCGAAGTTGATAGAGTCTAGATAGCGTTCTTCATTCTTTATTGATGAGGAAAATATGTCATAGGTTCATCAGGGAATCCTCACAGTTTAATCATTGTTCCACCAATGAGTCAATATATTAAAAATAAAACAGGTCGTAGTGTTTTTGTTACACTGTGGTGTTGGCTTTTTAAGTAGTTTCATTTATGAAACAGCGTAACAATTACATTTCATTAAATTGTATCTACTTTGTGTGTTAATGATTCTTTAATGAGCTCCATTAATATGTATCACTACTTCTTCATCAATTCACCATATATTCTCTATGTCGTCTCTCATCATTGAGAATGTAAATAAAATAATATTTAAATTATAGTATTATTTTTATCGAAAATTTAAAAAATTAACTTTTTCGTTTGGACCTTTCCAGCCAAAGTAATGCCCTTTATAGGAGAATCTCAGCATTCTCAGTTTAACAGCGCCCATAAATTTTCGATCTGAGAATTGGTTCAAATTTTAGAAAAACCCGCTCACACGTTTTCTGAACCTACCTTAACAAATTTCAAAATTCAGTCCTAGGCTAACCAGGCCTCCGAATCACGTGCTGTCAGAGTGTGTTGTCTCAAAATATTTCCATATAATTTTAAAAAAATAACATTTAAATTCACGGAATTACATCTATGTCACAACTCTTCATATATTTTTCACTTACATGTGATTATGATCCTCATTTAGAAACTACACGATGTATTGTAATGGGTTATAGTATAGAAAGGTCATGCTTCTATTTCATGAATATAGGTTTATGATGATGGGGTAATAATATTATTTTATTCTAGAACATATAGTAATAATTTGAATATATTTTTGATGATCTAACATTGACATTAAACTTATCATTGTGAGAAGTTAATTACATGGGAAGCAGTAATATCTCACCATGGTTCTCCTTTGATATTTATCCATTTCATATCCTATGCTCTTATATCTATCATCAATGTTTCATCACAATATGTGACCCATTTTAATCATGCCCCTCTTACGACCATGTTTTGGTGTGATTCCATCTAGATAATCATTTCCTCTCATCGGGGTGGATTTATCTAGTGGCTCTTGGCATACTATTGGCAATGTTTTCCCCCATATTCAATTTATTTCATTCCATTATCTCAGATGAGAGCTAATATTTTTTAAATTTTAAATTTGTTTCATTATAAATTTTCCCAATAATTATTATAAAACATGGGAAATAATTTTATTTTTATTAATTTTAAAAATAATGATGCTCATTAATCAAATGGATGAAATTAGAATATTTAATTTTGTTATCAGTCATTTAATTTTTTTAAAAAAAAACTATACATTGATCCTCAAATTAAATTTTCAAATGTCTAATATTTTTATTTTAAGTGATTTTATTATTCTATTATTATTCTTGAAAATTATTCATTCGAAATTATTAATATCATTTTTTTATAATTCTGAATTTCCCTTATGAAAAGGGATAGATGTTGTGTAATGGTAATTTATGTAGGTTACATAATGGTAACTAGTTGAGGATGCATAAGGACTGTTTTCATGAAAAATTTGCTGCATAAATATAAATTTCATGCTACATCAGAGTCATTAAAATGTTTTTTGAAGGTTAACAGGAACACTATAGGACCTACGTAAAAGTTATCTTCTGGTTACTCTTCTGTGTAAAGGTCACTAATTCAATACGTAAAGGTTGTATAATATTTTGTAAGGGATATAAAATCATTATTTAAGGGTCATATTGTAGATCATGACGCATCATAGGGGCCATCAGCATAGAATTAGTCCAATGTAAAGGTATAACCTTGTCTTATGATGATACATAGGTTCTAGTTTTTTTTGAAAAGGTTATTAAATTGTAAATTAATTAAAATAGAAAAATCTAAAAATTGATAATCATACCATGGTTTGGAGAAAACTTTTAATTCCATCTCATTTTCCACGTGGAACTAATAAAGTAGCTAGAAAATATGGATATCATTGTAATTTATTGATGAAAGGATAATATTCATGGTATTTTCTCACTTAAAGAGATCTCAACCATTTTGCATATTCCTGTTGAATCCATATATGGAAATATAATTTCGATGCTCAAAACTAAATCCAAATAAGGGAAATATGATGATATGATAATTTTATAAGTATTATCTTCCCTATTTCTTAAAGTATGTAAACATTGAACTTCATACTTGTATTTATTAGTTTATGTTTTATATATTTTTTTAATTTTAATCCAATTTATTCGGTTTGTTCATCTGTTTTTGTTGTGTTTTTATATTTTCCGTTTTCATTGTGTTTATGAACCTATATTATGGTCTTATGATCTTATACACCATGATGTAAAATTACCATCCCAATGTGTGATGTCTAAATGAGAATCATAGTGGTATTCATGATTTTTTTAAATTCTGAATCTATTTCTCTGATTATGTGTGGTAGTGATGGTGGGGAGTGGGGGTTGTGATTTAAACTCCATTCTCTACCATTATTAGTTCATCCTTCCACTATTAAACTGAAATCTAGTAATTTAATATCCTTCTTGGAATTTCTGATGTAGTTTATTATTCTCATAAATTTGAAAATAGTGGAGAATGAGTAGATAATTGATACTGAGTTTTATTAATGAATTAGATGATTTATAAAAACATAGATAATGATATAATCCATTTGAAAACACCATAGAAACATATAAATTTATATCCATCCCCTTATGTTTTAATATAAAATACTATTTTGATTTCATTGATCCAAAACCCAAACATAATTACATTTAAAAATTTCATTAAAAAATATAAAAACTGATAGGTAACTATGTTGAAGATCCCCAGACACACATTGGGAATCTCCAAGGGTCCACCCAATATTATATTCATGAATTATAAAACTTTTTTTGACCATGCCTTATTATAGTCACATGATTAAATTAACACCATTTTAAGGGATTTTTTCTAGTAACTCACTCTATTTCTTATCATTACAACTAAATTGATTCTATTTTTCTTTTAATTTCACTATATGATACATTGATATGAATCCTAAATGGAAAATTGTATTTTAAAAATATCACTCCATAATATATAGTTTCATGGGGAAATATTTAAGGAATATTTAATGAACTAACACCAATTTATAACACTTGTTACTTAGGTACCTTAGTGTGGGAGTATGTAAGTGAGACAAGTTATGTAACATCCCATTACTTGATTCTAGTTACTTAAAACCCATTGTTCAGACATACAATTTTTTTGGAATCCCTCTAGTTGTTTTGGGTGAATTTTGAAATTTTGTTGAGGTTTTTAGGGATATGCACAGTTGGAGCATAGTTATGAAAAACCATGCAATTTGTCCCATCAGACCGTATTCCCTATCTTGAGTCACTGCAAATGGGTACATTGTTTGTAAAATCCATGAGGCCACACCTACAAACCATGAAACATTGGATGGTGGATCATTTCACATTTGTAAAATGATTAAACTAACCAAATACCCAAACCATTCACCTTATTTAGAATTCCATTAAGGTCACATAGTTAATACAAATCATAAAACACATCAAAGAAATCATGCATGCAATTTTTTATTCCCCAATACATTATTTTCAAAACCTTTGGGACCGGTGATTTGACCCATAATCCCCCGATTTCACCCTAACACAATTCCTTGGTCTTTGAAGGATCTTAAAATTGAAAATTTACTCTACTAGCATATTATCCTTGAGAATTGAAACACTGGGGATTGTATTAGAACTCCTTTTAGTAAATAGATAATATCTCCTTTGGTTTCCCCCAATATTCCATTTTCTTATACTTAGAGAGTGATAGATCATCATTTTATTGTTTAATCTAATCTTTGATTTGATGGATCCAGATTATTAGTTTGATTCCATTCCTCCTTTATCTTCATTCTTCGGTGTTGATTTCTATTGGGCCTATTGATTTTGATAATGTGATTAATGGTTTGTGGTTCCACAATTCATTACCCTAGAATTTGAACGTTAAATGTGTTTATTTAATCGAAATGATTTAACAATTGATTTACAAAAAATTTATTTTATATGATTTGATCTGTGATTAAAAAATGGCATCAATGTTCTGGAAAACCCCAATTTAATGGTATTGGAATTATTGGGTAGGTTTTGAAAAAAATTTATTGATTAAGTTGAATGTTGATTTGATGAAATTATTTGATGTTTATTCTTGAGAAAATTATATTTAAATGAAATATAATTTTCAAATGAATGAATTTTATAAAAAACGTATGATTTGGTTTTGAGATTGAAAAGGCATATTGAACATGAAATTAGGAAATAGGGTTATAAATGATGAATTGATTTGAAATGAAACATTTCCCCAAGAATGTGTGAATGAATGAATGAATAATGTATTGAATCACATGTGAGGCTATATAGTTAGTAGGTGATATGAAAAAATATGGTCTGAATATGAATCCTATCAATGGATTTATGATCATAACATTAACTAACCCATGTTTGTCATGATTCACCACGATGTTTCCTATAATAGGGTATTGAATGATTATACTAACAGATTGATCTGTAGGGATTGTGCACACATACATGAGTCGTCATGTTGAATAAGGAGTGTGAGAATCCTATATCTAGAAACTAACAGACCTCAAATATTACGATCATTGTGCATTATTATGATTGACTTGTTTACACAAACAATTGTTTGTAAAAATATTTCATTCATGCCAATTAATATATATATATATATATATATATTATAAAATGTTTATTTATGTCTATTTTGAATTATCTTCAATATTTTGATTTGAAAAAAAAATTAAAAAATTTAAATTAATTTAAATTTCTTTTTTTATTTTAATTGAATACATAAATTGTTTAATTGTTAGTAAATTTATTACGAAACACTTTGTGATACCCTAAAGGGTAGTTTATCTCACAACTTACCTTTTTCTCTATGTGATTATAGATATATTTATTCTGTCTCCAAGGAAAGGAAAAGTGCCACATGGAGGTTTTGGGTATCCCTGCCATGTATGAATCTAGAGTGATGATAGTGAATCGTGGAACTATAGTACACATATTTTATTTGAATTTTATTACTCTATCTTTATGGTTGTTGTGTTTTCCTTTGGTTTATTCACTAAATTAATATTTTTATCTACCTTATTATGATATTTTTCTCCTTAGGGTGTTTTTGGAATAGTGATGGTGTATTTTTATTTATTCCACAATTGATATGTTTTCCTTATGGAAAACAATTCCCTTAGATATTTAATATGATACCATGTGCTATTTTCCCACCAATGGGATTTAAGGGAACCCTCTATTCTATGTCAGGACCTAAATTATAATCAACTTACCATGTTCCTAAAACAAATATTATAATAGGATAGGTTTCAGTATATTTTATGGATATAGGTATGTATTTTAGGTTTTCCTGGTAGATAAGACGTAGGAATTTTAGGACATAGGATGTAGTTGTGAGAATGATACTAGAGAACTCTCATTGTAAAAAGACTTAAGCCACCATCCGTGTTTAAAAATGATTCATTGTGTAATAAATTGATTTTATTCTAATTTTTTTCTCGAACTTGATGTTAGTATATGGAAAACACTAAAATGTGAATATATTGATAGGTTTTATGATCTAAGAAATCTTTCTGATGTTTCTCTATTTCCTTTTGTTGTTGTTTATAAGCATGAAACTGAGGGGAAATTTTAATAGGACACATTAGGAAGCGGCTGGTAAACTATATAAATAAAATCCTCAAATAGATTAGAATCTTGTTGAGATTGAAGGGAATGTTTTCCAAGCACCACGATATGAAAATTCACCTATTCTCATCCAGGCTCTGATAGAGAAACCTCAAAGGGTAAAACCAGATATCACACTCATTAGTTTCTCCTATAGAAACCGTCAGCTTTATAATTTTCAAATGGTCATCATGATTCTAAGGATTGGTTGAAAAATATTGATCTTTTATTTGATTTCCTGGAATTTCCTGATTCAAAAAAGGTCAAGTGTGATAACATTAACCTTAAGGGTCATAGAGGTTGGTGGTGGGATTATTTGGTGACCGTGAAGAAGCATGAGTTCCTGGAGTGGAATGAATTAAACATTATTGTCACAATATAGTTCTATCTAGAATCTATAACATCATAAAGGTCCATATAGTTTATCAACCACCATAGTGATAAAAAAACCATAACTCAAAATGAAAATATATTTGATGAAGTTGTTCAGTTTTCTCCCAAGGTGGTGAAAAATGATAATTTTAAGGATCAAATATTTGATATGAGTCTTCGATCTAATATATGATATCATGTTTTTATACTGAAACTCAAATATTAATGTGGATGTGATGGATAGATTGTTCATGGGTGACCTTCACCTAGCAGGAAAGTCAATGTTGATGGGAGTTCCTTTAACCCCCATTAGAAATCTCATTGGATCGTATTAAGTAAAAAAAGAATCATGAATATTCCCATGATGGTTTTTGATTGAAGGTTTCATATAAACCTCTTATTCTTATAGGAAGACTCCATATAGAATTCCTTAAATGTGGAAAGGTTGGGCATCCGAAATGGGTTTTAACATAGGAACCCAAGATCTGTGGTTCATTTTTACACTCAGATCACCAAAAAAATCTCTTTCACATATTTTCTACTCTTTTTGGTGGAGTGATAACCTTATAACCTAAATTGGTTTGGTGTAGTAAGATAATTGAAGAACTACTGGGTTCTAGAAAAAGGCATCATGAACGATTCTTGTCTACGTAATGGAAGAGCCTCTAGAGGAATCTGATCTTGGTCCAGTGATAGTGAGAGATACCATCTTTATAGTTTAACCTTTATTGACTTCTTTATTTTATATGGGTGCATCTCAATCGTTCATATAGAATAATATTGTTAATTTTATGAATCATCCTATAGAGATTTTTTATAATATGATGGATATTACTATATCCCATTGAATCAAGAGATAGTACAGTCTCCAATGTCTTTCTTATGTTTTCCCTTTATTAGAAATTGGGATTAAATTGAATTTTATGTTTCAACACATGAAACCTCTTGAAATCATTCTCAAGATAGACTTGTTGATTTTATCCCCAATTCATTTTTATCTTTGGCAGTTCTCCTATACTATTGAAAAGGTGGTGTTCTAGGTTTTTTAGGGGGAATGGAAACTTATTTCAAGTAGAGATAGACTTTATATTCTATAGTTGGGTAGGGTGATAAATTTGTTTGATTTTTTCCTTGGGGTGGTAATCATTTATTGATGATCTCCCTCTATTTTTCATCGATTTTCTTGATGTGTTTCGATTTTACTTTATTATCTCTCCACCTATAAGGGAATAATAGTTATCTTTTGATTTAGTGCCATGTACCCAACCCATCACTATTTATCCATACTATAAGACACTAGATTAATTGAAATAGTTGAATATCTAATTGAATTATTTGTCTGATGAAGGATTTATATTCCTGATTGTGTCACCTTTGGTAGCACCAATTCTTTTTACAAATAAATTCAATGGGGAAATTTGACTTTGTGATGATTATCAAAACCTCAATCGAGTTATGGTAAATAAAATGTATCATTTTTCATGTATTGATGATTTTTTTGATAATTTTAAAAGGGTGAAGTGGTTTTTTAAGATTTATATCAATTCTAGTTATCCCTCGGTGATAATTAATGAATATTACATCATAAAGAATTCCTTCAGAAGTTGGAATGGCCATTATATGTTCCTCAATATTCATTTGTTCTAACTAATTCTCTTATATTTTTTATAGAAATATTGAATAGGATATTCCATGACTACCTTGACTCATTCATGGTAGCTTTTATAGATGATATTTTAATTGAATCTAAAACTAATGAGGACCATGTGCATCATCTGGGAGAATTTATTAAAACCAAGAGAGTTTATTCACTTTATATAAATCAATCAAAATTAAATATCTGGATTTGAGAAGATAAGTTCATGGTACACATGGTCTTATAAAATGGTATTTTAGTCCATATATAGATGTTGATTTTTGTTATGACATAGGATCAATAGTGTAATATATTTAATATTTGAAGCATCTTCAGATTGGTGGTGTATTACCATAAGTTCATTAAATATTTTTTGAACATGGATTATCTGATGAGTGCTCTCCCTCAAAAGGGAGTGAAATTATCTTGGGATGTGTAATATCATACTTCTTTTTATGAGATAAAATGGATTTTTAATTGTATTCTAGGGTTGAATCTATTAGATGTAGTTCAGAGCATTGTGGTCTATTTTTATGCATTTAATTTAGGTTAGGGATACATTCTTATGTAGGGTGACTACATAGTACCCAATAGTTATTTAAACCAAAGGTCACATAAGTATAACCATCCAACCAATGACCTTTACATCACTTTTCAGATGTAAGATCTCAAATATTGGTGACATAAACCTTTTGGAGAAAGGTTTACCCTTAATTAAGACTATAATATCATATGTTATATATTATCTCAAAAATATTTAAACATTTGTCAAATAAGTTGGGTGATGCACCTATGGTCTTTTGATTTTGACATTTCATACACCACGGGTAAGGGGATGTCATTGCTGATACTTGGAGTAGGAATATATTGATCATGTCCATGAAAGAATCATTGGAATAGTGGAATTTGAGGACTCTATCTCCTTAGATATGTTTGGGATCCTATAAGTATGATACTTTGATTTTTCTGATAAACATATATCTGACCAACTATCTTTTCAAGGTAATTATTAGGGAACATGTCTTGATAAATAATTTCATGAAATTAGGGCTACTCTATATATAGTAAATACCATTGGTGTGTTATATTTATCCTCTGAGGTTAATCTATTTTTTTTGTAACCATTATGTTTACATTTACCAGTGATGAAAACTATGACGGGGTGTTTCTATAATTCCAATTGAGTAGTGAACCATAGTACAAAGAATATGTTTTATGATATTTAGTAAAAAATATGGTGTTTATAAATGAGGTGAGATATCATTGACTTGTTTTCTCATTGTTATACATATCAACATGTAAAATATGAGTGGTAGAAGCCTTTTTGGATTTAATTCAACCGCTTCATATGAAGGTTTGGAAGTGGGTTGACATTTTTATGGATTTCATGGTAGGTTTTTTGCATACCCATGAAGGGAATTATGTGATATGGGTTCTGATCAATCAGCTGACCAAATTTCTCAATTTATACCAATTTGAGATACAACCAAATTTTAGGATTTTTTATGCCTCGATGTGAAATAGATTTTCATATTTCATTGAGTTCCATCAGTTATATTCTCTTATAGGTATTCACATTTAACTTTTTACTTTTGGAGACACCACTAAGGGGTGATGGGATCCCATGTTAGATTGATCATGTAGTATCATCTAAGATGTATGGTGAGATAAAATGATCTATAAAGAACATTGAGGACATGATATGTACTTTCATTCTTGACTTTGGTAGATATTGGGATATCCATTTGAGATTGGATGAGTTTTACTACAATATTAGTTACTATTATTCTAATTGAGTGGATATATTTGCTGCCTTTTATACATTTCCTTGTAGATATTATCTTTGTTGGAAGGACAATGTTTAATCTTCTTTGATTGGATAGAGTATGGTTTAAGATATGATGGTGATGATTTGAATGATTCATCAGATGATGGAGATAAAACAGAGATTGTATAAATCTTATATTTTACACCAGCAATCAACATTGGAGTTTTTAGTTGGTTACTAGGTGTTCTTGAGAGTTTCACCTCAGTTGGGTAAACTAAGGCTTGCGAGAAAGGGAATTCCTACACTGATATTTGTGGGTCCTTTTAAGATTGTTGATTAGGTGGGTAATATAGCTTACCATTTTACATTACCACCTAATTTGATGTAAATACACAATGTGTTTCATTTATCTCAACATAGTTTGTATTTTTTTACCCTTATAAAGTCCTAAGTTGTAAATAAATTGATGTGGAATCTGATTTATACATAACTAAGAATCCAATCATAATTTTCTATTCTTAGAAAAAGGTTATTATGGGGAGACTCTACATTTTTTCTATGTTCTATGGAAATAATGTTCTGATTCACCTGAAACATGGGATAATGAAGCACTGATGATAGAATATTGTCATCATCTCTTTATATGAAATCTTTATTACATGATTGATAGGGATAGAAAGTGTTTATGGCGGGGAAGTTGTAATATCCCATTATATGATTCCATGATCTTATAACACCTTACTTTGATCATCAAATTTTCTTTGATTGTATATGTTTTTTTGGATGAATTTTTAATGAAATTGGAGTTTTTGAGGTTTGTTAATTATTGGCACATGGTTAGGGAAAATCATGTGGCATTTTTCCACCAAACTGTGCACCCTATGTAATGCCACTAAAAGTGGGAGCATAGTTTTTCCAACAATTCAGTCACCCCTATAAACCATGAACCCCTATAAAGTGGGATATTAATGGTTGGAAAATGTTTAAACAAACTAGGTGTCCAAACCATATACCCTATCCAAAATCTCATTAAGGTTGCATGGGTAGGAAGCACAGTTACTACTAACAGTGTGTCCCAACTTGGAAACAATTCATATTGATTTTTAATCTTCTAAAAATTATTATTAAAAAACTAAGACCTCTATATAACCCTTAATTTTCCCCCATTAAACTCCAATATGATCGATTGTTATTTATTGGGTCTTAAGAGGTAAAATTGACTCCTCCAACCATTTCTATTTGAAAATCAATGAACCAGTGATTTCATTATGTCTCTTTTTGGTAAGTCAATCTCTAATCATTTAGTTTCTCCCAATATTCCCCTCTATCTTCTTAAAGACTGATTTATCAACATGTGATTGATGTATCTAGCCTTTTTTGTTGATCTTGAAACTATTTTTCATTCCTTTATCTCTTTATCCTTTATTATTCATTGACACTTTCCATTTCAGGTGTTCATTTTGATTTTTTGATTAAATATATATTGTTCTATACTTATTTACCCTACAATTATAACCCTCAATTGATTTATTTATTTTAAATTATATTTCAATTGATTTATAGAACCTTGATTTGAGATGATATTATATGTGATTAGAAAGGCATATGGAATTTGTGAAAACCCCTTAATTTCAATTGCATTAAAATTGTTGGGTGCATATTAGAAAAATTGTTTTCTTGAATTTATTATTGATTTGATGAAATTAAATGATGTTTATTCATTAAAATATTGGATTAAAATGAATTATAAATTTGAAATTCATTAATTTATAAAAACTATAATTTTTTGAGATTGAAAACTCTTGTTGGTCTTGAAATTCTGAAATTGAATTATGAATTAAGAATTTATTTAAAATTCAAAATATTCCAATGACTGACTGAATGAATGATTTATTAATCGATTGAATCACATGTGATCCTAAATAGTTAGTGTGTGATTGGGAAAATAATTCTAGGATTCTGAATTCCTATCAATGGATTGATGATGAAAACACTATCTAAATCATGTTTGACATGATTTCTCATGATGGTTCCCTTAATGGGGTGTTGTCATATTATCTTGATATCACGAGCCGTAAAAAAAATACACACATACATGAATTATGATAATTAGTAAGGATTGTGAGGATCCCGAAGCTAGAAGCTAACATACCTCGAGCATTATAACCATATCTATCCTTTATTTTTTTCTTATTTATACATTCCATTGTTTTTAAAATTATTTTATTCTTACCAGATATTTTATATAAAAGTTTTTATAAAATGATCATTTATGTCTATTTTGACATATCTAGCATATTTGTATTTGAAATAATGTTATTATATAAAATATTTAAATTACATTCCAAGAATTATTTATTAAAATTTATTCCATAAATCATCTAATTATTATAAAATTGATTGTAGAACCCATGGTGAGACACTACTGAGATGTTTATAAGATAACATACCTTCTCTTTCAAGCGTCTATAGATCATGTTATTCCATGTACATGGAAATTAAAAGAAGAACTTATAGGTGGTGGTTGTGCTTGACCCATGAGCATATGGAGTAATGATGGTGACTGGTGGAGCTATGGTCCATTTGTTGTATAGGTATTTTTTGTCCCTTTCTTGATAGTTGTTGTGTAATATTTTAGCTTATATCTTTCTTTAGGATGTTTATCTATACTCTTATGGTAAATTTATCCTTATTTTTTATTTTTATATTGGTGTTTCATCCTTTATTTTTTCATGGTTAACGTATTATTCTTGTCGAAAACCTAATCCATTTGATCTTTGATATGATTCCAGGTGCTTGTCACCGACTTGTGGGGATCAGGAATGCCCTTTTTTCTATGTGATAAAAATCCCATGTATCAATATACCATGGTATATGGGATTCCAAAATATATGATAATACTACTAGAATGCAAAAATCCCACAAAAACTAGTGCACAATCATTATAATAGTGGAGTAAGCCAACAATTTGAAAATGACTCCTCATTTCCATCATACCAACAAGAACAAAGAAAAAATAGTAATTAAAAAATAATAATCGAAAGTGTTTAAAGATAAATTGGTTGAGATTAATAATTCAATCAAAGAGATAATTAAAGAACTAAAGGAGTAAGAAAAAATAAATTTCCCTCTATTTTGTAAAGATGAAATCTAAGAGCCTCATGATACACTTGAGCAATATCTACTATCCAGCCATCTCATGTGTTTTAGTGGGAAACTCATGGGGAAAAACATATAAAATCCAAACCGTTATAATGGGATAACCTAAATACTAACAAAATTGTTATTATATTTTCTAATATTAATTTGAAAAATGAACCTTTATCTTTTAATTATATATATTAAACATTTTTTGGAGTTTTCCTGAGAAGAAGGTAATAAAAACATAGTAAAAATCAATAAGGAAATGTTGGAGTTTCTATTTCTCACCATAAATGGATTCCTAGATTCTGTTCATATGGAAAAAAATCTAAAATCTAATCTTAATTAGGGATATTTATTTTATTTGAACTTACTAGTATTTAATATTACAGAAAATCATCTATGTACTACTATCTAACCCTTAGAACATACAAAACCAAACAAGATTTCAAATGACTTGGAAGAGTTTGATGAGGTTTACATATGATTAAGGGGGTTTAGATTCAAGGAAAATATAGTGATTGAATTATTAGAGCATGAAATTAAAATTATGGGTATATATTTGTGTAGTGATCAGTTTGAAGAGGAGAAGAATAAAGACTAATTTGACAATATCCCTAGATCTAAATCTAATTCTTTTGATTCACACATGCAGGTTTCAAATATCAGTGACTCTACTTTGATACCATCACTAGAGTAACCACTTGTTCTAGAGATAATTATACTTCCAATTGAGTTAATAATGGAATAATTTTAAAATATCATACCATAAATTGAAGATAAAGTATAATAGGCCTTCTACTTACTTCACACTTTAGTGAGCTATAAATTTCCTAAAAAAAGCTATTTCAAAAACACCATACTTCCAAATTGGGCCTTTAGTACAAGATGAAATATATGAGAAGAATTTGATCAAGAATAATGTAGTGGTTCCAATTATGAAATCATAATCCCCAATCAGATTGGGGATAAATGCATAGTTGTCTAGCAAAAAATAACATTAATACTGTCCCTCTTAGGATCAAAATAACCCAAGAATAGTTTCCTGATCACTTTAAGTTTTCATTTTCTTCTGATTAAATAATGTTTTTCATTTTAAATGTATTTGTATAGATTTCAATTTGAAAAATATATTAGGAGTCTCACTCAATGATCTCTATAATTCATCCATGGGAGAGTTTAACACTGTCTTATTTGAAAAAAATAAGAAGGTTGTATTATTCCATTTTTAATCTTTATTCATTTGTATTTGTTATTTGTTTAATATTTAATGTGTAATATTACATATGTTTGGGGGAGGGAATTCAAAACTAAAATTATTTGTATAAAACCTATTAATATACTTTCCTAGGACTTGTTTTTTAGAATCAATATAGAAATTATTCATGTTGCCTCCTTTTTTTTAACTGTTTGGTATATTTCTATGTCAATAAAATTGGGTTTCAATTTTTTCCAACCTAGTTAAAAAGTCACGCTATTATTGAGGTATTCATGGAACATGAAATTATTGTATTTTTTTGAATGGTGTGTAATTTTTTCACTATTTTATTGGAAATTTTATTTTAGATCTTTGAAAATGTGTGTGCAGGAAATGATTTGGTGCAATAAAAACTATAAAATTTGGAAAAAATATTTTTTAACATGATCCTGGGTATCTTACCTTTTGATAAAAATGAACAACTCATGAAAATAACTCAAAATATAGTCTTATAAATCCTTTGAAATTAGAGTAAAATGGGTTATAGATCCCCCAAAGAAGTAATGATATAGTTCGACACCATGTGTGTGAGTAATAAATTACATGTTCATATAATAAGTTCATTTTACACTACATGACTAGAAATAATTAAATATGTTCCTAATAAAAAGAAAATGAATAGATTTAGGTGAGATTAATAAAGAAACCATATTAAGAAAGGGAAATAAACTTATAATAATATCATTTACGGTGTATGAGGGAAGTGGAAAATGGGACAAGTGTATAAGAACCTTGAAGGGTACTGATAGTTAAATTTCCCCCTTATAAATGTTTTAATTCCACTAAAACCCAATTTGTTTCACCCTTGGAACTAGAAGTTTAATTGGGATAGAATTAAGATGGTATAATTAATTCATATAAGAGGCATGAATTTTTTCATGATAGATTAATTTATTTCTTCCCTACATTTGGTATGTGTGTTTTAATATATGTATGAAACACTACTGGAAATACAGGATTTCCCAATGGTTTAGAACTATTGGGAAAGGCTGAAGAACCGTTGGTATATGTTATACCAACAGTTCTGCAAACCTTAGGGAAGTAAGCCGTTGGGAAAGCTTTTCCCAACCACTTACAGTGAACCGTTGGGATAGGGTGGAGAAAAATTACTCTATCTAAACAGTTCTGGCAAACCGTTGGGATGGAGTGGAGAAAATTACCAAGTTTTTCCCAATGGTTTGGCCAAACCATTGGGAAAAACCCAAGTTCTCCTCTTTCCCAATGGTTTCTAAACCATTGGGAAAAGTGTTTTACCAATGGTTATATAAACCATTGGTAAAATAAAAGCCAGACATGTTATGCCAATGGTTTCAAATCGTTGGCATAGCCTGTGATGGGGAAAATTGCAGGCAATTTTCCCAGCAGCTCTGCAATTTTCCCACCAGGTCTCATTTTGTGGGTTCCCTCTCATTTTAAAACCAATTATTGTACCTGCAAAAAAATAACACATACATATAAAATAATTGTACCTACAATAACCAACTAACACTTACATATAGAGAATAAAATCATACACATTTAACATATAATGCTGGAACTATACACATCCATAATTAAATTAGAATTCATAACGTAATTATAAACATACATAATTCATTTAGAATTCAATTTAAAATTTAGATGACAATTCTATGTGGAATTTGGAAGTCAATTCATAATTTGATCGGTTTTTTGTATACCATATAATTTTACCTGAAATGATGTCAATTTTAAACAAAATATATACACCTAGAGTGCTACCAGCCACACTGTGCCACCGATTGAGGTGGGTTTGACTCATACACGTCACATATGACCCATGGATCATTGTGCTAAAGTATCGACACAATCAAAATGTGTTTGGTTGGTTTTCTGTATGCTAGTTGATGTTTTTCAGTTAAAATAACATATTTTTGAAACAAAAGTCAGACACTTTGAGTGGTGTCGGCCACACCACATCTCAGATTGAGGCGGGGTTTATTCGTACACGTCACATATCACCCATGGATTTTTCTCCTAAAGTTTCAACGGAAACTGAATGCGTTTGGTCGGTTTTCCATATGTACTTAAAATATTGTCCATTAAAAAAAAGAGACCCACTTAGAGTGATTCCGGTCACACCATGCCTCCGATTAAGGCTACTTTGACTCATACACGTCACATATGACCCATGGATCATTGTGCTAAAGTATTGACACAATCCGAATGTGTTTGGTTGGTTTTCTGTATGTTAGTTGATGTTTTTCACTTAAAATGACATCCTTTTGAAACAAAAGACAGACACTTTGAGTGGTGGCAGCCACACCGCACCTACGATTGAGGCGGGGTTGACTCGTACACTTCACATATGACCCATGAATCGTTCTGTTAATGTATCAACACAATCTGAAAGCGTTTGGTTAGTTTTCTGTATGCTGGTTGATATTTTTCAATTAAAATGACGTCCTTTTGAAACAAAAGGCAGACACTTTCAGTGGTTCCGGCCACCCCGCATCTCAGATTGAGGCGGTTATTATTCTTACATGTCACATATGACCCATGAATCGTTCTCCAAAAGTTTCAATGGCAACCAAATGCGTTTGGTCGGTTTTCCATATGTACTTAAAATGTTGTCCATTTAAAAAAAAAAGAGAGCCAGTTAGAGTGATTCCGACCACACTGTGCCTCCTATTAAGGCGGGGTTGACTCGTACACATCACATATGACCCATGGATCGTTGTAATAATGTATCGACACAATTTGAATGCATTTGGTTAGTTTTCCATATGTCAGTTGATGTTTTTCACTTAAAATGGCATATTTTTGAAACAAAAGACAGACACATTGAGTGGTGTCGGCCACACTACAGCTCCGATTGAGGCGGGGTTGACTCGTACATGTCACATATAACCCATGGATCATTGTTCTAAATAATCGACACAATATGACGGCGTTTTGTCAGTTTTCCGTACGTCAGTTGATGTTTTTCAAATAAAATGACGTCCTTTTGAAACAAAAGGCATACACTTTGACTGGTGCCAGCCACACCGTGTCTCATATTGTGGTGGAGCTAATTCTTACATGTCACATATGACCCATGAATCTTTCTCCTAATGTTTCAACAGATACCAAATGCATTTGGTCGGTTTTCCGTATGTACTTAAAATGATGTCCATTTTAAACAAAAGAGAGCTACTTAGAGTGATTCCGGCCACACCATGCCTCCAATTAAGGTGGGGTTGACTCGTACACATCACATATGACCCATGGATCATTGTTCTAAAGTATCGAAACAATCCAAATGTGTTTGGTTTCTTTTCTGTATGCCATTTGATATTTTTCACTTAAAATGAGGTCCTTTTGAAACCTAAGACAGACACTTTGAGTGGTGGTGGCCACACCACACCTCGGATTGAGGCGAGGTTGACACTTACACGTCACATATAAACCATGGTTTGTTTTGGTAATGTATCAACACAATCCGAATGCGTTTGGTTGGTTTTCCGTATGCTAGTTGATGTTTTTCACTTCAAATAACGCCCTTTTGAAACAAAAGGCAGACACTTTGAGTGGTGGAGGACACACCATGCCTCAGATTGAGGCAGGGATGACTTTTACACATCACATATGACCCATGGATTGTTGTGCTAAAGTATCGACACAATCCGAGTGCGTTTGGTCAGTTTTCTGTATGCCAGTTGATATTTTTCAATTAAAATGACGTCCTTTTGAAACAAAAGACAGAAAATTTGAGTGGTGGCGGCCACACCACACCTTGGATTGAGGCGGGGTTAACTGGTACACATCACATATGACCCATGGATCGTTGTGCTAAAGTATGGACATAATCTGAATGCATTTGGTCAGTTTTCCGTATGCCAGTTGATGTTTTTCAATTAAAATGACTTCCTTTTGAAACAGAATATAGAAAATTTTAGTGGTGCCAGTCACACCACACCTCAGATTGAGGCGGGGTTGACTTGTGCACGTCACATATGTCCCATGGATCATTCTCCAAAAGTTTCTTCGGAAACCAAATGCGTTTGGTCGGTTTTCCATATGTACTTAAAATGTTTTCCATTTTAAACAAAAGAAAGCCACTTAGAGTGATTTCGACCACACCGTGCCTCAGATTATGGCGGTGTTGACTCGTACAAGTCACATATGACCCATGGATCATTGTGCTAAATTATCGACATAATAAGAATGCGTTTAGTCACATTTCCTTATGCTAGTTGATATTTTTCACTTAAAATGACGTCCTTTTGAAACAAAAGACAGACACTTTGAGTGGTGGCGACCACACCACACATTGGATTGAGGCAGGGTTGACTCGTACACATCACATATGACCCATGTATCATTGTGATAAAGTATCGACACAATCTAAATGCGTTAGTCAGTATTCCATATGCCAGTTGATGTTTTTCAATTAAAATGACGTCCTTTTGAAACAAAAGGCAGCCACTTTGAGTGGTGGAGACCACAATGCCCCTCGTATTGAGGCGGGGATGACTCGTACATGCCACATATGACCCATGGATCGTTGTGATAATGTATCGACACAATCCGAATGCGTTTGGTCGGGTTTCCATATGTACTTAAAATGTTGTCCACTTTAAACAAAAGAGAGCCACTTAGAGTGATTCCGGCCACACCGTGCCTCAGATTAAGGCAAGGTTGACTCGTACACGTCACATATGACCCATGGATCATTTTTCTAAAGTATTGACACAATCCGAATGCGTTTGGTTGTTTTTATCATATGTCAGTTGATATTTTTCACAAAAAATGACGTCCTTTGGAAACAAAAGACAGACACTTTGAGTGGTGGCAACCACACCGCGCCTCAGATTGAGGCAGGGTTGACTCGTGAACGTCACAAATGACCCATGAATCATTGTTCTAAATTATCTACACAATCCGAATGCGTTTGTCGGTTTTCCGTATGCCAGTTGACGTTTTTCAATTAAAATGACGTCCTTTTGAAACAAAAGGTAGACACTTTGAGTGGTGGCGGCCACACCACACCTCAGATTGAGGCGGGGTTGACTCGTACACGTCACATATGACCCATGGATCGTTTTGAAAATGTATCGATATAATCCGAATGTGTTTGGACAGTTTTCCGTATGCCAGTTGATGTTTTTCAATTAAAATGACGTCGTTTTGAAACAGAAGACAGACACTTTGAGTGGTTCCGGCCACACTGTGCCTCCGATTGAGGCGGGGTAGACTCGTACATGTCACATATGACCCATGGATCGTTCTCCTGTAGTTCCAATGGAAACTGAATGCGTTTGGTCATTTTTCCGTATATACTTAAAATGTTGTCCATTTTAAGAAAAAGAGAGCCACCTAGAGTGATTCCGGCCACACTGTGCCTCAGATTATGGTGGAGTTGACTCTTACACATCACATATGACCCATGGATCGTTTTTCTAAACTATTGACACAATCTGAATCTATTTGGTCTCTTTTCCATATTCCAGTTGATATCCTTCACTTAAAATGACTTCCTTTTGAAAAAAAGACAGACACTTTGAGTGGTGGCAGCCACGCCGCGCCTTGGATTGAGGCGGGGTTGACTCTTACACGTCACATATGATAAATAGATCATTGTGCTAAAGTATCGAAACAATCCAAATGCATTTGTCAGTTTTCTATATGCTAGTTGATGTTTTTCAATTAAAATGACGTCCTTTTGAAACAAAAGGCAGATACTTTGAGTGGTGGCGTCCACACCACGCCTCAGATTGAGGTGGGGTTGACTCATACACCTCAAATATGACCCATGGATCGTTGTGATAATGTATCGACACAATATGAATGTGTTTGGCCGTTTTTCCATACGTACATAAAATGTTGTCCATTTTAAATAAAAGAGATCCACTTAGAGTGATTCTGGCCACACCATGCTCCAGATTTAGGAGAGGTTTATTCCTACAAGTCACATATGACCCATGGATCATTATGATAAATTATCAACAAAAACATCAATGCATTTGGTCATTTTTCTGTATGTCAGTTGATATTTTTTACTTAAAATGACGTCCTTTTGAAACAAAAGACAGACACATTGAGTAGTGGAAGCCACACCGCGCCTCAGATTGAGGCGGGGTTGACTCGTACACATCACATATGACCCATGGATCATTTATCTAATGTATTGACACAATCCGAATGCGTTTGTCGGTTATCCATATGTCAGTTGATGTTTTTCAATTAAAATGACGTCCTTTTGAAACAAAAGGCAGACACTTTGAGTGGTGTCAGCCTCACCATGCCTCAGATTGAGGAAGGGTTGACTCGTACACATCACATATGACCCATGGATCGTTGTGCTAAAGTATCGACACAATCCGAATGCATTTTGTCGGTTTTCCATATGCCATTTGATGTTTTTCAATTAAAATGACGTCGTTTTGAAATAGAAGACAGACACATTGAGTGGTTCTGGCCACACCGCACCTAGGATTGAGGCGGGGTTGACTCGTACACGTTACATATGACCCATGGATCGTTCTCCAAAATTTTCAATGGAAACCGAATGCCTTTGGTCGGATTTCTGTATGTACTTAAAATGTTGTCCATTTTAAGAAAAAGAGAGCCACTTAGAGTGATTCTGGACAAACTGTGCCTCAGATTATGGCGGGGTTGACTCGTACACATCACATATGACCCATGGATTGTTGTGATAAAGTATCGACATAATCTGAATGCATTTTGTTGCTTTTTCGTATGCCAGTTGATATTTTTCACTTAAAAAGACGTCCTTTTGAAACAAAAGACAGACACTTTGAGTGGTGGCAGCCACATCGCGCCTCGGAATGAGGCGGGGTTGACTCATACACGTCACATATTACCCAATGATCATTTTCCAAATGTATCGATACAATCTGATTGCGTTAGGTTAGTTTTCCGTATGCTAGTTGATGTTTTTCAATTAAAATGATGTCCTTTTGAAACAAAAGGCAGACACTTTGAGTGGTGATGGCCACACTGCACCTCAAATTGAGATGGGGTTGATTCGTACATTTCACATATGACCCATGAATCATTCTCCAAAAGATTTAATGGAAACCAAATGTGTTTGGTTGGTTCTGCGTATGTACTTAAAATGATGTCCATTTTTTGAGCATCCTCATGTGTCTATTATTGGAATGGTATTTACTTAAAATCTTGTGGATATTTATATAAAATATTTTTATATCATTCTTAGAATGGATTATATTTTTTTTATAATGCTATGAAACATTTCGAAGCTAACAATTTCATGCCCAATGAATACATCTCTTTTATAACATACTAAGAATCTATTATACTGATTAGATGTGTAAATGTGATTTACATTGATTATCATGATGAAAATAAATAAAATATATATTATATATTTTCTAGTATTAAATGAAATCAAGGAGGGTGGGGGGGCTGTCCGGTGGGTGTCCGGGGGGCTGTCCAAGGACCAAGGAGGAGGGTGGGGGGACTGTGCGGGGGGTTGTCCGGGGTCCAAGGAAGAGGGTGGGGGGCTGTCTAGGGGGGCTGTCCGGGGTCTAGGGAGGAGGGTGGTGGGGCTGTCTGGGGGGCTATTTGGGGGGCTGTCTGGCAGGGCTGTCCGGGGGGTTGACCAGGGTCCATGGAAGAGGGTGGGGGGCTGTCCGGGGGGCTATCCGGGGGGCTGTCCGGGGGGCTGTCCGGGGGGCTGTTTGGCGGGGATGTCCGGGGTCCAGGGAGGAGGGTGGGGGTTGTACAGGGTCCAGGAAGGAGGGGGGTCCCAAACACACAACCACTAAAAGACAACAAAATCCATAAAAACAGATAATATATAAAAATAACTCAACTCCAATACTATACTATGAGTCTAGATAAAACCATCAACTAGAATAGATTAAATATCCAATCTCAGTAATATCAGTCAAAAATGTAATGGATCAACTTGTCCCATATCACCATCACCATCATCACCCTCATCCTCGTCCCCATCATCGTCCTTGCCCTCCTTGCCCTCGCCCTCCTCCTCGTCCTCGCCCTCTTCCTCGCCCTCGCCACCCGCCTCGCCCTCCTCCTCGCCCTCCTCTTCCGCATCAGACTCCTCTCCATCATCATCGTCAAGCTGGAAATTGTTCTGAAAACCACTAGAACGGCCACCTGGTGCACCGTATATAGAACTTATCGACGACATATACTCATCAAAAGCTGGGATGGACTCTGTTGGAAGTGTAGGACGTAGAACTTAAATAAATTTCATAAATGCAATGTTTTCCTTAGCAGACTATTTTTCCGTCTCTGTGGCCCTTTACTCAGCCTGTTCTGCCTGTGCCCTAATTTGATGCAGCTCGGTGGCACTACAGCTCATACCTGAGGAGGGCCAATACCTCGTCGGGGCTATCCTAGGTCAGCAGCGTACTCTTCCAGAATGCTCCTCTCCCAACACCTGATGTAAGTGATCTGTTGGCCCAAAATTGTCTGGTTCTTGGGCATCGAGGTCCTCTAAAGCAGCCTGTTACAAATATAAATATATCATTAAGTTAAAAAATAGATATTAATATATAAATTCATTAGATTAAAACTTACAATCTACTACTGAGTCGCTTCGTTGATGGGACTTCCATCCTTTTTCCGTCTACTCGAGCAAAACGGTTTTACTCAAGGCACACGTCATTCAATATTTTGTATCTTCCTCTACAATGAAATTGAAAACTAAAGTTATATGAAAAAATTAGAAAACTATTAAATAATTGAGGAAACAAAAGAAATTGTAAGTCATAAATAAAACTTATAAACAATTGTCATACCTTCTTCCTCTCATGATCAGGCATCGTAGTGCGTCCGAGTGCGTGGAGGTATTTTTTTCATCAATGTTATTTTTATTTTTTCCAGATGATTCCTAAATAAAATTATAAAATGAAACATATAGTATTAATGAAAAACATGAAATTTATTATTTAAATACCACAAATGTTATTAATACCTTAAACTGGGTACTCGTCCAATGAGTAATCATCTGACGATACTGCTCTATAGAACAATCATCCACCACTAGTACCACCTCTAACTCAGTTCCAACTCTAGAAAACTAGCCAATATACAACTCATTCTTGTAGGATCTCCAAAGCTCTCCTAAACAGTTTAGACGTTACGGTCGTTCACCCTCACCATCGGGAAAATTAAATCGAAGCTGAAATCAAAATATTAATTCATATAAATAAAAAAATAATTCATGGAATTAAATATAACATATTTCTTTACCCATATATCTTCCCAAGATCTATTATTGACCTCATGTGGAAAATTTCTCCATGATAGCGGGCTAATGGGAATGATGTCGGAGTATATGGCAAGTATTGCCAAAAAACTCCGAGATTGCTGCCCTGTTTTCTCAACCATTTGGTTGTCTTCATTATAATCCACCATAACCTGTGTACGGCGGTTCCACACCGAACGCATGCGTGTACAACCCTGCCCATGCCTCATGTGAGTAGATATATCTATCATGAAAGAAAAACAAATTTTATTTAAAAAATGTCATAATGAAT
The DNA here is from genome assembly GCA_963277665.1 of Viscum album. Classification (NCBI taxonomy): domain Eukaryota; kingdom Viridiplantae; phylum Streptophyta; class Magnoliopsida; order Santalales; family Viscaceae; genus Viscum; species Viscum album. The sequence continues at coordinate 1,627,029,403 of OY728121.1, read as the reverse complement.
ATAAATATTTCTATAAATATTTGTTAGGGTTCTATAAAAATACCTATTCCAGTCTGATCGCTGAGCGCCGCTGGATCCATAGAAACTGATGGAACACCCTGTGGTGGAACAGGAGTTGAAGACGATGGAATATAGAAGCTCGAAGAGACATAAGTAGAATGAAAAGATGATGGTACAACTATCTGACCGGATGCTGACTCGGGAGTGGGAATCATCACGGGATGTGAAAATGATGGGTCAGAAGATGCAGAAGGTAGCAAAAACAAGGGAGGCCTAAATATCCCATGTGCCTTTAATGACACAGCGGGATCAGAATGTGGGAAGGATGACATGTCAGTGGGAGGGGCAGGGTCTAGTCGGGTATGCACAGCTTCTCGTCCACCTCTGGTACGAACCCTCCTTGTACCACCGGCCTGAGTACTAGGACAAGTACTAGGCTCCTCATCTAATAACTATCGATGTATAGGTAGATCCTATAAAAATATTTACAAAAAAATTAATCACATGATATTATATATTCTTTAAATATATCAATTTGAAATAAAGTAATCACTACAGGAACTAATGATGGAATTCCCAACTCCATCATTCGACGATTGTTCTCCATCATTTTTTTCCTTCGTCTCTCTTCAATTGGATTCATTTCTTTCTTTTAAAAACAAATATGTAATTAATTAGAAAAATAAAAATAATGTGTAACCCAAAAAATTAAATATATGAGGGAATAGGGGGATTCATTGGTAATTTAGCTATCAATTGTTTTAGAAGAGCGTGAATGGATTTAATAAATTGTACAAGTTGTAATGTTCACAAAGTTAGAAATATTGTTTGACAATGTTTGAATACAGTTAAATTCCAAATTAGAAAATGCAATTCAAATAAATCTACAACCAATAAACATTGAAAATTCACATAACGGTCAAGTCAGCTATCAATTTTTTTAGAAGAGCTTTAATGGATTTAATAAATCATACAAGTTGTAATGTTCACCATGTTTGAAATATTGTTTGACTATGTCTGAATACAGTTTAATTCCAAATTAGAAAGTGCAATTCAAATAAAACTGCAACCAATAAACATAGAAATTTCACATAACAGTCAAGTCAGCTATCAATTTTTTTAGAAGATCATGAATGAATTTAATAAATCATACATGTTGTAATGTTCACCATGTTAGAAATATTGTTTGAATATGTTTGAATACAGTTCAAATCCAAATTAAAAAATGCAATTCAAATAAAACTACAACCAATAAACATTGAAAATTCACATAACGGTCAAGTCAGCTATCAATTGTTTTAGAAAAGTTTGAATGGATTTAATAAATCATACAAGTTGTAATGTTCACCATGTTAAAAATATTGTTTGACTATGTTTGAATACAGTTCAATTCCAAATTAGAAAATGAAATTAAAATAAAATTGCAACCAATAAACATTGAAAATTCACATAACGTTCATGTCAACTAAAAAATATTTGTGATCAATACTAAATCAATTTGAATATTACCAACCTTAACAATCCAACTCGAGGTAAACCAAAAGAATTGAGAACATGGATGCATGATTCTATATATTTTCAACCACAACTTCAGGTTCACAATCAACTCTGACAATTGAGCTATTTGAGTCATCAAAATAAATAAATGGATCGGTTCCAATGGCACTATGGACAGTATTAATTCCATCATCACTATCATCAAAAATATTTCATGGAATGACTTCAACTATGACAAAAAATTCAGGTAGAAGAAGGTCATTGACATAAAAAACTTGTTTAGCCATTGATGCCAACACATATGGTTCTTCTGTAGCAAGAGTGTGAGTCATATTAATTACTCGAAATCCATAATCATCAATAAATGTGCCATGTCTCGTCATCGAATCAAACCAATGACATTTCATCATTGTGACTTGTCCATGAGAGTAATAAACCAATATTATTATTTTCTGAACAACTCCATAATAACCCACATTTTCCAATCGCGGTCTACTATCTGATGCACTAGCATAAAAATCTGTTATGGAAGTAACCATAACACCATCATGTTGTGTTCTCATGTTCTTTGCTCGTTCAGTGACAATAAATTTATACCCACTGATAACAATTGATTTACAGTCACGAACCACGGTATTAGGACCAAAAGACAAAGCTCTTATTTCCTCAGAGACAGAGTCAGCAGACAAACTCAATACCAGAAATATAAATGACTATTAAACTTAATTAAATATTGATATAATTATTTTAAACATTAATTTTTTATACCATCAATTTTAACCAAGCGAAAAACTCTTTTCTATGTAAAGTCTCTCTCCTTCTCAAAGATAAAGAACTATGCTTCCTATTTATCATTGTTTTATGTTCCCTATAGATAAAAAATATGAATCGTTTAATATATATATATGTAAGATATACATAATCAATTTAGTTACCTGATATAGTCATCGAACAAATCACAGTTGAACAAAACTATGTGATGTGCCATCTCCCGCTCTTCATGGCTTAATGTCTTCAATGTATATGATCCAGTAATTCCTCCTATTTGAGGAAGTGATGGAAAACTGGGTTAAATTTTCTCATACTATTCTTCTTCATTTCTCATTGGTCTATTCAATCTTGTAGTATGATCAGAAAAATAAATCGAGCAGAAATCCATACATTCTTGAGCCAAGTAACCGTTCACGATAGAACCTTCGGGATGATTTCTGTTTCGTACATAAGACATTAATGTGAACATATTTATTTTATTTGGATACATCCAACGAAAAGAAAAAGGTCCCCCAAGAAGTATTTCAGTGGGAATATGGAAAGTCAGATGCAGCATGCATGTGAAAAATGATGGAGGAAATATTTTCTCTAACTCACACAAAATTAATGGGGCATCTGTCAAGATTTTTTACAAGAAAGACTTGGAAAACTTCATAGAAAAAAATATCTCTAAACAAATGGTACAAACAAATAACAGCCACCCTTACATTATTGGACAAAAGATGATGGATTTCTATTGGAAGCAACTCATGCAGTAGAACGTGATAATCATGAGTATTCATATATTTTAGCTTCAACTCTCTTCTATTGACCCGTTTAGATATGTTCCTTGAATAAACATCAGGAACTCTAATAGTCTCTAATACTTCCAGAAATTGTTTTTTTCTATAGGTGACATCACATAAGAAACACATGAAAGTTTCCATTTATTTTCACTGATACGCACAGGATTTAATTCTGGTTTGATTCCCCAATCCACCAAGTTACGCCGAGATCGTAAATAATCTTTTGTATTCCCCTTGACATTTAGAAGAACTGAAAGCAACATTTCACATATATTCTTTTCAATATGCATTACGTCTAAAAAATGATGTAACAAATTGGTTGAAGAATAAGGAAAATAAAAAAAGATACTCCTCTTCCTCCAATTGTAACAGGTTTCAGAGGAAACATTCTTTCTCTTTCCAGATTTCATTTGACCCTTCCCGAATGAAAAACTGAAATCTTTCAATTCATTAAGCATGTCAGTTCCAGACATGCGCTGATGTGGATCATCAGTCTCTATGGTATTATCAAATCGTCGACGATTCAATCTATATGTATGATCCTTTGGAAAGAATCGTCGATGTCCCATAAAACTGAAACTACATCGATGTTTCAGTCTTCTGGATCATGTATTCTTCATACAAACTGGACATGACAATTTTGCCTTCGTTATCCATCCAGAAATCATTGCATAAGCCGGAAAATCATTGATCGTCCACATAAGTCTAGCACACATCTGAAATATGTCTTTCGAAAATGCATCATATGTGCGCACACCCACATCCCAAAGAAGTTTCAACTATTTTATTAAAGTTTTCATGTAGACATCAATACCATGCCAGGATCAGAAGGACCAGATATGAGTATACTCATGAAAGTGAAAGGTTTATTCATACACAACCATGGGGGAAGATTATAAATGTGTATTAAAACTGTCCATGTGTTGTGCGAAGTAAGAATCTTTCAAAACGTATTAAAACCGTCGCATGAAAGACCCAGCCTCACATTACGCACGTCAACTGCAAAATCAGGATGTCGAGCATCAAATCTCTGCCATGAAAATCTATCTACAGGATAAACCAACTCATCATTATTCTTCTTTCTCTTGGTATCATGCCATATCATTTTTATTGATATGTCATCAGACATAAAATGATTCTGGAGTCCGGGGATCAATGGAAAGTTCCACATTACTTTTTGTGGAACGCCGGATGGTGTTCCATCATATTTGGACTTCCAGCAGGATGTGCCACATTTTATACAATCATTTCATTTAGCGGTTTCCTCCTAGAATAAACTGCAATCTTTCGGGCAAGCATGAATTTTTTTTCTTGGAAATCCATGTTCCTCAACTAACTTCCATGCCATATAGTGGTTTGAGGGAATATCTACATCATCTGGAAGTAAATCCTTCAAGAGGGTAAGAATGTAATTGATTACTGTATTAGAAATTCCATACATAGTTTTCCCATGAAACAATCAGATTAAAAATTCCATCTTTTTCAATTTATCGCATTGTCGATATACTGGAGTTGTGGAAGCATCATTCAATTTTTTCACCCTATCAATATCATCATTTTCACTAGATGCATCAGATTTCTTCATATCGAATTCTTCTTGAGTCGAAATCCTTTCTTTTTCATGATGACGAATAAACAGAAACTGATCATCTAACAAATTCTCCATTCCAGTCCTTCCTTTCGATCATCACCAATTTGAGATTTCATTTTCTCCCCATTATGATACCACAATAAGTATTTTGCTTGAAAACCATTTTTGGTTATGTGGTAGCTGACTTCTTCATAGTTCAAACAAGGTCTAACAACACAATTGGAACATGGGCAGTGTATGCGACCACTATCTGAAACATTGTGAAATGCAAAATCTATAAAGCTCTCCAAATTGTTTTGAAAATCGCTTGAGATCCAATCAGTTTCATAGCATCCAACTTCTGTCCATTCTGTAAAAAGAATTTATATAAGTCATTTTGTCATAAAAAATTCAATAAGATTGAACTTTAATAGAAAATACATTTACTTAAATGATAAAGAAGGAGTTTCTAGTTGATGTAATTAAATCTTAAAACAATGTAAAGATATACTAATTAATTCAGTTTTGTGTGCCTAGATTTGAGGTGAGATGTGTTTTGTAATTTTTTCATTTATCACATACCAAGAAGACACTATAGACCTGATAAAACATTGTTCAATATATTACAAAGTGAAGCCTTTTCATGAAATATGCAAAATGTGTAAAGAGAGTTTTTAAATAATTTATTGATTCTAATAAATGGAAATATTGTGAAAAGTTAGAACATTTCATAACACCCAAACTAAAGTCCACAGAAAGTACCATATCACCCCACTAAGAAAAAGGAAAACCACCTACCCCACTACCCCTAACCATGTCAATTACCTCAATGAGAGATTCCATGTTTGTATTTGGGAAGAGGTTGAAGGAGTCTAACCTAGATGGGGGAGTTGCAGTCGATCAGATGGAAGACCTCAGGCTAGGGGTTCACCTGCGCGGGGGCTTCTGGAAATCGGGGGAAATGAAGAGTTATTTGCATCTGTGTAATCGGAGGCAGGGTGTCCACGGGGGTGGAGGAGGTTGTCGAGGGGGTACGGGGTTTCCAGGGGGGTGGTCGGGCTATCCACGGGGGTGGGGGGGGGGGGGGGGGTCTTTCCAAGGGTTACAAGGTGTCCAAGGGTGGGGGTGTCTGAGGGGGCGCGGGGGGAGTGTCCAGGGGGTGGGTGGTCTGTCCATGGGGTTGGGGGCTGTCCAGGGGGGTCGGGGTGTCCTGGGGGTGGGCAGGCTTTCTACGGGGGTGGCAGGGTGTCCAGGGGGTACGAGGTGTCCAAGGGGGTGGGCGGACTATCCACGAGGGGTGGCAGGGGCTGTCCAGGGGGTAGAGGGTTGTCCAGGGGGTGGGAGAGCTATCCATAGGGTGTGACTGAGAGCTATGAGATTTAATTGGGTTGTCATTCATGTTATGAAAAGAAGATGGGTGTTAAGGATTAGAATAGTATTTTTTAGTGAAAATCCAATTTGGTAGGATTAGTGACTTGATAACATGATGGTATCATGTTTGAAATTTGGAAAATGTTGGGGGAATTGGATTCTAAAAGTCTCCCACATCCTTCCAAAGATATATTATTTCTAGAAATAATGTGTTGTGGGAGAAAGAATTCATCATATATAGTTGATGTCACTTTTAGATCATGATATGCCTTACTCATCAAGATGACTAGACAAGAACCAAAACCAAAGAGGCCAAAAAACTATCCAAATCTCTAGAAGTGATGAATTCCCCGTGCTTATTGGTGAAATATGGAAGTGATGACTTCCCACCTGCCCAGCCCCCCCTCCCCACCTCACCCCCAACAGAATCCCCCTACACAACCCCCCTCCCATCCACCGACTGCACAACCCCCCCCCCCCCCCGCCCCACCTGCACCCCCACTTTCACAACCCCCCCTCCCCCACCCCCACCTGCACATCCCCCTCCCATCCACCCACTACACCCCCACCTACACAACCCCCTCCCCCACCCCACCCCACCCCAACCTGTACACCCCCACCTCACCCCCCAACATACTCCCACCTGCCCAGCCCTCCCCCAACCTACACACTCCCCTCCCCCCACCCACTTGCACAACCACCCCCCACCTACACCCCCCACTTGCACAACCCCCCCCCCCCCCCCTCCCTTGCCACCACCTGCACAACCCCCCTCCCCCCACCACCACCTGTACACCCCACCCCCACCCCACCCCCAACAGACTCCCACCTGCCCAGCCCACCCCCCCAACCAGCACACTCCCCTCCCCCACCTAATTGAACAACACCCCCCTCTACATTCACCCCCCACTTGAACAGACCCCCTCCCCCACCCCCACCTACACAACCCACCCCCACCCCCACCTGTACAACCCCAACTCACCCCCCAACAGACTCTAACCTACCCAGCCCACCCCCCAACCTGCACACTCCCCTCCCCCCACCCACTTGCACAACAACCCCCCTCCACTTGAACCCCCACCTGCACAACCCACCCCTCCCCCACCCCCACCCGTACAACCCCCCACCTCAACACCCCACCAGCACACCCCCTCCCCCCACCTACTGCACCCCCAACACCTCCCACCAGAACAAAAACAAAAAACAAAAACAGAACAAAAAATTGATTCACACATGACACCAGAACAAAAACAGAAAACAAATAACAAATTGAACTGAAATTGTTGGGTATACCATACTGCACGAACCTTAGGTTTATGCCAAATCAAAACAGAAAAGAAAACAATTAGATGCAAAACATTAAATATAATGTACTACTTACAGATTTTACGTGTAGAACAAAACAACTTTGTGATTGAATATGGATCCGGTGGAATGATTTTCCAAGCCAGAGAGATCTTAGGTCTCATCTTTAGTAGTTCAATCGCGTGGATGGGGCATCAGGTTTGATGGGATTTTAGGGGAAAAAATTCTCAATGGTTTTATAAAACCATTGGGAAAGGTGAGATTTGCCAACTGTTTATAAAAACCATTGGAAAAGCCTTCATAAGTCATGGACTTTACCAACGGTTTGTAAAAACCGTTGGGAAAGGAAGAAAATTTTTTAGATTTCACAACCGTTTCTTCAAACCATTGGGAAATACATGTTTTATACCCCTATACCAACGGTTCTGTTGAACCGTTGGCATACAAGCGTTGGAAAAACCCAGCTTCCCAGTAGTGGAAATTATTTTTAATAATTTGATTTCTTTATATTTCCTTGGATTGTAATAGTGTAATTTTGGGGGAGTAATGACAGATAGTATTTTTCAAATTTACCTATTTTTGTATGAAATTAACCACAACATTAGTTTAAAACGAGTAAATTCATTGGAATTTTGGTACTTTTAATTATCTGTATTTTAAATGCCAATTTTATTAAATAATGATTTTGGATTATTTTATTAATTTGTGGATTTTTTGGTGAAATCCATAGATTCATAATGAAAAAATCATTAATAGGATAAAATTAAAATTTTATTTGAAGTTATTACTTTGAAATTAATGAAGACAAATAATCCTTTTGAATCATCAATTTCATGTTTTTTTTATAATTTTGAGTTACCATTATTCTAAGGGATACATGTTATGTATGGGTCATTTCTATAGTTCATGTAAAGGTAACCGGTGTAGGATATGTGATTGACATTTTAATGGATAATGGGATACTTAAATATCATTTTCATACAATATCAATGTCATTCAAAAACTATGTAAGGGAAACAAGAAAAATCCATTCCCTATGTAAATGTCATCATGTGGTTCCCATGCTTTGTAAATATCACAAATACATTGCATATAGGACATCCAATGTTTTTGTGGTTAATCCAGAAACTACGTAAAGATAATATCATGAATCATGGGTCGATGTAAGGGTCATAACTATAGAATGAGAGTAACAAAAATGTAATCCCATTTCAGTTATAATATATAATGTTCATTTCATTTCCATGGGGACATTAAAAATTAAAATTACAAAAGTAGAGAAATGTTTAAAATGAAAACTCAATCCCTGGTTCTTCGAAATCATGTAATTCCATCTTGAGAACCACAAAACGCAAATAGTGTAACCAAAAAAGATGGATATCATGGGAATGGAAAAAATCAAGGATAATATTCTTGATATCTCCTCTACTTAATTGATTATCACCCTTTAGCATGTATACATAGATTCCATCTGAGGAAGAAAAATATTGCCGCTCAGAACTGAATTATAAGAGGGTGTGGATTAAATATTTTTGATGTATATATAATTATCCACTTACCATTTTTTAAACTATTTAACATTTTCCTTTATCCTTGTACTGATTATTTTAGTATTTTTATAATATCTAAATTTTATTCTAGTTCATTCTGTTATTCATCTATCTATGTTGCGTTCTTTTCTTCTCCATTTTCTTTGAGTTTATAAACCTATGTAATGTTATTTTGAACTAATACTTAATTATGGTGAAGTAATAACCCATTTTTGGTTTTCCAAATTGGGACCATAGTTTTATTCATGAATTTATATGTTTAATATGCTTAATATACTTATTTGGTTCTATGTGCCAGTGAATGTGATGAGTGGGGGAAATGATTGTTACTCCCTTATTCATAATTAATTCCCTATTTTTCCACTTCTAAACTTCAACCATATGAGTTAATGATCCAGTAGAATATTTTTAATTATTTTATAATTATTATATTTAAAAAACAAGAGTAGGATGAGTAGATGATTTACATTGAGTATTCTAATTGAATTAGATGAATTATAAAAAAAATATGATTATATAACCCATTGGAATTGTCCATAGGAATATTGATATTTCATTATTAATCCATTTGTTTATTTTAGTCTATTATTTTTTCCATTCATTAGAACCAATAATACAAAATTTATTCAATTTATTCCATGATATGAAAAATAGAAAGCTAGGAAAATATATAATAAGTAACATGTAACAGAGGATAACTAACCCAAAACTCCTTAGGAAACAACCCCAGTTTTCTCTGTGCGGTATACAGGAGATCTAAAAAACTGAATTCACCCCATTCTAGCTTTATGATAACCCACAAAAATAAAATAAAATATATTATCTTCATTGAAACATTAAATTCATCGATAATAAGATAAAAATAACTCAATAAACAATTAATTTATTACTTAGAAATATGACAAAATTTAAACTATAAAAGAGATAAAAATATTATTCTATATATATAAACCAAATATACCACATAGTAAACACTAACTCACATAAATTATAAGATTTTATTAGATTTGTATTCATTATGAGCATGGAAACTTAAGGATTTGTGCTTAAAAATATTTTTCATTGATAGAAACTGGATATGATGTAATATAATAATAGTTTAGTTAATGGATGTATGGTGTTGGGAGATTATTGTGCTATAACAAGTTGGATTTAGTTTTATGGGAGAATTTTTATTCTGGTGGTATTAGTCATGTTTTAAATGATTTATTATTTGGGGAGTTATACTTTTGATTTTATTAGAATAATATACTTTTAAATTTTATATTGATGTATAATGATGTGTCATATTTTGAAAAAAAATACGATTCATTTGTAGTATTGTACGAGTCTTATGGAATGAAAGGGTTCACTAGTTGAAGTTTGACCAAAATGATTATTATGATTAAAATATAAGGATGTGATACAATTTTATTTACTTTATGTTTCCATAATTTTATTATTATATATATATGAAACTATCTTAGTTGTTTAGTCATTTTAAAGATATCCTACTAAGTATACAGATATACTCACCCCTATTATATATATATATTAATATAATTTCATTAGTATAGTTTTTGAGTGGTGTTATATTGGAAAATATGTTTGAAAGTTGGATATTTATGATAATAATTTTAATCATATACCAATGAGGTATACAATATTTTAGGAGTCTTCTACATGATAGAATTTAGCAGTTTCCCTACCCCACATAGTTATATTATATTTTTATATTGTAATAAATTCATAACATGTGAATTATTTTTTGTAATTTTCATTTATTGATTCAATATTTTTATAGTTTGGTGGATTTAATTTCATTGATCATTATTTCATTTTTTTTCTATAGGTTAATACCTAAAAATTATTATATTTACACCATTAACACTAGTCAACAACCCATGTCATGTTTGTGGTGGGAATCAAGGGTTACGATTGATATCATATTAGTTATAGAGAGGGATCATGGTAGATTTATATCATGATATAGTGGAATTATATAATTTTTTTGAGATCTAGGTTAGAGTATAAATTTATCCCCATGTGAGGTTTTAGTTGGTGTTTGAAAACATAGGAAATAATTTTAGTGACATTAGATCTTCGTTATTCCATTCACAGAGCCCATATAGTTTTTGGTTCTTAGTTCATTCCAACAGAAGGACTATGATTATTTTTTACTAAATTTAGTACCTATTAAATTTTTTAAATGGTATAGATATGTTTATACATGAAATAAATAGTCATTAAGAAATGGAATTTGAGCATGTTCCTTATTATAGGGGAATTATTTTGGGATAGATAGTAAGGTAAATAATAAAGATATCTTATAAATTGTTTCTCTAGATATTTATAAACTAATTATGGTTGATGGAGATATTTTAATGTTATATCATTTTTTAGAGACTTCTATATCAATAAATGAACCGATAATGAGTCGACATGCATCCTTTTTAGTGACACCAATGAATGACCATAATAACGATAAAGACTTAATATAGGGACCCAAGTATGAGGGTTTAAACTTTCTACCATTTCATGTATTGATCCCAATATGGGTAAAATTTTGTGGGATTATATAGCTTGAGGTTTTGAGATATTTTATAATATTAATTTCATGATGCTAAGAGCATGGGGTGAGTTTGATCATTGGGGGAGGTTCCTTGGATAAAAAACATTGCAATTATATTTTCCCCTTTTAAAAAAGTTTATACCAATTAAAATTATTATTTGGTTATATTAATTCATGTTTATAAGATATGTTTTATATAAGGATCATTTTTTTACATAGGGATGAGTAATATGACCTGGAATATGGATCTTGTTCATATTTTAGCATAATTGGATATAATTTCCATAATAGATGGATTTCATGAGAGATGTTATTTTCCACACATTTCATATTGAGTATAAAACATACCTATTTAATAAAGGTTCATTGGTTTTATGAATTGTTATATGATAGTATTTTAACAACTCTTCAGTGTGAGAACATGTTTCTATATGAGAATAAGAAATGATACCACTATAAAATTTTATTCAAGGTGTAGTGGCCAAATTTGTTTCCATATTCTTTGTGTTTTTAAGGTGTTTTAGGTATTTGGGATGATTTTATACATGGAATTAGTGGACGTAAAATTTCTTACATGAATTTATATATGAAAAAAATCACACAATTATACTTCTAATTTTATATTAACTTCTTTTTTGGTGGTATATGCATCAGTTGAAAAAATAAAAGTTACCTCTTACCAATTAAGGTTGTTCCCGGAAATATAGTTTATATCATTGTGAATATATGAGTTGTATCAAGACATAATTCCTTATAGGGGAATTATTTTCTGTTTAACAATGGTAGTGAATATGATCAATTAAATTCCAAAAAATATTTATTTTCACTATGATTATTATCTTTATCATACGACATAATTGGGTAGATTTTAGGTTTAATGGATGTGATAGTTGTGGAAATTAAAAGGAATTGATTATAGATATATCAGTACTTATAGTATAAGAGGTATAATTTCTCCATAATATTCTTTTAAATCATCATAATTTTATTGGATTTTGACTTGGGATATGGGGGATATTTTCATTCAAGATTTTCAAAATTCTTTCAGAAAGAATTCAGTAATTTCATAATATTTTGAATCACACCATGGTTTTTGGATCTCCCTTTTTAATTATAAATTAAATTATCTATCAAATTATATTCTATTTATTTACCTTCATTGTGACTTTTTGTGACCCAATGGATTTCATAGGCCTCTTTGAATCCTTATTTGGGGACCTTCAATGTCATTTTCTATTTTGGATAGATTTTCATCAATTTAAGAATTACATTATTGTTTTTCCTTCTGTAAATATTCAATATATCTTCATGGGATATTTAATATCATTATTAGTTTTGTAAGGTGTTAGGTATTTATGTGGAATTGGTGTAGTACATGATCCTAGTGAGATTGTGGGTATTTGAATATTAGTTTTCAAATTTTCTTAGTGTTGTGGCATTTTAGATTCAATTTACGGTATGAAATTGGAATTCACTATTATTTGTTACTATTTATATGGGATTTAGTCCTATTCTAGTTTACTTTGTGTAAGGATAAGGAATTGATATAACAAATATAATGAAATAAATTAAAGTGGAATGTGGTTTTATTATTCTTTATATGTTTTTCTGTTATAATTGTCACTATGTTTTTGTTTGATCATTATGAAAATATTATTGACATTATTTGACATTATTATAAATGTGTGGAATAATATTTTTTAAATTTAATGTAAATTATGATGATGGTAATATGATTAACAATGTGTAAATGAAGAATTGTTTGTTTAATGATGTTTTGTTCAAAATGAATTGGTAATATCATAAATAATTTTTTAATAAATTGATTTTCTTGGCTACTGATGTGGTAAGAGTTATTTTTGTTCTTTATTCTGGAGTTGGGAGTGGTTTTGGTGTTTATTTTTTATTTAGTATTGGAGTTGGTGTTGTTGCAGATTTTTATTATTGTGAATTGATGTGGTTGGTGGGATTAGTGTGGTTTATTTATTTTGGAAGTATAAAATTCTAAGGAGTGGTTAGTTAATTCTAGTGTGTGATATAGTCGATGTGTTTACTAAATTATAGTTTCCAGATGAAATGAAATTATTCTAAAAATGATGGAATAAAATTGAAGTTGGGATAACTAAGTGAAGCAAATAAAAATGTAAAATGAAATTAAATAGGTTGGGAAATGATTATGTGGAATAGTTAATGATATTTTAATGGGTATATGTGGTGTGGTCAGTGAGTTGCTATTGAATGATTCTACTGTAGGCATATTGTGCGGATAGAGGTGATAGAGGTTATTGGTGTGTGGCTGTAACAATGAAATTTTGGGTATTGGTTATAGAGGCAATGTTAAGATGTGGATCCTTAGTTGGTTTTGTGTAAAATATTGTTTTAATTTTATGTTTTTTTATTTCTTATACTATGTTTCTCAAGTTTGGTAACCTAAATAAGACCCCCATAAGGTTTTAGGATCCAGTTTCACCCCCAACATCTAGGATGTGGGTGATAAAGATAGTAGAATACTACCCCTCTCCAACTATTACTTATACAAATAGTATGGTGATGTGGTTATGTGTTAATGATGTGGTTATTTAGTTGTGATGTGGTTATGTGACATTGATGTGTTTATGTGGTATTGATGTGATATTTTCTTTTTTTATGTGCTATATATCCATGGTACATGGTATGTGGTTGTAGTATATTGATATGATTATGTGTTTGGGTAATGTAGATATAGAATTGTATATATTATCTAGGAGATTTTATTGGTGGGATATGAAGGTGACTAGATCAGTGGGTAAGTGAGTGTGGGTACATTTCTTGATATATTTTATGGAATATTATATTATTCTACTTCTCTGTGGATTTGGTGATTGAGCCTTTGGTGATATGGGATACAGTTAATCTGGTAAAGTTAATGTGTTTGTTTCATCACTTTTTCACTAAGGCTTTAGTATGATTCCTCTATATTTTCCTAATAGATTCTACGGATGATCCTACTAAGTATACTTGAACAATCACCACTTCTTATGAATATTATTTTATATATTTTATTTATAAAATTAATGATCAGTTTAGACAATACTAGCCCGTTATGGTAATTTTTTAGAGTAAGAGTTTTTTCCTTTTGATATATTTTCATTTTAGTATTTACCTTTGAGATATTTTGTTTTATTTATATATGAAATTACATGCATCATTGTGGGATTATGAGATTTTTTTATATTTTCTGATCTAGTGTTCATTGGTGGATTATGATATATTTCATGTGATTATATATTGTATGTCTCATATATTGAGTGTGATATACCCTTATCTCTAGCCACCACCTTTTGATCTCTTATAGGTGGGCTTCAGAGGTCAGTTATTCCTTAACTACCTTCCCATGAGTTTTGTATTGGTGGTAGGTTGTGATATGAGGTGTTATTATAGATAATTTGGATTAAAATAATTTTAGTGGAGCATATCATAACATTTTCATTCCACTTTTATGAAAGTAAACATGATTGAATATGTCAGTAAAAATACTCCAATAGGGGTCTATGTTTAGGAAATGAAATTCTGATAATTATTGACTAACGAACTACAATTCACGTATTTTTTTAGAAAAATCAATAATATTTTTTGCGGTCGGTAGTTCACTTTGAGTTTTAAAGTTTCTAGTTTAAACAGCCATGACATTATTGTGATAAATATAAATGTATTGAATCATTTAACTAATTATCATCAATTTTTATGAGATGATACATGCCTTGAAAATTTTACAAAACTAATTTTCATTATGAGGGGTTCACATTATGTATAGTCTATTTCAATATCAGTTAATGAATCATGATGGCCCTTATGATTTATCAGGGTATAATAAAAGTTTTTTAAGGTCATTGTGGGATACATTGTCTATATTCGCTTTGGATTATAACAGTATGCATCCCTAGAAGTCTATATGATTTATGGAATTAGGAACCTATGTGTGATTTAATGCTGAAGAATTCTCATTGTTGATTATAGAGTTTTTTTCAATAAAACCACTTCTATGAGTTTGATCCTCCATAACATTATTTTTCTAAAATCCACTTGAAGGATAAGTGGAAATGTTTCTTGGAATATTAGTTGTGAGAGAAATAAATACTTTTAATTGGTGATGGAAACTTTCTTCAAGTAAAAGAATGATGTTATATATTAATTTCATAACCATTAATTGTCGTATAATGGGTGTTAATATATGGTACCATGAGTTTTAAAGATAACATTATTGATTGGAAATAGTTAAATGGGTGATTAATTCTATTGATTCAAAATATGATATTACTAGCTTGAGATATATGTCATGTAATGAGTTTTTTTGTGTTATGGTAATGTTATAGTAATGAAATAATTTAGGTGACTGTTTATGATTATTTTTTACCTCATCATCATTTATAATTGATTTTATTTTTGATATTTCCTTAAATAATGGTATATAAGAGGAAGAGCATGACATGTATGGAAATTGATCTCTATTAATTTGTTTTATTGTATGGATATTTAATTCCATCTTCAAGATAGAATGGATGTTTTAAGTGATTCTTTAAAGATAAATGAATATAATTATAACCCATTATAGAGATCTTGTAGAATTTCAATTAATACTTATTTTATTGAAATAGAAATATGTTTTGTCTGGTGTTGTTTTATTGTGGGTATGGTTTTGGATAGTTTTTTATGGATGAGAAAAAATATATGTGTGGAGTTCCATTTTAGTGATAGTGAATTGTGATGTTTTTTTATTCCTTGATTAAAGAGAAGGCCGAAAAAGAATGAAAATTTTTATATTTAGACATGAAACCCTTTGAGATCTTTGATTGGGTATGGATGAGGTGGTGATGGTTAACATGGGAACATAACCCATATGTAATCTGATGGTGGTTGATTATTCTTTTCCAAGTTCGATAGAAGTGTAGAAACAAGTAGTTGTTTGTAGAAGTAATATATTAGAATTTTATTATTATAATAATATGCTTACACATTTTCATTTTAATAAAAATCACGGTCGACATGGAATTTATAGATAAATTTAATTTAATTTTTTTAAAGACAATTCCATCAATTAAAAAATTCTCAAATTATGTATTTCAACTTTTTAAGGTGCATTTTCTTTTAGGGATTCAAGTATTGAATGATGAATTAGTAATTTTTTAATGTGTATCATTATAGAATTTTAGGTAATGGATTTTTTAAATGTCATGCATTAGAGGCTTTGAGGCTATGTAGATGACATTAAAATTTTAGGATAATTTTTTTGAAGGTGTTCCAATTTTAAATTAAAAGAAATTATAGTTTGTGAGTTTGAATATTATCATGGGAATTTTACAAATTTTACATATGATGGAAAAATAGAAAATTTAACCTAGTGAATATCATTGAATAATGGTTTTTATGGTTCCAAAAATATTATAATATGGAATGGATGTTTTGAAATGATTCAATGTAGTTGTTATTTTTTAGGTTTTAAATAATTAAATAATTCAATAGCTTAATATTAGCCGATTTTTATTTTTTTTAAAACAAATATATCATATTTGAACTCATTTATCAAATATAGAATCCATAAACAATATAATTATTTAGAATTGGTGTTATATATAACAATACAATTGCATCAGTTTTTCTTTTGAAATTCACCTAGGTTTTTTAAGGATTTAAATATTAGTTTATTCTTTACAAATATCATTTGATACATGCATATAGGATTCATGGAATAGAATTCTCTCTCAAATAATAGTGTGAATGCCCCCAGCACCTTCATCAATTCAGATGAACAACCCTAATTTTGATCGTGGAGATTTTATTATAAAGTTGATAAAGAATCGAAAATATTTAAATCTATAAATTAGAGATTTAAATTATGTGATTTAATTTTAGGGGAATATATTTATATATTTTATGAAGTGTTTGGTTGAATAGAAAAATTAATTCAAAACTCTTATATATTTTATAAAATATAAGTTATTTTAAGAAATTATTAATGGAGACACCCTATATTCACATAGGCGGTAAGGTAAATGTGTTCCTAACATCAATAATGGGAGGTGGATGGAATGGAGATGTCTGGTTGATGGATATGGGGTGGTGGAATCCAATACTATTGTAGTGAAATTCAGATAATTTGGTGTAGTGGAAGAAAAATATGGTGTCCATGTATCAGTTTTTTTGGGGTGGTATGTGGAAATTAAACCTAGTTATTGCCTAGGTTTTAGAGAGGTATAGTCATGAATGTTTCCAGAGGTGAATAATGAGGAATCCTATGGAGTTATATTTAAAGATAGCTTGGATTTAAAAAATGCCTCCATTCTATTAAAAAAATAAACTTGTTTTTCAATTTAGATGGGACAACGTTACTTCTTAGATGATGCAAGGGTCACTTCCACATATGGAGAGTATGTTAAATGATAAATAAATTTTCTGAATAAAGAAATTATTTATATAACAATAAATTTAGACACATCCATTAATTATTAACAGATTCAAGTAATTAGGAATTTCTTTTTAAACAATGAATTTTTATGCAGCCCATAATGATAGCCATATTAAAGTAATAAAACATCTCTCTATAATGTATTTTTCAATATATTATCGTTTTTTCTCATGTATTGTAACTTTAATCCTTCTAAATATTTATCCATGAACTAAAAAATTCTGATCCCTCTGAGTTCTTCTCTCATGAAATCACCACTGCTAATCAATGTCTTTTTTCTGGAAAATATACCCCAATTACTATCAAAGAATGTTTGAATTTGATTTTATCTAAATAAATAGGTTCATGATATTTTTCAAAGATCTATAAAATGAAGTCTCAAAATCCCTATAATTAGATTTTTATTTATCTGCACCTTCTTCATCTTTACCCCCAAATTTTAAACTCCATGGAGAATGGGACTACTAAATATTTGATTACCAAGTATAAAAAGGATAATTGAGATGGTTGGTGATTCAAGATTCAATCATTCATATCATGGAAATCATCAAGTACGGATACACTGATCTCTAATCCATGAAATTAGAGGCCACATTTCCATATTTTTTAAATGTAACTATTTAGGATGAATGGATGAGAGAATTAAAAGACTAATCTATAATCTATAATGGACATGATAAATCCAAATTTATTATATTTTCTTCATCAAAAAACATAAAATGTTATATAAGAAAACCATAAAAATTAATTCAAAGGTGTAAAAGATGTTAAGCATATATAATTTCAATCTAGATGAGGTGAGATAAAATCTCCTTTTATGAATTATTTTGAAACCATTACTTAGTAATACATATCTAATGGTAGTGGTGACCCCACTATGAAGAAATGGGGACAAGTTTTAAGAAATGAAAGTAGGTAAAAAAAATTGTGATTGTTAGATCAAGATTTTTATTAAATAGCAATTTCATAGGAAGAAACAAATGACTTAGAGACAATTTCTATGGAAAAACTCATTGTATCTATACAATTACATGAATGAATGATGAAAAAACAAATTTATGAGGAAGAATATTTCTAGGTTTCTATAATAGGTACTAAAGCAGGCACTATTTGGTACTTTTACAAATAGAACTATTAATCTCATTTGGCCTTTAGGCTACCCAAGGACGTTGTGCTAGTAAGGATTTCGAGCCACCTGAAAGCCTTAAGGCCACCACAAGGCCTTCGGGTCACCTTGAAACCTTTGGGCCACCTAATGTGAGGATACATACTCTACAAAGAATAGGCTCTAAATAAGGATTCAGATCAGGCACAATCATGAGAGCCGACATAACAAAATTTGGAAGAATGAGAGGGTATGGAAATTTCCATTTGTACTAGGAATGTGCACCTCAATACATGATAGCTAGCAGACAAGTCATGCAAAGGTTGATAGCTTCATATTGATATAGACGTTGGGGATGGGAAGTTATAATTAGTGCCTGTGATGATTATGGTATTATGTGTAATGACCTGGAATTTCCATTTAATTTTTTTTAAATAAATGGAAATTTAACGAGTCTGTGAAAATTGACGGTGTATAATTATGAGGCCCGGAGTGTCCAGTATTAATTTCTGAACTTTATTTCGGGTACGTTCAGTAAACGTGCGAGCAGGTTTTTATAACTTTTGAACAGATGCTCAGAATTGAAATATGAGTGTAGAGACCCGAATCTTGATGTACATGGACATTACATTACTTTTTCGGAATACTTAGTACATAACAAAAACACACACACAAGGATCGTAATATTTTAGTGTCTTCGGAAACTCGGAATATAATCTTCTAATCGTGGTGAAAGATCTTCAAAATCTCCCATAAAGATCTCCCTTTTTTACCTAAAACCTTTCTTTATATCCTGGGGAAAAGAAAACATAAAAGGGTGAGCTCAAATGCTCAGTAAGGGTAAACAAAAGAAATAACAATCACGTCATATTCATAAGAACATATCTTTTGGAAATCTTAACCTGCAAAAGAGATCATAATTTCATAACATGGGATAAATCATTGTAGTGAAATGGAATCCCAATAATCATAACATAAAACATGAAACTTTGTGGTATACACACATAATCATAGAGAATCATATCTTTTTAGTCAAGACTCATTGCCAAGACTATCTTAGTAGACAAAGTCCATTTCTGAACCGAGTTCATTCCTCATTTTAGTCCTGTTTCACTGAACCGGTATAACCTACCGTTCCAGCCATATCTATCTCATGAGATATAAAATCTTTACCCAATGCATTGGAGGGAGATATAGGTCCCACCCATCTCATAATGATACCATTCTTGTGTGTGCCACAAAATCTTAAGTCATACATCATTGCATAACCCATGTAATAAAAATTGGAATCTTAAACATCGTGAAATCACAAAACAATTCATATAAGATAAAGGAATTCATAAAAATAATTCCATCACAACATAATCAAATCAATGTAATAATAGGGATAGAAACAGAACCCTTTATTATCTTAGATGGAAATAATTTTGATAAAACACTTGAACTCCATTCTTGAGGAAAATATCCTTTCAACTTCAAAAACACTTTTCCTTTCTTAACATGTTATAAAATTCTAACTAAAAGAAGTTGATTAAAAATAAACTTGAAAACATGTAAGGTAAGATTCTTGGAAATAATGTTTTAAAAATCCATTCATTCCGTATAAGTTAAAAGAAAACATTCTTCTCATACTTTTGTCGGAAAAGTCAAAAAGTACCTTGTACGAAAAACGACAAAAGAATCCTTTCATATCTTTTACTAAAAACTCACCGAAGGGTAAAATTGGATATAAACTATTTTAGAAAGATATAAATATTACATATTGAGGAAACATGGATGTGGATGATAAAATACACCCCAGTAAATTCCAAAGTATAAACAATCTCGGATAAAAATGAGATTGTGATATTTCCCTTACCTTATGTCTGATAAGCTTGGTACGTATCCGAACCTCCTGTATAATGATTTAAATAATGTCATTAACTTATTACAGAATCATATTCATTGTTATGATATCATATATGGTTCACTTATGACTTTATATTACCCGTTCTTTTGTAAATTCCATGTTAAAGAAGCGTTTTGGGTAAAATCGTTTCATTTATCGTAGGTGTTTGTACTTGTTGTTCTTGAAATTATTATTACTTATATCATGATTTACTTACTTCCAGAATATAAAACATGATTTATATATCATATATATTCAGTATATATATATATATAATAGATAGATAAATTAAATGAAACACACCGTTCATGGAGATGGTAGTCCGTACGTACTCATGAACGCTGTTTTCCTTTCCTTATTGTCTTGAATGGTAGTAAGTAGATGACATTAATATATATATGTATACATAAATCCAGTAGATTTAACATTTCATATATTTCATTATTATTCATTATATATACTTTATAAGCATTCATGAATGGTTAATGTGGAGAATGAATCTCATCGCGTCGTGGAGACGGTAGTCCATACGTACGCACGAGCGATGATATCGTTCTCATGATCGTGAACTTGTGTTTAAGTGTATGTATACTATTTCTGTATCAATATCACTTTATAATAATCATATATAGTTACTCATTACACCATTATACCCATCCAATTAAGGTGGTGGCAGAAAATAGATTACACCATGGCGTGGAGATGGTATTCCGTACGTATGCACGCGCAATGATTTCCTTTTTCCGTAGGATGGATAGAAGGTTAATTAGGGTTGTTTCATATTTATAATAACATATCAGTATATAATAAATACTGATTTTATTACTTTATCATGAAACAACTAAACAAGAATAAGTTGAAGAAGAAAGAAATTGAAAAAGATCGGTAATGGATATTACCTCTTTTTGACGCGCCTTTTCTTAACCTCCACTTAAAGAACTAAGGATGGTCTTTGAAGAAGACCAGGACCTCTATGATGATACTAGAGAAGTGTAGAAGAGATTTTGTAAGGGGTTGGCTGAGCTTGAATGGTCAAATTGGTGTGAGGAGGAGAGGGAGGAGGTGCCCTTTTATAAGGGAGGAGAGGGGCACCTTTGGAATAACTAAAACAATTATTTTATTATAAAGTAAAATTCGGTTTTAAATAGAACCAAAATGATTCATTTCTAAGATAAGGTGGGTATGGGTCTAAATCCTCTAATCCAATAGAATTTAGACAAGTTTAGGTTCCTATTTTAACCTTATCATTTAGATTTAACGTTAAGTAAAATAATTTTACTTTTACCGTGTCTTCTTGTGTTCTTATAATATAAGGTTAATAAACTTACTATAAGAAGCCAAACTAACCCCAAGTTGTTTATTATTAATATATATAACCTTATCTAAGTTATTTGTCCGAACCTTAGATTTATAGGAATAAAATAACAATTAATAATATAATATTTGTTTTAAGAACTATTTTTTTTCAATTTTGACAATATTTTGTAATTGATTTTTGTGAAAATCATAATAGAATGATTAGTTAGAAAAACGTAAATTAAATCAATACTAATATGTCATATTAACCTATTAAATTAGTTTATTTCATAAAAAGTCTGAAATTACATTTATTTGGGTATTTATGACATCAATTATGTCAATATTTCATTAATAAGATAATTACAACATCATTAAATTATTTAATGTCCAAAAATTACAAATAAAATACCATTACGTAGGAAATATTTTTAGCTTTCTAATGACTATTTATAGTCGAATTTATCTTATGTATAACCCTATATTAAAATTTATTTACTTATTAAACTTTGATTTTAACTATTTTAAACCTTCTTTAAATAAATTAATAATAAATGTCCTAATCTAATCCAAGTGGGCCTAAATGGTCATATTTTATTTCTAAGATTGTTTTCGGTCAAATTAAACTTATCCAATAGAATTAGGACATGTGTTAGGGTAATAATAATATCAGTTTTACCCTTAATTACCCTATTAATTTTAAACGTGGTAAAAAAAGTAAAAAGTTAATATTCACCAAAAATTATTTTCATCTCATTGAAGCACATTTTACTTACTGAAATCAACCGTGTCTCTCAGATTTGTGAAATTCCACTCACAGAAGCGGTAAAATTATGTTTTATGAAAAATTCATTTTTCTTAACTACCACTTAGTGGTTTCACTATTCATCAAAAAAAAGATTGTTTCTGGAAAAATATAAAAAATTAGGCCTAAGCTATATTTGATATTATGAAATCCAAAATGATGTCTATTTTACTAAATTCAAAACATATCAGTTGCATTAATTAATTTAAAAATTAATTCCCGTCGTCAAAACAAATAGCCTGTTCTTAAGAGATAATAATTATCAAAAGATTGACACTTGTTTATGTCTGGTTTAAATGTGAAATTACATACAATGAACAAAATTGTATTAAATTGTAAAAATATATTCTAAATATACTTTAAAAACACTCAAAATAATAATTTATCACTATTAATTATTTCGATTAAAAAAGTTGTTTTTAATTAAAATTTAGTAATTTTCACTATTCTTCAGAAAATGAAAGTTATCCGAAAAGTACCAAAATTTCACACTAATCTAATTTCGATATTACGAATCCAAAAATTAATTCCATTTTGAAAAATAAAATTTACAAAATTTCAAAAAGTGGTTATTACTATTCATAACGGCTAGTTTTAATAATATTTTAATAGCATATTGTTGTTTAGTGAAACTCGTTAATGCGTACTACACACGCTATCGAGGAAAGTCGCGATTGTGTGTAATGCAAGGAAAGTCAATGATTCATGTTTTGAAAGCTCCTTTTGGTGTAGCATACAACACAAGACATTAATGAAATTAAAAAGAATATTTTTCATAAAATCTCGGGCTGTTACATTCTACACCCCTTAAAATGAATTTCGCCCTCAAAATTCGTCGGGGTTATAAATGGTTTACTATTTGAAAGTTTCTTTAATAGAAACCCACATCGTAAAAAGGAATACCAAATACAATCTTTAAAAACAAAATAATGAAATGTAACGGTTACCCAAATAAACTAATCACTGGGTTTCCACATAGGTAAAAATATGGATATGGAAGAGAAATCTAACCATTATGTTCTGATGGAGAGTGGTAGAGATCATGGATATGGAAAATCCAGCAATCACAAATCCATAAATTTTGGAAGATCTAAGGTACCATCTGATTCATCAGATATAAGAGCACTAGGACAACATTTTTGGTTTTCAAGATCATTTCCCTAAATTTGATGAAATTGGAATTAGAAGAAATACTTTCGTGATTTTGGTATAGTCTCACCGTTTTTCGTTCTTTGGACAATTTCAACTTCATCTATTAAAGAAATTAAGTTGAATTTGTCATTCGTGATGTGTTAGTAGATCATGTGATAGAATGATGGGTCATTCCATCTGTCTCAAACAAAAGGATAGAAAAGTTATCAAAAAATACATAAGTCCATCTATAGCGAGATTAATCATATATGGTTCCTAAAATGGACTTATAAATCATATATCATACTGCTTAATATAATAAAACTAGTTTCTACTAAACAAGGACTTCCTGTAGGCCAGTGGTAGGCGATAAAGGCCAGTTGCACTTCGGTTGTGGGTTCGATTCCCACAGCCTTGTCCAACGTGATGGGCTATCGCCCATCCTACAGGTTGTCCTTTTTCTAAATCTATATTACTATAACATCCCATCAACAATATCAAAATAGTTTTAACCTTAAAAAATACTAACTTATGTCCAACATAATCCATTCCAATCTTTAGGCTTATCTAAAATACATCGGTCCAAGCTCAGTGTATAAAGAAAATGATCACGTGAATGCCATCATTTATCCCCCATATATCATAAGATATATCTTGTTGGTAAAATTACAAATATGTGAATACCTTAATCATGTATTCTCTTGAAGAATGAATATCCATTGAACCTTAGTGAAAACATGAATGCAGTTAAAAGTTAACACTTTCCACATACCAAAATCCTCAAAATTCTATATCCTCAAACCATGATATCACTTAGCCCTTATATCAATCATGATCTCATGAATACTATCAAACATATTAGATTCTATTTATCCATTCATTATGTGAATATCATCTTCTTTCCAAAAATATTTCAATCACTTTTCATGGTTACTGATGCCATAAAATTTCTGAAAACCACAATAGACCAAAACATAAATATTCAAATATTCCACGATACTAAATACAACATTATTCTGGAATCCCATTACATAAACACTTAATAATTCCATCACATCGTTTTCATATTCAACATCGCCAATGGTGATCGCATATGACTTCCCTTTGTCCGTTTCCTTAAGTAGTTTCTCACGTCGATCATCACTAACCCTTGGATTAGGGCATTTATTAGCATAATGCCCCATTTCCTTGCACTTGAAGCATTGAAGTGTAGTAGGTTCATTCTGTGTATCCCTTCCTTTGTTTTCATCATTAGGAATATTCTTCCCATCATTGCGGCATTCAAATGCCCGATGACCTTCCTTTCCACATTTGAAACATTTACTTGTCCCTTTAAGACAATATCCACCATGCTTCTTTCCACACTTTTAGCATAAGGAAAAATTCATCTTCTTTTCACCATTATTCTGAGATTTCTCCTTGAACTCCATCTTTCGTTTCTTGTCAAAACTATGAGATGGATAATTAACACCAACTACCATTTCTACCTTGATATCACAACGTACAATTTCTTCATAGCTACTGAAGTCTCTTATAGCTAATGCCCTTCGAAGATTTGGTTTAAGCCACTGAAGAATCGATCAACTTTACTTTCAGGTTGGATGATAAATCCAAATGCATACCTTGCCAGCCTTGTAAAATTCGCTTCGTATATACCAACAGATTCATCATCCTTTTTCTTTAGTTCAAGAAACTCCTTCTCTATCTTTGTTCAAAGAATACGAGGGAAGTACTTATTGAAAAATAAGTTCTTGAACTCGTCCCAATCCATGGACTCAATTTCATCTCCTTGCCTCGTATTCTTGATAAGATTCCACCATTGATCAACTTCACCTTCGAAACTATATACTGCTAAGATGACTTTATCATGTTCAGAACATTGAATAACTGAAAATATCTTTTCAGTAGTACTGATCCATTGTTCAGCAACAAGTGCATCAGAAGACCCACTGAAAGAAGGTGGACGTTATCTCATGAAGGACTCAATAGAATATTGTTCCCTTCTATTCTCATCTGGAAGTCCAGAATGATTCATAGCTTGTGTAAGTATAGCAATAAGATTTTGCACTCCATCTCCCACAACATTTGTTTGTTCAGGAGGACAATCATTGCATTTTCCATTGCATTGATCAACATGGTTCCTTCGGGTTCCAACCATCGTCTAAAACCCAAAAAGAATAGTGTGAGAGGCAAAAATAATTCGAGGGAAAACAACATAATAAAGGGGGAGTATACTAAATATCTAACATCTTAGGTTCAATTATATGATCATTACCGTAGTTCTAGGACTGTATCCTATATGTATACTTATCCCTAGGGACATCCCTACACATACCTTAGAAATATCTCTAGGGATCTCACTAACGTTTTCGCATCCTAGTTTCCAAAGGTTGACTAAACCTTTCCTCTGATACCAACTATAGAGACCCGAATCTTGACGTACATGGACATTACATTACTTTTGCGGAATACATAGTACATAACAAAAACACACACACAAGGATCGTAATAGTTTAGTGTCTTTGAAAACTCGGAATATAATCTTCTAATCATGGTGAAAGATCTTCAACATCTCCCATAAAGATGTTCCTTTTTTTACCTAAAACCTTTCTTTATATCCTGGGGAAAAGAAAACATAAAAGGGTGAGCTCAAATGCTCAGTAAGGGTAAACAAAAGAAATATCAATCACGTCATATTAATAAGAACATATCTTTTGGAAATCTTAACCTACAAAAGAGATCATAATTTCATAACATGGGATAAATCATTGTAGTGAAATGGAATCCCAATAATCATAACAGAAAACATGAAACTTTGTGGCATACACACATAATCATAGAGAATCATATCGTGTTAGTCAAGACTCATTGCCAAGACTATCTTAGTGGATAAAGTCCATTTCTAGACCGAGTTCATTCCTCGTTTCAGTCCTGTTTCACTGAACCGGTATAACCTACCGTTCCAAACATGTCTATCTCATGAGATATAAAATCTCTACCCAATGCATTGGAGGGAGATATAGTTCCCACCCATCTCATAATGATACCATTCTTATGTGTGCCACAAAATCTTAAATCATACATCATTGCATAACCCATGTAATAAAAATGGGAATCTTAAACATCGTGACATAATAAAAAAATTCATATAAGATAATGGAATTCATAAAAATAATTCCATCACAACATAATCAAATCAATGTAATAATAGGGATAGCAACAGAACCCTTTATTATCTTAGATGGAAAATAATTTTAATAAAACACTTGAACTCCATTTTTGAGGAAAATATCCTTTCAACTTCAAAAACACTTTTCCTTTCTTAACATGTTATAAAATTATAACTAAAAGAAGTTGATTAAAAATAAACTTGAGAACTTGTAAGGTAATATTCTTGGAAATAATGTTTTAAAAATCCATTCATGCCATATAAGTTAAAAGAAAACATTCTTCTCATACTTTTGTCTGAAAAGTCAAAAAGTACCTCGTATGAAAAATGAAAAAAGATTCCTTTCATATCTTTTACTAAAAACTCACCGAAGGGTAAAATTGGATATAAACTATTTTAGAAGGATATAAATATTACATATTGAGGAAAGATGTATGTGGATGATAAAATACACCCCAGTAAATTCCAAAGTATAAACAATCTCGGATAAAAATGAGATTGTGATATTTCCCTTACCTTATGTCCGATATGCTTTGTACGTATCCAAACCTCCAGTATAATGATTTAAATAATGTCATTAACTTATTACAGAATCATATTCATTGTTATGATATCATATATGGTTCACTTATGACTTTATATTACCCGTTCTTTTGTAAATTCCATGTTAAAGAAGCGTTTTGGGTAAAATCGTTTCATTTATCGTAGGTGATTGGACTTGTTGTTCTTGACATTATTATTAATTATATCATGATTTACTTACTTCCAGAATATAAAACATTATTTATATATCATATATATTCAGTATATATATATAATAGATAGATAAATGAAATGAAACACACCGTTCATGGAGACGGTAGTCCGTACGTACGCATGAACGCTGTTTTCCTTTCCTTATTGTCTTGAATGGAAGTAAGTAGATGACATACATATATATATATACATAAATCCAGTAGATTTAAAATGTCATATATTTCATTATTATTCATTATATATACTTTATAATCATTCATGAATGGTTAATGTGGAGAATGAATCTCATCGCGTCGTGGAGACGGCAGTCCGTACGTACGCACGAGCGATAAAATCGTTCTCATGATCGTGAACTTGTGTTGAAGTGTATGTATACTTTTTCAGTATCAATATCAATTTACAATAATCATATATAGTTACTCATTACACCATTATACCCATCCAATTAATTTGGGGGCGGAAAATAGATTACACCACGGCGTGGAGACTGTATTCCGTACGTACGCACGCGCGGTGATTTCCATTTTCCGTAGGATGGATAGAAGGTTAATTAGAATTTTTTCATATTTATAATAAAATATCAGTATATAATAAATACTTAAGTTATTACTTTATAATGAAACAACTAATGAATAATAAGATGAAGAAGAAAGAAATTTAAAAAGATCGGTAATGGATATTACCTCTTTTTGACGCGCCTTTTCTTAACCTCCATTTAAAGAACTAAGGATGGTCTTTGAAGAATACCAGGACCTCTAGGATGATACTATGGAAGTGGAGAAGAGATTTTCGCAGGGGTTGGCCGAGATTGAATGCTCAAATTGGTGTGAGGAGGAGAGGGAGGAGGTGCCCTTTTATAAGGGAGGAGAGGGGCACCTTTGGAATAACAAAACCTATTATTTTATTATAAAGTCAAATTCGGTTTTAAATAGCTCCAAATTGATTCATTTCGAAGATAAGGTGGGGATGGGTCGAAATCCTCTCTTCAAATAGAATTTAGACAAGTTTAGGTTCCTATATTAACCTTATCATTTAGATTTAACATTAAGTAAAATAATTTTACTTTTACCGTGTCTTCTTGTGTTCTTATACTATAAGGTTAATAAACTTACTATAAGAAGCCAAACGAACCCCAAGTTGTTTATTATTAATATATTTAATCGTATCTAAGTCATTTGGCCGAACCTTAGATTTTTAGGAATAAAATAACAATTAATATTATAATATTTGTTTTAAAAACTATTTTATGTCAATTTTGACACTATTTTGTAATTGATTTTTGTGAAAATCACAACAGAATGATTAGTTTGAAAAAAGTAAATTAAATCAATAATAATATGTCATATTAACCTATAAAATTAGTTTATTTCATAAAAAGTCTGAAATTACATTTATTTGGGTATTTATAACATCAATTATGTCAATATTTCATTAATAAGATAATTACTGCATCATTAAATTATTTAATGTCTAAAAATTATAAATAAAATACCATTATGTAGGAAAATTGTTTATCATTATAATTACTATTTATAGTTGAATTTATCTTATGTATAACCCTTTATTAAAAATTATTTACTTATTAAACTTTGATTTTAACTATTTTAACCCTTATTTAAATAAATTAATAATAAATGTCCTAATCTAATCCAAGTGGGCCTAAATGGTCATATTTTATTCCTAAGGTTGTTTTCAGTCGAATTACACTTATCCAATTGAATTAGGACATGTGTTAGGGTAATAATAATATCAGTTTTACCCTTAATTACCCTATTTACTTTTAACCGTGGTAAAAAAAGTAAAAAGTTACTATTCACCAAAAATTATTTTCATCTCATTGAAGCACATTTTACTTACTGAAATCAACCGTGTCTCTCAAATTTTTTAAATTCCACTCACAGAAGCGGTAAAATTAAGTTTTATGAAAAATTCATTTTTCTTAACTACCACTTAGTGGTTTCACTATTCATCAAAAAAAGAAAGTTTCCAGAAAAATACCAAAAATTAGGCCTAAGATATATTTGATATTATGAACTCAAAAATGATGTCTATTTTACTAAATTCAAAACATACCAGTTGCATTAATTAATTTTAAAATTAATTCCCGTCGTCAAAACAAATAGCGTGTTCTTAAGAGATAATAAATATCAAAAGATTGACACTTGTTTATGTCTGGTTTAAATGTGAAATTACATCCAATGAACAACATTGTATTAAATTGTAAAAATATATTCTAAATATACTTTAAAACCACTCAAATTAATAATTTATCACTGTTAATTATTTCGATTAAAAAGGTTGTTTTTAATTAAAATTTAGTAATTTTCACTATTCATCAGAAAATGAAAGTTATCCGAAAAGTACCAAAATTTCACCCTAATCTAATTTAGATATTATGAATCCAAAAATGAATTCCATTTTGAAAAATAAAATTTAAAAAATTTCAAAAAGTGGTTATTACTATTCATAACGGCTAGTTTTAATAATATTTTAATAGCATATTGTTGTTTAGTGAAACTCGTTATTGCGTACTGCACACGCTATCGAGGAAGGTCGTGATTGCGTGTAATGCAAGGAAAGTCAAGGATGCATGTTGTGCAAGATCCTTTTGGTGTAGCGTACAACACAAGACATTAATGAAATTAAAAAGAATATTTTTCATAAAATCTCGGGCTGTTACAATGAGGGCACTGTTGAATTCTCAACGTTGATATTCACTTAAGGAGACCTTCACCTTGACCATAGTAGGATGAGGGTTGAAGTTATCCTTTCACATATTCGTGAAAGAATAAAATAAAAATAAAATTGTATATCTTTTATTTTTTTTTTATTCCATGTAGATTTTGAGAAGTGGGGACCACTAGACCTAAACCTACCATCATAGGTTATGATGGTGGAGACCACCAAAACTAACCTCCAATGAGAGGTTATGGTGTTGGGGACCACACGAGGAATAAACCCCTTCAACTCCCCTTTAATGGAGAAACCCTCAAACTTCATATTAAATGTGGGAGATCCTCTTCAACTACTCCATCATTTATTATGCCAACTCAATTTAATTAATTAGTCTATTTTGAATGTGTTCCAACAAACTAAATAATAGATATCATAATCAATTATCTTGGGCTACCTTTTCATTTTGGAGGAATTGGAGAAAAGGCTTGTAAAAAGAGAGATCATTGGAGAACATGGGAGAAATCTCTCCAATGAAGAACGCCAATGAAGAACGCCGACCTAGAATTCAATTTTCATCCTCAGGACATCCTCCAATGTGGGACATATTTAATCTACAATCGTCGTCCCCTCCGTAATGACGCCATCTTCTCCCTCACAATCTTCATCGAAAAATCAAACGAGCTAGGGGTGCAATATTATATTATTTAATTCTCTGATTTAATTTCCTCATTCTTGGAAATCATGGAGAATGTGGATCAACCAAAACATGTTGATCCATGATTGGTATTAAATTTAGTATTTTTTCATTCTTGACTCCTAATTTTTTTGAGCCACTTGCTACCACTCTAACGTGGAGGGTGCGGGCCAAACAAACATGGCCCAACACTTTGGTAGTTCTTCCTTATTATGTTATTTGAGATGGAAGAAAGTGTCTTACACCATGAAGACGAATGAAAAAAGAGGCTGACTAAACCACTACTGCCTGCGGCCTCACTGCCTGAGCCGCCACCACCATCCATGGCCGAGCCGCCGCTCTAGCCATCTCTGACATCCGTAGCTGAGACGCCACCCACAGCCTTAGCGCCCGAGCCTTCGCTGTCGTCCTAGACTGAGCCACCGAATTCCACGGCCGAGCCACCTCCTGATCCACCTCCACTATCCACAACTGAGCCACCACCTACAGCCTCACCAGCTGAGCCGTTGACACCGTCCGCGGCCTCTCCACGCCGCCCATAGCCTCGCTGAGCCACCACGTGGCCGAGCCACCCTCACGACACCCTTCGACCGAGCCACCCACGCGGCACCCCTGGGTCGAGTTTCCATCACATAACCCTCTATGGCCGAGCCGCCCCATGGCCAAGACACCCTCACAGCACTCTAAGCGGCCCTCCGCGACCACTCAAGGCATGTCAGATCATCCAGCAGGTCGGGCCGCCCAGCACGGGCCAGGCCGAACCCAGCGGGTTGGGCCAAACCCAGCACAGGCCGGGTTGGACCCAGAGGGCCTGGTCGAGTAGACCCAGAATGGGTCATCCCAGGCCGGGATGGGCCGGTTCAGACCAAACTCGGACCCACTATGACCCATTAACGTTCTTTTGGCCATAACATTGGCACCAGACGTCCGTTTGGCGAACCGTCAGCAGCGCTAGTAACCTTGGAGCAAGATGGTCCCTTTGAGTATACCCCACTATAACTTTGGATTATGATTGGGTACATTCATGTTGGATTGAGCACGAATCCAACCGGGCCCCCGGGACTAAAAGGCTTGTAACTCACAGACCAAATGTCTGATTGACGCACCGTCTATTGTGTTGAGACCCGTTTGATGTGGCGGTCCATTGAGATACCTTTTCAAGGGACACTTTTCTAGTCGGAGAATCGACTAGTGGTTTGGGTAGAGAACTCTCCCAGAGACGAGCATGCCTAGTGTGAAAACCCAGTAGCTGGTTGTGATGAGAATAATTCTCTCCTAGCGATCATGTGTGTATCAGCTCCTAGCATTCCTCTATGGTTCAGCTCCAGTGATCCTTTGTGGGTCAGATCCTAGCGATCCTATGTGGGTCAACTCCGACATATAATGTGTGGGTCATCTCCATCGATCCTATGTGGGTCATCTCCAACGATCCTCTATGGGTCAACTCCGAGCGATCCTGTGTGGGTCAGCTCCAACAATCCTGTGTGGGTCAGCTCCTAGCGATCCTGTGTGGGTCATCTCCTAACGATCCTATGTGGGTCAGCTCTAGTGATCCTATGTGCGTCAACTCCTAGCGATCCTGTGTGGGTCAGCTTATAGAGATCATGTGTAGGTCAATAGAAGAGCCTCTTAACAGAATATAATGATTCAGTATTTATAATCAATCATCTCTACTGCCATACCTAATGATATACCTACTTTGATCTGAGTCAGTACCTTTGTGTTTTCCTCTTTATTGAGATGAATTACATGAAAACATAGGTATATGTATGAGAATATTCCTAAGTAGGGTTATCTTTTGTTTTCAAACTTGGTGGTTTATCCATGGTGGATTTTGTGAGACTTTCAGGGTCTTGGGGTCCCTACTGAGTATCAATATACTCACCCCTACATGATATATGCCTACACCTTGTTATGTTGGATGCAGACGACAGAAAATGTTGACTGAGGATGAGGATACTAGGATTGGACAATGCTCAGAGGTGGACCTTACGGTGTGTCAGTATGGAGAGGATACATGCAGACGTGGAGTGCTAAATAGGTGATCTGTACCTACCCTTCAGGTAGGAACCTCAGAGGAAGACCTAGTAGCTACTTTCCTTTTTCTTCCGTTGTATTTTTTTTAGTAGTACATGTACCTTTACTATTGGGCTTGTATTCCATCCCCTTTTTACTTTCAGCAATCTTTTTTCTATACAATTGACTTTTGTTCAGATCTTGTTGTGTGCATGGTTGCATGTTTTTATAGGTTATAATGGAAATTCCTTCCTAGTTTTTGGTAATTCGCATTTATGTGCTAGTCTCCAGCCCCTAGCCGATAGAAGGAGGGCTTGGGGTAGTCACAACATGGTCCTTGGGGGATGGGGCGTCACAAATTGGTATCAGAGGAGTCGGTTCAACCGTAGAACATAGTACTCTGATCTTTCTTTTAACTGAAATATTGTTATGTGTAGTGAGTGTGGTTATCAGTTTTGGGAATCCAGTGTTGGTTCAGCGACGAACGTATCCATACACCGGGACCTTCACTTCTGATTATTGACTCAGTGCACGAAAACACTGATTGCAAGTGTGTTTTCAAGAGTTTTCTTTCTGATCTCTTATGTCAGATCACCGGGTATAACGTATTGACCATGGAGCACATGTTTCTCTTAACTATGCCTCCACACATATAGCGAGCCAGGGTTCCGAGAGTAGGATGCACCGACAGCCCACCGAGCAATGAGGCCTCAGTGCAGGGCCCCATTCTAGTAGAGGCACCAGTGGTACCATTATCTATTGGGCCACTGATGCCACTAGCCCCAATAGCAGAGGGTTCATGCTGCTTGAGAAAATTTCCCAAGTTCTAGTGCCAGAGGGAACTCAGGTTTAGGGGAGAGATGGAACCATAGGAAATTGAGGATTGGCTGGAGGTTTTGGTGATATTCTTCTGACTAGTAGGGACTTGAATTGACCTCATGGTGATCTTTGCTGTCAAACTACTACAGGCAGTAGTAGGTAGATGATGGATCTTGATGCTA
Organism: Viscum album; assembly: GCA_963277665.1. Taxonomy (NCBI): domain Eukaryota; kingdom Viridiplantae; phylum Streptophyta; class Magnoliopsida; order Santalales; family Viscaceae; genus Viscum; species Viscum album. The sequence continues at coordinate 1,626,995,024 of OY728121.1, read as the reverse complement.
CAAGTTTAGAATGAGGTGATGCTTCCATGGTCTGATTTCGAGAGCCTGTTGTGGGAAAACTTTGTCCCAGCGACTCCTCACATAGTGCACATACATGGGCTCCTTCATCTAGAGTAGGGTAGCATGACTATGGCTCTATACTTAGCGAGGTTCAATGACCTCTCACGTTACCCCACAAATATGGTGCGAGACCCATTCTTCAGGGCCAGAACATTGAGTAGGGGATGAGGTGAGAGATCAGGGCTTTGATAAATTCACTCTGCATCCCGACATAGGTGGGGGTGTTAGAGGGAGCCCTCTTAGTGGCGAGTTTTCTTGCTGAGTAGTCACCAGCAGAAAGACCTGCCACCAGTCGTCACATAGTAGAGTCTTCAGTCGATGGAAGCAGATAGATGACACAGAGGTCCAAGAGGACCCGACCTACAGGTGGACAACCGCATGATTCAGGGTCGGTTGTGCGGGGCCCCTGAGATAGAGCCAATATTTCCTAGAGTGGGCAGTGCTACGCATGCGGCGGGTAGGGTCACATAGCTCGTGACTGTCCTCTCACCATACATATGATCAGTATATGGTCGAAGGACCACCCATACAGAGAAAGAGATTCAACCGAGGAGGTCTGTAGGGAGCAGGTGGACGTGGCAGAGGAGCTGGTCATGTAGCTAGCGATGGGTGACGATTCGAGATGTTACCGCCACCACCACCAAGAGGTCCACCCCGACCACAGGGAGTAGGTGGAAAGGGGTGAGATCAAATCCAGGCAGCTGAGGCCTACGATCATGGTGCACCAGAGATGATATGAGGTACGATCTGTGTCTACTCCTCTTTAGCTGTAGTACTTATAGACACGGGTGACAGTCATTATTTTATTTCCACTGGCCTCATTCGGAACTCGAAGATTCTGATGGATCTGTTGGCTCGATTATTATAGCTAGATACACCTAATGGATAATATTCGATGATTATGCACTGATGTCGGTAGTTTGAGATAACTCTAGGAGGCGAAAGATTTGACTATCATCTCCAAATTGCGGCGTTGAGGCCTTATGACATCATCTTGGGTATGGACTGGTTATCTACTATCCATTCTCAGATTGACTATATTAGGAACAAAGTTTGGTTTGTCCCCATAGATGGGACTAGTTTTGCCTTCACTGACGAGGAGGGAGCCTTTTCAGTGCATGATAGACTTAACCAAAGGAGAGTGAAGCTGATCACTCATTAGTTAGCTATCCTTACACTCATAGAGGTTAATGTAGAGAGTCTGAGTTATCCTGTAGTGGTGGTCCAGTATGTAGATGTTATCCTTGATGATGTCCTAGGTCGACCTCCTCGCAGAGAGGTGCACTTTTATGTTGACCTATACCCCAGGACGACACCAATATCTACACCATCATATCAAATGGCTCTTTTGGACCTTTGTGAGCTGCAGGTATATCTTGTGGACTTTTAGGGGAAGGGATTCATTCAGCCCAGTTTTCTCCTTGGGCAGCCCCGATTATATTAGCCAAGAAGGTGAATGAGAGCATGAGGCTTTGTGCTGACTATCGGCACCTAAACTAGGTGATAGTGAAGAAAACTACCCACTTTTGAGGATTGGTGACCTTATTGATCAGCTGAATGGAGCACAATGGTTCTCAATGATAGAACTCAGATCAGGCTATCACCAGCTTAGAGTACGAGACAAGGTTGTGTAGAAGATGGACTTCATATGTCAGTACAACCATTATGAGTTCATGGTTATACCATTTTGTGTAACAAATGCTCCAACAGTGTTCATGGGACTCATGAATAGGATATTTCATCCATACCTTGATCACTTTGTAGTAGTCTTCATCGATGACATTATGATCTACTCAGCTACTGAGGAGGAAAATGCCTATCATTTGAAGGTAGTACTGGACACACTCTAAGACCACCAAATTTATGGTATGCTCTCAAAGTTCCAGTTCTAGATCTGAGAGGTTCAATTTCTGGGACATGTCATATTGGAGGCTGGAGTTCAGTGGATCCAGTGAATATTGAGGCGGTACTTGCTTGGGAGCCACCCAGGAGTGTGATGAAGATTCAGAGTTTTCTGGGGTTGTATGGATAGTACTGGAGGTTTGTGACAGACTTCTCCAGAGTTGTAGTTCCACTATCATCATTGACGAAGAAGGGGAAACCCTTCTTTTGGTCAATGAAATGCCAGCGGAGTTTTCAGGAGCTGAGGAAAAGGCTGACTAGAACCCCCATTTTGAGGCTTCCAAAGGAGGGAATAGGGTATATAGGATACTGTGATGCTTCTGGGACTGGAATCATATGTGTCTTGATGCAGGAGAAAGTAGTGATCACATATGTTTCTCGACAGCTGAGACAACATGAGTAGAACTACACTACCCATGACCTAGAGTTAGCATTAGTCGTCATTGCCTTGAAGATGTGGCGACAAAATCTGATGGGTGAATGTTTTACAGTCTACTATGACCACAAGAGTCTCAGGTATATCTTCTCTCAAAAGGACATAAAAATGAGACATCGACGTTGGCTTGAGTTACTCTAGGACTATGACTTCCAGATAGTCTATACTCTTGGGAAGTGGAATGTTGTAGCAAATTCACTCAGTACGAGGTCTGGTATACAACTACTAGGAGAGGTGACAGAGCAGTAGGCCGCTTTGCAGATATCCTTCATGTAACGTGATGGAAAATTTTCCCTTCGGTCTCTTACAGTCCCTCCCCCACATCTTTAACGAGTTAGGGAGGCGTAGTGTGGGGACGCTGATTGTGTGGAACAACATGCTCAGATATCTATAGGATATGTAATTGATGGATTTTCTGAAGGTGGGTAGCAAGTCATCCTCTTCAGAGAACATACCATGGTACCAGTGTCACTTTAGGAGGAAGTGTTGAGGGAGTTCCACACATCCCCTCTAGCAGTACATCCATGAGTGGTGAAGATGTACCAGGATCTCTGACAACAACACTGGTGGTAGTGAATTAAGAAAGCAGTAGCAGAGTTTGTTTCTCAGTGCCTCACTTGTCAGCAAGTGAAGGCAGAACATCAGGCACTAGCAGGCTTGGTCAGCATTTATAGGTCCCATAGAGGTTGTGGGATCAGATATCTATGGACTTCATGATATTATTTCCACATACATCTAGAGTTCATGATTCGATTTGGGTGATCGTTGACCAGCTAAACATACTACCCCAATTCTTACCAATTAGAGAGAAGGGTTCAGTGGAGAGCTTGGGACGCCTCTATGTGCAGGATATTGTATATCTACATGGAGTACCCTCGACGATTGTCTCCGATTGTGATGTATATTTTACTTCCTGGCTATGGAAGGGGTTGTAGGATGCTCTCGAGATGCAACTTTGTTTGAGCACTGCCTTCCATCTTTAGACGGATGGTCAGATTGAGCCGACCATTCATACCTTTGAGGACATGTTGCATTCTAGTGTCATCAATTTCGGTTGCTGCTGGGAGGATCACATTCCATTGTTAGTGTTTTCATACCACAACATCTATCACTCCACCATTGGGAAGGAACCTTTTGAGGTGTTGTACAGGTGACCTTGCAGATCACCCTTGCGCCGGACAGACCTAGGGGAGTCAGCACTAGTGGGACCAGAGAAGGTACGAGCTACCACATAGAATGTTCAGATCATCTAAGAGTGGATGAAGATGACACAGGGAAAGAAAAAGTCATATTCCAATAGGAGACGGAGACCTCTGGAGTTCGAGGATGGTGACCACGTTTTTCTATGTGTCTCTCCTTGAAGAGGTTTGTAGAGATTTGGTTGAGGCGGCATGTTATCTTCATGATTCATCGGATCTTTTTAGGTCCTCAGTTGAGTTGGAAAGGTGGAATACCACTTATCTCTTCCACCGTAGTTTCACCGAGTGCATGACATATTCCACATATCCCAGCTGTGGATATAGGTGCATGACCCTTCTCACATCATCGACCAAGGTGAGATGGGCATCAAAAATGGGGATAATTTTATGGAGGTTGTAGTAGATATTGAAGATAAACCGAAGCGGGTCCTTCTTGGATGTTCTATACCTCTGGTGCGCGTTCTCTAGAAACACGGGAACCTACATGAGAGCACATGGAATCGGGAGACTCAGATGCGTGCTCAGAACCCCGACTTGTTTACTTAGTTATGAGTTGTGTCTTACAAGGACATAAATCCCTAAGGTGGGGAGAATGTAACGACCCGGAATTTCTATGTATTTTTTTTAAACAAATAAAAATTTTACGAGTCCCTAAAAAGTGACGGCGCATAATTTTGAGGCCCGGAGTTCCCAAAATGAATTTTTGAACATTATTTCAGGTACGTTCAGTAAACGTGCGAGCGGGTTTTTCTAACTTTTGAACCGGTGCATGGAATTGAAATATGAGGGAACCATTGAACTCGTAGTGCCAGTATTCGGTTAAGGAGACCTTCAACTCAACCTCAGTAGGTCGAGGGTGGAAATTATATTTTCACATATTCATGAAATAATAAAATTTAAAAAAAATGTGTAGCTTTTATTATTATTTTTATTCCATGTGGATGTTGAGAAGTGGGAACCACCATACCTAAACCTCCCATGACAGGTTATGATGGTGGGGACCACCTGAACTAACCTCCCATGAGAGTTTATTATGGTGGGGACCACCTGTGGAATGAACCCGTTGAACTCCCCTTTAATGGAGAAACCCAAAAAACTTCCTATTACATGTGGGAGATCATCTTTAACTCCTCCAACATTTATTGTGCCAACCCAATTTAATTAATTAGTCTATTTTGAATTTGTGAAAACAAACTAAATAATAGATATCATAATCTATTTTCTTGGGCTACCTTTTCATTTTGGAGGAATTGGAGAAAATGTTGGAAAAAGAGAGAGCATTGGAGAACTTGGGAGAATTATCTCCAACAAAGAACGCCAACGAAGAACGTCGACCTCGACTTCGACTAACTTCCTCAGGATATCCTCAAATGTGGGACGTCATTAATCGAAGATCATATTCCCCTCCCTAATGTTGTCATCTTATCCCTCATGATCTTGGTCGATGAATCAAACGAGGTAGGGGGTTAATATTAAATTCTTGAATCCTCTCGTTTAATTTCCTCGTTCTTAGAAATCATGGCGAACGTGGATCAACCAAAACAAGCTGTCCAAAAATCTAATTAAATTGAATAGTTTTTTGTTTTTGAATCCTAATTTTGTTGAGACTCTTGAAAAGGCTCTAACGAGGAGGGTGCATGCCAAACGAACATGGCCGGACCCCTCTAACGTTCTTCCTTATTGTGTTCTTTGTGATGGAAGAAAGTGGATTACACTACGATGACGAATGAAGAGAGTGGCCGCCCGAGCTGCTGCCACTCGAGCCACCGTTGTTGTCTGCAGCCAAGCCACTGCTCGCGGCCTCACCGCCCAAGCCACCGCCGTCGTCCCCAGCCGCGATCCAACTTGAGTCGCCGCCGCCATCCCTGGATGAGCCGCCGGCCAAACCGCCATCGTCATCTGTAGAAGAGTCTTAGCTCGCGACCTTGCCACTATAGATGCCACAACCGTTCGTAGTCCCACTACACCGCCCGTTTCCATGCCAAGACACTGTCGAGCCCAGCCACCCTTGCTGAACCCCTTGTCCGAGCCACCCACGTGGCACCCCTGGGCTGAGCCACCCTCGCGGCATCCTCCGTGGCCGAGCCGCCCCATGACTGAGCCACCCTCATGGCACTCCCTTCGTCCCTCCTCGGCCTCTCGCTGCCTGCCGGACTGTCGTGTGGGGTGGGTACCCAGCCTCGGTTGGGCCACCCAGCGGTCCGGGCCGGACCCAGTGGGATGGGTCAGGTCCACCTAGACCGGGTTGGCCCAGGCCGTTTCGGTCCGACATGGTCGGACTGGACCTGGACCCACTAAGACCCATTTACGCTCTTTTGGCCATAACTTTGGCATTGGACTTCCGTTTCATGAACCGTCAGCGACACTGGTAAACTAGGAGAGATACGGTCTTTTTGAGTATAATCTACTAGAATTTGTTGATTATTATGGGGTACTATCAGGTTGGATCGAGCATAATTCAACTGGCCCCCCGTGACTAAAATGCTAATAACTCACAGACCGGGCATCTGATTGATGCACCTTCTGTTGCGTTGAGACCCCTATAATGTGGCAGTACTTTGAAATAATTCTTCAGGGGACATCGTGGAAGTTGGAGAATAAACCAGTAGTTTGGGGAGCAGACTCTGCCGGAGACGAGTAATCCTAGTGGGGAAACCCAATAGCTGGTTGTGACGAGAAGATCTCTCTCCTAAGATATCATGTGTGGGTCTTCTCCAAGTGATATTGTATCGGTTAGCTACAAAGATCATGTGTGGGTTAGCACCTAGTGATCCTATGTGGGTTAGATCCTAGCGATCCTATGTGGGTTAGCTCCAGCGATCCTGTGTGTGTTAGATCCTAGCGATCCTGTATGGGTCAGCTTATAACCATCCTTTGTGGGTAAGCTCCTAACGATCCTATGTGGGTCGGCTCCAGAAATCCTGTGTTGGTCAGCTTATAGTGATCTTATGTGGGTCAGCTCTTGTGATCCTGTGTGGGTCAGCTCCTAGCGATCCTTTGTGGGTCAGCTCCTGCGATCCTGTGTGGGTCAGCTCCTAGCGATCCTTTGTGGGTCAGCTCTCAGCGATCCTGTGTGGGTCACCACCAACTATCATGTGTGTGTCCTCTACTAGCGATCCTATGTGGGTAAACTCCTAGATATCCTGTGTAGGTAAACAGTAGATCCTCTTAATGCAATAATATGATTCAGTATTTATAACTAATAATATTTACTACTGTACCTAAAGATATACCTCTTGTGAGCTGAGTCAGTACCTCTGTGTTATCCTCATGATTAAGATGGATTATTTGAAAACACAGGTATATGTATGGCCATATACCTAAGTAGGGTTATCTGTTGAATTCATACTTGGTGGTTATCCTTTTTGGATTTTGTGAGACTTTGAGGGTCTCGGGGTCCCTACTAAGTATCGTTATACTCACCCATGCATGGGCTATGCCTGCATCTTGTTGTGTGTTTAAAGTTTATAAACGCAATGCCTTCCCGGTTTTAGGGAATACGCCTTTCGTTGCTAGTCGCCATCCCCTGGCCTATGGAAGCCCGACTTGGGGTAATCATGGCATGGGCCCTGGGGGATAGGTCGTGAAATTATGAATCTATGACCTTTTGGTCATGAAATGTGTCTCTAAGCTTACAGGCCTTGTAAGGGTACACCTTATACCCTTAAAAGGGGTATTATCATAAATAATAATAATAATATAAGGCCTTTAGTCCATGAAGGCAAAAAAACAAAAAATTAATACAAATAGATCAGGGCATGCTCTAAAATCAATGTTGCCTCTAAAAAATCATAAAATGAGCAATGGAGGGGAATTTTAAAGAGATCGATGAAAAGTATTTTTTAGAAAATAAAATAGCTCATAATGTGGAGGATGAGGTGGAAGACACCCAAATCTAGGAGGTCATGAATATCAAAATTTTAACCTAGGAAGACACATACATGGAAGGGCGGGAAGTTTCATCAATCATAGTCAAGTAAAAATATCAATGCTATAATTTTCCAAAATATGTAAATTATATAATTGAATTTTAGAGTATGAAACCCATAGATAATTTCATCGATGACACCAATATAGTTGGAGCAAGGGATGTTACTAGAGAGTATCTTATGTTTATTGCAAAAACATCAACAACAAAAATCAATAAATGATGTTTCTTCCCTCTTATTCTATTAGCTATATGAAAAGATAGAATAAATTTTTTATGAACATATATGAGATGGTTTAAAGCATAAATATAGATTACACAATATTAAACATTACCATTTATCATCCCTAGGAACAAGATTTGATTAAGGGTACTTTTATTAGTGAGAAATAACAGGGATTAAAACACCCCTTTGTCAACGCTTTTTTAGTGTATATAAATGTATCATTTAGAAATGATTTTAGAGAGAGTTGATAAAATGAATATTTTTAAAAATAATTTTATATCATTAAAAGCATAAATTAATATATTAACTTCAATATGAATATAAAATATTTTATTATATGTGATTTATAGAAGACTAAGTATGCATTTAAACTTAATACCTATGATGTCTAGTGTAAATAGATTATAAAATAATAAAAAAATTAATATTAATTAAAAAAATTATATTTATAATTAATTAAAAATCATTTAGTGTTAATTTAATGATATAAAATTTTAATAAATTGTTTAACGATTTAAGAGAAGATTAAAACATGACATGAAATTGAAACTACTATAACTTTTGATCCATGTTCCCATTTAGGCTATAACATATATCAAATATAAAATTGGGGAAAAATATATGACATGGTGTCTCTAGGGAAACCTAGTTAGTGTTTTTAATAGGAAAAAAGGCCCAGAAGACCTCTAGAACTATGTTTTTTAGGGGGTACCTTAATTTTTGAATATTTGATTAAATTTCATCCTTGTCTAAGGAACTATTCATATCATTTATTGTGTAGACTAAATTATTTTTTAGGAATTATAGATATTATAGAGTTTAAAATTTAACTTTTTCATAATCTACTGTTAATTATAATTATATATATATATATATATATATATTTAGGTATTTACATATAATAAATCAATTGTACAAATAAATATTTAAATAAATTTAAATAAAAATATATTTTAAAATATATATACCATATGAAAATAAATTATTATTATTTATTTTATTTATAATAAAATATTACATTTTTTATTTATAATATAAAAATAATTAATATATATAAATACATATACATATACAAGTAATGTTTTTATATAAATATGAGCGTGTTAATAAAAAAATATGTATAGTTATGTTTATATTATAATATATGTAAATAAATTTATATATGTAAATGAATACATATATATAAATATTTCTGTGTGTATGTTTTAAATATAGATGTGTACGTGTGTGTAATATGTGCGTGTATGTGTGTGGAAATATTGGGTAGATACATCATATATAATTGTATATTTAAAAATATATCATTATCATTAAATATACTATTTAAATATATTTACAGTAAATATTTATAAATAAATTTTAGAAAATTAATATCTAAATATACAATTTTATGTAAATTTTTATAAATTTATATATAAATATATAAAAATTTAAATATATATTAAGGTATATATGAAATTTATATCTAAAAATACAATATATAGAAATATTTTAAAAATTTATTTAAAAATAATTATATAAATTTGTACAATTATATGAATAAAAATATAAATAAAAACAAATTATATATATATATCCTAAAATATTAAATAAATCTTGATTGTGTTTTGGAAATGCATTAATACATTAAGGTCGAGGTCAGTGGTCTGATTCCAGTCACGAGTAAGGATGCATGGTGTGAAAAACACTGATAATGGGCTTGGAAAGCACTAATAAAGGGGGAGGGATATAGCAAGTCATGTTAGGTGTATGGGAGAACATAATGATGATAAATGGGGGTTACAGTGCTGATAAAAGAGTCATGTTGAATGATTTTTTTTTAATTTTTTATATTTTCATCTATACTAAACAATAGTGCTAATACATCCCACCTTTATCATCTCAAAACAAAATCATTAATAAAGGTCACCATTATCCTAATTATGAAAATAACATATAATGAAACTCATTATTAGTGATAATAGAGATCTGATAAATATGGTATTTTCCATCACTTTTCATTTTGGTCTCATAATTGGGGAATTTATCAAAGCGTTCCCTAGTGCTGATAACAGTTGTAACTTTTATGGTCACCTAATATGTTACTGATTTTTTTTGCGCAGAATAATAACATTTATAGAACTTTTAATATCACAATATGTGATTGTGAGGATATATTTCATATTTTTATCTCTTAATAATATATGTCCAAGGAAGAGTATATATTCTAAAAAAAATTGATGGAAAACATATGTTCATCTTTGATGTATATAATGTACCTAACATGAAGACCAACATCTTAAGTATCTGGAAATTGGTGGAGAAATTCATTCACATAATACTACATAATATGAAAATTGAAACATATTATGAAAAAGGATGTATGGTCCCAATAGTTCCCCTGATTAATAACTGCATCTACTCTCTTTTAATCCACTTTGATGTATAGTAATGTCTGAAAGAGATGCATAATGATAAAGCTAGGATATGGGATATCATGTATGTAAATTTAAACATTTAATTTTTAATATTATTAATAAATAATACTATTTTTAATGTGTATACTTACATAAAACATCAAATTCAAATTTTTTAATGATATATTGTCAGTAAGAAAAATTAAAACAACTTTTCAAAGAAGGAAAATTAGAGATCTACTATGCAACTCAAGTTAGTCCACAACAATGTGTGTGGTCCATTGAATCTGAAATCAAATATAAAAGGGGAGTAATTTATAACATTTAAGGATGATTATATTTTGAATACATGGATACAATTTATCAATGTAATGTCTAAAGTGTGTTGCATATTCATTGAATTCGTAGAACTAGTGGAAAATTAAAGCATCTATCGAATAAAAAATTTGTCTTCCAACCAAGGTGGGGAGTAAACCTATGATGGTTTTTAGAAGTACCTCAAGAAACATGGAATTAAAAACTAGTAGAAATTGACTTACACACCTCAACACAATGGAGTAGTTGAAAGAAAAAAATCGAACTTGTGTGGACATGGTAAGATGTTTTTTTGAAACATAATGTAGTTACCAAGACATTTTGGGATGAATTGTCTTTCTATACGGTGTATCTACTCAATAGATTCCCAAAAAATATGTTAATGAAATGATTCCAAATAAATAATTGGTTACTCACAAACCTAAAGTAAGTCACCTTATATTTCTCATCTCTATTTACTAATTCAGGATCCAGAATGAAAAATGAAGAAAAAAACATGATTATAAAGGAGTGAAGTGTATCCATAAGGGATATAGAAATTGATAAGCAGGATAATACTTGTATAAAAAAATCAATAGGAATATCATATTCTACATATATTTTATCTTTTAAGAAAATGAGTCATGAAAATGGAAACAATATTATGATTTAAGGAAGATACAACTCACTTTAGAAGAAGAATAAAATGTTGATGGAATACCACAAGAGGCACATGGAGTTTAAGAATCAATAATTCCATATCAACATAATTCTACATCAGAAGGTATTGAATAAGAACGTTCTTATATATAACCCCAAAAATATTGAAGTCGTGAATAAATTATGAAACCATATGACCAATATAAGAGAATTTCAATTTGTAATTCCCCTTTGAATTTTCTATTCATGTGATCATTAGGGAATCTAAATCCAATGAAATATAGAGGAAATAAATTAATGAAAAATCCATTCCATGAAGAAGAAAAAGACATGATATTTAACACACCTTCCAAAATAATTCAAAAATAATTTGTGTGTGTGGGTGTTCCAAACCAAGAATATTGATCAAGGTGAATTCCAAGGTTACAAATTGATAATCATCACTAAATGGTATACAAAAAAGGAAGGCATTTACGATGGTGATGTATTTTCACTCATTGAATGTATTGAGATGATCCTATTATCAATCATAATATCCAACCAAAACAATCAGAAGATAAATTACCTAGATGCGAAATCATCATTTCCAAATACTATTTTTGAAGATGTAATATATAATGATCATCCACGAAGATTCAAGAATAATTTTAAACAAGGAAAATGAAAATGATTGAGAAGAAAGGAATATAAATTCAAGTGGGAATTTTGAAAAAATAAACTTGTTTTTAAATATGTATGGGAATAACATTAATGCTGCAATGTTATGGGTTCCATTACCAAATTTGGAGAGTATATTATAGGAGAAATAAATTTTTTTATTATAAAAATTAATTTATTCACAACAAATTTTTTAGTAGAAAAAAAATGAAGCATAAAATCAAGGAATTGGAATTTAATTTTTCAATAATAAATTTTTCCAAACCAATAATAATGGGAATTTCCAAGGAATCAACCCCTTACTTATATATTTTTTCAAGAAATTGATATGTTTTTTCTTAATTTATTATAACATGTATCCTTCTGCAAATTTATCCATGATATAATAAAATCCAATTTCATTTTTCTCTACTACAATCATAACTTGTGAGTTGTGTTTTTTTACTAAAAGTATTCTATTCACATTCATGAAACATATATGGGTTATACGGTTTAAATGTTCTGATGTAAGATATAGTTTGGAAATCATTCATGGGATTTAATTAAAGAAAGTTAGCCGTTATATTCATCCATGATCTACATACTCTAGATTAGAGAGAGGAAACAGTAAACAACCCTATCTGTCCACCTACAGTTAGTGAAGGAGAATCCACCCAAATTTCAAAATAATAATAATTGTAATTGTAATATATATATATATATCTTCAAATATATATATATATAAAGATATAATATTAAAACATGGATATATATATCATTTTTTAATTATTGGAAATAAATAAATTTGTGGGTTCCTATATATCCAATAACTTATAAAAATAATTAATTTTTGGTCATTGTCTAATTTACACAAGTGAATAAATAATTTTTTTCATTTTTCTATTTAGATCTCAATTTTAATATTTCAAATGTAAATAAATATCGTTTAAGGTGAATTTTCAGTATTTTAAAATATTATCCATCAATATTATCGACTATGTGGCTAGTGAAAATCCAAAAAGTGCCCATTACCTTATTTTCCGAAGTATATCACAATAGTGCCCTTGGCTGGGATATTTAGAGGCCCTATGACAATGTAATTTCAAATAGGGTTTTTTATGAAAGACATTGTGGGTAGTCTAGGGATTTTTATGATTGCAGATATGTATTAGAAGCAACCCATGGGACCTAAAATAATGTTTATAATTATTATGGCTCATAAAAATCAGTTTTTAAGCATGATATGACGGTATTATTATATTATTCATGAAAGGAATAAGTGAAAAATATATATAAATCATATTGGGAAAAGAAATAATTTTATAAAATTCCGGATGGTTACTTTTATCTAATAAACCAATTAAATAATAAATATCATTTATATTCATATATTGACAATGCACATATGGTGTGGAAATCACTTGGGCATTAAAGAAAATCGTGTTGAACCTTGATGTTTCATGGATGATTTATTTCTTCTTAAATTAGTTTATCATGAAATTTGATATTGGATATGGTGGTAAAATAAGATAGTAGTGGTTATGATATTCTTATTTCTCCCATTTTGTACCATAAAAGGGTATAATACGCATAGTTCGGTTCTAGAAAAGTGAGAGAATATTTAATGGTCAGTTATGAATATATGGAAAAACAATTTATTATATGATATACTACATTAAAAATCAATTTAAAGTTCTTCAGAGTTTTTGAATCACTGAGAGGGGGGTTAATTAGTTGTAATCTTCTAAAATTTAACCTCTCTTAAAATTAAACCATGAAACGTGTTAAAGATTTTATCCATTCTAACATCATAAAAATCAAAAAAAAATTCCTGAATGTTATGAAAGTAAAAAAGATTACCAAATATTTAGAGGTTTCATCCCCAGTTTGGGTGACTACATCCATGTAATGGATACTCCTTCCATTCCATTGAAATTCATTGTAATTTGAATTGAATACATTTTATCTATCAATAAGTTATTATGCTGACTCTTATTAGTCATAAAGCTCTCTTATGAAACTAATCCCAAAAAATAAAGAGTAACCTTATTAATATCACCAACTAAACTTGGGTTGTAAAATTCTCTATTCAATGTTCTTTGTTCGGTAAAAATCTATTCGGTGAACCTTTTAATTTTCTGAAATAATTCCCCCTTCTGTGACTCAAAATATATTGTTTCTATGATTGGTTCCTTGTATGATAAATAAAACCTTATGCCTCAAATCATTTTTGTGTTCAAATTTTGTGAAAAATAATCATTTATCTGAAAATTATATCTCTTACTCCATTTTCTTTTATATTCTTCTTACTCAATAAAGAAATTACATGGCGGGAAAATCACACATAAAAATAAATCTGAACTGTTATAGTATCTATATGATAAGAATCCTTCATCACTTTGGATCTCTTTTTCAGGTTTCAAAAATGAAGAACTCTCATACTATACTTTTGACCCTTCTATAGGCATGCACCTTGGAGAAAAGGTGGTAACTCAAATCAATATTCCTTCTTAACAAAAATTCAAATTTTAAATCTCTTACTTGTATAAAATTCAAAGGGATTCTTCTAAAAAATTCATTAACCTTATTGATTATTCTAAAAACACGGTTTCATTGAATTTTTAAAAACATACTTATCTAATCTATATAATAAACATTGATTGGATTATCTGAATAACATTATTCTAAATGGATTAAATTATTTTTATAAAGAGTATCCAAACACAGACTGGTAAATGATTCTCAGATGACCATCATAGAAATATATAAATTTGAATCATTATTCCAAAAAATTATAAACTATCATAATTCTATTTTTATTGAATTATGTTTTTATGCATGTTCTACACCTGCCCTCAATTTTCCATGACTAATTAGATTATTCTGATGAACTGAGCACTTCATCACACAATGATATTCATATGATTCCTTTCATCACAGATCTCAAATATATTTGTACATATTGATATATCTAATGAATTTAAATTTCTTCTTCTTGTAACTTAGCGTCTTCTCCAATATCATATAGAGAATGGATTAGAAAACTCACACTGATACATTTTTACAAGATCATCCATCCCATGACATCACATGTATTTTCCAAATTCTCATACATCTGATGGTAATTGTTTCAATCAAAATGAATTGTGAAAATCATCCTAGAGAAAATATTACTCTTCCACAAACACCAACAGATGCACTCACATCATTCTAAATTGATGTAATAATTTATCCTATTAATTAATTAAACCTTATATACCTTCCTTAAATCAATCTCTGCACATGTGCATCCAATGATATTCTTAAATATCTTACTAATTAACAAATAATTTGTTTTTCCTACATAACAGACATATATTTATATGAAACTATGGACAATTTATTTTTATTTGATGGACTCAATCTAGAGGCATTCATATATTATCTCTTCCTTTATCTTCATAATATCAAACATTGTATTCTAGTTTAAATATCAACTTATCATGTCTTGTACTGCACCATATTTTATTTCTTTCACTTTGTAAAAATTCATGTAAAATCATAAATATAGGCTTATTTCCCATATCTAACCAATCAATTCAACTATGGTCCATCCAATAAAAAATTATAGTTTTGTACTTAGTACAAACTCATCTTGTGTCATGAGTTTCTTCATGATTTTTGGAACATTTATAATAAAAATGAATCACATGACTTAGTAAGGAACCTTTCATAATTCTCTCAAGGAATGTTTCTTAACAGCTCCAACAACTCTTCCTTACCTAAGATACAAAAAAATTCACAAAAAGATATTTTGTAAATAAATACAAATCATGTTTCCAAAATAGACTAATGGATCCTCATTCATCCCCTTTGGATTTGTTGGAGACCTTTATAATAATATTCACATTATATTCAACAACTATTTTTTCTCTTTTTATCAAATCCCAACATTTTTCATAGACAATGTTATAACACCACACTATGAGATAAAGCTATGTATTTGAAGTTATTTAATACATTAATGACGTGAAATTTTTCATCCATGATGAAATAAAATCCCCCAAAATATTTTTATCTGCCTTTTTTTATGATAATAACTAATTTATATTATCAAAATATTTTTATATTGAGTTTCACATTCTCTCCCACTTTGAGAATAGAATTCAAATTATTATGTGGGAGATTAATTATAAACTTTATAAAATCATTAGTTGATGATAAGTATTTAGTTTTATCCATAGATCCAAAAATATTTTCCTTGTAATAAATATTTGGAAAAAAATATACAAGTTGATATTTTGTTGAAATTAAATAAAAAACAATTTTCCAACAATATCATTATATTTTATAAAATTATAATCTATATGAATTAATTTTTATCTAGAATTTTATACATGATTTTTTTAAATAACAATGGAACATTTATTGTCACAAATAATATTTAATGGTTTATAAACATTCACTATCAAATATTCTAGATGAAATTTCATCCATATTATTTTTGTACAAGCATGGTCGGTGAAAAAATATTCTAATTATGTTATTCTCATGATAGAATATCTATTCTTATTACTATTAGATATCATAAAATATTCCCACAAGAATAAATTTCATCATAATATTTATTTTCTATAATTAAAATATCTAGGCCAACCACCATCAGTTAACCCAAGAAAGTTCATCTCATTACTTCTTTTATACATCAACCCATAGTATGATGTTCTTTTAACATACCTTAGAATTATTTTATCTACAACAAATGTGATTTAATTGGATCAATATAATAAATTTCACATAATGTATCAACATATACAATGACTGGTCTTACAGTATTAAATTATAGAATTCTTGCTATCAACTTTCAAAAGTCTTTATGATTCATACTATTTCTTTAATTCATGTTTTCTCAAATTTATGAGAATTGAGATAGGTTTAGTAGTTATTTCGAATCTACCATGATTTTTTTTATTCCAACTCCTTTGCATAATTTTCTTGTCAAGGAATTATTTTTCTTCCCTTCTTTTAAATTTGTAATCCTTGAAATACTGTTACCTCCAAAAGTAATGGAATTTCAATTTTCTTCTCTATTTTCTTAAAAAATTCTTAAAAAGTTATATCCCTCTCTTTTTCAAATACAATATCATCAACATAAACAATGAAAATTAGGTTATAAGTAGTCATCTCATTTATATATAAGTTATTTTCAACATATTAACTATAAAATTCCGACTACTTTAGGAAACTGTAAATATTTGAGTACCTGGCTCGAGGGGGATATTTTATCCCATACAAATGTTTATTCAGTTTACATACCATAGTTCTAAATTTACTAATTACAAACCAAATAGTATTTTCAGTAAAATAATATTTTGGGATATCTTTATTTAATAAATATCACTTAACATTTAACTAATAATTTTTTTAATTTTGATGTGAAAAAACAACAACTTACATTCTTATAGCTTCAAGTATCTCTAAAGAAGAAAATTATTCTTCAAAATCAATACATTACACCTATGGGTAACTTTTACAAAACCATAAATATCTATTTCTTTAAATCTATACATGTTTGTTAATATTTTCTTAGCATCCAATTTATTCCTATCCAATGTATCATACGCATACCCAAACAAGTTTCCATGTTACATTTTTCTTAATCTGATATAAGTCTTCATTTATTTCATTTAACCACTATTTATGTTCGAATTTTTCTAAAATAGATTATGGTTCCATATTTCTGGTAGGTGATGTATAATTCACTAATCTCAATTTCCTTTTGTTCTAAACTATACATTTCTAATTTATAATTATTTTTTATATTGAAACTATTTTTGTGGTGTATGTAACGTATGATATTTTCTTCTTGTATCACTTTCTTCATCAGAAGATTATTAAAATCATATTATACATTTTTGGGCCCCTGGTCATATTACTTTTATTATATATGTGGGACATCCTCAATTTGTCATATAAAAAATATTCCTTATCATATTCAATGACTATATTTAAAGAAATATAATTTTCCATAACTTTCGTATCATAGGAATCATCAATGTTTTGTAATCATGAATTAAAAAACATGTAACTTCATAAATATAACATGCAACAGATGAAAATACCTTCCAATTATTTTTCATAAAACTTTTGGAGACATATATTTTTTATATTTTTTATGAATGTATAACATCCTGAGTTTTAAGTAAGATACACAATGTTCAATAACATACATGATACACTATATCAAGATTAAACAAACAACTAAATATTTTTATTTAATTGTTACCTTCATAACCTAGACATTAGAATAACATGAATGAATTTTATCAAATAAATTTTGAAAATATGGTTTACACATGTTTAAAAAAAGATTCATTGGTTAAAAAATTGATTACAGAATAAAGTGCAAAACCAATTTAATATAAAGGATTTGTTTTAAAAAAACTATTTTTAAAAAGAGAATAATTGTGTTTATAAAATCATATAAATTTTTATGGATTTTTATTTAATGAAAAATATATTTTATATATTAAATTTAATGATTTAAATTTATCTTATATGTTTTCTAGATATGATATAAGAAAAAATTCAAATTTTCAGACAAAAGAATTATTTTTCTAAAAATGTAGTTTGACCACATTTTGATGGAAAACCCTTTTAAATTATGTTTTTGAATCATTTACATGTTATATTTTAGAATATAAACTTTTTATTTATAACTGGTACATCAAAATTTACTTTGGATGAATTTTTGATATTATTATGATAAACATCATTTGAAAAAATGAGGGGATAATCCCCTTAGATTTAACAAAGAAAGATCTCCTTTTGAAGAATGGGAAAAGAAGAAAATAATTACAATGAAATAGTGAAAACAAAATGGACACCAAGGCCTTACCTAGATTTAAATTCCAAAAAAGAAATAGACATAAAAATGAGAACCATACAAGAGTATTTTCTGATAACTATCATGTTTTTAGGAATATTAAAAATACGCTAAATTTTAATTGAAAACAACTTTTTACATTGAGTTAATTTATATGATTAAATGATATTATTAAATGGTTTTCCAGAATAAATGGAATTTAGTTTTACCATTTATTATAACTTAGGTCATTTGTATTAATTCTATATTGAAATCATATGTAAAAACTTTTCAATATTATTTAATGTTTTCACATTTTTTTAAGAACCGTCTTTCCCATTTTGACAATGGGAATTAATTTTATATTCATTTCTTCCAATTCATCATTTTGAATTTGGAAAAATGGATTCTGTATTTTGAATTATAGGATTCAAATTTTGTCAATAGTTACCTTCTATTTTTGGACATTATGAATAGTAAATCTGTAATTATTTTTATTTACCATGGTTAAAGGGTAAATCTGGTAAATAATGGTAAAAAAATAATATTATAATATAAAACTACCCTAAAATGTGTCCTAATACTATTATACTATATATTTCTGATCATCATCAACCTTAGGAAAAAAATTTCATTTTGGATCAACTTAGGTGTGAAAATGACATTTTATAATATTTAATTTTGAAGAAAGTGGAAATATAACATAAACATGTATCTTTTAATAAAAAAAATTTAATATAAGAATATATAACTTATCTCTATGAGTATAAATAGTATTTTTAAATATATAAATATTTCCTACATCATGGTATTTTATATATAATTTTTAGACATTAAATAACTAAATTTATTTATAACACAATGATGATGTAGTGATTACCTTATTAATGAAAGATTCAAATAAATGATATTATAAAAATAAAAATAAATTTAATTTGATCATATTGATTCCATAAAAAAATTTATTGGATTATTTCGACATGTAATCTTTGATTTAATGTATTTGGTTCAAATTAATCATGTTTTCATGACTTCACAAAAATTAATTTCTAAATAGTGTCAAAATTGACATAAATGTGGTTTAGAAACTAATACTATTTTATTAAATTATTTAATGTTCCTAAAAATCCAAAATTCATCCAAATTACTTATATAATATTAAAAATCCAAATAAAGGTATACATTTAGATTGTTTTTCATTTTATAGTAACTATAGTAACCATATATTATGTAAATTCCAGATGATATGGTAAGAGTTAATGTTTTTGTCTATGGGGTAAAGCTAAATATAAGGTTACATTTGTGACAAACAAATGTCTAAAACATATTGGATGAGAGGATTTATACACATCCTCATCTCATCCTCAAAATTTATCACATTGGAACTATTAGAATTAAAAAAAAATTAAAATAAAATAATATTTAAAGACCCTCCTAAGGTGCCCCTCCCCCGTCTTATAAACGGTAATCACTACTACCCACTTACTCACACATCTAAAGCCCCTTTTATCATCTATATTTTTCTCAAATAATCTAAAAACATTACTTATTTACACTTATAAGACTTTCCTTGTGTAGAATCCAATTTAATAAATCCTTTTGGCTCAAATAAAAATAAGATGCCCTATTTATTGGTAACATCTTGTATCAAGTTCCATTCCTTTATTTTCCTTCTCCACCCACTATGCTCTTCTTCTTATATTATTAGATAAAAAAACCAATATCCTAAATAATCTAGATTATTTTTATGATAATTATTCTATATACACTCACACACACCTCCATCTAATGGATACAAACATACAATTTCTGTGTACGATGTACTACTACCAAACGAAACGATGATTGCCCAATTTTCTCTGACCACATATCATGGTGGCCATTAAGATGTCTCTATATTCATATATGATGTATATTATATTTATATTTACTGTAATATTCTTTAATTTTTTTAGGACATACCTTTTTTCAATCCACAAGGTGTAAATGCCACAATTTCATTTGAGGAAGTTGAGACTACCGCCCCCTCAATATGATTTTAATCATTCATGAAACACATAGAATGTATAAAGGATGGAGTTAATGATGACATGTAACATATATAACATATATATTATACTGTAATTATAATATAACTATGTATAATATAGTTTTCATTCCTTTAATATGGGAATGAAATTAATGTATCCATCATGTGTACGTACGGCCTATAATCTCCATGAACGGTGAATTTCATTTATTATCTCCAAATATTATGGATAATATATATATATATATATATATATACTGTATATATATGATATTTGAATCATTAATAATAATAGTCTAGAGATGTTGGGATTTTTACTACATAGACAATTTTCACCAAAAGAAACTCATTTTCGACACAAGTACTGAATATTGACAAAATGACCTATATGAACATAAATAATTGTGTAATATTTATAACATGTTAATAAGTAATATAAAAAGATTAATAAACTATAAAAAGTATCTAAATAATGTATAATTTAAATTATATTTTTTATTCCGGAACATAATGATTCTACATGATGAGTTGGATTTACGGTAAGGTAATTTATAAACCCAATTTCCACTCATTGGGTTTTATCAATACTTTGTCAATTATATTATGCCAATATTTTGTGTGGAATCACTATTTTTTATTTTTTTTCATGTCCACTTCCCATTGCGTGGATATACTATGGCTACACATAATCACCCCATTGATAAATTATTACGTCATTTATAATAACTTTATAAGGGAAATCAAAACTCAATCTCATTTTATTGAGATAAATATCCATGTCATTTTTTTTGTTTTTAAAATATTATGTGTGAATTACCTCTGATTGTTTTACAGTAAATATCCATTTATATTGGGTGTATTTATATTTTTCACTCAAAATTATTTTATTTATTTATCCTCATTCTAAGGATACAATATTTGTAAGTGATTTCAACTCAATTTACATTTCATTGAGGATTATTTTTTTGTTTACCACCAATTAAGATTTATATGGTGTATATACTAACCTTTTACATGTTATATCTTGAATCTCTTTATTCTCATGATATTATAAGTTTTTTTAATTTTTTTTCTTAAATTACCTTTTCATGTATTGTCTCATGTGTTAAAGGACATCGTCTCAATATCCTTTCATTGAGGAACATTTTGATAATGTACCCCTACTTTTTTTATATGGTGTATCATCAAACCTTTGACTTTTAATTTCATTCAAAGGGAATATTTTTTCTATGAAGTGTTTTACTAAACTAAAAAAAGGAATGTTTTAATGTATGCGGTGATAATGACTCCTCCACCACCGTAACTATTATTTGATATTTGGATTTCACTATAATACTTAATGATTTTAAAAGGAAAAAAATCCATTATTACATTTTTTGGTGCTTTGGAATTGAAAATGGTTTTGAAAGTGTATTTACTATTTCAATATCTTAAAATGATTTCTTGTTATTAAAAATGAAATTTTATGAGCTAAATATTGACAATTTCAATAATTTAGGTTTTCTGGTTATATAATGATACTTGGACATTTGATGGGTGGTTACATGATTAACCAATGACAATTGGTTACGTTATAACCTCTAATGCATTGGGTATAGATGTTAGATGTATGGTTATTCCATTTACTGATATGCATGGAAGTCAACCATATGGTTATTCCATTTATGTATGTTTTTGTCATAAATTACCATTATATGTTATATGTTTCTTTATATTTGTTTATGGTAATATTTTGGTTATAGAAAGGGTAAGTAATGATCTTATATTTAGTGAAGTATATTTTCTACTTAATAAAGGTAAAAAGTATTACATTATGAAAAATTATTCATGGTTTTCATGTTTTCCCATGACTAAGAATTTTTCTTCTTTGTGTATCCATTACTGAGGTTTTTATGCACATCCTTTGTTTTGAAATGTTATTCATGGGACATAAAGAAGTATAAAGTCTTGTATGGGATCAAGGAGAAATTATGATGTAATACCATGGAGTGATTCAATGTTTATTTTTAAAGAGTTTTTGTTTTATGAAAAAAAATGGATAGTGATTATAAGTTTCTACTTGTAATATTCAAGTTTTGATATATGATTTATGACCTAATTCTATAAAAATATAAACATGAAAGGATCCTCTAATTGAATTTTTGACTTATCTAAATATTATTTAACAGTTAAGGCTGGGCATTATTGTTGGTATTAGAGGATGGTTTTGAAAACATTTGGGATTAGATGTATTGGATAACCACATGGAACTCTCTATGTCTATTTTTTCTGTTAAATCCTTGTTTTATAACGTTTTCAAATAAAGTTAAGTCCATTACAAGTGGATGGAGGAGGATATCAAACACCATTTCTATCTCTTCCTAATAAAATGCTTACAATAATTATTGATCATTCGTGTTCGAATGATTGTGAAACATTTTCAAG
The DNA here is from genome assembly GCA_963277665.1 of Viscum album. NCBI lineage: Eukaryota > Viridiplantae > Streptophyta > Magnoliopsida > Santalales > Viscaceae > Viscum > Viscum album. The sequence continues at coordinate 1,626,971,990 of OY728121.1, read as the reverse complement.
CATACAACTCACTTTCAATTAGTTGTTTGAGATATCAAGAACCTCCACTATACCTCAATACCATCGTGGATCATGGGTTGTATTTAATAAAATCATATTTTCTCAATATTCTCTTATTTTCATGGAAGGTAAATATTATCAAGAAATTTTATAATATTTCACCTTATCACAAGGATTTGAAGAAAATTATTATTTTGAAAAAGGTGTTGAAGAAGGAGATACTTGAAAAAACCTATTTATATTTATTTTAAAGTATAATCTTTTGGAAAGTGCATATGGTATTTTAGGAGGACCATTTATTGAAATATTCAAATCAAACATGGTCCAACTATTTTATAAAAATCATGTTTTATCAGATGTTTTGAAATTATATGTCATAAATGACTATTTTCCAAAACTATTTTTCTCCGAACACCCATATAACCCATGTTGTATAATGTGTATTTGGATAAAGGAGGGAAATTATTTTAAAGATCTATAAATAATTTTTTCAATGCATGGACTTTCAATCTACATGAAAAAGATGGCAATGAAACTAGGTGGACACCATGATCAGTGTACGATGTTATTTCTTTGGGAATAGTTTTATTTTATCATATGGAGGTAAAATAAAAAAAAATTCAATATATATTAGACTTCATGAATTAATATGTTGACTTTATTAAGAGTTGGGATGAAAATGAGAGGTATAAGAAAACCGTTGAGGTTAAAACATGATAGGTATATATTTTAGATTTATAAAAGGAACAACCCACAAGATGCATTACAACCCAACTCATCTAACAAGGCTACGAGAATAGAAGTATGACATATTATTTTTAGTTAAATGATTTCATGGATCAAGATTATGTTTATTTTAAGAACTTATCTTTTATCAAATGGATATCCTTAGTATTGTAAAATGATTTGTTTATTAAGTGATTAATGTTATTTTGCAAGATGTTCGCTCATTTGCGAACACTACAAGCCTAAGGAAAATAGATTAATATGGGATTTCATTTGAGGCATAATGGATGAATTTTATTTTGTATGAATGTATGTTATTATTTTTTATATATGGAGATTTGGGTTATTTATGGAAATTATTAGCCTATTATAGAGAATATGTGACTAGGATAATTACATTTAAGTATGAGAATTTTAGAGTAGTGGATGTTATTTAGAGATAAATGTTAAGATTTATCATGGAATACTACATGATCAAATACTTCTGAATCTGGGGTTTCAATTTTCATTTGTATTATTTTGAAGAATTAGAAGGACAATGTTTTATTAAATGGTCTTTACTGAGCATTGGGTATTGTTTGTTGAATTTTTGAGATTAAGAGTAGAATTTATTTTAATAAAGGATTATTCTATTTAGGGGATTATTTGATCTTTTACTAACCATTTTGGTTTTTGGATAATGTCTAAAGACCGGGAAAATATATAGATTATAATTTTGGGGACTTTTATATTCTCTAGAAGTTGATTCTAATGCTTTAGTTGTTAACAAGTCATCTTGAATACTCATCATTTGGGGAAAATATGAGTTTATTGAAGATATTTATTAAAGGATAAAACTGTACATGAAAAGTATGTATGTTTCCTTATGTTCTTATTATATTTCTAAAAATAATTCCTCAACATTATGAAAAAGACCTTAAATTTATTTTCTATTTACTTTTAATATTTGTAAATCAAACACCATTTATCCCATCATAATTTTATGGTTTCATAGTTTTAAACATTCTTGTAATCATGTTTTATATCACTCTACATTATAGAAATATCATTAGTTTCTCTTACATATCCATACTTTCCTATATGAGATGCTAGTATGTGTTATCTCAGGTGACCTTTGTACTTATCATTCTTTCATTTAAAGTGATAGTTTTATTGAATCTTTTTGTGATGTGAGATTTTCAATGAAATTATAGATCCAAATTTAAAAATTTTGAGAATGTAATTTCTAAAAATGGGGAATCATATAACATCCCTAGTTTTAAGAATGAAACACTATGTTCAATATGATACATGATACGCTACATCAATCTTAGAAGAACAACTAAATATTATTATTTTAATGTTGTTGTTATACCCTAACAATTAGAATAACATGAATTAATAGAATCAAATTAATTATGAAAATATATTTTACACAAGTTTAAAAAATGAATCATTTGTTACCAAATTTATTATATAAGGAATTAAAAAAACAATTTTCTATAAAGGTTGAGTTTTTATGAATACCTATTTTCGAAAGATAATAATTGTGTTTATAAAATCATATCACTCATTATAGATTTTTATTTAATGATAATTATATGTTATTTATTCAATTTAATGTTTGAAATTCATCTTATATGTTTTCTAGATATGATATAAGAACAAATTAAATTTTTTAGAAAAAAGAAGTATTTTTCTAAAAATGTACTTTTACTGACTTTTGATGGAGAACACTTTTTAAATATAGTTTTTGACACATTTATATTTTCTATTTCATATTATAAACTTCTTATTTATAATATGGTCATAAAAATTTACTTTTGATGAATTTTTGATATTTTTCTAATAGCTATCATTATTTATGAATAATAAAAATACGATAAATTTTATTTGAAAACAACTTTTTACACTTTGAAAATTTATATTGTTAAATAATATTATTCAATGGTTTTAAAGTATAAATGGAATATATTTTTATCATTTATTATAATTTAGGTCATTTTTATTAATTCTATATTGAAATAATATTTTAAAACATTTCAATCTTTTGTAATGTTTTGACATTTAAAAAAACATGCCTTCTCGTTCTCACAATGGGAAATAATTTTAAATGAATATATTCCAATTAATTGTTTAGAATTTGGAAAAATGGATTCCATATTTTTTACCATAGGGTACAAATTGTGTGAATCAGTATCTTTTATTTTTGGACATTATGAATAGTAACTTTTGAAATTATTTTTATTTACCATGGTGAAAGTGTAAATCACGTAAATAAGGGTAAAAAATAAAATTATAATAATATAAAACTACCCTAAAAGATTTAGTAATCCTATAGGATGAGAGATATCCAACCATGAACATCCTTAGGACAAACTTTTGGCTTTTTGGATCCACATAGTTTTGAAAATTACACTTTATAATATTTATTTTTAAGAAAAGGAAACATAGAACATAAACATGTATATTTTACTAAAATAATTTTAAAATCGGGTTATATAATAGATATATATGAATATAAATAGTCATTAAAGAGATAAAGTTATTTTCTACATGATGGTATTTTATTTATAATTTTTAGGCATTAAATAAATTAATTTATTTATAACATAATGATGATGCAGTGATTACCTTGTTAATAAAAGATTAAAACACATAATATTATAAATAATAAAATTAATGTAATTTAACATTTTTATGAAATCCGTGAATTTTATGGATGATTATTTCATGTTATATTTGATTTAATGACTTTTTTTATGGAAGAAAGTTTTTATGACTAACAAAAACAATTTCTATATAGTGTCAAAAATGACATAAATGAGTTTTAAAATGAATATTATTTCATTAAATTATTTAATATCCCTAAAAATCAATGATTCGGACAACTATCTTATATAATGTTAAAAATTTAATTAATGGTCCACTTTTGGTTCTATTGGAATTTTATATTAAATATAGTAACCATATACTATGAACATACAAGAAGATATGGTAAGAGTTTATGATTTTAAATAATGTTAAAGCTAAAATATAAGGATATATTTGTGACAAAAACATGTATAAAACTAATTAGTTTATATGATTTCTACCCATACTAATCTCATCCTCAAAATATATCACTTTGGAAACATTAGAATACGAAAATCAAATTAATAAAATAATATTTGGTGATTTTTTTAAAGTACCCCTCCTCCATCTTATAAAACGGAATCACCTATACCCACCTACTCACACCTCAAAATCCCCATGGATTTTCCAAATTATGAACACATAATCATCCAACATACCTCCTTTCCATCTAAAGGACTTACCTTGTGCATAAGGAAATTCAATAAAGCCTTTTTTCTCAAATCGAAAGAAGTTACCCGATTTAGATGTAACATCTCCTCTCAAGTTCCTTTCCATTATTTTCCTTCTCCACATCGTAGGATATTATTATTAAATTATTAGATAACAACACCAATATCCTAAATATACTAGGTTTTTCTTATGATAATTATTTGATCTACACTCACACACACTTCATTTTAATGGATATGAGCATATTGTTTCTGTGTACGGTGAACTACTGCCACACAAAATGATATTTGTTCTATTTTCTCCTACCATATCTCATGGTGGACATTATGATTGGAATATATTTATATATGATGTATATTATATTTATATTTTCTCTATTATTCTGTGTTTTTTATTTATTACATAGCATTATTCTTTCCATAATATGTAAATACCATAATTTCATTTGAGGAAGTGCGGACTACCACCCCCTCACCGTGATATCACTTGTTCATGACATACACAGAACATATAAATGATGAAATTAATGAACATATGTAACATATATAACATATATATTATGTTTTAATTGAAATATACCTATGTATCATTTTGTTTCCATTCCTTTAATATGACAATGAAATGAAAGTAGTGTTCATGTGTACATATGATCTACCCTTTCCATGAACGGGGAATTTCATTTCTTATCTACAAATATTATAGATATAATAAATATATATGATATATATATGATATTCAAATCATGAATAATAATATTCTAGAGATGATGGAATTTTTACTACATGGACAATTTAGATCAAAACATATTCATTTTTGACTCAAGTACCGAATATTGACAAAACGACTGATATGAACATAAATAATTATGTAAATTTTATAACATGGTAATAAGAAATAGATAATGAATAATAAAATTTAAAAATATTCTAAAAAGATTATAAATTAACCTAATTTTATTATTCAAGAACATAAAGATTGTATGTAACGAGTCGGACTCAATGTACTGGAATTTCTAAACATATAAAAGGGAATCACCTATACCCACTTAATAACACCTACCAAGCCCCTTGGGTCATCCAAATTCTTCTCAAATAAGATCCCAACATCCATGATTTCCTCTAATAATCCTTACCTTGGGAATATGTAAATTCAAGAAACATTTTTCTTCAATTCTAATCAAATTGCCCGATTTAGAGGTAATGTCTTCTCTTAAGTTCCTTCCCTTTATTTTTCTTCTCCAATCCATATTCTCTTATTATTCAATGATTACATAACAAAAAACATATCCTTAATATACTAGGTTGTTTTTATGAGAATTATTTTATCTAAACACACACCTCTATCTAGTGGATACAAACATACTGTTTCTGTGTATGGTGAACTACTGCCTTATGAAACGATGATTGTTCAATTTTCTCCTACCACCTATCATGGTGTCCATTAAGATGGTGATGTTTTATATATGAAATATATTTTATTTATTATCTCTATTGATCTATAATTTTTTTAGAAAATACCTTTATTCATTCCATAATGTTTAAATATGATAATTCCATTTGAGGAAGTGCGGACTACTACCCCTAAAAGTCACATGGCTTGTTCATTCCATACATGGAACGAATAAATGATAAAATTAATGAACATAGGTAACATATATAATTTATATATTAAAATGTAATTACAATATATCTATGGGTCATTTATTTTTCATTCATTTAATAGGAAAAGGAAATCTAAGTAGCATTCATGAGCATGTATGGCCTACTGTCTCTATAAACGGTGAATTTCATTTTTTATCTCCAAATATTATTTACATAATAAATAAAAATATGCTGGATATATATGATATTTAAATAATGCATAATAATCTTTTGTATATGATTGACTTTTGACTACATGTATAATTTAAATCAAAATAAGTTCATTTTCGACACAACTATCAAATATCGACAAAACGACTGATATGAACTAAAATAATTAAGTAATTTTTATAACATGGTAATAAGTGTTATAAAAGGAATAATGAAAATTAAAATTTTTTCTCATGAATCTATAAATTAACCTAATTTTATTATTCTAGAACATGACAGTTGTATATGATCAGTCGAACATGAGGTAATGGAATTTCTAAACTCAATTTCTACTCTTTTGGTATTACGCACACTTTATTGATTATATTATGCCAAGATTATGTGTGGAATCATTGTTTGTTTATTTATGTTGTAATTTCCACTTCCCTTTGTTCATATATAATATTTCTATACATAACCACCCCATTGATAAATTCTTACCACATTTATATGAACATGGAAAGGGAAATATTAACTCTATATCATTTCATTGAGTTAAATATCCATGTCATTGGTTTTGTTTTTCCAAGATTACTTATGAATTAACTCTTATTGGTTTACACTATATATCCATTTATATTAGGTGTATTTATATTTTTTATACATAATTATGTCATTGATTTATCCTTAATCAAATGATATGATCTTTGTAAGGGATTTCATAAAAATTTACATTCCCTTGAGACTTATTTTTTGTTATGCGCCAATTCACTTTTCTATGGTACATATACTCCCCTTTTATAGATTATATCATGAATATACTTATTATGATGATATTATAAGGTTTTTAATGTTATTTTTTAATTATTTTATTAATGTATTTTCTCAATTGGTAAGGGACTTCGTCTCAATATTTTTTAATTGAGGCATATTTAGATAATATACAACTTCTTATTTTATACAGTGTATAATCATCACTTTTACTTTTAATTTCATTGAAAGGGAATCTTTTTTCTATGAAGCCTTTTATTAAATTTCATAAATAAATTTTTTAACGTATGCGATGACAAAGACTCCACTATCACCGTATCTGTTATTTTATATTTTTCTTCCTCTATAAGATTTCATGTTTTTGAAAGGAAAAGAAATACCTTATTCACTATTTGGGTGTTTTGGTATTGAAAATGGTTTTGAATGTGGATTTACTATTTCAATATATTGATATCATTTCTTTTTATTGAAAATAAAATTTTATGAGTGAAATGGTTATAATTATAATCATATATGTTTTTTTATTATATAATGGTACTTGGACATTTGATGGGTGGTTATGTGATAAACAAAAGACGGGTGGTTAAATGATAAAACAAAGATGGGTGGTTCCCTGAAAAAACCCTGGATGGTTGGTAACATTAAAACCTCCAATGTATTTGGTATGGAAGTCAGCCATATGTCTATTCCATTTAGTGATATGTGTGTAATTTGATCGTATGGTTATTCCATTTAAGTATGATTATGTTCCAAGTAACCTTTATATGTTATATATTTATTTATATGGTTTTATGGTAATATTTGGGTTACAAAATGGGTAATCAATGAGCTTATATTCAGTGAAGAATATTTACTAATTTTTTAAGGTAAAAAGTATTAAATTATGATAATGTATTCATGGTTTTCATGTTTTCCCAAGACTAATAGTTTTCCTTCATTGTGTATACCTTAATGAGATTTTTTAGGCTCATCAAATGTTTTGAAATGTTTTTCACATTGTATAAAGATGAATAGAGTCATGGATGGAATCAAGGAAAAGATATGTTGTCAAAACAAGAAATGATATGAAGTTTGTTTCTTCATATTTTTTGTTTTATGAAAAAAGGATAGTGAGTAGAATTTTCTACATCTAATTTTAAAGTTATTATTTATGAGTTATGACCTAATTCTATATAACTCAATATGTGAATTGATCCTCAATGTGAATTTTTGACTTATCTCAAGATAATGTAATGTTTAACGTTGGGGCCTTATATAATGGACTCTCAAAATTTTTTATGTATATCACATTTCATTTTTTGATATTCCAAATATCATATGGATTCATTTTAGATTATAGTTACAACAACCAATTATTTTGAATTTGAACCACTATAATTATAACTTATATAAAAATGTTGAATGTATTTATTCATCAAGAACACTTCTTCCCATTTCAACTAAAATTCCTTGTTTCCTTTCCACTACTCCATTATGTTCAGGTGTGTAGGGATCACCATATTGGGGTTTGATTTTATGCTTCCTCAAGTGGGACTAAAAAGTTTTACTTGTGTGGTTATTTTCATTTTATTTTATTATCTTCAATATATACACCCATTTATTTCACATTATCCCTTCTGAAACATTTGGATATCACTATAACCTTTTAATTATAATTCATAAAAATTATGTTTTTCAAATGAGTGAAGTCATCAGTGAATGTAATAATGTCAAAATCACTTGTGGTTGATTTATTTCTCATCAATCCATAAAAGACCAGTGTGTATGATATCTATTGGTTTGTTCTATTGGATTTAAACTTGATTATGGCTTCCACGAACAATCATACATTTCAGGAAATTTGTAAAAACATCATCACCTGTCCTTTTATGTTGTGGTAGGTTCCCAACAATATCTTCATTAAAAAGTTCATTCATAACTTTCTTAACCTAGATTCTAATGTTGTCACGACCCATCCTCGGGGCCCATGCCGTGACTACCCTAAACCCACCTTCCATAGGCCAGGGGCTAGCTACTAGCACCAAAGGCATAAATCCCAATAAAAAGGGAAGGAATTGCCTTTATATAAGTAAATAAACACAACATAGTATGCAAGCTGAAGTAAACACTAAGTAAACTGAGTACAAAAGTTTGTGCTGGAAAGTAAATGGGCCAGTATACAAACCCAATCGAAAGTAAAAAAGTAAGTGCTAGATAAAAAATTTGTCGTGTACGTTCCGCCTGATATTCCACCTCCAGATACCATACTGCTCCACAAGCCTGAACCACGTTCAGCGCTGTCTGTCGTCTACAACCAACCCAACGTAGTGCGGGCATAACCCAAGCAGGGGTGAGTATACGATACTCAGTAGGGACCCCAACATCACCGAAGGTCTCCCAGAATCCACAAAGGATAAACCACAAAGGAAAGATACAACACGAAGTATCAACTAACTCTACTTAGGTATATGCCCATACATATACCTAAGTCATCAATTCCAGTTCAGCTCCAACTCACGATCCCAAGTACAACCCAGTCCACACAGGAAATCTCAACCCAGTCCACACAGGAAAGCTCAACCCAGTCCACATAGGAAATCAAGTCAATCACATCGATGAAAATGATTTAAAGTCAAGACTCATCTCACACAGGTATACTACTCACGAAGAGGGGTGGAGATGATAGATGTAGCCTCTGAATCGTCTTCCTTACTGAACCCAAGTGGGATCCAAGTACAGAAGTCGTCACTGTCGAACCCATGTAGGATCTTAGTACAGAAACCATCCCTTCCAAACCCACGTAGGATCCAAGTATAGTCTTAATCATTTTCGAACCCACGGAGGATCCAAGTACAGTCGTCCTCGCTGCCGAACCCACATAGGATCCAAGTATAGTCATCATCGTCGTCGTAGTCATAGACAACTCTAGGGTTCCCACTCACAGCAAGATCGATTCCTCGAGGGTCTGCTCCACGAGCCAAGGGGAGTCGATACATCAACTGTCACGAAGTCTAGAGTTTATGTATCCTGAAGTTCCATCTAATAAATATGAACTCAACTCAATAGATGGTGCATCAATCGGACGCTCGGTCTGAGAGATATTGCATTTTCCGTTCCAGGGGCCCGATTAGAAATACACTCATTTCTAACCCGGTCGAAATCCATAGTCATCCAAAACACACTTATAGTAGAGTAAAAGAACCATATCATCGAAAGGGTACTAGTGCCACAGATGACACGTCGATCAGATGCGCGATCTTTATGTTATTCTCATTTTAAGTGATTAACAAGCCCGACCCATTTAGCCTAGTGGGCCGACGGGTCGTGTTGACCTAGTTTGACGGGTCCGACCCAGCAAGGGTGTCGGACCAATCCAAAGAAAATAATCAACTCTGCCTAAAGGGACGTGGCCCAGCCCGGTGGGGAGCGGGTCGACCCCGTATGGCACGGCCCGGCAAGCACGGCCGGCTGGCCGAGCAGCTCAGCCGAAGCTGAACGGCTTCTAAGGCCCCCTGGTTTTCTGCACCGGTGGCCCCCTCCTGGCGCCATGGCTCATCTTTTCCCGGCCGACCGACAGGCTAGCCATTTTTTCCACCGAAGCGGCCCGTGTAGTGTGCCGCGGTTCTTCCCTCACAACCAGCGTGATAGCGCTGGTTCCCTTCACCATGTTCCCGACACGGTGCAATGGCTCCATGCTTCCTTCACTTCTAATTTCCAATTCTAAAATAATAAATGAAAACAAAGGAGGGTTTTCAGTCCGTGTTTGTTTGGATGGCACCCTCCGCATAAAATGATAGGAATTGGCCAAATTTGAACATCGATTACCAAAAAATAACGGGGTGTGAAATCATTTACATTCAAGAATAAACCCCTAACTCGATAAATGATGATGAACATCAGTGTCACGGTTGATGGCGTTGCGAGAAAAGGATTCATAGACATCAACGGAGAGCGTCTGAGGAGGAAGCGGTGTCTCCCCTTTTTATCACAGAGAGAAGAAAACAAGGTGTGATGTCGTTGGTGGGATCCCGTATCAGTTCCTCCTCCCTTGTCACGGAGGAAGAAGACGATGTAGAATTCAGGGTCGCCGAGTCGATGTTCTTCATCGGAGAGTTGGTGTTATTCAACAAAGAGAATGAATTGTTCTTCCAAAATCAAGAGCTCCCTCCCCAAAATCTCAACACAACAAGCCAACCAAAAATAAAATCAGTCTTCTCCTTAATTTATTAAATCATGACATGCATTAAAAATTTAAAATTCAAATTCCAATTCACATTATTAATTAAACCATGAGTTGTTTAATTAATTAAGTGATTGGTTGGCATGTTTTAATGGAGTGGGAGAGGGAGAGGAAGAGTCCTCATTAAAGAGGAGTTAACAAATTTAAAAGGGGATGTTTATGGAGTTTTAGGGAATTTGAAGGGTTGTGGCTCGTGTGGGCCCTAACTCACATATATCCTCACATGCGTAGTTAGGGTCCCACCCCAACTACCCCATGTAGGATATATCCACTTAGATATAGTATAAAAATTGTTCCACATTTTTATTCACTTCTTATTTAATCCACAATTTTTAACATCTCCTCCCGCACAAAAGAAACTATGGTAAAGGTCCCCTTAAGTAATTACCAGCATTGAGAATTCATCGAGGCCCTCAGATTTCAATTCTGAGCATTGGTTCAAGAGATATAATAACCTTCTTGTTTGTTTACTGAACGTACCCGAGCTAAACTTCGAAAATTGATTCCGAGCACACCGGGTCTCGGAATCAAGTTCCTTTAGAAGCCACAGACTCAAAAGAATTCCAAAGTATTTAAGAAAAAAATTTCATTGAAATTTATGGGTCTTTACATTACTCCCACCTCAGGGCTTTACGTCCCCGTAAAGCTACATCAAAAACTAGGGAAACAAATGAGGGTATTGTGCATGCATCTGAGCCTCCCTCTCCCATGTGCTCTTCTGGAGGTTCCCATGCTACCAATGAATGCGCGCCGAAGGAATTGACTATCCACGTAGGACCCACTCTTATCGATCCTCGATCTCCACCAGGACCTCCTCAAAAGTCGCCCCGTCATCGATGTCCAGCTCCCTGTGATCAATGATATGCATCGAGTCCTGCATGTATCCCTTCAGCTGAGATATGTTGAAGATGTCGTGCACCCGATGAAACTATCGTGGATGTACCAAGCGATAAGCCACCTTGCCTACCCGGATGAGAACCTGGAATGGTCCGATGAATCATAGAGATAACTTGCTTCCCGGGACAAATCTTTGTAATCCATGTCGAGGTGAGACCCGTAAGAAAACGTGGTCGCCATCCTCTAACTCTAGTGGTCTCCGTCTCCTATCAGCATAGGAATTATGTCTTCTCCGTATAGTACTCATCTACTCTTGGATGAACTGCACCTTCTCCATCGTAGCCAGGACCATCTCTGGTCCTATAAGTGTTGACTCCCCAGGGTCAGTCCAGCACAGAGGTGATCTGCATGGTCAGCCATACAGTGCCTCGTATGGTTCCATCCAGATGGTGGAGTGGTAGCTGTTGTTGTACGCAAAATCCACCAAAGGTAGGTGATCCTACCAGATGCAACCAAAGCCGAGAAAACATGCACAGAGCATGTCCTCGAGAGTCTGAATGGTCCTCTCCATCTGGCCATTCATCTGAAGATGAAATGCGGTGCTTAGGTGTAGATGTGTCCCAAAAGCCTCCTGCAAACCCTTCCAAATCCGGGAATTAAAGCGAGCTTCTCGATCAGAGACGATAGATGATGGCACACCATGAAGTCGTACGATCTCCTAAACGTAGAGGTGTCCCAAGCTCTCCACTGAGCCCTTCTCTCTGATAGATAAGAAGTGGGACAACTTGGTGAGTCGTTCGAAAATCACCCAGATGGTGCTGTGTCTTATGGAAGTACGTTGAATCCCCATCACGAAATCCATAGATATCCCGTCCCACTTCCACTCCAGGATCTATAAGTGTTACACCAAGCATGTCGGAACCTGGTGCTCCGTCTTCACCTGCTGGTAGGTGAGGCATCGTGAAACGAACTCTACCACATATTTCTTCATACTCGACCACCAGTGCTGTCTTCTAAGATCCTGGTACATCTTCTCCACTCCTAGAGGTACCGTAAGTGGGTAAGTGTGAAACTTCTTTAGTACATCCTCCTGCAGTGCAACTGGTACCATGGTAAGTCCCCTGAAGAGGATGACATGCTCTGCTCCTTTATAAAATTCATTAGGCCCCTATCCTATGGAAATCTGAGTATGTCGTGTCACACAATCAATATCCCCACGTTGTGCCTCTCTGACCCACTGAAGTAGTGGTGGAGTGACTATGAAGGACTGTAGGAAGATTTCCCTATCTCTATCTATGAAGGATATCGGCAAAGCAGCTAACTACTCTAATACCTCTCCATGTAGTTGAATGCCTGATCTCCTACTAAGAGCATCAGCCACAACTTTCCCCTTCTGAGGTGTATAGACTATCTCAAAGTCATAGTCGTGGAGGAACTTGAGGCATCGCTGCTATCTCAGGTTCAGGTCCTTCTGTGAGAAGATGTACCTAAGACTCTGGTGGTCAGAGTAGACTATAAATCGCTCTCCCATCAGATTGTTCTTACACATCTTCAAGGTGAAGTCAACTATTGCTAACTCTAGGTCATGTGTAGCGTAGTTCTTCTCGTGCTACCACAACTGTTGTGAACCATAAGCGATCAATGGCCAGTTCTACATCAGGACACACCTGAGTCTGGTCCCTGATGCATCGTAGAAAACTACGTACCCTACGCCCTCCTCCAGTAGCCTCATGATGGGTGCACTGGTCAATCTCTGCCTCAGCTCCTAGAAGCTCTACTAACATCCATCTGACCACACGAAGGGTTTCCCCTTCTTTTTCAAATAAAAAAGTAGGGATTCAACTCTAGAGAAGTCTTTTAAAACTCCCTGATAGTACCCATCCAAACCTAGGAAACTCCTCACTTCTGTCACACTCCTGGGTGGCTCCCAAGAAAGTACTTCCTCGATCTTCACAGGATCCATCGGAACTCCCGCCTCAGAGATGAAGTGTCCCAGGAAGTGGACCTCTCGAATCCAGAACTGACACTCAAGAGCATACCATAAAGCTGGTTCTCTTAGAGTGTGTCCATTACAACCCACAAGAGGTAGGTGTGGTCCTCCTCAGTAGTCGAGTAAATCAGTATGTTGTCGATAAAGAATATGACAAATCGATCGAGGTAAGGCTGGAAGATCTTGTTCATGAGACTCATGAACACTACTGGAGCATTGGTTAGGCCGAAAGGCATAACCAAGAACTCAATGAGGCCATACTGACACCTGAAGGTCGTCTTCTGCACATCCTCATCTCGAACTCTGAGCTGATGATAGCCTGACCTGAGGTCTATCTTCGAGAACCATCGTGCTCCCTTGAGCTGATCAAAGAGTTCATCTATCCTCGGGAGTGGATACTTGTTCTTATGGTCACATGATTCAGGTGACGGTAGTCGACACATAGTTGTAATCTCCCATCCGCCTTCTTGGCGAATAAAGTAGGGAGAATCCTAGGGTGAAACACTGGGTCGAATGGATCCCTTGCCCTGCAAGTCCTCCAGATGTACCCATAGCTCACGAAGCTCAATGGGAGCCATCTGGTATGCTGGCGTAGATAGCAGGGATGTCCTGGGGTATAGGTAAATGTAGAAATCTGCCTCTCTACGAGGAGGTAGTTCTGGAATGTCATCAGGAAAAACGTCTGCATACTGATCCACCACAGTAGGAAAACTTTGACTCCACACATCAACTGCTCCTAAGATGAGACTAGCCAAATGATGGGTGATCGGCTTCCCTCTCCTCTACGTAAGTACATCCTGCACTGCAAAGTCTCCCTTCTCGCCGGTGAAGGTGAACTTGCTCCCATCTGTGTGAACACACCACACTTTGCGCCTAACACAGTCGATCTGATCATGGACTGTAGATAACCAATCCATTCCCAAGATGACGTCATAAGGCCTCGACGCCACTACAAGAAGATCCCAGCGGAAGCTCTCACCTCCTAGAGTAAGCTCACACTGCCGGCACCAGTGCGTAATCATCGAGTTTTCTCCCGTATGAGTCCCTTGCCGTAAGAATTGAGCCAACGGATCCATTGGAATATCTGTGCTCCGAACAAGGGCAGCGACAATAAAAGAATGAATTGCACTGATGTCTGTAAGAACTCAAGAAAGGGTGGAGGTGACATAGATAGTACCTCGAATCATTTAAGGTGTGCCATGGTCGTATGCCTCCACTACCATAAGCTGAGCCTTCCTCTATCCAACAGCTCCCTATGGTCGGGGTGGACCTCCCGGTGGTGGTGGTAGAGCCTCAAAGCGTCGCCCACCACCCACTACTCAGCCATCTCCTCTGCCTCATCTGCCTGCTCCTTTTAAATCGCCACGGTCGAACTTATGCCTCTGCCTGGGTGGTCCCTCAACCGTTTGCTGCACCTCTGCATGGCGGGTTGGGCAGTCACGAGCCATGTGGCCCTTCCCACGGCATGCATTGCACTGACTTCCTCTCATATGACCGGCTCTGCTGCATTTTTCCAACACCTCTAATCCAGTATCCTGAGGTCACCCACCTAATGGCTTAGTTTTCTTGGACCTTTGAAATATCTTTCTACTGCTAGTTATAGAATACTCCGCTACGTGTCGCCCTGTTGTAGGCCTCACTGCTGGAGTGGGCTCAGCAACGATACTCACCACAAGAAGGGCTCACTCTAGTACTCCTTCCTACGTCGAAATGCTGAGGGATATCATTGAAGCCCTGATCTCATGCCTCAGTCCCTGCTCGGAGGTCCGAGACCGAAATAATGGGTCTCGTACCATGTCTGGGGAGTAGGGTGAGTGGTCGGTAAATCTTTCCGAGTACTGAGCTACTTACATGCTTCCCTACCGAAGATGTAGTAACTCCTGGATGCGCACCGCACGGAGGGTGGCTGGAACGAAATCCTAGCGTAAGAGGCTCTCGAAGTCCATCCAAAGTAGAGATGCCTCATCGTGCACCTGGAGCATCATGCTCCACCATCTACCTGATGGTGCGTGCTAGAGACTCACAACAATGATCACCATAAGATCTGCTGGTGTCCCTACCAATATGAAGATTTAGACAATAGCCTCCATCCAATCATCAGCTACCTGAGGGTCCATCTCTCTGTGGAACATGGGTGGCTTCTGTCACTGAAACTCATGTAGTGCACTCAGGCGGTGTGCACTCTCCACTACTGGCGTTGGTTGTATCGATGGACCAGCCAGTAGAGGTACCGCCGGTGCCTCCGCTGTAATTGGGCCCTGCACCAAGACCTCATCACTCGGTGGGCTGCCATCTCTCACGTAACTGGGAACCCTAGCTGGATGCCGTTGTGGGGCCATCCTGAAAAGAAACAGGTGGAACACAGTTAATACATTACACCTGGTGAACTGACACAAATTAATCACAAATAAAACTTTTTAAACACACATGCAATCAATGTTTTCGAGCACTAAGTCAGAAATCAGATGTCAGGGTCCTGGTGTATGGATACGTTGGCCACCACACCAACACTGTACTCCCTGGACTGATAACCAAACTCAATACCCTTAACAATATTTCTCCATAGAAAGAAATTATCTGAGCCCTGAGTTCTGTGGTAGAACCAAATCCTCTGATACCAATTTGTCATAACCCATCCTCGGGGCCTGTTCCGTGACTACCCAAATCCCGCCTTCCATAGGCTAGGGGATGGCGACTAGAACCAAAGGCGTAAATCCGAATAAAAAGGGAATGCATTTCCTATATAAAAGAAAATAAACACAACAGAGTATGCAAGTTGAAGAAATCACTAAGTAAACGGAGTACAAAAGTAAGTGATGGAAAGTAAATGGGCCTATATACAAACCCAACTGAAAGTATAGTACAACTGAGAAAGAATGTACAACAACTGAAAAGTAAAGTAGCAACCACCAAGTCATCCTCCAGAAATCCCACCTGAAGGGTGGTTACAGATGGTCTACTTAGCTCCTCGAGTCCATCCGTCCGCACCGTGTACGTTTCGCCTGATAATCCACCTTCAGATACCATCTAGCTCCACAAGCCTCAACCACGTTCAGCGCTGTCTGTCTTCTGCAACCAAAACAATGTAGTGCAGGCATAGCCCGTGCAGAGGTGAGTATACGATACTCAGTAGGGACCCCAAGACCCCTGAAGGTCTCCGAGAATCCAAAAAGGATAAACCACATAGGAAAGACACTACATGATGTATCAACCATCTCTACTTATGTATATGCCCATACATATACCTAAGTCATCAATTCCAGTTTGGCTCCAACTCACGAGCCCAAGTACAACACAGTCCACATAGGAAAGATCAACATAGTCCACACAGGAAAGCTCATCCCAGTCCACACAGGAAAGCAAGTCAATCACATCGATGATAATGATTAAAAGTCAAGACTCAGCTCACATAGGTATACTACTCACGAAGAGGGGTGTAAATGATATATGTAGCCTTGAAATCATCTTCCCTGGAAAACCCACGTAGGATCCAAGTACAGAAGTCATCGCTCCCGGACCCTAGTAGGATCCTAGTATAGTAACCATCGCTGATAAAACCACGTAGGGTCCAATTACAATCTTCATCGCTGCCAAACCCACGGAGGATCCAAGTACAGTCGTCCTCGCTTCCGAACCCAAGTAGGATCCATGTATAGTCGTCATCGTCGTCACAGTCGTAAGCACCTCTAGGGTTCTCGCTCACAGCACGCTCGATTCTAGGAGGGTCCACTCCATGAGCCAAGGTGGGTTGATACATTAACTATCACTATGTCTAGAGTTTATATATCCCAAAGATCCGTCTCATCAATAAGAACTCAACGCAACAGACTGTGCATCAATCTGACGCCCGGTCTGAGAGATATTGATTTTTATGTTCCAGGGGTCCGATTAGAAATACCCTCGTTTCTAACCTGGTCGATATCCATAGTCGTCCAAAACTCACATAGAGTAATTCAAAAGAACCGTCTAGTCTAAAGGGTCCTAGTGTCGTAGACATCACGTCGATCGGATGCACGATCTTTCGGTTATTCCAGTTTAAGTGATTAAAAGGCCTGACTCGTTTAACCCAGTGGGCCAACGGGTCTGGTTAACCCAGTTTGACGGGTCCGACCCAGCAAGGGTGTCGGACCGGTCCGAAGAAAATACTCAAATCAGCCCGGCGGGGCACGGCCCGACCCGGCATGGTGTGGCCCGACTCGGCCCTGCCCGGCGCGGCCCGGCTTGGCACCGCCCGGCGCGGCCCGGCTGGGCGCGCGGCCCGGCTGGCTTGGCCGAAGCTGAGCTGGTTCTAAGGGGGGGGCAGTTTTCTGAACCGGTGGCGCCCACCTGGCGTCGTGGCTCCACTTCGCCTGGTCGGCTGACGGGCCGGCCAATTCTTCCGCCGAAGCGGCCAATGTAGAGGGTCGCGGTTCTTCCTGCACTACCGGCACGACGACGCCGGTTCCCTTCACCAGATTCCTGGAATGGCGCAACAGCGCCATGCTTCCTTCACCACCAATTTCCAATTCTAAAATAATAAATGAGAACAAAGGAGGGTTTTCGGGCCTTGTTTGTTCGGCCCGCACCCTCTGCATAAAACAATAGCAATTGGCCGAATTTAAACAATGATTCCCAACGAAGAACGGGGTAAGAAATCATTCACTTTCAAGAATAAACCTATACCTCGATAAATTATGATGAACATAGGTGTCACGGTTGACAGCGTCGTGAGATAAGGATTCGTAGAGATTAACAGAGAGCGTCTGAGGAGGAAGCGGCGTATCCCCTTTTTAGCACGGAGAGAAGAAAACAAGGCATGATGTCGTTGGTGAGTTCCTGTATCGGTGCCTCCTCCCTTGTCATGGAGGACGAAGAGGATGGAGAATTCGGGGTCACCGAGTCGAAGTTCTTCATCAGAGAGTTGGTGTTCTTCAACAAAGGAGATGAAGCATTCTTCAAAACTCAAGAGCTCCCTCCCAAAAATCTCAACACAAAAATCCAACCAAAAATAAAATAAGTCGTCTCCTTATTTTATTAAATCATGCCATGCATTCAAAATTTAAAATTGAAATTCCAATTCACATAGATAATTAAACCATGAGTTGTTTAATTAATTAAGTGATAGGTTGGAAAGTTTTAATGGAGTGAGAGAGGGAGTTGAAGAGTCTTCATTAAAGAGGAGTTAACAAGTTTAAAGGGGAAGTTTAAAGAGTTTTAGTGAATGTGAAGGGTTGGGGCTTGTGTGGGCCCCAACTCACAAATATCCTCACATGGGTAGTTAGGGGCCCACACCAACTTCCCCATTTAGGATATAACCACTTAGATATAGAATAAAAATTGTTCCACATTTTTATTCACTTCTTATTTAATCCACAATTTTTAACTTCTGATCCCGTACAAATGAAACTATGGTAAAGGTCCCCTTATGCAATTATCGGCATTGTGAATTCATCAGTGCCCTCAGATTTCAATTCCGAGCACCGATTCAAATGATAGAAAAGCCCGCTCATTCGTTTACTGAACGTACCCGAGCTAAACTTCAAAAATTGATTCTGAGCACACCGAGTCTCAGAATCAAGTGCCGTCAGAAGCCACCGACTCATAAAATTCCATAGTATTTAAGAAATAATTTTCATTGAAATTTATGGGTATTTAAAAATGTCTTCAATGCCATAACATATTTTCATCCTAATCACATAAGTAACATAATTTATAAACATCCCAATTCAAAAATAGATTTCCACAAATTGTTTCTCCCTTAGTAACAACTTTTCCATATTCTAGACTTCTAATAATATAATATTCAATTCTGAAGATAACTTCTTATCCAAAAAAATTAACACTCTACAAGTTGTTCTTATACCAATAAAAGAATATAACTACCTTTTATTTCAGTTTATGATCCTCAATCTTATTTGTTCCCACTACCATATTTTTTATTAAATAATAATTTATGAATGTAATTAACCATCCCTCATGTTTTTAAATTTCATTCAAGATCATTATATCACCTGATTTTTTTAGGAACACCCATTGTCCAGAATCAAATGTTTTTTTTCATTTTCTATATTTCATATAACTCTAAATAAAAAAGAACTATATTTAATATTATTTTATTAGTACTCATTTTATTTTATAGAATAAGGCACTTATTCCAGATGGTTTGTCATACATTCTTCATCATAGTGAACTGATATGTCACACCCTCCAAAAACAACCTCTATAAAATTAAATCATCTTTTTTGGAATCCTTCTAAAATATGATGACTTTTCTATTCTTTCTTCTTAAATATTATGAAAGTTACTCTATTATCTTCCACTGTTTATCCCCCTTAGTTCATGAATATTCCCAAGGAGTGAAATATGATTCTTAAAATTATATATATTTTTCCCATATATAACACATCTCCCGCAATATAAACCAAAACATGATCTTATATAGAAAAATGATCTATCCTTATGATGAGTTTATTATTTTTTAATATAACTTCCTTCACAATATTTTCATAAGCATAGGGAAACATTTTCATTGGAGTTTTTTGTTAAAATTTTTATAGATGTGACGGGTTTATATAATCCCTTATCAAGAAAATAATTCCCAATATTATTTCTAACAAATTCTTAGTGAGTAAAGATATGTGAAATTTTATTCTTAATTTGTATAGATTTCACCATATTCATCATGAAATTTCTTTTAGAATCTTTATATGTTTCAACCTTTACCTATAAATTTTTTTTGAATTTATGACTCTTACTCTTTATATAAATTTAAACCTCAATAAATCTTAATTTAATTTTATAATTATCATGTTCATTTACAACATGTTTCTTTCCATGATCTTCCACTATCATTATTTTCTTTGCAACTTTCATCTTGATGTTCTTAATCTCCTCAATGTACGCATATTCTTTTTAAGGAATTATTTCTTTCCTATATTATTTTTATCACATCCATTCCTCACCATAATAACTTATTTTAAGATTTCTGTTTTTTTAAAAGACATTCCATGAGATCTAATCTAAGATTAAAGTCATGTATGTTTCTACAACTTCTTATTCTCAACCGTTTGAGGAATGTTTATTTCTCTCAACATTAGCAAATAAATTTTCAACTTATCTATATATTCATCTTCTATGGAATTTTTTTCAATATATTCATTCTCAAATTTTATAATGACTTAAATAATTTTTTATTTCAAGTGAAATTTTTCTTACATTAATTGGATTTACTATCTTCCTTGGAAGTCCTTATCCACTTCTTATATTGATGTTTTTCTTTATAATCATCATCATATTCGTAACCACTCTTTATAGGATAATTCATAGACAAATTTCTAACAACTAGACACTTGAAACATTTAAGTTGTAGTTTTCCATTGTACTACCCCTAACTTTCCTATAATTTTTAAAGACAAGAGACTTGATTCTATAATTTTATTCGACATCAACATCAATGACTTTTTGATTCAATGATTCTCAAAAAGTCAAGTTATGGTTCATGAAAATTCATCCTCCTCCAATATTGAATTGATATGTATTATTTAATATGCTTTTTTAATGTTTTATATTTTCATATATCATGTGAAAAAAGTAATTTATGAAATTAATCAAGATATAAATCATATTTATCTTGTAAAGTACAAATTTTAGGATCAAATATTTATGGAATATTTATCTTTTTTATTAAAAAATAGTAGAATAATTTAATACTTCTATGAATCCTCTCGTATTGTTAACAATTTCATAAACATTGGGGAAGTAATCATCAATAGTTTCTATATATTCAATTCTGAGATCATTAAATTTTCTTCTCTATCATTGTATCCTTGATTCCTTAACATTGATATTTCCCTATAAGATACATTTTTGTATTTCCCAAGTTTCCATAGCTGTCTTGAGACCCATTACTTTCATATAAAAATTATATGATAAATACATTAGAAGAGTATTTTGAGCTTTCCTATCAACCTCAAAATTTATTTTATCACAAAATTTAACAAGAGCATCTTTCCCTATGGGTGGAAACCCAACTATTGCTTCATTAATTATGTACATGAAAAGAGACAGAAGATAGAGTATCATTTTTTATCAATGATAAGTTATTAAATAAATGGTTTGTATCCCTTTAATATTCACTATGTTTATATTTTACATGATATGAAATGAAATGATCTTATAGGGAATCCTAGATTTATTTATACCAATTGAGGGTCCCATGAGTATCAAAACCACTGAGAAGTGGAGGGTGAATCATTCGATATTTTTTACAATTCATTTTCTCTTGAAAGTAAAACTTGAAACTTGATATAGTTTCTACCCTTTTAAACATTATAAAAATGAATTAAGCATTGTATGAAATATTATGAATGTAATGTAGAGAACCCATGATTTACAAGGTTCACCCTCAGTGTTGTTGATCAAATCCATTCTTGGGAGACTTCATTAGGCCCCAAGAAATCCACTATAATATAAAGTGAATAGAGTTTGATCCCAGTCCCCTTATACTCATTATATATCGTGATAAGTAATTATAATGAATATAATAATTTAAAATCTATTCTTATAAAACATATTGAACCCAGTAATTAGGAATCTTTGAAAACATCTCACACCAATTATCATACAAAATATTCTTAATCTGATGTTATTTGTCAAATAAGAATCTATTTGGCGTGTCTTTTCTTCACTAGTATAACCCCATATAATGCAACTAAATATATACTACTACTGTAATATGTTCTTTATCTAATGAAAAAAAACTATTCATCAGATTACTTCACTAACCAATGTCACTAAAATATAAAACATCTCTAATAACTCCATATTTTACTCCTCTTTTTGGTATTTTTCTCTTCCTCAAACAAGATATTACACAGCTAAAAACCTACACTGCTATAAAATCTCAAAAATTCTCTCCATCTAGCATCTCTATCTAGTAAAAACCCTTCCACACCACATATCTAATTTTATGGTGTTAATAGTACTAACTTCTTTACAATACTTTCACCCCATTATATAGGCACACACCTAGGAGAAAAGGCGAGAACACATATGAATTTTACCACTCAGTCATAATTTTAAATTTTAATATCCTGCATGGATAAAAATTTCCTGAATGCCTCTCAATAATTTTAAAACTATAATAAATCTTATTAAAAAATCAACATCATAATTTTTTTTAAATCTTTCTTATATTATATAATGAACAAAAAATTATTAGATCATCTCAATATCATCACTGTAAAGGGATTTAAAATGTTTTTGTAAAGCCTATAAAATCCCCAATTGGTAAAGGTTTATCTGATAACCTTAATAAAAAAAATATTTGGTGGGGGAATAATTCCTCTATTTGATTATATTTTATATTTCATTATTTGATAAAATATTTTTCTATCTTTGTTCTTCAACAGTCCCCGATTTTCCTCGATTGATTAGATCTGTCTATTGGGCTCATCACATATTTATCCAGTCCTCATCACAAGATTCCTATGACTGATGAACTCACATAGTTTGTCAAGAATTATTTATCTGATGAAGTGATAATGATCCATTTGGCCACCTAGTGTATCCTCCCACTTCATACAGATCTAGGATCACAAAACTCAGACTGTAATATCTTAATGAAATCATCTATCCAATGACATAAAATTTTTTTACTGATGATTTTCCATTTAATGAAACTTTTACCAATCATATAGACCTAAAAATAATCCTAGTAACCACATTGGTCTTCAAAACACTCCAAACAATTCACTTTCTACATGTTTTACATGTGCAATCATTGATCTTATCTTTCTAGTAAACCTTATATAACTTTTCTTAATAAATCACTAAACCCATTCATCTTATTATCATTTTAAATATCCTATCAATAAACTATAAAAATTTTCTTAACCTAGAGAATAGACATACTATCTTATCAAAATCATTTTGATGGATATTTCAATGATGTAATTGATCTGGAAGTTAATATAAAATAGTAATTACATTGTCTTCATAACTTTGAACTTTACATTTCTCCTCCAACGTCAACTTCTCTCATATTTAACTACCCCACATTTGAACTTCTTTAACTTCTTTAAAATGAATAAAACCACAGTAATGTGGAAATATTTACATTTTCTAACTAATAACTACATCCCTAATCAATCTGGTAATAGGGTACAACTCCAACCATTGTAAAAAATTAATATTTATTATGAGTTTATTCATGATGTTAGGAACATTAACAAGGAAAATAAATTTTTTGAATTTGAAACAAAAATATATAACCTTATTTAATAATTTTTATTAACACTTCCAGCAACTCTTCCTGACATGAGATTCAAAAAACATACACAATAAGATAAGTTATATAAAACATTCAAATTTTTACCGAAAATGCCAAATTTTATTTACCATTGATCATCTTATATGACTATAGGGGATTAAATAAAATATTTATTTTATACGAGACTTATATTTTAATGATAATGTTGACTAACTTCTATCATGATGTATATATATCCCTCCTTATAGGTTTCCACCTATGTATAAGGATTTTATATGGTGGAATGTTTGAATATTCATAGGGATTCGTTGTCTTGTTTGTAGTATATTTTTTTAGACATCCAAACTAGATTATTGGATTTCTTTATATATTTGTTTACATCTATTTTTATATATATTTATAGACTCTATGAAGGAATTAGTATAATATTCATTTGGAATATTTTACCTGATATATATTTTATTGAGACCATATTAGATTTTGATAAGAACTCAATTATCTAATAATTTTTTTGTGAGTTATTTCTATTGTCTTTTTATGTTACATCATCAATGGGAGTATTGTTCACTAGCCATATACCCATGAAATATAGACTTCTCAAATATAACCATCCATTTAGTTCATGAATAATATTTGAATTGATATCTTAGTAAACAATCCTTCACCCTTACATATTTAATTTTATTAAGTATGCCTTCAGTTCACATGTAGAGATTAAATAAGATATGTTTACAAATTCATTTTAAACATAGACACTTCTAGGTCTTGGATAATATCATCTACCTTTATACTCACATCATGAAATTTAATTCCCCTAAAAGGATTTATTATTCTAAAATTAGATTATCTCCATTGGTAGTCACCTCTCTTTTGATATTTTCCCAAAACAATTAAAGTTTGAATCAAATATCATCTGGTCAAGGAGTTGATCCATCATCATTTATCCACTTGATACTATACCCTAAATATATATTCACTCTTAATTGAGGAGATAATGCCACTGAAAATTTAAAATTTTAATTATCTAAAACCTGTTAAAATTTATATAACAAATAGTGTGAGTATAAACTCATGAGGGAATAAAAAATATAAGTGTACAAAAAAATTAAATACACAAAACTGAAAACCAAAAATTGGGAAGATAATGTTTTGATGGAGATTATGAAAAAAAATAAATGAGAGAGAGAGAGGATTAATAAAATTAGAGGGTTCCTATTAATCAAAATTAATTTAAAATTAATTTTTATTCAAACTTCATTTAAACACAACTTTTCTAGTGAATATAAAAAATGTGTTCCAGAAAAACCAAACTAACATTAAGTAATTTAAACTATACAATTTAATCTCTTGAAATATTAATTATTTAATAAATATTCAATAAATTATTTTTTCATTAATGGAGAATAGAGACCTCATCCTTTAACATTTTTTGATACATAAAAAAATGTTTAGTGGGGAGAAGATTCCATATCATTACTTATAATAGAATAAATATCACTCTCATTATGAACAAAAAAATAACTCTACTAAAATCACATTGATTAAATTATGAAAATGAAGTTAAAAGAGACTAAGAATATCAATTAATCCCATTTTAATTTTTTTAAATAATATTATATATTCATTTTTTGTAGAAAAATAATAAAAATATTAATAAAATACATCTCAAATATTTATACAAGAAGAAAAAATAGACAATGGAATATTTTTTTATTGAATTTACCTACTTCCTCAAAATTCATCTCCTTAGATTCCAAAGTTGAGAGTGTTATCACTTCTCTAGCTCTGTTATCACCCTAGAATCTACTCTCTACTCCAATATCCATACTTATACAATATCCCCACATCCTTCATATTTAATGAAAAAACTAATTTTATTCTTAATTGCTTATTGATATACTACAAGGATTATATCACAACCCATCTTTCTAAGTGGAAGCTTATGGTTATCTTGGATGATTTGTTAATATTATATGAAATTGAAAATAGATTCTCCCTCCAAACAAGTTATTCACATGCATGTGAATATATCTCATTAGACAATACTCAAACATATCTCAAACGATTCATCCTCCCATAAAAATTAGAATTGATGTCTACTCAAAATCATTGAAGACACCTACAAACCATCATCCCCTTCAAATGAAATCTAACTAACACTAACATTAGTCCATTTTCCAATTCATCTCCATGGTAGTGAATATGGTTTCATCCACTCAAAATAAAACTGGATAGGTCATCATTTTAATGGACTTAATCACAATTTTCAACTTAAAAAATTATAGAAAATCTTCCATCCAAATGTGCCTGGTTTCCCTTTTTTTAAGCCAAGTCAACACCATCATTACATACACAAGTGGTGTTAAGGAATTAATAGCCCAAAATACACAATATTTCCATATATAAGTACAATCATTTTGATCCAATTCACTGAATATGTGGCATATATCCTCCTAAGTGGTCATAAACACAATGATGGGAACCAGTAAAGTCCCCATCGTATTCTTATTCACACCTATAAAAAATTAATTTTCTACTAATCCAAATAATTTTTTCCTTTACTAATTCCAGGTTCCATATGTTTAGGTACTCTAGATTCACTTTCTATAGAATTTTAGGGTCTTCCTCATAAGCTTCATGGAAGCTTTTCAAGATCTCAATTCTTTAAAAATTATATCGTCAATCCCTATCATTGATTCCAATGAATATTTGTGAAATAAATTTCAATAATTACTAATTATTTATTAGGGAAACTCAAAATTTATTTTGAAACTTCTAAAAAATATTCATGCAAAATCATGGGTCCAAGAATCATCAATGGTTGGTAGATCTTTGTTCCAGTTTGCCTTTAAATTATAGTTTTTGATTTCGATCAAAAAAAATTTCAGTGATCCAGGATACCACTGCTAGATTATGCTTTAATTACTTCACCAGAGTAAAAAATTAGTACAAAAATCATTAATTTCATTAGTTCTAATTATTTCTGACTTAAATACATAAAAATGATTCAATTTTATATACCCCAAATTATTCGGTATTAGTTT
Source organism: Viscum album (assembly GCA_963277665.1). NCBI lineage: Eukaryota > Viridiplantae > Streptophyta > Magnoliopsida > Santalales > Viscaceae > Viscum > Viscum album. Next base: position 1,626,945,079 of record OY728121.1, on the reverse strand, counting down.
TCTTCAATCTCATAATAGAAATAGATTTTGGTATCATTTTATCCTTGAAGGTTTTAAAGAAACTTAATATCCAACTCAAAATTATGTTATCAGCTTCAAAAAACATGGGTTATTCTATTTTGGTTGCTCCTCTTTGTTATTTATTTGAACCAACTAAAATTTTTATTTTCTTATTAACAATGGAGAAAAATGTATACTATTATAACAGAGATTTGACATCGACTCAATCAAACTTGGTGCCTGGTGAACCAGGGAGGCATTGAGATTTCCATGACATTAGTTCCAATTTTTCCCCATTTGGAGTTTAGAAAATTTCTATTATGAGCTTCATAATTCTCTAAAAAGATAGGGAGTGAGTAAGAGATCCATTTACATTAATGAGATTTATCTTGCGAGCTCCATTTGGGGTAAAATTATCTTATACAGAGCACACAATACTCTTATAAAGTGCAAGATTAATTATCTTATGAAAATTCCTTTAGAAAAATTAATCTTACAAAGGTATAGAAAAAAGGAAAAATCTATTTCAAATTATTTAATTTTTTTACATGAATATATCCAGTATGATTTCTATATAATTTTCCCGATTGGGAGATTAAAAATATCTTACAAAAATTTATTTCCACATTAACAAACTTCATTCACCGAAATAAATAAAATTATACAACAAAATAATTTGTAAATAAATAATTAAATCTATGGTAAAGAAAAATTAAATTTACAATATAAATTAAAATTAAAAAACAATAAAAAAATTAGCGAAAATTAAAATATATTAAAATTAATTTAAATTTTCCATTAAAAAATATCAAATTTATATGGAATATAAAATAAATAATAACACTTAAGAATAATATTTTGAAATAAAAAAATTAAATAAAATAAAATAAAAATTAATTACAAGAATAAAATGCTAAAAATTTAAATATAAATCTCAAAATTAAGAAATTAATTCAAATATTTTAAATATTTCAACAATAAAATAATTATAAGAAAATATTTATCTAATTAATGAAATTTTAAATCAGAAATTAAATATATTACATAACAAATAAATATGGTAAAAGATATGAAATAAAGGCCCTATTAAAATTTTATTCACTTTGCATTTTGTTTTTTATAAAGAAATCCTTCAGTCAAATTAAATGTTAAAAAATAGATCTCACATTCAAAAAATACTTATGTCGTAAAAAATTTATTTTGAAACTAATTTTTCCCTCTGGATTCTTTCAAGTACAAATTGTGATTACCTTACTGAATTAAATTTTCTCAGTAAAAATAGGTTATTTTTTTACAAGAAAAAATGAAATTGAAAATTTTAATGATAATTTAGCATACATGAATTTTCACAAAACAGAATGTCCAAACTTCTCTTTATATCTAGGAGAACAAACTCACATAATTTAAATTATCACAACAAATAGACATGACATTTATATTAGAGAACATAATACTTATATGGAAATATAAATAACACATCCAACAACTTAAGGAAAACCCAAATGAAAAAATGAAGGAAAAAAGTTCCAACATGGATTAGGATTTTTTATCATAATCCATTTTGAACCGAATAATTTGGGTTAAATCCAAATTAAAATGGTTAAAATCAATAATTATTGCATAAAATTCTCCAAAAAAATTTACCAAATACATTTTTTCATAAGGGAAAGAAAAATAAATTATATAATTCAATCCATTCAGTAATAAAGACTTACCTCCTCAATGTAAAATTCAAAACATCAAATTTATGAAAAATTGTCACCCAATGATGATGGGTATGTGAATCTTAAAAACTCATATTTTTTTAAAAAAAATTATGGTTTTTCATAGGTACAACATTGGAGTATAACATAGCACATTTAAAGACCCATCCCCACACATTAAACGCAACATTGTACCCACTGTTAAACTAATGGTGAAACAAAATTTATGATAGTTAAAATTAAAAAACTTTCACAATTAAGATTAGAAAGATTCATTTTTATAGTGTTATATTACATTTTAAAACACATTTTCCATTAATAATAAACATCCATAATAGGCATAAAAATTCCATTATCTGCAATAAAGTAGTTCATCGTATAATAGAAAATTTTAAATTTAAGTAGTGTAACATACCTAAATAAGTCCTCCTCCTCATGACAGAGACAAGTTATTATATTAACTCATGTGTTCCTCCCCATATTATAGAGTTTTTTTACTAGCTTTAAGGGTATAACTTATATTGTCGGGAGATAATACCCTCAATAATAGAGTATTATACTCAATGAAAGAAGATAAATCAATTACAACATAAAAACTCAATTAGAATAAAAATAAATTTTAAAAATCCACATAATAATATTTTACCATTCCATTCAATACTGTATGAAAAACAAAAAGGCAAGTTGAAAGGCATAAAATTAAAAATTAAAAAACTGACACCAAAAACCATGGTCCTAGACCTCATGCATGCTACCTTCTCTAAGCTCCAACCCCATCCAGTAAATCAATCAATCAATCATTGTTCCTTTTTCCCTTTTCCATACCTATTTCCATAATTTCTTCTAGGGTACTAAATGGGGCCTAAATATGGTGTGAGTAAAACTTAGTAGGCCAACACCCACAGATTCTAAACATTCTAGTCTAAATAAATAAGGCTTCAATTACTATTCTAAATAGGTGCATTGATTCATAAATTGATGCATAAAATCAAATAATCCTAGTGGCCCATGATCTCTAGGTTAACATTGGAGTTAGCCAACCTTGTTCGGAATGATGTCAACTATCTTAATCTAGTGGTTCATTCCCTTAGCTATGATGAATCTCCCATACCACATATGGATTATCCTACCGTGGATGAATCAAATATATCTCATACCAGGAATGGTGTTTCTTTCCATTAGGAATAGGATAACCATATATCTATCCCTCATGAATTAATAATGGACAATATATAAATTATCATTCTATAGTTTCTTACTTATTCCCATGGTGTGAATTACCCATGCAAAGTGTGAAGTATCAAGTAACCATAAATATTGAACCTTATGTGAATTCTTATGCTTGAGGTGCTTATGTGTACTGATGGAACATTACCTTTACCAAGGGAATATTAACACTAGACTAAGTAGGAATTCCCATGTTTGCACAAATTACATGTTCTTATGAACAAATTACCCATTTCAAGGGTGATTTTCCCACTTCAAAAACAAATTAAACATCAAAAAAATGCAATTAATTTCCAAACATATAAAACCTGATAACTCAATTATTATATGTAAATTCATCATGTTAGTAATTTTTTTAGTCCATTATTCTATGTTACAAATTATCACAATAATTATAAAAATTCAATTTAACATATTAATAAGGATTAATTTCAAATCACATATCAATAATGAATTTATGTCATAATTCGATTATTCGAATTATAATTTCATTCTAATTAACCTCTTAAAATACTATTAATTGTTTATAAATTCAATTACACTAATTTATATAATAATCCTAGTCATAACTTATGCTAATACATAACCAATTCCCAATTAATTATAGTTCTCTAGGTTCATCTATTAGATGTTCTAACCTCGGGTCAAAGGTAGGCACACCATTTAGGTGGCCACAATTCCTTTTCTCAACGCCAAAAAACCCAACAGTATCCAAGGGAGGTATAAGAAAGATGAATTGAAATAAAAAAATTTTGGATGGTCACATTCATGGATTGTTGGTGAGATTATATAGGTTTACCATACTGGAAAATAAATTGTACCATTGGGAGTAGTTTTAGACCACCCACTTCAAGAAATGAATGATACAGAAAATAAGATTTAGTGTTTGGATCAACATGAAACACAATATTTCCTTTATTTATAGTGATATATCCACACCGTCATGTCTCTAATAATAGGAACCTGTTAAAAGACAACAATAATTCTTAAACTCCAAGAAGAACCAATATATTCATGTTGTCTAGATCAAAGAAAAGATCATGGAACCCAAGATTGGCATTGGATGAGTCAATGTAGATCTTGAGAGCCCTTTAAAATTATAAATAAAGATTATGTTCATAATAGGGTATTAAAATGATTATTAGTGGTTTGGTGGATATGGTTTTACCACTTATTTTATCAACCCCACCGAATGACCCAGATTGGCTGGCGAGCATCACTGGCTAGTCAGGGGTGACTGCCAGTGTGTCTACATAGCTAAAGAATCCACATGATATTCAGTTGGTCTCTTATAGAAAAAACATGTTTTATCCATCCCATTGGTTTAACGGTGTACTGCACCAGCTAGCTGATAGAACTGGAACATCCATGGTGTTTCATACCACCTCAAGTCTTCTATTTTCTTAGCTTAATTGTGCCCCCAAATACCTTTAATGCATAATTTTAATCCAATAAAAAGTTTTAATTATAGAATATAAAAATTTGTAGACAAAAACATAAATAATAATGCTCTTAGAAAATTATAAGATCTTACAAACCCCAACCATATAAAAACACACCCAATATCTATGCTCCCAAGTAACCTTGATAGGTATTGATGAATAGGTTGGACCACTATGTCCTTATATCAATCTCCTGATACCATGTACCATCTTGAAAATTTCCATGATTCCACTATAATCACACAATATGAGTTGTATTTACCTGGATATTGTTTTTCACTAAGATCTACAATGCACAGAATGATTTTCCTTAATGAATTTATTGACATCAATCACAACATCAGAAACATCCACCACAATATATGCCACATCAATAATATGAGAAGTATCGACGAGATACCACCAATGTTGTGACACATGAAACACATTTTTCATGGAACTGTATTACTTTGGAATTTAAAATTAGTAGTCTGTTGGAAAGACCCTCTCTACTAACCCAAATTTCTAGATGAACTAGTGTCCTAGTTTTCCCTACTCCTAGATACAACTTTCTCAAAACCAAGTGAACATTAGAATATAAACCATTTGACCAACATAAAACACCATAGGTCATATCCGATGGTCACCATATAATATCTATATTCTCTGAATTGTTATAAACTATCTTCAAATCTACTAAAACTGCTCAGACATCTCTAATATGTGAGTGAGTCTAATGATCACTTACTCACCTTCCTCTAACAAATTCAGAGGTGAACAAATCGAACTCCCATATAATTCCATGAAGGGGATTATTTCAATTGATTAATGGATTTTATTATATTATTAATCTCCTTGTGTATCACATAATTCTCTTAATAACCACTAAATTCCAAAACATTGGCTCATAACATTTTCAGCAACAAGTTGTTTTTATGAAATAATTCCCTAAATAGTTTTAATTCTTTAATAGCTTTCATTACACACAATCTTGAGTTTAAAAGAACCATGAGATGAACTTTGTATTTAATTACCATTATAACTGTTACATTAGGTTAGTGTTGACATATATAACTAACTTATGAAATTGTACGGTGAATTAATTCGCAACAAATTATTTATGAAAAATATAAATCAATTATATATTTTTATTTTTGTATTAATAAATAGAGTGAATTAATAATAGTAAATGAAATTAATGAAACATATATTTTATATACTTATTAAAATATTTATTATATTCATCGAATAGATATATTTGTCAGAGGTTATTAATAAACCCTATTTGATATATAAAAACCTACATTTTTTAAATGCGTAATTTTCTTCCTTTTAATGGAGAGCCAATTTTAAATTAATATTTTGGAACATTACTAATTTTTATTTTAAATAATAAACATGTTCATTGGATTCATGATATAAAAATTTACATTGAATCATTTTTTAATAATTTTCTAATAACTATCAAATTTTGATGAATACAGAAAGTACACAATATTTTGATCGAATACAAATATTTTCATAAAAATAATAAAAATGGATAAATTATAATATTCAAAGGTGTTAAAGTATAAATATAATATATTTTTATCATTCAAATTAATTTATGGCATTATAATTAATTTTAAATTGAATTCAGATGTAAAAATATTTTCATCTTTTAAAATGTTTTAACTTTTAAAACTCATTCTCTTTTTTCGATAACAGTGATAATTTTAAATTAATTAATGATACTTATGTGTTTCAAAAATTAAAAAATTGATTCTATATTTATAATCATTATGTACAAATTATGTAAATTTCTTTATTTTATTTTTGGGCATTATGAATAATAACTTTGGTAATTTTTATTAATATGGTTAAATAGTAAATTGGGTAATTAAGGGTAAGAATACAGTTATATAATTACCTTAAAAATTTTCTTAATACCATTGGATGAGTTTTTTTTTAACTTATGTAATCCTTGGATCCAAATTAAATCATTAGATTCCACTTGTATGAGATTAAGACATTTAATTTATTTTATTTAAAGAAAATATAAATATCCATCCCTAAAATTTTAATAAATAAATATTTTCTTATATAAGAATATAAAGTAGATAAATTCAATTATAAATAATAATTTTAAATATAATATGTTTTTATTTATCATGGATATTTAGTTTAAATTTTCCTGAAATTAATAATTACCATAAAGACATGTACTTTGATGATGTAAAAATTAATTAATTGATTAGAAGTCAATAAATCATTTTTTATTAAAATAATAATAACAATAAATAACCCAAAAACTTGACCAAATATTGTTTTTAAATTATATATTTACCATAACTATCCAGGAGTCTATTTATTTACCATTTTTAACCATATAGAATTGATTTTGACACATATAATATTTTCTTTAAAGCATTTTTTAAATTGTCTTAGTCATAATTTAATAAGTATTACATTTTAAATGGTATATTTTCAAAAGAAAAATTTGAATGAAAATAATATTAGAAAATATAGTATATGTTTCATTATAGTAGTGTTTTATTTTTAATTTTTATTCAAAAAATAACTATATTAAATACATATACAAAATTTATTTAGTAAATATTTTATTAATAAAGATAACAAATAAATGTTTTTGAAAATATTAAAATAAATATAATCTTGGCTAATTAAAATGTATAATTAATTTTCTATATGACCTTGACCTCTTAGTAATATAATAAATTGATTTTTTTATAAGTTTACTTTTAATGTTAATATTTTTAAAATCAATGAATTGAATAGTATTCAAATTGACACTAGTGATTGTTTATCAAAATAATGTTTTATTAAAATATTTAAAAATCATAAAACATTTTTTTATAAATATATAATAATTATTATATGGTCTAAAATATAATAAGATATTTATTTATGGTCTCATTGAATTCAAATAAGTAAATATTTCACTCTTTTAATGTTTAAATATTTGTTAATCTAGTTAAAAATTAAATAGAATAACTAAGTGTTATTTAATATGATAAGGTTTAAATTAAATGAAAAACTAGCATAAAACATGTTGGTTTATTAGATTAAAACACTATATCATATCATATTATAAATTGGGACGTTATTTAGTTTTTCAAATAGGGTTCAATTTTGTTGTAAATTACTATTTTTGGAGATCCAAAAAGTTCCCCTCACCTCAATTATAAAAGGGAACCTCCTCCCTTACCTCATAAATTCACCTTCAGCCTTAAATATTAGACAGAACCTTCCATTTCACACTATAAACTTCCCTAGTATCATTATAGAAGTTCTTTTCTTATTCAAAGAGCAACTCCGGTGCTCTAAGTGGAAATTCAGAGGAAGCACGTCGATGAAGAGGTAATATCCTCTACAAATTCTTTCAAACTTCTTTCTTCTTTTAATTTATTTTCATGAGTTGTTTTGTTATTAAAAAAATAACTCCAATATAACTTATATACTGATATTTTATTATGATTATGGAACAACAATATTCCACTTTCTATCTATCCTATGAAAAATGAAACCACCATGTGTGCGTACATATAGCTTATCATCTTCACGTTGTAGTGCAATATTTTTTTCACCACAACCTTACATGGATGGGAATAATGATGGAAATAATAACTATATATGATTTTTATATCATTATATTTATTATTAAATATTATAAACTATTCACTTCAATACCATTCAATTATTATTGTAATGAAGTAGTTACTCGTGCATACGTTTGGTAAACCGTCTCCATGATGCAATGTGATTCATTCTACATGATCTTCATTAAATCAGTATTATGTAGATGTATAGAATGAATAAATATGATATATATAATGTTTATATCATTTTTTAATAATATAACTATGAACTATGAAGGATAATCAGAACTTATTCGTCAAAACATGTCTAAGCAAATGAAGCATTTAATACCCGAATAACAAGTGATAATGAAATGTTATTAACAAAAGGATAACAATATGATCATATATGATATCAGAAAATGAATATGATTCTAAAATAAGTCAATGAAATTATTTAAACCATTTTTCTGGAGTTTCATATACATATAACGTAAAACGAACCAAAAAGGTAAGGTATAATTTTGAAATCTCATTATTATCCAAGATTGTTTATCCGTATGTTTTTAATAGGTTATATTTATCATCCACATCCATATTTCCAAAATATGTAAAATTATTTCTATTATTCTATAATTTTTTTAATAAATTTTTCCCGTTGGTGACTTTTTATTAAATAGTATGAAAGAAATGTTTTGTAATTATTCGATATGAGATACATTTTTTAATTTTTTTCAATTTTATGAGGATAATGTCTTTTTAACATATAGGGAATGAATGGATTTTTATATCCTAATAATTACTTATTTCCATGAAGATTCCACTACCTAATTTCAAGTTCATTTTAAAATAAATTATATTCTTCTAAAATTTCTGGGATTTTTTAAAAATAATCTTTTTTGAAGAAGAAATGATATTTTCATCAAGAATTAATTTCATGACCAAGGATCAAATCTTGGCAGGGGAAAAAATATGGGGTACTGTAGCAGTACAGTAGCAGCATTAGAACTATAGCAGCGGTAGACTGTAGCGGCGGCATAGTAGCAAACACTATAGCATCTTGGGAACTGTAGCATTACTATTCACCGAGGCATCCTTTGGGCCCAAAAAAGGGATTTCTAGCCATGTATTCAGGCCACATGGCCTTGGGCCTTCGGGATATGTAATGGGTTTTCCTCTACCCATACTAAAGAGGTCTTTAAATTAAATAATAAATTGAGGCTTCATCCCTATCATTTTTAAAAAATATAACTATAATCACTATGATCTTATTGTGGTTATTATGGAATAATATTTATGAAATTCATTTTATTATGGATTATGTTATGATGGAATGATGTTTATGTAACCCATTTTTATTCCTTGGGTTATGCTACGATTAATGTTTTATGTTTTGTGGAACATGTAAGAATTATTTCATTATGATATGGGTGGGCCCTAAATATACCTACAAATCATTGAGTAAATATCTATATCTCATGATATAAACAAGGATGGAACGAGGAATGATCTTAGTTCAGTAATACAGGGCTGGAACAATAAGTGAACTCTTTTTCGTAATGGACATTTTCGCTCTAAGGATCAGGGAAATGAGACATGACTAATATGAAATTATTTTCGATGATTATGTGCATGCCAAAAAACATCATGTGTTTTGTTATGAATTTTGGGATTATGTTCCTTGATTCTTAGGAACATTAATGATTTATCCCATTTCATGGTATCACAATCTATCATATACAAGATAAAATTTTCAAATGTTATATTCTTATGTCTTATGATTAATATATAATTGATATCTCGTTTTCTTACCTTTACTAGTTTTCTGAGCTCACCCTTTCATATGTTTCTTTTCCCCATGACATGAAGAAGGGTATTAAGTAAGAAATGTTAAAACATGGTCTAGTTATGACGAAATAAGTGTGAGATAATGAAGATGTCTTATGAACTAGTTGTTTATGTCTCCCAATTTCTAAAGAAACTATACCAATACCTTCATGTCATGGATTTATTATATTTTTTAATGAATATTCATCAAAATAGAAGTAATATCAATGTATGTAATGTAGGGGTTGTTACAACATTTCCTCCACAATATGTATCATCCTTCCCAATTCGCCACTAAGTTGATGATGGTGGGTTATTCTTAGAAGAACCCATGATCCCATTTCTATCTAAAGGACCTACTATAACCATGACATAAATAGGGATGTTGATCATAAATTAAAATACTCATAACATTGTGAACTAAAACTATCTCCTGAACAAATATATTACCTAAATCATCAATAGTGAAGGTATCCCTTATAATCGTATAGTGGGATAAATTTACCAATCAATACATGATCACCCATAAAATATAATTTTGACAAGGTTTCTATGGTAATCCTTTAATAATGTCCATAGTTACATTATCCAACTTCAACTCTAGAATGGAAAAATTATGTTGAAACTTTTTTGTCCTCTGATGCTCAAAATTAACCTACTGGCCAGTGAAACATCACACCACAAAACCGATTGTCTTATTATTAATCCTTGTACACTATTATTTCCCATAGATATCCTGATATATCATTTTCATATCATGTTTTACGTTCAATTTAGAAACATGTAATATTTTTATTAGTTCCTAAAAGAAGAAAATAAGAACAAAAATACAAAAAAAATCAATAAGTACCTCATTACTTCCAAGATACGAACCTGATAGTGGATCCCCACCATATATGTTTTCATTTAGGGAAAACCCCATATATATAAACTAACTAACCAACATTGATCTGGTCTAAGATAATATGAACAATGGATTTTGATATCAAATTATCACTCACAAGGGGCTCCTAAACATCATGATGCATATAAATAATGTTCCATCAACCATCACACATCACAATATTTCTACATTGGATATATCCACATCCTCCTACTAAAAGAATTAGAAATGACATTTCCCTTGATCGAAGTGCATTCCAAATCAATTTCAAAAGACTATAGATACTTGACCCCCTCTTATTTTGAAGATTTAGGTCATATTGTGAATATATGTCCAAAATATATTTTGGTCTATATACACCACAAACCTATTTCCCAAAAGATTATTTCTCCCAAATATCATGTTTTGTACCACTACAGCTGACTCCATATTCTGATTAGGATAATTTCTCTCATTTAGAATCAAATTTTATTAGTCACAAGAAGCTAATAGATACTTTTAAATTATAACTACGAAAATATTAGCTCCTAACACTTTATATTACAATGTATACTCTTTACCAAACTGAAGTAAGTATAATACTGGTGGTAAGGCCAACTTACACTTCCATTTCTAGAAAGCATCCTCTCAATAATATGACCAAACAAACGTCACCCCTTTCTTGGTTATCCTGAACATAATTCCTGTCATTTAGGAGAATTTCTAGATGAAACACCAATAAAATCATACTAGACCTAGAATTCTATAAATTAGGAATCTTTTTTCCACATTATATAGGTCCACTAACACCCCATTCCCCGAGATAATGTGGCCCAAGAAGTTAAATTTTTAAATCCAAAAAAACAAATATAACTTGGTGTATAGATAATTCTCACTCATAATACTCAATATAATATCAAGATATTGGTCAGGATCATCTATAGACTAGGTGTAAACTATGATATCATCAATGTGAACCACCACAAAATAATCTACAAATGGATGGAAGATATGATTCATCTAGTCAATGAATATTTTTTGTACATTTTTTAGATAAAACAGTATTATAATAAACACATACGGGTTATAAAATCTCCTCAAATTAGTTATGTGAATGTAAAATTCTCTCAACCTTAACTAATGATACCCAAAACTCAATTCGATCATACAGAAAATTTTGGAACCTCTCAATTAATAAAAATATAGTCTATATATGGAAGGGGATATCAGTTCTTCACTGTCATCTATTTCAATCCTCAATAATACACACATAAGAACAATGTTCGATCATTATTCTTGTAAAAACTATAGGAGAACCCATGGTAAAGTATCCATCCATATAAATCACTTAGCTACATAATCAATAAACTATACTTTTAACTCTCAAGGATCAACCGGTACCATCCTGTAGGGAGGGATGCAAATGAGTTCAACATCAAACACCAAGTAGATAGTGAACTATATCACTTCCTCAGGTGGAAAGTAGAATAACTATTTATGAAAGGTTCCTTGAATGTATTCCACTTATGGTACTACAACTCACCATAAACCAAAACAAGGGTTTCTACATAGGCTTTGAGACAATCCAATATGAACTAAATTGGTCATACATGACCATTTTGTAAATTCCATTCTCCCAATTGAATATAAATTCCCCTTCTAGAGGTAGAAAAGTAAATATCCATCAATAAAAGTCAATATGATCCTAGAATAGAACTAGTCAATTTATATCTAGAATAAAATATAATCCTACATTTTCATTAAAAAATATCCCCCAAAATAAATGGTATACAACAATTTAAATAGATAAATCTTTATAACATCTAAAACCCAATAATCATTCCCCTAATGGCGTATCTAGTGCCATAACAACCTCTATATTCTTTCAATCCAAACCTAGGATTTTAAAAAATAGAGAATATATAAAACAACATGATTTGTCTAGATAAAAAAACTCAAGAAAAGGTAGATGACATAAAAATTATACCTCTAACATTGAAAGATCCTATATCTATAATAGTAGAAGTATACTATATAGAATATATATAAATTGCCCATCTATCGTTGGCTCTAATTATAATCCCTTGTGATTCACCCTCCTGTTAAAACCATTTCTCTTATATTGGGGAATCACATCCCGTACCCTATCTCAAGTGATTGGTGGAGCTCTATCTACCATTCTATTGAGTGGTATCTGAGTCCTTCCTAGACTCTAGTTTCTTCCCAACTCTTATTTCACTGATTCAATGCTAATTCCTCCTATAAAACCTCTATAAATGGTCCATCTTACTACAAGTGTCACACTCCACTACAAATAAATGGAACTATAAGAGATTGTGGACATACCTTCAATACTGAAAGCATTAACCCTGTTTAGGGTCTTGTGGTGTTTTTCTACTCCCATTAATGATTATACCATTACTGATATGGAGAAAACTATCATAGTTGTGCTTCTTTATATCTAATGAAGAGATCCCAAAATATCATAATCTGACTATCTATATACCACTCAGGTCCTCCCTCAAGTTCTCTTCTATTATTATTTCCAAATTAATATTTTTAGTAAAGATACTCAAGTGAAATATATTCACCTGTGACTTTATCTCATAATGAATCCTATCTTGGAAGTTCTTTCCCCAAGATATCTAATCCACTTCAAAATATAGATAAGAAATTCTTGTAGGTAAAATTTCGAGTGTATTTTATAAATGAAATATTTTCTAGTTTCATGTTCATTAACTATAAGCCCTCTCATCCTTAATAACATCAGGATAAAATTGAATCAGTAGTTTCTCCAAGAAGTTAATCTATGATAGATCATATTGATTTATGTATTTCTCTATGATATCCCCCCAATTTTTGTATAGTCCTGATAACATATATGTATAATGCTTCACCATCCTATTTGTGGGTTTCTTTAGTTTCCTGAAGATCGTCTAGAGGGACTCAGTCCCGAAATCAATTTCCTAAGTTAATTCATTAACTCCAATGAACTTGGGAGAGTGATATAAAAGAAACTATCTGTTTAGATAATACATCAAAGGAATAACATTAGTAGTCACCATCTCTAGGTATCATACGACCCATAAAAAACTATCATGATTTTCATCTTCTCTCTCGTTCCTTGAATCCATAGGAATTTCAGACTCATCTAATCTATTTGTGTGTTGATTACCATTATACTAATAAATAACTAAAAGTAAATGTAGAGTAATTTTATCTAAAAGGTTAATCATGATAATCACAAAAATAGTTCAAACTCAAAAGGTCAAAATGGAAATAGGGAACCATTGACACAAGATTACTCCCAAACAGTCCATAAAAAGTGAATTAGAATACCTTAAAAGTTCCATTAATTCATTTATATTAGATATTTTAAGGGATTAAATTTCAAAACATAGATAGGTAGTTATGTAACATGTGATAAATATGTCGCTAGAATTATCAATGAATTTCAACAAATTTCTTTTCATACCAACCATGAAACATGCATACACAACTCATTTCGTACTAGCCTGTGATTAAAATATTATAAAATAGTGACATATCATAATAGTTGTATCGCCCAAGATGAAATAACATTTCTCCTATAATAAGTTATCATCAATAACAATAATATTATACTTAGGAACTTGGGTTTCCCCCAACACATTGTTTAGATAATCCAATGAATGAGCTCATTTCCAAACCCCAACACATCCTAGTATCCTATATACCATCCACAAATAGTAAATAAATATAAATGAACTGATCATTGATACCATTGTGTAACATCCCCATCATGTTTCTCCCTCACATTTCATAGATAGGTCACTATGTTTCCTCTATCTCATAACCCCATATTCTATAGGTTTTCAACTAGTAGCGGGGTATAACAAATATAGTTTTTATACTATACCCTCTTAAATAGAGTAGAAATTACAATGATAATTATATAAATAAATTATGAAAAATATTTTAAGAATAATGTTTATTAATATAAAAAATCTAAAAAAATTAATAAATCATGTCATTCTATACTATATGTTACACTATTGTATATTCTGAAAGTCAATCATGTAAAAACCTAAAACAGACACACTAATAAAAACTCATAAGATCATGATCTCTAAATCAAAGCTCAATCCCATATCTAAGATCAGAAACCTTATATAAAATCAATAAATCAAGCACAATTCTGATTTCTAAGGAAAAAACCAACATCTATATTGTCTTCCTGGTTATTAAATGGTGCCTGAGAAAGGTATGAGTACAACTCCTTAGGCCCACACCCATAGCATCTAAATAATCAGGTCTGAATAAATAATTCATGTAATATTTTGATTGATAGGGGAATAAATTCATTAATTAATATAAAATATCAAGTAATCCTATCAATCCTTGTTCTCTAGGTTGACACCCAAAGTTTTCCAATCCTACTTTGGCATGATTCCCAATATCACTGTCTAGTGGAAGATTATCCTTCATTGGATAAATCCCTTATACCGCAGGTGGATTCTACTGATGAGGAAGAATCACCCATATCTCATTTAGAGAATAATTTTTCTTTCCTTCAGACAATATGTAATCATCAATCATTTCCTCAGGAATCAATAATGTACTCTTTTTTAATTCAAATGGTAGACATGCATAAATTTTCCCATGACAAATTACACATCATGAGTGAGAAGTTTCACGTAATAATGAATTATTTACAATATGATAATTTTCATGATTGATTCACTTACATGTTCTCATGGTACATTACTCGTGCCTATAGAGATGTAATATTGGACCATGTGTGAATCCACATACTAGGTCCACATATGTGTTTCCATGGAGCGTTACCTATTCCAAGTGAGGATTAACCATTTCAAAAACGAATGAAACAAGATAAAATTCATTCAATATCAAAAAAATATAAACAATACAAAAAAATTAATATTTCTAAATTCATCAAATTACCAATAATAAAACCATTTAATAAGTTATTCCATATTACTGATTATCATAATAATTTTAACAATCCCATTACACATATTAATCCATCATAATTACCAATCAAATGTCAAATAATCTTTTTTGTAATCATACCATTAATCCAAATCCAATTTCATGCCAATTAACCAATTACAATCTAATTAATTTTTTGTCATGTAAATTTTCCCACATTACATGTTAATAAAGATAATACATGAAAAAATTCCATAACTAATTCGCTATTCAATGTATTGTTATAAGTTTATCCATTTTATGTTTTATCCTTGGGTCAAATATAGGAACACCCATTGGGTGGCCACATATCCCAGTATCAGCACCAAAAAACCCAACTTGATCCACATTATGTCCTAGCATGATTAATTTGAAAATTACAATTAACAAAGTTCATAATCATGGCGTGTTGGGGTGATTTCACAAGTTTCACATTGTAGTGAACAAATTAGACCTTTGGGAGTTATTTTAGACTTTCCAACTCCATAAGAGAATAAGAAGGAATCAATGTTCGAGCATCTAGATCAATGTGTAACAACACATTCCCATAATTAATAGTGATTTGTCCAAAAAATCAAGGATAACAGGAGAGGATAATAGAAAATGACAAAAGGAATTTATAAATTTCAAGATGAAATCAGGGAATCAAGTTTACAAGATCAATTATTTGATAAAACAAAAAGGTTAGGAGTTTGAGGAGTCATGGAAGCTCAAAAAAACCCTTTCAAATAATAAATAATTAATTATGGTCATAATATGGGATTAAAGGACTTAAATGGTGGTTTCTATGGGGAATACAGTTTGACAGCTTTATTTTCATCCCATCCTGGTGCCAATAGATTAGTGTCCTTCAGTGTACATGTATGATTAGGGAACCCAAAAGATTGGATTATGATTATCTTATAAAGGATACATTCAATATGTGTCCCATCTGAGAGATGATTGGTCTCTTTTATCTTTGCTATGTTATTTTGAAACTCAACTACATGTCAGTGGAATATATCATCTTCTATGTCACATGACACCTTTGGTTTTTCACATTCTCGTTTCTTTGAGCCCTTAAACACCTCTGCAGAATGTTTTTATGTGAACAATTGGTCTCAATTATATGTTCATTCAAAAAAATAAAATTAAATACATCAAAAAATATATTGAATTATCCATTATTTATATAACATTTTAATAGAATAATTATTTCCAAATGAGGTGAAGAAAAAACATTTATATAAACTTTGGTAGCACAGTAAATATTAAAAAATGGATATGAAAAAAATAAATTACAAATATAATTATATGTAGCCCATAATCTTAGAAAATTATATTGGTTAATAAATAATGAATTCCAAAAATATTGAATTTTTTTAATGAATTAAATATATTGATATTAAAATAATTACTCACCTTATATGTAAAATATCATTGCATGATGTTTATTATAAATATTCCATTAATTTAATTGTATATAATCAATTTTTCCACCATGTTTAGTGCCTAAAATATATAAATATTAAATAGATCAACTATGAATTAATGTTAAAGAAATAATTTATCCAAAGGTAATGATTAAGGTAGGTTTGATACAAGTTCATTATTGTTATATCTCTTTATAAAAATTAACAACATACATAAATCTAGTTGTGAACATTTAAAAATTGGAACACATGAATGGGAGGAATGGTAACATGATATGTTGAACAAAATCAAGTTTGAAACAACTATTTGAAGAAAAAAAATTAAAGAAAAAAATTAAAATATATGGGTTTCCTCCCATGTACTTGTATATTTTAGTATTTCTAATAAAAACCCTCTCTAAAAATTTCTAACAATGATCATCTAGATGAAATGTTTCATTGATGAATGGAAGTTCATTATTATTTGACAATACATCACAAAACTCTTCTAACACATTTAAAAAATAATCATAAATTGAAAAAAAATATGCTCAATTAAAAACATAGAACTAAGGTTGTTTTCAACCATTGTTCTGATGTATATATTTCCAAAAAATAGAAAAATATTAATAAAACACCCTTTAAAAAGATCTAATATAATCAACAATTCTTTCAATATTTCCCCCACACTTTGGGATTTAATGCACTCAAAATCTGGTTAAAAACTGCTATAACCCTTCCATAACCCAAATAACTTTTTATAAAAAATCATTTAAAAATAAATTATCAAAATTACAAACCTAAAGGATTCAAATTATTCATAAAAAATTATTTTTGGATTCAACATAAGATTCTGATGGACGAACATTCTCAAAAATGGAAGGAAAATCATCATGGAAATGATCATTAACAATAAATGTGAAACTTTATAAAAACCATATTTTTCATATTGACAACCATCATGTTTTTTAGTAAGTTATAAACCAATTTTTTCTTGTTTTGGATAATTAAAAACTCTCAAAATGAGATAACAAATTCTCCTTATCTAACACAAAAAACTCAAAAAGAAAAACGTGTAATTCTTACTCTGGATTTGGTTCACGGTAAATGGTTTCCTCACAAAAACGAGGTTGAAAGGATGATCCAGATAGCCTGAGTGATGATATCCAAGTTAAATAAATATTCATGTTTAACATCCTCTTAGTTCTTAGAAATGATTTGAATATTTTTTTCTCAAAAGCCTTTAATTTTTTCCATAAATCTATTGGATTTATAATTAAAATAATTTACCAAAAAATGGTCATCAATATATTAATTAATTACATCATCATAAGAGTGATGATTTTTCTTTTCAAGATCATTTATAAAAAAACTCTCTACAATATATATCGGCTTACAACTCACCACAAATGGAGACTCCATTAAAAAACATGAATCTATTATTCATCTTAACTATCTTAAAGAGTTAGTGTTCCCATAAAAAAAATAATGATTTACTTGGTAGTGGCTACAAAATTTCTCATTATAATTATCATAACCTGTTTGTAACACTCCAACATAAGGATAAGAAAACAACTAGGTAATGTGAGATTTCCTACATAAACTAACAAATCATCTAATCTTCCATAGGGATAAGAAAGTGGTATTTCAACCAAATATAGAGAAACTAATGTTTTCATCAATTCCCTATGATCCTACTTTTGAAAAAAGGAGTATGAAATAAGGTTGATGTTATCTCATTATTCACAAACATATTTTATTCCCTAACATCCCACATTTATAAATGAAATGAAAAATATTCCAAGCGCATTTAATTTTGGTTCTAACAATTTTTGAAAATTTTTACTAAAATCCTTGGTGTGATTAATTATAGTATACTATTACAAGTCCATCTTTTTGGAAAAAAATCAAACAATTTAATATAGGATTGAATATTTTTGAACACCTTCACAGGAACCATGTGAATTTTAAATTTCATAAACATTTGAAGAAATTTCAAACTATTAGGTGCATAATCCTTTTTAACTCTTTGGGAAAAAGGTTTGAGAGGGTTGTAATATTTTAAAATTGGTCAGTTATTCTCCACATCCTCAAACCTTTCCTTTTCCATCAATTTTTAACTAATTTCAATTTTATTTACATTTGATCATTTGATTTTAAAGTTGATGATTCAACATTTTGTTCATGTTAGACTATCTATCTAGATTTCCATTTTTTCTATATTTTAATTTTTAGATTCATATTGTTCATCATTTTTTACTACCCTTTGTTATTAATTATAAATTTCTTGATTTTTAAGGCATAATATAGTGGTAATATCCCTGAAATTCTATCCATGATTGGGTTTTATTTTGATGGTAAGCTTAACCTTGTCTCCACTTACTTGATCTCTAATAATATAACTCATCTAAGG
Source organism: Viscum album (assembly GCA_963277665.1). NCBI lineage: Eukaryota > Viridiplantae > Streptophyta > Magnoliopsida > Santalales > Viscaceae > Viscum > Viscum album. Next base: position 1,626,925,686 of record OY728121.1, on the reverse strand, counting down.
TTCCAAAAAAATAGAACCTATAATCTGTATCTTTTTACAATGAGATAATATTTCCCAACAACCTCAACAACAACCACTTAAAATTCCATTGAGAATTTAACAACTCAACCCCATTTTTATTTTGGAAAAATACTTTTGGATTCGACATATTAAAGGAAAACTTGTTGTTTAATCACTCTTTAATATCTCCAAAACATGTTATATTTATATTTGTATCTGGATTTTAATTGGTTTGAAAGTGGATGTTTATTTCATTGACTCCTAGACCTATATTACACTAATTGAGAACACTCATCTTTCTATATGGGAATACCACAAAATTGATCAAACAAATTTCATTATATAGTGTGAGAGCATTGTAGAATTTCTCCATAAGTATATTGGGGTAAATAGTCATTGGAAATAAAAATAAGTAATGATCTAAACCTATTACTAGTTTCATCAAATAACTCTCTATCATCTTGCAATAAACCAGTTATTTTATGCCTCACCTCGAATGTGGTATTCCTTGGATAGATCTTTGTAAACAAAGAGTTGAATAACTCATCCCTTTTGTCAAAGATTTCCCCATCGTGGTTTTTAAACAATATAATAATCCTTCCCCTGAGAAAAAAGTGAACACCCTAAATCTTATCAACTCCTCACTCAAATAATGGAAACATAGTTACAATAAATATCTATAAAATTCTCTAATGAAATATAGAGAGTCCCTTATAGATATGACATTAATGTATGGGGGCATGGAGAGGTGGTATTTCTTAATTTCATAGATCCTAGGCCCTAGGGTAAGACTTAAACATGATAATTACTTGAAATAGAATGAAACTGAAACCCCCTAAGTCTTTTCCTCTTAATGGGTATATTTTTAGGGTGTGGTATTTTCATGTACTATTATAAATTTCCAGCTTCCATATGTTCCAAATGTTCATTTTCAATTTAATTTTTATTTTTCTAATATACACTATAGTGTTACAAAATTTATGGAATAGAAAATCCAAGATCAAATTTAGATTTAGCAGACCAAGTGATCTTGTAATAATGGATTTAACAATTCAAAATGATGACAAAAAATTAAGTAAAACATGCATTTTTAACATATTTTAAATCTATTTTTTAATTATTTTATTCAAAAACATTATTGAAATTTTTTGTATTCAGTTTTTTTTCAAATGTTTTATAAATTTCCAGCTCATTCATTCTAGGAAACTATGCTAAAAATTTTATGACAAAAAGGTAGTGAATTTTCACAAATTTAAAAATTATAAACTTGGTAAAACTATTATAGCAATGAGTAAGAGTTTTCAATCTACCTGGAAGGTAAAATAGTAGTGTGTGTCTTACAGAGAGAAAAAATAGGGGATATGATCATGTGATGATTATTTTGAGATAATAGAAATAGTTTAGAGAGAGATTTGATGAAATTATTTTGATTACACTATACATAATTGATTAAGAACAATATTTCTATTCAAACATAAAGTAAACACAAGTAATCTATTTCCTGTGAAGAAAGTTTGTTACACACAATTTTTATGTTAAGTGATCTTCACAGTATGGTGAAATTTATTGAATGATTAATCATTCAATCAAGATTTGGGAAAATATTTATTATTTAAAGGATAACATAAACATAATCCTTTTAAATTTTTAGTACATTATACGGTGTTAAAATTTGAAGAGATTTGTTATCATCACCCATCAATAAAAAGTCTAGTATAGAGACAATTCAAATAAAGAATAAAAAAAATTCTTTTTAAATTACACCGACACAATTATGAAAGTGAAATAAAAATAGATTAAGAAATTAATTTCATTAAAATTTTATTTCCATAAATAAAATTATGTACACATTTTTATGAAATAAGAAATGTAAATATTCAAGAAATACATATAAAATAGGAATCCAAGAACATAATATAGATAAAATTAATATTTTTTATTGAATTAACCTTATTCTTAATGCTCTATATTCTTTTATTCCTTATTCGAGGGTGTTCTCACTTGTCTGGATATGTTCTCACTCAAAAATATACTCTCTACTTTTGTCTCCATCCATATGCAATCATATCCCTTATTTAATATTGAGTGAAAATAATTATTTTATTATTATTTTCATTCTTGATGACCAGGGTTATCTCATATTCCTTATCTCTAGGTGCCAACTTTTGGTTATATTGAAATAATAGTTTTTTTACAAGAAAGTGACAACATATTCCCCTATTAATCAAATAATTCCCATCCACTTGAACCCGATTCAACAGATACCACCTAATTTTTTTTCAAACCTATTATCCTATCACACTTATTATGCCCAATATTATCTTAAAAGATTAAAATAATGTTCTTAACCATCATCAAATTCAAATGACGTATTTCTACCCCCATATTTAGGTTGTTTTTCAATCAATCTCCATGTTAGTGCTTCGGGATTGTGCTTCTAAAAAACAAGATAGATCATTAATTTAATTGTATAGATCAAAAATTTCATCTTCAACCAATTGTGGTAATTATTTTATATAAAAATACTAGGTTAGCCTTTTTTATGTTTTACATAGAACCATATTCACATCACAATGTGGTGTTGAGTCATCAAAAATACAAATTACACAGTACTATATCCCATGGTTCAAACTTGTGGTTTAATTTCTCTAAAGAGGTCACACAAATCTTCCCATCCCATGAAAACCAAAATGTTATGAACCAGTAAAGTCCCTATCATATTCCTCATCACACCTATAAAAAATAAAATTTCTATATATCCAAATATTCTTCCCTCCATTCAATCTTCCATAACTCCAGGAACCCTAACTCTAGCATCCAAAATTTTTTATATATATCCTCTTCACTGTCATGGAAACTATATTGTTCAAAAATTGTGGATTTGATCCCCATAATCAGTTTCAATGAATTTTTATTTTATAAATATCATCAATAATTGATTGTTGATCAAGGAAAATCAACATTAGTTTTGAAACATCTTAAAAAAATATTCATACTTGACCTCAGGTCTAAGAAAAATCAAGTCACAATTGATCTTTGTACTAGTTGGTCTCCCCAATAGTGTTTTGGATGATGATTTATATTAATCACATTCATCAAATATCCCATAGGTTTATCAAACTTTGGTTCCTTTATCAATGTTTGTTAGTATATCATCCACCTTCATTTTCATTTGTTCCATAGTATCACTAACATCAATTCATCAACATGATTAAATTTGATCTTCCATAATTTCTAATGTTTGGATTATATTCATGTTCTAAATGAAAATAGACTCGGTTAGTATTTTTATCCTTGGATTATTTCACAATAATTGGGGTCTCACGTAGTCTGAGGACATGAACTTCAATAAACATGGGTTCATTAGGGGTTTTTCCTCTCTTCATTATTCCTCAAATCCAACTGAAATTCCATTTTTATTTCTAATATAACAACAGAATGAATCTGACTAAAAATATCTTTAACCTTGACTAAATCCATATTATCATTATTTTATCATTGTATGCATCGATATTTTTATAACCTTGTTACCAATTTGACCTCAATTCATTTTCCAAAAATTTCTATTATGGGCGTTAAATTTATCTTATGAGATGAGGAGAACATTAGATATTCTTTTATAATGAAAATTAATATTTTATTAGATCCATATGGGCTGTAATTATCATACACGGATCACAGAATTTTCTAATGGAGGAAATTTATATTTCTTTTATTTCGATGACTTTTCCAAAATAAATCATACACAAGCAGGGAAATAGAAACAATTCGATTTTGCAGACTTCAAAAATTCTCTTATGAGAATTTATCAAAGATACTTCATATACAATTTACCTTATAGATAGTATCGATATTTCTTACATAAATTCTATATCACATTTATTGACACACTCTAATAGAATAAATAAAATAAAATTATTTGGACAATGAAATAAAATAAATATAATATAATATATAATAAATAAAATTAAAAAATAAATAAATTAAAATGAAAGAATAAAAAATTAAAACAACCTAAATTAAAAATTGGAAAATATAATAGAAAATGAATTATATTTTCAAAAAAAATCTAAAATAAATCATAATAGATATCAATATTATTTTAAAAGAAAAAGTATAATAAAAAAAGAAATTGGAATCCAAAGAATTAAATAATCAGAATGTAAACATAAAACACACAATTAAATGAATAATTCAAATGTTTTAAATATCTAAATTATAAGTAGACTACAAAACAATATTTATCTAATTAAAGACCTATGAAATCATTATAGACATATTTTATTCTAAAAATGATGTGTAAAAACATATAAAAAAAATTCCACTTCAATAATCATCTTAGACCATAATTTTTGTATGTCACTAAACTATTACCATATTATAATTGACCTATTATATGGATAGTAATCCATAATAATCCTCACCAACTCATCACATAATCTAACACCCATAAATAACTAATAATTGCGGGTTTATAAAACTAATATAACCTTGAAATATCTCACTTTTAAATCATACAAATTTCCCAAAGGAATATCTTTTTAGTTATATATTTAGCTTAAATATTTCACTTCTCTAATAGACATAATATAATATAGTGGCCTAAAAAAACTCATGATATTGAATTCTAGTTCATCAATCTAGGTTAACATAATCCATCACCAGAAAGGACCTATTGGGAGTAGATAGTCATACACCATTAGTTACATGATGTTTAAACCATAATTATCAAGATATTAAATCCAGTTAATGATTTCCTCAACAAGACTTCACACATTATAGACACACCCACCTCCCAAAAATAAATTTTCTAGAACAAGAGAATACTGAAATCACCATAAGTCACCAAAATTAATATTTAATGAGAGTATAAAAAAAATAATAAACACTATAAAAACAGTAAAGTAAAGAACACTTTTGATTTTCATTTTATGTATTTTCATCATATATCCATTGGAGAATAGTGAAAATTATATATATATATATATGTGGAAGTAAAAAGGTCATAATTATGACCTGTTATCCACATGGATTTCATCAATCATAAAATAAAATTACATATAAGCAAGTGATCCCACTCTATATTTGTAGTGGACTCTATGCAGTTGTATGGTTTCACTTTCCCCCTTCTTTCATGATCTCTATATGTTAACAACAGTCACTACTGATCTCATATTATAATTATAAAATTGGCTATATATTTATGGTAAATGAGTACCATCATTATTATCCCAAATACCGATCACCACCATGATATAACTTCTTTTTACCTAATTAATTCAATTATAAATTCCTCATGGTCAACCTATCAATGATTTTTAGTATCTTCTTCCTTTGGAAACATCTGATAAACTAATCCTTAAACATATAGATTATGATATGTGATGATGTGAAGAGGGTTTACAATCCTAATAATCTTCTACAGGAATAATACTTAAAGTATCACCCCTCATGAAACCTTCAACACTTTGATATATTTGAACATCTCAATCATCATTTTCCATATGTTTTGATAGAAAGGAGACAACCTCAAAACCCTCATATGATGAAGAAAATGGATTTATGATAAAAGAGACAACTTAAATAGTTATTGTTATTTATATGTTGAATTCATATAGCTGGTCACTTTTTAAATTTTTTCCATATAGAGAGGTGGTTAATATTATGAGGAAAGGATTAAGCCATTACAAGGAATCATACATATCGTGTTTGTTATAGGAATAAAAACCCACATAGTTTATTACACCCATATAGTTTAATGTCATATGGAAAGGACATATGTGTGGGAAATCAGGAACTGGATATTATATCTCGTGTCTCGAGGAGACATCCTTGATATCTAGTTTCTAGAAGTAATAATTGTAATCATACTTTGATCAAACCCTTGGGACTGGATTCAATGTAGAATCCTTCATATGGGGGATATTTACATCTTGTCACTCATATGGTATTACATACTGAGATTTCCCATGATTTTGGAGATTCATGACCTGAATGAGGTGACCATCATAACTCCTAAAGACCATGTTATTCATGCTCTATGTCTTAAATAAGGTATAACATGTAACCAATATCCCTATATATAGAATTGTGGATTCTATGATGGGAAATCCATTGGGATGATTTAATATAGATATTGGTCTCCAAAGAGGCATCCTATTTATCCCAGTTAACAGAGGAATCATAGCTCTTATAGTTTAGTTGGCTACTCAGTCCATGGATGGATGAGGTAGAATGATCATGACATGGGAATGATTGTTTCTTGATTGTTGCAATGTAGGGGACATGAGCAGACTTTCACCGAAGTGTAATCCTATTTGATTTTGGGGAATTTGAATGAATCCTACATATCCTAGTTAATGCAGGAATTAGATTCATCATAGTTCATTTGATAAGGTCGTATACACTGATGTTTCCCTATATTGAGTACTTATCATATTATGCCTCTGATCAGGGCTTACACACTAAGGTTGTGTTTTAGGAATGATATAATATTTTCCACTCCCTAATTCCATGTGATCAATGCTATGTGTTGAAAAAAATGATGAAGAATAATTAGTCTCATCACTTGATAATGCGGGGCTTATGTTTTAGGAACACACTATGTGTGGATAATATAGAGATCAAGCCTCAAATAGGCATCCAACATATCCTAGTTATGGATTGAATTAGATTCATCATAGTTCTATTGATTGGGACTTACATGACAATGCTTCCCTTCATATCCGAGCTTACACACTGATTATGGATATAATTTTAGGGTCCTGATATTCCTATTTAACCTATCATAGTTATCATCTGAGATTTATTGAATGTATTCTTAAGATTCCTAGATCATTGATCTAGAATTGTTTAAGGATGTTTGGATATGTCTTGTTATATTGTGGGAATGTCCAAATACAAACGTATAATACAGTTTTCTTGTCTTAGGGATTTTTCATATACTAGAAGAATTGTTTTCCATGACATATTATGACCAAGGATGACTTCTCCGAAGGGAATTGTGAGACCAGGCTGGATGATCCTAAAAACCATATAATGATCATGGATAGAATTCCTAGAGGGAAATGAATGATCCAGCTGATTTTCCCTGTTGTCATTGGAAAATATTATTAACACACTTGGAGGGTGTCGAGAAAGTCAATGTGACATTTTTAGAGGGTGATGCATGATCCAGTTTGATATATCAAGAGGACATCATGAGATCTGGCTAGCACTCTTAGGGGATGTCACAAGTGCTAGTTGACATGCGCAGATTCTATGGTGGGACATAAATAACATGTTCATGTTTGATCATATGAGTCAGGAATCATTTCTAAAGGACACCACAAGGTTTGGATGGAGAGATCGGAGGGATTCATGAGGCTTTTTTTGGTTTGCTCGTGGGGAACCATGTGACATTATTTGAAATGTACAATGGACATCACATGACTCAAAATGTATACGAAAGTATCATCTTGATATTTAGGGGCCATGTGAAAGGTTTTTAACACGAAGCACATGAGGATCGTTGTATATGTTCTCTACATAAGACTCCCATCCTTTAGTCTTTTTTCCATCCTTTTATTAAAAATTCCATTGATTTGTTCATTTTTATCATTTTTTAACTCTCTTGAGATTTAGTAGATATGTGGGATGTCCACTACATAACCCTCTAGAAGTCCATAGTGTGATATATAAATGATCACAGTAAGTGATAATGCTTGCTGCATGATTGTTGTGGTTGTTCTCCTGATCGTAACTAATGGGAAACTTTTCTGGTCATGATAGTAGCTAAACCAATAAATCCACTCTAGGTTATGGGTGTGCTTGTGAGAGGTTCCAAGGAAACCATCATCTATATAAAGCTTAGGCTTTCATTTTTCATGATTGGTTTGGAGATTTATAAGCCTCTCCACCCCGGTTATTCATCGATTCACATAGTGCATATCCTGAGAATCCCAACTGGAGTTAGTGATGGACTTTCACATCACATGTCTTCGCAAGATCCTATCATGGGTCATTTCAGTGGTGTCACATTTTTTCTGGATTCCATAATTCCATCCTATAAATGCCTCATTTTTTATATTACAACCATTTAATGGGGTCTTGTTGAATCACATGGACATGAACAAGGGCATTCATATTTTCTGGCCTACACATCCATGTTTCTTAGTGCGATCAATATTCCCATTATAAGTCCATAACATGATATTAGTTGACTTTTTTGGAACCTTTCATGATACAAGGATTTCTTGTCAGAGGGCCTTTGTGGAATCATCTTATCATACCAAAGGGTTTTGTAATAATGTGTTGCGAATAGCTTTATCACATCATGGGAGTTTTACGATCATGTGAGTCTCTTGACATATCCCTATTTAATTTCATTTTTTTATATTAAAAATTTTAGAGATATCGTGAGATTGTAAGAGTATTAATTAATAAAATCACTCTAAATCTTGGTGATTCATCTCACAAATAATAAAAGGTATGGTGGAGATTGATAATAAATTCAAGGAAAATTCCATCTATTTTTCCTTATGGAGTTAGAGGGGGATCATGATGATTCATGGAAATTATTTAGGAAATATGAATGATAAGCATATCATTACAGTGGGATTCCATGAGATAAGTCATACAGGACTCTGGGGGCTTTCAGTATCTTTTAGATCACCTGGGGCGTCATATGATGTTTATGACTGCAAGAGGCTCTCACCTCCCCCTAAATTTTATTTAATTTTTTAAATTTAAATAGTATTATGTGCTTCATGGGTTTGGTCAAGTGTTGTAATGAAATGTCATTATCCCTATAGATGATGTGTTTCATTAGTTTTACCACTAAAAGAGGCTCACACCTTTTAGATATTTTCCTCCTTTTTTCTATGTATTTTTGGAATATTCATTGGGTATCCACCGATTGAAATGTTTCATGAACTGAGGGAGCTTATCTGGTTGTCCCAACATGACTAGTGATTGTATGGGTTTCCTTTTCAATAGAAGACAGAATTTTATAAGGGACTTCACTAGGCCTTCCACTACCTATGCACTGCGTGTGGCCATATATATGACTATCATTTGGTAATGTGATCATGTGTCTCTTGATGGTTCATCAAATTTTCATGATCATGGAAACCTTTATATTCCTTTTATTTATGGGGAAAATAATACCTATATTTATTTATATATTCTCTTGTGAATTTTCTAATTCTAATTTGGAATGTTTCAGTAAATCCCCCCCCCCAGGAACAATGTTTGTGGGGACAAGGTCTCTATTTTGAGGAAATTAAATACTCTCTAGATGTAACGTCCTGGATTCAGGTGGCGCCCAGAGGTTCCCCATACCCTGTTGGTCACATGGCCTTAGCACATTTCCCCAAATTCTAGAGGCTACCGACTAGAAGCGAGGGCCTTGAGTGTGATAGTCATAAAACTATGCCCTCATTGGCAGATTAATACAGTGGAAAGAAATAGATAACAGTTGCAGATGCAATAATAATACCATATAACTGTAAACAAAGGAAGACTGAGTAAATAACAACTACAATATATATATATATATATATATAAATAATTATGCATGTCACAATTATTTAGGAAATCATCCAAACATTTCACAATGAAGGAATACAATGTTAAACCAAAGTAAAAAAGGAAAAAATAGTAAACAACTCCAACAGCATCACAAGCCTCAGATTGGTCCCATGCCTTCTAGCTCCAAAGAAATCAAGTACCTGAGGTATAAGGGTGCTTTCCCTTATCTATAACCACAAAAATATAATCTGTTCGGGCCCAAAAGAATGACCCAAATTGGGTGTGAGATGAATCCCAAAAGGTAACCACCCAAATTCCAGTACCTAATAGTTAGTGAATATATATGGCCGACAATAAGTAAAATGAAACAATAAATGATGAGTACTCAAAAGTAAACATTCCTACAGTTACAATTACATTCATTTACATTCATCAATTATTCAACCAAACAAAAACAAGAAACCCTCTGGGAAGTTCTCATAGACTTTTCCCTCTGGTTCAACCCACCAATCTCAAGTAACCCTCAAAATAAGTTCTCACATCCAAACCCCTCTAGTTCAACATATATAGGGAAATAATGACCTCCTAGGTATGCTCACATGGTCTAAGCCATTTGGTATCATGAAAACAAAGACTCTATAAGGAATTACTCACTCTAAATTGCCCCTATAATATTTTAACGATAAACTACATATAGTCTAAGGAAGCACTAAATGTCAATTCCCCATGTGGTCTCATAATGGAAACTATAGACACTCTGTGGGAGAACTAAACATCAATCCCCCCTATGGTCTTACAGCTTGACAAATAACATACACTCTAGGGAATCTGTTAACATAAATTCCTCATATGGTCTCACTACACCTGGTTCTCACAACACTGTGAAAAGAAATCGTGCCAAAGCGATGTTTCTCAGAAAAAGTAACCCTAAATAACTACTTTGATAAATAGATAAAATGCATATCACATCATCAGATAAACCCCTCCATCTTAACAACACATATCATGGAAATCAAGTAACCTAATAAGAAATACTAGGACAAATGATCAATACTAGAAAAACACAAGAAAATGCCTCCCTAGCATGGAAAAAATAACCTTATTCACAAAAAAGATCCTCAAATCAATAAAACAAGCATGGAAAACATCAACAGGATTAAAATACCTAAACATGTAATAACCTAATCTAGGGTATTGGGAACTTTTTCACATAAAAATTCAATGAATAACTACGAAAATCCATAAACCACCTACCTCGGCATTCTACGATAGATATACTCTGTCTTCGGCCCTTGAAATGGCCTAGAATGATGTAGATCAACAAAATCATCTAAAATGTTAATCCAAGGATATATCATGAAAAATTTAAATCAAGGAATAATGGTCTAGAATAGTGGAGAACTAACCGTGGAGATTCCAATGCAATCGACGACGGTTGATTTGGAGAATGGAATGTAGATCGAGGGCTTGGAGAATAATCACACCCTATGGTTTCTCCTGGATGAGAAGAGGTGAGAAGAAGGCATTTCTGCCAATTAGATATGACCCGGGTCTGATTTAACAAATAAAAAGAAAAGTATATTGCATTTTCATTTAATATACATTCCATGTACATGCCTTAACCGGCCTCTGCTTTAAGCGGTCTCCAGGTCATCCCACACCACCATGTACTCAGCCGTTACACGACTAATACACGATCACCCCCAAAAACTATGTACAAGGTGTGTACTCCTATGTACATGGTGTGTACTCCTTAAATTTACAAATTATCCTCTTTTTATCAGAAACACCAGAAAAGAAAAATATCATACATGAATAGTAGGTACAGGTTCTTACAGACTTCCTCCCTTAAATAAATTTGCCTCTGAATTTCCCTTGTTAAGTGCCTCTCTTGTCACAAGCTCAATAGAAATGTATACCCCTCACTCTTGAGGAAAACTCGAAAAGTACTCCAGAAAGACATCCCAGAAAAGATACACCACTGGAGGAATGTCCAACTGTAACACCCCAGGATTTCAGAGTGTGTTATTTCTTAAAAATTATTCAATAACTTGCACTACACGCAACACCGAGTTCAATCACACCATTAAAAGAGGTCATGAATAGTATTAACTACATTTTGAACTTTATATAATCCTTATAATTTTAGAATCCCTATTATGAGTTTCTTAGTCATATTGCAAGAACATATTCATTTTTAGTATTTCACTTTTATCAACTTCTAATAGTGAAACCTTTTCAAATACAGTATTTTAAACTTCTTGACTAAATGGGGACATCAAAAATTTAAAATGAAACATCCCAAGCTTCCACGGTACGCTTTCCATTGAATAAAACAGTAGCGTGTGTTGTACGCAACTTCGAGTTCTAACACACCGTAACCAATCAAACTAGCTGTTATGAATAGTAATACCTACTTTTTGAAGTTATATATATTTTATATTTTAAAATGGACTTCATTTTTGGATTCGGAATATCAAATTTAGCCTAAGGTGAAATTTTGGTACTTTTCGGATAACTTTCATATTTTGATGAATAGTGAAAATTACTAAATTTTAATTAAAAACAACTTTTTTAATCAAAATAATTAATAGTGATAAATTGTGAATTTGAGTGGTTTTAAAGTATATTTAGAATATATTTTTACCATTTAATATAATTTTGGTCATTGGACATAATTTTACAATTAAACCGAACATAAACAAGTGTCAATCTTTTGATAGTTATTATCTCTTAAAAACACGCTTTTTGTTTTGACAGCGGGAATTAATTTTAAATTAATTTCTGCCACTTCTGTGTTTTGAATTTAGAAAAATGGATTCCATATTTGGAATCAGGTTGTTCAAATTGTGTAAATAGGTGACTTTTATTTTTAGACATTTTGAATAATTACTGCGGTAAATATTTTATTTACCATGGTTAAGGGTAAATCCGGTAAATAAGGGTTAAAAAATAATATTATAATAATACTAAATTACCCTAAAACGTGTCTTAACCCTATTGGTTGATACATGGTATATCATGGGAATCTTTGGGTCAATTTTGGGACCCCATTGATCCACTTGTAAGTGATAATGACACTTTATTTTAATTAAGTTAAAATGAATACAAAAATGGCATAAGCTTACATCTTTTAGAAGAACAATTTTTACATAGGGTTATACATGTTGGATTTTCGATTATAAATATTCATTAGAAAGATAAAAAGATTTCCTACATAATGATATTTTATTTATAATTTTTAGACATCAAATAATTTAAATTATTAATGACACAATAATGATGCAATGTTTACCTCATTAATAAATCATTTAAATAAATAAGATTATAATGATTAAAATATTATCTAAAACCTGTCAAATTCTTATTGGTTGATGTTATTTAGAATATTAGTCATCTTATCTTCGACCTCAATGATTTTTGGACCATTATAAACCGAATATAATTATATTATAAATTAATACTTTCACTCTTTCCTAAAGAGCCCCTCTTCTCCCTTATAAAAGGAGACCACTTCTACTCATTCCTCACACCTCTCAAGCCACTTGGCTCTTCCGAACTCTGCCCAACTAAGCTCCCCACATCCCTATCCTCCTCCTTGAAGCTTCCCCTTAGTCAGAAAGCATTTCAAGAAGTCCTTTGGTTCCAACCAAAGTGAGTTACCTAAATTAAAGGTAACGATTTCTCTTAAATTATTTTCCTTTATTTTGCTTCTCCAACCCCCAAACTCTTTTTATTTCCTTTCTTTTGTAACAACACCAGTATCCTCAATATACTAGGATGTTGTTATAATAAGGATTAAAACTACACATACACACAACTCCATCTAATGGATGATGAACATAATGTTTCTGTGGATGGAAAACTAACGCCTCACGAAACGATGATTGTTCAAATACATCTTACCGCCTCTCATGGTGGCCATTATGATGGCACTGTAATTAAATATGATATTGATGATATATATTTTATATATAAGCTTCTGTAATTCCATTTTATTTCATACCATTATTCGTTTCATGTTGTATATACATACGATAATTTCATTTGAGGAAGTGCGGACTACCGCCCCCTTAAAATGATATGACTCGTGCATACCACACATGGAACGTATAAAGGATGGTGTTAATGAACTTAAGTAACATATATAAAATATTATATTATACTGGAATAGTAATATACCTATGTATCATTTGGATTCAATTCTTTTAAAATAAAAATTAAATGGAAGTAGCGTTCGTGCGTACGTACGGACTACCGTCTCCATGAACGCGGTGAGATCCATCCTCCATCGTATCCATTCAAGTCTTATTCTCATTTTAGGGTTAAAAATAATGTTAATATCATTCTGATTATGAATAAGATTTAATCTATCCATTACAAACATGTCTTACGTAACCAAACATTTAAGAAGAACGAATCGATTATCACCTGAAACGACGATAATACTAAGATATTATTAATAAAGCAATGTTAAAAGATCATATATGATATCATATTAATGTATATGATTCTTGTATAATTTAATAACAATTATTTCACCATTATACAGGAGGTTAACCGACCCCAACAAAGGAAAAGTACAAGGTAAGGGTTATTTCACAATCTCTTCATTATCCGAGGTTGTTTATACGTAATAATCTACTGGGATATCTTTATGATCCACATCCATGTTTCTTAAAAATGTATTTCAAAACATTTTTACTATTTACAAGAATATGGGTTAAAGTCATTTATACCCTTGTTTGACTTTTTATAAGAGTTTTATAAAGGAATCTTTCCGTCGTTTTCAAAACAAGGTCCTTTTTAACCTTTTCGACAGAATTGAGGTAAGAATGTTTTTTTAAACTTATACGGCGGGTGCGGTTATTTTACACCGTTATAAAATCTTCAAAGCTTCCCTTACAAGCTTATAAGAATATTTTCAATGAAAATGTTTTATTTTATATGGATATTAAATGATTTCAAAATAAAAGGAGATATTTCTTTTAAAAGAATTTTGATTTCATCTATGTCAACATCTTTTGATGGATTTTAAGATTATTTGAAGTTGATTTATTATGATACAAAACATCTATATTGTATTGAAGGTTTTGTGATATGTTTGACTGTGGATGTGCTATTTTTATACCATTCATAGTTTATGGTGAAAGTATTGACATTTCGTATGCTAGTTTTAATACGAATGTTTATGTTATGTTTAAACCTTTTCATATGGGAATGCATTGGACTTAATAAGTGACAGGTGGAGCCCGCTATAGCTCCTCGATGCATCGGTAGGTCTCATGAGACAAACTAGTGTCTTGGCACAAGGCCTTGACAAAATCTTATTTGTAGTCTTGGCACGAGGCCTTGGCTATGTGGTTATGATAGTCTGGCATTATGCATTCCAACATTATGAAAGTGGTTATTGATTTTTGCATGTGATTATTCGATTAGTAGAATATCCATGTGAATAAGTAAATGGCATTATTTCATTTTATTTATGCCATACCATGTTGAAAGTTCATTTTTAAAAGGCTTTTGTTTTAGTTATACATTGCCTTAAATGTTTATTCTTATTTATGAAAGTTTCCGCTATATTGTTATCCTTACTGGGCATTTGAGCTCACCCCTTTTCTATGTTTTATTTTTCCCAGGATGTGAAGAAGTAAGTTATGAATGACCTGCAGGGATTTTATGAGGGGTTAATAGTGTGGATTGTGGAAACATTATGTTGTTGTAGTAGTTTTTCATTTTATGATGTAATGTAAAACTTATGAATATATCTAGTGTTTCCAAGGCTACTAAACCAATCGGTCTTTCGAGATTTGATCTTTCTTGTGATCATGCCAATGTTATGTAATAATGCACCGACTCTGGGTAACTGGGGTCGGGGCGTTACAGTTGGTATCAGAGGAAGTTTAGTACAAACCTTGTAAACTAGATTTAGATAAACTCTGATTAGAGCACATAGACCTAAGATGAACTTTGAGGATTAGTATAGAAGAACTTTCTATAATTTTGGTATTGTGGAGATTTTGTGAGATTTCCGAGCAATACATCCCTGTCTGGATACGAGCAGGTAGAGGCGGCTCTGGCACAGATGTACCTAGGGGTAAAACCCGAAAACACCGCTTTGAGCTAGACTCGAACGGGAACTGGTGCACGACAACGGGCCTTGCTGCACTCTTGGTTACGACACTCCCGGGGGATATGCTTAGGATAACTCTCATTTTCATTACAAATCATTTTGAAGGGATTATGAGTATATACTTCCTCAAAGAAAACATTCTTATGATTATGGATTATATCCATAAATAGTTCAATTTATGTTAGGTGTTTTATAAGTATGGGATTATGTATTTTGATTCATAAACTGATCTAGTTTATGCCATTGTTTAGAAATGGCGCCCAGTAGAAGGAATGAGAACTCCAGAAATGCACATGATCCAAAGAGAAGGAAGGATCATATCTTTCATGGTCTTAAGCTAGAATTTATAAGAGAAATAGTCTCCCATGTATTATCATCATATGAAGAAATAATATCATGTATTGATAAGATAAGTAAAGAGTTTACTGAGTCCTATGGCTTTGAAGGGAAGAAATAGAAGAAAATGATGGAAGAGAGAAATATGGATAAAGGGAAGAGGGAAAAGAAGAATTTTCCCATATGTGGTAACTATGGAAAGAAACACCCTGGAACTTGCCTGAAAGGAATGAGAGTTTGTTATAAGTGTGGAGGAAAAGGGCACAAAGTACGTGACTGCAAGGGTAAGAAAATGGTTTCAAATGTACAATGCTTCATTTGCAAGGAGTTTGGACACTACGCGAACCTATGTCCCAGTCATCAGTCTATGACGCAAATGATGCTATTGGATAATAATCAAGTTATGATACTACCACAGATGAAGAGGAATGATTAGAGTTTTTATGTTGATTATGTCAATTGAGTGTTGTATCAACAATGTACTTGTTATAATAATTATGGAGTATATAAGGATTGTACTATAGTACTATTTCATTAAGGACTTGAGATTGTGTGGAACAAAGAAAAGTGACTCAATAGCAGGATAAATTTTTGGAAAATATATGGTTGAGAGAATATAGTTCTGATACTGAGGTAGTGATTTTGGAATAATATGTGATTATTTTGGATAAATTATATTGGATATTCTTGACTACCCTGGAACTGATTAATTATTTGTATATTCCATCATTGTTGGGGTTTAAAACATTTTTGGATTAATGAAGTATATCCAGCATTCTATATGGAATAAGGGATCATGAATGTAATCAATAAGGAATATGGTAATACATGATGAAGGTATTTATATTCTATTACGGGGTAAAAAGGATCTATATTATGTTTACCTTCCTTATAAATGTTGGACTATGAGTTTGGATAGAATTATTTTGGATAGTTCTTATTTGGATTATTTTGGATTGCCATAAAAGGACAACCCGGAGGCCGGGCAGCAACATGTTGCGTCCGGCAAGGCCGCGAGACTTGAACCCGCAACCGAAGGGAGACAAGGATGTATCACCTACCACTGGCCCAAGAGATGTCCTGGATTAAATAATGTAGTTTTTATTAAATGATCTTGTAGATGAATTATAAATTCGTTTATTTTGGAAGCCTATACGAATAGTGTAAATAGAATTTTTTTTTACATTCTATTATCTTTTAGAGTGAAAGATGATTTTGTGGTAGAAATTTATTAATGGATAAAACTCTAATTATAAAGTAAGTATATCTCCTTATGATATTAGCCAATCTCATAAATAAATTCCTCAATATTAAGAAAAGCAACTTAGAACAAATATGTTTTCCTAGATGGTACCTTAAATCATCACTAATTTATGGATTTGGGATTGTTGGCCTTTTCATAGCCATGTTCTCTACCACTCTCCATCAGATAATTGATGGTTATATTTCTCTTCCATATCCATATTTTCCTACATGTAACCCTAGTATGTGTTATTTTCGGTAATCTTCATACTTTCCGCTCTTTATTTTAAATAGAGGCCTCATTAATTCATTTTTCGATGTGGGATTTCAACTAAGATATTTTGAAATGTCAAAAATGTGTTGTCCCAATACCCTATATTTTGTTGAACCGATGGTACTTCAAATCATCATAGATTGATGAGTTTAAGGACCTCAATTTTATACTTGTTTGTGATTGATGACCTCAATCACTACCTATAAATATTTACGTTTTTCCTCCAATTATATGTCTCTAATTTCCACCAATGTTCTCCTAATCGAGATCATAATTTGGTGGTGACCCTTTCATTTATCTTTTCCTCATATTAAGACTAAATTTTAGTAACCCAATTTCCGATGTGGGTTTTCCCAAAAATATATTTTCTACTTTCAACCTTTTATTTTCGAAAAACAATTTCAAATTGCGAGGACGCAATTTATTGAAGGAGGGGAGAATGTAACACCCCAGGATTTTAGAGTGTGTTATTTCTTAAAAATAATTCAATAACTTTCACTACACGCAACACCTAGTTCAATCACACCATTAAAAGAGGTCATGAATAGTATTAACTACATTTTGAACTTTATATAATCCTTATAATTTTAGAATCCCTATTATGAGTTTCTTAGTCATATTGCAAGAACAGATTCATTTTCAGTATTTCACTTTTATCAACTTCTAATAGTGAAACCTTTTTAAATACAATATTTTAAACTTTTTGACTAAATGGGGACATCAAAAATTTAAAATGAAACATCCCAAGCTTCCACGGTACGCTTTCCTTTGAATAAAACAGTAGCGTGTGTTGTACGCATTTCGAGTTCTAACACACCGTAACCAATCAAACTAGCTGTTATGAATAGTAATACCTACTTTTTGAAGTTATATATATTTTATATTTTAAAATGGACTTCATTTTTGGATTCGGAATATCAAATTTAGCCTAAGGTGAAATTTTGGTACTTTTCGGATAACTTTCATATTTTGATGAATAGTGAAAATTACTAAATTTTAATTAAAAACAACTTTTTTAATCAAAATAATTAATAGTGATAAATTGTGAATTTGAGTGGTTTTAAAGTATATTTAGAATATATTTTTACCATTTAATATAATTTTGGTCATTGGACATAATTTTACAATTAAACCGAACATAAACAAGTGTCAATCTTTTGATAGTTATTATCTCTTAAAAACACGTTTTTTGTTTTGACAGCGGGAATTAATTTTA
The DNA here is from genome assembly GCA_963277665.1 of Viscum album. Classification (NCBI taxonomy): domain Eukaryota; kingdom Viridiplantae; phylum Streptophyta; class Magnoliopsida; order Santalales; family Viscaceae; genus Viscum; species Viscum album. The sequence goes on along the minus strand of OY728121.1, from coordinate 1,626,906,975 downwards.
AATTAATTTCTGCCACTTCTGTGTTTTGAATTTAGAAAAATGGATTCCATATTTGGAATCAGGATGTTCAAATTGTGTAAATAGGTGACTTTTATTTTTAGACATTTTGAATAATTACTGCGGTAAATATTTTATTTACCATGGTTAAGGGTAAATCCGGTAAATAAGGGTTAAAAAATAATATTATAATAATACTAAATTACCCTAAAACGTGTCTTAACCCTATTGGTTGATTCATGGTCTACCATGGGCATCTTTGGGTCAATTTTGGGACCCCATTGATCCACTTGTAAGTGATAATGACACTTTATTTTAATTAAGTTAAAATGAATACAAAAATGGCATAAGCTTACATCTTTTAGAAGAACAATTTTTAAATAGGGTTATACATGTTGGATTTTCGATTATAAATATTCATTAGAAAGATAAAAATATTTCCTACATAATGATATTTTATTTATAATTTTTGGACATCATATAATTTAAATTATTAATGACACAATAATGATGTAATGTTTACCTCATTAATAAATCATTTAAATAAATAAGATTATAATGATTAAAATATTATCTAAAACCTGCCCAATTCTTATTGGTTGATTTTATTTAGAATATTAGTCATCTTATCTTCGACCTCAATGATTTTTGGACCATTATAAACCGAATATAATTATATTATAAAGTAATACTTTCACTCTTTCCTAAAGATCCCCTCTTCTCCCTTATAAAAGGAGACCACTTATACTCATTCCTCACACCTCTCAAGCCACTTGGCTCGTCCAAACTCTGCCCAACTAAGCTCCCCACATCCCTCTCCTCCTCCTTGAAGCTTCCCCTTAGGAATAAAGCATTTCAAGAAGTCCTTTGGTTCCAACCAAAGTGAGTTACCTAAATTAAAGGTAACGATTTCTCTTAAATTATTTTCCTTTATTTTGCTTCTCCAACCCCCAAACTCTTTTTATTTCCTTTCTTTTGTAACAACACCAGTATCCTCAATATACTAGGATGTTGTTATAAGAAGGATTAAAACTACACATACACACAACTCCATCTAATGGATGATGAACATAATGTTTCTGTGGATGGCAAACTAACGCCTCACGAAACGATGATTGTTCAAATACATCTTACCGCCTCTCATGGTGGCCATTATGATGGCACTGTAATTAAATATGATATTAATGATATATATTTTATATATAAGCTTCTGTAATTCCATTTTATTTCATACCATTATTCGTTTCATGTTGTATATACATACGATAATTTCATTTGAGGCAGTGCGGACTACCGCCCCCTTAAAATGATATGACTCGTTCATACCACACATGGAACGTATAAAGGATGGTGTTAATGAACTTAAGTAACATATATAAAATATTATATTATACTGGAATAGTAATATACCTATGTATCATTTGGATTCAATTCTTTTAAAATAAAAATTAAATGGAAGTAGCGTTCGTGCGTACGTACGGACTACCGTCTCCACGAACGCGGTGAGATCCATCCTCCATCGTATCCATTCAAGTCTTATTCTCATTTTAGGGTTAAAAATAATGTTAATATCATTCTGATTATGAATAAGATTTAATCTATCCATTACAAACATGTCTTACGTAACCAAACATTTAAGAAGAACGAATCGATTATCACCTGAAACGACGATAATACTAAGATATTATTAATAAAGCAATGTTAAAAGATCATATATGATATCATATTAATGTATATGATTCTTGTATAATTTAATAACAATTATTTCACCATTATACAGGAGGTTAACCGACCCCAACAAAGGAAAAGTACAAGGTAAGGGTTATTTCACAATCTCTTCATTATCCGAGGTTGTTTATACGTAATAATCTACTGGGATATCTTTATCATCCACATCCATGTTTCTTAAAAATGTATTTCAAAACATTTTTACTATTTACAAGAATATGGGTTAAAGTCATTTATACCCTTGTTTGACTTTTTATAAGAGGTTTATAAAGGAATCTTTCTGTCGTTTTCAAAACAAGGTCCTTTTTAACCTTTTCGACAGAATTGAGGTAAGAATGTTTTTTTAACTTATACAGCGGGTGCGGTTATTTTACGCCGTTATAAAATCTTCAAAGCTTCCCTTACAAGCTTATAAGAATATTTTCAAAGAAAATGTTTTATTTTATATGGATCTTAAATGGTTTCAAAATAAAAGGAGATATTTCTTTTAAAAGAATTTTGATTTCATCTATGTCAACATCCTTTGATGGATTTTAAGATTATTTGAAGTTGATTTATTATGATACAAAACTTCTATATTGTATTGAAGGTTTTGTGATATGTTTGACTGTGGATGTGCTATTTTTATACCATTCATAGTTTATGGTGAAAGTATTGACATTTCGTATGCTAGTTTTAATACGAATGTTTATGTTATGTTTAAACCTTTTCATATGGGAATGCATTGCACTTAATAAGTGACGGGTGGAGCCCGCTATAGCTCCTCGATGCATCGGTAGGTCTCATGAGACAAACTAGTGTCTTGGCACAAGGCCTTGACAAAATCTTATTTGTAGTCTTGGCACAAGGCCTTGGCTATGTGGTTATGATAGTCTGGCATTATGCATTCCAAAATTATGAAAGTGGTTATTGATTTTTGCATGTGATTATTCGATTAGTAGAATATCCATGTGAATAAGTAAATGGAATTATTTCATTTTATTTATGCCATACCATGTTGAAAGTTCATATTTAAAAGGCTTTTGTTTTAGTTATACATTGCCTTAAATGTTTATTCTTATTTATGAAAGTTTCCGCTATATTGTTATCCTTACTGGGCATTTGACCTCACCCCTTTTCTATGTTTTATTTTTCCCAGGATGTGAAGAAGTAAGTTATGAATGACCTGCAGGGATTTTATGAGGGGTTAATAGTGTGGATTGTGGAAACATTATGTTGTTGTAGTAGTTTTTAATTTTATGATGTAATGTAAAACATATGAATATATCTAGTGTTTCCAAGGCTACTAAACCAATCGGTCTTTCGAGATTTGATCTTTCTTGTGATCATGCCAATGTTATGTAATAATGCACCGACTCTGGGTAACTAGGGTCGGGGCGTTACACCAACTGTGAAGTCCCCTGGTCATATAGATATAGACTAGCAATTTGGGTTGTAACTCCTCCCAACCCATGATGATCTGGTCATGCTCTTCTTGCTTGGAAATCCAATTCATGATTATATAGGAAGAAACATCCCCCTGGTGATGTGAAACTCACCATAAAATAATAATAGTCAACAATATCCTAGAAGGGAACTAACCAGTCCATCCCAAGAATGACGTCATAGCCCATCATCTCTACGACATAAAGGTCCCATGATAAGTGACACCCACCAACCTCAAGAGGTAACTCCTTGCACTACCTTACACTAGATGTTCTTTCTAAAACAGAGTTCCCAATGTCCAGACATGAGTAGAAGTAAATATAAAGAGCCTATGTTTCTCCACAATTGAAACAGAAATAAAACTATTGGAAAATCCTCTATCGAAAAGTGCAGAAGCTAAAACTGATGTTACTAGGATCGTACATCGAACTATAGAGGGTGTGGGAACTTACTCACGTTGCGTCTTCTCCACTACAAAATTCAGGCATGTACCACAGCCCTGTGACCCAGCCTGACCACATTGATCTGATCCACCCTATTGTCCCTAAAATCCTCGTGACTAGCTACCACAACCACGACTGCTACCTCATCCTGAACTGCCAAAAAAACTCCAGTTCCCAAACTGATGAGAAACTAGAGGTTATGATCCTGAATGAGGATTCATAGAAGAACCCCTGTCACCAATAGCTTGGGATAAAGACTAACAGAACCGCTAAATATGGCCCATCTTGCTGCAAGATCGTCACTCAACTGGGTCTTTTAGTCAATGTGGCTTTACATTCCTTCCCTTCCCACACTAGTAGCTTACCACATGGCTACGTAAATGTTTATCTCTCCTACTTTGATCTCCATGTGTAGACAGCCTACGACGCTTCCTACTAACATCCGTAGAAGCACCAACTCTGGATGTAGAACTACCCTGGTCGACAGCTCCAGAATCCCTCAGGTTACTCTCTATGATCAGAGATTGGTTGACTATGAAAGATATGGTCTTCAACCTAAATATGTTCACTTGATACCAGATTTCATGCCTGATACCATCCTAAAACTTCCTTCCAAGGAAAAGTTCATCACCCCCTAGGATGGTTATGAAATTCCAAAACATTTTGAATCGAGAAGAATAATCCATAACTGAGAGTGTACCCTGATCCAAACTAATGAACTCTTAGGCTCGATTGGACGTTAATGTATTTGGGTAGATGTAGTTATATAAGGTATGATATTACTCACCCAAATCCATAACCTTCTAGAATCTTGCATGTGAGATCACATCCCACCATCTCTTGGAGGAATCCTGAAGCATATAAGTATCGAGGTTCACCCTCCTCTCTAGATCCATCTATTGATGCATGTATATAGATAGCATGGAATCTAACCATGACTCAGAATCCTAAGGTCCTCCATACCCTTAGAAAGTGGGATAATTCTACTGCTAAAAGACATGCTACAACTATGCCATAGAAGGGGAAGGATGCAATGATTTTTGTAAGGTCTGTATAAACCGCATCAAGCCTTCATGAGACCATTCATCGACACATGTATCCAGAATGATGTCTTGTGGAAAGGAAGGCATGACAGGAGGGTTTGCTGGTAATCCCATATCTATCATGTCTAGTGTCTGATCATTGCCATGTATCTAGCATACAACCTGAGGACATATCGGTGGCATGACTCTGCAAGGTCAGGCACACACCTTAGTTCAAAATTTTCAAGGACTAAAACATCTAAATTCATGAAAGGAACAGGATAAAGAAAGAATTCATGTTTTTTAAATCAGGGATACATGACGTGTATGGCCCCTACACAGCGTGTTCTTTTAAGCCTTCATATGTGTGTGTACTCCTACAAACCCTATTCATGTAACACCCCATACACATTTCCTATCTTCAAAGACCCAACATGTACTTGAATCGTTTTCCCCTGCCCGAGTTCTTCTACATGACTAACCCACACGATTCTACTAGAACGAGAAAACATGGCGTGTTCTTACTAGAAATGGCATGTACTAGAAAGATTTCACCAACCTGTGTTGTTACTCGCATGGCCAGTTATATGGGTTACACTACACAACATGTTCAATTTTGACACAGCATGTATAACCTAAGATTCATCCACCCATATCATTAGTCACACAGGTGGACATATGGTCCCTACAACACAACATTTACATCTGATACACAGTGTGTTCCTCCAAGGATTTCCCAACCCGTGTCTCGGCCCACACAGCCAATGACACGGTTAGAGACTATACGTCGTGTATATACAATACATGACACGTACTTAAGATAAAATTTTCTTCTCAAATAGAAGGATACACAACATGTATTCAGCAATACACACTGTGTATTCTAGGTTTTTTCAGATAGTGAGCCTCAGAAACAAATCCAGGACCCATAAAAACACTGAAACAAACATTAAAGTGCCAAATTCTGATATGTGAGGGCATATAGTCCCCATGAATCAAATTTTGGCACCCCATAAAAGTTATATATAAGAATAAAAGTTTAATGATCCACCAAATTCTTATCATTGAGGGGACATAACACCACAAGAACCATAGTTTGGCATTCATTCAAACGAAACCTTACACAATCCAATACCCTATCAAATAGTCGGTATTCTATCAATGCTTCTATCACAATAGCATGTATATCTATCACAACATCTATCAAAACAACATGAAATTTTTTAATGTACCCTAAATGCCATGGAAAATATGTAAGAAATGTGATCTCTAGAAAACTTCTATATGAAGAATGAGATGGAATACCCTCATATCATTGGGTTTCAACAGAAATAGAAACTCAATAACAGTAGCAATCATAGAACAGAACATTTGAATCACCCAATGGTGAAATCAAATCAACTATAAAATTGAAAGACCCAAAAAATTTCAATAATCAATGTAAATCAACATTTCCCTGTACACAAGTTAGTAACATCGAGAAACATCTTATTACCAACTACCTATTCCTTCTTATCCCTAGAAATAGGCTCCAAATAGTAAGTCAAGAAGAAAATAATCCCCTTATACCACTTTGTAACATCTTGGTTTTGGGTGCCACCCAGAGGGTTCCCATTCCTGGTTGGTCACATGTCCTCAATCACATTTATCCAAATTCCAGAGGATACCGACTAGAAACGAGAGACTTCAATGTGATAGTAGGGAAACTATGCCCTCATTGGCAGAGTAATGTAGCATAATGAAATAGATAATAGTAGCATATGAAAAAATATTACCATACAATAGTAATCAATGAAATACTGATTAAATAAAAATTGCAACATATATATATATATATCAATAATGATTGATGTCACAAGTATATAGGAAAACATCAAAACAAGTCACAATGCTGGAATATAGTAATAAATAAAATTACAAAGTTAAAACAAGTAAACAACTCCAACAGTATCACAAACCTCATCTTGGTCCCATGCTCTCTAGATCCACAACAATCATGAACCTGAGGTATAATTGAACTTTACCTCATCCATACCCGCAAAAATATAATCAGTTTGGGACCAAAAGCATGACCCAAATAGGGTGTGAGATGAATCCTTTTAGGCAACCACACAATGATCTATGCCTAACAGTCAGTGAATATATATGATTGGAAATAAGTAAAATAAAGTAATAAATAAGGAGTAATAAAAAGTAAATAGTCTTAATGTTTTAATTACATTCATTTACATTTGTCAATTATTCAACCAAATTAAAATAGGAAAACCTCTAGGAAGTTCTCATAGAATTTCGCCTCTAGTTAAACTAATCAATCTCAAGTAACCCTCTGGATATGTTCTCATAGCCTAACCCATCTCTTTCAACTTATACAAGGATATAATGACTTCTTAGGTTAGATCACTTGGTCTAACCCCTTTGTTCTTATGCAAATAAAGACTCTTTGAGGAAGCACTCACTATCAATTCATTGTATAGTATTTTATTGATAAACTAAAAACACTCTGATAAAGCACTCAATATCAATTCCCCATGTGGTCTCGTAATGGTATCTATAGACACTCTTAGGGATAACTCAATGTCTATCCCCCTTTGGCCTAACATCGTGACAAATAATAGAAACTCTGGGGAAACCCAAAAATCATTTCCCCCTATGGTCTCACTACACAAGGTTCCCACAGCCCTGTGTAAAAAAAACATGCACAAACTATGTTCCAAATCCAAAGTAAACCTCAATAAATACTTGGATAAAAAGATAAAATGTATATAACAACATCGGATAAATCACTCAATCCTAACAACAGGATTCATGGAAAGAAACCAGCCTAACAGGCAAAACTAGACCAAACAAACAATACACAAAATAACATGGGAAAACACCTAAATAGCTGAAAAATAACCTTATTCACAAAAAAGATCCCTAACTCAAGAAATCAAGCATAGGAGACAACAAAAGGTTCAATATCTCTAAACATGAAATACCCCAATCTTGGGTATTTGGCACTTTTTTACATAAAATTGAATGACTATCTATGGAAAAGCACAAACCACCTACCTCAACATTGTATGATCGATATACATTGGAATCACCTCTAGAATCGACATAAAACGATAGATATCTACAAAAACATCTAAAATTTTCAACCAATGATATCTCATGAAAGAGGAAAAATCATGGAATGATGCTCTATAAGAAGTAACAACTCACCATGGTGATTATAACACAATTGACGGCAGTTGCTTCGGAGAAAGGACGGTTGATCAGGGTCATAGAAAAGAATCACACCCTACGGTCACTCTAGGATGAGACAAGTTGAGAAGAACGAGTTTCTTCCAATTAGATGTGACCTCAGTCCAATTTAACAAATAAAAAGAAAAGTACATGGTGTTTTCATTTAATGTAAATGGAATGTACATGCCTTAATCGACCTTTTCATTAGGTGGTCTCCAAGTCACCCCACACGTCCATGTACTCGGTCATTACATGGCCTGTACATAGTCACCTGCAACAACCAGGTACACGGTGTTTATTCCAATGTACACGGCATGTACTCAATAAATTTATTGATTATCCTCTTTTTCTTAAAAACACTAGAAAAGAATCTAATACCTGAAATGAAGGCCCATGTTCTTACACATGAAGATTTGGTGTTGTCACCAATCAGTGTCATGGGTGACTCCTCCTCTACATGGTGATGTTTTTTATTCTGTGAAATGCCCTATAAATAATGGAGTTTCATAGGGGTTTGTTTACTAGCTACTTGATTCTTCGGATATCTATCTCCATGATTTTTTCATGCAATCGTGTAGAAAGATCTTCCCATTAGAACACATTGATAGGGTTTTTTGTGAGACCGTTTTTGTGAAATTTTATTCAAAATACATGCCTTTCCTATGTTCCCACTCAAATAAACCATGCCCTTTCCTTTGGTATTTGTTTAAACATTGGTCATGGGGATGAACGTTTATGTTGAGGGTTTCATGGGATCTACTAATTTGATCACATATTCTTTTGAATATTATTTATATCACATGTCCATGTAAGAATAATATGATGGGTATTATTTTAAGGTTCATGTGGTTTCTCAACGTATTATGGGTTTGGGTTATCTATATGATGTCTAGAAATTAAGAAATATGTGATTCCGCTATGCCATATGTGAATCCCTTTTAAGATTCATGTGATGTTCTTGAAGCTATTAGTTTTATAAATTTCCTAAGAAGTGATTTTATTTTATATATATGACACAAGACACTTACTTTGGTTAATATGGATTTTGATTGTCATCATAGTTCCTTTTTTGTGGTAAAAAAGGGTCTCGATTGTTAGAAACAGAAATGTCGTCCCCTAGATATCGTTCGAATTTTGATAATAAGTTTTTAATAGGTTTCTATCATCTTTGTTCCATATTTATAGTCTATCACACTAAGTTCATTTATATGGGTTTGTAGAGACGGATGACATTTTCATTCCTCCTACGGACTTCAATCATCTATCTTGTTTGGATTCATCTTCTCTTGAAAGTATTTAGAAAAACAAATATGAGGATGGTAAACTAGTCATAAATCTATCACTGTGTTTGTCGTGTAAATTTAAAAACTATCCATTGGGTCCATACATCTCTGATATCGTTCATCATCCCATATCATAGAGCTACTCGAGTATATTCATTTCCTATTTAACAACCAGGGTAGAGGATGGAGAATGAAATGTTATCTATTTCCTAGTCATAATTTTTATGATGGATGGGCATGTGTATTCTGGGTTAGGAAAATCTACACAGATTTTTCAAAATATATATATTATTTCCATATTTATGAATTTGTATGTGTTTTCCAATTTATTGGCTATCACCAACCTGATATTCTTCAACAACTGTTTACTCATTCAGGTCCCAGAACCAACTCATTTCATCTATCCCATGATGAAGTGGGAACCAATCTATGGTATGTCTACCAACTAGGAGGTGTCCCCCCTCTCAAAGAGATGCACAATGAGTTCCTTCCTATGATAGATGTCTGGGATGAGCCTCTTCAGACTCTAGTATTGGCAGGTTTCATAGTCATCATTATAAAGGATAAGCTAAGAAAGTAGTTGACTGTGAACTCTCTTATCTATTTCAAATACTACATCAATATTTTCCTATGCAGTAGTGGATTTATGTAAACTATTACCCACCACCATCGGTCCCCTTACCATCATGTTTTTGATATTTTTAGCTCATATTGGGCTATTTTGGAAGTTAGGGATTATACTTCATGGGGATATTGAGTGGGGTCATATATCTCTCCAAACCTTAGGCTAGTGGGTTTTATGGAAATATTCCAAAATGGATGAATTTTTCCAACTGGGGACTCACATCCATGAATTTGGATCAATATTCAAGGGATAAAAGCACGTATATCAGAGGGAAAACACCTTAATCTAGAATTTTTGACCCTTCATTTCCTCTACCAACTCTCTTCCCATATTCATTAGGGAATCATCCCCTATTGGATCAGTGGTCCTTTCCAATTTTCATTTGGATGAATAAGGATTAATTTCTATTTCTATAAATTCTACAATGCTACCAGGATCCCCAGTTCCTTATCATATTCCCAGTTACTAAACATACCTAAGGTTGAGGCCAAGACACTAATCTCTAATGCGGTTAATGATGCATTGTGTCTATCTGATAGCTTTTATTTTACCCCTTATCCTACACCAACTAGAAAAATTATTAATAATGGTTGAGTCTCTCTTGATTAATTTCCATTCAAGATCTCCCTTTGGGATGAGGTTCTTGTAGCTAGGAAAGATGATATGATAATTTGTGATCCATATACACCTTACTAGTTTTCTCATAAGGTTGTATTCCCCCAAATAGTCCCCCCTTCCTTCATATGGTGTATTGCAAGTGTGACACCATTAGATAATCCAATAGTTTTGGATGATATTGGCTCATGAAAACACTGATACTGAGATCTTTCTTCCACCTAATGATTCTACTGGAATTATATCTTCGGATTATGCCCACGATTAGGTAGAATCTTTCCTGGTTGTGTGCTAAGACAACTAGTTCATCATGAATATAATACAATTGTCTCCATGACCCCACTTTTTATAACAATGGTGGAGATAATTCATGAATTGGGTAATATTTATAGGAAGATACCCCCTCCTAGTGATGACCATATTGATATTGAGGCAATATCAATTGAGGGAATTTGTACTCCAACACAAACTACCAATGATACCCCTTTTGAGAAGATAATAGATACGCCTACTTAGAGAATAGAATATGAGGCTTCTTTTCCTACTTTATTTTAATCTCAACTAGTTATTCCTCCTCCTGTCTCACCTACTCAATCGGTCACAGATTTTCAAACACAACATAGGCTTATCTAGAGGTAGATTCACACCACAATTACTAAGGCTCCTTTTGAAACATTTCATGACCAATAATAATTAATTATAAAGTTGTTTAATGTCTTGGAGGTGGATTTCTTAGACTACCAACCAATGTACAAAACTTTGATAAAAATTTTCTTGATTCGGAAAAATTTGGTCACCAATGAGAGGGTCTTACATGACATTGAAACTGATAATCCCCTTGCTAAAAAAATGCAGGAATCCTTGGAGGAATTGGATTAGAGTCACTAGTTTATATTTAAAATTTAATGACCAGCTGGATTTCTAGACCATGCTGATATAGAAATAAGAGGAATGAATTTCTCACCTATGTTCTTAACACTCAGCATCATCATCCTCATTAGAATCCACTCATAAATAGTATATTCTTTGACATATTTATCTGAGACCATTCATCCTGGGGAAAAAGAAAATGATGGGAGGTGAGTGGGAATTTACCTTTCCATTGTCACTTTTATCGATTCTCTTTCCAACTTGGCTGAATCAGGTGATCAATTCCTTTTATAGTTCAATTTTTGGCATGATTTTTTTGAGACTCTTATAGAGACTCCTAGATGGGGATATTACTCCTATTATATTACTATCAATGATTGGATTTCCTGGAAATTTCATGTTACTATCTTGTTTTCTTTCATTCATGATGGGCATAACATTTTATTGATATGATATTATATGAATCACCAATGATAACCATAATTTAAATATTATCATGTATACTTGAATTCATGGATCTGAATTTTATAAATATATAAAATTCTTATTGAGATATTTTCCAGAATTCCTACAAACATGAGATTCATTAATATTATATCTTCTCCAAACATCATCATATTACATAATTCATAGAGTGATAATTGTGTAGAATACATGTCCTTGAGGGAGATTGATTTATCTTTAGGAAAATATGGTAGGCCTAGAGATTGTAGATATAATTTTTTCAAGCCTATAAGGTGGTCCTTATAATATTTTATAATATATTAAACTAAATCTATGTTGGGTGGTAGTTTAGGTTCATTTATCTTGGACCTTCTGTCATTATAGTTTAGAGACTTTTATCTCTGACCTTCTGTCAATGTAGTTTATGGTATTTTATCTCAGACCATATATAATTGTTGTGTAGGGTATTTTTGGTCACACCATATATTATTTTAGTTTATGGTATTTTAGCTCAGACCACCTGTTGCGGTAGTTTAGGTTCTTTTAGATGGGAACTTCTATCACAATATTTTAGGGTCTCTTACCTTGAACATTATATCATTGTCGTTCAATTTCTTTTAACTTGGACCATCTATCACTCTAGTTTAGGTTCTTCTATCTCACACATTTTTTAGTTGTACTTTAGGGTCTTTTAGCTATGACCTTCTATCACAATAGTTTAGGGTCTTTTAGCTCAGAACATATATCATTGTAGTCTACGGTCATTGAGCTAAGACTTGATTTATGATCATGTAATATGGTTTAAACATTCTAGGAATAACTTAAAACACACTAGAGTGTTGAGTTATATCTTGGTGTTACCTTTTCTTACGAGTATTAGATCTCATTTCCTTCAAGGAGGATATGCCTGTGGTTGGTAGGTCAATGACTTTATGGGTCATTGTAATTATCAAAAAATGGTTTTTATAATAATTTCCAAGGGTCATGGAAGATTTAGGAGGAAATATTAGTTGAGGGAGAAATACTAGGGAAGATAGGTCCTCCCAAATACATTGAATTTGGTTAATATAAGTAATAACCCAAAATTTTTAGTCTGTGAAAATGGAATGGGGGAGAAATGTCTTTGATAACCCATAACACATTGCAATTATAGGTTTAGCCACAATGTTTCTAGGGATCACAAGGATTGAAACCCCTTTATTAAAATGATAAGATGCTTTAGTAGGTAGGTCAATTCCCTTATGAATCAGTAGCATGGTCAAGAAAAGAGTATATCCACTCTGTAACAAGGGCCATGAAATATTTATGAAGACTCATATGTTGAGATGATGAGGTTCGGTGTAAGAATAAATCAATCCAAGAAGGGTTCTACAACCCTAGGAGAGTTTTGATCTAAAATAGTGAAGCATGAGCCTTATGACCTATTGTTTAGAATCATGATGTGTTGTCCATCAATGGATCAAGAATGTAGTTTTTCATTCTAACCTTTACAAATGTTACAAAACATAGTGAAATTACATTGAGGATATCAAATCTAGTTGAATAGTTTGGTATGAGAATTGTAAATCATAGTCCAAAGTACTCAAGTCATGTGGATGGTCTAGGAAAATAATTTGGGGAATGACCCATAAAAACCATAGGTTTTGAGTTCTATTGTGGCGATGTTGGGGTTCACAAGGACCAGAAATATTATTTTACAGTGTAACACATTTGGTTTACAACCATATGAACATATACAAAATCCATAGGTGAATTTTCCCAGTCAGTATTCAAGTATCACATAGATGGGGAGGGGGTGAATCAGTGATATTTTTTATTTTATGTTTCCTTACTTCTGAAATAACCTTCTCATCTTATTAAATAATTCCTTCCCTATTCATTGTAAACCAATCCCACATTCACAGGAACACAATAATTTATAAGGTTCACTACTCAACAATAGTATCTACATCCTTGGTATGGTATGGAAAGTATCCAATATCACACAAACCTCTAGAAAAAATCCTTTGATGTGGAATACAATGACTAGGATATTCCCTTTCACTCATTTAGCATTTTGAAAAAAAAATCCAATTTTCTATACGCTCCCTCTTAGCACAAATTGGGAAACGTAATATTTATGTGGTTCTTGAAAAATATTCACAAATATGATCTAATAAAAAAAAATTGTCTTTCATACCTAGAGGATGATATAAGTTCTTAAAATTTTTAATGACACATGGTCTGATAATTCAATATAATCTTGATTCACTAAGAAATCACTTCCCACATAAATTTGGGTATAAAATTTTGTAACTCTCATAGCTTCTTCTCATAGCTCCTTCATGAAGCTCCCATCATTTTTAAATAACACTAGTTCATAGAGCTCACTAGTTCATAGATATCACAATTTCTCAGATATGAAGTTGACCCTTGAGAAGTACATTACATTCCCAATGTTCAAGAGACCTCAGTGAATCTCTTTCCATTCGTTGAACTTACTACTGTTGCAGATCTCACTACCTCTACAATCATTATTCACGATTTGAGAGTCCAATGATTTTATTTGGGCCTCTATACAATTACCAAGGCCATTAAAGACTATTTATAGGTGTTCCCACTGACTCTAGAACCCTCTATCCACCTCAGTGCCACAAAAACATTAAATCAAAGAGCACCGAAATTTCGACCGAAATTCTCTCTATTTTGCAAAGATCCATTGCTATTTTCCAGATCACAATGATTTTATTAATCATGGATAATTAAACAAAATTATTTGTACCACCACAATTAACCATCTTACTTTTCTCCACTACAATTCTCTTCACCTTCACCACTGCAATACGCACCCACAATGTTCATTTCCACAGTAATTTGTGAAGATCATTGAACTCACAGATCTCAATGTCAAAATCTTTTAAACCAGTTCAATTCACTCCTCATAAATTCCATCATTGTGATATTCATCCATTTTATATTTTTTATGATATATTCAAGGAAACCCATTTTTCATAATTCTCACCAAACTCCATGTTTTGGACCCCAAAAATTTGGAAAACACTGAATAAATGTGCCACTATAGACACCTGCTACTGCAAAACCCACCATATTGATTGAAATTAAAATTTCTCCCTGTTTCCTTCATATATATTGCTTAAAAATTTCTCCACACAAATTATTATCATTGTTAAATATAGACCAAAAAAACATTGTCAAATTTACCATGTAATGTATTGTAACTTACCTATCTTCCCTTATCAACTTATACAACGTGAACTGATTTCCTTTCTTCGCAATATTTCATGACAAAAAAAATACAATACCTGAAAATGAAACTCATGATTATCATCTTGTTCCTAGAAATATGTATACTTTATGAGTCAAAAAATGGTTCCCTTGAATCCAGATATCTATTTCTCAGGGCCATGAATGATTGTGGTGATCGAGGAAACTTGGATCATTATGTGATTTATGGACATTAAAAATTTCAAGAAGGGTTTGAGAATCCTAAATTTCATTTCACTACCTAGAGAATGTGTTCTCATGGTGAGAATATGCGAAAAATAATTACTCTAATGTTTTTTCTAAACCATGGTGGTCATGCGATCATTTATTGTCTTTAAATAGGGATATTGAGTAGGCCATTTGGGCTTTGTTCCTTATTTTTTTAACCAAAATTTTTTATAAACATTGTAGAGTAATATTTTATCAAGGGAAGACTTGAATTTGGATATGGAATCTCTTTTGATGTTTTGACATGACATGTTTTGTGCCATTTTCTCTAATATTTAAAGGTCATGTGATTTAGACCATTATAGGCTTGTGTTTATGGTCATAAAGCTTTGACCAATTTCAATCCAGTTTAAGGTCACAATGCACATAGACCTAGTTTGGGGGATGTTACAAAATAGAATAATTAGGATACCCAGGGTCAAGAGTATTCCAACATCCTTCTAAATTGGAGATTGAAGTGTTGTAAATCATGACTTGAGGTATATAGGTCGTGAGTTATGATATGGGAAAATGATACCTGGAGTGGTTCAAAAGACACTAAAGGACTGAGTTCTTCCATGAAGATTTCATGTCAAACAAGTATCAAAAACCCCTTTTGTAGAGTGATGCATTTGGTATATGACTACAGGCTCATATGCAAGAGCCGTAGGCATACATGCATAGTCCAAACAAGTGTCCCTTGAAGTGGAGTATCCATTTAAAGTTCCATGTAATGTTTTTGTAACGTGAGGTACTCCAAACATGATGTTTGATTTATGGATTGAGGTTCTAAATTTTTTTTATGAACCTCATTCTCTAGATTACCAAGGCAAGACTCTAAGGGTCCTTTGATAAGGGATGAAAAATGGGTGATGGTCTTCATAGTTTAACATTATGTATTGGGGATTTTTTTCTCTATGTAGTTTAGAATCATGCGATAAGGACATTTTCCTTCCATTTTATCATCATGGAGAAAGGATGTTTCCTTACAATTTAACATCATGAAGAAAGGAAATGTGAACTGAAAAGAGAAATTTTTTATGATATATTGCATGCACAGACAATTTGTGTTTAGATTTCACATTTAAGTAAGAAAAACAATCATTTATGACTTGTCCCCTATGATGTTTGGGTGAATTTGTTTCCTTTTCGGAGGTCGAACCAGGACCCAGGATTTGAGATCTAGTTTTCCCTACATTTCTTGTGATTGAAAGAATCAAGACACATGTATTTCATGAATGAGAAAAATTGTATGTAGGTCCTGACCATATGTAGAGGTGGTCATCATTTTTGTTTATTATTGTAGTTGGGCCATAGGATCATGGATCTGAATGTCACTACATATCTTTATGATGAAAGGAATCATTCCGTGTATAGTTCTTGTGGAATTGTGCAGTTTAACATCTTGCAGCAATGATTTTGTATTCCCGAAATGAAAATGGCTATAGTGGATTGACCCAAGGATATAAATTTGTGCATCACTATGCATCATATTATAATAAGAATCCAGCAATATGTATTTTTTAAGGGATGAACGTCCTACTCTATTTTGACTTATACACAAAGTGTTGGAATGTTTATATTTTATGTGAGGTAGAATTTACTATCTAGGAATCACTACATATCTTGGGATGTCATGTGTCATGTCAAATATAGTTATTGAGTACATAGGTGTGGTATGAGATCAATCACCCACAATAGTGATCCTCTTGGGTGAGCTCCACACGGATGTGTAGTTCTATGTCATGAAAAATAAATCAACCATGAAATAAATGTTATGAAGTGAGGAATCATTATAAAACTTTTAATTTAATGCATTCAAGACCATGATGAACTTTTTAAAAGTTGTTATTACTTGTCTGTGCGGGGGAGCCCTTACTGATATTTTTGAGCTCACATGAGTTATGCTCGGTGTAAGAAACCAGGAATTGCAAGGTTCCTTCTCACCATGAAGAGGTGATTAAGGATTGGACATGTTAATTTTGTATCTTTAGATGTCTGTATCAAGATATAGGATCAATTAATCCTTATATATCTCATTGAAAGTAGAATCCATCCATATATAGTTCTGCAAAGGCATACAGTTTAATGTCATGTGGTAAAGTCATCATCAATATAGTTTAAAGTCTTGCAGTAATGATGTGGGCCACCCAATGTGAATGGGAAGTAACACCACATATTTATGAATTTTTACATAATGTGGTAAAGGAAGTTTTCATGTGTTTTTACATCATTCCATATGGAAATGGAACGTCCGATGTGATAGAAATGGAATATTTTGGTTAGGCCTAAGACTAGAGGTTTGTTCATCACTATGTTTCATGTGATGTTAGTTTTTACACCACACATAGTTATTGGATGAATTGATTCCCCAAGTGGAGAATAATATCACATGGGGATGAGGTTATTTCCTTCTTTTTCACAGGACTATCTCATGTGTGGTGTGTCATCAGTGAGATGGTGATTCTCGTGCAGTTTAACATCATGCAGTGATGACATATGTCTTTTTTTAATGTCATGTGGTAATATTTAGATTCATACAGTTTAATGTGAGGTGGTAAATATGTAAGATGAAATTCAATTTAACATTTTTCTTCTTAATATAGAGATGTCATAAATTTTAATTTCTTTCATCCATGACAAGTTCCATACAAGTTAATATCGTATGATCCAGATGAACATGTGTAGTTTAACATCATATGACCATGTAAAACTTTTTCTGTTTAACATCATGAAACCAAGAATATTTTCCCTTGATAATAACTATGACAAGTATTTTTTAGAATCCTTTTATTTTTGGGTGGTGTGACACACTCCCCATCTATTGTGGATATTGTGTATTCTCTATTGTGATAGAACTTATGTATGTATTATCCCATTTTTCCATTTTGGTTCCATATTTGGAGGATTATTTCCTAGAATCATCGGGGTCCTAATAGAAAACACAAATTATCATTGTAGGAATTAATTGGGGGGAACTTTTTTTCAAGGCCCGTGCGATCCGATTCTGATGTACTTTCAGATTGTGAAAGTTAGACAGCCTTTTCTCATTGATCTTCTTCAATTCATGCAGTCACTTTTGTGATTTCTCATCATCTGATAGTTTTCCAAAAATGTTTATTTTGATCAAAGGTATCTGGACTTATATTATTTTACACATCCTCGGTCTTATACACCAATTAGTATGGTGTTTCCTATATATATGTATGCATGGTGGTACGGTAGGCCCATAAATCATGGAGGAGCTTGTCCGACCATAACTTCTTATCTTTATCCATTGCCTTCTATAGTATACCTGACATAGTCTTATTGAAGGTCTCTATATATCCATTTTATTCTGCATTATAGTGATATGAGTTATTAGAGAAAATTTTGTACTCCTGGTACAATTTCTTCAAATCAATAGAATAAAATTTTTCATCGTTGTTCGTAATTATCATGTGAGGGAATCTGAGCCTTGTGATGAAATGGGACTTTATGAAGTTGATGATATTATTCATCTGGAATTCCTTAAGTTGTACTACTTCATCCCATTTTTAAATTTTCAATGTAGTAGTAAGTATGTACAATAATATATTAGTAGTTTTTGGGGGATATGTCCTAAAAACATGAATTCCCAAAAAAGAAAATGGATAGGAATATTTAGATATATGTAGTAATTTCAAGGGTAGATTGGTGAGGTTTTCATGAATCTATAACGCCTGAAATTTAGTGGTGAATTCTATATATTCCAATATCATTTTTTCCTATTATTAACCCATCCATTTGATTTGGTGAGAGAGCCCGGTCCAAGAGAGATGATCACCTTAGGAACCGACATGGAATTTTTCAATGATGGTGATAATATCTCCTTATACTCGGAATATGAGGAGGATTCTATCAATGAAATTACTTTATAGGTCCTTATAATTATTTGGACCACCCTGTAGGGTAAATTTCAGGGCACGGTGTCTAATCTATTCCCTTCACGATTGATCTTTCGAGAGAGTGATGTTTTGGAGATAATTGATTATAGGTTCCATCCATCTAGGGGTGGATATCTATTGATCGTGCTCTGGTTCGATGTTTAATTGATTGATTAGTTCCATATCAAAAATGAAGATTTATGACACCATTCCTTCATTTTGTGATATTGAAGATCTCTTCCTCTTAATCAGGGTTATACAAGAATGTTGCCTCATTAGCCAATGTGTCAATGTGAGCATTATGGGATCATAAAACATAATGCATTGGGGGAACAAAATTGAATTCATCCATTAGTCCTGTATTGTATCCAATTAGAGGGTCCATTTCTTCTTTTTTGATGACATCTTCTCAGTTCATCTACTTTATCACAAATTCTAAATCCCTATTGATTTTAAGGTAGGCAATTTTCATTTGTAGGGCTAGTTCCAAACCAGCGTTGATTTCTTATTATTCTTCCTCATTATTCATGAGGCCATCAGATAGTGAGAAAGAGTAGGGGAAAAAAACATTTTCTGGATGGAGAAACACAATCCATAAGCCAACCATATTGACTCACATGTTTCCATCATTTTCTGATTGGACATTAGAAGGCTCCATAGAAATACATATCCCACATGTGTAGAGTGTCATGGGCCTAGAACACCTCCTCATCCGAATGCTCAGTTTCCACCGGTGTTCTATCTAGGTCATGATGTGCTTTAAGGAAATCATCTAGGACTTCCCATTTTACTAATTTCAGTGATACAAATAGAATGTCATATTACAATGGAATGACTAACCATCAGGAAAAGTGACCAGTCAACATAGGATGGCCAAGATTATACTTTATTGGATCAATACAGGAGACCATATATACATCATAGTGATACACGTAATCACTCATATTTTTCAGTGTGAATTTGAGTGCAAGGAATTTCTTCTTGATATCATAGTATCTAGTCTCAGTACCTAGCAATGTTCGAATGAGGTGGTAGATACTATTATCTCTTCTTTCATCTTTTATCTATGTGATGATGGTTCTTAGTGAGAATTACATTGCATCCACATATAAAATGATTGGCCTCCCTTCCACCAGTAGCATCAGAACCAATGAATGAAGTAAATATTGCATGATACTTTTTAAGAATTCTTGGAAGTTTTTTCCCATTAATTGGTGATTACATTCATCATTATCCTTGTGGGGGGGAGATATTTTATAGACAATTTTTCTATGAAATGTCGAATGTAGGTGAGGTGTCCTTAGATCCCCCTCAATTGTTTGAGATTTCAGGTGTTTTACATAGCTAAAATAGCCCTAGTATTTTCTAGGTCATTATCAATTCCATGGTGGAATACCGAAAATCGAAGGAAATTTCATGATGTTACCCAGAAGACACATTTCAATGGATTCATCTTCATATAATGCTATCATAAATTTTTTAGGACTGGAGATCCATGAAGTGATCACATCACTATGGGGATTTTACCACAAGGTCATTGACATAAAATTCAGATATTCTTCGAAAGAATAGCTTAATGATATGATTCATGACACGATGATAAGTGGAACCATCATTCATTAAGACAAATTGCATGACCTGATACAACAATATCCCCTAAAGTTCTCTAAAAAAAGTTGGTTCTTCATCTTATCGGGTCTTATTTTTCTAATTTTACCCATAATTCCCATCGATGAAGGAAAGATCTTGGATGAAAAAAATGCATTTATCCAAATATATGTGTTTGGAAATGGGAAATCATCCTTTGGGTAGTGTCGATTAAGGTTTCTAAAATCAATACCTACCCTATTTTTTCCATTGTTTTTCTTGACAGGGATGGTGTTGGTTATCCATCCTGGGTATTTCACTTCCTGGAAAAAGTTTTCATAGATCATTTTTTAAAAATATTCCTCGAAATTGGTGACATGACATGGGTTCATTTTTCTAGATAAGTACTTGAAGCACCAATGCTCATTGGGTAATATGAGATTGTATGTAGACACATATTGATTTACTCTAGTAATTTATGTATGGTTTCAGGAAAACACATGTTTGTGATTCTTTAGAAATACAATATTCATATATTTCTCTTTGATGGTCATGGTGACACTAATTAGTGTTGGTCATGGGTATTATTCTATTTCCATATTCATCTTCCTGAGATCTTAAATGTTAGTGGATACACCATCCTTGAATGTGTGAGGGTTGTTCCTGAGGTTATCCTCATCTTCATCCACCTATGATTCCATAGAGAAATGTTCAAAAAAAAGTTAGCGATCTAGAAGCTTCTCTATCACTATTAGGGTGAGACTGGTCATGAAAAGAGACATCATCATCACCTACTATCTGATTCATTTCATAGAGAAGCAGGACCAGATTGTTTCTTACACTATCGCTAGGGTCAGGAGAAGCTTGGACATAATAGGTCAATTCTAACACCTTGACTGGATTTATGGTGAGAACATAGTCATTATCTAGTATACTCTATGGATTTAATGGTGTTTTCCCAAGGCCGTTGGGGGTTGTGACATGTAGATCATCAACCACCATTGGTTTTTTCCTTCCCTTTTATAGAAAAAGGATTTAGCATATGTGGATCAGCAAGTCTCGAAGGGGGAACTTTCACTAGGTAGTATGACAACCCCTCTATCAATGGGGTATTTTAGACACCGATGTAACGTTGAAGGTACGTCCACATGGTTGTGGAGACAGATCCATCCGATCGGGACATTTTATGTAGTGTCTTATTGGGTAACCATAAACTCATCAGTAGAGGTGAGATCCCCAAACTAAACATTGAGCTTGATCATCCTGAGTGGTATTTTCTTATGCTTATTATACCCTTAAATGGTCATATATGTGGGAGATATGACCCCATTTATATAGCACATAATTTAGAGTATTTCAATTGGAATTAGTTTGATCTTGGAAAATTTATAAATCATATCCCTTGAGACTTCAACAATATTTGATCATATCCAAAACATATTGGGGCATGATGTGACCTTGGATGACATCTAAGGGTTACTGGTCAGTGAATGAGATAGGGACATGGAATTATGATGACATGGTCACCACTCAATAAACCTAGGATGATGTGACTTATATATAGAAAACTTGTTTCCTATAGAGGGCTTCAATTAGTTCCTCCTTGAGTTGTTTCGAAAATGGAGAACGTATAAGATTAAGGGATAGGCTGGTAAAACTGCCATCTATTCCAGAATTTCGTACTTTTGTGATGGAGGTCAGTAGTTCCCGATTTGGGGGTTCTCAAAGAAATTTATCTTAGGATCCTAGGTATTTAAGGTGGATGGTACTGGTTATTGTACATAGGTAAAGGGAGCATACGCTGAAAGTAGAGCTGGTCACACTGGTCATCCTTGTGGCCTGGGTTGATCAGACAGTCTGACCCCCACTAGGTAGTCATGTAGGAAAATAGGGCATTGGAAACTACTAAAGAGTTTTGGGATACCTCCATATCTATTTTTGGAATTCTAAAGTGCATTCCCAAAATTATCATCTACATATATTTCCTCTATGGGGTTTTTATTGAAATATTGGGTCCGTCCACACCTGTGTAGTCCCATGTTTCCTCATTTCCTATGCATGTGGCCTTTCATTCCCCAGTTATGTGTTCAAAACTCATATTTTAAGGCATATTAATCATCATAGAAGGGTATTCCAAGTGTATCACGTTGAAAGAACCAAATTTTATCTCTTCATTTGACGAGGGTTCCATTTGGTGGGGAGGTTCCCATCCTTCTGATGTAATAGGGAAGAAATATGTAAGAGTCAGATCTTGTGTTGGAATAGAATATGACTCCTACTATTCTATTTATTAATACTTATGAAGGTCACATTATCCTTTTGGAGTTATATATGATATTACCACCCATGGTTATAGAGTTGCTGTGGGTTTTCATAGATTCTCTCTCAGAGTGGAATGAGCTTAGTCAACTATTTTGTTAGTCATCCAGTTTTCAAAACAATTTTTAATCTTGGACAGAACATTATTACAACCAATTTCTTAATCTAAATGGGAACTTTTTAGGCATTAAACCTACTAGTAGGATCTATATAACACCACAAATCTATAATTGATCATTCCTTGAAGAAATACTTTTAAGATGAAGCAAACGTGGATTTTATGACCCAATATTATAAGGAAAGCGCATTATTTGGGATGGTTAGTGAGGTTTACCTCATATGGGTTCCTAGTCCATGACAACTTGATGATGTTATTGTCCATGTTTTTGAAGAAATAACTAGGTAATTATTCAATTCAGAAGGATTATTCATTATTCACTTGTTCATGAAACCCCAAAAACCCCTCATTTCACTTTCATTTTTTCTAAGGGTAATTTGGTTGTTCTTTCTGCTTGATAGGAGTTGCTAGGAAGTTTGGGACCTTCCAAGGTTCTTGTATTTGCACTGATACTGGATGGAGAGTGGAAACTATAGCTTATAATTTTCCTATTATTTTCCCCAGTGGTGAGGGAATGGGACATGATTTTGATTGGTTGTGTTGAATGGAATATTCCAAACATTGGTTTGTTTCTAGAAAATCATGGAACCCACATGGATATTCTTTTGGTGTTATAGGTGTGTACAACTAATCCCAGATATTTTCAACATAGATTTCCTGTATTTTCTCCTTTGATAAAGTGATGCTAAGTGAATAGGTTAAACCTTTACACCCAGATATGAATTAATAAATCCTATCCTTTTCGTGTTTATTATGGTTTATCATGTCTATGATTGATGTTTTCCTCAATGTAGAGCTGAACTCAAAAATAAATTGATGATGAAGGTATTCTCATCTTACAACAAAACCCACTCGAAGACTATTGTACCAAACAAAGGTTATCCCTATTAGAGTATCTATTGAACATCTCATCTTGTTCACCTCTTCTTTATCTTTAATACCCATCATTGTCCCACATTGGGACACACCCTCAAATTTATATAACGTAGGATTTTAGAAATTGGGTGGGGAGAATTTTTCATCCACCCACTTGGTATATGGCTTCCTTTTTGGCTGCATAGGTGTGAATCACCCTTTCATGGATTCTATTTGTGTAGACAGGGACCCAATGATGAAACACAACTCTGAGGGTACTACAATTTTAGCCACATCTTATCTATAGGGATAAAGTGGGATTGATGGAGTTCCCAAAACATTATATCCCACTAATTCTTGATTCCTATTAAGACTAAATGATCAGCACCGTGAGATAGAGGTAGTTAGTGAAATGGAGGGAAGTCAGATTATTTTCAAATTCATTATTTAAGTAGACTGGATGCATAGATCCTGAGCTACTATTACCCTTGGATAGTACTCATACTAGTGTATTTGATATTTCTAGATTTATGGAGAAGTAATATTTAGCACATCCTAGTGATGATACCCAATGAGATTTTTTTCTTTGAGTATCTCTTTGCTGTGTTGTCTGAGATTTTTTATCACTTTCTCATATAGCAAAAAATGTATGTACATGGAAGGAACTTTAATAATTCTGGGCGCTGGTTGGGATATTAACACACCTTACCCTTTTTCTTTTGTATTGTTCCACCATATTGTTAGAAACATGATATTTTTAGATTCCATATTTTGGAGTATTCTCCAGTTCAAAGTACATGTTTCCTTGTTTGGTGAATCCAGATCACCATCATCTTATGGTAGGTTTTCCTTATTGTAACCATATGTATTTTCATCTTGATAAAAAATATGTTTCATGTTGATAGTGATGAAATTTTAAGAGGTGTGTCAGAAAATATTGGTTTTCCTGTTACAATCGATGTAACAGGATGACTATGTACATCCTATATTAAGTTCATTCTTCAAAACCATAGCCATTTTGGGCCATTTTGACTTCAAAACCTGATGGGGTATTATTTTCTCTTCTATACACTCCTCTTATCTTTCTCTATGAAAAATGAATATGAGGGAGTTCCCGGTCATATTTTATCAATTATCCAGGAATAATAGATGTTTTTCATATGGTGGGAGGAATGAACTAGATATCGACCATTAATTTTTACCTCCAAACATGGAGAAGACTGGTTCTATATATTGTGATTATGATGATGAAAATACCCCCATCCCTCTTGAATGAGGGTTATTTAGGGACACAATTGCATTGAATGATCCGGTTTTTGAGGATCCAATTATTCTAGTAGGGAATTTTATGATTCATGGGATGGAAATTGAGATATAAATTCCCACATACTAGTTGTTTGGGGTTGATCTAGAATCACCATTGATTCCCCTAGGACCCTCTCTAAGGTTAATGAACATGGTTATGGTGATTGATATGTAAATTCTGCCAGCCTAGTGGGCCAAGGTTTGTTTTCAACTACTACTGATACATTCTGAATCCTCACAGAAATTAAAGATATGGGGGATAGAGATGGTGGTAGATATTCCCCCAATCCAATAGGTTGAGTTTGATCCTAGAAAGCTACTATAATAGTTACTACTAGGGAATATTTTATGTGGTTTGACTTTACTCATGTAGGAGTTGGGTGATATGGATGCTCATGATGGTAATCATGTTTCACAGAAAGATTTAATGTTTATCAAAATATATGATTCAGTGTCTAAAATGAAGTTATATTACATTTAGGGGTCCATTATAAAGGTATAATGGCTATCCTTTCCATCTATTAATTATTTCTATGCATTTTTGAAGCAAGGGAATTCTTCTGTAGTGACCAACTGGCTCATGCGTTACTTGGTCCACTAATTTTTCAAGAGGCTATAAAATTAATGGACACCATATCTGATGGGTTATATTTTTTCGGGGACATAGTGAAGTGAATGATCCATATTTTTTCCATACACAGATAATAACGTCTGATTATTATTTGGAAATTAGTTTTTGGAGAGATATGGCAGTGCAATGACAAATACTATATAGTCATTTTTCATGCTCCTCCATTCCTAGCTTTTGGAATATGGAAAAGGCATACATATCTAACTAAAAATATATTTTTTTGATGAGTTGAAGGTGAAATTCATATCCGAGATAGAGTATATTTCTAGTCTTCAATCACTGATGAGTATCCCACATATTTTTCATAGATAATGCATGCACTCCTTTCCTAGCTCATCTGGGAATTCATATTGAGAGGCTTCAAGGGTCCAAAACATGGTCGGGAGGTTGTTTCTGGCCACTCTCTCAATATATCATTTTCCTCCCCCTTCACCATACTTACATGCCTCCATATGACCAGATCACAAAATATGCCTCCTGGGGTTGACTACTGACCTAGTGAAGTGCTACTAGAAGTTGATGGGGGAAATATATGTGGTTGAAACTGATGTTTATAGTACCTCTATATAGGAATGATTATGAGTTTTGAACAACTATATATAAAAATGTGTCTAGGAACGGGGATGATTTCCTTATTCATCAGAGATATCATCATGGGGAGGTTGACCATAGAAGATGTAAGAAGTAGAGTCTCTGTGTTCAATATCCACACTACCACGAGGATGACTGTTGTGGAAGTCACCATCTCATAATTTTTTTAAAGAGTTGATGGACCCTTGTGGTTTTGATAATTTTTGTTGAATGACCACGAGGACACCATAATTTAGAATATTAGGAATATGGGTCTCATTATTCATCATATGCAATATGCTTATCTACCTTTTGGAATTTTCAATGGATATCAGCTTGATATATGCTGGTTACTGGAACTTGTTGATAATCATCTAGTGTTGCAAAAGTATGATCCCTATAATAAAAATATTCTGAATTATACTAATAAGAATCCTAATTTTTGATAGTTATATGAGACTATCCTGAGTCATGTTCCACTCTCACATGGTGTTCCTTAGACAATATGGTAATATGAGCCTAATCATGAGCCATTGAAATATGTTTTTGGACTTTCTTGGAATGAATTTGAGGCTACCACAAGTCATGTTCCACTCTCACTAGGTGAATGTTGATTGGAACAGGAATATATAACCATTTTGAATATGAATTCCCCATTAAAATATATTGAACACTACTATAATTGGAAAGGTGATACGATCCTCCTCTTGTATTGCCACAGGATGATACCGGTGTAGTTGATCATGGAAAGATGTAAGAATATGCGCCTGAATTACATGATTTGATGGAATATGCAAGATAGATTCACTAGAAAGAGTATAAGCCTATCTCAAGGCATGTCCCATTCTCACATAGTGAGAACCATCCATAGTGGAGATATCAGCCTGATCCTTGACCTTTGGATTGTGGTGATAGTTTTCTTTTATAATAATATAATCTCTTATCAATGAATGTTCACCTCTTACTTAGTGATCCTAGGCCATAATGTGGTCATGAGCCTAATCTTAATCCTTTGGAATATTTTTTGGTTATTTTTTGATATCCATTTGTCCCTTCCCAAGGCATGTTATACTCTCACATGTAAAGCCCTGGTTGGAACAGAAATATGATCCCATTCTGATGCCTCATCCTTTACTAGAATACGTTGATAATCCTCCTATATGAGAAAAAGAATTTGTTCTTTATGTTGAGAAAGCACTTTTTCATAATGATTAGATTGTTGAGCTACCCTTGATGTAGGTATAATAATATTAAAAGGTACTTCATCTTCACCAGTATTAGAATATGTTTCTGGAGTTCATTATTTGTTGTTAAGATGAATTGGAATTTTAGCAAAGGTTTCGTAGGGATATAGGAAAACACAATTTTCCATATAGACTGAAAGATATATTTGATTGGAGAGGAAATGTGATCCCACCTTTTCCCCCAGTTTTACAATGTAATATGATATTGTACTTAATGTATAGGGGTACGGATATGCTTCTCTCCCAATCCTACTATGGAAATATCCCTACATACTTGTTCTGGGTGAGAAGGGATTTGACCATGCTCATAAGTTACTGTCAGAATATGCAGTAATAATTCATCAGTAAGAGTGGTGATATGTACCCTCTCTTAGATATCTAGCTTCCCCCTCAACCAGTCTTTCTTCCTTATTTCTCATGCATGGGATTCATAGGTGGTAGTGTGTCAGGTGGTACACTTAGTATCATACTGGTGGGTATTTGTGGGATGGTACTAGCGACGGTGGTTGATTGGATCCCTCTTCAATGGCACCTAAATAAAAAGAGATCCATATTTAACTCTTTGGTATACCATCATTATATGTTTTAGGTGTTCATTATTATGCTCCGAGGATAAACTCTCGAAGTGGTTGGTTGTTACAATGAGGTCCACTGGCTTAGTTACATTCTTCCCTGGATGATGTGGACCCATCGTCTTCAATAATTTGAGAACCTCATGGGAATATTCAAGGTCAGATATTATACCATGTCATTGGTACTCCTAGACCATTTTTTGACACCTGACATTGAATCTATCAGGAAGTTTATACCATTTTTTGACCAGTGGGGGTTACTTCTATAGTTGGCTTGCTGGAACTATAATTGGATGATGACATTATCTCATATATGGATGTTATTGACAAGATTAGTATCTACAATATTACAGATAATATGGATCATGGTCACCTATTAGTACAATATCGTAAACATGATTCATGATCAATCAGATATTCATGGTTAACATAATTATCCTTTTATTACAGATCTGTCCATTTTACTCATGTAGACTTATCAAATAGATATTGGATGTATTTCATGGGAACACCTATTACAGATGATCAGCTATAAGAATTATGTCTGGATTATTACCTTTGTATGTGGGATATTCTATCAAAGTGACCTGATATACCGAAAACCGAATATTCTTGATATTTAGGGTATTTTCAACAGTATTGTTTTTTAGAGTTGAATATGAAAAACAAAATTACCTAGCATATTATTAACCAATCATTATATTATTTTAGATATTCACATCAAGTTCACCATTTATGTACAAAATAGACAGTCTGGACAACCTCCTTTGGAAAAACAGTTTGATGATAACTTGGTAGTCTATCCATATTATGTTTTAAATGAGATCCTATGATTAAAGTCACCTTGGATTCTAAATTTTTTTGATGAGAAAATAGGATTACTATGTTGAATTTGGTACAGACCAATGAATAATTATGAGGGTTTCCATTCCTTTCACAGTCATAGATTTTGGTTCACCATTAATACTCGTAGTGAAAACTCCCAATGTTTCCCTCATTTATAACTGGGTACAAACATACATTCCAAATGAAGGTGGTCATTTGGGGTTTCAAACCCAATGCTGCTTAGGGAAAAATATTGTTCGAGAGGATGGGAGGTCAGGCACATCAAATCCTATTGGAGGGGGGGATTTCATCTACTACAATACTCAATTATAGATTTATGGTATGTTCTCAATTATATTCCAAATCCTGATATATGATCAGTTTCCCTAACAAAATTATCATAGTATAACCACTTTTTGTGTTGAAGAAAGGGGGTATCATTAGTGAATCCATCAGTTTGTATATTAGGTTCTTCATCCATTTCCAAGTAATGAATTTATACGAATATTCAAAAGACTTATTGTAAAAAAACTAGATCATCCTTTCCGGGATGTGTTTTTCTTTTCTGGGTTTTTTGAGAAAAAGATGAGAATCTGAAAATTTAATGAGTACACACCATGTACTTTGGAGTACACACCATGTATCCGGTTGCCGCAGGTGACTGTGCACTGGCCGCATAGCGACTGAGTACATGGCTGTGTGGGTTGACCTGGACACCTCCTAAAGAGGAGGTAGGTTAAATAAAGTACACATCATGTACTTTTAAATAACTCACCATGTACTTTTCTTTTTAATTGTTATGTCGGATTGGTGTCGTGTCTAATCGATAGAAACCTCTACTTCTAGTTTTTTCTTTTCCCGGAGCATCTGAAGACACTGAATCTTTTATGGGCCTCTGACTCGCCTTCTTTTCTCCAAATCTAACTCGGTCAGTTACATCGGAACCACATCGGTGAGTTCTTACTTCTTTTAGAGTCTCATATCTTGATTTCTCCTCTCTCATGAGATATCCTTGGTTAATCATTTTTGACGTTTTTATAGATCTATCACATTATAGATAGATTCAAGGGCTGAAGATTATGTATATCGATCTTACAACATCGAGGAAGGTGGTTTATGCATTTCCGTAGTTAGTCTTTTAATATTATGTGCAAAGGGTCCCAATACCGTAGAACAGGGTATTGTGTTTTAAGGGTTTTAGCCCTGTTAATGCCTCTTATGCCTTGTGTGCCTGAGTAGAGTTTGTTTGATTGTGAATAGAATTATTTTCCATGATATGTTTGTGTTTCCCTTTATTTTTTTTTGATATTGACTTTTTGCTCTAGATTTTCCTTTTAGGATGCTTGATTTCAATTTATATTATTGTTAGTATGGAGTGATTTATTTTATCTAATTATGTGGTATGCCTTGTAAATATTTAGCCAAGTAATACTTTTAGGTTTACATTAGATGTTTGACATCATCTGTGCGCAATTTATTTACATAGGAATATGAGAACCTTTTGTATTGAGGACATAGGTGGAATTCATGTTGAGGGCTTCCCCCTAGTGTCAATTATTTCAATATTGCGTTGTGAGCCCATAGGGGGGATTGACTTTGAGTTCTCCCTCAGAGTGTCTATAGTTTACCATTACGAGACCACAAAGGGAATTGATGTTGAGTGCTTCCTCACAGTTTCTGTATTTAATATAAAAAACAATAGTGGGAATTGATGGTGAGTTCTTCCATAGAGATTCTTTATTCGCATGAGACCATAGGGGTTAGACTATGTGAGCTACCTAAGAGGTCATTATATCCTTACATAAGTTGAACTAATGGGGTTAGGCTGTGAGAACATACCTAAAGGGTTACTTGAAACTGATTGGTTGAATTGGAGTGGATAGGCTACGAGAACTTCCCAGAGGGTTTCCTATTTTCTTTTGGTTGAATAATTGATTAATGTAAATGAATGTAATTTATTGTTGGACTATTTACTTTTGAGCACTTCCTTGTTTATTGCTTCATTTTCTTATTTCATTTAATATATATTCACTAAATGTTAGGCACATATCATTGGGTGGTTTCCTACTAGGATTATTCTCACACCCTGTGTGGGTCATGCTTTTGGGACCAAATAGATTATATTGTTGTAGGTATAAATAAGGGAAAACGCCCTTCTACTTCATGTACTTGATTGCTCTGGAGCTGGAGAGCATTGGAACAAGATGAGGCTTACGATTCTACTGGAGTTTATGTGTTTTCTTTGTATCTTGGATTAGTAATATATTCTATAATTTTGACATGTTTAGCTGATTTCCTAGACATATGTATCACACATCATTTATATATGTACTTCAGTTGTTTATTAATTTTAGGCTTCCACTGTTTACTTATTGCGTGTTATTATTGCTTCCACTATTGTTATCTATTTATTTCTATTCATTACTCTACCAATGAGGTAATAGTTTCCCCACTATCACACACATGTCCCTCACTGCTAGTGGGATGCCTCTGGTGTTTGGGGAAATGCGCTTGAGGCCGTGTGACCAACCGGGTACGGGGCACCTTTGGGTGGCACCCAGAACTCGGACATTACAAAGTAGTGTCAGAGGAATTATTTTCTTCTTGACTTACTATTTGGAGGCTATATCCAAGGATAGGATGGAATAGGTACTTAGTAATCATATTTTTTGCGGAGTATATTACCTATATAGAGGGAAAATTTAATTTACCTCATATATTGCAATTTTATGGAATTTATATTATTATAGGTGATTTGATTTCACAGTTGGGTGATCCACATGTTTTTTGATATTATAGTTGAAATTATTGAGGTTATATTTTTGTTTCAACCTAATGAGAGGTGGGTATTCCATCCCATGAATCACATGGGCACTTTCTAGAGATCGCATGTCATGAATTATGTTCAATCCATTTAGGGTTCATTAGAGATTGCATGTTGTTGTGATAGACGGTGTGCTAGATATGCACACTTTTTTGATAGATTCATTGATAGAATACCTTTTGTTAGATATTATATAGATAATGTTTAAGGATTCATTTTAATGAATTAAAAAATTTGGTTCTTGAGGTGTAACGGGCCATCAGGGATCAGAATATGGCGGATCATTTCACTATTATTCTTGTTTATGACATGTATGAGATTCCAATCGTTGATTTGTGGGGAGTATGGGCCATCACAGATTGGAATTTGGCACTTTAATGATTGTTTCAGTGTTTTTCTAGGTTCCAGAGTAGTTTCTGAGGCTTACTGTCTGAAAAAACCCAAAATACACTATGTTTATTGCTGAATACACACCATGTGTCCTTCTGTTCTGGAGAGAACTGTTTTCTTAAGTACATACTGTGTACTAAATGTACACACTGTGTAGTTTTTAAACGTGTTGCTACATGTGTGGGATGAGACATGGGGTTGATAAATATTTTGTGGAACACACCGTGTACCGAACATACATGCCATGTGTATAGACCATGTGGCATGCTGTGTGACCAATGACACAAGAGGATTATGGGTAGATAGTACACGCTGTGTAGGGCACAAACATTTGTGTAGTGTTAGTTGTGTAACCGGCTATCTGACTAACAACACAGGTTAGTGAATTTCCTTCCAGCACAAGATGTGTCTTGCACAAACACGCTGTGTAGTCATACTCTAGATGAATTGTGTGGGTAGGTTATGTAAAATAACATAGTCCAAGGAAGAGGATTAAAGTATATTCCATGTATTAAGACAACATGTTGTGTGTATGGGGTGTTACATGACCAGGGTTGGCAGGAGTACACGCCCATGTGAAGGCTTAAAGGAATACGTCATGTATGTCATATACATACCATGTATCCATGTTTTGAAAAATGTGAATGATTTATTTCTCTTGTTCCCTTCATGCGATTATATGTTTAATTCCTTGTTAATCTTGAGCTAAGGTCTACATTAGAACTTACAGATTCATGCCACTGAGACATCATCCAATTGTAAGCCAGTTATATGGCAATGATTAGACAACAGACATGGTAAATTAGGGACTACCAGCAGACCCTTATGTCATGCATACTTGACACCAGCCATCATTACGGATACAGGGGTTGATGCATAGTTCTGAGTAGGCTTCATGAGGTTTATGCAGACCTTCCATGGAGCACTGTATCCTACCCCGTCTATGGATGAGTTGACATGGGTCTTTCAACACCATCATCCTCCCACTTTCCCATGGGATGGAGGACCTCAGGTAGCTGAGTCATAGTTAGAAGTTGTGATATCTATCTTTGAGCATCTAAAGACGCCTCCGGAGAGGAGGGTGAATCTCTCTACATACATGATTTGGGATTCTTCCAAGAGATTGTGGGATGTGATCTCATAGGTGGGACGGCAGTAGGTTAGGGCTTGGGATGAGTTCCAGCATGCCTCCTATGATTTCTTCAACCTAGAGAATTTGAAGGCCAATTGAGCCTGCGATTTCATGAGTTTGGAGTAGGGTACTCTCTCAGTCATGGAGTATTATTCTATCTTCACAAAGTTGCAGCTCTTCACACCCATCCCAGGTGGTGATGAGTTATTCCTGGTGAGGAATTTTTAGGATGGTCTCAGTCATGACATCCGATCTCAGGTGAACATCTTTAGGTTGACGAAAATATCTTCTATAGTCATCTAGGAGCTGATCACCGAGTGAAACCTAAGGGATTCTAGAGGTGTGGGCTAGGGAGGTTCAACATAAAAAGTTATTTCTTATACAACTGATAGTAGGAAGCGCCACAGGGAGTCTACATATAGAGATCCAAGTAGGAAAGATACACCTATAGGTACCCAGGCGGTAGGAAACTAGGGTGGGAAGGGTGGGAATACGAGGCCACATTTCCCAAGAGACCTAGTCGAGTGCCAATCTAGCATCAAGATGATCCATATTTAGAGGTTCTATTAATTTTTCTCACCAGTAGCTGGAGACATTTGTTCTTCTATGACTCCTTGTTCAGGAGAAGCACCACTTTCTCCTCATTAGTTTGGGAACTGGAGTTCTTCTGGCTATTTAGGCTGAGGTGGAGGTCACAACTGTGGTATCCAGTTGGTTGGCTTTCGGTGAAAATAGGGTGGATCGATTTAGGGTGTTCAGGTAGGTTCACAAGGTCACAGTACAGGTCAGACTATTTCAGTGGAGCATACCCAGTAGGAGTGGGATCCCAGACCCTCTACAGTTTGAGGTATGATTCTATTTTCCTTAGTTTTATCTTCTAAACTTTTTGATATAGGGGATTCCCATAGTTTAAAATATGTTTCTATTTTAGAGAGCCTTGGGATATGTATCATTTCTTCTACTGATGTCCTAACACTAGACACTCTGTTGGGGACAAGAACAGCTAGTGTACATCACTACAACGAATGACCTCTTGAGGTAGGTGGGTGTCACTTCTTATGGGGCCTCTATGTTCTAGAGATGATAGGCTATGATTTCATTCTCTTAATGCTCTAGTTTGTTCCCTTCTAGGTTGTTTTAGACTATTATCTCTGTAGGGTGATTTTCACATCACTATAAGGTTGTTTGTTCTTATATAAGGGAGATTGGAATGTCCAGTCAAGAAGTGTAGGACATAAAAATAATGGGTTGGGAGGAGTTACATCCGATATTTCTAGTCAGTATATGGATGATTAGGGGACTCCACGGTTTGACTTTCCCATAATGGTATATCGTTTCATGGATGTCTTTATAGAGTACTTTTCATGTTTTCCTCTAGAGCGATATGAGAAGTTATCTATTGATCTTGCTCCAGGAGCATCACCGGTGTCCATTACTCATTATAGGATGGCTAAACCAGAGTTACATGGGCTTGAGAATAGTTGGAGGAGTTAAAATAAAAGAATCTCATCTGACCCAGTACTTTTCCTGGGGGTAAGACTATCCTTTTTACGAAGAATGCAGATAGTACACTCAGACATTGTGGTGATTATCGGAATCTAAACCAGTTGACAGTCAAAAATTGATATCCTTTCCTGAGGATTGATGATCTCTTTAATCATATTCAAGGATCCTGGTGTTCTCAAAGATTTAATTGAGATTAAGATACAATAATTTGTGTGTTAGACCATCTGATATACCTCATACAGCCTTTTGGGGATGGTATGCTCTATAAGAGTATGTGGTTATGCCGTTCGGTGTCATGAACGTGCCTGTAGTTTTCATGGCATTGATGAACAGAGTGTTCCATCCATACTTGGATTCTTTGGTGTAGTCTTCATGGATGATATCTTAGTGTACTATCACACTCGACATGACCATTCCACTAACCATGAGATCATTTTCCGTACACTGAGAGATCATTAGTTATATGATACACTCTCAAAATTACACGTTTGGATGGACCAAATTCACTTCTTGGGTCATGTTCTATTAGAGACAAGAGTATCAGTAGACCGAGAAAAAGTTATATTAGTAGTTTCTTGGGAGCATCCGAAGAACATATTTGAGGTATAGAGTTTTCTAGGGCTGGCTGGATATTACAGATGTTTCATATATAACTTTCATGCTTAACAACTCAACTGATAGGCCTGACTAAGAAGGGTGAAAAGTACATATGGTCAGATTCTTATGAGACATCCTTTTAGGATCTGTAAGGGAGGTTGAATTTAGCACTGATACTAGTTTTTTCAGATTTGGGAAAGCGCTATACTATTTAATATGATGCATCACGTATCAGGCTGGGAACAGTGGTTATGCAGGGAGAAAGAGTTGTTGCATATGGGTCTTGGCAGTTCAGGCCACATGAGAGGAATTACTTGACACACAATCTTGAGGTCGATAAAGTTGTTCATGCTTTACATAGTTGGAGACATTACTTATTGGGAGAGAATTTTGTGGTTTTCACCAACTAAAAGGTCTCAAGTGTATCTTCACATAGCAAGATCTGAATTTGAGACAATGAAGGTGGTTTGATTACCTTAAGTCCTTTTCCTTGAGCTTGCTAGCATACCTTGGAAAGGCAACACAATAGCTGATGCATTGAACATTAGGACTCAGATATAGGTAGTTCAGAAGGCTAGCTGTGAGTGACATCTTATGGCACTATTCTCTAAGATGCATTTGGAGGTGCACAACAGATAGGGGAATACCTTTCATTATTCAATAGATGTTACCTCTCCTCTTCTTGAACGAGTGAAAATGAGGTAGCTATCAGATTCTAAAGTCCCATTCCTATGAGAGAGTGTGTTAGGGGAGGACCTTATTCCTGGATGGACTATGGGTGATGATGAGATATTGCGTTTTCATGGGCATGTATGGGTGTTGGTAGAAATACACTAGGAGATGACGTGGTAATTTCAATCCTCAGTTTGGGAAGTTCATCCTAGTGTCACCAAGATTTTTCCTAATCTACACCATTAGTATTGGTCGCCAGGTCTGAAGAAAGTTGTTTTTGGTTTGGGGTTGATGTGTTCCACCTGTCAACTGGTGAAGGAAAAGAATCATTGGCCAACATGGCTTCTTCAATAGTTACCCATTACTGAGTGGAAGTGGAATGATGTCATGATGGACTTCAATATAGGTTTTCTGAGGACACCTTAATGGAATGATGTCATTTTGGTTGACATTGATAGACTCATGAAGGATTCTCTCTTATTGTCAATTAAGGAGACCTTCGGTGTTGAAGAGATGGGAAGGTTGTACATCCTTGAGATTTTATGTTTACATGGAGTTCCGTAGTCTATTTTTTTAGATAGGTATACCCTTTTTAGTTCATGGGTCTTTCAGGGACTGTAGAGGTCTTTTGGTACATAGGTACTTCTATGTACAACTTATCATCCCCATATAGATGGTCGGTCTGAGCATACGATTAAGGTGCTAGAGGATATGCTACGAGCATTTGTCTTAGATTTTTTAGGTTCTTGGGAGAAGAACATAACTCTTGTGGTTTTTTCCAAAAATAATAGTTTTCAAGAATCTATTTAGATGGAACCTTATCAGGAATTATAAAGTAGTCCATGCCGATCACCCTTATGATGGCTGAAGGCAGAAGAGGCAGCTATGTTGGGACCTTGTCTTGCCTAGGAGACCACAGAGTTGATAGAGTTGATTTAGAAGAGGATGGATATTGCATAGTCATGGCAGAAGTCTTATGCTGATCAATGAAAGTGACCTATAGAGTTCAAGGTCAGATATTAGGTTTTTCTAAGTGTCACACCGAGGTTGGGATATAGAAGGATTAAGAGATAGGGAATGATTTTTCCGAGATATGTTGGACTGTTTCAAAATTTGGGGAGAGTTGGGCTGGTTTCCTATTGGTTGCAATTACCTCAGAGGTATTGTGATATGTACAACATCTTCCATGTTTTGCAGCTATGACATTACTTCTTAGACTCATCAAATGTCTTTAAAATGGAGGAGGATGAGCTGGATATGGACGCATCATTCCAAGAGAATCCTATCCAGATCATTGATTGCAGCATGATGTTTCTCCATGGCTAGTCTGTTTCTCTTGTACTGGTTCTATAGTAGCACGAGTGAGTATAGGACAATACATGGGAGAGGGAGGCCAATGTACGATCACAGTGTCCTGAGTTGTTTGATAATTCTTCTTCTACGTTGCCTTTATAGGGAAATTTGGGGATGAATTTATATAAGGGGGAATGTTTTTAAGAACCCAGATATTCTTCTCAGGTATGTGTTTTTCTTTTCAATGGTTTTTGATAAAAATTGAAGAATTTAAAAATTTAAGGAGTACACACCGTGTATCTGATTACTGCGGCTTACTGTGTACTGGTCGTGTGATGGAAGAGTACATGGTCATGTGGGTGACCTAAAGGCAACCTAAAGAGGAGACAATTAAGGCAAGTACTTGCTGTAAATTTTTAAAGAAAACGTTGTTTACTTTTCTTTTTAATTGTTATGTCAGACCGAGGTCGTGTCTAATCGATAGAAACCTCTTCCTTTAGGTCTGTCTAATCCTGGAGCATCTGAATCCCCCAAACATTCTTCGGGACTCATAATCACCATTCGTTCTCCGAATAAAACTCCATCAGTTGAGTTGGAGTCACATCGGTGAGTTCTTACATCTTATAGAGTCTCATCTCTTGATTTATCTTCTCTCGTGAGATATCCTTGGTTGAATGTTTTTGACATTTTTCTAGATCTACCACATTCTAGATCGATTCAAGGGCTGATGCCAGAGTATATTGATCTAACAACATCGAGGAAGGTGGTTTTTGAATTTCCCTAGTTACTCTTTGAATATTACGTGAAAAGGTGCCCAATACCCTAGAACAGGGTATTGCGTGTTTTGGGATTTTTTCCATGTTAATGTTTTTTATGCCTTGTGTGCCTGAGGTGAGGTTGTTTGATTGTGAATAGGGTAATTTTCCATCCTATGGATCTGTTTCCCATGCTTGTTTTGATATTGACCATTTGTTCTAGATATTCTTGATTGGATACTTGCTTTATATTCCCAATATTGTTAGGATGGAGTGATTTATTTTATCTAATGTTGTGGTTTGCCTTATAGCTATTTAGAAAATTAGTACTTTTAGGTTTTCTTTGGCTGATGAAAATCATCTATGAATGATTTCTTTACACAGGGTTGTGGGAACCTAGTGTAGTGAGACCATAGGAGGAATTGATGTTGAGGGTTTTCCCATAGTGTCTATTATTTCTTTATCATGCTGTGAGACCACATGGGGTATTGACGTTGAGGGCTCCCTTAGAGTGTCAACAATTTACCATTACGATATCACATGGGGAAATGATGTTGAGTGATTCTTCAGAGTGTTTGCAGTAATCATAAAAGGCTATATGGGGAAACAACTATGAGTGCTTCCTCAGAGAGTCTTTGTTTTCATGAGACCATAGGGATTAAACCGTGTGAGATACCCAAGAGGTCGTTATATCCTTGTATATGTTAAACCGAAGGGGATAGACTATGAGAAAATATCTAGATGGTTACTTGAGACTGATTGGTTGAACCAGAGGGGATAGTCTGTGATAACATCCCAAAGGGTTTATTTTTTTCTTTTGGTTGAATAATTGACGAATGAAAATGAATGTAATTGACTGTAGGACTATTTACTTTTGATCAATTTCTTTTTTATTGCTTAATTTTTTATATTCCCTACCATATATATTCACTGATTGTTAGTCAATTATCTTTGGGTGGTTTCCTACTGTGATTCATCTCACACCCTATTTGGGACATACTTTTGGGCCCAAAATGATTATATTTCTTTATTTATAGATAAGGTCAAGAGCCCTACTACATCAGGTACTTGATTTCTGTGGAGCTGGAGAGTACGAGACCAGGTTAACACTTGTGATGCTTCTAGAGTTTATTTGTTTTCTCTATATCTTAGATTAGTATTATATACCAGTA
Organism: Viscum album; assembly: GCA_963277665.1. NCBI lineage: Eukaryota > Viridiplantae > Streptophyta > Magnoliopsida > Santalales > Viscaceae > Viscum > Viscum album. The sequence goes on along the minus strand of OY728121.1, from coordinate 1,626,867,552 downwards.
TTATGACTTGATTGGATGTTTTCCTAAACATATGTATCATGAATCATTTATATATGTGCTCCAATTTTTTATTACTTTCAGTGTTCCACTGTTTACTTATTGCATGTTATTACTACTTCCACTATTTTTATCAGTTTATTTCTACTACATTGCACAACCAATGAGGGCATAGTTTCCCCACTATCACTCCAAAGGCCCTCACTACTAGTTAGTAGCCTATAGTGTTTGGGGAAATGCGCTTGAGGCCATGTGACCAACCAGGTATGTGGAACCTCTGGACGGCACCCGGAACTGGGACGTTACATTTATAACCTAGAACATCAGAATTTTCTACAATACTGGGAGGCGATTAATATTTTGAGGAGTGGGATGGATCAATTATGAGGCATCCTATGCATATTATTAATTTAAATAATCAAACCCCATGTTGTTTGTTAAACCCATGTTGTATAATGTCATTTTGAAGGGATATATATATGATCACTCAGGCACAGTATATTTTTTCTTGAGTATCAAGGAGAGATTCTACATATACTGGTTATAGCGAGAATCATAATTATCAAATATTGATCATTCCCTTGGGATAGTCCACAAGGTAGATGCTCTCATATGGGGGATATTAATATCATGCAACTCATCATGGATTAAATGATGATATTTCCCTTGATAGTAGAGATTAATGATTTGAATTAGGTGACCATCATAACTCCCTAGTCCCACTTGGTCCATGCCTGATGTGAGAAATAAGGTATAATAAGTTATCAGTCTAACTATATATTTATATTGATATGATGTGTTGGTACATCCCTTGAGATGATTTAATGTTGATCTTAGGCCTTATAGAAGCATCCTATGTATCCCGGTTATCAAAATAATTGGAGTTATCATAGTTTTGTTGGCTTTTAAATCTTTTTATGAATGAGAAAAAATGATCCATCCATGGGGATTATTTTGTCATGATGGTTGAAATGTTGGGGACATGAGGAGGATTAAATTTAAGTGGATGCATATTTGACCTCGGGCCATTATAAGGCATCCTATGAATCTTGGTTATTATAGGAAATGAATTAATCATTGTTCTATAGATTGGGGTTACACAATGACGTTTCCCTATATTGGGTACATATCATATTAGGACTCTAATTAGGTATTACACACAAAGGTTCCAATATATCTATCATATTTTCATTACAACTCACTAATACCATGTGAGATATTTTTGGTGTAAAAATAAATAGTTGGGGAATAATCTATATCAATACATGTGAATGTTGGAATTATTTTTTATGTTTAGACATTGTGTGGTTAATATAGAGCTTGGGCCTTGGAGAGGTTTCCTACGTATCCTAGTTATGGAAGTAATCATAGAAAATTTATTATAACTGATTGGGTCATACACAAAAATCTTTCCCTTCTGATTGAGTCTTACACACTAATTATGGACAAGGTTATGGAGTCATGGGATGGCCACTTGATCTATCCTAGTATTCTTCCTGACATTCTTGATTGGCTACTTAACAATAATTGATAGTCTATCCTGATACATTTAAGGACATATGAACATTCCTATTTATATTTTATATATGTCCAAATACAATCATATGATCAAATTGCATTGTATTATGGGTATTTCATAACCTAGATGACATGTTTTGAGTACCATCATATTATCAAGGCTGACTTTCCTGGAGGACATCATGAGACTTTGCTGGATGATCCTGGAATCCATCACATGTCCTAAGATGACATGCCTAGAGGGCATTAAAATATCTTGTTGATATTCCTCAATTTCATTTTCAAATATTGATGACACACATGGATGGTGTCCTGAGAGTAAATGTGGCATGTCTAGAGGGTGATGCATGATCCATGATGACATGTCTAGAGGTCATCATGAGATCTTTTCAGCATGCCTGAAGGGCATCATGATAGCATGTTGATATGATCGGGTGCTATTTCAAGACTCAGTTAACATGTGTTGGTTCCATCATATGAGTTGGGAAACATGTATAAAGGACACCGCAAGGGTTTCATGGTGAGCCTGGAGGGATCATGAGACATTTTAGGCATGCCTGTGGGAAGCCATGTGACTTTCTTTGACATGTCTAGAAGACTTCTGATGAACCAAATAGTATACCAAAGGAGCATCAAGAGACTCAAGAGACATATCCTAGTGCAGTTTCATGACATGAGTGGTTCACGTGAAGCCCATAAGAATCGGTGTATATGTTCTTCACATAAGTCTCCCTCCTTTAGTCTCTATTCCATCCATTTATTGAAAATTCTATATATATTTTTTGTGATATATTTGTTTATGTATCGTGTAATTTAGAGGATATGTATGATTTTATTTTCATGACCTAAAATAAGTATTTATTTTGATCTATAAATGATCACCAAAATTTCTTATCCACGATGCATGATCACTCTAGTTTTTCGTTGGATCATACATGATGGCTATCATTTTTGATCATGGGATCATCTACTCTAAGAAATATGATCTAGTGAATGGGTGTGTTGGTCTATAGTTCGATGTAAAAGTCTATATGTGTATATCTTAGGCTGGAATTTTTTAATTTGGGCTGGGGGATTTATATATTTTTCACCCCATTTATTTGCCTCTTCAAATGCAAAGTATCAAAAAAATCCTGCGAGGAGTCGGTGGATGGATTTGACATCACACATTTTCATGAGGTCCTATCATAGGTCTTTCTGGTGGAATTTCATGATTTCAAGTTGTTTTAATACCATCACTTCAATGCACCATTTATTGGATTATATCCAATTAATAAGGTCTTTAGAATCATATAGACATGTCAAGGGACATTAATATTGTATGACCGACTCGTTCATGGATGTCCATTAGAAGGCCTTCATATGATATTAGGTGAATTTTCTTGAAATTTTCATAAGAAATGGATGGATTTCTAAGGGGATATCATGAAATCATGAAATCATGTCATAGGGTTTTTCATGATCATTCTGCTAATAGATTAGGTGCATCCTGAGCATTTTCTGACGGCGATAGGCTCTCGTCATGTCCTTTGTAATTTCCTTTATTTATTTTCAAATTTTTGGAAATATCTCATGGTTGTATGGGTGTTGTAAAAGAAAATAAATCTACCTATTGGTAATTTATCACGAAACCAATAAAATGTCTTATAGATATGTGTGATAATTTAATGAACAATTCAATAAATTTTTTTCTTTATGGGGCTAAAGGGGGATCATGCGGTCTTCAGGACATGTTTATGTCTCTTAATGTGATGATAATTCCATGCTAGTAGTCTTTTGTGATATAATCCATACATTCTTCTGGGAGATTTATTTTCCTTTTTAATTTATAGGCTCCCACATTTCCACTTTCTATTTCCATAGTTTATTTTACAATGGCCTGTGGGTTTTGTGATTTTTCTTGAGTGTTTTCGAGGACAATCACTCTCCCCATCGATGAAATGTCATGTGAGGTTAATGAATGCATGTGGATCCTAACATTTGGATATTCACCTTACTTATTACATGTATTTTTAGATGGTTCGTTGGGAGTCCACCGGTTGAAAAGTCGTGTGACCTAGGGGAGAATATATGGTTGTCACCACATGATCTTTGATTATCTAGGGTACCTTCCCAAGAGCTGAAGGAACTATTAAAGTGACTTTGTGGGGAGATATTCAAGATAAATATTTTGTGTGGCCATAAATATGACCTTTAACTATTCATGTGATTGTGTGTATCCTAGGGGTTCACATGATCTGTGTGATCATGTATACCATCAAATTTCTTTTCAATGTGTAGAAAATAATTCACATATTTAGATATTTATTTCTTTTTTAATTTTACAATGGTAGTTTGGTAGGAGTCAACATCATATATGTATTTCTCTCAGATACCTTTTGGTCACCCCAATCCCACTAATGTATAATGTTTCCTTAGAATTTATTCTATTAGAACTATAGTGCTCAAATTTCTTATATTTAACTTTCAAGCAATATTTCATATCTCCAAATATCCTCATCTAATCAAAAAATGAATGTAATTTCATTTCAGGTCGATATGCTTTTCCCTAAAATTAAACACATGATTATTCGCCTAGTCAATAACACATTGATTTTATCCATAGACTATCAAATACTTTAAACCCTCTCTATGTTCTGAAATAGTATTCCATAACAAAAAAATTCTTTTTCCACTACCTTTACATTTATAAATTCATCTTCTGTTTTATAAAGAAAAATTACTCATTATATCTTGTACATTCATCTAATTTTTATTCCACTAAATATAAATATGAATCCCAATATAGTTTTAAGCGTATGAGAATTACCGATAAATTCTATGTCTGTATACCCTTATGGTGGCTTAGATTTCCCAAAAAAAAAGTTATTATCTTTTTTTTATTTGACATATCTGATGATATATTTCCTAACCACCCAATTTTCATTCCCAAAATTTACCATATACTTGTTAGAGGATCCCACTAAAAAATCAATGTCCATGAAAAAAATAAATTATATACTTTAAGATTACAACTAATAAAATATATAAAACACTCTCCCAATTTCCACCTCATCTTACATATGAGGTACATGTCCACTTGAAAATTTAATGTTCTTAACTATAGGAGTTGAAACTATATTATATTTGGTAATTGAAAACTTATCGATGTCCTTTAGGATTTACAATCTTTGAGAAAATAGTAAACTCCTAGTGCTTTTATCTCTTCCAATCATAATCTGAATTCTCTTCTTTGGAACATTGAGATCATTTATTTAAAAAGGTCCAGATTACTCACTCATCAAATACTAGATCCATTGAATGCACAGTCCCAAAAAATGGATATCATCAATATATAGAACCAGGATGTTAAAGAAACCATCCATCCTCACCATCTGATAAAAACAATTATATGAGTTTCATCACATGAAACCCTTTTTGACCATAAAAGTATTAAATATCTAGTTTCATTTATGTGGTTCTTATTTCAATGTATATAATCAATGACAAAGCATATACAAGAGGTATTTCTTTGGATTAATTTCAAAACTATATAGTTTATTCATGTAAATTTATTACTCTAAATAAACATAAAGAAATAAAATAATTACATTCATTAGTTCCAAGAAAAATTAATCTAAAGAAACTATAGTCAAGACTATCCATATGGTAGTGTGTTATACTACATGTAAAAATATCTCAATGATGTATACTCCCACTTTCTTTAGAAATTATTTCACCACAAGTCTATCATTATACCTTTTACTTCTATCAACTTATTACTTGATTTTAAAAAGGCCCACTAATTCTCCAACACTTTCTTTCCCCGTTGTAAAACTATTTTCTCCCTAGTATCATTAGAATACAAATAATATATTTATTTTTTAGTATATGACTTCATATTACCATAATAATTGAGTGAGGATTCATATTTTAGGATCCAAAGAGTACCTCCATGTGTTATAAGTAGATATTTTAATTCATGTATATATCTTTATACAAGTCCTCGGAATATGGATGAACTTCAAAATTAAATCTATGATTTTTCACATTTTGAGGATACATTTTTTGGTTCTTAAACTTTTTACACCAAGATGTGTAGATCTCTAATCCAAACCACTTAAAATTTTGATAATTCAAGTATATGTTTTGTGGGAAAATTTTATAGACTACTTAAACCAACATCTAAACACACAATATGTGTTCCCTTCGAGATGAACATAATTTTTTTGAGATTCAAACTTCCATCTATTCCGTGTTCTAGTATTTATACTAGAACCTCTGGTTAAAAAAACATTTTTCTCTCTGAAGACCTTCTGGTGATTGTCATCCTAGAGATGATACCCAAAAAATTTCATCTACATAGCTGAAAAAGAAAAAATATAATCTTTTTCAATAACATTATCCCTTTAAATAACATTAATTATAACATATTCTAGATAATTTATATGATTAATTTTCATAGGTTCATCATACTATAACTACTCTACAATATCCTTTTCCATTGGTTTAATGGACTTCTGTTTACTATCTACATAATTCCATTCAAATATTCTTCCCAATTTTATTTATAAATACAAGAATTAAATCTAATATTGTGTGCCTTTATAATCAATTATATTTTTCTCCTTCTAACCACATATATTTTTTTGTTCAGTAGAAACAATTTTCTCATGTTTTATTTCCTTAATCTAGCAATACTATTTGAAGTCCCTTATGCCATATTCCCCACAATTATCTATCATAATACATTTAAAAATAATCATAGCCTCCATTTAAACCATATGTTCCGTGGTATGAAAATAAGAAACATATCATTCATATTCTTCAAAAAATATATCCATACATTCCATAAATCATCATCAATAAATGTGATAAAAATTTTAAGGACCTATATGATATTGTAATGGGGTTGGTCCCCAGACATCAGATTGAACAAGTTAAATATTATGATGGTAAGTATTTCTTATATTCAATTAAATGATACATTCCACTATTTCACATGTATAAAATAATCCTAAGTTACCACATCGGGTTGATCGACCTTCAGTAGACCCTTTACCGCTAGAACATTCATTTTCTCCGTAAGATGACCAAGACAATTATTCCATAACTATGAATTTCAAATATATTTTTTTCATCCATTAAACATACATATAAAATTCCAATTAAATGTAGGATCCCATTCTTACCTCCTAACTACATATCCATTGATCCTTGTGCAACTTTCAATATGAACTAGTTTTCCGAAAATATAGATTTTTTTATAAACCTTGGATATATTAAACTTTATTCAAATTAATCATTCAACCATTCGATATATGGATATTCATAAAAACATACAAATAACATCCAATTCCTAATCATCATCCAAGTATACCTTGAAAATAATCAAAATAGGTAATTGTTTATGCATCATTTCTTTGATGTGGATTGGAACGATTATCTAGAACCAACTCCCCATTAATCTACCATATCTTCAGCATGTAATAAAGTTTCACTACTATATTACACGGAGTTTATGGAACTAGATATTCTAGAAGTAGATCATCTAGAATTTTTATTTTAATTTTTTTAATCATTCAAGAGATTTCCCCTCTTACCACACTGCCATTAATATGGTATAGGTCGAGTAGACATACCTCTACACTCATCTATGATCTTCTATTCTTTCTTCCAACTCATCTTTAGGTTGGGTGAATTATATACACCATATATGATTTTTGTATTTTGAAATTTTTATGGACATACCTCCACCCTATTTATTTATTAAATATTAAATTAATGTTCTCTTCAAATATAAAGTGGGATTTTTCTAGCAAACTCACTATAGCAGTGAACATTACCTATCTACTCTGTAGTTGGGATAAAAATGTAATGTTCATACATCTTTAATGAAAGTGCCTTTCCCTAACTCAAATTGAATCCAAATATTGTTAAAGTAATTAATATGATATAAATATTATCTTCCTTTTGAAGATCAGATGCCAAACCGGAAATTCATTATGAACACCTTATTTAAAGATGTTAATTTTTCATCCATATCTATTAAATCATCAATTAGTTCTATTGTTTTTTTCTTCTCTAAAATATTGAAATAAAATTTTCATTCAAATTGTATTCGAAATATTCCATGTTTTTCATAAAATTATTCTCATTTTTCTTTTTTCTTATTCTATATTTTGATTCCATTTAATGGAACATCTTATTCCTTTTTTATGGTGTAATCTTCCATCTGCATCCTCCACTAGTTGTAGCCCATTCAATAAAACTTATCAACCCTAGTATTTATATCATACAACATAATTATACTAATTCATTAACCCACAATAACTGTAGTAACATAAAAATAGAAAAATAAATTGAAGATGCCTAATGAATATTGAGTGAAACCTTTAATCATGAACTATGATTTTACACGACTTTTTAGGAGTAGAAAAGTTCGAAAGTTGAGTTTATTAGAGGTTAAAACACTATAAGAAATATTCTACATCCACTAAAAGTTCACCACCACTAGAAATCACATACAAAATACATGATAACCTCCATAAATTTAAATCTCTATAACTAAAGAAACCTAAATGAAACCGAAATCACGTCACTTGAAGTCTACCCACAAGAAAAAACATAAGAATACAAATAAGAAAGGATAAACAGAGTAAATAACATAAAATATTTACACAGTTCACATTATCAACCTATGTTCATGAGAGAATACTATATATATTAAATATAAGAATGTAAAAATATTACATCTATGACTTTTCATCCCCATGGATTGATCTAATTGTGTAATATCATTATATATCAGTAGGTTTTTTCACATAATATTTATAGTGGGATCAAAAAGGTTATTTGGTTGCACTGATATCCTAATTTTAGGGGCCTCCATCTATTTACAAAAATAACCTATAATCTCTTACATTAATAATAAAATTTACTAGTTATTTCTTGTAAACTGAGTGCATCACTATTTCCCAAGATACCCATTACCACTCTAATCCAACCACTGCTAAACTCACTCCTTCTATCCAAAATTCATCCCAATCAACATTCCATTTTGGTGATGTATCTTCTTCACTTTTTAAATTCCTAAGAACTAAACCTTGATCTTCCATAGAAATGATTTCTATGTGTGAAATTTTCTTCACAATCTTAAATGGTACATCCCATGTCCCTAGAGACTTCAGTCTAGGTTGTAAACCATTTATGGGTTACTAAAACTTTAGACCATGTATTATCTTGACCCAACTCAATCTATGAATAGTGTTCAGACTAGTTGAACACAAGGATTTAGGTGTTCTTCTTCGTACACCAGAGTATATCGAATAGTATCAGTGGTCTGTAGTGGTACTGTGAGGAGACTATACCCCATATAAGAATCTACAAAAAAAATATCCAAGAATCATAAACATTAAAGTAATAAAAAAGAAGAAATTAATTGTACATACTATAAAAAAAATAAAATGTATTAAAGGGCCAATTAGTCATTCTATATGTATAATATTGATCTTTTACTGATAACCACATACAAATTTTATAGAACTAAAAATAAATACATTGGGTTCTACTACCAACTTCGATCCCTTCCATATACCTGATCTCCAAAACCCTCTAGAACTACTCCAACATAATAAATAGACTCCACATGAGTGGCTCTACTCAATCATGGAATCTATACATCCTCTATAACCATCATGCATATTTTCTCAACCTGAAATAAGACATAATTTCAACACACACTCATCAAGGTGCATGTATATAATGTAAGAAATAAATCTTAATTGGACACCCCTAATGGTGAACCTATAACATATTTTCATAATTTAATGATAATAAAATGTTCCCTACCAAGTAGAGACACAACTGGAATAATATAAATTCATCATCAATCCTTGGGTTCGTGATCACAATTGATCATACCTGCTTTTTCCTGCACTAGAGATGACTCTAAGAAGGATATATCACAACAAGGGGATATGTGTCCTTGAATTAGGCTCACCCATAATCACCTCCACAAAATATAATTTTTAATTACTAGTATCAACTAGATATTCTATAAATAATCAATTGTGTAAGATTCTAGGAGTCCTATGCATACCACTAAAACTGTGAGTAACCAGTAGGACCCAGATGATGTCTTAATGTTCCCTATTCCCATCTAGTTTCAGATTCCTAGGCCACAATCCATAGGAAATCAAGACAGGGAACTCGAATGAATTCGTAAAGAGGTGAACATTAGAAAATATATAAGGAATAACCTCTTGATCTAAGAAAATAACTTAAAATCCATCAACCACTTTCTTAAAAAAACTATTCCTCTATAGATATGGGTAATGAAATCATGGTGTTTCACCCCAATCCAAGGGATTATCTCAGGAATCAATTGAGGAAATCATCATCATCCATTGGATATCTCAAGAATCCAATTCTAGGGGGAAATGTGTCCAGTTGAAAACCTTTCGATTATTTTGGATCCTAGTAGGCTATGAATACTAGCTAATAAACCATATAAGATGGGTTTCTAAGATTCACATTGAAACCTCCTCTATTTTTCTGGTACCAAAAGTAATCTAAGAAACATGAGAAAATATTGTAATGAAATCATCCAATTTTATATCATGATCTCAACGAGCATCCACGGTGGAATACCAGTTATGAAAGTATTCATTCATATAAGTCTTATAATCCAAATCCCAATAAGTACATTTGGGAATCCCCACCATACCATCACATATGTGAGGCCCATAGGCTGTGTATCATAAACATTTATATGCATATATATATATGTATGAAAAGTAATTATGTGAAAGAATAAATAAAATAGAGGGGTTGTATGAACACATGATTAGGAATGGTTCTTAGGTGACATATGTTACTATCTCTAACCAATTACAAAATTCACCTGCTAAGGTTATTTCAACTATTAGGGAACCCACTAGGTCCCCCTGTGACAAAATATAATAAAGGAATCACATTAAGTATCCTAAAGGTTCACACATAAGATGATGAATCCCTATTCGGATTTTCTATGCTAATATGTAAGCAGAGGCATCCCTTTTATGATCCTCATAATCAATACATAAGTGAATGAATCCATCTTGGGCCCTTCATGTTTAGAACACATAAAAACATTCCACCAAGAATAATATGGATAACAATACAAACAAAATCATTCATTTGGTATTCTCTATCTCAAACTAGTCTCTCAAGCCAATTCCCATCTCTTAGAGGCCACACATCCCACAACCTTGTCTCTAACATCTCACAACCTCCTAGACCCAAAAAAGAAAAGTCCATAGGGATATGTCCTTGATGGAAAATAAAATTAATCATTAATCTTGGTAGATTTCTCATAGTCTATATCATTTTCAAGGTTCCACACTAGGTTTTCCCAAACACACAACCAATCCATCTCCTCTAATATCAACCCAATCCTTCTATCTAAATACTATCCCAAGAATTTTAATCTGATGAAATTCATGATAACATTACACACCTTCAAGATATTATCCCAATCCTAATCAAGGTATCATCCCATGTCTCACATTTAGTAGTTGTATTGTTTATATGTTTGGTGGAATAACTTCTCCATTATATCTTTCTCACCCTAAAACACCACATAGAAGTCCTCAAAACATCCCAAGGGATACACTATCACTTTCTACATAGATAAATGATCACAATGAACTCCATTTATGAAAAATTATGACTATACGGTCCAAAACCACGTAAACCCTCGTATGGGAATCAAGGGTGTATCACACGGTTTATAGACCAAAATATCCATCATTTCCAGGTACTTCTATACAGCTTGGGAACACCCAGGTTATATCTATATACAACTATGTTTCCAAGAAATAATGAGGTACAGATATCTTCAAATACATGGATAGGGTATACATGGGGTTTGTACATATCCCACTAAATACACAGGATATAAGTACCCAGCTATTCATTTCAGGTATGGATCTTTGTTTCTAGTTGTTTTTATGGAAAAAGAAAGAATAGAGAAATTTTCTAAAAAAAATGTTGTGTACTTTTGAGTACACACTGTGTAACAGGTTTCTATGGGTAGCTGTGTACTATTTGTGTAACAGCTGAGTACATGGTCATGTGGGTGACCTAGTAGAGCACCTTATGTGGGGGCTTGTTGAGGCTAGTACAAGATGTTTACATTAAATGAACACGCCATATACTTTCATTTTTATTTAATTATTCAGACTCAGGTCGCATCTCATCTCCATAATTCTCTCCTTCATCTGGTGTTTCATACAAGAGAGCTATGAGATGGAAGTGAACATTGTGAACCTATCTTTCCTCCATCTGAGCTCTGATTTAGACACATTCATGTGCATTAGATTCCCACCAGTGAGTGCTCTCAATCCCTAAAGCCTCTCTTCCTGATTTTTCCTCTCTCTTCAGTTGTAAAGGGTTGATAATTTTTACCCTTTTCATAGATATACATTGTTCTGGGACAATTAAAGGGCCTATGTACATGAGTGTTCATTGTATAACATCATGGTTAGTGGTTTGTTCCTTACTTTGATTGTCTTTGGATTATATTTGCTAAATATGACGAATACACTTTTTTATGGTATTGTATGATTTGGAAATTTAACATTGTTTAATACTTGTTATTTTGTGTTTGTTTGAAAAAGGGTTATTGATTATGCATAAGTTTTATTTCCTTGATTATGGGTTTCTTTCCCATGTTTGGTTGATTATGGTCTTTGGGTCTAGAAATAATGTTAGGATTTCTTATTTTTCAACGCCTAGTGTTGTTAGGATGGAGTTACTATTTATTTTAGATGCATGTGATTCATATTATGATGTATGACCAAGGGGAATTGACTATGAGAGATTAGAGTGGTAGAGTTATTTATGTATGAATTTCTATTATGTTGACCCAAATGTATTGATTGTGAGAGCTGTTGGGTTGTCATTGAACAGAGGGGTTAGAATGTGAGAGCTACCCATAGGTTCATTATTAAATGATTGTTGGACCATAAGTAATTGAATGTGATTTCATCTATAGGTTCATTATAAATTATTATTGGTATGCAGACCAAGGGGGTATTGACCAAGAGAGCTACCCAGGCGGTCGTTTGTAAATGTTTAGTTCTATACGGGAAAAAAGGGGTTAAACTGTGTGAGATTTCCCAGAGGGTCATTGCATTATTTATTGAGTTTATGATATGTTTAACTAGAGTGGTTAGACTATGAGAAATTCTTATAGGGTTTCTTTTGAATTAGTCAATATTTTTGATGAGCCTTCCAATCCAAAGAACAAGCTTGGACTCTGTCTTACTTGATAGTTTAGGTGGTCTTTTTATATGTCTATTTGGCTATTACATAGGGGGACATAGGTAATAGATTAGATCTTGAGGTTAAATTATTCAATGATTTGAAAAAGTAATAAATTTAAATGAATTTAATTGGAAACTGTATGATTGTTTACTTTTGAATAATTCCTTGGTCATTGCCTTATTTTTCATATTTTCCTACTATATATATTTACTAAAAGATAGGAAAAGATATTTTGGTTGTCGCCTACTAGGATTCTTCTCACACCCTATTTGGGTCATGATTTTGGACCCAAACTGATTATATGTTTGTCGATATAGATTTATAAAATCACACTTCTACATCATATAATTGATTGCTAGTTGGAAGTGGAGAGCACGAGACCTAGCTAGGGATTGCGATGTTATTGGATTTTACTATTTTATATACATTGGTTTCATTATTGTATTTATATAATTGTGACTTCTTTGGAAATTTTTTTGATACATGTGACATGCATCATTTATTTATATATGCTGATGTTTTTATTACAAAAATTCTTCTAATGTTTACTTTTTTTCATTGGTATTATTGCTTCCTCTTATAATTAATATTTTTTTCCGCTGTGTTACTCTGCTAATGAGGGATCAGTTTTCCCACTATCACACCAAAGGCCCTTGCTACTAGTCATTAGCCTCTGGCATCTGGGAAAATTTGTATGAAGCCATGTGACCAACTGGGTATGGGGCACCTTTGGGCGGCACTCAGAACCAGAATGTTAAAAAGTTGTATCAGAGGGTTTATTTTCTAACATGTTTTTCTTTTTGGAGCCTATAGATAGGGATAAGAAGGAATGGGTAGTTTTTTATAATATGTTTCTGAGAGTAGCTAACCCTTGTACAAGGAAAATCCAAGATACCTTGAATATTGCATTTTTTCTAGTTTTTCAATTGTTACAGGTGATTTGATTTCACCGTTGGGTGACACACTTGTTTTGTGATATTATTATTTATATAATTGTGGTTCTATTTCTGTTGAAACCTGATGAAATGAGGTTATTCCATCTTGTGCATCATATATGAACTTGATAAAGATCACATGTCATGAATTTTTTCATTCCATTTAGGGTGTATTACTGATTTCATGCTATTGTGAGAGATTTTGTGCTAGATATGCATGTTGTTGTGATTGATACCATGATATAATACCTTTTATTCTGATAGTGTATTAAAATTAAAATGGTTCATTTGGATGAATGCCAAACTTTGGTCCCTGAGGTGTTATGAGACCTCTTGGACCTGAATTTGGTGGAACAAGTTTGAACTTTAATAGAATTTTGTTATGTTATGATATGAATAAGGATACAAAACATTGATTCATTGGAGTATAGGCTCTCATGGGTAATAAGTTTTCATCCTTAGACAAAATTTTATGTTTCTAAGGGTTCTTGAGAGTTTTTAGAGGCTTACTATCTGAAAACCTAGACAACATGACATGTGGTGTTGTGAACACACACCATGTGTTCTTTTATTCTAGAACAAACAACTTTTATTATGTACACACCATGTACTGGGAGTAAAATTCGTGTAGTGCTTGACTGTGTCACTGACATTGTGAGTAGAGACATGAGGTTGGGAACCTTTTTGTAAAACATGTCGTGTATGGATTGTACATGTCATGTTGAAAGAACCGTGTATCCAACCTTGTGACTAAAGACATAGGTGGTTATAACATAAGCAGTACACATCATGTCTAGAGAAAACATGTCTTGTATTGTTACCCAAGAGAGAACCGTGTAGTTCTAGCTATGTAGATGTACATGGTTTGGATGGAATATTCAATTACAAGTCTTGTCTCAGGAGGAACATGTCTTGTGTAAGGGTGTAACATGTGTGACAAGTGGGTCCCAATGACAGCACAACCACCCAGCCTTAACATGGTCGCCGGGTCCTGGCATACCAGGTACCACCAGTTGCACCCGCGGACACGTAGGACCCACCCTACGGTCCAATCACATGTCCGAATGGGTCATCTATCTAATGATTGTCCCCACAGGCCAACACATGTCCTTTCCAATGTGCTTTGTCCTCACTCACATACACCCTGAGAAACTTCCCAGAAGGTCACCCATCCGGATCACTACTCCAGGCCAAGAACGCTTAACTGTGGAGTTCTAATCAGACAGGCTCCCGAAAAGGAAGGTGCACCTTGTTGACATGAGTCATATCATTTAGTCATTTAACCTTTCATCATTTTGGGATGTTACAATCACCCCCCTTTAGAGCACAACGCCCTCGTTGTGGGCCCTACATCTCAACCCAGGAAGTGCACTGCACTTATGGTTGGGTACCACCTCTGATACCAAATTTGACAACCTGGTCCCAGTGACAGCACAACCACCTCGCCTTAACATGGGTGTCGGGTCCTGGCCTACCAGGTACCACCAGTTGCCCCCACGGACACGTTGTACCCACCCTAGGGTCCACTCACATGCCCGAATGGGTCATCTGACTAATGATTGACCCCACAGGCCAACACATGTCCTTTCTAGTGTGCTTTTTCCTCACTCACATACACCCTGAAAAACTTCCCAGAAGGTCACCCATCCTGATCACTGCTCCAGGCCAAGCACGCTTAACTGTGGAGTTCTAATCAGACAGGCTCCCAAAAAGGAAGGTGCAACTTGTTGACATGAGTCATATCATTTAGTCATTTAACCCTATATCATTTGGGGATGTTACAACATGACTGGGTTTGGCATAGGTATACGCTATGTTAAAATCATAAGGGAACACGTCGTGTAGGGGTTATACATGCCATGTAAACCTTTTTTTGTAAAACATGAATATTTCTTCTCATGTTCCATTCTTCCACTTCTAAGTATTTGTCTTTGATAATCTTGAACTGAGGTGTGTACTTGACCATGAAGATTCTTGACTCCAATATGTCCTCTGGTTGTATGCCATATATAGGGCAATGCTTAGACAGTAGAAATTGTAGATCATGGACTACCGATAGATCCACCCATCATTCATGTTTTTGCAACAACATTTATACCAGATATAGGTGCTAATACATAGTTCCATGAAGTCGTTTTGGGGAAATTACAGACTTTTTTGGGAGCACTGCATCCTACCCCGTCTATGGTAGAGCTGGCATGGGTGTTCCAGCAGTATCATCCTCCCAATTTTTCTGGTGATGGAGGACCACATGCTGTAGAGTCATTGTTGGATTCCATGTTTTCTGTCTCTGTGTGTCAGGAGACAACTCTATAGAGGAGGACGATGCTCATAATGTACATGTTATGTGATTCCACTAGTAGATTGTGGGATGTTATCTCATAGGAGTTAAATCATCGAGATATGGCTTGGGAAGAGTTTAATAGGACCTTATATGACTACTTCTATCCCAAGACGTTAAGGGCCGATCTATCCTGAGAGTTCATGAACATTGACCAGGGTACTCTTTCAGTGATGAATTATTCATCTCACTTTACAGAGCTTCCGTGCTTCGCACTTTTTATGGGAGGTGACAAGCTATATTTAGATAGGAAATTTGAGTATGGTCTTAGGTACAACATCTGATCATAGTTAAATGACTTCTGTATGAATTTACTGACTACTATAATGAACCATGAACTAATTGATCAGTGAAATCTGATGGAGTTGGGAGGTTCAAGCTAGGGTGATTCAGCATCAAGGGCAGGTACTCCTTCGAATGATAGTAAGAAGCACTGTAGTGAGATTTCATGTGATGTTTCTTCAGGTAGCTTGGTGGTATGCTACCAGTTCGAGAAGAGTGGGCCTATGAGACCGCAGTAACTAAGAGACCTATTTGATTTCCATGATTTTTGTAATATGGGTCACCTTTAGTATTTTTTCCAAGTGTTTTCACTAGCAGCAAGTGATAGTGGTTCTTCTATGACACCACGTTCAAGAGTAGGACAAATTGTTTCTCAGTCAGGGAACTAGAGTTTGTTTGGCCATTCAAGTCGAGGAGGTGGTCGTGGACATGGTATCGAGATAGTATTTTTTTCGTCAACAATAGGGGGGATCATCTTAGGGTGGTCAGGTTGGGTCATAGGGAGGCAGCACAGGTTAGACTTTTGCGATGGATTAGACCCAGCAGGAGGAAGATCCCAAACTCCCTACAGTTAGAGGTATGACTGTAGTTACCTCAGTTATAGCTTCTTCTCATTCCGACATAGGGGATTCCCATAGTCTCATAAATGTTACTATTATGGAGAGAGTTGGGCTATGTGCCTTCACTTACGAGGATGATATGATGCTAGACACTCCATTGGGGATTATGATGGCTAGTGTATTCCAGCGCAAGGAGTTCCCTCTTGAGGTTGGTGGATGTCACTTCTTATGGGACCTCTATGTCTTAGAGATGACATGATTTGATGTCATTCTCAGAATGGACTAAATGGTCTCTTTTCAGGATTTTGTTGACTACTATCATCGTAGGGTGAGTTTCACATCACTAGAGAGAGGGTCTTTTCTACACAAGGAAAATGGGATGTCCAGGTGAGCAGAGCTAGACTCGACCATCATGAGTTGGGAGGAATTAAAACCCATATTTCTAGTTTATATTTGGATGACTAGGAGACTTCACATATGGAATTTCATCCAGTGATGGAATATTTTATATGTGTATTTACTGATGACTTTTCAGGTTTAACTCCAAAGTGAGAGGTATATTTCACTGTTGATCTTCGGCTAGGAGCTACGTTGTTGTCCATTTTTCTGTATAAGAAGGCTACACCAGAGTTACTTGAGCTCAAGAAGTAGCTATAGGAGTAACAGAAAATGGGATTCCTCTGAACCATTACTTATCCTTAAGTTTTTTTTTGTCCTTTTTATGGAAAAGGTGGACAGTACCATCAGGCATTGTGTGGATTATTGGAATCTAACCTTGTTGATGGACAGGAACTGATATCCTTTTTCCATGGATTGATGATCTATTAGATAAAATTTGAGGATACTTGGTGTTTATGAAGATTTAAATGAGATACTTTTATCATGATTTTCATGTTAGACCATCAGATATACCTCTAACAACCTTTCGGAGAAGGTATGGTCTAAACAAGTATTTGGTTATGTCGTTTGGTCTCAAGAACATACCATCAGTTTTCATGGAACTGATGAACTAAGTGTTCCATACTTATTCATATTGTTTTGTGGTGGTCTTTATGGATAATATCTTGGTGTACTCTCACACTCAACATGACGATTGCATCTATCATGAGATCACTTGGAGTACATTGAGAGAGAATCAGTTATATTCTAAGCCCTCAAAATTACACCTTTTGATGGACCAAATTCACTTATTGGGTCATGTTATCTCAGAGACAATAGTATCAGTGGACCCAGAGGAAGTGAGAGCAATAGCATCCTAGGAGCATCTAAAGAATGTCTTTGAGGTAAAATGTTTTCTATGATGGTTGGTTACTATAGGCGCTTTATTCATGAATTTTCATGCTTAGTAGAGCCACTTACGACCCTGAATAAGAATGTTGAAAATTAATTGTGGACAGATTTTTATGATTTATCTTTTAAAGTGATAAAAGTTTTATTGACTTCATCACTGATATTGATTTTTCTGGATCTAGGCAAGAGTTACAACATTTATTTTGATGCATCAGTTATCGGTCTGGGAGCATTTCTTATGTAGGGGGAGGAGTCATTGTGTACGGGTCTCGGAATTTGAGGCCACATGAGAGGAATTACCCAACAAACAATCATGAGATAGATACCATTGTGAATGCTTAACTTTTTTAGAGACATTAGATTTTGGGTGATCATTTTGTAGTGTAAACTGACCTAAAAATTTTCAAGTATGTCCTTACTCGGTGTGATATTAATTCGATACTGTGACGGAGGGTTAAGTACCTTCAGTCTTTTGACATTGATCTTTCCTATATGTTTGGTAAAGGCAACGCAATGGCTGATGCGTTGACCAAGAGGACTCAGATATAGGAAATTCAGGAGTCAAGCAGTGAGTGGAAGCTTATGTCTCTATTCTCAAAGAGTCACTTTGAGGTGCATGATATACAGAGGAAGACATTTCTATAATATATATATATTACCTCTAATCTAATGACAAGATGTTTCATTTCAATGGATGAGTATGGGTGTCAATAGACATACGTGAGGAGATGATGCAATATTTTCATTCCTCAGTTTTGGGCAGTTTACCTGGGGTCACCAAGATGTATCGAGATCTACATCGTCAATATTGGTGGTCAGGTATGAAAAGGGATGTTTCTAGTTTTGTTATAAGATGTTTCACCTATTATTAGGTGATGGTGGAGCATCAACAACCAGTAGTACTTTTACAAAATTTACCTTTTCCCAAGTGGAATTGGAATGATTTCATGATGGATTTCATGAGGGGTTTACTGAGGTCAGCTCGAGGGAATGATGTCGTCTGGGTTTTTGTTGACAGACTTACTAAGGTTGAAAATTTATTACCAATCAAGGAATGCTTCAGTGTTGATGATCTTGGAAGGTTGTACATATGAGATATTATACTTTTTCATGGGGTCCCACAATCTATCATTTCATATATGGATGCCAGTTTAACTTCTCGTGTCTACTAGGGACTACAGAGGGATTCGGGTACATAGGTACTAATGAGAATAGCTTACCATCCCTAGATATATGTCAGGTCCGAGCATACGATTCAGGTTTTGGAGGATATTTTTTGAGCATGCGTCCTAGATTTTGGGGGTTCTTGAAAAAGACACAACACCTTAGTGGAGTTTTCCATTAATAATAGTTTTCATGTGTTGATTTAGATGTAACCTTATAAGGCTTTGTATGGTAGGCCATACCGGTCACCCCTATGTTGGCTAGAGGAAGAACAGGAAGATATGTTGGGACTACATCTTGTCTAGGAGACCACTGAGAAAATGGAGTTGATTTGTAAGAGGATGTCTACTACACAGTCTTAGCCAAAATATTATGCTGATTGACAAAGATGACCTTTATTGTTTGAGCTCTGAGATCAGGCTTTCTTATGTGTCACATAGTGGTAGGGGCACAGATGGATTTGGAGACAAGGGAAGCTTTCACCGATATATGTTAGACCATTTGAGGTTTTGGATAGTGTCGGTCCAGTTTCCAATCAGTTTTAGTTACCTCATAGGTACCTGGCTATGCCCAATGTCTTCCATGTTTCTCATCTGAGGCATCACTTTTTGGACTCGTCTCATGTTTTCAACATGAGGAGGTTGATTTAGAGGTGGATTCATCTTTCTAGGATCACCCTATTTGGATTTTGAATCATTGGATGAAGGTTCTTTGTGGCCAGAATGTAACTCTTGTATGGGTGTTTTGGCAGCACAGGTGAGTACAGGATGATACATGGGAGAGGGAAGCTGTCGTTTAATCACAATCGCAAGAGTTGTTTGAAGATTATTCTTTTCCACCCAAGGAAGGGAAATTCGGGGATGAATTTCATTAAGGGGGGAAGTGTTTAAGAAGCTTGATCTTCATTTTAGGTATGTGTTTTTGTTTCAAGTTGTTTTGAGGAAAAAGGAAGAAAATGAAAATTTTCTATGTACACGTTGTGTACTTTTGTAATCAAACCCTTTACACGGTTGTTGCGGGTAGCTATGTAATGGATGAGTATATATCGATGTGGGTGACCTAGAAGACTACATAAATTGGGGACTGGTTATGGCTAGTACACTTCATGTACATTAAATTAATTCACCATGTACTTTTCATTTTAATTGATTAGTAAGACTTGGAAAAAATCTCATCTCCAAAACGCACTTCTTATTCTCATACTTCATATAGGAGAGCTAAGTGATGACCAATAACATTGAGTGCCTATCATTCCTCCATCCAAGCTCTAATTGAGATATTGTTGTGTGCGTTGGATTCCCACCTGTGAGTTCTCTCTTTCCCTAAATCCTCTCTTCACGATTTCTCCTCTCTCTTGAGTTATTGAGGGTTAATTTTTTTCCCATTTTCCCAGATCTATATCGTTTTAGGATGATTCAAGGGCTAATGTTTAGGAGTGTTCATCGTACAATATCAAGGTAGGTTTTCTGTGCCTTTTGTTGATTGTATTTAGAATAAATATGCTAAAAGTGATGACTACCCAAGTTTCGGGTATTGCGTTTTTTGGATATTTGAACTTGTTTGAGACTTGTTATGGTGTGTTTGGCAGAAAAAGTGTTATTTATTATGCATAATAATTATTGACTGGATTATGGTTTTGTTTCCCATGTTTGATTGATTATGGTCGTTAGGTCTAGAAAGCATGTTTGTCTTGCTTTGTTTTCCATGCCTAGTGTTGTTAGGATGGAGTTATTAATTATTTGAGATTCATGTGATTCAAATTTTGTAGTATTAAGTAGGGGGAATTGACTTTGATAGATTCTCAAGGTATAGTCATTCATATATGAATTGTTGTTATGTTGACCCGGAGGTATTGACTATGACAGTTTTTGGGTAGTCATTGACTAGAGGGGTCAGACTGTGAGAGCTACCCTAGAGGGTCATTATTAAATGATTGTTAGACCATAGGCCATTTATTATGTGAGCTTCCTTAGGGTCATCATAATTTATTATTGATATGCAGAAAAAGTGGTTATTGACCATGGGAGCTACCCAGGTGGTTGTATGTAAAGTTTTAGGTCTATGCAAGAACAAAGTGGATAGACTATGTGAGCATTCCCAGAGGGTCATTACATTCTTTATTGAGTTGATGACATGTTGAAATAGAGTGGCTATATAATGAGAACATTACCAGAGTGTTGCTTTTGAATGATAGAATATTTATAATGAGTTCTCCAAGTGAAAGCACAAGCTTGGAATCAGTCATAATTGATAGTTTAGGTGGCCTTTTCAGATGTCTGTTTTTCTATTATACTAGGGTACATATGGATTATTCTAGATCATGTGGTTACATTATTCAATTATTTGAATAATAAATAAATATACATGAATATAATTTGAAATTGTAGGATTATTTTCTTTTGAGTACTTCCAAGTTCATTGCATCATTTTTCATATTTTCCCACTATATATATTCAATGATTTTTGGGAACATATCTTTTGGTGGTTTCCTACTAGTATTCATCTTACAACTTATTTGGGTCATGATTTTTGACCTGAACAGATTATATGGTTGCAGGTATAGATAAGGGTCAGTTCCCTTCTATATTAGGTAATTGATTACAGGTTGGAGATGGAGAGCATAAACCATGTTGATCCTTGAGATGCTATCAGAGTTTACTATTTTCTGTACTTTGGTTTCAGTACATTATTTCCATCTTTGTGACATTTTTGGATGTTTTTGTAGATACATGTTTCTTTCATCATTTATTTATATATGCTGCATTTTTTATTACTATCAGTCTTTTGATATTTACTTCTATTGTATAGAATTACTAATTCCACTATTGTTTACTATTTTTTTCCAGTATGTTACAATGATAATGAGGTCATTGTTTCTCTACTATCACACCAAAGGACCTCACTAATAGTCGATAGCCTTGATCGTTTGGGGAAATGCGCTTGAGGCCATGTGACCAATCTGGTACGGGGTGCCTTTGGGCGGTACTCAGAACCACGACATTACAAAAGACACACATGGTGTTTTGTTGCAAAAAAATCATCTTCCTTGAAAAAAAAAATACATGGAGTGTGTTCTTGGAACCACATGTCTTTTTATTGGGATTTCAAATTATAAAGCCCAAGAAATAGACCTGAAATCCATGTCTTTCCTGAATAAGAATAAATCAACTCCCAAGGTTTTATTAAAGATAATTAAAGGTTTTTAAATATTAAATAAAAGTAATAATTATGGATATGTGGATTAAAATGTAAAATTTTCCTACCTCTAATTACAAAATATCCTAACATCAGTTTGTTCGTGCTCTGTAGATGAAGCACAACAATATGGATCCTGTCAAGATTTTCTAAGAACCTCCCTCTCCTTCTCTCTATCTCTCACTCTCCATATCTATCTCTCTATTATACATAACATATGAAAATATACAAAGGGTAATTGAAAATAATCTATGGTATAATAGGATAAATAAAAAAGGAAAATGAGAAAAGGGAAAATAAAAGGAAGAGAAAGAAAAAAAATTAAAAAAGGGGCTCAGCCTTGGCCCTAATGACCGACTCAAGGTTATAACTCACTTAAGAAAAATCTCAAATTCTATATTCAACCAAAAAGTCTAAATATAAATTGTATTTTCTATTAAAAAGATATCACCATTAAAAACTGAATGAATAAATTAATATTTAAGTAATTAAGTATTAAATGTTATTCCAATACTTTAGTGGATCATATTTCCCCAAATCTCTTATTCTAGTGTAAAAATCATATTTTGGGACCAATTTAGTGGTTAGAAAAAAATTCTAAATTAATATTCTCAGGACAAATTCCCATTTTTCACATTAAAATCTTCCCAAAACAAAAAAACAAATTTATACTCATTTTCACAACCTATAATCACATAGTGTTTTATAATCTTAGCACCATAATAATTCTCATCCTAAACAAGTATCATTTTTCTTCTAACCAAACAACCTAACCAACCTTAGTGATCAATTCATCATAAAATCATTGAGTTCTACTCTTTAAGGACATCCAAGATTCTTTGAAAAAATACAAGGATAAGGGGTATAACCCTTCAATGGTCAAGACACAACATTCCACCATAATGAAACTACTAAGATGGTTCTATGACACATCCATTCTTAACAAGAATTCAAAACATAATCTAAAACAATTAAAAAGGTTCATGGTGTTGTAAACCATAAAACTAAAACCAAAATTTATGATTATGATCCACAATTCATCCCACCTTTAGAATCTCCCACCATAATGCATCTTAGTGGTCCATCAACCCACTTTTTGTTGTTCCCACTACCTCCTAGACCCTGCCCACGTAAGGATTGTACCAGCATAACTGATGTAATAATATATACTATTAGATTATCCTTGTCATTTATTTAGAAAATTAACACCAACTCTAGAGAATAAACTTTTTCTATCCCTGAACACAATGATAGGTATTTCCAAACACAGTCATTCCTGATAACCAACCCAAAACATCCAAAAATTACCTGTTCCCTATCCCCATGAATGGTTTTTATAAAACCCTCTGAAGTTGAACTCATAATTAGGATTTCCATCATCAAATAGAAAATGGTGCACTCCCCACTATATTAATTAACTTATCCACTTCTTGATCACAACCTCATCAGGTCCCACTACTACACCTATGTCACTCATCCCGAGCTACACTCTCCATTTAGTCAATACCTAACTAGAATTGAGTCGGATCAGTTGTTACATCACACTCAATACATTACCAATGTCTCATGTTCCACCGAGGGAAATTAATTTCATTTCATCAAAAATACCAAGCATCCAAGTAAATATATTTCATTAAATTCATCGTTCCTAGACTCTCACAAGATCGCTAACTAATTATGGATTTAAAAGGTACCATGTGCCACTAGAACATTCCAGTACTATCTCACCTGTAACATTAGGTGTATAATCATGTACCACCCAATCACACCACTTTATTCAAGATTAAATGAGATGCATATCACCAAGGCCTATATGACTATTCACATGGTACATTAGTCTCGACATACTAGAGTCTCTATGGGAATTACTTTTCAAAAAATGGTACCTACCTTGTGCTACGATCCATCAAATGAACACCCACATCACATCAAAATTCTAGCAGCACGTGCACACATCCTTATTCTATGAATTTATAAATCATCTACAATATTATATATCACATAGGGTTATTAAAATAATAATCATCTACCATGTTTCTAAAATCACACCCATTTCCCACAGGGTCAGGCACCTAAATAGACCAACTCATCAAAGCCAGTCTCGATACCCTATTCCTCTTGGTGATTCCTTATAACCCCAATGCATCAAAATTATTAGGTTATATACTTAGTAAAAAATCACATGTAATGATCTCTACATTATTTCACATCCTATAAAGGCACCCCAAACCCCATGTTAACCCCTCATATGGGCCACCCTCGTTTTCACTAATTTTCGAATCACCATGGTCCGAGTTAAAACTAAAGGCATTTAGGTCTTCCACCTAGTCTGACTAGTCAATTATCATGTTAAGGATACTATGTCCATCCACCTACCCATAGGTATCCAACATATAGGTAATGTCAACTTTTAATTATAACACCTTAGAAACATCCTCATTCCAACCTTGTTTATTACACGATATCAACATGCATGACAACCAACTTTAAATGAGGTAATCTCCAATGAAGTTAAATGATAACATCCACCCATGAGGGTCACATTAAAACTACATGGGTTTAGTTATATGACTTTTCAATTACAAATTATAGATAAAAACACTATATAGGTTTTAATCAGAACCCAATTTAAGGGGATCCCATTATTAATCCATTTTTTAAGGAAGCATCTAAATTCCTTAACCATTTAAGTTTTCACCTTCCAAAAACTATCTTACCAGGAATTGATCATCTTCAAGAATCCTTATATGGGAGGCTCCTTGGAGGTTCATGATGTTAACAACAAAATATGATGAACTGACCCCCAATGGGTGTCTGTATATGGTATACCCCCTCATGATTCCAGTTAATGAAAAAAAATTCAGGTACTGATAATCATACCATTCGATTATACAACAAGATAACCATAAATTAAATTTTGTTAAGAAAAATATCATAGATATATAAATGTAAAAATATTGTGAAGGTGGTTATGAATTTTTTTTAATTGGACCTACAAATAAAACACCAAAAAATGGTCTACTAGAAAGGAATTGTTTTCCCATATCAACCTATAAGGGTCTACAATAAGGCATTCAATTCCATGTATAGACTAATATATATCGGATAAGAGAACTAAGTTCCTTCAATGTTATCCTAATGATCCATCGCTATGGTATCACATAAACCTAGTGACCTATCAGAATTACTAATGTGGCACTAAATTATTTTTTTAACTTACTAAGGTTCACCGCACCTCCTGTGTCGAAGGTAATGTATCATATTTACCATCACCAAGTTACATAATTTCATATTATACATTTTATTTTATGGAATAACATCAACAACAAGGTCCAAAAAATTATAATTCCACCAAAATCCGATATGGGAAAACACCATTTATGAGGTTGTTAAAACTTTAAATAGTAGGAACCATGATTAATATTTTAAATAAAACACTATAAATACTATAACATGTAGATCCTAAATGAAAAATGTGATATATGAGACACCTCTTACCACCGTAGGCAAAAAGTCAAAATCATGTCATTGGCCTCTTACCAATGGGACATGATCCATAGATCCATCATAAATCGAAAATTTCAAACCACATGTGGGTCGATCAAATTAAAAATCATAACCAATAAAAATATCACAAGCTGGGAACATGAATCCCATATCCCAGGTGATTTTGAATTCATACTAAAATAAATTTCCTCGACACATCGATTTGGTATCCATCATAGACTCTAATACATTCTTAATAATCAAATATACCATGTTTCAAATAGTAAAACAATAGGAATGTAACTCCATTGATATCACTTTATCACATCCCACCCTGGATCACTATATGAACTAGAGCTAAACAAGATCACCTCAGGACCTCCATCACACCTTCTTGTAGTCCATAGACTTTCGACTTGCAGTGAGGGTCTAAGCTAGTATTATGCAGATAATATACTATCATATCAGAGTGTGAAACCATAAATAAATAACAATGACTCAAACACATCATATTATATAGAAATAATAAATATAGTGTTATTTATATAATAAAATGAAATATAATAACGGCATAAAAACTCATTCCATAAATACAAAACTGATTAACCATTGTCCGATCACAAATAGAATATAAACAACCAAAAATAAATATGCTAGGATATACTACCATCACTGATCCATTTCACATACTCATTCTCCAATACCCTATCATGTTTCTCTAGCACAAAAACTATACTCTAAATGAGTTTCTCTAAAGCTATGTTTATGAATAGGGGGTGAGAAATGAATCCATGTAGGACACCCTTAACGGTGATCCAATAACTTATTTTTAAGTTCATTCTCATGAAATATTACTACCCTAGAAATTACACAACTATAACATATTAAATAATATTAATCCTCCAACGATCATTGAGTTATTTATCTTGATCAGACATACCTACTTCGTTCAACACTATATTTTTCTCACATAAATATACATCACAATAGGGGGATAAATTTCCATTCCCTAGGATCACCCATACTCTCATCCAAATTATATAATGTAGAATTCCATGTATCAACTGGACATTATATAAGTAAGGCATCGTGTAACATACAAGGTGTCCCTCGTATACTTCTAAATCCCTTAATAACCAGTAGAACCTAAATGATGTATCAAAGTTCCCCATACAATTTTGAATTAGTAAGTTATTGTCTATAAGAAATAATGACTTGGAATTGGAATGAATTTTTAAGGAGATGACCCTAAGGAAAATTATAAGGAATACTCACGTGAGCTAAGATAATGAATTCAAACACATCAATTCAATTATGATGTTTCCAACTAATCTGAGTGACTATATTAAGAATCATTTGAGGTGATCATAATAATAATTTTAGATGTCTTAGAAATCCAGTTCTAGGGGAAATACAGACACTAAGAAACCTCTAGAATCATTTAGATCCTAGTAGGTTAGGCATCCTTGGTAACACACTATCTAATAATGGTTTCTGAGATTTTCTCAACAACCTAATCTGTTTTATCAACAGACAAAGGAATACTTGAAACACTACTAATTAATGTAATTATATCATAAAATATTGGATCCTGATCTCAATAGAATCCATGGTGGGGAACCAGTCATGGAAGAATAGATCATAATATTCTCAACAATTGAATTCCAAGAATTACCTCTATGAATCCCCACTATACCATCACATCATGTTTGGCCCATAGGTTTTGTTCTAGAAAACATGTTTTTGAGTTCAAGAGTGTGTAATGTATAATAATGTTAAAGAATAAATAAAAATGTGGGGATTATTGAAGACAGAAATTTAAAACCTTTAGTATAGACCCTAGGCCACACACGTTATGAACAAGATCTAAGGTGACACTTAAAAGCATTTATACATAAGCCCAAAACTCACTCTCTCAATGTTTTTTAACCGAAAATGTACTTACTAGGGTCCCCAAGGATAATAAATAAGATATTAATCACATTAGATATCCTCTAGGACCACATATAAGTGGAGGTATCCCTATTGAGATCCTATATGTCATCATGTAAGTAGAATATTTCCTATGGGGATCCTCATAATCAGTTTTTAAGTGGAGGTATCACTATTTAAACCCTATGAGTCAGAACACAAGAAGAACCATACTTATTGGGATACTCTTGGTTAGAACAAAAATGAAATCATACCACTTGGGATCGTCTCTCTCAAAATAGTACCTTGGTAAAATACTCATCACTAAGAGGTCACACATTCCACAACCCTATAACTAACATCTCACAACCTCCATATCCTAAAAGTGAAAACCGTGCATGGGTGATTTCCTCATGATAAAATCTAATTATGAGTTAGTCAAGGGATATTTATCATATCCTATCACCTTTTCAAGGTCCCACTGTAGGTTATATGGAAAAACTAACTAATTAATATCATTTTATCACTACCCAGTTTTTCTAGCCTAAAAAATTCCCAAGAATAGTAAACTGATGAACTCAGTGAATACATTCCACATCCTCCTAATACTCTCACAATGCTCATCGGGGTCTCACTCCATGCCCCAATTTCAAGAGTCATATGGATTCAATTACACATGGAAGGACCTCTCTACCATAGAAATATTTCTCCAAAATAACTCTTATAAGTCCTCAAAAAACCCCAAGGGAACCACCGACATATTCCACATGAAAAAAACCTCCAAATTTTCTCCACTTATTTAAAATTCTATCGTCTAGTAAAAAATCCACCCAAAATCGTAAAATGAAGTATAAGGGTGTAGTACACAATGTGTATCCCAAGTACATGATGTTTACTCCAAAATATCCACCCTTTACCTGTACTTCTAAATGATCATGGAATACATGGGTTCTAGTTGCGTACTACTACATGGTTCTGACACAACTAGGTTCTAGCCATGTATAACTACACAACCATGTCCCCATTATATGGGGTGGCGGGCCAAATCGTGGGACACATAACCATATACCACAACCTGATATGTAGTTCCAAAATTTTCATATTCTCTTAATAATAAGAAAACATTGTGTGTGTTCTTGAAACCACACACCGTGTGATCTGTATTTCCAAATGTGAAATCCTACAATCGGCCCAAAATCCGTTTTCCCTTGTTTAATCATAGATCGATTCCCATGGAGTCCATAGTAGTCATAGAAGGGATCTAAAAACAATTAAAAAATAAAATAATAGGATATATATTTCAAAATTTAAAATGATATTGTATCTGGGTAAAAACAATTATAGTTTTGGTGTAATATGAGCTCCACAGCAGCCACACATTGATTCGTCTCTTAATGATCTTCATAGAGGAACCTCCATGCATCCCTCTCTCTCCATCCCTCTCCCTCTACCTCTATCTCATCTATGTGATTCAAGAAATTACCCAAAGTTGTTTACATTATATGATATTGTAGATGAGTAGAAAAGAAATGGAAAAAATGAATAATGGAAAAGGAAAGGAAGAAAAAATAAAATAAAAATAAAAGGGGCCCATACATGGCCCTAGTTCATGAATCAAAGTCATGTATATCCAAGGACCCCCCATTACAGACTCAACCAGCAATTAAGAATCTCAATTTAATGGTCCATTTAAAATATATCACCTTTAGAATGTGTATTAATAAATTAATATTTAATTAATTAAATATTTAATATTTCTTTAAAACTCAAACGACTCATATTTACACTCAAATATATTACTGTATTAAAAAACCCTATTTGTTGACCAATGGAGTGGTAAAAAAATTATCTTTGATCATATTCTTGGGTAAAATTAAAATTTTAACCCCTGTGATCATCCCAAACAAAATGTTTTAATTTTTATTCATTTCTCAATCTTGAAACACACAGGGTTTTATTTTCCAAATGTTGTCCCAAACTAACGTCTTCATGTATCTAAAAGTTTATGGGAATGCATGTTGAATCACAACCATGAACCTATTCAATCAAACCTAATTTATGATACACACACAATCCCCCTCATATTTCAATAAGTTTGATTATACCATTTTACTCCCATTTATACGTCATAAAACCAATGAATTCACATTAAAAGTGAAAAATTAGAGACTACCAACCTCTATTTGGGTGTTATCCCCTTTTTATAAGGTCCTCCAATCCATTATTGATCACTATGAGTGTTATAAAGGTCCAATATCGTCAAAACCATCATTTAATAAATTAAATACAATTAATAAGTAATCCATAATTAATTCAATAGGTATAATGGGGGTATACCACACAGAGTGGTATATCCTTTTCAAAACCCCATTTTTTAGAATTATATAGCTTATAAAAAATTATGATTACTCTATGATAGAAATATCTAATTATAAACTATAAATCGATAGGAAATTTCATATAAAATCAATAAAAACCCAATATTGTCCCACTTAGTCAATTATTGGTAGTAAAATATTTTTAAATAGCTAATATTCATCACTTATTGACATCCTATAACCTTTTTCCATGAAAAAAACATATTTACTATAAAATTAAACCATTATTTAATGGTATTATACAAAAACCACATTATCTATCAACAATTAATTAGGGAAAAGAAAATATGAAGGAGTGGAGGAAATAAAATGGAAATAACATTCTATATCTAGTTCAAAAACTCATCATAAACAAACCTAGAACACAAATTAATAATTATGTTGGAAGAAGAAAAAGGTGGGGTTAGCCACCCTCTATTATAGTCAGTGGTTAAGAATAAAATTTTAAGGGGTTATAAAAAATATTCCATAAAACAATGAAAGGTCCCCCACATTAAGTGGGTATTGGTTTGACCCATTTGATATTTACAATCCTCTATCAAACCCCTAGTGGTAGGGTCTATTACTCTTTATTTTTTATAAATTCGTTATTGGCCACCACATAGTTTTTGGTGGCCTTCTGTTGTATCCACCCACACTACCTCATTTACATAAAGTTCGAAATTTAACTTTGACTATTTTTCAACTAATTTTCTACCACCCAAAATTCCTTATAAACATCTATAAAATATCCAAAAACATAATTCCCCATTATGAATCCTAAATTTCAAAACCACCTCAGTTTAAATTTTATTGAAATATTTCCTTTTTCTGAAGTCACTGAAACTTGATAGAATGTTTCACTACATTGAAAAAAACATAAAGGGAAGAATAATACCAATTGAATATGAATATCTGTTGAGGTAGATATAACATTACTTTTATAACTAATTCAAATTTCATTTATTGGTGAAATATTGAATTCTTTTTGAGATAGTGTAATCTAGGAAAGATATATTCTAATTACATTGAAAAGTGTATTTTAAACGCTAAATTCCCAACATCTAATGAATACTGAAAACAACTGTGTTGTATAAATTATAATTTATGTAAATTATCATTTATATATGTTACATGTCTATATGTATTATGTTATTTAATCATGATGAGTTGATATGAATCAAATCCCTATAGAAGTCATTAGATTTCTGACAAAAATATCAGTAAGTACTTATAGAGAACTATGTATATATTAGTGGTATACATGGATAAGAAAAACACTTTATAAATGCATTGAAAATTTAAATATTCCAAATTTATGTTTATATTTTAAATTATAGTCTATTTTTCTTTCTTGACCATGTATATTTGTTATTATATGGAAAAATACAATGTAAACAACGTTATTTGTTTCTACTACTAAATATAAATAGTTTACAACATATGATGCAGTGAAGGAGATTTTTGTATTATTAAGTTCATTATTAATTTGATGTTTTTCCAATAAATATAGATCAATGGTTGATTAAATATGTTATTGAACCTCAATTGCACTAGAAATCCAAACACATCCTTAGAAAATTTTAACTCATTTTTATATTTTAAATAATATTGATGTATGGATATTCCAAGATTACTATTATAAAAGTTATTATACCTAAACCATGTATAAATTATAATCATTAGTTCCTTGTATTATCTATAATCATGATATACATAAGAGATTTATTTACTACTTCTGAGTATATGGTATAGATAAGATTAGATCTAGTAAAAGCGGGACATATTATAATTTTTTTCCATGATACCAATTATAGAAGGATTGACTGAGGAAATACTTTTATTATATATCACTCTATAATGGGAAATTTTTTTAATATCAATATTATTAGATTATTTTCTTTCATACAATGCATTGTGATAAAATACCACTAGTTTAATTTAATACTGAAAATTTTATCTATCCATGAACCATACCTAAAGTGAGTATCATAATGTGAGGTTAAAATTTTATAAACTTACACATATATATTTATCTTTTAGAAGAGATGAAATGGGTAACTATTCAGACATTTTAAATCATATGTGACTGGATTTATAGATACTATAGTGATAGATCTATTAATATCTTTGATTTTTCCCTTGTGGTATATTTATCATGTATCCTTTGACTTAAATTTTCACTATAATCCTATCATTGGATTCTATAATTTTACATTAAAATAATTTTATAATAATATATTCATTGGGTATGTTACTAATCAAAGTAACAAATGTCATGAGGACAATACATTTTTTTTATACATAAGGAAAAACTTATAAATTACCGAAAATAATTAATTAGGACAAAGTAATTACATGATCATGTATGATACATTGTTTTATAAAATTATTTTACTTTTGGAATAAATAAACACATAAAAAGATTATATGAGGTTTAATTGATCTATAACTCATTCTCATACTCCATGTCATATATAAAGGTATAAGGATTAGACATAAATATGGTTGATTAGACCACAATAAATATTTTTTAAGGTTATTAAGGAATATGAATTAGATTACCATGATACATTAACAATATTAATGGTTTAAATATTCACATAAAAGAAATTTTAAATTCTCTAATTATTCATCCAAATAGTTTTTATATATTTTAATCAAGTTTTAAATTAAAAATTATCTTTTTTTTATTAGAGATATTAATCCAAATAATAAAATATTTTTAAATTATAGTTATTTAAATATAGTATGTATGTTAATGTGTGTGATAGATATAATTATAAATATAAATCATTATTTAAATATTATATATACATATTATATAATTAATTAATGGACCATGTACCATTTATTTAATCTGGCATTTAAATGTGTAATTTTTACACATATATGGTTCATATTTATTCGACCATTTTAGGTTTGTAATGGTTAATTCTTTAGACATGAAAAATTTATGTAGTTATAGATTAACATGTTGCTATAAAATTATTATATGTCAATATAATTTCATTGGAATCCAATATAAATATAAGAAAAATGAGTCAAAAAAAATATTAATTGGAGAGGTAGATAATTTCCCATATGATCATCTTTATATTTAAAAAACTATTTTCATCTAAGAACATAAATTATATAATGAATTATGATAGAATAAATAATGATGAAAATAAAGAATAATAAAAAATTTAATAACATAATACCATTATCATATAAAATGCAATGTATTAATTTAATATTATTCTTATTAAATTTAAATCAATATTGGTTAATGGATTAAATTTAAAATTTCTATAAGGGATTTAGATATATAAAATATCATTATATTCATTCATATTTTCCTTGATATTCAAAAATAAAATATTAGATCCAATATTTGAAAATATTAATTACAATTATTATATTAAAATAATGTTTAAATTGAAATTAGGATGAATATTTTATTACATGGTCGATTGTTTTTATAAAAAAATCAATAAGAAAATAAGATGTTTCCATGAGATTAATTAATCTTCAATCACAATTGATAATTATTTAAAAATAAATTTAGATTACATATATGATTGATTAAAAATATTTTTTATTGTAATGATGCCAATTTT
Source organism: Viscum album (assembly GCA_963277665.1). Classification (NCBI taxonomy): domain Eukaryota; kingdom Viridiplantae; phylum Streptophyta; class Magnoliopsida; order Santalales; family Viscaceae; genus Viscum; species Viscum album. The sequence goes on along the minus strand of OY728121.1, from coordinate 1,626,833,625 downwards.
TGTGCTTAAGGATAAGTAAATATTTAATTATATGGGATTTTGACTGCTCATATTTATATGAATTTTGAGAATTTATTTTGATTGTTAAAATGCCTTATTTAATTTTCAGTTAGGAGATTTTATTCTTTATATATGAAAAATTAGGGAAACAAGTGACTCGATATGTTTTTGAGAGAATTAAATTATGTTGATTATTATATCCACTTTATAATGATTACTTACACACTGTGTGTAAATATTGATATTGATAGACAAAAAATGTACTTATCATGAGTTACAAGCAATTTAGTTTTAAATTTAAACATCATATAATTTTTAAAATAATAATTAAGGAGGATAAATCATTTGTTCCTACAGATGAGGATCATCATAACCATGTGTTTCGTAGAATTAAAAAGAAGAAATAAATTAGCTACACCATTTTATGAAAATGGGAATGGTGGATAAAATCAATGATTTTTTAAGGATGAACATTTGGGTAATAAATATTAGTTTTTTTGTTAATACTAATACATTAAAATTTATATGAATAAAACTATGGTGTTTCTATATAGACATTTCATTTCATGGATTACAAAAAAATATGGGAAATTTTAAAATAATTTTTTTGGGAGAGATTATTTTGAGTATGTAAGATTCAAATATTGAAAAATTAAAACATATGGGAATCAATCATTTTTATTCTTAAATGGTCATATAAATTATATTTGATAATTTTTAATAATAATTAAATTGATAAAAATTAAGATTAAATCTGTGTATATGTAAAAAAATGGATTTAGGGAAGAGATTTACTAACATTGTGTAAATATTATACGTCATGTAATTTTACTAACTAAAAAAATTATAAAAAAACATTGATAAAAAATAAGGGGAATTTTATTGAAATTATAGTGATATAATTCGATGTGCTGGAGGATTTAAAAAGTGATCAGATAAAGTAGTTAGACCCTACCAATAAATTTGAAATCATGTTATTTGTTATTCCATGTTCATTTTTGAGATATTTCATTTTACCTTATGTATATTAATCATGTCATGGTATGGTAGACCTCTTATTCAAGGGCTGTGATTGAATAGTGTTTAGTTATATGGATTTTTTTATGTTTAATGATATTTTTTAATTTTGAATGTTTATCATCTTTTTAAGAACATTAATTATTTTTATTTTCTTGATCATTTTGAATGGAATTTAGAATTATAATTTATTTTCTGAATGGATACTCTAAAATTTGTTCTTAACCACTAAATTTTATTGATATTTTTTATTCTTAAATATTTTTTAAGAATACTCATTTGTTATATTATATTTTAACTTGGAAAATGAATTAATTGATTTTATAGTTGTTAAAAATATATAAAACCAAAGATTTATTTTATTTTGATAATTAAAATAATAAATTATTAATTATCTTATTTCAGAAAAACTGATTTATGATCTTAGATATTAGATAATTGAAACTATCAACCCTTGGAGGTAATTGTTAAATAGTTTTCTATATTCTTTAATTTTATTTTATCCCTTAGATTAATAATAAAATAAATCACAATTCTATGTTAGAAATTTAAGTAAATGTAAAATGATATGGATTATTCATCCTTCTGGTTTCTACTCAATACTAACCCCTTAATTTGTCTTTTATAATTAGTATTGGAATATATATATATATAGTGTTCATCTAGTTTAAATATGATTTAAATCCCTATCAACTCAATGAATTTTGAGCTGTGTTATTTTTATTTAATATTAATTAATAACTTGGGTAAAACATATGAGTCAATAAATATATGTCCAAAAAATTATGTTTCTTTGAAAATATCATGTCCTCGTTGATAATTGTATTTTTTTACTCTTAAAAGTATAAGGATAATGGATAAATTTTGATTCATCAATAAAAATACAAAAAACATTGGCTAACACGTAATGATAACGCTCAAGAATATTTTTGTTTAAGTATCACATAATAGAGAACATTGTATTGATGTCAAACCAATAGGATTTCATAACCTATAACATTCATGATCTTGCAACTCAAAACATCCAAAATCATGATAATTATGACATCTTATGTAGTGACCCATCTCCATGCTATATTATAGAATGTATATGTAGAGATAGTAAGGTAGTTAGAAAACATAGAAGTGAGATTTAGGGTATTAACATGAAACATCCCTTATTTTTTGCATTTTAATAAATTGAATTTGATATATTATTTATTTTATCGATAAAAGTATTTTTTATTGGAAAAATAAATTTATCCTTATAGTTTTTTGAACTTTTAATTGAGGAATATTTTTTTACAAGTAAAATTGTACTAGTATAACACTTCGACCCCAGAAGCCCAGAGCCAGGGCAGTATTTTAATACATTGAAAAGATTACAAGGAATCAAGTCCTGAAGGACTGAGAAGTTTAGTAGTCTTAGAAAATATATTACATACATAAATGTGGAATTACATATTAAAACATAAATAATCCTTTTAGAATGCCATTATTACCCCATATTAACCATTAATATCAATCATAATACACTTCATGGAATCCCTGGAAAACAAAACATAAGATAGGGGTGAACTCATATGCCCAGTAATGGTAAATAATTTAGTAGAAGATATAAACATTTTAGGAAATATGTGTAATAAAAACAAAATCGTTTTAAACAAAAAATTAAAAATAATTTGGGGAAAAAAATCAAACATTACTATATAAACATGAACATGGATATTCTACTAGTTGAATTATCACATGTAATAAATAATTTCATAATGAAGGAATGCATAATGTCGGACATCATAACCACATAGTCAAGGCCTCATACCACGAAAAGAAATAAAAATTTTGTCAAGGCCTCGCGAGAGGACACTAATTTGTCCCATTAGACCTACAGATACATTGAGGGGCTATAGAGGGCTCCACTTGTAACTTACAACATCCAATTCATTCCACATATGGAAATCTTAAAACATAAAATAAACACTAATACTAAAACAAGCATATGAAATGCCAAAACATTAACCATATAACATAAATGGTACAAAAATAGCACATCCATATTCAAACATATCATAACTCATTGAATACAATATTGAATATTGTATTAAAATAAATCAACCACAATAAAAAACATATCGAGTAAGTGTGTTGACATAGTTGAAAATAATCAGTAAAACTCTTTGAGGGAAATATCCCATTTGGTTAAATCATTTAAAAGTCAAAAATTTATAAAGTAATTAATTTAAAATAGAATTTTGAAAAAATGTGTCCCATACCACTTTGAATTTTTTTAAAATAATTAACATTTTAAAAAAATAATTTCTATATAAATATATAATTAAAATCATTTTCAAATCATGAATATTAATTAAAAATATTTAGAAAAAAATTTAAAATGATGATCTTGATAAAGACAACATCAAAAAAACATTAAATATTCCTTTGGAAAATATTTTTATGAAACATGGAAATGGATGATATATATTTCCTAGTAAATACATAGAGATAAATAATCTCGAATAATAATGAGATTGATGAATTAACCCTTACCATGTATTTTCCTTTGGTCGAGGGTATGTTTAACTTCATGTATAATGACCATTGTATGTTATTAAATTAAACCAAAACCATATTCATATTTATCATATCATGATTGATTCATTTATGACTTTATAATACTCATTTAATAATATTTTCCATGTTAATGTAATATTTTGGGTAATAATCGCTTTCTTTATCGTATGTATTTTAAATTGTTATTATCGATCATATTACTTATATCATGATTTAATTTCTCCCAGAATATAAAACATTATTTATGTATAATATATATTCATAATATAAATATTTATAATATATAGATATATTAAATGGAAAAAACCGTTTATGGAGAAGGTATGACATACATATGCGCAAGTGATGTTTCTGTTTTTATATAATATTAAACAGAAGTAAGAAAATGAGATATATATAAATACATACATACATGTATATATATTTACATTTTAAATATCATTATTATGTCATTTATTACATACTTGTTAATAATATATACTTTTATAATCATCGTTGAATGGTGAACATGGAAATGAATCTCATTGCGTCGTGGAGACGGTAAGCCTTACGTACACACAAGTGAAAATATCATTCTATTAATCATGAAATTTTATGTAATTTGATGGTATATTATATATACACAATCATTAACATGTTATATTTATGATTTATATCAATTATACTCATTATTTTACCCATATAAAAATGATGTGCTGAATAATAAACTACACCACAACATGGAGACGGTAAGCCGTACGTACGCACATACGGTGACTTTGTCATTAATATGATGGATTTAATAATGAATATGGTTATAACATATTTATAATAAAATATCAGTATGTTGAATTTACTGGAGCTATTATTTTGGTATGAAAACGACAAAGAAATATGATGTGGAAGAAGAAAAGATCTTTGAAAGAGGTGATGAAGTAATTACCTCTTCTTCAAGTTCTTACTTTTGATATGAACAAAAGGGATCCTTAGGTTGTTGTTATGATCAAATTAAGGCCTCTAAGTTGAATTTACGGTATTTGGGAGGAAATTAGAGTAGGTTTTGTTTGATTCAAAAGGCTTTGTATGTTTGAATTTAAGAAAATGGGAGGTGCTCTTTTATAAGATAGGTGAGGGAAACTTTAGGAAAAGCTTGAAATATTAATGTATTATAAAATTATTTTCAAATTATAATAGCTCGAAATGGATTTATTTCGAGGATAAGGTGGTTATGGGTTTAAAACCTCTCAAATAAATATGTTTTAGACATGTTTTGGTTAGCATATTAACCTTTTCTTTTATATTTAACCCTTAGTTAAATAGTTTATCTTCTACCATGTCTTCTTGTATTATAATAATAAATGGTTGATAAACATACTATAAAATTTTAGGAGAACCTAAAGTTTTTCATTAATGACATATATATCATTATATAAGTATTTTGGATGTTCTTTATATTTTTAGGGCTATTATATAATTTAATAAAATAGTATTTGTTTTAAAAACTCGTTTATGTCAATTTTGACACTATTGAGTACTTGGTTTTTTTGAAAGTCATAAAAACATGATTAATTCAAACATGATTCATTGAATCAACTCGTATAAGTCATATGAACCTATAAAATTCTTTTAATTTTTCAAAATGCTCAATTTACAATTATTTTAATATTTATAACATCATTTATTTTAGTGTTTCATTAATAAGGTAATTACTATATCATCATTGTGTCATAAATAAGTTTAATTATTTAATGTCTAAAAATTATAAGTAAAATATAATGATATATTAAATATTTTCAACATTATAATGAATAATTATTGGTGAATTTATCTTATTTATAAACCTATATTAAAAATGGTTTTGTTATTAAAATTAGAATTTAACACTTTTAACTCTTCTTTAAATAAAATATAATAAATGTTGTAATATAATCCAAATTGATCAAAAATGATCATATTTTTATCCTAAGGTTGATTTTGGTTGAAATATACTTATCCAATAGAATTAAGACATGTGTTACGGTAATTATAATATTATTTTTACCTATAATTACCCTATTTACTTTTAACTATGGTAAATAAAATTCAAAAGTTACTATTAAAAAAATTGATTTCATCCTATTGAACAACAATTTACATACTAATGTCAACTGTGTCTCTTGGATTTTTTAAATTCAATTATCAGATGCGGTGAAATTATATTTTATATAAATTTACAAATGTTCTTAGAAGGTGGGTAAAGACATTATATAGTTCAATACAATTTATATATCTAATATTATTATAAAATGACTCCAATTAATTAAATTGGAATAATATATGTATTATTTATATATTTTGACTTTAAAATAAATTTAAAAATAATATTTATTATTTAAATAAAAAATTTGGTTTTAAACAATAATGTCGTGTTTTTAACTATTCCTCAATAAATGAAAGTTTTCATAAAAATACCAAAAATTCTTCCTAAGATAATTTTGATATTATAAATTCAAAAATTATGTCTATTTTACCAAATTTATAAAATATAAGTTTCATTAATTAATTTAAAAATAATTTCCATTATCAAAACCAAAGAGCGGGGTTTTAAGAAGTAAAAACTATCAAAAGATTGACATGTGTTTATGTCCAAATTAAAAGTGAAATTACGTAAAACAACCTAAATTATATTAAATGATAAAAATATAATCTAATTATAATTTAAAACCACTATAATTAATAATTTAACACAATAAATTATTTCTATTAAAAAAGATCTTTTCAATTAAAATTTAACAGTTCAGTAAAAGTTGTCTATGTCCCGCTTCTGAAGAAGAATTTGATTTCATTAAAATGAAAATTTAAAACCGTAAAATATTGTATTTAAAAGGGGTTTCCCATTAAAATGGGAACACTATATTTTTTAGAAATACTTCTTTTATCTGAAAAAAGGAATTTGTCCTTATATTTTGTATAAGAAACCCAAAATATGAATGTTAAAATTATATAGGATATATATAAACAAAAAAATGTGGTTAATACTATTCATAACTATTTTTTAAACATCTAGTTAGATAGGTCATGATGCGCTTGAACTCGTTGATGTGTGTAGTGTAAGCTATTGAATTACTTTAAAGAAAAATCATACTACGAAATTCAGGGGTGTTACACTCTCCCCTCATTCAATAAATTATGTCCTCACAATTTGAAATTATTATTAAGAAATAAAAGTTTGAAAATAGAAAATACCTTTGTGTAAAACCCACATAGGAAATAGGGTTATAATTTTTTTTAATAATAAGGAAAGAGAAATGAAAAAGTAACCACAAAATTATGATTTCGAGTAAGAGAACATTGGTGGAAATTAGAGATACATAATTGGTGTGAAAACATAAAAATTTATAGGGAGTGATTGAGGACATAAATCAAAAACAAGTAAACATTAAAAGTAAAATTTAGGTCCTCAAATACTTCAATATATAATGATTTAAAGTATCATTGGTTCAACAAAAGTAATGGTATTCAGACAACATATTTTTTTAGATACATATTTTTTGAAGAAGAGTGATTAATTTATTATCAAGATAAGAACTAAAGAAAAAATACTTGATTTCATTACATGTACTAATCATATTCTCATCATTTCTTAGTGATTCAATCTATTTTCACTTCATCCCTTACACTATGAAATGAATGATCAAAATTTATTTTTTTACACCTATATCATATTTGATAAATCACAAGGTCCAGAAGTATTCCCTTAATTAGATAAATGTTTACTGAAAACCAAAATGTTAGGTCAAAGTATTCAATTAATCATAATTTAACTTCCAACAAAATATCAAATGTTCATCTTACTCAATTCAAACCTTTAGACTTATCCAAAACACTTGTGTGCAAACTCAACATCAAAAAAAATTATAAGGAAGGTCAACATAACATAATGAAGATCTCTTTTATCACACAACAACATGTGAATAAATTAATCATGTATTCTATTAAAACATTGTAACAACCTAAATTACTATAAAACCTTATTTGAATAGGTATGTACTTCCTTATTCATTCTTTAAAATATAGAACACAATATATACTCCTTAAATCCAAAAATGTTGAAATATCCAACAACGATAGAATAAAAAACAATTAATTAATTTCAAGGTAGACGATAATATTCGATATAATTTATCCAAATACTTCATATCTTGTTCCAAAATCACTACCTCAGTATCAGAATCATATTACAGTTTATGTTTCCATTAACGATGTATTTTCCAAAAAGTTTTACTTTTTATTAAGTCACTTTTCTTAGAACCATATAATCTCAAATCCTCAATTAAATAGTACTAAAGTATAATCCTTATTTTTTCCATAATTTATATAACCAGTACATCGTTGATACAACACTTAAATGACATAATTATTTAATAACAACATAAGAACACTAGTCATTCGCTTTATCTACGGTGGTATCATAACAGGATTATTATCCAATAGCATCATTTGGGGCATAAACTGATGATTTGGACATTGATTTTCATAGTGTCGCAACTCCTTGAAGATGAAGAATTATACATTTTAAATAGTTTTCTTACCCTTAAAATCACGAACGTGGTGTCCTTTTTTCCACACTTATAACATACTCCCATTCCCTTCAAGCATTTACCAAGGTGATTATTTCCACAGTTATCTCATGTGGGAAAATAATTATTTCCCGTCCTCCATTTATCCATCTGTTTTTTACCATCCTCTTCTTTTATTACTTCCCTTCAAAGCCATAGGACTCAAAGAATTATTTACGTATCTAATAAAGACATGATACTATTTCATCATATGATGTAGATACGTGGGATACTATTTCCTTTCTAAATGTTGGCTTAAGACCATGGAAGATATAATCCTTCTTACTCTTTAGATCATGCGTACTGTTGGATTTCGCATTCATTTTACTAGGAACAATTTCTAAATGAAAACATACACTAGGATAAATTATATCATAATATATATTCCAGAAACTATACAACTTCTCTGCATTAATTTCATATTTATAGACATTTAGTCTCATAATCATAACATTGGTTTCTTTTTCGACATATTTACTCATAAATCCTTCATAATGGTTTGTAATTAAAATGTGAATTATCCTAAGCATATTCTCTAGGAGTGTCAAACAAGCTGTGTAGTAAGGTCCATTATCGTGTACCAGGATACCCCGAGTCAATCCCAAAACTCCTTGTTAAATTTTTCACTCCTATGTACATCTGTTCCAGAACCACGTTGACTTGTTGTATCTAGACAGGAATATATTTCCTGTAAAACCCAGATAATATCAACATTACTAATATTTTTGGATTTTCTTATATACTAATCCTCAAATTCTATATTAAGGTAATGTTTCCTAATCATATTTTATCTAAATATAATTTACAAGGTTATTTCTAAACATACTCTAATAAAAACTGTAATGACCTAACCCCAGAAGCCTAGAGCTAGTGCAATATTTTAATACATTGTCCTGATTACAAGGAATCATGTCCTGAAGGACTGATCAGTTTAACAGTTTTGGAAAATATATTACATACATGAACGTTACATTACACATTAAGACATATAAACAAAACATAAATAATCCTTTGATAATGCCATTATTCCCCTATCTTAACCCTACATATCAATCATAACACACTTCTTGGAGTCCTGGAAAAACAAAACCTAAGAAAGGGGTGAGATCAGATGCTCCGTAGGGGTAAATAATTTGGTAGAGGCTATAAACTTTAAAGGAAATATGTATAATAAAAACAAAAACCTTTTAAACATACAATTTAACATAATTTGGAAAAAATAAATCAAACATTACCATATAAACATGGACTTGTATATTCTACTAGTTGAATAATCACATGTAATAACTAATTTCATAACGAGGGTATCCATAATATTGGACCCCATAACCACATATTCAAGGCCTTATTGCAATACTACAAACAATATTTTTTCAAAGAATTGTTCCAATTTTCTCATTTTCCTCATAAGACCTACTGATGCATCGAGGGGCTATAACGGGCTCCACCTGTCACTTATTATGTCCAATTAATTCCTCATATGAAAATTTTGAAACATATTATAAACATTAATATTAAAACTAGCATAAAAATGTCAATAATTTAACCACAAACCATGAATAGTAATAAATTAGCACGTCCACAGCCAAAAATATCAAAACTCATTAAATACAATATTGAAGATTTTATTATAAGATATCAATATAAATCAAAAATAATATTCAGGAAGATTGTTGACATAGTTTAAAATGATCGGTAAAACTCTTTGAAATAAATATCCCTTTTTGTGAAGTCATTTAATTGTAACAAATTTATAAAAGAATTCATTTAAAAGATATTTTTGAATCAAAGCGTCTCATACCAGTTTGAATCATTTTAAAGGAATTAACATTTTAAAACAATCATGTCCATATAAATAAATCCATAAAATAAATTTGAAATCATGGATGTTAATTAAAAATAATTAGAATAATAAATCATTAAAAAAATTAAAATAATGATCTTGATAAAGAATTCCTTCCACAAAACTGTAAAATATTACATTTGAAAACAGTTTTATGAAACATTTACATGGATGATAAATATTTCCAAGTAAATACTTACACATAAACAATCTCGGATAATAATGAGAATGAGGAATTAACCCTTAACTTTTATTTTCCTTTGGTTTGGCATACATTTAACCTCTAGTATAATGACCAGGGTATCTTATTAAATTATACCCAAACCATATTCATATTTATGATATCATACTTGATTCATTTATGAATTTATACTATCCATATAATAATAATTTACATGTTAAAATATCATTTCGGGTAACAATTGCTTTCTCTTTCATACATGTTTTAACTTGTTATTCTTGATCGTATCACTTATATCATCATTTAATTTATTACATAATATAAAACATTATTTATGTATCATAAATATTTATAATATAAATATGTATTATAGATAGATATATGAAATAGAAAACACCGTTTACGGAGACCATAGGCTATACGTACACATAAACATCGTTTTCGTTTTCATATCGTATTGAATGAAAGTATAAGAATGAGATATATGTATACATATATATATATATATTAAGTAGAATTATTATGTCATATATTAGGTAATATTTTATAATATATATTTTTATAATCATCGTTGAATGGTGACCGTGGAAATGAATCTCATCGCGTTGTGGAGACGGTAAGTTGTGCATACTCACGAGATACAATATCATTATATTGATGGTGAAATTGTACTTAATTGGATGGTATATAATATATACAGAATAATTAAAATTTTATATTCTTTACTTACATCAATTATTATAATTATTATACCCATCCAAAAAATGAAGTGTTGAATGATAAAGTACACCACGACATGGAGACGACAAGTCGTACGTACACACGTATGGTGAATTTATCGTTAATATGATGGATTGAAAAAAGAGTATGGTTGTAACAAATTTATAATAACATATCAGTATATATAAGGTAATGGAGTTATTATTTTGGTATGGAAACGGAAATGAAAGTGGAAGTGGAAGAAGAAAAAAACATTGAAAGAGGTGATGAAGTAATTACCTCTTCTTGGGGGTTCTTCATTTTGATTTGAACAAAATGGATAACTAGGATAGATTTTTTATCAATATAAGGCCTCTAGGTTGAATATAGGGTTGTTTTTATAATATTTTAGCAGGGGTTGGCTGAGTAAAAATTCATTGGAGGTGTGAATTTAAGAGAAGTGTAGGTTCCCTTTTATAAGAGAGGATAGAGGCACTTTAGGTGAAGCTTGAAATATTAATTTATTATAAAATTATTTTCTGTTTATAATTGCTAAAAATAGATTTTTTGCATATAATGTAGTTATGGGTCTAAATCCTCTCATACCATAGTTTTTGACAAGTTTAGGTCTCCATATTAACCTTATCTTTTAGATTTAACCCTTAGTTAAATAGTTTAATTATTACCATTTATTCTTCTATTATTATAATACATGGTCAATAAACATACTATAAAATTCAAAGAGAACCTATTGTGGTTTATTAATGACACACATATCATTATATAAGTCCTTTTTCCTAACCATAGATTTTTTTACTATTATATAATTTAATAAAATAGTATTTGTTTTAAAAACTCATTTTTGTCAATTTTGACACTATTTAGTATTTTGTTTTTGTGAAATTCATAACAACATGATTACTCAGAAAATATTTTATTGAATAAACTATAACATGTCATATTAACCACTAATATTTCTATAATTCATCAAAGGTCTCATTTTACATTTATTTTAATATTTATAACATCAATTATTTTAGTTTTTCATTAATAAGGCAATCACTGCGACATCATTATTTCACAATTAAATTTAATTATTTAATGTCTAAAAATTATAAATAAAACAACATGATGTAAGAAATATTTTAATATTTCTAATTAATATTTATAGTCAAATTTATATTGTGTATAACCCTATATTAAAATTTGGTTAGCTATTAAAATTAGAATATAACACCATTAACTCTTCTTTAAATACAATATAATAAATTTCCCAATCTAATCAATGTGGATGAAAAACGATCATATATTATTCCTAAGGTATATTTTGGTCGAAATAAATTTATCCAATATAATTATGACATGTTTGAGGGTAATTATAATATAATTTTTACCTTTAATTACCATATTTACTTTTAACCGTGGTTAATAAAATTAAAATGTTACTATTCACCAATAATTATTTTCATCCTATTGAAACACATTTTACTTAATAATGAAAACAATTTTTCTCATATTTTTTAAATTCAATTCAATGAAGTGGTAAAATTATGTTTTATTCAAATTTTCAAATGTTCCTATAAGGTTGGTAAAAGACATTAAATAGTTCAACTAAATTTTATATATCTAATAATTATATAAAATGACTCTAATGAATTAAATTGGACTAATATAGGTATTATGTATCTATTTTTACTTTAAAATAAATTTAAATAAAAAATTTAACTATTTTAATAAAATGTCGGTTTTAAACTATAACATATTGTTTTTCACTATTCATCGAAAATTTAATGTTTTCAGAAAAATATAAAAAAAACCTAGGAAATTTTTGATATTCAAAATTCAAAAATGATATCTAGTTTAGAAAAATTAAAAAATATAAGCTAAATTTATTAATTTAAACCTAATTTCCATTATCAAAACTAGAAAGTGATTTTTTAAGAAGTAAAAACTATCAAAAGATTGACATGTGTTTATGTCCAATTTATTTGTGTAACTATTACAATGACCCACATTATATTAAATGATAGAAATTTAATCTAATTATACATCAAAATCACTCTAATGAATAATTTAATACTATAAATTTTTTCAATTAAATTTTTTTTCAATTAAAATTTAGTATTTTTCAGTATTCATAAAAATATAAAAGTTATACGAAAAGTACCAAAAATTTATCCAAAATAATTTTTTTGTACTTATTTTAAATAAGAATTTAATTTCATTAAATTTAATATAAAAGAGTTTCAAATATTTTATTTAATAAGGGGTTTCCATTAGAAGATGGAAAAAATACATTTTTAAAAAATTCTTCATTTATCTAAAAAATTGAATTTATTTTTTATATTATGTATAAGAAACACAAAATATTAGTATTAAAATTATATAAGATATATATATAATTTAAAATGTGGTAAATAAAATTCATAACTACTTTATAAATGGCTAGCTTGATAGGTCGTGATGCACTTGAGCTCTATGTTGTGTATAGCGCAAGCTATTGAATTACTTTATATAAATAATGTACTATGAAATCTTGGGGTGTTAAAACTGGGTTAATGCCATTCCTTGGATATTACCCTCCAACATAATATTTATTTTATTTATAAAAGTAATTTTTTTGGAAAAAAATAAATTTATCCTTATTGTTTTTTATTTTTTTACTGAGGAATATTTGTTGATAAGTAAAATGGCACTTTGGTTGTGCTACTCCCTTGATATTACCCTCTAACAATTCATATTTTATACCTTAGAGGAAGTGAGTTACATGAGGTTATATTAAATGGGGTGAGGGAAATTCCACTCACTAAAATCCATATTTTTCGAAATTGAAAGCCACACAAAGACCATTCCAATATAGTACAAGAAAATTATAATGGAACATGTTTTCTGTCCATCTCCCTTAAGTTGTAAGTTTAGTTAAATATATTTAAGAACTATAGTTCATAGGTAATTTCAATGATATAGATATGTGGTTTTACCTATTTGGTCAAAATATTGGGATCTTATGGATAATTCAAATGAAATAATCTAAGCTTGGAGTATCATATCCCGTACTCAGTTGATTATGATTTCTTTTCTTATTACTTATATAATTTTCAAACAATAGATTTAAATCAACTTTTCATGAAATAATTGATGACAAATGTGTCTAAATTTTTTTGGGATTATCTACATTCATGATAAACGATAAATAGATATTTTTAATGAAAATTATGGATTCTATATTTTCAAAAAAGGAATCAAGGACACCTTTATTACATCGAAATAAGGATAAAACTTTGGATTCTCTAAAAGGATTATGTCTAGGGTTATGTTTTCTATATTCAGTGGTTGTATTTGGATTTTCCTTCCTCGTTTTATTATGATGCTATATTTCTTAAATGAATTTTCAATTTTGACATCAATAACATTTGATATCCCACATTGGTGGAATATTGAACATATGCTCATGTGTTTGTATAATGGTGGTGATGGTGAGCCCTCTCCCACTTCCAATTACTTATTGTTAAACTATTTTATATTAAACAATGATGATTAACGGTACGACAACGCTTCAGGGTCATTGAATTCAAGATCACATTTTTTATGTTGAATTATTGTTGTAAAACCTCATATCATTATGGATTATGAATTTCAAGGGGAATTTTAATTTTGATCATGGAGTATGGTTCCTTATAATAACTAAGATTCGAATTAGATTTCTAATAGTTAGAGAACCCTAAAGTGGGTTTTTATATGTATAATGTTTTATGAGAGGCCTCATGATCTTGGGTAAAGTTCCTAATATTTTTCGCCGAATTTTGTTCCACTGTAAGGGGTTTAACCATGTTCATGGTCACTTAATGGTTAGTGACAATCCACATGGTTGATCATGAAAGACCTAGAAGAGTGTTTTCTAAGGGGACTCAACGTGTATGGCTTCTATAAAATTGAAAAAAAGTGATATAACCTATGTGTAGTGATAAAATATTTCATAGGGTAATGCATGGATGTAACATAGTATGGTAAACCATGAATCCAAACTCGATGAGGGTGTATGGAATGAGTTTATGTGAGGCCCATAGTTGATGCATTTTTTGGAAAACTGTGTGGTAAACATTTAACAATTAGGATTTCCTTAAAAAGTGTAAAATCACATTTTTACCCTCAGTATTTTAAACATTATTACCCGTTTTTATTTTCTCTCATGTGGCCAAGCCCCAAAACTATGGGTCTCTTATCACTTATTCAACCATTAAATCCCCCACAGAAATTTGGAGTTTTTGTAGAGATTTTATGGAAGGTTAATGTGAGTTTATATCCTTCTCACTCATTTCTTAGCAACATTTATATATATTGATTTCATTATGATTAAGATATGTATTTGGTGATTATTTCCACCAAAAAATGGTGAAAATTATCCAACATGAAAGATATTTTTCTCAATGTGGGTACATGATTTCATGTGATAATAAACACATGTTGATACACATCATTTAACATGATATTCATCATTTGATGAATTTATTTATGTTTTTTTCCTAAATTATGTGAAATAATCTATTAATTCAATGTTGTGTGATATGTATTTTAACTGTAATAGTATCCGTAATAAACTATGGACCCTCTGGGCAGGGTTGGTTGTTTTTTAGCAAGTGTACAAGGATTATTGACAATTTTGAAAATTATACCTTCTTTAATTATATTATATTATTAATTATAAATTATTATTATCATTTTCATTAGATTTTATGGGTTAGGGTAAGATCTTGGGCGATAATATCAGGTTTATAGGAAATTATATGGTTATGGATGAGCTCAATTAAAATGAATTACACCAACAACTAGAAAATTCAACTATTTCCATTGTCAAAAACCATGGTTATAGAGCCAAAAAACCATGGATATAGATAATAGCCATAATCTAGCTAGTCATTGCACATTTTTTTGTGGCTATAGTAATGAACTATAAAAATTAAATTAAATACCTCTTACCATGTTGTAAAACCATAAAAATATACCTATATATATATTTTAAAAATCATGGTAGTAGGGCTATATCCATAGTTTTTGAACCATGTAAATAGTCGAATATTATAGTATACCTATTGACATTGTTTCCAAGCCATGTAAATAGCCATGATGGTTGTACATGGTGGTAATTGAACCATTTCCATGATTTAAAAACTATGTAAATAAGTCTATTTACATGATGGAAAACTATGGATATAGTCATAAAAAATGAACCAACTGGATTTGAACCTTTGACCTCCTCTGCATGAATAAAATATCTTAGCCACTTCTCTCTATATGGTTATATATATATATATATGTTATATTATATATATATATTTGGAGACTGTGGTGATAGGATGAAAACATGGGTAATAGTTTCTCCCATGCACTTCCCAAAGGAAACTGTTTTCCCATGCATACATAAGAAACCTATAGCCATTATTCTCAAGAACCATTTTTATTAGTGGGATCTATAGAAATTTTTTTATAGGAATATGGATATAACTTTGAACAAATACCGATATCCATGTTTTTCCAAAACTGTGGCTATAGGTGTGGTTTATATCCACATTTATTATAAAACTATTACTATAGGTATGAACGATAACCAGAGTTTTTGGTAAAACCATTTCTAGAGGTCTATTTTAAAGTATTATCCATATGAGGTAGATGGACCCTAAAAATGTCCCTATGGTTTATACCTGTTTTTATATTCACGTGATATATGGTCTCATCATTATGGTTGATTGACCTCTTTATTTTAATGAATTTTTTCATTAAGATAAAATTTCATGTATAAAAACAAGTTCTTAGGGTAACTAAAAAATCTTTAAAACTATATTAGTGACTTGAATTTGGATGAATGATGTCTTGGATTAAATATGATCCATGAGATGTGTGGACCTACGATCAGATGAGGTAAAGTTATTGAACATAGTGGTCTTATAGATAGTTTGCATTTTCTCCCGTGATAAGGGAGAAGTGATAGACCTTGTATGGACAATCCCTTGTTTTACATTAGATCCCAGTTGTAGGAAATGGTGAATCCACGAGATACATTATAACCCTTAGGATATTTAACCATAGAGTGGCGTGATTATTCATCCCCTGTAAGTTTCTAAGAACTCAAGTGGGTACATCTTGGTATGGATAATATATTGGATGGTTATGAGAGGAATAACCTACAACTTAGGAAGGGATATGGTAGTTATACCTTATATATAGATTGATGTTGGTGTATATTTCTATATGAGTTTGGTGGTGTTATAATACCATCCAAGTAATCTCATGGGGCACTATTCCCTCTGATTGACCGGATTTCCCCTATGAGTTAGAAATGAGAAAACTGATTCCATGTAGGGTATTTGTATTAGGATGAATCATAGGGGACAATGGTAGGTTCCCTAGTGTCATCATAATCCCAAAGAGGGTTAGTAAGAAGGATTTGGTTTCATCGATCTTAGTATACACCTTATAACCTAAGGATCAATGGTGTAAGCCAATAATAATAATAGTTATAAAGATAGGTTGTCTCCATGAGTGGATAACATTCATGATGTTGGATAGTTTTGTGAATCTGACCAACACATATGAGGATGTTTTGTATATAATGTGTTTGGCATGAGGAACTAATCCCAGGATGTGGTATGTGTTTATTTGGAAGGGTACAATAAAACCTATGAGTTTTAAAATGGGAAAATTTCCTGGATGGGTGTAGGTACACCTTTATGTTTCCATGTCATTTGATACATTATATATGGTTCAATTATAGAGAGAAGGAATACCCCTGAGTTTCTAGGTGAAATTATATATGATTTCATGATAGGGTGTGGGGACTCCCCTGAATTTTCAGATGACATTATATATGATTTTCTAGAAGGGTGTAGGAATTTATGTGGGTTTCTAAATAAAATGATGTTTCCTGATATGGAGAAAACCCATATCTAATTTCCTAGAAGATGTAGGTAACTTGGTGATGAGATTCTAACTATGTTTTCTAGAAGATAGCGTTTGTTTTTACCACTAGGTAATTTCATACCCCATGTTTCCAGACGATCTAGTATATGTTTTCTGATAAGGAGTGTTTTCCCTTGGGATTTGAGTGATGTGTTTCTAGAAAGGGTGTGGGTATGCCCCATGAGTTTCCTAATAATTTTCTACCATATTTAGAGACTTCCAAAACTAGTCCCAGAAGGTATGTATAATCTTGGGTGTCACCTTAACACCTAAGGATTGATAATATTTACATTAATTTTATTCAATTATTTATTATTGTATCTAATTATATCACATGTTCAAAAACTGTATTTACCAGTTTTGTTAGGGACACCCTCATTGGTTTCCTACTATGTTGTACTCACACCCTATTAGTGTAGACTTGACACTTTAGTACACCACAATACATCACTATTTATAGTTTATATAGGGTATATTCTCAATTTATCAGGATCGAGCTATGTAGTATTGATGAAGATAGGGATATGATTATTCTCAGTGATATTAGTAGTTCCTCAAAAAAAATTATATTATTTTTTCATATTTTTATATGTGGTTGGACTACTGGTAAAAAAGACTTGATATATAAGTTCATTGTTATGAATTTCATTTTCTATATCAGTGATTTTTATTTGTTTTCCATACTAAAATTATTTTATATATTTTATTTATCAGTTACTCATATAGTTCTTTTACTATGATATTAGGTTATTTTATCTCAATGGAAACACCTTAGATCATCACTACTATTAGGTATCCTCTTGTGTATAAGGAAGTTATCCTGAGGTTATCTGGAGAACCATGTCAATTACTAAAGAGTGAACTGGGTTAGAGCATTGCAATGTAGAACCATGGTATCTCATTTCTTTTATTACTATTTAGGTATCTATAAGATACTAAACAATGATGTGTTAAAGAATGCGATGGACCTCATACTAGTGTTTCATGAATACCTTTCTTATTGTTAAGTTCAAGTCAGTAGGGTTATGGGATCATTATTTTTGGTTTTCAATTAGATTGAGATATTTATTAAAATATGCTGGGTGTATTTGAGACCATTTTTATGATTTTGAATCCTGGATCACTGTAAAGGAGGTTTTATAGATGTATCATATTTAAAACATGGGATGCACAAGGCATTTATGTTCTTGTGTGTGATTGATTTCACTGATGATATTGCGTTATTGTTTTTAAATTAGAATCAAATTATATGGAGTTTTTTCAGATATTTTCTTGGTGAAATTCAACATAGATGAGACATTATATATTTTCCATTAATGATTGGTCATGTGGATCATAGGAAGGGATATTGTAGGATAATGAATATACAATCTATTTATTCAATGGATATGTAGTGGACCTAGCGGGGCATCATATGAATTGATTATTATGGAAATGAACCAATTATGGGTGTCTAAGATAGGTTTATTAATATAAAGTGTCAAAAATAACCTCTATAGAGTCTTAATATATATATTAATGGTGGAATTCTACATAAAAATACTATTTGACTATGTCTTACATTACACGTATTTATTAGGGTGAGTCCATTATTTTATGGTGGATGGGATCAGAATCTTCAAGGGGTAGCCTCATATACGGATGCCTGGTGAGGATTGGTGCCCTAAAATGGGTGGTGGATTTGGAAGGTGATTCCTTATGTGCATATGTGAGAACCTGCTATGAGTGTTTTGGCATGTGAGTCACCTTGGGATATTTGAGACAAAAGTGGGTATGTGACCTATGAGAGATATGGTTTATGGGATATTTAAGAGAGTTTAGTACCATTAATATATATCTCATTGTGTTTTTAATTTAGATGATCTGATTAGTTGTAGTAATTTCCCCCGTTGTTGTTGGATTTGTGATATTATGTTCAAAGTTAATATAGAAGATGGGTTATCCCAGACATGTGAGTGATATTAGATATAAGAAGCATGAAAATCTGATTTGTGTTTTAGGTTGATGCTTGAGTGGTTATTTCATGTATATGGTGTAGTCATGGAGTTTCATTAGGCTTTCTAAATATAAATAACATATATTAATTTCCTTATTGTTGTTGGTTTGTGGAGGTTAGTTTCAATCTAATGCCTCAAATAGATAATTTACATTATGGTTCATTATTACTTTGTGGACCATGGTTCTATATGGTTAGATATAGGATGATTAGTGTATGGGTAAACACTTCCAATTTTGTGACAATTCTTGGGTGGTGGGTGGTTTTGTGATAACTCAAGGAATATGTGAGATGATAGGATTTTTAAAAGGTAATAACTGAGAATTATTTATTGATAAAACACTATTTTATTAAATATTTTATTGATAATAAATGATATAATTTCCTCACATTGAGTTAAATATGTTTATTTATAAAATATTTGAGAGTTGATCATTCATTTGAATATTTGGGGAAAATTCCAGTTTTACCCTTTATGGTGCACTGTAGTATTTCGAAGATAAATATTTTTATATTTATTATTTGAATTATAAATTTTTTTCCTAACATAATTTTCTACAACTTTTATTCAGGACACTAGAGCAAAATAGTGCATTTGTTTGTTGACAATGGGCTATGAAGTCAAAGTTGGGCTGGACTCGTCCGAATGAAGAAGCTTCTGTATGTCACCCATAACTCCTTCATCTAGGATTGGATTGTGCCCAAATATTTACAGGAGATAGAGAACCCATATACTCATATATGATCCTTCTTGAAGGCTGGAAAATTCATGTGTTTTGGTGGTCAAATGGGCGGTGAAAGTTGGAATAAAATATTTGGCCGAATTTCCACATTCACACTTGAAACCACTTGTAACCTCTCTGCACCTCCCATCTATAAATTGGAGTTTTTATCATTTTTAGGGGTTGCGGGACGTGCATTAGGAAGTTTAGGGTAGATCAGAAGAAGTTCCACTCCAATTCTCCAAGAAACACAATAAGGGTAGCTCTTGAAGCAAGGATCCCTTCGTCGAAGCCCTATTCTTCTTCCTCATGTTGTAATGTTTGTGTTTTATTAATAAACTTATTTTTTATTCTTGTATTTATTCTTTTTTCTTCTATTTTGTTTAAATTTCTTCTTCTCTTAATCTTCCTCTTTGGGTTGGAATTCTTGAGTAGAAGTGTTATTGGGTTATACTCATTATAAACCTGTGCACATGCAAAACGCTTCTACGATGATTAGGCCACCAATGGAAGAGTAGTGATTTTTAGTAATCGATATACCTATCACCTTATTCATTCATTTATTTTGAATAAATGATCTACTGTAATTCACTAAACATGATCCATTAATTTATTTTTTAAATTATAAATAACTAAGGGAGAAATTGAACAATTAACACAAATGCACGAGGTCGGGATTTGTGTGAATTTTGAGAGCGCGGTCTTAATCGTTAATACAAGACCACACGAGATCAATTTGTAGAATTCAAATACAATCCCTAAACTCAATTAATCCTCATTTATAGAGTGGATATGTGCCTTAATTTCCCACCGACCATAATCTATCATTAGAACATCAATCAAAGCAGGGTGTTGGAATTGCATGTTTTGAAGTTAGCCTAAGGTTAAATTCACTTCATCTTTGTGGTAAGGTTAATTCTTGTAGGGTTTGGGGGTTAAAAAATTAAGGGATCATAATTAAGTGAATATTAATTTAAATGATAATGATTAATAAATTATTGAAGAGGTATAGTTTGATCGATTACATCTTTTAAATATTGTCTAAAAAAACATCTTTTTGTTGTGTCATTTTAATCGATCTTCATTTCAAAACTAAAATAAAAAAAATAAAATATTCTTCCAGTTTACTTCTTCTAGATTCATAAACTATAA
Organism: Viscum album; assembly: GCA_963277665.1. NCBI lineage: Eukaryota > Viridiplantae > Streptophyta > Magnoliopsida > Santalales > Viscaceae > Viscum > Viscum album. The sequence continues at coordinate 1,626,811,934 of OY728121.1, read as the reverse complement.
CCAAGACCCATCTTTTTAAGTAGTGTTTTCATTCTCTTTTATTTTATTTTTATAATACCTTTAAAAAGTTGTTTTAAATCTACTTCCTCCTTTGAGATACGACCTTGGTCAACCACTCTGATGCACCTAAGTACCCCAAATTCAGATTAATCATTTGAGGGTGCACACAACATCGCTCCTTAAAATTGGCACCGTTTCCGGGGAGGAAAGTATTTTATTCAAAAATTTAGAGGTATTTATTTTATTTTTCATTCTATTATTTTATTCACCTCTCTCTTTCATCTTTCCCCTTTCTCAAGTTTTCATTTTTTTCATCCTCTTATTTTCTTTTTGGACCATCAACTAAACTTCTCATTTTTATTTTACTATGGTCCACTCAGTTTCTTTTAATTTTTATTTGATTTATGACATGAACTATTCCCGCAGATCTCTTAGATCTTGACCCTAAGATTGAACGTAGCCTTAGGGCTCGAATCAGACATTCTCAGTCTACTAGAAAGTTTCAATATTTAACCAGTTGGTGAATTCCTCTCTTCTGGAAACATTGAAATTAGAAGCATTTTAATTTCAAACATAAAAGAGGAACCAATGGCTGGAAATAATGGAAATGAAATTAATAGAACTATTCAAGAATTGGCTGCAAAATTGTATTGCATACCCGAATCTTGAATCAGACTTTGAGTTAAAATCTGGGTTAATTCACCTTCTTCCAAATTTTCATGCCTTATCTGGTGAGGATCCAAACAAAAACCTTAATGTATTTAATGTGGTTTGCTCAACCCTTAAACCAAGAAATTTTTCTGAAGATCAAATAAAATTAAGAGAATTCACATTCTCACTTGATGGAGCTTCGAAAGATTGGATGTATTATTTACAAGATGAGGATGTAACTTGTTGGAACAATTTAAAACGTCTTTTTTGAAGACATTTTTTCCAGCATCGAGCACCACTTCCATTCGTAAGGAGATATCAGGGATCAAAAAAACACAAGGGGATTCAACGTATGAGTATTGGGAGAGATTCAAGATGTTGTGTGCAAGTTGTCCACATCACCAAATCAGTGAGCAACTCCTTATTCAGTACTTCTATGAAGGATTCACGCCTATGGAGAGGATCCTGGTGGATGCTGCAATAGGAGGGGCAGTGGTGGACAAGACACCAGTAGCGGCACGTGCATTGATCAACAAGATGGCACAAAACTCCCAACAATTTGGTGATCGAGGTACACAACATGTCAGGGGAGTACATTAGGTAAGTCCTTCTTCTCTTGAAAGTCATTTGACTGATACCAAGTTGGAAGAATTGACCACTATGGTGAGACAGATTTCATTGGCTCAAAAGACATCCCAATCCCCTCCTTCAAGCCCATGTGGCATTTTCAATGAGACAAGCCACCCAACTGACTGTTTCCAACAACTACAAGAGACAAAGGATTGCACAACAGTATTCCGAGGGAGTCCATTTCAGCAGCAACAACAACCATATCTCCAAAAGAAGTTTGATTCATTTTCTCCAACATACAACCAAGGGTGTAAAGATTAACCAGACATGAGGTATGGCTCTGGACAACAACAAATTCCACCCTTTCAACAAAACTTCCAGCAGCCTCCGCCTTACCAGCAGGGTTTCCAACAACCCCAAAGGAGATTTGAAGCCCAGGCATCAACAAGCCAGCAACAAGGGAATCCCCCACCAAAGGTAGATTCTAATACTGATGATCTTTTGAATAAAATTATTCTTAATCAATAGAATGAGATGAAGAATCAATGTTCGGAGTTGACGGAGTTGAAGACTCAAATGAGCCAGATTTCCACCGCCCTCCATGAAATTTTAAGTAAGAATTCCAAAAATATACCTTCCCAACCCACTCCAAATCCAAAGGGGAATGTCAGTGACATCACATTGAGAAGTGGGAAGCAAATGAATAATACATCTATACCTACCATTCCACCGGGATTCACCTCTACTCCAAATAAGCCGCATTCCATACCAACTGATGAGAAATCCAAGGAGAAAGATGAAGGTAAGAAAAATATTGATGATGTTCCTCCTAAATCCCTTCCTTTTCCAAACAGGGTTGTTCAAACCAAGAAGATGGCTGAAGAAGTAATGAAAAAGGAGGTTTTGGACACATTCAAGCGTGTGGAGATCAACATTCCTCTACTTGAAGCCATTAATCAAATACCAAGGAATGTCAAATTCTTAAAAGAACTCTGCACCAATTGATTAGGGCTCAAGGGAAATGAGAAGATCAACCTTGGAAGGATTGTCTCATCACTCATTACACCAACTCTAGTAATTCCAACAAAGTGCAAGGATCCCGGGACATTCACCATCCCATGTACCGTAGGGGAGTTTTACTTCTCTGATGCTCTTTGTGATTTAGGAGCTTCAATAAATGTGATTCCTCACTCTGTATTCTCTTCTTTGAAGGTTGGTGAGTTGAAGCCAATGAGAGTACTGGTGCAATTGGAAAATAGAGCTACATCATATCCAACGGGAGTCCTTGAGGATGTACTTTTCCGGGTAAGAGACCTGATCTTTCCAGTAGACTTCTATGTGCTCCAAATGGAGGATGATCAGGTAAGTTCTCATGCCCCCATTATCTTAGGTAGACCCTTCCTCAAAACTGCAAAAACAATCATAAATGTCAATGAGGTTACACTTTCCATGGAGTTTAGAGATGAAGTTGTGATATTTAATGTTATGGATTCCATGAAGTACCCCTCATATGATCACTCTGCATTTGTTATCTCCCATTTTGAACCAAAAAATAAAAACTCCATGGATTTTGATTGTCCTATGCTTAGGGAGATTATGAGTATTGGTTCGAGTTTGATGTCTAAGAGCACTTCCACACATGTTGCTGATACACAATCCTCTCTTGGATTTGATTTTGATGTGGATTCATATTCTTATTTTGATCATGTTCACTCTGATTATGACATGGCTGTTGAGTATGCTGATGGATTTGATGCTTTATTCTATGATTTTGATGATGTCTATTCTTATAGTGATGCTCTTTGTGCACATATTTCAGTTCCTTCAATGTCTCCATCCATACTACACCATCCTTCATTAGAACTCAAGCCATTTCCACCAAATCTGAAATACTCATACTTGTTGAGTGGTGAGAGATTACCTGTTATCATTGCTAACAATATCCCTTTTGAACATGAAGAAAATCTTTTGAATATTTTGAGGGAGAATATCAGAGTGATTGGGTGGACCTTGGCTGAAATATCAGGTATTAGCCCCACTATTTTCATGCATAGGATTCTCTTGGAGGATGGGGATAAACCGGTGAGACAGCCACAAAGGAGACTCAATCCCACCCTCCTGGAGGTTGTTAAAAAAGAAGTTGAGAAATTGCTCGAGGAAGGTATAATCTTTCCCATTTCAGATTCTCAGTAGGTAAGTCCTATTCAGGTTGTGCCTAAGAAGAGTGGTGTTACTATTGTTAAAAATGATAAAGATGAGTTAGTTCCAACGAGGGTGCAAAACAGTTGGCGTGTGTGTATTGATTATAGGAAACTAAATCAGTCCACTCACAAGGACCATTTCCCCTCCCATTTATTGATCAAATGATTGAGAGAATAGCTGGGAAAACACACTATTGTTTCTTGGATGGATTTTCTAGATATTTTCAGGTTCCTATAGCTCCAGAGGATCAAGAGAAGACTATATTCACATGTCCCTTTGGAACATTTTCCTACCGAAGGATGCCATTTTGACTTTGAAATGCCCCAGGTACCATCCAGAGATGCATGGTGAGTATTTTTTCTGATTTTATTGAGACCTGGATGGAGGTATTTATGGATGATTTTACAGTGTATGGGTCTTCATTTGAGTAATGTCTAATTAGTTTGGTAAAGGTGTTGAATCATTGTACTGAGAAGAATCTGGACCTGAACTTTGAAATGTGTCGTTTCATTGTAGAGCATGGCATTGTCTTAGGGAATGTAGTGTCAAAACATGGGATAGAGGTTGATAGATCAAAGGGAGATATTATTTCATCCTTACCATATCCTTCTTGTGTGCGTGATGTTAGATCTTTCTTAGGGCATGTAGGATTTTATCGGCACTTCATCAAAGATTTTAGTATGATTGATCATCCTATGTCAAGATTACTTCAAAAGGATTCTGATTTTGTGTTTGATGTTTCTTGCATGAATTCATTTGATGAGATAAAACAACATCTCACCACTCCACCTATAATACAGCCCCCATGGTGGGATATTCCTTTTGAGCTTATGTATGACGCCTCCAACATTGCGGTTGGAGCTGTCTTATCTTAGAAGGTGGAGGAACATTCACATCTGATCGGCTATGCATCGAGGACACTGGATTTAGCCCAATCAAATTACACAACCATGGAAAAGGAGTTTCTTTCTTTCATATTTGCTTTAGATAAATTCCTTTCATATTTATTGGGCTCTAAAGTAGTTGGTTTTTCTGACCATGCGTCTTTGAGGTACCTCCTAAAGAAGCCAGATGCAAAGCCACGACTTATCTGTTAGGTGATCCTTCTTCAAGAGTTTGAACTTGAGATAAACAACAAGAAGGGGTCATATAATTTTCTGTTAGACCACATGAGTAGGCTTACTCACACACCATAGGTTGACACCTTGGACTAGATACCACTTCGGGACACTTTTCCGGATGAGCCTATTTATTCCATCTCAGGTACACATCCTTGGTATGCTGATTTAGTGAACTTCCTTGTGGCCTCTGAAATCCCTGCAAATTTAAAGAAACATCAAGTCCAAAAATTAAAGAGTGAGTCAAGATTTTAAGTTTGGGATGATCCATAACTATGGCGCATGTGTAGTGACCATGTTATTAGGAGGTGTGTTCCTGATCATGAGTTTTAGTCTATTTTGCATTTCTTTCATACACTTGCTTGTGGTGGAAACTTTGGACCCCAACGGACAGCTAGAAAATTCTTAGATTCTTGATTATATTGGCCTAGATTATTCCATGATTCCCACATGTTTTGTAAGTCATGCTCTCATTGCCAACACACTGGGAACATTTCTAGGAGACATGAGATTCCCCAACAACCCATACTAATCTTTGAGATTTTGATGTATGGGGCATTGATTTTATGGGTCCTTTTCCTAGTTAATTTTTATTTTTATATATTTTGGTTTCTGTTGATTATGTGAGTAAATGGGTGGAGGCCAAGGCCACCAGGACTGACGATTCTCATGTTGTAGTGGACTTTGTCAAAGCACAGATTTTTTGCAGGTTTGGAGTACCAAAGGACATCATCAGTGACCAAGGGACACCCTTCTTCAATCAAAATTTTTCTTCCCTTATTCGGAAGTATGGTGTGACACACAAAACATCAACACCCTACCACCCCCAGACAAATAGCCAAGCTGAGGTTTCAAATCGTGAGTTGAAACAAATTTTGGAGAAAACTGTGCAGCCAAATTGGAAGGATTGGAGAAAGCGCTTGGATGTTGTATTGTGGGATTATAGGACAGCATACAAGACACCCATTGGTATGTCCCCATTTTGTATTGTTTTTGGGAAAGCGTTTCAACTCCCTATGGAAGTTGAGAATTGGGATTATTGGGATATAAAGAAAAGAAAAATGGATTTGGCCCTAGCTGGAATCCAAAGGAAGCTGAAAATTCAAGAGCTTGAGGAGATTTGATTGTCTTCATATGAGAACTCAAGGCTCTGTAAGGAAAAATCAAAAGCATGTCATGATAGAATGATCCAACAAAGGGAGTTTCATGTTGGAGAGAAATTCCTTCTCTACAGTTCACGACTGAAGCTGATGCCTTGTAAGTTGCATTCCAGATGTTTAGGTCCTTATATTGTATCTAATGTTTTTTCTTATGGTGCATTGGAGGTCACACAAGAGGACACTGGAAGGAGATTTACAGTCAATGGGAAACGTTTTAACAGATACATTGAGGGACTTCCTACTAATGCAGTGGATTTTATCACACTGCATGACCCCATCATCACATGAGCACATCAAGCTATTCTTAACTATTCCACTTTTATATTATTTTTCCTATTTAAAAATTCTGCATTTCATGTGCATATATCATATCATGGGTTCACATTGAGTACAATGCAATATTTTATGTGTGTGGGAGAGAATCTTTTAGTTTAGTAATTTCAATTGTTTTTCAGATTTAAGAAAAAAAAACAAACAAAATTGTGTGTTTTTTCAAATTTTGTGTGTTTATTTTTCAATTTTATTTATGTTTTTGAAATTTTTGAGTTGAAATGATTCTCATCACAGTTTTGAAATACAAATCAATGAGTGAAAAAATTTATCTTTTGAAACTAATCTTAAATGAATGCTGAAATGACATTGTTTCAAGTTCAAATATTTAGTAATTTCAGGAAATGTACATTGAATTTTGAATCCCATGCCACATCTCACTGTATTTATATTTAAAATCACTTTCATGTGAAGATTCTAAACCATTATTTTCTTATTATTTACATTTACCTAACTTCTTGAGAGAACCAAACCATGCATGATTTAACCAGAATTTGATTTATTCCTGTCAATACTTGAGGGTTTGAGGTATTTATGTTTAAATTATTGAGGTATTTGTTGGGTATTAAAGCCCCTATTTCAAAGAATCCTTTTATATAATGGCCTACCATGAACATTTAATCCTTTTATCCCTTTAAATCCATACACATCCTATTAGGTTAGCCACATTACAAGCCAATTTTCCCTATCCAACCAACTCTTGAAGTGAAATTGCATAATCTAGTTGAGCTTAAGTGTGGGGGAATCTATCTTCTGTTGTGCTACCACATTTTATGATAATTTGGGTGGAAAATTAAATTCTAAAGAGATGTGTTTGCTGCTGAAGAATGTAATTATATCAAAATTTGTGCCTTTTCTAGAGCTTTCATGACAAGTGAAGTTGTGCCTTTTCTGGAGCTTCTAATTGAGGTGGAAAGTTGTGCCTATCTGGAGCTTCCAAGAAAATAATGTTTGAGAAGATTGAAATTTTTTTATGCTGAAATGAGGAATAGTGTAAAATTTTCATGACTTTTCATTATGATGGATCTAAATTGATTCTATGGGGATTGATGAGAAGACCATATTTAAGTGAAAATTATATTAATGCAATTTTGCATCAAAAAGAGTCAAGCCCTCCTTATTCAGCCTCATATTTTTTCACATCTAAATCCTACCAACTGAAAGCCACAGAACAACCCTATATAGTCCTCATGATAAACATATTTCATTGACTCATATCGGGTGGAGATATAGGAATTTATCAAGCCTATGGTGACCCTTGTATGAGTTTGGATGAGAAAGACATTGCAAAAAAAAATTGATATTTGTGTGATAAGAGAAAATTCAAGCGAGGTAAGTGTTTTGTGCATGGGAGGATAAATAAAGTGGAAATATATTGAATGATATAAATGAAGAACTTGAAATAATGGTTTTTATGAGGAATGATATATTTTGTTTCTTGGTGTGTAATTGTTTGATATCAAGGATATGTGTTTTAAAATTGGTTTTGATTTGATATTGATGTTTACTTGATATGAGATTTTTCTCAGGAGTGCAAAAGGGTAAGTGTGGGGGAGTTGATAAAACACTATTTTATTGAATATTTTATTAATAATAAATGATATAATTTCCTAACATTGTGTTAAATATGTTTATTTATAAAATATTTGAGATTTGATCATTCATTTGAAAATTTGTTGAAAATTCCAGTTTTACCCTTTATAGTGCACTGTAATATTTCAAAGATAAATATTTTTATATTTATTATTTGAATTTGAAATTTTTAACAGTGTTCCTAAATTAAATTTTTACAACTTTTATTTCAGGACACTAGAGCTAAATAGTGCATTCGATTGTTGAAAATGGGCCATGAAGTCAAAGTTGTGCTGGACTCACCAGAATGGAGAAGCTTCAATACTTAGTCCAAAACTCCTTCATAAGGGCTTGGATTGAGCCCAAATTTTTATAGAAGATAGAAGACCCATATCCACACATATTATCCTACTGGAAGGCCGGCCAATTCATGCGATTTGGTGGTCAAATCGGTGGTGAAAGTTGGAATAAAATATTTGGACGAATTTCCACATTCACACTTGAAACCACTTGTAACCTCTCCTCCCCTACCTTCTATAAATTGAATATTATATCATTTGGAGGGGTTGGGGGACGTGAATTAGGATGTTTAGGGTAGAGGAGAAGAGGTTCCACTCCAATTATCCAAGCAAATCAATAATGGTAGCTCTTGAAGAAAGGATCCCTTCGTCGAAGCCCTATTCTTCTTCCTCATGTTGTAATGTTTTTGTTTTCTTAATAAACTTCTTGGTTCTTCTTGTATTTATTATCTTTTATTCTGTTTTTTATAAATTTCTTCATCTATTAATCTTCCTCTTTGGGCTGGAATTATTGAGTAGAAGCGTTATTGGGTTATACCCATTATAATCCTTTGCACATGCAAAACGCTTCTACGATGATTATGCCACCCATGGAAGAGTAGTTATTTTTAGTAATCGATCTACCTCGCACCTTCTTCATTAATTTATTTTGAATCAATGATCTACTGTAATTCACTAAACATGATCCATTAATTGAGTTTTTAAATTATGAGAAACTAAGTGAGCAGTTGAACAATTAACACAAACGCGCGAGGTCGGGATTTGTGTGAATTGTGAGAGCACGATCTTAATCGGTAATACAAGACCACACGGGATCAATTGGTAGAGTTAAAATAAAATCCCTAAACTCAATTAATCCTAATTTCCAGAGGGTATATGTGCCTTAATTTACCACTGACTATAAGCTATCCTTATAACATCAATCAAAGCAGGGTGTTGCAATTGCATGTTCCGAAGATAGCTTAAGGTTAAATTCATTTCATCTTTGTGGTAAGGTTAATTTTCATAGGGTTCAGGGGTTAACAAATTAAGGGATCATAAATAAGTGAATACTAATTTAATTGATAATTACTGAAGAGGTAGAGTTAGATCGATTACGTCTTTTAAATATTGTCTAAAAAACATCTTTTTGTTATGTCATTTTAATCGAACTTCATTTCAAAACTAAAAACAAAACAAAATTATAATCTTCTTCCAGAAAACTTCTTCTAGATTCATAAACTATAACCAAACCCCATCCTTTAAAGTTTTTTTATTCTCTTTTATTTTATTTTTATAATTCTTTAAAAAGTTGTTTTAAATCTACTTCCACCTTTGAGAGACAACCTTGGTCAGCCACTCTACTGCACCTAAGTACCCCAAAATCACATTAATCATTTAAGGGCACCCACGACAGCACTCTTTCATTTATCTGGATAAGATTGACATGTAGTTGAAAATGGGTAATGTTTTATGTTTGTGATTCTTGGTTAAATGATACATGAACCATGGGAGCATGAGTCAGTTTATATGATCGACTAGTATAAGAGAATACACCTGTTGAGATTAGATGAGATTGAGATGGATGGTGTAAAATAACATTTAACACTATTATTAGTGACTACACATTCTTTTGGATGGATAGTGAAGTTTATATATTCTTTTCAAGAAAATCAATGATCTGTGAGTGAAAATTTGAACTAGTTATACACAATGTCATTGGATATGTGGAATGTTGATAGCCTTGTGCGGAAAAAGGATTGGTGTTTTTTAGGGGACCATGGTTGTAATGACTGACCCTAGATACCCATATTTGATGCATTATTACATAAAATTGGCATGATCACAAAAGATAATGTCTTGAAAGACCGATTAGTTTAGTATATTTGGAAATACTAGATGCATTCATAAGTTTTACATTACATTATAAAATAAAAAACAACAACAAGAAAGTCTCCATAGGCCACACTCGTATCCCTTATACTATCCATGCATGTCATTCATAATATACTTCTTCGTATCTTGGGATAAATAAAACATAGAAAGGTGTTAGCTCAAATGCTTATTAATGATAAAAATATAGAGTAAAATTTCACAAATAAGCATAAACATTTAAGGAAATGTATAAGAAGAAAACAAAACCCTTTTAAACAATAAATTCAGCATAATTTGGAAAATATAAAATCAAATAATTCCATTTACTTATTCACATTGATATTCTACTAGTCAAATAATCACATGCAATATAAATAGCGACTTTCATAATGATGGAATGCATAATACCCGACTTTATAACCACATAGTCAAGGCCTTATACCAAGAATAAAATAATATTTTTTTCAAGTCCTTGTTCCAAGACACTAGTTTGTCTCATGAGACCTACCGATGCATCGAGGAGCTATAGCGGGCTCCACCCGTCAGTTACTAAGTCCAATGCATTCCTCATATGAAAAGGATTAAACATAACATAAATATTCGTATTAAAACTAGCATATGAAATATCAATAATTCATCCATAAACCATGAATGTTGTAAAAACAACATATCTATAGTAAAACATATCACAAAACCTTCTGTAAAATATGGAAGTTTTGTATCATAATAAACTAACATCAAACAAGATTAAAATCAATCAAAGGATGTTGACATAGATGAAATCAAAAAAATCTGAGAGAAATATCTCTTTCTATTTTGAAATCATTTATATGTCATGTAATTAAAAAAGAAAACATTTTTTTTGAAAAAATTATTATAATATTGTAGGTGAATCATCGATGATGTTATAATGGTGGAAAATAGCTGCACACACCGTATAAGCTAAAAAAACATTCAGACCTTAATTTTGTTGAAAAGGCCTTAAAGTACCTTGTCTTGAAAACAAAAGAAAGATTCCTTTCAAAAAATATAAGGTCATATAAGTGTATAAATGACTATAAAAAATTTTCTAGTAAATATTAAAAATTATTTGAAATACATTTTATTTAAAACATGGATGTGGATGATCAAGAGGTCCTACTAGATACATACGGAAAACAACCTCGAATAATAAATAGATTGTGAAATTAACCCTTACCTTGTACTTTTCATTGGTAAAGGGTAGGTTAAACTCATTTATAATTGTCAAATCATTGTTATTAAATTATAAAAAAACAATAAACATTAATATGATATCATATATGATCTTCTAATATTTCTTTGTAGATGATATTTCAGTAGTATCATCATTTCGGGTGTTAACTGATTCATTTTCCTTTATATGATTTGTTACATAAGTAATGTATGTTATAGATAGGAAATATATTATTCATAATAAGAATTATATTATGTCTTTAAACATTATTTTTAATCATCAAATGAATATTAGTCTTGAATGGAGATGATCAGGAATGAATCTTATCACATTCGTGGAGACGGTAATCCGTACATACGCACAAGAAACAATATCATTCTTTTGATATTAAAATTGTATATAATTTGGATGGTATATCATATATAAAGAATAATTATCATGTTATATTTATTATTTACATTAGTTATACACATTATTATACCCATCCAAATAATGAATCGTTTGAATAAAAATCTACACCACGACGTGGAGACGGTAAGCCGTACGTACTCACATATGGAGATTTTTTCATTAATATGATGGATAGAATAATGAATATGGTTGTAACATTTTCATAATATCATAAAATTATATATAAGATACTGGGGTTATTATTTTAGAATGGAAAAAACAAATAATGACGAAGTGGAAGAAGAAAAGAACTTGAAAGAGGTGATGAAATACTTACCACTTCATCACGTTCATCCTTTTAATTTGATAAAAAGGTCTTCTTAAGTTGGATTTATAACTACAATAATGACTCGAGGATGAAGGGAGGATAGTTGAGCGGATATTTGGGTAGGTGTTTGCTGATAAAAATGGCATTGAAGGTGTCAATTTGAGAGAAGGGGAAGTTCCGTTTTATAAGAGAAGTGAGGGACACCTTAAGAAAATATTGAAATATTATTTTATAATAAAATAATTTTCGGTTTCTAATGGCTCCAAAATTATTTATTTAATGTATAGGGTGGGTATCAGTCGAAAACCACTCAACTAATAGTTTTTAGACATGTTTGGGTCACTATATTAACCTTATCTTTTAAATTTAACTCTTAGTTAAATAGTTTGACATTTACCATGTCTCTTTGTGGTTTTATATTATATGGTTAATAAACATACTATAAACTTCCAAGGGAACCAAAAGTGGTTAATTAATGACATATATAATATTATTTAATCCCTTTGTGAAATCCTTATATTTTTAGGAATAGAATATTAATTAATAATATAATATTTTTTTAAACTCATTTATGTCAATTTTGACACAATTTGGTATTTTGTTTTTGTTAAACTCATAACAACATTATTAATTCGAAAACAATTCATTTAATCAGCCGTAAAATGTCATATTAACATATAAAATTATTTTAATTCATCAAAAGTCTCAAATTACATTTATTTGGATATTTATAATATCAATTATTTTAATCTTTCTTTAATAAGGTAATTACTACGTCATCATTGTGTCATAAATAAATTAAATTATTAAATGTATAAAATAATAATAATAATACCATTATGTAGGAAATATTTTTATATTTCTAATTAATATTTAGAGTCGAATTTATATTGGGTATAACCCTATAGTAAAAATGGTTTAGTTATTAAAATTTGAATTTGACTATTTTAAATCTTCTTCAAATAAAATAATATTAAATGTCCTAATCTAATACATGTGGACCAAAGGGGGTCATATTATATTCCTAATGTTTTTTTGGTCTAATTAAACTTATAAAATAGAATTAGGACATGCGTTAGGGTAATTATGACATCATTTTTACCCTTAATTACCCTATTTACTTTTAACCATGTTAAATAAAAGTCAACAGTTACTATTCACCAAAATTTATTTTCACAATATTGAACCACATTTTACTTAATGATATCAACCATGACTATCAGGTTTTTGAAATTCAACTAAAAAAGTGGTATAATTATGTTTTATACAAATTTTCAAATACTCCTAATAGGTGGGTAAAAGACGGTAAAAAGTTCAATAAACTTTTTATATATCTAAACTTATTATAAATTGACTTCAATGAATTAAATTGAACTTATATAGGTATTATGTATAAATATTGAAATAAAATAAAATAAAATAAAATAAATAACTATTTAAATAAAAAGTTGGTTTCAAATAAAAACTTAGTGTTTTTCACTATTCATCAAAAATTGAATGTTTTCAGAAAAATACTAAAAATTCACCCTAAGATAATTCCGATATTATGAATCAAAAAATGAAGTCTATTTTGAAAGATAAAATTTATAAAATTTTAAAAAATTGGTATTACTATTCATAACTGCTAGTTTGATTGGTTGTGGTGTGTTTGAACACGACGTTGTGTACAACACAAGCTACTGTATTATTCAAATTGATACTTATCTGGGAAGCATGGGGTGTTACAATTGTGAGCATGATTTACTAAGGGATTTGGATCAGAATGAGATGTGTTTACACTGTGTTTTAGTGACATCATAGGTGTATGGTTTCAAGGGTTTACATCATAGTGAGTGTGCCTCAAAAGTAGTGACACATATGCGATGATGGAACCTATTGTGTTTGTCATCGAGGAATGGTGTAATGGAATACATATAGTGGGGAGTGCACCATAGGATATTAGAGGATTTGTAACATGTTATAAATGGGATTTCAACATATATTAATGATGGAATACCTAGTAATCCAGGAATGGGTATCAATCACTGTTTCACCTTAGCTCTTAGGTGTAAACCTGGTGATCACATCTCGACATTACATGAATTAATGGACAAAATCTAGGCCATAGATATTTTAATTTTTGTTTTTTTATGTTGATAATAAGGATACTCATATAATGGGTAGAATCTCATCAGTCAAGAATGTCTGACCCATGTGTTGAAATGGTCTTGTATATGATGAGGTTGGTTGGTATAGATGATCGAGATCAAACATGGGTGTTAGTTCATAGTTAAATATGATTATGTTTGGTTCCTTGGCGAATACAATATTTTGGATTCGGATGCAATAGTGGAAAATTTCTGGATGTCAACATCAGAATCATGATGGATTTGGATTGGATATTAGAGTGAGTTGGGTTTGAGGTGTTCCAATGCTCATAGTTAGAGTACAAGGCTGGATTTGGTTAGTTGAGGACCCCACTATGAAACTACGAAAAATTTATGGTAAAATTCTTGGTTTTGGAATTTCTATGATCACATGATACATACAAGGAATTAGGAAACATGATGGAGAGATAAGATAACATGTCAGAGGGTATTCCTTTGTGCTTTTGGAAAATTTCATCACAAATATTATTAGTGGAGATTTTTATGGAATTCTATATAGTGAGATGGAATCCAAACCTAGCATGATAATGGACTAGTAATAATTTTATTTTATTAGGTTATTCCGGTGATGAAAATCACCATCATTAGGAATCATCCTCTATGATACAAGACCTATGGTGTCGGTCATCATAATTGGATATGAATTGATTGTTATCTCTAACATGTATCATGATTGATGGTAATGGGTTTGCTTCATCTCGATGAGTCAGTCAAGGTTATGGGTGGAATCTCAACTTTTGAGGAATTGTACACCTCATGTTTGGAGTTTCATGGGAAAATCCCATTCATAGAACAAGGAGAGTAAGTGATGATTTGATGATCATGGTGGGTCAGATTAATGGTAAAAGAATAATTAATAATTCTCTATAATGAGAAGATCCATGTTGGGTATGTTGTAATCCTCCTTTTATTTACATGTTGTTAATTTTAGAATGAATTTTAAATTTGATCCTAGAGTGGGGTTTATTCTAATAACCAGGATTCAGATATAAATTCCAATAGTTTGAGCATCATGAAGATCTATTTTTTGATATGAATTGAGTCTCTAGAGTTATTATGTTATTATATGAAAATTTGAGGCTTATAGTCAAATTTGGAATTTCTTTGAATGGTTTTAACCATCTCAATGTCATAAACTGGATAGAAAAAACTGTGTGGGGTGTTTTTTAATAGGGGTTGAGGTGAATGTCTTACGCACATTTATAGAGGATAATTAATTAAAAAAACTTCCACATTGATGAAATATTTTAGAGTGTGTCATATGAATGGTGTATAGTTGGTTAAATCATATGGACAAACCATACGAGTGGGTGTGCCTTAATAAAGTGTAAATCACATAGTTTCCCTTTAGTTTGGAAGATCGTGCGACCGCCTAGATTTTCATAAAATGTGTAAAATGGTCATTTCCCCTTTGGGACCTTAATCCCTCATCCTCTCTATTCCTTCCCTCTCATAAGTCTGACCCCCTCAGTCGTAGGGATCACCTCTCTTATTCCTCCCATAAATCCCCATGTAAAGTTTATGATTTATTAAAGATTCTATTGTGGATTAAGATATTCTCCTCTAATTCTACCTTCATTATTCCTTCCCCTCATAGACACTTATTTTTTATTATTAATCTAGGATTTGGTTATAATTTCCACTAGATAATTCAATAACTCATCCAATGTGATGGGTTCCTTTCATGATATGGCTAGCAGAAAACCCATGATGATGAACACATATCATTTCTCACTATTTTTTGAGATGTAAATTGACTGAAGAAAATATTTATAATTTTTTTCTAAATTAAATAAAATTTATATTTAGTTGGTGTCAATTGATGGGGATTTTTACTATAGTGGTTTTAGAAATACACTATTGAACTTTTTGGTTGTTTTGGTCATGGTTTCTATGAGTGGACATTTATCAATAAAATTTCTGGTAGTTATAACTTTTTTAATTGTATTTTATAATTTATTATGAATTTTTATAAATAATTTTTTTTGGAAATTTTTTCTTGAGGTAGGGCATGGAGATATGATTCGAGGCTTGTAAGAGCTTAGGGAGTGATGATCAAGTATAATAAAAGGGAATTATTCCATATGAGGTGGGTGGTCCCTGAACATATTTCTAGGGTTTATGTATATTTTTAGATTCATGTGATATGTTATCTCCCTATTTTAGATGAAGAAATATTTATTTAAATAATTTATTTCTTTAAAACAATTTATCATGGAAATAATTGATTATCAAGGGACACTATGGGCCCTTGATCACTTTATTAATGGCTTGGTTGTTGATGGTTGAGGCCTTGATTAAAATTCATACCATGAGATTAGCGGACATGAGATCTGTTGAATGAACATAGTGATCCTGGATATGAAACCACTCATATCCCCATGGCGAAAATTATTTAATTGATTCAATTTTTTTTGATTAAAACAGAAATCATTAATGAATAATATCTGCAGAATTACAAGTACAAAACCAAGAAGGGAAATTTTCCAACCTTAGTTGGATGGATTCAAAAGGGCCTGAGGCCGTAATCTGATGGGCCATGTTGATTCCTTACGTTTTTGTAAAGTAGAAGGTGCAAGAAGAGAAGCACTGGCCAAGTGAGAGAATTCTCCTAATGATGATTCCAAAAGATTGGATCCCACCATCGTTGTGGTTAATTGCATCAATAATAGTAAGGAAGTTATAATCAATAATAATATCTCTCCATCCACATTCCAATGTGAGCTACAAACCAGCAGGGATGGCCATGGCCTCAGCAATGCTGGTTCCCAGAAAGCCTGATGTGGATCATATTTTGCAGCAAAGCCTTTCCCCAGATGATTATGGGCCAGAAGGCCGAGGTCAACAAGACCAACCTTTGGGAGAGACGCATCCACGTTAATTATAAGAATCCCTTCCATTGGGGGATTCCAATGATAGGGGGTGGGGGTAGCTCCTGGCATAAAATGATTATTGTGGTCTTTCCATCCCTCAATCCAAGAATAAGCCCTTTAAATCCATAATTTGGGGGGTTTGTGAGCTAGATGAAAAAGGCATCGTTACGCCGGATCCAAATAATCGAGGACAAAGTGAAAAAAGAACTTGAGAGATCCATGGAAAGAGAGGAGCACCAACATGTTAGATGATCGGGAAGGTCAGAGGCCAAAGCCAGCGAATAGGTAGAGGTTGGGCCCCATTTACTCCAAACTTACTTAACTTTTAGGTAGTGAATGATGGCATGCAAAGGAGTTTCAATAGTGCTAGGGCAGAAAGGAAAAAAAACAGAGCTGGCCATCTGCCGGTAAGAAAGAAGGCTCATGGTTGGGAGAGTAACCGTGAAAACCTGCCACCAAAATTGGTGAATTTTAGGGGGGACATTTAGTGTCCAAATCAATTTCCATGTTCCCTCATCTCGGCCTATTGGGTGGTTTCCAAGGGTTAGTATATATCCGGATATCACTATGTATTCGCCTGAGATGTCATAGGTCCAGAAACGATGGTCGGGGCCAGTTTCAGAGATCTAGGGAATTCAATGGATGATTATTTTGTCCCTTTTGTTAAAACAATCAAGGGTATTTTCCAAACACCACCCTTTCCCCTGGTTGGAAAGGAGGTAGCTGACAGTGGTGTCTTCAAGCTGACAGTGAATCGGTAGATGCCTTGCCCCAATTACGTTGTTGTTGGTTCCTAAGACATTCAAGTGGATTTTTGATATTTTTTAGGGTGTAGGTATTGTGTATGGTTTTTTCATGTCTAAGTGTAACCATGTGTTTTTTTGGGTGTCCCCATGGTAGCCACGATTATAATAGTTGAGAAAATTTAGCACAACCATGTGACTTTACTAGGGATAACAGTGTTGGTGATTTGTTCTTGTCTAGTAGGGACATCATAGCTATCATAATGTTAGGTAAACCAAACCCCTAAACATTTCACCTTTTCAAAAATACTAAAATTTTCCTTTTCTTTTTTCGTTTTTGATTTTACCCTTAAGAATTTATGGGGCTTCTAACCCTTCTTTTTCATGCCTCTCCTTGGGGTCACGTGACTGACCATGCTTCTTGGCTCCATGACACACACCACCCCCTATCCTGATTTACCCTCTCCTCTATATTTCACAGCAATTTACTATGGATTCATTGATTTTTTTCTAATTTAGTATATCATATCCCCTCCTTGTCCCTTCTTTTATAGTTCTTCTATCTCCTCAGTCGACCCTCGGGCTTGGTTGAACCGTATGTCAAAGGGTTGACCAACTTTTTTAGGACTATTTTTTATTTTTTAGGGAATATTATGGGCCTCTCATTCTTTCATCTTTCATGTTTTTGAATCCTTTTATGTAGGTGATTCATTTCAGATCGTTTAGTCTTTTCATCCATCATTTTGTGGTAGGTGTCTCTATGGAAGCCCTTTGTATTACATGTTACTAATGTGACTATATATTTAAATGTTTTTTTGACTTTAGAAACAAGTTATATACTAGAAGTAGTCTTGGATTATTTTTTTAATGGTATAATAACAACTAATGGTCTTAGTTATGATTCCATGTTCTTATAAAATTTACCAAGTGGAACTTTTAAAATGATTCTTATGTTTTAAAAAAATTTCATGCATACATTACAAATCTGAAATTCCCTATTAATTTATGGTTTTATTTTAAATTAGTGAATTAAATTTAATAGAATTAGGTTACATTATATGTGTTCTTTAAATAACTATTTTTCGTTATATAAAAGAATATAAATATTTTTTTAATGTTTTTCTAATGTCAATTCCGATTTTGAAATGAGTTTGTTTTTTGAAAGGCTAGATTTATAAAAAAAAGAGAGAGATGACCCTCTTTTGGAAAGAGTTATGTTTACAAATGACTTATAATGTGTGGTGAATTAATTTTTATTCCAAATGATTTATGTAAAGTAGGATTTCAAATCAGTATCCCTTTTTTATTTAATTGGTTTTCTTGTTTTAAAAAATGGGTGTTGACGTTTATGAAATGGAATGGAATTTCTGTTGAGTTTTTTTTGTGATATGATTTAATATTGATTATAATTTCCCTTGTATTTATATTTTGTTTCAAAATAGGTTTTTAATGTTATTTAAAAATTTATATATTATTAGTGATAAGTGCAAGGCTCGGTAAGAACTTTGTGAAGTGATGTTTGATTGATTGATTGAGTATTACCTTGTTGATCCCTATTGTGTTTTTTTGATGTTATGTATATCCATGTGATTGATGGTTTAATTGATATTCATGATGTTATTTTGGGTTAGGGATCTCTATAATGGACGTTTGTGAGGTGGGAAGGATGTGATTTTATTGTTATCCTTTGGGATTTTTTATTTCCATGGGATGAAATTTCTTTTGACCATGGTCCCCATGCTTTATTTAGTCCATGATGAACCGTTGGATACTAAGTGGGATGTTATGAAACATTTAAAGGCTATTTGAGAATATTTTTTGGATAGTATCCCCTAGTTATACACATTCTTTTCTAGTGGGGGTCAATGATGAGAATTTGTTAGAATGATTAAGTTAATGAGTTGTATGACTGTTAACCTACTGGTAGTTAGTTTAACATTGTGTGTCTTTTAATTTCCCCATTAGTCTCTTGGGTGTTTCCTCTTGATATATTCTTATCATATGCATTTAATTATTTATTATCATGTGTAATGATTTATTCTTGTATGAAGATTCTTTGATGTATTTTCCCTATTGGAACTCAATCTAGATATTGATTATTATTGTTTGGTATATTTATTGTAATTCATTATGAGATTATATGAATTTTTACTCATGATAAGTTCTCTTATTTAATTTCATAAACTTTATTTGGAGGTGTTAAATATTTTAATGGAAAATAGGGGATTTTTTTTAAAAGTGATATTCTTTTTTATAAATTCTTTTGAAATGTTTTCATCCATGTAAGGGTTTATTTTTAAAAGTCATGGTTTAAAAGGAAAGAATTGATTATCCTTCTTATTTAAAATCGTGGTGTTTTTAAGGATATCTGATTTGTTTTGAATTGTCATGTTTTTGGAAAAACACTTTTATTCCATGATTTATAAATGTGCTCCGTTGAGAGAATGCAATTTATTTGGTTTTATAAATCATATAAAAACCTTCTTTATGTCGTATGTTTAAAATAATATTTTATAAAAAAATAGTAATGGATTTTTATCGATTCAATAGGAAGTGGTGGACTATGGAGTGGTTAAGTGATCATGCCAATATTATCTTAGTTGAAAGATACATTTTTAGTATCCTATATACTATTGAGTGCATTGATTTTTGAGATTAGTAATTATTTTATTACACTAGGACAGCTACTCCAATTACATATTTTTGGTAGTACCTTCCTTTAATTTCATATAATTCCCCAACAGTTTCCTTTTAAATGATTTAATTTTTACACTTAATATTTTCCTCATTCTTAAGTTGGGCGGGTAACTATAAATATTAGTGGGTGAACTAAAGCCATTGGGTGGGTGTATTTTCCTCATAAGAGAGGGAGACCGTTTTGTTGATAATTTTTTTTCTTGGTCATGTTGTTTAGCTCTTTCATTATTATCTATTTTGTTTATTTCTACCATTTTTTCATTCAGTGTGGATGTTCAAAATATAAAAATGTCATGCCATATTGTTTTCATATTTCATCCATCACATTTACTCAGATTCTTTGGAAACCCCATTCCCATGGGTGTTAATATTAGGCTAAGGAATATGTCCATAGACCCTGGAGAATCGGAACTCCATTCATGCCAGCGGTGGGCCAATTTAGACATTCATCAGACAGAAGACCTAGACCAGTTCTTTACCAATTGTATCAAATAATTGATATCATTTTTCCATAGGATATTATGAATTTGTAACTTCGTATATTATTTGGTTTATTGGTATCTGGTAAATTAGGTTTTTGGTACTCATGAGGGTGGTGTAGGGAGAGTTTGATGAGCTATTTCTTGCGTTGAGCCCTGAGTTTCCATACGCAATTTGGTTTTTCTATTTGATTATAGTTTTATATTTTATTGGAATTTTGGATTATGGTTTGATGCATATATAAATAGTGATTTGATACTCATCAGTATTTCTTGACATGACTTGGGGATTATAAGTAATGTTTTGGGATGGTGATGAAGAAGGAATTTAAAATATGGGGATGGTTCACAGGGCCTAAAAACCATTAAATAACTAAATTTCTATTTATATACACTTTTTAAAAAACAATTCATGATTAGAATATGGCCATAAATAATATACCCAATTATATAATCGTTCTACATCCCATTTTCTTTTTTTTATTTACACTACTTGACCCTTGGATTTCCAAGTGTGTGAGAGGAAAATAGGATATGATTCATTGTTATTTTTTCATATGACTGAATCTTGGGATTTAACTTTTATGATGTCTATTATTAATTCTTGATTCTATTGTTCATGTTTTTTGAATATTATTTTTTGTGTTTGGAAGAAATAGATTATATAAGATAAATGTTTTTAGTTTTAAAAAATCCTCCAATCTTATTTATAAAATAACCCAAGTTTTATAAAATGTATTGAGAAAATTGATTTCATTTTCTAATTTGGAAGCTATTTTATATGTGGATAATTTTTCTAATCACGTGCACATGGTGCCTTTAAATATAAGTTTGCTATTTTAAGGGGAACCACTGTTTTCTAAATTGGAATTTTACTCTTCATGGGTTTATTTGAATGGTGTCAATGATTTTAAAACTATATCCAAAATAAATTTGTGTATTTAATTTTCAAACATAGAATAGGATTTTGGTTTTAAAATAAGTGATGAATGATTTGAAATAAATTTTCTAAACATTTTAAAATTTATCAAGTCTGATAAGCGCTTAATGTTTAAATTGTAAAATTATTTTAGTTTAGTTTTTAATGGTAGAAATACATATTTTTAATGGTTCCTTATTATTAGAAATGGGATTTTGGTAAAACCATTTTTTGTAAATATTATTTTTTTTGTTCATTTCATGATTTAGGATATCTTTGTGTGGTTATAGGGACATGACGACACAAGAGACAATGTATTTGATTGTTTTATGTGGAGTCATCCCCCCCTAAAAGGTCTATTGTAAAAGTACAATGTTTGACTTAGGGGAACTTCCACCTTTTTTAAAAAAACAAACTAAAAGTAGAGTGGATATTGTTGTTTTATTTTTTAGTTTAATGTAATTTGTCTTTATCTAAGTAAGTGTTTTTCTAGTGGCACCTTTGGAGATTATTCCGTCTAGTAGTTTAGACTAGTTATCGTGGGCCTCAAGAGTAGATCAGTGAGGATCCATTATTCATGGATTCTCATGTTTTATATCTTTATTGTTGTTTTATAGTTAATTTTCTATCATTAAGTGTAACTGAAGGGTTTTTGGTAGTGACTCTCTTGGATGAGTGACCAGTTATAGGTTTTTGATCATTGGGTTCATACAAATTTTGTCTTGAGGAAGCCTAGACCCAACATTTTCTTTGTTTATTCTCTAGTTTCGCATTGTGGGTGGAATTCCTTTTGGGAGTAATTCATGCATCATTTATTTATGTTTGTAGATTGTCTCATATGGTTTCCCATTGTGGGTGATATTTGTTTCCTTGGACATAGAAACAACCAAGGGTGCATGTTGGGATACCTGTGGTGTAGTATAATTTTTGGTTAAGTTGTTGATTCTATTGGGATTTATTTTTCATTTGAATTAAAATGGGATGATATTCATTGGAGTTAGATCTAGACATCTTCATATGAATAATTTTACCCTCATGTTAGATCCATGTCATTTCATAATGAGGCATGTCTCGTGTTCTTGATCTCCTTGATTTTTGGACACCCTGAGTTTTATTGATATGGATTAGGGTCCATTAGGATGTTTAATTTATGTTATTTATTTGGGTTATTTTTTAAATGGTTTCTTGTCATTGGATTTTTCAATTGAGTTTTATGAATTCCCTTTGGATATTTTGATATTGTGGTTACTCAGTAACTTTATCATGTTTGTGCGAACAATTTAGTGATTTTTCCATTATTTTTTCCCATTTCTAAATGGAGGGGAGATATATTCATTGTATCCTTATATTTAGGGTTTTCCCTTTGTTTAATTTTCTGGGGTTTGTTAAAGATGATAGGTTCCTTATGGAGTCTAGTTTTATTTGATATTTGTGTTAGAATTTTTTCCCCTTTTCACCTCTACTTGGACTAGATATTTAATGGTGGTAGGAAGTGGTATGGTGAAGATTTTGTGAGACTCGAAGTTTCATTGTATTGTAAATTAATTAATTAATTTAATTAATTGTAATCCATTTTGGGATCTCAACATTTTTTTGACGAATTATACAAAAAATATGTAGGAGGCATTGTGCATGATTTTCGCATGATTTGGAGTACCTATTTATTGATCGTGCATGAGGGGTTTACCCTTAATATTATTGATTCACACTATTTGGGTATTGTTAGTGTAATGACCCGCTTTTTGAACTGGACAAAAACCTGAAGGATTTTGAACTTTTTCGATTACTGAATGGGTTGTTTTTCATACTGAGCTTTGGAACAAAATTCTGAGAGTAGAAACACTCTTTTTTGGTTTTGTGCTTAGGCAAAGGCCCGAGGATTTCCCAAGTGACTCATCAAGTTTCGGAAGCACCGGACCGGAGCTTTTAAGGGACTGCAGAGGGCGCACGATTGGCGCACGGGTTTTCAAAACCGTACGGCCCAAATCGTGCGGCCTAAATCTGGGGGCAGTGGATTGCGCACGGGTTGCGCAGGGTTTCCCAAACCGTGCTCCTAGCCTGTGCGAGGGATCTACCTTAGGCAGAGGGTGCTGCACGGTTTGGAAAACCATGCGGATCAAACCATACAGGCTAGTCTATTTAATGTTTTTGATAAAATTAAAATAAAAGAAAATGAAATAAAATAAAAACATAAAACCTAAACTAACTCTCCCTCACCCTCACTCAACCCGCACAACACACAAGGAGGGGATCCCCTTCAGCCGCGTGTGACACCCCCTTCCGGCCTCCTCTCGGTCAAGGTTCTTCCTTTGATTTCTGTACATTTCTTCATCGAATCTCCATGGGAAGCTCCCCTCTTTCTTCTCCTACCTTCCTCCAGCTTCTTTTCGACCTAACTGGTGCCCGGTGAGGTGTGACCGAACGCTCAAGGGTTTAAGGTGATCCGTTTTTCGGTTTATTCTTATTCTATGTCAGCGTAGAAGGTCTGTTGGGACTCCCTGGTTCACGTTCCGGAAACTACGGCTGAAGGTGAAGCAGTTCAGGTGCTTTCGGACCATCAGTATGGTTACGGGGTAAGAATTTCACCACTTTATTTGTTCTTCACTTGTCAAATTTGGGGCTTTTGGTGTTTATGAGTTTCCGACATGTTTCTTGTAGTGTGTTGGGTTCCGTTGTGGGGTTCTGCCTTGTTTTGGTTCACCGGCTTGGGTTCTAGGTGAGGTTTTTTTACGCTTTTGGTTTTTCATCACCTAGAATGGTTACATTAAGTGTTTTAAGGTTCCTTGTATTTATCTATTAGTGCGTTTATGGTTTTGGTGTGGTTTCGAGTCACCAAAGTCAAGGCGAATCGTCTACGTAGGCATAGGTGTGCCTATGCTCAGTGGGGGAGCAGTAGTGGCTCTTATTTAGAAAGTGCCAAGAGCCTGAGTGGATGGATGGATCCACCTGGAGGTAGGGTCCCTCTCTTTTACCTTTAAATTTAAGTAAAGCAATAGTGAGTTTAATATTTCACTGCCTTATAATTCAAATTATGCAAGTTTAGTTTCGATTAAATTCTTCTGTGAAAGTCGTGTGAATTGCAGGAATAAGATAAAAGAGGTTACTTTGTCACAAAACATACTATTTAATAATAAAACCCCTCGATCAGAGGTGCGATGTCTTCACGATAAAATGAAGCGATATACTTTTTATGATTTCCTGATATATTGTTGTGGTGCCTCTTTGATATTTTTCATGTTAACATGCTTTGTTGAGACAAAGGGAATGAAATAGTTGTGATACTTGTGTTTGGGTCAATTTTCCATGTTTAGGCAAGTTGAGTATGATGATAACCATAGTGGGATGACTTAAAACTAAATGACTTGTTCCCTCTAAAAGGTTTCAAAGGGTTAAAGAATGATAATCATATCCTCAGAGATGGAATGGTGAGACTAGGATGGAACAGACATGGGTGGTATGACCACGCCTAGGGATAACGTAATGAGCACGGATTATGTTAGTAAAATGATTATGTGAATATCTTGTTTTAGATACTTATGATGGGTCACCTTAAGTGTGAACGTTAATGTGTTTTCTCATGTGTATGTGATATGACTCTTTGAATGCTTATGTGGTAATGCCATAAGCAGTATACTATAGACGTGGTTGTATTTTGAGTGTGCACATGCTGATGCCACTTAATTAATGATAATACATGCGAGTGCATGATGAGGCCACCTAGTAATAGATACATTGTTTGATGTGAGTCATTTATACCCCATGCCACTGTTACAGTACATGTCTGGAAGGAAGGCATTCTGACCCCTTTCTAGTTGTGTTCGTTTGATGATTATGTGTCTGGATGGGAGGTAGTTATACCACATGCCAGTATTATGATTGTGACAGATGGGAAGCAGTTAAACCCCATACCAGATGAATGAATGTGATGGGCAGGAGGCATTCTTAACCCTTTCTAGTTGACTCATAGGGACGAGATGCATTCTTACCTCATGCCCGCTATTCTCTATACGTGTATGG
Source organism: Viscum album (assembly GCA_963277665.1). Lineage (NCBI taxonomy): Eukaryota > Viridiplantae > Streptophyta > Magnoliopsida > Santalales > Viscaceae > Viscum > Viscum album. Next base: position 1,626,786,390 of record OY728121.1, on the reverse strand, counting down.
AAGGGAGGCATTCTTACCCTTTTCCAGTTGACCTTTAGGGATGAGAGGGATTTGTCACGACCCGACCCTACCCGGGCTCGAGCCGCAACTACCCCAAGCCCGCCTCTATAGGCCAGGGGCTGGTGACCAGCGCCGAAGGAACAATAACTTGGGGAGGCCTTTGCCTAAGCACCTGTACACACAGACACGTAGAAAACCCAATGTAACAGTGCAGAGTAGAAGTAAAGACAATAAAAGAAAAGGAAATGGAAACTGCTATATAAATACCACAAAGTGCATCAACCTCTACAAGTACAAAGTACAAACTGAAAAGAAAATGGGAAAAACATGCGCCCAACCAAAAAGTGCCACAACCCGGTAATAGGTAAACAAAAGAAACTACTGATGGGTCTCCCACCTGGAACCTGACCACGACCACCGCATGCGGTCCAAGCTCCCAAGCTCCTACGCTCTACTGAAGTCACGCTCCACCTGTCCGTCGTCTGCAAGGTCACACCAAGTGCGGGAAAAGCCCAAGCAGGGGTGAGTATAAAAATACTCAGTAGGATACCCCGACGGCTCGAGGGAGCAACAAAAGGAGGTACCGAAGGGGGAGCAGTAGAGAGAACATAAAATTAAAGGAGTACAACAGGGAGTGTAGTAAAGATTCCAGCTCAACCCAACAAGAGGAAAGAAGGTAAACTCATCCAGAAATAAGGAGTAGGAAACGTTGAGAATGTGAACTTCTCGTCGAGTCTTCGCTACCTATAGTAGGAGAGTATACTCGTCCAACCATGAGAAGCTAGACACGGAAAGAACGTGTCATACCCTGCGCGTCTTCGCCTCTCCTGGAAGGAGTGTAGCCAAACCCAAGAAGTGGGTGCTGGTAACAAGGTATATACATATGTATGCTCTGTCAAGAATCCCGAACAAACTCGTAAGTGGATCTCCGTCCCATATATCAGCCCATGAAATATTAGCCAACAGTCATAGAAGTAACACCATCGATGCCTAGCATCCCGCACGTCTGCCCCGAACCGCAAGCCATGGGGCTCAATCACCACACCTTGACACTATCCGCATTGGGAGGAACTGACTCGTCCGCACAGTTTTAGGTCGTGTCACAAGAACGCATCTCGGTGGGGGGAAAGTGACCCCCGTAATAGAGAGTTCTGGGGGAACATCAACCAAAACTCGTCACTGCCCCGCAGTCGAGAGGTCTGCCCAAAGTCGACAGGCATCCCCCTGCCCAGCCCCGCTGGAGGATCCCTGGAAGTCAACGGGTTCCCACTACAGGGATACCCGGAAAGTCGACGGGTGCCTCACTGCCCAGTCCCGTAACAGGGTAATCCACTAGAGGGTGACCAGGCTAAAGTCGGTGACGGGACCACTGCCCAACCCATCTGGAGGTAACCCGGCATCGGGGACCACTGCCCAGCCCAGCTGGAGGTAAGCCCGACATCGGGGACCACTTCCCATCCCAGCTGGAGGTAAGCCCGACATCGGGGACCACTGCCCAGCCCCGCTGGAGGTAAGCCCGGAACTGCTCTGGCCATCCCTGTTGGATGGTACTTCTCGGTAAACACCACTGTACTGGCCATCCCTGCTGGATGGTAATCCCCTGGCGAGCCCTGCTCGATACAACCTCAGCCCTGCTGGAAACAACCTCAGCCCTGCTGGAACAACCTCAGCCATTCTGGAAACAACCTCAGCCCTGCTGGAAACAACCTCTGCCCTACTGGAACAACCTCAGCCCTGTGGGAAATAACCTCAGTCCTGCTGGAAACAACCTCAGCCCTGATGGCACAACCTCCTGGGTAGAGGATCGGTGCCCGCGTAAAGTGTTGGTCACACCAAAACCACAAGCTCTACCAGGGAACACGAAACAACGGGAGAAACTCCCCAGGCCTCACAAGGAAATCCCGCTCCAATCCGCTGAGTCACTGTCGAAGCGGACCGAGACACCTCATCCCATAAAGTGGGGAAAACACCCACGTTGTACAAACACCCGTAGTCGCAGACGGTGTCGCAGTCCGGTGAAAGGGAACAGTACTGAAACCCCTCATAGCCAAAGAAGCAGAGGAACCAAACCATCTCTTCCGGCCAAACCATTGAGCACAAGACCAGGGGAGACCGCCCAACCCTGCTGGTCAGACAAAAGAGAACCAGGCCAGGGGAAACTCCGCCCTGCTTGTCAAACAGAAGAGCACAAAGCCAGGGGAACACTCCACCCTGCTGGTCAAACAAATGAGCAAAAAGCCAGGGGAACACTCCACCCTACTGGTCAAACAAACGAGCGCAGAGGGACCCTCTACATCGTGAGAGGTCTAAGTATGCAAAGCAGATCATGGCACGCATGTGGGGACCACTTGACATGTGGCCCCAATTCAACCCCAACTGAGCGCACAAACATCCTCAGGTACGGACAACCACATGTACCTCCAATCGCTCCCGTATACTCCCGGAGTATACCTCATTCCAGCCCAAATGATATCGTTCACACGACACCCAGCATCAACGTGAAGGCATGACGTAACAACTCCACCTCAAAGGCCCATGCATGGCTGACCACATCTCGTGAACCATTTGTATCACTCTCCCAAGAGTGCGCGATCACACGCCAAGGGTTTGCTACAACAAGGTAGGGCGAACCACCACTAGAGCACCTTCCACATTCCACATTCAACAAGATCACGCAAGAGGCTCCTCAAAACCCAACGGATCGCACCGTTGTAATCCTCGCGAAAAAACACGCGAGATCGACTACTTACTCTCCTCAAACGGATATCCGACGAAAAAGTCACCAACACCGCCTCACGCCCGAACGGCGTCCCGTGATCCCGAGCCCCGGCCCCGAAAACAGTCGGGCGCATCGCACCATTGCGAACCCATCGGGAAAACACGTAAAAGCACTACTCACTTGAGTGCAATGGATATCCAGAGAAAAAGACACATCCCGGTGCACCGCACACAAGCGGTGCCACGTGGGACTCGCCACCCTGTCCTGAAACTCAAAGAACGGATCGCACCGTTGTGATCCTCTCGAAAAAGTACACAAAATGGACTACTCACTTGTCCAAAACGGTCGCCCGGTGATAAAGCTGGAAATCACCGTCAACTCCCGAAACGGCCCTCGCGGGGCCCGCACCATCATGCGGAATTACATCAAGAAGACTGCGCCAACGCGTTTCCCTTGGAAAAACACCCAACATCGACTACTCGAACGCCCCGAACGGACGTCCGAGGAAAAAGTCTCTACTAGCTGCACGCAGGTCAAAAGACGGGTCGCGGGGCCCACACATCATCTTCGGCATCAATGCCTGAAACCAACTTGGAAGCCTCCGCCTCGATGCCAGGGTCCCAACGCCACTGACAGCGCTCAAAACGGACGTCGGACGCGTCCGTGCCGTCCAAAACAAGAATCCTGGGAAAAACGCTCGTCCACATAAGGACGCGTCGTGCCTCAGCGGACCCTCGTTTTGGGAATTAAAAATTCCCGAAATCATTTCAAAACGACTGCCTCGTCAATATGGTCTCACCGCCGTAGATGGCACTCAAAACGGACAACCGTAGCGGAAAGTACGGGTGTCCGAACACCGAGGGGCAAAACCCTTGGGGCTGGACCGGCCTGTCCGCCCGGCCTGGGCCGGCCCGCGGCTTGGCCGCGTGGCCGGTCGTGGCCACCGCATGAAGACCCGTGCGGCACGGGTCTTGGTCGCCGCATAGGGGTCGCGCGACGCGACCCCGCGGTCGCCGCTCCCTGGTGACTGTGCCTCGCCGGGTGCTCCGCCAGACACCCTGGCCGACGCCCGAGCTCCCCGCTGGACACCCGCTGCCGCGCCCCGCGGACATCCCGACGGACATCCCGCCGTGCCCCGCGCTTCCGCTGGACACCCTGCTACCGCGCCCAGCGCCTCCACCGGACACCCACGGACACCCCTGCCGCATCGTCCGCCCTCGCCGCGCCGCCGCTCGAACCCGCCGAAAACCGAAAACCCGCAAAGTTCGGCGGATCATTGCGGATGCCACGGAGCTCGGAATTTGAATCCGAAAGATGCGTTGGAAAGGTAATTAACTATAATATGTATTAATGTGCTTCGTTCGAAAATCCAACAGAGTTTCAAAAAAATTAATCGAGTTCGAAGTAGGTTCGGTGAATGAAAACGCAAACGACAAATCCTACCTCGCGGGGCTTCGCCCGAAGCTTCGCGACGATCCGCCGGCCACCACGCCTCGCCGGAGCTGTCTCACCAGAGTCTCTCTGGAGATGGAGGAGGAGAGGGAGAGGAGGGGCTTCCAGGGGGGAAGGGGTAGGAGAAGAGGGAGGGGGGGTGTTAAGCGTTTAAATAGAAAACGCTTAACCACCCGCCCGTCAGCCCGAACCCGAACTCCCGACGGGGTCGAGGTTAAGCCTCCACTAGGGTAAACAACACCTCCCGAGAACAATGGAGGTCTCGGAATTTTAATCCGAGATCCCGTTCAAAATTAATAAAATTTAACGTCTGAGGCCGCTAAATTACGAAAACGCCCCTGGAGCCATTTTCACAAATGGCCCGCACCCGCGAAACTTATACCCCTCCTAGGGTAAATGGCACATTCTGAACACAACAGTTCCCTCGGTTTCCCAATCCGAGCCACCGTTTAAGAGATACCCTAGTTTCACCATTAAACGAATAAATTAATTACTTTATTTATCCGTTGAACGTTCCGGGAGCGGGCGAGGGGTCCAAACATCCCACACCGACAAGTTTTATGTCATTCCTAGGGTAAAAACCCCATTTCGGACCCATCTGTACACTCGGATCTCTGATCTGGAACTCCATTAAGGAGTTATACCTTTTATTTGGCGATTCCAGTGTGAACGCACTGAAGATTTAATTCCGGCCACTCCGGGGCTCGGAATCGCACGCCGTCTGAAGGCGCTGCTCTAGAATATCATCAAGAATATTCCAATGTCTTTCACAGAAAAAACCGGGTTCTTACATCATTCCCTCCTTCAAGATTTTCGTCCTCAAAAAGAAAAACTAGGGAGCAACACAGGGTACTAAGCCCACACCTGGCTTTCCCATACCCAGAAGAACCCATGCTCAACTCTGTGCCACCGCACACAGACCAAAGGATTGATCTGTTCATGCGGGGTCGGCCCTTGCCAATGTTGTGCACCCACTCCAGACTTTGGGGTTAGGGCAAGGTGGTAGGAAACCTCTCCATCCCTTTGCACGGTCTCACACGGCCCGAAGGCCCTCGGGGGTAGATCACCTCCCCGGTCAGACCTCTACGTCGCACGTCACGACTGGAATCACCGCCCGCACCTGAAACAAGGCCCGATGATTCCCTTCTTCAGAATATCCATATGGTGAAACAGCCAAGGATATCTGGTCACACAAGGTTCCACAGTCGATGCTCTCTTACACGCTCAAAAGGCGAAAGAGTCAACACCATCGACTAAAGGAAAAGGTCTCACACCTTTTTCGTTACCAACACAGGGTCACACCCGACGCCCTGCGTCACCCTGGTAACACATCAAACAAGGAATAGGGAGGAAAGAAGATCACACACAGAGTCTAACAATTCTACTGCACAAAGATAGAAGAGCTGTAGATCATTTCTCATATCTCCTCATGCTCTGCAGGATCGTAGACATCCAAAGCTCGCGGATGCCCGTGGTCCCAACTGTCAGCTCCTGGAGCCTGACGTGGACCCCCTAGTGGTGATGGGAAGACCTCGTAACGTCGTCCCCCACTACCAGCTCCCCCCACTCCTCTTCTAGCACCACCTCTCTGGGTACTACTCCGATCACGGCGCTGCCTCCATCATGGTGGTGCACCTGCTGCCTGCCCGAAGCTCCCAGCAACTCGGGTCGGGCAGTCTCGTGCCAATTGACCTCGCCCGTCACAAGCATAACACCGACTCTCTCTAGGCTGCACTGGTGCCCTCCGGCGCCACTGTGGTGTACGACCACGCCCCTGAGATCGGTTGTCAGAACGCCACCTGCGTCGAGGTCCTGCTTGCTGACACCCACTAGCTGCGGCAGACGTCTCGGCTCCAACGTGCCTGCTACCACCACCAACACTAGAACGCGACAGAAATCCCTCTGTCACCCGCGCATGCTCTAGCACCCCAGCATATGTGGAAATTCCCAAAGGTACTATGACAGCACGAATCTCTCGGCGGAGACCCTGCTCAAACTTCCGCGCTAGGAGGTTGTCGTCACGGACCAAGTCCAGGTAAAAGCGTGCACGGTCTGCAAAGCTAGCCGCGTACTCGGCCACCGTCATACCTCCCTGCTGAAACTGAAGGATCTCCTGAATCCGAACGGAGCGCAAGCCAGAGGGGTAAAACTCCTCACAAAACATCAACTGAAATTCGTCCCACGAAAGTGACGACTCGTCAAGAAACTGAGTCACCAGACTCCACCAACGCCAAGCTGCTCCACGAAAAGGGTGGCTGCCAAAGCCACTCTCTGATCTGCCGGCGTTTGCACAAGCCTGAAAAGGAGAACCACTGCCTCGAGCCAACCCTCTACTGCCTGAGGGTCTGGCTCACCACTAAAACTCAGTGGTCTCTTCCACTGGAACTCACGGAGCGCGCTCAACCTGCGCTCCAGCTCAGCCTGCTCTGCTAAAACTGCCTGCTGCTCAACAGGTGGGGGTGCTGCTACCAGCCCACCTGGAGAAAGGGGCTTGCATGATGGGTCCTGGACTATGGCCTCGTAGCTCACAGAGTCGTTGTTACAAACCAAAGCTGGTATCCTGGCCGGATGTCCTCACGGAGACATCCTGAAAATTATCAAGGAGTGCCGCGGTCAGATGAGCATATATGTATATACCAAAAACAACAACGATGGGGAGTTGACTCAAGAAGGACAGTCAAGACTCAGTCATATGTGATGCACAACCAAATTTCCCTAAAACAAGTGTCTCAGCATGCCGAGTCGACAAGCGGGTTATCAAGGTCCTGGTGAATGGATACGTCGGCCGCCGCACCATCACTGGACTCCCTGGCCTGAGAGCCGCTCTCGAGACACATTAACATTTTTGCCCTAAATCCCAACCAATTCCTCTTTCAGGGACGTCCGCACAACATCCCAAGGAACGAAACACCTTTGATACCACTTGGTCACAACCCGACCCTACCCGGGCTCGAGACGCAACTACCCCAAACCCGCCTCCAAAGGCCAGGGGCTGGCGACCAGCGCCGAAGGCACAATAACTCGGGGAGGCCTTTGCCTAAGAACCTGTACACACACACACACAGAAAACTCAATGTAACAGTGCAGAGTAAAAGTAAAGACAAGAAAAGAAAAGGAAAGGGAAACTGCTATATAAATACCACAAAGTGCATCGACCTCTACAAGTAAAAAGTACAAACTGAAAAGAAAAGGGGCAAAACACGCGCCCAACCAAAAAGTGCCACAACTCGGAAACAGGTAAACAAAAGAAACTGCTGATGGGTCTCCCACCTAGAACCCGGCCACGACCACCGCACGCGGTCCAAGATCCCAAGCTCCTACGCTCCACTGAAGTCATGCTCCACCTGTCCGTCGTCTGCAAGGGCACACCATGTGCGGGCAAAGCCCAAGCAGTGGTGAGTATAAAAATACTCAGTAGGATACCCTGAAGGCTTGAGGGAGAAACAAAAGGAGGTACCGAAGGGTGACCTGTAGAGCGAATAGAAAAGTAAAGGAGTACAACAGAGAGTGCAGTAAAGAGTCCAGCTCAACCCAACAAGAGGAAAGAAGGTAGACTCATCCAGACACAAGGAGCTGGAAACAGTGAGAAGATGAACTTCTCGTCGAGTCTTCGCTACCTATAGTAGGAGAGTAGACTCATCCAACCATGAGAAGCTAGACACGGAAAGCACGTGGCATACCCCACGCGTCTTCGCCTCTCCTGGAAGGAGAGTAGCCAAACCCAAGAAGTGGGTGACGGTAACGAGGTATATACATATGTATGCTCTGTCAAGAAGCCCAAACAAACTCGTAAGGGGATCTCCGTCCCATAGCTCAGCCCAAGAAAGAGTAGCCAACAGTCCCAGAAGTAACACCATTGATGCCTAGCATCCGGCACATCTGCCTCGAACCGCAAGCCAAGGGGCTCAATCACCACACCTGGACACTATCCACTTTGGGAGGCACCGACTCGCCCGCATGGTTTTAGGTTGCATCACAAGGACACCTCTCGGTGGGGGAAAGTTCTCCCCGTACATGAGAGTCCTGGGGGAACGTCAACCACAACTCGTCACTACCCCGCAGTCGAGAGGTCTGCTCAAAGTCGACAGGCGCCCCCCTGCCCAGCCCTGGTGGAGGATCCCTGGAAGTCAACGGGTTCCCACTACAGGGATACCCGGAAAGTCGACGGGTGCCTCACTACCCAGTCCCGTAACAGGGTAATCCACTGGAGGGAGACCCGGCTAAAGTCGGCGACGGGACCACTGCCCAGCCCAGATGGAGGTAACCCGACATCGGGGACCACTGCCCAGCCCAGCTGGAGGTAAACCCGGCATCGGGGACCACTTCCCAACCCAGCTGGAGGTAAGCCCAACACCGGGGACCACTGCCTAGCCCCGCTAGAGGTAAGCCCAGAACTGATCTGTCCATCCCTGTTGGATGGTATTTCTTGGTAAACACTACTGTACTGGCCATCCCTGCTGGATGGTAATCCACTAGCGAGCCCTGCTCGATACAACCTCAGCCCTGCTGGAAACAACCTCAACCCTGCTGGAACAACCTCAGCCCTGCTAGAAACAACCTCAGCCATATTGGAAACAACCTCAACCCTGCTGGCACAACCTCAGCCCTGCTGGAAACAACCTCAGCCCTGCTGGAAAAAACCTCAACCCTGCTGGCACAACCTCCTGGGTAGAGGATCAGTGCCCGCGTAAAGTGTTGGTCACACCGAAACCAAAAGATCTACCAGGGAACACGGAACAATGGGAGAAACTCCCTAGGCCTCACAAGGAAATCCCGCTCCAATCCGCTGAGTCACTGTCGAAGCGGACCGAGACACCTCATCCCAGAAAGTGGGGAAAACACCCACGCTGTACAAACACCCGTAGTCGCAGACGGTGTCGCAGTCCGATGAAAGGGCACAGTACTGAAACCCCTCACAGCCAAACAAGCAGAGGAACCAAACCATCTCTGCCGGCCAAACCATCGAGGACAAGACCAGGGGGAGACCGCCCAACCTTGCTGGTCAGACAAAAGAGAACCAGGCCAGGGGAAACTCCACCCTACTGGTCAAACAGATGAGCACAAAGCCAGGGGAACACTCCACCCTGCTGGTCAAACAAACGAGCACAAAGCCAGGGGAACACTCCACCCTACTGGTCAAACAAATGAGCATAGAGGGACCCTCTACGTCGCGAGAGGTCTAAGTACGCAAAGCAGATCATGGAACGCATGTGGGGCCCACACGACGTGTGGCCCCAAGTCAACCCCAACTGAGCGCACAAACATCTTCAGGTACGAACAACCACATGTACCTCCAAGTGCTCCCATATACTCCCGGAGTATACCTCATTCCAGCCCAAAGGCTATCGTTCACACAGCACCCAGCGTCAACGCGAAGGCGTGATGTAACAACTCCACCTCAAAGGCCCAGGCATGGCTGACCACATCTCGTGAACCATTTTTATCACTCTCCCAAGAGTGCGCGACCACACGCCAAGGGTCCGCTACAACAAGGTAGGGAGAACCACCACTAGAGCACCTTCCACATTCCACATTCAACAAGATCGTGCAAGAGGCTCCGCACAACCCAACGGATCTCACCGTTGTAATCCTCGCGAAAAAACACGTGAGATCGACTACATACTCACCTCAAACGGATATCCAACGAAAAAGTCACCAACACTGCCTCACGCCCGAACGGCATCCCGTGATCCCGAGCCCCGGCCCCGAAAACAGTCGGGAGCATCACACCATTGCGACCCCCTTGGGAAAACACGTCAAAATCACTACTCACTTGAGTGCAACGGATATCCGGAGAAAAAGACACATCCCGGCGCACCGCACATGAGCGGTGCCACGTGGGACCCGCCACCCGATCCCGAAACTCAAGGAACGGATCGCACTGTTGCGATCCTCTCGAAAAAGTACACGAAATGGACTACTCACTTGTCCAAAACGGTCACCCGGTGATAAAGCTGAAATCACCGTCAACTCCCGAAACGGCCCTCGCGGGGCCCCCACCCTCGTGCGGAATTACAGCAAGCAGACTATGCCAACGCGTTGCCCTCGGAAAAACACCCAACATCGACTACTCGCACGCCCCGAACGGACGTCCGAGGAAAAAGTCGCTACTAGCTACACGCAGCTCAAAAGATGGGCCGCGGGGCCCGCGCCTCATCTTCGTCATCAACGCCTGAAATGACCCTGGAAACCTCCGCATCAATGCCAAGGTCCCAACGCCACTGACGGCGCTCAAAACGGACGTCGGACGCGTCCGCACCGTCCAAAACAAGAATCCCGGAAAAAACGCTCGTCCACATAAGGACATGTCGCGCCTCAGAGACCCCTTGTTTCGGGAATTAAAAATTCCCAAAACCATCTCAAAACGACCGTCTCGTCAATACGGTCCCACCGTCGTAGACGACACTCAAAACGGACACCCGTAGCGGAAAGTACGGGTGTCCGAACACCGAGGGGCAAAACCCCTGGGGCTGGACCGGCCTGGGCCAGCCCGCGGCTTGGCCGTGCGGCCGGTCGCGGCCGCCACGTGAAGTCCCGCGTGGCGCGGGTCTTGGTCGCCGCACAGGGGTCGCGCGATGCGACCCCTCGGTCGCCGCTCCCTGGCGACCGTGCCTCGCCGGGTGCTCCGCCAGACACCTTGGCCGATGCCCGAGCTCCCCGCCGGACACCCGCTACCGCGCCCCGCGGACACCCCGACAGACATCCCGCAGCGCCCCGCGTTTCTGCCGGACACCCTGCTGCCGCGCCCAGCGCCTCCACCGGACACCCGCGGACACCCCTGCCGCGCCGTCTACCCTCGCCGCGCCGCCACTCGAACCCGCTGGAAATCGAAAACCCGCAAAGTTCGGCGGATCATTGCGGATGCCACAGAGCTCGGAATTTAAATCCGAAAGATGCATTGGAAAGGGAATTAACTCTACTACATATTCATGGGCTTCGTTCAAAAATCCTATAGAGTTTCAATAAAATTAATCGAGTTCGAAGTAAGTGCGGTGAATGAAAACACAAACGACAAATCCTACCTCGCGGGGCTTTGCCCGAAGCTTCGCGACGATCCGCCGGCCACCACGCCTCGCCGGAGCTGTCTCACCTGAGTCTCTCCGGAGATGGATGAGGAGAGGGAGAGGAGGGGCTGCCAGGGGGGAAGGGGTAGGAGAAGAGGGAGGGGGTGTGTTATGCGTTTAAATAGAAAACGCTTAACCACCCGCCCGTCAGCCCGAACCCGAACTCCCGACGGGGTAGAGGTTAAGCCTCCCCTAGGGTAAACAACACCTCCCGAGCACAACAGAGGTCTCGGAATTTTAATCCGAGATCCCATTCAATAGTTATAAAATTTAACGTCTGAGGCTGCTAAATTACGAAAATGCCCCTGGAGCCATTTTCACAAACGGCCCGCGCCCGCGAAACTTATACCCCTCCTAGGGTTAATGGCACATTCCGAACACAACGGTTGCCTAGGTTTCCCAATCCGAGCCACCGTTTAATAGATACCCTAGTTTCACCATTAAACGTATAAATTAATTAATTTATTTATCTGTTTAACATTCCGGGAGTGGGCGAGGGGTCCAAACATCCCGCGCCGACAAGTTTTATGTCATTCCTAGAGTAAACACCCCATTTCGGACCCATAAGTACACTCGGATCTATGATCTGGAACTCTGTTTAGGAGTTATGCCATTTATTTGGTGATTCCAGTGTGAACGCACTGAAGATTTAATTCCGGCCACTCCGGGGCTCGGAATCGCACGTCGTCTGAAGGCGCTACTCTGGAATATCATCAAGAATATTCCAAAGTATTTCACAGAAAAAATCAGGTTTATACAGGATTATTACCTCATGCCAGCTAATCTTACTAATGGGCGGGAGGCATTAATACCCCACGCCATCTATGATCTAAATTCTTATTAATATATATATATATATATATATATATATATATATGGTGACATGTTCAGGATACTTTACTGATAACAAGGTAAAGCTGGTATAACCATCAGGTGTCCCTTGGGAACCTGGACGGGTGTTACTTATGTAATTCTGCTTACTTTTTTATCTGTACCTTCTCATTGTTTAATTATTATAAACTGTCTGGAATGGGTTATACACCAGTGGTGCTGGCCTTTTGAGATTTATATCTCACACCCAACTCAGGACTCCATTACACTGGGGTACTCGAGTATACCTTCTTGCTTGCAGGACCTAGGTTGTGTGTTCTTCTGTTTGTACCTGAGGAGTTAGGAGAGGACCAAGCGGGAGATTGGGATTCTCAGGAGAACATCGTTGAGCTTTGTTGCCTTTTCTTTTTGTATTGTTTTAAAATCATTCTCTATTGTTTACTTCTCTCATAACTGTATCGTCATCTGTACATGAATGAAATGTAAACTGGTGTTTTCCGCCTTGTATAAAATGGTTATTACCTGTCTTTTTCTTCTATATTTCAACTATATACTACTTCCAATATTAGATATTATTTACTCTGATAATACCCTTGTGTTACTCTGATTTGAGGGTATAGTATCCCCATTATCACCTCCCGTGACCCTTGCTGCTAGTCGGCAGCCTCTAGCGTACATGGAGATGTGCTTGAGGCCATGTGACCCACTGGTCCAGCCACCGGTTCGATGGTAAGCCAGGGAAATATGTTTCAAAGTGGTATAAGAGGTGTTTCTATCCTTTTCCTTACTATTTTGGGTCGGTAGATAGGTGATTAGGAAAGTGTCAGCACTTGGCTAATAGCTGTGCTTGGGACTGATCACCCCACGTACAGAAAATGACCAAGTGGCTAGGGATGGGAATCGTGGTTCAAGTTGTTTTGCTATTACTGTTGATATGATTTCACCTTGAGTTATTGTTGTATTTCTGATGCATATGGTTTATAAAATTCCTAGAAGTTTACCCTTGGCCTGATATGGCAAGAAAGCTGCATTGCATGCATCAAATTAGGCATATAAGAAATTAAGACACCATGAAAGGTTCCATTCCATGTAGTTGCATTAGTAATTGCCTGCTGATCTGATTCTGTGCTTTGATTGATATGCCTTGCTTCTATGATATAACATGATGTGTGTTTACTTCTTGTGAGAACATGCTAGTTTATGTTTTAACATGTGGATATTTTCATGGGCTAAAAAGATTTGTTGTGATTATGATGGGAGCCGATTTTGAGTTGTAAGGTGTATGGGCACCTTACAACTGGGAAGGGGTAACCTGTATATTAAAACCATTCTGAGCATGATATAAATAAGGTGTAGTTATTTTGATAAAAATGTAAATCTATTGAAATTAAAATGATAAATTAAATTGGTTTTGATTAAAAAGGGGATACAAATTCCAATTTGTAATGTGTATGGGTGCTTTACAGGTTGGTACATGTCCAACCATATAATTGGGTCATTACATGTGAGCATGTTAAATTATGGGTTGCAATCTGGTTTTGATAAAAAGGGGAGTCAATTGTCAATCCATGAAGTGTATGGGTGCTTCAGGAATTGGAAAATGACAACCTGTATTAAATATAAAGTCTTTCTATGTTGTGATATGATTAAATGGGAAATATTTCCTAATTTCAAATTGAAAGGTTTTAGATAAATGTTTAATGTGTAACTGGAACTGAATATGTCAGTTGAAAAGTGTTGTATGAGATAACCTGGTTGGGGTGTTTGAATTTTAAAAGGAATTTAGTAACTTCTTTGGGGTTTCTTTTTGAAGAACCCAGGATGGATAAACTGGGACCCTCATAGGTCGCCCTTTTCTTAAAATGGTGTTGTTTTTCTCAATTTATTGGTAAATACAGGATGTCTGTGAATGTTTTATGTTCTTAAAAGGATGTTTTTGTAAAACTTTCTAGTTTTCTTGATGTGTGGTTGATGTTTTTTAAATGGTTTGAGTTTAAATGGGGTAAAGTGTTAAGGGCTTGGTAATGAAAACCATGGTGGTGCGTTGAAACCGTAGTGTAAGGGGTAGTTTTGATATTCTCATCGTGTTTCGATGGAACGGGACCATAGGTGTTTCCCATGGGTGTTGTTCCCTTAGAGATGTTTTGATGGTTGGATTTTGATTCTAAAGACTTTGTTTCACATGACTCAGTGTTAGGGTCGATTTTTTATCATCGTAAGGGGCTATCCTATGGTTGGTGGCACCCTTAGCATTTTCACACCATGCTTGTACCGTGAGTTTTCTAACGTGAGGTGTTGTTTGGGTGATATTGTCCCTTATTGGACTCTTGATTTTCTAATTACAACCTTGTTCGGATGGGTGGTCATTGGGTTTTGACATTCGTTGCGGCTTCGGGTTATCTCCTCAGTAGAGTGGCCCGACCATAAAGAATTGTTTCGTCCCAATGTTCGGGATGGATTTCGAATGACTTGTGTGTTTTGACACGCTGGTTTCCTTGTTTTGGATCTTTTTCGTTTGTTTGGTGATGTGATTGTGGTGGAGGAGCATTACACGGTCGGTTGCGGTGTTTGTGTACTAGCGCTCTTATGCTCGGTTGGGTTATAAAATTTCCCTTCAGCCACTAGGACACTCATAAGGTTGGGAGCGCGTCGCGTCGAATCTAGTAAAAGTGTCCTTTCGCATGGAATGGATGATTCTTGGAATGGCTTTGGAAATGGGTTGGTCATTCCTGAATACCTATGAGAAATGAAAGTTTAAAATGTGTGGATGTGTCAGCAGGTGAAGCCGGGTTATTTCCTTGAAGTCGACTAGTTGAAATTTGACTATTCTTCCTTCTAGTTGCCTGGTATAATTACCTGGAATCTGTTCCAACCTCTTGGTCTATTATGTTTAGCAATGGGCATGTCTCATATCTTGTCCTTGTTCAAGATGCTCTAAGAGAGCTTTAGTATTATCTTCTCTAATGCATTAAAGACGTTGGGCTTGATTGGATGGTTCTCTTTCGGTATTGCACGCGAGATGCGTGGAATTATTTTGTGGTTTGATCTTGGATACATAATCGGAAGTCAGGTGTAGGCTTTGGTGAATGTGTTTTTGCTAAACGTAAAGGTTCCTTAGAGAAAGGCATTGTGGTTATGTTTGAAATACGTCAGCCATTTAGGCCGAGCGTTCTTGTAAATAGTCAGAAAGAGATGGATTGACTCGGGGTTCTTGTTTAATGTCTACAGTCGGTGATGTTATGATTGTATGTCTCTGAGTATGATATACTCTATGATACCAAATTTAGGGTCAAAATAAGAATGAGATTCTTAGATACAAGAGGGGGGTGAATTGTACCTTTTAAAAATTCCATAAAGAATTTTTTAGGATGGTTATGTTTAACAAAGATAAACAAGATAATTCCCAAGACCTCTATATGTTCTAATCATTTGCTGGATTCTGGAAAAGTGATTCTGAAAATGAAACTTAACCAAAAGTTACAAAGATTAATATTATACCTTAAAGCGTATAGAATATAACTAAATCAGAGTATAAGTAAGGAAGTATAAAAAAGTTATACTTTCCTTAGAAATAAAAAATTCAGCGGAAAAAAAGTAGTAAAACTACAAGTAACAAACAATAACTCTTTTAACCCAAAGATAAGGGTATCCAAAAACCTTGGATAAAGGTACCTTGATTTATACTTTCAAGAAAGTCTGTCTTAACCACACCAGGTTAAGCACCCGATACGAAGATCAGAGTCTGTATTACAATCCTCGCAAGCCCTCAACTATCAGGTTATCGGCACCTCTTTCTTCCTCAGCAAGGAATCTCTAAACTTCAAGGTGTTGGAACCTCTGTCTTCCTATCCCCAGAAGCCCTCGATTGTAATCACCAAAAATCAGAGTCACACGAAGCAAATCTGCACAAGGAAAATTTTGAACAAGCCGTTCAAACTTTCTGTACGAATCTTTTAGAGTTGATAAGAGCCTCTATCTCTCTAGAAATCACTTCAACAACATGTAAGCACAAGTTGTGTCAAAGTTCAGTTCTATATCGAGCTCGTTCAAATGAGCTTCTATTTATAGGTGAATCTTCAATGGTCGGCTCCCTCCTCCAACGGTCATATTTTTCCTTGAATTTAGGAGGGACCTATACACGTGTCACTCAACCAACGGTTAGTCAATAACTGAAAGCAAGACATCATTTTGTAATGAAACAAGTGTAATCATAACTAAAATTGATTGTCAGAATTTAAGCAAATAAAAGTTTGGAGTCTAACCAAAATGGAATTAGGAGTCTATAATAAAGATATATTAGGATTCTATTTTATAGGAATTCAGAACATTAATTCCGTAGAAATATGGAGTCTGAATTTCTAAAAAAATTCAGATTTTGGTTTCAGTAGAATTCAGAATCTGAACTTACAAAGTTTGGAGTTGAACGTATAAAGGTTCGAAGTCGAACTAGTAAAATTTCAGAGTCAATCTAGTAAATGTTCGGAGTTGATCTCATAGAAGTTCGGAGTCGAACTCATAGAAGTCAGGAGTGGAACTCATAGAAGTTATAAGTGGAACTCATAGAAGTTCAGAGTCAAACTCATAGAAGTTCAGAGTCGAACTCGTAGGAGTTCAGAGTCAAACTCATAGAAGTTCAGAGTCGAACTCATAGAAGTTCGGAGTCAAACTCATAGAATTTCGGAGTCGAACTTAATGATATTTCATATCCCGAATTCAGAATTGAACTTTATTAGAGTTTGTATCCAGAACTCGGAGTGGAACTTCATTAGAGTTCGTATCCAGAATTCGGAGTGGAACTATATGAGAGTTTGTATCCAGAATTCAGATCCTAAAACAGAATACTTCAAATATAAGTATTTTACGATTCCAAGGTTTTTTGAATGTGAATCCTATTTTTATACTTAAGAAAAATATTGATATGTATAAGGAAATCTGGGTAAGGGTAAATTTCTTTAAGGAAAATTTCCTTAGATAAGTAATATATGGATTTTCTTAAGTATAATGTGTTTGTGATTTTCAAAATAATAAGGAATGGAAAAGTCATAAGGAAATATTTATTGACTCAAAAATCTCCCCCTTTTAGGAAAGCACAAACAACCTTACGAAAAAGAAATATAAGGACTTAGAAAAAAATTTCATTATACATTAAAACCTATCTCCCTTTGTTCATGTATGATGATGAATACAACTAACTCCCCTTAAGGCTTAGGAACTCTAAGGATTGAATTCTGAATTTTCAGAATGGAGTTTTCATTATCATGGGAATGAAGAACTTCGTAATGAGAAACTCCCACTTAATTTAGGATAGTTCTTCTCTTAGAAATTTTTCTTCGCCATTTTAAATTTCTCCTTATCCCCTTTTTAGTAGTTCTTTTTTCCTTCCCCCCCTTTGTGATTTTCAAAAAGAATTTCAGGGAATGGAAATGAAATTTGGTACCTGAAATATTTGTAAAGATATTCATGAAAAAAAAAGAAACCATATTTCTATTATAATTATATGAATCTTTACAAGGAATATAAAATGCAATAAAAGATCAGATTGAGTCTATTTGTCTTATTTTTTCCTTTGGGATCAGCTTCTTCAAGAGGGTTTTCAGCTTCTTCAAATCTTTCTAATCCTCCTCAAATTGCTTCTCCAATGATTTTATCCTTTCATCTTGAGCTTTCAAGGCCTCAGAGTTTTCCTTAAGAACTTTATCTTTCTTTAAAATATTTTCTTTGAGCTCAATCCGGAGATCTCTATCCCTTTTAAAATTTTGAGCAAGAGTGTTAACCTTCCCATTCCAGTCCTTCACTTGTTGATTCTGAGAATTTTTCTCAAGGTTCATCTTTTCTTGAAGATTCTTAATCTTGGAATCCTCAGTGTCAAAAGAATATTTAACATCATTCTGAAAACGATCAAACTCGACCAAGTCATCATCAACATTCTTAGACCACAAAGTGATTTTGCGGCATGATTTACTGTGGACATCATAATTGATAAGGAAATTTCTATGATTTATTTCAATATTCACACACTTATTCATCACTATAGATAAGGATTCTGACTTCTGATTCAGACTGTGTTGAAGCATCTGGCATCTGGAGTCTATAGTGGGAAAGATTAGAATGGTTTCCACCAACTTTTTCAAAAATTTCACAACAAAGTCGTGAAACAATGCTGATGTTTCGGAATCAGACACCTTTATTGGAGATTGTGGTTCTTCAATTTCTTCCAGCTTTCCTCTAGAAGAACCACTGACATCCTTATTTATTAAAAAATTTCTTGGGGTTTCCATAAGAACTTGCTTCCCCTTATCAACATTCAGAGCTGCCTCATCAGGATATTCTTCCTCACTTTCAGATACTTGAACAATATTTTCTTCATCTGGTTTCTCCTTCTATGCTCCTTCTTTAATAAAATGCTTCTCATATCATACATTCTCAGATGATTCATTCTCTTTTTATTCTTCCTTGTCATCATCTCTCTTACCTTCTTCCTCAAATCCCTTTCCCAGAGCGACAAGCCTTGAGGATTCGGCCTTTTCTTGATAATTCTCAACTTGTTTAATCATGTCATCCAGATCATCACTTCATTCTTCTAATTCATCTTTTTCTTCAATTTCTTCAACAAAATCATCCTCTACTTCTTCACCAGCTCGTTTCTCTACTTCTTCAACTACTTGTTTCCCTTTAGACTTCTCCGGAGTGAAGTAATTTTTCCCAGGGGTCTCTGGTAAAGGTGGACATCAAAAGTTTCTAGAATGGGGATCTTCTCAGAAGCTACTTATGTATCTCTCAACAGAGATTGTACAACCTCAGCTTCAAACAACTTTTTCTTCATCTTATTATCTTTTTCAACCTTCTCAAGGTATTCAGTCGTCTTCTCCCTTAATGATTTTTCATCAGTAGGGCCTAATCCGAACTGGGGTTCCCCTTCCTTCCTCTTCTCCTTATTTTCCCTCCACATAGAAACCACTTCATCTTGATATGAATTCTATTTTTTCAGCATTGGAGGTGCAGATTGGGTTTCCATAGCTTTGGGAGTCTTGTCTTCAGCAACCACTTCTTTCAATTTACTCTTCTTAGTAATCTTCTTCACTGGCTTAACCTTCTCAACATTTTCCGGAGCGGCTTCTGCCTCTTCTTTTGGTAGATCATAAAACTCACTTGATTCCTTTGAAAAAATAGATTTCATCCTCTTTAAGGTGTCATCACTTATCATCATCACCTTACAAATTCTCAGCTTGGAGGTGCAAGAAACCTTGAAAGAATCAAGAGACCAAATAATAAGCTTGGATATAAGAGCAGGATACATAATGATTTGAGCCTTAAAAGTTCCATTCTTGATATTATGAACTATAATAAGAACGTGCCTCATCAAATTGTTCTTTCTTAGATTTACCAAGAAATCTAAGATATAGATATCAATTTTCTTTAGGTTATCCTTATCTCCTATTGTCATAATGAAAAACCCTTGACCCCCCAACTGGAGAATCCGGTTGTTAGTGGAGAGATGAGATTTATTTGTTGTTTTATCATATTTTAGACCAAGGAATTTCATTGAATTCACTTTTCTAAACCTTCATTGCACATCTGGTAGCTTATGTGAACAAAATTCTGCTTCACAATCATATGATAAGCCTACCAAGTTTGCAGACTTGGTGTAAGAAAGCCTGTAAGTCTTCCCATAAGACATGAAAGAAAACTTTTCTCTGCTATCTTCTTCATAGAAGAAAACAGACTCATAAAACTCTATAAGAAAATATATGAAAAAAACATCCTAACCCCCTGGTTTGGATACACAAAAATATTCCAAACATTGAGTTTGATATTCTTTGAAATTAGAGAATCATACTCACTCAAAAAAATATAGATGGACTAACCTATCCCTATAGACTAACCACTTTGAGATTGGATTCATCAAAGACATATATTGGGAAGCGGAATCTACAGACATTCGGAATGGAGGACCATTGAAAGATTCAGAATGGCCTTTAAGAAGTGAGGCAGAGCTTCAAGACGCAAGAGCTTGAAATCGATGTGGGACACAAAAGGGGGTGCCCTTTATATAGGCGATGGAGCTGACCTTTGAACTTACAAAACAAATATAACGGTTGAAAACTTCTCTAATCTGATCTGATAGTTGAAAAGATATCCACAATGAAATCTTGAATCCGATATTTTGAAGTTTTAACAAAAACATTCGGATTTAAGAAGATATGAATCTGAGAAATTCTAAGAGAAAAAGAAACTACCAGCAACTAAAAAATGACTACGAAAACTTATGTAAGGAAATCATACCTTTCGGATTGGCTAGGAAGTTTGTTTGCAATAGGTAATGTTCTTCTTAAAGAAAATTTGACTATGAAAAAAACTCATTACGAAAAAATCACTATGAAAAACTCCCTACAAAAATTCTCAGTATGAAAATTTCATTACGAAAATTTCCAGTACGAAAAATTCATTATAATGATTTCCAGTACGAATGTTTCCATTATGAAAATTGCCAGTACGAAAATTTCCATTAAGAAAATTTCCAGTACGAAAATTTCATTACGAAAAATTCTAGTATGAAAATTTCCATTATGAAAATTTCTAGTACGAAAATCTTATTACAAAAATTCTAGTATGAAAATATCCATTATTAAAATTTGGAGTATGAAAATTTCTATTACGAAAATTTCCAGTATGAATATTTCCTTTATGAAAATTTCTAGTACAAAAATTTTCATTACGAAAATTACGATTCTAAAAAATTTTGAAAGGATTATTACAAAAATTCTTGAAAGACTCATTACGAAAATTTTTAAAAGCTATCAAAAAAATGTACTCCTTCTACGAAAAATAGTTTATTACTGTAAAGAGAATGGTTTAACAAGAAGTTAATGAAGGAAGATTACCTCACGGTTATCATTCTTAACTTCTGTTTAATGTATTCAAATATATCGGAGGGTAAAGATTTTGTGAAAATATCAGCAAGTTGATCTTGTGTTCTGATAAACTGAAGAATGATATTTTCTTTTAGTGTGTGATCCTTAAAAAAGTGATGCCTAATGTCTATGTGCTTTGTATGGGAGTGATGTGCACGGTTTTTACTAAGGGAAATGGTACTTTTGTTTATCACACAAAATTTGAGTCTTAGTAAAAATCAAGCCATAATCTGTGAGTGTGTGTTATATCCACAACACTTGAGCACAACAACTTCTAGCTGCTACATATTTAGCTTTTTTAGTGGAGAGTGCTACAGAATTTTGATTCTTGAATGACCAAGAAACTAATGAATCTCCTAAGAAATGAAAAGTTCTGGATGTGCTCTTTCTATCCATTCTACATCCACCAAAGTCAGCATCTGAAAAAAAAAATTAAAAAAAAATCATTTCAAGAGGTATAAAAGAGTCATAAATCCATGGTTCCCTTTAAGTAGAAAAAATTTCTTTTCATTTCCTTTAAATTAGATTCCTTCATATTGGATTTATATCTTGCACTTAAGCATACTGAAAACATTAAGTCTGGTCAACTAGGTGTCAAGTAATGTAGACTTCCTATCATACATCTAAAAGATGTTTGGTCTACTAGTTTCCCAGCTTCATCAAGATCAAATGTATTTGAGGTACCAATAGGAGTACTTATACTATTAGTGTTGTCATACCTGCACTTTTTAAAAAGATCTTTAATATACTTATGTTGGGATATGTTGATTCATCTGGTTTTTGAGAAATTTGAAAACCAAGGAAATATGTTAACTCACCCATCATACTCATTTAAAACTCAGATTTCATTATATCAACAAAGGAATCAGTTAAAACTGACTGAGTTAAACCAAATATAATGTCATCAACATAAATTTGAACAATCAAAACATTTTCCTAATCTTTCTTTATAAAAAGGGTGGGATCTGAATTTCCCTTAACATAGTTATTTTGAAGCAAAAATCCTGTAAGTCTATCATACCAAGATCATGGGGCTTGTTTAAGGCCATACAAAGCTTTGGTAAGTCTAAAAACCTGATCAGGATGTTTTGTATCTTCAAATCTAGGAGGTTGTTCAACAAAAACATCCTCTTGAATATAACCATTAAGGAACCCAAATTTTACATCCATTTGAAAAAGTTTAAAATTAAATAATGCTACAAAGGCAAGTAGAATACGAATAGATTTAAGTCTAGCTACAAGAGAATAGGTTTCATCATAGTCTATTCCTTCTTGTTGATTATAGCCTTTGGCAACTAATCTAGCTTTATTTCTAACGATGACTACATTTTCATAACATTTATTTCTGAAGACCCATTTTACTCCAATAATAGAAGTTTCCTTAGGTCATTCAACTAAGGTCCATACTTTGTTCCTTTTGAATTAATTTAGTTCATCATTCATGGCTTTAATCCAATCATCATCACCTAAAGCTTCATCAGTGATTTTTGGTTCTAATTGGGAATGGAATGCTAGATGTTCTACTTCATTTCTTGAGGAACTTCTAGTCCTTCTAGGTTGATTCACATCACCAATGATACTATCACTGGGATGATTCTTTAGAAATGACTAATTTGGGTTTTTTTAAAACCTGTTCATCAACATAGGGTAAGAAATATTAGGGGGTAAATGTTTTAGAAGTAACTTCTTGAACATTTTCCTTATAAGAAGGATTTTATATCAACGGATGATAATTAGTTTTTGTAAACACATCCGAGGATGTAGGTTGAGGTTGTTTGTAAATAAAAGGACCAGTTTCATCAAATTTGACATGTACTGTCTCTTCAACAGTGCAAGTGTTTTGTTAAAAACTCTATAAGCCTTAGAAGTTGTGGAGTATCCTTAGAAAATTCCTTCATCATATTTTTGGTGCAAATTTGTGTAAGTTATCTTTAGTATTCAGAATGAATACCTTGAAACCAAAATCCTTAAAGTAGGAAAGTCTAAGTTTTCTACCATTCCATAACTCATAAAGAGTTTTATTAAGAAAATATCTAATTATAACTCTATTTATAGTATAACAAGCAGTACTTATAGCTTCAACCCAAAAAATGTTTGGATACAGAATACTCACTCAACATGGATCTAGTTATCTCTTGAGGAATTCTATTTCTTCTTTCAAAAACACCATTTTGTTGAGGTGTTCTGGGTGCTGAGAAGATGTGAGTAATACCTTTTTTACTGCAAAAAGTTTCAAAATCATAATTTTGAAATTCTCCTCCATGATCACTATGAATAGTTTTCAATGGGAGACTTTTCTCATTTCTAAATTGGGATCTAAAACATTTGAAATAAGAAAAATCTTCAAACTTCTTTGTTAGAAAATAGACCCTTGTAAATCTAGTGTATTCATCAACCAAGAAAAATACATAATACTTTCCCCCAATGCTTCCATTTTGTGTTGGACCAAAAATATCCATGTGCACCAACTGTAGTGCATTAGTTTTTGAGACTTCACTGATTGATTTAAAACTTGATTTATTTTTCTTTCCATATTGACAAGGTTCACAGACTTTGGAAGAATAAAATCTATGCTCCGGTATATCCTTAACAAAATCTTTCTTAGAGATTTTTCATAGGTTATTAAGGTTACACTGTCCTATCCTTTTATTCCATAACCAGGAATGATGTTTCATTTCACTAAGGCAAGGTAATTCTTGGCTCCTAAGGTATTATAAGTTTAGTGTGTAAACATTCTCTTTCCTATGGGCTGAATGAATAAAATCTTCTTTGAAATTATGTACTAAGCACTTATCATTCCTAAAATTCACAAGGTATCCCTCATCACCTAACTGACTTATGCTAATGAGGTTGTGGTTAAGACATTTAACAATTAAAACATTTGAAATCAATGTTTTTTCAAGAAGAACAATGTTACCTATACCAATAATTTCTCCCTGAGCATTATCTCTGAAAGTTACTTTTCCTCCTTTCGTCTTGATAATATTTTCGAAATAGCTTCTGTTACCAGTCATATGCCAGGAACATCCACTATCCATGTACCAATTATTGTTGTTGATACTTTCCATATTTTCCTGAAGATAATAAAAAGTTCGGTTTTCGGAATCCTGACTTGCTTGGATCTGGAAATGTCAGAAATAAAATTTTTTGGTACCCACATCATCTAAGAAAAATAATCCTTATGAAATCCAAAAAATTGGGTTTTGTTTAATGAAAAATTATTTTCCCAGTGACCACCACATTGAAAATTTGTGATAAATGGGTCACTTTGAGGACCAACGTATTTGTTATTAAAAATCGATTTAGAACTTCTGTAACCAAAAACAGAATTATTCCTTTGAGGTTGGATTTTTTAATACATTTTATCCAAATTTTCCTTATCATGGATAATGTTTGACAAACATTTCCTCAAATAAAATATTTTGTATTTGAGTTTTATAACAAGATTCTTCTTTTCAAAAGCATCTAAACTATATCTAGTCTCAAAAACATCTTTCTTAGAAATTATATTTTCTAGTTCATTTGAAATTTTATTCCTGTCAGAAGTTACATCCTCAAGATTTCTTGAAATACTTTCAAAATAATCATTTTCCATATCAAGATATTTAGAATGATCTGATATTTCCTTAGTGAGAATAATATTCCTAGAGTTTTCCTTATCAATATTTTTCATGAGTTTTGAGTTCACAATCTCAAGGAGTTCAGCAAACCTATAATCTTCTTCATAGGTAGGTAAATTATTTTCTTCATTAGAAGAGGATTCTTCATCAGAAGAGTTATAATATTTACTATCATTAGAATTCAAAGAAACGTTGTTCAATGATTCAGCATTGTGTACCTTAGCAATCAAGAAATGATTATAAAAGGGTAGCCTGGCTATAAGAATAAGATTCTTCTGTCCGGATGATTTATAATCTGAAGATTCATTTGAAGAGTCACCACCACTGGCACTCTAGGTGTCATTAGCTTTCAGACCTTTCTTAGATATGGACTTGTAATACTTATTTCTGTTCTTTTTATAATGTCTTTATTTTTGTTTCTTTTCTTTTGATCATAGGGAATTCAGGTCTTATGTGTCTAACTCTCTTGAATTCATAGCAAGTGACCTTTGAATCATTCTTATCATTCCTTTCCTTCTTTTTATACTTGGATTGGAAATTTCTCTGTCCAGATATCTTGTTCATCCTTCGAGCAAGATTATCTAACTCGTCTTCTAAGACTTCACTCTCAATATATTTTGATTGGATAATAACTTTCTTAGACTTGGATTTAGTAACTCTCTCAGGAGTCTTAGATTTTATGTGATTTGATTTTGTAGTAAAAGAAACACTACCATTACCATTCCTCTTCTTCATATTGTCAGCATCTCTCTTCATTCTATTCTCATGTTGAAGAAGAGTTCAAAACAACTCATCAAGATAAATTTGAGTAACCTTTCTATTCTCATCAATTGTAGTTCTATTTGATTCCCACTGATTGGGAATAATATCTATTATCTTGTCAACAAGGGCTTCATCATCTAGACCTTTCTCTCCCATTGATTGTAAGCTATTCATGATGGTCATGAATCTCTGTTTCACCTTAAAAATTGGTTCTCCATAAGGAAAATTGAAACCATGGTACTTAGCTCTAGGCATTGATCTTCTAATATCAATCGCATTAGATGTTCCAAAATGTGTAACCTCAAGTTTCTTCCATATACAGTTAGCTGTTTCACAAGAAGAAATTTGGCTATATATGTTCCTAGTCATTGAACAAAGTAAAGTATTTTGTACCATATAGTTGAGTTGGTATTCATGATTTTATTGATTGGTAAATGAACTAACTTCCTTATCAGGAATTTTGTATCCTCCGATAAGCATAAAAAATTATCTACCCCAGTGTTGATAATGAAAGTCTATATTCAATATCTCCAATATTAGTAATCATTACCATCAAAAATTGGTGTTCTGGTAGGATTTAAGTTTTCAATAAAACCAACATTTAAACCTGCCATCCTTAAGAAAAAATTTCGTGCACAAAATTGTTTGTAGTATAAATATGTAAATAAGAGAAAATACTCTAAGAAAGAGAAATTTTAACTCTAAGTAAAAGTGAGTCCAAACTATGATTCCAAAAAATAGATTCTGAAAAATATGAATCCAGAAAATGTGAATCCAAATTTTCAATTCTCAGAAATATAAGAGAGAAGATAAAACCTCTGAATCTAATCGTGAGATTAATTCAGATGGAACCAAATCTCTATTACCAAGTGTTGGATTGGTATAGGGTTTGAGTTAACCTCCTCTAAAACCAATTGTTAGGATGGTATGTCTCTTAGTATGATATACACTATGATACCAAACGTAGGATCGAAATAAAAATGAGATTATCAGATACAAGAGGGGGGTGAATTGTACCTTTTAAAATTTCCCTAATTTTCTTTAGGATGGTTATGTTTAAAAAAGTTAAACAAGATAATTCACAAGACCTATAAAAGTTCTAATCACTTTCTGGATTCCAGAAAAGTGATTTTGAGAATGATACATAACCAAAAGTTACAAAGATTAAGATTCTACCTTAAAGAGTATAGAATCTAACAAAACCAGAGTACAAGTAAGGAAGTATAAAAAAGTTATACTTTCCAAAGAAATAAAAAACCAGTAGGAAAAAAAGTAGTAAAACTACATGTAACAAACAATAACTCTTTTAACCCAAATAGAAGGGTATCCAATAACCTTGGATAAAGGACCTGTGATTTATAAGTTTAAGAAAGTTTGTCTTACCCACACTAGGGTATGCCCTCGATACGAAGATCGGAGTCTGTATTGATTTCCCCACAAGCCCTCAAATATTAGGTAGTCGGAACCTCTTTCTTCCTCAACAAGGAAGCCCTCAACTTCCAGGTGTTGGAACCTATGTGTTCCTATCCCCGGAAGCCCTTGATTGTAATCACCAACAATCGTAGTCGCACGAATCAAGTCTGCACTATTCAAAGTTTGAACAAGTTGTTCAAAATTTCTGCACAAAGCTTTGAGAGTAAATAAGATCCTCTCTCTCTAGAAATCAATTTAACATCATGTAAGAACATTTTGTCTCAAAGTCCAGTTCTGTATCGATGTCATTCAAATGGACTCCTATTTATAGGTGAAGCATCAACGATAAGATCCCTCCTCCAACGGTCATATTTTTCCTTGAATTTCGGAGGGACCTGTACATGTGACACTCAACCAATTGTTAGTCAATAACTGAAAGCATGACATTGTTTTTTAATGAATAAAGTTTAAGCATAACTAAAACTAAATTTCGAAATGTAAGAAAATAAAAGTTCGGAGTCTAAGAAAAATTGAATTAGGAGTCTATAATAAAGAGATATTCGGATTCGGTTTTGTAGGAATTTCGGAACATGAATTCTGTAGAAATCTAGAGTCTGAATTTCTTATGAAATTCAGAGTTTGGTTTCACTAGAATTTGAATCTGAACATACAGAGTTCAGAGTCGAACTAATTGAAGTTTGGAGTCAAACTAGTAAAAGTTCGGAGTCAAAATAGTAGAATTTCGGTGTAGAACTCATAGAATTTTGGAGTCAAACTCATAGAAGTTCGAAGTGGAACTCATATAAGTTTGGTGTCGAACTCATAGATGTTCAGAGTTGAAATCATAGATGTTCGGAGTTGAACTCGTAGAAGTTCTGAGTCGAACTCATAAAAGTTTGGAGTCGAACTTAATGAGAGTTCGTATCCAGAATTTGGAATGGAACATTATTAGAGTTCGTATCCAGAACTCGGATTGGAACTTCATTAGAGTTCGTATCCAGAATTCGAAGTGGAATAATATGGGAGTTTGTATCCAGAATTCAGATCCTAAAATAGAATGTTTCATATCTAAGTATTATAGGATTCCGAGGTTTTTAGTATATGAATCTGATTTTTATACATTAGAAAAATATTGATATGTATAAGGAAATCTAGGTAAGGGTAAATTTCGTTAAGGAAGGAAATTTTACTTAGAGAATTAAAATATCTATTTTCATAAGTATATGGTGTTTGTTATTTTCAAAACAAGAAGGAATGGAAAATTCATAAGGAAAACATTATCGACTAAATAGGTGACATACCATTCTATGGAACATTTTTAGGTAGAGGCGAGTGCAGTTTGTGTTGGCCGATTCCTAATATGAACAACCATCTCGACTTGGGCCTTGAGGTCGATGGGGAGTCGACCGTTTGGTCTGTTTCAAATCCTGCTAGGAGCGTCGTGGGAATGCTTGGTGCGTGTTTTGAAAGTTAATTACAGTGGTGTTCCGAACCGTAGTTTGGAGTTGGTTGATGAACATTAAAAAAAACTAAGGTGGGAAGTACCTGTGGCTGGATTCATGGAGAGACGATGATGGGTTCGTGTCTCTGGGTAGATGGGCTCAGGAAGATCCATCTTGGTGTTTCATTTGGGAAATGAGTGTTGGCTCGAGTTTTGGTGGCTTAAGCGTCACAGGGTTTAATTGATGCTTAAAGGTGTGTTAGATGCTTGTGAAAGAAATGTGATCATTTGAACAAGTCTTCACAACCCTTGTATGGTGGGTGGTGTATAAGTTGTTCCTGAAGGCTTCTCAGGGACGAGAAGTTCTAAAGTGGGAAGGTTGTAATGACCCGTGTTTTGAATTAGACAAAAACTTGAAGGATTTTGAACTTTTTTGATTACAGAATGGGTTGTTTTTAATACTAAGCCTTAGAACGGAATTATGAGAGTGTAAACTCTTTGTTATTTTGGTTTTGTTCTTGGGAGAAATCCCGAGGAGTTTCCCAAGTGACTCGAAAAGTTTCGGAAGCGCTGGACCAGAGTTTTTAAGGGACTGGAGAGGGCGCACGGTTGGCGCCCAGGTTGACCAAACCGTGCGGACGAAACCATGCGGCCTAAATCAGGGGGGTTTTGGATTATGCACGGGCTGCACATGATTTCCCAAACCATGTTCCTAGCCAATGTGAGGGATCTCCCATAGGCATAGGGTACCGCAAGGTTTGCGCACGGTTTTGTAAACCGTGCGGATCAAACCATGCGGGTTGGTCTTTTTAAAGTTTTTGTTAAAATTAAAATAAATCAAAATGAAATAAAAAAAACATAAAACCTAAACTAACTCTCCCTCACCCTCACTCAGCTTGCACAACACACAAGGAGGGTCTCCCCTTGAGCCGCGTGCAACACCCCCTTGCTGCCTCCTCTCGGTCAAGGTTCCTCCTCCGATTTCTGGCCATTTATTTGTTGAATCTCCATGGTAAGCTCCCATATTTCTACTCCTCCCTTCCTACGGCTTCTTTTTGACATAATTGGTTCCCGGTGAGGTGCGGCCGGACACCCAAGGGTTTAGGGTGATCCGTTTTTCAGATTATTCTTGTTCTAGGTCAGCGCAGAAGGTCCGTTGGGACTCCCAGGTGCGCATTCCGGCAACCGCCGCCGAAGGAGAAGCGGTTCGGGCGGTATCAAACCATCAGTATGGTTACGGGGTAAGGATTTAAATTCTTTGTTTGTTTTTCACTTGTCAAATTTTGGGATTTTGGTGTTTATGAGTTCCGAACATGTTTCTTGTAGTGCGTTGAGGTTTGTTGTGTGGTTCTGCCTTGTTTCAGTTCATCGGCTTGGGTGTGAGGTGAGTTTTTTGTTACGCTTTTGGTTTCTCATCACATATAATGGTTTCTTTAAGTGTTTTTTTGGTTATTTGTATTTATATGATAGTGAATTGAATGTTTTAGTGTGTTTTTGAGTCGCCAAAGTCAAGGAGACTCGTCTGCGTAGGCATAGGTGTGCCTATGCTCAGTGGGGGAGCAGTAGCGGCTCTTAATTAGAAAGAACGAAGAGCCGGAGTGGACGGATGGATCCACTTAGAGGTAAGGTCCCTATCCTAAACCTTAAAATGTAAGTAATGTAATAGTGATTTTAAAATTGCACTGCCTTAGCATTCAAATTATGCATGTTTAGTTTTGATTAAATGCTTCTGTGAATATCGTGTGAATTACAGGAATAAGATAAAAGAGGTTACTTGGTCACAAAACTGATGATTTAATAATAAAACCCCTTGATCAAAGGTGCATTGTCTTCACGATAACAAGTAGCGATAGGCTTTTTATGCTTTCCTGCTGGATTGTTGTGGTTCCTCTTTGATGTTTTGTATTTGAACTTACTTTGTTAAGACAAAGGGAATTACATGGTTGTGATACTTGTGTTTGGGTCAATTTTCCATGTTTAGGCAAATTGAGTATGATGATAACCATAGTGGGATGACTTAAGACTAAATTACTTGTTCCATCTAGAAGGTATCAAAGGGTTAAAGAATGATAAACATATCCTTAGAGATGGAATGGTGAGACTAGGAAGGAACTGACTTGGGTGGTACGACCACACCTGGGGATAACATAATGACAATAGATTATGTTAGTAAAATGATTATGTGAATACCTTGTATTAGATACTTAAGATGGGTTTCCTTAAGTATGAACGTGAATGTGTTCGCTTATGTGTATGTGATATGATTCTTTGAATTCTTATGAGGTAATTCCATAAGCAGTATATTATAGACATGGTTGTATTGTGAGTGCGTACATGCTGATTCCACATAGTGAATGATAATAAAGGTGAGTGCATGATGAGACCACCTAGTGACAGATACGTGGTAGGACAGGAGGCAGTTATACCCCATGCCAGTGTGACGGTACATGTCTAGAAGGGAGGCATTCTTACCCCTTTCCATTTGACTTCAGTAGATGATTACGTGTCGGGATGGGAGGCAGTTATACCTCATGCCCGTATTATGAGTGTGATAGATGGGAAGCAGTTATACCCCATATCGGTTGAATGAATGTGATAGATGGGAGGCATTCTTACCCCTTTCCAGTTGACTCATAGTGACGAGAGGAATTCTTACCTCATGCCTGCTATTCTCTATACATTTATAGAAGGGAGGAATTCTTACCCTTTTCCAGTTGACCTTTAGGGATGAGAGGGATTCTTACCTTGTGCTCGCTAATCTTACTAATTGGCAGGAGGCATTCTTACCCCACTCCATCTATGATATAAATGCTTATATATATATATGGTGACATGATCAGGTTACTTTACCAGCAATGAGACAAAGCTCTTATAACCGTCAGGTGTCCCTAGGGAACCGGGACGGGTGTTACTTACTTATGTAATTCTGCATACATGTTTCTTCATACCTTGTCACTGTTTAATTATTATACACTATCTAGATTGGGTTAGACACCGGTGGTGCCAGCCAACGGAGATTTATATCCCACACTCTACTCGGGTCGCCATTGCAATGGGGTACCTAAGTAGACATTCTTGCTTGCAGGAACGAGGTTGTATGCTGTGTTGTTTGTACCTGAGGAGTTAGGAGCAAAGGACCAAGCGGGGTCTTGGGATGCTCAAGAGAACACCATTGAGATTTTCTATCTTTTATATTTGTATTGTTTGTAAAGCATGTTGTATTGTTTACTGCATTAATAACTGTGTCATCATTTGTACATGAATTCACTGTAAACGGGTGTTTTTCGCCTTGTATAAAATAGTTATTACCTGTATTTTAATTCTATCTTTCAATTATATACTGTTTCCTCTTTTGAATATTATTTACTCTGATAATACTGCTTTGTTACTCTGATATGAGGGTATAGTCTCCCCACTATCAACTCTCGAGACCCTCACTGCTCTTCGGTAGCCTCTGGCGTACAGGGAGATGTGCTTGAGGCCATGTGACCCATTGGTCTGGCCACAAGTTTGATGGTAAGCCGGGTCGGGATGTTATAGTTAGAACAATTGTCTAACTTTTCTAGGGAACCCATGTGGGTTCCTCATGTTTGTTCAATATGTACAACAAGATTAGTGAATAGTATTGTAAACCATGTTCCATTTACAAAATCTTTAAAAATTATATTTTTTCCTTTTTACCATTAAATTTTTTTACTGATTTTAACACTTATCCTTCCCTCTATCATTGTTTTCATGCCACTATCCCCCCTCTACCCCTTTATGTTTTGTTCAACCCACTCTCCTTAGATCCAATATCTTCACCATTTCACCAAGATATCTTGGGGATTCATGGTCAATCCTTTGAGGTAAGATCTCATTTCCCCTCCTCCTCCATTCTTTTAGTGTTTCTCTCACCCCTCATTTCCACTATTGATCATCCAAACTCTATGTCAAAGGATTAACCTAAATTAATGGGATTTCTTATTTTTTTATAGGAAATATGATGGGTTTCTTGGGATTCCTTCATTTGTGTTTAGAAATCTGATGTTAAAGAAGATGCATTTTGGACTTTTTTGTGTCACATGTCATCATTTTGAGGTAGGTTTCTATTAGGACCAAAAGGGGCTTATATACCCTGAGAGGGGGGGGGGGGTGAATCTGGGTATGGATATTATTTTTAAAATTCATCATTCCCCACTATATCTTGACATCTTTATAAAAAAGTTATGTTTTTCACATGGGTATTTATTATGATCACTAATTTTCCTCTTTATCCAATGATGATGCATTGGATATAAAGCAGGGAAGCAAGAAGGGAGACGCCTAGATTTTTACATGGTTCACCCTCACCGGGCTATGCCCAAGGATCATAAAATGATGATGTTCCACTATACCAAATCTACTAAATATCACTAAAAACAAATTTGGGGCAAGATCACTTATATCCCCAAGCTCACTGCCTTTATAATGTTTAGGGTCAGCTCACTGGTTTCCTCAGGGTCATTCCTTGTTTCTCTCTCTTTAGATTACTACCAATAGAAAGGATCATCTTCTTCCTATTTAATTTATCACTACTCTAGATAGGATCCATTCAATGTTTACAGACTTTTTGTTCCATTATTTATCACTAATTAATATATCCATAGTTATAGATAGTTCTTCTCTCGATGTTTCACTTTTATCCACTGATGAATGACACTTTTCCTATTAAAACTAGGAAATCCTTTTTGAATCTCTTTCTCAAATCACACTACCTTTGAGAAGCTCCCACTTTTGAAAAGTTCAAAAATGAATTCTCAATTATAAAACATATTCGTGAAGCTCACAGGTACATAGAGCTCACATATTTGAAAATCCTACTTGATCACAGACCTATCTAGATTTTAGAGCTCCCCGCTTTGCAGATCTCACTCTTGTCTTCGAAATTTCTCAAAGCTAAATAAACCTTCATGAAGCGAACGTCCTCTGAAAATCCAAAATGGCCTTTGCGGCGTTCATTCATTTTTCTGAGGTCAACTGCCTCTATGAATTCTCTTTTCTTTTGTGAAGATCCCTAATCCGCGAATCTCCATAGCAATTCGATAGCTTATAGTTTTTTGTTTGATCTCTCTACTTTTCTCTAGGGGTTAATGGTCTATTTATAGAGGATTAACCTAAATCAATAAACATACATGCAATTTCAGTTCCACATTAGCTCAAATAAAAAATCTATAGAATTCCCACTGAAATTCCCTCTATATCGCAAATCCCCATGACAATTTTTTGATTGCGGAGCATATCATAATCGCAGAGTGTTCTATCAATTACATTGCACCACCAACGCAATGCTCACATGAAATTCTCTTCATCTCTATCATTCATGAATCTCATCGTTATCATAGAGAATTCTTTCAATTTCTTTGTGCTGCTGCCACAACGATCCCTCGCAATGATCTTCATCTCCGCCATTTGTGATGCTCATCATAATTGAATAGCTCACCATCAACATTCTTATAGTCTCTACGAAATCAAATTCAAGAGCCCATCCTCAAAAAAATCATGCATTTTCCATATTTTTATTAGATATTCATGGAAATACTCTTCTGTTCTTTTGTACCACCTCCAGATCTTATGTTCCATAGTCATGGTTCTTTATCAACATGGATTTTCAACAAAATCTCTAAAATCCAACAATTCACCATGAAAACCGCCATTGTCAAAAAACACAACCAACACAAAAATGATGCATTGTTACCTTGAATGACCTTTTCCAAACAATATCTCTATGGACCCCTTTTATTATAAGTTATCAAATTTATTGTATGTTTAAATTGTTTTTTTATAAATTTAGAAACTTGGTATGTTACCATAGTAAAATGTTATTAATATTTGAATGTTTTTATCACTTGTCATGTGGCTATTCCACATGCCATGTTCTTGTAAAATTTCATAGGTGGAACTTTTAAAATGATCCAAGTGTTTTAAAAATGATTCTAGTAAAATTTAGGTTTCTAGAATACCTTATTGATTTATGGTTGGATTTAAAAAAAACTAATGACTCGCAATGGACTTAGTTAACATTTCATGTTTTCTTTAAATTATTCGTCGGCTATAAAAAACTAATTTAAATATCTTTGAATGTGTGTCTAATAATTGTTCCGATTTTGAAATGTGTGTGTTTGTCCTAAAAGGATTATTTTATGAAAAAGGGGGAATACCATCTTATGGAAGTTATTTGGTTGTAACACCCCAATACTTTAACATATTTTCATTTTATAATTTAATTAATATTGTTTTATGCTTTCTATATATGAAACACTATGTTAGCTTGTGTTTCACACAATATCGAGTTCCTTTGATAGCATAAGACTATGTTTAGATGTGTATATAAAATCACAAGACTTTATAATATATTTATTTTTATATTATATATCCATTAAAATGTTATTGTTTTCATCCAATCTATTTTATTGTAATAATATAAGAAAAAAATCCAATTTTAATCATAAAAAACTGTATTTTTCAAAATAGCATTTTTACCACATTTTAACGGTGCACCTAGTTTAAAAGTAAATATTTGAACTTTTATAAATATTATTTGAAATGATAAAATTCATTGTCGAAATTGAACATAATAATTGTATTAGGTATATTTTTTTATTTTTATGTAAAGTTTCAGTTTCTGGAAAATAGTGAAAATACTGTATTTTTATTGAAAACTGATTTCTCATCTATTTAATTTATAATGATAAAATATATTTATAATTTGTTTTAAAGTAATTTTTTTAAATTTTAAAAATACTAATCAAATTTATTTTATTTGTAATTTGACATTGAATTTAGATATAAAAGCTTAGTAAATTTTGGACATTTTCCCTTTAAAAACCCACATTCTCGTCACGCTTGTGAGATTAGCATTAACAAATCCAATTTAATCAGACAAAGGAAGAGATATCCTCATCCAACAGACATTCCCTATATGAAGCCCAATTTTTGGATTTTGGAAAAGAGGTGGCATCATTGGATTTCACACTTGACCAAGCCAAAGCTAATCTTCAACGTGTTAAGTTCGAGCGGAA
This sequence comes from Viscum album, assembly GCA_963277665.1. Classification (NCBI taxonomy): domain Eukaryota; kingdom Viridiplantae; phylum Streptophyta; class Magnoliopsida; order Santalales; family Viscaceae; genus Viscum; species Viscum album. The sequence continues at coordinate 1,626,751,136 of OY728121.1, read as the reverse complement.
CCACCTATGGGAGAAGAGGAAGTTGATAGAGATTACCACCCGAGCAATGTTTTCCAAGCCACCCCATGAGTTTGTCACCATCACACACCTTACCCTTTGGTCATAAGCGGGTGTTATAATGGGTTATGGAACATGACCATAGCACTATGATTATGTGCATTATTTTTGTATATTCATTTTGTTATTGTTACTTTGTAAATAGTTTTTAAAGCACAAATAGTAATTTTATTTAATATTCAACAGGAGAATCTATTTTGATAAATTAATGTATTTTCAAATTAAATAATATTTTCATAAAATATTATTATTATTATATTATTATTTTTAAGTAAAAATGATCGTATGATTTTTATGAATACAATTGTTATATTTATTAAATTTTGAAAGTTTTTTTGTCAAAACCCATGAATTTTAATTAAATGTCAATTTTTATTTTAACTATTAAAATTCTAATATTTATAAAATTATTTTTATAAAATTAATATTATTTTTTTAATCAAGACGTCAAAATTATCAAACGGTGGATTCTTCATAATTTTCTGAGGCAGTCGAATTTTTTGGGTAAATATTAAATATCGTTTAAATATATATTGTGTTTTATGACATCATAATGACCCAATAGAGATATAATAAAAGCTATAAAAATTATGATCTGTCAATAAATGTTTTACCAATAAAATTATGTGATTTTAGGTTTATTTTATTTATTTTAAAAATCCATTGTGGCCCCTCCAAGACTTATAAAACATTTTAGAATTTTAAATTGATTTCTGTGATAGTGTGACTCACCTCTAGATAATAAACCCTATTATTTTATGAATTTCGGAAATTGGACATATAAAATATTTTTTTCTAATCCCATTTGACAAAAAACATGGGCAAAAAACATGGGATTGTTTTTCATTTTGAATAGTTTAATGTGTGGTGTCCCAAACCTAAATAATAAAGAATTCCCATTTATTTACTATATAAAACCACCCAATATCCCACTTCCTCTTCAATAAAAGCCTTCGAAGTTCTTCCAAACTCTTCCCTCCTCCCTCTAAATCCTCCCAAGGTGATCCAAGCTCTCATGAAGCCTCTCTGAAACTCATCCCAAACCTTTGGGATCACACTTCCAAGTAAGGGATTCCTTCATTTCTCATTTTATCCATGTTTCTTATTTCTTTTGTTCCCTTTTATTTTCAATTATAAATGTTGGTGTATGATTTTTAACCTCCCCCATACTTCCAACTTCACATTTTAATGATGATATACCAATTTCTATCTCATTAATTCCTCCCATGTACACTCGTTACCATGCCAAAATTCCATATGGAATTTCTCTCTTCTCATTTACAATCAAGCTATTCTTTTTTATTATGAATCAAAATTCCATTAATTATATTGGGACATGTATATATATGACCCCCTTACATTCTATTTCATGTAAATATTATGATACCCCCTTTTCTTTCTCATAAATCATTTGTATGAATTCTTATATCACGTCGTTATGTAGCCGAAATTGCACCATGTTTTTTCAATCCAAAGTCATTGTGTAGTGAATACCATCCCCATTTCTCTATCAAGGTTATTCAAATTTATTAACATTTACTTATTTATTATATATTTTCATGTATGAATTCAAAATTTCTTTTTTTGTTTAATAAATGATTATGTTTAATGAATCTGTGATTTGTAATCCATGTGCCACAATTATGCATGAAATGAAATGTTTAGGAAGGGTGTGCCCTGATAGCACTCAAATGCATTGGGTAAAGATTAGTATCATCATACATCAACTATAATGAGGAATTAATCATGATAATTCAAGTGAAATGAGGGTTTACTCATGCTCCATTGCTGGGAGCCTTGGCTCATGCTAATTCCATGTTAAGTGTTGTTGACACATTTCCATGTTATGATAATCATTCTATATCATACATTTATGTTCATGTTTCTTTATGGTCCATTGATATGCATATTGCCTAAAATTTATTTTATTCTTCATGGAATGACCTTTTTAATCCATTACTGGGCTTTGTAGCTCACCCTTTTCACATGTATGTCCTCAGGTTATCCCATGCAATGCTAAGTACGAGGAAATGTAGTGGTCATCTAAAGGAAGTCATCAATAAAGATGTTGTGTTTCATGTTTTAAGTTGTTATCTAATGTTTTGAATAACCCAAGAAACCAGACATCTCGATTCTCATATTTGTCTTAAGTTCATGTTTATGTAATAAATCATGTTTATGTGTGTAATAAAAAGTATGGTTTTTATTGTTGGTATCAGAGGATATGTTTATTTATTTTTGGGATTAGGATTAGAAAACCCTAATGAAGCCTTAGAGAAAAGATTAAGTATAATAAAAAAATCCCTAAAATTGGTTGAATATTGAGTAAGTGGTTTATCAATAAAATAAATCCCTATCTCGATATGAGTAGGTAGAGGTATCTCTGGCATAGGTGTACCAAGGAGTGAAAACTCGGACAATTAGTTTCGAGCTTGACCCACTGTATCCTGGTACACGACAATGGCCTTACTACACTCTTGGTTACGAAACTCCCAAAGGATATGCTTTGGTAAATTCACAAGCTTATTATAAAACATTATTATGGTAATTAAACAAAATTTCTCCTAAGAATATATGGTGGTAGATTGATCATGGATAACATAGATTGAATCCTATAGATTAATAAGTTAAGAAAACAAAATTTAGTTATAATTCAACTGTTTTGTCCACTGATTAACCATTATGTATTAACCCAAAATTTATTTTTATTCCAACCAATGGCTGATAATAGGAGGAATCACGCTAACAACTGATGCGAAAACCAATGTGATGATTGTTCTAATGAGATGCCCAATCCAATGGGAGCAGGAATCACGAACATTGTCATGATACATGATAGAAACAATATTTTCAATTAAATTTACATTTAATTTCATTTCTATAAACCCAAAAAGTGTTTCTCTATCATTAATTTCTACATTTTTATGATATTGGGGTTATTTTGAGCTGAACAGTAAAAATGGCCCATTTCAGATTTTTAACTATTTTAAATTATTTCTGTAGGTGGGCCATAACATTTTCTACAATAATCAAAATTTGAAAATTCTACCTTTTCTAGATTCTACACATCTAGGTGTTCATTTATTATTTTTTTAATAAAAGATGAATTGACCATATCAAAGATCAAAAAAATCTCACAAGTTGTGTCAATGAAACTGTTTGCATTTTTTACTATTTTTGGTGTGGCGGCCATAACTCATTCTTGGTGGGCCAAATTGATGTGAAATTCGGTTTATGGATAATCCAGGAGTGGGGGGATATCTTTAGTTAAGTAAATACCATGTGCATTGGCCGTTTAAATGTCCATTAAAGCATCCTAATCTGAAGGTTAGCGTTTTGGAGGGTCTAACTGGAGAGAATAAATGGTCTGTGTAAAACGAGCATAACACTCAGAATAATTTTCCAAATCTGATGAGATTTTGAGGGGGATCTCCCAATGTAATTATGAACAACATTCAAGAAGGGTAAAACGAGTGAATATTTCATTTCATGGGTCTAAAAGGAGTCAAACTTTGGGAGACTAATTCCATCTATAAAAGGAGGAGATCTCCTCCCTCTCAAAGCATCTCTCATTCGATCCAATTCCCTCTTTGGCACCAAGGAATATAACTTTTTGGTTTTCAATTTTATTTATTTTCCTTTTAAATGTTTTGTAACATCTTATTATTCCACATTCATTTCGATTACCCTTACCATGGGGGGTAAATATTTTTAGTGATTGGAGAAGGTTTGGTTTTCTGGGTTGTAATGCTTGAGTTCTTAAACATAATTGAATGAAATTTCTTTCTTCTTCAATGTTGTTTTCAATTTCATATAGTGGATTTTATTATAAAGTGTGATTTTTCAAGAATTTTAATTCTGTTATTGATTTTTTCCTTGGTAAATTAATCATCATCTCCCTCCACTAATTTCTGGTTTATATACGATGGAATAGACCAGGGATTAGTGTTGAAGTACTCAACGATCATCATTACATGTAAAAGGGGTAGTAAATGTTCTTGATTTTTTGGGATAAAAAATACCCGATCAGGTATTTCCCATGTAAATTAAGTATATTCAATACAAATATTTTACACATGGAAGGAGAGTTGACCTAACCGAGATCTATGTAAGGTTTTCTCTCACAATCCTAATTTCACCAAGGAAGTGAGAGGAAACAATTTTGGAAACTCACTATAATCAACTAAGAAGAAGAGGTATGAATTAAATTCGATATGGATAGCATTACAATTAGGAAACCAACACTGAAATAATCACCCAATTAATATCAGAGTTTTTTTTCAATCATTTCAATTTGAAATTTCCCTTAAAGAACACAACATTTTTACCCTCGTCTAAAAGTGACAAACTGATTTTTTGTTTAATCCTCTTCAAGATAATTTCTAGGATTAATCACTATACAACACTTTAAAAATTTAAAAATTGTTTTTCCATGACCTACAACAAGTGTGTGTCAATACTCTCTCAGTTAACTCAATATTTATATAGACACATGAGTCCCAAAGAAAATTAAACCCCCCCCCCAAGAAAGAACACGTCACTATCGAGAGATTCATGAGGAAAGTGCATCATACTTTTAATGGATCATCTGATCCCTCAATATCCGAACAATTGATCAACTATATTGAAAGAATTTTCTCCAAATTTACCTATTCCAAATAAGAGAATGTTCTTCTGGCTGGTTATCTTATAGAGGTTGAAGCAGATCAATGGTGGAAATTGATCAAAAATAAAGAAGCCTAAAGAGGAGACTGAGGTGTTGTAATGGATGAATTTACAAAAAATGTTTTGTGATAAATATTTTCCTCACACCTGTCGGAATAAGATCGAGAGGGTCTTAATTTCCCTCTAGCAGAATGATGAAGAATCCATTGGAGCATACAAGGAAAATTTACAAGGCTTGCATGATATGCCTTTGGCTTTGTTGGTACCCCCAAATGCAAGTGTGGCTGCTTATTTGGTGGGTTGAAACCTAGCGATATGTGACTTCGACAGCTATGGGGAAATGTTCTGATGTGCCCTCAAAGTTGAAATAAAGATTGAAAAATCTCCGAGAAATCATGGGGATAAGAATCATAAGGTGGAATTAAATTCCGGGGGTCCGATATATAAATGCAATGGTGCTAAAAAATCCAGCACCTCACTTGCCAAATGTATGGAAAGAAGCAACCTAGAATTTTCCTGAAGGGGATGAGGAAATGCTTTAAATGTGGAAGAGAAGGGAACCTAGCCATTAACTAATGAAAAGAAAAATGTGTAGCTGCAACAAAGGAGATGAATGCTCTATTCAAATGTAAAGACCCGGAAATTTCAAGGAAATTGTTTTCTTAATTTTCTTTGGAATTTTACAAGAACGCAGTTTCTGACGGCACTGGATTCTGAGGCTCGGTGTGCCCGTAATTTCTATCTGAAGTTTAGCTCGGGTACGTTCAGTGAACGAATGAGTGAAAATTTCTACCTTTGGAACCGGTGCTCAGAATCGAATTTCGAGGGCACCGATGGAACTGTAATGCCGGTAATTGCTTAGGAACGCCTTTTCCGAAGTTGCATTTACACGAGGTAAGATGAAAAAAATTGTGAAGTTAAAAATAAAAATTTAACTACAATTTTTATTTTCTCTAAGTGGTTTTAAGCTTTGGGTGGAAGTTGGGTAACTACCCAACTTCCCATGAGAGGTTATGAGAGTGGTGGGGCCCACACAAACCCCACCCCTTCATATTCTTTAACCCCCCTTGATCTTTCCATAACTCCCCTTAACCCCATTAAGGCTTCCCTTCATTAATTTGTTAACTCCTCTCTTTCATTTTTTTTAAACTCTCCACCTCCCTCTCATTAAGTTTGAGAACACAATTAATTAATATCCCTATTAATTAAATGACACAACTCTTCTTTTTGAATTAGTTTGAATTTGTTGGATTTTCTTTAAAGTGGGAGTAATCTATTTTGATATTTGGATAACAAATATTATTTGTGGGGGAACCTCTGGAGAAATAGAAGAGCTACCTCCTTCCACGAAGAACGGTTCTCTTTCTGACGAATCTGCGATGAACGAAGCTCGAGCCGGGAATGAAGGCACTTTACGGGAGCGACGAACGCCAATGATTGTCAACATCTTCATCTCCTCCCTTACGACGACGTCAACAAACCAACATCCGCCTTTTCGTGATATCATCAACAAACAACGACCCTTGAGGTAGGGGTCTGGTTTTTATGTTGTGAATAATTTTTTTAGAAGTTCTTCGATATTAACAGCCAACTGTTATCGAAATAATGGAGGAGGTCAGACCGCACAAACACGGCTGAACCTCCTCCCCTTTTTATTTTGGTTGTTTCCTACGTGGCTTGAAATGGAAGCGACGCGGAGCCGTCGCACCGTGAAGAAATTTAGAGAATCACGACGAAGAAGCGCGGCGCCGTTGCGCCGCGCCTTTGGGGCCGAATGAATCCGCGTTTGGAGTCGGGCCACGGCGAAGGGGCGCAGCGCCATCACGTCACGCCAGAAAACCACGAAGACGGCACAATTTGTTAATTGACGTGCGGATTGACGGTCGATGAAAAACGAGGCCGTAAGGTATTTTTTTGAAGCTTCCGCAGTAAAGTTTGAGACTCGAGATGAACGCCGGCACAGATGGTTTTGAAAACGGACCACCGGAGCAACATTGGGGGCCCACAGAAAACTAGGAGGCGCAGGTCGCCGGCGCGACGCCGCCGGCGACCGGGGGGTGGAGGCCGGAGCCGTCCGGTCGCCAGGAGTCGGCAGCGCCCGAGCGCACCGCCGGAGGAAACAACTGTCGCGGCTTGCCGCGGCGGTGCGGCACGGGGGATCCCGCAGCCGCGCGGGATCCCGGAGGATTGGCGGCGGTGCAAACCGCCGTTGGCTTCAATCAACGGCGAGGGGGCCGCGCACCCCCCCCCCCCCCCCCCCGCTGCGCGACTTCCGCTCAGCCACGCGGGCCGAGCCACGGCTGCCCGGTCGGGCCGGACCGAGCCGGACCCGGACCAGGGTTGGGTCGACCCGGTTCGGGCCGGCCCAGGGGGGGATTGGGCCGGGCCGGGCCGGGCCCAGACCCCCCATTTTGGATTGTTTCCATTCGAACGCCCATAACATGGGCTACGGACCTCCAATCGATGCACCGTCAGTTGCACTGAGATCCTTGGATTGAGAAGGTCGTTTCAGTATATCGCACTCAATGTTTTGGAAAACTTTTGGTCCGGCCGGGTTGGTTCGTACATGAACCCAACCGGGCCCTCGGAGCGGAAACGCTCATATCCTGAGCTCCGGACGTCCGATTGACGTTCCGTCGACTTCGTTGAATTCCTATTGATGAGAGGGAACTTTTGGCTTACTCCGCTCGAGGCTTGGATGCCGTCGTAGTGTGGTCAGGTTGGTTCGCTCACGAAACCAATTGGGCCCCTGGAACGAAAAAGCCAACAACTCATAGACCGGGAGTCCGATTGACGCGCCGTCTATCTCGTTGAATTCCTCTTGATGAGACGGAACTTTTGGCATACTTCACTAGAGGATTGGACACTTTTGAAGTATGGCCAGGTTGGATTGTACCTGAAATCCAACCGGGCCCCTGGAATGGAAATGCTGATATCTTTCAGACCGGACGTCCGTTTGACGAACCGTCGGCGGCGTTGGTGATCAAATTGTGAAACGGTCCCTATGATTATACTCTATGGTAGATCAGGGTACAGTTGAGATATGGCCGGGTTGGTTCGCACATGAAACCAACCGGGCCCCTGGGCAGAAAAGGCTAATAACTCATAGACCGGGCGTCCGATTGACGTCGTCTGTTGTGTTGAGACCCTTATGACGAGGCGGTCCTTTGAGATACATCTTCGTGGGACTTTGTGATACTTGGAGTATTGAACAGTAGATCATGGAGTGGTCCCTCCCAGAGATGAGCATACGGAGTACAGAGACCGTGTAGACGACTAAGACCTGACGACTGCTTGACCGACTCGACTTGGAGTGAGTCCACTAGCCCAGTGGATGGAGCGCCCGGTATTTGGCGGCAGACCCACGGCGGACGGAGCGCCTGGTAGTTGGCAGCAGACCCGCGGTACTCGACTAGAGGAGTACCTCTGTAGGCTATTAGGGGGAGCGCCCAGTATTTGGCGGCAAACCCACAGTGGACGGAGCGCCCATTATTTGGCAGCATACCCATGGTACTCGACAAGAGGAGTACCTCAGCAGACTTGGATTAGTGAGCAGTACCTCGGAGTCTTGACAGGACCACTGTACACTCCAGAGACGGGGCTCTTCAGTAGTTACGGTTTTGATAATGAAAATCTGGGTTTGAGCTGAGTCTATGACCTTTGTGTTTACCTCATGATTGAGATGGGACACTTGATAACTTCGGTATATGTATGGGCATATACCAGGGTAGTGGTTATTCGTTGATTTCATAATCTTTGGGTTACCTCATATTTGAGATGAGATACTTGATAACTTAGGTATATGTATGGACATATACCTAAGTAGAGGTTATCTGTGGAGATATTATTTGTGGTTATACTTGTCGGTTTTAGTGAGACATTGAGGGTCTTGGGGTCCCTATTGTGTATTGTTATACTCACCCTTGCACGGGCTATGCCCGCAACTCGTTTTGTTGGTTGCAGACGATGGGCAGAGCTGACGGATGCTGAGTGTTCGATGACGAGTCAGTACCCGGAGGTGGACCACACGACAAGTCAGTATCCGGAGGTGGACTTCACGGCGAGACGACACTCGGAGGAGGTTGACGGGCGAGAACGTTGTGGAGGCTATCTGTACCTACCCGTCAGGTAGAATCTCTGGTGGATGATCCAGGAGCCACGCCATCTATACCTACCCTTCAGGTAGGATCCGAGGAGGACGACCCAGGATCCGCTTCCGTTCTTCCAGCTATTGTCTTTTTCTGTTGTACTTTTGTTCAGTTGTAGTTTTACTTTCAGTTGGGTTTGTATTCTGGCCCATTTACTTTTCAGCACTTCCCTTGTACTTAGTGTTTTACTTCCTCTTGTACTCTGTGGTGTTTTGTTTACTTTTATAAAGGCAATGCCTTCCCAGTTATCGGGATTTACGCCTTTGGTGCTAGTCGCCAGCCCCTGGCCTATGGAAGGCGGGCTTGGGGTAGTCACGGTAGATGCCTCGAGGATGGGTCATGACATCAAACCTTAATGAATTGTTCCTTACTTCAACTACAAAGAACCATGTCACCTTGAAAATCTGTTCCATTATCCAAGGGTTTTCATAGGCAACCAACAACCTCAAAGGCAGCAAGGGTGAAATTTTTCCATCACTACTACTGAAGTGAACCATGAAAATTATTTTGTTAAAGGTACACTAGTTATTCATTCATGAATCTTGAACATACTTTTTGATTCTGGTTCTACGCATTCTTTTGTATCCTGAATATTTAGTAGAACAGTTCCAACACCACCAAAAATCATGAAAGTAAAGATGTCAGTGAGTACAGAAAATGGGGCAATCATTTCATCTCAGGAATATAACTCATCCCTTATCATAATCAGTGGATTTAACATCCAATTGAACCTCAACATTCTCCCTATGGTGGAATTTTATGAAATTCTCACCATGGATTGGCTTTCCTTATATAGAGCCATCATAAATTGACGTGAGAGGGAAATCACTCTTTATATGGATAATTGATCCCTGATTCTATAGAAGTACAAGGAGGAAGATGAATCTTCTGTAGCACCATCATCTCAAGTGTGGATATTTCTTCCCTGTGAGCACTCGTATCGAGATTAGATGATTGAGTATATAGAGGAAACCATACTTTAATACATTCCTATTATGAGGGAATTTTATGAAGTGTTTCACGAGGAATTGTCTCCTCTTCCTCCTAGAAGAGATGTTGAATTCTCAATTGACCTTATAACTTGGGGAATTTCCAATATCTCAAACTCTATATATAATGGATGTTATGGAGATCGAGGATTTAAAGAAACAACTTCAAGAGAATTTGGATCAAGGGTTTGTACGGCTAGGTGCATCACCATGAGGTGCACCAGTACTCTTCATCAAGAAGAAGGATGGGTCAATGCACTTTGCATCAATTATCGTGAACTTAAGAAAATCATGATAAAGAACTAGTATCCTTTGACAAGAATTGATGAATTGTTCGGTCAGCTGCGTAGATCACAATAATTCTCCAAGGTATATTTTTGGTCAGGATATTATCAAGTAAGGTTGATGAAGGAAGATATCCCCAAGACTACATTTTATACAAGATACGGGCACTATGAATTCATATTAATTCCTTTCGAAATCACTAATTCTCCATAAATCTTCATGGACTTGATGAATAGATTCTATAGAGATTACCTTGACAAATTTGCGGTAGTCTTTATAGATGATATTCTAATATTCTGCAAAACCAAGGAGGATCATGACGAGCATCTAAGAACTGTATTGGAGACCTTGAGAAAGGAGAAGATCTATGAGATGTACATTAAGTGTGAGTTCTGGTCGAAGGAGGTCTCATTAATGGGTCATATCATTACAAGAAATAGGATATATGTGGATCCCTCTAAGACAACTGAAATTGAGGGATGACCGAGGCCAACATCAGTAACATATATCTGTAGATTCTTGGGGTTAGTTGGATATTATCATCCATTTTTGAGAAATTTATCATGATTGTTCAGCCCTATTACCAAGAAAACATGGAAGGGATTAATGATTGATTATAGTGATGAATGTTGGGAGAGCTTCATGGAGTTAAAAAGAAGGCTTATTACTGCACCCATGATCACATTACCCACATGTGGATAAATTGTTTTGGTATTTAGTGATTCTTTGAAGAAGGGCCTAGGTTGTGTGTTGATGGAGAATGATTAAATGATATCCCACACTTCAAGGTAGTTGAAAATCATTGAGCAAAACTATCCCACACATTCTCATAAGTTGGCATCAATGACACTTACATTGAAAATATGGTGGAATTATCGATATGGGGAAAAGGGTGAGATATATACTGATCACAAAAGCCTCAAATATATATATAAAAAAGAGAGCTTAATATGTTACAATGAAGATGTATAGAAATCATCAATGATTTTGACTGCTCAATCTACTACTATCTCAGTAAGGTAAACAAGGTGGAGGATTCTTTAAGTAGAAATAATCTTGTATCTTTATCAATAATGAGAAATAAAAAGGATCCAATATTATTAGAATATCAAAGGATGGACTTGGGAATAATTAAGAAAGAAACATCATCAGTCCTTTCTCAAATTATTTATCAACTATCACTCATGGATAAAATAAAGGATGCTCAAAGAAAGGATGTGGATATTTTGAAAACGGTGGAAGCTATCAGAAATGGGAAATCCTCAGAGTTATTGGTTGACAAGGATGGAATTGTGATATTTGGGTCATAATTATGTCTATCATCTGATCCAAAGATAATGAAGGAGCTTTTAAATGATGCACATAGCTAAAACTTCTCTATTCCCCCAGGGAGCATAAGGATGTATCGAGATCACCGAGTAAACATTTGGTGGGACAATATGAAAAGAGAGATTTCTGAATATACATCCATGTTCCTCGTAGGTCAAAAAGTGAAGGCTAAGAGGAAAAAGTATAAGGGGATGATGCAACCACTACTCATAATAACATAGAAGTGGGACAACCTTAAAATGGACTTTTTTAATGGAATTACAAGTACGTGCAGAGAAAACAATGCTCTATGGGTCCTTGTGGATTGTATTACAAATACAGCTCACTTTATTATGATTTGAGGAGAATTGTCATTTAATCAAATGGCACAGATTTACATCAAAGAAGTGGTATGGATTCAGGGAGTAACATTATCTATTATATATGATTATGATATGAGACTCACCTCAATGTTCAATAAAAGTCTCCAACATGCTCTAAGAACTGTACTGAAATTTAGTGCAGCCTTTCATCATCAAACTAACGGCCAATCTGTGCAAACTATTCAGACATGGGAAGATATGTGAAGATAATGTTATATGGACTTTTAAAGAATAAGAGACCAACATCTTCCCCTAGTTGAATTCTCTTATAATAACAGTTTCCACTCGAGCATCTAAATGAAACCATATGAAGCCCTTTATGGGAAAATATTTAGAACACCAGTGTGCTAGATGAAGTCAGTGAGCGTAATTTTCTAGGACTTGAAATGGTCAAAGAAATGGTGGAGATGGTGAAAACCATTCAGCAGCATGTCAAGGCAGCCCAAAGTCGACAGAAGAGTTATTCATATAACTGTCGATTAGACCTTGAGCTCAATGATGGAGACATGGTATTTCTACACATATTTACATGGAATATGTTTATGAGGTTTGGAAAGAATGTTAATTTAAGTCCTAGGTACATAAGCTCCTTCGAGATTCTTGATCATGTCAGGGTTTTGGCCTATCGACTAGCACTTCCACCCACCATGGACAAAGTACATGGTGTCTTTCATGTATCTATCTTAAAAAAATACATACCAGACCCTTCACATGTACTCTCTTTAGAGGTATTATAGTTAGAGGATGACCATTCTTATGAGAAGAAACCAGTGAAGATATTAGATCATAGAGAAAAAGTTCTACGAAATAAGAAAATTCCTACATCAAGGTGTTATGGAGAAACCACTAGTTTGAAGAAGCGATGTGGGAATTCCAGGAAGTGATGAAGCATAGTTACACATATATGTTTTTGTGCGGGAAATTGAAATTTCATGGGTGAAATTTCTTAAGGGGGGAAGATTGTAACGACCAAAAATTTCATTAATGATAACTCCTATTGATCTAATTAAATGTATTATTATGTTAAATGGTAATATAACATATGAAATTATTTGGTTTTATGATTTTGGATTTTTTTTAGAATACCGTTATGAATTGTGACCATTGTTAATATAGCCATTGAATAGTCATCACATGATTAATATAAATATAGGAATTTAAGAAATCCAATTTACTCAGACAGAGAAAGTGATGGACTCATCCCATAGACTTTCCCTTTATGAAGTCCATTTTTTGGAGCTCAAAATGGAGGTGGAATCATTGGGTTTTACACTTAACCAAGCCAAAGCTAATCTTCAACAAATTAAGCTCGAGCGGAACCACCTACGGGAGAGGTGGAAGTTGATAGAGATTACCACCAGAGCGATGTAATTCGAGCCACCCCAAGAGTCTGTCATCATCACACACAATAACATTCGGTCATAAGTGGGTTTTATAATAGGTTATGAAACAAGACCAAAGCACTATGATTATGTGCATTATTTTGGTACATTCATTTGGTTATTCTTTCTTTGTAAATAGTTTTTAAATCACAAATAGTATTTTTATTTAATATTCAACTAAGGAATATATTTGTATAAATTAATGGATTTTGAAATTAAATAATATTTTAATAAAATAATATTATTAAATTATTTTTTATTAAGTATAAATGATCGTATGATTTTTATGAATACAATTGTAATTTTTATTAAGGTATGAATTTTTTTTATCAAAACCCATGAATATTCTCTAAATGTCGCTTTTTATTTTATATATAAAAATTAAAATATTTAGAAAATAATTTAGATAAGATGAATATTATTTTTTGAATCAGGATGTCGAAATTATCAAAAGGTGAATTTTTCATAATTTTCTGAGACAGTCAAATTTTTGGGTAAAAATTAAATACCGTTTAAATATATAATAAATTTTTATGACATCATAATGACCCAATATTATTGTAATAAAAAATCATAAACATTATGTTCGGACAATATATGTTTTACCATTAAAATAATGTGATTTTAGGTTTTTTTGATTTATTTTACAATGCCTTAGTGGACCCTCCAAGACTTATAAAACATTTTAACTTTTTAAATTGATTTCATTGAGAGTGTGAATCACCTCCAAATAAGAAAACCTATTATTTTAATAATTTAGACCATTTAACTTATAAAATATTTCATTCCAATCCACTTTGGTAGAAAAAATGGGCAAATTACATGGACTGGTTTGTGGTTTTGATTAGTTTAATGTATGGTGTCCCAATCCTAAATAATAAATAATTCCCTCTCTTTTACAATATAAACCCACCCAATATCCCACTTCTGTTTCACTAAAATCCTTTGAATTTCATCCAACCTTTTCCCTCCTCTCTCTATAATCCTCCCATGGTGACCTAATCTGTCAAGAATCCTCTCTTATTCCCCTCCCAGTCCTTTGGGATCACACTTCCAAGTAAGGGATTCCTTCCTTTCTCATTTTATCCATGTTTTTTATTATTGTTATTCCCTTTTATTTTCTATTATAAATGTTGGGGTATTATTTATAACCTCCCCCATAATTAAGACTTAATGTTTCAGTCATGAGAGACCCATTTATCACTCATTAATGACTCTCATGTACACCTCTTACCATACCGAAATTCCATAAGGAATTTATCACTCCTCATTTACATTCAATCAATTATTTTGTATTATAAATCCAAATTCCATTACTTATGTTGGGACATGTATCTATATTACCCAATTACTTTCCATTTCATGAACATATTATGAGGCACCCCTTTCTATATCGTCATCAATTTTTATGAATTCTTTTGTCACATCATTATGCTGGCAAAATTGCATGATGTTTTTCCAAACCAAATTCATTGTGTACTGAATACCATGCTCGTTTATCTATATAGGGTATTCACCTTTATTCAAATTTAGTTTTTGATTATAGAGTATCATGTAATAATTACACATTTACATTATTTTGGAATAAATTATGATGTTAAATGAATCCATGTTTTATGATCCATGTGGCACACTAATGCATGAAATGAAATGTTTAAGAAGGGTGTGCCCTGTTATCGCTCTAATGAATTGGGTAAAAATTAGTATGATGATATGTAAAGTGCAATGGGAATTTACTCATGATAATTCATGTTATATGAGGATTTACTCAAGATAATTAATGTTTAATTAGGGTTTACTCATGCTCCATGTGTAATAAGACTTGGACCATGCTAATTCCATGTTAAGTGTTGTTGCTAAATTTCCATGTTATGATAATCATGCTATATCATGCCTTTATGTTCATGTTTCTTTATGATCCATTGGTATGCCTATTTACTAACATATATTGTATTATTCAAGATATGCCCTTTTTACTCCCTTACTGGTCTTTATAGATCAACATTTTCACATGTATATCCTCTGTTTATCCCATGCAATTCTATGTATGAGGGAATGTAGTGTTCATGTAAAAGAAGTATTCAATAAAGATATTGTGTTTCATGTTTTAAGATGTTATTTAATGTTCCTAATTATCCATGAAACTATAACTCTTGATCCTCATTGTTGTCTTAAGTTCATTTTTGTGTAATAAATCATGTTTAGGTGTGTAATAAAAAAGATGGGTTGTTGTAATTTTTTTGGAAATGCAAAAGACAAAAAAAGAAAATTTATTTCCTTTAACACTTATAAAGCTTTAAGATAAGGACATAAAATCACATTTTTAGCTCTAAATAATAATTTTCAAGGTAAATGAGTTCATCCCATGATAATTTAATTTAATTTTTTTGAGATCATATAATTACATTAAAAGTTTAAAAAACACCAATGCATGGAATTTTTACTTAAGAATTAAATTAAATAAATGATACAAAAAAACATTAAAAGTAATGTAAATTATATGAATTATTATTTTAAATATTTTTTTTGATTAAAACATCAAGTTACACATAATTTAAATTAATATATTTTAATTAATTTTATTTGATATTTCAAAATTAAAAATAAATAAATAATATCAAAATTGACATTATTGTTATTTTACAGTAAATGATATTTTATTAAATTATTTAACAGTACGAAAAAATATTATCCACTATTAAGTTAATTTTATGTGTTAATAAATATCAAATATCTACAATTCCTAGACCAGTTGAACTTTTATAACAAACATATTAACCCCTCAAGAGTAAAAATCTTTCTATCACAGTTAGGGTCAAAGCAGTGTTTTTTTGCATTATGTACACTTTTATTGAATTAAATTCCTTCAAATATGAAATCTTTACCTTTTAAATTTGATTTAATATTTCAGAATTAGTTCTTCAGACTTTTTTATTTATTCTCACATTAATTTATTCTTAATTAATTAATTATATATGTTAAACACCAGTTACCCAAATGAAAAAACCAAAATGAAAACATTAAGGAGTCTTAAAGACTAAGGAACAGAATGATAAAAATGATTTTAATTTTTTGCGGTGTAAATGAGGATAAAACTTATTTCCCATTTAATAATTAATTTTTCCATTTTTTTAATTGCATGTGGTAAGGTATACCTCCAAATAGTGTTTACCTTGTGGTATTTACAAGAATGTCGCTCCTCCTCCACTATAAAAAGTCATTCAACTCATCCCCTTCCTCGCACCTCTCATGGCACATTGGATTACAAAAAACCTAAAAATATGAGAGGAAAAAATCCCTAAAATCATCATATAATCCTCAGTTTAGTTATAAATTAGTCCAAGTTAGAGTTTCTGTATAAACCAAATGGATTTACCTAAAGAAGTGGAAACATTATTCAATGAGCTATTTTATTTTGTTTCTTTCCCCACAACTTAAATTATTCTTATATAATTATAATATAACAACCTTTGTATCCTCAGCATAATAATATTTTGTTATCATAATAGTATGAACAACACCTTCACACACATCCATCAAATGGGGCACACAATCATCATCTGTGTGTAAGGAAGACTACCACCTTGCGAACCGATGATGTTCATTCTCCCATTAAATACATTAAAGGTTGAATATAATGATGGATTTATTGTTTATATATTATATATATGATATTTATAATGCCTTTATTATTATGTAATTATTATATAACAAAAACCTCTATAAATTCAATTTTTCTGGGAATCTGATAACATATTTCGGGGATATGTGGAATATCGTATCCTCAAAGTGATGTGATGCATTCACGCTTTACAAGAAATTTATTAAGGGTGGTTTTAAATAAAAATATTTTATGTAAATAACATAAATATTATAATGTAACTATTATATACATATATATAATTTACATTTCATCATTTTAATGACATGAGAAAATGGAAACAATGCTCATGCAAACGTGTGACCTACCATTCCCTTGGACGATGCATCTCATTTCATATCTCCAAAATTTATGGATTACTATAAATAAATATATAATGAATATATATATTTTTTAAATAATTTTTTACATTCATGAGATTTTTAAATCATGATATATTTAATAGAAATAAAAATTACATGTCAAAACATACTCGAGAAACAAGGAAATTAACACCTGAAATGATGAAAATGATGAAAAATAATTATTGAACGGGTTAATATATGTAACCAAAATATTATATATCATATAAAAATATTAATATGGATTTATTATTAGTTAATAACATTTTTAAAACCATTGTACAAGTGGTTAAATGGAATTAAACTAAAATTGTGTGTAAGGTAAGGGATTTTCATATCACTTTTTACATCTGTGAGCTAAATGTAAAATTCCACACATATAAATATTTTTTGATTTATATACTTACCAATTGACATTTAATATCATGAACCACTCATAACTCATTGTATTTTATGTCTCAATTTGAATTATTTCATCCAAATAGTTTTGAATTAAAAATTACCAAGTGCAAAAATATATCGTGGAAATATAATTTTTGTTTGTGATTGTTAACTAAAACGCGTGGCCAATTATCGCCTATCGACCAGTCAAAGTTCCGGTTCTATGCTAATGTGTATAGTAGCACTTGGGTCGAATCCTCGACGATGATACTTTGTAATATTCTTTTGTTTTTAGTTGATTGTATTTTGATTAGGGGGTTTGTTTGTAGAGCTTAATTTAAATGACTAATTGATTATTATTGATTTAACAAATTAATAATGATTGGGGTGAGTTCATCATTAGGTTAGTTAAGCTTGAGATATTCTTGAGCTTTGATTTATATTGCATTTAAATTAACTCCCATGTCACAAGTTGACATTGATTTGAATTCCCAAGTGTTAAGGCTTTAATCCAAGCCTTAACTTAACTAGGATTCTAATTTCAATCAGTACTTGTTTATGGTAGTGTATTTATGGTTCCAATAATCCATGTAAACCACATTCTAAATAAAATATGTCATTAATCCATGACATATTAAGTCCATCATACACAATGTTAAATTAACGAATACTCATCAAGAAAAAGCTCTCAATCGCTTAACATACCTAAATTAAAACTCACCCCAATGAGAGATTTACTCATCCATTAAGATGGTTATTAATCTGGTAATATTTGTTTATGGTGATGAATTATAAAGAGAAGAAAAATAAAGGTATTAGAAAAGAGTGGTACGTCAAACACACACACACGAACAATGATGATAATTAAAAACAAGTTTTCGATTGAATGAGGAAGAAAAAGAAGGGAAGGGGATTCAACTGAATTTAAACTATTTTAAGAACATTAAAATGAAACTACATAAGTTCTATGGGAATAAGAGATATTGAAGATGAAATTTTCATTAAAACAAAACTACAAAAGAAAGGACTTACAGAATTACAAAAACGAAGAACACGAAAGTAAGTGAAAACAAAGAGAGGAGGAAAGGTCTTTCAAGTGAAAACATGAGTATGGAAGGTCCTCCCAATAAATTTTCAAGGCTTTGGTCGGGCCAATATGATCTCCACTCTTCTGAAATGCCAACCCCTCTCAAGGAGATAAGGGGAAAGTATTTATAGCCCAAGGAGCGGACAATTTGCATTCAAAAACAGTCCCTCCATTTGAACCTCAGATTTACCAATCTATACAGATGAATCAAGAGAGAGTGTCTTATTCCAAGATGTCTATATTGATGTATTCTGTCCACCCTCAAAATTTTACCGCCAATAGACTTTTTTAGCCATTGTTATGGCGGTTTTAATAAATAATGTCATTTTGTCTATTTCAATCCATACTCTCTGATTGCCAAAATGTGAATGGGTTTTTTCATAGTAAGATTCCCTCAAATAAAAATAATTTATTCAAAAGAGTTGTCCTTCCATATCTCTTATTTCACACTGGAAAATATCAGCTCGAATGGATGTTTTCATCAGGAGAAATGTCAATATTTGTATCCTGCTTTTATTTCTCAGCCAGAATAGTGGGTTGTACTTCAATGCATATTTTGGGCCCCTTGTTACTATTAGGACTTGAAATTTTTATCCTAGACTCCTTAAATTGTCCCCCGAACGATGGTGGATAATAATGGAATTTGGACTTATGTATTTAGCCCAGTAAATCAATCTTCATGAATAGTCCATTTTCTTCACAGATTCTTTGGTCTTGTTTGTGAGGACCATATGACCCTTCAAATGGAAGAATCGGCTCATGGTACCTTCTGATTAAATGTTTTATATGGAAAGGAGAATCCTAAAAAATAAGAACCACACAATTTGGATCAGTATAGGTATAGGTATTTCTAAAACAGTAAACTGACTTAATTGGACTACTTCTAAAAATGCTCAAAATTTATACTTAATATTAAAACATTAATATTTCACACAAATTATGCACATTTCATATAAAATAAGTAAAGGGAGTATATAATAAGTCATTAAAATATTAATAACATCAAATCCCCACACTTATTTTTTTGCATGTCCTCATGTGAAACAAATATAAAAACATAACAAAATCATTTTCACTCACCAGAAAAAATTAAATTTTTGTTTTCTCCAATCAGGTGTGGTTTCGACTATTTCACTCATCCATTTTGAATTCCACCACAAGTTGTTACAGAAACAATGTTCCAAAACTAATTCATTTTTTTCATGCTCAAATTTAGAAATGGAAAATGTGGACACTCAAAACTCACACCTCTCAAGATGATAAAATTCTTTTGTGGAGGTTCACTCTTTCACCAACCAAAAGTAAAAATATTAGAGTTTGAAAGAGCTCTCAACTTAGAATCCCTATCCAATGTGAAAAAGAATCAAGAGGTATTTTTAAGGGGTTTTTCTGTGACTCTGGGATGGTAGGAATATAATGTCCACGAGTGAGAAGAAGATGGTTAAAACACCAATATAGAAAAAGTAATGCACATTTTTTTGAAATAAAACATGGAAGGAAATGAAAACAAATATTTACAAGGGAATGATTCTGTGAAGAAAGACACAATAGAGGAAGAAAATATTGAGGTAATGAAAAGATGGAATATTTATAAAACAAAAAACTTCTCCAAATAAGAATATAATGCATGTGTTCTTTTTTTCTTTTTTTATGTTTTTTTGAAAGTTTACATTGAAACGGATCTCACACTCATATCCCAACCCATGTTTGATCTCCTCACGACACTAATTGTAATAGTTATTACAATATCAAAGGTTGAGGAAGAGTGATTTTTGACCTACCCAAGACACAACCCATTCATATTTTCATTTAATTTTTTTTTTGATTTTTTTTGATTTTTTTTGAACACTGTGTAAAACTATTAGTACAAGATTTCATAAACATACATAAATTCCCAAAACTCACTGAATGACAACCTCTCCCCCACACTAAAATGGATTCTTTACCTTAAGCAGATGGTGACTTGTTGAAAATCAATAATAGGGTACCCAAACAATGAAATCCATTCCCCCCCACACTTACATTTCACTTGGGATTGTAATGTGGCTATCAAAGAAAAGGTTTTCATAGGCTCGAAGGGGATTTCAAAAGGAGGATTAATGTAAGTGAAATGGGAGGCTATTTGGCTATTATGATTATCAAGTGGTTCATAAAATTCCACTATCAAATTAATTCACACTAAAGTCAAAAATTCCGCTCGAAGGTCCAAAAAATCAAGACTCACACATGGGGGTGAAGACACACATTTTGAAAAGATGGCCATAGGTGGCTTTGGCATGAAAGAAAATGTTGTTCCTCATGGTTCGAGAAAAGCATTTTCCAAATCAAAAATCGAGCATTCAAAATTTTTTAAATTTGATACAAAATTATTTATCCAAAGTAATGATGAAAAATAAAAATTTTTGAGATGAAATCATGTCTATTAAATCCACAAAATGGTTGGAAAAAATTTCAAAACTCGATGGTGAGTAAGCATGACTCTTTTTTTTGAATTTTTTTTAAGGGATTGTGTTTTTTGGTTATTTTAGTTTTTATGTATTTTTTAAAATACACACCCACACAAGAAAGAGAAAAAGAAAGGGTTTGATTATAACGACCCATACATTACATACATTGTTAATACTTCTAAATTGAAGCACACTTATTACAACATATGACAAAACCACAAAGGACAGTATAGGTATAGTGTCTTTAGAAACTGGGAAACATAAACAACTGGTTCATAAATCTTCTATAGTGTCTCCGATTTATTTCATCATATCTAGGGTCCCTTTTAGCATATTCTACTTAATATCCATCTTCCTGACCTGGGGAAAAGAAAACATAAAAGGGTGAGCTCAAATTCTCAGCAAGGGAAAATAAAGGAAATAAAAATCATATCATATCTTTTTGAAAATCATAACCTGCAAAAGAGATCATAATATCTTAACATGGAACAAATCATAGAAGTGAAAATGAGATCCCCATAATCATAACATAAAACTTGAAACATTGTGGCATGAACACATAATCATGGAAAATCATTTCTTGTTAGTCATGACCCATTGCCAAGACTATCTTAGTTGACAAAGTCCCTTTCTGAACCGAGTCACCCTCGTTCCAGTCCTGTTTCACTGAACCGGTATAACCTACCGTTCCAGCCATGTTTATCTCATGAGATATAAAACCTTTACCCAATGCATTGGAGGGATATATAGGTCCCACCCATCTTATAATGAATCCTTTCTTATGTGTGCCACATAATCATAAACCATACATCATAGCGTAACCCATGTGATAAAAATGGGATTATTAAACAACATGAAATCATAAAACAATTCATATAAGATAAAGGAATTCATAAACATAATTCCATCACAACATAATCAAATCAATGTAATAATAGGGATAAAAACAGAACCCTTTATTATCTTAGATGGAAAATAATTTTGATAAAACACTTGAACTCCATTCTTGAGGAAAATATCCTTTCTTCTTCAAAAACATTTTCCTTTCTTAACATGTCATACAATTTTAAACTAAAAGAAGTTGTTTAAAAATAAACTTGAAAACTTGTAAAGGAAGCTTCTTGGAAATAATGTTTAAAAATCCATTCATGCTGTATAAGTTAAAAAAACATTCTTCGTACTTTTGTCGGAAAAGTCAAAAAGTACCTCGTACGAAAAACGACAAAAGATTACTTTCATACGTATTACTAAAAACTCACCGAATGGTAAAAATGGATTTAAACAATTTTATGTGGATGGAAATAATGTTACATATTGATGAAACATGGATGTGGATGATAAAATACACCCCAGTAAATACTTACGAATAAACAATCTCGGATAAAAATGAGATTGTGATATTTCCCTTACCTTAGGTCCGATTTGCTTTGTATGTGTCCGAAGCTCCTGTATAATGGTTTAAATAATGTTATTGACTTATTCCATAATCATACATATTTATATGATATCATATATGGTCATATTCTTAGCTTCTTGTTAGTAATATTTCATTGTTACTTGTTACTCGGGTCTTTATTGCCTTTTGTTCTTATGCGTGTTTTGACGAATAAATTCTTATTCTTCTTGTAAGGTTATAGATACCTTATATCCAGAATGGTATTAGTGTAACATATATCATATTTATTCATTCAATTCATTTATATAATTACTATGTAATGATGATCTTGTAGAACGAGTCGCATCACATCATGGAGACGGTATTCCGTACGTACGCACGAGTGATGATATCGTTCCTATGATCGTGGAACTATATTGGAGTATATATATATTATTTCAGTATCAATATTAATTTATAATAATCATAAATAGTTACTCATTACACCATTATACCCATCCTTGTAATGTGATGGTGGAAAAATAGATTACACCACGGCGTGGAGACGGTATTCCGTACGTACACACGCGCGGTGATTTCATTTTTCCGTAGGATGGATAGAAGGTGAATTAGGGTTGTTTCATATTTATAATAACATATCATTATGTAAGTAATACTGATGTTATTACTTTATCATGAAACAACTAAAGAAGAAGAAGTTGAAGAAGAAAGAAATTGAAAAGATCGGTAATGGATATTACTTCTTCTTTGGAACGCCTCTTTGAATCCTCCACTTAGGGAACTAAGATTGGTCTTTGAAGAAGACCAGGACCTCTAGGATTATTCTAGGGAAGTGTAGAGAAGAAAATGTCAGGGGTTGGCCGAGCTTGAGTGCTCAAATTGGTGTGAGGAGGAGGGGGAGGAGGTGCCCTTTTATAAGGGAGGAGAGGGGCACCTTAGGAATATCTCAAAATATTATTTTATATTAAAGTCAAAATCGGATTATAATGGTTCCAAAGGGTCTTATTTAGAAGATAAAGTGGGGATGGGTCTAAATCCTATCAACCAATAGGATTTAGACAAGTTTAGGGTATCATTTTAACCTTATCAATTAGATTTAACTCTAAGTTAAATAATTTAACTTTTACCGTGTCTTTTTGTTTTCTTTCACTATATGGTTAATAAACTTACTATAACATGCCAAAAGAACCCCAAATTGTTTATTATTAATATATATATCCTTATCTAAGTAATTTTGCCGAACCTTAGATTTTTAGGAATAAAATAACAATTAATAATATAATATTTGATTTAAAAACTATTTTGTGTCAATTTTGACACTATTTGATATATGATTTTTGTGAAAGTCATAACAGAATTATATGTTCGAAACAAGTTGATTAAATCAACATTAATATATCATAGTAACCTAAAAAATTAGTGTAATTCATAAAAAGGCTCAAATTACATTTATTTTGGTGTTTATAACATCAATTATGTCAATCTTTCATTAATAAGATAATTACTGCATCATCATTGTGTCATAAATAAATTAAATTATTTAATGTCTAAAAATTACAAATAAAATACCATTATTTAGGAAATCCTTTTATCTTTATAATGAATATTTATAGTCGAATTTATCTTATGTATACCCCATATTAAAAATAATTTACTTATTAAACTTTGATTTTAACTATTTTAAACATTCTTTAAATAAATTAATAATAAATGTCCTAATCTAATCCAAGTGGGCCTAAACGGTCATATTTTATTCCTAAGTTTGTCTTTGGTCGAATTACACTTGTCCAATAGAATGAGGACATGTGTTAGGGTAATATTAATATCATATTTACCCTTAGTTACCCTATTTACTATTAACCGCGGTAAAAAAAAGTAAAAAGTTACTATTCACCAAAAAATTATTTTTATCTCATTGAACCACATTTTACTTACTGATATCAACCGTGTCTGTCGGATTTTTGAAATTCCATTAACAGAAGAGGTAAAATTAAGTTTTATGAAAAATTCAGTTTTTAACCTACCACTTAGAGGTTTCACTATTCATCAAAAATTGAAAGTTTTCAGAAAAATACCAAAATTTCACCCTAGGCTAATTTCGATATTCTGAGTCCAAAAATGAAGTCCATTTTGAAAAATAAAATTTATAAAATTTCAAAAAGTGGTTATTACTATTCATAACGGCTAGTTTTAATAGTATATTGTTGTTTAGTGAAACTCGGTATTGCGTACGACACAAGCTATCGAGGAATGTCACGATTGCGTGTAAAGCAAGCCAAGAAAGTGTTGTGTAGAAAAAGATTCCTTTGATGATTCATATAACATAAAAGTCTCGGGTGTTACATTCTACCCCCCTTAAAAAGAATTTCGCCCTTGAAATTCGACACATTGTAACAAATAGATGAGGATACTTCTCCCTCATCATATCCTCAGGCTCCCATGCAGCTTCTTCAAGTTGGTGGTTCCTCCATAAAACTTTCACCAATCGAGTGGTCTTGTTTCGTAGGACTTTTTCGCTACGATCCAGAATCTCTATCGGCTATTATTCATAAGAAAGATCTTGCTCCAGCGGTACAACTTCTGAGCTGAGTACATGTGAAGGATCTGTTATGTACTTTCTCAGGAGAGATACATGGAACACATCGTGAACTTGAGAGAGATTCGGTGGAAGTGCCAATCGGTAATCTACCTTCCCAACACGATCTAGTATTTCGAAAGGACCGATATATCTAGGGCTCAACTTCCCCTTCTTCCCAAATCTCATAACCCTCTTCCAGGGAGATATTCCTAAGAACACTTTATCACCCACTTCAAACACTAGGTCTTTTCTTCGGTTATCGGCATATCTTTTCTGTCAACTCTGATCTGCTCTTATGTGTTGTTGAATAGAACTGACCTTTTCTGCCATTTCATCAACGAGATCAGGTCCTAATAGCTTTCTTTCCCCAACTTCATCCCAGCAAGTTGGAGTCCTACATTTCTTTCCATAGAGAGCTTCATAAGGAGCCATCTGAATACTGGAGTGAAAGCTATTATTATAAGAAAATTCCACCAAAGGTAGGTGTTGATCCCAACCTCCTTTGAAATCCATAGAGCAAGCTCTCAACATATCTTCTAGGGTTTGAATTGTTCTCTCAGACTGACCGTCTGTCTGGGGATGATAAGCAGTGCTGAAACTCAACTCTGTATCCAGAGTATGCTGAAGACTTCGCCAGAACTTTGAGGTAAATCTCGGATCCCGATCAGATATAATAGAAAGTGTTACTCCATGTAATCTTACCACTTCCTTTACATATATCCTGGAAAGCTGATCAAGAGAGAAATCCTCTCTAATAGCAATGAAGTGTGCAGACTTTGTAAGACGATCAACTATGACCCAAATAGCATTATTGCCTTTGGATGTTTAGGAAGTCCTGTGACAAATTCCATAGTGATGTTTTCCCATTTCCATTCGGGTATGGGTAATGGTTGTAACATCCCCTTAGACTTCTGTCTCTCAGCTTTAACTTGTTGACAAACCAAGCATCGAGAGACATATTCAGCAACATCTCTTTTCATGCCATCCAACCAGAAGTACTCTTTCAGGTCCATATACATCTTCGTGCTTCCAGGATGAATAGAGAATGATGAACTATGAGCCTCATCCAGCAGCTCCTTCTTTAATTCCTGGATGGGAGGAACACAAACCCGATTCTTGAACTTTATTATCCCATCACAATCAAGGTTGAACTCAGGAACATTTCTCACCTTCTTTTGTAACTCGACATCTTCTTTCTGTGCCTCTTTAATCTTCACATGTATAGATGGTTGAACATTCATTTGAGAAAGATAATATTTCTCCCCTTCCATTAAAATTCCAAGATACATCCTTTGTAAATCCATAAATATTGGATCTTTTGTGATCCTCATCATGGATAAACTAGCATGGTCTTGTTGACTTAATGCATCTGCCACCTTGTTTGCTTTCCCAGGGTGGTAATGGATTGAGCAGTCATAATCCTTAATCAGCTCCAACCATCTTCTTTGGCGCATATTCAGCTCCTTTTGTGTGAAAATATACTTTAAACTTTTATGATCAGTATAAATATCACACCTTTCACCATAAAGGTAATTCCTCCAAATATTTAATGCAAAGATTACCGCAGCCAACTCCAAATCATGTGTTGGGTAATTTTGCTCATGGATTTTCAACTGTCGTGAGGCATAAGCTATCACCATATCATTTTTCATAAGAACACACCCCAATCCCTTCTTGGATGCATCACTGTAGATCACAAACCTTTCTCCACTACAAGGCAGTGTGAGCACAGGTGCACTGGATAACCTTCTTTTCAACTCCTTGAAATATTCTTCACATTCCTCTGTCTAGACAAACTTAACTCCTTTCCGAGTCAACTTGGTGAGTGGATTAGATAATCGTGAAAAATCCTTTACAAAACGTCGATAATATCCAGCCAAACCAAGAAAACTTCGAATCTCATTTACTGTTGTTGGTCTCGACCATCTTTCGATAACCTCTGTTTTTGCTGGATCCATAGATATCCCCTCTTTTGAGATTATGTGACCCAAAAATGCAACTTTTTGAAGCCAAAATTCACACTTGGTAAATTTGGCATAAATCTTCTCCTTTCTCAGGGTCTTCAATATAATTCTCAAGTGATCTTCATGTTCTTCCTTGCTCTTTGAATAAACAAGAATATCGTCTATAAAGACTACCACAAATTGATCAAGATAGTCTCTAAAGACTCTATTCATTAGATCCATGAAGATAGAAGGGGAATTAGTAAGACCAAATGGCATCACTATAAATTCATAGTGTCCATACCTTGTACGGAAAGCCGTCTTTGGTATATCCTCCCTTTTGACCCTTAATTGATGATACCCTGAACGAAGATCAATCTTGGAAAAGTATTGAGCTCCGCGTAGTTGGTCAAATAAGTCATCAATGCGTGGGAGAGGATATTTGTTTTCGATAGTGATCTTGTTAAGTTCTCGATAATCAATGCAGAGTCTCATTGATCCATCTTTCTTCTTAACAAATAGAACAGGTGCTCCCCAAGGTGATGCACTAGGGAATATGAATCCCTTATCAAGATTCTCTTGGAGTTGCTTCTTCAATTCCTGCAACTCAATTGGGGCCATTCTATAAGGTGTCTTTGAAATAGGCAAAGCACCCGGTACGAGTTCTATTGAAAACTCAACTTCACGATTTGGTGGAAGACCCGGTAATTCCTCCGGAAAGACATCATCAAACTCCCGTACAATGGGAATATTCTTAATCGTGAGTTTCTCACCAACTATTTGAGATAAATAACATTCATTTAGTGGAATCAAGACCCATAAGATGGAAGGAATTTCCACTGGAAGGTTATGTGCATCCTTGCATTGATAGACGATTGTAGATTGATCTGGAATATGAAATGTGACTTCCCTTCTTTGGAAATTGATATGAGCTCCATGTAGAGAAAGCCAATCCATGCCAAGAATCACATCAAATTCCACTAAAGGTAGGATCACAAGATTTGCAGGAAGTACTTTCCCACAAACTTCGATCAGAGAAGAATTATAAACTTTTGATGCAACTGTTGTGCCATTAGGTGTTGTCACAGCTAACTCAACATCTAATTGTTGAGGTAATACGGTGATACCCTTAGAAAATTATTTATAAATAAAAGAGTGGGTGGATCCAGAATCAAATAAAACATTTTCTACTTTAGAGTGGACGGTAAGTGTACCTTTCACCACTTCGTTATCGTACTCCACATCGCTGATAGAAATTGCATGTGACTTTCCTTTGTCTTTAGCCTTAAGATTTTTTTGACGTCGACCATCATCATCAACCCTTGGATTTGGGCATTGATTGGCATAATGCCCCATCTCCTTGCACTTGAAACATTGAAGTGTAGTAGGTTCATTCTGTGTATCCCTTCCTTTGTTTGCGTCATTAGACTTCTTCTTCCCATTATCACAGCATTCAAATGCCCGATGACCTTCCTTTCCACATTTAAAACATTTACTTGTCCCTTTAAGACAACTCCCTCCATGTTTCTTTCCACACTTTGAGCATAAGGGAAAGCTCATCTTCTTTTCAGTGTGCTCTTTAGATTTTCCTTTGAATTCCATCTTCCTCTTCTTATCAAACCCATATGACTGATGGGTTACCCCAATCTCCATCTCGACTTTGATAGCACATCGAACGATTTCCTCGTAGCTATTGAAGTCCCTTATGGCTAACGCCCTTCAAAGACTTGGTTTTAAGCCACTAAAGAATCGATCGATCTTACTCTCAGGTTGGATAATAATACCAGAAGCGTACCTTGCAAGTCTTGTAAAATTTTCTTCATAGGTACCAACAGATTCATCATCCCTTTGCTTCAGTTCAAGGAACTCTTTCTCCATTTTTGTTCGGAGAATACGAGGGAAGTACTTATTGAAAAATAAGTTCTTGAACTCATCCCATTCCATAGACTCAATTTCATCCCTTTGCCTCGTATTCTTAATAAGATTCCACCATTGATCAGCATCTCCTTCTAAACGATACACTGCTAGGATGACTTTATCATGTTCAGAACATTGAAGAACTGAAAATATCTTTTCAGTAGTACTAATCCATTGTTCAGCAACTAATGGATCAGTAGACCCACTGAAAGAAGGTGGACGCTACCTCATGAAGGATTCAATAGAATGTTGCTCCTTCCTTTGCTCGTTTGGAAGTCCTGCATGATTCATAGCTTGAGAAAGTTGTGTGAGCATGGCTACAATATTTTTCATTCCAGCTCCCATATCGTTGGGTTGCTCAGGGGGACAATCATTGCATTTCCCATTGCATTCCGCATTAACACGGTTCCTTTGGGTTCCAGCCATTGTCTAAAACCAAGAAGAATAGTGTGAGAAACACTAATTATAATAGGAAAACCACATAATTCAAGAATAAAATTTTCATGCTTAAGGTCTTATCCTAGGTTATTCAAGGCCATTTCTAAAACACTAAGATTGTGTTCTATGCTTAGACTTATCCTTAGGGTTCTTACTAAGGCTTTCACATCCTAGTTTCCAAAGGTTGACTATACCTTTCCTTTGATACCAACTATAACGACCCATACTTTACATACATTGTTAATACTTCAAAATTGAAGCACACTTATTACAACATATGACAAAACCACAAAGGACCGTATAGGTATAGTGTCTTTAGAAACTGGGAAACATAAACAACTGGTTCATAAATCTTCTACAGTGTCTCCCATTTATTTCATCATATCTAGGGTCCCTTTTAGCATATTCTACTTAATATCCATCTTCCTGACCTGGGGAAAAGAAAACATAAAAGGGTGAGCTCAAATGCTGAGAAAGGGCAAATAAAGGAAATAAAAATCATATCATATCTTTTTGAAAATCATAACCTGCAAAAGAGATCATAATATCATAACATGGAACAAATCATAGAAGTGAAAATGAGATCCCCATAATCATAACATAAAACTTGAAACTTTGTGGCATGCATACATAATCATGGAAAATCATTTCTTGTTAGTCATGACTCATTTCCAAGACTATCTTAGTGGACAAAGTCCCTTTCTGAACCGAGTCACCCTCGTTCCAGTCCTGTTTCACTGAACCGGTATAACCTACCGTTCCAGCCATGTTTATCTCATGAGATATAAAACCTTTACCCAATGCATTAGAGGGAGATATAGGTCCCACCCATCTTATAATGAATCCTTTCTTATGTGTGCCACATAATCATAAACCATACATCATAGCGTAACCCATGTGATAAAAATGGGATTCTTAAACAACATGAAATCATAAAACAATTCATATAAGATAAAGGAATTCATAAACATAATTCCATCACAACATAATCAAATCAATGTAATAATAGGGATAAAAACAGAACCCTTTATTATCTTAGATGGAAAATAATTTTGATAAAACACTTGAACTCCATTCTTGAGGAAAATATCCTTTCTTCTTCAAAAACATTTTCCTTTCTTAACATGTCATACAATTTTAAACTAAAAGAAGTTGTTTAAAAATAAACATGAAAACTTGTAAAGGAAGCTTCTTGGAAATAATTTTTAAAAATCCATTCATGCCGTATAAGTTAAAAAAACATTCTTTGTACTTTTGTCGGAAAAGTCAAAAAGTACCTCGTACGAAAAACGACAAAAGATTCCTTTCATACGTATTACAAAAAACTCACCGAAGGGTAAAAATGTATTTAAACAATTTTATGTGGATGGAAATAATGTTACATATTGATGAAACATGGATGTGGATGATAAAATACACCCCAGTAAATACTTACGAATAAACAATCTCGGATAAAAATGAGATTGTGATATTTCCCTTACCTTAGGTCCGATTTGCTTTGTATGTGTCCGAAGCTCCTGTATAATGGTTTAAATAATGTTATTTACTTATTCCAGAATCATAAATATTTATATGATATCATATATGGTCATATTCTTAGCTTCTTGTTAGTAATATTTCATTGTTACTTGTTACTCGGGTCTTTATTGCCTTTTGTTCTTATGCGTGTTTTGCCGAATAAATTCTTATTCTTCTTGTAAGGTTATAGATACCTTATATCCAGAATTGTATTAGTGTAACATATATCATATTTATTCATTCAATTCATTTATATAATTACTATGTAATGATGATCATGTAGAACGAGTCGCATCACATCGTGGAGACGGTATTCCGTACGTACGCACGAGTGATGATATCGTTCCTATGATCGTGGAACTGTATTGGAGTATATATATATATTATTTAAGTATCAATATTACTTTATAATAATCATAAATAGTTACTCATTACACCATTATACACATCCTTGTAATGTGATGGTGGAAAAATAGATTACACCATGGCGTGGAGACGGTATTCCGTACGTACGCACGCGCGGTGATTTCATTTTTCCGTAGGATGGATAGAAGGTGAATTAGGGTTGTTTCATATTTATAATAACATATCAGTATGTAAGTAATACCGATGTTATTACTTTATCATGAAACAACTAAAGAATAAGAAGTTTAAGAAGAAAGAAATTGAAAAGATCGGTAATGGATATTACCTCTTCTTTGGAACGCCTCTTTGAATCATCCACATAGGGAACTAAGATTGGTATTTGAAGAAGAACAAGACCTATAGGATTATTCTAGGGAAGTGGAGAGGAGAAAATGGCAGGGGTTGGCCGAGATTGAGTGCTCAAATTGGTGTGAGGAGGAGGGGGAGGAGGTGCCCTTTTATAAGGGAGGAGAGGGGCACCTTAGGAATATCTCAAAATATTATTTTATATTAAAGTCAAAATCAGTTTATAATGGTTCCAAAGGGTCTTATTTCGAAGCTAAAGTGGGGATGGGTAGAAATCCTATCATCCAATAGGATTTAGACAAGTTTAGGGTATTATTTTAACCTTATCAATTATATTTAACTCTAAGTTAAATAATTTAACTTTTACCGTGTCTTTTTGTTTTCTTTCACTATATGGTTAATAAACATACTATAACATGCCAAAAGAACCCCAAATTGTTTATTATTAATATATATATCCTTATCTAAGTTATTTTTCCGAACCTTAGATTTTTAGGAATAAAATAACAATTAATAATATAATATTTGATTTAAAAACTATTTTGTTTCAATTTTGACACTATTTGATATATGATTTTTGTGAAAGTCATAACAGAATTATATGTTCGAACCAAGTTGATTAAATAAATATTAATATATCATAGTAACCTAGAAAATTAGTGGAATTCATAAAAAGTCTCAAATTACATTTATTTTGGTGTTTATAACATCAATTATGTCTATATTTCATTAATAAGATAATTACTGCATCATCATTGTGTCATAAATAAATTAAATTATTTAATGTCTAAAAATTACAAATAAAATACCATTATGTAGGAAATCTTTTTATCTTTCTAATTAATATTTATAGTCTAATTTATCTTATTTATAGCCCATATTAAAAATGATTTACTTATTAAACTTTGATTTTAACTATTTTAACCCTTCTTTAAATAAATTAATAATAAATGTCCTAATCTAATCCAAGTGGGCCTAAATGGTCATATTTTATTCCTAAGTTTGTTTTTGGTCGAATTAAACATTTCCAATAGAATGAGGACATGTGTTAGGGTAATATTAATATCATATTTACCCTTAGTTACCCTATTTACTATTAACCGCGGTAAAAAAAAGTAAAAAGTTACTATTCACCAAAAAAATTATTTTTATCTCATTGAACCACATTTTACTTACTGATATCAACCGTGTCTGTCGGATTTTTGAAATTCCATTCACAGAAGCGGTAAAATTAAGTTTTATGCAAAATTCAGTTTTTAACCTACCACTTAGAGGTTTCACTATTCATCAAAAATTGAAAGTTTTCAGAAAAATACCAAAATTTCACCCTAGGCTAATTTCGATATTCTGAGTCCAAAAATGAAGTCCATTTTGAAAAATTAAATTTATAAAATTTCAAAAAGTGGTTATTACTATTCATAACGGCTAATTTTAATAGCATATTGTTGTTTAGTGAAACTCGGTATTGCGTACGACACAAGCTATCGAGGAAGGTCACGATTGCGTGTAAAGCAAGCCAAGAAAGTGTTGTGTAGAAAAAGATTCCTTTGATGATTCATATAACATAAAAGTCTCGGGTGTTACATTGATGAAGAAAATGGTAAAAAAATATGAAAGAGAGAGGAAGAAGAAGAAATAGGTAGAGAGAGGAGGAGATAGAGAGAGAGTTAAAGGGAAAAAGGTGCCAACTGGTTTGGATTTGGTGGGTTCCCATCTCCATCTAGTGGTAGGTTGACTACAGAAGGTGGGGATCCAATGAAAGTTGATGTGGATACAGGATTATGCATCCTCTCATGGTGATGCTTTAACCGATTTCCAATAACCGTGAATGTCCTTTTGGAAGAGGGGTCTTGGACTTACACTGCACCAAATGGGTAAACATTAGTAACAAAAAAAGGACCTTCCCAAGGAGAATTATGATTACCTGGGTGAAGCCTAAATTTATAATTGAAGAGAATTACCTTTTCACCTTCATGAAATACCTTTCTCAAGATGTGTTTATCATGGAGTGTCTTGGGTTTTTCTTTGTAGAGATTAGAATTCTCATTAGAATCAAGTCGAAGTTCTTCCAGTTCAGACAATTGAAACATTATTTCTTCAACAGATTTTTCACAATCAAAATTACATGTTTTCATAGCCCAAAAAGCCATATGTTGGATTTCAACTGGTATATGGAATGATTTACCAAAAACTAGCCTAAAAGGAGACATCCCAATGGGTGTTTTATAGGCAGTTTGATAATCCCAAAGTGCTTCACCAGGTCTTTTAGGCTAGTCTTTTCGGGTAGGTTTTACAATTCTCTCAAGAACTCTTTTCACTGCTCTATTAGAAAGATCAGCCATGCCATTTTTTTGGGGGTGATATGCAGTTGAAGTATTATGTGCAACCCCATTCTTTCTCAAGAGAGATTCCATGGTTTTATTGCAATAGTGGGTTCCTAAGTCACTTATCAAGGGACAAGGTGTGCCAAATCGGTGGAAGATGTGTGTCTTTAGGAACTCACTAATAGTATGTGAATCATCCTTTCTAGTGGGTTTGGCCTCGACCCACCTAGAAACATAATCAACTACAAGAAGGATGTATGAGAATCTATTGGAAAGGGGAAATGGTCCCATGAAATCGATACCCCAAACATGGAAGATCTCACCGAAAATTAAAGGATTTTGGGGAATTTCATTTCTCTTTGAATTTGTACCAAACTATTGGCAAGTGGGAGATGATTGAAAGAACTTATGTGAGTCCTTGAAGAGTGAAGTCCAGAAGAATCCAGAGTCTAGGACCTTTCGGGAGGTCCTTTTTTTCCAAAGTGGCCACCTCCAAGAAGTTAGTGACAAAATTATAATATGGAAGAATGTTCATTTTCATCGACACATCTCTTTATTACCATGTCAGCCCCAGTTTTCCAAAGTTTATTTTCTTCCCAAAAATAGTATTTTGAATCACTTTTGAACTTTATTTTCTGTGCTTTTGAAAATATTTCAAGAAAAACACCATAAACCAAGTAATTTACAATTGGGGAATACCATGGTAACTTTGTAGTAAGAGATGAAAGGCACTCAGTGGGGAATTCAGGATCGATGATTTCAGAATGAGAAGAATTAGAAATTCTACTCAAGTGTTCTTCCACAAGGTTTTCTTTTCCTGGTCTATCTTTTATTTCAATGTCAAACTCTTAGAGCATTAGGATCCATATTATTAGCCTTGGTTTGGAATCACTTTTCTTAAGTAACAACTTTATTGCAGAATGGTCTGTAAAGATGATGATTTTTTCATCTAATAGATAGGGCCGGAATTTATCTAAGGAAAAACCCACTGCTAAAA
The DNA here is from genome assembly GCA_963277665.1 of Viscum album. NCBI lineage: Eukaryota > Viridiplantae > Streptophyta > Magnoliopsida > Santalales > Viscaceae > Viscum > Viscum album. Next base: position 1,626,716,180 of record OY728121.1, on the reverse strand, counting down.
GAGTCTTTTTTAGTGACAGTGTAGTGAGATTGGGGTTAATCCAATATTTTTGAGGCATAATAGATTACATGAGGAATCTATTTTCTTCTTTGACCAAGAACAGCCCCAACATCTCCATCAAAAGCATCACACATCAATTCAATGTTTAAGGACCAATCTGGGGGTTGGATTATTGGGGCAGATGTAAGATTAGTTTTGAGTTCAATGAAGACTCTCATGAAAACCTCATCTAAATGGAAGGTGACATCATTTTTTAGAAAATGAGTGAGTGGGAGGGAAATCATACTGAAGCTATGGATTAATATCCGATAGAAACCGGCATGACCAAGGAATGAATGAATGTCTTGAACAGTAGTGGGTTGAGGAAGTGATTTTATCACTTCAATTTTGGTAGGATCAACTTCAATACCATCTTTTGAAACTATGTTCCCTAGAAAAATACCATTTTCAACCATGAAGTGACATTTTTAAAAATTTAACACAAGGTTACACTTGACAAACTTTTGGAGGACTAGAGAGAGTGAATTCAAGCAATATTCAAATGACTCGCCTTAAATTTTGAACTCATCCATGAAGACATCCATGCAGTTTTAAATGAATCCAGAAATGATACTCATCATACACCTCTGGAATGTTGAACGATCATTACAAAGTCCAAAAGGAATTCTTCTATATGATTATGTTCCAAAGGGGCATTTGAAAGTAGTCTTTTCTTGGTCCTGCGGTGCAATTGGGATTTGGAAGTAGCTGGTGTATCCATCAAGAAAGCAATAGTGTGACTTTCCGGCTAATCGTTATAGCATTTGATCAAGGAATGGAATAGGGTTGTGATATTTTCTTGTTTCAACATTCAATTTGTTATAGTAGATACACACACGCCATTTTTTCTTTACTCGAGTTGTGACTACCTCTCCATGTTCATTTATGACAATAGTTATCCCACCCTTCTTAGGTAAAACTTGAATTGGACTAACCCATTCACTATCAGAAATTGGGTAGATAATACTAGCTTTAAGAATCTTGGTGATCTCTTCTATAACTTCCTCAAGTATGAGTGGATTGAGTCTTCTTTGTGGTTGTCTAATTCATTTGGATGATTCCTCAAGATAGATGTGATGCATGCAAAGGGCAAGGTTGATTCCTAGTATGTCATCTAGGGTCCACTCTAAGGCCTTTTTGTTTTCACTCTAACACTTGGACAAGTTTGGACTCCTCGGTTTTAGTAAGTGAAGAAGAGATAATGACATGATAAGAGTGATCATGGAAAAGGAATTCATATTTCAGGTGTTCAGGAAGAGGTTTCAGATCAGTCTCATCTTTCACTTTTGGGCTAGAAAACTCAAGAATGGAAGAAGGGACTTTTTTTGCTTCATATTAATTTTCCTTAATACTGTCCAAGGTGGAGGAGTAGAGATTATAATTAATGTGGGATTCAAGAGAGTTTTCAAGTTCCATTAGATTGATGGAGTCTATGAATGAGTGGTCCACATCAAATTCACCATTTATGACTTGGTTAATCCTAGTGCAGATTTCACAAGATCTTATCTCTTCAGAATAGGATGAACATGATGGAGTGGGGTTCAATTGAATCATAGAAGTTTCCTCAGAAGCATGGATTGAGAATGCAGAGTTATCCTTAGATGGGTATCGCATGGCTTGGAAAATGTTGAACTTGACCATTTGGTCACCGAATTCCATGGATAAGATGCCTGAATGGACATTAATCTTATTTCTCCCAGTCATGAGGAATGGTATTCCTAGAATTAAGGGATATAGAGAAGATTTCGTCTCACCTTCCATGTTAAAGACATAGAAATCAGCAGGGAAGATAAGATCATTGACTTGGACAAGGACATCCTCAATTATTCCCTTGGGACTGGCTGTGCTTCGATTGGCTAACTGAATGAAAACACCCATTGGATGTAAGGGACCAAGACCAAGGATGGAGAAGTTGGATTTGGGCATGAAATTAATTGAGGCTCCTAAGTCTAAGAGTGCATCATCAAAGTTTGAACTTCCAATCGGGCATGGAACCTTAAAGGTACCTGGATCTTTGCACTTTATGGGAATAGACTGCTGGGTGGAAACATTTTTAATGGTCCTATATTGCCTCTTGTGGGTACACAACTCCTTGAGAAACTTGTCATACTTAGGAATTTGTTTTGTGGCATATAAGATGGGAATGTTGACTTCAACAAGTATAAATATGTCAAGCATTTCAGGATCAGGTACAAATGACTTATTTGGCTTAGAGACAGCTTGTGGAAAAGGAATTGGATTCCTAAGTGGAATGGAAGGAGGTGAGGGAATGGTTTCAGGTTCCTTTTCAAGATTATTTTTCTTTTCATTTTGTAGGTCAACATTCAAAGGAGGTTTGGAAGACTTATCTTGAGGCATAGCAATTTTATTTCCCGGTATAAGTATAATTGCACTTTCATTACCCTTGGGTTTGGGTAATGGTTGAGCTGGAAGTTGGGAAGAATTAGATGGTTGCTGCTGACTAAGGTGGGATGCAAGTTGACCAATTTGGGTTTCATTGTTCTTGAGGCTAGAACGGGTGAAAGAGGCAAGATCTTCCACTGCACTTTCCCATGGTTTCTTGGAAGAAGAGGCTTGTCCCGGATTGGGATTACCAAGATTTTGGTTCTTGGGAAAGCGATTGTATTGGTTTTGGAATTGGGAAGGCTCACTAGGATAATGGAATCCAGGAGGTGGATTATTCCATTGAGGTTGAGGAATAAAAGGATAAGGTTGTTGGAAGTGTCCGACGCCTTGACCAAATTGAAACTGGTCTGGGTTTTGAAGAGGGAATTGAGGAGGATGAAATATGGGATTACCATAACTATGACCTTGGTTATAGGAAGAAGAGAAGGGCTAAGAGTGAGTTTGGTTGAAGTTTCTAACAAACTGACCTGATAGTTGAGGATTGGTGTTCCACTGAGCATATGCTTCATTGATCTCCATTGGTCCAGATGAATTGGATTGATCATCTTGAAGTTGTGGACATGTGTCAGTTGGAAGAGATGGAGAGTTGCAGATTCCACTGTTTTTGACAGGTCCAGGAAACATTGATTGTGGAGAAGATGAGGTTGGGGATTTTGTAGCCACAACTAGTTGTCGCACAAGACCTGTAAGTTCACTCATACACTCGGTTATCTTGTTCAGATCAATTGATTGATTATCTTGAGCTTGTTTGACTTCATCATGTGTTCGAGTATGAAATTGTTGTCTGTTTGCAGCCATGTTACTTATGAGATCTCTTGCAGATGTATGAGTTTTATCAACAAGAGCATCGCCACTTGCGACATCAATGAGAGTTCTCTCCATATCCAACAACCCCTCAACGAAGTATTGGATCAAGATTTGGTTAGGGATTTGCTGATGTGGAAAAGTTTCCACAAGCTTTTTGAACCTCTCCCAAAACTCATTGAGTGATTCACTTGGGAATTGACGTATACCACTTATTTTCTTTCAAATAGAAGCAGTATGTGAAGCAGGAAAGAATTTCACTAAGAAGAGTTTCTTCATGTCATTCCATGTGGTTAAGGAAGCAAGAGGTAGGTAGTAAAGCCATGATGTAGCAGTGTCAGCTAGGGATAAAGGGAATGCTTGATGTTTGACTTGTTCCTCAGAAACCCCTTGAGGCTTCATGGTAGAACACACCACTTGAAACTCTTTAAGGTGGAGATGTGGATCCTCACTGGCTAGCCCATGGAAATGAGGAAGAAGATGAATCAAACCAGATTTGAGTTCGAATTCCGCCTCTATGTTTGGATATTGAATACCAAGAGGTTGGTAATTCATATCAGGGGTAGCAAGTTCTTTAAGGGTTTGTTCCCTAGGATTGGCCATATCTAATTAAATTGGTTGGACAAGGACTGGTTCTTGAATTATTTGATTATCTCTTATGTTCCTCCTAAGTTGGCGAAGTGTTCGCTCAATTTCAGGGTCAAAAAAATCTGAGGGATTGTTTGGGAGGATATGGGGCATTCAAAGAGATTTTTAAAGAAATAGAAAGTAGAGGTTTTCTTTGTTTGTTTTTCGTTTATGATTTTTATGAGAAGATGGGTTTTTATTTGTGTTTTTTCAAAAAAAAATTAAAATTTTGTTTTTTTTTGGTTTTTTATTATAATAACCAGAAACTAATGACTTCTTAAACAACCATACCCAAAAATGGAACCATTTGAAATGCATGGCCGATTGTCGCCTATTGACCGGTCAAAGTTCTGGTGCTCTATTAATGTGTATAGCAACACTCGGGTCGAATCCTCGGCGATGATACTTTGTAATAGTCGTTTGTTTTTAGTTGATTGTATTTTGATTAGGGGGTTTATTTTCAAAGATTAATTGAAATGAATAATTGATTATGATTGATTTAATAAATTAATAATGATTGGGGTGAGTTCATCATTAGGTTAGTTAAGCTTGTTATATCCTTGAGCTTTGCTTTATATTGCATTTAAATTAACACCCATGTCACAAGTTGATGTTGATTTGAATTCCCAAGTGTTAAGGCTTCAATCCAAGACTTAACATAACTATGATTCTAATCTCAATCACTACTTGTTTATGGTAGTGTATTTATGGTTCCAATAATCCATGGAAACCACATGTTAAACAAATGATGTCATTAATCCATGACATATTATGTCCAATATACACAATGTTAAATTAACGAATACTCATCGAGCAAAAGCTCTCAATCGCTTAACATAACTAAATTAAAACACACCCCAATGAGAGATTTACTCATCCATTAATATGGTTATTAATATGGTAATATATTTTTATGGTGATGAATTATAAAGAGAAGAAAAAGAAAGGGATTAGAAAAGAGCAGTACGTCGAACACACACACACGAACAATGATGATAATTGAAAACAGATTTTCGATTGAATGAGGAAGCAAAAGAAGGGAAGGGGATTCAACTGAATATAAACTATTTTAAGAACCTTAAAATTAAACTAAAGAATTTGGATGAGAATAAGAGATATTGTAGAAGAAATTTTCATTAAAACAGAATTATGAAAGAAAGGACTTACAAAATTACAAAAACGAAGAACACGAAAGTAAGTTAAAACAAAGAGAGTAGGAAATGTCTCTCAAGTAAAAAATGAGTATGGAAGGTCCTTCCAAGCCTTTGGAAAGGTTTTGGTCATTCCAATATGATCTCATATCTTCTGAAATTCCAACCCCTCCCAAGGAGAGAAGGGGAGAGTATTTATAGCCTAAGTAGTAGACTGTTTTCATTCCAAAACTGTCTCTCCACTTGACCCGCAGATTTACCAATCTAGAAAGATGAATCACGAGCTGGTGTCTGATTCAAAGATGTATATATTTATGTCTTCTGTCCACCCTCAAAATTTGTCCTCAATAGACTTTTGTATCCAAAGTTATGGCAGTTTTAATAAATATTGTCATTCTGTCTATTTCAATCCATACTTTCCAATAGCTGAAATGTGAATGTGTTTTTTCATAGTAAGATTCCCTCAAATAAAAAACATTTCTTTAAAATATTTGTCCCTCCATAAATCCTCTTTCACAGTGAAAAATATCAGATCGAATGGATTTCCACATCAGGAGAACATTCAATATTTGTGTGCTGCTTTTATTTCTCGGCCAGAATAGTAGGCTGGATTTCAATGCATATTTTGGGCCCCTTTTTCTTATTATTAGTCATTGAAATTTTTATCCTGGACTCCTTAAATTTCCCCCCAAACTATGGTGGAGAATAATGGAATTTTTACTTCTTTATTTATCACAGTAAATCAATATTCATGAATAGTCCGGTTTCTTCCCAAATTCATTGGTCTTGTTTGTGAAGACCATATAACCCTTAAAATGGAAAAATTGGCTCATGGTACCTTCTAATGAAATGGTTTATATTGAAAGGATAATCCAACAAAAAAATAACCACACAATTTAAATCATTATAGTGATAGTTATTATTAAAACGTTAAACTGACTCAATTGGACTACTTCTAAAAATGCTCAAAAATTATACTTAATATTAAAACATTAATATTTCACACAAATTATGCACATTTCATATAAAATCAGTAAAGGGAGTATATAATAATTCACTAAAATATTAATAACAAAACTCCCCCACACTTAGTTTTGTGCATGTCCTCATGTGAAACAAATATAAAAACACAACAAAATCATTTTCACTCACTAAAAAATATTAAAATTTTGTTTTCTCCCATCAGGGGAGGTTTATATTATTTCATTCATCCATTTTGAATTCCACCACAAGTTGTTACAGAAACAATGTTCCAAAAATAATTCATTTTTTTCATGCTCAAATTTAGAAATGAAAAATGTTGACACTCAAAAATCACACCTCTCAAGATGATAAAATTCATTTGTGGAGGTTCACTCTTTCACCAACCAAAAGTGAAAATATTAGAGTTTGAAAGAGATCTTAGCATAGAATCCATATCCAAAGTGCACAAGAATCAAGAGGTATTTTTAAGGGTTTTTTCTGTGGCTATGGGACGGTAGGAATATAATGTCCAAGAGAGAGATGAAGAGGTTTAAAACACCAACATAGAAAAAGGAATGCACATTTTTTTGAAATAAAACATGGAAGGAAATGAGAACACATATTTACAAGGGAATCATTGTGTGAAGAAAGACACAATAGATGAAGTAAATATGGAGGAAATGAGAAAATGGAATATTTATAAAACACAAAACTTCTACCAATAAGAATATAATGCAAGTGTTCTTTTTTTCTTTTTCGAAATTTGACCTTGAACCAGATCTCACACTCATATCCCAACCCATGTTTTATCTCCTCATGAAACTAATTGTAATAGTTATAACAAGATAATAGGTTGAGGAAGAGTGATTTTTGACCTACCCAAGACACAAACCATTCTTATTTTAATTTTTTTTTTTGATTTTTTTTTTGATTTTTTATTTTTTTTGAACACTGTGCAAAAATATTTGTACAAGATTTCATAAACATACATAAATTCCCAAAACTCGTTGAATGACAACCTCTACCCCAAACTAAAATGGATTCTTACCCTCAAGCAGATGATAACTCACTGAAAATCAATAATAGGGTACCCAAACAATGAAATCCATTCCCACCCACACTTACATTTCAAAAAAATTATACAATGAAAATCTATGTTGATATTGGGTGGGAAAAGGTATTGGGCTTGTAATGTGGATATAAAAGAAAAGGTTTTCATAGTCTCAAAGGGGATTTCAAAAGGAGGATTAATGTAAGGGAAATGGGAGTCTATTTGGCTATTATGATTCTGAAGTGGTTTAGAAAATTCCTCTATCATATTAATGCACACTAAAGTAGGAAATTCAGCTCGAAGGTCCACAAACTCAAGACTCACAAATGGGGGTGAAAACACACATTTTGAAAAGATGTCCATTATTGTCCTTGGCATGAAAGAAAATGTTGTTCCTCACGGTTCGAGAAAATAATTTTCCAAATAAAAAATTGTGCATTCAAATTTTGTTAATTTTGACACAAAATTATTTATCCAATGTAATGATGAAAACATAAACTTTTTGCGTTGAAATCATGTCTGTTAATTCCACAAAATGGTTGGAAAAAAATTCAAAACTCGATGGTGAGTAAGCATGACTCTTTTTTTGTATTTTTTTAAGTGATTGTGTTTTTTGGTTTTTTTAGTTTCTAAGGTTTTTTTAAAATACACACCCACAAAAGAAAGAGAAAAAAGAAAGGGTTTGATGAAGAAAGTGGTAAAAAAGATGAAAGAGAGAGGCAGAAGAAGAAAGAGGTAGAGAGAGGAAGAGATATAGAGAGAGTTAAAGGGAAAGAGGTGCCCCTTGGTTTGGATTTGGAGGGTTTCCATATCCATCTAGTGGTAGGTTGACTATAGAAGGTGGGGATCTAATAGATGTTGATGTGGATCCAGGATTGTGCGTCCTCTCATGGTGATTCTTTAACCGATGTCCATTAACCATGAATGTCCATTTGGAAGAGGGGTCTTGGACTTGCACTGCACCAAATTGGTAAACATTAGTAATAATAAAATGACCTTCCCAACGAGAATTAAGCTTACCTGGGTGAAGAAGACATTGAGAATTGAAGATCATTACCTTTTCACCTTCCTGAAATACATTTCTTGAGATGTGTTTATCATGTAGTGCATTGGATTTTTCCTTGTAGAGCTTAGAATTTTCATAAGAATGAAGTCGAAGATACTCCAGTTCAGCTAATTGAAACAGTCTTTCTTCAGAAGATTTTTCACAATCAAGATTACGGGTTTTCACAGCCCAAAAAGACTTATGTTAGATTTCAACTGGTATATGACATGATTTACCAAAAACTAGCCTAAAAGGAGACATCCCAATGGGTGTTTTATAGGTAGTTAGATAATCCCAAAGTGCTTCACCAAGTCTTTCAGGCCAGTCTTTTCTAGTGGGTTTTACAACTCCCTCAAGAACTCTTTTCACTTCTCTATTAGAAAGTTCAGCCATTCCATATGTTTGGGGGTAATATGCAGTTGAAGTTTTATGTACAGCCCCATTCTTTTTCAAGATATATTCCATGGTTTTATTATAATAATGGGTTCCTAAGTCACTTATCAAGGCACGAGGTTTGCCAAATCGGTGGAACATGTGTGTCTTTTGGAACACACTAATAGTATGTGAATCATCCTTTCTAGTGGCTTTGGCCTCGACCCACCTAGAAACATAATCAACTACAAGAAGGATGTATGAGAATCCATTGAAAGGGGGAAATGGTCCCATGAAATTGATACCCCAAACATTGAATATCTCAAAGAAAATTAAAGGCTTTTGGGGAATTTCATTTATCTTTTAATTTCTACCAAACTTTTTGCAAGTGGGACATGATTGACATAACTCATGTGAGTCCTTGAAGAGTGAAGGCTAGATGAATCCAGTGTCTAGGACCTTTCAGGAGGTCCTTTTTGGTCCAAAGTGGACTCCTCCAGGAAGTGAGTGACAATATTCTAATATGGAAGAATGTTCATTTTCATCGACACATCTCTTTATTACCATGTCAGCCCCAGTTTTCCAAAGTTTATTTTCTTCCCAAAAATAGTATTTTAAATCACTTTTAAACTTCATTTTCTATGCTTTTGAAAACATTTCAACAAAAACACTAGAAAACAAGTAATTTACAATATGGACATACCATGGTAACTTTGTAGTAGGAGATGAAAGGTTCTCAGTGGGGAATTCAATATCGATGACTTCAGAATTAGAAGAATTAGAAATTATACTCAAGTGATCAGCCACAAGGTTTTCTTTTCCTGGTCTATCTTTTATTTCAATGTTAAAATCCTGGAGCATTAGGATCCATCTTATTAGCTTTGTTTGGAATCACTTTTTTGGAGTAAGAACTTTATTGCAGAATGGTCTTTCAAGATGACGATTTTTTCACCTAATAGATAGGGCTGGAATTTATCTAAGGAAAAAACCACTGCTAAAAGTTCCTTTTCAATGATAGTGTAGTGAGACTGAGTTTCATCAAATGTTTTTGAGGCATAATAGATGACATGAAGAATCTTTTCTCATCTTTGACCAAGAACATCCCCAACAGCTCTATCAGAAGCATCACACATCAATTCAAAGTGTAAGGACCAATCTGGGGATGGATTATTGGGGCAGATGTAAGAGCAGTTTTGAGTTCAATGAAGGCTCTCATGCAAACCACATTGAAATGGAAAGAGATATCATTTTGGAGAAAACGAGTGAGTGGGAGGGAAATCCTACTAAAGTTATGGATGAATCTCTGATAGAAACCGGCATGACCATGGAATGAACGAATGTCTCGAACAGAAGTGGGTTGAGGAAGTGATTGGATCACTTCAATTTTGGTAGGATCAACTTCAATACCATGTTTTGAAACTATGTTCCCAAGAAAATCCTATTTTCAACCATGATGTGACATTTTTAAAAATATAACACAAGGTTACACTTGACACACTTTTGGAGGACTAGAGATAGCGAATTCAAGAAAGATTAAAATGAATCACCATAAATGGTGATGTCATCCACAAAGACTTCCATGCAGTGTTCAATGAATTCGGAAAACATACTCATCATACACCTCTAGAATGTTGCAGGAGCTTTGAAAAGTCCAAAATTCATTCTTCTATATGCATATGTTCCAAAGGGGAATGTGAAAGTAGTATTTTCTTGGTCCTATGATGCCATTGGGATTTGGAAGTAGCCGGTGTATCCATCAAGAACGCACTAATGTGACTTTCCAGGTAATCCTTCTATAATTTGATCAAGTAATGGAAGAGGGTAGTGATCTATTATTGTTTCAACATTCAATTTCCTCTAGTCGATGCACACACACCATTTGTTCTTTACTCGAGTTGTGACTACCTCTCCATGTTCATTTTTGACAACAGTTATCCCACCCTTCTTAGGTACAACTTGAATTGGACTAAACCATTCACTATCAGAAATTGGGTAGATAATACCAGCTTTAAGAATCTTGGTGATCTCTTCACTAACTACCTCAAGTATGAGTGGATTGAGTCTTCTTTATGGTTTTATAATTGGTTTGGATGATTCATCATGATGTATGTGATGCATGCAAAGGGCATGGGTGATTCGTAGTATGTCATCTAGGGTCCACCCTAAGGCCTTTTTGTTTTCCTCTAACACTTGGAAAAGTTTGGACTCCTCGGTTTCAGTAAGTGAAGAAGAGATAATGATAGGATAAGAGTGATCATGGAAAAGGAATGCATATTTCAGGTGTTCAGGAAGAGATTTCAGATCAGTCTCATCTTTCACTTTTGGGCTAGAAAACTCAGGAATAGAAGAATGGAAATCAGTTGCTTCAGATTCATTTTCCTTAATACTGTCCAAGGTGGAGTATTAGAGCTCCGAATTGATGTGGGATTCAAGAGAGTTTTCATGTTCCATTAGATTGATGGAGTCTATGAATGAGAGGTCCACATCAACTTCACCATTTATGACTTGGTTAATCCTAGTATAGATTTCACATGATCCTATCTCTTTAGAATAGGATGAACATGATGGAATAGGGTTCAATTGAATCTTAGAAGTGTCCTCAGAAGCATGGATTGAGAATGCAAAGTGATCCTCATATGGGTATCACATGGCTTGGAAAATGTTGAACTTGACCAGTTGGTCACTGAATTCCATGGATAAGATGCCTGAATGGACATCAATCTTAGTTCTCGCAGTCATGAGGAATGGTCTTCCTAGAATTAAGGGAGATCGAGAAGAGTTCGTCTCACCTTCCATGTCAAGGACATAGAAATCAGAAGGGAAGATAAGATCATTGAATCGGACAAGTACATCCTCAATTATTCCCTCAGGGCTGGTTGTGCTTCAATTGGCTAACTGAATGACAACACCCGTTTGATATAAGGGACCTAGACCAAGGTTGGAGAATATGGATTTGGGCATGACATTAATTGAGGTTCCTAGGTCTATGAGTGAATTATCAAAGTTGGAACTTCCAATTTGGCATGGAACCATAAAGGTACCTAGATCTTTTAACATTATGGGAATAGACTGCTGGGTGGAAACATTTTTGAAGGTCCTATGTTGCCTCTTCTGGGTACACAACTCCTTGAGAAACTAGGAATACTTGGGAAATTTTTTATGGCATCTAAGAGGGGAATTATGACTTCAACATGTATAAACGTGTCAAGCATTTCAGAATCAAATTCAAATGACTTCTTTGGCTTAGAGACAGCTTGTGGAAAAGGAATTGGATTCCTAAGTGGAATGGAAGGATGTGAGGGAATGGTTTCAGGTTCCTTTCCAAGTTTCTTTTTCTTTTCATTTTGTTGGTCAACATTCAAAGGAGGGTTGGAGGACTTATCATGAGGAATAGAAATTTTATTTCCTGATCTAAGTGCAATTTCACTTACATTACCCTTGGGGTTGGGTAATGGTTGAGCTGGAAGTTGGGAAAAATTATATGGTTGATGCTGACTAAGGTGGGATGCAAGTTGACCAATTTGGGTTTCAATGTTCTTGAGGCTAGAATAGGTGAAAGAGGTAAGATATTCCACTGCACATTCCCATGGTTGCTTGGAAGAAGAGGCTTGTCCTGGACTGGGATTACCTGGATTTTGGTTCTTGGGAAAGCGATTGTATTGGTTTTGGAATTGGGATGGCTCACTAGGATAATGGAATCCAGGAGGAGGATTGTTCCTTTGAGATTGAGGAATAAAAGGAAAAGGTTGTTGGAATTTACCAACGCCTTGACCATATTGAAACTGGTTTGGGTTTTGAGGAGGGAATTGAGGAGGACGAGATATGGGATTACCAGACCTATGGCCTTGGTTATAGGAAGAAGATAAGGGCTCAGAGTGAGGTTGGTTGAAGTTTCTAATAAACTGACCTGATATTTGAGGATTGGTGTTCCATTGAGCATATGCTGCATTGAGCTCCATTGGTCCAGATGAATCAGATTGATCCTCTTCAAGTTGTGTACATGTGTCAATTGGATGAGATGGAGAGTTTCAGATTCCATAGTTTTTTATAGGTCCAAGAAACATTGATTGTGGAGAAGACGAGGTTGGGGATTTGGTAGCCACAAATAGTTGTCACACAAGACCTGTAAGTTCACTCATCCACTCGGTCATCTTTTTCGGCTCAATTGATTGATTATATTGATATTGTTTGACTTGAGCATGTGTTAGAGTATGAAATTGTTGTGTGTTTGTAGCCAAGTTACTTATGAGATCTCTTCCTGCTGCAGGAGTTTTATCAACAAGAGCACCGCCAATTGCGACATCAGTGAGAGTTCTCTTGGTAGCCTACAACCCCTCATAGAAGTATTGGATCAAGAGTTGGTCAGGGATTTGGTGATGTGGAAAAGTTTCCACATGCTTTTTGAACCTCTCCTAGAACTCATGGAGTGATTCACTTGGGAATTTACGTATACCACTTATTTCCTTTCGAATAGAAGCAGCACGAGAAGCAGGAAAACATTTCTCTAAGAGTCGCTTCATGTCATTCCATGTGGTTATGGAACCAAGAGGTAGGTAGTAAATCTATGACTTAGCAGTTTCAGCTAGGGAGAAAGGGAATGCTCGAAGTTTTAATTGTTCTTTAGAAACCCCTTGAGGCTTCATGGTAGAGCACACCACTTGGAACTCTTTAAGGTGGAGATGTGGATGCTCACTAGCTAGCTTGTGGAAATGAGGAAGAAGATGAATCAAACCTAATTTGAGTTTGAAGACATCCTCTATGTTTGGATATTGAATACCAAGAGTTCGGTAATTTATATCAAGGGAAACAAGTTCTTTAAGGGTTTGTTCCCTAGGATTGGTCATATATAATTCAATTGGTTGGACAAGGACTGATTCTTGAATTATTTGATTATCTCTTCTGTTCCTCCTAAGTTGGCAAAGTGTTCGCTCAATTTCAGGGTCAAAAAAATCTGAGGGATTGTTTGGGAGGCTACGAGGCATTCAGAGAGATTTTTAATGAAAGAGAAAAATGGGTTTTTCTTTTTTTTGTTTATGATTTTTATGAGAAGACGGGTTTTTATTTGTGTTTTTTTTCAAAAAAAAATTATAGTTTTTTTTCAAAAAAAAATTTATAATTTTTTTTAGTTTTTTGTTACAATAACCAGAAACTACTGATTACTTAAAGCACCATCCCCAGTAATGGTACCATTTGAAATGCATGGCCGATTTTTTCCTATAGATCGGTCAATGTTCTGGTGCTCTGCTAATGAGTATAGCAGCACTCGAGTCGAATCCTCAGCGATGATACTTTATAATAGTCCTTTTTTTAGTTGATTGTATTTTGATTAGGGGGTTTGTTTGTAGCGCTTAATTGAAATGACTAATTGATTATGATTGATTTAAAAAATTAATAATTATTGGGGTGAGTTCATCATTAGATTAGTTAAGCTTGTCATATCCTTGATCTTTTCTTTATATTGAATTTAAATTAACACCCATGTCACAAGTTGACGTTGATTTGAATTCCCAAGTGTTAAGGCTTTAATCCAAGGCTTAACTTAACTAGGATTCTAATCTCAATCAATACTTGTTTACGGTAGTGTATTTATGGTTCCAATAATCCAATTAAACCACATGCTAAACAAAAGATGTCATTAATCCATGACATATTAATTCTAACATACACAATGTTAAAATAACGAATACTCATTGAGAAAAATCTCTCAATCTCTTAACATACCTAAATTAAATCTCACCCCAATGAAGTATTTACTCATTTATTAATATGTTTATTAATGTAGTAATATACATTTATGATGATGAATTATAAAGAGAAGAAAAAGAAAGGGATTTGAAAAGAGTGGTACGTCGAACACACACACACACGAACAATGATGATAATTAAAAATGGATTTTCGATTTAATGAGGAAGAAAAATAAGGGAAGGGGATTCAACTGAATTTAAACTATTTTAAGAACATTAAAATTAAACAAAAGAAGGTGGATGAGAATAAGAGATATTGTAGAAGAAATTTCCATTAAAACAGAATTACAAAAGAAAGGACTTACAAAATTACAAAAACGAAGAACACGAAAGTATGTGAAAGAAAAGAGAGGATGAAAGGTATCTCAAGTGAAAAATTGAGTATGGAAGGTGCTCCTAGGCCTTTGGAAAGGCTTTGTTCATGCCAATATGATCTCCTCTCTTCTGAAATTCAATCCCCTCCCAAGGAGAGAAGGGGAGAGTATTTATAGCCCAAGGAGTGGACTGTTTGCATTCCAAAACTATTCCTCCAATAGAACCAAATATTTCCCAATATAGATAGATGAATCATGAGATGGTGTCTTCCTAAAAGATGTAGATATTTATGTCTTCTATTTACCCTAAAATTTTTGTCTCCAATAAACTTTTGTAGCTAATGTTATTGCGGTTTTAATAAATAATGTCATTCTGTCTATTTCAATCCAAACTTTCCAATGAAGGAAATGTGAATGGGTTTTTGCATAGTAAGATGCCCTCAAATAGAAATTATTTCTTAAAATTAGTTTTCCCACAATATCTCCTATTTCACACTGAAAAATCTAATCTCGAATGGATGTACACATCAGGAGAAATGTCAATATTTGTGAGATGCTTTTATTTCTCGGCCAAAATAGTGGGTTGGACATTAATGCATATTTTGGGCCCCTTTTAGTTATTATTATGCATTTAAATTTTTATAATGGACTCCTTAAATTTTCCCCCGAACTATGGTGGAGAATAACTGAATTTGGACTTCTTTATTTATCCCAGTAAATCAATCTTCATGAATAGTCCAGTTTCTTCACAGATTCTTTAGTCTTGTTTGTGAGGACCATATGACCCTTCAAATTACAGAATTTGCACATGGTAACTTATAATGAAATGTTTTATATTGAATTTAGAATCCTAAAAAACAATAACCACAAAATTTATATCAGTATAGTGCTAGTTATTATTAAAACATTAAACTGACTCAATTAAACTACTTCTAAAAATGCTCAAAAATTATACTTAATATTAAAACATTAATATTTTTCAAAAATTATGCACATTTCATATAAAATCAGTAAAGGGAGTATATAATAAGTCTTAAAAATATTAATAACATTATTAACAATCTCTTAAAAAATCCAATTTTTTAAAACATTTTTTATTTAAAATTAAACTACTAATAAATATCGAAATTGTTATATAATGTATAGTAATATTTCCTACACCTTATTCCATTTTTTACATATATATTTTTACTTTGAATGTTATTCGATTAATTGGGTAAATTTTAATAAATTTGTATCGTTTACTCAACAAAGATATTTGATAAGGAATATTTTTCTGAATTAAATAGATTATTTTATTTATGAGTAGTGATTTTTAAATCTCTAACATGGGTTGGGGAACTGTTATGGAAATCCCCTAGATGCATCAGAAGTATCATGAGATGAAATCATTGGGAACAAAACCCATCGAGTTTGTTTTCAAGTAGAATTAGATGGGTTCCAACCCATAAACATAATTTGTCCTCAAAATATATATTGATGTTATAGTGGTTCATGAGGATTTTCACTGTGAAAAAAATTTATGATTTCATTTCATTCTCAGGTTATTATTTAAATATAATCTATGATTAGTTATTTGACTCTCCATTTTGACTATTAATTGTTGATTAAATATAGATTCCACTATACATAACCCCTACTAATCACATGATCCAACCCTTAATTTTTTCATTTCCCTGTGTTTTCAAGAATAGATCTTCAAATGAGTTTTAAGGAGGCAGTTTGTTATATTTTTTTATGTATTTTATTTTATTTTCTGTCCCCAATGTAAAATAGTTATCTATTTTATAATATGGTCTTCCTAAACTTTTAAACTCATTAGTCCATCAAGACTTTATTCCTTATAATCAAGAAAATGTAATAAAGTTAGACACTATCACTGAGATTCGTTCTCTAGGTGTTAGAGTTTGTATTATTTGAAGTTTAGTTGAATCCATGGAAATTGATATTGAAAAACATATAATAGGGAATATAACACTAAGATAGATATTAATGATATGTATTTAAGAAAAACTAAATGGAACTATGTATTTTATTGTGATATTATTTATGAATATGTTTTTTTTCAATTTATTTCAAGTATATTACAAGTTTTTCCATTATACATTATGTTTCATAATGATATGATCTAATTTATATTATGTCAAAAGATTAAAATAGAACTAAGAAGAAGGAATATGAACCTCACCTATGAAATTGATCTAAAGAGTATGAAGGATCATATCTTTTATGGTATTAATACAATATTCCAAAGGGAACTAGTACCTGGAACGTTTTCATCATACGAGGAAATAGTATCATTTTATAAAGAGATAGAGATAGATTTATCTAAGTATTATGGATTCAGAGAGAATCAGGAGAATAATAGTATAGATAGGGTAAATATAGATAATGTGAAGAAGGTAGAGAATTAATTTCCAACATATGATAACTATGGAAGGAATCACCACGGGTAATGAATAAAAGTATTGGAATTTTATTTTAAGTAAAGATAAAAGAGACACCAGGAAAAGGAATTCAAAGTGAAGAAATAGAAGAATTCTATTCATTATTTCAACTATAGTGAAATGGGGCAGTACAAAAATAAATTTCCCTAGAATCAATGGAATATACCTTAAAATAAGCTAATGGATCATGGTCAAGATTTTTCTATTACACAAATGACGATAAAGGATTAATGTGGTTATGTTTTTTAGGGTGTAAGTGATGCTGATGAATGTTTCTATTAATTACCACTTACCTTCAACGTGTATTATCAATAAAATGAAATAAAATGTTTTTCACGGGTAGTGTATGACTTTTTTACTAAGTATTTAAAATCGTTTGTTTAATGGTACCAATGACCAAGAAAAATGACTTCGATACAAGTTGAACTTCGTGGAAAACATATGGTTGAGGGAAAGACATCCATTGATATATTCCTTATACAGAGATAATGATGTTGGAAGAAATTAATGATTTTATGGGTTAAATTAAATTGGATTGTACCAATGACCTGGGAACTGATTAGTGGTTGCTGAAAAAGTGTTCTATGTGATCATCGATGGACTTTACCACATTTTTGGATTTAAGGAATCTATCCAATAATACTTGTTTTACTTAAATAATAATGAATCATGCATGTTATAAATATGGTTATATATTAATCCAATTTATTACCAAGTTTCAAGAGAATACATGATGAAGGTATTCACATGTTCGGTATGTGATGATTAAATAGATACTTCATGTTGATTGAAGGTTATTGATATGTTCATTTTAGTAAATCAGTGACATTACTTCTATTGTGTTTGATCATATATTTTATAGAATTTAACCATTTTTAAATGGTTTAAGTTGATCATTGGATAATGTATTATATAATAATGTTTTACTTCACCATTTTATATAACTTCTGTTAATAGAAAAAGTAGAAATATTTAAAAGAACAACCAAAGGATAAGATTTTTCTTAGGAAATAGAAATCTATAAACTATATTTAGATATATTTATAGAGAGTTAAATAATTATTAATATTTAATAAAAGGATATTGAAACAAAAATGATATCCTATTATGTTAATGACAGATGAATAAAATGGTCTTTTAGATTATCACCGATTTTTGGATTTTAGGGGCTTAACATTCCATTGATCAATTACTTTATTATGACCAATGAAGACAGTTATTTATGATTTTATTTCATGTTTGTGTTCACATTTTACACCTATGATCTCTTACATGGAATCCTATTTACACGACCTTCATACTTCGATATCACACTTATTAAGATTCTATTTTATTAACCCTTTTATGATGTGGGTTTTTTCAACAATTGAATTTCCAATTTTCAAACCCTAGATTTCCAAGATCATATTTGAATTCTGATAACTAAAATTAACTAAGGTGGGTAGAATGTAACACCCAAATAAATTAAAATATTTTCTTTTTAGAATAAATTAAATTTTTTTCAAGAAGATTTATAAGAAATAATAAATTTTATTATGTTACAAATAATACTGTTTTCCATTATTAGCGTATAAGAAACACATGAACAGTCTTAGAATTTTTTATAAGATCCCAAGAAATAATCATATATTTATTTTTATATTATATATTTAATAAAATATTTTTAATTTCATCAAATTTATATGATATAAATAAGATAAGAATAAATCTAATCTTAAGTATAAAAATCCATATTTTTTAAAAATGTATTTCTTTCTTCTTTTAATGTTATACCTATTTTAAAAAAAAATTGAACTTTGAAAAATATTATTTAATAATATAAAAATTATTTATGAAATCTAAGCTTCAAAATTATATTCGGGTGAATTTTTTTTGTTTTTAGTGAAGTTTCATTTTTATTGAATAGTACAAATACCATATTTTAATAAAAAACATATTTTTTATCTATATAATTTGTATGGATAAATTATATTATTAATTGTTTTTAAAAGTAAAATTTGTTAAATTTTATATCAATTAATTAAATATAGGTCATTGGAATCATTTTTATATAAAATTTAGATATATAAACTTACTGAACTTTACAACATTTTCACTTTAAAAACTAATTTTTCCATCACATTTTTGAGATTACATTTAAATTAATTTTACCCAATTATGGGAATTAAATTTGGAAAAATGGAATAATTATTTTGAATATGTATAATAGTTATATTTTAATAAGGTAAACTAAATTTTTGAACACAATAATTATTAAATGCAGCTTAAAATTTATTATAGTGGTTAAGGTTACAACACACTTACGTAATGATTAAACTTAGAATATAAGGTTTGTAAATGGACCATAACATTTTAAATACCCATTTTATAGACATATTTATACCCAATCTAACTAATTCTTGATTATTATGATTTACTGGGATAACATTCCATGAATTTGACAAATATAATAATATAAGTAAGGAAAATGAAAAAAAAAACTTCATTTCCTTTAACTCTTATATACTTTTGAGATAGGGAAGAACATCATATTTTAATATATTAATTATATTCTGAAATATAAATGTTTTTTTTATCACCATAATTTATTTTACTTATTTATAGATATATAACTACATTAAGTTCTTAACAATTGCCAATGCATGGATTATTTTATTAGTAATTAAATAAAATCAATGATGTTAAAATATTAATAGTAAATTAAATTTAATAATTCACCATGTTACATTATTTTTTAGACGAATATATCATGTTACATTTCTATAAAATTAATATATGTTAATTCATTGATTTTTTAATATTTTTTAATTAAAATTGAATAAATAATGAAAAAATTGAGATTAATGCAATTTTATAATAAATGATATTTTTTAAAATGATTCTAAATTAATAAATATCATATATTATAAAGGGTTATTCTTAAATATAAATAAATATCAAATATTTTACATTCATGGAAAAATTTAGATTTTATTATTAATATATTGACCCATAAAGAGTGAGAAAATTTCTAGCATGGTTATGGTTAAATAAGTGTTTTTGAGCATTATGTATGCTTCAATTGAATTAATTTCCAAGAAATTTAGAAATTTTATCTAATAAATTAGATTTAATTTTTCCTAATTAGTTTGTATAATATTTATAATAATTATTATATTATTTATTCATAATGGATTAATTACATTGGTTAGAAAAATAGTTACCAAAGTGAAGAACCAAAATAAAAAAATAAGGAAATTTAAAGACCAAGGGAAAAAATGATAATTTTTTTTTGTGTGAGTTTTTATATATAATAATTCACATTTAATCTATTTCTTTAACATTTTTGGGGCACATTAAGAAAGGGATACCCTTCAATAGTGTATAAGTTTTTGGAATTTACACAAATTCCACTCCTCCTCCTCTATAAAAAGACATTCACTATTCGCATTCCTCAAACAACCCATTCCAGTTTCACTCATCCAAAACCTAACCAAATAATCTCTCTAAATACCTAACCTAATCATATAATCCTTAATTTTGGTATATAAAAAACCAAGGAAAACTTTTGGTATAAACTAAAAGGAGTTACCCGAATAAGAGGTATCTATCTTGAGTGAGGTATTTTGTTAATTTATTTCTCCACCACTTAAATTATTCATATAATTTTTTTTATAACAACTTAAAAATCATAAATATCCTGATAATTTGTTTTATTATTGTTATTACCTAAACCATCACATACTTCCCTCAAATGGGATACATAATAATCGTTCGTGAGTTTGGTGGACTATTGTCTCGTGAAACGATGTCTTCTATTCTTCAATTCAAACGTTTAAACATTAGAAAAAAATATTGATTTATTGTATATATATATGATATATATGAAATTTATAATTTATTTATGATTTTGGAATTATTATCTAAAACATACCTCCATGTGTTCCATTTTTGGGGAATATGATAACATTGTTTGTGGACATGCGGACTACCACCTCCTCAAAGTTATGGGATGCGTTCATGATTTATATGGAGTGTATTAAGGATATTTTAAAAAAATATATATTATGTATATGAAATAAATATCATACTATAATTATAATATTCACATATATATCATTTAATCTTAATTATTTTAATATGTAAAGAAAATGGAAATAGTGTTCACCCGTATGTACATATTTTCGTCTCCATTGATGGAGTATTTAATTTCCTATATCTAAGCATTGTGGATTACTCTAAATATGTATATAATAAATATATAATTTTTTAAATCAGGTTTAATAATCATGAGATTATTAAATCATTATATAAGTAATTGAAATAAAAATGACATGTCAAAACAAACATGAGAAACATGGAAATTAACACCTAAAAAGATTAAATTGATGAAATACTATTAATGAATGAGTTATGATATGTTAGAACATGATGATATAATATATAATAATTAATAATATGGTTCTATTATAATTTAATATCATTTATAAAACCATTATAAATTATTTTAATGAGAATTGAACCAAAATGGACTGGAAGGAAAGGGATTTTCATCTCACTTTTTACATCTATGAGATAAATGTCATGTTGGACTCCTCATGTTTTAACCATGTTTTATTGATAAAAAATCCTATTAAAATTGGTTCATATATCTCAAATCATGTGTATAGATGGTTTGTTTCCCTATTCTTTAATGTTTACAACTCATGGTATAAACTTTCAAAAGATCCTGATTTAGAAACCTAGAAGTCATGTTTGAATATTTTAAACTATATTTGTTCTTATTCTATAATGTAATATTATATTAATGCTTAAGTATAATTCATTATATGAATATTATTTACTAAGACAATTTTATATATATTTGACTATGTCTGAGAAACCATAAGTCTGTCAGCGGTTCTGGATTTCGGCAAAGTCTGAGACACCATAACCCAGACACAGTGACCTAGACACAGTAACCTAGACATTGTGACCTAGACACCGTGACCCAGACACCAAAAAAAAGACATAGTTGCCCATACAACATTACTCAAACACCGTATCCAGTTTCAGATATCATAATGTTTGTGACACCGGTTCCATACTTCCATCACGAAGACACCGTTCAGTGTTTTGACAAAGGATTAGACACTTTTACCGGAGACACCGTGATTCTAACACTACATATGTGCTACTGGTTCCAGATCTCAATGAAACAGTTGAACTGTGATTATCTAACCACTAAGAGGAAAAGGAGAAGACATCGTTTCCCAGTCAAACCATTTCCAAGTGATATCGTTTCCAGAAAAATTGTGACACCATTATTTAATATGTTTTGTAATTTTCAATTTCAATTCTAACGGTCATATTTTAGTCATATAATGTCACTAACATAATTATTGTTTCTTTGTAGACATGTCACCTGATAGTAAGAGGTACTAAGTGTTGAAACCATGCTTCCTATCAGCTTGAACACATGCATCCCAAAATAAATACAAGAACATGTGACTCATACCATGGAAGAGAGAGTGTTTGAAAAGCTAACTCGGGAATGAAAAAATAGAAAACTGAAGAACACACAAAGCACTCTAGATCCCTGATGGTTGAACTAATGTATATCATATCCTTGAACATCATCATAGTACCAAATAAAAGAATAACATATCTAGATAGTTTAATTCATCGAACTGAAAACCAGGGCACCAGACTCGCGATACTCTATTTTTTACAAGAAGAATTAGTATTTTCAAATGCCTCATCATTCAAGTCAAGAGATACATAGAGAAACACCCCTAGAATTTCTAATCCGTTCTCATCATCTTTGCTCTATTGTGTACTATTTTTAGATATCGAGTAGTTTTTATGTCTTTTTTAAAACACACATTGTCGTGTTTATTAAACTGAATGATATAAGATATCCTTCCTGTAAAATCTTCTTACATGTGTTTACTCCCATAGATAAGTGTGGAAGATATCCCTGGTGACTTGGTAGTTTATGCCCATGATGAATAGCGGAAGAGGTTGTGTGACCTGCACAGTCTTGTGTACTATTGTTTACTCGGATCCAGGGTGTGGATCAATTTTATTAATATAAACTTCTTGGTGAAAGGTGATAACTAAGTGGAGTGGATTGGAACTCATCTTGAGACTGAACCACTTGTTTTATCTATTGTGTCTTTTAAATTTGGTTTTGTCTTCATTACTTTATATTTTAGAAAACTATATTTTACATTGATAGTTAGTCTTGGATATAAGTTATAACTATTTTTACTAATTATTTTAGCTTTAATTGTTGTATCAATAACTCACATTGATATTACAGAGAATTAATCAATCTTATGAGTTGTTATTTTAACATTCAAACTATTATAACTGTATTACCTTGATTTACTGGAATGTATTCATTTTTATTAGGTAATGTTTTTAAGTTACCTTTTTAAATATGATCTTTTATAAAAATCAATTCACCCCCCTCCATGAGTTATCTACTCCAACCAACATTTCATATTCACCACTTATTTATTTTGTGTAGGTTATATTCTTCCCCATTTAAATTTATTATCATTAATCACTCACACCTCATGGTATTTCAAGTCTCAGATTGAATTATATCATCCATAGGGCAATGATTTGAATATTACAAAGTGGAAAAAGTTATCTAGGAAATATCACTTTCTTTTGTGATTGTTAACTTTCTCCTGAAGTAATCATATTATTATAATAATTTTTCATTTAAATCTAATTCCTCTTAAATATCCATATTATTTGATGAAGGATATGATTATTTCCTAAACCATGTTCTATTTTTACATATGGATTTTAGTTTAAATTTTTTTGATTAATTGAGGAAATGTTGATAAATCTGTATATTTTACTCAATACAAATTTCTGATAAGGTGAATTGTTTATGAATTAAATAGATTATTCAATATATGAGTAATGATTTAGACATGCATGAAATGGTTTGGGGACTAGTTATGTAAATCCCCTCTATGCATCATTAATCTCATGAGATAAACTTATTTTGTGACAAACCCTTCGAGTTTGTTTCCAAGATAAAATAGATTTGTTTCTACATATAGGCATAAATTATCTTGATAATAGATCTTGAGGGTATAGTGGTTCATGTTATAGATAAATGACATCTAATAATTAATCTTTTTTTGTTTTGGTTTTCATTATATAGAGTATTTTTACCATGAAAAAAATCTATGGCCGCATTTCATTATCATCTTATTGACTAAATGGAATTTGTGTTTAGTTATTTACCATACCATATTGATAATTCAGTATTGATTCATTATATATTCTACCAAACTTAAATGTTTCCAATCATTTTATCTCATCCTTATTTTTTCCATTCCCGAACTTAGAATGAAGATATCATGGAATGATTTTCCAAGGATTTAGTTTTTTTATTTTTTTTATTTATTGTATTTAATTTTCAATCCCCATTGTAAAATCGGTATAATGTATATAATATGGTTTTCCAAAACTAAATAGTCGATTGGTCCTTTAGTATTGGATTCCATGTAATCATCTCAATGTAATAAATTATAGAACTAGTAGTTGGATTCTAGGGGTGCGTGTTACATGGGATTCTAAATGAATTTTATAGTGTGTTGAATTAATTTGGAGTTGAATGGACTTTGGGAATGTGGAATCCCATGAAGGTTTCCCTTATGGGTTTAAAGGGTTTTATTATTTTAAAAAGGGGTGGTGTTTTTTATGAAATGAAATGGAATTTCCTTTTAGTTTTTCGGGCTGTTCCTTACAATTGATTATAATTTTCCTTAAATTTACACTTGGTTTCAAAATAGTTAATTAAAGGGATTTTAAAATGTATATACTATTAATGATAAGTTAAAGGAATGTTAATGACTTTGTGAAGTGTTGTTTTATTGAATGATTGGTTATACCTTTGTCGAGCCCCATTGTGTTTGTTGACAATGTTAGGTATTTCAGTGTGATGGATTATTGAATTATGATTTGTGATGTGCTTATGGGTTGAGGATATTTCTAAGGGATGTGTGTGGGGTGGGAAGGATATGATTGTGATGTTAGCCATTCAGATTTTTTATCATAATTGGATTACATTTGTTTTGATTGTATCCACATCCTTTAGTTATTCCATGATGAATCTTAGGATACTAAGTGGGAAGCTATGGAATATTTTGAGGATATTTTATATTACACACCAGTTAGTGTCTATTATTTATATATATTATTTTCTACTGAGAGTGTCGTGGATGAGACTTGGTGAGGCTAAATCAATTGACAAGATGTTTTACTATTAACCTATTAGTATTTTCCACCGTTTTATGTCTTGTACTTGTCCAAATATCCCCTAAGGTGTTTTTTCATGATATATATGCTTTTTTATTCCTTAAATTATTTATTAAAATGCGTAATTCTTATCACTTGGATGGAGTTTATTTGATATATGGAGCCTCCTGTGATCCAATCTTGATATTTACTAGGATTATTCCATTTATTTATTTGAATTGTTTATGTATTAATATGGATTTGGACTCACAATAGTTTAACTTCTTTACGTGATTACATTTTATTTGGGTGTGTTAAATATTTTAATGGAAATGGTAGATATTGTTTTTAAAGATGTATTTAAGAAATGATTTTAAAATGTTATAAACCATGTGTGGGATTATTTACAAAATTTAAGATTTAAAAGTAATGTCTTAACCTACTTCATTAAAAGTGTTTTGTTTTAAAGATAAATGATTGGTTTTTAATTTCAAATATTTTGGAAAAAAACATTAATTCCATGTTTTATAAGTGGAATTATTTTAAAAAGTTTATGTGATTTGGTATTTCCATATATTTTTATAACTAAAATATAATAAATAGTATTTTAAGGTATTTCCATAGATTTTGTGGTAAGTAGTGGTGTACTAAGTGATTATGTATTCATAGAAATATTATTTTAGTTATAGGTTATAGGATCGGTTTCATGGATACTCTTAGGAGAATTTATTCTTGAGGTTAGTATTTATTTTATTTTATTCAGTCAGTTTTTTCATATTACCAATATTTTTTAGGACCTTCCTTTACATTCCTAGAATTACGAGAATGTTTCCCTTTACACAATTTACTTTGGCCACTTATGATTTTTGAAATTTAAAAAAATAGACAGTAACTATAACTATCAGTTGGTGAAGTAAATCCATTGGGTGGGTGTCTTTTCCTTACAGGAGATGGAAACCGGGGTGGTGAGGGTGGTTTTGGTGATTGATCTATTTAATTATTTCCCTATTATATTTTTTCAATACCTATACCTTTTTTCATTAAATGTGAGTGTCTGATATATGGATGGGTCGTTCCATTTTTTTATTTCTAATATCTCATTTACACTGATTTATAGGTTAAATAATACCAAAATGTATTCATGTGATATCCTAACACTAGTTTCTAGCCCTTGGGAATCAGGAATTACATTCAAGAAAAAGGTGATCCAGTTCATTCATCCCTCATAGGGATGACCCAAACCGATTTTTTTACACTGAAGATAGGTTCCCTTGGCTCCTTTGACTAGGTATAAGTGATGGACCTGGTATTGAAAATCCAAGTTGTCACTTTAGAATATGAGGGTAGGCAGTGAGGGAACCATGAAATAACTTATAACACACGGGATAGTTGAATAGAGAGCGGGGAAACATTTCATTCCCCTCTATTATGTGTGAACCTAGTTGGGTACAACATACATAGTATTTTGTATATCATGGATGTGAGAGGACTGACCTATTACTTGGTAATGAAAATATTCTTCATGTCTTCACACTATAATGATTTTGGTGTGGATTTACATATGATTTCAAAAAAATTATAATATAATCATGGTAAATTTGAGGGACTCTATTCCCCCTAAGTGACTGGTTTGACATTTAGTGTATAGAATGTGCTAATGGGGCCCATGTTGGGTGTTTATATTATGATAATCTATATGGTACATCAGTGAGTGCCCTAGTGTGATGTTGAACCTAAATAAGGTTACTTTAATAAGGATATGTTTTATGAGTTCATGAGTGTTACTCTCCTTTGTGAGGATTGTGTGTGTATAATTATTATATCTAGGGGAGATAACTCCATTGATGTGAGATATGTTTTCTAGGTAGGGTATGGTCATACCCTTATGTTTTTTAGACCTGATTTTCTAGAAGGGCGTGGGTACTCCCCTTTGTTTCCAAATGATATGATACATTACATATGATTTATTATAATGGTGTGGTTATGCCTCTATGCATCGAAAATATTTTATATCTAGTTTCCTAGAATATTTTTAGGACTCCTTGGAGTTTGTAGATGAAATTATATACAATTTCATAGTTGGGAGTATAGAATCCCTTATATTTATGGATGATATATAATTTCTAGAAATGGAGAGAATTTGCACCTATGTTTTCTGATGATATAGGTTTGCAAATAGGTAGAGTTCACTCTTCAGTTTTTAGAAGATAATTTTTATGTTTTTATAAAGGGTGTGTTTACCCTTTATGTTTCATATAATCTAGTATATGTTTCATGATATAGAGATCCCACCTCGGGGTTCTAGATGACATGTTTCTTATTAGGGTGTGAGTATTCCTTTTATTTTTCTAATGATTGGCCGATAGGCTTAGATATATCTAACACTGGGTTAATTAGGTAAATTCAATCCTAGGTTTCAACTTAGAACCTAAGGAGTGAAAGAATTTATTTTTATTATATGTATTTAATTATTATTTATTTTGATAATATCACATGTGCATGCATTGTATTTAATAGTCATGTTAGGGAAATTATTAGTTGTTCTCTATCAGATATTACACACACCCTACTTGTATAACTATAAAATATTGATATCAAAGAATTCCTCAATATTTTCTGGTTTAGGTAGAGAACAGTTACATTTTATCATGATTAATCTAAATTTATTGGATATATATTGGCATGTGATGAGGCACAAGTGTGGTAGTATATCATCCTTTTATTTTAATTTGTTTTATGTTTTTGTATGTATGGAAAACCCAGCGAGAAACCAATCATGATATGTGACTATATGCTTCCATATTTAATTTTTATAACCAATATTTATATTTATTTTATGTGCTAAGATTATTTTTTATGGATATTTCATGGTTACTTGCACAATTGTTTTACTCTATTATGGGGGCATAGTCTCTCTACAGTAACATTTTAGAATATCGAAAACCACTATAATATGTAGATTCATTCCATAGGTTGCATTGAGATCTGGAATTTTTACTATATATTGAACTGGTTTGGGATGTTATAATTTTTGTGCTACAATGATTTTTGTCGGTTTTTATATAAATAATTTGTAATGCGAAGATCAAACCCACATTTTAGAAGGCTTTATCAAAGTTGATGGTACGTTTTTCTTGGATTATATAGTATCCTTATATGGGTAAAAAAGGATGTTTTTTAAGATAATCAATAATTATCCTTATTTGTATACTTAACACATTTTTTGGATACATTAGAAAATTATTCATTCAATAAAATGTATGTTTTTCGTTTCCATATTCAATGTGGGGTTTTAATCTCATTGATCTGTATCAATCCATCTTCCCTAAAGTAGTTTAGGGTGTAATCTTGGAACTAATTTTGGGGATGAGGGTTTGTTTATTCTTCTTAGTATCAATGAAATTTCTATTTTTTATATTCATTATTGGATATTTTCCCATTGGATATTGAAAAATTCCTTCCCTGACTATTGCTATATTTCTTGGCACTTTAATATGTTTATGATTCATCCCTACTTCATCGGCCTACATATAAGACCCTTTTATATAATCTAATTCCATTTTTAAGGATAAATTTTTTTCAAATGGAAATTCCACATAATATATAATTCATAAAAAAAATGTGACGACGAGTGTGTGGACACCCTCATTTAAAACCTAGTTCTATATGCACCCAACTACTCCTTCTGACCCAAATTTATCATCATAATCACCTTCACATAATGTGACCTATTGAAGAGAAATGGGAACCCAAGATGGTTACCAATGGTTAACTATGTTTCCAAATTACATTTCTTATATAAGGACTGAAAATCCTCTCATTAAGAGAGAATATAACACCAAGAAACATCTATGTGCATAAAGCAAATGTTTCATGCACCCAATCATTCTAAACAAGACTTAAGACGATTTTTGAGTCAATATCTAACGTGAAATAATATAATTTGATGTTATTTATTTCCTATAATGACTATTTTAATCATTAAACACCACTTCTTCTAGAATATTACCAAGAAGAAGGTTAAGGGAATTCCTAAAGAGTGGTTCCCAAGTGATCAAGGAATGACCTTCGGGAACCAAGGCTATTATTTATAAGAGTCATTATCAATAATTTAAGGTTATATATTGGAACATATTCACTCATATAACCCATAAAATAATATAATAATCTTTTTAGACCTCTTGATTATGGTTCATAAATATTCACAATTGAATCCAAGCCTAATTAGTTGAACTACCAACCCATTCACCAAGTATACTAAACTAGGTTCACATTTACTTAGTCAACTATGTTGGGTACCCCTTATCTAAGGTCAACCTTTTTGGGTTGTGTTCAGTTCCCAATTCTCATCCAATATAATATCTATCTGGGTGACCCATTCACTTTGGTCAATTACTTGGAAAAAAATAATTTCCCAGATGATCTTTTCAGAAATCTAATTCCTCGACCGAACATCGAAGGATTCTCCTATTCATAGGCTTCCCCTAGTGTCCCCTGATTCAAATGAATAAGTTATATTCATATTTTTTCTCCATTTTAATAATGTTTTACTTTTATAATGTAAATCAATAATCCTATAAGATCACTAATATGGTCTCCCTCTAAAACTAATATGATCCTTAAGACATAGTTTATCATGTATTCACTTGATAATGAGGAATCTATCTTTTAGAAGGTTAGTGGAAGTTTCTTTGGATCAACCCTATAATAAAACTTTATTTAGATATTTGTTACCAGAAAAAGGTACACCAAGAAATTTCATAACTCTTTAGTAAGCCTGCCTGTCCAAATCAATAAGCTATAAATATAAATCCAACTGAGTATAATCCCAAACCTACTTTCACCTGACTCATCCATCTATATAAAAAATGATAGGGCTGATCATCCATATATGACATCCCAACACATTGCAATATTGTCATGTTAGAAAAAATATTATTTTTTATATCTTTATACTCAACACCATGTTAATCTTACTCTACACATGACACTAAGTTAGCTTTCATTACATGCATGACTGGGTTTTACCACCTTTTAATGAAATAAATATTTTAATACTATATTTAGGAAATATTATAAATTTTAATTTTAAAAATAAAAGTTATTTTTCAATTCATAATATTAAAATTAGATTAGGGTAATTTTCTAAAATTTTCTAAGAAGTTTCATTTTTTAATGAATACTGAAAAATACTACATTTTAATTAAAAATGTTCATTTTGAGTAAATAATTATTAGTGTTCAATTATATTTTAAATTTGTTTTTAATGTAACAAAAGATCAATTATATGTATATTAATATAATTTAGGTAATTAGAATAATTTTTATATTGATATTAGATATAAAAATGTATTCAAACTTTTGAAACTTTTTACATTAAAATCCTGTTTTATCCCAACATATGTGGGATTAGATTTAATCATAATTTATCCAATTATGTTATTTTAATTTAAAAAAATGGACATAAATATTTTAAATTAGTAAAATAATTTTTTTCTAATAAGATCAACTTAATTTTTTACATAAAATATTAGAAAATGTGAATAGAATTAATTATGTGACTAATGTAAAATTAACCTTAATAAGGGACTGAACACTGTCTTAATGGCCAAAATGACCTAAACCCTTGTCCAAAAACAATTATATTCAAATATTTAGACCATAGACCCTATTTATTAAAATTTATGGATTATTGGTATATTATTAAATTGGTGTGCCCTATATAAATGGTTAAGTATATAAATATACAAAAATGTAACTTTCCTTACCTTTACCATTTGTAAAACCTTCAGAAATGTAAAAATCATTTTATTTTAGGTTATACATATCCTTTTAAAGTATACATTGTTTATTTTTATCATAATAATTTATCAATAATTTTTAGAAATGGTTTAGTAACTTAAAATTCTTAAGAAACGCCAACACAGTGATTATTAAGTTAATAATTAACAAAAATAAATGATGTTATAAATATTATAAGTGAAGTGAATTAATCGAATTATTGTATTTATTTATTTTTATAAGAATTTAAAATTTTACACATATTTAAACATGATATATTTTAATTCTAATATTATATTAATATTGTAAATTTAAAATTTAATCAATAATGTCAAAATTGACATTATTGTTATTTTAAAATAAATGATATTTTATTAAATGAAAAAAATTATATATTATGAAAAAGGATTTTTATTAGTTAATAAATATTAATTATGGCCTATTATTGGACCATTTTATCTTTTATAATTAACATATTTTCCAATATATTGGGAAAATGTTGTTAAAACGGTTCGGGTTTAAGCAGTGTTATAACACATCACATGCGCTTGTTTTAAATTTAATTTCCAAAACACATGGTATTTTTATTTTATAAATAATATTTAATATTAATAATTAATTATCTATAATTTTATAATTAATATAACTTTATTTTAGTCTTAATATTTAAATTACATAGTTTTTAAAACTAGATACATTAATAAAAACCAAAATGATAAAATTTGGGGATCATAGAAGTTAGAGAACCAAATGATTAAAATGCTCATATTTTTTTTGGTATTGTTTTTTATAGAAAATTATCCCCATTTAATCCATAATATTTCCATTTTGAGACATGTTAGGAATGTTATACCTCTAATTAATGAATACCTTTGGATATTTATAAGAGTGTCACCCCCTCCACTATAAAAGTGGAAGCACTCTAACCATTCCTCACACCTCTCATGCCACGTTTAATCATAAAACCACTTCATAAATAGTATCCAAAAATACCTTAACTAAACATAGAATCATAAATTTTAGAGTAAATTTACTTAAGGATTCCCTTTATTTCAAACCAAAAGGAGTTACTCGATTAATAGGTAATATCATCTCTCAATATCTTTAGTTTCATTTCAATTCAAAAACCCATGAAATAATCTTATTATATAATTATGTTACAAGAAATTATACTTAATATAATTATATGTTGTTATTAAAATGGTTATACCTACACTTAAACACACCTCCCTCTAATGTATAATGAACATACTGTTTACGTGTACGGAGAACAACTGCCACACGAAACAATGATTGTTCATTATCACTTTACCTCATATCACATTTTCCATTATTATGGTCACTATATTTATATATGATATATATGAAACTTATAATGTCTTAATACTTCTTTAATTATTTTTTAAAACATACCTCTATGCCTTTTATTTTGTGTAAATACGATACCATTTCCTAGGGAAGTGTGGACTACTACCCCCTCAATGTGATGTGATTCTTTCACACTATACATGGAACGTATTAAGGATAATACTAATAAAAATATAGGTAATATATTACATATATGTGATACTATTATTATAATATAAATTTTTATAAATATCATTTACATTATAAATATAACAATGAAATGAAAGAAGTATTTATGCATACACATGATCGACCATCTCCATGAACTATGCATTTCACTTTTTATCTCACAAAATATAGATTATTATAAATAAATATGTAATTAATATATAAGATAATTAATTAATGGTTTAAATCTTTTATATTATGATATTTTGATCTAATTAATAAGAACAATATGTAATAAGGGAAAACCTACATGAGAAAACAAGGCAATTAACACTTGAAATAGTTAAAATAATCAATGATTGTTTAAAAATGGGTAATAAGATATTATAATAAGTTAATATATGATATTATAAACATTTTTATGGTTATTTTTTAAATTATTGAAAAATATTAAAGTATAATACCTGAGGTTAATGACCACACAAAAAAAATGAAGGTTAAGGTAAGCGAATTCATCACAATTTACACTCCATTGAGGCATATTTTTTTATGCTCCAATTCACCCTTTATATTATGTTTGTACATACCTTTTAAATTTTATATCATGAATATCCTTATTACCTTGATATTAAATGTTTCATTTAATTATTGGGGAGTTATTATTTAAATGATTCAAATTAGTATGGGATACTTTGGAATGTTTAATGATTATCTTTCCTTAATAATGTTTTAATGTAAACAACTATTGTTGTTACTTATCCTACACTAAGGTGTTATTGAAAAATTAATATTATTTATTAAATATGGATATATGTTAAGAAAATTTTTTTATTAATAAAATCAATTATTCTATTTTAGGAATGCTTTGTATAGTTAAAGAATGTGTTGGGGACCGTTTAAGGTCTGCACTATGGGTTGGGGACTGGTTTATGAAAGACCCATGATACATCAGTAGTCTCATGGGATGAAATATTTTTGAAAACACTATTATCATTTTTTACAAGTATGATATAAATAATCTTTTGAAAGGTATTAACAATAGAGTTATGGTTGTACAAACTGAATTAGTTTATAACCAGTTTGTTTTAAATTGTCCCGTCAAAGGTCATGATGGTAATTTTTCCATGTACCTAGAAAACAAGGTGTCCAATAAATAATCATTTAAATTATAGAAA
Source organism: Viscum album (assembly GCA_963277665.1). Taxonomy (NCBI): domain Eukaryota; kingdom Viridiplantae; phylum Streptophyta; class Magnoliopsida; order Santalales; family Viscaceae; genus Viscum; species Viscum album. Next base: position 1,626,682,519 of record OY728121.1, on the reverse strand, counting down.
ATTTATATATTTTAATTATTATTCCATGATAATTTTTTTGGAATTTTAATGGATTAATTTCTTTTTCAGTTTATTGATTAATGGTATTTGTTTCTGTTTATTACATTTCCATATTGATATTGCCTTATCTAGTTATTTTAATGTCATGTGTTGTTAGTTATTTACCATTCCATGTAAACTTATTTTAATTGATTTATTATTTCTTCAACTTTACATACCCTTACTGATCATTTGGGTTCACCCTTATTATGTTTTCTTTTACAATGTTATAATGAACAAAACATGGGTTAAGAATTCAAGGATTCATTTGTTTTTATTATGTATCATTTTTGTGTTTTATATATCCCAATGTATTTTTGGTATCATGTTTGTAATTTGGATTTCCAAGAATTCTAAAATGATCAATCCTTTACAATTTTATTCTTTGTAATAATTACAATGTAATAAAATAATGCACCAGATCTAGGATTCAGAGGTTAGGGAATTACAGTTGGTATCAAAGAAAGTTTAGAAAAAACCATGGAATCTAGATTTAGAAACCATAGATTGGGGAACATAACCATAAGATAGAATTGGAGGGTGAGTATATAAGAACATCCTGTAATTTTGGTAAGGTAGATACTATGTGGGTATTCCTACAAATACATCCCTATCTAGATACTACAAGTGGACTTGGTTTTGGAATAGAGGTACCTAGGAGTAATAACTCCAAAAATTTGTTTCTGGACTTAATTAGTGTAACCTGGTACACGATAACAGACCTTACTATGCTCCTTTTTTGACAATCCTAGGGGATATTATTAGGATAGTTTGCATTATCTTTACCTACCATTATGAAGTATTTGAAAGTAAAAATATCCACAATGAAACCAAGTTTATGATTATGATAATACCTATGCATAAAATTTGTATTTTTTGTTACGTGAAACACCATATTTGGAGTTATACAAAGTTTATAATTTTATTAACTAATATAGTATATTCCATTGTTTATAAATGGAATCTAGAAGGAAGAAGATAATAAATAGCCATGGAAAATGTAAATGATGCCTTTCATTGAAATATGATATAAAAAGTATTGGAAATGAGCAAGAAATATATATATTTGGGAAGATTAATCTGGTTATGAAACATAATCCTTCTCCGATGGAGAAACTTATTCCACAACAAGACTCTCCGATGTTGGATCACTTTAAATGATAGAGGCCCCCATCATTTAATTGTAATATTGATCCAATGGAATCTAAACAATGGAATAATTATTTAGAGAAGATATGTATTGCTTTGGGATGCATTGAAAAAGAAATTGTTACACTTGTGTTGTATTTTTTCAAACGTGATAGTTATGAATTATAGTAACTAATCTAGAATCCTATGGAGGAACATGTAATATTACTCATGGAATAGAGAAAATTTAAGGCTAAATTCATTGATAAATATTTCCCTCAAAATAAAAAAATTTAGATGATGGGGAAGATTATTTCTTAATGAAAAAAGGAAGAAGATTGTGTTTCAGATTATGAAGGTACCTTTACATGGTTATTTGGTTATCATACAAATTATATACGCAACACGGAGTGAAATATTGATCACTTTTTTTTATCGTATTAATCCATGTCTCTAAAAGGAATTGGTCTCCCAAATATTTTAATCATATAATGAAATAGTTTAATGTGACATCTATATAGGGACGTAATTATCCAAGTATTATGGATTCTATTGGAATCCAGATAAAACATTTATGCTTGATCAAAAAAAGGATAGGGGAAAGAAGAGAATGAAGTAATTTTCTACATATTATAATTGTAGAAAGAAACACCCTGGTACATGCTTTAAGGGAATGAATGTTTTTTATAAGTGTGGATAAAAAGTCTAATATGTCTGTTATTTCAAGGAAATGATAAAAATTAAAATATAAAACACTTCTACTCTTTGTATATTAGGCACTAGGAAAATGAATTCCCCAATCATCAAAGTTATATGCCTCATAACGAAGCTAAGGGATCAAGGATAATATTATGTTATTGATACCAACTAAGTGTAATGATTAATGTTCCAATGTTTTTTGATCATTTAGTAATGTTATAAAATTATTTTATCAATGATGTAATGGTTTTAAGAATTTTGAAATATTTAAGGATTGTACTGTAGTACCTTTTCATTACGGATATAAAATCTTTTTTTTGATTGATACCGATAACTAAAAAAATGATTCAATATAAAGATAAAATTTTAATAAAATGCATGGTTGAGGGAACTATATGCCTTAATATGTCCTTAATGTTGAGTTAATTTTGGACTAATATATGATTCATATTGATAAAGAAAACTGGATACTACTAACAACCCTGGAAATGATTCTAATGTGTGGGATCATAATCTTTGGGAACTGTTAACCATTCGTGAAATTGTTATGTTTTATTTTGTATTTGGATTTAGAGATTGTAACAGCCCGAGATTTTATGAAAAATATTATTTTTAATTTCATTAATGTCTTGTGTTGTATGATACACCAAAAGGAGCTTTCACAACACGCATCCTTTACTTGCCTTGCATTACACGCAATCGCGACCTTCCTCGATAGCGTGTGTAGTACGCAATCACGAGTTTCACTAAACAACAATAAGCTATTAAAATATTATTAAAACTAGCCGTGATGAATAGTAATAACCACTTTTTGAAATTTTGTAAATTTTATTTTTCAAAATGGAATTATTTTTTGGATTCGTAATATTGAAATTAGATTAGGGTGAAATTTTGATACTTTTCCGATAACTTTCATTTTCTGATGAATAGTGAAAATTACTAAATTTTAATTAAAAACAACCTTTTTAATCGAAATAATTAATAACGATATATTATTAATTTGAGTGTTTTTAAAGTATATTTAGAATATATTTTTACAATTTAATACAGTTTTGTTCATTGGATGTAATTCCACATTTAAACCAGACATAAACAAGTGTCAATCTTTTGATAGTTATTATCTCTTAAGAACACGCTATTTGTTTTGACGAAGGGAATTAGTTTTTAAATTCATTAATGAAACTGATATGTTTTTAATTTAGTAAAATAGAAATCATTTTTGAGTTCATAATATCAAATATAGCTTAGGCCTAATTTTTGGTATTTTTCTGGAAACTTTCTTTTTTTGATGAATAGTGAAACCACAAAGTGGTAGTTAAGAAAAATGAATTTTTCATAAAACATAATTTTACCGCTTATGTGAGTGGAATTTCAAAAATCTGAGAGACACGGTTGATTTCAGTAAGTAAAATGTGGTTCAATGAGATGAAAATAATTTTTGGTGAATAGTAACGTTTTACTTTTTTTTTACCACGGTTAAAAGTAAATAGGGAAATTAAGGGTAAAAATGATATTATTATTACCCTAACACATGTCCTAATTCTATTGGATAACTGTAATTCGACCGAAAATAACCTTAGGAATAAAATATGACCATTTAGGACCACTTGGATTAGATTAGGACATTTATTATTAATTTATTTAAAGAAGGGTTAAAATAGTTAAAATCAAAGTTTAATATGTAAATAATTTTTAATATAGGGTTATACATACGATAAATTAGACTATAAATAGTCATTAGAAAGCTAAAAATATTTCCTACATAATGGTATTTTATTTTTAATTTTTAGACACTAAATAATTTAATGATGCAGTAATTATCTTATTAATGAAATATTGACATAATTGATGTTATAAATACCCAAAAAAATGTAATTTCAGACTTTTTTTGAAATCAACTAATTTTATAGGTTAATATGACATATTATTATTGATTTAATTTACTTTTTTCGAAGTAATCATTCTGTTATGATTTTCACAAAAATCAATTACAAAATAGTGTCAAAATTCACATAAAATTTTTTTTAAAACAAATATTATATTATTAATTGTTATTTTATTCCTAAAAATCTAAGGTTCGGCCAAATGACTTATATAAGGTTATATATATTAATAATAAACAACTTGGGGTTATTTTGGCTTCTTATAATAAGTTTATTAACCCTATAATATAAGAACACAAGAAGACACGGTAAAAGTAAAATTATTTTACTTAATGTTAAATCTAAATGATAAGGTTAAAATAGGGACCTAAACTTGTCTAAATTCTATTTCATTAGAGGATTTAGACCCATCCCCACCTTATATTAGAAATGAATCAATTTGGAGCTATTTAAAACCAAATTTGACTTTATAATAAAATAATAGTTTTAGTTATTCCAAAGGTGCCCCTCTCCTCCCTTATAAAAGGGCACCTCCTCCCTCTCCTCCTCACACCAATTTGAGCATTCAAGCTCGGCCAAACCCTGCCAAAATCTCTTCTCCACTTCCCTAGTATCATCCTAGATGTCCTTGTCTTCTTCCAAGACAATCCTTAGTTCTTTAAGTGGAGGTTAAGAAAAGGCGCGTCAAAAAGAGGTAATATCCATTACCAATCTTTTTCAATTTCTTTCTTCTTCAACTTCTTCGTCTTTAGTTGTTTCATGATAAAGTAATAACATCAGTATTTCTTATATACTGATATGTAATTATAAATATTAAACAACTCTAATTAACCTTCTATCCAACCTACGGAAAAAGGAAATCACTGTGTGTGCGTACGTACGGAATACCGTCTCCACGCCGTAGTGTAATCTATTTTCCGCCACCACCTTAATTGGATGGGTATAATGGTGTAATGAGTAACTATATATGATTATTATAAAGTGATATTGATATGGAAATAATATACATACACTTCAACACAAGTTCACGATCATGAGAACGATATCATCGCTCGTGCGTACGTACGGACTACTGTTTCCACGACGCGATGAGATTCATTTTCCACATTAACCATTCATTAATGATTATAAAGTATATATAATGAATAATAATGAAATATATGACATTATAAATCTACTGCATTTATGTATATATATATATGTATGTCATCTACTTACTTCCATTCAAGACAATAAGGAAAGAAAAACAGCGTTCATGCGTACGTACGGACTACCGTCTCCATGAACGGTGTGTTTCATTTCATTTATCTATCTATTATATATATATATATACTGAATATATATGATATATAAATCATGTTTTATATTCTGTAAGTAAGTAAATCATGATATAAGTAATAATAATGTCAAGAACAACAAGTCCAAAGACCTACGATAAATGAAACGATTTTACCCAAAACGCTTCTTTAACATGGAATTTACAAAAGAACGGGTAATATAAAGTCATAATTGAACCATATATGATATCATAACAATGAATATGATTCTGTAATAAGTTAATGACATTATTTAAATCATTATACAGGAGGTTCGGATACGTACAAAGAATATCAGACATATGGTAAGGGAAATATCACAATCTCATTTTTATCCGAGATTGTTTATACTTTGGAATTTACTGGGGTTTATTTTATCATACAAATCCATGTTTCCTCAATATTTAATATTTATATCCTTCTAAATTAGTTTATATCCAATTTTACACTTCGGTGAGTTTTTAGTAAAAGATATGAAAGGAATCTTTTGTCGTTTTTCGTATGATGTACTTTTTGACTTTTCCGACAAAAGTACGAGAAGAATGTTTTCTTTTAACTTATACGGCATGAATTTATTTTTAAAACATTATTTCCAAGAATCTTCCCTTAAAATTTTTTCAAGTTTATTTTTAATCAACTTCTTTTAGTTAGAATTTTATAACATGTTAAGAAAGGAAAAGTGTTTTTGACGTTGAAAGGATATTTTCCTCAAGAATGGAGTTCAAGTGTTTTATCAAAATTATTTTCCATCTAAGATAATAAAGGGTTCTGTTTCTATCCCTATTATTACATTGATTTGATTATGTTGTTATGGAATTATTTTTATGAATTCCTTTATCTTATATGAATTGTTTTATGATGTCACGATGTTTAAGATTCCCATTTTTATTACATGGGTTATGCAATGATGTATGATTTAAGATTTTGTGGCACACATAAGAATGGTATCATTATGATATGGGTGGGACCTATATATCCCTCCAATGCATTGGGTAACGATTTTATATCTCATGAGATAGACATGGCTGGAACGGTAGGTTATACCGGTTCAGTAAAACAGGACTGAAACAAGGAATGAACTTGGTTCAGAAATGGAATTTGTCCACTAAGATAGTCTTGGCAATGAGTCTTGACTAACAAGATATGATTTCCTATGATTATGTGTGTATTCCACCAAGTTTCATGTTTTATGTTATGATTATTGGTATTCCATTTCACTACAATGATTTATCCCATGTTATGAAATTATGATCTATTTTACATGTTAAGATTTCCAAAAGATATGTTCTTATGAATATGACGTGATTGATATTTCTTTTTTTTACCCTTATTGAGCATTTGAGCTCACCCTTTTATGTTTTCTTTTCCCCAGGATATGAAGAAAGGTTTTAGGTAAAAAAAAAGGAAGATCTTTATGGGAGATGTTGAAGATCATTCACCACGATTAGAAGATTATATTCCGAGTTTCCAAAGACACTAAACTATTATGATCCTTGTGTGTGTGTTATTGTTATGTACTAAGTATTCCGCAAAACTAATGTAATGTCCATGTACATCAAGATTCGGGTCTCTAAAGTTGGTATCAGAGGAAAGGTTTAGTAAAACTTTGGAAACTAGGATGCGAAAATGTTAGTGAGATCCCTAGAGATATTTCTAAGGTATGTCTAGGGATGTCCCTAAGGATAAGTTTACGTATAGGATACAGTCCTAGAACTACGGTAACGATCATAGAATTTAACCTAAGATGTTAGATATTGAGGATACTCCCCATTTATTATGTTGTTTTCCCTAGCATGATTTTTGCCTCTCACACTATTCTTTTTGGGTTTTAGACGATGGCCGGAACCCGAAGGAACCGTGTTGATCAATACAATGGAAAATGCAATCATTGTCCTCCTGAACAAACAAATTTTATGGGAGATGGAGCGAAAAATCTTATTGCTATACTTACACAAGCTATGAATCATTCTGGACTTCCAGATGAGCGAGAAGGGAACAATATTCTATTCAGTCCTTCATGAGGGAACGTCCACCTTCTTTCAGTGGGTCTTCTGATCCACTTGTTGCTGAACAATGGATCAGTACTACTGAAAAGATATTTTCAGTTCTTCAATGTTCTGAACTTGATAAAGTCATCTTAGCAGAATATCGTTTGGAAGGTGAAGCTGATCGATGGTGGAATCTTATCAAGAATATGAGGCAAAGAGATGAAATTGAGTCCATGGATTGGGACGAGTTCAAGAACATATTTTTCAATAAGTACTTCCCTCGTATTCTTTGAACAAAGATGGAGAAGGAGTTTCTTGAAATAAAGGAAAAGTATAATGAATCTGTTGGTATATACGATTCAAATTTTACAAGGCTTGCAAGGTATGCATCTGGATTTATCATCCATACTGAAAGTAAAGTTGATCGATTCTTCAGTGTCTTAAAACCAAATCTTCGAAGGGCATTAGATATAAGAGACTTCAGTAGCTATGAAAAGATTGTACGTTGTGCTATCAAGGTAGAAATTGAAGTTGGTGTTACTTATCTGTCTCATAGTTTTGACAAGAAACGAAAGATGGAGTTCAAGGAGAAATCTCAGAATAATGGTGAAAAGAAGATGAATGTTTCCTTATGCTCAAAGTGTGTAAAGAAGAATGATGGAGATTGTCTTAAAGGGACAAGTAAATGTTTCAAATGTGGAAAAGAAGGTCATCGGGCATTTGAATGCCGCAATGATGGGAAGAAGATTCCTAATGATGCAAACAAAGGAAGGGATACACAGAATGAACCTACTACACTTCAATGCTTCAAGTGCAAGGAAATGGGGCATTATGCTAATAAATTCCCTAATCCAAGGGTTAGTGATGATCGACGTGAGCAACCACTTAAGGCCAAGGACAAAGGGAAGTCACATGCGATCACCATTGGCGATGTTGAATATGACAACGATGTGATGGAATGATTAAGTGTTTATGTAATGGGATTCCAGAATAATGTTGTATATAGTATCATGGAATATTAGAATATTTATGTTTTGGTCTATTGTGATTTTCAGTAATTTTATGGCATCGGTTACCATGAAAAGTGATTGAAATATTTTTGGAAAGCAGATGATATCCACATAATGAGGGGATAAAGAGAATCTAATATGTTTGATAGTATTCATGATCTCATGATTGATATAAGGACTAAGTGATATCATGGTTTGAGGATATAGAATTTTTAGGATTTTGGTATGTGGAAAGTGTTAACTTTTAACTGCATTCATGTTTTCACTAAGGTTCAATGGATATTCATTCTTCAAGAGAATACATGATTAAGGTATTAAAATATTTGTAATTTGACCAACAATATATATCTTATGATATATGGGGGATAAATGATGGCATTCACGTGATCATTTTCTTTATACTATGAGCTTGGACCGAAGTATTTTAGATAAGCCTAAAGATTGGAATGGATTATGTTGGACATAAGTTAGTATTGTTTAAGGATAAAACTTTTTTGATATTGTTGATGGGATGTTATAGTAATATACCTTTAGAAAAAGGACAACCTGCAGGACGGGCGACAACCCATCGCGTCAGACAAGGCTGTGGAAATCAAACCCACAACCGAAGTGTGACTGGCCTTTATCGCCTACCACTGGCCTACAGGAATTCCCTGTTTAGTAGAAACTAGTTTTATTATATTAAGCAGTATGATATATGAAGTATAAGTCCATTTTAGGAACCATATATGATTAATCTCACTATATATGGACTTATGTATTTTTTGATAACTTTTCTAACCTTTTGTTTGAGACAGATGGAATGACCCATCATTCTATCACATGATCTGCTAACACATCACGAATGACAAATTCAACTTCATTTATTTAAGAGATGAAGTGGAAATTGTCCAAATAATGACAAACGGTGAGACTATACCAAAATCATGAATGTTTTTCTTCTAATTCCAATTTCATCAACTTTAGGGAAATGATCTTGAAAACCAAAAATGTTTTCCTAGTGCTCTTATATCTGATGAATCAGATGGTACCTTAGATCATCACAAATTTATGGCTTTGTGATTGCTGGCTTTTCCATAGCCATGTTCTCTACCACTCTCCATCAGAACATGATGGTTATATTTCTCTTCCATATCCATATTTTCACTTATGTGAAAACCCAGTGATTAGTTTATTTGGGTAACCGTTACATTTCATACTTTTGTTTTTAAATATTTGTTTTGGTATTCCTTTTTACGTTGTGGGTTTCTATTAAAGAAACTTTCGAATATTAAACCATTTATAACCCCGACGAATTTCGAGGGAGAAATTCATTTTAAGGGGGGTAGAATGTAACAGCCCGAGATTTTATGAAAAATATTCTTTTTAATTTCATTAATGTCTTGTGTTGTACGCTACACCAAAAGGAGCTTGCACAACACGAATCCTTTACTTTCCTTGCATTACACGCAATCACGACCTTCCTCGATAGTGTGTGTAGTACGCAACTACGAGTTTCACTAAACAACAATATGCTATTAAAATATTATTAAAACTAGCAGTTATGAATAGTAATAACCACTTTTTAAAATTCTGTAAATTTTATTTTTCAAAATGGAATTCATTTTTGGATTCATAATATCGAAATTAGATTAGGGTGAAATTTTGGTACTTTTCGGATAACTTTCATTTTCTGATGAATATTGAAAATTACTAAATTTTAATTAAAAACAACCTTTTTAATCGAAATAATTAATAGTGATAAATTATTAATTTGAGTGGTTTTAAAGTATATTTAGAATATATTTTTACAATTTAATACAATTTTGTTCATTGGATGTAATTTCACATTTAAACCAGACATAAACAAGTGGCAATCTTTTGATAGTTATTATCTCTTAAGAACACACTATTTGTATTGACGACGGGAATTAATTTTTAAATTAATTAATGTAACTGATATGGTTTGAATTTATTAAAATAGAAATCATTTTTCAGTTCATAATATCAAATATAGCTTAGGCCTAATTTTTGGTATTTTTCTGGAAACCTTCTTTTTTTGATGAATAGTGAAACCACTAAGTGGTAGTTAAGAAAAATGAATTTATCATAAAACTTAATTTTACCGCTTATGTGAGTGGAATTTAAAAAATATGAAAGACACGGTTGATTTCAGTAAATAAAATGTGGTTCAATGAGATGAAAATAATTTTTGGTGAATAGTCTCTTTTTATTTTTTTTACCACGGTTAAAAGTAAATAGGGTAATTAAGGGTAAAAATGATATTATTATTACCCTAACACATGTACTAATTCTATTGGATAACTTTAATTCGACCGAAAACAACCTTAGGAATAAAATATGACCATTTAGGCCCACTTGGATTAGATTAGGACATTTATTTTTAATTTATTTAAAGAAGGGTTAAAATAGTTAAAATCAAAGTTTAATAAGTAAATCATTTTTAATAAAGGTTTATACATAAGATAAATTAGAATATAAATAGTTATTAGAAATCTAAAAATATTTCATACATAATGGTATTTTATTTGTAATTTTTAGACATTAAATAATTTAATGATGCAGTAATTATCTTATTAATGAAATATTGACATAATTGATGTTATAAATACCCAAATAAATGTAATTTCAGACTTTTTATGAAATAAACTAATTTTATAGGTTAATATGACATATTATTATAGATTTAATTTATTTTTTTCGAACTAATCATTCTGTTATGATTTTCACAAAAATCAATTACAAAATAGTGTCAAAATTGACATAAAATAGTTTTTAAACCAAATATTATATTACTAATTGTTATTTTATTCCTAAAAATCTAAGGACCGGCCAAATGACTTAGATAAGGTTATATATATTAATAATAAACAACTTGGGGTTCGTTTGGCTTCTTATAGTAAGTTTATTAACCTTATAGTATAAGAACACAAGAAGACACGGTAAAAGTAAAATTATTTTACTTAATGTTAAATCTAAATGATAAGGTTAAAATAGGAACCTAAACTTGTCTAAATTCTATTGGATGAGAGTATTTTTACCCATCCCCAACTTATCTTCGAAATGAATCAATTTTGATCTATTTAAAACCGAATTTGACTTTATAATAAAATAATAGTTTTAGTTATTCCAAAGGTGCCCCTCTCCTCCCTTATAAAAGGGAACCTCCTCCCTCTCCTCCTCACACCAATTTGAGCATTAAAGATCGTCCAACCCCTGCCAAAATCTCTTCTCCACTTCCCTAGTATCATCCTAGAGGTTCTGGTATTCTTCAAAGACCATCCTTAGTTCTTTAAGTGGAGGTTAAGAAAAGGCGCGTCAAAAAGAGGTAATATCCATTACCGATCTTTTTCAATTTCTTTCTTCTTCAACTTCTTCTTCATTAGATGTTTCATGATAAAGTAATAACATCAGTATTTCTTATATACTGATATTTTATTATAAATATGAAAAAACTCTAATTAACCTTCTATCCATCCTACGGAAAAAGGAAATCACCACGCGTGTGTACGTACGGAATACCGTCTCCACACCGTGGTGTAATCTATTTTCCGCCACCACCTTAATTGGATGGGTATAATGGTGTAATGAGTAACTATATATGATTATTATAAAGTGATATTGATAAAGAAATAGTATACATACACATCAACACAAGTTCATGATCATGAGAACGATATCATCGCTCGTGCGTACGTACGGACTACCGTCTCCACGACGCGATGAGATTGATTCTCCACATTAACCATTCATGAATGATTATAAAGTATACATAATGAATAATAATGAAATATATGACATGTTAAATATACTGGATTTATGTATATATATATATGTATGTCATATACTTACTTCCATTCAAGACAATAAGGAAAGGAAAACAGCGTTCATGCGTACGTACGGACTACCGTCTCCATGAACGGTGTGTTTCATTTCATTTATCTATCTATTATATATATATATATAATGAATATATATGATATATAAATTATGGTTTATATTCTGTAAGTAAGTAAATCATGATATAAGTAATAATAATGTCAAGAACAACAAGTCCAAACACCTACGATAAATGAAACAATTTTACCCAAAACGCTTCTTTAACATGGAATTTACAAAAGAACGGGTAATATAAAGTCATAAGTGAACCATATATGATATCATAACAATGAATATGATTCTGTAATAAGTTAATGACATTATTTAAATCATTATACAGGAGTTTCAGATACGTACAAAGCATATCGAACATAAGGTAAGGGAAATATCACAATCTCATTTTTATCCGAGATTGTTTATACTTTGGAATTTACTTGGGTGTATTTTATCATCCACATTCATTTTTCCTCAATATGTAATATTTATATCCTTCTAAAATAGTTTATATCCAATTTTACCCTTTAGTGAGTTTTCAGTAAAAGATATGAAAGGAATCTTTTGTCGTTTTTCATACGAGGTACTTTTTGACTTTTCCGACAAAAGTACGAGAAGAATATTTTCTTTTAACTTATACGGAATGAATGGATTTTTAAAACATTATTTCCAAGAATCTTCTCTTAGAAGTTTTCAAGTTTATTTTTAATCAACTTCTTTTAGTTATAATTTTATAACATGTTAAGAAAGGAAAAGTGTTTTTGAAGTTGAAAGGATATTTTCCTCAAGAATGGAGTTCAAGTGTTTTATCAAAATTATTTTCTATCTAAGATAATAAAGGGTTCTATTTATATCCCTATTATTACATTGATTTGATTATGTTGTGGTGGAATTATTTTTATGAATTCCTTTATCTTATATTAATTGTTTTATGATGTCACGATGTTTAAGATTCCCATTTTTATTACATGGGTTATGCAATGATGTATGATTTTAGATTTTGTGGCACACATAAGAATGGTATCATTATGAGATGGGTGGGACCTATATATCCCTCCAATGAATTGGGTAAAGATTTTATATCTCATGAGATAGACATGGCTAGAACGGTAGGTTATACCGGTTCAGTGAAACAGGACTGAGAGGAGGAATGAACTCGGTTCAGAAATGGACTTTGTCCACTAAGATAGTCTTGGCAATGTGTCTTGACTAACAAGATATGATTATCTATGATTATGTGTGTATGCCACAAAGTTTCATGTTTTATGTTATGATTATTGGGATTCCATTTCACTACAATGATTTATCCCATGTTATGAAATTATGATCTCTTTTTCATGTTAAGATTTCCAAAAGATATGTTCTTATGAATATGACGTGATTGATATTTCTTTTGTTTACCCTTACTGAGCATTTGAGCTCACCCTTTTATGTTTTCTTTTCCCCAGGATATAAATAACGGTTTTAGGTAAAAAAAGGAAGATCTTTATGGGAGATGTTGAAGATATTTCACCACGATTAGAAGATTATATTCCGAGTTTCCAAAGACACTAAACTATTACGATCCTTGTGTGTGTGTTTTTGTTATGTAATAAGTATTTCGCAAAAGTAATGTAATGTCCATGTACGTCAAGATTTGGGTCTCTACAGAGATTGATATATTACATCAGTATATGATGAGTCTTGTTCTATGATATGATGTATAAATAGTTCAAGGAACGACCAAAGGATAAGATTGTTCTTATAGAAACATATTAAGTAAATATATTTACTTATATTCACAGAGAGTGAAATAATTCCTCATATCCCAGAAAAATGATCTTGAAACCAAAAATGTTGTCTTAATACATTCATTTTCGAGGAATCGAATGGTGTCTCACATAATTAAGGATTTATGGTCTTGTGATTGTTACCATTCTCCTAACCACGTTATCTAGAAATCTCCACTAGAAGATGATTGTTATATTTTTATTTCATATTCATGATTCCATCTCCCTCCTATGTTCTCCTACTGGGGAATAGAGTTACATGACCATTTTACTTTTCTTGATCTATTATTAAGAATATCTATTATTAAACCTATTTATGATGTTTTTTTTCTACAATATTTTAATTTCAAATATCAATTCCTTGATTACAAAGATCAAGTTTAAATTATGAGGAATAAATTTAAATAAGGTGGGTAGAATGTTACACCCCAATACATTTAAATATTTTTGTATCAGAATAAATATTATTTTTTCCCTCTTTATACTCAACACCATATTAACCTTTTGCTACACGCCCCTTTGAGTTAGCGTATGTTACACACATGACTAGGTTTTACATCCATTTAATGGCACACCAAATTTAAAACTAATTTTTTAAAATTTTATAAATTTAATTTGTCAAAATAAAATAAAATTTTAAATTATGAGTATAAAATTTATCAAAGGGTGATTTTTTCTTTTTTTTTTTGAAAGATCCATTTTTTGATGAATGGGGAAAAATATTGTATTTTAATTAAAAATAGCCTTTTCATTTAAATTATTACTAAAGTAAAATTATATTTCAAATTTGATTTTAATGTCACAATATATCGATTATACATATATTAACTTAATTTGTGTCATTTTAGTCATTACTATATTGAAATTATATATAAAAACTTATCGAACTATTGAATGTTTTTACATTAAAAACCCAATTTCTCACCACATATATGGGATTAGAGTTAATCTTAATTTTCCCACTGTTATGATTTAGATTTTAAAAAATAGAAATACACCATTGTAATAAGTATAATATTTTTCGTTTAATAATATCAAAATATTTTTTTTACCCAAAATATTAGTGAAAGTGGTTAAAATTAATTATGGTAATTAAGGTAAAATTAAGCTTCACAACGGTCTAAACCCTATTCTTAAGGGCCAAAATGACCTGTACACTAGTCCAAAAACCATTTTACACCAATAGTTAGACCATATCCCCTCTTGAATATAATTTATTTTTTATTGGGATATTATTAAATGGAAGTTCTCTATATAAAAGGTTATGGAAAAAAGACAAAAATGGAACTTTCCTTACCTCTAACCTTTTTAAAAATTTAGATATGTAAAAAACTTCATATTTTAAGATTTACATATAATTTTAAAAGATAAATTAGTTATTTTTATCATAATAATTTAAAAATAATTTTTATATATAATTTAGTTATATAAAATTATTAAGAAACACTAATTTTGTGATTATTTAGTTTATAGTTAACTAAAATAAATGATAATATAAATATTAAAAGTGAAGTGAATTGATTTAATTATTGTCTTTATTTATTTATTAGAAGAATATATCATCTTAAACATATATAAAACCAATATATTTAAATTAAAATATTATATTGATATTATAAAATTAAAATGAAATAAATAATTTCATAATTGACATTATTTTTATTTTACAGTAAATGTTTTTTTACTAAATGATTTAAAATTAATAAAAATACAATATTCTTACAAATGAATTTTAAGTGTTAATAAATGTTAAATGTGGTCTATTAGTGGACCAATAAATATTTTGTAGTTTATATATTCACCCACATATTGTTAAAACTTTGTTTACATGGTCTGGGTTTAAGCAGTGTTTTAGCGCGTCACATGCGCTTATTTTAAATTTTATTTTCAAAACCAAAATTTTTAGTATTTTATAAATTATATATAATATTAATAATTAATTATATATATATATATATTATATAATAAATATCACATTATTTTATTCTTTATAGTTAAATTACTTAGGATAGAAAACTAGATGCATTAATAGAAACCAAAATGATAAAATTGAGGCATCTTGGAAGTTAAGAAACCAAATTATTAAAATGCATATATTTTTGTGTAGAAGATTTCTTTATAGACCATTATTCCTCTTCAATAACTTTATTTTACACTTTTAAGGCACATTAGGTAATTTATACCTCTCATTAATGAATTAATTTTAATATTCACAAAAGTGCCACTCCCCCTCCACTATAAAAGTGAAAAAAATCTACCCCATACTCACACCTCTCATGAATCATTTTATCATAAAATATTTGTAAAAATAGTATCCAAAAATACCTATCCTAAACCTAGAATAATCCCATTGTGTATAAATCCACCTAAGGGATCTCTTTGTACAAACCAAAATGAGTTACCTGATTAAAAGGTAACATCTTCTCTCAATCTCTCTAGTTTAATTTTCATTCTCCACCATATAAAATATCATTATTTTATTATCATATAAAAAATAATGTACAATAAATATAATGAGATTTTTTTATTCTAATGGTTTGACCTAGTCATACCCACACCTCAATTTAAGGGATAACGAACATATTGTTTATGTGTATGGTGAAATATCGCCTCACGAAATGAAGATTTTTAATTTTTCCTTTACCACATATCATGGTTGAAATTATGATAAAAAATTTATTTAAATATTATATATATTATATTTATAATGTATTTATTCTTCTATAATTATTTTATAAAACATACCACTACACATTCCATTTTGTGTAATACGAAACATTGCTTGTGGAATTATGGACTACCACCCTCTCAATACGATGTGATTCCTTCACGATATACATGGAATGTATTAAGAATAATATTAATAAACATATTATATATATATATATATGATAATATTATTATAATATAAATGTATATACATATCATTTAATTTTCATTTATGAAAAATAAATGAAATTGTAGTTCATGCGTATATACAACCTACCGTCTCCATGAATGGTGTATTTCATTTATTATCTCCAATCATAATGGATTACTATAAATAAATATCTTCTATATATATAAAATAATTAATTCATGTATTAAATTCTATATATTATGAAATCATGATCTATGTAATAGTAATAACAAGTAACCAGTCAAAACATATTTGAGAAAACTAGGCAACTAACACCCAAAATAGTTAAAATAATGAAATATTTTTAACAAATGGGTAATAAGATATTGTAA
This sequence comes from Viscum album, assembly GCA_963277665.1. Classification (NCBI taxonomy): domain Eukaryota; kingdom Viridiplantae; phylum Streptophyta; class Magnoliopsida; order Santalales; family Viscaceae; genus Viscum; species Viscum album. The sequence goes on along the minus strand of OY728121.1, from coordinate 1,626,665,583 downwards.
TAAGTTAATACATGATATTTTGAATATTATTATGGTTCGGTTATATATTATTAATATATTTTAAACCTATATACTAGAAGAAAAATACCACAAACAAAAAAAGGAAGGCTAAGGTAAGGGATTTCATCTCAATTTTCATTCCATAGAGAATGATTCTTATTATGCACCAATTCACTTTTATATACTATATTTACTACCCTTTGAAATTTTATATCATGAATATACTTATTATAATGATATTCTATGTTCAAATTAATTGATTTGGAATTATTATTTAAATTTTTCAAAGTGGTGTAGGACACTTTCAAATGCTTAATGATTATTTTTCCTCAAGAATGTTTTAATGTCAACAGCCCTTTTTGTCACTTATCCTCCTATGAGATGTTACTAATAAATCGTTATTCATTATTAAATATGGATATAAGATATGTAAAATTTTATATTAATTAAATATATTATTCTCTTCGAGGAATTATTTGGATCGGTCAAACACTGGTTGGGGATTGTTTATAGTTAGCCCTAAAGGTTAGTGATTTGTTAATGAAATCCCCTCAAAGCATCACTAGTCCCATGGGATGAAATTAGGTTGAAAAAACCCTTCTTGTTTGTAGCCAATTTGATATAATCTATCTTTTTAATTTTCTTGAGAGTAGAGTTATGGTTAGGGCAAATCAAATCTGTTTGTAACCAATATGTTTTAAATCATCTTGTGAAAGGTTTTGACGGTAATGGTTCCATGTAGAATGGAAACTTGGATTCCAAAAAATACAATTTTCAATTATTGGTAATTTAGATATTTTCATTCTTTATCCATGAAATTTTTCTCCAAAATTTCTATTGATTCATTCCATTCTTATTTTACTAATTAGTGGCATGTGTTTTAGTTTCTTACTTTTCCATATTAATATTTTCTTATGTAGTTATTTGAATGGAATGTTTTATCATTATTTACCTTGTCATGTTGATTTATTCTCATTGATTAATTATTTATTACCCTTTAATTACCCTTACTATGAATTTTAGATCACATTTATTGTGTTTTCATTCCCCAGGTTATAAAGAAGAAATGTTTGATTAAGCATTCAAGGATTATATTTTTTTATTATATATACTATTTTTGTTTTCTATTTCAAAATATAATATTGGTATCAAGTATGTAATATGGATTTCCAATACTGTTAATTTGATCAGTCTTTTGGTGTATTTGATTCCTTCTAATCACACCAATAAAATAAAATAGTGAACTTTCACTAGAATTCTGGGGTCGGGGTGTTACATCTTATGTATCGAAAAAACTATTTCTAGGTAATTTTTTCTTAGTAACCTATCTTACATGACTAAACCACTTGAAATAAATAATAGTTATATGAATTTAAACACTAGATGCATCTTTATAGGATGTGTGACCTTAAAAGGTGAATCCTTGGTCCTGGATATATGACCTTAAAAGGAACATCATTGGTCCTAGGAACATGACCTTAAAAGGTTCTTCATTGGTCATGGATTCAAAAACATAAAATTTCATTCATTTCTCATGGTTACATGATCCCATAAGGAACAACTATGGTCATTATTAAACTACAAAAAAATTTATGATATGTCTCATTAAAATGCACTAAACTATATGAGTCTCTATTACAATAATAGGAATATATATGTATCCCTTCTCATGGTCACAATATTTACTCCATGATGACATTCATCTCTATGGGTGGAAATTAAGTCCACAGTGCCAAAATCTATAGATTTGAACTAGTGTGTAAAAAACCATCATGGGGGGAGATAAAGTTCCTCTCAAACATATAAATGGAGAACCATTGATACATATAAATGTTCATATTGAACCATTAAATCAAAATATATCTATCATAGAAAATTTTTCTGGTAGTTTTTTATCAGTAATTATTTATTTAAAATTTATTAAATCTATGAAATAGTACTTGACTAGGTGATATTATCCTTAGAGGGATAAAATGCCTTCTATTCTCTCAACCACAACACACATTTCAAGGTGTAATTAGATTACTATATCAACCATATACATTTATAATATTGATATGTAGCCAAAAAAATGTGGGCGTGACTGTGTAAGGGAATAAAAATATTGATCCCAATATTAAATTCTTTATATGTAAAAGTGATTGATAAATCATGTACTATTACTTGTGATGCAACATTTTTGGGTTTTGATAAATCACTATAGTTGGTATTTTGAGAAGATAATAACATATATAATTTCAAATAAGTAAATTGATTAGGTAAATGTTTACGTTATAGCTGATATAGAAGGCTCAAATTGATGTGAGATTTTGAAGGAGGATGTTCCCTTTTATAAATGATGTGTGAGACACATTTGGAATGTCCAAAAATAAAATCAAACCACATCCAAATACCTTAAAATTTTCATATTTTTTAATATGAGATGCGATAAAGTTGTAATATCATCAACCAATACATTTTAGACATCTTTTTAGTCAATTTAAACCATATCATTTTAAATACCCTTACTTATTCTATTTTAATTTTAACTATTTTTAAAAATGTTTCAATATTAAAATAGTGAAATTTTTAAATATTTTATATCAATTAGAATATAAATGAAAAATTTAGAAAATTTTAGACCATATCATAATTATTTTATTTTTTAAAAAAAATTATTATGATTTTAAAATAATTTAATAAAAAATTATTTTGAAAAAAATATCAATAATATCAATTTTTACACTATTCATATCATGGATTTTTTAAAAATATCATGATAAGTTGATATCCACAAAAAAATTATTTTATTATTTACCTAATTAGTCAAAGAAATCTATAAAATTCATTTTATATATTATTTTTCACAAATTATATTTATTTTAATTTTTTTTAAACAATATTTTGATATTTCCAATAACAAAATAATTACTACATCAGTTTTGTGTAATTATTTAATAAACTTATATGTTGAATTAAAATTTAAAATAAACTTCTAAGATGAAGATAAATCCTCTATATTTCATAAGAATACATATAGTAGAATATAGATTTGATAAAATCCTATATTAAAAATTTTATATTTACTAAAATAATAATATGAGAACATCAACATTACTTTAGATAAAATATTATAAGTGTCATAATATATTCAATGTGCCTCAAAATGGTAAAAAATTCTACGATTTGATGATGATGTTCAATATCTAGTCAACCAATAAGATTGAGTCGAGTGTTTTGGTATTTTTATATTTATTATCATTCTAAAAAAATTATGTTGTTGATTTCTTATCAAATAAATAATTTATGCATCATCAATGTATAAGCCTTTAAAGTAATTAATTATTTCCTAAAAAATAAAAATAAATTACCATGATAAAGAAAAAATTATATTTAAAATTATTAATTATAATCTAACATAAATTCAGTAAAAACTTAAATAAAAAATGATATAGATATTAAAAATTGAGTCAAACTTATTTAACTTTTCATTAAATAAAATATATTGAATTTCCTAATCTCATCCTGGTGGATTTCAAAGGACACCATTTAAACCCGAGGATAATTTAGGTCTAAAAAATCATCTAATTATATTAATATAATTTTAGGGTAATTTTATAATTTTATTTTTACCTTAAATTAAATGATTTACCTTTTCACCATATTAATAAAAAACATTTGAAGTTACTATTAATAATTCCCAAAAACAAAAGAAATTAATTTTTATAATTTGGACCCACTGATTGAAAATATGGAATCCATTTTTTAATATTCAAAACACAAATGTTTCAATAATTAATTTATAATTAATCATGTTGTTGGAATGAGAAAATGTGTTTAAGAAGTTAAAATATGCAAAAGATTGAAATGTTTTTACATCTAAATTCATTGTAATGTTAATCCCAGTGAAAAAATTGTATTAAATGATAAAATAAAAAATATATTTATATTTTAAAACCATTAAATAATATAACTTATCCTTATATATTATTTCAATTAAAAAAGTTATCCTCAATTAAAATTTTGTATATTTTTACTATTCATAAAAACATGAAACTTATTAGAAAAATATCAAAAATTAATCCAAAGTAAATTATTTATATATCACACATAATTAAAAATATTATTTTTTAAAATTGAATATAGAAAAATTGTTAAAACTATATTTGAAATTGGTACTCCATCGAAATGTTAAAAAATAACATTTTTATGGAAAATGCTTCTTTTATCTGAAAATTTGAATTTCTTCTTATACCATGTATAGAAAACATATAAGATGAATTTTAAAAAAATATTGAATATAATAAATATATATTTAATTTAATAAAATCCATAAAGATTTTTTTTATTATTTTATAACTCAATAATTTTCATTTAAATAGTTTTTCAGATGAAAGTTAATATTGTTCACACCTGCCATTATAATGACTAGGTTTTAAGGTTGCATAACAATATTTAGTTTTTCACTTAAAATTGGTCTTGGGTGAAATTAATTTTATCAAAATAACTTAAAAGTATGTTTAACACAATCCAGTCATAGTGTTGTGTATACAGCAAGCTAAGTCGGTGTTGCGTATAGATTAAACTGATATTGGTCTGGCATACAACACAAGACATCAAATAAATTAAAAGGAAACTATCTCATAAAAATAACATAGGGTTACATTCTAAACCCACATAAAATAAATTTTGTCCTTGAAATTTTTCTAGGTTATAAAATAATTAATACTTCAATGTTTCATTCATAGAAACACAGATCATAAAAGTGAATACTAAAACATTTCTTAGAAAGGAAAGTTAGAAACATAAAGTTTATCCAACATAAATAATCACTTTGATTAAATATTGGATAATGTATATGGAAATTATGAAACATGTATATAGAAGAGAAATTAAACAATCAAGTCATGATAGAGAGTTTTAGAGAACAAGGTTAGGAGAGAGTTAACAATCAAAAATCCATAAATCCGTGATGATTTAATGGTCTATTTGATTTATCAGAAAAAAATCATTTTTGGATTTAAGATCCTTTACATAGAGTTACATAATGTGAATAAATAATTACATTATTATGTATAATCTCATCCATTCATTATTCCTTGATCAATTTCCACTTCATCTCTTATTCCAAGAAATGAAGGTGAATGTTTCATGCTTGTTTGTAGATCATGAGATCCATGAGTATAATGATAGGTCATTCTATACATATTTGTCACAAAAAAAGTTTATAATAAGTTATAAAATATGAATAATTACACTTATGTAAATATAATACTTTAATCTTTAAAACTTCATCCAAATTTTAACTCAAACATTCTAAAAATTGATACCCTTACAATCCTTCTAAAAGGTGGAAATCCATAATTTTAGAAAAAGGTTCACTAAATTGGCTTATAATTTATCCTTATTATATCATTAGGTATCTCTTATTGGTCACATTCCAAAAATTTCAATTCCTTCATCATGTATTTTATTGAAACATGTTAATAACTAGAATTACTATAGATCCTTTGTGAAAATAAAAATTCTTTCCAAAATTAACTCTTTCCATATACCATAAATCCCCAAAAAATAATTATACTCAATCCATGATTTCATAAATCACTTTTTTATAATATCTATCTTGAGGTCATTAATACTATCAGACATCTCTTTATTTTCTTATCCCAACATTACACAAATATTAATGGTTATCCTTACCTTAATACGTTTTCTAAAAATATCTGAATCACTCTTTATAGTTACAAATTCCACTCAGAATATACTCATAAATACACATGGAAAAACAATAGTGCACCATTAAACAGATATTTCATTATTCCAAAATACCATAAAAGTTATTTTTCCACATTATTCTCGAATCCCATTATATAAAAACTCCATAATTCCACTATATTTTTGTCGTACTCTACATCACCAATAGTGATAGAATGTGATTTTCCTTTTTCATTAGCCTAAATTGGTTTCTGAAATTGATCATCACTCATAACCGTTGGATTAGGTTATTGGTTATCATAATGCCCAATTTAATTTCACTTGCTTCATTGAAGTGTGGGAGGTGTATTTTGTGTATCCTTTTCTATATACGCATTATGACTTATCTTTTTTCCATTACATTGGCACTCAACTACCCAATGAACATCTATTACACACTTAAAAAAAATTATCCCCTTTAATTCAATATTCTTATGGAGAATACAATGAAAGTACTTATTAAAAAATAAGTTCATGGACTCATCTCATTTCATGGATATAATTTTATCTTCCTTCCTCGTATTCTTGATTAGAGTCCACTGTGGGTCTGCTTCGCCTTCTAAATGATAAATTGTTGAAATATATTATTAATTTTTTAAATAGTGAAGGACTATAAATTTCATTGTAGTGGTACGAATCCAGTGTTCATTAAAAAATGGATTAGAAGACCAACTGAAAGAAGGTTTACATTACCTCACTAAGGACTCAACAAAATTTTTTTCCCTTCTCTTCTCATTTATAAATTAAAAATCATTCTTAGCTTGTCTATGTATAGTGATATGATTTTCTATTCCATCTCCAATATTATTTTACTATTTAGGATAACAATCATTTCATTCCCCATTTCATTCATCATTAACACAGTTCCTTTGGGTTCCATCTATTATCTAAAAACCAAAAAAAATATTGTGAGAGGAAAAATTCATACAAGGGAAATAATATTATCAAGGGGAAGTACATTCAATATCTATTGTCTTAGGTTTAGTCCTAGGTTAACCATTATCATTACCATAATTCAAGGATTGTAACTTAAACATTGACTTATCATTAGGGACATCCCTAGACATATCCTTGGAAATATTTCTAGGGATCTCACTAATTTTATCTCATCCTAGTTTCCAATGGTTGACTAAAACATTTCTATGATACCACCAATAATGACCCATGATTGATGTACCTAGACAATACATTGATTCTTCAGATTATTAATAAATTACACAAAAATATTCCCAAAGACCGTATTAGTTTAGTTCCTTTGGACACTTGGAACAAATTCTTCTATTTTTGGTGAATGTTATTAAACATCTCCCATAAAGATCTTTCAATTTATTTTTCCTACCTAAAACCTTTCTTTATGTACCAGGAAAAAAAATAAAAGGCTACGATTAGATGCTCAGTAGGGGTAAAAAAGGAAAATATCAAACAAAACATAAACAGTGTAATGTAACAAGAATATCATCACTTTTGAAAATCATACCACTTAAAACATATATAAAAATCTTGAGTCGTGAAATAAATTATGGCAGTTCATAAAGAATAAATCATAATGGAACATGATCCATGAAAAAAATATCATTACCATAAAACATGGAATTATGGAAAATGCATAAGTATAGAAATCATTTCCATATTATCTGCAGCTCATTTCAAAAACCACCATAGTGGAAAAATTCCATTACTGAACCGAGTTCACTCCTTGTTCCAACCATATATTTTTGAACTATGTTTAGATACCATTCCATCCATGTACTACTAAATCAATATAATTTGTCGTTCCAAACCTGTATTACTGAACTGAGATCATTTCCCATTCTAGTTTTATCTATCTCATGAGATATATATCTTTACCCAATGCATTGTAGGGAGATATAGGTACCACCCATCTCATAATTATATCATTATTGTGTGTTCGACAAAAACATAAATCATTGAATATAGAAAAACCTAAGTAATAAAATGGGTTTCTTAAACATCATTTCACCATAACATAATCATTGAAAAATAAATAGATTTCATAAATAAAATTCCATAAAAAACACAATATACCCAAAGGAATAATGGGGACAATATAAGTGAAACATAAATCTATTAAATAATGTAAACTTAGAGGGAAAATAATCCTGATAGAAAATTTTAAATTAATTCTTAAGGAAAATATCATTTCTTATTCAAAAATGATTTCTTTTTCTCAAAATTCCATGCAATTTTATAACAAAAAAAATTATTTGAAAATAACATGTCAATCATGTAAAGTGATATTCATGGAAATAAATCATTATGAATGTTTAAAAATATGTTAATGTCATATATGTTAAAAGAAAAAATTCCTCTCTTACTTTTTTCAGATTAGTCGAAAATTACATCGTATTGAAATTGAAAACTGATTCCTTTCATTCCATTTTACAAAAAACACCAAATTTTAAATTAATTTTATAAAATTTTAGAACAATAGAAATACTATTTTATAATACATATTTAGGAAATAAGTTCATGGATGATAAATATACTGCATTAAATATTGACGTATAAACAATCTCAGATAATATTGAGATAGAAGCATTATCCCTTAAAAATTTATAATCAGTCCAATAATATGAATCATAAAATTAATAATATTATATGAATATTTAAATATCTTAAAATTCAGAATAACAATCAAAAAAAAATTCATGGGTAGTATAAACACCACACAAAACAAACAGTTGGTGTGTAAGGCTTATGTCCCATAAGAATAAAAGTAAGAAAAAATAATATCTTACCTTAGTTATGTTTTCATTCATACATGTCCAAACCTTCAGTATAAGGGTTTAAATAATTTCATTAACTTATTAAATAGTAATATCCATTTTTATAATATCATAATTAATCATTTTATTACTTTTTTATTAATAAGATTATTACTCGTCCATCAGGGTTTTAAATGCTTTATTTTCTTATACATGTTTTATCAAATACCTTATTTCTCCTATTCTTAGGTTATAGTTATATAATTTCAGGAATGATATTATTATAATATATATCACATTTATTCATTTTATTAATTTATATAATCCTTATTTAATGAATATCATGTATAATTAATCGCGTCGCATTGTGGAGATGGTAGGTCGTACATACAGACGAGCAATGATGTGATTCCCATAATTGTGGAATGGTATTGAAGTGGATAGTGTATATAATATCTATGAATCAATATCATGTTATAATAATAACATATAGTTCTTATTTCCATAATTACACCCATCCATGTAATGTGGTGATGAAAAACATATTACACCTTGGCATGGACATCATAATATTTACGTACGCACGCGTGATGAATTCATTTTTTATAGGATGGATAAAAGGTTGAATTCGTATTTCCATAACCATGATAACATCTTAGAATATAAGGGATACTGTAGTTATTAATTTTTGATAGAAATAAATCATGAATAGGAAGTAGAATAAGAAATATGTTTGAAATAATTGATAGATGAGATTACCTCTTCTTTGGCGATATTTCTCTACATATCCTCTTAAATGAACTAGAGATGGTATTTTGAGAAGGGAATAACCTCTAGAATTGAGACTAAGTATGTTGATAAGGTAAATGGGTAGGGATAGCTGAGATTGAATGAACATAGTTAATTGAATTTGTCAGGGTGGATGTTCCCTTTTATATTTGACGTGAGGGGATCATTTTTAATCTCCAAATATAAAACCAAACCACATCCAAAATCCTAAAAAATTACATATTTTAGAAGATGATATAAGAAAAAGTTATAATATAATCATCAAAGAAATATTATATATGTTTTCTTATCAATTTAATCAACATCATTTTAATTAACCCTTCGTTATCCTATTTTAATTTTAACCACAGAAACTAATGTTTCAATATTAAAATAGTGTATTTTTTTCTTATTTTATGTCAATTAGACCATAATTGAACAACATAGAATATTTTAGTCCATATAATAATTATTTTATATTTTTAAAAATGTATTATGATTTTTAAATAATTTAATAAAATATTACATTGACCAAATGTCCATAGTGTTAGTTTTAACACTATTAATTTCATGGATTTTTATAAAATATCAAGATAAGATGTTAGCCTCAAAAAAATATTTCATTATATCCAAAAAGGGTCAAGGTTATCTATAAAATTAATTTTATATAATAATTGTCAAAAATTATATTTATTTTATTGTTTTTAACAACATTAATTTGATATTTCCATTAATAAAATAGTTATAACATCGGTGTTGTGTAATTTTATAACATAATTATATGTTTAATAAAAATTAAAATTTAACTACTATCCTAAATTTAAATCCTATTTATTTCATAAAAAAACTTATATTAAAATATAGATTCTATAAAATCAAACATTAATAATGTTATATTTATTAAAATATGAATATGAAAACTTTAATATTACTTTCGATAAAATATTATAATAATCAACCTTTTCCATGTTGATCCAAACGGTCAATAACATTACCCTTGGATGATTATGGTCAATTTATAGTCAACCAATAAGATTGAGCCAACTGTTTTGATCTTTTAATATTTATTTTCATTTTAATAAAAAAATATTTTATTTATTTTTCATCAATTAAATAAGTTTTGCATCATCAATGTATAAGCCTTTAGGGTAATTTTTTATTCGTCAAAAAATTAAAAAAAATACAATGATGAATAAAATGATTTTATATTAAAAATTAGTATTTATAGTCATACATATCTTCTATATACTTTTATATTAAAATTTATATAGTTATTAAAATTTGAGTAAGACATATTAATCATTTCATTAAATAAAATATATTAAATATCCTACTCTCATCCAAACGGCTTCCAAATGATCCCATTTATACCCAAGGAAGATTTATGTCAAAACACAGTCATAAAATGATATTATTATATCTTTTAGATTAATTTTATAATATTAATTTTACCTTTAATTACTAAATTTACATTATTATCGTATTAATAAAAGATTACTGATGTTACTATTAAAAATGACCAAAAAAGAAATATATTTACATATTTTAGACCCTCTAAATCAAATTATGGAATAAAATTTTCAAAATTCAAAACACATAAGTTGTAGTAATTAATTAAAAATTAGTCATGTAGTTAGAATGAGAAAACGAGTTTTAAAAGTTCAAACATGCAAAAGATTGAAATGTTTTTATATCTAAATTCAATTTATTGTTAATTACAATGACCAAAATTGTATTAAATGAATAAAATAAAATATATTTATATTTTAAATCAATTAAATAATATAACTAAACCTTATAAATTATTTCAATGAAAAATTATGTTAATAATTAATATTTAATATATTTTTATAATTAATCAAAGCATGAATCTTATTTGAAAAATATGAAAAATTTATCCGAAGTAAATTTTCAATATCCTCCTTCCAAATAAGAAGTTTATATTTCCAAATATAGTATAAAGATGTGTTAAAAAATAGATTTAATATGGGCGTTCCATCAATAGGTGTAAAACATCATTTTTTTGAAAAATAATTTTTTATCTGAAAAATTGAATTTGTTCCTATATCATATCTATAAAACATATTAGATGAATTTCAAACATTAGGTTGAATATATTACATATATATGTCATTTTGAAAATCCTTCAAAGGTTATTTTAGTATTTTATAAACACACTTATTTACATTTAAATATTTCTCATAAAAAAGTTAATACTACTCATACATGTCATTATAATGACTAGGTTATAAGGTGACATAACAATAGTTAGTTGTTTACTTAAAATCGGTCATGAAAGAAATGAATTACATTAAAATAAATTGAAATGGTGTGTAACACATGCCGAGAATTGTGTTCTATATACTGCAACCTAAGTTGGTGTTGTGTATAGCACAAGATTATCTTTGTGTAGCATATAACACAAGACATCAAACAAATTAAAAAGAATATTTATCAAAAAAATATCAGGGTGTTAGATACATATCATCCCAAGACACTTTAGTTTTATCCCAACATTAATCACATATTAAGGGTTATCAATCCATAAATTATGTTTCTTCCAATATATCACCTTATCACTAAATCACTTTTTTAGGTTATCAGTATCATTTAACATGTATTTCAAATCCTTATTGAAAAACTAATGTCGAATAATCCTTATTTGTTTCATGATTATTATATCTAGAATCTAATTGATATACTACTTCCAAAAAATTTCTCAAATACAAATACATAAACACTTAAATCGATAGAATTCAATGATTTCTAAAGCATAGGTAATTCCTTAGTATAGGATTTAAACCTAGGATTATGTCATTGACTTGGATAATGTCCATATTCTCTTCACATAAGACATTAAAAAAATCAGTGTAGTAAGATGTAATTTACTCCCTTCAATCATACTCTTCAATTTTTTATGGAATCTAGCTACTTTATAACCTATTCTTTTACACATAAAACACCTTAAATATACATTGTGGTAGTTCCCTTGATTTTAATTTCTGCATTTTTGACATGCATTACATTAAATCTTCTTCCCATAATCATGTATATTAGACGAACGTTCTTGACACACATACCTCATCATCATTGATGTATTTGGACATTAAAATATGTTCTCTTTGTTAATTATAATTTTTGATTTCTATTTTGGAAAAATTGTGAGATGTATTAATTAAACTCCCATCATGTTAGTCATCTCATTTGGGAAGTCTTGACAATTCCCCACAAACTAATTTTTTGTTTAGTTTCTCCAATTTCAATCCATTGACTCGAAAAAAGGAAAAAATTAGGGATGATTAGTTTTTAAAAATGAACTCATAAAAGTGAAACCATTAATATTAAATTAATAATTCATAAATTATATATATTAATTAATTTATGAATGTATATGATTCTATATATGTTATCTATGATCTATTTATTAATAAACAATATTAGGGGATTGGTGTTCCTTTAATAATTGATTGTAATAATCTTATGAATTAACTAAATTATATCCCAAGGGAATATCAAAACATGTGTACATTAAGGTCAATTTTCAAGCACCACTTCCCGATTGAGTGTCGCTGAATGTAGTTTTTTTGGGATGTCACCCCTAGGAGCATCTGTGTTAATGCCACATCTAATTGTAGTGCCAAGATAGGGATTAATTTTCATGGAAACCACATAGTCTATACATTACAAAATCATATGGGAGTGTTCATGTCATTTTTTTATCCCTGTATTTTTCTAGTGTTTTCTAATCCTAATCAAAAAAATAACTAGACTTTAATATGATACCAACTATAAAAACACTTATATTTATTAAAAATTAATTAATGATTTATTATAAAATAATACACATAATAAAATCCATAATATCAATAATTATAGTGTCTTTGGGTAATTAGGTACATTTCATAACAACATAAATAAGGGTATATTACCATTATTGAAAACTTCCTTAACATGATCTTAATATTACATCATTCTTAAAACTACATGGGATAACCTTGGTACATACATAAGAAATGGGTGAGATATAAAGTCCAATAAGTTAATAAAGAAACAATAACAAGAAGTAAGGATTAAATGTTAGAAAATAATAATTTAAATAGGGTATAAAATGGTTGTGAATCATAAACAAGAATAAAGAGGCATGAAAAAGAATAATAACATAAAGGAAGTATGGTAATGTGGAAAAAAATTTGAATACCATATTATAAGAATTAGTTAAGGATAAAAAATAAGAAATCATAAAAAATTTATTTATGATTACCTCCCATGAAACATAAATGGAATATCATGAGTCTAAAACATTACTCAATGCAATATATCTCTATCTATGTGCACCCATCATAATCATATGTTTTACTTGTGTAAGTGTTCCACATAGATCATATAACACAATAACATATTTAATAAAATTTAAAATCATGATCAATAATTGAGGAATAAATATATGTAATTAAAAAATAAAATAAGTATATTTATGTCTTGGTTAATACCTGTGAGTGGAAATAGCGATGGTATCCACAACACCAAGGTTTGAAATCAAATAATTATACTGAACTTTCAGCATTACAATGGTAGTACATAATGGTTCATAAAATGGATTAATGATGGATAAATGGGAATATAATAATTAATAAATAAAATGGAATGTAATTGGTATGTGGAAAAAACAAATCCCAATATTATTAATTTGAAAAATAATAGAACAAAAAGAGAAAGATGCTTGATTACATAAGAGAAGGAGAAGATCCCTTACTAAATTTCACCAAAGTAATAGCTTAGGAAAATATTATAATGAAAAAGGATAAATGATATCTATTTATTATAAAGTAATTGTGATAGTATATGGATCCTTATAAAGTCATTATAATATAATCAATTGGGATTCAAAATGAAAATTACAAAAACGGATATTGAATGGAAAAAAATAGGGAAATATCTCACATTGAGAGGGTGATACCAAAAGCTTAGTAAAAGCTTATAGAGAGATTTGGACACCTTAGGATGACTCTATAGAGTTAAGGGTTTGATAAGGAAGTTCTAAAAGACTTTTTAGTCAATAGAAAGGGTATATTGCGTGGGTTTATACAAGGAATTTAACAATAAATTTATGTTGAGTTGGAAATATATATATATATATATCATAAATTATTTGATATCACCCATTTCACTAAATCTAGTGCTTATGTTTTAACAATCTTGTTTAAATAATTGTTGTTCGTTTGGGTTTGGTGTCTCATATCACATACACTATCAAACATGATTTTCTTTTTTAAAACATTTGGAGTTAATATCAAATTAATCAGTTATTCACAACCCAAGTTCCTCTGTAAATTCCCTTCGAAACATTTTCATCTTCATAATATTTTGAAATGAGATGCAACCTTCTTCGAAAAAGAAATTATTAAAAAGAGGAGTCACCTCAGGTACCCATGTTGGTTCATAGTTTTTATATATTTCATGTCCCCATCCTTCGGAGGATGTTAATTTTTCCAATAAAAATAATATTTATCTAACGATGAGCTACAATATGTTTCTATTAACAATTATCATTAAATAGATCCATTTATTGATTAAGAAATTTCTTATGAAGTTGAATTCCCCACCAAAAATCATGGAGGAGGATTAAATGATAAAGAAGGAGATTGTGGTGGACCTCGATATTCATGTTTTATTCCTAACAAGATCATACATATGTAAAATACTTTAAGATAGGTTCTCAAATGATCTCAATCAGAACACCAATCAAATCAAAAGTCTTCTAGGTCTTGTTTTGAGATGATTATATTGGTCTACTAAATAGTATATGGCAAATCAAGGGGTTAAACATTGGTTGTATGAAGAAAAAAATCCTAAACACAAAATAATAAAAACATATCATATTCCAATCAATGGAGTGTTGAATTATCATAATAAACATTTTCCCTCAATCCCCAAGTTTAAGGACAACAATGTGATAGTAATTATAAGCCTATGGATAAAAAATAATACATGTTAAAGAGTATCTTAATATTTTCCACCATACGTTCAATTTTATATTCCCTTCATATCTCCAAATAACTGATCTTATCATTTATTAAGACACATTAAATTCCTCAAGTGCTCGAGGAAAAAGTAGCAGCAGATGAGGAATTCATTTGGAAATGGTGTGAATTGAGTGTAATTCAGTCATTTCATTCACTAAAAAATACTAAGAAACTTTTATACAAGGAAAAAATCAGAATATTATATGTTTAGGTTAGGTATAATGATGTAGATATTAACTAACCATTAATTGAAAATAGATCTAAAATCATTCTCTTCTCGATATAGACCATACACTATTTGGAATATAGTTAATATAGTTTTTATCCTTCTATTATAAAAAACTTGTTATATCAAAATAATATGTAGAGACCACTCGATAAGATTAATATGAAGAACCAATTTAATGAACTTATTTTTGACTAAGAATTCAGGGTTGTCTACCAAGACATATATTCCAATGCATCACTGAGAAGTCCATGAATGCATATGCACAAGAAAAAGACCTCATCATATCACGAGTACCTATAATAATTTGTTAACTAGTATTTTTGGTTACTATATGGTGATATCTCTCTATGATAATCCTTTTAATCCAAATATATTTATATAGGGTACTAAAAACATAGGGTAAATATCCATTGGTTAATGATACTATACAAATTGAATCCACCAATTTCCTAAAAGCTAATCAAATCAATACATGGAGAAAACTCAGTAATTATTTCTTATTTCTAATCAACCAAAATGAGTCAATAGATACAATTCTTGGGATTCATTAAGTAGTGTTTTCTAATGACACAAACCCAAGGATTTCTTTCCTCTCATATGACGCTAAGGAGAATGCCTCTGTTGTATAACCACCATCAATAAAGTAAGAGACTCCCATATAGTTAAATATAATATATATATCCTATTTGTGTCTCTACATGAATACATGATTAATTAATACTTGGTAAACATGGTCAAGATTCTTCGATTAATTGGATATGAACCCTAAAAGGAGAAAATAGGGATTTAGAACCTTTTCCTCCCATCATATATTATCACTTGAACCTGAAAATCATCAAATCCATATTTAGGTGTGATATCAACAAAAATAATGTAACTCCTACACAATATATAATATATAAAGTTATCAATACCTATTCAACTCCTTAAAATAAATAATAATAAGAGATCAAGGGTGTTCAATTAATGTTTTTGGAGGCTATTTCTACCACCATCAATGAATTATGATGGGTGGATTTTGGTAAAGAAGATGAACCTTTTCCAAAATTGATCTATACCACAATGAACCATCATTGAGATAATATTATCATAAGTTACACTTTTTATTTTATTTAGTTAATGATCTCACATTTATTATTAGGTGTTTATTCAATAATAAACTGTAATTATAGAATAAATTTTGAAATTTCATGGAAATTCTATTTTTTTTAAATTACACTATAGTATTTTTATCTTAAAATAATATTGGTATATAATAATAATTTAAAAAAATTATTGAATAGAACATATGTGGATATACATATTTTCTTTGAAGACCAATATATGTATCAAAATTTTCCATGGAGTTAACAGAACATGAATTCTATAATAGTCTGGATTCATTAATATAGATATCAATTAAATGTTTGGACCATAAATGTTTCTTCATTTCTTAGATTAAGATAAACATTTTACTCAATTATAAGAAAATTACCAATAAAAGTTCATTGAAATTGAGTTTAATTTATTTTAATATTTTTTAGGGTTACTGATATGAAACTATAAGAGTGATTTATTTTGACTTAAATTTCATCATTAAATTTTAAAACTATTGTAACCCTATAATCCCCCCATCCACTTTATATATTTGAATTTTTAACCATTATAAGGAATTTTTGTGTATTATGGTGTTCTTTTTTATTGGTATATTATGTATTTTATTATATTTTTATCATTTATATCACACTAAAATTATTACAATACATACTTGAAAAAATTATCCAATTATAATTGTTTATCTTTCTCTATCTTTTCTCTCTCTCCCCATCTCCCTCACCCTATCTTTCTCTCTCTTTCTTCAACATGATATCACACTCATAACCATCAGTGAAAAATGTGAGTATCATCATTAGGGGAGGTTTCTTGGTGTTATTGAATTCTTTATTTTAAATTCTATATGTTATTATTACTTTAGGGGTGAGGGAGATATTGGTGTTATGGTTGGGTGCATAAATAATACACTTATCCGTGACATGACTCTAAAAGTCATTATATTCCAAACTATATATCCATTAACTAAATTATATTAGAAAATCTATTCATTTAATGTATTTGAGTTTGTTTGAGGTTTTAAATGACAAACAATGTATTCAGTTTAGCAATGGTGTCACACTCTCGAATAAGGTGGGTTTATCATTATTCACTGTTGGAGGAGGGTAGTTTTAGTGTACTGAAGAGAAGTCCTAGAAATACTAATATTTACCATCAATGTAGGGGATATTAGTTCATGTAAAATTGTATGGAATATAAAATTGAATTTATACAATAATAATTGACAATAAATGAACCAAAGTATCCAACCCTTTGGTCTAAGTCCTTTCTTATAAACTTCTTTCAATTTATCTATATTTCATAGCTTAAAGTTTCTTTATCGTTCTGAAATTTAATTCTGAATCCTAATGTTTTATTTTTTTCATAATTATAATAAAATCCAAAAATATAATAAGTATTTAGGTGATGTTCGTGATAAACTAAAAAATTTATTCAAGAGGGACAATCATGGTCAACCACTATGTTTCATTTGGAAAAAATATCATTTCATACAATACAATTATGGGACTGTCAACCCCCAAATATTTAGAAAAATAAATCTATTTATTTAAGAGATATTGATATTTTTTAGGGAATTAAATATAAATACCTGAGTTATATCCCCAACTGGCTACTCATCACCTAAGTTGATCATAAGACCATATTGGTTATATGCAGGATGAAATCAGAATAATTTATACCCATAAAACCAAATTTGAAGTTGAATTTGAAAACCAAACCAAAGAAATCATTATCTATTAGTATCAATACCCTAAATGTCTGGTTAACACTACACTTTCAAAGAAGAATAAGAAGAACTAAATTTTTTTGGTCAATATTAATTTTAGAGACCCAAATCACCATTTCTAAAAGGATGATTTTATAGCCCCAATTATGGAAAATCTGAATAATGTTAGTTATAATTATCAGCATTATATGCACATTATTTTCAGTTAATTTATAGGTAAAATAATTTAATGAAATTTCAATAATACAGAATTATAATTCCACCAACATCATTAACACATTACTTAGCTTGAGGGGGTATTCAAAAAAATTATGACAAAAAATATTTCAAATTAATCTCTTGAAGTGATCCTTTGGAGTGGAATTAGTAAAATTTATCTACTTCATGGTATTACATCACAACATAATGTTCACTATTGATAAAACCATCAAGATACTTGATATTCCTCTTCCAAGAAACCATCAAGATTTTAAATGAATACTAGGACATATTACCTTCATTGAGAAATTCATAATAAACCTTTAAATGAAATTATTGAACATCATAAATTTTATAAATAAATGGGTATATTTTAAATGTTAATATTACAAAAAAAATTACATTTATTACATCATTAATTCTCTTCCTCATCCTCTAGTGTAACAAAACAATGTTGTAGGCTTTGTAAAATCGATGTCACTTTCAATTCCTAATATTAAATATAGAAACTAATGAAAAAAACCACAACATATTAAGAAAATATTATTAATAAATATATAATAAATATAAAATTTATAAACTATTAAATATTTATATTCTAAATAATTAATATGAGTTAATATTGAAAATGGGTTTTTTGAATAAAATTCATTTTTATAAATTTTTTATTAAATTTTAAAATATAAACATAAAGGTTATATGATTTAAATTATATAAAATATAATTACTCTTTGAATTCAACACATCAAAATTTAATTCGTATTAATATTTGAGTTTTTTCATAGAATTTTGATTTTCAATTAAAAATATTGTTCTTAAAAAAATATTTTTTTGGATTTTATCATGTGTATGATTATCTTAGAATATTAAGAAACTTTTAAGTAATAAAATATTTATATAATATATAAAAGAATTTATTTAATAATATTTATTCTACTTATAATCACATGTTTTCAATTTTTAATATGAAATTAAAATGTTAGTTTATTAAAAAAAATGTTTTAGTAATTTCATTTAATTGAGTGTTTTGATTATGAAATTTGATTTTGGATTCATTTTAAATTATCCAAAATTTTAATTTTTATAATAAAATAATTAATTTCATGAAAACTACTATCAAATTTTTTTTACTATATATATAAATTTAATGCTTAAAAGTTTAATTTGATTCTAAAATATATTTTTACGTCCTTAAGTGTGTGTTATTAAAATTAACATTTAGAAAAGAAAATTAAATATTTTGTGTTAATATAGTTTTTAATTTTCAAATTATAATTTTCAAATTATTTTAAAGGATCCAATATCAATTTTCTGTAATTAATGTTAATTATTAAGGTTAAAAATTAATTACCAATGTAAAATATGATTTTGGGTAAAATTTTAAGTGTAAAAAACAATATATTACTCTTACCAAGTCTCAAATAATTATAAGAGAGTATTGTTTACCATATATTTTCCTACATGCCATCTTTTTCCACTTATAATCTATTAACTCTGAAATAGTATCATGAAATTATTAAAGAGTGATGTGTGGTTCCAAAAGTGCCATTTTATTCTCTTGTAAAATGATACCACTAACACCCTTTCAAGTAAGAAATGACCATATAATTTCACATAAGAACTCCAAAATAATTCACATCCTAGAACCCTCAACAACCAATAGAATCCTAAGGCAACCTTAATAATGTTTAAGGCCTTCAATTCCAAGGATTATTTAAAGAGGAAACTCAAGCTTCCAACATGATTACTTCCATATCATAGTCATTTTTATTACAATCCTCCCTAAAATAATTTATAACCATATTAAAATAATTAAATAAGTATAATTATTATATGAAAATTTAATTATATTAATTATATAAAATATATTTAATCCTTTCTATCCACTATGAAACTAAAATAACATCAATCATGCAAATGTGAATATTACCGCATCCACAACGTGATGCTATCTGTTGTCCATAACAATTACTAAAGGATAGTAATAAGGATAGAATTTATGAATAAATATGATTTATATGCCAAAAAATTAAAAAATTATTATTTTTTATATACCATTATTTTTCCCATTCATTAAGAAATGGGATCTTTAATCATGCGTACGTGAGGACTACCACCTCCACAAACAACGAATTTTGTTTGTCATAACCATACATCTTAGATTGTTCCAATAATTAATTTAATGATGATATAGTATAATTATGAAGTTTTTATGATTATTTAAAAGTTATATTAAAATTATATCATAATGTTCACTTACACATTCAATTATTAAAACACACTCATGTTTAGGTCATTTTTACCACTAACATGTGTGATTTTATAATTATTTTATAATGGATGATTAATGATTGTTATATTTTGGTAAAAATAGGTAATAATTATTTATTCAGTATTTATAAGGGATAATATATTAATAATATAAATATATAATGATGTTATTAATGTTTCAAATTTTATTCAATAAACTCAACAAAAAAATTATAAATTTATAAATCTTTGTAAAACAAAATTTTAAATTCCTATAATGATTTAATAATGATCAAATTTGGTATGAGAATAAATATTAACTCCACCATTAAAAAACTAGTACAAAATGAACAAAATTTCTAACACCTGATTTTGAAAATAGGTTATAACTAACTAATAAACATGTTTTGAATATCTATAAGGTAGTTTTATAAAATTATATTTAATTTAATAATTTTATGAAATAGTCGATTAATATATTTATTTTTTTGACACTTTAGGTAAGAGAACATTACACTAATTGGGGGTAAAGGTAATGGGTTTTTGTGACTCAAATCCATCCATTGGGTCACAATCACTTCCCTTAATCTCAAAATTTTTCAAGTAAAATCATATCTAGAATATTTTACTATTATGTTTTATTTAAAACTTCTTTTCTAGAAAGATAGTGTTTCTCAACAACGGCTTCTTCCACGATGAATCTATATTTCTTTGTCAATTAAATATTTTGAAGAATAACTCCCATCTCTTTTATTGGATTATCCCCTCCATTTAAAAATTTTAAATTCCCAATATATTTAACCTTTCCCTAGAGTAAAATAAATTTGTTTTTATCTCCAAAAATCCTTATATTTAACTTTATTATAAAATGAGGGTTTCAATTAAATATTAACGATGTTGGTTTTCAATAAATTTATTTTCAAATATTTTTATATATTTTTATTTCTATTAGCATATTCCTATCCCTTCTAAATCGTATTTTGAAATAAGAATTATTTATTTTCAAATTCCCTTTATTAGAATTTTTTAAGGAAATATTTTATGATTTTTCATTTTTATTTAAAAAAACAAGTTTTTTGGAATGTGAAGTAAAATAAACTCCTTTTAAGATGATATTAAGAAACAAATTTTAAATAAAAAATTTATTTCCCTTTAATATGAAATTGATTCATATCTAATAAGTTAATGGTTCATAAGTCACCTAATATATTCTCTTTTGGGGTGATCATTTTTATCATATCATATGATCTTTTTTTGTTATACCATTTTGAAATGTTTTAAACCCCATTTTTCATCCCATGGGATATTGATGATATAATTAATGATATGTTTTTAAGTTGAATTCATATGTATTGATGATGATTTGTGGGGTATTATACCATATTAAAATATATTATCTATGACTTTATAACTCAATAGATAATTTTGTGTGGACATAGTCAGATTTTCCCATAAAACTAATGGATTGAAATTGTTGTATTTTTTCACAGGATTAAATGGTTCATTTAATTTGATTTGTCTAAAATGTTTTCCTATGATTATTTATGTGCCACTACTTCCCTAAAATATTCCTTATCTTTAAAAAATGAAAAACATTTATGATATTCCATGTTCTTACGATATTCTACTTTTTTATGTGTTGATTTCATGATCTTTATATGATTATATTCCATGTTTTAATGAAATTACTTTTTTCTTATGAGCCAATTATATAATCCTTATTTTTTAATAATGTTTTATGACATTAACTTATTATCACATGATATTTCTAAATGATATTTCCCCTTTAATGATGTTTTATTTGTTTTTTTGAAATATATCCATCATGACTAGTTTATATGTTTCCCTTACTGATCATTTAAGTTAACCCCTTCTTTTGTTCCTTTTCACTGGCTTACGAAGATGATTTTTTCAAATGAGACATCTAGAAGTGGACCAGGAGGGTAATGGTTTTGTATCAAGTTTTACAAGGGTTATAAAATAATATGATTATATATACAGTCTCCAAGACACTAAACCTTATAGTTCTTCTTTTGTGCGATTTTTTGTGGAATTTATAAATTAAAATAAGAAATCAATGTATTATTTAAGTATAATTATCTTTGGTTGATAGAGTTCGTGTCAATGGGTTGTTTTATTAATTCTAGGTATTAGTTTAAAGAACTTTAGTGAGAACTCTAATAATGATTCAATGTATTAAAAACATTCTAAGGCCTGTTAAAGTTGATAGTATGTGGTTTTTATAGAAATAAATAACTATATGGAAATTAGAATGTGGTTGTATATATGGTAAATATTCACCTATGGTTAATCATTCAAATAAATAATGGCCCATAACTGACTCAAACTTCAACCAGATACACTCTAATTGGGCCAATGACTGAACATGTGGCTGGATACTTTGAAGAGATATGATTTTGTTATTTTACATTTACCTTATGAACCATGATAATGGATTTGAATATGTCACCGTTATAGAAACATAAAATAAAATTACTATAGATAACATAGATTGAATCTAAGACATTCATAAGTCAGTATATGTACATAATTTATGATTTATTTATTCTAAACTCATATGTTTTCAACAATAAATTTACTAAATTATGTATTTAATCATTATTTTATTTAATGTAATGCTAGTTAAAAGGAGACATCAAGATAATAATGATTGTGAGGGAAAATATATAGACTTAATTAATGAGATACCATGTATGATGGAAGCCAATGTACAAAACCTTTTCTAAATGTTCACACAACTCTCAAAAATTATCAATAAAAAATTGAATTATGTTGAGCCCCCAAATCCACCAAAAGGGGATCATCATTATATTGAATCTTTTATATGTTATCTTCCAACCTCCTTTAAGGGATCTTATAATCCAATTATTTCTCAAGAATCGATCAATGTATTGGAATAGATATTTCTCATCTTTTAGTTATCAGAGTATGAGAAGATCATTTTAGATGTTTAACATTTATAAGGATAGGCTGACTAATGGGGGAGACTCATTAAGAATACAATAGAAATAGAGGAATTATACTATATATAAGGGAGTATTTTGATAAAGTATTATTCATCATGTGATTTCCTAAAATTATAAGCACAAATATGGAGTGTAAATACTTTGATCTGAAATGAAAGAAGGATGAATCTATTGGAACCTATGAAGTAAACTTCAAGAGGATTAGATGTTAGGCCTCTATTTATATCTCCAAATATAAAATCCAGATCAACCATATAATTATGTATTAAAACTGTGTCTTTGATGGTAATTATCCATAAGAAACATCAGAAGTTATGCTGATATTTTTAATTGTGTGATAAAGGTGGATATAGAAATTTGGGGTTGTCTTTCTTTTTTGGGATAATAATATAATGGTGTATTTTCATGGAATCTCGGATGATGATCCACATGGTCGGATGAATGTCAAATTTCTATTGTGTAAAAAATATTGGATTAAGCATGCAAAAAAACAAATTCATGTAAGTAGGAAAGTATTTTGATTGTGGTAGGGTAGTCCATATTGAACAAATCTATCGAAGTGGTTCTAAAAAGATAATTAATAGAATAATAGAGAAGAAGGATCCAAAAAATGAGTCACCCACACCTCAATTATTAAAGTGAAAATTGTTTGGTAAATATGTAGAAAACTATCATAACTCCAAAAATATTAATGATAATATGATATAAAAACCTCTTAAACTAAGAGAAAAAGATAGAGTGTATGTTATCACTACCACTAAGGTGGAGAATCATAACAAATTGGTGTACGGTACACTCAATAATAACTATAGATCTATAAATTTCACATTTTATTATAGTTCATCACATTATTTTATACCAAAGGTTTTTCATAAGAATGAATATTTACTAGCTCAAAGCACAGGTAATGATATATTTGTGAAATCCGCTAGAGGAATGAGGATATCATCCAAAATATATGAAACTTCTCTGATATAATATTGTGGGAAGAGGCTCAATGTTGATCAAGTTATTCTATCCCTGGTTAACATTGATTTTATTTTATTTATGGATTGGATATCACTTCATCGAAATCATATCAATTTTTGAGATAAAGAGATCTAATTTCATATCCCTGACCATCCTGTCATCAAATATAAATGCAAGTATGATCCTGAGATCCCTTCGAAATAATGTTATATAACGTTGGTTATGATTCCCATTAATGATTAACTCTTGGATTAAATTACTGTGGATGAAGTCAAAATTAATGACATGCCTATTGTGTAGGAGTATAATAATGTATTTCAAGATGAACTTCATACCCTACCCCTAAGGCTTGAGGTTGATTTTTTAATTTAGATCATACATAGGTGTAAAACTATATAAAACAGTACTTAGAGAATGGCCTCAGGTGTGTTGGAAAAAAATAATCAATTGTAAGAGAATTAGGATAAGGGTTTTGTATACCCTAGTGATTCACCTTGTGTTGATTCAGTACTTTTTGTTATAAATATGGATGGATCAATGTTCTTCTAAATTTAATATCATGAACTTCAGAAGACCATGATTTATAAAAAATAGCTTCTTCCTCATATTGATAAACTATTTAATCAACTATGAGAAGAAAAATATTTATCAATGATTGAAATTTGATCCAAATATCATCAATTGCGGTTAATAAGATAAGATATACCCAAAACATATTTCCCAAAAAAGTATGGAAATAATGAATTTATAGTAATTCCATTTTCACTTAAAAATAATTATATGATCTTTATAGATTTTAAGAATAGAGTCTTTAGATATTACCTTAAAATGTTTTAGTACTCTTTTTTAATGACATTATCATATATTATAATAGAAATGAAAAATATGAATAACATTTTGGAATTGTTCTAAGGACCTTATTAAAGAAGAAATTATATATCAAGTTCACAAGTTTTGGTCATGGTTATAGAGAGTATCCTTTGTTGGTCATGTTATCACTAGTGAGGGTATATTTTTTTATAAATAAATGATAGATGTAATTGAAAAATGACTGATACTGACCTTTGTGACTAGGATCTGAATTTTTAATGAATTATACTTATACTACGGTTGTTTTGTATGAAAATTATAATGATTTTCAAATACACTAACCAAGATGTCCTGGATGGGGGTGAAGTTCTATTGGACAATGAAATGTGAGAGAATCTTCATGGATATTAACAAGAGATTATTTATTATGCATATTTTTTCATTACACTATAGTGGAGAAGTTTTTGTTATATATAATGATACTTCCTTGAAGGTTTTGGGATTTTTTTTCATATATAGAATGAGAATGTAGTTTCTTATAAATCATTAGAATTATATTATTATGAGATGAACTACCCAATTAATTATATGGAGCTAGAGATAATAGTCTTTACACTTGAAATTTAGTGTCATTGTATCTATGTTGATATGTGTGATATTTATACTAACCATAAGAGCCTAGAGTATATATTCACACAAACATAGATGACAATACACCAATGTAAAAGGTTATAACTAATCAAGGACTATTAATGATCAAAACATTATATCCTTGGGAAGGAAAACAAGGTGGTTGATTCTTAGAGTATGAAGGATGAATATATAGTGTCCATGGGGAAGATTAAAAAATATTCAATACTCATGAAATTAAAATGGATGTATATCAAAATCATAAGGGTAATAAAAAATTCATATAATTCCAAAATTATTTATCCACAATATATTCATAAGAATATAAAAAAATCCTAGAAATATTATTCACATCTATATAAAAATGTAGTGAGTATTATGAATTTTAGACTTAAATAAGATGGATTTATAAGGTTTGGAACCCAATTATATATCCCATAAAAACCAAATCATAATATGTAACTATTGGATGACACTCATAGATCATCCTTATTATTCATCCGGGAAGAATGAAGACGTATATATACCTAAAATAAAACTTATTATGGGGTAAATTGAAGATAAAAATCACATATTACACATCTCTATGATTGAGATGGTAAAAAATATAAAGTTTAACAACAAATTCTAATGATTTTTTTCAACCATTACCCATAATAGTATGAAAATGGGAAAGCATGTGTAGGTATTATATTTTGGGACTCCCAAAAACATATAAAGAAAATAATGCTATTTGGGTTGTCATCGATCTTCATACAAACTTAGTGAATTTTATCAGCATCAAGGAAAATCTCTATCTTGATAAACTCTACAATAAAAATATAAGAGAAGTTGTAAGACTTAATGAGATTAAAATTTTCCTTTTATCTAAACAATATCCAAATTTTACGTTAATATTATGTAAAATTCATCGAGAATAATTGGATACAGAGTTGGGTATCAACACTGATTGTCACCCTTGGATATCAACACTGATTGTTCAGATGTGCAAGCATGAAGACTGGATCAAGTGGGCTGCATGGTTGAGAAGATCATCTCAAACATGAAGTTCATATTGATGAAAAAAAGATAATCCACCTTACTCCCTTAATATTTTTATATTTTATTTTTTATTATAATATAGGGAATTAAGGGTGATGTAATTTCTAAAGTGAAGAATATAAGAAGAAGATAGGGCTTCTAATTCCTGATAGCCAAGATGATCAAGATCAACTCTGGATAACTAGGATAAATATAGTAGTATCTTGTTTGGATCTTATTTCTGGTATCTTGAAGAACAAGTTGTCGAGAATATTATCTTTGATGATGTCGATGAAGTTACACAATTTGGATGGTCACAAGATGAGTAACCATTCCCTTATTTTCTCTATACTGAAATTTCTTGAAATCCATTCTTGTTGGGATACAACATTATGAAGATGATGAGAAAAATTTCCCATGAGGGGGAGAAAATTTTATAATGAAAAAGAAGCTTCCCGAATCATTATTTCAATTTTAATCAACATGATTTTTGTTTAATTTCTTAAATATCATGTCATTGTAAAAGTAGTTTATGTAATCATGATCAGTGGTCAAGAGATAGATTCAGTTGTAGACATAGTGCATGGCTTGTAAAAAATTATGTACTAACACAAAGAATATGATTCAGATGGAGAATTAGAATAATATACTATTATGAAATAAACATCCTCAAAATATCACAAAATTTTCTCTAAGGTATGAATAAAGAATAGAATAAATGTTATCCTCCACTAGGTGATTGTGTTAATAATCTTTGATTCCAAAGAGTTGGTGTTGATTATAATCTCCATGTGAAAATTTTATCAGAAGATTAATTTATGGGGTTTTTGTATATAGATGGCATTTTTTAGAAACAGTAGGCACAAATGAGTGGAAAACAATTTGATCACAAGAAATAAGAATTTGAAAATTCTAGGCCTGGTAAACTCACATACTTCATGTGGATTTAGGTGATATATAATAGGGATTACACTTCCATTTCTTAGAGCGGTATGCAAGAGTGATGATAAAGAAAATCAAAATGTATGACTCCAAACCAATGATGAGTCTAATTATAGATGGAACTGAACCTAGAAATCCTAAAGATGGGACTTTTATAGATCCCACCCAGTATAGGTGGATCATTGGAAGCTTACTTTACCTGAAAGTGGCATGATCAGATATTGACTATGCAACCTCCTTAGAGACCCAATTTCAGAGTAATCTGAAGAAAGAAGATATGGAGGCAGTGAATGGAATCATGAGATACAATTATGGTAATCACAATTATGGATTATTCTTTTTTGTGGGAAGTGGTTGTGAAATATCAGTGTTTTCTTATTCCCAATGTGATGGAGATGTGGTAAATATAAAATCCACCAGTGGTGGATCGTTATATATTGGAAAGAAATGTGTAGGCTGGTTGAGTAAGAAATAGAAAGCACTTCTCTGAGTACTTCTGAAGCTAAGTATATATCTTCTACAAAGTATTTCACAAAACTATTGTGGATAAAGAAATAATTGACTGATGTTGAAGATGAAGTGAAATAGCCGACAGTGATTCAATGTGATAACAAGAGTATGATTAATTTTATGAAGAATCCAGTTCAACATTCTCTCACAAAACACATTGAAATCATATATATATTTATCAAGGAAAATGTTGAACAATGAGTTATAAAAATGGATCATGTGGGAAATAATTAGAATGTGGATGATATTTTGACCAAGCCACTAGCATCAGTTGTGCTTGAGAAACATTGGTTGAACCTCAGCATTCTGCCACCTCCTAGTGCATAAGGAGGTCATTAAAGTACCCTCTCCCTAGTTGTGATAATTTTTTTGATCTATTTTTTGATGTGATTGAAGTTTATGGGGGAGATATGATCCAGGGGTGTATATTCTGAGCTCCAAATTGCATAAATATTGATCTTTGGGCATCTTTACAATGGGGAATAAAATTATAAATTCAATGAGGAAATTTGGTTAATGAAATTTTTTTATAGTTATAGGAAATATGGAGAATATAGAAAGTATCAAATTCTATAATTGTGGGAATGAGAAATTTAATGAGTTGAGAATGGTTAGATTGAGTATTCGGAGTAATAAAGAAACATTTCAGGGAATGTAATGCTTCTGTGACACTGTCAGAGAAAATCATGGACATATTTAGGTATTAAAAAACCCAAAAACCCAATTATAGCATCCCATATACTTTTTACACTGATCATTTCTCATGTAGACATAGAGTGTTGGCTGAGTTGTTTCTTGTGTATCAGGTTTTGATAGTGACTGGTTAGTTATTAGATTTTATCTGAAGATTTACAACAACCCAAAAGAGGGGTATTATTGGAACCAATGTTGTTCTTTGATGTAAATGAAGTGTAGTTTGTGTTTTTTTTCAATCCATTCGTGGATGTTCAAGGATATTTCATAGAAAGCGATCATACAGTTCAAACCATAAGAATTAATGAAGGTGGAATTGTTTCCCAGTGTTTGCCAAATTTTTGGGTTCTAAAATTTGAATAATGGAAAGAATTGTGAAAATTGGTTCTTATTGAAGTCCTTATGAAAATATGAAAAATGCATGGGATTTGTGAAGATGGGATTCATGAATTTTGTTTCAAAAAGGATTAAATAATTCTAACAGCGTGTTGTATTGTTATGATGAGCATCACGAATGACAGAGAATTGGAGCATTGTGATTTGTGAAATTGATCTTTGTGACTACAGGATTTGGAGAATTGTGGTTCCACAAAGGGTTTGATGGGGAGAATCACAAAAAATCCAAATATTAGTTGTTATTTTCGAATGTAGGAGTGTTGTGAAGTCATTTTTTGACTTGTCCAAAAAATGCACTAGAGGTGCTGGAACTTCATGCTCAATCGTTCCTATAAATAAGAGGCTACCCCATTTCATTTGTTTTGAATTTTTTCATAGAAAATATGTAATTTCTATAATTTTTAAAAGAAAGAGGTGCTCTGAGAAACTGGTTTTCAATTTGAGATTGAGCTTTCTGAAAAGGCTATTTTAGACATGATCAAAGTCAATTATTCTATGTATTGAGTTATTCTTGAGTACAGGAAGTTCTACGTTCTCTTAGTGAGCTTCATGAAGGAAGTGGTTCTGTGAATACAGTTTTCTTCGTAATGGAAGGTTGTCTCGCAAAGGTAGTGAGATTTGTGAAGGACTGTGCCTTTGTGAAAGAGTGTGTTCTGTGATGGACTAAGCTTTGAGAAGGAGTGATCTTAGTGAAGGAGCTTTTTGAAGGATATTTGTAAAATGATATATTGAATATTATGCTTAAGGGGACATGGATTTTAGTGTTCATCAACTCTGGTCTATGGTGTAAGAAGAGTCCCATGCTAAGTTAGGGATAAAGACTTTAATTCCAAACCATTATAGTGACCTTGAAGTTGATAAACTGAGTTAGATATCTCTCAAAGTAGTGAGCTACGGGGGAGTTAACAGAAGTGTTCTGAGGGACACAATAAGATATCCCAACAAGATTGTAAAGGTAGTGATCCTGGCACAATTTAATTGTGGTAAAACATTTTTATTCCACAATTAGTGAAGATTAGTGGATTTAGGTGTGACTAATACACAATTGGAATCTTCTCTATGGGCTATCCCTTAGTGGTGAACCACATAAAAGTGTTTTTCCTCTTCATGTGAATGTTTTATTGCGGGTCAAATCCATCATATAGGTTTAACGAGTTCCTACCAATGTAGGAACAAGATCGTTCACTTTAGAAGAAATTTTTTTCACTTGGATTCACTCCACCCCTCTCAGGGTTCTCTAGGGTGCTATATATTTCACATTACATGATCATGGAATAAAATATCATGATGTATGAATCCATGTTGTATGTTTTATGTGGAACACATAAGCATTAAAATTAAACGATTACGAAGGGTGTTCCCGGATATAACTCCAATACATTGGGTACTATTTAGTATCATGGTGTGTCATGTTGGGATAAGTGTGTACCTTATTCCTTCACATGACTTTTTCCACCATGGGTTCTTGGAATCTTTATCCTTGATCTATTTGTGACTCATTGTTTTACGTTATTTCCACATATATCATGTTATGATTATCATGCTATATCATGCCTTTTATTCATTTTCCTTTTATTATCCATTGATATTCCTATTATCTAACAAGTATCGTCTTCCTCATGTTATGTATTATTTATTTCCTTACTATGATTTATATCTCACCACATTATTATGTATGTCTTCATGTTATCCCATGCAGTTTTAATTACGATGGAGTGTTTTGGTCATGATAATGAAGTTTTAAATAAATATGTTGTTCTTTCATGTTTTATGTTTTTGTGAAATGTACCAAATTTTCTAAAGACACTAAACCTCTCAATCTTCTTAGTTTTATTAAGTGTAATTTTGTAATAAACAGAATGGTTTTTTGTAGTTGGTATCAGATAGTGGTTAGTTATTTTGGGGATTGGGATTAAAAAGCTCTTGAAAAGACTTAGGGATAGAGAACCCTAGAGAATTCGGTAAGTACAAATCAAAGTATAAGAAAACATACCTAAATTTTGGTAAGAAAATAGAATTGGATAATCAAGAAAATAAATCCATTTCTAGATAATATAAGTGGACATGGTTCTGGAATTGATATGCCAAGGAGTAACAACTCCAACATGGTGTTCGGGGCCTGACTCGGGGTATCCTTGTATATGACATTGAGCCTTACTAAGCAACTTTTTTCACACTCTTGGGGGATATTATTTTTTAAATTCATAATCTCATTACAAACTATTATTAAGGGAATAAATAAAAAAACACCCATAAGAATATATGTTAGGAAGTAGATCATGGATAGCATTTACTGAAGCCTACAAACTCCTAAGATGAGGAGATAAATTTAATATATATGTAATCCCTACAATGTCATTGTATACCCCTTTATATGTTTAATTGTTCACGATATTCATCCCTGAGTAAATATTGGATAATGTAGAACCAGAATCAAAAAGTGAAAGGTAGGGTTGTCGTCCATAGTTCTAATAATTCCTTCATAACAAAAAAGTTTAGTAGGAAAATCCAAACACCACCATATATAATAGAAGTAGAAACATCAGTGAAAATGGAAAATTGATAAATTATTACATCTGAAGTATGTAAATCATCTCCTATCAATGGTTATAGGGTGAAATTACCGATGATCATTATTATACTTCCCCTGGTAGAATTTGATGAAATTATGGTCATGGATTGGCTTTCCCTATATAGACAAAACAGAAATTTTCACAAGAAGGAAATCACTCTCTGTATTATAAATCAACCCCAGATTTTGTACAAGTGAATGGGGGAGGATGAATCTTCTTTAGCACCATCATCTCAAGAATGGATACTATTTCCCTATAAGAAAACTTATCTAGGTAAAATGATTGAGTCTAAGGAAAGAATCAACCTTGAAGACTTTTCCATTATGAGGGAATACACTGATGTGTTTCCTAAGGAATTTTTGGGTCCTCCTCTCAGCCGAGATGTTGAATTTTCAATCAAGATTATACAAGGGAATTTGCCAATATCCAAGACTCTATGTAGGATGGCTATTGTGGAACTTGAGGAACTAAAGAAACAACTATAGGATAATATGGATAAAGGATTCATACCCTCAAGTGCTTCACCATGGGGTTCACCATCCCTCTTAATCAATAGTAAGGATGCATATACGGGACATTGCATTGATTATCGTGATCTCAACAAGATCGCAATAAAGAAAAATTATCACTTTCCATGGATTGATGACTTTTTTTTTCATTTATGTGGATCATAATAATTCTCTATGGTGGATCTATGGTCAAGATATTACCATGTTAGAGTGAAGAAGGAGGATATCCCCAAGACTACTTTTCGTATAAGGTACGGGCACAATGAGTTCATAGTGACGCCATTAGAACTCACTAATTCTCCATAAATCTTCATGGACTTGATGAATAGAGTCTTTTTAGATTATCTCAACAAATACTTGGTATTCTTTATAGATGATATTCTAATATATTCCAAAACCAAGGAGGACTATGAGGAACATATGAGCATAGTGATAAAGACCTTAATAAAGGAGAACCTCTATATAAAGTATAGTAAGTGTGAGTTTTGGTAAAAGGAAGTCTCATTCATGAAAAATATCATCACAATAAATGGGATATCTATAGATCCTTCAATGAAAAAATAAATTGAGTGATGGATGAGTCCAAAATCCATGATAGATATTCATAGCTTCCTTGGCTAAACTTGATATTATCTCAAATTTTTGGAACCCCCATACAAAAACATCTCATAAGGGAGTAAAATTTTCATATAAAGATTAATATGAAAAAATCTTAATGGATTTTAAAAGGAGTATAATCACTGCACCTACTCTCATACTACTAACAAGTGGGGATGTTTTCCTAATTTTTAATGATGATTAAAAGAAGTTATTGGGTTGTGTGTTGATGTAATATAAAAATAACATAGATTATTCATCAATACATTTGAAAATTCATGAGAGAAACTATCCCACACATAAAATGGAGTTGGAGTGGTGATATTTTCTTTAAAGAAATTGTATCATTATCTCTTTGATGGGAAGTATCAAATATATACAGATCATAAAAGACAAAAATATATATTCACATAGAAGGATTTCAATATGAGCCAATATAGATGGTTAGAGCTCATAAATGAATATGATTCCTCAATCTAATACCGTCATAGGATAGAAAAAATGTGTTGGATGTTCTAAGTAGAAAGGATCCAACAATTATACCATCATTGATATTTGAGAAGGATCTAACCTTATTTTATTTAATGAGGATGGACATGTGAATCATAAAGGAAGGAACATCATCAATCCTTTCACAAATTATTTCTCAATCATCTCTTATTTAATTGTTAAATTATACTAAAAAAGATGATATTCTAGTTAAGAAGAAAGTGGAAACTATAAGAAAAGGGAAATCCTTAGAGTTCAATGTTAATGAAGGGAGAATTTTAAGAATTTGATTGAGACAATGTGTTCCATAAAATTCTAAGTTAAAGTGGGAAATATTGGATGATTCACAAAGTTGGACTTTCTCTATTCACCAAGGAAACACATATACGTATTGAGATATACAAGAGAACTATTGGTGGGATAAAATGAAGAAGGATATCACTGACTACACATCAATATGCCTGGTATGTCATGAAGTTAATGCTAAAATGAAAAATTTTAAGGGGGTTATGAAAATATTTCCCATAACAACATGAAAATGGGAAAACATAACCATGGACTTTTTCAATAGACTTATAAAAGGCATCCAAAGGACAAAAAATTCTATCAGGGTTGTTGTGGATCATCTTACAAAAATCAAACACATCATTTCAATTTGAGTGTATTTCTCTCTGGATCAACTGGTATAGCTATACATCATAGAAGTGGTAAGGATTCATGTAATACCTATATCTATTGTGTCTGGTCGAGATCCAAGACTCACCTCTGTTTTTTGGAAGTCTCTAGCATTCTATAAACACTGAGTTGAAATTTAGTTTGGTTTATCGCCCTCAAACTGATTTCCAATTTGAGTGGACTATCCTAACACTGGAGGATATGTTGTGAGCACGACCAATTTACTTCAAAGGAGGATGAAACCAACATCTCCCTTTGGGTGAGTTCTCTTGAAACAAGAGTTTCTACACAAGCATCCAAATAGATCCCTATGAAGCCCTTTATGGGAAGAGGTGAAAAACACTGCCATGTTGGTATGATGTTTGGGAAAAAACCTTCTAGGACCTGGAATGATTAAAGAAGTAATAAAGAAGGTTAAGACTATTCATCAGTAAATCAATGATGATCAGAGTCGAATGAATAGATATGTTTACAATCATCTATGTGACCAAGTGTTTAATGTCAGAGGTGTGGTATTCCTCCACATATCTCTATGGAAGAGAGTGATGAGATTTTAAAATAAGGGAAAGCATAGTGCAAGGTACATCATCCCTTTTTAGATCTTTGATCGTATCAGAATAGTGTCCTATTGAATTTCACTCCCGCTAAATTCATCTCAAGTACATGATTTATTCCATATATCCCTCTTCTGAAATTATATACCAGATCCATCACATGAAATCAATCTAGAGGTGGTACCACGGAAGAATAAACTTTCCTATGAGGAGATGTCGGTGAAGAAGTTAGATCATAGAGAAAAATTTCTACAAAATAAGACAATTCCCCTCATCAAAGTGTTATGGTGAAACCAAAATTTTAAAGAAGAAAAGTTGGAATATGAGGAGGTTATGAAGCAGAGTTACCCTCATCTCTTTTAGTGTGGGAAAATGAAATTTCAAGGTTGAAATTTCTTAAGTGGGGAAGATTATAATGATCAAAACTATTTTGAATAAAATTTCTCATTTGATTTAATTAAATTGAAATCTCATAAATTTTTTATTCTATCAAAGTGGATTTAAATAAACATTAATCATCCTTACCATTGATTATATAGTCATTGAATAGTTATCACATGACTAGTATAAATATATGGTTTTAATGAATCCATTGGTCATAGACAAATGAAGTGATGGCCTAAACTGGTAGAATTTTTCCCAATGGAGACCATATATCTTAGATTCAGGGGGAGATAGAATTTATGAGGTTTACCACAGACAGATACTATTATAATATCCAACAACTTAATCATGATCGAAACAGTTTATAGGAGATATTTTTATCTCATCAAGATCATGACCCAAACCATGATCCATGAATTCCCCAATGATATACCCATGATTGAACACCATACTCTTAGAGATTATAATGGTGTAATAAATGGATATATATCAAGACCCTATAAATAAGAATATGTACATTATTTTTTATTGAATAATTAATAAATTTTAATCATATTATTGTTACTTTGTAAATGATTTTTAATGTATAATTAGTATTTTTTTTAATAATCAAATTCAAATAAGAAATATTTTTTTTTGAATCAATGGATTTTGGAAATAAATAATAATTCAATAAAATATTTTAATAAAATGATCATATATTACTTTTTAACTCAAATATAATTTTTTATTAGGTTTTGAAAACAGTTATTGTAAACACCCATCAATTTTTAATAAATGTTAGTTTTTATTTTAGAAGTAAAAATTCACATATTTGGGAAATTATTTTGATAAAATGAATACTATTTATTAAGTCAGGATGTCAAAATTATCCAATGGTGAATTTTTCATAATTTTCTGAGACAGTTGAATTTTTGGGTTAAAAGTAAATACCATACAAATAAATTTTGTGTCTTATAACAACATAATGGACCAATGGTCATGTCATAAACACTAAAAAGGGTATCCTTGAAAAAATATATGTTTTCCTTCAAAATAATATTATTTCGGGCTTATTTTATTTATTTCATAATGTCATAGTGAATCCTCCAAAATATATAATATATTATAAGACATTAAAATCAATTCTTTGAAAGTGTGACTCACCTCCCCATAAGCAATGAAAATATTTTATTATATTAATCCATTATCAATATAAAATAATTTAACCAGTACCCTTTGGTAGAAACTGTGGGAATAACCATGGTATGGTTTCTGGTTTTGAAAATTTTATTTTGTAGTGCCCAAGACCAAAATAATAATGAAATCTCACTCCTTTAATATATAAACCCATCAAAGATCCCATTTATCTTTACAAAAACTCCTTGAATCATTTCTAACCTCTAGAATCTACTCCCTAGAGTCCCTAAAATGTTCCCCAAATCTCCAAATAATCCTCTCCCAAGACTTTCGATTCACACACTCAAGTAAGGGATTCCCTCTCTCCTATTTTTATCGAGTACTTCATTTATGAAATTACATTTTGATTTGTATATTATTAAGCTGGGATACATTATTACCTATCTCCCTTAATGTGAATTATATGTTTATATTATTTTATCCCCTTTTACTCTCATTTATCCTTGTTATGAACCCTAATATAGACATATTACTATGCTGATATTTTGTAAGGGATCCTCACCTTCCTCTCTTTTCTTCAATTCAAGAAACTTCTTTTGAAATTTTCCAATATAATATCAATTAGTTATTTATATAATTGAATTATTATTATTAAATTAATATATATTTAATTTTATTTGAATGATATACCATTTAGAATATCTCATTTTGTCAAATACATAAGCCGTTACTATGTTGAAATTCCATAGAGAATCTTACACCCTCCTCTTCTATCACGCAATCTGTTTGTGTTATGTATTCCAATTTAATTTTTTCACATGTTTGAATACATTATTAAATATTCTAATTACTATCAATTTCATGTATAAATGATTATATCCCCCTTTATCTATCATCAATCCATTTTTATGAACTTCTATATGACGTTGTTATGCTACAGAAATTGCACCATGATTTTCCATGCCAAAATAATTATGTATTGAATACCATACCCATTTCTTCATAAAGGGTATTCACTTTTTTCACATATAATTATTTATTAGATACTTAAATGTTTGTATGAAACACTAAATGATCATGGAATATGATATTATGATGTATGAATCCAAGTTTTATGTTATATGTGGCACACATAATCCTGAGAATGGAATGATTATGAAAGGTGTGCTCTGATAGCGCTACAATGAATTGGGTAATTTTTAGTATCTGGATACATTATGTTGGGATAGGTTTGTACCTAATTCATTAATGGTACCTTTTTCACTATGTGTTCTTGGTGGGTTTATCCTAAACAATTTCAGATTTAGTGTTTTAATTTGTTTCCACATATCCTATGTTATGATTATCATTCTATGTAATGCCTTATTATTCATGTCCCTTTTATACTCCATTGATATGCCTAAAGTATAACATGTATTTTGTTCCTCATGTTAGGACCTATTTATTCCCATACTGGGATTTATAGAACACCCATTTCTTATGTGTTATCTCAGGTTATCCCGTGCAGTGTTAAGTACGAAGGAACATTTTGGTAATGTTAAAGAATTTTTCAATAAAGATGTTGTTCTTTCATGTTTTAAATTGAAATTTAATGTATATAATTTTCGAAAAACACTATAACTCATGACATTATGAATTTTATTATGTTTAATGTTTTGAAATAAATCATGTATTAATATGTAATAAATATAACGGTATCTATATTTCATATCTTGAAGGTTTGGTTCTCTGAGATAGTATTTATAGTGAGGACCCTCCTCCAGATTGGTATATTGATAGAGAATAAATCCTTTGAATACATAGGAATGTCAAAGTTTCTATAGATATTATATTGGAACTAATTCAAGGTTAGAACATTTCTCAGTGTTCAATTCATCCAGGAATATCCAAGATGTACAGACATATGTGACGCCATTATTGGTGGCCAGGGATGAAACATAAAATAGAAGGTTTAATCACTAGGTGTTCCTCCTATTAGATGGTGAATGTGGAGAATTGGAAACCTACAGGATTGTCACATCCAAAACTAGTCCCATAATGGAAATGTTAGTATGTTACAATTGACTTTGTATCTAGCTTACTAAGGTCACTTAGAGGTAGCGACATGGTTTGGGTAGTAGTGGATCGACGGAAGAAAGTATCCAACTTCCTTCCTATCCAAGAGAATTTATCATTTGATGATCTAGGAAGACTATATGTCTACGATATCATATTAATTCATGGGTTCCCTCATACTATCATTTCTAATAGGAATTCTTTTTTCACATCATTGTTCTGGGAGGGGTTACAAGGAGCTATGGGTGCACATGTGCTTCTAAGCACAACCTTTCACCCTCAGATCGATGGTTAGTAAAAAAAGATTATATAGGTGTATGAAATAATTCTCTTGATGTGAATCCTTGATTTATATGGTTCTTATGAGAATAATATCCCTCTCATTAAGTTCACCTATAATAATAGCTATCAAGAGACAATTCATATGGCTCTGTGTGAGTAATTTTATGGTAGGTTGTGTCATTCACCCATGTGTTTGTTAGAGGAAGTATAAGAAATAAAACTAGGTCCTAAACATAGGTAGGAGACTTTGTAGTAGGTTTAGGTGATCATGAAGGGTATTTATACTACTCAATCTAAATATAAATCTTGTGTTGATTGTTTTCAATGACCTCTAGAGATTGAGGTTGGGGGTTGTGTTTTCTTGTAGGTATCACCCTGACATAGTCATAGACAAATAAAGAGGCAAGGGAAGTAATTAGTATTATTTTTCATGTTGTTTGAGATCTTGGATAGGTTTCTAGCTGGTATCCTATTAGATGTTATTACCTCATAGGTATCATTTCATGGAAAATGTCTTCCCCATTTCACATCTTTTCATTATCATTCTGACCCGCCTCATACTTTGGATCCTGAGGATGTTGAATTGTATATCAATGCTTCTTTTGAGGAGTATCCTATATGAATCATTAATGATATCATAAAGGCTCTCTGATCTAATTTTTTTCTTTAGTATGGGTTTTATTGATTTATGACTATGTACAAGATGTGACTTGGGAGTGGGATGCTGATATACATTCCTAGTGGTTGGAGTTGTTCTAATATTAATTTTTTCCTCCCTTGGAAGAGAACTCTGGGGTGAGTTATTTTAATTGGTAAGACTATAAGAACATATTTTTCCTTTAGGAAAATATCCTTTATATTTTCTGCTAAAACTAATTTTTTTCATTCTATTTTTTCTTAAACCGAGTAATGGAACCTTAAGGCGAGCCTTTAGGTTTTGGGGAAGAGAGGTTTTAGGGACTTATGTCTAGTAGTAGAACAGGTACATGATGTGTGTTGGGAATACACAGAGCGTATCCAATACTTGATGTGTATTGTCCTAGAAAGGCTAATTCATTACATTTAAATGGTTTTACTAGTAGGGGATACCCCAAGCATTACACAGTGTGAAACGTATTTACATTATGTTTAAATGCATGAATTTTGTTTTAAAAATAATTGGTAGATCCATCTTTTTCTTGGACAGAACCTCACGCCTCCCTTCCTCTCATGTGGGAGCCCCTTTTTTGCCTAAATCTAGTTTCTTTGACAATTATTCCATCCAATATCTGATTTAATATTCTTTTATAACATTGGAATAACACTGATAAGTTATTCATTCCATAGGCTTATTTTTTATTTTTTATTCCTCTCAACGATGTATTTTCTATGCAAGATCATGTGCCCTATTTTCAAGGAGTTAATATGGTCTTTCATTTTCATCCTATCTAGGGAAACTAAAAGTTGATACTAGACAAATATAGTTTTACAGGCACAAGTTTGGTGGTTTATGTCACATCCCTCAATTCTCACTATTTTATAAACATTCGTCATTTTGTGTGCCCTAATTTCATCGAATGTTGCCTATTAAATTCATATTCCTTGTTTAGAATCATTTTGATCATATTCTAGTTTAGATTATATATATGTTCATCATTTTTGGACGTTATTCCCTCAATGCTGACCACCCCATGTACGTTTATTTCTCTATGTTATGCCTTTAGTTATTTGATATACCTCTTTACACCATCTTTAAGGTGAGATAGACCTATATTTATTAAAGGTAAGTGTTTAATCAAATAAATGATTTTTTTAATAGCTAGTACATGAATAATTTCCACTTCAACCTTCTGATATAGACCTATTTTCATATGGTTTAATGTCTTTATCCTACCTTTTCATGATTATCAAAGCTAAAGTAATGGACCTAATAATTAATATGAAAGGAAATTAATAAATAGTTTCAGTTCTATTTAGCCATTTCACTGTGTATGAAAGGAAATGGAATAAAGATTCTGAATTATTTAACAGAATGATTATTACACATCCTAATTAAATAAATGGAATTATAATAAGGTTCCTACTGAATATGGACCATATTATCTTTATTTGATTGTTCAGACATGGGCTAGCCTTGGATTCTCAAGGGAATTCCTTGAGCACTCAGAGGATGCAATTTCAATTAAAGGATATGGTTTTAAAGTGATATACCCACCTTGGAAAATTGTCCTTCTCTACTAGTGGATGCCTATAATGATTTTGTAGGATCCCTTAAATGTTGTCAAGGTATTAGGATTCCTTGGATTCACTCCTTGGATGCAGCTTGATGTCTTTGGAAATGTGGTCCACAGATTCACCACATTGGTCCTAGTCATTCTTTATCAGTTTTACATTCGACAAGATCCATAGACTCTATTAGAGTCTTTTATAATGGAATTACTTGGGAATTTCCAATTAAAATACACTTAAACCCCATTATAGCCCAAATTCATGTTATTATTGAGTTCAGTCGACCCCTAAGGTCAAGGATTCCTTGGTTATTTCCTTTAATCCTCTTCTATTATTATCATCATTATAGGATTCCTTGCTACCCTATGGATCCATTATTATTAGTATTATCATGATAAATTGTGAGTTGTTTTATACCTCACATGACATATTTATATAAAACGATCTCAAATGAATTAATTAAAGGATTACATGTTTAGAGATTTTTTCATCTATGTTTGAAGCAGGTACTAATTATCATTACAGTATTGATTTATATTTATATAAACCTGCAAACTATTTAATTTTATATTCACATACCGGATCGAATATATATTTTTGGGATTTTCCTATTAAGATTTATCTCACACCCTATTTCAGCTTCCAATAGTACCCAATAAGATTATATGTATGTTGGTGTTTGTAACATACCAGGTAAATAAAGAATAAAAAATTTTCATATTTATTAATATTTTCGAATTAAATATTAATTTTACTTTAAATATTTTTCTATGATTGACAGCGTACCCGATACGCAACAAAGAGTTTCTTTGAAATCTTACGTTGCACACTAGTAATAAAATAATATTATTTTAAATGTTAGTTAACACGTAGCAGTTGTATTGGCGGGAACGAATAGAAAAAACTAGAATAAGATTATATATGTTTGATAAATGTTTTTACATTTATCCAATAAAAGATAAAGACTTAAAATACGAAAAGAATTCAATTTTAGGCATATATACTCTAACATTCACAAAAGGTTGACTTATCGCCTTTTGATGGTGAACCGTATATAAATATAGTTTTGGTCACTCTTATACATTATATTGAATCAAATAAAATTCTTCTTTAGAATCAGGACATCAAAATTTATTTTGTGTAAATTTTTGGTATTTTTACGATAAAGTTCATTTTTAATGAATAGTGAAAAATGTTGTATTTTAATTCAAAACCACTTTTTAATCTAATTTATTTATATGATTAGATTATCTTTTTAATTGGTTTTTAAATTCAATTAGAATATATTTTTACCATTTAACCCAATAGTGGTCGTTGGAATTAATTTCACTTTGAAGTCGGACTTAAACTAGTGTCAATCTTTTGATACTTATTATTTCATAAAAACACGCTATTTGCTCTGACAACAGGAATTACTTATTAAATTAATTAATTCAACTTATATGTTTTTAATTTTTTAAAATAGACTTCATTTTTTAATTCGGAAAATCAAATATAGCTTAGGGTGAATTTTTGGTATTTTTCTAAAAAACTTCAATTTTTGATGAATACTGAAACCACTAAGTGGTACTTAGAAAACTTATTTTTCATTTAAATGAAAATTTACCACTTTTTTGTTTTTAATTTCAAAAATCCGACATACATGGTTTTCATTAGGAAGTAAAATCTGGTTCAATGAGATTAAAATAATTTTTTGGTGAATAGTAACTTTTAAGTTTATTAATCACGATTAGAGTTAATTAGTGTAATTTAAGGTAAAAATAATGTCATAATAATATGAAATGACCTAGACACATGTCCTACCCTTATTTTATGTGTCATGAATGACCAAGAAAACCCATGGGTTGATTTTGGGGACCCCATGGAGCCACTTGGGTAAGATAATGACATTAATGACTTTTATTTGAAGTTAAAATAAAAATGTCACAAACAAGAGATGTTTTTACAAAACAATTTTTACATGGGGTTACACAAGTCATATTTTTGACTATAAATATTAGTTAGAAATATAAAAAGATTTACTAAATCATCGTATTTGTTTCATAATTTTTATACATTAAATAAATTAAATTATTTATGACACCATGATGATGCAGTGATTACCTCATTATTTAATGATTTAAATAAAATGGAAATATATTATAAAATATAAGACCTAAAATGTCAAAAACCTATTTTATGGGTGTATTTTGAACCCTTATCACCTTATCCTCGAAACACATCAATATGGGACCATTAAAATACGAAAGCATTCTAAAATAAAGTAACATTTCTTTACTTTCCAAAAGTGCCCCTCCTCTCCTCTTATAAAAGGCCCCCACCTCTACCTACATGCCCACACCTCTAAAGCCTTTGGATCGGACAAACCCTTCCCATTATGTATCTCCACATCCCTCTCTAACTCTTATAATCCTCACATTGGGCAGAAGTCTTCCCAAGTAATCCTTTGAGTTCAAATCTAAGAGAGTTACCCGATTTTAAGGTAATGTCTCCACTTGTGTTCTTTTGTTTAATTTTGCTTCTACAACCCCCTAAAATCTTTTTATTCATTTCATTTGTAAAAAATACAGTATATTAAATATACTAGGATATTTTTATAAGAAGCATTAGATCTACACTTACACACACCTACATCTAATGGTTAAAGAACATACTGTTTCCGTGGATGGCGAATTTCTGCCTCACGAAACAATGATTGTTCAATATTCTTCCAACACCTTCAAAGGTGGCCATTAAGATGTCACTATATTTATATATGATATATAATATGTTTATTTTTTACTTAAACTTATGTATTTTTCATTTATGTCAAACCTTTATGGTTTCCATTATGGGTAAACGCGATATCTTCATTTTAGAAAGTGCGGACTACCGCCCCCTCAAAGTGATTTGATTCGTTAACACCATATGTGGTACGTATAAAGGATAAATTTAATGATATTATATATGATACCATACTTTAATTATAATACTATTATGTATCATTATGTTATAATTCCATTAAATATGAAATAGAAATGGAAGTAGCGTTCATGCGTACGTACGGCTTACCGTCTCCATGAACGGTGCATTTCATTTCTTACCTCTAAATGATTATGTAATATTATAAATGCATGTATATACTTAATATATATGATATATATGGAATCTAAATAATGAATAAAATTCTTGATATAATGGATATTTGACTACGTGAACAACTTGTAAATATAAGAAGTTCACTTTTGACTCAAGTACCAAATATCGACAAAACGACCATTATTATCCTAAATAATTACATAGTGTTCATGAAAAGATAATAGGTGATATAAATAGAATAATGAAATTGTAAAAGGTTCTTAATCAAGTAGAAATTAACTCGAGTTTATTATTCAGGATTTTAAAGAACGATCGAGTCAAGTCCGGCCCGTGGTAAGGGACTTCGTCTCAATATCCGTTCATTGAGGAATATTTCGTTTTATACACAAATTTCATTTATATGGTGGATAAACCCATTGGATTTTTTACT
Source organism: Viscum album (assembly GCA_963277665.1). NCBI lineage: Eukaryota > Viridiplantae > Streptophyta > Magnoliopsida > Santalales > Viscaceae > Viscum > Viscum album. The sequence goes on along the minus strand of OY728121.1, from coordinate 1,626,620,928 downwards.
TTTATAAAAAAGGAATATTTTTCTACAAAGCGTTTTACTAAACGACAAAAAGGAATGTTTCTTTTAACGTAAGCGGTGACAATGACCTTTTTCCGCCGCCGCGAGTATTATTTGGTCTTTGGCTTCCTCAACAAGCCGTAATGTTTTTTAAAGTCAAATAAATACCATATACTGTTTATGTATTTTGGTATTGAAAAGGGTTTTTTATAATGGATTTGTTATTTCAATATATTTAAGTGATATATTGGGATCAAAGTGTGGAAATGTTTTTTTTCCATTATATTTGTTTTATGTCTTATGATTTTATAATGGTACTTGGACATTTGACGGGTGGTTACGTGATAAACCATATGATAGGTGGTTCCGTGAATACCAGGATGGGTGGTTATGTTATAACCTCCAATGCATTGGGTATGGAAGTCGGCTATATGGCTATTCCATTAAGTTATATGTGTGGAAGTCGACCGTATGTTTATTCCATTTAAGTATGTTTATGTCCCAAGTTACCTTTATATGTTATGTGATCTTTATATGGGTTTTATGGTAATCTTTTGGTTACAAAAGGGTAAGTAATGATCTTTTATTGTTGAAGAGTTTTTACTACTTCATAAAGGTGAAAAGTATTAGTTTGATAATGTATACATGGTTTACTTTTTGTTTTGAAAAACTAAAAGTTTTCATTCATTGTGTATCCCTTACTGAGCTTTTTATGCTCACCCCAAGTTTTTTTGAAATTTTTTTCACAAGAATTAATGTGGAATTAGGTCAGGGATAGGATCAAGGGAAAGTCATGCTATCTAAATCATGGAACTAGACATGTTTCTTTTTAAGAGTTTTTATTTTATGGAAACCTAGTAGAAGTGTCTACTTTGTGATCTTTTGAGATGTAATAGTTATGTTCTAATTATCTAAAACTCTAAACCTGAAAAGATCCTTAATGTGAATTATTCATTTAATTCAATATTAAGTAAGGTTTAAGGCCAGGGCCTTATAGTTGGTATCATAGGTCGGTTTAGAAAACATTAGGAGATAGAAAATTGTTAAATTATAAGTTAATTTATGGTATGATTGAAATGATATAGCATTTAAAGATTACCATGTTGCTTCGCCTAAGATATTTCTGTGTTCAGAATGGTTTTACATAGAGGAAACAAAGTAGCTATTTTGGGATGACATCAAGAGGAAGACAACCTTCCAAATCAGCAACCTGAGATGGTCGGAATCGGAACTGAACGTTTTGTTGCAGTGATGGAACAGTTGTCTCAGGCTATAAATGGTGGCGGTATCCATGCACGAGATCAGCCAGATCAACCGCAGAGGAACATGTCAGTGGTGGAACATTTCATGAGGCAAAATCCCCCATCATTCAGAGGATCATCTGACCCCGTGCAAGCTAAAGGGTGGATTAAAGCACTGGAAATGATTTTTGATATCATGGCGTGTTTAGAACATCAAAAGGTTAGTCTTTATGTTTACCGTTTTGAAGGTGAAGCTGATCCGTGGTGGTCGATGGTGAAAAATATCAGGGATAGTGATGAGATTGAGGATCTTTACTGGGACAAATTCAAAGGTATTATTCTTGAGAAATATTTTCCTAAGGTGGTTCGTCTTAAGATGAAAAGAAATTTCTACAATTGAGGCAGGAGAATGACTCATTGGCTGCTTATGAAGCAAAGTTCACTCGATTGGCAAGGTATGCTCCAAACATCATACGAGATCTTGATAGTAAAATCAACCGTTTTTACTTAGGGTTAAAGCCAAGGAATCGAAGGGCTTTAACTTTTAGTGAGTAAAAAAGTTATGAAAAGCTTGTTTGATTTGTGGAGAAGGTGGAAATGGAGTTTGTCGATGATCAGGTATTCTTTGACAAACAACAGAATAAGAGGTCCATTAGGCATGAAAAGGGGAAGAATTCTTCAAAGAAACAAGGACGTAAGAAAACCAAATATCCATACTATGAGAAGTGTGGAAAAATGCATCTTGGAGAATGTTTATCCAAGTCTGGAAAGTGCTTTCGGTGTGGTAAGTCTGGTCATATTTCTCATAACTGTAAGGAAGATGATCAAGAAGGAAATAAAGAGGCAACGGTAAGATGTTTTAAGTGTAATGAAATGGGTCATTATGCAAATGAGTGTCTAACGAAGAACTAAACTGGGGGAAAGCAGCCAGATTACAAGCAGAAAGGGGTGGTGAAATCCATTGCAACTACTTCAGCAGATGTTGGGCCGTCGAATGAAGTAGTATCAGGTACACTGTTTGTTTGATCAAATTATTCCAATGTGTTGTTTGATTTAGGGTCTACACATTCTTTCATTTCTGAGAAGTTTTCTAGTAAATTGGAAATTCCATCTCAAGATATGAATCCTGAACTTATGTTAAAAACACCCGGAGGAAATGTTGATACAAAAAGAAATTATAAGAACCTTCCTATCCTTGTGTGCGGAAAGAAGCTACCTGTAAACCTTATTGTTTTGCCTCTATTAGAGTTTGATGTTATTTTGGGAATGGATTGGATTTCTGTTTATCATGCTAAGATTGACTGTAGAGATAAAATGGTTTATTTTCAGAAAGATTTTCAGTTTGTGTACAAGAATGAACCCTTGATTTTGTAACATATCCGGAAGTTGAGAAACTAGTAAAAGATGGAAATGAATGTTATCTTGCTCATATCGTTGAAAACAAGGGAACTGTTCAGATTAATGATGTGCTAGTGGTAAATGAGTATCTTGATGTTTTTCCTGATGAGTTTCCAGGTATTGTTCATGATAGGGAGGTTGAATTTACAGTTGACTAAGTTCTTGATTCTAAGACAATTTCAAAACCTCCTTATCGAATGGCTCAATTTGAACTTTTAGAGTTAAAGAAACAACTGTAGGAGTCATTAGATAAAGGTTTCATTCGACATAGGACATCACCATGGGGTGCTCCTGTCTTTTTTGTTAAAAAGAAATATGGTTCAATGAGACATTGCATTGATTATAGAGACTTGAATAATATTACTATTAAGAACAGGTATCCTTTGCCTCATATCGATGATTTGTTTGATCAGCTCCAGGGAGCTCAGTATTTTTCGAAGATTGAATTGAGGTCGGGGTACCATCAGTTGAATGTAAAAGAAGCAGACATTCCGAAGACTGCGTTCTATACTACATATGGCCATTATGAATTTGTAGTTATGCCTTTTGGGTTAACCAATTCACCTGATGTATTCATGGACCTTATGAATATAATTTTCCATGAGTTAATGGATAAGTTTTTGGTTGTTTTTATTGATGATATTTTGGTGTTTTCTAAAAGTAAAGAGGAGAATGAAAGTCATTTAAGGGTTATCTTGCATACCTTAAAAGAAAAAAAACTATATGGAAAATTCAGTAAGTGTGAGTTTTGGTTACAAAATTTTTTTTTCCTTGGTCACATTGTTTCAAAAAATGGCATAAGTGTAGATCCGGCTAAAACAAAAGTTGTTAAAGAATGGCCAAGTCCCACAAATGTAACCGAGATCCGTAGTTTCCTTGGTTTGGAAGGTTACTACCGAAGGTTTGTTGAAAATTTTTCATGATTATCTAGTCTGATGACTAAGCTAACTCGGAAGGGTGTTAAGTATATCTGGACAAAAGAATGTGATGATTGTTTTTAGGAGTTGAAAAGAAGATTGGTGAATGTTCCAGTTTTGGCACTTCCTTCCAGGAATGGTGAGTTTGTTATCTACAGTGATTCTTCATTGAAAGGACTTGGTTGTGTCCTTATGTATAATGATCAGGTAATTGTTTATGCTTTATGTTAGTTGAAAACTCATGAGGTAAATTACCCTACACATGACTTGGAATTAGCTGATGTTGTTTTTGCTTTAAAAATTTGGAGGCATCATTTGTATGGAGTAAAGTGTGAAATATATACCGATCAGAAAAGTTTAAATTATATATTCACTCAGAAATAATTGAACATGAGATAGAGGAGATGACTAGAATTAATCAAGGATTATGATTGTACAATTCATTAACATCCGGGAAAAGCAAATAAAGTGGTTTTTGCTTTGAGTTGAAAAAGTAATGCTTAATTAACAATGTTGCATTTGGAACGTGATAATTTGGTTAAGGATTTGATGAACATTGGCATAAAAGTTGTTGGTGCAGGATGTCCTTCTGTTCTGTTTCAGGTGTCAGCGAGATCATCCCTATCAGACAGAATCAAGAAAGAACAGAAGCAAGACAGTGAGTTGTAGAAAAAGGTAGACCGGGTTCAGAAGGGTAAGTAGCCTGAATTCAACATTGATAATGATTGTGTTGTGAGGTTTGGGAAGAGATTATGTGTGCCTTGTGATTCATAGTTGAAGGGTGAGTTGTTATGTGAGGCTCATAGTTCCCTGTTTTCAGTTCATCCTGGCAAAACTAAGATGTACAGAGATCTGCAGGAGTATTACTGGTGGGATGGAATGAAAAGGGATATTGCTGATTTTACTGTGAAGTGTATTACTTTTCAACAGGTTAAAGAAGAACGGCAGTTACCGAAAGGGATGCTTCAGCCATTACCAGTACCAGAGTGGAAATGGGAAAATATATCCATGGACTTTGTTGTGGGATTTCCGAAGACACCTTGATGTAATAATGCAATCTGGGTTATTGTTGATCGCTTGACTAAATCTGCTCATTTCCTTGCTATACGAGATACCTTTTCCCTAGATCAACTTTCTCGTTTTTATCTTAAAGAGATAGTCATGTTACATGGAGTTCCTCTATCCATAGTATCTGACCGTGATCCCAGGTTCACTTCTAACTTTTGGAAACGCCTTCAGAAGTCGTTGGGTACTGAATTAAATTTTAGTACAACATTTCATCTGCAATTAGATGGGCAGTCAGAACGAACAATTCAGAATTAGGAAGATATGCTACGTGCTTGTTTGATGGATTATCAAGGAAGTTGGGACCAACATCTTTCTTTGGTTGAATTTTCATATAATAACAGTTTTCATTCTAGTATACAGATGGAACCATTTGAGGCGTTATATAGGAAACGGTGTCGAACTCCAGCTTTCTGGGATGAAGTGGGTGAAAGGAAGCTGATGGGACCAGAAATGGTAGAAGAGATGGAAAAAAGTTCAGTTGATTCAAAAACACATGAGAACAGCTCAGAGAAAACAGAAAAGTTATGCGGATAACGGGAGAAAGGATCTATCTTTCAAGGTAGGTGATCATGTTTTTCACAAAGTTTCACCATGGAAAAGTGTGATGCGATTTGGCAAGAAAGGAAAGATGAGTCCAAGGTTCATTGGACCATATGAAATTCTGGAGAGAGTTGGATCAGTTGCTTACCGAGTGTCTTTGCCTCTGAGTTTATCTCAGGTACACAATGTTTTTCATGTTTCAATGTTAAGGAAGTACAAGCCAGATCCATCTCATGTTTGGAGTCCAGAGGTAGTTCAGCTAGAAGAGAACCTATATTATGAGGAAAAACCGGTCCAGATTCTTGACCACAGGGAGCAAGTGTTGCGAAATAAGGTGATTCACCAGGTAAAGGTTTTGTGAAAAAACCATATAGTTGAAGAGGCAATGTGGGAATCTGAAAATGCTATGAGGGATACATACCCCCACTTATTTTGATAAGTGAATAAAATTGTGAGGACTCAATTTCCAAAAGGGGGGAAGGATGTACCATCCCAGGTAAATAAAGAATAATACATTTTCATATTTATTAATATTTGTGAATTAAATATTAATTTTACTTTAAATGGGTTTCTATGTTTGATAGCGTACCCGATATGCAACAAAGAGTTTCTTTGAAATCTTATGTTACACACTAGTAATAAAATAATATTATTTTAAATGTTAGTTAACACGTAGCCGTTTTATTGGCGGGAATGAATAGAAATTACCAAAATATTATTATATGTGTTTTTTAAATTTTTTTATATTTATCCAATAAAATATAAAGGCTTAAAATACGAAAAGAATTCAATTTTAGGCATATATACTCTAACATTCACAAAAGGTCGACTTATCGCCTTTTGATGGTGAACCATCTATAAATATAGTTTTGGTCACTCTTATAAATTCTATTATACCAAATAAAATTCTTCTTTATAATCGGGACATCAAAATTTACTTTATGTAAATTTTTGTTATTTTTCCGATAAAGTTCATATTTTAATGAATAGTGAAAAATGTTGTATTTTAATTCAAAACCTCATTTTAATATAATTTATTTATATGATTAGATTATATTTTTAATTGGTTTTAAATTTAGTTAGAATATATTTTTACCATTTAATCCAATAGTGGTCATTGGAATTAATTTCACTTTGAAATCGGACTTAAACTAGTGTCAATGTTTTGATACTTATTGTTTCATAAAAACACGCTATTTGCTCTGACAGCGGGAATTAATTATTAAATTGATTAATTAAACTTATATGTTTTTAATTTTTTAAAATAAAATTCATTTTTGAATTCGGAATACCAAATATAGCTTAGGGTGAATTTTTGGTATTTTTCTGAAAAACTTCAATTTTTGATGAATAGTGAAACCACTAAGTGGTACTTAGAAAACTGATTTTTCGTTTAAATGAAATTTTACCACTTTTGTGTTTTTAATTTCAAAAATCCTACATACATGGTTGTCATTAGGAAGTAAAATGTGGTTCAATGAGATTAAAATAATTTTTTTGGTGAATAGTAACTTTTAAGTTTATTAATCACGATTAGAGGTAATTAGTGTAATTTAAGGTAAAAATAATGTTTTAATAATATGAAACGAGCTAGACACATGTCCTACCCTTATTGTATGTGTCATGGCCGACCATGACAACATATAGGTCGATTTAGGGGACCCCATGGAGCCACTTGCGTATGATAATGACATTAATGACTTTTATTTAAAGTTAAAATAAAAATGTCACAAACATGAGTTGTTTTACTAAAATAATTTTTACATGGGGATATACAAGTCAGAGTTTTGACTATAAATATTAATTGGAAAGCTAAAAAGATTTCCTACATCATAGTATTTTTTTTATAATTTTAATACATTAACTAAATTAAATTAATTATGACACCATGATGATGTAGTGATTACCTCTTTATTTAAAGATTTAAATAAAATGGAAATATAATGTCAAATATAAGACCTACACATGTCGAAAACCTATTGGATGGGTGGATTTAGAACCTTTATCACCTTATCCTCGAAACAAATAAATGTGGGACTATTAAAATCCGAAAATAATTCTAAAATAAAGTAACATTTCCTTACTTTCCAAGAGTTCCCCTTCTCTCCTCTTATAGAAGGCCCCCACCTCTACCTCCTTACACACACCTCTTAGGCCTTTGGCTTGGACAACCCATTCCCATTTTGTCTCTAAAAATCCCTATATAACTCTTAGAAGCCTCACTTTGGGCAGATGGATTCCCAAGGAAGCCATTGAGATCAAATCTAAGAGAGTTACCCGATTTTAAGGTAATGTCTTCACTTGTGTTCTTTTGTTTTATTTTGCTTCTCCAACCCCCTAAACTCTTTTTATTCATTTATTTTGTAAAAAATCCAGTATATTAAATTTACTAGTATGTTGTTATAAGAATCATTCGAGCTACACTTACACACACCTACATCTAATGGTTAAGGAACATACTGTTTCTGTGGATGGTGAATTTCTGCCTCACAAAACGATGATTGTTCAATATTCTTCCAAAACCTTCAAAGGTGGCCATTAAGATGTCACTATATTTATATATGATATATAATATGTTTATGTTTTACTTAATCTTCTGTATTTTTCATTTATGGAATACTTTTGTGGTTTCCATTATGGGTAAACGCGATATCTTCATTTTAGGAAGTGCGGACTACCGCCCCCTCAAAGTGATTTGATTCATTAACACCATATGTGGTATGTATAAAGGATAAATTTAATGATATTATATATGATACCATAATGTAATTATAATAATATTATGTATCATTATGTTTTAATTCCATTAAATATGAAATAGAAATGGAAGTACCGTTCATGCGTACGTACGACTTACCGTCTCCATGAACGGTGCATTTCATTTCTTACCTCTAAATGATTATGTAATATTATAAATGCATGTATATACTGGATATATATGATATATATGGAATATAAATCATGAATATCATTCTTGAGATAATGGATATTTGACTACGTGGACAACTTGTAAATATAAGAAGTTCACTTTTGACTCAAGTACCAAATATCGAAAAACGACCATTATTATCCTAAATAATTACATAGTGTTAATGACAAGATAATAGGTGATATAAAAGGAATAATGAACTTGAAAAAGGTTCTTAATCAAGTAGAAATTAACTCAAATTTATTATTCATGAGGTTAAAAAACGATCGAGTCAAGTCGGACCCGAGGTAAGGGACTTCGTCTCAATCTCCATTCATTGAGGCATATTTCATTTTATACACAGATTTCCTTTATACGGTGTATAAACCCCTTTGACATTTACTTTTATACAAAAGGAATCTTTTTCTATGAAGTGTTTTACTAAATGACAAAAAGGAATGTTTCTTTTAACGTACGCGGTGACAACGACCTTTTTCCGCTACTGCGAGTATTATTTGGCATTTGGCTTCCTCAACAAGCCGTAATGTTTTTTTAAAATAAAATATATACCATATACTGTTTTATTTATTTTGGTATTGAAAAGGGTTTTTTATAATGGATTTTTTATGTAAATATATTTAAGAGATATGTTGTGATCAAAGTGTGGAAATGTTTTCTTTCCATTATATTTTTTTATGTCTTATGATTTTATAATGGTACTTGGACATTTAATGGGTGGTTACGTGATAAACCAAATGATGGGTGGTGCCATGAATACCAAGACAGATGGTTACGTTATAACCTCCAATGCATTGGGTATGGAAGTCGGCCGTATGGCTATTCCATTAAGTGATATGTGTGGAAGTCGACAGTATGGTTATTCCATTTAAGTATGTTTATGTCCCAAGTTTCCTTGATATGTTATGTGATATTTATATGGGTTTTATGGTAATATTTTGGTTACAAAAGGGTAAGTAATGTTCTTTTATTCATTGAAGAGTTTTTACTACTTCATAAAGGTGAAAAGTATTACTTTGATAAAGTATACATGGTTTACTTGTTGTTTTGAAAAACTAACCGTTTTCATTCATTGTGTATCCCTTACTGAGCTTTTTATGCTCACCCCAAGTTTTTTTGAAATGTTTTTTACAGGACTTAATGTGGAATTGAGTAAAGGATGGGATCAAGGGAAAGTCATGATATCTAAATCTTGGAACTAGACATGTTTCTTTTTAAGAGTTTTTATTTTATGGAAACATAGTAGAAGTGTCTACTTTGTAATCTTTTGAGATGTAATAGTTATGTCCTAATTCTCTAAAACTCTAAACCTGAAAATATCCTCAATGTGAATTATTAATTTAATTCAATATTAAGTAAGGTTCAAGGTCGGGGCCTTATAGTGTTGACCAGGGGAAGCATCCTTCTTTGGACACATAATATTGATTTCATTCTCAGGATGGATCTTAGAAGTAGATAATAGGGCTAGTGCTTGGGATGTGGGATAATTTCTGCGTTCATTTTTTTTATTTTTATATAGAATGAATTTTTTATTTCCATGTGTACCTATATTTTTTATTTCTAGATAACTGATGTATATTATCATTTTTTATTGTATTATTGAGCTTTTGAGTTGATTATTATTGATGTACATTTTTAATTATATTTTACTGCAAGTTTTCTAATTCTTTCAATATAATTTCTTTTTTATTGTGATCCATCAATTTTATATATCTATATCCCTTATTTTACACTCTAACATGAGTTAAAAGTATCTCCCACGAACAAGCCATATTCCCTTGCTGCTAATTGGAAGCCACTAGTATACGGGAAGGCATGCTTGAGGCCATGTTTTCCATCAGCTTGAGGCACCATTGAGTGGCACCTGGGTCAGGGCATCACAATCAGATCATTATATATCAATACATTGTGAGGGTGGAATGAGATCCATGAACCAACATATTAAGATACTAATATGATTCTACCATTTGGGAAATGTAAAATAATTTTAGCATGAGTGTCCTCATAGATTATTATTGAACATACCCTCATAGACACCATAGGATGTTCCTCCATCCTTTCATCTATAAATGGTGAAGGGTTTCAATGTTATATACAAAAAAATGTGTTAACATATATATGGATCATATACCACGCAAGTGATTTCATGATCAATTCTTTATAATAAGATACATTCTCCAATATTGATTATATATGATCACCTCTCATATACTATATGGTCATTATTTATGAACATTATAGTTAGTATTTCACCATTCAAGGAGAAATTGAACTTTGAGGGCATCCCTGATGTCTTGATGCTGTCAATTTTCCATCAGTAGTGGTTGAATTCATGGTATAAACATAATATAGGTATTTAATCTGAACCATGAAATGTCCAGAATATTAATTAATTTATGCATCTTTAAGTGAATGACTATCCAAACATATATTACATATAATGGCCTAGAAATGTGAAATTGGGACTTCTGTCAATAAACATGCAATAAAAACGTGTATATCCTTGTCAAAATTTTCTCTAAAAAACTAATAATATTTGGGTCCTCATATTCCAACCACTCCAATGTAATTAATTTTATTTTACACACACTTATGTGTAATTCACAAACTAAAAAAATTCAAATATTGAACCACATTTCTAAGAAACTAGTGAGCAGAACCTAGGGATCTATATCCAAGATGACTTTATAGACCCATCACTAAAACAAACCTCTCTCTAGTTCAAACAAGTAGGTGTTAGGTGTTTCTCAATTATAAATAGTGGGATTCATGTTTCTACATTTATACTTTGTTCCCCCACCATGATTTATCAAGAAAAATTCATCAAATTATCAAACATAATGTATGTGTGAGTGTGGGGATCTTTTTCTATGAAAATGGTGAATTTTTTGAATAAATCTTGTTCTTGTGGGGGTGTTCACTCAATATCCCCCAAATTATCCTTTTGGGGTGGTGGAATTCAACCTAAATCGCTTAAAGAATTAGTGTCTCATTAATAATATATAGGTCAAAAAATTTGATTCTCATCTCTTCATCTGATAGATGTATGGTGTTGGTTTGAAGACTATAGTGTCTAAAAAGTGCTAAGATAATAAATTTGTTCTTTTATTCATATGTTTGAAACATATAAATGGACTCATATTTAATTTCTTCAAGAATTTGGTGTTTTGATTCAGTGAAAATCTATCAAACATATTATGATCGCATCCACTTAGTCTTGAATACACCTCTAAAGAAATTGTCTCAATCTTTATTGCATCCCTAATGTTTTTTTTGAACACTTGGTCTTAAATAAAGTAATAAAAAATCCATTAATTATCATTATGGGGTTAATAGTTTTCCAAGGAGGCTTTGGTAAACCATGGAATGTATGTCACATCTATCAAGGATTCTTTGATATACTCTCCCTTCAATGAAATATTTTCTTATTCTAGGATTTAATATTGGGTGAACTAGGACAATGAAAGGCTTTTTTATATTTTTTAGATATTTGAATTGATCGAGAGTCCAAACCCATAAAAATGTATATGTTCTAATAGATTAATATTATGAATATTCATTTTCATGGTCTGAGTAAGAGAGGATTTGCATAGATGGAACTATTGAACATGTCCTACTGCAATGTCATTAGGGAGCTCCTAGATATGAGCAGTAATGTATTTATTAGAAAAATTTTAGAAGTTAGATAACATTTCTATAAACAATTTTATAGAGTTATAATGATTTTTATAATAGAATGAAATCATTAAAAGAAAATATTAAAAAATGATGACATGAGGTATGTCCAAAAATTAAGCAGGTGAAAAATTCACTAAGTATTTATTTTTACCTATAACAAAGTTTCTAGTTAATGGTAACTAGATATTAACACCTCTAAGCACATGACTAGGTCCCCATTCATATTCTCACATTCCCATATCATTAAATTATGAAAAAAATGACCATCCATTCCTAACATATTACTTGTACCAAATGTTTATGTATGATAAAATCCAAACACATAAAGAATAAATTACTAGGATTTTTAAAAATATAGAGAATAAAATCTATAAGATTCACCCTAATTGATTCTTTAACCATGATGAGGTGGTCCCCTTGATTATAAGTGAGGATCACATGTACATAACATCCCACATCAGCATGAAGGACCTAAAAAAATCCCCCATGACATGAATTAACCTAATCAGAGAAATGATATTCCTTAAGAAAATTTTATACCTTGATCTTGATTCACACCCATGTGTGTCCATACTGAAAAATGTATGTGAGGGAATAAACATGGGGGAACAAGAATCTTTATGGTAATTTTTCAGAATCCATTAATATGTTTTTATAATTATACTTCTAGGTTTATACGCATAACTCCTGCATAAATAATTGTTTCCAATAATCCTAGTGATCTCTATGATATTGTTTTCCATTGTGTGTTTATAATGTGTCTATTAATAAAATTTAAATAAAATTGGAAGTACAATAATGAATGTTTATTTTTTAATGTCATAGAATTTTATTGGTGAAATGGGGTTTTTTCATAAATTTTGTCTACGTTTAATATGTTTTATTTTGATAATTTTAGATTTGGGAATTATTTGAAAGGTAAAATGTTATATTTCCAAAAATGGACTAAATTTTTGACCACTAAATAATCCATGGCTTAAGACCTTCTTATTCATTGGTTGGAAATATACAGAGTTGGGGTGGCAACTGTCGTATGGATTCATCATGGGGCGATGATTCTATATAGGTTCAATGTGATCATGGTTGGTTTTTATTCATGGAATTATTTTTGATATTTTTTTATTCCTCATAATTCCTTTTGATATGAGACTATGGTTCATCAGATAAAACATATATGGGTTTTGTATATTTACAAGTATCGAATTTTTAAAAATAATTCTTGGAATTTATTATGATTTTTTGAAATTTTTTATAGAATATTTTTCTATAAATTATTTATTTATATTAAAAATAGAAATGGTTACATGGTTTTGAGAAGATCATATATTGGAATTCATAGAAGTGATTTAGGAAAATACAAACCACCCTCACCCACATATCTTGATGTGCGTATAAATGTTTTTTTAGGATACGCAAAAAATAATTGATAAATTTTCTTCGATAATAGATCCTAGGGGTTATATCCATATTGGGAAGTGATAGTGTTCAGTAAATATTTATTAGAGGTTTTTTCTATTCTTTATGGATATGTGTTAGTTGTTTACCTTTGGATATTGTATCTTGGTTTTTTGCTTGTTTTTTACTATATTATAATATATTACTTCTTTAATGGTTTTTTAAAAAAAAAATTGGTTTTAAAATATAGATTCATTTCCACATATTTAGGTTCTAAGTATAGTGTAAGCACTTTGGTGGGAATTAAATTAAATTTTTATAAAATTGATAGTTTCCTAAAACCCCAATAGAGGATCTTCCAAATTAAATTTGTGATTAATTAATTTATGATTGAAATAAATGATTACATTATTGTAGGATCCTTTATTCAATGACATTGGTGATCTTTGGAAAACTGTTTTGAATTACCTTTATTGTGCTATAAGGATCCAAGTGTAGAATCCCTCAAGTGTTAATCCACACACGCTCCTTTGACCTCCAAGAAATATACATTGATTTCCAAATTATATCATGATGAACCAATAATATTGAATTGTTCATCATTATTTCCATAATATCCCTTAGGATTAATGGATTTCAAATTATTTTTTAGAGAAGTAGAGGAGATGTTAGAGAGATTTAGAGAGAATCCTTTTGTGCAAAATGATTATTTATTCTTAGTTTTATAAAAACCCTACATAATAGACATAACCATCTATTTATAGCATAAGGGTTTAAGTTAAAATATTATTTAATTTCATGATAGCCTTTAAATAATATAATAATCTTTATTAAACCCCATGACAAAATAATAATTTTTTTATGGAGCACATGTTAACTTTCTCAATAAAAAATATTAATTAACATTATTAAAAATTAAAATTAGTTAACGCAAGAATTATTAGTCCATTGAAACTCATTAATATTAATTGTATACCTAGATAAACACTTTATTCATAAATAAATTATTTATCCACAAACCAGTGGAAAAAATATTTATTAATTATTCAATAAATTAAATATATATTTTTTACTCACAATCTAGTGAATAAAAAATAATTTAATTCTGGTGATAGATTAAACATGAATAAAATTATTCCTCAATATTGAGAATAATATTTATTCTAATTTTTAAATTTAATTATAATTTAATCGAGGTCAACAGAAACACCTAGTGTGTAGCCCTCTAGGATTCATTCTCACTTTCAATAGAAAATATCACCTAAAGTCCAATGTTAATGTCTAATAATGACTTAAAGAAACCCAAGATAAATAAAATAATTTATCAATGATGAAAACCAAAGATGAACTCTGAGCATGTAACATAATACATTTATCTCAATATCTCATCAAGTAGGTTTCATATATGTGTCATCAACATATATTCTTGATACATTACGCATTAACTATCTAAAACAAATGACATTACACCGTGGTTGTGGGATTTAAGGTAACATTTATATTTCAATCAGAGGACTAATATATAAACATCCATAATGATGGATGAGAATATAATTCCTCAACATACTAATTAACAATATTTCATTTTTGACACATCCCATGTATCAAACTTCTCTATAAATAGTTATCATCATGGTTTACGAAAGAAATTTATATGCATGATTCATAGCATGCATTAATAATAATTTTAATGTCTAAAAACTATTAAACACACTTGAAGAAAGGATTATCTAATTACACCAAAACATGTGGAATTATTACTAGAAGGTATGTTCTCATAATCTATTATCTTGGAGATTTCCAAGTGTGAACATCCTTAGAATAATATTTATCTACTTTTGAGTACATGCACCCAATAATCGATATTATATGTGATCTATCATAGTATGTTATATTACCATAGAACATTTTTTAAGAATATCATCAGGAAATTTCATGTTTCTCATCATAATGGGGAACTATTATAACACTGTCAATGCGACAAATAATATAGTACATTATAACATAAATGATATACAAATGAAGAATCAATATGTGATAAGATATTTATATTAATATTCAATCTTTTTAATATTCAAGTATTTTAACATACAAAGTACTTGACTCTATGGAAAAAAACACCAAAAAAATCCCAATTTCACTACAGACAACTAATAACGATCAATTAGTCCTCACATGAAAAACAAAATTCTACTGAGTATTGCTATAGCTTCTAGGCCTACCACATTTCCAGGGTTGGGGTTAGTAAATCCAAGTGTTTTTGTGGTTATATTTATTACATTAGCATTTCTACATTCAAAAAATACCTAAATTTTGGATATAACTATGTATACACCTCATGTTCCATTGTTATAATCCTAACATCCTAACTAAATCTATAGTCAAATATTATCATAAAATGATAAATCTATAGATTTTTTTATTATTTAAAATTATAATTGGATATTTCTAAAACCACTACTTAAGATGCAAGGAATGTAAAAATATACTCAGGAATTTTGGATATGGAAACCACTGGCTATAATAAGTTTTTATTTCATATTAATTTATCCTTTTTGGTGACACTAGATCAAATTGAATCATGTACAGATAGGTGTATAGTTTCTCTGATTAATGGTATTATAAATTCCCTATACACCAAAAACTCATCTGATATTTCTTTTTCATGTACTATTGGATGGTTCTAACTTAAAGTCTATACAATTGTGTTGGATGTATTTTATATTCACCTATTATTATTTATCGATATGTAATATCCAACATCAGTACATATCATGAAAAATGAGATGAATTCCTAGAAATTTATCTTGTAAAATTTTATTAATCTATATAATCCCTTCCTATGCCCAAGCATGTTATACTAAAAGGATTATATTCTAACAAAAATTTGGTCTTGAATTATTTCATCTTATATTTTTCAATACTTATTTAATATATGTAGTATGAGTAAGTTAAGAAAGCCCATGGATCTACCTTTTAGATATTTTCCTTTATAACATAGTTTCTACTTTATGTAATAATCGGAGAAATTCTAGTTTGTAGTCTTAATAAACATGTAATAAATAATAATTTTTTCATATGTTATTAACTTATTTATCTTGAAAATGTATATATCTCTCACTAACTAGTTAGAGATTTATTTCACTCATTCATTTACAAATAAATATCTTATAATCCCTATGAATTATTTTTTATAAATTAATTTATGTAATCTGCATATCTTATTATAAATTACTGATTTCACTAGCCCTTTTAGTTATTCCTTATAGAATTGTACCATAGTGTCTCCTCTTCTCATTTCATTTATACATCTACCATAAGGATTATTTTAAATGAGGTGTACTTGAAAATAAATAGCCTAATATGATGATCATAGAAATATTCTATAAAAAATTAAAATTCAAAAGGATTTTAGTGCTGATTATTGGAGTATATGTCTTGTTAAAGAGTAGTCCTTTCAAAAATAAAACATGATTTGTTGGTTCCGTCTAGTACCATCCTTGTAATGTTTCTCTTAAATACTCAAAATAAGTATCATGTCATAGAAACAATAAAAATATGGAGTCCATGAATCTTGGTACATGGAGTCCATTACTTGATTATATATATACTTCTCAACCTTATCATATTACCATTATATGATTGATTATAGAAATATTTATTATAAAATAATAATATAGGTATCCCCCACTTTGGTGAACATAAAAACCTCTTTGGATATAAATATTCCAATTAAGTATGTGTCTCTAGAACTATTCCTCCCACTGATCATAGTAGAGTACATTATTCCTATTTCAACCCATGTGAATCCAGATCTTAAACCCATAGATTTTAAGTCTTATCCTAGCATATTCAAAGATATAGGATTATTTTATGGAAATATTGTCAATCTGTACTAATGGTATATATCATCAGTGACTACAAGAAAATTAATGTAGAAACACCTTAGTGTTTTAATGTTTGTTTGTAGAAAAGGCCATCTTTTAACAAAATATTCTCAAAAACACTTATCATAGTGTCCTAATATATTTTTATCATGTCGCAATTGATATGATTTCCATTATATAATATGGATGGAATATAGTTAATTTTTTCACTTTTATTTTCATAACATGTCTTGGAAGGAATGGAGAATATTTTAAATATATATATAAGACTCATCATTGATCTTTATTTTACTAAAATTATAAAATTGATCTATATAAGAAAATATATGTTAGGGATAACCTTTAAACCCCATATACGATCAATGATAACTTAGATAATATTTTTTCCAAAAATTGAAATTAAATATTCCTTAATTTTTTCCAATTTTACTCATTTTCTTCACTAAGAGTTTGTAAACATAATTAACGAAATCTCATGAAGTATATAAAGTATCCTTTGGATTTGGAATAGATCACATGACCATGTTCAGCTAACTCTAAAAGATTTTGGTTGTAAATTTATTTATAATGTTTTATTTATCTAAAATATGATATTTAGTTTGTATTTATATCAAGTATCACAGATAAATTGAGACAAAAACACTATTATTTGTATAAATAAGTCAACTAATTTCTGTTCCATTTCAAAAAAATATATTATCTTCCTATAATTATGTAAGATTCTTATATTTTTATAGTCATAATTATTTGAAATTTCTATTTGTGATTCAATAGTTTCTAAACCGTTGGTTTAGTATTTAATTACAACAAAAAATATATATTAAAAATTAAATAATGTCTTCTTGTTTCAATCTAGAAAATGAGATTAATGTTTTGACCACATTTATTGAAATCCTGAATCAATCCAATCTGAAAATGCCAAATAGTGAACTTCCCTTGGTTGACATAGGAATCACTATTTCTCATATCTTGTGGTGTTCACTCTATATAATATATGTAATTTACTGTTTCTTGTATTTATAAAAATTTATTTTGTAATCATATTGTATGTAATACACCAATACTGAAGAGAAACTTTATGAATATACATGAATTTTAAAAAAAATATTACTTCTTTAATTCATTTTAATTTCATTTCTAGTGTCCATTATATCAACATAAAATGCAAAGAGCTTCATGTTCATTATTATACCATTGAATATTTTGTCTCTTTAAAGTAGGTTGTAATACCACGAGATTTAGTGAATCAATTTCTTTTGAATTAATTTAACCTTTTCGATATTTTTCATTACATGCAATGCTATATGTGGATTTTGTTATATGAAAGCATTAAGTATGGCTTCTGTTATATGCAACACCAAGTCAATATTGCCTTACACATAACACTTATATTATCTTGAAGTAAATTTAACACTTTTATTGTCTTGTATTACATACAATACTAAGTCCCTTTAATAGATTTTGACACAAGAAAGTCTATGTTTTACTGAAATACAAGATACTATTAATATTATTATTAAAATATTATTATAGATTCCACCAAGTTGTTGGAATGGAAGTTATGAATAATATTAACTAATTAAGGATAACATTATTTACGTTTTTATATAAAATTAATAATTTTTTTATAAATTAGTATATGTGATTAAAATAGTTATTTTAAAATAAAGAAATTATTTTTCTAAGAAAACAATTTTTCTATCTTAGAAAACAATTTTATCTCAATAAAATATAAAAACACTTTTGATTACATTTTTCAATTAGATTAATATATTATATATTAAATAAATATTTTTTATTCTCAGCCAATATATTTATAGGTATAATATAAGAATAATTCCAATTTTATTAATAAAAAAGATGAATTTTCCTAAAAAGTAATTTGACCTCATTTTAATGAAAACCCATTTTAAATATGACTTTTAAAAAATTTCACAATTTTCTTTTAAAAATAAACTTAATTTTTGGAATAAGAATATCAAAATTTACTTTAGGTGAGTTTTTGGTATTTTTCTCAGAAGTTCCATTCTTTGATGAATAGTGGAAATAGTAAATTTTAATTCAATTTTTTTTGTCTAATTCATTTATATAGTTAAATTAACTTTTAGTTTGGTTTTATATTTTAATTATATAAAAAAAATATATATTAATCCATTTTATGTCATTGGAATCAATTTCAAATTGAAATCGAATATTAATACAATTCAAACATTTGACCTCTTTTTCTTTAAAAACCTCATTTTTCATCCCGTCTACTGTATTAGATTTCAGATAATTACTTTCACTTATGTGATTAGAATTTATAAATGTCATGAACCAAATATGGTCACCACTATTATCATCCCCAAACTCGGCCCATGGAAAGGCCCTATGTGATTTCCCTATCCCCACAGGCTGGCACAAGTGCTCGGGTATTATTAATTTAGGTTTGGGAACTATTTACCTGTGTATGAAAGCATAAAACATTAAAAACAATCCAAAATATAAAACTAAAATTTTTGAGCCAAACAAGTCTTAAGAAAAAACCAGAACTGAATAAATTATTTTAAAGACAATACAAGTGGTTTAAATTCAAATAAAGGCAACAGAATGACATCCCCAAGGACTCCACATAAGAAGGGGTTATCAACCACAGGCCGTCTCCGCAACTCCGCACCAAGGATGGGAACTAACACCCTAAACCGCCATTACCAAAAGCCTTACCTTTACCTGATTCAAGAATAATAAATTATAATTAAACCAAAGGGGTTTAATTAGTGTGTGATCCTAATCCATATAGGATACCACCCATTTATTCAAAAGAGAATGCAATACTATATGAAAAACCATGCAGTTTTAATACGCAAAGAAAAGCAGTGATAAATTCCCAGAAATGCAACTTTCAATTGAAAATATTTTTCAAGATAAAATTTTCATAATGTTCACACATTTAAATAGATATGTTATAAACTGTAATTTACTGCCAAATATACCCTAAGACAAAGGAAAATACTATGAATTCAATGACCAAGAAAATCAAGAACACCCCTAGGCACTAGATAGTTTCGGGCCCCATGTACCTTATACCTCGGGGTAAAGTAACCATAGTAAAATAGGTTATCGTGAAAAATACAATAGTATAGAATATACCCATAACATATTGGTCCCTAATAATTATCCACATAGTTTATTTAGAGTTGTCGTTATCCAAATGTTATGTCGAATAGAGATAAAAACCATCTGGTCCACTAGCCATACTAGTAAAAATCTGCCCCACCTAGGTACCCAAGCTTCTCCCTTTGTGCTCAAAAAATTTCAGCATTAAACACATATGCATTTATATTTAAAAAACCTCTAATGGTCACATAAACCATTTATAGTATCTATCACATTTTCTACCACTTAAAACACACAACAAACACTTTGATTTTTACAGAAAAAATTTCCCAAAATCCTGTATTGTTACGCACACAAAAACCCATTAAGAACCCCCACTTGTAAATTATGCACACTTGTAAGTTAAAAAAAGATTAAAGGCATCGCAATAAATTTTAATGAAAACAAAAAATAACTTTTATGGAAGCCCCATGTTAAACAAGAAGTGATAACATTTTAAAACCTCCATTTTCACACAAAGGTGGAACTAAGACTCCAATTTCATAACAAACACCATTAAAAACCATTTTTTGTAGAAAAAAACAAATGGGATATACATGATAAATAGTTTTTTAAGCCCTATTATATTTCAATAAAAACAAATAAGTATTTATTTTTAATCTCTTAATGAAACAATAAAAAAATTATTTGAAAAACCCCCAATTTCACCAAAAATTGACACTTAAAATTATTTGGATTCATAATTGCCAATAAAACCAATTTTTTCTGCAATAATATAATGAAATAGAAATAAAAATACTATAAAAAACTACATCTTGGTCACAAATATTGAATAACAGAAGGAATCACCTACCAATTTAATGAAAACCCTTGATTCTCTCTGCGAAAATCAAATCGCACCATTGCCACACCAAGAGAGACCTAGATCAAACATAAAACCACAATAATTGGCCAATAAAACCCAAGGTTAAACCCTAGGTTCTAAACAAAAGTTTAAAGAAATTAGGAAACTCAAGTATAAGGGAAGAAACCCTAAGAACAATGAATGAGACTCTAAGAAAATTGAAGGAAGAGTGAAAGAGACTCACTTACTTGAAGGATCTTGAAGAATCACCCCAAATACACCAGTAGATGAATTTTAATATAGTAATAAAATTTAAGGGAGGTTCTAAGAAGGATTAAGATGTTATGTAGGAATTGGAATGGAGTAAAAATAGTATGAATTGAAATAGATAATATGTAATAAAGTTACCTCTTCAATTTTGACCGATTTGAGAAACCCTATAATGTTCTCCACTCATTCGCAATGAAAAAGATCTTAAAAGAGGGGGAATGATTATGGACGAGTGAATGAGTTCAATGTTCTTGGGTGAGACTTATAATCACTGAAAAACATTTAACATTTAATAACTCATTAATTAGACAAATTTGGTTTTTAAAATTGGAAATGGGACTTCAGGCTGGCCTAATTCTTTAAATAAATACACCAAATACACCATTATTATGGATTAAAAATGGTTAAAAATTAAAATGTTGGTGTTAATAGGTTAGGGTAGGACAATTAGGAATTTTAATGGGTGAAAAATATAAAAAACCTATAATGTTATAAAAGAAAAAAAATTATTTTTAAATCTGGAATTGGGCTCATAGTTTCGCTCAATTCATGAAAACTCACCCATTCTACCATAAAAGCATAGGAAACACCCCAAACAAAGATTGAATGGAAAATAAATGAAACATACCCTTAAAATATTTCATTTATGTGGTAAATATTCCAACCATGAAAACGTTTCATCCCAGAATGTCAACCTAATGCTTGACCGAAAATAGGAAAGAATACTCTTCCTCAACCCAAGACTTCTGCTCCCATTTCTCATGTGTATCATTACCATGCTTCCAACCAACCCAGACCAGAAGAATATACTTTCCTCGAATATTCTTTCCATGGGAGTCCACTATTTTCATTGTCCACTCAAAAACTAACAAGTCATGCTCTATCTCCAGTTCTTCCCAACTAAGCACATGGGACAGATCCGGGTTTTATTTCTTCAACTGGGAGACATGGAAGATGTCCTGGATGGATGTCAACTAAGAAGGTAAGTCCAACATGTATTCCACCTTCCCATTACACTTAGTGATCTCAAAAGGGACAACATATCACAATGTCAGCATCCCTTACTTCCCCAATCGATGATGGCCTAATCGAGGGGCCACTTTTAGGAATAACCCATCACCCACAGAAAACTCTAGTTCTCAATGCCTCCAGTCAACAAAAGATTTTTGATTACTATGAGCTCTCAACAAGCGTTGCCAGATCAATTTGACCTTCTCAGACATCTCCTACACCAGACTTGGCCATAGTAGTGAGGTCTCAACTACCTCATCCAAACACAGGGGGGCCGAAAAGGCCAACCGTAGAGTGCCTCAAATGGATCCATTCAAATAGAGTATTGGTAACTCTAATTATAAGAATACTAGTCCATCTCCATATGGCTATCCCAGTAACCTCCAAAGTCTATGACAGATGCACATAGCATTTTCTCCAAAATCTAATTTACCAGCTCTGTCTGACCATCTGCCTGAGGATGGTATGTCGTCCTCATCTTAATCACAGACCCCAAGTCCTTCTAAAGTCCATCCCAGAAACGAGAAGTTAAATGGGGGGTCTCTATCTGAGATAACTTCTTATGGCACACCATGGAGTCACACCACCTCTTGAAGATACAAACGACCCAACTCCCCCACTTTATTTGTATCTCTGATTAGAATGAAATGGGCTGATTTGGTAAGACGATCAATCACCACCCAAATTGCATTCTTACCCTGAGTTGTATGAGGTAATCTAACAATGATGTCCATGGAGACCTCTTCCCACTTCCAGGTAGGAATGGGTAATGGATGAAGAAAACCAGAGGGCCTTTGATGCTCTAATTTCACCTATTGGCATGTGTAGTATATCGACACAATGTCTGATATGTCTCATACCAAACCAGGCCACCAAAACCACCGACGGACATCATAATACATCTTGGTGGCACCCAGATGGAAATCCCACTCAGACTGGTGGATGTCCTCCATAACCACTTTATGCCGAAAAAATGGCACTATTGAACATCCCTTGAAGCACAAGATGCCATCATGATATGAAGACCAATCAGAGGATGTCTCCCCACTATGAAGAAACTACTTTGACCGCTGAAAAATCTCATCACTAGGTTGTTCTCGCTGAATCAACTCCAATAGATAAGGAGTCAACTAGACAATCGCCAAGAATGCACCTCCACTATGTTCTCTGGTCTCTGCTTGCATTTAAGAAAAGATCCCCATCAATTTCCACTCATCACTGGAGTTCCTCAAATCCTACACTAGAACACTTTTACACAAAGTGTCAGCCACCACATTACCCTTTCCTGGGGTATATATGATTTCAAAGTCAAAACCCTGCAAGAACTCGATCCAACGATGCAACCTCAAGTTCAGGTATTTCAGCGAGAAGATATAATACAAGCTTTTGTTATCAGAGTAGACCACAAACGTTTCCCCAAAGAGGTAGTGATGACCAGTCTACATAGCATTCATCATCACTGCCAACTCTAAGTCATGGGTTGGGTAGTTATTTTTGTGTGTTCAGAGTTGGTGAGAGATGCACGCCACCACGTGATCATTCTACATAAGCATGCACCCAAGAACCATACCTGAAGCATCATAATTGAACACATATCCCATTCCAGCATCTAGAAAAATCATCATGGGGGCGGTAGTCAACCACCTCTTCAACTCCCCAAATGATGCTTGGAATTCTGGGGGCCATACAAACATCACCCCTTTATGGGTGAGCATGGTCATCAGTGAAGCAATCTGATAGAAATCTCGAAGGAATTGCCTATAATAACCAGCCAGACCAATGAAACTCCTTATCTTGAACACATTTTTCAGAAGCTCCCATGACATAAGTACACTAATCATCTTGGATTCCATAGTAACCCCAAGCTCATAGATCACATTCCCTAGAAATCTTACTTCTATGATCTAGAATGTGCACTTTGACAACTTTGAATAGAGGCGGTGATCCTGCAAAGTGCCCAAGAAAATCCTCAAGTGATGTTTGTGATCATCCTCGGAGCCATAGTATATTATAATGTCATCCACAAACACCAAAATGAAGGAATCAAGATAATGATAGAACACCATGTCCAAGAGTTTCATAATGACTAATGGAGCATTGGTCAATCCTAAGGGAATGACCAAATACTCAAAGTGGTCGTACCTGCTTTGAAAGGTTGTCTTTGGGATATCTGACTCCTTCACCTAGAGCTGATGATAGCCCAAATGCAAGTCTATTTTTGAGAATCAATTTTTCCCCTTCAACTGATCAAACACATTATCTATTCTGGGCAAAGGGTATTTTATCTTAATTGTTACCTTATTCATCTTCTGATAGTCAATGCACAACTGGTGGGATCTGTCAGCCTTTTTCTTGAAATACAAAGGAACGGCCCAAGGACAGATACTCAGGCCAATGAATCCTTTGTATTATAAGTCGTCCATATATATATTTAATTCTCATAGCTTGGTGGGGGAAATGTGATATGAGGGAAGAGATATCAGCTGTGTTTCTATGGCTGGATCAATCGAAAACTCCACATCCCACTCTGATGGAAAACATGAGAAATAATCTTGGAATACCTCTAGAAACTGATTCACTACCAATGGTAGTGAACTAAAAGGGGAAAGACCAGCTTCATCAATCCCAAGTGATGAAAAATGGAAGATAATACATTCCAACTCTGGGAGTGGAGGTCCTGCACGACGCGACTGAGGATCCCATTCTCTATGAAAAAACTAACGACTCCCATCAGGTGTTGGGAAACTCACACACCACATGTAGAAATCAATGTGTTCCTGGAAGTTTACTAGCCAATCCATGTCGAGTATGAAGTAAAAAAGATCCATGTCTAAAACCAAGAGGTCCCACTACATCTCGACCCCTGACATGGAAAGCACACATGACGGGCACCTGAGACCCTACTCCTTCTTTCCAAGTGGCGTAACCAAATCCATCGTGCAAGACATAAAATCAGTTTTTAAATTCAGCATGTCCAAAAAACGGGTAGAAATAAATGAAACTGATGCTCTAATATAAAAAATGGTAGCAACTATAAAAGATGCGATCAAAATAGTACCTCGAACTGTCGATTATCCTGCCTCTGATCCTACTGGTGCTTGATCCACCGCACGGAGATATCTATTCCCTATATGAGGACTACAGCTATTCTATGGCTATGCTCTGAACTGGATCTGCCTAGATGATGAACCTGCCCTTCAACCATGACCTCCAAATTGAGATCCCCCATTCATCGATGGCTCAGACTATACTGGCACTCCTCTTGAAGCCGCTAACCCTGCCCCACTCGGATGTGGACGCGCCACACCATAGAAGTGTTGTAAATGACCCATGCCTTCACACTGGTAACACGTCTTAGGAGGAATTGGGCATGTTAGTCAGATATTCCCCAGCTTCCCACATTGGTGGCACATGACCGATCTCACATCAGATGTTGCATACAAAAACTTCCTAGAAGAGTGGTCAGAACTACTACCTCTTTTCTTCACATATTCCTTCCACTTCCTAATCTTCTCTGAAGAGTTTCCACTACCCACAACTAATACTGAGCCAGAAAAACCAGCCCTGTCTTTCCTATCAATCTACACCATAAAAACCTGATCAATGACCTCAAGATTGGTCCTCAACTTAAATAAGAACACCTAGGAGTATATCTCTAGTCGCAATCCTTTCTCAAACCTTTGGGACTTCTCCTTATCATTGGAGATGATTTATGGAGTATAAAGAACCAACTCAGTAAAATGGTTGGAATACTCCCACATAGATAGATTCCCTTGAACAAGGTCCATGAACTCTCTGGAACTAGCATAAGACAACACCCCAGGGCAGTACTGTTCATTGAAGATTACCATGAAATCTACCCAGCGCATATGCTCATTCTTCCCAGTCTGAAGCACTAACTCCCACCACTTACAGCTAGGACCCTCAAACAGAAAAATGGATCACTTCACCCTAATCTCCTCAGGTGTTTCCAGGAACTCAAACGTACGCTTGATCTTCTTTATCCATTCCTATGCTTCCTAGTCTTCTGAGCTACCTCGGAAGGTAGGAGGCTTGTTTTTCAGAAACTCTTGTGCTTTTTATTTTATAAAACCCATATCTTATTCCCCATAAGGAATAAGAGAAAGATCTAGTCCCTATCTCAACGCTTGGTCATCCCAGACCACAGTCTCGACTAGCCTCTGATTGATTGGTGTTTGAGAAATCTCTACACCTTTTTCTCGTGGGCGTGTGGGATCTTTCTAGGGAAGCATGTTGCTACAAAAATGCAACAATCGCAAAGAAAAATCCAATACCAAAATTATGAAAATGTTAATCAAATACATCATATATAAATAAACTAAATGAATTTCATTAATAAAATAAACAAGTACTCCACCCCTGCCCCGTGTCCATGTGTGTTTTGCAGCCCACACATCTCACCTGGAAGTGAAGTTAATCAGGAAATTCCAAAGTCCCATGGTGACTCAAGGTTTGTCACGTGGGGTGCGGTCCAGGCACCCTACTAATGAACAAAACCCTGATCCCTGACATTCCTAGCTTATGTCTATCCCGACCCATCCCATAATAGTAACATAATCCCAAAACATTAACCTCCTCTGATACCATTTTTTCACAAACCGAATCTGGTCGCCACTATTACCAGCACCCAACCTGGCCCATGGAAAGTCCAGAAGGGCATTCCATATCCCCACGGGCTGGAACAAGTGCCCAGGTATCATTAATTTAGTTTTCATAGTGATTTACCTGAGTATGAAAGCATAAAACATTAAAAACTATCCATAATATAAATTGGAAATGTTCAATCCAAACAATTCTTAAGAAAAAAACCAAAACTAAATACATTAGTTTAAAGAAAATAAAAGTGGTCCAAATACAAATAAATACAATCTCAAGATATCCTCAATGACTCCACATGACAAGGGGTCATCACCCATAAGCCGTCTCTAAAATTCCGCACCAAGGATGGGAACTAACACCCTGAACCACCATCACCCAAAGCCTTCACTTTACCTGAGTCAAGAATAATAAAGTCTAATTAAACCCAAGGGGTGTAAGTAGGGTGTGCGCCTAAGACCAATAGGATACCACCCAATGATTCCAAAGATCATTCAATACAATTTGAAAAATCAAGTATCTTTAATACACAAAAAAAAGCAGTGATAAATTCCATGAAATGAAACTTTCAACTAAAAATAGTATTCAAGCTAAAATTTTTAGAATGTTCACACATTTAAATATACAAGTTATCTAATATAATTTACTACCAAAAATAATCAAATAAAAGGGCCAATACCATGAATGAAATGAGGAACAAAATTGGGAACACCCCTAGGTAGTAGATGGTTTCGGGCCCCATGTACCTCATACCTAAGTGTAAAGTAACCATAGTAAAATCTATTCTCGTGCACGAGCCACTAGTATGGAACAAACCCATAACCTAGTGGTCCTCACGAATCATCCACATTTTTTAGTTAGAGTTTTCTTTATAAAAATTCTAGGTGGAACAGGGACAAAACCCATCTGGTTTACTAGCCGTACTAGTACACATCCGCCCCACCAAGGTACCCGGGCTTCCCCCTTGGTGCTCAAACAATTTCAGAATTCAACACATATAAATTTTTATGTAAAACACCAATAATGGTCACATACATCCAGTACAGTAACTATTACATTTTATACCACTTAAAACACACAACAAACACTATAATATTTAATGAAATAATTTCTCAAAATCCCATATTGTTTTGCACTCAAAAACCCCTTTTATAACCCCACTTGTAAACTAAGGGCACACTTTTATGTTACCAAAATAATAAATACATCCCAATAAATTTCAATTAAAACATAAAATCAATTTTAGGGTAGTTTCATGTTAAAGAAGAAGTGATAACGTTTTAAAACCTCGATTTTCACACAAAGGTGGCACTAGAACTCCACTTTCTTTACAAACACAATTAAACCCCATTTTGTAGAAACAACCAAAAGAAATAAATATTATAAACATTTTTTTATCCTTATTAAAATTCAATAAAAACAACTAAGTATTTATAGGGAATCCCTTAATGAACCAATAAAAAATTTATTTAAAAACCCCCAATTTCAAAAAAAATTGGCACTTAAAATTCATTTGCTTAATAATTGCCACTAAAACCAATTTTTGTAGTAACATTCAAATGAAATAGAAATGAAAATACCATAAACATAGGATCATGGTAACATTGATTTCATACCAAAATAAATCACCTACCAATTTGACTAAAACCCTTGAATCTCCGTGCGAAAATCAAATCGCACCATCGCCGCACCAAGAGAGTCCTAGATCAAATCTAAAACCACAATAATTGGCCAAGAAAACTTTTGGTTAAACCCTAGGTCATAAACCCTATTTTTTGGACATTAGGAACCTTAAGGATAAGGGAATAAACCCTATGAAAAATGAATTAGACTCTAAGAAAATTGAAAGAACAGTGAAAGAGACTCACTTACTTAAGGGATCTTGAATAATCTCCCCAAATAAACAAGTAGCTGAATTTTAAAATAGTAAAAACATAAAGGGAGGTTCGAAGAAGGATGAGGATGTTATATAGGAAGTGTAATGGAGTAAAAAAGAGAGAGAATGGATAGAGTTAAGAAGGAATGAAGTTACGTATTCAATTATGACTGATTTGAGAAACCCTATAATAAAATGCACTCATTCGTGAGGAAAAAGAGATCCAAAGAGGGGGGAAAGAGGCTGGCCACATAGAAGAGTTAAATGGTCTTGGGTGAGACCTAGAATCACCGAAAAATCTTTAACATGTAATAACTTAGTAATTAAAAAAATTTTGTTTTTAAAACTGGAAATGGGCCTTCGGGTTGGCCCAATTCCTTAAATAGAAACACCAACTACACCATTATTATTGATTAATAAATGTTCCAAATTACAATATTGATGTTAATATGTTTTAGGAAGCCTTTTAGGTATAATAATGAGTGAATAATATATATATATATATAATGAAAAATATAAAAAAACAAAATTTATTTTTAAATCTGGAATTGGGCTCATGGTTTGGCCTAATTCATGAAAACTCACCCATTCCTCCATAAAATATTGGGAAAACCCAAAACAAATCTTTAATGAAAAATAAATGAAAAATATCTTTAGAATAGTTCATGTATGTGATTAATCTCCCTTCTATGAAAACATTCTATCCCAGAAAATTCAACCTGAAGCTTGATTGAAAAACCGGAATGGATACTCTTCCTCAACACATGACTTCCGCTCCCATATCTCATGTGCATCATTACAATGCTTCCAACGAACCTGAACTAGAGGAATATACTTCCCTTAAAAATCCATCCCTTTGGAGTCTACTATTTGCACTGTCCGGTCAAAAACTGACAAGTCAGGCTTTATCTCTACTTCTTCCCAACTGAGCACATGAGATGGATCCGAGTTTTATTTCTTCAACTAGGAGAAATGGAAGATGTCATGGATGGACGTCAACTGAGAAGGTAAGGTCAACCTATATTCCACCATGCAAATATGATCAATGTTCTCAAAAGGGCCAGCATATCGCGACATTATCATTCTTTTCTTGCCCGATCGACAATGCCCAAGACGAGGGGCCACTTTCAAGAATACCTTGTGACCCACAGAAAACTCTAGGTCTTCATGCCTCTGGTTAGCATGAGATTTATGATGACTACGAGCTGTCAACAAGTACTGCCTGATCAATTTTACCTTCTCAGATGTCTCCTGCACCAGACTCGGCCCCTGCATTGAGGTCTCACCTACCTCAGCCCAACACAGGGGGGACCGACAAGGCCAACCATAGAGTGGCTCAAAAGGATCAATTCAAATCAAGGACTTCTAACTTATATTATAATAAAACTCAAAAAACCTCAAATGGCTATCCCAAGAATCTCCAAAGTCTAGGACACATGCACGGAGCATGTACTCCAAAATATGATTCTCCCACTCTGTCTGACTATCTGTTTGACGATGGTATGTCGTTCTCATCTTTATCTGAGACACCAAGGCCTTTTGATGGCCTTCCCAAAACAAAGTAGTGAAATGGGGGTATCTATCTGAGACAACATCTGAGGGAACACCAAAGAGTCTCCCCACCTTTTTAAGATACAAATGGCCCAACTACTCCACTTTAGTTGTATCTATGATCGGAATGAAGTGGGCTGATTTTGTAAGACGATCAAGCACCACCCCAATGGAATTATTACCCCAAGGTGTATGAGGTAAGCCCACAATGAAGTCCATAAAGACCTCATCCAACTTCCAGGTAGGAATGGGTAATGTCTATAGCAATCCAGAGTTCCTTTGATGATCTTATTTCACCTTCCACCATGTATAGCATCTCGACACAAAGTCTGCTATGTCTCCTCTCATACGAGGCCACCAGAACTGCCAAAGAACATCATAATACATCTTGGTGTCACCTGAATGAATAGCCCAATGAGACTGGTGGTTGTCCTACATCACCACTTTCAGTAGAGATAACGACACTAATGAACGGCCCTTGAAGCACCAAATGCCATCGGGAGATGAAAACCAATCAGAGGATGTCTCCCCATAATGAAGAAACTACTTAGACCACTGACAAAGCTCATCAATGGATTATTTCCACTGAATCAACTCCAAAAGAGAAGGATCCAACTGGACGCTCACCAAGAATGCACCTCCACTGTGTTCCTTGGTTTCCACATGCATTTGAGAAAAGAGACCCATCAGTGTCCACTCATCACTAGATTTCCCCAAAGCCTTCATTGGAACTCTTCTGCTCAAAACGTCCACCACAACATTTCCCTTTCCTAGGGTATAGAAGATTTCAATGTTGAACCCCTGCAAGTACTCAATCCAATGATGATGAATTAAGTTGAGGTCCTTTAGTGAAAAGATATAGGCCAATATTTGGTGATCAGAGTAGACCACAAACGTTTCCCCAAAGAGGTAGTGACACCAAGTCTTTAATGTGTGAATCACCACATCCAACTCCCTATCATGGGTTGGGTAGTTCTTTTTGTGTGTTCGGAGTTGGTGAGAGTTTTATTTCACCACGTGATCATCCTACATAAGCACGCACCCAAGACCCATACCTGAAGCATCACAATAGACCCCATATCCCTTTCCAGCCTCTGGAAAAATCATCATGGGGGCTGTATTCAACCGCCTCTTCAGTTCCTCGAATGATTCCTGACATTCTGGGGCCCATACAAACTTCACCCCTTTCTGGGTGACCATGGCTATTGGTGAAGCAAGTTGAGAGAAATCCCGAATGAATCGCTTGTAATAACCAGCCAGGCCAAGGAAACTTCATATCTCGAACACATTCTTCTTCTTCCCCCATGACATAACCATACAAATATTCTAAGGGTCCACTGAAACCCCGTACTCATAGATCACATTCCCCAGAAATATCACTTTCTGGATCCAGAAAGTGCACTTTGACAACTTTTCATAGAGGCGGTGATCTCATAAAGTTCCCAAGACGAGCCTCAAGTGATGTTCATGCTCCTCCTCAGTGCGAGAGTATACTATAATGTCATCCACGAACACCACAATTAAGGAATAAATATAACTATGGAACACCCTATTCATGAGTGCCATAAAGACCGCTGGAGCATTGGTTAATCTGAAGGGCATGACCAAATACTCAATGTTTTCATACCTACTTCGAATGACTGTATTTGGAATATTTGGCTTCGTCACCCAGAGCTGATGATAGCCTGAACACAAGCCTATTTTTGAGAACCACATTGACCCCTTCAACTGATCAAACAAATCATCTATTTTGGTCAAAGGGTATTTGTTATTAATTTTTACCTTAGTCAGCTTCTAGTAGTCAATTCACAACCTGAGGGATCTATCATCATTTTTCGCGAACAACACAGGAGTGACCCAAGGAGAGACGCTCAATTGAATGAATCCATGTGATTATAAGTTGTAAAGATATATATTTAATTCCCTTAGCTCGGTTGGGGCCATGTGATATGATGGAAGAGATATCGTCTATGTTCTTAGGGCCAGATCGATCGAAAATTCAACATCCTGCTACGGGGGAAAACTAGAGAAATCATCCAGGAATACCTCCAGAAACACATTCACTACATGAGTTAGTTAACCCTTAGGGGAAAGACCAGAACCCTCTAGCGCTAGTGGTGACAACTGGAAGATAAGAGTTCCCAACTCTTGGATTGGAGGTCCTCCACGACCTGACCGAGGATCCCATTCTCCACGAAAAACCTGATGACTCCCATCAGGTGCCGTGAAACTCACACACTGACTATAGTAATTTATGTGTTCCTGGAAATTTACTTGCCTATCCATGCCATGTATGAAGTCAAAAATATAAATTTATAAGACCAAGATGTCCCACTGCATCTCGACCCCTGACATGGAAAGCGCACATGATGGGTACCTAAGACCCTGATCCTTCTTATTTCTCAGTGGCGTAACCAACTCCATTATGGAATACGTCAACTCATTTTTCAAATTCAGCATGTCCACAGAATAGGTATAAATAAAAAAATAGAGGCACCAGTATCAAAAAGGGAAGAATCTATAGAAGATGCGATCAAAATGTAACCTTAAACTGTCAACTGTCCTACCTCTGATCCTTTTGGTGCTGGATCCACCACATGGAGATGTCTGGTACCTACCTGAGGATGACTGCTAGTCTCTAGCTCTATCTGGAATTGGATCTGCCCCAAATATGACCTTGCCCTACCACCATAGATGCCAAATCGAGATCCCCAACTCCCCAATGGCTCAGACTGTGTGGGCACTTCTCTTAAAGCCACTAACCCTACCCCACACGGAATTGGACGCGCCACACCACAGAAATGATGTAAATGAACCATGCCTCCATATTGGTAACAAGGATTATGAGGAATTGGGCATGCTATTTGGATGTTCCCTAGCTTCCCACATTGGTGGCACATGACTAATCTCGCATCAGAAGACGCAGACGAAAACTGCCTAGAAGAGTGGCCTAAAAGGCCACCTCCTTTCTTCACATGTTCCTCCCGTTTCCTTTTCTTCTTTGAGGAGATTCCACTACCCACTACTGTTACGGAACTAGAGAAACCATTCATCCCTTTATTATCAATATACACTATGCATTCTCAATCAATGTCCTCAGTATAGGTCTTCATCTTAAACAAGAACACATGGGAGTATATCTATGGTCTAAATCTAATCTGAAACCTCTAGGCCTTCACCAGCTCATTGGAGATGATTTCAAGAGCATACCAAAACAACTCAGAAAAATGGTTAGAATACTCGATAATAGATATATTCCCTTGAATAGGGTCCATGAACTCTTAGAACCTAGTATAATCCAACACCTTAGGGGAAGTACTGTTCATTGAAGATGACCTTGAAATCTACCTAGCGCATATGCTCATTCTTGCCAGTATGAAGCACGGACTCCCACCACTTAAGGCTAGGAACCTCAAATATAAAGGAGTCACACTTCACTCAGATCTCTTTAGTTGTTTTCCAGAACTCAAACATATGCTCAATCTTCTCGATCCATTCCTCTACTTCCTGGGTTTCTGAGCTTCCTCGGAAGGTAGGAGGCTGGTTTTTCAGAAAATTTTGTGCTTTATCATTTCTAGGACCCATATTTTCTACACTAGAAGTAATAGGAGTAGGATCCAGTCCCTGTCCTAGATCTTATACATCCTGGACCAAATCCTCGACTAGCCTCTGATCGATAGGTGTGGGAGAACTCTCTTTGGCTTCCTACCATGGGCACGTGGGAGATTTTCGGGGATGCATGTTGCTATAAAAATGAAACACTAACAAAGAAATAGACAATACCAAAATTATGAAAATTTTAGTAAAATAAATAAAATATAAATAAACTAAACACATTTTAGTAATAAAATAAGAAACTACTCCACCCTCGACCGGTGTCCACATGTGGTCTGTAGCCCACACATCTCACCTAGAAGCGAATTTAATCAGGCAATTCTAACGTCACATGGTTACTCAAGGTCTTGAATGAGAGGTATAGTCTAGGAACCCTACTCGCAACCAAAACCCTGATCCCTGATACTCATAGCTCCCGTCTATGCCGACCCATTCCATAATAGTAACATAATCCAAGAACATTAACCACCTCTGATACCATTGTGTCATGGACCGAATTTGGTTGCCACTATTACCCACACCAAACCTGGCCCATCGAAAGTCCCTAAGGGTGTTACCTATCCCTACGGGCCGGTACAAGTGCCCGGGTATGATTAATTTATGTTTGAGAACAATTTACCAAATTATTAAAGCATAAAATATTAAAAACAATCCAGAATATAAATTTTAAATTTTCGAGCCAAAAGTCTTCAGCAAAAAACCAGAATAGAATACATTGGTTTAAAGACAATACAAGTGGTCCAAATACAAATAATGACAACATAAAGACATCCCCAAGGACTCCACACAACAAGGGTTCATCACCCACAAGCCGTCTCCACAACTCCGCACCAAGGATTAGAACAAACACCCTGAACTGCCATCGCCCAAAGCCTTCCCCTTACCTGAGTCAAGCATAATAAAGTCCACTAACACCCAAGGGGTGTAAGTAGGGTGTGAGACTAAGACCAATAGGATACAACCCAATGATTCCAATGAGTATGCAATACAATGTGATAAAGAAAGTAGTTTTAATATGCAAATAAAATCAATGATAAATTCCAAGAAATGCAACATTCAATTGAAAATAGTTTTCTAGATAAAATTTTAAGAATGTTCAAACATTTAAATAGACATGTTAGATACTATAATTTACATAAAAAAACACCCCAAGACAAGTTCAAATACCATGAATTCAATAAGAAAAAAAATTAGGAACCCCCCTAGGCACTGGATTGTCTCAGGCCCCATGTACCTCATACCTTAGTGTAAAGTAACAATAGTAAAATACATTCTCATGCACGAGCCACTAGTAGGGAACATACCCCTAACCTACTGGTCCCCAATCATCATCCAAATTTTTAATTTAGAATTTTAATTATCCAAATTCTTGGTGGAACATGGACAAAACTCATCTGGTCCACAAGTCGTACTAGTACACATTCTCCCCACCTAGGTATCCGGGCTTCCCCTTTTGGGCTCAAACAATTTAAGAACTCAACACATATCCATTTTTATGTAAAACACCACTAATGGTCACATAAACCCATTATAGTAGCTATCACATTTTATAACACTTAAAACACACAACAAACACTTTTATTTTTAATGGAACAATTCCACAAAATCCCATATTGTTTGGCACACAAAAACCCCTTAAGAACGCCACTTGTACACTATGTTCACACTTGTAAGTTTCTAAAACAGTAAAGAAATTCCAATAAATTTCAATGAAAACATCAAATAAATTGAATGGTAGACCCATGTTAAACAAGAAGTGAAAACATTTTAAAACCTCCATTTTCACACAAAGGTGGCACCGAAACTCCACTTTCTTTACAAACACGATTAAAACCCATTTTTACAGCAACAACCAAACGGGATAAACATTATAAATAGTGTTTTCAGCCATATTATAGTTCAATAAAAAGAAATAAGTATTTATAGGTATGATCTTAATGAACCAAGAAAATATTTATATGAAAACCCCTCAATTTCACCAAAAATTGGCACTTAAAATTCCTTTTTTTATAATTGCCACTAAAACCAATTTCTGTAGCAACATTCAAATACAATAGACATGAAAATACCATAAAACAGCATCTTGGTAAGAAATATTTTATTCTAAAAGGAATAACCTACCAATTTAATGAAAACCCTTGAATCTCTGTGTGAAAATCAAATCGCACCACTACCGCACCAAAAGAGACCTAGATCAAACCTAAAACCACAAAAATTGTCTAGGAAAACCC
The DNA here is from genome assembly GCA_963277665.1 of Viscum album. NCBI lineage: Eukaryota > Viridiplantae > Streptophyta > Magnoliopsida > Santalales > Viscaceae > Viscum > Viscum album. The sequence goes on along the minus strand of OY728121.1, from coordinate 1,626,584,770 downwards.
CAGGTTAAACCCTAGGTTTGAAACCCAAGTTTATAGACATTAGGAAACTCAAGTATAAGGTATGAAACCCAAAGAACAATGAATGATATTATAAGAAAATTGAAATAAGAGTAAAAGAGACTCACTTACTGGAGGAATCTTAAGTAATCGCCCCAAATACACCACTATCTGAATTTTAAAATAGTAAAAACATCAAGGGAGGTTCGCAGGAGGGAGAGGAGGTTATGTAGGAACTATAATGGAGTAAAAATAGTAATAATTTATAGGGATAATAAGGAATTAAGTTACTTCTTAAATTCTGGCTGATTTGAGAAACCCTATAATGTTATACACTCATTCGTGATGTAAAAGAGCTCCAAAGTGGGCGGAAAAGAGGTTGGGCGCACAGATTTGTTCAATGGGATTGGGTGAGATTTGGAATAACTTAAATCTTTAACATTGGTTAACTTATAAATTAAACAATTTTTGATTTTAAAACTGGAAATGGTCTTTCAGGCTGGCCCAAGTCATTAAATAAAAACACATAATACACCATTATTATGAATTATTAAAGGTTCCAAATTACAATAGTGGTGTTAATAGGTCAGGGGAGAACATTTAGGAATTGGAATGAGTCTCAAATATTAAGAAATTTAAAATTTATAAAAGAAACAAAATTTATTTTTAAATATAGAATTGGGCTCACGGTTTGACCCAATTCATGAAAACTCACTCATTCCTCATTAAAATCTTGGGAAAAACCCAAAACAAACTTGAATGGAAAATAAATGAGAAATACCTTTAAAATATGTCATTTTAGTGAAAATTAAATAGAATAAATATTTTTAATCATAAATATTTTTAATTTCTAATAAGTTCAAATTAGTTTTTTGCCAAAAATATTAGTGAATGTGGTTAAAATTAATTATAGTGATTCAGAGAAAAATTAGCTTAACCAATAACTAAACCTTAATCTTAAGAGCCTAAATGACCAATAAACCATTCCAAAAACCATTTTTTAATATATATACCCTATACTCCCTTGGATATAGTTTTTTCCATTATTTGAGACACTTTAGATGAAAAAACATACATGGAGTTTCATTTCCAAAAATTTACAAGAATTTCACTCCTCCCCCTTTATAGAAAGGCACTGAACCCTACTACTTATTCAATCATATTAAGATAGTTTTATATCCCAAAATATACTAAAATAATTTTAAAGCATCACTTACTTATATATATATATAATCCTCCCATTGGGTATAAATCCATCCAAGTAAGACTTTTTCTGTAAACAAAGATGAGTTTCCTAAAGAAGGGGTAATATCCTTCCTCAAGCTCATTTATTTTATTATCATTATCCACCCCCTAAAAACTTATTATTAAATTATTATATAATAAAATCAGAATACTAAATATTCTAATTTATTTATTCTAATTTTTTAACCTAAACTTACAGACACTTTCATCTTATGGGTAACAAATATATCATTCTTGTGTATGGTGAAGTACTACCTCATGAAACGATATTGTTCGTTTTTACTTTAGCACCTCTCATGGTTGGGAATTATGATGGAAAATATATCTTTTCATGATATATATGATATTTATGATGTATATAATATTATTTTAATAGTTATATATAGCATACCTTCATTATTTCCACTTTTTATTAAAATGATAACTACGTTTGTGGATTTGTGGACTACCGCCTCCTCAAAGCGATGTGTTTCGTTCAAAATTTACATGGAACATATTATAGATGGGTTTACTAAAAATATATTATCGATACGGAATAATAATTCCACTATAATTATAATATTTATATATATGTATATGTAATTTACTTTATTTCTTTCATTCAAATTGATTATTATACAGAAATAATGTTCATGCGTACATACATTCCACCTTCTCCATGAACGGTGTATTCCATTTCATATTTATATAATTTATAGTTTATTATAAATATCTAAATACAGAATATATTTTTTTATATCATGTTATACATTCTAGATAGAAGTAAATCATAATCATAGTAAGAGGATCAAGAATAATAAGTCAACACATGTACGAAAAACAATGTAAATATTACCCAAAGTGTAACATTAACTTGGAATAGTTAATAAGGGGGTAATATAAATACATATATGGTATTATATATAATAATATGTTTATTTTTTATATTTATAATAAAATTATATTTATTATACATGTGTTTTGAATGCATGTGACTAAATTCTAGACTTAAATTATGGGTTTTCTCATCTCACTTATTATATCTGTGAGATAAATGCCTTTATAACCACTCATTAATTTTATGTGGGGAATATAATACTCTTGTATGAATTCCATGATTATTATAACTATATTAATGGGTATTTACATATCCATTTTTTCATATCTCTTTCGTGGGTTTTATGTTTAAAAAGTTAACAAATCGGTAAAATAATTATGTCTCAATCTCTCTTCTTTTAGATGCATGACATGTTATGCACCTATATTGTTTTAGGAGCTGTATATACTAAATTTAAAAAGTTATATCTTCTAATTTTTTCTTTTCATGATATTTTTGGCTTCATTTAATTTTATTCTTTCCATTTTACTATGATTCAAAGTTACTAATGTTGTATCAGTTAATTTTCATAATATCATCATTTAACAATATTTTTTAAGATTAATCTCATAATGATGAAATATTATGATCCATGTCTCTATAAATATCCAGAAATTTATTACCCTTTGTTTATTCACATAATATCCAATTAATGGTACCATTTCACTCTCTTTGGAACTTAAGATAATTAAAAAAAATTAAGAAAATATAACTTTATTTCACCTTTGGATCAGAAATATAGACACCTTGGTTGTGAACTATAAGACTTTTGAATATTTATGATGCTAGGATCTTGCTTGGAAAATGAATATGGTTCCCAAAGATCCTCATCATAGTGATTTTAAAAATATTTTTTCATACATGTGTAGTTTCGCTATAAAAGAGGAATAAATCCCAAACAGAGTCTCAGATCAGATTTTTGCTACAACTATTGAGTCTAGAACATCATGTTTACCAAAGGTGTGACCTTAAGTAGTATTTTCTTGTATTTTTGGATGGAGGTGAGTAAATGGGTTGTTTGATGGTGGAATAATTGATTAAATGATAATTTAATTATCTAATTAAAAACACAAACCTAATTACCCCTCCGCTATCATGTCGGGTGTGCACAACCAATGGAGGATTAGTTCAACCTCACATCTCCATTAAACCCTTTGGATATGATTAACCAATACCAAATCAATATAAAAGGTTCCACTATCTTTGTTTCTGAGGTAGATCATCATCATATCGATAACTAGAATGATTTGGGAACCATTCTAAAATGAAAGATTTGCTGTTTATTTATTGAGGGAGGAGGTTTTTATGTTTACTTCTAATGAAATTAATTTTTTCTTTTTATAAGGTTCTTAAATCACATTTTAACTTCATATGATCCCTACTAAGTAGATCTATGAATTTTGGGTCGAATCTGGTAGAATTCGGTGTGTTTTTAGGTGATTCTTAACTATAATTATTGTCTACATGGAGTTTAGTCCAATGACACATTCCATGTATGTCTTTCTATATGGGGGATAAACACCATATACTAGGGTTAAATGCTATGTCATACACCAATCTATGTGGCTATGGGACCTATCTTGTGAAGTTGTTTGGAAACTACATGGACAATGTACACTGAAATACGGTATGATACATGGAAAAAGGTTAAACTACAAAGCCAAGGGACGGTTGAAGAGGGACTCCCCATGTACCCCTAAATGGTTTGAATACCATGTAGACTAGATACATGGCCAGTTTCTCGATGGGATCACATTCTGCGTGTTCCCCAATGCATGTCGTGTACTCCTAGGGGGTCTCCTTGAGATCATCTGTCTTTCGTATCTCTTTATATGGGACTCTGATTTATGCCTATGAGTAGCAGATCCTAAGTGTTTTTTTAGAATAATGTGATAGTGGCCTCTGTTTCAGACTATAAGATATTAGTTAGTTCATTACAATCAAGACTCTTGAGTAGAAGTAAAAAATCATGGCCAGTGATCAGGGTGAACCATTGGGGTTTCATCAAGATCGGTACCCATTCCATTATAAGTTGGATGTGGGTCCCCAAGACTAATTAGACTGGTAAGGTGTCGATCCCCTATTGGAATAGGGTGTGGGTTTCCCTTACCTCTTACTTTGATAGATATGGTACTCCCCATGTCATGGGAAAGGGTTTTTTTAAATTTGGTAATCTCTTTGGGATGAAAATTGGTTTTCAATAGCCTTAGACTCACGAGGAAGAAGAATAATTTCTCCACCAAGATGATTCCTTGTGACATGACCTAAAACTATTTGAGTGAGTCATTGCTGCTCAAAGAAAATAGTATCAAGGTGTGGTGATTGAGTTCCTAAGACTTGTATGTTCAACATAGACATATGTGATGTTGGGCATTGTTGATGGACATTCAGAACTATTGGTACTCCCCTAATGGTTTAGGGAATGAGTTCCCCATATCATTTGTAAATTTGGATAGTGCTACCCTATCATGACAAGTTGTAGTCCCTCTATACTTTTTGGTAAGATAGAGTCGGAACTCCTCAATTAGATTAGGATTTAGGTCCCCCTTCCATGGATTCGTTACTCCCCTAATGTTCTAGGGCACGAGTCCCACATATGTGATGTATAGGTAGAGTGGGTTCTCCCCTACCGTGTTATGTTGAAGTTCCTCTATCCTTTTATTTGGAAGTACCATGTTATATTGGGGTGTGAGTCCTCCATTAGTGATGTTCTGGTGGATTTAGTACTCCCCTACCATTCTAGGGAGATGGTCCTCTAGCCCAGGGTTCATACTCCCCTTTCATACTAGGGTGTACATCCCCCATAGTAAATGATCTAGTAGATTTGGTAATTCCTTGTTATACTAGGGTATGGGTCCTCTATCCACATAGTGGTACTCTTCTACCAGGTTAGGTTGAGGGTCCTCTATCTATAGAGTTTTACTCCCCTTTAGTATTAAGGTGCAGGTTCTCCATTCTCTAACTGGTACTCCCCTATAGTTCCAAGGCACAGGTCATCACCTATGGAGTAGTAATCCACCATATTTTAGTTGTAGCAGGGTGCGGGTCATCCATTGTATTTGGATATCCGTCAAATTTTGAAAATAGTTCCATGTAGTGGATCCCTCAACATGATATGTGTGATATCTGTTTAAGAGTTAGTGATCCCTTAATAGAATTAGGGATGGTTCCCATCATATATGATTGATATAGGTTTCACAATTTAGTTAAGAGCAGTACACCCTCAAAATTAGTGTTGTGGAGATGTGTGAGTCACTCCATTATCTATCATTAGAGATGATGCACATGGTTCATATACTGGAGTTGTTCTACCTAAACTACAAGGCAGTGGAAAAGAGTGGGCCATTACACTTGTTTTCATTAGACTTTCATAAGGCATAGGTTAGCTATGGAAGCACCGATGGTGTTGGGTACTAGATTTGGACCTAATAGGTTGTTACTGATGGAGAACATTATCTAAAATGTACCATTAATAATAGTAGAGTTATTTGTGATGGAGTGTATCTCTCAGAAAGGTACCTTTTGGGATGGCTGAGCATGTGAAGTGTGTTCTCATGATTTTTCATTTACCTTTATAGAATCAAGTATAATTTTATTTCATTATATGAGGTCAAAACCTCATGAGACTTGTATTTAATAAAATGTTTGTATGGGTGATGTCTTGGATCCCTTGTGGTGTTCTCATATTCTGGGTTGAAATCCCTCAAGGACTGATTATACCTATAATTTTTGGGCATGCATTTTAATTTTGGTTCCCCACATTCCATTATAGGTGAAGACACATGGGGTATGCCACATTCATTCCATTTATATGTTCCCATAATTAGATAATGTCTCTCTCATAATAGGTATGGAAAAGACTCAATGTGTAGTTCATATACTCACCCTGTTGAGCCCCCTATAAATGGAAGAGCTTACTTCTTGCAGGGTTGTATTGTGGGACAGGGTTTTCCTAACTCTTTCATTTGGGTTTCATTGACTTATCTTTCTAGTCATGTATAGTTGAGGATGAATCAAGAAGGATTTTCTCTTTCTATTGGGTTCTATTTAACTGGGATGAGTAGACTATCTCTTTTCTTTTCCTCCCTTTCTTTTTAGGTTTTTGGGGATCCTAATGAGTATTTTTAATCTCCCCATTATACGGTCTTTTCCCGCTCATGTTTATTATCTTATGAAAAAAATATTACTTTTGATAGAGTCCACGGAGGACCTGAGGCAGTCTATGTTTAGAAAGCTCAACCGACTGAGGTGTTTAATAGATCAGGGCTGAGGAGCTTTCCTATAGTTACTCTTGATAGTGATCCCCTACTTCTGAGCCAGACAGTCTCTTTTAAAATTTTCTTATGGTGGGTGCATTTTTTTCTTTTTACATTCTATACTTCTTCCGAACTCTTGTTTTGAATAAATGTTTTCATTCATTTCAGTTTCATCTTTTTATATCTTTTCACTATTTCATTGAGGTGTTTTTGGTTGCGTTCATATAATTACTTTAGGAAAAGTCCTCACAGAGTTTAGTTATTCCTTTGTCACTTGTCTCCAACTCCTGGCCTATAGAGGCATGCTTGAGGATGTTTTGGATATAGCGCTGACATTGGTCGGGTCATGACCTAATTTTATTAGAGAATGTTAATTTCATGGGTTTTTTCGAACATTACCCTTAAAATTATTCGGTTGGGTTCTATAGCGATAGTGTTATTATGTTTTATGTTTATCTCTCAGGCCAGAGGTTTCAGTGTTGGTGTGTTGGCTGACGTGTTTGTTCACAAGGACTCTGATAACCTTCTTATTGACTCGGTATGTTAGAACACATTTTATAGGGGAATAATGATAAATGAATCATATATAATTGGTTTTAGGTTTTTCAATATCCATATTGATTCAGCTCCCCATATATACTCTTTGACCATGGAACATCTTGAATTCAATTATAGGATGCCACCGCAATGATAGCAGGACAATATTCTACAATGTGATTGTGATGAAAATTGTAACACCCTGATATTTTATGAGATAGATTATTTTTTATTTCTTTTATATCTTTTGTTGTATGTTACACCAAGATTATCTTGCGATATATGCAACACTGTATTATCTGGCAGTATATGCAACACTATTTTTGGCTTGGGTTACACAAAATATCAAGTTCTTTCGATAGAATTCATTTCACGCAACAATGAGTACATTTTTTTATCATTTAATGAATGATCTAAGATTGGATTATTTTATACGCAACACCAAATGAATATTTCACAACACACAACACTAACTTGGCTTACATTACACGTAAGAGCAACCTTTCTTGATAGCTTGCATTTTACGCAATACTGAGTTTCACTAAACAACAATATAATACTAAGACAATATTATTTAATGGGATATAAACTAAACATTAGGAATAATATTATCCAAAATATTAATTTTATATAACATTAGAAATCATCTTATGTATTTTCTAGAACATGACAAAAGAACAAATTCAATTTTTTGGATAAAATAAGTATTTTTCAATAACTGATGTTTTACCACCTTTTGATGGCACACTGATTTTAAATATTATTTTTTAGACATTAATAAGTTAAATTTAAAAAATATAGTTCTTCTTCAGAAGTAGGAAATAAATTTTTTACTTTGGATGACATTTTGATATTTTTCTGATAACATTCATATTCTGATGAATAGTAAAAATATGCTAAATTTTAATTGAAAGCAAATGCTTCCATCAAAATAATTTAAATGTTAAAATTATATTATTGAACGGTTTTAAAATATAAATATAATATATTTTTATAAGTTAATATAATTTAACTCATTTTCATTAATTTTACATTGAATTCATATGTAAAAACATTTCAATCCCTTTTAATGTTTTAACTTTTAACGAAAAACCGATTTTTTCCAAGAATGTGATTAATTTTCAATTAATTATGGAAATTTATGTATTTTTTATTTTTAAAAATAGATTGTATATTTTTAATTAGTGGGTAGAATTTATGTTTATAGGTTACTTTTAGTTTTTTGATGTTATGAATAATAACTGTGGTAATTTTTATTTAACACGGTTAAAGGTAAATCAGATAAATTAGTGTGACATATAATATTATAAGGACAATAAGATTATCAAAAAACCATCCAAACTCATATTTTATGAATATAATTTTCCCCTTAACATATTAGGTTGGAATCATAGTCATTTAATGTTAACTTGACAATGAAAAGGAAATATATTTTAATAAAACCAATGAAAGTGACAAAATGTCAGACTCACATTTCTTATAAGTATAATAATTTTAAAATAGAAATAACCAGGTGGTATCATAAAAAATAAATTTTCCATGTAAATATAAAATAAATACCTATATAATGGTATTTTATTTATAATTTTTAGGAAAAAAATATTACTTTAAAATCTTATTCTTTGATGATGTAAAAATTAATTAATTGAGGAGAAATAAATGTAACAATTTTTATTAAAATCTTAATAACAATTAAGGTGTACAAAAACATGACCAAATATTATTTTTAAAGTATATATCCACTATAATCATCCAAATTCTATGATAGTGACCATTTAAATCCTTATAGAATAGATTATGACCTTTATATTATTTTATTTAAAGTAATATTAAAATTGTGACATTCATAAATTAATAAGAATAAAATTTTTAATGACTGATTTTATAGTAGATAAATTAGATTAAATATATTCACTTAAAATAAATTTAATTTATCTTCATTATAGTATTTTATTTTTAATTTTTACTCAATAAATATGCTTACTAAAAAATTACACAAACTCATTGTAGTAATTATTTTTTTAATAGAGATGTCAAATAAATGTTATTAACAATATTAAAATAAATATATTTTGGGATAATTAATATGTAAAATGAATTTTATAAATAACCCTGACATTATATGAATAAAATAAAAATGTTTTTTTGAAGTTAAATTTTTTATCTTTATATTTTTTAAATTCAGTAAATTGAATAGTGTCAAAATTGACACTCTTGATTGTCTATCAAAATAGTTTTTTATTAAATTATATAAAAATAATAAATCATTTTAAAAATATATATATTAACTATTATATGGCCAAAATAGTTCTAAATTGTTTATTTATGACCTAATTGACATCGAATAAGTAAATATTTTACCGTTTTAATGTTGAAATATTCGTTTCCCTAGTTAAAATAAAATAGAATAAGAAAGTGTTAAATTTAAAAGATATGGATTGAATGGAAACTGAAACTTTTCTAAAAATTATTGGTTGATTATATTACAACCCTATATGATATAATATTCTAAATTGGAAAATTTTGGAGGTTTTTGATTGGGGATTGATTTTATTATAAATTAATATTTTTAAGGTTTCCAGAAGTGCCCCTCACCTCAACTCTAAAAGAGCACATCCTCCCTCATTTCTCCAAAACTAATTGTAACACCCCGAGCTTCCACGATACGCTTCTCATTCAGTAATACAATAGCTTGCATTGTACGCAACTTCGAGTTCTAAAACACCGCGACTAATCAAAGTAGCCGTTATGAATAGTAATACCTTCTTTTTGAAATATTATAAATTTTATATGTCAAAATGGACTTCATTTTTGTATTCGTTATATCGAAATTAGCCTATGTTGAATTTTTGGTATTTTTCTGAGAACTTCTAAAATTTTATAAATAGTGAAAAATACTTAAAACAAATTTTTTAATCAAAATAATTTATAGTGATAAATTATAATATTTGATGGTTTTAAAGTATAATTAGAATATATGTTTACCATTTTATCCAATGGTGGTCATTAGAATTAATTTAACATTGAAATTGGACATAAACAATTGCCAATCTTTTGATATAAATTGTTTCTTAAAAACACGCTATTTGTTGTGACAGCGGGAATTAATTATAAAATTAATTAATGCAACTAATATGTTTGGAATTTTGTAAAATAGACATCATTTTTCAATTCGGAATATCAATTATAGCTTAGGGTGAAATTTTGGCCTTATTCTGAAAAACTTCAATTTTTGATGAATAGTGAAACCACTAAGTGGTTGTTAAATAACTGATTTTTCGTTTAAATGAAATATTACCACTTCTGTGATTTGATTTTCAAAAATCCGACATACATGGTTGTCATTAAGAAGTAAAATGTGGTTCAATGGGATAAAAATAATTTTTTGGTGAATAGTAACTTATTAAGTTCTTAATCGCGATTAGTGGTAATTAGGGTAGTTTAAGGTATAAATAATACTTTAATAATATTAAATGACCTAGACACATGTCCCAACCTCATTGGTTGTGTCATGGCCGACCAAGACAAGCCATGGCCTAACTTGGGGACCCCATGGATCCACTTTTGTTGGGAAATAACATAAATTACTTTTTATTTAATGTTAAAGTGAAAATGACACTAACATAAAGTGTTTTACTAAAACAATTTTTAAGTAGGGTTACACAAGTCCAAATTTTGATTATAAATAGTCATTGGAAAGATAAAACGATTTCCTATATCATAGTATTTTTTTTATAATTTTTAGACATTAAATAAATTTAATTATTTATGACATAATAATGATGCAGCGATGACATCATTATTTGACGATTTAAATAAAATGGAAAGATAATATAAAATCTATGAACTACACATGGCCAAAACCAATTGGATGAGTGGATTTCGATGCCTTATCACCTTATCCACGAATTCTATCAATGTGGGACCTTTTAAAACCGAAACACATTTTCAAATAATGTAATGTTCCTTTACTTTCCAAAAGTGCCCCTCCTCTCCTCTTATAAAAGGCCCCCACCTCTACCTCATTTCACACACTCTTCAAGCCATTGGCTCGGCCAACCCCTGCCCATTTGCTCTCTCCACATCCCTCTCCTCATCCTAGAGGATTCCCTTTGGGCAGAATCCTTTCAAAGGAAGCCTTTAGGCTCAACTCAAAAGGAGTTACACTTTTTAAGGTAATTCATTCTCTCATGTTCTTTTGTTTTATTTTGCTTCTCCAACCCCCTAAACTCTTTTTATTTACTTCTTTTGTAACAACACCAGTATCTTAAATATACTAGGATGTTGTTATAAGATTTATTTGAGCTACACTTCCACACAACTACATCAAATGGTTAAAGAACATAAGGTTTCCGTGGATGGCGAAATTCTTCCTCCCGAAACGATGATTGTTCAACACTCATTTAACACCTTCAAAGGTGGCCATTATGATGTCACTATTTTTATATATGATATATAATATGTTATGTTTTCCTTAAGCTTCTGTTTTTTTTCATTTTGGGCATACCTTTATGGTTTCCATTATGGGTAAAACACGATATCTTCATTTTAGGAAGCGCGGACTACCGCCCCCTGAAAGTGATTTGATTCGTTAATACCATATGTGGGATGTGTGAAGGATAAAGTTAATGATATTATATATGTTATTATACTGGAATTATAATATACTCTCATATCACTATGATTCCATTCCAGAAAATATGAAATAGAAATGGAAGTAGCGTTCATGCGTACGTACGGCTTACCGTCTCCATGAACGGTGCATTTCATTTCTTACCTCTAAATGTGATGTAATATTATAAATGAATGTATGTACTGGATATATATGACATATATGATATCTACATCATGAATACCATTCTGGATATAATGAACCTTTGACCAAATTAACAACATGTAAGTGTAAGAAGCCTATTTTTGACTTAAGAACCAAATACCGACAAAATGAACATTATTAACTTAAATAATTACATAATGTTCATATCATTGTAATAAGTGATATAATAAGGATAATGAAGTTGAAAATGGTTCTTAATAAGGTATATATTAACTCTAGTTTATTATTCAGGAGGTTAAAGAACGGTTGAGTCAAGTCAGACACGAGGTAAGGGAATTTCTTAACCCAACTTCCATTCTTTGGGTTAATCTCCTACTTTCAAATTATGTCATGATATTATTATGTACTATTTTGAATTTGTACTTTCTTTATGTGTACTTATATTTAATACACATAATAGATCTATTTTATTTTAAAAATGCTCTTTGTAAGGGAATTTCTTAACCCAACTTCCATTCTTTGGGTTAATCTCCTACTTTCAAATTATGTCATGATATTATTATGTACTATTTTGCATTTGTACTTTCTTTATGTGTACTTATATTTAATACACATAATAGATCTATTTTATTTTAAAAATTCTCTTTGTAAGGGAACTTCTTAACCCAACTTCCATTCTTTGGGTTAATCTCCTACTTTCAAATTATGTCATGATATTATTATGTCTTATTTTGTATTTTTACTTTCTTTATGTGTACCTATAGTGAATACACATAATATATCTATTTTATTTTAAAAATGATCTTTTTAAGGACTTCGTCTCAATCTCCTTTCATTGAGGCATATTTGGTTTTATACACAACTTTCTTTTATACGGTGTATAAACCCCTTTGACTTTTAAGTTTATTCAAAAGGAATCTTTTTATACGAAGCATTTTACTAAACGACAAAAAGGGAATGTTTTTCATTCCGTACTTATGCGGCGACAACGACTTCTCCGCTGCCGTGAACATTATTTGAGTTTCGGCTTCCTTTACAAGCCATACCTTTTTTTAAAAAGAAAAATAAATACAATGTTTTAACATTCTTTTATTTTGGTATTGAAAATGGTTTTGAAAGCGTTTTTATTATATCAATGTTTTGTATTGATATCTTGTGATTGAAATGTGGAAATGTTATGTTTCCTTTATGCATTGTTTATGTGATATGATTATGTTATGGTTTATGATATGTTTAAACCTATTCATATGAGGAATGCATTGGACTTAATAAGTGACGGGTGGAGCCCGCTATAGCTCCTCGATGCATCGGCAGGTCTCATGAGACAAACTAGTGTCTTGGCACAAGGCCTTGACAAAATCTTATTTGTGGTCTTGGCACGAGGCCTTGACTACGTGGTTATGATAGTCTGGCATTATGCATTCCATCATTATGAAAGTGGTTATTGATATTGCATGTGATTATTCGACCAGTAGAATATCCATGTGAAGAAGTAAATGGCATTATCTCATTTTACTTTTGCCATATTATGTTGAAGTTCATGTTTAAAAGGCTTTTGTTTTAGTTATACATTGCCTTAAATGTTAATGTTTATTTATGAAAGCTTCCGCATTATTGTTATCCTTACTGAGCATTTGAGCTCACCCCTTTCAATGTTTCAATATTTTCCAGGATGTGAAGAAGTATTTTATGAATGACCTGCAGGGATAGTCAGAAGAGGATATGAGTGTGGACTATGGAGACTTTGTTATTGTAGTTTTTCACTTTTTGATGTAATGAAAGACTTATGAATGTATCTAGTGTTTCCAAGGCTACTAAACTAATCGGTCTTTCGAGACTTGATCCTTTGTGATCATGCCAATGTTACGAAGTAATGCACCGACTCTGGGTAGCTGGGGTCGGGGCGTTACAGTTGGTATCAGAGGCAGTTTAGTACTAACCTTGGAAGCTAGATTTAGATAAACTCTGATTAGAGCACATATCCTGAAGATAAACTTTGAGGATTAGTATAGAAGAGTTTCCTAGAATTTTGTTATTGTAAGAGATTTTGTGAGTTTTCCGAGCAATACATCCCTGTCTGGGTACGAGAAGGTAGAGGCGGCTCTGGCATAGATGTACCTAGGGGTAAAACCCGAAAACACCTCTTTGAGCTAGACTCAAACGGGAACTGGTGCACGACAACGGGCCTTGCTGCACTCTTGGTTACGACACTCCCGGGGGATATGCTTAGGATAATTCTCATTTTCTTTACAAACCATTATGTAGGGTTTATGAGTATATACTTCTTCAAAGAAAACATTCTTATGATTATGGATTATATCCATAAACCGTTCAATTTACATTAATATTTGGAATTATTCATTATAATTCATAAACTAACCTAGTTTATGTCATTGTATAGAAATGGCGCCCAGTAGAAGGAATGTGAACTCCAACAATACGTATGATCCAAAGAGTAAGAAGGATCGTATCTTTCACGGTATAAATCCAACATTTCGAAGGGAAATATTCTCCCATGTGTTCTCAACATATGAAGAAATAGTATCATGTGTTAATAAGATAAGTAAAGAATTCTCTGAGTCCTATGGCTTTGAAGCGAAGCAAGAGACGAAAGGGATGGAAGAGAGAATGATGGATAAAGGGATGAGGGGAATGAAGAATTTTCCAATATGTGGTAATTGTGGGAGGAAACATCATGGAACTTGCCTAAAGGGAATGGGAGTTTGTTATAAGTGTAGAGAAAAAGGACACAAAGCGCGTGACTGCAAGGGTAAGAAAATGGTTTCAAATATACAATGCTTCTTCTGCAAGGATTGGGGACACTACGCAAACCAATGTCCAAATCATCAGAGCATTCCCCAAATGATGTTATTGGATAATAATCAAGTTATGATACTACCACAGATGAGGAGGAATGATTAGAGTTCTTATGTTATTGTTAACGAATTTTGTAATTTGAGTGTTGTATAAATGATGTACTGGTTATAATAATTATGGAGTATATAAGGATTGTACTGCAGTACTATTTCATCAAGGACTTGAGATTGTGTGGAACCAAGAAAAGTGACTCCACAGTAGGTTAAATTTTTGGAAAATATATGGTTGAGAGAAAGATAAACCATAATATGGTTTTGATACTGAGATTGTGATTTTGGAATAAGACGTGATTGATTTGGATAAATTATATTGGATATACTTAACTTCCTTGAAACTGATTGATGTTTTGTATACATTTTTTGATAGAAGGAGTATATCTAGTATTCTATAAGGAATAAGGGATCATGGTAATTCAGTATGTTTAAAAATAATACATGATGAAGGTGTTCACATGTTGTTACGTGGGATAAAGGATCTTCATTATGTTTACCTTCCTTATAAAATTTGGACTGTGAGTTGGACAGAAGTATTTTGGATAACTATTAAGGTTGGAATGGATTAAGTTGAACCATGGATAGTATTGTTTAAGGTTAAAAAATTTATGAATATTATTTTTGGAATATTATGATACTATAGTTTTAGGAAAAGGACAACCTGCAGGGTGGGGCATAACCCGTCGCGTCGGACAAAGCTGCAGGAATCGAACCCACAATCATAGTGCGACAGGCCTTTATTTCCTACCACTAGCCTACAGGAAGTCCCTGGTTATTACAAAATAATTTTACTAATCTAAATGGTATGTGTTAACCTTTGGTACCTTATACAATTAGGATAAATAGAATATTTTTGAGTTCTGTTACCATTTGGAGTAAAAGATGGGTTTGTGGTAAAAATTCATTAATGAATGAAAGTATACATAACAAGTATGTATATTCCCTTACGTTCTTAGTAAATCTCCTAAATAAAATCCTCAACATTATAAAAGGTAACTTAAAACAAAAATGTTGTCGGTTAACTTTTCCAACTAGGGATTCAATGACCGTTTAACCAATCACAAGTTTGTGATTTTCTTGTGGTTAAACTTTCTCCTAATCCTGTTTTCTATAACTCCCCATCAGACCTTGATGGTTTGTTTCTCCTCCATATCCATATTTTCATAGAATCCTATAATGGGCTATATCGGGTGACCTTTGTACTTATCCTGCTTTCTTTTAATGTTATATATTTATTAACCTTATTTTCGATGTGGGTTTTCCTCAAAGGTATTTTCTCTTTTCAACCTTGTATTTTCCAAGAAAAATTTCAAATTGCGAGGACGCAATTTATTGAAGGAGGGGAGAATGTAACACCCCGAGCTTCCACGATACGCTTCTCATTCAGTAATACAATAGCTTGCATTGTACGCAACTTCGAGTTCTAAAACACCGCGACTAATCAAAGTAGCCGTTATGAATAGTAATACCTTCTTTTTGAAATATTATAAATTTTATATGTCAAAATGGACTTCATTTTTGTATTCGTTATATCGAAATTAGCCTATGTTGAATTTTTGGTATTTTTCTGAGAACTTCTAAAATTTTATAAATAGTGAAAAATACTTAAAACAACTTTTTTAATCAAAATAATTTATAGTGATAAATTATAATATTTGATGGTTTTAAAGTATAATTAGAATATATTTTTACCATTTTATCCAATGGTGGTCATTAGAATTAATTTAACATTGAAATTGGACATAAACAATTGCCAATCTTTTGATATAAATTGTTTCTTAAAAACACGCTATTTGTTGTGACAGCGGGAATTAATTATAAAATTAATTAATGCAACTAATATGTTTGGAATTTTGTAAAATAAACATCATTTTTCAATTCGGAATATCAATTATAGCTTAGGGTGAAATTTTGGCCTTATTCTGAAAAACTTCAATTTTTGATGAATAGTGAAACCACTAAGTGGTTGTTAAATAACTGATTTTTCGTTTAAATGAAATATTACCACTTCTGTGATTTGATTTTCAAAAATCCGACATACATGGTTGTCATTAAGAAGTAAAATGTGGTTCAATGGGATAAAAATAATTTTTTGGTGAATAGTAACTTATTAAGTTCTTAATCGCGATTAGTGGTAATTAGGGTAGTTTAAGGTATAAATAATACTTTAATAATATTAAATGACCTAGAAACATGTCCCAACCTCATTGGTTGTGTCATGGCCGACCAAGACAAGCCATGGCCTAACTTGGGGACCCCATGGATCCACTTTTGTTGGGAAATAACATAAATTACTTTTTATTTAATGTTAAAGTGAAAATGACACTAACATAAAGTGTTTTACTAAAACAATTTTTAAGTAGGGTTACACAAGTCCAAATTTTGATTATAAATAGTCATTGGAAAGATAAAAAGATTTCCTATATCATAGTATTTTTTTTATAATTTTTAGACATTAAATAAATTTAATTATTTATGACATAATAATGATGCAGCGATGACATCATTATTTGACGATTTAAATAAAATGGAAAGATAATATAAAATCTATGAACTACACATGGCCAAAACCAATTGGATGAGTGGATTTCGATGCCTTATCACCTTATCCACGAATTCTATCAATGTGGGACCTTTTAAAACCGAAACACATTTTCAAATAATGTAATGTTCCTTTACTTTCCAAAAGTGCCCCTCCTCTCCTCTTATAAAAGGCCCCCACCTCTACCTCATTTCACACACTCTTCAAGCCATTGGCTCGGCCAACCCCTGCCCATTTGCTCTCTCCACATCCCTCTCCTCATCCTAGAGGATTCCCTTTGGGCAGAATCCTTTCAAAGGAAGCCTTTAGGCTCAACTCAAAAGGAGTTACACTTTTTAAGGTAATTCATTCTCTCATGTTCTTTTGTTTTATTTTGCTTCTCCAACCCCCTAAACTCTTTTTATTTACTTCTTTTGTAACAACACCAGTATCTTAAATATACTAGGATGTTGTTATAAGATTTATTTGAGCTACACTTCCACACAACTACATCAAATGGTTAAAGAACATAAGGTTTCCGTGGATGGTGAAATTCTTCCTCCCGAAACGATGATTGTTCAACACTCATTTAACACCTTCAAAGGTGGCCATTATGATGTCACTATTTTTATATATGATATATAATATGTTATGTTTTCCTTAAGCTTCTGTTTTTTTTCATTTTGGGCATACCATTATGGTTTCCATTATGGGTAAAACACGATATCTTCATTTTAGGAAGCGCGGACTACCGCCCCCTGAAAGTAATTTGATTCGTTAATACCATATGTGGGATGTGTGAAGGATAAAGTTAATGATATTATATATGTTATTATACTGGAATTATAATATACTCTCATATCACTATGATTCCATTCCAGAAAATATGAAATAGAAATGGAAGTAGCGTTCATGCGTACGTACGGCTTACCGTCTCCATGAACGGTGCATTTCATTTCTTACCTCTAAATGTGATGTAATATTATAAATGAATGTATGTACTGGATATATAGGACATATATGATATCTACATCATGAATACCATTCTGGATATAATGAACCTTTGACCAAATTAACAACATGTAAGTGTAAGAAGCCTATTTTTGACTTAAGAACCAAATACCGACAAAATGAACATTATTAACTTAAATAATTACATAATGTTCATATCATTGTAATAAGTGATATAATAAGGATAATGAAGTTGAAAATGGTTCTTAATAAGGTATATATTAACTCTAGTTTATTATTCAGGAGGTTAAAGAACGGTTGAGTCAAGTCAGACACGAGGTAAGGGAATTTCTTAACCCAACTTCCATTCTTTGGGTTAATCTCCTACTTTCAAATTATGTCATGATATTATTATGTACTATTTTGCATTTGTACTTTCTTTATGTGTACTTATATTTAATACACATAATAGATCTATTTTATTTTAAAAATGCTCTTTGTAAGGGAATTTCTTAACCCAACTTCCATTCTTTGGGTTAATCTCCTACTTTCAAATTATGTCATGATATTATTATGTACTATTTTGCATTTGTACTTTCTTTATGTGTACTTATATTTAATACACATAATAGATCTATTTTATTTTAAAAATTCTCTTTGTAAGGGAACTTCTTAACCCACCTTCCATTCTTTGGGTTAATCTCCTACTTTCAAATTATGTCATGATATTATTATGTCTTATTTTGTATTTTTACTTTCTTTATGTGTACCTATAGTGAATACACATAATATATCTATTTTATTTTAAAAATGATCTTTTTAAGGACTTCGTCTCAATCTCCTTTCATTGAGGCATATTTGGTTTTATACACAACTTTCTTTTATACGGTGTATAAACCCCTTTGACTTTTAAGTTTATTCAAAAGGAATCTTTTTATACGAAGCATTTTACTAAACGACAAAAAGGGAATGTTTTTCATTCCGTACTTATGCGGCGACAACGACTTCTCTGCTGCCGTGAACATTATTTGAGTTTCGGCTTCCTTTACAAGCCATACCTTTTTTTAAAAAGAAAAATAAATACAATGTTTTAACATTCTTTTATTTTGGTATTGAAAATGGTTTTGAAAGCGTTTTTATTATATCAATGTTTTGTATTGATATCTTGTGATTGAAATGTGGAAATGTTATGTTTCCTTTATGCATTGTTTATGTGATATGATTATGTTATGGTTTATGATATGTTTAAACCTATTCATATGAGGAATGCATTGGACTTAATAAGTGACGGGTGGAGCCCGCTATAGCTCCTCGATGCATCGGCAGGTCTCATGAGACAAACTAGTGTCTTGGCACAAGGCCTTGACAAAATCTTATTTGTGGTCTTGGCACGAGGCCTTGACTACGTGGTTATGATAGTCTGGCATTATGCATTCCATCATTATGAAAGTGGTTATTGATATTGCATGTGATTATTCGACCAGTAGAATATCCATGTGAAGAAGTAAATGGCATTATCTCATTTTACTTTTGCCATATTATGTTGAAGTTCATGTTTAAAAGGCTTTTGTTTTAGTTATACATTGCCTTAAATGTTAATGTTTATTTATGAAAGCTTCCGCATTATTGTTATCCTTACTGAGCATTTGAGCTCACCCCTTTCAATGTTTTAATATTTTCCAGGATGTGAAGAAGTATTTTATGAATGACCTGCAGGGATAGTCAGAAGAGGATATGAGTGTGGACTATGGAGACTTTGTTATTGTAGTTTTTCACTTTTTGATGTAATGAAAGACTTATGAATGTATCTAGTGTTTCCAAGGCTACTAAACTAATCGGTCTTTCGAGACTTGATCCTTTGTGATCATGCCAATGTTACGAAGTAATGCACCGACTCTGGGTAGCTGGGGTCGGGGCGTTACACTAATTAAGATGTCAAGTTCATCCATCCCCTACCAATTTCTCTTACCAACTTAACTAGTTACATTTTAGGGGTTCTGGTCTTCTTAAAATACCAAATCTAGTTCTCTTAAGAGGAGATCTAAAGAGAGAACATAAAAGAAGAGGTAATCTTCTCTGGCGATTCTTTCATATTTCTTTCTACTTCCACATATATATCATACGATTTTTCATTATAGAATAATAAATCTAGATTAAATTATATACTGAGATGTTATTATAATTATGAAACAACCATATTAATCTTTCTATCTATCCTAAGAAAAATGAAATCACAATGCGTGCGTATGCACGGCTTACCATCTCCACATCGTGGTTTAATCTGTTTTTCACCACCACCTTACTCGTACGGGTATAAAAATTTATGTAATAAATTTATATGATTATTACATAATTATATTTATTCTTAAATATATTACACTATCCAAATTAATACCATTACACTATTGTTGAAATGATATCATCTCTTGTGCATACATACAGTCTACCGTCTCCATGATGCGATGTGATTCATTTTACATGATAACCACCCAAAAATGATTATATAAATGTAAAGAATGAATAAATATAGTATTAATTATGTTAATATCTCTTTAAAATGATATAAATAAAACATAATAATGAGAACTGGAACTTATTCGACAAAACATGCATACGATCATAAAGCAGTTAAAACCCGAATAATGAGTAATAATAAATTATTACAAACAAAATAAAGAGAATATGACCATATATAATGACTGGGGTTATGTAATAAGTTAATAGAATTATATAAATCATTATATAGGAGTTTTTGACACATAGTAATTATATCAGACCTATGATATGGGATAAATTTTCAATCCCATTTCTTCTGATATTGTTTATATATAAGTATTTACTGGGGATATATTTATCGTCCATGTCCATGTTTCTTAGAAATGTTTCAATAAAATGTTTACTATTATTCTAAGTATGTTTAAAATCATTTTTACCATTTTCTTACTGTTACTACATGGTATTTAAGGAATCTTTATTTTGTTCACCAAATGAGGTACTTTTGGACTTTTCTGGTAAAACTACGAGGAGAATGTTTTTTAACTTATACAACATCAATGAATTTTTACAGTATCATGATGACTTATTTCCCTATTTATTCCTATACACTATTTCTAATTTATTTTCAACTAAATTATTTTCATTTAATATTTCATGGAATCTTTATAAAAAAACATTTTTGAACAAGAAAAGATATTTTCATCAAGAATTATGTTCAAGTGTTTTATCAAAATTATTTTTCATCTAAGATGATGTTATTTAAATATTGTTATGTTATTATCCATTTTAATAGTCTAATTGGATTGTGTTAATGATGGAATGATATTTTATATTCATTATATAATGATAGAATGATGTTTAATAAGCCCATTTTATTTCTTGGTTTATGCTATGAGGAATAATTTAGTTTTTTGTAGAACATGTAAGAATTATTTCATTATAAGATGAGTGGGACCTATATCTCCCTCCAAATAAATGTGTAAGGATTTATATCTCATGAGATAAACATGGATAGAATGGAAATTAAATTCAATTCAGTAATAGAGGGTTGGAATGGAAAGTAAATCTGGTTCAGTAATACATGGCTGGAACTGCAAGTAAACCCATTTTAGTAATGGAATTTTTCACTATGATGGCCTTGGATGTAATTACATGGATACTATGGAAATAATACTATGTGATTATTTTTTTCCACAATTCCATGTTTTATGTCAATTCTATTTTATCATGGTCATGTTCATTTATGATTTATTCGGTGCAAACTTCCATGATTTATTTCATGACTCGGTATTTTGATATTTATACATTATGTTCATTTTTTTACATAATAATGTTTATGGTTTATTTTATGTTCTCAATTTTTACCCTTAATGAGCATTTGAGCTCACCCTTTTTATTTTTTCTTTTCCCCAGGATACAAACAATGTTTTTAGATAGGAAAATTAATGGGGAATATCTTTATAGGAGATTTAAATATCTTTCACCAAGCTATAAGAATGTGTTTAGAGTTTCCAAAGACACTAAACTAATATGGTATTTGGGAATATATTTGTGTAATGTATTATGAATTTCCTAAAACAGTAATGTAATTTCCATGTACTTAAATATTGGGTCTCTACAGTTGGTATTAGAGCGAAGGTTTAGTCAATCTTTGGAAACTAGGATGTAAAAACTTTAGTGACATCGCAAGAGATATTTCTAAGGATATGTCTAGGGATGTTTTAAGGATAATTAGTGTATAGGTCAGAATCCTAGGGTTTTTTGATAATCATGACTAACCTAGGGTTAAACAGAAGATATCACATATTGAAATATTAGAAGTAATTTTCCATACTTACATGTTTCTAATTTCTGATATGTATATCTCACACTTTTCTTTTATGGTCTTATTCAATAACCAAAACTATATATAACACAGTTAACCATTCAATGTTTCTTATATGATAAGTATGGGAATTATGAAGATCAATTTCCTATGTGGAAACATCATGAATAGAATCATGACAATGGTACGAGTATTGGTCATACTACCGAGGACAATGAGATTGTAAAAAACATGTGAAATGTATGTGATGTTCGTCCAGTATTGTGTACATTAATACTAATAATCATGAGTTTGAGAAACCATAAAACATGATTCAGAATTGAGGAAATGAAAAGATGACGGATCAATAGGAATGGTTTAAGAATAATGTTGGACGATTGAGGTGTATATGTTATGGAATACAAAGATTATTTTATATGAATCATGAAATATATATATGAATTTTTAGTATATGTTTTGGAAAGGATATGTTGAATAGTTGTACAGAGACAAAAAGTGATTTATGGGTATGGTGATATACTTGTAGAACAAATAATTAAGGGAAATATAACCCTTAAGATGTCTCGTATGTTAATATAATAATGTTTTGATAATGATTTGTTGGATTTGAATAAGTAAATTAGATTATGATAGTTTCTTGGGAACTAATTATGGAGTTGTTGACAAGATCATTATGACATCATGGATTAAGTATACCAGTTTTTGGTACTTAAGAAATATATCCACTATGTTTTGGAATAAGGAAACATTCTTGTTTTCAATAAGTATATATGGTAATTTATGTTATTACCTAACTCAATATAATGCATGATTAAGTCATTCTAATGTTTGTAATGTAAAAAAAAAGATATATCTTATGATATATGGGGGATGAATGATGGTATTCGCATGCCTGTTATATGACCATTGTTGTAATTGTTATTTTTGTACAGTGAATTGGGACAGAAGTATTTTGGATAATCCTAATGGTTTGAATGGAATAAATTGGACATTATATAGTATTGTTTAAGACCGAAACATTTTAAAAAATATATTATTTCTGAAATGTTATAATAGTGTATTTTTAGAAAAAGGAAAACCCATAGGATGGGAAAAAACCCATCACGTCAGACAAGGTTGTGGGAATTCAACCCAAAAATGAAGTACGAAATCACATTATAGACTACCAATGGCCTACGAGAATTCCATGGTTAGTATAAATTATTTTTATTTTATTTAATCTTTATGATGTATGAAGCATAAGTCCATTATTTGAACCATATACGATTAATCCCAACATAGATTGACTTTTGTATATTTGATAACTTTTTCTCACATTTTTGTGATAGAGATAGATTGAATGAACTATCATTCAATAACTTGATCTGATAACAATTTAATAATGAAAATTTCGACTTATTTTCATTAAATAATAGATAAAGTGGAAATTTTTTAGGGAACGACCAACTATGAGATTATACTGAAATAAAGTATCTATTTATCTTCATGCAAAAAATCATCCCCTTTAAGAAAAGGATCATGAATCCTAAAATGTTAGCCTAGTACCTTCTTATCCGAGGAATCAGATGGTCCCTTAAATCATCGCATATTTTTGGATTTATGGTAGTTAACTTTCTCTAAACCATATTCTCTATCAATGTCAATCACAACTTGATGGTTATATTTCTCTTCTATATTCATGTTTTCAAATCCCAAAATTATTATCATCTATGGAAACCTAGTGATGATTTACTTTTTGTAACCATATTGTTTATAAATTTCGTTTTTAAAATGAAGTTTTGTTATACGCTTTTATGATGTGGTTTTCCATGAAAGAAACTTCCAAGTAGTAAACCATTTATAACCCTGATGAATTTAGAGGGAAAAATTCATTTTAATAGGGGTATAATGTAAGACCCTATGATTTTATGAGATATATTATTTTTAATTTATATGATTTATTTTTTTATGGTACGTCAAAATTATCTTTTGCTATGAGCAACACCGTTTTAGCTTGCAGTATATACAACACTGTTCTTGGATTTTGTTACACACAATTTCAAGTTATTTTGATAGAATTAATTTCAAGAAACAATGAGTATTGATTTTTTTCAATGTATAAATGAAATAAGTTTCAAATATTTAATACTCAACACCAGAAAAAACATTCACTACACGCAACACAGACATTTCTTGAGTTACACGCAAGAGTGACCATCCTCGATAGATTGTGTTGTACGCAATACTGAGTTTCATTAAACAATGATATATTATTAAAATATTGTTATTTAATGAGATATAAAATTTATATTATGAATATAATTAACCAAATTTTTAATTTTATATAAAATTATAATTCATCTTACATATTTTTAGAACATGATATAAGAACAAATTCAACTTTTTCGGATAAAAGAAGTATTTTTCAAAAAATACAGTTTTACCGCCTTTGGATGGCGCACCAATTTTAAATATAGTTTTTGAAAATTTTATAAGTTCAATTTGACAAAATAAACTTTTCTTTGATAGAGGGAAATAAAAGGATACTTTGGATTATTTTTTATATTTTTCTCATAACTTTCATTTGTTGATGAATAGTAAAAATTTGCTAAATTTTAATTGAAAACAAATTTTTTCATCAAAATAATTTATAAAGATAAATTATATTATTGAATAGTTTTATTGTATAAATATTATATATTTTTATAATTTAATATAATTTATCTCATTTCCATTAATTTGACATTTAATTCATTAGTAAAAACATTTCAATCTTTTGAAAAGTTTTAGCTTTTAAACAAAAACCGGTTTTTTACCGACAATGAAATTAATTAAAAATTAATAACTGAAACTTATGTATTTCAAATTATTAAAAATTTATTTTATATTTGTAATTTTTGGGTCCAAATTATGTTAATAGGTTAATTTTTTTTATAATGAATAGTAACTACGTTAATTTTTATTTAAAGTAGGTAAAGGTAAATCAGGTAAATTACCGCAACAAATAATATTATAAGGACAATATAATTATCCAGAAACCTTCCAAAATTCTATTTTATGAATATAATTATACACTTAAAATATTTGGTTTGAAACATAGTCATTTAATGTCCACTTGATAATGAAAATGACATAAACATTAATAAAACCAATCAAAGTGACAAAATATCAAACTTGCATTTCTTATAAGAATAATAATTTTAATATAAGGATAAATAGGTGATATATTAGAAAATATTTATTCCATAGAAATATAAAATAATTACCTACATAATGTAAATTTATATTTATTTTTTATGAAATAAATAATTACCTTAAAGTCTTATTCTTTGACGATGTAAAAATTACTTAATTGATGAGAAATCAATGAAACAATTTCTATTAAAATCCTAATAAAAGTAAAAGGGTACAAAAATATGACCAAATATTATTGGTAGAGTATATATATACAATAATCATCCAAAGGTAATTCTAGTGACAATTTGGAGCCTCTTACAATAGATTATGACCTTTATATTATTTTTTAATTTAATGCTACAGTTGTCAAATTCATACTTTAATAAGTATAAATTTTTTTATATTTTATTTTATAGTAGATAAATTATAATCAATATATTCTCATTAAAAATGTAAAATTTATATTCATTATAGTATTTTATTTTTAATTTTTACTCAACAAATAAGTATATTAAATAATTACACAAAAATCATTATAGTAATAATTTTATTAATGATGATTTCAAATAAATGTTATTAAACATATTTAAATAAATATATTTTGGGATTATTAAGATGTTAAATGAATTTTAAAGAAAAACTTGACCTCATAGGAATAAAATAAAACATTTTTTTCGAAGATAACTTGTAATCTTTATATTTAAAAAAAACTAAATTATATTGTGTCAAAATTTACACTATTGATCCTTTATCAAAATAATGCTTTATTAAATTATTTAAATTTAATTCAAAATTTTTAAAAATATATAATAATTATGATATAGTAAAAAATGTTTTAATTTGTTTATTTATGATATAATTTACATTATATAAGAAAATATTTAACCCTTTTAATATTTTAATATTTGTTACCCTAGTTAAAATGAAATAGAATAACTATGTGTTAAATTGAAATGATAAGGTTTGAATTGACATATATACTTCTCTAAAATTTATTTTTTTATGATATTATAAACAAATATCATCTAATATTAAAAATTAGGAAATTTTTCAAGTTTTTTAGTGGATTTTTTAATTATAAATTAATATTTTTAAGTTTTCCAAAAGTTCTCTTTACCTAAATTATAAATGGGAACCTCCTGCCTCATTTCTCCAAAACTAATTAAGCCTTAAAGATCATCCATTACCTGAAAATTTATCTTATAAAATTCCATAGTTACATTCTAGAGGTGCTGGTCTTCTCAAAATACCAACTCTGCTTCAATTAAGAGGAGATCTAAATAGAGCACATCAAAGAAGAGGTAGTCCCCTCTACAGATTATTTCATATTTCTTTCTAATTCTACTTCATGAGTTTTTTATTATGGAATAATAACTATATTAGAACTTATATAATGATATTTTAATATAATTATGAAACAACCATATTAAACATTCTATCTATCCTAAGAAAAATGAAATCATCACGCGTGTGTACGCACGGCTTACCATCTCCTCGATATGGTGTAATCTATTATTCACCACAATATTACTTGGATGGGAATAAAAATGGATCTAATAACAATATTTTATTAATATAAAATGTTATTGATTCTGAAATATAGTACACTATGAAAATCAATAACATTCAGTAATTATGAGAATGATATCGTCGCTCATGTGTACATATGGCCTACTGTCTCTATAATGAGATGTGATTTGTTCTACAAGATAACCACTCAAGAAGGATTATATAAATGTAAATAATGAATAAATATGATATTTATTATGTTAATAACATTTTATAGTGATATAAATATATCCTTATAAGGATAATCATATCTTATTCAACAAAAAATGGATATGATCATAAAGTAGTTAAACCCCAAATAATGAATAAAAATGAATTATTACAAACAAAGGATAATATGACAATATATTATGACCATTAATATTGAATAAGTTATTAAAATTATCTAAATAATTATATAGGAGGTTATGACACAATTGATTCATATCAGGCCTAAGGTAATTGATAATTTTTCAATCCCATTTTTATCTAAGATTTTTTATACGAAAGTATTTACTGAGGATATATTTATAATCCATGCCCATGTTTTCTAAAAATATTTTCATAAAATATTTAATATTCTTTTATGTATGGTTAAAGTCATTTTTACCCATTTTTTAATTATAATACATGGTATGGAAGGAATATTTCTTTTTTACCATATAAGGTACTTTATGACTTTTATCGCAAAAGTACAAGGGGGATGTTTTTTAACTTATATGGCATGATTGGATTTTTCGGATTTTATGATTCCATATTTCTATTATGATTCCTCGGAACTATTTCAAGTTTATTTTCAACTAAATTATTTTCTTTTAAAATTTTGTGGAATTTTAAAAAATAAAAACGTTTTTGAAGAAGAAATAATATTTTCCTTACAAATTAAGTTCATGTAATTTATAAAAATTATTTTCTAACTAAGATGATTCTATTTAAATTGATTTATGTTTCTATCACTATTATTAGTATGACTTTATTTTTTTAATTATGGAGTGATATTTTATATGGACTATGTTATGGTGGAATTATGATCAAGAATCCCATTTTATTTCTTGGGTTTTACTATCATAAATGATTTATGTTTTTGTGGAACATGTATGAATTATTTCATTATGAATGGGTGGGACCTATATCTCCCTCCAATGCATTGTGTAAATATGTATTCTCATGAGATAAACATGGATGGAACGGAAAGAAAATATGTTGTAGTAATACTGGGCTGGAATGACAAGTAAATCTGGTTCAGTAATGCATGACTAGAATGGAAAGTAAACCCAGTTCAGTAATGGACTTTTACCACTATGATGGTCTTGGCAGAAATTCCCTAGATTCTATAAAAATCATATTATATGCTTATTTTTTCCCAAAATTCCATGTTTTATCTCAATTCTATGTTATCATGGTTTTGTTCATTTATGATTTTTTCCTTATGAACATCCATGATTTATTTCCTTAATTAATATTTTGATGGATAAACATTATGTTCATGTTTTTACATTCTAATGTTTATAGTCTATTATATGTTCTCAATGTTTACCATTACTAAGCATTTGAGCTCACCATTTTTATGTTTTCCTTTCACCAGGATATAACAAAAGTTTTTAGGAAGGAAAACTAATGGGGATGATCATTATGGGATATGTTGAAGATCTTTCACCAAGCTAGAAGAATGTGTTCCTAGTTTCCCAAGAAACTAAACTAATATGTTCATTGGGAGTGTATTTTTGTAATGTATTAAGTATTCTGAAAAAGAAATGTAATGTCCAGGTACATCAATCATGGGTCTCTATAAAAATCTTACCCATAATAAAGATTATGTGCAAGGAATTGGTTCTGATATTTTACCACTCGGTGGTCTGGTGTTTGTGTCACCACCCGTCGAGTAGCTGGTTGTACCAGAAGTTCTAGTCGAGGATGTACATTGGATGAATGCATTCCACGAGTTTTAGAGGCTGAAACATCTAAGGTACCAGGGTGATATGGACTCCCAAGAGGCTAATAAATTGGTTGATGTAGTCAAATGATTTTTTTCTTGGTGTTGTTACCTCTATATCAGATTGTGGTCCTAGAGGCAATCCTTATGGATGGTTCAGTCGGGCTATGTTAGATTTTAGTGATGCATTCCGATGAATAGGCGATGCCCACTTGGGTAGAGTTTGAGTGACTCTTTAGGTAAGATTTATACCTATCCACACTGAAATTTTTATGTAACAAGCTGATTTTTTAGCTTTAGTAAGGCAACATGACTGTGGTAGAGTTTTCAGAGAGTTTTACAAACCTATCGCGATACTCCCTGGATACAGTTCTTGATTCATTTTTTATAACATGGACCTTTGAGTAGGGATTAGGTTATGATGTAAGGGAATATGTGGTGCCACTATGCATTCCCAACTATGTTGTAGTGCTATATTTATCAATGGTATAAGAGAGCTTCCTGCAAGAGTTCTAGACAGATGTGGCCTGAGGTGGTAGTCATGAGGCTGAGGCATCTGCTGCAACTGGAAGATGGTAGATAACAGGATCATAGCACAAGAGACTACCCACGACTAGACCCATCCATTTTTTCCTATAGTCCAGGATAATCTTTGAGGATCAGGTTATCCACAAGAGAGGCAGTGTGATACTTTCAACGGTCCCTGACATCTTCCTAGAGATTGTCCGACCTAACATGCTGTAGAGAGGGAACTGGTCTACATGCCACCATTGCATATGTAGCATTTGGAGCAGGGAGTTCTGCAAGATGGAGGGTGATGGGGAGGAGATGGGATTTTAGTATGAGGTGGTCCATTCTAGCCATGAGAGTTGGAGGAGACAGATGGGGATGGCTACAAGACATATAGGCCTTTGACCCAGAATCTCCAAGGATGAATAGAGGTACTCCTTCTATCCATTCTACATTCTATAGTATAAATTGATAGACATTGTGGTGGGTACTCTTTTCATTATGCTTCTGGCTTGATTTGTAAACCATGGTGACCCAGGGGGTTAGTAGAACCATTTTTTGGTTTTGATTGATGTAGTTTAGATTTAACAAGAATAAGGGGTCATTACCCCATCAAGATGTGTTTTTGTGACATGATCAAAACCAAGTGGGTGAGTCAGGGCCACCCCAATCAGACAGTATTGAGTTTTGATGGATGTGTCTCTCTGACTTCTGCGTTCAAGATGAGGTTGAATAGTACAGAAAATTTATTAAAATAATTCTATAGTTGTAGATTTATCCCCTATAATGGTTCCATATTATGGATAGTTTTTATACCATCCATACTCATCTGGGATTCCTCTAGTGGATGTGGAGATGTTTTTTTGGTTTTTGTTAATCTCCTTTCAAGAGGTGGAAAGACACACAAGGCATGCCATGTGATTTCTATTACTAGATCATCGGGGTTGGATGAGCCTACCCACCTCTCTTTTCTGTGGGTACCATCGCATGTTTCGAGTCACCTTGAATGAAA
Source organism: Viscum album (assembly GCA_963277665.1). NCBI lineage: Eukaryota > Viridiplantae > Streptophyta > Magnoliopsida > Santalales > Viscaceae > Viscum > Viscum album. The sequence continues at coordinate 1,626,554,280 of OY728121.1, read as the reverse complement.
AACACTTGAAGAGTTTGTTAATCATGCCATATAGGGATGGATGTTAATTGTGAGGTTTCATTAGTATATGAGTTAGGTTAGCGAGGTGTGGAACCACTAGACCCTATGATTGAAGATGGACCATGGTGCTTGGTGATTTCCCACCTGTCCAAGATGAGAAGACATGTTCCGGTTTGTTTCATGATGTTGGGATTTTATAATATGGACATAAGAGTGGGTTGGCCTTGGTATTTCTTCGAAGTGCTTTCATGGAAGCAGCACGGGAACCCATGGTGAGTTCACTGGCATTGGAGTTCCAGTAGTAGAGCTCAGTTTCACTTCCTTATGCCTATACATTATTCTTTTCAAGGAAGAAAATATTTGAATTTGGTAGTAATATAGAATCCAAGGTTTTGACCAATAATACGTTTTAATATTTCCATGAATATTTCTAAGGATAGGCACAATGTTGGTAGAGGAATCCCAAGACTAAAGCACCTCGACTTTTTGATTTTATAAATATTTTATAATGCATGAATAGGTCCACTAGAAATGAGGACCAACTCCCAAATGGAGTCTTGAATCGGATTTTGGAGACCGCTGTTGAGTCCAAAATGTCATTTTTACCTTAGTCATGACCTACAATTTTCCATGTCGTGTGTTTTGGATAGAGTAGATTTGTTGGGTTGGCTTATGGTGGAATAATAGATTAAATGGGAATTTAATTAATTAATTAAAAAACAAAACCTAATTACCCCTCCCTTCTCATATTGGGTGTGCATAACCAAAGGAATAGTAATTCCTCCTCCCATATCCTCTCCTTCATTTGGCGATTACAAACCAATTCCAAATAAACACAATGAGGTGTCACCGATCTCCATTTCTAAAAAATATCATCATTAGATTGAGAAACAGAATGATCTTGGATCCTTTCTTCAACCAAAGCTTCTGCGTTTCTCCCTCAAGGTAGGAATTTTTTATTTTTTCTTATGATCCCATTTTTCATTTTTATAATGTTTTATAGCCCCATTGAAATTTCATAGGATACCTTCTCAGTATAACTTTGAATTTTGGGTAGAATTAGGGAGAATCATGCTTGTTTGTGGGTGATTCTTGACTAAAATTTACATCTACACATCATATAATGTAGTGAAACATGCTATATATGCATTCTTTTTGGGGGAATATGATCTTTGGGGACTACACACTATGTACCTGGGTTATATGCCAAGTAGTGACCCAATTTTTGGGGCTATGGGACATGTCTTGGGAAGCCATGTGAAAAATACATGGTTGTATACTGACACACAACCAAAGTACATTGACATATGGTCTGTTACATGGACATGAGTTAAAGTACATGGCCATGGGTAGTTGAAGAGGGACATGTTTTGTACCTACTATACATGTTGTGTACCCATACATGGGTTGGAAACCATGTATATTAGATACACTTCCAGGTACTCATACAGGCTCACATGTTGTGTGTGCCCCAGTCCACGTCATGTACTCCTAGGTGATACCATTGATATATTCTGCCTTCCATATCTTCATATCAAGGACTCGGATTTAGGCTTGTATGTAGTCTATCCTGGGTGTTTTTTCATGTACAATGTGATGGTGTCCTATCATTCAACATAAGATATATTAGGTGGCATGCTTCATCTAGGAAACTTTTGTTGGGGGAAAATCCAAGGTGGTGATCAGGATGAACTGCTGGGTGGACATCAGGTTCGATACCCTTTATTTGGCTTTAGGATGTGGGTCCCCAACAATTTTTAGACTGGTAATGTGGTACTCCCCTATTTTAACAGGGCACAGGTATCCCTTACCTCTTTCTTTGTTAGATATAGGACTCCCCATGTCATGTTCATGGGTTCTTTTACCTTCAGATAGATCATTGAAATGATATTTGTTTTGGCATGTACTTATACTCATGAGGAAGTGGAATACATTCCCCCCTTGAGATACATCCTTGTGAAGTGACCTAAAATCGTACAGGTGAGTCAATGCCACTCATAGAGGATAGTATCAAGGTGTGGTTGTTGAGTTCTTTAAACTTATGTGTCCAGTGTAGACACATGGAATGCTAGGTATCATTGATGTACTTTTTTAAATGTTGGTACTCTCCTAATGATATAGGGCACATGTTTCCTGTATCATTTTTAAAGTTGGATAGTTCTCCCCTACCATGATAGGGTGCGGGCCCTCTATACTTTTTAGGTTGATAGAGTAGGAACTCCCCTGGTGGATTAGGGTGTGGGGCCTCTATCTATGGAGTTGGTACTCCCCTGGAATGTTATATAATGATCCCATGGAATGTGACATATTGGTAGAGTGAATACTCCCCTAATGTGTTATGGTACAAATCCTCTAACCATGGATTCAGAACTCCCATTTTGTTCTAGGATGTGAGTCCTCCACATGTGATGTTTCAGAAGATTCGATACTCCCCTTCCATTATAGTTAGTTCTTAATCTATCATGGGGTTGCTACTTTCCTTTTATACCAGGGTGTAGGTATCCCATAGTAACTGAGATGGTAGAGTCGATACTCCCCTTTCCTACTAGGGTGTGGGTCCTCTAGCCACAGAGTGGTACTCCCCTATCGGGATTGGGTCCATGTCCTCTATCTATGGAGTTGTACTCCCCTATAATATATGGGTTAAGGTTCTCCATTTACTAAATGGTACACCCCTATCGATCTAGGGTGCGGGTACTCAACATCAGAGTAGTACTCTCCCGTCTCCGAGATGTAGTGGGGAGCGGGTTCTCTATTGGAGTTGTAAATCCCTCTAATTTTGAGGATAATTATGAATAGGGGTCCTCTCCACTTGATATGTGTGATACATATTTAGGATTTAATTCCCCCTGTATGGAATGTGGCATGGTCCCCTCCATATTAGAGAGATAGAGGTTTTGAAGGTTAGTTAGGGGAATTAATCCCTTAACTACAGAGCAGTGGCGAGGTATGTGTCCGTCCATTCTATCTAATTAGAGAGATTCATATGGTGCTTATCATGAAGTCGTGCTCCCTCAACTTCTGGGTAGTGGTGAGGAGTAAGCCTCTCCACTTATTTTTTATATCATTGGGGAGGGCCCATATTAAATATTGTATAACCATTGGTGCTGGAAACCAAATATGGACCTTATAGGTTTCTCCTGATAGAGAAATTTTTTTCATACATAACATTAGGTTTTGTATATTTATTTTTGATGGAGTGTATCTCTCTAATGGGTTCGATCCTGGGTGAAAGTGCTTGTGGAGTGTGTTTTCCTAGTTTTTTTACCTTTAGATCCTCGAGTATAATCCTATTATTGGCTATGAAGTAAGAATCTAAAGGGACTTGGAGTTTGAGATGAATGTATCTTGGTGATGTATTGAAGACCTTATTGTGTTTTCGCATTCTGGGTTGACACCCCTTGAGGATAGAGTATAAATACCCATTTTCTTCCCACACCTTACTTTTGGTTACTCTCTTTCCATTGTAGGAAAAGATGCATGGGGTGTCCCATGTGATTTCTATGTCTAGCATCTCATGGTTAGATGAGGTCTCTCTTATATTAGGGGTGGAAGCGACTTGATATGTAGTTCATCTAATCACAATATTGATCCCCCTATTCATGGATGAGAATACATCTTGCTGGGTTCTATTGTGGGATTGGGTTTTCCTTACCCTTTCATTTATGTTTCATTGACTTAGTTGACTAGTCATGTACATTCGATGATGAATAGAGATTTATTTTCTCTCTCCATGGGGTTCCCTCTATCTAGGTCAAGAAGACTATATCCTTTTAGTTATTGCTCTTATTTTTTGTTTTTATGGGAGATTATTATGTATTGTTACACTCACCCATGCATAGGATTTTCTCGCACAAGTTGTGTGCCTTGTGCAGTCCACATTCCTTTTGATGGAATCCATAGAGGACCTGAGGAAGGTGGAGCATAGCAAGCTAAACTGACCGATATGGTTATCATAGTTGGGCCGAGAACCTTTCTAGGAGTTACTCTTAATATAAACCTCCAAATTTTTAGTAGGTCAGATACATTTATTTTTTTTAGTGGATTCTTATTTTTTCACTTTTAATTTTAGTACTTATACAGTACTTTGGTTTAGGATAGATGAATTCCTGAATTTCAATTTCATCTTTTTAAATCTCTATCCTATTTCATTGAGGTGTTTGTAGTTGTTTTCATATAAGTAAATTAGGCCAAGCCCTCCTTGAGTATAGTTATGTCTTTGGCGTTTTTCATCAACACCTAGACTATAGAGGAGGGCCTCGAAAAGTTGCGGCTCGAGCCCCAACATGGTTCGGGTCATGACAAAAAATCTATGTTCTTCTAAAATAGTGTTTTTTTTAAATATTCAAAAACGTTTTACTATAATCCTATGATTTTAAAGGAAATTTTTACTTATGTATTTTCTATTTAAAAATTGTTTTAAAATGAGTCTTCTTGTCTTTTTATGATCATGGAACTTTTCTAGAGTTTTAAAGTTAAAAGGAAATATTAGGAAATTATAGACCTACCCACAATCTTGACAATAACTTCCTTAATGCTTCTTTTATATGATTAAAATTTTATTTTTTTAAATAATTCTTATTTCCTAATATTATTGAAATTTTTTTATATTTAAATTTTTTCCAAATAAAAATGTTTTTCAAATATTGTTTTATGACTAATTTTTCATAAATGATCTTTTAATCTCCAATTATATGTTTTCAAAAGTTTTTTTTCAAAGAAAATTATTTAAATGATCTAAAAGATTCATTTTTACGTTTTCAAATTTTTTAAAAATAAAAATGTAAGCAAAAATACTTTAGGAAAAAAGGCTTTCAAAGTTTTTTCAATTTTATTCTATAATTTATCAAGAGAAAATGTTTTCAATACGTTTTAATGCTTCTTTTATTAGTTTCCAAGAATTTTTTTTTCAAAATCATTTAAAAATCATTTTATAAGTTATCATGGAAATTTTTTTTCAAAATTTTATCAATATTATTTTATAAGTTTCATAGAAACAAAATTAAAAATGTTTTCAATATTATTTTATAAGTTTTCATGGGAAAAGTTTTTCAAAAGTTTTCAGGGTTCTTTAAAATATTTCAAGGTTATTTTCAAGGAAAATGGTCATTGATGTTTTTTATTTTTTTAAAATCATTTTTAGAAGCTTAAAAGATATTTTCCTCGAGAAATGATTTTAAAAGATATTTAAAATCTATTTTCAATCTATGGTGACATCTATTGGTGTTAATCCTGACTTTATAGGGAAATGATCCAAAGTATCCATTCATATTCTTTATCTTAATGTTTTTTTGAATGAATGATGTTTATGAAACCAATTTCTATTTTATGGGTTATATTTTTATGAAACGTTCTATTTTTCAATAGGAATGATTTGATGAAATTATTATGAAAGCTATCTCTTTTTCAGAAGTTATTATATGATTAAATTTTTATAATACCCATTTTATTTCATAGGGTATGATATGATTGATTATGATATTGTGGAACATGTGTGTATATGTTAATTATGGGATGGGTGAGACCAATATCTCCCTCCAATGCATTGGGAAAATATTTATATCTCATGAGATAGACATCGATGGAATGGGGAGTAAGCTTGGTTCCGTAAATGAATTTTTCTACTATAATGGTCTTAAGAGTGAACCCTGGATTCTAAGATGGTTATGGAAGTTAACAATGACTACCAAGATTTTATGGGGAGTGAACCCATACTACCAAGATGAATTTTTAAGTGATGCCTTGACTACTATGGAAATCATTTTATATGCTTATTTTCTATCATAAATTCTATGTATTATTACTTTGTTATCGTGTCATTGATTATTCTTATGATTATTTTATGATTTATGTCCTATCAATAGCCAATATTTGTTCCATGATTCAGGTATATTCTCTTTTATATATAATATATAATCTTCAAACATCATTATCATGTTCTCATACCCTTATTCTCATGTTATGCTTACGTACCTTATTTTTATCCCTTACTGAGCATCTGATCACACCTCTTAGGTATTTTTTCCTCTACCTAGGTTATGAATAAATATTTTAAGTAGAATTACTACAGGGGAATATTTTCATGAAAAAAATTGAATATCTTTCACTGAGTTAGCAGATTTTTTCCAAGATTCCCAAGACACTAAACTATTTCAGTCGTCAAGAATGTATTTTTCTAATGTGGTTAATATCTATTTAAAATTATGTAATACCCATTTATATTAATCCGAGGATTCTATAGATTTATTAAAGGGTATTTTTTCTTTACATTTTCCATGGGATTTCCCTCATTTTGTTTCATACTTTTCACCATAAGGGGAGGATAAATATGATTAAATCAATAATTATCCTCTTGGTGAATTATAGAAAAACTTTTCTCAAGAAATTTTTCTATTTCGTTTATCTAGACATGGAAAAATAATTATAACCTCAATTTTAATGATAAAAGATAATATTAATTGATAATTTATAATCCAAGTGAAATCCAAATTTCTCTAATTGATCAATATACCATAGCATTTGTAAAGCATGAACCATAGCTGGATTTCTTTCTAATATTTTACACTAATATAGTGTATTGATAATGTTCTTTATTTATATAATTTCCTTCTCTTTACCATGATAATTGAGATGTTATATTATGGAATATTATTCCATGTATTTATATTGTATCATTAACCCTCCATACATAGTTTGTAATATAATACAATGGGATTTGAAAGAATAATTCACATGTCTCTATTATTCCTTATTTTCACCTTCACTGACCTACTAGGGTGGCAGAACAGGACTATAGGATTCGAATAAATTATAAAAAATGTCCAGTAATAATGCATCATAGAAATGATTTTACCATTTTCATATATTTTCATTTGTAAGGATATACCATAAGTTAAAGAATGATTTTATTATTTTGATGGGTTTCTGTAAGAACCCGGTTCTTATCGTTGAGGTACGAGCTTCCACTTTTCTCTTTTCCTTAAGTGTTTTTAATAAAATATGGACAAAGGGGAAAAATCCTAAATTTTGGAAGTACATGCCGTGTACTTTTTCCACACTCCGTGTACTTCTGGCCGTGTAGGGATGAGTACACAGGACGTATAGCCATGTCGGTGACAAAGAGTGTAGGAACCGACTACACGCCGTGTAGTGGTCCTTTACACGCCTTGTAGTCAGTCGGCAGGCCAAACAGTAATGCAGTGGAGTAGTCACCAGCTGGGGGACAGTACACACCATGTACTTCCAAGTACACAACGTGTACTCATGTCGATGGGTGAATAGTATGGCAGTGCCGCTAGAGGAACAGTTAAATGAAGGAAGTACACGTTGTGTACTTGGAAGTACACGCCATGTACTTTTTTTTCATAAATCAGGCATTAGACACCCCTGTTTATAGGGAAGGCTTAGAACCAGAGGAAGGAGTGGGAGTGGAAGACCGGGCCTTTGGAGATCCACCGATCGAGCGTCTAGAATCCAATTCTGCCTCAGAGGAACTCGTTGGAACTGCGCGGGTAAGCCCTCTCTTCTCCTTGTGTGTTGCTTACCAATTCTTCTCCTAATGGGAGTTATTTGAGGTTAAGATAGTTTTGTTATTCATCAGATCTACGTCGTTCTTGGGCATTTCTGGAGCCGACGTTTGGGTATACCGCTTGTTGGAGTATAAGGTAGGTGGCTTGGTGTTTATTTTTCCAACTTTCATGTGTTCTGTGCATTTTGTGCCACGAACCCATGTTGTGGTGTCATGTGGCTGAGGTCGTTTCTATATTAAACTCCTAGAATTGATTAGGTATTTAATTATTTTATTAAAATAGCTGGTTGGGATCATTTCTTGGATCCGGAACCACCCCAGGGGTGTGTTCCACTGTTTAGCCATTTGTCCAGGATACCCGAGGGTATGCCTTAAAAGTAGTAATTGTAGAAAATTCCTCGAGGGGAATTTCTTGTTTACTTCATATTTACATGTTGGGCATAGCCCATTTACCTGTTATCCTGAGGGCAGCGTTATGGTTATCCTGTGGGCATTGTTCTACTTAGCCTGTGGAAAACTTCTTCCGTGCCTATGGGCAGATTCTTCTGTGCCTGTGGGCGACACTATTTATGCATGTGGGCAATATCTGTGAGCCTATGGGAAAATTCTTGTGTTGGTTTCTCTTTACCCGAGGGTGGGAGTATACGTGTCTATGGACATTTGGTTGTTTACCTAGAATATTCACTTCGGTGTTATTTTAAATTAAATGATTAAAAATAATATTAAAATGGAAATATGACTGGTTAAGTTAGTTACTTTTCAGTACAACTTACTTTATTTCATTTCACTATTGCACACCATTGTGGTTTGCTTTCACATAGTTGGGAACGGGCCTTTGGTGGGTGCCTACTGAGATATATTTCTCACAACCTGTTTGGGTCACACTTTTCAGTCCAAACAGATTGCGTTGCTGAAGGTGTGGATAGGGACAAGAGTCCCTATACAGGGACTTGACTGCTGCTGAGGAGTAGGAGGGCATGGGGCCGATCCTAGGCTTGTGATGCCACTGTCAGATGTTTTGATTTGTTTCGTTGTACTCTAATTTTGGTTGTACTGTATTGATGTATAACATGTTCTGGATGTTTTCTTAGAACATGAGACATGTAGAATCATTATTTATATACTGTTGGTTATACCCACTACTGTTTTTTATTTTAGTTGTGTATGTTTTACTGCATCCGCTGTTCGTTGTATGTTTTATTTCGTATTCTGCTACGCTACACTTTGACAAATGAGGGCATAGTTTCCCCACTATCAGACTCGGGCCATCGCTGCTAGTCGACAGCCTCTAGATTTTGGGGAAACGCACTTGAGGTCACGTGGCGAACTGGGTTCAGGTCACCCGTTGAGTGGCACCCGGGTCCGGGATTTTACAAAGTGGTATCAATGGCATTCTTTTCATTGACTTACCATTTGGATCCCTATTCAGGGATAGGACAAACAGTAGTTGGTAATAAGTTTTTCCCGGGAGTAGCTAACCCGTGTATAGGGAAAATCCAGTCTACCTCATATTTTTGCAATTATTCTGATTTTTCAAGTTACAGTTGATATGATTTCACCGTCTGGTGACGCACTTGTATTGTGTTGTTTATATTTTATTAATGGATTCTATTTAGTTGCAACCCGATGAGATGAGGGTATGCTGTCTCATGCATCATTTAGGCACATGATATAAATCACATTTCATGCATAGTTCCATGCCATGTAGGTGCACTAGAAGTTACATGCTGTTTTGATAGTTGTGGTGATAAAAAATCATGATGTTGTGATAGTTGCTTGATAAAATACCTGCTATGTGATAGGGTAATATTATGTGATCTTGTTTGTAAAATGGACGCCAAACTCTGGTTTTTGGGGAGTGTGGTCCCCCATTGATCGGAATTTGACACTTAGGTGTTTTTTTTAGTGTTTTCTGGGTTCCAGAGAAGTTTCTGATGAATACTATCTGGAAACCCAGTATATATGCCGTGTAGTACAGTAGACATGCTGTGTATGTCCTTCTGTTCGGAAAGAGAAATGAACTTTTTAAGTACACGTCGTGTACTCTGAGTACACGCTGTGTAGTCTCTTCCTATGTCATAAACCGTGTTGGCGGTGACACGGGGTAGGGAAGTGCTTGTTCAAAACACACCATGTACCAGATCTACACGCCGTGTAGTGTTGACCCGAATACTGGATGTGTAACTAACAACACGGGTCAGTGAACTCCCTTACAGAACAAGTCTTGTAAATTATATACACGCTGTGTAGTGTGACCTGAGGACTCGTCCGTGTAACTAACAACATGGGTCGATGTCACCGTTCCTTGAAACACGCCGTATACCTTTGGGAACACACCATGTAGTCTTGTCCGAGTAAAGACCTTGTGGACTTAGCTGTGTGGGTAGGGAAACAGGGTGGTTTACATGCTGTGTGCGGGTGTAACACGCCATGTAGTTTCAAGACGAGTGGTCGGTCATGTAACAAATGACATGGGGATTTGGAAAATAACACCATACACACTGTGTAGATTATATACACATCATGTAGTTTTGTTTAACGGGAGCCGTGTGGCTTAGCCGTGTCAAAGTACCCAGGCAGGGGAAGGGAAGTCAAGAACACACCGTCTAGTCTGTATACACGCCATGTAGTCTTGTTTTGTAAATTTTGAAATACCTTCTTCTTCTTCTTCCCTTTGTGGTTTCTTCGTTTCGGCCTTAATAATTTTAAATCTAAGGTGTGCTTTTGACCTTGTAGTGTCATGCCACCTAAACGACCGCGCGTTGTTCGCCAGGAGAGCGGCGACGACTATACTCCAGAGATGGTGGGCCATGGGCTACCACTTGATCCTCCTATAGAGCCAGATACGACACTAGCTGCTATATCGGACACAGGCACAGAAGCGTAGTTCTGTGAAGGCTTTATGCGGTTCATGCAGACCATTCAGGGAGAGTTGCAGGCTGCCACATCTATGGCCAAGCTGAAATGTATCTTATAGCAGCAACGTCCACCTACATTTTTAGGGGATGGAGGAACATAGGCTACAAAGTCTTCTCTAGGGTAGAGCAGACTATTTTCGAGAATCTTGAGACGCCTCCAGGGCCGAGGGTCAAGCTCGCGACATATATGTTGTGTGATTCCACCAAGAGGTGGTGGGATGTTACCACACAGTCAGAGCATCATAGAGACATGGTGTGGGAAGATTTTCAGGTAGTCTTCTATAAATTCATCTTCCTAGAGATGCTGAGGGAAGATAGAGCTTGAGAGTTCATGAATCTGCAGCAGGGCGCTATGTTGGTGATGGACTATTCTGCTTGTTTCACCGAGAATCAGCGTTTGGCACCTGTGTTGGAGGGTGATGAGATGTTGAGAACCAAACGTTTTGTGGATGGTCTTCAGTATGACATCTGAGATCTGGTGAATGTCTTCAGGTTGCCTACTGTACACGCTATTTTGAACCAGACAGTGATCAGATAGAGGAACCTTTGAGAATCTAGTGGTGTGGGCCAGGGTGGTTCATCACCAGTTACGGGTACTATTTCTGCTAGCAAGAGGAAGAGAAAGGCAGACTTCTCTTAGGGTAGTAGTACCAGTCAGAAGAATGCTTCAGGTGGCCAGGTTATGTGCTACTAGTGTGGTAGAGAGGGGCACAAGAGGCCACAGCGTCCACGAGACCCAGTAGAGTGTCGATCTTGCGGTAGGATGGGTCATCTGCAACACTTTTGCCGAGCATTTCCACTGATGGCTATTGAGAGGGGTTCTGTGCAGACTCTGTGAGTGGGAGTGGGACTAGTATATTCTTACCAGTCTAGGGATTGGAATTCATCAGTCCATATAGGCAGGGATGGTGGTCGTGGTTGTGGTAGCCAGACCCCAGGATCTCAGAGGTAGCAGGGCGGGACAGCTCAAGGTAGCCAGGTTGTGTCGCACAGCCATGACACTGGGCAGATATATGCGGTGCAACAGACCCAGCATGAGTAGGATCTCATACCTTTTACAGTCATAGGTACTATTTTAGTAGCTTCTCTCTTATCTTTAGAACTTTTTGATATGGGTGCTATGCATAGTTTTATATCTGTATCCATTGCGGAGATCATTGGGCTCTGTGTTTCTTCATATTCTGATATTATGATGCTAGACACTCCATTGGGAACTATAATGGCTGGTGTGCGTCAGTGAAAGGAGTGCCCTCTTGAGGTTGGTGGGTGTCACTTACTTTGGTACCTCTATGTCCTAGAGATAACAAGCTATGACATCATTCTCAGGATGGACTGGCTGGTTCCCTTCCGAGCCTTTATAGACTTCTATCGTCGTAGGGTGAGTTTGATGTCACCAGAGGGAGGAGAGTTTTTATACAAGGGTGAATGGGATGTTCAGGAGAGTCGAGCTGGACCAGATCATCATGGGCGAGGTGGAGTCATAGCCTAGATTGCGAGCTTATATCTGGATGATCAGGGGACTTGTCAGACAGATTTCCCCCCAGTTGTTGATCGTTTAAGGGATGTCTTCCCAGACGACTTTTCGGGTCTACCTACAGAGCGATAGGTGGATTTCACCATTGAGCATGTTCTAGGATCAGCACCAGTGTCCATTCCGCCTTATAGGATTGCTACACCAGAGTTTCAGAAGCACAAGAGGCAGTTAGAGGAGTTACAGGCAAAGGGTTTCATCTGACACAATACTTCTCCATGGGGATCGCTAGTCCTTTTTGCGAAAAATGCAGTAGGTACCCTCAGACTTTTCATGGATTATTTAAAGATGAACCAGTTGGCGGTTAAGAACCGACATCCCTTACCGAGGATTGATGATGTTTTTGATCAGCTTCATCGAGCACGAGTGTTCTCGAAGATTGACCTAAGATCCAGATATCATCAGCTGCATGTGAGACCATATGATATACCTCTCACGGCTTTTAGGAGTAGGTATGGTCTATATGTGTATACATTTATGCCGTTCGGACTGAACAACACGCCAGTAGTTTTCATGGCTCTGATGAATGGAGTGATCCATCCTTATCTGGATTCTTTTGTGGTAGTATTCATGTATGACATCTTGGTGTACTATCACAATTGACACGACCATGCCACCCATCATGAGATCATATTGAGTACACTGAATGATCATCACTATATTCTAAGATCTCAAAGTGCCACTTTTGGATAGACCAGATTCACTTCCTGGGACATATCATCTCAGAGGTTGGAGTTTCAGTAGACCCCGAGAAGGTGAGAGCAGTAGTTTCTTGGGATCATCCTAATAACGTGTTTAAGATATGGAGTTTCTTAGGGATGGTTGGTTACTACAGGAGTTTTATACAAGACTTCTCCCACTTAGCAGCGCCGTTTACGGGCTTGAATAAGAAGGGTGTGAAGTTCTTTTGGTCGGAAGCTTGTGAGGCATACTTTCAGGACCTGGAAGGAAGGTTGACATCAGCACCAATCCTAATACTTCTAGAGCTGGGGAAGAGGTATACAGTTTATTGTGATTCATCAGGTATTGGGCTGGGAGCAGTGCTGATGCAGGGCGATCGAGTTGTTGCGTATGTGTCTCAGCAGTTGAGACCACATGAGAGGAATTACCCGACAAATGATCTCGAGTTGGATATAGTTGTTCATGTGTTGCACTGTTGGAGACATTATCTATTGGGGGGAAATTTCTGGTTTTCAACGACCATAAAAGCCTCAAGTATATCTTTACACAGCGTGACCTGAACCTGAGGCAGAGAAGGTGGGTTTAATACCTTCAGTCCTTCGATTTTGAGCTTGCCTATACACCTGGTAAAGGTAATGTAGTAGCTGATGCACTAAGCAGAAAGACTCAGATACATGAAGTACAGAAGGCCAGTGGCGAGTGGAAGCTTATGTATTTGTTCTCTGAGATACATCTGGAGGTTCATGACAGTCAGGGGCAGGCTTATCTTTCATCTTTAGCTATGACTTCTACCCTCTTGGATAGAGTAAGGATGAGACAGCTATTTGATCCAGATGCCCTAGTTCTACTGGACTCGGTGACAGGTGGGGACCCTTCTCCTGGTTGGACGATAGGCGACGATGAGGTTTTTCGTTTCCATGGACGAGTATAGGTTCTAGGGGATATACGCAAGGAGATGATGCGAAAGTTTCATGCTTCAGCTTGGGAAGTTCATTCCAGGGTTACCAAGATGTACTGAGACTTGAGATGTCAGTACTGGTGGCCGGGTATGAATAGAGATGTAGCTGGTTTTGTTACGAGGTGTTCCACCTGTCAGTAGGTGAAGGCGGAGAATCAGAGACTAGCTGGGCTGTTACAGTAGTTACCCATTCCGGAGTGGAAATCGGAGGATGTCGCGATGGATTTCGTGACTGGTTTTCCAAGGACATCTCGTGGAAATGATGTCGTGTGAGTTGTTGTGGACAGACTCACGAAGGTAGCTCACTTTCTGCCGATCAAGGAGACCTTTAGCGTTGACGTGCTCAGAAGGCTGTATATCTGAGAGATCGTACGTCTTTATGGGGTCCCTCTTTATATTGTTTCTGATAGGGACGACTGCTTCGCATCTCATTTCTGGAAGAGTATTCAGAGGGCGCTGGGTACACAGGTGCTTCTGAGCACATCTTACCACCCTCAGACCGATGGCCAGTCAGAGTGTACGATACAGGTGCTAGAGGAAAAGCTGCGTTCATGCATCCTAGACTTTGGGGGCTCTTGGGAGAAGCATATACCCTTTGTTGATTTTTCCTATAAAAATAGATTCCACAAAACTGTCGATATGGCATCACACGAGGCTTTATATGGTAGGCCATGCCGATCACCTTCGTGCTGGTTAGAGGCAGGTGAGGCAGCTTTACTGGGGCCATAGCTCGTGCATGAGACATCTGAGCCGGTCCAGTTGATTCAGAAGCGGATGGCTACCACACAGTCTCATCATAAGTCTTATGTTGATCGCTACAGACAACCTTTGGAGTTCATGGTCGGGGATCAGGTTTTTCTACGTGTTTCGCCGAGGCTGGGACACAAGTGGATCAAGAGACAGGGTAACTCTTATCGCGTTATGTGGGTCCATTTGAGGTTCTGGAGAGAGTCGAGCTGGTTGCTTATCGGTTGTAGTTACCGCAGCCATACCGATCCATGCACTACGTCTTCCACGTATCCCAGTTGCTTCACTATCATTCAGACCCATCTCACGTCTTTCATCCTGAGGAGGTTGAGATGGAGGCAGATGCGTCCTTTGAATAGCATTTGATTCATATCGTTGACAAGAGAGCGATGGTTCTCTGAGTATGGTCAGTTACTATCGTACGAGTTCTATGGCAGCATGGCTGAGTGTAGGACGAGGCCTGGTAGAGGGAGGCTGACATACGTGCTCAGTGGCTGGAGTTTTTCATGGCTATATCTTCTCCACCTTTGGAAGGGTAGTTCGGATACGAATTTCTATAAGGGGGGATGTTTGTAAGAACCCGGTTCTTATCTTTGAGGTACGGGCTTCCTCTTTTCTCTTTTCCTTAAGTTTTTTTAATAAAATAAGGAAAATGGGGAAAAATCTTAAATTTTGGAAGTACACACCGTGTACTTTTTCCACACACAGTGTACTTATGGTCGTGTAGGGATGAGTACATGGGGTGTGTAGCCATGTCGGCGACAAAGGGTGTAAGAACCGACTACACACTGTGTAGTGGTCCTTTACACGCCATGTAGTCATTCGGCAGGCCAAACAGTAAGGCGGTTGAGTAGCCGCCAGCTGGGCAACAGTACACGCCGTGTACTCTGAAGTACATGCCGTGTACTCACGTCGACGAGTGAACATTATGGAGGTGCCGCCTGAGGAACAGTTAAATGAAGGAAGTACACGCCATGTACATAGAAGTACATGCCGTGTACTTTGTTTTTTTTTCTTAAATCAGGCAGTAGCCTCCCCTATTCATTGGGAAGGCTTAGAACCAGAGGAAGGAGCGGGAGTGGACGACCAGACCTTTGGAGATCCACTAATTGAGCGTCTGGAATCCGCTTCCGCCTCGAACGAACTCGTTGAAACTGCGCGGGTAAGCCCTCTCTTCTCTTAGTGTGTTGCTTACCAATTCTTCTCCTAACGGGAGTTATTTGAGGTTAAGCGAGTTTTGTTCTTTGTTAGATATACACCGTTCTTGGGAATTTCTGGAGTCGACGTTCGGGTATACCGCTCGTTGGCGTATAAGGTAGGTGTCTCGGTGTTTTTTCCAACTGTCGTGTGTTTTGTGCATTTTGTGCCACGAACCCAGGTTGGGGTGTCGTGTGGCAGAGGTCGTTTCTATATTAATCACCTAGAATTGATTAGGTATTTAATTATGTTATTAAAAGTGATGGTTGGGAACATTTCTTGGATCCGGAAACACCCTGGGGGTGTGTTCAACTGTTTAATCATTTGGCCAGGATACAAAGGGTATTCCTTAAAAGTAGTAAGTGTAGAATTGCCTCAAGAGAAATTTCTTGTTTACTGCATATTTACATGTTGGGAATGACCCGTTTACCTGTTAGCCTGAGGGAAGCGTTGTGGTTAGCCTATGGCTGTTGTTCTACTTAGCCTGTGGGAAACTTCTTCCATGCCTGTGGGTAGATGATTATGTGCCTGTGGGTGACACTATTTATTCATGTGGGCAATATCCGTGAGCCTGTGGGAAAATTCATGTGTTGGTTTTTCTTTACCCGAGGGTGCGAGTTTACGTGTCTATGGACATTTGTCTGTTTAACTAGAATATTCACTATAGTGGTATTTTAAATTAAATGATTAAAAATAATATGAAAATGGAAATATGACTGGTTAAGTTATTTACTGTTCAGTACATCTTACTTTGTTGCATTTTACTATTGCACACCATTGTTGCTTGCTTTCACGCAGTTGGGCACGAGCCTTTGGTGGGTTCCTACTGAGATATATTTCTCACACCCTATTTGGGTAACACTTTTCAGCCCAAACCGATTACATTGCTGCAGGTGTGGATAGGGGAAAGTGTCCCTATACAGGTACCTGACTGCTGCTGAGGAGTAGGAGGGAATGGGACCGAGTCTAGGCTCAAGATGCCACTGCCATCTGTTTTCCTTTGTTTCAATGTACTCTTCTTTCGGTTGTACTATATTGATGTATAACATGTTCTGGCTGTTTTCTTAGAACTTGAGACATGTAGCATCATTATTTATATACTGTTGGTTATATCCACTGCTGTTTTTTATTTCATTTTTGTATGTTTCACTACTTCCTCTATTTGTTTTATGTTTTATTTCGTATTCCGCTGCGCTACACTTTGACAAATGAGGGCATAGTTTCCCCACTATCAGACCTGGGCCCTCGCTGCTAGTCAGCAGCCTCTGGCGTTTGGGGAAATGCGCTTGAGGTCATGTGGAGAACTATGTTCGGGGCACCTGTTGAGTGGCACCCGGGTCCTGGACGTTACAGTTTCCTTCCCATTTTATACAATAATTAAAATATATTATTAATAGATTATTTATTAAAAATTATGTGATAAATAATAATAATTAATGTTATTAATTCTTCCACTATTTTATCAATCCTTAAAATCCATCACCGTTGAACATAGAATATCTAGTTACTCTGTCATTCTAGGGAAAAGGATCCATATTTTCTTTCATATAATCTAGATAGAGGCATTGAAAATTAGTTGAAATTATTTAGGTTGGAGGTATTTAAAACTTCATCCTTGCAACTCCTTTATCCATATAGTGAACTCTCTAATATATAACCCTTAAAATAGATTTCCTCAACACTTGCCTCTTAATTTTGATTGGAAAGATGGATTCCATTAAACCCAATTAATATTTAATTATGTCATCTAACTATCATAGTTTAGACTTCATGATAATTAAAAGTTCCTTCGACTGAGGCCGATCCAACACTTAAATAATGGGTTCATCTTAATTTACATGATGGAAGGCTTTATGAATTAATAATAACTTGAGGGAATTTTATTTATTATGAATAAATTATATATTTTTTATCGTTTACATAACTTTTTAATATTATGTGGAGTTTATTTAATTAATTAAATGGGTTGGATATAACACTAACAAAAAATACATTTATTTAAATTACATATTTTCACAATAATTCATTTATTTAAGTGATATCAATGATACATCAATAAAATAATAATTCATAATATATAAATAAATAAATAAATAATTTCATGGTTGTGTTCCTATATAACAGTTGATTTTTTAGACGATAATAAAACAACTTTTGACCTAAGGTAAAATTCCTTATGTCAGTATTAGCATTTGTTATTGAATTCCACCTGTACATCTATGTATCACTTGGGATGGAATCATTATGGTTTCATCTTGAATTGCCTACATGCACCTAGGGAACATCTATTAATTGAATGTATTTATAACTCACACATAGGTTAGAGTAACCCAAATATTGGATAATGGGGATTATATAAATAAATATGCACACATAGGTCCAAAATAATAATGGAAAAAGTGATACATGAAGACCATAAAGTTTAATTTAATAATAAATAATTACAAACCTGTGCAACAAATTAAATTAAATAATTCCAAAACATACATAGGTCACGTTGAAGCTTATGAACAATCATTCTCATGAAATGAATTTTAAAAAATGAAACCATTTAAAATCCATTTCATATTATTTATTTATTAATAAGATATCAAGTTTTCATTAATTAATTAATTAATCAATTAATTAATTACCATTCATCTTAATGACCATAAAAATTCATTTTGAGATATAAATCATTAATGGAATTTATGTAGAAAATATTTGAACCAATGATCACATATTTATTTAAATAAATTTATTGAACATTTAAAATTATTTAAAACCATTATTAAATTGAATATGTTTCAGTCAATAAAATAAGGTTTTATTACAACAATTGTAAATTTTATATAACTTAATTCCTTTAATAATTGAGAGACTACCTATTGTGTAATTTATAGTTAAACATTGTGTAACTCAGTTTCTATGTACCTAGAATACACGCTTGTGGTTAGACCATGTACCTCAGTTGGGCTACATGGAATGCACATGACATCTACACACCATGTATCTATCTTCCCATGTGTCTATGAAACCCGTCAAAGAACATGGAGTGTTCTTTAGTCACGAGTACATAACATGTAAAGGCCATCTAAATTTTGTGTATCTCTCATGATATGTGTATAATTAACTCATTTAATGTCTCTACTTGTTTTTCGGATCTGAGAAATGTGAGAATAAAAACCTTGTACACTATATACAAGCTATTTATATCATTAATTATTTGGGATTTCATTATCACATACTTTGACCACGTATATTGACCACACATATTATGTGAATTTTACATCTAACCCATGTAGACTATGTTGTGTGTATTCTACCTTCACACCATTCAGTTATACATTCTATGTTCTATGTTTTCCTTGTATTCACATAGTGTGCCATAAATGTATCCATTGTATTTTCTACTTGATGCATTGTGTATCCTGTGGCACAGCCCAATGTAGTGAACTAGGGTACACAGTGCGTAATCAGACTATATTATAGGTAATTCAATGCTATTCAGATGGATTCCTTGAAACATCCTAATGGAAACTCCAATTTTTCATCATATGTTCTGGTGTATAACAAATTTTTAATCCTGAATGAAGAAATTAAAATTTTGAAGTCATGTTAATTCAAATAATATTAAAGAAATAATAATATGAAACGAATAATTCAACAACTATTTCAATATAGATCAAAAATAAAATAAATAAATTTAAATTTAAAATATGACCTAGATCTGATATCACTTGTTGGTTTTGGGCAGAATGAAGGTTCCTTGGTGGGTTTTAAATTAAAATTTATTTTAATTTAGAGTTTCTTGAAACCCTAATATTGGATCTTGAATGTTAAATTTATAATTAATTTATTTATGAATAGATGAAATGATTACCTCATATTAGAATAATTTTTTTTCTATCTTTTTTGTTATTCAAAAAAACAATTTCAGAATACCTTTGTTTCTATTTAAGGATCTAAGTGTAGAAACCCTCAAATGGTGATCCACCCATGCTCCTTTGATCTCTAAGAAAATCCAATTTATTTCCAAGTTCTACTGTAGTGAATCAATATTCTTTTATTTATCATGTTGAGTGCTCCAAGATCTTGTAGGCTTGAATGATTTCTTCTCATTTTTTAGAGGAAGAGATGAGAAGTTCCAGATAGAGAGAGAGAGAGGGAGAGGTTAATTGTGTGAAATGATTCTCTATTCTCAATTTTTTACAAATACTACACAATAGAAATAATTATCTATTTCTAGAGATGGGGTCTAGGTAAAAATATTACTTAATTTTATGTGGTCTGTTAAATAATTTAATAATCTTTATTAAATCCCATTCCAGAATAATAATAATATTTTTGTTATTTTATGGAACATGTGCTAACTTTCCCAATAAAAAATATTACTTAACTATATTGTTAATTAATATTTTTCAACAAATGTGTTCTTGTTCTGTTCAAACTTCTAAACATTTATTTAATATCTAAATAAAAACTTTTTTCAAAAATAAATATTTTATCCACAAAAATATAGACAAATATTTATTAAATGTCCTAAAAATAAATATATATTTAATTCACAATCCATTGAATAAATATATTTTTTAAATCTATGCGATCGATAAAACATGAATAAAATTATTCCTTGATCTTGAGAATAATATTTTTTCCATTAATTAAATTAAAATGTATTTTATTCAAGATCAATGGAAATACATACTATGTAACCCTTAAGGATTATTTATTGTTGGCATTGGATGAGATTTCCTGAAGTCCAATATTACTACCTATAAATGGGCCAAGGCACCAATGATAAATAACATAATGTTTCAATGATAAAAACCACATACGAATCCTCACATTGTAATATAAATTATTTTCCTAAATATCCCATCATGAAGTAGGCACATCTGTGTCATCAACCTATATACTTTATACATATTTCTTTGACTATCTAATATAATCATCATTACACTATGGCCATGGATTTTAAAGTGATAGTCATATTTCAATTAAAGGGACAAGATATCAACTTCCATAAAGATGGAGGGGGGAATGCTTCATTGGATTATTAATTTACAATATTTCATTCATGGTTCACTCAACATTTCAAACTTCTCCAAGAACTGTTGTCATCATGGTTTTCAAAATATATCTTTGTGCAATAGTCATAAAATGAATTAATGATAATCTTAAAGTCTAAGGATTATTAACATGCTCTTAGATAGTAATATCAAATGAAACCAAAACATATGGAATTCATATTGGCATGTTTGTTCTCATAATCCCCCATCTTTGAGATTACAAAGTGTGATCTTCATTAAAAGATGCCTCGTCGTCTAATGATTAATCATACCTAATCATTTATATATTATTATAGTATTTTACCCAATTGTAGAATTATTCTTAAAAATATAATCACAATATTTCAAGTTCTCCATCATAGATGGAAAATGTTATGAACTTATCAATGTGATAGATACTCTAGGAAATTATCACATCAATGTTATGAATATAAACAATAAATATGTGATATAATAATGTCATTAATATTCACTCCTTTTAATATTCATGTAATATAAAGTATAAATTAGTTGGTTATATGGAACCAACTCCAAAAATAATCATATAGCTTTCAATTTTACATGGGATTAAATGTAATGTTTCTTGCCATCCCTACCTATTACATTTCTAGCTTTGGATGAAGTAGGTATTCAGAAGAGGATGATAGGAATTTTGGAGAAGTTTTTCTGATAAAGGCTGGATGTACATAAATTACACAACGTGTAACTGGAATACACGGTGTGACATTTGGTTTCACATCTTGTCTTGGAAGTTTCACAATGTGTAAACATAGTACAAGATGTGAAGAAGGGTTTCACTGTATATAATATATACAGGTTTAAAAATAAATAATAAAATTAAGGTTTGATTCGTTTTTATTAGTATCCACATCCCAGGGATTACACCACGTGAAAGGGGATTACACGTCATGTAATACCCTGATCCA
This sequence comes from Viscum album, assembly GCA_963277665.1. Classification (NCBI taxonomy): domain Eukaryota; kingdom Viridiplantae; phylum Streptophyta; class Magnoliopsida; order Santalales; family Viscaceae; genus Viscum; species Viscum album. The sequence goes on along the minus strand of OY728121.1, from coordinate 1,626,532,743 downwards.
GTGCAGTTTTAAAAAAATCAGCCAAAATTTTATTCACTTGGCCATTCTCTCTTATTTCTATCATTTTGGTTGAACCCTTAGCTCCCAGAGGTGTTATTCAATCGTATTTCCTCCATCCTTGATCATTTGATCCTGATGGATGCTCATTAGAAAATCATGGTTGATCGATTTTGAGTTATCTTCTATTTCTCATCTATTTTCTTCCATTCTTCTCATGAGGTTTCACTATGGTGGAGTTTCATTTGTTTGGGTTTTTGTATGGATTCCATTTTGATGGATCCATGGTGTGGAATAGGTTGATCCAATGTTCTTGTGTTGTGGTTGTGGTTCACGATCGTTCATTCTCACCCTTTGGTGTGTAGCAAGTTGAAAATCTTCCTTGACATAGGACTTCCATTGTTTCTCTTCATCTGTGCATCATGTGGGAGGGGTTACTTTTTATAATCTATGGGATATTTTTTTTCCTACTTAATAAAAGATAAATAATTGGCTAATTGAAATTTATATGGGTAAAAGGTGGTTTTTTCACATGATTTTACAACTTTTCTGTTATTGTGATATTTCATAATTTTTGGGCTTGATTCCCTACAGAAAATTACAGTCATTGGGGGGTTTTTTGAACTTGATATATGTTACAAGATTTTTGTGTTAGATGTGACTACTTGGTATCAACATAAAAGGGAAATTAGCTAACCACTTATAATTGGATAATAGAATTGGTTTCCCTAGTATTTTGATTTGTGTGATAACACCCCTAAATTAAAGTAGAATGTGATAAAATCCCATTTCTAAATCTATAAAAATAGATCATGATGTGTTTTGATGTGTTTTTTTACTTGTGGGTGATGGTATGTTGTTGCAATGGTTATGGGGTTGATAATTTGTGGGCCATGATTTTTGGTGGTGAGGTGATAGTTTGTGGGTTGTGCTTTTGGGACAGCGAGGTGATTGTTTGTGGGTCCTTATTTTGGGGTGGTGAGGTGATACTTTTTGCGCTGTGATTTTGGGGCAGCAAGGTGATGGAATGTTGAGTTTTTTTATTGAAATTTCTATCCTTGCACTACATGTCTGAGTAGTTATGGAATAAAAAAATTAAGGTTTAATTAATGTTTGAAACAGATGGGGTTGGTTGTGTTAAATGGAATGAAAAATGGTTAATGGATAACTAAATTGTGGATTGTGTGGTTATATGTGGTAGATGATAAGTAATAAAATGAATCGGTGTTAATCATGGATGAAATGTGAAGCTGCATTAGTTTATCAAGGCTCTTCAACTTCTGAAATGACTATTGCAAATAATAATAAATGCATTTAGAGGTAGCAACGAAAGTGAAGGTGATGTGAGTTGGTTAGTTTTTTTTGTAGATCCATAGGTTGGTCCTATGTGAATTTCTATATATATATATACACTGTCCATTCTTGTGATTTCTATATTCACCCAACTCACATTGAGCACTATGTTCTAACACCCTCATATTAACGTGGTGGTGTTTTCTTAACATCTGGTGGGAAGTACGGATGGCTATGTACCTACTCTTTCTAGCTCTATCTTGCGGGTGAGGATGGTATGGAATAGGGTGTGATGATCATAAGTCTATAAGTTCTCTAGATGGTGTTTTTGATGGCCAAGGTTTTTTTGGGTGAGATTTGATAGCCCAGGTGTTTGTGGGTGAGGTGATATGTGTCACAGGTGTCTTCGGGATGAGGTGTGATGGCCCAAGTGTTTTTTGGGAGAAACATGACCATGCTTGTTGGGTGGTAGCCCTTGTTTTTTTGGGTGAGATGTGCGTGGTCATGTTTGTGTGGTGGTGATCCCAGTTGTTTTTGGGAAAGGATTGTGGTGACTGTGCTTGTGGGGTGATGTGGTATATGGAAGAGATTGGAGTGGCATGACTTATGACTTTGGGTGTGAGAGTGGCATACCAGTGGGATAGAGGTGTTGGGTACCCTTATCTATGTGATCCCTATTATAATATATTTCTTGGTTTGAATTATTTAGTGAGTGTTCCTTATTGAGGATGGGATGGTTAGTATCCCTTGTTAAGTGTGGTTCGGTCCTACTTTTTTCTCAAAGTGGAATTATTATTCTTCTTTCACATGTGCATGAGTGACTTTATTTGTTCTACATAGTATAATAATATTATCTCCCTATATATATGAAACTATTTTTAGGTTTCTAGGAGGATTTTCAAGATCATGCTGGACCTTACTAGCTCAGATCCTTGATAGTTGTAGTGATGCTTTTTTAGCTTTACTTTTGGGTATTTACTTTGGATAATTTATTATATATGTATCAGTTTTGTTTATACATGCATTGTGGGATGTTTTTTGGTTTTATTATATATTTTTATTGGGGTTTTCTTTGAATGATTCATCTTATCTCCTGATATTGTTTCTTTAAAAGAGTAATTCCTCCCATATCATGTATTTTGTACACCCTTTGCGCTAGTTTCCAACCCGAGGCCTAATGAAGGTGAGAATCAATGGTCATTATCTCTCTTCCCTCATTGTTTTTTCTTTAGAGGGAGGGGGCCATGAAAGTGAGGAATTAAATGAGTGGATGAGATATATGGTAGAGTTTGGTGTTAGTAATAGTGAGGATTTCATGGGGTGGTATGGAAACAATGCCAGTTGACCTTACTGCATGACATAAGCCAGGGAAACAAGATAGGAAATGGGATTTAAGGGCCCCCCGTGATCCAGTGCACAAAATATGAACTTATTCAATGACCAAGTGATATAGACCAGATTGTAGGTTAGAGACCTAGTAAAGTCACATGAATCATAATTACTTTTGTTCTTATTTTAATTGGGTTGTTTTGGGAAATAGTAAATGGAAAAAATTAAATAAAATAGTTGAGATGAATCTTAATAAAATTGTATACTAATTGGTCTTAGGAAATCCTCCTTTACCTTTATATTATGGCTCCTGGTCATCATCTTTATGTGGTTATGGAAGTTAAAGTTCAGCAATATGATTTAGTTGGTCATCGTAGGGTTGATCTGGTTGACGGCGAGGATTAGTGGAAGAGGACATTCTGTGCTTTCCAATTTCATCCTTTGGGGAATTATGAGGGGAGTGTTTCATATGTAGAGATAGAGAGTTGGCTAGAGGTTCTTGAGATCATTTTCAGTTTTATCTATGCCCTAACAGAGTACTAGGACCCATTGGATGTTATTTTGATGTGTGGAGCTATGTGTTAGTGGTAGTTTCTGTATCATGGTGAGTGGAAGTAGGTAGACATTTTTTTATAACTTTCAGAAAGAGTTCTGAGCATATTTCCTTTCATCAACCATGAAGGTAGTGAAGAGATAGGAGCTTCTTTCTATTTAGTAGGGAATCATGTCAGTTCTGGAGCTAGGAATCAAGTTCAAAGACCTTCCCCATTTTCCGCAAATCATTTTCTAAATGATGGATCTTGTGATAGGATTCTTGAAGAGGTACTATGTCCTTCTATCTAGTATGTTGTTACTCCCTTTGTGTTTCTAATGTATTTGGAAGTTCAAAATAAGGTAGAGGTGATCTAAAAGATGAAATCATGAGGAGGTTTACCACAAGAGGGGATCCAGCATGGTTCTTTAAGGGGAATAGATTTTAGTGGAAGGCCTTAGGATCTAAGTATTTATAGGTTTAATCCACCAGGGAATCAACCATAGTATCTTCCTTTCCATCCTTCTAGTTCCAATGGTTTCCATGCTTTCCCTAAGATCTTTATGTCAGTGTGTTTTTGTTGTGGGGAATATCTCCATTTCCAAAACTAGTGCCCAGTCATCCATTGAGCTCATATTTGTGTAGGTGGACAGGTTCAGTAACATCTTCAGTAGTAGTTTCTTGTTAGTTCGTTTTAGCAGTAGGGGTTGTAGGCTTCTACTCCACTAAGGGGATATGGAGAAGGTAGAGGCTGACCATAGGGTGTTCCTCTTATTTAGGGACCATGAATCGAGAGTGTTCATGGATTTGGTCTCTATTATAGAGTTAGAGGAGTTGGGCGTGGTCAGTTCCTTGTGTTGGAGGTATCAATTCTAGAGGGGACATATATCTTCATAGGTGGGATCAATTTGTTTAGTACTATTGTTTGTGCCTTGTTTGATTCAAGAGATTCATACACATTTTTAGAGCCCACTCTATGTCATCCTATAGGACTAGAAATAAATAGGTTAAATTTTCCCCTGGTGTTTATTACGCATGTCGGAGGCCAGAAAAATGTTTTTAATGTGTATTGAGGGTGTAGAATGATGATGGGAATGCATCGGTCCCATGGGGATCTTTTCATACTACAGATTCATTCATATGATGTCATCCTCAAAATGGAATAGGTGTATTCTGTATGTGATTTTATAAACTAATTCTATAGAAGATCCATTTTTTCAAATGAGGATGGACAGACTATGTTCTATGTAGACAGGTAGATTTTTTTAAGGGAATTCAGTGTGTGGAACCTCTTTTTTCATTATTCATTGAGTTGTTGATGGAGATTATAGGTGATGAGATGGGGTAGGTTTCCCATGTCATTATGAAGTTCATGGGTGTTTTCCTAAGGAGGTTGTGACACTGACCCCTCAATGTGATGTTGAGTTCTGGATAGACTTGCATCGTAGTGCTTTTCCAATTTCAATAGCTCCTTATCGAATGACAACTTATGAGTTGCGGGAGTAGAGGATTATGATAGATTATCTGATGAATAATATTTTTATCTAGCCCCGTTTGTCACAATGGGTTGATCTAGTTTTGTTCTCTAAGAAGGTAGATGGTTGTCTAAGTTTGTTTATAGAATTACATAGTTCAAATTAGGTGACTTTCATAAATCATTATCCTCTTCTAAGGATATATGATATTCTCGAACATCTAAGGGGGTGATTTGGTTTTCTAAGATTGGTCTTCTATTTGGATATCACTAGTTGAGGGCGAAGGAGGGTGATATATCGAAGACTACCTTCATGTGTAGGTATAGGCATGTTGAGTTTTTATTCATGTTGTTCGATGTTATGAACGCACTAGCTATGTTCATGGGGCATATGAACTCTATGTTCCATGATTTTATGGACCGGTTCATCATCATATTTCTCAATGATATATTAATATAATCAAAATATAAGTATCTTTATAAGCATCCCATAAATTTAGTTCATTTTCATTGATGCCACCAGTTCTATGGAAATTTTTCTAAGTGTATGTTTTGGACAAAAGATGTTCATTTATAAAGGCATGTGGTGTCTTATAAGGGTGTTTTAGAAGACCCTTCAAGGGATGAAGTGGTTTTTTCATTAGTATCACCCAAGAATGTGGAAGAGGATTGTTGTTTCCTTGGTCTTACAGGCTATTATCATATGCTTTTAGATGATTTATCATGATTCTCAACCCCGTTGACAGATTTAACCAGGAAATACCATTATTTTTTGAGAGTTTTCAATTCTAGGTAGCATTTTGTTACCAAAAGGGTATGTTAGTTAGTGCTCTAGTGATTAAGCTACTGGAGGAGAGTGTGTTTTGAGGTTTTTTGTGGAAATTCCCATCTATTCTTGGGATGTGTGATGATACAAAATAAGGTATTGATTTCATATGGGTCTAGGAAGTTATTACCTCACAAATTCAACTATAAAACCCATGATCTAAAGCTAGCATCAGTTTTATTTGTAATGAATTTTTGGCAACATTACCTCATAGGGGATTGCTTTGTGGACTTTATGGATCATAAGAGACTGAAGTATATCTTTTCTCATCATGATATAAACATTTTATACCATAGGTGGATGGATTTTCTTGAGGATTATTATTTTGAAAAATCCTATACCTTCGGAAATGGTAATATTGTGTCGGAAGCTTTGAGAAAGAATTTGTGGAAGGGTTCTGTTCTGGAATCTGAGTATTCTTGGGTAATAATAGAGGATCTAGAATCCATGAACATAGATGAAAGATTATATTGTGGTTGAGTCTATTTTGTTAGACTATGTTGTAGTATTCTTTGATGCATCAGGTGGAGGAGTCTTAGTGGGGAGACTCAAAGATAGAGGTGATGCATGATCATGTTGGCTATGGTGATTCTCTGAAGGGATGGTCTGAGGATGGTTGGAACATGATTTTGTTTCATGATGGTTTTGTGTTTTGGTACCAATTTGAAATTGAGTTCTTCTTGAGTTTCATAACTAACCTTTGGAAGTACACCCATTAATTTCCAATTTTCATTATGTCTTGATGAAATAGTTTTGGTGGCCATGAATGAAATGGGAAGTGGAAGAGTTAGTGGAAAAATGTGTTGTTTTCCAACATGTAATGGTTGAGAATCATGTTCTTGGTGGGTTCTGTTAGGATGGTATGACTCTGATTATGATATACTCTGTAATACCAAATGTAGGATCGAAATCAGAATGAGATTCTCAGAAACAATAGGGGGGGGGGGGTGAATTGTACCTTTTAAAAATTCCCTAAGGAAATTTTTAGGATGGTTATGTTTAACAAAGTTAAACAAGATAATTCACATGACCTCTATAAGTTCTAAATACTTACTAGATTCCGAAAAAGTGATTCAAGAAATAAAACATAAAAATAGTTACAAATATTAGGATTCTACCTTAAAGCATACAGAGTCTAACTAAATCAGAGTACGAGTAATGAAGTATAATAAAGTTATACTTTCCATAGAAATTTAAAATGCAGTAGAAAAATAGGTAGTAAAACTACAAGTAACAAAAAATAACTCTTTTAACCCAAAAAGAAGGGTATCCAACAACCTTGGATAAAGGTCCCTTGATTTATACTTTCATGAAAGTATGTCTTACCCACACTAGGGTAAGCCCTCGATGTGAAGATCGAAGTCTATCTTGCTATCCCCACAAGACCTCAACTATCAGGTAGTCGGTACCTCTATCTTCCTTAGCAAGGAATCACTCAACATCATGGTGTTGAAACCTCTGTCTTCCTATCCCTAGAAGCCCTCAATTATAATCAGTAATAATCGGAGTCCCACGAAGAAAGTATGCAGAAGGAATAGTTTGAACAAGCTATTCAAACTTTCTACATGAATCTTTGAGGGTTAATAAGAGACTCTCTCTCTAGAAATCGCTTGAACAACATGTAAGAAAAAGTTGTGTCAAAGTTGTAGATTCTTTTCCAATGAGCTCTTATTTATAGGTGAAGCTCCAACTGTCAACTCCCTCCTCCAACGATCATATTTCTCCTTGAATTTTGGAGGGACCTGTACATAAGTCACTCAACCAACGGTTAGTTAATAACTGAAATCACGACATCATTTTGTAATGAAACAAGTGTGAACATAAGTATAACTGATGTTTGGAAAGTGAGCAAATAAAAGTTTCTGAGTCTAACCAAAATAAAATTTGGGGTGTATAATAAAGAGATATTCAGATTCTGTTTTTGTTGGAATTCAGAACTGGAATTCTGTAGAAATTCGGAATCTGAATTTCAAAGAAATTCAGAGTCTTGTTTCACCAGTATTCCAAACCAGAACTTACGAAGTTCGAAGTCAGAGTTCATGGAAATTCGAAGTTAGAACTCAAAAGAGATCGGAGTATGAATTCAGGGAACTTAGAGTCAGAACATGGATAAGTTTGTAATTTTAATTCGGAGTTGAACTACATGATAGCTCGTATTTTGAATTCAGAGTCGAACTACATAAGTGTTCGTATCTAGAATTCATATTTGAACTTCATGAGAGTTTGTATCCATAATTCAGAATATAACTTCATTTGAGTTTGTATCCAGAATTCGGAGTAGAACTTCATTAGAGTTTGTATCCAGAATTTGGAGTGGAACTTCATTAGAGTTCGTATCCAGAATTCAGACTGGAACTTCATTAGAGTTCGTATCCAGAATTCAGAATGGAACTTTATTAGAGTTCGTATCCATAATTCAGAATGGAAATTTATTAGAGTTTGTATCTAGAATTCGGATCTTAAAACAGAATGCTTCATATCTAGGTATTATATGATCCTGAGGTTTTAGGTATGAATCTGATTTTTATACTTATGAAAAATATTTATATGAGCAATGAAAATATGATAGGTTAAATTCGTTTGGGAAGTAAATTCTCCTTATAAAAGTAAATTATATATTTTCTTAAGTGTAAGGTTTTTGTGATTTTAAAAACATGAAGGAATGGAAAAGTCATTAGAAAAACCTTATTGACTTAACAATATCCCCCTTTTGGAAAGCACAAACAACCTTTCGAAAAATAAATATAAGGACATAGAAAAATTTCTTTAGACTTTGAAATTAAATATTATCTCCCTTTGTTCATGGATGATGGTGAATACAACTAACTACCCCTTAGGCATTGGAACTCTAAGGATTGTATTCTAGATTTCCGGAATGGAGATTTCATTATCATGGCAATGAAAATCTTCGTAATGAAAAACTCCCCTTACTTAAGGATAGTTCTTATAAATTTTTCTCCCTTTTAGAATTTTTCTTCTCATCTTTGAGTAGTTCTTTTTCCTTCTCCCCTTTGTGATTTTCAAAAAGAATTTTAGGGAATGGAAAAGTAATAAAGTAACTGAAACATTATTACATAAAAATAAAAGATACAACTAACCAAATATTTCATTATAGTAGAAAAAGTTTTTACAAGGAATGAAATTACAACAAAAAATCAGATTGGTCTATTTGTCTTCCTTTTCCTTGGGGATTAATTTCTTCAATAGGGTTTTCAGATTCTTCAGATCTTTCTGGTCCTCCTCAGCTTGTTTTTCTAAGGATTTAATCCTTTCTTCATAAGCCTTCAGGGCCTTAGATTGTGGTTTAATAATTTAATCCTACTTTACATGATTCTCTTCGATCTCAATCTTGAGATCTCTTTCCCCTTTCCAGTTTTGAGAAAATGAGTTGATCTTTCCATTCATATCCCTCACTTATTGATTCCAAGAATTTTTCTCAAGGATCAGCTTCTCCTGAAGATCCTTCACTTTGGAATCATTGGTATCAAAAGCTTCTTTAACATCATTTTGAAATTCATCAAACTCTTCCATGTCTTCATAAATTTTCATAGACCATAGAGTGATTTAGCTGTAAGATTTTCTATGAACATCATAATTGATACGAAAATTTCTATGGTTAGACTCAATCTTCACACACTTATCCATCACCATGCATATAGAATCTGACTTCTGATTTAGGCTATGTTGAATCATCTTGCATCTGGAGTCTATGGCGGGAAATATCGGAATGGTGTCCACCAGCTTCTTCAAAGACTCAACAACAAAATCATGAAACAGTGCTGATGATTCCGAATAAGACACCATGCTTGGGGATTGTTGTTCTTAAATTTCCACCAACTTTCTTTTTGAAGATCCAGCAACATCCTTCTTCCTTTTTATATCTTTGGTTGGGGTGTCTATAAGCACATTATTACCCTTATCAACTTTCAGAATTGGTTCTTCATCAGGAGATTCTTCCTCACATTCAGATAGTTGAACTATCTTATCTTTATCATGTTTCTCCTTCTATGTTCCTTCCTCAAGATAGTGCTTTTCAAAGGTTTCTACCTCAGATAATTCATTTTATTTTTCTTATTCCTTGTCTTCATCTTCCTTTGCTTTTTCCTCACATCCCTTTTACTAGAGTGACATGCTTTGAGGACTCAGCCTCAGATGTTCAGAGTGGTAGTTTCTCTGATAGGTTTTCCTTCTCTTGATAATACTCAATGTGCTTAATCAAGTCATCCAGATCACCACTTACTTCTTCTACTACTTCTTCTTCTACTTATTCACCAGCTCCTTTCTCTACTTCTTCAACTACCACTTTCCCTTTATAATTTTCCGGAGTGAAGTAATTTTTTCCAGGAGTCTCTGGTAAAGGCTCAACCAGAAAGGTTTCCGGTATAAGAATATTATGAGAGACTATTTTTATGTCTCTTAAAAGAGATTTTACAACATCATCTTCAGACATCTTATTCTTCATCTTCTTTTCTTTTTCCTAGTTCTCTAACTCATCCGCAGCTTTTTCTCTTAAAGCCTTAGCCTCAGCAGGGTCCAATCTAAACTATGGATCCCCTTATTTATTTTTCTCCTTATCTTCCATCCATTTAGATGCCACCTCATCTGGATATGATTTCTGTTTCTTCAGCTTGGGAGGTGTGGATTGGGTTTCCTTAGCTTAGGGGGTCTTGTCTTTAGCAACCAATTCTTTCAATTTCCACTTATTAGCAACCTTCTTCATTGGCTCAGCTTTCTCCACATTTTTCAGATTGGTTTCAGCCTCTTCCTCTGGAAAATTATAAAACTCTCATGTTTCCTTGGAATAGGCCATATTCATCCTTTTCAAGGTATCATCACTAACATGCATATCCTTGCAATTCCGAGCCTTAGACATACATGGAATCTTGAAAGAACCCAGACACCAAACTATCAGATTTGATAGTAAGGAAAGGGTACATGATGATTTGAGCTCTCAAATATCTCTCCTTGATGTTCTTTATTGTCACAAGAACATGCCTCATCAGATTCATTTTTCTTAGATTCACCAAGAAGTCTAAGAAATATATATCACTTTTCTCCAGGGTATCATTGTCACCATTTCTTAGAACTAAGAAACCTTGTACCCACAACTGAAGAATCCGATTATTAGGAGATAAGTGTGAAATCTTGGATGTCTTTACATCATGAATCCCAATACTCTCCAAGGCGTTCACCTTAACAAAACTGCCTTGTAAATCCGAATGTTTATGTGAGAAAAATTTAGCTTCTCCATCATATGTCAATCCTACCAAGCTTGCTGCCTTGGTGTAAGTAAGTTTGTAAGTCTTCCCATAAGGCTTGAAAGAAAAGTTTTCTCTTACCTCTTCCTCATAGAAGCATGATGATTCATAGAACTCTATAAGAAATTTTGGGTAGACCATATCTTGAACACTTGTCTTAGATACGCATACATTATTCCACCCATTCAACTTGATGTTCTTAGAGATGATAGAATCATACTTGTAAAAGTACAGATGGACCATCCATTCTCTGTATATTTTCCATTTTGAGTTAGGCTTCATGGAAGGAATTTCTTGAGAGGAGGATTCTACAGACATTCAGAATGGAGGAGTACTGAAGATTCATAACGAGATTTAAGAACTGAGTGAGTGCTTCAGGACGCGAGAGAATGAAGATTGATGTGGGACACAAATGGGGGTGCCCTTTATATAGGCGATGGTGCTGACCTTTGAACTTCCAAAACCAATCTAACAGTTGAAAAACACTCTGATCTGATCTGACGGTTTAAAACATACCTATAAGGAAATCTTGAATACAATCTTTTGAGGTTTTAAAAACATTCGTATTTAAGAAAAAACTAATCTGAGAAATTTTATAAGAGAAAGAAATTACCAGCAACTAAAAATTACTATGAAAACATGAGTAAAGAAATCATGCCTTTCGAATTGACTAAAAATTTTATTCGTAATAGTTAATATTCTTCTTGAAAGAAATTTGACTACGAAAAACTCGTTACGAGTTTTTTTTTTACAAAAGCTTTGAGTACCAAAAATCTAGTAAAAAAAGTATGAGTATGAAAATTCCTATTATGAAAATTCTCATTAAGAAAATTTCATTAAGAAAATTTCATTACAAAGATTTCAGTATGAAAACTTCATTTTGAAAATTTCCAGTATGAAAACTTCATTACAAAAATTTACAGTATGAAAACTTCATTAAGAAAGTTTCCAGTATGAAAATTTCATTTTAAAAGCTTCCAGTACAAAAATTTCATTACAAAAGTTTCGATTCCAGATAATTTTGAAAGTCTCATAATGAATTTTTTTTAAAAGAGTCATTATGAAAAATTTTGAAATACTCATTATGAAAAATTTTAAAGACTCATTATGAAAAATTTTAAAGATTTATTATGAAGAAATTTAAAGGCAAACAAACAAATTTACTCCCCCTATGAAAAAGAGTTTATTACTGTAAGGATAATGGTTCAACTAGAAGTTAATGAAGTTATATTACCTCATGGTTATCATTCCTAACTTCTGTTTAATGTATTAAAATCTATCAGAGAGTAAAGATTTTTTGAAAATGTCAGCAAGTTGATCTTAGATTCTGATAAACTGAAGAATGATATCTTCTTTTTGTGTGTGATCCCTAAGAAAGTGATGCCTAATATCTATGTGTTTTGCACGAGAGTGATATGCAGTGTTTTTACTAAGGGCAATGGAACTTGTGTTATCACACAAAATTTGAGTCTTAGTGAATCTCAAGCCATAATCTGTGAGTGTGTGTTGCATCCACAACACTTGAGCACAACAACTTCCAGCTGATACATATTCAGCTTCAGTAGTGGAGAGTGCTACAGAATGTTGTTTCTTGCAAGACCAAGAGACTAATGAATCTCCTAATAAATGAAATTTTACTGATGTACATTTTCTATCCATTTAACATCTACAAAAGACAGCATCTAAAAAGATTTTTAAAACAAAATCACTTCTAGAAGTATAAAATAGTCTTAAATCTGTGGTTCCCTTTATGTAGTGAAAGAAATCTTTTCACTGCCCTTAAATGAGATTCCTTAGGATTGGATTGATATCTTGTACATAAGAATACTTAAAACATCAAGTCTGGTCGACTAGATGTCAAGTTAAGTGACTTCCTATCATACCACTAAAAGATGTTTGATCTACTAGTTTCCTAGATTCATTAAGATTAAGTGTGTTTCAGGTACCAATTGGAGTACATACACTATTAGTGTTTTCATAACCATACTTTTTGAGACAATCTTTAATATACTTTTGTTAGGATATTTAGATTCCTTCTGGTTTTTTAGAAATTTGAAAACCAAGGAAAAATGTTAACTCACCCATCATACTCATTTAAAACTCATTTTTCATTAGATCTGCAAAGGAATCAGTTAAAGATTGCTGAGTTGAACCAAATATAATGCCATCAACATAAATTTGAACAATCAAAACATTTTTATTATCTTTCTTTATAAAAATGGTTGGATCTGCATTTCCCTTAACATAGTTATTTTGAATCAAAAATCATGTAAGTCTATCATACCATGATTGAGGGGCTTGTTTAAGGCCATACAAAGATTTGGTAAGTCTAAAAATATGATCAGGATGTTTTGTGTCTTCAAATCCAGGAGGTTGTTCAACAAAAACTTCCTCTTGAACATAAACATTAAGGAAACACGATTTCATATCCATTTGAAAAATTTTGAAATTGAAGAATGCTGCAGAGGAAAGTAGAATATAAATAGATTCAAGTCAAGCTACTGGAGAATAGGTTTCTTCATAGTCTATTCCTTCTTGTTGATTATATCCTTTTGCAACCAATCTAGATTTATTTCTTACGATGATTCCATTTTCATCACACTTATTTATGAAGACCCATTTTACTATAATTATAGAAGTTTCCTTATGTATTTCAACCAAGGTCCAGACTTTATTCCATTCAAATTCATTTAGTTTATCTTGCATGGCTTTAATCTAATCATCATAATCAAAATCTTCATCAGTGCTTTTTGGTTCTAATTGGGAAAGGAATGCTAGATGTTCAACTTCATTTCTTAAGGAACTTCTAGTCCTTATGGGTTGATTCACATCACCAATGATACTATCACTAGGATTATTCTTTAGAAATGTCTGGTTTGGGTTTTGTAAAACCTGTTCATCAACATAGGGTAGGAAATCTTCTTGGGTAAATGTTTCAGAAGTATCTTCTTGAACATTTTCCATATCAGAAGGATTTTCTATCAAAGGTTGATAATCAGTTTTTGAAAACACATCCGAAGATGTAGGTTTAGGTTGTTTAAAACCAAAAGGATCAGTTTCATCAAATTTAACATGTACTGTCTCTTCAACAGTATAAGTGTTTTTTTTGAAAACTCTATAAGCCTTAGAGGTTGTGGAGTAGCCTATGAAAATTCCTTCATCAGATTTTGGTGCATATTTGTGTAAGTTATCTTTAGTATTCAGAATGGATACCTTGCATCCAAAAACCTTAAAGTAGGAAAGTCTATATTTTCTACCATTCCATAAATCATAAAGATTTTTATTAAGAAACCGTCTAATTAAAACTTGATTTATAGTATAAAAAGCAGTACTTATAGATTCAGCCCAAAAATTTTTAGCTATAAAATACTCACTAAACATGGTTCTAGTTATCTCTTGAAGAATTATATTTCTTATTTTAACAACACCATTTTATTGAGGTGATCTGGGTGATGAAAAGTTGTGAGTAATACATTTTCTACTACAAAAAGTTTCAAAATCAGAATTTTGAAATTCTCTTCCATGATCACTATGATTATTTTTCCATGAAAGGTTTTTCTCATTTTTAACTTGGGCTCTAAAAAATTTGAAATAAGAAAAAACCTTCATATTTATTTACTATAAAATAGACCCATGTAAATCTAGTGTAATCATCAACCAAGACAAATACATAATACTTTCCCTCAATGCTTCCAGTTTGTGTTGGTCCAAAAAGATCCATGTCCACCAACTGTATTGCATCATTTGTTGAGACATCAACGATTGATTTAAAACTTGATTTATGTTTATTTCCATATTGACAAGGTTCACAGACTTTTGAAGAATCAAGTCTATGCTCTGTTAGATCCTTGACTAAACCTTTCTTAGAGAGTTTTCATAAGTTCCCAAGGTTACAGTGTCCTATCCTTCAATGCCACAACCAAGAATGATCTTCAATTGCACTAAGGAAAGGTAAGTCTTGTATCCTAAGGTCTTCTATGTTTAGTGTGTAAACATTCTCTTTCCTATGGGCATAAAGAATAAATTTTTCCGTTGAATTGTGTACTAAGAACTTATCATTCCTAAAATTCACAAGGTATCCTTCATCACATAATTGACTTATGCTGATGAGGTTGTTATTAAGACCTTTAACAAAGAAAATGTTTGAAATTAAAGGTTTTCCAAGAATAATGGTGTTACCTATGCCAATAATTTCTCCCTGAGCATTATCTCCGAAAGTTACTTTTCCTCCATTCATCTTGATAATCTTTTCGAAATAGACTTTGTGACCTTTCATATTTCAGGATCATCTACTATCCATGTACCATGTATTGTTGTTGAACTTTCCCTATTTTCCTAAAAATAAGAAAAATTTAGGTTTTCTTAATCCAGACTTGATTGGATCCGGAAATGTCAGAAAGAAAAATTTTGGGTACCCACATCTTCTTAGAAAAATATTCCTTATGAAATCCTAAAGATTGGGTTTTATTTAATGAAAAATTCTTTGCCCAGTGACCACCACATTGACACTTTGTACAAAATGGGGCACTTTTAGGAACAAAGTAGTTGTTACTAAAAATAGGTTTAGAACTTCTATAACCAAAACCCGAAGTATTCCTTGGAGGTCGAATTTGTGAATACATTTTATCAAAATTTTCCTTACCTAGGGTAAAGTTTGAAAAACACTTCCTCAAAGAAAATATTTCAGATTTGAGTTTAATAACAAGGTTCTTATCTACAAAAACATTTGAACTAGAGCTAGGCTCAAAATCCTCTTTCTTAGACATTACATTTTCTAGTTCTTTTGAATGTTTATTCTTCTCAGAACTTACTTCCTCAAGATTTTTTGAAATACATTCAAAATCATCATTATTCATATCAAGATATTTAGAAAGGTCTGATATTTCCTTAGTAATAATATTATTCCTAGAGTTTTACTTATCATGATTTTTCATGAGTTTTGAGTTCTCAATATCAAGAAGTTTAGAAAACCTAGAAAATTCTTCATAGGTAAGTAAAGTATTTTCTTCATCAGAAGAATATTATTCATCAGAAGAGTTGTAATATTTTCTATCATTAGCATTTAAAGAAATATTGGTCAATGATTCAGTATTGTGTACCTTATCCATCAATAAATTATTACCAATAGGTATCATGGATATAAGACCAATATTCTTCTGTCTAGAAGATTCATAATCTGATGATTCATCTGAAGAGTAACCACCACTGGAACTCTAGGTGTCATTTTCTTTCAGAACTTTCTTAGTTGTGGACTTGAAATACTTTATTCTGTACCTTCCAGAATGCCTCTCTTTTCTCTCTTTTATTTTGACCACAGGGAAATTAGGTCTTATGTGTCCAGCTCTCTTACATTCATAGCTTGTGACATCTAAATATTTCTTATCATTACTTTCCTTCTTCTTATACTTGGATTGGAAATTTCTCTGTCCAGTTTTCTTTTTCATTCTTCGAGCAAGATTAGCTAACTCATTTTTTGAGATGTCACTCTCACTAGATTCTGATTGGATAATAAACTTCTTAGATTTGGGTCTACTAACTCTCTTTGGAGTCTTAGCTTTCATGTGATTTAAAGTTATAGTAAAAGCAATACTACCATTACCATTCATCTTCTTCATGTTGTCAGCATCTCTCTTCATTCTGGGCTCACATTGAAGAAGAGTTCCAAATAGTTCATCAAGAGATATTTGAATAACCTTTCTGTTCTCATCAATTGTATTCCTCATTGATTCCCTATTATTCAGCATTATATCTATGATCTTTTCAACAAGAGCTTCATCATCAAAACCATTCTCTACCATAGATTGAAAACTATTCACGATGGTCATGAATCTCTATTTCACCTTACAAATTGGTTCTCCATAAGGAAAATTAAAACCATGATACTCATCTCTTAGCATGTCTCTTCTAGTCTCAATCACTTTAGATGTACCAAAATGTGTAACATAATGTTTATTTAATATATAGTTATCTATATCACAAGAAGAAATTTGGCTATATATGTTCCAAGCCATTGAACAAAGTAAATTATTGCTTACCTTATACTTGAGTTGGTATTCATGTTTTTCTTGATTAGTAAAAGCACTAACCTATTTATCAGGAATTTTGTATCCACCGGTAAGCATGAAAAAATTATCTTCCCCAGTATTGATAATGAAAGTCTTCATGCGATCTCTCCAATATTCACAATCATTACCATCAAATATTGGTGATCTGGTAGGATATAAGTTTTCAATATAACCAAAAATTAAACCCACCATCCATAAGGAAGACATTGGCACACAAACTAATTAAAAGTATAAGTCTATAAATAAGAGAAAATATTCTAAGAAAGAAAAATTGTAACTCTAAGTATAAGTGGATCCAAACTATGATTCCGTAAAATATGAATCCAAAAAGTATGAATCTGAATATATGAATTCAAGAATTTTCTTCTGAATCTAATAAGGAGATTATTTAAGATTGAACCAAATCTCTGACAAGAAATTGTTAAATTGGTACAGGGTTTGAGTTCACCTACTCTAATACCAATTGTTAGGATGGTATGACTATGAGTATGATATACTCTATGATACCAAATGTAGGATCAAAATAAGAATAATATTCTTAGATACAAGAGGAGGGGTGAGTGGTACCTTTTAAAAATTCTCTAAGGAAATTTTTAGGATGGTTATTTTTAACAAAGTTAAAAAAATAATTCACAAGACCTCTATATATTCTAAAGACATGATAGATTCTAGAAAAGTGATTTCTGAAATGAAACTAAACAAAAGTTAAAAAGATTAAGATTCTACCTTAAAGCGTATAGAATCTAACTAAATCAGAGTACAATTAAAGAAGTATAAGAATGGTATACTTTCCTTATAAATAGAAAATGTTGTGGAAAAACATGCAGTAAAACTACAAGTAACAAACAATAACTCTTTTAACCCAAAGAGAAGGGTACCCGCCAACCTTGGATAAAGGTCCATTGATTTATACTTTCAAGAAAGTCTTTCTTACCCACACCAGGGTAAGCCCTCGATACAAAGATCAGAGTCTGTCTTTTTATCCCCACAAGACCTCAACTATTATGTATTTGGCACCTTTGTCTACCTTATCAAGGAAGACCTCAACTTAAAGGTGTTGGAACCTCTGTCTTCCTATACAAGGAAGCCCTTGATTGTAATCAACAAGAATTGAAGTCGCACAAAGCATGTCTGCACAAGGCAATGTTTGAACATGTTGTTCCAAATTTCTGCATGAATCTTTGAGAGTTAATAAGAGCCTCTCTCTCTCTATAAATCACTTCAACACCATGTAAGCACAAGTTTTTTCAAAGTTGTAGCTTTTTTTCCAATGAGCTCCTATTTATAGGCGAAGCTCCAACGGTCGGATCCCTCCTCCAACGGTCATATTTCTCCTTGAATTTAAGAGGGACCTGTACACATATCACTCAACCAATAGTTAGTTAATAACTAAAAGAATGAAATCATTTTGTAATTGAAGAAGTGTTAACATAGGTAAAACTGATGTTTGGAATGTGATCAAATAAAAGGTTCGGAGTCTAACCAAAATGGAATTTAGAGTCTATAATAAAGAGATATTTGGATTCTATTTTTGTAGGAATTAAGAACCTGAATTCTTGTGAAATTTGGAGTCTGAATTTCAAGGAAATTCGGATTCTGGTTTCACCAGTAATTGGAACCAGAACATACAAATTTCGAAGTCAGAGTTTATGGAAATTTGGAGTCAGAACTCATAAGTGTTCGGCGTCTGAAATCATATAACTCGGAGTATGAACTTGGATAATTATTTAATCAGAATTCGGAGTCGCAGTACATGATAGTTTGTATTTTGAATTCGGAGTCGAACTACACGAGAGTTCATATCCAGAATTATGAGTCAAACTTCATGACAGTTCGTATCCATAATTCGGAATATAACTTTATTAGAGTTCGTATCTAGAATTTTGAGTGGAACTTAATTACAGTTCGTATCCATAATTCGGAGTGGAACTTCATTAGAGTTCGTATCTAGAATTCAAAATGAAACTTCATTAGAGTTTGTATCCAGAATTTGGAATGGAACTTTATTAGAGTTCGTATCTAGAATTCGGAATGGAACATTATTAGAGTTCGTATCCAGAATTCGGATCCTAAAATAGAATGATTCATATCTATGTATTATATGATCCAGAGGTTTTAAGTATGAATCCAGTTTTTATACTTGAGAAAAATATTGATATAAACAATGAAAATATGATAGGGGTAAATTCCTTTGGGAAGGAAATTTTCCTTATAGAAGTAAAATATATATTTTCTTAAGTATAAGGTGTTTGTGATTTTCAAAACAAGAAGGAATGGAAAATTCATAAGAAAAACCTTATTGACTCAATAGTTTCTTATATCCCATGGATGATTCTGAGTGGAAATAAAATGATATATTTAGGGATTTCATCACAAGATTACCTAGATCTCACTTCCCTTTAAAAGTGATTGATAATAAAAAATTAATTTTTAGATGATTTTATCTAAGTGAGAGTGGATCAATTGATGAAATCAAACCACTTCATAGTGCTTAAGGAGTCCAGCATAGTGGATTCTTTCGATAAGAAGTAAGTGGATGAGGTGTTGTTTTTCATGGAATAATGAGGTTCATTGCCTTTCATCGGGACACACATTTTACCTCTTGCGTTTGAAGGGAATTACAGCATGATTTTGGTACTCAGTTATGCCTCAACACTTCTTTCCACCCACAAATAGAAGGGAAGACGAAATGAACTTTGCATACATTGGAGGATATGTTACGAGAATGTGTCTTGTACTTTGATGGATCTTGGGTATGAAACCAATTTTTGGTATAGTTTTCTTAATAATAAATATTAATCTTCCATTGGCATGGACTCGTTTGAGGTTTCGTAGGGGATACCATGTTGTTCTCTATTATTTTGGATAGTGGTTGGGGAGATAGCTGTTCTTGGTCCTGATGTGCTGTAGATCCTGAAAGATAATGTTTATTTTATTTTTGAGACGATGAAATATTTAAAGGATAAGAAGAAGTCTAATGATGGTTGTAGGATGAAGCCCTTGGAGTTCGAGGTTGGGTACTATGTGTTATTGAAATTTTTCCCTCGACATGGGTAGTGGTGGTTCATTAGAGGGAATAAGATTTCTCCTAGTTTTGCTGGGCCCTTTGATGTGTTGGGACGAGTTGGAAAGGTGGAGTATTGGTTGGTGTTTCCACTGCAGTCAGGGAGGATCCATGATTTATTCCATGTCTTTTAGCTTCATTAGTGTCTTCATGATGACTCTAATGTCATTGACTAGGGATAGATAGATATTGAGGATGAAACGACATTTCTAGAATGACCATTAGAGATCAAGAATTTTCAAGAGAAGACATTGTGTGTATGGTCCATTTCATTGGTTCATGTATTGTGGAATCATGGTGTCCGGGAGGAGAGTACTTAGGAGTGAGAAATTAAAATTCATACATAGTACACACAGTTGTTCTGAGTTTTTCTTTTCTCAATTTTTCTTTGTAATTTGATTTTTGAACCTTGTTTATGAGATAATCCCTTTTCCTTAGTTTGTGATGTGTGTGGTGAAATGTGTGATGAAATTCATAGATATAAAAATGGGGGGACCTAATTCCAAATCAAGATGTGTTAACTATGATGTGATTAAATGAATACGGGTGAGTTAATTCCACCCAATGAATGTAGTATCTTGGCATGGAAGATGGTATTCATCAATTCATGATTTCAGGGTAGTGTGGTTAATTAGTTGTAGTGGTTGTTGGTTTGAGCTTTGTGTAGGTTGATATGGTTGTGCAATGGTTGTTTGGAAGTGTGGTAGTGTGATAAGAGATAATTTTTAGGTGTGGTTTCAGGGTGATGAGTTTGTGTGAGATGTTTTCGGTCATTTGGTTTGGTGTTTTTGGGCTGGTGGTAATGTTTGAGGTATGATATGATCCTTGATAGGTATCTCATGGGGTTGTTGTTCAGACCTCCTTTCTTATGGGCTTGGATTTGGATTATCGAGGGAGAGAATCATTTTTTAGGTTTCTGATGAAACATTTCATGTCTTTATGACCCATTACTTTACTAGGTTTCCTTATTGGAGGTCTTGAGAGGAGGCTCCGAGGGAGTCTGAAGATGTTTTGTTGATAAATTCTAGTATTAGGGAAATTACACATTGTGTGAAAAGATTACACGATGGGAAATTTGGTTTCATGTCTTGTCTTGGATGTTTCATGGTGGGTAAAAATATTACATGACATGAAGAAGGGTTTCACAACATCTAATATATGGGGGTTTAAAAATCAATAATAAAATGATTGTGCGATTCATTTTTTGGCATTAACCGAACCCCACGGTTTACATGATTTAAAAAGTGATTACAAGTCATGTAATACCTCGATCTACGGATGTTTTAAAAATTCTTTTTGGATGAAATTTTATTTAATTTGTAATTATCTATTCTTCCTCTCATTTTAAGAAAATCTTAGGCACACCAATGTGTTATTTGATCCCTTTTCCTCCCTCATTTATTTTTTGATCCCAGTGGATTCTCCTTGGTGATATGTGGTTGATCCCTGGTGAGTTCCATTCACTTTATCATCTTTTTTATACCCCTATTCTCTTAGGGTTTGGCTATGGTGGTGTTTATTTGGAAAGGGGGAGCATTTGTATTTCATTTTTATGGATAAATGGTGTGGAATAGGTTGATCTATGGTTTTTATGGGGCAGTTTTGGTATCCATATGTTCCTTGTCACCTTTTCGTGTGTAGAAAGATGAAAAGATTCCTTGTGGTAGGATTTCCTTTGTTTCTATTTATTTGTGCCTCATTTGGGAGGGTTTAATTTTGTTTGTCAATGGAATATGGTTGGTCTATCTTAATCAAAGACAAATAATTAGATTATTCAAATAAAAAGGGATAAAAAGATGTTTTTTTCTTTATTTCACAGCTTTATTGCTATTATGATATTGCAAATTGTTCGGTCATGATTACCTACAGAAAATTATGGATTTTGGTGGATTTTTTTGTGCTAGATATGTGTACTATGAATATTGTTTTAGTTGTGATTTTTTTGTATCACCCTAAAAATAAAATTAGATAAAACAGTATATTTGTATAATATAATTGGATTCCCCATGATTTTTATTTGTCTGGTAGCACCCCTAAATTAATGTGTAATGTGATAAATTACCCTTGGTAAATAAATAAAAATGGATCTTGATGTGTTGTGATGTTTTTTCCTGATTTTGGGATGGTGGTGTGTGGTTGAAATAGTGTGTGGGGCTAATATTTTGTGGGTTGTGCTTTTAGAGTGGTGAGGTGAAAGTTTGTGGTTCATGCTTTTGAGGTAGAAATGTGATAGTTTTTGGGTCATGATTTTGGGTTAGTGAGGTGGAATAATGTTGATATGTTTGTGAAATGTGGTTTCCTTGTTCTAGATGCATGAGTATTGATGGAATTAATAAATAAATGTTCAATTAATTATTGAAAGGGATTGTGTTGGATGGGTTAAATAGAGTGAAAATGGTTAATGGATAATTAAATAGTGGGTTATGTGGTTATATTTGGTTGACACAGAGTAATAAAATTAGTGCGGGTTAAAAATGGAGGAAATTTGAAGTCGAATTAGTTTATCAGGGCTCTTCACCTTTTGAAATGACTTTTGTAGATACTAATAAATGCATTTAGAGTTAATAGTAAAAATATCAGTGATGTGATTTGGATAGTTTCTTGTAAACCCATAGGTTGGGCATGTGTGATTTTCTATATATATATATATGTATACACTATACATTCATGTTATTTCTAAACTCACCCAACCCACATTATGCACTATGTACTGACACATGCATAATCAAGCGGGGATGTTTTCCCCAAAATCTGGTGGGGAGTATGGATGGATGGGTATCTTCCATTTCCCACTCTATCTTCTAGGTGAGGTAGGTATGGAATAGGTTGTGATGGCTAGAGGTTTTTTAGTGATTTAGATGTAGGATGTGATAGCCTAGGTGTCTTTGGGATATATTTGGTAGCCCAGGTGTTTTCGAGAGAGGTGATATATTTCCCAAGTTTCTTTGGGATAAGGTGTGATGACCCATGAAATCTTCGTCAAGATGTGATTGTTCATGTGGGGTGGTAGCACATGTGTTTTTTTAGATATGTGTGTGGTTTTTCTTGTGGGGTGGTGATCCTAGGGGTTTTCGGGCATGGTTTGTTGTGATTGTTCTTGTGGTGTGGTGTGTTATATGGAATAGATGGGAGTTCTAGGATGTACGATGTTGCTTG
Organism: Viscum album; assembly: GCA_963277665.1. Taxonomy (NCBI): domain Eukaryota; kingdom Viridiplantae; phylum Streptophyta; class Magnoliopsida; order Santalales; family Viscaceae; genus Viscum; species Viscum album. The sequence continues at coordinate 1,626,509,749 of OY728121.1, read as the reverse complement.
TGAGAGTGGCATACTGATTGGAAGTATGTGTGGGATACCCTTATCAATGTGATCACTACTGTATTATATTACATATTTTTCATTATTTGGAGAGTGTGCCTTGGTGAGGATGGGATGGTCAGTATACCTGGATAGGTGTTGTTTGGTCCTATTTTTCTCATGGGGGCATTAGTATGCTTCTTTCCCATGTTCACGAGAAACTTTATTTTCCCTATTAAGTATACTTGTATGCTCACCATATGTATATAATTTTTTTTAGGTTTCTAGGAGGATTTTTTGGATTAGTTTTGACCTTAATATGTTGGATCCTTGATAATTATAGTGTCACTACTTTAGCTTTACTTTTGGGTTTTTACATTGGAGACATTATTGTATCTACATCTGTTCTTTTTATACATGCATTCTTTGGTTTTATTATATATATATATATATATTTTTTTTGGTTGATTTTGGATGATTTCTTTTATCTACAAATCTCATTTCATTAAAATGGTAATACCTACCATATCGGTATATTTATACTCTCTTGTTGCAAGTCACCAACTTGAGGCCTACTGGAGGCAAGACTCAAGGGTCATTATCTCTCCCATCATTTCATTATATTTAGAGGGAGGGTTTTCCACATTAAATCAATACCAAATAATTATTTGGTATGCCTAAATATTATATTATAACCTTTAGTAATCTAGGAATTCACTTGAGGTCATATGGTGGTCCAGCATAGGCTTAAGTCTTTGGTACCCAAGTCAAGTCATTACAAAATGTTATCAAAGAAAAATTATAAATTTGATTGTTTATAATTTTGGTGGGTGCTGATATTAGGTTGTTTGTAACTCATCAGGATCCCATAAAAATTCATATCTAATATATTTACGGTGAAACATGATTTATCAAGGAGACATGGTAAAACAGATTGACCAGCAAATTTCTTATAGAATATTGTGAACTATATGTTTTTTTTGCCATTAAGGGCTGAGATGGGAAGAGTTTTTCATTTATCATGATAGAAATGGATAACAATGGAATTTATAAACATAGGATTTTGATATGTATTCAATTCCAATAATTGGTTTATTAAATGTTTTTTTAAATATTTATGGTTTTTTTAAAAAAATTGGAAAATAAATAAAACATTTATTTTACTTATTTATTTGTTATTATTTAAATATTCATATATATATATATATATTTGTATAATAATTATAATTTTTATTCTTCCACTTATATGATAAATTATGTCTTATGATTTTACATATTATCTATACATATATAAATAAAACATTTGATAATAAATATTTCATGTGATGCAATAGTTATGGATTAAATATTCATGTGGTGTATTTTAAAATGGTGAGACTAAGAAAACCCCTCAAAAACTAAGTATGATATTCCTTCAAAAAACAAGTACATGCTAATTCCTCAATCACTCACCCAAGTATGTTCATGAAAAAATAGTGTTCCTATGTATTATCTTGGGTAAATAATGGTGGATGTTCTTAACCCTAAGAATTTGGTTACCATATCCAACTATGAGTTTTGGGTAACACATATCTAGGAAACCTTAAGAGTAAGTATATAATAGGAATAGAGATGGGTTTTATCCATATGATAGAAATTGGAAAATATTTTACCTTTTAACTATCCAAGATTCAAATGTTATGTGATTGGAAAATGACCTACCAAAAGAGCTAAAGTTATGAGGTTCACACCAAAGTGTATTCATTACATTGTGTAATATAGATCATGGCTTGAAAAATGGATATGATGTTCGAGGTAATCATTTTGAATGGGAGTTATTTCATTAAAATTCCATAATAAAAAGATATAAAACTTTATACTCACCCATATATAATTGTGATATATATATATATATATTTGTTGTATATTATGGAAGACATCATTTTTATCATTTTTAGGTCTATTATTGGTATGAACTATAATATAATTTGAAATTGTTATTTGATATTGAGAAGTGTTATCAAATATAAATATTTTGATCATTTGGGTATTAATGTTATATCAATCAATCTTTCCAATTTTTAATCATGGGTATTGGATACACAATGTGCATCACATGTTTCTTCTTATGAACACATACTCATAAATAGAACATATTTAAGAACCCGGTTTTTGCTGTTAAAGACTTTGGAATATCCTTGATGATATTCCAGAGCTGCGCCTTCAGACGGCATGTGATTCCGAGCCCCGGAGTGGCCGGAATTAAATTTTCAGTGCATTCACACTAGAAATGCCAAATAAATAAGATAAATCTTAAATGGTGATCCAGATCTGAGATCTGAGTGTACGGATGGGTCCAGAATGGGGTGTTTACCCTAGAAACGGCATAAAACATGTCGGCGCAGGATGTTTGGACCCCTCGCCCGCTTTCGAAACTTTAAACGGATAATTAAATTAAGTAATTAATCCGTTTAATGGTGAAATGCTAGTATCTCTTAAACAGTGGCTTAGATGGGAAAACCGAGGGCACCATTGAGTCCTGAGTGTGCCGTTTACCCTAGGAGGGGTGTAAGTTTCGCGGGCATGGCCCGTATGTGAAAAATGGCCCTAGGGGAATTTTCATAATTTGGAGGCTTTGGGCGTTCAGTTTTATAACTTTTTAATGGGGCCTCGTATTAAAATTCTGAGACTGCCGTTGCATTCAATGCGTGGTTTTTAGCCTAGGGGAGGCTTAATCCTGACCCCGTCGAGAGTTCGGGTTCGGGCCGAGGGGCGGGTGGTTAAGTGTTTTCTATTTAAACAATTAACTCACCCCTCCCTCTTCTTCTTCCTCGCCTGTACAACAGTAGTCGGCAGTCCTCCTCCTCTCCTCTAGCTCCGAGGAGGTAGCTCCGGCGAGTCACGGCAACTCCGGTGGTCCGTCCGCGAAGCATCGGGCTACGCCCAAGAGGTTGGCGGTGTTCGTTTGTGTTTTAAATTCCGAACCCCTCTTTGTATCCCAATTTTAGTATCAAATTTCTGCCTGATCTTCGATCCAAGCCCATAGTCGTGTAGAGTATGTTTTGAGCTTTCCGATGCTTCTTCCAGAATTTAATTCCAAGCTCCAAGGTGTTCGCAATCGTCCGCCGAAGTTCTGCGGGATTTTGGTTTTTTTCATCGTCCGGCGGTTTCTGGCAACTCCTAGCCGCGGCGGCGACTCCAGGACGGTGGCGGCTTCGAGACGGAAGAAGGCGGTGGCCTTCGGCTCGGCGGCGGCAGGCCGAGGGCGCCGACAGGGCATAGTGAGCGGGGTGGCGGCACGACCCCAACGGCGGATCGAGACCCGCGTCGTGCGGGTCTTCGTGGAAAAAGGGGACCGACCTTGTCAGCCGGTCGGTGGAGGTGGGTCGCACCGCGCGGCTAGGCCGTGCGGCAGCGCTGCGGAGCGGGCTGGCCAGCGCAGGCCGCCCCGAGCGAGGCAGACCGCCCGGACCGGGCCAGTCCGGCATAAAGTGTTTTTGCCCCCCATTTGAATTTCTGACGCCGGTATCTTTTGCTACGGGCGTCCGTTTTGCGCGCTGTCTGCGACAGCGCGGAGCTCGTGTCAAGGTGGACTTTTTCAGATGGTTTCAGAAATTTTTAATTCCTGAAACGAGGGGCCTCAAAGGCACGACACGATGTTAAGTGGTTTGACATTTTTTCGGGAGAACTTTTTTTGGACGGTGCAGACACGTCCGACGTCCTATTTGAGTGTCGTCAGTGGCATTGGGACCCTGGCGCCGGGGCAAAGCTTTCCAGTGTGGTTTCGGGCATCGAAGCTGGAGTTGACGCGTCGGTCCCACGACCCGTCCTATGAGCTGCGAGCAACGTTTAGCGACTTTCCCGCCGGGCATCCGTTCGGGGCGTGCTAGCAATCGATTCTGGGTTTTTTTCAAGGGGATTGCAATGGTGCAATCCAACCGCTCTAATTCTACACGCTGGTGTGGGCCCTGTGATGGTCGTTTCAGGAGTTGGCAGTGATTTCCAGCTTTATCACCAGGTTCCCATTTTGGACAATTGAATAGTCCATCTTGTGAGCTTTTTCGAGTGGATCGCAGCGGCACGATCCGTTCGTTGTGTTTTGGGACCGGAATGCGGGTCCCACGTAGCGCCGCTTGTGTGCGGTGCGCCAGAATGCATCTTTTTCTCCAGATATCTATTCCCCTCAAGTGAGTAGTGCTTTTGACATGATTTTTCGAGAGCATTGTGATGGCGCAGATCACCCGACCTTTTTCAGGGGCGTGGTGTGGGTCCCACCCAACCTGGCTATGGTGAATAGTACCTTTTTCACCAGGTGTCCATTTTGGTCAATTGAGTAGTGAATCCCGTGTGTTTTTTCGAGGTGATCGTAGTGGTGTGACCCATTTCTTCAGTTTCGGGATCTAGGGGTGGGCCCCACATGGGTTGGTATGGTGAATAGTACCTTTTTTGCCGGTAGACCGTTTCGGGCGAGTAAGTAGTCTATCTCGCGTGTTTTTCCATGAGGATTACAATGGTGAAATCTGTTCAGGATAGCGTAGCCTCATATGTGATCTTATTAAATGTGGAATATAAAAGGTGCCCCGGTGGCGATTCTTCTACCGTGTTTGTAGCGGACCATTGGCATGTGATCGCGTGCACTCCTGGGAGAGTGATGTTGGTGTTTAAAGAGATGTGGTTGGTCGTACCTCATCCGTTGACGTGGAAGGTTGGAGTTGTTACGTTCACACCTTCGTGTTGATGTAGGGTGTCGTGTACACGTTAGCCTATTTGGCTGGAGTCGTGGCATACTCTGGGAGTATGTGAGAGCACTGGGAGGTACATGTGGATGGTTGTACCTGAGAATGTTTGTGGGCATGGTTGGGGTTAACATGGGGACACACGTCATGTGGGCCCCATGTTTGTGTCGTGTGCTACTTTACGTACTTTTGACCCCTCACGACATAGAGGGTTCCTCGGTTCTTGACATTTGACCAACAGGGGTGAGTCTTCCCCTGGCTCTGTGCTCGTTTGTTTGACCAGCAGGGTTGAGTGGTTTCCCCTAGTTTGTTCTAGAGTCGGGTGGTTGTGCGATACCCACTTTGTCTTCATTTGGCTATTATTGCACCATCTAGTAGAGATGGCCAGAGCAGTTCTGGGTTTACCCTCCATCGCGGCTGGGCAGTGGCTTCCTCATCGACTTCTCAAGTTTTACCCTCTAGTAGAGACAAGGCAGTGGTTCACCCGACGACTCTTGAGGGTCTACCCTCCAGCCGGGTTGGGCAGTGGGTCACTTGTCTCCTTATTTCAGGTCTACCCTCTAGCAGGTCTGGGCAGTGGGTTGCCTGTTGACTTGTTCTAGGTGTACCCTCTAGCAGGGTTGGGTGGTGGGTCACTCGTCGAATTCTTCCAGGTCTACCCTCTAGCAAGACTGGGCAGTGGGCCTCCCGACGACTTATTCCTGGTTTACCCTCTAGCTGGGCTGGGCAGTGGGTCGCCTGATGATGTATTAGGGTTTACCCTCCAGTAGGGCTGGGCAGTGGGTCACCCAATATCTTACTAGGGTTTACCCTCCAGTAGGGATGGGCAGTGGGTCACCCATTGACATTCCAGACTCAGTCCTTTCTTCTAGGCTAGTCTGCGGGTTTTCTCCATGATTACCGGAGTGGAACCCTTGGTTGTACGGGTCAGTGATGGAACGACCTTGACTTTGAGAATACCTCTCGACTGTAGGGCAGTGAGAAGGTGTGGTTTTACTTTCCCTAGAACTCTCAAGTACGAGGGGCGCTTTCCCCACCGAGACGCTTTCTTGTGATGCGATCTAAAATCGTGCGGGTGAGTCAGTGCCACCCAAAGAGGATAGTGTCGAGGTGCGGTGATTTGAGCCCCTTGACTTGTAGTTCGGGGCAGACGTGCGGGATGCTGGGCATCGATGTTGTTTACTTCTGGGACTGTTGGCAACTCACTTTTCTTGGGCTGAGCTACATGATGGAGATCCCCTTATGACCTTTTTCGGGCTTCTTGATTGAGTATATGTATTTGTATATACCTTGTACCAGTACACAATTATTGGGTTTGGTTACACTCCTTCCAGGAGAGGTGAAGACGTGCGGGGTATGCCATGTGCTTTCTGTGTCTAGCTTCTCTTGGTTGGAAGAGTCTACTCTCATGATATAGGTAGCGAAGACTCAACTGGAAGTTTATCTTCTCACCGTTTCCAGATCATTGTGTCTAGACGAGTCTATCTTCTTTCCTCTTGTTGGGTGGAGCTAACTCTTTACTGCACTTTCGATTGTACTCCTTTACATTCCCCTATTCGCTCTACTACTCACCCTTTAGTACCCCCTTTGTTGCTACCTCAAGCCTTCGGGGTATCCTACTGAGTATTTTTATACTCACCCCTGCTTGGGCTTTGCCTGCACTTGTTGTGCCCTTGCAGACGACGAACAGGTTGGTCGTGACTTCAGTGGAGCTTTGGAGTTCAGGAGCATGGACCGCGTGCGGTGGTCGGAGTCGGGTTCCAGGTGGGGGACCCTTCCAGCTGGTTTCTTTTTTTTGTTTACATATTTCCGGGTTGTGGCACTTTTCTGGTTGGGCGTGTGTTTTTCCCCTTTTCTTTTCAGCTTTTACTTTGTGTTGTTTAGAGGTTGATGCACTCTTGTGGTTATTTATAGTAGTTGGTACTTTTCTTTACATGTCTTTTCTTTTACTCTGCACTTTTTCATTGAGTGTGCTGTGTGTGTGTGTCTGTACAGGTACTCAGGCAAAGGCCTCCCCGAGTTGTTTAGCCTTTGGTGCTTATCGCCAGCCCTTAGCCTTTGGAGGCGGGCTTGGGGTAGTTGCGGCTCGAGGTCGGGTAGGGTCGGGTAGTGACAACATAATTTATGAAAGGTGTAGTAGATATTCATTTTTGAAATGGGGAAAGAGATACTACATTAGGGGTCAAAAATAATGATCTATGTCGATAAAGATTTATTTTTATACTCATTAAATTATGAATCATTTAACAAAAGTTAAGCTTATTTATTAAGAAAAATTAGCAAGGAATATTTTATTGGAATGTGTGAGAGGTGTAGTGAACAATTGGATCATATACAAAGTTATGCATGTTTGCCAATGGATACAAATCAAAGTGGTGGTAAAAAGTAATTTTTAATCATTAATAATGAATTTAGTCAGTGTGGTTATCTATTTCTAATGATTCATATATTTAAAACGTTAAAATTTCATGGAATTAAAAAATATTAGTATAGAATCAGTAGGGTATAAGTATTAATATTCTCAGATCAGATCTAGGTGTTGAATACTCCAGGTAAGAGTCCATAGAACATTAAATAAATTTTGGAATTGATTTACAACTCACTCCTTCCATAACACTATAATAGAATATTATATATGAGTGTAAAAAACATACCTTTTTAACATAGTTTTATCAACAATGATAAAATGTGACTATTCTATATCTTTCTTTGTTTACACTCTAGAAACTATTTAATTCCCACTTGAATATGTAAAATCTAAAACAATAATAAAGATACCATATGAGATATAGTTATGTAAACATATCAATTTGTATTTTATCAATATTTGGGGTTTTGAATCATATGTATGACATTTGGATTGTAAAAAACATATCCTTAAATAAAAAAGTTCTTATTTATCTATTATTCTAATTGGGCTAAGGGTTTTTAAATATATAATCATATAGAAAACAACATGTTTCTGTTTTGATATTGTATTTTAATTGGGAAGGATAACATGAATTAAGGAATTATATGGATTAATATTTAAATTATAGAAATTAAACACCAATAAATAGGTAGTGTTCCTAAGATTGTGATGAGCATGATTTAAATCTTTTTTGGAAAAAGAATATACTAAGGTAACATATTAAATATGAGGGACTGATATGATACATAAGGAACCTAAGATATTTGTATTTATTCTGGAAAATGATGATGAATTAATGTTCATAGATAAAAAATCTACTACATATTGAGAGGATATTGAGATTTATGATTTTATGAAATGGTTATAATCCATGAAATCAAATATAGGTTCCATGTACACTAATAATGTTTGGAACATAGAAGATGCACTGATAGTGGTGTTACTGACAGAGTAAAAGTGGTGTTTCCATAAGAAAAATAACACTAATGGTAATTTTTTTACCTATAAATATATTCTAATAGATAAAGGTTGTGAAAATTTTTATGGAATTGACAATGAAAAAATATGTTCCCTAGTAGCAGTGATAAAGTCCAATGGTATATTTCTTCTTATTGAGGATCATTATGATAATTCAGTATAGTAAATTTATTTCAAAACATCATTCCTTAAGGGTAATTTAGTTAAGGATGTGAATATAATACAACCAAATGGTTTTTGAACTTCTAAATGAGTCTACCAAGGCTCACATGTTTCAACAATCCATTTATAGATTGAATAAAGTTCCTTAGAGTTGTAAAATCTATGATGATGATGCAATCAAAGAGTTTTGATTCATCAGGAACAAAAATGATTCTTTTGTATAAAATATGGCTAGTCTATTTTTTCATATTTCTGATATTATATGTGGATGATATACTACTTATCAATAATAATATCCTGAATTTACATTCTATAAATATTTGGTTCGGAAAATTCTTTTCAATTCCAAACATAGGGAGATGAAACCTATATAATGGGTATGATGATCTATAGAGGTAGACTAAATAAATTTATTAAACTGATTAAAAATTTATTTTAATCATTTTCTCCATGAATAATACCCATAATGAATATAAATTAAAAATATTTCTCATTTTAAGAAAAATATTATTTCATGAAATATTTGGAAAACAATTCTAAAATTCCCTATGAAGATCTAAAAAGTGTTCCCAGTAATAGAAAAAATTCATGAATATCTTAATAATCCTAAAATCATATCTAAATACATTACAATCATAAATCATTAAAAATTGGTTGGATAACCACATAATCCAAAGGGCATTCTGAAATAGAAAATTTTTCTAAAGGGACTTATGAATTTTGTTTTTATTTGATCTTAGAGAGCTATTGGAATATGGTAATAACAAGAATAGAAAAAAAACTAGAAATTTTATTTAGGACTAAACACTTAAAGATTTGGTCAAATGATGACATGGATTATTTTTAATAGTGACTGAATCCAAAATCTTGTAATTAATACAAAGTAACCATTAGGTACATTTTTGTGTATAAATTTGTTTATTTTTCTTATTTTTAATAGTAGTGCCATGTCACGAACTGAATCTGGTCACCACCAATACCGGCACCAAACCTAGCCCTTCACAAGGCCTGAAGGGATTTCCCTATCCCCATGGGCTGGCACAAGTTCTCTGGTGTCATTAATTTAGGTTTGGGAACGATTGACCCATGTATGAAAGCCTAAAACTTTAAAAACATTCCATAATATAAATCTGAAATTTTCGAGCTGAACAATTTTTAAACAAAAACCAGAACTAAATAAATTTTTTTAAAGACAATAAAAGTGATCCAAAATAAAATAAATACAATATCAATACATCCCTAATGACACCACATGACAAGGGGTCATCACCCACATTCCATCTTCACAACTTCGCACCAACGATGAGAACTAACACCCTGAACCGCCATCACCCATAGCCTTCCCTTTACCTAAGTCAAGCATAATAAAGTCTACTTACACCGAAGGAGTATAAGTATGGTGTGATTCTAATCCCAATAGGAAACCGCCAATGTTTCCAAATATCATGCTATATAATGTGAAAAATCAAGAAATTTTAATATGCCAAGAAAAGAAGTGATAAAATACAAGAAATGATACTTTCCATTGAAAACAATTTTCAAGCTAAAATCTTCAGAATGTTCACAAAATTAAATAGAAATGATAGATACTATAAATTAATTCAAAAAACACCACAATACAATTTCAAATACCACAAACACAATGATCAACAATATCGGGAACACACCTTCGCACCGGATAGTATCGGTCCCCATGTGCCTCATAACTCAGTGTAAAGTAACCATAGTAAAATGTGATCTCCTGCATGAGCCACTAGTAGGGAATATACCCATAACCTATTGGTCCCCAATAATCATCCAAATAGTTTAATTAAAGTTTTATTAATCCAAATTCAAGGTGAAACAATGACAAAACCCATCAATTCCACTAGTTGTACTAGTACACATCGGCCCCACCTAGGTACCCAGGCTACCCCCTTTGTGCTCAAACAATTTCATCATTCAAAACATATCCATTTTCATTTAAAAAAACACTACTGGTCATATACACACTGTACAGTAAATAAACATATTTTATATCATTTATAACACAGATTAAAATCCTTTGTGTTTCAATAAAAACAACTTCTCCCAATATTTCTGTGTTTTTCACCCAAAACACTTTGAAAACCCCACATTAAAACCATGTGCATACTCACATTAACCAAAAATAGAATTTACATCACCTTATACATTTCTTTTAAAACCCATTAAATGAGTTATAAAACAACCCCCAATAAGTATCACATATAATAGCCTTGTAAAGAACATAATTCAACACCAAATTGCTACTCAATAATCATTTTCTTAACAAACATGACCCAAAAACAATTTCACAGAAACAACCAAAGAATAATAACATTAAAAAAATTATTTTCAGCCCTAATACAGTTCAATAAAATCAACTAAATAATTATAGAGAAGCCCTTAATGAAATATAAAAATATTTATATGAAAAATCCCCAAATTTCACATGAAATTGGAATTAAAAATTCACTAGCAATACAAACACCAATAAAACTCATTTTTGAAGAATTAATCCAATTAAAAAGGCATGAAAATATCATAAATACACCATACTAATCATAGATATTTCATAAAAATTGGAATCACCTAACAATGTAATGAAAACCCTTGAATCACTGTGCGAAAATCAAGTCGCACCACTGTCACACCAAGAGGGACTTAGAAAAAACCTAAAACCACAATAATTGACCTATAAAACCCATGGTTAAACCATAGCGTCGAATCCCTACCCACTGGTCATTTGGTAATTCATTATAAATGGAATACTCCCTAATCAAATTGAATGAAACCCTATGAAATTTTAAAGAGGAATAAAATGGATAAACTTACTTGAGGGATCTTGAAGGAATATCCCCAAATACACCAGTAACTAAACTTAAAAATAGCCAAAATTCATGGGTGGTTTGATCAAGGATGAAGAGGTAATTTAGGAACTTGAATGGATGAAAAGAGTAATAATTTAGAGAGTTATAATGTAAAGAACATACCTCCTCAAATCTCAGCGATTTTAGAAACCCTAAGATGTTATGCACTCAATCACAATGGATATAATCTCCAAAGTATATGGGAGGATACTGGGCACATAGATGGTTTCAATGGGATTGGGTGAGGTTAGAATCAAAAAAAATCCTTAAAATTAAATATGTTATTAATTAGACAAATTTGATTTTTAAAACTGTAAATGGGCTTACATGCAGGCCCAATCTCTTAAATAAAACCCCTATGCACCTTGTTTATGGATTTATAAAGGCTCCAAATTGGATTTTTGGTGTTAATATGTTAGGGGAGGCCATCTTGGAATTATAATGGGTGAAAAATATTAAAAAATGAAAAATTTATAAAAGAAACACAATTTATTTTTAAATATGGAATTGGGCTCACCGTTTGGCTCAATTCATGAAAACTCACCCATTTCTCTGTAAATCTTGTAAAACCCAAAACACAAATCATGGCTGGAAATTAAATGAAAAATACCTTTAAAATATGTCATATATGTGACAATTCTCCCCACCATGAAATCTTTCCATCCTTGGAAAGTCATATCAAGCTCGGATACAAATACTAAACTCAACTGATAAGAAAAGATGTACTTCTTTGCCAAGCTTTGCCCCCAAGGACCAAAACACCTCCAGTGATCAATTAAGGAAGTATTAATCTCACAACCCAAAATTACACCACCTTACAAAAATGATCAATCACATTCATACTTTATCCCAAAATAAAACTCCCAAAACACTATCCAAACAAGAATCGAGCAATTAACCCAAATGAACACCAACTTCGAACAAGGTTACACTTGCCTTACTTTAAATAAACCATTGGGAGCTCTCCAATCCCATCCATTAATCAAAGATATTGTTGGTAGCTAGATAGTTCCGAATGAGAATACCTACCACCATTCCAAGACCATGGATAAATATGAGCTATTGGTATGGGGGGACACAAATAGGCACCCCACCATAAGAGGCAACCTATATTTTTTTCCGAGACAGAATCTAGACACTAACATGGAGAGGCCTAAACGAACTCCCTAGTAAAAAGGGTATAATTCCATTAAATTTTATGAAGGAACCTACATGAGAATCATAGTGTTTCTCCACACAATAAGAACCAACCATCTTAACTGACCAGCATGGGACGACACAAAAAGAACCTATTTTTTTTAAAATTTGGGAAGGGCACAAGGTCAGTCCACACAGTTTGGGAAACTGTGCACTAACTGTACATATCATTCTTTCCACATGGATTCCTAGCACACAGTCACTACTAATCATGCACAAACTATGTCCTCAACACCTCTATCCAAATTTCCATCCATTCTTTAATGACCGAATGGAAACCAAAGGGGTAGGGAATGACATTATGTGATGACATGGGTACAAGGCCCTCAACCTATTTCCACCTAATGGGAATAATAGAAGGAAGATGATGACACTAGATGTTTAAACACTTCATATCCTTCATACTGAGGATAAGACATTGTACAAGGGTTTAAATGACCCTATGATCTCCTCAGAATATAAGTCAGCTTTTATCCGAGACCTATGGCTGGATCTCAAATGATTGAAGCATCTTCGACCTCACAGTTAGGCTTTGGAAACCCCCTGAATGAGAATTATTCTTTCAGTTCCACCAACAACTATAATAAAATCCCTAATAAGACTTCCAAGATATAACTCATTTCAAACTCACTTTACCCTAACTCAACATTTCACTGAAACAAGGGCTTTGAAAATGCACACACATCACACCTTGTTTCTTAGAGTGAGAAACTATACGAGTAAATAACACTTATAATCACCTTCCCCTAAAATGGATGATTTTGACGTTTTTTTAGGGGATACATTCTCCCAACATAAATAGACTCTTAGAGAATTGCACGACTTTCACTTTTACAATCAATCGAGTGCATGAAATCACAAGGCATCACCGAAGAAGACCTTTTCGACTGATATAGACAATGCATGGAGTGGGACCTTATAAAACATCCCCAAACAACACACAATTATAGAAAGTGGCCATAATATCCTCTCATGACCAGATTTTAAACACTGGTAGTTTAATGTGAACTCCTTCTTTGAAGAGACCACTAAGGACCAAGAGGACCTCTTAGACACCATCCAGATACTCATCCATGCTAACAACCCCAGACCATTTCCACCTTCGGAAAATCAGGAAACTTAAGAGGCTAAGGTCTCATTCAACCTTCCAGATCACTCGCCCACTACAAGTGGATACAGAAAACCAAGAATGGAAAGGGTGTATACTCAATCTAAAAAACTCAGGAAAAGTATTCCTTATATTGAGCAACTGTATGGTCTTAAAAAAGAGAAACAATCCGAGTTGCACTTCAGTTTTTCACTAACCCTTAATTGGGAATACATTATCCAATGATTAAACCCAAGGAACCAACCAATATGGTCCATTGGTCAAGATATACCACAAACCCAATTAAAACACATGAAAGTAACCATCGTAAAATTATCCCAAAACATTTCCCAGAAGAGACCACTAACCGGCCATTCAACACAGCTTACTGACCAAACACAAACCCAAAACATAATACAAACAGGAGGGTTTCTTGGACTCAAAACATCCCACAACATCAACATTTAAATAAAGCACATAATAAAAAACATCCAAAACTATTGAAAAATACACCATGTTTCTAATTTAAAATCATCTTTTTCAAAATAAACATTTCGGTGGTTATCATATCCACCAATGGTACCCCATGGGCCTCACACATGCATGTTTTTATGCCACACTGGGCACCCTCCTCACATGTATCCTGGAACTCATCCATCCATGCCATCAACCATCCATCAGCCCATATAACTGCATTCATTTGGTCACTCATAGAAATACCAATGGTTAAAATAAAAAATTCTTTCCACTTTTCAAAACCAAAACAGTCAACCAATACCCCTTTTTCTAAAAAACGCTAACCACAAAATCAAACCCAAATTACATCTTACCATGCTTTTATGAAAGGATAAATAATTTAAATGAAAACTCACTTCCAAGTCATACACATCACTTTCAAAACAACTCATCCCATTAAAAAACCTTTCAATTGTTCATATAACTCTATTTGAACCACTTTTTCAAAACCAACCTTGACATAGTTCATGCTTTCAAAAGAGGTGCAAACACACTATTTTCCATTGTAATAAAATTCTGAAAATTCAGTTCTCTATTTTTAAAAATATAACCATTTCCTATTTATTAGATAATCATTTCACAGAAAACTTTACGCTTCTTAAAACAAATTCACTTTGAAACAACAGTTCCAAGATTTCAATACTAAAGAACACAAGACAATGATATAGGAAACTAGTTTCAGTGCATGACTTAGATATATGGTTGGAGGCCATATTCCAATCACTTCACTTTGACATAGAGTGTTCTAGTGAATATCCCCAACTCCACATGGCTTTGTAGACCCTGCGATCTCACCGAGACCATTAAACCAACTCTCTTTTCATTTCCCCTAATCATCATAAATCCAAAAAATCCCAAGTACTCATATAAATCCCAACTTCCCCTGGCGACTCGAATCCCGTCATGAGGTGTGGTGATCAGGAACACTACCCATAACCGAAATACCAAGTCCCAACAATCCTAACTCTAGAATATCTCGACTTTTCCCCAAATAATGTGACCCAAAGAATAAACCAGAACCTCCCTTTGATACCATTTTGTCATGAACCGAATCTGGTCACCACCAATACCGGCACCAAAACCATCATGTGACAAGGACCAAAGGGCATTCCTTATCCCCATGGGCTGGAAGATGTTACTAGATAACATTATTTTAGGTCTGGGAATGATTAACCTGAGTATGAAATCATAAAACATTAAAAATATTCCATAATATAAATCTGAAATTTTTGAGCCAAACAAGTAATAAACAAAAACCAGAACTGAATACATTGGTATATAGACAAAAAATGTGATTCAAATAAAAAAAACATATCAACACATTCCCAAGTTCTCCACACGATAAGGGGTCGTCACCCACAAGCCATCTCCACAAATCTGCACCAAGGGTGACAACTAACACCCTGAACCGCCATCACCCATAGCCTTCCCTTTACCCTAGTCAAGCATAATAAAGTATAATTACACCCAAGGGTGTAAGTAGGGTGTTAGACTAATCCCAATAATAAACCACCATTGTTTTCAAAGATAATTCAATATAATGTGAAAAAGCAAGCAATTTTAATATGCAACGAAAAGTAGTGATAAAATCCAAGAAATGAAACATTCAATTGAAAACATTTTCAAGATAAAATTGTCAGAATTTTCAAACATTTAAATAGACATGATAGCTACTATAAATTACATAAAAAAACACCCTAATACATGATCAAATACCAGAAACACAATGAGAAACAAAATCGGGAACACCCCTAGTCACTAGATAGTCTCGGGCCCCATATACCTCATATCTCATTGTAAAGTAACCACAGTAAAATGCATTCTCGTTCACGAGACACTTGTAGGAAACATACCCATAACCTACTGGTCTCCAATCATCATCCACATAGGTTAGTTAGAGTTATCTTTATCTAAATTCTAGGTAAAATAAGGACAAAATCCATCTGGTCCACTAGCTGTACTAGTACACATCCGCCCCACCTTGGTACCCGGGCATCCCCCTTTGTGGTCAAACAATTTAATCATTTAAAACATATCCATTTTCATGTAAAACACCACTAATGTTCACATACACATAGTATAGCAGCTACACAAATTTTATACCATTTAGATCACATATCAAAATACTTTGAGTTTAAATAAAAACAACTTCTCCAAATCATTCCTTGTTTTGCACAGAAAACTCTTTCAAACCCCCACTTTAACACCATGTGCATACTCACATTAACCAAAACAGAATTTAAAGCACCTTATAAATTTCTCTAAACCCATTACATGATTTATAAAACAACCCCCAATAAGTATCACATAGAATACCCATGTAAAGAATCTAATTCAACACCAAATTGCTACTCAAAAAACATTTTCTAAACAAACGTGACCCAAAACCAATTTTTCAGAAACAACCAAAGAATAATAACATTGAAAACATTATTTGTAACCCTAATAAAGTTCAATAAAATCAACTAAATAATTATATGGATGCCCTTAATGAACCAAAAAAATATTTATATGAAAAATCCCCAAATTTCACATGAAATTGGCCTTAAAATTTCACTAGCAATACAAACACCACTAAAACTCATTTTTATAGCATTAATAAAATTAATTAGGCATGAAAATATCATAAATACACCATTATTATAACAATGAATTCATAAACACTAGATTCAACAACCAAGTTAATGAAAACCCTTGAATCACCGTGTGAAAATCATGTCGCACCACCGCCACACCAAGTGGGGCATAGAACAAACCTAAAACCACAATAATTGACCAAGAAAACCAATTGTTGAACCCTTAGTTCAAAACCCTAACCTCTGTTCAATTGTTCATTCATGAAAAAGGTAATAATCCCTAATCAAATTGAATGAAACCCTAAGAAATTTGAAAGAGGAATAAAATGAACTAACTTACTTGAGGGATCTTGAAGTAATATCCCCAAATACACCAGTGTGTGAAATTGAAAATATCCAAAATTAATGGGTCGTTTGAACAGGGATTATGAGGTAATTTAGAAACTATAATGGAGGAAAAAGAGTAATAATTGAGAGAGTTATGATCGAAAGAACTTACCTCATCAAATCGGGCCGATCTTAGAAACCCTAAGCTGTTATGCACTCGATCACGATGGATATGAGCTCCATTGTGTGTGGGAGGATACTAGGAACGCAGAAGGGTTCAATAGGATTGGGTGAGGCTTGTAATCACCTTAAAGTTCTTAAAATTGAATAAGTTATTAATTAAACAAATTTAATTTTTAAAATTGGAATTGGGCTTCTGGGCAGGCCCAATCCCATAAATAAAAACCCATATACACCTTGGTTATGGATTTCTAAAGGCTCCAATTTTCAATTGTGGTGTTAATATGTCAGGGGAGTCCATTTATGAATTGGAATGAGTAAAACATATTTTAAAATGTAAATTTATAAAATAAACAAAATTTATTTTTAAATCTGGAATTGGGCTCATGGTTTGGCCCAATTCATGAAAACTCACCCATTTCTCCATAAAATCTTGGGAAACCCCAAAAAAAACATGAATGGAAATTAAATGAAAAATACCTTTAAAATATGTCATTTATGTGACATTACTCCCATTTTTAGGCACACCCAAGACTGGACATACCCAATGCATCCCCAAGATTATATAAATGATTCAAATATCTAGAATATTTATAATCACCTCCCTAACAACCTCTTTCATGTTAGTATTAAGTCACTTTTTTCCTCAACTCTACGTTTTTTTATTGGGGTCCCAAGGGATACTATACATGCATAATGATGTACTAATCCCATTAATGTCAACAATAATTTACCCATAAGCTATTTTAAAATATCCCAACACATTTCAAAACATGTCCTCTTGAATATTATTCATATAAGCAGAAATGATTATAATAAGTGTGGATTCATTATATAAAAATTGGAATTTAGGTGTTTAGGTAATTATTTAAGATCTAATTCAGGTTTTTTAACAATAATTAATATTTTTAGTTTGAGGTGGCCCATGTTCCTCAACCTACTTCGTAAAGAAGAATTGAAATCTAGAAAAAACTTATTTCTCATTACTGTCCATAGTAAACTAACCATTAACCCAATTTTCATATTTAGTGTGAAAATGTATTTCTTTTTGATATCATCATAATTTTCCAAAACATATCCCTTTTAATCATATAAGGGGTTCTCCTACCAAAAAAAATAAAATTACAATTAAATTTTCATCAAATTTGGGTGATTTATCATGTTTTTTAATGATTCCTAATAATTCTACATCATGTTCATCAAAGGGTTCGTTTAATTAAAAAAATATAACTTTAGAAAAAATTTATCATATGTGGGATCTCTAACATTATTGAAAACATTGAACTCCTATATCTTCTAAAAAAAGTGGAAGATTAAATTCTCTTTTGAAATAACTACCACATCTTTTTCAGTGGATAATAAATGCCTACTTATAATTATAGGGACTGAATTATTCATATACACATCAATAATGAGAAAGTCTACAGGTGAAAATAACTTACCTACACCTACAAAGAGATTATCCAATATCCCAATTCTATGAGTAATAAATAAATCATCCAACTATAAAGCAATGGTTGTGGATTCCAACTCTATTAATATCTAATATTTTAAAAGTGAGAAATATATTAGACTCATAATGACTATATGATCATAAAAATTTTACATCTTACCATTATTACCCAAGGTGAAAAGTATGACCAAAGTACCTAGATCTTGGAGTTTAAGAGGTATTATATTCTATAGAACGGTACTTCTCTCCTCAATTAAGATATACGTTGTAAAATACTCAAAAGAATATATTAAAATAAATATTTTTCAAATATTTCAATTTTGAAGCTATTGGATCCAAAACCTCTATGAATAGGAAATTGAAATAAATATTTTTAAAAAACCCAAGAAACATGAGAAGTTTGGGTTCATTAGTGTTTTTATAATTCCATGAAAATTCGTAATTAATGGGAAAAAATTGAATAAAACAGTGAGTGTTCCCTCAATACCATACTAAAATCTCTCTTTCCCAATTTTATTTTTCAATTTCATGTATTTTTTTTTTCTTGAAGTGTAATTGTAATATTTTTCAGAGTTTGAATCTTGATATCCAAAATTCATAATTCATTATTTTCCATTTTTGAATTTCAAAATTCTTCACAACTCTTATTTTTAACATCCCAAATCTATTCCCTAATATTCTATTTTATTTCCAAATTAGTAATTATTTTAATATATATTATATTATCCCTATTTTTTATTTCAATGATTCTTAGAAACTTCCGTTTATCACTAAGAGTCTTGTGTTAAGGTAATCTAAACAATTATAATTGTATTTTATGGATTTTAGAATCTTTTTAAGTCTTTAATAAATTAATATCATTATTTTTTGAATGCATTTTTATTAAATAAATTTAAATCATTCCTTTTAAATTTCCTTGATAATTAGAAACATTGTCCCTATATTGATTTTGATATTGTTCTCTAGGACGATTTTTGAATCTTGGGGTAGTGGGTTACCTAATCATTCCCTAGTCATTCCAAGATAAATTTTTGTTTTTCCTATATCAAAGTTTATAACTATTTGAAGATGATTCAATATTTCCATCAAACCTAGTCCTACAACCCCAAAAACATTTAATTTTGGTTGTTTGGGAATGAATATAAATGTATGTAAAAATTGTTTCTAGAATACCCATACATAACTTAGTGATTACATTGATCTCTATGTGATTGATCCAATTTTTTACAATCAACTAGATTTTCACATAGATTTTCATTTTTATTCAATAATGATTGAAGCTATTTATTAATTTCAACATGTTTTGAATTCATTTACAACCATAAATTAATGTGTTTCCCCTTAATTAACCTTTATTCTCTTATATAATTTTCATTGACAGCTACCTGAATTATTTTTTATATTTTTATCAATTACTTGATTTCTTTCTGTGTATTTAAATGATTAAAATCGATCTACCTAATTATTATAGGAAGTAAAAACCATCATAGAAATAATCTATCAATATATGGTAGTGGAGTTAGTAATGAGGACAATACCAAAGAGGTTCCCTAAAACTATCACATAATTCATGAAAAGATTCTCCCTCATCTGCAAATATACATTTGATTTCACTTTTATGCTCTCCCTTTAGTCACTTTGGATGAAATTTCATGAAAAATGATCTATAAACTTGTTACCATGTGTCAAAAACGTTCTTTAATTTTCGGAGAAACTAGTTCATATATTTACTCTTGAAATAAATGGGGAAACCCTCTTTTTAGCTCATCCTCACAAATTTTTTACAGTGTAATATATTTTACAACATCTAAATGTATATACCAAAGGATTGGGAGTTATCATTTGGAAAATAATTAAATTATGGAAAATAATTAAAGTATGGAAACAATGAAAAATAAAACTATTTCATCTCATAGTTTGTATATTTTTAGTTCATCCAAATACATGATATATTGACTAATATAATAAATAATTGGTACTCCCTCAGCCTATTACTCTCAATGATTCCTTAACTATGATCTTGATGGATGTTTTATTCATTATTACCAGTAAATATCCAATGAAATTTTTTAATATTATATTTAGTTTATTTTTTTAGCACTTCAATTTTTAAGTATACCATCGATTAATTGATATAAATTTTTAGATTTAATTCTCATGTGTATACAATAGAATAGTTTAAATTTCCCATGCATGTGACAATCAACAAATTAAATAATAAATATTTAAAATTTTCAAAAAGAAACATGAAAAATTTGAATGAAAATATCCCCAAAAAGAAATAAAATAATTGATTTTGAATTCAATAATATCCTAAATTACAAAAATATATAAATGTTTTTGAAAAAATTTATTTATCAATGAAAAATAGTAACACAAGTGAGCAATTTTTAGGATTTTTTTTTGAAAATAATTTTTTTGATGTTTTTTTAGAATTTGAAATTTTATATGGAAAAATGTAACCCTCGTCAGCAATGGATCCAAATTTTGAACCAAACTCATCATCTAAGTCTAATAAAATATTATTTATACATAAAATCTACTCTACCTAATAACACAATTAAGGATCATCTCCATAGGGAAGGAAATATTGTATGAAATGAAAAGTAGAAAATTTAAATAAAGTAAAAACAATTTATAGTTAAAATATGTATGAAATGTTTTTAAAATAGTGATGTGAGTGCAGCATAGTACGAAAAAATGATGAAAGTGAGTGGGAATTGGTGTATAATCCAGAATGAAATCCTATGTATAAGTTTCACAAGGAAGATACGAATAGTTTATGAGATAAAGGGTTTTTATTGTGAGATCATGAAATGATATTCAATTATTCTTGGAAATATATGGGTGAATTGGACTAAAAATCATATAATTTTTTTAATTAACAGTTTAAAGAAGTCAACTTATTTATTCTCACACTATGAAATTTTTGAATACTATAATTACTTTCAATAACGAAAAAAATAATGTGTAAATCTCTTCATTAAGAAATATTTTTCAATCGATCATAAAACAATTATCATAATTATATAAAACTGTTATTTTCATTTTATTTTTATGGTAAATAATTAGCTTAATGGTATGGTATATTATCAACATCAATTTTAATTAATTCTAGAAAAATGGGAAATAATTTTATCAAAGGGATAATTTTTTTAGATTAGTAATCCAATTAAAAATATAATTAAACGAACAAAGATTAAAGAATACAATCAAAAAAATAATCATTCTCCTAATTTTTTTATTATAGTATATATTTAATATAGATAAATGTAGAGATAAATTCATTTATAAAAAGAAAATAACAAAATAAAAAAATATAGGAAAAAAGTATTATTTGTAAAGTTTATCTCCCTCTAAACCCACTATCCCTGATTTGTTACAATTATAGTATCTGAAATGTGTGTGTTTTTTAATTCTATTGATATACCTGTAAAATAAATATATGTATACTTTTAATATTTTTCCCATAAAAAACATCTAATTTCCCATGGAATCTGAGTTGTTATACCACCAATCCCTTCCAATAATAACCACTATCTCAAATCATAAGATTAAGAGAATTGACAAAGTATGAATAGATAAATACCATTTCCACATTATAAGTTTCACTAATAATCAATCCCCCCACCATTTAAAAAAAATGTTTGTCCCACCTTATTATTGTTATTTTTCCTCCCATTTATTTTCTTCCAATTTATAGATTGTTTGGAATGTTCATCACAAATACATAGGAATCATTTCATTCGACCCCAATTGATTATTTCATAAAAATCATGTCATGGTTCTCTTGACTCATCACACAAAATTGACATCCAATATATATTTTTTACTCATCTAGCTTAAATTTGGCTCACCCAAACACACATGAGCTTAGAAAACCTATCAATACATCCCCTCCATCACTATTCAACTCTATGGCAGTTGCAAAACCACTATAAAGGATATGGAATAACTTTATATTATAATAAGCTCATAAATTATTGGGGAAATCACTAATCGAGTACCAAAAATGAATTTTGAAATCTTTTGGAGGAAACCATTGAAATATTGAAGAGATATAAGGATGAATAAATAAATAAAGTTGTAGAATTTTTTAATATTGAAAATCTCTCTAAAATAGAGGATTAAAACCCCATGAGGAAACTCTTAGAATTAAACTATAAATAAATAAGTATAAAATCAAATCAAATTCCCAAACATAAATTTTAATGAAGGTATAGAAAAAAATAATGAAAACTACACCCTGATATGGCTCCATCTTCCCTCAAATAATCCTATTGATCGAAAGTTCGACCATCCTGTCGAAACATTCATTACCTCAAAAATAAATTCTCTAAAAATTTCACCATTATATGAAAAAAATTACAATCTCATAGATATACTATGAAAAAACCAAATCATTCTAGTAAAAAAATTAGTACCTTAATGATCCACTATAACAAAAAATCACACTTATATAAATAAAAGTCACTACCTCAGACATCCTCTCTTGATGCTTCAATCTCAACAGCTAACGCTTCATAGATAATACAACAAACATAGCATCCCCCTTCCCTTTATCAATGGAATAAATATTTAATGTATTTCAATGATCCTCTCTACGAGTAGATGTTAATGTATTTATAC
This sequence comes from Viscum album, assembly GCA_963277665.1. NCBI lineage: Eukaryota > Viridiplantae > Streptophyta > Magnoliopsida > Santalales > Viscaceae > Viscum > Viscum album. The sequence continues at coordinate 1,626,486,670 of OY728121.1, read as the reverse complement.
CAGGATATACTAAAACAATCTCTTATATAGAAACCATTTTCATATCTCTAATTATTGCGGACAATATTCCATTTTTACAATTAATTTTGGGAAAATATCTCCATTAATTTTGAGAGAAACTCCTCTATTAATGTCAATAAAATGTATCCATTAAATAATTTCTCTATCTAATAATGGTTTGAAACCCATTATTCCCCCCTTCACCCCATTAAAAATGGAAAAATATTAAACAAACTCAGTTGGAAAGAAAAACTTTTTTTCATCACACCAACTATCATTCTAAACAGAAAATAAAATGACACCAATTTATAACTTTAATAGAAAAATTAATAGATCCCAATGAAAAAAAAATTCAAATTCCATGTATCCATTATATTTGTATGTGCACTATCCTTTTGAAGAATACTATAACTATAAACATTTGGTATCCCCACAATAATGACATCCAAATAATATCCACCACGATATAAATTAACTTTTTCCTCTTCTCAATAGCCACTCACTAGATAAGAACATCACATATATCTTAAAGTTTTAATTATTTATTCATTATAGGAACTCTCTGAATAAAATGAATTAGGTTTAATACCTAAAACAACTCTCTAGCCTACTTTAACTTCCAGATATTATTCTACTTCATGTACTCATCATTGATCGTCTCAAAAATAACAACCATAATTCCTATGATAAATGGTAAGAAATAACCAGCACCTTTGATAAACTATTATAGAGAATCCTTTTACCTTGAGAAAAATTTATTGTGGAATTTTTTTTGAAACCCAATAAAATATGAAAGATATATAAGGTAAAATAAATAAATCAACACATAGGATTTTTAACAAGGAAAATCCCTCCAATATGGATGATTAAAAAACCATGGTCCAAATCCAAAATATCCACTATAAAATATATAGTATAAAATCTAATTAAATTCTAAAAAATGATTTATAATGTGATTTCCTAAAAACCAATGTGAAAACATCACACTGTACACCCTCGTTTCCTCTCTAAAAATACTCTTGTTTACAAATACCACCCTTCTATTTGAAATTCCACTACCTAAAATAGATACTATGAAATAATATCACCATTATTTCACAAATTCCACTACCTTGGAGATCCATTGTGACAAAATGTTACCCTTCTATGTAAAACATCACAACCAAAGATATCAAATATGATAAAATTCAACCCTACTATGCCAATAAATAAACACCTTGAAGATCCATTGTTGATTATTCCCTCTCCATTTTTTATTCTTTGGACATGATAATACAAATGTGGCATCCCAATTCACGTTCTTAATGGAATAAATCTTGAATTGTTTTCAAAGAACCACTCCCCAAGGATCGGTTAATTTCAATGTACCAAAATATTCTTCTACATCCTCTTATATATTCACTAAATAAATAAATTCAATTAATTTGGTCTATATTCCCTTTACCTACAATTAATTTTTAAAACATATCTTCATTGATGTTGAGATAAAATCCTTTATTAATTTAATGAAAATATCTCAATTAATTAATTTATCTCCCCAGTAAATTGGATAAATACCAATATAAATCACACAATCCATCAAAATATTTCCATACTGAGTTTATTTATCCAGAAAGTATCATTCACACCAATGTAACCTTGTGTTTGAAATACTTTAGAAAACAAATTTCCAAAAATAACAAATCTATTACAAATAAAAATCCAACAAACAGATGAATATTTCAATTTATCTCAGATACCTAGAAACACAAGCATCTTCCTATGGTTTTATCTACTTTAATAAATCTAATAAATTCTTTTTATTGGTATAAAATATCCATATATCTTGATCATTTTATCCAGTTAATATTTATTTTCATCTGTATCTTACCTCTTTATCGGTCTTGAAAAATTATAGGACATCAATCCCTATATCAATAAAAACCTATATCTGGATCTAATTTAACAATCGGTTCTTAGTTTTTATAACTCCTTTAATAATCTCTATCGATAATCAATAATGTTATCTTAATTATACATTGAATTAACCTTCTCAGTATCCATCTTTTATATACTTTGTCTCTTTATATCCAAACTAATATCTTTTATATAGTGTAATAAAATTAGTTTCATCATCTCATTCAGAATCAATAGACTACAGTTTCCATTTTTTATGTTTGGACTAACTACACCATTATTAATCAATGGTCTATCATCCCAAATATGAGGTTTGGTGTCCTCCTTTCGAAACTCAGCCTCAATATTTTACTTTATCAATCATTAGTTAGCAAGGAATTGGGGACCCCTAAATTCACCTAAAAAATATCTAGCTTCACTATGATTTTATTATTATTTTTTCCATGAACATATTGATGAATTATCATGTACTGAATCATAAACATATTATATGCACACGAGTTTTCACCAAAAATATTTATGTGCAATCTTAATAATCTATCCACATCACGGAGTAATTTCTTTTAAAAATAGATATACTACATAGAAAAATATTACATGTTTCTCTTGAAACACAAAAATAATCTTACGCATCAGTATAAATAACATATATGATATTATATACCAACTAATTTTTCCAATTAAAAATAAATATCACCAACACCAGCCTAAATTAACAATATATATCATCATTACTGACTATCATATATTATGTAATTCCACCAAAAAAATGTAAACACTTATAGAATAGTATATACAATACATAATATGAAAATGATATCTCAAAAATTAAATAAATAAAACTAAACTAAAAATGTGTAATATTATAACACTAAAGAAACATGTAAAATTAAACAACACTCCGAAGACAACCAGTAATCTATCAACACAAAATTTGAGTTAAAATAAAAACAAACACAAAATTATTTCTATGAAAATATATAAATATTAAAATATTTTATAAATCATCAATAAGAACCAAAAAATCACATTTTAACACAAATATTCAAAGAATAATATTTTTCACAAATAATGGGAAATAATGAATAATCTGGTAGTAAAAGAATTTTTTAACCCCAAAATGCTATATTTTCCATAAAAATGACCTGAAAAAAAACATATGATTCATCCACATTAAACAACCAAAATTATTTAGATAAATATATAATCAGATATTTTATATATTATCTTTTGGTTAATAAATAATGTTAATTAGTTTCATTTACATTATGTCATTATCTATAATTTGAATATGAATTAGATTTTAAAACATACTTTAAATATATAAACATTGGTTTCATTTAATTAGATAAAGGGTTATGTTTGACTTGGTTCTTAAACTAAATTTCTTAAGGGAATAAATAATTTTTTAAGTATTGACCCTTTATTATTATGTCTTAATAAGTATATCATATCTCTCCATAAGAGCATGAATTGATTACTTATTGAGTTGAAATAATTCCATGTGTAAAACCTTCTTCCCTAATAATTGGGTAACATTAGTTACATATTAGGTAAGGATGAGGGAGTTAGGTTTTTTCCCTAGTATGTGACTTTCTAAACAACCCAACATTTTCAATATGAATTTTTCCTTCTTAATATGTGTGTGTGTGTGTGTGTCGTATAATGTAAATAAATCTCATGTTCCATATAACATACTAAAACCCATTTTATTACTTCAATATATAACATTAAATATGTAGGATAATTTCATTCTATAAAATTAAAAATAATACAATAGAACCATAAAAATAATTAAATAACATTATTAGAATTTTAAAATCCTTATAGGCATGTTTTCCAAAAATTACCAGATCCAGGAACAATACTATAAAAAGAAATCACAATATTAGAAATAATATTAAAATTTTATAATATATCTATAAAAACCATGAATAAAACAATTTAAATGATGAATTATAGAAATATGTGGAATTTATAAAAATTATAATTGTGATATGACAATTGGAATACTAATCTGGCTATTAAAATAGTAACCTAACCATTAAAATAGTTATTTAACCAATATAATAGTAAAATTTCAAGTAATTAATATTTAATATAAATAAAATAAGTAAATATAAATATTATAATTCATTAAAATAAATACTAATATTAGGTAACTCTATAAATGTGCATGAATATATTTTTCTTATTGTACATATTAACTTATTTTATAGAAATCTTAATTATTATAATAATATTATAATATTATAATAAACTATTTTTGAAATTTATTTTGATAAAATTATTTTAATTTATGAAATCATTACATCTAAATTAACCAATAGTAATTTTTTGGTAATTTTCTGAAAAAATTAAATATTGGGGTGAATAGTAAAAATATACTTTTCTGAATAAAATATGTTGAACGACATAATATTAATGAAATATATTTATCTAATGAGTTATAAAATAATTTTATAAACCAAAATTAAGATTAATAATATAAATAATATGAATTAAAATAATAATATGCATTTCTAAACCGATAAAATAATTTCCAAATTCCAAACAGATAATTTATTCCACTAGAAACTTTTTTTTATTTATTGAGTATTTATTTCTATAGAAAACAAATTCATTGGTGCAAGGTTTTAAAATTAATAAAAAGTATTTTCAATAAAATATTATTAATATTCTCAAATAATACCACTATTGCATGTATTGGTCTTAAAATGATATTTTATTCATGATTTAAACCTAAAATTCCACTCCACTTTATGCATAAATACCTATATACCGCCAGATAGAAACTCACTTCCAAAATACATTATATTTCAAATTACTTTAAAAAATCCATCTTCTTGATCCTAATGGTCATTGTGGATACTTTTTAGTCCCACCACACTCCATGCCTTCAAGCCATTATTTTCTTAGCAAATGAGAAATCATCGAAGATAAGGTAACTCACTCATTCTCTTTATTTCATTTTTCTTCATCTACTCTATTATTTTCACTTCATTTTCATCATTTATAAAGTAATAAATTAATTATCATATAGTAAATAAATTTTATTATTTTAATATATAATTGTATAATCTTTTTTAATATATATATATATATAATCTCACTCCCTCTTCATACATGTCCCATTAATGGTTGGTTTTACTGCTTACTAGAACATTACAATATATGATTTATCACTTCCCTCAAAAATTGGAAGTGTTTATTATATAAAGTGTGTCTTTTTTTAGTGTTTGTGATTTTTTTATATAATATTCATATTCTAGATGTAATTAAACTAATGGTTAAATAAAAATAATTAAAATTATAATATTAAAACTAAAATGGAATAATTCCACAAAACAATTCATTATGACTTCCATATTCAATAAAAATATAATAAGTAATTTAAAATGGAAATAAATTATAAAAAAAATAATTTAAATGAATATAAAATAATCATAGAATTATTTTTTAATAAATATAATTTGTTATACAATAAGTATAAGCATAACAATGTAAAATGGGACAAAAGGTAATGAGACTCTAAACCTCTTTATTTTTCTTATAGTTTTCCACTGTATAAATAATTTTCTATATTTTCCCTATAATTATTCTATATTTTTAAAATACCTCTTATTAATGTCCTTTATTTTATTTCTATTTCCTTATTTTGTGGATATACCATCCCTTATTTCCTTGGTATGCATTCTTATCCCCCTTTAATAATTTTGATAAAGACATTGTTTTCAAAAACCGCTATTTGAATCTTTTTATATTGTTTCTTCTTCTTTTTATATCATATACCCCTTTTAATTATTGATAATACCATTAAATAACTAGAATAATTTATTCTATACTTCTTTTGTGTATGTGGAAATGTATTCAGCTTCATTTTCTTTATAATATTTTTATAAAATTTTATTTAATGATAGGAAACATAATTTTACAGTCCTCCAATGAAATGGTTAAATCCTTATATCTCATGAGGTAACTATGCATGGACATGTAATAGTAATCTTTTTTCATAAGTTATGCATGGACATGATCAGCTAGATTTTTCCTTTTTAATATTATTTCTTGGTAGTAATAATTTACATATATTTATAATGTTTCTTTATTATAAATTTTTTAAATTCCATATATTCTTTATATTATTCCTTTTTTTCTTATCAAAATGACCTTATCCTTATGATAAAATAATGACTATTATTCAAACTCATGCACTCATGTTGATTTATATATCATTTTACTTCCTTTTATTCTTCCCCATAGTAGGATATTTAGTGCACCCTTTCACTGATGTATTTCCCCCACTAACAATATGTGTTAAGAGGATGATGAAGTTCTATAGAAGGACCTAAACAATGTTTAAATTTTTATGTGTAAAAATATTGTATGAACCTAATTTTCTAGGTCACTAAACCTTTTGATTTTGGGATATGTTGTATTGAATATTGTTATCTTAAAAATTATATTATAACTTTTTAATTAATTTATGGGTCTCTATAATTGGGATCAGATCATGGTTTATTTAATTTTGAAAGTATGTTATATAGTAAAATACAACATTGATTATGGTTAATGATTTCGCAACTTAAGAGAATAGGGTTGATTTAATTATATAAATAAAATCATTATCCATTATTTATTAACTTATATATTTTTCAAGAGTTTATATTCAATAAAATAGTGGGAACCAAGATAAACCAAGACAATAACCAAGGAGATAAATAATGCCATTATTATCTAAATAAAATTCTGACTATATTGTTAATTGGAGCTCAAAACATCATGGTGGTACTTAACCACTTGTCCTAGGTAATGAATAATAACCAAAACCTTTTGTAATTCCCACCTTTATCCAAGAAAATGGAATTAACTATTGATTCATTCTTGTAATAATGGTCTCATTCACATAGTATATATTTGGATAAATATATTATAGAAAAATGGATTAATTCCTTGTAAAATAATTTTTTCAATCTTAATTCTTCATAGTAAGAGATGGTTACTCTAGTCATCTACCATTTATAAGGATAATATGTTTTTTAGCATTAATTTATCTAGAATAAAAATTTGAAGGAAGAATTTTAATTAATGGGGTTGGGAAACTTCCATAAAATATTTCCTAATAAGTATGTCAGCCCCAAAATATGTGATGGGGAAAAGGATGTGAAGATTACACCAATGCCTAAAGGGTTTCTTTGTGAATATCCTTCGTGAAGCCCGAAAACATCGTGGCCAGCATGAAGCCCTACAATACCACAGCCGGTGAGAAGTTGTGGCCCCCTCTACGATCACCATAGAGGAAAGAGGCGGAAGAAACAATGGATACAAAAAAATTGATGGAATGTTTTGGGACAAAGAGGGAAGTAAATAGCCTCTAAAATCCTTTGGAAGTTGACGGAATCCTCCATGAGTGTCGTGATGGGAATTAAGGATGCCTATGCATTGAGGATGGGATGACGGTCAACTCTGTAGTTATGAGAAACATGATGTAATCCACTTCTGACCACAAATCACCATGTGGCTTCGCAACAAGCTGTCAGAGCTTCAGCCACCTCTCTCCTATAAATACTAGGCTTCCCTTAGACTCAAAGGACTGATACCCCGGCCTTTCACCTTATCGGATCTCCAATTTCGAAGAAACTTCTTCTCTATGAATCATTAAGAGAATTAAGCTCTTCAAGGTATTTAAGCCTTGCAAAATACTTTTTCATTAACTCAAATACAACCCCTCTTTAACCAGGGATTATCTTCATGAAGCTCATGTTCCATCGCAATGGAAGAATCTCTCTAAAAGAAATCTGGACATTTCCATGCACAAATGCTTCGATAAGTACCCTACCTTCACATGCGCACCCCATGCTAAGGCAGGATCACTATGCTTCACAAATTACATCGCTTAGTAGTGTTGTGCTTTAAAAGGTACCCATGATCCATGAAGGCTTACCCTTCAAAAGAAATTTCACTTCATGAAGCTCCCATTATATTCATGTATACCCCATGACTAAGCAAGGACACTCCACTTCACGAAGCATACCTATTCACAGAGTCTCACCACTTTGTGGGGCACCAGAGCTTCATAAGGTCCCTTCTAGTGAACCATTTTTCTTTACAAACTCTTCTCCCAAATGGCCCTTCATATTTATATGAAGTGATTTCAAGGTCCTTTGGGTGGTGATTCATATTGAGTTGTTTTTCCTCATGATTCTTCACATAGGCACGCTAATTACTATTGATTCTTCGTATAGTCATGCTAATGTATGTTGGTCAACAGATCACCCAATAACCTTGTCTTCATATGGAATTGTTGATGCATTCCCTTCCCCCAGTGTGGGTGGGTATCAGTTATTTATGTCTTAGGGGTGAGGATTGAATCCACATAGTCCGATCTGCAGGATGCTAAATTGCCAAGAACCATTGTCCTCAGCACATGGCGTTAAACTGTGGTCTCACCGCATGCAATATAAACATGGTGGCCCATCACAAACATTTTCCATGCCCACTGGTCTCCATGGGAGAGAGATCTTTCTCACATGGAATGAGATCCTCTTTTTTGGAGTGGCATTTGTCCATGGGGAAGGGAAACCATCTTGGTGTAATCCCCAAACCTTTCTTGTGGGAGGTAGCATCCTTGATCATCCTCTCTTATTCCATGTATGAAGACCGGAGGAGGGAGGGCCATAGAGAACTCGATACCCCATCCCTCTCCCTTTGGTATTTATCACTATCAGGCCTCTATCTTGGAGTAAGTCCCAATATCCATCTCCATGGACTACTAACCACACAAAATCCCAATTGTATTCCTTACGTATGTACCTTTTGTGATGTGGTTATCTAGTCTTTCTTGCCTCTTATTTCTCACACTGAGAATGACTCACATGGGATTAGAGTAAGAATCAATCATGGAATCCTTCCTAGGTTGTCGTAGCATTTAATCCCCAATCCCTCCCTATTTACAAAATACATGGACTTTAACCCTTTACTGTTCTGAGAAAGGTACGTAGGAAGCCTCTATAAGGTTCAATCCCATCACCAATCAGCCCTTATCACTTCGTGTCTATTCACCCCAGTCCTGCATGATGTTAAACTATACGCCCCTTTCATCTCTCATGATTCTAAACTGTATGCATCCAAACAATGTGGGTTTTGATCCCCGTATCCTTGACAGGTTACGTAGGAAGCCTCCCTGAGGTCCAATCCCAATATACAGTAAGTAGTTGTATTCCCACTTTGTTGTGATCCAGCTCTCTGGTCCGCCCCTAGGGTGTTAGATCAATCATGGGCTGCTAACCACACGTAATCCCCAGCATCATCTTCAGGTATCTATCCTCTAAGAACACTCATGATCCTATGTCTCAATCCAAACTACGTGGGTTTTGATACCTATATCCTAGATAGGGTATGTAGGAATCCTCCTTGAGGTCCAACCCCAAACAATGGAAAACCGATTTAAAATATGTTGTTTTTGATCCCTGTCTCCTAGATTGGGTATGTAGGAATCTTACCTAAGGTTAAACACCAATAACTGGTAAACTTCGGTGTCCCTTTTGTTGGGACCCATATCCTTGGTTCATCCTAGGGGTAGCAGACCAACCCTTGGGCTGATAACCCCAAGAAATCCCCAGTATGTTGTTGGGTTATTTTCCCACGCATACACCCCGATTCCATTCCCCATCCTGATTTACATAGACATTGATTCCTTGTAATGGGGATATATTGGAAGCCTCCCTAAGGATCAATACCATCACCCATGTCCCATTCTGGTATCTCCCTCTAGCCTCTGTGTTTTTGGAATGTCACTACCCAACCCAAAGGTTCTACTTCTTCTGGGTCCCATCCATGTGACCATTCTCATAGGCTACCTCCTAAGGTGTCTCATCACCCCACCGAACTATGTGGACTTTGATTCCCTACCATAGGGATATGTTGTAATCCTCTCTAAGGTTCAATCCCCACACTACCTTCACATTCACAGTGGTTTCATATCATTCTCCACCCACACCATACAATCATGTGTTGTCCATCCTAATTCATACATTGGTATCCACATACCGGTGAGACCACACCATTCCATCAGGCTGTTAACCATGCGTCTGTCCCACACAGCACATAACCATACAACCATGAGTATACTTCTGGTGATGGGTCACTATCTTTGTGTAAGCCCCAGAATATCCCTTGGTTGTTGTCCTTTATGTACACCATGATTCAACACCCCTTTGAAATATGTGGGCTTTGACCCATGTCTCCTAGACAGTGTACGTAGGAAGCCTCCCAAAGGTTCAATACCTACCAATGGTAAACCCTAGTGTCCCCTATATATAGACATCATCATCTATGGGTCTGTCTTCATTTGAGAGTTCGATCCACTCATCCAGTAAACTCTTTTGGTGCTCCCCCCTAGGGATGCACCCATGTGAAACACTCCTATCAGTGTTCTGATTTGTTCTATCCATCTTCATTAGACGTTATGCTTGCGGAATACACTATGTTAAACATGGGAAGATGAGAAAAACCTTAGGGAAATTCCTATGGAATATAATTCCCCACACTTGACTTAGGATTCCTTTTGATTTTATACTCTCGAGAATTCCTATCATAAGGGGAAGAAACCCAGATGCATCAGTGTTTCAACATCCAGACATGCTAGCGATTTCCAAGGTGACTACTCTCCTGATCAAAGGTTGATGAACTGACTTGACCCCTTGGAATGTCCTAACAGAAGTAGTATAATTAACTAGCATCCCTAAAGATATGGCACCTGAGAAGATTTTCACGAACAACGTCTTAAATGTTTGAGGGATACCCGGACTAGGTTAATAATTACAAGGAAGAATCCATAAAAGGATGAACCGACATCTCATCACCCCATTTTGATCATGGAGAAAACATCCTTTAATAAGTGATGGATGTCGGCCTCCATTGGAAAGTGGGAATGCGTGGAAACAGCACAGCGTTTCCTACACTGATGAATGTGTGCCCTAATGAAAGAATCATAAACAAAGTATTTTCCACATAATCTTCATATGAATAAAAAAGATAGAATTTTTGTAGCTCAAAAAAGTAGAATGAATATATTTTAACTTATGAGGAAAATTTCACAACACTTACAGGGTATAACATTGGTTTTTTTATAAACCATGATAGAAAAATAAATATATTCTTTATTAAATTAAAAAATTATATCTAAAAAGGTTTAGCTATCAATAACTATGTGATTTATTAATAAGTAGTTAAATGTGCTCTAAAAGTTGAAATATGGCTTTATGTATGATCCCATGAACATGGAGTCAAGAAGAGTATGATGAATTTTCATTTTATAGTATCAAATGGTAAGGGACATGGGGTAAATATGATCTAATTACCCAATTGTCAAAAATATGGAAAGAAGCGCCCCAAGAACATTCTAAAGAGAAATAAAAAATTATTAAAGTGTGTTCGAGGATGGAATTAATAACAAGAGTATTGAATTGACATGAAAAGGATACCTAATAAAATGGGGAAATTAAGGCTCTTCTCAATACACCACCAATGGATCAATGCTTCAGTAGTAAGGAACTTAGGAACTACGTAATTTAGTGAACTAAATAGAGGATCTTTATGGATAACTGATGTCAAAAATCACCTAACATAAGGGAGTAGGTATGGGATAATTCCATCACCATAATTTAGGTAGAGTTACAAAATTATGTAATGGATGGTAAACTCACTTTCAATCAGTATAGGTGAAATTATTTTTTGATTTTTTTTTCACATATTATTTCATATCTTATAAGTATGATATAAATATTATATCACCTTCCTAATACCTTAAAGTAGAGGTATCTATTGAAACACATGGTATATTAATTATTGTATCCCATGTTTTTAACTCTTCCAATTATAATATGAGGGAATACACTTCCATAAAATATTATACTTTTTTGTTTCGTGGGATTTGATACTATATTGGGCATGGATCATCTCTATTTTTATAATTCCCATATTAATTATTAGGAAAAAAATATATATTCAATTATTTAACCATTCCATGATCCTATAAAAATTTAAGGAAGATTATGAATCTCCTTTAACAAATATTTTAATTGTATGGGTATTAATTCCCAATGAAGAAGCTTTTCTTTCTCAAATGGTAGAGAAAAATGGAAATATCAACCTTGAAGACATACCTGTAGTGAAGGAATATACTTATTTATTCCACAAATAGTTTTAAAGTATTCCTACAAATCATTAGGTAGATTTCACAATGGAAATTATATATATATAAACACATATATCCATGAGAACTTATTAAATATTCCCAATAAAATTTGAAGAATTAAATAAAAATAACAGGATTATCTAAAAAAAATTATATTCCCTACCGTATCACTTTTGGGTGTACTATTTATCTTTTTCAATATTAGGGATGGGTTATCAAAGATTTTAATCAACTAAGGATTCCTTAAAAAGATCACTATAATTAATTAGTATTTTTTACTATGGATTGAGGAATTTTTAACCAACATCATAGTGGTAAATACTTATCAATGTTTGATCTTCATTTTGGATATCATCAAATAACGGTAAAGATAAAAGATATTCAAAATAATGTCTTTCTTATAATTTGTGTACACTATGAGTTTATAGTGATTCCATTTGGACTCATAAATGCCCAGTAATATTCATTTATTTAATAAATAGTGTCTTTTCAGACTAACATGATAAATTCTAGTAGGTCTTCATTCATGATATTCCGATATCGTCATATAAAAAATAATAACATGAATAATATATAATAATTGTACTAAATACTTAAAATAAGGTGTTTATATTTGTAAAAATTATTAAGTGTTCCTTCTAGATTCATAATGTCGCATTATTGGGCCATGTAATCACAAGATAAGGAATTTTCATGGATTATTTAAAGAAAACGGTGATTAAAAAATAGACCAGACTGATAATTTTCATCAAGATTTATAGTTTTATTAATTTTTAACCTAATTTTAAATAATAAAATAATATTTATTTAATAATATAATATAAGAAAAAATTTAATAATATTAAAAAATGATCTTTATACAAGTAAATAAAGAATAATAGAATCAACAAACTTCCTCTTATTTACAAATAATTGATCAGGTAATGATGAACCACTAAGATAAGTATTAAAACTCTCTACGCACTATTTGAAAACACCAATTGTAAACTAAACCAAAACTTAGGCTCTATTTGACAAAAAATATTGAAAATTATTAATATAAAAGTAATTATCAAAATTTTCAAGTTGATAATTCCCTATTTTTCAATAATTAAAAAAAAACTAAAAATGATTTAGGATCTATTAGAAAAAACATAGAAAAATATGAATTAAATTTATCAAATATAATAAAGATTAAAGGAATATGTTTCACAAGTAATAAGTATTATAAGTATTTTTTGTTTGGTGTTTGAATAAAAGTTTTCTCTATATATGTTCAATAATTTTCTTTTCAAGAATAGGTACTAGATGCCATGGAGATTATAATTAATTTTAATTATATTTTTCATAAACACTTCTCTTTCATGTTATATATTTTTGTGTGTGCAGTGAATGTTGTTGTTCCATTAATGAAAATTTAATGAAAAAATTAAATAATTCAACTGTTAATTTATGATATTTACGATTCATAAATTCCATTCAATTTTGAATGTTTTATTAATAATATTATGTTCTACCCTCTGAATAAAAAGATATAATACACCCACAAAATCATAGAGCTGGTCATTTCGTATATCAATCATCAAATAATGATATTTAATGACATTATTTAGTGTATTAATTATTTTCTATGATTCAGGATCTAGAAAATATGTAAACCCCTTGAAGTTATCATTGTCAAAAAAATATATACATGACCTATCAAATACATGAGATAATGATGGTTTATAACTCATCCCCATCACCCAACCATAATGTTATTTCCTGAAACTCAACCAATAACATACTCCTTGGATACCAAGGTTGAAATATTTTGGTAACCATTCCAAAATTATTTTATTTTACATTAAAAAAGGATAACATGGAGTTTTAAAGTATTTTAAGAACTCTAAATATCAATTTAAAATATTAACCCCGATTCTTTTAGTTGGGTTATTCATGTAGCTTTATCCTTTTTATGGATATAAAATTACATGTCAATTTTCCCAACATCACAACATACCTCATTTTCTTCTATTGAATAATTACACAACTAACACATTCAAAAAATAAATTACTTGATGTTTTATAGATATATTTCAAAAGTAATTTTTTACTATTTCATCATGATTCTTAGTGAAACTATGTTACCTAGAATTGTGGGGAATTACTTCTCTCCCCCAACTTGAATAATTTCTTAAGAAAATTTCGTAAATAAAATAAAAAACAATATAACATTAACTGTTATGAAAACTATTTTATTGATCCAAAAAACATTTAAAAAATACCTTGTTGGTCGGAGTGGACACTCAAGAGGGGGGGTGAATTGAGTTCCAATTAAAATTTCTGTTAAAAACAATTTCTATTAAAATCCCCCTATTTCAAAAACAAATTAAACTGTAGTGAATTTATATAGATTATAAAGGTTCAATTAGTTTCTCAAAGATTGATTAGTTCTCAGTTAACTTAATCTTATGATTAAATTAACTTTTGAAACTAACTTACTGATTTATAATAAATATAAAGACTTGTGAATTTATTTATCAAAGTAGCTTTGAAGATAGATTATATTTCAAAGTAATAGCAGCGGAATATGAAATAAATATGTATAGTATGGATAAAGAGTATAACTACAAACACAGAGAATTAACCAAGAGGTTCAGTCTCAAGCCGAGACTTAGTCCTCTAAAAAGTTTATATAAAAATGATCCACACCCTGGATCGGGGTTAACAACAGTGAACACACTGTCCAGGTCACAAGACCTCTACCATAGTTCTACGTGGGAAAAAAAACAACAGCAGCCAGCTGTCCAGGTCACAAGACCTCTACCACTATCCACATTGGGAAATGAAGTGTAAAAGGTTTGCTGAGGATTTACAGATCCTCCAGTGAAAGTACAGGAGTCAGTGTGTGTGTTTAATAAAGTAAATAACACACACTGCTCAAAATGTAGAATAAATAAATCACAGAGCAGAGATGTAGAGTTTAGAAATCTCTCTAGTGATTTCAGTGTAGCACTGGACTCGTTTTGGAATTGATCAGAAGTGATTCTGAGTCCTCTTCTCAATTTTGTTTGAGAAGAAGAGTATTGTATGCTTCAGGTTCACAGGTAGTGAAAATGTAGTCGATGAAGCTCTTCGATATTCTTTTGTATGCACAGAACTCTTCTTGAGTAGGCTTGATTGTATATGTGATTCTGTCTTGCTTGGTTCTTCTTGTATGCACAGAGATCTTCTTGAGTATGTCGTATGTCTGCCTTGTCTCTGTGTGTGTTGTCTCTCATCTCTTCAGTTGAGTCTTCTTGTATTTATGTCACGTGCTCCGTAGGACAGAAAAGGTTTCCTTTCCGCAGGTACGAGGTACGGTTTCCTGACATCCGACAACCTTTATTAATTAATTGTCAGGGTATTAAAATATACCTAATATGACCGTTGGTTAGAATAAATAAAGATAAAGATAAAGAAATTCAAACAGTTGTTTATGACTGTTCAAGTGATCGGTAGGTCATCAGCATTGGAGTAATGATCGGTGACTCAGATAGATCAGTATCGGTCTGTCATCTGATCGGTGAGTCATTTTGATCAGCATCGGTCTGTCATCTGATCGGTGAGTCATTTGCATCGGTCTGTCATCTGATCGGTGAGTCAGATGCATCGGTGACTCATTTGCATCGGTGACTCATTTGCATCGGTGAGTCCTTGGATTGGTGCGTCTGATGGATCGGTGAGTCTGATGGATCGGTGCGTCTGATGGATCGGTGAGTCTGATGGATCGGTGAGTCTGATGGATCGGTGAGTCTGATGGATCGGTGAGTCTGATGGATCAGTGAGTCTGATGGATCGGTGAGTCTGATGGATCGGTGAGTCTGATGGATCGGTGAGTCATTTGCATCAGTGACTCAGATTGGTCAGCATCGTTGAGTCATTTTGATTAGTGTGACCGTTGTCCTTTGATATTGGATCAGTGCTTCTGATGTCTGTTGAATCCAGAAGACTTCCAACATACTTTGTAAGTCAATAAGCATAGACAAAAACATGATAACAGATTCATTTACAGATTGTAATTAAGTTTATGAGAAAAAAAACCAGATTAATCATTAATGGTATGTGATGATTTGTGATTATTAAAACATCAAACATAGACATGAAATCAACAATCTTCCAGAGGGCTCAACAATCTCCCCCTTTTTGATAATCACAAATCTTTATATATATATATATAAAAAATCAATCAATCAATAATAAAAACATAATGTGAATAAGAGTAAAGAGATATAAATCTCCTTCTTAATTTAACATTCCCATATATATAATATTCAGATTTCTCCCCCTGAGATATTGATCTCCCTCTGAGATATTGATCTCCCTCTGAGATATTCACATCTCTCATATATATATAGATCGTTCTCCCCCTTAGATATATATTTCCCCCATATATATAATATTCAGATTTCTCCCCCTGAGATCTTGATCTCCCTCTGAGATATTCACATCTCTCATATATATATATAGATCGTTCTCCCCCTTAGATATATATTTCCCCGATTATATATATCGATCTCCCATTATATATATCAGATCATTCTCCCCCTTTGGGATAATCAAAAAGGAGGGAAAACAGATAAGAGAAAGGGAAAGTAAAAGCAGTCAGCAGAGAGTAGAGAGAAATAAAAAAAATGATAAAGTACAGATTATTATAAGTAGCACATTGTTCACCCCATCAAAGACAATACACAACTATTTGGTGGGATACAAAGGGGCTTTGCCTTTGTCTTTGGGATCAATATTGGGTAAGTTTGAAGGCTTGGAGACATGCTGGTCTTGGAGAATCTGAAGTGGTGGTAGGACAACTCGGGAAGGTGTAGGAGCAGGTACCACAGAGGGTTGTTGTTGAGAAACAGGAGCTGATTGAGGAGCTTGCTGAGGAACTGGTCTTAATTGAGAGAGAGCTTGAGCAACAGACAGCTGATTTGGAGCTATATCAGAAGCACTGAGAGGTTCAGAAGTAGGGAGTACAATTGCAGTGGCCTGTGCATCCAAATAAGGCTTCAACAGATGAATGAAGTCCTGAATGACTTCTGCTCCATACTTCATAGCTTTTTCAAAATCATCTTTATTCTCCATGAACTGTGCCAAAGAAGGGACAAAATCTTGCAATTGGAGAACTTGAGTTTTGAAGGCCTGAGTGACAGGAGGTAATTTCAGATTTTCTGTCAAGACTTTGAAGTTTGCAGCCATCTCATGCTTTGTATAAATCTTGGAAAAGTAAGTATCAACTTTTTCCTTGATCTCTTGCAGGGCTTTCTTAGCATCTTCTGAATATACCAAGGCCATCTTATGACTGTTATCACAGAGCTCTTTCATCTTCCTCAAAGATTCTAAATCAAGAATTTGTCTTAAAGCAGCTAACTCTTCATGCACAACTTCTCTTAGAGCTTCTATCTCACGGGTAGTGATCTTGGTTACCTTTCCTGTACTGGCTTGGCCGACTATGTGAGTTAGTTCAGCTTTCAACTTCCTCAGGTCAGACTTGTTGAGATGTTCAATCATATTTCTCAAAACTTCCATCATACCAGAGATGGTTGATCGGAATTCGCTTGATAGAGATACCAGGCCGGTGTGAAGATCCTTCATAGTCTGATTCAAAAAGGCTATTTGCCTGCCAATAAGTTCACCAGTATTGGCTAGGTCTGGCTTCACAGCATTAGATACTCTCTTTGAGAAGGCTTCCAATGAATTTTCAGAAACTTGGAGAGACACTTGAGTAAGAGCATTAGAAACTTCTTCTCTAAATATGGTTCTCACAGCAGTTAGAAATTCAAACATAAACTTATCAAGATCAGCTTGACTGATTCTAGAACCAGGGAAATTATTATTGGTAGGATCAACAGTAGGAACAGACCTTGCTTCTCGTGGGAGGTTCCTCTTCACAGCTGCAGCTGATTCTGGCATTGCTTCTTCGTCTTCAGAATATTCTAAGCCCAACACAGCATAACCAGGGTAGTCATCCCAAACAGCAGCACACAGGGTGTATTTTGGTTTCTCATAGCTTGCTGTTCCACTGATTTTTGGTGAATCATCCTTGCCACTGATATGTATTTATTGTACTGACTGAGGTTGTTCTACTTGATCTACAGCAAGACCATCCACCGGTCTGTTAACACCATCAACAGCAGCTTCAACAACATCAACATCATCATCATCACCATCATGATTGTCATCAGCATCACCTTGCTCATTATTACTCTGCTCAGAAGCTTCACTGTGATATTCTTCAGTATCAGAATCTTCTTCATCACCAAGAATAGGTTTTGACTCTGGTAGGGTTAAGGGTGGACTAGCAGGTACAAATTCTATTCTTTTCATGGGACTAGCAGTGTTAGGGTCACTCCTATCATCAGGAGAAGACACACTTCCTTCTGCAGTAGCAGCTTCTTCTTGCTCATCATCATCAGAATAAATTGGTTCCTCATTTGGTTTCAAGCCAGGGTCTCTCAAATCCTTTGGCCTCTTGCCATGATCTATGGGATTGTAGACTTCATACAATTTATCTTCATCTGCAACCCAGCACTTCTTCCATGGATTCCAATTTATTTTCATCCTCTTGCAGATCTCTTTGTTAAGATAGAAGGTATGGTCTGTTTCATTAACTTCATCATCTTCATCAAGACAATCTAGATTCTTGAGCATGGTAGATATCATCTTTGAATAAAACAAGGTAGTGGCTTTCTTGGATGGTTTTATCATTCCAGCTATGTGTACCATCACATATCTCCACAAATTGATTTTCTCATGTGTTTTCAGAAGAAACAACAGGAAAACATCCTGGTATTTTGCAGTAGCAAAATCTCCTCTCCCAGGGAAAAGTTGGTGCTGAATAAACTTGAAAAGAAGTCTGCACTCACCATCTAATTCTGAAGCTGTGCTTCTTCGTGACTCTCTGTTTCCTGTCAGAAGCTCCAGAGCTAACTCATAAGAAAAATAGTCAGTGATTGGAGGTATATTGCCAGCATAATCCTCATACCGACCTTCATGAGGTACGTTCAGGCACTCAGCCCACTGCTTAGATGAGAAGGATATTTTCTTTCCTTTTACCACAGACGACATCCGGGCAGCCTCCACACCATCTAAAGTGATTTCCAGATTCATATAGAACTCATGTACCAGCTTCGGGTAGTCTATTCCAGTGTTGTTAGAAAACCAGTCTATCCATCTTTGCGATTCAAGAACTTGCAGCAACAGTGACTTACTTGACAGAAGCCAGGCAGAGTTTACTTCTTTTTCTATAGCAACAATCCGAGTTTCCAGGTTCGGATTTACTGATAGTTGAGAGGTACTACTCGACTCGCCTCGAGCACGCTTTGAAGGTACAGGGCTATCCGGTCCTTTGCTCGGTCTCTTTTGCTTAGTCATTTGATGATTTTGGAAAGGCAGGAGTTCGAAGGTTCGAAGGTTCGAAGTAGAGGGGAAGATATGTTGAGAGGTTCGGCGGGAAATGAAAGGTCAAAAGGTTTAGGGAAGATAAATATTCGTGTATCATTTATTTTATCATTTAGGGTTTCCATAAAAATTAATTTACTAATTAATAAAAAGTAATTGAAAATAGATCGGTTTGACAGAACAGTGTGACCGATCGGTTCCACAGATCGGTTTCACAGATCGGTTTCACAGATCAGTTTCACAGATCAGTTTCACAGATCGGTTTCACAGATCGGTTTCACAGATCCGTTTCACAGATCAGTTTCACATATCGGTTTCACAGATCAGTTTCACATATCGGTTTCACAGATCAGTTTCACAGATCGATCATACACAATTCTTGTTTAATAAATTTAATTCTTTCAGAGCATGAGGGCTTTGTGAAGATATCAGCTAATTGATTTTCAGAACTAAAAAATTCTAGAGAAATATCACCTTTCTGATAATGATCTCTTAGAAAGTGATGTCTGACATCAATGTGCATAGTTCTAGAGTGAGACACAGGGTTCTTAGATATATTTATTGCACTAGTATTGTCACAGTTAATTGAAACATGTTTAAAATCAAATCCATAATCCAATAAAGTGTGTTTCATCCACAAAATTTGTGCACAGCAACTTCCAGCAGCTATGTATTCTGCCTCGGCAGTAGACAATGCAACTGAATTCTATTTCTTACTACACCATGATACTAGGGATTTTCCAAGCAAATGACATGTTCCTGATGTGCTTTTTCTATCTAACTTACAACCAGCAAAGTCAGCATCTGAATAACTCATTAACTCAAAGGATTGTCCTTTTGGGTAAAACAAACCTAAGTTAACCGTGTGTTTGAGATATTTCAAAATTCTTTTGACAGCAAACAAATGAGATTCTTTTGGATTAGCTTGAAATCTAGCACACATACACACACTAAACATAATATCAGGTCGACTAGAAGTAAGATAAAGTAAACTACCAATCATACCTCTGTAATTGGTTTGATCAACTGGTTTCCCAGTTTCATCTGCGTCCAATTTACAGGTAGTACTCATAGGAGTATCACTTTCCTTAATACTATCCAATCCAAAACGTTTTAAAAGATCCTTTGTATATTTACTTTGATTCAAAATAATACCATTTTCATTTTTAAATACTTGAAATCCAAGAAAGTACTTAAGCTCTCCCATTAAGCTCATTTCAAATTCATTTTGCATACTTTTTGAAAAATCAGTACATAAAGAGTGTTTAGAAGATCCAAAAATAATATCATCAACATATATTTGTACAACTAAAACATCTTTAGGAATTCTTTTAATGAAAAGAGTTGGATCAGCAATCCCTTTAGTAAAACCTTTTGAAATAAGGAAATTGCTAAGTCTATCATACCAAGCTCTTGGAGCTTGTTTCAAACCATACAAAGCTTTAGAAAGTTTAAAAACTTGATTTGGAAAATGGGGATTAGTAAATCCAGGTGGTTGTTCTACAAAAACATCTTCAATTATAAAACCATTTAGAAATGCACTTTTCACATCCATTTGATATAACTTGAAATCCAGATGTGCAGCATATGCAAGTAAGATCCTAATGGCTTCTAGTCTAGCTACAGGTGCAAAAGTCTCCTCATAGTCTATACCTTCTTCTTGACTATATCCTTGTGCAACTAGTCTAGCTTTGTTTCTAACTATATTTCTAGATTCATCTACTTTATTTCTAAAAACCCATTTTGTGCCTATTGTTAAGGTGTCCTTAGGTCTGTCAACTAATTCCCAGACTTTGTTTCTTTCAAACTGATTTAATTCTTCTTGCATAGCCATTACCCAAAACTCATCATTGATAGCATCATTGATATTTTAGGTTCTGACTGTGAAAGAAATGATTGATGTTCAACCTGATTTCTTAGAGAAGCTCTAGTCTGTGTTCCTCTATCTAGATTTCCTACAACAGCATCTAAAGGATGGTTCTTTAGAGTCCTAGATGGTCTTGAAAAGATAGGGCTAGAAATTTCAGATTCATCTACAGATTGAGGTTCAATAAAAGCAGGTTCTGGAGAATTTCCAGAGCTGGATGTTTTAACTATAGGTCCATTGTATTTATCATTGAGATTCAAACTAGAGAGATCATCTTCAAGAGAGAATTTAGGTTCATGTGGATCAGTTTCATCGAATTTGATGTGAACAGATTCTTCCACACATTTGGTTCTTTTATTGAAAACTCTATAGGCTTTACTAGAGATAGAATAACCTAGGAAAATTCCTTCATCACTCTTGGATGCAAATTTGTCAAGATTGTCTCTAGTATTGAGAATGAAGACTTTGCAGCCAAAAACATTGAAGTAGTTAACCTTAGGCTTCCTATGGATCCACAACTCATAAGGGGTCCTCTTAAGAACTGGTCTGATCAAAACTCTATTAATGACATAACAAGCTGTATTTCCAGCTTCAGCCCAAAAATAAATAGGCAGTTCATATTCATTGAGCATGGTTCTAGCAATTTCTTGTAGGGTTCTGTTTCTTCTTTCTACTACACCATTCTGTTGGGGTGTCCTAGGGGAAGAAAAGTTATGAGAATAGCCATTGAGTGAGCAGTAAGATTCAAAATCTTGATTTTCAAACTCACGGCCATGATCACTCCTCAAGGTTTTAATCTTAAGTCCACTAAGGTTTTCTACAGACTTGGAGTATTTAACAAAGTAAGAACAAGCTTCACTTTTGTGAGCTAGAAAATATACCCAAGTATATCTAGAAAAGTCATCTACGAGAACATAGACATAGTGCTTCCCATTTAAACTAGAAACTCTAGAAGGTCCAAATAAATCCATGTGAACCGACTCGAGAGGTTGAGAAGTTGACACTTCTTTCTTTGATTTAAAAGAAACTTTATGTTGCTTTCCCTTTTGACAGGGATTACAAACTTTGTCTGCTGGAAATTCAAGTTTGGGTAAGTCTCTAACTAAGTTCTTCCTAGAAAGTTTTCTAAGTGAGTGCACATTGCAGTGTCCTAATCTTCTGTTCCAAAGCCAAGACTCTTTATGAAAAGCATTTAAGCAAGGAATATTCTTCTTAGCTAAGGAATCTAAATCAACAGCATAAACATTTTCACTTCTTAAGGCAAAAAATACTAAAACATTTTTAGAGTTAAAAACATTGCAAGAATCATTTTTAAATTTCACATAAAAACCATCATCACACAATTGAGAAATGCTTAACAAGTTATATTTAAGTCCATCGACAAATAAAACTTCAGAAACCAAGATTGAATCAGTGTTACCAATCTGGCCTAACCCGATGATTTTTCCTTTTGAATTATCACCAAAAGTGACAAAGCCTCCATAAACTTTTACTAAGCTCTTGAAACAAGAAAAGTCTCCTAACATATGTCTTGAACATCCACTGTCTAAGTACCATATCTTCTTGTGACAGCTCTTCAAGCAGGTCTCCTACAAAACAGATTTAGATGGAAGATGATTTTGGTACCCAGATCTTCTTGGGTCCAGACAAGTTAGCCAATAGCACTTTAGGTACCCATATTTGTCTAATGGGTCTCATATAATTTGTAGAATTATCATTCTTTGAAAGATAAACCTTATTAGATCCATAACTATGAATATAACTGGTTGAGGCATATGAAGTTCTAGAATTAACTATCTTCTGTCCAGATTTAGGAATGAATCTAGTATTAGAAACTTTCCTTTGTCCAGGTTGGTATCCTATACCAGTAGTATATTTAGGTGAAACTTGCTTTCCTAGCATCTGTGTTAGAGTATTCTTGCCATTTGTGAACTTCTCTAAGTCTTTTCTGAGTTGTTCATTAGACAATTTTAGTTCAGTATTCTCTTTAGGAAACTGAGCATTCTTTTCTACATCTATATCCAGATCAGATTTATGCTTAACACTTAAAGCATACTGTTTCTTTAAACCTTTATATTTATTCTTAAGCTCATTATAGGTTTCTTCTAACATGTCACAGTATTCAAACAGTTCAGATTTAGACATGTTATCACCTTCAGAATCATCTCCAGAATAATATGATTTTGAAGCAGGAGTTTCTGATGTTACCTCAGAAGTGTTTGTCATAAAACACATGTTGGCCCGATTCTTTTCAGAGTCTGAAGATTCTGCTTCACTTGTGCTGTCTTCTGAAGCACTCCAAGTAGCCTTCATGGCTTTCTTGTACTTGTTATCCTTGTATTCATACTTCTTTCTGTATTTCAGCTTTGGACAGTCTGTTTTTATGTGCCCTTTTCTTTTGCATTCATAACAGACAACTTCATCAGTTCTGGCAGCCTTCTTCCAATCCTTTTTCCATTTTCCTTGTTGGTCATACTTTCCCTTGTAATTTGGTTTCCTAAAGAATTTCTTTTTCCTATAAAACTTTTTGAATCTCCTGGCTATTTGAGCCATCTCAGCATCACTGTCAGAATCATTCTCACTTTCCTCACTGCTTGAACTTTCATTGATAGCTTGAGGCTTTTCCTTATCCTTATTCTTTGAGGTTGTAGTCTTGAAGGCAATAGACTTCCTTTTAGGTTCATTTTCTTCCTCCTTATTCACTTTAAGCTCTTCGTCATACATCATCAGCTTGCCAATCAGTTCCTTGACAGGTAGAGAAGCAATGTCATATGATTCTCTGATTGAGACAGATGTCCCTCTCCATCTTTCAGGTAGACATCTCAAAATTCTCATGATTTTCTCCTTTGCTGGAACATCCTTTCCAAGAGAAGTCATTGTGTTGACAATTTCATTGAACCTGAGATACATATCAGAAATGGGTTCATCAGGCTTCATCTTAAAATTATCATACTTAATAGTATATGTATTAAATCTCATCTCCTTAACATTAGTTGTTCCTTCATGAGAAACAGCTAAGGTATCCCAAATTTCATATGCAGTTTTACATGCAGAAATTCTATTAAATTATTCATCTCCTAGAGCACAGTACAGAGCATTCATAGCTTTACAGTTGTTATTGTAAGCAGTCTTTGTAGGTTCATCCCAAGTAGATCTAGCAGTAGTGGGAATTTTGTATTCTGATTCAATAGCAGTCCAAATATCAAAACCTATGCTTTCTAGATGAATTTTCATTTTTAGTTTCCACTGAGCATAATTAGTTCCATTGAAGAAAGGTGGCCGGTTAGTAGCAGCACCCTCAAGTCTATTGTCCATGATGAGAAAATTTTAAAGAGACAAAAATTTAGATATAACAGAAATTTTAAGAACTTTAAAATACAACTAAAATCACAGTTCAAAAGCAGAGTACTTTTAGAAAGTATTTTCAACCTTTGATACCAAGTGTTGGTCGGAGTGGACACTCAAGAGGGGGGGTGAATTGAGTTCCAATTAAAATTTCTGTTAAAAACAATTTCTATTAAAATCCCCCTATTTCAAAAACAAATTAAACTGTAGTGAATTTATATAGATTATAAAGGTTCAATTAGTTTCTCAAAGATTGATTAGTTTTCAGTTAACCTAATCTTATGATTAAATTAACTTTTGAAACTAACTTACTGATTTATAATAAATATAAACACTTGCGAATTTAATAATCAAAGTATCTTTGAAGATAGATTATATTTCAAAGTAATAGCAGCGGAATATGAAATAAATATGTATAGTATGGATAAAGAGTATAACTACAAACACAGAGAATTAACCAAGAGGTTCATTCTCAAGCCGAGACTTAGTCCTCTCAAAAGTTTATATAAAAATGATCCACACCCTGGATCGGGGTTAACAACAGTGAACACACTGTCCAGGTCACAAGACCTCTACCACAGTTCTACGTGGGAAAACAAACAACAGCAGCCAGCTGTCCAGGTCACAAGACCTCTACCACTATCCACAGTGGGAAATGAAGTGTAAAAGGTTTGCTAAGGATTTACAGATCCTCCAGTGAAAGTACAGGAGTCAATGTGTGTGTTTAATACAGCAGATAACACACACTTCTCAAAATGTAGAATAAATAAATCACAGAGCCGAGATGTTGAGTTTAGAAATGGCTCTAGTGATTTCAGTGTAGCACTGGACTCGTTTTGGAATTGATCAGAAGTGATTCTGAGTCCTCTTCTCGATTTTGTTTGAGAAGCAGAGTGTCGTATGCTTCAGGTTCACAGGTAGTGATAATGTAGTCGATGAAGCTCTTCGATATTCTTTTGTATGCACAAAACTCTTCTTGAGTAGGCTTGATTGTATATGTGATTCTGTCTTGCTTGGTTCTTCTTGTATGCACAGAGCTCTTCTGGAGTATGTCGTATGTCTTACTTGTCTCTGTGTGTGTTGTCTCTCATCCCTTCAGCTGAGTCTTCTTGTATTTATGTCACGTGCTCCGTAGGACAGAAAAGGTTTCCTTTCCGCATGTACGAGGTACGGTTTCCTGACATCCGACAACCTTTATTAATTAATTTTCAGGGTATTAAAATATACCTAATATGACCGTTGGTTAGAATAAATAAAGATAAAGATAAAGAAATTCAAACAGTTGTTTATGACTATTCAAGTGATCGGTAGGTCATCAGCATTGGAGTAATGATCGGTGACTCAGATAGATCAGCATCGGTCTGTCATCTGATCGGTGAGTCATTTTGATCAGCATCGGTCTGTCATCTGATCGGTGAGTCATTTGCATCGGTCTGTCATCTGATCGGTGAGTCAGATGCATCGGTGACTCATTTTCATCGGTGACTCATTTGCATCGGTGAGTCCTTGGATCGGTGCGTCTGATGGATCGGTGAGTCTGATGGATCGGTGCGTCTGATGGATCGGTGAGTCTGATGGATCGGTGAGTCTGATGGATCGGTGAGTCTGATGGATCGGTGCGTCTGATGGATCGGTGAGTCTGATGGATCGGTGAGTCTGATGGATCGGTGAGTCTGATGGATCGGTGAGTCTGATGGATCGGTGAGTCTGATGGATCGGTGAGTCTGATGGATCGGTGAGTCTGATGGATCGGTGAGTCTGATGGATCGGTGAGTCTGATGGATCGGTGAGTCATTTGCATCAGTGACTCAGATTGTTCAGCATCAGTGAGTCATTTTGATCAGTGCGACCGTTTTCCTTTGATATTGGATCTGTGCTTCCGATGTCTGTTGAATCCAGAAGACTTCCAACATACTTTGTAAGTCAATAAGCATAGACAAAAACATGATAACAGATTCATTTACAGATTGTAATTAAGTTTATGAGAAAACAAACCAGATTAAGCATTAATGGTATGTGATGATTTGTGATTATTAAAACATCAAACATAGACATGAAATCAACAATCTTCCAGAGGGCTCAACATACCTTTTTGTTATTTTTATTTAGGATAATCAACAAAATCCCTCCACTAATCTATAGGCATGTTATTAGAGACCATCTCATATATCTACAATGTTGACAGATATGCTTGTAAAATTCATTCCATAACCTCAACTTAAAATATTTCCGTTTATTACATTTTTTTTACGGTCTAGTGATGTTAAATACCATCAATCATTCTAAAATGGAACAATATATACAAATAAAATTCATAAAATTCACTAGATTATTAAAATATTATGTAGTAGTTTTCAAATTAATCACATATGAATACATGATTAAGATAATACCTTTACATGGTTATTAAACAACTCATTTCTATATAATAAGAGAAAATAATTATAATTAGAATCAGTAATGGGGATGTATGTATACCCACATACTAGCTTCTCTTAAATCTACCTATAAATGTTCATTGTATACTCTATGGGTAACCCATATTCATCAAATAGGATGACAATCTTCTAGTAGATGAAATTAAAAATGTCTTTAGTGTTGATATATATATCTTTTTTTTATTATTATTTTATATTTAACAAATATATTTATGAATTAATGATATCTTATAGAAATATATACAAATAATTATAACTCACCAACAACCTCTTGATGGTAGTTGAGTCACAATCTTATTACTAAAGGGGTTCATTATTACCATCCTTCCTGATACCCCATCATCCTATGAATAAGAAATTATTATTCCTGAAAACAAACTAGTATAACTAAAAATTATAATAAAAATTATTCAAGGTATGTTTTAAAGTATACATTTTATAGTATGGGTAGAATGACTATCCAGTGTAATTGGTTCACTCTATGTGGAATTAGTATAATGAATGAATTGTATTGTTGTTGTGCTCTATGTAAAATGAGTAGAATATAAATCCTAAACTATTGGTATACTCTATCTAATAAGATCAGAATTCCTATCATGTGTTGCAGAGAAGATAACATCTATAAACCTTTTTGAGTGTGACATTTCAATAAAAAATACCAAGAAAAAAATTAATTCAATTGAATCAACATTTAAATAAAAAATCTGTAAATTTATTTTTATAAAACTAAACAAGAAAAAATAGAACCTTCATTTACTATTATATTAAATTCCTTATGTAAAAAATATTACATCAATTTAGAAATAATATAAAATATTTAACATTTATTACATTCATATTTATGTTATTAGATCATAAAAAATACTCTATATATATTAAAACCATTTTCTTATTGGATGGTCATTTTGTAAACATATTTCATTATTAACATTAATTCTATTTCTTATTCATAATTATCCTTATAAAGATGAAAATATTTCATACCCTTAGGGATAATAAGTTTGATGTGTTTTTGATGTGGTTAACTATCAAAAATTACTTCAACATCATCCTCCATATTAAACATGTCCCTCAATTTATTTTCGACAAAAACACTCCACCAATACTCAACCATATAATTAACATAATATACCATTTTCTCCTAGGTATATAGTATATATGTATTTTATTCTTATTAATAATTAGTACTTATCATCCAATATAATTTTCTAGAAATAAGATATACTGAATATTTCCATATAACCTTACTGATATGGACCCCGATACATTTGAAAAAAAAACTAAAAATGTTCCATGATAATTTAATTTGATTATATCAATAACATTTCTATAGAAATCCAGATATATAATAGTAAATATTATTCTATTTTTGTGTTTTCGTCCCTAATTCACAATCTATAAAGAAACTTTCTTTCAAAGGAGTTTCCTTGGTCCAAAATACCTAGGTATATTTATCGGAAGAAAAAAATAAGGTTACAAAATTCTAATTTAGGTATGTTTTTTAAAATATTTTTTAAAAAAATATGAAATTAAACTCGAAGGAAGGTTATCAAACTATGTGATGTTGGGTTTGAATCATTTTTTGGAAATCACATCCATCGTGGATTTTGTCTCTTGGAAATCATGGGTGATGATATGCTTGAGTTCTACGAGTGAAACCAAGCAGTCCATATATCTAGGTGTGAGGGTCCATGAAAGGTGAGTGATTCCGTTTTGGACTTCTTGAACAATGGTGGTAGAGTAACTTTCTATCCAGATTTTGGTCCATTATTTTGGTCTTACAAACGATACCACAGAGAAGATGCTAATAATTTTGTATTCCAATGAAGATTTATAAGAAAAGGTTCCATAAAAACATCTAAGAATCTATCTATTATGGTCCCTATAGATATCTCCACAACCCAAAAGACCCAGTATTCCTTTTGATGCACCATTAATGTTGACTTTGTCCTATCATGGAATTATAGTTTTCCAAAATAATTCAAATGCACATTTAGGTAGGATATAGTTTCCAAAATATACCAATCTCTTTAACACTATAAGATCCCAAATAGATTTATGGAGTGGGTTATATTTTAGTGAGCATGCCTCCTTCATAGTAGAATATATTCACACCTATGATGAATGAATATTGAAAATGAAATTATTTTTAATGATATAATTTATTTCGTACCAAAATATGTGAATGAGTTAAACCACTTCAAAAATTAATATATTCTTAATTTTTTTCCAAGTGTCAGAAGATTTATAATGTTGGATTTGATGTCAGATAGAAATAGCATCCAACCACCTGATTTCAAAAAGATAAAATATATACATCCATAATGCATCAGTACTGTCACATAACAAGAAAAGGTATTCAACATCTTCCTTGTGTTTGTTACATAGAATACATTTATAACATAATTGGATACTAAAATATTTCAAACATATGTTACGTGGAATTCACTAATGTGAAATACTCTATATGATATTAAATAAATAAAGTCAAATCCAAGGTTTATTAAATATTTTCAGCCAGGTTCCATCATCATTTTTACCCTTGATGTTGTTACTGTATAAAATTTTATAATCAAAAATACCATTGAAGTAGGATCCCAGTTCAAAAAATCATCAATAGGAGAAAACAAATATCTTTTGACCAGGATATTAATAACAATCGACATATCTAATCTTGGAGAGTTTAAAAAACAAAATAGTGAAATTTTATTATCAACATATAAATATAGGGGATTAAAAATGTAAATAAGGGAAGAAAAAGTCCAATAATCTATCCCAAATTTGAGTGAAGAATCCCCATTGAAGATCCATCTGGAATGTGAAATATTGTTGGAAAAAAATATTTTATGGCTAGTCAAATAGATAAATCTGTACACTATAGGCTTCATTTCATCAATCTTTCTAGAAATTTATCCCTAAAAAATTAATATCCATTTAATTATTACTCAATATATTCCATGTAAACTTGGACTGTAAGGGTTTATTAAATATTTCTTTTTTTTATACCAATAAAACCATTAGAAATAGACTTAAAACAGTTTTTCCAAGTGGTGGTAATCAATTTCCTATGAAGTCTGATTCCTCTCCAAAAAAAATATGATAGATAAATTGATATTTCTATTAATTAAAATAGTAAATATATACATCAATAAGGAATAAACCACTTTAGAAACAATGTTGTATTTAACAAGACAAAATCATCCAACCATGGATAATTATTTCCCTTTACAAGAAGTAATTTGATTCTTTATTTGATCAACTATTTTGGAAAAGTAAAAAATTATAGGCATTCCCAAAAATATAGGGAAACCATGATGGGTGAAAGGAAAATACCCCTCTTTTATGACCATGTCATTCATGATACAAATAATTCTTGCAAATAGAATCCCATTCCCAAAGAAAATAAATGAATTATTCTATATTATTTCTTGACTTTAAATAGATTCATAATGAGAGAGAGATTCCTAAAGATTATTTTTGTTTTGGTTCTCAATTATTAGATATAAGTATTAAAAATATCATTATTGAGCATCAAATATCAATATTCTTATATTAAAAAAAATATTTCACTAAAAATGATTATCATTTTCTAATATATCAACCTATATTTAGAATGACTTATGATTTATTATTATCCCGATAATTAATTGTTTTATCATCAGTACATAATAGTTGATTGAATATTTCTTGTATCAGATCTAAGTAGCATTAATAAAATTTTAAGAACTATTTATCTAGGGAACCTTTAACAATATAACCTAAGGGTTGAAATTTATTTTTATCTTATAATTTCAAATGACATAGATTACTAATGATGAATAGTAAAAAAATAATACATAAACCTTATTAATACTATATTATAAAATTATAATTCATTAATGAGAATAAAATTAAAATAATATGCCTCTTTAAAGGATACATATATTGGTAATGTAAAAATCATCAACAATTAACATCATCATCCAAACGTATAGTAAAATGAATCATAAAAGTTAAAAATGATTAAGATATATCATCTCTAAATGAAATCGTGGCTACAAAATTATTTCCTAATGTTTATCTAGTTCAATTTGGTTGATGTTATTCTCCTAATGTATTATATAGAATTTGTAAATTCTTATTAGAATTATAATTATTTTTATGGTAAAATATTATTCATTATAAATGGTAGAAACTACTCCAGAAATATATATCATTCATGATATTTTATTAAAGGTAATTTTAAATGATTAAAATAAGAAAATCTTAAAATGTTAGATTCCTAGTAGATTAGTGCAGACACACTTGATAGTGGGGGGTGAATTTGGAATTTTCCAATTTTTACCAAATACCAAATATTGTTTTAACCCTTTTACCATTTTTTTGAAACTCTAATTTGTTTAAGGCTATTGGATATTTTTTAACATAACATTAAATTATAGGAAATTGAGATAATGTAGTAAATTTGAATGGGTGTTACTATAAGGTTTGGCCTCAATGTGAGGCTATGCCTTACTACAATCGGTTGTTATCTAATTCCATATATTTTAAACTATGAATATTTATATCAATTTATATGGATGTTGGATGTTTTTATACTAACCCATTTTCTCACCATATTACATGGGTTTGGGTGTTCCCAATATTACACATGTGAACAATATAGTATCCCACTGAAATTATTTAAGAGGGTATCCTACAAGTTGTTCTTTGATATCCTCACCATCTTAAAATTCCAAAATATATTATTATAATAACACATGAAAAAAGGTCTCTAAAGATTTCATAGCTCCCATATTCTCAACAGGAACATATTAAACACTTCCTTTACTCAATACATCAAGAAATTATGTCTTTAAAATGATATATAAGGAATGTAAAGAAAAGAAATACAGATTATCTTCATCTTATATATAAATTAGATACATGAATTTCTAGTTTCTTATTTCTTACTACTGGAAGACTATCACAAATATCCAACTTCTCACTTATTTACCCTTTTCTTCTTCTTCAACATATAATGTTTGGTTAGATTCCAATTATTTTATTAACAATATTCTTATTCAATAAAAAGTATTTTTAGATTGAAATTTTTTTATTGGATATCATTTTACTTGCTATAGTATGTAATGGCTTCTTAGATCTTCTTCATCTTCGAGATCTTTTATTCTCTTTGCCAACTCTATCACTACTTTCACTATTTTAATTACTATTATTAATTTTTTCATATTCTCTTACTCGATAACTACACTTTATCATGAGTCTAAATTAAATCATACTTTCATTTTTATTGTACATAAATGGAATACAAGAATAATTTATTATTTTTATCTGAAAAATATGGTCATAAAATACAAATATTTTGACTCTAATGATCTTTGGTGAACTTATAAAAACCAAACCATATGAAACTACTTTTCATGACTTTAAATAACAATTGATAGAAATTACCTTCATTTTAATTCTCATTTCTAAAACTCAATAGGATATTTATTCTTCTTTCTCTCCAATGAACTCGGCTTTAAATTCATTAATGAATACTTTTCACAGTAGTTTTAATAAATCAATATTTATTGGTTCTATCAAATATTGAAATAGTAGCTCATGGATGTGGGTTATTCTTCTCATTATATATTATATACCATGAAGATCTATATAGATTCATGTTTAAAATAAAAACATTATAAAAAATCTCATCTCCATCTCCTTCTTCTTATTCTTGGATTTAGTCGCCAATGAATTTGGAATATTTATATCACAGGAGAAGAACTCTAGCTTCATCTATTTCAATTCATGATTTATTATTGAAAATAAAAAAAATAAAAAATGATTTTCTCATATTATTCTCATTTAATTATGAAGATATCATGTCTGGGATCATGGATAATATTAACATCATGATTTTTTAAATTTATCTAGTGGATTTAACAACAACCCAATTGACTTCCACAATAGAATATCCAATTATATAAAAAACAATTCTCTAATAAGAACACAAAATTTTTCTATATTTAATGTCATATGAGCTCCTTTTGGTCACTTCATATGACATTAAAGTCATACGAGGTCTTGACATCATGCACATAGTAGGGAACACATTTATTAAGACTTTTGAAGTTATATGGATCTCACTGATATTTAATAATAATTTAATGTTTTATTGAATCATGGTATGACTTATGCCAAAATAAATTTGGTTTAGAAGTTTTATAAAATCCCTTATAAGTCATATTCATATTAAAAAAATTATATAATGGATTCAATAAATTATTATATGGTCTCAAAAGAAATTTCAATGTTGATTCATGGAATTAATATGTGTTTATCTCAACGAACACAAAGTCATATGCCCTACTCACTAAGTCACACAATATAAGATTTATCGATATTTCTTTTTTAAAATCCAAAATTAATAACCTATTAAAAAACAAACTAATTATTCAAATCAGTTATTTCCCTCTTAAACTCATTAAAACACCCTTTAACAACATCAAATAATTATAGGGAATTTAAATATAATCCCAAAGATTTATAGGTTGTATTTATGGGTTTTTACATTATATTAAATACTCAAGTAGTTTATTTTAATATGATTCCATTGTCACAATTTTATAGATTCATTACTAGATTCTAAAACCTTCGTCCATGAGTATTTTCTCATTTATTTCATCATTTGTCTCTCCAAATATCTCAAGGATGATTTCACTAACTTCAATTATCTTTCATTATTATGTAAGGACACTTAAATCTATACACTGGTAATATTCATTCAAATCTTATCCAAAAATATTTTAGAAAATAATTCCTACATCAGTACTTATATTTGATATTAAAATCCACTATATAATTGTTTTATGTAATGGTTTCACATGTGCAAGTAATCTCCAATATCTTATACTCAAATACATGGGTTGCCTCTACTCTTCCTATTCCAACATGAGTTAAAATCTATTTTGAATGTTCAATAACAACCAAATATTTACTTATTTCCTTTTTATCACACAATTACTTTATATTATATTGAAAACCAAATTATAAAAAAACTATCTTTAGCATCACACATAAAAAGGGAACTTCTAATATTACCCTTAGGTTTTTTAGTGAACTCTAAATGTTCTTTCTAAGTCAATGTATTTTTATCCTACTAGTTGAAGATAAATGAGAAGTATAAATGTGATTTCTAACCCTAATTGACATTATATTGTAGGATTAATACTTTCATATTAATAAAAAAATCAATTATTGATTATAATTCTCTTTACATTGTCAATATTATTCCTTAATAGATGGGTTGCATAAAATTTTCTTTTATAAATGAGGAATCAACTAATAAAATATAATTCAGTATACTTTAACCATTTGTATAAAGTAATAGTGACTAATTGATTCAATAAATGTTTCTATACCATAATCACAATGTGATTCCAACTCTAAAATTATCTATATAGCGGTTGAACAAATAGATTTTCAAGAATTTTTTAAACCTACACTTACATGAAAAAAACATAAAAACATTTCACGTAAAAGGTTTTCTTGGTTACCCCATTTTTTTATTCCACACACCCTCAATAAACTTGTTAAATAAAAAAATATAATTTAGAGAGTGAAAATAGTACCTTAAAATACAATTTCATTAAATCAATCTAGAATTATTGATTCATGTGAAATGACTAACTTCTAGAAGATTGGTTTTCTAAACTCCCTATCAAGGGATGATCAAAAATGATTCTACACCAAGGATAATTTCCAATAATGTATTATTCCATTTAGATATATAATATAAATTGTGATATGAATTCCAATAATGATAGTTCATGATGTAAAATCTTTCATTCATCTTCCACATTCAACCCCCTCTTACATGATTCATATCAAACACAATAATGGAAAAAGGTGGATCATGTTTATTAATTTAATGTAACATATAAGGATAAAAATAATTTCTCAACATATATTCTTATATATTTGATATTTTAAGCTTTATATACCTCTTATTTCTTTCGTTCTATTTGATTTTATAGATTTTTTAACTTTTGGGTATGATATATTTCCCTTTCTTTTCATCTTTCTCCATAGTTTTAATGTCCATATTAACCTTAGAAAATATACAAAAAAATTTATATTAATATTTTTCCATATTTTTGGACTTTTCCTACAAGATTGGCCATATCATAACATAATCCTTTATATTGTGGTCAAGCTTTCTCTTGATTGTGGTCTTTTTATCTAGTACCATCCTTTTAAAAAAAATAGAATAAATAGTTAATTTCTTTTTATCATTTGTTTTTATAAGATAAATATTCCAACATATGATATCCACATGTTCAAACTGATTTTAACTTAAAAAAAATATTTTCATAATGTAAGTGACTATTTTTAGGAATCCATTAATACTCCTTATTGGGGATATCAACCACTAATCCAATCCTATTATATCTATCATGGATGTACTCTTTTATTGAATCTAGAATACTCTCTTATTTTATATGATTCATAGTTATCATATAGTTTTTCATAATGTGGCATATCTTTCTATAGTATAATAATTTATTTCCTATTGGTTTGACATTGAGATTTGATTTCTTTATCAACTTTTTGGGAGTAACTTGTTAGGTATTATTCTTTTGATTCTATCCCAAGGTAGACTTTTCTATTTTCATTCATTTATTTCATTATTATTGTCGTATATTTTCTTAATGGAATAAGAGTTTTTTTGAATTGGTACATAGAAATAATATTTATAGAAGTGACCACCTATGTTGTAAAAATAACATAAATTTTCAAGGCATAAAAATCAATTCTTCATAGAAATATTCATTCCCCTCAAGAAAGTCTTCTTCTTTACACATGGTTTTCCATTTACATCAACACAAAACATTCATTATTATATCCTTGGGTGACTTTTAGAAATTAAAATGTAATTAACGAAATTTATTTCTATATTCCACCCTTTACATATTATCGTGTTTTCAATCATTTTTACAATGACACGTTTTTATAGTTTTTAATATTTTCTATATATATTTTCCAAAATAGATACAGTTCAGTAAAAAATAACTAAAAAGTAGTCTACCTTACTATATAAGAAAGATGTGGGGTCTTCTCTTGATAATATTATTCCCATTTTCCCAACAGTTTGATTATTATTTGATTCAATAATTTTCTCTATTGTTTTTTGGTGACATTATTTTTTATAGAGTTTCAGAAATTCCAGATTGAGCTTATTTCAAAAAATTAAATTTCATATCTAACTTTATACATTTATTACTAAGAATATTACATTAAAATACAATTAATATCATCATATATTGCCAATAATATGTTAGTTTCTTTATTTTTTTCACCATGTATTTCATTTTTCTCCAAAAATGAACCATCCCACTCTTTTACCCTTATTATTAATTTCTATCTGAGACTCTTTATCATTCAAAGAAACATAGGGAAATTTCACCAAATCATCGATCAATTATATATAAACCTTATCAAATTATTATTTAAAAAATAAATTTATTTTTAATTCTTTATCAATCAAGAAAATCTCATTATTTAAAAGTGTGAAAATATCTTCTTTGACATTCTCCATCATTTTGACTGTGTTTCAATTTTATAGTTTATTGGATAATTTATATTCTAAAAAATAATATGAAAACTTTATCTATGTAATTTTATCATCTAGTCCCTTGATGAATGTGAATATATAAGTATCTAACTCAATTAGGTCATTTTAAAATAATAATTAAAATTAATGTAGATTCTTTTAGCAGATTTAATGAAACAACTACCATAACATGTATTTGAATCACCCAAGGACCCCTGATCAACATATTTATAAATAAATGGACCAATCATAACATATTCAGAAAGCGGTTGATCCTATTTTACTTTTTATAACATTCTTAACTACTTTTCCACTTTACTTTTCCTATTTTTCATGGTCTTTGGTCGAAGCTCCCAAATCTATTTTAACAATTATGGAGAGTTATTTTTTCATCTAAGGCATTTCTAAAAGATATTAAAATATATATTTCATGTATATTAAGAAAAAAACTATGAAAAAAATTAATATCCAATCAAAGTAAATATTATATTTGATACTAGTTGAGAGTGAAGTATGATTTCTGTAGACACACCTTAGAGGGGGTGAATTATGTATTTTCTAATTTCTACCAAATAAAAAAGTATTCATTTAACCCATTACCCCTTTGGTTTTTGAATGTTTGATGTTAGTTCAAACTATTTGATTTTTTAACCTAACATACACCTATATGAAATGAAAATAAATTAGTAAATTGGAAAATATGTTTTCACAAAGTTCGGTCTCAAAGAAAACCTACTCCTAGAAATAACCAATTGTACTACTTCTCCACACATTTTCCACTATGAATATTATTATAAATATAAGTGGAAGTGGTAATGAAGAGACCCAGTTTTTACTTTGTAAGACTTTGGAATATTCATACATTTATTTCCAGAGCAAGGAACTTGGACGGAATGTGATTCAAAGGCCAGGTGTGCCCAAAATAAATCATACAAAAATATTAAGTGTTTTGTACTATTCATTTGATAAAAATAATATATCTATTAAATGGTTAATCAGATCTGAAATTTAAGTCCATAGTTAAGTTTGGAGTGTGTCTTATACTGTATGAGGGGTATAACTTTTATCGGTATAGGTATTCTGTATCAAAGGTCACAGAGAGAAAACCAAAAGAAAAGTAATTAAATAAAATTGTTTTATTTGAAATGAAACTTTCAAAAACATCTAAATGGAAACATAGATTAGAAATATGAGACTGTCGTTGTGTTCATAGCTTAATGTTTGGTATAGGGCGGCCTCATTTGAGAGGGTGTGAGAGGATCATATTTCATGACTGCCGACAGCTTCCTATAAATAGGAGGCTAGAGAAATGTTCCAAAATTAACTTATTTCTCTCTCAAAAAGAATAGATCTAGACGACGGTAATTCAACATCCAAACATCATCGAATCATGAAAAAATGTAGGTTCTAGTAGATCATAGTGCATCAGACACAACAACGGATCCAAATTCAAGGTAGGATTTCTAGTTTGGAATCTATAGCTCCCCGTTTTAAATTTCATTAATGAAAATCCATTCTGATCAACTTAGTTACATTGAAAACATTCATTGATGGCCAAAAAACAATGTTTCTTGATCAGTTGATTTACAGAATATCTGCTCTTCACCATTGTTCATCGGTAAAATTTTCTTCACACTGAAATGATATCAGATTGTTGATTAGAATGTAGATATGTGAAAGTCTCAATCAAAGAATTTGGGATCTATGAGGGTTTTTTTTGTGCAATGGAGGAAGTGCAGTGGAAAGAAGAAGTAGTAGTTACTTTTCACTTAATCAAACCTGCGATGGATCATTACATGGAGGTTGATGTAGTGAAGTTCTTGTCTCGGGGAGTCCAGATCAGGTCTCAACTCAAATTTTGGGAAACTGTGGTGTTTCCAGTGGTCCATAAAAGATCCGTCGACAATGAACTGGTGCGGTGGAAGCTGTCGGGGCTACAGGGGAGGCCATGTGGCATGGAACGTGTGTATAGTTAGTCCGAACAATTGTTGTTCGGCGGGTGGTAAGGGTAGTCCATCCTATTTGGGCTCAGATAGGCCAAGCAGACTTCAAATGTCTGTTTTGTCCCAACTGGGCATCTGTTTGACACGTTTTTTGTACCAACACGTTATTTTTAATGAGACAGACATTTTGATACATGTTTGGGAACTTTTTGTTTATATATCAATGATCATGTACATTAAATGTC
The DNA here is from genome assembly GCA_963277665.1 of Viscum album. Taxonomy (NCBI): domain Eukaryota; kingdom Viridiplantae; phylum Streptophyta; class Magnoliopsida; order Santalales; family Viscaceae; genus Viscum; species Viscum album. The sequence goes on along the minus strand of OY728121.1, from coordinate 1,626,447,766 downwards.
CGATTTTAATAATAATAATATAATTATTATTATTCAGGAAAATTGAATCGGACCATACGTTTTCATACGATGATTGATTGATGCGCTATCAAAGGCATTATGAGCTTTGAGTTGAGGTGGAATTTTCAAGACCATTTCGAAACATGGTTCCCACGGGCCACTATTTGTGCACAGTGCAGTGGAATGTAGTTTCTCCACTGGGAGTCTATATTGTGAAAATGAATATTCGATCATGTTCATTTTTCTGTAAGGATCAAAATGGTGTGATTTGTTTGTTTATATGAGGCTATTTATAATAGTCATTTCGGTAAAATTATGGTTTCTCCTTTCTGATCAATGATGACCAATGTGTGCTCGTCATCCTTTTGGCTAGAGGTTTCGTGTACTCTGAGAGTACCCTAGAACGTATTGTGGGTACTGGTTCATAGTTTAGTACCTGGGTAAATCTAGGTACATGGACATATGATGAGGTGGGGTCACACATTGTGTGGGCTCCATAGGTGTCATGTACCACTTTATGAAACTTATACCTCTCATATCTTCTTCTTCTTCTGAACTTGTATTTTGGCATTCAAGTAGCCTATCCTAAGTGTTTTCCCACATAGAATGTGATGGTTCCCTTTGTAGTGGATTTTGAGATATGATACGAGAAGTTATAATCATGATGCATATCTGAGGTGACACTCAATGTTTCAAGTGAAATGCCTACCTGAGATTACACATGATGATGGAAGTGATGTTTTTTGGACTTACCCACTAGTGGGGTTGAGCATCAAGGTTCATTGATTAGTCTTTTTGGATTACCCTATATTAGGGATGGGTAGTGAGGTTCACTAATTACTCTTATTGGATTACCCTCCAATAAGGCTAGGCAGTGAGGTTCTCCAACTAGTCTTCAAGAAAAACACTTAAGCAGATCTGGCTAGTGAGGTTCATCATTTATTTATCTAGGATTACCCTCCAATAGTGTCGGGTAGCGAGGTTCATTGACTACTATTCTGATCATACCCTCCTACAAGGTTGGGCAGTGGGTTCTCAAATTTGTGACACAATCTCTCAACTGTGTTCCATAGTGAAGAGATATTCTTTGACGTGACATTGGAATCTCATGATAGAGTGGTTAATTTCCCAACATTACATGTCCTTGTGATACAACCTAGAACCATGTTGGTGAGATAGGCCCATCCAAAAATGATAGTATCAAGGTGCTATGATTGATCCCCATTGAATTACAGTTTAGGATAGACAAATTGGATGGTGGGAATCAATGGTGGTTACTTCAAGAGCGGGTAGTGACTCTTTTCCTAGGCCGAGTTGCGAGATGGAGATCCCATTACTCTCTCATTTGGGTTTATTTGGTTGAGCATATATGTATCCTATTTTTAGTACCCACTCCTTGGGTTTTGGTTACTCTTGTTCCAAGAGAGGGGAAGATACATAAATTATGCCACGTTCTTTCCATGTATAGCTTCTCGTGATTCTATGATTCTACTCTCCTACTAAAGGTAGTGAAGACTCGATGAGAAGTTCATCTTCTCACCGTTTTTAGCTCCTTATCTTTGGATGAGCTTACTTCACTCTCTAATTGGGTTGAGGTGTAATTATTTTAATATACCTTATTCAATCTATTACTCCCCTCTTCAGTACCTCACTTTCTTCTCACATGAGACATTGAGGTATCCTACTTGGTATTCTTATACTCACGCCTTCTAGGGATTTTTCCACACTCAGTGTTCCCTTAAGGATGAACGACATGTTAATCATGAATTTAGAGAAGCATAGGGATGTGTGGTTCTTGGAGCGTGTGTTGTGGTCGTAGCTTCGGATCTAGGAGTGGGGATCTGTCAGTTATTTTACTTTTCCACCTATTTTCGGGTTGTGGCAATTTTCTGGTTGGGTGTGTATTTTTCCCCTTTACCTTTCAGTTTAATTTTTCGTACTTGTACTCTTTATTGGTTGATGCATATTTGTGGTTTATGTATAGCATATTTGTATCTAGTTTTCATTTCCCTATGAACGTTTTCATTGAGTTGATTGTGTGTGTGTGTGTGTGTTGGTTCTTAGGAAAATACCTCCCTGAGTTTGTTATGCCTTCAGCACTAGTCGTCATCCCCTGGCCTATTGAGGTGGGCTTGGGGTAGTTGCGGCTCGAGCCCTGGAACAGGTCTGGTCATAATAGGTAAATTATTATCCTAACCCACTCTCTAACCATACTATATAGGTGAGGAAGTTCACTATATTACACATTCAAAAAATATACCATCCCACTTAACATCTTCAAGCTTACATCCCACCAGATATTCTTTTAATTCCTTATCTTCTTAAAATAGATGACTAATATTATCTAAGGATGACATAACACCGACAAAAACTTATATAATTACAAAATAAAAGATTAGTCAAATACCTGAATATATTTTGAACCTATAACATGTAACTCAATATTATAATATTACAAAACTCTCATATCCTCTACAGAAACTTCTTGCTAGTTTCCACAACTCAATACTTTAATAATCTATGCATATAAAATACTCTGCCTAGTGCATAAAAAAAAATATTTTCATGGCTTCTCATAACAATTTCTATTGATTAAAACACTAAATTACTGGGATTTTTCTCAATAATAGAAAACTCTTATAGGTGTATTACTTCTCATTTATTCTTCTATTTTATTTACTTCGACAAAAAAATTCTGATTAGCTACCTCTTATTCATTTCGTTTGATTTCATACACAACATGTTTGGATTCATGATAATATATTGAATCTCATACTCCTTGATATATCTTACAGTGTCTATATGAATATTATTTTTATTAAATATAATTTTTTCTAAAATTAACTAATTAACTAATTTCACAATTTTATCATCACCTATTCTTTTTTCATCTTTCTCTTTCAGAATATCTTCACTTTATCTTATGACTGCATTAAATATTCGATTAATTTATAATTACTATAAATGGAATAAAGGAATAATTTATTATTTCTATTTGAAAATAATTATTATAAAATAACCATATTTGGTTTCTCGTAATACACAGTTCACTTACCAATGTGATCCCACATGAAACATCTTTATATGACTTTCATACTCAATTGATAGAAATTCCCTTCACTTTATTTCTTATTTTTGAAACTCAGCTAAATATGTCTTCACCTTCTTCTCTAGTAGTCTTAGATCAATCTTCCTCAAAACATAATTTTCATATTAGTTGTAATAAATAACTCCTCACTGACTATATAAAATATAGAATTGTTATCTGAGGATTTCTATTCACCGTCTTCAGTGTATCCCGGTAAGACATGTACATATTCTGTTTGAATCAATTCACATGAAGTAACATCTTATCCCAAGCTTCTCATTCTCATTAATGTATTAAATCACAAATTCACTTATGATATATTAAAAAAATGAATTTTTGATATGATTACCTCCTATAATTGTTATATTCTCTTGTTTCTTCTTCAACCATATGGTTTTTCAGAAAAAACCATAAAATAGTGAATCACCATATTCTGAAACACATACTCTTAGTGGTCAAGAGTTTGAACCAGTTGTTCCTCATAAAACTTTTACACTTCCAACTGAACTAAATTAGTGTGAAAATGATTATATTCATTCATATCATACTTTCGTAACAATGAATCATGAAATATGTTGTGTACCTAGGAAAAACATGAAGGCAGGGCCACCTAGAAGGAAACTGATTTAACTTTCTTAAGGATTTCATATGGTCAAATAAACCATGGAATTATCATTCACTTTTTACCAAAACATATAACACCTTAAAATGTAGATTATTTAATAAAAATATGATCACCCACCTATAAATAATGATCATTCATTTGGTTATCCAAATAACTTTTCTTCATACTCTAATCCATCCTCATATATTTTAAAATAATCTTCACCATCTCAGTTATTTCTTCTACTGAATCTTGTCCCAACAACATCCTCTCACCTAATTAATCCCAAAAAATATTAGTATCAAAGTAAATTCTATATGAAGACTCAAAATGTTCCATATATATATTTGGATGAAAACTGTTATTATAGGAAAATTTACTAATGAAATTTATTGATTCCAAATTCCCTATTAATCCATTGAACAATCACAAAGCATGTTTTCCAAGGTATGATTCATTAACTTGGAATATCTATCTGACTAAGGATGAGAGGATATACTTAATTTTAATTCAATTCCCAATGACATCTGATGTACCTTCCAAAAATTTAAGTGAACATGGGATTAATATCAACTATAATAGAGAGTGGAACTTCATGTAACCTGACTGTATCCTTCGGATATAGTAAATAAATATGATCTAAATACATGGTATCTCGAATGGGATGAAAATGTGAATATTTAGTTAATAGTTCAATAGTAACCAAAGTAGAAATATTACATCATGATGTCATTGTCAATCCCATTATTAAATTCATGGATATATTTTTTTTCATTTCCACTCTGGCACTAGAAAATGATGATTCATTCCCCTTAGTAATTGTTATTCTACTTGACCAATTGAAAATCCAAACTATCATGGTAAGGTCGACAATATATCTTTTCATTCCATCCCACCAGTAATACTATTGAATGACTCTATACATTTTAATACTTCCAAGATGAATGTAAAATGAAAAACTAAGAGCTTTAATAAAAAATTATCTCTTCAACTAGGAACCAAAAGGCACACGTAATTGTTTTAAAAACATAATAACACATCCTCAGTAAATATTAAACTTTTTAAATATAGAATTCTTAATGTATACAACATTTTCCTATAAAACATGATCATATTAGTGATATTTATTAATTATTTCTCATAGGGATAATTATACTGACACCCAAAACAAAATAGAGGAGGTCTCTGCATGTATTATTTCTAGGACAAGTTTTATCAAATCACTTACTAAGGAGTCATATTATAAATGTAACATGGTTAATGTAGAATTATTTTTATGAATCAAAGAATTGACTACTTTGTTTTTAATTCTTGTATGGTCATTAAGTGTGTAGTTATAATACTTTATTAACTTAAACAATCTCATATGACTCATGTTTTACTCTTTTTGAGTGAATATATACTTCAAAATGGTATAAAAAATATATATTTAACACCTTAATCCATATAATTGATGTATCTAAATTCTCAAAGAAGACACATTAGTAGATAGATCAATGTCATGTGTTGATAAATTTTCTCTTTAAGTTTTAATTCAAAAGAAGCATAATAAATTACCTGATGATTCTATATTAAAATATAACCCAAACCCCTCAAAGAAGAATTTTTGTAAATAAAATGACCACCATTTCTAGATGGTGGTGCCAAAAACTAGATCGTTCACTAATATTATTTTCAGTTTTGGGAAACATTCATCACATTTCTTTATCCAAATGAATACATCTCCTTTTCATGTTAACTTAGTAGTTGGGATAGATATCCATTCAATGTTTTTAACAAACTGCTAGTAATAGCCTGTTGATCTAAGAAAAATCCAAATATCATTAACATTTCTAGGTCTTGTCCTTTCAACAACCACTTTAGTTTTAGTGGGATAAACTATTATTCTATCCTTATTTACAATGTGTATACAGAATTATATCTATTATAACTAAATATCATATTTTTTAAATTTTACATATAATATATTTTATTTCATGGTTTTCATAAAAATCCATAGATATTTATCATGATCCTAATAAATATTTAAATAATTTAAGATATCATAAATAAAAACAACCACAAAATTATCTAAATATTCATGGAAAAATCTATTCATAAGATCCATAAATACATTTAGCGAATTTTTCAAACCAAATGACATCACCAAAAACTTATAATTCCTATAACTATTATAAAACATTGTGTTTTGAATGTAATCTTACTTTAACTTTAGATGATTGTATCTAAACCTATGATTAACCGTTGAAAAATATGGATCTTCCTATAGCTGATCACACATGTCATTTGTATGAGGAAATGGAGGCTTATTTTTAATTTTAATGTATTTCAAATACCTATAATCAATTAAAAGTTTCATGGAACTATATTTATTTTTAAAAAATAAATTAAAAGCACCCCATGGTGAATTTCTATCACAAATGAAACCTTTATCGAGTAACTCTTACAAATGCATTCTTAATTCCAGAAATTCTACTAGAGACATTCGATAAGAGGCTTCCAAATTGTCATAGAATCAGAATTAATTCAATAGTAAATCCAAATTCATGATCAGTTATTACATAGGAAAAATCATCAGGAAAAATAACCAAGTGTTCTTTAATAACTAGCACATCACTAATCTAAACAGTTCTTTTTTTCAAGAATATGTGGAAAATAAATTACATTTCTATATTTTGATCATTTCTCAGCATCTTGATATGTTATCAAAGGTATGAATTCATTATTCTATACAAACTAAAACTATTTATAAAAAACTTTTAACAACCCAAGTATATATCGATGCATATTTAATAGTATTCTTCAATTAAATTGTTATATTCATTATGTTAAGTAATTTTTAAAATAAATACTTTTTTATATGGTTATTTAGTTAAAACATTATTTTGACAATTATAGAATTTAAATTTTAAAAAACTAATTTTATTTTTGAATTCATAATGATGAAATTATCTTCATATGAATTTATGAAAATTATCTAAGAAATGTTAATTTTTGATGATTAGTTTAAAAGATAGCCTTTTTAAAAAATAAGGTATTGTTTTGTGATGTCATGAAGACATAAAAATCAAAAAATTTAAATTTAATGATTAATTAAATTAAGAATTTATAAGATTAATATTTTACATAAATAATTCATAACATGCATGTTATAATTTATTTCATGATAAGTATAAAAAAAAATTTTAGCGTCGATGTGGTGCCTGTGCAGCATTGGAAATGTCAAATTTGGTTCCTTATAAATATTGATTGAGTGATGAAAATTATTTTCAATAATATATTTTATTAATTATTATGTATTATTGAGGTTTTTGGTTGTTTATTTATAATTTTAGAGTTATATAACATCAATATTATCCAAAATGAAAGTGTTATAATTGTGTAGGGAAATAAAAGATAAAATAGCAAATTTAAGAAGATGTCTTGACCTGTATATTAGTTAATATACACAATTATTGAATATAGAACTTTATTTTGTATCTAATTAATTTATTTTTATGATAGTATTATATTTTTAATTTTTATATATGAAATAATTAACATTAATTCATGTTCTACACTAATGCAGTGCATAAGCAAGCATAAGAAAAATAAATAAAATGTTTTTAATTAAAATTATAATAATTGTGAAATTACCCATATTTTAGCCTAATATTTTTCTATAAGTGTCAACTATTATATTTTTTGGATTAAAATTTGGGACATTTTAGACCCACATTAAAAATATAAAGGCTTTTATAATATGTTTTTTTAAAAGAAAGTAAATTTTTCATATTATAGTTTTTAATTTGTACGGTATTTTTAATGTATGGTTTTTAATTTGAGTTTTTCAAATATAAATAGTGAATTCAAATATGATGGATTTATTTTCTTCCTGACATTTAATTTTTTTCTTTTTTAGGGAATGAATAATTTTCTTAATGGCTTGCATAATAATGATGTAATAAATATTTAACTAATGAATAAATCAAATTAATGGTATTAAAAGTAATAAAATAATTATAATTTGATATTTTAAAGCTAATTAATGAATTCATTAGATGAATATGATGTGTCTGTGATATAAAAAATGAAATTGATTTAAATTTGAACGTTTTTTTATATGTTTTAATTCTTAATTAAGAATGGTGTTTAATTTGACATAAATTTTTTCATGAATAAAATATTTTATTAAATTATTTAAAAATCCAAAAAATAATTTAATAAGGGAAAATGGGATAATATTAGGTAACAAATGTAATACCCTTTAGTTTTTAGGCATTTTGGAATTATTAAACTCTATAATAAAATTATTATATTTTAATAATTTGAGTAATTCCAAACTTACCCCTCACCTCAATTATAAAAGGTAGATCCTTCCTCTACAAACATTCATCAATTTGATACTTCGTTCTTAAATATATTGTACCAAATTAACTTATCCAAATCGCTTTACACATTCTAGTGCTCCCAGTCTAATAAAAAGGCAACTTCTAAGAGTCTAAGAAGGTTCTCAAGGAGAATCTTTGAATTGACGGTTTGAACACTTGTAAAAGAAGTTGAACTGAAGGTAAGGGAGCTTCCTTTTAGAATCCTCTTAAATTTCTCTGTTCCAAAATTCAAAAATATATTTTTTTTATATACAAAATGAGTGGATTCACTCAATTTCATAATTATTCATTACTCTAATTTTTCATTTATATGGTTTAATAGTTATTTTTTAAAATTTTGATTTCATTATTATGTGTGTGTTTTTTATATTTTAAAAGTTATTTTTACACGAAAATCATATTTTTGATATCTGAATGTGTTTTTCTCATGTATTTAAATGAGTTATTAAGGGTTTTATTCATGATATGTTCCCTGAAATTATTTATTATTAGTTTATCCCATTATATTTCAAGATATCATGGGTTCATCCATATAATAGCTCAAGATATGTTAGTTTAAGCCCATTATAGCTCAAGATATGATGGGGGATCCCCATTATAGCTCTCCAATGAATTGGGAACTCTGGAGAAGGAAGTAGACCAAAAGGTTGTTCCCTATGTAAGGTTAAATGTAAGAGTGATATGTTAAAATTTTCCAAGGAAACTTCATGATGTTTCTATGCATGTTAATGAGTTTTTATTAATAGGGTTTTAATGGTTTTCATGTTTTCAGTGGACTAAGGATTTTCATTCTTACATACCATACTAAGATTTTTATTCTCATCCCATGGTTTTAAATTTTTTCATAGGGTATAAGGATGGGTAAGATAAAGAAGGAATTCAAGTTGAATGTTTTAAATATTATTCAAAAAAATCATGTTTTATTTTTATAAGGTTTTTAATGTGGAAGAAATAGATACAATTTTAGTAGTATCCACATTGTGTAAATATGGGATGTTATGTATGTATTATGTCCTAATTATCTAAATCTATAAACTTAAAAAGATCCTCAATGTGGAATAAAGTGAAATTCTCTATTTTACTAAAGATTATGTAATGTTTTATGGATTGGTCATTATAGTTAGTATAATAGGATGGTTTAGAAAACATTATGGGTAATGATGATGTTAATATAATAACATAAATGATTTTTGATTTATGGATAATTTAAAATGATATAAAATTTTAATATTACAATATTTATTCATATAAGATATTTCTTTTTAGAATTGTGTTCCGTAACATAAATAGTGTAGCTGAAGTAGGAAGACACCAAGAGGCTGATATCTATCCAAATATATATCCTAGAATAGTGGGAATTCGAACCAAGAATATTGTGACAGTAATGGATATATTGAATAATGTTATAAATGGTGGTGGAATACATGCATGATAGAAACCTGATCTACCATGAAGTAATATATCTTTTGGGGAGCATTTCATGAGGCAACATCCCCCATAATTCATCAAATCATCTGAGCTGATGGTAACCAAAGTATGGATAAATGCTCTGGAAAAGATATTTGACATCATGGGATGTTCAAAACATTATAAGTTAACCGCTATAATTTATTTTTTTGGAGGTGATTTTGATTGATGGTGGTTTTGGGTTAAGAATACCACAGAGAAATTAGAACTTTATTACATGGAATGGAAAACATTCAATGATATTTTCCTTGAGAAATATTTCCCAAATTTTTTTAGACTCTAAATGGAAATAAATTATGGAATTGAGGAAAAAATATGAATATTTTTTATCTGTATATGAAGTAAACATCATAATATTGTCCAGGTATGTGCCCAATTTTGTTTGGGAAACTGATATAAAAATTAATTGGTTTTACTTAGGATTAAAACCAGGTTTATGAAGAGCTTTGGCTGCAGAGAAATTTAAAATATATGAGAATTTTTTTTGTTGTTTTGAGAAGGTTTAAATGGAGTTTATAGACATATATATTCCTTGTGATGACAAGAATAAGAAGCATTCAGGTTGGTATGCTTTAGGGAAAAATTCATCAAAGAAATTTTGAGGTAGGAAAATAAAATTCCCTTATTGTTAAAATTTGGTAAAAATCATCCTATAGAATGAATTTTAAATTCTGATAAGTTATACTAATGTTGAAATTTTGGAAACATGTCATGTTATTGAAAAGAAAATAATCAAAATAATAAAGAGAAGTTGATGGTATGATGCTTTAACTATAAGGAGTTGGGTCATTTTTCTAATTTGTGCCCAAATCTAGTCACTCATATAAGAAATTAGTAATATTAGAAATAGAGGGGTGTGGAAATTCCTCTAAAACTAATTTAGTAGTTGGTGAGCCACAAAACAAAGTGGTATCAGGTAAATTTCATGTTTTTATAGAATATTATAATGTGTTGTTTGATGTTGGGTCTACACATTTATTCATGTCTAAGATATTTTTTAGTAAATTGGAAATTCCACCTCTAGAAATTAATCTATATCTTATAGTGAAAACAACTAGAAGAAATATTAAAGAAAAAATAAATTATAATAATCCTTCAGTCATTGTCTATGGAAGGAATTTAACTACAAATTTAATTTTTTTTCTTATTAGAGTTTGATTTTATCTTTGGTGTGGATTGGATTTCTATTTACCATACTAATATTTACTATAGAGCTAAATATTTTTATTTAAAAATAGTTTTAGTTTGTTTACAAGAATGAACCCATGTCATTGATAATAAATTTTGAAGGTGAGAAACTGTTAAAATAGGGAAATGAAAGTTATTTTGAATATATTTATCAAAATAAAAAAGAGATTAGATTAATTATGGGATAGTTGTAAATGAGTATATTGATGTTTTCCCTAATGATTTTATCAGTGTCATTCCTAATTGAGAGGATTATTTTACCATTAACTTAGTTCTTTATAGTAAGATAATTTCAAAACCCCCTTATCGAATTAATCAAGTAGAACTTCTTAATTTGAAAATTCTATTGCATGAAATATTAGATAATGGTTTCATATAACCTAACACTTCACTATAGGGTGATCATGTCTTGTTAATTGAAAATAAAGAATCTTAAATGAGACTTTGCATTGATTATAGTTCCTTGAATAAGACCACTTTTATGAAAAAGTATCATTTTCCTCATATTGATGATTTTTTTGATCATCTCCGGGGAGAATAGTATTCTTTGAAGGTTGAATTGAAGTTAGGGGACCATCAGTTGAAATTAAAGTATAGATTCCAATGAATATGTTTTATACTAGATATGGGAATTATGAATTTGTATTTATTCTATTTGTGTTAACTAATACAACTATTGTATTCTTGGATCTTATGAATCGAATATTCCATGAGTTCTTGGATATGTTTTTGGTTGTTTTTATTGATGAAATTTTGGTATATCCTTAATGTAAAGTTGAATAGGAAATAAAAAGATGGGTTTATTTTTAAACCTTAATAGAAAAAAACTTGTATGGAAAACTCATCAAGTGTGAATTTTTATTGTAACAAATTTATTTCACTGGTCACATTGTTTTTAAAGATGGAATAAATGTTGATCCTACTAAAATGAATATAGTTGAATAATGGCTGAGACACACAAATATAATCCAGATTCATAATTTTCTTGGTTTAGTAGGCTCTTATAGGAGGTTTACTAAAAACATTTCACGTTTTTCTATTCCACTGACTATGTTTACTCAAAAAGTTGTTAAGTTCATCTTCGAAAAATAATGTGGTGATTAATTTCAATAATTGAAAATAATATTTTTGAAATCCCCAGTTTGGGACATGCCTTCCATAAATAGTGAATTTTTCATATACAGTGATTCTTGGTTTAAAGGAATTGGTTGTTTCCTCAGACAAAATGATTCATTAATTTCTTATGCTTCATGTTAATTGAAACCTTATAAGTTAAATTACCCTACATAGAATATGGAATTAGATGCTATTGTATTTTCATTTAAAATTTGGAGGCGTAATTTTTAGGTAATAAAATATAAAAAATGTATAGAACATAAAATTTTGAAGAATATATTCACTCAGAAATAATTGAACATGAGACAAAGAAGATGGATGGAATTAATCAATTATTATGATTTAATGATTCGTTTCCATTTTAGAAAAGATAACAATGTTTTTGATGCATTGTGTTTGAAAATAAATGATAAATTAACCATGATACATTTTAAATTTGACCCTTTGATTAATTATTTGATGAAATTTGAACTGGAAGTTTTTGGTTTAGGGAATTACTCTATTTTGTTTTAGGTGTCAGTGTGGTCGTATCTCTCAGCAAAAATTATGAAAGTGGTGAAGCAAGATAGTGACTTACAGAAAAAGGTATAATTGGTAAATAAAGGTAAGTTACCATAATTTAGTGTTGATAGAGATTGTGTTTTGATATCTGGGAAGAGATTATGTGATCCTTTTTATTCAAAAATGAAGAAAGAGTTGTTTAGGGAATCTCATAGTTCTCCATTTTCAATTCAGGAAAATAACACAAATATTTGTAGAGATCATCGTGAGTATTATTGGTGACATGAATGAAAAGAGATATTGTTGATTATACCAAGAAATGTTTGACATGTTAATGGGTTAAATCATTTTGGAAAGTATCGAATGGAATGTTTTAGCCATTTCCAGTTCTAGAGTGAAAATGGGAAAATATATCTATGGATTTTGGGGTGCGACTACCAAAGACTTCTCAATGTAACAATGTGATTTGGGTTATTCTTGATCATTTGATTAAATATACTCATATTCTTATATTCAAGACACCCTGTATATAGATCAACTTTTTCGGTTGTATGTAAAGGTAATATTCAGGTTACATAGAGTGACCCTCTAAATTGTTTCTAATCATGATCCTAGGTTTACTTATAACTTTTGGAAATTCCTTCATAAGTTGATGGGAAATAAATTAAATCTAAACACATCCTTTCATCCTCAATTTGATAGACAGTCAGACAGAATAATTCATACATCATAGGATATTCTTTCATCTTGTTTTACAGATTACCAGAGAAGCTGGGATTAACATCCTTTGTTACAAATGTTTTATTATAATAATATTTTACATTCCGGTATACAGATTTCACATTTTAAGGAATTATATGGAGTGTGGTACTGAACTGCAGTATTTTGGGATAAATTCGGGGAAATGAATTTTAACGAACCAGAATTGGTAGAGGAAGTGGCAGAAATATTTCAATTGATTCAGCGACACATAAGGAAATCTCAGAGAAGGAAGAAAAATTATGTAGATAACATAAAGAAGTACCTTTCTTTTGAAGTAGGTGATCATATCATTCTTAAATTTCTCCATGGAAAAAGGTTATTCATTTTTTTTAAGAAAGTAAATTTGATTCCATGGTTCGTTGGACCTTATGAAATTCTAGAAAATGTTGTATCAATCTCCTACTAAGTATCGGTTCCTCTAAGTTTATCTCAGGAATAAAATGTTTTTAGGTTGCAATGTTAAGAAAGTATGTGCCAAATCCATCTCAAGTTTGTAGCCAAAAATTAAATCACCTAGAAGAAAACCTTTTCTTATGAGGAAAATACTATTCATATTATTGACCATATAGAGAAAGTACTATAGAACAAGTTAATTCGCCAATATAAGGTTTTTTGGAGTAGCCACATGGTTGAAGAAGCGACATGGGATTCTAAAAATGCTATGAGAGAAAAATGTCTACATTTTTTTAATAAGTGAATAAAACTATGAGAATGAAATTTCAAAAATGGGAGGGGGAATATAACAACACATATATTCATAGAATCGTATTTATTAGTATATATTAATTAAATAGATATATTCATTATGATAAGTAATTATTAAAACAAATAATTTATTTTATTGTTATTTATTTAAAACTTTAATTTTTTATTATAAATTTTTAATTTTATAGAATTAAATTAATTTTTAAATTCATCATGATGAAATTATCTTAGTATGAATTTTTTGGAATTTTATAAAAAAGTTTAATTTTAGTTTAATATTAAAAAATATAGTCTGTTTATAAACTATGGTATTTTTTTGTGATTTCATTAATACATAATTATAATGTTTATTAAATTTATTTAATAAATAAATTATGGTTTACTAAGATTAATATTGTGCATAAATAATTTAGAACATGTATTTTATAATTTATTTCCTCAAAAGTATAAAAATGATTGTCACTGTTAATGCGGTGTCTGTGCAGCATTAGCAATGTCAAATTAGGTTCCTTATAAATAATAATTAGTTGCTAAAAAATATATTAAAGAATATTTTATAAATTATTATATATTATTTATGTTTTTGGTTATTAATTTCTTATTTTATGGCTATATAACATGAATCTTATCCAAATGCCTCTAAAATACTTATGTAGGGTAGGAAAAGATAAAATAAAAAATTTAAAAAGTTTTCTTGGCATGTATATTAGTCAATATACAAAATGAATTAATATAGAACATTATTTTGAACCTAGTTAATTTATTTTTACGATATTATTTTTATTTTAATTTTTTATATATAAAATAATTAATATTAATGCATATGACACACTAATTTAGTTCTTGTGGAAGCAAAATAAAAAAAAACAAAATGATTTTAATTAAAATTATAAAAATTATTAAAGTAACCATATTTTGGATAAATATTTTTCCCTATGTTTCGACCATTATCTTTTTTTTATTTCAATTTTGGACATTCTGGACCCACATGAATCATTTTAAGGCCCTCATAATATTTTATTTCAAAAAGAAGTCATGTTATCACTTTATAGTTTTTAATTAGTATAATATATTTATTATATGGTTTTATAGGAGGGTTTTTTGAAAATAAATAGTGAAGTCAAATCTAAAAAATTTAACTTATTCGTGAAATTTTATTTTAAAATTTTAAGGAATAAATAATTACCTTAATTTCCTTCACACTAATTAAGTAAAAAATATTCAATTAATGAATAAATTAGATTAATGATTTTAAAAATAATAATATAAATAATATTTGAAATTTTAAAATTAATTATTGAATTGAATATGTGAATATGATATTTCAATGATATAATAAAAAAATTATTCTAATTTGAAACTTTTTTTGATGTGTTTAATGTTTTAATAATGAATAGTTTTTATTTGACATAAATTAATTATCAGGAATAAAATATTTTTGTAAATTATTTTCAAATTCCAAAAATCAATAGTAAGGCCAAATGTGATAATATTGTGTCATTAATGTAATCACCTTTAGTTTTTAGTATTTTTTAAAAGTCATAAACCCTATAATAGATTTATTATATTTTAATTATTTTATTAATTCATAGGTTTCCCCTCACCTCCATTATAATAGGAGGCTCCTTCCTTTATAAAAATTCACCACTCTGAGCCTTTTATCTTGACTATATTCTACCAAATTCCCTTCTCATCATCCCTTCAATCATTCTAGTGCTCGATGTCGCAAAAAAAATACCACTTCCAAGAGCCTAAGTAGGTTCTCAAAAAAAAATTCAAGAGGAGGTTTGAACACTTTTAAAGGAATTCAAACCAAAAGTAATGGAATTTCCTTTTAAAATCCTTTTAAATGTCACTTTTGTAAAATTCAAAAATATTTTTTTTGACATGGAATGAGTGTTTTCTCTCAATTTCATGATTCCATATTAAAATAATGTTTCCGTTATAGTTTTTTATATTTATTTTTGATTATTATGATTTCATTATTTTGAGTGTGGTTTTTATATTTTAAAAGTGATTTTTTTGAGAAAATGGTATTTTGATATATGAATGTATTTTGATCTTCATTTTAAATGAGTTATCAAGGTTTTAATTTTTCTTATGTTCCAAGTAAATTATTCAAAATTGTTTGATCCCATTATATCTCAGTATATAAGGGGTTGATCCCCATTATAGCTCAAGATATATTGGGTTGAGCCCATTATAGCTAAAGATATAATGGGTGAGTCCCATTATAGCTATCCAATGTATTATGTACTCTAGAGAGAAAAGTTGACCAAAATCTTATTCCATTTGTAATGGTGAATGTATGAGTGATAATGGAAATATATACCAAGGTAGCTTCATGATGTTTCTATGAATGCTAATGAGTTTTTATGAAAAGGGTTTTAATGGTTTTCATGTTTTCATAGGACTAACTATTTTCTTTCATTATGTATCGTACTGAGATTTCTTTTCCCATACCATGTTTTAAAATGGTTTTAATTGGGTATAAGGATGAGTAAGGTAATGGGGGAAGTCGTATTGAATGTTTTAATTATTTTTCAAAGAAAACATGTTTTATTTTTTAAAGTTCTATATTTTATAAGAAATGGATTCATTTTTAGTAGTATCCACCCTCTGTAAATGTAGGATGTTATGTATTTATTATCTACTAATTATTTAAATCACTAAACCTGAAAAGATATTTAATGTGATATAAATTGATATTCTCCACTTAATTAAATATTATGTAATGTTTTAAGGACGGGTCCTTAAACAATTTAATTATCTCTGCAATCTACTTTGGAAAGGTAAACAAAAATCCAATACATTCTTAGAATAACAAAAAACAATTATAGAGGAAATAATTTTTTTTTCAAATAAATTATTTTCAAAAAAACAATAGGATGATTCTTAAAATTTATTTTTACTTTGATACTTACCCACAATGTTTTTACAATAATTTTTTTATTCATTTCATAAGGTGAAATTTATAATTTACCATAAAATTTATCTAAAATAAAATAATATATAGACCCAAAATCAAATAAGATATTATAATAATCTAAATAAGTATGTAATGTAATTGTTACTACATAATTTTAGAGTCAAACATCTACATAATTTTTTGAAAATAATTTCACCACACCCTTATGCTTTTAGGCTTGCTTCTCCTCATCATTCATGCTCTAATTTCTCCACTTATGGGTGTAATTTCCAAAATCATTACATTTTAATCTCTTTGTTACATTATTATTCAATTGAACCTAATTTTTATCAAGTTCTTTTTCATTTCAATCATGATCTATATGCCTAGAGTTATTACATTTGAAGAACTTCTTAAATTTCATAAGTCATTACCCAGTTTTATTTTTCCATACATATCACTCACTATAATCTTGAATTTTTTACTTTAATATTTATTTTATGGGTTACTTGTAACACCCCAAGCTTCTACGGTATGCTTCTCTTTGAATAATGTGATAGCGTGTGTTGTACGCAACACCGAGTTCTAACACACCATGACCAATCAAACTAGCCGTTATGACTAGTAATACCCACTTTTTGAAATTATATATATTTTATATTTAAAAATTGACTTCATTTTTGGATTCGTAATATCGAATTTAACCTAAGGTGAAATTTTGGTACTTTTCGGATAACTTTAATATTTTTATGAATAGTGAAAATTACGAAATTTTAATTACATTTTTTTAATCAAAATAATTAATAGTGATAAATTATGAATTTGAGTGATTTTAAAGTATATTTAGAATATATTTTTACCATTTAATACAATTTTGGTCATTGAACATAATTTCACATTTAAACCAGACATAAACAAGTGTCAATCTTTTGATAGTTGTTATCTCTTAAAAACACGCTTTTTGTTTTAACAACAAGAATTAATATTAAATTGATTTCTGCCACTTCTATGTTTTGAATTTGGAAAAATGGATTCCATATTTTGAATCGGGATGTTCAAATTGTGTAAATAGGTGACTTTTATTTTTAGACATTTTTTATAATTACTTCGGTAAATATTTTATTTACCATGGTTAAAGGGTAAATCCGGTAAACAAGGGTTAAAAAACAATATTATAATAATACTAAATTACCCTAAAACTTGTATTAACCCTATTTTTGGACACATGGTCGACCATGGGAATCTTTGGGTCGATTTTGGGACCCCATGGATCCAGTTTTAAGTGATAGGGACACTTTATTTTAATTAAGTTAAAATGAATACAAAAATAACACAAGCATATATCTTTTAGAAAAACAAATGTTACATAGGGTTATATATGTTTTATTTTAGACTATAAATATTAATTAGAAATCTAAAAATATTTACTACATAATTATATTTTATTTATAATTTTTAGACATTAAATAAGTTAATTTATGTATGACACAATGGTGATGCAGTAATTACCATATTAGTGAAAAATTAGAATAATTGATATTATAAATACCCAAATAAATATAATTTGAGACTTTTATTGAATTAAACTAATTTTCTATGTTACTATGACATATTAGGATTTATTTAATTAACTTTTTTCGAAGTAATCATTCTATTATGAGTTTCACAAAAATAAACTATTCAATACTGTCCAAATTGACATAAAAGTGTTTTTAAAACAAATATTATATTATTAATTGATATTAAATTCCTAAAAATCTAGGGTTCGGCAAAGAGACTTTTATCATGATAGGTGTATCATGAATGGACCACTTGGGGGTTTCTTAGATGTATATGGTAAGTTTATTAACCATATAATATAAAAATACAAAGAGACATAGTAAAAGTTAAACTAATTAACTTAGAGTTAATACTTAAATATAAGGTTAATATAGTAACCCAAACCTATCTAAATTATATTGTTTGAGTGGTTTTCGACCCATAACCACCTTAACCTTTAAATAATCAACTTTGGATCCATTATAAATCGAAGATGAATTTATTATAAATTAATATTTCCAGCTTTTCCAAAGGTGCCCCTCACCCCTCTTATAAAAGGGCACCCCTCCTTCTCATTTCATCACACCTTCAAAGCCTTTTGGATCGGCCAAAAACTTCCCAGATACTCTTCCAACTTCTCTCAATACAACCTAGAGGATGTATTTTGATCATAAAGGCAACCTATGGAGCCCTTTTGATCAAATCAAAAGAAAGAACCTGAAAAGAGGTAATGATTTCACCACCCTTTTCCAAGTTCCTTTCTTCTTCCACTTCTTCTTCCTTTGTTATTACCATTCTAAAATAATAACTCCAGTATCATATATATACTGTGATTTTATAATAAATATGTTACAACCATATTCAGTATTCTATCCATCCTTTGAATAACATGTCACCACACGTGCGTACGTAAGGCTTACCGTCTCCACGTCGTGGTGTAATTGTTATTCAATAAATTATTATTTGTATGGGTATAAAAATGATGTGTAACTCATGTAAATAATTAATATAACATGATAATGATTCTGTATATATGTTATACCATCCAATTATATATTATTTTAATATCAAAAGAATGATATTGTCGCTCGTGCGTACGTACGGACTACCGTCTCCACGAACGCGATGAGATTCATTCTCCATCCTATCCATTCAAGTATAATTATCATTTGATGATTTAAAAATAATGTTTAAGGACTTGATATCATTCTGGATATGAATAATATACATCATATCCAAAACAAACATGGCCTTATGTAACAAAACGTATCAAAGAAAACGAGTAAGTTAACACCCGAAACGACAATAATACTAAGATATTATTAACAAATCAATGTTAAAAGATCATATATGATATCATATTCTTGTATAATTTAATAACAATTATTTCACCATTATACAAGAGTTTAACCTACCCTCAACCAAGGAAAAGTACAAGGTAAGGGTTATTTCACAATCTCTTCATTATCCGAGGTTGTTTATACGTAATAATCTACTGGGATCTCTTTATCATCCACATCCATGTTTCTTAAAAATGTATTTGAAAACATTTTTACTATTTAAAATAATATGGTTTAAAGTCATTTATACCCTTGTTTGACTTTTTATAAGAGTTTTATAAAGGAATCATTCCGTCGTTTTCCAAACAAGGTGCTTTTTGACCTTTTCGAGAGAATTAAGGTAAGAATGTTTTTTAACTTATACGGCGGGTGCGGTTATTTTCCACCATTATAAAATCGTCGAAGCTTCCCTTAAAATCTTATAAGAATATTTTCAAAGAAATTGTTTTATTTTATAAATATATGACTCTTAAATGATTTCAAAATAGAAAGAGATATTTCTCTAAAAAGAGTTTTAATTTCATCTATGTCAACATCCTTTGATGGATTTTACACTTATTTGAAGTTGATTTATTATGATACAAAACTTCTATATTGTATTGAAGGTTTTGTGATATGATTGAATATGGATGTGCTATTTTTATACCATTCATAGTTTATGGTGAAATTATTGACATTTTGTATGCTAGTTTTAATACGAATGTTTATGTTATGTTTAAACCTTTTCATATGGGAATGAATTGGACTTAATATGTGATGGGTGGAGCCCGCTATAGCTTCTCGATGCATCGGTAGGTCTCATGAGACAAACTAGTGTCTTGGAACAAGGCCTTGGAAAAATCTTATTTGTAGTCTTGGCATGAGGCCTTGGCTATGTGGTTATGATAGTCTGGATTTATGCATTTCATCATTATGAAAGTGGTTATTGATATTGAATGTGATTATTTGATTAGTAGAATATCTATGTGAATAAGTAAATTGAATTATTTAATTTTACTTTTTCAATACTATGTTGAAGTTCATGTTTAAAAGGCGTTTTTTAGTTATACAATGCCATAAATTTTTATGCTTATTTTTGAAATTTTCTGCTATATTATTATCCTTACTAGGCATTTGAGCTCACCCCTTTTCTATGTTTTATTTTTCCCAGGATGTGAAGAAGTAAGTTATGAATGACCTACAGGGATATTGAGGGGATAATAGTGTGGAATATGGAGACATTATGTTTTTGTAGTAGTTTTTCTCTTTATGATGTAATGTAAAACTTTATGAATATATCTAGTGTTTCCAAGGCTACTAAACCAATAGGTCTTTCGAGATTTGATATTTCTTGTGATCATGCCAATGTTATGTAATAATGCACCGACTCTGGGTAACTGGGGTCGGGGCGTTACATTACTCCTATTTTCTTTTTAAATAGACCTATTTTTTTATTTTTTTAGAACACCCGATCATCAAAAAACACCATTTAAACCTTCTCCGCACATCAAATAATTTTCTTCTAACATTTAAATTAATATGATTACAATTCCGTTTGATATCATGTCTTAAATAAAAAGTAAACTCAATTTTTTTTATATCAAAATCCCAGATAAAATTTGTTGTGCACCTTGTCACGACCCGCCCTTGGGGTCCGTGCCGTGACTACCCCAAGCCCGCCTTCCATAGGCCAGGGGCTGGCGACTAGAACCAAGGCGTAAATCCCGGTAAAAAGGGAAGGCATTGCCTTTGTAAAGTAAACAAACACCACAGAGTAAGAAAGCGGAAAGTAAACACTATGCAAAAGCAGTGTACAACTGAAAGTGCGGAAAAGTAAATGGGCCAGTATACAAACCCAAACTGAAAGTAAAGTACAACTCGAAAGGGAAAACAGCAACTGAAAAGTAAAAGCCGCTACACCGAGCTGTCCACTGGAAATCCCACCTGAAGGGTGGGTACAGATAGCTCCACTGCTCCACGGGTTCCGCCGTCCGCTCCGAGCACGTCCCGCCTAGTGGTCCACCTCCAGGTACCGTCCTGCTCTGCAAGCCTCAGCTAAGATCAACGTTGTCCGTTGTCTGCAACCAACACAACGTAGTGCGGGCAAAGCCCGTGCAGGGGTGAGTATAAGCTACTCAGTAGGGACCCCGAGACCCCTGAAGGTCTCTCAAAATCCACAAAGGATAAACCACGAAGAAAGGTACAATCACGAAGTAACAACCGACACTGATTAGGTATATGCCCATACATATACCTAAGTCATCAATTTCAAATATGCTCCAACCTCCGAGCCCAAGTACAACTCAGTCCACACAGGAAAGTAAACGTATTCCACACATGAAAGAAAAACGTAATCCACACAGGATACCACAACACAATCCACACAGGAAAGCAACAGGATTCATCTCACACAGGTATACTTCTTCAAAGGACGATAAAGATGATCTCTGATCCATCTAAGTCGTCGGACCCACGAAGGATCGATAGGTAACTAACCCCCGCAAAGACCCACACAGGATCGGGCCCACATAGGACCTGTAGGCGCTGGTTCACACAGGACCGCTGAGCTCAAGGACCCACACAGGATCGAACCCACACAGGACCTGTAGCACTGATCCACGTAGGATCGCTGAGTGCTGTAGTCGTCTTCGTCGAATCCACACAGGATCTCTGTACTGTCGTCGTCGCAGTCACAGTAGCAGTAGCAGTAGCAGTAGCAGTCACAGTCACAGCCAGCACTAGGGTTCCCGCACACAGCAAGCTCGTACAGGAGGGTCTGCTCCACGAGCCGAGAGGCTGATACATCAACTATCACAAAGTACAGAGTCGATGCATCCAAAAGTTCCGTATCGTCAACAGTAACTCAACGCAACAGACGGCGCGTCGATCAGACGCCCGGTCTGAGAGTTATTGGCTTTTTCGTTCCAGGGGCCTGGTTGGTTTTTAAGGCAAAACCAGCCCGACCGTACTCCACCTACATCCAAACCTCGGGCGGAGTATGCCAAAAGATCCTTCTTACTAAGAGGAACACAACAAAGCTGACAACACGTCAATCGGACGTCCGTAGCTCAAGATATGAGTGTTTCCACTCCGATGGCCCGGTTGGTTTCGTGAACGAACCAAACCGGCCGAACACAAAATATTCTGAAACTTTGAGTGCGATATACCGAAACGACCGTCTCGATCCAAGGATCGCGTTTCCGCAGACGGTTCGTCAATCGGATGTCCGTGGCTCAAGTTATGGCCAAAAGACCGAATCCGACTCGAAAACGGGGGGTCCGGGTCCGGGCCGACCCGGCCCGACCCCCCCTGGGTCGGCCCGACCCGGGTCAACCCGAACCGGGTCGACCCGTACCGGGTCGACCCGAACCGGGTCTGACCAGGCCCAGCCGGCCGGCGGCGCGGCGGCCTGGCCCCGCACGGATGCAGCGCGCGGGGGGCAGGGCCCCCGCTTGTTTCAAAAAAAAACGGCGCGGCTTATAGCCGCACCTTGGAGAACCGGCCCCCCCATGTGGGGGCCTGCTTTGAGGGAAACGGGGGTCCGCCTGCCCCCCTAAACGAAACCGCCCCCCCTCATAAATTGGGGGGGGTTTAGTGCTGGCCGGGGGAATTAAATTCCCCCGGCCTTTGACCTTCCGGTTGGCCATCTGGCCGGCCGGTATTTCTTCAACGGGACCGGTAAACCGGTCCCCTTTCCGGCTTCCGACGCCGGCGGCCTGGCCACCGGTCTTCTCGTCCCGCCGCGGCCCGGAACCAGCCGCGGTGTTCGTCGTCCGGCGCGGTGCGACGGCACCGCGCCCCTCCGCCGCGCCTTTGATTCCCTTCGACGCGGCGCGACGGCGTCGCGTTCTTGATGATCCTTCCACGGCGCGGCGCGACGGCGCCGCGCAAAACAATCGTGCGAATATCCGCATGGTGCGACGGCACCACGCCATCTTGTTTCAATCGCAAGATAAATCATCAAGAACAAAGGAGGGGGATCGGCCGTGTTCATGCGGTCCGGCCCCCTCACGTTAAACGATAACACATATTTAAATATCCTCACGTTTGTCATGCTAGAACCACCAACGAGAATAAATAGATAAACAAATAATCAACAACAACCCCTACCTTGGGTTCAAGTTCGAAGATCGTCAACGACCTGCGGAAGACAACGTCGCGGAGGTCGGGCGTCGCGGTAGTCGTTCGTCAAGTCCGATGACGAAGAGGTACGTCCGAAGAGGTATGTCGTTGGAGAATCTTCGTATGCCGACGAAGGAAGTCCGAGGAGGAAGCGGCGTTCTCTTTTGTTGACACGGAAGACGTCGTCGATCTTCGGGAACAACGGGCAACGAAGATGAGAGGAGCGGCGTTCTTTGTTGGAGCTTGAGCGTTCTCCGTCAAAGCTTGAGCGTTCCTCGTCAAAGTTTGAAGAAGAAGGAGAAGAACCCAAAATGCTCTCAAGAAGGCTAGAGAAATCTAACCAAATAAAATAAGTTAGAAACTTATTTTATTCACACACTTAACCAAATTGAATTTCAAAAGTTTGAAATTCAAAAAAAATAACTCCAAATTAATTAACAAGTTGTCATGTCAATTAAAGGGGGGTTAAAGAAGTTTTGAGAGGAGATAAAAAGTTTAGGGTTTGTGTGGGTCCCACCACACTTAATCCTCTCAAGGGAGGTTAAGTGGGTGTGGGTCCCACCCCTAACTTCCTTTGAGAGAAGTTAACCAACAAGTTTAAATAAAAATTTGTAATCCACAATTTTTATTTACCTTGTTCTAAACTCCCAAAAACTAACTCTCAATCCGAAATAAACGCAACCTCGGAAAATGTCTCCTTAAGAGAATATCGGCGTTGCGAGTTCATCGGTGTCCTCGGATTTCAATTCCGAGCACCAGATCAAAAGTTAGAATTTCCCGCTCGTTCGTTCACTGAACGTACCCGAGCCAAACTTCGGAAATTGATTCCGGGCACTCCGAGCCTCAGAATCAGGTGCCGTCAGAAACCGCGCTCTTGTAAAATTCCAAAGAAAATTAAGAAAAAATTTCCCTTGAATTTTACGGGTCTTTACACACCTTTCTAGTCAGGTTAATATATCTTCATACATGGAAAAGGAATATTTCCATTTTTGTCTCAACTCTAAGACTTGATTTTCCATTCAAAGTCATATAGCCTTGGGAAAATATTAATCAATGATAATATTCTTAAATTTATCCCATTCTATGGTATCAATATCTTATATTTATATACTTTTGTAAACCATTGACCACAATTTGTCAAATTCACCATAAAAATGGTAAACTAAAAGACTTGACTTTTGATGGTTGGAGTAACCTATCCTAGTAATTAACTACTTAATACAAAGTACAAAAATTCCATGATTATGATTCGGATGGATATATTCAACATGGTACCATATAACTATAGCTTCCATGTTTCCTCTATGGAAAACCATTCTAAAAAACATAGTTTAGATGAACTGGAGTGGTAATATTCAAATGACAAAACATTATAACCATTAAAATAAATTAAATGTATTTACTAAAATTATATTAACCACTAAAATTATCTAAACCTTTCCTTTTATAATAAATATTAGGACCCAACCTTAATACATTACATAATTTATTTTATTTAGAGTAGAATTTATTTTCTTACATTCTTGAAGATTTTTACAATTTATACTTTAAGAGAATTAATATTTAAATATTACATAAAAATTTCATATATTTCAAATTGACCACTTCTAATCAATATACATTTTTCCAACATATAAAACATTTAAAATAGAACATGCTTTATTTTCATGATAAATCCTCATTAAATTCAACATGAATTATTATTTTTTCATTACCCACCCTAAAACCCTAAAAAAGATTTAAAACATTGGATGAGGAAAAAAATATCAGTACGGGATATATAAATAAAATAGGAAATATATTACTCCATAAATACACAAAAAAATCCTTTAAAAATTAACTTTGAGTATAAAATCAAAAAAAAATTACCAAAAAAATAAATATATTTACAAAAATATTTTTATTAAAAATTTCATAAAGAATATTAAAGGAAACAAAACTCTTAAAGGATTCTCTGAAATCATTAAACACTCATAAAAACTTTTTCACAAAGTTATACTTCTCACCATTAATATGTATGAAAAACATTCCTTTAAAAATAATATCACTATCTTGCCTTGTGAAATCATAAAATTTCCATAAAAACCATAGAAATTATAAAAAATAATGTTATTAAATTGAGGAATAATTTTCATAAAAATATTATAAATACACTTAAAAATGAAATAACCTTCATGTTTATATATGGGATAAACTTCAAGGTTACAAATTGAATATCTATCATGGTCAACTTCTAATATAAATCTTACCCAATGTATTTGAGGGCTATCATGAAACCACTCTTCCTTAGTTTATAATAGTACCACCCATCTTTAGTTTATAACAAAACCACCCATAATAATAAACAATACCAATGAATAGTAACATAATTATAACTCATAAAATCTTGTAGTATTAAACATTACACTCATAAAAATATTCATTACAGATATAAGAAAACATTTACAGATATTTAAATAACCATTCAATTTTAAACCCTTTATGAAAATTCGATGAATAAAGGAAAAGATGGTTTTTCAAAGAAAACATTAAATATTGTAATGGAATCAAAACATTACATAACGGTTACAACAGTGGTAAAAATTATTGATGTTTTATATATTAAAATAAAACAATATCTTTTTTCTTTTTTCAAAACTATTCCGTATAAAATACATAAAAATATTCCTTGTCAGAACCTTTATAAGAAAGTAAAAAAAGTAGCCTAAAATTTCATTATAATTCATTCATATACATGTAAATAAATCCATAATTTTAATAATTTGGAAATGGGAGAGAAATATTTAGAATATAAATCTTTATGACATTTAAAATGAAGTTTTATAAGTAAAGTAGTTCATGCCTTGAGTGTGACTCATAATTGACGTTCTTGATATTTTTAAATAATAAAATTATGATAATTATTTACTTACTTAATAAAAATTATTAATATTATTATTAAATTTATTTATATTTTATAACCAATTACATAATCAATTAACTTCATGTTTCAAATTTTCATGATATTCGCCTCATATGTTCAAAATGACTTCAGTAGCTAGTCTATGGACAAAGAGATCATTATTACATAATCACCATTATAATAATAAAAAAATAATTATAATTTAATGTATCAATTATACTTTTAAAACCATTCATGAAACATGATTATGAAAAATGAACTACGTTACAATCATTGAGACAGTATATCGTACGTACGCATGAAAATTATTTCAATTTTTGAAAGATCAAGATGAGAAGAAGGTAAATATTATGTTATTATTCCATAATTTTTATTATACAATAATTATAACATCATTTTTTTAAATACCCATATAATAGTATCCAATTTATTTGCTTATGAAAAATGAATCACATCGCTTCGTGGAGGTGGTAATCCTCAAGTATGCATGAACGACATTATCATTTTTAAATTGATGGAATAGAAAGAAATTTGATTATATAATATATTTATATATTTATAATTATTTGTTTAATATCATATATATACATTAAATCCATCATTATAAGTATCACTGATATTCGATGATGGAAAACAAATTACATCAATTTGTGAGGTGATAGTCTACCATAAAAATATGATAGTTTCATTTTCCATTTGAAGGAAGAGGAGATGGATATATTTTGTTACATCAAAATAATAAACTTTTATTATATAAAATATTTTTTTATTACAAAATTGTTTAATTATATTTTTTTTGAGACAAAATAAGAAATAAAACTAAAACATTCGGTTAAAATTTATACCTCTTCTTTGAAAAACCTACTTTGTTTGATGCCTTAAGCCCTCAACGGTTCGAATTATGCCTTAAAAAACAAATATTTTGAGAGTATGGATTATATAAGGTCATTAAGTAAGGTATTGTAAAAAATAAAAGGATTTTTAACTATTAATAAAAGGGGATAGTAGGTTCCCTTTTATAAGAGAGGGGAGGAGCATTCTTGGAATTTCTTAAAGTATTAAATAAATATAAATTCATTTTCTTATTAAAATAGATAAAAATTGATAATATTTTTGTATAATTTGATTATGAGTATAAATAACCTCATAAAATAAAAACTAGATAAGTTTAGGTAATTTTTTCACCATTATATTTTTATTCTAACCCGTGTTAAACGTTTTTGACAATTATTGTGGTATTAATGTTTTTTACTCTTTAGGGATCAAAAACGTTAATATAAAATTAAAATGGGCAATAAATGGACCTTATATGATATATTAATCTACATAAAATTCATATAATAGGTGATAACATTTTAAGTAATTTACAATAATTTAATAAAACATTATTTATTATAAAAAATCATTAATGCCAATTTTGGAACTATTCATTTAATTTGACTTTGAAAATAACTTTACAACAAATGAATTAAAATATAATCCTTTAAAACATACCTAACATGATATATTTGTCTGTAAATATTTTGGAACACAACAATTCATACAAATTATATTACTTTTTATATTTTTTAAAAAATTAATTTTATTTTTCTATTAATTAAAAAAATACCATGTCGGAGTTTCATAAGTATATAAGGTAATTATATTATAAATAAAAATAAAAAATAAATTAACATGATAATAAATAGTTTATCTTTAAAAATTATGCTTATAAAATAATAAATGCTGTTTTTTTCCTTTCACAAAATATTATAGATATTTAAAGCAAGAAAGTGAAATTTTGACATTATCTTATACTTAAATATTATAAACGTCAAAATCAAAACAAAATTTCACAAATTAACCATATTTGAGAAAATTGTAAAAAAATAGATAAAATAAACTAATAAAATAGTATTAAGGTAAGTGTTAGTTTCAATTTTTATACCTTTTCATTTTATTTTTTAGATTAATTTCATGATTTATCCTTGTCGCTGTAATAGTTATTTAGTATAGTTACTATTTATAATGACCAAAAATAAAATGGAAATATTTTAAAAAAAATGAATCTAATGACTATAAATATATAATTCATTTTTCATAATTCAATTCATATAATTGAAATAATTTAATTTAAAATAAAACTCACAAGATGCGATAAAAGAAGCTTTTTAGAAAAATGTATTTTTAAGTATAAAAATGTTTTTTACCCAATTCAAGTGTAAATTTCATTAAAAAGACTATGATTGGATTCTTTTTAATCAAAAGGAGCTAATAAAATTTAAATACTAATCTAAAATTCAATATGAATTTGTAAATACTTTCTAATAAAATATAGTTTTAAATAAAATCATTATTTTCACTATTCATTGAAAAAATAATTTTTCAAAAATTTCTAAAAACTAATCTAAAAAAATTTACATTTAATGAATTTGAAAAAGAAATTAATTTTGTTAAATTAAAATTATATAATTTTGAAAATAATAATTAAAATAAAACCTTATAAAAAAATATTTTAATAAAACTATAAACTTTTTGATTAAAAAATTACATTATATTTTTATAATAGATATAACTATATAATTCATGAATACTAATAAATGTGAAGTTGATTTATTCTATCAATATATTTTTTTTCAATTATGAATCCAGATCTGAGTTCTTCTGGGAATATAATCAATAGGGGAATCCATCCCATAGATGTCATCATTGTATTCATATTCTTCTTACCTGTATTTTTGATGATCAGATCATGAAATGTTAGGAAAGAGATATCAATTGGAGTATTATAGCTAGATTTATTTTGGGAACTAATCCTTTAAGAAATAGGATTCTTATCTATTCGTGAGCTTGGAGGTTGGGGTGTCAGGTGTGAAAGAAGTGATGAATCATTAGTTAACTAGTAATTCTAAAAAATTCTTTAGGAAATCATGGGTCAAAATATGTACCCATCATGAGAAGCTTACTTAGGAACTTAAAATCTAGGTGGAGGGCTGGAAGATATTTAAAACTTTTACCTCTTGATAGGAACTCATACTCTTCTACTAGTAATGAGGTCACCCCTCTAATAAGTATGAGGGGCATACAACATGAACTCTTACCCTAAGATATTGATCGTTCATGGGTAGGCTGCAATAATGATTGTAAAAATTTGGTATTTTTGGTTAGAAGAAAAATATATAGGTTTTTCCTTATAATATAGGGAAAATATAAAATTGGGGGTAAATTTTAGATTAAAAAAATTAAACTTATAACTTCCCAACAGCCTGATTATAAAAAATCAATCATACAAATAGTAATTATTATGAAATTTATAATTTTAGAATAAGAAACAATTAAATACTAAATAGTATAAACTTCATAAAAATGAACATTGGGAATACACATAATGTTATATAAATAATGGATGTTAGCATACATGTATAACATTAACTATGTGGGGTATTCACTTTCACCCAAAGTGATAAGGATGTTTATAAACCTGACTTTAGTTATCTCGGATTATAAAGCTGTCAAAACATTTCCCTCTAAACCTTATAAGTAATCGATCATCCCAATCATAAAAAAGATTTGTCTCCTTATCCCTAGGATCCCTTGATCCACCAAATTAGAGAATCCTATGTCTCCCTATACATGGGTTCCCTCAATCAACATAAATAGGAAAATATCATTTACAAATATAAAAACTTAGAGAATTTACCATTAATTACTTTAACAACATATGCTCTATAATAATCTCTCTACAGAATATAAATTTAAGTGCACTCATAAATGGGATGTTGAAAAACTACAAAACCGGTCTTCAAATCATACGTAGTCATTTTTCTTTTTCTCTTTTATTTTTTAGTTCTATATATAGATATCAGTATAACAAGCTCGTAATAGTTTAATTCTATACTTCTTAGGAATAATCGTAATGATATAGGACATGGTATATTAACATTTTGATAGATTCAAAACTACATCACATTATCCAATGGTCATTATGGTTAAAACTATAAAAATTATTTGTTTGTGGTTCCAAATGATAAAATTGTGAAATAACTATTCAGTATACTTTATACAACTCTATCTGGTAGGATTTGTAAATGTATATCTGGTGTACTTTGTATATATCCATATAATATAATTTTTATATGTCTCTCTAATATACATGGTATATGTTCATCTAATATAATTTATATATCTTTGTCTTATATAATTTATATATTTCCAACTAGTAAAATATAATGTCTTAATTCATTGATAAACATAAACCCCATCTATTAAAACCAAATTTCTCTATTTGGTGAAACTAAAAACATTATAACTATAAGTATTCCTGAAAAACATTATACTTTAGAATGAATAAAATAACAAATTAAAACATTAGAATATTAAATTTGGGTTTTCGAAATTATGTGTAGAACGAAATCTAATTACTCAATTATGTCCCTTTTTTTAAAAAACGCATTACGCAGGACTAAGATAAATTTCAAATAAAACTTTTAAGCTTACATCTCTTAACATACTCATCTATCATATCCTCTACCTTTCTCACCCTTTTTTATTTTAAGAAATAAACTTAATGAAAATAATTTATGGTAGAAACATAACATAAAATATGAGAAACACCCTAATTTTTTTTTCAGAGGGATGGATATTAATTTTTAAAAATATCATAAATCCATTTGAGTAGAAAATTAAATCCAAGAAGCATGACGAATATAAAAAACACAGCTAATTTATTGAATCATTCGGAGTAGTGAAGTAAGAAGTAGAATTTTAATTTTTATAATAACGTGAAATTTATGAAAATTTAATCTTTCTTGGTGAGTTTACTAATAATATATTTCATCCTCTTGATATATTTTTCCATATTATTGATCATTTAATATTTTTAATCCAACTTTGTAAGCCTTTACTATTGTATATCTAGTTTCTTCTTCTGTTGATAAGAATCAATGTCTTATTGAATTATAAATGATTTCAAATCATAAATGTCCCTTCAACATTCTATAACTTTAGTGTTTATACTATCTGTATGTTTATAGAGTGAATGTGTTTCCCTTTTTATTCCAGAAATTTTATAATAAAAAATAATACATATTTGTTTGTTTTCTTCATCTAATAGAGAATAATTTTTAGCCTTTCAAACTCAAATGATGATTTTACTTTTAAAATTTTCAACTCATCTTTAGTTTATACAATATACTCTAATAGTTTATTAAGAGAATATAAACCATCAAATTCATAATCTTTTCCTTATATTTATTTTAACTATGAATAAATTTCATAAAAAATCTCCATAATTATCTCAAGCCTCTTCATAACATTATTAAAGTATTTCATTTTCATTTTTTCACTTTTTTAACTTTTTATTTAACAATAATTAGTATGTTAATTATAAAATTTAGGAATATTGGATTCTCATACACATGGAGGTAAAATTTCCTCTATTTTAAAAAACATATATTCATATATTTCTTAAATCTCAATAGCTTCATCATTATGAAAATGTATTTCTTATAATAGTCTTACAGTGGAATTTTATTTTTCTATTTCTAATTAATACTCCCACAAACTTGATAACACCTCATATTTTGATGGAAGTGACGTTAACGATATAGAACTATAAACTGGGGATTATTTTGAAAAAGCATCCCCTATTTATGATGATTTAATTAATTATTTCTAAACTCTTTTTTGTATTATCTAAAAATATTATCTTTGATGTTTTTTTGTAAAAATATCAGTACGTTTGTCTTTCATTCGGATGAATTGATGAATAATGTCCCCTTTTTGTGTGTCATTTTGAAGGAAGGGGTGTCTTATATTTATGTTCGTTTATCATGACTGATATTTTTTCATTCATAGATAATTAAACTGTACTTTTGTTGTCTCAAAAAATCATTTTCATTGTACAACTCAGTCCAAAGTCAATGAGTGTGTGTGACATCCACAAAACATTGGTGCAATAACTTTCAGATGAAAAAAATTTATCTTTGGAAGAAAAAATTTCTTCTTACTTTTACTTTTCACATCACCAAGATAATAAAGATTATCCTAATAAGTGACATGTTCTAGATATAATATTTATATCCATTTTATATCCACCACAAACTTAGAATTTGAAAAAAAATACTTCAAAATAACTCCAAGAAAAATAAAATATATAATGATTTGAACTTCCTCCAAAAAATTCATTTAACAAATTTAAGATGAAATTATATAATATTTTCTTGAAACTCACACATGATCATCTAGAAAATATTATATTTGGTTGACTATCTGTGAGATATAGTAAATTCCAATCATCCCTCTCATTTTTTTAATCAACGAGATTCCTAGTTTCATAAATATAAAGGTTTTTTAAGTTATGATAGATGTAATTATAATATTTTAATTTTAAAAACCACACATTTTAAGTAAATCTTATGTATAGTTGTTTTAAGATAAAAAATATCTTCCAATTTTTGTGACATTTTAAAACCAGTTAAGAAATTTTAATTCACCCATCTTGCTCATTTCAAATTCATATTTCATAATCTTTGAAAAGAATTTGAAAGATATTTCAATCTAAACCAAATGTAATTTCATTAACATAAATTTTAGAAATAATGGTATCTTTAAAAGCATACTTTATAAAATGAGTTAGATCATCTTCTCACTAAAAAAAATTATTTTATTGTAAAAATGTACTAATTTTATCATACTAGGCTCTTGGAGATTGTTTTAGAATTTTTGTAACTTTGTGGTTTTACTATAAAAACATCCTAACAAACATATTTTTTATGTAATTATAATCTTTTAATTTTAAAAACCACACATTTTAAGTAAATCTAATGTATAGTTGTTCTAAGATAAAAAATCTCCTTCTAATTTTTGAGAAATTTGAAAACCAGTTAAGAAAATTTAATTCACCTATCTTGCTCATTTCGAAGTCATATTTCATAAGCTTTGAAAAGAATCTGAAAGATATTTCAATCTAAACCAAATATAATTTTATTAACATAAATTTAATAAATAATGGTATCTTTAAAATAATAATTTATAAAATGAGTTGGATCATCTTCTCACTTAAAAAAATTATTTTATTGTAAAAATTTGCTAATTTTATCATACTAGGCTCTTGAAGATTGTTTTAGTATTTTCGTAACTTTGTGGTTTTACTATAAAAACTTCCTACTAAGAATTTTTTAAGAAAATAACACTTCACATCAATTTTATAAATAATAAAACTTAGATATATCATAAATGGTAAAATTATTCAGATAGATTAAAGTATTTCTACTAGTTTAAAAGTTTCTTCAATATCTATATCTTTTTATTTATTAAAACACATAGTAATAAGACATTATTTATTACTAAAAATTATTCCATTTTCATCATGTTTATTTTAGAAAATTCAGTTTTCTCTAATCATAGGATGATATTTTGGTCATTTAATAGGGTCCAAACTCTATTATATTCAAATTCATTGAGTTCATATTACATTTCACTTATCCAAAATTAATCACCTAAAGCTTCATTACGTGTCATAGGTTTGACTAAGATTAAGATGAAAAATGGAAACTTTACTTTCTTATGAAACTATGAGTTCTTATTTATTGATCTACCTCACAATTGATATTATTAGTGGGATGATTCATAAATATCGACTTATTTCTTAGATAAGTAAAACATTATTCTTCAATAATTGGTTAATCTTATTCTGAAGATAAAAATTATAAAATTATTTATTCTATTCATATATTATTAAAATAATTTTCCAGTCTTGAAAACTATTTTTAAATACTTCCTTCAAAGGTATAACATTAAGAATTTTAAAAACAAAATTGTATGTTTCATCAAACTTAACATTCACTAACTGATAAAAAGTGTTTTTTTAAACCTAGTACCCTATACTAGTTATATAATAGAAAAGATATATTAATTCATTATATTTTGGATAAAATTTATAAAGGTTATCTATAGTATTCAAAATGACCACTTTACATCTAAAAACATTGAGTAAGAAAGTTTTTTCTTTCTTCCAGCCTACAACTCAAGAGAAGTTTTATAAAGAAAATATTAAAGTAAAAAATTATTTATAGTATAGAAAGTAAAACTAAAACTTTATCCAAAAAATATAAATTGATTATTTTTTTCAATATGGTTCTATTAATTTCATGAGGAATTCTAATTCTATATTCAACTACCCTGTTTTACTAAGGTGTTCTAGGAGCTGAGAGGTTGTGTGCAGTGCCTTTTTTATTTTAAAATGTATTAAAATCAAAGTTTTTATAACCTAATCCATGATCACTTTGAGTAGTGACCAAAGGTAAGTTTTTATCTTTTTTAACATACACTAGAAATCATTTAAAACAAAAAAATTGCTTCGTCTTTCTTTGATAGAAAATAGAACTATAAAATATCTATTATAACCATCAACCAAGACATATATATATATTAATCTAATAATTATAGTATTTTTTAGAAAAATAAATCCATGTGAACTAATGGTAAAGGTTCAGAAATTTATATTTCATCAATAGATTTAAATATTAAATTATGTTTCTTACCATGTTGATAAAGGTCCCAAACGTTTTTAGAATTAAACCAAAGAAATGGTAAGTCTCTAAAAAGACCTTTCTTATATATTTTAGTTAAAGTTATAACATTAAATTTTCCTAACCGTATATTAAAAAACCAATATTTATCTTCAAATGCACTTAAACAAGGTAGATCTTGAATTTGAAGGTCCTACTAGTTTAAGGTGTAAATATTCTCATGTGAATTAGTAGAAAGCATGAACATAGCTTCAAAAAATTGAACATTAAATTAATCATTCTTGAATATCATAAGGTAACCTTAACTGCATAATGTAATTATAATTATGTTATTTTTCTTAAGTCGTATAGAAAGTAAAACATTTTAAATGTAATTCTTCCCATGTAATTAAAGACAACCAATTCCAAATATATCTCCTTGATCATTATAACAAAAAGTTACTTTTCAACATTTTATATTTTGATTTTTCATGAAGAACATTTTGTTCTTAGACATATGCCTTGAGTATCCACTATCCACATAACATATGTTTTGGATGTTGGTACTCAACCATTCTTCCAGAAATAAAAAAATGCTTAGTTTTTTGAAGCCATATTTTCTTTGGCCAAGAAGTATTAGTGAATAAAACTCTTAGAATAAAATTTTTTCTCACTTTATTATATTATAAATCAAATAATTAATTAGAAACATAGTCTTTATAAAAACCAAAGGACGGAAAATTATTTAAATAATATTTATTTTTCCAAAATCTTCCTCTTGGATATTTTATATAAAAAGGTGCATTTTTAGGAAAAAAAATAGTTTCATAGAAAATAATACTTTTCTTAGGTATAACCTATTATGGAATTTTTTCTATGAGGTCTCAAATTTCTGTAAATATTATCAAAAATTTCCTTTCCAGAGGTAAAATCTCATAAAATATTTCTCAAACTAAGAATTTAAAAATTAATTTTTATAACTAAATTTGAATCTTAATGAGTTGAGATAGAATTATATTTCTAATCAAACTCCAATGTGTGTTTATAAATCCCATAATTAAGTTTTGAAATTTTATTATTTTATTTAGTAAGATGTACCTTATCTCAATTGTAGGATTTCATTGGATTAGAATTCATATTCTCAAGTAATGTTTTATATTTATTCATTTATTAAAAAGAAGGAAAAATTTATTTATCTTTTATTGTAAATTTTTTTCCCTTCTTCTAAATAAGTTGAATTATTCATCATCATAAGTATCAAGATAATATTTTAATTAAAGGTATGTTTATAGGTGATTCATTTGATACCTTATCCATGTATCACCATGTGTCCTTAATTTTATTATTATAAAATCTGAAAACCTTTTAACTCTCACTATATCCATATGAAGAACTTTTTAAGGATTTTTTACCTCCACTGGTAATCCAAGTATCTAAATATTTAAAATTTTTATTACCTTGGACTTTATAATATATCTTTTTACTTTTTTTTCTTCTCATTTAAACCTTTTAAATTTAGGATATATATGCCTAGTATCATTACAGTCTTAAAAATTATCTCATTAGTATCTTTATTCTCACTTCTACCATACTATTTTCTATTATAAATATAATAAAAATATTTCTTTCCAACTAACTTATTCATTTTATTCATCATTGGAAAAATATAACATTTAATTAACTTAAATAACTACAATTTGATTCATCTTTAATTTATTTGTAGATTTATAATATTTTGAAACATTTCCACAAGGCTTAGACTTATTAGTCACAAATATTCCATAATTAGAAGCAAAAATAAATACCATTATTATTATTTTATTTCTATAAATATGCTTTCTATATACTCTTATATTTTATGATTTTCAAATATTATTATCTAAAATCATATTTGTAATATTTTTTATATCATCTATAGTTATTCATTTGGATTCCCACTCTATGGGAATAATATTAATAGTATTATCTACAAATTGTCCATTTGATAACTCTTTCAATCTAAGTGGTTTTATGTTGTTCACAAAATTCATAAAAATATGATGCACATAAATGATAGATTCACCGTGTATGAAATCAAGTGCCTATAAATCAACATGAATCATTTCTCTTCAAGTTTCCTAAAATTTTAGAAGTTTCAAAATTAATTACTTCAATATTTATCCAAATAATGTTGGATGACTCACAAGAATATGTCTGAATATGAATATTCCTTTTTCTTAACGCAAAAAGTATTTCAAAAATTGTAGTTCAACTATTATTATGTATTTTATTCTCTAGTAAAATCTTCTACTTATTACTAATTTTATAGTTTCCAGTCACCATCACAAAATTATTAACTCTAGTGTTAATCATAAAATACTTCACGTGATCTCTCTAATACTCATAAAAATCCCCAAAAATATTGTTGATTAAAAATTATTTGGAAGCTGTAAATTTCAAATGGAAAATCCATCCATTATAAAAATACTTCTCTCTACCAACATGATTAGTTTAAGTAAATATATAT
Organism: Viscum album; assembly: GCA_963277665.1. NCBI lineage: Eukaryota > Viridiplantae > Streptophyta > Magnoliopsida > Santalales > Viscaceae > Viscum > Viscum album. Next base: position 1,626,410,180 of record OY728121.1, on the reverse strand, counting down.
AGATACTTTCATTTATACCAAATTTTTAATAGGTATATATTGTATAAATCCTACAATATGGGTTAGGGTGAATTTTATTTTATAAAAATTTTAACATACAACATCCCCACACATTGATTTTAAAAAAAATCCGAAAAATAGTCATTCTGATAGAATTTATAATTTTAGAGTAAGAAATTCAATTATAATTTTTTTTCTAATATACATTATAAATTTATTTTATGAAATAATTATATAACACTCGGTATCAAATTCCTATAAAATACACAATAAAAATATAAATAACTTTGTTTAAAAAAAGGATATAACAAAACTTTTAAACCCCATAATGAGTGAGTTGTTAAATTTCAAAAAAAATTGATATGGAAGCCTATAAACATGAATTTAGGTTTCCTTAATTGTGATCCTGTAGAAAATTCTGTCTTCTAAACTAAAGAATCCATTAATCAACTTGATCAGACAAATATTTTTCTCTTTATCCCTAGTATCCCTCAATCCAAATTATTTGAAAAACCTCTATCTCTCTATCCTTGGGATCCCTCAATCAATATGATCAAAAACAAAATTACAATATAAAAACCTAGATTTGTAGTAGGGTTTTATCTTAGTGGTAAGAACCACGTAATGATACATGAAAAATGGGGGTTCAAAACCCATTGGGAATAGGTTACTGTAGTGGTATTGTAGCAGCGGTTGTACTGTTGATCGGCATGTACTGTAGCGGTAGTAGGGCCCTGTAGCGGCGGTGGTATTGTGCGGGTATTGTAGCAGCTGGGTTACTATTCATAAAATGGGGATTAGGTCAAAAATTTGGGCATACATGCTAGGTAATGGGCTACAATCCCACTATGTCTTCAGGCTATGTAATGGGTCTCCCTCTACATAGTTAAAAGAGGTCATTGCTTTTCTTTATTAATAAAAATGAGGCTCTGGCCCCAACCTTTATAAAAAAATATAACAACCTAGAGAATTTATAATAGAATCCTCACTTAATTTATTATCTAAGATAATATCTATATGCAATATAAATTGAATCTCACTCAAAAAATACTCATTATAAAACATTAAAATCAATTTTCAGATCTCATGTTGTCAATTTCCTTCATATCCTCTGTTTTTTTATCCTATTTATAGACAATTGTGTCAAAAACTCACAATAGTATAATTATACACTTCTTGAGATTATTTACAATATTATTGGATAAATCATCGTTTACTATTGATAGATTCATCACTGATGCACTTTGTGTAATGGTTATTGGGTTTTGCATCATCTAAATTCTTTGTATGATGTTTTGTCTATTAAAATTAGTAAATATTCGTTTGGAATACTTTTTAGAACTAAATCTAGTAGATTTGTAAGTATACATTCAATATAATTTTTATATGTATATCTGATATAAACTTTATATATCTCTCTGTTAAAATACAATATCTCTATATGTTGACTTAACATAAACTCCATCCAGTAAATTGGAATTTATTTATCCAGTGAAACTAAAAACAATATAACAATAATCCTTCCAAAAAACAATTATTTGGAAGAATTAAATATTACAAATAGAAACATTATAAGTGTAAATTTTTATTTACAAAATTAAGAGTAAAAAAATAGATATTTCAACTAAAAAATGGAGTTGTGAACTGATTCAAAAACTTAGGTAATTATGATTTAGGCATTGATGAATGTGGGGTATGGAAATAGGAGGTTCTAAGAAGAAATAGGAAATAAGGTTTGGGAAATATTTATGAATTATACCAATAAGAGGCCTATATTATAGAATTGTGGATAGATTCTTCAAATGAAAAAGTTATTAAAGATGTCTATCCTTCATAGGCCCATCAAAAATTATGGAAAATATTCAGGTATAAGATTATTATCATTAAAAAATGAAGAATAGTAAGAAAATGGTATTGGCATGGGGGATTATTTGATAAAAAATGGGAATAAAAAAAAGATGATAAAGAAACTACTCCAAGTAACCTAAACCATTGGTGATGAGATCATCAGGTAAGGAAATTGTACCTATTATGTAGAGGAATTCAATAGGGAAATTTATAGAGGTTATAAATGAAGGAATAGAAACTTAAAATTATCCCCAGATGGAATATATAATTCACCCCAAGTTTGGATTAAGAATAAAATTATTTTTTCTTGATGTTTACCCTCTTCTATCATAGGAAGAGGGTTAAATAATAGAGTTTATGATAAGAGAATAACATGGTTGTCTAGGGAATGATTTTGTAACTAAAAATGAAGACATAGGATGAAATGATCTATAATCAAAAAATCAAATTATTATTCACTCTAATAAGATAGTGGAAGATAAAGTTATAATTCAATCACATGATAATTATTTTGAAAATATTTTTGAAAGAAACCACCAAAAAATTAGAAATAAAAAATAATCATATTGTATTTTCTCCCAAGGTAGAATTCTACATTGGGGATTAATAAAAGGAATACCTACTTATAGGGGTACATGAAGGCTTTTTACAAGGTGGAAACTCTATTTGAGGATCTTATCTATGAGAAACATAAGTGGAATAAGTTTCATCTTGATAGGATCTAAATAAAGAGACATTGATCCAAACATTTGTGGCTTGTTTTGGATGGTTTAGAGTCTTCCATTATGGTTGAATATATTTTTTCTAGGTTTATGATTTCTTTTTTTTGGTTCACAATTAACCCTCTAAATAGATTCTTGAAAATAATTAAAAATTAGTTTGAGATGATAAAACACCCTAAATTATGGAATGTGTTTAAATATTTGTTTGTATTGAGTAATAAACCATTCAAAAGGGGAATAATTTTCAAGATTTTTTATATCCCCCATTTTCTGTTATTTTTGTTGTAAATAGAAAACAGAGCTCTAAATGAAAAATAATGTTATTTTATTCAATATAATATACTAGAAAGATAATATATTAATGAATAAAATAAATATCACAAAAATTGATAAAAATGTTATTACTAATATATTATAGTTCCTTTTGGATGTTGAAGGAAAATAAAAAAATAGTGTCAATGCATGACAATATATCTAAGAAATGGGATTGATAAAACAATTTTTATTATTGTTAGGTGTAAGTGATAAGTCATAAATAACTATTTCACAATACATAATGAGTATAAATGATAAATTTTTGTTTATTTCCTTTCAAATATAGATAAGGAATCTAATGGTCACTATTTTAACATTTTTATGTTTAAGACCCTAATTTTTAAAATAAAATTATTTTTTAATTATCATTTAAATTAGGTTTCAATATTAAAAATACAACCATAGTTTATATACATGATTTGTAAATAGTGTCAGTAAAACAATCCAATTCCATTTTTTTTAATAAATAACCAACCTATATAAGTTAACCAAATCCTTATTTTAAATTATTAAATGGATATAATAAGACCATTATAAATGGTTGTGATTATTTTTTTGATGGTGGTGATTAATTTTTGATACTTAAATTGTTATTTAAATTAGAAGAAAAATATTATTATTAATATTTTTTGTTTATTATTTTGATTTTTTTTAATACTATTTTTTTATTTCATGTTAAGAGAATACCCCTCCCTTTTCCTTTACTGTATGTGAATGGGTGAAAGGGGTATCCATTCCCCTCTTCTTCTCAGGATCCAACATTTTATTTTTCTTATTATACTTTGTTTATATGAATGTATATATAGATTTAGGATGGAGATAATCCTCATGTAAATTTCCCAAAGTTTTTTATTTTTTACTAATCACTTTTTTTTGCATAGGGTTTAGTGTTTTACTGATAAAAAGACATGGGGTGTCATTAAGGAATTGTGAAACCCTAATAACAAAAGGGATTTTCTCATAGATGGTTAGAGGTGACCTATAAAAGGAAAATTCACCTCATTAGAGGATTTCTAAATATATGACTAGCTAATAAGGTTCAATAACATAATACCAATCTGATCCCTTCCTTTATGATATTTAATTACATAAATTTTGGGTTGGTTAATTATAGATATTCAATTGGATATATTTAGGGTCGTGATTATTGAAAATTTATTTTATAACATTGATTACAGGTACGTATCTTCATTTTCTCTCTAATATTTTGATAAAAAAAAATTTCTTTGTTATTAGTTATTGAATATAACTTTTTAATTTTAAAGTTATTTTGAAATAATCTATTGATAATATTAGGCTTTTAGATAATAAATTTTATTTTTTCTTTATTTTTTGGAAAACATAAAATTTAATTTTTAATTTTTAATTATATATTATATGTGATTGTTTAGCTATTTAAATATTAATTTGAAATTAATATTATTGTTGAACTACCACATGATTTTGAGGTTCCAAATCATGTGTCCTGGTAAATTTTGGTCAATTTTAAATTGATTTTTAAATAAATGGTTTTTTATAACTAATTTTTGGATTTCAGTAAAATATAAAGTGTGGTTAAATGATAGAATTTGTTAAATGATTATGTATTATAGATTAATAAATAATATGGAGGGTTTAGATAAATAAATTGACCACCTATGTATAGTTGACATATATCTCAAACAGATGGGTTGTATATAAAGTCAATCGCACAAAAGTATTTGGAACCTAGGTTGATCAAAAAAAAATTAATCCCACAAATGATTTATAAGTAGTTCATTATTATTTTTAATATATATTAATGCATTAAATATGAATATTAATAAGGATATAATATGTTTGTACAAGTTTTAAAGAGTTTGGTAGCTGATTTGGTATATTATGTAGAAATCAAATCCTGTTATATAAAATCACATCATGGTTGTTTTATAAATTTTTGGAAAAAATTTTGAATGTAAAATGAAACCAAAATCATTTTTTATTAAAAACATTATTTTTACTATGAAAAAAGGTGAATTCATATATTTAAAATTCTAAAGAAAACATTCCATTTAAAAAATATTCTTTTTAAAGGATTTTTTTTAATATAAGTGAGTCATTCTATTGAACATGTAAAATTATTTACATTATATATTAATGAATTGGTTCTATGAAGATCATGAAACAATTTCACGGTTTAATTCATCAGGTTTTATGGAAATCCTCATATATATTTCCTAATATTTGAAGATTCTTTTTTTTAAGATAAGGTTTTCAATATATTATAGTTTTCAATTGATATAGTAAATAATAAATAAAAAATGGTAGTCTATACCATTATAATGTGGTTTTAAATATTTCTTATGTTTCATACTTGTAAATATTTTTCAAATATGAGAAAATGGAATTAATTTAGAGGAAATTTAATTCAACCATTATTGGTGGTAAGCAGACCTATAATAATGTGAAACATGGTACAACATCTTATATATTTTTAAAGGATATATTATAAAGATAAGAAAGGAAAAAAATAAAAAAATATGAAGATATAGAGAATTAATTATTCAACATTTGTGAGATTGCAAAAATTATGGAGTCAAGAATGAAGAGCTTGTTGAAGAACGTGTATTTAACTTAAGATCAAGATCAAGACATGTATATGGATATAAAGAGAAACATCAATTTGATGTTTCGATTTTATTTTATTCTTTCATTATAATGACCTAGGATTCAACTATTTATGACCTTATCTTAATTCATAGAGTAGAGAGAGGGTATTGATAAATTTTATGCATCCATGGTATCTTAAACTATTTTTCACCTAGTAAAAACATATAATTTTCAATAATTATATAAATAATTTCCTTAAGGTAATAATATTTTTATTAGTTAAATATCTAATTATTTAACTGATGAGTTGGTTTTTACAAAACATCACTTTTATTAAGAAAAAAATTTAAACTCGTTACTAACTTAAATAATGTATTTTTTTATAAGAATAGAAAATTAGATATTATTTTATGAAATAAAGGTAAATGATATGGTTTTCTACTATATTACTATCAAGTTTTCTTGAAATGTGTTTTTTAAACAGTAAGTACAAGGTTCATAACATTAGACTTGTACATAACATTTCTTCTTAAAAATAATTAGATCTTCTAAAAAAATTGAATATGAAAAAAAGGGAAAGAATATTTATTTTAAATGATTATGTTAATTTAACTCTAATATCATGTTTTAAAACTTATTGGGTTTATCTATAGTATACTTGGATTATGTTCAAATACATTTAAAAATTCATTACTTGGTTATCCCTGCAGAACACTTAAGACTGTCTTATTTTACATAGTGTCATGTTTAGAAAATAAATATAATAAAACTATAATACTTTAATAAACCAAGGTTATGAGATATTTTTGGAATTACATTTCATGCTTAGTGCATAGGCATTGTTTGGATCTGAGTTTTGAACATGATTGGATTAAAGATATAGAATTAAAAAAATTTGTATATCTATTCCATGTTATATTTAATAATAAAACATTACATGATGATTTGTTAGCTTTTATATCCTAGAGGAACATGTCTACCTTTTGATGCTGATAAATATGGTGATCATTATACTTTATCTATACATGGATCATGATTATTTATTAATTTTTTGAATCAGTTTTTTAAATCCACTTCTATTTGAATTGGTTATTCCAAGTGTCACCTCATGATAAGTATTTAGAACCATATATAGTGGTTGAATTAAATTTACAATAAATTAGTAACATCTTCACATATTTGAGATGTAACATCCCAAGTAATTAATGAATAATAGATATTTTTATCTATGTCTATTTATGAATTAGATAGTGTTTAGAGGCTTAAATTGAGAATAAATCCAATCTTAAGCATGGAATACACTAATATTTTTAAAAGATTGTTTTACTGCCTTTTGATGGAAAACCATTTTTAAATCAAACTTTTGACAATTTTATAAGCCCTATTATTCAAAATAAACTTATTTTTTTTATTGGCACATTGAAATTTATATTTGATAAATCTTTGGTATTTTTTTGACAATGTTCATTTTTTTAATGAATAGTGAAAAATACTGCATTTTACATCAAAAATGCTTTTTCATCTAATTTAATTATATGGTTAGATTATCTTTTTAATTGGTCTTAAAGTTTAATTTGAATATATTTTTACCATTTAATCCAATTTTGGTCATTAGTATTAATTTAACTTTGGATTTGGCCATAAACTAATGCCAAACTTTTCATAGATATTGTTTCAAAAAAACCCGCTATTTGTTTGGACAACGGGAATTAGTTTTTAAATCAATTATTTAAATTTCTGTGTTTGGAATTTGGTAAAATGTATTACATATTTGGAATCATAAGGTCCAAATTATGTAATCAAGACTCTTGTTTTTGGACATTAGGAATAGTAACGACGATAATTATCTTTAATTATCTTGATTAATGAGTAATCTGGTAGTTGAGGATAATAAAATAATATCATAATAATAAAAAATGACACCAACATATGTCCTAATTCTACTGTTTGTCTCATGGACTACCATGGGATGCCTTTTTCCAAACTTGGGGACCCCATGGAATCACTTTAGTGGGAAAGTGACTTGTTATCTTCTAATTTTTTAAAAAATGTAAATATAACAAAGAATGTATCACCTGAGTAAAACATTTTAAATTTGTCTACATAGATGATATCTTGGACAATAAATATTCATTGAAATCTAAAAAGATTTCCTATATCATAGTATTTTTTTATATTTTTTAGACATTAAAGAAATTAAATTATTTATGACATCATGATGATGCAGCGATTACCTCATTAATAAAGGATTTTAATAAAATGAAAAGATAATTTAAAATCTAAGACCTAAACATGTAAAAAACCTCTTTTATGAGTATATATAGAACTATTATCACTTTATCCTCGAAATATTTAATTTTGGGACCTTTAAAATCCGAAAATAAATTTTTAATAATGTTACCTTTTATAACATTCCAATAGTTCCCCTGCTCTCTCTTATAAAAGGCCCCCACATCTACCACCTTAACCACACCTCTCAAGCCTTTGGCTCTGCCAAACCCTGACAATTTTGTCTCTACACATCCCTCTATTACTCCTAGAAGCCGCACTTTGGGCATAATTCTTCCCAAGGATGCCTTTGAGCTCAAATCAAAAAGAGTTACCTGTTTTAAAGGTAGTGTCTTCTCTTGTGTTCTTATGTTTTATTTTTCTTCTCCAACCCCCTAAACTCTTTTTATTCATTTATTTTGTAACAACTCCAGTATCATAAATACAATAGGATGTTTTTATAAGAATCATTAGAGTTACACTTACACACACCTACATCCAATGGCTAAATAACATATTGTTTCTGTGGATGACAAATTTCTGCCTCACGAAATGATAATTGTTCAATATTCTTCTAACACCTTCAAAGGTGGCCATTAAGATGTATCTATATTTATATATGATATATAATATGTTTATGTTTTCCTTAAGCTTCTGTATTTGTCATTTATGGCATTACTTTATGGCTTCCATTATGGGTATACGTGATATCTTCATTTTAGGAAGTTCGGACTACCACCCCCTCAAAGTGATTTGATTCGTTAATAACATATGTGGTACGTATAAAGGATAGATTTAATGATATTATATATGATACCATACTGTAATTATAATACTATTATGTATCACTATGTTTTAACTCCATTAAAGTATGAGATAGAAATGGAAGTAGCGTTCATGCGTACGTACGGCTTACCGTCTCCATGAATGGTGCATTTAATTTCTTATCCCCAAATGCAATGTACTATCATAAGTACATATATATAATGGATATATATGATTTATGTTACATCTAAATTATGAATATAATTCTGGAATTAAAATATACATATCTCTCATTTATTTATAATTCCATTAATGTGACATAGAAATTAAAGTAGCGTTCATGCGTACGAACGACTTACCATCTCCATGAAAGGTGCATTTCATTTCTTACCTCTAAATGATTATGTAATATTATAAATTCATGTATATACTGGATATATATGATATATATTAAATCTACATCCTGAATATCATTCTTTAGATAATGGTTATTTGACTACGTGAACAACTTGTAAATATAAGAAGTTCACTTTTGACTCAAGAACCAAATATCGACAAAACGACCGTTATTAACTTTAAGGATTAAATAATGTTCATAACATGGTAATAAGTGATAAAAAAGGAATAATGAACTTGAAAAAGTTCTTAAGCATGTAGAAATTAACTCAAGTTTATTATTCAGGACATTAAAGAATGATCGAGTCAAGTGAGACCCGAGGTAAGGGAATCCTTCTCAATCTCCTTTCATTGAGGCATATTTTGTTTTATACACAACCTTATTTTATATGGTGTATAAACCCCTTTTACTTTTACATTTATCCAAAAGGAATCTTTTTTATACGAAGCGTTTTACTAAACGACGAAAGGGAATGTTTTTTTCGTACGTATGCGGCGACAACGACTTCTCCACCGCCGTGACAATTATTTGAGTTTCGGCTTTCTCTAAAAGCCATACCTTATTTTTAAAAGAAAAATAAATACCATTTTTACTTTTTTTTATTTTGGTATTGAAAATGGTTTCCATAATTTTTTTATATCAATGTGTTGTATTAATATCTTGTGATTGAAAGGTGGAAATGTTATGTTTCCTTTATGCATGTTTTATGTGATATGATTATGTTGTGGTTCTTGGGAATTATTATGAAGACAGGTGGTTCCATGATAAACTAAGGGTAGGTGAGCCCGATATAGCTCTCCAATGAATTGGGTAACGTGAATGAGTTAAACGTTAAGGTTTCTCCGAAGAGATCTAGGGAATATACTGTGATGTGTATTCCAAACGTAACCAAGAGGGTCACTCCCTACGTTAGAATGTTATGAATGCCTCATGTTACCTTTATGTCTTATGATTTCTATGATTTATTCATGATTTTATGAAGTATGTTAAAGTACTTATGTTTTATGAGTATAGTATGATTTCATTGATTCTTATGTATACATGTACTCATGTTTCCTTTCCATATTTTTAGATCCCTTACTGAGCTTTTTATGCTCATCCCATGTTTTTGAAATGTTTTTCACAGGTCAAGGGAAAGGTACATGATGTGATGATAATGTTAAGGAAGTGTCAATAAAGAATCCATGTTTTATTTTAAATATGTTTCTGTTGATGGGAAAAACTAGTACTATTTTTTATGTAACCACATTGTTTAAATGTGGAATGTAATGCATGTTTTATGATCCAATTCTCTAAAACTCTAAACCTGAAAAGATCCTCAAGGTGTATTCATGAAATATCTCAATATTAAGTAAGGAATAAGGATGGGGACTTATAGTTGGTATCAGTGGTCAGTTTAGATAACTTTAAGAGTTATAATTTTATTGAATTATTATCCAAAAATATTTTTTTATTTTCATATTGAAGTGATATAGAATTTGAAGATTACCCTGTTGCTTCGTCTAAGACGTGTTTGTTCAGAATGGTTTTTCGCAGAGGAAACAGGGAAGCAGTGCTAGGAAGGCATACATAAGGAAATGACCTTCTGAATCAGCATCCTGAGATGGTAGGAATTGGAACTGAATAGTTTGTTGAAGTAATGGAATAGTTGACTCAAGAGATAAATGGTGGCAGTATCCATGCACGAGATCAGCCAGATCAACTGTAGAGGAATATATCAGTGGTGGAACATTTCATGAGGCAACAACCCCCATCATTCAAAGGATCATCTGACCCTGTGCTAGATGAAGGGTGGATTAAAGCACTAGAGAAGATTTTTGATGTCATGGGGTGTTCAGACAATCAAAAGGTTAGTCTTGCTATTTACCATTTGGAGGATGAAGCAGATCAGAGGTGGTCGATGGTTAAAAATATCAAGGATGCTGATGAGATTGATGCTCTCGACTGGGATGAATTCAAAGGTATGTTTCTTGAGAAGTATTTTCCTATGTCTATTCGACTTAGCAAGGAAAAATAATTCCTGTATTGAGGCAAGAGGAAGACTCAGTGTCTGCCTATGAAGAAAGGTTCACTCGATTGGTAAGGTATGCTCCCAATTTTATCCGAGACCTTGATAGTAAAATCAATCGTTTTTACTCAGGATTAAAGACAAAATATCGAAGGGCATTGGATTCTCGTGAGTTTAAAAGTTATGAAAAGATTTTTCGATGTGCTGAAAAGTTGGAAATGGAGTTTTTCGATGATCAAGTGTTCTATAACAACCAACAGAAGAAGAGACTGAGGTGGAAGGAGAAAGGAAAGAATTCTTCCAAAAGGTCTGATGGTAAGAAAACTAAGTTTCCAGTTTGTGATAGATGTGGTAAAAGGCATGATGGAGAATGTCTTCTGAATTCTGTAAAGTGATACCGATGTGGTAAGATTGGACATAAGGCTCGTGATTGCACTGAAAAAGATCAAGGTGATGGTAAGTCCAAATTTGATTTACAGTTAGTGAAATGTTTTAAGTGAAATGAGATGGGTCACTACGCAAATGAGTGTCCGACAAAGAGCTTGAGTGATGGGAAGCAGTTAGACCACAAGCAGAAATGGGTGGTGAAATCCTTTGCAACTACTTCAGCAGATGTGAGGCCATCAAATGAAGTTGTATCAGGTACTTTGTTTGTTTTTTCAGATTATGCCAGTGTGTTGTTTGATTCGAGGTCTACACATTCTTTCATCTCTGAAAACGTTTCTAGTAAAATGGGAATACCATCTCATGAAATGACTCATGAACTTGTGGTAAAAACAGCTGGGGGAAATGTTGAGGCAAAAAGAATTTGTAAGGATCTTCCTATCCTTATACGTGGAAAGAACCTACTTGGGAACCATATTGTTTTGCCTCTAGTAGAGTTTGATGTTATCCTGGGTATGGATTGGCTCTCTATTTACTATGCTAAGATTGACTGTAGATCTAAAGAAGTTTCTTTTCAGAAAGTCTTTCAGTTTGTGTACAAGAATGAACCCTTACTGTTGATAACATATCAAGAGGTAGAGAAACTTGTAAAAGATGGAAATGAATGTTACCATGCACACATCATTGAAAATAAAGTAATTGTTCAGATTAATGCTGTTCCAGTGGTAAATGAGTATCCTGATGTTTTTCCTGATGAGTTTCCTGGAATAATATCTGACCGGAAAGTTGAATTTACTATTGACTTAGTTCCTGATGCTAAACCAATTTAAAAACCCCCTTATCAAATGGCTCAAACTGAACTTTTAGAGTTGAAGGATAAATTGCAAGATTTATTAGAGAAATGTTTCATTCGACCTAGAACATCACCATGGGGTTCCCCTATTTTATTTGTTAAAAAGAAATATGGTTCTATGAGACTTTGCATTTATTATAGAGCCTTGAATAACATCACTATTAAGAAGAAATATCCTTTGCCTCATATCGATGATTTGTTTGATCAGCTCCAGGGAGCTCAGTATTTTTCAAAGATTGACCTGAGATCGGGGTACCATCAGTTGAAGGTAAAGGAAGAAGATATTCTGAAGAACACATTTCGTACAACATATGGCCATTATGAATTTGTAGTAATGCATTTTGGGCTAACCAATGAACCTTCTGTATTCATGGACTTAATGAATATAATTTTCAATGATTTCTTGGATAATTTTGTGGTGGTTTTCATTGATGATATTTTAGTGTTTTCAAAAATTGAAGAGGATCATGAAAGACATTTAAGGGTTATTTTTCAAACCTTAAAAGAAAATAAATTGTATGTGAAATTAAGAAAGTGTGAGTTTTGGTTGCAACAAATTTCTTTCCTTGGTCACATTGTTTCTAAAGATGGGATAACTGTTGATCCATGAAAAAAAAGGTTGTTGAAGAATGTCCAAGACCCAAAAATTTAACTGAGATTCATAGCTTCCTTGCTTATGCAGGCTATTACCAAAGGTTTGTTAGAAATTTTTCATAGTTATCTAGTCTAGTGACGAAGCTAACTCGGAAGGGTGTTATGTTTATCTGGTCAAAATAATGTGATGATTGTTTTCAGGAACTGAAAATAAGATTGGTGAATGCTCCAATTTTGGCACTACCTTCTAGGAATGGTGAGTTTGTTATCTACAACGATGCTTCATTGAAAGGACTTGGTTGTGTCCTAATGCAGAATTATCAGGTAATTGCTTATGATTCACGTCAGTTGAAAACTCATGAGGTAAATTACCCTACACATGATTTGTATTTAGCTTCTGTTGTTTTCGCTTTAAAAATTTGGAGGCATAATTTGTATGGAGTAAAGTGTGAAATATATACCGATCACAAAAGCTTAAAGTATATATTCACTCAGAAAGAATTTAACATGAGACAGAAGAGAGGGCTAGAATTAATCAAGGATTGTGATTGTACAATTCATTACCATCCGGGAAAAGCAAATAAAGTGGTTGATGCTTTGAGTCAAAAAAGTAATGCTTCATTGACAATGTTGTGTTTGGAACATGATCCTTTGGTTAAGGATTTTATGAACTTCGGCATAGAAGTTTTTAGTGCAGGATGTTATTCTGTTTTGTTTCAGGTATCAGTGAAATCTTCTCTATCAGATAGAATCAAGCAAGCACATAAGAAAGACAGTGAGTTGCGGAAAAAGGTAGAGCTGGTTCAGAAGGGTAAGTTGCATGAATTCCACATTGATAATGATTTTGTTTTGAGATTTGGGAAGAGATTGTGTGTGCCTTGTGATTCACAGTTTAAGAGAGAGTTGTTATGTGAAGCTCATAGTTCTCCGTTTTCAGTTCATCCTGGAAGTACTAAGATGTAAAGAGATCTGCGGGATTATTACTGGTGGGATGGAATGAAAAGAGATATTGCTGATTTTAGAGTGAAGTGTTTGACTTGTCAATAGGTTAAAGCAGAGCGGCAGTTACCGAAATGGATGCTTCAGCATTTACCAGTGCCATAGTGGAAATGGGAAAATATATCCATGGACTTTGTTGTGGGATTACCGAAGACACCTCGAGGTAATAATGAAATCTGGGCTATTGATGATCGCTTGACTAAATCTGCTCATTTCCTTGTTATATGAGATACTTTTTCCCTAGATCAACTTTCTCGTTTGTATCTTAAAGAGATTGTGAGGTTACATGGAGTTCCTCTATCCATTGTATCTTACCGTGATCCCTGGCTCACTTCTAACTTTCGGAAAGGCCTTCAGAAGTCGTTGGGTACTGAATTAAATTTTAGTACAGCTTTTCATCCTCAATCAGATGGGCAGTCAGAACGAACAATTCTGACTTTGGAGGATATGCTACGTGCTTGTTCGATGGATTATCATGGAAGTTGGGACCAATATCATTCTTTGGTTGAGTTTTCTTATAATAACAGTTTTCATTCCAGTATATAGATGGAACTATTTGAGGCGTTATATGGGAAGCGGTGTCGAACTCCAGCTTTCTAGGATGAAGTGGGTGAAAGGAAGCTGATGGGACCAGAATTGGTAGAAGAGTTGGCAGAAAAGGTTCAGCTGATACAGAAACACATGAGAGCAACTCAGAGCAGGCAGAAGAATTATGCGGACAATAAGAGGAAGGATCTCTCTTTTGAGGTAGGTGATCATGTTTTTCTCAAAGTATCACCATGGAAAAGTGTGATATGATTTGGTAAGAAAGGAAAGCTGAGTCCAAGGTTCATTGGACCGTATGAAATTCTGAAGAGAGCTGGATCAGTTGCTTACCGAGTGGATTTACCTCCGAGTTTATCTCAGGTACACAATGTTTTTCATGTTTCTATGTTGAGAAAGTATATGCCAGATCCATCTCATGTTTTGAGTCCAGAGGTAGTTCAGTTGGAAGAGAATATATCTTATGATGAACAACCGGTCCAGATTCTTGACCACAGGGATCAAGTGTTGTGGAATAAGGTTATTCACCAGGTAAAGGTTTTGTGGAAAAACCATATGGTTGAAGAGACAATATGGGAATCTGAAAATGCTATGAGGGATAAATACCCCCACTTATTCATTAGGTAAATAAATTAAGGGGATGCAATTTTCTAAAGGGGGAAAGGATTTAACATCCCAAGTAAGTAATGAGTAATAGATATTTTATCTATGTCTATTTATGAATTAGATAGTGTTTAGAGGCTTAAAATGAGAATAAGTCCAATCTTAATCATGGAATACACTAATATTTTTAAAAGATTGTTTTACTGCCTTTTGATGCCAAACCATTTTTAAATCAAACTTTTGACAATTTTATAAGCCTTATTTGTCAAAATAATCATATTCTTTATTATTGGGACATTGAAATTTACATTGGATAAATTTTTGGTATTTTTTGACAATGTTCATTTTTTAATGAATAGTGAAAAATACTGCATTTTACATCAAAACTACTTTTTAATCTAATTTAATTATATGGTTAGATTATCTTTTTAATTGGTCTTAAAGTGTAATTTGAATATATTTTTATCATTTAATTCAATGGTGGTCATTAGGATTATTTTCACTTTGTATTTGGTCATAAACTAATGCCAAACTTTTCATAGATATTGTTTAAAAAAAAACCCGCTATTTGTTTGGACAATGGGAATTATTTTTTAAATCAATTATTGAAATTTCAGTGTTTATAATATGGTTAAATGGATTAAATATTTGGTATCATAAGGTCTAAATTATGTAATCAAGTGTCTTTTGTTTTTGGACATTATGAATAGTAACGACGGTAATTATCTTTAATTATCTTGATTAATGAGTAATCGGGTAGTTAAGGATAATAAAATTATATCAAAATAATAATAAATGACACCAAAATATGTCCTAATTCTACTGGTTGTCTCATGGCCGACCATGGGATGCCTTGTTCCAAACTTGGGGACCCCATGGAATCACTTTTGTGGGAAAGTGACTTGATATCTTTTAATTTTTTAAAGAAAGTAAATATAACAAAGAATGTATCACCTGAGTAAAACATTTTTAATTTTGTCTACATATATGATAATTTGGACTATAAATTTTCATTGGAAATATAAAAAAATTTCCTACATCATAGTATTTTTTCCATATTTTTTAGACATTATATAAATTAAATTATTTATGACATCATGATGATGCAGCGATTACCTCATTAATAATGGATTTAAATAAAATTAAATGATAATATAAAATATAAGACCTACACATGTCAAAAACCTATTGGATGAGTATATATAGAACCCTTATCACCTTATCCTTAAAATAAATAATTTTGGGACCTTTAAAATCCGATAATAAATTTGTAATATTGTTACCTTTTATAACTTTCCAAGAGTGCCCCTCCTCTCCTCTTATAAAAGGCCCCCACCTCTACCACCTTAACCACACCTATCAAGCCTTTTTATCTACCAAACCATGACCATTTTGTCTCTCCACATCACTCATTTACTCATATAATCCTCACTTTGGGCATAAGTCTTCCCAAGTAAGCCTTTGAGCTCAAATAAAAAAGTGTTACCCTTTTTAAAGGTAGTGGCTTCTCTTGTGTTCTTATGTTTTATTTTGCTTCTCCAACCCCCTAAACTCTTTTAATCCATTTATTTTGTATAAACTCCAGTATCTTAAATATACTAGGATGTTTTTATAAGAATAATTAGAGATACACTTACATTCACATACATCTAATGGTTAAAGAACATACTGTTTCTGTGGATGGAGAATTTCTGCCTCACAAAACGATGATTGTTCAATATTCTTCTAACACCTTCAAAGGTGTCCATTAAGATATCACTATATTTATATATGATATATAATATGTTTATGTTTTCCTTAAGATTCTGTATTTTTCATTTATGGAATTCCTTTATGGCTTCTATTATGGGTATACGCGATATCTTCATTTTAGGAAGTGCGGACTATCATCCCCTCAAAGTGATTTGATTCGTTAATACCATATGTGTTACGTATAAAGGATATATTTAATGATATTATATATGATACCATACTAGAATTTAAATACTATTATTTATCACTATGTTTTAATTCCATTAAAGTATGAGATAGAAATGGAAGTAGCGTTCATTCGTACGTACGGCTTACCATCTCCATGAAGGGTGCATTTAATTTATTATCCCCAAATGTAATGTAGTATTATAAGTACATATATATAATGGATATATATGATGTATGTTACATATAAATGATTAATATAATTTTGGAATTAAAATATACATATCTACCATTTAGTTTTAATTCCATTAATGTGACATAGAAATGAAAGTAGTGTTCATGCGTACGTACGGCTTACCGTCTCCATGAACGGTGCATTTCATTTATTACCTCTAAATGATTATGTAATATTATTAATGCATGTATATACTTCATATATATGATATATATGACATCTAAATCATGGATATCATTCTTGAGATAATGGATATTTGACTACGTGAAAAACTTGTAAATATAAGAAGTTCACTTTTGACTCAAGTACCAAATATCGACAAAACGACCGTTATTAACATAAATGATTAAATAATGTTCATAACATGGTAATAAGTGATATAAAAGGAATAATAAACTTGAAAAGGTTCTTAATCAAGTAGAAATTAACACAAGTTTATTATTCATGACATTAAAGAACGATCGAGTCAAGTCGGACCCGAGGTAAAGGAATCCGTCTCAATCTCCTTTCATTGAGGCATATTTTGTTTTATAGACAACCTTATTTTATATGGTGTATAAACCCCTTTTACTTTTATGTTTATCCAAAAGGAATATTTTTTATACGAATCGTTTTACTAAATGAAAAAAGGGAATGTTTTTTTCGTACGTATGCGGCGACAATGACTTCTCCGCCGTCGTGACCATTATTTGAGTTTTGGCTTCCTCTATAAGCCATAACTTCTTTTTAAAAGAAAAATAAATACCATGTTTTACTTTTATTTTATTTTGGTATTGAAAATGGTTTTCATAATGTTTTTATATCAATGTTTTGTATTGATATCTTGTGATTGAAAGGTGGAAATGTTATGTTTCCTATATGCATGTTTTATGTGATACGATTATGTTGTGGTTCTTGGGAATTATTATGAAGACGAGTGGTTCTGTGATAAAATAAGGGCGGGTGAGCCCGATATATCTCTCCAATGAATTGGGTAAAGTGAAAGAGTTAAACGTTATGGTTTATCCGAAGAGATTTAGGGAATATACTGTAATGGGTATTCTAAACGTAACCAAGAGGGTTACTCCCTACGTAAGAATGTTATGAATGCCTCAAGTTACCTTTAAGCCTTATGATTTCTATTATTTATTCATGATTTGATGAGGTATGTTAAAGTGCTTATGTTTTATGAGTAGAGTATGATTTCATTTATTCTTATGTAAACATGTACTCATGTTTCATTTCCATATTTTTAGATCCCTTACTGAGCTTTTTATGCTCATCCCAAGTTTTGGAAATGTTTTTCACAGGTCAAGGGAAAGGTACATGATGTGATGATAATGTCAAGGAAGTGTCGAGAAAGAATCCATGTTTTATTTTAAATATGTTTCCGTTGATGGGAAAAATGAGTACTATCTTTTATGTAACCACTTTGTTTAAATGTGGAATGTAATGCATGTTTTATGATCTAATTCTCTAAAACTCTAAACCTGAAAAGATCCTCAAGGTGTATTCTTGAAATATCTCAAGATTAAGGTATAAGGTTGGGGCCTTATATGAAAAATGTTGTAATTTATAAATAAAAAAATAATAAAACAACCATACTATAAAGGTCTAAATATTTTTTATAATTTTAGTGATATATCATTTGAAAAAAAAATATGGAATGTTTTATCCTAAAAAACAATGAATCACAAAAAAAAATTGGAAACCCATTTGATTAATTCCATATATCTAGTTAAATAAAACTATTTAATTTTTCTATTATCTTCAAAAAAACTAATAAATAAATCCATAATATAAACTAATTGGCATGTTCAATGGACTGAATCACTTATTTAAAAAAACTAGTACATCGCCTGTGTATACGAATGGCGTCATAAATGAAATACGAACTACAAAATGCATTAGAAAAATGAGAAGTGATCAATGGAGAATAATAAATATTGTATTCAAATTATAAATCTATTCATAGAAATGAAGTATGAAAATATAATATCTAGATACTTGAGATATGAAAACATTGAAACATAAGCATGGTAAGACAAGATTATACTCGAAACATACATCAGTTGTCACATTAATGTCACCTTTGAAAAATAACTCTAGAATGTCTCTTGACCATGATAAGAGAACATAAACACACTTTAAGTAGCGGATACATTTTTGACAACAAATAGAGGAACCATTATTTTCAACAACAGTGGCTGTGCATATCATATTACAATTCATTTCATCAAAATCTGCAGTCAAGATCCTCCCAGTACTACCATGTATCATTGATGTAGAGTAGAAATTTCTCTTGTTTGTTGATAGTTATATTGATCTATGCAATATATAATTAGATATTAATGTGAGTAAATGAGACATATTAATATGGAAAAAACCGGGTAATGTAGTGAGGTGAAGCCAAACAATTATTAATATGAAAAGGAAAAATAAGTACTATTTGAAACAATATATAAATCAGCACAAATTGAAAAAGAACATTGGTTATTCTGGAAGCCTCTTACCCCCACCCCATTTTTTCAGAAGCACCTCTAACCACCCTACCCAGATCTACCCCTCCCCTCCCCCGGTCTCCGCCTGTCTCCCACCCAATACCTGCAGACCCCCTCCCACCGCTGCCTCCCCACTGCCCAACCAATTCCCCCTGGCCAAAATGTTATGTTTGTAGCCCCCTCCCCCCTGGCCGAACTATTCCCTGGGCATCCCCCTCCTTCCTGCCCAGTCCCTCCCCTCTGATCCCCTACCCAACCGCTTCCCCCCACCACCCTCTGTAGCCAAAGTCTTCCCCCAGCAGCCCCCCCCCCCCCGGCCTCATCCTCCCCTCCCCTCGCCTACCCTCCCATCCAACCTGCCCAGTCCCTCCCCTCCATTCCCCTGCCCAGCCGCTTCCCCACCACCTCCTATGGCCATTGTATTCCCCCAACAGCCCCCTCCCCCTACCCTCCCCTCCTATCACCTCGCCTCCCTTCCAACCTGCCCATCCCATCCCCTCCATTCCCCTTCCCACTAACCAGAATGTCCCCCAATCAATTACTCCCTCCCCCTTCCCCCCTCCTCATACCTTCCCTTTGCAACCCCTCCTGTCACCCCCCGCCACCCTGCCCAGGTTGTCACCCCCCCCCCAAATTCCCAGCACCTCCTCCTTCCACCATACCAAACTCAACCCCTCCCCCCTACCCAACCCCTTCCCCCACCACTCCCCTCTTTCCCAACCTATTCCCCCACCAGGACCCTCCCCCCTACCCTCATTTTCCCCTCCCCTCCCCTCCTCTCCCCTCCCCTCCCCTCCCCTCTTATCCAACCTACCAAGACCATTTATATTTATATGTAAAACATACTGGAAACCATATATTGTAGCATAGAGTACTGAATTGTTTATAAGTTCTTACCTTTTAATAACAATATCACACTACAATAGCTTATTTAAAATATGAAATATGCATAAGAGAAAATCAGAAATAACCTCACAGGACTAGTTTTTGTAGTCAAACAATCAAGCTATTCGATAACCAATATTGAAGTCTTTTGTAATGTAATTAATATAGACCATCCAATGAGCCATTAAAAATGTAGTGCATAACATTACACAATCACACACCTCGAATATGCATACAGAGTTCCTTTAATATCACCCCACCCCAAGTTATTATCGAACCAATACACAAAATTTAAATTTAGAGAATCTTAAAATTAATTAATAAGTGAACATCTTTCACTATAAATGATCAAAAAACCTATATATATTAAGTAGAAACATAATTAAAATACATTGCACAGGCCCATCCCCCTTCCCAGCTACACCCCCCACCAGGACCGTCCCCCCTCCAACTCCTCATCCCTCCTCCCGATCACTACCCCCACCAATATCCACCCCCTCCTGTCCACCCCCCTGCCCAACCCCTTGCCTCCCCTCCCCACACAACAGCCTCTGTTACCACTGCATCCCAACACCTCCCCCTTAGAACTCACCCCCTCCTTCTCAACACCAACCGAACCAAGCCCCTCCTCCCTGCCCAGCCCCTTTCCCATCAGCCCCCACCAGGCCCCTCCTCCCTGCCCTATCCCTCCACCCACCCATGCCCAGCCCCTCCCCTCCCCCCTAGCAGCATCTGCTGCCACTGCATCCTAGACCCTTCCCCTTCCAACTCACCCCACCTCCTACCCAGCACCAACCCAACCAAGCCCCTCCTACCTGCCCAGCCCCTTTCCCAGCTGCTGCCACCTACACCCCCTGCCCTGCCCCTTCTCCCACCAGCACTAAAATACATAAATTGACAGTTGATTTTTAATACAAGAAGAATAAATTAACTCACATGATAGAAATAAAATTATAAGCTACAATCACCTGAATTCGTATTACCTTTCATATTTGAAGAACATATCAGTCATTCTTTTCTACATTGCCTTTTAATTTATCCTTCATTCAGATTACCGTATTTAAAGCCCAACATTGACCACCCACACATATATGTGGGATATTTTGATATTTATTAATTACATATTAATTAATAAATTCAGTTAGTAGTTTTTTCTACATATAGAACATAGATAAAAGTAGCATCATATGTAGGAGCAATTACAATGTAGGAATAAAATAAAGTCTTGCAAAGAAAATTTAAAAAGGGGGAAATTATATATATACCTGAGTAGAGGATAATACCACAAATGGTGTTTCAAATATAGATTCATTCTTTTCACTGAGTCTAAATGAATTGACATTTTTATGTTCCAATCATAGAACAATAAAGCATTAATCCAGTTTCACTTTATTTACACACGTGGAAGTAAAAATGATGATAATGGATTATATTTTACCTGAATATGTTCATACACACTAATTACATTTGTATAAAATTTTCTTTGATTATTTTGTATATATTCCATAACATAAATAACTATTTGTAATCTATCCATTTTAATGAGAATAGGAATATATAGTATAATATACCTGAAATTATTTGAACCTATCATTGAACTTGTTTATGTAGTTTTATTTGTCAGTAATGAATATTACATTTCATGAGTTTTGTTCTGCTGAATGGTGATGATTTTGAATATTATAATTAGACACTTCAATTGACAGGAAAACCTCTTTTGATTTGAAAACAGTCAATTCAGTAGGAAAACTGTACTCATCATCACCATTATTTAAGAAGATGTACTAAATTTTAGCATAATTGAATTGAACATATTTTGTAATCATGATAGTTTATTATCTACTAGTACCTGAATCAAATAATCTCACAGCTATGAAGCAGTTTTGGTCACAAATTTCATTACTTGTTTAAAAAATAGTACAACTGATAAGGAGTCTGTGGAATCACTCACAAGTTGATGCACTCTAAATATGGTGATTTATAAATATGATTACAAAAGGATTTAGGATAAGTAAAATTAATTACTATTGATATATAAAATAAGTAATAAACTATTAAGCAGAAGAATAAATAAGAACCTGGGAATGGTGAAAGTTACAGATATCTTGCAGTTGTTGCACAAATTTTTGTCATCAACATTATGCAGTTTTTTTCATGAAAGAATTGCATGAATCATAGAACCGATTGTGAGTTGTTTGAATTTTTTTATGGTCAGGGAAATCAATCACATTCTAGGATATCCAAAATTGGCATTAGTGTAGATAATGACATAGTACAGTACTGTACTGGTACAACCATATTTTCAAAGTGCATAAATTAAATTGTAAATTTGTCATATACTATATACCTGATCAAAATTCTTGACTTTAGAAATGGTTTTTTTATTTTCCCTATATAGAAATGGTGTAGAGGAAGAAGATGGGTTTTTTGGTTTTGGAATTTGATACTCTGATGCCATTATAAACATACATCTAAATATTGAAACATCTCAGTCAAACGTCAAACATAATATCTACATCTATAATATAGTAAACATTGGACAACATATACATAAATCACAATTAAATCAAGTATCCAGGGAAACTTTTTCAGAATGATTCAACATCTTCAATATCAGGATTGAAAAGGATTTTCGTCACATTAATGGCATTTGTAAGTATAAGAGAGTCTGAAAGTAAATTTAAAACGAATTCAGTTGGAGTAGTGGTTTAAAACTTTTTAAATCATTGAATAAAAGACAGGGCAAAATGGTGTTGGGTTATTAGAGAGAATACTATTCAATTTCTTAACTCTAACAAGTTGCAATATTAAAACATTTGAACAACCGACATTTTATTCCAAGTAAGATGACATCTGATTAGCATAGTCACCCCATAAACTTCATTTAATTTGTGACCCTCAGCACAGAAATATACACCGCATAATGTTAAATATAAACAGCAGGTCAAAGATAATGAAAGGATGTATTGACTAACCAATCATCCTGTCAGACAATTTGCATCCTGAAATTGGAATAACCCAATACTTCAAGAGGATGTGAGAAATGTAAATATCCAATAATTTCTAAAATAGATCAAGAAGAAGAAATGGTTGTGAATTTTAAGGTAAAAAAAGTTAAAACTAATCCATACAGATAAATATTGAACAATAGAGATGCTTTAGAAACATTCATAAACAGTTAAAGAAATGTCAATAAATGTTTACCTATTAAATTTTTCTCTGGAATCCTTCTCCAAATTATGTCTTCAAAGGATGTAAAATCAACACAGAAATGTGGTAGTGGTGCATCACATGGTCGGACATGCATTGTTGATGTGAAAAGTAATTGACATGCATGTCTAGTTCCTATGTAGGTACCATGATTAGCAGCTATCTGCAAGTTCTGTAAGAAATAACACATCCCATCACGTGATATATTTTTTAACATAGACAGAATTTGATGTATTGTAATAGTACAGTGTATCTTTGCTTTCTGCAGAATAAAATATCAAAGAATCTCAAATTTTGAAACACATTTTATTGATGTTGACAAATATTTGGTATAATTTCAATGAAAGGAGAAATAAAATAGACTAAAGATAATATGCAGTATAATTTAATTATGAATTCACCTGTAAATCTCTAAAAATCATATCAATTGTGACAACATCATTAGAGTACCTGTATGATGTGTTTCATCGCAAATTCAAAATACGCACTTGTATTTTCAATGTATCATAGGTATCAGGTGTGATATCATTCAAAGGGGAAATTGATCGCGACATATTCAAAAAAATATGTTGTTTTAATTTCTGTATGAACAGATCATTATAAAAAACATTGAGTTTCATAAAATCAGACATAAATAAGGTGAGCAGAACTAGACATTCACAATTTAACATATAATATGACATATACCTATCACAATCTATGAAATATTTCTTTTTAGACAATATTTTGTGTTGATTCACAAGATGTGGGATTATTATCACCAACTACTATTTTCAAACCTAATGGTCATGTGACTCTAGATAGAGTAACATATAATTCACCATGAAAAAAATAGGTTTTCGAAGATAAAAACCAACAGAAGACAGTGATTGTCCTTGACATTTGTTAATAGTCATAACATAAGAAACAGTCAAAGGATATTGTCTTCTTTGTAGTTTTAAAGGCCATTGAAAGTCTGAGTGTGTCATATTTAATCTTGGAATGAAAGAAAGATATTCTGAATTATAGCCACATATAATTTTTGCTCCGATGACATGGTCACCCAAGTGGGTAACAATCAAGTGATTCCCATTACATAATCCAATAGATTGATCTACATCTCAAAGCAACATGAAAAGAACCCCAATTTTGAGAGTAATTTTATCGGAATCCATCCATGATACAATAATCCCATTTACCATTTCTAAGGTGTAAATGTTTTCCGGCCTATCATTATCAAAACTTGCATCACAAATTGAATCTGAGCTCAAATAATCTTTGCATTCAGAAAACGTGAGGGACATCATGTACACATTTACTTCTTCAACAATATCCTGAGTTGGAGCTAAGATGGAACTATCTTTAAGATAATTAACATTATCATGGTTACTAAGTAAGTTGGGAGAAGTAAGTTCAAAAATTTCAGAAATAGGATCTTTAGTCCAAGAAAGAAGATATGCGGCTGGAATTGGAATTGTGGTTTCACCATCATTTGGTTTTGAAATGAGACCTTCACTAATATCTAAAGTCCATTTGGAAAATTCAACAACCTCATCTGAAATTGTAGAATAATTGGAAAGAAATCTCATCTTCCTTCTCAGTGTTAAAACACGACAATGTTTCCACAAGCATGAAGAAGCTATACTTGAAGTAACTATTTCATTTCTATTTCCACCTAGTTTGAAAAGTTGTATTTTCCTGAAATCCCCACCCAACACAAGAGTTATTCCACCGAATGGAAAGTTTGCAACATTATCATTTTTTACCAACATGATATCTTTTAAAGTATGGTCTAGAGCTTAAAAACAATGCTTATGATTCATTGGAGCCTCATCCCAAATAATAAGCTTTGTTAACTGTAGAAGATTGGAAACACCACTGCCTTGTTGAATATTTCAAAGAGAGTTTTCAAAAATAGGTATCGGGATTCGAAAATTGGAATGCGCTATTCTCCCACCAAGTAGCGGTAATGACACAATTCCACTAGATAAAACTGCCAGAATAATATCACCTTCTAACCATAGTAAAGATGTCAATACATTCCAAATATATGTTTTACCTGTACCTCCATGACCATGCAAGAAAAAGAATCCTCTAGTGGATGAAGTTAACGAAGACATAATGGTAGTCATCACCTCATTCTTCTCATCAGTTAGTTTACCCTGAAAAGTCATATACTCATTCCGAAGAGCCTCTCTATCATGATTAAGTTCATCAGCTACCAGTTTATTTTGTTGAGATTTAATTTCAGAATCAGGGACCGGCATTGGTGGAAAAGAATGAAGATATCTACAATTACTCTGTAGTAGGTTCTCTATTTCAAGAAAAGCATACATCTGTTTTTGACGATCCGTGAGTGAAAAATCTAAATGGAATAATAAAATATTGTTATTTAATTAAAACTTTGAATTAATTGAATAAGAAAAACAAACTTAATTTGAAACTACATAGGTCACATTATATGTTTTCAGCAATTTGAAATAATATACCTTGCATTTGTTGCCTATTTTTTCCACATAGAGAATGTCTTCACTGAGGAGCAACTAGGTTTCATGCCACACAGTGTCTGGGTGAGACACATTTTTTTAGCACAGAATTCTAGAGAAAAGTCTGCACCTAGACCGGCCTGTAGCCCAAGTTGAAACCTCTTTGATTTCTTCAATAAATTATCTTTCATCAGCAAGAAGTCTCAATGCAGAACATGCTTCACAAAATGTACCATAAATAATGCTGTTCAAAGTTGTAATACTGTCAAAAGAAGTTGCACCTCTGATCTTTTTGAGCAATAATTGAAGGTAATATAGCTCTCCAGTTGTCGGTGGCACATAATAAAGTCTACCAATACCGAACCCCTGCTCTCTTAGACTCCATATTTTTTCACGTTGGTGGAATAGAAATCTAGTTGGAAATTCTACAAATATGAGACATCTTCCGTCCTGGTAAGAAACATTATCCTGAAACCATGCCATAAGCATTGATTGAAAAATGTTACCCTTATGAAACACATCCTCTTTATGATCTGTTTCAGTGTACGTAACACTATTTTGGCATAGTAAATGAAAATGAAATATTTCAACTGGAGGATATCTATAGTGGATATCATAGGAAAATATCTTCCAAGAGGCCTTGCAAGTAGAGATGTATCGGTAATCAAAATACATTTTAATCTCATCGACATTATTTCCTAACAATGCTGTAGTGTTGGTTTCATACAAAGATGATGTTACATGATCATTACCTTTACTAATATACTTGACCAGATATTTGATGGAAGTAGATTGATTTCTTACTTCAAAATTCAAATGAGCTTGATACTTCATTAGCAAGAAAAGGATTATATGGTACAAGAAACAGATTATCTAGTGGGACACCATTTTTCACGATCATGTTTCCATCATCTGTTCGTTGGTATAGAATAGACCCATCATCATCAACTATCGTACTTTCAACAAAATTTTTTGGGAAAAATTTAGTACATTTTCCATTTTTCATACAAGGTGATCTACTATTTGAATCACCACAAGGTCCATGCACCATAAAATTCTTAACAACCTCATGAAGTTTTGGGAAATCAAATTTATTTGGAATTTTAGCAGCAACACATTTTTCAATGCACGCTGGAGTACCTATTTTGCTCTCTCAACATAAAAATAGTAAAATGTGTATATGAGGAAATACACGTTTCTGAAATTCCATTTTATGAACAACTGCACAGAAATTAATTATATAAATGACACATTTCAACATCATATTCATTAAATAAGATAAAGTATATCTCATAAAATAATTTGTATTATAGTAGGTACCTTCATGAGACTTTCCAAAGAAACAACGGTCTCGTAAATCTTTCATTAACTGGTAAACCTTAATATTGAAAATTCAGGATACAATGTGTGGAAAATCCGAAGGGTGAAGATTGTTACGTGATACAAATCAAGTGATTTCAAGCCAAAGGGGATTTCATGTAAACGTTACAAACAAATCCGAATATTTTTCCCAATTTTAGATTGACATTGCATCTTGGAAATTTTGAATCATATACCTAGGACCACCAGTAAATGTAGATGGTAAAATGATTCTCTTATCGCATGCATACTCATCACGGTCACCTCTATGAAAATCATCTTGCAGCCCACTGTACAACTCAACCCTCAAGCATTTTTGATTGAAGCGAATGAAGGATAGTCTCAGAGACTCTATCATTGTATAAGCATCAATAATAAATTGTCACAACAGTCTTCTTGAATGTTGTAATATTTACGTATCACTTGAATGACACTGCAAGTGATAGGAGAATTATTCAAGCATTGTTACATTTCGAACCTTTCTGCATATACTCATAGATTTATATCGATGAAAAATGTGGTCAACATATCCATCTTCACCATTTTTGAAAATAAGTTGATATGGTAATGGAAGGTACAAGGGATGATGCTCATCAACCTGTTGAAGATCACCACTTCTACTCTGAATGATAATATCTCTTTCACAATTGAGATCATCAATGTCACCAACAATAAGCATGGCAATATCAAAAGTAGTAGGCAAGTTTTATGTCGTTGAATCTATTTGTATTCTCTTAAGAAGGTGAAAATTTATGTTTTCATGTTCTTGATGATCAAGAACATCCTCTTCACTTCTGAAATGACGAGCTAAAACATTTCTTTCCTGAAGCATATTTTGTAATTTGAAAACAATATTATAATCTACCACTGTGTTTGAATTCTCTCTACCATAACTACAAAGAGAATTAAATAAATAATGAAGTGAAAATATGATTGTCCCATAAATGTGTAAAACTACATGTTAAATATTACCTGAGGTTCAGAATCCGATTTTGAGACTCGTTTGCAGTATCATAAACATATAACTATCCAAACCTAGGTGGTTGTCCCTCAGTAGGACGCAAACTACCTATGTGATGGTAGTTTTGTCCATTAAATCTGAATATAGTTGGAGCTCTTCCATTATTGAATGATCTATCAACCTTACCTCCCATTGACGTGAATAAAAACATATAATTGTAAATATTCATATATTCCTGGAAGGTTCTTGCCTCCAAAGTGTTTTGATTGAAGACTAATGATTGAAGGTATAGAGGATAAGAAGGTAGTAATTGGAAAGAGACTTTACCAATCATGCATCACATACCAAATCATGGGGTTTCTTTGGTGCTGCATTTTATATATCTCTCATCAAACCAAAAGATAGATGCACAATATTGGAAAACATTAGAGGGGTCTCCACTATTCAAATATTATGCTGGTGATTAATGGTTAAATGAATGGTGTTAATAAACTTGGCATTATTAATTAACTAAAACTATGATGACTTGAAGAACATTCTAGCAGAAGGTAAAAAGAATACAATGACCATCATTTTCCTCAATGTGAAGTAGTTGCATTATTTCTGCAGTAGTATTGTCATTTAGTTTGTAAGTATTTTCAAACTAAATACCTCTAAAGTAATAAATGATTATGTAGTAGGTCAAACCTGAATAGTCTATTGGATGAGTAATTCCAGTGTTGATTTCACCAGTTGTTACATCTATTTCTGAAATGACATGACTCAATGTAGATGACACATATTTACTAGTGTTAATTATGCATTCGAATTATATTGAAATACTGAGAGAATAGAGATTTATATCTATGGATAAAAAAGGAGAATATAACATGATTAGAATATAGATCACACCTGTGCTGGGAAAATAAGCTTCGTTACTAGTATTTGAAGTAGTAAAACAGTATCTCTTTTAAAATATTATTTAAAAAATACACTATGTGACAATTCAAAATCATTTGAAGGAATGATTTGTGCTTACTCTGTTAATGAGTCACATGAAGGGTAAGTGGTTATATTTCCCTTAGTCTTTACACCTAGAAAAAGTAATAAAATTTTTGTTTAAATGTTAAATACATATGAGAGAGTACGTGTGTGTTTTCGGAGCCATACGATGATGGATTACTTAATAGAGGAGTCATAATTTTCCTGATTAGTTGCTGATATATGTTTTCGCTTGCTACCGAGCGTAGATATTGTGGATGAAGATCCACAACCATCATGAATAGTCAATGAAATTAAACAATTGACAAACTATACAATGTTACAACATTGTAAAATAAATAAATATTGTCACTGTTATTTGACAGTGTAATATGACTCACCATTTGAAGATAAAGGTGAAATTGATATGCATGATACTCCTTTGGTGAGTAGACAATACATGAACACAGTTGTAATGATTATATATAAATTAATATTGAAAAGCTAAGATACTTACAATTAATACCGTTACTACAACCTTTTCTAATGCTTGTTCTAACAATAATTGGCCTTGAGGATCCTGAATCTAGAGCCACTATAAATTGAAATGCAGCGTGAGTAAAGTAGATTGCATTATTTTCAATTAATTTATTGATTGTATCTGAAAATGTTGGTAAAAAGTAAAATATACATACCATTAGTAGGAATAGGAGAATGTGGTATGCGTGCTCCTCTGATCAAATTGGAATTCAGTTGCAATGAATCAGATGTTGTAGCAGAACATAAAATATGGCCCTCCATGGGTGATTTTACAATGAAGTTAGGAAACTGTAAATCAGTAAGTATGTTTATGGAATGGTTTCCAGGAAATAAAATAATGTTATACCAATTTTCCATTCTCTCATACGAAGCATCCTTTGCAACCTTTCATCTCTCGATGCTAACGGTGTCTGCATCTTTGTTTTGTTGTCTTTATGTTGAATTTTTACGTTTTAGAATGAAAACAAAATAAGTTTTTGTGTATATAGATTCAATTTATAATACACTGATAAGACAATTGATAGAGAATGCATGTTTTAATTATAGTGATCCATAGTTATAATGTTATTTCAATGAACCACACTTATACAAACCTCAGAGAAACATATAAATATTACAGAGAAAATATAAATTAAAATTTTCAAATATTCAATTTGAATGTCACATAATGAAAGAAAAGGTACCCATAGATAAGCACTACATAGATTTCACTGATCGACTCTTATACCAATGTTATAGAAACATCAAATAAATAGAAACATCTGTCTAACATATCTAAAATAGACAGATGCAAGAGCTGGACTCAAATTTGGAATAATGGAGGAATCTCTATAGTCAAGTAGTAAAAAGTACCATAGATAATCCTTGTATAGTTATTATACGCATACATAGACTGCAGTTGCATACTGATGTGTGGAATTAGACCTAATAGTGGAGAAATAAATTACTGGAATTTTTCATTCGAACATCATATGGTAGAATGGAGAAATCTGTGCATATATTCACCGATGAGAGATCGCGTCGAGAGAAACCAAACCTGGACAGTGCAATACAAATGACCAAGGGATGTTGATTAGTAATGTTAGGTAGATCATAGTGTAGCAGACACAACAATGGATCCAAATTCATGGAAGGATTTCTATTTTGTATTCTATCGCTCAAAGTTTTAAATTTCATTACTGAAAATCAATTCTGATCAACTTAGTTACGTTGATAACATTCATTGATGGAAAAAATAAGATTTTTTTCTTGATCGGTTGATTTATGGATCATCTGTTCTTCACCGTCCTTCATCGAACAAATTTTATTCATACTGAAATGATGTCTGATTGGTGAGAAAAACATAGAGGTGTGAAAGTCTTGATCCAAGGATTTGGGATCTACGAGGGTTTTGTGTTTTGAGAACTGGAGGAAGTTCAGTGGAAAGCAGAAGCAGCGATTACTTCTCACTGTATTAAAACTGTGATGGATCATTACATAGAGGCTGAAATAATGAAGGTCTTGTCTCAGGGAGTCCAGATCAGGTCTCAAGTCAAATTTGGGAAACCGAGGTGTTCCCAGAGGCCCATAAACGATCCTTAGACACAACATTGGTGCGGTGGAAGCTGTAGGGGCTATAGGGGAGGCCTTGTGGAATGGAACGTGTGTAGAGTGAGTCCGTACATAGGAGGGTCAGTGGGTGGCAAGGGTAGTCCATCCAGTTTGGTCTCAGACAGGCCAAGCAGACTTCAAATGGATATTTCAACCCAACTGGGCATCTGTTTGACACGTTGTTTGTAGAAACACATTATTTTTAATGAGGCAGACTTTTTGATATATTTTTTGGAACTTTTTGTTTATATATCAATGCTCATGTGCATTAAATGTCTAATTTTAATAATAAAAATATAATTATTATTATTAAAGAAAATGGAATTGGACCGTACATTTGCATACGATGTTTTATTGACGCATTATCAGAGGGTTTATGACCTTGGAGTTAAGGAAGAATTCGAGAATATTTCGAAACATGGTCCCCATGGGCCACTATTTGTGCACAGTGTAGTGGAATGTAGCTTCTTCACTGCGAGTCCATTTTGTGAACATGAATAGTCGATCGTGTGTGTTTTTCTACAAAGATCACAACAGTGTGATCTGTTTGTTTATATGAGGCTATATACAATAGTCATTTTGATAAAATGATGGTTTCTACTTTAGGATCAATGATGACCAATGTGTGCTACTCAGCCTTTTGGATAGAGGTTTTATGCACTCTGAGAGTACCCTAGAATGCCTTGTGGGTACTGGTTGATAGTTTAGTACCTGGGTTCAGCTAGGTACATTTCTATATGATGAGGTGGGGTCACACATTATGTGGGCTCCACACGTTTCATGTAACACTTTATGAAACTTCTACCTCTCATATCTTCTTCTTCTGAACTTGTATTTGGGCATGAATGTTTCCTATCCTGAGTGTTTTCCCACATTGAATGTGATGGTTCCCTTTGTAGTGGATTTTGAGATACTATATGAGAATTTCTAATCATGATGCATATCTGAGGCGACGTTCAATGTTTTGAGTGAAATGCCTACCTGAGATGACAGATGATGATGGAAGTGATGTTTTTTGGACTTACCCACCAGTGGGGATGAGCATCGTGGTTCATTGATTAGTCTTTTGGGATTAACCTATAACAGGGCTGGGAAGTGAGGTACACTGATTACTCTTCTAGGATTACCCTCTAGTAGCACTGGGCAGTGAGGTTATCCGACTACTCTTCAAGACGAACCCTTCTGTGGAGCTGGCTAGTGAGGTTCATCATTTATTTATCTAGGCTTACCCTCCAGTAGTGTTGGGTAGTGAGGTTCATTGACTACTATTCTGAGTATACCCTCCTGCAGGGCTGGGCAGTGGGTTTTAAAATTTGTGACACAATCTCTCGATTGTGTTACATAGTTAAGATATATGATATGACGTGACTTTGGACTCTCAATAAAGAGTGGTTATTTTCCCATCAATACGTGTCCTTGTGACACAACCGAAAACCATTTTGGTGAGATAGACCCATCCAAAAATGATAGTATCATGGTGCGATGGTTGAGCCCCATTGACCTGCAGTTTAGGACAGACAAATTGGATGGTGGGCATCAATGGTGGTTACTTCTAGAACTGGAAGTGGCTCTTTTCCTAAGATGAGTTGTGAAATGGAGATCCCATTACTCTCTCATTTGGGTTTATTTGATTGAGAATATATGTATCCTATTTTCAGTACCCAATCCTTGGGTTTTTGTTACTCTTGTTCCAAGAGAGGCGAAGACACACAGAGTATGCCACGTTCTTTAGATGTATAGCTTCTCGTGATTCTATGATTCTACACTCCTACTAATGGTAGTGAATACTCAATGAGAAGTTCATATTCTCACTGTTTCTAGGTCCTTGTCTTTGGATGAGCTTACTTCACTCTCTAATTGGGTTGAGCTGTAATTATTTTAATATACCTTATTCAATCTACTACTCCCCTCTTCAGTACCTCACTTTCTTCTCACCTAAGCATTTGAGGCATCCTACTTTGTATTCTTATACTCACACCTTCTAAGGATTTACCCACACTTGGTGTGCCCTTACGGATGACAGACCTGTTGATCGTGAATTTAGATAAGCATAGGGATACGTGGTTATTGGAGCATGTGTTGTGGTTGTAGCATCAGATCTAGGAGTGGGGATCTGTTAGTTATTTTACATTTCCACTTATTGTCGGCTTATTGCAATTTTCTGGTTGGTTGTGTATTTTCCCCCTTTACCTTTCAGT
Organism: Viscum album; assembly: GCA_963277665.1. NCBI lineage: Eukaryota > Viridiplantae > Streptophyta > Magnoliopsida > Santalales > Viscaceae > Viscum > Viscum album. Next base: position 1,626,376,513 of record OY728121.1, on the reverse strand, counting down.
TTAATTTTTTGTACGTGTACTGTTTATAGGTTGATGCATATTTGTGGTTGATTTATAGCATATTTGTATCTAGTTTTTTTTAATGCACATTTTAATTGAGTTGATTGTGTGTGTGTGTGTGTGTGTGTTGGTTCTTAGGAAAATGCCTCCCTGAGTTTGTTATGCCTTCAGCACTAGTCGTCATCCCCTGGCCTATGGAGGTGGGCTTGGGGTATTTGCGACACGAGCCCTGGCATGGGTCGGGTCATGATAGGTAAGTTATTATCCTAACCCACTCTCTCACCATACTATATAGGTGAGGAAGTTCCCTATATTACACAAGTGAATAATAAACTATCCCACTAAACTTCGTTAAGCGTACATCCCACCAGATATTCTTTTAATTCCTTATCTTCTTAATATAGATGACTAATATTATCTAAGGATGACATAACACCCACAAAAACTAATATAATTACCAAATAAAAGATTAGTTAAATACCTAAATATATTTTGAACCTATAACATGTAACTCAGTATTCAAATATTACACAGCTCCCATATCCTCTACAAAAACTTCTTCCTAGTTTCCACAACTAAAGACATTAAGAATCTAGGCATATAAAATACCCTACCTAGTGCGTAAAAAAATATTTTCATGGGTTCTCATAATCATTCCTATTTATTAAAAACAAAATTATTGGGATTTTTCTCAATAATATAAAACTCATATGGGTGTATTACTTCTCATTTATTCTTCTATTTTGTTTACTTTGACAAAAAAAATCTGATTAGCTACCTCTTATTCTTTTCTTTTGATTTCATACACAACATGTTTAGATTCGTGACAATATATTGAATCTCCTATTCCTTGATATATCATGCAGTGTCTATATAAATATTATTTTTCTTAAATATACTTTTTCCAAAACCAACTAATTCACTAATTGCATAGTTTTATCATCACCTCTACTTTTTTCATCTTTCTGTTTCTGATGATCTTCACTTTCTCTTATGGCTGCATTAAATATTCGATTAATTTATAATTTATATAAATGGAATAAAGGAATAATTTATTATTTCTAGTTGAAAATAATTATTCTAAAATAACCATATTTTGTTTCCCATCATAGAAAGTTCACATACCAATGGGATCCCACATGAAACTTCTTTATATGACTTTCATACTCAATTGATAGAAATTCCCTTCACTTTATTTCTTATTTTTGAAACTCAGCTAAATATGTCTTCACCTTCTTCTCTAGTAGTCTTAGATCAATCTTCCTCAAAACAAAATTTTCATGGTAGTTTTAATAAATAACTCTACACTGACTATATCAAATATAGAATTTGTATCTCATGGATGTGGATTTATATTCACGGTCTTCAGTGTATCCCGGGAAGACATGTACATATTCTGGTTGAATCAATACACACAAAGTAACAACATAGCTCAAGATTCTCGATCTCATTAATGTATTAAATCAAAAATTCACTTTTTATATCTTAATCAAAAATGAATTTTTGATATGATTTCCTCCTATAATTTTTATATTCTCATGTTTCTTCTTCAACCATTTGGTTTTTCTGAAAAAAAATATAAAATAGTAAATCACCTTATTCTGAAACACTTACTCTTAGTGGTCAAGAGTTTGAACCAGTTGTTCCTCATAAAAAATTTACACTTCCAACTAAACTAAATTAGTGTGAAAATAATTATTTTCATTAATATCACACTTTCTTAATAATTAATCATGAAATATGTTTTGTACCTTGGATAAACTTGAAGGCAGGGCCACCTAGAAGGAAACTGATTTAACTTTCTCAAGGATTTCATATAGTCCAATAAACCATGGAATTATCTTTCACTTTTTACCAAAACATATAACACTTTAAAATAGAGATTATTTTATAAAAATATGATCACTTACCTTGAAATAATGATCATTCATTCGGTTATCCAAAAAACATTTCTTCCTACTCTAATCCATCATTATATATTTTAAAATAATCTTCACCATCTCAATTATTTCTTCTACTGAATCTTGTACCAACAACATCCTCTCACCTAATCCATCCCAAAAAACTTTAGTATTAAACTACATTCTATATAAAGAATCAAAATGTTCCATATATATATTTAGATGAAAACTGTTATTATAAGAAAATTTAATAATGAAATATATTGACTCCAAATTCCCTATTAATCAATTGAACAAGCAAAAAGCATGTTTTCCAAGGTATGATTCATTAACATGGAATATATATCTGAATAAGGATAAGAGGATATATTAAATTTTAATTCAAGTCCCAATGACATCGGATGTACCTTCCAAAAATTTAAGTGAACATGGGATCAATATCAACTATAATAGAGAGTGGAACTTCATGTAACCTGACTGTATCCTTCAGATATAGTAAATAAATATTATCTAAATACATGGTCTCTTGAATGGGATGTAAATGTGAATATTTAGTTAATAGTTTAACAGTAACCAAAGTAGACATATTACATCATGATTTCATTATCAATCCCATCATTAAATTCATGGATAATTTTTTTTTCATTTCCACTCTGGCACTGGAAAAGGATGATGCATTCCCCTCAGTAATTGTTATTATACATTGACCAATTGAAAATTAAAAATATCATGGTAGGGTTGGAAATATATCTTTTCATTCCATGCCACCAGTAATACTATTGAAAAACTCTATACATTCTTTTTCTTCCAAGATGAATGGAAAATGAAAATCTATGAGCTTGAATCAAAAATTATCTCTTAAACTAGGAATCAAAAGGCACACATAATTGTTTTAAAAACATAATATCACCTCCTTGGTTAATATTAAACTTTATAAATATATAATTCTTAATATATGAAATATTTTCCTATAAAACATAATCATCCTAGTGATATTTCAGAATTATTTATCATAGGGATAATTATTCTGACACCCAAAACAAAATAGAGGAGGTCCCTATATGTATTATTTCTAAGACGCGTATTATAAAATCACTTACCAAAGAGTCATATTCTAAATGTAACATGGTTAGTGTAGAATTATTTTTCTAAATCAAAGCTTTGGCTACTTTGTTTTAAATTCTAGGATGGTAACTAAATGTGTAGTTATAATACTTTATTAATTTAAACCATCTCATATGACTCATGTTCTATGCTTTTTGAGTGAACATATACTTAAAAATTGTATAATAAATATATATTTAACACCTTAATCCGTATAATTGATGTATCAAAATTATCAAAGATGACACATCAGTAGATAGTTAAATGTCATGTGTATGATAGATTTTCTCTTTATGTTTTAATTTATAAGAAGCATAATAAATTACCCGATGATTCTATATTAAAATAAAACCCAAACCCCTCAAAGAAGCATTGTTGTAAATAAAAATTCCACCCTTTCTAGATGGTGGTTCCAAAAACTGGATCATTCACTAATATTATTTTCAATTTTTAGGAAACATTCATCACATTTTTTTATACAAATTAATATATATTCTTTTCATGTTAACTTAGTTATTGGGATATAGATCCATGCAATGTTTTTAAAAAACTGCCAGTAATATCCTATTGATCTAAGAAAAATCCAAATATAATTAATATTTGTAGGTCTTTTCCATTCAACAACCACTTTAGTTTCAGCGGGATCAACTTTTATTCTATCCATATTTACAATTTTTCCAAGGAATTATATCTGTTATATCTAAATATCATATTTTTTAAATTTTCCATATAATATATTTTATTTCATGGTTTTCATAAAAATACATAGATATTTATCATGATCCTCATAAATTTTTAAATAATTCAAGATATCCTAAATAAAAACAACCACAAACTTATCCAAATATTCATGGAAATTTTTATTCATAAGATCCATAAATACATTTGAGGAATTTTTCAAACCAAAGGAAATCAACAAAAAATCATAATTCCTATACCTATTATAAAACATTGTGTTTTGAATGTAATCTTCCTTTAACATTAGCTAATTATATCTGAACCTGTGATTAACCTTTGAAAAATATGGATCTTCCTATAGCTGATCACACATGTCATTAGTATGAGGAAATGGATGCTTATTATTAATTTTAATGTAATTTAAATACTAATAATAAATTAAAAGTTTCATGGAACCATATTTATTTTTAAAAAATAAAATAGGAGCACCCCATGGTGAAGTTCTAGGATAAATGAAACCTTTATCGAGTATCTCTTACAAATGCATTCTTAATTCCATAAATTCTACTAGAACCATTCGATAAGGGGCTTTCAAATTGTCTTAGAATTAGAATTAATTCAATAGTAAATTCAAATTCATGATCAGTTATTACATAGGAAAAATCATCAGGAAAAATAACCAAGTGTTCTTTTACTACTAACACATCATTAATATATAGAGTTCTTTTATTTTCAAAAATATGTGGAAGATAAATTTCATTTATATATTTTGATCATTTCTCAGCATCTTGATATGTTATCAATGGTTTGAATTCATTCTTGTATACATACTAAAACTATTTATAAAAAAACTTTTAAAAACCCAAGTATTTATTGAAGCATATTTAATAATATTCTTGAATTAAAATGTTATATTCATTATGTTAAGTAATTTTTAAAATAAATAATTTTTTATATGGTTATTTAGTTAAAACATTAATTTTACAATTATAGAATTTAAATTTTAAAAAACTAATTTCATTTTTGAATTCATAATGATGAAATTATCTTCATATGAATTTATGAAAATTTTCAAAGAAATGTTAATTTTTGATGATTAGTTAAAAATACAGCCTTCTTTATAAAATAAGGTATTTTTTTATGTCATCAAGAAATAATTATAAATTTTTTTAAATTTAACGAATAATTAAATTTGGAAATTATAAGATTAATATTGTACATAAATAATTCATTACATGTATGTTATAATTTATTTGATGATAATTATAAAAATTATTGTCAGTGTCGACGTAGTGCCTGTGCAGCATAGGAAATGTCAAATTTGGTTCCTTATAAATATTAATTGAGTGATAAAAATAATTTTCAATAATATTTTTTTTTATTATGTATTATTGAGGTTTTTGGTTGTTTATTTTTAATGTTAGAGTTATATAACATCAATCTTATCCAAAATTCATGTGTTATAATTTTGTAGAGAAAGAAAAGACAAAATAACAAATTTAAGAAGATGTCTTGACCTGTATATTAGTGAATATACATAATTATCGAATATAGAACTTTATTTTGTATCTAATTAATTTATTTTTATGATAGTATTGTATTTTTTTTATATGAAATAATTAACATTAATTCATGTGCTACACTAATGCAGTGCTTGTGCACACATAAGAAAAAATAAATAAATTTTTTTTATTTAAAATTATAAGAATTGTGAAATTACCCATTTTTTAGCCTAATATTTTTCTATAAGTGTCAACTATTATATTTTTTGGTTTAAAATTTTGGGACATTTTGGACCCAAATTAAAAACATAAAGGCCTTTATAATATGTTTTTTAAAATAAAGTAATTTTTCATATTATAGTTTTTAATTAGTATGGTATTTTTAATGTATGGTTTTTTATTTGAGTTTTTCAAATATAAATAGTGAATTCAAATATGATGGATTTATTTTCTTCATGAAATTTAATTTTCTATTTTTAGGGAATAAATAATTTTATTAATGGCTTGTATAATAATGATGTAATAAATATTTAACTAATGAATAAATCATATTAATGGTATTAAAAATAATAAAATAATTATAATTTGATATTTTAAAGCTAATTAACGAATTCATTAGATGAATATGATGTTTTTGTGATATAATAAATGAAATTGATTTAAATATTTACGTTTTTTTATATGTTTAAATTCTTAATTAAGAGTGGTGTTTAATTTGAGATAATTTGTTTTTCATGAATAAAATATTTAATTAAATTATTTAAAAATTTCAAAAAAACTTTAATAAGGGAAAATGGGATAATATTAGGTTAAAAATGTAATACTCTTTAGTTTTCAGGCCTTTTGGAATTATTAAACCCTATAATATAATTATTATATTTTAATAATTTGAATAATTCCAATGTTACCTCTCATCTCAATTATAAAAGCTAGATCCTTCCTCTACAAACATTTATCAATTGGATACTTCTTTCCTAAATATATTTGACCAAATTAACTTATCCAAATCCCTTTACACATTATAGTGCTCCTATTCTCACAAAAAGACCACTTCCAAGAGTCTAAGAAGGTTCTCAAGAAGAATCTTTGAATGGAAGGTTTGAACACTTGTAAAAGAAGTTGAATTGTAGGTAAGGGAGCTTCCTTTTAGAATCCTCTTAAATGTCTCAATTTCAGAATTTAAAAACATTGTTTTTTTATATACAAAATGAGTGGTTTCACTCAATTTTATAATTAGTCATTACACTAATTTTTTCATTATATGTTTTAACAGTTATTTTTTCTTATTTTGATGTCATTATTATGTGTGTTGTTTTTATATTTTAAAAGTTATTTTTACATGAAAATCATATTTTTTATATCTGAATGTGTTTTTCTCATGTATTTAAATCAGTTATTCAGGGATTTATTCATTATATGTTCCTTTAAATTATTTATTATTAGTTTATCCCATTATATTTCAAGATATGATCGGTTGATCCCTATTATAGCTTAAGATATGTTAGGTTATGTCCATTATAGCTCAATATATGATGGGTGATCCACATTACAGCTCTACAATGAATTGGGAAATCTGGAGAAGGAAGGCGACCAAAAGGTTTTTCCCTCTATAAGGTTAAATAAAAGGGTGATATAGTAAAATTTTCCCAGGAAACTTCATGATGTTTCTATGCATGTTAATTAGTTTTTATGAATAGGGTTTTAATGGTTTTCATGTTTTCACTGGACTAAAATTTTTCATTCATTATGTACCTTACTAAGATTTTTCTTCTCATCCCATGATTTTAAAATTTTTCAATTCGTATAAGGATGGGTAATATAAAGAAGGAATTCAAGTTGAATGTTTTAAATATTATTCAAAAAATCATGTTTTATGTTTAAAAGGTTTTTAATTTGGAAGAAATAGTTACTATTTTAGTAGTATCCATATTGTGTAAATATGGGATGTTATGTATGTATTATGTCCTAATTATCTAAATCTATAAACTTAAAAAGAACCTCAATGTGGAATAACGTGAAATTCTCTATTTAACTAAATATTATGTAATGTTTTATGGTTGGGTCGTTATAGTTGGTATAATAGGATGGTTTAGACAACCTTATGTGTAATGATGATATTAATAGAATAACATAAATGATTTTTGATTTATGGATAATTTAAAATGATATAAAATTTTAATATTACCATATTTATTCATCTAAGATATGTCTTTCTAGAATTGTGTTCCGTAACATAAATAGTGAAGCTGAAGTAGGAAGACACCAAGAGGCTGATATCTATCCAAATATATAGCCTAGAATGGTGGGAATTCAAACCAAGAAGATTTTGACAGTAATGGATATATTGAATCATGTTATAAATGGTGGTGGAATACATTCTAGATAAAAACCCGATCAACCATAAAGTAATATATCTTTTGTGGAGCATTTCATGAGGCAACATCCCCCATAATTAATCAAATCATCTAACCCGATGGTAACCAAATGATGGATCAATGCTCTGGAAAAGATATTTGAGGTCATGGGATGTTCAAAACATTAAAAGGTAACCGCTATAATTTATTTTTTTGGTGGTGATTTTGATAGACAGTGGTCTTGGGTTAAGAATAACATAGAGAAATAAGAACTTGATTCCATGGAATGGGAAACATTCAATGATATTTTCTTTGCGTAATATTTCCCAAATGTTTTTAGACTCTAAATGGAAAAAAATTATGGAATTGAGGAAACAATATGAAGAAATTTTGTCTATATATGAAGTAAAATACACAAGATTGTCTAAGTATGTGCCCAATTTTGTTTGGGAAACTGATATAAAAATTTAATTGGTTTTACTCAGGATTAAAACCAGGTTCATAAGGATCTTTAGTTGCAAGGAAATTTGAAATATATGGGAAAGTATTTTTTTTGTGTTGAGAAGTTTGAAATGGAGTTTACTGACACATATATTCCTTGTGATGACAAGAATAAAAAGCATTTAGTTTGGCATGATTTAGGGAAGAATTCATCAAAGAAATTTTGAGGTAAGAAAATAAAATTCCCTTATTGTTAAAATTTGGTAAAAATCATTCTATAGAATGAATTTTAAATTCTGATAAGTTCTACTAATGTGGAAATTTTGGAAACATGACTTGTGATTGAAAAGAAAATGATCAAAATAATAAAGAGAAGTTGATGGTGTGATGCTTTAACTATAAGGAGTTTGGTCATTTTTCTAATCTGTGCCCAAATCTAGTCACTCATATAAGAAATTAGTAAGATCAGAAATAGAGGGTGTGGAAATTCTTCTGAAACTAATTTAGCAGTTGGTGAGCCATAAAACAAAGTTTTATCAGGTAAATTTCTTTTTTTTATTGAATATTACAATGTGTTGATTGATTTTGGGTTTACACATTTCTTCATGTCAAAGATATTTTTTAGTAAATTGGAAATTCCACATTTAGAAATTAATCTATAGATTATAGTGAAAACACCTAGGGGAAATATTAAGGAAAAAATAAATTATAAGAATCCTTCAGTCATTGTCTATGGAAGGAATTTACCTACAAATCTATTTTTTTCTTATTAGAGTTTGATTTTATCTTGGGTGTGGATTGGATTTCTATTTACTATACTAATATTGACTGTAGAACTGAAGATGTTTATTTAAAAATAGTTTCAGTTTTTGTACAAGAATGAACCCATGTCATTGATAATATATTTGGAAGCTGAGAAACTGTTAAAATAGGGAAATGAAAGTTATTTTCAACATATTGTTCAAAATAAAGGAAGAGATTAGATTAATTATGGGATAGTTGTAAATGAGTATATTGATGTTTTCTCTAATTATTTTATCATTGTCATTCCTGAATGAGAGGTTGATTTTACCATTAACTTAGTTGTTTATAGTAAGATAATTTCAAAACCCCCTTATCAAATGAATCATGTAGAACTTCTTGATTTGAAAATTCCATTGCAGGAAATATTAGAAAATGGTTTCATCTAACCTAACACTTCACTATGGGGTTCTCATGTCTTGTTAATTAAAAATAAAAAAGCTTAAAAGAGACTTTGAATTGATTATAGTTCCTTAAATAAGATCACTATTATGAAAAAGTATAATTTTCCTCATATTGATGATTTTTTATCATCTCTGGGGAGAATAGTATTTTTTGAAGGCTGACATTAAGTTGGGGTACCATCAATTAAAATTAAAGTGTAAATTCCAATGACTATGTTTCATACTAGATATGGGAATTATGATTTTGTATTTATTCTTGGATCTTATGAATATAATATTCCATGAGTTCTTGGATATGTTTTTGGTTGTTTTTATTGATCAAATTTTGGTATATCTTAAAAGTAAAGTTGTATAGGAAATACATATATGGGTTGTTTTTTAAACCTTAATAGAAAATTACCTGTATGGAAAACTCAGCATGTATAAATTTTGGTTGTAACAAATTTCTTTCACTGGTCACGTTGTTTCTAAAGATGGAACAAAATTTTGATCCTGTTAAAATGAATGTTGTTGAAAAATGGCCGAGACACACAAATATAATCCAAATTCATAGTTTTCTTGGTTTGGAAGGCTATTATTAGAGGTTTACTAAAAAAATTTCACGTTTGTCTATTCCACTGACTAATTTAACTCAAAAAGTTGTTAAGTTCATCTCGGTAAAATAATGTGGTGATGAATTTCAATAATTGAAAATAATATTTTTGAATGCCCCAGTTTGGGCCATGCCTTCCATAAATAGTGAATTTTTCATATACAGTGATTGTTAGTTTAAAGGACTTTGTTTTTTCCTCATGCAAAATGATTCATTAATTTATTATGATTTATGTTAATTGAAACCTTATAAGTTAAATTACCATACATAGGATTTGGAATTAGATACTATTATTTTTTCATTATAAATTGAGAGGCATCATTTTTAGGGAATAAAATGTAAAATATGTATAGATCATAAAATTTTGAAGGATATATTCACATAAAAATAATTAAACATGAGATAGAGAAGATGGATGGAATTAATCAATGATTATGATTTCATGATTCATTTCCATTTTTGGAAAAGATAACAAAGTTTTTATTGCATTGTGTTTGAAAAGTAATGATAAATTAACCATGATACAATTAAATTTGACCCTTCGATTAATGATTTGATGAATTTTGAACTATAAGTTTTTGGTTTAGGGAATTACTCTATTTTTTTTATGTCTGTGTGGTCGTCTCTCTCAAGAAAAATTATGAAAGTGAAGAAGCAAGATCGTGACTTAGAGAGAAAGGTATAATTGGTAAATAAAGGTAAGTTACCAGAATTTAGTGTTGATAGAGATTTTGTTTTGATATCTGGAAAGAGATTATGTGATCCTTTTTATATACAAGTGAAGAATGATTTGTATTGGGAATCTCATAGTTCTCTATTTTCAATTCATGCAAACAACACTAATATTTATAGAGATCATAGTGAGTATTATTAGTGACATGAATGAAAAGAGATATTGTTTATTATACCCAGAAATATTTGACATGTCAATGGCTTAAAGCATTTTGGATAGTATCGTAGGGAATGTTTCAGCCATTTCCAGTTTTAGAGTGAAAATGGGAGAATATATCTATGGATTTTTGGGTGTGACTACCAAAGACATCTCAATGTAACAATTTGACTTGGGTTATTCTTGATCATTTGATTAAATATACTCATTTTTTATATATTCAAGAAACCCTATATCTAGATCAACTTTTTTGGTTGTATGTAAAGGTAATATTCAGGTTACATAGAGTGACCCTCTCAATTTTTTATTATCGTGATCCTAGTTTTATTTATAACTTTTAGAAATTCCTTCATAAGTTGTTGGGAAATAAATTAAATCTCATCACATCCTTTCATACTAAATTTTATAGACAGAAAGAGATAATAATTCATACATTAGAGGATATTCTTTCATGTTGTTCAACAGATTACCAGGGAAGCTGGGATTAACATCCTTTATTAGAAATGTTTTATTATAACAACAGTTTTCATTCCAGTATATAGATTTCTCCTTTTAAGGAATTATATAGATTGTGGTACCGAACTATAGTATTTTGGGATAAATTCAGGGAAATGAATTTTAACGGACTAGAATTGGTAGAGGAAGTGGCATAAATATTTCAATTGATTCAGCGACACATAAGGAAATATCAGAGAAGGATGAAACATTATATAGATAACATAATGAAATACCTTTATTTTGAAGTAGGTGATCATGTCATTCTTAAATTTTCTCCATGGAAAAATGTTATTCATTTTTTTAAGAAAGTAAATTTGATTCCACGGTTCGTTGGACCTTATGAAATTATAGAAATTGTTGGATCAGTTTCCTACTAAGTATCCTTTCCTCCGAGTTTATCTCAGGAAAACAATGTTTTTTAGGTTGCAATGTTAAGAAAGTATGTGCCAGATCCATCTCATGTTTTGAGCCAAAAAGTAAATCAGCTAGAAGAAAACCTTTTCTAATGACGAAAATACTATTCACATTTTTGACCGTATAGAGAAAGTACTATATAACAAGCTAATTCACCAATATAAGGTTATTTGGAGTAGCCACCTGGTTGAAGAAGCAACATGGGAATCTAAAATTTCTATGAGATAAAAATATCTGCATTTTTTAAATAAGTGAATAAAACTATGAGGAAGAAATTTCAAAAATGGGTGGGGGGAATGTAACAACACATATATTTATAGAATCATATTTATTAGTATACTTGAATTAAATAGATATATTCATTATGATAAGTAATTATTAAAATAAATAATTTATTTTATTGTTATTTATTTAAAACATTAATTTTGTATTATATATTTTAAATTTGATATAATTAAATTAATTTTCAAATTCATCAGGATGAAATTATCTTAGTATGAATTTTTTTGAATTTTCTAAAAAAGTTTATTTTTATGTGAATAGTAAAAAATATAGTCTGTTTATAAAATATAGTATTATTAGTGATGTAATGAATATATAATTATTAAATTTATTAAATTTATTGAATAAATAAATTATGGTTTTATAAGAGTAATATTGTGAATAAATAATTTAGAACTTGTATTTTATAATTTGTTTCCTAAAAAGTAAAAAAATTATTATCACTGTTAATGCGGTGTCTGTGCAGCATTAGTAATGTCAAATTAGGTTCTTTATAAATAATAATTGGTTGCTAAAAATTATATTAAAGATTATTTTATAAATTATTATATATTATTAATTTTTTTTGGTTATTAATTTCTTATTTTATGGATATATAACATGAATCTTATCCAAATGCTTCAAAAATACTTATGTAGGGTAGGAAAAGATAAAATAAAAAATTTAAGAAGTTTTCTTGGCATGTATATTAGTGAATATACATCATGAATGAATATAGAACGTTGTTTTGAACCTAGTTTATTTATTTTTATGATATTATTTTATTTTTTATTTTTTATATATTAAATAATTAACATTAATGCATAGGAAACACAAATGTAGTTCTTGTGGAAGCATAATAAAAAAATAAAATGTTTTTTATTAAAATTATAATAATTATTAAAGGACCCATATTTTGGATAAATATTTTTCCCTATGTTTCGACAATTATCTCTTTTGGATTTGAATTTTGGATATTCTAGACCCACATGAATCACTCTAGGGCCCTCATAATATTTTATTTCAAAAATAAGTCACGTTTTCACATTATAGTTTTTAATTAGTATAATATTATTTTTGTGTGGTTTTATAGGAGGGTTTTTTAAAATAAATAGTGAAGTCAAATCAAAAAAACTTATCTTATTCGTGAAATTTTATTTTTAATTTTTATGGAATAAATAATTACCTTAATGTCTTTCATAATAATGAAGTAATAAATATTAAATTAATGAATAAATTATATTAAGGATATTAAAAATAATAATATAAATAAAATTTTATATTTTAAAATTAATTATTGAATTGAATATGGGAATATGATATTTCAATGATATAATAAAAAAATTATTCTAATTTGAAACTTGTTTTGATGTGTTTAAAGTCTTTAATATTAATAATGTTTAATTTGAAATAAATTAATTTTTAGTAATACAATATTTTTGTAAATTATTTTAAAATACCAAAAATCACTAGTAAGGCCAAATGTGATAATATTTTGTCATCAATGTAATCCCCATTAGTTTTTAGGCTTTTTTAAATGTCTTAAAACCTATAATAGATTTATTACATTTTAATTATTTGAGTAATTCATAAGTTACCCCTCACCTCAATTATAATTGGAGGATCCTTCCTTCATAAAAATTCACCACTCTAAGCCTTTTACCTTGACTATATTCTACCAAATTCCCTTCTAATCATCCTTTGAAACATTCTAGTGCTCATGGTAGTACAAAAAGACCACTTCCAAGATCCTAAGTAGGTTTTCAAGGAAAATATTTCAAGAGGAGGTTTGAACACTTTTAAAGGAGGTCGGACCAAAAGTAATGGAATTTCCTTTTAAAATCCTTTTAAATGTCTCTTTTGTAAAATTCAAAAATATTATTTATAGAAATGGAATGAGTGTTTTCTCTTAATTTCATGGTTCTATATTAAAATAATGTTTACATTGTAGTTTTTAATATTTATTTTTTATTATTATGATTTCATTATTATGTTTGTGGTTTTTATATTTTATAAGTGATTTTTATGAGAAATGGTATTTTGATATATGAATGTATTTTGATATTTATTTTAAATGAGTTATCAAGGGTTTAATTCATCACATCTTATGAGTAAATTATATAAAATATGTTGATCCCATTATAGCTCAATATATGAGGGGTTAATCCCCGTTATAGCTCAAGATATGTTGGGTTGAGCCCATTATAGCTCAATATATGATGGGTGAGTCCCATTATAGTTATCCAATGCATTAGGTACTCTAGAGATGAAGGTTTACCAAAATCTTATTCCATTTGTAATGGTGAATGTATGAGTGGTAATGGAAATATATACCAAGGTAGCTTCATGATTTTTCTATGCATGCTAATGAGTTTTTATGAAAAGGGTTTTAATGGTTTTCATGTTTTCACGGGACTAACGATTTTCCTTCATTATTTATCTTACTGGGATTTATTTTTCCATACCATGTTTTAAAATGGTTTTAATAGGTTTTAAGGATGGGTAAGATAATGGGGGAAGTCATGTTGAATTTTTTAAATATTTTTCAAAGAAAATATTTTTTTTAATGTTTTATATTTTAGAAGAAATGAATACTTTTTTAGTAGTATCCACCTTGTGTAAATGTGGGACGTTATGTATATATTATGTACTAATTATTTTAATCACTAGACCTGAAAAGATCTTTAATGTGATATAAAGTCAAATTATCCACTTAACAAAATATTATGTAATGTTTTAAGGACGTGTCATTAAAAAATTTATTTATATCTGCAATCTACTTTATCAAGGTAAATGAAGATCCAATCCATTCGTAGAATAAAAAAAACACTTATAGAGGAAATAATTTTTTTTTCAAATATATTATTTCCAAAAAAACAATATTAATATTCATAAAATTTATTTTTACTTTGATACTTACCCACAATGTTTATACCATAATTTTTTGATTCATTTCTTCAGGTGAAATTTATAATTTACCATAAAATTTCTCTAAAATAAAATAATCTATAGACCTAAAATAAAATAAGATATTATAATAATATAAATAAGTAAGTAATGTAATTGTTACCACAAACCATTACAGTCCAACATATATATAATTTATTGAAAATAATTTCACCACACCCTTATGCTTTGAGGCTTGCTTCTCCTCATCATTCGTGCTATTATTTATCCACATATGGATGTAATGACCAATATCATTATATTTTAATCTCTTTGTTACATTATTATTCAAATTAACCTAACTTTTATCAAGTTATTTTTCATTTAAATCATGATCTATATGTCTAGAGTTATTACATTAGAAGAACTTCTTAAATTTCATAAGTCATTCCCCAGTATTCTTTTTACCACAAATATCACAAACTATAATCTTTAATTTGTTACTTTATTATTTATTTTATGGGTTAATTATATTTTATTTATAAATAGACCTCTTTTTCTTCTTTTTTTAGAACACCTGATCAACAGAAAACAACATTTCAACCTTCTCCGCAAATCAAACAAGTTTCTACTAAAATTTAAATTAATATGATGACAATTACATATGATATCATGACTTAAATAAAAAGTAAACTCAATTTATTTTTTTATCAACGTCCCAGAAAAATTTTGGTGTGCATATTTCTAGTCTGGTGAATTTATCTTCATACCTGGAAAATGAATATTTCCACTTTTGTCTCAACTCTAAGATGTTATTTTCCATTCAATGTAATACAGCCTTGGGAAAATATTAATCATTGATAATATTCTTAAATTTATCCAATTTTAAGGTATCAATATCTTATAATTATATTTTTCTGTCAACCATTGACCACCATTTATCAAATTCACAATAAAAATGGTAAACTACAAGACTTGACTTCTGATGGTTGGAGTAACGTATCTCAGTAGATAACTACTTAATACAAATTAATAATATTCCATGATTCTGATTTGGATGGATATTTTCAACATGGTAACATATAACTATAGCTTCCATGTTTCCTCTATGGAAAAAAATTCTAAAAAAACATAGTTTAGATGAAGTGGCGTGGTAATATTCAAATGATAAAACATGCTAACCATTAAAATAAATTAAGGGTATTTACTAAAATTATATTAGCCAATAAAATTATCTAAACCTTTACTTTTATAATCAATATTAGGACCCCACCTTAATACATTACATGATATAGTTTATTTAGACTAGAATTTATTTTCTTACATTCTTGAGGATTTTTACAATTTATATTTTTAGAGAATTAATCCTTAAATATTTCATAAAAATGTCATATATTTAAAATTTGACACTTCTAATCAATATACATTTTCCCAACATATAAAACTTTTAAAATAGAACATGTTTTTTTCATGATAAATCCTCGTTAAATTCAACATGATTTATTAATTTTTCATTACCCATTCTTAAACCCTAAAAATTATTTAAAACATTGGATGAGCAAAAAAAATCTCAGTATGGGATAAATAAATAAAATAAAAAACATATTAGTCCATAAATACTCAAAACATCCTTTTAAAAATAAACTTTAAGTATAAAATCAAAATTTTCTTACCAAAAAAATAAACATATATACAAAAATATTTTCATCAAACATTTCATAAGAAATATTAAAGGAAAAATAAAACTCTTAAAGGATTCTTTGCAATCATGAAACACTCATGAAATTTTTTTAATAAAGTTATACTTCTCACCATTAATATGTAGGAAAAAACATTTCTTTAAACATAATCTCACTATCCCGCCTTCAGAAATCATAAAATTTATATAAGAACCATATCAATCATAAAAAATCATGTTATTAAATTGAGGAATAATTTTCATATAGATATTATAATTACACTTAATAATGAAATAAACTTTAAGTTTACAAATGGGATAAACTTCATGGTTACAAATTGAATATCTATCTTGGTCAACCTCTAATATAAATCTTACCCAATTCATTTGGGCGCTATCATGAAACCACTCGTCCTTGGTTTATAATAGTACCACCCATCCTTAGTTTATTTTAAAACAACCCATAATAATAAACAAATACCAATGAATAGTAACATAATTATTACTCATAAAATCTTGTAGCTTTCAGCATTGCACTCATAAAAATATTCATTACACATATAAGAAAACATTTCCAGATATTGAAATAAACATTCCATTTAAAACTCTTTTGAAAATTCTAAGAATATGGAAAAGATGGGTTTTAAACGAAAACATGAAATATTATAAAGGAATCAAAACATTAAATAATGGTTACAATATTGGTAAAAACTATTGATGTCATATATATTAAAATAAAACAATATATTTTTCTTTTTTCAAAACTATTCCGTATAAAATACATAAAAATTTTCCTTGTAATAACATTTATAAGAAAGTAAAAAACTGGCCTAAAATTTCTTTATAATTCTTTCATATACATGTAAATAAATCCATAAATATTATAATTTGTAAATAGAAGAGATATATTTAGAATATAAATCCTTAAGAAATTTAAAATGAAGTTTTATACGTAAAGTACTTCATGCTTGAGTGTGACTCATCATTGACGTTCTTGATATTTTTATTTAATAAAATTATGATAATTATATACTTACTTAATATTCATTATTAATATTTCTATTCAATTTATTTCTATATTATAATCAATTACATAATCAATTAACTTCATGTTGCGCATTTTGATGATATTCGGATCATATGTCCAAAATGACTTCAGTAGCTAGTCTACAGACAAAGAGATCGTTATTACATAATCACCATTATAATAATAAAATAATAATTATAATTTAATATATCAATTATACTTTTAAAACCAATCATGAAACATGATTATGAAAAATGAACTACGTTACAATCATGGAGACAGTATGTCGTACGTACGCATGAATATTATTTCAATTTTCGAAAGATCAGTATGCGAAGAAGGTAAATATTATGTTATTTTTCCATAATTATTATTACACATTAAATATAATAAGATTTTTTTAAATACCCATATAATAGTATCCAATTTATTTGGTTATGAAAAATGAATCACATCGTTTCATGGAGGTGGTAATCCCCATGTATGCATGAACGACATTATCATTTTTAAATTGATGGAATGGAATGAAATTTGATTATATAATATATTTATATATTTATAATTATTTGTTTAATATCATATATATACATTAAATCCATTATTATAACAATCACTGATATTCGATGATGGGAAACAAATTACATCAGTTCATGAGGTGATAGTCTACCATAAAAAATGATAGTTTCATTTCCCATTTGAATGAAGAGGAGATGGATATATTGTTTTGCATTTAAATAATAAAATTTTATTATATAAAAAAAAATTTATTCCAAAATTGTTTAATTATATATTTTTTGAGATATAATAAGAAATAAAACTAAAAAATTCAGTTAAAAATTATACCTCTTCTTCGAATAACCTACTTTGGTTGACACCTTATGCCCTCAAAGGTTCGAATTATGCCTAAACCAAAACTAATATTTTGAGATTATAGATTATATAAAGTGATTAAGTAAGTTTTTAAGAAAAATAAAAGTCTTTTTAACTATTAATAAAAGGGGAGAGTAGGTTCCCTTTTATAAGAGAGGGGCGGGGCATTCTTGAAATTTCTTAAAGTATTAAATTAATATAAATTCATTTTCTTGTTAAAATAGATCAAAATTGATAATATTTTTGTATAATATGATTATGAGTATAAATAACCTCATAAAATAAAAACTGGATAAGTTTAGGTAATGTTTTCACCATAATATTTTTATTCTGACCCATGTTAAACATTTTTTACAATTATTGTGGTATTAATGTTTTTTAATCTTTAGGGGTCAAATAAGTTATTATAAAATTAAAATGGGCCATAAATGGACCTTATTTGATATATTAATCCACATATGATTAATATAATTGGTGATAACATTTTAAGGAATTTACAATGATTTAATAAAACATTATTTATTATAAAATATCATTAATGCCAATTTTGGAACTATTCATTTAATTTGACTTTGAAAATAACTTGACAACAAATGAATTAAAATATAATCCTTTAAAACAAACCTAATATGATATATTTATCTATAAATCTTGTGGAACACAATAATTCATACAAATTAGATTACTTTTTATATTTTTTAAATCATTTATTTTATTTTTCTACTAATTAAAAAATACCATTTTGGAGTTGTGTAAGCATATAAGGTAATTATACTATAAATAAAAATTAAAAATAAATTAACATGATAAAAAAAGTTTATCATTAAAAATTATGTTTATAAAATAATATATGTTTTTTCCTTTCACAAAATATTATATATATTTAAAGAAAGATAGTGACATTCTGACATTATCTTATACTTAAATATTATATACATCAAAATCAAAAAAAAGTCACCAATGACACATATTTTAGAAAATTGTATAGAAATAGATAAAAAAACTAATACAATAGTATAAAGGTATGTGTTAGTTTCAATTTTTATCCCTTTTCATTTTATTTTTTAGCATAATTTCATGATTTACCCTTATCGCGGTAATAGTTATTTACTATAGTTACTATTTATAATGGCAAAAAATAAAATGGAAATATTTAAAAAAATTTAATCTCATGACTATAAATATATAATTCATTTTTCATAATTGAATTCATATATGTGAAAGAATATAATTTAAAATTAAACTCACAAGATGCGATTAAAGAATATTTTTAGAAAAATGCATTTTTAAGTATAAAAATGTCTTTATACCAAATTCAAGTATAAATTTCATTAAAAATACTATGATTGGATTTTTTTAATCAAAATGAGCTGATTAAATTTAAATACTTATCTAAAACTCGAAATGAATTTGTAAATACTTTATAATAAAATATAGTTTTAAATAAAATCAATATTTTTCACCATTCATGGAAAAATAAATTTTTTTAAAAATTCTAAAAACGTCATCTAATTTTTTTTGAAATAATTAATTTGAAAAAGAAATTAATTTTTTTAAATTAAAATTCTATAATTTTGAAAATAATAATTAAAATAAAACCTTATGAAAAATAGTTTAATAAAACTATTAACTTTTTGATTAAAAAATTACATTATTTTTTTATATTGGATATAACTATATAATCCGTGAATACTAATAAATATGAAGTTGATTTATTCTATCAATATATGGTTTTTTCAATTATGAATCCAGATCTGAGTTCTTCTTGGAATGTAATCAATAGGGGAATCCATCCCATGGAAGCCATCATTGTATTCATATTCTTCCTACCTGTATTTTTGATGATGAGATCAAGACATGTTAAGAAAGAGATATCAATTGGACTATTATAGATAGATTTATTTTGGGAACCAATCCTTTAAGAAATAGGATTCTTATCTATTCGTGAGCTTCGAGGTAGGGGTGTCAGGTGTGAAAGGAGTGATGAATTGTAGTCAACTAGTAATTCTAAAAAATTCTTTAGGCAATCATAGGTTAAGATATATACCCATCGTGAGGAGGTTACTTAGGGAACTTAATATCAAGGTGGAGGGTTGGAAGTTATTTAAAACTTTTACCTCTCGATAGGAATTCGTACTCTTTTACTGGTAATGAGGTCACCCCTCTAATAAGTATGAGGGGAATACAACATGAACTCTTACCCAAAAATATTGATCGCTCATGGGTAGGTTTCAATCATGATTGTAAAAATTTGGTTTTTGTGGTTAGAAGAAAAATATATAGGTATTTCCTTAGAATATAGGGAAAAAATAGAAAATTGGGGGTAAAATTTAGATTAAAAACTTTAAACTTATAACTTCCCAACACCCTGATTATAGAAATTCAATCGGACAAATATTAATTATGATGGACTTTATAATTTTAGAGTAAGAAAAAATTAAATACTAAGTAGTATAAACTTCATAAAAATGAACATTGGGAATACACAACATTTTATATAAATAATGGATTTTAACACACATGTATAACATTAAATAAGTGGGGAATTCAATTTCACCCAAAGTGATAAGGAAGTCTTTAAACCTGACTTTAGTTATCCCCGATTATAAATCTCTCAAAAAATTTCCCTCTAATCCTTATAAGTAATCGATCATCCCAATCATAAAAAGATTTTTCTCCTTATCCCTAGGATCCCTTGATCCACATAATCATAGAATCCTCTATCTCCCTATACATGGGTTCCATCAGTCAACATAAATACGAAAATATCATTTACAAATAGAAAAACTTAGAGAATTTACCATTAATTACTTAAACAACATATGCTCTATGACAATCTCTCTAAAGAATATAAATTTAAGTGGACTCAGAAATGGGATGTTGAAAAACTACAAAACCATTCTTCCAATAATATGTAGTCATTTTTCATTTTCTCCATTATTTTTTAGTTCTATATATATATATCAGTGTAACAAGCTCATAATACTTTAATTCTACACTTCTTAGGAATAGTCGTAATGATATAGGACATGGTATATTAACATTTTGATAGATTCAAAACTACATAACATTATCCAATGGTAATTATGGTTAAAACCATAAAAATTATTTTTTTGTGGTTTGAAATGATAAAATTGTTAAATAACTATCTATTATTCTTTATACAACTCTATCTGGTAGTATTTGTAAATGTATATCTGGTGTAATTTGTATATATCCATATAATATAATTTTTATATGTCTCTCTAATATACATGGTATATGTTCATCTAATGTAATTTATATATCTTTGTCTTGTATAATTTATATATGTCCAACTAGTAAAACATAATGTCTTAATTCATTGATAAACATAAACTCCATTTATTAAAACCAAATTTCATTATTTGGTGAAACTAAAAACATTATAACTATAAGTATTCCTAAAAAACCTTATACTTTAGAAGAAATAAAATAACAAATAGAAACATTATAATATTGAATTTTGGTTTTCCAAATTATGTTTATAAAGAAATATTATTACTCAATAATCTCACATTTTAAAAAAAATGCATTATACAGGACTAAGATAAATTTCAAATAAAACATTGAAGCTTACACCTCCTAAATTACACATCTATCATGTCCTCTACCTTTCTCACCCTTTTTTATTTTGAGAAAGAAACATAATGAAAATAATTTATGGTAGAAACATAATATGAAATATGGGAGACCCTATAAACATTTTTAGAGGGATGGATATTAATTTTTAAAAATATCCTAAATCTATTAGAGTAGAAAATTAAATCTGCGAAGCATGAAGAATATAAAAATCTCCTCTAATTTATAGAATCATTCGAAGTAATGAAGTAAAAAAGTTGATGTTCAATTATTATAATCACGTAAAATTGATGAAAATTTAATATTTCTTGGTGAGTTTACTAATAATATGTTTCTTCTTATTGCAATATTTTCCATATTATTGATCATTTAATATTTTTAATCCATCTTTGTAAGCCTTTACTATTGTATATCTAGTTTCTTCTTCTGTTTATAAGAATCAAAGTCTTATTGAACTGTAAATGATTTCAAATCATCAATGTCCCTTCAATATTCTATAACGTCAGTGTTTATACTATTTATATGTTTATAGAGTGAATGTGCTTCCCTTTTTATTCTATAAATTTTATCATCAAAAATTAATACATATTTATTTGTTTTATTCATCTAATAAAGAATAATTTTTATCCTTTTAAACTCAAATGATGATTTTACTTTTAAAATTTTCAACTCATCTTTACTTTAAATAATATACTCTAATAGTTTATTAAGAGAACATAAACCTTTAAATTAGTAAACCTTTCCTTATATTTCTTTTCACTATGAATAAATTTGATAGAAAATATCCATAATTCTCTCAAGCCTCTTCATAACATTGTTAATGTATTTCATTTTCATTTTCCCCCTTTTTTAACTTTTTATTTGAAAAGAATTAATAGATTAATTATAAAATTTAGAAATATTAGATTATCAGACTTATGAGGGTAAAGTTTCCTCTATTTTAAAAACCATATATTCATATATTTCTCGAATCTAAATAGCTTCACCATTATCAAAATTTATTTCCTATAATAGTCTTATAGTGGAATTTTATTTTTCTCTTTCTAATTCATCCTCCAACAAACTTCATAACTCCTCATATTTTGAAGGACATGATGTTAAAGATATAGAACTATAAACTGAGGATTATTTTGATAAAACAAACACTATTTATGATTATTTAATTAATTATTTATAAACTCTTTTTTTATTATCTAAACATATTTTCTTTGAAGTTTTTTTGTAAAAAGTTCAGTACGTTTATCTTTCATTTGGAAGAATTGATGAATAATGTCTCCTTTTTGTGTGTCATTTTGAAGGAAACAGTGTCTTACATCTATGTTATTTGATCATGACTGATATTTTGGGTTCGTAGATAATTAAACAATACTTTTTTTGTCTCAAAAAATATTTTTCTAGTACAACTCATTCCAAAGTAAATGAGTGTGTGTGACATCCACAAAACATTGGTGTAATAACTTTCAGATGAAAAAAATTTATCTTTTGAAGAAAAATTTCTTATTACTTTTATTTTTCACATCACCAAGATAATAAAGCTTACCCTAATAAGTGACATGTTCTAGATATAATTTTTATATCCATTTTAAATCCACCACAAAGTTAGAATTTGAAAAAAAAAGTTCAAAATGACTCCAAGAAAAATAAAATATATAATGATTTCAACATCCTCTAAAAAAATAATTTAATAACTTTAAGATGAAATTATTTAATATTTTATTGAAACTCACACATGATCATCTTGAAAACATTAAATTTGGTCGAGTATCTATGAGATATTTTAAACATCCAATCATCCCTCTAATTTTTTTTAATCAACAAGATTCCTAGTTTCATAAATATAAATATTTTCTAAGTTATGATAGATGTAATTATAATCATTGAATTTTAAAAACCACACATTTTAAGTAAATCTAATGTATAGTTGTTCTAAGATAAAAAATCTCCTTCCAATTTTTGAGAAATTTGAAAACCAGTTAAGAAAATTTAATTCACCTATCTTGCTCATTTCGAATTTATATTTCATAAGATTTGAAAAGAATCCGAAAGATATTTCAATCAAAACCAAATATAATTTTATTAACATAAATTTAAGAAATAGTGGTATCTTTAAAATCATACTTTATAAAATGAGTTGGATCATCTTCTCACTTAAATAAATTATTTTATTGTAAAAATTTGCTAATTTTATCATACTAGGCTCTTGAAGATTGTTTTAGTATTTTCGTAACTTTGTGGTTTTACTATAAAAACTTCGTACTAAACATTTTTTTTATGAAAATAGCACTTCAAATCAATTTTATAAAGAATAAAACATAGATATATCATAAATGATAAAAGTATTTAGATAGATTAAAGTATTTATCCTAGTTTAAAAGATTCTTCGTAATCTATGTCTTTTTATTCATTAAAACACATAATAATAAGACTTTATTTATTTCTAAAAATGATTCCATGTTTGTCATGTTTATTTTAGAAAACTCATTTTACTCTAATCATAGGATGATATTTTGGTCATTTAATAGGGTCCAAACTCTATTATATTAAAATTCATTGAGTTTATATTCCATTTCACTTATCCAATATTCATCACCTAAATCTTCTTTACGTGTCATAGGTTTGAAATATGATTAGGATGAAAAATGTTCACTTTCCTTTCTTAAGGATCTATGAGTTATTATTTATTTATCTACAGCACAATTGATATTATCAGTGGGATGATTCTTAAATATCAACTGATTTCTTAGATATGTAAAACATTATTCTTCAATAATTGGTTAATATTCTTCTAAAGATAAAAATTATAAAATTATTTCTTCTATTCATATATTAATTAAATAATTTTCCAGTCTTGAAAAGTATTTTTAAATACATCCTCTAAAGGTATAACATTAATAATTTTAAAAATGAAAGTGTATGTTTCATCAAACATAACATTCACTATCTCTTGAAAACTATTTTTTTAAACATAGTATTCTATAATAGTTATAGAATAGAAAAGAAATATTAATTCATTATATTTTGGATAAAATTTATACAGGTTATCTATAGTATTCAAAATGACCACTTTACATCTAAAAAATTCGAGTGAGAAAGTTTTTTCTTTCTTCCAGCCCACAACTCAAGAGTATTTTTGTATAGGAAATATTAAAGTAAAACATTATTTATAGTATAGAAATTAAAACTAAAATATTTATCCAAAAAATATAAATTTATTATTTTTTTCAATATGGTTCTATTAATTTAATGAGGAATTCTAATTCTATATTCAACTACACTGTTTTACTGAGGTGTTCCAGGAGCTGATAGGTTGTGTGCACTGCCTTTTTTATTTTAAAATGTTTTAAAATCAATGTTTTCAAAATCTCAGCCATGATCACTTCGAGTAGCGACCAAAGGTAAGTTTTTATATTTTTTTAACATACACTAGAAATAATTTAAAACAAAAAAAAATGCTTCGTATTTATTTGATAAGAAATAGACATAAAACATATCTAGTGTAACCATCAACCAATACATATATATATATATTCATATAATACTTATAGTATTTTTTTAAAAAAATAAATCCATGTGAACTAATGGTAAAGGTTCATAAATTTATATTTCATCAATAGATTTAAATATTGAATTATGTTTCTTACCATGTTGTTAAAGGTCCCAAACTTTTTTAGAATTAAACCTAAGAAATGGTAAGTCTCTAAAAAGATATCTCATATATATTTTAGTTAAATTTATAAAATTAATGTTTCCTAACCATATATTAAAAAACCAATATTTATCTTCAACTCCACTTAAACAGGGTAGATCTTGTCTTTGAAGGTCCTACTTGTTTAAAGTGTAAATATTCTCATGTGAATTGGTAGAAAGAATGAACTTAGCTTCTAAACCTTGAAAATTACATTAATCTTTCCTAAAGTTCATAAGGTAACCTTAATTGCATAATGTAATTATAATTATGATATTTTTCTTCAGTATTATAGAAAGTAAAACATTTTAAATATAATTCTTTCCATGTTATTAAACACCACCAATTCCAAATATTTCTCCTTGAGCATTATAAAAAAAAGTTACTTTTCAACATTTTATATTTTGAATTTTCATGAAAAAAAATTTTTTCTTAGACATATGGATTGAGTATCCACTATCCACATACCATATTTTTTGTATGTTGGTACTCAACCATTCTTCTTGAAATAAAAAATGCTTATTTTTTTTGTACCCATTTTTTTTGGTAAAGAAGTATTAGTGAATAAAACTCTTAGAATAAAAATCTGTCTCACTTTATTATATTGTAAATCTAATAATTAATTAGAAACATAGACTTTATAGAAACCAAAGGAAGGAAAATTATTTACATAATATTTATTTTTCCAATATCTTCCTCTTGGATATTTCATTTATAAAGGTGCATTTTTAGGAAAAAAATAGTTTCATAGAAAATAATACTTTTCTTAGGTATAACCTATTATTTAATTTTTTCAATGAGGTCTCAAATTTCTGTAAATATTATCAAAATTTTCATTTCCAAATGTAAAATACCATATAATATTTCTTAGACTAAGAATTTAAAAATTAATTTTTGTAACTAAATTTGTATTTTCATGAGTTGAGATAGAATTACATTTCTAATAAAACTCCAATGTGTCCTTAGAAATCCCAAAAATAAGTTTTGAAATTTTATTATTTTATTTAGTAAGATGTACCTTATCTCAATTTTATGATTTCATTGCATTAGAATTCATATTCTAAAGTAAAGTTTCATATCTTTTCATTTATTGAAAAGAAGGTAAAATTTCCTTATCTTTTATTGTAAAAAAATTTTCCACTTCTAAATAATTTGAATTATTCATCATCATAAGTATCAAGATAATATTTTAATTGAAGTTATGTTTTTAGGTGATTAATTTGATACCTTATCCATATATCACGATGTGGATTCATGATATTATTATAAAATCTGAAAACCATTAAACTCTCACTATATCCATCTGAAGAAATTTTTTATAATTTTTTACCTCCACTGGTAATATAAGTATCTAAATATTTCAAATTTTTATTCCCTTGGACTATAAAATATTTCTTTTTACTTTTTTCCTTCTCATTTAAACCTTTTAAAATTAGGACATACATGCCCAGTATTAGTACACTCATAAAAATTAGATCATTAGTATCTTTATTCTCGCTTCTACCATACTATTTTCTATTATAAATATAATAAAAATAATTCTTTTCAACTAACTTATTAATTTTATTCATCAGTGGAAAAATATAACATTTAATTAACTTAAATAACTAAAATTTAATTCATCTTTAATTTATTTTTAGATTTAGAATATTTTGAATCATTTTCACAAGGATTACACTTATTAGTCACAATAATTCCATAATTAGAAGAAAAAATATATACAATTATTATTATTTTGTTTCTATAAATATGTTTTCAATATACTCTTATATTTTTTGATTTTTATAATATGATTATCTAAAATCATATTTGTTATATTTTTTATATCATCTATAGTGTTAATTTGGATTCCCACTCTATAGGAATAATATTAATAGGATTTTCCACAAATTTTCCATTCGATAAATCTTTCACTCTAAGTGGTTTTATGTTGTTCACAAAATTCATAAACATTTGATGCACATAAATGACAGATTCACCGTGTATGAAATCAAGTGCCTATAAATCAACATGAATCAATTCTCTTCTAGTTTCCTAAAATTTTAGAAGTTTCAAAATTAATTACTTAAATATTTATCCAAATAATGTGGGATGACTCACAAGAATATGTCTGAATATGAATATTCCTTTTTATTGAACGCAAAAATTATTTCAAACATTGTAGTTCAACTATTATTATGTATTTTATTCTCTAGTAAAATATTCTACTTATTACTAATTCTATAGTTTCTAGTCACCATCACAAAATTATTAACTATAGTGTTAATCATAAAATACTTCATGTGATCTCTCAAATAATCATAATAGTCCCCAAAAAATATTGGTGATTAACTATTATTTAGACGCTTTAAACTTCCAATGGAAAATTCATCCATCAAAAAAATACTTTTATCTACCAATACAATTACTGTAAGTAAATATATATAGATACTTTCATTTCTACCAAATGTTTAATAGGTATATATTGTATAAATATTACAATATGGGTTAGGGTGTATTTTATTTTATAAAAATTTAAACATGCAACATCCCCACACATTGATTATAAAAAAATTGGTCAGAAAAATAGCCATTCTGATAGAATTTATAATTTTAGAGTAAGAAATTCAATTATAAAATTTTGGTTTCTAATATACATTATAAATTTATTGTATGAAATAATTATATAATACATAGTATCATGATCCAATAAAATACACAATAAAAATAAAAATAACATTGTTTAAAAAAGGATATAACAAAACTTATAGACCCCCCAATGAGTGAGTTGTTAAATTTCAAAAAAAATTGATATGGAAGCCTATAAAAATGAATTTAAGTTTCCATAATTGTGATCCTATAGAAATTTCTATCTTCCTAACTGAAGAATCCATTAATAAACTTGATCAGATAAAGCATTTTCCCTTTATCCCTAGTATCCCTCAATCCAAATTATTAGACAAACCTTTGTCTCTCTGTCCTTGGGATCCCTCAATCAATATGATCAAAAACAAAATTACAATATAAAAACCTAGATTTTTAGTTGGGGTTTGGCTTAGTGGTAAGATCCATGTAATACTACATGAAAAATGGGGCATCAAAACCCATTGGGTATAAGTTATAGTAGTGGTACTATAGCAGCGGTGGTATTGTTGATCAGCGGGTACTGTAGCGGCGGCAGGGCCCTGTAGCAGCGGTGGAACTGTGCGGGTACTATAGTAGCCGGGTTACTATTCATATAATGGGAATTAGGCCAAAAATTTGGGCATACGGGCTATGTAATGGTCTACAATCCCACTAGGCCTTTGGGCTACGTAATGGTCTCCCTCTACCTTGTTAAAAAAGGAATTTTCTTTTCCTTATTAATAAAAAGAAAGCTCTAGCCCCAAACATTATAAAAAAATATAAAAACCTAGAGAATTTATAATAGAAGCCTCAAAAAATTTATTCTTTAAGATAATATCTATAAGAAATATAAATTTAATCACACTCAAAAAATACTCATTAAAAAACCTTAAAATCAATTTTCAGATCTCATGTAGTCAATTTCCTTCTTATCCTCTATTTTTTGTCCTATTTAAAGACATTTTTGTAACAAAATAACAATAGTTTAATTATACACTTCTTTGGATTATTTACAATAGTATTGGATAAATCATCGTTTACTTTTGATAGATTCATCACTGATGCACTTTGTGTAATGGTTGTTGGGTTTTGCATCATCATAATTATTTGTATGATGTTTTGTCTAGTAAAACTGGTAAATATTCATTTGGAATACTTGTTACAGCTACATATAGTAGATTTGTTACTATACATTAAATATAATTTTTAAATATATATCTCATATACACTGTATATATCTCTGTGTTAAAATACAATATCTCTATCTTTTGACTTAACATAAACTCCATACAGTAAATTAGAATTTATCTATCCAGTGAAACTAAAAACAATACAACAATAATCCATCCAAAAAATAATAATTTGGAATAATTAAATATTACAAATAGAAACATTATAAGTGTAAATTTTTAATTTCAAAATTAAGAGTCAAAAATATATCTTTCAACTAAAAAATGGAGTTTTGAACTGATTCAAACACTTAGGTAATTATGATATAGGCATTGATGAATGAGGGGTATGGAAATAGGTGGTGCTATGAAGAAATAGGAAATAACGTTGGTGAAATATTTATGAAATATACCAATAGGAGGCCTATATTATAGAATTTAGGAAAGATTCTTCCAATGAAAAAGTTATTAATGATGTAGATCCTTCATAGGCCCCATCACAAATTATGGAAAATATTCCGGTATAAGATTATTATCGTTAACGAATAAATAATTTTAAGAAAAATGGTATTGATATGGGGGATTATTTGATAAAAATGGGAATAAAAAAGATGATAAAGAAACTACTCCATGTAACCTAAACCAATGGTGATGAGACCATCAGGTAAGGAAATTGTACCTATTATGTTGAGGAATTCAATCATGAAATGGATAGAGGTTATAAATGAAGGAATAAGACTTTGAAAGGATCCCCCGATGGAATATATAATTCACGCCTAGTTTGGATTAAGAATAAAAGTAATTTTTCTTGAGGCATCCCCTCTTCTATCATATGAATAGGGTTAAATAATAGAGTTTAGGAGAAGAGAATAACATGGTTATCTAGGGACTGAAGTTGTTACTAAAAAGGAAGACATAGGATAAAATTATGTAGAATGAAAAAAGGACATTATTATGAACTCTAAAAAGATGATTCAAGCTAAAGTTATAATTCAATCACTTGATAATTATTTTGAAAATATTTTTGAAAAAAACCACCAAAAAATTAGAAATGAAAAATAATCAAATTGTATTTTCTCCCAAGATATAATTCTACATTGTGTATTAATAAAATTAATACCTACTTATAGGGGTATATGAAGTCTTAGTATAATGTAGAAACTCTATTTGAGGATCTTATCAACGAAAAACATAAGTTGGATAAGTTTCATCTTGATTGGATCCAAATAAAGGGACATTGTTCCAAAATTTTAAGGCTTGTTTTGGATGGTTTAGAGTCTTCTATTATGGTTTAATATATTTTTTCTAGGTTAATGATTTCTTTTTGTTGGTTCAAAATTAACCAACTAAATTGATTCTTGAAAATAATTAAAAATTAGTTTGAGATGAAAAAACACCCTGAATTATGGAATGTGTTTAAATATTTGTTTGGATTGAGTAATAAACCATTCAAAAGGGGAATAATTTTCAAGCTTTTTTATATCCCCCATTTCCTTTTATTTGAAAAATAATGTTATTTTATTCAATCTACTATACTAGAAAGATAATATATTTTTGAATAATATAAATATCATAAAAATTGATGAAAGTGTGATTACTAATATATTACAGTTACTTTTGGATGTTGATGGAATTTAAAAAAATTGTGTCAATGCATGACATGATTTTTATGAAATGGAATTGATAAAACAATTTTTATTGTTGTTAGGTGTATGTGAGAAGTCCTAAATAACTATTTTATAATACATAATGAGTAAAAATGAGAAGTTTTTGGTTATTTCCTTTCAAATATAGATAATGAATCTAATGGTCACTATTTTAAAATTTTTATTTTTAAGACCCTAATTTTTTAAATAAAATTATTTTTCAATTATCATTTGAATTAGGTTTCAAAATTTAAATATAAGCATAGTTTATATACATGATTTTTAAATACTGTAAGTAAAACAATCCAATTATATTTTTTGTTTAATAAATAACTAACCTATATAAGTTATCCCAAAGCCTTATTTTAAATTATTAAATGGATTTAATAAGACCATTACAAATGGTTGTGATTATTTTTTTTATGGTGGTGATTAATTTTCGATACTTAAATGGTTATTTAAATTAGAATATAATTATTATTATTAATATTTTTTCATTATTTTTTTATTTTATTATTATTATTCAGTTTCATGTTAAGAGAATACCCTTCACTTTTCCTTTATTGTTCGTGAATGGGTGGAAGGGGTATCCATTCCCCTCTTCTTCTCAAGATCCAAAATTTTCTTTTTCTTATTATACTTCATTTATATGAATGTATATATAGATTTAGGGTAGAGATATTCCTCATGTCCTTTTCCCAACTTTTTTATTTTTTACTAGTCACTTTTTATTACATAGGGTTTAGTGTTTTAAGGATAAAAAGATGTGGGGTGTCATTAAAGAATGGTGAAACCCTAATAACAAAAGGGATTTCCTCATAGATGGTTAGAGGAGACCTATAATAGGTAAATTCACCTCATTAAAGGATTTCTAAATATATGACTACCTAATAAGGTTCGATAACATAATACCAATCTGATCCCTTCTTTTATGATATTTAATTACATAAATTTTTGGTTGGTTAATTATAGATATACAATTTGATATATTTAGGGTCGTGATTATTAAAAATTTATTTTATAACATTCATTACAGGTATGTATCTTCATTTTCTCTCTACTATTTTGATAAAACAAAAATTTTCTTCGTTATTAGTTATTGAATATTACTTTTAAATTTTAAAATTAGTTTGAAATAATCCATTTATAATATTAGGATTTTAGATATTAAATTTTATTTTTTCTTCATTTTTTGGAAAACATAAAATTTAATTTTTAATTTTATATTTTATATTTTATGTGATTGTTTATCTATTTTAATATTAACTTGAAATTAATATTTGTGTTGAACTACCACATGAGTTTGAGTTTCCAAATCATGTGTCCTGGTAATTTTTGGTCAATTGTAAATTGATTTTTAAATATATGGTTTTTATTATTAGTTTTTGGATTTGATTAAAATATAAAGTGTGGTTTAATGATATAATTTCATAAATGATTATGTATTATAGATTAATATATAATATGTAGGGTCTAAATAAATAAACTGACTACTTAATTATAGTTTATATATATCCCAAATAGATGGGTTGTATATAAAGTCAATCGCACAAAAGTTTTTGGAACCTAGGTTGATCAAAAAATAATAATGTCGAAAATTGTTTATAAGTAGTTCATTATGATTTTTAATATATATTAATGCATTAAATATGAATATTATGAAGGGTAGAATAAGTTTGTACATGTTTTAAGGATTTTAGTAGCTTCTTTGGTATATTATTTAGAAATCAAATCCTGTTATATAAAATCACATAATGGTTATTTTATAAATTTTTCAAAGACTTTTTTGAATGGAAAAGGAAACAGAAATCATTTTTTATTAAAAATGTTATTTTTACTGTGAACAAAGGTGAATTCATATATTTATAAATTCAATGAAAACTTTCCATTTAAAAAAGTTACTCTTTTTAAAGGATGTGATTTTTAATATAAGTGAGTCATTCTATTGAACATATAAAATTATTTACATTATATATTAATGAATTAGTTTTATGAAGATCCTGAAACAATTTCATGGTTTAATTCATCTGGTTGTATGGAAATCCTCATATAGATTTCCTAATATTTTAAGATTATTTTTTTTTCAAGATAATGTTTTCAATATATTTTAGTACTCAATTGATATAGAAAATAATATATAAAAAATGGTAGACTATACCATTATAATGTGGTTTTAAATATTTCTTTTGTTTCATACTTGTAAATATTATTAAAATATGAGAAAATGTAATTAATTTAGAGGAAATTTAAGTCAACCATTATTGGTGGTAAGAAGACCTATCCTAAGGTGAAACTTGGGACAATATCTTATATATTTTTAAAGGATATATTATAAAGATAAGAAAGTAAAAAAATAAAAAAATATGATGAAATAGAGAATTAATTATTCTACATTTGTGAGATTAAAAAAATTATGGAGTCAAGAATGAAGAGCTTGTTGAAGAACGTGTATTTAACATAAGATCACGATAAACACATGTATATGGATATAAATAGAAACTCCAACATCAATTTGATGTTTCGATTTTCTTTTACTCTTTGATTATAATGACCTAAGAGTCAACTATTAATGACTTTATCATAATTCATGGAGTAGAGAGATGGTGTTGATAATTTTTATGCATCCATGGTATCTTAAACTATTTTTCACCTAGTAAAAACATACTATTTTCAATAATTATATAAAAAAATTTCCTTAAGGTAATAATATTTTTATTAGTTAAACATCTATTTATTTAACTGAGGAGTTGGTTTTTACAAAACATCACTTTTATTAAGAAGAAAATGTAAAAACATTTCCAACTTAAATAATGTATTTTTTATAAGAATAGAAAATTGGATCTTATTTTATTAAATAAAGGTAAATGATATGGATTTCTACTATATTATAATAAAATTTTCTTGAAATGTGTTTTTTAAACAGTAAGTACAATGTTCAAAACATTGGACTTGTATACAATATTTCTTCTTAAAAAATGGTTAGATCTCCTAAAAAAATTTGAATTTGAAAAAAATGAAAAGAATATTTATTTTAAATGATTATGTTAATTTAACTCTAATATCATGTTTTAAAACTTATTGGGTTTATCACTAGTATACTTGGATTATGTTCAAATAAATTTAAAAATTCATTACTTGGTTATCCCTGAAGAACACTTAAGATCGTCTTATTTTACATAGTGACATGTTTAGAAAATAAAGATAATAAAACTATAATACTTTAATAAACCAAGGTTGTGAGATATTTTGGGACTAACTTTTCAAGCTTAGTGCTTATGCCATGTTTGGATCTGAGTTTTGAACAAGATTGGATTCAAGATATAGAATTCGAAAAATGTGTATATCTATTCCATGTTACATTTAATTATAAAACATTACATGATGATTTGTTAGCTTTTATATCATAGAGAAATATGTCTACCTTTTCATTCTAATAACCATGGTGATTGTTATACTTTATTTGTACATGGATCATGATTATTTATTAATTGTTTGAATCGGTTCTGTAAATCCACATATATTTGAATTGGTTATTCCATGTGTCACCTCATGATTGGTATTTAGAACCATATATAGTGGTTGAATTAAATTTACAATAAATTAGAAACATCATCACATATTTGAAAAATGTTGTAATTTATAAATAATAAAATAATATGCAAAACCATATTATAAGGGTCTAAAGTTTTTTATGATTTTAGTGATATATCATTTGAAAAAATATGGAATGTATTATCCTAAAAAACAAATAATCACAAAAAATTTGGGAAACCCATTTGATAAATTCCATATATCCAGTTAATTAAAACTATGTAATTGTTCTATTATCTTCAAAAAAACTAAAAAATTAATCCATAATATTAACTACATGGCATGTTCAATGGATTGAATCACTTATTTAAAAAAAATCCTTTAAACCCACAATTTAACATGATGGAATGTTTCCTTTAGAATATTGACTATCGTAATTCCCCTTGGTTACAAGTAAAAAAAAAATTTAATATAAAAATGATATTTTTTCCTCTTTTATTCAGAAAAATTATCATAAACTTTTCAAAATAACCATGATTTGATTTTATATAAAATAATGCAACTTTTATATACTTCACCAAATCATATACAAGACTTTTTAAAATATCTCCAAACCTATTCTATCCTTAATAATAGTTGTATTTAATCCATTAATACCAATTGAAAATAAAAATGACCCATTTACAATGAATTTCATCATTATCATATTTTGATCAACCCAGATTCCAAAAACTTTTGTGTGAGATATTTCATATATGATCGCTCAATATCACCTATAGAGACACCATACATAAGTGGTCAGTTGTGTCAATAAACCATCAATCAAATATATTAATCCATACTAATTTAGTATTTTGTAAAAGAAAAAATTTCTTATACCCTTAAGTAGATTCCCTTCATTTAACGACACTTTTTATTTTAATCAAATACTATTATTAATTATGAACCAGCATTAAATAAAAAACCCATATATAATTGACCAAAAATTATCTTGACACTCGATTTGGAACAAAAAACTCTTGTAAAATCTCAAAAAAATATAAATTTCAAATTAGTTTTTAGATAGTTAAATAGTCACAAAAAGTTTATAATTAAAAACAAAATAGATATTTTTATGTTTTCCATAAATTCCGAATTATATAAATCTAATATTATAAAATTTTTATTTCTAGATAATTTAATAACAAATAAAATGGTTTTTCTATAAACAATCAAAGATACAAATGATTTTTAATTAAAATAATAGAGATAAAGTAAGTCCACTTTCATGTAATCAATTTCATAAAATAAATTTTCAAGAATCATGACCCTAAATATATCCAATAAAATCTCTATAATTTACAAACCCCAAATTTATAAAATTAAATATCCCAAAGGAAGGATTCATTTTGGTCCAAATCCAATATAACCTTATTATGTATTCATAAAATATAAATTAATACTCTAATGGGGTTTGATTACGTACAAATGGCATCTTCCATCATTTTATGAATAAAATCTCTTTTATTATTTAGGTTTCAAAATGCCTTAACAACACCCCACATCCCAAAGTCCATAAACCACTTGAACCGCTCCAATAAAAAGTTGAAGAAATATTAAAAAAATAATGAAAATGATACGAGGCTTACCTATACTCTAAATATATTTAGCTATTCATATATATAATTTATAAGAAGAAAAATTAGATAAAGGGTCAAGAGAATAAGAATGGAAAGGCTACCAATTTCTCCCATTCACAAGCACTAATGGAAAAGGGAATGGTTATTCTATTTAACATAAAACTAAATAATAGTAATAATAATAATTCTATTCTAATTTAAATAAACATTTAAGTCTAACTAATCAATTGACACTATCATAAAAATAATCACCTCCATTTATAATGGTCTCATTAAATCCCTTTAATAATTTAAAATAATTATTGAGGTTAATTTTGGATGTTTGGATATTTTTTATACAAAAATATTTATTGTATTTTTTTAAATATACTATTTACAAATCATGTTTATAAAAAATAATTTTCTTAAAAATACATAAATTTTAAAATTTTCAAACCTAATTTATATATGAATTAAATAATAATAATAATTTTTTAAAAATTGGGCTCTTATGCCTGAAAATTTTAAAATACTGACCATTGGATTCCTTGTCTATATTTGAATGTAAATGAACACCACATTCTGATTTTTACTCATCGAGTATTATGAAATGGTTGTGTATGTCTTGTCACAAAAACAAAACTATAAGTAAAATGGTTTTATCAAGCCCATTTCATATAAATCATTTCAAGCATTGAAATTATATTTGAATTTACCCTTAACACCTAAAAGTCCCAAAATATATTATTAAAAACATTTTATAAATGTTTGTAATGATTATATTATTCCTTAATATATTATATTTTTAGTATTGTAAATTTCATAAAATAATCTTCTTTTTCAAATAAATATTATGTTTTCTATTCTAGTTCGGAATAAATGGAAATGGGGGATCCTAAAAAAATTTGAATATCATACCCCTGGAGAATTTATTTTCACTCAATCCTGCCTAATATTTGAACTATTTTAATATTTTATGGTGTTATTTTGATCTCAATCTAGTTTTTTTATTTTCAAGAAGAAATATTTATGTTTAATTTGAACCTAAAAAAACACACACCTAATGACAAATAGATTAAATAATAATGTGTGACTCTAAACCATCCAATAATTCCTTAAAATGTTGGAACTGTAGCTCTTTATGTGGAACCAATGAAGATAAAACTTATCTAATTAAATACCTTCATGGATGATATCATTGAATATAGTATCTTAATTATCCTAATTATTCATATAATCATCCACGTTTATTTTGATTTTATTGAAGCCACGATGTAAAATTCAATCATGGGTGTTAATCCAATCAAATTTTTTTCATTTTTAGTGGCTTTGATGTTTACTTCAAAATTTTATTCGATATCTACACCCAATAATTGAATTGAAATTTTATCTTCCAGAATCTCCTTAGCATATATATGATATTCCTTTGTGAATTCATGGTAATTTTCTCCATTATTTTACATTTTCACACTAACTTCAGTCCCTAGATGGTCGTCTTCTTCAATAACCTTGAACAGTACCATTTGACCATCTTCCTAAGATGGAAGAGGTTCAACTTAAAGATAATGATCGTATATATTTATACCAAAATTGGTGTATTTTAAATTCCATTGTATGATCCTATATAGTTTTTTTCTTCCCTTATCTATTTTATACCTTTCCTAAGTGAATTCCTCAACTTAATGGGGACAATTAACTTAAATGATGATCTAATCATCATTATATTAGGTAAATTGGAGTAGTATATATGTTTTATTTTTTTATACCTCTTATATATTGAATAATAATTCACATAAAGTCCATTTCTCTTCCCATTATTCATGCCTTAATGATAATTATCATTTGCCTAAATATTTTCCTCTCTAATTGAAACATTTTATGTACCATCAAAAAGTTTAATAACATTCTAAATAAAATCACATGTCCCTACTTATCCTAGAAATTATTCTAATATGTAATATTATATTTATCTTATATTACTTCTTATTACATATTTTAACCACATCTTTACACTCCCCACTTTCATTAATTCCCAAATCATATTTGCTTAAGTGGTTGAATAAGTTTTGTAACTCTACTCTTGTTGAGGTCTCTTTTTCATGGGTTCCAAAGTCTTCTAAAATATTTCTTTATAGTATATTTTCCTTATATGTTTTGAAAATGGAAACTTAGTACATGGATAGTGGATTTTATTGTCACTTTTTAGTTGAACCTACAAATTTTCAATCATTCATCAAATCTGAAAGAGGTAATGTTAATTTTTGTGATAATTTAAAAGGTATTGTCAAAGGTATTAGAGTAGTTAGAATTTAGAAACCCATTATCATTTATAAAATTTTATATAATGATGGTGTTAAACATAATTTTATTATTATTTATCAATTATCTGATGGTAAAATGCATATAAAATATTAAAATGATAAGTACATTGTTTTTAAAAATGACTATGTCTTGTTTTATGAAAACTAAAAAGATAATGATTATTATATTGGTATTTTTTAATTTAATAGGAAACATTTAAGTGTATAATTGTTATATAGTAAGATAAAATTTTATGATATATTAGTATTATGAATTATAATTTTAATCTATTATAAAATAATTCCAAACATAAAAACAATTTGTAGATTCTATAATTAAAATTGGATAGAACAAATATTTTTTTATCATTTATGAAAGGTAAAAATAATAAAGATTATTTCATACTAATTAATAAAGTTTAAGTTATAAATTATTTTAAAATAATTCATTGTGATTTATTTTTACCAATTCTTACTAATTTTATCAGTGGTAAAATGTATGTCTTCGTCAATGTTAATGATTTTAATCGATATACATGGGTTTACATTTTAACTCAGAAATATGAAATAATTTCCAAAAAAAATGATTATTTCAATTGAGTTAAAAATGAAAAATGTTAAATTCTATTGTCCATTATAAGTGATAAAGATTTAGATCTTATAAATACATCATTTATATTTTTTATGAAGAAAATTGCTAGAACCTTGTTAAAGGAGTTTAAAACACCTGGATTCTTATGGGAAGAAGTTGTAAATATAGATTACTATGCATCTAATAGAGTTATTTAAGACCCATTTTAAATAAGACATATTATAATATTTATAAATGATAAACACAAATATTTTATATTTTTAAGTATTAATTTTTAAATTTAAAATTCTTAAAATGAAATATTATTTAGATAGATATAATTCAAACTCTAATAAAGGTATCTTTTTGTATTATTCAAACTCTAGTATACCCTAGAGAGTTTATAATAAAATAAACATGAAGGTTGAAGAATATATAAATGTGAAGTTTAATAGAAATCATTTTTAAAAAATAATGATGATTTTGACCAGCTGGAAGAAGAGTTTAGATATTTTAATTTTAGAATGGTTGAACCTAAAAATTAATTTTCACATGTTTTGAGGTGGAGAGTCACCCTCTTGAATGAAATTGTGAATCACATATAGATCACCCTTTAGATAAAGTTATTTGAAATTTTTATTCAATAATTAAAACTATAAATTTATATATTTCCCATTATAATTTCATTTCATATTTTGTAACTAAACATATTAATGAATCATTTACAAATCCTAATTGGATAATGTCTATCAAAGATGAATTAAATCAGTTTTCAAGAAATTGTGTGTGAAATTTAGTTCCAATTCCTAAAGAACTAAAAAATATATGTACTAAATATATTTTTTGAAATAAAATTGATGAATCTTGAAATATTATTTGGAATAATATATAATTAGTTGTACAAATGTATTTCCAAGAATAAAGAATGGATTATGATGAAACATGTTCCATAGTTTCATCATTATAAGATATAATAATTTTGTTAGATTATTCTTCTTTTAATAAATTTAATATATTTCAAATGGATGTGAAAAATTATATTTCTTAATGGATTTATTTATTATGATGTATATTTAAGAAACCCCCTAGTTTTGAAAATGAAATGTTTTTTAATCATGTATTAAATGTTTTTAAAAAACAATATGGAATTAAATAGAAAGATAAAGCTTGGTATGAAAGATAATATAATTTTAATTTAGAAATGGTTTCATAAAAGGAACGGATTATATTTATTTTTCTATTAAAAAATATATGTAGAAATTTTTATTATTAAAATTTATATGTTTGATATTATTTTTTGGATCTTCAAATGATTCTTCATGAAATAAATTTTCTGAATTAAAGAAAAGTGTATTTTATATGAGTCCAATGGGAGAATAAAAATTATAAATTGAACATAAAATCATTCAAAGGAATTATAGAATATTTTTAAATCAATCAAATAATGAAAATTAACATTTTAAAATATTAGTTCTAAATAATTGTAAAAGTGAAAACTTGTCCATCAGTACATCTTGTGATCTAGATGTCAACAAATTTAGAAAATTATGGGATATCAATCTTTATAGATTTATTATATGTATTTTGTTATATTTAATTCCTTATCATCCAAGTATAATGTTTTAAAATTATTTTCCCCACTATGTTAAATACCCTAAGAGGATAAGGGTATGAAAAAATAAAACATACCCTTTGGATATTGTTTTATTATCAAAAAAAAAATTTCCTCTCTTCTTCTCATAGTAATATATAAATTTAGAAATGAAATCATGTAATAGACATAGAAATTTTACATGTTTCACCCAAACTGGGCTAGTTCAAAGAGAATTCAATGGAATTTTATCGTTGTACAGGAATTCAATAAGTGTGTAACTATTACAATGTTATAAGTACCCTCACATTCCCCCATGTTTTATAACCATTCAATCTTTAAAAGTTCAAAGGTATCTCTTTTAATGTGAACAAACTGATCCTCCAAAAGATTATTCTAATGATCTTTATCATCACATAGTGGATTTTCCCTTAAATTAGTGTAAAATTATATTCTTTTTTATCATAGATATGAAAATTTATTTTCTTATTAACTTCAATTTCATAGAAACCACCTATTCAAAATGATCTTTATTAACTTTAATAAATTTGTATATATTTTACTATTCATTGACTGACTCATTAATATTTATGAGCCACACTATTCACTACATGACCCCTAATGTTTAATGTGTCTCATTGTTCACCACATGACTCCTAATGGTTTATGGAACACACTATTCAAAATGTGACTCCTATAGGTTTATATTCTACAATTTTCACTGTGTGACTTCATAAGGATTACATGTAACACATATTCACATGACATGCACTTATCTCCTTCATATTGCACTTCTTTTTGACTAAATGGATTTCGTAGAAATAATATACTCTCAGTATGTTTGAGCTTAGTAAAATAAGTGATTATGGGTCTATTTATAAGAAAATAACCCTAATAAACCTAAAAAAGATGAAATTATTGTTCACTCCATAGTTTATGCCCGTGCATGTGACTCTTTTATGCTTATGTGGTCCTCATGACTTCGCTTACTTTCTTTACAAGCATTTTTTAGGGATTATGCACTCCACCAAGGATACATTATTGATGGAGGATGGATATATACTCATTTTTATTCATAAAACATCTTTGGGATATGAGATCGACTTATGCAACTGAGACTTAGGCACTATGCATCACACTTTATAACATACAAGTGCTAAATAATTATTTAGTAGTTATGTGACCCATATGGTTCTATAAAACATACTTTCTAGTGTTTACTTTTTCAAGATTCAAGAAAATATCCAAATAACACCCCAACATATTTTTCAATAAATTTGGCCAAAAACATCCAAACATCTCAAAAAAAACAACAAAAACATTTTAAATAAAGAAATATGGGTTTTTTAAAACAATAACCCCTTCTGTTTTTGTTGAAAACTCTTCAAACTATTTCATCCAACATATTAAAAAATATTAAAAAAATTATCAAAGACTTAATCAACACACTCTAAGCCCACATGAGGCATGATCAATGTGATAAAAATTTTAATAATAAAAAATTAAACACCTTTTCATGATGTTTTTTATTTTATAGACTAGATTCAACAACATCATATATAAAACTCCCCCAATCTACTTGATCCACTTGATTCAACATAAAAAATATTTATCCCCATTCATCACCTTACTCACACCTATAATTTGTTTAAGTATTCATATCTCTCATTTCATTTGTTTATCCCCCTTTTAAAATTATCTCAAAGTTATGTCCTTTATGGTCTAAAATAGGGAAAGAAAATTTATCCGGTCTTAGGGAAAACATCAACAAACCTCTAAGAGGTGGATTAGGCATCCACATTGTCTATGTGTGAGGTTTTGACAACAATCTAAGATCCAGATTATGTCATTTAAATTATTCATTTTGTATGGCCTTTTTCTTAATTTCTTTTACCAAAAATATAGTAGGCACATACTCCAAATTCACCAACTCATCCTCCACATTCTCTTTGATACACTGATACTTTATTTCAAAGTGCTTCATCCTCGAGTGATGGAATGAATTTTTGCTAAGATTTATAGAACATGAATTATCTCAAATGATTTTGATAGAGAATTAACATGAAATCCCATATCTTCAATTTTTTGCTTTATCCATAATAACTACAAGAAATATTGAGTGGTTACAACGTATTCGGGTTATATGATGCTTAGATAAATTTAATAATGTTTATTTATGTGATGCATATTTTTGTCTTATTAATTAATTAAAATATCATTTAATAATTAATTATTTAAAAAAAATTAATACATTATATATCTATTAATAATAATTATAATCTAAATAATTATAATTACTAGACAAAGAGTAAATTTATGATCATCTTATGCTTGAAAATTTCATTTATTGAAAAAAAATCATCACGTTTTGAGGGTTTATTTTTAAATTAAATTCTGAAATTTATGTGAATTAAATTTGATAAAATGTATTTTTTTAATTTTGATTACAATTATTAAAATTATTTAATATGTTCAACATATTTTTTTTCATATTGAATGGTAAATATAGAGAAAAGTGGTTTCTATAGTTTAGGTTAAAATAGGTTTACCAGGGGTTAATCTAAAAAGATAAGCGTTAAAATAACCTTAAAACATTGTTAAACTTTATTGGTTGGTTATATATATACCTTAACCATATAACCTTATAATATTAGTCTTTTTTTCTATTTTTTCAAGAATTTGACTTAATAATATTTTTAAACATTTAAAAATTACCAGTGTGCACCTCACTAGAAAATAAAAAGTGCACATCCTCCCCTCACTTATTTACAACCCTTTATCCGTTTACATTGATAAAAATCTTAAAAATATATCCTAAAAATACTTATTAATGTTTATATGTTTTAATATTCCAAAATATCATCCCTAGGGTCCTCAATAAGAGATACAAGTGAGGTTTCTCTAAGAGAAGGTGATTGTCTTCACCAAGATCATTCTTTTTACTCCTCCTTTTACCACCTTAAATTATGTCCATAAAATTACAATATAATAAAACCAATATCTCAAATATGATTATATTTTATTATTTTTATCTCGTAATATTTATCCATATCCTTATCCATCAAATGGGAAGAAAAAGAATCACTCGTGTGAGCGGAAGACTACCGCCTCACAAATCCAGGTAAATTGTTTTCCGTCATCGTCTCACATGAA
Organism: Viscum album; assembly: GCA_963277665.1. NCBI lineage: Eukaryota > Viridiplantae > Streptophyta > Magnoliopsida > Santalales > Viscaceae > Viscum > Viscum album. The sequence continues at coordinate 1,626,332,765 of OY728121.1, read as the reverse complement.
AATTAATATTGATGGAAATAATGAATACATATGATAATTATGACATAATATTTATTCTTAAAATTTAATATGTTATCTACTTCCTTAACATTTCACCAATTTAAAACATTTTAATTTCTCTCATGCGTACATGCAGCCAACAATCTCCACGAAGCATTGTGATGCATTTTCCCACGTCCAACATTCAAGAATGATACAAAAAATGTATATATTGAGTAAATATTATATTTATAAAATTAATATTATTACATATATTTTGAATCTATAACCTATTTTTGAGAACCATAATTCCCATAATGAATCATACATGGGAAAACTAATCAGTTGATACCCAAATAGTAATAATAATGAAAGATTGTCAATGAACGAGTGATAAGATGTTTTAAGTGGATCATATATGATATTATATATGTGAATAATATTATATAATAAATTAATAACAAGTCTAAAACCATTATACATAATTTTAAATCATTATAAATAATGTTGAAGCATTATGTAATGGATTTCATCTCAATTTACATTCTATTAAGACATATTTTGAATTATGAACCTATTAGTTTTTATATGGTGTATATAATACCCCTTTTATGTATTTAAAATGAATATATATTTGTTAATTATAATTAATGTTTGGATTCAAGTTCACTCTTTCAAGGGGTAACAGTTAAAAGTTACCAAAGTTGTAAGAATTTTGTTTATAATCTAGATTTTTTATATTTCTCTTATTTTCATAAAAGTAATATTATAATATATCATTAATAAAATCCATATATTTTGTTATATTACATATATATAAGGTTTTTACACATCTTATTTTATATTTTTCTCTCTTTGATACTTTAATCAAGAAAATGAATATTTAAAATAAAAGATGATTTTATTTCTCTTTTAATCTGGTATATTTTTATTCATTGTCCATATATATTTCAAAATTATTTTAAAAATTCCTTTCTATTTACTTAAATGATTTATTAAGGATATTTTAGGTTTTCCTAGACTAATTATAAGGTTTTTAATTAAACTTACTAATCTTTTCTAAAAGGTTCGTTTTTGAAATTCTTTAAAAAAGTTGAAAGGAATGTATCTTTTTAATGTATATGACATTAATGGATTTTCACAACACCATGATTATGTTATTCTATATATCCTCTTATAAAATATTTAAATGGTTTTAAAAATAATATTATTTATTGAAAATTTATTTTAAAATTTCCTCTTCCATTTTCCCTTGTTCTCCAAAAAAACATGATTTTTCTACAAAATATATATTTCTAATGAATTGATGGTCATATTTTAATCCTTATTAATTTTGAGGTCATTAAATTTATCTTAAAACATTGAATTTATTAAGATAATATTTTATTTTATAATTAATTTATCATAAATACCTATATTATTTTTTCATGAATATTTTTACTACCAAAACTCTATACCATTTCTATGTAGAGTGCTTTACTAATTGATTAACTAGATAAATATTGATGTTCTATATTATTTACCCAATACAAATATTTATTGATAAGGTATATTATCTAGGAATTAAATTGATAATTGAATATATGATTAATTCATTGGACATGAAGTGATGGGTGGGGCCTAGTTATAGATATCCCCTTGACGCATCGACAGGTCTCCTGAGACAGACCGGATAAAAAAAATTATTAAATGGGTTTTTGGGTATACCTACCAATATTTTTAATTTTCTTGGTGTAAGGACTTGGCGGTAAAGATATCATAATGTCTGAGATCATGAAATATAATATTATTCATTTCCTATATTGAGAATTATGTTATTAATATTAATCATGAGATTATTAAATTGATATTATCCATAGATTCATTTCATACTCTACTTATTGATTAAATAGAATATGTTTTCTATTATTTTCCTTTCTATATTGATTATTAATTATTTAATCTTGATAGATTCAATTGTATGTAACCCTTGCTAAGACTTTTATATCACCCTTATTTTTTCATTTACATAAGAGATGATGATAGAATATTCTAATGACTTAAAGGATGAATAATATTTACATCCACTATATTTTTATATTTTGTTTCCAATGTAAAATGGGTTGCATGATTTTAATTTTTTTTTCAAGACTGTAAAATTGATCGATACTTGGTGATTTGACCACCTATATAATATTTAAATGTAATAAACTAAACCATGAATCTATTGTAATAGATTTGGGGTTGTTATAGTTGGTATCATAGTTAGTTTAGTAGAAACCGTGAGAACTATATTTAGGAAAACATATATTAGTTAACATAAACATATGATAGACTTTGTGGATATGTCTAGTTTTAGGAAAATATATTAAAATTTTTGGTAAGGTATAAATTATGTGGTTTTCAAAAAAATATATCATTATACATATACTATAGGTTGATGTGGTTTTGGAATATATGTGTCTAATCATACTAAGACCAAAAAAGAGTTGATCATTTATATCTTAGACATCGATCTATTTCTCGATGAAGAGTCCCTTACTGCACACCAAGTTTTACAATTTTTGGTACTGTTTTTGGGTAAATTCAAATTTTCATTATAAAAAATTCTAATATATTTTTAATATATTTTTATTATAGAGACCCAATCATAAAGTACATGTAAATTACATTACTTTTTTGTAATAATTAATACATAACAAAAATGGAAACCCAAGGACTGTAATAGTTTAGTGTCTTTGGAAACATTGAACATAATATTCTAATCATGTTGAAAGATCTTCAACATATACCATAAAGATATTCTCCTTTTGTTTTGTTACCTTAAACCTTTCTTTATATCCTGGGGAAAAGAAAAAAATAAAGGGTGAGCTTGAATGCTCAGTAAGGGTAAGCATAGAGAAAATAAAACAAACCATATACATTTTAACTTAAAAAATTGAACATAAAGTTTAAACATCAAAATTTTGAGAAATGACATAAAACATGGAAGTACGTAAGGCATAAATCATATTGGAACATCAATCCTGATAAAATAGCATGGGAATAAAACATATAATTTGGGAAAAACATTAATCAGATGTTATGATATCCATATTAACCAATGTATTGTTTCTAAGACTATCATAGTGGAGAAAGTCCATTACTGAACCGGATTTACCTATCATTCCAGCCCGGTATTATGGAACTATATTCACTTGTCGTTCTATCCATATCTATCTCATGAGATATAAATATTTACCCATTTAATTAAAGGGATATATAGGTCCCACCCATCTCATAATGAAATCATTCTTACTTGTTCCACAAAATAAACATAAATCGTTCATCATAACCCAAAGAATAAAATGGCTTTCATAAACATCATCCCTTCATAACACAATCCATATAAAACAAATGGATATAATTTCATCCTAAGAATAATCAGATCATGTAAATAATAGAGACATTATACTTGAAACATAGTCATACTAAATAATGTCATCTTATATGGAAAATAGTTCTTGACAAAACACTTGAAATGAATTCTTGAGGAAAATATCCTTTCTTCTTCAAAATCATTTTCATTTCAAAAAATTACATTAAATTTTAAAATAAAATGATTGTGTTGAAAATAATCATGAAATATTGTAGATTAATATTCATGAAAATAAGGCGTTATGAAATCGTAAAAATCTGTTCATTCCTTATAAGTTAAAAAAACATTCTCCTCATACTTTTGCCGGAAAAGTCAAAAAGTTCCTTGTATGGTAAACAAAATAAATATTCCTTCCATAAAACAATTTAAAAGTCAATGAGGGGTAAATATGACTTTTAAAATACATGTAATAATGTTAAATAATTTATGAAAAACATTTTTGTGGACATGGATGAAAAATATAACCCTAGTAAATACTTACGTATAAGCAATCTAGGATGAAAAATGAGATTTGAAAAATTATCCAATACCTTATGTCCAATTTCTTCCATATGTGTCTAAGACTCCAGTATAGTAAGTTTAAACATATTATTAACTTGTAACAAAACCATAATAATATATATTATATCATATATGATTCACTTAAGACTTTATAACACCCGTTCATTTGTCAATTCCATGTTAAAGCATCATTTTGGGTAAAATTGTTTCATTTATCGCCCATGTTTTGACTTGTAATTATTCATATGATTACTTAGATCATGAATAATTACTTTAATAATTTAAAAAATTATTTTTATATGATATATATTCAGAATATACATATATATAATAGATCGATAAATTGAATGAAATATATTGTTCATGGAGACAGTAGGTCGTACATATGCATGAACGCTGTTTTCGTTTCCTTATTAAATTGAATGGAAGTAAGTAAATAACATATACATAAATCCAGTATAATTAATATGTCATATATTTCATGATTATTTAATATATATAAATTATAATCAATATTGAATGGTTAACTTGGAGAATGAATCTCATCGCGTCGTGGAGACGGTAATCCGTACGTACGCACGAGTGATGATATCATTATCATAATTATTGAATGGAATTAGAGTGGGTGATATAATATCTCAAAATTAGTATCATGTTATAATAACCATATATATTTTTTCTTTACACCATTATACCATTCCCAGTAAGGTGGTGGTGGAAAAACAGATTACACCACGGCGTGGAGACGGTATTCTGTACGTACGCACGCACGGTGATTTCATTATCCGTAGGATGGATAGAAGGGGAAATAGGGTTGGTTCATATTTATAATAAAATATCATTATATTAGTGATACTAATGTTATTACTTTATTATGAAACAATAAAATAATATGAAGTAGAAGAAGAAATGAACTTGAAAGAATCGGTAAAGGATATTACCTCTTCTTCGACGCACTTCTTCTAAACCTCCTCTTAGGGCACTAAAGATTGTCTTTTCAGAAGACCAATACCTATAGTATGTTTCTAGGAAATTGTATAAGAGAAATTCACTAGGTTTGGCCGAGCTTGAAAGCTCAAAGTGGTGTGAGGAGGAGAGAGAGGAGGTTCCCTTTTATAATAGAGGAGAAGGGAACTTTTGGAAACCTCTAAAATGTTAATTTATAGTAAACCCAAAACCCACCATAAAAACTTCCAAAGTGACTAAAATTCAGATATTAGATAATATAACTTTGTAATATAGTCAACCAATTAAATTTATACATTTTTTTATTTTATTTTAAACCTTATCATTTTGATTTATCCTTATTTAATCTATTTAATTTTATTTGTTATATTAATGTTATAAATTTTATATGGTTATAAATAATTACTTATCTGTTGGTAATTATATATAATTTGATACTTTATGATATTTTATACCATATAAATTTTATTTTTTAATTTCTAAATATTTTTGTGATTTTTAAAAAATTTAATAATATTAAATATCAATAGTGTCAATTTTGATACAATTCATTTAATTGAATTTAAATAAACTCCAAAAAACATATATTTTCAAAAAAAAACTATTTTATAGATTCCTAAAAAGTCATATTCATCTATAAAATTTGTGGAACACATTAATTAGTTCATATAATATTTATTTTAATACTTTTAAAATCATTTATTTGATATTTCACTTCATAAAATAATTACTACAGTATTTTTTATAACAATTTAATATACTTATTTGTTGGATAAAAATTAAAAATAAAATACAATGATGTAGATAAATCTAATATATAACATAAAAATACTTTTACACAAATTTATAATCTTAAAATCACAACAATTAAATTTGTATATTTATTAAATTATAAAGGTGACAACTTTGACATCATTTAAAATAAAATAATATAAGTGCCATAATCGCTTTTATAAGACATAAAATGGAAAAATATTCAACAATTGGATTATTATGGATTACATTTACACGACCAATAAGTTTTTGTCAGGTGTTCATGCCTTTTAGGGTCACTATTAGTTTAATAAATATTGTATTAATTATTTTTCACTAAATAAACAATTTCTGCATCACAATTGTGTCTCCATTAATGATAATTTTTTAATCCCTAAAAATTATAAATAAATTCACATGATGTAGATAAATTTATTATATTTCTATTTAATATTTATCTTTGAAGTTTTATGATGTTTATCACTAAATTAAAATTATTACACTTATAAGATATAAGAGAGTGACATGTTGTCACTTTCTTTGGATTTAATAATAATTATATCATTTTCATGGTCAAAACTCCATGAAATGAATATATATCGACCCTTAGGTTATATGGGTAGACTTTTATTTATCCAATATAATTTTGGAAAGTGTTAGGTCAATTTTATAATCTTATTTTTACCCTTAATTACCTGATTTACCTTTAACTATAGTAAATAAAAATTACCGTAGTTACTATTCATAATATCAAAAAAAATAAAAGTAACCTATTAACATAATATTTACCCACTAAATAAAAATATGAAATCCATTTTTAAAAATTAAAATCCCAGAAGTTTTAGTAATTAATTTAAAATTAATCCCGTTGTTAAGAAAACATGTTTTAAAAGTTAAAACATTGCCAAAGATTGAAGTGTTTTTACTTATGAATTCAATGTAAAATTAATGGTAATGACATAAATTGTATTAAATGGTAAAAATACATTCTATTTATACTTTAAAACGATTCAATATCATAATTTAACCATATAAATTATCTCTACGAGAAAAGATGTTTTTTAAGAAAAATTTAGCGTGATTTTACTATTCATCAAAATATGAAAGTAATCAGAAAAGTATCAAAAATTTATCCAAAGTAAATTTTTATAGTCTGATTCAAAATAAGAAGTTTATTTTGTCAAATTTAACTCATAAACATTTCAAAAATTATATTCAATGTGGGTGCGCCATCAAAAGGCAGAAAAACAGCATTTTTGAAAAATACTTATTTTACACGAAAATTTTATTTTGTTCTCATACTGTGATCTATAAAATGTGTAAGATAAATGATAATGTTATAAAATTTAAAATTTATTTAATACTATTCATAATGGCTAGTTCATAATAATATTATAATAATATCTCGTTTAGTGAAACTCAGTATTGCGTACAACACACGCTATCGAGGATGGTTGCTCTTGCGTGTAATGCAAGCCAAGTCAGGGTTGTGTGTAAGGAAATATTATTTTGGGGTTGTGTATAATATATTTCAGTTATACATTGATCAAAATATATACTTGGTGTTCTGTAAAATGAATTTTATTTTAAATAACTTGAAATTGTGTGCAACATATGCCAAGAATAGTGTTTTTGTATACTACAAGCTAATACGGTGTTGCGTATAGCGCAAGATAATCTTGGTGTAGCGTAGGACACAAGACATCAAAGAAATAAAAAAGAATATTTCTAATAAAATCTCTGGGTGTTAGACTTATGATTTAAATAATTTCCCCATGAAACCATATTTATGATTCTAAGATAGCAATGCATAAATTTTAAATTTCTGTTAAGTGTTACATTTGAGTTAGAATTATATATTAAGGTTTAAAATTCATAATTTTAGGATCAAATATAGTATGTTACATTTTTAGATATGGAACATGGTACAATGGATGTTATCAATTCTCATAGATAATATAGATATTTCCCTACTAATAATTCCAATACAACATGTGTTGGAGCTGAGTAAATCATGGACATATTAGTGAATTTGACACAACTTATGACTAATAACCTTGAAAATGAAGATAAAAATGATGTTATAAGGAATGATACACCTATATTGGATCGTTTCATGTCACATGAGCCTCCACCTTTTAGTGGAACTACTAATCCAGTGGTAGGGGATTAACATAATAAGTCTAGTAAAAATATATTTTTATCCTTAGGATCTGATGAAATAGAAATGGTTATACTGGTGGTATTTTTTCTTAAATTGGATACTAATCAATGCTGGTCGTTGATCAATAATACTATAGAGGAAGAAGAAATAGAACACATAGAATTTAAAGCTTTTAAAGTAACATTACTCAATGTATATTTCCCTCATAAGAAATGAATAGAAATGAAGATAAAGTTTCTCATGTTAAAGTAAAAAAATAAGATTTTTTCCTGGAGTATGAGGTTACCATAACAAGACTATATAGGTATGATTCATATTACATACATAATTTAGAATTAATGTTTTATTATTTCTTTCAAGGGATTAATTTGAGCCTTTGAAGGGAACTTTTTTCTAAAACTTTTTCATCATATTATGAAATTTTAGTATATTCCATAAAAAAAAGATAAGAAAATTTCTACATCCTATATATTAGAGGGACATAAAAAGAGTAAAATGTTGAATGAAAACCAAAATAAAGGGAATTCATTAAAGAAGAATGAATAAAAAATAAATTTCCATCATGTGAAAATTATGGAAATAAACATCTTGGAAAATGATTGAAGGGAATGGGTGATTTTTAAAATTACTGAGATAAGGGTCATATGAATAATTAATTTAAGGTAAATAAAGAGACAACTATTACCTATTGCTTCAACAATAAATAAATGTTGGATTATTCAAACTAATTACTTAAGAATCAAGGAAACCTACTATAGAATATGTGAGGGGAGAATACCATTCTTATGTTACCACTATATCTAAGGTTAAACACACTATAGATGTGGTGAAAGAAAATTTAAAAATAGCCTAAAATTTAGATTATTATTTATTTTATTCTAGATATTCACAATCTTTAATATCTCCCATGTTTTCAAATAATTTTTATTATTATCCTAACACCTTAATAAGGGGGTTTTCATTATAAACTCATAGTGGATGTCCTGTTGAAATAAGGATGTGCCATTTGGTTCCCATTCTAATATATAAGAATTACCTATTTTTAGAATTTATTATTATATATATGGATGAATTTGATATAATCTTGGGTATATATTTGATTTAAAAATATAACGTAAAAGTTTATTAGAAAGAGAAGTAAATTATGATTCGTGATAAATATTATAAATTCTTTATCTTTATATGAAGACTCTATATTTGGGTCATGTCTAGATCCACAACTAATAGATCTTCTAAATGAGATTCTTATAGAATAATAGAATACAAAATATATGAATGGAAAATATAATATGTGAATTTCCTATGTATTAATTTTCTGGGAATACATTTATGTATTTCTTGAAGAGTTATCTAGACATCCACCTAAGCATGAAGTTGATTTTTCCATTGATTGAATCTACGATTCAAAACCTATATCAAATAATCCCTATAGAACACCCATTGTGGAATTAATTGAGGTAAATAAATAACTAGAGAATTTGTGTGATATGTTATTTATGCACCCTAGTTTTTCACCTTGGGAAGCCCCTATTCTTTTCATTAGGAAGAAAGATAGATATATGAGGCTCTATATTGATTATAGGGGAATCAATATTATTATGATAAAGAAAAATCATCTTTTGAACATTATTGATGGATTATCTGATCAACTTCCTAGAGCTAAATATTTTTCAAAACTTTACCTCTGATCTGGGAATCATCAATTGTTAGTAAATGAGGAAGATATTTGGAAGACAACATTTTTAATGAGGTATGGACATTATGGTTTTATATTAATTCTGTTTGGATTAACTAATTCACACTCTGTTTTTTAGATATAATGAATAGAGTATTAAAGTAATATCTATATAATATTTGTGGTATTTATTGATGATATATTGGTATATTCTATAAGATATAAGGACCATGAGAATCACATTCAGATCATTCTTGATACTATTAGAGGAAAATATTTACATATTAAATTCAAAAGGTATGATTTCTAGATTAAAAAATTCTCTTTCATTATCCATATTTTCTCTAAGTATTGAAACTTAGTTGATACTATAAATAAATATTATTTCAAATAATTTCCAACACCAACAAACATAATAGAGGTGTGTAGTTTCATTGTTTGGTGGGTTACATTCAGCGATTTGTTTAAAATTTTGGTTAATTGGATAACCTATTAACCAATATTACACATAATGGTGTCAAGTTAACATCTAAAATCTATTGTGAATAAAGTTATGAAGAATTAAATAGGTGATTTTTCAATTCTCCAATTTGGACTCCACCATCATGAAATTATGGATTAATGATATATAGTGATTCATCAAATAATAGAATTAGTTGTTTCTTTTTGCAGAATGATAAATTTATTGATTTTTTATCAAGGTAGTCAAAGATTCATTAATAGAACTATCTAACTCATGATATTGAGTAGGAATCCATAATCTTTTCTTTGATCATATGGATAGATTGTCTCTACGGTGAAAGATGTGATATATTCACAGTTAACAAGAGTCTAAAATACATATTTTCGTAAAAATTGATCAACTTGAGAAAAAGATGATGTCTCCATCTAATTAAGGATTATGATTACTCAATAAACTACCACCGAGGGAATTAAAATAAAGTAGTAATTCATTAATTAGGAAAGATAGATGAGTTATGATAAAAAAATATTTTAAAGGGATCCTATGTTCATGGATTTATTGAATACGGATATTGAAATTATTAGAGAAGGGGAAACAACACTTTTTTTCAATTGATTTTCAAACTATATTTATTGTAAAATATTACAATTTATCAATCTAGTGATTATAATTTTAAAATGAAAATTAAATCCTTGAATGATGGAAAATATTCAGAATTTATATTTGAAGGTGGCATTCTAAAATTTGGAAAGGGGTTATGTGTTATATTTATTCCTAATATAAAATAAATTATTAGATGATGCTCATAGATACAATTAATATATACAAACTATTGTCACAAATATGTATGGGGATTTTAAGGATTGTTTTTTTTATTATATTAAGTGGGAAATTTTTAATTATATATTAAGATTATTGGTTTTTCAATTGATTAAGGCTTATAGATGTAATCCAATAGGAGTTAAGAATCCTCTTCTTGTTACAAAGTAGAAATAGGATAAAATTACTATGGACTTTGCGACTATATTACCAAAAAATCCTAGAAAAAATAATTAAATATTGGTTATTATTAATCACCTTTCCAAATCATCATATTTTATTTCTATAAGATAATTTTTTCATCTTAAACTTACACAACTCTATATTGATAAAATTGTAAGAATTCGTTGATTTTTTCTATAAATTATGTCTCATCATGATGTATGATTTACATATAAATTCCATAAATGTATATATTATATATCTAAAAAGATTTAAATCAACATAATTATTATTACTAGTCATAGAGTTAATGTATGATCATTTTATTCTTGAAAAATACAATTATTGGGAAACTGTTTTTATCATGTTTTTCATTTTTATTTTTAAAGTAAGTTCTAAAACTATTTTACATTGAACATGATAAAATATATTATTTATTTGGAATAAGAATAATTAATATTATTAAATAATTTCAAATTAATCTTTGGTCATAATGAATTGTAAAAATGGTACAAATTGGTTACCATGGTTAAGATCAAAATGGGTTTTTTGAGGGTTAATTAATATAAAAACATAAGGGTTAAAATGACATACCACTATCTTCAAAACAAATTGGTTGGTTTTATTTCAAAACTAACTTTATCAACTTATAATATTAGTCATTTTGGATATATTTTTCCAAGATAGTGACTTAATAATATTTTAAATCATTAAAAAATTACAAGTGTGCCACACACCTCAATTATAAAAGTGAACTTACTTTCCTCAATTATTCACACCTCTATAGCCATTTATCTTAACCATACATTACCAAACTTTCTCAAAAAAATACTTATTCACATTATATAAGTAGTTTTCATCTAAAAATACCACCCCTGATGTCATTAATAGACAATCTAAAGGAGGTTTCTCAAAGAGAAGGTAATTGTTTTCACCGAGATCTATCTTTTTACTCCTAATTTTACAAAAATAAATTATATCCTAATAATTACTATATAAAAACATTGGTATATTTCATATAAATAGATTTTATTATGTTTATGGAATAATATTTATCCATATCCTTCACCCTCAAATGATAAACAATACCATTGCTCGTGTGTGTGGCGTACTACCACCTCATGAACCGATGGTATTTATTTTCCATCACCTCCTCACATGGATAGTAATAAGGATGGAAATAATCTATATATATGATAATTATGAAATAAAATTTATTTCTTTAATTTGAATTTATCATCTATTTCTTTTCCCTTCCACCAATCATAAAAATGATAACGTCGCTCATACGTACATATGACATACCATCTCCATAAAGCGATGTGATTCAATTTTCCATGTAAACCTTTCAAGAATGATTATAACGATTTATCTAATGAATAAATATAATATTTACTAAATTAATATAATTTTTTAGATGATTAAATTATAACCTATTCATAATAACTAGAATTTCCATATTGAAACAGACATGAGAAAAAACAGATAACATATGAAACAATAATAATAATGAAATATTGTCGAAAATGGGTGATAAGATGATATATGTGGATCATATATGATATTATAAATATTAATATGGTCCTTTTATAAATTAATAAAAAAATTCACCTATTAAATTTTATACGATGTACATATTATAACTTTGATGTGCATAACATCAATATATATTTATTCATGATGATCAATGTTTCAATTCAAGTTCATTATTTCATGGTGTTATATTTTAAATGTTATGAAAGTCGTAAGCATTTATTTTACAAACCTATTTATTTTTCTGTCATTCCTCTTCTTTTCATTTATGAATATTATACTATACCCTTCATAAAATCCATATATTTTCAGATCCTCTAGATATAAAAAATTTTCCACATTTTTGTCCTAATTTCCCTCTCTTTGTAACATTAATTATGTAAATAAATAATTAAAAAGAAATTAATCTTATTTCACTTTTTATCAGATATATTTTCTTATATAAATATATGTTTTTCAAAAAAAAATACAAAATACCTTTTTATTTACTGAAATAATTTATTAATATCATTTTATGTTATCCATGAAATTCTTACAAGGTTTTATAAAATCATTATAAATTTTTCTAAAAGGATAATATTTTGATTTCTTTACAAAAGTTAAAAGGAATGTTTCTTTCTAATGTATATGATGTTAATAAATTTTCCGACTTCTATAATCATTTACATTATTTAGAATGTTATATGATTTTTAATAGGTTATATAAATAAAATTATTTAATGAAAGTTTATTTCATTCATTTTCATATATTCACAAAAATGCTTCATTTTACTACAAAATCTACTTTTATGATGAATTAATGGTCTTATTTTATAAATTATTAATTTGGAGGTCATTAAATTTCACTTCAAATATTCAATTTCTTATGATAATATTTAATTACACATTACATTTATATTAAATATACATATTTTTTATCATTTATATGCTAATTTTATGTACTTTATACCATTTATATATATAATTCATTACTATTTGATTGACTAGAAAAATATTGATATTTTTTATTCTTTACTCAATATGCATATTTATTGATAGGGAATACTTTTTTAATTAATTTCAGCATTCAATATATGATAAATGTATTAGAAATGCAATGATGGGTGGGGATCAGTTATACATAGCCCCTTGATGTGTTGATAGGTGTCGTGATATAAAATTGTTGGCCAAACTTATTAAATGGGTTTTTAGTGTGTAACTACCCATAATTTAAATTTTCTTAGTGTAAGGCCTTGTCCATAAATATATCAATATGTATAGAACCACGATATCTGATACTATGCATTTCATTCATTGATAATTATGTTGTTATTATTAACCATTAGATTATTTCATTTATATTTTCCATGGATGCATCTCATGATCTAGTTATTGATTAAATGGATTTTTTTTCAATTATTTACCTTTCCATATAGATTATAACTAATTTACACTTGATATATTCTTCTGTACATAACCCCTACTATGAATTTGAGATCACCCCAATTTTTATTCTTTTCACCATGATTTGAAGAAGGAATATTTTAATTGATATAAGGGTACATAATACTTACCATCACTATGTTTTAATAATTTATTTCCATTGTAAAATTGGTTTCATAATTGTATCTAGTTCTTTAGGACTACTAAACTGATTGATCATTAGTGATTTCATCCCATGTATCTTATTCCAATTTAATAAAAAAAATTGAGTCTAGGTTACTATATTTGGCGTTGTTACAGTTCTCATCTTCATGAATTGGAAAACAATTTGGTTTTTATATGTAGACATATTCTTTAATAACACTATTTAGAAATGATTATTTTGCATCCATCTATAAAAAATTGAATTTCTATTGCACTACTATTTGAAAGAATAGTCAAATAGTATACATCCTTATAATGGCTGAAAATTTATTATCAAAATCAATTCCCTAGATCTTGGAGTATCTCTTTCACATCATTCATACTTTTTTTTGAATTATTATACAGTCTTAATTTAGTTTTTTTCTAAAAACCCCATTTGATCCAGATGACATTATTATTTTTTGGCCACAAAACAAACTCCCATGTTTTATTTTTTATTAATATGATCAAGATTATTATTCATCACCTAAACAAAATTATAATCCTTATTATCTTCTTAAAAATACTTTGTATCTACTTTGATAAGAAATATTTTTTCTATAAAGACTTTATTTTCCTCATTTTCAGTGTAATTGGATGATCATTGATGACATTCTTCCTATCAATTTCAACTCAAATCTTCCGCTTCTATGAAAATATAGGTCAAATTCATCATTATTATTGTTATTATATTTTTATAAATCAATATTTTCAACTTTTATACCCCATGGTTCACTTACCACCTCAACATTTTCATTAAATAGTTACTCATTTGGTTATTGAATATTTTTCTCATTTTCTAAAACAACATCATTTCTCTTCACAACCTTTTCTATCCACTTAATGAATCATTTGTAAAATTTTATTCTTCTTAATTATCCATGAAATATCCTTTCATCTATATGGGATTCAAATTTCCTATGTTTCTCCTTATTTAGAATGAAAAAATTACTTCTAAAGAGATGAATTTATTTCAATATTGGCTTATTACCATGCCAAAGCTCATTTGGAGACATTTATTATTTTATAAACAAAAAATATCTATTAGAGATATATAAAAATATCATCACTTATTCCTTTTAAAACATTTATATCCATTGCTTTTAAATATGAATTGGTTTGACCAAATTGGTTATCGTATGAATCCTCCTCTCAACCACACAATGTTATGGAGGAGTTATTACTGATAAAACATGGTGCATTATCCAATAATTTTCAATATAATCCTCTTTTTTGGTTGTTGATAAACTCTCTTTAATTATCAGTTCATAATTTTAAAACATTCAATCTAAGTAACTATTCAACTTCCCTCTAATATTATATTATGAGACCATACACCGACAACTTATTGGTGATGAATGTTATCCATTACATCTTGTTTCAATAACCAGTGAAATGAATATAGTATCTCTTCTCAGAAATAATTTTTTGTGCTATAGGTCAATGTACATCAATACATACCAGATCAATCACTCTTTTTGACCTTTATTATTTTTCATTTTATATATTTCATGTGATCTTCCCCTATTGTCAAGCATCATATATTTGAGTAATATCACATGATGGCATATAGAGATATCTATCTATATCAAATTTCACTAGATCTTCATTCGATGGTTGGATCAAATTTTTAAATCATTTATGTTACAATCATTTTTTAATTCCTGAATAGAAAACACATATCTTCTTCTCTAATTAAAAGATAGATATTTCACTTCATGTTCTTATCATTCATAAAAAATATATCATCTATTTATTTGATGATACACATCTTATTTGTAAAATTTATTTCATTTCACGAGTCACATATTTGACTGAAACTAAGAATGTTTTGACTGAGACCATTTCTGACCAATAAATCTATGTGTCTCATATCATTTCCCACAAACACAGATTTTCACGATCCAATAATCTTTGGGCCTTCATTATTTCCAAATTGTATGACACCATCCTTTTCATAATTGATTCTTATGACTAAATAACTATTTACATTCATGTGGGAAGTGTATCCAACACCATGAATCCATTCACTAGAACATTTTTATGCTTTAAAATAAATCTCTACAACCACAAATTTTTCATAGCTTTTCATTTCATTCCATGTATTCGAATTCAAACTTGATTTTGACCAGTATTCTTGATCATCCTCAGAGTTTGATGGAATTAATTAATATTTCAAATCCACTTATCGATTTTACTTTTACATCCCATATGATAACTCTTTGATATGTTTCATACTCCAACTTTTGGTTTTTATTGATGCATTCCCCTATAGTGTTGATAATCAATATCTATCCATATGACCAATTCCTCCACACCACAAATATATATCATCAAAAAAATCATTTGAAATTGAATTATATTCAACTTAATTTATTTACCTTCTTTTTATAGTATCTTTTGGCTATTTAACATACATTTTTTGAATTATTTATCTTTCCACAATAGTAACACCTGATATGTGGTGCATACCTACTTATCATTATCGCAATAGCATTTTCCCCTTAGGTTCTAAGAATCATCTAATTCAAATTCATACCCAAATCATCATTCAAACTTAGAGTGGGATTTTGTAGACTAACATCAATCATCATGGATTTGTGTTTGTGATCCAAACCTATGTAACGTCTTATGTTTTTTTATCAGGGATAATTCCTCAACATTTTTGATTTTTTGAGTTTTGTGAGAAAGAAAATTTTTATTTTTGGCTTCAAAACATAATTCTGAATTTTGGAATGCTCCAAGGCTTTCTTTTATCCATCGTTTAAGTCCCATCAAGTTCCCTATGGTTTAGGATGAGTATCGGACACATCGATCCCTAGAAACAGAATTTCAGGAAGCATAAACTGAGGCACATAGGTTGATAAAATAGTGTAGATTCCAGGAGTAATTTTGCAGCCCACCTATTTCCCTGGATATGGTTTTTCAAACCATGTGGGGGATGAAAAACATAGTATGATTTCAAAAAAAATTAACATAGGGTTCCATAAATGTTTCACATAGTTTAGAAAACCATGTACGAATCCATGTGAGGTAGTTCATGGGAAGTGACCGCTACATGGTTGCTAAACTGCTAGCCAAACTGTACGGCCAAACCACATGCATCATTTAAAAGTGTTTAATGAAGAAATATCCCATCATTCTTTTATCATATTTTCTTTATCCTTTCTTCTCTATTTCACATGCACTGCAAGGGTATCTCTTACATTCTTCCCTCACCTAGGATTTATCCTTCTCTCCTCATCCAGGCCTAGATCAAGCTCTGTAGGGAGTTTTGGAATAATATACAGCAGTAATTCCTTTAATCCTCATACTTCATTTTCTCCTTTATCTCACTATATGGTACACTAAATATGTGGGAGCTATTTCCCCTATTTTATAAGAGTTTTTTCTATAATTTAAGTGATTGGGTTCCTATGAGTATAAGGTAGTTAGTTCTTAGCTTTCTCATTAATTTTATAGGTGGTTGGGGGTGAGTACCTTATCACGCACATCGGGTTGACCAATGAGACCCTAATTAATTAATTCTAGTCTTTAAATTGATCAAATGATGTAATGTGATGTCATTGGGTATTGCATAGCCTATTAACACATGTGAATATGGGTAAGGGGATTATGACCAACACGGTGGGTTAGGTTGGTTATCTATTTTAAATTAATTGGGTTTTTATATGTCCAAATTGGTTCCATTGAAACATGTGGGGAATATCCCAAATTCCCTTGGGTGATGTTGATCACTGGTTTTGAGGAAACATGGTTTTCAAGATGAGGGCATGGCCTGAGATATAGGGGGTGATGATGATCACTGATATTGGTGTGAAGATGTATTTCAAAGGAAGGCATTTCCCATGGTTTTTAGATGGTGTTAAACAGTAGGATTTGATCGACGTTGTTGAAGGGGAACTAGGTTTATGATGAAGTGTATTAGGTATTGGTGTTGATTTATTCTCACTATTGTTGTAAAACATACCATTTTAGTCATTGTCACACAAATAGTACTCATTTGAGGTGGTTTTGACCACTATTTGTGGGTTGAGGCCTCCATAGACATTGCATCTTAGGGGATGTTATTGACCTTTAGTGATGTTGGAGGTGATTATTGTAGAAAGCCATGATTGTTGGTGATGGACCATCAGGATATGGTTTTTAGACCATCGTTTAGGGTATGAGGCTTATTGTTTTACCTAAGTTTGATGGGATGGGATTATTTTATAACAGTTGTATATGTGCCTCAGGATATCAAATGTTGAGCTAAAGATGATTGAGTTTATAAAGGATGGATATAGTCGTACCTTAGGACATTATGTTGTTGATATGATGGGGAATTTCAAAGTGGAGGTCCAAGGGATTGGGGATAAATTGATTGGTCATTATGTTATAATTCCAGATACTAAATTGGTGTGATGGGAGATCTTATATGGCATGAGGTGTTGGTGATATGTTTATAGGAGGGGATCGAGGGAACATTAGGTATAATTATTCATCAGGGGACAACTAGGAACTTAGTCATGGGTCTTAAACATTATAAATATGTATATATATATATTTAATGTATGAAAAATATATATTTGGGGGCATATGTTTAGAGATATATCAGCATTGGCTGATATAGGTAAATGATTCTTTGTGGCTTTTGAGAAAAGTGGAATTTGGTTAAATATTAAATGTGTGTGTGTTTCCTTTAATTGTGTTTTTAAAACACCTACATAATTATTGATATAATACTAAAACTCATTTGTTCTAGCCTAATGAGTTCATACTCACACCCTACACTACCCCCATTGGAACGCATGTAGACTTTATGTTCTCGAGATCTGGTAAAGGATCAGGAATGGATATGGACCTTAGTGATTTATTTGTACCTTTTTTATAGGATGGATGCCAATGGTCCATGATAGTTCTTGCTTTGACCTGGAGTTTACTTTTTAGATTTTTCAATTTCTTATATGTGTATTTTTATGGTCATCCATGGGTGAACTTACTTTTATATTTCTTGTATGACCTATCCTGACATGTTTTATCAAATTCGAATGGTATTCTGCCTTTGGTCTTGATTATACTACTAATTTCTATTTATAATTCTGTTGAGTTTATTTTATTCTTCTGTTGTTTATGGTCCTTCTTCTGCTATGTTAAATAAAAATGGAACTTTATTATTATCTTCACTTGAGGGTATATTCTCACCACTATCATTTAATTAGACCATCATTGCTAGTTGGTAGCCTTTGTCATATGAAAAGGCACTCCTAATGCCTATTAGTCAACTGAATCAACGCACTGTTGGGTATAAAACTAATTCAAGACACTATAGATGATATCATATGAGTTTATTTTCCTTTTTGTATTTATATTTGGGATATGGTATACTTTGTTCAAGAATATAGTCAGAACATGGTACATATCATGTGTTTGGGTGCTTGAAGCCTCATGAATGGGGGGACAGAACAAGTTTCAAAGGGTGGTAAATTTATGTTCTACTATGTGATTTTATAGTTCATTTGATTTCCACCTCAAGTAGTGCACTTGAGTGTGATGTTTATCTATTATGTGGTTTGACCCTTGTCCAGATATAGAAAGGGAGGATTCTTTATGCATCATGGTAGGAACATAGTGTGCCATGATATATGTATATACCTTGTGAATACTTGATTGCAATTATAATGGGAACCTAGAATGATCTAAGTGGGGTTGTGCTATTTAATGTGTCAACTAAGAAGTTAAATGGATTTTTCCTTACACTACTGAAAAAAAGGCCTATACCCACGGTTCAAAACCGTGGGTATAGCCCCCAAAACCGTGGGTATAGGCTGTACCCACGGTTTTGGGAACCGTGGGCTGGAACGCCGTCGGTATAGGTCCCTAGCCTATACCCACGGTTTTCCAAAACCGTGGGTATAGGTGTTCTGCCACCGTGTCAACAAAACATTCCCAATTGCCACGGTGTCAATGGATTTTACCCACGGTTTCAAAACCGTGGGTATAGATCCTAAAATAAAGCTGCAGGCGGGTTTCGATCCCACGACCTCTTCGCTGCAAAGTACCGCATCTACCACTACCCTACTATCAATTATGTATATATATATATATATTTAGTTAAATATAGTTATATAAACTGTGGGTATAGAGGGAAGAACTGTAGGTATAGGACTCCCGCCAAAAAAAAAATCTTTCCCGCGGAAAATTTTTTTTTCCCGTGCACACATGGGAAACCTATACCCACGGTTTTTTAAAACCGTGGGTATAGGTTTTTTATCCTATACCTATCCCCACAGTTCTCCTCAAAACCGTGGGGATAGGTACCCCTATACCCACGGTTCTTGAAAACCGTGGGTATAGGTCAATTTTCAAGACCTATCCCCACGGTTTTGGAAAACCGTGGGGATAGACCCCCCTATGCCCACGGTTTTTGAAAACCGTGGGTACAGGTCTTGAAAATTGACCTATACCCACGGTTTTCCAAAACCGTGGGTATAGGGGGTACCTATCCCCACGGTTTTGAGGAAAACCGTGGGGATAGGTCCATTTTCCAGTAGTGTTATTATCCTTTTTGGGGGAATTCTACATAGCCAGCTGAGCTATGTGGTTCCCAGTGAGACTAATATGTAGTGTATAGGCCTTGCACTTGTGGAAAGGAATGGATAGAAAAGGGGGTGATTTGTTTAATGTTTTTTGTTTATCATGTGAGGCTATATTTTTTTAAGGGTGCTATTATGTTAAAAGACCAAAACACTAAACCTACAATTGAAAATAATTATATGAGTCAGAAGGTTGTAATTTTTTTACAGTCTCTATCATAAAGAGAAATTAAATAAAAAGGGAGATCATTCAACGAAGTGAATTCATGGTTGACTCCCATATTATCGAGTCCATCTGCTAGCTTTTTCACTTCATGATAATTATGATTGAAAAAATAGCTGGTGTACATGAGAGAATGTAGACATTCCATCCAACATGAAGTGAGCAGCCACGCAACATGACCTACGCCATTCCAAATAGCCTGCACAATGGTCATCGAATCACCTTCGATCTAGATATTATTCTAGCGAATATGATTTGAAAATAGATCCCATGAATCACAGTCATCATTTCACCTTCCAAAGATGAGGTAACTCCAGAGCTACCATAGAATCACCCTAGAGTCTTCCCATAGTGGTTTCTTTAGATATAACCATAATCTAATGGTCCCAGGTTGTCTTTAGAAGTACCATCAACATTAACTTTAATCTATCCTGGGGGTGGAACATTCTAAAAAAACATCAAAAGTGCATCTTGGCTGGGTATAAATACCCTTCACCCCAATTTGTCTAAAAAAACCAAAGTCTTTAACAATGTTTTTGAAAATATCCATATGAATCGAGGCGTCTTCTCGAGTGGAAATTAGGATTCTCATCTTACCTGCATTTAGACTAAAACTGTATTTGTTATGAATATGATAATTTCTATCATACCAGATCACATGGAGTAGTGCAGATATAGCAGTTATGAAGATATTCTTGATTTTCTGTGAGGTTTTCATATCCACACAGTGTTGCAATTGAGAGTTTATAGAGTTATAAAGAATCCATATATACTTAACAATTTCAAAGACATAATTCCAAAGGGAAGTGGTCGTAGCACAATAAAGAAACAGGTGATTAATTTCTTCTATATTTTGGTAATAAAGATGACATTTATAGCAAAGGTGAATCCCAAAAGTTTGAAGACAAGTGTCATTTGGGACCCTTTTATGTGCAATATGCCAAAAAGGAGTGAATCTCAAGGGATTTAAACTTAATTTATTAAATTTTTTAAGCTAGTTCATATTATTGTCAGAGTTACAAAGAAGATTTTCATAATAAAAATTGAGTCAAACATGACATTATGTGCAGGTTACCAAATTAAAATATCATCAATGATGGAAAAGGTATAGTTGTTATTGAACTACTGAATAATTTCAAGTAAATTGGATCTTTGAGAGCTTAACATGTCATTAATGGTAATATTATTGTGTTCAAGAGGTTGAGTGGGGGGAATAATAGAGATGAGAGGGGCATAAATCCAGTTGTCAAGATATAAGTTCAAGATAGATCCTTTTCTCACCATCCATCTAGAGTTAGACATGATGTTTGACAAAGAATTCCTAATTAAAGTCTAGAAGGAAGAGCTCAAATAATTTATGTTTCCTTTTTTTAGTTTATCAAGGAATTGGTTTTTGAGTAAATAGAGGGAGGATGATTTATTATGAAGAATATTCTAAGTAAGTTTTCCCATAAGTAATCATTGAAAAGTTTTAGTTTTTTAATGTTGAGACCATTTTTATCCATAGGCTTGGAATAGGTAGATTATGGAACAATCACTAGTTTCCTTTTAACAGTGCTTCCACTCCACACAAAGTTTTTAATGGAAATGTTAATTGTTTTTAAGAGACCATCAGGCTATCTGTAAACCATCATGTAATAAACATTTTGGAAACAATCATGGACTTCAATAAATAGATCCTACCAGCCATAGAAAGATATTAACCTTTCGATAAGGAGATTTGGTAGAGAATTTGGTCAAAATTGGTAAAAAATTAACTAGATTTGGGTCTTTCATTAAAAATGGAAACACCAAGATAGGTGAAGGGGAAGAAACCTTCTTGAATTCCTAAAATATTAATGATATTGGATTTTTTTTGAAGGAAATCAACTCCCAAAAAAGATATAGTATTTTCTCTAACTGATGTTTTACCTAGAATTATATTCATAGTGCGAGAGGTAACCTTTAAGATTATTCATATTTCACTTGTCACCTTGTATAAAAAGGATTATTTCATCATCATATAAGAGATGTGTGAGGTCATTCAATTTCTTGGAATTATGAATCGATTTAAGCTTGTTTTGATCCACAATACGAGTGAGTAACCTACATAAGTAGTTCTCTTCAATCAAGAAAATAGTAGTGGAGTGGGGGTCACCCTATCTGACCCATTTTGGTACATAAAATAACCCTTAGGAGAGCCATTAACAAGAATTTAGTTGAAGGAAAAATTGAAAAGGGTTTTAATTATACTGATGAAAGAGTCATTAAATCCAATTCTCCTTAGAAATTTGAAAATAAAACTCCAATAAAAAGTATTAATGAGATATTTAGTGTTTCAAAAAAGAAGATAAACATAATTTTCCAATATATCCTTTTCGGTAGTATTCTACTCATTTAATATAGGTTGATTTTATATTATATGTGATGTCTGACTCTATTATGGGTAGGAAAGGGTCTATGAGGTCAGATGATATATGATTACTGACTCTGAAATTGGTAAGGAAGGGGCCATGATACTATATTATATGTGATAAAAAACTCTATCATGGGTAGGTAAAGGGACATAATGTCGGATGTCATGTGACATAGTTTTCTTAGGGGAGTGTAAGGGTCATGATATGTGCTACCTATTAAATATTTAACTATATTTGATATATAAAAACACAAATTGTTATGGTTGTTTGACCAGGGTATTTTTTGTTTGGTATGATTCCACCTAAATTAATTCTTGTGGAGAATCTTGAGGGAAGAGATATTATGTCACATTAGAGTGTAAAGGATGATGCCCTGGAGGGTCTGGATAAGGACACTAATGGTTGGCATAATCCTGATCTGCAAGTATAGGATCTGGTATAGGTAGATCAGCCATAGAATATGAAAGATTTTGGACCATGGATTGATGAGAAGCTCAGGGTTATATTTGTTCAATTCATACAGTGTATTTAAAGGGGAGATCAAGAAGATGATCCATTTATGGTGTATCTGATTCATGAGTTCCAGTATCATCACCCACTGTTGTTTTAAGGTGAGGATGTACTAAATATATAAATGAACTTGAAAAACTTTGTTCAGACTATCTATGATCATCTAGAGACACCCTCAAGTGAGAGGGTGATACTGGCCACTTATATTCTCATAGTATCGACAAAGAGATGGTGGGAAATATAGGTTTATATGGGTAGACCTGAGGGACTATCTTAGAAGGATTTTGAGGTCATTTTTTCGAAAACTTCTTACCTAATACCTTTAGGGTAGATAGAGTCCATGATTTCATTAATCCATAGCAGGTGGGTACATCAGTTATGGATTATGTGGCTAATTTAAAAGGAATGTAACGATTATAATCTAATGTGGTTAGTGACAACATCACCATGCTGAGATGTTTCTAAGATGCATTGTGGAACACCATAATATTTTTAGTAAACATCTTCAGGCTGAAATCATTCTATGATGTGATTAATCAATTATTGATGGCAGAGGTAACCTATGTGGATTATTCATATTTGAGTTGGGTGATAGCATCCGGTGAGATTAGTGGTGGTTCCTCAGGTATCCAAAAGTGGGACTTTGTGGAGTCTCAGTCGAGCGGTCATTCTATTGACAAGGGTTGGCCAATGAGGAGTGGTTATTTGATTGTGTCCTTCCATTTTTTGCAGTCGAGGCATTTTCGGACCCAGTGATATCATGTTCTGAGGTAGTGTCATGCATGCAGTCATATAGTCCATTCAAAGAGGTTTTCTAGGAAGCCTTCTCAGGCAACTGGAATTCAGTGACCGGGTCAGACACAGATATTTGAGGTAAGATAGAGATAGGTACCAGAAGATGGTATCTAGTAATCATATGCACATGGAAGTCATGGTAGGGATGGAGATACCCAATAGTGGGTTCATTATCTAGTAGTTGGTATATCCCTAAGGAGAGGTCAGGCCTCAGGTAGTCATACATTAGGCCATGTGTATGTTTTTGAGATGTCAATGTCGGAGTAGTCCTATGAGTCGACGATAGTTAGAGGTACGCCTTGATCATGGAATGAACATTTTTTATTAGCATGGAAGGTTTTAGTGTATGAGGAGTACGTGTATTGTTTTGGAATTAAACAGAGTATGGTTAGTATGATGGCATAAGTTATGATGTGTGATGTATATATATATATATATATGAGTTGTATATGCCTTAAGATTTAATGTGATCATTAGTATTATGCTTGGATAGTATTAGGTTTGTATGAATTGGTACTATAATGGGCATGCATATATATATATATATATATATGAAGTGGGTTTATTTTGAGCATTTTTTTCATGCAGGACATATGGTCATATGATGAGATGTGGGTTTTATGAGTGTCGTGTATATCAAGGGTATGAAATGGGATTCTGATGAGATGCGGGACTAGAAGGGTGTCAGGTATGAAATGGGAATTAATTGATCACTTGATGAGGTGAAATAATTATGGCACTTCATAGGAGGACTTGTATGTCTAAGGATAGTTGCTACAACAGTCATATATTTAAATTTTTTTTAGTATGTGACTAGGTATGTAATTACTAAGGTGAGGAGCACCAATATGGAAATTGATTATGAAAAATAAAAAGGGTAGATTGTATTGATCTAAATGAGATGGGTATGTCTAGTTCCATATCTTATAAAATCTGGATAGCTTGTGGAGAAGCTATTTTGAAGTGGGGATATTGCAATCTCTCAGGTTTTTCGAGCGGGTCGATTTCCTTAACCTTGTTGAATGTTTTAGTTTAGTAAGGGTGGAAAACATTTCTTTTGGGATTCAGAAAATAGTTATTATAGTTTTAATTTCCCAAGGAATTATTTTTAGATGATTTTTATGGCCTAGAAATTGACTTATGGTTTTCGATGAGTTTTGGGAACTTTTTGAACCAGAAACTGATTTTTTGGAAGTGCATACAGAAGAACATGATTTGATCAAATAGTGTGGCCTCCCAAGAGTAACTGTGTTTCCCACCTATTTCACTTCACATGGTTTGTCAAACCATGTGGCTGGGGGTGAACATTTTTTCATGATGTATGTAGTTTTTGAAAAATGTAATCTCCATGGGTTTCACACGCTTTGGAAAACCATGCACTTAGTTGTGTCAAGCATTAAACTTGGGAAGTGATCATCGCAATTTTAGTGCAGGGTTACCCAAATAGAGATTCCAAACTATGAGGGCCATTTAAAAGTGTGAAATGAAAAAAAAATACCTCCTTTCTCCTCCATTTCAAGAACCATGTAGGGGGGTCTCCTCTATTCTTCTACCGCCTATTATTTTGCCTCCTCTCCTCATTAGAGCTTCAAATAAAGCTCTATCAGGTGCATTGGAAGCATATATGTAAGGCCTTTAATCCTATTTCTTCATTTTCTTGTTTATCTCACTATAACGTATGTTAAATCTATGCGATCTATTTTCCCATATTTTCAGGGTGTTTTCATAAAACGTTTATTCCTAATGTTTCAGATCTAGTTAGAGGCTGATATTCAATGAGAGAGTGACTATGTGTATAAGGTTGGTGGTTCCTAGATTTATCCTTAATTGTATGACTATTTGGGGTGAGTACCTAATCATTCATGTTGGGTTGACCGAGTGAGACACTAATTAATTAATTCTAGCCACTAAATTGATCAAATGATGTTATAGTATGTCATTGGGTATTCCATATACTATTTACAAATTCTATATTTTGTAAGGGGTTTGTGATGAACTAGTCATTTTAGGTCCGTTTTCTATTTTAAATTAATTAAATTGTTATATGTTTTAATTTGTTCTATGGTAACATGTGGGGAATGGCCTAGATTCACTTGGGTGATGTTGATCATGGGGACAAAGGTGATATGGTCATCAGGATGAGGGTGTATCCCGATATATATGGGGTGTTTATGAACATCATGATTGAGGTGATGACATCATTTGGATGAGGGAATGGCCATGGGTATTGATATGGTGTTGACCATTGGGATTTAATCGATATTGTCATAGGGAAATGAGGTGTCTGATGATGTGGTTTAGGTATTGTTGGTGATTTTCACCCACTTTTGTTGGTCGAAAAGCTGTTGGAGTCATATGTTCAAAGATATGACTTGATAGAGATGGTGTTGGCCCCTCATTTTTGGCTCTAGGCCTCTGTAGGTATTGTGTCTTAGGGGATGGTGTCAAACATCAGTGACGTTGGAGGTGATCACTTTAGAAAGCCATGGTGTATGGTGATGGACCATCGGAAGATGGTGTTCTTACCATTGGATGGGGGATGTGTCTCATGGTTATACTTGAGGTTGATGGGATGGGATAATTGGATGATAGATATCATCATGCCTTGGGACATCAGTTGTTGAGTCAATGGTGAATTATTATCTGGATGATGGATATCACTATACCTTAGGGTGTCAGGATATTGAGATAATAGATACATATTGAGTAGAGGTCTAAGGTACTGGGGATAAATTGATTGGGCATGTTGTCCGAATTTTGAATACTTGATTAGTTTCATGGGAGGTTTTATATAGTATGAGGTGATAATGATATGTTTATGGGAGTGTCTTGATGGAACTATAGGTATCATTATACATCAGGGGATGCATGGACACTAAGTCATGGGTCCTTACTACTATATATATATTTGAAAACATGTATTTTATTACATATATATATTTATGGTAATGTTTTCATAGATATATCATCATTATATGAAGTCAGTAAATGCTTCCCTATGGCTATTGAACATAAGGAAATAGAGCTAAATATTAAATGATTATGTGTTTCCTTTAACTATGTTTTAAATACACCTGTATAATTATGGATGTAAAATAGTCACATGTTGGTGGTGGCCTATAGAGTTCATACTCACACCCTAAATGGGCCCCTCGGGATGCATGTAGACATTATATCTCTAATATCAGGTATGTGATTAGGCTTGAGAGATAGACCTTAGTGATCAGGTTGAACCTTTTTCCTGAGATTGGTAGAAATGGACCATGGTGGTTCTCGATTCTAGCTGGAGCTTCCTTTTGAGATATTTTATGATTTATGTTTTTATATGATCTTCCATGTGAGAACTTTCTTATCTATTTCTTGTATGACCTGTCTTGGAATGTTTTATCATCTTCAAATGGTATTATTCCTTTGGCATTGATTATACTATTTCTTTCTCTTTAGGCTTCTGCTGAGTTTGTTTTATGAATCACCTTTTTATGGTCCTTCTTCCACATTGTTATATATATGGGATATTATTATTATCATAACCTATGAGAATAGTCTACCCACTATCACCTAATTAGGCCATTTCTAGTAGTTATCAACCTTTGGCATATGTGTAGGTGCACATAAGGATTCTTTTCCAACTAGCTTGGAGCACTATTGAGTGGGAAACCAAGTCTAGTCACTACACCCCATACCACCTTTGATGTTTTGATGTGTTGTTTACATCTCATGATAATTAATTTTCTATTTCTATAGACCACTAAGATCTAATTTCACTTTTTATTTCACCAATATGACCTATTTACTGGATGTCAGACTATAAGTTGAGAGTCTATTTTGATATACTTTTCATTGTTTACTAAAAATTAACCTTGAGTCATTTGAGTAGTTTGACTTGTTCATTCACAATATTAGTCAAATTGTCGATAATTCTTGTCTATTATTTAACTTTGAGCTTGATATAAATGGCCTTATATGAGTTCTCTGGCACTCCAAACTTAATTTTTTCTATTTCTTCCTTCATCACAAACTTGTCCTCCTATTTTCATTTCATATAGAGTTTTCAATATTGTATCACTCTATTGTATTTCTTTGTTTTGGATCTCCAAAAATATATATCCTCAAGAAAATCTTTTAACTTGACCTGGAGATCAAATTTTCCTCCCATGTCTCCATCATCATGGTTTCTATCTTCCCTTGTTTTAGAACTACTTACAACTACCACCATATCATTTTCTCGTGGAACATGAAGTTATTAATTTATTCTTACTCGGATTATTTTAAACTATTATTTTTTGGTGAAAGTAGGTTTTATTCTCAATGAATCTTCTATTGGGGATTTTTCTACCTTCCATATTGGTTTAAAACATCTTCATATGAATTCCATCATCATCTAGAAACTTATGGGGATAATTTACTATGAGGTGTACAATATTTTTACATCAGAATCATATGAGTGGACGTTTCCCTATAAACTTTCCATTTTCTTTTTTTTATATTTTAGAAAAGGAATAAAATTGCCTCATCCACTTCTCTTTCTTCCTAGTCATTATAACATCCCATACTTAACATACAAATATATTACTTCCAAATTGAAGATTAATTATTACAAAACAAAACAAAACCATGCTATAATTGTATAGGTTTAGTGTCTTTAGAAATTGGAAAACATAAACAACTTCTTCATAAGACATCTACATTGTCTCTGAATTATTCATTCATAATAAGACCCCTTTTTGAAATATCTTACATAATACTCTTTTTCAAAACCTGTGGAAAAGAAACATAATAAAGGGTGATCTCAGATTCTTAGTAAGGGTAAATAAGGGAGATATAAATCATATCATAATCAGAGGACATAAAAACATAACATTTTAAAATATTATCCTATATATAAAAGATCATGATATCATGTCGCGGGATAAATAATAAAAGTTCATAAAGAATCATTGAAAATTTTACCAGAAGCCACAAAATAAGAAAAGTAATGTTTGGAATATACATAAGTATAGAAAATTATTTCATATTAGTTAAGGCGCATTTACAAGACCATAATAATAGAAAAACTCTATTACTGAATCTATTTAACTCCTCATTCCAGCCCTATGCTACTAAACCAATATCATTTCCCATTCCATACCTATCTATATCAGGAGATATAAATATTTACCCAATGCATTGGAGGGAGATATATGTCCCACTCATATTATAATGAAATCATTCTTATGTGTTCCACAAAAATATAAATCTTTCATCATAGCATAACCGAATGGATAAAATGGGTTTTTAAACATCATTACATCATTACATAATCCATATAAAACAAAAGGATTTCATAAATATAAATCCAAAATAAAAAAATAAAAAAATAGGAATAATGGGGATAATATACTTTAAAAATAACCATATTAAATAATTCTATCTTAGATGGAAAATAATTTTGATAGAAAACATTAAATTAATTCTTAAAAAAAATATCCTTTATTCTTCAAAAATGTTTTCTTTTCTCCAAATGAAACATGATTTTAAAAGAAAATAATTTAATTGAAAATAAACTTAATATATTTTAAATTAATCTTCATTCAAATAAGATTTTATAAAAATGTAAAAATTTATTCTTTCCATATAAGTTAAAAATTAATTCTTCTCGTACTTTTATCGGAAAGTCAAAACGTACCTCATATGGAAAATGACAAATTATTCCTTTCATACCCTTTAATAAAATTTCAAAAATGGGTAAAATTAAATTTAAACAATTTTTTAAGGATATAAATAATATTTTTGAATTCTTGTTTATAAAAAATTGGATTTCCTGATAAATATACCCCATTAAATGATTACGTATAAAGAATCTATGATAATAATGAGATTGCAAAATAATACCTTACCATAGGTGTGATATCCTTTGTATGTATCCAAAAATACAATATAATAATTTTAATAATGTAATTTAACTATTCCTGAATCAAATTAATTTTTATAATATCATATATGATCATATTATCATCCATTTTATATTAACATTATTACTCGCCCATCGGGTATTAACGTATTTATTTTTCTACGCATGTTTTTTCAGATAAGTTCATATTCAACTTCTTAGGTTATAGTTATATAATTTAAAAATTTATATTAGAATAATATATGTCATATTTATTCATTCAATTAATTTATATAATCATTCTTTAATTAAGATCATGTAGAATGAATTGCATCGCATCGTGGAGATAGTAGGTCGTGTGTACGAACGAGCGACGATATAATTACCATAATTATTGATTTGTATTAAAGTGTACGATGTATAATATTTAATAATAAATATAATTTTATATTAATAATATATAGTTATTATTTCCATCAGTATACCCATCCATGTAAGGTGGTGGTGAAAAACATATTACGCCACTCTGTGGAGATGGTATGTCGTATGTATGCATGCGTGGTGATATCATTTTTTATAAGATGGATATATGGATGAATATGGTTGTTTCATAATAATAATAACATATCAGTATATAAATTATATTGTATTTATTTATTTATAATGAAACAACTCATGAAAAGTAAGTACAATAAGAAAAAAGTTTTAAACAATCGGTAAAAAAGATTACCTCTACTTCGACATGATCCTTCTAAATCTTCTCTTAAAGTAGTATAGTTGGTCTTTCAAGAAGACAGGAACCTATATAAGGCTAATAGAAAATTTTAGAATGGAAAATGTAATGGGATATCTGAGATATAAGGCTCAATTTTTTGTGAATAAATGAGGGAGTAAGTGGCCTTTTATAATTTAGGTGAGAGGCACTTTTGGAAACTCCAAAAAATATTAATTTATAAAAAATTAGACCACATCCAAAAACCTAAAATATGTTCCAATTTATAATATGATATTATATATGGTTTAAATATCATCAACCAATAAATTTTTGAAATTTTTGTTTTCCATTTAAACAATGTCATTTTAATAAAAACATAATTATTCTATTTTAGGGTATCAAATATTTCAATATTAAAAGGGTGTAATATTTACTTATTTCATGTAAAATTGACAATAAATAAATAAAATTGAACACTTATTACCATATAATAATTATTATATATTTTAAAAAAAAATATTATTTTTAAATAATTTAATAAAACATTATTTGGATAAACAATAAATAATGTTAAGTTTCACAATATTCAATTCATTGACTTTTAAAAATATTAATACAAAATGTTAACGTGAAAAAATATTATTATATTAATAATAGGTAAATGTTGTTAATAAAATTCATTAAACATATTAATTAGTCTAAATTATATTTATTTTAATATTTTTAATAATATTTATTTGATATTTCCTTTTAAAAAATAATCGATACAATAATATTTTATAACTTTTTAATATGATTATTTGTTGAATAAAAATTAAAAATAACATACTATGAAATAGATAAATCCTATAAAATTTAGGATAAAACTTATAATATAATATACCTTCTGTGTAATCCTACATTAAAAATGTTATATTATTTAGAATATGAATGTGATAATTTTAACATCGTTTTAAATAAAATATTATAAGTGTCATAATGTTTCCCATATGGATCAAAATGATCAATAAATAGACCCTTGGAGATTATATTCTAGATATACTCAACCAATAATATTTGGTAAAGTTTTTGTGTCCTCTAGGGGTTATTATCATTTTAATAAAAATTAGTTTATTGATTTCTCATCAATTAAATAATTATTTCATCATCAATATATAAACTTATAAGGTAATTATTTATTCCCAAAAAATTACAAAAAAAATACCTTGATAAATAAAAACATTTTATCTTTAAAATGAGAATTTATAATCCAAATTATCTTCAGTATAACCTTATATTAAAAAGAAATTTTTTATTAAAATTTGAGTGAGGCATATTTAACTTTTCTTTAAAAAAAATAAATTAAATGTCCTGCTCTCATCCAAGTGGCTTCCAAAGGATACCATTTAGACCCAGGTATAATTTTGGTCGAAAAAACTCATCCCATGATATTATAAGAATTGTTAGGGTAATTTTATAATATTATCTCTACACTTAATTACCTGATTTACCCTTTAACTATATTAATAAAAATTACTCAAGTTTCTATTAAAAATGACAAAAAATAAAAGAAATATAATTATATAATTTTTAATAATGATTCCAAATATTGAATCCATTTTTAAAAATTCAAAACACTTAACTTTCGTTTATTAATTTAAAATTAATCACATTGTTTGAAAGAGAATATGAGTTATAAAAGTTATATCATTACAAAAGATTGAAATATTTTTACATCTGAATTTAATTTAAAATTAACGTTAATGATCTATATTATATTAAATAATAAAAATATATTATATTTATAATTTAATAAAATTAAGTAATATAATTTAACCATATAAATTTTTTCATTGAAAAAAGTTGGTTTCAGTTAAAATTTAGTGTATTTTTACTATTCATAAAAACTTGAAAGTTATTAGAAAAATTTCAAAAATTAATCAAAAGTAAATTTTTTATATCCTG
The DNA here is from genome assembly GCA_963277665.1 of Viscum album. NCBI lineage: Eukaryota > Viridiplantae > Streptophyta > Magnoliopsida > Santalales > Viscaceae > Viscum > Viscum album. The sequence goes on along the minus strand of OY728121.1, from coordinate 1,626,299,721 downwards.
ATTCTAAAGAAAATGTTTTTGTTCTCATATAAAAATTATTGATGTTTCAAAATCTAAATTTAAAAAGGGTTCATCATTAAAAGGTATAAAATTACCCTTTTGAAAAATATAGGATTTTATACCTCAAATAGGATTTATTCATACACTATAAAAAAAATATATCTTTTTAATGAATATAAAAAAAGTAAATATTTATAATATGTATTTCATTAATTTCATTTACTAGTAGTAATTCACTCAATTTATTCCCACAAAAAGAAAAATTGATAATTGATTTATATTTTCCATAAATAATTGGTAGTCAATGAATTCCCCATAAATTTTCATAATTTAGTTATATATATTCCTCTTAACCTAATTATTAGGTTATAATGGTCAATTTATATTATGGGTGTCTTTTGGTTCATTTACACTCATGATTTAATGCAATGAAAGCTTTTGAAGAATTAAATTTATTTAAAGAAATTTTTTCATAAGAACATCTTGGTGTCACATTCTACCCCCATTATAATAAATTTCACCCTTGAAATTCGTTACTTGGAAACTAACATATGTGAATACTTTTTCCTTACCACATCCTAAAGTTCCCACATAGCTTCCTCAAATTGGTTGTTCCACTATAAATTCTTAATCAATATATTGGTCTTATTTCGAAAATATTTTTATCTATAATCTAGAATCTCAATATGTTTTCCTTCATAAGAAAGATCTGTTGAGTCAATAAGGTTTTCCTTATGAATTTTCCATTCCTTCTTGTTTTTAAAATCACAAACACCTTACACTTAAGAAAATCGATATTTTACTTCTATAAAGAAAATTTCCTTCCTTGAGGAAATTTAACCTAACCTAGATTTCCTTATACATATCATTATTTTTCTTAAGTGTAAAAATTGGATTCATACCCAAAACCGTAGAATCATATAATTCTTAGATATGAAGCATTCTGTTTTAGGATCCAAATTCTGGATACGAACTCTAATGAAGTTCCAATCCGAATTCTGGATACAAACATTGATGAAGTTCTACTCCGAATTCTGGATACGAACTCTCAAAAATTTCAACTCTGAATTCTGGACTCTGAACATTTACTAATTCATCTCCGAAGTTCTACTAAGTTCGACTCTGAACTTATTTTAAGTTCTAATCCGATATTTTACTAGTTCGACTCTGAAACCTTTTCTAGTTCGACTCTGAACTTTTACTAGTTCAACTCTGAACTTCTACTAAGTTTTACTCTAAACTTATACTAAGTTCGACACTAAACTTTTACTAGTTCGACTCCGAACTTTTGCTAGTTTGACTCCAAACATTTACTAGTTCGACTCCAAACCTCTACTAAGTTCTACTCTGAACTTCTACTAAGTTCGACTCCGAATTTTTACTAGTTCAACTCCAAAGTTTTTCTAGTTTGACTCCGAACTTTTACTACTTTGACTCTGAACTTATATATGTTCGACTCAGAACTCTGTAAGTTCAGATTTTTAGTTCTATTGAAACCAGACTCAGAATTTCCCTAGAAATTCAGACTCATGATTTCTACAGAATTCAGGTTTCGAATTCCTATAAAACAGAATCCAAATATATCTTTATTATAGACTCCGAATTCCATTTTGGTTAGACTCCGAACTTTTATTTTCTTACATTCTGAACTTCAGTTTTTATTATAATTACACTTTTTCCATTACAAAATGGTGTCGTACTTTCAGTTATTAACTAACCGTTGGTTGAGTGACACGTGTACAGGTCTCTCCAAAATTCAAGTAGAAATATGACTGTTGGAGGAGGGAGCCGACCGTTGGAGCTTCTCCTATAAATAGGAGCTCATTTGAACGTGCTCAGAACTTTTGAAATTTTGGTGATCAGAAATTCCTGAAGTGATTTCTATAGAGAGAGGATCTTATCAACTCTCAAAGCTTCGTGAAGAATGTTTGAATAGTTTGTTCAAACTTTTCCTTGTGCGGACTTTCTTCGTGCGACTCTGATTGTTGTTGATTACAATTGAGGGCTTCTGGGGATAGGAAGACAGAGGTTCCAACACCTTGAATTTAAGGGCTTCCATGCTGAGGAAGATAGAGGTATCGACTACCTGATAGTTGAGGGCTTGCGGGGATAGCAAGACAGACTCCGATCTTCGAATTGAGGGCTTACCCTTGTGTGGGTAAGACAGGCCTTCTTGAAAGTGTAATCAAGGGGAATTTATCCAAGGTTGTTGGATACCCTTCTATTTGGGGTAAAAGAGTTATTTTTTGTTAATTGTAGTTTTACTACATTTTTTTCTGCTGCATTTTGTATTTCTATGGAATGTATAACTTTGTTATACTTCTTAACTTGTACTCTGATTTAGTTAGATTCTATACGCTTTAAGGTAGAATCTTAATCTTTATAACTTTTGTTAAATTTCATTTCCAGAATCACTTTTCTGGAATCCAGTAAGTGATTAGAACTTATATATGTCTTGTGAATTATCTGGTTTAACTTTGTTAAACATAAACATCCTAAAAAATTTCCTCAGGGAATTTTTTAATGGTACAATTCACCCCCCCCCCCTCTTGTATATGAGAATCTCATTCTTATTTCGATCCTACGTTTGGTATTATAGAGTATATCATACTCAGAGACATACCATCATAACAATTGGTATCAGAGCAGGTGAACTAAAACCCTGTAACAATCCAACACTTGGTGACATAGATTTGGTTCCATTTGAATTAATCTCACTATTAGATTCATAAGTTTTATCTTCTCACTTATATTTCTCAGAATTGAAAATTTGGATTCACATTTTCCGGATTCATATTTTTTAGAATATGTTTCTCAGAATCATTGTTCGGATTCACTTTTTCTTAGAGTTAAAATTTCTCTTTCTTAGAGTATTTTCTCTTGTTTATAGACTTATACTACTAATAAGTTTTTTCACCAAAGTTTTTCTTAAGAATGGCAGGTTTAAATGTTCGTTCTATCGACAAATTGAATCCCACCAGGCCACCTATTTTTTATGGTAATGATTACGAATATTAGAGAGGTCGAATGAAGACTTTCATTATCAACACTGTGGTAGATATTTTTGTTATTCTTACTGGAGGATACAAAATTTATGATAAAGAAGTTAGTGCTCTTAAAAATCAAGAAAAGAATGAATACCAACACAACTATAAGGTACGCAATACTTTACTTTTTCCAATGACTAGGAACATATATAGCCAAATTTATTCTTGTAAAGCAGCTAACTGTATATGGAAGAAACTTGAGGATACACATTTTGGTACATCTAAAGTGATTTAGACTAGAAGATCCATGCTTTGAGATGAGTATCATGGTTTCAATTTTCCTTCTGGAGAACCAATCTGTAAGGTGAAACAGAGATTCATGACCATCGTGAATAGCTTACATTAAATGGGAGAGAAAGGTATACATGATGAATCCCTTATTGACAAGATCATAGATATTATTCCCAATGAGTGGGAATCGAAGAGAACTACAATTGATGACAACAGAAAGGTTACTCAAATTTCTCTTGATGAGTTTTTTGGAACTCTTCTTCAACATGAGACTAGAATGAAGAGAGATGCTGACAATAAGAAGAAGAAGAATGGGAATGGTAGTGTTTCTTTTACTACAACTTCAAACCACATGAAATCTAAGACTCCTGAGAGAGTTACTAGATACATGACTCATAAAGTTGTTATCCAATCAGAATCTAGTGAGAGTAAAGTCTCAGAAAATGAGTTAGCTAATCTTTCTCGAAGGATCAACAAGATAGCTGGACAGAGAAATTTCCAATCCAAGTATAAGAAGAAGTAAAGGAAAGATAAGAAATCTGGAGAAGTCACATTCTATGAATGTAAGAGAGTTAGACACATAAGACCTGATTTCCCTATGCTCAAAAGAAAAGAAAGAAAAGAAATACATTCTGAACGGAATAGAAAGATTTATTACAAGAACAAAGCTAAGAAAGTTCTGAAAGCTAATGACACCTGGGGTGCTAGTGGTGGTGACACATCAAATGATTCTTCAGATTATGAATCTTCTATACAAAAGAATCTTGGTCTTATAGCCAGGCTACCTATTGATAATCATTACTTTTTGTCTAAGGTACACAATGCTGAATCTTTGATCAATGTTTCTTTGAATGCTAATGATAGTAAATATTATAACTCTTCTGATGAAGAATCCTCTTCAAATGAAGAAAATACTTTACCTACCTAAGATGAAGTTTCTAGGTTTGATGAACTTCTAGAGATTGAGAACTCAAAACTCATGAAAAAGATTGATAAGGAAAACTCAACGAATATTATTCTTACTAATAAAATATCAGATCTTTCTAAAGACCTTGATAAGAAAAATTCTGATTTTTAAAGTACTTCAAAAATATTAAGGAAGTTATTTCTGAGAGGAATAAACTTTCAAAATAACTAGAAAATGTAATTTCCAAGAAAGATGGTTTCGAGCCTAGCCTTATTTCAAATGCTTTTGAAAACAAGATTCTTGTTATAAAACTCAAATCTGAAAAATTTTCTTTGAGGAAATTTTTTTCAAACTTTACCCATGGTAAGGAAATTTTTGATAAAATTTATTCACAAATTCGTCCTTGAAGGAATACTTCTAGTTTTGGTTACACAAGTTCTAAACTATTTTTTAGTAACAACTACTTTGTTCCTCAAAGTGCCCCAATTTTCCCAAAGTGTCAACGTGGTGGTCACTGGGCAAAGAATTTTTCATTAAACAAAACCCAATCTTTTGGATTTCATAAGGCATATTTTTCTAAGAATATGTGGGTAATAAAAATTTACTTTATGAAATTTCCGAATCCAAGCAAGTCTTGATTCTGAAAACCTAACTTTTTCTTATTTTTTGGAAAATAGGGAAAGTACCAACAACAATACTTGGTACATGGATAGTGGACATTCCCAGCATATGAATGCTAACAAAATCTATTTTGAGAGGATTATCAAGAGAAGGTGAGCCTGTAAGAAAAACTACCACTCTGAACTTCTGAGGTCGAGACCTCAAAGTCTATCACTCTAGGAAAGGGAGATAACAAAGATGGTAAGGGAGATGATATTCTAGAAGAAGAAAAAGAAAATGAATTTTCTAAGGAGAGAAGCTATGAGAATCATTTTCTTAAAGAAGGAGTAGAGAAGGAGAATCCAGATGAAGACAAGATTGTTCAAGTATCTGAAAGTGAGGAAGAATCTCCTAATGAGGCAGTTCCGAAAGTTGATAATGGGAAGAAAGTGCTTATGAAAACCCCAACAAAAGATGTTATAAGGAAGAATGATGTTGATGTATCTTCAAGAATAATGCTGGTGGAAATTGAAGAACAACAGCTTCCAAGAAAGGTGTCTGATTCGGAATCATCAGCATTGGGTCGTGACTTTGTTGTGGAATCTTTGAAAAAGTTGGTGTACACCATTCTAATCTTTCCCACCATAGACTCTAGATGCCATATGATGCAACACATTCTGAATCAGAAGTTATAATCCTTATCTATGGTGATGGATAAGTGTGTGAAGATTGAAGAAGATCATAGAAATTTCCTTATCAATTATAATGTCCATAGGAAACCATGTAGAAAAATCACTTTGTGATCTAAAAATGTTGATGATGACTTGGATGAGTTTGATCATTTTTAGAATGATGTTAAAGATGATTTTGACACCGAGGATGCCAAGATTAAGAATCTACAGGAAAATATGAACCATAAGAAAAATTCTCATAATCAAAAAGTGAAGGACTTGAATTTGAATGTTAACTCTCTTGCTCAAAATTTTAAAAGGGATAGAGATCTCGGGATTTAGCTCGAAGAAAATCTTGTAAAGCAAAATGAGTTACTGAAGATGAAGTAAGAGGCCATAAAGGCTCAGGCAGAAGTCTTGAAAGCTCAACAAGAAATGATCACAGCTTTGGAGAAGCAAGCTGAGGAGGATCAGAAAGATTTGAAGAAGCTGAAAACCCTCTTGAAGAAGTTGATCCCAAAGTAAAAGGAAGACAAAGAGACTCAATCTGATCTTTTTTTGCATTTGATCTTCCTTGTAAAAATTCTTCCAATCATAATAGAGCTATGGTTTCTTATTTTCCTTACATGTCTTTACTAATATTTTAGGTACCATATTTCTTTTCCATTCCCTTAAAAAAATTTTGAAAATCGCAATGGGGGAGATGGAAAAAGAAATACTCAAAAGGGGAGAAGGAAAATTTTAAAATCTAGAATAAAAATTTCTAAGTGAAGAACCATCCTTAAGTATGGGGGAGTTTCTCATTATGAAGTTTTTTATTCCAATGATAATGAAAACTCCATTTCATAAATTTAGAATAAAAACCTTAGAGTTCCTAACCCTAAGGGGGAGTTACTTGTATTCATCATCATCCATGAACAAAGGGAGATAAGTTTTAATTTCAAAGTATAAAGAAATTTTTTCTAAGTCCTTATATTTCTTTTTCGTAAGGATGTTTTTGCTTTCCAAAAAGGGGGATATTGTTGAGTCAATAAAGTTTTACTTATGACTTTTCCATTCCTTCTTATTTTGAGAATCACAAACACCTTATACTTAAGAAAATTGATATTTTACTTCTATAAGGAAAATTTCCATAAGAAAATTTACCCTAACCAAGATTTCCTTATACATATCAATATTTTTCTTCAGTATAAAAATCGGATTCATACTTAAAACCTCGAAATAATATAATACTTAGATATGAAGCATTTTTTTTTTATCCGAATTCTAGATACGAACTATAATGAAGTTCCACTCCAAATTCTGGACACAAACTCTGATAAAGTTCTACTCCGAATTCTGGATACGAACTCTCACAAAGTTCAACTCCGAATTCTAGACTCTGAACTTTTACTAGTTCGACTTCGAAATTATACTAAGTTTTAATCTGAACTTCTGCTAAGTTCGACTCTGAAATTTTACTAGTTTGACTCTGAACTTTTTCTAGTTCGACTCCAAACTTTACTAGTTCGACTCTGAACATTTACTAAGTTTGAATCTGAACTTCTAATAAGTTCGACTATGAACTTTTACTAGTTTGACTCCGATATTTTGGTAGTTCGACTCTGAACTTTTACTAGTTCTACTCTGATCTTCTACTAAGTTCGACTCTGAACTTCTACTATGTTTGACTCCAAACATTTACTAGTTCGACTCCGAACATTTTCTAGTTCGACTCTGAACATTTCCTAGTTCGACTCCAAACTTCTATAAGTTCGACTCCGAACTCTGTAAGTTCATATTCTGAATTCTAGTGAAACCAGACTCCGAATTTCTTTAGAAATTCATACTTCAGATTTCTACAGAATTTAGGTTACGAATTCCTATAAATTAGAATCCGAATATATCTTTATTATAGACTCCAGATTCCATTTTATTTAGAATCCGAAATTTTATTTTCTTACATTCCGAACAACATTTTTACTTGTACATACACTTGTTTCATTAAAAAATGGTGTCGTGATTTCAGTTATTAACTAATCGTTGTTTGAGTGACATGTGTACAGGTCTATCCGAAATTCCTGCAGAAATATGACCACTGGAGGAGGGATCCGACCGTTAGAGCTTCACCTATAAATAGGAGCTCATTTGAACGTGCTCAGTACTTTGGGAATTTTGGTGATCAGAATTTCCTGATGTTATTTCTAGAGAGAGAGGATCTTTTCAACTATCAAAGCTTTGTGCAGAAAGTTTGAACAGATTGTTCAAACTTTTCCTTGTGCAGACTTGCTTCGTGTGACTCCGATTGTTTCTGATTACAATCGAGGGATTTCGGGAAAAGGAAGACAGAGGTTCCAACACCTTGAAGTTGAGGGCTTCCTTACTGAGGAAGACAGAGGTTCTGACTACCTGATAGTTGAGCACTTGCGGGGATAGGAATACAGACTCTGATCTTCGAATTGAGGGCTTACCCTGGTGTGGGTAAGATAGACTTTCTTGAAAGTATAAATCAAGGGACCCTTATCCCAGGTTGTTGGATACCCTTCTCTTTGGGTTAAAAGTGTTATTGTTTGTTACTTCTAGTTTTACTACTTATTTTTCTACTGCATTTTGTATTGATAAGGAAAGTATAACATTCTTATACTTCCTTACTTGTACTCTGATTTAGTTATATTCTATATGCTTTAAGGTAGAATCTTAATCTTTGTAACTTTTGTTATGTTTCATTTTTGGAATCACTTTTTCGGAATCCAGCAAGTGATTAGAACTTATAGAGGTCTTGTGAATTATCTTGTTTAACTTTGTTAAACATAACCATTCTAAAAAATTTCCTTAGGGAATTTTTAAAAGGTACAATTCACCCCCCCCCTCTTGAATCTGAGAATCTCATTCTTATTTCGATCCTACGTTTGGTATTATAGAGTATATCATACTCAGAGACACACCATCCTAACAATATATTTCTCCAAAGTACAACATATGAGTTTAGTATATGTAAAGGATCAAATATGTACTCTCTTCGGAGAGATACATGGAACACATAAACTTGAGAGAGATTTGGTGAAGTGCCAATCAGTAATCTACCTCCCCAACATGATACAAAATTTTAAAAGGACTAATATACCTAGGGTTTATCTTTCCCTTATTTCCAAATCTCATTACTCTCTTTTAGGGAGATATTTGTAGAAACTTCTTATCATCCACTTCAAAATCTACGTCTTTTAATTGGTTTTCAGAATAAATTTTTTGTTGAATTTGATATGCTCATATTTTTTGTTGAATATATCTGACCTTTTCTTCCATTTCATCAAAAAGATAAGGTCCTAATATATTTCATTCCCTAACTTCATCCTAGAAATTTAGATTTTTTTACTTCATTACAAAGAGGGATTCGTAAGGAGCCATCTGAATATTGGAGTGAAAGCTATTGATTTAATAACATTCCACCAAAGTAAGGTGTTGATCCCAACCACCTTTTAAATACATAGAAAAGATCTCAAAATTTATTCTAGAGTTTGAATTTTCCTCTCAAACTGGTCATCCATATAAAGATGATAAGTAGTGCTAAAACATAACTCAATATCTAGATCCCACTAAAGACTTCTCTAGAACTTTGAGGTAAACCTCAGATTTGGATCAGATATAATGGAAAGTGGTAATCCATGAAAAATTAAAACTTCTTTTACATATATCCTTGAAAGGTGATCAAGTGGTAAGTTCTCACTAATAGCAATGAAATGTGATGAATTAATAAGGCGATCAACTGTAGCCCATATAGAATTACAGCCTTTAGATGTTTTGGGATATCTGACGACAAATTCCATAATGATGTTTCCAATTTTCATTTTGTTATGGGTAATGGTTATATCATCCCATTAGGCTTCTATCACTCTACATTAACTAATTGAAAAACCAAGCATCGAGATAAATTTTTGGAAAAATCACTTTTCATTCCATCCCACTAGAAATACTATTTTAGGTCCGTGTATATCTTTGTGCTTCTGGGATTAATAGAGAATAAAGAACTATGAGTCTCATCCAACAACTCCTTCTTTAATTCTAGTATGGAAGGAATACAAACTTGATTCATGAACCTTATTATTCCATGACAATCAAGGTTTAATTAAAAAACATTTCTCACCTTATTTTATAGCTCTACATCTTCTTTCTACACCTCGTTAATATTCACTTGTATAGATGGTTGAATATTAATTTTATAAAGATAATATTTCTCCCATTACTTTAAAATTTCGAGATTCATCCTTTGAAAATATATAAGTATTGGATATTTTTTGATCCTCATCATGGATAGGCTATCATGTTTCTTTCAACTCAATACATCTTCCACCTTGTTCACTTTCCAAGGGTGATAATGTATTGAGATGTCATAATATTTAATCAAATCAAACCATCTTTTTGGATGCACATTCATCTCCTTTTGGGTGAAAATATATTTTAATATTTTATGATCAAAATAAATATCTCACCTTTCACCATAAAGATAATTCCTTGATATATTTAGTTCAAATATTACCATATCTAACTCTAAATCATGAGTTATGTAATTTTTCTCATGGATATTCAATTGTCATGAGGCATAAGCTATCACCATGTCATTTTTTCATGACAACACTACCCAATCCCTTCTTAGATGCATCACTATATATCACAAAACATTCTCCACTACATGGAATTGTGAGCACAGTTTCACTAGATAAATTTATTTTTATCTCTCTGAAATTCTCCTCACATTCCCCCATCAACACAAACTTAACTCCTTTCCTAGTCGACTTGTTGATTACATTAGAAAATCATGAAAAATATTTCCAAAAACATCAATAATATCCAACCAAACCATGAAAACATTGAATCTTAGTTATCATTGTTGGTCTCATACAACTTTCAATAACTTTTATTTTTTCTGGATCCATAGATATCCCCGGTCTTGAGATTATGTAACACAAAAATGATGATTTCTAAAGCCAAAATTCACACTTGGTAAACTTTTCATAAATATTCTCTTTTATTAGGGTCTTTAGTAAAATTATCAAGGGATATTTATACTCATACTTACTCTTAGAATAGATGAGAATATAATTTATAAATACTACTAAAAACTGATCAATATAGTCTCTGAATACTCGATTCTTTAGATCAATGAAGATATCAGGGGAATTAGTAAGACCAAAAGGAATCACTATATATTAATTATGTCCATACCTTATAAGGAATTTCATATATGGTATATCATCTTTCTTGACCATTAATTGATGATATCCAGAATGAAGATCAATCCTAGAAAAGTATTGAGCTCTGTGTAGTTGGTCGAATATTTCATCAATGCGGGTAATATGATATTTTTTGTTGATAGGGATCAAGTTAATTTCTTGATAATGAATAAATATTCACATTGATTCAACTTTATTATTAATAAATAGAATAGGTTCTTCATAAGGTGATGCTCTATAGTGTATTAATCCATTCTCAATATTCTCTTAGAGTTGCATATTTAATTCCTACAACTCAATTGGGTAAATTCTATAAGGTGTCTTTGAAATAGTCATAGCACTCGGTATGAGTTCTATTAAAAAATATTCTTCACAATTCGGTGGAAGACAAGGAAATTCTTATGGAAAGATATCAATAGATTCACTTACAACAGGCATATTATTAATGGTTAGTTTCTCCCGAGCTATTTGAGATATATAACCATTATTTATAGGAATAAATACCCATAATATGGAATAAATTTCTATTGGAAGGTCATATTCATCCTTTCGTTGATATATAATCAATGATTGATCCAGAATATGAAATGTGACTTCCCTTCCTTGGAAATTTTTATGATCCCTATATAGAGAAATCCAATCCATGCCAAGAATCACATAAAATTCCACTATAGGAAGGATCACATGATTCGAAGGAGGTACTTTCCCAAAAACATCAACCAGAGAATAATTATAAAATTTAGATGTGACCATTACTCCATTTGGAGTTGTCATAGCTCACTCAATATCTAATTGTTGAGGTAATGTGGAGATACCCATAGAAAATTTATTAGAAATAAAAGAGTGGGTGGATCTAGAATCAAATAAAAAATCTACATTAGAGTGGTTGGTAAGTATATCTTTCACCACATAATTATCCTACTCCACATCGCTAATAGAGATCGTATGTGACATACATTTTCTTTTGGCCATAAGATTTTTCTAACATCGATCATCATCAATAACCCTTGGATTGTGGCATTTATTGGAATAATGCCCCCACTTCCTTTACCGCGTAATATTGAAGTGAATGTGGTGAATTTTGTGTATCCCTTTATTTATTCATATCATTAGACATATTTTTCCCATCACATCGATATTCAACTTCTCGATGACCTTATTTTCCACACTTAAAACATGTTCTATTACCTTTAAGACAATTTCCTCCACGATTCTTTCCAAACATTTAGCATGAGGGAAAACTCATCTTATTTTTAGTGTGGTCCTTATATTTTCCATTTAATTCCATTTTTATCTTCTTATCAAACCCATTTTAATGATTGGTTACTCTAATATCTATCATAACCATGAGAACAAATCGAACGATTTACTCATATATATTCAAGTCCCTTATGGATAATGCCCTTTGAATACTTGGTTCTATGCCACTGAAGAATCTATGAATTTTACTCATAGGTTGGATAATAATTCCAAAAGCATAGCTTTCAAGTCTAGTAAAATTTTCTTCATAGGTACCGACAGATTCATCAACCTTTTTCTTAATCTCAAGGAACTCCTTATTGATATTTTTGTGAAGAATGTGAGGAAAGTATTTATTGAAAACAAATCTTGAACTCAACCCATTCCATAGAGTTAGTTTCATCTATTTTCATCGTATTCTTGGTAATATTCCACTATTGATCAGCCTAACCTTCAAAATGATAGACATACAAGATAACTTTATCATGTTCTGGATATTGGAAAACTGAAAGTATCATTTCAGTGGTACTAATTCATTGTTCTTACACTAATGGACCAGAATACTCGTTGAAGAAATTTGGACATTGCCTTCTAAAGGAAACAACATAATGTTCTTCTCTCCTTTTCTCATTTGGAATTCTTCCATGATTCATATCTTGAGTAAGTTGTGTGAGCATAGATACAATATTTTTCATTCCAACTCCTGTAACATTCAGTTTCTCATGAGGACAATCATTTCATTACCCTTCACATTTAGCCTTAACATGGTTTCTACATGTTCAAGCCATTGACTAATACTAAGAAGCATAGTGTGAGAAACACTAATCATAATGGGAAACTCACAAAATCTTGAATAAAATTTCTATTTAGAACACTTTATGTTTTATACTAGGTTATTCATGATCATGTCTAAAACACTAGGATTGTAACCTATACATAGACATATCCTTAGTGTTCTTACAATGGTTTTCTTATCTAGTTTCCAAAGGTTAACTATACCTTCACTCTGATACCAAATATAATGGCTCATAATTTACATATATAGATATTACTTCAAAAATGAAGAATAAGTAATTAAAAATATAAAAAACTATGTCAGAAACATATATGTTTAGTGTCTTTAGAAACTAGGAAACCTAAAAAACGAGTTCATAAGACATCCACATTGTCTCATGTTTATTCCTTCATAACCAGCCCCCTTTTTAACATATCTTTCTTAACACTCTCCTCTAAAACATGGGGGAAAGAAACATAAAAAATGATGAGCTCAAATGACCAGTAATAGTAAAAAAGGAGATATAAACCATAAAATAATCATAGGATATAATAACATAACATTTGAAAATCTTATCCTATATATAAAAGATCATGATATCGTGTCCTGGGATAAATTGTAAAAATTAATAAATAATTAATGAACATTTTCCTAGAAGTCATAACATAAGACAATGAATTTTTAACATACATATAAGCATAGAAAATAATTTCATATTATTCAAGGATAATTTCCAAGACCATCATAATAGAAAATTTCTATTACTAAACTGAGTTCACTCCTCAATCTAGCCCTATGATACTAAACCGATATCATTTCCAATTCTAGCCCTATCTATCTCCTGAGATATAAATCATTAACCAATGCATTGGATGGAGATATAGTTCCCAACCATCTCATAATGAAATCATTCTTATGTGTTCCAAAAAAACATAAATCATTCATCATAGCATAACCTAAGGAATAAAATGGGTTTCTTAAATATTATTACATCATAACATAATACATATAAAATAAATGGATTTCATAAATATAATTCCAATATAAACATAATAAAACCTTAGAAATAATAGTGATAATATGCTTGAACCATAACCCTATTAAATAATTGAATATTACATGGAAAATAATTTTGATAGAACACGTGAAATTAATTCGTGAAGAGAATATCCTTTCTTCTCCAAAAAATGTTTTCTTTTCTCAAAATGCCACAAAATTTTAAAAGAAAATAAATTAATTGAAAATAAAATTTGAATATTGTAAAGTAATATTCATGGAAATATGTTTTTATAGAATTTTAAAAATCATTTCATGTCATATAAGTTAAAAACCATTCTTCTTTTACTTTTTGTCAGAAAGTCAAAAAGTACCTCATTCCGAAAACGACAAAATATTACTTTCATACCCTTTAATAAAATTTCCCCAATAGGTAAAATTGACTTTAAACAATTTTATAAGGATATAAATAATATTTTTGGAATACATATTTAGGAAACATGTACATGTATGATAAATATACCTCAGTAAATATTTATGTATATACAATCATAGATAATAATGAGATTGCCACATTATCTCTTACCATATGTCTGATATCTGTTGTATGTATTTGAACCACATGTATAATAATATTAATAATTTCATTTACTTATTCTAAAATCATATTCATTTTTAGGACATCATATATGATCATATTATCTTTTGTTTGTTAGTAACATTATTACTTGTCCATCAGGTATTAACTTCATTATTTTCTTACACATGTTTTTTCGGATAAGTTCTTATTTATCTTTTAAGTTATAGTCATATAATTTAAAAAATGATATTATTGTAAAATATATCATATTTATTCATTCAATTAATTTATATAATTATACTTCAATGAAGATAATGTATAATGAATCGCATTGCATCATAGAGATGGTAAGCCCTATGTACGCATGGGGGATGATATCATTCCCATCATTATTAAATGATATTGAAGTGGATTATGTATAATATTTGAAAATAAATATCATATTATAATAATCATATACAGTTATTATTTCCATCATTATACCCATCCAAGTAAGGTGGTGGTAAATAACATATTCCACCATGGTGTGGAGATAGTAAGTCGTACGTACCTATGTGTGGTGATTTTGTTTTTCATTAGATGGATAGAAGGTGGAATATGGTTTTTTCATAATTATAATAAAATATCAGTATATAAGTGATACTAGGATTATTTCTTTATAATGATACAACTCGTGAAGTTGAAGTAGAAAAAGAAATAAGATTGAAAGAATTAGTAGAGGATATTACCTCTTTTTCAATGTTCTCCCTCTAAATATCTTCTTAAATCACAACAGTTGGTCTTTGAAGAATGGCCAAACTTATATAATGTTACTAGAAAATTTTATAATGGAAAAGGGAAGGTTATATCAAACATTTAAGGCTCAATAGGTTATGAATAAATGTGGAAGGAGGTTCCCTTTTATAATTTAAGTGAGTGACGCTTTTGGAAACTCCAAAACATATTAATTTTAAAAAAAACATCTAAAAATCTCCAAAATGTACTAATTTATAAGTTGATATGTGTAACGTCCCAGTTCTAGAATCTGCCCAGGGTCGCCCCATACCTGGTACGTCACATGGCCTCAAGGGAATTTCCCTAAACGCCAGAGGCTTCCAACTAGCAGCGAGGGCCTTGGGTGTGATAGTGAGGAAACTATGCACTCACTGGCAGAAGAACACAGCGGAAGATAATAATAACAATAGCGGAAGAAGTAATAATCCATAAAAAAGTAAAAAATAGAAGACTGAAATATAATGAACTAGAGCACACACATATATATAAATGGTGAATGATACATATGTCTAGGAACATAGGCAAACAAATCACAATGCTGGAATACAAACAGTAAAAAACCAAAGTACAAATGAAAACAGATTACATTTCCTCAACATCACAAGACTCATCTTGGTCCCATTCTCTCTATCTCCACACCAATCAAGTACTTGATGCAAAAGGGTGATTTACCTTATCTATACCTGTAGCAATATAATCTATTTGGGACCAATAGCATTTCCCAAACAGGGTGTGAGACTAAATCCTAGTAGGCACCCACCACAAGATCTATGCCTAACAGTCAGTGAATATATGGCATGTAATAAGTAAAGGAAAGAATTAAACAAGGAAGTACACAGCAGTAAACAATCCATAGTTTCAATGCATTCAGTTTCATATATCAAGCAGCAGTTATATCAAAGTAGGTAATTACAAATAGGTAACCCTCTGGAAAGTACTCACAGTCTATCCCCTCTGGTCCTACCTAGCGACACAAGAAAGTAGGAAAACACAAAAGGTAACCCTTTGGGAAGTACTCACAGCCTATCCCCTCTCGTCCTACCTAGCATCACAAAAAAACCCTCTAGGTAGTACACTCAGTCTAATCACTCTGGTTCAGCTTAATCATAGACTCTATGGGGAAGCACTCACTATCAATTCTTCATATAGTCTCGTATCGGTAACTAAAGGTAATTGGGGGAATCACTTACATCACATTCCCCTTGTGGCACACGTCGAGGAACTACAAACACTCTGAGGAATCACTTGCATCAATTCCCCTTGTGTTCTCACATCGTAAGTAGAAAATACACTCTGGAGAAGCCCTTATGTCCATTCTCCTTATGGTCTATACACCAGGTTCTCACAGACCTGTGTAAGTCACGCAAGCCTAGAAACATGTATCGACCAAATTAAACATCAATAACTACTTGTATAGTCATCTAAATCATAACATCATTTAAGGATACAAATACCCAATCCTACTATAATAGGCATGGTAAGTAAACAACAGCCTAACAGGTGGTCAAAACTAACAATCATGCACGGGTAAACACTTCCAAATCATAGAAATTAACCATATTCTCAATCAATTAACCTCTACTCAAGTATACAAGCATAGCAGGAAAAAAAGGGCTAAAAAAGTAAACATGCAATACCCTGTTCATGGGTATTAGAGATTTTGCACATATTAATCAAACAATTTCAACCGAAAGACAAAAACCACCTACCTCAGTGTTGGGAGATCATTGTAAGTGGACATAAAGCCTTGAATCACCTAATAACATCGTAGATCTACAAAAACACCTAAAATATTCAACTTGGGATAACTTCAGAAAGAAGAGGAATTAGGAAACAAAGATGTAGAACAATGAAGAGCTTACCAAGGTGATCCCAACGCAATTGAGAGAGGTTGAATCAGGGATTAGATGCTCGGTCAGGGGCTCAGAGGAAGATCGCAGCCATACAGGAGCTCTCAGAAGAACCAGGCCAAGAAAAAGAACTTTCTATCCGTTAGACGTGACCTCAGTGGGTTTAATGAAAAAAAATACAAGGCGTTTACTTTGGAAGTACATGACATGTACTTGATATTTTTGTACCCTGCATCAAGCGACCTCTAGGTCACCCCCACATGTCCATGTGTGTTTCCAGTACATGGCCATCACACGACCTCATGTGGCAACTGAGTACAGGGCATGTACTCATAAAGTACATGGCGCTTACTTAGGAAATTTCAAGAAATTACTCTTTTTCAAAAAAAACATCAGAAAAGAAATATATACCTGAAAAGAAGATCTTGGTTCTTACAAATTTCCACCCTTAATAAAATTTATCCCCTAATTTCCCTAGCAAGGCGGCGCAGATGAAGAAACCACGAACAGCTCTGGCCACTATGATCGTACATCAGACTCCCTCTCCCAAGTCTCAACGTGTACTCGCTCGTTCTTCCATAGCACTTGTACTAGAGGAACAGACCGTCCATGGAGAACTTTCGTACTTTGATCAAAAATCTAGATATGATTCTCCTCGAATGACACATCCACCTCTAACTCAACCTCCTCAAGTTGGAAGACATGAGATAGGTCTTATAAGTAACATTGAAGGTGAGAAATGTGGAAAATGTCATACATATCCCAGTACCTCTGAGGTAACTGCAACTGATATGCAACTGGAACAACTCTCTCAAACACATAAAATGGTCCGACGTGCCTCGGTAAAAGCTTAACCTGTATCATAATCCTTCTATGTCCCAACCTCAATGTGACATGTAGGAAAACCTGATCTCCGGCCTCGAACTCCAGAGGTCGTCTCCGCTGATCAGCATAAGACTTCTGTCAAGATTGTGTAGTAGCCATCCTTTTCTGAATCAACTCTATCTGCTCTGTGGTCTCCTGGACAAGATAAGGTCCCAACATACCTGCCCCTACTACCTACATCCAATATAAGGGTGATCAGCCTGGCCAACCGTACAAAGCCTCAAAAATTTCCAGCTGAAGAGTTTCTTGAAAACTATTAATGTTGGAAAACTACAAAAGAGGTATGTTATTTTCCCAAGAACCTCCAAAATCTAGGATTCATGCTCGAATCATGTCCTCAAGCACCTGAATCATACACTCGGATTGACCTTCTGTCTGGGGATGGTAAGTTGTAATCAAAAGTACATGTGTACCCAAAGCCTTCTTAAGCCCATTCCATACCCGAGAAGTAAAACGATCATCCCTGTTTTGAAACAATAGATTGTGGAACTCCATGTAAATCTACACACTCACGGATGTAAAACTATCCCATCTCATCACCACTGAAATTCTACTTGATCATAAAGAAGTGAGAAACCTTTGTGAGTTTTTCAATGACAACCCATATTGCATCATTCCCTCAAGACGATCTTGGTAAACCTGTCACAAAATCCATCACAACATCATTCCACTTCCACTCAAGAATGGGTAACTACTACAAAATACTTGCTGGTCACTGATGCTATACTTTCTCCTACTGACAGGTGGAACACTTCATGATAAAACTAGAAACATCACTCTTCATACCTGGCCACCAGTACTGATGGTGTAGATCATGATACATCTTGGTGACACTAGGATGAACTACCCAAACTGTGGAATGAATGTCTCACATTAGCTCCTCGCATATGTCTGATGGCACCCATACGCACCTTGAGAAATGGAAGATCTCATCCTTGCATATGGTTCATCTAAGAATAGGGTCCCCTCCTCACATGCTTTTCCGTAGGACTAGGCCTTCATAATCTGATAGTTGGCTCATTCTCACTCGATCAAGAAGAGTAGAGGTAACATCCATAGATGAAAGAAAAGTCTACCCCTGTCTGTTGTGCACCTCCAAATGCATTTTATAGAATATATCTATAAGCTTCAATTCATTTTTGGCCTCCTAAACTACCTGTATTTGAGTCCTCCTTCTCAACGCATCAGCCATAGCGTTGTCTTTCCCAGGCGAGTAAGCAAGCTCAAAGTCAAAAGGATGAAGGTACTCTACCCACCTTTATAGCCTCAAATTCAAGTCGTGATGAGTGAAGATATACTTCAGACTTTTGTGGTCAGTGAAAACCACAAAATTCTCTCCCAACAGATAATGTCTCCAATAGCTTAATGTGTAAACAACTACAGCTAATTCGAGATCATGCATCGTCTAATTCCTCTCTTGAGGCATCAACTGCCGAGACCCAAACGCAACGACTCCTTCTCTCTGCATAAGAATAGCTCCTAGCCCGATACCTGAAGCATCATAGTAAACAGTATAGCTCTTTCCTAGCTCTAGAAATACTAGTATCAGTGTTGATGTCAATCTCCCTTTTATCTCCTGAAAGGCTGACTCACAAGAATCTGACCACAAGAACTTCGCACCCTTCTTAGTTAGACCCATCAGTGATGCTGATAAGAGTGAAAAATCTTGTATAAAGCTTCTATAGTATCCATCTAGCCCTAAAAAACTTCGTACCTCAAATACGTTCTTCAGCTACTCCTAGGAAACTACTGCTCTCACTTTCTCTGGGTCTACTGATACTTCTGTCTCTGAGATAACACGACCCAAGAAGCGAATATGGTCCATCCAAAAGTGGAATTTTGAGAGCTTATCAGATAACTGGTGCTCTCTCAGTGTACTCAAAATGATCTCAAGATGTGTAGAATAATTGTGTCGAGTGTGAGAGTACATCATGATATCATCCACGAAGACTACCATGAATGAATCCAAGTATGGATGGAGAACTCGGTTCATCAGTGCCATGAAAACTACAGGTTCATTCATGAGACTGAATGGAATAACCATATACTAGTACAAACCATACCTACTCCGGAAGGTTGTGATATGTATATTAGATGGTATAAAGTGTAACTAATGGTAACGGGACCTCAAGTCAATCTTTGAGAAAATCGGGGATCCTTGAAGCAGATCAAAGATATTATCAATCCTCAGAAAGGGATATCGGTTCTTGACTGTGAACTAGTTAAGATTTCTATAATCCACAAAAACCCTGAGGGTATCATTTGCATTCATCACAAATAGGATAGGAAAACTCCAAGGAGAAGTACAGGGTTGGAAGAAACCCTTTTCCTATAACTCCTCCAACTACTTCTTGAGCTCCTGAAACTCTGGTGTATCCATCCTAAAAGGAGGAATGGACACCGGTGCCTCTCCTGGCACAAGCTCAACAGAAAATTATACCTCTCGCTCTAGAGGAAAACATGAAAATTCCTCTGGAAAGACATCTATGAAACAATATACCACTAGATAAAATCTAACTGTGAAGTCCCCTGGTCATCCAGATATATAGACTAGCTATCTAGGCTATAACTTCTCCCAACCAATGATGCTCGGGTCCCACACTGCTCGCCTGGACATCTCATTCTCCTTTCTGAAGAAACGATCCACCTTATGGCGATTTGAAACTCACACTATGATGATAACAGTCAACAACATCCCTGAAGGGAACTAACCAGTCTATTCCAAGAATGACATCATAGCCTTTCAACTCTAGGACATAGAGGACCCATAAAAAGTGGCACCCACTAATCTCTATAGGGCACTCCATTCACTGACGTACACTAGTCGTTCTAGTCCCCAACGGAGTGTCTAACGTCACGATATTGGTAAGAAGAAAAGATACAGAGCTCAAGGCTCTCCACAATAGCAACAGATATAAAGCTATGGGAATCCCCCGTATTGAAAAGGGAAGAATATAAAACTGAGGAAACTAAGATCGAACATCAAACTGTAGAGGGTTCTGAATCCTGCTCCTAGTGGGACTGATCCAATGAAAAAGTCTGACCTGCACTGCGGCCTTATGACCCTGCCTAACCACTCTGAGATAATCTGCCCTAATGTCACTGTAAAACGGGTGACTGTCTTCCATGGCCATGACCTCCACCTCGGCCTGAATAGACAAAAGAACTCCAGTTCACAGACTGATGAGAAACTGGTGGTGCTAATCCTAAATGAGGAGTCATATAAGAACCCCTATCACCAGCTACTGGTTAGAAGAACAGATAGAAAGGCAAAATATGACTCATCTTTCTTTAAGATCGGCACTCTAATGGGTCTCTGGAGCAATGTGGCCTCGTATTCCCACTCTTCCCTCATTGGTAGCACACCACCTGGCTACCATAAGAAGTGTCTTTCATCCTCGGTTCTCCACTCATAGACTCCCTATGGTGCTTCCTGATTTCAGTAGGAGGAATACTAACTCTATATGTCGAACCTCCCTTGCTCAAAACTCCATAATCCCTCAAATTGAGCTCCGTGATCAGCGCTTAGTTGACTATAGAAGTGATGGACTTCAACTTGAATATGTTCACCTGCATCAGATGGCGTGCTTCAGACCATCCTTGAACTTCCTTTCTAGGAATAACTCATCACCTCCTGGAATGGGCATGAAGCGCTACAGCTCTATGAAGAGAGAAGAATACTCCACAATAGAAAGATAACCCTGCTCCAGAATCATAATCTCTCATGCTCGATCGGCCCTCAAGTTCACTAGGTAGAAGTAGTCTTAGAAGTAAAACTGGAACTCATCCCAGACCATGAAATGTTGGTGTCCCGCCTGTGAGATCGCATCCTACCATCTCATTGTGGATTCCCGAAGAATGTAAGTAGCTATCTTGACCCGCCTCTCCGGAGGTGTCTCCAGATGCTCAAGGATAGTGAGAATGGCTTCTAGACATGACTCTATAGCCTAAGGTCCTCCATCCTCTAAGTATGTGGAAGGATGCTCCTACTGGAAAACCTACATCAATTCTTCCATAGATGAGGCAGGCTGTGGTACTCCTCGAAAAGTCAGCATGAACCTCATAAATCCTTCCCTGAACTATTCATCATCACTTTTTTTCTGGTATAATAGCTGGTGGCAAGACTGGAACAACTGGAGGATCAGCTAGAATCCCTTGATCAGCCATGTCAGGTGTCTAATCACTGCCTGGAAACTGGCGGACAACCGGAGGACATCTTGGTGGCATGACTCTACAAGGTCAAGAACACACCTTAGATCAAGATTATCAAGGACTTAAAAATAGAAGTATAATGAGGGAATATGAGAAATAAAGTATTCAAGTTGAACAAAACATGGATACATGGCGTGTATTTCCACTACACAGTGTGTATTTGAATCCTCTTCCCCTACCCGAGTTCTCCTACACGACTAAGCTACACGGTTTTCCCAGCACAAGACAAAACATTGTGTTAGTTCCAGACATGGCATATACTAGATGAACTTCACCAACCCATGTTGTTCATCACACAGCCGGTTACATGAATCACACTTCACTACGTGTTCCAGATGGGCACAACGTGTACTTGGAGGATTTCACGGACCCGTGTTATTATTTACATGGTCGGATCTAAGAGTCACACTACATGGCATATTCAATATTAACACATCATGTATAACATAAGTTTTTATCCCCCCGTGTTTCTAGTCACATGGGTGAACAGAAGGTCTACACACATGGCATATACATCTGATACACGATGTCTTTTCCCAAGTTTTTTCCTAACCTTGTATCTCTTTACACATAGCCAGCGACACGATTTGACACTACGCGGCGTGTACGTCATATACACGGCGTGTACTTAAGAAAAACAGTTTCTTTCCGAACATAAGAACACATGGCATGTATTCAAAACTACATGGACTTTATTCTAGGTTTTTCTGGACATTAATCCTCAGAAACTACTCTGCAGCCCATAAAACCATCGAAATGAACATCAAAGTGCCAAATTCTAACACATGGGGGCCCATACTCCCCAGGAATCAAATATTGGCATCTCATACATGTTATAAACAAGGTAAACAAGTCTATGATCCACCAAATTCCAGTTCAAGAGGGCCCATGACACCTCAAGAAACAAAGTTTGGTGTTCATTAAAAAAAATATTACACAAACAATAACCTATTAAATAGTAGGTATTTTATCAAGGTAACTATCACAACAACATGCATATTATACATAACATCTATCACAATAGCATGAAATTGCTAATGCACCCTAAATAGAATGGAAAGAACGCATCACATGTGATATCTAGAAACTTTCTATTTGATGCATGAGATGGCATACCCTCATCTCATCAGGTTGAAAAAGAAAGAGAAACTCAAAAACATCAATGATAATAGAATAATACATGTGAGTCACCCAACGGTAAAAATCAAATAAACTGTAAAATTTCAAAACTAGAAAATAATTTCAATAAACGAGGTAGTTTGGCTTTTCCCGGTACACGAGTTAGCTACTCTCAGGCATAGCTTATTACCAAGTACCTATTCCTTCTTATACCTAGCTGTAGGCTTCCAACAGTAAGTCAAGAATAAAAGAATTCCTCTAATACCAATTTGTAACATTCTGGTTCTGGAAGTTTCCCAAGGGCGCCCCATACAGGCTTGGTCACACGGCCTCAAGTGGATTTCCTCAAACGCCAGAGGCTAACGACTAGAAGTGAGGGCCTTGGGTGTGATAGTGGGGAAACTATTCCCTCATTGGAAGAGGAACACAGTCGAAGAGAATAATAACAATTGCAAAAGCAGAAATAATCCATACAAAATTAAACAGTGGAAGATAGAAATATAATGAACTAGAGCATACATATATATATATATAAATGATGCATGAAACATATGTCTAGGAAAGCATCTAAACAAATCACAATGCTAGAATACAAATAATACTAAACTAAAATATAAAAGAAAAAAGATAATAGTTCCTCCGCATCGCAAGCCTCAGCTTGGTCCCATGATCTCTACCTCCACACCAATCAAGTACCTGAAGTAGAAGGGAGCTTTCCCTTATCTATACCTGCAACAATATAATCTGTTTGGGCCCAAAAGAATGGCCCAAACAGGGTGTGAGACTAAATCCTAGTAGGAAAGCACCAAAATATTTTTTCCTAGCGCTCAATGAATATATGGCTGGTAATAAGTAATGGAAAGCAGTAAACAAGGAAGTACACAGTAGTAAACAATACACAATTTCAATGCATTCAGTTTCATATATAAAGAAACAATTAATCAAGGCTGGTAATTAAAAGCAAGTAACCCTCTAGAAAGTACTCACAGCCTATACCCTCTGGTCCTACCTAGAGACACAAGCAAGAAGGTAAAAACAATAGGTAACCCTCTATAAAGTTCTCACAGCCAATCCCCTCTAGTCCTACCTAGAATCACAAGCAACACTCTGGGTAGTACACTTAGTCTAACCCCTCTGGATCAGCTTATGTATTGAATCTCTGAGAAATAAATCGCCATCAATTTCTCCTATAGTCTCATATCGGTAAATAAAGGCACTCTAGGGAAGCCCTTACATCACATTCCCCTATGTCCCACATCAAGGAACTATAGAAACTTTGAGGAAGAACTTGTGTCAATTCCCTATGTGGTCTCACATCGTAAGTAGAAAAAACACTCTGGAGAAGCCCTTACGTCCATTCTCACTATGGTCTATACACCAGGTTATCACGGCCCTGTGTAAGTCAAGAAATCATAGCAATGTGCATCATAAAAAGTAATCCTCAAGAACTACTTGGCTAGCAGTCTAAATCATAACAACATATAAGGATACAAACACCCAATCCTACTATACTAGAAATGGTATGTAAACAATATCCTAACATGCAACTAGACCCAATAGAAAAAACCAGCAATCATGAATGGGAAACAATTCCAAAAAAATAAATTAACCATATTCTCATTCAATTAACCTCAACTCAAGCATAAAATCATAGCAGGAAAAAAGGGATAAAATAGTAAACATGTAATTCCCCATTCATGGGTCTTGGAGATTTTTCACAGATAAGTCAAATAAATTAAACAGAAAGGTACAAACCACCTACCTCAGAGTTGGGAGATTTCTATACGTGAACCTCGAGCCTTTAATCTCTCAAGAATGCCATATATCTATAAGAATTCCTAAAACGTTCAACTGAGGATAACTTTAGAAAGAAGTGGAATTAGGAAACAAAGCTCCAGAAGAAGGAAGAGCTTACTAAGGTGTTCCCAACTCAATAGATGGCGGTAGAATTAGATATTTGATGCTTGGTCAGGGGCTTGAAGGAAGATCATGCTCATACGGGGGCTCTCGGAAGAACCAGACATAGAAGAAGCCCTTTCTGTCCGTCAAACGTGACCCCAGTGTATTTAATGAAAAAGAAAAGAAAATACCTAGAATGTGCTTTCCATTTCCATACCCCGCATTAGGTGGACTTTAGGTTACCCCCCACATGGTCATGCGTTCGGCCATTACACGACCAGCACACGACCTCATGCGGCAACTGAGTACACATCATGTACTTAGGAAATTTCTATAAATTCCTCTTTTTCTATAAAAACGCCAAAAATTAAAGACATACCTGAAAAGAAGATCTTGGTTCTTAAGCTATGAAATAATTTTGTAATCTCGTCATCTAATAAATTTTAGAAATGTTTTTACTGTCAATTTAAACCTTATATTTTTTAATTAACACTTTTTTATTCTATTTAATTTTTATCTAGGGTAACAAATATATCAATATTGGGTGAGATATTTACTTATTTGATGTAAATTAGACAATAAATAAATACCTTAGAACATTTTAGACCATATCATAATTATTCTTTATTTTTAAAAATGTTTTATGATTTTTAAATAATTTAATAAAACATTATTTTAAAAAACTATCAATAGAATCAATTTTGACACCATTCAATTAATTAATTTTTACAAGTATTAATATAATAAGTTAACTTCAAAAAACTATTTTATTATATTATTAAGATGTCAAGGTAATCTAAGTCAAAATTTAATTTATTTTAATATTTTTAATAATATCTATTTGATACTTCCCTTAATAAAATAATTACTACAACAGTTTTGTGTATTTATTTAAAATGCTTATTTGTGAAATAAAAAAAATAGTATGAAAAAGATAAATTCTCCATATTTCATAATAATACTTATAATATATATTTTGTAAAATATTACATTAAAATGATATATTAATTGAAACATGAATGTGAAAACTTTAACATCACTTTAAATAAAATATTATAAGTGTCATAATCATTCGAGTATGGCTCCAAATGGTCAACAACACTACCCTTGGGTGATTATGGTCAATATATACTCAAAAAATAATATTTCTTCATGTGTTTTGTCTTCTAATGGTTTTTATCATTTTATTAAAAATTAATTTATTTATTCTTCCTCAATTAAATAATTTTCTATCATCAATATATAAACCTATAAGGTAATTATTTATTTTCAAAAAAGTAGAAATAATTTATCGTGATAAAGAAAAACATTTATCTTTCAAATGATTATTTTTAATAGAATTTTTCTTCTATATATCCTTATATTAAAAATTATTTATTTATTAAAATTTTAGTGAGAAATATTTAGCTTTTATTTAAATAAAATAAATTAAATTTCATAATCTCATCCAAGTGGCTACTGAAGAATTCCATTTTGACCCAATTATGATTTTGGTCAGAAAAAAAACTCATCCATTGATATTATGAAAAGTGTTAGGGTAATTTTATAACATTAGTTTTACCCATAATTTTGACCTCACATGTTTTTATAATCTCAATTAGGTTTTAATATGTTTTGATAATACTATATGTATGTTAAATAATATTGACAAAACTATCAAAATAATCATTGGAATATGTTAAACAATGTTTGTCTATGTTTATACATGTTTTGAAATAATAATAACTCAATATAGATATGATTTTCATAGAATAGATAAGTATTAAGCTTTTGAGCCACTGATACAGACCTACCGATACATAGTCACCGATACAGACATAGTCTACGGATAATCAAAGATCACTGATAGATAGAGTCTACTGTTATAATCAAAAGCTACTGATACAAACAGAAAACTACCGATATGAAGTCTGTCGATACAAACAGACAGCTACTGATATGAAGTATACCAATACAGACAAAGCAACTGATATACAGAGAGAGTCATCGATAAATGAAGCTACTGATACAGGTGAGTTACCAATAGAGAGAGCCACCGATACAAGAATGCTACCTATACAGAAGAGATACTGATAAGAGGAGCTATCGATACAGTGTCTCTGTCACTGATACATAGTCTACTGTTATAATGAGTAACAGATACCGATACAGACCTACTGACTCAAGTCCATAGATACAAGCTTACTGATACTAAGAGCTACTGATGGAAACCATTCACTATATCTCTAAACCCTACTTATATTTATTTATTAAAAACAGTCATATTTGGTGATTTTAATGCAACTGCTATTAATTAATTAATGTCTGTTGAATGTCAGGAAACTTTAACTCATACCGGTAAAAAGGTAATAATTCCCAATGTCGGAACTAATGATATATAAAATGGAACCTTGAAATACTAAAGAGAGATCGATCAGTCTTTCCATGCACATACGAGACAATCTTATGGACATACACATGGACTTACATGCATAGAAGAAGAAGGAAGAATACATACTGAATCTGTAGAACCTAAAAATTCAAGGAGAAAAGAGCTCCAATGATTTCACCTATACTCCAGCTAATCAGACTGATCAACCTTGACCTCGAAGTCAAATACAAAAATGACACTCTGTTTTTTTCTTGGCCAAAAACCAGAGAAGGACTCAAATCATCATCTGCATCAATCCAAGGAGTCCAGAGCCTCACTTGAAACACACAGAGCATTCTAAAAACATCTCTACTTGTTTATCTCTATTGTGTTTCATTTATTTACACATTGAGAAGTGTGTGTGCTTTGTATTTTTAGGCACACACTGTCTCATGTACTGAACTGGAGGATTTCTAAATCCTTACTGAATCTTTACCATACACTCTTGTATCCCACCGTGGATAGTGGAAGAGGTCTGAGGACCTGGAAAGTCTGTGAGATGTTGTTATGTTTTCTTTCCCACGTAGAACTTTGGTAGAGCTATGAGGACCAGGATAGTATGAGTACTGTTGTAAACCCCGATCTAGGGTGCAGATCATAGTTTATATAAAACTATTTGAGAGGACTAACCCTCGGATTGAGACTGAACCACTTGGTTAAACCTGTTGTATATCCTATTTCATTTTAAACTATATCTTATATTCTGCTACTAAGTACTTTAAATACAAATATATTTTAATGTTACTCTAATAGTTAAACTAGAAAGTGTTTGTATTTATTGTAACCCCGTAGGTTAGTTTCAAAAGCTAATATAATCTTCATATTAGATTAAATGAGAACTAATCGATCTCTTGAGAACCTAACTAAACCTTTACTGTATTACAAATTCACTATAGTTTTTCTTTTTATCTAAATTCGGGGATTTTTAATATAAATCTTTTAAACATAAATTTTTAATTGGAACTAAATTCACCCCCCCCCCCACTTGAGTATCCACTCTGACCAACATTTGGTATCAAAGGTTTTTATTAATAAAGGATTTCCAAACACTCTGTTTGTGAATGTGTTTTTTTAACTATGATTTTAGTTGCATCTTAAAGATATCAAAAATTTCTGTTATTTCTAAATTTTTATCTCTTTCCATATATTTGGTAAATTCTTATTATAGATAATAGAGTATAAGGTGATGCTACCAACATGCCACCTTTCTTTAATTGTGTTAATTATTCCCAATGGAAAATAAAAATGAAAATTCATTTAGGAAGCATGGGATTTGATATCTGGACTACTATAGAGACTCAGTATAAGATTCCAGAAACTGAAATAACTACTTGGGATGAATCTACTAAAGTTGCTTACAATAATAATTGTAAAGCAATAAATGCTCTGTATTGTGATTTAGGAGATAAATAATTTAACCGAATATCTGCTTGTAAGAATTCTTATGAAATATGGGATACTTTGGCTATTTACCATGAGGGAACAACCAATGTTAAGGAAATGAGATTGAATACCTACACTATTAAGTATGATAATTTTAAAATGAAGCCTGATGAACCTATTTCTGACATGTTTCTCAGGTTCAACGAAATTGTAAATACAATGAGCTCACTTGGAAAAGTTATTCCTTCAAAAGATCAAATCAAGAGGATACTAAGATGTCTTATAGAAATATGGAGAGTCATATCATCTTCAATTAGAGAATCTTGTGACATTAGTGCTTTATCTGTCAAGGAACTCGTCAGTAAATTAATGATGTATGAAGAAGAACTGAAAGTAAACATGGAAGAAGATGATGAACCAAGAAAGAAGTATGTAGCTTTCAAGACTTCTACTTCAAAAAATAAGGACAAAGAGAAAATTAAATGTGAAAGTGATAGCTCAAGATATGATGAAAGTGCATCAGACAGTGCTGTTGAAATAAATCAGATAGCCAGACGATTTAAGATGTTTTGTAGAAAGAATATTTTTTTTCGGAAAATCCAATTACAAGGGAAAGTATGACAACAAAAGTCATTGGAAGAAGGATTGGAAAAGGACTAATAAAAGATATGACATAGTCTTCTACAAATGCAAGAATAAAATACATGTGAACGGTGACTATCCAAAGTTAAAATAGAAGAAGAAATATGAGTACAAGGACAAAAAAAATAAGAAAGCTATGAAAGAAACCCGGAGTTCTTCAGAAGACAGATCAAGTGATTCTGATTCCACTCATGAAGAAAAATATCAAAAACCTATTATGTTTTTCATGAAAAATACATATGAGATATCATTTGATACTCTTGTTTTAAATTCTTATTATTATAGAGATGATTCTGATTCTAATTCCGATAACATGTCTAGTGAAGAGTTATTTGAATATTGTAACATGTTAGAAGATACTTCCAATGAGCTAAAAGAAAAGTATAAAACCTTAAAGAAACAGCATGATTTAACTAGCACAGTCAAATCTACACTAGAAGTAGAAAAGGAAAATAATTCTCAACTATTAAAAGAAAATACTGAACTGAAATTTTCTAATGATCAACTCAGGAAATATTTGGAAAAAATTACTAATGTAATGAACACTCTTACACAAATTTTAGGCAAGAAAGTTGAATAAATGTATACCACTGGGTTAGGCTATCAACCGGGACAGAGATAGATCACAAAAAATAGTTTTATTCCAAAAATTGGACAGTTTCCTACTACTTCCAGTTCTGGAAATTCTTTTGTCTCAACTAGTTATTCACATAGTTATAGATCAAAAAAAGTTTACCTTTCAAAGTCAATTAAATCTATTGAATATATGAAACCCATTAGAAAAATATAGGTACCAAAAGTTTTTTTTGCTAACCTGTCTGGACCCAAGAGAATCTGGGTACCAAAATCATATTCTGTCTAAACCTATTTTGTAGGAAACCTGCTTAAACAGTTCCTATAGAAATACATGGTACATGGACAGTAGATGTTCAAGACATATGATAGGAGACTTCTCATGTTTTAAAAGCATAGTCAAAGTTTATGGAGGACATGTCACCATTGGTGATAACTCAAAAAGAAAAATCATCAACTTAGGACAAATTGGTAACACTGATTAAATTTTAATTTATAAAGTATTATTTGTTGATGGATTAAAATACAACCTGTTAAGAATTTATCTGTTTTGTGATGATGGTTTCAATGTTAAATTTGAAAATTATTCTTTTAATGTATTTGATTCTAAAAATGCTTTGGTATTTTCTACCTTGAGAAATGAAAATGTTTATACTATAGATTTAAATTATTTATCCAAAAAAAGGTTACTTGTTTAAATGCTTTTCATAAAGGGTCTTGGATTTGGCATAGAAGATTAGGACATTGTAATATACACTCACTTAAGAAACTAACTAGGGAAAATTTAATTAGAAACCTACCTTAACTGAAATTCATATCAGAAAAAGTTTGTACTCTCTTTCAAAAGGTAAAGCAACATAATGTTTCTTTTAAATCAAAAAAGAAATTTCAACCTCTCAACCTCTTGAGTTGGTTCACATGGATTAATTTGAACCATCCATAGTTACTAGTTTAAATGGAAAGAAATATGATTATGTCTTAGTATACGACTTCTCTAGATATAATTGTGTATATTTTCTTGCTCACAAAAAGTGAATCTTATTCTTACTTTATTAAATACTTCAATTTTTTGTAGAGAACCTTTGTGGACTTAAGATTAAGACACTAAGAAGTGATCATGGTTGTGAGTTTGAAAATTATGATTTTGAAACCTATTTCTCACATAATGGCTACAATCATAATTTCCCTACCCCTAGGACACATCAACTGAATGGTGTAGTAGAAAGAAGAAACAAAACACTTCAAGAAATTTCAAGGACTATGCTTAATTAGTATGACTTACCTATTTATTTTTGGGCTGAAATTGTCAATACAGTTTGTTATTTTATAAATAGATTCTTGATTAGACATGTTCTTAAAAATACCCAATATGAACTGTGGAATAATAGGAATCCTAAGGTTAGTTACATTGGTGTTTTTGGTTGTAAAGTCTTTATTCTCAATACTAAAGATAATCTGGATAAATTTTCATCTAAAACTGATGATGGAATTTTTCTTGGTTATTATTTAACTAGAAAAGCCTATAGAGTTTTAAATAAAATAACCAACTGTGTGGAAGAATCTATTCACATAAAATTTGATGAAACTGATCCGCATGAACCTAAACCTTCTCTAGAAAATCATGAAGAATATTTTTCTATTCTATACCTTAATGATAAAAGTAGTGAACCTGCAGTAAAAACAAGTAATTCTAGAAATTTTCCAGAACCCGATTCTATTGGAACCAAACCTACAGAAGAACCTGAACTCTCTAGTCCTACCTTGACCAGACCTACTAGGATTCTAATGAATCATCCCTTAGATGTTGTTGTAGGTAATCTTGATAGATGGATATAGACTAGAGCTTCTCTAAGAAACCAGGTTGAACATCAAGCCTTTCTTTCACAGTTAGAACCTAAAAATATCAATGATGCAATCAATGATGAATTTTGGGTAATAGTTATGCAAGAATAATAAAATCAATTTGAAATAAACAATGTCTTGGAATTAGTTAACAGACCTAAAGACACTTTGACCAGAGTCACTAAATGGGTTTTAAGAAATAAAATTGATGAATCAAGAAATATCATTAGAAACATGGAAAGACTAGTTGCATAAGGATATAGTCAAGAGGAGGGAATAGACTATGAGTAAACTTTTTCACTTATAGCTATATTAAAAGCTATTAGGATTCTACTTGCCTATGCTTCTCATCTGAATTTCATGTTATATCAAATGGATGTTAAAAGTGATTTTCTAAATGGTTTTATAATTGAATATTTTTCGTTCAATAACCACCTAGATTAACTAATACTCATTTTTTAAATCTATTTTTTAAGCACTCTAAATCTCTATATGGTTTAAAGCAATCCCCACGAGCTTGGTATGATAGAATTAGTAGTTTTCTTATTTCAAATGGTTTTTCTAAAGGGATTTCTGATCCAACTCTCTTTTTTAAAATAATTTACAAAGATGTTTTGATAGTAAAAATATATGTTGATGATATTATTTTTGGATCTTCTAAAAATGATTTGTGTATTTATTTTTCAAAGAGTATACAAAATGAATTTGAAATTATATTAATGGGAGAACTCAAATATTTCTTTGGATTTCAAGTTTTTCAAAATGAAAATGGTATTATATTAAATCAAAGTAAATATACAAAGGATCTTTTAAAACATTTTGTTTTGGATAGTAGTAAGGGTAATGACAGACCTATGAGTATCACTTCTAAGTTGGATACTGATGAAACTGTAAAACTATTGGATCAAACCAACTAAAGAGTTATGATAGGGAGTCTTCTCTATCTTACTGCTAGTCGACCAGATATTATGTTTATTGTGTGTATCTGTGAATGATTTCAAGCTAATCCAAAAGAGTCACACTTTCAGGCTTTTAAAAGAATTTTCAAATATCTTAAACACACTAATAACTTGGGATTATTTTATCCAAAAGGGCAATCATTCGATTTAATAAGTTACTCAGATGATGACTTTGCCGGTTGCAAGTTAGGTAGAAAGAGAAATTCTAGAACATGTCATATTCTAGGTAAGTCCCTGATATCTTGGTGTATTAAAAAGCAGAATTCAGTTTCATTGTCTACTACTGAAGCATAATATATTGATTCCGGTAGTTGTTGTGCAGAAATTCTATTGATGAAACATACATTATTGGACAACAGATATCAGTTTAGACATGTATCTATAAACTGTGATAACACTAGTGTGATCAATATCTCTAAGAATCCCATATCTCACTCTAGGACCAAACACATTAATGTAAGGCACCACTTTTTGAAAGATCATTACCAAAAGGGTGATATTACTCTTGAATTTATTGGTACTAAACATCAATTAGCTGACATATTCACCAAGCCTTTAAGTTCATATAGGTTAAGGTAGATTAGAAATGAGTTAGGAATGATAGACTTTGTAGAACCAAATCCTCACCGTTATCCAAATCTTCACAGTTAGCCAAATCCTCACCATTATCCAAATCCTCACCGTTATCCAAATCCTCGCCATTAGCCGAATCATCACTGTTAGCCAAATCATCACCGTTAGCCAAATCATCACCATTAGCCAAATCCTCACTGTTATCTAAATCCTCAACGTTAGCCAAATCCTCACCATTATCCAAATCCTCACCATTAGCCAAATTCTCACTATTAAGAAAACCTCACCACTAGAAAACCTCACTTCTAGAAAACCTCACTGCTAGAGACACCACACCGCTAGAGAAACCTCACCACTAGGGACCTCACCGATAGATAAACCTCACCATCAAGGTTCTCGCCGGTAATTGTCACTGATATGTCATGCGCTGTTTGATTTTCGTTTTCCTTAGCAGAAACTCTTATTTTTTTTAGTATAATTATTTTTATTACATTTTGATTCCTAAATGATAAAAACAAATCCTTAGTCACATTTCAATCCACGTAAAACTCTCCTCTCTTCAATCCTCACTTCTAGAACCCCCTCAATATGCATAACCCTAAGTTCTTCGATTGGAGATGGAAAGAAAAAAACTCTCAATAGTCAAGGATTATAGTGATGCACCAAGTGTGATGAAGCAAAAAACAGGACCTAAAGGTAGTGGAAGTGAAAGTAGAACAAGGTCATGGAAGCTTGCAGTGAACCCACATTTGCAGAATAGAGAAGTAGTAATCAAAAACAAACTCAGTGAGGAATGGCTCTTGCCTAGAAATTCATCAGCTCTAAGAGTATTGGAGGAACAAGGATAGATCAAATGTTTTGCAAACAATAATGGACCTCATTATCTGAAGTTAGTTAAAGAGTTTTATGCTTTTGTTTGTTTTGAGAAGTCTGAAGAAGAAAACAGAATGGTTTCATTAGTGAATGGTAAGGGAATTTTTTTTTCTTCTGTTGAATGGGCAGAAAGTCTGAAAGTCCCGCATGAGGGTGTATTTGGATATACCTTGAATACAATACCTTCTACCAGTGACATTATTGACTATAAGGCTTATTTGGAAGAGCTAACCGGTAGTGGAAAACAAAGAAAGGTAGTGGATGCTGAGATGGAAGGATAAAACCAGTTGTTATTCTCATTCATTCAACATGTGCTAAGTCCAAGAAGAGGGGACTTTTCAAAACTGAGATACAAAGATATTTATTTGTTGAATCTGCTGAGGAATGGGGTCAAGGTAAATATGTGTAGGATGTTGATGATCCAAATTGAGGATATGACCAGTCCTAAGTCAAAATCCAATGCTTTATTCTTTGAAAAGGTGATTTCGGTAATGATCAAGGTGAAAGGAGTAGCTGAGTCTCAAGATGAGACAGTAGTTGTGAGGAACAATTTTTTCATCACAAGCACAATCTGTATGTATATGAATATAGGATGGAACCCATGGAGAAGGCAATGGGTTATTGATGATGAGAAGGTGTATGATGAGTTCAACCCTGTTGACCATCCAAATAGACCAAGAGATAGAAAAGGTCCAGTTCTATGACCTGATGAAGAGGAACCACAGTATAGTGATGATACTGATGAGGAAGATACCTCTATAGCTGATGGAGGGGATCTGGACTTGCCTCCAAGTCCAGTTACTGAAGTTTTATCATCTGGAAAGGAAACTGTGCTAGGATTAAGAAATGGAAAAGCCCTTATTGACGAGGAAGACCAGCCTGCTCCAGAGAATGCTAATGAAGTATATGAAAAAAGATAACATATTTCTGATAGTTCAGATGAGAGTATTTTTAGATTCAGTCAACTGATTGGGAATTTCGCTATTCCTGAAGAGGTTGTTTTGGTTGAGATAGAAAACCTACACTTATTCCTAATGAGCCTCCTGTTTTTGAAATAGAGATGGTTGTGGAGGATTCTTCTGAAGAAGACATGCCTACTCAAACTGCTATTGATATACATGTTTAGTTAAATTCACAGGTTGAGGGGGAGCATCACATCAGACATGGTACTGTTTCAATAGCTCATGAGTTTGAATACTGGGCCGAAGACCCAGGTTTTGTAGTTTTTGGGTTGGACTATCCTGATTCAGAAGTTTAAACACCCATCAGTAGACCTCATGTCTCTTATAATCTTCTTTCTGAAAATTTACCTGAGGTTATAGTAAGAAAATCTTATTTAGACCAGTTGAATTCTGATCTCAAGGCCTGTTTTATGGAAGATATGACAAGAATAGAAACCTCGTTAATATCATCTATTCTATCTGTGATAACTTAATCGATATCTCGGGTTTTTGATGAAGCCAAGACCTGCAAGAATCAAGTTTCAAGCTTAACAGAGGATGTTTAATATCTAAATAAATCATATGTCTCTCGGGAATCTTATATGATCTCCAAATCTCAAGTAGACAAGGATTTGGCATTTGTAAAAAGTGTAGCTATCCAGATGGTATCATTTTTTGAGGAATTTAATATTTCCATGGGGCAGCATGTCAGCACCTAGGACTCTGTTGTGACAAATATCATTAGTTGGTTGACTAAATCCTTTTAAGGAAACAGTATCCTTTACTGTTTCACCTCTGAGTACTACCAATCCTTCTTTGGGTGTTGATCAGATTCAATCTGTGATGAGAGAATAGATTAGACAGTCTTCCACCAGTAGCTCTGTAGACTCTATTTCCTTGAACCAAGTGGTGAATACCACTAGGGATATAGGGAAAATTGTTCATAATTTTATGAGAGATGTCACTGCTTCTCAGAAAGAGGTAAAAGATAAAGTGGATTACTATTTACCAAAGATTTACACTAAACATTAGTTGAAAAATCATTTCAAACGTCTGTTAGAGAACATAAAACTACCTCCAGTCACTCAAGATTTCAGAGAATAAGTAAGTAAGATCAAGGATTTGGATCCTACTATAGAAAAGTTCATGGAGAACAAGTATGACTTTATCTCTTCTATGGAAAGAGGAGGAAGAATTATTGACTTTAGGAATCTGTTGCTGCCATTTTTTGCATGTAGACAGTACCCCGATCATTGTACCTCTATCCCTACTTGCCTCTGGTCAGTCTGCCTCTATTACTCAGATGACACTAGATCAACAAATCAGAAGTGTCTCTCCTATAGTCACCGAGAGGGCTCCACATTATAGGCCAGGAACTGTATTAGTAGCTTAGCCTCCTCTGATTATCACTAGTGTTCCCAAGACACCACCTGCATCTACCAAGCCTGAATCCACTTCTACTTCCAAGGGAAAATCCCAATCACATGCTAAGGAGGTGGATTGAATAGTGGCTAAGACATTTGATAGGAATCACTTGTACTCTTTTTGCATCAATTTTGTATTTCTCTATATTTTCTTACCCCAAGAAATATATAAGATCTTATTCTCTTTTACCTTCTATTACTTCTCTCATCCATTCTTTACTAATTTTTTCTGATCGCAAAGGGGGAGAAATATGAGCATAATATATTCTACCTCTGGTACATTTGTTGTATAATTCTACCTCTTATATAGTTATTTCATACCTCTGATACATTTGAAAATGTCATTACTCACACTGAGAAGTGAGACCCAATGTATTTTAAACTGATATATTAATGATTATTTTGGAGTACAATACCATAATTTGTGATTATCATAAAGGGGGAGATTGTTGACCTCACCTATTTTGATAATCTCAATTATGTTTTAATATTTTTTGATAATCCTATCTACATGTTAAATTATGTTGACAAAAATATCAAAATAATCATTGGAATATGTTAATCAATGTATATCTATGTTTATACATGGTTTAAAATAATTATAACTCGATCGGGATATGATTTGCATAGAACAGATAAGTATTAATTTTTTGAGTCACTGATATAGACCTACAGATACAAAGTCACTGATACAGACATAGTCTACCGATAATCAAAGATCACCAATAAATAGAGTATATTGTTATAATCAAAATCTACCGATACAAACAGAAAGCTACCGATATGAATTCTACCAATATAAATAGATAGTTACTGATATGAAGTCTACCAATACAGACAGAGCCACTGAAGAGATATATAAAAGGGAACCTTGAACTACTAAAGAGAGATCGATTAGTCTTTCCATGAACATATGATACAATCTTCTGGAGATACACAAGGACTTACATTCATAGAAGAAGAAGGAAGAATACATACTGAATCTGTAAAACCTGAAAAATCAAGGAGAAAAGAGCTCAAACAATTCCACCAATACTCAAGCTGATCAGACTGATAAACCTGGACCTAGAAGTCAAATACAAAAATGAAACTCTATTTTTTCTTGACCAAAAACCAGAGGAATCAAAGCTTCATCTGCATCAATCCAAGGAGTCCAGAGCTTCACACAAAAGACATAGAGCATTCTAAAATCATCTCTATTTGTTTATCTCTATTGTGTTTCATTTATTTACATTTTGAGAAATGTTTGTGCTCTGTATTTTTAGGCACACACTGTCTCATGTGATGAATTGGAGGATTTCTAAATCCTCAATCAATCTTTCCCTTACACTCTTGTAACCCACTGTGGATAGCGGTAGAGGTTTGAGGACCTGGACAGCCTATGAGCTGTTTTTATTGTTTCTTTCCCACATAGAACTGTGGTAGTGGTCTAAGGACCTGGAAAGTCTGAGTACTTTTGTAAACCCTGATCTCGGGTGTGGATCATAGTTTATATAAAACTGTTTGAGAGGACTAAGTCTCGGCTTGAGACTAAACCTCTTGGTTAAACCTATTGTGCATCATATTTCATTCTAAACTATATCTTATATTCTATTTCTAATTATTTTAAATACAAATCTATTTTAAAGTTACTCTGATTGTTAAACTATCAAGTGTTTGTATTTATTATGACCCAGTAGGTTAGTTTCAAAATCTAATCTAATATTTAGATTAGATTAACTGAGAACTAATCAATCTCTTGAGAACATAACTGAACCTTTACTGTATTACAAATTCACTGTCATTTCATTGTTATTTAATTTAGGGGTTTTTTAATATTAATATTGTAAATAGAAATTTTTAATTGGAACTTAATTCACCACGCTCTTGAGTATCCACTCTGACCAGCACTTAATTACTTGATTTACCCTTTTACCATATTAATAAAAATTAACGAAGTTACTATTCACAATGCCAAAAAATAAAAGAAAAATATTTACATAATTTAAACCTACAAATTCCAAATATGGAATCTCATTTTTAAAATTAAAAAACCTAGAAGTTGCTTAAATTAATTTAAAATTAATTCAGTTGTTGGAAAAATAGAATGAGTTTTAAAAGTTAAAATAATGAAAAAGATTGAATGTTTTTAATCTGAATTCAATGTAAAATTAATTTCAATGACCTAAATTATATTAATTGAAAAAAATATATTTTATTTATAATTTAAAAACATTCAAAAATATAATTTATCCATACAAATTAATTTGATGAAAAATTTTATTTTCAATTAATAAATAGTGTATTTTTACTATTCATAAAAATATGAAAGTTATCTGAAAAATATCACAAAATAATCCAACATAAACTTTTATATCCTACATAGAAATAAGATGTTGATGTTTTCATATAAAAATTTTTAATATGTAAAAAAAAATTTAAAATGGTTCACCATTAAAAGGTGTAAAATTACCCTTTAGAAAAATATAGGTTTTTATACATCATATAAGATTTATTCATACCCTGTGAAAAAAATATTTATTAGATGAATATCAAAAATATTTTATTAAGTATATAAAATATATATTTCATTAATTTAATTTACTAATAGTAATTCACTCAATTTATTCATAAAAAATAAAAAATATATAATTAATTTATATTTAAAAAATATATAATTGGTAACCAATGAAGTCGCCATATATTTTTATAAGTTAGTTATATTTATTCCTGATAACCTAACGACTAGATTATAATGGTAATTTTATAATAATGTAATATTTTTGTTTGTTTATACTCATAATTACATACAATTCAAGATATTTAATAATCAAAATTATTTAAAGAAAATATTTCATTAAAAATTCTCAGTGTTACAGTAATCCCCCATGGTGTACTTCTTTTTGTCATTAAATCCCAAATCTTTGGTCTTTAACTTTTATACGACCTCATGATCATAATTTCTCATTTTAAATGAAATAATTTTTCTAGGAAAACTATCCAATGTCAAATCCTTTGTGTGTTTATCTTCATGTACATATACTTTCGTAGTGAACCAATGTTCAAACCTTCTTAAGATGTTCTTGATTATATTAATGACATTGAGTGTTTCTATGAGACCATACATGTACTCTATGATAACATTAACCTAATAATAATGAATCAACAGTTTCATTTTGGTGCATCCTTACTTCCCCATTTTTGTTCTACAAAACATACAATTTAGATTCTTGAAATATTAAATAACCAACCTATATATTGATAATTATTCCCACATATCATGTAATTATTTAAACAAAATCACCTTCTTGCAGATTTTGTTTGATAAATCTCCCCTAAAGCATTAATTTATCAAGCATCAGAATTCAATTATCTTTGACATACTACTAATAAGGATCTAATTTCTATATTAGTAGAAATTCCATGAATTGTAATTGTAAAAACATCCACGTATAAAGATATAAAGAGGTAATGTATCTAATTATTCCATACTTGAAAGTAATTTCCATCAAAGATCATAATCCCTTTATGATTAACTATTACCATTTCTTCCACTAAGAGAGATACACTAACTTTAACCCTTTCATCTAAAACCTAATATCAGCACCACAGGGTTAAATACCCAAATATTGGGGGTGAATTAGGGTACTTGGAATTTAAAAAAACTTTTTCTTTTTATCTTGTTCCATTGTTAAAAAAACTCATGTCTCTTCATCTCAGAGTAATATATAAATGCAGAAATTAAAGCATGAAAGAGAGACAACATTTATATTTTGCTTACCCAAAATGGGCTAGTCCAAGGAACATATAAAGGAATTATGTTTATAGACAAGAATTCACTAAGAACACTATTGTTATAATTTTTGGAGTGAACTGACTATATCTCCTGGTTTACAAGAATTCACTCTTTGAAATTTAATTACTCACTCTACTAAAGTGAATGCACAAATCCTATAAATAAATATTCGAATGGAATTTATCAACTTTGAGTTTATTCAATCTTGAATGGGTGTGAATTTATGCTCCTTTTTCACTAAAGATATGAAAATATCCTTTCTACTTAACTTAATATTTTAAGAAACCCCCTCTTTATAATGCTCCTTCTTCACTATGAGATATTTTTATTGGTTTTACTGTTAATAATATGACCCAGTCAGGTTTACATGTTACACTATTTTCTATATGAATCACAATGGTTTATTTACCACATTATTCACTTCATAAATCCTAATGGTTTATGTATCACACTTTTCATTGCATGACTCCTCTAGGTTTATAAGTTTCATAGTTTTCCATGTGACTCTCTAAGGTTTACATGGACTAATTACATGCATGAATTATGGATATATCCGTTATTGTACACTTATTTCTAATTTAACTGAATTCTAAATAATAACCTCCTTAGTATTTTTAGGCTCACTTAAAAAATTTATTAGTTATTTATTTTTTGGGGAATACCCCTGATAATACTACAAAATTGAATTTATCACTCACCACTTTGGATAAGCACATCTACATGACTCTTTCATGTTTATGTGGTCAACATAACTTTAATTATGCATTCTGTGGGATTTTGTAATACTTAGGCACTCCACCTAGGATACATTTTCAATAATACGTGGATTTTTCCTCACTATTGTTTATGTGATGTGCTTATGATAGTCAATCGATTTACATGCCTGAGAATTAAGCACTCCACAGGACTCTTCATGACTTATGTGAACAGTGTATTTATTTTGGTATTACACATTTTATATTATTCTTTATTACTTCTGTACTAGTCATTCCATTTCCAAAATTCAATTCAAAACTCTAAATTATTTTTTCATCCACATTGACAGCCAATTTTTTCATCAACTTCCAACATTATCATCAAGAAAAATGTAACCCAATAACTCAAAAAAATTGGATTTTTTCTAAAAAATATTTATTTATGCTAGAATAGAAAGTGAACCAATGTAAATTCACTTAAATAATTTTAAAAGAGTCATTAAATGTGTTAAAGGTTATTTAAAACTTGATTTTTTCTATCGTGGAAAACATTTTTTTAATTAAAAATAGATTCAAAATATTATTTTGGTGGATATAAAATAGATTGAAACAGTAAAAGTGTAATGAATCACTTTATTGTGAATATTATTGTCTCTTGGAGTTATAAGAAATATCATCCAATTGATTTATCTACAATAGAATCATAATACATAGTTGCAGTGATTTTTTGTTCTCAATAATTCCAGATTAAGAAACATTTAATTGATTTTGATGTTTAGTTTGATAACTTTTCTTTTTTATGTAATACTTAATCTAAATTTTCAATTTCAAAAAACACTTTACATAACACTAAAACAATTAATGTAGTGGTATGAAATCATTTTTTGAGATAATTTTGTGTTCCAAATGACGATCAATAAACAAATAGTCTTACAAAACCTCTAGATTCAACTAAGTAGAAAATAATTATAAATAAAATTATATTGAAGTAATTTTGAAATATTTGATTTAAAAAAAAATTGTTTAAATAATTTTTTTATGGAAAACATGTTTTCATAAAGTGTTCATGATCTCTCACAATGAAAAAAATAATTCCACATTCAAAATACCACTTTATGTCAACTCTGTTAAATTGAAATTCATTATTTTTGAGATATGGTGTCAGCTTTGGTCACTAATAATGCTTTATATTCTTTAATTTTACAGTTTTTTGGCATATATTTAAATATATTTTTTATTTTTGGCAAAGAATCCTTAAAATCGGTTTCATTCTCTAGTTTACTCGAATATTTAATCTGAATTGGTAACATTTATAATTCTATAAAAATATTAACATATTTTTTTATTTTTGTATCTTTAATTTTTTTTAATAGGTGGATTAATCAATGATTTAAGCAATAAGTTATTAAATTATTCACACAACAAATTTAAAAAATTCCATACACACTGTTTTGAAAATAATTATATTTAAAGAGAAGAAAATAAGTTCTGATTAAGGAGGAAAATTTATTATCTATCTATTTAATATTTTTATTTAATTATTTAGTTAATTATATATTTTATAATTAACCAATTTAGGAGGTGATATCTTCTTTTAATCTCAATTTTTTGTTAGATATTCAATTTTAAAACCTACATTCATAAATGCTGAAATAAAGAGGGAGTTAATAATTTTTTTATTATTTCATCATTTATTCGAAATAAAATTGACTTGAGTTATTTGATTATGTTAAAAACTAGTTTTAAAAAGGGGGAGATTTTTTTATTAGATTATTCTTTATTGTTTATTATAATGTCATAAAGGGGGATAAGTTTTTGAAATTATAATTAGTTATTTAATTATAAAAATGGGGGAGTTTATTGAGTGTATTATTTCCACTTAATTTATATAATATGTTCATAATTATAAAAAAAAAATTCAAATCATGTTTCTTTCTTTTGATAAATTAAAAAATGGTCATTTTATTTCCACTAACATGAGTATTATATCTTTCACTCAATTTAAGAGAACTTATTTTTTGAGAAAATTGATTTATCCTTATTGTTGTGGTTAATATTATATTTTCAAAAAGTGTTTGTGTTTGTTAGGTTTCTTATGAACTAATTTTTGGGAAAATTATACATCAATAAGAGTGGTTTATCTGAACCTTATGGTTATCCTATCTGAATCTTAAAAACATATGTCTAAAAATTACAACTATTTATCCTGACATTATGGTAGTATATATTATCCTTAAAAAATATTGTCTCAAACTTATGAAAGGTTTTCTGAGCCACATAAAGTATAGTCTCAATAGTATTATTGTACCTCCAAACATTATGAAGGACTTTTCCAAAACATAAAAACTAATTTTATAAACCTTTCAATCATAAAACCTTATGAGTTTGGTTGAAACCTACAAAAAATATAGAACCTTGTAGGATTTCACAACTTTTTTATCTTACACATTTATTATATCTAATGGGATTGTATCTTATGAGAATTCTTGTCATGTGTGATTTATATATCTTACTCACATCTATCTTATGTGGATTTTATATCTTATATATTTATATATCACACATTCTCACTATATCTTATGAGAATCGTGTATCTTACAATATTTATAGGGTATTATGTTCATTATATGATTCAATTTTTTTTCTAAAACTCCAAATATGCTTTTTTCATATCTTTTTATATTTCAACTTACTGTACATACATATGGATTATTACATGTTATTTAATTTTTCAATAAATTTTTATTAATTATTTTCATTATATAAAAAAATTATCTAGGAATTTTTTAGATGAAATGAAATGAAGATCATATATGATAATGTGGCTTCAACTATTCATAATGCATTTATGGAAATTGTGATATTTAAATTTTAGTTTTTTTAATATGAGGATTATATATCACCTGTTTTTAGTGACTATTCTAATGACTTTAAGTTTAATTATTATTAGAATATTTCATAAAATATTCAAATTATTTTAGTTGTATATCTAATTTTTAATTGATTATCAGAA
The DNA here is from genome assembly GCA_963277665.1 of Viscum album. Taxonomy (NCBI): domain Eukaryota; kingdom Viridiplantae; phylum Streptophyta; class Magnoliopsida; order Santalales; family Viscaceae; genus Viscum; species Viscum album. The sequence goes on along the minus strand of OY728121.1, from coordinate 1,626,255,626 downwards.
TTATTATTTCATGGGAAAATATAAAATGTATCATCTAGGATAATAGAAGTTGTTGTGCATGCACTAAATGTTGTAAAGATGATGATAATAAATAAAATCTATATATAATTTATTCAAAATAAATAGTTTATATAAAATATAATGATACTTGAATTGAACTATGTGTTATATTTTTCAATCGCATACTGATGGACTTTACCATGGAGAACTTCAATGTACAAAACCTATTTTCTGAAGGGATTACTATTACATAGACACTCAATTTCTTATTATCTATCATTTTTTATAGTACTATATTTTCCAATATTTTCTATGTAACTGATTTTTGGTTTATTATTTTTCATTCAAAATAAATACCTTAATGTGGAGTTATACCTCTCCTTAAAAATATACATCTCATTGTGACTTTTTATAGTAAAAGGTTGATGTTTTTAGTTGTTCCTTGGTTTTAAAAAAAGGTAATTTTGGTACTCCCTCTACATCAAATGGAAGGTTATGGGTTGTGACTCCAGGTAATAAAAATAAATTTTAGGGGGTTTTCCTCAAAATGGGAAAAGGTATATTTATTAGGTTGTATCTCCAAAAGTGGAAAAGGTATATATATTTGGGTTGGGGATCTATGTTTGAAAAATTCAGTTGTAACCTATTGAATCCCCATTAAAATTAAAGTCACCTTTATAATTGGTTTCATACTCTCACATTGAGACTGTGAATAGTAGACATAGGATCACTTTGATTCAAACTACTATAAAAATTATTATGTTGCTATTTATTATAATTATTTTAAAGAATGTATTTTTTAAATATGATAATATATTTAACATTTGAAAAAGAGGTCAATTAACCCCCCCCCCCCACTCTTGACCATTTTTTCTTAACTGACACAAAACATACCCACATTCCTTTTGTATACTATTCGTAAAACTCTTGAACCTATTCAATTATTCATATTTTTACATCATAAAAATGACGCATGTCATTTGAGTAAATTCATCAATTAAAAAGATAAATTATTTATCACCAATCATTAATTTCTTCTTCATGAGTCTAAAAATAGTAAAATGGACATGTTCTAGGGGATAAATGTTTTGGAACTCTACCGTTTTATATGAAGAATTCAAAATATTCTATTTTTGACAGGTATTGAATTTTCATTTCTTCTATCACTAAAGAAATATCAAATCATGAAAATTATCCCCTAAAGTTAAATTATTCATGATATATTTACCAATATAACCAAGATATCGATTACACAATACTTTTTCATCCTTCATTCTCAAGTAACATAAATTTTCAGTGTCTAAAACATGAAATAGGTTTCATTTAGTCTATTATCTATAATTAGTTACACATTAATACTTAAATATATTTACTACACAACTATAATTTTGAAATAACACTTCATTTAATTTATCACATAGTTAAGAAATACTTAGAATGTTTCCATAAATAAACGTATAACTCTTTGAATTCAACCACTATTCTATAATATTTAACAAGAATACTAATTTTATTTTAAGTGATTCATTATTTAAAAAAACTAGTTGATACTTCTCAATACTTCTCAAATCCTTTAAATAATATTATATCACCTATCATATTTTATGAACACCTACTATTAAGTATACGCGGTTGATTATTTTGAGAAGATTTCAAGGAAACTTATACCATTAGTGATTTCCACTATACTTTTTCTTTATTCCACTCAAATATTTGATCATTTTTCCTAATAATTTTTTCAAAAAAAATGGTTAATAATTTCACATATTAGTGACTCTTATGACTATATATTCCATATGATTTATTCAAAATATGAAATTTATTCTTTATATGAGTGCTATAATTTTTAACTTCTTTCCAAAAATCTCTTCTTTGAGTGGGTTTTCTAAACCTCAATTCTCACTAAGTGTCATTCCACATGCTCGTATCCACACTAAATCAAAAGTAGAAAAAAATAAAAAAAATCTAAAAATTATTCCTTGTTGTCAAGATTTTGACACTTCTATTCCATTGAATATCTGACCACAAATTTTATCCAAATTTAGGAACCAAATTTTTTTAGTTTTCCTGATAAATTTACCTTCTTTTTGAACTTCATTCTGGAATTTCCAACAATTAAATTTGTATAATATTTTTGTTTCAATGAATAATGTTTTATAAATCATTCAACAATAATCCATTTATAAATCATTAAATAATAATCCTTTTTTAACGATATTGATGAAAAAAATTAGTTGTCGCTAACTTTTCTTCTTCAACGATAACTTTTTTTGATGTTGGTAAATTAGTTCAATGATTTGTTTCACATCCACATAACAAAATAAGAATATAATGAAACAAAACGTTCACCATTAAAAATTAATTAATACATCCTTTTCATGGCATGGTATCACCCATTATAACAAGATACGCTTAAAGAAACAAATGGATTGCAGTGAGCATTGTATATCCATGAAAATTGTATGTTCGAAAATGTATCAAACAAAAAGATGTTATTCCGTTAATAGTAAAGATATATTTTCAAATAAATATCATAAATTGTAATTCTGTGAATAATTAAAATATTTGAATTCTCAGTTAGCATATAATATTCTCACCTTATTCACTTTGATCAATGAAACTCTGAAATTCAGGAGCCAAAAACTACCCCCATACAACAAAACATAATATTTCATGTTTAAACTAAGATATAATAATGTATATATGATATTTTTATCATTAAAAAATAATAATAAACATATAATCTCTCAAAAAATCCATTATAGTCAATCTTCTTCAAAACAAGGCTTTAATCTTCACTACTCAATGATTCCTTTTTAAGGATCTATGATAATTATTATAAATACATATTTTTTGGGTGCATCCACTTATTATATCTCTATTAAACGCATTAAAATTCTAAAAAACCTTTATCTCATATTCATTAATCTTAAAAATATCCACACACAATATTTTTCAATTAATTTTTTATTTCAAATTCAAGTTCAATGGTCGGCTTCAATATCCCAAATTATTTTGAGTTATTTGATCATTCAATCCCTCTTAATCACCCTTTTTATTATTTAGGTAATTATGTAATCAATTTGTAGTATCTCATGTGAAAACCATGAATCAAAATAATCAAAACACCTCAAAAATTGACAACAAAACAAATCACGATCTAATCTTGTGTATTATATCATAACGAGTATATTTACCAAGTAGTTAAAAGAAAACCTCTCAAATTGACACCTGCACTAGAATAATTTTGTTGTTGGATACCTCATTAGATCATAATTCACAATTTCTTGTATCACACCACTTTTATTACAACATATCACATTGTGAAATAATATAAATCTTTAGAATTCAACCTTCTTCATCCCAATATAATCATTCTACCATTACAACCAGGTATCTCACAAGTAATCACAATTCATAAATTTATTTGTATCATATTAGTTGTGAAATAAAAATAAAAACCTCATCACATATGGGAATAAAATCATAGTTTTAAACCTTCCAATTTTAGTATGATTTATTATAATTCACTAAAAAACAACCACAAAACATTCTCCACTCATCTAAATATTCCTAAACTCCTTAGGGACTATTTAGATATTTTACTCATGTAATCCAAACACTTTAATAGATCCTAATCACTTTATGTATAGATTTTTATATTTTAAAACAAAATGAAACATCTTCATACCAAAAACATACACTTAAATATCTTTATCCAATAATCATTCCAATTAGAAAAACTACATATCTTGGGGAAGTAACACTCTAAAAGACATTACTAGTCATATAAATATATCTCCTTAGATTTTGTTCTAAAACATTGAACATAAATCACTCTAAAACATAGGAATGAATCCTAATTGAATTATTTTAAGCCTATTTGAGTTAAATTGGCATTGGAAACAAGAAAAATGATTAATGATGATACTTTTTTGAAACAGTAAATCAAATCCACTTTCCACTTTCCACTTCTCTTAAAAAATAAACTCAAAAATATCCATGCACATGTATCAAACAAACAGCATCAACACATACACAATAAACATATATCAATAGTTTAAACACCATAAAATTTATAAACACGTTTTTAAATCACATCTTTCCCTTTTAAAAAATTCCCCTTAAATAAATACTCTCAATTAATAATAAAATTCTCCCCCATTAGGATAAAATATATATATTTGGATTTATGTTGTTATATCCCTCTCTATTTGAAAATATTATAAAAATAAAATGTTATATAAGAGATAAAACACCATACCACAGCCTTGAAAATATTAAGGTTAAATTCTAATTATAAAAAAAATCTAAAATTCATTCTTAGGCATTGGTTTTATAAAAAACCTATCACTTTCTCCTTTTTATAAACAAAATCAATCATGAAAAATATTTCATCCGCATTCTATTAGATAAAATTATACTTATGTTTAACGTGATTTTATTGATAATTTTTAAATAGATTTATTAAAATATTGATGGCACTTTGATTATCATAGACCACCATCAAAGGTAACTTCACTTCCACTATAAAATATTCCAGTTGTGTATCCATTTACATTAGTTGAGTTATTTCACGGGTGGTAGAAATATATTCCACTTACAATAAGATGGGGTAAAATATTTTTATATCTTTATTTTATACATAATACACCTTTCTCTCAAGAAAGCCCATCCACGGAACATTAATTCTTCTCATTAACACTTTCTACTGAATTCACCTCATTATATCCATAAAATCATGTTTTTTTCTATATTTCAAAGCTTAATTTTTAGTGGATTTGATATAATATAAATATTTTTTACTACTACGAAATGAGATTATATAGGATAACATTGATAAATTCAATGAAATATAGAAACATATATAATAACTTGACTCAAAGTCCTCAAAAAGATACAACTCTCAATATTTTTTATAAACTCATTTTAATAAACCATTTTTTTCATATACATATTTTTGAAGATTTTTCTTATTAAGATTTGGGTAGAAACAAACTTATATTCCTCAATTCCAAACTTCTCTAGAAACTATCTATCATTCTTCTCTTGAAAATTAAATACGTGATCCTTCTCTTGAAAAATTAAACATTCCAAGAAGTAATTAATCACTCTCAATGTAGATATCTCATACATATCCTTAATTTTGGTATAAAATTCCTTGTAAACATCTTGTTATTTTCAAAAAAATGATATCATCAATATAGACAATAACTATGAGAGATACTTTATTAATTTAATTGATATAGATTTTTTTTACACTCTAAATTTTCTAAACTCTAGTGACTTCAAAAATGATTCAATATTTGAATATACTGATCTCAAAGCTTTATTTAACCCATATAGTAATTTTTTCAACCTATAAACACAACCTTGATCTTCTCTAAGTGTATATCCTTTAGTTTTCTCAATGTAACCTCTTTTTCAAATTCACCATTGAGAAAGGATAATTTTATAAAAATTTCTAAATTCATATATTATAAGGACCCGACCCTAAACATTACATAATCTTTAGTTTAAAGTCAATAATTCATTTTATTACATTTGAGAATTTTTATGGTTTAGAGATTTATAGAATTAGGCCATCACTATTACTTAAATAAATATTTCATCAAAAATTGGACACTTCCACTTTGAATCCATTTTTTCCTAAAAACAAAACTTTTATGATATAACAAGTCTAATTTTCATGACATATCTCTAAAATTTTCATCTTGACCTCACCCTTTTCTATAATAAACTATAAAACCATGTGAAAAGTATTTTAAAATGTGGGATGATAAAAAAATCTTAATAATAGACATATAAAAATAAATAAATAAACCTATTAGTTCATGAAAACTTATAAAATATTTTCATTTTTCAAAATTAATTTTTGGGCTCAAAATAAACATTTTATAAATTAAGAAATAAACTTTTCTTCCCAAAGATTTTCATCAATCATTTCATAATAAATGTTAAAGGAAAAATATTACTCATAAATTTTCATTTGAAATCATGAAAAATATACAAACACATTTACAAATATTTTATACATTTCACCCTTATGAAGTAATATATACTTTCCTTTAACATAATCTCATGATTAATAACATTGGAGAATAGCATAAATAAAATTGTTTTATAAGATCATAGAAATATGTAAAATGTGTCAGAAAACAAAAAACATAATATAAAAATAATTCAAGGATAATTTCTAAGACAACATAACGTGGTGGATAGAGTCCCATCATATATTAGGTTTATTCCCTAATCTCATACCAAACGTCACATGAGACAAAAACTTTACCCAATGCATTAGGGTGCTATCTAGGTGCATCCATCATAATATGTTCAAGATTATGTGTGCCACAAAATAAAATAAATCATAAATAATAATCATAGGAATTACCTATATAATGATATGGTTATCATAATCTTGCCTCATATATTAATAAAATGAGATCTAATAGAGATGGCATTTGAGAAATGAACATAAGGCATGTATCACCTCATCAAGGAAGAGAGAATATGAAAGGTATATATGTGAGTGACATGTTTATTGAATTATGAGGGCGATCATAACATTAAAGAGAAAGAGGAATTGAGTTAATGATATAAATATCATAACCCAAAGAAAAATGTTAGTTTGGATAGATCCCTAACAACCATAAATAAAGATTTTTCAAATATCAAAATATCCATTCAATTTAAACCCGTTTTTGAAAATAACTATAACAATGGTAAATAGGGTTTTATAATTAAAGAAAACATAGAAACTTATAAATGAATCTAAACATCCGAAAATGTTTATGGAAGAGGGAAACCCCGTTGATTCCCTAAATGTTAAAATAGAACATTCTAATTTGTCTTCTATAAAGAAATCCAAAACGTTTTGTAAAAAATATTTAAAAATATTTATTTTGGAAACCATTGAAATAAAGTAAAAAAACATTGAATGTCATTTTAAATTAATTTATTAGAATATTAATATATAAATAAAATAATTAAGAATTTATAAATGGAAGGTAATGATTTAAGAAATAAATCATTAAAAAATTAAAAACGAGGCTTTAAATGTGAAGTGTCCCTTAACTTGAGTCTGTCTCATCACATGTGTTCTTTATCTTTTTGAGTGATAAATTTATATTAATTATTTAATTTATAAATAAAATTTTTAAACTTTAATATTCCTTTGATTTTATTTAATACTATTTTATATTAAATTACTTAATTATTTAAGTTCACATCAGATGTTTTAATGATATTCAGCTAATAAGTCCAGTTGGAAAGTTGAATATGGTCAATGAGGTCCTTAACTAATCACCTCTAGAATAATAATAATGACATAATAATAATTATATATAAAAAATATTCTTTTAATTCAAACCATGACATATTTTTATGAAAATTGAACTATGTTACAATCATGGAGGTGGTAGGTCGTACGTATGCATAAGTAACATTTCTATTTTTCAATGAACATAATTGATATAAGGTATGTTTTATTTTATATTTTAATAATTATTATCATATTATAAATATCATTTAATTTCCATAAATACACTTATATATATATTCCATGTTTTCTATTTATGAAAAACGAATCACATCGCTTTGTAGAGGTGGTAATCCATTTGTACGCACAAACGTCATTATCATTTTCTAGTGGATGGAAATTAAATAAAATAGATGATATATTATATTTAGGTAATGTAAATAATTTAATTAATACAATATATATATATATTAAATCTGTCATTATAACCAGTCATGAGAGCTGATTATGGAAAATGAATTACATCAGCTCACGAGGTGGTAGTTTGTCATGCACATGAATGATGGTTTCATTTCTAATTTGATATAATATGAGATGGTTATAGGTTATAAAATTAATATAAAAATATATCAGTATATTTAATAAACTTTTTTTATTGTCAAATCATTTATGGATAATATTTTAAGAAGATATAAATATAAATAAAATGAAAACTCTTGGTTAAGAACTGTACCTCTTATTCAGACAACCCATTGGATTATACTTAATGCCTTCCTAAATTAGATTTCTGATAAAACCAAGGAATATATGATTTTTTTAGGGATATTAAAATTTTATTTGGGTATATATTTTCTTAACTAAAAGGTTTTTTGGATTTTTAGTAAAATAGGACAGGAGGTACACTTTTATCAGTGAGGGGAAGGGAAGTTCCTGAATTACTTAAACTATTAAATTAATATAAATAAATTTCATAAACAATGACTCTAAAATGATATAATTAGAATATATGATGATAATGGGTCTAAATTATATCATAAAATAAAATTTTGAAAAGTTTATATTAGGTTTTTACCCTTATCTCTTTGTTTTAACTTGTATTAACAAATTTGCCTAACTACTATGATAATGAAATTTTTACTATTTTAGGGTTCAATATAGTTACGATGAAAGGAAAATTGGAAAATAAATGAACCATGGATGATAATTTAAACCATATACCAATCACTTGGATGAATGTATTATTTTTAGTTATTTTAAATCATTTATTAAAATATTATTTATTATCAAATATCATTAATACCATTATTGGAACGATTTATTTAATTTGACATTGAAAATAACATGACAACAATGTAATTAGAATATAATACATTAAAATCACTATAGTATGTTATTTATATATATATAATTATGGTAAAAAATAATTCATTAAAATTATATTACTTTTAACATTTTAAAAATCATTACTTTTTTTCTATTAATTGAATAAATGTTGTGTCAGTATTGCATAAGCATTTAAGGCAATTATTTCATCTGTAAAAATTAAATATAAATTAACAAGATTATAAAATAATTTATATTTAAAATAACCATTTTATAACCAAACATAGATGTTTTTTCCCTATGTCCATAATTTATAGATAATAAAACTAAGAGAATTACATTTTTGGCTTTTTTACATACGATAATATAAAGGTCAAAATGAAATAAATATGAAAACAAATTAATTTATTATCAAAATACGGATGTAAAATAGATGAAAAATACTCATAAAATATGATAAACTAAAGTTTTAGAGTCGTTTTTTTCACTTTTCATAATATTTTTAATCCTAGTTAACTGATTTACCCTTACCGTGGTGACAATTATTTACATTGGTTACTATTCATTATGCCCAAAATTAAAAGGGTCCTATTTACCAAATAAAAACCTTATAATTAAAAATATTGAATTAATTTTTCAATATTCAATTTATATAATGGGTATAAATTTATTTAAGATTAAAATTTAAAATGCAACAAATAATAGATTTTCAAAAAAATCCATTTTAAATATAAAACTATATTTCTCTAAATTCAATTATAAAATTCATTCCAAATACTATAATTGGATTATTTTTAATAATAATGAACTATTTATATTTAAAAGCTAATAAAAAATATAATTTTAATTTTAAAACACATTAAAAAATATAATTTTCAATAAAAATCAGTATTTTCACTATTCATTGAAAAACAAAACTTTTTAGAAAAATATCAAAATTTCACTGTAAGATAATTTTTATATACTGATTTCAAAAATGATATCCTCATTATCAAATAATTTCCAAAAAGTTCAAAAACTTATTTATAATATTTTCTTACAAAAATCAATAAAAAAAATTTTGAATAAAATGGATTTTTTAAGAATAAAATGACTTAGTAAAAATTGAGGTATTATTTTCTACGAATTTATCAGTATATTTATATTGAGTGTGAACTTTATATATATTTCATAAATTTATTAATATTATTCATACATTCAAATTTATTTTCTAGGTTATAATGGTTATTTTTTATTAATAATATTCCATGGTTCGTTTAGGCTCGATGTTGCGTGTCATATACTCTATTGAACATAGTTTTAATTTGTTTATCTCATGGAGTTACGTTATCTCTTTTTATAACCCATATAAAAAATATCCTTATAGATTTAAGAATTGCAGCTGGATAAAATATCACATCAAATTTAATTCCTTTAATAAATTAATACCATTGGAATTTGATCCTTTCCAAACTCCACATCATTGCTCCTTTAAAATCAATTTTTTATGAGAAAAACACTTTTAAAATAAAACAAGGTTTCTTTTCATGGTCAATCACTACAATTTTTTCCTTTAGTCTCATCCTTATATCTATTCTACCTTAAATCAAGTGAAAATAATTTAAAAACATGGGATGAGCAAAAAAATAATAGTTAGGGATATAAAATAAAGGAAAATATTAATTCATTGAAATCCCATAAGAATAATTTCTTTATAACATGCCTCTTTCACTGAAAAATGAATCATCATTTAAAAAAGAACATTATCTTACCTTTTCAAAATCAAATTATTTTAATGAAAAATCATAATAGATCATATAAAAGACAAGTATGTAACATCAGACATTATTTTCCATATAAGTATTATAAATATTGTAGCTCTCTCATCTACGAGGGAGTAACCATCATAGTTACATTTTGAATAATCACCATAGCATTATTCTTATAATCTCTTACGAGAAACTTAATCGGTTAACTCCATGCCATTACCCAATGCATTGGAGAGAGATAACGGGCTCACCCTCTCTAGCTTTATCATGAAAACACCCATACTCATACACAATTCCCAGGTATCATAACATAGTCATAAAACATAAATCTTTAACAAAAGAAACATTCCTAAGGAAAATAACTTTTCAATTTTAAAATAACTTTTCATTTTTCCAATGTCGTGCACTCATAAAAAAATTTATTGGAAAATAAATTTTTAAACTTGTAAAGGAAGCTTCAAAACATTATACTGAAATGAAACTAGGAATATATGTTCATTCTGTATAATTTAAAAAGCAACATTACTTTTGACTTCTATAAATATTTTTGAAATAGTAACTTTTAAAGAGTGATTTTAAAAGAAATAATTTACATAAAATAAGAAAAATACCCCTTTTTGAAATCATTTGAGAGAAATTTGAAAATTAAATTTTTTAAACATTCATGACTATATAAATAATTTCTTGAAAATAATTTAAAAAAACATGGGTATAAAAGAGAAATATTTAGAAGATAAATATTTAAAACATTTAAAACTATGTTTTTATTTAAAAATTCTCTTAAAAATATTATATCATTGAAGTGGGAATTAATCAAATAAATTGATTATGTATATCCACTATAAATCCATAAAAATATTTTACAAATACAACATAATAAAATCATAATTAATTTCAAATGTATTCTTAGAAATATATTATTAATGAAATTGGATTTTAACGTGAGGAATGGAAATTGTGTTTGAAATCCTTTACAAATATCGTATCATTCAAGTGAACGTGAATTAAAAGAATAGATTATGTAAATTCACTATAAATTCAAATTAAACAAGTGGAAATACAACATAAGAAAATAAAATATAATTTCACACCTAATCTTAGAAAGAGATTATCAAATAAGTTAAAGTTTAACCCAAAAAATGGAAATTGGGTTATGAATTCCCTTACAAATATAGTATCTTTGAATTGAGTATAAATCAAAAGAATAGATTAGGTATATTTTCTATAAATACGCATAAAACAATTTGAAATAAAATATAAGAAAATAAAAATTCATTTCACACATAATCATAGAAATAAATTGTCATAGGAGGTGAATTTTTACCGAAAGAATAGAAATTGGTTTCATAATTCCCTTTCAAATATCGTACCGTTCAAGTGAGTGTAAATAAAAATAATAGATTATGTATATTGACTATAAATACATATGAAACAAGTGGAAATACAAAATAAGAAAATAAAATTTCAAATCACACCAAATATTATAAAAACATTATTAAAGATGTTGAAATTTAACCCAAAGAATGAAAATTTGGTTAAGAATTTCCTTACCTCACGTTCAACTTCCTTCAAATGTGTTCAAACCTAGTATTTAATATCACCTCCTTCAAAGACCCTTGAGGCACTTTGATTTGGTCATTTGGTGAGATTAGAAACACTAGGACACACAGTGAGTGGGGAGGAGAGGGTTCAGCAGAAATTTGAGGAGCTACAATGCTTGTGAGTCGAAATGGGGTGGTGGGGTGGTATTTATACATGAGGAGAGGTGGTTTTAAGTGATTAAATAATGATTATTTTATGTTTAAATACAAAGAAATCTCACTGCAGGGAAAAATCCATCTCTGATGGGTTATTTGTGATGGGTCCGGGGGCCCGTCACAAAATAATAGCTATTTGCGACAGGGGGTTTGGACTCGTCCCAAAAGGTTTGGCACCAAACCGCTGGTAGGCGTATTTGCGACGGGTTCATGTGCCCGTCGCAAATGACTGACGGTGGTTCTTAGTATCTCCAATGGGATACTTTTCATGTTGCAAATATTATATTGGTAGGTGCCCATTTGTGATGGGACCTGCCACAAATACTTTTTTCGATCATCTTTAATTAATGTGGGCAGTGGGCAATTGTGACGGGTCCCGTCGCAAATAAGCATGTCGCAAATTATCTAACCAATATATACCCTCATCCATTTTCCTCTCATTTTACTTCTTTCTCAACTTCTCTCTCTCTTCTAAAAAATTTCTTCTAATCTTTTTCATAGTTTAAACTTTTAAATTGGAGCATAATCTGCAGCTTTTATACTTTGAAAGCTTCAGTTTCCAGGTATTTATCTATTTTTTTATTGTAAATTTGATTTATTTTATTTTAAATTATATATATATTTTTTTTAGTTATATGCAATTAAATTAAATTCAAATTAGAAAATTTTTTAGTATTTTTTTATGAATAATTATGTCTAAGTGTTAATTATATATAATTAGTAATAATTTGTGAAAATTAGTAATTATTAGTAGCAAATTGTAATAATTAGTAATAAAATTTAATAATTAATAATAAATTGTAAGAATTAGTAATAAATTGTAATAATTAGTAAGAAATTTTAATAATTAGTATAAATTGAAATAATTAGTATTAAATTGTAATAATCAGTAATAATTAGTAATAATTTGTAACAGTTTGTAATAATTAGTAATAATTTGTAATAATTTGTAATAATTTGTAATAAATTGTAATAATTAGTAATAAATTGTAAAAATTAGTAATAAATTGTAATAATTAGTAATAATTAGTAATAAATTGTAATAATTAGTAATAAATTGTAATAATTGGTGACAAATTGTAATAAGTATTAATAAATTATAATAATTAGAAATAAAGCTTAAAAATTAGTAATAAATTATAAGAATTAGTAATAAATTGTTATTATTAGTAATAAATTGTAATAATTAATTATAAATTGCAACAATTAGTTTTAAATTGATATAATTATTATTAAATTGTAAAAATTAGTAAAAATTAGTAATAATTTTTAAAAATATCTAACAATTAGTAATAATTAGTAATAATTAGAAATAATTTGAACTAATTAGTATTAATTAGTAATAATTAGTAATAAATTGTAATATTTAGTAATAAACTGTAATAATTAGTAATAAATTGTAATAATTAGTAATAATTAGTAATAAATTGTAATATTTAGTAATAAAATGTAATAATTATTAATAAAATGTAATAATTACTAATAAAATGTAATAATTAGTAATAAATTGTAATAATTAGTAATAGTTAGTCATAATTAGTCATAATTAGTCATTATTAGTCGTAACTAGTCATAATTAGCAATACTTAGTGATAATTAGTGATAATTGGGGATAATCGGTGATAATTGGTGATAATTGGTGATAATTAGTGATAATTAGTGATAATTAGTGATAATAAGTAATAATTAAAATAATTAGAAATAATTAGATTTAATTAGTAATAAAATGTAATAATTAGTAATAATTATAAATAATTAGTAATAAACTGTAATAATTAGTAATAAATTTTAATACTTAGTAATAAATTGTAATAATGAGTTATAATTAGTAATAATTAGTAATAATTTATAATAATTTATAATAATTAGTAATAATTGGTAATAATAAGGAATAATTTGTAATAATTAAATATAATTTGTAATAATTAGAAATATTTTGTAATAATTTGAAATAATTTGAAATATTTAAGAATAATTTGTAATAATTTGTAATAATTTGTAATAATTTTTAATTATTAGGAATAAGCTGTAATAATTAGTAACAAATTTTAATAATTAGTAAAAAATTTATAATTAGAAATAATTAGTAAAAATTTGTAATAATAAGAAATAATTTGTAATAATGAGAAATAATTTTTTATAATTTGTAATAATTAGTAATAATTAGTAATAATTTGAAATAATTTGTAATAATTTGTAATAATTGGTAATAATTAGTAATAATTAGAAATAATTAGTAATAATTTGGATTAATTAATAATAATTAGGATTAATTAGTAATAATTAGGAATAATTAGTAATAAAGAGGATTAATTATGATTACTTTATAATGATTAGTAACCATTAGTAACAATTAGTAATAATTAGGATAAATTAGTAACAATTAGTAAGAATTAATAACAATCGGTTACAATTATGATTGATTAGTAATAATTTGGATTGATTGGTAATAAATTGGAATAAATTTGAGTATATTGATAAATTGGAACAACTTCTAGTGGATTGGTTTTATTCCTTTTGATCAACACCTCAGCTCCTTGAAATTTTTTCCCACTGAAATCATTATGAAAAATATACTCTGATGTACGTCGGAGCATATTTTTCATAGTGATTTAAGTTAGAAAAATTTGCAAGGAGGTGAGTTGTCGGACAAAAGATGCTCTTTTGCCCGACGACTCAGCTCCTTGGAAATTATTTAACTAAAATCACTATGAAAAGTATGCATTGAAGTACGTATATCAGTTTTCCTATTCCTGAGCATAGATAATAGTGCGACGAGGCCTCCCAACTCTCCATCCTCATGCATACAAAAATGGATATTTGTACGTCAGAGCAGACATTTCATAGTGATTTTAGTCGTAGAAAGTTGTAAGGGGATGATTTGTTAGGAAAAAGAGCTACCACCAATCCGTTAGAAATTGTGCGATTAGTAATTAAAAACAATTAGTACGAAATACATATAATTAATAATAATCAGTGGTAAAAGTAAATATTTTATAAATTAGTGTAGATTAGTATAAAATATTTATAATTATATAAATAACTATAAAATATTAGAAATTATTATAAATTGCTATAAAATAGAATTTAATTGTCTTCTGTTTTTTGGATAGTGTTTATTTTGTATCTAATTAGACAAAATAACTAATTATTTCATATTTCTTAGAAAAATATGGAATAAGGAAGTCTATAATTGTCATTATTAGTTGGTCGTGATTGGATAAATTATCATAGGAATCCAAAAAGTAATGGTTTAAATCCTTTATATATTGAGGGGGTTCAAGCTTTCTTATCATTTGGATCATCACAACCAAAATTTGTTTCAGAAGGGACAATTAAGTGTCCTTGTAAAAAATATGCTCTGAGGATGTATGACACATTTGACAACGTTGGTGGTCATTTATTGCATTTTGATCTTCAACTTGATTATGTTTTTTGGTATAAACACGGTGAACCCCATTCTAGATAAGGTAAAAATAATTTTTTTCCAGATCCAACACGGTTTCAAAATTTATTACATTATGTGGCAGGTCCATCTTTTAAACAAACTAAAACTCGGGATCATATTTATTTAAATCCTGAGTTGGAACTGTCTCATTTATATGAGTTGTTTAGGTTTTTTGGGGATGCCTTATATCATGGCTGCAAGATAATCTAGTTTGAAGCAGTTACTAAATTTCTGGTTATTAAATTAGATAATGGAATGTTAAATAGTTGTTTTGATTAGATATTATCTTTGTTAAAAACACTGCTACATGAATGAAATGTGTTTCCTACAAATTTCTATGAGAGAAATAGGTTGGTTCTTAATCTGGGTCTTGGTTAACAGAAGATTCATGCACGTTCAAATGACTGCTTCTAATATAATGTTGAAAATGAGTCATTGGATACTAGTCTTATATGTGCATAATCAAGGTATAAAGAAGCTTGACCCGGGAAGTCATGATTTGTTCATGTAAAATAATTGAGATATTTCCCATTTACTCCCAAATTACAACATTTATTTATGTCTCAAAACACCGCATTAGTGATTTCATGGCACAAAACCAAAATTGTAACTAGTAAAAGATTAAATAATCCCTCTAATTCTAACTCATGGAAACATTTTGACCTAGTCCATCCGTATTTTTCCTTAGAAGCCCGAAATGTGTGATTTGTTATTTCTACTAACGGTTTCTGTCCATTGGGTTTTTATGGTAGTCAGTATTCATGTTGTCCAATCTTTATAACTCTATAAAATTTACCTCCATGGTTATAGATTAAATAGCCACATAAATTTTTCAACTTATTAATTCATGCTCATCTGGGAAATAATATTTAGTTTTATTTGAAACCATTGATTGATGTTTTATATTCACTGTAGAGTAATGGTGTGAGTATATATGATGTTGTTGTGAAACAAAGATTCCTACTAAAAGCTATATTGATGTGGACATTTAGTGGATTACCAACACATGGAATATTATCTAAATGGAGTACTCGAGGTCCAAAATCATATTCTAAATATATGGTAGATATAAAACCATTTGTTCTAGTCGATGGAAAAAACATTGTGTTTTCAACTGTCATCACATATTTGTTCCAATCAATCATCCTTTTCAAAAAAAACAAATATCATTTCCAAAAAGGGATAGTAGAAAATTAGTGGCCTCAAATAATGAACTTAGGTACATAGTTAAAATCAATTACCACTTTATTACCTCCCATCATATTTGGACCAACAATAAACCAACATAAAATTGAAGGGTTTGGAAAAGAGCACAATTGGATAAAATATATTATTTTTTGGGATTTTATATATTGGTCTGATTTTTTGGTTCATCACATGTTTTATGTGATGCATATTTGAAATAAATATTTTGGTAATTTATTTCATAATGTGTTGGATACACCAAGAAATACCAAAGATAATGTAAAGGCTTGATTAGATCTTTCCAAAATTTGCAAGTAATTGAAACATGAACTGTTTGAGAATTTCAGATCCTAGAATTTAATGAATCCAAAAGTAACTTATACAATTTCCAAAGATATTCATTTATTATTTTGATAGTGGATTTTATATTAGAGACTTCTATATGGTTATGCTTCTAATTTGGGCAGATGTGTCAGAAATGGTCATATTACCAGATTGAAAAGTCACGACTGTCATGTTTTAATGGAAAGAATTATGCCAATTAGATTAAGAGGTTTGTTATATAATATGATATGGGATGCACATACAGACATAACATATTTTTTTTAAAACATTTTTTCATCAAAAACATAATATGATGCAGTAATAAAACTACAAGAAGATGTCCTTTTAATTTTATGTAAACTAGGAAAAAATTTCCCACTGGGTTTCTTTGACTGAATGGAACATTTGATATTAAATTTTCCACATTTAATTAAATGTGGAGGTTTGGTAAAATTCTAATGGATGTACCCATTTGAGATATTCATGCATAAATTGGAAAAAAAGTATGTAAAAATCATTAATTGAAGACTCAATCACATATGCTTATTTACAAGAGGAAACTTCTCTTCATTGCTCCCATTATCTTCAATATGAATATCCCTCAAAACAAAAATGCATGAGCCATAATGATGTAAATGTTGACGATGAAATGACAAATCAATTATTAGTTTTCAATCTACCCAAACATGAGTTTGGTGGAGTTTATGAATGATTTCTTTCAGATGATGAGCATCATAGAGCTCATACTTATATTCTTCTCAACTGTGTTAAATGACACAATTTGTATTGTGAGTGCTCTTATAACTTATTCTATAATTTTTATAATGGTACAATAATCTTATTTTATTGGTAGGTTATATGATAATAATATCCAGAAATATTTTCCACAAATTACAGTAGCTTCTCTTGAAGAACTTTGTCAAAAAAAAATTTCCTACTGGTTTCAAAAACTAGTAACATAAATTATTTTTTATTTCCTATGAAAAAGAAATTAAATAATTGTTACAATGATAATTATTTTATAACTTATAAGGTATGTCAACATGCTAATAAAATTGATAATCGATTGTGTGTATTGAGTAACCCACCATCCAAAATGGTTAAATCTTATAATGTATATGTGGTGAATGTTTTTTTTGTTTTTATACACATTCATATAAGGAATGAAAAAACAATGAATAGTTGTGTTTTCTTGAGAGGATCTAATCATAGAGAAACTGATGTTGAATTTTAAAGCATGCTGGAAAATATCATTGAACTGTGTTATCTGGGACAACATTATATAATGATGTTGAAATATCAGTGGTTGTATACTAAGAGAGGCTTGCAAGTTAATCTAATCCATGGAATCAATGATATTAAATATAAAAGACTTATTGTGGTAAATGAACCAATTTTATTGGATCATCAGGAACCTCAAATTTATTATGAAAGTTTTTGAGCTACTTCAAGAGAGTTAGGTGATTAGTGGAGCATAATAAAAATTAAATCTCAAGAGAATCAATTTACTGATAGTGAATGTGGTTCTACTGAAGTGTAAGGAATTGAAATTTTTCAAGAGACTACTCTGAATCCATATTTTTCACGAAGAGATACAAATATCATTGATGACACCCCATAGTAAAGGGATGATGGTAATGATTATGTTAATGATGTTAGAACTGAATTTGGAATGATAATATATGATGAAACAGAAACAACTATGGAAATTGATGATGTTGAAGAGGAAGATGAATACATTGACATTGAAAGTTATAAAGATGAGGATGAAGATTAACATTAAATTAGTTAAATTCTAGTTATAATAATATATAATATATATCTATATATAATAGTTGTGTTCAACTGTTTTCTAACAACAATCATTTTGTTTTTTAAATGGATGAGGATTTGTATCGTTTGTTATAGGTGGTTGATCTACCTTTGTATGAGTAGAAGGTTGGATCATCCGACCCTCAGATAGCTGGCGATTCATGGGGCACTCAGAGGGGAATTATCTTTCCTGACTTATGATTCCCGACCCTATCCCCAAATGTCGTCTATATCTTTGGTTTGATCTATGCACGTAGAGGTATGTTTACCTTTTTTATTTTAGTTAGCTTTAATTTATTTATTTATAATCAAATTTTTTGATTAATTTTTTTCAAATCTTTACGCATATAGTTGTTTGATAGAGTTGTTTTATATTATTCAATTATTTTCCTAATTCATGGGTGTCATGGGATCATATTCTCTTTGATTTACAACACGACATGTTTGAGCATTGACTGGTACGTAAATAAAGAATATTTATTTGAAATTATTTTAATTAATAACATGATATAATAAATTTTTTGTAGGGTTTATGGTATCTCATTGATGAGAGCATGTATGAGGCTATCTAGAAATCATGGTAGGAATTTATGCGTCCGCGTTGTACTCTATGTTTGTACAATTTAAACAGGAAAGAAATGGAGAGAGTAAGAGTGATAGAGATTGATGAGACAAGTCACGTCCAATTACCAAATTATATTTCATCTCAGGTTTGGGATAGATTATAAACACAATGTTTGGGTAGGAAGTTTCAAAGTAAATCTTTACAAGGTCAAAAAATAGGGGGAGATAGGAGGTGACACATCATGCCGATAGTTTTGCATTCAGTATGCATTAGGAGCATATGGTAAGTACATTTTTTTAAAAAAATTATATATAACTTTAAATTTAAATGGTTTATTTTACTTTTATATAAGTACTCACACAACCCGATATTATGGAGTACGACATTTATAAGAGTATGTAATGTGATCCAGCCACTAGAGAGATTACAGGTTCTCGCAAGTGTCATATTGTGGTTAGTATAATTTCTTTTTGAGTTTTAAATTTAACTATAAATAATATGTTAACTATTTTAATTTTAAATTGCAATTGAAGGAGTCATATGAGGACACAATATCTTAGACACATGGTAAGATTTAGGACAAGACCAATGGTCAAACCAGTTCCCCCTGATTTGATGAGTCCGCATGGATGCAGGCGATTGAGTATGCCTTTGAGAATGGATGAGTTGTCAGTATCAGCTCTCAATTGACCCCTGGGGGTTTTTATGGAACATTTGCGATGTCGGAGTCTAGATTGAGGGAAGATTACATGGAGTCATCATTATCTCATACACAATATGAGGAGCAGTTGAGAGCTCGGAGTGAGCTTATAGAGACTATGCATAGAGAGCAAGGGAAAATCCGTCAGTGGCAGCAGCAGTAGGGGGAAGTGTTCCTACGATAGCAGTAGCAGGAGATGCAAGATGAGATGCATCGATGGCGGCATAAGTAGGAGAAGGAATATATGGAGTACATGTGATTCCCGACTCGCAATTTAGGGGTGGAGTTCCATCAACCATGTCTTCAAGCTCCTCCAGATGAACCTCCCCCTCAGTGATGTATTTTTATTTTAGAATGAAACATTTGAATATTTTTTTTAATATGACTATTTAATGTTTTAAATAGAGTGACATTATAATATCTTGAATATTACAGTTTTTTTATTTATTTAATTTTTTATTATATTTTTTATTTTATAAATTATTTTATATTTTTATATTTTTGTGAATAATCAGGTTTTTATGATATTAATAATATTAATATTATTATTTCATTAATATTAATAATAATTTTATATTACCATTTAATTATTTTATAATTAATTTTATTTTACAAATATTATTATTATTATTTTAGTTATATTAATGTTATATTATTAATATTATTAGTATTATTTTATAAATAATATTAGTGTACTAATATTAATATTATGATTTAATTTATATTAGTATTATATTATTATTAATATCATTTTTTCAACTATTTCAGATGGTTCCATCGTAAAAGAGATTTTTTTTCTACATTACTTCAGACGGTCCATCATAAATTCTAATTGTGACAGTCCATTACAAGAAGTTAAAAATTGGAAAAACTATTTTTGATGGGTACTAACCCATCGAGATAGAGGTTTTTAAAAAAAAATTGAACCTTTTTATAATAGTGCTACTTGCCTTCACAAATAATAACTTTTTGTGACAGACCATCGCAAATGGTAATATTTGTGACACCCTTTTCTGAAACATGCTATTTGCAACAAGACCCCATCACAAAAGAGCATTTGTGACGGGAACCCATCACAAATGGTCCATCGCAAAATTTTATTTTTCAGTAGTGTTTGAGTGGAATTAATTTAAACTAATTTGGATGATATTTATTTTTTTAAAGTCTATTTATGGTTAATAAATACCTCAAACCCCATTATATTTTTTAATTTTTAGGTATGTTGAGCTTTTATGTTATAACTTTAACAACTGTCATTATTTTATCTATACTACTGTAAATATTTTTTTTACCGCAATAAAATTTTAATAACTAAAATAAAATGACATTACAACATAATTAGGAACTTATGATACCAAATATGAAATCAATTTTACCAGATTCAATTCAAAGAATTGGGAAATTTATATTTAAAATTAATCACATCAACACAACGAAGAAGAAGGTTTTAAAAACTTTTTTCTATTTTCATATAAAATTTAAATTTCAAATTGATTCCAATGATCTAAATTAGTTTTATTTATGAATAATTTAACTAATTATACTTAAATAAAAAAATTAAATATAGTTTAACAATATAAATTAATATGATGAAAAAACATTTTTCAATTAAAATTTAGTATTTTTTACTATTCATCAACAAATGAAACTTCTCCAAAAAAACCAAAATTTCACCCTAGGATAATTTAGATATCCCAATTAAAAAAAGAATTTTATTTTATTAAAATAAATTCATAAATGTGTCAAAATTAGGATTTAAATTCAGTTTACCGTCAAAATATAGTAAAATTGTCTTTTAGAAAAATATAGCTTTCATACTTAAAATTGAATTTATTTTTAACTTAATCCAATAAAACATATTTTATAAATTTAAACTCATTTTATGGGATATAAAACATATAAATTTCCTTAATATATTTTACTAATAGTTATTAATTTAATTAATTAATTTACAATTTTATTAAAGAATAAAATAGTTTTTTTATAAAAATATTTCTATTATAATCAATTGGTTTTTATTTTAATTTATAATAAATTTTTAACAAATTAATTAATTTTATAAACATGATTAAAATAAATTTTCATAATTCAGTAAATATCATACATTACCGCCATTACAACGGCTAGGTGATAACTATCACATTAAAATAATAATTTTTGTTTGTTTGTTTAAACTTGACGTGGTGTATCTTGTATAATATTAAACATTGTGTTTCATATTAAAAATATTGGGATGTTACATTCTATCCCCCTTTAATAAATTTCTTCCTCGTAATTTTAACTTGGGATTGACAAGTTATTGGTTTGAATTTTTCATAATAACAGTGTTGAAATCCCACATCGTAAAAAGGGTCAATAAAATTTCCACATGAAAAGTGTGAAAGGAAAGTATGAAGGTCACCTTAGATAACACATACTATTTTTTCATGTGGGAAAACATGTAAATAGAATATAATTATAACTATCTAGTTTTGATGGAGGTTGATATATTACATGTCTATTTGAATGTTAACTATCACAAAACCGTAAATCTATAACTGGTTAAAAGGCCATTTATTTCCCATTATGAAAAGAAATAAGATTATTTTTTTGTTTCAAAATCCATTTTCCTAGATTTGAGTAATTCCTTTACTACCTAAACTAATAACATGATGAAATATACTTACACTACATATAGATTTACATCCTCATATTTTCATCAAAGGATGACTATTCACAATGAATTTTCATACTTGAAACATCATATTCAACTTCTATATATCAAAAAATAAACAAAAGTATAAATATATATTGATAATTTATTTATTAATTAACAAAAACCAAAAACTCTAGTATAATATAACATAATTCTCTAAAAATAAAAAACCTTTACATCACAAAAAGCAATATAAATCAAAAAATTCAATAATAGTACCTAGATTTGAACATAGATCATTCAAAAAATAACTAACCTTAAAATTCCTCAGAATATTCTAGACTAAAAATGAAACCCAAAAATCATAAGGATTTTATCACATGGTATTCCTATATAAATTTAATATTTATCCTCTAATAATATCAATTACTCTTAAATTTTCATACTACAATGTAATTTCATTTATTACAAGATCATTTCAAGAAATAACATAAATCATTAAAAATTAAATATTATTCCAAAAGCTAATTCATCCGTTATTTCTCAAATATAATCCCATGGTATTCTATAATGTTCCCAAAATAGTAAAAATCTTCTGAAATAACAAAAATCACTTAATACTAAAATCAATTCCAAATCTAGTGGTTATAATTATAATAAAACATATGATTCCAAAATAAACTTAGTTTTCATTGATAAAATAATTTAACTAAAAAAATATCATACTAACCAGGACATCACGTGGGCTACTAGTAGGAGATGCACCCTTGTCGCCCTTCTGTTGTGGTTTTGATCCTTTCGGGCTTGCCGGATACGATGGGTTTTCACCCATCCAACGAGTTTTTATTTTCTAAAACTATACTAATATAATCCTTATAAAATTCTATAAATTTCACAAACATCATAAAAATTACCTTAATATAGTATAACCTCAGATTTTATCTCATGCATTTCATTTTTCATCCCAAAAAGTAAGATCCCATAATTACCTCAAAATCAGAGATCATATAAACCCGAAAGGTTATCCATAACATTAATCATTTATCCATAAAATAAAAAATAATTATTCCTTAATTAACCTTTAATTCAAAAAAATATTAATCATGGGGGTTACATATTCCTAAAACATCTATTAAGATATAAGAAAAAGTATCCAAAGAACTCCATTCAAATGAAACATCAAAATAGTAGCAGTTTTTTTAACATATGATCATCCTTAAATATGACACCACATCACGATTCTTGAATTCTTATATTTAGATACTGTATTCATTCAACATTATTCATAATCCATTAACCATTCTTTTTCATCTTATTTCATAATAATCTATTCATATAAATCAAAGATATGAATTTATATCCTCATGATTCATAAATATCAATCCAATCATGTTTCATACTTTATGAAGAAGAAAATAATTCATGCCTTAAATCAATATTTTAAGATATTCTTGATGTTTCATTTATCTTCTGACATATTATCCTACATTCAAAAATTAATTTTTCACATCACTTCTAGTATATCACTTTCTAGTAGAGTAAGAAGTGGTAATGTCTTCAAATAAAATGAAAAAGATTCCATGAGCCATAAAATTTTTGTAGGAATGAATTGGTGTTAGATAACTCAAACAATTTTTTAAAAGTGTTTTGAAAACTCATGAAGCTATCAAAATCATTTGAATAAGATTTTTCTATAATAGCGATGATCAAATCATCGGAGAGGGACAAGAATGTTGTAAGAGATATTTTCCCCCCATTTTGACAAACGATCATCAATCTATTGAAAAGAAAATCACTTAAAAATAAGAAATCAATTATTAAGGGAAAAAATACTCTATAAGGTAAATATAATATAATAAAAATTTAACAATACTGTAATCCTTTATCCCTCTTATATATCGATTGATTTATGTTTTTATCCAATACACCTAAATTACCATAAACCTTCATAATTATCAATATGATAATAACCCTTGTGTTTATATAAGATCTTTAACATATACTAAAATAACATCTTAACCACTAAATTTATCTAAACCCTTCTATGATACCAACTATAAGAAATCGGCCTTAAACATTACATATTCTAGTTATTTTAAACTTTAATTATATTTATTTTATTCTCAGAGATCTTTTAGGTTTAGGGTTTTAGAGAATTAGATAAAAACTCTTACATATTAACACATAAATTAAAAGTGCACACTTTAACTGATTATTAATTTTTTTCATAATACAAAACCTTTTAAAATAAAACATGGTATCTTTTCCTGATCAATCTATATGATTTTTTTCCTTTGATTTCATCCTTGAATTTATTCTACTTTAAATTCTATAAAAAACATTTAAAAACATGGGATGAGAATAAAAATATCGATAAGGGACATAAAACAAAGTAATTTTTACTAATATGAAAACCCACAAAAAATTTCTTTAACAACACCTTTTTGTCCCAAAAAGGAATCATTATTTAAAAAAGATCACTATCTTACCTTTTGAAAATAAAACTATTTTCATAAAAACTCATAAAGAATCATATTAAAGAATATTATGTAACATGGGAAATGTTTTTCCATACCACTATTAAAAATATTATAGATTTCTATGATAAACATGGAGTAATCGTCATAGTTACATTTAGAATAATCACCAAAACATTATTCCTATAATCTATTAAAATAAATCTAATTTTTTAACTCTATCCTATTACTAGATGAATTGGAGAGAAATAACAGGCTCAACCTCCCCCAGCTTATCACAAAACCACCCATTCTCATAAATAATTTCCAAGAATCATAACATAATCATAACACATAAAGCTTCCATAAAAGAAACATTCTTGAAGAAAATAAATAATCCATTTTGAAATAGCTTTTCATTTTTACTAAGTCACGCAATCATAAATAAAAATATTTTATATTAAAAATATTAAACTTGTAAAGAATGACTCAAAACATTAAGGATATGTGAATGTAGGAAAAATTTTTCATGTTGCATAAGTTAGAAAACATTTCTCCTGACTTTTGTAAAAAATAGTTGAAAGAGTAACTTTAAAAGTGTTTTTTTTAAAGAAATTCCCTTATATAAAACCTAAAAAATGTCCCCCCTTTTTAAATCATTTGAGATAAACTTTAAAATTAAATTTTTTAAACATTAATGTCCATATAAATACTTTATAATGAATAATTTTCAAAAACATATACATTAAGAGAAAAAATTACAAAAAAAATATTTAAAATGTTTAAAATGATGTTTTTAGTTAAAAGGCCCATTAAAATATAATATCATTAAAGTGAGTATTAATCAAATAAATTTATTATGTTTATCCACTGTAAATACCCATAAAAATGTATATTTATAACATAATAAAATAATAATTCATTTCACACATAATCTTATCAATAAATTATCAATGTAGTTTATGTTTAACGCAAATAATGGAAATTGGGTTAATAAATCCCATAAAAATATCAGATATTTTAAGTGAACATAAATCAAAATAATAGATTTTGTATATTTATTTTAAATCCACATAACACAAGTGGAAATAAAAAAATAATAAAATCCAAATTCATATTACACATAATATTAGAAATAAATTATCAAAGAAGTTGAAGTTTAACACCAATAATGAAAATAGGGTAAATAATTCCCTTAAAAATATCTTATCTTTGAAGTGAGTATAAATAAAAACAATAGATTATGTATATTCACTGTAAATCAACATAAATAAGTGGAAATAAAAAATAAGGAAAAAAATCATTTTATACATAATCTTTGAAAGAAATTATCAAATAAGTTTATGTTTAACCCAAATAATGTAAATTGGGTTAAGAATTACCTTCCAAATAACATATCCTTGAAGTGAGTATAAATCAAAATAATAGGTTATATATTTTATATGAAAATAAACATAAAAAATAGGGAATATAATATAAAAAATTAAAAAATAATTTCACACAAAATATTAGAAATATATTATCAAATAATTTTATGTTTAACCGAATGAATGGAAATTAGGTTAATAATTCTCTTACCTTATATTCGACTTCCTTAAAATGTGTTTAAACATCCTCTTGAATATCACTTCCATGAGAGACCCTTCAGGACCTTGGATTTCTTCTTTTGGTAATACCAATAACATGTGGGCATGGGGAGAGTTAGGAGAAGAGGGTTCGATATATATTTTAGGTGCTACAAGTCTTGTGAGTAAAAATGTGGTGGTTATGGGTGGTATTTATACTTGAGGAGAGGTGGGTTTAAGTGATTAGATAATGATAATTTTATGTTTAATACTCAAGCACATTCGGGTGGAATTAATTTCCATTAATTTAGTAGATAATAAATTTTTTAAATTATGGTTTATATTGATAAATACCTCAAGAACCCATTAAATTTTTAAATTTTTAGCTATATTAATATTTTACCTTTTAAATTTATCCCTTTTTATTATTTTACCTATACTGTGGTAAATAGTTTTCATTCACCATGGTTTCTTTTTTATTCCAAAAAATAAAATTTAACTTAAAAATTAATTTTTGAACTTTTTGTTAAAAATATTTAATCCATTTTACTAAGATATTTTCATGGAATTTTAAAATTCATATTTTAAATTAATCTCACAAACAAAATAAAAAAGAAGGTTTTAAATGTGAAAAGTTTAAAACTTTAAAATGTTTTAATATCTAATTTCAATGTGAAATTGATACCAAAGAAATAAAATGGTTTTATTGATGTATAATAACAGTAATTATATTTTAAAACTAATTTAAAATGTAATTTAACTATATAAATAAAGTATATTAGAAATTGGTTTTCAATTAAAATTTAGTATTTTTCACTATTCAACAAAATAGGAAACATCTCCAAAAAATAAAATAAAAATCATAGTAAACTAATTTTCTTATTCCATTTTCAAAAAAGAAGTTGTTTTAAAAATAAATTTTTAAAGGTCTCAAAAAAATATATAAAATAGGTGCACCATCAAATGGAGAAAAAAATTTATTTTACAAAAAATATTACTTTTTATTCTCATAGTTGAATTTATTCTTATCTTAATACTATAATACATTTTTTAATGAATTTAAAATAATTTTATTTGAGATAAAACATATAAATTTCATTAATATATTTTAATAATAGTTATTAGGTTAATTTATTAATATTAAATTTCATTATGAACATAAAATAGTTTTTTATAAAAAGTTATCTTTTATATTCAATTGGTTTTTATTTTCACTTCTAATTAATTGGTAACCAATTAATTCATATTATAAAAAATATTAAAATATATTTTCATAATTTTTTTAATATCATTAATTCCCTCAATTATAATGTCTAGGTGATAACTTTTACATTTAAATAATAATATTTTGTTGTTTCTTTAAGATTGATGTGGTGTATCTTTCTTTAGAATTGAACATAGTTTTCCCTTTTCCAAATCATAGGATGTTATAAATAACATGTGATATTATTTTAAATATTATCCAATAATTCATTCAGATAATTAATCCACTCTTCATGCTTCAATTCATCTTATACATTCCTTGTAAAAACTTAACAAATCAATGGGGTGTGTGATATTTGATCCAATAGTCTTATAGTTTATACCAATTGACTATGATCAGTAATGATGTTTTGGACATCCGAATTATTTATAAACATTTGATATAATAAATTTGTTTGTTATTCATCACTTGATATAGTATAATTAGAATTATCTACATTCTCATCATTCATATATTTTACACTTCTTGATATTCATTCTTTATGTTTAGTCAATTCTTCATCTTTTCCATTCACTTTATAAAGTGTTTCTTATTATTTACATCCATTATATGAGTGATGAATCACACTTTCATTAGAATTATCAATAAAAAATTTTATAATTTATTGTATCATTGATATCCTCTCTTATTTTATGGTTATCTAAGTAAAATATCTTCAAGTCTTCTTTGGTCAAACTTTCTCATATTTGAACCCTTAACTTTAGTGACATAATAGATACCAAATATGTATAGGTAATTCAAACTTTAAAACTTTTATAATACACATAATAAGGATACATATAAAATTTGTAATGATATAGACATCAACCTTGAATGTATATCATTGTCCAAAACTCTTTTATCCACAAGAAATGAGAAGTACCATATTCCACCAACATTGTTTAATAGATCTCAATAAAGCTTAGATTATTACTTTTAGCAACACTGTTTTTTTATGAGGTAAGTGGTGGATGGTTGCGCCCAAATTTACCCTACGGGTAAAAGCGATCGATGTAGTACATGTAGTGGTCGAGTCCACAGGGACCGAAGAAGTAACCTTGAGACGCTATGATTTGGTAAAGGATTGCTATGAAGTAGCCAACTTTGGTTTTGATTTTGGATGGTTTAAATAACACTAAGACACCTACGTGAATTCAATTTAATGAAAATGGGTTGATCTAGGATTATGCTCGGGGTGGATTGAATGAATTTTACTTCTTTAAACAATTTTGGTTTTATTAATTCTTGATGAATCCATTCTTCAAAAATAACACTACCTTCATCATTTTCTGGTTTGGTGCTTACTAAACACAATTAATAATCCCCTATACACTTAGAGAACCAAATTCATGATCTCTCCGAGGTATATGGTCATTTAGTAATTGAATTTATTTTTCTCAAACACAGTAAAGATGAAGAGTAGAAATAACTGAAGAATGGATGTCTTAAATTAATTATGCATTTAACAACAATTCGTTCATAAAATTACATTCAATCCAGACTTTGCATCCTCCTAAGATCAACCCATTAAAGGATTAGCCCTCCATCTATGGTATACTCTCAATGGTGGGCGGAAGATGGCTAACAAGAATTGGATTGAAGAAATTAAAACCGCGGAAATAACGAGCACTCCTCCGTGTGTGTGAATGAAATTCACACCTATGTGTGAACTAATTCACAAAAACACAGAGAT
Source organism: Viscum album (assembly GCA_963277665.1). Taxonomy (NCBI): domain Eukaryota; kingdom Viridiplantae; phylum Streptophyta; class Magnoliopsida; order Santalales; family Viscaceae; genus Viscum; species Viscum album. The sequence goes on along the minus strand of OY728121.1, from coordinate 1,626,225,914 downwards.
ATCACTGTGCTTTGTAATTATAAAGTTTTAATAAATGAAATGTAAAATATATAAGAGAATAAGTTGATTAAGAACATAAAGATACAAAAAAAACTTACATGGAAATGGAAAACATTACAAAGGAAGTTTGGAAGCAAAACATTACAATGAAACAAAGCATCCAAGATGATAAGAAAATTTTCCACACCCATTCCCTTCACCACCAGCTCCTTATATAGGCATATTATGAGCCTTAGGTACATCCCCAAACAATTAATTCACCCCCCAACAATTAATAGAGTCAAATGGAGGGTGAATAATCAAAAGGAAATTGATGTTTTGAATTTGACCCGGAAAACTGTCCAGATTCGTCCACCACATTGACGTGTGAATTCAAAATTTAATAAAGCCGAATCCGGAGGAGCTGTAGAAGAGGAATATCTTCTTCCCTCTGTCCTCTATGAGCTGTAACAATTTCAGGAAATTTCTCTCAGCCGTTTGGATGTTATAGTCTAAATGGTGGGACGGATTTTTGAGCATTAATGTCATGTCCACCATTTAAATCTCAACTTCATATCCATTTGTCATCATGATAACTTCAGAATTAGCTCCATAAATAGTTGAATAACATGATCCTCATATTTTTATCTTTCTACTGTATAAATTTGAGCTTCTTTGGGCTTGGTGTCTGGGCCCCACATTTGTTTGATGGGCCTTAGGCCAATTATGCTTTTTCCAGCATGTTTCTGGCTTCAGGCGCAAAATTCTCCATCTTCCATTGGGATTCATCCATCGGACCTAAAAGATAAAATGTTCCAAACAAAGTGATCAATCATATCCCAAAATTTCAAATTAAAATGATGAATATTGTAATTTCCACAACAAAATTATTGAGTGGGCCCAAATTGACATTTTAAGCATGAATTTCACAATGATGGGAAATGAAGTTCAATTTCTGAATTGGAATAAAATTGATGTTTATGAACATTTAAAAACATTAATATTAATATCTTAACAATGAATATTAGCCACTTTCAGTGACTAATCACACCCCCCAACTTGAGTTTTGCTAGTCCCGAGAAAAATAAATTACAAATATAAAATCCAAATCTCCTTTTCCAAAAACATTTAAATACACATTACTCACCCAAATATATAATACCAAAAAAAATATGAAAACCCATCAAAATAATTTAAAACAAGATAGGTCCATAAGCATATCTCAAGCCCAAGCCCATTCCTTTGTTCAAATTCATTGCCACATTTCATCCAATTCCAATTAAGCATGATAAAGTGTTGTGCATCATAAAAGATATGGGGCCCATTTTATTGTTCAAGGGGAAAAAAATGGAAGCGCTAGGTGGGAATCACATTAAACCTTAAGATGAGTATCCCTTTTTTTTAACCACAATAGATATGAAAAGACTAACTCTGGGCAAGACAACTATGGAGTCACGATCCCCAAGTGCTGGACGCCACACATATTGTCAATTTCATGCTCTACAATAGAGATATAAAGCCTAACTCTGGGAAAGACAACTATGGAGTCACGATCCCCAAGTGTCGGACGCCACGCATTTGGACAAAACATTGCTCTATGTGGTCTTTTTTTGTTTTTTGTTTTGTTTTTTTTTTGTTTTTTTTTTGGATACTCAAATTAAACTAAAAGTGACCCCAGAACCCTATGCTATAATGAAAGGGACCCAAGAACTCAAATTTACACCCACAATCCAAAAGACGTGCATTGTGGCATTTTTATTAAGAGGATGAAAATGTAAACTTTGAAAAATCACATCGGACAACCGCACTTTCCAAAAAATATTCTCATGAACTTAAACTTGCATTAAAATCAGAATCAAGGCATGCAAAATTTATTTGATATCCAATTTTAGAGTTTGCAATGTGTCTTTATCATGTTTATGGTTAATGGATTTTTTTTTTTTTTGCATGTTCTTATTCAAAATAAAAATCATTTTTTATCCCCCCCCCCAACTTAGAATAACACTGTCCCCAATGTTTAAAGAGAAAAAAAAATTAGAAGGGGGTAGGAGAGGAGTTCAAAGATAAAATTGAGAATGAAAAACATGGAACAAATTCACCTGGTTTTTAAAGTTGAGTTTCATGATGCGCCAAATTACTCCTTTGATCTCTTTGGGGATGCAGGCACCTCCTTGATTAAACATGTATCACCCAAAATAGTTCCTGAACCATAAAAAGAAGGAAAAAGTAGACAAAACAAACAACACAATGATTTATTTAATTCCAAGTATCATCATTTTCATATATTTTTTTTAAATCAAACTAATGATACATTGTCTTCTTTTAAATTTCTGGGTAAGGTATTACTCAAAGATCACACTGCGTGACACGGATGAATACAGTGCTCCCCTTTCATACCCATCCATACTCATAAAAGAAGAACAGGTCAAGAGTCTAATAATTTTTTTTTAAACCTACAAAAACATAACTAAAATAAACTAATGATACATTGTCTTCTTTAAATTTCTGGGTAAGGTATTACTCAGGGATCACACCGCGTGACATGGATGAATACGGTGCTCCCTTTTCATACCCATCCTTACTCATAAAAGAAGAACAGGTCAACAGTCTATATAAAAAAAAGTAACAAAATTAAGCAGAAGGAAACAAAAGATGATTCCCAGTGATTGGAAACATGAAAACCACGGGTTGCCTCCCGTGCAGCGCTTTTGTTTAACGTCGTTAGCCCGACTTGTACCCTAAATCTATCAATTTTTCTCTGGTTCATATGTTGGATCAGTTAACTCCTCCTTGGTTTCTTGTTTATTGAATGATTCAATGAATGGTTTTAACCGATGACCATTGACTTTGAAGACATGACCACTTGTGGGATCCTGAATCTCTATTGCCCCATGAGGGTACACATGATGCACTAGGTATGGACCAGAACATCTGGACTTTAGCTTTCCTGGGTGTAGATGAAGTTTTGAACTATACAAGAGCACAAATTTTCCCAGTTCAAAGTGTTTGACTTTGAGATTCCTATATTGGTAGGCTTGAACTTTAGATTTATTGATCCTTGAATTTTCATAAGCCTCCATCCTAAGTTCCTAGAGTTCATTAAGATCTAATTTCCTTTTTGTTTCAGCCAAAGAAATGTCAAAGTTTATTTTTTTTATTGCCCAAAAGGCCTTATGCTAAATTTCAACAGGTAAATGACATGCTTTTCCATAAACCAATCTATACGGTGACATGCCTAGGATAGTTTTGAAAGCAGTTCGATATGCCCAAAGGGCATCTAAGAGTTTCTCGGTCCAATCTTTCCTAGAGGGATTGACAGTTTTTTCAAGAATTTGTTTAATTTCTCTATTTGCCAACTCAGCTTGACTGTTGGTTTGAGGATGGTATGCAGTGGAAACTTTATGAGTAATACCATACTTAGACATGAGTGAAGAGATTGGGCGGTTGCAGAAATGTGTTCCACGATCACTGATTATAGCCCTAGGAATTCCAAATCGAGAAAATATATGCTCTTTTAGAAATCGGATCACCACATGGTGGTCATTGGACTTGGTGGGAATGGCTTCAACCCATTTTGAGACATAATAAATAGCTAAGAGGATGTAGAGGTATCCCTTAGAGTTTGGAAAAGGCCCCATGAAATCAATTCCCCAACAATCAAATATTTCAATGACTAGAATGGGAGTGAGGGGCATTTGATTCCTTTTGGTAATGGATCCTAATTTCTGACACTGAGGACAACTTTTACAGAATTGGAAGGAATCCTTAGTAAGGTTAGGCCAGTAGAAACCACTTTGTAGGACCTTTGCAGTGGTTTTCTTTGTTGAAAAGTGGCCTCCACGTGCCTCTCCATGACAAAATTTTAGAATGGACTCTTTCTCAGACTCAGGAATACATCTCCTGATGATTTGATCTGGATAGAACTTGAAGAGGTAAGGATCATCAAAAACATAGTGTTTTACATCAGAAAGGAATTTCCTCTTAGCTTGGGTCCCCATGAATTTTGGAATGTCACCCGTCACCAAATGGTTTGCTATGTCAGCATACCAAGGGAAATCACTCACTGAATAGAGGTGCTCATCGGGAAATGAATCAGACACAGAGAGGTGGTGTGAGTTGTCTTTGAATTTCATCCTAGAGAGGTGATCAGATACAATATTTTCAACACCCTTTTTATCCTTAATGGTTAAATCGAACTCTTGAAGAAGAAGGACCCACCTAATCAATCTAGCCTTGGAATCTTGTTTTTGGAAAAGGTATTTTAGGGCTGAATGATCAGTGAAGACAATGATGGGTGATCCTAAGAGATAAGACCTGAATTTCTCTAAGGCAAAGACAACAGCAAGAAACTCTTTCTCAGTGGTGGTGTAGTTTATTTGTGCATCATTTAAAGATTTTCTTGCATAAGAAATGACATGTGGAGTTTTCTCACACCGTTGTCCTAAGACTGCTCCTACAGCGAAATCACTTGCATCACACATGAGCTCAAAAGGAAGTTTCCAATTTGTAGATTGCATGATAGTTGGAGATATAAGAGTTGACTTGAGTGTAGAGAATGATTCCTCACAGCTTTATGTCCATAAAAATGGAGCATCTTTTACCAATAGAGCACAAAGTGGTCGAGAAATAGAGCTGAAATTCCTAATGAACCTTCTATAAAAACCAGCATGTCCTAAGAAGGACCTCACTTCCTTAACAGTTTTAGGAGAGGGAAGGTGACGAATGATGTCAACCTTAGCTTTATCAACTTCAATCCCTCTACCAGATACCAGATGACCTAGAACAAGTCCTTCCCTTACCATGAAATGGCATTTTTCCCAATTTAGTATGAGATTCTTATCCTCGCACCTTGACAAAACCTTTTCAACATTTATAAGGCATCCCTCAAAAGTATCCCCAAAGATGGAGAAGTCATCCATGAAGACCTCTAAAAAATCCCCCACCATATCTGAGAATATTCCCATCATGTACCGTTGGAAGGTACCAGGGGCATTACATAACCCAAAGGGCATGCGTTTGAAGGCAAAAGTGCCAAATGGACAAGTGAAGGTTGTTTTTCCTTGATCCTCTAAGGAGACTTCGATTTGATTATACCCCGAGAATCCATCTAGGAAGCAATATAATTGATGACCCGCCACTCGCTCGAGGACTTGATCAATAAAGGGTAAGGGGAAATGGTCTTTCTTGGTACAAGAGTTGAGCTTCCTATAGTCAATACAAACTCTCCATCCACTACTGACCCTTTTTGGAAGCATCTCTCCATCCTTGTTGGTTACTACTGTGATTCCAGCCTTCTTTGGAACCACATGGATTGGGCTAACCCACTCACTCTCAGCTATAGGATAGATGATACCGGCTTTTAACAATTTCAAAAGTTCTTTTCTCACTACTTCCATGAGATTAGGATTGAGTCACCTCTGAGGTTGATGACATGGCTTTGACTCAGATTCAAGAAAAATTCTATGAGTCCCGATAAGTGGGCTAATCCCAGGGATATCAGATAGGGTCCATCCAATGTCTTTCTTGTGTCTCCTAAGAACATCTAGAAGCATCCTCTCATGATCGGCTTCAAGGGAGGAAGAAATGACAACAGGAAAGGATTGATTGTCCCCTAAGTAATCATAATTTAGTGATGAAGGTATGACTTTAAATTCAAGATCAGATTGGTGATGACTTTCCATGAATGGTTGAGACTTTGTATTGAACTTAGTTTCTTTGTTCAGATTTCTTGACAAAATTGGTTCCTTGTGAACAGAATTTTCATCCACTAAATTTTCTAGAGTAGTGTCATGAATGGATATGGACTCAATGTTATTGATTTCAACCATGGTATCATTGATTGGTGATTCAAGAAATTCATCAATAGAGCTGTCTGAAAGGGATTCAATCCAAGGAGGCAAATTTCCCTCATGTGAATAAAGAAAATCAATCTCTTCGTGACTTAACCATCCTTCGGTAACTCCTTGATGTTCATTGAGTTCATTATCAACACTACCAATCCAATTAACCTCATGTATCTCTTCATCATCCCCAATTTGAGAGTTTTCATTGTAGATGTTCAAGTCTAGACTCATGTTCCCAAAGGTGATGGTCATGTTCCCATTTCGGACTCGGATTACAGAGTTGATTGTTGCAAAGAAGGGACGACCAAGTATGATTGGGGTTTGCTCCCTAGGACATAAGCTTGGGTGATTGTCCAGAACAATGAAGTCAGCTGGGTAAATGAAATTTTCAACTTTTACCAAAACATCTTTTAAGATCCCCTTTGGAACTCGAACACTACGATCAGCAAGTTGAAGAGTGACAGATGTGGGTTGGAGTTATTCGAGCCCTAACTGACAGTACATGGCATAAGGAATGAGGTTCACACTAGCACCTAGATCACACAAGGCTTTGACAACTTTGTTCTCTCCTAGTTCAACATTTATGTAAGGGCATCCTGGGTCTTTCATCTTAGGAGGAATGGTCCCTTGAATGGTGGTACTCACATTAGCAGCCAAAAGGACTTGGTTTTTATGTGAAAATTTTCTTTTAAAACTGCACAAGTCCTTAAGATATTTTGAGTAGGAAGGTATGGTTTGGATGGCATCGAGAAGGGGAATGTTCAACTTGACTTGTGAGAAGATTTCCCTCAATGTTTCACTCAATTCAGGCTTGGTTTTCCCCCTCATGCGTTGAGGAAATGGTGCAGATTGTGGAGTCGTTTGATGAAGTGTTGTTTCATTCACATTATTATCAGTTTCTTCAGTTTGATATTGTATTTAATTTTAATTTTCATTATATTTTGAAGCTTCACATGGTTTCTGACTTATCTGTTCAGGTTTTTCAATTGATTTCCCACTTCTTAAAACTGTCACAGCCTTTAGTTGTTCGTGAGTTGTTTGAGTGAAACTTGTCTCTCCCCTTGATGTTTGTTGTGGAATGGCCTGTGTGGGAATGGGTGCCTTTCCAGTTTTTATGGTTTGAAGTTCTTGTTTAATGGATGAGAATTATGAGTTCATTTTGTCCATTTGTTTTCACAGTTGTTCTAGTAGGCTTTGTGGAACATTTTGGGTTGGTGATTGAGCTTGTGGGTTTATTCCAGGAGGATACTTTGGTTGCTGGACCGGTTGTGGTTGGAACTGATTATGAGGTTGAAAGTTTTGTTGAGGGTATGGGTTGATACATTGTTGTTGTGTTGGTTGTTGATTGTCCTTCCAACGAAAGCCCGGATGGTCGTTATACCTTGGATTGAAGGTGTTCGTGAATTGTGGCTTTTAAAAGTTCATTGCATTAACTTCTTCTGGTGGTCCTCCTAAAAGAACATCCTTGATGGAAGGAATGGTTGGACAATTATCAGTCTTATGGTCATTCTTGTCACAAATTGTACAAACAAGCTCAACAGTTTGGGTTTTCTGGACCTTCCTAAGATCAATCTCCTCAACATTCCTCGTGAGTGCAGCAAGTTTTTCTCTTAGGTTTTCTTCTTCTCCAAGATTGTACATTCCACCAGATTTGGGTGGCTTCTCATAGCATGGTGATGTTCCCCATGTTTGGTTTTGTTCAGCAAGATTTTCTAGATACTCTTAAGCATCATTTGGGGCTTTGTTTTTGAAGGTTCCATTACACATCATATCAATGAATTGTTTGTTTCCGGGACCCAACCCTTCATAGAAAATTCTCACTTGTTCTGGGATTAAGAAACCATGGTGTGGTACCATGTTTAATGTGTCCTTGAACCTTTCCCATGTTTCATAGAATGTTTCTCCCTCTCTTTCTAAAAAGTTTTGTATACTCTTTTTAAGTGCAATTGTTTTGTGATGGGGGAAGTATTTTTTATAAAATTCTCGTTGAAGTTGGTCCCAAGAGTGAATGGATGCTGGTCTCAAATTGTTTAACCAATTATTTGCTTGGTCTTTAAAGGAAAAAGGGAAAAGTCTCATTTTAGAAGATTCAATTGGATTTGGTGGGCACATGGTTTCGACAATGTCATTAAATTCTTTAACATGAAGTTAAGGCATCTCAGACTCCATCCCATGAAAGGTTGGAAGGTGGATCAAGACATGGGGTTTGAAAAGATATTGGGAATATCCTATGTTATCATGCCTAATGCATGAGGGTGAATTGGTCCAGGTTGGTGTGAGGCAGTCATTCATGGTCGGGTCTGCAACAATTCCCAAGTTAGGGTCATGCCCGTTATTTTGGTTCCCTCCCCGGTTTATGATTTGGTTTTGTGGGAGATTATCCATTTTATCGAACTCAACGTCTGAATTTGGAGTATTAGGAAGATTTGGATCTAAATGAAATAGACCTCTTTTAGTGCTTGACTCCCCATCCCTAGGAGTATCCACCCTAACTAATTTGTTTGAGTTATCGCGGGTGTAGGCGGACATGCGCCAAAGGAAAAAAAAGCGAGAAAGGGAAAAGATAAGAGAATTGGGATGAGAATAGAAGAATGGGGGTAAGAAAAGAAGGTTTTTGGTCTAAGGAACTTACTTGGTCCCCGGCAACGGCGCCAAAATTTGGTTGTGCCCAAATTTACCCTACGGGTAAAAGTGATCGATGTAGTACATGTAGGGGTCGAGTCCACAGGGACCGAAGAAGTAACCTTGAGACGCTATGATTTGGTGAAGGATGGGATATGAAGTAGCCAACTTTGGTTTTGATTTTGGATGGTTTAAATAACACTAATACACCTACGTGAATTCAATTTAATGAAAATGGGATGATCTAGGATTATTCTCGGGGTGGATTGAATGAATTTTACTTCTTTAAACAATTTTGGTTTTATTAATTCTTGATGAATCCATTCTTCAAAAATAACACTACCTTCATCATTTTCTGGTTTGGTGCTTACTAAACACAATTACTAATCCCCTATACACTTAGAGAACCAAATTCATGATCTCTCCGAGGTATATGGTCATTTAGTAATTGAATTTATTTTGCTCAAACACAGTAAAGATGAAGAGTATAAATAACTGAAGAATGGATGTCTTAAATTAATTATCCATTTAACAACAATTCGTTCATAAAATAACATTCAATCCAGCCTTTGCATCCTCCTAAGATCAACCCATTAAGGGTTTAGACCTCCATTGATGGTATACTCTCAATGGTGGGCGGAATATGGCTAACAAGAATTGGATTGAAGAAATTAAAACCGCGGAAATAACGAGCACTCCTCCGTGTGTGTGAATGAAATTCACACCTATGTGTGAACTAATTCACAAAAACACAGAGATATCACTGTGCTTTGTGATTATAAAGTTTTAATAAATTAAATGGAAAATATATAAGAGAAGAAGTTGATTAATAACATAAAGATACAAAAAAAACTTACATGGAAATGGAAAACATTGCAAAGGAAATTTGGAAGCAAAACATTACAATGAAACAAAGCATCCAAGATGATAAGAAAATTTTCCACACCCATTCCCTTCACCACCAGCTCCTTATATAGGCATATTAGGAGCCTTAGGTACATCCCCCAACAATTAATTCACCCCCCAACAATTAATAGAGTCAAATGGAGGGTGAATAATCAAAAGGAAATTGATGTTTTGAATTTGACCCGGAAAACTGTCCAGATTCGTCCACCACATTGACGTGTGAATTAGAAATTGAATAAGGCCTAATCCGGAGGTTTAGTAGAATATAAATATCTTTGTCCCTCTGTCCTCTATGATCTGTAAAAATTTCAGGAAATTTCGCTCATCCGTTTGGAAGTTATAGTCGAAATGGTGGGACGGATTTTTGAGCATTAATGTCATGTCCACCATTTAAATCTCAACTTCAGATCCATTTATCATCATGATAACTTCAGAATTAGCTCCAGCCACAGTTGAATAAAATTATCCTCATATTTTTATATTTCTACTGTATAAATTTGAGCTTCATTGGGCTTGGTTTCTGGGCCCCAAATTTGTTTGATGGGCCTTAGGCCCATTATGCTTTTTCCAGCATGTTTCTGCCTTCAGGCGCAAAATTCTCCATCTTCCTTTGGGATTCATCCATCGGACCTAAAAGATAAAATGTTCCAAACAAAGTGATAAATCATATACCAAAATTTCAAATTAAAATGATGAATATTGTAATTTCCACAAGCAAATTATTGAGTGGGCCCAAATTGACATTTTAAGCATGAATTGCACAATGATGGGAAATAAAGTTCAATTTCTGAATTGGAATAAAATTGATGTTTATGAACATTTAAACACATTAATATTAAGATCTTAACAATTAATATTAGCCACTTTTAGTGACTAATCAGTGGACTATGCTCATGATGAATCTTTTACTTCCACAAATAATCTTCAAACTTTTAACTTCTATATTCCACTCCATTATCCAAAAAGAAAAGTAATAACTATATTACTTTTCTATACTTTTCTAAATACTCTTGAACCTCTTCAATTAATTTGACTTATTCTTCATGAACATTATGAAAATAATTTGATTAAATAAATCAATTAATGAGAAAAATTATTTATCATTATCTACTAATTTCAACCTCATCAATTGATAAATATTTGAATAGAAAAGTTCTAAGGGATGAATTATTTTGATCTTTTCTCTTTTTATGTAATGAATTCACAATCTTCCCATTTTGGAATTTATTTAATTAACATTTATTATATTAATTAAAAATGGTAATATCAAGAAAAAATTATATCTTATAGTCAAATTTTACATGATATTTTTTATAAGGTATCTAATTCATCGATGTCAATGCTATATTTTATCCCTTATGCTCAAGTAACGAGAATTTTCATAATCTCCCACTTGAAATAGATTGCTTTTTCTATATTTTCCTTGAGTCATAACATTCCCATACTTCAATATATCCACTACACATACATATTTATAAAATATAAATTCATTTAATTTATCACATAGTTGATGAATGCTTAGGATTTTTTTTACATCATCCAAAAAGAGAGTACCGTTGCACTTAAAGTTATCTTCTCTAATATTTTTAAGAACAAATAATTTTAGTTTAATAATTTCATTATATATAAATATGATTGATTCATTCCTAAAATTCAAAAATATTTTAAATAATTATATTTCACTGTTAATATGAGATGAGAACCCATTCTCAAGTATCCAAGGGATATTATTTTAAGAAAATTCCAATGAAACTTCCACCATGAGAAATTTGTCCAATCATTTTTATTTTTTCATCAAAAATACTTAATAATTTTTCATACTCAATTATTTTGTAAAATGGTTAGTAATTTCCTATCCAAGTGACTTCATGATCACATATTCTATAGAATAATTTAAAAAATGAAAGAGATTTTTCATTTGAACACCTAAATTTTTAGCTTCTTTGTTAACTATTCTTCTTTGAGTGGGTTGTATCCACCTCAATTCAAATATTTAAATACTTGTATAATAATTGAAATGTTATTTATTAAACAAAAAAATTTATTTCCATATTACAACGGACAAAAAAACACCAATAGTATCCAAAAATGAAAATATTCTAGCCAAAATTACTTGTTTTCTAGACAATCACACTTCCATTCTATCTCATTTTTACTAATGATATCAGAACATTTTTTAGAAGAAATTTTTTTTATAAAATATTTCCATTTATGTCAAAATTATTTCATAAATTTTATACCATTAAATTTAAATAGAATTTGGTATTTACGTTCCCATTACCATATTTTTTAGAATTATAGAATTCCCCTTATGGGGAAACATTCCTCTTTTTATTTATACTCATATTACTTTTAGTTTTATTCTACGTAACATCATGAATTCTTTCATCCATATAATTAGATACATGATAATTATATTTATCATCAATATTATTAGATATTTCACTAGTCTTCTTAATACCCATTAAATTTTAACAAATTTCATAAATAGTTTTTAGAAATCGAACTTGACCTTCTCCAATTGATCTTGAACCGTAAAAACTTTTTATAAGAAATAAAATGTTAATTTTAATTTACTTTAACATTATGCTTCATCACATGATTCAACTTAATGTTTTAAAAAAATGAGACACATTGACTTTCCACATTTTTAACCAACTAAAACTCTCTTTCTCCTTGGTCTTTATTGACCACATTTGGAACTTGAGAAACCTTAATTAATTTCTTATTTTCTTTATATAGTTTTGATCTTTTAATAATATATTACTTAAATTTATGATTCATCAAGAATTCGATGTCTATTTATTCATCATATTCAACACTACATAATAATTTCATCCTAGTTAATATGGATACACAGGCCTAGAGGTGGGTTAATTGACCTTTTAAAAATTTTGGAATATTTTAAAATAACGGATTTAACAGCACATACATATTCAATAATGATTAAAAATAATAGTGGGAAAAAATATTTGATAATTTTAACACCAAGAAAATATATAATAACAAATATAGTGGATTCATTTATAGAACAATATAGTTAATATCACATGAAATAATAATAATCAAGCACAGTGGATGATAAAAAAAATGTAATGCAATGGAAAATAAATCAATAAGTTTTTTATTGTTATTTTATTCAATGTGGACCTATATCTACTCTTCACTCCCCTCTTCACCTCAAGAGAAATAGTACTCACTAAAACCTTACTTTTGAAGGGGTAATAAACCTTTATAGACCTACTTTTTTCCCACCAAGATTAAAAACAAAATTCCATTATCTTTTATGGGTTTAGAAAACAACCAAGAATTTTATAGTTATCGAATGAACCTAATAGGCCTAAATTTTTAGTATGGTAGTCACAATCAAAATAAATACCTTTTTGTTAAGATGTATAACCAATACATGACTTAATTTTAGTTGGTAAAATCATAAACCTAAAACATATAACAAATAAATAATAAAATTATACAATAGTTAAACCCATAAAGAAATGTAAAAGGGAAGTTTAAAGAAAATGTATCTTTGATGAACTTCGATCACTTAAATAGTGGAAGATAAAATAGATGAATTTCCAATAAGATTGTATTAGATAATAAAAGTTCTAGTTTTAAAGCTTAATCAATATTCCATATCTTGAATTTCCTCTCTGGAATAAGCTCTAATTGTATCGTGTATTCTCGTCATGCAGTGTCATGCATGCGGTCATATAGTCCATTCAAAGACTTTTTCTTGGAAGCCTTCTCAGGGAACTGGGAGTCAGTGTCTCGATCAGACACAGAGATCTGAGGTAAGATAGAGATAGGTTACAGAAGATGGTAACTAGTAATCATCTGCACATGGAAGTCTTGGTAGGGATGGAGAGACCCAATAGTGGGTTCATTGGCTAGTAGTTGGTATAGCTCTAAGGAGAGGACAGGCCTCGGGTAGTCAGACAATAGGCCATGTGTATGTTTTTGAGATGTCAAGGTCCGAGTAGTCCTATGAGTCGATGATAGTTAGAGGTACACCTTTATCATGGAATGAACTTTTTTTATTAGCATGGAAGGTTTTAGTATATGAGGAGTACGTGTATTGTTTTTGAATTAACCAGAGTATGGTTAGTATGTTGGCTTTAATTATGATGTGTGATATATATATATATATATGAGGTTCATAGGCCTCAAGATTTAATGTGACCATTAGTATGATTCTTGGATAGTATTAGGTTTGTATGCATTGGTACTATAATGGGCAACATATATATATATGTGATGTGGGTTTATTTTGAGAATTTTTTCCATACAGGACATATAGTCATATGATGAGATGTGGGTATTATGAGTGTCGTTTATATCAGGGTTATGACATGGGATTCTGATGAGATGTGGGACTAGATGGGTGTCAGGTATTAAATTGGAATTAATTGATCACTGGATGATGTGAAATAATTATGGCACTTCATGGGAGGACTTGTATGTCTAAGGATAGTTGCTACAATTTGGTTTAGGAAGTGATAAGGTATGTAATTACTAAGGTGAGGAGAACCAATATGGAAATTGATTATGAATAATAAAAAGGGTAGATTGTATTGATCTAAATGGGATGGGTATGTTAGGTTCCATATCTTTTAAAAACTGGATAGCTTGGGGAGAAGCTATTTTGAAGTGGGGATATTGCAATCTCTCAGGTTTTTTGAGCGGGTTGAATTCCTTCACCTTAATGAATTTTTTAGTTTGGTGACGGTGGAAAACCATTCTTTTGGGATTTAGAACATAGTTATTATAGTTTTAATTCCCCAAGGAATTATTTTTAGATGAGTTTTAAGGCCTAGAAATTGACTTATGTTTTTGGATGAGTTTTGGGCACTTTGTGAACTAGAAACTCAATTTTTGGAAGTGCATATAGAAGAACATGATTTGATCAAATAGTGTGGCCTCCTAGGAGTAACTGCGTTTCCCACCTATTTCACTTCACATGTTTTGTTAAACCATGTGGGTGGGGGTGAACATTTTTTCATGATTTATGTAGTTTTTGAAAAATGTAATCTGCATGGGTTGCACACGCTTTGGAAACCCATGTGCCTAGTTGTGTCAAGCATTGTACTTGGGAAGTGAGCATCGCAATGTTAGTACAGGGTTACCCAAATAGAGATTCCAAACCATGAGGGTCATTTAAAAGTGTGAAATGAAAAAAATCCCTCATTTCTCCTCCATTTCATGAACCATGTAGGGGGATCTCTTCTATTCTTCTCCCGCCTAGTATTTTGCCTCCTCTCCTCATTAGAGCTTCAAATAAATCTCTATCAGGTGCATTGGAAGAATATATGTAAGGACTTTAATCCTATTTCTTCATTTTCTTGTTTATCTCACTATACCGTATGTTAAATATATATGATCTATTTTCCCATATTTTCAGGGTGTTTTCCTAAAACATTGATTCTTCATGTTTCAGATCTAGTTAGAGGCTGATATTCAATGAGAGAGTGACTATGTGTATAAGGTAGGTGGTTCCTATATTTATCCTTAATTTTATGACTATTTGGGGTGAGTACCTAATCATTCATGTTGGGTTGACCGATTGAGACACTAATTAATTAATTCTAGCCACTAAATTTATCAAATGATGTTATAGTATGTTATTGGGTATTCCACAAACTATTTACAAATTCTATATTGTGTAAGGGGTTTGTGATGAACTAGTCAGGTTTGGTCAGTTTTCTATTTTAAATTAATTAAATTTTTATATGTTTTAATTGGTTCTATGGTAACATGTGGGGAATAGGCTAGATTCACATGGGTGATGTTGATCATAGGGACAAAGGTGATATGGTCATCAGGCTGAGGGTGTATCCTGATATATATGGGGTGTTGATGATCATCATGATTGAGGTGATGAGATCATTTTTATGAGGTAATGGCCATGGGTATTGAGATGGTGTTGACCATTGGGATTTAATCGATATTGTCATAGGGAAATGAGGTGTTAGATGATGTGGTTTATGTATTGATGGTGATTGTTGCTCACTTTTGTTGGTAGAAAATCTGTTGGAGTCATATGTGCACAGATATGACTTGATAGAGATGGTGTTGGCCACTCATTTTGGCTCTAGGGCTCTGTATGTATTGTGTCTTAGGCAATGGTGTCAACCATGAGTGACGTTGGAGGTGATCACTTTAGAAAGCCATGGTGGATTGTGATGGACCATCAGGAGATGGTTTTCTTACCATTGGATGGGGGATGAGTCTCATGGTTAAAATTGAGGTTGATGGGATGGGATAATTGGATGATAGATATCATTATTCCTTGGGACATCAGTTGTTGAGTCAATGGTGAATTATTATCTGGATGATGGACATCATTGTACCTCATGGTGTCAGGATATTGAGATAATATAGACATATTGAGTGGAGGTCTAATGTACTGGGGATAAATTGATTGGGCATGTTGTCAGAATTTTGAATACTTGAATAGTTTCATGGGAGGTTTTATATAGTATGAGGTGACAATGATATGTTTATGGGAGTGTCTTGATGGAACTATAGGTATCATTATACATCCGGGGATGCATGGACACTAAGACATGGGTCCTTACTACTATATATATATACATGAAAACATGTATTGTATTACATATATATATTTATGGGAATGTGTTCAGAGATATATCGTCATTAGATGAGTTAGTAAACGCTTTCCTATGGCTATTGAGAATAAGGAAATAGAGCTAAATATTAAATGTTTATGTGTTTCCTTTAACTATGTTTTAAATACACCTGCACAATTATGGATGTAAAATAGTCACATGTTGGTGGTGGCCTATAGAGTTCATACTCACACCCTAAATGGGCCCCTCGGGATGCATGTAGACATTATATCTCTAATATCAGGTATGTGATTAGGCATGAGAGATGGACCTTAGTGATCAGGTTGTACCTTTTTCCTGAGATTGATAGAATTGGACCATTGTGGTTCTGGATTCTAGCTGGATCTTCCTTTTGAGATTTTTTATGCTTTATGTTTGTTTTATATGGTCTTCTATGGGAGAATGTTCTTATCTATTTCTTGTATGACCTGTCTTGGCATGTTTTATCATCTTCAAATGGTATTATTCCTTGGGAATTTATTTTACTGTTTTTTTCTCTTTAGGCTTCTACTGAGTTTGTTTTATGAATCATCTATTTATGGTCCTTCTTCCACTTTTTTATATATATGGGCCATTATTACTATCATAACCTATGAGAATAGTCTACCCACTATCACCTAATTAGACCATTTCTAGTAGTTATCATCCTTTGGCTTATGGGTAGGTGCACATAAGGCTTCTTTTGCAACTGGCTTGGATGACTATTGAGTGGGAAACCAAGTCGAGGCACTACACCCCATACCACCTATGATGTTATGATGTGTTGTTTACATCTCATGATAATTAATTTCCTATTTTTATAGACCACTAAGATCTAATTTCACTTTTTATTTCACTAATATGACCTATTTTCTAGATGTCACACTATAAGTTGAGAGTCTATTTTGATCTAATTTTCATTGTTTTCTGAAAATTACCCTTGAGTCATTTGAGTAGTTTGAATTCTTCATTCACAATATTAGTCAAATAATAGATAAATCTTGTCTATTATTTAACTTTGAGCTTGTTCTCAATGGCCTTATATGAATTATCTGTCACTCCAAACTTAATTTTTTCTATTTCTTCCTTCATTACAAACTTGTCCTCCTATTTTCATTTCATGTAGTGTTTTAAATATTGTACCACTCTATTGTATTTATTTGTTTTGGATCTCCAAAAATTTATATCCTAAACAAAATCTTCTAACTTGACCTGGAGATCAAATTTTCCTTCCCTTTCTCCTTCATCATGGTTTCTATCTTCCCTTCTTTTAGAACTACCTACAACTGCCACCATATCATTTTCTCATGGAACATGATGTTATTAATTTATTCTTCCTCAGTTTATTTTGAACTATTATTTTTTGGTGAAAGTAGGTTTTATTCTTAATGAATCTCTTATTGGGGATTTTTCTACCTTTCATATTGGTTTAAAACATCTTCATATGAATTCCATAATCATCTAGAAACTTATGGGGAGAATTTATTGTGAGGTGTCCAATATTTTTACATCAGAATCATATGAGTGTAAGTTTCCCTATAAACTTTTCATTTTCTTTTTTATATATTTTAGAAAAGGAATAAAATTACCTCATCCACTTATCTTTCTTCCTAGTCATTATAACATCTCATACTTAACATACAAATATATTACTTCAAAATTGAAGATTAATTATTACAAAACAAAATAAAACCACGCTAGGACTGTATAGGTTTAGTGTCTCTAGAAATTGGAAAACATAAACAACTACTTCATAATACATCTACATTGTCTCCCAATTATTCCTTCATAACAAGACCCCTTTTTGAAATATCTTACTTAGTACTCTCCTTCACATCCTGTGGAAAAGAAACCTAATAAAGGGTGATCTCAGATGCTCAGTAAGGGTAAACAAGGGATATATAAATCATATCATAATCAGAGGACATAAAATCATAACATTTTAAAATATTATCCTATATATAAAAGATCATGATATCATGTCGTGGGATAAATAATAAAAGTTCATAAAGAATAAATGAAAATTTTACCAGAAGTCACAAAATAAGACAAGTAATGTTTGGAATACACATAAGTATAGAAAACTATTTCATATTAGTTAAGGCTCATTTCCAAGACCATAATAATAGAAAAAGTCTATTACTGAATCTCTTTCACTCCTCATTCCAGCCCTGTTCTACTAAACCAATATCATTTCCCATTCCATACCTATCTATCTCAAGAGATATGAATCTTTACCCTATGCATTGGAGGGAGATATATGTCCCACTCATCTCATAATGAAATCATTCTTATATGTTCCACAAAAATATAAATCATTCATCATAGCATAACCCAATTAATAAAATGGGTTTTTAAACATCATTACATCATTATATAATCAATATAAAACAAAAGGATTTCATAAATATAATTACAAAATAAAAATAACAAAAAATAGGAATAATAGGGATAGTATACTTTAAAAATAACTATATTAAATAATTCAATCTTAGATGGAAAATAATTTTGATAGAAAACGTGAAATTAATTCTTAAAAAAATATCCTTTATTCTTCAAAAAAGTTTTCTTTTCTCAAAATGAAACATGATTTTAAAATAATATAATTTAATTGAATATAAACTTAATATATTTGAAATTAATCTTCATTCAAATAATATTTTATGAAAATGTAAAAAATGTATTCTTTCTGTATAAGTTAAAAAATAATTCTTCTCATACTTTTATCGGAAAGTCAAAAAGTACCTCATACGGAAAATGAAAAATTATTCCTTTCATATCGTTTAATAAAATTTCAAAAATGGGTAAAATTAAATTCAAACAATTTTGTAAGGATATAAATAATATTTTTGAGTACTTATTTATAAAACATTTGAGTTCATGATAAATATACCCCATTAAATGATTACGTATAAAGAATCTATGATAATAATGAGATTACAAAATTATCCCTTACCTTAGGTGTGTTATCCTTTGTATGTACCCAAAAATACAATATAATAATTTCAATAATGTAATTTAATTATTCCTAAATCAAATTCATTTTTATAATATCATATATGACATATTATCATTTATTTTATAGTTACATTATTACTCGCCCATTGGGTATTAACTTATTTATTTTCTTACGCATGTTTTGTCAGATAAGTTCATATTCCTCTTCATAGGTTATAGTTATATAATTTAAAATTTTAAACCATAATAATATATATCATATTTATTCATTCAATTAATTTATATAATCATGCTTTAATTAAGATCATGTATAATGAATTGCATCACATCGTGGAGACGGTAGGTCATGTGTACGCACGAGCGACGATATAATTACCATAATTATTAAATGGTATTGAAGTGTATGATGTATAATATTTAAAAATAAATATAATGTTATAATAATAATATATAGTTATTATTTCCATCATTATACCCATCCATGTAAGGTGGTGGTGAGAAACATATTACACCACTCTGTGGAGATGGTATGTCGTATGTATGCATGCGTGGTGATCTCATTTTTTATAAGATGGATATAAGGATGAATATGGTTGTTTCATAATTATAATAACATATCAGTATATAAATTATATTGGATTTATTTCTTTATAATGAAACAACTCAAGAAGAGTAAGTACAATAAGAAAAAAGTTTTAAACAATCGGTAAAAAAGATTAGCTCTACTTCGACATGCTCCTTTTAAATCATCTCTTAAGGTAGTGTAGTTGGTCTTTCAAGAAGACAGGAACCTATATATGGTTACTAGAAAATTTTAGAATGGAAAAGGTAATGGGATATCCGAGATGTAAGGCTCAATTAGTTGTGAATAAATGAGGGAGTAAGTGGCCTTTTATAATTAAGGTGAGAGGTACTTTTGAAAACTCCAAAAAATATTAATTTATAAAATAAATTAGACCACATCCAAAAACCTAAAATATGTTCCAATTTCTAATATGATATTATATATGTTTTAAATCTCATCAACAAATAAATTTTTTAAATTTTTGATTTCTATTTAAACAAAATCATTTTAATAAACGTGTTGTTATTCTATTTTAGGGTATCAAGTATTTCAATATTAAAAGGGTGGAATATTTACTTATTTCATGTAAAATTGACCATAAATAAATAACATTGAACACTTATTACCATATAATAATTATTATATATTTTAAAAAAATATCATTTTTAAATAATTTAATTAAACATTATTTGGATAAACAATCAATAATGTTAAGTTTCACAATATTCAATTCATTGACTTTTAAAAATATTAATACAACATGTTAACTTGAAAAAAAATTATTATATTAATAATAGGTAAATATTGTTAATAAAATTCATTAAACATATTAATTAGTCTAAATTATATTTATTTTAATATTTTTAATAATATTTATTTGATATTTCCTTTTAAAAAATAATTGATACAATAATATTTTATAAATTTTTAATCTGATTATTTGTTGAATAAAAATTAAAAATAAAATACTATGAAAAAGATAAATCCTTTAAAATTTTGAATAATACTTATAATCTAATTTACCTTCTGTATAATCCTACATTAAAAATGTTATATTTTTTAAAACATGAATGTGATAATCTTAACATCATTTTAAATAAAATATTATTAGTGTCATAATGTTTCCCATATTGATCAAAACGATCAATAAAAAGACACATGGTGATTATATTATAGATATACTCAACCAATAATATTTGGTCAAGTTTTTGTGTCATCTAGGGGTTATTATCATTTTAATAAAAATTAGTTTACTGATTTCTCATCAATTAAATATGTTTTTCATCATCAATATATAAACTTATAAGGTAATTATATATTCCCTAAAAATTACAAAAAAAAATTACCTTGATAAAAAAAATTTAGCTTTAAAATGAGAGTTTATAATCCAATTTAGATTCAGTATAACCATTTATTAAAAATGGTATTTTATTAAAATTTGAGTGAGGCATATTTAACTTTTATTTAAAAAAATAAATTAAATGTCCTACTCTCATCCAAGTGGCTTCCAAAGGATACCATTTAGACCCAATTATAACTTTTGTCAAGAAAACTCATCCAATGATATTATGAAAAGTGTTAGGGTAATTTTATAATATTATCTCTACACTTAATTACCTGATTTACCACTTAACCATATTAATAAAAATTACTCAAGTTACTATTAAAAATGACCAAAAATAAAAGAAAGATTATTATATAATTTGTAATAATGATTCTAAATATTGAATCCATTTTTCAAAATTCAAAACACATAAGTTTCAGTTATTAATTTAAAATTAATCACATTGTTTGAAAGAGAAAATGAGTTATAAAAGTTATATCATTACAAAAGATTGAAATGTTTTTACATCTGAATTTAAAGTAAAATTTACGTTAATGACCTATATTATATTAAATAATAAAAATATATTATATTTATAATATAATACAATTAAGTAATATAATTTAACCATATAAATTTTTTCATTGAAAAAAGTTGTTTTCAGTTAAAATTTAGTGTATTTTTACTATTCATCAAAACTTGAAAGTTCTTAGGAAAATATCAAAAATTAATCAAAAGTAAATTTTTATATCCTGATTCTAAAGAAAATTTTTATTTTCTCATATAAAAATTATTAATGTTTCAAAATCTAAATTTAAAAAGGGTTCATCATGAAAAGGTAGAAAATTACCCTTTTGGAAAATATAGGTTTTTATACCTCAAATAGGGTTTATTCATACACTATGAAAAAAAATATCTTTTGAATGAATATAAAAAAAATTAAATATTTAAAATATATATTTCATTAATTTCATTTACTAATAGTAATTCACCCAATTTATTCATACAAAAAGAAAAATATATAATTGATTTATATTTTCCATAAATAATTGGTAGTCAATGAATTCACCATACATTTTCATAATTTAGTTATATATATTCCTCTTAACCTAATGATTATGTTATAATGGTCATTTTATATTATGGGTGTCTTTTGGTTCATTTATACTCATGATTTAATGAAATACAAGCTATTAAAGAATTAAATTTATTTAAAGATATTTTTTCATAAGAGCATATGGGTGTCACATTCTACCCCCATTAAACTGGATTTCACCCTTGAAATTCGTCACTTTGAAACAAACATATGTGAATACTTTTGCCTTACCACATCCTATAGTTCCCACATAGCTTCCTCAAATTGGTTGTTCCACTATAAATCCTTAATCAATATATTGGTCTTATTTCAAAAATATTTTTATCTATAATCTAGAATCTCTATCTGTTGTCCTTCATAAGAAAGATCTATTGAGTCAATAAGGTTTTCCTTATGACTTTTCCATTCCTTATTTTTTTGAAAATCACAAACACCTTACACATAAGCAAATCGATATTTTACTTCTATAAGGAAAATTTCTTTCCTTAAAGAAATTTACCCTAACCTAGATTTTCTTATACATATCAATATTTTTCATAAGTATAAAAATCGAAATCATACCTAAAACCTCAAAATAATATTATACTTAGATATGAAGCATTCTGTTTTAGGATTCGAATTCTGGATACGAACTCTAATGAAGTTACACTCTGAATTCTGGATACGAACTTTGATGAAGTTAGACTCTGAATTCTGGATACGAACTCTCAGAAAGTTTAACTCTGAATTCTGGACTCCGAACTTTTACTAGTTCAACTCCAAAATTATACTAAGCTTGAATCTGAACTTCTACTAAGTTCGAATCTGAACTTTTACTAGTTCGACTCTGAAACTTTTTCTATTTTGACTCCGAACTTTTCTTAGTTCGACTCCGAACTTCTACTATGTTCGACTCTAAACTTCTACTAAGATCGACTCTGACCTTTTACTAGTCCGACTCTGAAATTTTGCGTGTTCAACTCCCAACTTTTACTAGTTCGACTCCGAACATCTACTAAGTTCGACTCTAAACTTCTACTAAGTTCGACTCTGAAATTTTACTAGTTCGACTCCGAAGTTTTGCAAGTTCAATTCCAAAATTTTTCTAGTTCGACTCCAAAATTCTATAAGTTAGACTCAGAACTCTGTAAGTTCAGATTCTGAATTCTAGTGAAACCAGACTCCGAATTTCCTTTGAAATTCAGACTCTATATTTCTACAGAATTCAGGTTTCAAATTCTTATAAAATAGAATCCGAATATATCTTTATTATAGACTCTGAATTCCATTTTGGTTAAACTCTGAACTTTTATTTTCTTACATTCCAAACATCAGTTTTACTTATACTTACACTTTTTCATTAAAAAACGGTGTCATTCTTTCATTTATTAACTAACCATTGGTTGAGTGACACGTATACAGGTACCTTCGAAATTCAAGGATAAATATGACCATTGGAGGAGGGAGCCGACTGTTGGAGCATCGCCTATAAATAGATGCTCATTTGAACGTGCTCAATACAATTAGAATTTTTGTGATCAGAACTTCCTGAAGTGATTTCTAGAGAGAGAGTCTCTTATCAACTCTCAAAGCTTCATGCTGAAAGTTTGAATAGCTTGTTCAAACTTTTCTTTGTGAGGACTTCCTTCATGCGTCTCCGATTGTTGCTGATTACAATCGAGGGTTTCCGGGGATAGGAAGACAGAGGTTCCAACACCTTGAAGTTGAGGGATTCCTTACTGAGAAAGTTAGAGGTTCTGACTACCAGATAGTTGAGGTCTTTTAGGGATAGAAAGACAGACTCTGATCTTCGTATCGAGGGCTTACCCTGGTGTGGGTAAGACAGGCCTTCTTGAAAGTGTAAATCAAGGGACCTTTATCCAAGGTTGTTGGATACCCTTATCTTTGGGTTAAAAGAGTTATTGTTTGTTACTTCTAGTTTTACTACTTGTTTTTCCGCTTCATTTTGTATTTCTAAGGAAAGTATAACTTTCTAATTCTTCCTTACTTGTACTCTGATTTAGTTAGATTATATATGCTTTAAGGTAGAATATTAATCTTTGTAACTTTTGTTAAGTTTCATTTCCAGAATCACTTTTCTGGAATCCAGCAAGTGATTAGAACTTATAGATGTCTTGTGAATTATCTTGTTTAACTTCGTTAAACATAACCATCCTAAGAAATTTCCTTACGGAATTTTTAAAAGGTACAATTCACCCCCCCCCCCCCTCTTGTATTTGAGAGTCTCATTCTTTTTTTGATCCTACGTTTGGTATTATAGAGTATATCATACTCAGAGACATACCATCCTAACAATTGGTATCAGAGCATGTGAACTTAAACCCTGTAACAATCCAACACTTGGTGACAGAGATTTGGTTCCATCTGAATTAATCTCACTATTAGATTCAGAAGTTTTATCTTCTCCCTTATATTTCTCGGAATTGAAAATTCGGATTCACATTTTACGGATTCATATTTTTCAAAATCTATTTTTCAGAATCATTTTTTGGATTCACTTTTTCTTAGAGTTACAATTTCTCTTGCTTAGAGTATTTTCTCTTGTTTATAGACTTATACTACTAATAATTTTGTGCACCAAATTTTTTCTTAAGAATGGAAGGTTTAAGTGTTGGTTCTATTGACAACTTAAATCCTACCAGACCACCTATTTTTTATGGTAATGATTATGAATACTGGAGAGATCGAATGAAGACTTTTATTATCAACACTGGGGTAGATATTTTTGTTATTCTTACTAGAGGATACAAAATTCTTGATAAGGAAGTTAGTTCTTTTACTAATCAAGAAAAGAATGAATACCAACACAACTATAAGGTACAGAATACTTTATTTTGTTCAATTACTATAAACATATATAGCCAAATTTATTCTTGTGAAACAGCTAACTGTATATGGAAGAAACTTGAGGATACACATTTTGGTACATCTAAAGTGATTGAGACTATAAGAGCCATGCTTAGAGCTGAGTATCATGGTTTCAATTTTCCTTATGGAGAACCAATCTGCAAGGTGCAACCGAGATTCATGACCATCGTGAATAGCTTACAATAAATGGGAGAGAAAGGTACATATGATGACACCCTTGTTGACAAGATCATAGATATTATTCTCAATGAGTGGGAAATAAAGAGAACTGGAATTGATGAGAACAGAAAGGTTACTCAAATTTCTCTTGATGAGTTGTTTGGAACTCTTCTTCAACATGAGATTAGAAGGAAGAGAGATGCTGACAATATAATGAAGAATAATGGGAATGGTAGTTTTGCTTTTACTACAACTTCAAACCACATGAAATCTAAGACTCTTGATAGAGTTACTAGATCCAAGTCTCAGAAAGTTGTTATCCAATCAGAATATAGTGAGAGTGAAGTCTCAAAAAATGAGTTAGCTAATCTTTCTCAAAGGATGAACAAGATAGTTGGACAGAGAAATTTCCAATCCAAGTATAAGAAGAAGGAAAGGAAAGATAAGAAATATGTAGAAGTCAAATGATATTAATGTAAGAGAGTTGTACACATAAGACCTGATTTCAATATGCTCAAAAGAAAAGAAAGAAAAGAAATACATTATGATAGGAACAGAAAGAAGTATTACAAGTCCAAAGCTAAGAAAGTTCTGAAATCTAATGACACATGGATTGCCAATGGTGGTGACTCTCCATATGAATCTTCAGATTATGAATCTTCTGTACAAAAGAATCTTGGTCTTATAGCCAGGCTACCAATTGATAATTATTGCTTTTTGGCTAAGGTACACAATGCTGAATCATTGACCAACGTTTCTTTGAATGATAATGATAGTAAATATTATAACTCTTCTAATGAATAATCCTCTTCTGATGAAAAAAAATACTTTACCTACCTATGAATAAGTTTCTACGTTTGCTGAACTTCTTGAGATTTGAGAACTCAAAACTCATGAAAAAGCATGATAAGGAAAACTCAAGGAATATTATTCTTACTAAGGAAATATCATATCTTTCTAAACACCTTGATAAGAAAAATTATGATTTTTAAATTATTTCAAAAATATTTAGTAAGTAAATTCCGAGAGGAATTAACTTTCAAAATAACTAGAAAACGTAATTTCTATGAAAGATGGCTTCGAGCCTAGATCTATTTCAAATGCTTTTGAAAACAAGAATCTCGTTATGAAACTCAAATCTGAAATATTTTCTTTGAAGAAATGTTTTTCAAACTTTACCCATGGTAAGGAAAATTTTGATAAAATGTATTCACAAATTCAACCTTGAAGGAATACTTCTGGTTTTGGTTACACAAGTTCTAAACTGTTTTATAGTAACAACTACTTTGTTCCTAAAAGTGCCCCAATTTTCACAAAGTGTCAACGTGGTGCTCACTGGGCAATGAATTTTTCATTAAAAAAACCCAATCTTTATGATTTCATAAGGATTATTTTTCTATGAAGATGTGGGCACCAAAAATTTTACTTTCTGAAATTTCTGGATCCAAGCAAGTCTTGATTCTGAAAACCTAACTTTTTATAATTTTTTGGAAAATAGGGAAAGTACCACCAATAGTACTTGGTACATGGATAGTGGATGTTCCCAGCATATGAATAGTAACAAAATCTATTTTGAGAGGATTATCAAGAGAAGGAAATCCTGTCAGAAAAACTACCAGTTCAAACTTCTAAGGCTGATACCTCAAAGCCTACCACTCCGGGAAAGGGCGATGACAAAGATGGTAAGGGAGATGATATTCTGGAAGAAGAAAAAGAAAATGAATTGTCTGAGGAGGAAAGCTATGAGAATCATTTTCTTAAAAAAGGAGTAGAGAAGGAGAAACCAGATGAAGAAAAGATTGTTAATGTATCTGAAAGTGAGGAAGAATATCCTAATGAGGCAGTTCCAAAAGTTGATAATGGGAAGCAAGTGCTTATGGACACCCCAACAAAAGATTTTATAAGGAAGAAGGATGTTGTTGGCTCTTCAAGAAGAAAGCTGGTGGAAATTGAAGAACAACAATCTCCAAGAAAGGTGTCTGATTTGGAATCGTCAGCATTGGGTCATGACTTTGTTGTGGAATCTTTGAAAAAGTTGGTGGACACCATTCTGATCTTTCCCACCATAGACTCTAGATTCTAGATGATGCAACACAGTCTGAATAAGAAGTCATAATCCTTATCTATGGTGATGGATAAGTGTGTGAAGATTGAATCATATAATAGAAATTTTCCTATCAATTATGATGTCCATAGGAAATCATGCAGAAAAATCACTTTGTGGTATATGAAAGTTGATGATGACTTGGATGAGTTTGATCATTTTCAGAATGATGTTAAAGATGATTTTCACACCGAGGATTCCAAGATTATGAATCTTCAGGAAAAGATGAACCTTAAGAAAAATTCTAGAAATCAATAAGTGAAGGACTTGAATGGGAAGGTTAACTCTCTTGCTCAAAATTTTAAAAGGGATAGAGATCTCTGGATTGATCTCGAAGAAAATCTTGTAAAGAAAGATTAGTTACTGAAGATGAAGGAATGGGCCATGAAGGCTCGGGAAGAAGTCTTGAATGCTCAACAAGAAATGATCATGGCTTTGGAGAAGCAATCTGAGGAGGAACAGAAAGATTTGAAGAGGCTGAAAACCCTCTTGAAGAAGCTGATCCCAAAGGAAAAGGAAGAAAAATAGACTCAATCCGATCTTTTGTTGCAATTGATCATCCTTGTAAAAATTCTTCCAATCATAATAGAACTATGGTTGCTTGTTTTGCTTGCATGTCTTTACTAATATTTCAGGTACCATATTTCTTTTCTATTCCCTTAAATTATTTTTGAAAATCACAAAGGGGGAGAAGGAAAAAGAAATACTCAAAAGGGGAGAAGGAAAATTTTAAAATGGAGAAGAAAAATTTCTAAGTGAAGAACCATCCTTAAGTAAGGGGGAGTTTCTCATTACAAAGTTTTTCGTTCCCAAGATAATGAAAAATCCATTTCAAAAATTCAGAATATAATCCTTAGAGTTCCTAAGCCTAAGTTGGATTTAGTTGAATTCATCATCATCCATGAACAAAGGGAGATAAGTTTTAATTTCATAGTCTAAAGAAATTTTTTCTAAGTCCTTATATTTCTTTTTCATAAGGATGTTTGTGCTTCCCAAAAAGGGGGAGATTGTTGATTCAATAAGGTTTTCCTTATGACTTTTCCATTCCTTTTTGTTTTGAAAATCACAAACACCTTATACTTAAGGAAATCGATATTTTACTTCTATAAGGAAAATTTCCATCCATAAGGAAATTTACCCAAACCTAGATTTCCTTATACATATCAACATTTTTCTTAAGTATAAAAATCGGATTCATAACTAAAACCTTGAAATAATATAATACTTATATATGAATCATTTTTTAGGATCCGAATTAGGGATATGAACTCAAATGAAGTTCTACTCCAAATTCTAGATACGAAC
This sequence comes from Viscum album, assembly GCA_963277665.1. NCBI lineage: Eukaryota > Viridiplantae > Streptophyta > Magnoliopsida > Santalales > Viscaceae > Viscum > Viscum album. The sequence continues at coordinate 1,626,197,580 of OY728121.1, read as the reverse complement.
TTTGATAAAGTTCCACTCTGAATTCTAGATACGAACTCTCACAAAGTTCAACTCCGAATTCTGGACTACGAACATTTACTAGTTCGACTCCGAACTTCTACTATGTTTTAATCCGAACTTCTGCTAAGTTTGACTCCAAAATTTTACTAGTTCGACTCCAAAATTTTGTTATTTCGACTCCAAACTTTTACTATTTCGACTCCAAACTTCTACTATGTTCGAATCCAAAATTATACTAAGTTCGACTCTAAACATTTACTAGTTAGACTCTGAACTTTTACTAGTTAGACTCTGAAATTTTACTAGTTGGACTCTGAACTTATACTAAGTTCGACACTGAACTTCTACTATGTTCGACTCTAAACTTTTTCTAGTTTGACTCTAAAATTTTTCTAGTTTGACTCCAAACTTTTACTAGTTAATCTCCGAACTTCTATAAGTTCGACTCCGAACACTGTATGTTCATATTCTGAATTATAGGGAAACTAGACTCCAAATTTCCTTAGAAATTCAGACTCCGGATTTCTACAGAATTCATGTTCTGAATTCCTATAAAACAGAATCCGAATATATCTTTATTATAGACTCTGAATTCCATTTTGGCTAGACTCCAAACTTTTATTTTATTACATTCCAAACAACAGTTTTACTTATACTTACACTTCTTTCATTACAAAACAGTGTCGTGCTTTCAGTTATTAACTAACCATTGGTTGAGTGACATGTTTACAGGTCCATCCAAAATTCTAGGAGAAATATGACCACTGGAGGAGGGAGCCGACTGTTGGAGCTTCGCCTATAAATAGGAGAGCATTTGAATATGCTCAGTACTTTTGGAATTTTTCTGATCAGAACTTTATTAAGTGATTTCTAGATAGAGAGGCTCTTATCAACTATAAAAGCTTCATGCAGAATGTTTGAACAGCTTGTTCAAACTTTTCCTTGTGCAGACTTGTTTCGTGCGACTCTAATTGTTGCTGATTACAATCGAGGGCTTCCAGTGAAAGGAAGACAGAGGTTACAACACCTTGAAGTTGAGGGCTTCCTTGTTGAGGAAGACAGAGGTGTCGACAACCAGATAGTTGAGGGTGTGCGGGGATAGAAATACAGACTCTGATCTTCATATCGAGGTATTACCCTGGTGTGGGTAAGACAGACTTTCTTGAAAGAATAAATCAAGGGACCTTTATCCAAGGTTGTTGGATAGCCTTCTCTTTGGGTTCAAAGTGTTATTGTTTGTTAATTGTAGTTTTACTACTTATTTTTCTTCTGAATTTTGTATTTCTAACGAAAGTATAGCATTCTTATACTTCCTTACTTGTACTCTGATTTAGTTAGATTCTATACGCTTTAAGGTAGAATCTTAATCTTTGTAACATTTGTGAAGTTTCATTTTCAGAATCACTTTTTCAGAATCCATCAAGTGATTAGAACTTATATAGGTCTTGTGAATTATCTAGTTTAACTTTGTTAAACATAACCATCCTAAAAAATTTCCTTAGGGAATTTTTAAAAGGTACAATTCACCCCCCCCCCTCTTGTATTTGAGAATCTCATTCTTATTTCGATCCTACGTTTGGTATTATAGAGTATATCATACTCAGAGACATACCATCCTAACAATATCTTGCTCCAACGGTACAACATATAAGTTTAGTATATGTGAAGGATCAAATATGTACTTTCTTCGGAGAGATACATGGAAGACATCATCAACTTGAGAGATATTTGGTGAAGTTCCAATCATTAATCTACCTCCCCAACATGATACAGAATTTGAAAAGGACTAATATACCTAGGGTTTATCTTTCCCTTATTTCCAAATCCCATTACACTCTTTTAGGGAGATATTTGTAGAAACATCTTATCATCCACGTCAAAATATAAGTTTTTTCATTGGTTTTCAGCATAAATTTTTTGTTGAAATTGATATTCTCATATTTTTTGTTGAATATATCTGACCTTTTCTTCCATTTCATCAAAAAGATAAGGTCCTAATAGATTTCTTTCCCTAACTTCATCCTATAAAGTTAGAGTTTTTTACTTCTTTACAAAGAGGGATTCGTAAGGAGCCATCTGAATACTGGAGTGAAATTTATTGATCTAATAACATTCCACCAATGTTTGGTGTTCATCCCAACCACCTTTTAAATACATAGAAACGATCTCAACATTTCTTCTAGAGTTTTAATTTTCATCTCAGACTGATCATCCATATAAAGATGATAATTTGTGCTGAAACATAACTCAATATCTAGATCCCACTAAATACTTCTCTAAAACGTTGAGGTAAACCTCAGATTTCAATCCGATATAATGGAAAGTGTTAATCCATGAAAACTTACCACTTCTTTTACATATATCCTCGAAAGCTGATCAAGTGGGAAGTTCTATCTAATATAAATGAATTGTTCTGAATTAATAAGGCGATCAACTATAACCCATATCGAATTATATCCTTTAGATGTTTTGGGAGATCTGACGACAAATTCCATAGTGATGTTTTCCCATTTCCGTTCTGTTATGGGTAATGGTTGTAACATCCCATTAGGCTTTTATCACTCTACCTTAACTTGTTGAAAAACCAAGCATCGAGATACATTTTTGGAAAAATCACTTTTCATGCCATCCCACTAGAAATACTATTTTAGGTCCATGTATATCTTTGTGCTTCTGGGATTAATATAGAATAAAGAACTATGAGTCTCATCCAACAACTCCTTCTTTAATTCTAGTATGTAAGGAATACAAACTTGATTCATGAACCTTATTACTCCATGACAATCAAGGTTTAATTCAAAAACATTTCTCTCCTTCTTTTATAGCTCTACATCTTTCTTCTACACCTCGTTAATATTCACTTGTATAAATGGTTTAATATTAATTTCGGAAAGATAATATTTCTCAAATTACTTTAAAATTTAAAGATCCATCCTTTGAAAATTTATAAGTATTGGATATTTTTTTATCCTCATCATGGATAGGCTAGCATGTTTCTTTCAACTCAATACATCTTCCACCTTGTTCATTTTCCTAGTGTGATAATGTATTGAGAAGTTGTAATATTTAATCAAATCAAACCATCTTCTTGGATGCACATTCAGCTCCTTTTGTGTGAAAATATATTTTAATATTTTATGATAAGTATAAATATCTCACCTTTTACCATAAAGATAATTCCTCCATATATTTAGTTCAAATATTACCATATCTAACTCTAAATCCTGAGTTATGTAATTTTTCTCATGGATTTTCAATTGTCATGAGGCATAAGCTATCACCATGTCATTTTTTCATGACAACACAACCCAGTCCCTTCTTAGATGCATCACTATATATCACAAACATTTCTCCACTACAAGGAATTGTGAGCATAGGTTCACTAGATAACCTTATTTTTAGCTCTTTGAAATTCTCCTCACATTCCCCCATCCACACAAACTTAACTCCTTTCCTAGTCAACTTGTTGATTACATAAGATAATCATGAAAAATATTTCCCAAAACATCAATAATATCCAGCCAAACCATGAAAACATTGAATCGTAGTTATCTTTGTTGGTCTCATCCAACTTTCAATAACTTTTGTTTTTTCTGGATCCATAGATATCCCTTGTCTTGAGATTATATAACCCAAAAATAAGGATTTCTAAAGCCAAAATTCTCACTTGGTAAATTTTTCATAAATATTCTCTTTTCTTAGGGTCTTTAGTAAAATTATCAAGGGATTTTTATACTCATACTTAATCTTAGAATAGATGAGAATATCATTTATAAATACTACCAAAACTGATCAATATAGTCTCTAAATACTCGATTCATTAGATCAATGAAGATAGCGGGGGAATTAGTAAGACCAAAAGGCATCACTATATATTCATTATGTCCATACCTTGTAAGGAATGTCGTCTATGGTATATCCTCTTTATTGGACATTAATTGATGATATCCAGAATTAAGATCAATCCTAGAGAAGTATTGTGCTCTGTGTAGTTGGTTGAATAAGTCATCAATGCGGGTAATATGATATTTTTTGTCGATAGGGATCAAGTTAAGTTCTTTATAATGAATAAAGATTCTCATTGATTCAACTTTCTTATTAATAAATAGAATAGGTTCTTCACAAGGTGACGCACTATGGTGTATTAATCCCTTCTCAATATTCTCTTATAGCTGCATATTTAATTCCTACAACCCAATTGGGTAAATTCTATAAGGTGTCTTTGAAATAGTCACAGTACTCGGTATGAGTTCTATTGAAAAATAAGCTTCACGATTTGGTGGAAGACAAAGAAATTATTATGGAAATATATCAATAGATTCACATACAAAAGGAATATTATTAATGGTGAGTTTCTCCCTAGATATTTGAGATATATAACCATTATTTATAGGAATAAATACCCATAAGATGGAATAAATTTCTACTAGAAGGTCATATTCATCCTTTGATTGATATATGATCATAGATTGATCCAGAATATGAAATGTGACTTCCCTTTCTTGGAAATTTTTATGATCCCTATATAGAGAATGCCAATCCATGCCAAGAATCATATAAAATTCCACTATAGGAAGGTTCACATGATTCAAAGGAGGTACATTCCCAAAAAAAAATCAACCATAGAATAATTATAAAATTTAGATGTAACCATTGTGCCATTTGGAGTTGTCACAGCTAACTTAATATCTAATTGTTGAGGTAATGTGGAGATACCCTTAGAAAATTTATTAGAAATAAAAGAGTGGGTGGATTTAGAATCAAATAAAAAATCTACATTAGAGTGGATGGTAAGTGTATCTTTCACCACATCATTATCCTACTCCACATCGCTAATAGACACTACTACATTTTTTAGTTTTGGCGCCTATGGTAGCGGGCGACCGCCATTGGTGGTCGCTACTGATGCTATTAGCGACCGCCAAAAGCGGTCGCTAAAACTGAAATGTAAATGGCGGGATTTTTCCCGCCCCCCGCGTTGTCTTCTTCGATGTCACTCGCTGCAACAACATCGACGCCTCCCATCGCCGCACCGCCACCATAGGTCACCTCCTGTCGCCGCCACCCCGTCGCCTCCCGTCGCCCCTACCAATGCTGCCGGAAAACCTCTCACCCCCGGCAGTCAACCGATGCTGTTAAATCCCCAACGTCACCCTTGGCGCTTCCTCCGGCCACTGTGGTTCTTCCATGGCCGTCAACCCAAGCTCGGGGTCACCTCCAACATGCCACGCGCGCCCCAGTATACAATCGGCACCAAATAATCGTCGGTTTTCGAAGAGAGTATTAGCGACCGCCATTAGCGGTCTCTATTACTCAATAGCGACAGAGCAACTGTGACCGCCAAAAGCGGTCGCAGGGCGGTCTCTAAAGGGCATTAGCGACCGCTTTTGGCGGTCGCTAAAACCCTCATTTCTAGTAGTGAGAGATCGTATGTGACAAACCATTTCTTTTGGCCTTAAGAGTTTTCTAACATCGATCACCATCAAAAACCCTTGTATTTTAGCATTGATTGGAATAATGCCCCACTTCCTTTCCCACGTAACATTAAAGTGCATGAGGTGAAGTTTGTGTATCCTTTTATTTATTTATATCATTAGACATCTTTTTCCGATCACATCGGTATTCAACTATTCGATGACCTTATTTTCCACACTTAAAACATTTTCTATTACTTTTAAGACAATTTCCTCCATTATTCTTTCCAAACATTGAGAATGAGGGAAAACTCATCTTATTTTTAGTGTGGTCCTTATATTTTCCATTTAATTCCATTTTTCGCTTCTTATCAAACCCATAGGAATGATTGGTTACTCTAATATCTATCTTAACCTTGAGAACAAATCGAATGATTTCCGCATATATATTCAAGTACATTATGGATAATTCCCTTTCAAGACTTGGTTCTAATCCACTAAAGAATCGATCAATTTTACTCATAGGTTGGATAATAATTCCAAAAGCATACTTTTCAAGTCTAGTAAAATTTTCATCATAGGTACCAACAGATTCATCATCCTTTTTCTTAATCTCAAAGAACTCCTTATCCATATTTTTTTGAAGAATATGAGGAAAGTACTTATTGAAAAAAAATCTTGAACTCAACCCATTTCATAAAGTTAGTTTCATCAATTTGATTTGTATTATTGGAAATATTCCACCATTGGTCAGATTAACCTTCAAAATGATAGACATACAAGATATCTTTATCATGTTCTGGACATTGGATAACTAAAAGTATCTTTTTAGTGGTAATAATTCATTGTTCTTCCACTAATGGACCAGAATACTCATTGAAGAAAGTTGGACACTGCCTTCTAAAGGACTCAACATAATGTTGTTCCCCCCTTTTCTCATTTGGAAGTCTTCCATGATTCATATCTTGAGAATTTTGTGTGAGCATAGATACAATATTTTTCATTCCAACTCTCGTAACGTTCAGTTTCTCATAAGGACAATCATTTCATTACCCTTCTCATTTAGCCTTAACATGGTTCCTTCATGTTCAAGCCATTAACTAAAACTAAGAAGCATAGTGTGAGAAACACTAATCATAATGGGAAACCCACAAAATCTCGAATAAAATTTCAATTTAGAACACTTAATGTTTTATACTAGGTTATTCGTGATCATATCTAAAACACTAGGATTGTAACCTATACATAGGAATATCCTTAGTGTTCCTATAATGGTTTTTTCATATAGTTTCTAAAGGTTAACTATACCTTCACTCTGATACCAACTGTAACGGCTCATACTTTACATATATAGATATTACTTCAAAATTGAAGAATATTTATTAAAAATATAAAAAACTATGCCATGATTATATATGTTTAGTGTCTTTAGAAACTAGGAAACATAAAAAACTAGTCCATAAGACATCCACATTGTCTCATGTTTATTCCTTCAGAACCATCCCCCTTTTTAACATATCATTCTTAACACTCTTCTCCAATACTTAGGGGAAAGAAACATAAAAAAGGTGAGCTCAAATGCTCAGTAATAGTAAAAAGGGAGATATAAACCATAAAATAATCATAGGATATAATAATATAACATTTGAAAATCTTATCCTGTATATAAAAGATCTTGATTTCGTGTCATGGGATAAATCGTAAAAGTTCATAAATAATCAATGAAAATTTTCCTACAAGTCATAACATAAGACAATGAATTTTTGACATACATATAATCATATAAAATCATTTCATATTATTCAAGGATAATTTCCAAGACCATCATAATGGAAAAAATCTATTACTAAACAGAGTTCACTCTCCAATCTAGCCCTATGATACTAAACCGATATCATTTCTCATTCTATCCCTATCTATATCATAAGATATAAATCATTAACCAATGTTTTGGAGGGAGATATAGTTACCAACCATCTCATAATGAAATCATTCTTATGTGTACCAAAAAAACATAAATCATTCATTATAGCATAACCTAAGGAATAAAATGGATTTCTTAAATATCATTACATTAAAACATAATACATATAAAATAAATGGATTTCATAAATATAATTCCAATATAAACATAATAAAACCATATAAATAATAGTGATAGTATCTTTGAACCATAACCCAAATAAATAATTCCATATTACATGGAAAATAATTTTGATAGAACACATGAAATTAATTCTTGACGAGAATATCCTTTCTTCTCCAAAAAATGTTATCTTTTCTCAAAATGCCACAGAGTTTTAAAATAAAATAAATTAATTGAAAATAAACTTTAAATATTGTAAATTAATCTTCATGGAAATAATTTTTTATGGAAATGTAAAAATCTATTCATGTCATATAAGTTAAAAAATATTCTTCTTTTACTTTTTGTCAGAAAGTCAAAAAGTGCCTCATACTGAAAATGAAAAAATATTACTTTCGTACCACTTAATTAACTTTCCCCAATAGGTAAAATTGACTTTAAACAATTTTATAAGGATAGAACGAATATTTTTGGCATACATATTTAGGAAACATGGACATGGATGATAAATATACCTTAGTAAATATTTATGTATAAACAATCATAGATAATAATGAGATTGCAACATTATCTCTTACCATAGCTCTGATATCCTTTGTATGTATTTGAACCTCATGTATAATAATATTAATAATTTCATTTACTTATTATAAAATCATATTCATTTTTAGGATATCATATACGATCATATTATCTTTTGTTTTTTAGTAACATTATTACTTGTCCATCCAGTATTAACTTCAATATTTTCTTACACATGTTTTTTCGGATAAGTTCTTATTTATATTTTAGGTTATAGTTAAATAATTTAAAAAATGATATTATTGTAAAATATATCATATTTATTAATTAAATTAATTTATATAATTATACTTTAATGAAATATCATGTATAATGAATCGCATTGCATCATAGAGACGGTAAGCCCTACGTACACATGGGGGATGATATCATTCCCATAATTATTGAATGATATTGAAGTGGATTATTTATAATATTTAAAAATAAATATCATATTATAATAATCATATATAGTTTTTATTTCCATCATTATACCCATCCAAGTAAGGTGGTGGTGAATAACAGATTTCACCATGGCATAGAGATGGTAAGTCGTACGTTCCTATGTGTGGTGATTTTGTTTTTCATTGGATGGATAGAAGGTGGAATATGGTTTTGCATATTAATAATAAAATATGAGTATATAAGTGATACTATATTTATTTCTTTATAATGAAAAAAATCATGAAGTGGAAGTAGAAAAAGAATTAAGATTGAAAGAATCAATAGAGGATATTACCTCTTTTACAATGTTCTCCCTCTAAATCTATTCTTCAATCACAATAGTTGGTCTTTGAAGAATGAACAAACTTATATAATGTTACTAGAAAATTTTATAATGGAAAAGGGAAGGTTATAACTAATATTTAAGGCTCAATAGGTTATGAATAAATGGGGAAGGAGGTTCCCTTTTATAATTTAAGTGAGTGACGCTTTTGGAAACTCGAAAACATATTAATTTAAAAAAAATAAAAACACATCCAAAAATCTCCAAAATGTACTAATTTAAAAGATGGTATGTGTAACATCCCAGTTCCAGAATCTACCTAGGGTCACCCCATACCTGGTTGGTCACATGGCCTCAAGGGAATTTCCCCAAACACCAGAGGCTACCAACTAGCAGCGAGGGACTTGGGTGAGATAGTGAGGAAACTATGACCTCATTGGAAGAACAACACAGCGGAAGAGAATAATAACAATAGTAGAAGCAGTAATAATCCATAAAAAAGTAAACAGCAGAAGACTGAAATATAATGGACTGGATAACAAATATATATATAAATTGTGAATGATACATATGTCTAGGAACACAGGCAAACAAATCACAATGATGGAATAAAAATAGTACTAAACCAAAGTACAAAAGAAAACAGATGACATCTCTTCAACATCACAAGCCTCATCTTGGTCCCATTCTCTCTAGCTCCACAGCAATCAAGTACCTTAAGTAGAAGGGTGCTTTCCCTTATCTATACCTATAGCAATTTAATATATTTGGGACCAATAGCATTGCCCAAACAGGGTGTGAGACTAAATCCTAGTAGGAACCGACCACAAGATCAGTGCCTAACAGTCAATGAATATATGGAAGGTAATAAGGAAAGAATTAAATAAGGAAGTACAAAGCAGTAAACAATCCATAGTTTTAATGCATTCAGTTTCATATATCAAGAAACAGTTAAATCAAAGCAGGTAATTACAAATAGGTAACCCTCTGGAAATTACTCATAGCCTATCCCCTCTGGTCCTACCTAGCGACACAAGAAAGAAGGAAAACACAAAAGGTAACCCTTTGGGAAGTACTCACAGCCTATCCCCTCTCGTCCTACCTAGAATCACAAGAAACCCACTGTGTAGTACACTCATTCTAACCCCACTGGTTCAGCTTAAGCATAGACTCTATGGGGAAGCACTCACCGTCAATTCTTTCTATAGTCTCTTATCAGTAACTAAAGGCGGTCTGGGGAAGCACTTACATCAAATTCCCCTTGTGGACCACGTCGAGAAACTACAGCCACTCTGAGGAATCACTTGCATCAATTCCCCTTTTGTTCTCACATCGTAAGTAGAAAAGACACTCTGGAGAAGCCCTTACGTCCATTCCCCTTATGGTCTATACACCAGGTTCTCACGGACCTGTGTAAGTCACGCAAGCATAGAAACATGTATCGACCAAGGTAAACATTAAGATCTAATTGTCTATTTGTCTAAATCATAACAACATGTAAGGATACAAATACCCAATCCTAATATACTAGGCATGGTAAGTAAACAACAGCCTAACAGGAAACTATACCCAATGGTCAAAACCAACAATCATGCATGGGTAACCACTTCCAAAGCCTATAAATTAACCATATTCTCATTCAATTAACCTCTACTCAAGTATACAAGAATAGCTGGAAAAAAGGGCTAAAAAAGTAAACACGCAATTCCCTGTTCATGGGTATTAGTGATTTTGCACATATTAATCAAACACATTCAACCGAAAGACAAAAACCACCTACCTCACTATTGGGAGATCACTATAAGTGAACCTCAAGCCTTGAATCACCTAAGAACACAATAGATCTAAAAAAACACCTAAAATTTTCAACTGGGGATAACTTTAGAAAGAAGAGTAATTAGGAAACAAAGATCTAGAACAATGAAGATCTTACCATGGAGATCCCAACGCAATTGATAGTGGTTGAATCAGGGATTAGATGCTCGGTCAGGGGCTTGGAGGTAGATCGCAGTTGTACAGGAGCTATTAGATGATCCGGACCAAGAAGAAGCACTTTTTGTCTGTCAGACGCGACCCCGGTGTGTTTAATGAAAAAAAAGAAAATACAAGGCATTTACATTGGAAGTACAGGACATGTAATTTCTATTTCTTTACCCTGCATTAGGAAGCCTCTAGGTCACCCCCACATGGCCATGTGTGTGGCCATTACATGGCCAGCACACTGCCTCATGTGTCAACTGAGTACAGGGCATGAACTCATAAAGTATATGGTGTGTACTCATAAAGTACAGGGTGTTTACTTAGGAAATTTCCAGAAATTCCACTTTTTCTACAAAAACACCATAAAATAAATACCTAACTAAAAAGAATATCTTGGTTCTTACAAACTTCCACCCTTAATGAAATTCGTCCCCTAATTTCCGTAGCATGTCGGCATAGAAGAAGAAACCCTGAACAGCTCCGTCCACTGTGATCGTACATCAGCCTCCTTCTCCCAAGTCTCATCCTGTACTCGCTCGTGCTACCATATCACTCATACTAGAGGAATAGACCATCCATATAGAACTTTCATACTTCAATCAAAAATCCATATATGATGCTCCTCGAATGACACATCCACCTCTAACTCAACCTCCTCAAGTTGGAAGACATGAGATGGGTCTTATAAGTAACTTCGAAGGTGAGAAATGTGGAAAATGTCATAAATATCCCAGTACCTCTGAGGTAACTGCAACCGATATGCAACCGGCCCAACTCTCTCCAACAACTCAAATGGTCTGATGTTCCTCGGTAAAAGATTACCCTGTCTCATAATCCTTCGGTGTCCCAAAATCAATGTGACATGCAGGAAAACCTGATATCTGACCTCAAACTCCAAAGGTTTTCTCCGCTGATCAGCATAAGACTTCTGTTGATATTGTGCGCTATCCATCCTTTTCTGAATCAACTCTATCTACTCTGTGGTATCCTGGACAATACAAGGTCCCAACATACCTGCCTCTCTTGTATCCATCCAATATAAGAGTGATCGGCATGGCCAACCATACAATGCCTCAAAATTTTCCATCTGAATAGTTGCATGAAAACTATTATTGTTGGAAAACTCCAAAATAGGTATGTTCTCCCATGAACCTCCAAAATCCAGGATTCATGCTCGAATCATGTCCTCAAGCACCTAAATCATACGCTCAGATTGACCTTCTGTCTGGGGATGGTATGTTTTACTCAAAATTACATGTATACCCAAAGCCTTCTTAAGCCCATTCCAAACCCGAGAAGTAAAACGATCATCCCTGTTTGAAACAATGGAGTGTGAAACTCCATGTAAATGTACAATCTCATGGATGTAAAACTGTCCTAGCTCATCACCACTGAAATTCTCCTTGATAGGAAAGAAGTGAGAAACCTTCGCGAGTTTTTCAATGACAACCCATACTGCATCATTCCCTCAAGACGGTCTTGGTAAACATGTCACGAAATCCATAGCCACATCATTCAACTTCCACTCGGGAATGGGTAACTGCTGCAAAAGCCTTGCTGGTAACTATTGCACTACTTTCTCCTACTAACAGGTGGAACACTTCATGAAAAAAACTAGAAACATCACTCTTCATACATGGTCACTAGTACTGATGGTATAGATCATGATACATCTTGGTGACACCAGGATGAACTACCCAAACTGAGGAATGAAAGTCCCACATTAGCTCCTTGCATATGTCTGATGTCACCCATACGCACCCCTGGAAATGCCAGATATCATCCTTGCATATGGTCCATCTAGGAATAGGGTCCCCTCCTCACATGATTTTCTATAGGACTAGGCCTTCAGAATCTGATAGCTGAATCATTTGCCCTCGATCCTGAAGAGTAGAGATAACAGCCATAGGAGAATGAAAAGTATACCCATGTATGTCGTGCACCTCAAAATGCATTTTAGAGAACATATATATAAGATTCAACACATTTTTGGCCTCCTAAACTACCTGTATCTAAGTCCTCCTACTCAATGCATCATCCATAGCGTTGTCTTTCCCAAGCGAGTAAGAAAGATCAAAGTCAAAATGTTGAAGGTACTCTACCCACCTTGACAGCCTCAAATTCAAGTCTTGATGAGTGAAAACATACTTCAGACATTTGTGGTTAGTGAAAAACACAAAATTCTATCCCAACAGATAATGTCTCTAATAGCATAAGGTGTAAACAACTACAGAAAATTCGAGATCCTATATCGGCTAATTCCTCTCTTGAGGCCCCAACTGTCGAGACCCATATGCAACGACTCCTTCTCCTAGCATAAGCATCGCTCCCAGCCCGATACCTGAAGCATCACAGTAAATAGTATATCTATTTCCATGCTCTGGAAATACTAGTATCAGTGTTGATGTCAATCTCCCTTTTATCTCTTGAAAGACTGACTCACAAGAATCAGACCACAAGAACTTCTCACCCTTCATAGTCAGACCCGTCAGTGCTGCTGATAAGCATGAAAATTCTTCTATAAAGCGTCTATAGTATCCATCCAGCCCTAAAAAACATTATACCTCAAATACATTCTTTTTCTGCTCCTAGGAAACTACTTCTCTCACTTTCTCTGGGTCTACTGATCCTCATGTCTCTGAGATAACACGACCCAAGTAGCGAATCTGGTCCATCCAAAAGTGGCATTTTGAGAGCTTATCAGATAACTAGTTCTCTCTCAATGTACTTAAAATGATCTCAAGATGTGTAGCATAATCATGTAGAGTGTGAGAGTACATCAAGATATAATCCACGAAGACTACCGTGAAATAATCCAAGTATGGATGGAGCACTCGGTTCATCAGTGCCATTAAAACTGTAGGTGCATTCATGAGACCGAATGTCATAACCATATACTAGTACAAACCATACTTGCTCCGGAAGGCTGTGAGATGTATATCTGATGGTCTAAAGCATAACTGATGGTAATGGGACCTCATGTCAATCTTTGAGAACACTGGGGATCCTCGAAGCTGATTAAATATATCATCAATCCTCTGCAAGGGATATCGGTTATTGAATGTTAACTGGTTCATCTTTCGATAATCCACAAAAAGCCTGAGGGTATTGTCTGCCTTCTTCACAAATAGGATAGGAAAACCCCAAGGATAAGTACAAGGTTGGAAGAAACACTTTTCCTATAACTCCACCATCAACTTCTTGAGCTCATGCAACTCTGTTGAAGCCATCCTATAAAGAGGAATGGACACCAGTGCCTCTCCTGGCACAAGATCAACAGAAAATTATACCTCTCACTCTGGAGGTAAACCTGAAAATTTCTCTAGAAAGAAATCTATGAAATAATCCACTACTAGATAAAAATATAACTGTGAAGTCCCCAGGTCATCTAGATATATAGACTAGCTATCTGGGATATAACTTCTCCTAACTCATGATGCTCGGTTCCCACACTGCTCGCCTGGACATCTCATTCGCCCTTATGAAGAAACTATCCACCTTATGGCTATTTGAAACTCACCCTACGATGATAACAGTCGACAACAGCCCTGAAGGGAACTAACCAGTCCATTCCAAGAATGAAATCCTAGCCTGTCAACTCTAAAACATAGAGGTCCCATAAAAAGTGGCACCCACTAATCTCTATAGGGAACTCCTTTCACTAACGTACACTAGTCGTTATAGTCCCCAACGGAGTGTTTAATGCCAAGATATTGGTAGAAGAAAAGATATAGAGATCAAGGATATCCACAACATCAATAGATATAAAGCTATGGGAAGCCCCCATATCAAAAAGAGAAGAATATAAAATAGAGGAAAATAAGATCGTACATCAAACTATAGAGGTTCTGGGATCCTAGTTCTAGTGGGACTGATCCAATGCAAAAGTCTGACATGCACTACGGCCTTATGACCCTGCCTAACCACTCTGAGATAATATGCCCTAATGTCATAGGAAAACGGTTGACTGTCTACCATGTCCATGACCTCTACCTCGGCTTGAACAGCCAAAAGAACTCCAGTTCCCATACTGATGAGAAACTGGTGGTGCTGATCCTAAACGAGGAGTCATAGAAGAACCCCTGTCACCAGTTACTGGTGAGAAGAACTGATAGAAACGCTAAAGATGACTCATCTTTCTACAAGATCGGCACTGCAATGGGTCTCTAGAGCAATGTGGCCTCGTATTCCCGCTCTTCCCTCATTGGTATCACACCACCTGGCTACCACAAGAAGAGTCTTTCCTCCTCGGTTCTCCACTCATAGACTCCCTACGGCGCTTCCTGATGTCAGTAGGAGGAATATTAACTCTATATGTCGAACCTCCCTTGCTCAAAACTCCAGAATCCCTCAGATTGTGCTCTGTGATCAGCGCCTAGTTGAATATAGAAGTGATGGAATTCAACCTAAAGAGGTTCACCTACAATAAGATGGCATGCTTCAGACCATCCTCAAACTTCCTTTCTAGGAATAACTCATCACCTCTTAGAATGGGCATGAAGGGCTCCAGATCTATTAACTGGGAAGAATACTCCATAATAGAAAGAGCAACCTGCTCCATACTCATGAACTCTCGGGCTCGATCAGCCCTCAAGGACAATAGGTAGAAGTAGTCGTAGAAGGAAAACTGGAACTCATCCCAGACCATGACATGTTGGTGTCCCACCTGTGAGATCACATCCCACCATCTCGTAGTGGAATCCTGAAGCATGCAAGTAGAGATCTTGACCCGCCTCTCTAGACGTGTCTCCAGATGCTTAAATATGGTCAGCATGGCTTCTAGACATGACTCTATAGCCTAAGGTCCTCCATCCTCTAAGTATGTGGAAGGATGATGCTACTGGAAAACCTACATCAATTCTACCATAGACGAGGCAGGCTGCGGTACTCCTCGAAAAGTCAGCATGAACCTCATAAAGCCTTCCCTAAACTATTCATCATCACTTGTGTCTAGTATAACAACTGGTGGCAAGACTGGCACAACTGGAGGATCATCTAGAAGCCCTTGATCAGCCATGTCTGGTGTCTAATCACTGCCTGGAAACTGGCGGGAAACCGGAGGACATCTCAGTGGCCTGACTCTAAAAGGTTAAGAACACACCATAGATCAAGATTTTCAAGGACTTAAAACTAGAAGTATAATGAGTGAACATGAGAAATAAAGTATTCAAGTTTAGAAAAACATGGATACATGGCATGTATTTCCACTACACAGTGTGTACTTGAATCCTCTTCCCCTACCCGAGTTCTCCTACATGACTGAGCTACATTGTTCTCCCACCACAAGACAAAATAGTGTGTTAGTGCCAGACACGGCATGTACTAGATGAACTTCACCGACCCATGTTGTTCATCACACAGCCAGTTACATGAATCACACTACACTGCGTGTTCCAGATGGGCACAGCGTGTACTTGGAGGATTTCACTGACCTGTGTTGTTAGTTACACGGCTAGATCTAAGAGTCACACTACATGGCATGTACAATATTAACACAATGTGTATAACATAAGTTTTTGTCCCCCCGTGTCATTAGTCACATGGGTGAACACAAGGTCTACACACATGGCATATACATCCGATACACGATGTGTTTTCCCAAGTTTTTTCCTAACCCCATGTTTCTTTCCACACATCCAGTGACACAATTTGACACTACACAGCGTGTACATCATGTACACAGCGTGTACTAAAAAAAAAGTTGTTTTCTGAACATAAGAACACATGGCATGTATTCAGAACTATATGGCGTGTATTATAGTTTTTTCCGGACAGTAATCCTCAGAAACTACTCTGGAGCCTAGAAAAATATTTAAATGAACATCAAAGTGCCCAATTTTGATCCATGAGGGCCCATACTCCCCAAGAATCAAAGACTGGAATCTCATACATGTTATAAACAAGGTAAAAAAGTAAATGATCTACCAAATTCCAGTTCAAGAGGGCCCATGACACCTCAAGAACCAAAGTTTGGTGTTCATTCAAAAAAACATACACAAGAAATAACCTATTAAATAGTTGGTATTTTATCAACGTAACTATCACAACAACATGCATATTCTATATAACATCTGTCACAACAACATGAAATTGCTAATGCACCCTAAATGGCATGGAAAGAACGCATGACATGTGATATCTAGAAACATTCTATATGATGCATGAGATGGCATACCCTCATCTCATCGGGTTGAAACAGAAATAGAACCTCAAAAACATCAACGATAATAGCATAATACATGTGAGTCACCCAACGGTAAAAATCAAATAAACTGTAAAATTTCAAAACTAGAAAAAAAAATTGCAATAAACGAGGTAGTTTGGCTTTTCCCTGTACACAGGTTAGCTACTCTCTGGCATATCTTATTACAAAGTACCTATTCCTTCTAATACCTAGTTGTAGGCTTCCAAAATTAAGTCAAGAAGAAAATAATTCCTCTAATACCACTTTGTAAAATTCTGGTTGTAGAATCCACCCAAGGGCGCCCCGTACCTGGTTGGTCACATGGCCTCAAGTGCATTTCCTCAAACACCAGAGGATAACGACTAGCAGTGAGGGCCTTGGGTGTGATAATGCGGAAACTATTCCCTCATTGGAAGAGGAACACAGTTGAAGAGAATAATAACAATAGCGGAAGCAGTAATAATCCATACAAAAGTAAACAGCGGAAGATAGAAATATAATGAACTAGAGCATACATATATATATAAATGATGCATGAAAAACATGTCTAAGAAAGAATCCAAAAAAATCACAATGATGGAATACAAATAGTACTAAACTAAAATAAAAAAGAAAACAGATAAGAGTTCCTCAGCATCACAAGCCTCAGCTTGGTCCCATGATCTCCATCCCCACAACAATCAAGTACCTGAAGTAGAAGGGAGCCTTCCCTTATCTATACCTGCAACAATATAATCTGTTTGGGCCCAAAAGAATGGCCCAAACTGGGTGTGAGACTAAATCCCAGTAGGAAACCACCACAAGATTTTTTCCTAACACTCAATGAATATATGGCCGGTACTAAGTAATGGAAAGCAGTAAACAAGGAAGTACACAGAAGTAAACAATACAATGTTTCAATGCATTCAGTTTCATATATAAATCAATAGTTAATCAAAGCAGGTAATTACAAACAAGTTACCCTCTAGAAAGTACACACAGCCTATACCCTCTAGTCCTACCTAGCGTCACAAGAAAGAAGGTAAAAACAAAAGGTAACCCTCTAGGAATTTCTCATAGTCTATCCCCTCTAGTCCTACCTAGAATCACAAGTAACACTCTGGGTAGTACACTTAGTCTAACCCCTCTAGTTCAGCTTATTAATTGAATCTCTGAGAAAGAACTCACTGTCAATTCCTCCTATAGTCTCATATCGGTAACTAAAGTCTCTCTAGGGAAGCCCTTACATCACATTCCCCCTATTTCCCACATCAAGGAACTACAGACACTCTAAGGAAGCACTTGTGTCAATTCCCCAAGTGTTCTCACATCGTAAGTAGAAAAGACACTCTGGAGAAGCCCTTATGTCCATTCTCACTATGGTCTATACACCAGGTTATCATGGCCCTGTGTATGTCAAGCACGTATATCAATGTGTATCGTACAAAGTAAACCTCAAGAACTACTTGCCTATCTGTCTAAAGTATAACAACATGTAAGGATACAAACACCCAATCCTACTATACTAGGAATGGTAAGTAAACAACAACCTAACATGCAACTAGACCCAACAGTAAAACCCGCAATCAAGAATGGGAAACAATTCCAAACAATAGAGATTAACCATATTCTCATTCAATTAACCTTGACTCAAGCATAAAATCATAGAAGAAAAAAAGGGCTAAAATAGTAAACACGTAATACCCCGTTCATGGGTATTGGCGATTTTGCACATATAAGTAAAATACATTCAACAAAAAGGTACAAACCACCTACCTTAGTGTTGGTAGATCTCTATACGTGAACCTCGAGCCTTTAATATTTCAAGAACACCATAGATCTATAAAAATGCCTGAAACGTTCAAATGAGGATAACATTAGAAAGGAGAGGAATTATGAAACAAAGCTCCAGAAGAAGGAAGAGCATACTGAGGTGTTCCCAATGCAATTGATGGTGGTCGAATTAGATATTGGATGCTTGTACAGGGGCTTGAAGGAAGATCATGGTCATACGGGAGCTCTCGAATGAACCATACCTAGAAGAAGCCCTTTCTGCCTGTCAGACGTGACCCCAGTACATTTAATGAAGAAAAACAAAAATACACGACGTGTACTTTCCATTTTCGTACCCCACATTAGGCGGACTCCAGGTCACCCCCATATGGTCATGTTTTCTTCCATTATAGGACCAGCACATAGCCTCATGCGACAACCGAGTACACGGCGTGTACTTAGGAAATTTCCATAAATTCCTCTTTTTCTACAAAAACACCAAAAATTAAAGACATACCTGAAAAGAAGATCTTGGTTCTTAAAATATGAAATAAGTTTGTAATATCATCATCTAATAAATTTTAGAAATGTTTTTTCTGTCAATTTAAACATTATATTTTTTAATTAACACTTAGTTATTCTTTTTAATTCTTATCTAGAGAACAAATATATCAGTATTAAAAGGCTGAGATATTTACTTATTTGATGTAAATTAGACCATAAATAAATACCTTAGAACATTTTAGACCATATAATAATTATTCTTTATTTATAAAAATGTTTTATGATTTTTAAATAATTTAATAAAACATTATTTGGAAAAACAATCAATAGTGTCAATTTTTACACCATTCAATTCATTGATTTTTACAAGTATTAATATAATAACTTAACTTTAAAAAAATATTTTATTATATTATTAAGAGGTCAAGGAAATCTAAGTCAAAATTTAATTTATTTTAATAAATTTAATAATATCTATTTGATACTTACCTTAATAAAATAATTACTACAACAGTTTTGTGTATTTATTTAAAATTATTATTTGTTGAATAAAAAAGTAGTATGACAAAGATAAATTCTCCATATTTCATAATAATACTTATAATATATATTTTGTAAAATATTACATTAAATGATATATTAATTAAAACATGAATGTGAAAACATTAACATCACTTTAAATAAAATATTATAAGTGTCATAATCATTCTAGTGTGGCTCCAAATGGTCAACAACACTACCCTTGTGTGATTATGGTCAATATATACTCAAAAAATAATATTTCTTCAAGTGTTTTGTCTTTTAATGGTTATTATCATTTTATTAAAAATTAATTTATTTATTCTTCCTCAATTAAATAATTTTTTATCGTCAATATATAAACGTATAAGGTAATTATTTATTTTCAAAAAAGTAAAAATAAATTACAGTAATGAAGAAAAAAAATTATCTTTCAAATGATTATTTTTAATAGAATTTGTCTTATGTATAACCTTACATTAAAAATTATTTATTTATTAAAATTTTAGTGAGACATATTTAGCTTTTATTTAAATAAAATAAATTAAATGTCATAATCTTGTCCAAGTGGCTACTGAAGGATTCCATTTTGACCCAATTATGATTTAGGTCAGGGAAAAAAACTCATCCAATGATATTATGAAAAGTGTTTGGGTAATTTTATAACATTACTTTTATCCTTAATTTTGACCTCACATGTTTTGATAATCTTAATTCAGTTTTAATATGTTTTGATAATCCAAACTATATGTTAAATTATATTGACAAAAATATCAAAATAATCATTGGAATATGTTAAACAATGTTTATCTATGTTTATACATGTTTTGAAATAATACTAACTCAATCTAGATATGATTTTCATAGAATAGATAAGTATTAATTGTTTGAGTCACTGATACAGAACTACCGATACATATTCACCGATATAGACATAGTCTACCGATAATCGAAGATCACAGATAGACAGTGTCTACTGTCATAATCAAAAGCTACCGATACAAATAGACAGTTACAAATATGAAGTCTATCGATACAAACAGACAACTACTGATATGAAGTCTACCGATACAGATAGAGCAGCCGATATACAAAGAGAGTCATCGATAAAGGAAGCTACCGATATAGACAAGTTACCAATGGAGAGAGCCACCGATACAAGAATTCTACCTATACAGAAGAGCTACTGATAAGAGGAGCTACCGATACAGAGTCACTGTCACTGATACATAGTCTACTGTTATAAAGACAAACAGCTACCGATACAGACCTACTGACTCAAGTCCATAGATACAAGCTTACTGATACTAAGAGCTACCGATGGAAACCATTCACTATATCTCTAAACCCTAATTATATTTATTTATTAACAACACTCATTTTTGGTGATTTTAATGCAACTGCTATTAATTAATTAATTTTTATTGAATGTCAAGAAACTGTACCTCATACCGGTAAAAAGGTAATCATTCCCATTTTCAGAACTAATGATATATAAAAGGGAACCTTCAACTACTAAAGAGAGATCGATCAGTCTTTCCATGCACATACGATACAATCTTCTAGAGATACACAAGGACTTACATGCATAGAAGAAGAAGGAAGAATACATACTGAATCTCTAGAACCTGAACATTCAAGGAGAAAAGAGCTCCAACGATTTCACCAATACACAAGATGATTAGACTGATCAACCTTGACCTGGAAGTCCAATACAAAAATGACACTCTGTTTTTTTCTTGACCAAAAACCAGGGAAGGACTAAAATCTTTATCTACATCAATCCAAGGAGTCCAGAGCCTCACTCGAAACACATAGAGCATTCTAAACTCATCTCTACTTTTCTAGCTCTATTTTGTTTCATTTATTTACATTTTGAGCAGTGTGTGTGCTTCATATTTTTAGGCACACACTATCTCATGTGCTGAACTAGAGGATTTCTATATCCTTACTCAATCTTTACCTTACACTCTTGTATCCCACTATGGATAGTGGTAGAGGTCTGAGGACCAGGAAAGCCTGTGAACTATTGTTATTTTTTCTTTCCCACGTAGAACTTTGGTAGAGCTATGAGGACCTGGACAGTTTGAGTACTGTTGTAAACCCCGATCTAGGGTGCGGATCATAGTTTATATAAAACTGTTTGGGAGGACTAAGTCTCGGATTAAGACTAAACCTCTTGGTTAAAACTATTGTGTGTCCTATTTCATTTTAAACTATATCTTATATTCTACTGCTAATTACTTTAAATACAAATCTATTTTAAAGTTACTATGATAGTTAAACTAGAAAGTGTTTGTATATATTGTAACCCAGTAGGTTAGTTTAAAAAGTTACTCTAATCTTCATATTATATTAAATGAGAACTAATAGATCTCTTAAGAACCTAACTGAACCTTTACTGTATTACAAATTCACTATATTTTTTCTTTTTATCTAAATTGGGGGATTTTTAATATAAATCTTTTAAACAGAAATTTTTAATTGGAACTAAATTCACCCCCCCTCTTGAGTATCCACTCTGACCAACATTTGGTATCAAAGGTTTTTATTAATAAAGGATTTCCAGAAACTCTTTTTGTGAAATTTTTTTATTAACTATGATTTTAGTTTTATCTTAAACATCTCAAAAATTTCTATTATTTCTAAATTTTTATGTCTTTCCATATATTTTCTAAAATATTATTATATATAATAGACTAGACGGTGATTCTACCAACATGCGACCTTTCTTTAATTGTGTTAATTTTACCCAATGGAAAATCAAATTGAATATTCATTTAGAAAGTGTGGTATTTGATATCTAGACTACTATAGAGACTCATTATAGGATTCTAGAAACTGAAAAAACTACTTGGGATGAATCTACTAAAGTTTTTTACAATAATAACTGTAAAGTAATAAATACACTATATTTTGATTTAGGAGATAAAGAATTTAATCAAATATCTTCTTGTAAGATTTCTTATGAAATCTGGGATATTTTGGCTATTTCCCATGAGGGAACAACCAATGTTAGGGAAATGAGATTGAATACCTACACTATTAAGTATGATAATTTTAAAATGAATCCTGATGAACCTATTTCTGACATGTATCTCAGGTTCAACGAAATTTTAAATACAATGAGCTCACTTGGAAACGTTATTCCTACCAAAGATCAAATCAAGAGGATACAAAGATGTCTTCCAGAAAGATGGAGAGTCACATCAGTTTCAATTAGATAATCTTGTGACATTAGTTCTTTTTCTGTCAAAGAACTCATCGATAAATTAATGATGTATGAAGAAGAACTGAAAGTAAACAAGGAAGAAGATGATGAACCAAGAAAGAAGTCGGTAGCTTTCAAGAATTCTGCTTCAAAATTTAAGGACAAAGGGAAAATTAAATTTGAAAGTGATATCTCAAGATATGATGAAAGTGCATCAGACAGCGATGCTGAAATGGCTCAGATAGCCAGACGATTTAAGAAGTTTTATAGAAATAATATTTTTTTCAAAAAATCCAATTACAAGGGAGAGGATGACATTAAAAGTCATCGGAAGAAGGATTGGAAAAGGACTGATAAAAGTGATGACATAGTCTTCTACAAATGCAAGAAGAAATGATATATGAAAGGTGACTATCCAAAGTTAAAATACAAGAAGAAATATGAGTACAAGGACAAAAAAATAAGAAAGATATGAAAGAAACCTGGAGTGCTTCAGAAGACAACTCAAGTGATTCTGATTCCACTCATGATGAAAAATATCAAAAAGCTAATATTTTTTTCATGAAAAATACATCTGAGGTAACATTGGATACTCTTCTTTTAAATTCTTATTATTCTATAGATGATTATGATTCTAATTCTGATAACATGTCTAGTGAAGGGTTATTTGAATATTTTAACATGCTAGAAGATACTTGAAATGAGCTAAAAGACAGGTATAAAACCTTAAAGAAATAGCATGATTTAACTAGAACTTTCAAATCTACACTAGAAGTAGAAAAGGAAAATAATTCTCAACTATTAAAAGAAAATACTGAACTGAAATTTTCTAATGAGAAACTTAGAGAATATTTGGAAAAATTTACTAATGTAAAGAACACTCTTACACAAATTCTAGGAAAAAAAGTTGAATCAATGTATACCACTGGGTTAGGCTATCAACCGGGACTGAGATAGATCACAAAAAATAGTTTTATTCCAAAAATTGGACAGTTTGATGCTAGTTCTAGTTCTGGAAATTCTTTTGTCTCAACTAGTTATTCACATAGTTATAGATCAAAAAAATTATATCTTTCAAAGTCAATTAAATCTATTGAATATATGAAACCCATTAGAAAAATATGGGTACCAAAAGTTTTTCTTGCTAACCTGTCTAGACCCAAGAAAATCTGGGTACCAAAATCATATTCTGTCTAAAACTATTTTGTAGGAAACCTGGTTAAAAAGATCATATATGAAGACATGGTACTTGGATAGAGGATGTTCAATATATATAATGGGATACTTCTCATGTTTTAAAATCATAGTCAATGTTTATGGAGGACATGTCACCTTTAGTGATAACTCAAAAGGAAAAATCATCATCTTAGGACAAATTGGTAAAACTGATTCAATTTTAATTTCTAAAGTATTATTTGTTGATGGATTAAAATACAACCTGTTAAGCATTTCTCTGTTTTTTTATATTGGTTTCAATATTAAATTTCAAAATTATTCTTTAATGTATTTGATTCTAAAAATTATTTGGTATTTACTACCCGGAGAAATGAAAATGTATATACTATAGATTTAAATTCTTTATCCAAAAAATGGTTACTTGTTTAAATTATTTTCTTAAAGGGTCTTGGATGTGGCATAGAAGATTAGGACATTGTAATATACACTCACATAAGAAACTAACTAGGGAAAATTTAATTAGAGTCCTACCTCAACTAAAATTCCCATCAGAAAAATTTTGTACTCTCTTTCAATAGGGAAAGCAACATAATGTTTTTTTAAAATAAAAAAAGAAATTTCAACTTCTCAACCTCTCGAGTTGGTTCAAATGGTTTTATTTGGACCATCCAGAGTTTCATGTTTAAATGGAAAGAACTATGTTTATGTCTTAGTATATGACTTCTCTAGATATACTTTGGTATATTTTCTTGCTCACAAAAAAATAAATCTTATTCTTACTTTATTAAATACTCCAATTATTGTAGAGATCCTTAGTGGATTTAAGATTAAGACACTAATAAGTGATCATGGTCTTGAGTTTGAAAATTATGATTTTGAAACCTATTTCTCACATAATGGCTACAATCATTATTTATTTTCCCCTAGGACACCTCAACAGAATGGTGCAGTATAAAGAAGAAACAGAACACTTCAAGAAATTGCAAGGACTATGCTTAATTAGTATGACTTACCTATTTAATTTTTGGCTGAAATTGTCAATAAATTTTGTTATATTATAAATAGAGTCTTGATTAGACCTGTTCTTAAAAATACCCCTTATGAACTATGGAATAATAGGAAGCCTAAAGTTAGTTACATTATAGTTTTTGGTTGGAAAGTCTTTATTCTCAATACTAAAGATAATCTGGATAAATTGTCATCTAAAAGTGATGAATGAATTTTTCTTGTTTATTATTTAACTAGAAAATCCTATAGAGTTTTTAATAAAAGAACCAAATGTGTGGAAGAATCTATTCACATCAAATTTGGTGAAACTGATCCACATGAACCTAAACCTTCTCTGGAAAATCTTGAAGAAGATTGTTCTATTCTATACCTTAATGATAAAAGAAGTGAACCTGTAGTAAAAACAAGTAATTCTGGAAATTTTCCAGAACCCAATTCTGTTGGAACCAAACCTACAGAAGAACCTGAACTCTCAAGTCCTACCTTGACCAGACCAACTAGGATTCTAAAGAATCATCCCGTAGATGATATTGTACATAATATTGATATGTGGATGTAGACTAGAGCTTCTCTAAGAAACCAGTTTTAACATCAAGCCTTTCTTTCATAGTTGGAATCTAAAAATATCAATGATGCAATCAATGATGAATTTTGGGTAATAGTTATGTAAGAATAATTAAATCAATTTGAAATAAACAGAGTATGGGAATTAGGTGATAAACCTAAAGACACTTTTACCATAGGCACTAAATGGGTTTTAAGAAATAAAATTAATAAATCAAGAAATATCATTAGAAATAAGGAAAGAATAGTTGCACAAGGATATAGTCAAGAGGAAATAATATACTATGAGGAAACTTTTGCACCTATAGCTAGATTAAAGCTATTAGGATTCTACTTTCCTATGCTTCTCATCTGAATTTCATGTTATATCAATTGGATGTTTAAAGTGATTTTCTAAATGGTTTTATAATTAAAGATTTTTTCGTTCAATAACCACCTGGAATTACTAATACTCATTTTTTAAATCGATTTTTTAAGAAATCTAAAACTCTATATGGTTTAAAACAAGCCCCAAGAGCATGGTATGATAGACTTATTAGTTTTCTTATTTCAGAATATTTTTCTAAAGGTATTTCTGATCCAACTCTCTTTATTAAAAGAATTTCCAAAGATGTTTTGATAGTAAAAATCTATGTTGATGATTTTATTTTTGGATCTTCAAAAAATGATTTGTGTATTTATTTTTCAAAGAGTATACAAAATGAATTTGAAATTAGTTTAATGGGAGAACTCAAATACTTTTTTGGATTTCATGTTTTTAAAAATGAAAATGGTATTATATTAAATCAAAGTAAATATACAAAGGATCTTTTAAAACGTTTTGTTTTGGATAGTAGTAAGGGTAATGACACACCTGTGAGTATCACTTGTAATTTGGATGCTGATGAAACTGGAAAACTAGTGGATCAAACCAACTACAGAGGTATGATAGGGAGTCTGCTCTATATTACTGCTAGTCGACCAGATATTATGTTTATTGTGTGTATCTGGGAATGATTTCAAGCTAATCCAATAGAGTCACACTTTCATGCTTTTAAAATAATTTTCAAATATCTTAAACACACTACTAACTTGGGATTATTTTATCCAAAATAACAATCATTCGATTTAATAAGTTAATCAGATGCTGACTTTGCCGATTGCAAGTTAGATAGAAAGAGAACTTCTGGAACATGTCATATTCTAGTTAAGTACCTGATATCTTAGTGTAGTAAAAAGCAGAATTCAGTTGCATTGTCTACTACTGAAGCATAATATATTGCAGCCGGAAGTTGTTGTGCACAAATTCTATGGATGAAACATATATTATTGGACTACGGATATCATTTTAGACATTTATCTATAAACTGTGATAACACTAGTGTGATCAATATCTCTAAGAATCCCATATCTCACTCTAGGACCAAACACATTAATATAAGGCACCACTTTTTGAGAGATCATTACGAAAAGGGTGATATTACTCTTGAATTTATTGGTACTAAACATCAATTAGCTGACATATTCACCAAGCCTTTAAGTTCATATAGGTTAAGGTACATTTTGACATGAGTTAGGATTGATAGGCGTTGTAGAACCAAATCCTCACCATTAGCCAAATCCTCACCGTTAGCCAAATCCTCACCATTAACCAAATCCTCACCGTTATCCAAATCCTCACCATTAGCCGAATCATCACCATTAGCCAAATCATCACTATTAGCCAAATCCTCACCGTTACCCAAATCCTCACCATTATCCAAATCCTCACCATTAGCCAAATTCTCACTGTTAAGAAAACATCACCACTAGAAAACCTCACCACTAGAAAACCCCTCTGCTAGAGACACCTCACCACTAGAGAAACCTCACCGCTGGGGACCTCACTGTCAGGGTTCTCTCTAGTAATTGTCACTAATATGTCATGCGCTATTTGATTTTCATTTTCCTTAGCTGAAAATCTTATTGTTTTCAGTATAATTATTTTTATTAAATTTTGATTCCTAAATGATAAAAACTAATCCTTAGTCACATTTCAATCCACGACAAACTCTCCTCTCTTCAATCCTTACTTCTCAACCCCCGCAATATGCGTAACCCTACGTTCTTTGATTGGAGATGGCAAGAACAAAACTCTCAATAGTCAGGGATGATAGTGATGCGCCAAGTGTGAAGAAGGAAAAAACAGGTCCTGAAGGAAGTGGTAGTGAAAGTAGATCAAGGTCGTGGAAGCTTACAGTGAACCCACATTTGCAGAATAGTGAAGTAGTAATCAAAAAGGAACTTAGTGAGGAATGTCTCTTTCCTATAAAGTCATTGGTTCTAAGAGTATTGGAGGAACAAGGATGGATTGAATTTTTTGAAAACAATAATGGACCTCATTATCTGAATTTAGTTAAGGAGTTTTATTCTTTTGTTTGTTTTGATAAGTCTGAATAAGAAAACAGAACGGTTTCATTAGTGAATGGAAAGGAAATTTCTTTTTCTTCTGTTGAATGGGTGAATGTCTGAAAGTCCTGCATGAGGGTGTATTTGGGTATACCACGAAGACAATACCTCCTACCAGTGACATTTTTTGACTATGAGGATTCTTTGGAAGAGCTCACTGGTAGTGGAAAACAAAGAAAGGTAGTGGCTACTGAGATGGAAGGAGAAAATTGGTTGTTATTCAAATTCATCCAACATGTGCTAAGTCCAAGAAGAGGGGACTTTTCATATCTGAGATAATAAGATATTTATTTGTTGCATCTACTGAGGAATGGTGTCAAGGTAAATATGTGTAGGCTTTTGATGATCCAAATTGAGTATATGGACATTCCTAAGTCAAAATCCAATGCTTTATTATTTGCAAAGGTGATTTTGGTAATGATCAAGGTGAAAGGAGTAGCTTAGTCTCAAGATGAGACAGTAGTTGTGGGGAACAATTTTTGCATCACAAGCACTATATGTAATTATATGAAGATTGGGTGGAACCCATGGAGAAGGAAATGGGTTATTGATGATGAGAAGGTATAGGATAACTTCAACCATGTTGACCATCCAAATAGACCAAGAGATAAAAAAAGGTCTAGGTCTACGACCTGATGAAGAGGAACCGTAGTATAGTGATGATACTGATGAGAAAGATACCTCTGCAGCTAATGGAGGGGATCTGGACTTACCTCCAAGTCCAGTTACTGAAGTTGTATCATCTGGAAAGGAAACTGTTCTAGGAGTAAGAAATGGAAAATCCCCTATTGATGAGGAAGACCAGCCTGATCTAGAGAATGCTGAAGAAGTATATGAAAATAGATAAAATATTTCTGATAGTTCAGATGAGATTATTTTGAGCTTAAGTCAACTAATTGGGAATTCCTCTATTCCTGAAGAGGATGTTTTTGTTGAAATGGAAAAACTTGTACTTATTCCTAATGAGCCTCCTATTTTTGAAATGGAGATGGTTGTGGAGGATTCTTCTGAAGAAGGCATGCCTACTCAAACTGATATTGATATACATGTTCAGGTGAATTCAAAGATTGAGGGGTAGCATCACATCAGACATGGTACTGTTTCAATAGCTCATGAGATTGAAGACTGGGACGAAGACCCATGTTTTGTATTTTTTGGGTTGGACTATCCTGATTCAGATGTTGAGACACCCATCAGTATACCTCCTGTCTCTTATAATATTTTTCTGAAAATTTACCTAAGGATATAGTAAGAAAATATTATATAAACCAGTTGATGTCTGATATCAAGACCTATTTTATGGAAGAGATGAGAAGAATGGAAACCTCGTTAATATCATCTATTCTATCTGTGATGATTGAATCGGTATCTGTTGTTTCGATGAAGCCAAGACCTTCCAGAATCAAGTTTCAAGCTTGGAAAAGGATTTTGAATCTCTAAATAAATCATCTGTCTCTCTGGAATCTTATATGAGCTCTAAATCTCAAGTAGACAAGGATTTGGCATTTGAAAAAAGTTTAGTTATCCATATTGTATCAGTTTTTTAGGAATTTAAGATTTTCATGGAGCAGCATGTCAGCACCCAGGACTCTGTTGTGAAAACTCTCATTAGTGGGTTGAATAAATATTTTAAGGAAACAGTATCCTTTACTATTGCACCCCTGAGTACTTCCAAGCCTTCTTTGGGTATTGATCAGATTCAAGCTGTGATGAGAGAAGTGATTGGAAAGTCTTCCACCAGTGGCTCTGTAGAATCTATATCATTGACCCAAGTGGTGAATACCACTAGGGATATATGAAAAATTGTTCATAATTTTATGAGAGAGGCCACTGCTTCTCAGAAAGTGGTAAAAGATAAAGTGGATCACTATTTCCAAAGGGTCTACATTAAACATTAGTTGAACAATCATTTCAAACGTCTGTTAGAGAACATGAAACTACCTCCAGTCACTCAAGATTTCAGAGAACAAGTAAGAAAGCTCAGGGAGTTGGATCCTAATCTAGATAAGTTTATGGAGAAAAAGTTTGACTTTATCTCTGCTATGGAAAGAGGAGGAGGAATCATTATGGACTTTAGGAATCTGTTGCTGCCATTTTTGCATGTAGACAGTACCCTTATCATTGTACCTCCATCTCTACCTGCCTCTGCTCAGTTTGTCTCCATTCCTCAGATGACACTAGCTCATGAAATCATAAGTCTCTCTCCTATAGTCACCCAGAGGGCTCCATATTATAGGAAAGGCACTGTATTAGTAGCTAAGCCTCCTCTGATTATCACTGGTGTTACCAAGCCACCACCTGCATCTACCGAGCCTGAATCCACTTTTACTTCCAAGGAGAAATCCAAAGCACATGCTGAGGATGTGGATTGAATATTTGCAATGAAATTTGATAGGAATCACTTGTACTTTTTTTTAATCAATTTTTTATTTCTCTGTATTTTCTTTCCCCAAGAAATATATATGATCTTATTCTCTTTTACCTTCTATTACTTCTCTCATCCATTGTATACTACTTTTTTCTAATCACAAAGGGGGAGAAATATGGGCATAATATATTCTACCTCTGGTACATTTGTTGTATAATTCTACCTCTGATACAATTATTTCATACCTCTGATACATTTGAAAATGTCATTACTCACACTGAGAAGTGAGACCCAATGTATTTTAAACTAATATATTAATGATTATTTTGGAGTACAATACCATAATTTTTTATTATCATAAAGGGGGAGATTATTGACCTCACCTGTTTTGATAATCTCAATTATGTTTTACTATGTTTTTATAATCCTATCAATATGTTAAATTATGTTGACAAAAATATAAAAATAATCATTGGAATATGTTAATAAATGTATATCAATGTTTACAAATGGTTTATAATAATTCTAACTCGATCTAGATATGATTTTCATAGAACAGATAAGTATTACATTTTTGAGTCACTGATACAGACCTACCGAAACATAGTCACCGATACATACATAGTGTACTGATAATCAAAGATCACCAATAGACAGAATCTACTGTTATAATCAAAAGATACCGATACAAACAGAAATCTACCGATATGAAGTCTACTGATACAAATAGACAGCTACTGATTTGAAGTCTACCAATACAGACAGAGCCACTGATATACAGAGAGAGCCACTGATACAAGCAGCTTCCGATATAGGCGAGTTACCGATGGAGACAAACACTAATAAAATAATGCTACCTATACAAAAGAGCTACTTATCAGAGGATCTACCGATACAGAGTCACTATCACTGATACATAGTCTACCATTATAAAGAGTAACAGCTACCGATACAGACCTACTAACTCAAGTCCACTGATATAAGCTTACTGATACTAAGATATACCGATAGAAACCAATCACTATATCTCTAAACCTTAATTATATTTGTTTATTAACAATGGTCATATTTGGTGCTTTTAATGCAACTTCTATTAATTAATTAAGGTCTGTTAAATGTCAGGAAACCATACCTCATACATGTAAAAATGAAATAATTCCCATTTTTGAAACTAAAGATATTTAAAAGGGAACCTTGAACTACTAAAGAGATATCAATTAGTCTTTCCATGAATATACGAGACAATCTTCTAGAGATACACAAGGACTTACATTAATAAAAGAAGAAGGAAGAATACATACTGAATCTGTAAAACCTGAAAATTCATGGAGAAAAGAGCTCCATAGATTCAACATATACTCAAGCTGATCAGACTGATCAACCTAGACCTGGATGTCAAATACGAAAATGACACTATTTTTTCTTGACCAAAAACTAGAGAAGGACTCAAAGATTAATCTGCATCAATCCAAGAAGTCCAGAGCTTCACTCAAAAGACATAGATCATTCTAAACTCATCTCTATTTGTTTATCTCTATTGTGTTTCATTTATTTACATTTTGAGCAATGTTTGTGCTCTGTATTTTTAGGAACACACTATATCATGTGATTAACTAGAGGATTTCTAAATCCTCACTCAATCTTTCCATTACACTCTTGTATCCCACTGTGGATAGCGGTAGAGGTCTGAGGACCTGGACAGCCTGTGATCTGTTGTTATTGTTGCTTTCCTACATAGAACTGTGGTAGAGGTCTAAGGACCTAGACAGTCTGAGTACTTTTGTAAACCCCGATCTAGGGTGTGGATCATAGTTTATATAAAACTGTTCGAGAGGACTATGTCTCATCTTGAGATTGAACCACTTGGTTAAACCTATTGTGCATCCTATTTCATTTTAAACTATATCTTATATTCTGCTGCTAATTATTTTAAATACAAATCTATTTTAAAGTTACTCTGATTGTTAAACTAGCAATTGTTTGTATTTATTGTAACCTAGTAGGTTAGTTTCAAAATATAATTTAATCTTCAGATTAGATTAACTAAGAACTAATCAATCTCTTGAGGACCTAACTGAACATTTACTGTATTACAAATTTACTATAGTTTACCATGTAATTTAAACTGGTGGATTTTTAAAAAAAATATTTTAAATAGAAATTTTTAATTGGAACTAAATTCACCCCGCTCTTGAGTATCCACTCCGACCAACACTTAATTACTTGATTTACCCTTTTACCATATTAAAAAAAATTAACGAAGTTACTATGCACAATGCCAAAAAATAAAAGAAAAATACTTACATAATTTAGACCTAAAAATTCCAAATATGGAATCTAGTTTTCAAAATAAAAAAACATAGAAGTTTATTTAATTAATTTAAAATTAATTCAGTTGTTGGAAAAATAGAATGAGTTTTAAAAGTTAAATAATGCAAAAGATTGAAAGTTTTTAATCTGAATTCAATGTAAAATTAATTTCAATGACCTAAATTATATTAATTGATAAAAACATATTTTATTTATAATTTAAAAACATTCAAAAATATAATTTAACCATACAAATTAATTTGATGAAAAATTTTATTTTCAATTAAAAAATAGTGTATTTTTACTATTCATAAAAACATGAAAGTTATCTGAAAAATATCACAAAATCATCCAACGTAAACTTTTATATCCTACTTAGAAATAACATGTTTATGTTTTCATATAAAAATTATTAATCTGTCAAAATCAAATTTTAAAAAGGGTTCACCATTAAATGGTGTAAATTTACCCTTTAGAAAAATATAGGTTTTTATACATCAAATAAGATTTATTCATACCCTGTGAAAAAAATATTTATTAGATGAATATCACAAATATTTTATTAAGTATATAAAATATATATTTCATTAATTTAATTTAATAATAGTAATTCACCCAATTTATTCATAAAAAAATAAAAAATATATAATTAATTTATATTTAAAAAATATATAATTGGTAGCCAATGAAGTCACAATATATTTTTATAAGTTAGTTATATTTATTCCTGATAACCTAACCACTAGGTTATAATGTTAATTTTATACAAATGTAATCTTTTGGTTTTTTTATACTCATAATTTCATACAATTCAAGATATTTAATAATCAAAATTATTTAAAGAAAATATTTCATTAAAAAATCTCGATGTTACAGTCATCCCCCATTATGAACTTCTTTTTGTCCTTAAATCCCAAATCTTTTGTCTTTAACTTTTATACGACCTAATGATCATCATTTCTCATTTTAAATGAAATAAGTTTTCTAGGAAAACTATCCAATGTCAAATCCTTTGTGTGTTTATCTTCATGTACATAGACTTTCGTAGTGAAACAAATTTGAAACCTTCTTAGGATGTTCTTGATTATATTCCTGACATTGAGTGTTTCTATGAGACCATACATGTACTCTATGATAAAATTAACCTAATAATAATGAATCAACAGTTTCATTTTGGTGCATCCTTACATCCCCAATCATGTTCTATAAAACATAAAATTTCGATTCTTGAAATTCTAAATAACCAACCTATATATTGATAATTTTTCCCACTTGGCATGTAAGTATTTACACAACATCACCTTCTTGAAAAATGTTTTTGATAAATCTCCCCTAAATCATTAATTTCTCAAGAATCAGTATTCAATTCTCTTTGACATACTACTAATAAGGCTCTAATTTCTATATTAGCGGAAATTCCCTGAATTGTAGTTGTAAAAACATCCATGAATAAAGATATAAAGAGGTAATGTATCTAATTATTCCACACTTGAAATTAATTTCCATCAAAGATCATAATCCCTTTATGATTAACTATTTCCATTTCTTCCACTAATAGAGATACACTAACTTTAACCCTTTCATCTAAAACCTATTATCAGCACCACAAGGTTAAATTCCCAAAGATCGGGGGTCAATTAGGGTACTTGGAATTAAAAAAACTTTTTCTTTTTATCTTGTTCCATTGTTAAAAATTCATCTCTCTTCATCTCATAGTAATATATAAATGCAGAAATTAAAGCATGAAAGAGGAACAACAATTATATTTGGCTTACCCAAAATGGGCTAGTCCAAGGAACATATAAAGGAATTATGTTGATAGACAAGAATTCACTAAGAACACTATTCTTATAATTTATGGAGTGAACTGACTATCTCTCCTGGTTTACTAGAATTCACTCTTTGAAATTTAATTACTCACTCTACTAAATTGAATGCACAACTCCTATAAATAAATATTGGAATGGAATTTATCAACTCTGAGTTTATTCAAACTTGAATGGGTGTGAATTTATGCTCCTTTTTCACCAAAGATATGAAAATATCCTTTCTACTTAACTTAATATTTTAAGAAACCCCCTCTTTATAATGCTCCTTCTTCACTATGAGATATTCTTATTGGTTTTACTGTTCACCATATGACTCAGTCAGGTTTATTTGTTACACTATTTTCTATATGAATCAAAATGGTTTATTTACCACATTATTCACTTCATAAATATTAATGGTTTATGTATCACACTTTTCATTTCATGACTTCTATAGGTTTATAAGTTTCATAGTTTTCCATGTGACTCTCTAAGGTTTACACGGACTAATTACATGCATGACTTATGGATATATCCATTATTGTACACTTATTTCTAATTTAACTGAATTCTAAACAATAACCTCCTTAGTATTTTTAGTCTCACTTAAAAAATTGATTAGTTATTTATTTTTTGGGTAATACCCCTGATAATACTGCAAAATTGAAATTATCACTCACCACTTTGGCTAAGTACATCTACGTGACTCTTTCATGCTTACGTGGTCAACATAACTTCAATTATGCATTCTGTGGGATTTTATAGTACCTACACACTCCACCTAGGATACATTTTCAATAATAGGTGGATTTGTGCTCACTATTGGTTATGTGATGTGCTTATGATAGGCAATCGATTTACATGCCTGGGAATTAAGCACTCCACAGGACTCTTTAAGACTTATGTGAACCATATATTTACTTTGGTATTACACATTTTATATTATTCTTTATTACTTGTTTACTGGTCATTCCATTTCCAAAATTCAATTCAAAACTCTAAATTATTTTTTCAACCACCTTGTCAGCCAATTTTTTCATCAACTTCCAATATTATCAGCACGAAAAACGTAACCCAATAATTCAAAAAAAAATTGGATTTTTTCTAAAAAATATTTATTTATGCTAGAATAGAAATTGAACCAAAGTAAATTCACTTAAATGATTTTAAAAGAGTCATAAAATATGTTAAAGGTTATTTAAACCTTGATTTTTTCTATCGTGGAAAACATTTTTTTCATTAAAAATAGATTCAAAATATTATTTTGGTGGATATAAAATAGATTGAAACAGTAAAAGTGTAATGAATCACTTTATTGGGAATATTATTGTCTCTTGGAGTTATAACAAATATCATCCAATTGATTTATCTACAATAGAATCATAATACATAGTTGTAGTGATTTTTTGTTCTCAATAATTCTAGATTAAGAAAAATTTAATTGATTTTGATGTTTAGTTTGATAAATTTTCTTTTTTATGTAATACTTAATCTAAAATTTCAATTTCAAATAACACTTTACATCACGCTAAAACAATTAATGTAGAGGTGTGAAATCATTTTTTGAGATAATTATGTGTTCTAAATGACGGTCAACAAACAAATAGTTTTACAAAACCTCTAGATTCAACTAAGTAGAAAATAATTATAAATAAAATTATATTGAAGTAATTTTGAAATATATGATTTAAAAAAATTTGTTTAAAGAATTTTTTTATGGAAAACATGTTTTCATAAAGTGTTCATGATCTCTCACAATGAAAAAAATAATTCCACATTCAAAATACCACTTTATGTAAACTCTTTTAAATTGAAATTCATCATTTTTGAGATATGGTGTGAGTTTTGGTCACTAATAATGCTTTATATTCTTTAATTTTACACTTTTTTGGCATATATTTAAATATATTTTTTATTTTTGGCAAGGAATCCTTAAAATCGGTTTCATTCTCTAGTTTACTAGAATATTTAATCTGAATTGGTTATATTTATAATTCTTTAAAAATATTAACATATTTTGTTATTTTTGTATCTTTAAATTTTTTTTAATAGGTGGATTAATCAATGATTTAAGCAATAAGTTATTTAATTATTCACACAAGAAATTTAAAAAATTCCATACACACTGTTTTGGAAATAATTATATTTAAAGAAAAGAAAATAAGTTGTAATTAAGTAGGAAAATTTATTATCTATCTATTTAATATTTTTATTTAATTCTTTAGTTAATTATATATTTTATAATTAATCAATTTAGGGGGTGATATCTTCTTTTAATCTCAATTTTTCATTAAATATTCAATTTTAAAACCTAAATTCATAAATGTGGAAATAAAGAGGGAGTTAATAATTTTTTTATTATTTCACCATTTATTCGAAATAAAATTGACTTGAGTTATTTGAGTATGTTAAAAAATAGTTTTAAAAAGGGGTAGATTTTTTTATTAGCTTATTCTTTATTGTTTTTTATAATGTCGTAAAGGGGGATAATTTTTTGAAATTATAATTTGATTTTTAATTAGAAAAATGGGGTAGATTATTGAGTGGATTGTTTCCACTTCATTTATATAATATGTTCATAATTATAAAACAAATTTTCAAATAATTTTTCCTTTTTTTGATAAATTACAAAATCCTCATTTTATTTCCACTAACATGAGTATTAAATCTTTCACTCAATTTAGGAGAACTTATTTTTGGAGAAAAATGATTTATCCTTATTTTTGTGGTTAACATTATATTTTCAAAAAGTTTTTGTGTTTTTTTGTTACTTATGAACTAATTTTTGGGAAAATTACACATCAATAAGAGTGGTTTATGTGAACCTTTTGGTTAGCCTATCTGAACCTTAAAAACATATGTCTAAAAATTATATCTATTTATCCAGACATTATGGTAGTATGTATTATCCTTAAAAAATATTGTCTCAAACTTATGAAAGGTTTTCTGAGCCATATAAAGTATATTCTCAATAATATTATTATATCTCCAAACATTATGCAGGACTTTTCCAAAACATAAAAAGAAATTTTATAAACCATTCAATCATAAAACCTTATGAGTTTGGTTGAAACTTACAAAAAATATAGAACCTTATAGGATTTCACAACTTTTTTATCTTACACATTTATTATATCTAATGGGATTGTATCTTATAAGAATTCTTATCATATGAGATTTATATATCTTACTGGCCTCTATCTTATGTGGATTTTATATCATATATATTTATATATCATACATTCTCACTATATCTTATGATAATCATGTATCCTACAATATTTATAGGGTATTATGTTCATTATATGATTCAATTTTCTTTCTAAAACTCCAAATATACTTTTTTTCATATCTTTTTATATTTCAACTTACTGTACAAACATATGGATTATTACATGTTATTTAATTTTTCATAAATTGTTATTAATTATTTTCATTATATAAAAAATTATCTAGGAATTTTTTAGATGAAATGAAATGAAGATCATATAGGATAATGTGGCTTCAACTTTTCATAATGCATTCATGGAAATTGTGAGATTTAAATTTGTGTTTTTTTAATATGAAGAGTCTGTCTCACCTGTTTTTAGTGGGTATTTCATGGACTTTGAGTTTAATTATTATCAGAATATTGCATAAAATATTCAAATTATTTTATTTGTATATCTAATTTTTAATTGATTATAAAAATTATTATTGCATAGGAAAATATAAAATGTATCACCTAGGAAAATAGAAGTTGTTGTGCATGCACTAAATGTTGTAAAGATGATGATAATAAATAAAATATATATATAAGTTATTCAAAATAAATAGTTTATATAAAATCTAATGATACTTTAATTTAACTATGTGTTATATTTTTCAATCGCATACCGATGGACTTTAGCATGGAGAACTTCAATGTACAAACCCTATTTTCTGAAGGCATTTCTATTACATTGACACTCAACTTCTTATTATCTATCATTTTTTATAGTATGATATTTTCCAATATTTTCTATGTAAATGATTTTTGGTTTATGATTTTTTATTCAAAAAAAATACCTTAATGTGGAGTTATACCTCTCCTTAAAACTATTCATCTGGTTAGGACTTTTTATAGTAAAAGGTTGATTTTTTTAGTTGTTCCTTGGTTTAAACAAAGGTAATTTTGGAACTCCCTCTACATAAAATGGAAGGTTATGGGTTGTGACTCCAGGTAATAAAAATAAATTTTAGGGGTTGTGCCTCAAAATAAGAAAAGGTATATTTATTAGGTTGTATCTCCAAAAGAGGAAAAGGTATATGTATTTTTGTTGTGGATCTATGTGTAAAAAAATCAGTTGTAACCTATTAACTCCCCATCAAAATTCAGGTCACCTTTATAATTGGTTTCATACTCTCACATTGAGACAGTTAATAGTAGACATAGGATCACTTTGATCCAAACTACTATAAAAATTATTATGTAACTATTTATTTTAATTAATTTAAAAAATGTATTTTTAACTCTGATAATATATTTAAGCATTTGAAAAAGAGGTCAATTAACCCCCCCCCCCCCTCTTGACCATTTGTTCTTAACTGAGACCAAACATAACCACATTCCTTTTCTATACTTTTCGTAAAAATCTTTAACCTATTCAATTATTTATATTTTTATATCATAAAAATGATGCATGTTATTTGAGTAAATTCATCAATTAAAGAGATAAATTATTTATCACCAATCATTAATTTCTTCTTCATGAGTCTAAAAATAGTCAAATGGACATGTTCTAGGGGATAAATTGTTTGGAACTCTACCGTTTTATGTGAAGAATTCAAAATATTCTATTTTTGATAGGTAGTGAATTTTCATTTCTTCTCTCACTAAAGAAATATCACATCATGAGAGTTATCCCCTAAAGTTAAATTATTCATGATATATTTACCAATATAACCATGTTATCAATGACAGAATACTTTTTCATCCTTCATTCTCAAGTAACATAAATTTTCAGTGTCTCAAACATGAAATAGGTTTCATTTAGTCTATTATATGTGATCAGTAACACATTAATAATTAAATATCTTCACTACACATCTATAATTTTGAAATAACACTTCATTTCCTTTATCACATAGTTAAGAAACCCTTAGAAGGTTTCTATAAATAAAAGTATAACTCTTTGAATTCAACTACTATTCTATAATATTTAACAAGAATACTAATTTTATTTTAAGTGATTCATTATTTAAAAAAACTATTTATACTTCTCCATACTTCTCAAATACTTTAAAAAATATTATATCACCTATAATATTTTATGAAAACCTACTATTAATTATACATGGTTGATTAATTTGAGAAGATTTCAAGGAAACTTATACCATTAGTGATTTCCACTATACTTTTTCTTTATTCCACTCAAATATTTGATCATTTTTCATAATAATTTTTTCTAAAAAAATGGTTAATAATTTCACATATTAGTGACTCTGATGACTATATATACCATATGATTTATTAAAAATATAGAATTTATTCTTCATTTGAGTACTATAATTTTTAACTTCTTTCCAAAAATCTCTTCTATTAGTAGGTTTTCTAAACCTCAATTCACCGTTTTCAATAATTTTAGAAATATTAAAATGTTTTTCATTAAACCAAAAGTTCCATTCCACATGCTCGTATCCAAACTAAATCAATAGGAGAAAAAAATTAAAATCATC
This sequence comes from Viscum album, assembly GCA_963277665.1. NCBI lineage: Eukaryota > Viridiplantae > Streptophyta > Magnoliopsida > Santalales > Viscaceae > Viscum > Viscum album. The sequence goes on along the minus strand of OY728121.1, from coordinate 1,626,157,284 downwards.
TAAAAATTATTCCTTGTTGTCAAGATTGTTACACTTCTATTCCATTGAATATCTAACAAAAAATTTTATCCAAATTTAGGAACCAAATTTTTTAAGTTTTCCTGATAAATTTACTTTCTTTTTTAACTACATTCTGGAATTTCCAACAATAAAATTTGTATGAGATTTTTGTTTCAATGATTAATTTTTTTATAAATAATTAAACAATGATCCTTTTATAAATCATTAAATAATAATCCTTTTTTAATGATATTGATGAAAAAAATTAGTTGTCGCTAACTTTTCTTCTTCAACGATAACTTTTTTTGATGTTGGTAAATTAGTTCAATGATTTGTTTCCCATCCACATAACCAAATAAGAATATAATGAAAAAAAATCTTCATCATTCAAAATTAATTAATAAATCCTTTTCATGGCATGGTATCACCCATTACAACAAGATACGCTTGAAGAACCAAATGGATTGCAGTGAGAAGTGTATACCCATGAAACTTGTTTATTCGAAAATGTATCCAAAAAAAAGATGTTATTCCATGAATAGTAAAGATATATTTTCAAATAAATATCATAAATTATAATTCTGTGAATAATTAAAATATTTAAATTCTCAGTTAGCATAGAATATTTTCATCTTATTCAATTTGATCAATGAAAATCTAAAATTCAGGAGCCAAAAACATCCCCCATACCACAAAACATAATATTTAATGTTTAAACTAAGATATAATAATGTATATATGATATTTGTATCATTAAAAAATAATAATAAACTTATAATATCTCAAAAAATCCATTATAGTCAATCTTTTTCAAAACAAGCCGTTAATCTTCACTGCTTGAAGATTCCTTTTTAATGATCTATGATAATTATAATAAATACATATTTTTTGGGTGCATCCACTTATTATATCTCTATTAAACACATTAAAATTCTAAAAAACCATTATCTCATATTCATTCATCTTAAAAATATCTGCACAGTATTTTTTCAATTAATTTTTAATTTCAAATTCAAATTCAAGGGTCGACTTCAATATCCCATATTATTTTGAGTTATTGGAACATTCAATCCCTTTTAATCACCCTTTTTATTATTTAGGTAATTATGTAATCAATTTGGAGTATCTCATGTGAAAAACATGAATCAAAATCATCAAAACATCTCAAAAATTGACAACAACACAAATCGCGATCTAATCTTATGTATTATATCATAACGAGTATATTTACCAAGTAGTTAAAAGAAAACCTCTCAAATTGACACCTGAACTAGAATAATTTTGGTTTTGGATACCTAATTAGATCATAATTCACAATTTCTTGTATCACACCACTTTTATTACAACATATTACATTGTGAAGTAATATAAATCTTCACAATGCAACCTTCTTCTTCCCAATATAATCGTTCTACCATTACAACCAGGTAGCTCACAAGTAATCACAATTTATGAATTTATTTGTATCACATTATTTGTGAAATAAAATTACAAACATCATCACATATGGGAATAAAATCATAGTTTTAAACCTTCAAATTTTAGTATGATTTATTATACTTCACTAAAAAACAACCACAAAACATTCTCCACTCATATAAATATTCCTAAACTTCTTAGGGGCTATATAGAAATTTTACTCAAGTAATCCAAACACTTTAATTGATCCTAATCATTTTATTTATAGATTTATATATTTTAAAACAAAATTCAACATCTTCATACCAAAAACATACACTTAAATATCTTTATCCAGTAATCATTACCATTATAAAAACAACATATCTTGGCGAAACAACACTCTAAAACACATTACTAGTCATATAAATATAGCTCCTTAGATTTTGTTCTAAACTATTGAACATAAATCACTCTAAAACACAGGAATGAATCATAATTGAATTATTTTAAGCCTATTTGAGTTAAATTGGCATAAGAAACAAGACAAATGATTAATAGTGATAATTTTTTGAAAGAGTAAATCAAATCCACTTTCCACTTTCCACTTCTCTTAAAAACTAAACTCAAAAATATCCATGAACATGTATCAAAAAAACATCATCCACACATACACAACAAACATATTTAAATAGTTTAAACACCATCCAATTTATAAAAACGTTTTTAAATCACATCTTTCCCTTTTAAAAAAATCCCCTAAAATAAATACTCTCAGTTAATAATATAATTCTCCCCCATTAGGAAAATATATATATATTTGGATTTATGTTTTTATATCTCTCTCTATTTTAAAATATTATAAAAATAAAATGTTATATAGGAGATAAAACACCATACCACAACCTTGAAAATATTAAGGTAAAATTATAATTATCAAAAAAAATCTATAATTCATTCTTAGGAATTGGTTTTCTAAAAAACCTACCACTTACTCCTTTTTATAAACAAAATAAATAATGAAAAATATTTTATCCACATTCTATTAGATAAAATTATACTTATGTTTAATGTGATTTTATTGATAATGTTTAACTAGATTTATTGAAATATTGATGGCACATTGATTATCAAAGACAACCATCAAAGGTAACTTCAATTCCACTATAAAATATTCTAGTTGTGTATCCATTTACATTAGTTGAGTTATTTCATGGGTGGTAGAAATATATTCCACTTACAATAAGCTGCGGGTAAAATATTTTTATTTCTTTATTTTATACATAATACACCTTTCTCTCAAGAATGACCATCCACTGAACATTACTTCTTCTCATTAACACTTTCTACCGAATTCACTTCATTATATCCAAAAAATCATGTTTTTTTCTATATTTCAAAGCTTAATTTTTAATGGATTTGATATAACTTAAAATATTTTTTACTACTAATAAATGAGATTATATATTAAAACATTGATAAATTCAATGAAATATAGCAACATATAGAATAACTTGTCTCAAAGTCCTAAAAAAGATACAACTATCAATATTTTTTATAAACTCATTTTAATAAACCATTTTTTCATATAAATATTTTGGAATATTTTTCTTATTAATATTTGGCTAGAAATAAACTTATATTCCTCAATTAAAAACTTCTCTAGAGTCTATCTATCATTGTTCTCTTGAAAATTAAATACGTGATCCTTCTCTTAAAAAATTAAACATTCCAAGAAGTAATTAATCAGTCTCAATGTAGATATCTCATAAATATCCTTCATTTTGGTATAAAATTCCTTGTAAACATCTTGTTAATTTGAAAAAAATGATATCATCAATATAGAAAATGACTATGAGATATACTTTATTAATTTAATTAATATAGATTTTTTTGTCCACTATAAATTTTCTAAACTCTAGTGACTTCAAAAATGATTCAATATTTGAATATACTGATCTCAAAGCATTATTTAACCCATATAGTAATTTTCTAAACCTATAAACACAACCCTTATCATCTCCAAGTGTATATCCTTTAGTTTTCTCAATGTACCCTCTTTTTCAAATTCACCATTGAGAAAGGATAATTTCATAAAAATTTCTAAAGTCATATATTATAAGGACCCAACCCTAAACATTACATAATCTTCAGTTTAAAGTCAATAATTCATTTTATTACATTTGATAATATTTATGGTTTTGAGTTTTATAGAATTGGGCCATCACTATTACTTAAATAAATATTTCATTAAAAATTGGACACTTCCACTTTGAATTAATTTTTTCCTAAAAATAAAACTTTTATGATATAACAAGTTTAATTTTCATGACATATCTCCACAATTTTCATCTTGACCTTACCCTTTTCTATAATCAACTATAAAACCATGTGAAAAATATTTTAAAATGTGGGATGATAAAAAAATCTTAATAATAGACATATAAAAAGAAATAAAGAAACCTATTAGTTCATGAAAACTTATATAATATTTTCTTTTTTCAAAATTAATTTTTTGACTCAAAATAAATATTTTATAACTTAGGAAATAAACTTTTCTTCCCAAAGATTTTCATAAATAATTTCATAATAAATATTAAAGGAAAAATATAACTCATAAATTTTCATTTGAAATCAGGAAAAATATAAAAAAACATTTACAAATATTTTATACATTTCACCCTTATGAAGCAACATATACTTTCCTTTAACATAAACTCATGAGTAATCACATGGGAGCCTAGCATAAATAAATTTTTTTTATAAGATCATATAAATATATAAAATGTGTGAGAGAACAAAGAACATCATATAACAATAATTCAAGGATAATTTCTAATACAACATAAATTACTGGATAGAGTCCCATCACGTATGAGGTTTATTCCCTAATCTCATACATAACGTCACATGAGACAAAAACATTACCCAATGCATTCGGGTGCTATCTAGGAGCATCCATCAAAACATGTTAAATATTATGTGTGCCAAAAAATGAAATAAATCGTAAATAATAATCATAGGAATTACCTATATAATGATATGGTTATCATAATCTAGCCTCACATATTAATTAAATGAGATCTAATAAAGAAGGAATTTGAGAAATGAACATAAGGCATGCATCACCTCATCATGGAAGAGAGAATATGAAAGGTATATATGTGAGTGACATATTTATTGAATTATGAGGGAGATCATAAAATTAATGTGAAATAGGAATTGAGTTAATGATATAAATATCATAACCCAAATAAAAATGTTAGTTTGGATAGATCCCTAACAACCATAAATAAATAATGTTCAAATACAAAAATATCCATTCAATTTAAACCCTTTTTTGAAAATAACTATAACAATGGTAAATAGGGTTTTATTAATCAAGAAAACATAGAAACTTATAAATGAATCTAAACATCATGGAATGGTTATGGAAGAGGGAAACTCTATTGATTCCCAAAATGTTAAAATAGAACATTCTAATTTGTCTTTTGTAAAGAAATCCAAAACGTTCTGTAAAAAATATGTAAAAATATTTGTTTTGAAAACCATTGAAATAAAGTAAAAAAAACATTGAATGTCATTTTAAATTAATTTATTAGAATATTAATATATAAATAAAATAATTTAGAATTTATAAATGGAAGATAATGATTTAGAAAATAAATCATAAAAACATTCAAAATGAGGCTTTAAATGTGAAGTATCCCTTACCTCGAGTCTGTCTCATCACATGTGTTCTTTATCATTATGAGTAATAAATTTATATTATTTATTTAATTTATAAATAAAAATATTAAATTTTACTATTACTTTTATTTTATTTAATACTATTTTATATTAAATTACTTAATTATTTAAGTTCACATCGGATGTTTTAATTATATTCAGCTAATAAGTCCAGTTGGAAAGTGGAATATGGTTAATGAGGTCCTTAATTAATCACCTCTAGAATAATAATAATTACATAATAATCATTATATATAAAAAATATACATTTAAATCAAACCATGACATATTTTTATGAAAAATGAACTATGTTACAATCATGGAGGTGGTAGGTCGTACGTATACATAAGTAACATTTCTATTTTTCAATTAACATAATGGATATAAGGTAAGTTTTATTTTATATTTTAATAATTATTATCATACCATAAATATCATTTAATTTCCATATATACACTTATATATAGATTCCATGTTTTATATTTATGAAAAATGAATCACATCGCTTTGTAGAGGTGGTAATCCATTTGTACGCACAAACGTCATTATCATTTTTCAGTGGATGGAAATTAAATAAAATAGATGATATATTATATTTAGGTAATGTAAAAAATTTAATTAATACCATATATATATATATATATTAAATCTATCATTATAACCAGTCATGATAGGTGATTATGGAAAATGAATTACATCAGCTCACGAGGTGGTAGTCTGTCGTCCAGATGAATGATGGTTTCATTTCGAATTTGATATAATAGGAGATGGTTATAGGTTATAAAATTAATATAAAAATATATCAGTATATTTAATAAAAAAAATTATTATCAAATGATTTATGGATAATATTTTAAGAAGAAATAAAAATAAATAAAATGAAAACTCTTGGTTAAGAACTGCACCTCTTCTTCAGACAACCCATTGAATTATACTTAATGCCTTCCTAAATTAGATTTCTGATAAAACCAAGGAATATATGATTTTTTTAGGGATGTTGAAATTTTATTTTTTTATATATTTTTTTAACTAAAAGGTTTTTTGTATTTTGAGTAAAATAAAAGAGGAGGTACTCTTTTATCAGTGAGGGGAAGGGAAGTTCTTGAATTACTTAAACTACTAAATTAATATAAATATATTTTCATAAAAAATGACTCCAAAATGATATAATTAGAATATATGATGATCATCGGTCTAAATTATATCATAAAATAAAATTTTGGGAAGTTTATATTAGGTTTTTACCATTATCTCTTTGTTATAACTTGTGTTAACAAATTTTCCTAATTATTGTGATAATGAATGTTTTACTATTTTAGGGGTCAATATAGTTACGATGAAAGGAAAATTGGAAAATAAATGAACCACGAATGATAATTTAAACCATATAACAATCACTTGGATGAATATATTATTTTTAGTAATTTTAAATCATTTATTAAAATGTTATTTATTATCAAATATTATTAATGCCATTATTTGAACGATTCATTTAATTTGACATTGAAAACAACATGACAGCATTGTAATTAGAATATAATACATTAAAATCACTATAGTATGTTATTTTTAAATATAAAATTATGGTAAAAAATAATTCATTCAAATTATATTACTTTTAACATTTTAAAAATCATTTATTTTTTTCTATTAATTGAATAAATGTTGTGTCAGTATTGCATAAGCATTTAAGGAAATTATTTCATCCGTAAAAATTAAATATAAATTAACATGATTAAAAAAAATTATATTTAAAATAACAATTTTATAACCAAACATATAAGTGTTTTCCCTATTTCAATAATTTAGAGATAATAAAACTAAGAGAATTGCATCTTTGACTTTTTTACATACAATAATATAAAGGTCAAAATGAAATAAATTTGAAAAAAATAATAATTTATTTTCAAAATATGGATGTAAAATAGATTAAAAATACTCATATAATAGGATAAACTAAAGTTTTAGAGTAATTTTTTTCACAATTCATAATATTTTTAATCTTAGTTAACTGATTTACCCTTATAGTGGTGACAATTATTTACATTGGTTACTATTCATAATGCCCAAAATTAAAAGATACCTATTTACCAAATCAGGACCTTATAATTAAAAATATTGAATTAATTTTAAAAATATTCAATTTATATAATTGGAAGAATATTATTTAAGATTAAAATTTATAATGCAACAAATAATAGATTTTCAAAAAAATCCATTTTTAATATAAAACTATATTTCTCCAAATTCAAGTATAAAATTCATTCCAAAGACTATAATTGGATTATTTTTAATAATAATGAAATATTTAAATTTTAAAAAACTAATAAAAAAATTTAATTTTAATTTTAAAAACTTTAAATAATATAATTTTCAATAAAAATCAATATTTTCACTATTCATTGAAAAATAAAACTTTTCAGAAAGATATCAAAATTTCACTGTAAGATAATTTTTATATACTAATTTCAAAAATTATATCCTCATTATCAAATAAATTTCTAAAATTTCAAAAACTTTTTTATAATATTTTCGTAAAAAAATCAATAAAAACAATTTTTGAATAAAATGGATTTTTTTAAGAATAAAATGACTTAGTTAAAATTGAGTGATTATTTTCTATGAATTTATAAGTACATTTATATTGAGTGTGAAATTTATATATATTTCATAAATTTCTTAATACTATTCATACATTCAAATTTATTGTCTAGGTTATAATGGCTATTTTTTAATAATAATATTCTGTGGTTCGTTTAGGCTCGATCTTGCGTGTCATATAATCTATTGAACGTATTTTTAATTTTTTTATCTCATAGTGTTACATTATCTCTTTTTATAACCAATATAAAAAATTTCCTTATGGATTTAAGAATTGTAGCTAGATAAAATATCACATCAAATTTAATTCCTTCAACAAATTAATACCATTTGCATATGATCCTTTCCAAACTCCACATCATTTCTCCTTTATCATTTAACTTTTTTTAAAACACCCAATTTGTTCCAATAATATTACTATTTTTCATATTTGGGACCAAATACTATAAGGAACAAGCATTAAACATTATATATTCTAGTGACATTAAACTGTAATTCTATTTATTTTGTTCCCAAAATTCATTTAGGTTTAGAGTATTAGATTATTAATAAAAAATCATATATAGAAAACCCATACATTACAAGAGTAAATTTCTAATTAAAATCTATTTTTTTATGAGAAAAACCCTTTTAAAATAAAACAAGGTTTCTTTTCATGGTCAACCACTACAATTTTTCCCTTTGGTCTCATCCTTATATATATTCTACCTTAAATCAAGTGAAAATCATTTAAAAACATGGGATGAGCACAAAAATAATTGTTAGGGATATAAAATAAAGTAAAATATTAATCCATTGAAATCCCATAGGAATATTTTCTTTAGAGCATGCCTTTTCCACTGAAAAATGAATCATCATTTAAAAAAGATCATTATCTTACATTTTCAAAATAAAATTATTTTAATGAAAACTCATAATAGATCATATAAAAGATAAGTATGTAACATCAGACATCATTTTCCATATCAGAATTATAAATATTATAGCAATCTCATCTATGAGGGAGTAACCATAATAGTTACATTTTGAATAGTCACCATAGCATTATTCTTATAATCTCTTACGAGAAACATAATCGGTTAACTCCATGCCATTACCCAATGCATTGGAGAGAGACAATGGGCTCACCCGCTCTAGTTTTATCATGAAACCACCCATACTCATACAAAATTTCCAAGTATCATAACATAATCATAAAACATAAATCTTACACAAAAGAAACATTCCTAAGGAAAATAAATTTTCAATTTTAAAATCAATTTTCATTTTTGCAATGTCGTGCACTCATAAATAAAAAAATTATTGGAAAATAAATATTTAAACTTGTAAAGGAAGCTTCAAAACATTAGACTAAAATGAAACTAGGAAAATATGTTCATTCCATATAATTTAAAAAGCTACATTACTTTTTACTTCTATAAATATTTTTGAAATAGTAAATTTTAAAGAATGATTTTAAAAGAAATACCTTACATAAAACAAGAAAAGTACACCTTTCTGAAATCATTTGAGATAAATTTGGAAATTAAATTTTTTAAACTTTCATGACTATATAAATAATTTCTTGAAAATAATTTTTAAAAACATGGATAAAAAAGATAAATATTTAGAATATAAATATTTAAAACATTTAAAACTATGTTTTTATTTAAAAAATCTCTTTCAAATATCATATCATTTAAGTGGGAATTAATCAAATAAATTTATTATGTATATCCACTGTAAATCCATAAAAATATATTATAAATACAAAATAATTAAATCATAATTAATTTCAATGTAATCTTGGAAAGACATTATTAATGAAATTGTATTTTACCTTGAGGAATGGAAATTGTCTTTAAAATCCCTTACAAATCTCGTATCTTTCAAGTGAGCGTGAATCAAAAGTATAGATTATGTTAATTCACTATAAATTCAAATAAAACAAGTGAAATATAACATAATAAAATAAAAAATAATTTCACACATAAACTTAGAAAGAGAATATGAAATAAGTTGAAGTTTAACCCAAAAAATGGAAATTGGGATAAGAATTCCCGTATAAATATAGTATCTTTGAATTGACTATAAATCAAAAGAATAGATTATGTATATTTTCTATAAATACACATAAAACAATTTGAAATACAATATAAGAAAATAAAAACTCATTTCACATATAATCCAAGAAATAAATTGTCATAGGAGGTGAATTTTTACCGAAAGAATAGAAATTGGTTTCAGAATTCCCTTACAAATATCATACCATTGAAGTGAGTGTAAATAAAAATAATAGATTATGTATATTCATTATAAAGACATATAAAACAAGTGGAAATACAACATAAGAAAATAAAATTTCATATCAAACAAAATAATATAAAAACATTATTAAAGATGTTGAAATTTAACCCAAAGAATGAAAATTTGGTTAAGAATTCCCTTACCTCACGTTCAACTCCCTTCAAATGTGTTCAAACATACTCTTTAATATCACCGCCTTCAAAGACCCTTGAGGAACATTGATTTGGACATTTGGTGAGACTAGAAACACTAGGACACCAGGTGAGTGGGGAGGAGAGGGTTCAGTAGAAATTTTAGGAGCTACAATGCTTGTGAGTCGAAATGGGGTGGTGGGGTGGTATTTATACATGAGGAGAGGTGGGTTGAAGTGATTAAATAATGATTATTTTATGTTTAAATACAACCACATCTCACTGCGGGAAAAATAGCCACCTCTGATGGGTTATTTGTGATGGGTCAGGGGGCCCATTGCAAAATAATAGCTATTTGCGACGGGGGGTTTGGACTCGTCGCAAAAGGTTTGGCGCCAAACCGCTAATAGGTGTATTTGCGACCGGTTCATGTGCCCGTCGCAAATGACCGATGGTGGTTCTTAGTATTTGCGATGGGATACTTGTCCTGTTGTAAATATTATATTTGTAGGTGCCCATTTGCAATGGGACCTGCCACAAATACTTTTTTCGATCATCTTTAATTAATGTGGGCAGTGGGAATTTGTTATGGGTCCCGTCGCAAATAAGCATGTCGCAAATTATCAAACCTATATATACCCTCATCCGTTTTCCTCTCATTTTACTTCTTTCTCAACTTCTCACTCTTCTAAAAAATTTATTCTAAACTTTTTCATAGTTTAAACTTTTAAATCGGAGCATAATCTGTCGCTTTTATACTTTGAAAACTTCAGTTTCAAGGTATTTATCTATTTTTTTATTGTAAATTTGATTTATTTTATTTTAAATTATATATATTTTATGTTAGTTATATGCAATTAAATTAAATTCGAATTAAATAATTTTTTTAGTATTTATTTTTATGAATAATTATGTCTAAGTGTTAATTATAAATAATTAGTAACAATTAGTGAAAATTTGTAATAATTAGTAGCAAATTGTAATAATTAGTAATAAAATGTAATAATTAGTAATAAATTGTATGAATTAGTAATAAATTGTAATAATTATTAATAAATTGTAATAATTAGTAATAAATTTTAATAATTAGTATAAATTGAAATAATTTGTATTAAATTGTAATAATCAGTAATAATTAGTAATAATTTGTAACAGTATGTAATAATTAATAATAATTAGTAATAATTTGTAATAATTAGTAATAAATTGTAATAATTAGTAATAAATTGTAATAATTAGTAATAAATTGTAATAATTAGTAATAATTAGTAATAAATTGTAATAATTAGTAATAAATTGTAATAGTTAGTAATAAATTGGAATAATTGGTGACAAATTGTAATAATTATTAAAAAGTTATAATAATTAGAAATAAATTTTAAAAATTAGTAATAAATTATAATAATTAGTAATAAATTGTAATAATTAGTAATAAATTGTAATAATTAATAATAAATTGTAACAATTAGTTTTTAATTGAAATAATTATTATTAAATTGTAAAAATTAGTAATAATTAGTAATATTTTTTAAAAATATCTAATAATTAGTAATAATTAGAAATAATTTTTACTAATTAGTATTAATTAGTAATAATTAGTAATAAATTGTAATATTTAGTAATAAATTGTAATAATTAGTAATAAATTGTAATAATTAGTAATAATTAGTAATAAATTGTAATATTTAGTTATAAAATGTAATAATTATTAATAAAATGTAATAATTACTAATAAAATGTAATAAATAATAATAAATTGTAATAATTAGTCACAATTAGTCATAATTAGTCATTATTAGTCATAATTAGTCATTATTAGTCATTATTAGTCATAATTAGTGATAATTAGTGATAATTAGTGACAATTGGTGATAATCGGTGATAATTGGTGATAATTGGTGATAATTTGGGATAATTAGTGATAATTATAAATAATTAGAAATTATTAGATTTAATTAGTAATAAAATGTAATAATTAGTAGTAATTATAAATAATTAGTAATAAACTGTAATAATTAGTAATAAATTGTAATCGTTAGAAATAAATTGTAATAATGAGTTATAATTAGTAATAATATGTATTAATTTGTATTAATTTGTAATAATTGGTAAATAATTAGAAATAATTTTTAATAATTAGTAATAATTGGTAATAACAAGGAATAATTTGTATTAATTAGAAATAATCTGTAATAATTTGAAATAATTTGAAATATTTAGGAATAATTTTTAATAACATGAAATAATTTGTAATAATTTATAATAATTAGTAATAATTTTTAATTATTAGAAATAAACTGTAATAATTAGTAACAAATTTTAATAATTAGTAAAAAATTGTAATAATTAGAAATAATTAGTAAAAATTTGTAATAATTAGAAATAATTTGTAATAATGAGAAATAATTTTTAATAATTTGTAATAATTTGTAATAATTATTAATAACTTGAAATAATTTGAAATAATTTGTAATAATTGGTAATAATTAGTAATAATTAGAAATAATTATTAACAATTTGGATTAATTAATAATAATTAGGATTAATTAGTAATAATTAGGATTAATTGGTAATAATTAGAAATAATTAGTAATAATTAGGATTAATTATGATTACTTTATAATGATTAGTAACAATTAGTAATAATTAGTAATAATTAAGATAAATTAGTAACAATTAGAAAAAATTAATAACAATTGGTAACAATTATGATTGATTAGTAATAATTAGGATTGATTAGTAATAAATTGGAATAAATTTGAGTATATTGATAAATTGGCACAACTTCCAGTGGATTGGTTTTATTCCTTTTGATCAACACCTCATCTCCTTGAAATTTTCTCCCACTGAAATCATTACAAAAAATATACCCTGATGTATGTCGAAGCATATTTTTCATAGTGATTTAAGTTAGAAATTTTTGCAAGGAGGTGAGTCGTCGGCCAAAAGAGGCTCTTTTGCCCGATGAATCATCTCCTTGGAAATTCTTTGACTAAAATAACTATGAAAAGTATGCATTGAAGTACGTATATCAATTTTACTATTCCTGATCATAGATAGTAGTGCGAAGAGGCCTCTCAACTCTCCATCCTCGTTCATAAAAAAATGGATATTCGTAAGTCGGAGCAGACTTTTCATAGTGATTTTAGTTGTAGAAAGTTATAAGGAGATGATTCGTTAGGAAAAAGAGCTACCGAGAATCTGTTAGAAATTATGCCACTGGTAATTAAAAATAATTAATACAAAATACCTATAATTAATAATAATCAGTGGTAATTAGTAAATATTTTATAAATTAGTGTAGATTAGTATAAAATAATTAAAATTGTATAAATAACTATAAAATAATATAAATTATTATAAATAACTATAAAATAGAATTTAATTGTCTTGTCTTTTTTGGATAGTGTTTATTTTATATCTAATTAGACAAAATAACTAATTATTTCATATTTCTTAGAAAAATATGGAACATGAAAGTCTATAATTGTCATTATTAGATGGTCGTGCTTGGATAGATTAATATAGGAATCAAAATAGTAATGGTTAAAATCCTTTATATATGGAGGGGGTTCCAGCTTTCTTATCATTTGCATCATCACAACCAAATTTTTTTCAGAAGGTAAAAATTAAGTTTCCTTGTAAAAAATGTGCTCTGAGGATGTATGACACATTTGACAACGTTGGTGGTAATTTATTGCATTTTGATCTTCAACTAGATTATGTTTTTGGGTATCAACACGGTGAACCCCATTCTAGATAATGTACAAATAATTTTGTTCCAGATCCAGCATAGTTTCAAAATTTAGTACATTTTGTGGCAGGTCCTTCTTTTCAACAAGCTAAAACATGGGATCATATTTATTTAACTCCTGAGTTTGAACTATCTCATTTATATGAGTGGTTGAGATATTTTGAGGATGCCTTATATCCTGGCTGCAAGATAAGCTAGTTTAAAGCAGTTCCTAAATTTATGGTTATTAAATTAGATAATGGAATGTTAAATAGTTGTTTTTATTAGATATTATCTTTGTTAAAAACACTGCTACATGGATGAAATGTGTTGCCTACAAATTTCTATGAGAGAAATAGGCCGGTTCTTAATATGGGTTTTGGTTAACAGAAGATTCATGCATGTTCAAATGACTGCTTCTTATATAATGTTGAAAATGAGTCATTGGATAGTAGTCTTATATGTGCACAATCAAGGTATAAAGAAGCTTGACCCGAGAAGTCTTGATTTGTTCATGTAAAATAATTGATATATTTCTCACTTACTCCCAAATTGCAGCATTTATTTAGGTTTCAAAACACATCATCATTGATTTCATGGCACAAAACCAAAATTTTAACTAGTAAAAGATTAAATAATCCCTATAATAGTTACTCATGGAAACATTTTGACCTAGTCCATCCGTATTTTTCTTTAGAAGCCCGAAATGTGGGATTGGTTATTTCTACTAATGGTTTCTGTCTATTGGGTTTTTATGGTAGTCAGTATTCATGTAGGCCTATCTTTATAACTCTATACAATTTACCTCCATGGTCATTGATGAAGGAGCCACATAAATTTTTCACCTTATTAATTCATGCTCATCTGGAAAATAATATTTAGTTTTATTTGAAACCATTGATTGATGTATTAAATTCACTGCAGAGTAAGGGTGTGAGTACATATGATGTTCCTGTGAAACAAAACTTCCTACTAAAAGCTATATTGATGTGGACATTTAGTGGCTTACCAATAAATGGAATATTATCCAAATGGAGTACTTAAGGTCCAAAATCACATTTTTAATATATGGTAGATAGAAACCCATTTATTCTAGTCAATGGGAAAATCCTTTTTTTTCAACTGGCATCACATATTTCTTCCAATCAATCATCCTTTTCAAAAAAACAAATACCATTTCCGAAAAGGGATAGTAGAAAATTATGGGCCTCCATTAATGACCTTAGGTACATAGTTAAAATCAATTATCTCTTCATTACCTCCCATCATATTTGGACCAAAAATAAACCAACATAAAATAGATGGGTTTGGAAAAGAGAACATTTGGATAAAATATATAATTTTTTGGGATTTTCTATTTTGGTATGATTTTTTGGTCCATCACATGTTGGATGTGATGTATATTTGGAATAACAATTTTGGTAATTTATTTCATAATGTGTTGGATACACCAAGTAAGACCAATGATAATGTAAAGGCATGATTATATCTTGAAAATATTTGTAAGTAATCAAAACTGTAATTGTTTGAAAATATCATATCATAGAATTTAATGAATCCAAAAGTATCTTATACAATTTCCAATGAGATTCATTTATTATTTTGTTAGTGGATTTTATATTAGAGACTTATATATGGTTATGCTTCCAATGTGGGGAGATGTGTCATATATGGTCATATTACCGGATTGAAAAGTCACGACTGTCATGTTTTAATGGAAAGAATTCTTCCAATTTGATTAAGATGTTTGTTAAATCCTATGATATGGGATGCAATAACAGACATAACATATTTTTTTTGAAACATTTGTTCATCAACAACATACTATGATGCAGTAAGAAAACTGCAAGAAGATATCCTTTTAATTTTATGTAAACCAGAAAAAAATTTCGCACCAGGTTTGTTTGACTTAATGGAACATTTAATATTACATTTTCCACATTTAATTAAATGTGGAGGTTTGGTAAAATTCTAATGGATGTACCCATTTGAGAGATTCATGCATAAATTGGAAAAAATGTATGTAACAAATCATTAGTTTAAGGCTCAATCACAGAAGCTAATTTACAAGAGGAAACCTCTTTTCATTTCTCCCATTATCTTCAATATGAATATCCCTCAAAAAAAATGCATGAGCCATAATGGTGTAAATGTTGACGATGACATGAGAAATCAATTATCAGTTTTCAATCTTCCCAAACATGAGTTTGGTGGAGTTTATGAATGATCTCTTTCATATTTTGAGCATCATGGAGCTTATACTTATATTCTACTCAACTTTTATAAAATGACACAATTTTTATTATGAGTGCTCTTATCACTTATTCTATATTTTTTATAATGGTACATTAATCTTATTTTATTGGTAGGTTATATGATAATAATATCAAGAAATTTTTTCCACAAATTACAGCAGCTTCTCTTGAAGAACTTTGTCAAAAACAATTTTCCTACTGGTTTCAAAAACTAGTAACATAAATTATTTTTTATTTCATATGAAAAATCAATTAAATACTGGTTATAGTGATAATTATTTTATAACTTATTAGGTATATCAACATGCTAATAAAATTGATAATCGATTGTGTGTATTGATTAACCCACCATCCAAAATGGTTAAATCTTATAATGTATATGTGGTGAATGTTTTTTGATTTCATACACATTCATATGAGGAATGAAAAAAATTGTATAGTTATGTTTTCTTGAGAGGATCTAATCATAGAGAAACTGATGTTAAATTTTACGGCATGCTGGAAAATATCATTGAACTGTGTTATCTGGGACCACATTACATAATGATGTTTATATGTCAGTGGTTGGATACTAAGAGGGGATTGCATGTTAATCTAATCCATGGAATAAATGATATTAAATATAAAAGTCCTCTTGTGGTAAATGAACCAATTTTATTGGCTCATCATGAACCTCAAATTTATTATGAAAATTATTGATCTACTTCAAGGGTGTTTGGTGATTGGTGGAGCATAATAAAAATTAAATCTTGAGAGAATCAATTTACTGATAGTGAATGTGGTTCTACTGAAGTGTAAGGAATTGAAATTTTTCAAGAGACTGCTCTGAATCCATATTTTTCATGAAGAGACACAAATATCATTTATGACACCCCATAGTAAAGGGATGATGGTAATGATGATGTTAATAATGTTACAACGGAATTTGAAATGAAAATATATGATGAAACTGAAACAACTATGGAAATTGATGATGTTGGGGAGGAAGATGAATACATTGACATTGATGGCTATAAATATGAGGATGAAGATAAACATTAAATTAGTTAAATGCTATTTATAATCATATATAATATATATCTATATATAATAGTTGTGTTCAATTATTTTCTAACAACAATCATTTTTTTTAGATGGATGAGGATCTGTATCGTTTGTTACAGGTGGTTGATCTACCTTTGGATGAGTAGAAGGTTGGATCATCCGACCCTCAGATAGCTGGCGATTCTGGGGGCACTCGGAGGGGCATGTTCTTGCATGAAGATTGATTCCTGACCCTATCCCCTAATGTCGTCTACATCTTGGGTTTGATCCATGCAGGCAGAGGTATGTTTACCTTTGTATTTTAGATAGCTTTAATTTATTTATTTATATTCAAATTTTTTGATTAATTTTTTTTACATCTTTACGCATATAGTTGTTAGATAGAGGAGTTCTATATTATGCAATTATTTTTCTGATTCATTGGTGTCATGGGATCATATTCTCATTGATGTACAACACCGCATGTTTGAGCATTGACTAGTACATGAATAAATAATATTTATTTTCAAATTATTTTAATTAATAACATGATATAATAAATTTTTTGTAGGGTTTATGGTATCTCATTGATGAGAGCATGTATGAGGCTATATAAAAATCATGGTAGGAAGCTATACGTCCGCGTTGCACTCTGTGTTTGAACAATTTAAAAAGGAAAGCAATGGAGAGATCATGAGTGATAGAGATTGATAAGACATGTCGCTTCCAATTACCAAATTATATTTCATCTCAGGATTGGGATAGATTATAAACACAATTTTTGAGTAGGCAGTTTCAAAGTAAATCATTAGTAGGTCGGAAAAATAGGGGGAGATAAGAGGTGATACATCAAGCCGGTAGTTTTACATTCAGTATGCATCGGGAGCATATGGTAAGTACATTTTTTTTTAAAATTGTATATAACTTTAAATGTAAACGGTTTATTTTACTTTCATATAAGCAGTTGCACAACTCAATATTATTGATTATGACATTTATAAGAGTATATAATGTTATCCGGCCACTAGAGAGATTAGAGGTTCTCGCAAGTGTCATATTGTGGTCAGTATAATTTCTTTTTGAGTTTTAAATTTAACTACAAATAATATTTTAACTATTTTAATTTTAAATTGCAATTGAAAGAGTCATATGAGGCCACAATGTCTTAGACACATGGTAAGATTCAAGACAAAACCAATGGTCAAACCAGTTCCCCTTGATTTGATGAGTCTGCATGGATACCGACGATTGAGTATGCCTTTGAGAATGGATGTGTTTTTAGTATCAACTCTTAATTAACCCCTGGGGGTTTTTATGGAAGATTTGCGATGTCGGAGTCTAGCTTGAGAGAATCTTATAGGGATTCATCGTCATCTCATACATAGTATGAGGAGCAGTTGCGAGCTTAGAGTGAGCTTATAGAGACTATGCGTAGAGAGCAAGGGAAAATGCGTCAGTGGCAGCAGCAGTAGGGGGAAGTGTTCCTACGATAGCAGCAGCAGGAAATGCATGATGAGATGTGTCGATGGCAGCATCAGTAGGAGCAGGAATATATGGAGTACATGTGATTCCCAACTTGCAGTTTAGGGGTGGAGTTCCATTAACCATCTCTTCAAGCTCCTCCAGATGACCCTCCCCCTCAGTGATGTATTTTTATTTTATAATGAAACATTTCATTTTTTTTAATATGAACTATTTAATATTTTAAATAGAGTGACATTATAATGTCTTGAATATTACAGTTATTATTATTTATTACATTTTTTTATTTTATTTTTTATTTTATTAATTAATATATATTTCTATATTTTTGTGAATACTCAGGTTTTTATGATATTACTAATATTATTATTATTATTTCATTAATATTAATAATATTATTATACTATCATTTAATTATTTTATAATTAATTTTATTTTAAAAATATTAATATTATTATTTCATTAATATTAATATTATATTATTAATATTATTAGTATTATTTTATAAATAATATTATTTTACTAATATTAATATTATTATTTAATTTATATTATTATTATATTATTATTAATATCATTTTTTCAACTATTTCAGATGGGTCCATCGTAAAAGATTTTTTTTTTAATTTTTCTGCATTACTTTAGATGGTCCATCATAAATACTAATTGTGACAGTCCATTACAAAAATTTAAAAATTGGAAAACTATTTTTGATGGGTACTAACCCGTCGAAATAGAGGTTTTAAAAAAAATTGAACCTTTTTACGACAGTGCTACTTCCCTTTACAAATAATAACTTTTTGCGATAGACCATCGCAAAAGGTAATATTTGTGACACCATTTTCTGAAACAGGCTATTTGCGACAGGACCCCATCACAAAAGAGCATTTGTGACGGGAACCCATCGCAAATGATCCGTCGCAAAATACTATTTTTCAGTAGTTCTTGAGTGGAATTAATTTCAACTAATTTGGATGATATTTATTGTTTTAAAGTCTATTTATGGTTAATAAATACCTAAAAACCCATTATATTTCGTAATTTTTAGGTATGTTGAGCTTTTACGTTATAACTTTAACAACTATCATTATTTTACCTATACTACTGTAAATATGTTTTTTACCGCAATAACTTTTTAATACATAAAATAAAATTACATTACAACATAATTTGGAACTTATTATTCCAAATATTAAATCAATTTTACCAAATTCAATTCAAAGAATTGGAAAAATTATATTTAAAATTAATCACATCGACATAATGAAAAAGCGGGTTTTAAAAACATTTTTCTATTTTCATATAAAATTTCAATTTCAAATTGATTCAAATGAACTAAATTGGTTTTATTTATGAATAATTTAACTAATTATACTTAAATAAAAAAAATTAAATATAGTTTAAAAATATAAATTAATTTGATGAAAAAACGTGTTTCAATTAAAATTTAGTATTTTTTACTATACATCAAAAAATGAAACTTCTCCAAAAAAACCAAAATTTTTCCCTAGGATAATTTAGATATCCCAATTTAAAAAAATAAGTTTATTTTATTAAAAGAAATTCATAAATGTGTCAAAATTAAGATTTAAAACAGGGTCACCGTCAAAAGAAAGTAAAATTGTCTTTTAGAAAAATATAGCTTTTATATTTAAAATTGAATTTATTATTAACTTAATCCAATAAAACATATCTTATAAATTTAAACTCATTTTATTGGATAAAAAAAATATAATTTTCCTTAATATATTTTACTAATAGTTATTAATTTAATTCATTAATTTAAAATTTCATTAAAGAATAAAATAGTTTTTTTATAAAACAATTCTATTATAATCAATTGGTTTTTATTTTAATTTATAATAATTTTTTAACAAATTAATTAATTTTATAAACATGATTAAAATATATTTTCATAATTCATTTAATGTCATACATTTCCTCCATTACAACGGCTAGGTGATAACTATCACATTAAAATAATAATTTTAGTTTGTTTGTTTAAACTTGATGTGGTGTATCTTGTATGACATTGAACATTGTGTTTCCTATTAAAAATATTGGGTTGTTACATTCTATCCCCCTTTAATAAATTTGTTCCTTATAATTTTAACTTGGGATTGAAAAATTATTGGTTTGAATTTTTCAAAACAACTGTGTTGAAATCCAGCATCGTAAAGAGGGTCAATGAAATTTCCACATGAAAAGTGTGAAAGGAAAGTACGAAGGTCACCTAAGATAACACATACTATTTTTCCATGTTGGAAAACATGTAAATAGAATATAATTATAAATATCTAGTTTTGATGGAGGTTGATATATTACATGTCTATTAGAATAATAACTATCACAAAACCGTAAATCTATAACTGTTTAAAAGGAAATTTATTTCCCATTATGAAAAGAAATAAGATAATACTTTTGTTTCAAAATCCATTTTCCTAGATGTGATGAATTCCTTTACAACCTAAACGAATAACATAATGAAATATACTTACACTAGATATAGATTTGCATCCACATATTTTCATCAAAGGATGAGTATTCACAATGAATTTTCATACTTGAAACATCATATTCAACTTCTATATATAAAAAAATAAAAAGAAGTATAACTATATATTCATAATCTATTTATTAATTAACAAAAACCAAAAAACTTAGTATAATATAACATAATTATCTAAAATTAAAAAACCTTTACATCACAAAAAACTATATAAATCAACAAAATTCAATAATAGTACCTAAAGGTCAAAATAGATCATTCACAAAACAACTAACCTTAAAACTCTTCACAATATTCTAGACTAAAAATGAAACCCACAAATCATAAGGATTTTATCACATGGTCTTCCTATATAAATTTAATATTTATCCTCAAATAATATCAATTACCCTTAAATTTTCGTACTATAATGTAATTTCTTAAATTACAAGATCATTTCAAGAAATGACATAAATCATTAAAAATTAAATATTATTCCAAAATATAATCCATCCTTTATTTCTCAAATATAATCCCATGGTATTCTATAATGTTCCCAAAATAGTAAAAATCTACTGAAATAACAATAATCACTTAATACCCAAATCAATTCCAAATCTAGTGGTTATAATTACAATAAAACATATGATTCCAAAATAAACTTATTTTTCATTGATCAAATAATTTAACTAAAAAAAGAAAAATATAATACTAACCCAGACATCACGTGGGCTACTAGTAGGAGATGCACCCTTGTCGCCCATCTATTTTGGTTTTGATCCTTTCAGGCTTGCCGGATGCGACGGGTTTTCACTCATCCAACAGGTTCTTCTTTTCTAAAAATATACTAATATAATCCTTATAAAATTCTATAAACTACAAAAAAATCATTAAAATTACCTTAATATAGTATAACCTCAAATTTTATCTCATGCATTTCATTTTTCATCCCAAAAATTATGATCCCATAATTACCTCAAAATCAGATATCATATAAACCCGAAAGGTTATCCCTAACATTAATAATTTATCCATAAAATAAAAGAGAATTATTCCTTAATTAACCTTTAATTAAAACAAATTTTATTAATGGGGGTTATATATTCCTAAAAAATCTATTAAGATATAAGAAAAAGTATCCAAAGAACTCCAGTTAAATAAAACATCAAAATAGTAGCAGTTTTTTTAACATATGATCATCCTTAAATATGACACCACATCACGATTCTTGAATTCCTATATTTAGAAACTGTAGTCATTCAACATTATTCATAATCCATTAACCATTATTTGTCTTCTTATTTCATAATAATCCATTCCTATACATCAATGATATGAATTTATATCCTCATGATTCATAAATATCAATCCAATCATGTTTCATACTTTATGAAGAAGAAAATAATTCATACAGTAAATCAATATTTTAAGATATTCTTGATGTTTCATTTATCTTCTGACATATTATCCTACATTCAAAAATTAATTGTTCACATAACTTCTAGTATATCACTTTCCAGTAGAGTAAGAAGTGATGATGTCTTGAAATAAAATGAAAAAGATTCCATGACCCATAAAATTTTTGAAGAAATGAATAGGTGTTAGATAACTCAAAAAAAATTTAAAAGTGTTTTGAAAACTCGAGAAGCTATCAAAATCATTTTAATAAAATTTTTCTATAATAACGATGATCAAATCATCAGAGAGGGATAAGAATATTGTAAGAGATATTTTCCACCCATTTTGACAAACGATCATTAATCTATTGAAAAGAACATCACTTAAAAATAAGAAATGAATTATTAAGAGAAAAAATACTCTATAAGGTAAATATAATATAATAAAAATTTAAAAATACTCAAATCCTTTAACCCTCTTATATATCAATTGATTTATGTTTTTATCCAATACACCTAAATTACCTTAAACCTCCATAATTATCAATATGATAATGACCCTTGTGTTTATATAAGATCTTTAACATATACTAAAATAACATCCTAACCACTAAATTTATCTAAACCCTTATATGATACCAACCATAAGAACTCAGCCTTAAACATTACACATTCTAGTTATTTTAAACTAAAATTATATTTATTTTATTATCAGAGATATTTTAGGTTTAGGGTTTTAGTGAATTGGTAAAAACTCCTACATATTAACCCATAAATTACAAGTATACACTTTAACTGATTATTAATTTTTTCACAAGACAAAACATTTTAAAATAAAACATGTTATCTTTTCCTGATCAATCTATATGATTTTTTCCTTTGATTTCATCCTTGCATCTATTCTCTTTTAAATTCTATAAAAACATTTAAAAAAATGGGATGAGAATAAAAATATATATAAGGGACATAAAACAAAGTAATTTTTACTAATATGAATACCCATAAAAAATTTATTTAAAAATACCTTTTTACCCGAAAAAGGAATCATTATTTAAAAAGATCATTATCTTACCTTTTGAAAATAAAACTATTTCCATAAAAACTCATAAAGAATCATATTAAAGAAAATTATGTAACATGGGAAATCATTTTCCATACCACTATTACAAATATTATATATCTCTACAATAAAAAATGGAGTAATCGTTATAGTTACATTTAGAATAATCACCAAAACATTATTCCTATAATCTATTAGAATAAATCTAATTTGATAACTCTATCCCATTACCTGATGAATTGGAGAGAAATAACAGGCTCAGCCTCTCCCATCTTATCACAAAACCACCCATTCTCATAAATAATTTCCAAGAATCATAAAATAATCATAACACATAAAGAATCCATAAAAGAAATATTTTTGAGGAAAATAAATATTCCATTTTGAAATAACTTTTCATTTTTACGAAGTCACACAATCATAAATAAAAATATTTTATATAAAAAATATTAAACTTGTAACAAATGACTCAAAACATTAAGGATATATGAAAGTTATAAAAAAATTTCATGTTGTATAAGCTAGATAACATTTTATCTGACTTTTGTAAAAAATAGTTGAAAGAGTAACTTTAAAAGAGTTTTTTTAAATAAATTTCATTATATAAAACATAAAAAATGTCCCCCTTTTTAAATCATTTGAGATAAAATTTAAAATTCCATTTTTTAAAAATTAATGTCCATATAAATACTTTATAATGAATAATTTTAAAAAACATAGACATTAAGAGAAAAATTTAAAAAAATATATTTCAAATTTTTATAAGGATGTTTTTAGTTAAAAGGTTCCTTAAAATATAATATCATTAAAGTGAGAATTAATCAAATAAATTGATTATGTTTATCCACTGTAAATAACCATAAAATATTTATATTTATAAAATAATAAAATAATAATTCATTTCACACAAAATCATATCAATAAATTATCAATTTAGTTTATGTTTAACGCAAATAATAGAAATTGGGTTAATAAATCCCATAAAAATATCATATATTTTAGGTAAGCATAAATCAAAAGAATAGATTATGTATATTTATTTTAAATCCATATAACACAAGTGGAAATAAAAAAATAAGAAAATCCAAATTCATATTACACATAATATTAGAAATAAATTATCAAATAAGTTGAATTTTAACACAAATAATGAAAATAGGGTAAATAATTCCCATAAAAATATCATATCTTTGAAGTGAGTATAAATAAAAACATTAGATTATGTATATTCACCGTAAATCAACATTAATAAGTGGAAATAAAAAATAAGAAAAAAATCATTTTATACATAATATTTGAAAGAAATTATCAAATAAGTTTATGTTTAACCCAAATAATGTAAATTGGGTAAAGAATTACCTTCCAAATAACATGTCCTTGAAGTGAGTATAAATCAAAATAATAGGTTATATATATTCTATGAAAATACACATAAAAAAGATGGAATACAATATAAATAATTAAAAAATAATTTCACACACAATATTAGAAATACATTATCAAATAATTCTATGTTTAACCGAAAGAATGGAAATTAGGTTAATAATTCTCTTACCTTTTTTTCGACTTCCTTCAATTGTGTTTAAAAATCCTCTTGAATATCACTCCCTTGAGAGACCCTTGAGGACCTTGGATTTCTTCTTTTGGTAATACCAGTAGCACCTGGGCATGGGGAGAGTTAGGAGAAGAGGGTTTGACATGTATTTTATGAGCTACAAGGCCTGTAAGTAAAAATGGGGTGGTTATGGGTGGTATTTATACTTGAGGAGAGGTGGGTTTAAGTGATTAGATAAAGATAATTTTATGTTTAAAGTCAAGCACATTTGGGTGGAATTAATTTCCATTAATTTAGTAGATAATAAATGTTTTAAATTCTGGTTGATATTGATAAATACCTCAATAACCCATTAAATTTTTAAATTTTTAGCTATATTAATATTTCACCTTTTAACTATATCCATTGTTATTATTTTACCTATGCTGTGGTAAATAGTTTTCATTTACCATGGTAACTTTTTTATTCCTAAAAATAAAATTTAACTTAAAAATTAATTTTTTAACTTTTTGTTACAAATATTTAATCCATTTTACAAAGTTATTTTCATATAATTTGAAAATTTATATTTAAAATTAATCTCACAGACAAAATAAAAAAGCAGGTTTTAAAAGTGAAAAGTTCAAAACTTTAAAATGTTTTCATATCTAATTTCAATGTGAAATTGATACCAGTGAACTAAAATGGTTTTATTGATGTATAATAACAGTAATTATATTTTAAAAATAATTTAAAATTTAATTTAACTATAAAAATAAATTATATTAGAAATTGGTTTTCAATTAAAATTTAGTATTTTTCACTATTCAACAAAATAGGAAACTTCTCCAAAATATAACAAAATTTCATAGTAAGATAATTTTTTTATTCCATTTCTAAAAAAGAAGTTTTTTTCAAAATAAATTTATAAAAGTCTCAAAAAATATTTTAAATAGGTGCACCATCAAATGGCGAAAAAAATTTCTTTTAAAAAAATATTACTTTTTATGCTCATAGTTGAATTTATTCTTATCTTAATACTATAATACATTTTTGAATGAATTTAAAATAATTTTATTTGAAATAAAACATATAAATTTAATTAATATATTTTAATAATAGTGATTAGGTAAATTTATTAAGATTAAATGTCATTATGAACATAAAATATTTTTTTTATAAAAAGTTATATTTTATATTCAATTGGTTTTTATTTTCACTTCTAATTAATTGGTAACCAATTAATTCATATAATAAAAATTATTAAACTATATTTTTATAATTTTTTTAATATCATTAATTCCCTCAATTATAATGTTGAGGTGATAACTTTCACATTTAAATAATAATATTTAGTTGTTTCTTTAAGACTGATGTGGTGTATCTTTATTTAGCATTGAACATAGTGTTTCCTTTTCAAAATCATAGGACGTTATAAATAAAATGTGATATTATTTTAAATATGATCCAATCATTCATTCACATAATTAATCCACTCTTCATGCTTTAATTCATCTTATACATTCCTTGTAAAAACTTAACATATCAATGGGGTGTGTGATGTTTGTTCCAATAGTCTTATAGTTTATACCAATTGACTATGATCACTAATGATGTTTTGGACATCCAATTTATTTATCAACATTTGATATACTAAATTTGTTTGTTATTCATCACTCGATATGGTAGAAGTAGCATTATCTGCATTCTCATCATTCATATATTCTACACTTCTTGATATTTATTCTTTATGTTTAGTCAATTCTTCATCTTTTTCATTCACTTTATAAAGTGTTTCTTGTTATTTACATCCATTATATGAGTGACAAATCACACTTTCATTATAATTATCAATAAAAATTATATATAATTTATTGTATCATTGATATCCTCTCTTATTTTATGGTTATTTAAGTAAAATATCTTCAAATCTTCTTTGGTCAAACTTTCTCATATTTGAACCCTTAACTTTAGTGACATCATATATACCAAATACGCATAGATAATTAAAACATTAAAACTTTTATAATACACATCATAAGGATACATATCAAAATTTTAATGATATAGAAATCAAACTTGAATGTATACCATTGTACAAAACTCTTTCCTCCACAAGAAATGAGAAGTACTATATTCTACCAACATTGTTTAATTGATCTCAATTAAGCTTAGATTATTACTTTTATCAACACTGTTTTGTTATGAGGTATGTGGTGAACTATGCTCATGATGAATCTTATACTTCCACAAATAATCTTCAAACTTATAACTTCTATATTACACTCCATTATCCAAATAGAAAATTAATAACTATATTCCATTTCTATACTTCTCTAAATACTCTTGAACCTCTTCAATTCATTGGACTTATTATTCATGAACATTATGAACATAATTTGATTAAATAAATCAATTAATGAGAAAAATTATTTATCTTTATTTACTTATTTCATCCTCATCAATTTATAAATATTTTAATAGAAAAGTTCTAAGGGATGAATTATTTTGATCTTCACTCTTTTTATGTGAGGAATTCTCAATCTTCCCATTTTGGAATTTATTTAATTAAAATTTATTATATTAATTTAAAATGGTATTATCAAAAAAAATTATATCTTATAGTCATATTTTACAAGATATTTTGGATAAGGTATCTAATTCATCAATGTCACTTATATATTTTATCCTTTATGCTCAAGTAACGAGAATTTTCATAATCTCCCACTTGAAATAGATTACTTTTTCTCTATTTTACTTGAGTCATAACATTCCCATACTTCAATATATTCACTACACATACATATTTATGAAATATAAATTCATTTAATTTATCACATAGTTGAGGAATGCTTAGGATTTTTTTTAAATCATCTAAAAAGAGAGTGTTGTTCCACTTAAACTTATCTTCTCTAATATTTTTCAGAAAAAATAATTTGAGTTTAATAATTTCATTATTTATAAAGATGATTGATTCATTTATAAAATTCAAAAATATTTTAAATAATTATATTTAACTTTTAATATGTGATGAGAACCCATTTTCAAGTATCCGAGGGATATTATATTTAGAAAATTTCAATGAAACTTCCACCATGAGAAATTTGTCCAATCATTTTTATTTTTTCATCAAAAATATTTAATAATTTTTCATAATCAATTATTTTGTAAAATAGTTAGTAATTTCTTATCCAAGTGACTTGATTATCACATATTCTATATAATTATTTAAAAAAATGAAAGAGATTTTTCATTTGAACACCTAAATTTTTATCTTCTTTAGTAACTTTTCTTCTTTTAGTGGGTTGTATCCACCTCAATTAATATATCTAAATACTTTTATAATAATTAAAATGTTATCGATTAACCAAAAAAATTATTTCCATATTACAATGGCCAACAAAACACCAATAGTATCCAAAAATGAAAATATTCTAGCCAAAATTACTGGTTTTCTAGATAATCACACTTCTATTCCATATCATTTTAACTAATGATATCAGAACATTTTTAAAAAGAATTTTTTTTTATAAAATATTTCCATTTATGTCAAAATTATTTCATAAATTTTATACCATTCAATTTAAATAGGATTTTGTATTTACGTTCCCATTTCCATATTTTTTAGAATTATAGAATTCACATTATGGGGAAACATTCATCTTTTTATTTATACTCATATTACTTTTAGTTTTATTCTACGTAACATCATGAATTCTTTAATCTGTATAATTAGATACATTATAATTTTATTTATCATCAATATTACTAGATATTTTACTAGTCTTCTAAATACCCATTAAATTTTAACAAATTTAATAAATAGTTTTTTGAAATCCAACTTGACCTTCTCCAATTGATCTTGAACCTTAAAAACTTTTTCTAATAATTAAAATATTCATTTTAATTTACTTTAACATTATGCTTCATCACATAATTAAACTTAATTTTTTCAGACAATGAGACACATCGACTTTCCACATTTTTAGCCAACTAAAACTCTCTTTCTCCTTGGTATTTATTGACCACATTTGGAACTTGAGAAACCATAACTAATTTCTTATTTTCTTTATCTATTTTTGATGTTTTAATAATATATTCCTTAAAATTATTATTCATCAAGAATTCCAAGTCTGTTTATTCATCATATTCTACACTACATAATTATTGAATCCCAGTTAAGATGGATACACTGGCCTAGAGGTGGGTTAATTGACCTTTTAAAAATTTTGAAAATTTTGAAAATAACGGATTTAACAGCACATACATATTCAATACTGATGAAAAATAATAGTATAAAAAAATATTTCATAATTTTAACACCAAGAAAATATATAATAACAAATATAGTGGATTCATTTATAGAAGAATATAGGTACTATCACATGAAATAAAAAATATCAGGCACAGTGGATGATAAAAATAAATAAAATGTAATGTAATGGAAAATAAATCAATAAATATAAATTTTTTATCGTTATTTTATTCAATGTGGACCTATATCTACTATCCACTCCCCTCTTCACCTCAAGAGAAATAGTACTCACAAAAACCTTACTTTTGAAGGGGTAATAAACCTTTATAGACCTACTTTTTTCACAATAATATTAAAAACAAAATTCCATTATCTTTTATGGGTTTAGAAAACAACCAAGACTTTTATAGTTATTGAATAAACCTAATAGGCCTAACTTTTTAGTATGGTAGTGACAATAAAAATACATACCTTTTTGTTAAGATGTATAACCAATACATGACTTACTTTTAGTTGGAAAAATAATAAACCTAAAATATATAACAAATAAATAATAAAATTATACAATAGTTAAACCCGTCAAGAAATGTAAAAGGAATGTTTAAAGAAAATGTATCTTTGATGAACTTCAATAACTTAAACAGTGGAAGATAAAATCGATGAACTTCCAATAATATTGTATTAGATAATAAAAGTTCTAGTTTGGAAGCTTAATCAATATTCCATATCTTGAATTTATTCTCTGGAATAATCTCTAATTGTATCGTGTATGCTCATCATGCTTTGAATGATTTATGTTCAGATTCTTAATCAGGTTTGCATAATCAAATCAATTGTAACTTCCTCTTCATGAACTCTTGATCGTGTGGGTTTTTTTAAGATTATTTCATAGTAATAAATATGTTTGGAATAATAATAATTACATGAATATTATAATTTATCTATATTAGGAATTATTCCATAATTAATCCTTTCTTAAACAATTCAAAAATACTTCAAGTAGATTCATTAGAAATTACATGTATTTTATAATTTATAAAATCTAATAAAAATAATAATATAATCATACAGTAATTTAAAGTAAAAATCTATATGAAAATAGAGTATCATATTTCATGAAAAATTATAAAGGAAACAAACATACGACTTTAAGATACTTTTTTAGTATTTTAAAAATACCATATTACTTTATTAAAAAACCTAAGCCTTGATCATACGACTTCAAAACAAAATTCATATGACTTTGAGAAACTCCTTAATCATAAGACTTTAAATATATTTGGTCTCATATTATTATTAATAAAACATTTACACATATCTAGATTTGAAATATATAAAGTAAATAGATAGACTACGATGTATAGAATATAAACTACAACATAGAAATAGTAATACCCCTTTGGTAGATTGAGTCTCAAATTATTAATACCCATGGGTTAGAAAAAAATACCACAAAATAAAAATATATTTACTCCACAATTTTTACTCTCTATGACTTTAATTATGTAGAATTATTCCCCATGGTTCTTCAGAGTTTGACCTATAATCCACGGTGACAAGCTTTACAATGTGGTAACATATAGTTGGCCTTTTTTACATTATGCATAATGGTAAAAAAAATCTACAAACTACAAAAAGGTAAAACATAGTTCACATAAATTTAATATAGGAATATATGTGATAAAAAATGTGGGTTTTATTTTTTCTAAATGTAATCTTGCATTTTTGTGTAATGGTAGATCAGGAATACAATATTCTACATAAATATTATATTCAAAAGACATAGATACATAATGGTAAAAAAATTCACACAATGGTAAACATGAATTTATATAGTTATGTAAAGTTAAACATGAAGATATATAGTTATGTAAAGGTAAATATTGAAAATTTAAGATACAAAATAGAAAAATGAAGGTTGTGTAAAGGTGTGAAAGTTTTCACAAAACTTGTATATGGGTAACATGAAACTTTATTCATGCAACATAATAGTAATAAATATAACGAATCATACTTTATATACATTGTTATTACTTAAAAATTGAGGCACACTTATTACAACATGTAATAAAACCATGAAAGGATCCTTTAGGTATAGTGTCTTTAGAAACTGGGAAACATAAACAGCGGGTTCATAAATCATCTATGTTGTATCCCATTTATTTCATAATATCAAGAGTCCCTTTTGTAATATTCTACTTAATACACTTCTTACAGACCTTTGGAAAAGAAAACATACAAAAGGGTGAGCTCAAATTCTTAGTAAGGGTAAACAAATGAAATATCATTCATATCATATTCTTAAGAACATAACATTTTGAAAATATTATCCTGTAAAAGATATCATAATATCATGAAATGGGATCAATCATAATAGTGAAATGTAATACAAATAATCATAACATAAAACATGAAACATTGTGGCATACACACATAATCATAGAGCATAATTTCTTATTAGTCAAGAATCATTACCAAGATTATCTTAGTGGACAAAGTTCATTTCTGAACCGAGCTCACTACTCATTTCAATCCTGTTTCACTGAACCGGATTAACCTGTCATTCCAGCCATGCCTATCTCATGAGATATAAATCTTTACCAAATGAATTGGAGTGAGATATAGGTCCCACCCATCTCATAATGATACCATTCTTATGTGTGCCACAAGATCATAAATCATACATCATAGCATAACCCCTGTAATAAAAATGGGATTCTTAAACATCATTCCATCATAACATAAATCATATAAGATAAAAGGACTTCATAAAAATAATTCCATCATAACGTAATCAAATCAATGTAAAAATAGGTATAGAAACAGAACCCTATATTATCTTAGATGGAAAATAATTTTGATAAAATGCCTGAACTCCATTCATGAGGAAAATATCCTTTCTACTTCAAAAACATTTTTCCTTTCTTAACATGTCATAAAATTTTAAACTAAAAGAAGTTGGTTAAAAATAAACTTGAAAACTTATAAAATAAGGTTCATGGAAATAATTTTCTATGAAATCATAAAAATCCATTCAATCCGTATAAGTTAAAAAACATTCTTCTTGTTCCTTGGCTGGAAAAGTCAGAAAGTACCTCGTACTAAAAACGATAAAAGATTCCTTTCATATTTTTTATTAAAAACTCACCAATGGTTAAAATTGGATTTATACAATTTTAATAGGATAGAAATAATATTACATATTTAGGAAACATGTATGTGGAAGATAAATACACCCCAGTAAATACTAAAGTATAAACAATCTCGGATAAAAATGAGATTCTGAGATTTTCCTTTACCTTAGGTCCGATTTGCTTCGTATGTGTCCGAAACTTCTATATAATGATTTAAATAATGTAATTTTCTTATTCCAGAATAATAACCATTGTTATGATATCATATATGGTCATATTATTAGATTCATATCTTCTTATTAGTAATATTTCATTGCTACTTGTTATTCGGGTGTTTATTGCTTTTTGTTCTTATGCGTGTTTTGTAGAATAAATTCTTATTATTATTTATAGGTTATAGATAACTCATTTCCAGAATGGTATTAGTGCAATATATATTATATTTATTCATTCAATTCATTTATATAATCATTATGCAATGAATAACATGTAGAAAGAGTCGCATCACATCGTGAAGATGGTATTCCGTATGTACGCATGAGCGATGATATCGTTACCATGATCGTGGAATTGTATTGGAGTGTCTGTATACTATTTCAGAATCAATATCAATTTAAAATAATAATATATAGTTATTCTTTACACCATTATACCCATCCAAGTAAGGTGGTGGTGGAAAACAGATTACACCACGGCGTGGAGACGGTATTCTGTACGTACGCACGTGTGGTGATTTAATTTTCCATAGGATGGATAGAAGGTGAAATAGTGTTGTTTCATATTTATAATAACATATCAGTATATGAGTTATACTGATGTTATTACTACATAATTAAATAACTAAAGAAAAATAATTATAATAAGAAATAAATTTGAAAGAATCGGTAACGGATATTACCACTTCTTCGACATGCCTCTTTGAAACCTCATCTTAGGGAACTAAAATTGGTCTTTAAAGAAGACCAGTACCTCTAGAATATTACTAGGGAAGTGTAGAAGAGAAATTTATAGGGGTTTTCTGAGATTTATGGCTCAAAGTGGTGTGAGTAGGAGAGGGAGGAGGTGCCCTTTTATAAGGGAGAAGAGGGGCACCTTTGGAAAAACTAAAAATATTATTTTATTATAAAGTCATATTCGGTTTTTAATAGCTCCAAATTGATTTATATCGAAGATAAGGTGGGGATGGGTCGAAAGCCTCTCATAAAATATAATTTTGACAAGTTTAGGTTACTATTTTAACCTTATCATTTAGATTTAACCTTAAATTAAATAATTTAACTTTTACTGTGTCTTCTTGTTTTCTTAAATTATATGGTTAATAAACTTACTTTAACAAGACAAACGAACCCCAAGATGTTAATTATTAATATATATAACCTTATCTAAGTCATTTGGCCTAATATTTGATATTTAGTAATAGAATAACAATTAATAATATAATTTGTTTTTTAAAAACTATTTTATGTCAATTTTGACACTATTTGGTAATTGATTTTTGTGAAAATCATAGCAGCATGATTAGTTCGAAAAAAGTTAATTAAATCATAATAATATGTCATATTAACCTATAAAATTATTTTAATTAATAAAAAGTCTTAAATTACATTTATTTGGGTATTTATAACATCAATTATGTTAATATTTCATTAATAATATAATTACAACATCATCATTGTGTCATAAATAAATTAAATTATTTAATGTCTAAAAATAATAAATAAAATACCATTATGTAGGAAATATTTTTATCTTTATAATGAAGATTTATAGTCGAATTTATCTTATGTATAAACCTATATTAAAAATGTTTTATTTATTAAACTTTGATTTTAACTATTTTAACTATTCTTTAAATAAAATAATAATAAATGTCCTAATCTAATCCAAGTGGACCTAAATGGTCATATTTTATTCCTAATGTTGTTTTTGGTTGAATTAAACTTATACAATAGAATTAGGACATGTGTTCGGGTAATAATAATACCATTTTTACCCTTAATTACCCTATTAACTTTTAACCGTGGTAAAAAAAGTAAAAAGTTACTATTCACCAAAAAAATTTATCTTATTGAACCACATTTTACTTCTTGATGTTAACCGTGTCTCTTGTATTTTCAAAATTCTACTCACAAAAGCGTTCAAATTAATTTTTATGTAAATTTTCAAACTCTCCTAGGAGGTGGGAAAAAGACGGTGAAAAGTTCAATAAAATTTTTATATATATAAAATTAATATAAAATGACTCCAATGAATTACTTTGAAATTATATAGGTGTTATGTATCAATTTTGACATAAAATAAATTTAAATAAAATAAATAATTATTTAAATAAAAATTCTATTTTTAAATTGTAACCCAGTGTTTTCACTATTCATCAAAAATTGAAAATTTTTAGAAAAATACCAAAATTTCACCCAATTCTAATTTCAATATTCCAAATCCAAAAATGAAGTCCATTTTGAAAAATAAAATTTCAAAAAGTGGGTATTACTATTTATAATGGCTATTTTAAATAACATATCGTTGTTTAGTGAAACTCAGTATTGCGTACAACGCAAGCTATCAAGGAAGGTCGTGATTGCATGTAAACCAAGGCAAGCTAGTGTTTTGTTTAGTGAAAGATTCCTTTTATGATGTATATAACATAAAAAACATAATATTTCTCATAAAAATCTCTAGTGTTACATTCTACCCCCCTTAAAATGAATTTCTCCCTCGATATTCCTCACTTTATAATAAATAGATGAGGATAACTTTCCCTCATCATATCCTCAAGCTCCCATGTAGCTTTTTCTAATTGGTGGTTCCTCCATAAAACTTTCACCAAGTGAGTGGTCTTGTTCTGTAGAACTTTTTCGCAACGATCTAGAATCTCTATCGACTGTTCTGCATAAGAAAGATCTTTCTCCAGTGGTACAACTTCTGAGCTGAGTACATGTGAAGGATCGGGTATGTACTTTCTCACGAGAGATACATGGAACACATCATGAACATGAGATAGATTCAGTGGAAGCGCTAATTGGTAAGCTACCTTCCCAACATGATCCAGTATTTTGAAAGGACCGATATACCTAGGGCCCAGCTTTCCCTTCTTTCCAAATCTCATTACTCTCTTCCA
Organism: Viscum album; assembly: GCA_963277665.1. Classification (NCBI taxonomy): domain Eukaryota; kingdom Viridiplantae; phylum Streptophyta; class Magnoliopsida; order Santalales; family Viscaceae; genus Viscum; species Viscum album. The sequence goes on along the minus strand of OY728121.1, from coordinate 1,626,121,660 downwards.
AGGAGACATTTGTAAGAACACTTTATCACCCACTTCAAACTCTAGGTATTTTCTTATATGTAGGCATAACTTTTTTGTCTACTCTGAGCTACTTATATGTGTTGTTTAATAGATCGGACCTTTTTTTCCATCTCATCAACAAGATCAGGTCCTAGTAGCTTTCTTTCACCAACTTCATCCCAGCAAGTTGGAGTTCGGCATTTCTTTCCATAAAGAGCTTCATAAGGAGCCATCTGAATACTGGATTGAAAGAAATTATTATTAGAAAATTCCACCGAAGGTAGGTGTTTATCCCAACGTCCTTTGAAATCCATAGAGAAAGATCTCAACATACCTTCTAGAGTTTGAATTGTCCTCTCAGACTGACCGTTTGTCTGAGGATGGTAAGCAGTGCTGAAACTCAACTCTGTATCCAGAGTATGCTAAATACTTCACCAGAACTTTGAGGTAAACCTCGGATCCGGATCAGATATAATGTAAATTAGTACTCCATGCAATCTTACCGCTTCCTTTACATATATCCTGGAAAGCTGATCTAGAGAGAAATCTTCTCTAATAGCAATGAAGTGTGCCAACATTGTAAGATGATCAACTATGACCCAGATAGCATTATTGCCTTTGGATGTTTTAGGAAGTCTGGTGACAAAGTCTATAGTGATGTTTTCCCATTTCCATTCGGGTATGGGTAATGGTTGTAACATCCCCTTAGACTTCTGTCTCTCAGCTTTAACTTGTTGACAAACCAAGCATCGAGAGACATATTCAGCAACATCTCTTTTTATGCCATCCCACCAAAAGTACTCTTTCAGGTCCCTATACATCTTTGTGCTTCCAAGATGAATAGATAATGAAGAACTATGAGCCTTGTCCAACAAATCCTTCATTAATTCTGGGATGGGAGGAACACAAACCCGATTTCTGAACTTTATTATCCCATCACAATCAAGGTTGAATTTAGGAACATTTCTCACCTTCTTTTGTAACTCAACATCTTCTTTCTGTGCCTCTTTGATCTTCACATGTATAAATGGTTTAACATTCATTTGAGAAATATAATATTTTTACCCTTCCATTATAATTCCAAGATCCATCCTTTGTAAATTCATAAATATTGGATCTTTTGTGATCCTCATCATGGATAAGATAGCATGGTCTTGTCAACTTAATGTCTATGCCACCTTATTTTCCTTCCCAGAGTGGTAATGAATTGAGCAGTCTTAATCCTTAATCATATCTAACCATATTCATTTATGCATATTTAGTTCCTTTTGTGTGAAAATATAATTTAAACTTTTATGATCAGTATAAATATCACACCTTTCACCATAAAGATAATGCCTCCATATTTTTAATGCAAAGATTACCGCAGCTAACTCCAAATCATGAGTTGGGTAATTTTTCTCATGGATTTTCAACTATCGTGAGGCATAAGATATCACCATATAATTTTTCATGAGAACACACCCCAATCCCTTCTTGGATTCATCACTATAGATCACAAACCATTCTCCACTATAAGTCAGTGTGAGAATAGGTTCACTGGATAACCTTCTTTTCAACTCCTTGAAATTCTCTTCACACTTTTCCGTCCAAATGAACTTAACTCCTTTTCGAGTCAACCTGGTGAGTGGATTAGGTAATTGTGAAAAATATTTCAGAAAACGTCGATAATATCCATCCAAACCAAGAAAAATTTAGATCTCATTTACTGTTGTTGGTCTCAACCATCATTCGATAACCTCTGTTTTTTCTGGATCCACAGATATACCCTCTATTGAGATTATGTGACCCAAAAATGAAACTTTTTGAAACCAAAATTCACACTTGGTAAATTTGGTATAAAGATTCTCATTTCTCAGGGTCTTCAATACAATTCTCAAGTGATCTTAATGTTCTCCCTTTCTCTTTGAATAGACAAGAATATCTTCTATAAATACTACCATAAACTGATTGAGATAGTCTCTAAAGACTCTATTCATTAGATCCATGAAGATAGTAGTGGAATTATTAAGACCAAATGGAATCACTATAAATTCATAGTGTCCATACCTTGTACGGAAAGTCATTTTTGGTATATTCTCCCTTTTGACCCTTAATAGATGATACCCTAAACGAAGATCAATCTTGGAAATGTATTGAGATCCACGTAGTTGGTCAAATAAGTCATCAATGCATGGGAGAGGATATTTGTTCTTGATAGTAATCATGTTAAGTTCTTGATAATCAATACAGAGTCTCATTGATCCATCTTTCTTATTAACAAACAGAACAGATGCTCCCAAGGTGATGAACTAGGGTGTATGAATCCGTTGTCAATATTCTCTTGTAGTTGCTTCTTCATTTCCTGCAACTCAACTGGGTCCATTCTATAAGGTGTTTTTGAAATGAGCATAGCACCCGGTATGAGTTATATTGAAAACTCGACTTCAGGATTTGGTGGAAGACCTGGAAATTCCTCTGTAATGACATCATTAAATTCTTGTACAGTGGGAACATTCATAATCATGAGTTTATCACCAACTATTTGAGATAAATAACCTTCATTTATTGGAATCAAGACTCATAATATGGAAGAAATTTCCACTAGAAGGTTATGTTCATCCTTGCATCGATAGAAGATCATAGATTGATATGGATTATGAAATGTGACTTCCCTCCTTTGGAAATTGATATGAGCTCCATATAACGAAATCCAATCCATGTCAGGAATCACACCAAATTCCACTATAGGAAGGATCACAAGATTTGCAGGAAGCACTTTCCCACAAACTTCAATCGGATAATAATTATAAACTTTTGATTCGACTGTTGTGCCCTTAGGTGTTGTCACAGCTAACTCCGCATCTAATTGTTGAGGTAATACGGTTATACCCTTAAAAAATTCTTCAGAAATAAAAGAGTGGGTGGATCCAGAATCAAATAAAAGATTATCTACTTTAGAGTGGATGGTAAGTGTACCTTTCACAACTTTTTTATCATACTCCACATCACCGATAGAAATTTCATGTGACTTTCCTTTGTCTTTAGCCTTAAGAGTTTGTTGGCGTTGATCATCATAAAAAACCCTTCGATTAGGGAATTTATTGGCATAATGCCCCATTTCTTTGCACTTGTAACATTTAAGTATAGGAGGTGCACTCTGTGTTTCCTTTTCTTTGTTCGCATCATTAGACATCTTCTTCCCATCATTACGGAATTCAAATGCCCGATGATCTTCCTTTTCACATTTGAAACATTTACTTGTCCCTTTAAGAAAACCCCCTCCATGTTTCTTTCCACACTTTGAGCATAAGGGAAAACTCATCTTATTTTTAGTGTGGTCTTTAGATTTTCCTTTGAATTCCATTTTCCTCTTCTTATCAAACCCATATGACTGATGGGTTACTCCAATATCCATCTCAACCTTGAGAGAACATCAAACTATTTCCTCGTAGCTATTTTTGTCTCTTATGGATAACACTCTTCGAAGAATTGGTTTTAAGCCACTAAAGAATCAATCGATCTTACTCTCAGGTTGGATAATAATCCCAGAAGCGTACCTTGAAAGTCTTGTAAAATATTCTTCGAAGGTACCAACAGATTCATCATCCTTTTGCTTCAGTTCAAGAAACTCCTTCTCCATATTTTTTTGAAGAATACGAGGGATGTACTTATTGAAAAATAAGTTCTTGAACTCGTCCCATTCCATGGACTCAATTTCATCTCTTTGCCTCGTATTCTTGATAAGATTACACCATTGATCGGAATCACCTTCCAAATGATATATTGCTAAGATGAATTTTTCATGTTCAGAACATTGAAGAACTAAAAATATCTTTTCAGTAGTACCGATCCATTGTTCAGAAACTAATGGTTCAGTAGACCCGCTAAATGAGGGTGGATGCTGCCTCATGAAGGATTCAACAGAATGTTGCTCCTTCCTTTGCTCGTTTGGAAGTCCTGCATGATTCATAGCTTGAGAAAGTTGTGTGAGCATGGCTACAAGATTTTTTATTCCAAATCCCATAATGTTTTCTTTCTCAGGGGGACAATAATTGCATTTCTCATCGCATTCCCCATTAACACGGTTCTTTCGGGTTCCAGCCATTGACTAAAACCAAGAATAATAGTGTGAGAAATACTAAATATAATAGGAAAACCACATAATCAAGAATAAAATTTTACACTTAAGGTCTTATCTTAGGTTATTCATGGCCATTTCTAAAACACTAATATTTTGTTCTATGCTTAGATATATCCTTAGGGTTCTTACTAAGGTTTTCACATCCGAGTTTCCAAAGGTTGACTATAAATTTCCTCTGATACCAACTATAACGACCCATACTTTACATACATTGTTATTACTTCAAAATTGAAGCACACTTATTACAACATATAACAAAACCATGAAAGTACCATATAGGTATAGTGTCTTTAGAAACTGGGAAACATAAAAAACTGGTTCATAAGTCATCTACGTTGTCTCCCATTTATTTCATCATATCTAGAGTCCCTTTTGGCATATTATACTTAATACCCTTCTACTAGACCTGGGGAAAAGAAAACATGTGAAAGGGTGATCTCAAATTCTCAGTAAGGGTAAATAAAATAAATATCAGTCATATCATATTCTTAAGAACATAACATTTTTAAAATATTATCCTGCAAAAGAGATCATAATATCGTGACATGGGATCAATCATAATAGTGAAATGTAATCCAAATAATCATAACAAAAAACATGAAACTTTGTGGAATACACACATAATCATAGAGAACAATTTCTTATTAGTCAAGACTCATTTCCAAGACAATCTTAGCAGACAAAGTCCATTTCTGAACCGACTTCACTCCTTGTTTCAGTCCTGTTTCACTGAACTGGATTAACCTGCCGTTTCAGCCATGTCAATCTCATGAGATATAAATCTTTACCCAATTAATTGGAGGGAGATATAGCTCCCACCCATAAAAAATTATACCGTTATTATGTGTTCCAGAATATCATCAATCATACATTATAGCATAACCAATGTAATAAAAATGGGATTCTTAAACATCATGCCATCATAACATAAATCATATAAGATAAAAGGACTTCATAAAAATAATTCCATCATAACATAATCAAATAAATTTAAAAATAGGGATAGAAAAATAACCCAATATTATCTTAGATGGAAAATAATTTTGATAAAATTCTTGAACTCCTTTCTTGAGAAAAATATCCTTTCTACTTCAAAAACAATTATCGTTTCTTAACATGTCATAAAATTTTAAACTAAAAGAAGTTGATTGAAAATAAACTTGAAAACTTATAAAGGAATCTTAAAGGAAATAACGTTCTATGAAATCATAAAAATCCATTCAATCCGTATAAGTTAGAAAAACATTCTTCTCGTAATTTGGCCAAAAAAGTCAAAAAGTACCTCGTACTAAAAACGACAAAAGATTCCTTTCATATCTTTTACTAAAAACTCACCAATGGGTAAAATTGGATTTAAAAAATTGTAGGAGGATATAAATAATATTACATATTGAGGAAAAATGTATGTGGATTATAAATACACCCCATTAAATACCAAATAATAAACAATCTCATATAAAAATGAGATTTTGAGATTTTCCCTTACCTTAGGTCTGATTTACTTCGTACGTGTCCGAACATCCTATATAATGATTTGAATAATGTCATTGGATTATTCCAGAATCATACCCATTTTTATGATATCATATATGTTCGTATTCTTAGATTCTTAGCTTCTTATTAGTAATATTTCATTGCTACTTGTTATTCGGGTGTTTATTGCTTTTTGTTCTTATGCGTGTTTTATAGAATAAATTATTATTCTTTTTTAAAGGTTATATATTCCTCATTTATAGAATGGTATTAGTGCAATATATATCATATTTATTCATTCAATTAATTTATATAATCATTATGCAATGAAGATCATGTAGAACGAGTCGCATCACATCGTGGAGACGGTATTTCGTACGTACACACGATCGATGATATCGTTACCATGATCGTGGAATTGTATTGGAGTGTATGTATACTATTTTAGAATCAATATCACTTTACAATAATCATATATAGTTATTCTTTACGCCATTATACCCATCCAAGTAAGGTGGTGGTGGAAAAAATATTACACCACGGCGTGGAGACGATATTTCATACGTACGCACGCGTGGTGATTTCATTTTTCGTAGGATGGATAGAAGGTGAAATAGGGTTTTTTCATATTTATAATAACATATCAGTATATAATTGATACTTATGTTATTACTTCATAATGAAACAACTAAATAAGAAGAAGTATAAGAAGAAAAAAATTTGAAAGAATCGGTAACGGATATTACCTCTTCTTCGACACGCCTCTTTGAAACCTCCTCTTAGGGTACTAAAATTGGTCTCTAAAGAAGATCAGGACCTCTAGAATATTCTTAGGAAAGTTTAGAAGATAAATTGTCAGGGTTTGTCTGATCTTGATGGATAAAAGTTGTGTCAGGAGCAGAGGGAGGAGGTTCCCTTTAATAAGGGAGGAGAGGGGCACCTTTGGAAAAACTAAAAATATTATTTTATAATAAAGTCATATTCGGTTTCTAATAGCTCAAAATTGATTTATTTTGAAGCTAAGGTGGGGATGGGTCTAAATCCTATCATCCAATAGAATTTTTACATGTTTAGGTTACTATTTTAACCTTATCATTTAGATTTAACTCTCAATTAAATAATTTAACTTTTTCTGTGTCTTTTTATTTTCTTACATTATATGGTTAATAAACTTACTATAACAAGACAAACGAACCCCAAGTTGTTAATTATTAATATATATGACTTTATCTAAGTAATTTGTCCGAATATTAGATTATTAGGAATAAGATAACAATTAATAATAAAATATTTGTTTTAAAAACTATTTTATGTCAATTTTGACACTATTTGGTAATTGATTTTTGTGAAAATCATAACAGCATGATTATTTCAAAAACAGTTAATTAAATCAATACTAATATGTAATATTAACCTATAAAATTATTTTAATTCATAAAAAGTCTCAAATTACTTTTATTTGTGTATTTATAACATCAATTATGTTAATATTTCATTAATAAGGTAATTACTCCATCATCATTGTGTCATAAATAAATTAAATTATTTAATGTATAAATATTATAAATAAAATAAAATTATTTAGGAAATATTTTTATATTTATAATTAATATTGATAGTCTAATTTATCTTATTTATTACCCTATATTAAAAAAATTAGTTATTAAACATTGATTTTAACTATTTTAACTATTCATTAAATAAAATAATAATAAATGTCCTAATCTATTCCAAGTGGACCTAAATGGTCATATTTTATTCGTAAGGTTGTTTTTTGTCTATCTAAACTTATCCAATAGAATTATGACATGTGTTAGGGTAATAATAATACCATTTTTACCCTTAATTACCCTATTTACTTTTAAATGTGGTAAACAGAAGTAAAAAGTTACTATTCACCAAAAATTATTTTTATCTTATTGAACTACATTTTACTCCTTGATGTTAACTATATCCCTTGGATTTTGGAAATTCCACTCACAGAAGCGGTAAAATTAAGTTTTATGTAAATTTTCAAACTCTCCTAGTAGGTGGGTAAAAGACGGTGAAAAGTTCAATAAAATTTTTATATATCTAAAATTATTATAAAATGAGGCCAATGAATTAATTTTAACTTATATAGGTATTATGTATCAATTTTAACCTAAAATAAATTTAAATAAAATAAATAATTATTTAAATAAAAAGTCGGTTTTTAAATAGTAACCTAGAGTTTTCACTATTCATCAAAAATTGAATGTTTTCAGAAAAATACCAAAATTTTACCATAGGCTAATTTCGATATTCAGAATCCAAAAATGAAGTCCATTTTCAAAAAATAAATTTCAAACAGTGGTTATTACTATTCATAACGGCTATTTTAAATAACATATCGTTGTTTATTGAAACTCGGTATTGCGTACAACGCAAGCTATCGAGGAAGGTCGTGATTGCGTGTAAAGAAAGACAAGCTAGTGTTGTGTGTAGTGAAAGATTCCTTTGATGATGTATATAACATAAAAACAAAATATTTCTCATAAAAATCTTGGGTGTTACAATAAAAACATAAAAAATGATAATAGAATTCAAATTCAATCATTTAAAGCTTTAAATTTGTTAGGTCAACAAGGATGAATAACTTGAGAGGGGGGTGAATCAGGGTACGACTAAATAATAGATCAAATTCAATCATTTAAAGCTTTAAATTTGTTAGGTCAACAAGGATGAATAGATCACTTCTATTCCCAGGATCACTGCCTTTACAATGTTTAGGGTCAGCTCACTGCTTTCCCAAGGGTCACTCCCTATTTCTCTATCTCTAGCTCACTGCTGGTGGAGAGGATCACCTTCTTCCTCTTCTTTTGCTCACTACTCTATAAAGGTTCCACTCACAGTTTATATACTTGTAGGTCTCTTAATTATCACTAATTAATACATACTCTTTTGTATATAGATGCTCTGTTGAAATCCAACTTTCACCCGTAGATGAATCTCACCTTGCACCGAAGGTATCAGGAAATCTTCCAGCTTTCACACAGCCCTGAATCACTGTCGTGCTTCAATCATACCCAACTCCCTTTTCTAATATGGTGTGCAAGTCTCGGCACGAAAGTTAAAACTAGAGCGCACGTTCACCTCGACCACTTGTGCGACACTAGCTTCTGAAACTCCAAATGTGCATGACTCGAACCCTTTAATGCCCAAACCAATATTGGGGCGCAACCACCAATTGTCGCGCTTATTCAAAACCTGGCACTCAAGTATCACCAAACCACTTGCGCAACACCCCCTTCTTCAACTCAAAACTTGGGTGACTCCCTTCCTTTCTCACCCAAACCACACTGGATCCACAACAATCAACTGGCACTCAACTTCTACTTGCGTGACCACACCACCACTTAAGCGACCACCACACCGGCGCGATGGGAGATCTGATTTTCTCTAAGTGTTGAACTCATGCAGAATGAGGAGGGTTAGACCTCTATTTATAGGCATTTGGACACCCTACGCGATGGCGTGCAAGTCTCCCCTTAGCGCGCAAGACTCACCGCCCTAGTCTCTTCCATGCAAGTCACTTGCATGACCAAACATAAAACCTGGGTGCCCCTTTTCCTTTTGCCATATTTTGTTCATCTGATCTTGAAAAACATATGGCGCACAAGCTTCCAATCCTCCAAGACACTGGAATGCAATTCTTTTTTCCAAAAACACTTTTCTCCCTTTGTCTATTTTTAAGATAAAAAATTTGGCAAACACTGGAAAACTGCGCCACCTTGTATATGCTCTTTTTGTACCGCCTACATATCGATCATTCCTTTGTCTACATATTTGAATCAATCATGGATTGTTAACAACATCCCTTGAACTCGACATGCCACCATGAAATCCCCTTTTTCAACAAATTTGTATGTAATGGTTTTCTTTTTCAACTAACACAACACAGAGGCCCACTTTGTCAACAAACACAATCACCTCAAAAATGCTTCAATGATACCTTGATGTATTTTTTCCCAACAAAAATTATAATATCACTGATAAAATAAATGTGAGCTAAATAATTAACAAAATATAAATAAATCTTTAATAAATTGACCATTTTTTCAAGTTCAATCCTAAATAATACAGTATTCCCAAGTTCAAACACTAAAAAATTATTCTTCATTCACCTAAACAGTTATAAATTTCTAACCATTATCACTAAATGATTAATCATTTTGATTTTCATTGTAATCAGACTCCTCTTACTCTAACTTTTAAAAATATCTCTTCTTTTTGAATTTTGATACGTTATTTTATTTTTCTTTTTTGAAATTAGACTTTTTATTATTGAATTCTTATTTATAGAGATCCCCTTTGATGACACATTTTCATATTCACTATCTAATTCCTTCAAAATCGGAAAATTTGCATAAAAATATCCAATTACTTCACAAGTGAATCACTTTAAAGGAAAATTATAGTGATATTTGCCTTTTCTATTTTCAAACATGCCTTGACATGAGAATTATAATATTTCCAAACAATACACCGACATCTCAATATAAATATAAATCCTAATCATCTAATTTTACTTTCTTATTAGTCTTTTCATTCTTTAAATATAACTCTTCAACGAAATAGTAAAATGAGTCTTCTATCACTAATAATAATATATAAATAAGATATCAATAGAGTATCACCATGTATTATTAACATTGATAACTAAAACTCTAAAATTAAATAACCGACCACTTCCTATAGACCACTCAATATCTATTTATTCTTAAAATTAATATAACTGAATGTATAAATGAGCTTCTAATCATAAAAAATAAGAAGGAACTCAAAAGATAATTTCACAGCAATTATAGTTCCACTTATTTAAAATAGGACTCCATTCTTCCCCTTATAAATATTACTTTTCATAAACTTTTGAAAATCAATAGAAACACAACTTTCATGGGTGTATTTACTTGTTCTCTTTCTATTTTACATGCTAAATTCTCAAAACACTCTTCTCTCTCATGAAAACATTTTCAAAAAACCCATGAACTCGACTTTTCATTAAATTTTTAATTTCAAATTCAAATTCAATGTCTAAATTATGTTTATAAATCCTCCCACTTCAATAAAATCCATTGGATCAATCAAAACCTTTTAGTCACCCCTGATATTATTTAGGGACTTAATTAATAAAGAAAGATTATATAATCTATCAATTTCAAGCCACACCATCCAAAAATCTTGAAATTTTACAACAACATAAATCACTATGTAGTCATATAAATTACGGTGTAATGATTTTGGTTACTAGGAGATTATAAGTTAACTACTCAAATTGATACCTTTACCAAAATAATTACGACATGGCACACCTCATTATAGCATAAATTATAATTTCTAATAGCACACCACTTTTATTATGGTATATAACTTTTTTGTGTAATGTAAACCTTTAATATGAAACATCCTTTTTTATAGCATAATCTTCTACCTTAAAAACATGTTATATAAAGTGTAATAATGGTCTAGGAATTTTCTTATATCACATATTTCATGAAAGACCACCATAAGAATCATTCCACTAGGGAAGAAAAACAGGGTTTGAAACCATCTTATTGTGGTGTATTTTGTTCTTCTTCACCAAAATAATTCTTCAAAACATTATCCAATCATCCAAATAGTCAAAAAAATATTAGTATTATCTTTAACATGTTTCTCTAGTAATACAATTACCTTAATTGATCTAAATTACTATATTTATTGTTCAATGGATTTGAAAATAAAATACAACCCTATCATACCACAAACATCAACTTAAATCTATTTCTACTAATAATTTCCCCATTCAAACAATCATATCATGGGGTATCGATACTCTTAAACACCTTTCTAGTCACAACATTTATAATCTATTGATTTTTTATTTTCCAAGATCTTTCCCTATTCTTCAATTACAACTGAGGTACAATCATAAAATTTGTGCAAGGAAAATCCTACCCAAGATTTGGGTGATTTTTTAACCCTTGTAAACACTTAGATACATGATTATATCGGATGATTCAAAGTAATATCCCTCAAGAGTGTTATTGAAGATAAGAGGCTTGATCATCTTTGGTGAATGGAATATTATTATTTTTATATAATGTGTGGTTTCAGTTTCAAATCATGGTTGATATTGGTTTATTGTTTCTTAATGCCATTTTTTCTTGGATAAGTGTTATTTAATCCTAACAAACCCATAAATGGAATCATAAACATGAAAATATTTAATTAATTCAAAAAATAAGATGAAAAAAATGGATATCATATTTTATGTCATAGAATAAAATATTAAATTTTTTCAGTGGAATTTCATATAATATGGGATATCATAATTTTTGATGGGATCATGTTCAATGATATATGTTATCATATCATATGATTATAACATCCAGACATTATTTTAGGTACTAACATTCATTTCATTTGACTATTTTTCATTTGGGTTTTGTATTGGGTTGTCTTCTGTGACTTCTATGAGTTTCTAGAATTTTCTAAGCCAGTGCATTGTTGAATCATGGTTTGGGAAAACCGTACAGGTCTTTCCAGGAAATTTTGAAACATGTTTTGGACCTCCATAGGAGGGTTGATAGTTGGTGCATGATTATAAAAAATCGTGTGCCCTTGCCCTCAAACCATGTAACATGGGACATAAGTATTTCATACAGTTGGTGTATAGGTTTTCAAATCATGAATCCAAACCACGAAACCCATATAGTATCCCATAAGGGGGCATACAGTTGGTGCACAACTTTCTAAAACATGTGATTTTAATTTATGAATCTGAGTATTATTTTTAAAACTAAAAACACTACTATTTGGACCCAATACAATTTTTTTGAATTAAGATCTCAACCAATAAAACTTTTATTGGATATTTTAGTGATTTATTCCCATCCATGGTAAAAATATATTGGATCTAAGAGCATTAGATATACGAAATTGAAGATCTGAACCAATTTTTTCATTATTTTTTTCTTCTAGATATACACATTTATCCTTAAACAAAACATTAGATTGAGGATTTATGTTCACGATATAACTATTGTGATATGATCTTATTGTTTTTCTTATAAAGAGAGCATCATATTTAGAATTATTTTCCACATATTCATTTATCATTGTCTGTTATTCAGAAACTTCTATAGTAAGTGTTTTATCTTCTATCCAATATTCTTGAAATTAGTTAATTGAAGATTCTTAATTTTTTTATTGGTTTAGGGTTATTCCTTTATTCCTAGAACCCTTATTCTTATTGGATGTGTACATTAGTTAATTGTTGGATATTTCCAAGTATTTCAAGGTGGTTGGTTTCATATAAATTATTTTTTATGAACTATACATGATTTCTTATTTAAAATTTGATTTTAAATTATTAAAGGCATTATTTATGATTTTTTGAAATGTGAATTAATTTTCTATTATAGGAAAAGGAAATATCCCTTCATCTTATATTTATATGAAATTTTATTTTAAATCACATGATATTTTGATGGAAATTATTTCAAATTATATGGAATTTGGGTGAAATGTGATTTCAAATCATGGATTATTTTGATGGAATGTAATTTCAAGGCATGTTATGTTTTGATGAAAAGGGATTTCCAAGCATGAAGTATCTTTATGAAAATTAGTTTTAAAATCATAGTATGTGAAAATTAATAGCCTCAATGTTTAGGTGATGAATGATGATTTATTTTAAATTATTGGCCTTGGTATAGGAAGAAAATGTTGGAACATGGGGTAATTAGAAGTTGGTGCAAATTGGAAAAGCATGATAGGCATGGTATGTTTTTCTTATAAAGGTTATATGATTGCATATCTAACTAAAATATGGATTTTATAACACTAACAAGGATTTAAATTTTTGGGGTTTTCGTTTATCCCTATACATTTGTTGGCCTAAGGACTTTCGGTGAGAACTAGTCATGGTCATTCATTGAGGTGTGAGGACCCTATTCTTCTTAGTCTTATTGGGTCCTAAGAAACATTTTTCACGTTACTACTCTTTTTTAAATGGTTTTTTATTGATGACTTGGATATATATAAACTATTTTAAATTATATGTAATGATTTAAACATTTCGAATGCTTTTAAAGGAAAATTGTGTAATTAAAATTTCCTTTGGAAATGGGTTTATTTTGGAAAGTCATTGTGAATTATTTTAAAGGGGTTAATTACCATGTTTTTATATAAACTATGAAAATGTATTTCATGCATTATTTTTCTTCAAATGGGAATAAATGGTTTATCATATAAAGACTATATATGGGAAACTTTTTGGGATCTTATTAGTATTGTTTTAACAAACCCTGTATATACCCTTGGCTATGTGTAGATCTGGTTTTAACTAATGCATATAGTGGAAAAGTACCTCAAGGAGGAAGAAGGAATCTGTGTTAGTGGGTTAAGGGAGTTTAGTGGTGATATGGTTCATATTGAGATGGGTTTTATCTTATTTTGAGTACTTGGGTTTACCTTTTGTGGTTTAGAACATGTTTTTACTTGTACTCATTTTTTCTTTCCACTGATGCCTCTAATTTTCCATATTTAAATTATTCTATATATATGCTAATATCATTTTTCTAGGTTAATATTTTTGGGTGAAACCATTACCAAAGGTAGTTCTCAATTATCATATGCTTTTAACTAGTCCGTGGATAATTGGAATGCCCTTCGGACCATAGAACAGGTCGACTCATTTGTTTTTATAAGGATAACCTTGGTCGAGTTGAGAAATGTTATTATTGAAGGGACGGTTTTCTTTCATACTCTTTATCTTCTAGTATCATGAAATTTTAGAAGATGTGAGATAGTATTTTTAAAATATAATGGGTAGTTTATGAGTGAGTTTGTAGCTAGATATCATCGTAATGAGCTTCAAAATACCATGGGATGTTGGGAAGTGTTCCTCGTATGTTGAGTTTTGATTTTAAATCAATTTCTTGATTATGTTATCTTAAATCAAACTAGGATTATTATTTTGTATGATGGTTTTTCTATTCCTTGATATGGTATCTTACCTTACATAAGACTTCCAAGTGTTCCTTGGGAGGGTATAGCGGATGATTTTCAATGAAAAAACCCTCCAATCGATCAAAAAATATTTAAGTGGTAGTGTGTGTAGTCTATTGTATTTACTAGATTGTTTCCCCTACACTAGCTCAAGTTAGACTAGGGAAATCATAAGCTAGAAAAGATAAATATCAAGGTTAATATTTCCACTGTTAGAAACCACAATCCTTATAAGGGAATAACAACCCTTTCATAGTATAATACTATTTGGTAAATATTTAGTAAATTCTTAATTTTTTGGAATCTCTAGACTCTATTAAGGTAAGGTGTGCTACATTTAATTTTGAAGTCTCTAGAAGGAGGTAGTGGGATGCAGTGGCTTAGTAAAATTAGTATGAAGGATTGGAGTGGAAAAAACATTAAAACCATCTTTTTATAATAGTTATATATTTAATCAATGATAATGGAAAAATCCATATAGTTCCCCACATTTTATAAAAGTGATCAGACTATGACTGAGTATGCCAACTATTTTTTAGAGTTTGTCAAATAATTTTCATAGGTGTTATCAAATGATAAGTTGAAGAATTAAGAGTTAAAGAGGGTATTTCAAGTAGAAATATGTTATCAAGTTTTTATGTTGAATCTTTCCTCCTTTATTTAGTGGGTTGAAAATTTTTTTTGAAAAGATTGACCAGGCTGGAAAATCAATGTTGGTCAGAATTTATATTCCAGAGAGTGGTATTTTTAGTGGATTCCATAGAAATAATTGGAAGTTGAAAAAAAACTCAAAGGTGGTGGTAGTGGATCTTTGTAGTGGGATTACTCCACACCTTATGTGGAAGCTGGCAGTGTACCTTTGACTTTCTAGTAGTGTGGAAAGATCGGACACACAAACATGTTTTTCCCCACACCTACAAAAATTTGAAAATCATGTGGATGTTATAGTAACCTGTAGAGATTATATAAGGTTATTCCAACTCCTTGTTATAGCTCGGGTTCATTGGTTCCAAATTAATATTCATTGAAATTCAATGCTTTAAACTCAATAGGGTTCCAGCTACTGTGGGATTGGTGTATCCCCAATCCATTTGGATGATGTAGGGATGAATGATAGTGACCCATACTGCACAGAATACCACAAATCTCATGGTTTAAGGTCTTTGGTGAGATCATTGGAGGTTATAAAGGGAAACATTCCCCTAATCTAAGGAACTGAGGGCTGAAGTCCTACAACCTGAATTTTAGAACTATAACAACTCTGACCAACTATATCAAAGTTAACTAGGTGACACCAAAAGGGCCCTATAACAGAGTATAATTTTGCATGGTTACTGTAGCATCTCAGAATTTGGATACAATGGTATTGTATCTCTTCATACTTCTATCCACTATCCATTGTAGCATCTTGGACTTGTTTGGCCACAACATTATAGAAGTGTAGTCTTCCAGCCTCTATTTACTGTAGTACATAAGACATAATGTGCAGTTAGCGGGGAAATATATTTTTTTCTTTATTAGATCATTCAATATAGGTTTTTGTGTATGTATTAAACTATAATATCCCAATAATTGTACTCCTAAATTATAGTGAAGTGATTATACCTCTTTTTAGATGTAGTTATTTTTTCCAACCCATGTAAATCATTATGCCAGTCTTCTTCTTCTTATTCTTCTTATTATTATCCTTCTATTTATGACTTTTCTTCGTCTACAAACCTTTATTGTTGTGACTCCTGGTGTTTCCACAGTAGCCATAGGCTTCCAAAATGAAGAAATTATATATAGTGTAAGATTATCTATTGTAAGGTGATGAACATATCCTTATCCTGAGGATAGACACGCATAAATTTATATTCTTCCTAGATATTGTATAATGGTTAACCTTAGGGTCACCCACAAAAAATTAGTGTCTTTTGGTTAAGTGATATTTCAAAAATATATATATATATATATTTGAAGGAAGAAAAAACAAACAAGAATATATGAGTAGAAAAAAATGGAAGTGGATGAGATAAAAATAAGAAAAGACAACATGAATAAATAACAAAATGTCAGTAAGAATATGGATAGATCCGAGTTGATCAACTCTCAACTACTTATCATAGATCTAAAAAATGTAATTCCATTAATCCTCAGCATCACATATTTAATGAAGGATGACTCATATCACACACCTATCTCTCCTAAACTATGAACACTCAATTATAACAATGATTCATTATAATATTTTTCCTTAAGAATATAAAAAATAATTTCCCAATTGATTTATTCTGATATATAAATGTCACCAGTGAAATGGTTCTCTTAATATTATCATATCATACAATAAAACTCACACACTCAGTCAATAAAAATGAAAGATAAAGAGGGAAAAGTGATTAGGAAAGAGATTAAAAAATAATTCATATGCAAGATTTCACTTTTATAACACTCCAAATCACCATAACAATTTTCTAAAGGTGATGAAGAGGTGATGATCGTTATGAAGATTAGATCTCTGGGAAAAATCAATTTTCACTTCCTACCTCATGTCTCGCATTTATCTTTCCATTTATAGAGGTTTGAGATTATAGTACACCTAGGGAGAATAAAATATTATAAACATATATTTATAATAAAAAAATATAATTATAAAATGAGAATAAATGTGTAAGAATAAATAGAATTATAATATGGCCCTGTGAATCATGAATTTAAAGGCTTTCTCATTTGTCTGGGAATGGGGAGAATTGAATTGAATCACCCTAATTTTTCAAAAAAATAAAATAAAATAAATGTAACATAATAACTAATATGAAAAAATACATCCATGTTACTTGCCTTGATGTGTTGTTTATCATCTCTTAGTGATATCCTAAGAAATATAACCATGTTCTGTAATGAAATGAAATATAGACATGTTCTCTTGGATTAAGAATTAAGTGTTCCCAGCATCTCCTTGACTCTCCCTTAAATCTCCATAATCTTTATTATCTTCTTACACACTTAATTTCATAAATTTAGTATTTTAACCCCACCCATTCAATTCAATTCATTTCTAAAAATACCCCTTGGTCAAATATTCCACACATGTAGCTCATCCACATGTTTTCCTCATCTCGTGCTAATTATGATCATTTCTCAAAGGCATAATTCAAATATCCAGGTCTAAAAATTAATTTTCCAGAAAAATATTTTGATCATTTGAAACATTTCACCTTTTTCATCAATTTTAGCATGCTTCTCACACTTGAATTTATCAATTTACTTATAGATATGATCCTTGTTCCATGGTTCTTTTACCAATTATTTTTTCTCCTATAATCATTTTGAAACAAACCTATTCATCAATTTATGTCTCGGTCCACTATTTTTCTTTTCATAGACATAGCTCAGGTGGTCTTCTAATTTCAACACTCACCTAGAGCTCAACCTTGGCCTTAGTAGCCCATATCCAATTAAAACAATGTTGGTACTTGTTTAATGTCACACTCAATTGTTTAGTTCAATCATTTTTATTAAATCAATCTTCATTGATTCATTTGTACTTCAGTGAAAAAACATGAGCAAGATTCCTCTTGAAATTAAATAGACCTATTAACATGGGCCACACATGATCCATTTCATCCTCATAACATGTCAACTTCACATTTGGAATATTGAGCTAAATTCTTCTTGTGACAACTTCTCTTAAAGTGGTGAAATTTTTTGAAGTCATTAAGTGATCATTTTTTTGCATTGAAATCCATCATTGCAACAAAAATGACCAGTATAAAAATAATCCCTGAAAATTAATTATACTTATAGACACAAATACAACAACAATTAAAATTTTTAATCATACTCATACATGATATTTCAATCATATATGTAGCACATGAAATTCCAAGTGTTTAAAAAGTTTATGTTAGGAGATTCCAGGATTTCCAAATCCTCATTCAAGTTCATCAAAGCTCAGAACAAATTATCTTTATAAAAAATTCAAAGTCATATTGTTCAATATAATCTTTTGAAAATTATCAGTTTCATCTGAGCTTGACCATTCCCTATCAATTTTAGTTAGCGAGACTTGTTTGGGATTTATCTTAGCTCAACATTGAAAAATTATTCAGGTATAGGCGTGTCTTTCTCAATTTGGCTTAGTTAACATCTCGATTATTCCAGCATGTGATATTCCTTATCATCTTTAGATTTGAAATTAAATTATGGTCTTGGCACCAGGTTTTATGATTCAAGTCAGGAAAATAAGATTCTTTATTTCAACATTTCGTCAATGATTGAGCTCAGGTTTCGAAATCTATGTATGGGATGTTTTGGCTTGTATTGCATCCATTTTAGCTTAGTGTTATCCAAAACCATCACCTATTATCAAACCAATTTCATATCAAATAGTATTTCCTCATATGAATCTCATCCTCGACTTCCTTAAAATATGACTCGGGTTCCATTTGGGCATTGATTCATTCCGAAAATCATTTTTTGGTCACTCTCAATCATTCTTCAAATTACCTGATCAAGATTCTATCATTCTTTCTAAGGTATGTCTTTATGTTTCCAATAGTTATCGATTTTTGGTTTTGGTTCCCTAGGATCAACATTAGATTTGATCAAATTGGCTTTCTGGAACAATAGTTCATCTTCCATTGGATTTATTATAATGAATCGGTCTCATTGTCAACCTTCACCCAAAATCGACCCATAATGATCTACAAATTGTCATTCATTTGAGCTTGTGGTCAACTAGAAAACTGGGCATAGTTAGTCAGCTAAACATTGCATCCTCATAGTAATTCAATCTATCGATCAATACCACTTGGATTATAGTCTTGTGATTATTTGAAATTTTATATTGTGGTGACTTAAAATTAGCAGGTACAGTAGGTTGTTCACTGAGAATAGTCATTTGGTATTTCATAACATGGGACTTTATCCATCCACCATGTAGTTACTTTAGTTATTAGGAACAATAAGTTGAAATTTAATTCATGCAGTAACTTGGGACTTTACCTAAATCCATACATGTTCGGTCCCGTTTTTCGCATATGATCAGCATACCATCCATGAAAATTAATGGAAATTAGTTTATTTTTTTGGCCAATTGACTAATCGTGACACTTGAAAATTGGGTTCTCATGTTCAATTGAGTGGACATGTAATCCTTCATGTGGTATGTTTCATTTGTACTAATTTTTCCATCGTTCCTAAAAACCTAGAATTCAACATTTAAATTTTTAATTGAAAAAAAATAATTTCAAGAAAAATATTAAAAATAAAATCATATAATTTGGAAGAATGAATCTCCGTACCCAAAAATTAAATTCAACTTGAAAATATTATTTCAATTTAATTTTACTAAAATAATGTAAATAATTGTTATTAAAAAAATTTAAATTAAAGAACTTTTTATCATTAAAAAACTCAATATTATATTTTTATTAAAATTTTAAAATAATTTAAGGTTCAAGGGAAATTATAAAATATTTAGTAATTTCATGTTTAAGTTATAGTTTAAGTCACTGAAAACTCAATAAATCCCAATAAAATATGTGAAAAATGTGTTAAAATAATTTTCATATCAAATTATGTCACACTTAAATAATACCACTCCTTGTAAATTAAATTAATTTTATTTATTTAAAATGAATATAAAATAAAATGGAAACCCTACCAATGTTCAAATATATACCAAAAATAAATAAAATCCATGAAACATCTATTTCAAAAAAGACCTAGGATTTTTATGTGAATCGTTCACACTTCCCTACTTCAATCCAAGTTCAAATTTCAGTTCTATGAGTGCATAAAAGTTATATTTATGTGTAGTTAATGTCTTAATAAGAAGAAACTTCAATTATAAATCTCCCATAGGTTCAAAAAATTGAATACCATTTTTCACTTCATTGATAAAACTCAAATGATTAAATTATATGTCAATTTTATGCTTATTCATTTGGATTTAATATTCCCTTCACCTGAATGAACTCATTTTTGAAAATTATGTACTGTATTTATTTTTTTGAATCCATGGATGTTTAGAGAACTTATTGAATGTATGACTATGGAATTTTTAGTGCCAATAGTCTTAGATATTCACTATGCTATCCTAATTTTCCATTTTACTCTAGTTTCAAAGGACTTATATTACTATATTTGGAGTTTTCTCCCTAAGGTTTTTGTTTCAAAAAGGATGAATCCCCTTGGTTGAAGTTCAAACATCATGTTTCAATAAGTTAAAATCTCAATTCCATAAATATATTACCTATCAAACTCCCTTCCCTAGTTTTTAAATAGTAATTACATAAAAATAGTGTATAAACTCACAAATAGATCATGAAATTATAGTAATTTCACACTCAGTAAAATTGATTAATTGAGTATGAAATTATCACCTAGTAAGGACATGTTAAATTTTAATTTTCCTAACCTAGATAGTTATAAAAATGTATATTTTATTTACAAAAAAAAAATTAAGATCTTAAAATGTTGATGAAAGGGAAGCAGTTCTGAAAAAAGAATTATGGATTTTTTATGTGCACAACATTCAATGGAAATATTAGATCATTTAAATAACCCTATACCCAACACATAAAACCCAAAATTATACTCAATATTGATTCCTATGGTGGGAGAAAATTTTCACTCAAAATATATTTTCAATTCATCAGTTCATAGATTATTAGAAGGGTGATAAGAAATTTTAGAGCAATACATCTTCCATACATCTAAACCAATTGTATGATCTTATTTATTCCAATGATGTACGGATAATTTTTTTTAAATACTTGTTTTTTACCTAATGTTAGTGAATAATTTTATAATGATGGTTTTGGGGATGTTTGGGCATTATTCTATGTCAAGAGCCCAAATTTTGGAGGAAAATAGTTGGGCCACATGGTTAGTAGAAACCGTGCGACCCAAGATTCATAGTTATAATTAACCAAGTGGGGATGGGTATAGGTAAGAAGGATGCCACATCGTTTGATGAAACCATTCATCCAGAAGCACAATCTTGTGCAAGGCACTTTTAATTTTTAGGTGATCCAAAATGCATAGTCAGTGTATTGATTTTGAAACCATGCAACGTGACTTTGTGAGGGTGGTTCTTAGGTAGAGGAGGGTGAAAGGTTTTTGAAGGGGTTGGCCAACCATTCAACCCAAAAATTTTGGGTGAAATTAATGATTTTCCTTTACTTTTATTTTATTCTAAACCTATTCCTTCTTCCTCCAATTATAGAAAATAGAGGAGATAGTTTTTTCTATTTGAATCTCAAAACCTATCCTTTTCTCCCAATTCATCATATGGGCTTGTATTCTTGCACATTTTGTCTTGATGTACCCATGATGGTAAGTCATTCATTCAATTTGTGCCATTATTCATTTTAATTTTTATCGATAGAGTTTTTTAGGTGAAAGATAATATTCCCTATTTATAGGATTTTCATTTGTTCTTCATTTTTCTCTCAATCTGGAACAAATCAGAGGTTGATACTGGATGAGTGTTCTACCACATGTACATGGTAGGTGGTATACAGATTTTCCCTTATGGTTTGGCTATTTTGTATCTTTTCCTAGTTGTGTCTCATGTCCAACCTTCTAGAATTATCCTAAAAATTAATTTAATTCCATGATATAACTGTTTGGAACCTATTTAGGATTCCCTCTTAATTCTATTTTATAGTTAGAGGTTATTGGACTCAAAAAAATCCAACCATAGGGAGTTCCCTTATGGATTACCTATGTTGTACCACCCCATTATGTGTGTGTGAGATTTCCTATTTTAGTGGTAGCCTTAAAAAGAATTTAATCATCTTTTATGGTTTTTATCACATTGTTTTAGATGACCATATATAAATGAAAGGTTTAAATTGGATTAATAAGAGACGTTTTTTCCTTCCTTGCATGTGTTGATGTATATTTTATATGGTTAAAATGGATTGTATGGAATTATTGAATGGGTCAGAGGAACTCATGGATTGTTAAATGATTAATGAAATGTTTGAGAAATTGATAATGGTAGTGGATTCCTTTGACAACCTCATTGGATAATGATTCCACTAGATTAAATGGGCATCTCCACTCCATGGTTATTTGTTATAGTAGTGGATGTCTTGGACATGTTTACTCTTGGGATCCTAATTATGTATGATGCCACAAGCCTTGAACCCATTGGATCTGGATTTCTTGGATTCGCACAGGACATGATTTTTTTACATGCTTCTTGGACTCCACCAAAGTCTTCATTGAGTTTCCATTGAGATTATCCTCGGACACGATGAGGATGACTTACTCTTCTATACCTTGGATCCATCCCTTCATATTCTGACACTGTATTACTCGGTGTGGTCATTGTGAGTGTTAAACATTGGATGATAGGGCATGGATGTTATGGATTTTATGAACTTGATTACATGGCATGGATATTGTGGATATTTTTTATTACTTTAGAGACATACCTAATATGGGTATCAAATTACAGTGGTTAAACTTGATATGTTCATATATATTTTTTATGATTCATAGTATACCTTGATTTTGGTTTCTTGAGTATTTTTAATTGGTAGCCATGTTTGTATGGATAGGATCATTTATTCTTTAGAATTTTTATTTAGATTATTTCCATGCTTATGATATAATACACACTACCTCTGTTATAATACATTGATTGGATTTATTATACACACCAATGGTGGTGTCAGACTGATTTTTATCTCATATACTAATCAATCTATCATTAGGTACTCATAAATACTAATGGATACAGGTAGAGACCAGGGTAAGTTCCCACTATACGATGCATGATTTGACTATTTCTTAGGAGCATGGGAGCACAACACCAAGTGATGGTTGTGATTCTAGCTGTAGATATTAATTTTCTGGTATTTATATATTTGGATAAATTAATTATAATGGGATTAATGTTTCTATGTATTTACTATATATTTTTATAGAAACATGACATCATCATCATATTTCACATGATACTGCTTTAGATTATTTATTATTGTAGCCTCTTGGATGTTATATTTTGTCTATTTTTTTTATTTGACCTTATTATGATACATGATTATTATGATCATTGTCATTATGATACACTAATACATGAGATAATAGTCTCCTCATAGAAACACCCTAGGCCCTAGATACAATTTATAAGGCTCTGTCATATGGGGAGTCATTCTTGAGGCCATGTGACCCACTGGCTCGGGGCACTATTTAGTGGCATCCGAGTTAAGACATTACAAAGTTGTGTCAAAGAACTTTTCTTTTATGGATTTACTATTTCAAGACAATAGACAAGATATTAGAAGATATTGGAGTTTGGAAATGAGTTGTGCTTGGAGTATCTTACCCACATATATGAAAAATCCAAATTTCCTAGAATGGAACTTGATTTTAGGGATTTTTCCTATTATAGTTTATTTTATTCAACTTTTGGGTGACACACTTGATATTTTATGTTCCTTGTGATTATGGATTTTTCTATTTCCCATTCATATGAGGGTATGTATCTCATGCATCATTTTCGTAACCTACTATAATTCACATTCCATTCCATATAGTATGCACCACTTGACTTCAGGACATTATTATGTGTGACTTGATTGATATATTTTTTATTTAATAAATGATTTGTGAATGAAATTGAGAAAAATTATTGTTACATAGAGTTTCTATCATGACCTAAACAATTTTTCCCTACGTAGGCTAGATCAGGCACCCTTTGCAGTCAATTATGGAATGCTGAGCCATGGACCATTGGTCGCATGGACTGGAATGTATTATGGTATGGATTAAGTAGATTCCAAACTTTATTCCATGAGGTTTATGGGACCTTATGGATTGTAATTGGTCACCCATTGGTTCAAATATTAAAATAAATGTGGAAAAAATGTGAATTTAAGTGAAATTAAAATTATAAAATAGATAAATTCACCTTGACCTAACTTTAGAGTGGGAATTATGCAGTTTCTTGGGTGATTTTTATGGTTATTCATACTACCCAATTCTAGATTTAGTAGCTTGAATAGAGGTATGTCTTGTTTATAAATATTCTTAGACCTATCCTATGTTGTTTTCTACGATTATCTCATTATATATTTCTTTCTGAGGTCTGTGTTTGGCATTATAGAGGCATGACACCACAATGACCTCTAATCGTGCTCTATTAGGGTGGTGAAGACCATGATCTGGAGGTGGTAGGCCCTGAGCTATTAGTAAAACCTCTAGTAGTTCCATTAGTGTAAAAAACTATTTTACTAGATACGATCACTGATTACTAATTTCGAGAGTGTTTCTTGAGATTCATGTAGTCTATTTAAGGATCACCACATCATGCCTCATCTATGGTAGAGAGGATATGTGTGTTCAAACAATAGCATCCTCCCATATTTTTTTTATGGATGGTAGACCACAGTATGCTGAGCTATGGCTTGATACTACCTTATCAGTCTTATATCATTTATAGACACCTCCTGATAGGAGAATTAAGCAGGAAACATATATACTATGGGGATATATTAAGCTCTGGTGGTATGTTTGGAACCATATTGATGTGCTTTGATATATGGTTTAGAGGGATTTACAATTAAAGTTTAATGACTACATTTTTCTAAGACCTTGATTACTAAATGTTTTAGTGAGTTTATGCATCTAGAGTAGGGAATGATGACTGTTATGGAGTATTCGGAAATATTTACATAGATTCATCATTTTGTAATGATTTATCTTACTAATGAGAAATCAAGGGTGAGTCACTTTAAGGAAATTCTCAAGAATTCTATTCAATCTTAGGTCAATGTGTTTCATCTAGATACTATTACAGAGATAGTGAATCCAGTTCTAATTACTAAATGGAACTTGATGGAAACTATGGGTTCATAGTAGGGAATTTCATCCTCTCAAGCCATTAGTTTAGATTATATTTGTAGGAAGTGGTGTTTTTAGGCTTCTTGTGATGGGAGTACTAGCAAGATTGCTAGTGTCGTTAGTGTTGTCTTATATCATATGTGTAAGAGATGGGGAAATGTGTGGAACTAATGTGATAGAAACCCAATCGATTGATGATAATGTAGTATGATGAGTCATGTACATCATTTCTATAGGACCATCCCTCCATCATTTAGTAGAATTGGATTGACGCTACCTCTAAGTTCTGGAGTGGGATTCATAGACCTATGGTAAGATAAGAGCTAGAGTAGTTCTAGTCATTTATACTAAAGTGGTGGTCAAGACCAAGGTAGATAGGCACTAGTTATACATAGGTAGTAGAGTATTCCTACTCTGAGTAGTGATGTTATTTCATATCACTTCGGTTCAATCTAGATCTATTATGTATATCCTACACTAGAGGAGCAGAGAATCAGGCCATCTATGGTGAGAGGAATGATCTTAGTAGCCTCTACTCCAATATCAACAATTTTTAATATATTTTATTCTCATAGATTCATATATATACCTATTGTGAAGAGAATTGGTCTTGTTTTTTAGTTTTCTAACGGATTTATGACCTAGGATACTCCATTGGGGATCCAAACAGAGGGTGTATTCTAGTACTGAGAGTACCCCAAGAGATTGATGGGTGTTACTCTATATGGGATATTTTTTTCCTTGAGATGACAGGGTTTGTAATTACACTTGTAATGGACTATCTAGTTTTTTATCAATCCCATGTTTATTTTTATCATCGGAGGGTGGCCTTCACCTAACCATAGGAAAAAGGTTTTATTCATAAGGTTGAATGTGATGTCCAGGCGAGATGAGATGGACCTGAGAATCATGGTCTAGGTGGGATGATAGTCTAGAATACTATTTTATATCTAGATGATATAGGATTGCATCAGGAAAAATTTTCTCTAGTGGTTGATCATTTCAGGGATGTTGTCTCAAATTATTTTTTTGTTTTACCTTCTGAGAGATAGTTGGAGTTCTATATCAAGTAGGTTCTAGGATCTGCACTAATATGTATTCCTCTTTAAGGTATAATTACTACAGAGTTTCAAGAGTTCAATAGAATTCTAGAGTACTTGTAAGTAAAGGGTTTCACATAAACTAGTACTTTTTTATAGGTTTCTATAGTCCTTTTTGAAAAAACGGTGGATAGGACCCGCTGGATATGTATGGGTTTTCAAAAATTGAACTAGTTATGGTTAATATCTGGTATAAACTTCCAAGGATATATAATATCTTCAACCATCTATGAGGAGATCATGTATTCTCAAAGATTTATTTTATTTCAGGTTATCATTATATATGTGTTCGACCTTCATACATACCCCATATAGCTTTTTATACTATGTCTGGTATATATGAGTATTGGTTTATGTTGTTTGGTCTCATGAATGTGCTAGTAGTTTTCATGGGTATGATCAATCAAGTTTTCAAAACTTATCTAGATTGGTTGGTGGTGGTATTCATGGAAGATACCATGGTTTATTCTCACAATCGATATGACCATGCCAAAAACATTGAGATCATTTGGGATACACTGAGAGAGAATGAGTTGTATGATAATCTCACAAAGTTCCACTTCTAGATGGGTAAAATTAACTTATTGGTTCATATTATCCTAGATAATCTCAGAGAAGGTGAGAGATATAGTTTTCTAAGAGAATCCCAAGATCATCATTGACATGAAAAGTTTCTTGGGGATAGCTATATATGACAGGATTTTCATATAGGACTTCAAATTCTTTAAAGCACCTCTAAAAACATAACAAAGTAGGGGGTGAAGTTTTTATTCATAGATACCTTTGAGAAAGCCTTTTAGGAGATGAAAGGGATACTAGCTTTTGTGTGTGTCATGATTCTTCTAGAGACAACCAAAAGGTACACTATGTATTGTGATGCATCAGATGTTACTCAAGGAGTAGTTATGATATAGGAGTGATTTATGGCATACGGATCTCATAAGTTAAGGACAAATGGGAGGAACTACCCAACACGTGATCTAGAGTTAGTCATAGTGGTACATTCCTTACGTTGTGGGAGGAACAATTTACTGTGAGAGAGTTTTGTGGTGTATAAGGACCAAAAAAGACTTAAGTAAATACTTATGCAGTGTCAATTGAACCTTAAGAAACAATGTTTGGTTTAATACTTATAGAACTTTCACTTTGACCTTGCATGTATACATGGGAAGGGAAATGTAGTTGTTGATTCACTGAGTATGTGGACTCAGATACAGTTTTTCCATGAGGATAGTATCAAGTGGAAGCTTATGGACTAACTTTCAGGAATTCACTTTGAGGTGTAGTATAGATAAGGCCATAATTTTCTTTTCTTATTTAATTGTGAGATTCACTCTTCTAGATAGAGTGAGGATGATATAGTTATCTAATTATGAGGTTCTAGTCCTATGGGAGAATTTGGTAGGCTAGGACTCTCCTCCTAGTTGGACTATGTGTGGGGATGAAATTTCGCATATTCATGGTCATGTTAGGGTTCTAGAAAACATATGTGAGAAGATGATGCGAGAGTTTAATGCCACATCTTGGGAAATACACCCCAAAATTACCAAGATTCATTAGGACCTACTCTATCAATACTGGTGGTTGGGGATGAAATGTGAGGTAGCAACTTTTTTCAAAATGTGTTCTACCTGTCCGCAGTTGAAGGCAAAAAACTAGTGACTAGTTTGGATTTTATAGAAGTTACCTATTCCCGAGTGAAAATGGGATGATGTTGCAATGGAATTTGTAACTAGATTTATGAGTTTGGATAAAGTTAGTGATGTAGTGTGGTTATTTGTAGATAGGCTCACAAAGGTCACTAATTTCCTACCGATCAGGGAGACCTTCTCAGTAGATGAGATTTCCAGATTTTATATCTGCAAGATTGTATGTCATCACACGGTTTCTCAAATCATTATATAGGATAGGGACTCCATGTTTACATATGAATTTTATCAGATTTTATAGTGATCATTGGGTACATAGGTTCTTCTGACCACATCATACCACCCTCATAATGATGTTCATTTTGAGTGCATGGTTCAGGTTCTTGAGGACATTCTTAAATCATACATCCTTGATTTCTGGGGCCCTTGGTATAGGCATATACCCCTAGATGTTTTCACCAACAAAAATAGCTATTTGGGGATGATACAGATGGAACACAATGAGGATTTATATGGTAGGCCATGTTGATCACCCTTGTATTGGCTGGAGGTATGAGATGTAGCGTTTCTCATACCTCATCTCATGCAGGAGACTTTGAAGAAGGTTTATCTAATTTAGAAATAGATGGGTACTGCACAATCAAGACATAAATCTTATGATGATCATTGTTGATGACCTATAGATTTTGAGGTTAGGAATTGGTTCTTTTTACGTATCTCACTGAGACTGGGACAGATACAGATTAGGAGAAAACGTAAGCTTTCACTGTGACATGTACAACTATTAGAGATTATGTAGAGAGTTGGGTCAGTATACTATCGATTACAGTAACCTTATAGGTAATGGTCCGTTCGTGATATCTTCCATTAATATCAGCTAACCATTATCACTTAGACATGTCTCATACTCTTTAGGAGGATGAGGTGAAGATATAAGTAGATGTTTCTTTTAAGTAACATCCTATTCGTATAGAGAATAGGATCACTAAGGCTCTCTAAGGTTGGTCAGTTCCTTTATTATGGGTGTTATTATAGTACGATCATTTATAAAACAAGTCTTAGAAGCAAGAGGATGGCATACGTTCTTATTGTCTGGAGTTATTCATAGGTGATTCTTGACTACCCTTGAAAGGGAAATTTTAGAATAAATTACTTTTATGTGGGGAATATTATAAAATCCCTAGTTTTCCTATGAGGTACAGATCTTTTATTCTATTTAACTCCTTGGTTTTGACCTAATGTGAGTACCTAATGTGATCATTGGAGTTTTGGAGGTGTTCAGGGATTGTTCAAAGCCTGAATCCAAACTTTTGGAGGAACAATTTCTGGCCACATCGTGTGTAGAAACCGTATAACCCAATCCACATTGTTAGGTGTAACGATGTGGGGATCGACAGAGGGAATAAGGAGGATGCACGTTTTGAGGAAATCATGTGGACAGGGGTGCACGCCCATGCAAGGCACTCGCATGTTAATAGATAGCCAAAATTCATGATCAGTGAATTAGTTTTCAAACCATGATCCATGATCATGTTAGGGTTGTTCTTGTGTAAAGGTGGGTACACTATTGGTGCACGGTTTGGCCAATCGTGCAGCCAAACCATTTTGACCTATGAATTTTGAGTGAATTTTTTTATTTTCCATTAATTCTCTTTTAATATAAATATATTCCTTCCTCTTCTCATTCTAATGTAAAGAGGTGTGGGTTATGACCTATTGAATCTAAAAACCTATCGGTTTCTCCCAATTCTCCATTCGATCTTGGATTCAAGAATTGTGTGTCTCGTTAAATCAACTTTGGAAGGTTATTCATTCATCTTGTGTTTTTATTCATTTTTCTTCATACTAGTATCATTATTTAGGTGTAATATAATATTCCTTATTTCTAGGATTTTCACCAATTATTCATTTTTCTCTTGATATAGACCAAATTAGAGGTTGATAGTGGATGAGTGTTCTGTCGTGTGTATATTGTGGGCTATCTATACCTTTTCCCTTATGTTTTGGTATTTTTATAACTTTCCAAAAAATTTCCACACACCAGACCTTTTGGATCTTCCCCTAAAATTGATTTAATTCCTTTATATAATTGTTTAAAATCTATTTAGGTTTCTTTCGTAGTTCCATTTTATGGTTGGAGGTTTTTAGATTCAACCTAGTCCACCCATGGGGTGTTTCCTTATATATTCCCTATATTGTATCACCCTTTTGGGGGAATATTATCTCTCTAATTTTAGTGGGATCCTTAATGAGAATTTAATCAATTGTTTAATGTTTTTATCACCTTGTTTTACCTATTCATTTTTAAATGAAATATTTGAATTAAATTGATTGGAGAATTTTTTGCCACATTTTCATGTGTTGCTAAATATTTTAAATGGTTAAGTGGATTATAAGGAATTTTTGAATGGGTTTGAAGAAATCATGGATTTTGAAATGATTAATGAAATTTTTGGTAAATTTATAATGGCAATTTATTCCTTGGATGAGCTTTTTTTATGTTAATTCCATTAAATGAAATGTAAATTTCCACTCTATAGATATTTGTTATGGTAGATGATTAATTGGATATGTTTACTCATTAGATATTGATTCCTTATGATTTCATGGCCCTTGATACCCCTTGGATCTGTCTTTCTTGGACTTTCATTGGACATTATCAATTGACATTCTCCTTAGACTCCACCCCAAGTCTTCATTGAGTTTTCATCAAGGTTCTCCTAGGACTCGATGAGGATTCATTGGTCATATATACCATGAATTTGGCCCTTTTTGGTCTGAAACAAGATTACATGGTGTGGTAATTAGGGATATTATACACTTGATGACTTGGTGTGGCCATTATGGATGTTATACACATGATTAAATATTGTGTCTGTTGTGGACACTTTTTCTATAATTTATAGATAGTCCTGGTTTGGGTATCAGATTATAGTGGTCAAACTGTATAGTTTCACATCTACTTGGTTATCCTTTATAGTAGGCTTTTCTTTTGGTTGGTTGAATATTTTCAATAGGGATCCATGTTAGGATGGATAAGATCATTTCTTCTTTAGACTTTTTATTTACATTACTGAAATACCTATGATATATTGCACACTACTTATGTTATATTATATATACTAGAATTGTTATAAACATCATTGTTGGTGTTCTACTAAGTGTTATCTCACACCCTATTCAACCTATCTTTGGTACCTGGATAGACATCATTAATGAAGGGGGAACATGATCGAGCGATGCTCGTGATGCTATCTTAAGATATTACTCATTGGTATTTATGTATTTTTATATGAGTTTTTTATTGGGATTACTATTACCTTGTATTTCCTAACTTTTTTTATAGATACATAACATGATCATCATATTTCACATGATACTTCTTTAGATTATTTATTATTTTAGTTTTCAAAATGTTATCTTTTGTCTTTTGTTCAGTTATTTTATCTGATTATTATACATGATTGATATTATTATTTCCAAATTTACACACTCTAACATGAGCTCATAGTATCCTCAAAGACACACACTATGACCTCACTACTATTCGATAACCTTTAGCATACATGTAGGCACACTTAAGACCATGTGACCGACCAGCTCAGGGCACCGTTTAGTGGCTCCCATGTCAGGATGTCACATCAATCTTAGTTACTTTTTTTATTATAAAAAAGTTCATAATTTTTATTATTATAAATAGACAAAATAATTTTCAACTCATCTAAAATAAAATCATGGTAACAAATGTTTTGAACAATAAATTTCATTTTGAATTCGAAGGAATTTTAAGGGTGAAAACTGGTTTTGAAATTTTCATATAATTTGATTTCCAACACTCTAGTAAACGGTAAGATAAAAACCCATCCAAGAAAATAGATTCACAATTTTCAATTCAAAAACATTAAAGTGAATTTACCCAAAACTAATCCCCTACATCATGCATTATGAATAAGAAGAATTAAAATTTATAGAATTGAAATCAAAAATCCCCTCATGAAGAGTCTTTTTCCATTAGAGTTCATTCAAAACACTCCCCCTATTATATTTCTGAAAGATAATTGTAAACTTCACTCAATTACTTACCAATTATAAATAGATTAATATTATTAGTACAATAGTTAACTCAAATAATTAGAAAATGTGATTTATGATAGGTATTTTTATCTAGTAAGATCAAGATTATAGATTCTATTGGAAACTGAGAATGATTTTTCCATGATTCCTTATTTTTAAATTGGGAGTCTTTTTATAGTTATGATCCTTGTGGATTCCCTACCTAGTTTTTTAAAAAAAAAAGGAAATTAAACACTTAAGTAAATAAAATAAAAAATAATTTAGCAAAAAAAATAAGGTAGTCTTTGGAAAACCCCCCAAGGGGTAGTGTATCTAGATTTTCCACAACTAGATAGTCATTAGGTCAAACATAGTCTGAAGGGTGTTATGGTTTCTTATTAAGGAACCACCAGAAATCCTCTCCTCCAATGATAGTGGAGTTGTAAAAATAATATATTATCCCATAATAATATTTTTTTGAGTCGCCCACATTAGTGTTATAACTCTAGTGGAAAAGTGTAGATGGAAAAAAATGTAGGGGTACTTAACCTCCTCTTCAACTTGATGGTTAGTGTGTATAGTATATGAAATCTGAAATTTAAGTTGAGATGTGTATTTTTTTCATAAAAAACATCATTTCTTCTCTAAAAATAAATTTTTTTCAACATTCACTTTTACCTTAGATCATAGAACCAATATCTCCTCTTCTACATCAGAAACTCTAAGACTCACCAGGAAGTCACAATGATGATCTGTCTCCTAAATACCAAAAATAAAAGAAATGAAATCCAAATCAACTATAATAAAATCAAAGTCTAATAATAATTTAGCTTCTTATATTAAGTCATACTATCCGTATAAAAATTCAACATTTTATTCATCAATTTTAGAAAGTGTTATTGGGGGTGTTTTGGGGTCAGGAATGAGGTAGTCAACATCCTCCCTCCAATCTTCAAAAAAAATTGCCTTAGAATTAGATTATTCCATGGAAAAGGAAAGTGTTTCTTGAGATAGTTCCATTTTTCAAAGCATAAACTAATTATTAGAAATTTTATGTCATAAAAAATCATCAAATTAAGTACTATAAATAAAATGATATTCCATATTATTTCTATATTCCTCTAGTTTTTCTTAACACATTTCCCAGTAACCCTTGAAATAAGTATTAGTATGTGGATATTCTATTTCTATCCTTGAATACAAGGTAATGTAATTTTAAAATGGGTAAATCTTCATCTCTTTTATATAATACTAACTGAAAAAGTGTGAAAATTTCTTAAGTTATTTTTTTATGGCTTCTAAATGTTATTGTTTTTAGTGTTCTTTAAGTTATTTAATGAATTTCTTAAAATATTGATCACTTAAAGTCTTTTATAACTCTCTAATTTTATATCTCAAATTTTAAACAATGATATTTTAGGGTCTAATTATATCCATAATTTTTTAAATATATTTCATTTGATGTTGAAAACAGTAAAAATGAAAAAAATGAATCACTAAAGAAAACATTACTTCCTTAAAATTGAGAAAATTTTATGACTGTGTCTTTATATGAGGATAGAAACAAATACATTTATATTCTCCCCAGATATAGAATTATGGATAACCTTGGGATCTATAATAAGGTAGTAGTGTAACTTGTTCTAATATCTTCCAAAAATATTTTTTTTATTTATTTGAAAGTAGGAAAAACAAAAAAGAAAACATGGATGTGAAGAATAAATGGAAGTGAATGAGACAAAGATAAGATAATATTATATTAATAAAATAAAAAATTTCAGCAATAATAAGGCCATATCTGAATTGATATACTCTCAAATTCCTATCAAAAATATAAATTAAAGTAAAACCATTGATCATCAACCTCACATAATGCATGACAGATTATTCATATCACACACTTATCCCTAATAAACTATGAATAGTAAACTATAGTAGTTATTCTGTACAATAGTAATCCTCTATAATGTTAAAATAATCACCCAATTGATTTATTCTAGAAATTAAATGTCACAAATTAAAATGGTTTATCTAAGATCATCAGATCACACAACCTAACATAAATAGTAAGTCGAGTGAAATAAGAGAGGGATAGGGAAAAGAAATTAGGAAATAAAGTATCAAAACATTCCTATAAAATAATTATCTCTCAAAAAACAACAAATAACCATCATAATATTCTATGGGTGAAGAAGATCTGATGATCATCATAAATCTTGGATCTCCATAAAGAATTAAGTTTCACATCCTGTATCAGGCCTCATAAATTAGCCTCATGTCTAACATTCTAATCTCACATGGGAGTGTGGTTTTTTTGGGTTAGTTTGGGAGGTGTTGGATGAATTGTTAGTGGTTCCATAATAGGTACATCCTGAGGTTTTTTTAGGTGGTGATTACATAAGGAGTTGACAATCTGGAGAATGTCATGAATGTCTATGGAGGCCTTACATCACTTTAACTCTACCACGAATTTGTGTCCCCTCACTCCTCCTAAAGTTGTCTTGGTGTTCTGGTTCACAAGGAATCTTTGTCATATGTTGTTCAAGTGACCAACGGTGTTCCATGAGTCAAGATATATGTTTTTTTGTGAATTATTATGGTGGAAATTGTGAGAAATTAAGATGTGTTGTCAAAGTGATAGTTTGTAGTATGGTGACTCTCGAAGAGAAGTGTAGTGGCTCTGGTTTATTTCATATATTTTTAATGGTATTGTTATTATTTGTTGGTGTTCCCAAAGGAAGTAGTTTATGGTCCTCTAAAAGGTTGTTGTTCACTATTGATAACTCTTCTCCTACTCTACTCTTATTTTAGGATCCATCATGCCTCTCCTTGTCCAACCTAGTGTGGTGGGTTTAAATAGGTTTTGGGAAGTTTTTTTGAGTGTTTTTCATCCCAAGAGGTGTTTCCTTGATCGTATTCATTCCTTTATTTTGGATCACAATGGATTTTATCTTTTTTTACTCTCATAATTGTTAAAATTGGTG
Organism: Viscum album; assembly: GCA_963277665.1. Classification (NCBI taxonomy): domain Eukaryota; kingdom Viridiplantae; phylum Streptophyta; class Magnoliopsida; order Santalales; family Viscaceae; genus Viscum; species Viscum album. The sequence goes on along the minus strand of OY728121.1, from coordinate 1,626,086,415 downwards.
TTTCATTGTTCAAATGGGTGGTTATTAAGTTCTCTTTAGTGTTATAGTTTATCTCAAAAATGGTTCTATGTTACTGATTATGGGTGATGGTGAATTGGATGATGGCACTGGCTCATAAAAATGATGATGGTCAATAGAGGATAGAATGGTTGAATGATTTTCAATGGCTCGGTTTTGGATCACTGGTACTAGTTTCCATTGGGTTAGAGTATCGGTGTCAATGGTGTGTGGTTTGTTTTTAATCGGTGATGGGATGGGGTAGTATGATGCTTGTGACTGGTGATTGAGGTTCCTATCACGATCACTATATGATATCCATACATACCTCACTGTTTTCTTTTCAACATTTGAAATTTATATTTTTTTGATTCTGTATTAGTGTTGGGTTTTTTGGGATCATTTATTTGTGTGGTTACTACATAACCTCAAAGTGGGTTATCAAAAAATAAAAAATGGATTTGGAAAAATTTCAGTATAAGGTCTCATGAATAAGGAAATAAAGGGATTCCTACCATGTAGGGGGATGGGGAACACTGAATTGAACCCCTATACTTATTTGAAAACATCCATGTGGAATGCCATAAGGTGATCACCATCAGCTCCCAGTTATGTCTCAGTGAGAATAACTAAATTCCTATAATGAAATATAAAAAAACCATGTTCTCTTAACTTAGGTATTAAGTGACCCCAACATATCCTCAACTCTTCCTACACGATCTAGAATCTTTAAGTAGCTACTTATTCTCTTAATTTATTTAGTTAAGAATTTTAATTCCACCCATTCAATTTAATTATTTTCTAGAAATACCCCTTATTCAGTTATTCCACATAGGTAGCTCTTCCATGTGCCCAGATTTAGCTCATGATATCTATGATCATTGATCAGTAGAAAAATTCCAATATCCAACTCTAAAAATTAATTTTCATGTAAATTATTTTGACCAGATGTAGTATTTACCATTTTTCACTAGCCGGTTCCTCCCACACTTGAATTTATCAATGAAATTCCAAACATGAACTATATTCCTTGCTTCTTCTCCTAATTCCTATCAATCATACCATCCTATTGAAAAAAACAATATTACCTCTTCATCATGCCGAGTCCTTGTCCACTATTTTCCTTATATAGATAGTGATCAGGTATACTTCTAATTTAAACACTCAACTAGAGCTAAATATTGGGGTTAGTCAACCTCCTACAATTGAACCAATGGTATATCTACTTCAATGGCACACTCAATGCTTTAGTTCAATTATTTTTATTAAATCTATTTTCATTGATTCATTGGTAATTATATGAAATAGAATTGGAAAGGTTCCTCTTTAAATGTGATCAAAATCTCAACATGTATCGCACATGATCACTTCTTTCCTCTTAACTCATCAAATTCATATTCATCATGTTTTCATGGTAAGATAACTTTGACATATTAAAATTTATCTTAAAGTAATGGACTTCATTTAAGAAATTGATCGATTATTTTCTATGCATTGAACTCCATATTTTCAATCACAATTATCAATATAGAGAGAACCCAAAAATAATAATTAGACCGAGAAACTCAAATAAAACAAAAATAAAAATTCTTCATCAAACTCAACCATAATATTTAAATATTCACTTCACTTGATACATTTCCCAGTATTAAAAATAGTCAAGTCCGGAGATAATTATATTTCCACAGCCTCATTCATGTTTATCAAATTATGATTCAAATTTTTTTAGAAAATGGTGTCGAAGTCATATTTTTCTTTATTATCTTCTATTAATCCTCTAGATAGGCTGATCTTTAGTTTGCCTCCATCAATTTTAGTTTTAAAGTCTTGATTGGGATTTATCTTATCTCAAAACCGAAATTTTTTTTTTGAGATTATCTTTATCAATCTAGATCAATTGGAATATTGATTCTTCCAAAAAAGGTTCTTCTCATCATCTTTGGTTTTCAAATTCAAATCTAGTCTCAAACGCAGGTATTATGATTCAATCATAGAAAATAAACTTCCTTCTTTTGATTGGTCATCAATTATTTAGTATGGATTTTGGCCTCTATACAAAGACTTTATATACTTGGTTCATATCCATTAAATATTAGTGTTTTGAAAAACCATCACCTGGGAAAAACTGATTTATTCTCAAAAAGGGTCGATCCCTATACATCTTGGCCTCATATTCCTTGAAATATGGATTGGGTTCAACTCAAGAATTTCTTCCTTATAAAAATCAATTTTTGGACTCTCTCATTCAGCCTTCAAATTACCCAATTTTGATTCTCTCAGTTCGTCCAAAGTAATTTTTTTAGTAGTGATTGAGTTTTGGTTTTAGTTTTCTGGGCTTAGAATTAGAGTTTATTTAATTTTATTCCACTGACCATATTTCTTCTTCCATCAGATTTACTAAACTTGATCGGTCTCCTTACTAACCTTCACCCAAACTTTTCTAATGTTAATCTCCAAATTTTCAGTCATTTAACATTTTAGTTGATTGTAAAACTATGAATTTTTTGCCAAATGATCATGGTATACTCATGGTTATTTGATCTCTCTAGAATTTCCACTTGTCTTACAGTCTTGTGGTCGATTGAAAATAAAATTTATGGTCACTTGAAATTAGAAGGCATGGTAATTTGTTCTTTTGGAATGGTCAGTTGGTATTTCATCATATGGTTGGTTTTATAACATTAATGAGGTCACTTTATATCCTAGTTAATATTGGTTGAAATTTTATTCAGGTGTTAACTTGTTACATTACTAAAATTCACACATTATTAGTCTCCTTTTTCACATTCAGTCAATATACCGACTATGAGAGTGCCTTATGGTTAGTTGAAAAATCTATTTCTTATTTAGTTGACTGACAATGACTCTTTTCAATAGGTTTCTCATAGTCATTTGAGTGAGCATGGAAACCTTAATTAATTATGTTTCCTTTCACCAAAATTTTCCACAATTCCTAAAAAACCAAATTCATAATTTAATAGTAATTATCAATTCGAAAAAACTTCAACACAGAATTCAGTATTTAAATTTTCAATTGAAAATAAACAATTCCAATAAGAAATTTTAGAAATAAAATCATGTAATTTTAAATAATTTATATCCATGTCCAAAAATTAATATCACTTTCAAAAGATTATTTCAAATATATTTAGCTAAAAATGAAAATAATTACTCTTAAAAATAAAGAAATTTTTATCATTAAAACACCCAAACTTAAATTTTCAATAAAATTTTCAATGAATTTAAATTTTGAACACTTTATGAAATATTCATTAACTCAAAATTTAATTCACTATGTCAGTTACTAAAAAATCAATCAACCCCAAGAAATTATGTGAAAAAATGTGTTAAAATAATCGACACATTATATTTGATTTTGGTATAGCGATAGTGGGAGGTTCAATATTTATTTCTTCATATTTAGTGGTTGTATTTTTTGATACTAGTGCATAAATTTCTTTATATCAACCCACATTTTTTCTATCTTAAAACTTCAAATAGAACTAATACCATATGTTATAGAGTTGGAAAAACCTCTTGGGAAAAAGAGGGAGCATGGTTTTTGATGTCCCACATGTTCTTTCTCAATGTCTGAAGTTAATATTGTTTGGTATTTTTTTTCACTTAGCTTAGACCTATTTATGGTATTATTGGGATGGATTTGATGACCACACAAAAAGAGAATATTGATTTTTATCATCATTGGGTATCCTTTATTACCTCTTTTGGAACATCATTGGTTTTTTAAGGAGAGTTGGATCTAAGTTCTAGTTGAGTGGGACCTCTTCTGATAGAACATAGAATGTTGATATCTTATTTCATATTCTAAATAGAATATTAGCCCTTAATTTGAGAGATTCATTTGGTGGTCAGGGAATTTCCTAAGGTGTTTTCGGATGACTTTTCTATTTTTTTCACCTAAAAATGATGTCTATTTCTTAATTAAATTAGTCCTTGGAAAAAAACTAAACTCTATTCCTTTTTATCATATGTCACCAGCTGAATTGAAATAGTTAAATATTCCCTTAGAATATTTAAAGGTGAAAGGTTTCAATCATCCCAGTGTATCACCTTGGGAATCCTCTATGATTTTTTCTAAGAATTATGATAGAACTCTCCATATTTGTATTGATTATTAGAAGCTTAATTAGGAAGTGATTAAGAATAAGTACCGTTTTCCCTGGGTCGATGATTTTTTTGATTAGTTGAAAGGATAAAAGTTGTTTTAAAAAATTGACCATTGGTCTCAATATCACCATATTATATTTTACTATTTGAATATTTCAAATACTATTTTCAGGAGTAGTTATGGCCACATTAAACATCTTATGATGTTGTTTGGACTAAATAGCTCTCTAGTAATTCTCATGGATTTCATGAACTAGATATTCCACCAATACCTTGATTCCTTTATAGTTGTATTCAAGGATGATATTATAGTTTATTCAAGATATGAGTAAAATACTGAGATTTACCTAAAATATATTTTTTATCTTTAAGGAACAAAATATTTTTGATAAATTTCTTAAATTTCATTTCTGGATTTAGTAAGTTATGTTCTTAGGATATACGGTTTTGGAACAAGTCATATCAAATGATCCTGAGAAGGGGAAAGTTATTTTGTACTAGGAAGAACCATTAAAAAACTTTGAGATTAAAATATTCTTGGGTTTGGTAGGATAATATTGTTAGTTCATAATGAATTTCTCAAAAATTTAATCATCATTGACTTCTCCTACCTGGAAAGGCGTAAATTTATTATTGGATTCTAAGTGTCAGACATAATTTGGTTATTTAAGATGACATCTAACATTAAATTCTATTTTGGCCATTCTGAAAAGTGGTAAAATTCTTATGGGATTATCATAAACTTATTTTTGTATGGTTGTCACACAATTTATCAAACCATGTAACCAAAATGTATGATTCCCTTAATAGCCCATAATAGGGCACACAGTTAGCATATATTTTTCGAAACTGTGTAGCAAAACCATGAAACATTTATTAATAAATGAAAATTTATTTTTAAAACCTAAAACATGGTTTCTTGTCATCTTTTCTCTTCTGGTAAATTATGATCTCGACCTAGGAGACTCCTCTTAGAGATTTTGGAAATATATTGACTTCTGAAGTGTGAATTGATTGGATCTAAGTGTGTCATATCAATAAATTCATGGTCTATGTATATTAATTATCATTATTCATTATTCTTTTATATATTCTCTTTTATCCTTGAACAAAACCCTAGATAGGGGATCTTGATGCTAGATATAAGGGTTTTGAGATGATCTAATTGGGTTTCTTATAGATTCATAGTATAAATGAGAATTATTTTCTGTATATTCATCGATCAGTTTGTGTTCTTCAATAACCATTGGGGAAAGTATTTTCTCTCTTTTTCATTACTCATGAAATTGATAAATTAAATATTATTAATTGGTATTCTTGGTTTAGGGTTCCTCATTTCTTCTTAGAACCCTATTTCTCATTAGTTGAGGTTCTCATGTAATTATAACAGATTTTTATGTGTTTATAGGTGATTGGTTTCGTATAAATAATTTTTCTAATAAACTATACATGATTTCTCAATTTAAATTTATTTTTAAATTATTAAAAGTATAATTTATGATTTTTTTAAATATTCATGTTTTGTATATTGTATAAAATGGAAATATACCTTGTTTTTGTAATGATATAAAAATTTATTTAAAAGAATTTTGTATTTTGATGAAAATTTATTTCAAAGAATGTTGTATTTTGATGATTTTTTTTTCAAATCATCTGGTATTTTGATGGAAATTAATTTCAAGGAATGTTTTATTTTGATGAAATGTTATTTCTAAGAATGATTTATCTTGATGAAAAGTGTTTTTTAAATAATTGTATGTGAAATTTAATTTCCTCAAATTGTAGGAAACAAATATTGATTATTTTCAATTGATTAGTTTCAATATAAGTAGAGAACGTGGTAACCTGGGGTACATAGAAGGGGGTGTAATTAGGAAAATAATGTTAAGTATAGTATGTATTAATTACCAAGGATATATGATTTCAACTATTGGTTGCGCCCAAATTTACCCTACCGGTAAAAGCGGTCGTTGAAGTACAAGTAGGGATCGAATCCACAGGGACCGAAGAAGAAACCTTGAGACACTTTGATTAGATGTGGGATTGGCTATGAAGTGGCCAACTATGGTGTTGATTGATTTGAAGAAATATGTATTTAATTTAAAGAACAAAACCAATAAAAATTATGTGAACTAAACAATTATTGATGGTGGGTTGATCTTAGGGTTTTGCTTGGGGTGGATTGGATGAATTTCTTTTCTTAGAAAATTTCATGTCATTAATTCAAGACATATCCAAACAATGAGATAATTCTTTCAAATCATTCACCAATTTAATCCCTACACAATTCCAAGGCCAATCAATAATTCACTTTAAGGATCACTTTAATGAGCACTCAAAGAAAATAGATCGTACTAGCACTCAAAATGTGTCATCGTTAATGTTGGCAAAGACGAGAAAGAATGTAACTCACCAAATGGAAATCCTAAAATAATGAATAGATTTAAATAATAAGTACATGAAATAAAATTCAATCCATGACCTTGCTACTCCCTTGGATCAACCCTTAAGAGGTTAGCCCTGCATTGATGCTATTCTACCAATGGAAGCGGGATGTAGACTTACGAGGGCGGAATTGAAGAAGAAGAAAATTATTAAAAGAACGAACACTCCACCGTTGTGTGATTGAAATCACAAGTGTTGGTGTGAATAATTTCACACCATGATTCAACGGTATCAATGTGTGAAGAAAAGGAAAATAAAAAGTGAAGAAGAAGATGAAATTTTATTAAAATACTAAACGTGAATGAAAAACTTACATTAGAGAAATTGACGATGCCATTACAAAACGAAAGCGGGAAATTACAATTGAATGAAAAACATGGATTCAAAAGAAAATGTTAGATTCAAGGAAAAATGTTAGATGATTATTCCCTTCACCACCAGCTCCTTATATAGGCATATTAGGAGCCTTATGTCCACCCCCAACATTAAATTCACCCCCCAACAATTAAGAGAGTCAAAAGGAGGGTGATGAATAAAAAGGAAATTGACGTTTCGAAGTTGACCCGGAAAACTGTCCAGATTCGTTCTCCATTTTGACGTGCGCGTTTTACACTTCATATGGCCGAATCCGAAGGTGTCATAAATATAAAATATATTCTTCCATGTGTCTTCTAGAAGCTCTAAAAATTTCAGGACATTTGGCTCATCCGTTTGAAAGTTATGGTCGAAATGGTGGGACGAATTTCTGTGCATTAATGACGAGTCCACCATTTAAATCTCAACTTCAGATCCCTTTATCATCATGAAAACATCAGAATTAGCTCCGGCCACAGTTGAATAAAATGATCCTCATATTTGTATATTTCTACTGTATAAATTTGAACTTCATTGGGCTTGGTGTCTGGGCCCCACATTTGTTTGATGGGCCTTAGGCCCATTATGCTTTTTCCAGCATGTTTCTGCCTTCAGGCGCAAAATTCTCCATCTTCCTTTGGGATTCATCCATCGGACCTAAAAGATAAAATGTTCCAAACAAAGTGATCAATCATATCCCAAAATTTAAAATTAAAATTATGAATATTGTAATTTCCACAAGCAAATTATTGAGTGGGCCCAAATTGACATTTTAAGCATGAATTGCACAATGATGGGAAATGAAGTTCAATTTCTGACTTTGACTAAAATTGATGTTTATGAACTTTTAAAAACATTAATATTAAGATCTTAACAATGAATATTAGCCACTTTCAGTGACTAATCACACCCCCCAACTTGAGTTTTGCTAGTCCCGAGCAAAATAAATTACAAATATGAAATCCAAATCCCCTTTTCCAAAAACATTTTAATACACATTACTCACCCAAATATCTAATACCAAAAAATTATGAAAACCCATAAAAATCATTTAAAACAAGCTAGGTCCATAAGAATATCCCAAGCCCAAGCTCATTCCTTTGTTCAAATTCATCGCCACATTTCATCCAATTCCAATTAAGCATGATAAAGTGTTGTGCATCATAAAAGATATGGGGCCCATTTTATTGTTCAAGGGGAAAAAATGGAAGCGCTAGGTGGGAATCACATTAAACCTTAAGATGAGTATCCATTTTTTTTTTAATTTTTTTTTTGATTTTTTTTTTTGATTTTTTTTAACCACAATAGATATGAAAAGACTAACTCTGGGCAAGACAACTATGGAGTCACGATCCCCAAGTGCCGGACGCCACGCATTTTGTCAATTTCATGCTCTACAATAGAGATATAAAGCCTAACTCTGGGCAAGACAACTATGGAGTCACGATCCCCAAGTGCCGGACGCCACGCATTTGGACAAAACATTGCTCTATGTGGTCATTATTATTTTTTTCAATTTTTTTTTGTTTTGTTTTGTTTTTTGTTTGGATACTCAAATTAAACTAAAAGTGACCCCAGAACCCTATGCTATAATGAAAGGGACCCAAGAACTCAAATTTACACCCACGATCCAGTAGACGTGTATTGTGGCATTTTTATTAAGAGGATGAAAATGTAAACTTTGAAAAATCACATCGGACAACTGCACTTTCCCAAAACTATGCTCATGAACTTAAACTTGCATTAAAATCAGAATCAAGGCATGCAAAATTTATTTGATATCCAATTTTAGATTTTCCAATGTGTGTTATCATGTTCAAGGTTAATGGAATTTTTCTTTTCATGCATGTTTTTATTCAAAAAAAAAATCATTTTTTATCCCCCCCAACTTAGAATAACACTGTCCCCAGTGTTTAAAGAAAAGAAAATCTAAAAGGGGTAGGAGAGGAGTTCAAAGAAGAAATTTAAAATGAAAATCATGGAATGAAGTCACCTGGTGGTTGATGATGATAGCGCATGCCATAGTCTCCCTTCAATCCTGGATTTGAGTCTCAGTAGCTTGGATGGTGGTGAATGGATTTTCCTTATGGCTTACGACATGTCCTTTTGTTTTTTAACCTATAAAAACATAAAAACAAAACAAAATAAACTGATGATACATTGTCTTCTTTATATTTTCTGGGTAAGGTATTACTCAGAGATCACACCACGTGACACGGATGAATATGGTGCTCCCCGTTCATACCCATCCTTACTCATAAAAGAAGAACAGGTCAACAGCTTATGGTAATTTATTATATGAAAAATTAAATGATTAAAAATAATTAGAAAACATGAAAACCATGGGTTGCCTCCCATGCAGCGCTTTTGTTTAACGTCGTTGGCTCGACTTTTACCCCCCAACTTATCCAATTCCAGCTTTCAGCATTTTAATTAACCCATCTTTTTCCACTTCAATAAGATTGATATTGATTATTTTTTTGAAATTTGTTTCATGTAAAATCCTATTTTCTATAATGAGCGGTAAAATCCATGTAATATCAGAAACGATTGATTGAATTGAATATCTATTATTGCCTAAGACATTAATAAACATTCCCAATTTTTTAGTTTCAAGAGGATAATAAATTGAAATTTCATGGTATTGGTTATCCACATTTAAGAGTGGGGAAGAAGGGAGAAAATTTTTGAGTTCAGGTTGATAAAAATTTACTAAAGAAGAATGAAAATTTGAATCAAAAACAGTTTCTTCTCCATGAAATTTAGAAATAATTGGTTCCTTTTGAAATTTTGATTCCTCCCAAAAATTTTCCTTTTGAATGTCGGGAGTGGGTATAGACTCAATATTTTTTAACTCTCCCAATGGTTCAATGATTGGTGATTCTAAAAAATCATTTTTGGTGCAATATTCTGGACATTCAATCCTTGAAGAATAATTTCCCTCTTGTGAATTCATGAAATCAATTTCATCCAGATTTAAATACCCTTCAACATTTATTTGATCTTGTTCAGTTATCCCATATCCAAAGGTTAGTTCTTTTTTCAATTCATGGGAGGTTTTTGGGATAAAAGATTCATCTATCAATGATGAGGAAAGAACATCTTGAGTGGGAACGGGTTCCTCAAAAGTCTTAAAGCTTTGTAATTCTAATCTGAAAGATGAAACTTCTGAATTCATTTTATCCATTTGTTCACACAATTGTTCAAGAATGTTTTCAGGATTAGAGTTTATATATGATTGTACATCATGGACTTCCTCATTATTTATCTTTTCAATCATTCTTGATAGGTATGGAAATTGATCTTGTAAACATTCAGCATCCCATTGATTGTACATGTTATCGGGTGTGGGGTAATCATTCAAGTGAAGATAAAGGTAATTTTCTATCTGAGGGGATTCCCATTGTTGATTTTCTATTTGATTCCAGCCTGAGTTTATGAAAGGAAATTGTTGGTGATACTCCATTGGAGTTGAATGAAATTTCTATTTTTTTGGGCACACGAAAACAGAAAGGGGAGAAGAAAAGAGAAATATAGGTGAGAAAAGAGAAGTTAGGTGAGAATAGAAGGTGGGTGTCTAAGAAAACTTACTTGGGTCCCCGGCAACGGCGCCAAAATTTGGTTGCGCCCAAATTTACCCTACCGGTAAAAGCGGTCGTTGAAGTACAAGTAGGGATCGAATCCACAGGGACCGAAGAAGAAACCTTGAGACACTTTGATTAGATGCGGGATTGGCTATGAAGTGGCCAACTATGGTGTTGATTGATTTGAAGAAATATGTATTTAATTTAAAGAACAAAACCAATAAAAATTATGTGAACTAAACAATTATTGATGGTGGGTTGATCTTAGGGTTTTGCTTGGGGTGGATTGGATGAATTTCTTTTCTTAGAAAATTTCATGTCATTAATTCAAGACATATCCAAACAATGAGATAATTCTTTCAAATAATTCACCAATTTAATCCCTACACAATTCCAAGGCCAATCAATAATTCACTTTAAGGATCACTTTAATGAGCACTCAAAGAAAATAGATCGTACTAGCACTCAAAATGTGTCATCGTTAATGTTGGCAAAGACGAGAAAGAATGTAACTCACCAAATGGAAATCCTAAAATAATGAATAGATTTAAATAATAAGTACATGAAATAAAATTCAATCCATGACCTTGCTACTCCCTTGGATCAACCCTTAAGAGGTTAGCCCTCCATTGATGCTATTCTACCAATGGAAGCGGGATGTAGACTTACGAGGGCGGAATTGAAGAAAAAGAAAATTATTAAAAGAACGAACACTCCACCGTTGTGTGATTGAAATCACAAGTGTTGGTGTGAATAATTTCACACCATGATTCAACGGTATCAATGTGTGAAGAAAAGGAAAATAAAAAGTGAAGAAGAAGATGAAATTTTATTAAAATACTAAACGTGAATGAAAAACTTACATTAGAGAAATTGACGATGCCATTACAAAACGAAAGCGGGAAATTACAATTGAAAGAAAAACATGGATTCAAAAGAAAATGTTAGATTCAAGGAAAAATGTTAGATGATTATTCCCTTCACCACCAGCTCCTTATATAGGCATATTAGGAGCCTTATGTCCACCCCCAACATTAAATTTACCCCCCAACAATTAAGAGAGTCAAAAGGAGGGTGATGAATAAAAAGGAAATTGACGTTTCGAAGTTGACCCGGAAAACTGTCCAGATTCGTTCTCCATTTTGACGTGCGCGTTTTACACTTCATATGGCCGAATCCGAAGGTGTCATAAATATAAAATATATTCTTCCATGTGTCTTCTAGAATCTCTAAAAAGTTCAGGACATTTGGCTCAGCCGTTTGAAAGTTATGGTCGAAATGGTGGGACGAATTTCTGTGCATTAATGACGAGTCCACCATTTAAATCTCAACTTCAGATCCCTTTATCATCATGAAAACATCAGAATTAGCTCCGTCCACAGTTGAATAAAATGATCCTCATATTTTTATCTTTCTACTGTATAAATTTGAACTTCATTGGGCTTGGTGTCTGGGCCCCACATTTGTTTGATGGGCCTTAGGCCCATTATGCTTTTTCCAGCATGTTTCTGCCTTCAGGCGCAAAATTCTCCATCTTCCTTTGGGATTCATCCATCGGACCTAAAAGATAAAATGTTCCAAACAAAGTGATAAATCATATCCCAAAATTTAAAATTAAAATTATGAATATTGTAATTTCCACAAGCAAATTATTGAGTGGGCCCAAATTGACATTTTAAGCATGAATTGCACAATGATGGGAAATGAAGTTCAATTTCTGACTTTGACTAAAATTGATGTTTATGAACTTTTAAAAACATTAATATTAAGATCTTAACAATGAATATTAGCCACTTTCAGTGACTAATCAACTATAAATAAAATATGGATTTCATGAAACCTTTAAGGGGTTCACTTATTGGGGTATTCTTCCATCCCTTTTTATTTTTTTCCCTAGGTACTTGTGATGAACACTAGTCATGACTATTCACTAATGTATGAGTATCCTAGTTAACCTAGACCTATTGTATCTTAGGAATCAGTTTCAATATTTCTTCTATTTTTGAAATGATTTTTTATTCATGATTTGGATATATTAAATATATGAAAAACATTTTAATTATTTAAACATTTTGAATTATTTTTAAAGAAAATGGTTTCCTTAAATGCTCTTTGAAAATGGGTTTATTGAAAAGGAATTGAAAACTATTTTAAATGTGTGAATTTACATGTGTTGATATAAACTATAAAAATTTATTTCATGAGTAGTTATTATTCAAATGAGTAGAAATTTTTTATCTTATAAAGTCTACTTATTTAACACTTGGTGGGACCCTAATGGCCATGTTTTCTCACACCTTTATCATAAATTGAGTGTGTGAAGATCTTTTTTTATATAAAGTAGTTAAAGGTAAGGCACCTCAAGGAGGTAGAAGGTATATGTGTTAGTTGGGTGTGGGAGTTTAGTGGTGATATAGTTCATATGGATATGGTTTTTTTCTTGTTTTGAGTACTTGGGTTTACCTATTTTGGTTTGGAATATGTTCTTCCTTGTACTTTTTTTAGCTTTAAGATGTTGTCTCTACTTTGGCATGTTGGAATTCTTCTATATATATATGGCAATTTAATTTTCCTTGGATTATATTTATGGGTGGAACCATTCCCAATGGTAGTTCTTGATGCCTGACAACTAATCTGCAGCCTATGGGGACTATGAACACCCTTTGGACTTTCTAGAGGCCACCTCAGGTGTCTGGTTCAGGGATGGCCCGGTTTAGGCCATGAAAATGATTCATTGTAAACATTTATGTTTTAAAATATCAAAATGTAAAATATGAGTTTATAATAGGCCATGTTATATATTTTTTTATATAACATAAAATAAGATTATAAATCATAAAATTTGACAACATTGATTTATAATTTTTTGTTTCTTAAAATAGAGAATATAATCATCAATGAATATCAATGAATATTGTAAAATACAATATCCAGCACTAAAGGGTGATATCATCGACCACCACATGTCTCCATAAATTATAATATAGGTTTTAAACATTATCACAACTTATGATTGAGGATGAATCACAAAATATGATATGAGAAAAAAAATTATTATTCTATTTTTCAATTATGAATTATTTTTGATAAATCATAAATTGTTTATAAATTATTAAAATGGGTATTTTTGAAATGTTTATTTTATTTATAAATTATTTTTAAATTATTTACATATTAATTTTTTAAAATTAATTAAAAAATTATTAAAATATTTAGTAAACAGTAATATTAATTTTTAGTATTAAATGAATTTAATTTATATGAAATGACTTACAATTTGATATTAATTATTTATATCAAAATTATAAGGTAATTAATAAAGTGTTTATAAATTAAACAATAGGGAAAATATAATATTTTTTATTAAATTATAAATTTTCCATAATTTTTTATTTGGAATACTCAAATTAAAGGCCATATAAGAGAAAAAAATTCACCATATCCAATGGAATTTTGATAGTTTATATAGTAAATTTTTAAAAACATGACATATTTGATATTTTTATTATGTAAATTTTTTACATTATATATGAATTTTTCATAGGAGATATAAAATTTTTATATATCATTTAAATATCATATATTTAAATAAATGTTATATAAAATGATAAATAAAAGAGTACATATTATAAATAAATATGTATCTACTTATTTATTTATAGAATGTCCATAATTTTTATTCAATTATAAAGGGTTTATTTTTTTAATATGAATTTTTCATATATATTTATCTCATGTTCAATTATTTAGTATTATTCTCTATTTTATTCATAGATATAAAGTATTGGTATTATGAATTTATGTATGATTTAAAAAACAAACTCTACTTTAAATTATCATACATGCATTTAAAGTGTTGCATGCTAGGTAATATAATTGATTTTATTTTCTTATTCCTAAAATTTAGATTATTTGTGGGTTGTAAGATTAAATTTTGATTTTATTTATAGTTTATACATAATATGTTTTAGGATTGTATTTTAATTGAGGTTTCTTTTGAGAATTAAACCATGGGTAGTTGTACTTAGAGTTGGACTACTCACTGGTATGGGGGCTTATGTTCTGTCTCAAAAAGTGGGGGTTAGATATATGTCACATCATGATTACTAATATATAAATTTGGGTTTCATATGATTTTGATAATTTATATGAAATTGATTTTTTTTACTTTATTCATGTGATGAATTTGGGTATCTATAAGTATAATTGGATTTTAGTTTTATAAAATAACAAAAACTTGGTGTTATATAAAGAGTTTCACATCAAAATGTTTTGAATATATTGACTTATTGGGAGGAATAGGGATTCAAAACCATATAATTAAAAGCATACATGCATGTAAAGGGAATACATAAGATAAAATAGTGATATATTTAAAATTCATTTAAATATATTATGTTTTTATTCCATGAAAAACAAACACAAGTCTAGACTCGATCATCTAATCAGATAGGTTCCTACTAAATATGGGTGTCAATGGATTATCTTATGTGAGTCATAGTTGAGACAGATAACCCTAAGAGTTAGGTAACCAAATATCTTTGTGATATTTGTGTTACACTTATATAGAAAATTATATGAGATATAATACTTTATGAATAGATATAATTATTACCCATGTGATAGATTTTAGAAAATTATTTTACACTCAACTATACAAGAGTCATATATGATATGATTGACATGATCCTCTCTTTAAATAACTAGGTAATGATAGTAAAACTAAATTGGGATCAAATTATAGAAAAATATATATCTTTTCCCATTAATGGTTATGATGAAATAACTAAAGGTGTCATCATTTTAGTATGGTTATATTTAATAAAATTCCTCATCAAATTAATGTAAAATATGATAATCATATAATAAGTTATTCTTTTGTAGATAAAATGGAATAATAAATATCAAACATGAATTTCAGATAAATATTTAAAAATAAGAAAATTAATGGAAAAACATATTAAAATGATACAAAATATTAATAATTATTCTTAATTAAGAAGGAAAATTATATATATTAATCAAATCTATTCCTGAGTATCTAGATAATGAATTTGTTCAACAAATAGATCAAGATTATTATTATAAGAATTTCAAGGATAAATTTGATGTATTTACTCTCATTTTTTGTTAATGTATCCTATGTTGTAAAATAAACATGAAAAAATGTATGTCTTTATGATGATATATAAATTGAAAAGGATTTATTAGAAATAATATAGGCCTGAAAAATATGAGGTCTGAAATGAATTTTTAATTTATAATATGTTATGGGGAACATCATTCATTACTCTTGAAATCAATATTATAGGGTAATTAAATGAATTAAAGATACTTAAGTATACTTAAATTATTTATTTTGATATAAACATCATTCTACAATCATAGATAGAAAGGTTCTTATGGTCTATTGTAAATTACAAGATGAATGAGTTCAAAAATAAGTTTTCTTGATCTCCTCAGTCTGTGGAGGATAGTTGAGTATGAAATTGGAGGCTTATAACAAGTTGGCTTGGGTTTTCCATATAAAAGGCACAAAAAATGTCTCTATTCCATCCTAAAGAGATTTTTTTATCCCCATAGGCTAGAAACTAATGCCTTGGGTCATAAGAACACACAAGGGAATGATTCCACCCAAAATTCATAGAGAAAATAACTAAATAAAACTAATGAAAAATAGGCATAAACTATCCATTCATTCCAAATCATATATAAAATATAAACTATAAATAAGTAAAGTAATGTAAAAAAGTAATCCCTCCACTCATTCCCAGACTTATTCCCCTACAATGAATGGACAAAAAAATCTGGCTATGGATTCCTTTACTTCATCCACCAGAATATATCACTACCTTTCATCCATAGAAAGAAATAAAATCCTAATTATCCAAACTAAAACATATAAATGGGTAAAAATAGAAAATTATATAAAATTAAAATAAATTCCTACCAAAATATGTAATAGGAACCACTATCTAAATGCAATAAAATAAAAAATTCACCTTAAATTAACTAATAAATCAATTCTTAAAGACTGGACCCAAAAAAGAACCAAAAACCACTAACTGAGATATAAAATGTGTGTGCCCAAAATCTCTCATTTGGACACTAAAACCCATTGAATATGTGGAAAACCCTTAATAAAACAAGTTATAAAATTCTAGTTTCATCATAAGGTTGAAATTTGGATTTCACATGTTTGACAAAACAAACCAATCCAAATGACACATGATCATTTGTACACAACCAACCCTTTTTATAAAATTAAAATAAGATGATTAAATATTTTAAATAAAAATTTTAACCATGAAAAATAGACTCTAGACCATATAAGACAAACTAGTTCAACATTTTCTACCTTTCCAAGCATCCCATGAAAACTCATTTTTCATAAATAATTTCATGGGAACCCATTTCTTAAAACTATTTTTAAGAAAAACCAAACCATTTTCCTTTATAAATCATACTTTAAAACCTTATAAAAATAATTCTTTTAAAATGAAATCAACACACACTCAAGGTGATACATAAGTCACATATAAGAACTAATAAATCAAGGAAAAATAATACAAATAATACAATCAATCAATGGTTCTAATATTTAAATGAATCAGGGGAATTAAAATTAAATAATAATGTGAAATCCTATAAGGTGTCATAAAAATGACCTAGCATCATTGGATTCATCACTAGGCTCTAGAAATAAAAAACCTAAAGTGGTGGCAAGGAAACTAGGTCGACACTAATTAACCTATATTTTCCCTGGTAGTCTTATAAAATTCACCACAAATTTTTCCCTTGGAATACATTCATCCATGGGAGAAAATAATATCGCTAGCATAAAGGCCAGATAACCCTTCTGATCTAACCATCTTAAAGTAGTTAGAAAAAACTCCCTAGTCAACCTACTATCTCCACTAGGATCTTCCCTAAATTAGGTCAACTACTATATTCCTAGGACTCTAATTACAAGTAATACAAGGAGTTGAGCAATTAAGAATCACATGCATCAAATATAAATCATCAGAAAATAACTCACACCTCACCTCACACACCCTCAAAAACCACAAACCCAATCACACATTCAATTAAAAGAACCTCTATATACATAAAAATATTATTAATCACCTAATGGATCACAAGTTATATCAATAAATATAAATTCATTGTGATCAAGAGATACTCACACATTCATAAAATAATTTTAAATTTACAAACAATCCTTTAAAACACACCACTTGTGATTCTGATGCACATTCCCAATTCATAAAGTCTTTTGAAATATCCTTTCAAATAGCAATTTTAAACTAATAATTGAAATCATCATTAAATTACACATGAAACCCAACCATTTCACAAAAATATATTTAAAAATGCACACTAATTTAAAAAAGGAATTTCTCTATTCCACACACTCTTGAAATATAAGTTCAAAACCCCACTTAAAATAATTTTCCACAAATCACATTTGTAAACCCATTTAATAATACACCCATTTATTTAGGAATAAATTATTTTATGCACCCATTTTTTAAACTCAATTTCTCATTTTGAAAAAAAAGGAAACCACAAGGCAGAACAGCCTTAAACATTTTAAAAAATATTCATCCCTATAGGTTTTTTCCAAACACCCCTTTAAAGGAATACACGCCCCTTTATATAAATGAAACCAGTATCAAAATTCCTTAAAAAATTAAACCCATTTATGAGAAATCCAACTGGGCATTGTAAAGAACACATGACATGAGAACTAAGTCCATGCCAAGTCATTGAATTTCTTAAATCCTAATTAAAACTAACAAGGGTTTCTAAAACCATTAAAATCCATGGTAAGACATTTTAAAAAACTTGAAATACTTTTAATGAATTATATGGGCAATTTCAAAATCACTTGGAATGTGGCTAAGGCACATATTAAGCACTAAAAGCCATTCTAAAATCATTTTAATAATACCATGATATAAAACAGTCTTTTAAATTCATAAATAAGAAATTAAAATCACATAAGAAACTTATAATATGAATTTAAAGGGAGTTACATGGAGACACCTACATCAAAATTTTGGAGGGTGAGTTGAAACGGTTTGAAATGCACCACCATTGATGGTATATTCCAATACAAGCATTAAGGGTCCCACAAGAGCCCTATAAACAAAGAGGATATCAAAAATCATCTTACCAAAAACCCCTGGGGTACACACAAACCATATTTGGGATGGAATAGGGAGAAAAACACATGGATAAAGGAATGATAAGTAAGAAGAGACTATACCTAGGTGCTTTATGCAATAATTTCCATGAAAATTGATGCAATACGCGTTTGGGGAGGAGTTTTTCAAGTGGGAGGTCGTGTATAGAAGGGGGTATCAACCAGGGAGGAACGATGTGAGGTGATGTGAGGAGGGGGGAGGCCTAAAATAGATTAATCGAAAGGGGGGATTAAGAAAATGTGATCATTTCTCATTATTTCTCAAATGGTTCGGAAGTTGTGCAAGCCGCACTAGACCCCTAAAACCATGGTGCATGGTTTCCCCTAAGACCCCACATGGTCTGAATTCCCATGCACAAAATTTGATAAATGGGAATGTGCCCTTAATAAAACCCCATGCATGGTTTCCACATAGTTACTCCTAACCATGCACAACCCATTCCTAGTACAAGAAATATGTTAAAATTGTAAAATCTTAAGATTTGAAATTCAAAATAAATTAATTATCTAAAATTAAATTAAAAAAATATAAAATATTAAATTAAGTAATATTATTTTCTATAATTCACCCCAACAATCCACTTTCTAAACTCATAAAGTCCAAATTCAAGTTAAATTTAACATAAAAATAAGAAAACACATCAATCCTTCACAAGAAGTGTATAGTTTTGGAGAACCCTCAAGTTATCCTAAGATCAAAAAAATACTAAACACAATTCCATCCTCCAATAAACCACAAAAAGTCCTACAGAAATGAAAACAAAATAATAAAATAATCAACTATAAGTATTTGAAAAGAAAATCTAAATTAAGGGATCCCAAATGGAGGTCCCCATACCATTTAGAATTGATCTATATGGTGAATCAACAAAAACCACCTCTATAATTGGAGAATTACCAACAAAACTATGATTCCTCAAAAATGTAAAAGACTCCATAGGATTCCACTAACCATGGAAATCCTCAAAATATCTCATTTTTGAATGGAAATATACTCTAATATTCACTTAGATGACCACAAAGAAAACTGACATCAAGGATAATAAGATCAAGACTCCAAATTAACCATAGTAAAATAATTAAAAAACAACCAAAGGTCACCAGACTATACAACCAAAATGATTGTGTGCCCAAGGACCCTAAAAAAAGTTGTGATTAAACACACTCTTTAGTAAAATAAATAACATGGACCCAAACATTGGTTCACAAACTGAGAGAAAATAGGATCAACTAGGTCCTCACACCAAATCTATCCTCTTAGTGTAAACCCAATGAAATATGAGCCTACACTAGCCAGCAAATAATCTCAATTGCCACTATACTGGTCCCAGCCACTTGAATAACTCACCCAAGTCCATACCACATAAAAAGAAATTAATGATCACCTATTAAAAGACCTCACCACAAGTCCAACATTGCCAAAATATTATATAAGAGGAACAAAGGTAAAGAGGCATGAACAAATCAAAACACTCACCACTCAAAAATCCTCTAGGCTAAAACACAAATATGTGATCCCAAAATGTTCACAAATAGTAATCAATAAAAAATACACCTCGAGGCTCTAAGGATCTAAACCCATCGATCATGAATCCTCAATAAAAATGATCATATCAACATGAAACTTTGATCCTAAATAATCAAATAGATTGATTCTTATCAATTCACCCAACTGACTTGACAAGGATCTCCAAGCCTAGTATCCCAAAAATACCAATATAAAACAACCTATCACATCACTGAAAAGGAAAGAAAACTTTACAATCCACATTAAGCCTGTGAAAGATCCAAAAAAACTAGAAGAAATATGGCTAAGGAAACCACTAAACCTTTACTGAGAACTTTTCAGGATGAATACATTATATACAATGGAATTTTAATCCAACATGGTCTTGTTTCCAAAAATCACGTTAAATGGTACCAACCCACAAAAAGGGATAAATTCCAAAAACACCAAGAAAAAAAAGTCAAATCACAAGCCAAAAGCCTTATTCTATTGAAAATCACCAATTTTCTGAAGGAATAAAAATAAAATTTATTAATAACATATAACTTGTATTTGGAAACAAAAAAATAATTTTTTAAATAAGGTACTCACTCAAGATTCCCAAATCCCATTCTTTAAAACATTAAAAAAATCGCACTTAATTTTCATTAAATGGAGAAAATCACTTTCAAAATCACCCCATGGGTTCTAAATTCCTTTAAAATCAAAAAAACAATGAGTTTCAAAACCAAAACATTTTTTGAAAAACCAAATCAAATGATTTAGAATGTATGTTCCCAATATTTTCTGAAAAACCAATTTGATTTTATAAATAAACCTAATTGATTAAATTCCAAACCAAATTTTTTATGTCAAATTTAAAATCCATTTCATAACCAAGAATGAATGATTCCTTTAAAACTGAAATAATTTTCCATAAAATCCTATCATTTCAAAAAAAATCAATAATCATGAAAAAAGGAGGCACACCACAAATCCATTAAAACCAAATCCACATCATCAACATATCCTAAGACCCACCTTTAAAAATCCATTATTATTAGGGATCTCTCAAGATAGGTCTAAAAAACAAACTAAATGATATTTGGAACCACGAATGACTTGACCCAGAGTTTTATAGGCCATGCTCCATCTATACAACATTAATAATAACATTTAAAGATTGAGTTTTTGGTCACTTTTAAGTTTATTAGGACCTACATACCAACCTCACATGACTGATCCATATTTCTTCTATATCCCCAAATCTAACCTGGTCCCTAAAAAACTCAAAATATAAAAATTAGGATCAACACATTATCAACACTAAATATAATGAAATTATAAATTTAGAATTCAAATCTCTCTCCCATGGTAACTCAGGAGTTATCACAAAGGGTGGTGACCAGGCACCCACTCTTGACCAACCTTGTAACAGCCTGAGATTTTATGAAAAATATTCTTTTTAATTTCATTAATGTCTTGTGTTGTATGCTACACCAAAAGGAGCTTTCACAACACGCATCCTTGACTTGTCTTGCATTACACGCAATCGCGACCTTCCTCGATAGCGTGTGTAGTACGCAATAACGAGTTTCACTAAACAACAATATGCTATTAAAATATTATTAAAACTAGCCATTATGAATAGTAATAACCACTTTTTGAAATTTTGTAAATTTTCTTTTTCAAAATGGAATACATATTTGGATTCGTAATATCGAAATTAGGTTAGGGTAAAATTTTTGTACTTTTCGGATAACTTTCATTTTCTGATGAATACTGAAAATTACTAAATTTTAATTAAAAACAACCTTTTTAATAGAAATAATTAATATTGATAAATTATTAATTTGAGTGGTTTTAAAGTATATTTAGAATATATTTTTACAATTTAATACAATTTTTTTCATTGGATGTAATTTCACATTTAAACCAGACATAAACAAGTGTCAATCTTTTGATAGTTATTATCTCTTAAGAACACCCTATTTGTTTTGACGACGGGAATTAATTTTTAAATTAATTAATGCAACTGATATGTTTTGAATTTAGTAAAATAGACATCATTTTTGAGTTCATAATATCAAATATAGCTTAGGCCTAATTTTTGGTATTTTTCTGGAAAATTTCTTTTTTTGATGAATAGTGAAACCACTAAGTGGTAGTTAAGAAAAATGAATTTTTCATAAAACTTAATTTTACCGCTTCAGTGAGTGGAATTTAAAAAACTTGAGAGACACGATTGATTTCAGTAAGTAAAATGTGGTTCAATGAGATCAAAATAATTTTTGGTGAATAGTAGCTTTTTACTTTTTTTTACAACGGTTAAAAGTAAATAGGGTAATTAAGGGTAAAAATGATATTATTATTACCCTAACACATGTCCTAATTCTATTGGATAAGTTTAATTCGACTGAAAACAACCTTAGGAATAAAATATGACCATTTAGGCCCACTTGGATTAGATTAGGACATTTGATATTAATTTATTTAAAGAAGGGTTAAAATAGTTAAAATCAAAGTTTAATAAGTAAATCATTTTTAATATAGGGTTATACATAAGATAAATTTGACTATAAATAGTCATTAGAAAGATAACAATATTTCCTACATAATGGTATTTTATTTGTAATTTTTAGACATTAAATAATTTAATGATGCAGTAATTATCTTATTAATGAAATATTGACATAATTGATGTTATAAATACCCAAATAAATGTAATTTCAGACTTTTTATGAAATCAACTAATTTTCTAGGTTAATATGACATATTATTATTGATTTAATTTACTTTTTTCGAACTAATCATTCTGTTATGATTTTCACAAAAATCAATTACAAAATAGTGTCAAAATTGACATAAAATAGTTTTTAAAACAAATATTATATTATTAATTGTTATTTTATTCCTAAAAATCTAAGGATCGGCCAAATGACTTAGATAAGGTTATATATATTAATAATAAACAACTTGGGGTTCGTTTGGCTTCTTATAGTAAGATTATTAACCTTATAGTATAAGAACACAAGAAGACACGGTAAAAGTAAAATTATTTTACTTAATGTTAAATCTAAATGATAAGGTTAAAATAGGAACCTAAACTTGTCTATATTCTATTGGATGAGAGGATTTAGACCCATAACTACCTTATCTTCTAAATGAATCAATTTGGAGCTATTTAAAACCGAATTTGACTTTATAATAAAATAATAGTTTTAGTTATTCCAAAGGTGCCCCTCTCCTCCCTTATAAAAGGGCACATCCTCCCTCTCCTCCTCACACCAATTTGAGCATTCAAACTCGTCCAAACCCTGCCAAAATCTCTTCTCCACTTACCTATTATCATCCTAGAGGTTCTGGTCTTCTTCAAAGACCATCCTTAGTTATTTAAGTGGAGGTTAAGAAAAGGTGCGTCAAAAAGTGGTAATATCCATTACCGATCTTTTTCAATTTCTTTCTTCTTCAACTTCTTCTTATTTAGTTGTTTCATGATAAAGTAATAACATCAGTATTTCTTATATACTGATATGTTATTATAAATATGAAACAACTCTAATTAACCTTTTATCCATCCTACGGAAAAAGGAAATCACCGCGCGTGCGTACGTACGGAATACCGTCTCCACGCCATGGTGTAATCTATTTTCTGCCACCACCTTAATTGGATGGGTATAATGGTGTAATGAGTAACTATATATGATTATTATAAAGTTATATTTATACTGAAATATTATACATACACTTCAACACAAGTTCACAATCATGAGAACGATATCATCGCTCGTGCGTACGTACGGACTACCGTCTCCACGACGCGATGAGATTCATTCTCCACATTAACCATTGACGAATGATTATAAAGTATATATAATGAATAATAATGAAATATATGACATGTTAAATCTACTGGGTTTATGTGTATATATATATTTATGTCATCTACTTACTTCTATTCAAGACAATATGGAAAGGAAAACAGCGTTCATGCGTACGTACGGACTAACGTCTCCATGAACGGTGTGTTTCATTTCATTTATCTATATTATATATATATATATATATACTGAATATATATGATATATAAATCATGTTTTATATTCTGGAAGTATGTAAATCATGATATAATTAATAATAATGTCAAGAACAACAAGTCTAAACACCTACGATAAATGAAACGATTTTACCCAAAACGCTTCTTTAACATGGAATTTACAAAATAACGGGTAATATAAAGTCATAAGTGAACCATATATGATATAATAACAATGAATATGATTCTGTAATAAGTTAATGACATTATTTAAATCATTATACAGGAGGTTCGGATACGTACAAAGTGTATCAGACATAAGGTAAGGGAAATATCACAATCTCATTTTTATCAGAGATTGTTTATACTTTGGAATTTACTGGGGTGTATTTTATCATCCACATCCATGTTTCCTCAATATGTAATATTTATATCCTTCTACAATATTTTATATCCAATTTTACCCTTTGGTGAGTTTTTAGTAAAAGATATGAAAGGAATCTTTTGTCATTTTTCGTACGAGGTACTTTTTGACTTTTCCGACAAAAGTACGAGAAGAATGTTTTCTTTTAACTTATACGGAATGAATGGATTTTTAAAACATTATTTCCAAGAATCTTCCCTTACAAGTTTTCAAGTTTATTTTTAATCAACTTCTTTTAGTTATAATTTTATAACATGTTAAGAAAGGAAAAGTGTTTTTGAAGTTGAAAGGATATTTTCCTCAAGAATGGAGTTCAAGTGTTTTATCAAAATTATTTTCCATATAAGATAATAAAGGGTTCTATTTCTATCCCTATTACTACATTTATTTGATTATGTTGTGATGGAATTATTTTTATGAATTCCTTTATCTTATATGAATTGTTTTATGATGTCACGATGATTAAGATTCCCATTTTTATTACATGGGTTATGCAATGATGTATGATTTAAGATTTTGTGGCACACATAAGAATGGTATCATTATGAGATGGGTGGGACCTATATCTCCCTCCAATGCATTGGGTAAAGATTTTATATCTCATGAGATAGACATGGCTGGAACAGTAGGTTATACTGGTTCAGTGAAATAGGACTGAAACGAGGAATGAACTCGGTTCAGAAATGGACATTGTCCACTAAGATAGTCTTGGAAATGAGTCTTGACTAACAAGATATGATTCTCTATGATTATGTGTGTATGACACAAAGTTTCATGTTTTGTGTTATGATTATTGGGATTCCATTTCACTACAATGATTTATCCCATGTTATAAAATTATGATCTCTTTTGCAGGTTAAGTTTTCCAAAAGATATGTTCTTATGAATATGAAGTGATTGATATTTCTTTTGTTTACCCTTACTGAGCATTTGAGATCACCCTTTTATGTTTTCTTTTCCCCAGGATATAAAGAAAGGTTTTAGGTAAAAAAAGTAATATCTTTATGGGAGATGTTGAAGATCTTTCACCACGATTAGAAGATTATATTCCGAGTTTCCAAAGACACTAAACTATTACGATCCTTGTGTGTGTGTTTTTGTTATATACTAAGTATTCCGCAAAAGTAATGTAATTTCCTTGTACGTCAAGATTCGGGTCTCTATAGTTGGTATCAGAGGGAGGTTTAGTCAACCTTTGGAAACTGGGATGCGAAAACGTTAGTGAGATCCCTACAGATATTTCTAAGGTATGTCTTGGGATGTCTCTAAGGATAAGTATACGTATAGGATACAGTCCTAGAACTACGGTAACGATCATAGAATTTAACCTAATATGTTTGATATTGAGGATACTCCCCCTTTATTATGTTGTTTTCCCTAGCATGATTTTTGCCTCTCACACTATTCTTTTTGGGTTTTAGACGATGGCTGGAACCTGAAGGAACCGTGTTGATCAATGCAATGGACAATGCAATGATTGTCCTCCTGAACAAACAAATGTTATGGGAGATGGAGTGCAAAATATTATTGTTATACTTACACAAGCTATGAATCATTCTGGACTTCCAGATGAGCAGATAAGGGAACAATATTCTATTGAGTCCTTCATGAGGCAACGTCCACCTTCTTTCAGTGGGTCTTCTGATCCACTTGTTGCTGAACAATGGATTAGTACTACTGAAAAGATATTTTCAGTTCTTCAATGTTCTGAACATGATAAAGTCATCTTAGCAGTATATCGTTTGGAAGGTGAAGCTGATCAATGGTGGAATCTTATCAAGAATACGAGGCAAATAGATGAAATTGAGTCCATGGATTGGGACGAGTTTAAGAACTTATTTTTCAATAAGTACTTACCTCGTATTCTTCAAACAAAGATGGAGAAGGATTTTCTTGAACTAAAGAAAAAGTATGATGAATCTGTTGGTATATACGAAGTGAATTTTACAAGGCTTGCAAGGTATGCATCTGGATTTATCATCCAACCTGAAAGTAAAGTTGATCGATTCTTCAGTGGCTTAAAACCAAATCTTCGAAGGGCATTAGCTATAAGAGACTTCAGTAGCTATGAAGAAATTGTACGTTGTGCTATCAAGGTAGAAATGGAAGTTGGTGTTACTTATCCATCTCATAGTTTTGACAAGAAATGAAAGATGGAGTTCAAGGAGAAATCTCAGAATAATGGTGAAAAGAAGATGAATGTTTCCTTATGCTCAAAGTGTGGAAAGAAGCATGGTGGATATTGTCTTAAAGGGACAAGTAAATGTTTCAAATGTGGAAAGGAAGGTCATCGGTCATTTGAATTCTGCAATTATGGGAAGAAGATTCCTAATGATGAAAACAAAGGAAGGGATACATAGAATGAACCTACTACACTTCAATGCTTCAAGTGCAAGGAAATGGGGCATTATGCTAAAAAATTCCCTAATCCAAGGGTTAGTGATGATCGACGTGAGCAACCACTTAAGGAAAAGGAAAAAGGGAAGTCACATGTGATCACCATTGGTGATGTTGAATATGATAATGATGTGATGGAATTATTAAGTGTTTATGTAATGGGATTCCAGAATAATGTTGTATATAGTATCGTGGAATATTGGAATATTTATGTTTTGGTCTATTGTGGTTTTCAGTAATTTTATGGAATCGGTAACCATGAAAAGTGATTGAAATATTTTTGGAAAGCAGATGATATGCATATAATGAAGGGATAAAGAGAATCTAATATGTTTGATAGTATTCATGAGCTCTTGATTGATATAAGGACTAAGTGATATCATGGTTTGAGGATATAGAATTTTGAGGATTTTGGTATGTGGAAAGTGTTAACTTTTAACAGCATTCATGTTTTCGCTAAGGTTCAATGGATATTCATTCTTCAAGATAATACATGATTAAGGTATTCACATATTTGTAATTTCACCAAAAAGATATATCTTATGATATATGGGGGATAAATGATGGCATTCACGTGATCATTTTCTTTATACTATGAGCTTGGACCGAAGTATTTTAGATAAGCCTAAAGATTGGAATGGATTATGTTGGACATAAGTTAGTATTTTTTAAGGATAAAACTTTTTTGATATTTTTGATGGGATTTTATAGTAATATAGCTTTAGAAAAAGGAAAACCTGTAGGACGGGCGATAGCCCATCGCGTCGGACAAGGTTGTGGGAATTGAACACACAACCGAAGTGCGACTGGCCTTTATCGCCTACCACTGGCCTACAAGAAGTCCATGTTTAGTAGAAACTAGTTTTATTATATTAAGCAGTATGATATATGAAGTATAAGTCCATTTTAGGAACCATATATGATTAATCTCACTATAGATGGACTTATGTATTTTTTGATAACTTTTCTAACCTTTTGTTTGAGACAGATAGAATGACCCATCATTCTATCACATGATCTACTAACACATCACGAATGACAAATTCAACTTCATTTCATTAAGAGATGAAGTGGAAATTGTCCAAAGAACGACAAATGGTGATACTATACCAAAATCACGAAAGTATTTCTTCTAATTCCAATTTCATCAACTTTAGGGAAATGATCTTGAAAACCAAAAATGTTGTCCTAGTGCTCTTATATCTGATGAATCAGATGGTACCTTATATCGTCACAAATTTATGTCTTTTCGATTTCTGGCTTTTCCATAGCGATGTTCTCTACCACTCTCCATCAGAACATGATGGTTAGATTTCTCTTCCATATCCATATTTTCACCTATGTGGAAACCCAGTGATTAGTTTATTTGGGTAACCGTTACGTTTCATAATTTTGTTTTTAAATATTGGTTTTGGTATTCCTTTTTACGATGTGGGTTTCTATGAAAGAAACTTTCGAATAGTAAACCATTTATAACCGCGACAAATTTCGAAGGTGAAATTCATTTTAAGGGGGTAGAATGTAACAGCCCGAGATTTTATGAAAAATATTCTTTTTAATTTCATTAATGTCTGGTGTTGTACGCTGCACCTAAAGGAGCTTGCACAACACACATCCTTGACTTACCTTGTATTACACGCAATCACTACCTTCCTCGATAGCGTGTGTAGTACGCAATAATGAGTTTCACTAAACAACAATATGCTATTAAAATATTATTAAAACTAGCCATGATGAATAGTAATAACCACTTTTTGAAATTTTGTAAATTTTATTTTTCAAAATGGAATTCATTTTTTGATTCGTAATATCGAAATTAGGTTAGGGTGAAATTTTGGTACTTTTTGGATAACTTTCATTTTCTGATGAATAGTGAAAATTACTAAATTTTAATTAAAAACAAGCTTTTTAATTGAAATAATTAATAGTGATAAATTATTAATTTGAGTGGTTTTAAAGTATATTTAGAATATATTTTTACAATTTAATACAATTTTGTTCATTGGATGTAATTTCACAATTAAACCAGACATAAACAAGTGTCAATCTTTTGATAGTTATTATCTCTTAAGAACACGCTATTTGTTTTGACGACAGGAATTAATTTTTAAATTAATTAATGCAACTTATATGTTTTGAATTTAGTAAAATAGACATCAATTTTGAGTTCATAATATCAAATATAGCTTAGGCCTAATTTTTGGTATTTTTCTGGAAACTTTCTTTTTTTGATGAATAGTGAAACCACTAAGTGGTAGTTAAGAAAAATGAATTTTTCATAAAACTTAATTTTACCGCTTCTGTGAGTGTAATTTCAAAAATCTGAGAGACAAGGTTGATTTCAGTAAGTAAAATTTGGTTCAATGAGATGAAAATAATTTTTGGTGAATAGTAACTTTTTACTTTTTTTTACCACGGTTAAAAGTAAATAGGGTAATTAAGGGTAAAAATGATATTATTATTACCCTAAAACATGTCCTAATTCTATTGGATAAGTGTAATTCGACCGAAAACAACCTTAGGAATAAAATATGACCATTTAGGCCCACTTGGATTAGATGAGGACATTTATTATTAATTTATTTAAAGAAGTGTTAAAATAGTTAAAATCAAAGTTTAATAAGTAAATCATTTTTAATATAGGGTTATACATAAGATAAATTCTTCTATAAATATTCTTTAGAAATCTAAAAATATTTCCTACATAATGGTATTTTATTTGTAATTTTTAGACATTAAATAATTTAATGATGCAGTAATTATCTTATTAATGAAATATTGACATAATTGATGTTATAAATACCCAAATAAATGTAATTTCAGACTTTTTCTGAAATCAACTAATTTTCTAGGTTAATATGACATATTATTATTGATTTAATTTACTTTTTTCGAACTAATAATTCTGTTATGATTTTCACAAAAATCAATTACAAAATAGTGTCAAAATTGACATAAAATAGTTTTTAAAAAAAATATTATATTATTAATTGTTATTTTATTACTAAAAATCTAAGGTTCAGCCAAATGAATTAGATAAGGT
The DNA here is from genome assembly GCA_963277665.1 of Viscum album. NCBI lineage: Eukaryota > Viridiplantae > Streptophyta > Magnoliopsida > Santalales > Viscaceae > Viscum > Viscum album. The sequence goes on along the minus strand of OY728121.1, from coordinate 1,626,056,312 downwards.
TATATATATTAATAATAAACAACTTGGGGTTTGTTTGGCTTCTTATAGTAATTTTATTAACCTTATAGTATAAGAACACAAGAAGACACGGTAAAAGTAAAATTATTTTACTTAATGTTAAATCTAAATGATATGGTTAAAATAGGAACCTAAACTTGTCTAAATTCTATTGGATGAGAGTATTTCGACCCATCCCCACCTTATCTTATAAATGAATCAATTTGGAGCTATTTAAAACTGAATTTGACTTTATAATAAAATAATAGTTTTAGTTATTCCAAAGGTGCCCCTCTCCTCCCTTATAAAAGGGAACATCCTCCCTCTCCTCCTCACACCAATTTGAGCTTTCAAGCTCGGACAACCCCTGCCAAAATCTCTTCTCCACTTCCCTAGTATCATCCTAGAGGTCCTGGTCTTCTTCAAAGACCATCCTTAGTTCTTTAAGTGGAGGTTAAGAAAAGGCGCGTCAAAAAGAGGTAATATCCATTACCGATCTTTTTCAATTTCTTTCTTCTTCAACTTCTTCTTATTTAGTTGTTTCATGATAAAGTAATAACATCATTATTTATTATATACTGATATGTTATTATAAATATGAAACAACTATAATTAACCTTCTATCCATCCTACGTAAAAAGGAAATCACCGCGCGTGCGTACGTACGAAATACCGTCTCCACGCCGTGGTGTAATCTATTTTCTGCCACCACCTTAATTGGATGGGTATAATGGTGTAATGAGTAACTATATATGATTATTATAAAGTGATATTGATACTGAAATAGTATACATACACTTCAACAAAAGTTCACGATCATGAGAACGATATCATCGCTCGTGCGTACGTACGGACTACCGTCTCCACGACGCGATGAGATTCATTCTCCACATTAACCATTGATGAATGATTATAAATTATATATAATGAATAATAATGAAATATATGACATGTTAAATCTACTGGATTTATGTATATATATATATGTATGTCATCTACTTACTTCCATTCAAGACAATAAGGAAAGGAAAACAGCGTTCATGCGTACGTACGGACTACCGTCTCCATGAACGGTGTGTATCATTTCATTTATATATCTATTATATATATATATACTGAATATATATGATATATAAATCATGTTTTATATTCTGGAAGTAATTAAATCATGATATAAGTAATAATAATGTCAAGAACAACAAGTCCAAACACCTACGATAAATGAAACGATTTTACCCAAAACGCTTCTTTAACATGGAATTTACAAAAGAACGGGTAATATAAAGTCATAAGTGAACCATATATGAGATCATAACAATGAATATGATTCTGTAATAAGTTAATGACATTATTTAAATCATTATACATGAGGTTCGGATACGTACAAAGCATATCGGACATAAGGTAAGGGAAATATCACAATCTCATTTTTATCTGAGATTGTTTATACTTTGGAATTTACTGGGCTGTATTTTATCATCCACATACATGTTTCCTCAATATGTAATATTTATATCCTTATACAATAGTTTATATCCAATTTTTCCCTTTGGTGAGTTTTTAGTAAAAGATATGAAAGGAATCTTTTGTCGTTTTTCATACGAGGTACTTTTTGACTTTTCCGACAAAAGTACGAGAAGAATGTTTTATTTTAACTTATACGGAATGAATGGATTTTTAAAAAATTATTTCCAAGAATCTTACCTTACAAGTTTTCAAGTTTATTTTTAATCGACTTGTTTTAGTTAGAATTTTATAACATGTTAAGAAAGGAAAAGTGTTTTTGAATTTGAAAGGATATTTTCCTCAAGAATGGAGTTCAAGTGTTTTATCAAAATTATTTTCCATCTAAGATAATAAAGGGTTATGTTTATATCCCTACTATTATTACATTGATTTGATTATGTTGTGATGGAATTATTTTTATGAATTCCTTTATCTTATATGAATTGTTTTATGATGTCATGATGTTTAAGATTCCCATTTTTATTACATGGGTTATGCAATGATGTATGATTTAAGATTTTGTGGCACACATAAGAATGGTATCATTATGAGATGGGTGGGACCTATATATCCCTCCAATGCATTGGGTAAAGATTTTATATCTCATGAGATAGACATGGCTGGAACGGTAGGTTATACCGGTTCAGTGAAACAGGACTGAAACGAGGAGTGAACTCGGTTCAGAAATGGACTTTGTCCACTAAGATAGTCTTGGAAATGAGTCTTGACTAACAAGATATGATTCTCTATGATTATGTGTGTATGCCACAAAGTTTCATGTCTTATGTTATGATTATTGGGATTCCATTTCACTATAATGATTTATCCCATGTTATGAAATTATGATCTCTTTTGAAGGTTAAGATTTCCAAAAGATATGTTCTTATGAATATGACGTGATTGATATTTATTTTGTTTACCATTACTGAGCATTTGAGATCACCCTTTTATGTTTTCTTTTCCACAGGATATAAAGAAAGGTTTTAGGTAAAAAAAAGGAAGATCTTTATGGGATATGTTGAAGATCTTTCACCACGATTAGAATATTATATTCCGAGTTTCCAAAAACACTAAACTATTACGATCCTTGTGTGTGTGTTTTTGTTATGTACTAAGTATTCCGCAAAAGTAATGTAATGTCCATGTGCATCAAGATTTGGGTCTCTACAAACCTCTCAAGTTTTAAAAAACTATAACTTGATATTACCATGAAACACTCAAATAAAAACATTTCCACTCATAAAAAAATATAGGTCCTTATTGAAATAAGAATAATCACGGATGCCATTTTTCATGTACTTACCTAGGTTATCCATATGAATGTTGTCGAAACTGGCCCACCACCATAGCAAAGAGAATTATTTTTCTCCATGGGTAGTAAAATAGTTAATAGTAATCATAGGTACACACTTTGAAGTAGTTTTTCCTTATTATAAGAGGAAAAATAAAATTATAAAAAAATAAAAAACTGAAATGACTCATTAGTATATCAGAAATCCATACTAAATTAGATACGAAGAAATTAACTATAAATTATTAAAGAAAATTAAACAAAGAATAATTATACTCACTGTAACACCCGAGATTTTTATAAGAAATATTTTGTTTTTATGTTATATACATCATCAAAAAAATATTTCACTACACACAACACTAGCTTGGCTTGCTTTACACGCAATCGTGACCTTCCTCGATAGCTTGTGTTGTACGCAATACCAAGTTTCACTAAACAATGATAAGTTATTTAAACTAGCCGTTATGAATAGTAATACCAACTTTTTGAAATTTTATTTTTCAAAATGGACTTGATTTTTTGATTCGGATTATCGAAATTATCCTAGGGTTAAATTTTGGTATTTTTCTGAAAACTTTCAATTTCTGATGAATAGTGAAAACACTTGGTCACTATTTAAAAACCGAATTTTTATTTAAATAATTATTTATTTTATTTAAGCTTATTTTATGCGAAAATTGATACATAATACCTATATAAGTTCAAAGTAATTCATGTGTATCATTTTGAAATAATTTTAGATATATAAAAATTTTATTGAACTTTTCACCGTCTTTTACCCACCTCTTAGAAGAGTTTGAAAATTTACATAAAACATAATTTTACCGCTTCTGTTAGTGGAATTTCAAAAATCTAAGAGACACAGTTAACATAAAGGAGTAAAATGTGGTTCAATAAGATAAAAATAATTTTTGGTGAATAGTAACTTTTTACTTTTATTTACCACGGTTAAAAGTAAATAGGGTAATTAAGGGTAAAAATGGTATTATTATTACCCTATCACATGTCCTAATTATATTGGATAAGTTTAATTCGACCAAAAACAACCTTAGGAATAAAATATGACCATTTAGGTCCACTTGTATTACATTAGGACATTTATTATTATTTTATTTAAAGAATAGTTAAAATGGTCAAAATCAAAGTTTAATAACTGAAACATTTTTAATATAGGGATATAAATAAGATAAATTAGACTATAAATATTCATTAGAAATCTAAAAATATTTCCTACATAATGGTATTTTATTTATAATTTTTATACATTAAGTAATTTAATTTATTTATGACGCAATGATGATGTAGTAATTACCTTATTAACGAAATATTAACATAACTGATGTTATAAATACCCAAATAAATGTAATTTGAGACTTTTTATGAATTACACTAATTATATAGGTTAATATGACATATTATAATTTATTTAATTAACTTTTTTTGAACTAATCATGTTGTTATGATTTTCACAAAAATCAATTACCAAATAGTGTCAAAATTGAAATAAAATAGTTTTTAAAACAAATATTATATTATTAATTGTTATTTTATTCCTAAAAATCTAATATTCAGCCAAATTACTTAGATAAAGTTATATATATTAATAATTAATAACTTGGGGTTATTTTGTCTTGTTATAGTAAGTTTATTAACCATATAATGTAAGAAAACAAGAAGACAGGATAAAAGTTAAATTATTTAACTTAGAGTTAAATCTAAATGATAAGGTTAAAATAGTAACCTAAACTTGTCCAAATTATATTGGATGAGAGGATTTCGACCCATCTCCACCTTATCTTCGAAATAAATCAATTTTTAACTATTAAAAACCGAATATGACTTTATAATAAAATAATATTTTTAGAATTTTCAAAGGTACCCCTCCCCTCCCTTATAAAAGAGCACCTCCTCCCTCTCCTCCTCACACCACTTTGAGCCATAAAGCTCGGCCAACCCCTGAAAATTTCTCTTCTAAACTTCCCTAGTAATATTATAGAGGTCCTGGTCTTCTTCAAAGACCAATTTTAGTGCCCTTAGAGGAGGTTTCAAAGAGGCGTGTCGAAGAAGAGGTAATATCCGTTACCGATTCTTTCAAATTTATTTCTTCTTCTACTTCTTCTTCTTTATTTGTTTCATTATGAAGTAATAACATAGGTATCGCTCATATACTGATATGTTATTATAAATATGAAACAATACTATTTCACCTTCTCTCCATCCTACGAAAAATGAAATCACCGCGTGTGCGTACGTACGGAATACCATCTCCACGCCGTGGTGTAATCTGTTTTCCTCCACCACCTTACTTGGATGGGTATAATGGTGTAAATAATAAAAATATATAATTATTTTAAAGTGATATTGATTCCTAAATAGTATACATACACTCCAATACAATTCCACGATCATGGTAACGATATCATCACACGTGCGTACATACGTAATACCGTCTCCACGATGTGATGTGACTCGTTATACATGATCTTCATTGCATAATGATTATATAAATGAATTAAATGAATAAATATGATATATATTGAACTAATACCATTCTGGAAATGAGGTATCTATAACCTAAAAAGGAATAATAAGAATTTATTCTACAAAACAGGCATAAGAACAAAAAACAATAAACACCTGAATAACCAGTAACAATGAAATATTACTAATAAGAAACTATGAATCTAATAATATGACAATATATGATATCATAAAAATGGGTATGATTCTGGAATAATCCAATGACATTATTTAAATCATTATACAGGAGGTTCGGACACGTACGAAGCAAATCGGGCCTAAGGTAAGGGAAAATCTCACAATCTCATTTTTATCCGAGATTGTTTATACTTTGGTATTTACTGGGGTGTATTTATCATCCACATCCATGTTTCCTCAATATGTAATATTATTTCTATCCTCCTATAGTTGTTTAAATCAAATTTTACCCATTGGTGAGTTTTTTGTAAAAGATATGAAAGAAATCTTTTGTCGTTTTTAGTACGAGATACTTTTTGACTTCTTCGTCCAAAGTATGAGAAGAATGTTTTTTAACTTATACAGCATGAATGTATTTTTATGATTTCATAGAAAATTATTTCCATGAAGCTTCCTTTAAAAGTTTTCAAGTTTATTTTTAATCAACTTCTTTTAGTTTAAAATTGTATGACATGTTAAGAAAGGAAAAATGTTTTTTTGAAGTAGAAAAGATATTTTCCTCAAGAAAGGAGTTCAAGTGTTTTATCAAAATTATTTTCCATATAAGATAATATAGGTTTCTGTTTCTATCCCTATTTTTATGTTTCTTTGATTATGCTATGATGGAATTAATTTTATGATGTCCTTTTATCTTATTTGAATTATGTTATGATTGAATGATGTTTAAGAATCCCATTTTTATTACATGGGTTATGCTATGATTTATGATTTTGTAGAACACATAAGAATGGTTTCATTATGAGATGGGTGGGACCAATATCTCCTTCCAATGAATTGGGTAAAGATTTATATCTCATGAGATAGACATGGCTGGAATGGTAGGTTAATCTAGTTCAATGAAACAGGACGGAAACGAGGAGTGAACTCGGTTCAAAAATGGAATTTTTCCACTAAGATAGTCGTGGAAATGAGTCTTGACTAATAATAAATGATTCTCTATGATTATGTGTGTATTCCACAAAGTTTCATGTTTTAAGTTATGATTATTTGGATTACATTTCACTATTATGATTGATCCCATGTCATGATATTATGATATCTTTTTCAGGATAAGATTTTCAAAATGTTACGTTCTTAAGAATATGATATGATTGATATTTATTTTGTTTACCCTTACTGAGCATTTGATCTCACCTTTTTGTATGTTTTCTTTTCCCCAGGTTTGGAAGAAGGGTATTGAGTAGAATATGTCAAAAGGGACTCTAGATATGATGAAATAAATGGGAGACAACGTAGATGATTTATGAACCAGTTGTTTATGTTTCCTAGTTTCTAAAGACATCATACCTATACGGTCCTTTCATGGTTTTGTAATATGTTGTAATAAGTGTGCTTAAATTTTGAAGTAATAATAATGTATGTAAAGAATGGGTCATTATAGTTGGTATCAGAGGAAAGGTATAGTCGACCTTTGGAAACTAGGATGTGAAAACCTTAGTAAGAACCCTAGGGATATATCTAAGCATAGAACACAATATTAGTGTTTTAGAAATGGCCATGAATAACCTAAGATAAGACCTTAACTGTAAAATTTTATTCTTGACTATGTATTTTTCATATTATAATTAGTATTGGTCACACTATTCTTCTGGGTTTTAGTCAATGCCTGGAACTTGAAGGAACCGTGTTAATGAGGAATGTGATGGGCAATGCAATGATTGTCCCCCTGAGCAACCAAATGTTATGGGAGCTAGAATGAAAAATCATGTAGCCATGCTCACACAACTCTCTCAAGATATGAATCATGCAGTGCTTCCAAACGAGAAAATGAAGGAGAAACATTCTATTGAATCCTTCAGAAGGTAGCGCCCACCCTCATTCAGCAAGTCTACTGATCCATTAGTTGCTGAACAATGGATCAGTACTACTGAAAATATATTTTTAGTTCTTCAATGTTCTGAACATGACAAATTCATCTTAGTAGTGTATCATTTGGAAGGTGATGTTGATCAATGGTGAAATCTTATCAAGAATATAAGGCAAAGAGATGAAATTGAGTCAATGGAATGGGATGAGTTCAAGAACTTATTTTGCAATAAGTACTTCCCTCGTATTCTTCGAACAAAGATGGGGAAGGAGTTTCTTGAACTGAAGCAAAAGGATGATGAATCTGTTGGTACCTACGAAGAAAATTTTACAAGACGTGCAAGGTATGCTTCTGGGATTATTATCCAACCTGAGAGTAAGATTGATCGATTCTTTAGTGGCTTAAAACCAAGTCTTCGAAGGGAGTTATCCATAAGGGACTTCAATAGCTATGAGGAAATTGTTCGATGTGCTCTCAAGGTTGAGATGGAGATTGGAGTAACCCATCAGTCATATGGGTTTGATAAGAAGAGGAAAATTGAATTCAAAAAAATATATAAAGACCACACTGAAAAGAAGATGAGTTTTCCCTTATTCTCAAAGTGTGAAAAAAAACATGGAGGGAGTTCTCTTAAAGGGACAAGTAAATGTTTCAAATATAGAAAGGAAGGTCATTGGGCATTTGAATGCCGCAATGATTGGAAGAATATGTCTAATGATGAGAACAAAGAAATGGATACACATATTGCACCTCCTACACTTCAATGTTACAAGTGCAAAGAAATGGGGCATTATGCCAATCAATTCCCTAATCCATGGGTTGTTGATGATGATCAATATCAACAAACTCTTAAGGATAAAGACAAAGGAAAGTCACATGCAATTTCTATCGGCGATGTGGAGTATGATAACGAAGTGGTGAAAGGTACACTTACCATCCAAACTATAGTAGCAAATGTTTTATTTGATTCTGGATCCACCCACTCTTTTATTTCTGAAGAATTTTATAAGGGTATCGTCATATTACCTCAACAATTAGATGTTGAGTTAGCTATGACAATGCCTAATGGCACAATAGTTGCATCAAAAGTTTAAAATTCTTCTCCGATTGAATTTTGTGGGAAAGTGCTTCCTGCAAATATTGTGATCCTTACTATAGTGGAATTTGATGTGATTCTTGGCATGGATTGGATTTCTTTATATGGAGCTCATATCAATTGCCCAAGAAGGGAAGCCACATTTCATATTCCAGATCAATCTATGATCGTCTATCGATGCAAGGATGAACGTAACCATCCAGTGGAAATTTCTTCCATCTTATGGGTCTTGATTCCACTAAATGAGGGTTATTTATCTCAAATGGTTGGTCAGAAACCCACGATTAAGAATATTCCCATTGTACGGGAGTTTGATGATGTCTTTCTGGAGGAATTTATAGGTCTTCCACCAAATCTTGAAGTTGAATTTTCAATAGAACTCATATTGGGTGCTATGCCCATTTCAAAGACACCTTATAGAATGTCCCCAATTGAGTTGCAGGAATTGAAGAAGCAACTCCAAGAGAATCTTGACAGGGGATTCATACTCCCTAGTGCGTCACCTTGGGGAGCACCGGTTTTATTTTTTAAAAAGAAAGACGGATCAATGAGAATATTTATTGATTATCAAGAACTTAACAAGATTACTATCAATAACAAATATCCTCTCCCACGCATTGATGACTTATTTGACCAACTACGCGGAGCTCAATAATTTTCCAAGATTGATCTTCGTTCAGGGTATCATCAATTAAGGGTCAAAAGGGAGGATATACCAAATACGACTTTCCATACAAGGTATGGACACTATGAATTTATAGTGATGACATTTGGTCTTACTAATTCCCCTACTATCTTCATGGATCTAATGAATAGAGTCTTTAGAGACTATCTAGATCAGTTTGTGGTAGTCTTTATAGACGATATTCTTGTCTATTCAAAGAGTAAGGGAGAACATGAAGATCACTTGAGAATTGTATTGAAGACCCTAAGAAAGGCTCGGATTTATTCCAAATTTACCAAGTGTGAATTTTGGATTCAAAAAGTTTCATTTTTGGGTCACATAATCTCAAAAGAGGGGATATATGTGGATCTAGCAAAAACAGAGGTTATTGAAAGATGGTCAAGACCAACAATAGTAACTGAGATCTGAAGTTTTCTTGGTTTGTATGGATATTATCGACGTTTTGTTAAAGATTTTTCACGATTAGCTAATCCACTCACCAGGTTGACTCGAAAAGGAGTTAAGTTTGTTTGGACAGAGGAGTGTGAAGAGAATTTCAAGGAGTTGAAAAGAAGGTTATCCAGTGCAATTATGCTCACACTTCCTTGTAGTGGAGAAAGGTTTGTGATCTACAGTGATGCATTCAAGAAGGGATTGGTCTGTGTTCTCTTGCAAAATGATATGGTGATAGATTATTCCTCACGACAGTTGAAAATCCATGATAAAAATTACCCAACACATGATTTGGCGTTAGCTGCGGTAATTTTTCATTAAAAATATTGAGGCGTTATCTTTATGGTGAAAGGTGTGATATTTATACTGATCATAAAAGTTTAAAGTATATTTTCACACAAAAGGAGATGAATATTCGTCAAATAAGATGGTTGGAGCTGATTAAGGATTACGACTTCTCAATTCATTACCACCCTGGGAAAGCAAACAATGTGGCAGATGCATTAAGTGGACAAGACCATGCTAGCTTATCCATGATGAGGATCACAAAATATCCAATATTTATGGATTTACAAAGGATGGATCTTGGAATTATAATGGAAGGGGAAAAATCTTATCTTTCTCAAATGAATGTTCAACCATCTATACATGTGAAGATTAAAGAGGCATAGAAAGAAGATGTTGAGTTACAAAATAAGGTGAGAAATGTTCCTGAATTCAACATTGATTGTGATGGGATAATAAAGTTCAGAAATCGGGTTTGTGTTCCTCCCATCCCAGAATTAAATAAGGAGCTGCTGGATGAGGCTCATAGTTCTTCATTCTCTAATCATCCTGGAAGCATGATGATGTATAGGGACCTGAAAGAGTACTTCTGGTGGGATGGCATAAAAAGAGATGTTGATGAATATGTCTCTCGATGCTTGTTTTGTCAACAAGTTAAAGCTGAGAGAAAGAAGTCTAAAGGGATGTTACAACCATTACCCATACCCGAATGGAAATGGGAAAACATCACTATGGACTTTGTCACCGGACTTCCTAAAACATCCAAAGGAAATAATTCTATATGGTTCATAGTTGATCGTCTTACAAAGTCGGCACACTTCATTACTATTAGAGAAGATTTCTCTCTGAAGCAGCTTTCCAGGATATATGTAAAGGAAGTGGTAAGATTGCATGGAGTACCACTTTCCATAAAATCTGATCAGCATCCGAGGTTTACCTTGAAGTTCTAGCGAAGTATTTATCATAATCTAGATACAGTGTTGAGTTTCATCAGTGCTTATCATCCTCAGACAGACAGACAGTCTGAGAGGACAATTCAAACTCTAGAAGATATGTTGAGAGCTTGCTCTATGGATTTCAAAGGAGGTTGGGATCAACACCTGCCTTTGGTGTAATTTTCTTATAATAATATCTTTCACTCTAGTATTCAGATGGCGCATTATGAAGCTCTCTATGGAAAGAAATTCTGAACTCCAACTTATTGGGGTGAAGTTGGGGAAAGAAATCTATTAGGACCTGATCCTGTTGATGAGAGGGCAGAAAAGGTCTGATCTATTCAACAACACATAAAAGCAGCTCAGAGTCGACAAAAAAGTTATTCCAACAATCGAAGAAAAGACCTAGAGTTTGAAGTGGGTGAAAAAGTGTTCTTATGAATATATCCTTGGAAGAGAGTAATGAGATTTGGAAAGAAGGGAAAGATGAGCCCTAGGTATATCGGTCCTTTTCAAATACTGGATCATGATTGGAAGGTAGCTTACCGATTGGTGCTTCCACCGAATCTCTCTCAAGTTCATGATGTGTTCCATGTATCTCTCCTGAGAAAGTACATACCCAATCCATCACATGTACTCAACTCAGAAGTTGTACCGCTAGAGCAAGATCTTTCTTATAAAGAACGGCTGAAAGAGATTCTGGATCATAATGAAAAAGTTCTACGAAACAATACCACTCGCTTTGTGAAATATTTATGGAGGAACCACCAATTAGAAGAAGCTACATGAGAGCTTGATGAAATGATGAGGGAAAGGTATCCTCATATGTTTGTTAAAAAGTGATGAATTTCAAGGGAAAATTCATTATAAGGGGGTAGAATGTAACACCCGAGATTTTTATCAGAAATATTTTGTTTTTATATTATATACATCATCAAAGGAATATTTTACTACACACAAAACTAGCTTGGTTTGCTTTACACGCAATCGCGACCTTCCTCGATAGCTTGCATTGTACGCAATACTGAGTTTCACTAAACAACGATATGTTATTTAAACTAGCTGTTATGAATAGTAATACCCACTTTTTGAAATTTTATTTTTCAAAGTAGAATTAATTTTTTTATTTGGAATATCGAAATTAGCCTAGGGTGAAATTTTGGTATTTTTCTGAAAACTTTCAATTTTTGATGAATAGTGAAAACACTAGGTTACTATTTAAAAACCAACTTTTTATTTAAATAATTATTTATTTTATTTCAATTTATTTTATGTTAAAATTGATATATAATACCTATATAAGTTCAAAGTAATTCATTTGAGTCATTTTATAATAATTTTAGATATATAAAAAATTTATTGAACTTTTCACCGTCTTTTACCCACCTCCTAGGAGAGTTTGAAAATTTAAATAAAACATAATTTTACCACTTCTATTAGTGGAATTTCAAAAATCTGAGAGACACGGTTAACATCAAGGAGTAAAATTTGGTTCAATAAGATAAAAATAATTTTTGGTGAATCCTAACGTTTTACTTTTCTTTACCAGAGTTAAAAGTAAATAGGGTAATTAAGGGTAAAAATGGTATTATTATTACCCTAAAATATGTAATAATTCTATTGGATAAGTTTATTTCGACCCAAAACAACCTTATGAATAAAATATGACCATTTAGGTCCACATGGATTAGATTAGGACAATTATTATTATTTTATTTAAAGAATAGTTAAAATAGTTAAATTCAAAGTTTAATAACTAAATTTTTTTTAATATAGGGTTATACAAAAGATAAATTAGACTATAAATATTCATTGGAAATATAAAATTATTTCCTACATAATGGTATTTTATTTATAATTTTTAGACATTAAATATGTTAATTTATTTATGACATAATGATGATGAAGTAATTACCTTATTATTGAAATATTAACATAATTGATGTTATAAATACCCAAATAAATGTAATTTGAGACTTTTTATTAATTACCATAATTTTATAGGTCAATATTACATATTATTATTGATCTAATTAACTTATTTAGAACTAATAATTCTGTTATGATTTTCACAAAAATCAATTACCAAATAGTGTCAAAATTGACATAAAATAATTTTTAAAACAAATATTATATTATTAATTGTTATTTTATTCCTAAAAATATATTATTTGGAAAAATGACTTAGATAAGGTTATATATATTAATAATTAACAACTTGGGGTTCTTTTGTCTTGTTATCATAAATTTATTAACCATATAATGTAAGAAAACAAGAAGACACAGTAAAAGTTAAATTATTTTACTTAGAGTTAAATCTAAATGATAAGTTTAAAATAGTAACCTAAAATTGTCCAAATTATATTGGATAAGAGGATTTCGACCCATCCCCACCTTATATTCTAAATAAATCAATTTGGATCTATTAAAAACCAAATATGACTTTATAATAAAATAATATTTTTAGTTTTTCCAAAGGTACCCCTCTCCTCCCTTATAAAAGGGCACCTCCTCCCTCTCCTCCTCACACCACTTTGAGCCATCAATCTCGGACAAACCCTACCAATTTATCTTCTACACTTACCTAGTAATATTATATAGGTCCTTTTATTCTTCAAATACCAATTTTAGTGCCCTAAGAGGATGTTTCAAAGAGGCGTGTCGAAGAAGAGGTAATATCTGTTACCGATTCTTAAAAATTTATTTCTTCTTCTACTTCTTCTTATTTAGTTGTTTAATTATGAAGTAATAACACAAGTATCACTAATATACTGATATGTTATTATAAATATGAAACAACTCTATTTCACCTTCTATCCATCCTACGGAAAATGAAATCACCGCGTGTGCGTACGTACGAAATACCGTCTCCACGCCATGGTGTAATCTGTTTTCCACTACCACCTTACTTAGATGGGTAAAATGGCGTAAATAATAACTATATATGATTATTGTAAAGTGATATTGATTCTTAAATAGTATACATACACTCCAGTACAATTCCATGATCATGGTAACAATATCATCGCTCGTGTGTACGTATGGAATACTGTCTCCACGATGTGATGCGACTCGTTCTACATGATCTTCATTTCATAATGATTATATAAATGAATTTAATGAATAAATATGATATATATTTCACTAATACAATTCTGTAAATGATATATCTATAACCTAAAACGAAGATTAATAATTTATTCTACAAAACACGCCTAAGAACAAAAGGAAATAAACACCCGAATAACAAGTAGTAATGAAATATTACTAATAAGAAGCTAAGAATCTAAGAATAAAACCATATATGATATCATAAAAATTGGTATGATTATGGAATAAGCCAATGACATTATTTAAATCATTATACAGGAGGTTCAGACACGTACGAAGCAAATTGGACCTAAGGTAAGGGAAAATATCACAATCTCATTTTTATCCGAGATTGTTTATAATTTGGTATTTACTGGGGTGTATTTATCATCCACATCCATGTTTCCTCAATATGTAATATTATTTATATCCTACTACAGTTTTTTAAATCCAATTTTACCCATTTTTGAGTTTTTAATAAGAGATATGAAAGGAATATTTTGTCATTTTTAGTACGAGGTACTTTTTGACTTCTTCGGCCAAAGTACGAGAAGAATGTTTTTTTAAAATTATATGGAATGAATGGATTTTTAATATTTCATAGAACATTATTTCCATGAATATTACTTTAAAATTTTTCAAGTTTATTTTTAATCAACTTATTTTAGTTTAAAATTGTATGACATGTTAAGAAAGGAAAATTGTCTTTTTTAAAGTAGAAAGGATATTTTCCTCAAGAATGGAGTTCAAGTGTTTTATCAAAATTATTTTCCATCTAAAATAATATAGGGTTATGTTTCTTTCCCTATTTTTTACATTGATTTTATTATTCTATGATGTAATTAATTTTATGATTTCCTTTTATCTTATATGGATTATGTTATGATGGCATGATGTTTAAGAATCCCATTTTTATTACATGGGTTATGCTATGATTTATGATTTTGTGGAACACATAAGAATGGTTTTATTTTGAGATGGTTGGGACCCATATCTCCCTCCAATGCATTGGGTAAATATTTATATCTCATGATATAGACATGGTTGGAACGACATGTTAATCCGTTTTAGTGAAACAGGACTGAAACGAGGAGTGAACTCGGTTCAGAAATGGACTTTGTCCGCTAAGATAGTCTTGGAAATGAATCTTGACCAATAAGAAATGATTCTCTATGATTATGTGTGTATTACACAGTGTTTCATGTTTTAATTTATGATTATTTGGATTATATTTCACTATTATGATTGATCCCTTGTCATGATATTATGATCTCTTTTGTAGGATAATATTTTCAAAAAGTTATGTTCTTAAGAATATGATATGATTGATATTTCTTTTGTTTACCCTTACTGATCATTTGAGCTCACCCTTTTGTATGTTTTCTTTTCCCCAGATCTGGAAGAAGGGTATTAAGTAGAATATGCCAAAAGGGACTCTAGATATGATGAAATAAATGGGAGACAACATAGATGATTTATGAACCAGTTGTTTATGTTTCCCAGTTTCTAAAGACACTATACATATATGGTCCTTTCATGGTTTTGTTATATGTTGTAAAAAGTGTGCTTCAATTTTGAAGTAACAACAATGTATGTAAATTATGGGTCATTATACTCACACTCATTATAACTCCCCTAAAATTCATAGATTCTCAAAAATACACTTTCACACACCTTTTCTATAGAAACCAAAAAATATCACTACCCTCCATACATGGAAAGTAATAAAAATATAATTGGATAAATTTAATCATATAAGTTTTCACACACCACACATTATAAAAAAGTAATATTAGGTCCTAAAAATATAAAATTAGAAACATAATTGTAATGTGAAAAAATAAAAACTTGCCTCAAATCCCCATATAAAATAATTCTCAAAGAGTGGACCAAAGTAGAACCAAGAACCTGCAACTTTGATATACAAGGTGTGAGAGAAAAATGATCAGTTGGCTACCAAAACCCACAAAATATATGGGAAACCCTTAATAAAATAGTTTTAAAATGATATCTTTAATATATGGCATAAAGTATGATTTCACATTCTTTAAAAAATCCAAGAAATACGCCAAATGATCATTTTTACACGACCATCCCTTTCTATAAAATAAAATCTAGGATTGTTAAATATTTTAAATTAAAATTTTTGAAAAGTATAAGGGACTTTAAAACATGAAAAAAAAACTAATTAACCAATTTCCCCCATTCTAATCATACTTTAAAAAATAATTTTTCAAAAACAATTTCAAGGAAAATGATTTATTAAAACTATTTTTAAGGAAAAAACATTTTACTTTACAAATCACACTTTAAAACTTTATAAAAATATCCCATTTGAAATTAAATAAATATAAACTCAAGGTGATATATAAATCACATAAAGTAACCAATAAATCAATGATACACAATCCAAATAATATAATCAATCAATGGTGATAATGGTCAAATGAACTAGGGTATATATAATCAAATCATAAGGAAAACCCTAAATATTCCTAAAAAGTACCTAGTTCCATATGAAACATCCTTAAGATGTAGTAATAAAACACTAAAACTAGAAACAATAAACCTAATATGGAACTACTGAACTTGTTTTATCCTTGGTAGTCCCTTCAAAATCACCCAAAATAACCATTGGTTGAATTTTTACATCCATGGGATCAAAGAATATATCTTTCATAAAGGACTACTACCCATTCAAGTCTATCCAAATTAGAGTAGTCAAAAAACACTCTCAATTCAACCAAATATCTCTTCTAGGGTTTTCCCTCACTCATGTCACCTACTATATTCCAAAGACTCTCAATAAAATTCAAGAAAATATGTGAGAAATCAATAATCACATATATCAAATATAAATAATTTGAAGAAAAACTCATGCCTCACCTCCCACACACTCAAAATAATCTTCCCCAATCACAAATTCAAGCATAAGAACCTCTATATTAATAACAATATAAATAATCCCCCAATTTGTCACAATACACAATAATAAAAGATAAATCCATGGTCCTGAAGAGGATCTCACTCATTCATAAAACCATTATAAAGTTCCAAACATGCCTTTAAAATAAATAGCTCAATATTCAAAGACATATTCTCAATTATGGAAGTAATTTGAAATCTCATTTTAAATACCACTTTAAAACCAATATGTGAAAACATGTTGAAAATCCACTTGAAACAGGACCATTTCACAAAATTTCTTTAAAAAGGAACAATTATTTAGAAAGGATGTTCTTGGTGACCCACACCCTTGAAATATTGTTTCAAAACCCCACTTGAAATACTTTTCCAAAAACCACATTTGGAAACCCATTTTGGAATCCGCCCATTTCCATAAAAACCACTTTCTAAATCCAAATCTTTTTTCCATTTTAGAAGCATAGATGTCATGCACCCATTTATAAAACTCAAATTTTCATTTTAAAAATACTTGAGAAAACAACAAGCCCTGATGATGTTAAAATTTTAAAATGAGGGTCGAACCTATATGTTTTTGAAATAAATTTATATTTACCTAAATTATACTAGAATCCACATGCTTTAAAGACAATTAAAACCCTTTCTGATAAAGATAAATGGGTATTTTAAAGTACAGACTTGGAATGAGACTTAAGTCCAATCCATGTCATTATATTGAATAAAATAAAATTAAAACCAATAAGGGTTTACACACCCATTCAAATACATGATAAAATATTTTAAGATACTTAAAATATTTTTTGAATAGTCACATGAGTAATTTCCAAAGCACTTTTCAAGTGGCCTAATCTCATTCCAAGAACTAAAATCCATTCCAAAATTATTTAAATCATACCAAGAAATAAAACATGAATTTAAATTCATATATAAGAATTTAAAGGCACATAATAAATTTATAATATGAATTATATCTGATTTTCATAGATACACCTACCTAAAAACAATGGTGGGTGATCCGAAATGGTTTGAATACATCTCCTTCGGTGGTGGATGACCAAACAATCATGAAGGGGCCCATAAAAGCCCTAGAAAAAAATAGGATATTATAAATCAGCTAACTAGGAAACCATAGGGTATTTAAAAATAAAAATTAGGATCGAATATAGATAAAAACATGAAAATAAAGGAATTTGAAGCAATATGGGACTGTACCTAGACTCTCCAGCCAAGAATCTCCAAGAAAACAGTTTCAAAATGTGTGAGGATAGTAGGTCTACAAGGGGGTCATTAATTTAAATAGAATCTCATAAAATTATGAGTTACCTGAGAAGATGGGTAAAATTTATAATACCTTAAATAGATTAAGTAAAAAATGGGGAAATTAAAATAGAACAATTCTAGGAATTTTGCATGGTTTAGCCTCACATTTTTCCAAACTATGAGGAAGATGTGTTTCCCATACTAGACCCCTAAAACCATAGCGTATGGTTTTTCCTAAGACCATTAATAGTTTTACTACCCATTCCCAAACCATTCTAAGTGGAAATATCCATTTAATATAACCTCATGCATGGTTGATTCACGGTTACTCCTAACCATGCACAACCCGTGTAAAGTATCAAAAATTCATAAAATTTTAAAATTCTAAGACTAGGACTTATAAAATTTTTAATTAACCCAAATAAAAATAAATCAATATAAAATAAAATTATAAGTGAGAGGTGGGTTTCACATGGTCATTTCTTAAGTGTTGTATTGATATTGAGAGATAGTAAAAGTTCAATCAAGAGATGAAAAAATTCATGGAAAGTATAACACTATTTTTTCTGGTATCCAAAATAATTCATTGAAACATAAGGGAGGATTTTGTAAGGAGGGTAGTTATTAAATTATGCTAATACTATTCATTGGATAAGGAATTTCCTAGAATTATAGAAGGTATTTAAGAAATCCCAAAGAGAGCCCACATATATTATTAATTTTATAAAAACTATTTCTCAGATTATTAAGGTTATATGATACCAATTAAACATCAAATAATTATTTTGAATATATATAAGAGGTCAAAATTGATGAAGAGTTAATATTTAAAGCTTAATGTATGTATTAAATCAATAGATAATAGGGTTTATGAATCAAAAAGTTTGATGTGATGGATTAATTTAAAATCTATGGTGGATAAAAATAAAGATAATGTATTTTAATCATGTTTTCATCTTATGTAATAATAGGTGACATTGTAAAAAAATATTTGTTAAAAAAAATAATATTATTATTATTATCCACATGGTTTTGATTTAATCCAGTTCTATAAATTAGTTTGAATATAAGATATAGATAAAATGGTTATTATCCAAGTTATTTGTTTAAATATAAAAGAAAGAGTTTTCACCAACTAATAGTGGTATATTCTAAAAAATAAATCCTTATTTTTGTAATATTTATCCAAAAACCTTTAAATACATATGATATGTGGTTTTTAATAGTTTATTTTTTAAAAATATTCCCACTAAAGGAAATAAAGTTTTTTCCTAATCATGAAAAATTTTGTGTTTCTTATCAGGATATTTTGGAGAAAATATAATGTCTAAGAGGAAATTAGAAGTATGTTTAGATTAATAGAAGTTAAAAGTGAAACAAAAAAATATTATACTGGTAAAATTCAAAGTGAGAGTCACATTAAATTATAAATGATTTTAGGCTATGTTGTTAAATAAAAATAATATAAATAGTTTTATTTTTTAACAAAATTATTTCAAATAAAAGATTAAATTCAAAGGCTATAAGATGATAATGTTTAACTTAGAAGGAGTTATATGTAGATATTAAAATATATTAACATCATAACATTATATGTTATTAAGTAAATAATTTTTTATAATATATTCATAGTTTTTAAAGTAAAGATTATGAATCCTAATCTCACCATTATTAAAACATTCTTTCATCAAATGTGTTACTCATTAAAAGATATTAGTGGAAGTTTTTATCATATATTCACATAGAGATGTGGCTATAATTACATAAAGATGTATGAAATTTGATAAAAATCTAAAAATTATAAATTATATAAGGATTTTCTAGAGGTCTACCATATTTGATATGATTTTATGCTCACTTATATATGGTTTTGTTAGTATTATTAAATTATTTTAAGAATATGAAATGTATCATGTTATACAAATTAAATCTCCACTTTATAATTTTTTCTTATTGGTTGCATATGATCATGTAGTAAAATGATAATTAACCTCTCAAAGCATGAATTTGAGTTATGCCTAACTAATTTTTATTATGTAGTGTTATAGTTGGTAATTAAATGTTAAGGTTATTGTGGGTAAGATTTCACACAGAGATATGAAATATTCTAATGAGACACAAAATTAGTTTTGTGTGCTAGATTTCCCTCCAAGTATACCATATAGAGTTTCATACACTATGTCTTTATTATAATAGGGGTTTATGATTCATATTGAGCCTCATCCCTGTGGTTGGACAAGATACCTAGTATGAAGACCTTTATACTTTGATATCTTTCTTAGTCTAGCCGTGAGGTTGAGCTAATCGGGGGGTGATTGGATATGTTGTTGACCATTTCATCATTTGAGGTTCAAAAAATATGGGTTATGTCCTCTCATATAATGATTATGGTATTTTTTTCCCTTAATTGAGATAGAATTAAAAAGTATATGATCATATATAGATAAGTGACTTGTGATGCACTTATCTATTAGAGTGAGGATCATGTGATGTACATATCCATCATGATGAATGGAATTTGTTGTGTCCATCTATCTACTCAGTCTATAATTATATAATTGAGATTGTATGAGTGGCTATATGGGATTAACATACTCTTTGTTCTAGAGTTACTCAATATATTTCAAAAAAGGATTATTTAATTTTGAATACTTTTATATGATATAGTTAGTAGATGAAGATATAGATTTACATATGTTTTATGGAGATCAAACCAAATAACTATTTAGATTAAGTAACATAGATGATTTTCTAGAGGTCTCTCTTTACCAAAATTTATGGGTTAGAGAATTTAGAATTGTTTTCAACATTAAAAATTCACATAGGGTAAAAAATTTTGGTTGATTGAATGAGGATTAGGTTTTACAAAACACAGATAGCTACTCTAAATGTGTTTTAGAGTTTATCCAAAATTATTTTTGGATGGTTATTCATAATTTATTACATATAATGTGACACATTTTAAGATTTATACTAGCTTTCCAAAAGTGTTTTGAAAATATCTAATGGATTTTTTGATATGGTTTCCCAATTTATTGTATATGATGTGATATATGATGAAATGGAAAGAATTGTTTGAATATTTAATGAAAGTGGAAAATTGATGGAGATGTAACCTAAATATTAATGTATATATGTTATATATTGGATTTAATTATACTGTAAAATATATATATATATATTCCATATTTTGTGGTATATATAAAACCAAGTTATATTGTATGTCTAGGTATGACATATCATAAGGTGTAGTATAGGGATATCCCACCACAAACCTTTTCCATATCATATTATACAATATGGGTATATCACAAGTGTTATGATGTATATTAATTTTATTTTAATTTTGATAAGTAATATGAATATTAAATGTTAATGTTTATATTTCTCTTCAATGTAAAGATATTATTAATTCATGAGACATGTGGGAGAACTAAATGAATGCATTTAATGCATGAATGCCCATGGGGTTGAAAACATTTTATACCTGCATGCCATTTACTCAAATGTTATGAATATTTTATTAAATGGGTGGTGGCTCAGGGAGCATCCCAGAGGCATATATAAATAAGTACAAGGATTTGAAAATGGAATCTGGTCTGTGTGGATAATACAATTATTCTTCCCATATCGAATTTATATTCTAATTATTTATTTATAATAGAGGTACTAGAAAGAAATAGATTCAAGAAGAATCTTAATGAAACCTTATATAATATATTAAACCATGGATACTCTTGGAAGAATGAGTCTATTAGCTATATTTAAGTAATATTCATCAAGCTTGTGATTAAAGACATAAGTCTTTGCAATCTTTGGTGAATGGTGTGTTCTTAATTTTATATTATGCATGGTTTTAGTTTCAAAGCATGTTTGATCTTGGTTTCTGATATCTTAATGTATTGCAATATTTGAGTATATTTTATTTGATCATAATAAATCCTTCAATTATATAGGCGAGATTGGTTTTGATAATTAAGGAAAAACAATCAAAACTCAAACTAAAAAATTAATTACAATAAATGAAATTGTGAAAAGAAAGAAAAAGGCTATAGGAAAACTCAATTATTGTGAGTAGTTATTTGGTTAATTGGGTTACACCGTGACCTATTTTTATCATAAAATATGTTATTTATGAGTTCAGGTACCCAGGGGTGAGAAAAGAGGTATGAGGATATGTCTATCACAATAAAGGAGAAATTATTTTTATAAGTGTAATTTTCAATATTTTAACTATATCTATAGATAATTTGAATTTATGAAATGAGATCATAAATTAAATATATGAAATACTTGAGAATATTGAAAAGTAAATCCATGAGAATCATCCCTATAAAGAAAAAATTATCCCCACTTGAAGATGAAAAAGATTGTAGGTTTTAGGACCAACATAAGCATGTAATGGTGGGAGATATATTAAAATTTATTTTAATATTGAGTTTCCTGAACCCCTGAGGGAAGATCTTGCATGTTAAATTTATAATTAATTTATTTAGATCGGAATAAATTAATATATGATCTAATTATTATTTATTTGATGTAGACACTACAAAAAATGTGGTCATCGGAAGTGCTTGGGTTTTATCAGCACTAATAAAAAAAGAGATGATAAAAGGGGGGCTTTTATCAGCAATAGAAAAAAGTACTAATAAATATAGCATTTATCAACACTAATATTAGGGTTGATAAAAGTTTTTAATAAAAAATATTATTAATTTATTCAAAAATATTTTAATTATATTCAAAAATAATGTTTATATGTATCCATTAAAAAATGCATGTTTATTATGTTTATGTTTTATTTATGTTTATTATATTTATTAGGTTTATTTATACCGTTACTATATCTTTATTATAATATATGTTTATAATATTATATATAAATAACTTTTAACATATATATATACAAATACTTATTTAATATATATATTTTTAAATAAGTTTATGTTTCTAAATGAATGTGTCAATTGATGTGTACATTCTTCTCATGAATATATGTTCATTGGTTACCCTATTAATGTTGGCCATATATACTATAGAACTATATTTATTGATGTATTCATTCATTTCCTATATATATGAAGCCTTATCTTCTCATAAATACATAAAATCATGATAAATATATTTAAATAAAAAATAAATGTATTTATTATATTTAAAAATATAAATATTTAGTTATATATAAATATTTACTTTTTAATTATAATTATATATAAATAATTAAATATAAATATGTTTAAATAATTATAAAATTAAAAAATGTTTTTTAATGATAAATATATATTTATGAATACATTTTGAATATATTTATTTATAAATATATGTTGTAAGAACCCAGATCTTCTTTTCAGGTATGTTTTTCCTTTTCTGGTCATTTTTGAGGAAAAGAGGGAAATTTGGAAATTTTAAAAGTACACGCTGTGTAATTTATGATTACATGCTATGTACTTTGATGTTGCTCGAGGCTGCGAGCTGGCCGTGTCATGACCATGCACATTTCCATGTTGGGGTCATGTGGAGGCCACCTAAAGCGGAGTACGGAAAAGTCTAGTTCACACCATGTACTCCAAAAGTACACGCCATGTACTTTCTTTTTTTCACTAAACACACCAGGGTTGCGTCTTAACCCTAGAACCGTTTTCTTCACCAACTTCTTCGACTAAGAGAATTCCGTACAGCCGTGAATCTTAGATGAACCCCTGAGCCTCCGTCCGTTCTCTGAATCGACTGTCGTCGATTGCATTGCAACCACAGTGGTAATCTCTCCCTTCTCCTAGAGCTTCATTTCCCAATTTCTCCTTTTTCTCAATTTATCATGGGTTGAGAATTTTGGACATTTTCTTAGATCTATGATTTTCCAAGGAGATTCAATATTTGAGGTTAGAGTATATCAATCTCCTAACATCAAGGTAGGTGGTTTGTGCCTTTTTGTAGGAATTCTTTGAGTATTTTGTCAAAATTCCACCAATACCCTTGAATGGGGTGTTGTGTGTTTTCTGTTTTTCCCTTGTTGTTTGCCTACTTTCTTAAATGCTTGAGTAGAAGTTATTGTTTGTGAATAGGGTAATTTACTGTGCTTTTGATGTTTTTCTCATGCATTTTTTGCCTGTTTATGACCGTTTGGTCTAGTTTTTCCTGTTAGGATATTTCTAGTTCCATGCCTAGTTTGTAGGATGGTATGACTATTCTTCCATGCTGAGATTCTGTAGAATGCTAGCCATGTAGTTCTTTAGGATACTTTGGCAGTTACGTGATGCGATACTTGCTGAATTGTCATGACCCGTCCTCGGGGCCCGTGTCGTGACTACCCCAAGCCCGCCTTCAATAGGCCAGGGGCTGGCGACTAGCACCAAAGGCGTAAATCCCGATAAAAGGGAAGGCTTTGACATTATATAAGAAAACAAACACCACAGAGTACGCAAGATGAAGTAAACAATAAGTAAACTGAGTACAAAAGTAACTGTTGGAAAGTAAATGGGCCAGAATACAAACTCAACTGAAGGAAAAGTACAACTGAATAGAAATTACACCTGCAGGAAAGTAAAGTAGAAAAACCGAGCCATCCACTAGAAATCCCACCTAAAGGGTGGGTACAGATAGTCTCCCCATCTCCTCGAATCCAGTTGTCCGCTCCGTGTACGTTCTTTCCAGTGGTTCACCTCTAGGTATTGTCCAGCTCAATGAGCCTCCACCTCGATCAGCATTGTCCGTTGTTTGCATCCAACACAATGTGGTGCAGACATAGCCCTTGTAGGGGTGAGTATACGATACTCAGTAAGCACCCCGAGACCCCTGAAGGTCTCCCATAATCCACAAAAGATAAACCACAAAGGAAGGATACAAACATGAAGTATCAAACAACTCTACTTAGGTATATACCCATACATATACCTAAGTCATCAATTCCAGTTCTTCTCCAAATCACGAGGCCAAGTTCAGCCCAGTCCACATAGTAAAGTACAACCCAATCCATACAGAAAAGCACAACCCAATCCACACAGGATAACAAGTCAATAATATTGATGATAATGATTGAAAGTCAAGACTCAACTCACACATGTATACTACTCACGAAGAGAGGTGGAGATGATAAATGTAGCCTCTGAATCATCTCCCCTGCTGAACCCACGTAGGATCCAAGTACAGAAGTTATCCCTGCCGAACCCACGTAGAATCCTAGTACAGAAGTCGTCGCTACCAAACCCACGTAGGATCCTAGTACAGTAACCATCGCTACCAAACCCACGTAGGATCCAAGTACAGTCGTCATCGTGGTCGAACCCACAGAGGATCCATGTACAGTCGTCCTCGTCATCGAACCCACGGAGGATCCCAGCACGGCAGTCATCGCAATCGCAGCCAGCTCTAGGGTTTCCACACATAGCACACTCGATTTTGGGAGGGTCTGTTGCTCAAGTCAAAGGGGTGGGTACATCAACTATCACGATGACTAGAGATTATGTATCCCAATGTTCCATCCCACGTCAAAGGGGAAAAACCAAGAAAAACATTCCCAAGTCATGGAGAACAAGAAGACCAAGCCATTTTCCCAAAGTAAACAGTGTGTAGGTAAGTGATACACGCTGTTTTAACAGACACCGGGTACTGACCGTGTCAAATGGCCCATGTCATGGGGCTGGTCGTGTAAAAAGAAAGTACACGACGAGTGGTATGGTTACACATCGTGTCTTCAGTTCCTGGGTACAGTTCATGTACCACAGCCCGTGTCAAAGGGATTTTCGTGTAAAAAGTAAATACACGGCATGTGGTATGGTTACATGTTGTGTCCAAACTTCCGGGGTCAGCTCCAAGTAAGCTGGACATGCCTGGCCGTGTGGTGGAGTACCTGCCCGTCTACTCCACCCAGTGTCCGTGTATTCCCGTATTACACGCCGAGTCATCAAGAAGTTGTTTCTGCCAGTGAAGGGATTACACGTCATGCCTCATGGCCATGTGGTTCTGCCCGTGTCCGTGTATCTCCCGGATTACACACCGAGCCTCGTGAAGCCACTTCTTCCTTTCAAAGAAGATAATACACGTCGTGCCTCGTGGCCATGTATTTCTGTCTGTGTCCGTGTATTTCCCTTGAATACACTCTATGTCTATCGAAGTCTCCTCTTTCAAACTCTGTGGATGGTACACATCGTGTGACCGGTGTCACACGCCATGTGTCACTTCTTCTGATGCCCATTACTTCTACTGCTGAATGCTTGTACTACACGACGTGTGCTTTGGAAGCACACGCCGTATATTCTAGGATTTTCCAGAATCGATGCCTCTGGCTAGCATGCCTCATGAGGCGTCTGTCCTTTGTTCTGATGATCTGTTTGCAACAAAACTCCTGTTCCTAGGTCGTCCCGATGTTACGAGGCTGTTTCTGATGTTTTCGGGCCTCCGATCGGCTCTGGAAACTTTCCTTCATTCACCGCTCAAGAATGGTTCGAGAACACCATACAACTAGAATGGCGGAGGAATCAGACAGTGTTAGTTTGGTCGGGTTCCTTCCTCATTAGTTCGATAACAAGAAGTTCATAGTGAATCAACAATATGGAAAGGAAAACAACATTTCTTATTCATAAACACACCCCTACCTCAATTCAAGAAGGTTGATCTCTTGACGAAGGATGGAGATGCTTTCGTTCTTCTGTTGATGTTTCCGCAGAAAGATGGCATCACTTCGTCAACGTTGAGAAGAAAGAAGACGAGGTTGGCACTGGCGTTCTTCACATTCTTCAATGAACAAGATGAATTTCTTCAAGAGTTTAGAGTTCTCTCTCCCAATATCTTCACACAACAACTAACCCCCAAAATAAAATAAGACTTATCAAATTTAATTACTTCAAGCCATGCATTTCAATTTTTAAAATTCAAACACATAACTCACTTCATTGATTAAGCTTGAGTTTTCTAATTAAAGAGGAGAGATGGGAGAGTTACAAATTAATGGGGAGTTTCTAAATTTAAGATGGGTTAGAGGAGTTAAAGGAATTTGAAGGGGTGGGGCTCTTGTGGGCCCCACATCACCTTTAACCACTCAAGGGTGGTTAGTATCTAGCAGTTCCCACCCCAACTTCCACTCCTAGGATTAAACCACTTTGAAAAGAAATAAAACTGTAACGCAATTTTATTTTACTCTTCATTTAATCCACACATTTTTCTAAAAATCTAACCAAGAAAACGTAACTCCAGTAAAGGTCTTCTTAAGCAATTACTAGCGTTGCGGTTTCATCGGTGCCCTCATATTTTGATTCCAAGCACTAGTTCAAAAGTTAGAAAAAACAAGCTCGTTCGTTCACTGAACGTACCCGAGATAAACTTCGGAAAATGATTTCGGGCACACCGTGCCTCGGAATCAGGTGCCGTTAGAAACCGTGTACTCGTAAAATCCCAAATAATTTAGGAAAAAAATCCTTGAAATTTACAGGTCTTTACATTACTCCCACCTCAGGGCTTTACATCCCCATATAGCTACATCATAAACTAGGGAAACAAATGGGGGTACTGAGCACGCATTTGAGCCTACCGCTCGGATGTGCTCTCCTGGAGGTTCCCGTGATACCACCCGATACGCACTAGAGGAATCGACCGTCCACGTAGGACTCACTCCTGTCGATCCTCAATCTCCACCGGGACCTCTGTAAAAGTCTCCCTATCATCGATATCTAGCTCCCCATGATCTATGATATGCATCGGATCATGCACGTATCTCCTCAGCTGTGATACGTGAAATACGTCATGCACCCGGTGCAACTAACGTGGAAGATCCAGGCGATAATCCACCTCGCTTATCCTACTGAGAACCTGGAATGGTCTGATGAAGCACGGAGATAACTTTCCGCCCTGGCCAAATCTCCTTAATCCACGTCGAGCTGAGACCTGTAAGAAAATGTGGTCGCCATCCTCGAACTCTAGTGGTCTCCACCTCCTATCAGCATAGGACTTCTGTCAGCTCTGAGTAGTCCTCATCCACTCCTGGATGATCTGTACCTTCTCCATCGTGGCCTGAACCATCTCTGGACCTACAAGTGCTGACGCCACAGGGTCTGTCCAGCACAGAGGTGATCTTCAAGGTTGGTCGTACAATTCCTTGTATGGTGCCATCCCAATGGTGGAGTGGTAGCTGTTGTTGTACGCAAACTCTAGCAAGGATAGGTGATCCTCCCAGCTGCAACCAAGGTCAAGGACACTTGCACGGAGCATGTCCTTGAGGGTATGAATGGTCCTCTCCATCTGACAATCTGTCTGTGGGTGAAAGGCGGTGCTCAGGCGTAGCTACATCCCAAATGCCTCCTGCAACCCCTTCCAAAGCCGGGAAGTAAATTGAGCATCTTGATCGGATATAATGGACGATGGCACACCATGAAGCTGTATGATCTCCTGAACATAGAGGTGTCCCAACCTCTCTACAGAGCCCTACTCTCTGATGGTTAAGAAGTGGGCCGACTTGGTGAGTCGATCGAAAATCACCCAAATGGAGTCGTGACCTCTGGAAGTACATGGAAGACCCATCACGAAATCTATAGATATATCATCCCACTTCCACTCCAGGACTTCCAAGGGCTGTACCAAGCCTTCTAGTACCTAGTGCTCTGCCTTCACCTGCTGGCAGGTGAGGCATCGCGAAACGAAATCTTCAAGAGCCTTCTTCATACCTGGCCACCAGTGTTATCATCTAAGATCCTAGTACATCTTCGACACTCCTGGATGTACCACTAGAGGTGAAGTGTGAAGCTCTCTCAGCACCTCCTCCTGTAAATCAACTGGTACCAAGGTTCACCCCCTGAAAAGGATGATGTTATCTCCACCTACAGAGAACCCATCAAGTGCATGTCCTGAGGATATCTGTGCACGTCGCATCTCACAGTCAACGTCCCCACGTTGTGCCTCTCTGACCCTTCTATGTAGTGGAGGAGTGATTGTGAGAAACTGTAGAAAGGCTGCCCCATCTCTATCCACGAAGGATATCTGCAATGTGGCTAGCTGCTTCGTCACCTCTCCAAGTAGCTGGATGCCTGACCTCTTGCTGAGAGCATCAGCTACTATGTTCCCCTTCCCAGGATTATAGACTATCTCAAATTCATAGTCCTGTAGGAACTAGATCCATCGTCGCTGTCTCGGGTTCAGGTTCTTCTGTGAGAATATGTACTTGAGACTCTGGTAGTCAGAATAGACTATAAAGCACTCTCCCATCAGATAGTGCCGCCACATCTTTAGGGTGAAGACCACTACTGCTAACTCCAGGTCATGGTTAGCATAGTTCTTCTCGTGTTACCTCAACTGTCGTGATCCATAGGTGATAACTGCCTTCTCCTGCATCAGGACACACCCGAGTCTGGTCCCTGATGCGTCACAATAAACTACGTACCCTACACCCTCCTTCGGTAGCCTCAAGATGGGAGCACTGGTCAATCTCTGTCTCAACTCCTGGAAGCTCTATTGGCATCTATCTGACCATACAAAGGGTTTTCCCTTCTTTTTCAAATCCGAAAGCGGTGCTGCAATTCTGGAGAAGTCTGGCACAAACCTCTGATAGTACCCAGATAGACCTAGGAAACTCTGCACCTCCATCACGCTCCTGGGTGGATCCCAAGCAAGCACTGCCTTGATATTCGTAAGATCCACCGCAACTCCCGCATCAGAGATGACGTGTCCCAAGAAGTGGACTTCTCAAATCCAGAACTGACACTTCGAGAGCTTACTATAAATTGGTTCTCTCAGAGTGTGTCCAGTACAACCCGCAAGTGGTAGGCATGCTCCTCCTCTGTAGTTGAGTAAATCAATATGTCGTCGATGAAGACTACGACAAATCGATCGAGGTAAGGCTTGAATATCCTGTTCATGAGACTCATGAACATTTCTGGAGTGTTGGTTATGCCGAAAGGAATAACCAAGAACTCATAGTGACCATACCAACACCTGAAGGCCATCTTCTGCACATCCCCATATCGAACTCTGAGCTGAAGATAGCCTGACCTGAGGTCTATCTTCGAGAACCATCGTGCTCCCTTGAGCTGATCAAAGAGGTCATCAATCCTCCGAAGTGGATACTTATTCTTCACGGTCACCTGGTTTAGGCGATGGTAGTCGACACACAGTCGCAAGCTCCCATCCACCTTCTTGGCGAACAAAATCGGGGATGCCCAGGGTGAATCACTGGGTCAAATAAATCCCTTGCCCTGTAAGTCCTCCAGCTGTACCCACAGCTCTTGGAGCTCAGCAGGAGCCATCCGATATGCTGGAGTAGATATCGGGGCTATCTCAGGGTAAAGGTCAATATAGAAGTCTACCTCTCTATGAGGAGGTAGTCCTAGAATGTCGTCAGGAAAAACGTCCGCATATTGATCCACGACTATAGGAAAACTCGAACTCCGCACATCAACTGGTCCTAGGATGAGACTAGCCAACTAATGAGTAATCAGTTGTCCTCTCCTCTGTGTGAGTCCATCCTACGCTGCAAAGGCTCCCTTCTCTCCGGTGAAGGTGAACCTGCTCCCATTGGCGTGAACACATCTCACCTTGTGCCTAACACAGTCGATCTGATAATGGACCGTAGATAACCAATCCATGCCCAGGATAACGTCATACGGCCTCGACGCCACTACCAGAAGATCCCAGCCAAAGATCTCGCCCCCTAGAGTAAGGTCACACTTTCGGAACCAATGCGTAATCGTCAAGTCTGCTCCCGTAGGAGTCTCTAGCCGTAAGGATCGATCCAACGGCTCCATCAGAATCACTGAGCTCCGAGCAAGGGCAGTGGCAATAAAATAATAACTCGCTCCTCGGTCTATAATAACTACAGCAAGGGTGGATTAGACACAGATAGTACCTAGAATCATCTCAGGTGCTCCATGGTTGTAGGACTCCACTACCTGAAGCTGAGCCTGTCTCTGTCCGCCAGCTCCCTATGGTCGGGGTGGACCTCCTGGTGGTGATGGTGGTAGAGCCTCAAAGCGTCGCCCACCACCCGCTACTCGGCCAACTCCTCTTCCTCGTCCACCTACTCCCTACGGACCGCCACGATCAAACCTTTGCCTCCGCATGGGTGGTCCCTCAACTATCTTCTACTCCTCTGAATGGCGGCTCGGGCAGTCATGAGCCATGTGGCCCTACCCGCCGCATACATAGCATTGTTTGCCTCTCGAATGACTGGCTCTACTGTGTGTTCCCCGCACCTTCGAACCAGTATCCTGAGGTCGCCCACCTGATGGCCCAGTCCCCTTGTACCTTTGAGACATCTTTCTACTGCCGGATGCAAAAGACTCAGCTACGTGCTGCCCTGTGCTAGGTCTCGCTGCTGGTGAAGGTTCAGCTAGAAATCTCTCCACAAGAAGGGCTCGCTCCAGTACTCCTGCCTGCATCAGAATACTAACGGAGATCATTGATGCCCTGATCTCATGCCGCAGTCCCTACTAGAAGTTTTGGGCCTGAAAGAATGGGTCCCATACCATGTCTGTGGAGTTGCACGAGAGATCGGTAAACCACGCTGAGTACTGGGCTATTGTCATGTTGCCCTGCCGCAGCTGTAGTAGCTCCTGAATGTGCACCGCATGGAGGGTGGCTGGAACAAACTCAGAGTGGAAGAGTATCTCAAAGTCCATCCAAAGAAGAGATGCCTCGTCATGCACTTGGAGCATCAGGCTCCACCATCTACCTGCTGTCGCGTGTAGGAGACTCGCCACAAGGATCACCATAAGATCTGTTGGTGTCCCTACTAATCTGAAAACATGAACAACTGCCTCCATCCAGTCCTCGGATTCTTGAGGGTCCATCTCCCCGCGGAACATGGGTGGTCTCTAACGCTAAAACTCGTGCAGTGCACTCAGGCGACGTGCACTCTCAACTGCTGGGGCTGGTGGCATCGGTGGCTCAGCGGGTAGAGGTATCGTCGTTGCCTCCACTGTAATGGGGCCCTGCAATGAGGCCTCGTCACTCGATGGGCTGCCATCTCACACAAAACATGGAACCCTAGCTGGCTGTTGTCATGGGGCCATCCTGAAAGAAACAAGTGTGCCACGGTTAATAAAGTATACCTTGTGAGCTGACACAAAGTAATCACAAAGAAAAATTTTGAAACACACATGAAATCAATGTTTTCGTGCACTGAGTCAGAAGTCAGAAGTCAGGGTCCTTTTGTATGGATACGTCGGCCGCCACACCAACACTAGACTCCCTACACTAATAACCACACTCAATACCCTTAAAACTATTGATTCACATAGAATAAATTATCAGATTCCTGATTTCTATGGTAGAACCGACTCCTCTGATACAAATTTTTCACGACCCATCCTCGGGGCCCATGTTGTGACTACCCCAAGCCCACCTTCCATAGGCCAGGGGCTGGAGACTAGCACCAAAGGCATAAATCCCGATAAAAGTGAAGTCATTTCCTTTATATAAGAAAACAAACACCACAGAGTACGCGAGATGAAGTAAACACTGAGTAAACTGAGTAAAAAAGTAAGTGCTAGAAAGTAAATGGGCCAGAATACAAACCCAACTGAAAGAAAAGTACAACTGAAAAGAAATTACAACATCAGGAAAGTAAAGCAGCAACACTGAGCCGTCCACTAGAAATCCCACCTGAAGGGTGGGTACAGATTGTCTCATCAGCTCCACAGATCCAGCCGTCCACTCCGTGTACGTTCCGTCTAGTGATCCACCTCCAGGTACCGTCCAGCTCCACGATCCTTCACCTCGATCAGCATTGTCCGTTGTCTGCATCCAACACAACGTAGTGCAAGAATAGCCCGTGCAGGGGTGAGTATACGATACTCAGTAGGGACCCCGAGACCCCCGAAAGTCTCCCAGAATCCACAAAGGATAAACCACAAAGGAAGGATAAAAACACAAAGTATCAACCAAATCTACTTCGTATATACCCATACATATACCTAAGTCATCAATTCCCGTTCTGCTCCAACTCAGGAGCCCATGTTCAACCCATTCCACACAGGAAAGTACAACCCGATCCACACAGTAAAGCAAAACCCAATCCACACAGGATAATAATTCAATCATGTCAATGATAATGATTGAAAGTCAAGACTCGGCTCACACAAGTATACTACTCACAAAGAGGGGTGGAGATGATAGATGTAGCCTCTAAATCATCTCCCCTACTGAACCCACATAGGATCCAAATACAGAAGTTGTCGCTGCCGAACCCACGTAGGATCCTAGTACAGAAGTTTTCACTGCTGAACCCACATAGGATCCTAGTACAGTAACCATCACTACCGAACCCACATAGGATCTAAGTACAATAGTCATCGCTGCCGAACCCATGGAGGATCCAAGTACAGTCGTCCTCGTCGTCGAACCCACGGAGGATCCCAGCATGGTAGTCGTCGCAGTCGCAGCCAGCTCTAGGGATTCTGCACACAGCACACTCGATTCTGGGAGGGTCTTCTCCTCGAGTTAAAGGGGTGGATACATCAACCATCACGAAGACTACAGATGATGTATCCCAACATTCCATCCAACATCATAGGGGAAAACCAAGAAAAACGTGCCCAAGTCACGGAGAACAAGACGACCAATCCATTTTCCAAAATTACATGGCGTGTAGGTAAGCGATACACGTCTTGTTATCAAACACTAGGTACTACCCGTGTGAAATAGCCTGTTTCATGGGGCTGTTCATGTAAAAAAAAGTACATGGCATGTGGTATGGTTACACTCCATGTCTTCAGTTCCCGGGTACTATCCGTGTACCACAGCCCGTGTCTAAGGGATTTTCATGTAAAAAGTAAATACACGACGTTTGGTATAGTTACATGCCATGTCCAAACTTCCAGGGTCGGCTCCGAGTACGCTGGCCATGCCTGGCCGTGTGGTGGGGTACCTGCCCGTGTACTCCACCTCGTGTCCGTGTATTCCCGGATTACACGCCGAGTCATCACGAAGCCGCTTTTGCCAAGGTGAAGGTAGTACATGTCATGCCCTGTGGTTGTGTGGTTCTGCCCATGTCCGTGTATCTCCCAGATTACATGTCGTGCCTCACGAAGCCGCTTCTTCCTTTCAAAGAAGATAATACACACCATGCCTCGTGGATGTGTATTTATGTCCATGTTCGTGTATTTCCCTTGAATACACACCATGTCTATTGAAGTATCCTCTGTCAAACTGTGTGGACGGTACACGCTGTGTGACCGGTTTCAAATGTCATGTGTCACTTCTCTTGAAGTCCGTTACTTCTACCGCTGAATGCTTGTACTTCACGGCGTGTGCTTCGGAAGTACACGCTGTGTATTCTGTGATTTTCCAGAATCGACACCTCTGGCCAACACACCTCCCAAGGAGTCGTTCCTTTGTTCCGGTGATCCGTTTGCAACAAAACTCTCATTCCTAGGTCATCCCGATGTTCTGAGGCCATTTTCGATGTTTTCGGGCCTCCGATCGGCTCCGAAAACTTGCCTTGATTCACCGCTCAAAAACGGTTGGAGAACACCATACAACAAGAACGACAGAGGAATCAGATCATGTTGGTTTGGTCCAGTTCCTTCCGCATTAGTTTGATAGCAAGTGGTTTAGAGTGAACCAACAACATGGAAGGGAAAAAAACTTTGCTTATTCATAAACACACCCCTACCTCAATACAAGAAGTTTGATCGCTTGACGAAGGATGGAGATGCTTTTGTTCTTCCGTTGATGTTGCCACGGAAAGACGGTGTCGCTTCATCAACGTCGAGAAGAAAGAAGCCAAGGTTGGCGCCGGCATTCTTCGTGTTCTTCAACGAAAAAGATAAAGTTCTTCAAGAGTTTAGAGTTCTCTCTCCCAATATCTTTACACTACAACTAACCCCCAAAATAAAATAAGACATATCTTATTTTATTAATTCAATCCATGAATTTCAATTTTTAAAATTCAAACACATAACTCACTTATTTGATTAAGTTTGAGTTGTCTAATTAAAGAGCACAGAGGGGAGAGTTACAAATTAATGGGGAGTTGACAACTTTAAGAGGGGTTAGAGGAGTTAGAGGAATTTGAAGGGGTGTGGCTCGTGTGGGCCCCACCTCACCTTTAACCACTCAAGGGTTGTTAGTATCTAGCAGGTCCCACCCAAACTTCCACTCCTAGGATTAAACCACTTTCAAAAGAAATAAAATTGTAACACAATTTTATTTTACTCTTCATTTAATCCACAAATTTTTCTACAACTCCACCCAAGAAAACACAACTCCAGTAATGGTATTCTTAAGAAATTATCGACACTGTGGTTTCATCGGTGCCCTTGGATTTTGATTCTGAGCACCGGTTCAAAAGTTAAAAAAAACCCGCTCATTCGTTCATTGAACGTACCCGAGCTAAACTTCAAAAAATGATTCCAGGAACACCGGGCCTCGGAATCAGGTGTCTTCAGAAAATGCATACTCGTAAAATCTCAAATAATTTAAGAAAAAAAAATTCCTTAAAATTGATGGGTCTTTACATGAATTTACATAGGGCTGTGAGAACCTAGTGTAGTAAACCATAGGAAGAATGGACGTAAGGGCTTATCCAGAGTGTCATATAATACAATGTGAGACCACAGGGGTAGTTGACGTTGAGTTCTTCCTCAAACTATCTATAGTTCCTCAACATGGGACATAGGGGGAATGAGACATTGAGTTCTTCCCCAGAGCACCTTTAGTACGATACAAGACTATAGGGTGAATTGATGGTGAGTGCTTCCCCAGAGAGTCTATTCTTTAGTTGAACTGGAGGGGTGAGACTGTGTGTGCCTCCTAGAGTGTTGCTAGTACTTGTAGGTTGAACGATATGGGTTAGGCTATAAGAACTACCCAGAGGCTACCTATTTGTTCTACTTGTTTTTTCTGCTTACTTGTTGTAATTATATGCTAGAAACTTTGGATTGTTTACTGTTTAGTACTTCCCTATTTTCTGTTTATTGTACCTTTACCTGCCATATATTCACTGACTGTTAGGCACAGATCTTTGGGTGTTTTCCTACTGGGACTTTGTCTCACACCCTGTTTGGGCCATGCTTTTGGGCCCAAATAGATTATATTGTTGCAGGTATAGATAAGGGCAAGCACCCTTCTACTTCAGGTTGTTGATTGCACTGGAGTTGGAGAGCATGGGACCAAGCCGAGGCTTGCGATGCTGAGGAGTTTCTCATCTATTTTTCTTTTTTACTATGTTTTAGTACTGTATTCAGCATTGTGACTTGATTGACCATTTTCCTAGACATATATGTATCATGCATAATTTACATCTATTTTCTTCTCCAGTTCTTTACTTATCAGTCTTCCGATGTTCACTTGTGTATGGATTTTTTACTGCTTCCGCTTTTGTTTATTTGTTTCTCTTCCACTGTGTACTCTGCCAATGAGGGAATAGTTTCCCCACTATCACACGCAATTTCCTCGCTGCTAGTCGGCAGCCTCTGCCGTTCGGGGAAATGCTCTTGAGGCCATGTGAACAACCGGGTACGGGGCGCCTCTGGGTGGCTTCCGGAATCGGGGCGTTACATATGTCTTTAATGAATATATACATAGACACAGAAATATATATATGTATATATATATATTTAAATACTTATGAAATTAAAATTAAAAATAATAAATAAATTTATATTTATATATATTTAATTATAATTTAAATTATAAATATATTTATTTAACAAATATATAGGTTATAATTTTATAATTATGAATAAATGGTATGTTTTATCAGTTCTAATTAAAAAGTGCTGATAAAATACCCATTTATCAGCACTAAAACATCACTAATAAAGGCATGTTTTATCAGTGCTTTAAATTGTATCTCTAATAAAACATACTTTTATCAATGCTTTTTTAGCACTGATAAAGATGGACCTTTATCAACACTAAAAAAGTGCTGATAAAGGAATGTTTTGTCAGCACTTTCAATTTTAGTGCGGATAAAACATTATTTTATCAGCGCTTTAATTTTTTGTGTTGATAAAACATACTTTTATCAATGCATTTTATTTAGCACTGATAAAAGTGTCACCAGGTTTTATAAATTAACTATTACTTTCTCCTCCTTCCTCACACCCCTCAAGCTCTCGCTGAAGAAGATCTCTACCACTGTCGCCGCTATCATCACTGATATGGCTACCATTGTCTCCTCTTCTCCCTCCTCTCCTCCCCTCCTCCCTCCTCTCCTGCCTCCTCCTCCTGCTCAATCATCGCCACGAACCAATATTCGCTACACGGTTCTCTTCCTCCATGCCTATCCTCCACCTTTAGCTCTCCTTTGTCACGCCTCTCCTTCATCATGGCTCTCCTCCATCATTACCTCTCCTTTGCGGTGCCTCTCCTCCCCAAAATCTCTCCTACATCATGAATTCACCTCCTCTGTGTGCTTAACCACAACTCTGTGTTTAGTTTTTTCCTATTTCTCTTTAGGTTCACTTATTACAGTTTCAAATTTATGGGGATTTGTGAATTGTACAGGCTGAACGCCAAGAAAAAAAGCATGGTCACTGGTGGTCCTTGTTTGCGCACTACTTATATTTAGTAAAATTCAATTTTCTTATACCAT
Organism: Viscum album; assembly: GCA_963277665.1. Classification (NCBI taxonomy): domain Eukaryota; kingdom Viridiplantae; phylum Streptophyta; class Magnoliopsida; order Santalales; family Viscaceae; genus Viscum; species Viscum album. The sequence goes on along the minus strand of OY728121.1, from coordinate 1,626,018,763 downwards.
ATTTTGAATTAGTTGACTTAAAAATATTCAATGAAATGTGGGTTTTCATTATGGTAGAATATAAATATTGATATTGATTGAAAATTATGAATTTAAGTGGATGCAATGTATTGTAGTGGTGTTATTAGCCTAATATTTTGTTTACTATATTAAATTATAACATAGTTGAATTTATTTTTTGATGGTATAATTATATGTGGTAATATTACTCCATAAAAATATTTTTGGATTTAGTAATTTTTGAAGAATTTTCTAAAGATTGAAACTCAAATTTAGAATTTTGTTAAATAAGTAGAGAATGAGCTGTAAGTTACAATATTCATGAAATATATTGTTAAAGGGGGATCTTATCCACTATAGGAGATTAAATATCAATATTTGTGAACTTTTTAATGGAAATATAGATAATTTCATTTATATATAAGTGTTGTTCATGTAATGGTAATAATGGCCACACTATGAGGGGAATGTGTAAGAGTGGTTCATGTCATGGGGAGTTTATACATTTTGTGAAGTAGCTTAAGAATACATTGGTGGTTTTACCTACTATGTGATTTCCATGACATAAAGGGAATCTCAGTATGAATGATTATGTATACTTGGAGTCTATGTGAACACACTATGATGGAGAAATTTGTGTTTTCATGTTCTAGTAAAAGGATAATTATTAGATATTCTACATAACATGTGTTTTCTATGTGAGCTATGAAATTTTTAGGATAAAATTTACAATATATAATAAAGTGTATCGCACCATGTAGTAGATTAAAATTGATCCTCTCGTTTCAGAAGAGAACTAGATTCTTATGGTGATGAAAATGATCATTCCCAGAAGTATTTAGGTGAATATATGTAATAACCTAACACGGGTTGATATGACATGTCACCCAAGATGGCTCAGTACAAGGCTTGAAGCCCATTCCAGATCACCATGGTTTGGAGATAACCAAATGGGTATCGAAATACATAACTATGGGAATGATTTCACCATAAAAGATAATAACAAAAATCACTTAAAAGAAAGGCTGAAAATAAGGAATAACACACCTCAAAAGTCTGAGCCCATTAAAATCTCCCCCTATAAGGACTTATCATCCCTAAGAAGTGTCTCTAAAGGTATTGATCAACCATCATGGTCCACTGATCCTGTGCATTAGACTTGTGATTCCAATATTCTTCTTGAATACGCCCATGATTCAAAAAACGCAAATGGTAGGAACCATCTTCCTTCTCAATACCTTTTAGATCTAATAAATAATTCATAGTACATGTTTCTCAAATGATGTTTAAATAATACCAATTTTTTTTAATTTCCCAAGTGTAGATGTCTAAATAAAACTTCATTATGATTTGTCACATGATTTAACCCATGAACTAAGTGACAAACCATACTAGATCCCATCACCATTTTCCCCTAACAACCCAATCCCCGCTTTATAGGTTGAAATTTTTAATTCATTCTTCATCTCCTCTAATCGATACCCTTACATGAGTATCTATCATATACCAGTGCAACTCAGCCACTTATGCGCACACACAAAAATAACCATCTCTACCTATGGGTTAGGTTCACCTACACACCACTCCCAATGTGCACTAAGAGATTCTATCACTAACAAAACATAAGCATGAACATATCTCATTGTCACCTGAATATTGACACTCACAATCATTTCCAACAACTCCCATACATGCTCACATCACTGAACCCAATGGAATAACTCAAGGACCCATCCACTTAACCAAACAATACTCTTATAGTTTGACTCTCCACATCTTCCCATGGGATTTTTAGTAACCAAAACTGATAGGATTTTCATGAACCACAACTAATCATTACTCAAATTACAAACTATCATGAAATGTTAACACACACAATGAATTTCCAAACTTGGATTTCATCAACACACTACTCATCACTTGATAGGTCATAGATCATTCCCCAAATGAACTTATTGTCTCACACACCTAAAACACCTTGACTTAAGGGTCTCTTATTTACCACATTACAGGGGCCTTTCCCCATGAGTACATTATGCCTTTATCAAGTTTGAATTATTTAGGATTCTTTTAAAAGTAAACATTTTTAAACTACTTTTAATTCTCATTTTTAAAGCCTTTGTGTATATTTAATAACTTTTTATTAGAAACTATTTATAATAATGTTTTCAATAGTAATCTATTTAAGTTTAAAAAATTAATTTTAATTTTCATTTAAATTTTTTAAAAAAATTTGGGAAAAGGTTTGTATTTTCACTAATATTTATCTTCTTAGTATTTTTTTCAAGGTAGTGATATTTTAGTCACAATTTATATGTTATTATGATATGATTTATTTTTGAAAATGAGAATTATAATATTCTATGATTTCTTAAGTTAGTGTTATGTGTTTTTTAATTATTTAAGAAAACAATTATTTTTCCATTTCAAGCATCCTTCCCAATCTTTCTCCTTTATCTCTCCCATCCCTCTTCTCTTCTCTATTTCCCATAGGTTTCTTCTTCTCACAGGAACTAAAATTCATTTTTCATGAGGATTTATGGCTTTAGGTTTTTTGAGTGTTTTACATGGAGGGTGACATGTTGTGTATTGGTTACCATTCGGTTTAAAGTAGTTATTTATTTTATCTTCCTTTATTTTATAATTCATGGAATGTGTATACTTTATAAATTTAATTTCAATTAAATTATAGTAATGTATGGGTTATTGGGTGAAATGATAAAAAAAATTCTTAAATTCTAGGTTTGGCATAAGGGGTTTTTCATAAGAATTTCATGTAATATTTTTAAATTATTTTAATTCTCACGAAAAACATATTTTAAAAGGCTCATAAGGTTATTTAAATGAATTAATAGTAAATATAGGTCTTATTAATTTTTTTGGTTTTTCAAAGGAATTTTCCATGTGCTTGGAGAATATTTTGGAAAGAAAAAGGGAATTTTTTTTTCAAGTGCTTCCAAAATCATTAAAATAATGAGACTTTAAATAAGGGGAGTGAGACACTAAATACTAATTTTGTTTTCATGTAAAGAACCATTTTTTACTTTAAAAAATTAAATGGTTTATTTATCATTTGACCCTCAATGATTTCCCTTATACGTGTTACACTAGTTATGGTTTATTGATTGTTTATGGGATGGATGTATGATGTAAAAAGGGTATTTTATATGTGATGTTGTTTGAGGTGAGGTGAGAGATATTTTTTTGGTAATTATCTTTATTTATTTATCACCTTTATGGTTGTTTGTTTATTGTAACTTGGTTGTCAAGGTGGGAGGTCTTGATTCATGATACCCAAGTCGGTACACATAATTTTATGGTTCTGGTAGTTTTTTTTAAGACATGGCTAGTGGGAAGGTTCCATTATGATTAGTTAAGTATGTTTTAATTGGGTGGATAATTTTATTTTTGGATGAAACATTTATCATATGTTGGTTCATATATTTATAGTTCCATTTTGGATCATCACACACTAGTACCTATGGTATATCCCATTAACATTTTTTCCTTGATCGGGGGTTCAATATAGAGGATTAAATTATTATATTGATTACATCCCCCCTATGCTTGATCGGTGGTTGGCCAATCCATAAGTTTGATGGAAGGAACACTGAAAACCAGTGATCAGATCTAGATAGGGGTGTCATGAGACATATAAGGTGTGTTGTCATAAACTATTTACATTGGATAGAAATAGGGAAGTGACAATTACATCTAGTGATTTTTTTAGGGGTTCACTTTTAAAATAATTCAAGTGTTTTTAAATGTTTCTTGAAAAATTATATGTGTTCAACATACCCATTTTTTGGTTTCAAATTGCATTAAAATGGTTTTAAAAAAGAATTTGGGTTTTGAGAAAGGATTTTTGGAACTAATTGGTTTATTTTAAAAATGGTTTTTTATTTTAAAGAGTATTTTGTGTAAATAGTTGGGTTTTTAATGGGATTTCAATTGTGATTTTCTAAATATTTTTGAATGTATATTTAAAGTTTATAACTTTTTTAGCCTTAGTTAATTTTTATATCAATATTTTTTGTATTTATTTTGTTAGATAATAATATCACCTAGTCAACTAGGATGGATATGAATAAAGAATGGACGTATTCAAATTTTTTGAAAAAAGTGTATGAAGATGGAGTGAAAGAGTTCATCATGTTTTCAAAAGACCATGCATATGATCCTTCTCAAATCCTTTTTCCATGTTTATGATGCTATTATTCAAGAAAATTTCATCTAGAGGGGTTGGAAGAACACTTGATCTATCATGGAATATATAAAAGTTATAAATGTTGGAATAAAGATAGGTAGAAAGATAATGTAGTTTTTTACTAGGATAATACTGTGTTTTATGGATCATTTGATATTATAATAAGCATGAAAAATGAAGAATATTGTATCTAGGATGTGATTATAGATGTGCATGATGATGAAGATCATATTAAGGAAATGATAAGGACTATTGAAGATAAACTTTTTGATTTCCCAAAATTGTTTGACCAGTTAAATATTTGTGCAAAGATGCCATTGTATGATGGTTGCACTAAATATACTGCATTGTCATCCATACTGAAGCTGTATAATTTGAAAGTAGACAATGGATGGAGTGATAGAAGTTTCTCAGAATTACTTACTCTCTTGAATGACATGCTCCCAAAAGATAATGAGCTCTCGATCCAAACATAAAATGAAAAATGAATTTTATTCTTGATGGGTATTACCTCTGAAATAATACATGCTTTCACAAATTACTGTATTCTATTTTTCAAGGACCACAAATCACTTAGAGAATTCCTAAAGTGTGTTTCTCATCGATACAATAAACATGAATCTGATCCTATGAATATTGCATGGTACTTTCCAATCATTCGAAGGTTTGGGAACCTATATGGAAGTGAGGAGACTAGAGAGAAATTGATGTGGCATATAGAAAGAATAAATAAAGATGGAAAAATTCAACATCTGATAGAATCTCCTCAGTAGAAGAGAATTGATCATGAGAATCCTGAATTTGGAAACGAGCCGAGAAACCTTAATCTTGCGTTATCTAAAGATAGAGTGAATAATTTTGGCTTTTAAATAATCACTCATAGTACATGGCTGGATATGTTGGTAATTATAACTTTCCATCATGGTTATACATGAAATGAAAACACATCATGTTATTTATCCTTATATCATGACCAAAACAATAGGATAATGATATTGATGTTTATTTGGCTCCATTGATCGATGATTTGAAATTATTATGGGATTCAGGTGTTACAATGTATGATGCTTATAGAAATAAAGATTTCACATTGAGAGACATGTTATATGGGATGATAAATGACTTTTCTACTTATGAAAATTTTCAGGATATAGCATTAAAGGAAATATATGGTATCCTGTCTACGAACAAGGTACATAATTAATTAGGTTGAAACATTCACTGAAAACTGTGTTTCTAGGAAATCACGTATTTCTACCCCGCCAACATAAGTACCGATCTTGGACAACATCATTTGATGGATGATCAGAATAACATACACAACCATCTCTAATAACAGGTGATCAACTGTTTGAAAAAGTTAAATATGTGGACACTGATTTTGGTAAACCATTTTCAAAAAACCTTACGAAAAATGGTTGAAAAAGGAAATTAGTTTTTTTTGAATTACCATACTGGAATTGTCTGTACATCAGAAATTTTCTTGATATTATTCATGTTGAAAAAATGTATGTGATAGTGTCATCATCACATTTCTAAATAAGCCCACTAAAATAAAGGATGGAATTAAGGCTAGGTTAGACAAGGTTGACATGGGAATAAAAGAATATTTTACACCAGTAAAGGGTGAAAAATGAACATTTCTTCCTCCTGGTACGTACACTCTTTCCCAGCAGGAGAGATATCAGTTTTGAAACTTCTTGAATGACGTAAAGGTTTCATAGGGGTATTCATCAAATATCAAGAACATTGTTTCAATGCACAATTTAAAGTTAAAAGGTTCTAAATCACATGAATTCTATGTTTTGATGAATGATCTAATTCTTATAGGTTCACATTTCATTTTTTCCAATAATTTGCACCATACATTTACAAAGCTCGGTTTCTTCTTCAAAGCTATATGTAGAAAATTTATAGAACCGACAAAATTTCTAACTATGGAAAGAAAAATTGTCGTCATATTATTTGAATTGGAAATATTTTTCCAGCCAACATTCATTGATATGATGGTTCATTTTATGGTTCACTTGAATAGAGAGATTCAGTTATGTGGTCTTGTGCACTATAGATGGATGTACCCCATTAAATGGTATATGAATATTTTGAAAGGGTATGCCAAAAATTGAAGTCAGCCAGGGAGTTGTATTGCAGAGTGATATATTGTTGAGGAAGCCATTGAATTCTATATTGAATACCTTTCTGGTGTGAAAAGCATTGGTTTAATGAAATATCATCACACTAGGTGACTTACGGGTGAAGGAATTTATGCAAAAGAGGTTGTCACAATCAATATTATAGATTGGTAGTACGTCTAACTTTATGTTTTTCATAATAGTTTAAACATTGACCCATATGTTGAAACCCACAAAGAAATTATCAGGAATTTGAATCCATCAAGGGATGAAAAATGGATATCAAATAAACATAATCAACAGTTTATAGGATGGTTTTAGGACTATATTTTTTAAGATTCAAATGAAAATACAGACTCAATTTCAGAATGACTTCGATGGATTGCTGGAGGACCAACTGTGTACGTATTATCTTACAAATATTAGGTAATTAATTGTTATACATTCTATACTATTGAACATGATGAAGAGAGTACCATAAAGAATAGTGGAGTTACACTTGTGGATTAAGTGATGCATGCTTCTGGTGCAAAGGAAAGAAATCCAATTTACACGAATATGTCATATTTTGGCATCATAAAAAAATATGGGACTTGGATTATATGACATTCTGAGGGCCAATTTTTCAATGAAAGTGGGTTGATAATAGAAGTTTTGTTAAAATAGATGAGTTGGGATTTGTGAAAGTTTATTTCAGTAAGGAAGTGTACAAAGGCAAACTGTTTATAATAGAATCACAGGTAGTACATATATTTTATGTTCTGGGTCCTGCAAACCAAAACTGGTCAATTGTTCTATTATCGACCAAAACCACTGAATATTCAGATGAAAATTCAATAGAGGATAACCATTTAATTGGGATGTTGTAATAATTTCTAAATGTTCCCAGTGTAGATGGAATTTTTTATTTCATAGGAGACCACAATGAATTTATTTGGATTGTTGATAGAGGGGTAAAATCCCTTTAACCTTTAAAAAAAGAGTTCAATAATCAGATTATATTTTTTCTAATATAAATCATGTTACTTTATGTTAATATATATTAAATGAAGATTTTATGTTATCTAAATTAAATGTTAAACCAAATTTCTAGATAATGACTTCTGTATGTGATGATGCTATCAATCCCCAGGCATAATAGATTTATCAACCTGCTACTGCTCAAAGTGCAGACAAACAACTGGTTTCTCACCCTTTTTCCTTATGTTAATATTTTTTTGTTTCTAATTTTATGTTATCTAAATTAAATGTGAAACAAATTTTGTAGATAATTACTTTTGTATGTGATGATCCTCTCAATCCTCATGCACAATAGTTTTCTCAACCTACTACTACTCATAGTGCAGACGAACAACAAGTTTCTCAACATGTTGTTGCTCCCAATGCAGAGGTACAACCACCATATTCACATGTTGATGTTATCCCTATAGAGCTGGAGGAACATATTTATGATGGTGGATCTGAGGAAATTAAAGGCGAAGAAACACCGGCAACATTGAAAAAACTAGAGCATCGTAGTTTGACGGTATTAGAAAAAATCATTATAGATAAATATAAAGGCATCAAATACGAGATTGGATGGAATAATAAGGGACAACATGTTAAACCCAACAAGGACATGTTCAATAGTTACATTATAATCATCACTCAAAAATGCATGGATATTGATGTAACTTCATCGCACCATGTTGTGGATAAGATTAAGACACTTATGTGGGGAGATATTATAGTAACATTATAATATCTTTTTTTTATTTAACTAAAAATTAAATAATGAAACATTGACTTACACTTCATCATATTTTTCATAGTTCATTTATAGTAGATAACTCACACAGAGACTATGTATTAAGGTTTTTTGGAAGGATTCATAGGGTTTTTTCATACTTTTAACAAAATATCATCTTAAAGATGCTGAAGGGAAAATAAAACTACACCAACCACTTATTTATGCACACCTTATAACCCAAGCATCATCGGATGCATTTACTTGTTGTCGTGTGTGTAATTCCACAAACCCAGTTTCCCAGAGTTGATGAATTATTACATAACATTGGCATGATACATGGAATTATGTCCTAAAAATCCGATTATTTTAGTAGCCTTGGAAGTACTATATACATACATAAGTTTTACATTACATCATGAAATAAAAAAACATTGTGTCCCCTTTGAAAACTCATATATCCCTTATCCTATTCCTATAGGTTAATTGTAATATACTTCTTCGTATCTTGGGAAAAATAAAACATAAGGGGGGAGATCAAATGCTCAGTAAGGATAAAAATATAGCGAAAACTATAATAAATAATCATAAACATTTAAGGAAATGTAAAACAATAAAACAAAAGCCTTTTGAACTTAAACTTTAGCATAATATGGAAAAGATAAATCAGATAATTCCATTTACTTATTCACATGGATATTCTACCAGTCAAATAATCACATGTAATATCAATAGCCAATTTTATAATGATGGAATTCATAATGTCGGACATCATAACCACATAGTCAAGGCATCATACCAATACTAAAAATAAAGATTTTGTCAAGGCCTTGTTCGAAGACACTAATTTTTCTCATGATATCTTCTGATGAATCGAGGAGCTATAGTGGGATCCACCCATCACTTACTAATTCCAATGCATTCCTCATATGAAAATGTTAAAACATAACATAAACATTCATATTAAAACTTGCATACCAAATGTTAATACTTTAACCATAAACCATGAATGGTAAAAAAATAACACATCCACAGTCAAACATATCACAAAAACTTCAATACAATATGGAAGATTGTATCAAAATAAATCAACTTCAAACAAGTGTAAAATCCATCAAAGGATGTTGACATAGATGAAATCAAAACTATTTGAGAAAAATATCTCTTTCTATTTTGAAATCATTTAAAAGTAACATAATGATAAAAGAAAACATTTATTTTGAAAATATTCTTATAATCTTTTCAGGTAAGCTTCAATGGTGTTATAGAGGTTTAAAATGGCCACACTCATCGTATAAGTTAAAAAAACCATTTTTTCCTTAATTTTGTCGAAAAGGTCGTAAAGAATCTTGTTTGGAAAATGATGGAAAGATTCCTTTATAAAAAATTTATAAAAATTAAAACAAGGGTATAAATTAATTTAACCCCTAGTATAATGAAATAGTAAATTTTTTTTGAAATACATTTTTAAGAAACATGGATGTTGATGATAAAGAGGTCCCAGTAGAAACTCACGTATAAACTACCTCGGATAATAAAGAGATTGTAGAATTAACTCTTACCTTCTACTTTTCCTTGATCAAGGGTACATTAACCACCTGTATAACAGTTAAATAATTTTTATTAAATTATACAAAAAACACATACACAAATATGCTATTGTAACACCCCAAGCTTCTACGGTATGCTTCTCTTTGAATAATACAGTAGCATGTGTTGTACGCAACTTCAAGTTCTAACACACACCACAACCAATCAAACTAGCTGTTATGAATAATAATACCCACTTTTTAAAATTTCATGAATTTTATCTTTAAAAATGGACTTCATTTTTGTATTATTAATATCTAAATTAGCCTAGGGTAAAATTTTGGTATTTTTCTAAAAACATTCATATTTTCATGAATAGTGAAAATTACTAAATTTTAATTAAAAAAAATTAATAAAAATAATTAATAGTGATAAATTATGAATTTGAGTGGTTTTAAAGTATATTTAGAATATATTTTTACCATTTAATACAATGTTGGTCATTTTACATAATTTCACAATTAAACCGGACACAAACAAGTGTCAATCTTTTGACAGTTATTATCTCTTAAAAGAACACTTTGTTTTAACAACAAGAATTAATTTTAAATTAATTTCCACCACTTCTATGTTTTGAATTTGGAAAAATGGATTCAATATTTGGAATCAGGATGTCCAAATTGTGTAAATAGATAACTTTTATTTTTAGACATCTTGAATAATTACTTCGGTAAATATTTTATTTACCATGGTTAAAGGGTAAATCTGGTAAATAAGGGTAAAATATAATATTATAATAATAATAAATTACCCTAAAACGTGTCATAACCTTATTGGTTGATACATGTCCGGCCATGGGCATCTTTGGGTCGATTTTATGACCCCATGGAGCCACTTGTAGGAGATAAAGACACTTTATATAAATTAAGTTAAAGTAAATACAAAAATGACCTAAGCATATATATTTTAGAAAAAAAAGTTTCACATAGGGTTATATATGTTATATATTCGACTATAAATATTCATTATAAAGATAAAGAGATTTCCTACATAATTTTATTTTATTTATAATTTTTATACATTTAATAATTAAATTTATTTATGACACAATAATGATGCAGTATTTTCCTTATTAATGAATGAATCAAATAATTGGTATTATAAAAGTTAAAATAAATATAATTTGAAAGTTTTTATGCCATACACAAATTTTATTGGTTAATATTACATGTTATGATTTATTAAATGAATTTTATTAGAATTAATAAAGTTTTTAAGACTTCAAAAAAAATCATTTATTGAATAGTGTCAAAATTGACATAAATGAGTTTTTAAACAAATATTATATTATTAATTGATATTCTATTCCTAAAAATATATGGTTTGGCCAAAGGACTTATATCATGATATGTGTATCATTAATGGACCACTTGGGGGTATCTTGGTTGTATATAGTAAGTTTATTAACTATATAATATAAAAATACAAAGTGACATGGTAAATTTCAAACTAATTAACTAAGAGTTAAAACTAAAAGATAAGGTTAATATAATGACCCAAACCTGTATAAAATATATTGGCTGAAAGGATTTATACCCATAACCAACTTATTCTTTGAATAATCCACTTTTGATCCATTACAAACAGAATATGGATTTATTATAAAATAATACTTGAAGTTTTTCCTAAAGAGCCCCTCCTCCCCCTTATAAAAGGAAACCACTTCTAACCAATTCTTCACACCTTCAAAGACTTTTGGTTCGGCAAAAACCTACCCAATTATTCTATAAACTTCCCTAAATTCATCCTATAGGATGTATTTTGATCATAAATCCAAACTATAGATCCCTTTTGATCAAATCAAAAGGAAGAACCCGAAGAAGAGGTAATGATTTCACCACCCTCTTTCAAATTCCTTTCTTCTTCCACTTCCTTTTTCTTTGTTGTTTCCATTATAAAATAATAACTCCAGTATCTTCTATATACTGTGATGTTATCATAATTATGGTACAACCAAATTCATTATTCTATCCACCCTTTGAATGACATGTCATTATACGTGTGTACGTACGGCTTATTGTCTCCTCGTCGTGGTGTAATTGTTATTCAATACATTAATATTTGGATGGGTATAATAATTATGTGTATTTGATAATAAATATAACATGATAAGGATTCTGTATAAATGATATTCCATCCAATTATATATTATTTTAATATCAAAAGAATTATATTGTCGCTCGTGCGTACGTACAGACTATCGTCTCCACGAACGCGATGAGATTCATTCCCCATCGTATCAATTCAAGTATAATTCTCATTTGATGATTAAAAATAATTTTTAATGACTTGATATCATTCTGGACATGAATAAGATACAACCTATCCATAACAAACATGTCTTTTGTAACAAAACATAACGAGTAAGTTAACACCCGAAACGATGATAATACTAAGATAAAATTAACAAAGCAATGTTAAAAGATCATATATGATATCATATTAATGTGTATGATTATTATATAATTTAATAACAATTATTTCACTATTATGCAGGAGTTTAACCTACACTCAACCATGGAAAAGTACAAGGTAAGGGTTTATTTCACAATCTCTTCATTATCTGAGGTTGTTTATACGTAATTATCTACGGGGACCTCTTTATCATCCACATCCATATTTCTTAAAAATGTATTTCAAATAATTCTTAATCTTTTATAGACTATGGTTTAAAGTCATTTATACCCTTGTTTAATTTTATAATATTTTTGTAAAGGAATCTTTCTGTCTCTTTCCAAACAACGTCCTTTTTAACCTTTTGGATAAAATTAAGGTAAGAATGTCATTTTTAACTTATACGGCGGGTGCGGCTATTTTATACCATTATAACATCATCAAAGATTCCCTTACAATATTATAAAAATATTTTCAAAGAAAATGTTTTATTTTATAATTATATGAATCTTAAATGATTTCAAAATAGAAAGAGATATTTCTCTAAAAAGAGTTTTGATTTCATCTATGTCAACATCCTTTGATGGATTTTAAGTTTATTTGGAGTTGAATTATTATGATACAAAACTTACATATTGTATTGAATGTTTTGTGAAATTTTTGACTGTGGATGTGCTATTTTTATAACATTCATGATTTATTGTTAAATTATTGACATTTTGTATTCTATTTTTAATACGAATGTTTATAATATGTTTAAACCTTTTCATATGAGGAATGTATTGGACTTAGTAATAATACTTGGAGCCCGCTATAGCTCCTCGATGCATTGGTAGGTCTCATGAGACAACTAGACATGGAATTGGATGAGGCACTTTCCCATTTTGATTTATGGTTTTGGTCGAGGCTTTAATCATTTTTAGACTTCTTGGCCGAGGCCTTGACAAAATTTTTCATAATTTCTGGCATTATACATTCCCTCATTATGAAAATAATATTGATGGCTCATGTGGTCATTCAACTAGTAGAATACCCATGATTATGTTTTATTAGGGAATTATTTACTCATCTCATATTCTTTCCATAAAAGTATTCATGTTTATTATTGGTAAAGGAATGAGGTTTAAATTATTTACTATGCTTAATATTTATGTCATTTTACGCTGTAGTACTTACCCTTACTGAGCATTTGAGCTCACCCCTTTCTTATGTTTCATTTTCCCAGGATATGAAGAAGTTAATTATGATTTACTTGTAGGAATTATTTTAGGAGGCTTGGATGTTTCCAATGGAATAAATTCGTGTTGTATTTCTTTTCAAGATGTAAAGTTGAACTTATGTATGAATCTTGTTTCCAATAATACTAAACTGATCGGTCTTTCGAGACATGATTTCCTTGTGATCATCCCAATGTTTTGAAATAATGCACCAACTCTGGGTAACTGGGGTCGGGGCGTTACAGTTGGTATCAGAGGAAGTTTAGTACAAACCTTGGAAGCTAGATTTATATAAACTCTGATTAGATCACATAGAACTAAAATGGACATTGATTATTAGTATATAAGAACTTCCTAGAATTTTGGTATTGTAAAGATTTTTTGTGTTTTCCGAGCAATACATCCCTATCTGGATACGAGCAGGTAGAGGCAGCTCTGGCAGATATGTACCTAGGGGTAAAACCTGAAAACACCGCTTTGAGCTAGACTCAAACAGGAATTGCTGCACGACAACAGGACTTGCTTCACTCTTGGTTTCGACACTCCCAGCGGATATGCTTAGGATAATTTTATTTTCTTTACAAACCATTTTGAAGGGCTTATGAGTATATACTTACTCAACGAAAACATTTTTATGATTATGGATTATATCCATAAACTGTTCAATTTACGTTAGGTATTTTACAAGCTTGTAATTATTCATTACAATTCATAAACTGACCTAGTTTATGATATTGTATAGAAATGGCGCCCAGTAGAATGAATGTGAACTCCAGCAATACGTATGATCCAAAGAGTAAGTAGGATCATATCTTTCATGGTATTAAGCCAATATTTAGAAGGGAAATAGTCTCCCATTTATTCTCAACATATGAAGAAATAGTATTATGTGTTCATAAGATAAGTAAATAATTCTCTGAGTCCTATGGCTTTGAAGGGAAGCAAGAGAAGAAAAGGATGGAAGAGAGAAAGATGGATAAAGGGAAGAGGGAAAAGAATAATTTTCTCATATGTGATAATTGTGGGAAGAAACACCCTAGAACTTTCCTGAAAGGAATGGGAGTTTGTTATAAGTGTGGAGAAAAAGGACACCATGTATGTAACTTCAATGGTAAGAAAAAAGATTTAAAATGTATAATTCTTCATCAGCAAGGAGTTGGGACACTATGTGAACCCATTTCCAAATCATCAGAGTATGCCCCAAATGATGCTATTGGATAATAATCAAGTTATGATACTACCACGGATGAGGAGGAAATATTAGAGCTCTTATGTTGTTATTAGAGAATTATGTCATTCGAGTGTTGTATCAACAATGTACTGGTTATAATAATTATGGAGTATATAAGGATTGTACTGCACTACTATTTCATTAAGGAATTGATATTGAGTGACTTTGTGTATGAAGATAGAATTTTGAAATTTGGGAACAGAATTTGTGTTCTCGATATACTTGATCTAAAAATGGAATTGTTGGATGATGCTCATAGTTCCAATTTCTCTATACACCCTGGGAGCACCAAAATGTATAGAGATTTGAAGGAAAACTTTTGGTTGTACAACATGAAGAGGGAGATTTCTGATTTTTTGTCAAAATGTATGGTTTTTCAACAAGTGAAATCTTGATGGAAACAGCCTGGAGGAGTCATGCAACCTCTTCCCATACCTGAGTGGAAATGGGATAATATCATGATGGACTTTGTCATGGGACTACCAAATACTCCTAGAAAGAACAATGCAATATGGGTCATTGTTGATCGTCTTACCAAGTCAGCATACTTTCTTTCTATAAGGTAAGATCTACCACTTGAACATATATCAAGACTATATATTAATGAAGTTTTGAGACTTCATGGAGTACCCATATTGATTGTTTCTGATCGGGATCCCTGTTTTACATCAAGATTTTGGAAAAGTCTTCAGAAGGCCTTAGATACTGAACTTCATTTGAGCACTGCTTACCACCCTCAAATAGATGGACAATAATAAAGGACTATTCAAACCTTAGAAGACATGCTGAGATATTTCTCACTTGACTTTCAGGGTATGTGGGATCAATATTTACCTCTGGTAGAATTTTCCTATAACAATAGCTTCTATTCAAGTATTGGGATGACACCATATGAAGCGTTATATGGAAAGAGATGTCGCACACCAACCTGTTGGGATGATGTTGGGGAAAGAAAACTAATTGTCCTAGAACTAGTGGAGGAAACAATGGGAAAGGTGAAGGTGATCCAAAACCACATCAAAGAATCTCCAAGTAGGCAGAAGAGCTCTGCCGATAATCCAAGGAAGGATTTGGAATTTCAGGTGGGAGATCATGTTTTCATGAAGGTATCTCCATAGAAGGGAGTCATACGTTTCGGAAAGAAAGGTAAATTGAGTCCCAAGTATATAATACCTTTCAAAATTCTAGAATGAATTGGGGTTGTAGCTTACTGTTTGTAAATGATGCCAAGTCTCTTCAAAGTTCACGATGTGTTCCACGTATCACTATTGAGAAAATACATGTCTGAACCAACGTATGTACTCACCTATGAGGAAGTAGAACTGGAACCCGATCTATATTATTGCGAAGAGTCTGTCAAGATTCTTGATACAAGAGAACAAGTTTTGAGAAACCGGACAACTCGTCTGGTAAAAGTTCTATAGAGAAACCATAAGATGGAAGAGGCAATGTGGGAACCTGAGAAACTTATGATGAAAAACCACCTGAGTCTTTTTATGCAATAATATTCTAGAAATATTGAGGATGAAATTATTTGAAGGAGGGGAGAATGTAACACCCCAAGAATCCACAGTATGTTTCTCTTTGAATAATATAGTAGCGTGTGTTGTACGCAACTTCGAGTTCTAACACACACCACAACATATCAAACTAGACGTTATGAATAGTAATACCGACTTTTTAAAATTTTATAAATTTTATCAGTCAAAATGGACTTTATTTTTTGATTCAGAATACTGGAATTATCCTAGGGTGAAATTTTGGTATTTTTCTGAAAACATTCATATTTTCATGAATAGTGAAAATTACTAAATTTTAATTAAAAACAACTTTTTTAATAAAAATAATTAATAGTGATAAATTATGAATTTGAGTGGTTTTAAAGTATATTTAGAATATATTTTTACCATTTTATACAATGTTTGTCATTGGACATAATTTCACAATTAAACAGGATATAAACAAGTGTCAATCTTTTGATAGTTATTATCTCTTAAAAACACGTTTTTTGTTTTAACAACGGGAATTAATTTTAAATTAATTTCTGTCACTTATGTGTTTTGAATTTAGAAAAATGAATTCCATATTTTGAATCAGGATTTAAAAATTGTGTACATAGGTAACTTTTATTTTTAGACATTTTGAATAATTACTTCGGTAAATATTTTATTTATCAAGGTTAAAGGGTAAATCTGTTAAATAAGGGTAAAAAATAATATTATAATAATAATAAATTACCCTAAAACATGTCCTAACCTTATTGGTTGATACATGACTGACCATGGGCATCTTTGGGTTGATTTTGGGACCCCATGGAGCCACTTGTAGGTGATAAGGACACTTTATATTAATTAAGTTAAAGTAAATACAAAAATGACATAAGCATATATCTTTTAGCCAAACAATTTTTACATAGGGTTATATATGTTATATTTTCGACAATAAATATTCATTAGAAAGATAAAATGATTTCATACATAATTTTATTTTATTTATAATTTTTAGACATTTAATAAATAAAATTTATTTATGACACAATAATGATGCAGTATTTTCCTTATTAATGAAAGAATCATATAATCGGTATTATAAAAGTTAAAATAAATAAAAATTTGAAAGTTTTGATGCCATCCACAAATTTTGTTGGTTAATATTACATGTTAATATTTCTTAAATGAATTTTATTCGAATTAATAAAGTTTTTAAGACTTTAACAAAAATAAATTATTGAATAGTGTCAAAATTGACATAAATGAGTTTCTAAAACAAATATTATATTATTAATTGATATTCTATTCGTAAAAATCTAAGGATCAGCCAAAGTACTTATATCATGATAGTTTTATCATTAATGGACCACTTGGGGGGTCGCTTGGATGTATATAGTAAGTTAATTAACTATATAATATAAAAATACAAAGTGACATGGTAAATGTCAAACTAATTAACTAAGAGTTAAAACTAAAAGATAAGTTTAATATAATGACCCAAACCTATCTAAAATATATTGGTTGAAAGGATTTTGACACATCCCCACCTTAGACTTTGAATAATACACTTTTGAGCCATTAGAAACCGAATATGGATTTATTATAAAATAATACGTTAAGTTTTTTCTAACGAGCCCCTCCTCCCCCTTATAAAAGGACACCACTTCTAACCAATTCTTCACACCTTCTGTCACGAACCAGTCCGAGTTGACCCTGAACCGGTCACCAAGGCCAGCCCGCGACAAGTCCCGATAGGCATTCCCGATCTTCCTGGGATGGCACCAAGCACCAAGGGCATCAATAGAGTACATAAGGGAACGATTTCCCCCATATATGAACAATCAAACAAATAGAAGAAAGAAAAGGAAAGCCCAAAATACATTTATATAAAAATTGAACTGAACATTATTTATACAAGAAACTGAAAGAACAAATAAGCCAATAACTCAAATAACCATACCCGATAACCAAATAACTCCATGTGACCTCTCTGTTCACTCTCTAACAAAATGATCACACATCGCCCAAGGTGATCGAACTCAAGTTGAAACCTGCACAGGGGATAAAAACAGAAGAAGACTATAGGCGTGAGTATTAAAAATCAGTAGGTTAGCCCGATATTCTATTCCCAATGCTCATTCCTTTAAAATAAAAGAAACAACAATTTATAGTTTTAAATTCAATATATGAAAGTATGGTTTTCAAATGAGGTTCCATGCTATAATAATTATCAGACAGAAACATGCATGTTTAATAAACAAAAAATCAAGTAACAATTTTTTTCAAAGAGGTGAAACTTCAAAATGAAAATAGTTTTAAAGTGGGCTGCTTTAAAGAATTTTATCTTTTAAATAAATCACACACACAACTGAATTTACCAACCAAACACACCGTATGCCGATGGTGACTACAAAAGATCCAATGAGCATAAGTTATGGGAACACCCCTAGGTATTAGTCAGTTGTGAGCCCCAGGTACCTCGTATCTCGGTGAAAGTAACCAAAATAAATATATGTTCTCATATACGAGACACTAGTAGGGAACATACCCATAACCTAGTGGTCCCAAATCATCATCATCATTATGGTTTAGTTAGTGTAGTCATCGTCAAACTTGCTATGTGAAACAAGGGCCAAACCCCACAGAATCACTAGCATATGAGTACAGGTCCACCCACCTAGATACTCGAGATTCCCTTTAGTTCTCAATAAAGTTACACATATTATCAAATACACATTTCACAACATAATTCCATTCTTAAACCATAAAAACACAAACATCCCATAAACTTTCTTCACATTTCTTACACGAATCAACAAACTGCTAGATATTTTCGTAAAACAATTTCATGAAGTGTATTGAGGCTTTGCACATAAAACTCATTCAAAAACACTCTTTCAATTATAAAAATACATCAAAACCATACCAAATAATATTTGTAATCCATAAAAAAATTAATAAAATCATTTCATTGATCATAAAACAATCCCAATTTCACAACTTGGTATATACAAGTAATACACTCCTTCGTTTTTAGGAAATGTCAAACGAGCCTTTAAACATTTTCTCAAAACTAACGTTTGATGAAGTTATGAATTTAAATTTTATTAAAGAGGTGTGTAAACACCATTTAAAAAATAAAACCACATTCATAAATCCCTTAAAACACTTTGGTGACATATTCAATACCCAAACATTTTTATATGAATGTGAAACGGGCCATTTTTCGGCAACTCGGGCCAAAACATGTTGTAAAAAAACCAATTGTTTGTAAAAAAAAATTCAAATTATAAATCCATAAAAGGACCCCAAAATAATTTTCATACATTCTGCAAACATATTTAAAAATCCAAACAAATTATTTTACATTTCACTAGACACATAAAAGCCAACCGGGCAATTTACCAAACACATGACATGCACACTTTAACAAAACAACTTATGTTAAGAACTTAAAAAGGGATAAAACACCACTTTAATTCCATAATATTAATCAAGATACTAAGACATATTAAAAATACCATAAAACAAGTGTGAAAGCTCATGGAATAATTTATCAAATAAGAGGAGTGCACATTTATACCAAAACAACTATATTTTAAACAAAATAAGTCAGAAAACATAATTTGCAAACAAAACATTTAGAACTAAAGTTTAATAGTAGAAAATATCATATAAATAAATATATAATAGAATTAAAATGATGAATCTTAAATGATAAAGGTTTGTGCAAGGGGTATCCTACCTCAAATCCTTGGCATAACGGAAACGCACACCCAAAATCACCCATCGTGGGTTTATAAACCCTAAAACTATGAAGACCAGACCTAAATGAATATAAAATCCATAAAAAACATGGTATAATATAACCCTAGATCAATAATGACTAGGGGAGATTATAAAACCAAGAAATAACGAAAGGAGGAGGAAGAGCGAGGATAAAGGAGATGGAATCTCACCTTTTCCACAAGAAAAATTTTTGTATTCCATTATATCAGTACCCCTAGAGAAATGGTAATGGGATGAAACTTCATGGAGAGTCTCTTAATGTATGTAAGAACCTGTTAAAGAATATTTTTTTGAATAATAGCACTAATTGAATGAGTTATGTATAAAACTATTTACCTTATCAATTCTGGTCGATTTGAGGTATCCTGAGAACTTTAGCCCTAATCCGTGACACATAGGAGCTCCAAAGAGGTTAAATATACAATGGGGGTGAGTATAGTGGTATTGGATTTGAGGGGGAGGTAGAATCACTGAAAAATATTAAAATGTTAATTATATATAAAGGAAAAAATATGTTTTTTTAAAACAGGAAATGGGCCCATGGACTGACCCAATACCTAAATAAGTAACCCCAATTCCCCATGATTATGAATTTATATGGGGTACAAAAGGCTATTAAAGTTTTAATATGTCAGTATAGGACAAGTGTGAAGTTTAATGGTGAAAAAGGATGAAAAAAAGAGTTATAAAAGAAACAAATTTGGTTTTTTAAAACTGGAAATGGGCTCACGGTTGGCCCAAATCATGAAGTAACCACCCTTTCTTCAAAAAATCATAAACAAGCAATGGGGATCCCAAATTAGGGTGGTTAGACATATATGAAACTTAAAAACTCAAGATTAATCTCAAAAAATACCCATGAAAAGGATCGGTATTTCCAATGGACCGGATCAATACAAAGACAAAAAAAATCGGGTGTGTCAATTCTCCCCACCATTAAAGCTTTCCACCCCCGGAAAGCCATAACACCTTTCGGCTGAAAAAATCAACACCTAAGGATTACCTATCAACATAATCCAGCCTCTAAATATAAGTAAATATCAATCACCAAAAATGCAACTTAATACCCTTTCCCACACAAAACACAACTCACAACCACGTCTGGAGAATCAACGGAAAGATGAAGCCACCACCTCCACAACCAAGCCAAGAACCCGATTATTGGTCCTTCTCCCAGTGAACCCAACCATCACCCAAACCAAAGAGAACTCAAAAAAACCCAATATTACAGGGTATTCTAGAATATAATCCCCATAATTAAGAAACAACTAGCACTAGAAAAGTTATTAGGATGAAAATCCATGAGACCCATGGTGGGTCTCCCCACCATTAGAAATCAACTAGCAACGAACAGACAGGAATTCAACCTGAGCTATAATTTGGAATCACTCACACAAGACCAAAAAAACACTACTAAAAATCCTAAAATAAAAATTTAATAGGGTTAAAACATGGACATCTAAACCACCCACTCATGAACGAAGGGGACAAGAACTGGGCCAAGACTTTCATCATGGATCTGGACCCCCACCACTCGGTGAGGGGAGGGAAGGGGACCGAATAATTTGTCCACTGAAACCTCAAAAGAAACAAAGAAACTACCCAAAACTCTCCACCTACAAATATGTAACACCAAGACTACACCATATTTTCACAGATGGTTCACACAGGGACATTGATTGAAAACCCACATCCATGAAGGCATAACCATAGACACTGTGTGAGAGGTAAGTCCACCACACTTGTTGCAACAAAGGGAAATTAAAATAAAGGAGGAACCAAAACATTTACATAGAAACTAACTTACCAAAACAGAGGTGTAATGATACTAATCGAGAACTCCACACCTCTTGTGATTTCCTGACTGCGTGAAAAGCTTCACTCCGAGCCCTATGGCTGGAGCCCTGATTCTTGAAGCATTTTCTGCACTGCAGTCAGGTGATAAGGATCACACCACTCAAAAAAACTCACTTGATCACCAAACAAAAACATTCATCAAAATAGGAACTCATGGATACATATCAAAATTCTGTCTCATTCCAAATGAGGGGCAGAATGGACAAGGAATACGACGAAACATATCAATATCACCGAACACAACTGCTCTGTCCAAAAGAATTATCACGACCTAGAAGCATTTTTAATAGATCCCAAACATCTCTATATTCCAAAAAACAGGTTGAGGCATCATAAAAAGAGGTGGATTTAACATTTGAAATGAATCCTTAGGTTGATCAGCAGGAAAGATTTCCAACAGTGAACTATACATGGCCACATCACAACATCAAACACATCTTTAGGAACCCAATGAGCAGTACTCCAAAACCGAGCCACCAACAAGATCTCATCCCAAGATAAAACAAGAGTACAAATTTAGATCAAAAATAATCTTACTGAATAAACAACTCTACTAAGACATAGAAAATAAATCCACATAACGATTGGTTTTAAAAAAAAGCCACAATTTTTCATCTCAAAACACTTTTGGAAAAACAAACTAACTTGGTGGGTTTCCACATTCACCAATGGTGTTTCATCATGTCTCACCCATATGCACATTTCCATGCCACCCAAGGCACCCAACCACCATACCATATAGTCCATCCTTCCAGATATCAATAAAACCATGCATTTGATTGCCCATGAAAGTAATAAAGGCTAAAACAAAACAACATCATTCCAAAAATCATTTACCTTCAAAAGGAACACCAACCACAAAGTCAAAAACCCTATTCATATTTCACAAAAAAAACCAAAATTCATTAAGAACCAATTTCTTAAAAACCTAAACCTTTTCATTTTTAACAACTTTTAAAATCACCAAGCCACACCAAACAGCCCCTTCCCATTTTTTTAAAAAATTCAGCAAGGTATATTTTCATAATCCGAGTTCCATTGAGACCAATACCCTTTCTAGGAAAACACCAACCGATCAAAACCAATTTACAAAACTAATTTATCCAATTCAAAAACTTTTTAACATCTAAAAATACCCCATTTAAAACAAAGATCCAGAATCACCTTAAAATGATTAACAATTTCAAAACAATTTATTCCAACAAACCACAGGCTTAGATTATGGATAATCCAATCCCATTAAATCATTTCCACTTCCCTATTTTTTTCACAAAACACAACCTTCCAAAACCATTCTTATATTTAATTTTCAAAAATCCCCCTTTTCACTTTTTAAAATCTAGTCCTTACTTTAAAACAAATTTCCACAATTCTCACACAAGGATTTTAAAAACAAAAATTCAGAATTCAAGAATGGTTCAAGAAACCCAAAAAAAGAGAAGTAGTGTCGGTGGATGACTTGACGATATGGTTGGCGGCCATATGTCAAACACAACACCAAGACAAAGAGACTTATTAAGACCATTCCTCAGCTCCACATGGCTTTCCAGGCCCTGCGAGCTCACAAAGGCCATTAGTAAGACTCTCCTTTTCGTATCCAAACACCAAACAACCAACAAGAAAAAAGGAAACTAATAAAACCGGACTTCCCATGGAAACCTGAGGATTAGAATGAGAAAGAGTTCACGAAGATCTTCTTTCCCTTACCCATAAAATCCCAACAATCCTACTCCATCTACCTTGACATCCCCAAAATAACAAGGGCATTCTAAAAACAAAGTTCTGCTAAGAGCTGACATCCTTTGATGCCATTTTGTCACGAACTAGTCTGAGTCGACCCTGAACCGGTCACCCAGGCCAGCCTATGACAAGTCCCAAGAGGAATTCCTGATCCTCCCGGGATGGCGAAAAGAACCAAGGGAATCCATAGAGTACACAAGGGAACGATTTCTCCCATATATGAACAATCAAACAAATATCATAAAGAAAAGGACAGCCCAAAATATATTTATATAAAAATTGAACGGAACATTATTTGTATAAGAAACTTAAAGCACAACTAAGTTAACAACTCAACTGACCATACCCGATAACCAAATAACTCCATGTGACCTCTCTGTTCACTCTCCAAAAAAATGATCACACATCACCCAAGGTGATCGAACTCAAGCTGAAACCTGACAGGGGCTAAAAAAAGAAGAATATTAAAGGCATGAGTATTAAAACTCAGTAGGTTAGCCCGATATTCTATTCCCAATGAACATTTTTTTAAAATAAAAGAAACATCAATTTATATTTTTAAATTCAATATATGAAATTATGGTTTTCAAATGAGGTTCCATGCTATAATAATTATCAGACAAAAACATGCATGTTTAATAAACAAAAATGCAAGTAACAATTTTTTTTCAAAGAGGTGTAACTTCAAAATGTAAATAGTTTTCGAGTGGGATGCTTTAAAGAATTTTAAATTTTAAATAAATCACACACAATACTGAATTTAACAACCAAACACACCGTATACCAATGGTGACTACAAAATATCCAATGAGCACAAGTCATGGGAACACCCCTAGGTACTAGTCAGTTGTGAGCCCCATGTACCTCGTATCTCAGTGAAAGTAACCAAAATAAATATCTATTATCGTGCATGAGACACTAGTAGGGAACATACCCATAACCTAGTGGTCCCCAATCATCATCATCATCATAGTTTAGTTAGTGTTGTTATCATCAAACTTTCTACGTGAAACAGGGGCCAAACACCACAGAATCACTAGCATACTAGTATAGGTCTGCCCATCAAGATACCTGGGATTCCTTTTAGTGCTCAATCAAGTTACACATATTATCAAATACACATTTCAAATTAAAATTTCATTCCCAAACCATAAAAATACAAACATCCTATAAAATTTCTTCACATTTCTTACATGAATCAACAAACCGCTAAATATTTTCGTAAAACAATTTCATGAAGTGTATTGAGGATTTGCACATAAAACTCATTCAAAAACACTCTTTAAATTATAAAAACACATCAAAACCATACCAAATAATATTTGGTATCCCTAAAAACAATTAATAAAATCATTTCATGGATCATAAAACAATCCAAATTGCACAACTTGGTATATACAAGTAATACACTCCTTCATTTTTAGGAAATGCCTAACGGGACTTTAAACATTTTCTCAAAACTAACGTTCGATGAAGTTATGCATTTAAATTTTATTAAGTAGGTGTTTAAACACCATTTAAAGAATAAAACCATGTTAATAAATCCCTTAAAACACTTAGGTGACATATTCAAAATAGAAACATTTTTATATGAATGTGAATCGGGTCATTTTTCGGCAACTCGGGCCAAAACATATTGTAAACAAAAAAACCAATTGTTTGTCAAACAAAATAAAAATTTTAAATCCATAAAGGATCCCAAAATAATTTTCTTACAAACTTAAAATATATTTAAAAATCCAAACAAATTATTTTAAATTGCACTAGACACATAAAAGCCAACCGAGAAATTTACCGAACACATGGCATGCACTCTTTAACAAAAACAACTTATATTGAGCACTTAAAAGGGATAAAACACCACTTTCATTCCATAATGTTATTCAATCTACTGATAAATATTCAAAATACCATGAAACTAGTGCGAAAGCTCATGGAATAATTTATCAAACAAGAGGAGTGCACATTTATACCAAAACAACTATATTTTTAACAAAATAAGTCATAAAACATAATTTGAAAAAAAACCTTTAGAACCAAAGTTTCACAGTAGAAAATATCATATAAATAAGGATATAATTTAATTAAAATGATGAAACTTAAATGATAAAGGTTTGTGCAAGGGGTATCCTACCTCAAATCCTTGGCATAACGGAAATGCACACCCGAAATCACCCGTTGCGGGTTTATAAACCCTAAAACTATGAAGAACAGACCTAAATGAGTATAAACTCCATAAAAAACCACGTTATAACTGAACCCTAGGTTTATCATGACTAGGGGAGATTATAAAACCAAGAAATAATGAAAGGAAGAAGAAGAGCGAGGATAAAGGAGATGGAATCTCACCTTTTCCACAAGAAAACTTTTCGTATTCCATTAGATATGCACCCATAGAGAGAAGGTAATGGGATGAAACTTCATGGAGAGTCTCTTATGTTCTTTAATAACTAGTTAAAGAATATTTTTTGAATAATAGAACGAATTTAATGAGTTATGTGTAAAACTATTTACCATATCAATTCTGGGCGATTTGAGGTATCCTGAGAACTTTATCCCTAATCCACGATGCACATGATCTCCAAAGAGGGTAAATCGGAAATGGGGGTGAGGATAGTGGTATTTTATTCGAGTGGGAGGTGGAATCACCGAAAAATATAAAAAATTGAATTAGATATAAAAGAAACAAATATGTTTTTTCAAAATAGGAAATGGGCCCATGGACTGGCCCAATACCTAAATAAGTAACCCCAATTCCCCATGATTATGAATTTATATGGGGTAAAAAAGGATATGGAAGTTTTAATATGTCATTATAGGACATGTGGGAAGTTGAAAGGTTGAAAAAGGATGAATAAAAAAGAGTTATAAAAGAAAACAATTCGGTTTTTTAAAATTGGAAATGGGCTCACGGTTGGCCTAAATCATGAAGTAACCACCCTTTCTTCAAAAACTCCTAAACAAACAATGGGGATCCCAAATTATGGTGGTTAGACATATATGAAACTTTAAAACTCAAGATTAAACTCACCAAATACCCACTAAAAGGATCGGGATTTCCAATGGACCGGATAAATACAAAGACAAAAAAAATCGGGTGTGACACCTTCAAAGCCTTTTAGTTCGGCCAAACCCTACCCAATTATTATCTCAACTTCCCTTACTTCATCCTAGAGGTCTTAGTTTGATCGTAAATCCAACCTAAGGATCCCTTTTGATCAAATCAAAAGGAAAAACCTAAAGAAGAGGTAATGATTTCACCACCCTCTTTCAAGTTTCTTTCTTCTTCCACTTCCTTTTTCTTTGTTTTTTCCATTCTAAAATAATAACTCCAGTATCTTATATATATTGTGATGTTATTATAATTTTTCTACAACAAAATTCATTATTGTATCCACCCTTTGAATGACATGTCCCCATACGTGCGTACGTATGGCTTACCATCTCCACGTCGTGGTGTAATTGTTATTCAATACATTAATATTTGGATGGGTATAATAATGATGTGTATTTGATAATAAATATAACATGATAAGGATTCTGTATAAATGATATAGCATCCAATTATATATTATTTTAATATCAAAATAATGATATTGTCGGTCGTGCATACGTACAGACTACCATCTCCAGGAATGCGATGAGATTCATTTCCCATCGTATCCATTCAAGTCTAATTCTCATTTGATGATTAAAAATAATGTTTAAGGACTTGATATCATTCTAGACAAAAATAGGATACAACCTATCCATAACAAACATGGATTATGTAACAAAACATAATGAGTAATTTAACACCCGAAATGACGATAATACTAAGATAATATTAACAAAGAAATGTTAAAAGATCATATATGATATCATATTAATGTATATGATTCTTGTATAATTTAATAACAACTATTTCACCATTATACAGGAGGTTAACCTACACTTAACCAAGTAAAAGTACAATGTTAGTGTTTATTTCACAATCTTTTCATTATCCGAGGTTGTTTATACATAATTATCTACAGGGACCTCTTTATCATCCACATCCATATTTCTTAAAAATGTATTTAAAATCATTCTTACTATTTTATAGATTATGGGTTAAATTTAATTATACCCTTGTTGAATTTTATAAGATGTTTATAAAGGATTCTTTCCGTCGCTTTCCAAACAAGGTCCTTTTTTCCTTTTAAACAAAATTAAGGTAAGAATGTCCTTTTTAACTTATATGGCGGGTACGGATACTTTCTACTGTTATAACATCATCAAAGATTCCCTTACATGCTTATAAGAATATTTTCAAAGAAAATGTTTTATTTTATAATTATATGACTCTTAAATTATTTCAAAATAGAAAGAGATATTTCTCTAAAAAGTGTTTTGATTTCATCTATGTCAACATCCTTGTATGGATTTTAAGTTTATTTGGAGTTAATTTATTATGATTAAAAACATCCATATTGTATTGAAGGTTTTGTGATATGTTTGACTATGGATGTGCTATTTTTATACCATTCATGATTTATGGTTAAAGTATTGACATTTAGTATGATATTTTTAATACGAGTGTTTATGATATGTTTAAACCTTTTCATATGAGGAATTTATTGGACTTAGTAAGTGACGGGTGGAGCCCGCTATAGATCCTCGATGCATCGGTAGGTCTCAAGAGATAACTAGATGTAGAATTGGCCGAGGCCCTTTCCCATTTTGATTTATTGTTTTGGCTGAGGCCTTAATCATTTTTAGACGTCTTGGTCGAGGCCTTGACAAAATGTTTCAGAATGTCTGGCATTATACATTCCCTCATTATGGAAATAATATTGATGGATCATGTGGTCATTCAACTAGTAGAATACCCATGATTGTGTTTTATTATGGAATTATTTACTCAGATCATATTCTTTCCATAAAAGTATTCATGTTTATTATTGGTAAAGGCATGAGGTTTCAATTATTTACTATGCTTAATATTTATGTCATTTTACACTGTATTACTTACCCTTACTGAGCATTTGAGCTCACCCCTTTCTTATGTTTCATTTTCTCAGGATATGAATAAGTTAGTTATGAGTGACTTGTAGAAATTATTTTAGGAGGCTTGGATGTTTCCAATGGAATAAATTCGTGTTGTATTTCTTTTCAAGTTGTAAATTTGAACTTATGTATGAATCTTGTTTCCAATAATATTAAACTGATTGGTCTGTGGAGACATGATTTCCTAGTGATCATGCCAATGTTTTAAAATAATGCACCGACTTTGGGTAACTGGGGTCGGGACTTTACAGTTGGTATCAGAGGAATTTTATTAAAAACTGTAGAATCTAGATTTATATAAAATCCAATTGGATCACATAGACCTATGATGGAATTTGAGGATTAGTATAGAAGAACTTCCTTGAATTTCGGTATTGTAAAGACACTACTAGAAAAGGGGAAATTGAAGCCCCCCAGACTTGGGCGACCGCCATTGGCGGTCGCTATAGCTAACCAATAGCGACCGCCAATGGCGGTCTCTAACCTACATAAAAAAAAGCGGGGGGCTTCTGCCCCCCCCCCCTCGCGCCCCCTCGACCTCGATCTCCCGATCGCCGCCCTAACCCCCTCCCTCCCTCGCCGCCCTCCCTCGCCGCCCTCCCCTCCCCCGCCGCCCGGCCTCCCCCGCCGCCCGGACTCCCCCGCCGCCCGGCCTCCCCCGCCGCCCGGCCTCCCCCGCCGCCCGGCCTCCCCCGCCGCCCGGCCTCCCCCGCCGCCCCGCCTCCCCCGCCGCCCGGCCTCCCCCGCCGCCCGCCCGCCCTCCCCCGCCTGCCATCCGGCCTCCGGCCGCCGCCCGCCCTCCGGCCGCCACCCTCTGGCCTCTCGGCCCTCCCCCCCCCCCCACCCCGGACGGCACTCGCACCCCGGACAGCCCCCCCCCCCCCCCCCGCGCACTCCGGACCACCCCCCGCACCCCGGATGCCTCCCCGCACCCCGGACAGCCCCCCCCCCCCCCCCCTCGCGCACTCCGGACCGCCCCCCGTACCCCGGACGCCTCCCCGCACCCCGGACAGCCCCCCCCCCCTGCACTCGGACACCCCCCTCTGAACCCGGACAGCCCCCCCCCCCCCCCCCCCCCCGCACTCGGACACCCCCCTCCGAACCCGGACATCCCCCCCGCACCCCGGACACCCCACCCCGCACCCCCGACAGCCCCCTTGCACCGCAGACAGCCCTCCCCCCCCCCCCCCCGCACCCCGGACACCCCCGTACCCCAAACACCCCTGCCCGCACCCCTGACAGGCCCCCGACACCCCGAACACCCCTCCCCGCACCTCGGACAGCCCCCCCCCCCCCCCGACCCCGGACACCCCCCCCCCCCCTCGCTACCCGTCCCCCGTCCCCTCACCGCCTCCTCTCCTCCAGCTCCCCGCCGCCGCCGCCGCCCGTACCCTCCCTTGCCGCACCGCCTTTGGCTCCGGATCCCCTTCGCTGCCTCCTCTCCCTCGCAGCACCGCCTTCGGCTCCCCTCCCTTTCAGTTTTGTATCTCAATCAGGTAACATGAGCTTTCAGTTACATTATTATTTTATCAATGGTTCATAAACAAATGGTTAATATTTATTTTGAATATAGTTGATTTGAAAAATGTAAATGTAATAAGTATTGTGTAAATGTTTGTTATACAGATATTATTATGGATAAGAGTTGGATTGATCTTCCAAATCGAACGTCTAGAGAATATTTCAATGGCCTTATGCAGTTTATTGACTTCACGAGAGGATTTGAAAGTGACTATATTAGTTTTCCATGTAGAAAATGTGCTAACAGATATCAATTCACACGAGATACTGTGAGGGAGCACCTTTTCTTTAATGGACTTCTGAAAAATTATTAGAGTTGGACTCGTCATGGAGAAGAATATGTTCGTTGTCAAAATACAGATGCAGCTCAGATGGATGTTGATGCAAGGATGACTGATCCAATGCATGAAATGCTTACTGAAATGGTACGTGGGTTTGATCCGGAAGGCATTGACATCCAGAATCTTGAGACCGGTGAGATAAATCTTCGCTCTGGTGCAGATCGTGATTCGAGGAGGTTTTATGAAGTACTTGATGATGCGAAAACAGAATTATATCCTGGATGTACTTCTTACAATAAACTGTCGTTTATCGTGGAGTTGTTGCATTTGAAGACTTTCAATAATTGGTCAGACACATCATTCGACATGCTTTTGGTTTTATTGAAAAAAGTTCTTCCTGTCGACGCTAAGATTCCTGAGTCGTATTACTATGCTCGTAAGTTGACAGAGAACTTAGGTTTTATATATGAGACTATAGATGCATGTGCAAACAACTGTATGTTGTTTAGAAATGAAACTTCTCATTTGGATATTTGTACGGTTTGCGGTGCTTCCAGGTGGAAAGAGAACAGGGGAAATAAGACTCATCAAAGTCAGATTGCGATACAGGGGAAACCAATTTCCGTAAAGAAAATGCATTACTTTCCCCTTAAACCGAGGTTGAAAAGATTTTTTATGTCATCTAAAGTTTCTAATTTAATGAGATGGCATGCAGAAAGAGTTCATGAAAGTGACATGTTAACACACCCGGCAGACTCTCATGCATGGAAGGATTTTGATAAGAGACATCCTGACTTTGCTAAAGATGTTCGTAATGTCCGATTGGGATTGGCAGCAGATGGTTTCAATCCATTCAAGTCTATGGTTGGTGAAACTCATAGCACATGGCCCGTGGTGTTGGTTCCATATAATCTTCCTTCATGGCTTTTTATAAAGCAACAATTTATATTACTTTCCACTCTTATTGATGGACCTAAAAGTCCGGGGGATAAGATTGATGTTTACCTTCAGCCATTGATTGATGAGTTGAATGAATTTTGGGGCGATGGTGTGATGACTTATGACTGCGAAACGAATGAAATGTTCAAACTGCATGCTGCTTTATTGTGGACAATCAATGACTTCCTATCTTATGCAAATTTATCAGGCTGGAGTACGAAAGGGGAATTTGATTTCCCTTATTGCAATAAAAGTAAAAAATTTGTATGGATTAAACATTCCAAAAAATGGGCATACATGGGTCACAGGTGTTTTCTCCCTCCTCAGCACAGGTTCAGAAAGGACAGAGTGGCATTTGATGGTTCTAGAGAGTTCATCCCAGCACCAAAGATCATGACAGGATTCGAAATGTTATCGCAGATTGAGGAAGAAAACATCTGCACGGTATATGAAATTCAGGATTTGGTGGATCCTCCAATACGTAATATTCGTGCTGTGGGTAGGCAGCGCAGTCACAATTGGAAAAAGAAAATTATTTTTTATAGTCTTCCGTATTGGAAAACTAACATGTTGAGGCATAATTTGGATGTCATGCACATTGAAAAAAATGTTTGTGATAACATATTGTGGACCATTTTAGGTGTCAGTGGAAAGTCAAAGGACCATGTTAATGCACGCCGTGATTTGGAAGAAATGGGTTTAAGGAAACAGTTGCATTTACCGTTAGCTGAGGGAAACAAGGCATATATGCCTGATGCACAGTATTCGATGACTACAGAGGAGAAAGAGACATTTCTTTCCATTTTGAAGATGGTCAAGGTGCCTGATGGTTACTCTTCTAATATTTCAAAGTGTGTGAATCTGACAAGCAAGACATTGCAAGGGTTGAAAAGTCATGACAATCACATATTACTTCAGCAGTTGATTCCAATTGAAATTTGTGATTGTTTATCCCGCAATGTTGTTCAGCCCTTGATTGAGATGAGTAATTTTTTTAGACAGCTTTGTTTAAGAAATCAACGAATGAGTGATTTAAAAAGTTTGTAGGACCGAATTGTACTTACGCTTTGTCACTTTGAGAAACTTTCCCCCCCCCCCCCTCATTTTTCGATGTTATGGTCCACTTGACAGTGCACCTAACTGAAGAAGTAATGGATGCTGGTCCAGTGCAATTCAGGTGGATGTATCCTATTCAACGGTATTTGAGTACATTGAAAAGATTTGTACGCAACAGAGCTCGTCCAGAGGCATCAATAGCCAATGGTTATTTGATGGATGAGTGTACTACCTTTTGTGTAGAATATCTTACGGATGTTGAAACAAAATTAGATAAGCCCTCTCGGATTCATGATGGTCCAGTTGGAGAAGGAACCACATTTGATATGGACAACATCGAGTGGATACAAGCACAATCGATATATCTTGTTCAATACTCCATCAGTTGCACCATTAATGCAGTAAGTATCTTATCAATGTGCTCGTATAACTTTTACATGTTTTTTTTTTGCATAAGTTGATCTTTTAAACATCGCGTAATCATTTTCAGGAAACACATTAATGAGATAAAAGAAGAGATGCATCGTGCGACTGAGTTGCAAATTCAACAATCTCATTATGCGGCATTTCATGATTGGTTCAAGGATTATGTATGTATAAATTGATTTTCATTATGAGTGAAGTATTAAACTAATTCTTTCTGCATATATCAGTATTGATTTTTATAAATTATGTAGGTTCGTAAGCTGAGGGAGTTAGGGGACCCCACGCTACCTGAAGTATTTATCCAACTGGCTGAGGGTCCATCTATAACGGCTCGTCGTTATAAAGCTACTGATGCTAATGGTTTTCGATTTCGCATTAAAGATGTTGACGACAAACG